>OX376059.1:20000000-25000000 GCA_947361185.1 Charanyca ferruginea | reverse complement strand
TCTGGCAGCTAGATACATTTCTATAGTAAAAAAAAGTGCTTTAACAATTTAGGCTAACATGAAATTACAACTTTTAAGAGTCTGTAGTTCAACAATTAAGTTTAAATAAGTTTAAAAATAAAAGCTAAAAAATTATTGAAATAAAAAACAAAAGCGAAAGCGAGATAAAAAAAAAACTAGTATGGTATGGTATTAGAGTGTTAGTATTGTTAGTAAACCAAATAACTTAATATCCTCCATGAGCAAGCATTGTGATCACTACTCATGCCTTCTCTGCATGAGAAGAGTCCTTTTTTCCCAATTAAATATGAACCTTATACTTTTGTGGTTAAGTTGAAAATCTATCAAAGAAATTTGACAGATTGTATATTATTATATTATTATTAGATATCAAGCTACCTTGATATGCTGGCCTCTGTACGTTTTGTTAGTTTTTAAAAATATTGTTGTTAGCCATTGAGACAATTATCAAATCCCAATAAGATTCGGCGCTGGTTCAGAATATGGCCGAGACGTGCGTGAGGAGGCGCGACGTAAGAAGTTCGGTATCATCTCTCGCAAGTACAAGCCCGAGGATCAGCCCTGGATACTGAAAGTGGGGGGCAAGACTGGCAAGAAGTAAGTGTTATACCAGCTATTTAAACTGTGTGTAAAATCAACAACACAGTCGTTATCAATACATACTGCTTATCAAACTAAGTTCGACTGTTTATGTTAGCGAGTAATAGTTATAGCAATAGTTTATGCATGCAAAACATGATGCTTACAATAAAACAATCACAATGACTGGAAGAATGTTTTACTTGTGGCTGTTGTTAAGAGCGCCCATACCCATCGGCTGAACATGGCCGTGAGCATGATTGCAAAATTTTTTGTTTCAACCAACGGAAAGCTCGAAAACAAATGAGTGAGTGAGAACCAGATAACATTACAGGAAAGTTGGCGCGCAGAGATTTCACAAAACTTGTTGTAGCAAATACGTGTTTTTGAAGTTTTTGTTAATAATGTTTGTAATTTAGGATCTCCATTACATGTGCAAGGTTTCCATGAAGCTATTTTTTTTACTTTTTCAATACGATTGCACAGCTTGCAATAACAGCCGAAAGTCATAGACAAAGCATTTATATTAATTATACCATTTACAGGCACTTTTGAATTCTCAAGGAGTTAGTCGGGAAGTTGAAGCTAGTTTTCCGTCCCAAAGCATAGGTAGGTACGTCTCTATAAAGAAAAAGTAGCAAGAAACTCCAGGGTCACTCTTTTCAATCAAGTTATTACAAAATCCTCTGACTTCCTTTTTGTTTCATGAAAATTTTCAACAGAAAATTATGTTCTTATAAACCCCCGACACAAAAGAGGGGTGTTATAAGTTTACCATGTGTATCTATGTGTCTGTCTGTGGCATCGTGACTCCCAAAGGGATGGGCCGATTTGGAAGCGGTTTTTTAAATTTTATTCTAAATTTAAACGAGGTTATAACGGATTGATTGCAAATGTGACATGTGCTTTACATTTTATTGTGTTACAATAGGGTATTACACCCATTTTTGAAAAGTGTCTCATTGAAATTCTGTAGTGCTAATATGCTATCAAAAAAAAACACAAGATTTTTATTCAATCAATCAGTGCCATAAAAATGCATATTAATTTTAAATTTTCAAATTTCGCGCGTAGTTCGACGAAAACGCCTCTTACTGGACGCCATATTGCTCAGCGTAAATGACGTCAGTTCGTTTTGTATCAAATGGGCTCATATTAAATATGATAATTGTATATCATTTAAAAATAATTAAAAGCATATTTTGTAATAGGTGTAATAATGAAAAAATTACGTTGGTTACGAAAATAATAAAAGTACAAAGCCTATATTACGCCAATCGGTTGTGAATTTTTTTGTTTACACAGCCTTACGGCGTAATAACATGGCCGCTACTATTTCACGGTGTTTAATAACAGATTAAAAATACTGAAAACTTTAAATAGAATTTAAAAATTTGTTTTGTTATTTTATGAACTAAAACTTACATTTTCTGACTGCTTTATGCCTAAACTGTCTCAATAACATATTTATAGGTTTTTTCTCGTATAGAGTAAAATACCCTATTGATTAGTGTGTGTTTATATTAACAGGTTTAAAGGTATCCGTGAGGGCGGCGTGTCAGAGCACACGGCATACTACGTGTTCACGCATGCGGCGGACGGCGCCATTGACGCGTACCCACTACAAGAATGGTATACTACCTTTTTAAAGACGAAAGTCAAAGTCAAAGCATTTATTTCAATTAAACCATTTGCAGGCACTTTTGAATAGTCAAAGAGTCAGTTAGTTAGTCAGAAAGTTAAAGCTAGTTGCTCGTTCCAAAACGTAGGGTAGGTCTCTATGGAGAAGAACGAGCAAGAAACTCCACGGACACTCTTTTCAATCAAGCTTTTACAAAATCCAGGCTACATTATTCTTGTTGCTTCTATATGTGAAAACAATGTAAGTGAAAAGAAATCCAAAACATTCTAATTAAAAATAAATTAATATAAAAGCCATGGCAGTTAAGAGATGACCAATCTCAACTGACAGCGCCCGTTCACGAACATGACGCGCGGATCAGCACCACTTAGCTCAACCATTTTTCATATTTAACATTGCCCCACTCTAGGAATTACTCCTGCATCATGGGTACATTTACAAACATATAAACTCGCATACACAAACAGCCAGACCCGGAACAACTATCTGTAGCCCATACAAATATTTGTTCCGTGCGGGAATCGAAACCACGACACGTGACAGCAGCCAATCAAAGTCAAAGTCAAAGCATTTATTTCAATTAAACCATTTACAGGCACTTTTGAATTGTCAAGGAGTCGGTCAGTTAGTCAGAGAGTTGAAGCTAGTTGCTCGTTCCAAAACGTAGGTAGGTTCGCTCAATGGCTCAGCCAGTTCGCCAACCGTGTCAAGATAAACATATTTTGAAGGAGTGAGAGTTACTTTGTGCCTACTTCTTACCATCCAAATTAATTAAGAAACGGTAACACTGAAAACATCATTGAAAAACTACAGGAAAGCAAAAATATGCAAATTCGTTCATTTTTATGACATATTTTTACCAGTTATTTTGATTTAAAAACCAAACTGCTGAACCGATTTTGCTGAAATACCTACAGGAGCAATCAGAAAGTCTAACTTTATGCTTTTTCAAAAAATATATCTAAATTGGTTTATGCATGGTGGAGATCAGTAAACATAAAACGACAACAGAATTGAGAACCTCTTCCTTTTTTTGAAGTTGGTTTAAAACAAATTACGAAAAAAGATTAAATACTCCATGTACAACATAACCAGACATATATTTGTTCCAGGTATAATTTCCAGCCCATACAGCGCTACAAAGCTTTGTCAGCTGAGGAGGCAGACGAAGAATTCGGAAGGTACTTAAACGTTTTTTTTTCAAACTATACAACAATATGTAGGCGGTCGTCAGTTGTCTTTTTTGGAAAATAGTTATTTGTTATACAAGAGTGCAAAGTTGCTTTTTAACCGCGTGTTCAATTTTGATGACCGAGCAAGCGAAGGATTCAAAAATTGAATCACGAGCGCAGCGAGTGATTCAAAATTAGAATCCTGAGCGTTAGCGAGGGAATTTTCACAAAAATTTTCACAAAACGGCTTTTCCACTCAGATATTGAAGATTAAAAATACTCTTTCCGAGATGGTGGGATGAAAAAGTTTTTTATTTTTCACTCTTTATTGCCTACTAGCTTTTGCCCGCGACTTCGTCCGCGTATATGTCGGTTATCGCGGACGCAGACGAAGTCAAAGTCGAAGTCGAATAAAAAGTAGCCTATGTCCTTTGTTGGGGTTCACACTTACCCTGTACCAAATTTCACACAAATCGGTTCAGTAGTTTAGGCGTGAAGAAAAGACAGACAGACAGAAAGACAGACAGACAGAAAGACAGACAGACAGAAAGACAGACAGACAGACAGATGTACTTTCGCATTTATAATATTAGTTAGGAAGTTAGGATTATTATCCAAATCCATAAACGGTAAAACTAAAAATCAAGGTAAAAAAATTATGACGGACGACCTTTTTTGTTGGTTAAAAACAAAACTACTGCTTTGAATTTCTTTGTACTAACAATGAGTGGTTAAGCAAATGCTATACGGTCGCCATCCGCGTCCCGACAGAGTTAACTTTGGTGGTTTAAAACCGTGTAGATTGTGGTTTACAATCAAATGTAAAACAGGTCTGCCGGTTGCCAACCAAGGTTACCTTTATCGGGGACGCGGTCGGCAACCGTGTTGCAAGAACTTTAGTCATCATGGCGCTCTCTCATCTTTGGGCTCTCTCCCAAAGCGGCGTTCAGCCGAAATCGCCATGCTTGGCTGTTGCATGTTGGCTTGGCGATCGCAGTAGATTTTATGGTACTCAAAAGGACACTGCTGCCCATCCTCTGGTCAATATCCCTCTGTCGCCTTCTACGACGCCCACGGGTTGAAATGGGGTGGTGCTATTCACAGCCAAATACCATACAGCTAAACTTTAGTAATACATAATTATAAAGTTAAATTCTTCAAATCAAAACAAATTTATTTTATTTTGATTTGACTTTAGCGTTATGGAAAGGCCTTTTGGCCTATAGTGATATATTTCAATTTTTTTATTCAATCATTTGAATGTTTCTAGACGCAATAAAGTACTGAACTACTTCTCGCTCATGTTCCGTAAGCGTATGCGCGGTGATGACGCCGCCGATGATGCCGATGATCCTGACGACAAGAAAATCAAAGGGTCCAAGGCTAAGAAAGGTAAGAGCATAAAAGTAATAGTAGTAAAAGCATCGAGTTAATTTTTGAATTGAAAAGACTCAGTAGTTCGACGGTCGAACTATTGAGAAAAATAATTCTCACTAGTTCGACGATCGAACTAAAGAATCGAACTAGTGAGAACAAATCGAAAATACCAACTGCTGTAAAGCATTTTTCGTTAAATTTTATACAAGCTTATTTCATCCCAAATCCATTCGTGACCTTGAGCTTAGGTGAAGAGCGAACTTTCTACCCTTTATTATTTTACGAAAAAAAAAATTATCGCATTTCGACCACTGAGTGAATTGTTTGAAGTCTATGATGATGTTCTTGTCGATGATGATGTTGTTGTTGTTGTCGATGATGATGTTGTTGTTGTTGTCGATGATGCTGTTGTTGTTGTTGTCGATGATGATGATGTTGTTGTTGTTGTCGATGATGATGTTGTTGTTGTCGATGATGATAATGGTGATGATGTTGATAATAATATAATAATAATGGTGTTGATGATGATTATAATAATGGCGTCGATGATATTGCTGATTTTATGACGATGTTGTTGTTGATGATGATGATGCTGTGATGACGTTGTTGATGATAATAATGTTGTCGATGTTGTCGATAATGATGTTGATGACGTTGTTGATGATGATATGGTGTTGATATTGTTGATGATGATGATAATAACGGTGTCTATGTTGTTGATGATCCTAATGATGTTGATGATGATGTTGACGTTGTTGATGATGATGTTGTTGATGATGAATGATCATCATTAACTACTTTTGTTTTAGATCTCAAGCTATCAGAGATGGACGAGTGGATAGACTCTGACGACGATTCGTCTAACTCTGAGAACGACAAGGAGAAGGACAACGATAGCGACGCCGGCGATAAAAAGAAGAAGAATAAAAAGAAAGGTGAGGATTGTGTCAACTTGGATATATATTGGATCAAGTAAAATCGAATAGTAGCACTACATTTGGCGTATATGTACAAATAACTGCGTTACTTGGTTAATACAAAATATACCATATGTTTATTGAAATGAAGTCGATTTTGTATTATTGACTATAAGGCGAATATTTGCACAAATACGCCAAGTGAAATGTCAACATATGGTGTGGTGCAGCTGAATGTGTTTTACATAGAGAGACTGCCTCTCTGATCACCACAACCCAGTTGCTGGGTATCATAATACCCCTTGGCTTCTGAGTACCAATACGACTGTCAAAGACCTACGACAGGCAGTCGGGACCAATGGTTTTACGTACTTTCCTAGGCATGAAAGGGCCTTGGTATTGAGTGTATGGTCACCCATCTACGGGCCGACCGCGGCAAGCGTTACTTAATCATAATCGATCGGCTTTAACTTAGCCGCGAGCTCCTTAGCAGAAAATATTAATCAGTACTAATATTAGAGGTAAGATTTTGTTGGAATAATGATAAACACAAACCAAGCCCAAATTTAAAAAAGTAAAGAATCATGGCGAGATTTATACATTCATTTGTATGTAAATGAAAAAATAATTTAGAGGGTTTAAAATATTTTCCAATGTGAAGAATACATTACCAGGAGTAGATAGATACACTTACCATATTTTTAAACCCCCGCATAATTAAAATGTTACGAAATGAAAATAACACTTTTTCGTTTCATAACGATGCCCATTTTGTGTTTATAAAAAAAGAAAGTGACATTCGACGTTAACGGATCTATAAAATTGGCAGACAAGTGATGTGACAAGTGTGTGGATGAGAAAATCATTATTTATCACATTATTTCCCATTAAACGATGCAATTTCAGTGTAAGAACTGCGCAACGGCGACTGCCAGTGTCACTGTTACTGTCAGCCACCGTTTCGTTCTGAAATAATGAGCTTTTCGTTAAACTATTCACTTTTTTTTGGCAGGGTTTTAAAAATATTGTAAATGCCTGAAGATACTCTTTAGGTACCCAAGAGTATAAAAATTAGAATTTCAACTTCTTTAAACATCTTTATTTTATTTTTTTGTACATATCCTGCCATGATTCTTTGCTTCCTCTATTCGACGACCGTGGCGTTCTTTCTCTTTGGTCCGTCACTTAAACTTGTTTTACTCCTTGTCAATAAACGTTTGTTAATTTATTATATTTTCGGTGTATTCATTTAATTTCCTCAGGTTATGGTTGTAGGTATTTGTTAAAGCGGATAACACTGATCCATACCTTTTTTATTTTTTGGTCGGGGTGTAAAATCCTCATGAATGTCCTCCGCCCTTGGGCGAACGGAGGGGTATATCAGACTCTTACTGACTAAAAACCACCCCGGTGTTCCACCTCACACCTACGTCGGGGGTCGCGGGAACTGGAGATACTTCCGCAACAAGCCTTAGTTTTGTATAATAAAAAGCACCTAATAGTAGAAGACTATTTTTCTAAATTCAAGTGCTCAGCAAGTCATGACACGCACGCCCGGCCCTTGTACTTTGTACTAAGAAGTATTTTCCCAATAAACCATTTAACCAACAAACGTTTATTTATCTAACATATTAGTATTTTTGTATGTAGTATTTTTGTAACGAATAAATTCAAAAACTGATCCAATTTCAAAAATTCTTTCACCATTAGAATGCTACATTATCCTTGAGTAACATAGGCTATATTTATCAATTAGAAATATCAGGAATCCTTGAAAAAAATTATGCGGACGAAATAGCAGGCAAAGTACAACTACAAAATTATCAAATGTCGTACTGTAAGGGATCTAAGCTACGTTAAATAAGACGTAGGAGAACTTTTAGAGAACTATTGTAAGGTGTCGGGGTGAAAATAACGAAGTCGCAGTTCAGGGTAACAAAATAGGTTTTGCGAGCGAGCGACGTGCGGTCAGCGCGTATGTATGTTGCGGACTAGTGTGACGCAGCGGTGGTGCTTGAGTGCCCCTCCCGCACCTCAGGCGCCCTTCTAACAGTTAGGTGCTTCTCACAGGTAGCTCGTTCGTCACCAGTACGTTTATTATATTAATAAAATGACAAGGTACATAACAAATAAATCAAAACCAAAAGAAAACATACTAAAACAGTTATCATAAATTAAATATATCTCATGAATCATAAGATGAACATTCGCGTCGCTAACAACTATATTGAGACAATATATTAATTAGAGGTGAAATACATGTCCAAGCCTTGACGGCTGGGTCTGACAGTCTCCTGTCATAGTATAAAAACCTTCTACATCATTCAAATATAATCGAATCACCTATCTTTCTAGAAGCCTCCAGAATGTTCTAACCATAGACTAAATAGTTATGGCTTCATTACATAAAGCCTCTCTGCCTTACAACCTCTCTACAGTACCTACTTAGCTAGTGTCCGATATTGTGTGACGATGATGTGACTTCCATCAAAACTGTGTTCCTAACAAGGCATTTCGTATTTCATAAATATTTCTCTTTACAGCGGCCGCCGCGAATAAGAAAAAGAAGAAAGTTGAGGACGAAGCGTTTGAAGAGAGTGACGATGGCGACGAGGAAGGACGGGAGAAGGACTACATATCTGACTCCTCTGAGAGGTAATGAAAAACATACTGTATGTAATAACAAGTTAAAGTTCAAAATTGTATAATACACGTGACTTCTAGACTTAGATGAGCATTGAAAATCCAATAGAGCGATTTCATTTAAGAGCGCCCATCCCGTCATATTTCCCATACAACCGATCGTACGCGATTACGGCGTTATAACAAATTATTACCCAAATATTTTTAACACAGGTATCTTGTGGTTTAAATCTAGGTTTGTATGAAGCCAAAAATAAACTTTTTTGATAAATAAATTCAGTAAACACGTCCGAAAATCAGCTTTTTTTGCACAATTTTATCTGAACTTTGGCCGTTCATAATGCACTCATACATTGAAAAAGTAAAAAAAAACAGCTTCATACAAACCTTGCATTATGTAATGGTGATTCGAAATTACAAACATTTTTACCAAAAACTTATAAGGCTTTTTCAAAAACACGTATGTCCTGGAACAAGTTTTGTGAAATTTCCGCACGCCGATTTTTCTGTGATGTTATCGCGTTCTCGCTCACTCGTTTGTTTTCGAGCTTTGCGTTGGTTGAGACAAAAAAAAATTCAATGACGCTCGCGTTGAAGTTCGTTCGATGGGGATGCCCGTCCCCATGCTCTTAAGTATTACATTTAGGTGTTTCCTAGTGTTAGTGAAAATTCAGATCTAAGTAACTCTTCAGTGTTATCCTTATATTATAAACTAGCTCTTGCCTACGGCTTCGTCCGCGGAAATGACGACAAAGTTGCGAGTTGAAATGTAGCCTATGTCCTTCAAGCGTTCTGGTTTCAAGCTATTTTCGTACCAAATTTTATCAAAATTGGCTAAACCTTTTCGTCGTGATAACGTAACAGTCAGAGTTAAGCCCCATTTACATAGTTGCCTGTTCAATGCAATAAATTGAAGCAACAATGAAAGTTGCACCGTCTGAACAGTGTTTACCCCGGTCACTCACATGCGCGCAAACATTCGTTTATTGTACGAATGTTTGTACGCACGTGGAAGGCCGTCAGACATTAATTCGCAAACTTAGCGGATATGCAAATGGGTTCGCATATCAATTTGCGAATCCGCTAGCGCTTCCTCCTACACTTGTTTACGAATGTCTCGTCGTGCTTGCGATTTTGTGAATCATGGACAATGAATATGATTTTATTAGTGTGGTTGGACTGTTTTACTTATGTTCATATACTTACATATATCATAATATATGATGAAGTTTCAGTACGCTACACAGTAGACGTCGAAAAAATTGAAAATGGTGAAACGTCCGTTACCTTCGCAATAGGGTACTACACTCATTTTTGAAAAGTGTCTTAATGAAATTCTGTAGTGCTAATATGCCACCAAAAAAAACCCAAAATTTTTATTCAATCGATAAGTGCCACAAAAATGCATCTAAATTTTCAATTTTCAAATTTCGCGCGTAGTTTGACGAAAACGCCTCTTACTAGACTCTACGCCATATTGCTCAGCGTAAATGACGTCAGTTCGTTTTGTATCAAATGAGCTCATATTAAATATGATTATTGTATATTATTTAAAAATAATTAAAAACATATTTTGTAATAGGTGTAATAATGAAAAAATTACGTTGGTTACGAAAATAATAAAAGTACAAAGCCAATCGGTTGACTGACAGTTGACAATTTTTTGTTTACTTACCCGTATGGCGTAATAACATGGCCGCTACTATTTCATGGTGTTTTATAACAGATTAAAAATACTGAAAACTTTGAATTGAATTTAAAAACTTGTTTTGTTATTTTATGAACTAAAACTTACATTTTCCGACTGCTTTATGCCTAAACTGTCTCAATAACATATTTATAGATTTTTTCTCGTATAGAGTAAAATACCCTATTGCGTGCGCAAATGGTCACACGAATGTGTGGGAGACTGCGCGAAGCATCGAGGTTCGCGCGCTTTGATGTTCGTCAAAAAACCGACACAGCTTGGAAAAGCGCGAATGCAGCGAAAACTTCGCATAACCATTTGCGAATGTCATCTTACACTTGTGGGTTCGCGTATTCGTGCGAATGTGAGTGACCGGCATTAGACGATGCAAGTAACTGATTGCTTCAATTTAATTGTATGCAACAGCCAAGAAACTTGCATCATGTAAATCGGGCTTTACGTTCGCAAAGTTTGTAAAGATGTTTGAATGTTTTGTTACTCAATCACCCCTAAACGACGAACTTTTCCGATTTTACCGGTAAACCGCGAAGAAATTCCAAACCAATAAATTCATTTCAGTAGGATACATACACATATACAGTGAAAACGCAGGTAACAGCTAGTTTATTAATAAATCAATATGTTTACAGTGAATCGGACCATGAGGGGAAGCCTAATAAGGAGCTCAAAGGCGTTTCAGAGGAAGACGCGCTCAGGTAAGATCATCATCATCTTACAAAAACATTTTAAACATTTCATTCTTTCTTTCTTTCTTTCCCTTATCAACTTTTCTGTCACAGGATCAACTTTCAAAATTCCTATAATATACTCATTTCTGTCTTATCCGTTCTGGTGACTCCACACATCCATCTCAACATTTAAATCGCTGCTACATGCGTAATTCGGAAAAAAATACAGCTTTTCCATACAAATACACGACCAAATGAATCCAACAACTTTTTTTTTTCTTCTTTATATTATGGAGTCAACGGAACTCAACTTTCAATTTCAACAGATCGTTCAATCTTTTGACCTGCCATTAAAAATGCCCATACAATAATTTATTTGCGAGTTCATAGGTTCCAAAGAAAGGAGGCATCTTCCGTGTAAACAAACTGCCAAGTCTTTTCCCAATTAAGTATGTCGAGATCGGCTTCCAAGTCAACCGCATGCAGCTGAACATCTATCTTTTACTTGGAGCGACTGCCTAACTGACTTCCACGACCCAGTTACTGAATATCTATAGCTGGACGACACGGTTGGCCCAGTGGCTGAGCGATCGACTGCTGCGCAGCGTGTTGCGGGTTCGATTCCCGCCCAGGGTAAATATTTGTGTGATGAGCACTTGTGTTTGCCTTGTGTCAGGGTGTTGTTTTTCTATATATGTATGTATTAAAAAAAAAAGTATTTGTGTATGTATATCAGCTGTCTGACACCCATAGTATAGGGTCTCCCTAGTTTGGGGTTAGATGGCCATGTGTGAAATGTCCCTACATATTATTATTATCACGATACCCGTTAGTAAGACTGGTCATCAGACTCCGGATTGTGCTAGCCATTACGACTGTCAAAGATCTACGAATGACAACCGGACTTTGCGAGCCACGTCGGAGTTTTAGGTATGAAATGGATGGTCACCCATCTACGGAGCAACCGCGGCAAGCGTAGCTTAATAATGTCGATCGATCTGTACGGCTTTTAGTTAGCCACGAGCCCCTCCATCCATCTTACCAATAATGACTTCAAAATATTTAACAGAAAACTTCTCGCCTCCGACGAAGACTCCGAAGAGGAACAAGAGAACAAAGAGAAGGAAGAAGATGACCAAGAAGACGAACCAACCAAGGAGGGAGAAGAACGCGCCAGCAAACTTACTAAAAAGAAGAAGAGTAAACCTGACGACACTAAGAAAGGTACAGCTAGATGATAACCTTATGGCAACTTATAACACGATGAAAAATTGAAAACCGTTTCTTTTTTTAAAGTTTTTTTATAAATCGGTCCACAATTAATGACGATTTTGATGATCATAGAACACATAAAAAAATACATAGGACCTCTTTCTTTTTCTTAATTGGTTAATAAGTGTAAGTATGTAGTTTCTTGCCCATTCCCCTACATACGAAACTACGTTTTAGAAGGGGTAGGGGCCACTACACATGCGAGCAATAAACTGGAATCATTTCATAGCGCGTTGCTCAAAACAATTTTTATTATTTCTATGCAATGAACTATGGGTTGTGGTATATCATTTGAAAGGTAATATTGTTAGCTTTCAACCTCTTTTAATATCATAACCACACACATGCACTGCAGTCGTACCTGCGGCCACAAGACCAACGTGGTAGTCGAAATAATACAGTTCTATGAACTGAAAAAGTTATTAAAGTCAATATTAAAATGACTTAATTTTATTTCTAGACTCGAGCAGCGAATTAAGTTCAGACTCGGACACAGACCCAGAAACTAGTGCCCCTACTACTGCGAAGAAATCAAAGAAGAGTAAGGGCGGAGCTGAGAAGAATGGACCTTCCGCTGGCACGTCAGGTATGTATATTAATATGTGTTTTATAACACGAGTATAAGGCCGATATTTAAATGAATCACTTACTGTATAAAATTATAAAATGTGAGACTTCTATTTCCAATACTTTACTTTATATCGCGTGTTACAAGAATGTCTAATTCTCGAAACGAACAATGTTAAAATATAGACGAAATTTCTTTTCAGCGGCAATCTATGTTCAAAATAATAATTAGTAAGAATTTTTTATTTTTCGTATTCGTTATCCGGCCGGTTGCTGGAGTTGCCGGAGATCTGTTTCATTTTTAGTCTTGCGCACAATTGGGTACTTGACACCACCAATCAATTGACATACTTTTTATGAGCTGTCAAAACGAGATTCCCCCTTACATGGCCTGTGACGTCACTTATTTACCAACTCAATTGACTAACTATTAATTGATTTCAAAGCAACTTAGAGCTAGCGCGCACGAGCAACTTTCGTCTCCGCAACTAATTTGTCTCTCATATCAAGTCTACGGATTAGTATGAAAGTGCGCGCACGTAGCGACGCGACAGTCGGGAGACTTTTTTGTCCGCGGGTTTGGAGACAGGCCGGCGACGCAACTTAGCAACTTTGTTGCCACGTCTATTGGTTGCAATGCAAGTGCGCGCACGGCGACAAAAAAGTTGCCGGTCAGTCAGTTCCCGCTCCGCCCTCGTTGACAAAGCGTGTCTCTTCACCGAACGTCTTTATTCGCTATTCTTCTATAAAATATATATTTTGTAGGTCGTCGATTTCGGAAGAAGATAATATAGATAATATAATTATTGTCTCCATGCAGTAATTAAAGTATGCCGCTGCATTCATACTTTTCTTAAATGTTTGAAATCACACAAGTCAAAACTTTTTTTACTAAAAAGACAACCGCTTAAAAGATAACTTTAAATTCGCTTTGGTTTTGTTTGTTGTTTTGTATTGCCACCGACTTGTGAATTTAATTAAAGTTTTTTTTTTTCGCTTTTTAGTGCCTACTTCTCATACAAATTAATTACGAAACGGTGACATCAGATAATTTCAGTCATCCCTTAATTTTGTACCCTTGGGGGTAGAATATTTTCTTGATATTTATATGGGACTAACTTTAAGGTATACACTATTAATTAAAAAATATTCATCGAAATCCTTAGAGCATTATGTGCTCGAAGTCGATATCGGACTATACATAGCAAAAATTATACGCGTGGTCAAACACAAAAAAAACGTGTCGAATTGAGAACCTCCTTCTTTTTTTGACGTCGGTTGAAAGTATTTATTTTTTTGTTACCCCTCGTGCTAGAGCAAAAAATTATGTAAAAAAATATTTATAAACTGATTTCTTATTGCTAGTAATAATAATAATCGCAAACAAGAGGAAAGGCTGTCACACAAAGATACTGTGCCGCGCGCGCGCGCGCTGTGTGCGCTGTGCTGTGTGTGCGCTGTGCTGTGTGTGCGTGTGTGCTGTGCCGTGTGTGGTACTGTGCTGTGTGTGTGCTGTGTCGGCCTCTGGTGAGACAGCCAATCGCATATTTGTATCTTCACGAGTGATTCCAGGTCATAAAATTCTACACAATTCATCAAAACTTTCGACCTACCATTCTAGAATAGGGAAAATTTTTTTTTTTTGGAAATGCTAAATTTTCTGAAATGAAATTTTCATAATGTTAGTTCTGTCGCTCTATAATGGATGCACCCAATTTTGCCTTCTTCGTTGTCGTCTTTGATTTCATCTTAAAACAAGCGCACAGACCACAGCCGTCTCCTCGAAATCCATGTTGATGAATGCGGCAAAATTTTACGAAAAAGTCGCGTTGCTATCGCTCCCGTGTGCGCATCGTCCAAATCTCGGCGAGGAGACAGCGACAAAAACAAAAAAGTTGCCGGACAACTAAGTTGCTCGTGGGCGCCCTCCCTTAAAATCGAATTTTACAGTTAATTGAACATTATTCGGGTTTTCGGGGCTAAAATAAAGTGTATTTTAAGATAAGTTGTATTTTGGAATTATTGGTAAATGGTGTCAACAACCCAATAGGGTATTTTACTATATACGAGAAAAAACTATAAATATGTTACTGAGACAGTTTAGGCATAAAGCAGTCGGAAAATGTAAGTTTTAGTTCATAAAATAACAAAACAAATTTTTAAATTCAATTCAAAGTTTTCAGTATTTTTAATCTGTTATAAAACACCGTGAAATAGTAGCGGCCATGTTATTACGCCGTACGGCTGTGTAAACAAAAAATTGACAACTGTCAGTCAACCGATTGGCGTAATATAGGCTTTGTACTTTTATTATTTTCGTAACCAACGTAATTTTTTCATTATTACACCTATTAAAAATATGCTTTTAATTATTTTTAAGTGATATACAATTATCATATTCAATATAAGCTCATTTGATATAAAACGAACTGACGTCATTTACGCTGAGCAATATGGCGTCCAGTAAGAGGCGTTTTCGACAAACTACGCGCAAAATTTGAAAATTAAAAATTTAGATGCATTTGTTATCGCACATAGCGATTTAATAAAAATTTTGTGTTTTTTTTGGTGGCAAATTAGCACTACAGAATTTCAATGAGACACTTTTCAAAAATGGGTGTAATACCCTATTGAAATTGTATTGTGATATATTATGTTTATGTGTTTTTACACCTGTCCCCCCCGCAGGCTCCTCCCGCGCCCCCCCTCCGTCGGGTGCGGCGGCTGCGGTGGCAGCAGCTAACGCGGCCAGCTCCAACCAGCCTCCCACCAAGAGACCCAAACTGGACGCCTCCTACATGTAACTATACCATGAAATTACTTGCTATTGGATTTCATGCTTTAATTCTATTGTGAATGATTGAGTTTCCATTGAACTTTAGAGTGATTTTTTCAACTTGTACAGCCTAGCTCACGTCAACTGACAACCGGCCTTACTACTACGAAATAAAGGGGCGGTCATAGTCATATCAATTATGTTGACTGTACTTGAAGTTGACCTTTATTCGTCGCGTATTATTTTGTAACTTGTATACCTTCTAAAGAGCAAAAGGTAACATTTTTCTTCAAAAAAAAAACTTTTTTTCAAAAAAGACAACGTACTTCAGTGGGTACACAACAAACAATTGTATGAATGGTTACAAAGAACTCCTTTTATCTAGGTAGGAATGTGTCGTCACAATTCTCATAAAAGTTGGTTTATGATTCGTTTTTTTTTCTACCATTTGAGAAAAGTAAATAAAATATAAAATTATTTCAAATTGTATCGATCCGTATACTAGAAAATCTCAACCATTTATGAAAAGGTGGTTCAGCTAATTGCTTCAACTGACGTGCAAAGACTACAAAGTAAATAAAACATAACTTTAATTTCGGAACTAGAAACACCAACTACAAACTAAAAAACACTTACATACATTTTGACTGTGAAGGTGTTTCTCTTTTGTATGAAGCAACAGATATTTTTTGTTATATAAAATCCGTGTTTAAGGTCTCGCCACTAAAAGTCCTTACCTTTCAGCGAATGCGGCGTAACTGAAGAAGCGGTACGTCGCTACCTCGCGCGCAAGCCGATGACAACCACGGAACTGCTCACCAAGTTCAAGTCCAAACGCACGGGCGTCAGCAGTGAACGCCTGGTGGAGACCATGACCCAGATCCTCAAGAGAATCAACCCCGTCAAACAGAATATTAACGGGAAAATGTATCTTAGTATAAAGAACACCTGATTTAGTTACAATAAATTGTTTATTTTGTATGTTTATTTAATTATTTCAACTTCATGCAACAAAAAGTACAGTACGGCTCTGAACACGAGGCGAGTGCGCAGTAACAGTTTAACTGTGCAGCTTGTAGCACACTTCCAAGCCGCCATTATGTTTGAATCGAACTGTTTTAGGCGGACTCAATACGTCCTTAGCCAGGCATTCCGGTGCGAGACGGGTGAAGTGTTGTAAATGAAATGGTAAGATACCTTTTATTATAGTGAAATAAACCATAGTTACAGTGCTATAAGGTTGTCTGTTGATATTATTTTTAGTTGCAGTTGAGTATCAATGTAATCAGTAAAGGACGCCATTATTTGTACAAAAAAAAAATAAGATGTTTAGAGAAGTTGAAATTCTAATTCTTATACTCTTCTCTCTCTATCTTCAGGCATTTAGAATATTTTTAAATCCCCGCAATAAAAATGGAGATTATAAGTGAATAGTTTAACGAAAAGCTCATTATTTCAGAACGAAACGGCGCTTGACAGTGACACTGACAGCCTCTGGATTTCTTACACCGAAATTGCTTCGTTTTATGGGAAATAATGTCACAAACACCAAATAATGATTTTTTTTCCACACACTAGTCACATCACTTGTCTGCCAATTTGATAGATCCGTTAATGTCACTTGTCAGTTTCATTTTTTTTTAAACACAAAATGGGTAACGTGATGAAACGAAAAAGTGTTATTATCATTTCGAAATATTTTAATTATGCGGTTTAAAAATATGGTAAGTACCTGTGTCAATCTACTCCTGTTCACATTGGAAAATATTTTAAACCCTCTAAATGTTATCTATTTTTTCATACAAATGAATGAATGGAACTCGCTGTGATTCTTTGTAATAATTATACTTTCATAAATTTAGATGTTGCTATTATCTTGCAATTCTTAATCAGATGTAACAATAATTTCGCTTAGACCTATTTTAAGTTTACCAGTCTCAGATTGAAATGGATTAAAGACATGACGCTGGAACCGCGGACCAAAATAATCACAATTAAGATGGCGGCATTCAACACAGGTAAGAAAGAAACAAAATAAATAATTACTTAAACTTTTATTAAATTTATTGTACAACATGTTTAATTAACTTATTATTTTTATACAATTACTCAGACTTATGCTAAATTATAAATTATATTCGTTACACTTACATTATTAGTTTTTATTAACATAATTTAAATCTCGAATGTTTTAAAATAGTAGTAAATAGTAGTAACTGCATGGACTCTCGTTTTTACACTACGTAATTACATGGGGGATGCGTCAGGGCAGTTCAAATCTTACTTTTTTTGCAATTTGTAGCTCAGTCTTCATCATTCATCTTTATCTTTTAAAGAAAACGTTGCCCCACACTAGGAAATTCTCCTGTGTCGTGGGTGCGTTTACAAACATATAAACTCACATGTACACAAACAGCCAGACCCGGAACAAC
The DNA here is from genome assembly GCA_947361185.1 of Charanyca ferruginea. Lineage (NCBI taxonomy): Eukaryota > Metazoa > Arthropoda > Insecta > Lepidoptera > Noctuidae > Charanyca > Charanyca ferruginea. The sequence continues at coordinate 24,982,226 of OX376059.1, read as the reverse complement.
TATCTGTAGGCCATACAAATATTTGTTGCGTGTGGGAATCGAATGCGCGACACCCTGCGCAGCAGTCAATCGCTCAACCACTGCGCCAACCGTGCCATCTCAGTATTAGGCTGTAGGTATTGTAATAAAAGAGGAAGTAACAAATATATATTTACAGATTTATAATAATTAAAATCATCGGCCCAGGAAGAGGTGGCGAGATGACCTAGACCCGTACTGCGAGGGTTGGGTCGAGGCGGCGCTTCTCGACAATCTTGATATCTTTGACGTTTGTCGTGTCACTTAAGAGCGCCCACCCCGTCATATTTTCCTTCCGTTATAACCAATTATTTTCCAAATATTTTTAACACACAGGTATCTTGTGGTTTAAATCTAGGTTTGTATGAAGCCAAAAATTAACCTTTTTTAGAAACAAATTCAGTAAACACGTCCGAAATCAGTTTTTTTGCACAATTTTATCTGAACTTTGGCCGTTCATAATGCACTCATACATTGAAAAAGTAAAAAAACAGCTTCATACAAACCTTGCACATGTAATGGAGATTCTAAATTACAAACATTTTTACCAAAAACTTTTAAGGCTTTTTTAAAAACACGTATGTCCTGGAACAAGTTTTGTGAAATTTCCGCGCGCCAATTTTCCTGTGATGTTATCGCGTTCTCACTCACTCGTTTGTTTTCGAGCTTTGCGTTGGTTGAAACAAAAAATTTTTCAATCGCGCTCGCGTTGAAGTTCGTTCGATGGGGAACAGCGCTCTTAACATAGAAATTTTAACACTAACAGCACCAATTTAATCGACAATTCAAGGCAAAATACGACTTCAAAATTACAAAAATATACTGAAATCGTCCTACGTTAAAATGTATTAGGGTTTAATTACGTACTTAGCTACAAGAAAGCCCCTTTAAGTACATTTGTTTGTAGGCAGCCCACAACAATACCTACTTGGAGCAAAGTCTACCGTCGTCGGTAGTTCCCATATAATATAATGAATAGAAATTATATCGTTAGGTAATGAGGGCCATTTCTTTCTCGGGCTTAAATTTCGCTTCTTCACCGTCTTTCACTGGTTTTCTGTGGAAGAAAAACATTACTTTAATTAGGTAATCTAAGTACTATTGCCCGAATATTGCGTGGCGTTCAAGGACAAGAAAGTGTGAGACGTCCAACGGCGAGATGGGCATCGTTGCCATTACGGACGGAAACTGGATCAGGCTTGTAGAGGAATGTGCAGATCAGCGTTGCCAGATTTTCTTTCGGGCAAATCTGAATTTTGAAATACCTCAGGTAAAAAAATCGAGACACAGTCTATGAAAGCGGAACATTATAAAAATACTGGCAAACGTTGTTTTGCCATATAAATTTAACACGTATACAGACCTACCAAATATAAAATTTCATAAAAATCGGTCAAGCCGTTTAGGAGGAGTTCGATAACAAACACTGTGACACGAGATTTTTATATACCTATTTGAAGATTTATTAGATGGTAAAGCTGAAAAGTTTGTTTGAACGCTTTATGTCCGATTCTGAAACTTCTCCAATAAGAAACTAGGTTATCAGGCCATAGGCTATATTTTATCATAACAAAAATCTTCTGTGCGTGTGTATGAAAGTGAACTCCTCCTAAACGGCTGGACCGATTTTGATGAATTTTTTTGTGTGTGTTCCAGTAGATTCAAGAATGGTATAGTTTCACAATTGGACCTGGTAGGTGGCGCTGTAGTCGAGTTGTGGGACTTTTTTATTTTAAGGCGGTACCCTGAGCAAATAACCTTGAGCATTCGTTCCCTCTTCGCCGCGCAAGAGATACAGTAGCGAATACGCTTAGATTTTAGAATTAAATCTTTCTAAAATCACATTTTGGGATTTTGAAAAAAGACATTCTACCAAAATGTTCATTAATAAATTGCCTATCCATTAGTGTTAGTAAAAAATCGAATTAATGGTTACTTGCCGAGGAGATGCAGGTTTTCAATAATTATTTCTCATTTCTGTGGTTTCGTTGTGAGGAGATTAGTTTGTGGCGGCTTAGTAATCGGAATATGCTGAGTTGCATTATTGACGAAGTACGTGGCAGCGGGCAATCGGCTCGCCAGTCGCCTACATACCACCGCCCTGTCTCGTCGCATACATTGTACGTAGTTAGCTATAACGAAGTATTGTGGAACTTGAATTAAAGACAATTTGTTTCCTCGGAGTCGGATTCTTTATTTATCTCACCAACAACCTAACACGCACAACACTGGTGACCCCGACGTGATCTGAACACGCACAACACTGGTGACCTTACGACGATTTTAGGATTCCGCGTTGTTATTCAGATAGCAACAGGGTAGGCGACTCAAAACAGCTTACGAGGCAGAGGCGTTTAGACCGCGTGGTGCAAAGTGAAACGTAACGTGCTTTAGCAAAGTAAAGCGACGCGTGTGCCGTTTTCAAGATGAACCCGCAAGCGTTAATCAGCCACCCCGGGGCAGCTGCCGTGGGGGACGTATCAATAGTAACAGTGCAGATGAGAGTTCCGGAATTTTGGAGAGAAATACCAAGATCATGGTTCATCCAGTTCGAGGCAATGATGGCACCACAGAAGCAAAGCGACACCCAGAAGTACGAAATGGTGCTCGCAAAATTACCAACGGACGTTGTACGCCAGGTAACCGACATCATCGAAGCTCCGCCGGATACAGCGAAATACGAAACAATTAAAAGGCGTTTGTTGTCAGTGTATGAAGAGAGTACAGAAACACAATTTCGCAGATTAATGCATGACACAGAACTGGGGACACAAAAACCGTCCCAATTACTCAGAGAAATGTCGGCCTTGGCGAAGAAATGCAGTTTGACGGAGGAACCATTGAAGAGGCTGTGGCTGGGCAGGCTAACACCTAACGTACGCGCAATGTTAGCAATGAGCGAAGACACCAAGTTGGAGGATCTGGCTAGGAAAGCAGATAAAATACTGGAAACCTTGGGAAACGGCGAGGTCGCATCCATCACACCCAGCACATCGACAGGTGACGGTATAGCCAGCCAGTTAAAGGAACTAACATCGGAAATGAGGGAACTACGCGGTGAAATAAATGAGATCAGGAGGCGAAGAGACAACTCGGGCGGCAGACGATGGCAACAACGCCCTAGATCCAAAAGCAGGACGCGGCGCACACCAGAATCTCCCGACTGGCTATGCAGACACCACTTCCGCTACAGGAACAACGCGCGGACGTGTGAAGCACCGTGTAGCTGGACCAAGAAGCAGCAGAAGCAGGAAAACTAGACGCGGTGCAGTCAGCGTCGGTGGACGATTGTGCCGCGGGAAACCACCGTCTTTGCGTGAAAGACTACAAAACGGGAATTGTGTATTTAGTGGACACGGGTGCGAATGTGTCAGTGATACCAGTGAGTAAAGTGAAAACAAAGCAAAAACAAGAGTGTACGTATAAACTTTACGCAGCAAACAACACAGAAATAAAAACCTACGGTGTAGTGACTATAGAATTAAACTTAGGACTAAATAGAAATTACAAATGGTCATTTATAGTTTGCGAAGTGAAACAGCCAATCATAGGGGCAGATTTTTTAAGAGCGCACCAATTAGTCGTAGATTTACATAACAAAAGGTTGATTGACGGTCTCACTAATATAAGTAGGGAAGCAGGTATAGTGAAATGTTCCCAATTTACCATATCTAGCATTCAGCATGACAACCCGTACAAAGATCTGCTCGAAAAGTTCTCAGAAATAACTAAACCAATTTCGTACAAAGAACCCCCTACCCATAATACATACCATCACATAGAAACTACAGGCCCACCCGTGTTTTCCCGTGCTAGGCCGTTGCCACCGCATAGATATAAAATGGTACAAGAAGAATTTAGGTTAATGCAAGATTTAGGTATATGTAGGCCACCAAAGAGTCCATGGGCAAGCGCGCTACACGTCGTGCCTAAGAAGGATGGGCAGATCAGACCCTGTGGCGACTATCGTGCACTCAACGCGATCACGAAGCCGGACAGATACCCGATCCCAAGACTACAGGACTTCACCTATGGACTAGCAGGTAAGAAAATTTTTGCACGCCTAGACATAAATAGGGCCTATCATAATATTCGCGTAGCACCGCAGGACATAGAAAAAACAGCAATTATTACACCATTCGGACTGTTCGAATTTCCGAGAATGTCATTCGGTTTGCGTAATGCAGCGCAAACATTCCAGAGGTTCATGAACAACACAGTGTTACAGGGATTAGAATACGTAAGCGGCGAGCGGAAAGGGGAATGTTCATACCTATCCTGTTATATAGATGACGTAATCATCGCAAGTACTAACGCCGAAATACTCCGAAAACACTTGAGCCTCGTTTTCAGCAGATTCGAACAGTTCGGAATTACTATTAATCTGTCAAAATGTTGTTTCGGTAAGCCGGAAATAGAGTTTTTAGGTTACAACGTCAGCCCAGAGGGAATAAAACCCTTGAAAGATAAAGTCGAGGCGATACAAAGTTACCCGCGGCCAGAAACCGTCGAACAGCTACGACGATTTCTTGGAATGGTAAATTTTTATAGGTTACACATACAGCAAGCGGCTGAGCACCAGGCAGAATTAAACAAGTTTTTGCATGGGGCCAAGAAAAAGGATAAGTCAAAAATAGCATGGGATGATAAGGCCACGGCGGCTTTCGAGCAGTGTAAGGTAAGCCTACAAAGCGCCATCACACTGGCTCACCCAGAGGCCACAGGTAGATTGTCCCTAATGTGTGACGCATCAAATACATGCGTGGGGGCAGTGCTACAGCAAGGAGTCGCCGGAGAAGCGAGGCCCTTAGGTTATTTTTCTAAGAGACTATCAGAGGCCCAGCAAAAATACAGCACATACGATCGGGAACTGCTGGCGGTCTATTTAGCCATAACACATTTTAGAAACATGATTGAAGGTCGAGAGATTACTATTTTAACAGACCACAAACCGTTAACGTATGCTTTTTCTAAAATAGGTACCGACCGAGAGACGCCACGGCGCACAAGGCAGCTATTGTATATCAGCGAATTCACGAGCGACATACAATACGTCAACGGAAACGAGAACCAAGTTGCTGACGCGCTGTCACGGGTCGAGTCCGTGTTTTGCCCGACGCAAGTCGATTTCGACGAAGTCGCACGGGCACAGGAAACAGACGAACAAATGGCGCGTATGTTAGCAGAATCGCAAGGTAACACTGTATTAAAACTAATTCATTCACCATTGTGCAACAAAGCAATTCATTGTAACATTTCAGAGAACCAGGTAAGGCCATACCTCCCACACAAATTTCGTAAAATAGCATTCGATGCAGTACATAACATAAGCCACCCGGGAATTAGGGCCACACGGAAAATGATAACGAAACGTTACTTTTGGCCAGACATGAACAAGGACGTCACCAGGTGGGCCAGGGCATGCATTCACTGTCAGAAAGTAAAAGTACAGCGACATACGGTATCCAAATTAAGTAGTTTTCCGGTAGTAGATAGATTTGAACATTTACATGTAGACATAATCGGAGCACTGCCAACGTCACAAGAAGGTTATAGATACTGCGTCACTATGATAGATAGATTCACGAGATGGCCCGAAGCAATCCCAGTTACCAACATCACCGCGGACACAGTAGCTAAAGCCGTTTACGAAGGTTGGGTATGCCGATTTGGGTGCCCACTTACAATAACTAGCGATCAGGGTAGACAGTTTGAGAGCGAACTATACAAGAGTCTGCTAAACCTGTTAGGCATTAAAAAGACCCGTACAACAGCGTATCACCCGCAGGCGAACGGTATGGTCGAAAGAATGCATCGCACACTTAAGGTCGCGATTAAGGCTAGGCTACAAGACAATAGGTCATGGGTCGAGGAATTACCGACAGCGTTGTTGGGACTTCGTGCGGCCTGTAAGAATGACGGAAACGTAAGCTCAGCAGAATTAGTATTAGGACAGACATTACGGTTACCAGGCGATTTTTATTGCGAAAACAACTCGACACAAGTAGAACATTTACCTACGTACTACGTATACTATACTTCGTGAACAAAAATCAGATCTACCGTTTTGGAGCCAAGATTACGTAGAAATTTAATCTGTTTTTTATTTGTTGATATTTCTTTTGGATATAGAGTATTTAGGTCCGAAAAACTGAACAAAAAACGGCTAGCGCTGCGTCTTGCACAGGGACATAAAAAATTAGGGATTCGTAAATCACGTGAACGAAGTCGCGAGGAAAGTGCTTGTTGATTAGTATGTACTTGTATTTTTATTTACGTACATGGAACAGCTTCTACAGATTCCTTAATTTTTATTTTTATAAAGTTTTAAGACTTTAGCAAGCGAAATCACTTGATACTCTCCACACTGGCAGTCCTGGTGGAGATAGACACATACAAAAATAGGCCACAGGAGCAGGAGTCAGGTTGTGGATAAAGAAGCAAAACCAAAATGTGGAGGCTTTACGATTATGAACATAAACTATACATATTTACTAATAATAATTATAATAATAAACCTTAGATCAATCTCTTCAATTGAGACCCATAAATATTTGGGTATGGCGGAAGCGTTGGGCATCAATGCTTCTGACATGAAACAATCGTTGAGGGAGCGCTTCTTTGGCCGCCTGAGGAAAGTATTTAATAGTGTTTTGTCAGGCGGAAATATGGTGCGCTGCCTTCCACGGGTGGGTCATGCCAGTCCTGATGTACTCTTTCGGCATACTCAAATGGACTCAAACGGAGCTCGATGCCCTGGATAGGAGAGTCCTTACATTGTTGACAGCATATCGGATGCATCACCCACGGTCATCGGTGATGAGACTGTATATGAAAGTGTGGAGGTCGTGGCTTCTTAAATGCTAAGACCCTGCACAACCGTGAGATATGCAGTGTCAGGGAATATTTCCTAGAAGCCGACGAGGGGATGCATCGAGATGTAGTTGCAGTGGTCAAGGGCCTCACCCCGCTCTTTTAGGCTAAAGAGAACTGGTGCAAACCTGTAGTGCTTAAGACTAATGATCGCGAGGAGATTTGGAAGAGTAAGGAGCTTCACGAACGCTTATCGTACGTACGCTATCCTGGCTACGATTCGGTGATCTATTTGGAGAAACCGAAGGTTTTGTCTGTGCAATTATGGACGAAGTTATTTTGACGAACACCTACCGGAGATTTATTGTGAAGGATGGCACGGTTGACATTTTTCGGGCATGTCACCGACCGGGAGAATCAATCCGTCACATTATCTCTGGATGTTCTCGTCTTGCTAACGAAGAGTACTTGCATAGGCACAACCTTGTGGCCAGGATTATCCATCAGCAACTTGCTCTAAAATACAATCTCGTGGAATCAGAAGTACCATACTAGAGGTATGTGCCCGATCCAGTTCTTGAAAATGGCAATGTCACATTGTGCTGGAATCAATCAATCACAACTGACAGGACTATTGTAGCTAATAAGCCTGATGTAGTGGTGGTGGATCGATTGGAGAAGCGCGCAATGATTATTGTCAAAGCTGTTCCGCATGACGTGAACCTCGTGAAGGTCGAGAAAGACAAGCAGAGCAAGTATCTTGACTTGGCCCGCGAGGTTGTCGACATGTGGGATGTGGACTCGGCGATCATTGTGCCAATAGTTGTAACAGCCAATGGCTTAATTGCCAAGAGCCTCGACCAACATCTAAGGAGGCTCTCGTTAGGCGGCTGGATCAAGGGCAAAACAAGGGAAGGCAGTACTTCTGGACACGGCCCGCAGTGTCAGAAGGTTTCTCTCTCTGGAGCCCTGACCGCCGGTAGTTTGGACCCTGTTTCCGATACCGGTAGACTCCTATTTTTAAAATGTTTAATTGTTTTTATTTTTTATTAATCATCATCATCTGCCTAGCCTTTTCCCAACTATATTGGGGTCGGCTTCCAGTCTAACCGGACGCAGCTGAATACCAGTGTTTTACATGGAGTGACTGCCTATCGGACCTCCACAACCCAGTAACTGGGTAACACGATACCCCTTGGTAAGACTGCTTGTCAGACTTTCTGACTTCTGACTACCCATAACGACTGCCAAAGATGTACAAATGACAGCCGGGACCAACGGCTTTACGTGCTTTCCGAGGCACGGAGGGAACTCGGTATGAAATGGATGGTCACCCATCCACAGACCAACCGCGGCTAGCGTAGCTTAACCTTTGACCGATCGATCTGTATGGCTTTAACTAAGCCACGAGCTAAAAATATTTAAAAATATATTATATTATGATGTGAATAATAATAATAATATGTGGGGACATTTCACACACGGCCATCTGACCCCAAACTAGGGAGATCCTGTACTATGGGTGTCAGACAGCTGATATACATATACAAATACATTTTTAAATACATACATATAGGTATACAGATAAACAACACCCAGACACAAGGCAAACACAAGTGCTCATCACACAAATATTTACCCTGGGCGGGAATCGAACTCGCGACACGCTGCACAGCAGTCAATCGCTCAATCACTGCGCCAAACGTGTCGTCTACATCTACTACCTCTTGGCCGCGACTTCATCCGCGTAAATTTTCTTAGTGATGCTAATTTTTTTTAATAGTGCTAACAAACCAACGAACTCTTCAGGCTTATCTTATACTAGCGACCCTACCCTGCTTCGCATGGGCCTATAGCCTTCCTCGATAAATGGACTATCCAACAAAAAAGAATATTTCAATTCGGACCAGTAGATCCTTAGATTAGCGCGTTCAACCAAACAAACAAAATCTTTAGCTTTATAATATTAGTACTTATAGATATAAAAATCTTCTGTGCGTGTGTATGAAAGTGAACTTCTCCTAAACGGCTGGATCGATTTTGCTGAATTTGTTAGTGTGTGTTCCAGTGGATTCGAGAATGGTTTAGATTCACAATTGGACCCGGTAGGTGGCGCTGCAGTCGAGTTGTAGGACATTTTTTATTTTAAGGGCAGGACAACGTCTCCCGGGCCCGCTAGAATATAATATGTATGTATATAATCTATATATAATATATATAAAAGGCAAAAGTGATTGACTGATGTATCAACGCACAGGCCAAATTGAAATTTCGTGCACGTATTCCTCATATGACGAAGGCATCCACCAAGGAAGGATTTTTCAAAATTCAACCCCCGAGTGAAACGGGGATAAAAGTTTGTATGAAACTTTTTATATTCCTTGGATATATTTGCATATAGGTAGGGTAGGTAAATAGGTAGGTAGGGTAGGTAGGTAAGTTGGTTAGGGTGGTAGGTAGGTAGATAGGGACAGGACAACGTCTGTAGGGTCAGCTATAGTACAGTATAAGTAGATTAAATTACAAACAAGTCATTTTGTTTACTTACCTGCATAACGAGTATTCCTGGACGAGTCTCTCGCCATCCGCTATGGTCTGCGGCATGGTTCGGCCCATGGTCTCAGGTAGCACCACGCTGAGGCCAGCCCCTACCAGAGCTGTTATGCCCAGAATCAGTAGTGGCAAGGAAGTCCACAGGACATCCTGTGAATAACAAAAATTAAGATGAGTAGTAGTGAGTGGTACAGAGGCCAGCACATCAAGGTACAACAATCTGTGAAATTTCTTTAATAGATTTTCAACTTTATTTCAAAAAGATAAGGTTCATATTCAATTGAGAAAATTTTATAGTTTGGTATTGTTACGTAGGTCGCCAATTATCGAATTGCAGAACTACGTCACACGCTGGCGCCATCTATTGTCAAGCAGCAGAACTACGTCACACGCTGGCGCCATCTGTTACCGAAAAGCAGATCTACAGTTCTGGAATCTTCGAGGTGTTTAAGTTTTGTGTTGGTCCCGTATTTATATATTATATTACAAGACCGGATGGTGAGTGGGTGTTTTGCTGGCGGACATAAATAGAGCGGGATATAAGAAGACTACAAATGATGTTGACCAGACCATCCTTACAGGGATACTCGGCTGTAGCAGTTTTTGCCTGAGTATGGCAAGTTGGACATTATCATAGGCTGAGGCTACGTCTATGAAAACACCAAGAACGCTTTCATTATTAGAAAAAGCAATGCAGACATCACATAAGAAGATACTGAGGCTGTCTAAAGCGCCCATTGCATGCCTCTTCGAAAACCGAATTGAGACCTGGCTAGGATGCCTTTGGTTTATAATAACCATTCAAGTCGGTTCTTGATGAGGTTTTCCATGATTTTTTCTGGGAGTACTTGAGCAGAGAAAGTCAGCATTACAGTTGTTGATGGAGACCATGAAACAGAACCCTCTTTTCTATTTTTAAAATTGAGCCTCCTAGCCCTAATAACTTTCCCGTCTCTATACCTAAAACTAGTTCCTCAAGAGTCCAGTCTGTGGGAATATCTTTAACAACTCCCATGCGTGTAACATAGAAGCGTGGGATGGTCGCAACATAATTGTTTTCCACTAATATATGGTTGTTAACAAATTGGTTGGCATCATTAAATGAGCCAAAATCTACAGACATTGTGTTACGACCACGAAGTAAACATAACAGAGGAGATGGCGTTATCGAATTTTCCCATAGAAAGATGCGTGACACTTTTTCAAGCTAAACCCTGCCCACATCTAGTCAAGCCCCGCCTTTTATCCTAGCGATGAATAGCAAAAACTAAAAGCTGTTAATTTCTACGTGGTTTAGCTATATCATGCTAGATGTCTCTATGACAATATGTATTTGCAACACAGGGACGAACTTAGTACCTTTTTATATTTTGCAAGGATTTTTCTTATAATCATGGGTTGTGAAAATAAAAGGGATGGTGTGTCCCGAGTGTTACGTAATTAAGGCGATGTATAATACACAGCGAATCTAGTTGATTGTTGCTACGACATACTGGCTACATAAGTACATATAAATATAAAATTGAACTGATAAAATACATCAAAATTTTTAATTCTAATATTTATATATTTTTTATATGATCAAACTAAATTATATTCATGTATATGTGCCACATTAATAATCGTCGCCGCCGCCGCGCCGTTATTAAATTATTGAATTCTAAGTACGGCCCTGCCATTATTTTGCTTGTCAATTCAGCAATGTTGCAATTTTAGGGATATTCCCATTTTTTGGGGAAAAATAACATAACACACACTAGACAAAATAATTATGGATTACGACGATTTTTATTTTTATTCGGGGATTTAGAATCAAATATAGTTTTGTCCCGAAAAAAATGTATCTTGATTATTAAATTGGATTAGATGGCGAAGTAAATTATAGGTAAGTAGTGCTATCGGCGGCGCTTTGGCGTTTAATTTTGATTTAATATTATAAGCTAGATATGCACCATGCTTTCATGTTATATGAGCGTGCAACTGGCGAGCGCACTATTCAGTAGCGGATCAATTAGTTTATCTATACTAATATTATAAAGCTGAAGAGTTTGTTTGTTTGTTGAAACAAGTATCTTGTATACTTATTTAACTTCTTTTTAAATTTATTTGAATGAAATTCTCGATTATTCACTAGAGACCGACAAGTCGTCTGAATTCGAGGCCCCGAAATTCGCTAGAAACCGAGAAGTCATCTTTCAACAAGATGGTTGTTCAGCGCATTGGACATGAAAGGTACGGGAGCACTTAAATAATTGCTTCCTTGACAGTTGGATCGGCAGAGATGGGCCGATCCCTTGGCCCGCCCGGTCACCCGATCTGACTCCGCTTGACTTTTACGTGTGGGGTCGGGTCAAGGAACTAGTTTATACGAGTGTGGAAATAAACAGGAAAGAAGAATTGATTGAGAGAATTAATTCAGCGTTTGAAACAATAAAACTGGACATGAAGTTAAAAATAACAACAACAGAAGTGTGAAGACGGGCCCGTGTTGGTGTAAGAGACTGTGGCGAACATTTCGAACACGAATAATAAATGTTTTTAATTATAATTTTCTTTTTAATAATTCGCCTAAAAAAAATAATTTTCTCCTTCAATTTGGTTTGTAGGTCCTAATTTCAATAATTGGTGAGCTATCCGCGTAGTTGATACCTCGAAAGAAAGAACAATAACCAGACATGTTTTTAAAAATGTTTGAACAAAAAAAGCACCATCCGTGATTTTTTTTCATGCCGTCTAAAAACAGATTTCTGAAATCTTTAAAACTGTCTTTGTTGGGTTTTGTCATCAAAAACCATTATAATTTTGCTAAAAAAAAATTAGAGACACTTCGGCTTAGACAAGTTCGGTTCAAATGGTTGTAAATAGTCTATACTAGCTCCGCTTTACGGCTTTCCATCGATCTACCAAATATCCTGTATTATGGCATCCTACGGTCATTTCTCAGATTTAGATTTATGCTCAGAATAAAATCATATTTGGTTGTCTTACATGACAAAAGTGAACGTTATTCTGTAAATACGTCTATCTCACCTGAATACTTAACCTGAACATATTTTAGAGTGATTTTTAGCTGCTTCCCAAAGTTTTCGAACATTTTCTTCTTTTCAACCGACTTCAAAAAGAAGGAGGTTCTCAATTCGTCTGTATGTTTTTTTTTTATTTTTATTTTTATTTATTTTTTGTATATTTGTTACGCGATTTCTCCGGCAAATGTAAAGCGATTTTGATGGATAGGGTATGCCCCAAGGGTGGTCCCATATAAATTTTATCGAAATTGATTTAGCACTTTTTGTAAAAATCGACAGAAAGCAAAAAAAATATACATGGATGATGTTGTAATGTTCTCACCTTGTACTTTCGATCTCTGTTTTGACTATGATGCCATTTCTTAATGGATATGGATGATCAGGAAGTACTAAAAAGCGAAAAATAAAAAAGCTTTTTTACAAAAAAGACAACCGCCTTCAAAAACCAAAAAGTGACAAATAACTTTAAAACAGAACACACATGACTTTAGTTTCGGAAGTCGGTGGCTTTGCTGTTCTATTTGTTGTTTTGTATTGCCACCGACTTCCGAAACTAAAGTCATTTTGAAATCAATTAAACGCAGAATTTCACGCTTTGAATGACTCGTCGAAAACCTGTTTACGGATTATGCTAGTGCTGCACTCTGGTGCCAGAACATTGCAGTAATATCCCCTTTTGAGTTGGCACATAAGTAACGTCATAGGTTCTTTTGCAATAGGTTGTAAAATCTATGGGGGATCACGTTTTGATAGCTCTTATAAAGCAAGTCAATTAATAGGTGGTGTTCCCTACCATCATGATTGCTGCCATCAGTGTTACCAAACCAAAGAAAAATAATTCGGTAGAAATGTGGACAAAATATCGGGAGAAAGCGGGAGTTTAATCAAAAATCAATCAATCAGTTTTGTCATACTAACGTTAATGTAGCTCTTTTGATATAGTATTGATTTTGTAAATATAAAAATCAAAGCAACTAGCACTATATGGCGTTTGGTATGTAGTAGTAGTAGTATCACGGGCGGGCTGGTGTCCGCAACTCCACGTCTCAGCGCGAATTTTGCGTACAGGTTTGGTAAGTAAAAGACTTAAAATTGATGAAAAAGTCTGTTTCTTTGCTACGTTTTCAATGAATTTAGGCTAAAAAAATCCTTTCTACATAAGCCTAAGAGTGAGGTAAAGTAAATATGATAAAGAACAATGGCAGCCACCCATACATTGTTTTAGTTGAGATTAAATTCCTACGTCTTTAAATGAAAAATATCTTATTAAATTCAGCATCACCTTCTGAATTAGTTTGTGCAAGATTTTTTGTTCAAGAAGGCCGAGAATAATAGATATTCAGTCATGAACTTTTGTAGGTTATGTCTATGGTAACTTTTATATTCCAAATTGAGGAAGTAAAAAGGCAATATCGCATTAGTATTTTCTTTACCTAGTTAATTCAGAATGAAATGTCTTGTAAAAATATTGTTTAAGGTTGGTAATCCCAGTGGTTATAAATACTCTTTGGCCTTACCTTATGTATACTATGGGTATCTACTACATGTATACATCAATCATATCGTTTTTATCTGTGCACAGATCTGTCTATGACTCTGTGTCAATTACCAAGCAATTATTTTTAGATTTGGGCTACTAGTCTTTTTGCTAGTCATTAATCGAAACTAATTGATTTATTTTTATACCACAGTATTTTTACATACCTGCAAGAAACCTACACTTAGAAATAAACTGTATTCATTTACTTACTCCGTTTAATTGTAATAACAAACTAAAACTGATTACAATACTTTAAATGCTTTAAGTTCTTACTGTCACTTGGCAGAATAAATATAAAATGGCAACACTAAACGTTAATGAAAAGTCAAATAAGTTTAAATTTAACATAATTTTTTTAACCGGCCCTAACTGATTAATGTGATACTTTGAAAAATCGTAGAAAAATAATGTAATTTATTTCGTATGTAAGTCACTTTTAGACGCTCAAATTTAAGTCAACTACGATTTCGCCATTGTTCTTTAAGTCAACTACGTTTTCGCCATTGTTCTTTTTCTCAAGAATCGGTTTTTTTAACCAACCGATTATTTTTTCCCCTTACTACACAAAATTTTTTCATAGCTGTCAAATGCGACTTCTTAGGTTGTCAGGAATATAGTTTACAAGATTACAATATAAAACACTTGTACGAGTACACCCAAGTACTCCACAGAGTGGCGTAGTTTTACATCCTGTTCATTCTTTCGACCGGGAAAATCCCTACCTATATCTAGCATGTTGTTATGGGTGCGTTCTTTTTTAACTTTTTTGTACTTAAAGATTAAAAACGGAAGAATGTGGTCGCTTGACGGTAGATCGGGAGATGGGTTTGGAAATCAATAGATCTCCCGTTTAATCGGGAGGTTCGGGAACGCTGGCTGCCATCAAGCTGCGTTGCTGTGTTCTAGTTGTATGGGTCATATGGGTGCAATTCTGGCATAAATACGTTTGACATTTTATATTTGTCTGTGGTATTGCTGATGCAAGGGCCTTGAACACTTGCCATCTTATACGAAAGAGGTTAAATTAGAAAAGTCATAGACAATTTGAGGTTAAGTTTTTGGCGCCAGAAAGCCTATTAATACTAGATATATTTATTTTATTTGACAACATTAGTCCACTGGTTAGTAAAAAACTGATCAATTAAGGGTTAGTATACATAGATAGTGGCGGTAGTGGGGCGTGGTGCTTAGAGCATTATGCTCTAAGGCAGTGGTGGGCAAACTTTCTCAATGGGGGGCCAGAATGTTTAAGAAATTTCAGAGGAGGGCCAGAATTATAGGAAAAATGCATTTTGTGTTGAAACTTTTAACCATATAAAACATTACAGCATTACACACTGGCACAAATGTTAAAAATTACAATTTAACTTTTATTCGAAGGCCAGCTGCCATGGTAGGCGTGTGAGGCATAGGTATAAAATTTCTTTTGATTTGCCATAATATTTTCGAATGCAGGTTCGAGCTGTGACGAAGTAACTTTCAGCAGCGCGAAAAGATGTTCATCAGTAAGTCGATTTCTGGTTGAACAGAATTAGTAGCATTTCATGGTCGAAAAAGTCTGTTCGCAGTCGCACTCATACGACGACGCAAATATCAACATAATTTCTCTCTATTCATGTCGAAGGACCGTCGGCGGGCCAGATTAAATGCTTTCGCGGGCCGGAGTTGGCCCGCGTACTTTACGCATCACTGCTCTAAGGGGTGGTGGTGTATGAATAGTGGTATTTATAAGATAATAGAACAGCTTACAGAGTACACGATGTAAGGCGACAGAACAGTCACGACGTATCCGCTCATGTGTAGTGTCGCGGAGCCGGATGCACGTACTGCGGTGGGCAGCAGCTCTGTGGCCCACTGGACCACCGCGTTGTAGGACATGTTTATAAAAAATCGCGCCATTATCGCCAGCGATGCCTCAGGGATGCCTGGGCAAAACATTTTACGGTTAAAGATATTTATTTTCTCAAAAGAATTACAAACTCACTTGCAGAGAAAACATGAATAAAATATTAAGATAATGTGCCATTAAGCGTGGCTTACATTTAAATACTAGTAGGTAGTGGCACCAATAAATGAACGATTAGGTAAGCGTCTTTGACAACTTTGAGGAGCTGTATCTCAGTTATCTCATAATATTGAAGCTCGCTGATTTTTTAATGATTGAATATATATAGGTACACTATATAATTAGGAAGTTATTTTTTTTATCGATCGTTTCTTGAGAATATATGGAATCATTAAAAAATCTTTCTTTTTATAAAGGAAGTTTTTGAACACTGACCCCTAATTATGAACATTTTATACCCAATAGTTGAACTAACATTTGGAATGAATAGTATTACAAATAACAGGTAAATGCTTTTAATTATTCATCTCAGTCATGACAGAAAACATTTTTAATGTATATTGCCTATACATCCATATAGTATATTAACAATAGTAATCCGTTCATGTGATATATATTAGACCTAGAATCTGAATGAAGTAATCCAATAATCAATTCGTTTCTTTTTTGGGGTTAAAGAACCCCAAAATGAAAAGGGTGAAATTCACTTCAGCGTCAGGTTAATACGATAAAGTTGAACGAATAAAATATGAACTTAATCCTTAGTTCAAATTTTGGGCATGAATTATTATAAAGTTGATCAGTGTACGATTTCATGCTAAAATAAGCCAAATAAATATTTAAAAAATCTTTTTACTAAAAAGAGAACCGCCTTCAAAAACTAAAATAACTTTAGCACAGAACACGCATAACTTTAGTTTCGGAAGTCGGTGGCTTTGTTCTGTTTGTTGTTTTGTATTGCCATTTCTAGTGCCTTCTTATCACCTAAATCCATTAAGAAACGGTAACACAGTTAAAACAGAGATTGAAAGTCCTCCAAAGATGGAAGAAACGAAAGCGTCTTCTATGTATAATTTTTTAGTTGTTGTTGATTTTTTCAAAAAGCGCTGAATAAAAAATCATGGCGAGATTCATACATTCATTTGTATGAAAAAAAAAAGTATTTTAGAGGGTTTAAATTATTTTTCAATGTGAAGAATATATTACCAGTAGATTACATATACTTAGCATATTTTTAAACCCCCGCATAATTAAAATATTACGAAATGAAAATAACACTTTTTCGTTTCATCTCGATGCCCATTTTGTGTTTATAAAAAAGAGAAAGTGACAAGCGATGTTAACGGATCTATAAAATTGGCAGACAAGTGATGTGACAAGTGTGTGGAAAAAAATAATCATTATTTTGTGATATTATTTCCCATAAAACGATGCAATTTCAATGTAAGAACTGCGAAACGGCGGCTGTCAGTGTCACTGTTACTGTCAGTCGCCGCTTTGTTCTGAAATAATGAGCTTTTCATTAAACTACAACCCAAGAATATAAGAATTAGAAATGTAACAAACACTTTTCTGAAAACCGCATCAAAATCGGTTCAGCCAAACGGGAGATAATCGCGGACAAACATACATACAAACACACGGGTCGAACTGAGAACCTTCTTTTTTTTTTGAAGTCCGTTAAAAAAAAAAAACTCCTGTTCAACTTTTAGTAATTCAACGTCCAAACTAACTAAAGTACTTTAGTATTATAACATCTGTGCTAAAGTTGATTTCAGTGGTTTTGTTTTGTCTGTTAGGGTGCGTTTATAGATTATGATTGCTGTAAATTGCCATTAGTTCTCCAACGCCGTTCATCTATTGGATCTAGCGTTCAAAATATAATCCATTACTTCAACAGTTAATTTCTCTAAAAATATAATTTAAAATGCATTTGTGAATCTGTAGAATTCAAGTCGTATATTATATACCAAGATTTTATTACAATCAAAACCAGTAATAGACCAGTGCCGATAATTTTTGAAAGCAAAAAAAAATAATAGTAGAATGAAACCCATTGGAAAAGGAAGAGAACATAACAAAAATGAAAGGAAAAATAAATTACGGGCGACCTGAGGTCGGGAAGTGGATGGGGGTGCGTTTTTAAAGGTAAAAAACGGTTTATCTCGATTTCCGACAAAACTACAAGTGTTATGGAAAAAAGTTAAATGGCAAAGTTGTAGGTAATAAAAGTATCTTCAACTTTTGTTTTAACACTTTTTTCATATAACCTCAAAATTTATGTGAAAAATTCAAATAACCAAGTTTTTGGTTTTTTATTTTTATCTTTTTCAAA
This sequence comes from Charanyca ferruginea, assembly GCA_947361185.1. Taxonomy (NCBI): domain Eukaryota; kingdom Metazoa; phylum Arthropoda; class Insecta; order Lepidoptera; family Noctuidae; genus Charanyca; species Charanyca ferruginea. The sequence goes on along the minus strand of OX376059.1, from coordinate 24,964,095 downwards.
AATGTTTTAGTTTTCACCAAACTTACCTATTTATGTCCCAAATACACTGTATTTTTTTTTATTTAAAATACTTTTTTTTTTACCTTATTTCGACTTAATATCGAAAAAGCACCCTAATTTTCAATCGAAAAATCTCACGTCAAAATATCTGCTTGTTTTAAAAAAGTCGGTGGGTTTTTTGTTTGTCGAAATGTCTACTTTTTGATGGTGTAAAAAAATATACATTACCATGGTAAATTTTCTCAGAAAATGCAATAAAACGAAAAAATCTCGAACCCGATTTTTTTTTAGTCATTATGTGAAATTTTGAGCTATTTATTAAAATATAAGACTTCAATTACTCAAAAAACGTAAGATTCCATTTTACATTGATAAACAAAAAAATAGCAAATCGAAATATAATACTATAATTAACAACCAAATAAGTTAATATTTAATAAGACATCTACAATATTTTGAGAAAGTTGTAAAATTTTCTTGAAATTATATGCGTAGATGTCCTGAGTGACCTACGGAAAATTTTAGCCCATCAAAATGTATTTCATAGAGAAGTGGGGAAGGGGCTAGAAGGGGCTGGGCCTTACTACCTGTTATTTCATAGCAGTTGTAAAAACCGTTAGCCAGTATTCGATATACAGAGGCGTGATCAACACCGTTGATAAAAATACATGTGCAGGCTGAGTTACTTTAATAAAATTGGGACAAATTTACTTGTAAAGAAACTTTTGGAATCTACATAGCAAGGTAAATACCACCTGTATCTACTTAATCTGTATCATGATTAGTAATATTCACAGAACACAGAACTGGAGCCCTGAGACAGTAAGACGGCATCGCGGCAGGCCACGAAGGAGATGGCGGGATGAACTGGACGGATTCCTCCAAAACTGGTGGGAGGAAGCAAAGAATCGGGATAATGGAAGGCATGGAGGGAGGCCTTTGCCTAGGAGAGGGACAGAACATGCTAAAAAAAAAACCGGTGTGCCGTACCATCCTCCTCAGCAGCGGCGGATTATTTTCATATGACCGTTCCAACCTCTTCGGTGGCTGAGCCGACTTGTTGGCCCTAAATCGGTTTTATAAAGTGGTAACTCTATGGAAGCTTCTAAAAAATATACCGAGGCCAATTGTACTAAATTCCACGTCGGTGGGTTGGTAACTTACTGTTTCGCTAGCATATATATTTATATTTTTATCAACGATGTTGATCACTGCCCTGTATCCCGAATACTGGATAACGGTTTTTACAGCTACGAAATAACAGGTAGGTCCAGTAAGGCCCAGACCCTTCTAGCCCCTTCCCCACCTCTATGAAATACATTTTGATGGGCTTAAATTTTCCGTAGGTCACTCAGGTACATAAGATTATCTTAAAATAGCAATTAATGGGCATTTACATACATAATTTCAAGAAAATTTTACAACTTTCTCAAAATATTGTAGATGTCTTATTAAATATTAACTAATTTGGTTGTTAATTATAGTAGTACTAGCGGGCCTGGCAGACGTTGTCCTGCAACCCGACTATAGCGCCACCTGCCGGGTCCAATTGTGAATCTAAACCATTCTCGAATCCATTGAAACATACACAAACAAATTCAGCAAAATAGGTCCAGCCGTTTAGTAGGAGTTCACTTTCATACACACGCACAGAAGATTTTTATACATATAACATATTTCGATTTGTTTTTTTTTTGTTTATGAATGTAACATGGAATCTTATGTTTTTTGAGTAATTTCACATAAAATTTCACATAATGATTAAAAAAAAAAATCGGTTTCGACATTTTTTCGTCTTATTGCATTTTCCGAGAAAATTTACCATGGTAATGTATATTTTTTTTACACCTTAAAAAATAAAATATTTTTGAAAAAGATAAAAATAAAAAACCAAAATCTTGGTTATTTGAATTTTTCACATAAATTTTGAGGTAATGTGAAAAAAGTGTTAATACTATAGTTGAAGATATTTTTATTACTTACAACTTTGCCATTTAACTTTTTTCCATAACACTTGTAGTTTTGTCGGAAATCGAGATAAACCGTTTTTTACCTTTAAAAACGCACCCTCATCCACTTCCCGACCTCAGATCGGCCGTAATTTATTTTTCCTTTCATTTTTGATATGTTCTCTTCCTTTTCCAATGGGTTTCATTCTACTACTATTTTTTTTCACTTTTTGCCATTTTCAAAGGTATCGGCACTGGTCTATAAAATCTATCACTAATTCTTTCTTTAAACTGACAAAATTCTTAAATTTGGAGGGCACTTACTTTTAGTAGGTTTCCATATAAAACCGATTTTCGGCGAGAAACACTCATATTATAAATCATAACAAGCGCATTTTAGCTGTGACAGTGAGTGTTGTTAAAAATATTTTTTCCCTCGATCGTTCATCTATTGGGGGTTGTTCATTTTTTGGTGCCCCTGCCTCACTATAATTATATAATTTTACAAGATTTTACTAACAATTTATTATGTAATGACAAAACAAAACAAATTAGATGTAGGTAGTTTTAAAATTCTACAGTGAAGTTTTAAGAGACGCGGATTTTAAGTTATCCATCTTTTTAACCTCTAACCTTATAAGCTTGACGTGTGTATCTATGGCATCGTAGCTGCCAAACGGCTGAACTGATTTTGATTTAGACTTTTTTGTTTGAAAGGTGATTTGATCGAGAGATTGATACAAGAAAATCTGTTCAACCTTTGGTGCTTACTTACCAAGCTACGATTTTTTTTATTTTTTTCTAGCCCGTAAGCTAGAATAGTTAATTCAAATATTCTTACACTTTTTACCCAGCAGCCCAGTAAGTGTCTAGTTGTGTCGTAATACATAAAATATTCGCGGGAGTAACAAATCTGCATTTACAGCACATATCCTACTTATATAATATTATAAATGTGAAAGTTTGTGAAGATGTTTGGATGTTTGTTACTCAATCACGCGTAAACCGTTGAACAGATTTGCATGAAATTTGGCACATAGGTAGACCATTTCCTGGATTAACACATAGGATACTTTTTATCCCGGTAATGTGTTCCCTTGGGATAATCGTTCTTTTTACGCGGGCGAAGCCGCGGGCAGCAGCTAGTACGTATATATTTTTTTATTTATTTTAGAGGTTATTTATGTAAAGTATACGAAAAAAATATAAAGTTTAAAAACTAAAACCCGACCACAACAAAAAGTGATCTAAAAAGTACAAAACAAGAAAATATTTCACACAGAAATCAAGACATAGGTACAAAATGGTCAAGGTAAGCCGTGGTTGCATGCCTGTATCCCATATGAGTGCGATGAACATGAATATAATGGCATGCAACCACGGCTTACCTTGACCAATTTGTACCTATGTCTTGATTTCTGTGTGAAATATTTTCTTGTTTTGTACTTTTTAGATCACTTTTTGTTGTGGTCGGGTTTTAGTTTTTAAACTTTATATTTTTATTTAAACTATTTTGGAGTCACAGCTAAGTATTATATATTTAATAGGTACTAGTGAACCCCTTTCCAATGATACCAAACACGGTATGCTTGTCTTCATTTTTGAAGTGAAAACTTCTTTAGCGGCGTTGAGCACTTTTTCTGTAATGGGTATAAAATCTTAAACTCGCGTCAGGACACGTGACCTGATCGAAAAAGCGTAAGACGGATGGAGAGTAGAGTAAAATAATTGTAATAGTTTTAAAGTGTAAAATTTTTAATGTAATATAAATTGTCATGTTTGTGTACGATAGCGCAATAAATGAATATTGTATTCTACCACATAAATGATAGTACTTTTATACCTACTGATAAAGCAATTGGTGCAAAATTATTCCCTAACCATTCCAAAATATCAAACATGCTCAACGTTAATAATCAAGTTTTCACTTCTGCCGGCACTCCCGGAGTGCATTTTTTTTTTTTTTTTTTTAATATTGGTTTTTTTGTCCGCCAGAGGGCGCCACATTGGATTCGGTGATACGTCATATAGCCTATAACCAGCGGACGATCAAGACGCTTCTAACGATACCTCATTTGTTCAGTTCTGATAAGTAGTTTAGGAGCTATGAGCGTACAGATGAACATACATACATACATACATAGCCTGTCAAACTCATAACCCTCCTTCGGCTTTGCCGTGGTCGGGTAAAAATTTATAAATTTATAAAGCTTCACCAACCTTTAGGCACAATCAAAGCGACACCGATAAGTACAGCCGCTATAGCTAGCGGGACAGCGGAAAGAATTCTGCGACCCCATCTGCAAATCGACGAATTTATAACATTAAAAGAAAATATATGCACCTACCTACAAGAAGGCTTCATGTGTGAAAACGTCCACTGTTGAACAAAGCTTGGCAAAGTTGCTATAATCCCCACGCTCGGCAGGCGTCTTGGGGATCGCAGTGAAGTTGTTAAGTACACGGAAGCCGCTGCTGCCCGACTTCCGGATTCTCCCTTAGGCGCCTTCGACGACACCCTCGGGATGAAATGGGGTGGTGCTATTCGCGACCGGCTCTATACGGTCGCTTTTGACATCAACGCGACCGTTATTTTTAGCAAAAAAAAATTGAATCCTGTACAATTTATGCGGACAAATGCTAGTGTTCAATATAAGTTTCGAGTTGATTCATCGGTAGTATAACAAATTAGTTAAGTACCCGGGTATAGGCAGGGGTGTGATTCTGTAAGACCTCATTCTAAACTTCGAATCTGAATCCGCTTTGAGTTTCTTGTTTGGCATTCTAAAAACTCGGCTAATAATTCGAATTTACACTAGCGCCCCTTGCGACCCCTAACCGACCTTAACCCTTGCGAGCGTGTCAGCGAGTTGAACTAAATTGACAGGGAAATTTTGACAGATAAAGTACGAGATGACGTAAGAAGTGGCATTCTGTAGGTAATTTCCCCGCCACTTCGACGCTCACTTCGCACTCGAACCCGATTCAGAGTGTCAAATATATCAAGGTCATTTTGAACCTTAAGCGAAGTGAGAGTGAATAGTGAGATTGAATTTTACAGAATCGACCTACAGGTCTTACCTGTCAAGAAGGCAAGCCAGCATGGTAACCGAAGGTATTTCCGTCGCTGACGTCATCGTAAAAGCGACGAAAAAGTCTAGCCCGAACTCGTCAGACATGCGGACGAGCCCGTCGAAGATCACAGCGCAAGCCATGTACAGTATCATCATGAGGATCACGGTCACGCGTAGAGGAGCACTCTTCATGAGAACCAAGAGGGACATATTGCATGGTGTCGTCTGGTTTGATATGACCTGTAAGGGAGATTCAGGGGTTAGGCTTGAATGATAGTAATTTTCATCGGAGAGACTTCCTGGGCTCGCAATACCGTAGAGGACCTAAGGCGGACTCAGCATATAGAGAATCTTCAAAAATGGGGGTTGGTTTTCAGATGATTCCAATCTTCAGTGCCTATGCCACGTCTCTATGAAGACCATGGTCCACCTTCTATTTTGCGACTGTGTCAGCGGATGGCGTAGCCGTACGAGACGGGCCAAGCGAGAAATAAAAAAAAAATACTTATGTATCTTTATATCAACTTACAATAAATTCATTCATATCATCGTCAGGTATCTTGGTGCGGTTGACTTTCTCGAACCTTCTGAGGACCTGCACAGCTTCGTTGATGCGACCTTTACTCACATACCATCTGAAGATACACGGATAGTTACAACCACTTCACCACATAAACACAGAATTAAGTCAAGAGTGAATAGGTTACTTCTAGGCAAGCGTGCTCCATCTTAGACCGCATCATTGCTTCCCATCAGGTGAGATAGTGGTCAAACGTATGCCAATCAAATGATAAAAAAAAAATACTGGGAGACGGGGAAGTCGAGGTTCAGTGTTCAGTTCACATACATGTGAGCTGTTCTTTAAAGCTACCATTTACGAGGTATGTCTCTCATTGACTTGAATGTGCCCTGGCGGTTGGGAGAGTCATGTTCACTTGAATGTCTCGCTGACGGTGGCGCATTAAATAAATAAATAAAATAAAAATCATTTATTGTCTCATTCAAATTTTACAAACTTAGATGAAGCCCTGAACCCCATACTAGGATTCCCTGTGTTGTGGAGTCCAGGCTCTTTCAATCCATAATCAGAAGGTGAGTACAGTAACAAAGACAACAAAGTTTATTATAACTAAATTTAGGTTTAACAAAGTACATAATAATTATGTAGTAGGCAGTTTGTGTAGAGTGTGATGTAGTGAATGTGGTGTGTGAGGTGTAGTGTGGTGTGTGTAGTGAGTGTGATGTGGTAGGTGCAGGTGTATGAGTGCATGTAAGGAGGGTACGAGTGTGTGTGTGAGCGCAAGTGTGTGATAATTACTCGTGTACACATGCGTTTATTGTTATTTTTGTGTATTATTTATGTCAACTTTTTTAAGACGTCCTCTGTTTTTTCGTAATCCAGATTAAATAGCCACTGGAAGATTACTTTGGAGCAAGCTTTTTTACTGAGTTTTAGAATTTTATGGGTTTTCTTTAATTTGCTATATAAATAGGCATTTGTTGGATCATTCGGTTCGCTTCAAAATGGTTGATCTAATTGGTGCCGATCTGTGCGTCATGTTCGAGAACGGACGCCGTCAGTTGAGACTGGTTGTCTCTTAGCTGCCTCGGTTATTTTAAATTTTAGTTTGAATTGTTATTATAACTATATTTTTCTCTAGACCTCTTTTGACATGCAAGACTTGTTACATTGTTCCCCTAGATTTAACATGAATGATGTACCCAACCTAAAGAATCATGGCAGGATTTGTATAAAAAACAAAGATGTTTAGAGAAGTTGAAATTCTAATTTTTACATTCTTGGGTACCTAAAGAGTATCTTCAGACATTTACAATATTTTTAAAACTCCGCAAAAAAAAGTGATTAGTTTAACGAAAAGCTTATTATTTTAGAACGAATCGGCGACTGACAGTAACAGTGACACTGACAGCCACCGTTTCGCAGTTCTTACTCTAAAATTGCATCGTTTTGTGGGAAATAATATCACAAATAATGATTATCTTTTTCCACACACTTGTCTGTCACATCACTTGTCAATTTGATAGATCCGTTAACGTAGCTTGTCACTTTCTTTTTTTTTATGAACATTAAATGGGCAACGAGATAAAACGAAAAAGTGTTATTTTCATTTCGTAATATTTTAATTTTGGGGGGGTTTAAAAATATGGTAAGTATATCAATCTATTCCTGGTACTAGTTTTTGGAAATTGGAAAATATTTTAAACCCTCTAAATTATTTTTTTTTTTCTTATAAATGAATGTTTGGATCTCGCCATGATTCTTTGTAATATATTATTGATTTTAAAAGAGTGTTCATGGAGGTTCTTGCTCGTTCTTCTCCATAGAATCCTATTGTTTGGAACGAGCAACTAGCTTCAACTTTTTGACTGAATGACTCTGACAATTCAAAAGTACCTACCTGTAAATGGTTTAATTGAAATAAATGGTTTTGAGTTTCAGTTGAGTTTGAGTGATATGCAGTCAGCAGCCACAGAATCTCGAGTTGTTTGTAGATATATTTACTTTTAGATGACCCATTAGCTCGAAATGGTTACAGATTAACAGCAGCTTAACAAGCATCTCTACTGTACAATGCAAATATTAAATTAGATGTCTACCCTAGACGAATATTGAATAAGATCATCATCATCATCATTTCAGCCTAAAGACGTCCACTGCTGGACATAGGCCTCCCCAAGGGGGAGTTTTGCCATAATCGCCACGCTTGGCAGGCGGATTGGCGATCGCAGTATGGTTGTTACAAAAGCACAGAGAACGCTGCTGCCCATTCTCTGGTAAGTCCCTTAGTCGCCTCTTACGACACCCACTGGAAGATATGGGATTATTGAATAAGATACCATTTATCAATTATTTCAAGACTAAACTCGTTCATGCAAAATACTCTCGCCTGCAGCCGTCCTAGCATCTTCAGGTTTCAACTCACCTTACACTCTCCGGCAGAACTAAAGGCGCGAACACAACTAACAGCATCGGCGTCGATGTGTACCACAGAAGCTTCCTCCAGTCGCTGATCCACAGAGCTAACCATGGCAGGGTTATGCAGCCACCGCCGAAGTACACGGCGACGGAAATGCTAGCTACCCACGTACGGTGGCGCGAGCTCACGTACTCCAATACTGTGGAGAAAATATAAGATAGTCGACTGTTTGTTGGGTTAAGGTCGCCACGGTAGTTGTTAGGCACAAATTAAGCAGATATAACTTATATGACGGCATCAGCGACGGCTGAGCGATAACGCCGTCATCATTTGGGTTCGGTGGTATCATTGTAGAATAACAATATTTAATGCAGTACAAACTAACCTTACTTTCTTAAATGTGATCTTAAAATACAATTCAAATATGTAAACCGACAGTTTCGTTCTAGAGGAGTGTTCTGGTTGGTTTCTCAAACAGTCGAGCAAAAGTCAGCTTGGCAAAGTTTTTTTTTTTTTTTTTTTTTTCGGATTGGCATCTCGCAGGTCAACCTAGGAGGTTGTCGGCTGCTTAACCGGACTTTCCTGTGGTGCCCTAAAAAATATTATTTTTAGGGCCTCCAGCCAGGGCAAAATAGCTTACAAACTAAGCGACTACACGCTAAGAGCACCCCCTGTGGGGTACGAGCCTCGGCTTAGGGCGTCGCTGGGAGAGGACAACAAAGGGACAGGCTGGATCGGATTTCCATTATTTAGGGACGAATTTAAAGCGGCGCGGGCTGGCACGAGCAAGGGTCGGGGAGGGGACGTACGGGGTCGTCGCGGTGGGCCTCGGCGGCGAGGACGGAATGACGGCGGTCTGTGTTTGTGTTTCTTAACTGTACTGGTGGCCTTATTGCTCTCCTGGAGGAGAGTAATAGCATCGTCAGGGTCGGTCAGAGTATGTCTCGGTCGTCGAGTCTTACTAATACGGGAGGGAGTGTACCGGGCGGCCGATACGGTTAGAGTGCTTCTCAGCAGTGTCGAAGAAGCGCTTGGCGGAGCGTTTCATGAACTGCTGGATGGTGGGTATTTTTAGATCGAGATGGAGGTTCTCGTTGCGAAGGTAAAAAGGGGCTCCTGTGGTTCTTCGCAAGAAACGGTTTTGGGGGGTCTGCATCCTATGGAGACGGTATGGTTTCGCGTGTACGAATACAGCACAGGCGTAAGTCATGATGGGACGAATGCACGCCGTGTAAATGTGCAATTTGCACTTGAGTGACAATTTGCTGCGTGCATTCAACATGAAGTAGGCGAAACCGAGAGCGAAAGCGGCGCGCGAACGCACCGTCTTTATGTACTCTCCGAAAGTAAGATGGTGGTCCAGAATCACACCTAGGTATTTGGCTTCTTGGCATAGTCTGCACCACAGAACATATATACTCCTAACGGAGGTCTGCACTCTCCAACACGAGTCTGTCCACGTGCCGCCATTACAACTGACAACTGACGTCACGGCGTTTACCATTACCTCTGTACTACAATAATCAACTGAGAAACGAATTTTTTAAACAAAATCATTTTCCAAATCAAATTTGTTTTTAACCGACTTCAAAAAGGAGGAGGTTATCAATTCGAATGTTTGTATTTTTTTTTTGTATGTTCGGGCATAACTCTTTCATATATAGACGGATTTGCAAAATTCTTTTTTTGTTCGAAAGGGGTTTATTCCCTTTTTGAGAAAATCAACAAATTCCCAAAAAAAAATACTTAGACGACGTATTAGTTTCTTCAATCTTGGAGGATTTACAATCTCTTTTAAGTGTGTCGCCGTTTCTTAATGGATTTGGATGTTAAGGCAACACTAAAAAGCAAAAAAATAAACTTTCATCATATCACTTTTTAGTTTTTGAAGGCGGTTTCCTTAATTTTTTTTAAATTTTTTATTTAAATTAAAGCTCTGTCGGGAGGACACGGCGTGGCATATGCTGTGACGCAGAGTGTGCCGCTTGGGAGGAGCCGCGCCGTGCCCTCGTCTCAGGAATAGGCAGTGACCTGTCGTTGCCCGGTAGTCGAGTTGATGGTCGGCAGCGAAGAGTCCTGGGACGTGGTGGTATCCTTCTGCGAAACAGTTATCCAATAGAAGGAGGCTACGGAGGAGATCACAACCACCCACTCGGCCCGCAGCAGGCGCTTCCAGCCCCCCCTAAATGGGTTCAGGGGCTAGCGGGACGTCTCTCGCCCAAGACCCGAGATGGCGGCGAGTAGGGAGTCAAACACCTCGCGGGTCGGCACCAGTCGAGGGTTGCAAGGATCTCATGTTCCCGTGAACTCCGGCGCCTCCCCCCCGTCTTCCGTAGACGGGGGATAGTCCATCATTTCTCCGCGATTAAAAAAGGATAAATTCAACGTCAGGTTATCTTATATTAAAAGGATATTGCTCGATATCGCCCTGTGCAACAAAAAGTGTCGGACATACACAATAATTAGTTGTCTATTTTATGAAATTAATTGCAAATACTTTTGTAACATGGATTACCTTGCATGCTAAAATAGACATTATGAAGTATTTTACGCGACTAATAACATTAATAGCCGCCATCTTCGCCAAACGTCATATTGGTCATGTCCTGTAGGAAAAGATTAGGGATGCCCAGTCGATTGTTATAATAATAATAATTTAGTTAATTCAGATTACAAAATCCATATATGGTTAGTAAAAGTCTTATAACCTAATGTTAGTAAAACGACACTATACAAAATGGAAACGACTGACACCTACATGTGCAGCCGCATTCAGTGCGCCAGCATGGGGCTGTCCCACCTATCACACAATGTACTCAGGATGCTGTGGGAGCTAGCACGCAATCTACCGAGAATAGAAGCGCACCGTTTCCGTATGACGGCATGAAAACCATCCACTCTGGCTTCGGTGAACATCCCGGAAGCGCTACAAAAGCGTGGTAGACCCACGGAATAATAAAAACAAGTGGAAGTGCCACGCAGCCATCGAACGTGTGGCACAATTATGTGGAAATGATCAACACTGGTTCAGTCGCGATCAACTACTTGCTGCGACGTGACATATCGCACAATACCGCACGTAAGGAAAAAAAATACAACCATGCCTTATTGTGCAATTTTTACATGCAAAAATGATAGCAGGTCAAAGAATGTTTCTTGCAGAGGTATCGTATCACCAAAAAGTATAAAACTTTCATATTTTTCAATATAATCGATTTTTATTGACAATACCATATTTTTGCTTTGATGCGAACTAAAAACTACCTTATGTCCATTCACTAAAGTCTAAATTAGCTTGCTCGCTGTCTTGACTGTAATCGTTTTACGTGGCATAAATTCTAGAAACTTCGACGCTACTCGTTTAGGGATGGGACACATTAATGCAAATAGTTCGTTTCGACAAAACAATAACACAATAACAATAACATGTTTTTAAAGTACCTAACTTTTTTTGTAATAAATAAAAGTACGAGTTTGAAAGAATGAGTTTTAAAAACCTTATACCTATATTCTGACAAACAGTCATTCATTCGCGGTTAGACGTAGGCCTATAAATATTCTATATACATGTATATAGTTTATTTTCATGTACAAAAATTGAGATGTCAATTATGTTTTTAAAAGACTGTCACATATTTAAAAAAGATATTGTCATGTCTAAAATAATGCGTCATTTCATTGGGATGTCAATCAATTTCCTACATACAATCATATTACGGACTCAATGAAAGGTATTGCAGAAAAATATGTCAATACATCATTAGTTAATCATCATTTTTGATCCATTACGTACATTAAAAAGATTAATATATTTCTTACATTGTACAAATTATCGATAACTTGACCACATCTCTCATTGAATAGCAAAATAGTTACCAGTTGCATGCGAAAATGACATCTATTCATAGTTACAATAGATGTCATGTTAAGTAATTTGGTAACAGCGCTCTCTAGCGTCGAATAGCTGAACTCGTAGGACATTGCTCGAACTGGATTGTTAGATGGAAAAAATCTCTTTAGTGATTTTGTCATGTAAAATAATAGCAACGTTCGTCAGTTGTGATACGATTTAATTTCGAACAACAATAAAATAAGCTTTTCGCCAAAGTTGCGTTCATAATTTGTAGCCAATTATATCATCGTTTTCTGTGTATTGCAAGTAAATTTTAATTTGCAAATGTGTGAGTTTGGCGACACTGGATCCAGTATTAAGTAAGACTAAGGGCACTTCCTCTTGTTTTTATTATTCCGTGGGTAGACCCAACAGCATCCTAAATACATTGTTGTACTGGAGACGCAGGGCGTTGTATGCCTTCAGCGTATACCTGACCCACAGACTGCACGTGTAAAAAGACTGGCAGTATGTTCTGAAAAGGGTTAATTTGACTTGTGTCGTACAACGTGCAAATCTGCGGATCAGCATATAACCTTGGACAGCCATCGCCCTGCGTTCCCTCTCAATATCTAGGTCATCATTCCGGTCATGAGTGACCCAGTGACCCAGGTACTTAAATTTTGTTACTCTGGATAACGGAGTGTTATTTATGGTTACGTCTGGCACGTTTGTGTAACATTTGGTGCCCGCCTTGAATACCAATAATTCACATCTTTTTGCGTTGTACCTGAGTCCCTGAGTGACCGCGTAGTCTTCACACATCCTAACCAGACGCCTGAGTGCGCTAATTGATGGACTCAGCAGCACCATGTCGTCAGCGTAACTTATATTGTTAACGCAAACTCCGTCAATGTGACAACCTATACGGGTGCTGCTGAGTTCAACAATCAGCTGATTAATATAAAGGTTAAAGAGACGGGGTGAGGTAATACGCCCTGTCTCACCCCACACTTCAACCCATACACATCCGACAGAGTTCCACCCCACCTAACATAGTTCGTCTGTTTCTCGTACCAATACTTAAACAAAGAAATAACGGTACAGTCAACGCTGGTTTCCTTACGCAGCTTTTCCCACAAGATATCGTATGGCACCAGGTCAAATGCCCTCGATAAGTCCAGAAAACATGCATTGACCGGTGTTTTCCTATCAGCATAATACTGAACAGTCTGCTTAAGACACATGATGGCTGTCTCCGTCGACAGTCCGGGTCTGAACCCGAATTGAGCATCGTGAAGATTTATGCGACTCGCCATGTGTGTATCAAGCAAACAGTCCAGTATCTTAGCTGTAACAGTCGCCAAGGAAATAGGCCTATAGTTTGAGGGATCTGTGACATCACCCGTTCTGTTCTTTACTATTGGCACGACTATGGTCTTCATTAGTTTATCTGGCAAGTATGAGTGACTTATACATAAGGAATAAAATGTTGCGAACACCCTCGGTAAATGAACCCCCGCGTATCGCAAGTGCTCGACGCTGAGGTGGTCATGTCCCGGAGATTTGCCTCCGACCATCTTTCTAATGACATCAGCAATTTCCCTGGCCAAAAACTTTAAACACGGAGAACTCATCTCAGCGCCAATCACCGATGAAGACAAGGGGGTTGCCGGTTCCGACAAGGGATGAACTTGGAACTGATTCACAAACAAATTTGAGATGACTTGAGGATCAGAAATTCCCGCCACGCTCACCGGCAGACTCGGCTTGGGGTTCAGTTTACTAGTACTCTTCCAAAACTTCCCGAAATCTTTGGATTTGCGCTGCTCAGCCATTATGTCTAGCTTTATCTGTGTCTGATTATTGCGACACTATTTCAATTTCGCTTTAAAAATGTTACGTGTATTTCGCATATTCTCATAAATATATCCTGTAGTTGGGTTTCCAAATAAATGCCACATCTGAAAAGCAAGCCGAGCCTGAAAGTGAACACTCTTAACATGCCTATTCCAACCCGCTAAAGGTTTATAACATCTTTGTTTAATACCAGTAGCGGTCCGCTCAGCTGATGTTGAAAGTATATCAATGATTTTTGTGTACATATTGTCTAAAACCACTCTGTGAGTTACATCACCGCATATTTTATCGGCACAATTAACACATTCTGGGGGGAAATCTATTTCACATAAACCTGAATTACACAATTTTTCATACATCTTTATCTGTTCCAAGTCTCGTTCGCCCCATGTAACCTTACTACTTAATACTTTACGTGGTGGAATATTAGACTCCACTACACTTAGATTACATTTTAATCGAATGGGAAAGTGATCGGACCAATAAGTGCCATACAATACTTCTACACTAGCTAAAGATTGACGCGCGGCCTCAGTAACGACGCAATGGTCAAGCCAACGCTTGCATCCGTGCGCATCACTCACATATTTGTACGAGTCGCGAGGTAGTAATTCGCTATCGGCACAGGTCCAACACTGCTCCTCACAAAACTTTAACAACTCATAGTAAAATTGTTCATTGGTATGCGCATTATAGTCACCCAACATAAACACATATTGAATATCACTATTTTCTACTATAGCGTTCATCTCGCTTAGACACTCTGTAAACTCCGTTATATTATCAGCACAGCAAGTAGGCATATAGACTGAAAAAACAAGTAACCTATTGTTTGATTGTTCTATCTGTATTGCTGTAAGACGAGTACTATTACACTTTATAACAGTCACAGATGAGAATAAACTTTTCCTCCAGAGGAGTGCCACTCCTCCGTAGGGCCTACCTCGAAGTATACCTGCCGAAGTATCCATCGCAGAGGTCCCAGTATAAGCAAAGTCATCATGCACAGTGCCTAGAAACGTCAAGTCATGTGGCAGTAACCATGTTTCTTGTAATGCTATTACGTCAGCTGATACACACAGCCGCCTAACACAGTCAATCGACGTTTTCAAACATTTGCAATTGAAACTGACCATCAGTCTATCAGTGTTATCGATGGATTGAATTTTCAATGAAGTGTTGCATAATTTTTTTTCTGAATCACATTTAATCCCGTAGCCTTATTACAATATAATTGGCAATAAGGCTCAATTTACTAGTAAGTATATAGACAAAACTATGTTGTTGAAGTCTCTTACTGCGAAACAAATCAGAAGCCGCCATAGGACACAAAGAAATGAAACTACATAGTCAGTGAAAATTTTGTAGGCATCTTTTTTAGCATTTGCTCAACGTAAATATTGAGCATAATATATTTTCTGGAGTTGGTAACACTGCTCTCACCTCAATTTATATCTGATTCTTTTTTTGAAATGGATTCCAGGGGACCAAGTCTGCTATTTTTATAATTTCGTCATTCCAACACGATCCCATTGTCATTTTGCTAAAAGTTCGTAATCTGCTAAATTCATAATGGTCGATCATTGGTCGGTCGAATTAAAAGCAAGGACTGCACAATGAAGTTCTAATGGTAGGTCACTGATCAAAGGAACTGTCAAAATTTTAACAGATTCAGTCATTCAGTTGTCATTTTGTACGAGATTACCATTCTTTAACAGTTCTTTCAATGGCGTGTCAGTGGTTGACCATTGGAAAGTCATAATGACGCCATTATACTAGTAGATTACCAAACTTGTCAAAATCAACAATTATGAAATCAATGATAGACCATTCTGGCACTATTGTAATAGCAGACTTGAGGCCCTGGGCGAACAATGTATGGGCGCCGAGCAATGTCTTTTGGTCTTTTATTTGACTCTTACTTATGACGCTTACTGTTTTCGTAATGAAAAATTTGGTTTGCTGGTAAAAACTAGCCATCTCAAATGTGGAACTTAAATTTTATCATAAGCTATCTGCTTTGTGTAAATAATTCGAATGTCGACAGAAGTTGAACTTTTCAATCACGCATAATTCTTCATATTGAACTTGGGTCCCCTTTCACTTATATTTTTTAGATGGGTTTAGATTTTCATGTCATTCTTACCTAAAATATAAGTCATCATGAACACATTGTCGAAAGACATGCCGACGACGAAGCGGCACAGCGCGAAGTCCCATAGTCCCGTAGTGAAGATGGTTGCTATGCCTCCTATACCGCCGATCAAGTTAGCACCTGGAAATAACAAAAATACAAGGCATAGGTACTCAACACCTAAAGTTCGACGCTGCGGCAGCGGCGAGTTACATTTTCGTATTCATTAAACCTTAACATCCGCAGCGCAGGGCAGCGATGATAAGTTAACGTGAATATATTAGACTAGCTTATGCCCGCGACTTTGTCCGCGTGAATGTCGGTTATAGCCGAAGTCACAAATATAAAGTAGCCTATGTTATGTCCTTCCCCGGGGTTTAAGCTATCTTCATGCCAAAATACCACCAAAATCGGTTCAGCCGTTTTATCGTGAAAGCGTAACAGACAGAGTTACTTTCGCATTTATAATATTAGTATGGATTAGAATGTGATGGAGAAGGCCATCATAATGTCTTACGATGGGGATGTGATATGGGATTGAATAAGCGAATTATAATTCCTCGATAGCCTGCATGCTGGTGTGCATGGTGCATGCTTGTGTGCATGCTGCATGCTTGCTGCATGAATTATGTAGACTGCAACCGGAGGTTCGAAAAAAAACCAAATTTATTTAAAACTAATTTATTTTAAAGAAAGAAATTACAATTAAATTAAGTGAAACCTATTCGATGCGAGAATATGGAATGACCTATACTTATTAAAATAACTAATTGCTAATAAAGAGTTTTGCTGCGTCGGCGGCTCGTGGCTCGGCGGATGTCATCGATGCAGTTTATATGAGTTCGGCGTAAACCGACGGAAATGCACGGTCGGCAATATCCATTAGGGTTCCGTATTTAAGAATACACGCTGTATTCGATTCGTGACGAAAACTTCATGTTTTCGCGTTTTGCCCAGAGCAATATCGGAATGATGTGAACAGATTATTTAAAGACAATTACAGTTTTGAGAAAGATTAAGTCTTGATTTAGGGAACTACAGAGTAAAAGTATAATTTTTAATTATGGTTTTTTAAAGCGAAGACAATCCTTTCATAGCGTTTTACGAAAATAGACGTCAGAGTTAACTTTCAGCACGAATACAAGCATTACAGTATGCCAAAAAATTAAGTTTTATGCGTTTTTCCAACAGGATATACAGTCTTAATGTGTACTACATAGCCAAAATTACGAAAATATTACTATTATGTATTAAAAACAATGTTGAAAAAGTACAAAATCGGTTCACATTGTAAATTTTTTTTCACCACTATTTGAATTAAAACATAACTGATATATATTTATTATATGAAAATAAAGGTTATGTTTAATTTACAGAATATTTTACAGTACGTCATACGGGCGCATTTATTTTAGACAATTATTTTAAAAAGCACTGTAAAACATAGCGCGTTGTCGTTTGCCGATTAATTTCAATGATTCGTGCTTATTTCGTAAGTATATTTTTTTCTGATGCACACAAACCGACCATTGTATTGTACTAGTGTGTGTCAATGCTGCTACGCCGTTCTAGCAATCGTTTTGATTTTGAGTTGCGCTAAATCGAATACGCGCATGCATGGTGTATGTTTGTTTACATGTTTGCATGCTTGCTGCGTGCAGGTAAAAATAAGTTTTAATATCTTTATGCTTTAGAATGTTATGCGTAATTATTATTACGACTAGAGAAGCTGTTATGTGTAAATAATGTTATGCGAAAATATAATTAGGAGAAACCAAAGAATGCTGTTACATTAGGTCTTACAATTTTATGCAAATGGATAGGGAACCGACTTTCTGTCGGCCGATTGTTTGGTGGGGTTGGGCTACTGGTTTGCACACTGAGCTAACAAACAGTCGGGTTGGTGATGAGTAAGAGCCCCCGCAAACCACAGACTTTCTATCGGTACATAGTTTGGTTGGGCTGGGCTGCTAGCGCGTAGACTAGAACAACAAACAGTCGGGTTGGTGGTGAGTAAGAGCCTCCGCAAACCACAGACTTTCTTTCGGCCGATAGTTTGGTCGGGTTGGGCTCCTGGCTCGCACACCGAGCTAACAATTAGTTGGGTTGGTGGTTAGTAAGAGCCCCCGCAGACCACAGACTTTCTATCGGCCGATAATTTGGTCGGGTTTGGCTCCTGGCTCGCACACTGAGCTAACACACAGTCGGGTTGGTGGTAAGAGCCCCGCAGACCACAGATTTTCTTTCGGCCGATAGTTTGGTTGTGTTTAGCTCCTGGCTCGCACACAGAGTTAACACACAGTCGGGTTGGTGGTGAGTAAGAGCCCCGCAGACCACAGATAACGGAAACATTATGTCGTAATAAATTGCGTAATTATAAATATAATTAATTGTGGTAGAAAATATGTATTTTAGAAAGTTAGAAAAGGGTAAGGGGCCCTGAGAATTTCATTATCTGGAGGCCATCGACATGGTTAATTCGGCCCTGCATAGAGAGCTATATCTCAGTATTTTCCAACAAAACAGAGCCCATAGACTACATACCGATCACAGCGGGAACTCTGCCATAGGTGTCTGCCAACCAGCCTAGGATCAAGCCCCCCACGAAGGCTCCACCGAAGAACACAGCCTGAGTCATCGGCACGTTACCAGCGTGCTCACACACCCATCCTCTCTGAAAGAGAGTTGGGAACATGATTCAGGATTCTTTCATACCTAGTTATTATTTTTGACCGAAACGTTAAAAAAGCAAAACCGTGCCCTCGGCAGGGCACCAAGCTATTGTACGAATAGGGTATTACACCTATTTTTAAAAAGTGTCTCAATTAAATTCTGTAGTGCTAATATGCCACCAAAAAAAACCACAAAATTTGTATTCAATCGATAAGCGCCATAAAAATGTATATAAATTTTAAATTTTCAAATTTCGCGCGTAGTTTGACGAAAACGCCTCTTAGTGGACGCCATATTGCTCTGCGGAAATGACGTCAAATCGCTGGTTAACAAATGCGCTGATATTATAAATGATAATTGAATATAATTTAAAAATTATTAAAGTAATATTTTGTAATAGGTCTAATAATTAAAAAATTACGTTGGTTTCGAAAATAATAAAAGTACAAAGCCTATATACGCCAATCGGCTGACTGACAGTTGACAATTTTTTGTTTACACAGCCGCACCGCCGTACGGGCGTAATAACATGGCGGCTACTCTTTCATGGTGTCATAAAACAGATTAAAAAAACTGTAAACTTTGAATTGAATTTATAAATGTATTTTATTAATTTATGAACTAAAACTAACTTTTTCCAACAGATGTATGCCTAAACTATCTCAATAATATAATATATACATAGATTTTTTCTCATATAGAGTAAAATACCCTATTACATATAGAAATCTGTCATGTACTCGTGACCGTAGCGTGCTGGGCACACTTTGGTTTGTCATCTGTACATGACTGAGGCGGTCAAAAGGTTAACTTCTAAATCGCTTTATGCTTTGCTGATAGCCTATGCTACTCCTGATAATAACAGCTATCTGCCAATCCAAATCCCGACCAAATCGGACCAGGTGGAGTCTGAGATTAGCCGCAACAAACAGACAATTTTTTTTGATTAAATATAGATTTTCTGTTATTAGTACCGTGTAAACATTCAAATGCATTCAGTAGAAAGCTATTATTTGAACAAGTATTAGCTATTGTTTATTAAGGCGACGATATACGCCAGCGACCTTGAGCGACCAGAGAATCAAATGCGCTGCGTCCAAAGCTCTCAAAGTTTAGTCGAAAAAATTAAAAAAAGATAGTATTCTTTAACTTATTAAAGGCGTATATTAAAAGATATAAGTATAATGAAATTGTCTATAAGATATTAAAAGTTTCGTTTAAATGTTCCAGGTAGATTTTGTGTGATTATCAATGTTTTGTCCGCGTCAGACACAACTTCACTATTTAATTAAACTATTTAATATGAACTTAATCAAAAATATTCACATACTAAATGATTAAGAGAAGGTTCTAGTTTAACATATATTTTTTTCAAATCATTTACACTATACATTTTGACGTGATTGTCAGTTTAAAATCTGCAAAAGTCGCTTGTTAGCGCCATAAGCAGCATTTTATCATGCGCAAGCGGTGCACATCCCGGTGCGTAGGGTGCGGGGTAGGGAAGGGTGACTGTCAGCACGTAAACCACTGCTGTATGGTTCACTAACAGACTAGTGTTAATATATTATTTTAATTTTGTGTACCTATGTTAATTATTTTGTGTATCATTATTATTATGTATAATTTTCAATTTAAAAGTTGTAGGATCCAAAGTTAATTGAAATAAATAAATAATAATTATTATTATTACAAACAGACACTTAAATTTCATTTATTTGTATAAATAGGTCTATCAAGCTGAAAACTAGAGAACGACAGTCATTGCTTACCTCACTAACAACAGTAGCATAAGGAATATCAGTCAGCTCGAAGTCCCATCCATGTCGGCATGGTATGGTGGGTGTGCCTGGTGGTGGCGGGGTCATGGTGGCGAGGACTTCGGTCCAGTCCACGTCGAAGGTAGAGCATTTGTCCCAATCTCCACTGGAGGCACCTGGCGTTGACAGGTTGCGTCTGGAATAGAAGAATATTTTTAATTTTTGATAGCGCTCGAATAATCGACCATATAATCAAGTGACCAGTGGCGTGCCAAGAATAAAAATCCAATGAATTTCTTCAAAATTCATCGTTCCGCAAAATCACACATATTAGTACATTTAGTACTATAATTATTGTTGCTCATTTTCCTGCTATCAGTATCACAATTTAAAATGTTTATTGTTATCAACTCTTAGGAGATAATTATTCAATATCTACTTAGAGGTGCTTTTCTTTGTTTTTTTTTTCGTCTCGCGGCTATGGTAGCAAGCCTGGTTTTTCAGCTTTAATGGAAGGCACGCCACTGCTGAGGTGATTAGTATTCAAACAATGACGAGTTATCGAGTTAAGCTTGTCTAGACATCTTCTACCACAGATCTTTTTCTACGCCATGTCTACCTATACCAGGGATATTCATATTCATAACATCCCTGACATATAAGTATATCCATAACATCCCTTTTTCTTTTTTTTTTGTTTCGGGGTGGAAAATCCTCTTGGATGTCCTCCGCCTTGGGACGGGCGAAAGGGTCTGTAGACTCTTACTGACTAAAAACCACCCCGGTATTCCATCTCACACCTACGTCGGGGGTCGTGTGAACTGATGATATTTCCGCATACCCGACCGGTGCCGGCCCGCGGATGCGGGCCTTCTCAAAGTCAAAGTCAAATCATTTATTTCAATTAGACCATTATAAGGCACTTTTGAACGTCAAATGAGAAAAAAATTGCCCATTCCAAAAGGTAGTTTTGTATGGAGAAGAATGGGCAAGAAACTCCATACTTACTCTTTTTAAAAACGATGTAAACAATATTTGTATTTACAGGCATTATATAATTATACGTGAATACGATGTACCTTGCATGAAAACACTATTTTAAAGTATCACAGATTAAGGAATGACAGCTAAGTTATGTACATAGATACATAGTGTTCACATATTACAAATGTTGAAACAGTAGACGACCACTCCTTATATTTTAATAAACAACGAATCAGTATGTGAGCCTGAGCAGTGTTTATGTACAAAAAGAGTAAAATATATAGGTATACATATTTATACTAAGTATGAAATAAGGTAGTTTAAATTAGCAATCGGTTCGATTTTGTCTAGACTGTCGATTGTCCTATGGAGCTAGACCAGCATGTTTCCAAGCATTCTTATCTTGAATATAGTCCTCTAAATTTTAATAAGCTTGTTTACATAGTGTACTTTTAATACATGTTTTAAATTTTGTTTCACTTAATTGTAGTATAACACTAGGAATTTTGTTGTGGCACTTAACACAGTACCCCATAAAAGATGTATGGACTTTAGACAATCTAAAATATGGTTGAGCTATTTTGTCTTTGTTTCTAGTATTAAAGTCATGTCTATCACTTACTTTATTAAACATATATTATAATATGTAAGTTTTTTCTTACATACATAATATTTTTTCATAAATAAATTGGCAAGGCACTGTCATTATATTAATATTTTTAAATAGTTCCCTAAGAGATTCACAGCTCTGACAGCTCTTTTTTGTAAAATAAAAACGGATTCAATGTCAGCAGCCCGACCCCACAGTAAAATACCATACGACATAATGCTGTGAAAGTAGCTAAAATAGACCAAACGCGCAGTTTCTACATCTGTCAACTGTCTTATCTTTCTAACAGCATAAGCAGCGGAGATTAGTCGCCCCGCAATAGATGCTATGTGAGGTCCCCATTGTAATTTCTCGTCTAGCTTCATTCCTAGGAAAACCTTTTGAGTAGTAAATTCCAGTTTCTCTCCATTAAGTATGATGTCACATTTGCTATTCCTAACATTTAGTAAAATGAAATCGAATACATTTGGTTTTTATTTCATTAAGAACCAAATTGTTTACCGTAAACCAATTTTGAACCAGAAGAATAGCGTCATTTACGTCGTCTAGATTTTGTGACCGTCTGTCTATTTTAAAAATCATCTTTGGTTGATTTTGTAATAATTGGGGTAAATCATTTATATAAACTAAGAATAGAAATGGACCCAATATTGAACCTTGAGGAACACCCATAGTCAAATCAGACCCCAATGAGTTCACGCCGTTAACGTTTTGTGACCGTCTGTCTATTTTAAAAATCAATGATGTGTCATCGGCAAATAACACCATCTTTGGTTGATTTTGAAATAATTGGGGTAAATCATTTATATAAACTAAGAATAGAAATAGACCCAATATTGAACCTTGAGGAACACCCATAGTCATTTCAGACCCCAATGAGTTCACGCCGTTAACCTGCACTTTTACCCGTCTATCCCTCAGGTATGACCACAGATATCCAAGGTATGACCTTAGTAAATCAAGAGATGTTTTATTAACCCCGTAGTGCTCCAGTTTCAGCAAAAGTGTCTCATGGTCAACGCAATCGAACGCCTTTGAGAGGTTGCAAAAGATTCCAATGGCATCTTGTGACTTCTCCCAGGCACTAAAAATGTTCTTTACGTAACTCCATACAAACGATACGATTTTATTACCTACACTACAATTAAAATAACAGACGGTACAAATACGTGTTTGTGTGTGAGTGTCTACGCGCCGCGATTCTCAGCCTTGAACCACAGTATAAATATTAGTACATACTAAGTACCGTACAGTAGCGACACGCACGGCCTCCCTCTGAAACCGTACTTTACCTCTTCCCGCGTGGAACGACTGCTCTGGAAACTACGTTTTTGTTTAATCAGCGCGTAGACACGCACACACACGCTCGTATCTGTACAGTCTATTATTTTAGTAGTAGTGTAGACAATTATATCGATTCGTTTCTATGGAGTGTCGCGGGTGTGCTTGAACTAAAAGCAGTTTCGAGAGCAGTTTCGAGAGCAGGTTCGCCGCGGGTAGAGGTGAGGTGACTAAAGACACAATAGGGCGCCCGAAAAATAAAGAGTAAATTCTTCGTGGGTGTGAATCCTCTCTTTCTGTGTAAAACTGTTGCTAAGCGAATCGACTTCACATCGGTAAGTCGAGTTATCTGCAACAGATTACACCCCGTGTGCTGTCTGCAGACTGTCGAACGCTGGTATTTATAATTCCAGCTTGGATATACTAGTCTTAGTGACAAATCTCGTGAAGAACGCCCAAAATCCGCCTTCAATGAAGATAAAATCGTTGCTGTAAGACAACTATATCACTAATATCGTCATGTGTCATATCGAAGGATAGAGGCATTATTAGGCATCTCAGGGACAACCATTCAAAAGATCTTGCATGGGGCGCTTGGTGTGAGAAAGCTAGTTGACCGTTGGATCCCGCATTTGCTTTCCGACGATCATAAATCGGCCCGCGTCAGACGGTGTAAGAAAACTCTTCAAAGATTTAACCGAGGAGAGTCATATACCACAGTTTTTTTACCACAAATCATCACCGAACTACGAACATGTTATCCAAAGCGACGCATCATCCAAAAGCATGATAACCTAAGCTCGCGCAGTGCTCGTTGAACGATTGGTTATTTGAAGCAGGAAAACGTAAAACGTTTCTTTCTTTCTTTCTTTCATACATTTCTTAAAATTAAGAATAGTCTTCGTGGTCAAAGTTTCCAATCCGGTGAAGAAGCAGTCGATACTTTCAAGTCAGCCATATTAAACACCCCCACTTTGGAGTAGCAAAAATGTTTTATTACAAGTTCGAGCGAATGGAAAAGTGTATTTAACTACGTGGTGAATACTCTTAAAACCAATAAAAAAATACTGTAAGGTTCTAGTTGGTGTTCTTTCTTCAAACGACAAAACTTAAAAGGCATGCCTTGTACACGGATCGAAGCACACCTGTTTACGCCAGCTTCCTCAATCTGTCTAGGGCTGTGGGGTTTGACCTGGTTTCGTACAAACAACCAGGTCAATAACTTTAAATGGTCGGGAGCTCTGTCGGACTCGTACAGGTTGGAGTGTGGGGTGAGGCTGGGAGGATTGAGCTCACCAACGCTCTTCAATCTGTATATTGATGGACTTGTTGCCGATTTCAGCAGTCGCCATGGTGGATGTCATGTTGATGATGTTTGCTATAACAACATCAGCAACGCTGATGATATGGTGCTGCTGAGTGCGTCAATCGGGGGACTCAGAGAGCTCATAAGCATTTGCGAAATATAACGTTAAAAAGAGCGAGCTTATGGTTCTTACTGCGGGCTCTAAGTGTCCGGCGGAGGTTCCACCAGTTAGGCTATGTGGGGTGCCCTTGGAGCGAGTCCATACTTTTAAGTATCTGGGCCATATTGTGACGTCCGACCTGAAGGACGACGCGGATATTGAGTGAGAAAGGAGGACGCTGTCGGTGAGGGCGAATATGATTGCCTGCAGGTTTGCTCGTAGCTCCAAGGATGTCAAGATCACCTTGTTGCGACCCTACTGCACATCTTTGTCTTCGAGTAGTCTGTGGGTGTCTTATTTGCAGAAATCCTACAGCGCTCTCCGCGTTCAATATAACAACGCGCTGAGGGCGCTGTTGCGGCTGCCTCGCTTCTGCAGCGCTTCGGGGATGTTCGCGAACGCACGCATTGACTGCTTTTATGCCAGCATGCGCAAGAGGGCAACCTCGATAGCGAGTAGACTGCGGGGCAGCGGCAACAGTCTTCTTACCGTTGTTGCAAACAGGTTGAACGGGCCTTTCATGCAGCACTGGCAGGCCTTGCATGCACCTGTATATCATCAAGCTTGGGGCAGGTAAAAATGTAAAATATAATAATGATTCTGACATTTTTATAATTTATTTTGTCAATTTTAATTATTGTTATTTCTATTTTTATTTTTAGGATTTTTTTTATTGGGATGTTTTATTTTTGATCTAATTAGTTACAATTTTATTTTAGGTTTTTATCTGTTTAGAATTTTAGAATTATGTAGTTAGAATTAAAATGTATCATTGTGCGAATATGTAATAACCTGTGTTTGAAACAAATCAATTATTTTATTATTATAAATGCAAGCGCGTGGATGTACTAAGGCAATTAAACTAATGTAGGTAATACCTACCTTTTTTTTTTTATCCTCATGGATGTCCTCCGCCCTGAGGCGGGCGGAGGGGTCTGTCAGACTCTTACTGACTAAAAACCACCCCGGTGTTCCATCTCACACCTACGTCGGGGGTCGCGGGAACCGGAGATACTTCCGCAACCAGGTAATACCTAAATTTTTTTTTTTTTTTTTGGTACGGGTTGGAAAATCCTCATGGATGTCCTCCGCCCTGGGGCGGGCGGAGGGGTCTGTCAGACTCTTACTGACTAAAAACCACCCCGGTGTTCCATCTCACACCTACGTCGGGGGTTGCGGGAACTGGAGATACTTCCGCAACCCCCGGCTGGTGCCGGCCCGCTGCAGCGGGCCACTTCTCGGGTCAGGGGGGGGGTGAGTGAGGTGTTAGACTCCCCCCCGGACATCTTAGAGGAACACTACGCGCCGCCACCTCGGGTCCTGGTGTATGTGGGGGGCGACAGACGTCCCCGAGTCTGCCGCCCCTGGACCCATTTAGGGGGGCCGGAAGAGGGCGTTATCCGCCCTTCGCCGACGCCCGGTGCGCCTGCTGCGGGCAGGGTGGGAGGTTGAGATCTCCCTCTCCCTTTCCGCAGCCTCCTTCTGCGACATGAAGGTACGGAATACCTACCTAACCTAACCTAATCCTTTAAAAAAACCTGTACAATCACATATGTATGGGATTTTCTAAAGAAAAGTTCAGAAATTTTGGTAAATATGTAGCGGATCCCTGTTGACACAGAACCCACAAAACAAAACCTATTATTTTCGTATTTTGTTAATCACTCGCAGTTTTGCCTCACATGTGAACATCAGCGAGAAATAAACAACGGAAATTGCGCCTGATAGGCTAGGCATGCATGCTTTATTAGGCCTCTGCCTCAAATCTTGCGGGCGGCGGGGCGGCGGCGGCGGTGGCGCGGAAGCGGGCCGGGCAATGCAGACCCGTTCTCGAAACGAGTGGGCAGATTGCGCGGCACTATAGCGGCGTAGTCTTGTGTTCGTGGTTGTGTCGTCGAGATATTTGTTTTTATTCGCGAACAAAATGTTTGAATAACGGCGACAACATCTTATTGATTCAAATTTATTTCCTAACGCTAAAAATAAATTGCACAACACTGCAATGCAGACGCACGGGCGGTCACCGCTTGACTGGAGCACAGAATACTTAATAGTACTACATAACTGGAGTGCACCGCTCGTTGCCCGTCCCCGCGCCGCTATTTTCGAGGGCCGGTCCATTTGATTTTACGCATTAGATAAAAGATAAAAGATATTTTATTAGATCCTGCCGCTGCCACGCCGCCACCGCCGCCGCCCAGCTGCCCGCAAGATTCGAGGCAGAGGTCTCATGAATGCGGGCCTGAGCCCCCCAAGTCTACACGACTCATAGAAGAACAATTTGTAACCTTCCGCCAGTTAATAGGAACTGTTTACTGTCTCGTGTCCTTCACATAGACTTACGTGTAGGACAATGCAATATGTAAGACAATAGGTGGGTCTTCTTTTGGTAATTTAAATAAATTATAATGAATCTCCTTTGGTTTTTGATACGCTAGTTTATGTATACGTTACTGTTAAAGCCCGAAATATGGTAGCCATCTGTTACTGTAAGCCCTGCAGATAAAAATAAGACACAGCGGGGTTCCGTTGACTTCGCCCAAGGGCGACGGACATATTATTTGAACTGACTATTCAATAATTGGTCCAAGAGCGCAATATTTAACCATGTAGCCAACATTCACCAACCGTTATTGGTAAAACTTAACATGGACCAAACTCTAACGGTAATCACAAACCCGAAAAATCGCCTCTCTTTCATAAAATCCTTATATTCACCATCACATGTCGGTAAATGCTAAGATTTGCTTATTAAATCTACGAATCTATACTAATATTATAAAGCTCAAGAGTTTGTTTGTTTGTCTGATTGGTTGAACGCGCTAATCTCAGGATCTACTGGTTCGAATTGAAAAAATATTTTTGTGTTGAATAGTCCATTTATCGAGGAAGGCTATAGGCCCATGCGAAGCCGGGTCAGGTCGCTAGTTATCAATATACGGGTTTTTACAGTTAGGTACATATCTGCCAACAGCCTATTCCATATTGGTTCTCACCGTGACTTCACCATCCTCAACATTGCGAAATATCTCACCTTTATCATCATTATCATCTGCCCAGCCTTTTCCAACTATGTTGTGATTGGCATCCAGTCCAACCGGATGCAGCTGAATACAAGTGTTTTACATAGAGCGACTGCCTATCAGACCTCCACAACCAGTTACTGAGTACACGATACCCCTTGGTAAGACTGGTTGTCAGACTTTCTGGCTTCTGACTACCCATAACGACTGCCAAAGATTTACAAATGACAGCCAGGACCAACGGATTCACGTGCTTCACGTTGTGTTCTCACATTTATAATAGGTATTTTTACGACCAGGCCTTTCATTTTCTAAATTCTTCCACTACAAACCAAAATACATTTCTGTCACCCCCAAATCTTATGTCTACAAACCTGAGTTCCATATCCAGATGCGCCAATTCCGGCACGCTACACCAGTGTCTCTGCGGTATCGCAGCTATGAACATCTGCACGAAGTAGACGAACGCAAAGAATATTCCGAAGGGCATCATGAAGACAAACAGGAACTTCTGGTACCGCCCCATGTCGCCCACATGACAAAGGACCACTTCCAACGCGTCTGCGACTGTTTTCGGCTTTTTATTGAGTTCCTCTTTCGCGTCCTGTAGAAGAAAATTTTTGGTTGAATATTAAACGTAAGGCGTCTAGGTTGGGTCGTGAGCGTAGGTCATTTTATCTAATTTCTTTTTTAATGTTTTGCATTGCTAGATTACTTTCATTGTTTTCACATATAGAAGCAACAAGAATAAAGTATGTAACCAGTATTTTGTAAAAACTTGATTTAAAATAGTGGTGGAGTTTCTTGCTAGTTATTCTCCATAGAGATACTTACGTTTTGGAGCGAGGAACTAGCTTCAACTTTCTGACTAACTGACCGACTACTTGACATTTCAAAAGTGCCTGTAATGGTTTAATTGAAATAAATGCTTTGACTTTTTGTCTTTTGACTGCCTTTTTAGAAAACTACGGAGCGGTTAATTAAAACGTATGATGTATGATGCAGTTATTCCCTCACAACTCAGATCAAGTAATACTTAATCTGAGCCTCACAACAGCTGCTTTTACAAGCTTTTATTTAGTTTCACCTGTCCCGGTGTCTGTTGTGTCAAAGTCAAAGTCAAATCATTTATTTCCATAGAAGTATATCTTACATAGAATAGCAATTATTCGAAACAACAATAATGTTCCGTACGCGGGATGCGAGTTGTCAGACACGTGTTTCGTTTTCAAAAAGTTTAAAACAGACACGTCAATGCACCATTCTTGCGGTATTGCTGCCTAACATTGGTCTATTTCCCCAGCAAAATGTGAAAATTTAGTAAAACATATTTTAAACTTATACTCAATAATATCTTTATTGCTTTTCCATAAGTACAAATATAATATGTATTTAACTAAAAACTAAATACTTATATTTTATTTTTTCAAACTCAAACTAAACTATTTACAAAAATCTTTTGAATTTGTCAGAAAGTAGAAGTAGAGGTTTCTCATTCCAATAGTAGGCTACTATCTAGAACTCAGAGCAAAAACAATAAATGCCACAACGTGGACAGGCCGCGACCTTCCATCTGTACCCCTCAGTCACCATTTTGTTATGTATATGTTATTATTTATCCATACTAATATTATAAATGCGAAAGTAACTCTGTCCGTTACGCTTTACGCGGCTAAACCGGTTTTAATGAAATTTGGCATGAAGAAAGCTTACCTGGGTAAGGACATAGGCTACTTCGTCTTTTGTATGTTGGCTTAGCAGGCTAATATTGCCCCCCCCGTCCCGATCGTCGTGGCATGCAGTCGTGTATTTGTGTGCTCGCAAAGTTTTTATCTAAAAAACAAGTTTTAAACTAGTTTACTACTTTCAAATACAAATTATCGCATGCACAATAGTGTCTACAGTAAATCAGTGTAAAATCTAATTTGTATGTGGAGATTTAATGTGTTAATAAAGCAGAAACAATTTTTAAAAAACAAAGGTGAAGTGTCAAACGATTTGTGACTTGCAAAAGTGAAAGGATCGGCGACCGCTAGTTCAAGTCAAGGCCACATACCTCGCACCTCGACTATTGCTATTGAGCAAATAATCACCTATTTCAAATAATATCGCTAAGCGTGTTTGGTCCAGCGGCCGAAGTGTCCGCACTACATTAGTGCTACTCAAGAGTACGCAAGTTCGAGTCCAGCAAAAATAAAAAGTTTTTAGACTTTTTATGTTATTTTTTTTTTTTTTTTTTTTTTTTTTTACTTTTTATATTTTTGAACGTGGTTAGTCAATCATGCCGATTAATCGATCACCCCCATCTACACCTTGTATTGTTACCTCTGCGCTCACAGCGCCGTTAACTTCACTATATCATAGCTCATCAGAACCAGATATGACCAAAAAAGACCAATCTATCGCCGACGATTGTAATAGTAATCAGCGGAATAAACGAAAACGCACTAAATCGGGGTCGGATCCGGACAACCAGGTTTCTATTTATATGGCAGAAATAAAAGCTATGTTCCAGGATTTTAAAGACGAACAAAATCGAAAAATCGAAAAGATATATGAAGGTATGGAAGAAATTAAACTTCAAAATTCTCAAATTCAAACATCCCTGTCCCAAGAGTATGATAGTTTAAAATCTAAAATTGAATTACTAGAAAATCAGCTTGATGAGCAACGTAAATCTAATGCGTTATCTTTGCAAAATTTCGAAGAAAGGATAGAAAGACTAGAGTGTGGTGCTAGATCGTCCTGTGTGGAATTAAAGAATATCCCGGTAACCAAACCGGAGTCTAAAGATAATTTATTAAATTCTGTTGTCAAGATCGCCTCCGTTATAAATGTATCCCTCCAAACACACGAGGTGAATGACATTTTCCGCATAGGAACTAAAGACAAAGACAATAGAACAATCATCGTTGACTTCTCCACCAATCTACTGAAAGAAAAATTTATTGAAAAATATAAAAGGTTCAACAAAGGCAATAATAAACTGTCTACTGAACATCTAAAACTTGGTGGGCCTGTGAAGCCCATATTTATTTCAGAAAACCTTAGTCACAGAATGAAAAGGATCTTTTTCCTTGCCAGAGATTTTGCGAACACCAACAACTTCAGATACTGCTGGATAAAAAATGGAAAAATTTATCTCCGTGAGAAGGATGGCGCACCACATATTTTAATCAAAAGTGAAGCAGACTTCCCGAGGAATACCGACACAAAATGACTAGGGAACTTTGATCATACCATTTTTAAATCCGCAAAGGAAATAATATGCTGTTATCATGAAAACCAACAAATCACGTTTAATCTTTTAGAAAACATGTACCTAAATTTCACTTGTAAACCTTGCTACCATTATGTAAATCGCATGAAAATCGTAAAGTTGTTACTGTTCTGTATGCGGATTGCCCTACCTATGCAAACCACAAAAAAGTTATACACAAATTATGTTAACACACCATACCACACTTACTCTCACACCTACAATCACACACACACACATACGCGCATAATTATCATTTCTAAAACCTTTTTAACCTCCCACTATAGCCTAAACCTAAAACTACGTGCGACAACCCGTACCGTATACGTTGGCTTGTTCCAAGCCCTCACTGGATTGATACTACGACTAATTTGTTACCTCTTAGAATTACATAATGAATGAAAATATCGAAATTACTCATGAACTAGAACAACTAGCAGTCTCGTCATCCTATCAGTGTTCTCCAGAACAATGTAATTCCTACTTAAACAATGTTGTAAACGGTCTTAATATATTTCACTTGAATATTAGAAGTATAGGCAATAGTTCTAATTTCAATAATCTTCTAATCCTGTTAAACAGAATTAAGGTGCATTTTGATGCTATTGTTTTATCCGAATGTTGGTTACGCAAATGCCCTAACCTTCCTACTATACCGGGATTCGAAGCATTCCAGTCCGATCACGCGAACCAAAACGACGGTATTGTAGTATATGTTAGGCAAAACCTACGAGTCACTGTCGAAATTCCGGTATTTACAGATGCGAACTGCGTGATTCTAAAATTTGGGACGGAAATAGCCCTTTTGGCAATATACCGGTCCCCGTCGTTTCGTAACACTGAGAACTTTATTGACTGCCTAGATGTAACTCTAAACTCGTTAATGTCCTTTAAGACTATTGTTTTAATTGGCGATATCAATATAAATATATCCCAAAATACTAATGATATAAATTCTGACACGTATCTAAACACAGTAGCATCCCATGCAATGCTTCCCGCACATTTGTTTCCCACTCGTAACAACGCCTGTCTAGACCACGTAGTTATCAAATCAGACAAACCTGCTATAACCTTAGTCCTTGATTCTACTATAACGGACCATGCTCCGGTGATTGTGTTTTGCAAATTAATATTTGATATTACTAAAACCCCTCCCTTATCGCGCCGAGTAGACGTGGATGCATGCGTTGCAATTATAAAAACTGTAAATTTTTCTTCAGTGATGAATTGTGATGATGCAGATACGGCTGCTACTGTGTTTGTTAACATTATTTCTACTGTGGTTATTAACAACTCTGTTACACGTATCATCCCAAGCAAAAAAAGGATTACAAAACCCTGGATCACACCGGGGCTTCTGAGGTGCATACGAAATAGGGATAATCTTTGCCTTAAATCCAAACGAGACCCTAACAATAGTATACTACAAGTGACATTCAAGCGGTACAGAAACTTCTGTAATAACTTACTTAAAAAAATTAAACGGGAATATGAACGGACTGAGTTTGAGAGACATCGTAGGAATCCTAAGGCTACATGGAATCTTATTAAATCCATCTCTAATCTTCAAAATAACAAATCTTCCGCTACTGAACTTTTATCCATTAATCCCGATCCTTCAGATTCAGTGGATAATGTAAATGACTTCTTTGCGAACGTGGGGAAGACCCTTGCGTCAAATATAACTAACGCACACTGTACGCGCTCCTCTGACAACAATGCCTGCCCTAACTCCATGGGCGTTTTCTCAACAGACTGTGAAGAGATTGAACGCATCATACTCGGCCTCAGGACAAATTGTGCCGTGGGTTGGGATGGCATTTCTGCTACCTTGATCAGGGCTGCCCGCGACACCTTAATCCCTATTATTACGCACATATTTAACCTTGTACTCACATCAGGAGTATTCCCGGCTGTCTTTAAAAGAGCACTTGTACATCCCATCTACAAGAGTGGGGACAGGGGCAGTGTCAATAACTACAGACCCATCTCAGTTCTCACAATTTTGTCAAAAGTATTAGAAAAAATTATAAATAGCAGACTACTTAATTATCTTAACTCCCAGAACATAATTTCAGCAAACCAATATGGTTTTCGATCAGGTATAAGCACAGAAGATGCAGTCTTAGAAGTAACTGGAACTATAGCAAAAAATATAAAGAATAAACTCAAAACAATAGCAATTTTCCTAGACCTTTCAAAAGCCTTTGACACGGTCTCTGTTCCCCTCTTGCTTGAAAAGTTGGAACGGGTTGGTGTTAGGGGAGTGTGTCTAAACATCTTTAGGAGTTACCTGAGTGAGCGCTCTCAAACCGTAAAGATAGGAAATCACGTTAGCAAACAGCAATTTTTAACCTACGGAGTCCCGCAGGGTAGCGTCCTAGGACCTACCCTGTTTCTTATTTACATAAACGATCTATGTAATCTGGCCCTAACGAACACCAAAATTATTACGTATGCGGACGATACCGTCATGCTCATTCATGGTAAGGATTGGATGGAAACCCGCTCTTATGCAGAGTCCACTCTGCGTGTTGCAATTGAATGGCTGAATAAAAACCTACTTACCCTCAATGTAGAAAAAACAAACTTTATTACATTTGCTCCAAGTAAAGCCTCTCAACCTCCTTCTTCCTATGCTCTGACGGCGCATAAATGCGGGTTAATATCCACTGACTGCACCGGTTGTGCTCAGATTACGCGCACCCACAGCATTAAATACTTGGGAGTCATAATAGATAGTTTACTAACATGGAAGGAGCAAATTAAGGCTCTGGTTTCCAGGGTCAGAAAATTAATATTTGTTTTTAAAAACCTGCGAACATCTGCTGATTTTGCCACACTACGAACAGTCTACTTTGCTCTGGTACATTCCATCCTAAAATATTGTATTGCAGCTTGGGGTGGGGCTGGGAAGTGTTTGATGCTCCGTCTGGAAAGGGCTCAGAGGGCAGTTTTAAAAGTCATGACCCACAAACCTGTTACATTTCCAACTACTGAACTGTACGCTCTTTGCGAGTTACCAACAGTCAGACACACATTTCTTCTAGCTGTAGTATTGCGTAAACACTCAAACCTCCAATTTGATCCTGTTGTCGCTACCCAAAAACGCCGATCTGCCAGAGTCTGCCAGGTGGAATCTACCAGAGTTCAAATTGTTCGGCGGCAATACCACTATCTTAGCTCCACTTTGTACAATCGAGTAAATGAACAGCTTAATATATATCCACTGACCTTGCGTGAATGCCGTAGGATCACGGACGAATGGCTTTATACACTTACATATGAAGAATTAGAAACTTACGTAAAAACTTAAACTCACTCTCTGATAGCCTTATAAGTATAACATGCGTAAACACATAGACGCCTCTTTCCCACACACATATACACACACACACACAGACTTACACACACACACATATACACTCCACGCACAAAACCTACACAATTATTTCATACAAACGCACAGACTCGCATAATACTACACTGTGAAAATATTGTTTAGTTATAATTTTAGTTTTAATTTTTAATTTTTATTTTTCTCTTCTTTTTTTTTCGTTTAGTTTTAAGTCCAAATTCTGTTTTTGTCTCGACCTTCTGGAGGTGGGCGATAATGACTGCGACACAGTATTTATACTAATGCAGTTGTTATCGAACACAGAGTTTCTGTAAACTGAGTTTTTGCTTTAAATAAATAAAATTATTATTAAAAATTATTATTTTGATACGCGACTTCGTCTGCATCCGCGATAACCGACATTCACGCGGATGAAGTCGATCACGGGAAAAGCAAAAACACGTCATCATATTTTTTGGAATTTAAATATTAACAATACAATTAAAACTAATCAAACATTAAAAATATTTTAAAGCCAAACAGTTTTGAGATATCTTTATTTCTTATCAACAAGTTGAGATCTTGGTTTCTTAAAAAGTATTTTTAAATTTTTGTTCAGACAAGAAGAGGAATCATGACATCTAGAATTACATAGCACTGAATGCTTCTTACAGGCACATCTTTTAGTAGAACATTGTATATTCGATTTTTTACAGGAACATTTTAAATAACCTTGGCCACGAAAGCGCGACAATTTTTAATAATAATAATAATAATAATAATAAAAATATTTATTTGCTATATTTTTTTTTTTTTGCCATATTTCTCTCAGCGCCGCCTGCGCCGGACACTCCGAAAGCTATTTCACTTAACTTAATCTAGTAATATAAGTATATCACTAAACTTAATCTAGTAATATAAGTATATCAGTAAACTTGGACCGTTTTATAACTATATTCCTAGTGAGATAGTAAAGAATCGCTTTCGTATAACTATGTTACGGTATATAATTATATCCCCAGGGATATAACTATATTACGGCTTTATCTCATAACAAAATGGTGACTGAGGGGTACAGATGGAAGGTCGCGGCCTGTCCACGTTGTGGCATTTATTGTTTTTGCTCTGAGTTCTAATTTATGTGGGGATCTTGAAAGGGTGCCAAGTTATAAGTAGGTACTTAGGGCACATACTTAGTTACTGAGGGCTTAAAAGACGATGCTGATATGAAAAGAGAACGGAGGGCGTTGGCAGTCCGATGCAATATCAACATATTGCATCGGACAGCCAACGCCCTCCGTTCTCTTTCAACGCCCGCAGGTTTGCACGTTGTACACCAGAAGTAAAGGTTACTCTTTTTAAGGCTTTTTTCCAATCCTTGTACACGTGCACTCTGTGGGTTCGATATACGCAAAAGGCATACAACGCCCTCAGAGTTCAGTACAATAATGCCTTCAGAGTGTCGTTGGGGCTTCCACGTTACTGCAGTGCATCAGGAATGTTTGCCGAAGTACATACTGATGGTTTTAATGGGTGTGTAATATATGGCATAATAACAGATAGTATAATATCACTTGAAATAACGTTCACATGATATAATTTTCAGATGCTATAAAAACAAATAACCTAATTTCATGTGATCGAATGTTATATTTCAGGGTAGGTGTAGGGTAGGTGTAGGGTAGTTGTAGGGTAGGTGTAGGGTAGGTGTAGGGTAGGTGTAGGGTAGGTGTAGGGTAGGTGTAGGGTAGGTGTAGGGTAGGTGTAGGTAAATAGGCAGGTAAGTAGGTAGATCGGGACAGGACAACGTCTGTCGGGTCAGCTAGTATTTCATATAATCTACTACCACGAAGTAAGAGTATAACAGACTTCGTAGGTTGTTTCTGAAATAAGATTGCAAAAACGTTTTTAATTACGAGAAATAACGCTCTTTTAGACACGCAGTAGTCTAACAAAAAAAGCTTTTTCAAAAAAAAGTAAACAGCCTTCAATAACTAAAAAGTGATAAATAAGTTTAGCACAGAATACACATTACTTTACTTTCGGAAGTCGGTGGCAATACAAAACAACAAACACAAAGCCACCGCCACCGACTACAGAAAGTAAAGTAATGTGTATTCTGTGCTAAAGTTATTTATCACTTTTTAGTTTTTGAAGGCGGTTTTCTTTTTTGTGCTGTTTATTATATTTATATATTAATGTGTATTCTGTGCTAAAGTTATTTATCACTTTATAGTTTTTGAAGGCGGTTTTCTTTTTTTTTTGAAAAAGCTTTTTATTTTTCGCTTTTTAGTGTTGCCTGAAATTAATTAATTGCAGGGATTTTGGCCCTCATTTCTAGCGGCTGGCGCCCAAGTTGTTGGGCTCGGCTGGGGCGCTATCAACGCTGCTTCCCAATCTGGGGGGCCCGAGCGCCATCTGCAGGCGGCTCTACGTGGGGATCGTGCGATCGATGGCCCTTTATGGGGCCCCGATCTGGGCGGCAGACCTGACGGCCGGAAGCATCGCCGTGCTGCGAAAGCCACAACGAGCGATGGCCGTCAGAGTCATCAGGGGATATCGCACGATCTCCTACGAGGCGGCTTGTACACTGGCCGGATCCCCGCCCTAGGACCTGGAGGCAAAGGTACTCGCGTCACTGTAACGGTGGCGCGAGGAAGCGCGGGCGCGGGGGCGAGCGACCGATGCAGCGACACATGGAGCTGCGTCGGTCTCGGCTTCGCGAGGTCCTGGTGGCGGAATGGCGGAATAGGCTTTCGCGCCCTACCGCCGGCCTCACCATCATTGAGGCGGTCCGGCCAGTGCTCGAGCACTGGCTCGGGAGGAGGCACGTCTCCCTGTCGTTTCGGGTGACGCAGGTGCTCTCGGGGCATGGTTGCTTCGGGAAGTACCTGTGTCGCATAAACAGGGAGCCGGACGCCCGGTGTCACCAATGCGTCGACTGCCGGGAGGACACGGCGCGGCATACGCTGGCGGAATGTGCCGCTTGGCAGGTGCCATGCCGTGCCCTCGTCTCAGAAGTAGGCAGTGACCTGTCGCTGTCGGCCGTGGTCGAGTCGATGGTCGGCAGTGCAGAGTCCTGGGACGCGGTGGTGTCCTTCTGTGAAAGTGTCATGTCGCAGAAGGAGGCTGCGGAAAGGGAGAGGGAGAACTCTACCTCCCACCCGGCCCGCAGCAGGCGCACCGGGCGTCGGCGGAGAGCGGACAACGCCCTCTTCCGGCCCCCCTAAATGGGTCCAGGGGCGGCAGACTCGGGGACGTCTGTCGCCCCCCACATACACCAGGTCCCGAGGTGGCGGCGCGTAGTGTCCCACGCGCGCCCCTCTAAGACGTCCGGGGGGGAGTCTAACACCTCACTCCCCCCATTGACCCGAGAAGTGGCCCGCTGCAGCGGGCCGGCACTAGCCGGGGTTGCGGAAGTATCTCCAGTTCCCGCGACCCCCGACGTAGGTGTGAGATGGAACACCGGGGTGGTTTTTAGTCAGTAAGAGTCTGACAGACTCCTCCGCCCGCCCCAGGGCGGAGGACATCCATGAGGATTTTCCACCCCGTTAACCAGATTCCCTCTATTGTTGGTGAATTGTATGGGTTAGATGAGGTTATAACGGTGTCCTCTTGGTTCGCAGACAGAATTTTCATAGAATTTCGTTTCCCAGAAAAAGTTTCATAATTATAATATTTGGTTCTTGTGTTTTTGTTTTAAAGACTATTTAGGTACTCGAATGAAACATATTTCACAGAAACACAATCCAATGAAATTTTAATCACATTTTTTTTGTTTAACAAATTATCAAACAGTAGAATTATTTTTTAACGAATATTGTTTGATCAGTGTATTTCCACATGGAATTTATTTTACCGAAAATGTATATAAATAGACAATATCAAAAATATTGTCTAAAAGTCAATATGTTGTGCTACAAACGTGAATGACAGAAACGAATCGTTGCGAAACCGTATCCACGTAGTCTTGTCTGCCCTACTCCTAGAGTGTAATTTAAATCCGCGTAGGCGCGGTGGAGCGAGGCGGCCCGCGAGCTGAAGAGCAGGTGGTTTTAAAGCCCGCCGCCGCGGCTGAGGCTGGCCGGCAGAGCCGACCAGTAAGCCGAAGCTGCGGTGGTGAGCGTGAACACCATCTGCGACGATAAGATCGCGTGGGACCGCCGGAGCCCCGCAACGCCGGAGCCGTGACAGAAACCAAGCCTGCTGCATGTTGCATGCTTACTTGCATGATGCATGCTTGCTAGCTTGCATGATGCATGCTTGCTTGCTTTCATGCTGCATGCTTGATTTAACTATTAGCTATAAAACAACGTACATTTTTATATACGGTTATAACAGTATGTTTCCTGATATTTACTTATTCATTACAAAATTTAGTCTGAAATTTAGTTAATATCAAAATTAGGTCAAAGGCAAATTAGGTCAACTTAACGTTATATAAAAAGAGCATTATACAAAATGTAAATTATATGAAATGAACGTTATACTAAATGTTATTAGAGCAAAAGAAGATTATATGAAATATAACATTCGATCACATGAAATTAGGTTATTTGTTTTTATAGCATCTGAAAATTATATCATGTGAAGATTATTTCAAGTGATATTATACTATCTGTTATTATGCCATATTATTTTTATATTACATATATTATTTATTTATTATTATATTATTATTATATTACACACCCATTGAAACCATCAGTATGTGCTTCGGCAAACATTCCTGATGCACTGCAGTAACGTGGACGCCCCAACAATACGCTGAAGTTATTATTGTACTGAACTCTGAGGGCGTTGTATGCCTTTTGCGTATATCGAACCCACAGAATGCACGTGTACAAGGATTGGCAAAAAGTCTTAAAAAGAGTTACCTTTGCTTCTAGTGTACAACGTGCAAACCTGCGGGCGTTGAAAGAGAACGGAGGGCGTTGCCAACGCCCTCCGTTCTGAAAAAAATCTAAATAAAATAAATAATCTAAATTCTGTAATGAATAAGTAAATATCAGGAAACATACTGT
The DNA here is from genome assembly GCA_947361185.1 of Charanyca ferruginea. Lineage (NCBI taxonomy): Eukaryota > Metazoa > Arthropoda > Insecta > Lepidoptera > Noctuidae > Charanyca > Charanyca ferruginea. The sequence continues at coordinate 24,924,887 of OX376059.1, read as the reverse complement.
TATAACCGTATATAAAAATGTACGTTGTTTTATAGATAATAGTTAAAGCAAGCATGCAGCATGCAAGCAAGCAAGCATGCATCATGCAAGCTAGCAATCATGTATCATGCAAATAAGCATGCATCATGCAAGCAAGCATGCATCATGCAAGCGAGCATGCAACATGCAGCAGGCATGGTTTCTGTCACGGCTCCGGCGTTGCGGGGCTCCGGCGGTCACACGTGATCTTATCGTCGCAGATGGTATTCACGCTCACCACCGCAGCTTCGGCTTACTGGCCGGCTCCATCGGCCAGCCTCAGCCGCGGCGGCGGGCGTTAAAACCACCTGCTCCTCAGCTCGCGGGCCGCCTCGCTCCTCCGCGCCTACGCGGATTTAAATTACACTCTAGGCGTAGGGCAGACAAGACTACGTGGATACGGTTTCGCAGCGATTCTTTTCTGTCATTAACTTTTGTAGCACAACATATTGACTTTTAGACAATATTTTTGTTATTGTCTATTTATATACATTTTCGTTAAAATAAATTCCATGTGGAAATACACTGATCAAACAATATTCGTTAAAAAATAATTCTACTGTTTGATAAGTTTGTTAAACAAAAAAAAATTGATTTTTCATTGGATTGTGTTTCTGTGAAATATGTTTCATTCGAGTACCTAAATAGTCTTTAAAACAATAATAACCAAAATAAAAACACAAGAACCAAATATTATAATTATGAAACATTTTCTGGGAAACGAAATTCTATGAAAATTCTGTCTGCGAAACAAGGGGACACCGTTATAACCTCATCTAACCCATACAATTCACCAACAATAGAGGGAATCTGGTTAATGGTCACTGTTCTAACCTAACCTAACCTACACTATGTAGTGTAATATGTGGTTTATGACATGGGAATAAGGTCGAAATTTGAATGAATCACTTACCGTATAAAATTATGAAATTATGGGACTTTTATTCTGAATACTTCAAAAAGGTTATTAATTCGAATGTTAATATTAGTATTTTTTTTTATGTATGTTCGGGCATAACTCTGTCATATATGGACGGATCTGCAAAATTCTTTTTTTGTTCGAAAGGCGTTTATTCCGAAATGGTCCCATATAAATTTTATCAAAACAGATCGTTTTAGTTTCTTCAATCTTTTGAGGACTTACAATCTCTTTTAAGTGTGTCGCCGTTTCTTAATAGATTTGGATGTTAAGGCAACACTAAAAAGCGAAAAATAAAAAGCTTTAAAAAAAAAAAGAAAACCGCCTTCAAAAACTAAAAAGTGATAAATAACTTTAGCACAGAATACACATTAATATATAAATATAATAAACAGCACAAAAAAGAAAACCGCCTTCAAAAACTAAAAAGTGATAAATAACTTTAGCACAGAATACACATTACTTTACTTTCGGAAGTCGGTGGCGGTGGCTTTGTGTTTGTTGTTTTGTATTGCCACCGCCTTCCGAAAGTAAAGTAATGTGTATTCTGTGCTAAAGTTATTTATCACTTTTTAGTTTTTGAAGGCGGTTTTCTTTTTTTTGAAAAAGCTTTTTTTGTTAGACTACTGCGTGTCTAAAAGAGCGTTATTTCTCATAATTAAAAACGTTTTTGCAATCTCATTTCAGAAACAATCTACGAAGTCTGTTATATTCTTACTTCGTGGAAGTATTTTTGACAGATTGAGGCAGATTACAATGCGAACTTTTCTAAAAGTTACGAGAGTTGCCCCCAAGGTTCTAGAGATGAAGCAAACCAAATGATGGAACGAACAAACGAAATAGAATAAAATGCCAAGATAGCACCCACGCATTTCATCCAAAGGGTGCCGTAGAAGGCGAATAAGGGAAAAGTCGGGCAGCACCGACTTCCGTGTACTCAACAACCACACTGCGTGCAATCCCCAACACGCCTGCCATGCGTGGGGATTATGGTACCCCCCCCCCCCCCCGCTTGGAGGAGGCCTTTGTCCAACAGTGGACGATTGAGAAATAATTGTTTATTTCCATATTTGGTATCCGGCCGGATAGTGGGTTACCATCCGGTATCCGGTAGGATAGTGAAATTTGGGCGGATAGGCCGCATAATGGATAGTTATCGGAAATTCGTTTCATCTCTACCCCGTTGTCGTTGGAACATAGATCTACGGGAAGAGCACAAGAGAAATTTTATTGTGTTATATTATGTTTATGTTAAATAAAAGTTGTTTGTAATGGAAACCTCCCCCCCCGCAGGTTCCTCCCGCGCCCCCTCTCTGTCGGGTGCGACGGCTGCGCCGGCAGCCAACCAGCCTCCCACCAAGAGACCCAAACTGAACGCCTCCTACATGTACATACTATGAAATTACTTGCTATTGGATTTGATACTTTAATTCGATTGTGAATATTGAGAGTGAGATTGGTCATCTCTTAACTCTTAACTGCAATGGCTTTTATATTAATTTATTTTTAATTAGAATGTTTTGGATTTCTCTTCACGTGCAGACAGCGTCATCAACTGCTTACCCCCCACGCATTGAAATTTCTTCGGAGAGGGGGTTAGCAGTTGATGACGCTGTCTGTACATTGTTTTCACATTTAGAAGCGACCAACATTTTGTAAAAGCTTAATTGAAAAGAGTGTCCGTGGAGTTTCTTGCTCGTTCTTCTCCATAGAGACCTACCCTACGTTTTGGAACGAGCTTCAACTTTCTGACTAACTAACTGACTCTTTGACAGTTCAAAAGTGCCTGTAAATAGTTTAATTGAAATAAATGCTTTGACTTTGACTTTAAGGCCCTAAGTCTCGTTCAGTACTGTGAAACGGTTACTTTCTAAAGCCTATACCTCAAAACCGGCTTAACAAAAAGATTTGAAAAAAATATATGTTAAATATTGATATATGCTAATCATGTCCTAGTTATGACGTTTTCGTATGACTAATACTTTTGCCTTAAAAAAATACTGAACAAGACGATATTTTTTGACTATAATTCCTTTCAGCTCCTAAATGGCTGTAATATTTGGAAATATTTTTACACTGAAATATTGACGATTAAAGAGACTACAGATTCAATTTAAAATAAATGTAAATCTGTCAACATTTTGCAAAGAAAATCACAAATATTCAGATTCCGTACGTTAGAGCCGCTCAGCGCGGGCGCATCGGTAGTCGTGCGACAGCACTGAGACGGGAAGGCTGTATCACTCGCTGCTCCCCCGTGTAAATGTGTGAGTGCAAATACACATGAGCTTTTTGTGTACGTGTGCGTAAATAGGCGTTCAAAGAGTAGCTAGCTGATTAGGAACAATTTGTTTGCTTTGTGCGCGGGAACACTATTTTTGGTGCTTCATAGAATTATTTTATAATTGATTGTTGTTTATCATGACATTAGAAAATAGTATACACCTAAATTGTTTTTATGGTTACTTAATTAATTTTAAAAAACTATTTTTTTTTCTTTAGTTAATAAGTACCTAAGTGAAAATTATTTCTAGCATAATAAATTGTGACAACTTATCCCTGAGGGGGGTTGCCAGCAGGTAGGTAGATAGCCAGGGTCCGTAAATAAAAGCGTTGATAGTTTAGTACACTATTATTTATTGCCTAAATTCCGTGGCCATCACATGTCTTGACTACTGAGGGTAGGTAAAGGGTTGGAACACTGGCCTGAACCGTCTCTGAAGGTGATGCTGGTTCCGTCATCAGCCCCCACCAGGCTTCTAGTTCCAGAATCTTCGGCGGTATATTATTAGCGAAGGGTAGGTGTGAACCTCCTTGCAGCAGGGAATCTCCGCTAAATGTATTCTTTAACGCTGGAACCACGATGTGGCGAAAGCGTGATAGGTAGATTATAAATCCCTAGAGGGATTTCACGAAGTATTTATTAAAATGATTCAGTTATATGGCCGGAGCGAGTGACACAGCTGTCACCTCCAGTGCTTTTCATCGTACTTTCCGAAACCAACCGAATCAACAGTCCGTTGCGACGATCGGCAATGATCGTTTTAGCGATGCGCGGGCGCATAGAAGCGAGGACCTTTTAAGTTATTGCGTACTCGTAGGTTCCGTATAATATTATTTAGTTTTCATGATTTATTTTAGTGTTAGGTAATATTCAAAAGGATTATAATAGGCTAGTTAGGTGTTAATTTATAAGATTGTATATAAATAATATGGTTTTAAGTGTACTTAGGTTATTTTTACTAGTGATTATTATACTAAACTTCTATACTTGTAAAGTGCAACGTTACAAAATAAATGAATAATGACTAATCATTTTTTGGCGACACTGCTGGCGCAGTGGTTGAGCGATTAGCTGCTGCGCTCCGTGACACGGATTCCCGCACGGAACAAATATTTGTATAACCTACAGATCTTTGTGCAGCGGTCTGGCTGTTTGTGTATGTGAGTTTATATGTTTTCACCCACGATACCAGAGAAATAACTAGTGTAACGTATTTTATGGAAAAAAAAATCAACATGACGGGATTTTTGATCTTCGGCCAGAGAATGAGGTTCATCGCGAAGCAAGCTTCTTAGGGTCAAGACACACCAGCACGCCTAGCATGAGTACGCTATGTCTACGGAAGAATAGACATACTAACAGCAAGAAAAGTCAAGTCAGTACAGTTTGTCTATTCTTCCTGTCAGTATGTCTATTCTTCCGTAGACATAGCGTGGTCATGCTACGCGTGCAGAATGGCAGCGCAGCGGCCGGCAGTTTTGATGGCAAACCATTTTCAACTTTATCTTTAAACGTCAAGACATAGTATCGCTGAAAGACTTCCGTGCGTCGAGCGGCAGCTGTGGCGCGCCGGGCGGCTCTGCGAGCCGATGACCGCCGAAGCGATACTATGCGTTGAGGTTTAGAGATAAAGTTGAAAATGGTTTGGCAGCAAAACTGCCAGCCGCTGCGCTGCCATTCCGGTGTGTTTTGACCCTTGGGGTGTTCATGCATCACATGCATGATGTGGGAAACTGCCTTTGATCAGTAATAATCATCACAACAAGATCATACGATCTTGTAAATTTTACGAAAGCACTGATGCCGAAAATGAGTTCGAAATAAAATCCAAGATGGCGGAATAGTTTACGAAATATACTTTATGGGGGTCGTTTCCATGGTTTTCGGGGGCGCTGATGCCGAAAATGAGGTCGAATTCAAAATCCAAGATGGCGGCTATACATTTTATGAAATGGGCATGATGGGTGTCGTTTCCATGGTTTTTGGGGGCGCTGATACCGAAAATTAAGTCGAATTCAAAATCCAAGATGGCGACTATACATTTTATGAAATGGGCGTCAAGGGTGTCGTTTGGTTAACTGTAACCAAATAGAAAACTTGTAAGTACTGTCTGAAAACCAAACATAATTACTGGATAGTTAATACCTATCCATGGTCAACTAACCATATGGACTCCTCATAGAAATACATTTGCTGGTTAGGTTATTTACTTTCACCATTTCTTAGCGGATTTGGATGAAAGGAAGTAGGGGCTAAAAAGATGACCGCCTTCAAAATCTAAAAAGTGATAGGTAATATACCTTTAGCACAGAACGCATGACTTTAGTTTCGAAAGTCGGTGGCAATACAAAACAACAAACAGAACCAAAGCCGTCGACTTCCAAGACTGAAGTCATACTTACCTATGTTTTCTGAAGTTATTTATCACTTTTTAGTTTTTTTAAAGCAGTTGTATTTTTTTGCAAAAAAAGTTTATTTGTCGTAAGAATTTGTGATTACCTAGTGGAATAATCAATAATTAACTCATATAATGCTGGCACTTCACATGGCGTATTTGTGCAAATATTCAGCATATTTGGATAATACAAAATCGACTTTATTTCAATAAGCCTAGGGCACATTTTGTATTATCCAAATAAGGCGAATATTTGCAAAAATATGCCATGTGAAGTGCCAGCATAACAAAAGTCCAACTATAGCAAGATTTTAGGGTTTTTTTTTTCTTTAATTTCGTAGTTTCGTACTCATAATAGCAACATTTAATCTGAATATTTATTGGTCATTTAATTACTCAATTCCTATTTATTTTGAAATATACAAGTATCTACTTCCGTATTGTTTCATTATTACCTACAGTGAAACTATCCATTTCTAAATAAATGAATTAAATATTATCCAAACGTAGGCAGCAACGTACACGGGCGTGCGTGTCTGTTGTCCGCATATTATTCTGTGATCGGAGTACGCGGGACAGGGATGCGTACTACTGCGTACGTAGCAAGCGCTGGTGTGTGTGTAAACCGCGCTAGAACTCCAAGGCCATTGACGAGTCTAATCGCGTTAAATGAATGAGTTTCCATAATGACTTTTATTCGTCGAGTATTTTTTGTAACTTGTACCTTAGAGCAAGTAGGTTCTCTCTTTGACCTTTCAGATGGGATTCCCCGATTTGGATTGTTCAATTGCATATTTCCCTGGTTTTAACTATTTGACTATAACTATTATTTTGCACGGTGGACGACATAGTGTGGAAAACTGATCATGGAATCAGTACATGATCATTGACCATCCAGTGTTAACATTCATTCATAAAATCAGCTGTTCCAGACCATGTATGCGTTACTCTTTTGTATGGAGCCACATATAAAAACTCACCACAAAAAATCCTCACCTTTCAGCGAATGCGGCGTAACTGAAGAAGCGGTACGTCGCTACCTCGCGCGCAAGCCGATGACAACCACGGAACTGCTCACCAAGTTCAAGTCCAAACGCACGGGCGTCAGCAGTGAACGCCTGGTGGAGACCATGACCCAGATCCTCAAGAGACCCCGTCAAACAGAATATTAACGGGAAAATGTATCTTAGTCTAAGCACACCTGATTTAGTTACAATAAATTGTTTATTTTGTATGTTTGTTTATTTGTTTCAACTTCATGCAACAAAAAGTACAGTACGGCTCTGAACACGAGGCGAGTGGCTGCGCAGTAACAATTTCACGTGTCAGAGGGAGTGAGGGGCGGGGTAGCGCACTTCACAACGCCATTAAGTTTGAATCGAACTGTATAAAGGCGATTTTAACTTTAAACTATTAAAAAGGTCGCGAGGCCGCGCGCTCCTCACGCCCGTCCCAATAGTCGTCGCTTCTTCCATAAGTCATGGACCCATATATCCCTTTTTTTTCTTGTGTATGTTTCTTTCTTCTTTTTCTTCCGCAATAAGTGCTATAAAAACCAATAGGGTATTTTACCAAAAAAATCTAATTAGTCCGTCAGTTAGATTATCGAAAAATATTGGATACGTATTTTTTGTTTTACCAAATCAATAAACACTGACGAAGCTAAAACGCATCAAAGATCATGAGTGGGGGTTTGTGACGTCACTTCGCCAGTCAAAGTGTACTGACATAGTGATGTCACACGAGTTTTCGACGCACTGTATTGTTTTAATTTTTTGTTTACGTAAAAAAAGAAAAACACTGGTCCAATATTTTTTGGAAATCTATCTGACCACACCGAGTTTCCTTGCCGAATGTTGAAACTAAAATAGTCAAGCGGAGACTAGGCGCGTGGGGTGTTGTGAAGGTCGCGCGAGGCCGCCGGCCGCTGCCATTCCGGTGTGACTCGGCTCTAAGGCATTAATTTTGCTAACACAAAAAATCCCCATTTCTACCCGTGGGTGTCGTAGAAGGCGACAGAGGGATATTGACCAGAGGATGGGCAGCAGCGTCATTTTGAGTACCTACCATAACACCTACTGCGATCGCCAACATGCATCGACCAAGCATGGTGATTACGGCTGAATCCCTTTTCGGGGAAAACTATGCCCAGCAGTGGGCGTCTAAAGGTTGTCATGATGATGATGATGATGAAAAAATCCTGGAAATACTTGGGGGAGGCCTTTGCCTAGCAGTGGGACAGCATAGGTTACTAAAAAAAAAAACAAAAAAATTGTCTCTAATTAGTAGAAATTTGTCGCCAAATATCAGAATTTGTCTGTCACTTGTTCAAAAGATATAAGGGTTTATAGGTGGCCGATTTGGAGAGAGTCCCCAGATTGGCCACATTTATATCTGAAAAACTAGGGCACCTAGCGAAGATCTGTTTTGTTCCATCTCTTCTCTCAGAACTCTTCGATCTAGCTCTTGAACTATACCTTACTAGTTGAACTCATTATATCTTCAAAACTAAGGCCCGATTAAATCTGTGACTTGGCGACAAATTGCGACTAATTAGCGATTACAGAATAATGGCAGGATTTGTACAAAAAAAGAAAAGATATTTTGAGAAGTTGAAATTCTAATTTTTATATTCATGGGTACCTAAAGAGTATCTTCAGGCTTAAATACAATATTTTTTAAACCCCGCAAAAAAAGTTAATAGTTTAACGAAAAGTTCACTATTTCAGAACAAAACGGCGACTGACAGTAACAGTGACACTGACAGTCGACGTTTCGCAGTTCTTACATTGAAATTGCATCGTTTAGTGAGATATAATATCACACTTGTCGCATCACTTGTCTGCCAATTTTATAGATCCGTTAACATCGCTTGTCACTTTCTTTTTTTTATAAACACAAAATGGGCATCGAGATGAAACGAAAAAGCGTTATTTTCATTTCGTAATATTTTAATTATTTTATATTTATTGTAAAATATGCTAAGTATATCAATCTAATCCTGGTGATGTATTCTTCACATTGGAAAATATTTTAAACCCTCTAAATATATATTTTTTTCATACAAGTGAATGTATGAATCTCGCCATGATTCTTTGGAACAAAAGATTTTCGCTAGGTGCCCTAGCCTAGCGAAGGTGCTAGGTGCCCTACCCTAGCGAAGGTGCTAGGTATCTAGCGAGGGTAGTTTCTTTTCACGAAGACAACGACCCAGCCAGTCCATTTGCGGTCACAGCCGTGACGTGTTGTAAATGAAATGGTATGATACCCTTTCAGTATAGTGAAATAATTCAAAGTTGCAGTGCTGTAAGGTTGTCTGTTGATATTTTCGTTGAAGTATCAGTGTAATCAATAAAGAATCATGGCAGGATTTGTACAGTAAAAATAAAGAAGTTGAAATTCTAATTCTTATACTCTTGGGTACCTAAAGAATATGTTCAGGCATTTACAATATTTTTAAAACCCCGCAAAAAAAAGTGAAAAGTTTAACGAAAAGCTCATTATTTCGAAACGAAACGGCGACTGACAGTAACAGTGACACTGACAGTCGCCTCGCAGATCTTACACTGAAATTGAATCGTTTCAAGGGAAATAATGTCACATTTTTCCACACACTTGTCACATCACTAGTCTGCTAATTTGATAGATCCGTTAACGTCGCTTGTCACTTTCTTTTTTTTATAAACAAAATGGGCATCGAGATGAAACGGAAAAGTGTAATATTTTAGTTATGCGATAAAAATATGGTAAGTAGGTACCTATAACAATCTACTCCTGGTAATGTATTCTTTACATTGGAAAATATTTTAAATCCTCTAAATTATTATTTTTTTCATACAAATGAATGTATGGATCTTACCATGATTCTTTGTAATAAGTAGATAATAAATTATACTTTCATTAATTTAGATTTTGCTATTATCTTGCAATTCTTAATCAGATATAACAATAATTTCGTTTAGACTTATTTTAAGTTCATCATTCTCAGATTGAAATGGATTGAAGACATGACGCTGGCACCGCGGACCAAAATAATCAAAAATCAAGATGGCGGCATTCAACACAGGTAAGAAAGAAACAAAAATAAATAATCACTTATACTTTTATTAAAAGTTTTGTACAACATGTTTAATTAACTTATTATTTTTACAATTACTCAGACTTATGCTAAATTATAAATTATATTCGTTACACTTACAATATTATTGTTATTAACATAATTTAAATCTCAAATGTTATACAATAATAAAATTCGTAAAACGAGAGTCGCATGGACTCTCGTACTAGGTACATAATTACTTATGGGGGAAGCGCCAGGACAGCCCACGAAATTAAAATTTTCTTACTTTTAACGTGATAACGTCTCATAAATCGATAAACACCGGTTGCATGCACCAAAAAGTGTCACGTTCCGCCTGAGCCTGAGCGTGCAAGCGAGAACGTGGAACAAGCGATAGAGAGGCACGATGATACGATCGACCCAAGCAATAAGCTCCGCCCACCTCGGCGGAAGCCATTATTTGCTTATGTTATACATGTTATGCCGGCACTTCACATGGCGTATTTGTACAAATATTCGCCTTACTTGGATAATACAAAGTGTACCCTATGATTATTAGAAATAAAGTCTATTTTGTATTATCCAAGTAAGGCGAATATTTGCACAAATACGCCATGTGAAGTGGTAGCATTAGTCATTGTGTTTCTTTATGCCGTTAACACGTAAAATGAACATCTATTTAATAAAGATATAAAGTTTACCATTACGAGCTTTTAAACTAAAAAAAAAAGAATTTAGCTAGCTGCCCTGGCGCATTGAACATTTTGTTAATTATTGTGTTAAATATTGTGTGTGTGATGTGTGCATGTGTGGTGTGTGTATGTGTGTTTTGTTTGTTTTGTTTTGTTGTTGTTTTTGTTGATTATAAAAAAAAAACGATTTATATCCTTATATTATGGCCCGGCAACTGACCAGGTACGCACGGCTACACATCAAGCTATACATTTCCAGTATAAGCTGATCTCACATTGTATAGAATTGTCATACATTGTGAGGTCCGTTTAAACTGGAAATGTATAGTTTGATGTGTAGCCGTGTGTACATGATCTCTCTTATTTTGTACAATTTCTCGTGAATACCGTATTATTGGAACGAAGTTCCTTAACGCAACTTGCGGTAGGTGTGATTCGGGAGAAAATATAACGTCACGTAAGATTTTAGCGTCATACTACCTCCATCCATACGTCTTTCTCTCACTTGCGCTCCCTCGTTCTTTCTCTTTCTAGTGTGTATGTGTGCGTGCATGCGAGTATCCAGTTTAGATTTTATTTTGAATCACATTCGCAGTTCAAATAATGCGTGAGGGACTTTGTTCCTGACAACCACTGACCGTTGTTTTTTTTAAAATTCAATGTAACATTTAATTAAATTCAATAATATCACAGTACTATTTGTTCTATACACATACTGCTGTGTTATCAACACAACATACCTACTTAAATCTTCTAATTATTATTATCGAGTCTGGAATTACAGCCTAAGCACCGCTTCGGATATCACAATCACACGGGCCCATTATATGAAGTGGACCAAGGAGTCCCTAAGGCATTGTAATGAGCGAAACCTCTTTTTGTAACGTGTAAATACTAAAAAAAATACAAATAAATACAAATTAATGCTACAGCATAAGTTTTAAGAGTTATGAGGAACAGAGTGGAACGTTCTTTATCCTCTATTACCACGGCTTCTAACCTGGGGGTAATTACCCCTGCGTGGGTATAACTGGTATTCTGTGGGGGTAATAAACTGGTAACATACATAATGTATGACAAAGATTAGACCAATAACATCGAATCTAGCTCGCCAGTGCATTTCATGCCCTAGCTGTGTATATCATTAGCTGTTTATCTTTTTATGTACACACACAGCTCCAGAGAAATCTCACCCTCTCCGGCTGAGATTTCTCGTATCTCGATTGTATAGCTTGATGTGTAGCCGTGTGTACTATATTCATTGGTAACATGAGGGGGGGGGGGGGTAAATCTGTTTCCCTAGCTAAGTCATAGGGGTGACAAGATCGGAAAGGTTAGGAATCACTGCTCTATTAAAACTCTACTAAAAAGGGAGGTTCCTCCGACCATACGGGTGTTATGTCAGGTAGGCTACTGGCCGATGGTTGTAGTCGGGAATTTGTATATTTATGTGCTAATGTGTGTGTAATGTGTGTTGCAGTATGGATTATGTGCCATAGATGTCGCTACAAGTTACCGCAAATATAATTTCGGATCTATGTGACAAAAGTTACATTTCAGACTATTATTTTAATAAACTACCTACTTTTACCTCAATTATAAAAAGCTTCAGGCGTGAATGTATACTAATATAATAAAGCTGTAGATTTAAGTTGTTTTTTATCTTCTACAATCCGATTCTAAAAATCCTTTTGCTAATAATTATCTCCGAGTAGGTACCTACAGTACGGTCCTGAAGTTAGCTGTTTGGCTGCGCAATGGAACTTTTAGGCACGAAATTGTCTACTGCGCATCTAATCGGCTAACTTCAGATCGCCAAGGTCGACCGTATTGTACCAAAAGCTATTATAAGAAAATTCACGCGGGCATAGTCGCGGGCAAAAGCCAGTATTAGAAATAAAATCACTTTTTGCTCTGCTGTGTCTACACATTGCCTTGTCATTGAAAGAGAGCCATCCTAATTTTTGAAAACCAATTTATGTAGATGCAGCTTAACAAAAGCAGCCATTTTATTATAATAGATTATTTATCCTAAACTATCTCCACTTGACCATCTCTTATATTTATCTAATAATAGAACTATGAATTGACCATAGTCTCGTGAGCAAAGGTTCTGGCTACCCAAATTCTAATGAGATATTTAAACATTCAACTCTTTGTAACTAACCTATGGTTCGTGTAGTATAGCGGTGAATATTGTCGTACGTATTACTATTAAAAGCAATCTTATAATTAATGGAAGCTTTGTTCTAGAATTTATATCTAGGCAATCTTATTAACTAAGGCTGGTCTTCTATAATTAAACTATATTTTTCTGTATGTACCTTTCCTATCACAAAGGGATAACAATGGACTTTATCCTTTTCAAAATAAAATCTTCACGGAGAGTAAGTCTCAACTTACCCGTTGTACCCTGTCCATTGGGTTATTGGTTTTTTGACAGCTGCCTTATAATGTAATTATTTCCGATTACCTTAAGTTAACATTAAAATGTGTTATAAAAAAATAAAAAAATAAAGTTTAAAAACTAAAACCCGACCACAACAAAAAGTGATCTAAAAAGTACGAAACAAGAAAATATTTCACACAGAAATCAAGACATAGGTACAAAATGGTCAAGGTAAGCCGTGGTTGCATGCCTGTATCCCATATGAGTGCGATGAACATGAATATAATGGCATGCAACCACGGCTTACCTTGACCATTTTGTACCTATGTCTTGATTTCTGTGTGAAATATTTTCTTGTTTCGTACTTTTTAGATCACTTTTTGTTGTGGTCGGGTTTTAGTTTTTAAACTATATTTTTTTATTTAAACCATTTTGGAGTCACAGCTAAGTATTATATATTTAATAGGTACTAGTGAACCCCTTTCCAATGATACTAAACACGGTATGCGTATCTTAATTTATTTGGTAATCTTTCCTTTTTTTACAATAATTTGTGACAAATCACCACTAAATATAATATATTTAAAAGGTACTAGTGAACCCCTTTCCAATGATACCAAACACGGTATGCTTGTCTTCATATTTTTTTTAATCTTGGTTTTTTTGTTCGCCAGAGTGCGCCCCATTGGATTCGATACGTCATATAGCCTATAACCAGCGGACGATCAAGACGCTTCTAACGATACCTCATTTGTTCAGTTCTGATAAGTAGTTTAGGAGCTATGAGCGAACAGATGAACATACATACATACATACATAGCCTGTCAAAATCATAACCCTCCTTTGGCTTTGCCGTAGTCGGGTAATAAATATATAAACTGCCTAATCTTGTTGGATTATCTTATTTAAGACCTCTTACAGACATTATAATACAGGTATGCGTATCAGTTTTTACAAAAAACATAATATTGTTCACTAGTTGCAGCTGTCAAAAAACGATTAAACCAGTGGACAGAGTTGTAGGTGAACGACAAACGCGATAATGCGACGCGACGCGACGCATAAATGTCAAAATAGTCTTTGTATGTAGGTACTAGGCCTACGCGACTACGTAGTCGCCATAATCAATGTGCGACCCAACGCGACAAGTGCGGATTTAAATATATTTGTGTATGTATATCAGCTGTCTGACACCCATAGTACAGGGTCTCCCTAGTTTGGGGTCAGATGGCCGTGTGTGAAATGTCCCCACATATTATATTATATATATTATTATTATATTTATTTTTGCGCGACGTAACTTGGCTTCTCAACCCATACTAATATTATAAATGCGAAAGTAACTCTGTCTGTTACGCTTTCACGATGAAATGGCTGAACCGATTTTTATGAAATTTGGTATGAAGATAGCTTGAACACCGGGGAAGGACATAGGCTACTTTTTAATCCGCGAGTTCATCTGCATCCACGATAACCGACATTCACGCGAACGAAGTCGCGGGCAAAAGCTAGTCTGTCATATTTTTGACTGACAGCGTTCCAATTCATGTTGTTCGATTAAAGTAAATGATTCATTATTATTAAGTGACGTCTCTGAGTGCGGCAGTTACACTTTTTGCTAGAGTAACGTTTCCGTCAACTATGTAAAATTCAAATCCGTGAAAAAGGCACCTCGGAACTATGAGGCTCTCCTTATTAATCGTTCAAGCGTTTACTAATAATTATTTACGTTATACAACCTAGATATTGTTCAATTATCACTGACATAAATATTATTTCTGCTTAGGGCCTAAGCACACCGCGTTTTTTAAACGCGCCGTCGACGCGCGTTTCAGGAATTCGTTTCGTTAATTTATTAAAATAATAGAGATATATACTTATTACTTTACTTATTAGATATACTTATTAACAATAATAACAGTCTATTATTGTCTCACTGCTGTTAATATTATTATTAAGTAGGTATATCTCTATTATTTTAATAAATTAACGAAGGTTATTCCGAAAACGCGCGTCGACGGCGCGTTTAAAAAATGTGGTGTGTTTAGGCCCTTAGGCTTACTACTACGTAATACAGACGGGAAAAGAGTTATGTATGCGGGCACCATGCCAGAAATAAGCGTGGCAAAGCATTAGTGTAGCATGCCTCGCACAATCATGGAAAATTACCTATCTCTATGTGTAGAAATTTACCGCGTTTAACACAGAAATTTTAACACTAACAACACCAATTTAATCGACAATTCAAGGCAAAACACGATTTCAAAATTACAAAAATATTCTGAAATCCTCCTACATTATATGTATTAGGGTTTAATTACGTACCTATGCTAAAAGAAAGCACCTTTAAGTACATTTGTAGGCAGCCCACGACAATACTTGGAGTAAAGTCTACCGTCATCGGTAGATCGCATAGAATACCGTGAATAGAAATTATGTCGTTATGTAATGAGGGCCATTTCTTTCTCGGGCTTCCATTCAGCTTCTTCTACGTCTTTCTCTGGTTTTCTGTGGAAGATAAAATATATTTTAATTATTCTGCTATAGCCAGAATGTCCCGTGGCATTCAAGTGCAGGAAGAAACAGTGTTGGTTGGATATCCAGCGGCGAGATAACCATTGTTACCATTACGGATAGAACCAGGGCCTCAAGTCTGCTATTACAATAGTGTCAGAATGGTATAACATTGATTTTCATAATGACGCCATTATATAAGTAGATTACCAAACTTGTCAAAATCAACAAGTATGAAATCAATGATAGACCATTCTGACACTATTGTAATAGCAGACTTGAGGCCCTGGATGCCCGAAGAATATGCAGATCACCGTTGCCAAATATTATTATATTATTATTATACACAAAGTTATACCTTCGCAACTGACATGCAATGACATTAACTGACACAGGACAATTCAGCAGGTGTATCAGCGGGTCCCAAACTAGGCACAGCCTGTATCTTGGTGACCCAATTGCAAAACAACTTAGTTTTCATTTGTCGAGTTCTGCTAGCGCAGGTTTGTGTCGCTGACAAAATTTAACATTTTAACATTTAGCATTTTAACATTAGAACATTTTAAAATTTTTACATTTTAATATTTATCATTTTAACATTTACACATTACAACATTTTAACATTTAATTTTAACAAAGATTTACGTGATTAAACAAGCGTTTGATAGAAATAGTTATGGTGAGGTATGTGAAAAAGTGTACTTTGAGCGTGTGTGTGTGTGGGTACTAAGTGGTACTACAAAGTAGCCTTTTCGTTTCGTCGTAAGTCAGGCCCTGCAGCAATTCATAAACACCCATCTGTTTCTGAGTAAACTTCAACTATTTCCGGCGACATGGATATTTATTCCTTTTGGTGACCGTACGTACTGCCACAGTAAAGATATCTATACAGTATTCTATCTTCATACAAACGGTCGGAACGCGAGTTATACCTAGACGCGCCGACTTAGTAGGGAAATTAGTATACCGACAGTCTCGGATGCGCCGCAGTGGCGAATGGACGGTGTGATGATTTTGTAAGCAGTAAGCGTGCGATTTGTGACTAATATTCTAACAAAATAAGTATAAGTACTTGAGTGCTTCTTTAATATGGCAAATAGAAATTGTAAAATATATTGTGCTGTTTTTGGTTGCTTCAATTCGTCAGCAACGCACTCAGAGATAGCATTTTTTTAATTACCTAGAAACTACGAAAGGTAAGCTACTAGTACGTAATTTGTTTTTTTTAGTGTAAGTATTTCGCTTTTTTTTCTGCCGAGTAAGGATTAATAAATACATAAGTGGATAGGGTGAAAAAAGCGACCTACCTACATTCGCGTTAAAAAGAACTGATAAGTAGGTAGTTTCTTAGGCTAGGCTATCTACCTACTTATGTACCTAGCTACATAAATATGTTGTGAAATGAATCGAAATACCTATCATTAAATAATGATTATGAGAGTAAATGATAGGTATAGACGCCAGCACATCAGGCCATTACAAATTGTAAAATTTCCCCAATTGAATATGAACCTTATACTTTTGTAATAAAATTAAAAATCTATCAAAGAAATTGGACAGATTGTTGTAGCTTGTGCTGGACTCTATACCTACCTACTTAGTAAGATTTACATTATTGTTTATTTTTGAAGATTTTGTAGTAGGTAGCTAGAGGCTTTGATTGCTAAACTTAGGTACCGCACACGTGATGAGATTGTTGATATTAAGTAACGTCTGGCAGCAGTTCGACATCGGATGGGTGACCAAAAAATGGTAAAAAGTGGTAATGGAGACCTTAATAAGCTGAGATGACAAAAGAATATTACAATTATTTCAAGGTGTTGAAGTTTGTAAGGATTGCTGTTTGTTTTTTTTTACCTAGAATAAAGGGAAATATTTTTTTTTTCAGACGCCTTGATTTTCGTACGTCTCAGGCGAGGCGCAAATATTTTTCAGTCTCAAATTTATAATGGTGGTTTTTTTTTATTAAATCTAATCAAAAACATAAAATGTATTTTTATTGAACGCTTCCTATTTCATTTACGGTTTTTTTTTATATTAAATAAAAAATATAATATTTACATTCACAAAACTAGAAAGAAAATAAAACACAAACTAGGAAGAAATTCAAAAACTGTACGCGTGTCAACCCTATCGCATGTTGAGGTACTGCGCGCGTGTAGGTAATTATTTCAAGGACAGGGCCGAGTTACAATACTGTATAGATATCTTTACTGTGGTACTGCTTTTAAAGATTGTTTTTTTTTGGTTTAGGTATTAAGTTGTAAGACTAAGTACCTACACGAAATCCCTATTCCACCGCATAGTCTAAAAACCTCAAAAAGCGGGACATACAATTTCATGACAAAAATCGGGACGTCCCAACAAAATCGGGATATTGGCAACGCTGGTGGAGTTTCATATACAGGGTGGCGATGGCAATAACATAAAAAATTATCATGGTAGGATTTGATAATTTGGTGTAATTGTTTTTATTGAGCATTATGACTCCACAAGTTGCCGCTCTTCTCACAAGTTAGAAAACCAATATTTCATATTATGGTGTTTTATTTTGGTTACATTTTTATGCTCTTTAGTATATCTGATTTTTTTTAATTTCCTTTTTAAGATTTATTTGATAGTTTCCAAATATTCGTATGAACTAGTATTACCAGTATTTAAATTTTTTGTTGTATCGTCGTCCCCACTCTGTATGAAACGAATTGAAGCATTGTATTTGAAGGCAATTTTGTGTCTGTTTGTGGCGACTTTTGGAGATATTTGGTTGGAGTCAGGTTGTGGATAAAGATGCAAAACCAGAATCTAGAGGATTTACGATTACGAACACAAATTATACATATTTACTACCTTTTGCCTGCGAATTGCTCCCGTGTCAATTTTTAGCGACGCCAATTTTTTTTAACGGAGCTTTCTAATATTTAGCGAAAACATTTTCAGAATCGGACCAGGGCCTCAAGTCTGCTATTACAATAGTGTCAAAATAGTCTATCATTGATTTCATATTTGTTGATTTCGAGAAGTTCGGTAATCTGCTAATATAATGGCGACATTATGACTTTCCAATAGTCAACCACTGACACGCCATTGAAAGAAATGATATAGAATGGTCTCGTACAAAATGACAACTGAATGACTGACTTGGGCGGTAATCTGCTAAAATTTTGACAGTTCCTTTGATCAGTGACCTACCATTAGAATGTCATTGTGCAGTCATTGCTTTTAATTCGAGCGACCAATGGTCTGCCATTATGAATTTAGCAAATTACGAACTTTTAGCAAAATGACAATGGGATCGTGTTGGAATGACGAAATTATAAAAATAGCAGACTTGGCCCCCAGTAGTTCCGGAGATTTACGCATTTAAACAAACCGAACTTTTTAGCTTTATAATATACTTGCTTCTGCCCGCGACTTCGTCCGTGTGAAGGTTGGTTATCGCGGATGCAGACGAAGTCCCGGATTAAAAAGTAGCCTATGTCCTTCGCCAGGGTTTAAGCTGTCTTAATACCAAATTTCATCAAAATCGGCTCAGCCGTTTCATCGTGAAAGCGTAACAGACAGAGTTACTTTCGCATTTATAATATTAAAGTATGGATTTATATAGTTATAGACTAGCTTTTGCCCGCGACTTCGTCTGCGTGAGTGTCGGTTATCGCGGATGCAGAAGACGTCCCGGGGCCTATGCGCTTCCCCAGGGAACGAGCTTTCTCCATACCAAAGAATTATGGCGAGATCCATACATTCATTTGTACGAAAAAAAAAAAATTAGAGGGTTTAAAACATTTTTCAATGTGAAGAATACATTACTAGGAGTACATTGATATACTTACCATATTTTTAAACCCCCGCATAATTAAAATATTACGAAATGAAAATTACACTTTTTCGTTTCATCTCGATGCCCATTTTGTGTTTATAAAAAAAAAACAAAGTGACAAGCGACGTAAACGGATCTATTATATTGGCAGACAAGCGATGTGACAAGTGCGTGGAAAAAAATAATAATTTTGTGATTTATTATTTCCCATAAAACGATGCAATTTCGGAGTAACAATTGCGAAATGGCGGCTGTCAGTGTCACTGTTACTGTCAATCGCCGTTTCGTTCTGAAATAATGAACTTTTCGTTAAACAATTCACTTTTTATTTTGCGGGGTTTTATAAATATTGTAAATGCCTGAAGATATTTTTTAGGTACCCAAGAATATAAGAATTAGAATTTCAACTTCTCTAAACATTTTCATTTTTTTTTGTACAAATCCTGCCATGATTCTTTCATCAAAATCGTTCAGCCATTTCTTTGTGAAAACGTAACAGACAGAGTTTCCTACTTTCGCATTTATAATACAAAATATTAGTATGGGTTAAAGTTACAAGCAACCAACAAGCAACAGTCCTTTTGTTTACTTACCCGCATAACGAGTGTTCCTGGACGAGTCTCTCGCCATCCGCTATGGTCTGCGGCATGGGTCGGCCCATGGTCTCAGGTAACACCACGCTGAGGCCAGACCCTACTAGAGCTGTTATGCACAGAATCAGTAGTGGCAAGGAAGTCCACAGGCACTCCTGTGAATAACAAACATTAAGATGAGTACAAAGGCCAGCATATCAAGCTACAACAATCTGTAATTACAAAAGAGACAAGAGAGAGAGGACGAGAATCAGCCTAAAGAACAGGCAGGGTTTCGAAGTGGCTTTTGAACCATCGCCCACATCCATACCATCAAACAAATGATTCAGAAATGCAATGAATATGGAATAAACTACTACTTAGCATTTATAGACTACAATAAAGCATTTGATTCGCTGAAACATCAGAAAATATGGGAAGCCCTCACCGCGCAACGGGTCCACAGTAAGTACACTAACTTAATAAAGAACCTATACATAAATATGACAGCTAAAATACGCACAGAAAAGGTAGGAGAATGTTTCCCCATTAGGAAAGGAGTTAGACAGGGAGATTCCTTATCACCCAAACTGTTCTTGGCAACCCTAGAACATATATTTCGACCACTGGAATGGAAGGAATATAGTATAAATTTAAATGGAGTAAAAGCTCTTACACGACGTTAATGACAAAAGGAGTTGTTGCAAAATGTATGGAGCCTGGGCCCACTCCTTGTACATCATACTTGAAAATAGTGAAACACATTTTATATAGTTCTCAATTGTCCATTTACTTTAAAATGGGTTTGTGAGCACGTAAAATACAAGAAATTGCATTTGAAATTGTATCACACAACAAAAAAAACAGTCATGGCGGTAAGCTGTCATTTTGATTGTTAATGACGTTTGACATTTATAATTCTGATTTTCAGCGTCGATTTGTGGATAGTCAGGTAACAGATAAAAAAGAAACGGTGTTAAATTCACAAAACGAAAGCAAGGTTGTTAAAACAAACTCCACAAACTAGAAACAAAACGAGACAAAAGCACAGAACATACGCACGAAAGTGACTGAAGTGACACTGTTGACAGCTGACAGTTCTCTTTCTATGATCAATGGACGATCTATGGTTTATAGAGTACCTAAATCTGAATGAAGCCATGATGAAAATCCATAAAAATAATTGTTAAATATCAATTTACTACCACAACAGTATACATCTAAATTAATTATCAGTATTTTTCCCGGATTCAACGGATTTGTGTCTTTTTTTTTGAAGTGGTGTACATAGACAGGGCCCATTATGAAACATCTCCTTTCATACATAATTTGAGTCAAGTTTTTGCCGCTATTAGACTAATTAATATTAGGCATAGAATAATACAACAGCTTACAGAGTACACGATGTAAGGCGACAGAACAGACACGACGTATCCGCTCATGTGTAGTGTCGCGGAGCCGGATGCACGTACTGCGGTGGGCAGCAGCTCTGTGGCCCACTGGATCACCGCGTTGTAGGACATGTTGATAAAGAACCGCGCCATTATCGCCAGCGATGCTTGAGGGATGCCTGGACAAAACGTTCTCAGTTATCAATATTTTAACCTTTAACGAAATCAGAGGCTTACGTTTCCAAAGCGTCCAAACGGCTGAACCAATTTTGGAATTTTTTTTTTGTTTAAAAGGTGATTTGATCGAGAGAATGATTTTTTTAAAATTTGTTCAACTTCAACCGTTGGTGAAAGCGCTAGGATAGCCCGCGGAATTCAAATATTCATACGCTTTTTGCAATTTTCAGCCCAGTATCTAGTTATGGGGTAGGGTAGGTTGGTGCAAGATTGCGAAATTTATAAAAAAGAGTTCATAAAATGAAAAGTACAAAAGCTATCTGAAACAAAGTCTTTATTTATTGCTAACTATTTGGCAACAAATAGTTCCGAGTAATTAAACGAAAATGACAAATCGAAAATCGCGCAATTTTACACACCCTAGTGTGTAAAATTGCGCGTTAAGATCGATAAGATTGCGCAAATGCAATATTTGCACAAATCGCAAGCGAATGCCCGGAGCCTATGTATTCCGAACACTCCTCATGCCACAACTCCCGACAAGAACTGCATTCAATACGGTCTTCTTGTGTTGGCTCCTTGTATTTTTCTTTGTTTGTTTCTTTTTTTTTCTCCACCAACCCTGGTGTTACACTTTAGGTTCACATAACTTTTTTGGCGTTGGTGCTTGTTTATTATTTTGTCTGTTCGTTTTCCTTAATTTATTCAGCCACTAATAACTTCAATTTTTGAATGTTTTCTGATAATTATCCTTTTGTGTGTGCATTTCTTCGCGCAACCTTACACGCACTCAAGGAGCGTAATCTTACACACTTCGATGGTCCTAAACACTACAGTGTTACTGTCATCTGTTAGGAACCAGTAGAATTATCTCTTACAAGCCGACTAATTGAACTATACTTTGTACAAAATGTATAAAAAAAATCTAATATTTCAATAACTTTTATAGTTATAGGTCTTTCTTTTTTTTATTGTACGTGTAAATATTGTATATTTGTTACTTATAAATACAAGTTGGTTATGAGTAAGAACATAATTATATAATTTGTTAAAAAATAAGATAAAAGGTATAAAAAAACTACTTAAGTATCTGCTGCATTTTCCAAAGAATTCGAATATTTTTTTGGGAGTACGTAAGTAGTAGTATTTGTTTTGTGTATTTCATGACATCCACTCTGCAAATACACAACAGCTCGGAAGAGTTTCCTTCGCAGCACACAAGCCATCCAGGACCGTCCACGTACGGTGAGACGTAAGTTGTGGGAGAATCTTCATCCACCACCACCCAACTTCGTTCAACCCAAAGAACACCTGCCACTCGGAAGTGATTTGCAGTGGCCTGTATGGAAAGCGCTCAATAGACTGCGCACTGTGACTGACATAACTTTAATACTAGAAATAGGAACAAATTATATCAACCAAGTTTCAGATTGACAAAAGTACATACTTCTTTTATGGGGTATTGTGTGAAATGTTATAATAAAATACCGCTCGATATTTTGCAATTAAATGAAAGACAATTTAAAACATGCATTAAACGCACACTATGTAGGCAAGCATATTATAAGTTGGAAGATTATATCAATGATAAAAATGCTTGGCATAATGCTGGTCCTGCTCCACAGCCTCTTTAGGGAATTTCTTAATTGCAAGAAGATTATGTTGCTCACCCCTTATTATTGACATGAATAACGTGTACCGTTATTATTATTTACTTATTATATTTTATCTGTCGAATGAAATACTTACATACATTGGAAATTTTGACTTTGTATAAATTAATAGCACTATTTCAATTATTATATAAATGTGAGAACAATGGAGCCATTTATTTATTCAATGTGTTTGACATAAATGAGCACGGCAGTTGAGAGCATTGTCATGCTCGCTCAAATGTCTCACTGATGGTGGCGTGTGGGTTAGATCATTCGGTTCCCTTCAAAATGGTTGAGCTAAGTGGCGCTGATCCGCGCGTCATGTTCGTGAACGGGCGCTGTCAGTTGAGATTGGTCTTCTCTTAACTGCCATGGCTTTTATATTAATTTATTTTTAATTAGAATGTTTTGGATTTCTCTTCACTTACATTGTTTTCACATATAGAAGCAACAAGAATAATGTAGCATGGATTTTGTAAAAGCTTGATTGAAAAGAGTGTCCGTGGAGTTTCTTGCTCGTTCTTCTCCATAGAGATCTACCCTACGTTTTGGAACGAGCAACTAGCTTCAACTTTCTGACTAACTAACTGACGCTTTGACTATTCAAAAGTGCCTGCAAATGGTTTAATTGAAATAAATGCTTTGACTTTGACTTTGACCCAGGTAGGCCGCTGTAAACATAACCTAGCAAAATGGGGGATAATAGATCCCACCGATACCCGGTGTGATTGCGGTGATCCTGACCAGACAATGGCCCACTTACTACAGTGCCCAAAGTGCCCCTACACCTGCACCTTAGAGGACATTAAAACGCCACTAATGCTGCGATTAATGTGGCTACCTATTGGGCCCAAGTAGTCTAACAAAAAAAAAGGAAAAACATCGATTCGAAAAGAAGAAGAAGAAGTAATAGTAAAACCTACCCTACATATATATATATATATATATATATATTATTAATACATACAATATTCGCAGGAGTAACAAATCTGCATTTACAGCACGTACGTATATTTTTTTATATAACGTTTAGAGATTTATAAATTCTTGCTGGTAATAATTATTACCAGGTGCACCCGACTTTATAAACGAAAGGAAAACCAACCTTTAGGTACAAACAAAGCGACAGCGATGAGTACAGCCGATATAGCTAGCGGGCCAGCGGAAAGACTTCTGCGACCCCATCTGCAAATCGACGAATTTTTTTAATTAAAAATACTATTGATAAATAAGATAGAATAAATAGTTTTAAGCAGCAAAATATACTACTCAAAACAAAGTAAGGGCCACGAGGTATTTTTTCATTTTGGTGTAATTTATTAAACATTTACATATTGAAAGTAGTAAAATATTGAGTATACAAACTCTTTGATACCTAAACTTTTTAATATTGTAGTATTCATCTAATTCTGGCAACAATTTTAAATAAAATTTGATATAAAATCCTTTTTGAAAATTTTGATTCCATTTTCTTTGACGTTTTGCTTTCCTTAGCTTCTTGGTTTATTAGAAATTATCAGAGTTCGTTGATATCTCGAGTCAGAAACATCTTTGGCAATATGCCACAAGCACGCAGGCGTCATATGGACTCGCTGACAGCAACCAGAGCCGTTACGATGATTGAAGAAGGTCATTCGCAGCGATCTGTGGGTTTGCAATTGGGATTTTCTCGAAGAGCTATTCAAAATGTATGGAATCGTTTCCAAGAGACCGGCAGTGTTAGAAGAAGACCTGGTTCGGGCAGAGTTCGCATTACAACAACTCAAGAGGATCGTTACATTCGATTAAGTGCGCGCCGAGATCGCACAACGACGGCCCGCAAGCTGCAAAATCGTTTACAGCTGACAACGGGTACTCGTGTCAGTGACCAAACTATTCGTAATGCATGAAGACCAGCAGGCATCAAGAAGGCGAGTTGTCCGTGTTCCATTAACCAGAAATCATCGTGCAAATCGTTTAAGATTTTCCCGTCAACATTTGGACTGGGACATAAACCAATGGGGCATGGTGCTCTTCACAGACGAATGCAAAGTTAAATTTTTTAACGACGATCGGCGTATTAGAGTATGGAGAAGACGCGGCGAGAGATTTTCAGAAGCCTGCATCCATGAAGTCAATCGTTTTGGTGGTCCAAATGTAATGATTTGGGGCGGGATAAGCTTACACGGCAAAACTGAGCTCGCTATTTTAAATGAGGGTACTGTTACTGCTCAGCGGTATATTGAGGAAGTTGTCAGACCACATGTGATCCTATTTGCACAGCGAGCGGGTCCTGGATTCATCTTGATGCAAGACAATGCACGTGTACACACGGCTCAAGCGACTCGGTTTGTACTGGAAGACTCTCAAATTCAAGTCTTGCCGTGGCCGGCGAACAGTCCGGACTTAAATCCAATAGACCACATGTGGGATCAGTTGAAACGAAGAGTTAGAGACGGTGATCAGGAAATCCACAACCAACAGCAACTCATCAACGCTGTGAAAAGGACCTGGGAAGAGATTCCAATGGAAAATGTCAGGCATTTGATTGAGAGCATGCACTCCAGGCTTCAGGAGTGCGTAGCTAAACGAGGGGGGCATACCCGTTACTAAAATATGAGCATGGAGTATTTTCTTTTGTTTTCAGTAACTTTACGTTGTTTTTATTTTTAACCTAAAATGTGTTTTTTCTTTCAAAAGCAAATAAACTTTTTAATCATTATTATTTGAATAAATTTATTGGTCTACATGGTAAAAACAACATTAGTTTTCGTTATGGAGACAAAAAATATATATTGGTTTTATTATTTTCATGGTACAGACAAAATACCTTGTGGCCCTTATTTTGTTTTGAGTAGTATATATACAGTGTAATTTAAATACATTAGACAATTGACTTTTTAGATGTATGATTTACTTATAATCTATGGAAACTCCAGAGTTTCCAGTTATACGAGACCTATACAAGAAGGTTTCATGTTCAATGTTCAATCTATATGAAATAAGGTTAGTAAATTCGGATGTAGCAGGTAATCTACGAACCTACACATCCGATTTCAAAAATTCTTTCACTAATTATAGAGAGCTACACTAGTGACGAGAATGTGGTGTATGATATTTTTGACATCTCATCATTTTAACCTTTAGACGCCACTGCTGGACACAGGTCTCCCACAAGGGTAGATTTAGCACCCGCATGCATGTTGGCAGTCGCAGGTGTTATGGTACTCAGAAGGACGCTGCTGCCCATCCTCTGGTCAATATCCTTTTGTCGCCTTCTACAACAGCCACGGGTAGAAATGGGGTGGTACTATTCGCGACCGGCACTATAGTGCAGCCGCTTTTGACATCTACGCGAACGTTATTATAAAAATAATTTGGGATCCGTACAATTCACGCGAGTAAAAGCTAGTGTTTAATATAAGATTCGAGTTGATTCATCGGTAGACTCGGTAGTAGGTATAACAAATTAGTTACCCGGGTATAAGCAGGTCCCTCTTACCTATCAAGAAGGCAAGCCAGCAAGGTAACCGAAGGAATTTCCGTCGCTGACGTCATTGTAAAAGCGATAAAGAAATCGAGCCCGAACGCCTCAGACATTCGGACGAGTCCGTCAAAGATCACGGCGCAAGCCATGTACACTATCGTGATGAGGATCACGGTCAGGCGGAGGGGAGCACTCTTCATGAGAATCAAGAGGGACATATTGCCTGGTTTCGTCTGGTTTGATGTGACCTGTAAGGGAGATTCAGGGCTTAAGCTTGTTAAAGAAAATGATAGTCAATTCCATCGGAGAGACTTCCTGGGCACGCGTCTCCGTGGAGGATCTAAGTCGACCGTAGCAGAGAGAATCTTTACAAGTGGAGGTTGGTTCTCAGATGATTCCAATCTTCAGTGCCTATGCCACGTCTCTCCGCAGACCATGGTCCACCTTCTATTTTGTGACTATGTCAGCGGATGGCGAAGCCGTAGATGAGTACTGGGTCTAGTGAGAAATTTGACTAAAAATATACATAATAATGTATGTACATATCAACTTACAATAAATTCATCCATATCATCGTCCGGTATCTTGGTGCGGTTGACTTTCTCGAACCTTCTGAGGACCTGTACAGCGTCGTTGATGCGACCTTTACTGACGTACCACCTGAAGATACACAAATAGTTACAACCACTTCATCACATAAACACAGAATGACTGAATAAGTGGGAGACAGGGAAGTCGAGGTTCAGTGATATGCAGTCAGCCAGCCACTGATTCTCGAGTTTTTGTAGATATATTTACTTGTAGATGACCCTTTAGCTTGAAATAGAGCTTAACAGCAGCTTAACAGGCATCTTTGCTGTACGAAGCAAGGATTAAATTAGGTGTAAATCTCATGGCTACCCCAGACAAATATTTAAGTAGATACCGTTTACCAATAATTCAAAGACGATGCATCATCATCATCTGCTAAGTCTTTTCCTAACTATGTTGGGGTCGGCTTCCAGTCTAACCCGATGCAGCTGAATACCAGTGTTACATGGAGCGACTGCCTTTCGGACCTCCACATCCCAATTACTGGGTAACACGATACCCCTTGGTAAGACTGGTTGTCAGAGTTTCTGGCTTCTGACTACCCTTAACGACTGTCAAAGATCTACGAATGACAGACGGGACCAACGGTTTTACGTGTTTTCTGAGGCACGGAGGGAACTTGGTATGAAATGAATGGTTACCGATCCACAGACCAACCGCGGCAAGCTTAACCTTTGACCGATCGATCTGTCCGGCTTTTACTTAGCCATGAGCTCCTCCCTTCCAAGATTGAACTCGTTCTAAATACTCTCGCATGCAGCTATCTTAGCATCTTTCATATTTAAACTCACCTTACACTTTCCGGCAGAACTAAAGGCGCGAATACAACTAATAGCATCGGCGCCGACGTGTACCACAGAAGCTTCCTCCAGTCGCTGATCCACAGAGCTAACCATGGCAGGATCATGCAGCCACAGCCGAAGTACATGGCGATAGACATGTTGGCTACCCACGTACGGTGGCGCGAGCCCACATACTCCAATACTGCGGAGAAAATATAAGATAGTGAACTGTAACCACGGTAGTCGTTAAACGCAAAGCAGGTAACTTAGGATAAATTAAAGCTCTACTGGGAGGACACGGCGCGGCATAGGTACACTGGATGAGTGTACCATTTGGGGGGAGCCGCGCTGTGCCCTCGTCTTAGGAGTAAGGCAGTGATCTGTCGCTGCCTACTCCTGAGTTCATGTTACTCTTACCTAAAATATACGTCATCATGAACATATTGTCGAAAGCCATGCCGACGATGAAGCGGCACAGCGCGAAGTCCCATACTCCCGTAGTGAAGATGGTTGCTATGCCGCCAATACCGCCGAGCAAGTTAGCACCTGGAAATGACAATAATACAAGGCATAGGTAGGTGTGGTGCTATTCTCTAAGTAACACAACCTAATACTCGACGCTGTAGCAGCGGTGAGTTACATTTTCGCATTCATTAACCTTAACATACGCAGCGTCAGTACCACGTGATTTTGGTGGACTACACAAGGTTGAATAATTTGCCAGCCCAGCCACGAATGGTATCTAACGTTAGAGCTTAGCATAGCATTTTAAAGATTTCGTCATTATTATGGGTGATCTTAATTTGAAAAGTGCGTCGACAAATATCACAAATTATTACTCCTACTTTTTGTCATTTTGTTCAAATCTTCATGGAAGATTGCTGGACGTTGTACTGGTTCGGGAAGGCTTTTATGAGGTATTTGTTTCTAGTACAGATTGCATTGTTCAATCTGATGCGTACCATCCTCCACTGGAACTAGAGGTAAAAATTAAGTCAGCTCATTGTTCAAATGTAATAGATCCAAGTAACATAAACCCGAGAGAGATTGGAACTTTAACAAATGTAATCATGAACAGCTTTATTTATTACTATCAGAGATATCTTGGAACCATGTATTACAAGCCGATAATGTTTTGGATACTGTTGATGCCTTTTATAAAATAATTTACGACATTTTTGATCAATGTGTGCCAAAAAAGTATCGCTCGAAAACTGTCACCAAGCGGTACCCTGTATGGTTCACTCCCGAAATAACTAGTGACACCAAACGTAAGCTCACCTTACATGCAATCTGGAAACGCTCTAAGTGCCACGATGACTATAAAGCTTTCTCTGATCTTAGAACTTCCTTAAAACATCGGACTGCGAAAGCTTACCAAACATACATAAAACGTGTTCAAAATAATATTAAAATCAATCCACGTGAATCCTGGCGACACATTTGCAGTTTGCGATCTTAGGGAGGGTTTGAGCCGTGTGTGAACTACCGCGGTGACAGTTATAAAGAAGCTGCAGCGGCTGAGGCCTTCGCCAAGTTCTTTGGAAGTGTGTTTCTAACAGATACACCACAGTTAAATGCCAACAGTCTCGACGTCAGTCACAATAGCAATAACATCAACATTTTCCACTTTACTTACAAGGATATTACATAGGGAATAAATAAATTAAAAACTGGTAGCTCTGTAAGGCCGGACGGTAAACCTCCCATGATTTTCAGACACCTAAAAAAATCATTCGAATCTCCTTTATGCCACATATTTAATTTATCTTTAAAAACCGGTATTTTCCCCTTCCATGGAAAATCTCGCGTGTAACGCCCATACCTAAAACTACCAATAAAGTAGCAGTAGAAGAATACCGGCCCATCGCAATATTATCCTCACCGGTCAAAATATTTGAAAATGTACTTCATAATTCAAGTCGAAAAACACTTAAGTAACGCTCAACATGGTTTTAGGCGCAAAAGATCCGTAGAAACCAACTTGCTGACCTTAACTGAATTTCAGCATAACTTGACGACCGGCGGCAGGTAGACATATATATATTTTGATTTTCAGAAAGCTTTTGACCGGGTCAATAATGATATTTTGCTTGCAAAGCTTAGTGCCATAGGATTTTGCCCTGGCCTTCTACGGCTGCTGGCTGATTACTTCCGTGATCGCCAGCAATTTGTGAGGCTAGGAATCTATGAATCTAGTGCTTACCATACTCGTTCTGTTGTGAGTCAGGGCTCAATCCTTGGGCCTTTATTATTTCTTCTGATGGTCAATGATCTGCCTGATGTTCCTTTGCATGCAAAATGTCTTCTATACGCGGATGACTTAAAACTTTATGCTTGTGTCAACTCCGTATCAGATTGTGAGGCTATTCAGAGAGACATAGATGCAGTTTATAATTGGGGAGTTACTAATAAAATGGAGTTTAACTCCTCTAAGTGCTCTGTCATGACTTTTGGTCGAATGTGGCATCCAATTAACTTTGAATACAAAATAAATGACACTATTATAACAAGATCAACAACTATGAAAGACTTGGGTGTTGTATTCGACCGGAAGATGACATTCCACGATCACATCGCCACCGTTGCCAAAGAATCCTTTAAAAGGCTGGGATTTGTTCACAAGATTCACGAGATTTTCAAAACGAGCATGTCATACGACTTTTATACAGTACGCTTGTCAGAAGCAAATTGGAAGCGAGCTCCTGCGTCTAGAATCCACATGAGGCTTCTTATGCATTTCTACTTGAAAAGGTCCAAAAAGCGTTTTTAAGATTCCTTTATAAATCTACTTTAGGTTTTTATCCATATTTGTATCAAACAAAATTTCTCTTAGGATGTCTAGGATATAATATGTTAGAAACCAGAAGAGCATATGACCAGCTGAACATTATGCTTAAAATATCTAGGGGGACAACAGATGCTTCTGATCTTCTCAATGAGCTCATTCGTCTTTACGCTCCGTGTAGCTATCTCCGCGGCCAGCATATCTAAGCACCGTCTACCAGCCGTGGCTCGCGCATCATCCCCTGTTCCTCGCGTTCTATCTGGGCTCAACAGCCTCATGGAAGCCAACCCGAACTGTGATATATTTGCGGACGATTTTAAAACTGTAATGTGCGTTTGTATAAGCTCCTGCGAAAGCATGACGTTTTGACATATTTTTATTGTTTTGTGTTTTATGTATAGGTATATATCTGTTTTTCCTTTTTGCATTACTTTTGTACTTATGATACTTCTTTTATCTGTAATGTTAGCATAATTGGCTCATCGAAGCCGTGTTAGCATAAATAAATAAATAAATAGCTGTACTTTATGAGACCGTCTCACAAATAAACAATCGAAAATCATTAGGTATATCGTTTAAAATAGATTTTGACACCATCATTATGGTTAACACCCCGATTCAGAGCAATCTGACTCTGATAGGTTAGGTTAGAACGAGATCCCTTCTTTTCGCATAATATTATTTTGCCTAACATACTTTGGTATAACTAGTTTGGCCTAATTTGTTTTGCCATAGTAATACTTTGCCATATTAATATTTGCCATATTAGGCATAATAAATCTATTGCGCCACGCTAAAGTATTATCTTAAAAATTCAATATGCTGTGCTACAAAAGTAAGTAACAGAAACGAATCGCTGCAAAACCGACTCCACGTAGTCTTCTCTGCCCTACCCCTAGAGTGTACTCTAAGCCCGCGTGGGACCGCCGGAGTCCCAGAGACGAAGAGAGAGAGAAGTGAGAGAAATCATATCTGATGCATGTTGCATGCTTGCTGCATGCTTGTTTGTATGCTGCATGCTTGCTGCATGCTGCATGCGTGGTGTATGCTTGTTTACATATTTGCATGCTTGCTGCATCAGTTGCATGCATGGTAAAAATATGTTTTAATATCATTATACGTAAATAAATGTATGCTTTAGAATGTTATGCTTAATCATTATTATGATAAGAGAAATACGATGTCGATACGACTTACGATGAGGATGTGTTATGGGATTGAATAAGCGAATTATAATTCCTCGATTGTTTAGCTATCCACACCACGTTTTTGAAACGCGCCGTCGACGCGCGTTTTAGGAATGTGCTTCGTTAATAATAAAGATATACATACTTAATAATAATAACAACAGCCGGGGACCCTTGCATTTTCTCCAGTGCCGTGGGGTATTTTTTAAACCCCACGACACTGGAGAAAGTGCAAGGTAACCGAATCGTTATAATATGCACAGTTGTATTCATCTTAATATTGATTAAGAAACCAACCAAAGTATCGGCCGATAGAAAGTCTGTGGTCTGCGGGGCCTCATATATAGATACTTCTTATAAATGATGTCACATGACTCCAAAACGACGCCTACGAAAGTTTACCTACTCATACCTAACTGTCTGAAAAACCAACATGTTTTTAAATCAAAGACAAACATTGTCGCGCTGATTTCCATGTGGACACGGATGTTTCATCAAACATCTGTTGCGGATAAGACTGACAATAAGATCGTGTTTGCTTATAAACTATGCACGCGCTACGCTCTAAAACTGCGCTAAATTATCTTTAATTTTATGACTTTTCATGTTCCTAAAGGCGAATAGGCGATTTTATGACTTTTGACGGAGTTCAATGAAGGGTTATCATTGAACTCCGTCTTAGTTGTTAATACGAACTCTTTATGTATGACATTTCGGAGTGTAGTCGCGTTAGCAAGTCATGATACTACCAACCTTTGCTGGGCAAAGGCCTCTTCTCATACAGACAAGGCACGAGCATTGATCATCACGCTTGCTCAAAACGGATTGACGATTTCAGATTTATATTAATTCCAGGTTTCCTAACGATGTTTTCCTTCATCGATGTCAATGATGTCCAAGATATATTTGACAGTAAGTACATATGAATTGAAGATGAAATTGCCCGGTATCGAACCTACAATCTCAAACATGAGAAGCCTCTAGCTAGAGAGGTCTTTAGTTTTGGGCCATCACATTTTTGTTAGACATTGAGTTAATTTGGCGTAAGAGGAGTTTTGCGGCTCCTTTATTAAATAACTGGTGTTCCAGCTAGAAGATACTGTCGAAGGTAGAAGTGGGTGACCTCGGATATTCAAATACTCATTTTCGGCTTTATGAAGTTCCATAATATCTACTTTATTGCTAATGTCCAGACACAAAGAGCTATCTCAGTATTTTCCAACTAAACAGGGCCTAAAGACTACATACCGATCACAGCGGGAACTCTGCCGTAGTTGTCAGCAAACCAGCCGAGGATCAAGCCCCCCACGAAGGCTCCTCCAAAGTACACAGCCTGTGCCATCGGCACGTTACCAGCGTGCTCACACACCCATCCTCTCTGAAAGTAAATTGAGAACATCATTCAGGATCCTTTCATCGAAATTCTATTCTATGTAGAGAGGTTTAACCTTTTGTCCGCTTCGTCAAAAATGCAAATACGTGCCCTCGGCGCCAAGCTACGAATTACGTACAGTCTGTCATGTAGTCGTGACCGTAGCGTGCTGGGCACACTTTGGTTTGTCATCTATACATGACAGTGGCGATCAAAAGGTTAACTTCTAAAGCACTTCGTGTTTTGCTGATATGCTACTCCTGATTACATCAGCTATCTGCCAGTCAAAGTCCCATCAAAATCAGGCCAGCCGTAGTCGGAAATTACCCGCAACAAATAGGCAGACAGAAAAAAATGATAAAAATAGATTATCTGTTATTAGTATCTCGTGTAAACATTCAAATGCATTCAGTAGAAAGCTATTATACAAATACATACATTATATACAAATATTAGCTATTCTTTTAGCAGCATTTTATCATGCGCAAGGGGTGCACATCCCTGGTGCGTAGGGTGCGGGCCCGCCCCAACAGTATCCTGAGCGTATTTTCTGAACGTTTTGACTGTCAGTACGTAAACCACTGCTGTATAGTTTCACTAACAGACTAATGTTAATATATTATTTTAATTTTGTTTAGGTTAATTATTTTGTGTATCATTATTATTATGTAAAATTTTCAATTTAAATGTTATATGATCCAAAGTTAATTGAAATAAATAAATAATAATTATTATTACAAACAGACACTTCAATTTCATTTATTAAAACTAGAGAACGACAGTCATTGCTTACCTCGCTAACAACAGTAGCATAAGGAATGTCAGTCAGCTCGAAGTCCCATCCATGTCGGCATGGTATGGTGGGTGTGCCTGGTGGTGGCGGGGTCATGGTGGCGAGAACTTCGGACCAGTCCACGTCGAAGGTAGAGCATTTGTCCCAATCTCCAGTGGAGGCGCCTGGCGCTGACAGGTTGCGTCTGGAATAGAAGGATATATTCTTCCTTTTTGATAGCCAAAATGTCAAGTTAGAAGTAGGTTAATAAGCAGGTAATTCTATAAAATCGTGAACCTCTTCGACAAAGATATGCTTGTTTTGACGTCATCTTCCACGGATCAGTCAGGACCGCGCCGGACCGGGTCGGGTCGGTCGGTCGATTGAGTTTCCTGTTATACCATCTATACTATAATACATATGGAATGCAATAAAGAATTTGAATTTGATCTTTTTCTACGTCATCTCATAAATTTGCACGTCACGTCAACGTACCGTGCCACGTTACCGCACCGTTCCACGTTGACGACGTCGTGACGTGGAGATGTGGACAGGCCCTTTCCGGCTGCCAATGACCCGTAACAAAAGTCATAGATATATTCGACGTTTATATCCGGGACCGACCGTTTAATTTACGTGTTTTCCGAAGCAGTGTGATGGGTATTGTAAAGGTTGCATGCTTTTGGCTTGCTGGTCAAAACCATTGACTTAGTGCCGGCGCTCACTGCCGGCATGGCACGGCACGGAATGGCACGGCGTGCTTCGGCAGCTCGAAGAACGCTTTGGCATGCCGCGTCACGTCGTGGCGTCCCGCAGCATGCTCAGCCACTTCTCCCGTGCCCCCCGCACCCCACTCAGACCGCGCGCAGTTGCCAAAGACACCGCCGCACCTACTTCAAACCTTATTTCAATTAGTTTAGCTGTCATAATCCTATGACCTAAGTGACTTGTGAGACGCGGCGGCCTGCCACGGCACGTTGCGGCATGCCACAGCACGTCGTGGCGTGCCGCAGGGCGCCGCGGTATGCCACGACGTGCCGCGGTATGGTTGTATCGAAATAAAGCAATATTAGTTCTAAACTCGATGAAATAAGATTCAAAATAACTTGATTAGTAATAGAATTCATTGCCATGACACGCCATGCCGTGCCCTAAATGGCTTCGTCTAAATACTCTGGATTTGTTCGAGAACCTTTTCGTATTTAGAACGTTACTGTTTTTTTATATGACAAGTCAAACCGTTTAGCCTGCAGCCATCAGAGGCTGACGTATTATTCTATAATAGGGCGATGTATATCAATAAAGACATTTTTTTTTTTAATGTTTTGATATATAACAGAGTCATAGAGCCTTTGCATGGTGTGTTGGGTTAGCGCATCTGGTACAGTTGGTGATCAAGGTTTGATTTGAGCTTAATTTATTGTAGTTTATCTCAAAGATGATTAGTTTTTCACTACATTCACACTAATCATTAGGATGGGTGTAGCTGATGTAGACTTTGAAGTACAACCTTGTTTGAATTGGTTATGGTATGAGATGAAAAAGGTTCTGGAATTATGTTTAAGTACTGTTATATTGGGAAATAAAAGGCTTTATTATTTTTTTTATTCATTGTATGGTACCTACATATTATATTACCTATATTTTTAAATATTAAAAAAATGAATAAAAATATTTAAAAATAAAAAAATTTGTAGCCCACCGGTATCGGGAACAGGATCCCAGCTACCGGTGGTAAGGGCTCCTGAGAGAGGAATCTCCTAACAATACGCGCCGTATCCAGGTGGTCTAAAAAGGCCACATTAGGTGTTTCATAATATGATCATAATATGTTTCATTTCATAAATCACAAAATGGCCACACTATATGTTTCATGATATGTTTCATATTATATATAACTATTTATTTTCATACAATGTACAATATTTACACGATAAAATAAAAAAGGAAAACCTATAACTATTAAACCAAAATTCCCCCACATCGTCGTCAACTGGGAATGCGCCCAAGAGACTGGCGGCATTGCCACGTTGGATGGCAATGCTTAACCTCTGTCCGAGGTATATACCAGCCCTTGGATCACGGGAAGTGTCAACCAACCTTTTGGAAATTTCTTTAAAAAGTAGATGAGCACTCGGACCCCACGACCCGAGGGTTTCAACTCCAAACGGGTCGAAAATAAAGTTATCGCTTAGGATACTATACTTTCGCCGTTTGAGGTTATCTGCAGCCGCAGCACCAGCACAGCACGCTGTACTAGGAAGATGGGATGGCGCAAGAGTATCGAGACACGTAGCGTCCCACACTAAAGGCCTATCCAACTTCCATGGAATTAATGACATGCCGTCCGGTCTCTTGCCATCGTCGCGTGCCAAGTCGTTGGGCTCCAAAACAGCCGGAACGCCGACGGCGACGAGAGCACGACGGATAATGTCATTAATATTCGCGTGCCGCGCTATGCGACCCGCACTCTGGCTGCACGACAGGCCGTGGTGTCCAAGGCAGTTGACAGCTTCCCCACAGCGACAGCGATGAGGAGAGCAACAAGATGCTCCTAAACGTACGGAAGCAGCGAGGCGAAAAGTAGTGTCGTCAAACATAGTTCCTAGGTCCCATTTTCCCACAGCCAGCAGACGCGCTTGCTCAGCAGAATTAGCAGAAGTGGTAAGTAAATTATTCTATACTAACCTACAGAGCAGCTCATCCCACCGTGTCTGAGAAGACGGGTTGTCAGGTAGATCAGTAAGTGGGCAAGCAAGTTTCCAAGCATCTATGGCCTTGGTAATGCACGGCACATCAAAATCAACCAGTGTAGGAGCTTGAATATTCCTGATTAATTTTTCAGTGCCGTGGACCGAGGATATAAATGCAGGCAAACCGATACTTGAAATTTTGCGGACACCAAGGCCCCCCAAACGAATAGGTAGAGTAGCTTGGGCCCACACACGGTCGTCCATTGCCGAATTTAAAATAGTGGTTAATGTTTGACAAATAATTTGGTCCATTTTCTCTAAAAGGTGACTGTGCTTCCACAAATGGGAAGTGCGCAGTAAGTAATTTAGTTTTGGGCCGAAACAGCAGTACCGAATTATGGTGATAGCCAAATGCATATTAATTTGAAGCAATCTTTCCGAAATGTCATTAAAATTTTGTATTTTTTCCTCAATGAAACTGGAAAACGAATTCTCGTAAGGAGACGAAGAGTGCTTTTTTCTATAATTTTGATTTCTGGGGCTATTGCGTTAAATTTTTATGAAAATTCGTAAAATGGTCCAATAAGGAGTATTGCTTAAATGTCAATTATATGAAATAGAGCAAGAGCCCACGACGGCCAGACCTTTCATTTTTTTTTTACAGACTTCAAAAAGGAGGAGGTTCTCAATTCGGTTGTTTTTTTTTTTATGTACCTATGTACATTTATTACTCCGAGTTTTATGATCTGATTTAGGTGATTCATCTTTAGTTTGATGCGGAATTGCATTTGGTCCCATAAAAATTTAACATTATTTAGCCCAGTAGTTTCAATTTTATGAACATTTTTTTATTTTTTATATATTTATTTTTATGTTTGACCATGCATAACTTTTTTCAGTGTAGTCCGATTTCGATGATTCTTTTTTTTATTGATAGTGTATACCTAAAATTTGGTCCCATAAAAATTCAAGAAAATATTCCACCCCTAAGGGTTGAAAATTAAGGGATGACAGATTTTTTTAGTGTCGCCGTTTCGTAATTAATTTCTATGATGAGAAGTAGGCACAAAAAAGCGAAAAAATTTTTTTTTACCTAAAAAGACCCCCTCGAAAAGCCCTCTAAAAGTATGAAATAAGTTTTAACTCGCAAGTCGGTGGCAATACAAAACAACAAGTAAAACCTAAGCCGCCGACTTGCGAATTGAAAGTTATTTTATACTTTTTGAGGGCGGTTGACTTTTTTGTTAAAATTATTTTTTTTCACACTTACGTTCGGCAGTGCTAAGTTCGGCAGCGGCTAAGTTCGGCAGCGGCTAAGTTCGGCAGCGGCTAAGTTCGGCAGCGGCTAAGTTCGGCAGCGGCTAAGTTCGCCAGGGGGTAAGTTCGGCAGGGGGTAAGTTCGGCAAGGGGTAAGTTCGGCAAGGGGTAAGTTCGGCAGAGGGTAAGTTCGGCAAGGGGTAAGTTCGGCAAGGGGTAAGTTCGGCAAGGGGTAAGTTCGGCAGGGCTAAGTTCGGCAGGGCTAAGTTCGGCAGGGGGTAAATTCGGCAAGGGGTAAGTTCGGCAGGCGGTAAGTTCGGCAGGGGGTAAGTTCGGCAGGGGTAAGTTCGGCAGGGGGTAAGTTCGGCAGGGGGTAAGTTCGGCAGGGAGTAAGTTCGGCAGGGAGTAAGTTCGGCAAGGGGTAAGTTCGGCAGGGGGTAAGTTCGGCAGGGCTAAGTTCGGCAGGGAGTAAGTTCGGCAAGGGGTAAGTTCGGCAGGGGGTAAGATCGGCAGGGCTAAGTTCGGCAGGGCTAAGTTCGGCAGGGGCTAAGTTCGGCAGGGGGTAACTTCGGCAGGGGGTAAGTTCGGCAGGGGCTAAGTTCGGCAGGGGCTAAGTTCGGCAGGGGCTAAGTTCGGCAGGGGGTAAGTTCGGCAGGGCTATTCGCCCGCATGAATGTCGGTTATTATGCATGCAGCCGAAGTCGCGAATTGAAAAAGCTTTTGAGCTTTTGTTTTTGAGTAGCCTATGAAGGCGGTTTTCTTTTTTTTGAAAAAAGTATTAACTTTAGCACAGAACACACTCACTTTACTTTCGGACGTCGGTGGCGGTGGCTTTGTGTTTGTTGTGTTTTGTATTGCTCTAACATCCAAATCCATTAAGAAACGGCGAAAGATTGAAGAAACTAAAACGTCACGGACGTTTCGGACGTCGTCGTCGTAGTCATTTTTTTGGGATTTTGTTGATTTTCTCAAAAAGGGGGGGGGGGTTATCAATTTTGATAAAATTTATATGGGACCACCATTTGGGAATAAACACCATTCGAAAAAAAAAGAATTTTGCAAATCCGTTTATAAACGGACGTTCCAAAGAGTTATAAATACTTACCTAGTCTTACCTACCTAGTCTTGCCATAAATATTGTCACGAAGAAAAAAAAAAAAGTTTTTTATAGCAAATAATATTTATTACTTTTACAGTGTGTTAATTTAATACATGAATATAAAACAATTAAAAATATAAAAAGTTTATTCGAAGTGGTCTCCATTGGCTGCAATTTAGACCTTTAAACGTTGAGG
This sequence comes from Charanyca ferruginea, assembly GCA_947361185.1. Classification (NCBI taxonomy): domain Eukaryota; kingdom Metazoa; phylum Arthropoda; class Insecta; order Lepidoptera; family Noctuidae; genus Charanyca; species Charanyca ferruginea. The sequence continues at coordinate 24,885,801 of OX376059.1, read as the reverse complement.
CCAGTTATCAATCACTCTTTCCATGGGAAAATTCTTCACTGCCAATCGTATGGATTGTTTTAGGGACTCCAAATTATCATGGCGTTTAGAGCAAGCCGAACTCTCTAAAACTGACCATAAATCATAATCCAGCGGATTAAGATCGGAACTAGACGACGGCCAGTCTTCAGCTCTGATGAAGTCCGAAACGTTCACTTCCAACGAAGACAGCGTGGACCGAGCTTTATGACCCGGCGCCCGGAGTCTTGTTGGAAGGACCATACTTGATTAATGAACATGGTGTTGTTAAGGGGCTTAACTACCTACTCAAGAATGGTATCTTGATACACTTGTGCCAATGTTTAGATACCAATTTCACAGAAATATGGCTAAGTCACTCCTTCATAGCTAACACCCCACCAAACCATCACTGAAGTCGGATAATGCCCACGTTGCACTCTGTCGACTGATGGGGAAGCTTCCTTAGAGCTTTGAGCTTTTATTTGTTAAAATGTTGCTCAATTGTAAAGATTTACTCATCCGTAAACAAACATTTTCTGTGACCTCCCTTTGCGTACCGCTTCAGTAGTTGTTTCGATTTTACCACCCTATTCTTTTTTAAATTATCAGTAAAAAAATGACCAGTGCGTCTCTTATAGGCTGCAAGTCCTAAGTCATCTTTTAAAATACGCGACATTGTTCTGAGTGCTATCTTCATCTCCCGAGATAAAATCTTTTGCTTTCGGACAGGATTTCTTCGAATTCTTTCCCTTACTGCTTTGACCACCGTTTTCGTACGAACACTACCTATGTGGACGGTCAGATCTTTTTCTAAACCGGTACACAAACATTTGACTAATACCAAGCGTATGGAGCAACTTTGTAACTTGTGTGTGTAACTTTGTGTAATGCAATCACAGCGATTTGGTTCTCTTTCTCACCCCACTCCATTTTAATATCGCAAAATATTGTACAATGTATTGGCGCCAAAATTAGAAAACTCAATGAACAATCGTATAAAAATGAAAGATTCCAAATTCAAATGTAATATCTTTCTTATTTTTAATTGTAACAGTATTTATGGCCAGACTAAGTATAAAACTCTGCCCGAACATGCATACAAAAAAAATACATCCGAATTGATAACCTCCTCCTTTTTGAAGTCGGTTAAAAAGTAGTCCTTTCGTGTGGTTCTATCAAAGTCAAAGTCAAAGCATTTATTTCAATTAAACCATTTGCAGGCACTTTTGAATAGTCAAAGAGTCAGTTAGTTAGTCAGAAAGTTGAAGCTAGTTGCTCGTTCCAAACCGTAGGGTAGATCTCTATGGAGAAGAATGAGCAAGAAACTCCACGGACACTCTTTTCAATCAAGTTTTTACAAAATCCAGGCTACATTATTCTTGTTGCTTCTATATGTGAAAACAATGTAAGTGAAGAGAAATCCAAAACATTCTAATTAAAAATAAATTAATATAAAAGCCATGGCAGTTAAGAGATGACCAATCTCAACTGACAGCGCCCGTTCACGAACATGACGCGCGGATCAGCACCACTTAGCTCAACCATTTTGAAGGGAACCGAATGATCTAACCCACATGCCACCATCAGTGAGACATTTGAGCGAGCATGACAATGCTCTCAACTGCCATGCTTATTTATGTTAAACACATTGAATAAATAAATGGCTCCATAGTTCTCACATTTACATAATAATTTAAATAGTGCTATTAATTTATACAAAGTCAAAATTTCCAATGAATGTAAGTATTTCATTCGACAGATAAAATATAATAAGTAAATAATAATAACGGTACACGTTATTCATGTCAATAATAAGGGGTGAACAACATAATCTTCTTGCAATTAAGAAATTCCCTAAAGAGGCTGTGGAGCAGGACCAGCATTATGCCAAGCATTTTTATCATTGATATAATCTTCCAACTTATAATATGCTTGCGTGCGTTTAATGCATGTTTTAAATTGCCTTTCATTTAATTGCAAAATATCGAGCGGTATTTTATTATTGTACAGGTATGTACACTATACTGCTGGGTTGGTGAGGAGTAAAACACTGATGAGCTTCTTTCTTCGATTTATTAGGAGGAGAGTTTCCCTCTAGATAGCTTGCTGTCGAATGTTATATTGAACCGAAATGTTCCTCAATTTATACATATTTTTTACAGGTAATTCACCAATCAAATTTAATTACAATATTTCAAAAAACGCGGGAAAGACTAAAATCCAATCAAATTAAAACAAATTAGCGGGAATTATTAATACAAATTATCTATAGTATCGCGTAGTATCGCTTATTCTATGTACCGAGATTTACAAGAGAAAAATATAAAACTATCACTAAACATTACATAATAAACTTATATACTCTAACGTTAAGTCTACTATGTACACAACACAAAATGTTAAAAAACTATCGAACTATAAACTCTAAACTATTAATTGAGCGTTGTTAATGTTTATATACATTCCTATCATTACCTATGTACCACTATAACACTATAGACTAAATAATTCACCTATAAACTGTATTTTTACTGTCCCGCATAGTCAGCACTGTTTATGTACATTCCTATCAGTGTCTATTGCCTATGTAACACTATAACACTATGTATTTTCACTGTCCCGCACATTACTCCCGCCGTGCGACCGCGTCGCATCAGCTGCCGGTGCGGGCTCGATGTTCGTAGGCAGGGGCAGGATCACCAGCTTCCTCACTGGCCGGCGCAGGATACCTCCTTTGGTCAGCACGTCCACCGTCCGCACGATGTTGTCGGGACCAGGATATGTAGCGACGACTCTTCCTCGAATCCACACGTTGCGGGGCAGGTTCGGGTCGACGATCTGTACGAGGTCATTTACTCGTACTGTTTGACCTCGTCCGTAGGGCTCCCGCCGGTGTTGGAGTTCGGGAAGATACTCCTTAACCCAGCGGAGCCAGAAGACGTCGGCTAGTCTCTGTGCGGCACGCCAGCTGGATCGTGAAACGGTGTCTTGCTCGGTGAAGGAGCCTAGCTGCGGCACTCGTCTTGGCCCTCCCAACAAGAAGTGGTTAGGAGTGAGGGCTTCTGGATCTTCTGGACTGACTGAGACGAGAGTCAGCGGACGACTGTTGACGGTGTACTCTACTTCTGTAAGTAGGGTCGTGAGGACTTCTTCTGTTGGGTGACGTTCATGTAACGTCGCGGTGAGTGCCGTTTTTACTGAGCGAACCATTCGCTCCCAGGCTCCGCCCATAAAAGGAGCTCCAGGCGGAATGTAGCGCCAGGAGATTGTCTTCTTTGCCGCTTCGTCTGCAGTCGCTGTATCGATCGCCTGTCTTATTTCCTTGTCAGCAGCTTTAAAGTTGGTGCCGTTGTCCGACCAGATCACAGTCGGGCAGCCTCGTCGCGCTATCAGCCTTCTGACCGCCATCACCGCGGAGTCGGCGCTGAGTGAGCCGGCGACTTCCAGATGTATCGCCCGCGTCGTGAGACATGTGAAGATGGCTACGTATCTTTTCTGTCGAGTTCGTCCGACGGTCACGGAGAGGGGTCCGAAGTAGTCTACCCCGGTGAAGGTGAAAGGTCGCTTGTGATGAGCTAAGCGACACGCTGGCAGGTCCCCGGTTCTCGGATGCGGTGGTACTTGTGTTTTCATTCTGCAAAACAGGCATTGTCGTAGTAGAGTGCGTGTGATAGGGCGTAGTCTTAATACCCAATACTGCTGTCTGCACTCGTTGACTGTAGCTTCTACGCCGGAGTGATGTAGTTGCCGATGAATACCCAGCACCCAGAGCTTGACTGTTGGATGATCACCATCGATTACCAGCGGGTTCTTGACTTCTTCCTCTATGTCTTTGACTGCTTGAATGCGACTTCGTAATTTAATTGTACCGTTTATAGATACAACGCTGAGCTGGCGAAGGCGGCTTTCTTTATTGATAGGCTTCCCATTGTTCAGGCTGTTTATTTCTTCTGTAAATGACTCTTCTTGAGAAGATCGCATCAGGAGTTCTTCTGCTGTTTTGAGCAGCTCTGCTGTGACCGGTAGCAGCTTTTTCTCTTCTTGTGACGACTTCTTTGTCGTCGTAGGGGTTTGCCTTTTTACTGTCGTCTTGTTCTTCTTCCAGGCTGGATCAACTTCTTTATTTTTCTTTGTTCTTCTGTAGTTGATTTTCTGTTTGTTAGCTCTGCAGAGTTGGATAAACTGCAGAACACGCGCTGCTGAGTATCGGAGTCTGTCCCAGTTGGAGAACTTCGTTGGGTCAGGCAGACCCTCTGCAAGCTTCGGTCTTGTCTTGTCGCTCACATGATGCATCTTCTCTTCCTCGGAAGATTCTTCTGCTATTGTTCTTTAGGTTTCTGTTGGCCATGAGTCTTCTGTCTGGTATAAGAAGTCAGGCCCTTTGAACCACCGATGATTTCTGTTGAAGGCTACTGGTACGTCTCGTGTGGCGTCATCCGCTACGTTTAGCTTCGTCGGAACCCAGCGCCAGTCGTTGACTTTGGAACTCTCTTCTATTGCTGCTAGACGATGAGCCACGTAAGGTTTGAAGGAACGTGACCCTGTCCTTATCCATGTTAGGACAGTCTTGCTGTCTGTCCAGAACACTTTGCGGTCGGGCTTCCTTTCATGTTCTTCGACTACTGTCTCTGCGAGTCTGGTGCCCATAACCGCTGCCTGTAGCTCCAGTCTGGGGATCGACGTCAGCTTCAATGGCGCCACTTTTGCTTTGGCTATGACGAGGGATAGGGCCACCTCGCCATCTGCTGCTACTGCTCTCCAGAAGAGGACCGCAGAGTAGGCAGACTCGCTGGCGTCGCTGAAGACGTGGAGTTCTAGAGAGGCAGCGTCACTGTAGTGTAGGTATCGCCGCGGGATTGATACTTTGTGGAGGTTCTTCAGGTGTGCCATCCACGTGTCCCACTGCTCCGCCAGGTCTTCATCGATCTTGTCGTCCCATGCTGTCCCTCTGCACCAGACTTCTTGAAGTAGTTGCTTCGCCCTAATTGTGATAGGCGAGGCTAACCCGATCGGGTCGAAGAGCGACATTACTATTCTCAGTGCTTCCCTTTTTGTCGGCTGTTTACCTTCTATAAGTGTTGAAGGTATTCTGGCTAAGTTGAGGTTGAAGGTGAGCTCGTCAGAGTCAATCTTCCATATGACGCCCAGGACTCGTTCAGTCTTCTCTTCTGTTTTGTAGAGTTCTATGTCTTCTGTCTGACCGTGTTCTCCGAGTTTTTCTAGGAGCAACGCTGAGTTTGACTTCCACTGTTTCAACTCGAAGCTGGCCTTCATGTGCACTTCTCGCACACTCTTCGTAATGCGTTCAGCGTCTTCGAGGCTTCTGAAACTGTCTAAGTAGTCGTCGACGTAATGCTTCTGTATGATTGCGGCGACAGCTTCGGGGTGAGTTTCTTCATGCTGTTTGGCGTTCAAGTTCTTGACGTAGATAGCTGTAGATAGCGAACTTGAAGCCCCAAAGATCAATGAAGTCATTCTGTATTCTTCTGGAGGTTGGCCGTCTCGTCGATCTACGCGCCATAGGTACCGCAGTGCATCTCTGTCTTCTGTTTTCAGTTTTACTTGCATGAACATCTCCTTGATGTCAGCTGTGACTGCGATCATGTGTTGTCGGAACCGCATGACGACGCCTGGCAGCGGCTGTAGTAGGTCAGGACCTTTGAGCAGCATGTCATTGAGTGCCACCCCTTTGGTCTTGGCCGCCGCGTCGTGTACTACCCGAAGTTTGTCTGGCTTCATCGGGCTGATTACTGCGAAGTGTGGCAGGTACCACGTCTTGTCAGCTGTCTTCTGTTTCGGGGCAGGTTCAGCGTATCCCTTTGCGATGAGAGCGTCCATCTGTTCGACGTACTTTTTCTTTAGTACGGGGTCACGATCAATCTTCTTTTCTATGTTGAGGAGCCTCTTCAGTGAAGTTTTCGTAGTTGTTCGGGAACTTGACATCTTCTTTGCGCCAGAGAAGACCGGTTTGGAATCTTCCTTCTTCTGTCTTGGTCGTGGTCTTCTCCAGAATACGAAGTTCTTGTTCTTCTGGATCAGTCTTCGGTCTCTTGGGGTTTAAGCAGAGTGCGTCCATCTCGAAATATTGCTTCACTAGGTCTTCTATGTTTTCTTCTGGATCTTCTGCGATGTGTGACACGAAGTTTATCTTCTGTCCGAAGGTTCGTGTCTGACTGCCGTTGAGTACCCAACCCAGCGGCGTGAGAGATGCCACTGGGTGGTTGTTGTCCCCTCTTCTGGTTTCTGATGTCAGCAGAAGATGCCAGTTGTCTTGACCGATGAAAACTCGTGGCTTCGCATTCGCATATGTAAGGTGTCCTTTGATGTCGCGTAAGTGTTGACATCCATCCACCATTTCTTGTGGAACCCGTTGAGACGAAACTTGCAGATTCTTCACTGTGCGTGCTTGTATTTGCTCTTCATGTTCGTTGAGCCCCTTTAATTTGATGGTGACTCTTCTGGATGCTGATTCTGATGTCTTCATGTCGTTGATGGTTTCTATCTTCAGTGGATCTATGGGTCCCGTTGCTCCGATGCTTGCTACCACGCTGTCGTCGACGAGCGTGACTGTAGACCCGTCGTCCATCAACGCGAAGGTGTTGACAGCCCCTTTTGGTCCCTTTACTTGGACAGGTAGGATCTTCAGATAGGATTGCTTCTTGACTGTCCAAGTCGAATTAATGACTTCTGTTGCTTCTTTATCTTCTGTCTTCTCTGCTTTCTTCTCGTAGTGCAGCATCTTGTTATGAGAGTACTTGCAGCTGTTGACACCGCACGGATTGGGTTTGCAGTGGTGTGTCTTGGTTCTATAGCGAAGACATCTGAAGCAGAGGCGTTTGGACTTGGCCATATCCCATCTTGCATTGGCGTCCAACTTCTTGAATTGTTCGCATTCTGTTGCGTTGCTGTGCCCCGTGTTTTCACATACGATGCACATCGAATTCTGTGTCTTCTCAGTCACGTTGTTGACCCTTTGCGTCTTTTTCTGTGGTGCGGCTGAAGTAGGTGCCGCCATCTGTTCAGGCAGCGCGTAAGGTCCGCACAACTCCGCTTCCCTTTTGAAGAATTTTTCTATCTTGATGAGGCAAGGATCTTCACGTGGCTGTGTGGCTGAGAAGTCGTAGTATCTGTATCGTAGAGTCGGCGTCAGCTTGTCCACTATTGTCTTCGTGAGTTCAGGGTTGTACATGTAGTTGAAACAACCCAAAGTTTTCAGTGTCGCCACCGCGTTGGATACTTTAGTGGCGAATATGCAGATGTCCCTCGGCGACTCAGTAAGGCGCGGCAAGCTTCGAAGCGTCTCCATCTCCAGCATGGCTATTGACTCTGGTCTTCCGAATCTTGACTCCAAAGTCTTCATTACTTCAGCTGGATGGGCGTTGGTTATCAGTAGACCTTCGACCGCTTCTCTTGCTTTTCCCTTCAGGTTTCTTCTAAGTCGATTCGTATTTTCAACTGAAGTGAACATCGCTTCTGTCTCGTAGTAGGCGGCGCGAAAGGGTAGCCACTCTTGATGAGACTCACTGAAGAACGGTAACTCGACGAACTTGGGTCGCTGCGTGATGCTGATAGCCCGAGTAATGGCTTCAGCTAGGAGGGCCATGTCGGTTTGACCTCCCGCCGGTGATTGACGTGTTTCTTCATGCTTCGCTGGCCTTGGTTTTTCTATGCGGACGACCATTGGTTCTTCTGGGGGTTTGTGAGGTTCGTCGGCGATCGTTAACACCGGACGAGTCACTTGCTGTTGTTCCAACCAGTCGCCCACTCTTTCGTTAACTTCTGATTTTGAGTAGAGAGTGACGTCATCTTCTTCCTCTTCTGAGTCTTCCTTCTCCAAGGCAGCTAAGCGTGCTGCGGCTAGTTCCACTTGAAGGCGCAGTAAATCTTCTTTCGCCTTCGCAAGTTTGAGTTGCTTCGTTCTGCTGTGTGTAGACCCCCCTTTTCCCTCCTTCTTGCTAGGGGGGCGGAGGTCCTGTAGTCCGGCGTTGCTTCTCATAACTTGCTTCACTGTAGCGGTTTCTGTTTCTTGATAACTTTCTTTGTTGACAGTAGCGGGCGGCTTCATCAGCTGTTTGGCCTTCGCTTCCGCAGTTAGCGTCGTCGCAGCGGAGGGGGTTACGGACGGGGCGACGGCGGTAGCGGGGTGCGAGGCGGCGGAGGTGGTTGCTGATGTGGCGGCGGTCGCAGCAGTCGAGGTGGTTGCATCGGTGGCGGAAGTCACGGTGGATGGGTCAGTTGCCGCGGAGGTGTCTGTTCGTTCTGAAGTCTCCGTGGCGCTCGTCCCTGTTTCTGTAGATTCTTCCGTGCTAGCTTCCGCGCTGTTGCCGGTCGGCGAGCTTCTGGTCTCGGTCGATGACGGCTTCTGTTCCCCAGACGGCTTGCGGCCCCTCCCTTCTAAACGTGTAACCGGCATGCTGTCCGCTGATGAATATCTTGAAAACTCTTCCTAATGAATCTTCCCTATTAACTGTAGCACGACGTCTTCACGTAGAGAAATCTTCCCTAATAACTGTGGAACGAAGTCTTCCCTATTAACTGTAGCTCGACGTCTTCTGGTGGAGAAATCTTCCCTAATAACTGTGGGACGAAGTCTTCCCTAATAACTGTAGCTCGACGTCTTCCTGGTGGAGAAATCTTCCCTAATAACTGTGGGACGAAGTCTTCCCTAATAACTGTAGCTCGACGTCTTCCTGGTGGAGGATTCTTCTTACTGTAGTACGAAGTCTTCAAGTCTATTCCCCACTATATCCGTGTCGAAGGACCATTAATGTACAGGTATGTACACTATACTGCTGGGTTGGTGAGGAGTAAAACACTGATGAGCTTCTTTCTTCGATTTATTTGGAGGAGAGTTTCCCTCTAGATAGCTTGCTGTCGAATGTTATATTGAACCGAAATGTTCCTGAATTTATACATATTTTTTACAGGTAATTCACCAATCAAATTGAATTACAATATTTCAAAAAACGCGGGAAAGACTAAAATCCAATCAAATTAAAACAAATTAGCGGGTATTATTAATACAAATTATCTATAGTATCGCGAAACTTGACCGTAACGAGGACCGCGTGACAATATTTGCGTTTTTCTCTAATTATTTCTATTTAAACATATGTAAAACTATATGTAATCCTATTCTATGTACCGAGATTTACAAAAGAAAAATATAAAACTATCACTAAACATTACATAATAAACTTATATACTCTAACGTTAAGTCTACTATGTACACAACACAAAATGTTAAAAAACTATCGAACTATAAACTCTAAACTATTAATTGAGCGTTGTTAATGTTTATATACATTCCTATCATTACCTATGTACCACTATAACACTATAGACTAAATAATTCACCTATAAACTGTATTTTTACTGTCCCGCATAGTCAGCACTGTTTATGTACATTCCTATCAGTGTCTATTGCCTATGTAACACTATTACACTATAACACTATGTATTTTCACTGTCCCGCACAATTATAACATTTTACACAATACCCCAAAAAGAAGTATGTACATTTGACAATCTGAAACTTGGTTGATATAATTTGTTCCTATTTCTAGTATTAAAGTTATGTCTGTCACTTATTTTACTAAACAGATGAAGATTTTTCCGAAAATGCATGATGTTTTCGTATATATATTGACAAGGTACCGTCATGATATTAATTTGTTTAAACAATTCTCTTAGAGACTCGCGTCTACTGAGATTATAGATGGCTCTGACAGCCCTGTTTTGCAGAATAAAGATAGAATCTATATCTGCAGCCCGTCCCCAAAGCAAAATACCGTAAGACATGATACTATGAAAGTAACTAAAATAGACTAGTCTAGCGGTATCCACGTCTGTCAATTGCCTGATTTTCCTGAACTTAGCCGCCCTGCAAGAGATGTTAAGTGAGGACCCCATTGCAGCTTTGAGTCAAACGTAATCCCTAGGAAAACTGTCTTTTCGACCAATTCAAGTACGTCCTTATTCAATAAAACGTTACATTCACTACTTTTAACATTCGGTAAAGCGAATCTTATGCACTTGGTTTTCTTCTCATTTAATACTAAATTATTTGCAGTAAACCAATTATGAACTTTAATCATGGCGTCATTTACGTCGTCATAGTGCTGTGCCCGTCTATTTACTTTAAAAATCAATGAAGTATCATCAGCAAATAACACCATTTGAGGTTGATTTCTCAGTAAATGCGGTAAATCATTCATATAAACTAGAAATAGGAACGGACCCAATATTGAGCCCTGTGGTACTCCCATTTTTACTTTCAAGCCCGATGAATTTGCACCGTTTATTTGAACTTGCTGCAGCCTATCATCTAAATACTCTATACCAGTCCTAGTTGTTTGGTGTATGTGTTGGCTCACTTGTCCATGTCCTGTCCTCGGAGAGGCTGCAGTCTGGGAAGTGAGTTTCTAGTAGAACTTTACTTGTTTCAAGTCCTGTTTTCGTGTATGTGTTATCTGGGTTTTTCAGCGACCCGAGGGTGCGATTTTAATCGGTGGATAGGATTTTTCTCACCCGCGCGGCCTCGCTGTGTGATTCAATATTCTCGCAGAATTTCCTCCAGGCTGCTCTACTGGCAGCTCTGATTTGTTTTTTGAATGTATATTGGGTTTCTTTGTATAGCTCCCAGTCTTCAGGTAGTCTGGAATTTTTGGCTTTATGTTTGCGTACCGCTAGCCTGACCTTACCTAGTTCCGCATTCCACCAAGAGTTTCCCTTACCCTTGGCGTTCGGATCTTTTAGTTTGCAGCAGGTGTGGTAGGCTTCAATAATATATTCTGAGAGCTTCGTTACGGTGTCCTCAAGTTGTTTGGGATTCTTTATGTTTAAAGGTGTTTGGTCCCTGGCTAGTAATGAGGCCAGGAGTTGTTTGTAGCCAGGTACATTGGTTCGGCGCGGGTTGCGCCTTGGTTCGGTTTTTTTTGTGTTAGCTAATAGTGATCAGAACAAGAAAGTTCGTTGGATACGTGCCAGTTTGAGATTGCCTCAGAAAGCGCGGCAAATCACAGCCCGCGGACAGTCAATAATTGTTTGTCCGCGGGCTGTGACCCAAGTGGTAAAATAGCCTTCGACCTATTCTCAGAGCTACCAAATATACACAAAAATCTCGTACACACGGCTACATTTCTAGCTATACATTTCCAGTATAAGCTGATCTCACATTGTGTAGAATTTCCATACAGTAAGAGGTCAGCATAAACTAGAAATGTAAAGCTTGATGTGTAGCCGTGTGTACAAACCCAAGTCTGCCATTACTGTACGTTACTACAATGTTTTAAGTAAATTGATTACAATTTTCACGCTGAATAACTCACAACAATCAAGTAAAGTGCGAAAATGAGCTAAAGATGTTGCTTCCCGAGTAACTTCTAAAATTTCATGTAACTGACATTTAAGCAATTCTCCTTATTGTACCATTTTACGAATTTTCAATGAAACATAATATAATAATAATAATAATCTTTATTTTCTTAAACAAACATGAGTACAATATGAATCGAGAAGTAAAGAAAGTCGTTGTCCATAAAATAATTTCGCTCATCTTGGATTATTGCACGATAGTTCATGCAAAATATCGAAGCCACTAAATATGACTACAGCTTGTATGGCGATATTTTTTTATTAACAAAACGCATGAAGCTTCGGCATGCATTACTTCTGGACGATACACGCAGATGCCGCCGAAGCAAAATAGTAGAATATGCATCAAGGGGATAAAGTAGTGTCTTATGTAGCGGGCGCCGTATTGAATCCCGAGCAAAACGAAGAATTTTAGCGTTAAGGGGCTATTAAACGACTTTTACAGATTTTAAACTGACAATCACGTCAAAATGTGCAGTGTAAATGATTTGAAAAAAATATATGTTAAACTAGAACATTCTCTTAATCATATATAAAGTGAATATTTTTGATTAAGTTCATATTAAATAGTTTAATTAACTCGTGAAGTTGTGTCTGACGCGGACAAAACATTGACAATCACACAAAATCTACCAAGTATAATTATCCGAAACTTACAGTATCTTACAGACAATTTTATTATCTATCTTTTAGTATACGCCTTTTTTTAAATTTTGAAAGAATACTACTTTTATTTAATTTTTTCGACTAAATTTTGAAAGTTTTGGACGCAGACTGCGTCCTTTCGGCATCAGTTTTGCGTCCAAAACTCTCCAAGTTTAGTCGAAAAAATTAAATAAAAGTAGTGTTCTTTCAAAATTAAAAAAAGGCGTATACTAAAAGATAGATAATAAAATTGTCTGTAAGATGGTGTAAGTTTCGTTTAATTATACCTGGTAGATTTTGTGTGATTGTCAATGTTTTCGACTAAACTTTGAGAGTTTTGGACGCAAAACTAATGCAGAAAGGACGCAGTCTGCGTCCAAAACTTTCAAAATTTTGTCGAAAAAATTAAATAAAAGTAGTATTCTTTCAAAATTTAAAAAAAGGCGTATACTAAAAGATAGATAATAAAATTGTCTGTTAGATGGTGTAAGTTTCGTTTAATTATACTTGGTAGATTTTGTGTGATTGTCAATGTTTTGTCCGCGTCAGACACAACTTCACGTATTAATTAAACTATATAATATGAATATAATTAAAAATATTCACTTACTAAGTGATTAAGAGAATGTTCTAGTTTAACATATATTTTTTTCAAATCATTTACACTGCACATTTTGACGTGATTGTCAGTTTAAAATCTGTAAAAGTCGTTTAATGGCCCCTTAACTCCTGAGCGGAGCGAGGGAGTTTAGAGTTAACTCCCGAGCAAAAGCGAGGGAGTTAAGACAAGAATCTTGAGTGCAGCGTGGGATTCAAGGTCGCCCAAGACGAAGGCACCTTTATCCCCGAGGAGCATACTCAACTTTTCACACCATCTACGAGACAATAAAAACAATAGTACTAGAATTAAGAGTAGATTGTTGGTAATACCAATGGCTTAAATTTGGAATTAATGTACTCCGGAGTCAAATCACTATTGTCACTCGACATTTTGGTGAGAATTTGCTGATAATTATGTAATTTGTTGTATATCAAAGCACAGCAATTTTCAGTATTCGCCCTTCAGATTATGAAACAAAGGGCAGATATTACAGCGCGGAACACTGAGATTGAAGCCAAGAAAGCAAATACAATCACGAGATTGTAGGTAAGGATTCGCTTTTGAATTTGTATTTGCTTTTTTGGCTTCACTCAGTGTTCCGACCGGTCTATCTGCCTTTTGTTTCATAATCTGAGATTCGCGCCTCTTTTTAATTTGTGCCCTATTTTTCTTTTATTTATATTCTACTAGTGGTGGCCAGTTCGATTTTCGAACAATTTATTTTTTAGTGCAGATCTCTCAGATTATGATACAAAATGCAGATAGATCGCGCGGAACACTGAGAGTGAAGCCAAAAAAGCAAATACAAATTCAAAAGCGAATACCTACAATCTCCTGATTGTATTCGCTTTTGCATTTGTGTTTGTATTTTCATTTGTTTTTTTTAACGATGCGGCGTTTCGTGCTATACTGACTCGTGTCAGTACCTACGGGTCGCCGCACACGGGCCACACGCGACAGCCACAAACGCCGCCACAAGAGACAAGAAACGGCTACAAAAGTAGCTGAAGCGCGCGACAACCACCTGTGGCCGATGGTCGACACCTGCGGTCGGTGGTTGCTACTTTTTAACCCATATAATGAACTCTGTCGAAGAAGATTTAAGGGAGAAAAGGGCGCGAGTGGCGTGTGTCGGCGTTTAGTGGCCGGTGCGGGCCACAAGAAGCGAGCAGCGACGATTTGCAGCGTGTGGCGGCCACCGGCGCCAACAGTGTGCGGCGAGTCCATATAAAATGTATGAAAATTACAGGAAATATGCCAGTGGCGGCGTTTTGTGGTTGTGGCCGGTGGCCTGTGTGCGGGAGCCCTACAGCACGAAGCACGTTGTAGGTATTGGCTTTTGAATTTGTATTTGCTTTTTTTACTTCACTTTCAGTGTTCCGCGCGGTCTATCTGCCCTTTGTTTCATAATCTGAGGTAGATCTTAATGGTGAATGTTCGTATGCGATTTTTACTTTATGTTCCAAATTCAAATCACATTACTGACCAGCGGGTCATAATGAAATTCAGTACAATATTATTGCCCTGCTAGACCTCAGGCCTTAAATGACATACTTTAAGTTAGGTTTGCATGACATATAATTTGACATTGTCGAGCAGGTGGTGTGAAATAGTAGATTGTATGACAAGGGAGCAAAATAATAATTTTACGGCGAGGGCGCTATTTTGAATCCAGAGCGAAGTGAAGGATTCTAGAATAGAATCCTGAACGTAGCGAGGGATACAAAGTACATCGCCTGAGGGAAAAATATTTTTGCTCTCGAGTCATATAGGTACTCTACTTTTCATCTCCTTCTATGAGAACATATTTCTCCCGGGATTTCGTAGGTGTAGGACGTTATTAGCTTATATTTTTATTGTTTCAGAAGTTAATGCACTATTACTTTCAGAACTCGACGCACAACTCATTTTTTTGCAATATACAATCATCATCATCTGCCTAGCCTTTTCCCAACTATATTGGGTCGGCTTCCAGTCTAACCGGATGCAGCTGAATACCAGCGTTTTACATGGAGCGACTGCCTATCGGACCTCCACAACCCAGTTAATGGGTAACACGATACCCCTTGGTAAGACGTGGTTGTCAGACTTTCTGGCTTCTGACTACCCATAACGACTGCCAAAGATCTACAAATGACAGCCGGGATCAACAGCTTTACGTGCTTTCCGAGGCACGGAGGGAACTCGATATGAAAGGGATGGTCACCCATCCACAGACCGACCGCGGCTAGCGCAGCTTAACCTGTGACCGATCGATCTGCACGGCTTTAACTTAGCCACGAGCCCCTTTTTTGCAATATACAATAAACTTCAATAAAGTCCATACCGATTACAAGAACAGTGAAGTAAATCGCCCGCTTTTGTTTTGGTTACCACGCCTCCCCGCACCGTAAAGCTAACACTTACAGCCAGTAATTTATACAATTTGCGTTCAATTTCAATGAACAATTCATGTTCCAAATTCAAATCTCATTACTGCCCGCTAAAAAGTCTAGTGGAGAAAAGAGCTACTTTGCTCCCGCTGGAGGGAACAAAACGTCACTTTTCGAATAGAAGGGATGAAATAGTAGATTGTATGACAAGGGAGCAAAATAATATTTTTATGGCGAGGGCGCTATTTTGGATCCAGAGCGAAGCGAAGGATTCTAAAATAGAATCCTGAACGTAGCGAGGGATTCAAAGTACATCGCCAGAGGGAAAAATATTATTGCTCTCGAGTCGTAATGGAAACTTCGACTTGAAGAACGAACTACGTAGAAGCCCGACCACACAGGTGAATAACGCTGAATTGAAGGAGATGGTGGAAGCCGATCAGAGTCAAACTACCCAGGAATAAGCAAATTTTTTTAACGTTACCTTACCTACAACATTGACTCATTTGCATCAAATCAATAAGATAAAAAATTTGAAAAATGGATGCCTATTGATTTGACTGATCTGCAGAAACAAACGCGTGTTGAAACTTGCGCTGCTTTGTTGAATCGGTACAGGAATGAAGGAATATTGGATCGAATTGTGACATGTGACCAAAAGTGGATTCTTACGATAACCGTAAGCGACAAATGCAATGGTTGACCCCAGGCCAAACGCAACAGTGCCCTAAAGCAAAGTCTACCAATAAAAAGGATATGGTAACAGTTTGATGGTCTCTTCATGGTGTTATTCACTATAGCTTTCTCAGGTCTGGTCAAGCAATATCAGCAGATGTTTACTGTGCCAAACTTCGAACAATACTAGCGAAACTGGCTGTGAAACAGCCCCGACTTGTGAATCGGTCTTTACCATTATTGCTCTATGATAACGCAAGACCTCATAGAGCACGGGACACCGTTGCAACTCTACAGGAGCTGCAGTTAGAAACCATACTTCATCCTCCGTACTCGCCAGACCTTGTTCTAACTGACTACCATTTTTTTTTTGCGTGATTTTGACAGTCTAAGTGGTAAAAAAAATCTTCCTAGGAGGCAGTACAAAATGCTTTCACAGTTTGTCGAATGTAGATCTTCGGAGTTGTATCGCAAATTCTTAAATAAACTTCCGACTTGATGGCAATAATGTATAGATAATGAAAGTAAATATTTTGATTAAATAAATATGTTGTTTTGCAGTATAAATCGCCTTTTTCATACTTTAACCCCTAATATTATAAAGAAGGGTGGTTGTTATATGATTTATTTCGAATTGAGTAATTAGTGCGACGTTTAAATATCTTTATATACGTATTTCCTGTTGTTATGATAAATATTAACGTTCCTACGTATATTAATAAGTTAAAGACTGGTTTTAAGTCCGTATCATGGTATTCGTGTCCGTTGGTCTCGGCTGTCAGTAGTAGATCTTTGCCAGTCGTTATGGGTAGTCAGAAGCCAGAAAGTCTGATAATCAGTCTTACCAAGGGGTATCGTGTTACCCAGTAACTAGGTTGTGGAGGTCCGATAGGCAGTCGCTCCATGTAAAGCAGTGGTATTCAGCTGCATCCGGTTAGACTGGAAGCCGACCACAATGTAGTTGGGAAAAGGCTCATCTGCCTACAGATGATGATGATGATGTCATGGTAGTCGTGTAGGTTACCTTGTTATCATGCTGTGATACGATAATCATCTGCCATGCCGTGATACGATATGCCATTTAATTACTATTTTAAGTTATAACTAATCTTCTTAATATATATAAATCTCCTGTCACGATGTTTGTCCGCGATGGACTCCTAAACTACTGAAGCGATTTTAATGAAATTTGTACACCGTGTGCAGTTTGATCCAACTTGAAATCTGTTTGACTTGTAAGAGTCTGACAGACCCCTCCGCCCGCCCCAGGGCGGAGGACATCCAAGAGGATTTTCCACCCCGTACCAAAAAAAAAAAAAATAAGGTGTAGGGTAGGTTCTTTTTTTTTTTTTTTTTTTTTTTTCACGAGATAGTTACGCATATTACAAAATAGTTTATGATGTATATTATATTACTCTATTACTCTGTGAACAAGACCTAAAACTACAACAAGTGGATAGTGGTGTAGGGTAGGTGTAGGTAAATAGGCAGGTAAGTAGGTAAATAAGGACAGGACAACGTCTATCGGGTCAGCTAGTAATTATATATTTTTATAAATTGTTGTTAAGTCACGGTCTAGATCACAATACTTTTGAAATAAAAATCTAAAATTATAGAAAGAATGTTATTAAAAAAAATGTTAATGTTGAAAAAAAAAAAAAAATGTGAAGTTTAATATTTCTGATGCACGTCTCCTGCATTGTTCTATTAGGTACATAGATCTGTAAGTTTAAGACTATGCTAATCTTAAGTCCGTACCCAACTGCCGTTCAAAGTGATGCCATCTAATGGTTTTCTTATCTATTTTGTTTTTTTTTTTAAATTAATGAACCATTTTAAATAATAATTTCATTTTTTATTTAGTTATATAGGAAAGTAGTCATAATATGACTAACATAATATTTAAATATTTTATTTAGATATTCACAAAGGACTCATAATGGCTGGGTAATTCCAACAAAAAATGACCCATAGTGATATAGAACGTCACTTAATTCAGATTTCTCCGTAGAACAACGTATAATGTTCACTACGGACCCCCGCTCCTTCGCCATAAAATGTTCTATGTTGATATAGAACCCACTATCTCGTGAAATAAAAGGATAAGAAATATACACTAAATAGCATTTAACTAGACTTGGGTGTTGTTACAACATACCAAAAAATCTAAGTGTCAAGTCTCACCGTTTAAGACTTACACAAGTTTACAACTTCTCTAAGCTGTACTGAAAACCATCAATCCTGCAGATCGGACTTTATTCTACGCATGAGTCGACCTCACTCCCTTAAAAAACGAAAAAAAATGGCGGCCAAACAAAGGAGCTTATCATACCGTTTCGCTCGCACTATAATGCGAGTGAGTGAGAGAACTAATAAGCGTCGCCATTCATTTTTTAAATCAGCATAAAGGTTCCTAAAAATACTTACAAACTATAAGTTATTGCTGTCTGTAGCATCTCACGACCCTGAAACGAATGTAATCCATCTTCTTGTCAAATATTCATGGTTAGGAAAGATTTTTTATTTTTCCGATAAAACTTTTTTGTGGCATTAGATCGGTCTTGATTGTATCTTGACTGAAAGATACAATTTGTCACAAGCTGTCAAACCTTTCACCAACGATAACGACAGCGCCTCTTTTCACAGACGTGCGCGCACTGCGATTTTTCATCGCACGACTTTTTTCCCAGTAACGAAAATGTGACAAATGAATTTATATGCAAAGTCGATAAATACGCAACAAAAAAAACTTACATACGATTTTAAAATCGTGCTGTCAAAAGTCATATATGTTTGTTACAATGAAAGTCATAATTATTAATTCATCACACAAACAACGTCATGTATTTCCGAAACGTTAGGCAGGAGATTTGTATCCACGCTTCGTCTTGTGTTTTATGTTACAGGGGGTGACACTCTCTATTATATTAAATATCAATAGAAAGTACTTATTACCTAGGTGAATACTAAGTACAGAGATAGCCTTTGTAACATTTATCTAGAATTCTAGGTGTTAATTGGGAACTGGTCGTTTTGGCAAAGTGGACGTAATGGGAAATAGACAATTAGGGAATTACCATTCTGGGAAGTGGACGTTTTGGGAAAGTGAACGTTTGAGGAATTGGTCGTTTAGAACCTAAAGGGTTTGATTTAGCACTTAATAATAAGTGGGTACCCACTTATTATTAAGTGCTAAATACCTACGCAGATCTAACTTGTTAATATTTTAGTAAATTCTTACTTTTTCGATATTAATGAGTCACTAAACATTTACTTTATTTTTGACTGAATGAAAAAAAAATCACAGAGTGCTATTAATACCTATGTAAAATCCCTTACTGAAATTAGGTGAAGTGAGATTAAGGTGAGCCCCACCTTATGTTCACTTCACATAATATGTGGGGACATTTTTCACACACGGCCATCTGACCCCAAACTAGGGAGATGTACTATGGGTACTATGGGTGGGTACCTGTACTATGGGTGTCAGATAGCTGATATATATACACAAATACATTTTTTTTTGTAAATACATACATATATAGATAAACAACACCCAGACACAAGGCAAACACAAGTGCTCATCACACAAATGTTTACCCTGGGCGGGAATCGAACCCACAACACGCTGCGCAGCAGTCGATCGCTCAGCCACTGCGCCAACCGTGTCGTCAAATACTATTATAGTTTCAATTCAACCAGAGTAAATCAATTTGGTTGAACCGTGAAACATTGGCGTAACGTTGTTACTAAAAATACATTTATTGCCGCGTGACACAATTGAGTTATTGGTTATGGGACCGCCATATTCTACAATCTTTACACTGTAGGTAACCTAGGTACTGCACATGACACATTTCATTTCTGTGTCTTTCACTTTACATTCATAACTAAGGATCAAACGATTGTTTGATGTATTGTTAATTTGTTATCTTAAGTTCATGTTTTGATAGGAAAGTATGAATAAGACTTCGAGAAAAATTGATCTCAAGAAAACAATTTCGGCATTCTAAGATCGCATTACAAATCAAATGCAAACGCGTGCATGTACTAAGGCAATTAAACTAGTGTAGGTAATATCTAATCCTTTAAAAAAACCTCCAAATAACCATATCTAGGTGTTTCATAATATGTTTCATTCCATAAATCACAAAATGGCCAAACTATATGATTCTCAGATGATTCATAATATGTTTCATATTAGATCTGACAGTTTTTTTTTATGACAATTCGTAAAATGGTCCAATAAGGAGAATGCTTAAATGTCAATTACTTATATGACATTTTAGAAGTTACTCGGGAAGCATTAGTTTCAGTTCATTTTCGCATTTTGTTTGATTGTTGTGAGTTAAGAGGAAGCTCTTTCCTACAGAAGAATCACGGCGAATCTAGACGAGCGTGCTCCCAAAAATTCTCGTACAAACCAAAGTCTGTCATTACTGTACTTATTCATACTGGATAACTCACAATAATCAAACAAAATGCGAAAATGAACTACAAACACACCCAAGTACAAACCAAAGACTGCCATTACTGTTGGAGGTTGTGGAGTTATGCTTCGAAATGCCGGATAGAGATTTCGTTGCACTTTATAGGCCAAATAAGAGTTAATCCTCGTCGCCACTGTCACATACTTGCTAGATATGTGCAGGGCTGCTGGATTAGTTGTTTATTTAAATAAAACTTACATTGTACTTGAGATCCTTTTTAATCAAGAGAACGCTTAAAGGCAGACAACTTAACCACACACATAGACATGAACAATCATTCTAGAAATCTAGGGCACAGATTATAATTATGCAACAACTTAGAACCTTATTTACCCAGGAAGCGTGGTCTAACGACAGTTTGCAAAGTAAGTAAACATGTAATATATTATTATGTAGCCGATCCCAATGTAGTTGGGAAAAGGCTAGGCAGATGATGATTATGTAAAGCTGCTTCAAGTGTAATACTTATACATTTTGTTCTAAGAATTCTATAGCTGCTTGTAAATTCCTTTCATCAGCAGTAACATCTCAGTGGCAGCTTAAGAATGCCAGATTTAATATTATACTGTCGATGATTTGTTCCATTACTTACTAACTTTTTGTTAATTTTAGGTCCTAAGTGCACTATCGTTTTACACATCGGGATCCTAAAAACGCTATGCAGGAGCAAATGCTATGCATATGAGCACCAAGTGAGCGTATCAAACTGCATGCGAGCAGTAACATTGGCCCTGAACTTTCCACAAACGAGAGAAGAACGAAATATATATACATAATTATTGTCATTTTTGTTGGTATGTACAATATCAATACACTACAGAAAGAAAACATAAACCAAACGAAAACATATAAAAAGACGGGTTGTGGTTGTGGCTGTGTCGTTGAGACGGCCGTGTGTACTTGAATACGTGTACGCGCGCTAGCATATGGGTTAAAAATCACTTTGGGTGAAACATTTACAGTTTGAAGTATTTGACAGATCGTAGCAGCTTCTGCAAAACGTAAAATGGACGTTTCTTTAAATGATTCATGAAAATATTCATATCATCAGCGGGAACATTGAAAATGACGTATAGAAACAACAGTAACTTAGCAACGACACACACAGATCTTAAATAAATCTGGAAGGGAAGACTTTATCAAGTTGTACTGGAAGTGCTTTCCTAACATAATGTACTGAAAAAAACACCACCATGTACACACGGCTACACATCAAGCTATAATTTCCAGTATAAGCTGACCTCGCATTGTACGGAAATCCTATACAATACGAGATCAGCATTGCCTGGAAATGTATAGCTTGATGTGTAGCCGTGTGTACCAAATAAGTAAACACAAAAGTCTCGTACAAGTCTGCCGTTATTGTACGTCACTGCAATGTTGTAAAGTCAACGACCATATAACCCGTCAATTGACTACAATTTCCACGCTGAATAACTTACAACAATCAAGTAAAATGCAAAAATGAATTAACGATGTTGCTTCCCGTGTAACTTCTAAAATTTCATATAGGTAAGTAATTATATATTATATAATTTATATATCATTATGTAAATAATTATATCATTTAAGCAATTCTCCTTATTGGACCATTTTACGAATTTTCAATGAAACATATAAGTATAATTATTATGAATCGAGAGGTAACGAAAATCGTCCTCCATAAAATAATTTTGCTCATCTTGGATTATTACACGATAGTTCATGCAAAATATCGAAGCCACTAAATATGACCACAGCTTTTATGGCGATATTTTTTTATTGTCTAAACCTTTGGTCTAAACGTACGAAACTTTGGCATGCATTACTTCGGGACGATACACGCAGATGCCGCCGAAGCTATAATATTGTTTGTTTGGTAACGTGTTTTTTTTAATAACCTATAAAGGTTTACTATGTGAAACATATAAATATGTATCCGACGATATGAATATTTCATGAATCATTTAAAAAAACGACTATTTACGACTTTTAGCAGAAGCTGCTAATGTTCTGCTACCATCTGTCAAATGATTCATATTACAGATGTTTCACCCAAAGTGGCCTTTTTAGACCCCTGTTAATAACACACACCCACAAAACAAAACCTATTTCGTATTTTGTTAATCTCTCACATGTGAAAATCAGCTAGAAATAAACAACGGAAATTGCGTTTGAACCTGAAAGGCTAGGCATGCATGCTTTATTATGAATGCGGGCTGAGCCCCCCGAGTCTACACGACTCATAGAAGAACAATTTGTAACCTGCCGCCAGTGAATAGGAACTGTTTACCGTCACGTGACTATGCGCCTTCACATAGACTTACAACGTGTAGGACAATGCAATATGTAAGACAATAGGTGGGTCTTCTTTTGGTCATTTAGATAAATTATGAAGAATCTCCTTTGCTTTTTGTTACGCTAGTTTATGTATATGCTGTTACTGGAAGCTCTGCAGACAGAAGAAAAGAAGGGCTCAGTCGACCTCACGACGAAATTACTTCAAGAGACTATTCTATAATTAGTCCAATAGCATAATATTTAACCATGTTGCCAACATGCACCAATCGTCATTGGTAAAACTTAAGGCGACGATATACGCCGGCGACCTTAAGCGACCAGAGAATCGTATGCGCTGCGTCCAAAACTCGCAAAGCTTAGTCGAAAAAATGTAATAAAAGATAGTTGTTTTTAACTTAAAAAATAGGCCTATACTAAAAGATAGATAATTAAATTGTCTGTAAGATAGTAAACGTTTCGTTTAAATATTCCTGGTAGATTTTGTGTGATTATCAAACACAACTTCACGAGTTAGTTAAACTATTTAATATGAACTTAATCAAAAATATTCACATACTAATTTTTTTTTATTAAAAATGATTAAGAGAATCTTCTAGTTTAACATATATTTTTTTCAAATCATTTACACTACACATTTTGACGTGATTATCAGTTTAAAATCTGCAAAAGTCGCTTGTTAGCGCCTTAACATGTACCAAAGTAACGGTAAACAAAAACCCGAAAAAAATCGCCTCTCTTTCATTAAATACTACTTAATATTTACCATCTCATGTCGGTAAATGCTAAGATTTACTACTTAGATCTATGATTTGCTATTTTACAGAATTTTGCAGTAAGTAATAAGTATATAGAACCAACACTCCAAAATGTCTTCTCCATATTGGTTCTCAGCGTGACTTTACCATCCTGAATATTGCGAAATATCAAATAAGTATCTCACGTTTATAATAGGTTAAATTACGACCAGGCCTTTAATTTTCTGAATTCTTCCAATATAAACCAAAATACATTTCTGTTACCTCCAAATCTTATGTCTACAAACCTGAGTTCCATATCCAGATGCGCCAATTCCGGCACGCTACACCAGTGTCTCTGCGGTGTCGCAGCAATAAACATCTGCACGAAGTAGACGAACGCGAAGAATATTCCGAAGGGCATCATGAAGACAAACAGGAACTTTTGGTACCGCCCCATGTCGCCCACATGACTAAGGACCGTTTCCAATGCGTCCGCATCTGTTTTCGGCTTTTTGTTAAGTTCCTCTTTCGCGTCCTGTAGAAGAAAATTTTCGGTTGAATATTACCTATATATTATTATATAATATATTTATTTATTTAGATATTTACAGTCTACATTAACTGTTAGTAGTGCTTAATACCTATGTTAGTACCTCCATTAATTAATTAACATTAACATAATTATCCTTAATTTGGGGTCAGATGGCCGTGTGTAAAATGTTAATATTATTTCAATTAATTACAACTTAATTTAATTCGCTACCCACATTACATAAGAATGAATTAAATTGAAAATTGTATTAATAAATTAAAATTAATCATAAAATAGTGTTTACTTTGGGTCGTGAGCGTGGGTCATTTTATCTTGTTTTGTATTGCTAGATTACTTTTATTGATTTCACATATAGAAACAACAAGAATAACGTAATCAGTATTTTGTAAAAACTTGATTTAAAAGAGTGGTGGAGTTTCTTGCTCATTCTTCTCCATAGAGACCTACCTACGTCTTCGAGCAACTAGCTTCAACTTTCTGACTAAACCGACTCCTTGACATTTCAAAAATGGTTTAATTGAAATAAATGCTTTGACTTTTTTGTCTCTTGACTGCCTTTTAAAAAAACTATTGGAACAAATGTAAAACGTATGATAGGAAACACAAGGGCCGTTTTTCCATACAAACTTAGTCCCTTGTTTCCTCCCTGGATAATGGCAGTAGATCAATAATTTTTTTTTTTTAAATATCCATAGCTACTATTGGCGTGTCCCTATGTTTTCCCTTTTCTCATAAATTTATTATTAAAAGAGATATGAATATTCAAAAACCTAAAAAATTGGAATGATTTTCCGCTGTGTTCAAACATTCAGAAGACAAATTTGACTTGATTATATAAAAAATTGAAAACATGGGAACACGGCAAAAACCTTTATTTATTTTCTAATGAAAAAAGCAGTTAAATCGGTTAAGTTTTGGAGAAGAAATCAAATCATTGATTTTGTGTACTTTTAATAGGTATTTTCGGTCAAAGATGCAGTTGTCTCTATCGCGCTCTGCGGTTCGTGTTCGGCATCGCGCGACAGCAATAGATTTTACAAATACCTAATTTTCAATTCTCTAGCCCGTGGTATTTCCTCTTAACAACTTAAGTATACTGATTATACAGCTGCTTTTACAAGCTTTTATTTAGTTTCACCTGTCCCGGTGACTGTCTGTGATTGTGTCTGTTAAATTCGACCCACTTTAAAGAGCTCGTACTTTTTTAAACGTGCATTTATTTTGTTAAAAAAGTACTTAAATGTTAAAAATACACTTATTTTAAAAGCCAATTTCAAAATTTAAACCTATTCCGAAAAACTTTGAATTTTAGTAGGTACTCGTCTGGGGGGTTTAGTTCTTTAAGAGAGAGACTGCCATGCTATTCTGTAAGAACTCACTTCAGTGCTCTCTTCTGATTCCGTGGTGGAAACTGTATTTGGTATCCTGTAACTTGATGAAAACTACTCTAGCGCCACTAAGTGGCATAGGTGTAACAAATTATTTTTACTTAACTATTTTAGCGAATACCAAATACTTTTCACTTCAGGTATCAGCGGAAATCGGAAATGAGATAGGATTCAAATTCGCAGGTGATTTCTTACAGAATTGCACTGCTGGAGTTGCGGACACCAGCCCACTATTTCCATACATACTAGGAGGGTCTAGAACTCTAGAAGCATGTACTGAATCCATGATGAAAGATTGTGTACCTTGTTATTCTTTACCTGACTTCAAAACTTGTGACACAAAGGGAATTGCTCAGTTTCTTAGGGTGATTTGGCTAAGTGTGGACATGATCTTTATTAATAAATGACTTGCATTTTAATAACTACTTAGATATAGGTAGGCAAATATTATTATTTTGTTGTAGCCAGACAGATGCAAGAATATGGTTCAACTGGCATGTGAAAAATTGAAACCTCTCCGGGTAAAATCTTTGTAAGAAGCGTATTGTTTTCTATAATATATTGTTTGCCCGTAGTATTTTGATATTATCTGATTATTTACACATGGCTTTTAATAAGGTGGTTAAAATAAAACTATTAGTTTTTATTTCTACTTTATTCAGAGTCATACACTATTAAAATATTATCTAAAAAGTGGGCAGGCGGTGTAACATTATTTTCGTACTCGTTTTACAGACAAACACTTTTTTTTGGTTATCACATTGGTTCATTTCATCAAAATTGATGTTTTATTCCCGTGCTGGTAACACTCTGCATCAAACAAATGGCTATATGGGTTTTAACTGGTGGAGACTGTTTAAATACTCTTTAATTCGACTTTTTGTACGTGTAGCTGGCTACGATGTGATGTGCAAAAATATTTTTTTAAGAATTTATAACATTGTTTAGTAAAAATAGTTTTTACCGGGCATCTTGTTCACGATTAGCCGACTCTGGTGATTCCCTTTGGCAATCAAGTGAATTAAATCCGTTATAATATATGTCACCGTCAAACCTCTTAACCAGTCCTCTTAACTAGTTTTGACTACAAAAATCAGTCAATAGTACTTTTGAACGGTTTAAAAGAAATTGCTCAAAATAGCTCTGTGCAACAGAAAGTGTCGGATATACACGACAATTCATTGTATATTTTATGAAATTTGTTGCAAATACTTTTGTGACATGGACTAGCTAAATGCCAAAATGATCATTGTAAAGTATTTTACGCAACTAATAACATTAATAGCCGCCATCTTCGTCAAACGTCATGTCCTGTCGAAAAAGATTAGGGATGCCCAATCGATTGTTATCGATCGATTTAATTTTTAATGAACTGTTGCATATTTATTAATCTGAATCACATTTTGAATTTATTTCGAATAAAGTGCAAATAGAAGCTACAATAAAAACATTCAATCACCATATTCCATATATTATTATTTATTTATTTTTTGACCACTATCTTATTATTCCCTAAAAGTGTAATTTAAAAAACCTACCCTTTATGCTTGAGGTCATACTCGATTTTAAATAAGTACCTACTCGTAGTGAGAATAATGCTGAAGTGAACAAAACTTACATATTTCATCATGATCATTATAATCTAATAATCATGATCATAATAATCTGGTAACAAATATTTTTTATTTCATTTTCATTTAATTTTTTCATTATTTAGAGTTTTGTAATTATTGTTTAGAAAACAATTCCTGGGCGAACAATGTATGGGGGCCGAGCAATGTCGATATCCTCCTTACTACTAAGAAACTAATTAGGCTTATTAGGCTTATTAGGCTGGCTGGTAGATTTTTTTGTGACCCTTTTAAAACATGTTTTGTACTGATTCTTACATCTAGGGCGATCCGTATTTTTGTATTTGTAACGCAAACGCGGTTTTATATTAATAAGGGTTTTGACTGAAACCAGTCAAAAGTAGTTTTGACTGGTGGTTTGTAACATATACCTACAGTTACAATTTTACTTAATCGTTACACGTGTAGGACGTGACGGACTACGGCGCCTGTTTTTGCTCATATTATTACGTTAGTGTACCTACTTACATATTTTGAAAGTCAATGTCCCGACTTCTAAAACAAGCGGTCCTTTCCGATGACTAGTCAGATTAACTGAGAATCACTAATTATATATTTTGCATACAATTTAATAGATACCATCAAAGCTTGGTCAAAAAAGTATAATTTATTTTAAATACCTACTAGTTTGACAGCAAAAAATATAAATAGGTAAATGAAAAATTTTGATGGTCGGTAAAAACTGTTTGACATTTGAATGTTATTAAAAATAAACTAGGTTGGAAGTAGTTTTCAATTTGAGCAAAACATAGTGTTAATCATTTTATGATTTTATGACTTAACTAATTAAATTTTTAAAAGTTTTTATTGGGTGCGACTCCAAGGACCAAAGTTTATTATTTGTTTCTTTATGAGTGGCAAGGACTACACAAAATCAATCTAAAAGGCGCATGTTATAACGATAGGCAGCTAACACGAAATCTGATTAATCAATTTATCTTAACATGACATAGGAAACATCTTCTTTACATAAGTAGTACCTATAAACAAAGTCGCTCCTGCTATAAGTACCTATGCTTAGACCTTTAAAAGGCTGCTCTCTCGAAAAAAGCCCGAATGAAGCATGCAGATGAAGCATTTACAGAGAAATTACATCGGAAACAAATTGTTAGTAATCTACATGATATGATAAGTAATTTGGTTTAGCCACAATTTTTCTATCGGTGTCACATAATAAGAAAAAATAAATGTCAAATCACCTCCAAATCATTGAGATAAAACCATTTTACTACTAAATTTCTTATCAAAAGAGTATAAAAAAAATATCTACTGCTTTGCAATACAAAGGAAAATGATTTGGGTTACTTTTTAGAAATATGTATTAGTAGCCACTCGACCCGGCTTCGCATAGGCCTATAGCCTTCCTCGATAAATGGACTATCCAACGCAAAAAGAATTTTTCTATTCGAACCAGTAGATCCTGAGATTAACGCGTTCAACCAAACAAACAAACAAACTCTTCAGCTTTATAATATTAACCTTTCGAATGTCTTATGTTACACAGTCCGACATAAGCAGCGGAGGTTTGACCTTCAACACTTACGCCCGACAGTCGTTGAGTTAAGTATAGATTTTTATTACAATAAATTAAAAATTCGTCCGATTAAAGATTGCGTCTACATCACCCCCGCACTCGTCCACAAATTCTGCTCCGCCCAAATGCTCAAGGTTATTGGCATGATAACAAGCCTTAAATGTGGTTTTTAGCAATAGATAGAGTGATTCATGAGCAAGTGACATTGCACCCGTGCGAAGCCGCGGCGGGTCGCTAGTTCATAAATAAGATACTTTTAAAGGTGCGTACTGATTAAATAACATGTTGTGTATCTTGTGTTTTACAACACGTCCAAATTATGTATGTTTTCATTTATTCAGTGTCCACATTACTGAAACATGTTACATTTCAACGTTTTATAACATGTAAGTCTATGTTATATAATATGTACGCACCTTTACGAATGTTATACGAAGATTCCGGGATTCCGCATGTCATAATTATTATGCGGTAATAATGCAGCCAGTAAATTATGTTTTGGTCTATGATTTATTTTGCAGAATGTTCAGTCTGGAGACCTGTTAGGTAGAAGGTCGTACCTATTATACGATTAAGTATATAGTCAGTGCACATTGCTCTAATAGAAATGCAACTAGCACACCTGAGAACGGATGCTATAATTAAGGATGTCAATTATTGCTTTAACGTTCAGAGGCATAGACAGTAAATTATAGCTACAATGTGATAAATACAATAACTATGTAACACAGGTACTAGCGTCCACGAAATTTTCGCCAAATAGGGGATATTACAGCAATGTTCTGGCACCAGAGTGCAGCACTAGCATAATTCGTAAACAGTTTTTCGACGAGTCGTTCAAAGCGTGAAATTCTGCCTTTAATTGAGTTCAAAATTGGGAAGTGTATTATATTATACAATAATGCATCAGTGCTGTGTATTTCGATGTAGAAATGAAGGGAATTATTCATTTTGAAAAGAAGAAAATGTTCGAAAACTTTGGGAAGCACCTAAAAATCACTCTAAAATATGTTCAGGTTAAGTATTCAGGTGAGATAGACGTATTTACAGAATAACGTTCATTTTTGTCATGTAAGACAACCAAATATGATTTTTTTCTGAGCATAACCTAGAATCCACTTTCAAATGGCCGTAGGATGCCATAATATAGTTAAAAGTACGGTTAGGTAAGTAAGATTAATTAATACTTTGATATATTTTTACAAAATACCTAGCTATTATAATTAATAACATAATTAAACAAGAATACGAGATTATGCTCGTGGGTATGTGCTAGTGGCGCCCTCTGCGCTGAGTTTCGCGTAATGTTCCCTATTGGTTGAACGCTGCAGGTCAACTACGGCCTTAGGTATACCAACAGCTAGCTAATTTTCAAGTTTAAACGGTTTTAAATGTCAATCAAAACTTGTGCCTAGATAGAAAACTTCTAAATCGGTAGATGACAGCCATTTGAAACACAATATTAGTTATAAGTATCTTTAGTTTTCAATTCTTTTACAATATCAACTTTATAGATGTCTCGAAAGATGTAATTATATTTAGTTTAGTTTGGTTGTTTTTACTTCACATTAAGGTACATACATAATATCTATGCGTAGTCATGGGCGCCACCAGAAAAAATATCAGGGAGGTGCAACCCGTTTTATTTGGTGCGTGTTGGAAATCCTCATGGACTTCATCGTGGGGGTGATGGAGGGGCATGCCGGACTTTTACCGGCTAAAACCAACGAGGTGTTCGATCTCTGCCTTTGACCGGGGGTGCGGGATTCGCATTTTCTTAACACACAAATAAGCATTTCTGCTTTAGAAATCTTTTTCTATGTATTTTCTTTTCCGACAAGGTGCAAGCGCACCCCTTTGCGATAGTAGGGTGGACCAAAAGTCCGGTAACATTTCAAATGGTTATAAAAAAAAAAAGAGTTATGAGAGAAAATATGTTTATTTATTATAAAAATACAAAAATCAGGGTTTTATTTTTTAAAAATAACGTCGTCCAAATGTGTCCCTTGTTTAGTTTGGCACTCCTGTAACCTAGAGCGGAAATGTTCCATCACCGCCCGACAAGTGTTTGGAGAAATGTTAGATTTGTCACCAATGGACTTTTTCCTTTGGGGATACCTCAAAAGTAAAGTTTTTAATAACAACCCTCAGTCCATTGAAGAATTAAAAGAAAATATACGCGAGGAAATTCAGAACATTTGCCAAAGCCAGAGTGCCAAACTAAACAAGGGCCACATTTGGACTTTAAAAAAAATAAAACCCTGATTTTTGTACTTTTATAATAAATAAACATATTTTCTCTCATAACTCTTTTTTTTTTATAACCATTTGAAATGTTACCGGACTTTTGGTCCACCCGGTACTAATACTTATACTGTGCCTTTGCACCCTATTGCCGGCGCCCAAGTGCGTAGTATAAAACAAAGTTGCTCCTGCTGTTTGTACGCATAGATCTTTTAAACAACGTAACGGATTTTAATGCAGTTTTCAGCAATAGATAAGGAAGGTTTATTAATAAATATAATTCGACCTTTACATTGCACCCGTGCGAAGCAGTGGCGGGTCGCTAGTGTAATATATAATTTTCTCCCGACCTCCACGCGGACCAAGAAGCGTGTAAAAGCTAGTACTAGTACCTAATGTGTGTATGTGTGTGTGTGTGCATGTGTGTGTGCGCGTATGTGTGTAATGTGTTTGTGTATGTGTGTAATGTGTGTGTGTGTGTGTGTGTGTGTGGCCTACATGTTATTCAATATTAGTTACATAATAGCCAAACATAATATTTAAAAAGTACTACGGTCAACCCTTAGATTATTACCTAACCTAATCATCGATAAGTAATTAAACTTCAAGCCGGTGATGGTGACCGTAAATCAAATCACATGTAAATTGGCATAAATAAAAATTAAAGTGCCTTTAAACGACTTATTTACCTATACAAAACCGGTAATTTTATGTAATTTATTACTGCACGTGAGGGCAAATATTTCGCCGGGTCAAGGCCACCTTTTTGGCGATCTGTCTTTTACCCAGTGTTGCTTGCTTTGAATAAAACAAAGATTATTTTTTACCAAGCTGGCTAATTGAAAAGGTACCAGACCTATATTAAACTATAAACGGTTTAGGTAGGTAGTGTAAACAATCATGATATGTATTTTTATTGAAATCTGCATACATGTTACATTTCTCATACATGTAGTACTATGTATAATTGCTTGTATATTACAAATGCAAAACAAAGGACAGTGGCAAACGCCCATACTTCATCAGGCCCACTTTTTCAACTCAACAGACAATAATAATACGAACGCTAAAATGACTTGTCATAAACATTATTTACTATAAAAACATCAATATCAATATTGATCATGGGGATACCGAGATATTAGTGAGATAACAAAAACGTTTTTCAGGTTATAAAAATAAAAATATTTAAGGTAATTAAGAAAAAAGAAACACTTTACAAAAAAAGAATTAACCTCTTTTTGCCAACGGCTAAAAGGCGTTTAAAAATAAAAACTTGAGAGGCGTCATCGTCATCGTCATCGTCATCGTCATCGTCATCGTCATCATCATCATCATCATCATCATCATCATCATCATCATTATTATTATTATTAATATCTGGCTTGCTTTCAATAAGAGAGAGAGAGAGAGACAGACAGAGAAACATGCGACGCCGCACAGCTTACAATAGCTTACTATAGCAAAAAGTGTCGTGACAACTTTTCGTAAGAATTTTTTCCGTCTAGCCCCCTTTCACAACGCGCGATAAGGAACTTCGTTCCAACAGTAAATAACTATTTAATTTAAGTTTTTTTTAAATATATATTTCATTTGTGTCCGCTCCTAATTTCGCCGGTGTCCTTTAGTACCTACCTACCTATGTTTGCAAGAAATATCAGAATTTTAACAAGTACAATAAAATAAATAAAAACATTTCAAGTTTGTTTAGGTACGTCTCAGTTTACCTTTATGAAGGTAAAAGACCCGCACTTTTGTGAAAATGCGAATAAAAACTGTAGGGATATTTTCTTTTTTAACAGAAGTAAGAAACATAATAATGTTGAATTGATTTTTATCTTGATTGATTTATCGTAGGTACCTACTTATAAATTAAATGTATAAGAAAAACTAAACAAAGTTGAAAACCGTCAATCATGATTTATTTTACGTTTATCGTATTAAAGTGGGTCAATGACCCCAGATTATGAAATTATTAAGTCAAACATAGACACAACATGATAGTTTAAGTACTTGATGAATAAGTATTGGGTAATAACTTTTGTAGGTTGGCATCTACCGACTTAAATTATTATAGGTACAAACCTATAATAAAATCAGTATTTTTACAAACAACGGGCATTATGTTTAGATTCTACATTATAGGTAGGGATTCAAATAATCCACGCTATATAAAAAGTATTCTATTGCATAGTAATCTCTGTTAATGTAGGTATTGATTAGAAACACATGTTGCTTCATTATTAACATAACAGTCATTGACACACACACAGCGCAAACGTCTCGGTTCAATGAAACTTCATATATGGAACCTACATGGAGGTAGTATAATGGAAACTACTAAAAATAATAAGATTTTTTGTAGTGTTTCCCGCTGTGGCTTGTGAATTATGTGGAGTGGGCTTGAGGTGAGACATTAATCCCTAGCATTTTATAGAGTACTAGCAACCCAACCCGGCTTCGCATCGGGCCTATAGCCTTCCTCGATAAATGGACTATCCAACACAAAAATAATTTTTCGATTCGGTCCAGTAGATCCTGAGATTGGCGCGTTCAACCAAACAAACAAATAAACTCTTCAGTTTTATAATATTATTATATATTATCTTATCTTATAATAAAAATATTTTGTGCGTGTGTATGAAAGTGAACTCCTCCTAAACGGCTGGATAGATTTTTATGAATTTGTTAGTGTGTGTTCCAGTGGATTTGAGAATGGTTTAGATTCGCAATCGGACCCGGCAGGTGGCGCTATAGTCGGGTTGCAGGACAACGTCTGCCAGGCCCGCTAGTTAATTATATAAAAATCTTCTGTGCGTGTGTATGAAAGTGACCTCCTCCTAAACGGCTGGACAGATTTTGATAAAATTGTTTGTGTGTGTTCCAGTAGATTCGAGAATGGTTTAGATTCACAATTTGACCCAGGTCCGCTAGTATATTATATAAGTATAGATTATCTGACCCGACAGGCGTTGGCTTGTCAATTGATTTTTAAATTTTCTCACCGTATAAACTATCCCTGGACTTCTACAAATATTTAAAGACCAGAAATTAGCCAAATCGGTCCAGCCGTTCTCGAGTTTTAGCGAGACTAACGAACAACGATTCAATAGAATATTTCTATCTTAGTAATATTATAGGTAATATATTTATACACTTCACTTGACATTTTTATATCCTAACGCAGTATTCTTCTGAATACTGCATGTGGGATGACCGGATGACGGCTTACCATAGAAATATAAAAAAACAGTCACCTAAATACATCGAGAGAGATTTTTACAGAATAGGTACGTACATCAGCTCTACATAGTAAATTGTTCGCATAGCAAAACCTAGTGTAGTAGTTCAGGTTTTTGTGATGAGTTCTCACCTATTTCTATAATTTATTTGTGACGACTTATAATTTAATTGTCACATGACCATTCGTTCATAATAAATGTAATTAATTCTATTCGTCTGTAAATGTACCACAATAAATAAGTAATTAGTATTAATTTATGAAAAATGTAAGTCTGTAAATGTTAACACAACAGGTTATAAGAATACTAGTTGCTAAATTTTACCTTCTATCATTCATACTATTAAAAGGACCAATTATTTTCACAGATTTCCTGGGTTGTTAATATTTATTTTACTCCATTAGAAGGTACTTACTTACCGACTGGTAAATAGGTTATTATCTAGTACCCTCAAACTGTGGACCTAGGTCTGGTCCTTCGGTACCGATACCTCAAAATTAAAGAAGCATCTGCCGAGTAACATTGTAAATACTTGTATCATAGATACATACTATACGTAGCATAAATACCTACAGGAACTTACAGTACCCACTTACCTAACATTGTTATCACCCGACTATACTTCTAAAATCAAACAAATAACAACAAATAGGTACCCTAAGTTCCGCGGTTATGTTTTAAAAATTGCACTGCACTCTACCATATCACTTCGTAGTACTATTTGGCACTATTCCAGATCACTGCTCACCAAGGTTACTCTCCCTCAATGGTTGAGGAAGAAACACTGAAAATATATATTCTTGTACTCCTAACGCCACATGTTTTGTAGTAGAATTTATAAAAGAAAACACAAAAAACACTAACCATCTCCTCTCCGGAAATTATTTTCATTTCATGCACCGCACCCATAGCACATGCTTAACGCCACTTTTAAATATAGAACACGCGTCTCTCTCATTCGGCGTCCGCACACTGACTGATAAGTTTCGGCGCCTGATCATATATTTACGAGAAATAATCAAAAACGGCCGAATCATTGTCCTATAATCTAACGTGCCTAGGTGCCTATACATATCGTGGTATATATCTAGGTACTTCAAATTGTTGATAACTTTCTGATAGAGATACATTTTCAGGGCAACACCTGAAGTTTGGAAATGATGATTAGGTATGTTGTAGATTACTATTATGTTTTTGAAAGCCTACTTACTTATCATTCTAATATTCAATTTGTAATCTATTTTATTATTGGTTGTAGCTATTAATTATGTACTGCAATTAGCAACAGTATTCCTACTTAGGATTAAAATGCGATAGCGGATTCATAAATTGGGTCTCAAATATCAGGAACCGTCGGCGGCGGGGCGGCGCGGTGGATCCAGATGGAAGGAGATGGCGAGAGGACTTAGGATGACACTCCTCCAAGATCGAAACAAGAGAAGCGGAGAAAAATAATCAACAGATGGCCTCTGATGCACGGTCGCAAAAAAACACGGGCAAGTAACCATACAACTTTTTTCCATTATGAACTTTCTAAGTTTATTCACTGACATCACTGTCACCGGTGAAGGAAAACATCGTGAAATACTGGACTTATAATCTAATATAATTATAATCTACACTTATATTATAAACAGGAAAGATTTGTATTTTTGAATGCTTGTAACGATTAAACTCAAAAACTACTGGTCCGATTTTAAGAAATATTTCACCATTGTCTTGAACCCTGGGGAAGGACATAGGCTACTTTTTAATCCGCGACTTCGTCTGCATCCACGATAACCGACGTTCACGCGGACAAAGTGGGCAAAAGCTAGTAGACTATAAGTATTGAGGTATCTTGAAAGCGAGGTGCTCAATGGTCATGCCTTCGCAGTCCTAAAGAACAGGCAATCGCTATGCAGGGAGACAATATTAGGTTGTTATGATTATAATTATACAATTCCCTAATAACTGTAGAGTCAGTGGGGCAGACCTGTTTAAATATTGGTACCTTATTGGTTAATTTTCTTCCAGTCCACTCCGCTTCGGTGGAGTTTCACTGAGAAACGAGCCAAGAGGATCGTCGGCAATGCTTGTTGAGTCGAAGCTCCAAAGTCTTGAGCATCGACGCCGAGTTGCTGGCCTGTCGGTTTTGTATCGGTTGCATTTTGGGGAGTGTACGACGGAATTGCATAAAATTTAATTCCGCCAAGCCCGTTCCATCATCGGACCACAAGACGTACGGCGATGCACCACCGGTACATGGTGGACATCCCACCCACACGCACAAAACGTTTTGGGAACACATTCATTGTGCGTACTGCTAAGGAGTGGAATTCCCTGCCTGAGTCTGTGTTTCCTGATAGCTACAACCCGGGAGTCTTAAGTCAAGAGTAAATAGGTTACTTCTAGGCAAGCGTGCTCCATCTTAGACCTCATCGTCGCTTCCCATCAGGTGAGATAGTGGTCAAACGTATGCCTATCAATAATTAAAATAAGAAAAAAATACTCTTACCTTTAGGATTAAGCTAGGTTACTAAACACAGAGAAGAAGAGAGGCCTTAGGGAGGCGGATATTTCAACCAAATTCCTTCTACTCTTCATGACATATTTTTTGCAAGATGATAATTCAAAATACCGTCACCCATCGCCACCCAAAGACAATAAAAAGGAAATAAATGTAATTAACGTCATCAGGTATCTACCTAATTGCCAGGTACCTACGAACGTTTGACGAAATTAAACATTTGTGACCAATTGAGTTTCACGCTGAATTTATTCACGCTGGGAGCCAAATATGACTGTGTTAACTAATTATACAAGACGTTTAATTATTCTAATTACTTGCTTAAAACAATCAGGTAGTTTGAACAATGTTGATGTCACACAATATCCTTGTGATACCACATGCGGAATTGCGGACACGTGGCAAATGATATGTCTAGACAAAATGTTTGCATACATAGCTGTATTTTAACATAACACTACGAAAATAAAACAGTAGTTTTCTAAGACTGATTTATAGGGTGACTGGTAATTAGTGTACGATACTTAAACACGTGATTGTGTTCATGATAACAAACAACTTTCCCGAAGAAAAAATGTTTTTTGTACTGGTACACTTTTATCACAATAACACAACAGCCGTATGAAATTCACGCGCGCGCACGCCTGTGACCTAAAGTGAACCAGAACAAAAAAAAAATTTTCTTTGGGAAAGTTGTTTGTTATCATGAACACAATCACGTGTTTAAGTATCGTACACTAATTACCAGTCACCCTAAATATAGCATTTTATGAATACTTAAAACCATTTTTAAATAGTCACGATTTTATGGCCCGGTTTCTAATAAAGCGTAAAAAGGAGATTATAGGTCTCACATACGAAGAGACTGAGGAACTTATAGAAGTACCTACGTATACAGTAAATTATGTTTGATGCTAGTAAAAATCAATATATATAGACAAATATACATATATTTTATATGCATATTCTCTGTATTCCGTGTATCTCACGAATTCATGTGTTCACTCAAAAACATCATAATTACACTGACACTCCCTCTCACACGCATTTCACCACATCACATAACACAAAGAGAGGTACATACAAACATACATGACATACACACATACCATAAATAGAACTTAGGACTATTATTATTCCTTGTTTTGTAAAATGCTAGCATTTAAGAACTTTAATGTAATGTAACTCGAGGGGATTGGCGCTGCAGCTGTTAGCCGAAATACAGGTTCCTCCTAGTTCGGCTGCAGATGCTAAAACTTTTTTGTTGTAGGTACCTACTTTTGTTTTATCATAGCACTAAACTGTAACAAAATCTAAGTACTTACTGTTATTATAAAATAAAGATTATTATTACTATTATTATAGATATCTCGCAAACAACTAATAAGTACCTATTGCGTTGAAGCTCAGCGGTGAGATGTAAAAAAAATGCAAGCCGTTTTGTTGCACGAGACATCTCTTCGCCTATAAGGATAGAGGGCCAATAGGCAATTTATCCTGTCAAAATTTGACAAATTCTACACTCCAATGATCATTTCTTACGTTACTATCAATAACACTTGAAATCATCTCTTTATAGATATATTATAGTTTCTCTAAACTGTACATGAATTAACATTCCGTCCGTAGATGAAGGTATTTATAGAGAGTATAATTATACTTATCCACATACGGACTATTCATAGGCAGTTCAGAAACCAATTTTACTTTCAAACTATCTATATTTTGCAACTTCAAACTATCGCTTATGTAGTTTCCATAAAGCCGTTTTTCCGCTAATGTGAACGAGCAAACGTCCGCTCGTACAGACAGCGTCATCAACTACTTACTCCTATCCGATGAAATGACAATGCCAG
This sequence comes from Charanyca ferruginea, assembly GCA_947361185.1. Taxonomy (NCBI): domain Eukaryota; kingdom Metazoa; phylum Arthropoda; class Insecta; order Lepidoptera; family Noctuidae; genus Charanyca; species Charanyca ferruginea. Next base: position 24,847,668 of record OX376059.1, on the reverse strand, counting down.
ATCCTGCCCCACCCATGTACAGAAAAGTAAATTAATGAAAATAATTGTAATGAATATAGAACCTTCCTATACAAAATCGTTTTTCTTTAGAACTTGCGGATTACGAAATACCGACCCACAAAATACAAACTCATTTTACCTAAAATACAATTTAACCTGTGATCAATGTCATTATTGTTTTTAGATTTAAACGGAAACCGCAAGTTCTACAGTCACTAAGACTAATGTTTAGTTATCAGCAATAAATAAACAGTAAGATGCTACATATTGCACATGACTTTTATTGAGTGGGGCAAAGTTCTATAGAGTTTCTGGCATTGTCCTTTTAATGCGTGGAGGGTAAGCGGTATATGCGGACGTAGGTATTGTGCGCTTGCTGGTCATAATACTGGTAAGTTAGACTGAGAACGCAGCTCTACCTTCTAACTCACCATTCGTTCATCCGCTATACTCATCAATCGTACTATGATTATTCATTCATTATTAATTAGGAAACACACCCATATTTAGCACACTTACACACAAGCACAAACTTACACATACCTACTTACACACACGCACAAACTTGCACATACTTTACGCACACCGGACACTTTATATTATTTCCTTCCTTGTTCACGACCTTCAACCTTTGTCTTAATTAAGAGAAAGGTTTGGATTGGGTCCACATTTCAAGAGGTTATTTCAGTCTTTACCTTTACCATTGAAAATCGTGTCATTAAATCAATGGCATGGTCCTTGTGGTCATTATGATTCAAGAATTCGGTCGTATACAAAGTATGCTTCATACAAAGGTTAAAGTAAAACTCAAAGAATTAATTCAATTGAACCATTTACAAGCACTTTTGAATTGTAAAGGAGTCAGTTAGTTAATCATAAAGTTGAAGCTAGTTGCTCGTTCCAAAACGTAGGCAGGCTCTATGGAGAAGAACGATCAAGAAACTCCACGAACACTCTTACGTTACTAAGGCGCTAACAAGCGACTTTTGCAGATTTTAAACTGATAATCACGTCAAAAAGTACCTATAAATGATTTGAAAAAAAAAATGTGTGAAACTAGAACATTCTCTTAATCATTTAGTATGTGAATATTTTTGATTAAGTTCATATTAAATAGTTTAATTAAATCGTGAATTTATGTCTGACGTGGACAAAACATTGATAATCACACAAAATCTACCAGGAATATTTAAACGAAACTTTTACTATATTACAGACAATTTTATTATCTATCTTTTAGTATACGCCTTTTTTAAGTTAAAGAATACTATCTTTTATTTAATTGTTTCGACTAAACTTTGAGAGTTTTGGACGCAGCGCATACGATTCTCTGGTCGCTCAAGGTCGCCGGCGTACATTACTACGATATCAACATGGCATTTTATTAATTGATAATATAGGTAATCCTACTTTTAATAATACTCATCCCATTTACTGGTTATTAATATTATGAACGACCGTGAACCAGTTGATTTTTATTTTTAATTTTCATACGTATTGAGCCGTTTTTAATTATGCATGTTTTTCCTCTACATCTCGTATTTGTATGGTGTTTACATTATCAATGGGTAGTTTTTTTAGTCTAGTACCTAGGCTACTAATGTAGCTCTTTTAATTAAAACGATGTTTTAGTTAGAGATTAATTTATTTATATTTCAGTATTATCAAAAATTTAAGGGTTAAATAGGGGACAGAAGTATACCTGTCTAAAGGACAATACGGTATCTGCGACTGACGGTGTCACTGACCTACTTATTAATATTTTCTTGCCTATTATGGAGTGATTAAGTAATTAATTAAAACTGTGGAATTCACTGCCCGCCTCTCTGTTCCCCTTTAAAATGTAATGTGGGTATCTTTAAGGCACAAGGGATCTGGCTCATCCTAGACAAACGTGCTCCGAGTTGCGGTCAAACGTAAGTCTATTAAATTTAAAAAATATATAATAATATAGGTATTTAAACCATCTTAAATCTACCGTGTTTGTTGAAAAAAAACTTGAGAGGTGTCAAGGGACACCCGGATGGAACGAAGTTCCTTTCGATTAATTAGTGAAGGAATTGTAATAAAATTTTATTACAATTCCTTCACTAATTAATGTGATGCGTTAAAATGAATTTAAGTGGCTTTATGCCAGGGCAAAAAAAAAACGAGGAATGAAAAGTTATTATGGCTGCTTACAGTGTAAGTAAGTCATTTTAAAGATTAACATTTTCTAACATGTTAGTACAATGCGTAGTTATTTAGATAGAAAGACCAATAAATTATTTCTGCGCCATCTATTGGCCGTTCGTAATTCGATCTCGAAGAGCACAGTTGCGCCAATAACGTTAATAGATGGCTCTTAAATCAAATATACAAAAGTGTCGTGACAACTTTTCGTAAGAATTTTTTCCGTCTAGCCCCCTTTCACAACGCGCGATAAGGAACTTCGTTCCAAAACTCAATAGTAATTTATCGTAACCTAGTATTTGCCTTAGTATTTATACGTTGCAGTCAAGAGGTCGTTGACCACAAATTAACTGTATTAGGTACCAAGTTTATAGTCGCCTGAAAACGAACACTATACAAAATAATGGGGTCACACATATTTTTCCGTATTATTCAAATATTCGGTTACAAGTACAACGACCAAGTAAACAAAGTCGGTAAATGAATGAATGTCTGACTCTGTATTCAAATAGTAAAAGTCGTATACGGTACATTTAATAATATTATAGTTCTAAGTAGGTATCGAATAACAGGTATCGTAGGTATCGAGTACATACAATACATTGCAAAGGTCAGAGTGCACATTACCCCAAAAACTACATTTTATACAAACCTTGGTTATCGGAACTGTTTGTGAATTCAGCTGGCAAGTACCCTACTTTAGACTGCTTAACAAAATATGCTAAAAGCGTCGTTATCTGTTGACCTTTGACCTTCACTATCACGGTCGTCTCTTTCCGGAGCAAAAGACTGCCTAATGAAACTTGTAAATTAGGTTTATCTGACGAATAATTGCAGTTGTAGGTTTTAGTAGTAGATAAGGCAAACTACAGACGAATAGCCATCCTGTGAGTGGTCAAGAGGCTGTTTTGAGAAACCTTGATCAATCTTTGACTGCATTGTAGCTGTACCATGATACGAGATTATGTAAGTGCTAGCATAATTCCATGTATTTTATCATTTCATTCAATATGTATCATCATTTAATCCTAATTCCTAATTCCTAATTTCCTAACTAATATTATAAATGCGAAAGTAACTCTGTCTGTCTGTCTGTCTGTCTTTTCTTCACGCCTAAACTACTGAACCGATTTGTGTGAAATTTGGTACAGGGTAAGTGTGAACCCCAACAAAGGACATAGGCTACTTTTTATTCGACTTCGACTTCGTCTGCGTCCGCGATAACCGACATATACGCGGACGAAGTCGCGGGCAAAAGCTAGTTCCATATATTTCATCATTTGATTATATATTTCATCATTAAGTTCCATATAATTTCGCGAGTATCGCGATCCTAAAAATCATCGAACCTATTTGTTTGTTGTGCCTGTTACTGAATAGCTAATACACCAGATTATGTTACACCAGAGCGGCAGCATGTACCGCCTTATCGTTTGATTAGATGGTCCTCGAATGGTTGGTAGGTATCACGCACGATTGGCTACATCATATCGTAAGTACACGATCGTTTGATAAGTACTTACATTACTTTTCTAATATTTTTCCTGATGTGTTGCTAAGTTAGACTGTATTTTATATCTGCGCAAGATTTGTATCTATACGAAAATAATGACAGATGAGGTAAGCCAATCAGCAAGCTAATGGTAGGAGGGCTAGCCAGAATCCCTAAACGTTAAGAAGGCAAGAACTACATGAAACATCACTCCGACATTCGTGTGCTCATGAAAATTTTAGAGCAAGCAAAGGTAACATTTCTTACCGGTTACTCTAGTTCAATTTTATAAATTCGTAACTTTTGGTTCACAAGGGTCAAATGTCAGCTACGAGAAACGAGTCACACTACAAATAGCTAAGAAAATGCCAAGCCTTTTGCTAATATGCCTACCTAATATACTCACAAGCAAAATGCTTCGAGCATAATTTATGAGTTTACACGTTACTAAATTTACATAATTATGTAACCTATTAAATAATTATGTACTACGACATAAATTTGGACATTCCACAGCTCGGAGATGATCTGTGACACATTCTCAATCTTACCTACACCGAAGTGATTACGTAAACGTTTATCAATGGATAAAAATAATCAATGTGATCTGAAATGTCTTGAATTTGATCGATCGATAGCGGATTTGCGAATATTTATTATGACTGAACTATGTTTAGATTAATTCAATAGATTATAGTCTCTTTTTTATACAAATAGGCTTGCGTTTGACCGCAACTCACCTGATCTTAAGTGATGATGCGACCTAAGGTGAAGCACGCCTGTCTAGAATAAATCAGTTCACCCGTGCCTTAAAAATACCCAGATTATATTTATCGGAGAACAGAGAAACGGGCAGTTGAGAGTTCCCACTGCTAATAATGAAGCCTCCGACACTGTGGGATCCTCCCATCAGGGAGGATCATTTCTTCGCTAGTTAAATCAGGTGAGTGGAGCTATTGTCAAATGACAACTGATAGCTCCACTCACCTAATTTAGGACAAATTCGGGAGCTTCGGAAACACAAAGAGGCTGTTTATCGAAAATGTCCCACTACCCTACTATTACTGATTATAAATGCGGAAGTGTATGAGGATGGGTGATGTTGTCCGCATGGTGTCGGACGTAAAGAATAGCACCATCCCATATCTTCCCGTGGGTGTCGTAAGAGGCGACTAAGGGACGTACCAGAGAATGGGCAGCAGCGTTCTCTGTGCATTTGTAACAACCATACTGCGATCGCTAACCCGCTTGCCTAGCGTGGCGATTATGGCAAAACCCCCCCTTGGGGAGGTCTATGTCCAGCAGTGGACGTCTTTCGGCTGAAATGATGATGATGATGAGGATGAATGGATGGATCTGGATCGATGGATGGAAAGATGCATGAATGGATGGATGTTTGCACGGAATAGTAAAAACAAGTAAATTGCCCACGCTACTATCTTGCGTGCGTGTGTCACAATTATGCGGAAAATAATAACAACCTTCGTCAGTTGTAACTTTTAAATGTAAATCATCATAGTTTTAAGTTATTTTAATTGTATAAAAATTGTAAAATATCAATAAACAAGTACTTTATAAACACTACTAATGTATGGAAGAGCGGAGTCTCCTAATACAGGCTTCATACGCTTAAAAGGAGGCTCCAATCACCACTGATGTATGATGACTTGTTGATTCCAATAAAACTTTTTTCATTTTTCATTTCATTAATAAGTCTTAATTTTGTATTCCATGAATAACAAATTCAACTTTGATGAAAACTCAGTTGTTGTTTAAACAAAATGAAGACTGTTTGTAACTCTTGCACACTTAAACAGCTGAACGAAATTAGCGAAAATTTGCCACACATTTTGATATTGATCATTTGTTTTTGAACACAGGACACAGGACATTTGTTTTTGTGTTCCCATGGGATAATTTGCCCCGTGTGGTGCCGGCTGCAAATAGCACCAGCCCATTTCTACCCGTGCGTGGCTGTCGTAGAAGGCCACAGAGGGATATTGGTCAGAGGATGGGCAGCAGCATCCTTCTGAGTACCATAACACCTACTGCGATCGCTAACATGCATTGGCCAAGCATGGCGATTATGGCTGAACATCCCTTTGGGGGAGACCTATGCCAAGCAGTGGGCGTCTAAAGGTTGACATGATGATGATGATGATGATGATGATGATGATGATGATGAACTATCTAACTCCACTCCACTTCTTCTAACTTTTTTTCTCCTTCTTTGTGAATAATTTCTCCCTGCTACTTTGTTCCACAAGAAGACAAGTGCACTTCACTTCACTTAAAATATAGCCATATTATGCCATAATTTAGGACTTTGACTGAAGTTTACGTAGACAAAATCGCATACAGAAGGTATAGTAACTTAAAAAAGAAAACCAGTAACAATATTTTAAGCGTTACTAATAAGACAGCGATTCGTTCAAAAATTTTTTCACTTCTCTTGCTCAAAAAGGCTGTCATTGTAGCATACCAAAACGGGGATAAAATAGCATTTTTCATTTCTAATTTTTGTGTGTCAAATATGACAATGAGCCTACAAAAACGAAAAAGTCTTTAGTCATAAGTAGAATAATCATGAATAAAGATTCGACTTATTACTGTTTCATAAAAAAGTAACCTCATTTTAATTTTGAAAATGGAACTAAAATCGGCGATCTACAGAAAAAACAAAAAAAAGACAAACAAAAAAAATTATAAAGATTTCGCGCCAATATCTTTATAATTTTTCTCTAATTGCAAATTGAATTGTAAGTGACCGTAATTAATTTCTCGCAATCGTAGTGAAAAGTATAGTGTAACACACGGCGCTAAAACCCATTAAAACTCGGTTTCTATTTACTCCCTCGCTAAAGCTCGGGAGTAAAACTACCTGGTAGGTATAGAATGGTTCATTTTAGCTCCTTGTATAACAATCTACTATTGTGCTTCGCCTTCATTAAATTACCACGTTTTGTTCACAAACCATGAAATTGTAGTGAATGCTCCCTAAACAGCGCGACCTGACAAGTTGACAACTAGCGTTGTTTTATAAACATCGGGCCTGAATGACGCAAACTCGGATAAATTACAATTCCGTTTTGAGTTAAGTCACGTACAACTCATATTGTCATTTGTCATGTCCATGTGTAATTTGGAAGTAATGGAGCTGTAGGTAAATAAGTACTAAATGAGATAGTTGTGCCTGCCCTAAATAATAATAAATAACAATAATAATAATATGTGGGAACACTTCAAGATCCTTCACGGCCATCTGACCCCAAATTAGGGAGACCCTGTATAGGTGTCAGACAGCTGATATACTTACACAAATACATTTAAATACATACGTATAACGATAAAGAACAACCAGACACGGTGGTATGGTGGTAAAAGCCTCGGTTCCTCTCCCTTTACCTTACCAGAACCGGCTAACGTTACGGTAAAATTAATATTGTCAGTTAACTGCGCTACATATATTTCTCCCTATGCCACGGGCGTACTTACTCTACGTCCTTTATTTTCTTCGCTAGTTAAAGCAGTTATTCTATAAATCTTACACTAGGTGACATGAGCCTTTCTCTATAAGTGATTACAACTATCTTAAACATTTCTACCTTCAGCCCGCGACTATGACCCCGTGAAAGTCGGAGATTAAGTAATTCCATCATCGGGCGAGCAGATTTACGGCGAAGCGTCACCGCTTTAAGGTTGAAATTCGACAGTCTCGAACCGAAAGCTTTGCATCTACATTCATTGTGCAGACTGTGGAATTCACTGCCCGTCTTTCTGTTCCCCGATTTAAGTATAATCTGGGTATCTTCAAGCCGTGATTGAACCGGTTCATGCAAGGCAAGCGTGTGTTACCTTAAGCAACGTTATCACTTAAGATCCGGGCCTGTAGACAAAATCCCTATTCTGTTAGCGATTAACGCTAACATATTTACATCACGTGACATCTGGTAAGCAAACGTCAACTGCATACAATTTGATTTTTCCGTTGGCGTTAACGCTAACAGAAAGGGATTTTGTTTACACGCCTTGTCGGCAGGCCCGGGTCAGTTGTGGCCAAACGCAAGCCTTTATTAAAATATTAAATAAATATACCATACAACAACATATCCTATAATACTCTGCAATAGTTGTAGCTTTTCAGCTCTGCAGCTTTGCAGCTTTGCAGCTCCAGAGATAACCTCTTGCAAACAAAACAACAAATAAACTTCAGCCCTTTTAGTTTAGTGTAGATAATGATGCCAATTCTGCTCGAGCTATACTTATCTTCAGCTAATTACATCTCTTTCTCTCCAATAAAACAAGAAAGAGACAGATATTAATAAGAGCTGTCAATTTAAGTCGATCTAAAATGTACATTAGTTGTCAAGTCAGAACAAATTGATTGAAAACACGGCAAGGGTCAAGGAAAAAACTAATTTGACATATCTAACTTAGTTCTCATATGACGCCGTCCTGTTCTTCAGCTGCCTGGTAGTAAGAGATGCCAATTGTCTAATTTTAGTTTAGTTTGTGAACAAGGACAAGATGAAAATATGAATGCAATTTTGACGAATCCTCCCTACGCACTTAAAATTTTATGAGGCTAGGTAGATACATTGTTTCGCAGATTGTATTCATCTGAAATACGAGAGGAATCCCTTCGTTATCTATACTAATATTATAAAGCTGAAGAGTTTGTTTGTTTGTTTGTTTGTTTGGTTGAACGCGCTATCTCAGGATCTACTGGTCCGAATTGAATAATTATTTTTGTGTATCCTCGATAAATGGACTATACAAGTCCATTTCTCGAGGAAGGCTATAGGCCCATGCGAAGCTGGGTCGGGTCGCTAGTTATTAATAAAGCTAAATTACAAATGATATTAACCTTTAAAATCACTCCAGCTGGCCATGAAGGTAGGTATGACTTTACATCAAAAAGTAAAGTCACTTTAACAGTTTCAATAAGACTGGTCTGAGACTATCCCAACCAGATTTAAAAACAAACAACGTCAGTCACGGAAACAATTTATAACCAGAAATTCAATGATGACGAGTTTCATTACTTTATGGCCGATATGCGTCAGAAATGCATTATATAAATATCAACTCGAGCATCAAATATTCGTTATGAGGTACTGTATATATGTCACAATCAAACCTCTAAACCAGTCAAAACTACTTTTGACTACAAAAATCAGTCAAAACTACTTTTGAACGGTTTAAATTAATTCTTAATATTTAGAAACCCATTAGGTTGGTAGGTTTTTTTTGTAACCCTTTTAAAACTTTGGTTTTGTAGTGATTCTTATAACTAAGGCGTTCCGTATTTTTGTTTTTGTAACGCAAACGCGTTTTATCTTATTAAGGGTTTTGACTGAAGTCAGCCAAAAGTAGCTTTGACTGGTTTAGAGTTTACATATACAGTACCTCATTACGAATCTTTGCACATGTACTGCACTAGCTTCGTCCAGACAACACCATATCTATACAAATAAATAAAATTGAAGTGTCTGTGTCAAAAAACAATTTCTAAAAATTTTCTCTGTCTGTCTGTTTGTTCCGGCTGATCTCTTAAACGGCTGGACCGATTCAGACGGGACTTCAACTAGCAGCTGATGTTTTATGGCGTAACTTTTAAACTTAACTTAAAAAAATTTGGTTCCGTGCATAGAAAATTAAAACCCCGCTGATAACCGTCAATCACGTGGACAAAGTCGCGGGCATAAGCTAGTTTTTAAATAACTGAGGCTAAGAACTCACGATGCGGTTTTCAGCCGCGTCCGCCTGCGGTTGCGGGCCCGCAGCTTCTGTAGAATGCAGGTATATAAGTAAAAAACTAAAGCACATTTCACGACGCGGTATACGCCAGCGGTATGCGCGGTTGTTTGCGGCTCCCGCAGAAGGCGCGGGCGAAAACCGCATCGTGAGTTCTGTAAGGCACTATCTCCACGGGCGAGAGAAACGTGGCAATAGTCACGCGGTCGCCCGTGCCGCCATCCAACTCAATAGAACTCAACGAATGAATGAATATCCACGCGAAGAAAACCAGTCGTAGCACATTAAGACGAGACAAAAATAAATAATTCGTTGTAAAGACCGCATTAGCATAGTTACTAATTAAATAGCTCAATAATATTGTGTCATAATAATTATTTGTTGTTGTAATTTATTACGTCATTGTATATGAAATTGGCGTTTTGCCGAACTGGCCACTTTGATCTCGAATATCTGGCGTTTGGTTAGGAATTCCTAATTCAAATTAATGTCGTATTTACATTTAGATTTCGTGTATTTGTGAGAGCTCGTGGCTACGATCGATCAAATATTGCTTAACTTAGGGCGGGTTGCTTCAACTAACTATTACTGACCGGTAATAGTCAAAAATGGCGCTAACTATCGTAAAATCAAAAAAATGGGTTGTTTCACAAATTAATACGTCAATAAGTTACTATTACCATATCCGACCAGTCATCGTAATTTTGTCTTGTCAAACAGCTACTTCAAACATCAAAATATTATGGAGTCTCTTTTTGAAAAACTTTAACTGACGGATTTTTAAGTCATGAAACAACCCGTTACATTTAACGTACGTTAAACATCGCACGTCATGGTAACTTTTTAACCGTCCGTATGTAACGTTAACCGACTGTTTGAAACAACCCGCCCTTATTCTCATTTTAAATTCTTTTTCATTAAGTTAGCCCTGCTACAGTTAAACGTTTACTAACAGCTTGTTGTTTTAATTATAGTAATCTGTGGAAATGTTGTGGGTAGTATATTTGTTAAGTTTAATTATAAGACAACACTGTTTATGTTTAATATACTTCTGTTTGTTTTCCCAAATGTAATAAATAAATAAAATAGATCAAAGGTCCCTTTCATACCGAGTTCCCTCCCGTGCCTTGGAAAGTACGTAAAGCCGTTGGTCCCGGCTGTCATTTGTATATAGAACTTTGGCAGTCGTTATGGGTAGTCAGTAGTCAGTAGCCAGAAGGTCTGACAACCAGTCTTACCAAGGGGTATCGTGTTACCCAGTAACTTGGTTGTGGAGGTCCGATAGGCAGTCGCTCCATGTAGAACACTGGTATTCAGTTGCATCCGGTTAGACTGGAAGTCGACTCCAATATATTTGGGAAAAGGCTAGGCAGATGTTATGATTCGTGTATTTGTGTTTCGAATTAAGTGATTCATTTGTTTTCGCGCTTTTTCTTTCAAATCGTTATGTTCACATTATGGAAAACTTAACAGCCTGGTGCAGCCAATTCCGAATGGTCTGAGTGTTAACTTCAAGCCCAGAGGCGGTCCGAACTTCTGCTTTTATTTTAGTAGCGTTGATTGTTGGGTCACGGTCTGCCAGCAATCTAATATAGCGCTTTTAGGCAGCTGTCAAAACAGGCGACCACTGGGGGGCGGTCAGCTAAATTACCCATCCCGTGCTTACCTCTTGCAACGTGGTCACGACACAGGATTGAAATATAGCAACTCTGCGTGCTATTTCTCTCGTGGTGTATCCTTCTTCCCTCAAAGTCACTATTCTTGCTCGTAAAACTTCTGATAATCCTCTTGGCATTTTTTCAATCACAACTTTCCGAGAAAAAGTATCTTAAATCCGTTAAAATTGACTAAATCAGATTTCTGAATGAGCGTAAGCTAGGACTGAAAGCCTTTTTAAATGAAAAAACAATTGAACTGGTTTATTGTTTTATATTCTAAATCTATATTTTAAATAAAGAATCTAAAAAGAAGAAGAAATCATAATATAATAATCTACCGTAACAAAAAAGATTTCGATTTTTCAAAGTGATCGCAAACTTTTTTTGATGTGTGTAGGTATGTCATCGCTTATTTGCTAAAGCTTTTAAATGTCAATTAATCGCACAGCGGAGCAATCGCCGCGTTTTGACAGCCAGTGCAAATGGCGCCTTAAATCTGAATAGTTACTTCCGACAACAAATCAGTCAAACACACGTTTTAGATCGTTTTTTACAATAATATACATCAATAAATCTTTACGACAATGCATTTAAATAAAACATGGCCGTGAATACATACATACAATTACTTACTTAATGAAGTCCTTCACACATAATGTATTATATTTTGTGTCTTCGAAACACAGTATAGTAACGATACTAGAGATTTTAAGCCCTATCTCAATTAGGTAAATATGAAACGCTTTTGTTAAGAATATGTTTTACGAATTGTTGGCTAGAAGTTACTCAATCGACTGATTGAGTAACTTCTAGCTTCTAGCTTCTCTTAAATTCCCATAAGAGCATGAAGTTTGACCGATGGGGAAGGGCTCCCCATCGGCCGAATATCAACGCGAGCGTGATTGAAAAATGTTTTGTTTCATCCAATGCAATGTTCGAAAATTAACGAATGAGTGAGAACGCGATAATATCGCATGAAAATTGGCGCGCGGAGATTGCACAAAACTTGTTCCAAGAAATACGTGTTTTTGAAAAAACTACTAATTTTTTGTAAAAATGTTTGTAATTTAGAATCTCCATCACATCACACACTTCATCACAAGGTTTCTATGAAGCTGTTTTTTTTTACTTTTTTAATGTATGAGTGCATTTATAAACGATTAAAGTTCAGATAGAAAATTATGCAAAAAGCTGATTTTCGGACACGTTTACTGAATTTGTTTTTCAAGAAGGTTGTTTTTTCATTACATAAGAACCTAGATAATAACCACAAGATACTCGTATGTCAAAAATATTTGGAGGTTTGTTATAACGCCATAATCACGTACGAGCGTTTGTATAGGAATTATGACGGGATGGGTGCTCTTAATCCCAGTATGATAAAAATATATCGATCTTGAAAAGTGTACGACTCCATATCGATGAGTAAAATGCTAATGAAACATACTGGCTGACTAAATCACTAGACGGTTCTAATGGTGCTCCTAAACGGGCCACATTTACCCAGCAAAGTGTGACTGCTATACATTGCCAGCAATGTTTTAGGCAAGAAAGAAGAAGAATAAGAAGTAGGCACTAAAAAGCGTAAAAAAACTTTACTTTACTTTGTAGTTTTTGAAGGCAGTTGTCTTTTTTGTAAAAATCTTTTTTTGATGTTCGAATTTTGTGTAGATAATCTACACCTTTATACTTGATGGCACGCAATATTTTATGTTCAGCTGCCAGTTAAAGTATTGCCCGTTTACATAGCACACAGAAGATAACAAAATATACTACAATAAACACTTAAACACACATAGTGGACCAAACTTTACAAATGTTTATCATTTCCTTGGCCCAGATCAAGTCAAGTAATTCCACATGACACGACGAATCAAGTATACGACGGCCCGCAAATATTGGCCAAGAGGAAGGTTGATACCATACTTGGTGGGTGTTGGAACAACTTGGTCAGTTCAACGCTAAAAATAAAATTAAAAAGGCTATAATTATGTGACACAAATTGAATTTATTGGAAATTAGCTTTGGTCTTGACATCGTCCGCAGGAATTTTGTTAAAAGCTTGTAATTTATTTGCGTTTCATCGTGAAAGCGTAACAGACACGACTTACTTTCGCATTTATAATATTAGTATGGATAGTATGGAGCATGGATAGTATGGAGCATGGATAGTATGGAGCATGGATAGTATGGAGCATGGATAGTATAGAGCATGGATAGTATGGAGCATGGATAGTATGGAGCATGGATAGTATGGAGTATGGATAGTATGGAACATGGATAGTATGGAGCATGGATAGTATGGAGCAAGGATAGTAAGGAGCATGGATAGCACTCACAGATAAAGTAGCTTCTTATAGCAGAAGAATTATCAGAATCAGACCAGTAGTTTATGAGATTAACCCGGGCGAACACAAATTCAACGTGGCGAGAGAATTAGTGAAGGGATAATTTTAGATGCTGTAAACCTTCGTTACAGGTTTTCAATTTTAATACGGTATTTTGCAAATATCATTAAAATGAAAGGTCCCCACCATACACCACCTATTGACATTTGCAATAATTTTCTTCCGAAAAAATATCGGTCAGGGAGGGGTGTGTTTCTTTCTGTAAGACCTCATTCTAAACTTCGAATCTGAATCCGCTGTGAGTTTCTTGATCGGCATTCTAAAAACTCGGTTGATAATTCGAATTTACACTAGCGCCACCCTTGCGAGCGTGTCAGCGAGTTGAACTAAATTGACAGGGAGATTTTGACAGATGATGACGTAAGAAGTGGCATTATGTAAGGTAATTTCCCCGTCACTTCGACGCTCACTTCGCACTCGAACCCGATTCAAAATGTCAAATATATCAAGGTCATTTTGAACCTTATGCGAAGTGAGAGTGAATAGCGATGTGAGATGCGAGTTGTTGTTTGAATTTTACAGAATCGACCTACAGGGCAACCAATCTCAGTAAAGACTCGTCAGGTACGCAGGAGGTATTGTAGAGCGCAAGTGTGTGCGCCAACACAGGTCCACTCCCTCTTCCGTAACATTCATATTCCAATGGGACGGCAATTCGACACGACCGGTGAGAGATCAGGCGTAGGACCAACGGCTTTACGTGCTTTCCGAGACACGGGGCTGTTACACCACCAACTTCCAAACTCCGGGCTGCTACCGTTTATCTACTCATGCCGCTACTGAGAAATTCGTAATGATCAATCTCAGAACCGCGCCTAGGACCGCACGGAACAGGTTTATGACGTTTGACCACTGTCTCACCTGATGGTAAGTAAACACTCCCAGGTTGTAACTATCAGGACACACAGACTCAGGCAGGGAATTCCACTCCTTAGCTGTACAGTTACCGGCACGTAACTTGGCCAGAGATTTTGTAGTGGGGGAAGTTCGCGCATGTAAAAATGTATGAAATTGTGCGTGCGCGAACTTCCCCCACTACAAAATCTGTGGCCAACTTACGTGCCGGTAATTATACGCATAATGAATGTGTTCCCAAAACGTTTAGTGCGTGTGGGTGGGATGTCCACCAATGAAAACAATTGTCTGCCAAGCCTAATGTTTTACAATTATAAAAATTATGTTTTTTTCGTTGTTAATTCACGGTCGATCTCTTACTATTAAGTATTTTTAAATCTTTACATAAAAACATTAGTACACACACATCCTGAAACTTAAGTATTTCCTTACACAATTACATAAAATTATAGTTTCATGTCTTCAATACGTTGTTATTATTACGATATAATTTGAAACCCTTTGTCATTGTTGCTCAGTTGACCTTAGAGCCCCCTGCACGCATAGGTCGTATCATTATATAACCAAAGTACTATAAAATCTATATGCTAATGTACGACTACAATACGTTTCACAATTCGGTCGTTCGTTTTATGTTTAATGGTTTATTTGTAGTACTTATTACTTATGAGGACCCTTTCCGGTCCGTCTATCATCTACGTGAGCAGATTTCATATCCAACGCAATATTCGAAAACAAACGAGTGAGTGAGAACAAGTGGGCAACTAGAATCAATTTTATTCTCATTTGACGGTCGTTCGTTTTATGTTTAATGGTTTATTTGTAGTACTTAAGAGGACCCTTTCCGGTCCGTCTATCATCTACGTGAGCAGATTTCATATCCAACGCAATATTCGAAAACAAACGAGTGAGTGAGAACAAGTGGGCAACTAGAATCAATTTTATTCTCATTTGACGTTCGTTCGTTTTATGTTTAATGGTTTATTTGTAGTACTTAAGAGGACCCTTTCCGGTCCGTCTATCATCTACGTGAGCAGATTTCATATCCAACGCAATATTCGAAAACAAACGAGTGAGTGAGAACAAGTGGGCAACTAGAATCAATTTTATTCTCATTTGACGTTCGTTCGTTTTATGTTTAATGGTTTATTTGTAGTACTTAAGAGGACCCTTTCCGGTCCGTCTATCATCTACGTGAGCAGATTTCATATCCAACGCAATATTCGAAAACAAACGAGTGAGTGAGAACAAGTGGGCAACTAGAATCAATTTTATTCTCATTTGATGTTCAAAAGTGCCATATAATGGTCTAATTGAAATAAATGATTTGACTTTGACTTTGAACGCTATAATATCGAACGAAAAATAAATAGGTAAAATTTGTTTGTAAGTTTGCATGCTTGTAAGTTAGTGTGGAGGGGGTAATCTCCGAAACTACTCATCCGATTTCAAAACTTCTTTCACCAATAGGAAGCTACGTTATCTCTGAAGGCTATATTGTATTATCAAAAAATTAGAAATCCTTGAGCAAATTCACGTGGACGAAGTCGCGGGCAAAAGTGTTAGCAATAAATAAATCAATTAAAACAGATGATTGATAGTCTAATTAAAAACCTAAGAGGTATAATTATAGAAATAAAGTATTTTATAAAAGGTATTCTCACTATGTAGTAAATTGATATAATCGCCCATCTTGCGCGTGATTAGGTCGTATAATCAGGAATTATTCATGGAAAGACGTGATTTTTTTCTCTAATTGAAGAATTATATACATGTGACGTGATTTTGCGTGCTTCGTGGCGCCAACATGTGCATATCAATCAGGTACCAGTGGACTTCCAAGGGTGTTTTATGAGGTAAACATTTGGTACTTACTTGTATTTCAAAGTTTACAAACATAAGAATAACATGCGAAGGTTTATGCTGTCACGAAAACCATAAACATCAATCAGTTATTGTGGACACATGAAATTTCGTGTGGGTAAAACCTCTTCAATGTTTGGCTACTATATCTGGTTTTCCGCCTTTTATATCTAACCGAACTGATTCTGTAAGACCTCATTCTAAACTTCGAATCTGAATCCGCTGTGAGTTTCTTGATTGGCATTCTAAAAACTCGGTTGATAATTCGAATATACACTAGCGCCACCCTTGCGAGCGTGTCAGCGAGTTGAACTAAATTGACAGGAAGATTTTGACAGATAAAGTATGAGATGACGTAAGAAGTGGCATTCTGTAAGGTAATCTCCCCGTCACTTCGACGCTCACTTCGCACTCGAACCCGATTCAAAGTGTCAAATATATCAAGGTCATTTTGAACCTTATGCGAAGTGAGAGTGAATAGCGATGTGAGATGCGAGTTGTTGTTTGCATTTTACAGAATCGACTTACTGGTTTATTTAAACCATTGTGAGGTACCGAATTACCGATACGCGGTGCGAGTAGGTATTTCCAAAAATGCTATCTGTTTCATACCGTTCGCTCTGCCTCCCTTCGGGGAACAATACAAATACAATATGGCCCTGCCCCCCGACCCGTATCCTGCGATAGAGTTGCAAGTTTAAGAGACAATTACCTGCATTTCCTTTTTGAAATATGGTTTTGGACGATAACGTTTTGCCCCCTTAAACCTTCACGAAATGTGTCAATTTTGGTCTCATTAGATTCAGTAGGTACACCTTAATCTAGGTTTATACGTTTTGGTTTTTAAGTAATACAATATACCTAGTTTAACTAAAAAAAACGCTCGAGGAAGTTTTAAGTCAAAACTGTAAGTAAATATTTAGATGATAATTAGGTATATCTATGGTACACAATATTTATCTATACTAATATTATAAAGCTGAAGAGTTTGTTTGGTTGAACGCGCTAATCTCAGGATCTGCTGGTTCGAATTGAAAAAATATTTTTGTGTTGGATAGTCCATTTATCGAGGAACGCTATAGGCCCATGCGAAGCCGGGCCGGGTTGCTAGTTAAAAATAAAAACGTACGGACCTAGTTTTCATTAATCTACAACATTTCCAAAAATTTAATCAATTTGAATCATTTTTGGAAACGTTATCGCTTTTTGTATGAAAAATTTGTCTCACAATCCTCCTAAACGTCCTAAAGGTTATAGAAAGACGCAAAGTTCAGCTAGAAGCTCCAAAACTATACCCTGTTCACAATAAGATTGGACATTTACATAAACCTTTTTTACAGTCCGTTCAATCGATTTTGACTCATATTGCGTTGGTAGCATGACAAATGGCAACTGCAGTAAACAGTTGTTATTGTAACCACTTTATTGCCTCTAATGTCATCCTTAAGCCTACGGAATAGAAGTCAAAATCGGTTGAAGGGACTGTAAAAAAGGTTTGTGTTTATGTCTAATCTTATTGTGAACAGGGTATAGGTACCAACGCTTTATTTGGCAATTTGGGGCCTCTACAAAAGGACTTCAAAACTATGGAAATATTAACCAAAATATAGCTCGGCCTAGCAATTTTTGGCGAAGCCTAGCCTTAAATGACAAGCCTTAAGCAATGTGTGTAGGTTGTAAGCAAACACCATCCAGTACCACAATAATTTGTCAGTTCGGCTGTTTGCTATCTACGTCAAGTGGCAATAAAGGCGAATGCACTTATATAACTTGACACACGTTGGCGGCGCCACTTGCGACAATAATTGAGTAGGTACCTACATTTTAACCAAGTTCTCAATTTTTCCGTGTGTCAAAATATATTAGTCGATATATTTAGAAGATTCTTTCACAATCGGTGCTAATTTGTTGTGTAAATTACGTTCCTAATAAGTACTGAGTGATGCGCTTATGGATTGAGTAAATATTGAGAAACTAAATGGCGCTTATGCCCGTGCTAGACGATTTTGTTGTTAAATAATGGAATCAGGTGCTGCTTCGCTGGAAACACGACATATTTAAATCGCAGTGTTCATTAATTCCGTTAGGTTCCATAGGAAATATTTGTATGTTTGTAACGAATTAACTCAAAAACTACTGGTCCGATTTTAAAAATTCTAATAGCATTAGAATGCTACATTATACCTGAGTAACATAATTGAAAAAATTAGGGACCCTTGAGAAAATTGACGAAGCTAGTCCACACTAATGTTATAAATCCTAAAGTGAGTTTGTTTGTTTGTTGCGCTATCACGGCTTAACTACTGGACCGATTTTGATGGAATTTGGTACAGACTAAGTTAGAACTCCATAAAAGGATATAGGCTACTTTTTAATCCGCAACTTAACGAAGCCGCGTGCAAAAGCCAGTTCTACGTAGTTATAACCATGATTTATTATTTATAACCATTTTTTAACCAAAGGTAATTGACATCTGCTATAGCAACCTACTATTTGACAATGACACCTACTAAGCCTAAGCTACATTATGTACTTAGGTACTGATATTCTATGCCGTTATTGCTTAGTATTGCTTACATATTAGCTACCTAATTGGCTTGTTTAAGGCAGTCGTCAATATTTTTAATTTATTATTAATAGCTACACTAAAAGATTTTTTGAACATCAACCCGCCCAACTTAGTTCATCATCGATCTGCGTCGCCTTTTCCCAACTAGGTATAGACAATTACAGACAATTTTATTATCTATCTTTTAATATACGACTTTTTTTTAAGTTAAAGAATACTATCTTTTATTTAATTTTTTTGACTAAACTTTACGCAGCGCATACGATTCTCTGGTCGCTGAAGGTCGCCGGCGTATATCGTCGCCTTAATGTTCTCTTGGACGTTAAGCCTGACTGATGTGTTCGCGGACGAATGAAAGGCGATCTTGTCAGTAGGGTAGACTGGGTACGGTTGAAACGGAGGTCGGTTGAAACAATGGGTGGTACAAGGGGAGAACGAAGCGGGCGATCAGTCAAAACACGAATTTTAGTGTTGCGTTGCACTTCGCGCGCTGTGCTTGTGTTTATGAGGCCCCATTGTGTTTTTTGACGTCAAAGTAAGTATTTTTCATTCGTACATTATTGCAATTATTACGGGAGTATTGAGAGTTTTGTATCGTTTTAATCGAAGTTTAAAAAGATGAGCGGGCGAGTGTCGTTAAGTATATTATAATGATAAAAGTCTTTAACTAATGTAATTGGCCAACGGCCGTTTTAGGTTAAAGTCAAAATAAATAAATAAATAAATTAGTTATGTTAAGTAGATAGTTAATGCAGGTATAAATAAAACTCTTTGAAATGCTTTCAAATGTAAATTTTTAAGTACCTACCTACAAATGATTACAAAGCCAATTAGGTACTTGACAAAGCATGCCTTTCAAAAGGTACACGTGGAACTGCAGAAATCTTGAATAATGGCAGGAAGTATGAAAAGAAAATCTTTATGAAAATCCAACAGTCTGTAAGTAGGTACATCTTTTGTTTCACATAATGCGGCTGTCTTATATGACGTCTGCCTTTAATAAAAGATTAATGGCTCCATGAAACCTTTGATAAAATTAACAAAGACAAACATTCCTACTTAAAGACGTAATATTTGTGATTAATATTCTCATTAATCCGTGTCAAGTAGATACCAAAACCATGGCCAGATTTTCTCAAATATTTTCCTCATATCCTTTCAAGAGTAAAAAAAAATCCATAACAATTTTTCCCTCCTCTATCGATTCAAGAGCTAACAATTTTCCCTACTCTATTCACTCGATTTATTCGAGGGTCAACAGTTGTCCTCACTCTATCAAAGTCAAAGTCAAAGTCAAAGTCAAATCATTTATTTCAATTAGACCATTAAAGGCACTTTTGAACGTCATACTGTAAAATTTTAATCTAGTTGCCCATTCCAATGGTAGTTTCGTATGGAGAAGAATGGGCAAGAAACTCCATATAATATACTCTTTTAAAAAAAAGAATGTTTACAATTTGCATTTACAAGAATTATAATATCAATACGACTTAAGAGATCGATTTAAGAGCTTACAGTTGACCCTAAATTGTTAAATCTTTTTCTAAGACTTTTCTTAGTTCTTAAAAGGCAAAACAGGTTCCCTATTCCGAATTCTCCTTTGGTTTAAATTAAGTGTTTGAAAATTCTGCGTCTTTCTGTCAGCTAATAACAACATAGGTGCCTACAATATGTGCTACGCGACAATATTATGCCGGCACTTCTAATGGCGTATTTGTGCAAATATTCGCCTTATTTGGATAGTACAAAATCCACTTTATTTCAATAAGCGTAGGGTACATTTTGTATTATCCAAATAAGGCGAATATTTGCACAATACGCCATGTGAAGGCGGTACCCTGAGCAAATAACCTTGAGCATTCGTTCCCTCTTCGCCGCGCAAGAGATACAGTAGCGAATATGCTCAGATTTCAGAATTAAATCTTCATAAAATCACATTATGGAATTTTGAAAAAAAAATCTACTAAAATGTTCAATAATAAATTGCCTATCCATTAGTGTTAGTAAAAAATCGAATTAATGTTTACTTGCCGAGGAGATGCATGTTTTCAATAATTATTTCTCATTTCTGTGGTTTCGTTTTGAGGAGATTAGTTAAATACTATATTTCGTAAACAAAAATCAGATTACCATTTTGAAGTCAAGATTATGAAGAAATTTAATCTATTTTTTATTTGTTGATATTTCTTTTGGATACAGAGTATTTAGGTGCGAAAAACTGAACTAAAACGGCTAGTGCTGCGTTTTGCACAGGGACGAGCCTGAAGTGCCGGAATTATGTAGCACTAACATGCTCACACACTCACATGCACATTCTTACACACTCACCACCCACACTGTAAAAAATACTCGCGGACGAAGTCGCGGGCAAAGCATTACTCGCGACTGACTGACTTTGCGACTTCGCCCGCGAGTATTTTTTCAAGGATCTCATTTTTTTTTTTCAATTTGACGACACGGTTGGCGCAGTGGCTGAGCGATCGACTGCTCGATTGTAAATCCGTAATTGGCTGTTAAAAAAAAAATATTTTTAAAGATAAATTGTCAAAAAGCTTTTGTGAATCCATACTAATATTATAAATGCGAAAGTAACTGTCTGTTACGCTTTCACGATGAAACGACTGAACCGATTTTCATGAAATTTGGTATGAATAGGGCTTAAACCCTGGGGAAGGACTTAGGCTACTTTTTAACCGACATACAAGCGGACGAAGTCGCCGGCAAAAGCTAGTAATAAATAAATGAATAAATAACTTAAACATTTTAAACATAAATCACACTCAAACAATCATTTTCATCTGTCAAAATGACATCAAACATAAAGGTACATAAGTAACGTAAGAACCTTGCACTATGGCCTAGGTCGTTGAACTGTAAACAAAACGGAGTGCAACTTAGTTTGCAAAGGTAATCTACACTCTTATCAGGACCTCGAGAAAATGTTACTATGTATGATGTATGTTAAACCTACAGAACTACGTTATATTTTTTAGTGTCCTGAAGTAAAACGACTGCACCTTTAATAAGAAAGAAAGAAGAAAGAAAGAAAAGCCATTTATTCACGCGAAAAGCGACGCACTTAATAGATAACAGTATTAACTTATAACTAAATATGTAAATTGTAAAAAAAAAGACATGCGTCACCCCCGCGCGAAACGGCCAACGCTCAGCATAATGCCTGGCCCGCACAACAAGGCACGAACTACGGCGCTGATTTTCAGCGTCGGCCGGGATGCCGTTGTCTCGGAACCATAAATAAACATCATTTAGGTACTCATAGTTCCGAAAAAACGCTGATCGGCACGGCGCGCATAAAGAATATCACAAAATATGTTATATTAAACATATATAAAAAAGAGAAAAAATTATTAAAAAGAGCGTGTCTAAAAAAAAAACAGAAAACAAAAATATTACACATACAGACAAACACAATTAAAGATATAATGACAAGTGGCAACATTTCCATTGGCATAAGTAGATATATTACTGTTGTTGTTTTTATATGTCACGTTCGTCTTTTTGAGACATAGTTAATTATTTTCTGCGTCACAATTATGATGCTTTTGAATTTATTATCATCGTAATATTTTAGAAAAAATATTTTTATTTAAATTTATTTTAAAAATATTTTAAGTAGGTACTTACGTGTTTTATATTTGTCTATGAAATAAAATTTCTAATTGCATATGTGCTGTAGCATTGATACTTACATTTAAAATTACAAAATATAAATATGATTATCATTGTTTTTTATTTGTTTTCTTTTTTTTGTTCACAAGTAGATATGGTAGGTACGGTATGGTGGTATTGTAGGTATTGCATAAAACTTACCAAATACGAGCTCAACTGTCAATTAGGAGTCACAATAGTTAAACAATGACACGACCAATATTTGGCTTCTGGACAGACGAAGGGATACAAAAGTTATTCATATTAATTGTAAAGATTCGTATGCTAGGTCATAGGCTAAGGCCGCTGTGACAGTCGTTTAAGTACTTATTTTATACTTATAGATTTTTATGTAAGTATAAACATAAAAATCTCGTCTCACAATGTTTGTTATTGTACCTACTCCTCCGAAACGTCTAGACCGATTTTGAAGTCTTTTGAAAAACGGAACCCTTATAGGATCACTTTGTTGTCCGTCTGTCTGTCTCTCTGTCCAGACCCTTTATCCCGGGAACGCGTCGAGGCATCGAGTTGAAATTAAAATCATATACTCAAGTCTACAGTCCCTTGATGCTGTAAAAAAAACAACCCTCTATGTTAATGTGAAAAAAAGATACGACCGTTTATGTCGCAAAAAAACGCTATAAATGCGTTTTATTTGCGACATAAACGGCCGGTATTAAGTAAATTAAAGTATGGATAGTAGATATCGATTAGTATAGAAGTATGGATATGCACCAACAAATATGTACGGAACCCTCGGTGGGCGAGTCCGACTCGCACTTGTCCGGTTTTTTTTGTGTATAGTTGGTAGATCTAGGAATAGATAATAGGCTAAATATTTTTAAATTATTTTTTAAATTTAAATTGCAAAACAACGTTTTCCGGGTCAGTTATGTATTAAGTCTATAATTTTGCGTAGCACATACATGTGAGCACTATGTACTTTAAAGCTACCATTTACGAGGTGTGTCTTTCGTTGACTTGAATATGCCCTGGCGGTTGATAGTATGTCATGCTCACTTATCTTGCTGATGGTGGCGCATGTGTTGAATCATTTGGTTCCCTTCAAAATGGTTGAGCTAAATGTTGTCGATCCGTGCGTTATGTTCGTAAACGGTCGCTATCAGATGAGACTGGTCGGTCATCTCTTAGCTGCCTCGGTTATTTTAAATTAATTTTGAATTGTTTAATATGATTGTCGCTTGACCTCTTTTAACGTGCACAATTTGTTACATTTTTCACATATATTTGTGTCCCGTAAATTCAACATGAATGATGGAACCTAAAATTGTAATATTCTATTGATTTTAAGAGTGTTCATGGAGATTCTTGTTCGTTCTTCTCCATAGAAACCTACTGTTTGGAACGAGCAACTAGCTGCAACTTTTTGACTGACTGACTCCTTGACAATTCCAAAGTGCCTGTAAATGGTTTATTTGAAATAAATTATTTGAGTTTGAGTTTGATCTTTCAATGGCTGGGTATCGGTTCTAACTGAATATTGTTTCTGAATTGGTCTTCTATTCATAGTTTCAAACTAGGTAACCGAGACTGACCGAGTTGAAGCTAATGACTAGTAAATTCTCGGATTTTATTGATTCATTATTCCGAGCGATACATTCTTTAGAATCAACCGCAACCCACATTAATGCGGTGGAAAGTGCTGAATGGTCCTGGCAAGAGCACACTGTCGACTCTTTATTTTTTACCTAGGTATTTTACCTCCAGCCAGGGACGGATTAACCATGTCGGGGCCCCTAGGCAATGCAATTCTCAGGGCCCCTTTACTCTTCCTGAAATACATATTTTTTGCCACAATTAATTAATAATAATGTCGTTGTCGACATGTGGGATGTGGACTCAGCAATCATTGTGCCGATAGTTGTAACAGCCAATGGCTTAATTGCCAAGAGCCTCGACCAACATCTAAGGAGGCTCTCGTTAGGCGGCTGGGCTTGATTCAGAAGGCAGTACTTCTGAACACGGCCCGCATTGTCAGGAGGTTTCTCTCTCTGGAGCCCTGACCGCCGGTAGCTTGGACCCTGTTCCCGATACCGGTGAGCTACTATTTTTATATTTTTAAATGTTTTTATTCTTTTATTAATATTTAAAAATGTAAATTATGTGTATTTAAGATAAATAAATGAGAATAATAATAATATGTGGGGACATTTCACACACGGCCATCTGACCCCAAACTAGGGAGACCCTGTAATATGGGTGTCAGACAGCTGATATACATACACAAATATATTTTAAATACATACATATATAGATAAGTAAAACAATAACGTAATTGTAAATATAATTTACAATTACGTTATTGTAAATTATATTTACAATTACTACATTACGTTTTCTTTTTACGGTGCGCGGGTCCCCTGACCTATGGCCCTAAATCCAACCAACTATCAGTGGGCTAATTCACGTAACTAAAGAAGTGCTGTTGCAGTGCTGTTGCAGTTAAGTTTCGATCAAAACAACGGTCTTCGTATTCTCTACCGCTGTTAGACACGCTCGCGTCAAGTTCGATTCACGCGAGCGCAATAACGGTATTCTACTGTTGCGCGTCTTTGGTGCGTGCTTCGGAATGCAACATGATCGGTATTCTACTATTCGTTTGACGTCTCAAAATGAGAGTTAAAAAGCACCAAAATCTGTACTCGGGTATTATTTTAATATTATAAGAACGTCATCATATTCAATGAAATGTCATCGATTCTATTCAATTACTTAATGAGTAATATTTTTCTCTCATGTGGCTACACCAAGTAAGTTTGGTAGAGTTTGGTTGTCGTACAGTTGACGTGCAGTGCAGTTCAAAGATTACAAGAATACCGTTTTTACTCAAACTTGAACTTAACTGCAACTGCACTACAACTTCATCGGCGCGTCATAAAATTACGTGAATTAGTCTTCTGTACGTAAATGACCCTGGGCGTTTACCCTGCTTGCCACCCCCTAAGGCTGCGTTTCCACCAGCTGGAGTACGAGGATGGGTAGTGAGTGATGTGTGTGGTGACAATGACATCGCTTCATTGTCATAACTTTTACTAAACTGGCGCTGTAGTTGGCTCAGACACATCCCTCGCTACACATTTTTGCACATCTCTGGTGGAAACGCATCCTAGGCCGCTACTGTTGAGATATCTAAACATTCACCCGATGGTATCTATAAAAAAGCAATCTTAAAAATATTGAAAGCTGTTCTAGTCTATATCTAGACAATCTTACCTATTGACTATGTGCACGATAGTAGCGCCACCTGGAATGCTTCGTTGAATATTTTGCAGACCATCGCGACCACTCTGAAATAATATCTAAAGACAATAAAAAATAGAATATAGCGCAAATAATTTGATTTATTCATATCGTAATATAAGGATACATAACTTACTTTTTCCTTTTCTTTTTACTGTTTACAGCAGTTATCCGTTTATTTCTTTGATCATATTTCCAGGTCGCTGTAGAAAAATAAAATTTACATTTGCGTGCAGTTCACAACACAAAAATTAGGAGCCATTTAAAAATACAAACTAGTTATAGAACATTACAAAGTAATTTTGTTTGATAGCTAAACTATCCCGAATTGTTGCACTTTTCTGCTGAATTTGGCAGGTTATTGTATCTCTACAAGCGTACCAATAAGCAATATGCCATAAATAAGCGTAACAAAGTAATGTAGGTATTGTTTAGCATGCTTCGCACAACAAATTATTACTTACTGAGTGTAGAAATTACCCGAGTTTAACACAGAGACTAGTGGCGACATCTACTGCACCACATGTGAACTACAACTGACGTATACGTTTCTACATCGCAAAACTTCTCCGTGATAATTAAGATTTACGAGTAACCGATTTTTAAGATTATTTTGTGTATATTTGGACGTAGGTCTGAGAATAGGTGGTAGGCTATTGTTTTTTTTTTTATTATTATCAAATAGGCTTGCGTTTGACCGCAATTTACCTGATCTTAAGTGATAATGCGGCCTAAGTTGGAACACGCTTGCCTAGGATGAACCGGTTCACTCCCAGATACCCAGATTATACTTATCAGGGAACAGAGAGGTGGGCAGCGAATTCCACAGTCTGGCAGTGCGCACAATAAATGTGGAGTCAAAGCGCTTGGTTCGAGACCGTGGAACTTCAACCATATAGCGGTGACGCTTCGCCGTATCTCTGCTCGTCCGATGATGGAATGGGGATGGGGGAATTAAATTGTGCAATTCCAAAGATTGCGCAATTCCAAAGCACACTCTCCGAAATGTACCCAATAAAAGACCGATAGGCTAGCAACGATGCGGCGATGTTCAAGGCTCTGGAGTTTAGCCCTAACCAGGCAGTCGTTGTTAATGAGCCTCTTGGCACGTCTATCAATGACTTTCAACGCCTCCAGCTGGTATTTTGCTGATCCATCCCAAAGGTGCGAACAGTACTCCATGCACGATCGAACTTGTGCTTGGTAAAAGTTGAGCAGCTATTCCGACGTGAAGTACTTTCGCACCTTTGCGAGGACTCCCAGCTTTTTGGTAGCTAGTTTGGCCTTAGATTCAATGAATGACCCAAAGTTAAGATTCGACGTCAAAGTAACGCCAAGAAGCTCAAGCTGGTCAGTGATCGGAACGGATACATGTCGGAAAGTAGGGGCCAGATGGAACGGCCTCTTCTTGGCAGAGAAAAGACACGCCTGGGTTTTAGCTGCATTGAACCTGACCAGATTGGCATCACCCCAATCGGAGACTGCTTTGAGGGACAAGTTCAAGCGCTCGACCATGGACTCTCTAGAAGACTGGATTTCAGCCGCACTGGAACGTGCGCTGGATGTGTAACTCTCTACAACCGTGCTGTCATCTACGTACCTAAAGGTACCGGGTTTCAGCAGATCGTTGATATGCAGCAAAAAATGGGTTGCAGAGAGTACTGAGCCCTGAGGAACCCCGGCATTTATTGCCATTTGATCTGACGAGCAGCCATCGATGACTACGCGAATTGACCGATCACTCAGGAAATCCGATATCCATGCACAGTAACCAGCGGGCAAGCCATATGCTGGAAGCTTGCTAATAAGGCCATCATGCCATACCCTATCAAAGGCCTTCGAGATGTCCAGGGAGACGGCAAGTGCTTCCCCATATTTCTCGATGGCCTCACTCCAGATATGAAAGGCATACGCGAGAAGATCTCCAGTGGACCGATTACGGTCCACTTGAACCGACTACGGTCCGTCGGCGATTACGATGACGATCACTGAGGAGGTCATTAGCTTCAAGGTACGCCAGGAGCCTGTTATTGAGGACACGTTCCATTGTCTTGCAGATAATGGACGTGACCGAGATGGGCCTGTAGTTGGTAGGATCGGAGAGATTACCTTTTTTGGGCACGGGCTGCACGTTGGCAAGCTTCCATGACTTCGGCACTAATCCAGTCTCAAGAGAGAGCCGAAAGAGGCGAGTCAGTACAGGAGACAATTCAGGTGCACAGGTCCTCAGAACGATAGCTGGAATACCGTCTGGTCCTTTGGCCTTGTTCACATCAAGATTGCATAACGCTTGACGAACCTCTTTTTGGCGAATGCGAGTATCAGACATTGAAGTCGTGTTGCCAGGTAAAGTCGGGGGAGTCGCGTCTCCTGCATCAAGATGCGAAGATTTTGCAAATAGAGAAGCAAATAGGTTTGCTTTCTCTTTTGCAGTGTGAGCCAGAGAACCATCAGGTTTCAGCAATGGAGGCAGTGAGGGGCGACAGAAGTTTGACTCGACCGATTTAGCTAGGGACCAAAAAGCTTTACTACCCGCAGGGTACGAGGCAAGTTTGTTCCCTATTCGACTAATGTGGTCATGACGAGCCCTCTGTAGAACCTTCTTGCAGGACTTGGCAGCTCTATTAAAGGCTGTCTTCTTCTGGCGTAAATCCCTTGCTTTACGGTGACGAGCGTCAACCCAGGCTAGGTAAGCCTCATGCTTCTGCGCTTCTGCGCGTCTGCATTGAGAACTAAACCAGGGGCGAGCTTTGCCGGACAGAGGTACGTCGTTATATGGGATAAAAAACTCCATAGCTTGACGCAACACTTCCGTCACGGCATCCGCGCAGGTAGAGGGAACACCAGAAGAAAAACAGACCGGCTGCCAAGGGTACGACGCGAAAAAACTGCGCATCTCATCCCAGTCTGCTGACTTGTACCGCCACATCCGCCGGTAGCCACTTGGGCTAGGAATGAACGGAGAGTAGACGGATACAGATTTCACCAGACAGTGGTCGGAGCTGCCCAGAGGTGCAGAAACCGACACTGAGTAAAGGTCTGGATCAGTAGTGAGCAGAAGGTCCAGGCAATAGGCTGTGTGCGACTCAACATCAGGAACCCTAGTAGCCCCTTGGACCAGTTGGGTGAGATTTAACGCTAAAGCAAGCTTTTGCGTCTCTCTCCCAGCATGGTCAGTGTTCCGGTTTGGGAATAACCACTCCTTGTGGTGTGCATTGAAATCCCACTATATTTATATGGCAAAAGAACGTTTGCAGGATCAGTTAGTCATACGAAATCACATCACCCATCTGGTCGGAGGATCGTCCCTTTTTAATGGAGGATGAGGAAATTCTCATTTTAACAGTAGCAATACCAATTTTACTTTACCTCTAGAGTGTCGATGATATCGTTTTGGTTCATAACCAGTGGAGGTTTGACCTTAAACATTTTTTGCCCGTCAGTCGTTAAACCGCCAAAACTCCTACACCACTTCAAACTTACAAATACATATATTCTGAAATCGTCCTACGTTATAATAATTAGGGTTTAATTACGTACCTATTCTAAAAGAAAGCACCTTTAAGCACGTTGGTAGATCTCATAAATACCGTGAAAAGAAATTAGATATATCGTTTTATAATGAGAACCTGTTCATTCTCGGGAATTCATTCCGTTTCTTCAATCTCTTTCTTTGCTGTTCTGTGAAAGAAAAATATAATTTAATGAATCTACTAGCCTGAATGTCACGTGGCGTCCAAGGACAGGAAGAAACAGTGTTGGACGTCCGGCGACGAGATCGTGAATATCTATAATATCCTGGCTACGATTCGGCGATCTATTTGGAGAAACCGAAGGTTTTGTCTGTGCAATTATGGACGAAGTTATTTTGACGAATAACTACCGGAGATTTATTGTGAAGGATGGCACGGTTGACATTTGTCGGGCATGTCACCGACCGGGGGAAACAATCCGTCACATTATCTCTGGATGTTCTCGTCTTGCTAACGAAGAGTACTTGCATAGGCACAACCTTGTGGCCAGGATTATCCATCAGCAACTTGCTCTAAAATACAACCTCGTGAAATCAGAAGTACCATACTAAAGGTACCTATGTGCCCGATCCAGTTCTTGAAAATGGCAATGTCACATTGTACTGGGATCGATCTATCATCACTGACTGGACTATTGTAGCCAATAAACCTGATGTAGTGGTGGTGGATCAATTGGAGAGGCGCGCAATGATTATTGACATAGCAGTTCCGCATGACGTGAACCTCGTGAAGGTCGAGAAAGATAAGCAGATAAAGTATCTTGACTTGGCCCGCGAGGTTGTCGAAATGTGGGATGTGGACTCAGCGATCATTGTGCCGATCGTTGTTACAGCCAATGGCTGAATTGCCAAGAGCCTCGACCAACATCTAAAGAGGCTCTCGTTAGGCGGCTGGATCAAGGGCTTGATTCAGAAGGCAGTACTTCTGGACACGGCCCGCATTGTCAGGAGGTTTCTCTCTCTGGAGCCCTGACCGCCGATAGCTTGGACCCTGTTCCCGATACCGGTGGGCTACTATTTTTTATATTTTTAAATGTTTTTTTTTTTATTAATATTTAAAAACGTAAATTATATGTATATAGAAATGATAAATGGAAATAATAATATATTATTTAATTCAGTTAACAAAGACACATACAATACATACCTTATAGACTAACATCAAACATAACATATTACATTACTATTACTACTACTATTACGGGGAGAACCTGGCTGGTTATGCATAGGTAGTTTTTACTCTGTACCTTACTTAAGAGTCTGACAGACCCCTACAGACGACCCCCTGCCAGAACTACCATTATTTTCACCCCGAAACAGAAAAAAGTGTGATTATTGCCACTTACAAAGATAAATCCATACCCAACTAGTGGAGTCAGATTGTGGATGATGACGAACCAAAATGTGGGGGAATTGGGATTACGAAAATCCAAATAAAATGAATTTATAGAAACATAAAATATATATTTTTGCTTATCCAGGTAAATGGAATAAAAAAATAGATATTATTATAATTCAAATCAAACCATAATTGTGCGAGTGTAAGGAATAATTAAATAAATAAGTTGTTGACGGTCCTACTTCTTGCTCGCTGATGTTGCCAATCTCACTTATCCTCTTGATATAACGCTTCAATAATATGTATTAAGTGTAGCTGTAGATTTCTTTTTTGTCTTCGTTATATATGTGTCTGTAGCTTTCTCTTTTGGTTTTTTGACTGTTGCTATGTTTTTTATAACTGTCAAGCTAAAACAAAAAAAAACAATATTCAAATGAAACTTCAATTACATGCAAGCATTACGAGAGTATGCGCCTAAGTTTATTAAATAAGTAGTCCTAGGCGAAATGCTGTCATTTAATTATTCTAATCTAATAACTTTAAAAGAATATGTATTTCTGAATAGGTACTTGGGATTTGGTATTACACCCATTTTTGAAAAGTATCTCAATTAAATTCTGTGGTGCTAATATGCCACCAAAAAAAACATAAAAATGTATTTAATCGATAAGTGCCATATAAATGCATCAAAATTTTAAATTTTCGCGCGTAGTTTGACAAAAACGCCTCATAGTGGACGCCATATTGCTCTGCGGAAATGACGTTAGTTGGCTGTGTAACAAATGCGCTGATATTTTGTATGATAATTGAAAATAATTAAAATAAAATTTTATAATAAGTGTAGAACTTAAAAAAAATACGTTGGTTACGAAAATAATAAAAGTGCAAAGCCTTTAAACGCCAATCGGTCGACTGACAGTTGACATTTTTTTTGTTTACACAGCCGTACGGCGTAATAACATGGCAGCTATTATTTTAGGGTGTTATAAAACAGATGGCTGCATTTTTTTTCACCTTAAGCAAGCGTGGTGATCACTGCTCGTGCCTTCTCTGTGTGAGAAGAGGCCTTTGCCTTTTTTTTTATGGTGCGCGGTGGTAATCCTCACAGTCTTCCTACATCGTGGGAGTGACGGAGGGGGAAATCCTCATTACCTTCCTACATCGTGGGAGTGACGGAGGGGCATGCCGGACCCTCACCGGCTAAAACCACCGTGGTGTTCCATCTCTGCTTATGGCCGGGGGTGAGGAATACGCATAAGCATTTACCGTTCCAGGCCACCTCATGGAGGTCGCAGTTCTAACTAAACTTTAAATCACTACCCCTGTGCTGCTGAATGCACCCGTTGCGTGCATTATATGCGACTACTACTATACACAGAGATTTATCACACCGATACCTAAACAAGTAAGTTATGTTTATGATTATGGATAGGTCGCTCCGACTAAATACCTACCGCACTACCTAAAAACAATAGCTTCGTGAATGAAGCAACTCAATATTGTAGTGTGTGTAAAACAAATTGCAAGGAGGCTAGTGGTCGTGACAAATTTTGTATGAAAAATACTCTGTACCTCCCACCTGACACATAATGTGTAGCAACCAATGTGTCACACATTGGTTGCTAGGACAGGCTTGAAAACTTAGCGGATTTTCGCTAGGTATTTGACGTTTTTGTTGCTTCATTTCACAAGTACGTCGGCGGTATCTAGTCGTAGCGCGCGAAGACCTATCAATAATCTAAGGTTCCAGCGATATTTTTTGGTAAATGTTACATAGTTTGATGAGCAGCAGTGCAGGTATTCTGTTACAATCTCCCTCTGTGAACACCTAAGAGAAGTGAGCTGTATGTCTATTCTGTTACAATCTCCCTCGGCGAACACCTAGGTAAAGTGAGCCGTCATCCGTCTGTCTGCATTGTCAATCCCTAGCATCAGGACGGATGACAGCTCACTTCACCTAGGTGTTCAGTGACGGAAATTGTAACATAATAGCTCTACTGTCATCTGATTGTAGTGCTTTGTAAATCCCTAGCACCAAGGGCGTCGCCAGGACTCGCCAGCTGATGGCCTAGGGGGGGGCAAATTGATATTTGGTGGATAGGAAAAGTATGAATTTTAAATACAGTCAAAGGCACATGAACCTTTTGGAATCTCTAGGGGGGGGCAGCTGCCCCTACCGCCCCCCCTTGGCGACGCCCTTGCCTAGCACCGGGGCAGATGACAGCTCACTTCATCTAGGTGTTGTTCACAGAGGGAGATTGTAATGTAACAGATAGGACATACAGTATGCATGCGTAGTTCGCGGCGATGTGATGTTTATATTACGTACAAGAAAACGCCGCTTGGAGTTAAACTTATTTATTGACAAATAAAAATGACAGCTTACAAATAATGAAGAAAACATATAATTACCAGCCATCTATGACAAACCTACTGAAAAGATTGTTCATAAATACTCCATATTTACCCCAATAAACTGAAAAGTTCCTCTTCATACGGTTGTACGCAGGGGCGGACCGTAGGGCCCTGGGCTAATGCTACTTGGGGCCCTACTTATTGAATCAACTAATTGCCATTTTGTCAAAACAACTGTTTCCGATAATGATGTTTACGATAGTTTTCTTTTTTATATTCATAACATTGTCCATGGTCTTCAATAGGGGCTGGGGGCCCAATATATTCGTGGGGCCCTGGGCTGTAGCCCAAAAAGCATTAGATCCGCCCCTGGTTGTAGGCATGTAAAGCTTGTGCTGATGCATGCGCATGATTTTAGAGTTGGTCCCATTGTAAAATATGTTCTCATTGATGACAAGAATGACCTGTTTTCTGATCTTCAGTTAATCCAATTACACGTTGTATAGGAACACGCCGCCGGTTGGAGTCCAATTAATATATTGACATTATAACAAATTACAGTTCACAAGGTATGACGAACACGTTATTACCAGTCATGCATGACAACCTACTAAAAAAGTTGCATACAACGTGTAATAGATAATATGTGATCATATTAAATGTGGGAACACCCAAACATTTCCGAAATATTTTATTCCAAATTTCAATATTCCGATTTTCAAAAGTCCGAATTTCATAATATCTAAGAATAAATGTCTATTATTTACAATTACGAAATTTGTTTGACCGAATTTCGTAAATCCGATTTGTTTGTTGTCCGATTTTCATACGTTCGAAGAATCAAATGCCCGATGAGTTCTCGGTCTGATACTTTGAATAAATTACTAAAATTAGGATTCTGATTCTATTCGGCTACGCCTGTATATTCAAAACGGTGTCCCTTCGTTTCGCAGACAGAAATTTCATAGAATTTCATTCGACTATTATTGTTCCAAAGACTATTTACTTGAATGAAACATATTTCACAGAAACATAATTCAAAGAATTTTAAATCATATTTTTTTTCTTTAACAAACTTATCAAACAGTAAAATTATTTTTTAACGAATATTGTTTGTTCGGTGTATTTTTCTATGGAATTTATTTCAACAAAAATGTATATAAAAAGACAATAACAAATATATTGCCTTCAAAAGTCAATATGTTGTGCTACAAAAGTTAATGTCAGAATCACTTCAAAACCGACTCCACGTAGTCTTGTCTGCCCTAGAGTGTAATTTAAATCGGCGTAGGCGCGGAGCGACGAGGTGGACTTCGAGCTGAGGAGCAGGTGGTTTTAACGCCCGCCGCCGCACCAGTAAGCCGAAGCTGCGGTGGTGAGCGTGAATACTATCTGCGACGATAAGCTCGCGTGGAACCGCCGAAGCCCCGCAACGTCGGAGCCGTGACAGAAACCATGCCTGCTGCATGTTGCATGCTCGCTTGCATGATGCATGCTTGCTTGCATGCTGCATGCTTGCACGCTGCATGCTTGTTTGCACGCTGCATGCTTGCTTGCATGCTGCATGGTTGCTTACACGCACGTGCTGTAGGTTTGGTTAGAAATGAGACCCCCATTCTTAGTAATCTATATATATAAAAGAAAGTCGTGTTAGTGTTACACTATTTATAACTCAAGAACGGCTGAACTGATTTGGTTGAAAATTAGTGGGGAGGTAGCTTAGAAGCAGGAGACGAATTTTAGTTTTAGTTTTTTTTTGTGTCGCCTTTTCGTAATTAATTTCTATGATGAGAAGTAGGCACTAAAAAGCGAAAAAAAAAATCTTTTTACAAAAAAGACAACCGCCTTCAAAAAGTAAAAAATAACTTTCAATTCGCAAGTCGGTGGCAATACAAAACAATAAGCAAAACCAAAGCCGCTGACTTGCGAATTGAAAGTTATTTTTTACTTTTTGAAGGCGGTTGTCTTTTTTTCTTTTGTATCGATAAATAAACAGATTTCCACCGACCACCAGCTGATTCGTTTTTGCATGCACGAGTCATTAGACAAAGACCACAGACAAAAACACATTTACTCAATGGGGCCGGCAACTGTCAAAGTGGCTGAAGCGTTGTATGTTTTGTGTGTAGTGGACAAGTTTGGTAAGGAAACAGCCAGTTTGTTAATAATTAAATATATTCTCACCAAATCACCAATCAGTCAATCAAAATGGAGGGTTTGCAAAGGCAAGAGCACGTGTCGACCTATCGCGATCCGACCCGTGCGTGAGGAAAGTGAACGAGATCAACGAGACATTCAAATAACAATATGGCTGCCGAGGGCTCACGCTAGTGATGTCCGTATAATTTTAGTAACATTTAAGTGTTGGAATTCCAACAGTGGCGCTAGTAGCGCAAAGACCAATAACAAAGCAGTTTTGTATGAAATTTGTTATAGATTTCATAATTAAACACCATTATTGAGGAAATGCCTAGATGTTGTGTACCAAATTATAACAAAACTGGAGGCCACAGTTTCCTCGAGATGAGAAACTTGTAGTAATTTGAGTTCAAAGCGATAAGGCGAGTAAAGTTTGAGTATAAAAGCGGGGCGAGAGTGTGTCATAAACATTTCAAGGAAAGTGATTATGAAAAGATCGGCAAATACTAGAGGTCATAAGCCAGGATACTTTTCATATTTAAAATCATCCAGACTTATAATATAACCTCAAACTTTTTAATACTATAGAAAAAGTAAGTTCCATCATTCGAAGGTACTGTTAGAATGATACAGTGTTATCATACACAAGACTATCCTAGTAAACATTCAATATACTATGAAGCAAGTTTTAAGGCCATTAAATTATATAAGTTTAAGGAAAACTAACTATTCTTTCAACTAGGTTTGCTTTCCTTCCACGTAAAGAGGCGCCTCTTTTTCTTAACTCTTGTTTTAACTTACATATTTTCCAAGTAAAATACATGTTCCGTGCATGTTTTTAACTAGAAAATTGACAAAAAATCAACGCAAATAAGAAATGCAAAGTCGTCTCACTCAATGCCAAGGGTTCATACAGTGGTGGCGCCATCTGAGATCAGCTGTCACTTGTCAGCCCCATTGACTTATGTCATTACATCCATATAACATGTCAACATCACTTATATAAATACTGTCAAAATAATAACAAAATTCTTCACATATTGCCCCACATAGCTTTTTTTATTGTAAACTTCCAATTAGAACGTGGCTCACAAGGTAACTAGTTCTAACGCTCAAACAAGTCTTTGAGTGTGTATAAAAGTCATAAATACATTTATCATCAATATATATCAATAATACATCCTACCAGCCGGAATGTGTCAAAATTCGTACGAAAGCCTAACCCTTATTTTGATCTTAAAGAATCATGGCAGGATTTGTACGTCAGTGAGCTCCGTGATTAAATATCGAAAAAAAGTGTATAAGCGCGAATAACTTGAGACATTTTGGTAGTTCGTAATTGGTGAATCAACAAAGCCAACAAAAAAGTAGAGAATTTGCGGCAGAGGCCAAGATTTATCCAAAAAGTGCAGTGAATACACAGTGACATAACCTAAAAATTAGTGAAGAGTGAAGTTCGCTGCAAATCAAATAAATCAAATCAATCAATTTGTCAAGTGTCATCTATCAAGTATACCAACCTAACAGGGAGACAGATATATCAGTGTTGCCAATAAAAATAATTATTATATTGACAAATAGCCTTTACCTTTACGTATTAAAAATTATAGTAGAAAAATATAGAGTTGCAAAAAAAATGAACGAACAAATGGAATTATTGTTTTCGATGAAAAACTTAATCAACAAACCCATACATTAACGTCAGCAGTTACTATAAATGTTATGGAAGCAATTGATGAAAAGATGAAAACATTAATGGAAAATAACCAAAACTTAAAATCTAAAATAACAAGACTGGAGCATAAAATCACTACCTTGGAAAAAGACAAGCGTAAAAGCAACCTGATATTCTTTGGTGTTGATGAAAATGGTAAAAGAGAGGCAGAACTTGTTGGCTACATAAAAGAAATCATAGAAGAAGCGGAAGTACATCTAGACAACCACGAAATAAACAACATCTACTAGCTTGTGGATTTTTTGCTATAACACAACTTAATTCTTCTGAACAGTATATTCAAAAAAGACCCAAAGAATAAATGGACCCGGATTTCAAAAGATGGCAGATATAAAAATGAAATAGACTATATAATAAGCAAGTTTCCCAAGGCATTTTTAAATACGTGATCTCAAAACTCAATTTTAACACAGATCATCGTATGGTCAGAAGTACAATTCGCCCAGCACCACCAAAAAAAGCAAGAACGAGCATTACCACTTATAGTCCAACCCAAATCACCACGGAGAGTTTAAAAGAAATTGACCAGTCTTTAACAGACAATCTACAGTAGCTGACGTATGAAAATGAAGGCGATATCTTAGCAAATTATCGAAAACTGGAAAAACAACTTACTATCAATTTGAATACTAGTAAAACTAAAAGCAAATACCCACTCAGCGATGAGACCATCCAACTCATAAACCGCAGAAAATCTTCAGAAATCAGAAAATCTCAAAGAAAAAACAAAGAAAACATAAAAATAATCACAGAAATAAGCAAATAAATTAATAAATATATTTGAAGAGACAGCAAAAACAAAAGACGAAGTGTTAGAGAAAAAAATAATGAGGACAGGCGGTGTAAGAAAAGCTCTGAAAAAACTTAAGGAAACAGGAAAAGAGTGGGTACCTAAATTAAGGAAAAAAGAAGATACCATCACAGACAGGAAAGGTATACACGAATTGGCCACGGAATTCTACAAAGAACTATATTCAAACAAAGACGCACGTAGGCACCCTCTCACACAACCATTTAACAGTAAAACAGTAGACAGCCTGTCAGAGTTACCTGATATTATGCAGAGTGAAGTGGAAAAGGCAATAAAAAGTCAAAAAATGGAAAAGGCACCTGGACCGGACAAAATTACAAACGAGATGTTGAGAGGGCCTATTGATGAACTAGTACCAATAATATTTAAATCACAGACTGACGTCTGAGACGAACTTTTATCCGAGTGGCAGTGTAGGTGGGATGATTCTAGCAAGGGCTGTCACCTTCATCAGTTCTTTCCATCCGTTCGTGAGCTGGCCATGACATGGCTGGAGGTGGACCACTGTGTTGCCCAATTTCTAACAGGTCATGGCAACTTTAAAAGGAAATTAATTTTCTTTCAAGCTTGTTGCTTCGCCTTTGTGTCAATGTTCTACATGATAGTGTACAGGCTACATCCGGAGCAGTTTATTATGCCGACCTTGTGGAAACTAGAACTAATTTCCGTGCGTTCAAGCGATTTTGCCATACCTGTTATTGGAATCAAAATTAATGTAACAGCTCACTTTTTTGGGCCCATTAATTATGTCAATTATAATCCGTGGTGCTTAGCAACTAAGTTTCTCCCAGTTGTAAACGTCCCTTTGTGCCTATTGGCCTAATTCTGTCCTGTCTCCTGCTTGATTTGGAGGGAAGTGGAAAGCATGTTTTTCTTACTCCTCCGCCGTTCTTATCTGATTAATTTCGTTGCGGGATCCAAGACAGTCGAATCGTTTCTCTGGGACTCGTCGAGCTTCATTGCTCTGGCGCTTTTCTGGTGGTCGCCACTGTCGATTCTGGCTTACAGGAGTTACAGTGGTTAGGGAATAGTGTGGCGGGCTTATCCCAAAAAAAAAAAGAAAAAAAAGGCACTTGAGAAGATGATCCAAACTCTAAATACTGAGAGCTCTAAAGTGGGCTTAAAAAATAACATAACAAAAACGAAACTGATGACCAACTCAAAAATGGAACCCATTGAAATTGAAGGACAACAAATAGAATATGTTGATGAATATTGCTACTTGGGCCAGATCATCTCCCCTAAAGATCAAACAACCAAGGAAATAAATAAGAGAATTACAAACGGGTAGAAAAGATACTGGTCTCTCAAGGAAATTGTAACGAAAAGAAAAGTATTCAATGCTTGTATTCTTCCATGCATCACCTACGGCTGTGAAACATGGTCCCTTTCAAAATACTATAGAGACAAACTAGGAAAGTGCCAGAGAGGTATGGAACGAAGCATGACAGGAACAAGAAGGCAAGATAGAATTAGCAATGTGCAATTAAGAGCAAAAACCAAATTAACTGATATCCTGGAAAAAATAGACCTTCAAAAATGGAGATGGACCGGCCATATGTTGAGATCTACACAAGAAAAGTGGAGCCTAATCACAACGAATTGGTATACAAAAGATGGCAAGAGATGTCGAGGACGACAACAAATGCGCTGGGAAGATGAGCTGAAGCTTACTGCGGGTCCCAAATGGAGGAAAGTTGCTCAAGACAGGAAGCAATGGAAACTACTGGAGGAGGCCTTTGCCAAAAGGCACACTGAGTCCTATAACCAAACAAATCCAAGAATACAGTCATAAAGATTAATCTCACCCAGTTTAACGGGCTAAATAAATAAACTGTAAATATAATAATAATACATCCTACCAGCCGGAATGTGTCAAAATTCGTACGAAAGCCTAACCCTTATTTTGATCTTAAAGAATCATGGCAGGATTTGTACAAAAAAAATTAAGATGTTTAGAGAAGTTGAAATTCTAATTCTTATACTCTTGGCCACCTAAGAGCTCAACTGTCGGTTAGGAAACACAATAGTTAAACAATGACATGCGACCAATATTTGGCTTCGAAGACTTCGACGACAGACGAAGTTATGAGTATCTTCAGGCATTTACAATATTTTTAAAACCCCGCAAAAGAAAGTGAATAGTTTAACGAAAAGTTCATTATTTCAGAACGAAACGGCGACTGACAGTAACCGTGACACTGACAGTCGCTTTTTCGCAGATCTTACACGGAAATTGCATCGTAAAGGAAAATAATGTCACAAATAATGATTATTTTTTTTCACACACTTGTCACATCACTTGTCTGCCAATTTGATAGATCCGTTAACGTCGCTTATCACTTTCTTTTTTTTATAAATACAAACTGGTCATCGAGATGAAACGAAAAAGTGTTATTTTCACTTCGCAATATTTTA
Source organism: Charanyca ferruginea (assembly GCA_947361185.1). Classification (NCBI taxonomy): domain Eukaryota; kingdom Metazoa; phylum Arthropoda; class Insecta; order Lepidoptera; family Noctuidae; genus Charanyca; species Charanyca ferruginea. Next base: position 24,807,632 of record OX376059.1, on the reverse strand, counting down.
ATTATGCGGGGGTTTAAAAATATGGTAAGTAGATCAATCTACTCCTAATAAAGTATTCTTTAAATTGGATAATATTTTAAACCCTCTAAATTATATTTTTTTTCATACAAATGTATGTATGGATCCCGCTATGATTCTTTGTCTATATAATCAATAATGCAAAGAAACACGAAAACTGAGTATAGTTTATTTTGATGTATAGACTCTCTAACAGATACAATTCATCACCCTTATCTATGACCACCCATTTCAGTTACACGCTGTATAAATACTAAGCTGAAGCAATAACTAATTTTTGTAAATGAGAAAAGCGCATTGATTGGAAAAGAAATAAAATCTTACCTTAATGTTCCGGCACTATTGCGCCAGTCACAAACTCACAATTCACAAAAAGCAAAAGAAAAATAAATAAGGACACCAGATCCTCTTCTTGTTAAAGTGCAGTCGCAATGAGACTAGGGTTAAATTTCAACTGTCTAGCTATCACTAGTAATAAGGTCCCGTTTTTACCCTTTGGGTATGGAACCCTAAAAAACAGACAAACTCTCTTGCTTCGTAGTATTATACAGGTATTATTACATGTATATTTAGCTTTGTGTCAATCCATTCTTACCTATTGCATAACTTCGTGGGGTGGTGCAGCAAAAACCATTTTACTTCCATTAGAGCGTGCTCAAAGAGCAATTCTAAAGGTTGCCACCTTTCACCCTTTTAGATTTCCTACGCACCAGCTTTACATAGCATGTAAAGTACTTACAGTACGGCAATTATTTATCTTAAGCATAGTACTACACCAGCACACTGCACTTCCTTTTAACCCAGTACCTTCCGACAAGAGAAGGAAGGACCTGGTCTGCACAAAGCCTCAAACTAGACATGCATTTGCTAAACGATTTTATGTCTTTTTAGGACCTTTCCTTTATAATAGGCTTAACATGTCACTAGGCTACTATGGTTTATGTTATAAAGAATGTAGTAAAATATTATCTGAATATTTAGCGATTCTCAATTACACAGACACAGAAATACTTTTAGAAGTTTTGGCATAATGATAAAGTACTTATTCTTGTATATTTACATAAGATTTATATAGGTTTACTTTTAGATAATAATGTACTATGCTTTTTCTCATAATTGTTAATGGATTATTATATATTAGTTATACTTTAAACTTCACTGCCCAATTAAATTATGTACAAAGTGATGGCCTGAAACACAGGTTTGAATTAACCTAGATCGGGCAGGTCGCTACCTAATATTGTTTTCCGAACCATCATTACTTGCACCAGTTATATAAATATCTTAGTTTTACTTTATTTTAAGGCATTATACCTACTTGTATGGGAGGTATTCTTTTTGTTGACTAAATGTACACATTTGTAAACGTTATTTTAATAAATAAATTATTATTATTATATTATTATATTATTAGTATAGAATCAACGGTTCTTTTATTAACTCACTTGTGTAACGACAGTCCCTGGACGAGTTTCTCGCTATCCTCTATGGTCTGTGTCATGGGCCAGCCATTAGTCTCGGGCAACACCAGGCTGAGAAGACTCGCTAATACCGCTGTTATAGTCAGAACCACTAGCGGTAAGGGAAGCCAAAAGCGCTCCTGTGAAAAATAATAATTAAGATGACCTAAAATCTTGATATCGAACATTAAATATCTATACCACGGTAATGTTATCTAACTAACAGTATTGTGACTCGGCCCTGTCCTTGAAATAATTACCTACAGCCGCACGGTACGTAAACACGCGAGAGGGCTGCCCGCCTGCGGTATTTTAATTTGATTAACCTTTAATTTTATATATAGGTATTTTATTTAAAACAATGAATGAATGATTCTTTGTCAATGAAATACTTCCTATTTCATTCACAACGAATTTGTTTGTCAGAAAAATTTCTGATTGATTATTTCGATTCAATTACGTAGTTGATTTGTTGTCATTTATTTACGAACGTGTTTTAGGGTAAAGTTTTCTAATTATATTAACGTTTATCTACGTAACGTGTTAACGTTTTCTTATTTACGTATTGGCCGAAAACTAGACTACTCTACTAAAAATAAAATAGTATCATCTTATTGTTTCGTCCGCGCAAATGGGTAGTTGACACAGCTTCTCAAAAAAAACCACTTTATTTAAGCCCTGAAAACCCAATTAAATTACAATGAAACTAGCAGATAGTCCATTTGGCAAATAGATGACGTGACAGATCGAAGAAATTCTATGGGGTAATCACCTTTTGACAGCTTATAGAAAGTATGTCAAGTCAGATCAGAGCAAGATCAGTGGGGTCCTCTGCTATAGGTACCCAATTATGAATACTCCCGCCTAACTTTTTCGTTAGAGGCGCAACTGAACTATAAAGTAAACAAAGTGACACTGACATGATAATACTTTTTGTCTGTGCATAAAAAATATTTTTATTTTTATTCAGAAAATAGTAAATATGCGTCAGTGTTGCGCATACAACATCATCATCATCATCATTTCAGCCGAAAGACGTCCACTGCTGGATATAGGCCTCCCCCAAGGGGGGGTTTTGCCATAATCGCGACGCTTGGCAGGCGGGTGGGCGATCGCAGTATGGTTGTTACAAATGCACAGAGAACGCTGCTGCGCATACAATGTGTGTTAATGTTAGCACTTTACTTTGTGCAGACGCCAGCACATTAAGTCATAATAAACTGTCATTTTTTTCCAATTGAATCTCAACCTTATTTTCTTATAATAAAGTTACGTTTCGCGCTAACGTTCGTTAAACTAAAGTTGAGTCAGGCTATCGTTTGTCAGTAAAAAGTTGTGTCGCACTATGGTTTGTCGATCTAAAGATGAGTCGCACTAACGTACGTCGAACTAATGTGCTGTCGCACTAAAGTACTTCGAACTAATCTACTTCCGCACACTGATTGTCGACTTAACGTACGCAACTTTGTGGTAGAGTCAAGAATGTCGGGGTTTATTTATTTCCCAAAGACCATAAGATTCGTAAGCAATGGGAAATAGCTGTGTGTCGTAAAATCTTCAAGGGTACTAAGCACTCAAGACTGCGTTCAGTTGTTTTGCACTGGCATGAATAATTAATTCATTTGCTCTTTTTTTCTCATTAACATGATCATCGTCAATATGACAAAGGTATCACTACAAAATTATTATTTGCGTCATACAGAATCAGTCTTTCAATAAGAACCTTTGAGAGATGCACCGCGTTTCCGGAGCAATTTTTTTAATTCTGGGATAGTTAAACGTCCGCTGTTATTATCATCCATTTTTGATAATATATTATCTACAACAAAACACTCGTAACGCAAGTTCTATTATAATAAAATAGGAAAAATGCCATAGAACATGCATAATTGACGACACGGTTGGCGCAGTGGCTGAGCGATCGACTGCTGCGCAGCGTGTTGCGGGTTCGATTCCCGCTCAGGGTAAATATTTGTGTGATGAGCATTGTGTTTGCCTTGTGTCTGGGTGTTGTTTATCTATATATTATGTATGTATTTAAAATATATTTGTGTATGTAGATCAGCTGTCTGACACCCATAGTACAGGGTCTCCCTAGTTTGGGGTCAGATGGCCGTGTGTGAAATGTCCCCACATATTAATATTATTATAATTAGTCTCGTGTTAGCAAGTTTTTTTGCGCTAGAAGGACAAGTCGTCTGTGGGGTGTTCGTGCTAGAATAATAGCTTCCGGATTTCCCCTTAGTCCCCTTCGACGACACCCTCGAGATGAAATGGGGGGGATTTCATCTCGAGGGTGTCGTCGAAGGGGACTAAGGGAAAATCCGGAAGTCGGGCAGCAGCGGCTTCTGTGTACTCAACAAGTTCACTGCGATCCCCAAGAAGCCTGCCAAGCGTGGGGATTATGGCAAACCCCCCCCCTACCCCCGGGGGAGGCCTTTCTTCAACAGTGGACGTCTTCCGGCTGATGATGATGAGTAGGACTATTAATAGTACCTAGGTACCTATTATAAGATAATACAACAGCTTACAGAGTACACAATGAAAGGTGACAGAACATTCACGACGTATCCGCTCATATGTAGTTCCGAGGAGCCAGACGCGCGCACTACGGTGGGTAGCAGATCCGTGGCCCACAGACTTGTCGCATTGTAGCCCATGTTTACAAAGAACCGCGCCATTATCGCCAGCAATAACACAGTTAACCCTGGGCAAAACATTTATATATTTAAGTATAATACAGATTATGAAACAAAAGGCACATAGATCGTCGAATAAGTACCTAGACGCCCCCCCCCCCCCCCCTAAACCTTCACAAATTGTGATAATTTTGTCTCCTTACATTTAGTACACCTTAATCTAGGTCTGCGTCTAGGTCACGCCGTGTGGTGCCGGCCGCGAATAGCACAACCCCATTTCTACCCGTGGGTGTCGTAGAAGGCGACAGAGGGATATTGACCAAAGGGTGGGCAACAGCGTCCTTTTACCATAACACCTACTGCGATCGCCAACATGCATCGACCAAGCATGGCGATTACGGCTGAACCCCCCCCCCCCGCCCTTGGGGGAGACCTATGCCTAGCAGTAGGCGTCTAAAGGTTAACATGATGATGAATCCAGGTTTGTATTGTACATCACCATTATTACACGCTGTATAAGTATATACATATTAATTTATACTTTCTAAAGTACGAATATTTTACAAAATCTTTACAAATGCAAGGAAAACTAACCTCTAGGCACAAACGCGGCGATACCCATGAGAACAGCCGATATACCTAGCGTGCCAGCGGCAAAAGGTCTGCGACCCCATCTGCCAATCGACGAATTCATTAAATTAAAAACCACCCAAATAGCAAGAAATTGTTGTAACGTATTAATGTAATTAACCCTTTATAAGGCAGAGGGAACTAGGACAGGTACAGATTTACACTAAACGGATTTTGTAAGCCAATAGGTTATGAATGCCCTATGTATTTTTTTTTTCGTGAAAATCGATGAGAATATTTTGGAAAGTTTAGTGGCAATATGTAAAAGTCTATGAAAAATAAAATAAGGTTTATTCTGCAACTTTTTATTTATTTTCATGGTAAATATCAAAACATGGTACTACACAGTGTGGCCTGGAGTAAATACTGTAATATTATCTACACGGGCAGTGGCAGATATATTGCCACCAGTTAAATACAAAATGTAACAAAATAATAGACTTAATTTTACAAAATACTACTCGATCGTACAAGTAACATACGTAATTATTGAAATAAATGCAAACTCTTACCAGTTTCCCACAAGATTATATAGATTGAGCTAGATTTGTTACACGTTACACAAAATGACCGGTTTTTACTCTTCAAAGTTTGAAAAGTGTCAATTGAATTTGACAATTCCCACACAACAAAAAATATACGTTGACAGGACATCTCAAGCTTGCCAGTAAGTAAAAAATAAATACCCAAAAGACAAAAACTTGCCAGAAAAAAGAAATTTAATATTGGTGGCAATATAGTGGCCACTGCCTTAAAAAAGCCAAAAAAATATATTTTATATAGGCCAAATTAATGCTTATAAGCCTGCATTTGGGCACAAATTATAAGGAATGAAACCTTGTAGAGATTATATAGGTACAGTCAACAGCAAAAGTAGATGATCAAAATCAGAAATTCAATACTAATGAACGGAGTTTGCGTCAGAACTGTGTGGCGTCGAAGTAATTCAAAAGTATGTGTGTGACAATCACATACTTTTAATAAATAAACTAGTAATAAATTATATAAATGAGTGTTAGTAAATTAGAATAGAATTTCTGATTTTGATCATCTACTTTTGCTGTTGACTGTACCATATAATAAGCTAATCCCCCCTAAACACGTCATGTAAAGGCATCTTATATGGCTGATTAACTATAAATAGGCAAGAAATCTGCTTTTATGTAACAAATACCCTAATAACCGATAACAAAATTCGGCGGTAAGGGCAATGTTTCTTGTAGTTGCAAACGCAATACGAATATGAGAAGTTTATGATTTTATTTACGTTTATTTGCTTCAATACGTGATTTATAAAAGATAGTAATTGCCTACATTAGACATTGTGACGATATCACCCTTTTTTCGTATGGAAATTTACGTGGGTAAGCAGTTTTGTTAGAATTGTGTGTAAGTTTTATGTCATATTTTGAATGCGCCTCTTTAATTCAATTTATTTATTAATTTAAAAATGATTTTACTTTTGTGAGCCCTTGTTAATTGCTACTATAAGAAGAATTAGCTAATCAAATGTTTTTATCTAATATATAAAATTCTCGTGTCACAGTTTTCGATCCCGTACTGCTCCGAAACGGCTTGACCGATTCTGATGAAATTTTTTGTGCATATTGGGTAGGTCTGAGAATAGGCCAACATCTATTTTTCATCCCCTTTTTTCACCCCTTTTTCATCCCCCATTAGGTCGATCGGGACAGGACAACGTCTGTCGGGTCAGCTAGTAAATCATATAAACGTCATTTATTTTACCCTTATTGTAGCAAGCTATACTCCATTTATAATAGCATTAGAAAAAAGAGGCTCATAGAAGCAGGAATGCAAAACATTTTATTTCAAAGATAAGTTAAAACAATTTCAATTAAACATATTTTAACATAATTTTGATAAATAGATCTAAGATAGTACTAAATATGGACGTATAATAATAAAAACAGAATAAAAGTATTTTAAAGATTAGGTAACATTTTAAATTTGGTAGAATTAATGTGAAACGAATAACGTTCCGGGTATTGTTCATCCCTGCTTCTGTTAGGTTTTTAGCATTGACACTGAAATTTTAAATTGGAATTAAATATACAACTAAATTAAATCCACATAATTTTAGAAAGTAAATTATTAAAATTATTACAAAAACGCGCGGCAGCAACTGTAAAAATAGATTATAATAAATTCGGTGTCTATCGTAAGTTTAACATGTTCATTGTACTTCATCGTTCATTGTTCATTTTTAACTTCTGTCTAATGCTATTGTAAATGAAGTATAGTGCAAAAATACTCATCCATTTTGAAAAAAATTAGGGTTCAGCCTCCATTATTCTTTAATATAATATTTTGTGAATATTGCTTACTCTTTTTTATTCTACAGAACCAAGACAGTACCTACCTAATAAATATGGATGTGGACCGTTTCTTGCTAAAGGACGATTTTTACGAATTATTTACTAAAGTGAAATGGCCTTGGCAAACCACACATTTTATAATAAGAGAAGAATGCTTTGGATGTCATCGTCACATTTGGACGCTCCCGCTCCAGGAAGCTCCCACCTCAGAGTGAACACTCTCAAATATCAATCTTTGATGTATTCTTGTAATTATTATTACTTGTTGTTATGGGTGGTTGCAAACATATCAATAAAAACATTTTTATGAAAATACTATTTTATTTGCCCCACCCAGCCTTCTATAATAATTATAATAACAAAGACTGTGTAATAATTGTATAATAGTACATTATGGTACAAGTGTGTAATGTTGGTGATTACCGCTGAGGCGCCATTGAGACCCGAGCCGTTAGGTGAGGGTATTAAGAGAGCCGAGGACGGTAATCATCAATACACACGTGTATCATACGACGTTTTTCAACACACTTATGAAGAAAATAATACTAAAAAAATATTTTCAACAGTGAAAACGAGTTGTGAAAAATTTTTCGCAATGGCGGGAAAAAATAATCAGTTTTCCTATGCGCGCGCATCAAATAATGGCGATCGGTCATAGACTAAAAGAATGAGGTTTCTTTTTTTTGTCTTTGCGGATAGCGTTCTAGCCACGTACAAAATTGGGAATTCAAAGTTTTCTTTATTACAGAGAAAACAAAAGTTATATTTGAGTGAAAGTTTTATTTATTACAAACGTACAAGTTGAAATCATCTATTTAAATACGAAGTTGCATAAAATGAGCAAGCATACATGGTACATTAATTTATTTGTACTATTGAACACGATCTTTTTTGTATCGAAACTTTTTAGGATCAAAGCAACTCAACCAATAAAATAAAAAGAAACCCCTATTAACTCACTTGTGAATAATAGCAATGAAAAAGTCACAGTTACATTACAGGTGTCATTATGTGCCTAATAGTGGTGAACTTAGAGCCATTTTATGAGCAAGTGTGTTGAAACATATAATTCAGCATCGTATTTAACGATAACTCACTTGCAATGTTTATCAGGTGCTAACAAACAATATTCATTGTGTTGTTTTCTTAATATTTTCTAAATCGCATTTTATTTGTTCGAAAGCATCAATTACATTTTCAATACGATTTCCTTTTATCCATTTAACGTTATAATCAAAAAGTACCATCAAATGATATTGCAGTCGTTTGCACAACATGATTATTATTTGTCAAAAACCATTTCTTAGAGTCTTCTGGCGATAGTATGAATGTTTCCAGATGAAGGATCATATTTTATCCATTTTTACACCTGCCCTCTTTAACAAATGGCCATTCACAATTATTTTATATTTATTTAAACCATACCTAGTGCGATATGCTTATGTTATACTCCACAGCCCATGAAGCTATATCATCTCTAAACCCGTCGTATTTTACGTCTCTATTTATTTCACTGTCACGCATATCATATAATTAATTATCACTTTAAGTAATATACTAATCTTAACTTTTAAGAAATCTACATCGAAAGTGCCATTGTCAAAGGTTTGTAAAAATAATTCTACGGAACTCATTACAATTTCTTTCATCTCTGCCCTGGACGGCAGCGCTGGCTGACGATAAAGTTATATACTTAAAGTCAAGCATACATTATTACAAGAACATCGTTCTTGTAGCTGTTACGTAAAGGTTTAGTCAAAACTTTATTTTTTGATAGATGCTATGTAACTTGCCTTTTAGCATTAGCTTTTAAGCTGCAATCTGATAAACATAATAAGGGTAAAGGTTTTATAATAGCCATATAAATTTTATAAATAGTATGAAGCCAAAGCGACTACATGGCTAAAATGTTATATGTCTCAATAGCCATATTATATGCTTCTTTATGTCTATTGCTTTATAAGGGAAATTTAAATTAAGTAATTATATAAACGTATGCAAGATAAAGTGATAAGACAGATGTATCATATAAGCAAAAAACACTTCTAACATGCAATTTTAAGGACAGTTGTAAAACTAATGCTGTTATAAAACATCTACATGAGTTATTCCCTTATAAATCATTCGTTATAAAGCGGATTTGGATTGCAATTCATAAGAAAGAAAACTGTTTCATGTTCTCTAGAAGTTCAAGTTGATTCATCGGTAGTATATTATGATGGCTTATAAGCGATCAGTCAAAGAAAAATCGCGTCATTAGTAACTAGAACACCGGTGTGTTGCAACAGAATTCTGAAAACAATGGCAGAGTTTTTATTATTCTCCCATTTTAAGCCATTTCGTGGAGAGCAAAAGACCGAGTCAGAATCCTGTAACTTGTTTATCCTCTGTGCTAAATGCTTCAAACTCTAATATTACTATGTTTACTATTAAATTGTTAACACTAGAATAATTTATTAACATTAAGATTTTTTGTTAAGTATTCGAATAAATATTTCTTTGTTGCTTTGATGATAAACAAGTCACCCAGTAGGTTCCCCTTACCTGTCAATCAGGAAAGTAACTATCATGACCGAAGGTATTGTCGTCGCTGACGTCAATGTAAAAGCAATGAAGTAGTTGAACCCGAAATCCTCGGACATTCGGAGGAGTCCGTCGAAGATCAGGGCGCATAACATGTACAATATCGTGAAGACGACTACGGTCACGCGTAGAGTGGCACTCTTCATGAGAACTATGAGAGACAAAGGTTCTCGTTTGTAGTTTGCTGTGACCTGTAAGGAAGATTCTGATTTTAGGCTTGTTAAGGAGAATGAGGTAATTTCTTTCAGAAGATGCCAGCAAAAGTCATTGTATTTGTTACTGTAATAACACGAACTACGTTAAATTTTAAGCCCGAAATGCTATGTGATCAACATCCATATCGAAATTTTACCACCTTTCGCTATAAATCTTCGGTTTTACTTCAGTGACGCGCTAAATATCGAAAAATAGACATGTTCAGCACAGTTTCCCTTTCTTCAAATCATTATTTAGTCCAAGAGCATCAGGTATAGGTACTAACGTGAAAGAATTTTAAAAACACTAGCGCGAAACCCTTTGCGCAAAATTAGACATTTCCGCGAATGGACTGTTGCGCAAACCTACTTGGTCGATCCACACTTACGCGACTGACATGTCCGCGAAAGACATTTGTGCGATTAAACTTCCGTAAAATAATACTTTGCGAGATATTTATTTTCGCAAAGATGTAGAGAAAAATCGGAGAAATGAGATTCCATACAAATCTAACATCACGCCTGTATTCTCGGAAGGGTAGGTTGTAGGCAGAGGTGTATTATTAAGCATGGATTAGTACACCCATTTATTACTTTATCTTGATAACATTTATAATGCTATATTAAATTATTCAAAGTTGTAATATGCAGTCCCACAAGTTTTCCTTCCCGAGGGCAGGGGAGGTCGTAATCAAAATCCAAGACGGCGAGAATTTTAAAATTTACTTTTAAAATTTTGCAGTAATAATAATCGCTTCACTCGCTCTTGGACTAATTCGTCAGTTAAAGAAACCGTGATACTCATGTCTTTACTTTTATCTGATCATTTTTTTTCTTTTATGTCGTCTCTTAGGGCTCTTACACACGAGCGGCATGTTGCCAACGGCAGAGGTAACTGTCAGCAACGAGGTTTACCGAGTGAAGGTGGTAAAAGTCCAAAATGCATGATGATGATAAAACATTTCGAACTTTTACCATAGAGTTGGTCAAACTTAAGTTTTACTGCAAAACCTTAGGATTTACTTTAGTTCACTGAGAAATATTTGCTTATAAACACTAGTTTCAGAAACGAAATCTATGTGTTTGTGAAACAAATTAAGATTTTTTTTAAACGTATTCATAAACAATACCGTGTTTAGCATCATATTTCTGTCCGAAACATTGTTTATCAGTGAATGGCTCAAAATATCAACTTACAACAAATTCCTTCATAACTTTGTCAGGTATTTTCTTGCGGTTGACTTTCTCGAACCTTCTGAGGACATGCACAGCATCGATGATGCGACCTTTACTCACATACCACCTGAAGATACACGAATAGTTACAACCACTTCACCACATAAACACAGAATGAAACACAGGCTGAATAAGTGGGAGACAGGGAAGTCTAAGTTCAGTTATATGCAGTCAGCCAGCCACTGAATCGCGTTGTTGTAGATATATTCAATTAGTAGATAACCTTTGAGCTTTAAATATGGACTCGTTACCGCTTAATAAGCCGTGTGGCGCCGGATACGAATAGCACGTCATCATATTTCTACCCGTGGGTGTCAAATTCAAATTATTGGTCCAGTAGTGCAGAGTGAGTGATCTATTTTATTGCGATTTCGCAGGCATAAATTCATTCTCACAGCGGACATTGAGAAAATGTACCGGCAAATTGAAGTCGGGCAACAGCAGCGCCATCTGCAGCTCATTCTGTGGCGTGATGATAAGTCACAATCGATAGATGTATTACAACTCAATACAGTCACATATGGTACTGCCTCTGCGCCATTTTTAAGTACTCGATGCCTCTTACAACTGGCAAATGAGTGTAGGGATGAGTCTATAGCTAGAATAATACGTAACACATTTTTTTATGCAGATGACCTAAATACAGGGTCAGAATCTATAGAAGGGCTAAAACACATCTATAATGAAGTTGTAAATACGCTCAATTCGGCATGCCTCCCCTCAGGAAATTTCAAACAAATTGTCCTCAATTATTTGATGATGAATGTGGTTCTACGAAACCTGTTGATTTCAACAAGAAGTCTAGTGTATTAGGTCTCAATGGTTACCTATCATAAGGTCGAAAAATATTTGACCGAATTTCATTTCACCTAAAGCTTTTCAACTTGTCTCGTTTCGTATTTTTTTACTTCATCGAAGTCACGTCTGCCACTGTATCAGTTGATCAATTAGCTTTTTTTCGTTGCTCCGATGTTTCATTTGGTCGAAAAACTTTTTACCGAAGTTACACTTACCCGAAATAACATTTGATCGAACATTCGTTATACCACTGTTTCCATTACCATATTTCACCAAACGCTTAGAAGTAAATATGTCTAATATTGAGTCAATGACCACCGGTACTCCACCAGAAAAAAGAAATTCGTCGTTAAAGAAACGAAAAATCAAAAATATTTGAAAGAGCTTTCAAAACTAATGTATTTATTTATTTACAGTGGCGATATAGAGAGCTAATTTCAGATTAGTTTCCTACTATTTTGTTTCATTAATTATTTAATAAACCAGGTCCTCCTAATAAGAAGCTTGCAAACAAAGATTCTTGCTTCAAGCATGCAGCATGCAAGCAGGCATGCAGCGTGCAAACAAGCATGCAGCGTGCAAACAAGCATGAAACATGCAAGCAGGCATGCAACATGCTCAAGCATTGTTTCTGTCACGGCTCCGGCACTGCGGGGTCTGGGCGGCCCCCCGCGAGCTGAGGAGCAGACTACGGCCAGCAAGCCGAAGCTGCGGTGGTGAGCGCCCAGACCCCGCAGCGCCGGAGCCGTCCCACCCCTCTGCGCCTACGTGTTCTAAATTACACTCTAGGGGTAGGGCAGACAAGACTGCGTGAAGTCGGGTTTGCAGCGATTCGTTTAAGTTACTATTTTAATTTAATGTTGAAAATACTACCAAGTAACCGGCTATATATTTGTGATCAAATAATATTCCGTAAAATGTTGTTTTGACGGGGTGAAAATATGGCAAATAAATCATTTGGCAAATGAAAATAGTTCAAAAGAGACATCGGCCAATAGGAAAACGTTATTTTGTAAATTGGAGAAACATAGTTCGGTAAAATAATACCTATGACACATGATATTTCGATGATCTATATCATTATATAATTTCTACTACTTCTAAAGTATTCGATCCCTTAAGGTTAAGAGCGTGTATTCGATTCGTGACGAAAACTTCTTGTTTTCGCGTTTTGCCCAGAGCAATATCGTAATGATATGAGCAGATTATTTAAAGACAATTACAGTTTTCGAAAAGATTAAGTCTTGATTTAGGCAGCTACAGAGTAAAAGTATAATTTTTAATTATGGTTTTTTGAAGCGAAAACAATTCTTTCATATCGTTTTACGAAAATAGACGTCAGAGTTAACTTTCAGGTCGAATACAACCATTACAATATGCCAAAATATTTTGTTTTATGCGTTTTTCCAACAGGTTAAACAGTCATCAAGACAGCTACAGAGCCAAAATTACGAAAATATTACTATTATGTAGTAAATACCAATGTTGAAAACGTAGAAAATCGGTTCACTTTGACAATTTTTATTCACCAGTAGGTATTTGAATAAAAACATAACTGATATATTTATTTTCAGAATATGTTTCAGTCTGTTATACGAGCTCATTTATTTTAGACAATTATTTTAAAAAGGACTGTAAAACATCGCGTGCTGTCGTTTGCCGATCAATTTCAATGATTCGTGCTTATTTCGTGCTCAATGCTGCTACGCCGTTCTAGCAATCGTTGAGATTTTGAGTTGCGCTAAATCGAATACGCGCCCTATGTTCCTGTATTATAGTAGCTAAAATTTTACTTCAACAACTATGGTCCTCTAAGCAAGACTGACATGATACAGTACCAGCTGAGTTTTGTAAAAAATGGGCTAACCTATTAAAACAATTTTCAAATTTAACTAATATTCGTATTACAAGGCGAGTTCTGTGTGATACACCTAATAATATAGAATTACATTGTTTTGTAGATGCCTCTCAACAAGCCTATGCAACCTGTATTTACCTGCGATCTGTAAATCATAGTAAGGAAGTTACAGTCAGGTTGTTGAGAGCTAAGGCACGAGTTGCACCAATGAACCCAACTACCATTCCGAGATTAGAGTTATGTGGTTTCTTGTTAGGTGCACGTTTATGTTCAAAGGTATTAGAGTCATTAAATTGTAAAATCAATTGTAAATTTAGATGGTCTGCTTCACAGGTTGTGCTAGAATGGGTGAAAACCCCACCCAGAGATCTTTAAATATTTGTGTGTAACCGAGTGAATGAAATCGATCAACTTGCAATTGGATTCACCTTCTGTCATGTTCCCACAGATCAAAATACTGCAGATATTGCGTCTAGAGGTGTAACTCCAAAATACTTGCAGTCCTCTCGCCTCTGGTGGGAAGGGCCTTCGTTCCTCGCTAATGACCCAACTTGTTGGCCTACACAAAGTCACACGCAAATACCTAACCTGAAGTTAAACACACGCACACCATTGAATGTCACGTTATTGTTTCAAACAAAATAATACAATTTGAGAAATATTCTAATATAAATAAATTAAAAAGAATATATGCCTATGTACAACGTTTCCCAAATTATTGTAAAAATAAAGATGCTAAAATTAATGAACCATTAGAAATTAAGGAATGAAATGATTCTATGTTAATGTTAGTTAATTTAAGTCAATAAGAAAGCTATGCAGAGGTGATTCAATTAATTAGAAATAATAAACCTCTAAATCGTAAGTCTAAATTATTGCCTATAAATCCTTTTATTGATTCAGATGGCATATTAAGAGTTGGGGGTCGAATTCAAAACTCTGATTTCGCCTATGACAAGAAACATCCTATTATTTTAGATGCAAAGCATCATTTAACTAAATTAATATTAAGGTAGGAACATGATCCCTTATTTCACGCTGGTCCTCAGCATCTTTTAGCCTCAATAAGAGAACGATTTTGGCTTATAGGTGGCTGACACTTAGCACGTAGCACGACAAAGCAGTGTATAGTATGTATTCGCCTACGTGGGAAGACATTACAACCTTTAATGGGAAGCTTACCTGCCGAAAGAAGCTATTCCATGTTTCCTTTCTACTCGTGTGGTGTCGATTTGGCTGGCCCGTTTATGATCTCTAGTCGTAAGTGTAAAGGCAATCGTATATCAAAATGCTACCTATGTTTGTTTGTATGCCTCTCGTCCAAAGCGATTTATTTAGAAGTTAGTCAGCGATATGAGCACTGATGCTTTCATTTTGTCATTGCGAAGGTTTGTCTCGAGAAGAGGTAAACCTAATGTTATATATTGCGATAATGGTACCAATTTCAGGGGCGCAAAACAATGAGATAAGTAGAATACTCAGGTCCAGTCCTGTTCAGCTATTCATTATGCCAATAATGAAGGCATTAAATTCGTGTTTAGCCCCACATACTCACCTCACTTTGGAGGTATATGGGAGGCAGGTGTTAAATCTGCAAAGCACCAGTTTAAGCGTGTTGCCGGCAATGCTTCCCTGACATTCGAGGCTCGCGACTTTATTCACACAAATCGAAGCCATTTTAAATTCTCGCCCCCCTTACTCCTCTCTCATCCGATCCAACCGATCCCTCCCCATTGACCCTAGGGCACTTACTTATAGGGCGACCTCTCACCTCAGTGCCATCGTTGCCTATCACCTGCAAGCACCCTAACAGATATCAATATATTGAGCAGCTGAGACAATAATTCTGGGAAAGATGGCGCCGGGTATTTGTTGCTGAACTTCAAGAATGCACCAAGTGGAAAACGAGGCAATATGAGCTTCGTGTGGGCGATCTGGTGATCCTCAAAGAAGAAAATCTTCCCCCACTTCTCTGGTAACTTGGCCGCATTACCCATTTATATCCTGGGAAGGATGGGATTAGCAGAGTTGCCGACGTTATAACTACAAAGGGCACACTACGGAGAGCTATCAATAAAATGTGCATGTTACCGGCTACTGATGATGCCAAGGATGTCGCCGAAAATGACGGCGCAAACAATCAAGATTAAGTACTATATAAAGCAGAAGTTTGAAAGCTATTCTTTCAAGGCCCGGGAAGATGTTCGCGCGCAGCACTAGTGTACGCGCGCAGCACTAGGCCGACTAGCTGTCACGGCTGACAGTGCGCGCCGGCGCCGGCGCCGCCCGGCCGCGGGCCGACACTCCGCAACAACGACCGACAACGTTCACATCACATTATCTTAACTTCAGTGAAAATTTATAGCAATCCAATATAATCAGTTTAGTAAAATCAAAGTTTGTTTAATTTCTAAAGGCTAAATTTTTATAGGCATTCTCGAGCAGTTTCAAGCAGACTTCAGACTCGACTGTCACGTGTTGTCAAAATGAATAAATAAGAGACATTGACATTTCACGAAGATCGAGAAAATTTTGTTATAAAAAATTGCAAAGAGTTCCAACCAGTGTCAATAAATTTTCATATTGTCACAAATAAAACCTACAGAGTCAATACAGCAGCAGCCCTAGTGAGTCTGGCTTCGATCAATAATAGTACTATTGATCTAAGGAGTCTGGCAAGTTTAATAACTATTTTTGAAGATGGCGGGAGCGGTCCTTCTGTACCCTCTATATTTTGTGCCGAGACCTTGACAATGCCGTCGGTCCATCTGATGGGAGGCCTACCAACGCTGCGTCTCCCGGTTCGTGGTCGCCACTCGAGAACCTTTTTTCCCCATCGGTTATCGGTTCTTCAAACAATCGGTTTCCGTATATATTTTCGTAAAAAAAACGTTATTTTGACATTACAAACAGATACTTCAATTTTATTGGTTTGTATAATAGATGTAAATTGACTTATTGTCGACGTGTCATGCCGGCCGAGGCGTCGGGTCGTGGCAAAGAGAATGATTTTATAGTCTTTGGGTCGTGGGCACATTCTATTTTGACATCCATAGACGTCCGTGGCGGTCATAAGGTTAAATGTTTATAAGATCCCTATAACCCTATTAGGCCTGGCCTGTAGACAAAATTTAATCCCTTTCTGTTAGCGTTAACGCCAACGGAAAAATCAAGTTGTATGTAGTTTGACATGTTTACAGTTCCTGGTAACTTACAAGGAAACAACAATTGGCAAATTGAAAAGGTTTTTCGCGTCCTAGCATGTTTCAGGTTTCAATTCACGGACTCACCTAACACTCTCCGGCAGAACATAAGGCGCGGACACAGCAACTACCAGCATCGGCGTCGACGTGTACCACAGGAGTTTCCTCCAGTCGCTGATCCACAGAGATACCCATGGCACACTGACGCAGCTAAGGCCGAAGAAAATAGCGACGGTCAAGCCACCTACCCACGTACGGTAGCTCGGGCCCACATACTCCGATACTGCGGAGATTGGACGAGATAGTCAATTTTATTGTTTATTGGTAATGTTCACTGTCTAATTGTTAGGCCGCATCTGCGTGTATCGTCACGATGCTTCGCGCCGTGATACGATACACGCAGATGTGACCGGCCATTATCGGCTATCGTCTCAAACATTTGGGCTGCGTGTATGTAATGTGACTACTGCTTTTATCGCGATAAATTTTTAATGTCAAAACGTACGAAGCTTCGGCACACATTACTTTGGGACGATACACGCAGATGCGGCCGAAGCATTATAGTCATCTCACATTGGAACTACACGGCTCGGACCGGACACAGCAAGTAATTTGTCATTCAAGTTACGAGCCCTAAAGCCGGATCCACATATGATCATTTGCCCGATATGATCACCGTATCCGTATCGCCGATGCGTAGCATGATCGCCTATCTGGACGTGGGATGGTACGCGATCATGATACGCAGTCTTGATACACCGCTCTGAGTACAGCGCGATACGGCCCGTTCCATTTTGAGTCGGTTTTTGTACGATCATGATTATCAAAGAAGATACGGGTATGGCACGGTTTGACGATACTTTTTCTTTAGTATATTATGACAAGGACGATATGGAGAGAAATAAAGGTGTCTATAACTAGATATATTATGGAGCTTAATATAGTACGACGAATGATACGGTGATACGGATACAGCGATCGGATTGAACCAATTATCATAAATGTTGATCCGCCTTAACAGGTCCCTTCTCGGTCCGTCCATCATAAAACCTATAGTTATTGAAGTAAAGACGATTTTGTATTATTCAATTATGGCGAATATTTGCACAAATACGCCATGTGAAGTGCCCACATAAAATATTTATGGACGCGATCAAAAAGTTGTTAACATTAATTAGAAAAATGTCTTTGATGGCCCTAAGCCCGTAATTTAAGTTAGACGGAAGAATTAGAATTAAGTGACTTTCAAAAAACTTTTATAAAAGCTCAACTGTTAATGAAGAGACGCAATAGTTAAACAATGACAAGCGATCAATATTTGGCTTCTGGACATTTAAAGGGATAAACTGTTACATAAATCCGTTGCGTAGTTTTAAAGATCTAAGCATACATAGAGACAGACGCGGCGGGGGACTTTGTTTTATAATATGTAGTGATAGTGAAGTGATAGTGATTTTCTGTTTAATGAATGATTAGTAGTCATTGAATATATTACGGCTAATAGCCGAAGTGCGGCTACACCTAGTTTTAGCCGGCTGCAACTAGGTGCAACCGGCCACATGCGGTTAAGCTTAGATGTATCCTACTTATTGTCGGTTAGAACTAGGTTTAGCGTTCATCATAGCGGCTAGAACTAGGTGCAGCCGTACACCTGTGGTTAAATTGACTATTTTTGTGCTTTTGAACCGGAAGGAGACGATCAACGTCAGGGCACACCGAGGTTCGGTTTGGTTAGGTTCCTTTTTTAAACCCTGCAGACAGAAATAGGAGCCCCGCTGCGGGGTTCCTATTTCTTTTCAGCTACACCTAAGTTTAACCAACTACGGCGACACTAAGGGCGGGTTGCTTCAACTAAAAAAAGTTACTATTACCATAACCGACCAGTCATCGTAATTTTGTGTTGTCAAACAGCTACTTCAAAAATATTACGGAATCTCTTTTTGAAAAAGTTTAACTGACGGATTTTTATGTCATGAAACAACCCGTTACATTTAACGTACGTTAAACATCGCACGTCATAGTAACTTTTTAACCGTCCGTATGTAACGTTAACCGACTGTTTGAAACAACCCGCCTTTAGTTCTAGCCGGTTAAAACTAGTTGTAGCCGCACTTCGGGTTTTAGCCGTAACAGATACATGAAATAGGCTGCCGTTGTAAGACTATTAAAATGGTGTATAGTTAGCTCATGGTAGTCATACATAAAATATTAGGCATCATGAACATATTGTCGAAAGACATGCCAACGATGAAGCGGCACAGCGCGAAGTCCCATAGTCCCGTAGTGAAGATGGTTGCTATGCCGCCTATACCGCCGATCAAGTTAGCACCTGGAAATACAAGAAATACCCTTGAAATAAATACACGGTATAGATAAGTACTGACTTTATGAGACAGTCTCACAGCGCAAATACGCCCACCAACTAGCTTATCATTCCAAGACACAAACTTTTTAAAAAGGATTTAATGACTACATTCATAAATAGTGGGGTTCGTCACTAAGCTTCGCTTGCCGCGGTCGGTCGGTGGATGGGTGACCATGCATATCCGGAAAAGGTCTCAAACGACGAAGAAGGTTTCATTAAGGTTGAGAAAAAGAGGAAACCTACTTGTCCGAACAAGTGTGGGACCCCGCGACCCCGAACCGACCGAACCGAATCACGTGCTGCGTCCTGCTGTTCCAGTGACGCCGCTGTATGTGTTTCGGCTGCAATACTCTACAAAGGTTTATTATTTCGTTTATTATTGTATGTACTACGCTGAAATTTTACAGGGATATAACTAAACTAAGCAACTAACTATTGATATATCATTCAGTTTATATATCCACATATAGGGTTATCGGGGCCCAAATAACTCCGCGCGCATTATGACCGTCAAAGTGGAGAACTGAATTTCATCATAATTTGTTTATTACTAACAGGATACTAATGAAACTTCACATACATTTGAAGACAGATACAAGCTATAAAATAACGTTTAAAGTAAGTCTTTCGAGCTCTTATTCAAAGTGCTAGGACCTATTGAAGTGTTTTTGTATTTAATTAAATAACCTTTGAATGGTGCATTATTTTGGTTTTTTATTACCCAACTAATTCAAACTAATTCTTAAGAAGTCATGTGAAAAAGTTGATAAGAATCTGCTTATCCGTTTCAGAGATCCAGCAAAACCACAAACGTTACTCCAGCAAAATCTTGAATAACATCGCAGTCGAAGGAAGAACAAATACAAAATAAGTTGCAACATTTACCTCGTCTAGACTACTAATTATATGGCTAATATTTATTTCAATATTCCCATTATAAATGAAAATGTCTGGCTGCGGTAACGTTACCCCAGCAGGAAATGTTTTTGTGGAATAACTCAAAATCTATATGTGCAACAAATTTAAAAATGTGCGCATCAATTACAGAAGCTGGACAACTAATTGCCTGTAACATTTAAATTACTATTTTCGACATTATTTTGCTGGGGTAACGCACACAACACGATGCGTTCACCGCAATAGCGAACAACGACTGAGGCACGAAGGTATATGCATTGTTGCCGTCTCGCCAACGGACGTGCGTCGTACTGCTCCCGCACGATCTTGCGTCGAGTCCTTTTGTATGAAAAATCATAATCGTCCGTACGCAGTACGATAACCGGACTGCAGCAGTCCGGACCAACCGTCTAATTTGAAAGCGCCCTTACATAAACTTTTGTTTATAAATACTGTTGCTAAGTAACAAGAGGTCACAAGGTTTCACCAAATAATAAAAAACCTCCCTTGGTATTTTTATTTGGTTTATTATATTACGTTTTATTTAACTGTGTGTTAACCTTTTTGTATATCCAAGTCCTATACCAAATATTTTGTTTATTTGTCGTGCAAATAATATCTTGTGTAAGAAATTGAATACTTTCAAGTTTGTTTTACAACAGCAAAAGTATATGATAAATATAATTAAACGTTATAAAACTGAATATTTGTTCTGCTTGTTTCTAGCCGAAAAAATATTCAGTTTTAAAACTTGGTAAAGCAATTTATAACTTATACGAGCGTGGTAGGATGTATTATTGCTTTGATGTAATGCGCTAACTCGACTAATTTTATGCTCACACACGCACTGTTTCAATTTCTAAATTGGTTAAAAATACAATGCTTGCCACCACGATCATAAACGTCTACTATTGTTTATAAAATTGTTATTTGTAAGAATAGGTTACAAGGAAGGGGGGTTTTTATTTGGTTAATTATATTACATGTTCTTCGATTGTGTGTTTTACTTATTAACTATATATCCAATTCCTTTACACATTTGTTTAAATCCATATTAAAAAATGTTTATTTACAAGAAAATACACCGAAAACAAAAATTAACCATAAAAGACCAGTTGTCAAAAATTAACCATAAAAGACCAGTTGTCTTTTATGGTTAATTTTTGTTTTCTTCAAAAAGTAAAAAAGAATTTTAAATTCGCAAGTCGGCGGCTTTGGTTTCAATGTTTCTTGTCTTGTATTACCACCGACTTGCGACATCCCTTAATTTCTTCTGAAATTTATATGAGACCAAACTTGAGGTCGATTGATGATGATGGATGATTCTTTTTTTATTTGGTAGTGTATACATGAAATAAAACAAGAATCATCTAAATCGAACTACACTGAAAAATATATTTGTGATCAAACAGAAAGAAAGTGTTAAATTGAAGATCTCCTTTTTTTTAAGTCAGTTGAAAATATGAAACATGTCAATAGGTATCTCTGTAACTAAATAAAATATTATTTAGTTAATATAACTGATAAACCTTTAAAATATTATTTTACTTTTTCATGAATGCCTAACCTGTCAAAGTTCTAAATAGAATAAATACTGTAGTATCGGGGTGACCGAGCTCTGCTGAGGACAAATATTAACTTACAACGAATTTTCCCCGAAATTAATAATAAATAATAATAATAATAATAATATGTGGGGACATTTTCACACACGGCCATCTGACCCCAAACTAGGGAGACCCTGTACTATGGGTGTCAGACAGCTGATATACATACACAGATACATTTTTTTTTGTAAATACGTACATATATAGATAAACAACGACCAGACACAAGGCAAACACAAGTGCCCATCACACAAATATTTACCCTGGGCGGGAATCGAACCCGCAACACGCTGCGTAGCAGTCGATCGCTCAGCCACTGCGCCAACCGTCGTCACTAAATCAATTACTTTTAGCTCACGGAATAATCCGTGTTTTAGCTAGATCGACTCTTTACCCCCTGAAGTCCCTTTATTTCAAATTTAGAGCCGTTTTAGAGAACGTGATTACAGAAATTGCTTGTTCAATAGTAGGTATACGAAAATTCCTATACTTAGTACCTATTAACTCAACGACTGTCGGGCGAAAGTGTTGAAGGTCAAACCTCCGCTGCTTATGTCGGACTGTGCAACCGAAAGGTTAAACAAACATTTTCTGGAATCACGTTCCTAACAAAATAAATCCATTTTAAAAATAAGATTTCTATAATAAAATTAATTTTTGGAAGTACCTACTCTAATGCCTTTGCGGGTGTGTCCACGATAGTAAGGCTACGGCGCGCCCGAGCAGAGCGCAGAGAGACCACTCAGAACAAACCGCCATTTTTCGCACGCACACATTGACATTACGTTTATAGGCATTATCAAGCAGACTTCAGTCACAGAATACTTAATAGTACTACGTACTTCAGTCTCGACTGTCACGTGTTGTCAAAATGAATAAATGATGTATTATTGACATTTCATAACAAACAAGAAAATTTTGTTATAAAAAAATTGCAGAGTTCCAACCAGTGTCAATAAAATTTCGTATTGTCACAAATAAAACCTACAGAGTCAATATAGTAGCAGCACAAAGTACGTAAGGCTGCGTCGCGCCCTAGCAGAGAGACCACTCAGAACAAACAGACATTTTTACCACGCACACATTGACACAGAGGCGTAACAAGGGTGGGGCAAGTAGGGCACGTGCCCCGGGCGCCTTTCGAAGGGGGGCGCAGAAATAGCCATAGTGTCCGGAACGCAACCTATGAGGAATTACAATTTGCTTACGATTTAGCTTCACATTGGCACTCCATGGTATGTGAGGAGGCTCACTTTGTATTGTCCTGTACCATATCCCATTATCGCGAGAAACAATGTCAAAAAAATCTTTTTCGAAAAAAGAGAACTGCCTTAAAAAAAAACTAAAAAGTGATAAATAACTTTAGCACAGAACACAGAAGACTTTAGTTTCGGAAGTCGGTGGCTTTGTTCTGTTTGTTGTTTTGTATTGCCACCGACTTCCGAAACTAAAGTCATGTGTGTACTGTGCTAAAGTTATAAATTATCACTTTTTAGTTTTTTTTTTTAAGGCGGTTCTTCTTTCAAGAAAGATTTTATTTTCCACTTTTTAGTGCCTCCTTGTCACCCAAATCCACTAAGTAACGGCAACACATTTAAAACAGAGATAGAAAGTCCTCCAAAGATGGAACGATGGAAGAAACGAAAACGTTTTCTCGGTTTTTGTTGATTTTTTCAAAAAGCGCTGAATAAATTTCTGTTTGTTGATACTAAAACCTTCTCCAGAACACTTTTATGAAAACCGCATCCAAATCAGTTCAGCCAAACGGGAGATAATCGCGGACAAACATACATACAAACATACGGGTCGAACTGAGAACCTCCTTTTTTTTAAGTCGGTTAAATACTCCTTCCACTGAGATGCAATTAATTTTTTGTATTTGATTAGAACTTCTGAGTATTCTGGTTTTAGATGTTACAACTCTTTGTTACGGTTGCGACGGTTAAAAAATAAATGAAAAGAATTTAGAGATTTCTATAGTTGCGATGTTAACGGGTAGTGTTCCACGCGCGCCCCTCTAAGACGTCCGGGGGGGAGTCTAACACCTCACTCCCCCCCCTGACCCGAGAAGTGGCCCGCTGCAGCGGGCCGGCACCAGCCGGGGGTTGCGGAAGTATCTCCAGTTCCCGCGACCCCCGACGTAGGTGTGAGATGGAACACCGGGGTGGTTTTTAGTCAGTAAGAGTCTGACAGACCCCTCCGCCCGCCCCAGGGCTGAGGACATCCATGAGGATTTTCCACCCCGTACCAAAAAAAAAAAAAAAAAAAAAAGAAAAAAAAAAGGACAGTTATACGAAGAAATATTGGATGTTCAAATGCTAATATCTACAAGAAAAAACGTGAACCTGAAGAAATCAGAAGAACTACTTGAATAGGGTATTTTACTCTATACGAGAAAAATTCTATAAATATGTTATTGAGACAGTTTAGGCATAAAGAAGTCGGAAAATGTAAGTTTTAGTTCATAAAATAACAAAACAAATTTTTAAATTCAATTCAAAGTTTTCAGTATTTTTAATCTGTTATAAAACACCGTGAAATAGTAGCGGCCATGTTATTACGCCGTACGGCTGTGTAAACAAAAAATTGTCAACTGTCAGTCAACCGATTGGCGTAATATAGGCTTTGTACTTTTATTATTTTCGTAACCAACGTAATTTTTTCATTATTACACACTTTACAAAATATGCTTTTAGTTATTTTTAAATGATATACAATTATCATATTTAATAATGAGCTCATTTGATACAAAACGAACTGACGTCATTTACGCTGAACAATATGGCGTCCAGTAAGAGGCGTTTTCGCCAAACTACGCGCGAATTTGAAAATTTAAAATTTAGATGCATTTTTATGGCACTTATCGATTGAATAAAAATTTTGTTTTTTTTTGGTGGCATATTAGCACTTCAGAATTTCACTGAGACACTTTTCAAAAATGGGTGTAATACCCTATTAAATTGGGGTTGGATCTAGAACACGGAAACACGAGTTGGGGGATAAAAATTGATGAAGTTGGTAGGGATTGGGTCCCAATTATAACAATACTACTTTCATTAAAGGGAACCGAGTAGTTTTCGAGAAAGTAATAAAATAAGTTACTAACCTCAAATCACATTATACCACGTAAAAAGCGAAAACGGAACGTTAAAATGGGCGATTGACAACCAAATCTGTCAAAATATATTTTTTATGGTGTAAAATATCGTGAAAAATTGATAAAATGGAACGTAAAAAAAAAGAAATGACATTTGTGTGTGTCAAACTTTTTGGACAGAAGAAAAAACTTAGGTAAGTAGGTATAGGTCGACATCAGGGGCACCCCGAGGTTCGGTTAGTTAGGTTCCTTTAAACCCTGCAAACAGAAATAGGGCTTCGTCGACCTGATGGCGGCCGTCTTTGTGCCAATTTATGTACCCGTTGCCGACAGTCGACGCCTTTTAGGCAACTTTACCTAGTGTTTGAGGTTACAATTTTTTTTTCCATTGATGGAAGTGATACCAGGGGTCGGGAGGTCTCCCCCTACCCCCTCCCACCATCCCCTACTCCCAATTCATGTTTCCGTATACTAGATTTTAACCTTAAATTGTGAAGCGGGGATGAAATCGTATTCCAAATTTGCGCATTTCTATTCAAATTCTGCTTGTTTACATTTGCAGTATCCATCGCAAGTTGTGAGCGATCTTTTAGTACGGTAGTACTAATACTTATACTGTGCTTTTAGAAAGATCAAGAAAGATTAAGCGATCTAGATTTGCTCAGTGTAGAGCGAGAAGAGACAGATAAAACAAATTTCGAAAACATCATCTATATGTTTGCGTTCAAGAAGACCAGGAAGGTGCAGTTGTAAATGCAGTTGTCCTATTTACGGATTTACATTATAAAAAAGATAATAAATCTCTGTTCTGTATGTAATATGATTAATGATTACTGTATCTATATCAAGCCCTGCTTAGTTTGGGGGTCAACGGTTAAACCAAAAATTGAGATGTATAAACTCAACTTGCTTATGAAATGTACCGTTAGTTATCACCTCTTCTTTTCTGCCAATAAACTTTTTAGTTTTTTTTAGTATCTGTTTTAAGGTTTAAATAAATACATAGGGGCGCAACTAATGATGCGTGCCCTAGGCGCCACTATCGGTTGGTACGCCCCTGCATTGACATTACGTTTATAGGCATTCTCAAGCAGTTTCAAGCAGACTTACGACTCGACTGTCACGTGTTGTCTAAATGAATAAATGAGACACATTGACAGTTCACGATAAACAAGAAAATGTTGTTATAAAAAATTGTAAAAAGTTCCAACCAGTGTCAATAACATTTCATAATGTCACAAATAAAACCTACAGTCAAAACAGTAGCAGCCCTAGTGAGTCTGGCAAGTTTAGGTAATTATTTTTGAGGATGGCGGGAGCGGTCCTTCTGTAACCTTTGTATTTTGTGCCTGAAGCACAGAGTACTTCATAGCCTGAAGCGTGTCGTGACGGTTGGTGAGCCTCGATGCGCTGCGGGACCCGAGGGCTAATTCACGTAATTTTATGACGCGCCGATGAAGTTGTAGTGCAGTTGCAGTTAAGTTCAAGTCTGAGTGATAAACGGTAATCTTGTAATCTTTGCACTGCGCGTAAGCTGCGCTTGAACTGCACGTCAACTGTACGACTACCAAACTTACTTATGGTGTAGCCACATGAGAGAAAAATATCGATCGATTACATTTCAATGAATATGACGTTATTATAATGTTAAAATAATACCCCAGTACAGATTTGTGCGTTTTAATTGTCATTTTGATACGTCAAACGAATAGTAGAATACCGATCATGTTGCGTTCCGAAGCACGCACCAAAGACGCGCAACAGTTGAATGCGGTTATTGCGCTCGTGTGACGCGAACTTGACGCGACCGTGTCTGACAGCGGAAGAGAATGCGAAAAGCGTTGTTTTGGTCGAAACTTAACTGCAACTGCACTGCAACAGCACTTCTTAAGTCACGTAGAATTAGCCCACAGCACTACTTACTAGCCACAGCGGGAACTCTGCCGTAGTTGTCAGCAATCCAGCCGAGGATAGAGCCACCCACGAACGCACCCGCGAAGAACATAGCCTGAGCCGCTGGCACGTAATTAGCACGATGACATACCCAACCTCTCTGAAAAAAAAATTGAGAACTTGATTCAGGATCCTATTATCAATACCTATTCCTTTGTATGTAGAAAGGTTGTATGTAGACCTCTAAACCGCTTTGTGGCTTGCTGATAAAAAAGTATCAAAGCGAGTTTGTGCCGTCAATTTTGTGTATTTTGGAATTGCCTCGTTTGTCTCGTGGTCGCAAGCGCGACTGCTGAACGAGGGGTCCTGGGGTCGATTCCCAGGTGGGGCAAAGTGTTATTGAGTTTTTCGATTAAGAATTTCTCAGTAACAACCTGAAATTTGAAAGATGGTGGTTTAACACCGTGTGTGCCTCGGAAAGCACGTAAAGCAGTTGGCCCTGCGCCTGATCTCTCTCCGGTCGTGTCGGATTGCCGTCCCACCGGACTAGGAGATTGAGCGAAGAGGGAGTGCACCTATGTTTAAGCACACACTTGCGTACTATAATATCTTCTGCGTACTTGGCTGATCTCCATCGAGATTGAATTACGGAGTATTTTGTAGTAATCGCAATCATAGAAAATGTTGATATTTTGCGATACAATGACATAGGTTGTATGTTTCTGTGTTGTGTTACAACAAACACACACATCCAACACTACACGCTCACAAACAAGTAACGTCACGTCTCAGGATCATGCATGTCTTAAAATGTTTGCTGTATTTTAACTTTTCTTTGTATTCATACGTCTCTACCAAGTAAGTACCTAATTATTATCTCGTGACACAACATTTTTATACTTATAGCAAGGCTCAAAGGTACATAGGTACCATTTTTCAATTATCTTTGCGGTTGTCTTTATTATTGTTTGTTATGTCGCCAACCTGAAAACTAGAGAACAAAAGTCATTCCTTACCTCACTAACAACAGTAGCATAAGGAAAATCAGACAACTCGAAGTCCCATCCATGGTTGCATTTTTTAGTGGGTGTGCCTGGTGGTGGCGGGGTCATGGTTACGAGAACTTCGGTCCAGTCCACGTCGAATGTGGCGCATTTGTTCCAATGGCCAGTGTGGGCACCTGGTGATGACAGAATGCGTCTGGAATAGAAGGATAAGTATTCTTTCTTTTTGATAATTTAAAGTGTCAAGTTAGAAGTAGGCAATTCTATGAAAGCAACCTCTTCGAGCATATTATCTGGTGACTATAGTAGCCAAACCATGCTTGTCTTGACGTCTTCTTCCACAGATCTTTTTCTACGTCATCTCTAAATATTATTCTCTATACATATGTCATTTAATCGTCTAAAGGTGTGTCCAAAAAGGATTAGGCGCACAATGTCATATTTGCAAAATGTCTTTTCTCAAAATGTCCCATTAGCAAAATAAAGAGCATTTTGCTAATGTGACGTTTTGCGATGTGGCGTTTTGAGAGTATAACAATTTGAGAATATGACATTTTGCAAAATTCCAATATGTTATTTTGCGAATGTGGCATTGTGCGCCTAATCCTCCAAAAACAGCGCGGCAGCTACGCGCGGCATTCTCGCAGGACACAAATTGCCGCGCGACTAGTTTATACTTATTAGGGTATTTTACTCTATACGAGAAAAAATCTATAAATATGTTATTGAGACAGTTTAGGCATAAAGCAGACGGAAAATGTAACTTTTGGTTCATAAAATAACAAAACAATTTTTTAAATTCAATTCAAAGTTTTCAGTATTTTTAATCTGTTATAAAACACCGTGAAATAGTAGCGGCCATGTTATTATGCCGTACGGCTGTGTAAACAAAAAATTGACAACTGTCAGTCAACCGATTGGCGTAATATAGGCTTTATACTTTTATTATTTTCGTAACCAACGTATTTTTTTCATTAATACACCTATTATAAAATATGCTTTTAATTATTTTTAATTGTTATACAATTATCATATTTAACATGAGCTCATTTGATACAAAACGAACTGACGTCATTTACGCTGAGTAATATGGCGTCCAGTAAGAGGTGCTTTCGTCAAAAAACGCGCGAAATTTGAAAATTTAAAATTTAGATGCATTTTTTGGCACTTATCAATTGAATAAAAATTTTGTGTTTTTTTTGGTGGCATATTAGCACTACAGAATTTCATTGAGACACTTTTCAAAAATTGGTGTAATACCCTATTATGCAGAAACGTTTGCGCGGTGCAACTGCGCGGTATATCGTTTGCTTGTTTATTTTTTTTATATTTCGTTCCATACATCTCCTCTTTTGTTATTAATGTACGCAAGGTATCCCACAATGCACTATAGGACTAGGAGCCATATATTTCAATTAGGCGAATAGATACTTTGTTGTCCATATTGCTTGTTAAATTAAATTAAAATATCTAGCCCACGATGTCCGCGCGCGGTATTTGTCCAATCATGGCGCGGCACGCCGTGCTGTGTTTGGACTTTTGGACACACCTTTACAGTCACAGCCCACTTCATGTAGGCGATGTCTACTAAACATTCATTACAAAAAAAATATATTTATAAACATTTGAATAATTAAATATATACATATATTATTCAATAAGAATGACGCGTATCGTAGTTTGAAACACCCTGTAACGAGCGATGTCCGAATCGTGCGTTTCCAAGCCGGCACGGAATAGAGCGGCGACATCTTTATCAGAGTTCATTCTATGTATTACAATCTTAAGCTCATTTCAGACTACGCTATAATATAATAATTTATAGCATATAGTTCATAGCACAACAATATCGCTCACCATACATTTATTTAGAACACGTTCACACTTTGCTATACTATACATATATTATTGTTGTGCTATCAGCTATTATAATATTATAGCATAGCGTAGTCTGAAATGAACTTAAATGTTCTCAGTAAATAGCAGTTTGTAAGTACAATTTAAATACCACTATACTCCATTTACAATATCATTAGACAGAAGTTGAAAATAGTTATTTGTTATACAAGAGTGCAAAGTTGCTTTTTAACCGCGTGTTCAATTTTGATGACCGAGCAAGCGAAGGATTCTAAAATTGAATCACGAGCGCAGCGAGTGATTCAAAATTAGAATCCTGAGCGTTAGCGAGGGAATCAAAAGAGCACGAGGTGAAAAATCTTTGCACTCGAGTGCAACACGTAACTTTTCATTCCACCTCGGCGAGGAAATGACTAAAAAAAAGTTGTATGATATATTCGGCACCATAGAGGTAGCAGTAAATAGGTTTAATGTTTTTTTTTAATTCACAAACTTAGTGCACACGATGTTCTAAATTCAATTTACTTTATCCTCTAGAGAATAAAAACGGCTTTTCCACTCAGATATTGAAGATTAAAAATACTCTTTCCGAGATGGTGGGATGAAAAGGTTATTTATAATGCACACTTTTGTAACTAAAGTACAATACACATGTTGCAGTTACGATACAGACGCCGAATTTATTATGTTGCACTTACTTGTAACCATTTTAATAATTTACCGAAATAATGTGGTTTTCATTTAGTTGTATTATTTTATTCGAAACTAAATTTACAGTGTCAACGCTAAAACCTAAAAGAAACAGGGATGAACAATTCCCGGAATGTTATTCGTTTTAGAACAATTCTACCAAAAAATGTTACTTAGCCTTTAAAAGTTATTTTGCTTTTACATCCATATTTAGGTAGAACGATCTTAGATCTATTAATCAAAGTTATGTTATTAATTTAAATTTAAATTTAAATTGTTTTTTTATTTATGTTGGAATAAAATGTTTTGCATTCCTGCTTCTACGAGCTTATTTTTTCTAATGCTATTTTAAATGAAGTTTAATTCCAATTCTTTCTTAATAATTTTACAACTAATCCCAGACATATTGTTCTAACGGAAGTTGTCGGATTTTCTTTTTAATTATTGACCACGCATATTTTTCGTAGTGTAATCTGATTTCGGTGATTCTTTTTTTAATGGATAGTGGTTGGTACAAAGTTGGTTCCATATAGGGTGGAACACTAAGGTATGACTTAATTTGTTTGGTGTTACAATTTCTTAATTAATTTGTTTGATAAGAAGCATGCACTAAAAGCGAAAAAAAACTAACCCAATGGATCTTTGTTATCTGAATAAATTAAATTATATTATTATTATTATTAAAAACGACCACTGCCTTCAAAAACAATAAAGTAAAAAATAACTACGCAATATTAAAATTAATTTTTACTTTTTAGTTTCTGAAGGCGTTTGTGTT
This sequence comes from Charanyca ferruginea, assembly GCA_947361185.1. Classification (NCBI taxonomy): domain Eukaryota; kingdom Metazoa; phylum Arthropoda; class Insecta; order Lepidoptera; family Noctuidae; genus Charanyca; species Charanyca ferruginea. The sequence goes on along the minus strand of OX376059.1, from coordinate 24,776,489 downwards.
TTTTTTTGGTAATTTACATAAATAACTCACGCACCTTCTGTGTCTTTTGCTGACGCTGGTTTATCTATTTACATGTTACGGCTAAAATCTGAGTGCGGCTACACCTAGATTTAGCCGGCTACAACTAGGTGCAGCCGGCCACATGCGGTTAAACTCAGATGTATCCTACTTATGTTCGGATAGAACTATACCCTGTTCACAATAAGATTAGACATTTACACAAACCTTTTTTACAGTCCGTTCAACCGATTTTGACTTATATTGCGTTGGTAGCGTGACAAATGGCAACTGCAGTAAACAGTTGTTATTGTAACCACTTTTTTGCCTCTAATGTCATCCTTAAGCCTAGGGAATAGAAGTCAAAATCGGTTGAAGGGATTGTAAAAAAGGTTTGTGTTTATGTCTAATCTTATTGTAAACAGGGTATAGGTGCAGCCGCAAACCGACGTCAGGCGCACTCCGAGGTTCGGTTTAGGTAGGTTCCTTTAAACTCTACAGACAGAAATAGGAGCCCCGCGCCACGGGGCTCCGCCGACCTAACGTCAACCGTCTTCTTCTGCTTAAAGGTTTGGAATGGCCAAGTCCCAAACTCGCAGGCTACACCTAAGTTTATCCAACTGCTAGCGGCTCCATCTAGTTCTAGTCGGTTAAAACTAGGTGTAGTCACACTTCAAGTTTTAGCCGTTACGGTTTAATCTCGAAGTGCGGCTACACCTAGTTATAGCATACACACATAAAAATGTCTTGTCCATATTATCCTCAGCATTGCGCTTTTAAATTTCGAAATTCTTCCAGCAAATAATTTCGAGAATAAGCCAAAACAAAATACATTTCTGGCAACCCCAAAATCTTATCTTTCAACATACCTGAGTTTCAAATCCAGGTGTGCCAACTCCGGCACACTACACCAGTATATTTCCGGTGTCGCAGTTATAAACATCTGCACGAAGTAGACGTAGGCGTAAAAAAATCCACAAGGCATCATGAAGATAAACAGGAACTGCTGGTACCGACCCATCTCACCCAAGTGACTGAGGATCCTTTCCAACACATCCGTGTCTGGAATCGTAATTCCGCTGACGTTATCTCCCGTGTCCTGTAGAAAAAATATTTAGTTGAAGAATGAGAGAGAGAGAGAGAGAGAGAGAGAATTTAAAGAAAATGTTAGGTGGGAACGTGAGGGAGGGTGATTTTATTGTTGGCTTTTTAGGAAAGTATACGGCAATGATGAAGGAACGTAAAAATATCAGCTGTTCGGGAATATATGATTTTTTGAAGACAGGGTTGGCGCTGTGGCTGACCCAATGCCTGCAACGTTGTCCCCTTGCCTTAGTATTTTATCATGCGGACTTTGTAGAAACTAGTACTAATTTCCGGGCATTCAAGCAATTTTGCCATACCTGTTATTGGAATCAAATGTATAACAGCTCATTTTGTAGGACCCATTAACTATGTTGATTGCAATTCATGGTGCTTGGCCACTGGGATTCTCACAGTTTGTAAACGCCCCTTTGTGCCTATTGGCCTAGTTCTATTCTGTCTCCTGCTTGATTGAGGAAAGTGGTAAATATATTGATGATTGATTTCGTTGCGGGATCCAAGAACATTGAACCATTTCTCCGGGACTTCTCGAGCTTCATTGCTTCGATGCTGGTGGTCGCCACTATTGATTCTGGCTTATAGCAGTTGTAGTGATTTGGGAAGGGGTTTGGCGGGCTTTTCCCGTATTGGCCAGTCTGTATTGAGCTAGGTCGCAGTAACCGAAGTTCAGTCGGGAGAATTGGGTTGTTGACACCATTAACCAATAATTCCAAAATACATCTTATCTTAAAATACACTTTATTTTAGCCCCGAAAACCCGATTAATTTTAAATTAATTATTAAATTCGATTTTAAGTTGCTTTCAAATCAATTAATAGTTAGTCAATTGAGTTGGTAAATAAGTGACGTGAGCATACAAAATCTATGGAGGAATCTCGTTTTGACAGCTCATAAAAAGTATGTCAATTGATTGGTGGCGTCAAGTACCCAATTATACTGAAAGCTGTTTCTTGATTATGTTGGATTAAGTATCGTGGGGAAAAAAAAAGTGTATTTTTTTATATTTTTGACATTTTTGTTCAGAATTTGTATTCTCCTAAACAATATAAAAGAACATAAATATAAAAGCATGCGTCAAGTTAATGATTGATAGGTTACCTACCTGTCCGTTGCAGTGGTTGATATTCTTTTTTGTATATAGTCTTATATACTTCCGTTTGCCCGCAATTCACCTGGCCTAAGGTGGAGCACGCTTGCCTAGGATAAACCGGTTCTCTCGAGCCTTGAAGATACCCAGATTATTTTTTTTTTTTTTATATAATTTTAAATCAGATCATAATTCCATGTAAACTTGTTAGTAGAGCTTAAAACTATGTTAGGACCTTATACTTAATAGCTCAGTATGTCTATTCTGTTACTATCTCCCGCGGTGAACACCTAGGTGAAGTGAGTTGTCATACGTCCGTCTGCTTTGTCAATCCCTAGCATCGGAACGTATGACAGCTCACTTCACCAGGGAGATTGTAACAGAATAGCACTGCTGATAGTCCATCTTACATTGAAAAGGACACCGCCAGAGATGTGTACCTTATTCCAGTGCCTCACAATAGGACACTCAACCCTTTCCGTAATGGTATTTAGAAGGCTGTTGGTATATTTTCCGATATGTATCGGAGAATAGTGAGTGGGCAGTGAATTCCGCAATCTGGCAGTTCCCGCAATAAATGTGGAAGCAATGCATTTCATTCGAGACCGGGAACTTCAACCGTATAGCGGTGACGCTTCGCTGTATCACTGCTAGTCCAATGATGGAATAAAAGACCGATAGGCTGGCTTACTGGTTTACGGTGCGGCGATATTCAAGGCTTTGGAGCTTATAGTAGAGGAGACGTGGAAGATCAACCTTCACCCATCAGATAACTTGATGAGACATATTTTTTATCAAAAATAATTTATTAACAAACATGCCTATGATAACTTGCCTATCGAAAAGTGTTCATAGCTATTTTTAATTGAATTAATTTTAATCATTTTTCTTTAATTACCTTCACTCTTTTCATAACCGAATGAATTTCATCCGAACTGACAGTTTGTAACACACAGAATATGCCTAGGTAGGCTTGCCTACTTATTTCTGTGCATGGCTACCTGGCAAGCAGATGTGAACAGGTAGGTCAATATAGGTAACTACACCGATCGGTTAACCAATCGAAATTTGTAGCATAATTGACATCATGTGCACTCGGATACATTTAAATGGTCAGATGGCCGTGTGTGAAATGTCCCCACATATTATTATTATTCTCATTCATTAATTTATTTACATATTTCATTATATTTTTAAATATTAGTAAAAAAAAGAATATAAACATTTAAAAATATAAAAAATAGTAGCCCACCGGTATCGGGAACAGGGTCCAAGCTACCGGTGGTCAGGGCTCTTGAGTGAGGAATCTCCTGACTATACGCGCCGTGTCCAGGAGTACCGCTTTCTGTATCAAGCCCTTGATCCAGCTGCCTAACGAGAGCCTCCTTAGGTGTTGGTCGAGGCTCTTGGAAATGAGCCCATTGGTCGTAACGACTATCGGCACAATGACTGCTGTATTTACATCCCACATGTCGACAACGTCGCGAGCCAAGACAAGATACTATTATTATTATTATTATTATCACACGGACCTCGGAGGCTCTACTTACTTTTTTTTTTACATTTCGCACACGGTCATCTTAAGTAGGCAAGCCTACCTAGGCATGTCATGTGTATTAAAAACTATCGGTTATGAAAAGAGTGAAGGTAATGAAAGAAAATTTATTAAAATTAATTCAATTAAAACAATAACAATAATATTCAATTAAAAATAGCTATGACCAGTTTTCGATAGGCAAGTTATCATAGGCATGTTTGTTAATAAATTATGTTTGATAAAAAATATGTCTCATCAAGTTATCTGATGGGTGAAGGTGGATCTTCCACGGCTCTTAAGACTAATAGGGAGTTGTTGTGTATGAGCCTTTTGGCACCAGCACCATTATAAAGACTAACAAGAAAAAACTTCTTTTACAAAAAATATTTTATTTTAATTTTAGTTTTTGAAGGTGGTTGTCTTTTTTGTAAAAAAGGTTTTTTCGATTTTTACTGCCTACTTCTTATTTATTTATTAATTATTCAGAAAGCTAACAGACTAATATCTATAGTAAACAATGTACAATGAGCGCTGTCTTTTGTCATTTAAAAGCTTCCACTTCCACTTGAAAGCTATTTTGTACTTACCTAAAGTTAACGAGAATAAAAAAATATTTACACATACTGGTACACTTAATTAAACTAAACCTTTTCATTAAAACTAATTAATATAAATATTTTCTTTACATCAGAACAAAATAAGAAAACAAATCTTTCTTAAAATATAACAAAACACATCGTTGCGCTATTTAAAACCCGCCGTCGACGCGCGGTTCAGGAATGCGCTTCGTTAATTTATTAAAATAATAGAGATATACCTACTTAATAATAATAACAACAGAAGTGGGACAATATTATGCCGTTCTTATTATTGGTATATCTCTATTATTTTAATAAATTAACGAAGCGCATTCCAGAAGCGCGCGTCGACGGCGCGTTTAAAAGACGCAGTGTGCATAAGCCCTAATCAGTACTTATGGTTGTGCTAGGGCTAGTTCTAAATAAATCGACATTTAAATTAGAGGGAATATTATTAAAAATTGCTGCTCTTCGTAAGAAAAGGCATTCCGTCTGTAGTTGGTTGACGCAAATGAAACGTGAAATAGGCCGCTGCCTAAAGCCTACGTGTTGGTTACCTTTTAATAAAAAGTACTATGACTAATTATTAATTTTATTGTATTTAATGTTTCCTTTTTTAACCTTTTCTTTTCATGTATTAACTAATTATTTAAAAAAAAATGTGATGACATAATGTAATGACACCTAAAATGGGTCACTTAGGGTCTTACTACAGCAATCGATCGATCGTCGATCGATGCCATCAATCGACATCGATCGACGTTGATCAATTAGTGTGGTAGCTTTGGCTGATCGACGGATACGGATACCGTTCCACTAACCAATCGATCGAGTGCTCGTCGATGGCATCGGTCGACGTTGATCGATTAACCCCAGCTATAATCCATCAGTAATAATAATCAAGCAGCTCGATCGACGTCGACTAATAAATTCTACCATCGATCGATGCCGTCGATCGATGATCGATCGATTGGTCTGGTAACAGTACCCATTAAATAAATATGACAAAACATAGCGCAGCCACCATTTTATATGAACACCTATGTAAACACCTATGTTTTACAAATAAACTGATTGATTGAGTGATATGTTGAAAGAAGTTCGGAACAATCAATGGAGCTATTGGCAATGTTATGAAGATAAGTAATATCGTTTACATGGCGTCGGTTTTTTAATGGTAGGAAATGGTATCTTTTGCAGCGATAAGTATAATCTGTTGATTATCCATATTTATCAATAAACGGCATCTAACACCAAACAAATTAAGTCATCCCTTAATTTTGACCCAAGTGTTTATGAGCCTGACAGGCCTCTTCGTCCAAATCCTCACTTGTCCGGTTTTTGTAGTATTGAAATTTACTTTTGATACTAGGAAGATTATTTAACAACATGTTAGTCACTCAATGTTCCGTGCAGTGCGGATTATGAGGGAATTGAAATTGCAGCGCTTAAACACACAACAGGAGTTCAAGGCTTGTCTTAAGAGGACTGTGAGGCTGTAAATATTCATACAAAAAAAGCGATAACTGTTTACCTACCGTAAATTTAGTCCAATTTTCGTGATTTTTGGAAATGTTGTAGATATAATGAAAAATTAGATCTGTACGTTTTTATATTAAAGAAATATTGCGTACCATAGAAGTAATTATCATCTAAATATCTACATTTTTCACTTAAAAACTTCCTCGAGAGCTTTTATTTTTTTAAATTAAACTGTTCTAAATTACTTAAAAAGCAAAACGTACAAACCTAGATTAAGGTGTCCTAAATTTAATGAGCTCCAAATTGACTAATTTCGTGAAGGTTGAGGGAGAACGTTATCGACCAAAACGATATTTCAAAAAGTAAATGTAGGTAATTGCCTCCTAAACTTGCAACTCTCTCTATCGCACGATACGGGTCGGGGGGCAGGGGCATATTGTATTTGTATTGTTTACCCGGAGAGAGGCAGAGCAAGCGATATGAAACCAAAAGCATTTTTGGAAATATCTACTTAACCTACTCGCGCCGCGTATCGACCTCACAATCCTCTTAAGTGCTTGCATGCTAGTCTTGTCCTTTAATAGTTACGGCTAGAAAATTGAGGCGGCGGGCGGCGGCGGACTCTTGTAAAGTAGTTGTAATTGATTAATAAGCAATAAGACCCATACTCCATTAAAAATAAACTGTTTCTAGTTAACAAAAGTTGTGTTTGTAGGACAAACTCAAACTTAGTCTTGTATATATAAAAATAAAAGGAAATAAATAAAATAAGCAATTAAGTGACCTGTAGGTCGATTCTGTAAAATTCAAACAACAACTCGCATCTCACATCGCTATTCACTCCACTTCGCATAAGGTTCAAAATTACCTTGATATATTTGATACTTTGAATCGGGTTCGAGTGCAAAGTGAGCGTCGAAGTGACAGGGAAATTACCTTACAGATTGCTACTTCTTACGTCATCTCATACTTTATCTGTAAAAATCTCCCTGTCAATATAGTTCAACTTGCGGACACGCTCGCAAGGGTGGCGCTAGTGTAAATTTGAATTATAAACCGAGTTTTTAAAATGCCAATCAAGAAACTCACAGCGGATTCAGATTCGAAGTTTAGATTGAGGTCTTACACAATCACACCTCTGTACCAACAGTGCGGTGCATACAAAATGTGACCTAGTCATACATAACACATAATTATGGGATAAGGAGCTAATTTTGCTATTAGTTTAATCATCTTTAACAATGAAGGCAAATTCCTTGTTCATAAACTGAACTAAAATTGGACAATTGGCATCTCTTACTGCCAGGCAGCTAAGGAAAAGGACGGCGACAGTTAAGAACTAGTATTACGCTGTCCATTGGGTTAGGTATTAGTTTTTTGACAGCTGCCTTAGAACGTTACTATTCCATAGTACCTAAAAGTTAAACTTTAAAATGCGTTTTAAAATAAATATATAAACTGCCTTAGGTACGTTAATGGATTTTCTTATTTATGACTTCTTACGGACATTATAATACAGTATGCGTATCAGTTTTCACAAAAAAAAAACAAAGATTGTTATGCGCATGAAATATAGTTACATTCCCTACTAAGTGATGGGATCGAATGTATTCCCTTCAAATTAATAAATCGAAAATAATAAATTCATATTGTAATTCTAAAAACCTAAATATGTTTTTTTTTTTTTTATATTGCGGGTTTAAACAACCAAATTAAGAGCGCCCTTATCCATCGAACGAACTTCAACGCGAGCGTGATTGAATTTTTTTTTTGTTTCAACCAACGTAAAGCGCGGAAATTACACAAAACTTGTTCCAGGACATACGTGTTTTAAAAAACAAGTTTTTGATAAAAATGTTTGTAATTTAGAATCTCCATTACATGTGCAAGGTTTCTATGAAGCTGTTTTTTTACTTTTTCAATGTATGAGTGCATTATGAACGGCCAAAGTTCAGGTAAAATTGTGCAAAAAAAAACTGATTTTCGGACGTGTTTACGGAATTTGTTTCTCAAAAATGTTTATTTTTGGCTTCATACAAACCTAGATTTAAACCACAAGATACCTGTGTTAAAAATATTTGGAAAATAATTTGTTATACGCCGTAATCGCGACCGTTTGTATGGGAAATATGACGGGATGGGCGCACTTTGAGACTTTTTCTTAATTCTGAAATCTGCGCACACGAAGTCGTGGACAGAACCTAAGCCAATGTTCATTTAAAATTTGTGCAAAAAAACTGAATTAGTTTGTCAAAAAAAGTATATTTTATAATACATAGAAACCTAGATAACCACAAGATACCTGTGTGTTTGAAATAACTGGATGAACATTTGTTTTAAAGCCATAATCACGTACAAGCATTTGTATGGGAATTCGGGTTGGGCCGCTCTTAAGTACGAGTTTTCGAGTTATGTATCATTACTAATCACACATCTAGATATTAGTGCCCTTATCAACAAAATATCATCATGTTTAATTATTTAATGAACAAAATATAACTAAACAACGTTTTGAATAGAATGTGCAGCAACGCTCTGTTGAAAACATCCTCTAGATTTTCCGAGAATGTGAACAATAAACTGGTACCTATACTGTCTGTCAATCTGTTAATCAAGCTATCCTGAAGAAGCGACATTCATTAGTGTTATTTTAAATGAATTTACCATCAGTACGACAAGTTGTATGCAACACTCGTCAAATGTTATGACTGGGTATCATTTTCTGGTGGACTGGGTAAAGTTGTTTATTTTTCTTAGTGTTTGACGGTGACATCTGAAACTTCCTAACAGACTACCTAAAGCATACCACACACACACACGCACGCATGCACGCACTACACTCAACGACAAAATAATCGCACCTTTTGCAAGAACGCCTTCTAGATCATCTCCAGATGCGTACATATTATACAGGGCCTACTACCTACATCATATTCGCTATCATAGTATACGTAAATTTAACAGACTTCAAATAAACGAAAACTAATTGTTTTTGGCTACGTTATTTAGTTGAAGTCAAAGTCGTAGGACAAATGTTATTCAGGGTGATGATACGAAGTCCAGATTAAGAGGTTTTGGATATTATTTCAATTTCCCTGTATAACATAACATATTATTATCAAACGTTGTAATGTAACATGTTTCAGTAATGTGGACACTGAATGTTATCAAATGTGTTATAATAACAGTTATTTGACATGTTATTAATATTTACTAAATTTACGACAAACGACAATGTCATAATAATACATATAACATTGTTATAATATGTACTTATTGCATTGTAATTGTAATGTGTACAGTATTGTTATACGTTGCTATGTTGAAAAACAATGTTACATCATGTGGACATGTTCTATTCAAGTTACACAACATGTTACTTAGTACGCACCTAAGAACATCTTCTATTTAGGGATCACTTGAAAGATTTTTAAATTACAAAGTATTTTCAATCATATTTTTTTATTGGAATAGACCCAACCAGTTTAACGACTTCTTGAGGAATGCTGTCATGTCCCAAAGCAGATAATTGTTTTGTTTCTAAAATATTGTTGTAGTTTATTTCAAGATAGTCAAAAATATTCGTCTCAGAGTATTTTAATTAAATTTAATACTCTGAGACGAAACAATATTTAAAATGTTTTAGGGAGGTGCGATTTTTTTCAGATCGATGTTTTTATCAGACTTTTTGGGCGTACATGTTACCGGTAATAAGTTAAACTAATTTTACTTATACAATTCAAGTATTGTATACAATACCTAGGCATTAGGCAATGTATAGATTTTCCGGGGTGTCTGCAAGCAATACATAAAATATTATGAATATTTTTGCCCATTACATACTTTAACTACTTTTACTTTTAAATACTCTTTATAATATTTACAATTCGCGGGGATTATATGAAGTACCTGCTGGCGCACGGGCAATGTGTAGAGTAAGTAAATAGAGTACTCATTAAGAATTGCTTTTGCATAAGTTCAATCTTTGGTCATCTTAATCTTTTTGAATATGCATTTTCCTCAAAACCCTAAACCTGTTGTTAAAAATATTTTGCCATTTTCCTCAATTGTCTTCAGTAACACGTGATGGACCAAACATTTGTTTTCCCATTATTCGGTAGGCGTAGGTCTGATAACCGAACACGGGCGGATAAAAGTATTAATTATTATATTCTTCAGCAAAAAACGCTGTTGAGTCAGGGCGGTTTACTCTATACGAGAAAAAATCAATAAATATGTTATTGAGACAGTTTAGGCATAAACCAGTCGGAAAATGTAAGTTTTAGTTAATAAAATAACAAAACAAATTTTTAAATACAATTCAAAATTTTCAGTATTTTTAATCTGTTGTAAAACACCGTGAAATTGTAGCGGCCATGTTATTACGTACGCCCGCGCGTACGCCGTACGGCTGTGTAAACAAAAAATTGTCAACTGTCAGTCAACCGATTGGCGTAATATAGGCTTTGTACTTTTATTATTTTCGTAATCAACGTAACTTTTTCATTATTACACCTATTACAAAATATGCTTTTAATTATTTTTAAATTATATACAATTACGAGGTCATTTGATACAAAACGACCGCTGAGCAATATGGCGTCCAGTAAGAGTTCTCGTCAAACTACGCGCGAAATTTGAAAATTTTAAATTTAGATGCATTTTATGGCACTTATCGATTGAATAAAAATGTTGTGTTTTTTTTTGGTGGCATAGTAGCAAGTCAAAGAAGAAAGAATAAGAATTTCATTGAGACACTTTTCAAAAATGGGTGTAATACCCTATTGAAATGGCCTGACGTTTGATTTGGTATAATTTTCAAACGACTTTTAGTTCGGAAACATTCATAAATCAAATGCATAAACGATATGATTCACGTCCTTCCGAAAAGTTCCGATAAAATGACTTGGCAGTCATTTCGTACAAGTTCTGTTCCATTTTTGAATGTATCTCATATTTGAGAGGTGGGGGCAACAGGCCCTAATCAGTGTGAAACCTGCTCGGCATAGAGTTCTTGCCGCAAAAGATAACGCAGGAAAACTTGTTGCCTCCCGGAAAACAGAGCATTGCTTTCCATGATTAATGAGACCATTCTGTCAAGATACTAAATAATAAGAATACTACCAACTCCCTCACTGAGACAAGAGCAGACGAATTAGTTATATTTGAGGGGTGTCGTGTTATCCAGAACTGTATAAGTGTAAATCTGTAAGTGGCCTCTTCTACTTACATCTTATTATTCGAATGTATTAGCCGTAAGCATTTTTTAAACAATATAATTAATAATAAACTGGGTTGTGGAGTTCAGATATGCAGTCGCCACATGTAAAACTATGGTATTCAGCTGCATCCATCAGACTGCAGGCAATAAAGTATTCTATTCAAAGAGTTTCGAGAAACAACAGTGAGGACAATGAGCCAACAAAATGCTTTAATTAATCATTTGTCCCTTATGTTGATTAAGTGTAATTGAACTGGGAAAAAATTTAGCTGTATCTCACTGGCTGGTCTAATTCCCAGGATAATTATTTATGAAAATATGAACTGTTAGGAAAGCACTTCCAGCATAGTATTCCCTTATACAGGATGTTCCGGAAAGGGGGTCTACATCCGAAGGGAGGTCAAGGTAGTCGTGAAACTGAACAACATTTAACAGAAAAAAAATACGAAAATAGAAATTTTTGACTCCATAAAAAATTTTGGCGGCAAGTTCAAATTTTTTAATTTCGATTTCTTTTCTGTTGAATGTTGTTCAGCTTCACGAGTACATTGACCTCCCTTCGGATGTATACCCCCTTTCCGATACACCCAGTAGATTTAACTATACTCTCGTTGCTAGGTTACACTCGTCACTATTTCACGTACCTTTTATTGTACATCCGCAATCTGGAGGCACGGTAGTGGCCCCGCCAAGTCGAGTCAAACGAAGCGAAAGAGCACCTACCTTTTCTCGAAGCGCTTCGTCGTTTTTTTTTTACTCTATAACTTGGGTTGGGATTACTTCAGATAATCAAAATTCTCGGGATATGATGTTAATAGTATTTAAATTGCATAGCTCTTACTTTAGATTTTATTGATATCTAAAAAAACCCAATTTCATCACTGATCATCATCAAAATTCTTAAGATACTTCCTGAAGTCCTAGAAAGCTGAAATTTGGTATGTAAGATAGTATTAGTACACAAATAACACAAAATTACGAAAAATTAACAAAATAAAAAAAAATGTCATAATGCAACTTACAAAAAAAAGTGAAATCCCACCAAAAACATTTTCATGTAAAATGTTGCCAAGACGAGACAATATGGCGCGCACTGTCAAAAAGTTATCAGATCTCATGTAGAGCCAAGCTTCTAACTCTACACGCCTTAACTCTACAATCCCTAACTTCACAAACTCTATAGGTACCTTAATCAAAATAGGTAGCTTGGCCGTTTCGCTACCGTGACATGAGCGTAAGGTGAAAAATGTGTTCACTGTTCATAACTTTTTTGTTTTACTATTGTTCTTGTACGTAACGAAACGGGCAACCCACATATTTTGACTAAGGTGTGTAGAATATGTGAAGTTAGGGCATCAACACAACTTTTTCTGATATGATCTGACAAAGTTGTGAATACTGAATACCCCTATAGGACACTATGCCTCCCAAGTGAGGTACCCCACTGGTTGGCAACCCATACATACTCATACCACGCAGATTCTGGGGTAGACCGAGTGGAACAGTCGCTCTAGGCATCAGATGGCAAGGGGCGCCAACATGCTAAATGCGAAAACCAATGGTCTTCAAGCAGCACAAAGTTCCTATTGCTTTTTTTAATGAAGCAGAAGTATAATAAAGCGTCAATTTTTAAATTAAATATGATAGTTTTTTTTTTTAATGTTAGAATGATATACATAAACTGATATACAATAATATCGCCGTAACCTGACCAAAGGCCAGGCCAGAGCATATCTCAACATTGAAGGCCTCCCAGTGCCTATAGACAAAATCCCTTTATTTTAGCGTTAACGCCAACGGAAAAATCAAATTGTATGCAGTTGACGTTTGCTTACCAGATGTCACGTGTTGCAAATATGTCAACTACATGCAATTTCGTCTACACGCAGGACGCATTTAGGATTTTGTCTACACGCCCATAGGGCCTCAAGTGTGCTATTACAATAGTGTCAGAATAGTCTATCATTGATTACATAATTTTGTTGATTTTGACAAGTTTGGTAATCTACTAATATAATGGCGTCATTATGACTTTCCAATGATCAACCACTGACACGCCATTGAAAGAAATTATATAGAATGGTCATCTCGTACAAAATGACAACTGAATGACTGACTTGGCTTCTTACTAAGCAGCTAACGAAGTCTGTTGGGCTCCTCCGCAGGCTGATTCGACGGTGGACCTTCGCCCGGTGTCCTACCTACCATTAGAACGTCATAGTGCAGTCATTGCTTTTAATTCGATCGACCAATGATCGACCATTATGAATTTAGCAGATTACGAACTTTTAGCAAAATGACAATGGGATCGTGTTGGAATGACGAAATTATAAAAATAGCAGACTTGACCCCCTGATGGGCTGCGTCCCACTGGTTGGCAACCCATAGTCATATTGACCAAAGCTACCCCATATATGTGGTCTAGAATATCTATATGTCCTATCTTTGCCCGCGACTTCACGCGCACACGCGATGTCACGGATTAAAAAGTGGCCTATATCGTTTCTTGGGGTTACTAGAAAATGTTTTCCTTCACCGATGTCAGTGACGTCTAAGATAAATTTAGAAAGTACAGTAAGTATATATTTATTTAATCTAACAACATATGAATATACACACATACAATACACCCATACAACATACAACATATACATATGAATTGAAAAGTAACATTGGTACTACCCGCATTACTACCTGCTATCAAACTCGCAACCTCGTGCTTGAGAAAGCGAGTGCCATAACCACTAGGCCATCACGACGATACTAGCTTAGTCTGTACTGTACCAAATTTCATCAAAATTGGTTCAATAGTTTAGCTATGTAAGCTTGTTTGCGTACATAGCCACATTAACTACAAAACCATTTAATTACTATTGAACAAACAAATCTACAGTCGCGTTTAAAATATTAGTATGGGCATGTAGTTGGCCGTAGGTAACTACAGTGTATGTAATCGTGTCAATGTCGCGATTTAAATAACGAATAGTCTGTAATGATGGAAAATGTGTAACTATAATAAGTACCTACATGTTGGTGTTTCGAAGACATTGTTATTCTTTGACATTGTACTTGAATTGTTGATTTTCATTCAATAAAAATAAGTGCCAAGTTATTTTAAGCCGAATTAGCCATAAAATTAAATTGTTTTTTCCCGACAAAACCAAAAGGATTGGTTATGATTGTTACAGTCTATGTATCATGTATTTTTTGTGTTTACTGCATATGGATTGCTTTTCACCATTTTATGTATATCTCTAGATAAGAATTTATAGTATTTTTATTAACCGATTCCATTATTTTGTGTATTTCGACGGTGGAAATGCTAAATGTACATTTGGGACATTTTGTCGTTACGACCAGGGCCTCAAGTCTGCTATTACGATAGTGTCAGAATGGTCTATCATTGATTTCATAATTGTTAATTTTGACAAGTTCGATTCGATTATTTTGTGTATTTCGACGGTGGAAATGCTAAATGTACATTTGGGACATTTTGTCGTTACGACCAGGGCCTCAAGTCTGCTATTACGATAGTGTCAGAATGGTCTATCATTGATTTTATAACTGTTAATTTTGACAAGTTTGGTAATCTACTAATATAATGGCGTCATTATGACTTTACAATGGTCAACCACTGACACGCCGTTGAAAGGAAAGGAAAGCCCTCTTCCTCTCTCCTACTTTTATTTTTGCTGTGCCCGACAGGGTCCACAATGTTCAATTGTATACCTACCATCTAAGTTCACTTGTGAATGCAATAAATGTATTGAGTATTGAGTATTGAGGAATGATATAAAATGGTAATATCTTACAAAATGACAACTAAATGACTAACTTAGGCAGTAATCTGCTAAAATTTTGATAGTTCCTTTGATCAGTGACCTACCATTAGATCGTCATTGTGCAGTCATTGCTTTTAATAGGGTATTACACCCATTTTTGAAAAGTGTCTCAATGAAATTCTGTAGTGCTAATATGCCACCAAAAAAAACTCAAATTTTTTATTCAATCGATAAGTGCCATAAAAATGCATCTAAATTTCAAATTTTCAAATTTCGCGCTTAATTTTACGAAAACGCCTCTTACTGGACGCCATATTGCTCAGCGTAAATGACGTCAGTTCGTTTTGTATCAAATGAGCTCATATTAAATATGATAATTGTATATCATTTAAAAATAATTAAAGGCATATTTTGTAATAGGTGTAATAATGAAAAAATTACGTTGGTTACGATAATAATAAAAGTACAAAGCCTATATTACGCCAATCAGTTGACTGACAGTTGACAATTTTTTGTTTACACAGCCGTACGGCGTAATAACATGGCCGCTACTATTTCACGGTGTTTTGTAACAGATTAAAAATACTGAAAACTTTGAATTGAAATTAAAAAATTGTGTTGTTATTTTATGAACTAAAACTTAAATTTTCCGACTGCTTTATGCCTAAACTGTCTCAATAACATATTTATAGATTTTTTCTCGTATAGAGTAAAATACCCTATTCGACCGACCAACGATCGACCATTATGAATTTAGCAGATTACGAACTTTTAGCAAAATGACAATGGGATGGTGTTGGGATGACGAAATTATAAAAATAGCAGAGTTGGGCCCCAGATAATGTTCCTTACTCAAGGGTCAAGCGTAGTGCCGTGGGACGCCTTGCGGCACAATGGACGATTTTAAGAAAGTGGCTGGCAGCGGATAGTTACTGGCTGCCCAAGAAGTTCAGCAGTGGACGGCATTAGGCTGACAAGATGATGATGATGATGAATGTCCATTACGACACTTGAAATCCTCACCGTCAGTGTCGTACTTATTCATTATATTATTTTTTAGTGCGGTAACGTGTTTAATAGACTTGTTGACTTTACCAGCTGACACCGAATAAGATTGTGTTTATTTTTGTTCGTGATATTGACCCCATTTTGTATTAAACAAAATAAAATTTTATACGACGACCATTAAAGAAATTATGGTTTTTAATCCAGGTGTTTATCTGATAATCTCATTAAGATAAGGTTACGACAGTTAAAACAACAACTTTCTTGTGTTCAGAATAAGATTGCTGTGACAACTTTAATTATCATCTGCATTTAAACCACCTTTCCCTATATTGGGTCCGGCTTCCAGTAACTGTATGCAGCTGAATACCAGTGTTTTACATGGAGTGACTACCTGTCTGACCTCCACAGCCTAGTTACCAGGTAACACGATGACCCTTGGTAAGACAGGTTTTTAGGCTTCTGACTATGCAAAACGACTGTCAAAGATCTAGACGAATAACAGTCAGGACAATTTGAATGTGTTTATTTATTCATTCATTCAGATTTTTTTTGCATAGGTAGGTTGATATTCTAATCTCCCGAAAGATAAATAGCGTGAAAAATGAATATTTGCGTGAAATGAAACTTAGATTCGCTTCGCTTTGTCTGTAACGAGGTTTTGTAGCGGGTGTTACATTTAAAAAGGATTTGGCAAAATTTTGCATTACAATAAATCAGTCCTCAGTCAAGGGTGATGGCATCGAAAACGAGCATACAGTATCATTATAAACTCAAACTCAAAATCATTTATTTCAAATAAACCATTTACAGGTACTTTTGAATTGTCAGAGTCAGTCAGTCAGAAAGTTGAAGCTAGTTGCTCGTTCCAAACAGTAGGTTTCTATGGAGAAGAACGAGCAAGAAACTCCATGAACAACACTCTTTTAAAATCAATAATATGTTACAAATTTCGGCAGGACACAACAATACACAAAACTCATATACACAATAACAATTCACAACATACATAGTGATCTACAATTAAATGAAATCTTGAAATATTTTTGTTCCTGTTTCTACAACATCTTCAGAAACTAGTGTTCTTTATTCCTTGTAATTTGAAAAATCTTCAGCAGCAGATGAAAACCTGACAGCTTTTAGCCTATTCCCGAAAAGCTTAATTCTCCCATGTAACATTGAAAACCAATTTTTATTAAGCAAATAGTGGGCCAAAAGCTCAAGTCAATGCTGCTTATTCAAAGAAAACTTATGGTTTCAAAAGTTCGCCTTGGAAATTAATGACCTTGTCCTACCTACGTATAGGCTTACCCCGAACGATCTGATA
The DNA here is from genome assembly GCA_947361185.1 of Charanyca ferruginea. Classification (NCBI taxonomy): domain Eukaryota; kingdom Metazoa; phylum Arthropoda; class Insecta; order Lepidoptera; family Noctuidae; genus Charanyca; species Charanyca ferruginea. The sequence goes on along the minus strand of OX376059.1, from coordinate 24,759,369 downwards.
ACAGACCGGATTAGTGCAAACTCAGCACGCACCTTTTAGCTACGACTTAGGTACCTATGTAAAGAAAACGGACCGTTACTGTATATTTATTTTAGTTTCTTTGTTTATGATTATTTTCTAAGTAAAATTTAATCTTCTAATCTACTCGTATATATCTATATATATATAAAAGCGAAAGGTCATTCACTCACTCATCACGAAATATCGAAAACCGCTTGACGTATAATGATGAAATTTGGCAGGGAGGTAGTATATAGTTATTAGACGTCCGCTAAGAACGGATTTTGCGACAGGACCGGACTAAGGAGGTCTAATGGCTCTCGCAAGTAAACAGCGTGAACGAAGTCGCGGGCAGCAGCTAGTAATGTTATAAAGACGTAGAGTTTGATTGATTTAATGTTTGTATTAGCGTACAGTCCGTGCGTCCGTGCGGTGTCGGACGTAAAGAATAGCACCATCCCATATCTTCCCGTGGGTGTCGTAAGAGGCGACTAAGGGATTTACCAAAGAATGGGCAGCAGCGTTCTCTGTGCCTTTGTAACAACCATACTGCTATCGCCAATCCGCCTGCCAAGCGTGGCGATTATGGCAAACCCCCCCCCCCCCGCCCCCCCTTGGGGAGGCCTATGTCCAGCAGTGGACGTCTTTCGGCTGAAATGATGATGATGATGATGATTAGCGTACAGTAGGCCGATTCTGTAAAATGAATAGTTGTTCGTTAGTCTCGCTTAACCTTGAGAACGGCTAGACCGATCTGGTTAATTTAGGTCTTGAAATATTTGTCCAGGGAAGGTTTAAGAAAACTGAAAAATCAATTGACAGGACGTCTGTCGGGTCAGTTATAATACATAATATGTACCTATACCCTGTTCACAATAAGATTAGACATTTACTCAAACCTTTTTTACAATCCCTTCAACCGATTTTGTCTTCTATTGCGTTGGTAGCATGACAAATGGCAACTGCAGTAAACAGTTGTATTGTAACCACTTTTTTTGCCTCTAATGTCATCCTTAAGCCTACCGAATAGAAGTCAAAATCGGTTGAAGGGACTGTAAAAAAGGTTTGTGTTTATGTCTAATCTTATTGTGAACAGGGTATAGTGCAAGTGTAAGCAGAAGCTTTTCTCTGAGTATAGAAAGCATAATTACGCTAGTTTGGGGTTTAGGAATAGATTCGTGGCAAAACATTTGTATGCTAATTTATTACATGTGGCAGATGACTGTGTCCAACGGAATCCATTTCAGCGTGGCAGCTTTCAGAAGGACGTTAACTATCTTTATGATGTAACTGACGGTGGTATTCTTAACCCAGTCTTGAAGTTTTATACCCAGAATACACCGTTCAATAGCTCTCTGGCAAACTGCGAGTGTGAATCAACTAAGTACTTCGTTATTATAGTTATAAAATACACGCTTTAACTCTAGTTGCTGCTGAATAAGGGTGCGTCCAGAGTAATTATTTTTATAATTACTGTGCTTGGCCGACGGATCAATGTTTACCGCAAACACAACTCTTCATGTGACCTAAGGCTATTCTTGGGCCAAAAAATCAGCTGTTGGGCACGTGTCTCGTTGATAGCGATGTGGACGAGTTTTGACGAGATAACGTCTTATAATTCGATGAACACCGGCTGCACGCTCGAAAAAATGTCACGTTCCGCCTGAGCCTGACCGTGCAAGCGAGAGCGTGGAACAAGCGAAAGAGAGGCACGATCGGTCCAAGCAATAAGCTCCGCCCACCTCGACGGAAGCCATTATTTGCTTATCGCACCCCCGGTGCGAGACTGTCACTTATGCAAAAAATGCATTATTGAGTTAAATATGTAATAACTGTCCTAAAGCACCCCTCTACTTGGTGCGAGAACGTTACTTTCGTAGTACACATAGTTTCCGTATGAGGACGTGAGTGACATTGTCGTTTTGGCGAGAATCACGGCGATGCTGGAGCAACATCGTTTTATAAGTCAGTTGTGCGTGGTGCTTCCGAAAGTGCAAGTGTGTCTTGGAGCTACACTGTTACTAAGGTAATTGTGACATAATATTTTTTTGATTCTGGAGCAATAGTGACCTAAGATACAGTTGTGACATTATTTCCCCAATATTTTAAAATCTTTGAAAGTTTCGTTTTGTAACTACAATGACCCTTGTTGATAATTATGACTTTGTTTCTCCAATCCTTGTGTTTTTATTGTTTGTAATAATGTCGGATACTTATTTATTTCAGTTCAGATTCGTTGTGAGCTAACTAATTGGGGTGATTGTAGAAATAATTTATTTATTTCGATACTTTACACTTATTTTCAGTTGTGTCTTGGATCAAATAAAATGCTGTCTCGGGGGAAAAAAATGGTATTATTGACACGTCCCACGTCACCAATTGAAAGAGATGAACCCGACGAATCTTCAGTTCCACCTTCTAGTACCAAGCAAGATGACAGTAACTCTGTTTTACCAACTCCAAACTCCCCAGCTAGTAATGCTATTATTGATGAAGAAAATTCACCAGTAGAACAACAATATGGGTTGGAGACCCATTACCATTACCCAGAATTCAAGAAGACATTTCTATCTTTTTGAATTATGGGTTCTGGGGGAAATTCTTTCATATCTGTAATGAAAGAATTTCGAGATCCTCAAAGCACCTATGTCTTAAAAATCGTCTTGCCATCCCTTTAGGAAATTCATCGGCTTGTTTTTATAAATCTAAGCTAAATTGCGACAATTTCACGGTTTCCAATGCAAAAGAGCGAGAAACTACATGCTATTTTTGGCATGAAGGCTTGGGCAACAGGGGATCTTGTGTGTATTCATATTTGATAGAAGTTGCTAATAAATTCTGGCTGTGCCGTAATTTTTTATTCAGATAATTGCTGTCGTCAGCAGAAAAACCGATTCGTATTAGCAATTTACCACTTCGCAAATTCAATACAACAAAAGTTTGTTATGGTCATTTTATAGAATTTTGACTTATTTTATTTCTTACGCCAATAACAGTGAATATTGGTGATTTAAAATAAAACTAACTAAACAATTTGTTCTTATTTTCTTTTTAACTCAGTGTGACATAATTACAGTTATTATTTTTCGTTAGTGCCACAACGTCACTTCTGAGGGGGTTGGAAGGTTTAAAATAGTCGTATAGTATCTTTTTTACAATATTAAGTGGTAATTTTTTATTCAAAAGTAAGTTAAAAGTTGACGTTGTAGTACAAGCTATTTATTTTGTCTATATCTTGAATTATCATTATTTTTCGAGAAAAATAATGATAATTCAAGATATTAAGAAAGTTTTAAATGCTTCTCCTGAAAAATTGCATTTTTGCATAAGTGACAGTCTCGCACCGGGGGTGCGTTATGTTATATTTATAAGTTAGCCATTATGTTTCTTTATGACGTTATCACATAAAGCTATCGTCCGTAAACCGACTTTACAGACAACAAATTTTTTTTTGATGCCCTGTATCTTTTTCTTGGAATTGTACATCATCATCATCTGCCCAGCCTTTTCCAAACTATGTTGGGGTCGGCTTCCAGTCTAATCGGATGCAGCTGAATACCAGCGTTTTACATGGAGCGACTGCCTATCGGACCTCCACAACCAGGTTTCTTGGAATTGTACATATTATTATTATTTTGATTTCCAAGCTTTGTATAGTTTTTTTTTATGTTCTTATGCTTGCGTTTGTCCTCTGCTCACCTCATCTTAAGTGATGTGCAGCCTAAGGTGGAGCACGCTTACCTAGAATAAACCGGTTCACTCGTGCCTTGAAGATACCCAGATATATGTATCGGGGAATAGAGAGGCGGGCAGTGAATTCCACATTTCGCACAACAAATGTGGAACAACCGTATACCGGTATATTTAATTCGGTTAAGTTGTAATAAAACTTTAAAATTCGAACATTAACACAAATTAAAACGATATTCACAAAATCACACGATAAACTTACGGTCGGTTTTCAACTACTGAAAATCAGCCGTCGATTTCAGTTGAGACTCAGAGAGAGTGAGACAGTATATAGGTAGATACCAGCTACTGTAATAACTATAAGTCGTATGGTACCTACATCAGGAGTCAATTTCTTGCTAAGGCTCTTCATAAAGCAGGGCTGTTCATTTCCTGAAGGATCTGCTCAAGGCCACTGAAAGGTTAGGACATTGACCTTGCCCTTACACGAGTTCTGTATAATTTCTCAGTCTAACCGATTCCTGCTGGTAGAAAGATTATATGTAGCCACGAAAACTAAAATATTGCAAGAAATCAATCACAATAAATTATTAACATACCCGTAGTAACAATACTTAGTTATTGCATTAAAATATGATCTGCGATAGAAATTGAATACAACCAACGTTTTTTTTTGCAGTGTCGAGGAAAAACACAGTTACTTTATGTCCAGTATTTGTTTATTTATTTACCACGGTAATTTTCTCACTGACTCAAATAAACTCGTTAATCTTTTGAAATATAAATTACTTTAGGTTTTTCCTTTTGTAAACTTGCTTATCTGACAACTGGGACTTTATTTACATTTACTACCAACCTTTGCATAGCAAATTGTATTTTTTTTTCGTTTGGTGTGAATGCCAGTGCCCAGCCAGTGTTTTGAATAAATACTTTTTGCTGACGTACGCAAGTATTTCCAAGTAAGTTGAGCCAGAAAAAGCGCGGCAAATGTTGCTGTTTTCACAGAGGATAAGCATTATATTGTATTGGTCCTTGACAATTTTTTTTTCTGTCGTCGGTATACAGATTTGTACCTATCCCTAATTACCCGACTATGCTGGGGTCGGCTTTCAGTCTAACTGCATGCAGCGGAATACCTGTTTTACATGACGACCTGTAAAACCCATGTGCTGGGTAACACGATACCCCTTGCTCCCTTGGTAAGACTGGTTGCCAAACTTTTTCTTCTTCTTCTGACTACCCATGAGTCCCATGATGACTGTCAAAGATCTACGAATGACAGCTGGGAACAACGACTTTGCGTACTTTACACAGCCGCCTGGGCCTACCGCGATGTCGCTTACCATGTATTGTAAAGGGACCCATTGAGTCATACGTGGCCCATTGATCGTCTGACATGCAGCAGATGTGTCCAGCCCAATTCTACATCAGCACAGTTTTCCGAGTGACGTCAGCTATTTTTGTGTTAGAACGGACGGTAGTATTCTTAACCCGATCTTGACGTTTTATACCCAGAAGACTCCGTTCCATATCTCTCTGGCAAACTATTACTATTACTATAAAGATAAGAGTATTTGATTTGGATAGAGTGTGTTGTGTGATTAGTATGCTCCATCATTGTAAGCGAGTTTGACAAACAATATGCATTGTTTATGTTTGACAAGTCAATGACACGATGATTCAGCCTGAATCCAGGGTAAGTAGTGCGTAAGAACATACTTAGGTACCATTTATTTATAACGTAGGTTAGTATTCTAGTACTTATATAATCGTCTAGTAACTTCGTAGATATTTATGAACCATAAAATATTGCAAGTAGGTAAAAAACGGTAGTAATAAATCACTCGAGTTATATATTATATATTTCTACTAAACGCAGCGACATATTTTAAATATCGACGTGTAATTTTATTAACCAATCATTGTAATTCAATTCTTATAATGTTTAATAAGAACTGGTACGTACATGATAGAAATTATAATTAAAATCAGAATAACCGGTTGCCGTAATTACCCGAACGCACTAACTATTGTATCAGAAAAATAAAAAAAATATCATAATAACTATGTGAGCAGGTTTTAAACAACCTGATCTTTGTTCAATAACTAATAAGGTTATTTTAAAATAAGAATGTAACTGTGGATGTTGTCTAAAAAATTGGTATTTGACCCCAATCAAAGAAGATTTGCATAAAACGAACAGTAAAAATGTATTATAGTGGCATGCATGGGTCTACATTTTTTTGCATTCCTCATATTTCTTTGAATGTTTTATCTATCAAAATACATCAATACACGATTAATTATTATACATTATTAATTTATTACACAATTTTCGACGTGTTGCGTATTTTGAACACAAAATTAAATAATTTTAGGAAGTGAAGTATTTTTCTTCCATCACAAGAGTAAAAAATATATCCTCGTCTTAATTTATAAAGCTATAGAAAAGAAAAACAAAATTCTTTTCCTGCAATTATTGTACATTGTTCCGAAGAAATAAATTAAGATTATTTGTAAAAAAAAAGCTATATAAGAACATGCGCCACTTACCATTTTGATGACAAAAACTATTTTCAAACACAACAATCGAATCACTGTTATTGATTTTTACACAGCACTTGATAAATTATAAAAAAAAAAAACTAAATATCCTTTGCCACATACACTGTCACTTGTAGAAAAAAAAATAAACAAACGCGTTCGTAATTCTTTTTTTAAACCGATTGGCGCGACTGCTCCATGGTATCACGAATGTGTACTGCCAGATGTGAGATGGCACAACACATGAATGACTGCAGTAGTATTTACATCGCGGGCTTAACAAATGTCTACCCTAACATGTAATTTTAGAGCTTAAATTCGTATGCTTTAGAAACAAGACGGACTACCACGTACCTACAGCTGTGTGGGTAAACAGGTATTTTTTTTGTTTCAGAAGAAAGTTCTGTTTCACGTTCAGCGCAATGCCGCATTGTCGGCGCACGCTATCCAATGAGGTTAAAGCCGGGAAGTTTTATCGACGAATCAAGTGTCAAGGGCGCGTGAAAATTTTACTACAGTTCACCTTCCTTGTACATTTTCGCATGTATTTATTGTAAATGCTAAGAATATTTTATTGTAATGGTAGAAGTACTTAAGACGGCGTCGTAAGCATCCATTATGCAACGATATACGCGTACCATCAAAGTCTGTGTTCCTTCGCTTACTTTCACTACATGTGTTGCATTCAAAATTAAGCTTAAATGTGTTTAGTGTTTAAGTATAGACATCGACTCTAAGCGCGGTTTTATCTTATAAAAAAATAACATTTGTCAGTGTACACTGGCAACTAGCATAATTAAACAATAATCCTTCGGATTATTTTATTGTTTTTAAGTATGTACACTCGGCCAACGTAATTGATTTACAGGCCACACATACGGGATATTGTCACTGTGTGTGTAAATGAACTAGTCGGTTGGTCGGTTATGAAGTTAAACTCTTTGTGTGCGTATGATATACCCACGTATACCAATTTTAATTGAATGAAGTCCAATATTTCAACCATATAAATAAGGACCAGATAGCCGGTCGGTGGAAGCACTTGGCATAGATAAGCCTCGTGTCGTAAGATCAAACCCCGGCAGGAGTTATGGTTTTGGGTTTTTATTTTTCCTTTGTCCTATAAAATATTAATATTTTGTGTCAAATAAAATTACTTAAACAATAAAATAAAAAGGTAGTTAAATAAAACCAATAAAATAAATAAAAATATTTTATTAAATAACCTAGGCGTTGGAATCATCGATCACTAATAAAAGATGGAATGCGGAATCCTATTGTTCCTTATCGCTATTGGGTCATTAGTGAATGAGCCAGCTCGTTTCGACTATTATGTTTCTTACAAGAGTTGGGTTAGGGTTCAATTTGGCATGGGTTATAATATTAGCAAATAAAAAACTACGTGTAGCCAATACAATTATTTAAATAACGCAAACTATTGTAAAAATATTATTATATCGCTATTGATACCTAACTTTTTTATGATTAGAACACTATTGGCAACTTCATTAAGAGTTTATAAGACAAGACAAAGTTTTCTTTTTATTGAATATGAATGGACGTAATTGTTTTTTCAATGTATACATATTTAAACAAAGTGGAATTGAAAGTGAAGTGAATCAACATGTTAGATAGTAAGAAATTAATTTAACTTCTAACTGAATAACAATAACATCACTTACACTTCAAAATATATACTGCAAATAACTGTCAACTACGGACTATACATAATAACTTAGGTGTTTATAAGAGAATCACGGCAACATGAACTAGCTTTTAAACCTAAGTATATTAATAGTAATTCGGCTTCGTTTACAGTATTTTAACGCCATCCATAAACGACTTTAAACATTTCTCATCACTAAAATAAACACATTGTTCTCCCAATTAAAATGAATATAATAATGTGACCTAGCGAATAGAATTTGTTTTTGCCGGTGAGCGTTGGACAGAAAAATCTTCCGTGGTGGCTTACTGCAACTTAAACCAGCTTTATGCCGGTCAGCAGGTGATATCGCACTGTTTGTAAGCACACATGTCATTATGTGTTGATGCAGTTATGCGGGTGGATAAAAACGGATTAGTCCCGTAAACAGCCTTGCCACGATGTCGTGGTAACGAGCCGAAGAATTCGCCTTCGGTTTTGTCCCACGTCGATGATGGTCTATTTCTTCAGAATACGCACTCCGATGGACACATAACTGCACGGTTCTCCTTAATGAATAAAAACAAAATAATATTTAAAATAATGCAGATAAACAATGGTAAATTGGTGGATAATAAATCATAGATAAATTAACTGACTGTCTTATATTGCCTCATTGTAATAAAACTTAATACCGTTATTTATTTATTAGATAAATAATAAACGTGTTTCATGACTATTTTAATTACATAATTTAAAAGTGTTTCTTTATTTCGACTAAATGTTTTATGTTAGACAAAAACAGACTGGCATAAGTAAATTTTATCAGAATCAAATTCTGATATATTTAAATATTATTTTACATTAATTTAGTCATAGTTCAAAGGTGAGATAAGTTAAGAATTTGAGTTGGAATATTACTAACGTAATGAAAACATTGTCACGAGTAGCTTTGTTACTCACCGATATTAATAATCACCTTGCAATTTCACTAATGAAAACGTTTTGCTCATGCAAAACAATGAATTGCGTCTTGTTGCATGGTTGGAAGAAGTTCAAGCACAATTGCATCACAAACAAAGAACGCACAGAAAATATAAGTGTTTATCTATATACTTAGGATTGCAATTTATATTCGTAGACTGACAACTAAGAATGCTCATTTTTTATAAACTAAGGTGGAAGTATAAAAAAATAAACAAAAATTGTGGGTAGTTATATCCTAAACGGTCAAAATAAATTGGCTGAGAGTTCCGTGCGCACTTCTCAAACGTTATTTTTACTAATCTGTGAATGGAATTGAATTGTTAGCAATTCAACTAGGTAATGAAAGTTTTACGAAAATTATGTTTACAAAACAAAAAGAATGTATTGCAACCAAGATTTGATCTTAAGACTTCTTAATAACTAACCAGATACGTTAGCCATTGCGCCAAACCTGTTACAATGATTGAGTGCGAAATATTATAACTTATTCAATTACACAGATTACTGATGACGATACATACATTGATATTATAGTTACTGCTTAGTGACGCGACATACGCACACTAATAAAAAGCAGAACTCGTTCGTTTTATTTAACGTTTGTGTATGTAACTCTTCATACCGCGTGTGCGTGCAATGTGTAAACTAATTACGTGGTTCGACTGTACAATATTTACAAGAATAATAAAAAAGAAAACCTAAAATATTAAACTAAAAAAACGAATACAATAAGGCATCATAGAATTCGTTCACATCGCCGTCATCTGGAAATGTACCCAAGAGACTGGCAGCATTGCCACGTTGGATGGCAATTGCTTAATCTCTGACCAAGCTAAAAACCAGCTCATGGATCACGGGAAGTGTCAACTAACCTTTTGGACATTTCCTTAAAAAGAAGATGAGCACTCGGACCCCACGACCCGAGGGTTTCAACCCCAAATAACGTTCACATCAAGGTTACTATACTTTCGCCGTTTGAGGACTTCTGCACAGCACGCTAAACTAGGAAAATGGGATGGCGCAAGAGTATCGACGCACGTAGCGTCCCACACTAAAGGCCTACCCAACTTCCGAGGAAATAGAGACATGCCGTCCAGTCTCTTGCCATCGTCGCATGCCAAGCCGTCGGGTTCTAATTCTAAGACAGCCGGAACGCCGACGGCGACGAGAGCACGACGAATAATGTCATTAATATTCGCGTGCCGCGCTATGCCGCTATAACTAGGGTTGCCAACTCAGTTAATCAGGAATCCGGGAGATGGAAAAAATCAAATAAATGAAAAAAAAGTTGTATTTTTTTATACTGCGAGAAACTTTAACCTATTGATTAGAAACGATAAAATCATACGAATTCTTTACTTATCATAAGCCTAAGCCGTGTGGTCCCGGTCGCAAATAGCACCACCCCATTTCTACCCGTGGGTGTCGTAGAAGGCGACAGAAGGATATTGACCATAACATCTACTGCGATCGCTAACATGCATCGGCCAAGCATGGCGATTATGGCTGAACCCCCCCTTGGGGAGACCTATGCCCAGCAGTGGGCGTCTAAAGGCTGACATGATGATGATGATGATGATGACTTATCATAGAATTTGAAATTCGTGCACACCTGTATTTCAGATTTTACATGCGTTTTATAAGGCCATTGCGACTTTTCGACCACAGTTCGTTTACTACACTGAAAAACACGTTAATCGCGTTTGAGATAGGTATCGGTAGAGTGAATAACACGTTTTTTTATTTCGTTGTAAGACTGATCATTAAGTACATTAAAAAAAAAACCAACGCAAGTCTACTACTTACTTCTTGTAAATAGAGTCATCAAATTCGTACCACTTAACCAAATAAGCCAAACATCGCTACCGAAAATCCGGGAGATTTTAGCTGTGTTCCTGGAGCCGGGAGATTTCAAAATCTAATGTCCATTTTCCGGGAGTATCCCGGAATTCCGGGAGAGTTGGCAACCCTAGCTATAACCCGCTCTCCGGCTGCACGACAGGTCATTGTGTCCGAGGCTGTTGACAGCTTTCCCACAGCGACAGCGATGAGGAGAACAGCACGAACCTCCGAAACGTAGGGAAGCAGCGAGGCGAAAAGAAGTGTCGTCAAACTTAGTACCTACGTTCGACAACGGAAGTGCCAGAAGCCAAAGACCCGACTCCCATTTACCCACAGCCAGTGACGCGCTCACTCAGCAGTAGTATCAGCAGTGGTAAGTAAATAATTCCGCACTAGCAAGTTTCCAGGCATCCATGGCCTCGGCGAAGCACGCCACATCAAAATCAACCAGTGTAGGAACTAGAATATTCCTGATTAATTTCTCAGTGCCGTGAACCGAGGATATGAAGGCAGGCAAACTTGAAATTTTGCGGACGCCGAGACCCCCATTCAAACAGGTAGAGTAGCTAAATAATACTAACTCGACTAGAGCCGTGTGGTGCCAGCCGCGAATAGCACCACCCCTTTTCTACCCGTGGCTGTCGTAGAAGGCGACAGAGGGGTATTGACCAGAGGATGGGCAGCAGCGTCCTTCTGAGTACCATAATACCTACTGCGATCACCAACATGCATCGGCCAAGCATGGCGATTACGGCTGATCCAACCAACCAAGACCAAGGGGGCGTCCCCTTGGTGGAGAACTGGAGACCTATGCCCAGCAGTGGGCATCTAAAGGGTGACATGATGATGAACTCGACTACAGTACAAGTAAAGCACTTGGACACTATAACTGACGTGTATGTCTGGTGATCTGTGAGAGAACGTTTACAATGATGTCCACCGTTCCATGTTAGATCTAAATGAAGACATTATTTCAAACAGAACACATACAATGTTTTCTTTTATAAATCAATAATAATGTACCGTTTTAACTATATAAATAGGTAGGTACCCATGAAGATATATGTATAAATGGAGCCAACACTTAGAACAAAATCTTGAAACCAACTGTGGGCTGATGCTCTCTTTCTGAATGCATACATAAGAACGAGACAGTGATATGTGTTTTCTTTATCTTATGTATGCATTCAGAAAGAGAGCGTCTGCCCACAGTTGGTTTCACTTAGGTATTTAGAGTGTTGCCTCCACTTTTATCTATAAGCTTCTTGGTAGGTACCTACATAAATAACAACTCTAGGTATATGACAACTACGCTGCGCTGAGGTAAAGTACGCTACGCTTGTTAAGACTACGCTACGCTGTCGTAGACAACGCTACGAACGCTACGCCAGCGTAGACAAGGCTACATCAATATGTAGCTACGCTACGAAGCGTGTAACTATAAAGTCAAGAGGCCGATAAAAACTCACTCTTTTTGAGAATATAGTGAAAGTATTGCTTGAATCAGCTGCCTCAAACTTGTTGAACGAGCTTGAATAAGTCAACAAAGCGAACATTTTTCAAGCACCTGACTGAACCTTTCGATTTGTTTGGGAGAGTCGGACGCAATCACAGATATAGATAGACCTAGATAACGCAAGAGCAACTACTTCGCGTGCATCGTTTCATGTCTAGCTTACGTACAAAAATCGTAAGTTAAAAAACAAAGTAAACGTTTCCTTCCTTCGGTAAGTCATTTTGTGATTAATATTATGCGTAATTTAAAAAACAATTATTTTTAATCTAATTTTAATACCCTCAGTAATACCTGGTAATACCAAATTTAAGAAAAACAAAACATTGTGACGTTATAATAGGTAGTCAAAAAATGGCACGCTTGGTTTTCATACAGATCGTCATACTTGCGTTATCTAGGGTCTATCTATATCTGTGGACGCAATGCAGTGAGCGATACGTCGAAATGAGAATTTACTACTAAAGAGTGCAACATCCGGGGTAAATGTGACCCTTGACCTGTTTGGCGCAACTGTGGAGTAAGTATATTATTCTACTACTTTATGAAATAAAAAGCTATGTAGAATTGTACGTTAAAATTTTAATAGCTCTCAAAAGAATGCGATGAGTATTCACACCATATACGAGACAATAAAAACAATAGTACTAGAGTTAAGAGTAGATTGTTGGTTATACCAATGGCTTAAATTCGGATTTAATGTACTCCGGAGTCAAATCACTATTGTCACTCGACATTTTTTGTGAGAATTTGCTGATATGTAATTTGTTGTATAACAAAGCAAAGCAATTTTCAGTATTCGCGCCACAGATTATGAAACAAAGGGCAGATATACAGCGCGGAACACTGAGAGTGAAGCCAAAAAAGCAAATACAATCACGAAATTGTAGGTAAGTATTCGCCTTTGAATGTGTATTTGCTTTTTTGGCTACACTCTCAGTGTTCCGACCGGTCTATCTTCCTTTTGTTTAATAATCCGAGATTCGCGCCTCTTTATAATTTGTGCCCTATTTTTCTTTTATTTATTCTACTAGTGGTGGCCAGTTCGATTTTCGAACAATTTATTTTTTTCAGATTAAGATACAAAATGCAGATAGATCGCGCGGAACTCTAAGAGTGAAGCCAAAAAACCAAATACAAATTCAAAAGCTAACACCTATAACGCGCTTCGTGCTGTACTGACACGAGTTAGTATAGCACGAAATGCCGCACCGTTAAAAAAAACAAAAGAAAATATAAACACAAATTCAAAAGCGAATACAATCACGAAATTGTAGGTATTCGCTTTTGAATTTGTACTTGCATTTTTGGCTTCACTCTCAAGTGTTCCGCGCGGTCTATCTGCCTTTCGTTTCATAATCTCAGGTTTTAGTGAATAAAGCCAGCAAGACACTAATAGCATTCATTATTCATTCTCATTTCACGCTTCCTATTTTTAACACTGCTATTCTTAGTAGTTACCTATTACCTAATTACTTATTCTCACGCAGTTCCACAGATCCGCTTAACTTGCAATTAACAGGACGCGGAAAATCAATTGAATTTTCAACGCTTTGTTTTTCCTAACGGATCGCTTAATTAGTGTCTAATTAGTTACTGTTGTCACGGTTGTCATGACATAATTAGATAAGCAGCGGTGCTATTCTGTTACAATATCCCTCGGTGAACACCTAGGTGAAGTGAGCTGTCATCCGTGTAGAGGTATTCTATTGCAATCTCCCTCGGTGAACACCTAGGTAAAGTGAGCGGTCACCCTTCCGTCTGCTTTGTCAATCCCTATAGCATCGGGACGGATGATAGCTCACTTCACCTAGGTGTCCACCGAGGGAGATTGTAACAGAATAGCACTGCAGGTGCAAGCAAGCTATTGGTAAATTGGCTAAGTATTTACATTGATTTGTTTTCCTACAAATAAGTATTTCACGGAAGACGATTTTTAATCTAATATATAAAATTCTCGTGTCACAGTTTTCGTTCCCGTACTCCTCCGAAACGGCTTGACCGATTCTGATGAAATTTTGTGTGCATATTGGGTAGTTCTGAGAATAGGCCAACATCTATTTTTCATCCCCTTTTTTCACCCCTTTTTCATCCCCCTAGATCGGGACAGGACAACGTCTGTCGGGTCAGCTAGTGTTATATAACACTTTCGATTTTGCCCACGAATGGTCATAAATTATCTCATATCATAGGGTACTGTTTAAAGTGTTTTACAATAAAATACCTCCCCACATTGTTCAACTAAATGAGACAAAAAAGTCTTGTATTAAACGCACATTATGCAGCCGAGCATTATATTATAAATTAAGTGATTACTTCACTGATAAAAATGCTTTGCTGGATGCTGGTCTAACTCCACGGCCATAAGGGTTCATAGATTAATTGATTAGCATTTTTAACTATTTTTAGAGCTGCTGAAGATGTAGATCTACATTATCTTTTTTTGTTTATTTATATGATTTACACGTCTTACAAAACCAATTACATAAATCATGGTTGACGTAAAATATGAAGTAATAAAATATCAAGTAATAACAAGAATTAAGTATTCGTCTCACAAAACTGTTGGCACATAACCATTAAATTGGCGAATTTACTATCGAATATATCGCAGTCCGGGTTGGCTTCCACGAGCTTATTTAGTGCGGTCAACACGCGCGGTACGGGAGACGCAGCACGGGCTGCAGTCAGACACGAAGGCACGTCAAGTAGTCTATGTTTTCTGCTACTGAGATAATTGCTCGGTGTGTAGAGTCGAATCAGCTCATTATGAATGTCAGGAGCATCCGTCATACTTTTAAATATTTTGACCATAACGCCTACCTGGTCACATGCCCTTCTGGTCTCCAGCATATGATATCCCAGACATCCTAAGGGGAACTTGGTAGGATAGAGGTAGGGGTAGTAACCGAGAGTTCTTCTGTAAAGAAACCGCAAGAATGCTTTTTTCTAGAAGAAGTGCATACTTTGCTTCGTGCGGATTCCATACAAAAGAACTAGCTTCTAGCTTGGTTCGGACAAGTGTGCTGAATAAGTGTTATTACATGCTCGCTACGAAAGTCGCGGGCATTCCGGAGAACAAACCCTAGCCTTTTAAATGATTCTTTGGCTACTATAGAAACGTGGTCATGAAAAGTAAACTTCTGGTCAAATGTGACACTCAAGTCCTTCATGTTGGTCGATCTGGTTATTTTAGTACCATTTATTTTGTATTCGAAATGAATTGGGTGTCGCATTCGGCAAAAGTCATTACTTAGCATTTGGAAGAATTGAACTTCATTTTATTCTGAACTCCCCAATCATGTATGGCATTTATATCTTTTTGCATAGCTTCGCAATCCAATACTGTATGACAGCACTATAAAGTTTGAGGTCATCTGCGTAAAGAAGACACTCTGCAAATTTGGCAACAGATGGTAAATCATTTAGTGTATGATAGGGACGAGATACGTAGATACCTAGTTTTACAAATTGCTGACGGTCACGGAGATAGTCAGCCAAAAGTCGTAGTAAGTTTGGACAGAAACCAATGGCGCTGAGTTTCAGAAGCAAAATATCGTTATTAACTCTGTCGAAAGCTTTACGAAAATCAAAATAAAGCACATCTACCTGTCGCTTCTTGTCCAGATGTTTTGATATGTACTCTGTGTTTGTCAGCAGGTTGGTATTGACTGACCTCTTGCATCTAAAACAGTGCTGGTGGTTACTTAAATATTTTTCAACTTGGACGTATATAAGTTTATGAAGAACATTTTCGAATATTTTGGCTGGAGATGACAATATAGCGACAGGTCGATAGCCTTCAACAGCTGATTTACTAGTAGTCTTAGGTATTGGCGTCACTCGTGAGATTTTCCAGTGGTATGGATATATATATATATGGCCTGCCTTTAATGACAAGTTAAAAATGTGACATATAGGAGCGGAAAAAAGTTCTTTGAAATGTTTCAGAATAAAAGGTGGTATACTGTTAGGTCCTATAGAACTTCTGGGTTTTAATTTGTCAATACCGTACTGGACATCTTTAATACTGAATTGGAAAATATTGATGTAATTACTGTTGGAATTCGTTTCATGATTATTAACACATGATGCATTCAATTGTGGTATTTCAGCCAGAAACACGCTTGCCAAAAAAATATTTGCATTGTATTAACTCAATGTGTTAGTATAATATAATTTTTTGTAGCACATACATGTGAGCACTATGTTCTTTAAAGCTACCATTTACGAGGTATACCTCTCATTGACTTGAATATGCCCTGGCGGTTGGGAGAGTCATGCTCACTTGAATGTCTCGCTGACGGTGGTGCATGTGTTGGATCATTCGGTTCCCTTCAAAATGATTGAGCTAAATGGTGCCGATCCATGCGTCATGTTCGTGAACGGACGCCGTCGGTTGGGACTGGTCATCTCTTAGCTGCCTCGGTTATTTTAAATTTTGGTTTGAATCTATACTACTATTATAAAGCTGAAGAGTTTGTTTGTTTGTTTGGTTGGACGCGCTAATCTCAGGATCTACTGGTTCGAATTGAAAGATTCTTTTTGTGTTGGATAGTCCATTTATCGAGGAAGGCGAAGCCCATGCGAAGCCGGGTTGGGTAGCTAGTTGTTAATATAACTATATTTTTCTCTAGACCTCTTTTAACACGAAAGACTTGTTACATTGTTCTCACATTGTACCCATACATTCATTTGTATGAAAAAAAAGAAATCATTTAGAGGGTTTAAAATATTTTCCAATGTGGAGAATACATTACCAGGAGTAGATTGATATACTTAACATATTTTGAAACCCCCGCATAATAAAGATATTTCGAAAAGAAAATAACACTTTTTCGTTTCATCTCGTTGCCTATTTTACAAAAGAAAGTGACAAGTGACATTAGCGGATTTATCAAATTCGCCAACAAGTGATGTTACAAGTATGTGGAAGAAATAATCATTATTTGTGACATTATCTCCCTTAAAACGATGGCAACTTCAGTGTAAGAACTGCGAAACGGCGCTGACAGCGTCACTGTAACTGTCAGCCGCGGTTTAATTCTGAAATAATCAGTGAACGGAAATCCGTTCACTGGAAATAATGGGCTTTTTGTTAAACTATTCACTTTTAACATCCATTTTTATTGCGGGGTTTTAAAAATATTGTTAATGCCTGAAGATACTTTTTAGTTACCCAAGAGTGTAAGAATGAGAATTTCAACTTCTCTAAACAACTTTATTTTTTTCGCCATGATTTTTTGTAAACTAATACTAAAACAGAGAGAGTTGGAAGGAGAGTGGAGAGGCCTTTGCCCAGCAGTGGGAAAATCCAGGCTAAAATAAAATAAAATAAAAAAAACTGATTTTAAAAGAGTGTTCATGGAGTTTCTTGCTCGTTCTTCTCCATAGAAACCTACTGTTTGAAACGAGCATCTAGCTTCAACTTTCTGACTGACTGACTCTGACAATTCAAAAGTACCTGTAAATGGTTTAATTGAAATAAATGATTTTGAGTTTGAGTTCTCATAGGAACACCAAAATAAAATAAAAAGATCTATTTTTTTTATGGGTCAAACCTGCAACGCTATTTTCAAACAGCTGCAACTTCTGAAAGTCAAAAAGCGCCAAGGCAATGAAACTCGATGGGACGATTCAATTCCCTCAATATCAAAGCGGCAAGAACAGAACTACTAGGCTGGGCTTCTCCTAGTTGTAAAACTCTGGTTATGCATAGGCACTAGGAGAAGCCCATTTGCCAAACTTATGTATGCAATTAAAGAACCGGAGAAAGAAGGCTAATTCACGTAATTTTTTGACGCGCCGATGAAGTTGTAGTGCAGTTGCAGTTAAGTTCAAGTTGAGTGATAAACGGTATTCTTGTAGAATTGAACTGCGCGATAACTGGACGTCACGCTCGCGTTACGCGAACTTGACACGAGCGTGTCTGACAGCGTTAGAAAATACGAAAAGCGTTGTTTTGATCGAAAGTTAACTGCAACTGCACTGCAACTGCACTGCAACTGCACTGCAACTGCACTGCACCTGCACTGCAACTGCACTGCAAGTGCACTGCAACTGCGCTGCAACTGCACTGCAACTGCACTGCAACCGCACCGCAACTGCACTGTAACTGCACTGCAACTGCACTGCAACAGCACTTCTTTAGTTACGTGAATTAGCCCACTGATTGTCTTGACAGAAAGTCTGGCCCGCCCTGAGCAGTCAGCCTTAATACCATTATTGCTGAAAATACTAATATTTTCGCTAGACATGAATAATTCCCATATGATTGACTGCTGCCTGTACTGCTGAAAAGAAAAATCTGTTTTCTATATGCATATGTTTAAATGATAATGTGTGCCTTTCTGTTTAGCCTTTCGTTTAGCATATAAAGCATGATTGAGTACATACATTTTTATTTTTAATACAGCGTGGCCTTTTTGCCATGGTGGTTCACTCAATGTATCCGACATAAAATACAAATAAAAGCGATAAAAAAATTGTTTAAAAAAAATGCTTAAAAAAAAGTATATGTAGGAGGTTTGAAACTAAGTTTTAAGTGACTTTTAAATACTTACAAACTATTGGGAACATTATGGTTACAATAGGTAAGACACATTTACGCGCGGAGTATATTCATCCCTTTCGACTTCGATAACGATCACCCTTTAAAACTATATCGTGCACCTATGACTCGCCAGACCGCATAATTTGGTTTTAAATACCCGGTCACAAAGAATACACTAAAGTTAGCCTGCAGAGTTAAGGCGACGATATACGCCGGCGATCTTGAGCGACCAGAGAATCGTATGCGCTGCGTCCAAACTCAAAGTTTAGTCGAAAAAAATAATTAAAAGATATTCTTTAACTTTAAAAAAAGGCATAGATAGATAATAAAATGATCTGTAAGGTAGTAAAAGTTTCGTTTAAATTGGAGATTTTGTGTGATTATCAATGTTATGTCCGCGTCATACACAACTTCACGATTTAATTAAACTATTTAATATGAACTTAATCAAAAATATTCACATACTAAATGATTAAGAGAATGTTCTAGTTTAGCATATATTTTTTCAAATCATTTACACTACACATTTTGCCGTGATTATCAGTTTAAAATCTGCAAAAGTCGCTTGTTAGCGCACTACGACAGACTTGTGAGAGCACTAAGCCAGTCACACATTGACTAAACACGAAATCTCGAATGCTATTTGAAATATTAATGAAAATAAAATTACAAGTAAAATGATGTGATATGAGATAAAAAAGTACGGACCGGCCTCACGCACTGAAGGTTCATCAGGTTAAGGGAAGGGATTTTTTTTCAAATTTCATTCTTTAGGGCCGCATAATTATGATTGACTGTAAAAAGGTTTTGCTGATTTCTAAAAAACTATGCTAGTTATTAGGGATCATTCCGCGAAACTCGGCGCAGAGGGCGCCACTAGCACATACAGTAAACAAACCTATAACCTCGTACTATTCTTGTTATATTATGTTATTAATTGTATTGGCTAGGTATTTTATGAAAATATATCAAAGTTTTAATTAATCTTACTTACCTAACTGTACTTTAACTATATTATGGCATCCTACGGCCATTTGAAAGTGGATTCTAGGTTATGCTCAGAATAAAATCATTTGGTTGTCTTACATGATAAAAGTGAACGTTATTCTGTAAATGCGACTATGTCACCTGAATAATTTCAAATTTCAATGAAATCTTGCTATGCTATGCTTGTTAATATGTGCTGAACATATTTTAGAGTGTTTTTTTAGCTCGAAAGTCTTTTTAATAATCTGAGACCACATCTGTTGCTGCTTCCCATAGTTTTCGAACATTTTCTTCTTTTGGAAATGAATGATTCCCTTCCTTCCTACATACAAATACACAGCACTGATGCATTATTGTATAATATAATCACACTTCCCAATTTTGGTCACTCTCTCAATCAAAGGCAGAATTTCACAATTTTCATCACGCTTTGAACGACTCGTCGAAAAACTGTTTACTTACTGTTTACGCTAGTGCTGCACTCTGGTGCCAGATCATTGCAGTATTATCCCCTATTTTTGAATGATTTCAGGCTCAGGGTTGCACCATATTAAAAGTGGTTCATAATGATGAGATGAGTTTAATAACTGGTATTTTGTTTTAAATTGTCAGTACCGTATAACTTGTATTTAAATTTTTGTCATGTAGTGTACTAAAGACTAAACGTGTATAAAACAGTCGCTCACCTAGTACCTACCAGTAGCGCCTGGTTATTTCTTAATAGCTTTATTTGTTTTTGAACAATGAAAAAAGACTTGTTGCGGTAGGCGGATGGAAGAGGAGATGGAGAGGTCCATGAAGTAGGTAAGTTTATCAGTTCGTGGGGAGGTCTATGTTCAGCAGAGTGATTAAATCTAGGGCTTGATTTGCCCTAACGCCCTTTGTATCCTTTTTAGGGTTCCGTACCAAAATGAAAAGAAACCCTTACGGTGCGACTTCACATTTGCATATTTCAGCAACTACTTCAGTTCGAATATTTAGTTATAAAAATAAACTTAGGTCACTTGAAAACATTGTTAAAATATTGATATTTTTCAAATCCAATCTCAAAACGTTTATCCTTAATGTACCTGCAGACCTAAACTTAGGTACAGGTGGTAAATATAAAAATAAAGATGTCTTTATGAGCAGGATGATTTTATGTTGACGTATGTACCTACTTACCTTCAACAAAGTGATAAAGAATATTTAAATAATAATTAAATATTTAAGGCAGGCAGGCACTAACAATAGACACATGTCAAATGTAGGTAAATAAGGATTCATTTAATTTAAATTATACATAATTTAATTAAACTAGACCTAAGAAATTAATATTCTTGAAACTGTTTGGTTCTAAGTAGTTTTAAGTAAAAAGTATTGAGTAAGTTATTTTTGGCTTCGATGTAGCCATGATGTAGCTGTAGGAGGGTTTTTATTATCTATGGTTTTATTTGTCAATTTTGACATGTACTGTCACAAGACTGAATGACCTCACCGTGCGTTCCAAATATACTCGTCGTAACCCTTAACAATTTTACTTTTAGTACATATATTTTAAGAGAAAATGCTTAAACTTATTTTACTAACTTATTTTTTTTTTTAATAAATTTAAGGTTTTGGTACTTTCAGAATGTAAATGAATAAAGTTTTTGAAACAATGAAAATGACAAACAACGAAATGATCAAGCGAAGAAAATGACATCACAAGAAGAGATTTTAGAACGCACGTGAATTTGACGTTTTAATTTTCCTGCACCAAAGGAGGAATGAGTTTTTATTAGTCGTAATTATTATTTTTTCATTTCAGTTTTGTCTAAATTCTCATGATAAAGTGTATAGTGGACAAACGTAGTGAATTCTAACTAAATTAGAGGGGATACTATCGTTTACTAAATCGTAAGTAGTGTTGTGTCGAACAAACAAACTCTTCTTGTGTAGGTATATTCCATATTTGCAGTGTTCTATTTTGTGTATGGTGTACATCTCAGGAAGTTATTGTTGTCGATAAACACGTGATCCAAGGCCGAAACTTGTCGCAACAAATAATTGAATTATCATATTTGTCTCTTACATACATGATTCCATGCCATTTTACTATTTTTATGTAAAATTATTGTTCTGTAAAATGTTTTGATTACGAAACCAAATCGTTATCATTCATAAAACATTTCCTTTGTGCACCATTGTGTGATTAACGGTTGCTGGTTAGCTAGGAACCAGTCAAACCAGTCCCTGATATACCTAATTATTATAAATATTTTTATATAAAAAGATTAGGTTATTGACTGACACAGTGACCAAATTAAGTATAAAAGATAAAGCTTAGATAGTGTGTGCAATTTACTCCAAACCATACTTTTAGTGTTTGTATTTATGTTTCTAACAATTATTATGACTAATTTTTAACCTTTTGTGTCATTGTGATGATAATAAAACTATAATAATGGTAAAAAACAACAAAGTAGCAGTGTTTGTTTTGTGTCCACTCTTTGTACTGTAGGTCCAATTCCTAAACTTGCTTTAATTGCCAACCATGGATCTCTAATAGTAAGTAGGTACTTAACACAGCTCTATTATTGCTAACGTACATGAGGAAATACTTATATTACCTATAATTATGTGATCCATACCAGCCCTCTAATAAAACATGTAAGTAACTGTATTATTAATTCACTTCTAAACTTGTAATTAATATTATTTTTCATGTGTTTTTTTGTTATTGGTAAAACTCAAAAAATAGTTAAATTTAAAAGAAAAACGCCAATTGTAAGCTAAGTTATATTTTATTATCAAAAAAACTAGTTATCTGTAAGAAATTGAATGGGAACGAAATTGTAGATAGAGTGCTAGTATTTCATAATTCAATCACTCTTATTATGCTATGCACTCACTCCAATATTCTATCCTACAATTGACTCATTATCTACATGAATTACTGCACAGTAGATACAATAGTAATTTTCATTAACAAATGAAGTGGCCTATGTAATATTATACCCTTCTGTATATGTAGAGTAAGTACTTCAGTCTTCACATTGCATTTGTCATAATCAGCATCTACACAATAGAGTTCTAGAACATATGTATACATTTTTATATTGTCTTTGTTGAAGGTACAAAACCATGCAACAACCTCATCGGCCTACACCCACCTGCGTAGGAACGCATGAGACTTGAGCATAGTGACAGTACAGCACGTTTAACGTGCATTTAAAATGTTGGGTGTAGTCCTCACGCTGCATTTGGTGCTGCTGACGGAGACCTTCGGCAATGTCATCATTTACACGCAGGAAACACCGCATGTGGTGAGTGAAACGTTTTGTTTTATTTGTATGGTCAAACAAGACTTTGTTATACAAGCAAAAACATTGATCTTGCCACTAGACCACCGACATAGGCAAATCGCGGCATGGCAGTACTGCCAGGCCTATTGCTGCAATTCAGGAGACAACATTCAACTTTACATATGCCACTAATCATTTAAAAGAGACACACTTCTTGAAGGAGTTACTGTTATTTCGCTACTTACTTATTAATTTAATAATAATAAGGTTTATTCACAAAAAAAAAAAACATTTATAATGCATGTTGCTATTTCTTTTCGACTTCTTATCATTTTGTTTTCGTAAGCGAAATCTGAGCAAAACTCTGTTTTATTTACTCAGAAAATAAACAGCCCATAATTTTATTTATTCTGAGGAATGTGTACCACCCCATTTATATAACCCTGTCTCTTAGACTACTTTTAAGTTATCTCTTTCTCTCCAATAAAACAAGAAAGAGACATAATTATATTAATAAGAGCTTTCAATTTTAGTTGATCTAAAATGTTCATACAATAATTATAGTTGTCATTTCTGAACATATTGATTAAAAACACTGCGAAGTTTAAGGGAAAAACTGATTTGACATCTCTAACTTAGGCTTTGTCTGTCGCCGTCCTTTTCTTCAGCTGTCTGGTAGTAAGAGATGCCAAATGCCTAATTTTAGTTTAGATAGTGAACAAGGGAATCAGCACCAATGTTGACTAATTTTAAATTGGCACGCAAAATAAAATAACTAAGTAGTATGTATGTATTTAGCTTAGTGACTGGTCAAAACACTAGTTATACCTATCTACTCCTTTTTCGGAAATAGTTGTAGCTTCACATGTTTTTTTTGTGTAGATAAGAGCAATCAATACCACTTGTAGTGCAAACAAGTTCATGTTTTGCAGTACCTACGGGCGAAATTATATTAATGACTCATATTTTAATTGGGAACTGTCAGGAAGTGGTATTTTATTTGTTAGTGGGGTTGACACATGTGCGAAACATTTGTAACTGTGACGTCGTTTATAAAGCAAGAGGTCAGTAAGCAGCCCGGGACCATTTCCGTACGCAAAATAAGCACTGAGTCAGTGCCGGATTTAACCTACCATAGGTAAAAAAAAAAATTAATGATAGGTGGGCACCTATCATTAATTTTTTTTTTTTGACAAAAAGCATAATATTTTAAATCTTTCAAATAGTGTACTATGTAGTTAATATTTTTTGACTTGATAACGTCTTATAAATCGATGAACATCGGCTGCACGCACGACAAAGTGTCACGTTCCGCGAGAACCTAAGCGTGGAACAAGCGATAGAGAGGCACGATCGGCCCAAGCAATAAGCTCCGCCCACCTCGACGGAAGCCATTATTTGCTTATGTTACTTATGATAGCCATTATGTTTCTTTATGACGACACGGTTGGCGCAGTGGCTGAGCGATCGACTGCTGCGCAGCGTGTTGCGGGTTCGATTCCCGCCCAGGGTAAACATTTGTGTGATGAGCACTTGTGTTTGCCTTGTGTCTGGGTGTTGTTTATCTATATATGTATGTATTTACAAAAAAAAAAAAAAATGTATTTGTGTATGTATATCAGCTGTCTGACACCCATAGTACAGGGTCTCCCTAGTTTGGGGTCAGATGGCCGTGTGTGAAAATGTCCCCACATATTATTATTATTATTATTATTATTATTATTATTTATGACGTTATCACGTAAAACTGTCGTCCGAAATATGTTTATTACACTATACAATTTGTAGGAATTCAATTTAGGTAGGTACCTAAGTTGTTAGTCTCACTCTCACATTACACTAAATTTAATTCTAAACTGGACCAATTTAGAATTCAATTTAGTAAACCTCCCCATTTTGCACTAAATCTGATCCAATCTGTTCTAACTGCAATTACACCTGCCGATTTCCTAAATTGATATAAAGGGTGTCTCAGAATGTTTTTCGTTTTTGTATTGACCAATACGCGCCAACCGCAGGTAGCAAGGGGAGGGGAGTGGTCTCAAACGCTTGGCCGGCCTGTTAAGTTTAGTAGCCATGAATCGTTTCACGGGACCGTAGCGCTCGTTTTGCGTGCGACCGTTTTATAAAAACAACGATTCCTGCACTATTGTTCGTCGTCTCTACAGGAATTTTAAATTGTGACATCAACGGTCACGTGAATAAACAAAATTGCAGATACTGGGCTTCCGAGAATCCGCTGGAACTGCATCAGAAGCCCTTGCACTCGCCAAAAGCTGTTGTTTGGGCTGCCATATCAAGTCAAGGAATTATCGGTCCTTATTTTTCGGTAAATTTCGGTCCTTTTCCGAGGTCGAACTCAGACCGTTGAATGAGTGTGAACAAGTTAATGGTGCGCATTTGCAAACGGTTGTTTTTCATAA
This sequence comes from Charanyca ferruginea, assembly GCA_947361185.1. NCBI lineage: Eukaryota > Metazoa > Arthropoda > Insecta > Lepidoptera > Noctuidae > Charanyca > Charanyca ferruginea. The sequence goes on along the minus strand of OX376059.1, from coordinate 24,733,919 downwards.
ATAAACTTCAAGAACTGCTCTTTAATTTAACAATAAATAAAACGAGATTTAATTGATATTGTTGATTTTATTTAACATCTAAAAACGAAAAACATTCTGAGACACCCTTTACTACAAATTGTATAGTGTAATAAGTACTTAAACCGACTTTACAGACAACCAATTTTTAAGATAACACAAGCGTTTTCGGTAACGCGAAGAATTTTCTTTTACCATCCTCCGATATATACATTTGTATGTTCATGCATGTAAAAAAAATGAATGGCTTTTGCCCGCCGGCCCGTGTATTATTAACGGATCCCTAATTTGTTTGATAATTCAATATAGCCTTATAGCACTCAGGGATAAAGTAGCTTCTTATTAGCGAAAGAAGTTACAGAAGAAGTCCTATAGTTCCGCAGATTATCCCAAACAAACACAAGCTTTCATTTATACTATGTAGTGATGACAGTGATGATAAACTATATAGATAACAGTGGCCAAGTGGGAGTAGGACTCGCGCACGAAGGGTTCCGTACGTATTATCTTTACAACATTAGACATCGAGCAAAAAAACGGCAAGAAATTACGTTTGTTGTATGGGAGCCCCCCTTAAATGTTCATTTTATTTTGTTTTTAGTGTTTTTTGCTATAGCGGCAACAAAAATACATTATTTGTGAAAATTTTAACTGACTAGCTATCGCGGTTCGTGAGATACAGCCTGGTGACAGACAGACAAGGGTTCCGTTTTTACCCTTTGGGTACAGAACCCTAAAAAGAAGATAGTTATATCAAACTGACGATATTTATACTTTAGATAAAAGTTATCTAACTATTGAAAAATCAGCCCTAAGAAAACAATACAATTGTTTTGTGACAACAGTTAATGTTGTAAATATTAGTCATAGGAAGTATTACTATTTACTATCGTGTAACAAATGGCGCACATTTCAGTTGAACAGAAATTTATCTATTCTCAGTTGAATGGCCTGCAACAATATTCAATTAAATAAATAAAGTGTTTATTAAAGAAAAGCCTACATACAATGTTATGTTATGACTAAAAAACTTATTACATTGAAACCCTGATCTCCAAACTACCCCCTAGTTTGGAGATCAGGGTTTCAATGTATTGTGCCTGTATCGTAGTGATCAGTGTCCCTCCGCAGCAATGCCACAAGCCAATATATGTGTATATTACTCTCAAGGCCCACTCACACCAGCCAAGATAATCCGACTTAGTTGCTATCACAGACCCATTTGTAAGATATATTCGTAATTTAACTTCGTCTTGTGAACACAAGTAACGCTGAGTTAACTATTTGAGACAAGTGGGCGTTACTCGACTCGATGATAACTGAGAGCCATACCGAATATACTTTATAGACTAACATACATAACTATATTGCATTTTGTATTAGTATAGTAACTTATGCCTACGTTAGTAACTTCACTTCACTTCTAACTTTAGTGTCACTGCGCGATCGAGTGGCACTTGTCCGCGGAAGCGAAGGTACACCACACCCTGCGCCAAAACTCCTCCACCATGGGACGTCCCTACGGTATAGCGAATCACCCTTCGCCGATAGAACTGTTCGCCGAAAACATCGTTCGTCGATGGTCGCTTTAGCTACAACACCTTTTACCGATGGAACGAATAACTACAATAATACCTACCCTACACCTACCCTAGGTAGGTGGTAGGTGTAGGGTAGGTAAGTACGTAGATAGGGACAGGACAACGTCTGTCGGGCCAGCTAGTGATATATAATTATGTACGAAAGGTTTGTTTTGTCATATGTCAAACACACAGCAAAATGTAAGGTCTTCATAGATATTATTAGTGGCTAGTACCTAACGTATTATTTGCACGTTGTGCATATCTTACAGAGGAAATCACTGTATGTTATGATAAGACCTACACCAGGAAGCTGATGTGAAATTATTTGTGTTTGAAGTATTTCGGCTATCCGTTCCATCGGTAAAAGGTGTTGTAGCTGAAGCGACCATCGACGAACGATGTTTTCGGCGAACAGTTCGAACCGTACCATCGGCGAAGGGTGATTCGCTATACCGTTGGGACGTCCCTCCATGGCGAGCTGCAGATAACACGTGAAATGTGACCCAATGTGTAATATTATATATTGTACGGACCAGTCAACACCAGCCCAGCTGGAGTCCCTAAAAACAACATAATATTGTTTTTTCCGGGTAATAAAATAAATGAATGAATCAGCAGCAAGTATGACATCTTGCACACAGATGTCAACAGGGGGCAATGAGTTGTACAAATAGTTGCTAGGAACACGAAACCTATCAACCTGCTATGAACTGTGATGTCATGTCACCCAGGAAGTGCTTCATTTAAGCATCGATAGTTCATGAACAAGGCCAATTTGTAGAAATTCATTCAAGATCGATGATTCGTATTGTTTCGATAAGTGTGGCTCTACCGACCTTCATACGCCAGGTCTCATGCTCAGCAAAATTATTTGAGTATGTATAAAATGTATACATTTATTTCTATTTTATTTATGAAGAGGGTGACGCGCGCGCGCGCGAAGTAAATGCAACGTACAGAAGCCAGCACATCAAGTTACAACAATCTGTCAAATTTCTTTTATAGATTTTCAACTTTATTACAAAATAATAAGGTTCATATTCAATTGGGAAAATTTTAGTTTGGTATGGCTTGATATGCTGGCGTCTGTACATGCATCAATTCGATCGATATTTATATTGGAAGCTAGCTTTTACCCGCGAATTCATCTGCGTGTTTTTTTTTACGGATTTATATTTTTTGCAATAAATTCCTAAGCCTATATATAACCTTCTTAGATATTTCTTCTTTCTATTGGTGAAAACCATTTAAAAATCCATACAGTAGTTTTTGAGATTTGTAAATATAATAATAATAATAATAATAATATCTTTATTTGCTTAGAAAGTAGGTGTACAAAATATAGATGTTCACAGAATTTTCGTCCCTTGTACAATCTACCTTAAAATTAGGCATGCAAATGTTGAGAGTTTGAGATCAATAACTACGTAATAAAATAAGTTTACAAATTGTTATTAAATGTAGGTATTCAGTACAAATAAAAATATAGTTTTTATAAATATTAAAGATTGCTGTCATTTAGAAAGTCATTGACGGAATAATAACATTTTTCTACTAGTAGTGCTGTTAGTTTCTTTTTGAACATTGCAATTGGATAGTTTTTTATTGAATCGGGAATTTTATTATATATAATGGGACCCATACCAAAAACACTTTTTTTTAGTAACGCAGTATTATGGCCACCAACTTGTAACAGATTCTTATACTGGCTTCTCATAGGTCTTTTTCTCGTTTCTGATACTGTTGTAAAATTATGCTTGTTTAATTTTACAAAAACAGCCACTTCAAAAATATACAATGCAGGAAATGTAAGTAATTTTAGTGACTTAAATATGGGTGCACAGCTGTCTGTCATCTTCAGACTACACATAGCTCTTATACAGCGCTTTTGAGCTTTAAATACCTGTTCTCTCAAACTACAATTACCCCAGAATACAATTCCAAATCGCAAGATTGATGCTACTAAGCCATGGTAGGCCATTAGTGTTGTTGCTATATTTACTTTCTTGGACAGGTTAAATAACACGTAAGCAGAAGTACTCAGCTTTTTACATACCTCTTCCGCTTGAGGTTTCCAAGTTAACCGACTATCTATTAGTATTCCTAAGAATTTTGCATATATAGTAGTAGTGATAGTGATTTTACACAAAATATTTAGTTGAGGCTTTATTTATACCAATGGATGATACTTGTTATATTTGCATTTCGGTTTATTTGTTATACCACATACAAATAAACCAAAATGTTATAGAATGACGTTAGTGCGCTTTTGCTAAACCTACAGAGCACAGATACAAATTGAACTATATCTACACCAGATGTGGCTTGGGCAAATTGTGCATTATTTCCTTTACACTTATTTATAAGAATACGTGGCCGTGGTTACAACTAACAACTTCACATGTATTGTGAATGCATTCACAAATCTCACACACAAAAAGCCCGAACCCTTGAAACGTAACATTGCAATTCTATCTCTTGCCCCCCTCTCTCTATCTCCCTCTCCCCCTTTACCTTACTATGTTCAAACATCTTCATAACCAGTTAAAGGTCTGAGCCACTATGAGCGAAGTCCCGCACAGTAAAAGGCACATATTTTCATCATTCTTGTATTATCGTCGTAACGAATCTCAAGTGTCGAAGGTCACAACAGGTATTATCTGTTTATCTTTGGACACGTACGAGTACGTTTGCACAATCGATACTGTGTCCACAATGTTAAGACTTTAGTATCAACCTAGAAACTGTACCACAGTATAAATATTAGTACCACCGTACAGTAGCGACACGCGCCGCCTCCCTCCGAAACACTGTTCCTCAGTCCTCACGTCGAACGTGCTCTTGAAACTGCTTTTAGTTCTCGCGGCGCGTAGACACGCTCACACACGCACGTATTTGTACAGTCTGTTATTTTGGTAGTAGTGTAGGTAATTCAATCGTTACGTTTGTGTGGAGTGTTGCCAGGTCCGATTCTAGCCGTAGGAGTGCGTGTACTGTAGAATCGAATACAATGCAGTAGTAGTAGGGGTCGTCCGTGGAAGTACTACCACCTATCTCTGCTGCAAAGTAGCGTTACTGTACTCCGGTTGGAACGGTATGGGCATATACATAAAGAAAGCAGGTAACCAGCACCGTCCTACCAGCACTTATCGATACTGTGGGCTAATCCACGTAACTAAAAAAGTGCTGTTGCAGTGCAGTTGCAGTTAAGTTTCGATCAAAACAACGCTTTTCGTATTCTCTACCGCTGTCAGACACGCTCGCATCAAGTTCGCGTCACACGAGCGCAATAACGGCATTCTACTGTTGCGCGTCTTTAATATTATAAAAACGTCATATTCACTGAAAAGTAATCGATTCTATTCAATTATTTAGTGAGTAATAATTTTTCTCTCATGTGGCTACACCATAAGTAAGTTTGGTAGACTTCGGTTGTCGTACAGTTGACGTGCAGTTCACGTGTAGCTTACGCGCAGTTACAAGATTACAAGAATACCGTTTATCACTCAAAGTTGAACGTAACTACAACTGCACTACAACTTCATCGGCGCGTCATAAAATTACGTGAATTAGCCTTCTGGTCCGTGTAGGTAACCGCTATATAAAGGAAGCGAGAGAGTAGCAGGGACTGGCTGTCTCAGTTGCTTGCAAAATGTCGAGCTCATCAGAAGGTTTATTTTTGTTAAAGCTGCAATCTTAAAGTGTAGCCTCGGCGTTAAAGATAAGAATTTTATTACTTTTTTCGATTCGAAAATTCAACTAAACGTGATTCCTAAATGGAGAAACGCAGAGCAGCCAGATCTAATCTGTTATAGGCAACCTCGGTGAATGTAAGTGAAGTCGGCTTGACGTGAAATGTCATTCCACCTAGTGCTAGGAATTGACAGGTCACCTCCAGCTAACTTCACTTAAGGCGCTAACAAGCGACTTTTACAGATTTTTAACGTGTCAGACGTTAAAATGTGTAGTGTAAATAATTTAAAAAATATGATAAATATGTTAAACTAGAGCGCCCATCTCGTCATATTTCCCATACAAACGCTCGTACGCGATTACGGCGTTCTAACAAATTATTTCCTAAATATTTTTAACACCCAGGTATCTTGTGGTTAAAATCTAGGTTTGTATGAAGCCAAAAATAAACTTTTTTGAGAAACTTTTTCGGACGTGTTTACTGAAAATTCAGTAAACACGTCCGAAAATCAGCTTTTTTGCACAATTTTATCTGAACTTTGCCCGTTCATCATAATGCACTCATACATTGAAAAAGTGATAAAAACAGCTTCATAGAAACCTTGCACATGTAATGGTGATTCTAAATTACAAACATTATTACCAAAAACCTCTAAGGCTTTTTCAAAAATGTCCTGGAACAAGTTTTGTGGAATTGTGTTCTCACTTACTCGTTTGTTTTCGAGCTTTGCGTTGGTTGAAGCAAAAAAAATTTCAATCACGCTCGCGTTGAAGTTCGTTCGATGGAGAAGGGCGCTCATGAATATGTGAATATTTTTGATTAAGTTCATATTAAATAGTTTAATTAACTCGTAAAGTTGTGTTTGACGTGGACATAACATTGATAATCACACAAAATCTACCAGGTATATTTAAACGTAATTTTTACTAACTTACAGACAATTTTATTATTTATCTTTTAGTATACGCCTTTTTTTTAATTAAAGAATACTATCTTTTATTTAATTTTTTCGATTAAATTTGGAGTATTGGACGCAGCGCATACGATTTTCTGGTCGCTCAAGATCGCCGGCGCATATCGTCGCCTTAAGTACAGATACAACGCCAGCACATCAAGCCATACCACCTGTCAAATTTTCCCAATTGAATATGAACCTTATTCTTTTGTTGTAGCTTGATCTGCTAGCCTCTATACATTCACCGTAGGAGATATTTGTAGAGTAGTTCTCCTATTCTAGAGTTCTAACACTGCAAGGTCATACCTTAGACCGTTTCCGTTATAAGTACAAAAATCTACTAATTTAATAAATTACAATAAAATAATGCTACAACCGTGTGCAGCAGTGCGCGACTGTTTTAATGACATACATGTATGATTGCGTGGAAACGACTACATATGCGGGAATGGAAATGTAGAGACGGTGACACATGTAGAGCGTATACCTTTAAATTCAAGGTACGTACATTGCTCAATAACGTGGGAGTGTAGGGGCTTAATTCTGTTAATATGAACCTGGTTCGTTTTAGCAAAATTAAGCTCCAAATCTCTCAATAAATAAATGAATTACGCCAAAATAAATCAATAAGCCAAATGTGTTAGATACTTTTGTGTTGCAGTAACAGGTTAGTGTACAGACGGCCACACATCAAGCTATACATTTCAAGTTAATGCTGATCTCGCATTGTATAGGATTTCCGTACGATGCGAGGTCAGCTTATACTGGAAATGTATGCTTGATGAGTGGCCGTGCGTACATCTAAAAAGATGCTCGTTTAAAATGAATCAACGTTCAATATTTGAAATATACATACGTGTATAACGCTTCTCGTTTCGTTTTAGCAAAACAAAACACAAACATTATTTCCTTTTTGCAATATTGGACAGGCTTCCCTTTCTCCTTTCCAACCTTTCCTCTGGGTCTACCACGATGTCGCTGTTCGTTTTGCGGGACCCAAATTGTGATTGTTTTGGCCCATGATCCGTTCGACATGCGGAAGATGTGGCTGGCCCAGTCCCACTGTTTTTGTTAGCTTATTGTCATAACTAAAGTAATATGGAATTGAGTCATTTGTGTTATTGTAAGTCCTATAGTATACCCCTTTGGTCAAACCAGTGCTAGACCACATTAGCCTACATTATTACGTGTTTATCTTTTTATGACTGTGTCCTAAGGCTGGGTCGTGGCGTGCCTGAATCACTAAACACGTGAATCACGACAACAGTTATTTAATACAAAGAGTTTAGTTAAGCAAATGGATGTATGTATGCGTGTGTTGCGGACCTATTATGTTCCTAATATTGGGACTCTGGTTTTCTCTCTCGTTCTCTTTCACTCCTGGGCAAAGTAGTCTTATGTTTCCTCACTCTCTGTCACTCTGAGCGGTGTACCATGCAGGCCCAGGTTGAGTTGGCAGATGTCACTTGGGTTGCGGAAGTATCTCCAGTTCCCGCGACCCCCGACGTAGGTGTGAGATGGAACACCGGGGTGGTTTTTAGTCAGTAAGAGTCTGACAGACCCCTCCGCCCGCCCCAGGGCGGAGGACATCCATGAGGATTTTCCACCCCGTACCAAAAAAAAAAAAAAAAAAAAAGGCAGATGTCACTTGTTTTATTTTATCTAAGACTTGCCAATTTACTCTCAATGTTTTTTTTAACAGTTCAGTTAGACACTATTAAAAAAAACATCGTGAGTGTTTATTATGAACTAGATTGATCAATTTAATATTTAGTCGCGCAAAAATGTTACGCCCCTGAATAAGTTCATTCACATCTGCCAAATTGGTTTGTCGAACAACAGACGTCATTCATCTGTTTATTAATGTTTCGATATTGCAACGTCCAACGATCGATTGTCATATAAAAATGCCATAAACTTTGTATGTAATACGTCAATGTTTAGTGAACGATGAAGGTTCAACATTAACTCCACCCAATATTTGCAACAAGTTCTAAATTCAAAAGCGACTAGATACTTCTAACCCTAGTTTTAAATAAAAGTTTGTTAAACAGCCTCACCATGAATTGGTGCTAATATTATCATGCCTTCCTTCTTTATTAATAGATTGATGTAAAAAATAGTTTAACTTTTTCAATTGGTTTTCCTCAATAATATATGTCGCTCTGTGAACAGAGACTACATGGCACAATGACGTGACAGGTTTGAAGTTCAATATGCGTTAGCAATAACAGGTTCGCAACCCATTGGACAGTGACCGTGTGTTGACTCATGCAACCGCTTGCAAGGGACGGCTTCCGAATGCATTGGCAAATACCTATCTACTGCTAAACACTTTTGGTCTTCTGATACGCGGTTTTTGTTTTCGAAATTTAAATAAGTTCGAAAGACCAGATTTTAAAACTTCAATTGTTTTGATTCTTTTTCAGCTTTTTATCCGATACCATATTACTGCCTTCCATTTATTTGTCGTCTTCAGTTAATTTAATTCTCACGTCAATATTTATTTAATCTACTTCGGATTTGATCACTTGTTTACCACTATTATCTTGAATGCTAAATAGGTAGTATTGTCTAAACAAAGTATTAACAATATTAACAGTCGAAATATAAGTCACCTACATTACTCGATATTGTGTACTCCACAACGCTAACATTGTTGTCCAGCAGAAAAATTAAATGCTTTATCAACCTTAAAATAAAATAAATAAATATGCATTCCTCTAGCAACAGTGCAGTAGTATAGTAACTTGATAATTTGTACAAACTACACATCGTGCTAGTACGATAGTACTAATACTAATACTGTGGTGCTAGTATATGCTTCGTTTAATATGCAACGGTAATTATTTATGCGTAATCATAATCAGTCCATTGGTTTCTAAGTATGCCTTCGTAAGAGTTCACTTGACGCTCTTCTTTCCACTTGGTAATCGTAAGTAAAATATTGCTTATACATTTAATGAAAAATAGTAACGACTTAAAATAGCAGTACCAAAATAAATAAATACTATATGTGTCTGAAAGTCTGACAACCAGTCTTACAAGGAGTATCATGTTACCCAGTGCTTGGGCTGTGGATCTCAGATAGGCAGTCACTCCATGTAATAGTAGTACTTAGAAGTAAAATACTAACCTAGCCTGACCTATACTCCGTTCACAATAAGATTAGACATATACACAAACCTTTTTTACAGTCCGTTCAACCGATTTTGACTTATATTGCGTTGGTGGCATGACAAAATTGGTAACAACTTATTGGCAGCTGCAAAAAGCAGTTGTTATTGTAACCACTTTTTTGCCTCTAATGTCATCCTTAAGCCTACGGAATAGAAGCCAAAATTTGTTGAAGGGACTGTAAAAAAGGTTTGTGTAAATGTCTAATCTTAGTGTAAACGGAGTATAGTATAGGATCAGAAAAGTTTTATAAAAACTATTTTATAAAAAAATGCTAGAAATCCCCGATTTTCGGGTGAGGCTTTTGTTTAACAGTGGACGCCTTCCAACTGATGATGCTTGCAGACGGGTGCTGGCAGAATAAATAGAGCGTTTTTTGGTATTTGTGATGAGAAACATACACACACATACACCAGCTTTTAATTATCATATCATAAACATGCTTTTAATGGTTCAATTAATCAGCCAGTTATCTTCGATAGTGGCCCAGTGTCCTTTTAACGCAACCTTAGCTTAGATAATAAAACAAATAAATGCAAGGTCAACCCATTACAATTTGTAAAACATTGTAGATTACATTATTTTGTATTTTCAAACATCAATCAAAATTAATGGTGATGATAAAAATAAAATCATTCAGATACTTACCTGTCTAGTGTCAAATAGTATTTTGCTAAGCCTTTACACTATCTATACTTACCTTCTAATAAACTGAAGAGTTTGTTTGTTTGTCGGAACGCATTCATCTCCGGAATTACAGGTCGGAAAAATGTTTCGCTAAAAGAATCCCTTCAAAAACATAAATGTGAAAATGGAAGCCAAGTTCAACATGGAGAATATGCGTGGATATCGACTTGGCTGACAAAAGAATTGAGATCTAAATGGGCGCCAAGTTCTGTGCTGCCGCGTGTCTATCTGCGTTACCCCCATAGATATACTGTTTTTTAGATTTCTATGATTACCCCTCCTGAGTGCTATCCATACTTCCATACTTCACTATCACTACATACTATAAAACAAAGTCACCCGTCGCGTCTGTCTGTCCCTATGTATACTTAGATCTTTAAAACTGCGCAACGAATTTTGATGCGGGTTTTCTTTAATAGATAGAGTGATGCAAGAGGAAGGTTTTAGTATATAATTTGTCAAGCGGGCGAAGCCGCGGGCATCAGCTAGTATATATAATATATACAATTCTCGTGTCACAATGTTAGTTACCTTACTCCTCCGAAACGGCTTGACCGATTCTCATGACATTTTGTGTGTATATTCAGTAGGTCTGAGAATAGGTCATAGGCTATTTTTCATCCCCCTAAATGTTAAGGGTTAGGGTAGGTGTAGGGTAGATGTATGGTAGGTAAATAGGTAGATAGGGACAGGACAACGTCTGTCGGGTGAGCTAGTAAAAATATAAATGCGAAAGTAACTCCGTCTGTTACGCTTTCACGGTGAAACAGCTGAACCGATTGTAATAAAATTTGGTATGAAAATAGCTTGCACCCTAGGGAAGGACATAGGCTACTTTTTAATCCGCGACCACTTCTGCATCTCCGATAACCGACATTCACGCGGACGAAGTCGCGGGCAAAACCTAGTAGGTCATATTTTATTATCAAATAAATTAGGGATCTGTAGACACGCAGCCGAAGTAATAGATAAAATCTAATTTAATAATAAAATAATCCACGGTACATGGTAGCCATTGTTTTGTTATCCACACTCACTGTGCTTATCTTATCTGAAATCTAAATAATGTTTATTGTTTTGTTTTCAAACAAACTGCATGTATTTTCATTTAACTTTTCTTTTTGTAAAGCGAAGGACTAGGAATGTAGTATGGAATAGGGGGACCTACCGCCATCTTTCGAAAGTCATGTCTATCTATCTGTGCATGTCTCATTATGATTCTTCCAAAAATTTCCATGGTTTTTTGTGTAATTGTTGTTATAAGTAATACTGATAATTTCATTTTCGCGAAGTCAAAGTGTATCAGTTAGTTATCATTTCCAGCGAAATGTATCATGTCTGAGTTAAGATTTTGTCGTAATAGGGCCTTAGAGATCTAGGGATATCTACAGTTTTGCTCATACTTATTATTATTTTAGATCAATTTGGTTGACGGCCCCAAAATAGTCCATTAGAGGACTCTAAAGATTCTTATGTTCTTATAGGCTACCATTAAAGCACCTACTCGCTTAGGCAATTCACAATTTACGTGTTCAGCAGCTATCGGTTGCCTACATTACTTCTTAGTTTTGTATATGACACTTTAAAACAAATCATGCACATTTAAGTTTATACGGGTTATAAATAAATACACACCTGGAACAGACACGTGCCAACTTGCTCGCCATGTCTACACAAGAATATTATAATATACAAGTGTACAATGTCAATAAATGACAACAATATTGTCTCTTTCAGATTATTTTTAAGCACATTAAATATTAATAGTAGATAAAATCACGGTGTACATTCCACATGAATATGTACCTATTTTATCTTCATTCAACATGTCTTGTGTTTTTCATTCAACATGTGACTTTTTGTCTGTAATATCAAATTAGAATAATGAAAAAAAAAACTTGGCCCACACTAGAAAATTTCTCTTACATCGTGGGTGCGTTTAGAAACATATAAACTCACATACACAAACTGATATAGATGGAGCAACTACCTGTAGGCCATACAAATATTAGGTAGTTCCGTGCGGGAAACCCAAAGACACGCAGCGCTACTCTTAATACTAGCTTCCTCCCGCGACTTCGTTGGCATTTTCATCATGTCAACCTTTAGACGCCCATAGGCATAGGTGAACCCCCCTCTTGGGGGAGCCCAAGAGTGTTATGGTACTCAGAAGGACGTTGCTGCCCATCCTCTGGTCAATATCCCTCTGTCGCCTCCTGCGACACCAACAGCCCGTTAGAGTCGCAAGAGGACCAACCCATTTTTACACGTTGGCAACTGGTAGAAATGGGGTGGTGCTATTCGCGGCCGGCACCACACTGCTAAAGTTCGTTCGCATGAAAGTTGATACATTATCTCATGAGAACCACTGTGCCAACCGATCATCAATCAATAAAGAAGGTTTTATATTTCGGCTGCGGTCGGTACGTCGCGTACCTACTCATATCATTGATGTCCATTTCAGTAAGCGTTACATAATATCTCTTCCTGTAATCATATTTTGAAATTCGAAGAACCCTAATTAAAAAATCTAGTAGTTGACGATGAGAATAGCGTTATAGAGGGCAAGACCTTAACGAAAGGACAGGATACACGAAGGTTGGCATTGATATAATAATAGAGGTGATATGCCCGCGCTCCAGACCCTACATATGAACGAAAAAGAATGTAAGGATAGATGGATGTTTGTTATTATTTCACACCAAAAAGACTGAACGGAATTCGCTAAAATTTGACACACGTATAGTTAAAGATCACATAGGATAATTTTTACCTGGTTTTTGTGTTCAACGCGGTAATTTAGGACTTTCGTGCTACACAGCCGAAGTCGCGAGAGAAGCAAATTCAGGATAAAGTTAAAGACACTCAATAAATTAACACATCCAAAACCGCAAGCATTTACTAGTAAATTACATAGTAAACAACTATAAATCTTAATCTTATCTCACATAGAGAATATTTCCATTCGATATGATAACTAAGTTTACCAACCACTATTGATTTTAAGAACATTGTTCTGTTCTATTACCAAAGCCCTTCCATATTGAATGGTCGTCTTCCTTTTTTAAATCCTGGTCAAGTGTGTGTCGTAGACTGTGCATGTTCAACTGCCAGTATCTTTCGCCAGTGTAGCATAGTGTTTGGTGCCAGTGTTGTTTCATATCAGTGTCCGCTTCGTAATTACATCAGAGATAAAAAAAAAACATTTACGTAAAAATAAATTGATACATTTTAAATGAGTTTGGACTTTCACCCTATTCATTAATTATTCTAAAAGTTTTTGATAATAATAACAAAAGAATCAAGTATTAACAGATTTTTTTCGTAAAACCGCCATTTTATTCCCGCAATATCGCTAATTAAACTCAACAAATAATCAAGTTAGTACCAGTTAATATCAGTGACTGAATAACCATCGTACATGGACAACGCATGTGTTTCGCGTAGAACTAAAAGTGGTATTGGCTGAAAACACTACCTCCTTTGCCGGAAAATGTAAAAAAAAATACATTCGAAAGTGTTTCGCGCCGAAATCAAGTGGAATATTGGCTGAAAAACTTATTGTTTTCGTCGTAGTATGTGAAAAAATTTAAATAGTGTTTATTTGGCTGTTCAAAATGGAGATTGCTCTTCCATATATGAATATAAATGCAGTGCAAGTACTATATCTTGTTGGAATGCAGCATTTTGTTAGTATTTTTCTTAATTATCTTCATATCGACTCTGGGTCAAATAGCCTTACTGATAAGACTTGCATTCGATGTTATCATTTAGAGGTAATCTGTCAATGTTTATCGATATTGATTGCTACATTGTCATGTGGCCTCCAGACGGTGGAGATAGATACCATATAGGTACAATGAATAACATTGTCTATCATACCTAATTAATCTGTTAGGGTAAAAGTGTATCTGGCGGAAGATGCATTGTATATACTATCTGTTAAAACCACGAAGTAAGCTGGCTCCTCAAATTTATAAAAATCAATTACTTACCATTTATTAAAGATCATCACCTAACCTAAGAACGGATCGACCGATTTATCTGATTTTTTTTTTTGGAATTCACTGGAAAGGTCGGAAAGAATCATGGCAGGATTTGTACAAACAAAAAAGTAAGATGTTTAGGGAAGTTGAAATTCTAATTCTTATATTCTTGGGTACCTAAAGAGTATCTTGAGGCATTTATAATATTTTTAAAAACCCGCAAGAAAAAAAGTTAATAGTTTAACAAAAAGCTCATTATTTCAGAACGAGTCAGTCGCCGTTGACACTGCCAGCCGCTGTTTCGCAGTTCTTACTTTGAAATTGCATCGTTTTATGGGAAACAATACCACAAATAATGTTTTTTTTTTCACACACATGTCACATCACTTGTCTGCCAATTTTATAGATCTGTAGAGCTATTCTGTTACAATCTCCCTCGGTGAACACCTAGGTGGAGTGAGCTGTCATCTGTTCCGATGCTTGCTGGATTGACAAAGCAGACGGACGGATGACAGCTCACTGCCAGAGTTTGTAACAGAATAGCACTCCAGCACGCGTAGCATGACCACGCTATGTCTACGGAAGAATAGACATACTGACAGCAAGAATAGACAAGTTAGTACAGTTTGTCTACTCTTGCTGTCAGTATGTCTATTCTTCCGTAGACATAGCGTGGTCATGCTACGCGTGCTGGTCGCTAGTTTTAAAACATAGTGATGATAGTGCAAAGTGAAGTGCTACTAATACTAACAAAAGTTACAAATTATAAAATATGTAATAAATGAGCCTGAAATAAATGAGTTATTATTATTATTTTCATTTATTAATTGTACATCTTATATATAAAATTCTCGTGTCACAGTGTTCGTTCCCGTACCCTAAATGAGTTATTATTATTATTTTCATTTATTGATTGTACATCTTATATATAAAATTCTCGTGTCACAGTTTTCGTTCCCGTACTCCTCCGAAACGGCTTGACCGATTCTGATGAAATTTTGTGTGCATATTGGGTAGGTCTGAGAATAGGCCAACATCTATTTTTCATCCCCTTTTTTCACCCCTTTTTCATCCCCCAAGGTAAGTAGGTAGATCGGGACAGGACAACGTCTGTCGGGTCAGCTAGTACATATATAATTATAGTTTTAAATATTGATAAAAAAAAATAAAAACATTTAAAAATATAAAAAATAGCTACCCACCGGTATCGGGAACAGGGCCCAAGCTACCGGTGGTCAGGGCTCCTGAGAGAGGAATCTCTAACAATACGCGCCGTGTCCAGGAGTACCGCTTTCTGTATCAAACCCTTGATCCAGCTGCCCAAAGAGAGCCTCCTCAGATGTTGGTCGAGGCTCTTGGAAATTATTCTATTGGCCGTAACGACTATCGGCACAATGACATGCTGTATTATTATTATGTACCTGCTTTCTGTCCAACAAATAATATTTTTTCTATCTTTTCCTTAGATAATGGATGAGTACCGTGACATGCCGGCAAGCTTCGGCAATGACCTGCCGCCCGAGGGTCTCCGCGGCTTTCTGGTGGTCGGCGAGCCGCCCGATGGCTGCTCCCCTCTCCCTCCAGCACCCGTAGTTGACAACTTCACTAATAAATGGATCGTGCTCCTTGCCAGGTAAATAATCAAACAATTTATTTATTAAATCCTCTAAATCGTCATCATAATCACACATCACATCACATCACCAGCCTGAATACGTCCACTGCTGAACAAAGGCCTATTATATATAGCTCCGATGGTTTCTGAATGTCCTGCTCGCTGTGGGCTGAAAACATCACAACTCTACAAAACCGCGCCAAAAGTAATGGTAGATCATGACTTCTCGATAATGGCGGGCTTGCGATTCGTTTCATGCCTGTACTATTGACCGGATACGACAAATTAATAATAATAATAATTTGTTCTCGAGACTGGTAGGTCGCCTCAGGTAAGGATGGCGTGTGAAGGCTGGTCTGCGTGAGTGTGGACCAATGCCTCCTGTAAGAGTCAAGCTCATCTCGCCATCTTCGCCTGGGTCTACCACGATGTCGCTTGACGTTTTCCGGGACCCACATTGTGGTTGAATAGAAAAAACTGGCCAAGTGCGAGTCGGACACGCGCACGAAGGATTACGTACCGTCTATACAACATTAGACACTATATTTATAACCTTTGTTTTAACACTAGAGTACACGCGCCTCTATTTTTTACACCAATACACGCGTGGCCTACTATAGTTGGCCTTTTAGAAATGTCAATAAATGTTTTTTTAGGTAATATTAAGATGAAACTAATAATCAAAATAATATATTTATTTAATAAGTTTTTCAGTGTAAACTTTAACAGGTAGGAACTTTGAATTATTAACAATTTACTTATCTAATAGAAAAAAATAACGAAAATGGCACTTCTGAGATCGATGTCTTACATTATTTTCTTAAACTAATGTTAATTGAAAAAAAAAACAGTTTTTGTAATATTCAGTACACACCACAGCCTGGTGATCAGGGCAAATTCATTTGTTGCAAGTCTTGCACCACTTTTTCGTTGATCAATATCGAGCTCTTTTACAATAGGCGCAATCGACCAACACGTCTCAACTTTGGGGTGACATAGTGCTGTTGTTTGTTATTTGTTATTATTATTATAATGTTCATCAAATCGAGAAAAATTGTAAATTGCCATCGGCGGCAGTTTCTTAGGACATGTATTATTTACACATTTTATCTCTATCAATATGTCACCACACTTAGTACGTTTGTAAAAATAATTATTTCAGGTTTGCGTTCTTCATCTGTATCGGGATCAATAGTTGTATCGTTATGCTATATAGAAAGCCAAATTGTAAAACCAAATTACCAAATTACAGAAATATGAGTTTGCGCAAAGGTCACACGTGGAACTGACCTGTCGACAAATTTAATGGAGCAGGTTTACCTGGAAGCTCACCGCTCTAACATTCAAAACTGCTAAGTTATGAGCAAAAATGTTACTGTGATCTACTATAGTAGGCCACGCGTGTACTCTAGTGTTAATATCGACCAAAAAAACGGCAAAAAATCTCGTTTGTTGTATGGGAACCCCTCTTAAATATTTATTATAAATACATCATCTGTGAAAATTTCAACTGTCTAGCTATCACGGTTCATGAGACACAGCATAGTGACTGACAGCGAGACGGACAGTGATCTTAGTAATAGACTCCCGTTTTTACCCTGTGGGTACGGAACCTTAAAAACAACTGGAAGTACCGCCCACGAAATTATCCCGCGCGTGTCACAATGTTATGTGGAAAATATGTAAAATAATAACAACCTTGGCCAGTTGTAATAAGTCTTATTTTTGTTTGAACAACAAATTCAACTTGGACGAAAAGCTTATTTGTATTATTACACATATTTTCTATTCCTTGGCTTCAACCACTGGGTCATCAGGACAATTACAAGAAAACAGTTGTAATATTTTTTTTTTCTTTATTCAGATACAACTGCAGCTTCGAGGTGAAGGTGCGTAATGCTCAGACAGCCGGCTACGACTGTGCCATCGTACACAATGTCAACTCCAGTGATCTAGGTGAGCAATCTTACTTTGTGATTGCATCTCTTTCTAATCAGTTACTTGTGAAAGAGAGGTCGGATGTTCTAACATGAACATTTCCCAAGCTTGAGCACCCGCTATGTTATTCGGTAACAATCTCGCTCGGTGAAATCTAGATGAAGTGAATCCGTCACCGATGCTAGGTATTGACAAAACACTGCAATCATAATCGATATGTACTATTTTTATTTCGGGTTGGATCTAGAACACGGAAACACGAGTTGGGGGATAAAAAGTGATGAAGTTGGTAGGGGTTGGGTCCCGATTATAACACTACTACTTTTATTAAAGGAAACCGCGTAGATTTCGAGAAATTAATAAAATAAGTTACTAACCTCAAATGACATCATACCACGTAAAAAGCGAAAACGGAACGATAAAATGGGCGATTGACAACCAAATCTGTCAAAATATATTTTTTGTGGTGTAAATATCGTGCAAAATGGATAAAATGGAAATTACATTTGTGTGTCAAACTTTTTGGACAGAAGAAAAAACTTAGGTATAGGTCGACATCAGGGGCACCCCGAGGTTCGGTTAGTTAGGTTCCTTTAAACCCTGCAGACAGAAATAGGAGCCCCGCGCAGCGGGGCTCCGTCGACCTGATGACGGCCGTCTTTGTGACCATTTTCGTACCCGTTGCGGACAGTCGACGCCTTTTAGGCAACTTTACCTAGTGTTTGAGTTTAGGTTACAATTTTTTTTTTCCTTTCATGGGAGTGATACCAGGGGGTCGGGAGATCCCCCCCTAACCCCTCCCACCACCCCCACTCCCAATTCATGTTTCCACATACTAGATTTTAACCTTTATTTCTTCTATTTTATCGAACTTTTTATTTATGTTTTAAATAATCCAATTATTGTGAAAAAAAAAACTTTGCTACTGTTATTTGAAATCTAATTAAAAAAGCTAAGCTAATATGTAGTCATATTTGGACACTTAAATAAAGGCTTTCAAACAAAAGAATAAATAAAAAATAAAAAGGTCGATAAAAAAAGCAGGAATAAAATCAATTAATATCGATAATGATTGTTACAGAGTAGACCAGGCTGATTTCAGCACTAATAAGTACAGTATGTATTGTAATCATTATTTAGGGGCATTGTAACCATTACTAAACGACCTTTCCATCCACCGGAACCGACGATTATACGATAACGGAGGTCCTAACCCGAGCGCAAGGCACGAAGTAAACTTGACGTAAATTCAATCGATATTTAAATGAAGGTATCCATTTAAATATCGATCGAATTTACGTTTTACGTTTCGGACATAATTAAGTTATTCTTCCGACCGAGCATCGGTCACGGTGGCCAGTCTCAATGGAGATCAGCCAAGTACGCAGAAGATATTACAGTGCACAAGTGTGTGCGCAAAACTAGAATAATGTTTTCGAACTAAATCAATATTATGTGCGAAACGGCCATTGACTGCCTCGTTGGTCTCGTGGTCACAAGTACGACAGCTGAGCGTGAGGTCCTCGGTTCTATTCCAGGTCGGGCAAATTGTTATTGGGTTTTCTATTAAGAATTGCTCAGTAACAGCCCGGAGTTTGGAAATTGGCGGTGTAACGCCCCGTGCCTCGGAAAGCACTTAAAACCGTTGGTCTCGGCTTTCATTCGTCGAACTTTGAACGTCGTTATAGGTAGTCAGAAACCAGAAAATCTGACAACCAGCCTTACCAAGGGGCATCGTGTTACCCAGTAACTGGGTTGTGGAGGTCAGACACACTCTTGCTCCCTGTAAAACACTGGTATTCAGCTGCTTCCGTTTAGACTGGAAGCCGACCCCAAAATAGTTGAGACAAGACTTGGCAGATGATGATGGTGTCATCTACCCCATAGATAAAATATTCCCGCCATTTTTATAGACCGGTTGAACATAAATCCTCCTTTCATGTCTCCCTACAAACTGAATTATCTTGAGTTCAATAGCAGTACTTTGATAAACTTGTTTATGAGAGGCCGCAAAAGCGGTTACTGCTTACATTTATTTTTTTATTATTTTAATACTATTTACCGAATCATCTCGAAGATGTTTTAGTTCCTAGTAAGTGATTAACCTATGTTTATAATGATATTTTTTGTGAGAAATATTGCTGTTTTGTGAAAATATGTGGGTGTGTCTGTTAAACAAACTGCCTTTATCCAACTCTGTTGGGGTCGACTTCCAGTCTAACCGGATGCACCTGAAATACCAGTGTTTTACATGAAACTACTGCCTGTGTGACCTCCACAACCCAGCTACTGGGCAACACGATATTCCTTGGTAAGACTGGTTTTCAGTCTTTCCGGCTTCTGACTACCCTTCACGATTGTCAAAGCTTGCTTTCCAAGGCACGGATGAGTCTACGAGTGAAATGGATGGTCAATGGTCGTCCATCAATTAACTGATCGCGGCAAGCGTAGCTTAATCATAACCGGTCGATCCGTACGGCTTTTGCTTAGCTACGAAGGTGTGTTGTCAATTGTGATGGAAATAAAAAGTGGTGTAAATGGTGGAATAGCTAATTTATAAAGTTCAAAGTATTTATTTCAATTAAACCATTTACTTTGGAATTGTCAAAAAATCAGTTAGTTAGTCAGAAATTTGAAGCTAGTTGCTCGCTCCAAAACGGAGAGTAGGTCTCTATGGAGAAGACCTAGCAAGAAGTCTTAAATATGTTTTCGTACATAAGTACCTGATAAAAGTGTGAACATTCTACATCAGTTTGTTTTTTTTTTTGTCAATGTGGCTTCTTTATCTCTGGGTCAATGCAACACCTAGGAAGAGAATGAAGTAAAAAGTTCCTAAGGAATTATATATTAGACACATAAGTTCACCTTGTGCTATTTTGCTATATTATATCTTGCTATATTGTATTATACATTAAACTATGGTGTTTCAGTTTCTTGGATAGCTTGAACGTCGTAAAGTAAACTACTTACAACCTATTATTAATTTAGTTAAGTTTCTCTTTAAGTGAACTGTAATTTGTTCTTTGAGAAATAAATGTCGTTAAACCGAATTACTCATAGAAAATGTTTGCATACAGTACACTTGCACTCCGTTAAGATAAAAATAAGTTCCTTATTCAATGTATAAATAGAACGGAAAAACATTACTTTATCAGCCTGTTTGCGGTATTGATTAGTGTATCAAGGTAAGGGCGTAAACCCTTTCTTTTAATAAATAAGAAATTCTTTCTAAATTTAATTCTGACTAAAATATGAACATTAAGATTGATCTTCGGTGATGAATGACTATCAATTAAAATACATATCTATATAACTAATCTGTCAAGATATTTAATTGGCTGCTGTTATTTCGGTCACCCAACTGACTGATTGAGGTTTTAATTAAGATCAGGTGAGTTGCGGTCAAACGCAAGCCTTTAAGAATATATAAAAAAAAAAAAAAAAAAAACTTTTTTGCTTAAGAACACGTTGCCCTACAGTAGGAATTTCATATGAATCGTGGGTACGTTCACAACCATAAAAACTCATATACACAAATAACCAGACGCGGGACAACTATCTGGTGGCCATACAAATATTAGATCCGTGCGGGAATCGAAACCGCGACACGCAGCTCACCGCAGACAATCGCTCAGCAACTGCGCCAACCGTGCTGTCAATGCTGTTATTTAAATAATAATAAAGCCTTTATTTTCCATGAAATAGCTCCTAGGCTTTCTCCAACTGTTTCATATTTTTATTTATTTATTTTACTACTAGCTGACCCTACAGACGTTGTCTTGTCCCTATCTACCTACCTAGGTAGGTAGGTAATGCAAATATATCCAAGGAATATAAAAAGTTTCATACCACCTTTATCCCCTATTTCACCCCCTTGGGGGTTGAATTTTGAAAAATCCTTCCTTAGTGGTTGCCTTCGTCATATGAGGAATGTGTACGAAATTTCAATTTTCCAGCCTTGGGGGAAGGGTTTGGCCTGTGCGTTGATACATCAGTCAATCACTTTTGCCTTTTATATATATAGATAGATTTATGTACACACAGTAGACAACACAGGAAAAAACATTTTAAAATATGAGTACATAGGTACTGCTTAGAAATCTTCTTCTGTCTTTCGCTTTTAGTATTCAGTCTCTACCGGTTATCCTTTGAATTTTATCGATCCTTTGTTCTTTGGGTCTCCCTTTACTTCTTTTTTCGCTCGAATCCGTTCATTCGGTGACTCGTCCATCTTCTGTCGTCACATAATTTAAACACTCAATTATCTACTAGTTATTTAGTTACCCGTACGATGCCAAAATTCAGGCCCTAATAAAACTATGAAATTAACGTCACAGTTGCAACTTTCTATTAAAATTCTTTAAAATGACACAAAAGAGTATTCATTTCATACTAATCTTTAACAAGCGTCTCTCTGTCAACTTATCTAAATAAACAGGAAATATGATTTCTACAATGTTGGCTAGGGACCTATGTTTTGCCATATACTTACCGAATCAAATTAATATAAGTTCCATTAATAAACATAAGTGCTAGTGACGAGTGACGACACTGCAGAGGATTTTAAATTATCAATTTATATTAAAACCTATCTTATCTAGATAAATTATATATTTCGTGGGGAATCCCCGTGATGCTCCCAGGTGTCTGAACATTGTAACAAACACTTTACTTCTATAGTAAGTAAGATCAGTATTCATTGATATACAATAATGATGGTAAAAAAACATTCAGCGTGCTGTCTGCCGAAGCGATTCTGAGAATTGTTACAAAAAACGTCCCGGGTACATTATGAACTATGACACATGCGAAATAAAACGCAAGTAATGACGTCGAAAACCAATTTAATCACTACAATCCACGGTGGCGCTGCTTGCCAATGCCATTTGACACCAACCTGTCAAATTCAATACATTGAAATTAGTACCGTTTTTCGCCACTAGCACATTTATTTTTGTAAACCATCCGCATTGTTTGGTTTAACAAAATGTGATGTTTGGATATCACTTTTTTTTTTGCAGAGACTATGTCTGCTAAAAACGCGGAGGGGATAGAGATACCGTCAGTCTTCGTGAGTGACCTCGCGGGGCTCATGCTAGCCAACGATTACGTGTACACAAAAGGGTGAGTCAAAAATAATGCATTAATGATACATGTGACGCTGTTATTGTTATGAAATAATGATATAAGTGTCAGTGATAACGATTTTGTGAAATTCGTGTCTGTTATACCTGGGCGCGTGCTGTTATGCAAATAAGTTGTGTTGGTAAGTGGTGTAATCTTGTGCAATTACTTATCAAAAGTATTAAAATTATATTTGTTTTGATTAATTTTCAAAATTAATCTTTTTCTATAACGGTATCTTTTTCAAATAATTCCATTGCGCTACCATAAACAGTGAATTTTCATACCGAAAGTAAAAGATTCCCATCAATAAGTTTTGCTTAACTTAATTACAATCTTACGTTTTTTGTAATCTCAGTATCAGGTTGTATGGTAAAAAAAAATATTCGCGGGAGTAACAAATATGTATTTACAGAATTATATTAATTAAAATCATCATCATAGCTCTCCAAATTAAAAAACCTCTTAAACGTCATATTTTCATAAAATATGTACCTATATTTACGAGCTTTTCTAACTTAGTTAAGTTGGTAATTTCAATTATTATAATTGTTAATGATAATAATTGTTGATGATTCAAGAAAACGTCGTAAACGTCAGGTTTTCATTAAATATGCATATTTAAGAGCTTTTCTAACTTCGAGAGTTATGTTGATGATTTCAATTATTATAATTGTTAATGATAATAATTGTTGATGATGATTGGAGTCAGCCGCCTCGAGGGAAGCCAGTACTCACCAAGCTGATCTAAATTGGTGATCATTTAGATGTACAGTCAGCAAAAGAGATAGGTTTGCAGGTCATCGGAAATGGTTGAAGTTTACTTAGAAACCCATGGATGGTTTCGATTAAAATCTAATTCAATTCAATTTAATTTATTCAATAACAATTTACATGGTGTCTGAAATCATTCAAAATAAATAAAAAATAAACATAACAATTTCCATTTGAACATAGGTACAACAATAATATTAATTCAATATCAATTCAATAAATACTACAAATAATAGGTAATACATTAGACATTTAAAAATAATAATAACAGATTCACAGTAATACAATAAATTAAATGTCAACTCAGGCAATATCTTTTAAGCTAAAATACCTACTATAATGACAAGAATATGTCAAAACGGTGTAATTAACAGAATTGATTTATTAAAAAAAGGAAAAAGGCATGGTAATATCACATTATCGTCAATTGAGTAGAGACATTTATCCAATAAGAATGCTTGAAGCTTTGCTTTAAACGAGGATGTGTGAATCAAGCTTTTTAAGTCTACAGGTAACTTGTTAAATATCTGCACTGCTTGATATTGTGAACTGTGTTTTACAATATTAAATTGAGGGCTTATTTTACTTCTTAAATCTTTCCTACGTGTGTTCTCCCTGACCAGTCTTTCTTCATATGTCTCATATTCATTTATATACTTTTTTAGATTCATTAGGAGTACTAAAACGTAGAGACTGGGACTAATTAAATCATTGAAATGTTTATTATCTATTAATTTTATTTTATTCAAAAACATCCAACGGTTTCTAAGTAAACTTTAATTATATCTGACGACCCTGCATACCTATCTGTTTTTCTGACTGTACCTATCCAACCCCATGGGAAGTAAAATGCAGTGAATTAATAATAAAATTTAACTATATTCTATTCTATTGTTGATGATTCGAGAAAAGGTCGTAAACGTCAGGTTTTCATTAAATAGGCATATTTACGAGCTATTCTAACTTGGTTAGTTGTTATGTTGATGATTTTAATTATTATATTTTATTCTGTAAATACATAATAGTAACTCACGCGAATATTTTACGTAGGTATAAACCTTCCTCTGAATCACTATATCTATTGATGTAAACCGCATTCAAATGCGTTGCGACCGTTGCGAAGTTTCAAAGATCTAAGCGTATAGAGAACTTTGTTTTATACTAAGTAAAGAGGTTACTTACATTATTCTCTTCTATATTCCAGATTCTATATAATGGTAAACGGCGACCTACCCTTCAACATCAACACACACCTACTCCTACCATTCGCGATTGTAGTGGTGCTGTGCCTACTCGTTATACTAGTATTTATGGTACGTATGTTCTTAGAAATAAGGTTCACTATTCAGTAAGAAAATAATGTTATGTTTTTCGGGGAACTGTTCTTGTTAATTTGTACGTGGAGATAAACTAAATTAACCTAAAGCCACAGTCACAATTATCTATACTAATATCATAAATGTGAAAGTGAATTTGTTTGAATGTTACGCTTGCACGGCTGAACTGCTGAACCGATTTTGATAAAAGTTAGTGAACTGAGCATGTTCCCAAGAAAGCACTTGACTTTTTAACCAGCGATAACCGACATACCGACGACGCGGTTGTTGTATGTGCGTGTTGCGGGTTCGAACCCCCACAGGGTAAATATTTGTGTGACGAGCACTTCTGTTTGCCTTGTGTCTGGTTGTTGATTATCTGTACGTATCTATTTTTGTATTTGTGTAAGTATATTAGCTGTCTGACACTTATAGTACAGGGTCTCTCTAGTTTGGGGTCAGATGGCCGTGTGTGAAATGTCCCCACATATTCTTATTATTCACGCGGGCAAAATCTAGTGTTATATATAACTGAGTTTAACGACCCATTATCACGGTAGAAATTGCATTAGAATAACACTTATCATAACAATTACAGATAGTAAAATGCATCAAAGACCGTCGTCGAGCGCGGCGACACCGGCTGCCAAGCCGCGCGCTGAAGAAGATCCCCACGTGCAAGTTCAGTAAGGGAGACCCCTACGACACCTGCGCCATCTGTCTCGACGACTACCAGGAGGGGGAGAGGCTGCGGGTACTGCCGTGTGCACATGGTGAGTTGTGATCATCGAAACTTTGTAAACTCAAGAAGATCCCCACGTGCAAGTTCAGTAAGGGAGACCCCTACGACACCTGCGCCATCTTTTTCGACGACTACCAGGAGGGGGAGAGGCTGCGGGTACTGCCGTGTGCACATGGTGAGTTGTGATCATCGAAACTTTGTAAACTCAAGAAGATCCCCACGTGCAAGTTCAGTAAGGGAGACCCCTACGACACCTGCGCCATCTGTCTCGACGACTACCAGGAGGGGGAGAGGCTGCGGGTACTGCCGTGTGCACATGGTGAGTTGTGATCAACTCAAACTTAGAACTATTCATTTCAAATAATAGCTGGGTATAGATCTCCCCCAAGGGATAGTTCAGCCGTAATCGCCATGCTTGGCCGATGCATGTTGACGATCGCAGTAGGTGTTATGGTACTCAGAAGGACGCTGCTGCCCATCCTCTGGTCAATATCCCTCTGTCGCCTTCTACGACACCCACGGGTAGCAATGGGGTAGGTGCTATTCGCGGCCGGCGCCACACGGCTAAACTAACAATATACAGGCACTTTTGAATTGTCAAGGAGTCAGAACGTTGATGCTAGTTACTCCGGTTATAAGAAACTCCATGAACACCATTTTAAAATCAATAAAATATTAGAAATGTTGGTTATAAGTCGTGCACGATAAAAGAAGTCTAGAGTAAAATATAAAAAAAAAAATACCGAGACAGTTAAGAGACAACCAGTGCCAACTGTAAATACGAAAAAAGCAAGTGACAGCATCAATTTAAAGTCTCCATTATTAAACTAATGTTGGTTTTGTGCAACTCACTGTTATAGTCTAAGAGCCGTGAAAGATCGACCTTCACCCATCAGATAACTTGATGAGACATATCTTTTTATCAAATATAATTTAATAACAAACATGCCTATGATAACTTGCCTATCGAAAAGTTTTCATAGCTATTTTTAATTGAATTAATTTTATTTCATCACCTTCACTCTTTTGATAACTGAATGAATTTCATCTCAACTGATAGTTTTAAACACACTAAATATGCCTAGGTAGGCTTGCCTACTTTTTTCTGTGCATGGCTACCTGACAAGCAGATGTGAACAGGTAATTGCCACACTCAGAGACGTCGCTTAGTAATAATGGATCATTAACTTGAAATGACCAACATAACTTGGAACGCTGTCAGTCAAAAATATTGTGGTGACATGTGCCAAGTTATGTTGGTCAATTAAAGTTAATGATTCATTATTATTAAGTGACGTCTCTGAGTGTGGCAGTGAGTCACCGATCTGTTAACCAATCGAAATCGATATCATAAGTAAGATATTTTAATTACAAAACCAATCGTATAGGCTTACCTGCAAAAAATCGTACATGAATTATTATTGCAAGCTATAAAGTTTTAGATTTGGAGCTATATGATAGGTGCGAGAGAGAAAGTAGAGCGTCCGAGGTCCGTGTGATAGAACAGGACACAACATAGCAGCTGCACGCTATCTGACCGGCGAATGTATCCGAGTGCGCATGATATCAATTATGATATCAATTTCGATTGGTTAACAGATCGGTGTAGTTACCTATATTGACTTACCTGTTCATATCTGCTTGCCTTGCCAGGTAGCCATGCACAGTGATAAGTAGGCAAGCCTACCTAGGCATATTCTGTGTATTAAAAACTATCAGTTGAGATGAAATTCATTCGGTTATTAAAAGAGTGAAGGTGATGAAAGAAAATTGATTAAAATTAATTCAATAAAAAATAGCTATGTAAACTTTTCGATATGAAAAAAAATATGTCTCGTCAAGTTATCTGATTGGTGAAGGTCGATCTTCCGAGTCTCCTCTACTATTAAGAGTTTCCATTGAATTTGATGGCGGCCGATTCTTTCACTCGTGGAGTTGGCAAATAAGTAGATCTTTCTGCGGTGCTAACATTATTTAAGTCAAACTCAAACTCAAAATCATTTATTTCAAATAAACCATTTACAGGTACTTTTGAATTGTCAGAGTCAGTCAGTCAGAAAGTTGAAGCTAGTTGCTCGTTCCAAACAGTAGGTTTCTATGGAGAAGAACGAGCAAGAAACTCCATGAACAACACTCTTTTAAAATCAATAATATGTTACAAATTTCGGTTACATCATTCATATTGAATCTAGGGTACAATGTGAGAACAATGTAACAAGTCGTGTACGTTAAAAGAAGTTTAGATAAAAATATAATCATAATAAACAATTCAAAATAAAATTAAAATAACCGAGGCAGCTAAGAGATGACCAGTCCCAACTAACGGCGCCCGTTCACGAACATGACGCACGGATCGGCATCATTTGACTCAACCATTTTAAAGGGAACCGAATGATCCAACACGCGCGCCACCGTCAGCGAGACATTCCAGTGAGCATGACATACTCCCAACCGCCAGGGCACATTCAAGTCAATGAAAGACATACCTCGTAAATGGTAGCTTTAAATAACATAGTGCTCACATGTATGTGCTATGAAAAATTATATAATATTAACCCATTGAGTTAACAAAACCTTTATTCGCTTCCAGCATACCACGCAGTGTGTATCGACCCCTGGCTGACCCAGAACAAGCGCGTGTGTCCCGTGTGCAAGCGCAGAGTGTTCGCGGCGGGAGAGAGGCGCCGCGTACACACGGACTCAGACTCCACAGACACTGAGCCGCTACTCAACGACAGCAATGCCACGCAGGTATTATATTAACTTACTATACAACCGCCGCCGCTTGCCGCGGTCGCACTGTGGATGGGTGACCATCCATTTCATACCGAGTACCCTCCGTGACTCGGAAACCACGTAAAGCCGTTGGTCCCGGCTGCCATTCATAGATCTTTGGCAGTCGTCCAGTCAGGAGCCAGAAAGTTTGACAACCAGTCTTACCAAGGAGTATCGTGTTACCCAGTAACTGGGTTGTGGAAGTCCGATAAGCAGTCGCGCTATGTAAAATACTGGTATTCAGCTGCATCCGGTTAGACTGGAGGCAGACCCTAACATACTTTGGGCTAGGCAGACGACGACGATAATATTACCAGCCTATAATTGTCCCAAAGGCCTCTTCTCACACAGAAGGCATAAACATTAATCACCACGCTTGCTGAAGGCGGATTGGCGATTTCAGACATTAATTATATGTTCAAGTTTCCTCAAGATGACTTCCTTCGCCGATGTCAATGATATCCGAAGTAAAGTTAGAAAGTATGACCACAAAGTACGTAAGGCTGCGGCGCGCCCGAGCAGAGAGGCCGCCATTTTTGTCACGCACACATAGGCATTCTCAAGCAGTTTCAAGCAGTCTTCAGTCTCGACTGTCACGTATTGTCTAAATGAATAAATAAGAGACATTGACATTTCATGACGAACAGGAAAATTTTGTTATAAAAAAAAGCAACGAGTTCCATCCAGTATCAATAAAATTTCATATTATTACGAATAAAACCTACAGAGTCAATACAGTAGCAGCCCCAGTGAGTTTGGCAAGTTTAGGTAATTATTTTTGAAGATGGCGGGAGCGGTCCTTCTGTAATCTTTATATTTTGTGATGTTACATTAAAAAAGTGACATTGGAACATGCTCATGCCCGGTTGCGAATCCACAATCTCGTGCATGACAGGTGGACGCCTTAACTACTGGGCCATCACGACATTGGAAACTCGAATCTTCGATTCAAAACTTTCTATGTGACAAATAAAAAAAATTGCATAAAATGAAAACTACTGGGCCAAACTATGTTAAATTTGTATGGGACCAAATGGCAACTATTCCGCATCAAACTAAAGAAGAATCACGTAAATCGGATTATAAATCTCAGCGTAATCAGTGTACATACATTAAAAAAAACCAATCGAATTGAGAACCTCCTCCTTTTTGAAGTCGGTTAAAAAGCCAGAACGATAAAGGTGTATCCACACATATCAGGGCCGGGTTCGGAACGTGACAGGGCCGTGGCCGTGCTAAGACCGTGCATCCGTCCATCCCGTCAGGGACTTTTGGTTCATACACGTCAGGGATGAGACCGGATCGCGGTGGACAGGCCGCGACCTTCCATCTGTGCCCCTCAGTCATTTTGTAGTGTGTCATTTTTTTCAAGTCTATTCATTGTAGTGTGCGCGTGCACTCATAGGTAATAATTTGAAATCTAATCTAAGTATAAGTTTTGAATGCATCTAGTCAGAAGCTTGCACACATATACTATAAACGGTTAGGAGGTATAGTGGGGCGCGTCTTCGTGGATTGCACTATCTATACCGCCTTTACTAAAAACTTGTCATTTATATTTTTGACGTGATAACGTCTTATAAAATCGATGAACACCGGCTGCACGCACGAAAAAGTGTCACGTTCCGCCTGAGCCTGAGAGTGCAAGCGAGAGCGCGGAACAAGCGATAGAGAGGCACGATCGGCCTAAGCAATAAGCTCCGCCTACCTCGACGGAAACCATTATTTGCTTATGTTATATATGTTAGCCATTATGTTTTTATGTTTCTTTATGACGTTATCACGTAAAACTATCGTCCGTAAACCGACTTTACGGACAACCAATTTTAAATATCGACAACGTGCACTGAATCTCCATCACCGGCCCGGGCACTGACATGTGTGAACGAGTTCATATAAAATGTTCACACCTATATTTCTTTGAGCCCGTGACGGGGCACGGTCCGTCCACGTCCCACGCACGGCCCAGATATGTGTGGATAGAGCTTAAGAGACAAGCTTAGGAGAACAGTACAGTGTAACACAACGTCAACAACATCAAGGGTTACTGATAGTGACAGATGATGACACCAAACTTACTCTGGGTGTCACCGAATGACATATTGGTTGCATCAAGGGGTCTTTAGGTGACCATAGAGCAGAGTTGTTTAAAAAAACTGATTTTGATCACCTTTGCAAGTAAGGGCGGGTTATTTCAAACAGTCGGTTAACGTTACATACGGATGGTTAAAAAGTTACTATGACTGATGATGTTTAACGTACGTTAAATGTAACGGGTTGTTTCATGACATAAAAATCCATCAGTTAAGAGATTTCATAATATTTTGATGTTTGAAGTAGCTGTTTGACAACACAAAATTACGATGACTGGTCGGTTATGGTAATAGTAACTTTTTGACGTATGATTTTGTGAAACAACCCATTTCTTTGATTTGACGATAGTTAGCGCCATTTTTGACTATTACCGGTCAGTAATGGTTAGTTGAAGCAACCCGCCCTAAGTGACAAAGTGACAGCAGAGAGACTAATTGCACAACAACCACACCATACAAACGATACGATTTAATTACCTACTACCTAAATAACAGACTGTACAAATACTTGCGTGTGTGTGCGTGTCTACGCGCCGCTTGAACTAAAAGCAGTTTCGAGAACATGTTCGACGCGGGAAGAGGTCAGGAACAGTATTTCGGATGGAGGCGGGGCGTGTCGCTACTGTACGGTAGTACTAACATTTATACTGTGCTAATTGTGGCACCAGAGAGAGCATTAATATGACACTAGACTGATTTATAGGGACACAAGAGAGACTGATAAGGACACCAGAGAGACTGATAAGGACACCAGAGAGCCTGATAAGGACACCAGAAAGACTGATAAGGACACCAGAGAGCCTGATAAGGACACCAGAGAGCCTGATAAGGACACCAGAAAGACTGATAAGGACACCAGAGAGCCTGATAAGGACACCAGAGAGACTGATAAGGACACCAGAGAGACTGATAAGGACACCAGAGAGCCTGATAAGGACACCAGAGAGACTGATAAGGACACCAGAGAGCCTGATAAGGACACCAGAGAGACTGATAAGGATACCAGAGAGCCTGATAAGGACACCAGAGAGCCTGATAAGGACACCAGAGAGACTGATAAGGACACCAGAGAGACTGATAAGGACACCAGAGAGCCTGATAAGGACACCAGAGAGACTGATAAGGACACCAGAGAGCCTGATAAGGACACCAGAGAGACTGATAAGGATACCAGAGAGCCTGATAAGGACACCAGAGAGACTGATAAGGACACCAGAGAGACCGATAAGGACACCAGAGAGCCAGATAAGGACAGCAGAGAGACTGATAGTGCCACCAGAGAGTCGTTAATAATTATGAACATGCAGCTGTCATTCTAATTCGTATGTATTGCTTCAGGGCGGCACGTTCGAGGAGCAGCGAGAGAACCCTTTCATGCGGGCGGCGCGGTTCATGTCGCGCCTCCGCGCCCGGGAGGGAGACAACACTGAGGTTAGGAACATGCACGCTATGGTTTTTTCTATTTATATTGTGTATCTATAGTATAAAATAAAGTCGCTTTTCGTGTCTGCCATTGGTAGTGTAGTCTTCAAAACTACACTAAGATTTTGTTTGCGGTTTTCTACATCACTTAATTAGTGTTGTTATTCAGAGAGAGAGAATTTATAACTATGTATTTGTTATTTTGATATAGCACAGTATGTGCTATAGTGTGTGTGTGTGTGTGTGTGTGTGTGTGTGTGTGTGTGTGTGTGTATGGTGTGTGTGTGGTGTGTGTGTGTGTGTGTGTGTGTGTGTGTGTGTGTGTGTGTGTAGTTAGAATATGAAAACTTGCATGCGACCGCGATCATAGATAGTAAATGGCCGCGCACGATTTTTATGTAACGCAGCATAAAAAATCTTAAAGTGATATCATGATATTTTAGGTGTAATTTCAATGATAATCGTTGTAACTACAAAATCGAAGGTTTGAAATTTCAACTATATTGTGATAAATTTAAGGTATATTATGCTTTGTCACATAACAATTTTTTTTGCCGTGCCGTGCCTTGCTGGAGAATTGGTTTATTCTGCGCTTATGTCAAAAACGTTATTGTATTGTTACAGGTCGCGTCACCTTCAGAAGACAATGACGAGACTAGTAATGTTAATGACGACACGTGAGTATTATTAATTAATCATACATATTCCTATATTAAAGAGAAAATATGTTTTTGTAAATTTGTTTGTAATGGATAAACTCGAAAAATAAGAATCGATTTAAAAAAAATCTTTCACCAATAGGAAGCTACGGTATCCTTCAGTGCTATAGGTTATTATCTATACAGGATGTTCCGGGAAGGGGGTATACATCCGAAGAGAGGTCAATGTACTAGTGAAACTGAACAAAATTCAACAGAAAAAAAATCGCAATAGGAAATTTTAGACTCCAGTCTCCATACAAAATTTAGACGGCAAGTTCAAATTTTCTATGAAGAGTCCGAAATTATTTTTATAATTTCGATTTGTTTCTGTTGAATGTTGTTCAGATTCACGAGTATATTGATCTCCCTTCGGATGTTTACCCCCTTTCCGATACACCCAGTATATTTTACTATCAAACAATTTGGAATCTTACGGACGGTCGCGGGCAAAGTGCTAATGTATAAAATGAAACATGCAACTATGGATATGGGAGACCGGTTTTTTTTGGAATAAATGCCTTTTTACAATATATAATTTAATTTCGTTTCATAATTTAATTTCGAATATGACAACAGTTCGTATCATTTTAATGTTTTCACCGCCACAGTCATGTATAGATGACAAACCAAAATGTGCACATCAAAAAACCCAGCACGTTACAGTCACGACTACGTGACAAACATGACAGACGAATTACTACTTTATGGCTTTACGTATAGAAACGTAATTCCATAGAATAGTTATTTTGTAGTTTAGTGCCGAGGGCACGTTTTACCTTTTTTGACGCGGCGTTCAGAAGATTAACGAGATTTTGTTTTATCTATATAAAAATGTAACATGCGAAAATAGTTAAAAAAAAAAAGACAACCGCCTTCAAAAAGTAATAAATAACTTTCAATTCGCAAGTCGGCGGCTTTGGTTCCGCTGGTTGGTTTGTACACCATCAATTAAAAAAGAATTATCGAAATCGGACTAAACTGAAAAAAGTTATGCGTGGTCAAACATAAAATTAAATACATTAAAAAAAAATGTTCATAAAATGAAAACTACTGTGCCAAACAAACTTAAATTTTATGGGACCAAATGGCAACTATTCCGCATCAAACTAAAGAAGAATCACGTAAATCGGATCATAAATCTCAGAGTAATCAATGCACATACATAAAAAAAACAACCAAATTGAGAACCTCCTCCTTTTTGAAGTCGGTTAAAAAGAACTTTAAAATAAAGCATATTTTGTATTGCAGCGTTGAGACGGGTGACAGAGAAGCTCTGCTACCCACCGTGCCCGTCGTATCCACAGTGGGCGTGGCCAGCGAGCGTCGCACGCGTCGGTCGCGCCGCCCGCGCGCTCGCTCGGCCGCCCCCGCCCCCGCCCCCGCACCTGCGCCTGCGCAAGCAGAGGAGCGCGCACTGCTCATATCTGACGACCACTCTATCAACACTGAGACACGAGGCGAGATTGGTACGACTACTCTTTGTACGAGACATTATTATCAAAACTACAACACCACAGATATAGATAGACCCTAGATAACGCAAGTATCACGATCTGTATGAAAACCAAGCGTGCCATTTTTTGACTACCTATTATGAGGTCACAATGTTTTGTTTTTCTTAAATTTGGTATTACCAGGTATTACTGAGGGTATTAGATTAAAAATAATTGTTTTTAAAATTAATTACGCACAATATTAATCACAAAATGACTTACCGATGGAAGGAAACGTTTACTTTATTTTTTTACTTACGATTTTTGTACGTAAGCTAGGCACGAAACTAGGCACGCGAAGTAGTTGCTCTTGCGTTATCTAGGTCTATCTATATCTGTGTGCACAACACTTATGAATAATATGTACTATTTTCTATATAAATAAATAGAATTTTGATGCATAGATAAAAATTATAATCATGTCTATGTCACTCTGTTTGTTTACGTTATATTTCGGTGGCGCCTCTAGCGGAAAAGTTTGGCAGTAATATTCCTAATTAAGAATACCGTTAGGGCTTGCTTGCCCATTATTGACCCTGTCCATTTACTCACAACAGCATAAAATCGTCTATATGAACTTCCATAACCATCTACGATACACTACAGTATAACAATCAAAAAACTGCGATACTAGCAGCGCCCTCTGACCTCTAACATATGTACTAGTAACTGAAGCAGCTAGCTCTGCATAACATCAAGTTAGATGTTGCAACAGCAGATGGCGTTTGAGTCGTATCGATTTTCGTAAAAGATTATAAAAACACAACAATAATAACAAAATGACTATAATTAACTTTAACTTGCATAAATAACTAGATTTAATATCTATTTGATATAAAATATGTTCAAGCGCGGAAGTCCCATCAACATCCATTATACTGAACACGTAGGACAGCTCGATCAAAGGTTAAGCTATGCTTGCCGCGGTCAGTCTGTGGATGCCGAGTTCCTCCGTGCCTCGTAAAGCATGTAAAGGCGTTGGTACCGGTTTTCATCCGTAGATCTTTGGCAGCCGTTATGGGTAGTCAGAAGCCAGAAAGTATGACAACCAGCTTACCAAGGGGTATCGTATTACCCAGGACTGGGTTGTGGAGGTCCAATAGGCAGTCGCTCCATGTAAAACGCTGGTATTCAGCTGCATCCGGTTAGACTGGAAGCCGACCCCAATGTAGTTGGGAAAAGGCTAGGCAAATGAGATGTAGGACATAATAGGCCCGCTGTACTTTACGATCTGAATTTAAAATTTATTTAAAAATAGAACTTACCGTTATTTTTACACTTCACAGGTGTAGCAGCATTACCAGCGCAACACTCCTCGTCGACACCAAGCCACATGGACTTATGAACATCTGACTGACTGTTCTGATGGTCTAACTATCTGACTGCATCTAGTGGGCACGCGCCCTTACCACAGAGGCTCTGTCGCCCGCCCAGTGTGTATGTACCTTTACGTTGATTGTTGTGATAAATTCAGCTCTAGTGCCTGTGCATACGGTTCAATTTTGAATGACCAGATTGTTGTATCTTCTAATTGTGTTTAATTGAATTGATGTAGCTGTAATTGTTACAACATTAACGATTGTAATATCGATACTTTTTATGAGAGATCATATCAATAAAAGTATGGATAAAATTATAATCAATAACAATATGAAATCGGAGCTGGGTGTGCGATCAAAGGAACTAGATGTTCGAATTTAGATTATTATTTATCTAAAGTACTGTAAAAAAATGCATAGAATACTAGATCTTGTGTGTAGTGCATGCAATTATCCAAATAAAAAGTATTACTACCTATCCAGATATTTGCAACTATCCGAATACTTCTTACTATCCGGATAATTGGTGCCCTACTTGTGTATTAAAATGCGCTACCACTGAAATGTAACTATATTAGAAAAAATGTTATTGAATAAACAAATATAATATTTCAGGTAATGTCGTCAATTTACAGTAAAATAATCTATTAAATGTAAATTTAAAATCTTAAAGGTCTTTAAAGTGATTTAGTATACTACAAACTAATGTCAGATTTCTGAAAACCCATTTTGTTAATAAAGGCGGGCCATTCTGTAAAAGATTCGGTGAATTTCGGTGAAGTGAAGTTTAGACCTGTCAATCCCTAGCATCAGCTGTCATCCCAACTGTAGTGGCTCCCAGACAGACGCGGCCTGCGGTGGCGGCCAACCGCTGGCCGCGGCTCTAGCCGCTCTAACATCACACCACCGCGGTCACAGTGGTGGCCTGAAGTGCCAGTAGCTGTAGTTTATGTGCTACAATCGGACATCAGTCAATATTGCTAGTGCAGTCTTTATTACTCTTACTAGCCCTTTCAGAAGGTGAAAAAAAAAAACATTATACATTTGAGGTGTGAGCTACGTATATTCTCATTACCATCACAAATTACTTTTAGGAATAGAAATAATAATAACTTATAAATTTTGGGAAATTCCTGTATTTGGCGTATTTTGCAACGCAATACAAGCGGCCTGTTGTAAAAATTTACAAATGACCACACTTTGGCCGGCGCCAGGCCGCGCGCTCGCATGTATTGGAGCCACTTAAGGCTAGGGATAGGCAGCAAGCAACATACGACAACACAAGTCAGGGTGGGACGACAGCTCACGTCAAACACACTACAAGCTCATTTTACCGATTATTACGACAAAAATGTAATAACAACCTTTGTCAGTTGTTACAAATCATAATTTTGTATGAACAACAAATTCAACTTTGACGTAAAGCTTATGTATTGTTGATACAAAATAAAGACTTATTACAACATATAAAGGTTGTTATTATTTTACATTTTTTACACGCGCTGGACAACTGAGTGGCCACTTTCACTTGTTTTTTCAATTCCGCGGGTAAACACAACGCCTAACCGCTATGTACGTTTTTTGTTAATACGGAAAATTAATATGATATCAATACTAATCTAATAAAGACTGGAACAAATCCTGAACTTTTTAAAATCATTAACTACTGTAGACTGACAAAAGAGTTCATATATCACTAACTGTGTACTAAACTATGCTAGATGTTGAATAGAGTATGGCTAAAAAATATGATAAAGAAATAGTTTGGGCAAGTACATTTTATGTTTCTTCAATCGCAATTTATTAAACATGTTATGATTTAGAGCCTATTTCACCATATCTCAATATACACTTATTTGACCAAATATATTTTAAAATGGAACAGAATTTATATGAGATGATCTGCCTATTTCAATATGAACGTATTGATTTTTGGTTAATGAAGGAAAACATCGTCAGACTAGACTTATAATTGATATTAGTCTGGAATCGCCAATCAGTTTTGAGCAAGCGTAGCAATCAATGCTCACCTTCTGTGTATGAGAAAGGGCCTTTGCCCTGCATTGGGACAATCATAGGCTGGCATTATTATTATATTTATTGGTAGGTGATGAAACAGACCCTAAAAGTTTAAACTTCCTTTTGAATTTTGGTAACACTATTAAATCAAAAGCGTCACCATATCATGCTCTTTCACTCGCATATAGTACGAGAGTGAGAGGACATGATAAGTGCCGCCATTTTAATTCGTGTCTGGCACAAATTATAGGAAATTGCTACTCCCGCGATTTGCTTACTGTGTGGCAAAAGTACAAAAAATTACATTAAAAATATGAATTTTAATTTTCCTAACACGAGGTGTAAAATGGCACCTAGCATAGCCACTAACTACGCATAGTGCCCATCAAAAAAAGCTTCTAGTATATGGTAGCGCGCAATGTAACCCCGAAAAAAACAGTATGCACGATGCAAGCTTTGCGTCTGTAACATACAATGAAATTGAAGCAACCAATTACTTGCATCGTCTAAACACTGTTCAGACGATGCTATTTTCATTGTTGCTTAACTTATTGCATTCAACAGACTACTAAATTGCACTTTGTAAATGGGGCTTAAAACAAGCAAAAAAAACACAATGACAGGAAGAGCATATATGCAGAGGCACATCAGCTACATCAATCTGGCAAATTTATTTGATAGATAATCAACTTTATCACAAAATTATAAGGTTTATACTCAATTGAGAAAATTTGACAGTTTGGTATGGCATGATGTGTTGGCTGTACCTAACTTCCGCCTACGTTAGGTGTATTTTTACATCCGTTATAAAAGTGCCTGATGCATTACAAGAAGTCGAAAAATGACTATATTTTATAAAAGACTTCGAATAAGGGATTGGGGATAATTATAAAAGGTGCAATAACGACTTGAGTATTTTTTCCTAAAGTCCATGTTAATAAATCGTTTTTTAAAGAAAAAATCGTGACTCGATTTATTAATGTGGATTTTATTCTTAATTCTAAAGATTATGTTAATACTTTATTTATCTATACTAATAATAAAACTATACGAAAATCATTGTATATATTATTGAGGACGGTTATTCACAATTTTAGTTTAAATCGTAATTTAAATAACAAAATGGTAGCTACGTTTTGAATTTAGTGATGGCTCCAAATTATTGTATGTTTCATCAGTCGTATAATACTGTGAAATATGTTACAATCACGGAATAGAAAAAACAAGTGAAAGTACCCACACAGCTACAGACCGCTAGGCGTAAACTGAGCTTTGCATTTGTGTGAGTAATCACCAAAAACAAGAGTAAAAGCAGTATAAACCGGTTTAAGCCAAGCAAGGGACGCGTCGCGCTTTAGGCCGGCGTCACACGTACACTATCTATATACACTCACACAAATGCAAAGCTCAGCTTACGCCTCGCGGACTGTATACCGTGTGTGTAACAATTATGCGGAAAATACGTAAAATAATAACAACCTTCGTTAGTTGCAATAAGCCTTAATTTTGTTTGAACAACAAAAACAGCTTTTCGTCAGCTTTCGTCAGTTGAAGTTCTTGTTCATACAAAATTAAGACTTATTGACAACTGACGAAGTTTGTTATTACTTTATATATTCTTCCGCATAATTGTGACACGCGCAGTTTAGCTGCGTGCCCGCACTTGTACTTGTTTTTTTCTATTCCGTGGTTACTATGAAAACTAGATTCGTTGTCAGCCAGTACGTTTAATACTTTCTCACAATTTTCTAGTACAGTCCAATTAAGTTATTTGTGAAATTAGTGATACGCTGTTCGTCAACAAACTTAAAACTTCAAAAAAAAGACGACCTTAATATATATTTCACAAAGTATTAGTTCCAAAAACTACTATTTCACAGATAAGTTGGAATCTTTGTAATCAGTTTAACCTTTTGACCGCTACAGTCATGTATAGATGACGAACTAAAATGTTCTCAGCACGCCACGGTCATGACTACATGACAGACTTATAAACGTAAATAAAGGTCATAAAACAACATTGTTTTTTTTCCTTTACTAATTATGTCTCTTGACTCATCCTAACGTGATTTTTTGACGTGATAACGTCTTATAAATCGATGAACACTGGCGAAAAAGTGTCACGTTCCGCCTGAGGCTGAGCGTGCAAGCGAGAGCGCGGAACAAGCGATAGAGAGGCACGATCGGCACAAGCAATAAGCTCCGCCTACTACGACGGAAGCCATTATTTGCTTATGTTATATATGTTAGCCATTATGGTTCTTTATGACGTTATCACGTAAAACTATCGTCCGTAAACCGACTTTACAGACAAACAATTTTTTTTTCTTTATATTTCATCTGACAAGATGACAAAAAGTTATGCGTGGTCAAACATAAAAAAAATATTCGTGTCGAATTGAGAACCTCCTTTTTTAAGTCTGTTGAAAAATTTGGAATAGATATTAATGGATGAATTCGTAGCTAGCCTCTAACACGTTTTTGCTTTTTTTGACGTGGAGGTCAAAAGGTTAAATGGAACATGTTTTTTTTTATAATGGTAACATTTCACACTATCCCAATAATTGTATTTAAATTAATATTCCAAGATGGGTTCTGAGTCAAGCTGCTTGCACTTCATCTAATCTAAATGCCACATATTTATCAAATTATTGTGTATTATAATTATGGTAGATTTTCTTTGTAAGTTTACATTTAAATTTTAACAATACAATTATGTTTAGAATGTTTTTATTAATCACTACTCTTTAATTAATAACACAAACTTTTCGGTTTTGAACTAAAATTACAACATCCATCAGAACAGTGGCTACATTAAGGAAAAAGTAAATGAAACACTAAAAAGTTTGCAATCCGATTGTTTCAAAGCCTCAGTTGTCTATGGTACAATTAAATTCACCTTTAGGTTAGTTCTACGATTAATATGACCCCCCCCCCCCCATATTTTCCTATTGACTTTGCTATTTGCATCCACTTTAAATTGATAGATTTGCAAACTTATAGATATTCTATAAGTATTAGCTCAACGGACTAATTAGCAGACACAATAGTAAAACAATTGACGGCGACCGTCAGGAGGCTTTTGTACGGATGAAGGGGTATGTGCCACTGTCTTATAATAAAGATGAAGTAATAAGTATCTGAAGAGCTTAACAAGTCTTTTATTTTAGTTCAACATCGAAGAGAAACTCACTAATACCTGTATAAAAGATAAATAAATCAGCCTGTATATAGGATCAGTTGGTCTGTAGGTAACGCCATAATACTGTGACTAAATACCGACTAATACTATTACTTTATTTATGATAATACTTAACTATGCTATATTGACGTGTACCACTCGATATAACTTTGAGGTATAAAATAGACAGCTACCAATCGATCATAAATGACGACACGGTTGGCGCAGTGGCTGAGCGATCGGCTGCTGCGCAGCGTGTTGCGGGTTCGATTCCCGCCCAGAGTAAACATTTGTGTTTGCCTTGTGTCTGGGTGTTGTTTATATATATATATATATATATATATATATGTATAAACAAAAAAAATATATTTGTGTATGTATATCAGCTGTCTGACACCCATAGTACAGGGTCTCCATATTTTGGGGTCAGATGGCCGTGTGTAAAAAATGTCCCCACATATTATTATTATTATAAATACTTAAGAGCGCCCTTCCCCATCGAACGAACTTCAACGCGAGCGTGATTGAATTTTTTTTTGTTTCAACCAACGCAAAGCTCGAAAACAAACGAGTGAGTGAAAACGCGAAAACATCACAGGAAAATTGGCGCGCGGAAATTTCACAAAACTTGTTTCAGGACATACGTGTTTTTTAAAAAGCCTTACAGGTTTTTGGTAATAATGTTTGTAATTTAGAATCACCATTACATGTGCAAGGTTTGTATGAAGCTGTTTTTTTACTTTATCAATGTATGAGTTCATTATAAACGGCCAAAGTTCAGATAAAATTGTGAAAAAAAGCTGATTTTCGGACGTGTTTACTGAATTAGTTTCTCAAAAAAGTTACTTTTTGGCTTCATACAAACCTAGATTTTAACCACAAGATACCTGGGTGTTAAAAATATTTAGGAAATAATTTGTTATAACGCCTTAATCGCGTACGAGCGTTTGTATGGGAAATATGACGGGATGGGCGCTCTTAAATATCTAATTTACGCCACTCAAAGTGAGTCACCGCATTTTGAGCAACGGAAATTGCACCAGAGGAAGCTACTTTAGGCCATAGTTGTGACCATAGAGCATTGTCTGAAAGTTCTATAGAGTAGTTTGAAAATGGTGTCAAAAAATTCAGTGTCTTCTTCACATTATAGTTTTGCCCAGTGCGTCAATGTAGCGTTATAAAATTATAAGTTATGAAAACAAGCTATCCCCATAGACAAATTGAGGTAACTTCCCAGAATTGTATAAAACCGAATTTGTAGGAATATACAGAATTGTTCAGTACTAGTTACTTAACTATTTTAGATTTTATTGTGTTTAGACTTATTGCGTTGACCCAAAAACTATGTATAATATTTATAACTAGGATTTGCCCGTAATTCCGTCCGCGCGAATGACAATTTTTCGTGAATGCAGACAAAGTCGCGGATTGAAAAGTAGCTATATTCTTTCATCGGGTTAAAGCTTAGTTTGTACCAAATTTTATCAAAATCGGTTCAGTAGTTCAGCCGTGAAACTTTAACAAACAAACAAAGTTATTTTCACATTTATTATATATATGGATGGATGTTCCTTAAAATTATTTATCCAGTAAAGGGTCCTTATTTTGT
Organism: Charanyca ferruginea; assembly: GCA_947361185.1. Taxonomy (NCBI): domain Eukaryota; kingdom Metazoa; phylum Arthropoda; class Insecta; order Lepidoptera; family Noctuidae; genus Charanyca; species Charanyca ferruginea. The sequence continues at coordinate 24,691,698 of OX376059.1, read as the reverse complement.
AAACATTTGTTTTTCTAAAGGATAGCTTGTTGGTTTTTATTTTACAACTGTTTTAAAAATGCTTTATTTACTTGTGATATAATTTGTATAATTAAGAACGGTCGGTCGCGAAGTGGACTGAATGTGTATGTCATGTACGCTGGATTTGTGGTCGATGACCGCGAAACTGATTCGCTGGTTTAGAAATATAGCCAAAGGAAATATTTTAATGATTTTTATTTTATCTCAATTTCACTGACATCCTTGAAGGTAAACTTTACGAGAGAACCTGGACTTTAGCTTTCGCCCGCGACTTCGTCCGCGTGAAGTTCGGTTATCGCGGATGCAGACGAAGTCGCGGATTAAAAAGTAGCCTATGTCCTTCCCCAGGGTTCAAGCTATTTTTTTTATGCCAAATGACAATGCCAGATCCTGCCCCACCCATGTACAGAAAAAGTAACCCATGTACAGAAAAGGAATGAATATAGAACCTTTCTATAGTAGGTACATTGTTTTTCTTTAGAACTTGCGGATTACGAAATACCTACCCACAAAATACAAACTCATTTTACCTAAAATATAATTTAACCTATTATCAATGTCATTATTGTTTTTAGATTTAAACGGAAACCGCAAGTTCTACAGTCACTAAGACTAATGTTTAGTTATCAGCAATAAATAAACAGTAAGATGCTATATATTGCACATGACTTTAATTGAGTGGGGCAAAGTTCTATAGAGTTTCTGGCATTGGCCTTTTATCAAAATCGGTTCAGCCCTTTCATCGTGAAAGCGTAACAGACAGTTTTTTTTGCGCATTTATAATATTAGTATTAGTATGGATAAAGTATCAGCGTGGAGATCAATGCTCGTGGCTTCTCTGTATGGGACGAGGGCGTTGCCCTGTAGTGGGACAATAATAGACTGGAATTTTATTTTTTTTATTATTATTAAACCTCAAACTCCGTCACCTCTTCATGGTAAACGAAAGCTACGTCACACTGTTACAGCAAAATAGTTTTTCATTTCTGGTAATATCGGCGATGATAATACCGGGAAAATAGCGGCGTATCTCAATTGAAACTAACAAAGTACGCAGAAGATATAGTATACAAGTGTTGCGCAAACGCAGATGCACTTACTCTTATAGTCGAATGGGGCGGCAATCCGAAACGACAGGGTGGAGACCAGGCGCAGGACCAGACTTAATGCGGTTTCCTTGAGGGTCACACTACCAAGTTCCAAACTCTACTGAGAAATTACTAAAATAAAACTACCCAACCTGGAAATTGAACCCAGGATCCCACTCAGCGTGAAACTACCGTACACATATCGTCCCGCATGCGTGTTGCTGTAACAATGTTCGTAAGTTTTGTATGAGAGGTTTTTCACCTTTGGTTTCTTAGAATCCATAATGTAACCTCATTATCTTGAAGATATCGTATTTATGATAAGGTTCTGAACTTTCTAAAAATAAAGCTGTACTAAGCTGACCCCATGATCCTACAATCGGAAGTTTTATTACATATGGCCTCAAAAAACAACAAGCATTAAAAAAATACCTAACGAACATACATTGTTTCAATTAATTAATGACAGATGAAACAAATTATCTTTATATACATGTACCGCCGTCTGGAGATACTCTATGTACTTATTTCGCAGTGAATCTGTATGTGCTTATTATACATACGGAAGAAAAACATGTTAATATTTAAACCACCAGTCATTTGTTCGGGTTTTAGGTGCGAACACGCTGTTGCTGGCCTATATTTTTCAATAGACTCGTTTTTTAAATAACAATGAAAAAATTTATATTCGTTTTGTTAATTATCAAGTGTGTTCATGGTGAGGGGGACGGTCTTATAGTGACTACACCAAAAGGGGGGACCATTAAAGGTTTAAAAGGTGAAGGAAATTACACGGTGTTTTTAGGAGTACCGTACGCTGTGGTGGATGAAAGCAATCCATTTGGGGTAAGTTGTTCTTTATTATTATCTACTCTTAAAAGCGATACAAAGATTGGTTTCAAATTAAAACGGGCATTTTTTTTAAATTTGACTCCTGTTTAGTTACATACTGACATCTGATACAAAGTCAAAGTCAAAGCATTTATTTCAATTAAACCATTTATAGGCACTTTTGAATTGTCAAGGAGTCGGTCAGTTAGTCAGAGAGTTGAAGCTAGTTGCTCGTTCCAAAACGTAGGTAGGTCTCTATGGAGAAGAACGAGCAAGAAACTCCACGGACACTCTTTTAAATCAAGTTTTTTACAAAGTCTGGTTACATGATTCTTATCAATGTGTTCAATTAGGTATGTATCAGAATTATTGGCAAAAAAGGAACCCGATTCAGTGAAAAGAAGTTTTCTTCCGGATGCAGCTGAATACCAGTGTTTTACATGGAGCGACTGCCTGCCTGACCTCCACAACCCAGTGACTGGCTAACACGATACCTTTTTTTATGTTGCGCGGTGGAAATCCTCTTCCTCCATCGTGGGGGACGGAGGGGCATGCCGGACTCTTACCGGCTAAAACCACCGCGGTGTTCCACCTCTGTCTATGGCCGGGGGGTGCGGGATTCGCATAAGCATTTACCGCTCCCCCGGTGAGGGTTACACGATACCTACCCCTTGGTAAGACTGACAGAGTTTCTGGCTTTTGGCTGCCCATAACGACTGTCAAAGATCTACTAATGAAAGTCCGGATCAACGGCTTTGCGTGCTTTCCGAGGCACGGAGGACTCTCCAAATGAAATGGGTGGTCACTCATCCACGAACCGACTCGGTAAGCGTAGTTTAACCATGACCGTGCGGCATTTACTTAGCCACGAGACCATCCCTCCTCAATATTGAGCATCAATTATTTAAATAAATAAAACTTAATATTGAGTCCTGCTAACTTGAATTATTTTGATGGGTATTAAAGAAGACGTGTGAACATAATAGGGTATTTTACTCTATACGAGAAAAAAACTATAAATATGTTATTGAGACAGTTTAGGCATTAAGCAGTCGGAAAGTGTAAGTTTTAGTTCATAAAATAACAAAACAAATTTTTAAATTTAATTCAAAGTTTTCAGTATTTTTAATCTGTTATAAAACACCGTGAAATAGTAGCGGCCATGTTATTACGCCATACGGCTGTGTAAACAAAAAATTGTCAACTGTCAGTCAACCGATTGGCGTAATATAGGCTTTGTACTTTTATTATTTTCGCAACCAACGTAATTTTTTCATTATTACACCTATTACAAAATATGCTTTTAATTATTTTTAAATGATATACAATTATCATATTTAATATGAGCTCATTTGATACAAAACGAACTGACGTCATTTACGCTGAGCAATATGGCGTCCAGTAAGAGGCGTTTCCGTCAAACTACGCGCGAAATTTGAAAATTGAAAATTTAGATGCATTTTTATGGCACTTATCGATTGAATAAAAATTTTGTGTTTTTTTTTGTTGGCATATTAGCACTACAGAATTTCATTGAGACACTTTTCAAAAATGGGTGTAATACCCTATTATCATGTTCCACCATAAAGATGTAAAGTGTACAGGTAAACATGAACGCACGTCCATAGGTAACAATTTTATGTTTAAACCTTAAAGTCATAGCAATAAGTTCGGTTTTCGTAGTGCGTGATACCGTACAAGGAAAAATGATATAACGAAATCTAGTTTTTTGCCTATGTATTTACTTGTACAAAGATTTTTAACGTGTAAGAAAACATAATTCGTAGAATGTAAATATTGGCTGTTGTTTTTATTGTAAACTTTGTTACGCTTCACATGGCGTAGGTATTTGTCCAAATATTCGCCTTGGATAATACAAAATTTGCTTTATTTAAATAACTATAGGGTAAATTTTGTATTATCCAAATAAGGCGAATATTTGTACAAATACGCCATGTGAAGTGGCAGCGTTCCATGACTTGAAAAACCCAGTTGCCATACTTTTGCGGTTGTGGAGAAGCTAGTAATTCCACCACACTATTTATGTTCTATTTAGGTCAACTCTATAGGTACATATAATAAAACAGTAACAAAACTGCGTCTGTACATTGAATATATTAAAAAAAAAATAATTGAGGGGGGTTTAGGAACAGTAATAGAGCACGAATCCAAAAAAAAAAAATTCTGTCTGTTTGTCGGTTTGTCTGTATGTCTGTTTGTCTGTTTGTCTGTTTGTTTGTACACGCTAATCTTCGGAACTACTGGGCGGATTTGAATGATTTTTCTTTTGTTGTATAGGTATTAAGTCTGGGCAACATATAGGCTATAATTTATCTTGGAAATTTGAACACCTGATGCAGAACCGCAACAGACCAGCTAAACTATAAAAAAATGGTACCATAGCAAAAATTGTTCCACGTGATGAGCATTTTCTGCTGAGAGAATAAATTTAAAGATCTGGAACACCTGATGTGGCAAGAGCCCAGCTACACCATGACACATATAGGAATGACGTCTTAGCAAAAGTTGTTCGGTCTGATGGGCATTTCCCTTTGGCTTATAAAAATCGAAGATCAGAAACATCTGATGTGAAAATCAAAGCTATCACTAATTTCACTGTATCTTATAAAATAACATAAGCTGGGAGTACCTCCACGCGGTGAAGGCGGTAACAGTTTAGGACAGATTTTAGATGACGATGGTATATCATTGAAAATTTGACTCTACTGGCCAAAATTCCCATTATTTTTTTTATTTTATCGAATAAATATGCCTTCGGGCTTATGTTATTTGGGTGTTTAATTTCCTTTTCCATTTATCTTCGTGACACGGTAGCCTACCTAGTAACGCAGGGGAGCAGTCACTTAGATTTTACTTGATCAGGTATCTTTACAATAAAACTATAACCAAGCCTAGAAAGAGGTCAAATCTTTCCCAATGTTTTAAAGGAGCTAAAAGATTGAGGATCATAAGATTCCAGGAATCTACCGAAGAGCGTCAGGAGAGACTTGATGCTGTTCGAGACTATCAGGCTGCAACTCGCTCCGTGGAAACCTCTAGAACGCGAAGCACGCCTGCGTTCTCAGCGTATTTACGCATCTACATCCAGGGTCTCTAGAGACCAGTGAAGAATATGATGCGCGTCATACATTGTCTCGCGAGTCGGAGACGTTCACGGATAGAGAAATGCGCTTGAGTTCTCAGCGTATCTACGCATCTGCTGCGGAACGTGGTGCGCGACTGTCCGCTGATCGTGAGCGACATGCATTGTCTCGCGAATCGGAATCGTTTACCGATACAGAATCACGCTTGAGTTTTCAGCGTATTCGCACATCTACTAACAGGTCTTTTCAACCGAATGATAAACGTAATGCACGACTAACTGCTGATCGAGATTGTCATACACTAGCGACCCGACCCAGCTTCGCATTGGCCTATAGCCTTCCTCGATAAATGGACTATCCAACACAAAAAGATTTTTTTAATTCGAACCAGCAGATCCTGAGATTAGCGCGTTCAACCAAACAAACAAACAAACTTCAGCTTTATAATATTATAGTATAGATTATCCCGAACACGCACACAACAAAATATTCATAATCAGTTAGAAAGTGAGAGAAAAAGAATTGCTGGAGTACGGCATGAAGAGACAGAAGAAGAGCGCAACGAACGTTTGAATTCTGATCGACTTCGACATTCTCTGAACAGAATGTCGATATCATCTGAAGAATCGGATGTGTCTCAAGATATAGCCGTAGGTCATGGCGACCTTCCTTGGGTTGATAAGGAACGGAGTTCATTTACGTATACTCCTATGATTGACTACGCCACATATTCCGCCATCGGAGGTATGATTCAATTGTAAAGAAAAATTGTACTTTTTGAACGTCTCGAATCATCTCGCGCATCCCGTTGTTTTCCCGTCCCCGGGCTCTTAGAATTCGACATCAGACGTTTCAGATCTTCGATTTTGCCGACCCCGTTGTCGCTGGCATAAGCAACAGGATCCGCGTACGAAGTCGCGGGCAGAAGCTAGTCAATAATAAGATTTCAGCTTGACAGTTATAAATAGATAATACAGTTTCCGTGTTACTAAGTATTAATTATGACATATTTTGTTTCCATGCTTTTTATTTTATAAATAGGTAAATGCATCGCCTACTGCGAGGTGGTGGTAAGACCCAAGCTGACGGTAGTTGGGGTTCCAGAGTGCGGAATTTTCTCAAATGACAATGCGTACTAACTTACCGTATCCAAAACAATCTTCTTGTCCCTTTTATGAGTACCTCTATCTAATCATATGTGGAACCTTGTAACAGCAACTGTCAATATTGTTATTTTTTGTTACCATTTACGTGTCAGTAATAATCTGTAAGCTTTCCTAAAATTGTAAAAATAAAATAAATTAGTGGGTTAGTAGATTTAAATGAACTAACCTGAGACATTTGTAAAAACATTTTTAGTAGGTACCTACCTATTGTTATACGAGAACTCCCGCTAAACTGTTATGCAGTTTGGTAGAATTTTTGTACAAGATGTTTTGTGTAGATTTGAAATAAAAACTTAATAATAAAAAAAAACATCGACGTGTTTCAGGCAGCTACACCTCATCCCGGCTTCAACAGCACATTCGATGCCTACAACGACAGTGTGGCGTGTCCACAGTACAGCATAAGCGGCGCACCCGTAGGCACGATACAATGCTTGCAACTCAATGTCTACGTACCGAATACTTCAAACAAGAAATTACCCGTAATGGTGTACATCCACGGAGGATCCTTCGTTCTAGGACGCAAGGCTATGGCTGATTTATCACCAAAATTCTTAGTAAGACATGATGTTATAATCGTCTCAATAAACTACAGATTAGGACCATACGGCTTCCTGTGTGTAAGCGAACCAGGTTTCAGTAACCAAGGTTTAAAAGACCAGATTTTAGCGCTGAAATGGATAAAAGACAATATCGAAGCATTTGGGGGAGATAGTAAAAAAGTGACCGCGTTTGGACAATCTGCAGGTGCCATGACACTGGACCTCCAACTGTTGACTAACGAAGATTTAGTCCAACGAGCGATCATGCAAAGTGGTTCTGCGTTGTCAACATGGGTTATAGCTACACAAAATGATAGTATACCACTCAATATAGCTTATAACCTTGGATATACCGGGGGAACTGTAAAAGGAGCGCTAGAATACCTTAGCAATAAAGACCCCTTACTAGTCATGCAAGCAACACATAAAGCACGAATCGTGAGTAGACGCGGACATCCACTCACGAGGCCATGCGTAGAGACCGTAGGAGACGATGCACATTTAACTGATTTCCCACTCAATCTACAACCTCAAGTTAAAGGCATGGACCTCATGATCGGACATACTAATAAAGAAGTCATGTTTCTATATCCAAAACAATCTGACAAAACGTATTATGAGAATTACAGTTTTGGAGACGAGTTAGTGAAGGCTTTTGACGGAATTTATGACGAAGATACTGTCAGACATTTTTACGTCGGCGATCGAGTTTTAAACGCAGATTTACAGAGCGATGTCTTCGATTTTGGAACTGACTTTGTATTTTGCTATCCTGCTGAAAGAACTGTAGACAAATATTTGAACGCAAATGCTAATAGAGTTTACAGATACGTATTTTCGTATGAAGGTGGTAGAAATAAGGCTAAGATTGCGGGGCGTTTTACATCGCCCGGGGCGTGCCACGGGGATGATCTGGGCTATTTATTCGACATGAAAATGTTCACGAATAAAGTACCAAATGAAGACGATCAGAAGATGATTGATGCCATGACGACAATGTGGACTAATTTTGCTAAGTATGGGTAAGTGGAAGTTATTATTTTTATTAATCTAAGTCAAAATATTCCATTCTTCTCTGGAATGCACTTCCTCTCGATATCAGGACGGTCAACAGTCTGTATGCATTTAAGCGGAAATTGCGAACTTTCTTTCAGCACAATTCAGCAGTCATCTCATTAACCTATTCTTTTATTATTATATGTATTAATATATACATTAATACCTATATAATATAATGGGTATGTACATATTTATATAGGTATACTAGCTGACCCGACAGACGTTGTCCTGTCCCGATCTAGGGGGATGAAAAGGGGGTGAAAAATGGGGATGAAAAATAGATGTTGGCCGATTCTCAGACCTACCCAATATGCACAAAAAATTTCATCAGAATCGGTCAAGCCGTTTCGGAGGAGAACGGGAACGAAAACTGTGACACGAGAATTTTATATATTAGATGATATTCCATAATATAATTATTTATGAGTAGGTTATCTTTTAACTTTTTAATTATTACTTTTTGTTATGCACCTGCCATGTTATCTCTTTACCACCCAGGTTGACTGGTAGTGAATGCCTAAGGCATTAAGTCCGCCTTTGTACCTTTATGCATGAAGTATAGATAAATAAATAAATAAATAAAATAAAAGTTAAATAATATTTACTTCCTTAGATCTGGACTTGCTGGAACTTCCACATTTCCTCTGTGTTCTTGTTTCTAGCAGTTTGTTGCCATCACGACCTAAATATACACAGAAACAATAATATCAGTAATTTTAATGAACAATCACTAACAAAAATATCTACCTACACTTAACTGAAACAATGGGCCTAGCTCTTACCCCTAAACAAACAAAAAAGCACTAAGTACATGAAATGGCTCTAAAATTATAGTTTTAAATGAATTCGTTTTTTTTTTTTCTGTTTTCGGTAAGTTACATAATATTATTAATATTATTATAAATCCTTTATCCGACAACAAAAACGAAAATATAAAATAAACTTACCAAAAGTTTGAATATGACTTGGCTCCTCAAATGTCCGGGCTGCGACAGCTGCTTGCGTGTGGTAGTCCGAAATGTCGAATGTCCGACGCGGGATGCCATGAGGCAACATTTGACGCGCGCTCGGACATTTGAGTCGATGAAGCATAATTAACTTGCACCCAAATATCGATTTATTAAATAATCCCTCTTCACTTTACAGCGATCCGACTCCATCTTTGACAGGTCTCATCACCGTGCAATGGCAACCAATAGAAGCGACGGAAGCGGGACGGCGGCCATTTTTAAATTTGGCCAAGCCAATCACACTTGAGTATCGGCCGTTCTATAGGAGGATGGCTTTCTGGGAACTGTACTACAAAGTTTACAGGAATAATGAAAAGGGATTTAAAGGAAATTAGAAATTTTATAAAGATTCTTGAATTCTTGATTGCAATTTGAATGAACAAACTTCAGGCATTATTTAGTTACAAATGTATGTCTGTAGACGAATTCGTCAGGCCGGAAAAGAAAGCCAAAGAGAAAATGTTATGTTGGTACTTCTCTAAAACAATTATTTTAATATTCGATGATTAAACCGTGTCAAAATAATCAGGTTCTTTTTGGATTTTCATTTGTTTTTATTGATAGTGTTCAATATTCTGCCAAAACAAAGCAACACATTACACACGTTAAAATTCCTCTCATTTTTCGAAGCAAGTGAGCAATCGAGACCTAAGCTGAGCTTTGTATGTGTGTGTGTACATAGATAGTGTAGGTGTGACGTTGGCCTAGAGCGCGGCGCGTCCCTTGTTTGACTTAAACCGCTTTATACTGCTTTTTTGCAGCCGGCCTGAGGCGCGGTGCATCCGTTTGATTGTACTTTTGGTGATCACTCAACAAATACAAGGCTCAGCTTAGGCCACGCGGACTGTACCTACTTTTAAATCTATTCTAAGCTTAAGTTTTTGATACATATGGAACTGCTATTGCTAGTCAGTAATTTAACTCATTTGGCATATTGAATTGATTGTGGGTTGGTTCATTTTAGCAAAACTAAGCTCAATGCTTCTATTTGAAAATGAGATTTCATAGGGATGCATATTTACAGCAGCATGGAATGCCATGTAGTATAGTAGTAGTATGACGGGCTGGTGTCCGCAACTCCACGTCTCGGCGCGTATTTTGCGTACAGATGCCATGAAATAAAAACCAGTATTAGACCCATCAAATGTATTTGTCAATCTTGTTCAGAGCCTCACACAATTAGATCATGTTACTTATATACAAAGTATACATAAATAACTACGTTAAATCATTCACAATGATCTGAGACAGCCATCACAATTCCAAACCTAAGTACGTGTGTATTTCTAAATTAACATTATTAATTTTTATTGAGACTTTACGAGGCACTAAATATTTGTATCCGTAATAACTGTTTTCGGAATTAACATTTTTCAATTAACGTTTCTTAGCACATGCTTTGGCTAAGAATTATTTCTGTCACTATCGCACAACTGTCAAACGAGTGCTAAATAGAGACGAGAACATAGCTAAAGTATCAAGTAACGTTTATTAATCATAAGGTCTGTTTCACCACCACTAAATAGACACTACCCTCCATATTCAAAAATGGAACAAAATTTTCATGAAATTGTCTGCAATTTTTTTTTTAAAGGTTTCCCTATTCTATCCATTTCTTCTATTAAATTAGAAGTTTTACAGCGGTTGTGTAACAGGACCTCTTATACGAAGATTGAGGAATGCACTTCATGGTTCAAAGAATAATTTACTATTTTCAAAATGTCAGTCGTCAAAGTTTTAGGAGTAAAAAAAAAGATTCGCTCAAAAGTCCCAATTACCTCTTGACACATTATCAAATCGCTAAAATTATAACACTGAAATGTAAACATATTGTCGTGCTACCAACATTCAACTTTATAACACGACCGAGATAATAGACAAGATGGAAGGCGACCACCCGCTTACCAGCTCAGAGCTTAGTATGATCGCACGGAGTAACTAAACGTAACGTAAATGGATTTTTAAATTGGAAATACATATAAATATTTACTGAAAATACGACTTTTTATTTAGTTTTTAGGCTTTATTCATATCAAACTAATTTTACTTAACGTACAAAATTAAACCAAAATGCTATTTAGATAGTCGTTTCACTATTCGAAAATCGAATCAAATATATAAAGTAAGTGCGCTCGTACTAGGCCTACTGCCATGCTATTCTGTAAGAACTCATTTCAGTGCTCGCTTTTGATTCCGCGGTGAAAACTGTATTAGGTATTCTGTAACTCGATAATATCTACGCTAGCGCCACTAAGTGAGAACATAGGTGATGCGAACTATTTGTTACTATTACGTAACTATTTTAGCAAATAGCAAATACTTTTCACTTCAGGTTAGTGAAACCAAAAATGAGACAGGATTCGAATTCGCGGGTGTTTCTTACAGAATTCCACTCCAGGTCTTGCGTTCGTCGTCCATTTCCAGATCACGTCACGTCTAACTTAAAGTTGTCTTATTTAAAAATTCAACTATTATGGCTCCACATTGGCCCAGTATGTAAACGCATCGGCACCATTCGTATACAATAGTGGGCAATTTGGAGCCATACAAAATACAGTGCATTGTGTTAATATTTAAACAAATATAAGAGAAACATCTTAATTATCGAACAAATTGAAGACATCTTACTTATAGAACTAAGACAATATTATCGGGCACTAAATCTTACCGCCACAACCGTACGTTCCCTGCACGAAAAAATACTTGATCTTTTCTTACAACGGCCTATTAGAGACTGACAATTAAAAGTGCTATTTTTTCTGTAAATTAGTTACACGGCGTCTTACGTAGGCGATTCAAAGCGAACGCGAAGCGGCGCGAAAACAACAAACAGCCGAAACCTATTGAAGTGTCCTACGTTGTCAAAAGCACGTTGGGTGCGGAGTGGCGCGGCGCGAAGCGAACGCGATCAGTTGGCTTGAAATTTTCGCGCGATATGGGTGTGGTGCCGTGGTTTCTTTTTGTAATAATGTCGGAAGTGAACATTTTAATTAATTCTATACAAGAACTTCCTATATTATGGGATAAAAGGAACAAGACTTATAACCGGTTATAATCGTACAACGAATAGGAGGCGCGCGGTGATCGGTTCGCGCACGTAGGACCAAGCCGCCGCTTTGCATCGCGTCGCGTTGAATTCGCCTGTCACCGCATCGGATCGCTTTGCAATCGCGTTCGCTTTGAACCACTTACGTAAGACGCCGCGTTAATACTTGTGGGGCTTAATTCTACCAAAGCGAAATAACCCACAATCTTTGAATAAATTTGTTTCATAACAATCCAGCAATAACGTTTAAATAACATACAAAACGTATGTTTAGAATAGTTTTTAAATGAATAAGCTTAAATGTTTATAATCCTTCAAATAAACTACTTCAAACAATTAACATAACTACTTCAAATAATTAGAAAGTTGTATGTTAGTCCATTTTGGTAAAACTTCACGCATTTATAATTCATATTTCTATTTTCAAATGCAATACTGACAATCTAGTCTCAATACATAAATCTTCTCTGGAACAAAATTAAACTATTCTAGAGTAATTAACATTCTGTTAACTGAAATTCACGGTCAAATTTAAAATATAATATAATTAAACGAGAATCTTGTCTCGTTTATCTCGTTTAAAGGAAAACTAGTCAATGACTGACATCGGTAAAGGAAAACTTGACAATGACTGACATCGGTAAAGGAAAACTTCACAATGACTGACATCGGTAAAGGAAAACTTCACTATGACTGGCATCGGTAAAGGAAAACTTCACAATGACTGACATCGGTAAAGGAAAACTTCACAATGGCTGACATCGGTAAAGAAAAACTTCATGAGGAAACCTGGACTTATAATTAGTAGGTAAGTCTGAAATCGCCAATCCGCTGAGCAAGCGTGGTGATCTATGCTCGTCTTTTTTTTCTATATGAGAAGACCGCCGACGTTCTTGTAAAATGAGACCACAAATACTAAGCCAAATTTTGACTTACCCGAGCCTGTCTCTTAGCAACCAATGTGTCAGGTGACAATATTGTCAATTGGAAACAATTTTTCACGCACACTACCCTCCTTTCAATTTGTTTTATACACACTACAATAGGAGCTATTGTTTTTAGGTAGTGCGGTATCTAGTCGAAGCACGCGGAGACTTATCAATAATCTAAGAATAGACTGGTATTTTTTATTATATTTTTATCTTGTCTAATTATGATCTATGGTCGATCTTGGTCGTCGTTGTCAGGTAGTCCGTGGTGTTGTTAAGGTAGTGGCGGTAGGTACAGCATCACTGAATGACACACAGACGCCTGAATGTCATTCAGCCGCTCGCGCCTCTGCGATCACTGCTCTCGCTTGCTCCAGTGCTTTCCTGTGAAAGTGTTTGTTGTAAGAAAAAGAATAATCTACCTACATAAATAAAAATAAAACGCTGTTTGTTGGTAAACGCATCACTTGAAAACGACTATACCTGTTCACAATAAGATTAGACATTTACAAAAACCTTTTTTACAGTCCGTTCAACCGATTTTGACTCATATTGCGTTGGTAGCATGACACATGGCAACTGCAGTAAACAGTCGTTATTGTAACCACTGTTTTGCCTCTAATGTCATCCTTAAGCCTACGGAATAGAAGTCAACATCGGTTAAAGGGACTGTAAAAAAGGTTTGTGTTTACGTCTAATCTTATTGTGAACAGGGTATAGACTGGAAGAATATGGCTATATTTTGTTTCAAAATTGAATTGGGTTTTTAAGCAAAGAAAAATTGGTTAAGTTGCTCGAAAAATTTTGAAAATTGGTCAAAAGTGAAGATCCTTTTTCTATGGGACTTTGTTTATGGTCATGGAAAAGATATCAGGAAAAACATCAGGATAATAAGCAATTTCACGCTAGACGCTACTACTCCGCCAACTCGGAAACAAAACAAGATCATGGCAATGATATTTAATTTTTATTCGACATTTAAATTTTGTAACGTCTGTGTGGTCAGCTAGTGAAGAAAAAATCTTGAAACTGGTTGGAAGGTTGGTTGTGTGTAATACCACGCTATCCGGAACACGGATCGGGTAGTGGTTTTGGGCTTTTCCATTAAAAAAATAATTAATTGCTCTATGGAAACATGTTTGTGGGGACTGAGTCGCCCTCGTCCGTGGGAGTACACCCTTATCCCGAATCCCCACACGTGGTCCCTGGGTGGTGCAAACCAGGCGACAACATACTGGTGGTAGGCTTCGGCCGTGGCTAGTGACCACCCACTGGATAAAGCCGCCCCGCCAAACGGCCTTGCCGTGTTTCGGTGCGATGTCCAGTGACGCCGTCTGAGTAGGGTGGGTCGGAATAGCTGCTTCACTAGCTGTTAGACCGTATTTGACACGCATAACTGTAGCTGCATCGGGTACCTAGTCCTGGAGGGTAGCGGGATCCGAGGCACGGTGTACCGCTGGCCGACCGCAGTTAGTAGGGGGCCCGATCGGAGCTAGCCACTCTCGGGAGGCTGCCCCGCCAACTCGCGAAAAATCCCGGAATGCGCCATCGTGCCGGTTGGCGACCGGACGATAGGGCCCGATGGACATCCCCGGGGGGGCTCGGGCGTCCCCGCAGTCTCCAGATTAGTTACCCACTAATGTCGTTGCGTTGTGTGTGTCTGCTGGTCAGGAGCGTGAAGCCTCATTCTACTTCCACCCTACTCACCGTAATTCATTCCATAATGCCCAAAAGAAGCAAGAGACATAAGGTAGTACAGCGGTTGCACTCCCTGTCACTGAAAGTGCACCTCACCAATATTAGAGGGTTGCACTCAAATATCGTGCCGGTCCACTTCCATCTTGAGACCGAAAAGCCAGCTCTCTTGTTTCTAACGGAGACGCAAATCAGATGTCCGACTGACACGGCGTACCTATCGTACCCAGGGTACTCCCTGGAACACAATTTTAGGGCTCGGGCCGGAGTGTGCTTGTACGCCCGGGACGACATCTGTTTTCGCCGTCTCCGTAACCTTGAAGACCGAAGGTTTTCTGTACTTTGGGTTCTGGTGGATACTGGTATGGAGAAAATTCTCTATGCCTGTGTCTACCGTTCGCACAGCGGAGACCAGGAGACGACCAGACTCACAGATTATCTCAGTGAGGCAGCCGATGCGGCTCAGCAAAAGTACCCTACTGCCCAATTAGTGTTACTGGGGGATTTCAATGCCCACCACAAGGAGTGGTTGTTCCCAAACCGGGACACTGACCATGCTGGGAGAGAGATGCGTAAGCTTGCCTTAGCGTTAAATCTCACCCAACTGGTCCAAGGGGCTACTCGGGTTCCTGATGTTGAGACGCACACAGCCTATTGCTTGGACCTTCTGCTCACTACTGATCCAGACCTCTACTCTGTGTCGGTTTCTTCACCTCTGGGTAGCTCCGACCACAGTCTGGTGAAATCTGTATCCGTCTACTCTCCATCCATTCCTAGCCCAAGTGGCTACCGGCGGATGTGGCGGTACAAGTCAGCAGACTGGGATGAGATGCGCTGTTTTTTCGCGTCTTACCCTTGGCAGCCTGTCTGTTTTTCTTCTGGTGACCCCTCTACCTGCGCGGATGCCGTGACGGAAGTGTTGCGTCAAGGTATGGAGTTTTTTATACCTTATTCCGACGTATCTCTGTCTGGCAAAGCTCGCCCATGGTTTAGTTCCCAATGCAGACGCGCAGAAGCGCAGAAGCATGAGGCCTACCTAGCCTGGGTTGATGCTCGTCACCGTAAAGCAAGAGACTTACGCCAGAAGAAGACAGCCTTTAATAGAGCTGCCAAGTCTTGCAAGAAGGTTTTACAGAAGGCTCGACATGACCACATTAGTCGAATAGGAAACAAACTGGCCTCGTACCCTGCGGGTTGCAAAGCGTTTTGGTCCCTAGCTAAATCGGTCGAGTCGAACTTCTGTCGCCCCTCACTTCCTCCATTGCTGAAGCCTGATGGTACTCTGGCTCACACTGCTGAAGAGAAAGCAAACCTATTTGCCTCTCTTTTTGCAGAATCTTCGCATCTTGATGCAGGAGACGCGACTCCTCCGACTTTGCCTGGCCGCACGACATCGATGTCTGATTTCCGCATTCGCCAAAAGGAGGTTCGAAAAGCGTTATGCAATCTTGATGTGAATAAGGCCAGTGGACCAGGATGGTATTCCTGCTATAGTTCTGAGGACCTGTGCACCTGAATTGTCTCCTGTGCTGACACGCCTCTTTCGGCTCTCTCTCGAGTCTGGATTAGTGCCGAAGTCATGGAAGCTTGCCAACGTGCAGCCCGTGCCCAAAAAAGGTAGTCATGCCGATCCTACCAACTACAGGCCCATCTCGGTCACGTCCATTGTCTGCAAGACAATGGAACGTGTCCTTCATAACAGGCTCCTGGCGTACCTTGAAGCTAATGACCTCCTCAGTGATCGTCAATATGGCTTTCGCCGAAATCGGTCCACTGGGGATCTTCTCGCGTACGCCTCTCACATCTGGAGTGAGGCCATCGAGAAATATGGGGAAGCGCTTGCCGTCTCCCTGGACATCTCGAAGGCCTTTGATAGGGTATGGCATGATGGCCTAATTAGCAAGCTTCCATCTTTTGGCTTGCCCGCTGGTTTCTGTGTATGGATATCGGATTTCCTGAGAGATCGTTCAATACGAGTAGTCATTGATGGCTGCTCGTCTGTTCAAATGGCTATAAATGCCGGGGTCCCTCAGGGCTCGGTACTCTCTGCAACCCTTTTTCTGCTGCATATTAACGATTTGCTGAAACCCGGTACCATTGGATACGCAGATGACAGCACAGTTGTAGAGAGTTACATATCCAGCGCACGTGCCAGTGCGGCTGAAATCCGGACTCACAGGGAGTCCATGGTCGAGCGCTTAAACTTGTCCCTCAAGGCTGTCTCCGATTGGGGCGATGCCAATCTGGTCGAGTTTAATGCAGCCAAGACCCAGGCGTGTCTTTTCTCTGCCAAGAAGAGGCCTTTCAATCTGGCCCCTGCTTTCCGAAATGTATCCGTTCCGATCACCGACCATCTTGAGCTTCTTGGCGTTACCTTGACGTCGAGTCTCAATTTTGGGTCATACATCGAGTCAAAGGCCCAACTAGCTGCCAAAAAGCTAGGAGTCCTCGCAAAGGTGCGAAAGTACTTCACGTCGGAACAGATGCTGAACCTATACCAAGCACAAGTTCGATCGTGCATGGAGTACTGTTCGCACCTCTGGGATGGATCTGCCAAGTACCAGCTGGAGGCGTTGGAAGTTATTGAAAGACGTGCCAAGAGGCTCATAGACAACGACTTCCTGGTTAAGGCTAAGCTCCAAAGCCTTGAACACCGCCGCGCCGTTGCCAGCCTATCGGTCTTTTATCGGGTACATTTCGGAGAGTGTGCTTTGGAATTGCACAACTTAATTCCCCCATCCCCATTCCGAGACGAGCAGGGATACGGCGAAGCGTCACCGCTATACGGTTGAAGTTCCACGGTCTCGAACCAAGCGCTTTGACTCCACATTTATTGTGCGAACTGCCAGACTGTGGAATTCACTGCCCGCCTCTCTATTCCCCGATACATATAATCTGGGTATGTTCAAGGCACGAGTGAACCGGTTTATTCTAGGCAAGCGTGCTCCACCTTAGGCCGCATCATCACTTAAGATCAGGTGAGTTGCGGTCAAACGCAAGCCTATAAAAATATAAAAAAAAAAAAATGTTTTTTATGTTTGTAAGTACTACATTTGCCTACAATCTCGAAAATGATGTTAGTTATACTTTTATACTAACATATTTTTTTTTGTTTTTTGTTTGGCATGTGTAATCTCTGGAAATACCTTGTGCAATTACAAAAATGGTTTCATTAAACCCTAAAAGGCGTCATGTAATTTTTAAACGACATACCATAAAACCTTTAATATTTACAACTTCTTTAGTTTTTCTACTAAAAATTATCTTTAATTCTTGTTTTTGATCTTTAATTCTTGTTTTTGATCTTTAAAGGTCTTCGCTAAATGATACCGTGGCATCGAAAAGGATGCCACGGCATAATTTTAAAGCATAGAAATTTATGTCTATTAGTAAAAATTGAAATCCCTTGCCATGCCATCCCGGTCTGCGTAGGCTTTAATAGAAAGCGACACTGTTTCTGAGTGCCATGATTTATGGTATATTTGACTTCCACGCTGACGAAGTCGCGAGCAGAAGTCAGTTGTAGATGAATGGTAAAGTGAACTCACAGATGTAGCGGGTTGTCGCTGTCGAGCCGAGACAGCGCGAGCGTGGCGAGCTTGGCCAGCCGCGCCAGCGCCCGCGCCCGCAGCTCGCCCGCGCGCGGCAGGCTGGCGCTCAGCGCGCAGGCCGCGCGGGCCGCGTGCGGCCCGGGGGCGGCGCCCGCGCCCATGCACAGCGTGTCTGCAAGAGTAATAGCAATATAGCTTTTATTTTTTTTGACGTGATAACGTCTAAGGGTGTTACCAGACCAATCGATCGATCGTCGATCGACGGCATCGATCGATGGCAGAGTGGATTAGTCGACGTCGATCGAGCTGCTTGATTAGCCGCACCGTGCGCCGTCCGCTCCCCATTATCTGCCCGCCTGCGCCCCGCGCGCGTAATTAACTACCTGGCCTGCTTGTGTTTATGTGTCTTCTCCGTTTGCATCTCCGTAATAATAATACGAGCAATATCGAAATGGCCAACGCGTCTACTTGTGAATACATTTCGAAAGAAACTGATGGAATATAGCCGGGGTTAATAGATCGACGTCGATCGGCAATCGATCGACGTCGACCGGCCATCGATCGATGTTAGTCAACTGGTATCCGTCGATCAATTAAAGCTACCACACAAATCGATCAACGTCGATTGACGTCGACCGATGGCTTCGATCGATGACCGATCGATTGGTGTAGTAACACCCTTATAAATCGATGAACACCGGCTGCACGCACAAAAATGTGTCACGTTCCTCCTGAGCCTGAGCGTGCAAGCGAGAGGGCAGAACAAGCGATAGAGAGGCACGATCGGCCCAAGCGTCTACAATAAGCTCCGCCCACCTCGACGGAAACCATTATTTCATCATCATCATTATCATCATCAGCCTGAAGACGTCCACTGTTGAACAAAGACCTCCCCTTGACGCGAACTTCAAGTACACGGAAGCCGCTGCTGCCCGACTTACGGATTTTCAAAGTCAAAGATCTTTATTGTGAGACAGTGGTTATAGAGTTGTTATTGAGTTTTACTGTGCGTTTGCACTGCTCCACCATGTTAGGCATACAATAATTAGATTGTTTTTATTATTATTATTATCTTACACCTATGTTTATGTGATATACTATATTAATTCAATTTGCATCAAAACATAGAACGGTTTGGCATTAACTCATCATGCATCTTTCGGACAAAAATTCATGTACTGTAATAATATGGTCTATTTACCAAGAAGTCAATTTTTTTTTTTTTAACATATAAATATTTTCAATTTCTCTTATTTGCTTAGCTTATTATAAATTCGTGAAGACATTCCGAAGAAAATTTTAGACATTAGGGCTGTTTTTGAGGGCATATTTGTTATTTTGAAGGCATGTCGACGGGAGTGCAGGTTACCAAACTTTTCCTTATTGGTCTTTACAAACATAGCGACCTCATAGAGTAGAGGGCAGGAAAGGTTAAAATCTCAAGCTTTTTAAAATATGGCATACAGCTCTCTGGGGCACGTATGCCGCAAACAGTTCCCTTAGTCGCCTTCGACGACACCCTCGGGATGAAATGCCATGGGGCCATTATTTGCTTATGTTATATTATGTCAGCCATTATGTTTCTTTATGACGTTATCACGTAAAACTATCGTCCGTAAACCGACTCTACGAACAATTTTTTTTTTTTTTTGTTATAATGCTAATTTTTAAACATGTCATGCCTGTTTATTACCACGGGAACCAACTAACATCTAAGATACAGGCTCAATCTAGTTTAGAAGTTAGAATTCATTCAGAGATGGAAACACAAAATTCATAGTTGACATTCATATTGTAACACCGTCTAACTAAAATAAGTTTTATTTAGTTTTTTGTAATGTGTGTTTTTCTTTGTCAATAGAGATTGTATTATTATTAATATACATCAGGAGGCTCTGTACCAGCTTTGACTGTCTTGCAGTGCTATTTTATTAAACTCTCAATCACAGTCGCACGCCTACGCCTAGGCAGCGCCGTCAGAACACTTACCTATGAGCGACAGCACGAGCGGGTCTGCGCGGTGAGCGAGAGCGCGGCGCGCAGTAGTCGCACGCCTACGCCTAGGCAGCGCCGTCAGAACACTTACCTATGAGCGACAGCACGAGCGGGTCTGCGCGGTGAGCGAGAGAGCGGCGCGCAGTAGTCGCACGCCTACGCCTAGGCAGCGCCGTCAGAACACTTACCTATGAGCGACAGCACGAGCAGGTCTGCGCGCAGCACCGCGGGCGGCGCGGTGAGCGAGAGCGCGGCGCGCAGTAGTCGCACGCCTACACCTAGGCAGCGCCGTCAGAACACTTACCTATGAGCGACAGCACGAGCAGGTCTGCGCGCAGCACCGCGGGCGGCGCGGTGAGCGAGAGCGCGGCGCGCAGTAGTCGCACGCCTACGCCTAGGCAGCGCCGCCAGAACACTTACCTATGAGCGACAGCACGAGCGGGTCTGCGCGCAGAACCGCGGGCGGCGCGGTGAGCGAGAGCGCGGCGCGCAACAGTCGCACGCCTGCGCCTAGGCAGCGCCGCCAGAACACTTACCTATGAGCGACAGCACGAGCGGGTCTGCGCGCAGAACCGCGGGCGGCGCGGTGAGCGAGAGCGCGGCGCGCAACAGTCGCACGCCTGCGCCTAGGCAGCGCCGCCAGAACGCGCCGCCTGGACCCTCCAGCACCCTGGGACGTTACAATACTATATTATGACACAAGTACGACAAGTATATTATTACAGTCGAGGCTAGATTGCAGCCCGAGCCGCAAGTAAAGACTGTAATGATAAAATGCTTACGCGTTTCAAATTTTAACGCACTGTAAAGAAAGTTAAATACAACTTCAAAAACTACATTTTAGACAAAGATATGAAAATAATGGCGCGCGTATTTTTAATTGAAACTTGGAACCCTTGTCGGCTGCCAGCCCCCGTAGTTGACAACTTAACGGACAAAACGCCCAAAAAAATCTAATAATTATTATTAGATTTTCATTATTCTAGATATAAGGATGGCTCTTTGTGCCACTTCTAAAGGCTTGAGTGTAGTTTTTGCGGCTCCACCCTAACTAGTGATACAGTAAGAGATGACTGACTGACACATGGCAAAAGAAACTATGCGTATTACCACAGTATAAAGATATGAACAGTATGGAAACTAGGCCTATTTGTTGAAATAATTACCTACGCTCCATTGGAGCGTTAAGGTTGTCACTCTTGATGTCTGTAAAATTGATGTGTTTTATTGTAACAAACTTTTTTCACGCGTTCAGCGGTCAGAATTTGGCTGGTTATCTTACCCTCCTTCTGGTCAAAATGTAAATCCGAGATGGCGGCTGTCATTTTTTTTTTAATTTATTTGTCATGGGTGTCATTTTCGTAGTTTTCGAGGGTGCTAAAGCCAATAGTGAGGTCAAAATGTAAATCTAAGATGGCGGCTACAAAAAAAAATATTTTTTTAGTCATGAGTATCGTTTTCATAGTTTTCGTGGGTGCCAAAACCGATAGTGAGGTCAAAATCTGAATCCAAGATGGCGGCTGTAATTTTTATTAAATTTATTTGTCTTGGGTGTCATTTTCTTCGTTTTCGAGGGTGCTAAAGTCAATAGTGAGGTCAAAATGTAAAGATGGCGGCTTCCCTCAAAATTATTGAAATGACTCCCATGACGAAATGATTTAAAATTTTCGTTGTCGCCATCTTGGATTTACATTTTGACCCTACTATTGGCTTTAGCATCCACGAAAACTATGAAAACGACACCCATGACAAAAAATTTAAAAAATTCGCAGCTTCCATCTTGGATTTACATTTTGACCCCACTATCGGCTTGAGCACCCTCGAAAACTATGAAAACGACACCCGTGACAAAAAAAATTAAAACTTTCCCAGCCGCCATCTTGGATTCAGATTTTGACCTCACTATTGGTTTTGGCACCCACGAAAACTATGAAAACGATACCCATGACTAAAAAATTATTTTTTTTTGTAGCCGCCATCTTAGATTTACATTTTGACCTCACTATTGGCTTTAGCACCCTCGAAAACTACGAAAATGACACCCATGACAAATAAATTTAAAAAAAGGTTACAGCCGCCATCTTGGATTCAGATTTTGACCTCACTATCGGTTTTGACACCCACGAAAACTATGAAAACGATACCCATGACTAAAAATTTAAAAAAATTTGAAGTCGCCATCTTGGATTTACATTTTGACCGCACTTTTGGCTTTAGCACCCTCGAAAACTACGAAAATGACACCTATGACAAATAAATTAAAAAAAAATGACAGCCGCCATCTTGGATCTACATTTTGTCCGGTATCGGTTTTGGCACCCACGAAAACTATAACGACACCCATGACGAAAAAAATAATTTACACCAATAAATAAAAAAGCCGCCATATTTGTTTTACAAATAAATTCACGAATTTCATGTGAACTTATTTGTAAAACAAAGATGGCGGCTGCTAACATGTATGTACATAATCAATCATATTCAATATCAACAATAAATCATTCTTACCTTTCAATAATAAATAAATGTATTACGCGAATACTCAACACTCGTTCAAACAGGCATCTGTGAGGCCGTGACTGAGAGCACCGCGACTATCGCTTAGGGTATCGTAGATGCGGGCGTCTGTGTGAGTGTGCCGTTTCGAACGGTTTGTTCGTAGTTTCCGTACTGTTCGTAATCTTTATACTGTGGTATTACAGAGGTATTGGCAATATGCCTTAGTGTTTTAAATAGGTAAATAAGTTTGCGTATTCGACCAGTGAGGTGGGTGTGATGTGCTTTAAAGTTGAGAGAGTGATACCGAGGTATTAGGTCATCTCAGTAGAAGCCATTGTAGGGCAGTTGCAAGAAGTCAAGTGAGCCAGGGATAAGCCATTTCAATAGAAGATTAAAACCTTTTTGAGCCGTTGCTTGTAATTTAGTCCAGGATTCGTCATGAAAGGTGATTGCAGTGTCGTCAACAAAAGAGATAATGTTACCAGAGTTCAAGTGCAAGTTGCAGAAGTCATTAATAAACACCAAGAACAAGGTAGGGCCCAAAACGCTGCCCTGAGGCACTCCATAAAAAATAGATAGCACGTCGCACAGGTAACTATCGATCTTTACTATTTGTCTACGGTCAGAGAGGTATGATATGAGAGCTGGAGTTGTAAATCCTGTACATCCAGACTTTCTCATTTAGATAAATAGGAACAGTGTCAAATGCCTTAGCGAGGTCCATGAACACTGTGAGGCATTTTTTGCGTTGATTTGTTATCAACGATTTCGTTCAATAGTTGCCAGGCTGCATCAGACGTAGATTTTGTTTTCCTAAATCCAAATTGATTGGTTGACAATTTACCTGTCAACCAATCCACCACTTTACCTGTCTGTCTGTGTGTGTATCGGTTGGCAGTAATTTATTACCGCAGTCAAGGTAATTAACAAGTCTGGTATTAATGAGACGTTCTAAGATCTTGGGAAGGGTTGGCAGAACCGCAATGGGGCAATAGTTAGTAAAAGAGCGATCTCCTCCTTTAAAAATGGGATGAATTAAAACCTTGTCAGCGAATGTAGACAATTAATCGGTAAATAAGCAAATGCTTGTTCAGGTAAAAACTAAAACACAAAACAATACATATTATGTGGCGATGTTCGTACACATGTAATATAGTTGTTTCTTGTTGTAAACGTGGGGTTACGAGACATAGGGAGTCAACACAGATATAGATAGACCTAGATACGCCAGAGCAACTACTTCGCGGGTCTATTTGCGTGCCTAACTTACGTCAAATCGTAAATAAATAAATAAATAAGTCATTTTGTGATTAATATTATGCGTAATTAATTTAAAAAACAATTATTTTTAATCTAATACCCTCAGTAATACCTGGTAATACCAAATTTAAGGAAAACAAAACATTGTGACCTCATAATAGGTAGTCAAAAAATAGCTAGGTTTTCATACAGATCATGATACTTGCGTTATCTATATCTGTGGGTTGCACCGTACAGCTTGTTCAGTTAAAAACTAAAACAATACATATCATGTGGCGATGCTCGTTTCTTGTTGTAAACGTGGGGTTACGAGACATAGGGAGACAATGTGTATGGTACATACTGCGGCGGTAGCGCGGGCAGGAACACGTCGGCGCTCAGCGCGGCGGCCAGGCGGCCTCGTGCGGCGGCGGCCAGGCGGCGCAGCGCGGGCTGGCTGGCCGGGCACGCGGCCCCGCGCAGTAGCAGCGCGCGCAAGCGAATGCACGCGCGCACGCTCAGCGGGTCCCACGCCACAGACACCAGCTCTACAGGACATCACACGGTTGCTACAGTCATTGAGCGATTGGATTGTCATCGCTCATCTACAGCACCGCTCTGACACTGCAACGGTCTGGCCGAAATCGCTTTAAAAAATCCGAAGCGGCTACACACGGCCTCAACATCAGGCAAGCGCCCTAAATCGCTCTCTTAAGGGGCTATTAAACGACTTTTACAGATTTTAAACTGACAATCACGTAAAAATGTGCAGTGTAAATGATTTGAAAAAAAATATATGTTAAACTAGAACATTCTCTTAATCATATAGAAAGTGAATATTTTTGATTAAGTTCATATTAAATAGTTTAATTAACTCATGAAGTTGTGTCTGACGCGGACAAAACATTGACAATCACACAAAATCTACCAGGTATAATTATCCGAAACGTACACTATCTTACAGACAATTTTATTATCTATCTTTTAGTATACGCCTTTTTTTTAATTTTGAAAGAATACTACTTTTATTTAATTTTTTCGACAAAATTTTGAAAGTTTTGGACGCAGACTGCGTCCGTTCTGCATCAGTTTTGCGTCCAAAACTCTCAAAGTTTAGTCGAAAAAATTAAATAAAAGTAGTATTCTTTGAAAATTGAAAAAAAGACGTATACTAAAAGATAGATAATAAAATTGTCTGTAAGATGGTGTAAGTTTCGTTTAATTATACATGGTAGATTTTGTGTGATTGTCAATGTTTTCTCCGCGTCAGACACGTATTACTTAAACTATATAATATGAAAATAATTAAAAATATTCACTTACTAAGTGATTAAGAGAATGTTCTAGTTTAACATATATTTTGTTCAAATGTTTTACACTGCACATTTTGACGTGATTGTCAGTTTAAAATCTGTAAAAGTCGTTTAATAACCCCTTAAGAGCGCCCATCCCCATCGAACCAACGCGAGCGTGATTGAATTTTTTTTTGTTTCAACCAACGCAAAGCTCGAAAACAAACGAGTGAGTGAGAACGCGATAACATCACAGGAAAATTGGCGCGCGGAAATTTAACAAAACTTGTTCCATGACATACGTGTTTTTGAAAAAGCCTTACAGGTTTTTAGTAATAATGTTTGTAATTCAGAATCACCATTACATGTGCAAGGTTTGAATGAAGCTGTTATTTTTACTTTTGCAATGTATGAGTGCATTATGAACGGCCAAAGTTCAGATAAAATTGTGCGAAAAAGCTGATTTTCGAACGTGTTTACTGAATTAGTTTCTCAAAAAAGTTTATTTTAGGCTTTATACAAACATAGATTTTAACCACAAGATACCTGGGTGTTAAAAATATTTAGGAAATAATTTGTTATAACGCCGTAATCGCGTACGAGCGTTTGTATGGGAAATATGACGGGATGGGCGCTCTTAAAGCAGCTACACACGGCCCCAACATCAGAGGCAATGGTGCCGATTCCCTTGTTCACAAATTAAATTAAAATTAGGCATTTGGCATCTCTTACTACCAGGCAGCTGAAGAAAAGGACGGCGACAGACAAGGACTAACTTAGAGATTTCTAGTTTTTCCCTTGAACTTCGCCGTGTTTTTAATCAATACGTTCTGAAATGAAAACTATAATTGTATGAACATTTTAGATAAACTTAAATTGACAGCTCTTATTAATATATGTGTAATATGTAAGATGATACGGGAGTAAATAACGCACAATTTGATTTATCTAAAAATAGAAAGGTTTAATGTTATTATGAGATTAAAATACTCAAAATAATTGTGATCAAATATTTAGGTACACATCGTGAATTCTGGTCTACTAACCTAAAAATAGAAAAATCGACAATTAAAGGTTTTTTACTTCCAATATTTTAGTAGGTCGACACTGTATTACTTTACTGAGTTAAACTAGCTATTTTATGAACTTTACTTCTTTTCCCTATTACTTATAAACAATGAGAAATAAATGACTTCACGAGCAGGCTTAAATTCTCTATCTCGAGTCTCCTGTCATTGTCATTCTTCGTGTGCAACGTCATGTTCATTAAGCGGCGTATACATACTCGTACATCAGGCTACGTACACAACATACAGTGTACAAAGCTTACATATGTATCTTTCTTGTTTTATTGGCGAGAAAGAGATATAAAAAGCTTAAAATTAATTTAGTTCGCGCACAACACAATTGGCACCAATATCAGGCACGGACCCTAAATCGCTCTCTTAACCGCATTGTGTGTACTGTGTGTAGGGAAATCGTAATCAGTATTATTAATATTACCCTTAACTCAGAAATTCGTTCGGACGAGCTCACGATTTAAGGCCGATTATCATCTACTCTCTGTCCACTGGTTTAACCGTTATTTGACAGATGGTGGTTTTGACAACTAGTGATTGTAGCTACGTAACGTTTCGATTATTTACACTTTTGTATATAGTATCGATTACCGATTTTTTGAAGCAAGCAAGAAACAATCGTGATAAATTTAGGTGAAGACTCGTCATCAAACGTAGGTCGGCCTAAGTTCCATGTCGGAAGACAACGAATAATTTACTGATATCGGGAATAGTTATTCTAAGGTAGTTGCCAAAAAACTAATAACCCAATGGCCAGAATATTGAAAGCGTTGTCTGTGCGTGTGTAACGAAATCAGGACCGATTTCACCGCAGTGTGTTCATGTCACTCAACCACCTTTTAACCTAGGTCTTCCTCTTTTATCTCTGTTTTGTTCGCACCGTAGCAAGTGCCAGAGCGATGCCAATTTTTTGATAAAGTGTATGCGGCATTTGGATCGACGACTGCTTTACTGCACGGTGGGTTACGTACTAACTGGTAGTAGCCGACTTCAACCCCACTATCACTCCGGATATTGCCTCTGATGTTAGGGCCGTGAGTAGACGCTTACCCGCCAGTGAGCCATCGCCTCTTTTGTCTTGTTTTACATAATATTTTAATGTACACGATTTATAGTCAGTCTGTATTAGAGCCATACTGTTATAATGAGCAATGACCTTAATTGTCTCTGGTGTCATTTTACGTGTGTATGACCTATGTTTGCAAACGCAAACACGATACAGGAAAAAGTTAAGGATGGGGCTAAGATTCAAAACAAAAAGTACATTAGCGAATAATCACAACAGCAACAATATTTGTACTTATAAATACACAGAGCAACTACCAAATCGAATGTTAAAAATAATTGAAAATGAATCGGTTATAATAGGGTTTCTTATTTAAATTTTAGTTCATAGTGTCTACTGTATCCGTATTCCAGAAGATGACATTGGTATACCTGTCAAGCAGGGCAGCACCACCCTGCCTACGAGGGTAGGCACCAGCATGAGGTCAGGGTCCTCGCGCACGGTGCTCTCCGTCACGGGCAGAGGCTCCACCTCGCCCTCCGAGGCTGACTCTGAGGAATCGTCTGCGGAGCGCTCCGTACGGACGCCGTACATCATCAGACATCTGGAGGAAAATTGGTACTAAATGAACGGAATCTATGAGAAAGAATAAAACCGTTTTAATAATCTTTGTATTTATGTATTAATTTATTCTTACATTCATTTGCATACTACATTTACTAATAATAGTGTATGATATCCTGTTTTTTACTTTGAAAAATTAAATACATACACGGTGAACTTTTGCCATGATTTCAGAATAATATATTATTATAAAAGACTTAAACTTTTTAACCTTATTAAAAAAAACCTTCAAGGTCAAAGTGTATAAAAAAGTTATTTTTTAATACAGATCTTTTACTACATTAAGTAAACAAATTTTTTACTATGTTAGATCGAAAAAATATCAAAACAAAATTCATAAATGCTCACTTGTACCAATCCATTCTCTCGTAGTCTTCGTTGTCTTCATCTGCTAACGGGTTCCATAGTATTAGCTGTGGTAAGCATAAGAATTATAATATAAGTACCTACTTATTATAGTAATACTATTTTAGTTAAAAGATATCAGTTTGTTTTGGTATGGGCATGTAAAGAGGAGGTATGAAACGCATGTTTATTTTTTATATTCTAATAGGCTTTTGCTAGGCCGCAACACGCGTTATCATAAGTGATGATGCGGCCTAAGGTGGAGCGTGCGAGCTAAAGATACTCAGATCATACTTATCGGGGAACAGAGAGACATAGAATAGGGTATTTTACTCTATACGAGAAAAAATCTATAAATATGTTAATGAGACAGTTTAAGCATAAAGCAGTCGGAAAATGTAAGTTTTAGTTCATAAAATAATAAAATATATTTTTTAATTCAATTCAAAGTTTTCACTATTTTTAATCTGTTATAAAACACCATGAAATAGTAGCGGCCATGTTATTACGTCGTACGGCTGTGTAAACAAAAAATTGCCAACTGTCAGTCAACCGATTGGCGTAATATAGGCTTTGTACTTTTATTATTTTCGTAACCAACGTAATTTTTTAGTTATTACACCTATTACAAAATATGCTTTTAATTATTTTTAAATTATATACAATTATCATATTTATTACGAGTGCATTTGATACAAAACGAACTGACGTCAATTTCGCTGGGCAATATGGCGTTCGGTAAGAGGCGTTTTGGTCAAATACGCGCGAAATTTGAAAATTTAAAATTTGGATGCATTTTTATGGGACTTATCGAATGAATAAAAATTTTGTGATTTTTTGGGTGGCATATTAGCACTACAGAATTTCATTGAGACACTTTTAGAAAATGGGTGTAATACCCTATTCCACAGTCTGGCAGTTGGCACAATAAATGTGGAAGCAAAGCGGTTGTGACTAAAAGAGTTATGAATTGAAATGTGGATAGGATAAGGAAGTAACAGCATGACAAGTGACAGGACGGGATAGAAGACGTGTTGCACCGAACGATAACATTGGACAAGGGCAGGAAGATGATGAATAATACTATAAAGACCAGCGCCCATTGTCGGCATCGGCATGGTAATGTATTTTTAGGCGACAAATACAAATATATCTAAAAGGTATGCAGCAGCTTGGGCAAGCAGTCGGCCACGTAGGCGTCGGTGTAGGACATTGTAAGGAGAGTGGGGTGCTGACCTCGTGCCTGACGTAGGGCGCCAGCAGCTTGGGCAAGCAGTCGGCCACGTAGGCGTCGGTGTAGGACATTGTAAGGAGAGTGGGGTGCTGACCTCGTGCCTGACGTAGGGCGCCAGCAGCTTGGGCAGGCAGTCGGCCACGTAGGCGTCGGTGTAGGACATTGTAAGGAGAGTGGGGTGCTGACCTCGTGCCTGACGTAGGGCGCCAGCAGCTTGGGCAAGCAGTCGGCCACGTAGGCGTCGGTGTAGGACATTGTAAGGAGAGTGGGGTGCTGACCTCGTGCCTGACGTAGGGCGCCAGCAGCTTGGGCAGGCAGTCGGCCACGTAGGCGTCGGTGTAGGACATTGTAAGGAGAGTGGGGTGCTGACCTCGTGCCTGACGTAGGGCGCCAGCAGCTTGGGCAAGCAGTCGGCCACGTAGGCGTCGGTGTAGGACATTGTAAGGAGAGTGGGGTGCTGACCTCGTGCCTGACGTAGGGCGCCAGCAGCTTGGGCAGGCAGTCGGCCACGTAGGCGTCGGTGTAGGACATTGTAAGGAGAGTGGGGTGCTGACCTCGTGCCTGACGTAGGGCGCCAGCAGCTTGGGCAGGCAGTCGGCCACGTAGGCGTCGGTGTAGGACATTGTAAGGAGAGTGGGGTGCTGACCTCGTGCCTGACGTAGGGCGCCAGCAGCTTGGGCAGGCAGTCGGCCACGTAGGCGTCGGTGTAGGACATTGTAAGGAGAGTGGGGTGCTGACCTCGTGCCTGACGTAGGGCGCCAGCAGCTTGGGCAGGCAGTCGGCCACGTAGGCGTCGGTGTAGGACATTGTAAGGAGAGTGGGGTGCTGACCTCGTGCCTGACGTAGGGCGCCAGCAGCTTGGGCAGGCAGTCGGCCACGTAGGCGTCGGTGTAGGACATTGTAAGGAGAGTGGGGTGCTGACCTCGTGCCTGACGTAGGGCGCCAGCAGCTTGGGCAGGCAGTCGGCCACGTAGGCGTCGGTGTAGGACATTGTAAGGAGAGTGGGGTGCTGACCTCGTGCCTGACGTAGGGCGCCAGCAGCTTGGGCAGGCAGTCGGCCACGTAGGCGTCGGTGTAGGACATTGTAAGGAGAGTGGGGTGCTGACCTCGTGCCTGACGTAGGGCGCCAGCAGCTTGGGCAGGCAGTCGGCCACGTAGGCGTCGGTGTAGGACATTGTAAGGAGAGTGGGGTGCTGACCTCGTGCCTGACGTAGGGCGCCAGCAGCTTGGGCAGGCAGTCGGCCACGTAGGCGTCGGTGTAGGACATTGTAAGGAGAGTGGGGTGCTGACCTCGTGCCTGACGTAGGGCGCCAGCAGCTTGGGCAGGCAGTCGGCCACGTAGGCGTCGGTGTAGAGGCGCGGGGCGCGTGCCCTCCAGCGGGAGAGCCGCGCCAGCACGCCGCGCACGCTGCGCCACGCCGGGAGCGCGTCGCTGAACAAGGATGATGACAATGCGCGGATAGCGTCTGGGGGACAGAGAAATAAGATTTGTGATTCTTCATTTTGGTATGAACTTTTTTACCACTACGTCAAAGGAGTACGTACTAAGGGCGGGTTGCTTCAACTAACCATTACTGACCGGTAATAGTCAAAAATGGCGCTAACTATCGTCAAGTCAATCATATGTCAAAAAGTTACTATTACTGTAACCGCTGATACGTCCGCGCATATAAACACGCGCTCCCGACCGTACGTACCAGCTGCTTGAACAGCTGAGTCGACTTTTTGGCCCTAAATCGCTTTTATAAAGCGGCACCTCCACGAACGCTTCCAAAACATATGTGGGGTGGCGCTGTATTTCATTCCGCGTCTGTGGGTTGGTCCCTTAATGTTTCCGATGCTAAAAATCAACGACAAAAAAAAAATGGAACGTGATGCTAAATGTCATTGTGAAATTTTTCCAAACGGTGGCGTGGTCTGGATTTACGATGTAAGTACAATTTTATTAATAACTCATTGTATTTGTGTATCATATCAAAAAAAATCCTCAAGATTCAATTACATTACGAATATCTAAAAATGTAATTGGTTCAAAGTTTGTTGAAAACGAAAATCTCGAAATGCAAAACATGGTCATGACGCCGTGTTGGGTGTAGGCATTTTCGAATTATTTTTGTATGATTTACTAAATAAACTTCTAATTGAATACCCGTAATATGGAAATTAGTTCATTATTAGTATTTACACACACCTAGACAGTTAAAATGTAACGAAATGAGGTTAGATTCGATGTGATATTAATTACGTCCCACAGGTCGTCAGTAGCAGCTTTCGTGGTGGCTGAGACGTCTGTGTAAGGACTTGCAAGTCTGCTCGTACAAACGAAAAAGCATGAGTCTGACATTGAGCAGGATTGAGGAGGAGTCTCCGTCGCGGTGCGTGACTGTGACTGACCTCTCTCCTGCGTGTAGTGGTGCAGCTGTTGGAGGAGTCTCCGTCGCGGTGCGTGACTGTGACTGACCTCTCTCCTGCGTGTAGTGGTGCAGCTGTCGGAGGAGTCTCCGTCGCGGTGCGTGACTGTGACTGACCTCTCTCCTGCGTGTAGTGGTGCAGCTGTCGGAGGAGTCTCCGTCGCGGTGCGTGACTGTGACTGACCTCTCTCCTGCGTGTAGTGGTGCAGCTATCGGAGGAGTCTCCGTCGCGGTGCGTGACTGTGACTGACCTCTCTCCTGCGTGTAGTGGTGCAGCTGTCGGAGGAGTCTCCGTCGCGGTGCGTGACTGTGACTGACCTCTCTCCTGCGTGTAGTGGTGCAGCTGTCGGAGGAGTCTCCGTCGCGGTGCGTGACTGTGACTGACCTCTCTCCTGCGTGTAGTGGTGCAGCTGTCGGAGGAGTCTCCGTCGCGGTGCGTGACTGTGACTGACCTCTCTCCTGCGTGTAGTGGTGCAGCTGTCGGAGGAGTCTCCGTCGCGGTGCGTGACTGTGACTGACCTCTCTCCTGCGTGTGGTGGTGCAGCTGTCGGAGGAGTCTCCGTCGCGGTGCGTGACTGTGACTGACCTCTCTCCTGCGTGTGGTGGTGCAGCTGTCGGAGGAGTCTCCGTCGCGGTGCGTGACTGTGACTGACCTCTCTCCTGCGTGTGGTGGTGCAGCTGTCGGAGGAGTCTCCGTCGCGGTGCGTGACTGTGACTGACCTCTCTCCTGCGTGTGGTGGTGCAGCTGTCGGAGGAGTCTCCGTCGCGGTGCGTGACTGTGACTGACCTCTCTCCTGCGTGTGGTGGTGCAGCTGTCGGAGGAGTCTCCGTCGCGGTGCGTGACTGTGACTGACCTCTCTCCTGCGTGTGGTGGTGCAGCTGTCGGAGGAGTCTCCGTCGCGGTGCGTGACTGTGACTGACCTCTCTCCTGCGTGTGGTGGTGCAGCTGTCGGAGGAGTCTCCGTCGCGGTGCGTGACTGTGACTGACCTCTCTCCTGCGTGTGGTGGTGCAGCTGTCGGAGGAGTCTCCGTCGCGGTGCGTGACTGTGACTGACCTCTCTCCTGCGTGTGGTGGTGCAGCTGTCGGAGGAGTCTCCGTCGCGGTGCGTGACTGTGACTGACCTCTCTCCTGCGTGTAGTGGTGCAGCTCGTGCGGCGGCAGCTCGTCGTCGGAGGAGTCTCCGTCGCGGTGTGCGTGCGCATGCGCAGCCGCCTCCCTGCGCAGACGCCGCGCGCGCCTCCTCCCCTCGCGCTCGGCCGCGCGCCGCGTCTTCTCCTCGTTGTCCACTGACTTTGAGGCCGCACGACCTGGATAAATATCACCATTGATTCAAATATACCATCCTGGGGGAACTCTTTATTGATTTATTTATTCATTGGCATACCTACAATTGCTACACTGACACATAAAAATAAATATAGATTAGGTTTAGACTAAGTGTATAAGGGCGCCAAACCATTATTTAAGTTTAATTTTAAACTTGTTTTGATTATTTAGTATTTAACCTGACTTCCGTGTTATTTATTAAATTAATATTTGTGTTTCCGATTGAATATTAAGTTTCTGTATTGATACTTTCTTTTGATTTATTTAAAATATTGTAGTTTCCGGTTAAATTTATATTAAGTTTTTATTTTGATACTTCCGGTTGACATTATTAAAGTCTCTATGTTGGTATTAAGGAATTGTTTTGACATATCCGCTTGATTTATAAATTCTCTTTTGGCGGCAAAGTTTGGCGGTAATTTCATGTATAAAAGCTGATGTAATGCGAATGGAAGTACATTCTTTGTCCGCCGCTCGTGGTATAAACACCCTGAGTTGAAGTAAGGTATTTTCTTTGTACTCTCTTAAACATTTTCTGCCATTACCTATTGCTGTGTATTTGTGTGCAAATCAATATGTGTGACTTCGGTAACATCGGCAATGATGCGCCGACAGCAGCGGTGGGATCCACCTCGCCTATACTGAGATCTTCTGGATTCGGGCTCCATAAACCATTGCCGACCGCCCAGCCAGACCCAACTTTCTCGATGGATCAAGTGATGAGTCTAGTGACGTCAATCACGAAACCAGCCACATCAAGCGCCGTGGCCGCAGCGCTGTCTGCTACTCCAGCGCCTTCACGGGATCGTAGCAATTTCTACCTACCACCATTCGACCCCGATGTGCGCTCACACGACATCAGGGACTGGTGTGCCAATGTTGACCAAACCATTGTAAATATTGGCATATCACCACATGAAGCTCGCATGAAAGCAATACTGCAACTGAAAGGAAGAGCGAAGACGTGGGCCGATACGTGGTCCCTACAATCCACCACGTGGGAGCAAGTTAAGCAAGACCTAATCCAGACATTCGGCGAAGAGTTCCGGTATGCTGATGACGTTCAGCGGAGGCGCGACTACACGTCAGAGCAGGCGTGCAGCTATGCAGACTACGCAACCACGGGATGGACGTTGTTCAAGAGATTGCGGCCAAAAGCCACGGACACCGAGGTAATTGATGCTCTTATCACTGGTATCTACCCTGATTTTGTGAAATGTGAATTGTTACGTAATACGCCTGACTCTTTGCCCAAACTAGTCTCTGTTCTGAAAACTTTTCGTAAACGTGACCGACCGAAAACTGATAGTTTAGAGAAAAGTAATCTTAACAAAAAACCCCGACTTTCGGAAACCCCTCATCAGTTATTAGGTCAGTCGCTTATTTGTTTTAAATGTAAAAAACCTGGTCACCGGGTTCGTGACTGTAAGGAAAAGTTGGCACAAGATACAGACCCTAATATTTCCGCAAAGCCAACGTCTCAAGTTACGCCAGACAACCGTAAGTCCATTGAATGTAACTATTGCCATAAAAAGGGTCATTTAGAGAAAGCTTGTTTCCATAAGCATAATAATGAAAAATCAAAGTCCGATCAAATGTCCGTTAATTATTGTGGAAGTCGTTGCATGACTACCGTCAAAATTGGAACTAATTCATATCCTTGCCTATTTGATTCTGGCGCAGATTGTTCGTTAGTGCGTAAAAGCTTTTCTGGTTCGATTCCGGGGAAAAGAAAAACTGTATCGACAGTTTTCAAGGGCATAGGCGGCGTGAATGTCACTTGTACTCAGAGTATTGCGGCTATTGTAGAAATCGATCAAGTTACTGTAGTGTTAGAACCATTTGTTGTAGAAGATCACCAAACCCAGTTTAACCTTTTAATTGGCTATGATTTAGTGCAAATTCCGGGTCTTACTGTCACGCTAATAGATAGAAATATGATTATTGCTGAATGTTCTTTAGTAGAGTCCAAAATAAAACTAGATACCGAGACCGACCTTTGCGACTCTATCATGTTAGAAAAATTAAATTATAAACAATTTTAAAGACAATTTTACTTCTGGTAATAAAGTCTCTGAGGTAAAAACTGGTCAACTGACTATTGGATTAAAGAATATGGATAAAATTGTTCAACGTAGACCCTACAGATTATCTCCAATCGAACGCGAAAAAGTTAAAGACATTGTAAATGATCTTAAACAAAGCGGAATTATCCAAGACAGCTCATCCCCTTTCAGCAGCCCCATTTTATTAGTAAAAAAAAAAAGATGGAACTGACCGATTATGCGTTGACTTTCGAAAGTTAACTAGGTAGTTAAAAGTAAAAGTTAACTCAAATACAGTTAGGGATAATTTTCCATTACCATTGATTGCCGATCAGATTGATAGGTTAGGTAAAGCGTGTTATTTCACTTGTTTAGATATGACTGCAGGGTTCTATCAAATACCGATTTCTGTAGATTCAATAGAAAAAACCGCTTTCGTTACACCTGACGGGCAATTCGATTTTTACGCATGCCCTTTGGACTGTGCAATGCGCCGTCTGTCTATCAGCGTGCCATTAATAAAGCTTTAGGTGACTATAAGGATAAGATTGCTCTAGTTTATATTGACGATGTTCTTGTAATTTCTGAAACCGTAGAAGAAGGGTTAACTAACTTAGAATTAGTTTTGGAAAGATTGACGAAGGCAGGTTTTCACTAAACATAAAAAAAAATGCTCATTTTTAAAAAAATCCGTTGAATATTTAGGGAATATAATAGAAAACGGCACCGTTAAACCCAGTCCCAGAAAATTAGATGCCCTCTCAAAGTCTGCTGTTCCAAAGAACATTAAATAATTACTACAATTTAACGGTCTAAGCTGGTTATTTTAGAAAATTCGTACCAATTTTTCTAAAATCATGGCCCCTTTATATGAATTAACTAAAACTGGCGTACCTTGGAAGTGGACAGAAAAACAGGAAAATGTTTGAAAAGAAATAATTAGTAGATTAACATCTTCTCCACTCTTGACAATTTTTGACCCTGATTTACCATGTGAACTCCATACAGACGCTAGTTCTCTGTGTTATGGTGCAGTTTTGATCCAGCGACAGGATTAGAAAACTTTTGCAAACTTTTCAATTTGTTGTTGAGTATAGGAAGGGTAACAGACTTTCTCATGCCGATTTTTTTTTTTGTCGAAATCCTGTAGCCAGCCCCTGTGAAATTCCTAGCGAGAATACCTCGTTGCAATTTTCAGTAAACTCTTCTACACTTGATCATAACTGGCTCCTAATAGAACAAAAACGTGATCCAGTTCTTAAAAACATAGTTAAACAACTCAGTTCTGATACAATACCAAAAGACATTTCTGACACTTATGTCATATCGCAAGATAAATTGCTTAGACGTAAAGTTCAAATAGAAAATAAAACTCGTAAACTTATTGTTGTGCCACGTAATTATGGATGGAATCTGATTGCTCACTATCATGATAATCTTCAACACTTCAGTTGGGAAAAAGTTCTAGCTAAATTAAGAGAGCAATATTGGTTTCCCAATATGTCAAAAATAGTCCGCAGGTTTACTGAAAATTGTGTTAGTTGTAGAATTCGCAAAGGTATGTCGGGTGCTAAACAAGTTACTCTTCATCTTATAGACAAAATTGCAATTCCTTTTCACATCATACACTGGACTGGACTGGTATGAACGGTAAACCTAATATCGCTGAATATGCGTTTGTATTTATTGATGTCTTTATCAAATAAACTCATTTAATTTATACCAATGATCGAACATCTGATACAGCCATATCTTGTCTGCAAGAAGTCATTTCTATTTTCGGCACCCCAAATAGACTCGTAACCGATCAGGATAAGAGTATGACATCATCCGATTTCAATAATTTTTGTCGTAATTTCAATATTGAGCATCACGTAGTGGCTAAAGGCGCTAGTCGGGCAAACGGTCAGGTAGAACGTATTATGAAAATCATCAAAGATAATATGTCTGTTGTGGAGCTTAATAAACAATGGCACACTGCTATTCGAGATTTACAGTTGGCTATTAATTCTACCGTTTCTAAAAGTACAGGAAGATCTCCCATGGAGTTATTATTTGGAAAGAAATGTTCGCCACCGGGTATTAAGCTTTTGCATATCGATGATGATGAACCAATTGAAGGTCTTAATAGTGTTAGATCATTAAGTGAATTAAGAATGGACGAGCGATCATTTCGAGACAAGTTAAGATTTGACAAAGGCAAAGCTCGAATAAAGGCTTTTAAAATGGGAGATTTCGTCTTAATGCATAAACATGAAAGACATACGACTAAGCTTGGTCCTAAATTTGAAGGTCCGATGGAAGTTCTTGAAGTATTGCCTAATAATCGCTACAAAGTTAAGCATGTTAATTTAAGGGGATGTTCCGAAAAGATCGCTAGTCATGATTTTTTGAGACCAGCACCTGTGGCTCAAAATGATCCATTTAATGATGACAATGAACCGACCGTATGGGCGGATAATTTGTAAATTAGCTTATCAACTCCACTTTCCTCCCTACTACGCTGGCTGGCCACCATGCGTATCCATTTCCTGGTCTTAGGGCTATATCCCAGGCGGGTGATGCCATGTGGTATGGCTAGATCCAAGGCGGGTGATGCCGTGTATTTTTGGGTAAGCCCAAAATGGGTAATGCTGTTTTGATGTAAAATGTTTTACAGCGCAGAGAGCGCGCTGGATCAGAATGGCCGTATGGGCGCCAAACCATTATTTAAGTTTAATTTTAAGCTTGTTTTGATTATTTAGTATTTAACCTGACTTACGTGTTATTTATTAAAAAGTTTCTGTTTTGATACTTCCTTTTGATTTATTTAAAATATTGTAGTTTCCGGTTAAATTTATATTAAGTTTTTATTTTGAGAGTTCCGGTTGACATTATTAAGTTTCTATGTTGGTATTAAGGAATTGTTTTGACATATCCGCTTGATTTATAAATTGTCTTTTGGCGGCAATGTTTGGCGGTAATTTCATGTATAAAAGCTGATGTAATGCGAATGGAATGGAAGTACATTCTTTGTCCGCCGCTCGTGGAATAAACACCCTGAGTTGAAGTAAGGTATTTTCTTTGTACTCTCTTAAACATTTTCTGCCATTGCCTATTGCTGTGTATTTGTGTGCAAATCAATATGTGTAACTTCGGTAACATCGGCAATGATGCGCCGACATGTACAATATTAAGCGGTAAACACAAATAGCAAGAAAAAAACAAATCTTGGCAAATTACTTCTTCTTTCTATGGCGGGTCAGTTAACACTGGGCGCTAGCTGTTCTTCTAACACTATGTTTAGGCGTAATAAGTTAACACAATCCAGCTTCACATAAAACCTAGAAGATGACTTACGTTGAGTTGCACGAAACTAACATTAGTTTAACGGAGACTTTAAAGTCATGCCATCCTTTACATTTTGTATCAAAAAGAAAGTGACAGCATCAAATTAAGTTTCCGTTAAACTAAAGTTGGTTTTGTGCAACTCACCAAAAATTGGTCAATGCTGAAAACTTTTAAATTAAAATTATCTTTTACAGCCGAAATCTAAGTGAATGTACTTACCAGGTGGTGCGAGTACATCTTGCGCCTGATCCCTCAGGTCGGCGCGTCGTCGTTCTATGAGGAAATCACAGCGACGCTTGTGTAACGCCAACGCGCGGGCTTCTAGCGCCTCCAGTTGAGGCATCTAAATAACACAAACAATTACGAGGTTAAAAACACATCAAATAGCCTTATCTACGCATAATACCGATCAAACTGTGCGTTTGTGCGTGTGTACTACTCCCACAGATTATCTATCTATATAAATAAAAATGAATTTCTTTTCGTTAGTCTCGCTAAAACTCGAGAACAGGCTGGACCGATTTGACAAATTTTAGTCTTGAAATATTTGTCCAGGGAAAGTTGAAATGGTAAGAAAATCAGAACAAAACACGAAAAAACGGGTAGGTAGGGTAGGTCAGTAGATATGGTAGGTAGGTAGGTAGGTTGGAAGATAGGTAGGTAGGAAGGTAGGTAGGTAGGTAGGAAGGTAGGTAGGTAGGAAGATTGGTAGGTAGGAAGATTGGTAGGTAGGAAGATTGGTAGGTAGGAAGATTGGTAGGTAGGAAGATTGGTAGGTCGAAAATGTAAGTAGGTAGGCTAGGTAGGGTAGGTAGGTAGGTAGGGGCCTAGGTAGGTAGGTAGGGGCCTAGGTAGGTAGGTAGGGTGGGTAGTGTAGGTAGGTAGGGGCCTAGGTAGGTAGGTAGGGTGGGTAGTGTAGGTAGGTAGGGGCCTAGGTAGGTAGGTAGGGTGGGTAGTGTAGGTAGGTAGGGGCCTAGGTAGGTAGGTAGGGTGGGTAGTGTAGGTAGGTAGGGGCCTAGATAGGTAGGGGCCAGCTAGTTAAAAAAATTACAAATTAAGTGCTTTTTTTTACCTAAAAGTGAAGTATTTATAATGTAAGAGGCCTTTGCCCTGTAGTGGGGCAATTATAGGCAGGTATTATTATTATAAATATGAGAGTCGACTTACTTTCTCATCAAGGCACTCGATAAGGTCGGTGAGGTACCCGCGTATGGCCTGCGCCCTCCTGTACGCGGCGTCTAGCTCGGCACAGCGCGACGCCCGGCTGTCTCGTATTCTGGCCGAGTTCAGTAACCTCTCGCGGAGGTCCCTTTGTGTATCAGATGTTGAGTCGCGTTCCAGTTGTAGTTCTTGTAGCCTGTACGTGGTGAAGTTATTGAGAAATGTATTCAAAATCGAATGATGTTATTAGCTTTACTTTGTCGGTTTTTGGTGTTACAATATAGTCTACTAGTTTTTGCCCGCGACTTCGTCCGCGTGAATGTCGGTTATCGCGGACGCAGATGAAGTCACGGACTAAAAGTAACCTATGTCCTTCCCCAGGGTTTAAGCTTACATATCAAATTTCATCAAAATCGGTTCAGCCGTTTCATCGTGAAAGCGTAACAGACAGAGTTACTTTCGCATTTATAATATTAGTATGTATAGTACTCAAGGATACCGTAACTTCCTATTAAGAGCGCCCATCCCTATCGAACGAACTTCAACGCGAGCGTGATTGAAAACTTTTTTGTTTCAACCAACGCAAAGCTCGAAAACAAACGAGTGAGTGAAAACGCGATAACATCACAAGAAATTTGGCGCGCGGAAATTTCACAAAACTAGTTCCAGGACATACGTGTTTTTAAAAAACCTTACAAATTTTTGATAAAAATGTTTGTAATTTAGAATCTCCATTACATGTGCAAGGTTTCTATGAAGCTGTTTTTTTACTTTTTCAATGTATGAGTGCATTATAAAGGGCCAAAGTTCAGATAAAATTGTGCATAAAAACTGATTTTCGGACGTGATTACTGAAATTTTTTCCCAAAAAAAAATATTTTTGGCTTCATACATACCTAGATTTAAACCACAAGATACCTGTGTGTTAAAAATATTTGGACAATAATTTGTTATAACGCCGTAATCGCGTACGAGTGTTTGTATGGGAAATATGCCGCCGGGATGGGCGCTCTTAAAGTGAAAGTGCTAGGGTAACCGTGAAATTGAAATATTCTTACGTTGTTTGAAATTTTCAGCCCAGTATCTAGTTGCATAAGTTAGAAAACCAAGTAAATGTGTCTATATAATGAAAATATTGCGTTTAAGAGCTTTTCTAGCTTGGAGAGTTATTGATTTTAATTATTAGAATTCTGTAAACGCATATTTGTTATATACCAAATACGGTGTCAAAGAAGCCCCTTACCGCGATAAGATCGTGATAGTGACACTGCTTTACAATTTTTTGCACAGTTTACATTGGTAGAAGAGTCTCAACGACGTTTACTGCAGCGTTATTTGGTGGCTACATTATCATAAAAACACATGCGAGTAATTTAAAGATCCGTATTTCTAATTACATAACATTTTTTATTTAAAACACCCCCGTAAGAAACAAAGCTCGATCAGACTTGTGGAAGATGCTACTATCTATTAATTAACTAGAAAAGAGCTGATAATCTTCAAACGGCTGAACAGATATTCTTGCATCAGAGCTAAGATTACTCCAAAACAAGACACCTTTAAAAAAAAAAGAGTAAATCAAAGCCGGTTCAGCCGTTTTTGCGCTACGATTGCACAGACAGGCACTTATAACACCCTTCCCCTTTTGTCACTTTCAAGAAATAATTAGCGTTTAAAACATTCCATGAAACATCAAAGGCAAGTTAGTTACAACAAAATTCTAAGAAAGTACAATAAAAATCGGTTTAACTATTACTTAGTTACACCTTTCTTATCCTAAAGGTAATCCGACTCTATTGTTTTAAGAAAACAATACCAGCTTGTCATTATTAGAACAATGTAATTTGCTAATTACTTACTGATAAACGTTAACAATCCTTCCTGTGCTAATTTATGATAAGGATTAGCAACTGTCCCAAAACCAGTCATAAACTATCCCCACCACTGTTACTTGTGTC
Organism: Charanyca ferruginea; assembly: GCA_947361185.1. Taxonomy (NCBI): domain Eukaryota; kingdom Metazoa; phylum Arthropoda; class Insecta; order Lepidoptera; family Noctuidae; genus Charanyca; species Charanyca ferruginea. The sequence goes on along the minus strand of OX376059.1, from coordinate 24,650,111 downwards.
GCCACCAGTAATATAAGCTCAGTTTAAGTTTGAACTTCAAGTGAGCAACACGTCTCCAAGTTACGATTGTCTAGTCCAATAATAGTGGCAGCCAGTTTAGTGCAAAAAAAACGACAGTGCCTTAAAAATAACCAGTGTATACTTAAACGTAATTACAATAAATCCTTCTAACTGTAAAAACAAAATGGCTGACGTAGCCTACAACTTCATAATCCTCGCGAGACAGTTATCCCAGCACAATAGCTTCAAAAAAGCCTTCGATATGTACATGTGCGCTTTTGAGAAACAACCGCCCATCAAGAAGAGATTCGAGATAGAGTTTCGAGCAGTACTATCGCGAATGAACGAAGAATTAGCCGCAGAAGACAACAAGCCAGACATCTTCGCAAACTTCGAAAAGGCCATTAAAATGTTTCCGGGAAACGTGGAATTGCTGAACGATATCGGAAGGTATTTATACAGATACGGATATTTTTCTGAAGCGCTCTGCCATTTTGAAAAGGCGTTGAATATTGACAACAGCTGTGTCAGCATAGAGAAGAATTTGAACAACGCTAAAAGCTTTCTTTTCCCGAGATGCCAGTTCAGGTATTTAAATGATAAGATTCGTAATGACGCGTATAGAAGAGCTATAAGGAGTTGTGTGACCCCCGCTATGGACAGCGTGTTGGATATTGATACAGGGACAGGACTCTTGGCATTGTATGCGAATGAGTGCAGCCCTGTAGCAGTTACAGCATGCGAAGCCTCCGCAACAATGGCTAGACTTGCTGAATGCGTGATGCAAGACAACAGTGCTCAAGAAGTTGTCATAATCAACAAACCGTCTGTCGTTCTCAACCATAATGACATTTACGGAACCCGTTCAGTACTGCTCACTGATACAATCGACTCTGCCTTGTTCGGCGAATATATCCTACAGTCTATATGTCACGCTTGGGAGAATTTATTACAAGAAAATAGCAAAATAATACCCGGAAGAGCTGAATTCTTCGTCGCAGGTATCAGATGTGAAGAACTCAACAAGAAATATAAATTATGTCACGATACAAAGGACATTTTGAATGTGGCACATATGAATGTTCATACAACGACTTATTTCGGCGAAACTTATTACAGTGAAGATGTGAATTCTTACGATAATTTAAAATACATGTGTGAACCACAATCGTTGTTGAAAATTGATTTTAATAACTATCATGATGTTTGCGAGAAACTGTATCGGCAGGAGCCTTATATTGCGAAGTTAACTGCAACGGAAAACAGCGAAATGAACATGGTGATTGGCTGGTTTAATTTACATTTGACAGACGATATAATGATTACCAGCGATCCTAGAAGCGAAGCCAAAGCGAACGCGTGGCAACAAGCCATATTCTTTGACATCTTACCGAAGACACTTCGTAAAGATGAGACGGTAAGCGTACCCTTTTTAACTTACGGTGGTAGATTGACAACATTACCAGACACAAATACGACTATTACCAGAATTTCACCTGAAACATTGGCATTTTTAAACGATGTCGAATACATGGATATGATTAGAAAAAGTATTGGAACCGTGTGTGTCCATTTAGGACAAACTGTTGACATTTCTCTCGTGGACATGGTCGATTTGAGTCCATTTCCAATGTTCGGAGTTTTAATGATGAAACGAGGAGCCAACTCCCTCATATGTCACGTGAAAACTAACGACGACAAAGCTTTCCTACTGGCCGTTTTACAAATAAACGAAATACCAGAAGGTAAAGTAACAATTCTAGTATCTGATTCTTGGTCGCACGAAGTGTTTAAAGAAAAGAAATTCCATGTTATATTCAGCAATCTCGTAGAATTTAATGGTGACATAGATGTGAGAAGAAAGAGAATAGTTGAACATTTGAAGCACGTCCATTTAATTTCTGGGGGCCTGTCTCTACCAGTATCTGTCACTATAATGGGACAGCTGATTAACAGTAAATGGTTGGAGATTAATAACCGCGTTTTGGACGAGAACGTAGACTGTGTAATGGCAAAACATGTGAATCGGTACCAGGTATCCCAGGCAGTATACTTAGATGTCTCTCGCATGGAATATCATCCGTTATCTGAAGAATTTGCAATCAGCTGTTGTAGCGATTTAAAATCTGAGGTCATAAATGTAACTGTGGACGAAGATGGGGAATGTAACGCGATCCTATGCTGGTATAAGGTGCAGTTGCTGGACGAATGGCGCGAGATCTATACGAATAGGAGCAACAGTTTCGTGGAATCTATGGCGTTTATGTTCAGTCTTAACGTAAAAGTGTTTTGTGGTGATCAAGCCAATGTGCTGAAGTGTGTGGATCCAGATGGATCATTTAAGTTGGTGCTCGATATGGAACCTTATTAGTTTAGATTTTAAGTGGATTTTTATATAATTATAGTGCCTACTGTAAGATAGATGTGTTGTTTACCCGACTGCTTGTTTTTGTAATAATAAAGTTTGATTAAAATTTGTTTACTTGGAACTAATTTTTTTTTTATTCCCAAATGAAACTTATATCCACAAAACCACTCTCATAAAGGACAATGCCAGAAACTCTATAGAACTTTGCCCCACTCAATAAGTCATGTGCAATATGTAGCATCTTACTGTTTATTTATTGCTGATAACTAAACATTATACCCTGTTCACAATAAGATTAGACATAAACACAAACCTTTTTACAGTTCCTTCAACCGATTTTGACTTCTATTCCGTAGGCTTAAGGATGACATTAGAGGCAAAAAAAAGTGGTTACAATACAACTGTTTACTGCAGTTGCCATTTTTCATGCTACCAACGCAATAGAAGTCAAAATCAGTTGAACGGACTGTAAAAAAGGTTTGAGTAAATGTCTAATCTTATTGTGAACAGGGTATAGTCTTAGTGACTGTAGAACTTGCGGTTTCCGTTTAAATCTAAAAACAATAATGACATTGATTATAGGTTAAATTGTATTTTAGGTAAAATGAGATTGTATTTTGTGGGTAGGTATTTCGTAATCCGCAAGAACTAAAGAAAAACAAGTATAGAAAGGTTCTATATTCATTACAATTATTTTCATTAATTTACTTTTTCTGTACATGTGTTACTTTTTCTGTACATGGGTGGGGCAGGATCTGGCATTGTCATTTCCATATAATCTAACTACAGTTACCAACCGTTTCTTAAGCGCATCAACGAGTTCGTTAGCTGACGTGGGAGGCTGCGTGCCGGTCGTGAGAGGACGCAAATGCTCCGGCGCAGACATCTGCGGCGCAGGCAGGGCCACCGAGAACGGGTTCACTTCTATCGCCGCTTCACCTGGGAGAAACATTTACTGATGTTAATATAACGTTGTTGTAAGGACATTATGAACATCGCTCACATTTACAGCACCGACACGGCAACGGCAAAGCAACGGCAAGGAACCGGCCCGGCCATAATCGCGTTTGAAAATTCAAACGTTAACTGCCAGCGCGCCCCCCGCTAGCTATCATCTTGTTTATCTTCACTACATATTATAAACTACCACTTTGCCCGCGACTTCGTCCATAGCCATACCAAACTGTCAAATTTTCCCAATTGAATATGAACTTTAATCTCTTGCAATAAAGTTGAAAATCTATCAAAGTAATTTTTTTTTTTTTTTTATATATTATTATAGGCTTGCGTTTGACCGCAACTCACCTGATCTTAAGTGATGATGCGGCCTAAGGTGGAGCACGCTTGCCTAGAATAAACCGGTTCACTCGTGCCTTGAAGATACCCAGATTATATGTATCGGGGAATAGAGAGGCGGAATTGACAGATCGTAGTGCTGGCCTCTGTCCATTCGAGATATTCTCAGAAACTACTGCACAGATTTTCATATGGTCGACACCAGACAGAGAAATTATCTGGGTATGTTATAGGCTGATTTAAACATTCATGGGGTCAAAGCTGCGGGCAAACGCTAGTATAAAAAAATATTTAAACATTTTATTTCTTTGAACAGCCATTCTTTATTTATATACTTTGTCGGATCAGTGCTTTTATAATGTGCGATGACCTCAAAACTCTGCTTCGATTTTGTAAGGCATTTGAACCAACAGTTTTACTAATGATTTCTAAAAAGCTGCCATCTTGTCACATTAGTCAGCAATGACAGGGGATTTATCAGCATGTAAATGGGTTAGTACTACCAAAATGAACCAAACCACGTCAAAATTTGTCACATTTATCAAAGTAATTGTATTGATTTTAGATCTATTCTAAGCATAAGTTTTTTATGTACAGTCACCATATCAGATAAGTAACAAGTGTCGTCAGATATAGTAGTAGTTGAAGTTTATTTAGAAACCAATGGATGTGTTCTAACCACAGATATAGATAGATAACGTAATTATCACGATCTGTATGAAAACCAAGCGTGCCATTTTTTGGATGTCACAATGTAATACGAATGTTTTGTTTTTCCCAAATTTGATATTCCCAGGTATTACTGAGGGTATTCAATTAAAAATAATTGATTTTTAAATTAATTACGCAAAATATTAATCACAAAATGACTTACCGATGGAAGGAAACGTTTACTTTATTTTTTTACTTACGATTTTTGTACGTAAGCTAGGCACGAAACTAGGCACACGAAGAAGTTGCTCTTGCGTTATCTAGGTCTATCTATATCTGTGGCTCGTAAACTTTAACCGTATCTGACGACCTAGGCCTGTAGACAAAATCCCTTTGTGTTAGCGTTAACGTCAACGGAAAAATCAAATTTTATGCAGTTGACGTTTGCTTACGAGCTGTCACGTGATGCTAATATGTCAGCGACATACAATTTGACTTTTCTGTTGGGTTTAATACTACCGGAAGTGGGTTTTTTTCTAGGCCCCCTGGTTACTTATCTCTTTTGGTGACTGTACATTGAACTGTTATTTCTTGATATTAAAGCATTTCGCATATTGAATTAGTTTGACGTTATTGAGACTGTGGGGATCGTTTCGGCAGAACTATACTCCAATAAGCTCGGAAAACCGTATGGTCTCTTAGTAAAGAGCGCAAAATAGAAGTTTAAACGAACTAAAAATCTTATTACTAAAAGTCTTATTTCAAAATACGGCCTAAAATAGAATCTTAAATGGAAGTCCAAAAACATACTTTACTACTGGGGCGTCTGTCGGACGAATAGCGAGCATTCATTGGCTCCAATTAGGCAGGAGACAACACCAATCAATTGATATACTTTTTTAAAGTTGTCAAAACGCAATAGATTTTGTATGACAATAGCGGACGTGACGCCATATATTAGCCAACTCAATTGACTTACTATTTATAGGTTTTAAAGGGACAAAAATCTAATTTTACAGTAAATTGAAGTTGAACCGTGCTTTCAAGGCCAAAATAAAGTGTTTTTTTTTTAGGGAAGTTTTCTTGCTATTATTGAAAGCAATAAACGTATTGCGCCAACCTCAAGAACAGTTCGATTCAAACTTAATGTCGGCTTTGAAAACGAGGCGAGTGGCTGCGCAGTAACAATTTGTGTCAGCGGGGCACTGCGCAGCCTGTAGCGAACTTCACAGCCACACCATTAAGTTTGAGTCGAACTGTAACATGGGACCAAGAAGCTTATAGGTAAACGTGGAGGCAACACTCAGAACATCTAAGTGAAACCAACTGATAAAAAAACACATATCACTGTCTCGTTCTTATGTATGCATTCAGAAAGAGAGCGTCTGCTCACAGTTGATTTCACTTAGGTATTTAGTGTTGCCTTCACTTTTACCTATAAGCTTCTTGCATGGCACAAGGGTAGAAAAATGATGAGTGTCTAATATCCAATTGTTTATCAAGCCAATCAGCACCCGCGATTCGTCAGTCGGACTCCAATTTAAGAAGGTAATTTAGTGTGAGACAGTACATTTGTCGCGTCGCGTCTTGAATAGTATACAATGTCATCAGACCAGTCAGATCCATGAAGACGGGTCGTGCCTTCTGCAGCTGCTGTTCCACCCACTCGTCGGCTTCGCTGTCCAGCTCCTCTTCAGAAGCTGCCGCTGTGCCACCTAAATCAAAGCAAATAAAATAATTTATTTGAATAATACATTGTTATAAGGTGTTACAAAATTGGACGTAATCATACTTTTTTTTTTTTTTTTTTTAGCCTGTGTTGTCCCACTGCTGGGCAAAGGCCTCCCCCAAGTCCTTCCAGGAGCTTTTATCCAGCGTCACCTCGAACCAGCCCTCGTGGTACGCGTCTAGGTCATCTCGCCATCTCTTTCTGGGCCTTCCTCGGCGACGCCGTCCATCTTCAGGCACCCATTGCGTGGAGACTCTCGCCCAGCGGTCACTCTGCATGCGGCTGAGTGACCCGCCCAATCGCACTTAAGCCTGGCAGACTTTTTGCCTACGTCTAATATACCCGTTTTAGAACGCAACGTTGTGTTCCAGATTCTATCCTGTCGTTTTACACCCAGAATGCTGCGCTTCATTGCTCTCTGGCAAACTCCGAGGCGGAACTTTTGTGACTCGGTAAGCAACCAGGTCTAGGCACCGTAGGTTAGGAAGGGCAAGATATACATATCGATAAGTTTTCGCTTCAGGGAGATCAGTAGATCACGTATGTATACATATTAGATGAATATTATTACATTGCAATATTTTTACTCTCTAGGTACTGTAAAGGTTGCATATGTTTGGCATGCAAGTTGAAACCATTAACTTTATGGTTTATGTCGGAACACTCTGGAACCTTCTAGTTAGTTTTAAACAGAGTAGAATAGAATTGTTATTATATGTCATAAAGTGCTGCCAGACCTGACCCTGTCAGATGCGCAGACATATTATTGTTGTATCCCAATATAGTTTCTTTAAAGTCTTTCCATCTTCAAGTCCTAGTATTTAGCTCTGTTCTTCCGTTAGGCGTGCACGAAATACGTCTTCATCACTTGTGTTTTTTGGACGCTAGTCTGCACTGTCACTAATTTTGTGCAGTGCATCGCATCCACAGATATAGATAGACCTAGATAACGCAAGTATCACGATCTGTATGAAAACCAAGCGTGCCATTTTTTGGACATCACAATGTAATACGAATGTTTTGTTTTTCCTTATTATTCCTTATTTCCTTATTACCAGGTATTAGATTAAAGATAATTGTATTTTTAAATTAATTACGCATAATATTAATCACAAAATGACTTACCGATGGAAGGAAATGTTTACTTTATTTTTTTTACTTACGATTTTTTATCGTAAGTTAGGCACGAAAATAGGCACGCAAAGTAGTTTCTCTTGCGTTATCTAGGTCTATCTATATCTGTGATTGCATCCTATAGGACTCTTTCAGATTTTAATAAGATTTATGAATTATAACCATGTGTAGTTTCGACTTGAATTGTATAATAGATAACTTGAAGTTAAAATGGTCTCTACTCACGTTTAGGCTTATCACTGGGCAAGTCCAAGCCGATGACATGGATTCTGCCTTCCTCGTCATCGTCGCCGGAGCCGTCATCCCGCACTAACCGGGATCCCGGCGCGGACTCTGATTTCACGGGAATGTAATCTCCGCCCAATTCGCGAGCCTACAAAAAGTGAAACTGCTGGATTATGGGTGCCGAACAACAGTGCTGGGGACAAGACTGAAGGGTACAAGGGTTCAAAAGAGGGGGAAACTTGGTGAATAGGGTCACAGTCAAAACGTGATTCCAGCATACATTTTGTATGCCAATTTATACTTATGACGTCACTTCTAGTTAGTCATTTGTGAACTCAATTGACTAACTATTTTTTGTTTTTGAAGCAAATTAAAATCTAATTTTACAGTAAATTTAAAATTAATTGGGATTTCAGGGCTAAAATTAAGTTGTTCTTTTTTAGACAAGTTCTGTTTTAGAATTATGGTGTCATCTACCCAATTTTAGTAACGTTATGTTATATTCAAATAAAATAACTGCAAGTGTTTTTTTAAACCTCATTATCATTTCAATAGTAATGTCTTGTCTCACAGCACTATAAATTGAAAGTAAAAACAAAATAATAACACATCATGCTGCAGCTAAATTTTCTGCAAGAAAAAAAAGATGGTTGCCTTTTGATATTATGTCTGGTCAACCTTAACAAACAAGTCAGAAATATTTGTGGAATGCCGGGTAGAATGTATACAGAGTAGGGAATTATCACAGAGCGTTCACACCACGGTATTTCATAATAACCTTGAAGGCCACCAAACCATTTTCAAAATACTTTTTTCAAGTTTTTTTTTATCTAGTTTTGGAGGCTCTTAATGACTATGCCAGCCTTATAGGATCAAACATACATACTAAAGTACTATTCAAATGTTCCCTACTGATTCTTTTAGACTTATGTTTCTTGCTTTAATTAAAACCAGTTGATTAAGTTCTAAGATTTTGGACTAAGATACCAAGCGTCGTAAACGCTCTTCCTTCAAACAATTACCTTAGCTATCAGGCGGAAGACTCGAGAAGACTGTCTATTTTATTTTGTCACAGAAAATATAATTTCACTAACAAAGGTTGCTTAAGTGTAAAGACGGGAGCCCTTATGTTTTTTATTAAAATATTGTTAAGGCTTGCGTTATTCCTCATGTGGAATATGTTGTAATAATACTGGCTGTATATTACTGTCCATAGACTGTATTCAAAATTCTACTCATTCTATGTAACTAGGTTACCTATACTTCTATTAATAACAGACCTAATGAAACACGTCTTTTCTTTTCTCAAATACAAAATTACAACAAATCGTTATCAGCACGAGTGTAGCTCAAGTATTTGTTTATTTAAGAAATGTAATGCGTGTTTTCGTAGTAATTTATTTAAGTGATATTTGTGCGATTTTCTTTTGGGAACGAAACAAAATAGTTCTTCGTGTACTCTTCTGAGATGGCGAACCCAAATGGAGACACAAATGAGCGAGGTATGCGTAGTTCCTCAATTCCAACATTCACCCTACATAACAGAGAAGGGTATAGTACGTGGAAGTTTAAAATGCGTAATTACCTTATGCATGAGGAGTTGTGGGAAGCGATCAGTGGCTACCCAACAGGGATGAACGTTTCCAATGTCACAAAGATGAGGAGCGATCAGAAGGCACTAACAAAAATTTGTCTTACCCTTGAATCATCTGCAATCACGCATGTGCGAAGTGCAACTACGGCAGCAGAAGCATGGAAAGCTCTTCAGAATGCTTATGAGGACAAAGGTATGGGTCGGCGTTTACATTTAGAACGGAAGTTATACAGATTGAGACTTGAAGACTTTGATAATAATATTGAGTCGTATATCAATGCTGTTATTTCCACTGCCCAAGATTTGGCGGATATAGACAAAATAATAGATGATGCGTCCATTGCTGCTATTCTTTTGGGAGGTCTAACGTCGAGATATGACCCATTGATAATGGCTCTCGAAAATAGTAATGTTAACGTTACTACTGAACTGGTAAAGTCCAAATTATTGAACGAAATGTCCAAGGAAAGCTCAATAAAACTGGAGACCGCTATGAAGTCAAAAATTGATGCCTCTTTTGTTGAGTCAAAGGCAAAGAAAATTGTGTGTTATGGTTGTGGAGAACCTGGTCACAAGAGACCAAACTGTCCTCTAAAGAAAAAGAAGGTCATGAAAAGGAAGAATCCCACTAATAAGGACTCTACCTCTGTGTCTGCTTTAGGAGCAACGAATAATTATGACATGGACAAATGGTACATTGATTCAGGCGCTACCAAACATATGACTTCAAGACGAGATTGGTTTGTAGACTTAAAGCCTATTGATAACAAGGTGACAGTTGCAAACGGGACTAAGATTGCCGCTGAAGGCATCGGTAAAATATCTATAAATACCGAAAACAACGTCAATACAATTACTGATGTGATGTATGTACCTAACTTGCAAACAAATCTTCTATCTGTGAAGACAGCAGTAGAAAAAGGGTTTACTGTAATGTTTGATAAGTCTGGTTGTAATTTATATAATTCTAAAACCTCCTTTACAGGTGATGCGGTTCTACATGGCTCGCCCTGTGGTGGATTGTACACACTTGATTGTGCTGTAAATATTCCCCAATTTAGAGCCTATGACGTGCACTCTGATTCTATCTCTAAGTACAGTACGGTCAACGTAACTTGGCGCGTCTGAAGTTAGCCGATTAGCTGCGCAGTAGACAATTTCGTTCCTAAAAGTTCCATTGCGCAGCCAAACAGCTAACTTCAGACGCGCCAAGTTACGTTGACCGTATTGTATCAGGTATGGCATAAGCGTTTAGGTCATTTATGTCGCGTCGGTATGAATCTGCTGAAAAATAGTCACAAGGTTATTGAATATAAGGATGTGGATAAAAATCCATGTGTTGCTTGTGTTCAAGCGAAACAAGCTCGAAAACCGTTTAAGGCGATTACTTATAAAAAGGCAACTTCAATATTAGAATTGATCCACTCTGACCTTTGTGGACCAATGTCAGTTAGCTCTTTTCAGGGTAATAAATACTTTTTAATTTTTATAGACGATTTTTCGAGAACTATATTTATATATTTTATTTCTTCTAAGACAGAGGTAAAGGATAGTTTTTGTCACTTCCAATCTATGGTTGAAAGACAAACTGGGGCTCAAATTAAAACAATAAGGACGGATAATGGGAAGGAATTCGTCAATAGTGACTTTTCAAGTTATCTTAGATCTTGTGGTATTCAGCATCAAACTACGGTACCATATAGCCCTCAGCAGAATGGTGTTGCCGAGCGCACTAATCGCTCAATTGTAGAAAAGGCACGCTCTCTTATGGCTGAAAGCAATCTTTCTAAAGCCTTTTGGGAAGATGCTGTTCGAACGGCTGTGTACCTGAAGAATAGATGCCCACACCGTGCCTTAAATAATAAAACTCCCTACGAGTTGTGGAATGGTTGCAAACCAGACCTAAGTAATCTCAGAGTTTTTGGGTGTAGAGCTCTTATACATATACCTTCTTGTCACCGTAAGAAATTGGATCTTAAAGCTGATGAAGCTATATTTGTAGGCTATACAGAAGATCTTAATAGTTATCTTTTTAGAACTTCATCTTGTCCTAGAACCTTACAAAAGTCTAGAGACGTTACATTTTTTGAAGATTGTTTTTCTTCTTTAAATAATAGAAATGTCAACAATACTAAGACTTCTACTGAACCTTTAGTACTTTCTAATAGTCTGCCTATACAGGAAGAAACCAGTACAGTTCAAGAGTCTTTTGAACATATTCCAGAGATCACTGTTGAACCAGCTCCAGAACCAGGCCATACTGTTGTCACTGAAGATCAGACTGCTGAAACTGATCAATTTTTTGAAGCAATTGAGGAAGCAGTAGTTTCTCCTAGTCAAACTGATGGACGTAGATATCCTTCAAGAGACCGGAAACCTCCTAATTACTTCTCATACCGAGTTTCTAGTCAAGCGTCTGATGAGCCTAGAACTTATTATGAGGCTACATTGGCTGATGATGTTGACAAGTGGCAGATGGCAATGACGAATGAATATAATTCATTGATGAAGCTGAAGACATGGAAATTGGTTGACAGAGAAAACAAAAAAGTTATACCATGTAAATGGGTTTATAAGTTAAAGAAAGATCCAGCAGGAAATGTTGTGAAGTACAAAGCAAGATTAGTTGCTAAGGGATTTACTCAGACGCCAGGTGTAGATTATTTTGAAACATTTGCTCCTGTCGTGCGGCACTCTTCCTTGCGTACTTTACTGGCTCTCGCAGCAGAATTGGGTTTGAAGATGCGTCACTTGGACGTTGACACTGCATTTTTAAATGGAGATCTGCAAGAGAAGGTCTACATGGAGCAACCTCAAGGTTTTAAAGTAAAAGGTATGGAGAACAAAGTGTGTGACTTACGAAAAACCTTGTATGGACTTAAACAAGCTCCACGTGCCTGGAATATAAAGTTAGATGAAACTTTATCATCTTTTGGTTTTGTGAAAACTCCATCTGAACCATGTGTGTATACCAAACTTTTTGGAAAAGAGTTGGTTATCGTTGCGGTCTTTGTCAATGACATAATTGTTTTTTACAGTAATGACAAGACGTTTGACATCGTCAAAAATGACTTGCAAAAATATTTTTCAATAAAAGATTTGGGCTATTTAAGCTATTATCTTGGTTTAAATATCACCAGAAATAATGATGAAATAAAAGTACATCAGAAAAATTATATTAACAATATTTTACAAAAGTTTGGAATGGAGAATTGTAAAACTTGTACAACTCCACTATCTGGAAAACTGGAGGTCAGTACCAGCATTGATAGTGATCACAATTTAGAAGCGTATCCCTATCAAGAATTAATTGGTTGCCTCATGTTCCTGAGTGTTAATACTCGTCCAGACATCGCATACGCGACTAGTTATCTGAGTCAGTTCAATACTCGTTACAACAAGACTCACTGGTTAGCCGCGAAGAGAGTCTTACAATATTTAAAAGGCACTTTAGATTACTCGATTTGTTTTAAAAAATCAAGTATGCCCCTTGTAGGATTTTGCGATGCCGATTGGGCAAACTGTAATATAGATCGTCGTTCTTATACTGGTTACTGTTTCAAAATAGCAGGCAGTCCGGTTTCATGGGCTTCGCGGAAGCAGCAAACCATAGCTTTGTCCTCAGCGGAAGCCGAGTATATGGCAATAACTGAAGCTACGAAGGAAGCGATTTATTTAAGGAGGTTTATCACTGAATTAATTTCAGATCCTATGGTAAGGCAAAAGTTATTACCTAATACCGTACCTATTTGTACCGATAGTCAGAGTGCACAGTGTTTGGCCTTAAATCCGGTACACCACCATAGGACGAAACATATAGATACCAGATATCACTTTATTAGAGAAAAGATTAGTGATAATTCTGTAAACTTACAATATACCAAATCAAGTGATATGCCCGCTGACATCTTAACTAAACGATTGCAGCGTGTGGCACACGATAGATGTGTACTGGGCTTAGGTTTAGTGTAAATACACGTTTACTTCAGTACTTAGTATACATTTTCATATTTATTTTTTAATTGGTATATTTTGAGTCCATTTTTATATGTTATTTATTAGTGAGAATTTTGATTAAGGGGGCGTGTTGTAATAATACTGGCTGTATATTACTGTCCATAGACTGTATTCAAAATTCTACTCATTCTATGTAACTAGGTTACCTATACTTCTATTAATAACAGACCTAATGAAACACGTCTTTTCTTTTCTCAAATACAAAATTACAACAGAATACAACAAAGATTATGTTGAACCACGCATGGGAAACATGCCTTGTGTGTTTATAAATAATATTTTTCTTTCTTGATGCTTCAAAATATTACTTTTCTTTTATTTTCGCATTCGAAAAATAACGTCACCATCACCTAAAAAGATGGTTGCGTTTTTCTTTTTCTGAAGCACTACACGTACGTCCCACTGGCAACTTCGCTAATGTCACTCATGCTCAGTATTACTACACATCTACTCTATATGTTTTTTTTTCGGAATGGAATCTCGCAGGTCAACCTAGGAGGTTGTCGGCTGCTTAACCGGACTTTCCTTTGGTGCCATAAAGTGAATTTAAGGCCTCCAACCAGGGCAAAAAACTTATAAACTAAGCGACTACACGCTAAGGGCACCTCGCACCACCTGTGGAGTACGAACCTCGGCTTAGGACATCGCTGGGGAGGGCAGCAAAGGGCCAGGCTGAATCGGATTTCCACTATTTAGGGACAAATTTAAAGCTACAGACTCAGCGGCGCGGGCTGGCACGAGCAAGGATGGGAAGGGAACGCACGGGGTCGTCGCGGCATGCTTCGGCGGTAAGGACGGAATGACAGTGGTCTGTATTTGTGTTTAACTACTGGATTTGATAGAACCTCTTCTCTTTATAAGCAGCGTCGCCGAGTAACAACAGTTGCAATACGGGCGTAGCCACCAATCAATTCAATACTACTTTTTATGAGCTGTGCAAACACGATCACCCCCCTCCCCCCCACCCCACCTCCATAGATTTTGTATGGCAATATGCTCCTTTGACTTCACATAGCTGCCAACTCAACTAACTAACTTATTTTTAGATTTCAAAGCAGCTAAAATCAAATTTTACTATTAATTATAATAATAATTATAATTAATTAAAAAATTATTGAGTTTTCAGTGCTAAAATAAAGTGTTTATCTAGAGAAGCCGTGGATTGAAATTATTGGCACTTATTCAGCTAAATTCAGTTTTTGTCCATAGAAAGAAAACATACAGTCGAAATGAGAACCTCCTTCTTTTTTTAAGTAGGTTGAAAAACCGGTTTAGTATGGAGATGCGTACGCATCCGTTCAGCTTTCCGCGTCTGAAAGGATGCGAAACAAATTTGGTATTTTCTATAGAGAAAAGCTGAATTGAGCTGATTTAGTGTAGTTGGTCCCTAATGGTGTGTACATCCGTTTTTGTCGCAAAAACCCAAAAACTATCAAGATCAACCCATCCTCAACGACGTGGAACAGCAGTCTGCAGCCAGCGCTAGTCCCTCACCTCTCATACCTGCTGTCTGGTCTTGCGAGCGGCGTGGATGAGCGCGGCGTCGGGAATGCGGCCCGGCGCGCCCAACAGCGCTGCCCTCACGGACTCGGCGCGGTACCGGTGGAACCCCCTGTCGTCCTCGTCGACGTCACCGTCCTCGGGTGCACTCTCGTCGGACACGTCGCCCGCCCCGTCAGCGGCCAGAGCCTCTCGACCGGACAGAATCAGCCCCTCTAACGTCACCTTCTTCTTTGGTTTGTCGTTGTTGATCTCAGTGTGGTTGTTCTTTTCCTAGATTTAGAGTTGTTTTATAGTATTTTTGTCCTGTTTATGCTTTATATCTATTCTCCACAGTCGCGGGCAGCTAGTCACGAGTGGCTTGTATGGGAGGCTCCCTGGTTATTCACAAAACTAGCTGCTCACTAGAAAATAGATCTAAGAGCAAATAAAACCTTGAATCAGACAATATTAAACATCCACATGTTGTCTTCTTACTAAGGCAACTAAACATTTAAATAGAACAATAGGTACTTAATGAGTGCCACATAATTTTAATCATTACTTATCTAAGGCCTGCTTGTGCCAGTCACAGTTATCTTTTAACTCCAAGTAAGTTGCTAACACAGGCCCATTATGTATTATTGCCCATTGTAAATTTGATTTATGTCAATATAAAGTCGACTGTCCTATGACAAAGTGTTTCTGGACCCATCCTTCAAAATATGTAATGGTTGACTACCACTGGAAACTGGAAAGAGCTATTCTTTTTTATAATATGGTGTTCCTAACCACAACAATTAGATCACCCATGCAGTTTCAAAAATATATGTTCAATAAAGAGTCATTGTTCTCTTTCAGAAACCATAATAAGAGATGATTTACATGAAACATAATTTACATGTCATTAAAGTAGTATAAAAATATTATAGCTTATTCACATTGTTTTCACATACAATATAGGCACATGCAATACATACTAAGTTGTAGTTTTATGTAAACATTTTGTGTGTATGGTACGCATATATGGTTACTTTTAACTAAAAAAATTTTTGTGTCTTTCATATACCACAAACATTATTTTGCAGGATTATACCATATCTATTTAACAGCAATTATTTCTATTAAGGGGTGGGTCCAAATCTGCCCTTAGTGCTTTTTTATCCCTACATCATGAATTTTGTAAGTTCATGAAAAATAAGACATTTATATAAATGGTACACTTTGAACATGTTGTTTTCTTTCAAGGAATGCTTACTTAAATTTGTCCATCTGGTACAAACAGTGTCATCAACTGGTTACCCCCTATCCGAAGAAATGTAAATGTGTGCAGGGTAACCAGTTGATGACCCTGTCTGTACACTTTCACATATAGACCATTGAACTGATTTTGGTGAAATTTGATACAAAGTAAGCTTGAACCCCAAGAAAGAACATAGGCTATTTTTTTATCCTCAAGTTCTTTTAGATTCATGATAACTGACATTCACACAGATAAAGTTAAGTTGTATAGAAACCAATATTACATAAGAAGGGCCCTAACTCCACCTAAAAACACAAAAGTGTATTATAAACTAAAAACCATCTCCAAAATAGTTTTACTGAGACATTACCACAATATTCCACCTTACCTCAATAATGATAGAGTCATATTTGTTATTATCACCATCGGTTCTCACATCACGCTTCTGCTTCTCTTTCTCACGCTTCTTGGCCAATCTCTTACTTTGAGAAGACTTCTTGACTTTAAACACTTCTGTTTCTTCTTCTGAAAGTTGAAGTATTGGCTTTTTAATTATTGTAATAGGTCAAAAATAAGCATTAATTGTAATTAAACCTGTTATAGACACTGAATAGAATTGAATTGATGAGCTAATGGGCTCCAGACACAGAACCAGTTAGCCAGTTCAGTAGCACAATAAAGCCAGTTTGCATTGAACTGCGTGTAATGTGACAGAACTGACTCGTAAGCTGGCTTTCTGTATGAAGCCGCAATTATGATATCCTAGCCCTTTGCCCGGGACTTTGTACGTCTGAATTTTCTTACCCATTTCTTTTTATAATAAAATAAAGCCCAAAGCAATCAAGGCTACCTAACGTAGTTTCCTATTGATGAACGATTTTTTTAAATTGGAAGTGTAGTTCCAAAGATTACCCCCTACGTAATAACTAACAAACCAATTTAACCTCTTTATAATGTTAGCATAGATTGGATTGTAAGCTTATTCACACTGAAGGCGATCCATTGACATATTTTTTAATTCTGGTTAGGTCATTCAGCAAAAATAGGTCAGTTTATAGCTGTAAGGTTTTCTTGTTGAATAATTTTCCTATGGCTATATTTTTAAGATCGTCTACACAACAAAAAAAGCAAGAAGTAATCGCAAGAAAAATTAAGGTAATCACGGTCAGCCTTGAAAAAATGTAGTTACGCCTCGTTACCTTCGTCAGCGAAACTCAATAGAGGAGCTTTCTTAGAAGATTTGAGTTCCTTCTTCTCTTCACTGATTATTGGCGGCGGCGGTGCCTCGGGTTCCCCATCCTCATCGTCATCAGCACAAAATATACGACGCTGTATCTTCTTCGGCTTTCGAAACAACGACATCTTAGTTGCACAACACTTACGCTGATGGTGATAAACAGAAATAACAGAATAGCCCAAAAATAATCGTAATTTTAATCAATTTTCGTCAAAAATCCACTAACATCTATATTGGTTAGTGGCAAAACCACAGAGTACAGTACATTATAAATATAATCATTATAATGTACTCAGTATTACCCTGTATTACTCAATACTGGGCAACCGCAAAACGTCACAGTGACATTTCAGAACAAAGACAAGACACGAAGAAAGTATCGATATCGATTCTTTGTAGTATCAACATGAACTTTACCTATAAGCTTCTTGAGTATCAAGTATAATACATCCCCTTTCGATACCGATATATTTGTACTCTACATTCGATACTTTTACTCATTAAGTACTTTTTGACAGATACCGTATCGAAACAGTTCTTTTAAGTTCATTCAATTCGTTTTTTTTTTTTTTTTTCTACTGTACTAATGTGCAGTTTATTGTTGATATCGTGCCTGAGTATAATTGTTATTCAAGAGAAATCTAAAATGCCGCCAAGTAAGAGTGAACTTCGGCAGTATTTTCTCAAAATTAGTGCGAAGGAAGTTATATGCAAGATTTGTTTTAAATCATAAAAACCTCAGGGAATACGATACGGAAATGTAACCTAATTATATAAATGTTACTTAGTGTTTACTTAATTCGAGGGTAATACGCCTTATGGTGTCCGTATGGTGTTGGACGTAAAGAATAGCACCATCCCATATCTTCCCGTGGGTGTCGTAAAAGGCGACTAAGGGACTTACCAGAGAATGGGCAGCAGCATTCTCTGTGCCTTTGTAACAACCATACTGCGATCGCCAACCCGCCTGCCAAGCGTGGCGATTATGGCAAAACCCCCCAAAATGAATAGCGCAACACAAAAACGGCCCCTAGTACCCGGCAGCTCGTCTAGCTTCGACTATGGTAGCGGTCGAGGTTACGGCGTGGCAAGGGGTGCGAAGAATCTCCGGAAGGGATCAGGCTACCTACACCGACGACTTGACCTGGCAACATACAACACGCGTACACTCCGGACCGACGAGAAGATAACGGAACTCGAAGAGGAATTGAGCAGGCTGCGATGGAGTATTGTGGGATTATCTGAAGTCCGAAGAGAGGGGGAGGACACGATAACCCTGAAATCCGGCAACCTGCTCTATTTCCGAGAGAGTGACCGGCAGTCCCAGGGTGGTGTTGGGTTTATCGTCCACAGGTCCTTCTTGAACAAAGTGGTAAAGATCGAGAGTGTGTCGACCAGGGTGGCGTACCTTATACTCAGAATATCCTCAAGATATTCGCTGAAGGTCATACAGGTCTACGTCCCGACCTCGGCACACCCCGACGACGAAGTGGAGACCATGTATGAGGATATCTCTAAAGCCATGCATGGTTTCAAAACTCGCTTCACCGTTGTCATGGGTGACTTTAATGCGAAACTGGGCAAACGAGACGGTGATGAGCTGCATGTGGGGCAATTTGAGTTTGGACGTCGGAATCGCCGGGTCACCAACTGGCTAGTTTTATGGAGAAGGAGGGCCTCTATATGATTAACTCCTTCTTCAGAAAGTGTGAGCACAGAAAGTGGACCTGGCAGAGCCCTGATGATGCAACTAAAAATGGGATTGACTTCATCATGTCAACCAAGAAGCAAATGTTCAATGATGTCTCTGTGATCAATTCGGTGAAAACCGGGAGCGATCATCGCATGGTAAGAGGCACATTGAACATCAATATAAAGCTTGAAAGGTCTCGACTGATTAAGTCTACGCTCCGTCCAGCACAGGTCCAGATTCAAAACCTCGAGAGCTTTCAGCTCGAACTCCAGAATCGTTTCGAGTGCCTAGGAAGCTCAGTGGACGAATACAACGACGAGTTCGTGGAAACTGTCCATACGACTGGGTCTAAGTTCTTCAAGACACGGCGTGCAGATAACAACAAAAAAACTCTCAGATCGTACTCTCAAGCTCATGAAGGAGCGGCGTGAGATGATCTTGCAGTCTTCAGATGAGGCGTGGAAATACCGGCAGCTCAATAGACGGATCTCTAAATCCTTGAAGAGCGACCTCCGCCGCTTTAATATCGAACGTATTAAAGACGCAATTGAGAGGAATAAAGGCTCCAAGGTATTTGCAAGGGATCTGGCTATTGGGCAGAGCCAGCTCACGAAACTGAAGACCAACGATGGCAGGATTGCGTCCGCCAAACCGGAGCTTCGGAGGGAGATCGAGAGATTCTATTGGCAGTTGTACACGTCAACCAGTAAACCCGTTGTAGATCTAGCGAACGACCCAAGAGCTAGACTAACCCGACACTATACCGAAGACATCCCGGACGTCAGCCTGTACGAGATTAGGATGGCTCTGAAACAGCTTAAAAACAACAAGGCACTGGGTGATGATAGAATTACGGCCGAACTCCTGAAGGCGGGTGGAAAACCAGTACTTAAGGCCCTTCAGAAGCTGTTTGATTCCGTCATACTCGAGGGAAAAACGCCACAGGCATGGTGCAGAGGTGTGGTGGTACTCTTCTTCAAAATGGGCGACAATGCTCGGTTGAAGAACTGTAGGCCCATCTCACTTCTGAGCCATGTCTACAAGTTGTTTTCAAGAGTCATCACGAATCGTCTGACGACGACGGTTTGACGACTTCCAGCCTCCCGAACAAGCCGGTTTCCGAAAAGGCTTTAGCACCGTAGACCACATACATACGCTGCGGCAGGTTATACAGAAGACCGAAGAGTATAACCTGCCTCTCTGTTTAGCGTTTGTGGACTACGAGAAAGCATTTGATTCGATCGAGACTTGGGCTGTACTGCAGTCTCTCCAACGGTGCCAAATCGACTATCGGTATATCGAGGTGTTGAAGTGTCTATACAGAAACGCCACCATGTCAGTCCGACTTCAGGACCAGACCTCAGAACCTATCCTTCTGCAGCGAGGTGTGAGACAGGGAGACGTCATATCTCCGAAACTGTTCACCGCTGCATTGGAGAATGTCTTCATGTTTCTGGACTGGAGCGGGCTAGGCATCAACGTCAATGGCGAGTATATCTCTCACCTTCGGTTTGCCGACGATATAGTGGTCATGGCTGAGACCATGGAGGACCTCAGTACAATGCTCGGTGACCTCAGTAGAGCTTCCGAAAGAGTGGGTCTTAAAATGAACATGGACAAAACCAAGGTCATGTTGAATGCCCATGTAACACCCACTCCTATCAAGATCGGAGACTCTACACTCAAGTTGTAGACGATTATGTCTACCTGGGACAAACGGTCCAGTTAGGTAGGTCTAACTTCGAGAAAGAGGTCAATCGTCGAATCCGACTCGGCTGGGCAGCGTTCGGGAAGTTGCGTGGTATCTTCTCGTCCAAGTTACCGCAGTGTCTCAAGACGAAAGTCTATGACCAGTGTGTGTTGCCAATGATTACATACGGGACCGAAACGTGGTCGCTCACAATGGGCCTCATCGGAAGGCTTAAAGCCACCCA
The DNA here is from genome assembly GCA_947361185.1 of Charanyca ferruginea. Classification (NCBI taxonomy): domain Eukaryota; kingdom Metazoa; phylum Arthropoda; class Insecta; order Lepidoptera; family Noctuidae; genus Charanyca; species Charanyca ferruginea. The sequence continues at coordinate 24,629,511 of OX376059.1, read as the reverse complement.
AAGGGCAATGGAGAGGGCTATGCTCGGAGTTTCCTTGCGTGATAAAATCAGGAATGAGGATATCCGCAAGAGAACCAAGGTTACCGACGTAGCCCGAAGAATTGCCAAACTTAAGAGGCAGTGGGCAGGGCACATTGCTCGCAGAACTGATGGCCGATGGGGCCGAAAAGTTCTAGAGTGGCGACCGCTAACCGGAAGACGTTGCGTTGGAAGGCCTTCCACTAGGTGGACCGATGACCTGGTAAAGGTTGCGGGGATCCGCTGGATGCGAGTCGCACGGGACCGGTCAATGTGGCGCCACTTGGGGGAGGTCTATGTCCAGCAGTGGACGTCTTTCGGCTGAAATGATGATGACGATGACGCCTTACTCACCATCCTTCTTGCTGTACAGTCGAACAAGCTAATTGGTTTACAGGCAAAAGTATTCATCTTTCTACTACACTAACAACTTATTTATTAATTTTATGATTTTGTCATTAGTACGTAAGTACCAGGGATACATACGTGTTCGAGTTAAGAAAATTTATTAAATTAAAATATTGTGAGTATAGTAGAAAGATGAATATTTTTGCATGTAAACCAATTAGCTTGTTCGACTGTACGTCCCGCCAAGGTCATACTTCGAAAGTACCGTGAAAAAAAACAATAATTATTATTAATTGTTTTTTTCACGGTACTTTTGATATGTGACCTTGGCGGGACGTACAGCAAGAAGGATGGTGAGTAACGCGTTTAAGATGGATAAGTTCTGCTGCTGTAAATGCAATGTCAAACTGACGTATTTAACTAGAATTGAGTGATAAAGGGGATAGAACCGATCTGGCCTATCGACCCGCCCGCCTTTTTGTTTATTTTTTTAATCACTGCGCGCGATTATCTTGATATGAATGGGTAGAAGACTCATAGACGAACAAAAAATGTCGCGCGATGTGCTGGCCTCTGTACCTACTCTCTTCCAATAAACAGTAATAATAATAACCTGGGAACGGTTATTTTGATACAATCTGACGCCTATAGACACGTAATAAGTCTATTTATACTGATTGTCGTTGTGCTCATTGTCGATCTTTACCTTCAAATATTTTGGTAACGTGACACTTTAGGGTACCAAGTTACTTGTCATTTTTTGTTCATCTATGAGTCCTCTATCCATACATTTACATATCACTTTCACAGTGCGCCGCGATACTAAAAAAAAAACAAAATAGCGCTGGGACGATATGCCAGCTTCCATACAAGAAGGTTCGAACCCCTTTATGGTGGTCATTCTTTTGATACCTTTTTTTTGTTAGTAGGTACTATCAGTTATTTAAAGTTATGAGTAATTGATTTTTTACGTGTCGTTTTTTAAGCTAGACTTTTCGACGATTGATGGATATGAATGCTACATGATTCTGATGACAGCTATCACAAAACTCATCCTATAATAAAAAGACTTAACATAGATGTCTGGATGTGTTTGTTCTATTGAAAGCAAACTACTACTAGTCTGCACGGAAAAGTAGTTTCGGCTTGGATTAATACTTGGATTAATACTAATACTACTAATTAATAAAGAATAATAATTAATAATCGATACTTTTGTTTCGATACTTTTAGGAGTACAATACTTTTTTTTTCAATACTACTCATGAGTACAGTATCGATACTTTCCTGAATGATGATCTGTTTGCATCACATTGCGAAATAGTGTTAGCCTTTTTTTTTTTTTATTTGCTTTTTGCGGCTGTGATATCACTGCGACCCATGGACTTAATAATACAGACAGGACCGAGTACTCGAAAAATCGCGTCATTCAAAAATGAACCATATCTGTTGAACTTAGGGTTTATTTTAGATACATTGTCGGAGCAGAGGCAAAACGAGCTGAGAGAAATAGCCAGGACCGAGGCCGTTTGTCCTTTTTTCTCAATTGCCAGAAGATAAAAATGTTAATAATGGTAAAAAATATTGAACTTACAGAACAGTTAAATATTCTGTAACTATTAAGTCATGAAGGTAGTAATTAAGAAAATATTTTCTATATAAATATTTATGCTTAGTTATAAGACAAGCAAACTCTCTTAAATTTAATTTATGTAATAACTGCAGTTAATGACACAATGATAACTTTCGCAAAAACTGCTCTGGCAACCCTAGAATATCGTGGAGAATTTTATTGTTTTTTGCATTAAATCGACCTACGATATTTGAGTTCTTTTTTGTAAAAATGGTCAAAAAGTATTGCATAAAAGAGTGCAAAAGCAAATCCTATAGTGGATGTGGCATATTGTTTAACAGAATCAATAATAAAGATTTTGTTTACTAACATGGCTAGAGTGACCATGTCGCAGATGTTTTGTAAACAGAAGACAGTAGGCTTTGGTTTTTGAATTTAAAATTACCTACTAATATTCTGTATATAATAATTATATTTTGTATCACGTATCGCATGATTAAAAGAGCAATATTATTATGTTTATATCAGCTTGCCGACAAAAGAAGACATTTCTCAAAACTGGTTGGATGTAATTCCCATAACAAAAATAAATAAATAACGAAAACTCAGTTGTGTGCCGGCAGACTTTTATGCAGGAAAGTGGAAATCACCATATGGAAAACTCTAGTATGGAAATATCTTCACCCAGACCTTCGACAAGCTTTTCGGACCAACCTCCAACAAATAAGTACATTTTGTTCAAGCTTTAAAGATGTAGTGTCCAGACAGAAATGTACAGACATAGTAGCCCCGCAGAAGATGATTTAAAGCCTAAAGTGATAATACGGTCACTGTCACATCTGACTTAGTTTTATTTCCTTTTTGTCTGCATTCAAAACACCTGCTCTCAAAGGCGTACCCTTGAATCAGAAAACCGTGCATGCACTATAATTCCTGAACATGCTCTGAAAACAATCCTCCAATCGCTTATACAATCTGTTAAACAATACTTATTGCTTTGACTATTTTTTTCTCTGTTTAAGAAATGTTTGGGTCACCCTATTAGAATGAGACAAACAGCCTCGGTACTTCACATCTCTGTCGGCTCGTTTTTCTGGTACGAGTGCTCGGTCCTGTTTGCTATATTAAGTCCATGCTGCGACCAGAGTTGTTAGATTGTGATCGCCAAGTGTTAACCTTGCACAAGTATCATAAGGTCTTATATCATGTCGTGAGTTTTAGTCGATTTTTTTTTAAGACCAATGACCATTACTACAACCGAATATTGCAACAGCCGCATTCTTACCAAGGTAGCATTTTATGATTAAGTACCCTCCACACGGAAATAGTTATTGAATTCTTTAACTCCATTGACATGTTTGGTATGAGCCATCGGCTAGGCGACTGTGTTCTCCTGTTATCTATAAATATTTGGCTTACCCTTGTTTTATTTATTCTCATTTTATTTGTGTTTAGTTGCTCTTTATAGGTAATGGATAAACAGCGATTACTTATTGTTTACTACAATCATACAGTTTGAACAATTGACTGTTAGTCGATTTTCGAGCTATTCTGAATTATTTAGTCATTTACTACTGTCACAGCAAACTTAATTTTCAGAACGTCCCATCTCTATCTCTATCATATTTTGTCCCGCACTGAGTAAAGTGCGTTTTGGTTTTGGTGAGTTTTTAAATAAAATAATCTTTATTTATTTGATCGATCATGTGTTCAAATTCCACAATGTGGTGTTCTTTAACGACTGTCATTATAATTAATTCCGTACTATGGCTATTTTACGGAAAATTGGGAATTAAGTGACGCATCCTAAAATCCTGTCAACTTGTGTAATTTTCGTTTGCAGTCCTTAAATTTCTACGAAGTCCCTATACCACACGCCACGATGGGTAGGGAGGACAAGGCTACTTGGAAGACTAACTACTTCACCAAGATCATCGTAAGTAAATAATATTTAATGGCATAGCAACATCGTGTATAACCTGAAAATTGAAATTCTCAATTTGTTAAAGATAATGAAACTTATTTTAGCAAGATGTAACTGTTCAATAATAGAGTAATGGCAGGACTGCAAACTACTGATCTCATGGGTTTTCATTTTTTTTTTCTGTAGCACGGAGCTGTGATAAATTTATCATCCTATTGAGTTACCATAATTTTTTTTTTATAGTTTTATTTATGCAAGTAGGTACAGTACGCAAAAGAGATAAGTATCCATGTCGTCGGGAATAGTTGAAGATTTCTTAGAAACCAATGGGGGGCGGGGGCTTTCAAATGAAATTTTATTAAATCATTGAACTGTATATTCTCTATAAATTGTATTTTATTTTATTCATAAAAACCTATCGGTTTCTAAGTAAACTTCAACTGTTTCCGGCGACATGGATACTTATCTCCTTTGGTGACCGTACATAATCCCCTAAGACGACCCACTGACCCTACATTGCTATAAAAATATATTTTCTTTTCACAGCAACTCTTAGATGAGTACCCAAAATGTTTCATTGTGGGTGCAGACAATGTGGGCTCGACCCAAATGCAGCAGATCCGTATTGCGCTGCGTGGTCACAGCATCATCCTCATGGGCAAGAACACCATGATGCGCAAGGCCATCAAGGACCATATGGACACCAACCCAGCACTTGAGAAACTATTGCCACACATCAAGGGAAACGTCGGCTTCGTGTTCACCCGTGGAGACCTTGTTGATGTCCGTGACAAGTTGCTGGAGAACAAAGTGCGCGCCCCAGCCCGTCCGGGTGCTATCGCCCCTCTGTCCGTCGTCATCCCTGCCCACAACACCGGTTTGGGTCCTGAGAAGACTTCTTTCTTCCAGGCTCTCTCCATTCCTACCAAGATTTCCAAGGGTAAGCAATTTTATATTATGATTAAACCAACTCCTGAACTTATACATTCATCACTGAATAATATAGTTATAGTAAAACGTTGATTAATCAAACTAATTGGGAGCGAGAATAGGATAATCAAAATGTGGGTGTTTTGGGACATCAAACAAAAACAACACGTTATTACATACATAAAGACACGCTTATATCTGTGTGATGTAAGAAATAAACACATACATATATGAAAATTGCACGTAGGATCTCAGCAAGCAGACTAACAATGTTCGATGAAACAAAATGTGTTTCAACATGCTCGATACCTGCCTATGTACAGGGAATTTGTTGCTTGCTGCCAAGCAACAAATTCGTACCAACATTTGGATAATTGAGGGTTCAGATAATCAAGGTTCTACTTGTATTTGCATAATGTCTGTCCTAATACCTGAGAACGTAATATTAGTTCTCTGGCTTCGCTTTCAGACAAAATTGAAGTCTTCAAATTTATCCTAGTGTGATGGTTCAATAAGAGAATATTGCACTGGCATTTTGAATAGACATTTTCTTCTATCCTTTCACTTAACAAAATGTACATATATGTAACAAAATAGGTATAAAATTTTAGTAAAGTTCAAATGTATAGGAACATTTTAGATATGTAGAGATCTACACAGTAGGAATGTATTTATTTCTTTTGGAAATAGCTTGTTAATACTTAGCTTGTCAATTTCTCATGAAGCTGTGAGTAATCTTTCTGATATCCTACATGCTTTTGTCAATACATCTTCTAAATTAAAAACTACTCTTCTAGGTACTATTGAAATCATCAACGATGTGCACATCCTGAAGCCCGGTGACAAGGTCGGGGCTTCCGAGGCGACCCTCCTCAACATGTTGAACATCTCTCCCTTCTCATACGGTCTTGTGGTCAAGCAGGTCAGTAACTATCCTCCTTTGATAAAAATTACATATAAGAAATTGTGGTTCACAGATTTGTTTTACCCTTCTGTAATGTATCCAAAGTGTTGAGTACAGTTTGCATGTCCCTTTGCATTCTGATAATTTACCTTTGGTAAAGTATTTGCTGTGTTGATCTTAAGATTATTTGATCTTTTCTCATAGTCTAAAGTTTATAGCAGACACTTGAACCCCAAAAGTAACTTAATCAGTCTTAATCAGTCTGAATTTTCCGACTGCAAGGCAAAGACCTCTACTCTGTTTTTCCAACTCTCTGTTAAAGGCTATTTGTGACCAGTCTTTGTTGAAGGAGTCAAGATCATCCCGCCATCTAAGCCTGCCTCAACATCACTTGCCATGTAGAGGAATGTGCATTTGACCCAGTGATTGTCTTATGCGGCAGATGTGTCTTACAAACTTGATCACAATAATCACATTGAATATATCAACTACTTTTGTTTGTATAGGTTTACGATTCTGGCACCATCTTCGCGCCAGCCATCCTGGACATCAAGCCTGAGGACCTTCGTGAGAAGTTCTTGGCTGGTGTTGCCAACGTTGCCGCGCTTTCGTTGGCTATCGGCTACCCGACTGTGGCTTCCGCGCCCCACTCCATCGCTAACGGGTTCAGGAACTTGCTCGCAATCGCCGCCGTCACGGAGGTTGAGTTCAAGGAGGCTCAGACAATCAAGGAGTTCATCAAGGTAAATAAAAAATTGTTGTTTACTGCTATCTGATTTATTTGTATACAGCTGACATGAGAATAGCTATCTCTTTTTGCATGTAGTCCATTCTCTCATCCAATAGATCCAAGCAGAGAGCTTAAAAAAAACCTACTTGCTTATAGTACTCTCATTGTTGTCTGTTATAATACCTGAGAATGTAAAATTACACCTCAGGCTTCGCTTTCAGACTAAATTAAAATCTTCAAATTTATCCTAGTGTGATGGTTCAAAAAGAGAATATTGCACTGGCATTTTGAAGAGACAATTCAAGATGTTTTTAAACATGAACTGAAAATTGTCTAAATTCTGGCAAAATCTTAAATAATTATTTGTATTGTAGGACCCCACCAAGTTCGCTGCTGTGGCCGCTCCCACTGCCGCTGCGGCCGCCCCGGTTGCTGCTGCCGCTGAGGAAAAGAAGGAGGAGAAAGAAGATTCGGAGAGCGATGACGACATGGGCTTTGGTCTCTTCGACTAAGCCTGTACGCGAGGCCGAGACTACCCGCACACGACCGATAGGCGTGTAGGAACTGTTCGGGATGTCAAAGCTTCGTCGTCGAGCCCGTGGCTGCAACCACGTATGGGGACGGTCAACGCCGCCGGGTCTGGACACCTATATGGCGGCCGACTTGTCTTACATTTTGTGCTTGTAATAAATGCCACCTGATATATTTTCTAGTTTTATTTTGCTTCTCTGATAACGTTTATTTAGATAGATGAGAAAAACAAAATGTGCACATTAAATAGTTTATTAGAATTCTCACTATTATTTAATGTTTTACAATAATAAATAACCATTTAGGTAAACTAATAAAAAATACATTATTGAAAATAATGCATACACTTATTACTTGTAACATCTACAAACATTTGCTACGTACGATTAAAATATACTGAACCGTCGACAGCCTTGCCTTTAGCAATAGGAGACTTGCCCCGTTCTCATCTCACAGCACATTTCAAATTCGATCCTTTTTCAATATTAATAACCACGATAATTTTGAGCTTCTGTAGTTTCACATTTTGTAATAATAATACCAGCCTATAATAATATGTGGGGGACATTTTCACACACGGCCATCTGACCCCAAACTAGGGAGACCCTGTACTATGGGTGTCAGACAGCTGATATACATACACAAATATATTTTAAATATATAGATAAACAACACCCAGACACAAGGCAAACACAAGTGCTCATCACACAAATGTTTACCCTGGGCGGGAATCGAACCCGCAACACACTGCGCAGCAGTCGATCGCTCAGCTACTGCGCCAACCGTGTCGCCAAACTTGTTTTGTTGTCCACCTGCACGCGTAGCACGACCAGTCGACCACGCTATGTCTACGGAAGAATAGACAAACTGTACTGACTTGTCTATTCTTGCTGTCAGCATGTCTATTCTTCCGAAGACGGTGTCGGTAGTGGTCGTGCTACGCGTGGCTGCAGGGCACAGGCCTCTTCTCATACAGAGAAGGCACGAGCATTAATCACCACGTGCGCTCAAGGCGGATTAGCGATTTCAGACTTGTATTAATATTATAAGTCCAGCTTTCCTCACGATGTTTTCCTTCACCAATGTGGTGTCCAAGATACACTTAGAAAGTACATATTAAAAATAGGGTATTACACCCATTTTTAGGGTTCAGTAACCAAATGGCAAAAAACGGAACCCTTATAGATTCGTCATGTCTGTCTGTCCGTCCGTATGTCACAGCTACTTATTTCCAAAAGTATAAGAACTATACTGTTGAAACTTGGTAAGTAGATGTATTCTGTGAACCGCATTAAGAGCGCGTATTCGTGACGAAAACTTCATGTTTTTGCGTTTTGCCCAGAGCAATATCGTTATTATGTGAGCAGATTATTTAAAGACAATTCACAGTTTTAGAAAGATTAAGTCTTGATTTAGACAGCTACAGAGTAAAAGTATAATTTTTAATTATGGTTTTTTAAAGCGAAGACAATCCTTTGACGATGCTCTTCACACAAATGTTTACCCTGGGCGGGAATCGAACCCGCAACACGCTGCGCAGCAGTCGATCGCTCAGCCACTGCGCCAACCGTGTCGTCAATGCTGTTATTATATATTATGATAATTGTATATAATTATTGTAAATAACGGTTGACTGACAGTTGTCAATTTTTTGTTTACGTAGTATGATTCTAAAAAACTGAATTGAATTTATTATTTTATAAACTAAAACTTAGGTTTCCCGACTGCTTTTTGCTTAAACTATCTCAATAATATATTTATAGATTTTTTCTCGTATAGAGTAAAATACCTTAATGAAAAAGTCATATTGGTAGTTGCTCGTGCCCGGTTGCGAACCCACAACCTCATGTATAAGAGGCGGGCGCCTTAACCACTGGGCCATCACGACATTTTGTAAGATCACGCCTGGAAGGGTAATCAATCACGCAGTGTGTTATACCACGGAACAGATAAATATCTGTTCCGTGTGTTATACAGTACCTGCACCCACATTAATTTAGAATAATAACGCATAGAAGGAAAGTCTCTATACGCTGTCTATGAAAAATTTACGCTACAATAGTAGGTTATGTGTGAGTGATCGGCATGTAATTACGACCGCTGACACGCACACACACGTAAAAAAATGTTGCTAGGAAATATTTTTTCCCCCGATTCTAGGAAAAATGATAATGCATTCGGGCATAGCACGATTGCATTTAAAAAATGTTACGTACGGATACAACAGAATTACATTATTTACGCTTTCAGTTGTTAAAATTATTCAAGGTAAAAAAAAAAATGCACTAAAAACATGAATATCTCCAAAAAAAAACCGCAGATCCATACAGCTACATTAATACATAATTATTCCGAGTTTTACGAACATAAATGTATGGATCAGCTGTTGGTTTCTACCAGAATAATACAGTAGACTCCAACAATGTTAATATTTAGAATTATGGGTAATTTTTCCGTACAGCACTGGCAACACTTCATTGTAATAAATTAGGTTATGAAAATTTTTATTCGGAGATTGATTTACTATTTACATGTGAAATGTAATTTTATCACATTCTTTATGTTTACCGGTTGTGATATGGCAGTATTTTACACAACAAACCGCCATTTTAAAATATTTCTTGCGAGCTGTGTTCAACGGAGCGTGACCTTGAGCACTGACGGCTCGCTGTGACTAGACTACTAAACCATTTACGGTAAGGTATGATTACTCGTACTTTTGAAGCTCGTACTAGGTTTCTATGCGTTATTATTCTAAGGCTTTAAGGTTTCATGATCGTGCAAATTAAAGAGCGCGTTCGCGTTAGGACGTCTAGCGTACGTTTACTTGCTGTAACGTTTAATTTGTGGTAGTACACTTGAATATTTTTATGTGATGCATGCTGACGCATGATAGCTTATACACACTTCACAGAAATTCGCAAGTACATTTCTTTTGCTAAATTCTAAATAAATGATCATTCGCATGCTAAGTAAATAGGCGTGAGCCTGATAAAAGGTAAAAAAAAAATCCTGTCCGAAAGCAAAAGATTTTATTTCGGGAGATGAAGATAGCACCCAGAACCATGTCGCGTATTTTAAAAGATGACTTAGGACTTGCAGCCTTTAAGAGACGCACTGGTCATTTTAAGCTTATTTATTGTAATGTCAAATTTTCCGGGTGTTGTTCATAATTCGAAGACTAATGAATGACCCGCGTAGAAGGCTTATTACACTATTTGTATAAAATCTATTTAGGAACCAGAGTTGTTAGCACACTACACTAAATTGAATTCTTAACTGGACCAATTGAGAATTCAATTTATTAAACCATCGGGAAGTGGACGTTTTGGGAAAGTGAACGTTTTTGGAAGTGGTAGTTTAGAACCTAAAGGACTAAATGGGATCCAATCTGTTCTAAGTGCGATTACACCTGCCGATTTCCTAAATAGATTTTCTACAAATTGTATATAGTGTAATAAGCCTTTAGGATCCATAAAGCAACCTTCCCAGCGTATGCATGCATTCGTCGAACGCATACGCTCCTTACACCGCGCCACGCAACGTTAACTTTGTGTCAAAGTATCTTATATCAACATACAGATACAGTACGGTCAACGTATCTTGTCGCGTCTGAAGTTAGCCGATTAGCTGCGCAGTAGACAATTTCGTTCCTAAAAGTTCCGTTGCGCAGCCAAACAGCTAACTTCAGATGCGCCAAGATACGTTGACCGTATTGTACCAATGTACCTATAGTGCGTGCCACGAAAGATGAGACTTGACACAGACTTGATTTGACTTGCGCAGTACTCGATTTAAAGAAATTTACCTTCATGTCGAGTACTGCGCAAGTCAAATCAAGACTGTGTAAAGTCTCATCTTTCGTGGCACGCACTGTAAGTTACTATCACGTCTTCGTGATTCGTCATCGTCTACAAGATGCGAAGACACCTAAACCGCAAATGAGATAATTCATCTAAACGTCTACTTGATACAAACATATATTTGAGCTACCCAAGTCATTTCCGTGTTGGCCGTATGCTACAACAATCACTTCCTCTCCGCACTTCACTGGGCGATACCTAACTGTTTAAATGTGTTAGGTACTTGAATAGTACAAAATATAGCCGAGATAAGCTATATTTTGTATGTAGAATAAATAGTAGTAGTATGACGAGCTGGGTGGCCGCAACTCCACGTCTCAGCGTATTTTGCGTACAGTATGTGTGTAATAAAGATTGTGTATTAGCGAATTAACGCGTATATTTTCACAAATACGTTAAATAATCAGCATTATACAGTTGTTAATTAACGCAAGGCGTTCCCTTATACCGTTAATACTTCTGTATCGTACAAAGATACAAAAAAAAATACCCATCCAGATTTCTTTTTTCTTACAATGTGGATACGAAAACGACAACAGCTGTACATTTTAGTTTTTTTTTCTGATATATATTTTTAAAGCTATTAATGATGTTGATTAACGTGTGCAACGCCCTCTGATATTTAACATAATGTATATTGCACATAAAAAATGTGGCACAAATAGTTACATATTGTACTTTACGAAGAATAATCACTCTTACAGTCTATGAACAAGTAGGTATACATAACATAGTTTTTTTTTTAATATATTAGACATATTATATGACATAGTATACAGCTTTAAAGATCTAACTAACACCGATTGATACGTAACAGATTCCCATAATAATAAAATTTATTAATATTAGTATTCTCTAATATGTATCTAGTATTGATGTTTAATACAGATTATAGATTATTCCCAGAAGTTCTAAACAAATAATTTTTTAATAAATAAAATTGCTGTTATTCTTATTTCGAAGGGTTTCAATTCTGAGGCCTCCTGAAGAAATTAGGCCGCACTTATGTGTCGAAAATCTACAAATTAGAAAGGCATAGTGGGATGCATGTGTCTGCGCTAGATAAAACTACGGACATCTCTAGGAAATTGTGTCCTAAGTCAATATCAAATTCTTTCCTAAAGGCTATCAAAAAGATAAGCTCCAATCATTTATCTACTTATCACTTGTTTCTCAATTAAAATGCAATTTTATAAATTACTCGTAAAATAGACAGTGTTCGTCAATATAGACACAAACTGAAATTCCTCTATCTAACAAAGATAAACCTCTTATAAAAGTACTAAATTATTGAGATCATGTAATGTGTTCCGCAACTAGATACTTCTCTATTCTAAGTTGCTTCTACGTGCATCGTGAACTTAAATGCTCCATCGGGATCGACACAACGCAGTATTTGAGCTGCTTGACCTTGAACTAGGCGTATATTCGGGTTGGTCATAAATACTATGCCATCCATAAAACAGTTCTTTCTGTTTGTTGATATTTCATTCACATCCTTCATCAATTCTATTGAGTACCAACACAATATTGCAGTGGAGTGTCCATCTTTTATTATTGGTACATCCACTACTTCGGATCCCAAAGGATTTTCACTTGTACCTAATTCTGTAGGATCTGATAATGGAGTGTACTCTAAGTGACTGAAGTCAATACAGAAGTTTTGGGACACCTGGTATGGATTCAAGTGCCTTGATATTTTATAATTATGAACATTCTCATCAAACAACCTGTTATTAATGTCCAGCCAGTTACTTTTGACAATCTGGCCCATTATCTTGATATTGGCAGGCAAAAACAGACCTCCTTGAATAAGATGATGTTGTTTGAGGTGCTGAGCTATCTCTTTTAAGCGCAAGTCAATTTCACCACAGAGTTCAAAAATATTACAGAGAATAGCATGATACTTTTCATCTGCGAAACCCTCCTGGGACCAATCATCTCCAATCATAATAGTAACTCTTGATAAAGCTATATCATTTGCTTTGAATACTTTTTTTAAGAAACGTTTGTCACTGTCAGTTTTAGCACAACATGTAAGCGATTTTGCACCCCTTTTTAGAAGGTGCAAGCCAAACATGGGGAATGGGCATAAATCAATTATATTTATTTGAGACATTTCAGCTATCTGCCCCAAATACACACAAGCAGTGCCAATGCATCCAGATATTGTATTAATATACTCAGTATCATTCAGGAATCTAAGAGTTTCTGGGGAAATTCTGGTGATAGCATCATCCCTGTACATGGTCAATTTACCACCATTTAGTGAGAAATACAAAGGAATAACATCATTCTTTTTCACCTGTATAGGAATTTTATCATAAAAGATAGCCTGTTGCCATGCATTGGCTCTCTGATCAGATCTTGGATCAGTAGTTATTGTAACATTGTCTGTCAAATACAGATTGAAAAATCCAATCACAGTGTTAATCACACCACTGTCTAGAGCTTTTGTTTTAACTTCATAATGATCCTTCTCAATTAACTCTTTTAACTCCATGTAACTGTTGAAATCAATTTGTATTAGTGACTGAGGCTCAGTCATGTATTTTATGTCATCACCATACAGGTGAACATCTTCACAATCATATGGCTCATCAAAGGTCAATACATGCACATTAAGAGTTGGAATCTTTAAAAGTGATTTAATAGATGAACACAGCTGATACCTTCCATTCAGGAAATCACATTGGGCACCGATGATAAAGAACTCACCCTTGTTGGGAATCACATTACTACTAACATTACTTAACAAAGTCTCCCAAGCATGAATTAGAGATTGGAGGACATGCTCCCCAAACAGTCCTGCATCAAACATCTCTGTGAGCAGTAGAGAGCGCTTGCCACCAACTTCATTCAGCTGCATTTCAGTTGATAATTTATTGATAATAACACAGTTTTCAACCCTATTTTCCTGCATAATCACATGTGCGAGTTCACTCATAACTTTGGAGCCATCACAAGCAGTTATAATCCTAGGTTCACATTCATTAGCATACATTGACAACAATCCGGTTCCTGTTCCAAGATCCAAAATGGTTTCTTTGTGAGGGATAACAGTTTCATGTATCGCCTTGTGGTATGCCTCATTGCGGATTTTATCATTTAACATTCTGAAGTGCCAGCGTTCAACAAGTAAGTTTTTAAGTGAATTCAAATTTTTCTCAGCATTGACATAGGTACAATCTATTCGAATTGCGTCCTCAAAGTGGTCCCATGCTTTTTCATAAAATCCACATTTGAAGAGAAATTTTCCCATGTCATTTAAAATATAAATATTGTTGGGGAACAGTGTAAGAGCTCGTGTGTAGTTAACATATATATCTTCCATTTTATTAGCTGAAGTTAGAACATCACTCAATCGACTCATCACCACACGAAATTCAGGCTCGTGTATGGCTTTTAAATCATCACTTTTTTCGAAGGCCATCATATAAAAATCAAAGGCTTTACTGTAGCACCCATTTGTCGACAGCTGTCTAGCAACAGTAACATATTCTCGAGCTAGTTCATCCATTCTAGTAAATTATATCCGTCGGATTTAAGGATTGCAATGGGTAATATTTAATTTAACTTACAGTTCGTTGCGGTTGTAGTCTAGTACCTACGTAATTTGTTGGGTTGTAGAAAAGTTTCTTCAATGTTTTGCTCATAGATATTCCTATTTTCACTGGTTTCACATTGCCAAACAAACAAATACAGAAACACAACAAGCTTTTTGCGACAATAATAATATTTGACACTTTGACAGATAAGAGAAAACGTTATTCCTCTACAAGATCAATAGGTGCGTGCAGTGTTGCCAGACCCAATTTTTAAAAATCCGTAGGGCTACGGTCAAAAATCCGTAAAGTCCGTATTTTGCCTCTACAAAAATCCGTAGATCTACGGACATTTTTGAAAGCTAATTCTGACTATGTATTTAGAGATGGACCGACCTTAAACCTGATTCCGTGTCGGTAAAGAAATTGTTATAAAATAAAATCTCCAAGACAAAGCAAAAGACCATTTTTTTTTATTGATCAACCGTTATTACTGTTCGTGTCACCCTCACGATTCTCACTTTCTCAGTAACATTCTCAGCAACCTAAAATAAGTTTTGAATCGTCAATGCCGGCAAACAAACCAAATCGAAACACGAAATATCACGAATAGTTCATTCTGTTTTACGTTACTCGCTAATCAAACTAAATAGTCTTTGGTTGGACTTACAGTATGACAAAGAACGAAACGACTACCTTTTTTTTTGGAGTAACGTTTCGTTTTACCCGAAATTTTATTTAATTTGAATATTTATTGTACTATTGTTTGGGTCGGGTGGATCGAACAAAAATCCGTAGATCTACGGACAAATCTGAAGGTCTGGCAACGCTGGGTGTGTGGACCAGTGTGGGAGGTTGAGGAGATCTATGATGTATGATAATATGATTGTAAATGCTACCTCTTACACCAAGGGCGTCGCCAAGGGGGGGCGGTAGGGGCAGCTGCCCCCCCCTAGAGATTCCAAAAGGTTCATGTGCCTTTGACTGTATTTAAAATTCATACTTTTCCTATCCACCAAATATCAATTTGCCCCCCCCTAGGCCATCAGCTGGCGAGTCCTGGCGACGCCCTTGTCTTACACACCTCAGCATTTGCCGTTTGCTAGAAAAGGACAACAGATACAGAGACAGATATAAGCACATGCGCAATCAAAGTAGGGAGAATACTTGGTTTTGTCTATGGTGATTGGTGTTTGTCCATGCTTCATTTTTAAAAACAGTCAAGTGTTTCCAGTACAAAAGATGTTCCTTGGTCCAGTATATCTTGAGTGAGAGGGGCTCGTAGCTAAAAAACATATAACCCTTTCCTTGCAGCTTTCCTAAGGCGGGTCCGTCAGTCTCATACTGACTAAAATCCACCCCCTTGTTCCATCTCACACCTCACGTCTGGGGTCGCGGGAACTGACTATACTTTCACAACACCCGACTAGTGGCCGGCCCGCTTCTGGGGGCTCTTCAGGTTAGGGGTGGGAGTGAGGTGTTGAACTCCCCCCGCGACGTCAAAGAGCGCGTAGAACATTACGCTTCGCCACCTGGGGTCCTGATATGTGGGGGGCCCATTTAGGTCTGGCCTGAGGCGGTACCTCCCTCTCCCTAACCGCAGCCGCCTTCTACACGGCATGACCGTTCTGCCTCTGCGCCGCGCGACTCTGCGCCGCACGGCCGGCAGGTCTCAGCGGGCTCGTTTCCGAAGTAGCCGAAAGGTCACTACCTACTTCGGGGGCGAAGACTCACACTCTACTAGCGTATGCCGCGGCGTGTCCTCCTAGCAATCGACGCATTAGTGACACCGGGTATCCGGCTCCCTGTTTATGCGATACAATTACTTCTCGAAGCAACCACGCCGCGAGCGCACCTACGTCACCCAAAAAGACAGGGAGTGCATTCTTCCGAGCCAGTGCTCGAGCACCGGCTGGGACGCCTCGGGTTTCGAGGCACATTGCGAAGCTGCGTCTGACGCAGCTCCAAAAGTCGCTGTATCGGCCATTCACCCTCGCGCCATAGGTACAGTGACGAGAGTACTTTCGCCTCCAGGTCTCAGGGCTGGGATCCGTTCAAAACTAGCCCAACGTCATTGAGAAAATACTAGGCAGTTAATGTCTAGTACAACTTGCTTGATTTCATTTTAAATTGTTGTTGGTTGTTTACTCCAAATAGAAAACCACTAAAATTACTATAACTAAAAACAGCAGCAATATTTTTTTATATCTTAAGTGTTGCTTGTTGCAATTAGCACACTTAAAATATATTGATGATGGCAGTAACTTGTGTTAACAAAAAGTCAAATATTATTTTGTTCAGGTATTTATTCAATAGCTAAGTTATTTTGCAAAAACTAAGTTTCTGCTAGCTATCTAGCTGGAGTATATCACAGTATTCCATGGTCCACACATCAGTGAACAATCCTTGTCACAATAAAAAACCTTCCTAAAATGATTCAGAGAAGGGTACTTTTCTTCTGAAAGCCCCAACTGCCCATATTTGTTACAACCAGTAGTCCAAACTGTATTATCATCTAGGAGTATAGCTGAATGCCTGGAACCACAAGCAATATCTTTAATATTTTTTTCCACAATTGTTTCCTGTTCATCAAAGAGATCAATTAAGGTTGGGATAGAGTAACTTTCTTTGCCTTCTTTACTTAGATATTTGATTCCAAGCTGGCCAGTGTCGTTAAAGCCCCAAGCATACACATCCCCAAATGTACTGAGTGCTAAAGAGTGCCACCCACCAGCACTAATTTTTATTATTTTTATACCAGCAAGTGCATCTATTTCTGTGGGTAGTTCTTGACTGCTTATATCTCCATGACCTAGCTGCAACCTCCTGAAAAAAAAAAATGTTAATATGGTGTATCTATCACTTTATTTTTGGTTCTTTGCCCATGGTTAATGTTATAATTTTTGTACCAACCTGCCATTACCCCAAGTGTAAACTGTCCCTTCTTCGGTCAATATCACAAAATGTTCATAGCCACACTTAATATCAATTACTTTTCCCTTACAATGGCTTGTGTCTACATAGCTTGGCAAAATTCCACTATATACATCCCCACCTGATGTCAAATATAAACACGAGTCACTGGATATCACAGCTTTTATTATACTATTATCAATCTTCTGTTTCTTCGCAATGTCTTCAAGAGGTATTTCAATATGAAAATGTATTTTTTTAATCTCATTTTTCTTTAAATCTACAACCCAAAGTGTTTTCACGTTCGTACCAACCAGTAATAGTTTATAATCATTACCAATAACGCTTAGTTCAACATTGGAATCAATGCACTGTGATGGTAGTGGTACTTTAATAAGTTGTTGTTCTTTTCCATTCCAAGCACCTGTTATATAGAATATGCTATCTGTCTCAAATATGTTATACGACCAGTTGATCTGCAAGAGGTTTGCCTGTCTTAAACCTATTCCTAAATCATGGTTGCTTGCTGTAAATTTACGAAATTCACTTATTATTGTATCGTCACAAAGCCACTGTCCAAATACATTAGACCCTGTTATATAATACACCATAATATTTAATACAAACGGTGGTGTACTGCACTGTATTGTAGTGTCGTTTTTCAATAAAGTTAGGTTAATGTTTTAGGAAAAGAAATTGCTTTACACAGAGAAAAATAGAATTATTATGAATGTCGACGGATTTCTCTGTTATCATTTTGTTGTCAAAATCAAAATTCTAACGTCAATCTGTCAAAGTCAAAGCATGAAGTTTTAGTGATGTTTAAAGGTGTTCGTTATATTAGGTAGCTAAATAAATAACCTATTAAAAAAATATATTCATATAACCTATTATTTATTAAACTAGGTAATAAAGCTATTTACGTCAACCTATTATTTTTATGAACGAACACGATAGTATTAATTTCTAATAGCGCCATCTCTTAGATTTACTCCAGTCCAACTTTCTCAAGTGAATGAAGCGTCAAACGCCACGTCAAGGTTAAATTTAGTACTTTGAAGCCTCCGGCGCCGAACGGCAAAACGATATTTAATATTTCATGTCACATGCCAAATTATGCTCTATTATAACTATGTAAGAGCTAGAATTTCATCTTTAGCTAAAATATTAGTCCCGAAGTTATTTTATGTATATTATGCGAAAATATGCTCTAGCGAAACTGAATAAGAACTAGATTGATAGATTCCAAATAAATAACCTATCAAACTATTATTTATTTCGTTTTATTGGATATTAGGTTCAATGTTATTTATCAGTGCGGACGACTTGCTTGTCGTTTTATGTTGTTTTTAGACGTGAGTTATTTACAATTTAAGCGATTTGTGTGTTAATTGTAATTATTATTTTTTATTATTGAACTACTTTGGTGGAGCTTGGCTTGCTTTGGTGGTGTACTTTGGTGGAAGTTAGTTTTGTGTAAATATAGTTAGTTTAGAATAACGATCGAGTAGAATTAACGATCAAAATGCCCCGAAGAGGTAAATTGTGGAACTATTTTGCCGTGGTGGACGAAAGTGCAAAGAAGGCGGAATGCAATTATTGCAAAAAGTGTCTGTCGTTGAAGACAACGATATCAAATCTAAAGAAACATTTAAAACAAAAACATTTAATAATTTTTAATTAATAAATATAAAACGTAGCATAAATAAAATACATACATATTATATCATAAATTACAATTTCAGTTAGACAGTCCTAAGCCTGTTAATAGTACGAAGGAAATTTCATTGAGTTTATATAATTATAGTTTTAAAAAATGCTTCCAAATTTTCGCAATTTTAAGAAATATAGGTATTAAAATGGTTCCTCTACATGGCAAGCGACATCGCGGCAGGCCCAGGCGGAGATGGCGGGATGATCTAGATTCCTTCGACAAAGACTGGCCCCAATTAGCCCTTAACAGAGAGAGTTGGAAGGAGAGTGGAGAGGCCTTTGCCCAGCAGTGGGAAAATCCAGGCTGAAATATAATATATATATATATATAAGTATTAAAATAGGTCCATAAGCGTTACGTGGCTTTACGTACATAAAACTAACAGCGCACGCGTTGAAATAACGCGGCGCTCGACGACGTTTTATACATCGAAAGATCGAATACTAATATATTATAGCTGAAAAAATATTAGGCGTTTTAAAAATAGCATATCGTTATAACGCGTTTTTAATATATAGCCGTTGTGAACACTTCTAGTGATGTTTAATTTGTTTTTTTTTTAATAAATTAGTTCTTGACCGGATCAGGCTAAGGTCTGAGACCATGCTGCTTGGTCATCATCATCAGTCAGCTGATGTGTACAACCATTGCGCTAACTCAGTTCACTGTACCCATAGATTATGTAACTATGTTGTACGCAAGAAGCATATAGGTAAAAGTGAAGGCACACTTAAACCCCAGCCAGACTGTTGTAAACAAGCCCTCCACTTCGGTCTCCACCGGTGGTTTACAAAAGTGTAAACACTTGTTTGCAACAAAAATTCGTTTGACCTTCAACAACCTCTGTGGACGGACGCGCGTTGTAAACCGCGTGTGGATACCGCCGTTGTAAACAAAGAGTTGACAACACACTGAGGTGGGAGCCTTGTTGTAAACCAGTGTGGACGCAAACACCCACCGTGGGCTCCACAAGCCTCCCACCACCCCTGTTGGAAGCAAGCTTGTCTAAAACAGTCTGGCCCGGCCTTTAGGTATTTAGAGTGTTGCTTCCACTCCAATTTTATCTATAAGCTTCTTGGTTGTTGAGTTGCTCTCAGAATACTTTGGAGTGATAACGTAAACTTGTGATAATGCACAAATCTTACTTTATTTAATTTATATAAACTGCAAAAAAACTGAAACAAGCCTGCGATTACAATCAAGTTGAATATTTTTACTCTGCAAAATATAATATAGTTTTAATAGTAATTAATACTTGTGTTTAGCAGTTTTACTGTTTCGTTACTCTTTGACTTTACCCACTCTTCATCCGTGGGTGTGATGTCACATGTCATAGTTAAAATGTAAGCAATTTGGTCGCAAGCACTGTCAGTTTATGTTTTTAAATAAATAAATGAGAACATCACACCACCCACCTAGATAGCTGGTAATTTCTGTGGATATTGGGTTAGGGCCATGGAGTATGGAAAAAAGTAAATCGAAACAATAGGGTTTTTTACTCTATACGAGAAAAAAACTATAAATATGTTATTGAGACAGTTTAGGCAAAAAAAAGTCGGAAAATGTAAGTTTAGTGCATAAAATAACAAAACAATTTTTTAAGTTCGATTCAAAGTTTTCAGTATTTTTAATCTGTTAAAAAACACCGTGTAATACTAGCGGCCATGTTATTACACCGTACGGCTGTGTAAACAAAAAATTGACAACTGTCAGTCAACCGATTGGCGTAATATAGGCTTTGTACTTTTATTATTATCGTAACCAACGTAATTTTTTCATTATTGCACCTATTACAAAATATGGTTTTTATTATTTTTAAATGATATACAATTATCATATTTAATATGAGCTCATTTGAAATACAAAACAAACTGACGTCATTTACGCTGAGCAATATGGCGTCCAGTAAGAGGCGTTTCCGTCCAATTACGAGCGAAAGGACATGTTATGAAATGGGCTTAAAATATTTTTTTTTTCGAACAGCTATCATGTGTGGTTTTTCTGATAGAGAAAATTATTTAAGCTGGCCTAACAAAAACAAAAAAAAAATTAAAAGCACCATTATTTAATAAATAAATATTTTAAATCCAGATATTTTTTTGTATCGTAATATTATTTTTGTACATTGAAACAAAGAAAAAAGGGTTAAATATAATTTTTAAAGTACAGTAAACACCTTATTGTTATTTAAAATATTTTTAAACATTATTAGATGGCTATAAAACCGACGAATTATCTCCATGATTTGTATGCATGGCATTGATTCCGGAATCTATGAAAACATTAACTGTGTTATGTCAGTAAGGTTGACAGTGTCACACCACACATGTCAGTTGTCATGTCGATCGCTTGTCAAGCCCTTGTCTCATGGTTAGAATCGCTATTTTTCCGTTTGCTTATGAATATTTAGGTTTAATATTTGTAATTTCTACTTGATATTAGTAAAATCATCATCTGAGGTGTGTAATCCCCGCACCAGGCCAACGAGGTGGACTAAGGCCTAACCCTTCTCACTCTAAGAGGCCCGTGCCCAGCAAGGGGCCAGTAATGGATTGAATTTATTTTTTAATAGCGAAGTTGTATTAACGCAGAAATGCTATTATTTGCAATAACAGTAAATGGTTTATGATAAGGATAGGTAATGAATTTATATAAACTTATATTGTCACATAGGGGATATCTTCCGTGATTGTTCATTGTTTTGAGCTCCCGATATTTCAACGCTGGCAAGCGCCATGATCGCGTATCACGGAAGATATCCCGTGTGACAATATAAGTTTAGTTTTAAACCGTGAAAGCTTAAAACAGTGTATGAATTTATTTGTATCAAACATCCTTATTTTCTCCTACAATTTGGGACTTTATGACTTTATCATCATGAATTCAGTAAATTGCAAAATGATTACTGATGGTTTTACGTCTCCTCCAAGGCAGGCCAGTAAACCAAACAGTCCAGATACAGACAGACTTAAATGGATTGGACCTGTTCACCTTTTGTAAATAGTCGCTCCAGCAGGTCAGAATAGGTGAACATTTTTGTGTATTAGGTAGAGAAATAAAAGTAATGCATTTATTTATATTTGACTGTATTTTATTCTACCTCTTAATTTTCAACATCATCCCTTATAATTATATTATCAAGAAACTGTGCAGGAAAGAATCCAAATTAAAAGCCAGGTCAAATAAAGATAACTTAAAGATTACAAGAAACTTGAACATCAATAACACAACAAAAACAAAAAAAAAACAAATAACTTGTGTCCGTTCCGTTGTTGTAACGCAAACCACAGACGCATTCGCAGAGTATATTAATAATAGGGCGCGCATAGGTACGCAATTATAATTGAATTTGACACTTGATTGACGTTTACACTTTTCATAATGACAATAATGACATCCAACCGAAAAGTGTTGCCAAAATCAATAAATACCGAGGGTTGCAATTTACTTTTAAATTACAATTAATTAAAAATATAATAAAATAGGAAGGGTGCTTTTAAAAAAAATAAAAAATATACAAAAAGTAGTCTTAATTTATGTACTTTCATAAAAAAAAATCTCTTCCCTGTTCACAGCAGCTCCGAATTAAAGCCCAGCCTCCATACAAAAACCTAACATGTCCTTTGAAAATTTAAAATTAACATGCATTTTTATGGCACTTATCGATTGAATAAAAATTTTGTGTTTTTTTTGTGGCATATTAGCACTACAGAATTTCATTGACACTTTTCAAAAATGAGTGTAATACCCTATTGAAAGTAAATCATTTTCTATTCGATTGATATAGTACTATTTTCTTGACTTAGACTCCCTCTTTATTACTTAACTCTATGACTTCCTCTTTGTTATCTTTTGACTAATAAATTCTAGAAGTTGGTAGTGCTAGCGGAAAACTAAGAAATGAAGTAAAAAAAAAACGTACTGTCTTTCTTGTCTGTGCTCATGTGCTGTGTAAAATTGTGTGTGTATGTATGTGTATAATTTTATTGTGGATTATGCCGGTTAGAAGAAAAAAGGTACTATAATCATCGAATTAATTGATACCAGAGTAGTTAGCTTTGTCGTGCTCTTTTGCAAGACTGTATCTTACATTTCTACAGAAAATAAATCGTTTGTTCCACAGCTCATTCCACAGATGTGATGTTCTAATGACATGAAGTTTCGTGAGAGCAAATCAATATGGCCCTCAAGCTTGGAAAATGCAGGCTCTGCCTCAAGCTCGGCGACTTTTACTCCATCTTCACGATCGACAATGCTTTACAGCTCGCGGAGATGGCAATGGAATGCGCCCGGGTGAAAGTAAGTCCAGGAACATTTAATCATTCGGCAAGATTTGATAAAAAATCGAAACTTAAGTTCGTATCGAATTTCAACTAATAATTTGAAGACAAAGTTGTAATAATACCATTTGTTTACTGTAACCTAAATCTTGTTGAACTTTCGTAGTTATGAATAATTATGTGAAATACATATTTGGAATTTTATTTTACCTGGATGATTATAACTTGTCTGATTACTGTCTTATGTTATTTCAACAGCACTCTAAGTTTTTTCCAAAATAGTTCACAGGAAATTGAACATTATTCCTTAATGTTAATATTAAACTATCTATTTTATTTAATTATCTATTCTAACTTCTATACACCTGGATAATTAATAAATATTTCAGTAATGTATTGATTTGAAATTGTGTTTGAATTATTGTACATATTGAGCTGTTATTTTTGAGACTAACATAGTTTTAAGGTTACCCTAAGACAACCCACTGACTGTTACTGCTATTAACATAATAATTATGGTCATACAAAAATTAAATGATTTGATTAACCATACTTGTTAAAAAAAATGTAAATATAAAATTACTGCTTGCTGCTGAGGCCCTAACAATAGTTCTATATATTTATTATTTTTATAAATAAAATAAGAATGCTCCTCTGGTAATCACTTTATTATTTCTCTTACTTGATTGTTTGTTTCCTTTTTGTTTACTAATAGTGTAGTTATGGAACTTTATCCATTTATTAATGACTATTTTTGCTACTCCATTTATTATTTTTGCCCATGACATTGTGCACAAGATTTTTTACAGCTCTTAATTTTTTTGGTAATTAAATATAGCCTATAGCACTCAGGGATAATGAAGCTACCTATTAGTAAAATATTGTTCAGTATCAAATAGTAGTTTCAGAGATGAGCACATTCTAAACAAAAAAACAAAGCTAAAGCTGAAGAGTACTTATAATAGCTTTATAATATTACTTATTACATATGCCGCTGCAAAGTTTAAAACCAAGTTAAGTTTTATTTCCTAACCTCTGTTAGTTGCATCATAATAAAATTGTCATTTTTCATAAACCTGTTGCATCCCATCTTGCATAATAATAATAATTCTGCCTTGTATATTGGCCCGTTGGCGCCTAGTGCCTACCTCTCATGCATAGGGCTGTGGGTTTGTTAGCGGGCAGGCACCAATGAGACTTTTAGGTACTTTCTTCAAATTTTTTTAAATAATTATTTTATAAATCAATGAAGACCGGCTGCACGCACGAAAAAGTGTCACGTTCCGCCTGAGCCTGTGCGTGCAAGCGAGAGCGCGGAACAAGCGATAGAGAGGCACGATCGGCCCAAGCAATAAGCTCTGCCCATATTGACGGAAGCCATTTTTTGATTATGTTATATAATGTTAGCCATTATATTTCTTTTTGACGTTTCACGTAAAACTATCGTCCGTAAACCGACTTTACTGACAAGCAATATTTTTTTTTGGAAATCACTGACTTTGGTGAAGGCAAAACTTTTTGAGAAAACCTGGACTTATTATTAACCCTTTGACGATTATTAACCCGTGGAACTGCAGATTCAGATCGACGCAAGATGCAATAGCTTTTTAATTGTGTCTGTAATTATGGTGCAAAGGTTTATCACATGACATTCACAATCTGCTTTGAGCAACTGGGATGATCAAAGCTCAGGCCTTCTCTGTGTGGGAAGAGGCCTTTGCCCTGCAGTAGGACAATAATAGGCAGGTATTACAATTTTTTTTTTGTATATCTCATTGCAATCATTTCTTTTGGGGGCCGTCACCACGAGCGAGAGAACCGCGACGATTCCACGGTTTTACCGTCGTCGGGCAATCTCGGTCTTAATAGACGGCGATACGATGACATTTCGCTCGCACTCAGCCACTCGTCGCATCGCCGCGTTCTAAGAGAGATACGTGGCACGAAGATAATACTTATTAGTAGTATTTATTTACAAATGTTCTTCTTCATGCTGATCAACACTGCTAATTCAGCCTCTTATTTCGTTTTTGTAGATAAATCAAAAACCTAGCACAAGCTACAAAGTTAGTTGTTATTGGTGCTGATTATGTGTAGCACCAATTAACCTTATTTAAGATTTACTTTCTTCTCTGATTAAATAGGGCGCGTTCAGACGAGCGCGAATTTTTTCGGCGCGACACAGAGCGCGCGTCGCGGTCACATCGCTCCATCTTTAGAAACATTATAATTAAATGCTTTTCCTTTGTAATATAAAGTTTAAAATATATCGATATCAAATACGCGCGCTCGCACAGCGGTAGCGTAGTAACAGCATAGCGCACGCCTCGCGAACGTGCAGCGAGTAGACCGTATTGTATGGCGCGTCCCTGTGCAAAACGCAGCGCTAGCCGTTTGTTGTTCAGTTTTTCGGACCTAAATACTCTATATCCAAAAGAAATATCAACAAATAAAAAATAGATTAAATTTCTACATAATCTTGACTCCAAAATGGTAGATCAGATTTTTGTTTATGAATTATATATAGTATTTAACTAATCTCCTCACAATGAAACCACAGTTTTTTTTTTGTGCTAATCTGCAATCAGTAATCTACTATAAGCATATAGTTTGTTAGTGGTGGGTCAAGTGCTTCCTCACAGACAGCTATTCTTTGTAATTTTCGAGGTGATGATCCGGAATGTCTACTAGAGTATGTCTTTTCTCTTGAGACGTTTTTGGTAGCTGCAAGTGGTTAGACTCGCCACGAGTACAATTGGATGATTTTTAAGTCTCTTTTGATATTTTTTTGATGAAGCCTTAATTTCCTCTTTTATAGTGGTCATGTTTAGATGTGTGTGGATTTCGAAGTTGGTAATAAACCACGGAACTTGCGCTATTGTTCTTAATATTGCGTTCTGCATTCTTTGCAATATTGCGATGTTTGTATTGCTTGCACTGACACAAAGCTGAATGCCATATGTCCAAGTCGGTTTTAGTATGGACTTGTAAATTAGGAGCTTGTTATCTGTAGATAACTTACTATTGCGATTCAGCACCCAGTAAAGTTTTCTGTGCTGAATATTGAGTTCTTCTCTCTTGTTTTTGATATGCTGGTTCCATGTCAGGCGGCGATCCAAGTGTATGCCCAGGTATCTTACACAGTCTTTGTGTGGTAATGTAGAGTTTTCAAGGCATACAGGGGGGCAGTTTTCTCTCCGCAGTGTGAAAGTGACCTGCACCGACTTTGTTGTGCTGGCTTTAATTTTCCATTTTTGGAGCCACTCTGTGATAGCATCTAGGCCTTGTTGGAGCTGCTTTGTGGCCAGCTCAGGCTGTTTATTACTCGCCATTATGGCTGTGTCATCGGCATAAGTAGCAATCATGACTCCATCCACCTGTGGTAGATCCGAAGTGTATAAGGTATACAAGGTCGGTCCCAACACCGAGCCTTGAGGCACGCCTGCTCCTATATTGTAGAATTTGGAGTTGGATTCAAATTCTGTTACTTGGAAGATTCTCCCCATGAGATAAGTTTTCAGAAGAATGTAGTAGCTGTGTGGAAGACTTGTTTTTATCTTACAGAGAAGACCCTCGTGCCAGACCCTGTCGAATGCCTGCTGGATGTCCAAGAATGCAGATGAACAGTACTCTTTGTCCTCTAGTGATTTTCGTATTTTCTCAACTACCCTATGTACCTGTTCAATAGTGGAATGTTGCTGCCTAAATCCAAATTGATGGTTTGGGATGGTATTATTGTTTTCTAGTAGAGGCATAATTCGATGAAGAATCAATTTCTCACAGACTTTTGACAAGATGGGTAAAAGGCTGATGGGCCTATACGAGGTGACTTGATTTGTTGGTTTCCCTGCCTTGTGTATCATGAGAATTTGCGACACCTTCCAAAGGTCCGGAAAGTATTGAACCCTTAGTATACCATTATACAAAATGGTTAGGAAAACTACTGCCTTTCTTGGAAGTTCTCTCAAGATTTCCTTTGTAATGAGGTCATAACCAGGCGCCTTTTTATCTTTCAGGCCAATTATAGTCCTCCAAACTTCTCTTACTGTGACCGGTGCTGGTGGGAGCGACATTTGCATAGGCTGGGTTAAAATAGATTCGACCTCTATTTCAGATTCTGTGTCACTAGCGTAATTCAGGGTAAACACATTTGATAAGTGATCTGCAAATAGGTTTGCCTTTTCTTGCGATGTGCGTGCTCAGCCATTATTGTTTCTCAGCGGAGGTTTTGCCAGCTGTGGTCTGTCATACGATTTTGTGAATTTCCACAGTGAATAATCAGTTGCTGCAGAGGGTGTAAGCGATTCAAGTTGAGTCTCAAGAGTCTTATCGTGCCAAGTCTGTAGAAACTCCTTTAGACGTGACGACTGCCTGTTATAATTAGTTTTATCCGATGCCAGTCTGCTTAGTTGCCAGATTCGGCGCAACCTCTGTCTTTCTAAGACCGCTTTTCTTATTTCAAAAGGGTAGTTATTTATTCGCTTTTTAGAATCCAACACAGGTGTGCTCCTCCAGCATGCTACCTGAATGAGGTTTGTGATGAATTTCGTTGCGTTTTCAATTTCATCAGGTGTCTTAAGACCAACATTCAGCTTAATATTCTCGTCAATGTATTCCTTGAATGAATTCCAGTCTGTTTTCTTGTTATACAGTCTTTCTGGGCTTTTGTGTTCTATAACCTCCGTGCTTACAGTGAGCAGTACTGGCGTGTGGTCCGACGAGCTGGCGTAACAGGACTCGCACCTCACATAGTGACTAGAAAAGCCTTTCATAATAAAGAAGTCGAGCAGATCTAGTATTTTAAAAGTATCCGCTGGCCAGTATGTGGGTTCACACGTGGAAGCTGTAAATAATTTATTAGCTTCTATGCTATGCTTTAGTTGTCTTCCTCAGCAAGCGAAGCATGACCACGCTATGTCTACGAAAGAATAGACATACTGACAGCAAGAATAGACAAGTCAGTACAGTTTGTCTATTCTTCCGCGCGTGGTCATGCTACGCGTGCTGGTGATAGTTAGTCTAGAGCCCCAGTGCGTGTTTTTTGAGTTCCAGTCTCCGCCCGCTACGAACCGATTACCGAGAGTCTCAAAGAAGTCTGTATACATTTCTTTGGATATGTTATGTCTCGGAGGACATACACTGAGGAGACATTGAAACTGCCATTTTTGTCTTCGACCGCTATTGTCGTAGCCTGGATGTGGCAGGTTTTATATTCAGGCATTATGTGGTGTTTCAGTGATTTTCTGACAATAATCGCAGTGCCAGCATGCTGCTCCAGCTTCAGATATCAAAAATAGGTCCAAATTTTGTTGAGTCATCAGTTTTTCCGTGTCATTTTTGTTTGGGGTCAGTCCATTTATATTCCATGTTGCCATACGAAATGCAGTCATTTGGATAATTTGTCTACGAGTTGTGTTATGAGCATCATTAGGGTACTCATTTGTTGAAGGATTAGGTCAAATTTCTCAGTCTGTTTAATCAGTATCTGTTCCAAGTTCAAAAGTGGTTGTGAGTTATTATTTCATGGGTTGATTCTTTTTTGTTTCGTGTGACATCACTGTACTTTCTTGCTGTGTTTTCAGAATTTTCAACTGTCTTATCAGTTAGCCCTGGTTTGTCTTTTGCCTTTTCAGCTGTAGGGTTTTGCGTTTGGTAGTTTCTTGGTCTTGGATATGTTGTCTTCGAACGTCTTAGAAGGATTTCCCTGTATATTTCACAGCCTTTGTAATTCGCGGGGTGTCAACCGTTGCATAGGGCACACTGAGCAGGTGTTGTGCGGTCCCGTTTTTGGCATTCTGATGTTTTCTGTCTACATTTAACGCAACGATATGGGCGCATACTATATTTTTTTGTGTGCCCGTACTGCTGGCATCTTTTGCATTGGACTATTGATTCACGCTTCCTCGGGTCCTCCATGACGACTGACTGATGGTATATGTATTTCAGTTCTTTCACAACTTTGTTATTTGGTCCTGGTGCAAGATTCACAAAAAATGTGGAAGTTGGTTTTTTGTCAGGTTCGAACTTTGCATTGATGATTTCTCCAGTGATTGTGTTTCCTGTCGCTTCAATGTCTTCTCTGATAGCGGACATTGGAGTTGTTGGATGCAGGTTTCTTAAGACCACTCTGAAGCACCTCTGGTCTTCTCTATTAAAGGTGTGACCAATCAACCCATTTTCTCGCACTACTTTTATAATTTGTTTATAGCTTTCAATGTCTAAGCTACTTATTCTCATCTGGCTTCGGTTGACAATTTTGAAAGTAAACTGGTTCCTTTCAACAACAGTTCAAGTAATTCAGTGAGCTTATTGACGTCTTCTATACCATATAATACTATTGGTGGTGGTTTAGTGGGTCGTTTATCTTTAGGTAAAGCATTGGGTTAAGTAAGATCGATTGTTAGCCCCGTGAATCTATTTGAGGTTTTGACGTTTTCGGGAGAGGGACTGCTTGAGATTTTTTGTCTCTTTGGATTTCTAGTTACAGGAGGAGTCAGTGGTTGGTTATCGGAGGTATAACGAGCTCCGATTTGTTGATTGCTGCCCAAGGAAGAGGATCTTGGTCTCATAAACAAGCAAGGAAGGCTTGCTGGACAAGCTTTCTGCTACTGCTACTATTGCTGCCAGGTACATTTACCAACACAGGGGCCTGGTCGCTTACCCCTGTGCGGTCTTCGGTAACATATTTCACACTCGAAGGCCCGGGTACCTGCGAGCGCCGGGGGTTAGCCGGATCGCATGACATCGTATTCTCGTTATCGGACATTTTCATAAAAGGGGGTTGGGAGTATAAGCATGATGCTTTCCCAAGGCAGCATGACCACACTTTTAGTGGGGATTTAGTCGGGATCTTGACTAGTGGCAGCCGAGGAACAGGTTAATTGACCGCCGCCTGTGACTCGGTGTTGCTGTTCATTTGGCACCACCCAGGCAGCACGTACAGGGTGGATGTGATGGCTAAGATGGTCAAGCCTGCGGACGCGAACAGCATTACCCCCCAAACCACAGAAATGAGAAATAATTATTGAGAACATGCATCCCCTCGGCAAGTAACCATTAATTCGATTTTTTTACTAACACTGGATAGACAATTTATTAATGAACATTCTGGTAGATTTTTTTTCAAAATCCCAAATTGTGATTTTATATAGATTTAATTCTAAAATCTGAGCGTATTCGCTACTGTATCTGTATCTTTGCTCAGGGTACCGCCTTAAAGACAACTATTCGGCCAGTCCTGATAACATCAGTGTCCTTTTTCCGCGCTGTCTGTTAGTAGAAGATAACAATAGCTCTAGTTTTAGTTTATCTGTTTTAGATATACGAAGGCGATGGGCTGCCTGACAAGGTGTGCTCTGAGTGCATACAGAAGCTCAGCAGCGCGCACATCTTTAAACAACAGTGTGAGCGAGCTGACCAGGAGCTACGTCGCAACTATGTGCCTCCACCAGGTACGACGCACATTTGCACATTTACTCCAGAAATGCATGTATTGTACCTCACACAACCTTTTTAAAAACAGTTTAGCAACTAACATCTTTTACCAAATCTATAAGAGATATCAATAGCGTATGCGGCTTCAAAAGGCTTACTTACATTATTGTACACAAAAATGTGGTTGTACGTTGTTTTATAGAATTTCGTTTCACATAAATTTTTTATCATAATTTCGTTTCATATAATAATCAATACGCAGAATCAAGATTTTTAAATCATCGATTTTTGTTTCACATGAAGTTTAGTGTTAGAATAATCATATCATAGAATAACAAATCAAATATTCGTTATAATAATAATAATAATAATAATTTCATTTAATCAGACAACAAAGATCCATTGGGTTAGTAATAATAATAGACTTAACCTATGTTAGTACTTAATTAATAACACAGACAGTGTACAGGTAACAAGTGACCTCACGAACGGGCTGTCATGTCTCCCGGCTATAGCTCGTAGAATGCTACTGGGGCTGCCACGGAGCCTGTTTAGCAGCGAGGCCGCTTTCTTACGCCGTACAGCATTGAAACAGTCGGTACGTGCCTTAGCGAACATAGATGACGCGCTACAGTACCGAGGCAGCCGCAGCAGCACTCTAAATGCGTTGTTATACTGGATCCGCAGAGCATTGTAGGCCTTTTGGGTGTAGCTGAACCACAGGTTCAGGTTATCCTTATATTGTTTATTTAATATAAAACTTATTACCAAGAATGGGTGGTCTCAGTTCTAACCAAACCTACTGCGCGTGCGTACAAGCAGGCATGCAGCATGCATGCAAGCATGCATCATGCAAGCGAGCACGCAACATGCAAGCGAGCATGCAACATGCAGCAGGCATGGTTTCTGTCACGTCTCCGGCGTGGCGGGTCTCCGGCGGTCCTTCGCGAGCTTGTC
The DNA here is from genome assembly GCA_947361185.1 of Charanyca ferruginea. Lineage (NCBI taxonomy): Eukaryota > Metazoa > Arthropoda > Insecta > Lepidoptera > Noctuidae > Charanyca > Charanyca ferruginea. The sequence goes on along the minus strand of OX376059.1, from coordinate 24,597,847 downwards.
GTCGCAGATGGTATTCATGCTCACCACCTGTTCCTCAGCTCGCGGGCGGCCTCGCCCCTCCGCGCCACGCGGATTTAAATTACACTCTAGGGTTAGGACAGACAAGACTACGTGGAGTCGGATTCGCAGCGATTCGTTTCTGTCATTAACTTTTGTAGCACAACATTTGACTTTTTTAGGACAATATTTTTGTTATTGTCTATTTATATATATTTTCGTTGAAATAAATTCCATGGACAAATGCATCAAACAAATAATATTCGTTAAAAAATAATTCTACTGTTTGACAAGTTTATTAAAAAATAAAATGTGATTAAAAATTCATTCTACTGTTTGACAAGTTTATTAAAAAATAAAATGTGATTAAAAATTCATTGAATTGTGTTTCTGTGAAATATGTTTCATTCGAGTAAATAGTCTTTGAAACAAATAATAGTCGAAATGAAAATACAAGAACCAAATATTATATGAAACATTTTCTGGGCAACGAAATTCTATGAAATTTCTGACAAATTACAGTAATTAAATTGCAATTTTCATGTTTAAGTTTATATAAAGTACTAGATTTTGCCCGCGACTTCGTCCGCGTGAATGTCGGTTATAGTGGATGCAGACGAAGTCGCGGAAAAAAAAGTAGCCTATGTCCTTCCCCGGGGTTAAATCTATCTTCATGTCAAATTTCATGAAAATCGGTTCAACCGTTTTATCGTGAAAGCGTAACAGAGTTACTTTCGCATTTATAATATTAGTATGGATTGGTGGACCTGTATTCCGCCTATGTTCCACAAATAAAGATATTTACGATATAAAAAAGTAAATAATATTAACAGTTACCGAATTTCCAGGATTTAGCATTAGTCCGCCGCCACCTAACAGACAGAGCAGTGATTCCGCCTTTTCAAATCATACGGATACCTCCAACTTGACTAAACCTCCGTCTTCTATTGAAGATAAAGTGACCCCCGCCGCCAGAACTCGGAAGCGTAGCGCGGAGAGCGTCGACAATGCATCCACTGGTGGCGCGTCCAGCGACTACAGACCCAGTGGCTCCAAACGCGTCGAGGAACTCAGGCGCAGCCACAAGAGACCTAGAAGACTATCAGGAAACACCTCATTATTAGATTCAGATTACGAAGACAACAGCGCCTCGTACTTAGCCGAAACAGATTCCGACGAACCCTTGCTTAAAACTAGCTTCAATTGCGAAGAATGCCCCAAACATTTCACATCTTTACGAAGTCTCGCTGTCCACAGAAGGGTACACGACAAAAAAGAAAGTCTTGGTGAGAACACCGTCGTTGATATACCTCAGAAGACAGACGATGCGACAGACGTAGAGGACAAACTGAGCTGTGGGAAATGTGGCAAGACATTTAAGTTGAAGATCATGTTAAATCGTCACCATGAAATATGCGGGAAGACTTCAACTCCTATCAAGTCTCCGCAAAAGGAGTTGCTCATCTCCTTAGAACCAATCGATGGTATGAAGAACCGGAATATTGTGTGCGAAATGTGCTCAGCCAAGTTCAAGACTGTTGACAATTTAGCGAAGCATATGAAGGTGGTTCACGCTGCAGTCTTAAAAAGGGAAAGTCTTGATAAACGGGAAAATGGAAAGGTGTCCGTTCCTTGCCTGTTCTGCAACATGTCATTCGACGATTACTACATTCACAGTGCGCATTTCAGCTCGTGTCCGAAAAGGGACGACTCTTTGGCGTTTAAGTGTCCTGTTTGTACGAAGGTGATGTCAAGGAAGAACTCTTATTTCGTACACCTTAAGAACATGCACTTTGAGCCTCGGCTGTCGGTGAAAAGTTCTGTGGAGCCTGAGGCACAGGAGTACCACGAGTGTAGGATGTGCTTCAAGAAGCTCCCCTCGCAAGAGTTGCTAATAACTCATCTAGCGGCGCATATGTCCAATATCGATGACAATGACGGTGGGGCCGCCGACAACGAGTCAAGGTAGGTACCTTACCTTAAACCACTTCTTCGTCCGCGTGGATTTTTTTACGGAACCCAAAAATTATGACGATAAAATATAGTCTATAGCTCTCAGGGATAACGTAGCTTCCTATTAATTAGTGAATATATTTTCAAAATTGAACCAGTAGTTCCGAGATTAGCGCGTTCAAACAAAAATACAAACTATTCAGCTTTATAATGTTAGTAAACACTATCCATTGCCCGCGACATCGTCTGCGATTTTCTTACGGATCCCTAATTATTGTGTCAATCAAATATAGGCTATAGCACTCAGAGATATGGTAGCTCCTATTAGTGAAAGAATTTCCCTCGGAGATTAGCCCGAACGAGTACAATGTCAGCACAGCGAGGTGCCTTAATTTATACGTCGTTTCTTATCTTTTCAGAGCAAGCACCTTAGACGACGATATGTCCGTTCAATCAGTGCATAGCCAGTCTAATACTCCCACCAATCTGTTTAAATGTGAAATATGCAACAAAGAGTTCAAATACAATAAGGCTCTCCACACTCACGTGACTAGGTGTCATGCAGAAGTCCCTGTGGAGGTGAAAGTCGAGCCACCTGACAAACCATCGACGAGTCTTTTGAGTGAGACAGTCTATAAGCAGACTGAGTCAGAATCTAGTCAAGAAGAAGATGACAACACGTGCGACATTTGCGAGAAACAATTCTCGTATCGCCGGATCCTTCTTCACCACAAGAGGACCAAACACAACATGAGCTCGGGACACAAACGCGCCAAAATCTACCTTAAAGACTGCTCCGTACGCTGCCTAATTTGTGACATCGACATGAAGGTAGCAGCAATCAATGAGCACAACCAGACGCATACTTCAAAGAATATAAAGCCTAGGAACCTGTACACCTGTGCAGAGTGCGAGGACACCTTCAAGAGCTGTTCTGCCCTTGCAAACCATATTAAGCTGGTTCACAGACTAAAACAGAAGCAGCAGGACAATGAAGACACTGTGAATCCGTCGGATTTTTGTGAGGTCGTTGTGGCAAAAGCGGAACCGCTGGACTGGGTCCAGAGTCACAACGACTTTGGTGAGGTTCCGGGCGAGAGTAAGCCGTTGGTGGACCTTAGTGGGTTCACATGCCCCATCTGTGCCAAGAAGATGCCGACACTCATATCTTTGAAGAGGCACGTGAACTGGCACTCTGCTGTAGGCAATAATATTCAGAAGAAGTATGAGTGTTATGTCTGTAAAGAGGTAAGCATTGAATTTGCTATCTTAGTTCAAATTAATTGTAGCCTACTTTTATTAAAGTTTCATATTCAGTATAATATTCGCTTTGATTAATTTGTGAAGTTTGTTCTTTTCACCTTCTGTCTTAATACTTACTACAACGGTGTTGTACAGTTATTCTATCATCAACAGACATAACTTATGATTTATTTTTTATTATCCGTATCTGACCATGGCATCACTTTGGGCCCTATCAGGATATCAGCGCTGTGACGATTTTTTTAATGTTACAGTACCATGCTGAGATAGGAGTCTTTTGGCCTCATACAGGACCAATTTTCGGTTTCTTGTTTTTTTTTCGTTATTTTTGTGTGTTTTTGTCCAGGGGGCGAATAAATTCTTTTTCTTCCTTTCTTTCCTTCTTCAAATTTTATGAACACTTTACAAACATAATATGTAATTTTTTTGTTTCAGTCCTTCAAGTTCCAATGTCATTTCAAGATTCACATGCGCGAGCATTACCGCGACACCAACCTGGACCCCAAGCACCTCACGTGCACCATCTGCGGGCGCCGCAGCAAGCACCTCCGCGCGGCGCAGGCTCACATGACCTACCACAAGCAGACGCGCTTCCAGAACAAGGACTACCAGTGCTCCATCTGCGAGCGAGTGTTCCAGCACCGCAAGGTGTACCTCTCACACATGGCCATACACTACAAGAAAGGCGACAGCGTCCACAACACCGTCGTCGGCGACGCGCTACCCGGTAACGCCGACAAAACCGTCTTCGACGGCACACACACCTGCCATCACTGCGGCAAAGTCTGCGATTCAGAAAACTCCCTCAAACATCATCTTATTTGGCACAACTCTAAAACTTTCCTGTACGGTGCCCGCCACGAGTGCACCATCTGCAAAGTGAAGTTCACGAACAAAAGGAGACTAGAACTACACACCCGAGCTCACTACGAAGACGATAACGGTCCCTTTAAGTGTACCATCTGCGGCAAAGGGTACACTGACGAGGGCTACTACCAGAAACATGTGAAAGGACACAACTTCGACAATCAGTCCCACAAAAAGAGAATCGACAAAATCAGAAAGGATAAAGTGAAATGTCCAATATGTACACGGTACTACCCTGACTTGGTGAAACTGATTCGTCACTTACGCCGGACGCACCCCGAGAGTAAGATGATCAAGTCCGACCCCGACGCTCCGCCACCACTCTACTACTCCTGTAAACTATGCGCCAAAGTGTTTCTGGACGAGCGAAGGCTACAGTCACACGAGGAAGCTCATTTGAGAAAACCAGAGTTCTTTAAATGCAAGTTCTGTGGAAAGAAACACATATCGCTCAGAAACCACCACGTCCACATTAAGAGTCACTTGGCGCAGAAACATTACGACAACCCGCTGAAGTGTCCCCATTGTGACGAGAAGTTCGTGAAGGGCTATGGGCTGCACCACCATTTGCGCGACGTTCACAACATCGACGAGACCTGGATCGCGGACCGTACCGAGCAGCCCCTCAACGGACCGCTCAAGGAGCTCCAGTGCTCCATATGCATGAAGGTTCTCGCCAGCAAAGGCAACTACGAGCGACACATCGACTACCACAACTCCTTGAGATGTAACTACTGCTTCGATTTCTTCAGCTCTCTCAGATTCCTAGAAGGACATCTAGCGTTCTCATGCGAAAAGAAAAAACTTTTAGGCGATACTGAAGTTTATCCTAAGAAAGTTAAATGCAACATTTGTTACAAGGCATTCCACGTACAAGTGAAGCTGGACTGCCACTTGCGCACTCAGCACGGCATCATAGTCGACAGGGAACAGTCTGCAGGCAAACAAGAAATTGTCTGCGATTATTGCTTTAGAATCTTCGAAAACGAGTATGCTCTATCGACTCACAAGATATACCATCGCACGGTTGGCTACTACGGGTGTCTTTACTGCAAAAAGAAGTTTAGCACGATGACTGTGTACCGGAAGCACAAGAATCACCATCTGGCGCAGCTCAATGTGGATAACCCGACCAAGTGCGAACATTGTGACGAGACGTTCGTCGCTTTCAGGGAAATGATATACCACATGAGAGACGTACACGGAGATGACAAGGAATGGTTCACAGAGCCCAAGGAGTCCATCGAAGAGACCTGCCCTATATGCAACAAACGATTTTACAACCTTCACAAACATTTGACTTATCACGAAGAAAACAAGTGCAAGAAATGCAACGAATATTTCTACTCTAGGGCGGACTTCGATAGTCATCTTTGCGCTATTGAAAGCGATGACGAAGGCACTGGATATGTGGGCAACGAAGATGCATTCCAATACGAGGAATGCAGGTTCTGCTTCAAGCCCGTCACTAAGAAGAGCACCAAACGGCTCCACGACCAGATACACAAGGGCTCTGGCTCTATATCGTGTCGGTTCTGCCCACTCAAGTTCAAAACCATGGATGCTTTTAACATACACGCTTTCTCTCATCGAAGCAGAAAATACAACAAAAAACCTATAAAATGTCGAAAATGCGGCGAGAAGTTCGTTAAATACGGACCATTTATGAAGCACATGAAGTTTGTCCATAAGTCTGTGAAGAAGCTTCATTACAGAGCGGTTGTGAAGCCTGAGAAATGTGTAATTTGTGGGGACGACTTCCCGAACCTACACAACCATTACCGCGCTCATCTGCTGAACCAGTGTCAAGGCTGTCTCAAATACTTTACTTCGTACAAAGTGATATCTGCGCACGAGTGCAACAAAGAGGATTCGGATCCGTCTAAGGTGTTCATAAGTGATGTTAACGTGAACGAGCTGATAAATACATACGTTCCTAAGGACGAGAAAGATGATGAGAAGTACTACGGCCATACTGACGACGAGGATGACGATGTAGAGCCACAAGTACTTGAAGAAGAAGAGGATTTTCAGGAGAGCAAAGACATACCCATGCTGCAGTCGCCGATAATATCAGATGTTCTGTCGCTGTTCAAGGCAGAGATGAATGGGGTGGGAGAGGTGGACGGCGTGGTTGATGACATCGATGAAGTGGTCAATATAACTGACGATGACTCGGTGGGCTTTGAGGATTCCATTATTCCAGTTGTTGTCGTTATAGACGATGATTAGAGAGCTACGTGACCATATGTGATTATAGCGCATATGTAAAACTTTACCGATTGCCAACTTGGTGTGGTTTTGCTAAAGATCAATCAGATTTGCATCAGCGCAGGGCAAGATCATAAGATATGGTGCAATTTACACTAAATATTAATTAAACCCGTCTCGAGTCCGTGTGTATCGAGATTATAACGATTAAACACAAACGGGTAGAGAGTATGTCCTCCAAAAAAAGTACTGTAGGTAAATCGCATTTCGATTCGACATCATATTAGATGATAGTAGAATTATTATTACGATACTTGATAGTAAGTTATTAGGGTGGAAATATACTTATAACTTTACGTGATTAGGTTACAATATTATTTTGGTACTATTAATCTAAGGCCGTCTAAGGCCACATCGCAACAATATTATTTAAGCAAACGTCATAAGCATGCACTGTATATTTTGATTCATTATTACCATTCTTGTATTATCAGCTAGGCATTTTTTAATATTTGAATACTATCTTCATTTAGTTGACTGAGACGAATGACGAGTAAAAGTTGAATATTTAAATTTATACTGGACTGTCGAATATACAAAATTATATTATGAGACTACATTTTGCTGAAGGCCGCGTAATCATGGCAAACAACAGACTTACTATATTGTTGATAGGAAGATTTAGTGTTGATAAAATTGTGAAACGACGCGATGTGGGTGGAAATCGGCTAGGTAAAAGCAAGTAGGCTGCGAGCACGCAGACGCTCGATGTCAAATAACAGTTTTGATATTTCGACCCTTCTTTCGAGACAGGCTTTGGAAATGGCGGGAGCGAGGCCAAATAAATGAATGAAAGTAGGAGAGGCTCCGGATTTTGGTAAATTCTCCAAGCAAGCCTGAGCCTACTCATTGATCTTAATTGCCATTACCGCGTGTCCTCCCTAAGGGTGTGGTTCCATTGAGAACTATAACCACTAGCTATTTTATAATTCACTAGCCCCGGCTTCGCACGGGTGCAATGTAGTATGACTATACTTATAAACGTTCCTTTTGAATCACTATTTATTGATGCATTAAAATCCGTTACGTAGTTTAAAAGATTGAGCGTACAGACAGCGGGAACGACTTTGTTTTATACTATGTAAAGAAGAAGAGCTATACTGCAATTTCATCTACAAGGTTACAGAAATATTAATAAAGCAATATTTCAGTATACTAGTTTTATAGTTAAGAGGGCCCTTCCTGGACCAGTCCAGTGAAAAGTTTGTTGTTTCGCAATGTTTGAAAACAAATTAGTGAGAACGCGATAGCATCGAAAGAAAATTGCGTGCGGAAATTTCATAAAACTTAACACGTCTTTTCGAAAAAGCTTTACAATTTTTTGCCATTACAAGCATTTAGAATCTCCATTATATGTGAGGTTTCTATACTTCTTTACGTTTTCAATATACGAGTACTTTTTGAAAGACCAAAGTTCAGATAAAACATGTGAAAAAAAGCAGATTTTCAGACACTTCTAAATTTGATTGTCGAAAGTTTTTTTTTTACTAGAAACCTAGATATGAACCGCAATATACTTATGTGTTCAAAATCTCTGGAGAAAAGTTAGCTATAACGCCATAATCACATACGGTCAAACAAGCTGTTTAGCATACAGGCAAAAATATTAATTTTGCTACTACGCTGCCAATATTATTATTTATCGTGGGCGTAGTAACTTTTCAAGCTTATAGCATACTTTATAAGAGTGGTGTAAAAGGATTAACTACAGCATACTCACGTTATTGTTTAGATGTAATAGGGTTGCATACGCAAAGCTGAACTCAGAGGGCGCCACCGAACTATAACGTAAACACTCATACTCTATGGTAAACACTATGAGCGCGGTAAAATTCAGAAGTTGCGGTATGAGTGTTTTGTTGTTATATATTTTTAATATTATTATCATTATTGCACAATGCATAATAAATAATATTTATTATTTTCTCAATATAAAAAGAATAGAATTTTGATGCATAGTAAGAAATTCATCATTTTTTTAAGTAAAACTTCATAAGCGACTTCCAACAAGGTTGCGTTAAACGTTTAACGCTACCATGGAGGGGATATGAAAGTACTGTTGCGTTAAACGTTCAGCGCCCGGGGAGGGGGAATAGAAAGAGACAGAGCGAGAGTGAATATGTGGCACTCGAACGCATGCGTAGTATACCTGTTACCTTCCTATTTTCATTTCCAAATTACGAAGTTTCTCTTTTTCCGCGCGGAGGGACTCCATGCACTATTTTTTTTTCATGTCACTTTTATTTACTTTTACGTTATATTTCGGTGGCGCCTCTAGCGGAAAAGTTTGGCAGTAATAATCCTAATTGCAATTTAGCTACCTGTTTATCAAATAGTTTGTTCGACTATTTGTATAAGAGCAATGACAGGTGGGCCACTCTTTAATATAATAGCTGTTGTGGGACCGCACCGTAATATATGATGATTACAGATTGGGGGTGTTTGTGGCAAATGAGAGGCTGAGGTGCATGTTGTCAACTTTCATAGTTTCATTAGGAGTAATCATTATTATCAAGTCGTTTTGTTTTTTCGAAATGGTATTTGTTTTGGTTTTGTAAATATTTTTATTTTAGACGAGCTGATACCCGCGACGTGTAGTCCGCGCGATTGTCGGTTATCAGTGGGGTTTCAATTTTATTTGCGCGGAACCCATTTTTTCTTTTATAAAATAAAAGTAGCCTAAGTTACTCCTTTTAACATCAGCTGCCTGCCTGTTCCGTGTAAGATAGAAAGACAAAAAGTACCATAATGATATACTTGCATTTAGTAAAAAGCTGTTATTCATCATTACAAACAGACATTTCAATTTGATTTATTTGTATGGACTAGCAGGTGAAACCATTTGTTGCATCAATTTCAATTGCAGTTACCATTATGCCAGTAGCCATGTAATGAGAGACAAATCTAGCGTTCTTGTTTTAGTGGTCGTACCGAAACTAGCAGAAAATGCACTCCAGAATATATAATCTTCTTTCGAAAAGTTTCCAAAAGTCGATGTGACGTGGTCCTCTAATAAGGGTTCACCCGGCTCGCTATTCGCAAGACTGTAAACGAATCCGGTAATGAGCGTTGCGTTCTCTTCCATTTTTTTTTTTTGTATAAAAATATTTCTTATGTGCTCCTAAATTGGCCGGATATTTTCCCGGCAGGTGGCTGCAATTAACTGCCAGCAATGTATTAAGTATTGCCGTGTCATGACCGAAAATATTGCAGCACCTTTAGTGAATGTAAAGTAGTTTAAAAACTCTTTAGGTAAGTCCTATTTCTTGTATAGTTGGTGTGGAATAACATCATGAAAATGCTTAAAAAAATTGGCGGAATTTTGTCGTGTTAGTAAATAGACCTCATATTTAGTCAGTTAGATCGCCATTCTTGATTGGTAATCTGTGCTATTCCTGATATGGAATATTTTCAAAAATCGGGGCGGGGGAGGGGGGTTATTAAGAAATTGTACGAAAATTGTAACAGACCATAGGAATTGGCATATTAAGTGTGGTGAGATGATAACAAATATAATATAACATTGTGCCATCTAAGATTTTTTCAAAATTGTGTCTCAAATATCGCATGCTTATTAATAGACACTAACTAAAAATACAGTTTTATTGGAAATCGCAAAAAGCGTTCGGCAATTATGACTAGCTTTTGCCCGCGACTTCGTCCGCGTGAATGTCGGTTATCGCTGATACAGACTAAGTTACGGATTAAAATGTAGCCTATGTCCTTCCCCAAGGTCCAAACTATCGTTATACCAAATTTCATCAAAACCGGTTCAGTCGTTTCATCGTGAAAGCGTAACAGGCACGAGTTACTTTTGCATTTATGACATTAGTATGGAAGTATGGATGATGTCACTCCGTCTAGGAACGATGTCGAAAACATCCAAGATGGCGTTAAAACTTATCTTTTTGTTTACTTAACTCATTTTGGAATTTAACCGTAATTGGTCCGTTTATTACTGAGCGTGCGATATTATTTGTGATACTTTCCGCGTTGTAAATAGATGTGAAACTTGAATGTACACAATAGGTTTTAATGAGTCTCACTATTTTAGGTGTTACAGTTGCGTCTTATGTACAAAATGTTTAATCTATGGTATTTTATGATAATATTTAGTGTGCGATTACTTGCACAGATTTCTATAACAGGTCAATTTTAACTTCAACTAGTTCTTGGTTTTGGGGAAGAAACACTACAATTTTGCCAATATTACGACATACATTTTAAACTTTATTTCAAAAGAATAAGGTTCATATTTAATTGGGAAAATTGGACAATTTGGTATGGCTTGATGTGCTGGCGCCTGTACTATGGTAGACCATCAAACGCTGAAGATAGTTAGGCAATTAGGTAGACACCAATAATTCCTAGACAGACAGAACTAAATAAACATTTAATTTTATCCCTGAAAACCCGATTAATTTTCAATTTACTGTAAAAATAGATTTTTAGTTGCTTTGAAATTAATGGCGAATCTACAAGTGACGTCATAATTATAAATTGACATACATTATATAAGGGGCATCGCGTTTTAACATCTCATAAAAATGATATCAATTAATTGGTGGTGTCATCTACCCAATTCTACGAACGTTTGCATTTATTTACATTTTTTGACATGAGATGTCTCTGTTATGACGCGGTTGCGACGAGATTTTGAACGTTTTTGATTATGTGAATTGACCTTAAGGTCACTTCAAGAAGCTTATAGATAAAAGTGGAGGCAACACTATAAATACCTGAGTGAAACCAACTGTGGACAGACGCTCTCTTTCTGAATGCATACAAAAGAACGACACAGTGATATGTGTTTTCTTTATCTTATGTATGCATTTAGAAAGAAAGCGTCTGCCCACAGTTGGTTTCACTTAAGTGTTTAGAGTGCTGCCTCCACTTTCACCTTTATAGCTTCTTGGGTCACTTTTTGTTCAACGCGTGTCAAGTGTCATTCTTACGTCAAACTCCATACATAAATGACGTGTTGAACAGTTGTTTAGCCTAAACTACACGGTTTTATGGTAAGGGGAATGTTTTTTGACTTATTCGGTTAAGCATACAGTTTGAGTATAGTAGTTTTAGTATAAGAACCCAACTAAATATTTGAGCAATTTAGGTACTTAAGTTGCTGTTTCAACCAATAGAAACGCTTTAAATCTAAGTTCAAAACGAATTCTGTACTCTAGTATCGTCCTGCTACTGCAGAGTATGTAAGTGTGAGGCCAATCATTCAACTGAAACTGACGAACTCGTTTTGCGGCGACAAACAGGACTTATGAAAAATAATGCATCTTAAATTACGCGATTCACAAAATTACGATCGTTTAAGCCTCACTCGAATATAGATAGCTCGAATCCGAAATGTAACAGTGATTTTATAACTTGCCTATAAATATATTAGCAGCTAAGAGTTAGCTCTCTTTATTCACTCCATATCAGTATGGACATAAAAGTGGCAGTTTTAGCAAAAATATAATAATACAAAATAATGCAATACTGGTTTAGTATTTGTTATATAATTTAAACATTTTCTTATTCAAACTCCACCACGTTCGAATAGTGTAATTTACATTTTACAAGTCTTTGTATTAGCCAAAGGTGTGGATGTATTGAATAAAGTTCGTGTATTTCACGAGCGTGCGTGAATCATTGTAATTTTAAACCTTATTTCAATGATATGTAAGGCACATGACGCGCGCTCGTGATTTGGAACGACTATACTAGATTAGAAATTTAGATTAAGGATAATGTTAAGTTCAGTCAGCGTCTTTGATCGTCTAGTTATAAGATAGTGTTTATTCCAATTATGTTATAAAGAAGTTACTTTTATTTGTGGTTAATTTTTTTTTATCCTTTTTTTTTTAAATGGACCTCCGGTTGCTCGAACTAAAAATTAATGTAACAAATTGTCAAACACGTAAGCTGCTGTGATTGGTTGACTGGGTTCTCGGCAACCAATCGCGCGCGCTTGACAAAATGTCCCAATGACGTTTGTTCGAGAAATTTGAGGTAATTCTCTCCATTATTTTTCTTTGTCAAATGTAGATTGTTGATGGGCAAAATAAAATAATCAATTAAATTTTATTAATGTTTATTTAGTCAACATACTCATTTATGCCTAATTAACTGAGCTAACTGATCCTGAGTTAGTATAACATAAGTCAACTGCATCGTTGACTTATACAGAATGACATCGGCAAACCACTATGGTAATAAAATATTACACAGGAGTTCACTCTTTAGAGGCTACTAAAAAAAACCAAAGACAGTATTTTGGGACAGTTGCCACAGAACCGCATTTCGAATAATTTCAAATCACCTCAGTAAACCAGCCACAAACAAGTTTTCCAGTGTTACAGGTACATTACATACATCGTAAATGTTGATAGTTATAAAAAAATATCTATCGTTATTTGTTAAGCTACATAATATAGTCATAACACTCTTACACTATTTTAAACTTCATTTTATACAATGCTAGTACAGTTTAAATTGAATCTGCTATCTCGGGAAATAATATCGGAGTCCTATGTAATATGATATGGTAAGTAAGTGTTTATATTATGAACCTGATTATGCAATACGGCCTAATTTTTCAGTCTGATAACTTTTATCCGAACAATAAATATGACAGTTTGACATAAACTGCTATGTTTATTCTCCGGTTGAGAGTTATCTGATGATTGGAAAATCGGCCTCAAGAGTACAACATCTAATTTTAATGATGCTTGTCCTCTAGCAGACAATGCTTCAGACAGTCTTCCAGGCAGTTACAATGCTCCAGGCATGTGTCAACAAAGCCCGAACTTGACTGAGCAACTCTCCATCATATTGCTGCTGAAAACTCAACTATGCCTTTCTTAAGTAAATCGGTTAGATTTTCTATCTAACTTAATTATTATATTAAAAAAAACAACACAGAGTTGGTTTTGTTTATATTTGAACTTTCAATGAAATGGATTCAAAAAATAAAAACGCATCTCTAATATCGATGGATTGACGTGAGCAGTAATTAAAGCATTGAGAACTATCGATACTAACTTCGTACCTCGTGCCAAACTTTATTATTTCTATTAACTAGCTACATTGAAGTATGTGCTTCGAAACGTTACATAAATTATCACATCAGTTTGAATATCGAAATGTCTACAACCTGATCTACCACGGTTAATTTAGGTGAAATGAGGTTGAGGTGAGCTGCCGTCCCACAGTAGTACTATTCCACACCTACAACATTCCATACAAACGAAACGATTTAATTACCTACACTACTACCAAAATAATAGACTACAAATACGTGTGTGTGCGTGTCAACGCTTGAATTAAAAGCAGTTTCAAGAGCACGTTCGACGCGGAATGTTCGCGCAGTGTTTCGGAGGGAGGCGAGGCGTGTCGCTACTGTACGGTAGTACTAATATTTATACTGTGATTAAAACAATCTCCCTTGGTGAACTCTAGGTGACGTAAGCTGTCATCTGACCCGATGCTAGGGATTGACTAAGCATTACACTCATAATCGATATTTATTATAATTCTTTCTACTAATCTAAAATCATTAAAAAAAAATGTTTTTCAGAATAGGGTATTTTACTCTATACGAGAAAAAATCTATAAATATGTTATTGAGACAGTTTAGGCATAAAGCAGTCGGAAAAGGCAAGTTTTAGTTCATAAAATAACAAAACAATTTTTTAAATTCAATTCAAAGTTTTCAGTATTTTTAATCTGTTATAAAACACCGTGAAATAGTAGCGGCCATGTTATTACGCCATACGGCTGTGTAAACAAAAAATTGTCAACTGTCAGTCAACCGATTGGCGTAATATAGGCTTTGTACTTTTATTATTTTCGTAACCAACGTAATTTTTTCATTATTACACCTATTACAAAATATGCTTTTAATTATTTTTAAATGATATACAATTATCATAATTAATATGAGCTCCTTTGATACTAAACGAACTGACGTCATTTACGCTGAGCAATATGGCGTTCAGTAAGAGGCGTTTTCGTCAAACCACGCGCGAAATTTGAAAATTTAAAATTTAGATGCATTTTTATGGCACTTATCGATTGAATAAAAATTTTGTGTTTTTTTTTTGGTGGCATATTAGCACTACAGAATTTCATTGAGACACTTTTCAAAAATGGGTGTAATACCCTATTATAAAAGCCGAAGTAGTCGTGTTTAGACGCTTAATTAACAGCAGAAAAATAAAATAGTATAAAATTAGCAGAAATGATTATATTAAATATTGATTATGGTTGCAATGCTTTGTCAATCGGATCGGATCGGATGACAGCTCACTTCACCTGGAGTTCACCGATGGAGATTGTTTCAGAATAGCGTAGCGTAGGATTGGCAGCTCCCTTGAGCTCACTTTACTTTTATAGACCGGCTGGCAAGCATTTCTCATCTCTTTTCAGATTATTTTCTATGAAGATGCGTTTAGCAGACGACTACCTAACTTTCCTACAAGAATATGACAGCTTGAACGTTTCTCAGTACACACCTTTTACAATTTGTAATTTTAGAATCACCGTCGATTTGCTTTTCAGTCATATACAGCCCTATTGTCTATTAGAATTTACCTACTACAATTATATACACATTTTACATCAATTATATAAAATATATAAGTGATCTCGTCGAAAGAGTACGTCAGCCTTTGATTATAAATTGTTAATGTGTAATAAGGCGATATATGCTTTAATATGTTGATAGATTAAATACATAATTAATTGTAGTTTGTTTTAATTATTTTAAAGCAATATACATAAAACGTATTCTTTCTACGGCTTCACAAACGTAACATTCAAAATATTACTATCTCAATAAAAATATTAATAAACTTGTATTATTTATTATCAAAAAGTAATTAATTTTAGTTGAATTACAAAATATTCACATGACAATAATAAAAATAGACATTTTAAAGATTTGCTCAATTCGAGGAAGCGGTTAATACTTTGGCTTGCTTTGAGCATGTTTACTCTATCACGCGTTTCGTTAAGCTAGCTGAAGCTTATAATCCAAACTATCCTCATCTCTGGTTTAGAAACGATTCCTGTTTACATTCATTAGAATGTGTTTACTCAGTAAAAACACACTGCCTCGAATCAAGAAATAAGTTTAAAACCTTCAATGCACTATTACGAACACCTATAATTAAATGCTTGACTCAATAAAAGAGAAAATATTGCTGAGCACAGTTATTCCAATATCACATTTGAACTGAAGTAAATTCATACACTAGGAGAAAGTTACCCCCGGCTTTTCGAACGGAAAATTAATGTCAATATTGTAAAGCGCGCGTACGCTGCTGCGATTGGCTGTTGATAATTCAGTCAACCAACCACAGCCGTGTATGCGCGTTTGATAATTTGTCACATAAATATTCCGTTCGAGAAACCAGAGGTAAAACTGACAAAGAATATTCAAATAAATATGTTTTATCAGTTATAATCACTTTGCTACTAGCTACTCTGGCACACATTTTTTTAAGAAAAAGATACTTAAAGACCCTAATTAATATTAAATTATTTTTAATTAATTAAGAAGTTAACAAGAACAAAGAACTTAATTTAATTTCTTTACATATTATGACGCATATAAGACACTTTGAACATGCAATGCAACACATTATGTAAGTATATAATTGCTCAATTTTTACAACTACGTTTCTGTCAAACTTTTAAGAAATAATACTTTTTATAGAATAAATATTCTTATGACTCATTTAAGTATTTAAAATAATAACTTCATATAAACAATACTAGCTTTATTGATTTCATAGCGTTAGAATGTAACTGTTTTAATAGTAAGAAGAAATATATCAAGTAGTTTTATGTGAACATTAAATAGTTTTAAAACAAACCTTATATACTGACATTTGTTAGCTAAATACTAAAGTTATTATTGAATGGGAAATTTAAAACTATAATGTTAACCGTCCAATGTTTCACGGTTAATAATGTCCAAGTTTTAGTAAGTGTGTCAACATATTTCTCGGCTTCGATTAAATTTAAACGTTCGTATAAATATGTAAAAGTAACTGACACTTCGACATACTAAACATCAGTGCAAACAGAAAAAATCTCGAGCAGTTTTCATGTACGCAATTTTTAACTGTATTAAGGGGCTATTCTATTTAACGACTTTTACAGATTTTAAACTGACAATCACGTCAAAATGTGCAGTGTAAATGATTTGAAAAAAATATATGTTAAACTAGAACATTCTCTTAATCATTTAATAACGCAGAACGCAAAACTGACGCAGAACGGACGCAGTCTGCGTCCAAAACTCTCAAAATTTAGTCGAAAAAATTAAATAAAAGTAGTATTCTTTAACTTAAAAAAAAGGCGTATACTAAAAGATAGATAACAAAATTGTCTGTAAGATGATGTAAGTTTCGTTTAATTATACCTGGTAGATTTTGTGTGATTGTCAATGTTTTGTCCGCGTCAGACACCACTTCACGAGTGAATTAAACTATTTAATAAGAATATAATTAAAAATATCAGTTATTAAAAGATTAGGAGAATGTTCTAGTTTAACATATATTTTTTTCAAATCATTTACACTGCACATTTTGACGTGATTGTCAGTTTAAAATCTGTAAAAGTCGTTTAATAGCCCCTTAAAGCCGTTGTTCACGACTGTCTTTTGTAGATCTTTGACAGTCGTTATAAGTAGCCGGAAGCCAGAAAGTCTGACAACCAGTCTTACCAAGAGGTATAGTTTAACCCAGTAACTGGATTGTGGAGTTCAGACAGGCACTCGCTCCATGTAAAACACTAGTATTAAGCTGTATCTGGTTAGAGTGGAAATCGACCACAACATAGTTGATGATAAATTCAATGAAAACTGCTAATGAGCCTGCTATAGCCAGGTTATAGTTGACATGCCACAGCACTGCCGGCTTTAGCTTAGTCGAAATAAAGATCAAAATACAAAAACTGGCTCGATGGCTTGGACTAGTTTTAGAATTTTTAGTGTGACAGTAATGAAAACACGTGGTTTACTAGGAACGTGTTTTTTTGGAGGGACTTTTAAGAGTTATGATCTACGAGACCACTAATAGTAAATCACGATGGAAGGAATACTTAAGAACGGTGAAAAGAAGAGACTACCTAAGGGTCAGTTCACATCGAGGTAACTGGAATCGCGTTACATATCCGTGTAAGCTTTTCTGTTGTGAGTAGTATGGGCCTTTTTGTCGCAAAAGACATGTATTGTTGTGTCATCAAGTAATCTGCTCCAACGCAGATTGATGAATATCAGGAGGTACAAGTGTCAATGAGTAATGAAATATGCGTGATGAAATATGCGTGTAATATAGGTACAGTTCGATTCAAACTACCTATATCACTGCTCTGAACACGAGTCAAGTGGTTGCGCAGTAACAATTTCACGTGTCAGCGGGGGTGAGGGACGGGTTACTGCGCAGACTGTAGCGCACTTCACAGCCGCCATTAAGTTTAAATCAAACTCTACAAAAAGATGTACAGTTACTTACAAATATCACAATAAAGTGTCGTGTATGGTTCAAATTAAACAACATAACTAATTTAAAACTATTTCGACCATAAAGTGAATAAAGTTGAATGTGCGCTCTTTTTTTTGCTGTCTGGGTTTTGTATAACAATGGTGTATGTGCAAATACGACATGGTACAGTTGGGGCAGAGAGTATGGTCGTGTGTCTCGGATTCAATTCCCGTATGGAACAAAGATTTGTATGGTTCGGATTTGTTTGTTGGTACGTAAGTTTGTATGTTTGTAATGACATCCATGATACAGAAGAAATTCCTAGTGTGAAACAATTTTATTTAAATAAAGGAATACTTTTTCTATATAGGGCCAGTGTTTGTTGTGTGCAGTACAAGTTAAAGTCTATTATTAATAGATTTTATGATGTCTTTTAAAAAAAATACAGTCACTAGTTATTTGTTAGTTAGTTAATAGTGGTTTTATATTTTTAACACTGAATATTAAATTGAAACAACAAATACCGTTTTTAACGTGTACCCAATGGGACATAGATATCTCATCCCACTTGATTTTTCCTGATGACAACACTTTTATCTTTACCATTTTAAAGTTCGAGCAGTGAATAAATCACGCGATACAACCTTCTTATGAAAAACGACTTACTGTTTCGAAATACAGACAATGGTGCCGATTCTCTTGTTCACAAACAAAACTAAAATTAGACAATTGGCATCTCTTACTACCAGGCAGCTGAAGAAAAGGACGGACGGTATTGTGTCTGCTAATTAGTCCGTTGAGCTGCTATGAACTAAGTTAGAAATGTCAAATTAGTTTTTTCCTTGAACTTCGCCTTGTTTTTAATCAACACGTTCTGAAATAACAACTATAGCTGTGTGAACATTTTAGATCAACTTAAATTGACAGCTCTTATTAACCTTTTGAGCGTCACGTCAAAAAAGCAAATCGTAAGAATGATTACTCTATGGAATTACGTTTCTATACGTAATTCCATAGAGTAGACATTCGTCTGTCATGTCTGTCATCAAGTCGTGACCGTAGCGTGTAGAACACGTTTTGGTTTGTCATTTATACATGACTGTGGCAGTCAAAAAGTTAATATCTGTCCCTTTCTTGTTTTATTGGAGAGAAAGAGATATAAATAGCTTAAAATAAGTTTAGCTAGTACAGAACAGAATTGGTACCGCTGTCAAAGTCAAAATCAAACCATTGACGTGTGAATCACTCAAATATTTCCTTGTCGACTTGTCTCCACTTGGTCAGGCTCCTCAGTCGTCCCACTCTCCGTCGCTGGTGGTGGCGTCGGACATATCGGAGTCTGAGGAGTGTATGGCGCGGGAGCGTTCCTCTAAGGCCCGCTGTAGCGCCTCCGCCAGGCCGCAGGCCGCGCCCGCGCGACGCTCGCTCCCACTGTTGCTGCCCGAGCGAGACACCTGACAGAGCATTCAGAGTCAAAGCATTTACTGCAATTTAACCTTTTGCACGCCAGCGCCTTTTAACGTAACCACCCCAGACGCCAAGCCTTGTAACGCGACGTCTTACGTAGGCGATTCAAAGCGAACGCGAAGCGGCGCGAAAACAACAAACAGTCGAAACCTATTGAAGTGTCCTACGCACAGATATAGATAGACCTAGATAACGAGTAACTACTTCGCATGCCACGTTTCGTGCCTAGCTTACGTACAAAAATCGTAAGTAAAAAAATAAAGTAACTGTTTCCTTCCATCGGTAAGTCATTTTGCGATTAATAATGCGTAATTAATTTAAAAAATAATTATTTTTAATCTAATACCCTCAGTAATACCTGGTAATACCAAATTTAAGAAAAACAAAACATTGTGACGTCATAATAGATAGTTAAAAAATGGCACGCTTGGTTTTCATACAGATCGTGATACTTGCGTTATCAAGGGTCTATCTATATCTGTGGTCCTACGTTGTCAAATGCACGTTGGGTGCAGATAGGCGCGACGCAAAGCGAAGCGAACGCGATCAGTTGGCTTGATATTATCGCGCGAAATGGGTGCGGTGCCGTGGTTATTTTTTGTAATAATGTCGGAAGTAGAAATATTAGTTAATTCTATACAAGAACTTCCTATAATGGGATGAAAGGAGCAAAAATTATCACAACCGGTTATTATCGTATCATGTACAGAGCTCACTGAACGAACGCGGGCGGGCGGTTCGCACGCACGTAGGTCAGTCGCCGTTCGCTTTGAATCGCCTACGTAAGACGCCGCGTAAAATTCATTAACAGTCAGAATGCCATGTTAGTATTAGTCTCATACAAAACAAATATACTGTTTTGAAAATAGCGAAAAATTGACAACTTTAGTTGCCGGTGGCGTCTCAGCAACGCGACCGTTTTGCAACTTAAGTTGTCAATGGCGTACAATAGGTTAAAGACACTTTTGAAATTAATAGTAGATATCACAGATCAATTGCCATACTTTTCATGAGCTGAAAAAACGCGATTCCTCTACATATTTTTATGGTATTTCCATAAAAATAAGTAGAGGAATCGCGTAGTCATTTATTTGCCTCTTATTAACCATGACACTTTTCAATTAGAAATCTTACTGCCAAACTCTTCCGCTAGAGGCGCCACCGAACTAATAACGTAAACAAAGTGACATTGACATGATAATACTTTTTGTCTGTGCATCAACATTATATTTTTTAGCTTCCGCAGCAGCTTTTTGATAATATATTACAACAAAACACTCGTAACTTCTATAAAATAGGAATGTTACCGCGCTGATAGTGTTTGCGTTACAGTTCGGTGGCGCCCTCTGAGATTTGCATCTTTTGCATTACATCTAATAATTTACGTGCACAGTTTATTTAGAACCCAATGGGTGTTTATGAATAAAATACAATAAATAGAGAATAAACAGTTCAATGATTTAATTAAATTTCATTTGAAAGCCTCCATTGGTTTCTAAATAAACTTCAACTATTCCCGGCGACATGGATACTTATCTCTTTTGGTGACTGTACACCAAATAAATGATTGCACTGCCAATTAACTACTTAATTGAATATCAAAACTTGTACAATTAATAATCATTATTTGTACATATATTTTATTTTTCAAAAGTTACAACAAATAAAATACAAACAAACAATACAAAAACACAAATAATACACAAACAAATAATAACAACAAATAATATATCAAAAATACTAACTGTATATCAAAAATAACAAATGCGCATCTATTAAACTTATTATTGCATTACTAATTAACTAACTGAATATCAAAACTTATAAAAATAATTATTTTTGGGCACCCCGAGGTTAGGTTAGGTTCCTTTAAACCCTGCAGACAGAAATAGGAGTCCCGCGTAGCGGGGCTCCTTCGACCTATGACGTTAAGTTTTATTTATTTAGCGATGCGTCACGAACTCAAATAGGGTATTTTACCAAAAAAATCTAATGACCGTCAGTTAGATTATCGAAAAATATTGAATACGTATTTTTTGTTTTATCAAATCAATAAAAACTGACGAAGATAAAACGCATCAAAGATCATGAGTGGGGGTTTGTGATGTCACTTCGCCAATAAAATTGACGGACTAATTAGATTTTTTTGGTAAAATAACCTATTGTTACTAAAATAATATTTTTTTAAAGTAACTATTTTGATTCGATCGATTTTTTGATTTACAGTTAAATACTAGCCTTATTGTTATTGATAGTCGTTATTAAGTCTGTAAGCTTTCTTAAAAATAAAATAAACATAAGAGAAAGTAGGACTTACAGCTTTCAGTTCGACTCCTTGTCTGATCTCGCTGAGCAAGTTACTTCTGCTGTCCTCGACTACCACCGGTTTAGCCGTGGCTTCGACACGCTGGAACATACAACTTTATATTATACTAGCGACCCAACCCGGCTTTGCACGGATACCACTTATAAATTATAGCCTTAAAACCTTCTTATTAACTGGGTTGTGGAAGTCCGATAGGAAGTCGCTCCGTGTAAAACACTGGTATTCAGCTGCATCCGGTTAGACTGGAAGCCGACCTCAATATACTTGGGAAAAGGCTATGATGAACCTTCCTAAATAATTCTTCTCTATTTGTAAAAACCATATGAAAATCCGTACAATTATAGGTCTAGCCAAGTTAAAATCGTTTCGTATCGTATCTCTTTCTAAAATAATTAACGCCTCGTCGTAATCCATTTTTTATTTTCGATCACGTGACTTATCGTTGAGATGACGTCATGAACACAAAACCAAGGAGCGCATTTCACTAAACTTTTATACCTGGTTTAAGTTGTATCCGTAGAATAAAATTGCCTTCTGTCAGTTTCCGTATGGAAAAACTGTCAATAATTCTACATTTATTCGCAGGTTAAGATTAAACATAAGGTCATTTTGGTAAAATTCACTCTTAAGAGGAATGCTATATTTAGATTATTATTTTAAATGTGAGTTTCAACTAGTTAGTTTTCATACGTTGAGTTGCACGACGAAAACAACATAACTTTAATGGAGACTTTAAATTCATGCCATACCTTACATTTTGTAACAAAAAGAAAGTGTATAAAGTCTCCATTAAACTAATGTTGGTTTTGTGCAACTCACTGTTAATATCATTAAAATAATTGAAACATTATGTTTCTGTTTTTTTTTTTCGCTGCACTAAGTATACTAATGCCTGTTATCACCAGCTCTTGGCATCACGTTAATTTTATGCCTAAATATAATTGCACTGTTATATTTTCAACCCTCAGCGCTAGGTATAGCGTCGAAAATCCAACTGTATAAACTAGTGTAAGCTACAAAAACACTTGTAATAAAAGAGACATTACCTTGAGACCCTTGGATCCGTTTCGAATACTTTCCATAAGCGCAGCTCTCGGGTCTGCCGAAGCTGAAGACGAGTCCGAGGGCATCGGGGGCGAGGGAGGGGCCATGGGCGGGGCTGGGGGCGGGGCCGGCGGTGCGGGCGGCGGTGGAGGGGGCGGAGCCATAGACGGGGCCGCCGACATGGGCGGGGGAGGAGGGGGGGCCGTGCCGGGGGGAGGGGGAGGCGGGACCGATGGTGGACCTGATGATACCGCTGTAAATTGTAATACGACGTTTAAGTAAAATAAACAAATTAGCCTAAAGCCTAAAATACTACATAGATTACTAGATTTATGGCCTTTTAAAACGCTACTCAATTTTAAGATGCCGTTTAGTCTCGTACTTTCACAGTAGAGATGGAAATGATTGGTATTTAGAAATCATAATCGGAAGATCACATGTTTTTTTTTCATCACAGTGAAATCACCTGCTATTTTTCATTGAGAATGATTTTCCTACTATTTATCATTGAAAATATTAAAATGAATGACATGGTATTTGAATAATGATTATGATGTTACAGGACACGTTTGTCGTCACAATCAACTGGTGTAAAACTATAATTATTATAGAAATCATATGAAAAATAAAATTGTAATTCAATCACGACCATAACGTTATCAACTTAATGTTTAAATTAGAATGTAAACATTGATTGCGACGCGGGTCACAGGTTAATCGGACGCACTACTCGCACGCAGGGATTGCTTGCTTGTTGCTTGAGTAGATGCGTCCCGCTCACTCCTCGATGCTCGCTCGTATGATTGTCGTGCATGATCGCCGCGGTCGCGCCGCGCGATTTCATTCATTCATTCATACACGCACTAATGAGAAATCATAATCGCCGTGTTTGCAAATGACAATAGCAGGGATGTCATATGAAAAACTAAATCATATGATTATTCACTGCTTTCAATGATTTGTTTCATCTTTATTTCACAGTCACTTTGACATAAAGTGATAGAGACAGTAAGAGACTTAACGGCATCTTAAAATAGGGCATTTTACTCTATATGAAAAAAAAAAAACTATAAATATATTATTGACATAGTTTAGGCAAACAGCAGTCGGAAACTGTTAGTCTTAGTTCATAAAATCACAAAATTAATTTTAAAATTCAATTCCAAGTTTTTAGTTTTTTAATCTGTCATAACACATACATAACAACTTGTAATAGTAGCCGCCATATTATTACGTCGTACGGCTGTGTAAACAAAAAAGTTTCAACTGTCAGTCAAGCAATTAGCGCGTGTATAGGCTTTGTAAATTTACTTTTTTAATTACTTAAAGTTGCCAGACTCACTAGGGCTGCTACTGTATTGACTCTGTAGGTTTTATTTGTGACAATATGAAATTTTATTGACACTGGTTGGAACTCTTTGCAATTTTTTATAACAAAATTTTCTTGTTCGTCGTGAAATGTCAATGTCTCTCATTTATTCATTTAGACAACAGGTGACAGTCGAGACTGAAGTCTGCAGTCTGAATGTCAATGTGTGCGTGATAAAAATGGCGGTTTGTTCTGAGTGGTCAAAAAGTTTCAACTGTCAGTCAAGCAATTAGCGCGTGTATAGGCTTTGTAAATTTACTTTTTTAATTACTTAAAGTTGCCAGACTCACTAGGGCTGCTACTGTATTGACTCTGTAGGTTTTATTTGTGACAATATGAAATTTTATTGACACTGGTTGGAACTCTTTGCAATTTTTTATAACAAAATTTTCTTGTTCGTCGTGAAATGTCAATGTCTCTCATTTATTCATTTAGACAACAGGTGACAGTCGAGACTGAAGTCTGCAGTCTGAATGTCAATGTGTGCGTGATAAAAATGGCGGTTTGTTCTGAGTGGTCTCTCTGCTCGGGCGCGCCGCAGCCTTACGTACTTTGTGTTAGCACTACAGAATTGAATTGACACACTTTTCAAAAAATGGGTGTTAGACCCTATTGAGTAGAGTTTGACTATTTGACTTATTTATTTATTTATACTTCATGCACAAACGTACAAAGGCGGCCTTAATGCCTTAAGCATTCTGTACCAGTCAACCAAGGGTGGTGAAGAGATAACAAGGCAGGTGCATTACAATAAATAATAGTTAAAAAAAACTAAAAACACGCTTTTTATAGACAAAAGATAAAAGCGTGGGGTGCATGGTGTCAATAGTTATAAATATTTTATTGACAGATATGAGTAGAGTGATTATCATTTTGATAATATCTTAAAAAGCACCCCACGCTTTTTTTTAAATAAAATATTTTTTTTTATTCACACTATTATTAATATATATTTATTGAAATTTTTAACACTTTTCTTAATTTAAATTTATTAAAATTTATTTTCTATTTTTTAGTTTGATTTTCTATAAAAAGCGTGTTTTTAGTTTTTTAAAACTATTATTGTTTTTTACTTTTTAGTTTGAAAAATGGAATAATTTTACCAAATTAGTGTATTGTCATCGGTCCTCGATAAATCTACAAAGTTTGAACGAAATCTGGCCGTTTAAAGTGGGTCAAAATCGCGCCCAAAAAAGTCGGTTACAAACAAACATACAGGTGAAGCTAATAAAAAGCGTGTAAAAAGTAATATTTACAAAGTGAAAAAAGATATATTTATATATATATATATATATAAACTCACTCTTACTAAGACTACTTAGATTGTTACTTACGTTGCGCAGGACGCGGCGGCGCTGTGCGGTGCGCGGGGGGTGGGGGCACCGCGCGTGCGGGGGGCGGGGGAGGAGCGCGGGACGCTGCGGAATTTCAATTTGATATTAATAAAATGTATAGTGCGTGCCACGAAAGATGAGACTTGACTCGGACTTGATTTGACTTGCGCAGTTCTCGATTTAAAGGTCTCTTGCCGTTAAATCGAGTACTGCGCAAGTCAAATCACTGACTGTACACACCACAGATATAGATAGACCTAGATAACGCAAGAGCAACTACTTCGCGTGGCTAGTTTCGTGCGATAAACAATCGTAAGTGAAAAAATAAAGTAAACGTTTCCTTCCATCGGTAAGTCATTTTGTGATTATGCGTAATTAATTTTAAAAACAATTATTTTTAATCTAATACCCTCAGTTATTACTGAGGTATTCCTGCGAATACCAAATTTAGGAAAAACGAAACATTCGTATTAACTTTGGCATGACATTTATTTGAAATATTGTTTAACATTTTGTTTTTTTTTTTTTTAACCATTTATTTGTACGCCATTAAGGCAAAACATGACTGCGATTCAAATAATTTTTTTTATGTAACATCTTGCATTTATGTATACTCATGTTTTAGTAAAATAAATATCTTGTATCTTGTACATTGTGACGTCCAAAAAATGGCACGCTTGGTTTTCATACAGATCGTGATACTTGCGTTATCTAGGTCTATCTATATCTGTGGTACACACGATGTAATACATGTATGGTGATTTTTTATTATCCTAAAAAAGTGATCTTTTTTTTTATTCTGAAATCACAAAAAAGGTTATAATAATAAATAAATATGTGGGGACATTTTCACACACGGCCATCTGACCCCAAACTAGGGAGACCCTGTACTATGGGTGTCAGACAGCTGATATACATACAGAAATACATTTTTTTTTGTAAATACATACATATATAGATAAACAACACCCAGACACAAGGCAAACACAAGTGCTCATCATACAAATGTTTACCCTGGGCGGGAATCGAACCCGCAACACGCTGCGCAGCAGTCGATCGCTCAGCCACTGCGCCAACCGTGTCGTCAAATATAATATAAATGGTGTACTCACGCGGTGCTGGAGGGTGTGGGGGCGCTGGGCTGCGTGTAGGCACAGGCGGCGCGGGCGGCGCGGGCGCAGCTGAGCTGGGCGCGGGGGGCAGGCCGGCCAGACTCAGCGCTGAGGAACCAAACGAATCATGTTAGGGTAAACAATATTAATGTTGGTGCTGGACGCTGTTACATTTTCGGGTATCGCGTCGTTAGAAAACAAAAATATTCTTAATAAGCAGAATAAATTAGCGAAGTGCCAAACATTGGGGGGGTGGAGGCTGGTTGCCAACATCAGTATTGTTTACCTAATTATAATAATATATGTGGGGGCATTTTACACATGGTCATCTGACCCCCTGGAAACCCTGTACTATGATATATCATTAAATTTCAAGAGTATTGTACAACGAGACACTGGTGACGTCATTAGAACGAGATAACTAGCACTGCTAGAAACGTAAGAAAAAAAATTAAATTAAAAATTTAAAAAAACCCCCAACGCAAAACATAAAAGCGATTATGTAAAAAGTTAAAAATAATACATTTGTTGAGCCATCAAATGTTTGTTCGTTGAAATGGCGCTATAATGTCGCGGCGGGGTACCGCTTAAGTAAGTCAGTCCCTCAATTTCATTCACTGTCTATTAATTTACCAGCATTTCCGACCAATTTGCTTCGATATTATCAAATTTTTGTTGCTAATCTAGTTGTTAATCTTGTTGCAAATCTAGTTACCATCAGTTCGCTATTTTAGATATTTAGTTATTGCTTTAAACTTAGCAGTACCCCGCCGCGACATTATAGCGCCATTTCAACGAACAAACATTTGATGGCTCAACAAATGTATTATTTTTAACTTTTTACATAATCGCTTTTATGTTTTGCGTTGGGGGTTTTTTTAAATTTTTAATTTAATTTTTATTTTAAATTTTTTAAATGTAATTTAGTTTGGTTTTGTGTGGTCAGTGTGGTCACCTATAATAATATGTTTGAAAGCAAAGTAAACATCCGGTATGCGTCTAAGATCCCTACCGCAGCAAACAAAAGAGCTGATAACTTTAAAACTGCTGAACCGATTTTGATGAAACATGTCTAAGAACCATCGCTAGAGAATCTACTTTCAAATAAAAAAAACCGCATTCAAATCGGTTCACCCGTTAAAGAGCTACAGTGCCACAGACAGACACACAGACACACAGACACACAGACACACAGACACGTCAAACTTATAACACCCCTCTTTTTCGTCGGGGGTTAAAAAGGCAAAAGAAACGAGG
The DNA here is from genome assembly GCA_947361185.1 of Charanyca ferruginea. NCBI lineage: Eukaryota > Metazoa > Arthropoda > Insecta > Lepidoptera > Noctuidae > Charanyca > Charanyca ferruginea. The sequence goes on along the minus strand of OX376059.1, from coordinate 24,570,098 downwards.
CACAACCTATCTAGAAAGCAAAACATGATTTTCTTCTTCTACTTTATATATTCTTTCAAACATTCATGTTATAATACTGTCTTCTACTTCCCTGTACGTATTTATATCATGTATTTTCTATCCGGGAAAAGCAAAATTTAAGGCCAATTAATAGAATTGGCCTCAATTTAGCTTATTTTCGTACGTAGCGGTAAATTTCCCAAAAAACATCTAAAACAATAACATTAATTATTGTTGCCTATTATTGTCCAAAGGGCAAAGGCCTCTTCTCATACAGAGAAGGCACATTGGCGATTTCAGACTTATATTAATTATAAGTTCATGTTTCCTCACGAAGTTTTTCTTCACCGATGTCATTGACATCCGAGATAAGCTAAGAAAGTACATTACAAATAGTAAAAATCACATCAGTACTTTCCCGATATACAACCTACTACCTCAAGCATAAAAGGCGGGCGCCTTAACCACTAGACCGACCATCAAGACATTAAAAAACATAAAATAAACAGGTCTCACTTTTATCCAAGTCCTGCTTGACAGCGGGCAGTCCCCCGTGCATCTCTATGAAGTCGTAAATAAACTCCCTGGTCTCCTGGTCTTGTAGCTGAGTCTCCGACACGCCGGCCTTCGTGAAGAACGAACGGAGCTCGTCGGCTTCCGGCGCATTGTCGAGGTCGAATCCTGAACATGGTAATGTTAATTAACGAAAGGCGTTCTCAACCAGTAATAAATCGTTCATACGAGTTCCCTCTATCTGGCAGAATCTTGATGCTCCGAAATTTATTTGGCATAACACACTTAGCATAATCTTTTTTAAACGAATATTCATAAGGCATAAAAATTGTTTAATATAATTATTGTTTGGCAGAATGTTTATATGTCTGAATTTACAATGGCATACTTTTAAGATGGCAGAAATATTATTTCGCATAATTTCGTTTAGAATAACGTTTATTTGATATTACAGAGTTTTATTTGGAATAATTTTATTCGGTATATTGCCCTTTCTATAAAAAAAGCTTTTTTAACCTTAAATTCAAATTATAATAGGTATTGTCATAAGAAGTCAATATTGTGCTTCAAAAGTTAGTGACAGAAACGAATCGCTGCAAAACCGACTTCACGTAGTCTTGTCTTGTAATTTAAGCCCGAATAGGCGCGGAAGGCGAGGCGGCCCGCGAGCTGAGGAGCAGGTGGTGGGCAAACAAGCGTACACCATGCATGCAACAAGCATGCAGCATACGGCATGCAAGCAAGCATGAAGCATGCAAGCGGCCATGCAACATTCAACATGCAAGCAGGCATGCAACATGCAGCAGGCATGGTTTCTGTCACCGCTTCGACGCTGCGGGTCTCCGGCGGTCCGGTCCGGTCCTTGACGTCGCAGAAAGTTGTAACGCTCGCAGCCGCGGCTGAGGCTGGCCGGCGAAGCCGGTCAGCAAGCCAAAGCTGCGTTAGTGAGCGTTAAAACCATCTGCGACGTCAACGTCGCGTGGGACCGCCGTGTCGTGACGTTGATGCATGGTCGCTTGCATGCTGCATGCCTTATGCTGCATGCATGGTGTACGATTGTTTGCATGTTTGGGTACAAGGAAATAAAAAAAAAATGTTCACAATCAGCTATTTGATTCAGTGATAATTACATGCAATAATGAATTTAAGAAATAATTGATTAATTATTATGTTAAAAATACCAAATGATTCTAACTATGAATTTTCTGCAATGTGAATTATGTTTTTTTTTTATTATTATACCAATAGATGATTCTAACTGTAAGATTTCTGAGATGTGATGGTTCTACTTTTCGATTATTATGCAAATAAAAATTATGCCTAAAGATGATTCTGACTTACAAAATTATGAGTTTTGAATGTATGATAAATGAGTGTCTGCCAAACAATTTTCTGCGAAGTGAAGTTCTGCTACAAAAGGTTCAAACACATAAAAAAATATTCCCTATTAAAATAAAAGTTAAACAAAAAGTTTTATTTTAATAGGGAATATTTTTTTTCTACTTTACATATCATAGAAAATCGGAAACGTAAGAGAAACACTCGATAATTTTTTTTTTTTTTTTTTATGCTGATATATTTCTGAAACCTATTACTGATCTAGAATTCTAAAGTAAGGAGTTTAACTTACTGTATGTTAGAATAATACACAAGAATTACGACGTCGCTTATTTTAATAGTTATTTAATTTATTCGAACTGCAACACCGCGCAAACATCATAGACGACTTTAGAATTATTGTCTATGTCAAGAAACTGTCAACGTCGTATGTGTCAGTAGTGCGTTCGTTATATTTTTCGCGCACCCTCTCTTACTTGCTGTCGTTGTATGATGTCAATCGCAGAGCCAAAAACAAAATTAAACACTGGTATTTTAACTACTATTTACTAAAATTTTAATGAAAACGGCAATGTCTGAGCGAGCAGACATGTTTTTCAATATCAACACTTCGATCAATAATAGTACTAGATTGCCGATAAGCGCTTCAAAAACGGCCCAAAAAATAAGAGCACAAATACTTTTGTGGTCTTATTTCAAATTAGTATGGTCCAATCATAGCCAACGTTAAGACGTCAAAATGCCGCAGTGCGCGTTCAAAAATTGTGTAAATAATCACCGTAACACCAAGATTTTTTTCGGTAAGTTTATATCAATATGTATTTATCATAAAATAAAACTGAATTAAATAGTAAATATAAGTCATTTAGCAAATATTATGATTGTTTGACCAATGTTTGCTACAACGCGCCAACTATTGTAACAAACATCGATTATTCTGGAAAAGAGAATGCATGGAGTAGTATTGTTATATTATGATTTTTTTAAATGAAATGTATGTTTCGATTTTTGAAACTAAAGTGATAAAGTAATATATACTAATGGTGAAAAATCAATTAGATGGCAATATTTATCGGAATTATATAACCAGCAAGAAGAAAACTGCTTACACTTGGCGAATAAACTTTCACATCGACATGTTCATTTCAAAAATCAAATAATGAACGTGAAATTAGCAACGCAACTTCTTAGTAGAAGCGTTGCCAAAGCTATAGAGTTTTGCAATAAAACTTTAAATATTCCCGTATTTGGAGAATCAGAAAACACAGTAGAATTTATTGAGAAACTAAATGATCTTTTTGATATCCTAAATACTAGAAACCTTAACGACTTTGGATTCAAACACCCTTTGAATAAGGGTAATTCACAAAAAATATTGTCATTCTTGTCCCAAATTAAAGACTACTTATTAACATTAGTAATTAATGTTATAAATAAAAGAACTCTTAAAGTCGGTACCAATATAAGAACTGTGTTTAAATAAATAAAAAACTTCTACAAACATGATTTGATTTTAATCAAATAATGTTTTCATTATCAAAGTGCAAATAAAACTGAATGGTAAACAATCGTAACTGAACGTTCAGTTACGATTGATTACATACAACATGGATTTGATTTAATCAAATCATGTTTGTAGAAGTATTTTATTTATTTTTATGAAACGTTATAATAAAAATAAATAAAATACTTCTAAATCGCGTACATAAGTAGACGCACCCAAATTTTTTATACGGGTTGATTACAATGAGCCTACCCACACATAGTTAATAGCAATTTCTTAATAAAATAACTGTTGTACAATTTTAGTACTACTACTATTTTAAATCGGTCAATAAATATTTGACACCGTCCAAAACGAATCTTCGCCTAAAAACATAATATTCTGTAACTCTACGTGTTTTGAGCATTGAAATGTAATACCAAGAACTATGTCTAGTTTCAAACAACAACAATGTTTTTAACCTTATTGCTTAGATTTTAAGTTTCATTTTATAATAAATATTTTTGTTACAAATATTAAAATGACTTTTTATTTTCAAGCGACATTTAAAATTTATTGCCTAAAGGCAATTACCATAGGCATTATTATTATTAGGCATTATTTACCTTTCTCCGATGACAGGATTTAAACAAAAATATATTGGACAGTTCGACTTCACTCATTTGTTGTCCAAGCGACGAGCATCGGTCGCCAAAATTTTATTGCTTTTTTGACACTTTGTAATTTTGACCTTAAATCATGCGTGTAAGGTTGAATTTCTTTTGATGTATGTTGACCAGCTAGTTTCGATCGTAAAAATTTATTGTTTTTTTGCATAGCTTTGTGAACATAACTTTAAGAAGTTGTATTTAAGGTTGAATTTACATTAATGCATATTTTTTTCACCTAGGATTAGGTAAATACAATTGGTGCCAGTTTTGAAGTCAACTTTTGCATGGGATTGTGTATCTAGTACTATTATTGATCGAAGATCCAACACGACTAACTTCACAAACAATAAACAATTGTAATTAATTAAGTACGTAGTTACATAAACCAAAAACATTTACAGCTTTATAGAAATATAAACAAATTTCAACTACATATATAAATACTTCTTAGATCCCAGGAATACAAGGAATAAAACAAATGAATGTGTATTAAATAAAATTGTCATAGACAATAATAATTTATGAAGAATGATGTTGCCGAGTGGTTCCGGACCGTCCCGTTGTACGATATAGTGCCATCTCGTTCTCGCTTACGCAATTTTCCACAAAAGACCCGGGGAATGTCGGCCTACCGACTCCCGTATAACTATCAATATCACGTGACACGGAGTGACATTGGGCAGTATGAGATTCCGAAGGAACGCGACAACGGTTTATTTTAAAGGAATAGTTTGTTGTTGAAGTGTAAAGCTGACAAAAAGTGTAGGAGATTTTATATTATTTTAGTTGGTGTATTTAATACTAGCACTTTGCTCGCGACTTCGCCCACATAGTGCCAAGTTACAAATTCTCAAGAAATAAAAAACGTAAACAAAATTTTCATGCAAAGATGTCAAATTCAAAGGTGTCTTGTTAAATTCAAAGACAGCTTTGAATTTAAATTCTTTGTATTAAAATTTTGTTCTTTAAAAAAACCCGTTCTTGGTGCTCGCTTACATGGTAAAAGGAAGCCGTGTGCAATGTCACGTTTTTAGTTCCAGTAGGTTCGGCTGTGTGCTAATACGTCAGTCAGTCAGGTTCTCCTATGTTATTTAGCAATAGTAGACAGTAGACACTAGTGAGAGTGACTGCCATTTTTAAATGGCGCTGTAGACTAGGAGTTCTTTCTAACTTCCAAAGTGAAGCTGGTAGGAAAGGAGTAGTATGGAATTAAATTCTGAGGTGGTCTTTTGAAGAAAGAACCACAGATTTGAAAACAGTAGTAAATTATACCTTTATTAGCATCCCAGCCGACGTGTGATACGTGCTTGAAGTCCTGCGGCATTCCGATATCCGCTTTCGTTATTTTCCTGCCCTTCTGTTTCTTATTACTCTTCAATGTGTAGCCTGGAAACGGAAAAAGTTCTTTTATACTCTGTATAGAATAATTGTTTATTTAATAAAAAGACACATACAAAACTTTTCTTAGAATTTAAAATAAAACACAGTAGCACATTTGCCTGTACTAGGTCGAACCTGTGCTTCAGGCTAGTAACTGCTTACTATGTGTTAGGAAGTACTATGAATTATGAACCCGTGCCCTAGCACTCTTCCTAAAGAGTAGGGATGAAATGTGAATAGATGGAAGGGGAAAGAAAGGTAAAATAAAAATATAGTTGGGGTGTGTGTAGAATGATATGGAAGAAAAGGCAGTGAGTGAAAGCATGACGGTTTACAGTACTGATTGGAAGAAGAAAACGTGTTTTGCCGACCCCAAGTATGGGACAAAGGCAGGACAGGAAGATGATGAAGCCAGGCTTCAGTGCAATCCCATCATGCAGTCGATAAATAGTAAAAACCACTAACATAGAAGTCTATTTACTCTCTTGAAAACACGAACCATTTTTATTAAAACTTAGAAAAATAATTATTGAATCAAACGAAAGTACAGTAGGAGAGAGAATGGTATGGTAGGCCTTTCTTGGTTCAATAATCAAAGGTAACAAATATTTGTATTGTTAAAGAAATAGTCATTCTTCGCTTGGGTGTGTGCGTGTATGCAATTTGTGATATGCTGGCACTTTACTTGGCGTATTTGTGAAAATATTCGCCTTATTTGGATAGTACAATATATACCCTATGATTATTGAAATGAAGTCGATTTTGTACCTACGATGTGAGAGAAATGTTTGTGTAACGTAAAAAAGCAAAGGTTCTTTTTTCCGGGGTTTCGTACCCAAAGGGGAAACGGGATTTGTCTGTCAAATTTTCCCAATGAACCTTATCCTTTTGGAATAAAATTTGATTGAATTGAAAATCTATCAAAGTAATTTGACAGATTGTTGTGGTTTGATGTACTGGCCTCTGTACAAAAGCCACATTAAAGGGTGAACAGCAGTGGCGTGCGGTTCATACAGTCACATAGACATTGCCTACCCTACAACTCAGATAAATATTTATTATCTTGTTTTAATTTATTTTGATATCTCTAATATTTTATACACGAGTAATTACTCTCAATTAATAAAAAAAATCTTAAATCAGCTCCATCTGTCGCGTAACGGTGGTAACACGAAGTCTCATCGATACGTTCGCGCCTTAGTCCGCGCATTTCGATCGCTTCGCGCTGCACTAGCGCCGCTAGGACCCTACGGGAGAGACACAAAATATTTGTGCCTAGATTATTATATTTTGTTTGGATGTGTGCCTCGTGACAGGCTCGTAGCACGCGTGTGCATTTTCTATTCGTACATGACACACACTATCACAAATCACGCACACAACGCAAACTGAAGACATTGTCTTTTTAACATTTTAGATTTTACTACACGAGTTAACACGAGTTTACACGACGGAATACGACAATTGTGTAGGTACAAAAATATACGTGAATTATTCTGAGTCGCCATTTTTTTTGTTTTGGTTTGTTTCATGGTTTTGTGAATGCATTTTTATATTATTTCAACGTTGTTACTAGTGTGTAAAATGGAATAACTTCACTGTGAAAGTTTGGTGGTGGTTGTGTAGTTGTGTAGGTACAGACAATACTTAAAAAATGATTCCTTTTCAAAACTTTCTCTCGGCTTCAGTGAAAAAAGACTGATCGAGGATAGCCGCTAGATTTCAATCAATACAAACAAACCATGCGATTAGGTCGTAAGAGGTTGGTACAGTTCTGTTTTATTACATCAATTAAAGTAGAAGATTCGTGCTTTACGATTAAATGTGACGAGATTTTGTTGTAGGACCGAACCCGAATAAAATGCCTACATTTTGTTTAGGTTTCGGTACTCAATATATTATGATAGATAATCACCCCATCACATGAAAGGGAAAAGGGTAGGTGCTTGTAATAGGTACCTACTTCTAGTAAGTTGTGAACTTGAGATTATTTGATTGGTAAAAAAACACATTAGGTAAGTACCTAATTGTTCCTTGTTTAGTAGATTGCAAAACGTTTTTCTTCTACGCATATTATTTTTAACCCTGTTTTGAGTTTCTATCGTAAAATCGATTTAAAAAAATTGAACACATCTGTTCGTATGATGGTTTGATCTGTATTCTTCTGCAAATTTTCTAAGTTATTTCTTTACCTACTCTTGCTAGGGGACGGGAAACGCCGAAACGTTAGAGAGCTTATTATAATGTAGGTAGGAGGTACATACCTACCTACTCTGTGACGCGGGCCGGACGCTTGAGTATACAGCGGTTGTTCTGTTTACCTTTCCTACTATTTTCAAATAATATAATCGCCTGAAACGAGGCATTACATCGATACAGACCTATTCATATTTTTTCTACGGCAGCAAAAAAAAAAAAATTGATAAATTCAGTCAATCTAGGAATCATAAAATTTGAGGTGGCAAATCACATAGGTACAGTCATCAAAAGAGATAGGTATGCAGGTCATCGGAAAGACGGAAATGGTTGAAGTTGACTTAGAAACCGATGGATGTTTTCGAATGTTTAATTAAATCATTGAAATGTTTATTCTCTATTAATTTTATTTTATTTTATTCAAAAACATCCATCGGTTTCTAAGTAAACTTTAACTATATCTGTCGACCCTGCATACCTATTTTTTTCTGCCTACCCTGTCTAAAAACTCTGTGCACGCCCCTGGTGAACAGATTACTCCTAAGTTCCGAGTCAACGTTACATACAACTGATATTAAACGGCAAGCAAATACTTATAGAAAAAACAGCATAAATTAAACAAAAAAAAAAACATAAAATTAAATACAGTACTTAGACAAAAGAGCTCGACTGTCCAATTAGCAGACACAATAGTTAAACAATGACAACATGACTGCACAGCATGCTGCATTCCTGTTCACAGATAAGGAGTTTTTTTTATAGGTTTACGTTTGACCACTATCTCACCTGATGGGAAGCGATGATGCGGTCTAAGATGGAGCACGCTTGCCTAGAAGTAACCTATTCACTCTTGAATTAAAGACTCCCAGGTTGTAGCTATCAGGAAACAGACTCAGGCAGGGAATTCCACTCCTTAGCAGTACGCACAATGAATGTGTTCCCAAAACGTTTTGTGCGTGTGGGTGGGTTGGGCATATTAAGATACAATCGCAAAAAGGGTGTTACCAGACCATTCGATCGATCGTCGATGGACGGCATCGATCGATGGTAGAATGGATTAGTCGACGTCGATCGATAGTTTCTACCAGTCCAATCAATCGATTGTCGATCGACGATCGATCGATGGTGGAATGGATTAGTCGACGTCAATCGAGCTGCCTGATTATTATTAGTGATGGATTATAGCCGGAGTTAATCGATCAACGTCGACCGATGCCATCGACCGGCAAACGATCGATTAGTTAGTCGAACGGTATCCGTTGACCAGCCAAACCAATCGATCAACGTTGATCGATGTCGACGGATGGCATCGATCGATTGGTGTAGTAACACACTAAGATTTTCAGTATACTTACTTCCTAAGCTATGGTTGGTTTTGGCCGGCAGCGGCTGTATCTGCTGCACCGGTTGGATGGGCTGCAATTGCTGCAGCGGCTGCATGACCGGCATGGGTATGGGTGCGGGCGACACGGGCGGGGCGAGCACTGGCTCGGGGGCGGGCGGGGGCGGAGGCAGCGTGCCATTCTGTCGGGAGGGTATGGAACTGGACCCGCTACTGCGGCTCGATACCATCGAACGAGCGCGACGCTCTGAAAACAATATACGATCATAAGTCACATTATTTATACTAATATAATAAAGCTGAGCATGTATAATAAAGTGCCAAAAAAATGAATCCAAATTTAAAATTTCGCGCGTAATGTGACGAAACGCCTCGTAGTGGACGCCATATTGCTCTGCGGAAAAGACGTCAGATAGCTGGTTAACAAATGCGCTGATATTATACATGATAATTATATATAATTAAAAAATCCTTAAAATAATATTTTGTAATAGGTGTAATAATAAAAAAAATACGTTGATTACGAAAATAATAAAGTACAAAGCCTCTATATGCCAATCGGTTGACTGACAGTTGTCAATTTTTTGTTTACACAGCCGTACAGCATAATAACATGGCGGCTACTAATTCATGAAATAGGGTATTTTACTCTATACGAGAAAAAATCTATAAATATGTTATTGAGACAGTTTAGGCATAAAGCAGTCGGAAAATGTAAGTTTTAGTTCATAAAATAACAAAACAATTTTTTAAATTCAATTTAAAGTTTTCAGTATTTTTAATCTGTTATAAAACACCGTGAAATAGTAGCAGCCATGTTATTACGCCGTACGGCTGTGTAAACAAAAAAATGTGAACTGTCAGTCAACCGATTGGCGTAATATAGGCTTTGTATATTCATTATTTTCGTAACCAACGTAATTTTTCCATTATTACACCTATTACAAAATATGCTTTTAATTATTTTTAAATGATATACAATTATCATATTTAATATGAGCTCATTTGATACAAAACGAACTGACGTCATTTACGCTGAGCAATATGGCGTCCAAAAAGAGGCGTTTTCGTCAAACTACGCGCGAAATTTGAAAATTTAAAATTTAGATGCATTTTTATGGCACTTATCGATTGAATAAACATTTTGTGTTCTTTTTGGTGGCATATTAGCACTACAGAATTTCATTGAGACACTTTTCAAAAATTGGTGTAATACCCTATTATAAAACAGATTAAAAAAAATTTAAAACTTTGAATTGAATTTAAAAATCTATTTTGTTAATTTATGAACTAAAACTAACATTTTCCGACTGCTTTTTGCCTAAACTATCTCAATAATATATTTATAGATTTTTTCTCATATAAAGTAAAATACCCTATTGCTAGGATATAATGTAATAGGCTATATTTTATTACTTCAACAACAACAACAACAAACAAAAATCATGACCTCTTTATAATCTTAGGACTATAACTAATTAATTTAGTCTTCTTTAACTAAATTAATTAGTTCATCCACTTAGGCACGTGTTTGCTAACCGGTTACTTACGTGTAAACCGGTTTTTATGTAAATTTTCTATAGGTACTAATAAAATAAAGTAAGGTATTTTTTTTTAAACGACTTCTAAAGAAGGTTATCAATTCGACACGTACGCAATAGTATGTAATATTATTGGAACTGTTATAAATTATAATGGATGCTTTTAATGGATAAGGTGGGTGGGTATATAGGCTCCAAGGGCGGTCTGGTCCTATATAAATTTCGTAAAGATCGGCTGTAATTAGGGTTGCCAAATCTTTGTTGGTCAAATATAGTAGTTCTAAAATTTTTACCAATAAAAATATAGTAGATAACGAAAAGGTGAAAAAAAATATAGTAGGTTCCAAAAATTTGGTAGGTACTTTATTTTTATGGAGAATATATTGTGAATTATTGAACGCATCCTGTCAACTTGACATTCCAGAGTCGTTAAAAATAGGTATTGACGTTTTGTTTTACGCTTACACATTTTGAAACGAATATTATTGCTAAGACTTTGATGCCTTTAAAATATAGTAGTTTCGCCTACTATATCTTTTTTTCAAAAATATAGTAGTCGGGCCTCTAATATATTTTTATTTTATTTTATTTTTTATTTTATTAAATAGGAACAACAAACAGCTACATTATGCAACATTACAAAATGAAAAACACAAGTCACTTAGGTAATAATGTAGCCCACAGCGCTGTTCACAGATTACCATTAATAAAAAATCTATAAAGTCACTAGGAGGTGAACTGTTCATGCATGACATACATATTATAAAAACAATTAAAGAAAATAGAAAGGAAAAGTAGAAGACTTTGATACACATGAAAAAAGAAATAACAAAAAAAGAAAGAACAATTAGTCTAATAGCTCAAGTGTCTCATACAAAAGGCTACGAAACTTAAGCAAAGAACATGTAAATATGTCAATGTGTTCGAATACTTCATTATAGGTTGCTGCCATTCGCCGAATTGGTGAACGTAGACCAGTGTTAGATCGACAGGTACCTACTGCAAAGAGTTTGCCTGCACGTACCTGCCGTCTATGGACAGTTCTGGGGACTGCATAGCACAATACATTATTTAATTGTATGCAATCAAAAATACCATTAACAATATTAAACAATGTCATTGCTTCTAATTGCTTTCGTCTAGAGCTAAGCGTCAAAAGCTTGTATTTACTTAGCAACTGGTTGTACGGTAGATAAGTTTTGTGACATCTGTAGTGCATTGCACGAAGAAATCTACGTTGAACATTTTCTATCATGTCAATGTATTTGCCATAGTACGGGTTCCATATGGATACGGCATATTCGAGCTGGGAACGGACTAGAGTTTTGTACAGGCATAGGTACGAAGAGGTCCACTTAAAGTCATGAGTGGATCTCATTATAAATCCGTACATCTTATACGCCTTGTTCACAATCTGTTCGATATGCAAATCCAAGCAGAGTTTTGAATCAAGCAATATGCCAAGATCACGAATCGAATTTACTTTATTCAATAAGATATTACATAATGAATATGAAAAGCTTATGATGTTTTTATTTTTAGTAAAATTTAGGTAATTACACTTGGGAATGCTCAACTGGAGTTTACTGGCACAACAATAGTCCGTCAGCCGATCCAAATCCTCTTGGAGTCGATGACAATCCTGAATGTTACGTATCGGTCTATATACCTTAAGATCATCAGCATACAGCAAAAATTTAGAATGATGAAAACATTCGCCAATATTATTTATAAAGATAATGAATAAAAGAGGGCCGAGAATAGAGCCTTGCGGGACTCCAGATGTAACCCGAGTAGCATGAGAGTGGTATCCGTTAATAACAACCCGTTGACAACGGTTACTAATATACGAAATAAACCATTGCAACAAGTTACCCCGAATACCATTGAAGGCTATTCGGTTCAGCAACAGTTCATGATCTACCCTGTCAAAAGCCTTTTGAAAGTCCGTGTACACTGCATCAACCTGTATACGATTGTCGATGTTGTCAAATAGATCACTAGAAAATAGCAATAAATTAGTTGTCGTAGATCGCTTTTTCACAAAACCGTGCTGTTGCTGTATAATAGCGTTATGTAGAATAGGGTACACTTCGTTATGTACCAGTCTTTCAAAAAGCTTCGACAAGGCAGATAGAATAGAAATAGGTCGGTACTGCTCAACATTACGCTTAGATCCACTCTTGTGTAATATAGTAGGATACTATATTATATAGTAGGGTTGGCAACCCTAGCTGTAATCCTTCGGAAATAGACAATGGAACTCCTGAATAACAAACAGTACACATATTGTGATTTGGTTATTGTACTGAAGACCAAAGATAATTGCTGGTTTGTTACAAATCTGTGGTCACCTGACCATGGACTTCGAAGATTCCACATTGAACTCCTCATCGACAAACAGTACATATACAGGAGGCCGAAGACAGAGAGAGAAGGAGGAGCCAGAAGTCTTTATCTAATCCTTATTTGAATTGTTTTTTTTTTTGCATTGTGATATGTCTTTTGTGTGCACTAAATAAATGTTTTATCTATCTACAGGAAAGAGGTACCGTGTGGAAGATGAAACATATACCGGTAAGATTATTTAGGGTAACCGCTCCGTTTGCTTAAATAGAAACATAAAAAGCTTTTGCCTCCGACGTCATACGCACATAATGCACAGAGGTCGGGACGCAGCAGGGACGTAGTCCTATGTCCCTTTTTAGATCCCAAGCTGCCTAGCTCAAATTGTATTACGATTTGACGTGAATAGGTAACAGAGTTACAACAGTTACTTCCGCATCTATACAAATAAATAAAACTGAAGTGTTATATTCTAATTAAATTAATCAACAACACAAGAAAAGTTGCCTACCTCGATCATAACTTTAGAAACGATATACGATACATTGCAATTTACAATGATGTGCAGAATTGCGGAAAAATGTGGAGCTGGTCATCGGAACAAGTTGTGACTAGGATGCTCTGTTGGTACCTGTTTGTAGCATCGTTTGTACTGACCCTAAGAGTGCAAGAACTACATCCAAAATAACGCTCCGTCCTACCGATGACATAGCTTACAAATTTTCAAGCCAGCATCACAATGAGTGTTTGTCTAGTGCGCATCTGTAAACAGCCTTAACAATATAAACATACTATGAAGTCTGAGGTCATTCGTTTACATCAGTCGAGGCATTATGACTTCTTCGGTAGCTCATGAGAATGGTCTATGATAAGTACAATAGACTTCAGGTATTGTGGAGAAACGGCATTGTTTTTGGCTATAAACAAGGTGCCTTTCTAGTGTTTTTTAAATATGCATGTAAGTACTGTCAAACGACCTATCGAAACTTCTAAACTAATATTATAAAGAAGTAAAACTGTTTGCTTTTAACAAGTATTCTCTGGAAGTTTTAAAATGGCAAACAAATCGACGGCCAACCTGATATAAAGTGGTCACAATACGTGTGGTCAGGCTGCCTATATAATCCTCTACAATACTAAAATCCTTATAGACTTAACTCCAATTTAAGTACACAGAAAATAAGTCTTGCATTTGCATATTGACAGTACAGCCCCCGCAAAGAAATTATGGAAATTCCAGTACAGTTCTATTCCTTAATCCACACTAATAGAATAAATGCGAAATGTAACTCTGTCTGTCCGTTACGCTTCCACGGCTAAATCACTGAACCGATTGTGATGTAATTTGGTATGGAGTAAGCTTGAACCCCACAAAGGACAAGACAAACTAGGCTAGTTTTTAAACCGCCACTTCGTCTGTACCTGTGAAAACTAGGGCTACCATTCGTCTGGGATTCCCGAGATTTGTCGATTTTGGAGGGCGCCTGGGGTATTGGAAGCGGTTTTCAAAAAAAGATAAGTGTCGGCTTTCCCTCAGAGTCGGACAGTATTTGTGTCAAGGGAATTCCGATGAATTGAAAGAGAAATTATAAAAAAAAAATGGAAACATTGTTTTTATTTTTAGTGTAATACTAGCTGAATGCCCGTGATTTCATCCGTGTGATTGTCGGGGTATTATTTTTTTTTGGTCGGATCGTAATTTTTATCTAAAATAAATGTAGCCTAAGTTACTCCCTATAACATCAGCTATCTGTCAATGAAAGTCCCGTCAAAATCGGTCCAGCCTTTTCAGAGATTAGCCAGAACAAACAGACAGACGGACAACATTTTTAAAAATCGTTTTTTTTTTTTGTATGTAGGTACTAACCTTCTCGTCTTATTTTCCTGAGTTCAATTTTCTCAAGGAGTATATTTCTAAGGATGTTCGCTTCATTTTCGTTAGCGAAGTTGAATGCGGCCATGTATTCCTGTAAACAAGTAAATATTTATTTTAGCATACCTTTTTTAATTCAACATCTTCAAACAGGTTTTAATAGTCCATTGACTGCTGAAAGTAACGTAAAGCAAATTTTAAAAATATCAGCTTCTGTGAATTTAGGTGAAGTGAACGTTAGGTTTCTTTTGTTAGGTATTCTAATTTCTAATAGGCTTGCGTGACCGCAACTCACCTGGCCCCCTAGCCAAGTTACAAACGTTTAATATCGTATCTCTTTCTACAATAATTAACTCCACGTCGTAATCCATTTTTGATTTTCGATCACGTGACTTGTCGTTGAGATGACGTCATTCCCATACATTTGATTAGTTTTCTATTACCGTTTTTGATTGTAGATTGTCAATGTTGCTTTAATTAGTAATTTGGCTAGGGTCTCTGATCTTAAATATTGATGCGGCCTAAGGTGCGACACGCTTGCCTAAGATGAACCGGTTCACTCGTGCCTTGAAGATACCCAGAATATACTTATCAGGGAACAGAGGGCCGCCTAGTGTGAGTTTTTATTCGAACTCGATCGCGTTAACGTAAACTCCAAATTGTATTGAAACGGGAACAGCGCAGTCTAGTGGCAACAACAGGGACCACAATTATTCCTGGATACAAATTGACATAAGCGATAGTTTACGTTTACGCGATCGAGTCCGAATAAAAACTCACAGTAGGCCCTCGGAGGAATGACATTCACGTAGGTAATGGCCTTACCACACGCACACGCTTCACCACAGTTTTGCCTGCGCAGGCCGGTTTGTACACGGAACACGGAGCGTGTGGTTGGTAAAATACGCTCCGTGTTCCGTGTACAAACCGGCCGGTTCCGTACCGGTTTTGTAATCTTTTTGTTTGTATGGAGTGTCGTAAGTGTGACAGCGGCTCCAAAGACATAACTGTATGTAAAATGTTTTTTGTATTAGCAAAAAAAAAAGTGTAGAGTCAACTATCCCGAGGTGGCCATATTGGAGCTTGTTGCCTGTTTTTTTTTTACGCCTAAAATAGCGTACGTAGCAGACGTCACCATTTTTATTTTTTTATAGCCTTTGCCTGTTAGGGTATAAACTATAATAATAATTCTATATTAACTCTCACAGTATAAAGCCTTATATATTACACAACTATGTATACTTTATACCCTAACAGGCATAGGCGTAAAGATTCCAGAAGAAAGTTGTTAGAGGCGCGTAACGGTTCAACATCCCTGGGCCTCAAGTCTGCTATTACAAGTGTCAGAATGGTCTATCATTGATTTCAAAATTGTTAATTTTGACAATTGGTAATCTTCTAATATAATGGCGTCATTATAACTTTCCAATGGTCAACCACTGACACGCCATTGAAAGAAATCATACTTATAGAATGGTAATCTCGTACAAAATGACAACTGAATGACTGACTTAGGCCGTAATCTGCTAAAATTTTGACAGTTCCTTTGAACAGTGACCTACCATTAGAACGTCATTGTGCAGTCATTGCTTTTAATTCGACCGACAAATGATCCAATGACCACTATGAATTCAGCAGATTACGAATTTTTAGCAAAATGACAATGGGAACGTGTTGGAATGACGAAATTATAAAAATAGCAGACTTGGCCCCCTGCTCTATAGTATAGGTAGTCTGTTAATGTTCATAAAACTACAATAAATCTGAGCAAACTAATCTTGATAAAAAAATACAATAATGCGGTAACATCGTTTAGTGACCAATGTATGTACTGCTCTATAGTATAGGTAGTCTGTTAATGTTCATAAAACTACAATAAATCTGAGCAAACTAATCTTGATAAAAAAAATACAATATTGCAGTAACATCGTTTAGTGACCAATGTATGTACTGCTCTATATTATAGGTAGTCTGTTAATGTTCATAAAACTACAATAAATCTGAGCAAACTAATCTTGATAAAAAAATACAATATTGCAGTAACATCGTTTAGTGACCAATGTATGTACTGCTCTATATTATAGGTAGTCTGTTAATGTTCATAAAACTACAATAAATCTGAGCAAACTAATCTTGATAAAAAAATACAATAATGCGGTAACATCGTTTAGTGACCAATGTATGTACGTTAGGGCGTGGTCCCATTAACAGCTATTAACTATGTAGGCACATTTTAGATATTTGGCTAATAAATTTAGTCAATTTACAAAATATAAGATAGCGAGCTAATGCGGTCATATTGGCAAGTTACAAACTGGCAAACTACGATTGGATATAGGTACTAGACGCAGTAGCTGAGATGGAAATCAGTAGTTAGTTTCGGCGCATGGCGTTGTTGTGGCTGAATTCTAGGCCAAACAAAGAATCTGACAAGAACTAACTCAACACACACTTGCACATATACACACACACACATACATATACTACACACACATGACATATCCATGTTTGCCATCGACACAAAGAAGAAGTAGTTCCATTAAGGAACGGCAACACAGCTAAAACAGAGATTGAAGTCCTCCAAAGATAGAAAAAAAAATGGAAGAAACAAAAACGTCTTCTCGGTTTTGTTATTTTTTTCAAAAAGCGCTGAATAAATTTCTGTTTGTTGTATACTAAAACCTTCTCCAGAATGTAACAAACACTTTTCTGAAAACTGCATCAAAATCGGTTCAGCCAAACGGGAGATAATCGCGGACAAACATTACTTTAGTTTCGGAAGTCGGTGGCTTTGTTCTGTTTGTTGTTTTGTATTGCCACCGACTTCCGAAACTAAAATCATGTGTGTTCTGTGCTAAAGTTATTAATCACTTTTTGGTTTTTGAAGGCGGTTCTCTTTTTTTCAAAAAAGTTTCTTTTAAAAAAGCTTTTTCACTTTTTCGTTTTTGAAGGCGGTTGTCTTTTTTGTAAAAAAGCTTTTTTTTTTAACTACAAAATAGTTAAGAGCTCTCTCAACGGGACCGCGCCCGAATCGCATACAGACAGTTTTGTATGTGTAGGATATTATTGTTTTACCAGTCTGTAGGTTCGTTGATTCATACTAGTGACGTTGACAAATACTATTATCAAAGTACCTATTGTTGCACGAAACTTTGTTTTGGGAAACACTAGATTTGCGTAGAGTCCACGTTTCGAGGAAAATATTATATGTTATATTAATATAAACAGGAAGAACAGTGAATGGGTAGGTACTTTACATCTTCTAAAATGTACGAAGAACAAGGAAAAACTATAAACTGTGTGTAATTGAGTTCATTATTTTGTAACATATTCATCGGTATTGGTGCCAATTCTGTTGTGCACGATTTAAACTTATTTTAAGCTATTTATATCTCTTTCTCTCCAATAAAACAAGAAAGAGACATATTAATAAGAGCTGTCGATTTAAGTTGATCTAAAATGTTCATACAATTATAGCTGTCATGTCACAACGTAATGATTAATACAAAGATTGAAGATCTTGAGATTGAAGTCGGTTCTCTTTTTTCAAAAAAGTTTTTATTTATCACTTTTTAGTGCCTTCTAATCACCCAAATCCATTAAGGAACGGCAACACAGTTAAAACAGAGATTGAAAGTCCTCCAAAGATGGAAAGATGGAAGAAACGAAAACGTCTTCTCGGATCTTGTTGTTTTTTTCAAAAAGCGCTGAATAAATTTCTGTTTTTTGTATACTAAAACCTTCTGCAGAATGTAACAAACACTTTTCTGAAAACCGCGTCAAAATCGGTTTAAAATAAATAAAATAACCTTTAATTCGGACCAGTAACATCCATATTCGGTTAGTAAACAGAAATCTTACAACTATGTTAGTAAAGCTTAATATTATAACTTTAGCCAAACGGGAGATAGCGGACAAACATACATACATACAAACATACGGGTCGAACCGAGCGAACCGAGAGAACCTCCTTTTTTTTTTAATTCGATTAAAAACACTGCGAAGATCATGGAAAAAAAGAATTTGACATCTCTAACTTAGTTCTATCTGTCGCCGTCCTTTTCTTCAGCTGCCTGGTAGTAAGGGATGCCAATTGTCTAACTTTAGTTAACTTTGTGAACAAGGGATTCGGCACCATTACCTAACTATGTTTAGCCTTGGTTCCCAGTTTAAACGTATAACAGTGTTCTGTTTCATTTAAACTAAATAAATGTACCACCATACTTTGAATTCTATTTCTGGTAGGATAAATATCAAAATAGATTTTATCGGCAACAGCACAACAGGTATCATTTTCCTACTATAATTTACATGATCATCTGCCTAGCCTTTTATCAATTGCGTTGGGGTCAGTTTTCAGTCTAACCGGATGCAGCTGAATACTAGTGTTTTATATGGAGCGACAGCCTGTCTGAACTCTACAACTTAGTTACTAAGTAACACGATACCCCTTGGTACGACTGGTTCAAACTCAAACTCAAATCATTTATTACAAATAAACCATTTACAGGCACTTGTCAATGTCAAGGAGTCAGTCAGTCAGAAAGTTGAGGCTAGGTGCTCGTTCCAAACAGTAGGTTTCTATGGAGAAAAACGAGCACGAAACTCCATGAACACCATTTTAAAATCAATAGAATATTGAAAATGTAGGTTACATCATTCATGTTGAATTTACGGGACACAAATGTGAGAAAAATGCAACAAGTTGTGCACGTTAAGGCGCGTCCCTGTGCAAAACGCAGCGCTAGCCGTTGTTAGTTCAGTTTTGTGGACCTAAATACTCTATATCCAAAAGATATCTACAAATAAAAAATAGATTAAATTTCTACATAATCTTGACTACAAAATGGTAGATCTGATTTTTGTTTACGAAGTATAGTATTTAACTAATCTCCTCATAACGAAACCACAGAAATGAGAAATAATTATTGAAAACATACATCTCCTCGGCAAGTAACCATTAATTCGATTTTTTACTAACGCTAATGGATAGGCAATTTATTAATAAACATTTTGGTAGTTTTTTTTTTTTTTTAATCCCAAATAGTGATTTTATAAAGATTTAATTCTATAATCTGAGCGTATTCGCTACTGTATCTCTTGCGCGGCGAAGAGGGAACGAATGCTCAAGGTTATTTGCCCAGGGTACCGCCTCAAAAGACCTCTTTTTTAACGTGCACAACTTGTTACATTTTTCTAGAGACAAATTTAATAAAATAGGTTGTTAGGTGGTTATAGGATGATACGTTGTTAGACTTTCTGGTTTCTGATTAGCCAGTGGCGTGCCTAGAGGTCAAAGTTAGGGCAAGCCCGACAGATTATTATAATACTCATTTTCATGCTATCAGTATCACTTATTGATTGCAAGCCTGGCTTTTGGGCTTTAATGGAAGGCACGCCACTGCTGATTACCAATAATGACTATCAAAGATCTACGAATGACAACCGGAACCACCGGCTTTACGTGCTTGCCGAGGCACGGAGTGACCTCAGCGGCAAGTATAGCTTTTAATCATGGGTCCGTACGGCTTTATTTAGCCACGAACGCCCTTCATAGAACATCTACATCAAATTTACCAGCCAGCCAGCAAATCAAGCTACAACAATCTGTCAAATTTCTTTGATAGATTTTCAACTTTATTACAAAAGCGTAAGGTTCATATTCATTGGGAGAATTTGACAGTTTGGTATGGCTTGATGTGCTGGCCTCTGCACTTATGAAGTACATGATAAATTATTAACATTTAGTCAATGATATTAATTTAGTGCATTGATATGGATCATGTTTTTGTTTTATCTATACTAATATTATAAAGCTAAAGAGTTTGTTTGTTTGATGTTTGGTTGAACGCGCCAATCTCAGGATCTACTGGACCGAATTGAAAAATTATTTTTGTGTTGGATAGTCCATTTATCGAGGAAGGCTATAGGCCCGAAGCTGGGTCGGGTTGCTAGTATCTTGATACAATTATCACGAATGATGAATGACCTAATGCGATGGTTCGACTTTCAACAATAGACAATCCCTTTTGATGTTAAATCATATGATTCGATATTTATGTAGGTAATGTTTTTAATTTATCATACAATTACGTAAGAAGTAAATTTGGTTTTGACTATGTTTTTTAAAAAGCATTGTGATTTGCATATTTAATGTTGAGCTTTGAAACCTATGTTAATTGTGACAAAACTACCTCTTGGAAGGGCCTGGCTATACCAAAAATGGATCAGTTTTAAAACAACACTTTTATTAAGTAAGTAATCGTCGAAATAATTACGTAGATCCAGGTTAGATATTTCAGTAAACCGTGTCAAGCTGAATAAATAATACTATTGATCCCTCAAACCACGTCCGCACTTGGCGTACACATCTTTTGCGCCTACAAATATTGGTGTTAGCGAGCCGTATTTACATGGCGTATTTGTGCAAATATTCGCCATATTTGGATTGCAAAATCGACTTTATTTCAATGAAATTATGGTAAATTTTGTATTATCCAAATCAGGCGAATATTTGTACAAATACGCAAGAAAATGGGCTTAGTTCTGCCAAAACAAGCTTACACACAATCTGTCACTCATTCAATAACAACTTGACTGTTGACATGGCTCTTGGAGTAATGTTGATGCGTCAGGGTAGCCCGGGAAATTCAAATCTTCTTACGTTTTTTGCAATTTTCAGCCCAGTATCTAGTTGTATAATAATAAAAAAAAAATCGCGGTAGTAACAAATATGCATTTACAGAAATATAGTAATTAAAATCATCAACATAACTCTCCAAGTTAGAAAAACGTCATAAAGAACGTCATATTTTCATTAAATACGCACATTTACGAGCTTTTTTTTCCTTTTTGTGCTTTTGTCGAGCTGTTGTCCTGTGGAACTTCTTGAAAAAGGTAGCCGTATGCCATCGAAACTAACCCTGCTACATTCGTAGTGAGTTAATCCGTTTTTATCAGTCTACTAGGGAGGTGTTTTGGTTGGTTTTGGCAAAAACTCCTAAATACAAAACTCACCTCTGCCTCGAAAGTGTGCAAGAACGGTCTGGGGTTCTTGTACTCGATCTGAAGGTAGACCTCTTGCTCCCATATCATAGCCTTGCGGTAGAGACAGTATATCCGGAAGAAGTACGACCTCTTCCCGTTGTCTTTGATCAGACATAGGACACCTGTGTCTTTCTTCTTCCATTTTGAGTGCGAAGGATCTTCTGTTGTGAATAGCTGGACCACAGCCGTTGCCAGACTCTGTAGGAGTAATGATTTTATGTTAGTCAAGTAGAATAAATTTGTAAGGGTTTTGGGAAGATGGACAGAACACACATGACTTTAGTTTCGGAAGTCGGTTTGTTCTGTTTGATGTTTTGTATTGTGTTCTGTGCTAAAGTTATTTATCACTTTTTTGATTTTTAAGGCGGTTGTGTTTTTTGTAAAAAAAGCTTTTTATTTTTCGCTTTTTAGTACCCCCTTCCAAATCCATTAAGAAACGGCAACACAGTCAGAACAGTGATTGAAAGTAAGTACAAGGTTGGAGAAAATGAAAACGTCATCCATGTATATTTTTTTGCTTTCTGTCGATTTTTTCAAAAAGTGCTGAATCAATATCGATATAATTCATTTGGGACCACTCCTGAGGCCCTATCCATCAAAAAAAGATTTTTGAAAATCGCTTTACATTTGCCGGAGAAAACGCGTAACAAATATACAGATTCAAGAAAAAAAACAACATATAGACGAAATGAGAACCTCCTTCTTTTTGAAGTCGGTTGAAAAAATACAATTATTTTACCAGATATTGAGATAGACTTGATACATGGGTCTTTCGGTCGGTTGTGAAGATTTGCCAGAAAATTTAACATAAACAATTTAAACGATTTTTTTTATTCGGTTTAAACGGTTTATATCAGTAGTGGCATGCGAGCCTCATCATAACATAGTCATTCTAAATCTAAATGTACACTTTGAATCACTAATGCGTAAACAAATCAGAAGATTTCAGTCTCAGGTGTAGGTTGTGATAAAATATTAATAAATAGGCTAATATCAATTAATTTATATTTGTCGTACTCATTAGCTCTATTGGAGCTTACGTTAACGCGATCGAGTTTGAATAAAAACTCACATCACACTAAGCCCTTTGAGCGTAATCTGTAGATTTGTTTAGTAAAGAAGTTACGTTACTTGGTTGTAGCACTTGTAGCTTACACATCAAGGATGATATATGATACGACTATCTAAGAAATGTTATCGAATGGTATCAGCTCATGGCATTATACATTGGTGATAACAGATCACTTCCGTCTAAAAGTACTGACACTTGTGGTACCCGCTACACAAATAAGCCGATACAAAGAATCAAGGACGTCGCCATGGGGGGGCAGGGACGGGCAGATGTCCCCCCTTCCCCTAGAGATTCCAAAAGTTTCATATGCCTTTGAATGTACTTAAATACTTATACAAAATCCGGAAGTCGGGCAGCAGCGGCTTCCGTGTACTTAACAACCTCACTTCGATCCCCAAGACGCCTGCCAAGCGTGGGGATTATGGCAACGCCCCCCATTTATGGGGGAGGCCTTTGTTCAACAGTGGACATCTTCAGGCTGATGATGATGATGATGAAATACTTCTACTACTCATACTTTTCTTCTCCTCCACATATATCAACTTGCCCCCCACCTAGTCCATCAGCTGGTGACGCTCTTGCAAAGAATGTTAGCCCATAGAGAATGAATTGTTTAAATTGATTATGTCATTATTTGTTTCTGAAATGATTCAATAACTAACTTCCAATAATTTATTATCAGTCGCCCGCGTCCTTTATGACGCATAAACGCGTGTAATTATGCGTTAGCGCAATTACATGACGCTCGGGTGCAATCTGTTTATAGCTGACCTTTAGAAGAGGATGACACAATGAAGGTTAGTTATCCGTGATAAGCTAAGTGATCGCTCTTCTGGATAATAGCTTTGATTTTATGGTGAATTAATCTCTTAGAATAATGAAGCGGGTTGTACTCAAGCTTCAGGTCATGTGGATTAATAGAGGTGTAAAAAGACACTTCAGGTGGCCCTTAACTACGGATATTGCCCATTAATCAAAGTAACATCATCTGCTTTGTCTTTCCCCAAATATGTTGGGGTTGGCTTCCAGTCTAACCGGAGCTAATGCCTATCTGGCCTTCACAACCCAGTAACTGGGTTACACGATACCCTTGGTAAGACTGCTTGCAAGGATTTTCTAGCTTCTGAGTACGTATAACGACGTCTTGGTTTCGATTCCTATGTCGGACGAATTGTTATTGGATTTTCTATTAGGCATTTCTCAATAGCGGCCTGGAATTTGGCAGTTGGCGGTGTGAGACATCGTGCCTCGAAAAACTTCGTGCTCGGAAAGCACGTAAAGCTACTATGAGATTGAAGAAGGAGATAGTGCACACTTGTGCAGTATAATAATTTACGGCGTAGTTACTTGGACCAAGACATCCTACGTACTTTGCTAGTCTCCATTGATATTGGCCGCCGTCGAAATTCGTTCGGGAATATTATCAAATGACATTACTTTCCAAAAGAAGAAGCACGGGAAAACTTGACGAAAGGTATTCTGTTAGTTATTCACATTCTTATGGGTAACTCAAAACACAGTGTTGTTAACCGAAACACGATTCATCATGAAAACGATACGACATTTTCTAAAAGAAGCCTCAACTCATTACATAAGCCGTCAACTTAAAATTCTCTCGTCGTCCATCATACTGATCTTAATGTTCTCATTCTCACTGCGATTTCGAAACATGTAAGTTGACGTAACCCAGCAAAAAACGTGCAGACTGATACGCCGGCCATCTGTTATTGTCACTTGACAATTTTAAGAATATTTTAGGGTCAGCAAGCAAACACTCAGACGTGACGACGAGCGCACTTTTTAAGACAGCGTCAATGCAGCGACACAAGATCTAAGTTATTTACTATACGATAAGGTATACGCGCGAAAGTGTTGAAGATCGCCGCGCTGCGGAGCGCGTTGCATCTCGGGAAACTTTAACGTGCATAATTCTTATTTTCTAGTGGATAAGTTCGATATTATTTCGCTATGTTAGAAAGTGAGCGCACCGTCACGTCGTGTCAAGTCTCGATGTAATCTGGACCTTAAAGAAGTACTTGATGGGAACAGCCCTCATTGGTCTTATTTGTAGTCCGCAAACGCGACTGTGTAGGCTCTCAAATTGTTGAATTACAACGCCGTGATAAAGTTTTGGGCCAGGAGAAACTTGGGCCTTCAACACGGAGAAGTTCGCAGTCTGATTTAAGGCTACAATGTCGCCCTCTATCCAATGGCATTCCTAAACATAACAAACTATTAAAATACTATAAATATCTGCTGCCTCACAGGTGCACGTGCAGTAATGATTCCCAACTCATTCACAACTGATCGAGGGCCTCCTGATAGCCTGAGGTCTGAGGAGCGATGTTCGATATTTCACTCTTAGTGGAGAAATTAGGGAAACATCGCTACAATTGTCAGACTTAAGGCGGTACCCTGAGCAAATAACCTTGAGCATTCGTTCCCTTTGCGCCGCGCAAGAGATACAGTAGCGAAATACGCTCAGATTTTAGAATTAAATCTTTATAAAATCAAATTTTGGGATTTTGAAAAAAAAAAACTACCAAAATGTTCATTAATAAATTACCTATCCATTAGTGTTAGTAAAAAATTTAATTAATGGTTACTTGCCGATAAGATGCATGTTTTCAATAATTATTTCTCATTTCTGTGGTTTAGTTGTCAGGAGATTAGTTAAATACTATACTTCGTAAACAAAAATCAGATCTACCATTTTGGAGTCTAGATTATGTAGAAATTTAATCTATTTTTTATTTGTTGATATTTCTTTTGGATAAAGAGTATTTAGGTCCGAAAAACTGAACAAAAAACGGCTAGCGCTGCGTTTTGCACAGGGACGCGCCTTAAAGGTTTTGACAGACACTGACACGTAGTACCTTTAATGTTATTGGTCGGAACCTAAGCACAGAATACTTAATAGTACTACGTGACCTAAGCAAACCAAACCTCGGGGGTCCCTTACCTTCCGTCGACCTAAATTAACCTAAGTTTTTTCTGTCCAAAGAGGAATTCCTTTTTCGTCAGAAAGAAACAGATTATAATTTATTCTGACGAAAAAGGAATCTGACGAATGTTTACAGGGGAAAATAACAATTTACGACTGTCTGCAACGGTTACGAAAATTGGCACAAAGACGGTCGACGTCAGGTCGACGGAGCCCCGCTGTGCCTGCGCGGGGCTCCTATTTCTGTCCGCAGGGTTTAAAGGAACCTAATCACCGCACCCTTTCGAGAACTAGGGGGTGATGATCTTCCATTTGCTTTTTAGAACAGCAAAGAGGAGAACGATGAACCTATATCTTGCAATCAACTCATGTTTTTCTCAATGGATTTGTCTCTCATTGTTTTCTTTCTATAAGAAAACTAAACAATAGTTGAAGTGTCTATCATTGTCTAATGCCGTGTGTGTCCTGCGAGCTGTTGAGGTCAAATGAGCAAATTGGGTTACATGGCAATGACCTAGCCAATGGCCTGCTATTATTTTAGCACATGTCTGTCTGGGATGTCTATGAAAAACATAAAGGGAATTATCTTATAAATACGTCGCTCTTTCGTACTCGTCTTTAGTAGCCGTAGGTATAGTAACTATTATCTAATCTGTGGTAATATTAGTACGTGTTAGTTGTTATGTACTTCGTCCAATAGTCCGTTTTGATTTTGAATTATATTTGCAAACATCGATTTCACAGTACATTTTACTCTCATTTCTTTTTTCTTTTAAGTAGAACCTATTTTCTTAGTTTAGAATGCGACAGTGCTCAAGTAATTTCACACCACCACCACCACACTCCTAAAGATAATGAGCGAAAATCAATAAATCAAAATCAATTTCAAATAATTATTTCAGATAACAAACACGACGCTGACAAATTAATTGCGGAATCAATTTAATTAATGCCACTCGTCTGAGGCACGTACACTTGACTATCTAGTCTCTGTTTATTTAGTATGGATAGTCTAGGACGGAAGTGTTGACAGCACATATTTTTATGTCTCGACGAAACACTTGCTATGCACAAAGTTAGTTTGCACCGTCCGGTAATAGTTTTAGAAAGCGACCATCTATTCTATCCTCAATCAATGTGGAAAGCACTTGGAAGGGTATTGCCATTTTTTCACGAGTCTTTTTTGTCATTGAATCCATACTAATATACCATTATAAATGCAAAAGTAACTCTGTCGGTTACGCTTTCACGATTAAACGGCTGTATCAATTTTGATGAAATTTGATATGAAAATAGCTGAACCTTTTGCACGCCAGCGCCTTTTTACGTGACTTCACCCCAAACGCCAAGTCTTGTAAAATTCATTAACAGTCAGTATGTCATAAACAGCTAGTATGTCTCATACAAAACAAATTATATTGTTTTAAAAATAGCAAAAAATGTACAACTTTTTAGGTGCCGCCTCAGCCACGTGACCGTTTTGCAACTTAAGTTGTCAATGGCGTTCAATAGCTTAAACCCTGATTTAGGACATAGGCTACTTATGAATCCGCTACTTCATCTGCATCCGCGATAACCGACATTTACGCAGACGACGTCGCAGGCAAAAGCTAGTAGCAAATACCTATGCCGACGCCGACGGGTCACCTGATGGTAATTGGTCACTGTGGCCTATAGACATCTGCAATACCAGAGATCTCGCAAAAGATGCGTTACTAACCCCGAGATAAGCTCTCATATACCTGTAATTACACCAATAATGTACTAATACCCTTTCAACCAGAATACAGTAACGCTTCTTTGCTGCAAAAATGGGTATATGGTGGCATCTTAAAGGTCACAGCACATTACACCAACCTAACCTACGACGCGTGGTCCACCCGTTGTTCAACTATTGCTGTGTTGAAAAATTCACTCGTATATATAACACGAAATAAAGCTTACATTTCATTCAATGCCATACTGTGAGTTGAGTTAGAGTGGAGTCGACGTTGAGTTGGTATAATGTTATGTTATGAGTTATGACCTTAACAAAGAGCTCTACTCTACTACTATTGTTAATGGTATGACGAATATTAAACTTACGTGTCTAAAGCGTAGCCACTTCTACGTCGTTATCAACGGCAGCGCAATAAAGACCGCTTATTTACAGGGGCATAGTTACCACCATAACAGCTGTATCAATGATACAGGACCCCAGGGCTACAGGGGCCCAAATGCCCAATGGGCCCCAACGTGTGTAAGCAAAATTTCGTACAATGTTACCCACCATGTCACTTAAACTAAGGCCGTACGCTACGAGTCTTAACTGTAAGTAATTACATATTTATCTAAGTATACTAATATTATAAAGGTGTAAAATTGGTTAGTTAGTTTGTATGTAGGGGGTAAACTCCGAAACAAATCATCCGATTTAAAAAAATCCTTAACCAACAGGAAGCTACTTTATTCCTGAGTGCTATAAGCTATATCGTAAAACTAAGGGATCCTTGAGAAAATTCACGTGTCGCCTTCAATATTGGTATAATTTTATTTTAGAAAAAATAACCATTCATTTAGGCTTCGCCTTAGTCGGGTAGAAGGGCCCCCCGACAATTTTTAGGGTTCCGTACCTCAAAAGGAAAAAACGGAACCCTTATAGGATCACTTTGTTGTCCGTCTGTGTCTGTCAAGACCCTTTATCTCGGGAACGCGTGGAGGTATCGAGTTGAAATTAAAACCATATACTCAAGTCTACGGTCCCTTGATGCAGTAAAAAAAATCAACCCTCTATGTTAACGTGAAAAAAAGATACGGCCGTTTATGTCGCAAAAAACGCATTTATAATATTAAGTAGATTATAGTATGGATAGTAGGTATGGATTAGTATAGAAGTATGAATATGTACTGTAGAGAGTTGCCCAGCAGGGAGGCTTTATGTAATGAAGCCATAACTATTTAGTCTATGGTTAGAACCTTCTGGATACCTTAAAATATATTTGAATGATGTATAAGATAGTTTTTATACTATGACATGTTTATGTCAGTGAGACCCAGCTAGGCTCAGAGCTGCGGTCTTGTAAATCTTACCTCTCGCTAATCTTATTAATATAGTCTTCTGAAAGTCGTTAATACCTTTCATTTAACGTAGCGTAGATTCCTCGGTAATTCGTACTTGGTACAAGTGTAGCTCAGGTGCTACAGTACCTACAAATATGTACGGAACCCTCGGTGGGCGAGTCCGACTCGCACTTGTCCGGTTTTTTATACAGGGCCCTATTAGGGCAAGCTATGTCACTGCTCAAATAGCAGGTGTTGGGGCACAAAAAACAGGATTGGAGGTAAGCTAGGTTCGTCTTAATTGCACATCATTCTTCATCACGTAGTCGTTTAGTCAGTATAGCATAGTCCCATTTTTTTTTGTACTTAGCGTAAGGACCGTTTGTGTACTTAACCTTTTGACCGCCAAAAAAGCAAAAACGTGTCCTCGACGCCAAACTAAGTTACAATTATAGGAATTACGTATAGAATTCTGTCATGTAGTTGTGACCGTGACGTGCTGGGCATATTTAGGTTTGTCATCTATACATGACTGTGGCGGTCAAAAGGTTAATAACCAGACACGGGCTTAGTTACAAAGTTAGGTGTACCTACGCTGCTTTCCCTAACGCTGGTTGGCTTTTACAAGTGCCTTTACATACTAAGTAGGTACCTGGGCCTCAAGTCTGCTATTACAATAGAGTGAGAATGGTCTATCATTGATGTCATAAGTAATTGTTGATTTTGACAAGTTTGGTAATCTACTAATATAATGGCGTCATTATGACTTTCCAATGGTCAACCACTGACACTCCATTGAAAGAAATGATATAGAATGGTAATCTCGTACATAATGATAAATGAATGACTGGACTTAGTTTACGAACTTCTTACTACTTCAGATTGCTTATAACACTTATAAATAATATGTAAAAATATATATAAATGAAATCTGGCATAAATAAATGTTCAAATTTAGTAGTAGTTTTCAGATTCATAATAGGTAATGGCAATACGACAATGTCATTGTAACACAATTCTATTACGAGACTATTGACCGACCAATGATCAACCATTATGAATTTAGCAGATTACGAACTTTTAGCAAAATGACAATGGGATCGTGTTGGAATGACGAAATTATAAAAATAGCAGACTTGGTCCCCTGGTCGACCGAGCTTTGCTCGGTATTTTTTTAAACATTTTTTTTTATGAAACCTATTCATGAAAATCGTTGGAGCCGTTTCCGAGATTCAGATTATACCTATAATAATATACATATATACAAGAATTGCTCGCTTAAAGGTGTTAGATTATATAGATTAGACAAAAATATAATAGTGCTAGACACCATGACAGGAAACTCCGGTATTCTTGGAAATTTAACAAATGCGTGTAAAAGAACCAAATATTAAATATTAATGGTAGCATTCTTTGTCACCATTTATTTACTAATTGGCGGTTGATAGTTTTCGTCTATATCTGACAGCGAGAAGCCAAAGAACGGTGTATGTACGAGTTCTCTTCAAATTAGTGAATTTCGATGTCACTGTTGTTTGGGTTAGGTAATACCCTGAAGTTTTACGATAACTCCATAGGAAGGAAAAGAAATATAATAACTACAATGTCGGTTGTAAACTCATAATGCCACATTGACCAGTGCATTTATACGAAGGCTTATTTAATTTAAAAGATTAATTTTCATTTTGCATCGGGTTTATTCGGGATGTGCTACTAGAAAGCAAACTGATAGTCAAGAGGGGGGAAAATTGTCATATGGAGAATAGAAAAAGTATGCATTTTAAATCATCGATATATATGTACTACGCACTATATTTCTATGTTTTTAATACAATCAAGGCACATGAAGCTTTTCTCTCTAGGGGGGCAACTGCCCCTCCCTGCACCCCCTTGGCCTCGGCCTTGGTATACACTAAGTTTTCGTCAACAAGTTATCCCACCATTGTGTTAGGGTCGCTATACACTTATACGGGTCAGCCTATTCGATTCGACATTCTCATTTACAACCTTTGATAAGGTTCTATTGAAAATCCCGAAGTGAGTGCTTGCTAAGTAAGCAGGCATTCACTTCGGGTATAGCGATTACAGTGACTTGGTTCGAAGGTGGTGAGCTAAAATTATCATCTCGGACAGTGAAACTCCAAGTTCAGCATCATCATCATCAGCCGGAAGACGTCCACTGTTGAACAAAGGCCTCCTCATAGAACGCCACAACGAGCGGCAACCTGCCGCTTGCATCTACCGGTTATTCGCGACCTTGACGATGTCGTCGGTCCATCTATTGGGAGGCCTACCAACGCTACGTCTTCTGGTCTATAGAAAATATAGAGATCTATCAACACATTATCATACACAATTATTTTAGGGACATGTGACACTGCTGCATCAAATCAAAAGTACACACAAATTATTGTAAAACATTTTTTTATAAGTACCTAAGTGTGGCGTTATATGGTGAGGCCTTTGGTCAACAGTGGACGTCTTCCGGCTGATGATGATGAAGTGTGAAACGGAATGGAGGGAGGCCTTTGCCAGGAGTGATACTGAAATGACTACCAAAACAAAACAAAAAAAAAAAATTGAGTTTCTTGTCCATTCTTCTCCATACGAAACATTGTAAATTAGGTACATTTAAATGTGTCTTTTAATGGTGTAATTGAAACAAATAATTTGACTTTGACTTTGAAAAGAGATTTTTCAGATTCTTTAAACTTCTGTCCTGCCAGCAGGCCACATGCAGTACGATTATCAGCGTTTATACTTTCATTATAGAAACCATAAATCCTTACATTGTTGCAATAGAAGTACTTTCTATTAAAGACCTGAGATCGGCAGAACCACTTATAAGGTGCCTAGCGCTTTAACTTTCGCTCTATAAAGCGCTTTAGTGAAATTACATGGCTAGTTAGTCATCGTATTAGTCTAGACTTTCCATATTACTGTAGGTAACATTTAAATTGTAACAAAGTAAACATTTCTTTACTGTTTCGTTTTCGTCGTTTTTCAACCGTGTGGTGCCGGTCGCAAATAGTACCACCCCATTTCTACCCGTGGGTGTCGTAAAAGGCGACATATTAACCAGAAGATGGGCAACAGCGTCCTTCTGAGTACCATAACACCTACTGCGATCGCCAACATGCATCAGCCAAGCATGGCGATTACGGCTAGACCCCCCTTTTGGGGGATACCTGGGTATAGGTGGACAGTGGGCGTCTAAAGGTTGACATAATGATGATGAAACATTTCTTTAGTAGTGTTGTTACGCCTACACGATTGACATCGATTAATGATATCTATTGGTGACTGTTTAACGTGGTTCGAAATGTGATCGATTGACGTATTTTACAAGCCGCATTCATCGATCATCGCTTCTACATCTTCTTCTTACATAATCGATCGTGCAATGCAGACATTAACACACCCTCCCCATAATAATGATAAATAGGGTATGGATTTTATCACGTTAGGCGACACCCAGGATACGATGGACGGTACCTCGGCTTTTAAACACGGGCTTTCTCGCGGTCTTATGAGTGTAGCACCATTTTATACTGGAAAAATTAAACTCGACTCGGTTTCTCGAATCAAGATCAACGCAATATTAATGTGACTAATTTATCATCATCATCTGCCTAGCCTTTTCCCAACTACATTGGGGTCGGCTTCCAGTCTAACCGGATGCAGCTGAATACCAGTGTTCTACATGGAGCGACTGCCTATCGGACCTCCACAACCCAGTTACTCGGTAACAGGTTACCCCTTGATAAGACTGGTTGTCAGACTTTCTGGCTTCTGACTACCTTTAACGACTGCCAAAGATCTACAAATGACAGCCGGGACCAACGGCTTTAAGCGCTTTTCGAGGCACGGAGGGAACTCGGTATGAAAGGGATGGTCACCCATCCACAGACCGACCGCGGCTAGCATAGCTTAACCTTTGACCGATCGATCTGTACGGCTTTAACTTAGCCACTAGCTAATGTGACTAATTATCACAAGTATTAGGTGCTAAGATTGGTTGTTGATAATAGGTACAGTTCCACCACGCGCGCTGGAAACCGGAGGTAATATTCATTTCCAATCAGAAAATCAAAGTAAGTAAAAATGTTTTGATGATCTGGTATTTATCTGTACTGGAACTTAAATAGGTACCAATGACATAATTATGAGGACAACAATTATTACATTTTGCAGTGTAAATGAGGTAATATGTTACACAAACTAAATCTAATCAATTTAAACATAACATCATTGTCTATATGTTTCTGTAAGGAGAATGCAAAACTATGGCACTGTTTAGAATTTTTTAAACCTACATTTATGCCAGAGCTGTTAAAATATCCATAACAAAAAATAATAACTTTATATAACACGGCACATAACATAGTCGTTATTATACACACTGCACATTAATCTAAATAACATTGAGCAAAAATTGTTGCAGAGAAATAACTTTTATTTTTTATGCTTGCCACAGTACAGGGCTTGTGAGGATTAAATGTTGAGTTATACCATTTAATACTTGTTTTCATACAAAATAGTTGGAACTTTAACTTTCAGTCTCCCAGTAACCAGAAGGTACATACAGCGTCATCAACTGCTTACCCCCCACATATTATAATTTCTGGGGTAAGCAGTTGATGATGCTGTCTGTACCTAGGTATGGTTCAGAACAAAAAAAATATCACAATCATGGTATAACTAACGCCTTCGTCATTAGAGAAGTGACACTCACAGTCCCTAGAAATTAATTTTGGGACCGGGACTAGTTCAGATAATCGAAATGTGGGTTTTTAAGTTCATAAAAACAGTACAGTTTATTAAAACTTGTAAGAAATAGGTACATATATACACTAAAATTGCGCGCGGAATCTCCGTAAGCGGACTAACAACGTTCTATGAAACAAAACGCATTTCAACACTCTCGATACCTACCTACCTATGTGCTGCGGCAGCGAGCAACGAATTCGCGCCAACGTTCGGATAACTGAGCGTTCGGATTATCGAGGTTTCAACAATTTTAATGCATAAAGGTACCTAGTACACATAATTGCTATGAACTGCTCAACCGAGTATGGATATTGCCTGATAAATGGTTTGCCACAAACCAAATGGGAAATGATACCCTATTTTGCAAACTTAGTGAACATTAAGGGAGGCCATATAAGCTTTGTTTGTATTCATATAAAAAAGTCATCGCTTCCAAAGAGGAAAATAATCAAATTCTTATTAAATAAGCAAGAAAAAGGAATAAACTTTTTAAAAAAAAACCTGAGATGTTTTAATACTACCTATTTATATTCACATTAAAGTGTTTAGATCGATATTTTTATTATTATCTATATCTACACTAATATTATATATTTATAACATATAACATACAAATCTTTCCTAGATTTGTATGTTTGTAATGAATAAACTCAAAAAGTACTGGTCCAATTTCAAAAATTCTCCACCATTAGATTGCTGCATTTAGCACTGAGTAACATAGGCTATATTTTATTAT
This sequence comes from Charanyca ferruginea, assembly GCA_947361185.1. Classification (NCBI taxonomy): domain Eukaryota; kingdom Metazoa; phylum Arthropoda; class Insecta; order Lepidoptera; family Noctuidae; genus Charanyca; species Charanyca ferruginea. The sequence continues at coordinate 24,535,807 of OX376059.1, read as the reverse complement.
TTGAAAAATTAGGGATCTCTAAGAAATATCACACATACAAAGTCGCAGGGAAAGTGCTAGTTCATAAAAAGTGTATGAAAGAAGTAGAAAGAAAAGAAAGAAAACCATTTATTCACAGGAAAGTGAAGTGAAACATTACAAAATATATATTTACATTCCATACTAATATTACATTTATGTAAAAGTGTCTTAGTTATTTTGTTTGTTACCCTTTCATGGCTAAACTACAGAACCAATTCGGATGGAATAAGGTACACACTAAGCTTGAACCCCAAAAAAAAGGACATAGGCTACTTCTATGTTAGGGGGGTTTGGTTTCCACACTTAGTCCTTAAAATGGACCATTGTACGTGATTATTACATACATTACATAGGCTACTTTCTCATCTGCAATTTCGTCTGAATCAACGGTAACCAAAATTCATGCGTTGCAGGCAAAAGCTAGTTCAAAATAAGGTAAAAAATATTTTAATGATAACATTATTGAGGCGTACTTAGATGTTTTTTAATGAAGTGATAAGAATTTTATTTTAACTTTGTACAACAGTTCTACAATACCTTATCAGATTAATCATGGTTTTAAGAAGTATAATAAATAAATGTTTGATTGTTAAAACACTTCAGTTGTGCTTTTGTGATACAATAGGATTAGGTACTAAATTGTACAATAAATTAGCACTTTGCCCGTGACTTGGATTGAATGAATTTTCATATGGATCCCTATTCTTTTTATTATAAAATATTGTACTGTATTGTTGTATTGTATTGGAATATCGTAGCTTCCTACGGGTGAAATTATTTTTAAAATTCTTTGACTTTATATATTACAAACAAACATAAAATATTAAAACCTGTTCTGTTCAAATTTATGTGTATATATATGTAATTTATGTATACATATATATATATATTAGTCTAGAAAAATATCTATGTTTATGACTGAAAAGTATAAAAAAACTTTGTCAAAGAATTGACAACCTCAACCTTTTTGTGAAGTTGGATAAAAAGAAAAATCTAAGTAGTACCTAAAATACCATGAACACAATTTTGAAGAAGTTAAATATTGGTACAATAGTATGTAAGGGTTAGAACAATGAATTTATAAGTGCTGTATGGTGTAATCTGAAGATTACAATAATGAGAAGGTACCTACTTAGTACTCTGCATGTTGTAAAAAATACACTATTGTAATTTAACCTTGCAGGCCCCAGACTTACAACATCCCAGAGACACCTAATTAATTATTACTTTTATCTGATACAAGGTAGAGATAGAAGATTATATTTACAACAAATTTGTTTTTGTTAGTTGTTTACATTAGAAAAATAATAACTGGAATTTTGTAAATGACACCTCTTTTATAAATTATCGAAGGATTCTTGATGTTATCACAACTGTTTAAATTTGAATATTAAAAATAAACAAACTAATCTCAAAATAATTCCAACAGGTAGCTAAATGGATTAGTTTCATTGATACCCAATTCATTATAGATAAATAGTTGTCATACAAGGAGAAAATTTGGAACTTACAAAAATAAAACCGCGATATCGACTGATAATCCGTAGATATCGACAGAGATACGTAATCTAAGGGCATTCTGAATCACGCGGACCGCTAATGAGAATTCATGCTTACTCACCTGGCATTTTGGTCCAATCAAACTGAACACCTGGTCATTCTCTTCCCGAGACAACAGGATGCTCGCCCTGTTCTCTCCCCTCGGCATCCTGTACACTAATATAACAAAACACACCTAAAAATTACTTTAAACATGCGAGAACCGATGTGTCAATAGCCCCGACTTTCCAACATTTTAAAGCCAAATAACAACCAGTTATTTGGCACACACAATAATCCGTTGACGAAAATAATAGCATTTCTCACAATACAGAAACGCTCATTTCACTGTTTAAACACAATAAAACTAAAAAAAATCGTATTTCTTCAAAATTCACTTTCTCTCTCGACATACGTATGTGAATAAATCACATTATCACAGTGACAGGAGTGGGTAGTAGTAGACGACTGTCGAATTTTCTGAGTGACTGCTCTTCTGAAGTTGCCAGCCTTTCGGCAAGCATTATTCCAGGGTCACCATACATAATACTCCATTCAGGCTTATTAATTTTACACTTACACTACAGAAGTCTAGTTTTTATCATTTTTAAATATGATGGCAAAGTAAAATGTAAAAGATCTTCGTACAATTTAAAATCGGTAACCAACTACAGAATAAAAATACTTTTTTCGCCAAGTTTTTAATCGTTGGCAATCTACTTTTCAGTGTCAGCGTGTAATGTCAAATTCTCTAATTAAATAGCATTAGCATTATGAGAATGTTGCTATAAAATAAAACTATTACCTGTAGGAAACGTTATTTATTTTAAAACACTTATTTTAGTAACAACAAAATAGACTAATAGAGTGCAAATCCTTATGTGCAAACTGCAAGTTACTTTAATAAATGAAGAAGTAAAAGAATAGCAGAATATCTACATGAACATGGGAAGTGACGTTTCATAAAAACGCGCGTAAGTTCAATGTTAAGTTCAATTTAATTACCAAAAATGGTAATAATTGTATTGTGTGTAATCCGCAGAGTAAGCAAGTAGAAATGCATCGCTAAGAAACAAACAGGGGATTTACGGGTGAAAAAGTCCTTCGATTTTCAGGTTCTTAGTGAAAGTAAAAATGGTTTATAAAAGCAAAGGTGACCAATAATGCAGATTCATCGGTTATTAGACTATTCTCAGTCTCAGTTATCTGCTTGCTAGTCTTTCTCAAGAACGAGGTGGGTCAAATCGATCCCCGCCTACTTGTTAAATATCACGTGCCAAGAAATATGTAAATGAATTAAAATTGGCCAAACAAAAGGAAAATATCATGTTATTTCTCTCTCGCATAGTATACGTACGCATTTTACACATGTGAAAGTTTCTTAAACCTATGCACGAGGTTGTTGGTTTACAAACGGGCACGAGCAAGTACCAATGTGACCTTTTCACTGTTCAAGTTTATCTTGGACATCAGTGAAGTAAAACATCGTGAGGAGACCTGGAGTTAAAATATTACTATACTAGCGGGCCCGGAAGACGTTGTCATACCCTGAAAATCGGTACATAAATCTAGGTCCAGCCTTCCCTTTATTTTTTGTTCCTGGGTGGAAAATCCTTATGGATGTCCTCCGCCCTGGGGCGGGCGCGGTGTTCCATCTCACATCTACATCGGGGGTCGCGGGAACTGCAGTGGAGATACTTCCGCAACCCCAGACTGGTAACCCGCTAGTGCGGGCCACTTGTTGAGTCAGGGGGGGGAGTGAGGTGTTAGACTCCCCCCGGACGTTTAATAGGAGCGGGCGCTACGCGCCGCCACCTCGGGTCCTGATGTATGTGAGGGGCGACAGACGTCAGGTCCAGCCTACCCTACCCCAACTACCCTTCTCCTACATACTACCCTACCTACCTACCCTATCAACCTAACATTTCAATAATTCGTACAAAAATCCAGGTCCAGCCTACCATACCCCACCTACTTACTTACCTACCCTACCTATCTACCTACCTTGTGTCCACTCGACACGGCAATTTGGCTCTTCGCAGTGGAGAGGTACCAGGGTGCCATAATAAGTACTGCTAAGTTATGCGCTCCTAATACCAGGGTGACATACATCTAAGAAGTCCTACAAATCGACTGCAGCGCCACCTACCGGGTACAATTCTGAATCTAAACCATTCTCGAATCCACTGGAACACACAACTTTTTTTTTATCAAAATCTGTCCAGCCGTTTAGGAGGAGTTCACTTTCATACACACACAGAAGATTTTTATATATGTCTGAAATCGCCAATCCGCCTTGAGCAAGCGTGGTACTGGTGATTAATGCTCGTGCCTTCTCTGAATAAGAAGAGGTCTTTGCCACAAAAATAAAGATTACAGAAGGACGGCTCCCGCACTCTTCAAAAATAATCACCTAAACTAGCCAGACTCTTTAGGGGTGCTAATATATTGATTCTGTTGGTTTTATTTGTGGCAATATGAAATATTGACACTGGTTGGAACTCTTTGCATTTTTTTTCTAACAAAATTTTCCTGTTCGTCATGAAATGTCAATTACATTATTTATTCATTTTGACAACACGTGACAAACGTAATGTCAATGTGTGCGTGCGAAAAATAGCGGTTTGTTCCGAGTTGTCTCTCTGCTCGGGCGCGTCGCAGCCTTACGTACAATACGGTCAACGTAACTTGGCGCGTCTGAAGTTAGCCGACTAGCTGCGCAGTAGACAATTTCGTTCCTAAAAGTTCCATTGCGCAGCCAAACAGCTAACTTCAGACGCGCCAAGTTACGTTGACCGTATTGTACTTTGTGCCTTTGCCCTGCATTGGGACCACAGAGTAATATAATATACCTATACAGGAGAGTGGGACTATTATAGGCTGGTACCCGCCTGGTACGGTACGGCCGACGTATCTTGGTAGTCCTGAAGTTAGCTGTTTGGCTGCGCAATGGATCTTTTAGGAATTAAATTGTCTACTGCGTAGCTAATCGGCTAACTTCAAGAGTCAAGACCGCCAAGATACGTCAGCCGTACTGTATTATAATATTACACTTACGCATGTTTCTGGAGGTTTGGGAAAAACGCCCACTTTACCCAATACCAATAGAATGCAGGTGAGTTAAATAAAATTTACATCAGCATTTTACATTTTTATTTTTATCTTCGTTTGCTAAACAGCAAACTAGATACAAAACGATACAAATTCATTAATTCTATTTTCCCAATAACTTACAATGTTGATCTTACGGATTCAAATTGCACCATTAAAATATTACAGTGTTTACATCCAGTTATGTACTAATATGCATGTATACGTATACAAACTATATGTTTGGTATATTTAAAGGCTATGGTCATTTTTATTTGGGCCAACTAAACTAACAGCTTCAGCCTTTTCATTTAAAATTAAAAAAAAAATATCTAGTAGATATTTTTGAGACAACAATTACGATTGACATTTATTAAACTACCAAATTATGGCGTACATATTAAAAAAAAGCGAAATAACAAGTGCAATTGAATCAGATAAAAGCATAGCATATAAGGTAGGTTTCACTCCTGTTAGTATGTTGGCCCAATAACAATATAACCCAAAGTGCATTACTGTCTTTTACATATTGTAACAGGCTCAAACGCACACAATATTTTGCATCTTTAGTTTTTTGAGACTAAACTCAGTGTCTCGAATGAAAAATTAATGTGACTAACATCAATCGGGCGTAAACAGCTGTGGTTGGTGGACTGAATTCATAAACAGCCAACCACAGCAGCGCGCTTGGCAATATGTCACATGAATTTTGCTTTGATTTTTGATCGACATAGCAGAAGTTGAACTAGTATTGTGCTAATTAATTAAAAAACTATTATTTATTATGTCTTGGCATAATAACAAGTAATCAAATTAGCACATCATTAGTTTTATCATTTTTTTAATTATTAGAGCAGTTAAAACAGTAAGTTTCTATAGTTTGAAGAGTCATAGATAAAACAGCAATACACGTGCTTATGAAAAGTTTGGATACACACATAATAAAACTTTTTTACTATAACTGACTCGAATTGGCAATAAAATAGCACAGATTGATAATATACGAATATTATTGGAAATAAGAGGTACGGTATTCGATGGTATGTGAATTCTACGTATCATTCGAATATTAAATTAATTGTATCATAAATACGTAAATCAATACTACAATAAACATGTATATTTACAGCTCGTAATATATAAACAAAGCTAAACCTACGTTGACGATCACAATGTTACGATATCAATCAGAGATCTAAAGGAAATAAATTAAGAAATACTTTAGACCTTATCACTTTGACATAGGTCATAGATTATAAGATACAGTCATAGTCTTAGACTAGGTCGCTTTACAAGACCTATTTATACTTTAAACCAATATTGAACAGGTATTAAGTTGGGGTTTACGTATAAAACGGATGAAAATGTTTCCACAATAAAATAATTTCGTTTTATAATAATTAATGCAGATTTTTAGAAATCAATGCTTGTAATGAGTATAATTGGCTAGTAGGTTATAAATGGAATACACTAATTATACAAATTTTGTTCTTTTAATTTGATTAAAATATTAAATAATAGAGGATAAAAAATAAATTACGTATCTGGTTATTATTGAAAGTCCGTTAGTAAACGTCCTATACACATAGCAATTTATACATATAATTATGTACGATATGATTACGTCGAATATTATTATGACTCGGATAGATAAAAATACATATCCTACTGGAATAATTGACATATAAAAACTTACAGACAAATGAGGGTAGTTTTAAAAAATCATGAAGTTGCGTTATTCGCTGTTTTTTGTTTACAATTTATTCGGAAAAACTGTTTTATTTTGTATTTTCAAAAACTGTTTAACTTCTTAAAATGAAAATGTGTATCTTACTTACGGGTTTAGTAAAAGTTGTGCTTTAGACGAAAATTAATAATTACGTACAAATTAATTAAGAAACAAGCAACATTTTCTAGGAAATAAGTAAAAATTCAAGTTCACACTGGTATTTCTCTAGCTTAAATAGTAATTTTGTCATCTAAATAACTACTTATTCTTACAACATTTACCTTGGTACTCAGGCACGCACTTAAAAATAATAATAGATCATTAAACTTGAATTCACCAGTATAATTATCTTAACACATGTCAACAAAATCAAAATGTCCTCTTTCTGTCATATTTTTGTCTGACAGTGTTCCAATAGTATGCTGGTCAACTAAAGGTCGCCAGCACATCAATCTATCCCAAACTGTAAAATTTTCCCAATAAGAAGATGCCACCACTAATCAATTGAAATACTTTTATGAGCTGTCAAACCGCGATTTCCTCATAGATTTTGTTTGGCAATAATGTGACGATGCTTTTTGGCCAATTTTCTTAATAGACCAACCATTTATTCATTTAAAAGCAACTAAACATCGAATTTTACAGTTAATTGCAAGTTAATTGGGTTCTTAGAGTTAGTGTAGAGTATGTTTTTTGAAAGTAATGTTTTGGAATTATTTGTTAATGGTGCCGTCCAATAGGGTATTACATCCATTTTTTAAAAGTGTCTCAATGAAATTCTGTAGTGTTATTATTATTATTGTAATATTTTAATTAATTCTTAATTTTTATTTTTATTACTTTTGAACTTAACATGACATGTATGGATATGGACTGGTTCCGAAATAAATGAATTTATTATTAATACCACCAAAAAAAAAACACATAGTTTTTATTCAATCGATAAGTGCCATAAAAATGCATCTAAATTTTAAATTTTCAAATTTCGCGCGTATTTTGACGAATACGCCTCTTACTGGACGCCATATTGCTCAGCGTAAATGACGTCAGTTCGTTTTGTATCAAATGAGCTCATATTAAATATGATAATTGTATATCATTTAAAAATAAATAAAAGTATATTTTGTAATACGTGTAATAATGAAAAAATTACGTTGGTTAAGAAAATAATAAAAGTACAAAGCCTATATTACGCCAATCGGTTGACTGACAGTTGTCAATTTTTTGTTTACACAGCCGTACGGCGTAATAACATGGCCGCTACTATTTCACGGTGTTTTATAACAGATTAAAAATACTGAAAACTTTGAATTGAATTTAAAAATTTGTTTTGTTATTTTATGAACTAAAACTTGCATTTTCCGACTGCGTTATGTCTAAACTGTCTCATTAACATATTTATAGATTTTTTCTCGTATAGAGTAAAATACCCTATTGAACATGAACCTTATTATTTTGTTATATAGTTGAAAAACAATCACAGAAATTTGACAGATTAGGGCAGCTTGAAGTGCTGGCCTCTGTACAATCTAAGTTATCTGCAAAATGGGTGGTGGCGCTGTTTGTCAACAAACTTGAAAGTTTAAACAAAAGACGACCTTATGCCTTTTTCAAAGTATCACTCCCAAAAATTGCCATTCCACTGATTAAGTTGGTATCGCCGTAATGACTATTATTATTAAGTGAGCCCTCTCTGAGTGCAGCAGTTACTGTCATAATTTAAAACATGTAATTGACAAAAACATTCAAACAATTTAAAGCATACATTTTCTACGTACTTTAAATGTTTGGTAGTTATAGTACTCTTGTGACTGAAATCTACGAAATGAAAGCAAAACAAACTTATTCACAGGATATTTTGGAAAAATAGAGTTGTTACACCTTACACACATCGTACTAGAAGTTATTAACACCGAGTCATTTTAGAATTTGAACACCGAAACACCAAATAGGCCTCCAAAACGTTGAATTTCGATGTGTTTAAGACGAGGAAGATTATCATAAGGCAGTTTAGTGAAAAGAGGCGTTGTTTGCGCTTTAGAAATACTAAACAAGGTAATGAGACTACACCGCAAAAACTGATGGAATTGTCCGGAAATCATTGTAGTCAAAAACTTCAAAAAGCAATCTTATGCACGCCGCACACGTAGCGACATACTTGCGCAAGTTATTTTATTTATTTTTATTTATTTAGTTCCCAACGTTAACTTAGCGTAGGTATGGCGCGGTCGGAGTCATCGAGGTGACGTCGTTTTTAACGTGTTGTGCAACGTTATACTTGTGCAAGTATATTGTAGCGTGTGTGCCCAACGTTGACGTTGCGTTGTGCGCAATATTTACTCCGTATTGTCGTCCATTATAAGAATTACAAGATTGTATATTGTGTAAACATTGAGATAGCTGGCAATTTACGCACTTTTTTCTCTCAGATAAGTCATCACTTATTCGTAGAGAAAAAGAAAACCCCTTTATAGCTTCACTCGATTTATCACAAGTTATTTACCATTACAGGAAGTTTCAGAAATATGTATAAATAATAATTCTTCAGAACATGTTTCCCATTAGAAAAAAACTTTTGTTGACAAGTTTTTGAATTATGAAATTATCCTATTGAATAAGGCAGAACGAGTAATTGTTACAGAATTTGCCGAGAAATCACACACCTTGTTTAAATAAGACGTAAGTATGATATAATAATTACATTATACTACCGTCTAATCCAGCGGTCCTCAACCATTGTCGAAAACTAAAAAAACTATGTTAAATATTAGTTTTTTATTAAACAAAGATGTTCTAATCGTCAAAAGTTTTCAATAAGCGAACGGCTCGTTACAAGCTTTTTGATGTTGGTTTCCGTAAAAAGTGTTGCTAAAATTATTTTAATTTAAGAATTAATTAGGAAAGAGACACATCTTTAAGCAAAGGTTGAGTACCACTGATCCTTCTAGACACTTATGAGCGTTATATGTATAAAGGCATAGAGTTCACAGCATAGTGCCTAATTTACTTTTCGTAAAACGCTTACAAGAATGAACGATAAAATGAAGGTAAAATTAAATTCCTCTTATACTCAACACCAAAACAACGTTTCTAAAATACATTTGTGAGATTCACTTTTACATAACGCAAAAGTTGAAATTATTTGAATAAATTACTAATTCGGCAAGTAAAACTATAATTACTTAAAAAATGTTACGTATTTAATACAAAATTAATTGTGCGTAAATATAAACTGTGTATATGTTTGAACAATAAATATAATGAAATTATTTGTAAGAGCCCATTTTATTTCAGTGCTAGTGCTTCCACACTAAGCCACTAGTGACGGCTACGGCAAAGCCTGAAGTCACCATTAATATACAAAAATCCAAGATATACACACAGCGATTGAACAAACATTCCCAAAAAATAAACGCACAATTTGAGAATGTGAGGTCTTTTCCTTTGTTTGAAGCGTTTAAAAAAATACTTTATGTCAAAGGCATAACGTCGTAACTGATTTAAAACAGGTAGGTTGTTTGATCCATCCATTGATGACACTTTCTTGTGATGTTTGCAAATAATGGTGCATCTAGGTTTTCTGTACATTAATAGGCAGCACTTTTAGGCTAAAAAAAGAGAAGTCCTTTGGCAAAACAATAACAAAATAAAATACTATTACGTTAATATGAAATCGTTGAAAATAGCAAATATAACACCAACTAGTATCTAGCTATAAACGAGACTACTGATTTACATAGAATATTAGAGTTAGCTACCATTAAGTTTTACAGCCTCGAAATAGTCAGTAATTGACTCGATGACTTTGGCATAGCTAGTGTAGTGTAGAGTACTTTGACATAGTTCGTCATTAACATCAAGCATCCTTGATGTTCAAGCAATCTTGTAATGATCATTTGTTTTGTCTATGGCTCAGTTCGAAACATTCGTAATTCGAATTAAACTCTATTAAGAATAATGTGTATGTTTGAATGCCATTTTAATTTTGTAACGGTATTTTTTCGTTTGTTGAAGTGAAGTGTATTGGTTAATTGGAGTCAATTTTCTTATCAATGAGTAGTATTATGCATGTTTCGAACAAAGCAAAAAGACTTTGTTCCCTTAGAAAAAAATACCCCGTCTTATAGCACTCGTTTAAACTTCACTGATACTGATATTACGTCATACCTGAGATAATACACTTTGTTCGATACAAACAAACAAAAATCATTTAAAATTAACATAGGAATCTTTACTAAGATAAACTTACAAGATTTACGTAAGTATATAACATACTAAATAAATAAACATAAGTGAAACAGCACTTTGTACGTATACAGTAGGTACCCATTATTAGTAAAGTCAATAAAACAAAATTGTACTCTTCAAATAATTACGTGTCTTAATAAAAATAAATTAGCTGAATTTAAGCGTACTTAGTAACCTATATCTACGAAACAGCTGCACAATTTATAATAAAACTTCAGAATAATACAATGTGTATCATAAACATACATACGTGATAGGAATAAAGTGAGTACAATATGTGCTGCAGACGATTTAGCTTAGGTTACAATATGCAATTAAAATAAATTGATTTGTGTGATAGAGCTGACAGATAGTTCCTAGTTAAGTCATAGCCTTATTAAGGCACAAATCAAATCATTTTATTAGTAACATTGCAATAATAATGCACTCTGAAATTAATAAATCACTCACGTAGTACGTCAATAGTTTCTTTTAGAGGAAAACCAGAGCAATAAGCTGCCAACACATGTATTCATTACCGACGGTCCGACGGTTCCTTACTTTATATGAAAGAAAGTAGCAGTATTCTCAAGTCCTCCTATTAAGCCAAGCGTATCAATGTATTTCTCGAAAAATGTATGGTTAATCCGACGATGAACGGTGGTGTTACTTTACTCCGCGTTTGTTAATAGGAGGGAAGCAGTTTTGATTGATCAATTGATAATGAACTAAGATTCTACAGAAATAGAGTTCAATATTGCGTAAACGTGAGCAAGATAATAAATTCTGTGCGGAATTATATCTTGACACAATTTTCATCTCTATTTGTGTTGACATTTAGTTCTTAATTATTTAGCAAAAAGAAATTGCTCGAGCGTATTGTTATTCTTTTTGCGGTAACCTGTAGACTGTTAGCTTTCTGAATATTAAATGTCTCCAAATTAGTAGATCAAAGTCAATGTAGACACTGAGAACGCTAAACCTGATGAATGAAGGATCCTAATGGTTCGACGGTTGACAAAATTTAAAATTACGGTATTGATTGGTTCAAATATTTATGTCAATCGATATAATTCGAGGATGTAGTCTAACTTTAAGTTTATTTGCACTAAGCATTGATGATATGATTTTTTTTCCTAGATTCCCAAAACCTTTACATTGACTGTGCCAAGTAAAGTACTGTTAAAGCTATCTGTTCAGAATGTCATGCATTCACAACTAAGTATCATTTACTTACTAGTACTGGGCCACTTTAGGACACTAAACATAACAAACATATCATTCAACAGTACCCCTGAGTTTGTGCGTCTTTCAATTTATGTACGCATTGCAATATTCCGCGATTACTTTACGGCAGTCCTGTTGTGTAAATGATTCGTTGGTAGGGTGCAAAAGCTGCCATTCCTATCTTTCAACGAACTACTGCCTATCAGCATTCACCTAATTCATTTTTCTATTCATATATCAGTATTGTCTAATTCCAATCTTTACATCGACATTCTTAAAATATCAATCACTTTTATACAAAACATTCCCATTAACCTATAACACTATGGGCTCTGGTCATTAAATACGTATTAATATTAAACAAACAAAATTTACAGTCACCATCAGCTGCATGTGTTTTAACATAATAACAACCAAATAATATTTATACATGGCGTTTGACGCCCATTCAGAGACCTAATGAAAAATTCTAATAATTTCAAACAATTTAAATTCGACAAGCGCCCGTGTACACAAATCTTAATTAGGTACTTAAAATTATGCAAATTCTATCTTGTCAAACTAGACATAAGAGCTACATTTGCACACCATACCATCCCTATAAGGTGGGGCTACATTACTCAGTGCTTAGTAATACTATTTACCTGATTGAGATTACTTTAGCTTTGGGCAAGTCCTGTGTAGTCCTTCGGGACTGCGAGTATGGTAGGCAGTTCAACTGGGTGTGTCGTCTTTCTTAGTATTTGTTTTGGGATCCATGTCGACCGTTTGTTCACAGTTTGACGACCCTGGCTGTGGCGCCTCTGCGTCTGTAAAAGAAATAAACGACATCTTAAAAATACTTTTATTTTGTTTCCCTTATCTATCATGATCTTAAGTTCACTGACCAAGCCCAATTCCAGTATTTAAAAACTTTCAAAATCTAGTCTAATTGTGACTCTTCTTCTTTTCGAACCGACGGTTTTTTTTTGTTAGGCTACTTGGGCTCTGTATGTAGCCTCATTTATCTTAACATTTGTGGCGTTTTTAATATCCTCTAAACTGCAGGTGTAGGGGCACTTTGGGCACTGTAGTAAGTGGGCCCTTTGTTTGGTCAGGATCACCGCACTCACACTGGGGGTCGGAAGGATCTATACTCCACCATTTTGCTAGACTGTGTTTGCAGCGGTCTACCTGGGTGCGCAGTCTATTATTAGAATACGAACGCTCTCAAAAAAATACTAGAATTGTCCCTCTAAGATCATAATGAATTACAGTCTCGGATCACTCATGTATCTCTCGACCATCATTTATGTTTAATCCAATGGCAGGTTGCGCAAGACATTCCTTTTAAATTACCGAATGCACCCGTATCAAGTGCCCATAAACGAAAGCGTGTTAAAACATAATTCAGTAGTCATTACTATTGTTCACAATAAATAAAACAGACCACCTGGCTTGGCGTTATGTAACAACGCCATGACTGAATTATTTAGTTACCAAACCGACGCGTCTGGTGGTGACGTAGCATCTATTACGAAACAACACTAGTTTACAAGGACTGTCCTTCAGTAACCTCTAACTACGAGTTCAACGATTACGTTGACTACGATTACAATGACTGAAGTTACATTACATACCACAACACCAAACCGACCGCTTCTTAGGTTTAGTGGCATCATACAGATGCAAGCATCTTGGGTTCTTGAAATTGTCATTTTCCGGATCGGAGACTTCTGTCACAAAAAAATTGTAAGCCCATGGTTTGGATTTGTTCTAATATTATGAAGAGGTAAAGTTAGCATGTTTGGGTGTAGGGGGTAAACTCTGAAACTTCCCATGCAATTTTAAAATCTTTTACAAATAGAAGGCTACACTATTGTCGACTGTCATAAGACATGTTTTACAGGGCAGAATATTTATAATAATATAGCGTATGTGATGACAGCGACTCTGCGCTTAATGCCTGGGTTATAATCCATAATTAGTCACGACTAAACATTATTTTAACCTGTTTGGCTGTTTTAGTTAGCTGAATCCTGTTTTTAAATTATTTAACTAATATATTTACGCCGCCGCTAATGACAACACATAGCGATCAATACTTAATACAACCTTTTGTATCTATAGATTTTGATAATCATAAAAGTAAGGGTCGCTCAAGCCTGATGTTAGCTCTAACACGGGTAACGCTACACTTAAACCTAGCATCGGGGACCAATAAGATCGCTTAATTCTATCCATAAGTCATGCTACATTCTGTTGACAGCCAAATTTATATGCGCGTTGCATGTTTCAAAGTAGTTACATCTGAAATAACCGCAAATGAGTGGAGCAAATTACACAAGATTTACGTGGCGTGAATTATGGTGCTCCGAATTCCGGCTAGATGCGAACGTTTGAGGGTTACCTTGATCAGTTACAGGTTTACTCAAATGAAATAACACTCAGAAACAAAAATATCTGGTAACTTCATTGCCCTTTGATACAAATAAGCGCATAAAAAGAAATATCATTTACTTTTAATTGGGACTCTTACGAAGGGGCTTAATCAACCAAGATGTCACACAACTTTTTCCGAAAAAGAATAAAATAGTAGGTAGGTTAACAACAATCTAATTAGTAAGTAAGTAATTAATTAGTTTTTCCTAGAATACGGCGGCGGATACCTAATCAAACACTAAGTTACAAGTTGTTAGCTACTTTTTTTATGTCAACCCAAGAGAGAGTAGAATAGTAGAAGTTGCTATTCACGTTCTCTGTTACGAAACTGAAAGTGATAAGGCGATATCGATCCTATATTTACGCAATTTACCTAGGGTACCTTTCATTTGAACCAAAGTCAAATAAAAACCCGGCTACCGTCATTGAAGTATGCAATAATGTAATACGAGAGCGTTATAACTTCGACCTCAACCCGAATAATATTATGGACGTGATTGTAATGCAGCTTTTATTTTCAAAAAGTAAATAAAGTATGCCAAAGCCAATATTGTTTGTACGTAGACAATTATAATGGGCTGTTACGCTAGATCGGATAGTCTCAATCGAATATAATCACGATTGGCTTGTATTTCTCCTTTAGCAAGGACAATAATTGAATCCTGTTTGTGTATCCCGGTGACAGATTTGGCAAGAGGGCCAAGCACATAAACCGAGGACGTAGGGCTGTATATTTTAGAGGGACAGCAAATTAGATTCTGAGGGGTGGCAAATTCCTTTATTGGATCATCGGGGAAAATTCTACGCTAAAGCTAAGCAAAGGTCGTTTGAGAATTTCCTGGATGAAACATCAATTAGGAGAATGTAGGTCAGTAAACATTTTTTTTTGGGATAATAAGCACATTTATTCGCAGGTATGTAAGGACTCCAGAATATGTAGGTAAATGGTATGGTCAACGAAAAAACAGATCTGATGCTGATATAATATTTGAATTCATTTGAAGATTAGCCTGTGAGGTACATACTCCTAACGGAAGTTACTGAAAATGTCAAATAAAATATAGAAAATCCTGAAAACAATGTTTACAACCTTTGATTATATCACTGAAAAAAAAAGAAAGAACATCTGTTATACGTAAGAGATAAAGTTTTATTTTCGAGCGAACGAAGATACTAACATAATTGGAAACAAAAATGAGAAGTTTCAATAACCAATCTTTCAGAGGGAAAGTTTATGAAAAGAAAATTATACTAGGAATTCTAACACGCAATTTTCCGACAACGCGACGTTTAAATTAAGATGCGCCACTTAATTTATACTCCATACTAATATTATAAATGCGAACTCTGTCTCTTACGGTTTCAAGAGAAAACGGCTGAACCGATTTTGATAAAATTTGGTATGAAGATAGCTTGAACCCTGGGGAAGGACATAGATTAATAAAATTTTTCATCCGCAAATTCGTCTGCATCCGCGATAACCGACATTCACGCAAACGAAGTTGCGGTCAGCTAGTCAAAAATAAAATCAATTCAATAGGTGCACTCTTGAATTACTACAAAGAAACAGTTTACTAGCATCGACATGCAATAAAATATAACTGAAACACTTGATAACTTCTGTAGTTTTGACATTACCCTACTTACACGCGTAGTCTTCTAAAATTACGATCCTATATGAATTAGTATCAAAATAAGAATACCAACTACTAATTGCTGTTTGAACGCGCTAATCTCCGGAACAGCTGGTTCAACTCTGAAAATTCTTTCGCCAATTGGAAGTTTTGCTCCCTTAGCAAAGCGGTACAGACACGTCTCTTTCACCATCGTTCATATAAGTGCAAGCGGCAAAAAAACGAAGAACCTACTTATATAAGTGTACAAGTCTTCAATTCCTAACTAAAGACAAGCCAAATGATTGCATAGTGATTGATAACAACAACACAACTATAGCTAATATAGCTTTTATATAAATGCACACAAGAGTTACTACTTCTATTTATAGACCCTGCAATGGGCGTCCACTTGTACACGTCTACGTGGTACAATAGAACGCGCCGGAGTAGTATGGTATTTATATTGTGCAGGTATAATTTATCATCATTTCAAAGGTCAATTGTAACGTCTTTTTTTATTAGTGCATTCATGACATGACAAATATATTATTTCATAAAGTCGAGAGAACTGCAATGTGCGCGTATTCGATTCGTGACGAAAACTTCATGATTTTGCGTTTTGCCCAGAGCAATATCGTAATTATGTGAGCAGATTATTTAAAGACAATTTACAGTTTTAGAAAGATTAAGTCTTGATTTAGACAGCTACAGAGTAAAAGTATAATTTTTAATTATGGTTTTTTAAAGCGAAGACAATTCTTTCATATCGATTTACGAAAATAGACGTCAGAGTTAACTTTCAGGACCAATACAACCATTACAATATGCCAAAATATTTTGTTTTATGCGTTTTTCCAACAATATATACAGTCATAAAGACAGCTACAGAGCGAAAATTACGAAAATATTACTATTATGTATTAAAAAACCATGTTGAAAAAGTAGAAAATCGGTTCATTTTATTAATTTTTTCTCACCAGTATTTGAATAAAAACATAACTGATATATTTATTTTATGAAAGTAAAAGTTATGCTTAATATACAGAATATTTTTCAGTCCGTTATACGAGCTCATTTATTTTAGACAATTATTTTAAAAAGCTATGTAAAACATCGCGCGCTTTGGTTTGGCGATCAATTTCAATGATTCGTGCTTATTACGTGCATATTTTTTTTTCTGATGCACACAAACAGACCATTGTATTGTACTAGTGTGTGTCAATGCTGCTACGCCGTTCTAGCAATCGTTTAGATTTTGAGTTGCGCTAAATCGAATACGTGCCCTTAATAATAATAATTATGTTCAGCTTTAATGGGTTTTTTTCGCTGATTGCTGAAGTATTATCCCGGAGAGATAATCACAGCGTGACGCTATTCACGTAGATTCTGTTTTCTATCCACCTAATTAAGATTACATGCCCTAATAGCAGTCAGACTTCTTGACAGAACTTAGATAGTAGTTCGGTTACTAGTTACTATACTTAATCGAACACCGATCGAGTAAACTCTGGGAAATAACTCTGTAGTCAGCAAGCAGTTAAGGCGCTAACAAGCTACTTTTGCAGATTTTAAACTGACAATCACGTCAAAATGTGTAGTGTAAATGATTTGAAAAAAATATATGTTAAACTAGAAAATTCTCTTAATCATTTAGTATGTGAATATTTTTGATTAAGTTGACATTAATTAGTTTAATTAAATCGTGTAGTTGTGTCTGACGCGGACAAAACATTGATTATCACACAAAATCTACCACGAATATTTAAACGAAACTTTTACTATCTTACAGGCAATTTTATTATCTATCTTTTAGTATACGCCTTTTTTTTTAAGTTAAAGAATACTATCTTTTATTTAATTTTTTCGACTTAACTTTGAGAGTTTTGGACGCAGCGCATACAATTCTCTGGTCGCTCAAGATCGCCGGTGCATATCGTCGCCTTAAATAATTTATGTTTGCGATCCGATAACCCTGACAATGTTTCCCACAATCTATTATACTTCTCGTGACGAACAAATTCCCATAGGAACAATGATTGATTATAATTTAATGAGTGTCATCAATTCATCATAATTCGAGATATTATAATACGGCTAGTACGTCAGAGTGCGATAACCCGCGCTTATCGGCGCATTACGACCGATCTACGTCACACCAGCTCTCAATTACTGCAGTGACAAGATTGAGATAAGCGAATCGTATCATAAACAATATCACGTTGCAGTTATGTTGGAAATCAACCTTTTTCGACGTTTTTAGTCAGTTTTGCATGGATGGACTGTGTGAAAAATTATACGGCTAAAAGGAGGTTGAATACTGGAAGATGTAGACATACACGCACGAACCGAACAACCAATAAACAGGGATGAGGATAGGAGGACGATAAATGTTGATTTTGCTCAGTAGTTTTGTTTACTCTAAACTTAATTAAAATCGGGCAGGGGCCCCACGATATTGAATCCAAATGGTTTCAGATTTCAAATTGTTTAAATAGGATCCGATCATCCGAATTTCAAATTCTCTTTCGGATTTCGAATCTGACAGTAACTTATTAGTCGTACAAAAGCTTTTTACAAAAAAGACAACCGCCTTCAAAAACTTTTCTTCTTTTTGTAGGCGGTTGTCTTTTTTGTGAAAAGCTTTTTATTTTCCGCTTTTTAGTACCTCCTTCTCATCCAAATCTATTAAGAAGAGATTGAAAGTTAATAACTACTCCGAAGATTGAAGAAACTAAAACGTCGTCTATGTAAATTTTTTGGGTATGTGTTGATTTTTTTCAAAAAGTGCTGAATCAATTTCGATAAAATGTATATGGGACCACCCCTGAAGCATACCCAATCCATAAAAAAAATAATTTTCAAAATCGGGTTACGTTTGCCGGAGAAATCGCGAAAGAAATCGCGCACATACTTAATGCAAATTTAAGACTTATACGGTTTTCTCATGGATGCCATTGCCAGAAATGAACCAAATTAGCTGCTTTCAAATAAAAAAAGGATCATCAAAATCGGTTCACCCAGTTCAAAGTTCTCAGGTAACAAACATAAAAACCTCCTCCTTTTTTGAAGTCGGTTGAAAATATATGGCGTATCGATATCTATTGGCGCGTTATCAATGAGGTTGAATCCAAATTGGCCCTACACAGGCCAATTTAGATTAAACAATTTACGAATTATTGCCATGGTAAACATACAACGTCAATTATTATTTCTAAACGATTCGTTTCGTCGTCATACAGATTTGAATCAAGGGGCCTCGAATATAATATTTATCATCAAAAAATATTCAAAATGGTGAATTTGTATTGAAGAATAACATTGATTTCAACAATGTATCCTATCCATATGCTCTTTTCAACTATTAAAACTCGAAGATGAATGGTTAACACATTACGTAGAGAGTTACTGATGCGTGTACTTAAACTAATTGCATTAGTTTCATTATAATCTTGGAACAAATGAGATAGAATTTTCTTGATATTAGGCAGCTTTCAGTTTACAAGCATGTTTGCCGATTACATTACGTGGTTTGTGATTTTTGGCCTGCTGCCGAAAATCGTATTAGTTTAACTCTGATACTTAGTAGTCATGTGGACGCTGACGCTTTTCATACGTAACTCGAGTATTTATTTGTGTATTTTAACACCTAAACGTTCAAACCGTTTTCAAGAAAGAAAAGTCTGCGCCAAACGAAAATGTTTGACGTCGACAGAGCGTCACGACCAAGCATTAGAACAAAACGGATGTTGTACTAAAACAATGCTTCTACGTTTTCCGTTATTTTTACAACAGACAAATCCGGTCGATTTCTAAACATGGAATTGGAACTAAAAGTTCATATTTCTAGATATTTCATCAAAACTACTATTCGAAGATTTACTAGAGCAATAGACAATCCAATATTGTCTAGACGCGTGACAGTTATAAATTTTATCGTTTGATAAATAGTACGTAATTACGTAGGTATACATACGGTGATAGTAAATTTAGGTTTATATAAGTGGCAATAAACGGTGATACTGATCCGTGATAATCGTATTACAGCAGTTGCAAAACTAAGCTTGAACCTAATTACTCCCATTTATTTTGCTTGTACACAAAATACGCGCCGAGACGTGGAGTTGCGGACATCAGCCCGTGATACTACTACTGTCTATCTGTTGTAGGTTTCAAGTAAGACATCAAACAGGGATTGGTTCTCGATTTAAGAGGACTATAAGGGTTTAATGACCTCGAATGACGCACACAAATACGAAACACAGTTGTTGATGTTGGATTCAATCATTTATGTAGGTTTTAACGGCTCTGTTGTTTTTGCAGTCGAAAGTGTGACTGCCGAGCATGGCAGGACCATGGGTTCCTGCCTAACTGCCAAATGGGGTAACTGTCAAATTCGTGAAATCAATTTGACGAATTTGACAGTTCGATTTAGGCTGGGCAAAGTGTTATTGGGCTTTTTCATTAAGGATTTCTCAGCAGCAGGTCGAAGTTTAGAAGTTAGTGATATGACACCCCTGTGCCTCGGGAACCACGTAAAGCCGTTGGTCCTGTGCCTGATCTCTCCCTGGTATGGTAGTGTCGGATTACCTCCCATCGGACTGTAAGAGTGAGGGCAGAACAGGAAAGGACCAAAACTCGATCGACAGAATATTTATTACTGGGAGAGAAAATGTCAGAGCCAAAGACTATCTCTCTGGTCAGAGCACATGGTAGAAAACCTGTATCAACGAAGGCTCAATCGAAAATCATCATCATCATGATATCAACCTTTAGAAACCCACTGCTGGGCATAGGTCGAGCCGGTTAAGCCGTAATCCCCATGCTTGGCCGATGCATGTTGGCAATCGCAGTAGGTGTTATGGTGTTGATACTCAGAAGGACGCCGCTGCCCATTCTTTGGGCAATATTCCTCAGTAGCCTTCTACGACACCCATTATTATTATTATAATAATGGGGTATTATTAGGGTGGTGCTATTCGCGCAGGGCTTCGAAAATAGAAAGGTATAAACGTTTATTTCGGCTCGTGATTATATTTAACCGTCGCGCCAATTGGGTCATCTAATAATATTTTCCATTTCGTCTCTTAATTTATTGACCCGAGCGCTGAACGAAAAAAGTGATAGGTACCTCCGTATAGATATATTAATAGAATCTGATAGTAAGTTTTATGGCTACACGTGTCAATTTCAGTCCGATTTGGTCGACGTCCTTGGTTAAATTGTTTATCATCATGTCAACAGCAAATTGAAAAAACGTTCGTAAATTCGTAATACAATGAGTCTCATTTCGATAAATTATTGTCGATAGATGGATGGGTAGTGTAGTGTATCTACCTATCTATCTTTACATTTAAACTCACCAGTGGCAGAGAGTTGCTGCAGCCTGGAGGGCAGGTCCGCGGTGCTGGCCTCGGCACTCTGAGGGTGCAGTATGTCCGGCATCGCGTTCCTGCGCCCCGTTCGCCCCGTCTCCAGAAATTCCTTCGGTACCTCACTATTCCCTTCCTGCATTATTGCCATCATTCTCAGTACTGAAAATGTTTAAATTGCAAATTTTATCGCTGGCAATTTAATTAAGAGTTTTAGGGGTTGCGACATTTACATTGTTTGGATTTGTCCTGGAATGTTGAGAGGTCTTTGTAACGTTAAGTTTCAAAGACTTTGCAAAGTCACAGTACACATGACTGATAAGAAAGGTTTCACGCGACACGACGGGTATCTTCACTTCAACAAGACTTTGTATGTGGATCATATTTACATAAATAACAATACAGTCCCCTTTAACGGCGATCGGTATGTGTGAAATGGCGTTTTGATTATCGCGTCTGTGAACTAGACAACAGTTGCCATGAATCGAATCAGTGGCGTAGTAAAAAATGTATAAAGGTGGATACTACACAGAGTCTCTCATTTGTCGGGCTACTCGTGTCTGATCGATTTTTAATACCGTCGAACGTAATTAAAATTAAATTATCGTTCGGTGTCAGGGCCGATTATGGCGTGCATTAACGTATTAGGTGCCAATAAAGGGATAAACGCGTAACAGAAAGTTACAGACTGTTGTTTAGTTAGAGAAAAGATTATACCGCTATCAATATGTGGAGTAATACTATTCCTACTATCTAATTAGATAAGATAACGCACGCGGCACGACGAACATACTTTGGGACCACTACCGACCAGGTAATGACGGAAATATACTGTTAGCTGTTAATCTCAATACAGAGACGCACGTAGGTACCTTATATTAGTTCTTTATCAAGTATTTTCTATAATACAGTACTCTCGATTCTCGAGACGGAAAATGAATGTGACAAGTTGTCAATAGCGCGTAAGCCGCTGTGATTGGTTGTCGGTAACTAAACAACCCCGTGGGGTGCCCAGGCTAGAATAGCACCCACCCATTTCATCCCGAGGGTGTCGTAGAAGGTGACTAAGGGAAAATTTGGAAGTCGGGCAGCATCGGCTTCCGTGTATTTAACAACTTCACTGCGATCCTCAAGACGCCTGCCAAGCGTGGAGATTATGGCAGTCTCTTACGAGGGAGGCCTTTGTTTAACAGTAGACGTCCTCCGGCTGATGATGAACCAAATCAACCAATCAAAGCCGTTTACGCGCCATTGACAATTTGTCAAATTAATTTTCCATTCGAAAAACTTGGGGTTTCTACTGTAACAATATCATAAATCACTTCTACTTTGTCGTAATCCAAAAATGTTTGCGGGGAACCCCTTCACGATTGACACATCATCAAAATAAATATAAATAATGGATGTGTAATGTTCGTGTTGCAGTATAGATGCTAACAAATGTGTTTAATATTGACAAAAGGCAAACATCTAAGGGAGGAGAGATAGTGCAGTGTTACCGGCGATTACGGGTCAAGCTATTTTTTAGAATTCCGTACCAAAATGGTCGGGACCCTATTACTAAGACTCCGCTGTTTGTCTGTCCGTCCGTCTGTCACAGGGCTCTTGAAATTTTCACAAAATGTATATTTCTATGGCCGCTATAAAAAAAATATATATACAACAAACGTGATATTTTCGGATATAAATATAATGATCACCAAAAAATACTTTAGGATCTCAAGCTCCCTTACCAAAAAAATATACTAAATTATACCAAATGTACTAAATGGTCACCAAATCTTAGTGTGCAAAATAACCAAAATCTTTTTGACTCCCCTGGGGCGGATCCGACATGGTTAGGTTAGAACTGCGACCCCCTACGCCAGAATCAAATCGCTTTTTACAGTCAAACTCATACATTTCTACAATACTATATGAAACACCATTTTGGTGACCATTTACTATTTTTGGTTTTATTTTATTTACTATTATTATCTGTTGGATGCGAGTCGAGTATGTTGAACATAAGCATTCATCAGAAGGACGTTCTTAGGGTACTGCGTAACCTAGACGTGAGCAAGGCTAGTGGCCCTGACGGGATTCCAGCAATTGTACTGAAGACTTGTGCGCCTGAGTTGTCTCCGATCTTGACGCGCTTATATCGCCTGTCGTTTGAGACTGGGAAAGTGCCGATGGCTTGGAAGCAAGCTAACGTGCAGCCCGTGCCCAAGAAGGGTAGTCGGGCTGGAATTATAGACCCATTTCGGTAACGTCCATACTCTGTAAGAGTATGGAACGGGAGCTAAATCGTAAGCTCCTGGCATACCTAGAAGCGAATGATATCCTCAGTGACCGACAATACGGCTTCCGCCGAAATCGATCAACTGGGGATCTACTAGCGTATGCCATTCACATCTGGAGTGAGGCCATCGAGAAGCATGGAGAGGCACTAGCGGTCTCCCTTGACATCTCAAAGGCGCCTTCGACAGGGTCTGGCACGATAGCCTTATTAATAAGCTTCCTTCCTTCGGTCTGCCCGCCGGATTGTGTGATTGGATTGCAGATTTCCTGAGGGATCGGTCTATTCGAGTGGTCATAGAAGGCTGCTCGTCCGGACTGCTGGATATTAATGCCGGGGTTCCTCAGGGGTCGGTGCTCTCGGCAACATTGTTCCTGCTGCATATTAATGATCTGCTAAAACCCGGTCCTTTGGGTATGCAGACGACAGCACTGTCTGAGAGATACGTGTCCGACGCACGAGCTGGTGGGTCGCAGATCCAGTCTCTCAGGGAGGCGATGGTTGAGCGCTTGAACTGGTCCTTACAGGCTGTCAGGCGAGTCAAAGCTCCAAAGTCTTGAGCATCGACGTCGAGTTGCTGGCCTGTCGGTTTTCTATCGGTTGCATTTTGGGGAGTGTGCGACGGAATTGCATAATTTAATTCCGCCGAGCCCGTTCCATCATCGGACCACAAGACGTACGGCGATGCGCCACCGGTACATGGTAGACATCGCACCCACACGCACGAAACGTTTTGGGAATACATTCATTGTGCGTACTGCTAAGGAGTGGAATTCCCTGCCTGAGTCTGTTTCCTGATAGCTACAACCTGGGAGTCTTTAAGTCAAGAGTGAATAGGTTACTTCTAGGCAAGCGTGCTCCATCTTAGACCGCATCATCGCTTCCCATCAGGTGAGATAGTGGTCAAACGTATGCCTATCAATAGATAAAAGAAAAAAAAAAAAGACTATTATTGGTGATCATTTAGTAGATCTGGAGGTTCGTTAAACGTAAGCCGATATTTTCTACGTCTTTAAAGGTGCGTACGGATTAGAGGCAGCCTCGCCTGAGGCACGCACGGCTCGCCCTGTTGCCCCAAGTGCGTACGCGCCTCCGCCCGAGGCGTGCCTTCACGAGCCGTGCGTGGCGAGGCTGCGCACCCCGAGGCTGCCTCTAATCCGTACGCACCTCTATACATGTTTCAAAATTGTATGGTGGTATGGTATATATGGTTCACACAATTATAGTTGTCATTTCAGAACCGTATATTGATAAAAAACTGGCCAAGTGCGAGTCGGATACAACATTAGACATCGAGCAAAAAAACGTGTTTGTTGTATGGGAGCCCTTAAATATTTATTTTATTTTGTTTTTAGTATTTGTTGTTATAGCAGCAACAGAAATATATAATTTGTGAAAATTTCAACTGTCTAGCCATCGCAGTTCTTGAGATACAACCTGGTGACAGACAGACGGACGGACAGACAGCGAAGTCTTAATAATTGGGTCCCGTTTTTACCCTTTGGGTACGGAACCCTAAAAACAAAGCGAAGAAGAAAGAAACAAAGCAAGGAAAAAACTAATTTGACATCTCTAAATTAGTTCTTGCCTGTCGCCGTCCTTTTCTTCAGCTGCCTGGTAGTAAGAGATGCCAATTGTCTAATTTTAGTTTAGTTAGTTTGCGAACAAGGGAACCGGCGCCAATATCAACTTAAAATGTATTTCCCTACTTTGTGATATGCTTACTTTTTGCGATTATACTGTAGTTTCACTGTAATATAAGCTCAAAACAAAACGAAAATTGTAAAGATAATTTAATTACTTTTATTAGTGGCAAGTCTACAATCGTGGCAGGGCTAAAATCATGCTAGGTATTGTGAATAAAATTGTGAAGCAGCTGGGTTACTTGTAGAAAATGATTCTTCTACAACTATATAAAGTTATACCTTTCATAATTGTTCAGAGAAACATCATTGTTATGCTAATCATGAGACCTGATTTCAAAGCAGTATCCACATCCTTTCAACAACTGAATGAACTAGTGACGCAACTGTGTACCTGTTTAGCTACCTACTATCCATACTTTAACATGCAAAAGTAACTCTGTCTGTTACGCTTTCACAACAAAACAACTGAACCAATTTTGTTGAAATTTAGTATGAAGATGGCTTGAACTCTGGAAAAGGACATAGGCTTCTTTTAAATCCGCGATTTCGTCTGCATCCGCGATAACCGACATTCACGCGGACAAAGTCGCGGGCAAAAGCTAGTTATTTATATTTAATCAGCCAGTCTACACTTCTAGAGCATAGCTACTCCTTGGCCCATAAAAACTCTTTAAACGAGTTTGTGAAGAACCATTTTATTTTATAACAAAGTAAAACTTTAATAGCTTTAAGTTTGATGTTCAAAGTCCTATTATGAGTTATGAAGCAAAATTTTAATAAAAATTGTTTTTTTTTTATATATAAGTTACTGACATAGATCTAGATTATTACAATAATTGGACATGTAGATCTATCTGAATTATTTATTAGAATTTCACATAATAGAGCATTAAAAGATAAAAGCGGGTACTTGATGTAGATAGGTACAACATTGCCTGATTGTTCAGCTTTATATTAGAATAACAATAGAATACCCCGGAAGAAAATAACAAAAACAGAACAGTAATTGTTTTTAAATGGTAAAAACATCAGATAATGTTGTAACAATCTAACTATAAACTCCTTCCTAAAACTACCAAAACATGCAACTGAAATTGTGAAATGGAAGAATCCAAAGACAAGCACTGACCAAACTTAAAAAGAGTATGTATAGAAACCCAAAAATTCACATAAGAATAGTTTTTTTGGAACAAGAAATAAATACATAAATAAAATGCAACAGTTATGTACCATTTCATCCCAATAATCTTCGGTGGCTGCTAAGTAGACGCGTCCGAAGTTGATCTAAGAGATTGTCACTCTACACACATCATGCACCTCACAGTCCTGGATTGATACAAGTTGTTTGTTAGTATGCATTATCAGGTAACTACTGTTAAGGCAAACCAATATCTATGTCATAGCAAATGTTAGTCTCCTATTACATAAAATATATATATTTTTTAAGGCTGTTTGATGCCTTTGTTCATTTGAAGCAACATTGTTACACAAGAGTCTAATGGCCAGTGGGTTTTGTCAAATTACTCTGACCTACATTCATGTCACTATGTTTTTGCCAGGATTTTTGTTTACGTCTTTCTATCCTTTGGGTAGCAGCATTGTAAGGATTATAAACAAATTGAAAGTATTAATTAGAATGCTTTTTTTATTTGTGTGCAGTAAATTATACTATTTTGTTATTAAATAATCTTGACATAAAATTTTCCCACTATTCTATACTTAATCCTCATCTGGGTCATGCTAACAAAGCAAGAGACAACAAAAAAAAAAGGTAAAAAATTAATTTAGGTATCTGCAGATTTTTTCTATGGAAGTTGAGCACTGCTATTATTATTTTTCATAGCTAGGAAACACTATGAAGTAGGCCTGAATAAATAAAGTGATGGTATGAATAGGCGTATGAAGAACTAGCCAGTCGTAATGTCTCAAACAAGCAGAACACTACTCAAAATGAAAATCTCCAAGCGGTAATCAAAGTGGTCGTTCAAGCGCGGCCCCAGCATGCGGCCCTCTTCGTACCTGTACTATTCTTAACGCGACGGTCCCTCCTATGCTTAGACACACGACCTGATAGGACCTCCGACATTTTTAACTCAACAACAATAACCACAAAGTTTATTGAAACGTTACAC
The DNA here is from genome assembly GCA_947361185.1 of Charanyca ferruginea. Lineage (NCBI taxonomy): Eukaryota > Metazoa > Arthropoda > Insecta > Lepidoptera > Noctuidae > Charanyca > Charanyca ferruginea. The sequence goes on along the minus strand of OX376059.1, from coordinate 24,508,509 downwards.
AAAAATTATTGATTCAGATACTCGAAAACCGTACTCACAATCACCTCAATTAATTTGTTCGACCGACACTGAAATTTCTCTATCACGTCTTTTTCAACTCATACATTTAACGCCGAGTAAAGAAATAAATATTCAATATACTCAATTTTCATATAACTCTTAATTTTCTTTACAGTATTAGGGCATGCACTAAAATCACAGTTATACACAAAAGAAAGACGAAAGAAAATTGTGTGTGACAAGTTAAGGCCATGACAGATTTGACAACTCTATTAACTTTTTTACTTTTGTTTGACAGGAAAAAATCGCAAAACAATGAACTAAAGTTGCCAATAGAAATAAAATGTTTGTAACGCCCTCTTTTGGTTTCACAAGCAAACTAAATAATTGATTGAAGATTTACGTAAAGAGAATCTAATGCAAGAATACATTGAAATATAAACTAATTGGATAAAACTACTTAACTAGAGAGAATCTCTAGATTTTTTTTTCACGCGTTCACGCGTTCAAGCGTTTAGCTTCAAGCGTCAAGCTTTTACTGACTCCCTATAATAATCCTATCATTCTTTACATCGTCCACCCATCTTTTTTTTGGCCTTCCTCCCCCTCTTCATCCATCCACATTCATATTCATAACTCTTTTGGTTATACTTATGCATTTCATCCCTTCTTTTTTTTCACATGCGCTTGCCAATACAAACGATTTTCAACTTTTAAGAATGGAGTAAGAAGTTTGAAAGTTGCGACTGTGTTTTAAAAGTTGAAAATCGTTTGTATTTTTCGCTTACTCCACACATTCATCTCAACATTCCCACCTCCGGGGCTCCGCTTCATGCAATCTTTTTTCATTCATCTTCTTCTAGAGAGACCGAAACTGAAATCGCAAAAAAAGTATCTATTTCGTTACTTATTCCTGCTTAATTTCAGGACAACACTCTCCACTTCAGTCCTTGCCACCATACTTCCAATCTGCCTCTAGGCCAGGCCATTTTCGATAACTAGCAAAAAGTCATCGGCAACTTTGTAAGTAAGAACTTGTTGAAAGAATAAAAAACATTTTTTTATTTTTTTTTGACTCGATGGTGCATCTTGCTTGTCTGACGGTCTCAAGACTAATCAATCAGTCATTATAAAAATGATGTCGTGCTCATTACTCACTGGCAATCAATCTGCAATGAAATAATCAAAACCAACCAATAGGCAACACTAACTTTCAGTTGTCACCAGCCAGCTGATCATAATTTTGTTACATGATACAATATTTTATGTAATTTTTGCTGGAAAACATCTCTTTAGAGGTAAACTGCGCTATGTATTTTATTTTCAAAACTTTTTATTTTGTTTATTGAATTTGTACTAAAAAATCTATTTTGATTGTTGAATAGATGCTTCGGAAAGTAGTGTTAGGCTCGGTCGGGTTAGCTACCCTAATACCGGCGGTGGGTGCTGCAACTCCTATCAAGGAGGATCCTCCTAACCCCCTGAAGCCTCCGCCTATGAAAGTGTCGGAACTGCCGATATACGAAGCACCACACGCAGAATATGCCGAGTACGTTTTTAAACATTGATCTTGTAAACGCTGTTGTGGTTGTGTTGTTGGTTATGGTATCTTTTGAATGGTAATGATGAATGTGAAGGTGTGTTTAAGAGTAAGGCTGATTGCTGCAATCATTTAAGTCTATAGATTACTGTACAACAATATGCGGTAGTATAAATTGGGAGTGACCTTTTTTATGTTAACAAACCTTTTTAGTCGAAAATCTGGAAGTTAATGAACCGATTTTGTTATTTAATATGTACAGTACGGCCGACGTATCTTGGGGGTCCTGAAGTTAGCTGTTTGGCTGCGCAATGGATCTTTTAGGAACAAAATTGTCAACTGCGCAGCTAATCGGCTAAATTCAGGTCTGCCAAGATACGTCGGCCGTACTGTATATTCCAGATATAAGTGGGTAACGAATCATTAGATGAGAGAAAATTTTTGAAAAAGTGTTTTAAAGCTTTCTAGCTTTCGGCCGCGTGTCTTCAACAAGCAAAGTCCTTGATCAGTGGATCGTCAGGTTCCCAGGCTCAAGCCATCTTCATACCATATTTCATAAAAATCGGTTCAGCTGTTTCTTCATGAAAACTTAACAGACAGAGCTACTTACACATTTAATATTAGGATGGAAGTATGAATGTAGAGGGATTGAAGTTTTCTGTATGAATGTAGAGGGATTGAAGTTTTCTGTACAAAGTTTTACATCACTGACTGTTTGTATAAGGTACTTGTCTTGTACAAAATTGATGTTTTCAATACTCTAAGAAAATATTGTATAGTAGCTAATAGTATATTCTTGATCAGCCATGTCTTCGCTCATTCATGAGTCTACTGGTCTACATAAATAATAGAGTATAAAATAAGACATTAAGTCATATCTTTTCCAAAATTATCTTTATGTCAATGATTACTGATAAGACTAGATAACAGTACCCAACTATACAACTAACAACAAACTTTTCAAACACAGAAAGGTGAATGAAAAAGATAATGAGATTGGATATTTGAGAACACTGCTCATAACTCCTGTACGTGCCGTACGTGAGCAGTTGCAAGTTGTGGTGGACCATGGGGAAAGAGCGAAACACTCCGTGCAAACTCAGTACTATGATTTTAAAGATAAAACCGATTGTAAGTTGATCTTTTAAATTGTTTATTAAACTATCTATAATTTTTCTAACTAATATACTCATTGTATTATTTCAGGGGCAAAGGTTTCTGAAATTAAGACATTCTCTACATATTTTTATATTCTACACAAAGCAAAATAATCATTATAAAATTTTAGTTTTAACTCATTGTAAAAACTCATTCTCATCCTACACAATTTGACTTCACAGGGATCTTTGGTTATCTTCGGGAAGAAGAGAACAAGAATTCCCGATATGGTGCTGTAGGAATGGGTGGTCTCACTGGCTTCATCTTAGGCTTGCGTGGGGGCATTATCAGGGTAAGTCAGAATATGTATCAATGCAATTTAATTTACACTACAGTTACAGTGTACAACTTGCTCAAAGTTACATTAAGAGTGCCCATCCCGTCATATTTCCCATACAAACTGTGATTACAGCGTTTTAACAAATTATTCTCCAAATATTTTTAACACACAGGTATCTTGTGGTTTAAATCTAGGTTTGTGGCTTGTGGTTTTGTCCTGTGCGGGCCAATAAATGCTTTTTCTTTCTTTCTTTCTATTTATTTATTTTTTATTTATTTATTTAAGCCCTTTTCACCTATACATAATATAAAACTTATAAACTTATTTGTTAGTTAAATTAGAATCTATCCTTATTAGTAAGTTAGTTGTATTAGTTTCTTTTTATTGCATAGTCCCTTTTCGGGTATAGGCCTCCTCCAGCTCCTTCCACCTCTTCTTGTCTTTTGCAGTTTCTAGCCAATGTTTGCCTGCTATTTCCTTAATATCGTTATCCCACCTCATTTTTGGTCTTCCAACTTTTCTTTTTCCTCTGGGGCCTTTCCATTTTGTGGTTTCGCTTGTCCATCTTCTGTCCGTATATCTAGCTAGGTGCCCCGCCCATCTCCATTTCTTCTGGAGTGCGTGCTCGAGAGCGTCCGTCAGCTTCGTTCTTTCTCTTATATCTACATTTCTGACCTTTTGGATCCTTCTTAGTTTTAAAATACTTCTTTCCATAGCATGTTGGCATGAGTTTATTTTATTTGTTATTCTCTTAGTAAATGTCCAGGTTTGGCATCCGTATGTGAGACACGGCAGAATGCAAGTGTCTAACACTATCTTTTTTCACTATCTTTCTTTCTATGAAGCCAAAAATAAACTTTTTTGAAAAACAAATTCAGTAACCACGTCTGAAAATCAGCTTTTTTGCACAGTTTTATCTGAACTTTGGCCGTTTATAATGCACTCATACATTGAAAAATTTAAAAAAAACAGCTGCAAAAAAACTTTGCCCAGTAATGGAGATTTTAGATTACAAACATTGTTACCAAAAACTTGTAAGGCGTTTTCAAAAACACGTATTTCCTGGAACAAGTTTTATAAAATCTCTTCGCGCCAATTTTCCTGCGATGTTATCGCGTTCTCACTCACTCGTTTGTTTTCGAGCTTTGCGTTGGTTGAAACAAAAAAAAAATTCAATCACGATCGCGGTAAAGTTCGGCCTATGGGGATGGGCGCTCTTAAGATCTGCTATCGCTAAACTAGAAGAACCTTGGCAAAACCAAGGTTAAAAAAAAATTAAACCAAAAAAGAATATTGTTGAGCAATGATGGAATACATTTTCAGATTGTTAATTAAAGAAGACGATCAAGTTTGAGTTAAAATTACAAGTGTCTTAGCATATTATTGACAATTGTAATCATAGAATATAATTATGTATACGTTTAAATAAGGTATTTACTGTAATAAAGATCAATAATGACAATTTAGTCTTGCATTATGGTTTTGCAATTTTACATGAAGTTAAAAGGAATTCAAAAAAATCTAAATCTTCTTTGATTCAAGCTTGCAGCTGAACATTGAAAATTTAAGTACCGGTCGAACGGGGTGAGATTGATTAGTTTTGAAATAAAAACCTACGTATCTTTTACAATATTAGAACAAAAATCTGAAAAAAATAAAATTAATGTCGACTTTTTCAATGATAACACAAATTACTTTGTTTACTTAAAAATGATTGATAATTTAGGAGAAAAAAAATGATAACCTGTCAGTTTTATTGATATTGAAAATGGGGCTGTTTTGATAACACCCGATTTTTATTGCTGGTTTAAAGTCACACCGACGTAGAACGCATTTTCGACTAATATTCAGTGTTAACTTTGAACGTAATATTTTTTCACTTCCAACTATATTTAATAGACTACACCGTTTACAAAATATGGCGTAACAACTTGAATTCGTAATATAAGATAAAATAATAGGCTTTCGCGTTTAATTTAACGGGTAAAAATAGTAAAATATTAGAATTTCAGGTAATTATCAAAGTCACCTTTTGTTTCAAAGTAACCCCGTTCGACTAAAACGGGGTGAATATTGATGAAGGGATGAATCGGGATAAAACGTTAAAGGGGATTTAAACGTTAAAATAATATAGTTTATTGACAAAAATGACGAATGACTCAATAATGATTTTTTCTATTGTCATTGTTGGCAACTATCTGTACTATTTCTACCTTAAAATCCTCTCAAGTTCGTCCCGATTCACCCCTGCATCTCTATTTACCCCGTTGTACCGGTAACGGGCCTTATTCTGTGTGCAAGTCGGACTCACGCACGAAAGGTTCCATACCATTATCTATACAACATTAGTCATCACGTTTGTTGTATGGGAGCCCCCCTTAAATATATATTTTATTCTGCTCTTAGTATTTGTTTTAGTGTTGTGATAGCGGCAACAGAAATACATCATCTGTCAAAATTTCAACTGTCTAGCTATCACGGTTCATGAGACACAGCCTGGTGACAAACTGCCAGACAGACAGACAGACGAGCAGTGGAGTCTTAGTAATAGGGTCCCGTTTTTACCCTATGGGAACGGAACCCTAAAAAGAACAGAAATATTTTTACACCCACTGCGAAGTTAAAACCTCCTTGCACTCTTTTCTCTGTTTGTATTAATACTCACTAAGGGTCAAAACCACCGGAATGACAGCGCAGTGGCCGGCAGTTTTGGTGGCAAACCATTTTCAAGTTTATCTCTAAACATCAAGACATAGTATCACTTAAAGATCTGCGTGCGTCGAGCGGCAGCTCGTGCCGCCGCGAGCAGCTCTGCGAGCCGATGACCGCCGAAGCGATACTATGCTTTGAGGTTTAGAAATAAAGTTGAAAATGGTTTGGCAGCAAAACTGCCCGCTGCGCTCCCATTCCGGTGAGACTTGACCCTAAGAATCAGGAAGTTCACTTCATCTATTGATGCATATGTTATATTGATTCGCCCCATTTGTCTCATAGTCTCAAGCGCTACTGTTGAGTAGGATCTTGGGTTTGATTCCCAGGTTGGGCAGTGTTTATGGGTTTTTCTATTAAGAATTTCTCAGTAGCAGCCTGGAGTTTGGAAGTTCGTGATGTGACACCCCTGTGCCTCGGAAAGCACGTAAAACCGTTGGTCCTGCGCCTGATCTCTCCCGGTCGTCCTATCGGATATGGGAGTGAGAGTAGAGGGAGTGCACCTGTGTTTGAATACAAATTAGTTCATTACACCCATGTAGTGGGAGCGTGGTGGTACTGTTCTTTAAAAAAGGTGACGCTCCTTAAAAACTATCTCACTCCTGAGCCATGTGTATAAGCTGTTTTCGAGGGTTATCTCGAATCGTCTTGCACATAAGTTCGATGACTTCCAACTACCGGAGCAGGCCGGGTTTCGGAAAGGCTACAGCACCGTAGACCACATACACGCCTCAGGCAAATTATCCAAAAGACCGAGGAATACAACCAGCCTCTGTGCCTTGCGTATGTGTACTACGAAAGAGCCTTCGACACCCTCGAGACATGGGCTGTGCTGGACTCATGCAGAGATGCCTCGTCGACTGCCGATATGTCGAGGTGCTGATGTGTCTGTATAAAGCCACAACAATGACCGTCCAAGTACAAGAACGAAGCACAAAACTAATCCAACTGCGTCGAGAAGTAAGACAGGGAGACGTCATCTCTCTGAAAGAAACTGTTTACAACCGCGTTGTAGGACGTTTTCAAGACGCTTAATTGGAAAGGGCAGGGCATAAACATTAACGGTCAGTACATCTCGCACCTGCGATTTGCGGATGACATTGTCATCATGGCAGAATCTCTGCAGGAGCTGGAAGTGATGCTAAACGGCCTAAGCGATTCTTCGAGACGGGTGGGTCTCTGGATGAACCTGGATAAGAAAAAAATCATGTACAATGGTCATGTCTTCCCGAGACCCGTAGTCGTAAATGGCGCTATTCTCGAGGTTGTGCAAGAATACATATATCTTTGCCAAAATATACAACTAGGGCGGCACAACTTCGAGAAGGAGGCGAACAGAAGGATACGCTTGGACTGGACGGCATTCGGGAAGCTACGTCATATCTTTAAATCGTCGATCCCACAATTCCTTAAGACAAGGGTCTTTAACCAGTGCGTCTTACCCGTAGTGACTTACGGAGCTGAAACGTGGACACTCACCGTGGGCCTGTCAAATTCAAGGTTGCTCAGCATGCTATGGAGAGAGCGATGCTCGGGGTTTCTCTGGTGGATAGAATTCGTAATGAAGTAATTCGCCAGAGAACTAAAATCACCGACATTGCGCGTCGAATCAGCACGCTGAATGGAAGTGGGCCGGCCACGTTTGCAGACGGACAAACGGTAGATGGAGCAGACACGCTCTAGAGTGGAGACCGCGTTTGGGCAAGCGTAGTGTGGGACGCCCTGCGGCACGATGGACCGACGATTTGAAGAAGGTGGCTGGCGGATGGATAGATGCGGGCTGCCCAAGACCGGGTTGGTTGGCGATCTCTGGGGGAGGCCTACGTTCAGCAGTGGACGGCAATAGGCTGATATGATGATAGTCCATTGTAATCGAAATCTCGGAAGCGGCTCCAACGTTTTTCATAAAATGTAGTATGCAGGGTGTTTCGGGGGCAATAAAACGATCTAGCTGGGTTTCATTAAAAAAAAAACAGGAAAAAAATAATACCGAGCAAAGCCCGGTCGCCCAGGTACTTACTATTAAGTTGATTCGCTCCCTACGATAGTCTACTCCCACAACTTACCCAATCTATCATCCCTTTAATCGAAACCAACAATCATTAGTGAAATGTACAAAGAAAAATTAGTATATTTTTTGAATTTGTTACATTTTCAGCGAGTACTTTACTCGTGTCTTGGCACCACGGCCATGGGTTATGTATGCTTCCCTGAAGAGACGAAGGAAATTTTGAAGAACAATAATATGCTAGCTAAGCAGTACATCAACATCGCGTACAATTTCCTTTATGGAGGTAAAATATTATATTACATTTATTTAAAACTAGTATGTTTAAAAAAACAACTAAATACATACATTTTATCCAACATAATATTATGAAACTATTAAGCTCAGATTATGTAACAAAAGGCAGCTAGACCGCGCGGAACGCTAAGAGTGAAGCCACCAAAGCAAATTCAAAAGCGAATACCTACAATCGCGCTTCGTGCTGTACTGACACGAGTCAATACAGCACGAAACGCCGCATCGTTAAAAATAACAAATAGAAATAGAAATTCAAAAGAGAATACAATCACGAGATTGTAGGTATTCACTTTTGAATTTGTATTTGCTTTGGTGGCTTCACTCTCAGTGATCCGCGCAGTCTATCTGCCTTTTGTTTCATAATCTGAGCTATTCAAATAAAACATCCCAGTAGTCAAAATATTTTTTTTACATCAGCAAAAACTTTGTGGACAGAACCTTTTTAGAAAAGTATTTTAAGGCATACAACAAAATAATCCAAATTCAAAACATTTATCAGTGAAACCTGGTGACCCTCAACTGGAGGTGAAATTCCCCGAGTTGTCTTTCCCCAAAGACTTTTCGGAGTTCGCCGACCTGACTTTATCTTTGGCATCTTCGGTCAGGCAGGCGATAATGCCTCCTCCTGCTAAAGAGGAAACAAAATCAGAAGAAAAAAAGGAATAGGTATTCAAACAGGAGACATTTTGGAATGGTGGCAGTGCTTTTGTTTTTGATTGTGACAAGTGTTGCCAGTGTAAAAAAATCCGTATTCGCACAGCGGATACAACGGGTTTACCATCTACATTTATAGACATTTTCTGAAGTTACTATCACATACCAGCAAAACTGCCATATTGCCTGATAAGCTGTGGTAAGCGAGAGGTCGCAATCTCAATCCTTTCGCTATGCACTGGTGACATGTGGCCGCTCCTATCACAATGCATATTAGGCTTAGAAATAGTCCTTATGCAAGTAAGTAATGCGCATGAAAATTGCAAGAGATATTTAAAAAATCAAAGAAGATAAAGACATGAGTAATTACTAAATAGACACATGGCAACACTGGTTCTAACGTGCTTGCTTTTGCTACCTTTTTCTGTTTCTGCCTATAACCCTTTGGCAGTATTGTGGCTTTTAAAGCGACCACGTCGGCCAACCCTATCCTATACCCTGTTCACAATAAGATTAGACATTTACACAAACCTTTTTTACAGTCCGTTCAACCGATTTTGACTTATATTGCGTTGGTAGCATGACAAATGGCAACTGCAGTAAACAGTTGTTATTGTAACCACTTTTTTTGCCCCTAATGTCATCCTTAAGCCTACGGAATAGAAGTCAAAATCGGTTGAAGGGACTGTAAAAAGGGTTTGTGTTTATGTCTAATCTTATTGTGAACCTGTTATAGCTTTGTTTTAAATAATCCTGCACGTTTTTGCAAGTCTGCACTCATGGTTTCAAGACTGGTGATGTTATTGGTTTTCTATGACACATAACTGTTTTTCTTTTCGACTTTCAGGAATGTTTTTTTTTTTTAACCATGCACTTGCCTTGTTTCTATTCACCATCCTTAGGTGACTAGAAGAGAATGTTTCAGGCATGAACTTCGCTCTTTGTACCTTGGTGCATGAACTGTTATCTAACAAATGCTAAATTACACATATTTTTTACCCGACTACGCATCAGCAAAAACAGGGTTGTGTTTACTCGCGTGTGTATTGTTTCCTCATACGCGGGTTCTTTTTGAAATGCTTGTTTATTTTTAATTAACACCTGTCACTGGCATGGAAGATGTTGCAATTTGTATTCGCAAATTTTATATTCGGTCGTCTCATATTTCAATTCATGAATGATTGATTAATTCAAGATAACATTGGTTTTCAGGTTATTTATTTTTACCACAAGATGCAGCAGTAGATGAACAGAAAGAACCAGGTTGGTAGTATTATCACCGAGGTAGGATTTCTTCCCTAAAAATTATACTAAGTAACACCAGGTTAGTTGGTAGTATAATCTTTAGGGAAGGTTATTTTTAAGGGACGCGACATTTAATCTGATCTAATCTTATGTTTGTTACTGGTGGAGGCAGCCATAGAAAAACATTAGTTTTGCTCGAGACACTTTAGTTTATTCATGGCGGGCCGTTGCCTGGTGGAGAGTGGAGATCACGCTCTCACGATTCATTTATCTATATATATAAAAATGAATCCCTATTTCCCTTGGTCACGGCATCACGCGTGAACGGCTGGACCAATTTCGCTAATTCTTTTGTTGTGGCTATTGTAGGTAGATAAGTCATAAATATAAAAGAAAAGTAAAAGTTGCGCGGAACATTACAAAAATGAACAAAAACCAAAAAAATATAGATGACGTATGAGTTTCAAAGAATCAACAAAAACCAGAAAAAATATAGACAATATTAGTTTCTTAAATTTTTCGAGGATTGGCGCAATTGACAACATTTCAAAACTGACACGACCTTAAAACAAAAATACCATTTCTTTATTTTCGTATCCTGAGTCCAAATATATATTTTTTATATTTTTTTATTTCTTCATTTCTGAGAAAAATAAGTTAATCCAAAAAGCATGTGATGACGTCACATATACGGTGGAATGAGGTAGTTTACCTTTGCATTAGCATTTCAATGGTTTAATGTGTGTGTGTTGTTTTAATGGTTGGAGGCCTATGTCCAGCAGTGGACGTCTTTCGGCTAAAATGATGATGATATGAAAACATTAACGTTAAACAAGACACACGTCAATGTCACATATATGAACTCTAATAATAATGATAATAGTTTTTTGACGAGTCACAGTAAAGTAAAGGATAAAACGCTATTCCACTGTAAGTATGACGTCATTTGGCGCTTACGTCTTTTTAGAATACACCTAATTTCAAAGTTAAAATTATGATTGAAAAGTCCTTATTTTTGAAAGACGGAAAAATACGGGTGCCCTAGATTTGTATTTACTTTTATATACCTAACGTAATAATTAAAGTAGGTTAAAAATATGAAATGTTGTCAATTGGCGTATTTAGTAGTAGGTAGGGTAGGAAGGGTTGGTTGGGTAGGTAGATAGGGACAGGACAACGTCTGTTGGGTCAGCTAGTATAGTATTATCAAACGGGGCAGCAATATTATAAAAACAAATAGAGTTCAAAATTGCATGAAAAATATGAATGCTGTGCGGATTTATACCTCGCACGTAATTTTCAACCACCACTAGAAAAAAAAGGATCCCGCGCCACGCATATCGAAAGTCATGCACCAGTGGCGTAGCTTGCTCTAGAAAGGCCCCGTATCAAAATTTGTCGGGGGGCTTTCTGCCCGATACGGCGAAGCCCAAAAGCGGGGTATCTTTTTGTATAAAATAAATTACGGTACCTACATATTTTGATTAGAATAGAATAAAGTTTATTGTTTCCAGCATTACAGCTTGTAGTAGTTTATACACAGAACTATAATACCGGAAGCATTATGCTTAGGTCCCCGCCTAAAGGGTTGCTAAGCGCTGGTCAGTATAAACCCTTGGCTGCTGTTTACACAAAAAAGGCATAGAAATAATTACTTACAATTAAAGCTCGAAGCGAATGACCTAAGTTTGAGTGAGATTGTGGGTAAAATTTTATGAAAATTTGCTTACACACGTTGGGGCCCTTGCAGCCCGGGGGCCCCGTATCATTGATACGGCTGATACGGCGGTAGCTACGCCCCTGTCAAGCACCCTAAGCCGCTTGTACTACAACTACAAACATACCTCACGCACACATTTACATCATAGTGAAGCAACGTACTGATCTATGTGTGCGATTTTCAACTATATTTTCTATTGTTTTTAGTCATTAGTAAAAAAACTGATCGAAAATATTGTTGGTAAATCTGGACTGACTCTGCTTAGTCCACGGGAAAAACCCATATTTTTACTCAAACACCTATCGGTTAAGAATTTTTCAACATAGGTAGTAAAAAAATAAATACTTAATCGGCATTTCACAACATTTCAATTTGTAGTCATAGTACCGATAGTTACACCATACATAAAAAGTCCCTTCTCTATTTGTCTATTTCCTCATAGTAATTTTCCGCATAATATCCGAAATAGTTGAGCAATACGTTGTGTTAGTGAATCTGTCGCATGATGATGTCATATTACGTAACGAGCTCTTTCTGCATAATTTTAGTTATCGCAAATATTATGTAATATGAAACTTATTAGGTATACTTTGAGTGCAATTAATAAGTACTCTTGCACTCATTGTATAGGAATTTCTTGAAGTATAGAGATTTACGCGGTGTGATAAATTGAAACTATTGCACATTTCTTGACATTGTAGGTACTAACATTACTCAATAGTGTTGTACTTAAATGAACACAGTCATCATTCGTGAGTTGGTTTCCTGAATAAGACACAGTTTATTGTGAAATACATACCTAATTCTCTAAATCTTTTTTCATTTTGAACGAATTTTTCTATGGGACTAACTCTGAAAGCAGGAAAAATAATCTAAACATTTATGTTTCCTTAGCTCGTATAATTGTATACCGGGTGGGGACGACGTTACGACAAAAAAATAAAATACTGGTAATACTAGTTCATAAGAATATTTTGAAACTATCAAATAAATCCTAAAAACGAAATTAAAAAAAAGTTCAGATATACTAAAGAGCATATAAATGTAACCAAAGTAAAACACCATATAAAGATAAAGATAAAGATAAAAAAGATAAAAGATATTTTATTTGTAAAACATGAGTATACACAGGTTTATAGTGCAAGATGTTGGGATATAACTTGGCCTACATGTTTTGCCATAGAATATGGCGTACAAAGTAAAAAGTACACGAGTAGACGAAAACTAAATAGATCTATCTATCATAAATAAAAGTAAAGTACAAAATGACAAATGTACCATTGGACAAACAAACTTAGTAAGTATATAAAATAATCTATCTGTAACAAAACAATGCAAATTAATATAATTATCCTATTTTATGATAGGTATACCTAGTGACATAAAAATAAATTCAGTCAAATCCAGCAACAATTTCTTTCAACAGAAAACAAAATGTCATTATATTACTATCGATGATCATCCAGAAAGTCTGTAAGGCTATAGTAACATTTAGCAATTAAATATTTTTTCAAATGTTGCTTAAATTTGTTTCCGTTTAATTGTTTAATTAGTTTTGGTATTTTGTTAATTATTATAGGTGCCAGACACAAGGGCGTCGCCAGGACTCGCCAGCTGATGGCCTAGGGGGGGGCAAATTGATATTTGGTGGATAGGAAAAGTATGAATTTTAAATACAGTCAAAGGCACATGAACCTTTTGGAATCTCTAGGGGGGGGCAGCTGCCCCTACCGCCCCCCCTTGGCGACGCCCTTGGCCAGACATACGACACTTTGGTGCATTAATGTCGTATTGGCTCTAACGATACACAGTTTATTCTTATCCCTACGATTGCGCATAACTACATCTGATAGACGCTGAAACAGACCGGGATTGGTCTTTACGAAAACAGCTACCTCATAGATAAATAAGGACGGGAGAGTTAAAATCTTATATTTAATGAAATATTGTCTGCAGCTGTCGATCATATCTAGTCCAAACATTGCTCTAATGCATCTTTTTTGTTGTTTGAAAACTAATTCTTTGTTAGTAGAGTTTCCCCAAAATATGATTCCAAATCTTAGAAGAGAGCCAACGATGCCATGATATTGGTTTTCTAACTTGTCAGAAGAGCGGCAACTTGTAGCGTCATAATTTAATATTATTAATTTTATTTTATTTCAGCCTGGATTTTCCCACTGCTGGGCAAAGGCCTCTCCAGTCTCCTTCCAACTCTCTCTGTTAAGGGCTATTTCTAATATTATGAATGCTCATTAAAAACAATTACACCAAATTACCAAATCCTACCATGATCATTTTTTGTGCTATGGGCATCCCCACCCCACCCTGTAGATCAGCAAAATTTTTTTGGGAGTTGTTTAAAGTCAGGACTGAGTCAGGCTGATCTGGTACTTACCATGAGAATGAGAGGGAAGAGGGGAGTGTCTAGATAGCCTAGTTTCCCCGAAAATGTATCGCTATGATCGGTATTCGGTCAGAAGTGACTATTTGGTCTTCATGCAAAATTAATTTAAAGTTCATAGAATAATGATTACAAGAATTTCCCAGAAAATAATGAAATCGTAAAAATTAAATATTAACCTTTCCCTGTGCAATGACCCACATATGGGTCATTGCGATTGTGTCTACTTGTTGCACAGGGAAACTGTAAAAATGTAGGCCTGTTACAATTTATGTAGACGTTAATAGATACAAGATATAACGGTACACTTCTTACGTAATATATTATTGTTCTTATTTTTATTGCAGTGCCGTGCAGTGATGAAAAATGACGACAACCGTTTTAGGACAATGTAAAATTTATTTATTGTTTGCTAGTTAAAGTGTAATACAATCGACATGTAATTTAAATAAAAAATATATTTTTAATACGATTTTTATTAAATAATAACTCCTTACATGAGAAAATGTTACATTCAATTACACTTATGCAAATATCATCTCTTCCCGCCTTTTTTTGGTGACTACAGTGCCAGGCTTGTGCTGTGCCTCTGGGTGGTTCATTAGCTCTGGTGGACAAGTGGATACAGAGCTCGTGAGTAACAGTTGCTTCAGATCGTAGAACAACGCCGAATCCTCTTTAGTAACAAACGACATAGCTTTACCAGTCTTACCAGCACGACCGGTACGACCAATACGATGCGTGTAATCTTCAATAGTCTTCGCCATGTCATAGTTGATGACCATACTGACGTCCTTGATATCGATACCACGACCAGCGACGTCTGTAGCCACCAGAATATCTTTGGAGCCATTTTTAAGACTCGCGAGTGCAAAGTCTCGCTGCTCTTGGCCTTTACCACCGTGCAATGTACACGCATTGAAGCCCAGCTTCTCCAAACCTTTAGCCAGAACGTCCGCACCTTTCTTCTGGTTGACGAAGATGATAATCGGAGGTTCGACTCCTCTCTGCAATACTTCCGTTAGCTTTCTACGTTTCTCGTTCTCGCCGATCATGTAAACCATTTGTTCTGTCCTGTCCACTGGCTTGCCAATAGATCCGATGTAGACTATAGCTGGTCTACGTAGATAAGTCCTTGCTAGACGCTCCACAGCAGGAGGCATAGTCGCCGTAAACATCACAGTTTGTCTGAACTTCTTTTTCGAGTTGTAGTTAGCCAGTAAAACTGAAGCATCTTCGGCGGCGTCCGAATCTGGTTTGATGTTGGAAACTGGCATGTATTCTAGAATCTTCTGTACATCGGGCTCGAAACCCATGTCAATCATACGATCAGCTTCGTCGAGGACAACGTAAGTACATCGATTTAGAACCAAATATCTGTTTTCTAAGACGTCGATAAGACGACCGGGAGTCGCAATGACTATTTCACATCCCAACCTCAGTTTGAAACCCTGTTCCTCTCTTGAGAGACCTCCCACTACGACAACAGATGTAATGTCCAAATCAACTCCAAATTTATTTGTCTCTTCTTCTATCTGTTGAGCCAACTCACGAGTTGGCGCCAAAATAATGGCGTATGGCCCTTGATCAGCATCTTCCAAGCGTTCGTTTTTCGGGAGAGATTGGATCCAAGTCAAAAGAGGAATAAGGAAAGCCAATGTTTTACCAGAGCCAGTTTCAGCAACACCAATGATGTCCCTGTTTTGTAAACCAATAGGAATAGCCTGTCTCTGAATAGGTGTGGGGCTCTTATAGCCAACTTTAGTAATAATTTCCATAATGTCTGTATGGAAGCCAGCTTCCTTCCAATTTCTGATTGGATTTGGAATTTTACCACCTTTAATAGTAATATTGTAGTCCTCTCTGAAAATTCGCCAATCCCTCTCTGTCATCTCATCATGATCCTTCTCGGACCAGTGGCGGTCATCCCATTTTTGTTTATCCTCCTTCTTTTTAACTTTCTTAAGACGCAACTTCTCTTGTTCCTTTTCTAATTCTGTTCTACGTTTCTCTAACAGATTGCCATAGAATTTGCTGTAATCTTTCTTCTGAGACTTAATGTCTATCCCAGCGATATGCCCTCGACCAAAGAACTGAACTTGGTGCCTTTCCTTATACAAAGCATTGTAATCATTTGAAGTATCCTCTGATGCATCCCAATCAAACACAAATTTACGGTCATTCAACCTTCTTACTCTGCGTTTTTTCTTTACTATGCCCAGATAACGAGCCTTAATGGCTTCTTCTTCACGCTCCTTGTCTTTAGTTTTGGAACCTTCTTCATTTTTCTCTTTTTTTTCTTCAGCTCCTCCCCCTGCTCGGCGATCATTCATAGACTTTCTTTCTTCATATTTTCTTTCCCTTTCTCTTTCTCGTTCATCTCTTCTCTCTCTCTCCTTTTCTCTTTCATCTCTATACTTTTTCATTTCTTCTTCTCTTTTGGAGGGTCCTGTAAGATCTATTGTGGTTATGGAAGGTCTGTCAACATTGGCTCTAATGGCTTCTACTTGTTTTTGTCGTCTTTCCAAAGCTAAGGCAGCTCTTTGTTCTTTAGTTAAGAAGACAGGTTTACTGCGGGCCTCCTCTTCTGCTTTCTTTTTAGCAAGTAGTTCCTCTAGAGACAAAGGTTCTTTCTTTACTGGCTTGGACTCATCATCTTTGCCTTCTTGAAGCTCTTCTTCCTCGGTTTTGCCCTCTTCCTCTTTCTTGTTTTTCGGCTTTTCCTTTTCATCATGTTTCCTTCTGCCGTCTGATTCCTTCTCTTTACCATCGCGTTTCTTAGGGCTGCGAGAGCGACCACGTTCGCGCTCTTTTCTAGCGGGGCTCCTGGATTTATCTTTTCGGCCTGGGCTCCGAGACCGATCTATTTCTTTTCTTGAAGGGCTTCGTGACCTTTCGCGTTCCTTCCTAGGACTTCGAGAACGCTCACGACGTTTTGTTTTGTCCCTATGAGATTCACGCTCACGTTCTTCGTAACGTTCTTTGTCACGTCGTTCTCGTGAGCGCGAACGTCTTCGCTCAGGACTCCTGTCCCGTGCCATTACTGTTGTTACAAGGTAGAGTATATGATCAGAAAACTTTACTGATGCACGCCAAATAAAAATATTACACAAACCACCGCAACCTACATTGCTAATTTTAATGACATGACATACAGTATACATACATTGACAGTAAATCGATCGATCAATGTTGCCATCAGATTTTTCTTTTTTTTTTCACCATCAAATGCCATCAATAAACTTTCTTGGCTAAGAAATGCCAAGAAATGATATTCTTGGTATTTCTATTGTAAATAACGTCTTTTTCCATTTGTCCGATGAACTTGTTCTAAAAAATATCACGTTGCTGCATAGCAGCTTAAAGTACAAAAAGTGCAAAAAAGAATACAATAATGTTTATTGTATCCCGAACATTTTTTTATTTAGTGTCCGTGATGTTTCCGACATAATATGATTTCTTACAAAAATTGAGATTGATAGAAAAAATAAATAGTTTAATAACTCTCGGAACTCGGACCAGAGAGCCGGATGGACACGAAGTTAGAAACTGTCACTTGTCAACTTGTCAATATAACGTCATTTCCACTTCCATGACCCAAAACATCAAACAAAGCAAGCGAAGGGCAAAGCCACCCAAGCCAGGCCAACCAAACCAAAAACAAATACGGTACCTACTTCGGGTACTTCTGCTGAGCTCTGACGCTGGCGTAACGTAACATACGTCCTATATAACAAACGTAAAATACGTTTACGGTATTCAGTCAACGACACATGCATGGAGAGACGGGACATTCAAAGTTTTTCATTCAAACATTGTTTTGTGGTGATACGAAAGTATACTCAACGTAATTAATAATATATAGACGAGTGTTAACTTTGATTAGTTCAGTGCTTTACAAGTGATTTTCTAAAAGACAGTTCCAATGCAAGCTTCAACAAGGAATAGACTGTGTGTAGCCTCAGCTACTTTGGCTGTGGGATGTACTGTGTCATACATTTATTATAAACTGAGAAAAAGACGCCGAGATGCTACAGATTTATTTGACTACTTGACTATCCATACCGTCACCAATGAAGAATCTTGTGACCAAGTTGTGGGAGAGTTGAGAAGGTAGGTAATTCATTTTGACAGAAACATTTACAACATTTTGACTACTAGAGTATGTAAAGTATGTAGATTACTACTAGGTACTTCCATTATTTGAATTGATACTTTTTAGTTACTCAAGCATTTAACTAAAAATAAATAATAAGTTTCTTAGTGGCTTTGTTTATATTAAATGTACACAATTATAATTGTTTATCATTAGTAATACACATTAGTATTATTAGTCATTAATACTTTGTGGGCCACTGAAGGCTTATAGACGTAATAACAATAATTTTGTTATGGCTTGTTTATGATCCCGCAAAGTGTTGAGTATTGTAATATATTTTTAAATGGATTATCATAACAATATTATTTTAAATAATGAAAATCATATTATGCAAAATATGTGCTGAGACGTGGAGATGCAGACACTCTGTAAAATAGTAAAAAAAAAATATTCAAAGTAAGCTCATTTTTGTATGGCAGTAGACCAATTAAATAGTGACTTCTGACCCACCTACACTTTTTACAGCTTCAGCTACAAAACTAGAAATAAAATCAGTTACAATTTTAAGTCAGTAGGTATTATTATTCTACGTACTACTAGTACTACTTTACTACTTCTAGTACCCACCTTCCAATAAGATCCCAGATCAATCTTTATAAATCCTGTTCCATTTTTTAATACATCTGGTAAATAGCATATATTGAGAGAGGTAGTGAAACAGGTCCTAAGTTTACTGTTAAAAAGAAATTTGTGAAAAGGCCAGGACCAC
This sequence comes from Charanyca ferruginea, assembly GCA_947361185.1. NCBI lineage: Eukaryota > Metazoa > Arthropoda > Insecta > Lepidoptera > Noctuidae > Charanyca > Charanyca ferruginea. Next base: position 24,489,629 of record OX376059.1, on the reverse strand, counting down.
TGTTTCATATATTTGAATCTATTTTGCATCAAATGAAAGAGTAACCCTAAAAAAATCAGATAAAATGTAATTATTTTTATTTGTACTACATAGCCAAGCTAAAATGGTGTTTTTGTTCAGGCGATGTCAGAAGCACAGAAGCTTGGGCTTTGACTGTGAATGGGTGACTGAAAAAGGAAAAAGACAACCAGTCGCCTTAGTTCAGCTATCTTCATTTGATGGATACTGCGGCCTGTTCAGGCTGAGTACTATGAAAGCACTGCCTGCATCATTAAAAGTAAGTACTTACTAATTTAAGAGGACAACCCTTACAAATAATAATAATCTTAATATTGAGGCAGTAACTTAGTCTACTCCACTGTAGTTGACTGTATTAATTTGTAGAAAATGTAATGTATTTACCTATTACAAAAAGAAATTAAAACAACAAACATGACCAAAACCTAATTGCACTGAAATTAAAATAAAAAAAAATCGAAATGAGAACAAAAAACGAAAAGTAAAATAAGTATATAGGGTAATAGGTATATAAAATGAACACAAAATAAAACTCATCATGCATCTATTATGTCACTTAATCTCAAACATAAAAATAACAACAATAAAATAACTGTCCACACCTTATCTCATTGATGAATATTGAATATCATTAATAGCTTTTATTCCCTGTAAACCCAAAACGTCTAAGTGCGTCGTCTGTCACCTCCATTTCGACGCAAACGCGGATAAGGCGCGGGTAAAGGTGCGTACGGATTAGAGGCAGCCTCACCTGAGGCACGCACGGCTCGGCCTGTTGCCTCAAATGCGTACGCGCCTCAGCCCGATGCGTGCCTCACGCGAGGCCGCCGCGGTGCGAGCCATCAGGTGTCGGTTTTTTGACTGTGCTCAAAGGCGCCTCGTCCTAAGTGCCTCGCAAGTGTGGACGTGATTTGAGCACGGTTTTAGCGAATCACGCGCCTTCGTGGCTCGACCTAAGGCACTTTGCCTCATCCTGCTGCCTCATGTTGTTTTAATTATTTACCGTGGCAGCTCCCACACGAGCCGTGCGTGGCAAGGCACTCTGAGGCTGCCTCTAATCCGTACGCACCTTTAGGGTATCAAAACCGTACCTGTAGCACGTTGTCAGTGCGTTCATCAAACTTTAGTAGTTCAACAACAATTCGATTCAAACTTAATAGCGGCTGTGAAGTGCGCTATTGTCGCCTTGTGTTCAGAGCCGCCATAAAATTTGCATCGAACTATACAAGCAACGCTAAAACCGCAGTTCTTTACAATCCGTTGTGCGGAAGTGTCTAGTGTGAATTCCGCCTAAGCAACACACATGCTGTTTTGATACAATAGTCACATACGAGACATAAAACATGCGAGATAAAAATAAACTGATATCTGGCTCTTCCTTTTGTTACAAATGACTCATTTGCGGGTGTGATTATAACCGATATCGAACGTGTAAACATGAAAACTACATAGTCTGCGATTACAAAAACTTTCCAAAATAGTAAACAAAGATGTGTAAAACAGCTAAAACTGACACGTAAACCTTCAGTTCATTCTGAATCAACGTAATCATCACTACATATTATAAAACAAAGTCCTCTGCCGCTTCTGCCTGGCTATTCGCGATAATCTCAAACCTACTGAACGGATTTTTATTCGGTTTTCGCCAAAAGACAGAGTGGTTCACGAAGAAGGTTAAGGTGTATAATTTGTTGTAAATTGATTGAAATATGACGTTAATACCCGTGCGAAACCGGGGCGGGTCGCTATTTTACACTATTGCAAAGTAGATATTTGTTTGATCGCAAGTTACATCCATTGAAAACCAGGATTCGAATAGTACTATACTACAATGTATATTTCAAGCACTAAAAAAAAGTTATTTGTAAGTAATCGAAAACTGTACCTACAAAAAACATATGGTATTGAACTCGCGGCTCGTTCAGTCCCTGTGACTCGCGCTGACTAATACGTCATACGTACCCAGCGTGAGAAAGCGCGGGTGGCGTCTAACAGGATAATTTAGTGCCCGCAACAGCGTGTTTTTGTTGCATCATGAAATGTGATGACATACTAACGTACCCGAGGCGTGACTAGTCATGGTTTGGAATCAATGAAGTGTAAATATAGATATTACAAAGCTATTTATATCTAGTATGCCGTTTTTGGTCCAAGACCCCTAAAGCCGCCAAACTGGCTGAAATTTCGAGACTAGAAAGACGAAAATCCATACTTTAATTTAAAAATAAAAGAAATCTTTACCCTGCACAAACAGCCAGACCCGGAAGAACTATCTGTAGGCCATACAAATATTAGTGTCGTGTGGGAATCGAACCCGCGACACGCTGCGTAGCAGTCAATCGCTCTACCACTGCGCCAATCGTGTCATCAAAAAGTTTAGCTTTACAGTTACTTTGTGTAGAATGGAACTGTTTCACTGTTTAAAGTTCGGTATTATTATAATAATATGTATTCCAAAATAATATTCGTATATTATAACTGTAAAATTATTTAACAGACTAAAATAATCCAACAGTGTTATTAAAAATAAAAACATTTTTGAAAAAAGAGAACCGCCTTCAAAAAAGACTAAAAAGTGATAAATTACTAGCACAGAACACACATGAAAGTTTTTATTTTCCACTTTTTAGTGTCTCCTTATAACCTAAATGCATTAAGAAATGGCAACACTGTTAAAACAGAGATTGATAGTCCTCCAAAGATGGAAAGATGGAAGAAACGAAAACGTCTTCTCGGTTTTTGTTGTTTTTTTTTCATAACATACGGGTCGAACTGATAACCTCCTTTTTTTTTGAAGTCGGTTAAAAACAAATTTTGGCGGATCCCTTCTTCGCGGAGCCTGTAGGTACGGCGGAACCCACTTTACGAATCACTAGTCAATAAGATAAATTATTTTTCAGGGTCTGTTAGAAGACGAGACGATCTACAAAGTAGGGGTAGCGGCCTTTGACGATGGGAAGTACCTGAAACTAGATTATGGCGTGGAGTTAAAATCTACCTTGGACATTAGACACTTGGCAAAGCTGAGTGGAATTGAAGCCGGTGGCTTGGCGTCGCTGTCTTCAGCACTACTAGGAGCTGTCCTGGACAAAAGTTGGAGGGTAAGATATAAAAAATATTCCTCAGGCATACATACATATATGCATACACATATACACACATAATACAATGGAGTCGATTCCCTTGTTCCCAACTAAACTAAAATTAGACAATTGGCATCTCTTACTACGAGGCAGCTGAAGAAAAGGACGGCGACAGATAAAAACTAAGTTAGAGATGTCAAATTCGTTTTCCCCTTGAACTTCGCCGTGTTTTTAGTCAATACGTTCTGAACAACTATAATAGGCTATTTAACCAAACAAATCTAATTAGTCCGCCAGTTAGATTATCGAAAAATATTGAATACGTATTTTTTGTTTTATCAAATCTATAAAAACTGACGAAGATAAAACGCATCAAAGATCATGAGTGGGGGTTTGTGACGTTACTTCGCCAGTAAACGTGTACTGACATAGTGATGTCACACGAGTTTTCGACGCACTGTATCTTCATATCTTCATTTTTAGTTTACGTGAAAAAAGAAAAAACTCGTGTCCAATATTTTTTGGAAATCTATCTGACGGACTAATTAGATTTTTTGGTAAAATCCCCTACTGTATGAACAATTTAGTTCAATGTAAGTTGACAGCTTTTATTTATATCTGTCTCTTTCTTGTTTTATTAAATAGCTTAAAATAAGTTAAGCTTGTGCACGACAGAATTGGCACAGTTGGCAACATTATTCAAGATGATGACGAAAAGTTTATTTTTTTGTCTAAATGAGTCACCATTGGGACCGGTTTATGATACAAAGGTCTAACAAGAATAAAGACTTTGTTCCTTTGATGACTCAATGTGTTCCGTGAGATTACAATAATGTCCACAAATAAAACATATCTGGGCGACCGAGCTTCTCTCGGTATTTTTTTTTCGTGGTTTCTAAGATGAAACCTAGCTAGATGGATTTATTGCCCCCGAAACCCCCTGCATACTATATTTCATGAAAATCGTTTGGAGCCGTTTCCTAGATTCAGATTTTTATACAAGAATTGCTTGTTTAAAGGTGTTAGATTATTCTAAAAATAATGAAAGCAACAGGGTGGACTCCTGCCAAGCCCAAACACAACGAGCGCGAAATCTTTCGCAATTCTAATACTCTTGAAAAAAACCGTAGAATATAGACGGCAGGAAACAGGCCACCAGGACATATTTCCACAATCTCAAGCATACTTTTCTTCCTGCTGTAAAATAAAAGCTTTTGTGTAAGGCGCTACATACATTACAATATCCTTGCGCAAGTTTAGTCTTGCACACGCCAACGTGTCCACTGTCCACTAATGCGCTTCTTCATCTTACACAAATGAATACTTACTATTGTGCAAGTTCAACTTTGCGCAAATATACAGTAACGTGTGGCCAGACGTGCGGTGCCGGTCGCGAATAGGACCACCCCAATTCTACCCGTGGGTGTCGTAGAAGGCGACAGGGGGATATTGACCAGAGGATGGGCAGCAGCATATAACACCTACTGCGATCGCCAACATGTATCGGCCAAGCATGGCGAGTACGGCTGAGCCCCACAGGGGAGACCTATACCCATCAGTGGGCGTTTAAAGGTTGCCATAATGATGATGATGGTAGTGTGGCCTGCAGAAAAGGCCTAAGCGCCAAATAAAAGGTTTCAAATCCATCTATATATGTATGTATTTAAAATGTATTTGTATATGTATATCAGTTGTCTGACACCCATAGTACAGGGTCTCCCTAGTTTGGGGTCAGATGGCCATGTGTGAAAATGTCCCCACTGATTTATTCCTGTAATCTTCACCAGGTTCGATGCAGTGATTGGGAGGCCGAAGAATTGTCACTGAGACAAGTGAAATACGCGGCAATCGACGCACACGTCGCTATTAGAATTTTCGCAATTTTATTGGAAAAGCTAGGAAAACAAGAAACAGTTTTATCATGGATCTTTGGAACCAGCGGTCCCAGTGTGTGGTCGCGTTTAGACGACCATTGCGCCAAGTATGCCGATATGCGCTATAATATGAGACATGTCAAATTGAGAGTTGGGTAAGTCTATGATTTATTATCAGTTTAAAAATGTCGTATTCTTTATTATAACATAATTACAAGAAAAAAAAAAGAAATGGCAAATAAAAAAAATATAGTGTTCCGCCCGCGGTGCCCCGGGCTAGGGGTGGTTAGCGGACGGTGGAGGTTTCTCATTCTGTGTCCAAGACGACCGCCTTCTGCATCTGATTCTTAACCCAGCTGTTTTAATATATTTTGTACTAATTGTCTTTATAACCCAATTATTTTGAACAATCTTATGGGTAAGATTGTTCAAAATATGTAATTGTGCTAAACGCCAACGTCACAAAGGTGTGAATAATTAAAAAATAATAATAAAAGTCTGGTTAAGACTGGTAAAAATTCTGACGCGCGTTTTATAAATGTACAGTCATCAAAAGAGTAACCAGGTCGTAGGAAATATTTCACGAACTGTTTATTCTGTCTATTACGTAACAGTTTAAAATTAAATAGTATTTTAATATAACATTTTTATTTTGAACTTGCACTTTACTAGACACCTATTAGGTTACTTTACTTAGCTCTTTTGGTGACTGTAGTTTAGCCATTTTTATTATTAACGTTTTAAGTCTCGTATTTTAAATACCTTCTTTTTTACGCGGCCAAAGGTTTCCAACTGTTACGTAATAATAAAATAGGTAAGAAAAATCCTGTTTATTTTCCTGTTTCAAATCGCGAATGTACAAAGTGATATATTATGTCGTAAGAATAGTTACCTATAAGTGGGCGGTTACTCATTGAATACTATGCTATTATCGGCATTATGTAATGTTGCCTTGACCGAGTTTTATGTTCTCTATGTATAATAATGCCAGCCTGATATTGTCCCACTGCAGACCGAACGCCTCTTCTAAAAAGGGCTAAATTAAGTCGACTAAATTCAGTCGCTACTGATTTCTCGTTGCTACTTACTACTACTATTTACTTACTCTTACCACAGTCTATAAATCATACAGTCGTCCGACGAAGACGTCTAGACAGGGCAATCGTGCGGGGCGTGAGGGACGAGACGGGGGAAGGGCGCTCCCGAACTGCATACGCTACCGTGTTAGTAGTTCGGGAGAAAACTTTCAGGGCTATCATGTGTCAGTTTCATTTTGTTTTAATTAATGTAAAATAATTTTATTAAAATGGTGCATACGACGTGTGTTGTGAAAGATTGCAAGTCGTCATCTTACATTAATAAAGAACTGCAATTTCATCAATTTCCGCGCACGGATGCCTGAGCCCTTGCCGCCAACTTGGCGGCGCGACGTGTAGCCGACATTTATTTATTGTGCGCCGACCAAGATGGCGCCGACGAAAATTTGCAATTTTTCGTCATGGGTATCATTTCCATGGTTCTCGAGGGCGCTTAAAACGATTATGGGGTCGAAATTAGAATCCAAGATGGCGTCGACGAAAATTTGCAAAATTTACGTCACGGGTGTCATTTTCATGGTTTTCGAGGTCGCTAAATACGACTATGGGGTCGAAATTAAAATCCAAGATGGCGTCGATGAAAATTTGCAATATTTTCGTCATGGGTGTCATTTTTATGGTTTTCGAGGTCGCTAAAATCGATTATGGGGTGGAAATTAGAATCCAAGATGGCGCCGAGGAAAATTTGCAAATTTTTCGTCATGGGTGTCATTTTAATGGTTCTCGAGGTCGCTTAAAACGATTACGGGGTCGAAATTAGAATCCAAGATGGCGCCGAGGAAAATTTGCAAATTTTTCGTCATGGGTATCATTTTCAAGGTTTTCAAGGTCGCTTAAAACGATTATGGGGTGGAAATTAGAATCCAAGATGGCGCCGAGGAAAATTTGCAAATTTTTCGTCATGGGTATCATTTTTAAGGTTTTCAAGGTCGCTTAAAACGATTATGGGGTCGAAATTAGAATCAAAGATGATCCAAGATTTAAAACCGTTTTTTTATTAAATTTTTATTTACAAGTTTTAGTTTTGTTCCTTTTTAAATCTGTCAAAGCATATTACAGCATTTTGTTGCTCAAGCCCTTTCATTTGATATCCATATTGAAGGGGTTGTGAAAAGAAAAATGGGATTTAAATCTTGGATTTACAATGAAACCGAATGTATTAAATTATATTGTCATGAGAACAAGGTGCGTACCAAAATTTCAGATCAATCCGTAAACAGGAAGGAGGTCAAATTTCAATTGCTAGATTTGACCCAAATAAACAAGTCCAGCTAAATAAAACCGTTTAATGAGTAGATTTTTACCTATAATTTTTTTTAAAGTTAAACGCTTGATGAAAATTTCATTCGCCCAACGATTTTATTTTTGTAGCTAGGACCTACCAAATTATTTTTTAGCTTTAAGTACTACATTGTCTATGTCATTTTAATCTTTATTTTCAGTAAAACCGTTTAACTTAAACATTTTTTGCTGATTTTTCATTTTAAGTTTTTAATTTTGTTAAGTATATTTGTTATAGCATAAATACCCATATTAAAGGGTTGTGATAAGAAAAATGAATCGGCCATTTTGTTGATGGCCATATTAGCTTTTCATAACGAACTCTATTTTAGTAATGAAGCCCTTTCATTTGATACATAAATTGAGGAAGTAGTGATAAAATATGTAATCCGCCATTTAGTAGTGGCGGCCATCTTGGATTTACAATGATAACGAATTTGTTAAATTATACTAATACTAAAGGTGCATAACAAATTTCAAATAAATTCGTCAACAGGAAGGGGGTCAAATTTCAATTACTTGATTTGATCCAAACAAATAAATAAACAAACAGGGCAAGCTAAATAAAACTGTTTAAAAAACTATATTTTTGATAATGGTTGGTGTTAATAATACTGTTGATCTAAAATAAATTAAAAAATATTGTTTACTTGAGACAACCCTAGCTGTTGCGACAATGTCTACACGTTGTCGGCATTTACAAGAAGATCAAAGGCGTCGTCCTACTGTATGTTTTTATACTGTGCTCTTACTATTTAATAACGTCATGTTCGTGAACGGGCGCTGTCAGTAGAGATTGGTCAACTCTTAAATGCCATGGTTTTTATCTTGATTATTTTTTATACTTTGTATTTCCAGATTACCTTCATTGTTTTCACATATAGAAGCAACAAGAATAATGTAAGCAGTATTTTGTAAAAACCTGATTTTAAAAGAGTGTCCGTGGAGTTTCTTGCTCGTTCTTCTCCATAGAGACCTACCTACGTTTTGGAACGAGCAACTAGCTTCAACTTTCTGACTAACTGACCGACTCCTTGACAATTCAAAAGTACCTGTAAATGGTTTAATTGAAATAAATGCTTTGACTTTGACTTTGACTGAATGAGATTACACTTTACTGAATTCAGTAGCGACTGAATTTAGTCGACTTAATTTAGCCAAGTGTAAAAAGGGCTTATGCAAGGACGTATGACATGAGCATTGATCACCATCACCACACTAGTTCAAAGTGATTCTTCTATGTATAATTAACGACACGGTTGGCGCATTGGCTAAGCGATTGAGATTGACTGCTGCGCAGCGTGTCGCGGGTTCGATTCCCGTACGGCACAAGTATGTGTATGGTCTACAGGTAGTTGTTCCGGGTCTGGCTGTTTGTGTATGTGAGTTTATATGTTTGTATACGCACCAACGGTGCAGGAGGAATTCCTAGTGCGGGGCAACGTTTTTAAAAAAACGTAAATTGTAAAAGGGTTTCAAAAACACAACAGCCCTCAAAAGCAAAGTAAATTATTACTTTAATATCGGAAGTCGGCGGTTTTGGTTCTCTTTGTTGTTTGCCACCGACTTTCGTAAGGTAATAAATATAATGACCACTAAAAAATACTTTAAGATCCTAATCTCCAAAAAAATAAAGGTACTTTACGCCATACAAATATGTAGTAAATGATCACCAAATCTTAGTGTGCAAATTAATGCGCTATTACGACCTAAATAAACCACTTTTGCCATAAAATATTTATGAGCAAGCGAAGCGAGTTCGGGACTTAAGGACTATTACATAATCTGTGTTTAGGACACCCCAACTCGGACAGTTTTGGTTAGAATGACCATCCCCTTCGTGGCTATTTATTTTAAACCACTTATTTAAAACGTAAATAGCCACGATTCAACAGGTAAAGATCAAAACTAATTAATTGACGCTGTCGTACTTGTAATTCTTCGAAAATCTAAATGATTCTGCCCACTTACGATCTTTAGGACTTTGTGAAGTACTTACCAGTAAATACGAGTAGCATGACTATATTATGTTGTAGGCAATAACGCCGACTCATAGTTAGGTACTTCCTTGTATTTATTGTAGGTGCCACCTAGTTGGTCAATATTGGGCAAATCCAGCGTTCGGTATGTCAGATATGTGCTTTACTTTCTTGAGCTATTTTTGGCAATTGTAACCATGATTCACCCAAAATAAATCGATTTCGGCTTAAAGGGAAAGGAAAACAGATAAAGATATAATAAAAATAATGTTATCATTTCCTTATTCTTTTTTATCAATAAGCACATCTATCGAGAACTGGTTGTATCCGATAGCATATAAAATTAATTTTCTAAATGCCATGAAAGTTACGCGTAGTAGTTAGTAGTAGTAGTTAGTATAAGCGTAAGTGGTCACCTTTTACCAATTCATTCAAAGAGAACTTCTCTAAAAAACTCTTAATTTTGATCATGAAAACTCGATCAATGTTCATCTACATCTATATATATAAAAGAAAGTCGTGTTAGTGTTACACTATTTAAAACTCAAGAACGGCTGAACCGATGTGGATGAAAATTGGTGGGGAGGTAGCTTAGAACCAGGAGACAGACATAGGATACTTTTTTTTTTTTTGTAAGTAGGGTTGTACGTTGTTTCATAGTTAATAGCTTTATAGAATTTCGTTTCACATAAAAATTTTCTAATAATTTCGTTTCATAGAATAATCAATACGCAGAATACTTACTTTCAAGATTTTTAAATCATTGATTTTTGTTTCACATAAAGTTTATTGTTAGAATAATCATATCATAGAATAACAAATCAAATATTCTTTATCCTTATATTTTTTATTTAATATAACACTTATTCCCAAGAATGGGAGTCGCAGTTCTAACCATACTTACTGCGCGTGCGTGCAAGCAACCATGCAGCGTGCAAGCAAGTATGCAACATGCAAGCAAGCATGCAGCGTGCAAGCAAGCATGCAAGCATGCAGCGTGCACGCAAGCATGCCTCATGCAAGCAAGCATGTATCATGCAAGCGAGCATGCATCATGCAACAGGCATAGTTTCTGTCACGGCTCCGGCGTTGCGGGGCTCCAGCGGTCCCACGCGAGCTTATCGTCGCAGATGGTATTCACGCTCACCACCGCAGCTTCGGCTGATGAAAATTGGTGGGGAGGTAGCTTAGAACCAGGAGACGGACATAGGATACATTTTTTTTTTGTACTTGTAGGGTAGATGTAGGGTAGGTAAATAGGCAGGTAAGTAGGTAGTTAGGGACAGGACAACGTCTGTCGGGTCAGCTAGTTAACTGTAAAATTAGATTAAAATTTGCTTTAAAATTAATAAATAGTAAGTCAATTGAGTTGGCATATAAGTGACGTCATGAGACCCTATTGCAATACAAAATCTAGCGGGGAATCGCGTTTTGACAGCTCACAAAAAGTATATCAATTGATTGGTGGTCTTGCCGTGTTAAGGTCCTGTCAAATTACCGCTCTGCCAAATCTCAGAAACATCGTTGAGGTAATCTAACCCAAACGTTCAAAACAATTGGGTAGATGGCACCATTATCCAATAATTCCAAAAAAGCTTTTTTACAAAAAAGACAACCGCCTTCAAAAACTAAAAAGTGATAAATAACTTTACTACAGAACACACATGACTTTAGTTTCGGAAGTCGGTGGTTTTGTTTTTTTGTATTGCCACCGACTAAGTGCTAAAATGACTTACATTTCGTTATACATGTTTAGTACTAACATTTGGATAAAAGTGTTCTACAAACTCAACGTGTTCTTTTCAACAGTGCTAAAGAAAATGGTAGTGTTAAGGAGCCCTTTGTACGCTCTAAGAGGTACTCGGTCATCCCGCGCGCCAAACCTCTCTACAACAACGGGTTCCTCCACGCTCCTGATGGTGAACTGCTGTGTACCTGCGACAAGAAAAAGGCAACATGGTGAGATACACATTATTTTTAGTGCGTCCGTCCCGTTATAATTACGAAAGATGAGACTTGACACAGACTTGATTTGACTTGCGCATTACTCGACTTAGGGCGGGTTGTTTCAAACAGTCGGTTAACGTTACATGCGGACGGTTAAAAAGTTACTATGACGTGAGATATTTAACGTAAGTTAAATGTAACGGGTGGTTTCATGACATAAAAATCGGTCAGTTAAAGTTATTTAAAAAGAGATTCCATAATATTTTGGTGTTTGAAGTAGCTGTTTGACAACACAAAATTACGATGACTGGTCGGTTATGGTAATAGTAACTTTTTGACGTATGATTTTGTAAAACAACCCATTTTTTTGATTTGACGATAGTTAGCGCCATTTTTGACTATTACCGGTCAGTAATAGTTAGTTGAAGCAACCCGCCCTTAAAGGTCTCTTACCTTTAAATCGAGTACTACGCAAGTCAAATCAAGTCTGTGCCAAGTCTCATCTTTCGTGGCGCGTACTATAAATTGGATAGAGATTTTGTAGTGGGGGAAGATCGCGCACGCACAATTTCATACATTTTTACATGCGCGAACCCCCACTACAAAATATCTTGCCAACTTACTTGCCGGTGACTGTAATTAAGGCTGTTCAAGCCTGACCGGCTTGAACAGCCTTAATTATTGTGATCTTCCATACAAACGGCGACAGGTGATTACTCCTCTATTTATGGTTGTATTTTAGAAAATCAGGATGATATTAATTCGTTTTGTTGTTACCTACGCCTCCACTTCAACTCAACTCACAATATGTCATTGAAAAGTAAGCTTTATTTCATGTTACATACGAGTGATTTATTAACACATAAGTTTCAAGTCTACGATGCGTGGTCCACGCGTTGTTCACCTATTGACTGTCACCAAAATTTACTCGTACGTAGCACGAAATAAAGGCTTACATTTCAATGCCATACTGTGAGTTGAGTTTAATGTTGCCAGATGGTATCCAAAAGGAGGACATGTCCTCCTTTTCCATATTTTGTCCTCCCGTACTCCCTCACTTACTGTAAAAGTGTGTTTTTACTGTAAAATGCACAACATTTTCGGCGACAGAACAGGAACTAAGTGTGCAGTCAGTTAAATCTCTGATTCTTACTCAATGCAACTTCAAAAAAAAAAATGGAATGTCAAACTCAAACTCAATAAAGATTTTCATAATTATTTGTAAAAACATCACGAATTTCTTGCGAAATTTAGAAGCTCAGCTCACTTTATTTTAATCATATCAAATCGTTAAATTAAAGTCTAATATTGTAAATGTCCTCTGTTAAATAAAATCCTCCTTTTTAGACCCATCTGCCCTCCTTTATCAAATTTACATCTGGTAACCCTAGTTGAGTTGGAGTGGAGGCGACGTTAAGTTGGTGTAATGTGCTTACGACCTTTATGGTTACCAAAAATTAATGACAACTAGGCAGGCTGAAACTAATACGGCATTATGATATCAATAGTACCTGTGCGTACAGTATAAAAACTGAACATATTCATCGGCCGGTTTATAAATGACGGAGTTCAAAGATAAATGCAACCGAATTGAGAACCTCATCCTTTTCGAAATCGGTTAAAAATAAAATATTACACTTTCTCCGTAGGTTTGTGAATAAAGGGCTAGCCGACATTATGAAAGAGGACCCTTTGACGATCCGCCTTCGTTTCGAGCCGGCCGGCCGCGCGGTCGGGGACGTGGGCCGGTTCTACCAGCTGGAGAAGGAGAACCGGTGCGTCGTGTGCGGCAGCAGTGAATCTTACATCCGCAAGAATGTTGTCCCTAGAGAATACAGGAAGAACTTCCCTGGTGAGTTTCAAGTTTGCTCCAGCAATGCTATTCTGTTACAATCTCCCACGGTAAACACCTTGGTGAAGTGAGCTGTTAACCGTCCCGATGCTTGGGATTGACAAAATAGACGGACGGGAGCTTACTTCTCCTAGGTGTTCACCGAGGGAGATTGTAACAGAATAGATAGACATACAGATCTTACTTCTTACTAGTAGTATTTAAACGCGAAAATTTGTAAGACTGGATGAATGCTTGTCACACTTTCACACTTGAGGCGTATGGTGCTGGCCGCGCATAGTAGAGTGGTTTCACGGTTAAACGGAATTATTGAAATTTGGCACACATATAAATATAAATATTCATCTAGCATAACATGGGGTATATTTTTCCCGTTTTTGAGTTCCCGTTAAATAATTAAAAATTGGTTGTCTGTAAAGTCGGTTTACTGACGATAGTTGAACGTGACAACGCGAAAGAATCATGCCGATTGTGCTTCTTTGTCGCTCATTCCGCGCTCTCGCTTGCACTTCAAGCCTTACATGGAACGCCTCAGAGCGGCGTTATGGTAACGCCGCATGAGTCATGTTTTTTCGTGCGTGCAGCCGGCTCTGTCGCATTATAAGACGTTGTCACGTCCAAAAATGAAAAAGAAGAAATCATTAATTCATATTTAGAACACCAAAATTATGGCCAGTATGTCGATTTGTAACCTGCATAAAAACTTATTAATTGCCTCATTTTGATGATTTAAATAGTGCCCCGTCCCTGCCTGCCCCTTTGGCGACGCCCTTGGTGTGTGTTAATTGGATGAATGAATCTATTGCAGAGATCATGAAGGAGCACTCGTCCCACGACGTGGTCCTACTCTGTACGTCGTGTCACCAACAGAGCAACATGCACGACCTAGCCGTGCGCGAGCGTCTGGCGAACTTGTGCGATGCACCGCTAGGCAACGAGCCGCGCGGCAAGAAGACATACGAGAACGCCGCGAGCAAGTTAGTCAAGTAACCAATATTAATTGTTCAAATAATAGTTTGGTATCAATGACAGATATAGATAGACCTAGATAACGCAAGTATCACGATCTGTATGAAAACCAAGCGTGCCATTTTTTGTATGCCACAATGTAATACGAATGTTTTGTTTTTCCTAAAGGAGATTGCCCAGGAACAGTACTCTTGATAAACTACTTGTGTGTCAAAACCTTGAACGGCATGAAATATCTAAAATAAAAATATATTTTTTAAAAAGACTTAATGATTCTTTTAAATTGGGATAGTTTTTTCAACAATAATTAGTACTTTTCTGTTTCCGACGTTATAGTACGCCATTTTTTAATATCGGCTGTCAATACTAGGGATGTTCATTTTTCTATTGCGGGTAATGTGCGTACCTACCTACATAAAATAAAATGATATCGATTTTGTATTGATTGTTCAATTTATATTTGTAAAGTAATAACAGAGTTCTAAATCACATGTTTTTGCTGGTGTTTTTAATATCAGTGGTTGCAAACGGCGGCATCGGCGACAAGTGGTATTCGTGAAATACTACTGGCTGGTTTACGGAAATCGATCAAAAATCGATCTTTCATCAGTATGGGTACCACAACCCTATTTGACATTTATTGCGCGTCTGCCGTCTGTCATATTTTTGCAATTTATGACTGTTATTTCTGCTGGTTTTGTTACGTTGTGCGTTGAGTCGAGCCTACTAGTTCCTCCGTTACTGCTGCCAACCCATTGAAAATAAACAGACCGCTGCACCGTGTGTGTTGTTTATTACTAAAGACAGGACTTTTTGAGTTGTTTTTTGAGTTGATCATGGCGAGTGCGACTGTGATGCAATGTCTCAACTGCTCTTTGAGATTAACGCCACTTAGGCGCAGACACGTGTTGTCGGAGATTCCGAATAACATCATGGACATTTTACGAGTCTGGATCTCACCAACACCGGTAAGTTTTACACAACATTGTCTTTTTAACGTAGTATGATTTTTTTAGTTAGGAACTGCGCTTTATGTTTACGTACCAAATAACAAATCTTAGAGGACAAAAGTACAATCCATCCATGTCTGTGTGTTAGTTCCTCACCTCACCAGTTGGGTTACCGGATTTTAACATAACCTATATAGGTAGGAACCTCCTACTGATGTGTTGGTAATAACTAACTTATTAATCCATTCAGTGTGGGCAACGCGCATGCAAACGTCAGAAAAACACGCATGCGCATTGCCCGCACTGAAGGGATTAACTAGGATTGTTTATTTCAATCAGTTAAGTGTATTCGAGGATATGAATTGTGTGAAATAACTTTTTTCAACTAATTTTTGGTCAAACATAACCTCAAAAAAGTAATTACATTTTTGTAAATATCTCGGAAATGCCATTGTAGTTTGTGTTAAATCTTTTGAGGTAGTAATTAGACATGCCATCGAGTATTTTAAAGTTGATTTGATGAAGACACAACAATGTTGAATTGAGTACATTTGTCCATAGTGCCGTGGGCAATCTCCTTTGGTATTACCAGGTATTACTGAGGGTATTAGATAGAAATAATTGTTTTTTAAATTAATATTAATAAAAACGCATAATATTAATCACAAAATGACTTACCGATGAAAGGAAACGTTTACTTTATTTTTTTAGTTACGATTTTTTATCGTAATTTAGACATGAAAATAGGCACGCGAAGTAGTTGCGTTATCTAGTCTATCTATATCTGTGGTATAAATATACAAAAAGCAAAAAATATAATAAAAAGCGTGGGCCGATTTTACATAGTATTTGTCAAAAATCTTTGATTAAGAATTAATGCGACCCACGCTTTTTATTATATCTTTTGGTTTTTAGTGGAATACTTGTGTATTCTCCCCGTTTTGCCAACTTACGTGCCAATAAATGTACTAGGTGTTAAATTAACGGATCGAGCTCGAAACTCTATACTACGCTCCATAACAGGGATAGCAGACGTAGCTCGTAAGGCTGCTCAACTGAAATGAGACTGGGCAGGACATGTCTGCCACATGTAGGACAAAATTTGGGCTCAGGCACACCTCGGACACTTCATACAAAACTTGCAAAATAATTACCTATTACTACTACAAAACCAAATGACGTCTGTACACGTGCAAATGTGTGCGTGAATTTTGGTAGGGTTGAATCAGTTGGAGGTCGTGGCGTACAAAATGGCGCGAAAAGTGCAGCGCTTTGCGTCGGGTGAACCGAACGACGACGGAACTACCCGAACGTTTCGAGCATTATTATGAAGTGATCTTGTCCGAGCGTTCAATTATTTATTTCTTAAAGAAATAAAATAAATGATATTTGATTTTGAATACTCGGATTTGTAATGACATAAAAGTAATATTATAATATTTATTATGTAGAGGTTTATTTATTCATCAATAATGGTAAATTAAGGTACCTACCTAATTACAAAATATGGAATTCACGATCGCCCCGTACCATTACGCGGCAACGCATTTTTTTTTTTTTTTCATTTATTTCGGAACCAGTCCATGTATGTTAAGTTCAAAAGTATTAAAATTAAAAATTAAGAATTAATTAAAATATTACAATAATAATAATTACAATGGGGCGACGCGACAAGGTTAGTGCGTAGGGTACTACTTTTCAATTCCAAGAATGAATAGAACGTAAATGAAAGGGACATAAGTACATAACTAAGACAATAAAGAGAGAGAGCAATATTAATAGCTGGTAATGTTGGTATGTTATTATTACGGAAGTTTTAATTGTATTATTATAAAACGACGAAAACTTGGAAAATAAATGAATCATCGAAATTAAAACTAATAAATAAAACTTAAAACAAAATAAATCGCAAAATTGTGTGTTTGTATCAGCAGTACCTACAGCGTGCAGCGCTCAGTTCTTACGATTTTGAGCGCCCTGGCTAAAGAGTCGGCGGTTAGCCCCTCCGGTGCGGGGTCGAGGGTGCGGTATCTGATATAGCGCGGGGAAGGGAGTGTCCCTTCTGTACGTAGTACTATTAAGTATTCTGTGGCTCAGGCACACCTCGGACACTTCATACAAAACTTGCAAAATAATAACCTATTACTACTACAAAACCAAATGACGTCTGTACACGTGCAAATGTGTGCGTGAATTTTAGTAGGGTTGAATCAGTTGGAGGTCGTGGCGTACAAAATGGCGCGAAAAGTGCAGCGCTTTGCGTCGGGTGAACCGAACGACGACGGAACTACCCGAACGTTTCGAGCATTATTATGAAGTGATCTTGTCCGAGCGTTCAATTATTTATTTCTTAAAGAAATAAAATAAATGATATTTGATTTTGAATACTCGGATTTGTAATGACATAAAAGTAATATTATAATATTTATTATGTAAAGAGGTTTATTTATTCATCAATAATGGTAAATTAAGGTACCTACCTACCTACCTAATTACAAAATATGGAATTCACGATCGCCCCGTACCATTACGCGGCAACGCAATTTTTTATTTTTTTCATTTATTTCGGAACCAGTCCATGTCCATACATGTTAAGTTCAAAAGTATTAAAAATAAAAATTAAGAATTAATTAAAATATTACAATAATAATAATTACAATGGGGCGACGCGACAAGGTTAGTGCGTAGGGTACTACTTTTCAATTCCAAGAATGAATAGAACGTGAAAGAAAGGGACATAAGTACATAACTAAGACAATAAAGAGAGAGAGCAATATTAATAGCTGGTAATGTTGGTATGTTATTATTACGGAAGTTTTAATTGTATTATTATAAAACGACGAAAACTTGGAAAATAAATGAATCATCGAGATTAAAACTAATAAATAAACCTTAAGACAAAATAAATCGCAAAATTGTGTGTTTGTGTCAGCAGTACCTACAGCGCTGCAGTTCTTACGATTTTGAGCACCCTGGCTAAAGAGTCGGCGGTTAGCCCCTCCGGTGCGGGGTCGAGGGTGCGGTATCTGATATAGCGCGGGGAAGGGAGTGTCCCTTCTGTATGTAGTACTATTAAGTATTCTGTGGCTCAGGTGACACAGACAGACACACACACACACACACACATAAACACACACACACTGAGCTAGCAAGACAGGAAGACGTCGCGGCAGACCACGAAGGAGATGGCGACACGAACTGGATGAATTTCTCCAAAACTCCGGAGGGATGAAGCACAGGATCGAGAAAGTTTGAAGGCATAGAGGGAGACCTTTGCCAAGGAAAGGAACAGAACAGAAAGAAAGCGTGTTTTTTTTAACTATAAAATAATTATTTTTATTTTTTACTCTTACTAGATAAAAGAGACTTGCGTAAAGAACTAAGCGTACATAAGGACAGATGTGGCGGGCAGCGACTTTGTTTTAAACTATGTAAATATTATTTACAACAAACATTTTATTTCGACAGAAAAATCAAGTCTGCCGCGCGAGCCCTTCTAAACCTGTCTGCCAAATTGCCAGAAGCGAGACGGAAAGAACTGGAAGACGTCATCCTACAACATTATCCTGACCAGAATGAAGTCACTGAGGAGTTGTTGACCGAAGCTTGTGAGATTCAAACTATGTAAGTACCTTGAAAAAAAAAATCATTTTTGTACAGTTGCACACCAAGCCATATCTGTCAAACTGTAAAATTTTCCCAATTGAATATTAAACTTATCTTTTTGTAATAAAGTTGAAAATCTATCAAAGAAATTTGACAGATTGTTGTAGCTTGGTGTGCTGGCCTCTTTACTTCGAAAATAAAATTGCAGCCCTAAGACATGTGCATCATATTTTTTCTTTTTTGAGATAATCGTCATTCTTTTCAGCTTTTGGAGATATTTATATTTCTAGCTTTTTGAGATATTCACTCGTCTTTTTAGCCTATTTTGACTTTTTGAGAATTTATAATCTATGGCATTTTGTAATGTTTATCATACATTTCTAAACTTTTTAGGTATAAAAATATTGAAATATAATAAAACATTTTATTCATGTTTGATATTCTTCTAAGCCAACACTTCCAGCTTTAGTTAAACCAAAAAGTAATTATTATTTTGTTTATGTTCTAGTTTTGAGAATTCAGAATACGAGTCTCACGGTGCGAGAGTAGTGGAGTATTTTGTCAAGAATGGCGGTCTGTTACGCCTCGAAGAGTTGTGGCGCGAACATTTTCTAAGCTCTTTGAAACCCCGATACATGCCTGCTTTATGGTCCGTCAAACATAATGAGGAGAGGTAAGCACTTATGTCTATGGTTTTCTTTTAATGGATGGAGAGAAGACCAAAGAAAAGATGAATGAATTATGTGTGGGGGAGAGAATGATAGCGTGACTCCTGACAAGAAGAGAAAAGCTTTTTTCTCTGAACCCAAGTCAACGGCATGGCCTGCAGAAGGTGAATATACCGATGCTGAACGACTGCCGGCATTAAGAGCGCCCAACCCGTCATATTTCCCATACAAACGCTCGTACGCGATTACGGCGTTATAACAAATTATTTTCCAAATATTTTTAACACACAGGTATCTTGTGGATAAAATCTAGGTTTGTATGAAGCCAAAAATAAACTTTTTTGAGAAACAAATTCAGTAAACACGTCCGAAAATCAGTTTTTTTGGCACAATTTTATCTGAACTTTGGCCGTTCATAATGCACTCATACATTAAAAAAGTAAAAAAAACAGCTTGCACATGTAATGGAGATTCTAAATTACAAACATTTTTACCCAAATCTTGTAAGGCTTTTTCAAAAACACGTATATCCTGGAACAAGTTTCGTGATATTTCCGCGCGCCAATTTTTCTGGGATGTTATCGCGTTCTCACTCACTCGTTTGTTTTCGAGCTTTGCGTTGGTTGAAACAAAAAAAAAATTAATCACTGGTTGGGCACTCTTAAGAGTCTATTTTCTTGTTTCTCAGATCTAATCACAATAAATTACTACTTACATTCATCCCAAAAAAAAGTAAAGATTACACCTTTTTTGACAACTTCCACATTTTTTTTTCATTTGAAAATATAATATAATTTTTTATCGTAGGTTACGAGTGAAATGGAACGAAGGGCGTCTATCCCAGGAAGACATGAAAGCAATTGGATTAACTAGATTATAATTATAATTTTGTAAAAGAGCGTCGGCATAGTCTTTAACCATATTTGCCCAATCAATTTGGTGTATATTTTTATAACAGTGAGTATTTATGAGGGAGTAAAGCCTTTAAACTTAAAGGATTAGGTGATAAAATAAAAAGAGATGTTTCCATCTAATTTTACTTTTGTATTTTGCTAAGCTACCACTTGCTCTCTTGAACAAATAATTCATGACAATTTGTTATATTAATTTTGTGTAGATTTTTGATCATGAATTTGAGGGTTGTTTAGTTAATGATGTTACAAAAAGGAAAGTGTAATCACCAACACAAGATTCCAACTGCAAAAATGATACACTAACGCAAAGACAAATAACGTAATATTATAATGTCACGCTATATTAGATAACATTCCACAAGAAATGTATTGTACGTATTCGGTGTTGTCGGGAAACAGCACTTTTGGTTGTTTCGGAGAATCTGACACTGACACTGATATACTCCCGTTAAAAGCTTGCGTTCGAGTGAGCTAATTAGCAAAGTGTCAATGGGACATTTGCGAAGCGCTTAGGAGTTGTCTTTACCTTTTTACTTGTAATATCATTGGGTAGGTCTTGTACAGTAATCGAAAACAAAAAAAAATGGTTGTCTGTAAAGTCGGTTTACGGTCGATAGTTTTACGTGTTAACGTCATAAAGAAACATAATGGCTAACATATATATAACATAAGCAAATAATGGCTTCCGTCGAGGTGGCCGGAGCTTATTGCTTGGGCCGATCGTGCCTCTATCACTTGTTCCACACTCTCGCTTGCACACTCAGGCTCAGGCGGAACGTGACACATTTTCGTGCGTGCAGCCGGTGTTCATCGATTTATAAGTCGTTATCACGTCAAAAAATAACCAGGGTCGTCGGATATAGTTGAAGTTTATTTAGAAATCGATGGATATGTTTGTATAAAATAAAATCGAAAGTAAACAGTTAATTAAATTAAATTTCATTCGAAAACATCCATCGGTTTCTACGTAAACTTCAACTGTGTCCGACGACCTGGTTACTTCTCTCTTTTGGTGACTGTACATACTTCTGCAAATTAGTCTATAAAGAAACGTTCTGAAAGTTATCCCACGTACATAATAAAGCTAAGTTCAAAATGGCTTTTAGTTTTTTTTTATAATTAATTTAGAAGTTGTAAAATTTCAATCATTAAATAAAAAAATAACTGAAAGCTTGTATATACTCACCGTTTTGAAGGGACAATACTATCCCAGATGTGAATATTATTATAAAAGACAAATGTGTTTGTTTTATAAAATACAAATTAGGATTAAAATGACAAAATAAATACAGTAAAATAAACATTATTATGATAGTTTTATTTTGTAGAACCATGTAGTTTTATTACTTAAGTGACCAGCGAAAATCAAATATCACGGTTTTTGCTATTTGCAGTTTACTGGGTAATCAGTAGGTATCTAGGTTGATTGTTGATTAACCTTTTGATCGCACGTTAAAATAAAGCAAAGCCGTGCCTTCGGCGCCAAGCTACGAATCACGCACAGAGTACATTGAATCACGTGTCTATACGAATTCCATAAATTAGTAATTCGTCTGTCATGTACAATACGGTCAACGTAACTTGGCGCGTCTGAAGTTAGCTGTTTGGCTGCGCAATGGAACTTTTAGGAACGAAATTATCTACTGCGCAGCTAATCGGCTAAGTTCAGACGCGCCAAGTTACGTTGACCGTACTGTAGTCGTCGGTCGTGACCAAGAAGCTTATAGATAAAAGTAGAGGCAACGCTCAAGTACCTATGTGAAACCAACTGGGCAGACGCTCTCTTTCTGAATGCATACATAAGAACGAGACAGTGATATGTGTATTATTTATCTTATGTATGCATTCAGAAAGAGCGTCTGCCCACAGTTTGCTTCACTTAGGTGTTCAGAGTGTTGCCTGCACTTTTACCTATAAGGTTCTTGGTCGTGACCGTGGCGAGCTGGGTACATTTTAGTTTGTCATCTATATATGAGTGTGGCACTCAATAGGTTAACCCACGTGTCCAGGTTCGGGTTCCAATTATAACGGCTACGTGGTCAGCCGCACCGATGTTCCTGCTGGTGCTAGGTGCCGCCTACACCTCGCGGAGCTCACGCACCACTGCATAATCTTCAAATTCGTTTACATCCTTGTCTTGCAACTCACTGCCGGAATCTTGTAGTAATTTGCATATGGCAAAGAAATATGACGACGATTTTCAGGCCGGCGAATACGCCTGCAGGAGTTCTCTACTAACGAGGGTGGACGGCGTTTAAAATTCTGGGAGTACCTACGGGCTGCTTGCGGTGTCACCGCGGGATTCCAAGTTGTCACTCGGTCCTCTTGCCGTTCTCCAAAAAATGGGCTTCCATAGACGTTAAGGTGCATGGCTTGGCAACTGTTATAAAAGCAGGCGGGCTGTTTGCTGTTCCCCATTCTCAGGGGTGGGCACATCTGCTGAGGCATCTTCTTAAGCTGCTGCGTGTGGCCCATTATCATTGCATTGCATTCAAGAAAATGTATCAAAGCCATGAGTGGAGCGGAATATTTTGACCATTGTAGGCCCTTATTTAAGAAATTAAAAATTCTCCCACTCCCATGTTTGTACATTTTTGAAGTTTGCCTATTTGTAAAAAAATACCCTCATTTATTTCCATTAAACGTACAAGTCTCGGAAAGATTGCACAAAAAAAAAAATGCCGGGAAATTACTAGTACCGTAGTACCTGCTCAGAGTTTGCGATTATATAGTAAAAATGCCAGTTGTATGACAATTAAAATTTATAACAAATTACCACCTGCCCTGAGAATGTTACCAATTAAAAAGTTTAAATGTAAAATGTCGGCTTGGCTCGTAGACATGTGTTTTTATTCGGTCAATGAATTTTTAAATCATAAATGACAATGCCAGATCCTGCCCCACCCATGTACAGAAAAAGTAAATTAATGAAAATAATTGTAATGAATATAGAACCTTTCTATACTAAATTGTTTTTCTTTAGAACTTGCGAATTACGAAATAGGTACCTACCCACAAAATACAAACTCATTTTACCTAAAATACAATTTAACCTATAATCAATTGAATGTCATTATTGTTTTTAGATTTAAACGGAAACCGCAAGTTCTACAGTCACTAAGACTAATAAATGTTTAGTTATTAGCAATAAATAAACATTAAGATGCTACATATTGCACATGACTTTTACTGAGTGGGGCAAAGTTTAATAGAGTTTCTGGCATTGTTCTTTGATAATACATTGTAATTTAAAATCTTTAAATGACATTAGAACCAAAGAGTAAAGTAAGTAGTATGGATTAGAACTTTGACATTATTATAAATTCATAGACATTTTTATTTTGACATTATGATAATTTAATATTTTGACATTAAGATAATTTAATGTTTTGACGTAGTGATTAACAACGATTATTTTAGGCATTATGAGTAATATTTTTGATTTTACTATTAATCCATTTGGCATTATAAACAGTCTCAAATAGTTGGCCATTAAAATTATAACTTAATTCATTGTATCACCTGAGATTTGCATGTTTTTAATGACTTTTTTTTTCTTGCTTTTTAAATATTTTATATGAAATATATTTCTACACCAGTAATGATAGTGTATGTGAAACCATATTTAATGTAAGATCTTAATGTACCATAAACTGAGATATAAATACGTTATTATTATTACTATTATTGATAATTTAATTAGGCATTCTAAGAATTCGTATTTAACACTTCCTTCACCTATTAGGAATTAAGTAATTTCCCAAATTCTTTACTAACCTTCTAAAGTTACTATAATTAGTGCCTTATTATTAATATTACGACATTAATAAGGGCAGTTTAGCTAAATATTATGACATTAATGATGGTTAATTAGGCAAAATATTGCAAATAAATACAACTGCAGTATATTCTACTACTTATTCGTTTCGAACATGTAAGTCTGGAGGGCCTTGTAACAAACTTAGATTTATTTGTCGTAGTAAAAAAAGTCTGACAAGTAGTAGTGACACTTAAAATACAGACACCTGTCTGCAAAATTTCAAGTTCATAAACCCATTGGTCCGGATGTAAGTACAAATTTTAGTTCAACTATTTATTTATATATCTTATATATTTTTGTATAAAAAACCGCAGTTGTCACCGTTATATGAAATACGCCAAAAAATTACAAATAATTTGTAGAATACCCATGTTCTATAAGGATATAACAGTTCAACAGGAAGCGGTATTGAAGATATTTGCATTTATTAGTTGGGTGCTAGACAATTTTTTTTTGTCTATAATTTAGTTTAGCTATGAAATAATATTCCATAAATCCATGACTGCTGAAGGTATTAGAAGCCTTTCACAATAAAAAAATAAGTATATAGAAAAAGTTATAATGACTATGAAGCTCGATTTTCAGCCCACAGTGCGGCGGTACCCGAACTGGGCCTGTAGACAAAAACGAAAAAATCAAATAATATTGCAGTTACGCCAGTTACATATTTACAATTTTGCCTCATGTGACATCGCGTAAGCAAACGTCAACTGCATACAAATACATTTTCCGTTGGCGTTAACGCTAACAGAAAATGGATTTTGTCTACAGGCCCTGTACGGATATTCGGCAGTAGGTGCAATGATATTGAATAATATCATTGAACTCATGTAAATGTCATGTAATTTTCGAGGGAGTCGGAGAACATATACCTGAGTACTGGTCAACGAATGTATTACATGCCGGAATTCCGGCTTCTGATGCCCAGATGCTTTCTCGTTTCTTTCATTTTGTGGACAATAAGTATATTATCTCAAATAACACCCGCAGCTATGACAGGAAAGTGGTGAAAATAGCATTAGCACCCCTGCTGGAGTATTTCAACAGCATTTTTTGTTTATACCCGCTAGATGTGTCTACATGCAGTTGCTTTTGTGGAAAGGTCGCCTTAGCAGTGCATACGCATTAAGACGGCTCGTTTCTACAACAAAAGTTTTAAGGTCTCCGAAGCAACGTCTGGTTGCATACGCAGGTGCAACATAATTATAAGCCGTATGAAAGGATTTCTCCATGCATGCATGCGGGACCCACCTATGGGTTTGCGGCACATACAGAGAAGGTAGTCACCAAATTCATGAAAGGGCTTATCGACGTTGGTCACTGCCTAGTAATAGGTAACTGGTATAACCACAGAGTAGAGTATAACCAGGTACAATATAGGTACCTACCCAATGATATGAAAATCATTGTACCTATAATTACCGGCACGTAAGTTGGCCACAGATTTTGTAGTGGGGGAAGTTCGCGCACGCACAATTTCATACATTTTTACATGCGCGAACTTCCCCCACTACAAAATCTCTGGCCAACTTACGTGCCGGGAACTGTACCTACCTGAAGAAACACGCAAACTACAAACAGACCGGTGCCGGTGTACAGGTTCTCTGTCTACGTATCCGATCATAGTTTCTGTAGTTCTTTCATTCATTCAAGCTTACCAACATAGTGAAATTAATTGTCAAAAAGTTGTTGTAAGTAAAGTTGACTTGAAAAGCCAATCATACGTAAACAAATCATATCAAAATATTGTTATTATCATAAACATAATCTATTTAATAGATGACTAACATGTTTACGACGTTCAGTCATAGACATTATTTGTCGTGTATTATAGCGTGTACATAGTGAATTTTCTAAAAGGTTCAATGAAGGCTCCAACGAGGTATTCAGATTTGTATGCAGTCTCAGCTGCTTTGGCTGTTGGATGTTCTGTTTCATACATAATTTATAAATTGACGCGAGGACGCCGAAATGCTGCTGATTATTTTAACTACTTGACTATCCACACTGTTACCACTGAAGAATCTTGTGACCAAGTTGTTGAAGAGTTGAGAAGGTAATTCTTATCATGATCTTATGTATTATAATCAAGAAGCTTTTGAGTATAATCTTCTAAGTTCTCTAATTTTAAGTAGGTAACTATTATTTATTTCTTTTTTTACACAAATAAAAAATTCGTAAACAAGGCGTTATCTACATTGAAATTAATATAGGAATATTAATGAATTTTCATATTATTATGTGTTTTTGAATTCAACTCTATGGCATGATCTAATTCCCAAACTAAAAATGTGCATTCATTCCCAAACTAAAATTTAATTTGTATTCAGGCGATCTCAGAATCACAGAGCATTAGGATTTGACTGCGAATGGGTGACAGATAATGGAAAGAGGCAACCAGTTGCCTTAGTTCAGCTATCTTCTTTTGATGGGTACTGCGGCCTGTTTAGGCTAAGTACCATGAAAACTATACCTGCATCTTTAAAGGTATGTGTTATAGATTACAAAATATTATGCCAACTGCACATGAGAAACCCTAGATTGTAGCATTGGCAATATTATTTTAACAAAGTGGTGTTTCAGGATCTGTTAGAAGACGAATCAATCTACAAAGTTGGTGTAGCGGCCGCAGATGATGGGAATTATTTGTGTCATGATTACTCCGTGGTGTTAAAGTCTACTTTAGACGTAAGACACTTGGCTGAGCTGAATGGCTTTGAAGCTGGTGGTTTAGCAATGCTGTCTTCTACACTGCTAGATATTGTCTTGGATAAAAGTTGGAGGGTAAGATTAAAAAACAAATATTGCTTAGGCACAAAAAGTTAATAGCTATTCAGTGATAAACGGTAAATTACTATTTAGTAGCTACAATTTAAAACGATGTGTGCAAAGGTTCTGATAAGCCCTCTTCAATCATAAAATAACAATAAAGATTAAATACTGTTTTGTTGATAAATAATACTGTATTTTCAATTTGAGATAAGATATCTAAAGTATGTATGGATGACGATAATCGAAACATAGTTCAGGACTATACGATTCGTTGTTTCGGCTTCCGCATAGTCTAAATTATTGGGAAGCGTGGGAAATTTTACGCGATAATACAATAAATCGTTAAGGGAATAGTCTTAATCAATCATTCCTTTGCTGAACAGAAACATTTCTTATTATCAATAATTTCCTGCTTGAACCATAAATCGATGGAATACATTACTTACCCACATTTTTAAATGGTTTCTACCAGATTCGATGCAGTGATTGGGAGGCACATGAATTATCAGAGAAACAAGTGCAATACGCAGCAATTGACGCGCACGTCGCTATTAGAATCTTCTCTATTTTATTGGAACAACTTGAAAAAAAAGAATCAGTGTCTTCCTGGCTCTTTGGCACCAATGGTCTCAATGTGTGGTCACATTTAGATGAGTACTGTTCAAAGTATGCTGATGTGCAATTTAAAACGAAACATGTCAAATTGAAAGATGGGTAAGTTAATTCTTAGGAGAGACAGTAAGTACCTAAGTAATTCTGTTAAACGAAAGGAAGTCTAAGGCATTAAGTCCGCCTTTGTACTTTTGAGCATGAAGTATAAATAAATAAATAAAGTGATATAAAAATATATTTCCAGTTGGTGATTAACATTTTAAAGATTAAGGTTTCAAAATTCTTTTATATTTTAGGTGGTTTCATTACTCATGATGACTCATTTTATAATTAT
This sequence comes from Charanyca ferruginea, assembly GCA_947361185.1. Classification (NCBI taxonomy): domain Eukaryota; kingdom Metazoa; phylum Arthropoda; class Insecta; order Lepidoptera; family Noctuidae; genus Charanyca; species Charanyca ferruginea. Next base: position 24,461,853 of record OX376059.1, on the reverse strand, counting down.
TCGATCATAAAAGGCAAGTAGATAAAGAAATGTAGAAAAAATAACAACCACCTATTTAATGTTGTTTTTTCCTTATTTGTTTATACTACCTACCAACCATCTTAGTCTAAAAATTATTTTCAGTTTCTAAGGACGGAAAGTGCTCGGATAGAGCTACCCCTTTGAAATATCTCATCAAGATTGGTTAAATAGTCTTGGTTTAGAGCCAGATTTCTGAACATAAATTTTTTAGCTCCTTAACTAGGTATCACGATCTATTTTTCAATAGTAATATCTTTCAACAGTGCAAAAGAAAAAGATGTGAGGACCAAGGAAACGCCGTTGGTACCAACTAAAGGTTATAAGCTCTCGATGCGCGCCAAGCCTCTGTACAACAACGGGTACTTAGAAGCGCCTGATGGTGAACTATTGTGTAGATGCGACACCAAGAAGGCTATGTGGTGAGTTAGACACACTTTTTTTAACTAGCAGACCATTTTGTAACGCAAATCAATTCAGGGCAAAGACTAGACAAAATACTCGGCAACGGTTTACGGTTAAGGCGACGATATACGCCGGCGACTTTGAGCGACCAGAGAATCGTATGCGCTGCGTCCAAAACTCTCAAAGTTTAGTCGAAAACATTAAATAAAATATAGTATTCTTTAACTTAAAAAAAGGCGTATACTAAAAGATAGATAATAAAATGATCTCTATGATAGTAAAAGTTTCGTCCGCGTCAGACACAACTTCACGATTTAATTAAACTATTTAATATGAACTTAATCAAAAGTATTCACATACTAAATGATTAAGAGAATGTTCTAGTTTAACATATATTTTTTTCAAATCATTTACACTACACATTTTGACGTGATTGTTAGTTTAAAATCTGCAAAAGTCGCTTGTTAGCGCCAAGCAATGTTCATGTTTAAGAGTTGTAGTAATAAGTTGCCTCCATTCAATAGGTTCGTGAAAAAAGAGCTAGCAGACGTAGTGAGCGAAGATCCTATCACCGTGCGACTACGATTTGAGCCTGCTGGTCGAGCAGTTGGTGACGTGGGACGCTACTACCAACTGGAGAAAGAGAATAAGTGCGTCGTGTGCGGTAGTACTAACTCTTACAACCGCAAAAATGTAGTACCCAGAGAGTATAGGAAAATGTTTCCAGGTAAGTTAAACCTGACTTTTAGTCGGGCGGGCAGTTTAGTGTTTTGGAAGAACATTTCACCAAACACAATGTTGTTTCTTTATCGTCATATGGTTACAGAGATCATGAAAGAACACGCTTCACACGACGTGGTACTGTTGTGCGCTGAATGTCACCAACTGAGCAATATGCGCGACCATGCGATGCGCGAGCGTTTATCTAATATGTGCGATGCGCCGCTTGCGACCAACCAACCCGGCAAGAAGTATAATGACTTTGCTGGCAAGTGAGTACAAATTTGCCTTTATAGATATTTCGAACACTCATCAGGTAGTTGATCTCAGTTTATGGGTCAGCACCAAAGTTTTAATACGTGCCGTCCCGTTTATCCGATATATTTGCCACTGAGTACCTTTAGCTTTTGCAGAAATAGCTAACCATGCTAGAACTATAGTTGCTTATGTACATTTATTTGCATACTAAGACAGTGCGCTTATTATTTTATCAATAATCTCTCAACTCTTTCAACTACTAAACAGGAAAATCAAGGCAGCTGCTCGAGCCCTTCTTTACCAGTCTAGCAAACTTCCCGAAACGAGACGAAAAGAGCTGGAAGACACATTGCTACACCATTTCCCAGGGCAAAATAAGATCACTGAAGACCTGCTAAAAAAAGTTGCTCATACTAAATCAACGTAAGTATGAGTACATAAGATATTTTTAATTAGTCGAGAAGTAACCGTATTGCTAGTTTTTTTAAATATTCGCCAACTTCGTAGACTTTTGCAATGTAATCATACTATGAGTTTTTTTTTATATACACTAGGTTTGACAATTCAGAATACGAGTCTCACGGGGTGAAAGTAGTGGAGCACTTTTTCAAGCATGGTGGTCTGTTGCGTCTTGAAGAGTTGTGGCGCGAACATTTTCTGAATTCTATGAAGCCTCGCCACATGCCTGATTTGTGGTCCGTCAAACATAATCAGGAGAAGTAAGAACCTTTCATTATAATTTTGTAATTTTTTTGTTATATTTATAAATTTTCATTTTGCTTAATTATGTTTTTTTTTTGTTTCAGGCTGCTAGTGAAATGGAACGACGGACGTGTGACACAAGAACACTTAAAATTAATTGGAGTAACTAGATTGTAAACAATTTAGCTAAGAATAATTGGGCGTAAATACGCCCAAAAACAATATTGCATCCATACAAATGGATGGACTTACCTACTGATCGAATTATTTTATAATAAATAATATGAAAATACGTAACGGTTTTGATTACTTTATTTCTGATCCCATGTGTCTATTTTTGACCTTAAGATTAATTTGGATAATATTTTATTCAAAGCAACTGCAAGTGCGCCTAAACCACCCGATATATTAGTTGTAGCAAAGTGTAGTATGTGTAGCAAGTGTGGTGTGCATAGTTGTACACAAACTGATGACCATGAAACTAAGGGCATGGCAGATGGACAACCTATGTACTAATTTCTGAAATATTCATGGGGCCGAACCTTGAGGATTTAGGTCGAACTCGGAAGTAATGAGCAGCGTTGCCAGACCTACGGATTTGTACGTAGATCTACGGACTTTGGGTCTTGTCTACGGATACACTGATTTTAGTCGCAAATCTACGGATTTTTGTTCTATTTTATCCACCCGACCCTAACAATAGTATAAATATCCAAATTAAATTAAATTTCGGGTAAAACGAAACGTTACTCCAAAAAAAGGTAATCCTGCGACCTGCGTTTCGTTCTTTGTATTTTTTTCTGTAATACAACATCATACCATAAGTAGGTTGCTGAGAATGTTATACAGAGAAAGTGAGAATCGTGAGAGTGACACCGACAGCATAAACGATTGATCAATTTTAATCTACAGCTTCATGGATAGAAATTATTATGTTTATGGTCCAAACAAGAAGCTTATAGGTAAAGTGGAGGCAACACTCTAAATACCTAAGTGAAGCCAACTGTGGGCAGACGCTCTCTTTCTGAATGCATACATAAGATAAAGAAAACAAATATCACTGTCTCGTTCTTATGTATGCATTCAGAAAGAGAGCATCAGCCCACAGTTGGTTTCAAGCTTTTGTTCTAAGTGTTGGCTCCATTTATACCTATATCTTCATGGGTCAAAACCACAGGATAGTTATTGTTTATTCATTCATTCATTCATTCCTCATTTTTGCCAACTTGAAAAATTGAGAAGCTGAGCTGACACTTGACAGAAATGACAGGAACTGTCAAAAAATATCAATTCAAAAATATACGTTACGTACGCGCGCGTGTTGTTCGCCGTTGTCCATCGAGTTGTTTATTGTTATTCAAAAAGTTTGAATATCAGATTATTTATATTTTCGCCATAATTACTGACAAATGATATAATAATGACGAATACCAAACAATTAAAAATCACGAAGCTGTTTAAAAGAGGAGGTAATTTTGGTTTGAGATCTCACAAATCACAATTTGTAACGATGTGAATGTTTACAAAATCTTTTTGTCTAAATAATATTGGGGGAGGCCTTTGCCCAGCATTGGGACACACAGTCTAAATAAAAAAAAATATTTCATTTCATTCTTTCTTACTATAACACAAAGGGATTACTTTAAAATAAGTAATCCTCCTTCGTTGCAATTAGCTTTTTAGATATAATGACCATACTAAGCAAAAGGGTCTTCTTTTTATAATGTTTTACATACACAACGTAATTTCTGAGAATGCAATAACAACACTCCGCTCCCAAGACGACCCACTGACCAACTATTTAGATGAAACTTGTGGTTAGTTAAAATTTTAAATTCTAGCGATAAAGCTACCAGAGGACTGTGATGAGCTACAAGAAGAGATACAGCGGCTGGAGCTGCAGCTCAAAGAGAAGCAAGATGAAATGTTTCAGTTACAAAGAAACAGTTATCGGCACAAGGCTTCACCTCTGAAGAAAAAAGCAGAACCGTTTGTTAGGCCACAGGTAACTTGACATGCTAATAATTTGGTTTTTGATTCTGATAATTTAATTGAATCAAAGGTTTAAATACCAAAAGTTATGTGAGCTTGTGTAGGAAGTCTGGGAAATAATGTCTTGCATCCTTTCTTGGTTTATTTAGAAGACCTAAGTTCAGTGGCAGATGCAGTAGCAAAAAAAAAAGAATTCACTAAAACTGTTGGAATTGATCAATGATGGGCAGTGGGTCATCTTAGGGATTTAATAACGATAATTATGCTGACTTATTCCAGGGTAATTTCTGCTTTTCAGACAAAGAAGGCATGAATGTTGATCACCATGCTTGCTCATGGCAAATTGATGATTACAGAATTTATTATGAGGCCAGGTTTCTTCCTGTTTTCCTTCACCAATGTCCAACAGTCAAGTTAGCAGTAGTATAACTTGCCTGTTAGTATTAAAATTAAATTAACAATAATAAACAACCAATGAACCATTGAACTATTTGATCAATGGTACACCCGTTAGTTTCGAACAGTGTGTCTGAACTCTTACCCACCTTAGTAAGAGGGGAATATTCCACTAGCCCGAAAACACATTCAGGGTGCCATTGCAGGAAGACCGCAAATGCGCCATCATGAGAGCACTTCCGCATGATCGCGACAAACCCTTCGACTCACCCTGACTCTACATCGCCAAGGCAACCCCAAAATCACCCTGTATGCATTATTTTACTGTACTCTGTATATGAAATAGAAGAAGTCACATTGCTATTCCCCATGCCTGCTTGTGAGCCCACAACTGAGCATGAGAGGCACACACCTTAGCCACTAAGCCATTACTATTAGATTATAAAAAACATGACAACTAAAATTTCAGAAAATAGTATTAACAAATGCAGTGGACAGCTTGAGAAAGGATCTGGAGCTAATGTCAGTGCTGTCAGGCATCGAGGTGCAGTCATATGTGTTGGATGATCACTGCTGCATTGTCTACCACATGCAGCATACCACCGAGCATCAGGTCAAACATGGGCTGAGGATTGAGCTGAAAAACAGTATGAGCATATTGATTTATTATAAATTTTAAATAATCTTGAAATATCTGTATACAACTACTACAGTGGTTGACATAGAGTCAATCCATGAATTGAGTAGCCCCAAGATTAAAAAAAATATAGTATTTACATATATTTTGACCCCCGTACATTTTGAACAGCTTACTTTTACCCTTTTTTTCCCTTCCACAATGATACTACATTTGCTTTTAGCTAATTAACTACTTTCAAAACAGCCACTTATTTATATCTTAAATCTGAGTGCTCTATTATTGATGCTCAAATCAGACACTATTGTATGTCTACTAGTGCTAGTTACCGCCTGAGGTATGTGAGTGGTGAGATGGGAGAGGTAGACAAACATCAAGCTTACTCAGTCTGCCATTGGTTCAATGAATATACCCCTGTCTTACCGCTCACATACCTCAGGCGGTAACTAGAACTTGAGGGGAACTATCCATAATTTAATTCCATAATATCTATACTATACTTGTATATTCTAAACTTTAATATTATAAATGTGAAAGTAACTCTGTCTGTTACGCTTTCACGATAAAACAGCTGAACCATTTTTAATTAAATTTGGTATGAAGATAGCTTGAACCCTGGTGAAGGACAGAAGCTACTTTTTAATTCGCGATTTCGTCTGCATCCACGATAACCGACATTCACGCGGACTCAGTCGCGGGCAAAAACTAGTAGTTCACTATCATAATCATTCAAATTACAATTGCAGGTGTTAATGAAGTGTCCAAATCATCACTCCCGCTGGGTTTCAACTTGGATGCTGTGATGGAAGACTTTGATAACATCATGCTGCCGGAATGCCTGGGTGCCATCAGGAAAGCTCTTGTAGCATATTACAATAGACTGGAACAGTTTGAAGCTTTGAAAGTAAGTTGTGTTTAGTTCTCCATCCATTAGTAAGCCGTCCATCAAACTAACTCAAGTCACTGTCCAAAATAAAAAATAAAAAATTACAATCACTTTAAAAAATCTGAGGAATTTTGATGTGGGCTGATTACTTAGCTAAACTGCTTTAATGCTGCATACTTCATACGCATCCCGCACCTCAGAGGACATTAAAAACTGGCCAAGTGCGAGTTGGACTCGCGCATGAAGGGTTCCGTACCATTATCTATACAACATTAAAAGACATCGAGCAAAAAACGGCAAGAAATCACGTATGTTGTATGGGGGCCCCCCTTAAATATTTATTCTATTTTAGTACTTGTTGTTGTTCTAGCAGCAACAGAAATACATCATCTGTGAAAATTTCAATTGTCTAGCTATCACGGTTCATGAGATACAGCCTGGTGACACGGATAGCCAGACGGACAGTGGAGTCTTAGTAATAGGGTCCCGTTTTTACTCTTTGGGTACGGAACCCTAAAAAGAACCATTAATTCGAAAAGAAGAAGACCTAACCATAGAGTACACCATAACTTAAAATATCTTACCTTACTATATTTTTTCTAGAAAATGTTGAACATAGAAGCTCAGCTATTCAAGATCCTAGATGGGTCTCACATAGAGGTTTCATTTGTGGCTCAGAGTGATATGGAAGAGGATGGAGAGCCATTTGACATGGTGCTCATGTTGGACTACCGGGTCTATGATATAAGGCCCAAGCAGTTCTCTTTCAAAGAAATAGGTGAGGCAGTTAATATTTTAAAACTGAAGTTTGATTGATTAAATGCGTTAAATTACGGAAGAATCTAAGCTACCTTATTCTTGATTGCAACAGGCTATATTTTACTATAAAAAAAAAACGTAACTCCTCGTCCCGCACGGCAGTTAGGAAAAATTTGGAATCCATTGAAAAAATCACGCGACAGAAGTCGCGGGTTATAGCTAGTACGTAATAAAATGTAGTGGATACCTATTTACAAAATCGGTAAATCGTAGTCATTTACTGTAATTTTTCATTTATTTGAATACTATTTAATTTATATCTCTAGTGTAAGCTGTTTCCGATTTTTCCCGATCAGTAAAGTGCTTATTACACTATACAATTTGTAGGAAATCAATTTAGGTACCTTAGTTGTTAGTCTCACTCTCACACTACACTAAATTGAATTCTAAACTGGACCAATTTAGAATTCAATTTAGTAAATTAATATATTAATACCTTTATGTTTGACAAAAATTAACATGGCGGTTTGGAGTATTGTCATGCTCGCTCAAATGTCTCGCTGATGGTGGCGCGTGTGTTGGATCATTCGGCTCCCTTCAAAATGGTTGAGCTGAATGGTGCTGATTCACGCGTCATGTTCGTGAACGGGCGCTGTCAGTAGAGATTGGTCAGCTCTTATCTGCCATGAACTTTATCTTGCTTCTTTTTTGTGTGTTGTATTGTTAGATTACCTTCATAGTTTTCACATATAGAAGCAACAAGAATCATGTAACCAGACTTTGTAAAAACTTGATTTAAAAGAGTGTCCATGGAGTTTCTTGCTCGTTCTTCTCCATAGAGACCTACCTACGTTTTGGAACGAGCAACTAGCTTCAACTCTCTGACTAACTGACCGACTCCTTGACTATTCAGATGAAATGATTTAATTGAAATAAATGCTTTGACTTTGACTTTAAACCTCCCATTTTGCACTAAATCGGAACCAATCTGTTCTAACTGCGATTACACCTGCCGATTTCCTAAATTGATATCCTACAAATTGTATAAGTGTGCAGTGGTGACGACAAGGTGTTAATGGCTTATTACACAGCCATTAACATTTTGTCGTCACCACTGTTGACAAACGGACAAAATTTTTTTTATTCGTTTATATTGCAGTGTCGATGAATGGAACTTTTTTTCGCGATCGTACATAATAATGCTTAGTTTAAGAGTCAAAGTTTAATGAAGTGGAATTCAATTAAAGCTGTAATGGATAGTTCATTCCCGTTCATCAATAGTTTTGACGACGAGGTGTTACGGGTCGGAAATAATCGGTTACTGAACGGAAATAATCGAAAAAAGGTCCCGTTTGTCAACACTGAACGAACGAAACTTTTTTTCCCGATCATCATCAGTGTTGACGAGTGTTACTGATCGGGAATAATCGGTTGCCCCTCTACGGTAAAGGCTTGCCCCAAATCCATCTAGGAACTTTTTTTGCCCTGGTGTTACGCGTGCCGGTCATCTGGCCACATCTTACTGGACCTATCTCGGCGAAGTAAATTGTAGTATTTATTTTGTGCTATAACGTTTTTGCAGATCTTCCTGAAGGTGCAGCCGATGTACTGAGAGAACAGTGCGCGTTATTCAAAAAGAAACCTTTGCATAAAGCCTTCAGAGATACATTCATTGATGGAGCTGGACCTTACAAACTTGTAGAACAGGTGAGTTTTGTATAAAATATGTATGTAAAAGCGGGTGATAGACGTACGAACCAGTACGCACACTTTAGTTGGACAACCTTTTTCACTCATGAAAAAGACTGACATTATGGAGTGGATAAGATCGTAAAGTCGAATCATATTTTCGACATTGACATTCTGTCTTGAACTGTTAGGTTAAATTTACACTGCGTGCAAAGGGAAACGAATTTTTCAAACATAGTATAATGAGTTCTATGTCAATTGTGTTAACGTTCAAATTAGATAGAAGCCAAAAAAGTAGCACGTCTTTCGGCGAATTCTCGAGCATTCCCGTAGCTACGTAGGCGCCTTCTCGTACGGCCACGAAAAATTTACTCTTCCCTGCACGAACTAACGTAAAAATATTGGATTCAAGTCGATTTTCGAATTGTGAAGACTTATCTTGGTTTAATTTTATACGACAAGCACGATTAATATCACTAACGCCGGCCGTACTCGGAATGCTTGAAGCAGTCGGTATCGACTGCTTCAAGCTTCGCAGCTACTAAGTTCACTATGCAGTCGCTGCATAGTGAACTTAGTCTTCTAGGTACACATATACACGTAAACGCTCGAGCAGTCGCGACAGCTTCGGGCGGTCAGCAGCGCGATGAAATCTCATCGTGCAGTCAAGCAGTTTCCAGGCATACACTGATTGCTCGAGCAGTCTCTCCGCCCGCGTTCTTCATTCTACGTCCCGCGCGCCTCCCGCCCGCACGCATTTAGTTTTGCTTGTTCAACAGTTCATACCAACTGCTCAAGCAGTTGGTATGAACTTCTTGTGCAGTTATCAATGGCAGCTTCAAGCGGTTGACTATGACTGCTCGAGCGGTCCGTGTATCAATGGCTAACTGGTCGAGCAGTCCGTATATGTCCAGCCTTATTGATACAAATAAAACCTTTAAACTAATAAATGAGACCGAACCGACAATTTCCAATTTAAAAATCGATCGAATTTACGATAGTGTGTACACCAAAGCCATTTGCACAAAGAGCCTAGCAGCCAAGGTGGGGTTTGGGTCAATTTTAAGCCGGCTTTATGTGTGGACAAAAATACCTTTACGTTGACCCCTTTACAACTCAAAAGTGCCTGTAAATGGTTTAATTGATATAAATGCTTTGATTTGACTCCGCGCGTTCGTGCTAGGTCCTCTTGACTCTATTGCAGTCATATTCGGTTAAATTGAGTCTATGGCGTGGTCTTTGGTCATTTTAGGTTACTTTTGTCTTTCTCCCGATAATATTCACTTCCTTGTCAGGTGGGTACGCGCCCTGCAGAGCCGCCTCGCCGTCGTAACAAGCGGTTCCGGCCGAACAGACACGATTACAACAATGACGACACTTTTCTACCCGAACACTGCTCCGAACACAGTGATGGAGATGTTGAGTGATTGTATTGATTACAGTTTATTGAACTATCTATGTAAATATTGAAATGATTTCGGTTTTAAAAGGTATTTTGATTTATATGCCACAGGTCCCCTTCAGAAAGAGGTTAATCATGAGTGGGACGTCTGTCGTCTGTGTGAACTGTCTAACTCGCAGGAAAATTACTACACGGTTGGCGCAGTGGTTGAACGATCGACTCAGCGCTGCGTGTCGCGGTTCGATCCCGCGCGGAACAAATATTTGTATGATAGTTGTTCCGGGTCTGGCTGTTTGAGTATGTGAGTTGTTTGTAAATGCATCCACGACACAGGATAAATTCCTAGTGTGGGGCAACATTTTTTTTTAAAAGGTCAAAATAATAATAATAATTTTTTTATTTCTCGCCACAATATTACCAGGTACAGAGTTATCGAAGTGGTAAAATACATATTATTTAATATTGTGGGAGACTGGTGCCTAAACTAGGCTCTAGGTCTGTATTTCAGGACACCAGGATCTCCGCCATTTTAATATAGATGACATTTACTTTGTTATGCACTTGTACACTGACAACGTCAAACAGTCGTTTTTATTTTTTAAATTAAAGTTTGTTGTGACTCGAACGAAAAATGTTTCATGCAAATAAGTTATAGTTAGTTAAAACAGTATTTTATACATGGATGTGTGTGTATGTGGAGGTCAAAATAATGTTTTAACAATTCACTCAAATTGAGATAATTTTGCTCATACTGCACAAATACAACACAATGAGCGTATGAGCACCAGTATAAGTATTCGTTTATATGAAGTGTCGTGGGTGTGGTATAAGTGTCTCATCATGATCTAGCTTTTCCTAACTACTATATTGGGTTCGGCTTTCAGTCTAATCAGATGCAGCAGTATGAGGGTCTTACTACTAACAAAAACAAACATATTTATCAATAAACTTTAATTAAAATTAAAATAAAAATGAATTTATACAACATTTCTTTTACATCATTTCATTTATCTGAATCAAATCTAGATCTGGCAAGTGTTGATAACCGAATCTACATTATATTTTGACGAACGACTATTTGTGCGTATCTCCGTAATCTAGCCAATATAAGATAGAGGTAGACAAGCAAAGTGAATTAAACACTATTTTACGTACATCTACCCTATTTTTATACATACATTTTACTTGGTCCAAATATTCGCGTTTCTTAGGTAATATAAAACTTACCCTAAAAACTGGAATAAAGTTTATTTTATATTAGCGAAATAACGCGAAATTTGCACGAAATACCAGTATAAGAAACTACTCAATGAATAGGATTCAGTCAGCACAAAGTCTGTTTACATTTTGTGTAGTTTTAGTGCATTGCGTAAAAAAGAAGCAAGTGCATACCATAACCTTTGATTATATATAATGTCTAGATGGAGCGTCAAGTGCACGCAAACGTGTCAAAAAGTGTCAGCCAACTATTGGCTGACAAGTGCTATATAATCAAAGCCCAAATGCGTAATAATAATAATAAATGATTAATATATGTATAATAATATTAATTTATGTATAATTATATACATAATTGCTTATATAATCATTATTTACGCACACAGAGACGTAGATGCACAGTGTAAAACGACGCCTGCACGCACACATACTTGAAAATGTTGACTCGTTTTCTTTGTTATGATTGTAGGGCGACGCTCCATCTAGACATTATATAATCAAAGACCATAACTTAGATAAATAACATACATATTTGGTTCTCATCAAAGTGTAAACAGACCCCAAGTCTTAGAGACAAAAGGTTACATCGTAAATGTACAAACTATAGGGATGTAGGATATATATTCCGAATATGTTAAACGTAAAACGGGATATTGGTAAATGCTATCCAAGATGGGAACGTTTCGTTCTTTCGCAATACATTTCCTGCACGCGTAGCATGACCACGCTATGTCTACGGAAGAATAGTCATACTGACAGAAAAGAATAGACAAATTCTTCCGTAGACATACTGACAGCAAGAATAGACAAGTCAGTACATTTTGTCTATGGAAGATGGGAACGTTCCGTTCTTTCGCAATACATTTCCTGCACGCGTAGCATGACCACGCTATGTCTACGGAAGAATAGTCATACTGACAGAAAGAATAGACAAAATGTACTGACTTGTCTATTCTTGCTGTCAGTATGTCTACGGAAGAATTTGTTGCGGCCTGCAAGACATTTTGCAACAACAAGGTAAAACAGATTTGCAGTTCAAGGACATAGTTACAAGCTTTAGGAAGGCTGTGCCACCAGTAAAAGTAATAGACAACTCATCTAAACAATCCGTCTGTTATTATTGTTATTTTAAACTTTAATCTGACGAGACACAGAGCCTGTAGACAAAATACCTTTTCTGTTAGCGTTCACGCCAACGGTAATAGAATTGTATGCAGTTGACGTTTGCTTACCAGATGTCATGTGATGCAAATATGTAACTAACAGAAAGGGATTTTGCCTACAGGCCCTGTTTTAGTCAGTTTTTTATACAAAGAACTTATCTTTCTTAATTGGAATAAAGTTCAAAATCAACAGGCCAATGTTCGGGTAGACTAAAGGTAGAACTTTGCCATATTTATGGCCTGTTAGTGTGGTTCATATATATATTTTTTACAAAGTGGTTGTTTTTATTAGTCCCACTCAATAGAAACTTACTAGTAAGACAATTACATCCATACATTGCACTCTGACAGGTAGATAGTGTGGCTAGCACACTGAACTTTCATCTACTCGCATTCCCAAGACGCTCTTATTATAAAATATAAAAACGTTGCTTAATCTAATCAAGATACACCGAAGACACATTTGTTATAGAATAATTAGTCTGCTAAAACAAACCCAACCGGGTCAAAATTTCTCCCGAATTTCGTAATGATTTTGGATTTTAAATCAATGCTAAGCATAAGTTTGGGACGCTCAGTCAGTAACCAGGTCTTCACAAATAGTTGAAAATACTTAGAAACCGATGGATGTTTTCAGAAGTCACGTAAGGACTTACGTGACTTGAGGCGGGGGGGATTTTACCGTTAAAGAGAGAGAGCACAGGCAGGTTAATTTAATTAATCTGGTTTCCAAGTAAATTTTAACTATATCCGACTACTCTGGTTACCAATCTCTTTTGGTGACTGTACATTAAACTGTTGTTGCTGGATAACACATTTGGCATTTTGAGTTTATTTGCCGTCATTAATTTAACTATCGAAATATTGTGGGCGGACTTGTTTTAGCAGAGCTAAACTCAATTATACTCTATGGTTCAATATCTGTAGGACAATATTCTACAACAATTGTATTTACGACATATAACACACTTAGAAAGTCAATGTAAAAAGAACCTCTTCGTCTTTTAGTATAAATATTTCCAATAACTATCACTTTTTACTTATTTTACATTCGTTTTTGTGTGTTTACACATGGAGGCTAGACCGGTAAATATTACAAAAGTTTATATTGTGGTATATTTGAAACAGTTTTGAAAATAAAAAAGATTATTTTTTCTAAGATCAGATGAAATATTGCTACATTATATGACAGCTATCTTAAGTGCAGACGCTAGATTACTATCTAGCATTGTTCTAGGCCAAGGGCGCTTATAGAACTTGCTTTAAAATCATTGGCTACATGTTTGCAACGACATTTCAACAAGGAGCTTGCCGCTAAGCGGTCTTCGTAACTAATAAAGCCTTTGCTAAATTAACACTACACTTGATTGAGCATCCCAGTCAACATTTCGCTGAACTTGATAAATAAATATTTAAAAATATGCAAAGACTTTACTGTGCGTAGTCGTTTTTAATCACTGAACGTTCGCATTTCGAACAATCTTTGTTGTTGAGAGCAAGTCGAAATAATATGTTGTTAGAATGTAGTACATTCGCGGAATGAAAAGGTTGATCATATTTATTTACAATGCTTTTGTACAGTGATATCAAGTTATCTGTGAAATGACAGTTTTAGAACTAATGTCCAAATACGCAAAGGCTTCTCAATTTTAAGATGCCGTTAAGTCTCGTAATGTCACACAGTCACTTTGACTTATAGCGATAGACCATAATACTTTATAAAAGACGTCTTTAAAGGGCGTCTTTTGTTTGTTGTCGAACAGTGCAACCACTTATTTCAACAGATAACTTGTAGGACAACACATCACAACACGGATGCAAAATGTGCCAAGTTTTAGAAAACTCTGCTACGGTACATAATTTATTTCTAACACTGCACTAGCAAAACAAGGCCTAACCTTTTAACTCCACGAGTGTACAGAGGCCAGCACTTCAAGTTACAACAATCTGTCAAATTTCTTTGATAGTTTTTCAACTATATTACAAAAGAATAAGGTTCATATTCAAATGGGAAAATTTTACAGTTTGGTATAGGTTGATGTGCTGGCGTCTGTACATAAAATAATTTCTAAATCACTGTTCCAAATGGTTCACGATCTTCATGTAATACAACTTCTTATACCAATATAAACTGGATAGATATTTACCGGCTGGGCCGGCGCTGTCCAGACTTCAGACGCCCCGGTTTGGTAGAGGTTTCACTTTGTAGATGCGGACCAGCCAATGTTCCGTAGTATAAGCCTCTTCTAGGACATCTAAGTTGAAATCTTTGTTGCCGATCTCAGCGCCACGGACGCGGTCGAAGCCGGGCGGTCGACCTGGGGAGAAAGAATTGTTTTAATTTTGAAGTGAAACTTCTATATAGACACACACATTTCGGTTTTGTTGAGGGTGGGCTCTAATGTCTGTAATACAGCCTTTTAATCTTTTGACCGCCACAGTAATGTATATGTTACGCAAGAGCATCGCCAGTACTCGCCAGCTGATGGTCTAGGGAGGAGGCAAGTTGATATATGGTGGATAAGTATGAATTTTATGTAGTCAAAGGCACATAGAGCTTTTGGAATTTCTAGGGAGGAGCAACTGTCCCTACCAACCCCCCCTTGGCGACGCCCTTGATGTTACGGTTAAAACTCGAAGTGCGGCTACACCTAGTTTTAACCGGCTAGAACTAGGTGTAACCGGTAGCAGTTAGTTAAATTTAGGTGTAGCGAGCTCGCGACCATTGAGCAGAGAAGACGGTCGACGGAGCCACGCTGCGCGGGGCTCCTATTTCTGTCTGCAGGGTTTAAAGGAACCTAACCAAACCGAACCACGGGGTGCCCCTGACGTCAACCGTCTTCTTTCGGTTGTGAGGCTGCATCTAGGTCTAGCCGCCATGATGAAGGCTAAACCTAGTTCTAACCGAAGATAAGTAGGATACATGCACCTAGTTGTAGCCGGTTAAGGGGCTATTAAACGACTTTTACAGATTTTAAACTGACAATCACGTCAAAATGTGCAGTGTAAATGATTTGAAAAAAATATATGTTAAACTAGAACATTCTCTTAATCACTTAGTAAGTGAATATTTTTAATTATATTCATATTATATAGTTTAATTAATACGTGAAGTTGTGTCTGACGCGGACAAAACCTTGACAATCACACAAAATCTACTAGGTATAATTATCCGAAACTTACACCATCTTACAGACAATTATATAATTTTTTCGACTAAATTTTGAAAGTTTTGGACGCAGACTGCGTCCGTTTTGCATCAGTTTTGCGTCCAAAACTCTCAAAGTTAAGTCGAAAAAATTAAATAAAAGTAGTATTCTTTCAAAATTAAAAAAAAGGCGTATACTAAAAGATAGGTAATAAAATTGTCTGTAAGATAGTGTAAGTTTCGGATAATTATACCTAGTAGATTTTGTGTGATTGTCAATGTTTTGTCCGCGTCAGACACAACTTCACGAGTTAATTAAACTATTTAATATGAACTTAATCAAAGAGAATGTTCTAGTTTAACATATATTTTTTTCAAATCATTTACACTGCACATTTTGACGTGATTGTCAGTTTAAAATCTGTAAAAGTCGTTTAAAGCCCCTTAAATCTAGGTGTAGCCGCACTTCGGCTTAACCGTAACATATACATGACAAACCAAAATGTACCTAGCAAGCCTCGGTTTTTGTTTCGATAAAAATATTATGATACCTGAATTTACTATAATAGGGTATTTTACTCTATATGAGAAAAAATCTATAAATATATTAAGATAGTTTAGGCAAAAAGAAGTCGCAAAATGTATGTTTTAGTTCATAAAATACCTAAATATTTTTTTAAATTCAGTTCAAAGTTTATAGTTTTTTTAATCTGCTATGAAATAGTAGCCGCCATGTTACTACGCCGTACGGCTGTGTAAACAAAAAAAAAATCAACTGCCTGTCAACCGATTGGCGTATATAGGCGTTGTACTTTTATTATTTTCGTAACCAACGTAATTTTTTGAATAATGCAGCTATTACATAATATTATTTTAATTATTTTTAAATTATATACAATTATCTGAAATAATATCAACTCATTTGTTACACACCGAACTGACGTCATTTCTGCAGAGCAATATGGCGTCCACGAGGCGTTTCCGTCAAACAAGGCAAAATTAAAAATTTAGATGCATTTTTATGGCACTTATCGATTGAATAAAAATGTTGTGTTTTTTTTGGTGGCATATTAGCACTTTAGAATTTAATTGAGATACTTTTCAAAAATGGGTGTAATTTACCCTATTGGAGGAGCTTGTGGCTAAGTTAAAGCCGTACAGATGGATCGGTCAAAGGTTAAGCTAAGCTAGCCGCGGTCAGTCTGTGGGTGGGTGACCAGCCTTTCATACCGAGTTCCCTCCGTGCCACGGAAAGCACGTAAAGCCGTTGGTCCCGGCTGTCATTTGTAGATCTTTGGCAGTCGTTATGGGTAGTCAGAAGCCAGAAAGTCTGACAACCAGTCTTACCAAGGGGTAGCGTGATACCCAGTAACTGGGTTGTGGAGGTCCGATAGGCAGTCAAATTTTCTCGACCGATTTTGGTGGTCAATCTCTATGAAGACTACCCAAGTCCGTAGTAATAAGTTTGATAAGTGGTCCTCATCACTCACTCTTATTATAGATAGAATCCGACAAGACCGGAGAGAAATCAGACTTAAGAGCGCCCTTCCCCAACGAACGAAATTCAACGCGAGCGTGATTGAAAATTTTTTTGTTTCAACCAACGCAAAGCTCGAAAACAAACGAGTGAGTGAGAACGCGATAACATCACAGGAAAATTGGCGCGCAGAAATTTCACAAAACTTGTTCCAGGACATACGTGTTTTTAACAAAACCTTACAAGGTTTTGGTAAAAATGTTTGTAATTTAGAATCTACATTACATGTGCAAGGTTTCTATGAAACCGTTTTTTTACTTTTTCAATGTATTAAGTGCATTATGAACGGCCAAAGTTCAGATAAAATTGTGCAAAAAAACTGATTTTCGGACGTGTTTACTGAATTTGTTTCACAAAAAAGTTTATTTTTGGCTTCACACAAACCTAGATTTAAACCAGAAGATACCTGTGTGTTAAAAATATTTGGCGAATAATTTGATATAACGCCGTAATCGCGTACGAGCGTTTGTATGGGAAATATGACGGGATGGGCGCTCTTAAGACCAATGGCTTGAATGACCGCCGACTACTCAGGATCTGAAGAGCTGCTGCTTTATACGGACGACACGGTTGGCGCAGTGGCTGAGCGATCGACTGCTGCGCAGCGTGTTGCGGGTTCGATTCCCGCCCAGGGTAAACATTGGTGTGATGAGCACTTGTGTTTGCTTTGTGTCTGGGTGTTGTTTATCTATATATGTATGTATTTACAAAAAAAAAATGTATTTGTGTATGTATATCAGCTGTCTGACACCCATAGTACAGGGTTTCCCTAGTTTGGGGTCAGATGGCCGTGTGTGAAAATGTCCCCACATATTATATTATTATATTATATTATACGCCACATAAAAGTCTGTTAAAGCTACTTACCACCTTCAGTATAAACAAGTCCAAACTTGTAATAGCTCATCTTGTACATGAGGCAGTTGAGCAGCGTCTGCGAGCCGTCAGCGTCGACGCGGAACTCTCCGGACGGCGTGTAGTAGTCAGCCTCGCGGATGTGGGCGCCGCGGTCTGTGCTGCCTCCGATACGGACCATCCATAGGAACTTGTTTATGTCTGGGGGAATTAGAAAATTGTATTAACACTTTTTAAACTTTTGACCGCCACGTCATAAAAGCAAGCTCTATGGAATTACGTATTTTTATACGTAATTCTATAGAGTAGTAATTCGTCTATCATGTAGTTGTTTTTTTTTGTATGCTCATCTATACATGACAGGCGGTCAAAAGGTTAATCTTAGAATCGGGGAGATATATCGTGTTACCCAGTAACTGGTTTGTGGAGGTCTTGTGTGCCAATTCACGTACCTAAAGAAGTGCTGTTGCAGTACAGTTGCAGTTAAGTTTCGTTCAAAACAACGCTTTTCGTATTCTCTACCGCTGTCAGACACGTTCGCGTCAAGTCTGCGTCACGCGAGCGCAATAACGACACTACTGTTGCGCGTGCTTCGGAACGCAACACAAACGGTATTCTACTATTCGTTTGACGTAATAAAAAGCACTAACATTATAACATTTATATAACATTTTTGCTAACTAGCATTATTTTAATATTATAATAACGTCATATTCATTGAAATGTAATTATTCGATAATTTTTCTCTCATGTGACTCCACCATAAGTAAGTTTGGTTGTCGTACAGTTAACGTGCAGTTCACACGTAGCAATACCGTTTATCACTCAAACTTGAACTTAACTGCAACTGCACTACAACTTCATCGGCGCGTCATAAAATGACGTGATCAGTCTATTGGTATTCAGTTGCATCTGGTTAGAGTGGAAGCCGACCTTAACATAGTTGGGGAAAAGCTAGCTAAGTCAAGATTATTTTGATCTTGGAATCTTACATGGGTTGGCTTTTCTTCAGGAAGCATTTTGAGAAGTTTCTATTAGCGAATATTAAACGGCCAATTTCCGTATACAACCGTTTTTTATACAATATTATGACGTTATTATTTAGACCTGACATTATCATTTAATTTATAGATTATTTAATAATGTAATTAGTTAAAGTTCCATATTGTACTTAATGTGTTCCTATTTTCTGGAAATTTGCACGCCGCTTATGGTAGAATATGTTGAGACCTTTTACTTTTTATGACCACATTATGAATGTATACACATATTCTGACAAATAAATGATTATGATTATGATCGTTCGCAATCTAATGTCATTCTCAAAAAGTATATAAAATTGAGATGTGAAATATATGTCTTACCATCAGAAGAATAACCGACGAGTCCTCCAAATATGACAAGCACGTAGTCTACATCAAGTTCTCTCATGATTTCATATGCCTTGTCCTCAGTAGACGCCATAGCCTGTCCGACGCGAGATATGTGCGTATTGTTCCAAGTATTATTGTCCACTATCACCGTTCGATTTGCCATCGCTGTTATCTGATATCCGTAATCCCACCATGACATTACTTTTGAGTCCTAGAAATAGAAGAAAGATAGAATGAGTGAGAAAGTGAAGATTTTTTAATTATGGATTTTTTTAAATGAATTTACAATCCCATTTCAATTTTAAATACCATAACCCTTTATCTGTTGAGGCCGGAATCCGCTTATATCAGGCATACTATTGCAGATGATTGGTTATTATCAGTGATAGGAATAGGTAGTGCTTATTAGCCTAAAGTTTGAAGAACAGAGACAAGAAACGGAGACTTCCTTAGTACTATATTTTTTCTCGGACATCTGCCCGGACAACACTTAAATACATTAAAAAATTATGTTATTTGGAATAAGTTCGTGTTGTTTACCTAAAGTTTGCGACTAGACATAACATAACACAGTCGTTACAACTATCAAATATTCTGAAAGTTTTCTTTTTGGAGAACATTTTGTAAATGACTTGTTGATCTTAAAACTATGAAACGCAGTCTTTGTTTAAAGAGCCGTACACGTTTCGAAGTAAATATCTGTTTTCTAGCTCGCTCTTGACCATGTTTCTTGAGATTTCTAAAGTTCAAGTGTATAATTGAAAAAAAAAACTGACAATTGTTTTTATTAAAATAATAAAACGGTCCTTTTTATCATATGAAAGTTTGTATGGACGTTAAATTCGGTTAAAAATATGAACACGCGTAGCCACGTGATTGTTATTGAATTTGTTGTTACAAGAAATAAAATAAATAACTTTAGTCAAAACATTCAAAACTAATTAAAGGTTGACTTACCGTATTATTTGATGTAGACAGACAGGAACAATCTTATTGCAGAAAATCGCAATCCATAAATTCAAGCCAAGGTAGTCGTATTAGGAAGCAATAAATAAACCAAAACCAAAAAAGATGCGAGGGTCAAAAACAATATTCACAGAAACAATATACGTGATACAGGAGATGCGCACTCAACAGACCGAAGTACAGGAGTGAGAATAACCTGAGCGGCGCGCCGTCACGCGGCGGTGGGGGAAGGTATGTAGAGCGTTCCCACGCCGCACGGGTATGCGACCACGCCGAGTTTAACAATAGATAACGAAATGCGCTGCCGTAAAAGTCCGCCCATTGTACTTTCGGTGCAATAAAGATTAAATGGTGTTTTTAAAGATTTTAAAGTTTAAGTGTGTTACTAAACAATGTGACCCAACATTATGCACATTTTGAAATATATTTTAGTAAGGTAAAAGACAAATACCTTTTGTTTTTGAAATGATAAATACTCTATCTCCATCCAAAATACGTATAGAGAATGCTAAAATGATAAAAATTACCGTTTTATTATTTTAAAAACAATTATCAGTTTTTTTTTCAATTACACACTTGAACTTTAGAAATCTCAACAAACGTGGCCAAGAGCGAGCTAGAAAGCAGATATTTACTTCGAAACGTGTACGGCTCTTTAAACAAAGACTGCGTTTCATAGTTTTAAGATCAACAAGTCATTTACAAAATGTTCTCCAAAAAGAAAACTTTCGGAAAATTTGATAGTTGTAACGACTGTGTTATGTTATGTCTAGTCGCAAACTTTAGGTAAACAACACGAACTTATTCCAAATAACATAATTTTTTAATGTATTTAAGTGTTGTGAAGATGTCCGGGAAAAAATATAGTAGTAAGGAAGTCTCCGTTTCTTGTCTCTGTTCTTCAAACTTTAGGCTAATAAGCACTACCTTTTCCTATCACTGGTTATTATTGAATGTAGAGTTCAACAAAATTAGGGTTAGGTGTACCAAAACAAACCAACCTACATCAAAATTTCTCCCATTTTTCTAAGTAATTATAATGATTTCAGATATTTAACGAAGTTTCATTTAAAATCTATTCTATGCATAGGTGTACGTAGCAGCAAACCAGGTAACCAGGGTCGTCGGATATAGTTGATGTTTACTTAGAAACCGATGGATGATTCCAAATGAAATTTACGAAATTTTACTGTAGATAAGTACGCCTTTTTGTAGTTCAAATAACCAAACAAAATTACTTGCAAAAATATAAAACGTATCACAAATAAAATTAAACAGCTTACCTCAGCAGTATTCATCTTAAGCCAAGTGTAAGCCTCGCGGAAGTCGTCGAAGATGATGCGCGCTCCGTCATGCGCACGCGCAGACAGCACGATGGAGGGAGACGAGTACGCCTCTGACGTCACCCACGTGCAGTGGAACACGTACGAGATCAGCAGGCAGCTCAGCACGCACACGAATAGGGCTCCCACCTGAGTGCATCAATGGAAGATGAAAAGATGTAGATTATTGTAGATAATAGTACTGATATACAGGTGTAGACTATTTGATATGACCATTATGACGACACGGTTGGCGCAGTGGCTGAGCGATTGGCTGCTGCGCTGCGTGTCGCGGGTTTGATTCCCGCACGAAACAAATATTTGTATGGCCTACAGATAGTTGTTCCGGGTCTGGCTGTTTGTGTACACGATTGTATGTCCGTAAACGCACCTATGATACAGGAGAAATTACTATAGCGGGGCAACATTCCAAAAATAAATAACAGTATGTCCAAGACACAACTTCATTATCATCACTACGTATACCCTGTAGCCTGTCTAGGACAGCAGTAATCTTCCCACTATCTAGATTTAAGACAATTGGTATCCTATTTTTTTTACCATGTATCTATACCCTTTTCACAATAAGATTAGACTTAACACAAACTTTTTTTACAGTCAACCGACTTTGACTTCTATTCCGTAGGCTTAAGGATGACATTAGAGGCAAAAAAGTGTTTACAATACAACTGTTTACTGCAGTTGCCATTGGTCATGCTACCAACGCAATAGAAGTCAAAATCGGTGGAACGGACTGTAAAAAAGGTTTGAGTAAATGTCTAATCTTATTGTGAACAAGGTATAGTGTTAGTTAAACAATAATGTTTATTATTATTATTACATATTATAAAGTAAAGTCCCCTCTGCTCCGAGTTTGTTTGTTGTTCGTTCGGGCTAAAAGCTATACGAAAGTTACTAAATTACAGTAGACTTTAAATTAAAAAACAGCTGTTCTGTACAAAAATGCACTACAACGCGATCGAAATGAATGGAACAGCATTTTTTTTTTCATTTTCTCAATTGCTCTCGTAATATAATTTTTTATTTACGTGTACTTTCGTCCTCTGAAAGATGTCCAGGGAATTAAATGTCAACCTGTATATTATTTTGTGACTGTAAGACTACAATTTAATTTTTTTATCAATTCAAGACAACAATACAATCCATCTTGTTAGTAAAAATACCTCATAATTAGTGTTAATAATTAAAAAAGAAAACAACAGTTATTTAAGTGGCTGAAGCAGGTTGCGCAAAGAATGATCAACAAGAAAATTACCCAAGTGATCATCATCATCATTCGCAAGACATCTACTGTTAGACAAAGACCTCCCCCATAAAGGGTGGGGGAGATTTGCCATAATCCCCACGCTTGGCAGGCGACTTGGGGATCGCAGTGAAGTTGTTAAGTACACGGAAGCCGCTGCTGCCCGACTTCTGAATTTTCCCTTAGTTACGCCAATGGACAATTTCCTATCCCATCATCCATTGGACATCATCCCTGCAAAATGCCTCAGAATAAGGGAGTAAAAACAAATCAAAAATTCATTGTTTCTCTACATACCTCAGACCTAAACACCAAATTATTGTCATGCTTCTTTTTTTTCTCATGTTTCTCCACCTTCGGTTCAATATCCTTCACATGTAGACTTAACAGACTCGAGGCAGCTACTCCCGACACGATACACATGACTGGAGCCAGCACCAGCATGAGACGGACCATCACACCCTGGAGAGGAGATGCGAGTGATCAAGATATGTTGGTGATACTAGATAAGTAGAGGTGGTAGGGTGGTATGTCAGCGATCAAAGTGTCAAAATCATGGGCGGAGTCAACGGAGTTTTAGCTCGACGATGACTCAACGCGCTCAAGCTTCTTTTGTCATCATATTGGTTTCTAATGGTGTCAGCAATTATAATACAAGTAAAAAGGTGTAGGAGTAGCCGTGCCGAAAAAGCGTATTTTTGTGTCCACAGTGACCTTGTGTACAATATTATTGTTCTGTGTCTTAGAATGATAAGTAAATGATGTTTTATTTATTGTTCCGAGACAGCGACACCGGCCTACGCTGAAAACCAGTGCCGTCGTTCGCGTGGTGGTGACACATGTTTCCGACTCGGAATCTTCGAATATTTTTTATTTTTACTTTTTAGAATCCACTTGTTTTAGTTTTAGGCTTTGTAACAATCTTATATATTAAGTGCGTCGCTATCGCGTGAATAAAAGGTTTTTTTTCTTTCCTTTCTAGATAAGTTGTAAGTCAGTGGCACGATGCCACTTTGCCAATTAGTTCACTTGATCTAAGGGTCGTGTCGGCGTCATAGATACTATATTATGTCTCAACTGTTAGAATATATGCTCCAAATCAACCAAAAATGACGTTTCCTGACAATCCCAAAAACTATGAAGTTTCCCGTGTCGTCCATTATAGTGTGACATTACAATATTAGGTTATCTATGTGTGAGTTAGTGTGCCATTTTCGAAATTCGAATACTGTGTATGTAACTTATCTATCACACTCCTATGTATGGTATGGAGTTTCTTGTATATTCTTCTCCATACGAAACTATCTTTTGGGAGGGGCAACTAGACTCAAATCCTTTACCTTGTAAATGACATTGAAAAGTACCTGATAATGATTTGACTTTCAAATTGAATTTTGACTGGGGCAAGACATCTATATCTATACTGGGTGTAACGGAAAGGGGGTATACATCCGAAGGGAGGTCAATGTACTCGTAAAACTGAATAACATTCAACATAAAAAAAATCGAAATTAAAAAAAAATTGTTGGTCTCTTCATACAAAATTTAGGCGGCAAGTTAAAATTTTCTATGAAGAGACCAACAATTTTTTTTTAATTTCGATTTTTTTTGAACCGATTTGGATGAAAATTGGTGGGGAGGTAGCTTAGAACCAGGAGACCGACATAGGATACTTTTTTTTTTTTTTTTTAGTAGGTGTAGGGTAGGTAAATAGGCAGGTAAGTAAGTAGATAGCGGCAGGACAACGTCTGTCGGGTCAGCTAGTTTATTATATAAAAAAAGCACTGATTTCCTTAACTTTCCAATATTAACTGTATAGCCCTTACTCTAAGACCATATAAAGTACTTACCGCAAAGTAGATACTAAGTACTCCATACAAGATAATGAAGATATTGGCATCTGTCAACTTGCTGAAGCAGAAGTACAATCCGGCGGGAAACAGGAACACAAGGACTTGAAGGTCGAAGTAGAATGATGACCAGGACGTCGGCTGATGCTCAGAGACCGATGCTGTGGGGAAATAGGACTTATTGAGTAGCGATAAGGTTTAATTTTGTTTGTCACTGGTTTTTTGTTACAACAAAAAATAAATTATTAATGAATGATAGGGCCAGGGACACCTTACCAATTATAGGAATGTGGTTCTTTGCATAGGAGGGGTCCAGAAGAGAGTAGAAACGTCCGGTCCATGGCGAGATTTTACCTGGAACAAAGACAATAATTACCAAAATGAAGTATGAAAGAGATAATTTAGTAGTACAAAAAATGTGGTAGTATTTAATCTTGTGACTGCTACGGACGTCAAATTAAAACGTGCCCTACACGTCAGTGATGGCTATGGCCGTAGCCATAATATATATGCTCGTCAAAGTATGAAGGACGAATTGGAATCAAGTGGCTTTTAAATACTTATAAACTGTTACATACTGAGAACATTAAGATTTTAATAGTAAGAAACACATTTTTGCGCTAGGGTGAATGAACTGGATAAAAATATCACCACTCCATTCTGCACCGCGCTTGTAACCCAATGCTCGTTTCAAACTACGTAACGCGACCTTTGTTTTTTTTTTTTTAATAAATGTTTAGTATTTTTAGAGGTATGAGGAACAGAGTGGAAAGTTCCTCATCCTCCGTAGAAGGAGGATCCTCCGACCAGACGGGTGTTGTGTCTGGTGGGCTACTGTCCGATGATTGTAGTCGGGATTTTGTATACATGCTAATGTCACGGAGAACTTTGTTTGCGCGATCTAGGATCCGTTTGATTGTGGTACGCAATATGTGCGATAGACGTCGCTACAGTATTAATTGGATATATGAACTTGGCTGCTGTTGAAAGACGATTAAAAATGCCACGGGTTACCTTTTAGAAATACATACCAGTCAGTGTAAGAGCGACTAAGGCAGTTCCCAAAGTAGCCAGTAACGTGGTCAGCAGAGCTTTGAACAGCAACTCGAAGTTAGCCGGGGAAAGGTGCTCGCGCAAGTACTGGGTGAAGGCGTACAGCTGGCAGAGACCGAAGGTTCCTAACGCCTGCGGAGTAAAGAAAATTGTTTGTGAATGTTGAATATTTTTGGTAGTGAACATTATTGTATGGTAAACAAGTCCACCCGTTGGTAAGGTGAGCATACACTTGAGTGTTTACTTGTAACAGAACAACGAGCCGGTCTATGATATGTTCTAGTGTATTACCCTTTCGCGAACAAAACGTCGAGCACACTCGCCGTTTTGTTACAACGTAATTATACAAACCAACGAGCGTATTGGTGTAACATTATATCGAGCCTCGAGCGATTGCACGAGCGCCGAGGTCCGATATTTCAACAAAGAGTGAATGCAAGCAAGTATAACGAAATGTTACGAGTAAATGCACACTCGCTGTGAGCATTATGCCGAACAGAGCGTCGAGCATTCGCAGGAACGTTACATTACATGGAAACTGAGCTTTTACCTGTATTGTACTATTCGTAAGAACGTTACATTACATAGATATGCAAATGCATGCTGTGTATACTCACGTTAAGGTGTTCACCGCTACCAGATAATAATAATAATAATACCAGAGGCCTTGCAGATAATAATAATAATAATAATAATAATAATACAATTTATGCATAAACAAAGATCACATTGCACTGCAAACATTCAGTAGACATGATTCAATCAATATAACTTTGACATGGAGTAAAATAATGTTAAACCGACAGAATGATGTGATGCGCGCGATGCGTGATGGTTTAGATATTTTGTCACCCCAGAAAAAAAGACAATGTCTCATGTAATTACAACAGCACCTATTCAAATCGGAACACGGGAACGCATAGCTGCAGAAATAGGCATAGTTGTTTTGGCGTTCACGTACGCGTACATACCAGGGTTGTTGCTAATGTATATTTTTTTCATATCAGTGGATACTGATTTTAATTATTTTCTTAAAGAATCAGGGTGAATGTAGTGCCCGTTTTGAAAATATACCTAAAGGTTACACAATTTTCCTTGGTACTTAAAAGAAAAATAAAAGATTGTTTCAATAATTTTGGTGCTATTAATAAAAAATATATTCAAACTACACTCTGTCCACTGGTTTAATCGTTTTTTGACAGCTGCAACTAGTGAACAATATTTATGTTTTTTGTAAAAACTGAAACGCATACCTGTATTATAAAGTCTGTAAGAGGTCATAAATAAGATAATCCAACAAGATAAGGCAGTTTATAAATTTATTTTATAACGCATTTTAAAGTTAACTTAAGGTAATCGGGAATAATTACATTATAAGGCAGCTGTCAAAAAACCAATAACCCAATGGATAGGGTATAAGTAGTGTAGTAATAATTAGTCGTTTAGTACCTAGACTACCTAGTACATGTTACGACTCGAATTTCAGCATTAATAATCAGCATCGATCAATGCGGATGCTGACGCTGATGTTAAAAATGATGCTGAAGTTCAGCGGATGCTGATGCAGATGTTCGCAACGACAATTCAAGGTCGCGTTATTCGTAGGAATATTTTTTTTTTGCACATTGCATTATGAACTTTATAATGGAGCGTGGATTCTACGTTAAACGAAAATAATGTCGTCGATGTTTACATATTATAATATGTGTAAAGGTGTTTTGTTCTGAATATTTACATAATAATGAGTAGGTAATCAGTAGTAAGTATTGCAGATTGTTTGCCAAGAAACTGAGACACAGTGAGTCATACTCGACCGTCTTTTCAATATTCATCGATATAATACAAAAAGCAATGCAGGTGCAAATTTGTAACGAAATACCTTCTGTCTATAATATGTAGAGACATTTCACACAGGGCCATCAGACCCCAAACTAAGGATACCCTGTACTATGGGTGTCAGACAGTAGAAGGCAAACACAAGTGCTCATTACACAAATTTTTACCCTGGGCGGGACTCGAACCCGCAACACGCTGCGCAGCAGTCAATCGCTCAACCACTGCACCGATAGACGTTGTCCTGTCAATCGATTTTTCAATTTTCTAACCGTATAAACCTTCCCTGGACTTCCACAAATATTTCAAGACCGAAATTAGCCCAATCGATCCAGCCGATCTCGAGTTTTAGGGAGACTAACGAACAATGATTCATTTTTATTATATAGAAGATAAATAGACATATCTATTTAAATATATATCCTACATTCAACTATTCGAACGACACTCTCTCTTTTAAACAATATGTGTTTAAAAAGCTATGATCAATTGCAGACCCAAAATTAATCAATCAAAAATATATCTAGCCCTAGGCCAATCAATAATTCAATATTGTATTACTTCATGGGATGGAGCACTAAAAACTAATTTACTTCCTCTGGTACAGACAGCGTCATCAACTGCTAACCCCCCGCGCGTTGAAATTTCTTCGCATAGGGGGTAAGCAGTTGATGACGCTGTCTGTACGTGCCCAGAGAGCAATTTTAAAAGTAGCCAATTTCCAACCCTTTTTCTTTCCCACACATCTATTATATAAATCCTGCAACATGTTGACTGTGCGTCAGCTTTTCACTACGCACCTAGTATTAAAACAGCACTCCTTGGTCACCTACAATGCTGATAATTCATTTCTGTACAATAGATTAAATAGAAAACTAAGTATTTATAAGTCGAATTACTTTCGTTGTAAAAAAATATAAATTTTCAATATTTAAAAACTATTTCTTACGAAAACTTGCTTGTAGTATGCAAATAAAATTACTAGCAGATCATTTTTGTGTCTACGTAGGTAGCTTTGCTTTAATATAAGTTTTTTCAGGCTAGCACTTCCTAGCCTGAAAGACAGTTTCAACCTAGTTCAGGCAAATGAGCATGAGCACCTATGTCCTATTTTAAATTCTCAGATATGTTTTGTATGTGTCTTTTTATTAAATAAACATTATTATTATTCATAATTCCTACAAACTCACCAGCATATGTTCGGAGCTCTGCACCGGCTGGAAGCCCACGAAGGAGATCTGCATCGACAGTATGGTCCCTACACAGTACAACGTACTGTAGGCCACGTACACGCGCGCTGAGAAGCGGCCCAGCAGCATGAGGGCGAGCACGTGGAGGGGGATCAGGTTGATTAGGAACACGTAGCCACCCCATGACGAGACCTGTGGGAGATAGGGCAGATTAGTCAAGATTTTCTTCCCATTTATAAAAATTTTAATCTAGGTATAGTAATAAAAAAATCGTATCAAACTCAAATATCAACTCAAATGTTCAATTGGGAAAATATGACAGAACAAAATGTCATATTTTCCCAATTGAATATGAACCTTATTCCTTTGTGATAAAGTTCAAAATCAAACAAAGAAATTTAACAGATTGTAGCTTTTGGCCTCTGTACATGAATATATTTAAAAAAAAATTGCTACTTCGATAGATTGATACTGGTACCAACAAAAATATTTTTTGTTGGTACCAGTATCAATCTAGTATCAATCTATTTTAGATCTTTGTCTGTTTGTCTTTGTGTATGTAAGCGCCAGATTGAAGCAAAAACTGCTGAATAGAATACAAGCTGGAATCTAAATGGTCCATTTCCCGAGGCAGAATGATTTGCCCTCTGTAGTACTATCGATTCGAAAATAACTTTTAGGTAAGTATTGTGTTTCGTCAACACAGGACCTCGCGCAGTCAGCCGTTCGCGCTGTATCACTATTGGTTCAGGGTCGCTAGTTATCCACAATTCTAAATCAGCCGTTTTATATATTTTTTTAAATTTTTTATTAATCGATTGTATTACTGTTAGGAAGCGCAGCAACCTACTTAGTTATTTAAGTACATATAAGAATAGATAAGTTGTTTAGAATAGTTTTTAATGTACTAAATACGTAGTAGTAGGCATTAGGAAAGCTAGAACAAGGTTTATAGTTACAATATCGAAGTTATTATTAGATTGTCATTTTTGTATATAAACCTACACCATTTGTAATGTGCTTATTAAAAGGATAAATGATAGATACTATATAATTAATAATGTAGAAGCACATAATTTGCCTTGTAAATCTATACATACATAAGCCGATATAGAATTGTATAGAGAAATGCGGTACTTGGATTGGAGGAAGCGAGATAGCGATACTCCTTACCCCCGACACGCCCTCCAGCTACGTACGCGCATATAAATATTGCTGCCCGGCGATCGAGCAGTCAGTCTTCGCTCACACGTTGCGCCTATACTTGCTCCGCTATTATTGTCTGTTATTATTGTCTGTTGTTATGCTATTGTGTTTCTTAGTGAATAAATAAGTGTTCATTGTGTTACACCCGTGTTTCTCTTCGCACACTATCAACCCCGCACCTGAATATCCTACAATTTGGTCCTTCGAGCCGGATCTGTGTGCGAAGATGAGTGAAAGAAGCATCGTCACAACAAGGAGCAAGCTACGTAAGCTGGAAGAGCAGATCAAGCGACGAGCGTTAGAAGCCGATAGCGGTGTGCCGTCTGAAATGGCACCGGGCTCGCCTTTAATCGCAGCCACTACGACGTCTGCACCGGCACCTGTGATCCCACTGGCGGGAGGTCGTGTTGTCGACCACAGAGAAATGGTCACGCCTGTGAGATCGGACAAAAGACAGAGTGCAAGGTCTAAGACGAGCCACGTCTCCTCGAAGAGCGGTCAGAGAAGTGCCGACTATCTTCGACGGAGGGTTGAGTACGAGGCTGAACGTGAGTTAGTGCGCCTGAAGGTAAACCTAGTGAAGAAGAAGCTAGAGGCTAATCTCGCTGAGATAGACGCCGCTGAAGAAGACTCAGGTTCCGAAGATGAAGGAACAACGCCTCGTGTGGAGGAATGGATAACGCACACGAC
This sequence comes from Charanyca ferruginea, assembly GCA_947361185.1. Classification (NCBI taxonomy): domain Eukaryota; kingdom Metazoa; phylum Arthropoda; class Insecta; order Lepidoptera; family Noctuidae; genus Charanyca; species Charanyca ferruginea. The sequence goes on along the minus strand of OX376059.1, from coordinate 24,431,321 downwards.
GCCAATAGTGCATGATATTGAAGCACCTGTATCAGAGATAAGCCGCGAACCGCCGCCGCCGATGAGTCAAGTCTCAGTGCCCGCGCCCGCAGTGACCCGCGAAGTGACAGTGTCTGTGCCGCCGCCCGAGCATACTCCTGCGCTTCGACCTCAGAGTGCGCCCGTGTCCGTGCAATTCCGCGAACCTATAAACGCGGCGATCGCGACGCCCGTAGCAACGGCTAGTGCTCCGCGAGTGCCTGAATGGGAAAGTGCGTGCGCCGATGACACAGATAGAAACAGGTCACGGGACAAGAAGATTGACCAATTGGCGGACGCTATTACTAGTTTAGCGCAACCGCGACCAGTGCCTAGGCAAGCCTATGAGTTGCCATACTTCAACGGCGACCCGGCAGAATGGCTATCGTACAAGAACATGTACTACGATACAACAACTATGTATCAGTTCAAGACGCATGAAAACCTGGCACGACTGAAGACATCGCTCCAAGGAGATGCCAAGATGGCTGTGGAAGACCTGCTGCGCACGTCTACGAATCCCGCAGAGATTATGAAAACGTTAGACGAAGAGTTTGGACACCCGAACCTGATACTGGAGTGTGCCCTCAAGAAAGTGCGTGCCTTGCCAAAGGTAACGGAAAGTGGTCGTGAATTACGGAAGTTCTCAACGACAGTGCGTAATTGTGTGTCGCTCCTGAAAAGTGTACGAGCTAGCGGATACCTGAACAACCCGCAACTGGTGAGTGAATTACTAAATAAGTTGACACCTGTACAACGCGCTCAGTACGGGGACTTTGCAATGGGCATGGCAACGAGCCAGGGCATAGATGTGCGAGTATCACCGAGCCTCGAGATACTTGCGGAATTTTTGAGTCATCTAGCCCGAGCCACTTCATATTACGTACAAATGGACGTGAGCACGCCCGGACCGTCGAGTAGCGCTGTAAAAGCAAAAGGGAATGTACAGTCGAGGAACGTACATAGACTACACGTACACTCAGATAATGAGCAACATGTAAAGCCAGAGGAAGAACGATGCACATTATGCGAAGGGCCACATAAACTACCGCAGTGTCATAAGTTCGAGAAACTGAGCGTCGACGAGCGGTGGGAATATGTTAAGAAGAACAAATTATGTTTCAAGTGCATTGTAAAACGGCATAATAAGAACTTCTGTCGAGCGAATAGATGCGCGTCGTGTAATTATGCGCACCATACTATGTTACATGCCGACAGAAAGAGTGAGAGCGTCACAAACGTCAGCGACTACACCGGGAAGGCATTGCTAAAGATAATACCTGTGTGTGTGAAAGTGAATGGTGCAGAAAGCGAGTGTTATGCCCTATTAGATGACGGGGCCACTGTGTCACTAATAGACGAGTCGCTGGCGGGCAACACTGAAGGGGAACGAATACCCCTAGTGCTAAGAAGTGCGCGCGGGCACGAAGTAGTGGACAATGCGTCGCGGGTAGTGAGTGTGTCAGTGCGCGGGCCCAATGGGCAAACACACACGGTGAAGTGTCGTACGTTGAAGCGGCTAGATCTACCCGCGCAGACAGTGCCCGCCGCAGTGATGTCGGAGCACGCCCACATTCGCGACTTGGGCTGCGAGGAAATGTGGGGAGCCAGGCCACTGCTGTTGCTGGGACAAGACAACTGGGAGCTGCTAGTCAGCCAGGAGACTCGCCGAGGGAAGTCAGGTAAGCCAGTTGCCTCTTTGACCAAGTTAGGGTGGGTAGTGCACGGACCAGTAGGTAGAAATTTACCAGATAGTGAAGAATCTGTTAGCTGCATGGTAGAATCTCCTAAAGAGTTACATGAGCTAGTGAAAAAGCAGTTTGAATTAGAAGCTATAGGAATCTCGGAAGTGCCTCGGACGCACAGAGAAGTAGAAAGGGCAAAGGGCATTTTAGAGTCGACCAGCCGGCAAACAGAAAGTGGCGCGTGGGAATTAGGTTTGTTGTGGCGACGGGACGATCCTCAGTTGCCAGACAATTATAAATGCGCACGCCAACGATTGGCGGGAATTAGGCGTCGTTTAGAAAGAGAATCGGCGTACGCTAAAGCCTATACGGCGCAAATAGATAGACTAATCAATGAAGCGGCGGCGGCCTAATCAGTTCTAGGCAAGCGTGCTCCACCTTAGGCCGCATCATCACTTAAGATCAGGTGAGTTGCGGTCAAACGCAAGCTTATAACAATATAAAAAAAAAAAAATGAAGGGTACGCAAGTAAAGTAGAAAACAGGATTGTGTCTGAGCCCATATGGTACTTACCTCATTTTGGAGTAAGGAACCCTAATAAGCCAGGGAAACTTAGGTTAGTATTTGACGCCGCGGCTAGTTATAATGGTACGTCTCTTAATGATAATTTACTTTCTGGACCTGATTTATTAAACTCTTTGTAGGCGTACCTACTGTTTAAATTTAGACTAGGGCCGATTGCATTTACTGGAGATATTGCAGACATGTTCCTACGCATAAAAATTAGAGAACAAGATCGTGGAGCGCAATTATTTCTATGGAACACTGATGGTAGCCGGGATCCTGACGTGTATGTCATGAATTCTATGATATTCGGCGCCGTGTCGTCACCAACATCGGCCATCTATATTTTAAATAAGAACGCGGCTCAATTTGTAGATAAATATCCCGAGGCGGTAGCGGCCATACAAAATAAACATTACATGGACGACTACCTAGATAGTGCATGGTCTGTCGCGCAAGCTAGTGAGCTAATTGAGCAAGTGACTCGCATCCACGCCATAGGCGGGTTTATTATACGGGGGTGGGTCACCAACTCGCAAGAGCTGCGCGACAGACTACAGATAGAGATGCCAGATCGGGTATCGCTCGATAAAGAGGAAGGTTCTACGGAAAGAACATTAGGAATGATCTGGTCACCAAGCACGGACAAATTAGCCTTTGACTTATCTTTTAAGCGGCTGCCTAAGCACATTATTGAAGGGCAAGTAGTACCCACAAAAAGAGAATATTTGATCCGTTAGGTTTTCTATACCCATGCGTAATTCAGTCACGCATTTTAATGAAGCGCATCTGGCATACGGGGATAGATTGGGAAGACAAGTTGAAGGATGCAGAGGCTAAGGCCTGGTTTAAATGGCTGCACAACCTACAACACTTGTCGGAAGTGTCCATACCTCGGTGGTACGGCCTAAAGCCGGAAGGAATGGACCTACATGTCTTTGGTGACGCTAGCGAGTCCGCTTATGCCGCGGTTGCATATGTCACGGGTTGGAATGAGCTAGGGAATAGAGATGCGGCTATAGTAATAGGGAAAGCTAGAGTAACTCCGCAGAAGATAGTTTCTATTCCCCGCTTAGAGTTGCAAGCGGCCGTACTGGCCTGTAGGTAAGCCAACACGGTCGAGTCAGAATTAGGTAAAAGTTTTGTAAATAGATTCTTATGGACAGATAGCAAAACTGTGTTAAAATGGGTTCATTCTGATGCATCGGAATTTCAACGGTTCGTGTCACACCGCTTAGCTGAGATAGATAGGAGGTCAAAGAGGTCCGACTGGCGCTGGGTTCCGTCGGCGATGAACCCCGCAGACAAAGCAACGCGGTTGGATTGGCCCAGTAACAGTGACGAGTGGCTGTCGGGCCCTTCTTTTCTTCGTTGTCCACAGGAGCAGTGGCCAACAAGCACCGACTCCGACGTAGTGCCAGAAGAACAATTAGAGAGGGTGCAACAAGCGCACGCCGTATCAACAAAAGTCGAGTCGTTGCTCCAGTACGATCGGCTGCCGACATGGACACGCGCTCTATATGTCATAGCGCGTGTGTCGATCTTCGTGGATCGCTGCCGTAAGCGGCGCCAGTCATCAGCTGTGACAACAGAGGACCTACGAGAGGCAGAGCTGCGCCTATTGCGACTGGCACAGGCTGAAAGCTACGCAGCAGACATCGCAGCACTACGAGAGGGACATCCGCTGCCTAAAGACAGCAAGTTGCGGGCGCTAGACCCGATGGTCTTCGAAGATGGGCTGGTGAGGATACGCGGCAGGCTGGGAGCCTGCAGCGAGCTCAAATTCGGAGAACGCCATCCCGTAATTATGGATGGGAAACATGCCTTGACACGCCGTCTAGTTTACAGTTATCACGCAGCGGCACTGCACGCAAATCAAGAAACAGTAGTGAACCGCATCCGAGAGAAATACTGGATCACCAATTTGCGTTCGACTGTCAAGGCGGTAGCCGCAAGCTGTCAGCATTGTAGGCTAGAAAAAGCCAAACCATTGGCACCAAAGATGGGAGACCTTCCAACCCCAAGGATGGAAATTGGAAGAAGAGCCTTCGTGCATTGCGGGATCGATTATTTCGGTTCCATGGAGGTTGCCATTGGCCGTCGCAGAGAGAAGAGGTGGGGCGTACTATTCACGTGCCTCGCCACTCGCGCTGTTCATTTGGAACTGGCGTCATCATTGAGCGCCGACTCAGCCATCCTGGCTTTGAGGCGCCTCATTGCTCGCCGTGGATGTCCCGCGGACATGTACTCCGACCGCGGTACCAATTTCGTCGGAGCACACTCCGAGTTACGCGCGGCGCTACGGGAGATGGACCAAAATAAGTTGAGGAGTGAAGCGACAGGCCGCGGAATCGCATGGCATTTCAACCCGCCGGCATCTCCACACATGGGCGGGTGCTGGGAGCGCCTGGTGCGCTCAGTGAAGAATGCGCTCAAGGTGAAGAGTGCCCTCCTCGCTGAGGCCGAGCTCATCATTAATAGCCGGCCTCTCACATATGTGAGCAGCGACGTGGAGCACCCGGTGGTGCTCACCCCTAATCATCTCCTGCTGGGCACTGCCGCAGGAGATGCTCCGTGTACACGTCGGCACGCGGCCGACGTTGACTCCCGTCGGATGTGGAAGAAAGTGAACGCGCTGGCCGACCTCTTTTGGAGGCGATGGCTGCGCGAGTACCTGCCAACGCTTCAGCGTCGTAACAAGTGGACGGACAATAGTGAAAATGTGAAAGTGGACGACGTAGTCGTCATAGTGGACGAGAATAAATCTCGAAATCAGTGGACCAGGGGTATAGTGCAAAGAGTGTACCCCGGGTCAGACGGAGTAGTTAGGGTCGTAGACGTAAGAACTAATAATGGGGTCCTGCGTCGACCTGTTGTAAAGATTGTTGCGCTTCCCACAGACGGAAGCGTAATCGGTTGAACCCTCTTACGGGGGGTGGGATTGTTAGGAAGCGCAGCAACCTACTTAGTTATTTAAGTACATATAAGAATAGATAAGTTGTTTAGAATAGTTTTTAATGTACTAAATACGTAGTAGTAGGCATTAGGAAAGCTAGAACAAGGTTTATAGTTACAATATCGAAGTTATTATTAGATTGTCATTTTTGTATATAAACCTACACCATTTGTAATGTGCTTATTAAAAGGATAAATGATAGATACTATATAATTAATAATGTAGAAGCACATAATTTGCCTTGTAAATCTATACATACATAAGCCGATATAGAATTGTATAGAGAAATGCGGTACCTGGATTGGAGGAAGCGAGATAGCGATACTCCTTACCCCCGACACGCCCTCCAGCTACGTACGCGCATATAAATATTGCTGCCCGGCGATCGAGCAGTCAGTCTTCGCTCACACGTTGCGCCTATACTTGCTCCGCTATTATTGTCTGTTATTATTGTCTGTTGTTATGCTATTGTGTTTCTTAGTGAATAAATAAGTGTTCATTGTGTTACACCCGTGTTCTCCCTTCGCACACTATCAACCCCGCACCTGAATATCCTACAATTACCAAGACAAAATCATTTCGCTTCGGGAAATTAACCACTAAAATTTTAGCGTGTATAATGCAAATATAAAGTAAAAATCGGGTCAACACCTAAGATTATATAAGAAATAAATTGCATAGCATTTAAAAACAGTTTATACATGTTATGCAGCCTTATCGTTTTAGTGATAAGATTTGTTTAATGGTTTGTTAACGTTTTTGGCTTAGTTAAGGCCGACGTTCGACTTGTCACTGCCACTTTGTTTAGCTGAAGAGCTTTCATCTATCAAAAGAGTATTATGTGTAAAAGAGTATGTATGACAGAGCAAAAACCAAAAAGTTCATGTTAAACTTATTGGTGTGAAACTGTCATCTGAATATTCTATGACTGGTTTAAAAGATTACTGATTATAAGTCAAAAATCTTTTTTTTTATATATAACCAATCAGTACTTATCAAACAATAAAAATAGCTAATGTTTATCAATATAATCTTGTTTACTATACTACACTAAAAGTAACTGATAAGAAATAACAATCAGAATTTGTACTTTTAATCATTGACTTTTTTTCTTCAAACCTTAGTACTTTTTTTTCCTTACCTGTCACTGACATGTTTTCATTCACTCTTTTTTCATTAGTACCATACAAAGTGGTGATATCATTCACTCACTTTTTATTAGTGCCATACAAATAATAAACAAACAAAAAAAAAAATACTTAGTAGTGAGGCCAACACGGACACAAAAAAAAATGTTATATTATTCTGTCAAACTCAAACTCAAAATCATTTATTTGAAATAAACCATTTACAGGTACTTTTGAATTGTCAGTCAGTCAGAAAGTTGAAGCTAGTTGCTCGTTCCAAACAGTAGGTTTCTATGGAGAAGAACGAGCAAGAAACTCCATGAACAACACTCTTTTAAAATCAATAATATGTTACAAATTTTGGTTACATCATTCATATTGAATCTAGGGTACAATGTGAGAACAATGTAACAAGTCGTGTACGTTAAAAGAGGTTTAGATAAAAATATAATCATAATAAACAATTCAAAATAAATTAAGAATAACCGAGGCAGCTAAGAGATGACCAGTCCCAACTAACGGCGCCCGTTCACGAACATGACGCACGGATCGGCATCATTTGGCTCAACCATTTTGAAGGGAACCGAATAATCCAACACGCGCGCCACCGTCAGCGAGACATTCCAGTGAGCATGACATACTCCCAACCGCCAGGGCACATTCAAGTCAATGAAAGACATACCTCGTAAATGGTAGCTTTAAATAACATAGTGCTCACATGTATGTGCTATGAAAATTATATAATACTAACACATTGAGTTTATACAATGCAAAAATAATGTAGATCTATATCTTCAGCAGGTCCAAAAATAATTAAAAATGCTAATCAATTAATCTATGAACCCTTATGGCTGTGGAGCTAGACCAGCATCCAGCCAAGCATTTTTATCAGTGATGTACCAATGAATAATATGCTCGGCTGCATAGTGTGCGTTTTATATAAGACTTAAATTTTGTCTCATTTTGTTGAACAAAAATCATGTCACATGTCATTAATTATAATCCTTGTTGTCGACATACAATAATATTTAAATGGAATGCAGTGGTGAATCGGGAAAAAGGGGATTATAACCCCTTTTTTCCCGATTCACCACTGCATCCCTATTCACCATGTTTTATGGTGAGAGATACCTCAGGCTTTAAGTTACTCACTACGAACATACTTGAACTAACCCAACAAGAAATATTGAGTCAAACCGAAACCCGACCAACCATGTGGTGAATCAAGATTTGTTTATTGGTTTTATTTGTTGCACACTTGCTATTCCAATTTACTTTTGATTCTGGCAGAATTGTAGACTAGATAGTCTGCATAAACTTGGGAATCAAGCTGAAGTCCTAAATAATCCCATGTGAAAAACAAAGAAGGGACAATAATCTTCATAAGTGTCATATCAAGTGTTAACCTAGATTAATTTCTATATTATGTCAAAGAAACATTCATCCTTCCTCACAAACTTTCGCATTTATAATATTAATAATAAGTAGGAAAGAATACTTGCCATGTAGAAATAAGCAAGCGCCGTCATAGTTGCCCACAGAATAGTACCAGTATTAACAGCTTTAATCCAGAAGTAGTAAGTGAGCAGCATGCAGAATATGGCAATCCCTTCATTGTCGTAGCTGCCAGCGACTGAACGACTGATGTAGCCTGGTACTATGGCTATCATGGCCGCAGCGACGAGACCAGCTCCATCATCCTGTTTAAGATAAAGTGGGATATTTAACAGTTTTATTATTTTAACTAGCAACCCGCTCCAGCTTCGCATGTGTGCAATTATTTGAATTTTCGAAATCTCCTTGTCCTGGCAATACCAAATACAACAAAAAAGAATTATCAAATTTGGAGCAGTAATTCGGAAGTCATGCGCGTACAGACATTTCGGTGACTTTCTTTTACACTATGTATTATTATAATTTGGTTAAACCATGGTCAGTAAGTTATTATTATTTCAGCCTGGATTTTCCAACTGCAGGGCAAAGGCCTCACCACTCTCCTTCCAACTCTCTCTATTAAGGGTTATTTGGGGCCAGTCTTTTTCGAAGGAGTCCAGATCATCCCGCCATCTCCTCTTGGCCCTACCGCGATGTCGCTTGCCATGTAGAGGGACCCATTGGGTTGTGCGTTTGGCCCAATAATCGTCTGACATGCGGCAGATGTGTCCAGCCCAATTCCAGTCAGCAAGTAAATTAAATAAATTAAATCTTTTCTTATTGTTGTAGCGATTGATCCAGATTTTTACTTCAAAATATCATTATCTGATGTAAATCAGTTTTACATAGTTTTTTTACACTTGCATATGTAAATATTCACCTATACAAATAAATAAAATTGAAGAGCATATGCAATATCAAAATAACAGCTAATACTTATATGTACACAAAATGAATATTAGCACAGTACATAAACAGGAAAAGAAACAATGTTTAAAATGTTCATCTGTCTGTCTGTTGATCCAGGTAATCTCTGAAATGATAAGTCCGATTTTCACAGCACATTCACTGGTACATAGCTGATGGTATGAGTAGGGTTGCCAACTCTTTGTCGGTCAAATATAGTCGTTCTAAAATTTTTACCCATAAAAATATAGTAGATAACGAAAAGGTGAAAAAAAATAGTAGGTTCCAAAAATTAGGTAACTACTAAGGAAGAATATTTTGTGAATTATTGAATGCATCTGTCAACTTGACATTCCAGAATTGTAAAAAATAGGTATTGACGTTTTGTTTTACGCTAACACATTTTGAAACGAATATTATTGCTAAGAGAGATGACTTTAAAATATAGTAGTTTCTCCTACTATAACTTTTTTTCAAAAATATAGTAGTCGGACCTCTAATATAGTAGGATACTATAATATATAGTAGGGTTGGCAACCCTAGGTATGAGGTAACATAGACTACTTTTATTGTATTTTTAAAGAATTAGGGTTCCGCTCATACAACCAACATAAACACTGAAAAAGTCTCAGGCATAAGCTAGTAAATATTTTATATTGTTCTGGTTATAGCAGTCGTAACAATAAAACATGTCATAAATGTGTTAAAAGAGTATATATTTTGTACTAACCTTCAATTCTTTAGTCAGTAGATAAGTGACAATAGTAGTGAGTGAAGAGAAGAACGGAGCAAGGAAGACGCACACATTCCTGATGTCTATGGTAATATTCAAGAACTGCATCATGTTGTATAGTGTGGTGGAAGTTACCATCAGACCGGGGTAGATGGTACCTGCAAACAATAAGATATAGTTTAGGCCAAGGTTTCTTAAAGTGGGGTCCACGGACCCCTTAGGGATCCGTAGCATGAGTATCAGGGGTCCGCAGAAGGTCAGTTAACTTGGCCAAGCCACAAACTCGAAATAGGGCTAGTTTTCTTTTCCTAAAATATTCTTTGACAGGGGTTTGTGAAATTATTTAAATTGTTCACAATTAGTGGTCCGTGACTAAAAAAGTTTAAGAAACTCTGTTTTGGGCCGTATTGCAGATTGAGAGATGTAATAATATTCCTGCAAATATACTTGAATAACTTACCACCAATGATACGTCCCAGCGGATACCATGCTCTATCGTCAAACCAGTTGTGGAAGTTATAGAACCCTTCCTCAGTGAGGTATCTGGTGGTTCTATAATTAAAGTAGGGGTCGAACTCGTGAATGACGCTCTCGAAACGTAGGACAGAGAATAGACGCGTACCGAAAGCTGAAAAAAAAAAAGTTTTATAACTTATTTTTTAATAATTTTTTTAATAGAATAAAAAGTTAGCAAAATCAATGTTGAATTTGCAAATATTTGGAAAGTATAGAAAATACTTTTTTCCGCTAATATTGCCAAGAAGCCGTGCCAATCGGCATCCGGCGATATTAAACCAAACTGCAATACACACTACAGCCTGAAATACGTCGGTGCCGGTTTTTTATATTGAGAAATGTTTAGTCCCAAAGTGATGCTTAGTGTCCTAAGACTACCCACTGACCGTTATCAACAAACTAACAAAGCAATGATATTTCTGATAAAAACATAACGCATCACGGTTATGTTTTTCTAAAATCGCCACATTTTATCGCCATTGCTTATCACAATATGACCACGTAAGTCATAAATAAAATCGATCTATTTCGTATTTTATCGAAAGGACACGGTATGGTATCGTTCTAATACAAATGTAAATGCTAATTAACTTTTAAAAATACTCACATAATATTGCTGCCATTGATAAAACAGCCAGTTTTAAAAATGTTAGTTGTTTGTCAGACGATAGCTGCGGGAGCCTCGACTTGGATTGCACCTCCACCGTCATTTTGGGTTTGTGATAATTTACTTTATTGTATTATTACACATAAATAGCGCTGTAGATTGGGTATTTATTTTAAATAGAAATGTTTCGACTTTCGGGTTTCGCCGGCAACATATCCTTTTCGTTTTTCGGCGACGCGAATTGACAGATCATGAGCGGCGTGGCATAATTTGTTGCCATAGTAAAAAGTAAAAAGCAAATAAAAAAAATAGTCTCACATTTATTTTTTGTTAATTTAATTAATGAATTATGTCGTGACAGCAGCACTTTAATTTAATATGAGTGAAACGTATTCATTAAATTTATTTTATTCAATTTCTATGAACATCGAATAAAAACAGAAAAACTATATTAGAAGTAATGGAACTCAACGCTAACATTTGTCAAAAGAGCATGTCAATAGTAGTCTAGACTAGGGATGTCGAAACATCGAATCATCGATATATCTGAATGTTTCAGCAGAAACGTCGATAAAGCAATGTGGTTATTATTTTCTTCGGGATTATTTCTACAAGAAATCAATCAACAGTGATATCTAAAACAACAAAGCGAATGTTAGTACTAAAAGTAAATGTATAATTAGTTATAATTATTCAGGCTTTGTCGTGTATCTTTACAGATCTTTTGCATAAAATGACTCGACGAAACTTTAATGTTGAAAGAATCGATATCTCAAGCTCCCAAGTATTTGACAACCTTATCGAAAGAGGCTATTGACAGGACGACAGATCAGATGGGACAAAATATCTTCTTTAGCATTGTTTATGTTTTTTCTCTTTTCTGTTTTAAACAATCGTGTAAAGCGGTCTCACGTTGCGACTAAATTAGCTTTAAATGTCATTCTTGTAAGATTCATTTCGATACAAAAAATCTTTCTTGTTCTCGTCGTCGTTGTAGTTTCCTTGAAATAGTTTCGGTCGGTGCCCGTTGGTCGTTCTTTCAGAGACCACGTAGGTAGTTTTAAATAAAATAGTGCAAATACCTGTTGCTAGAATCCAAAAATTTACAAACATCTTTAATTTCAATTCAGTTCAAAGTTAATAACTGTGTGAATGAATACGAGATAAATCTGTCCACAGTTCCGTATATGACTAACAGGTCGGAAGGAAGAACCTCTTGGATATGAACCGTGTGAAAAATTAAATAGTGGTGTGAAAGTATTTGGCGCGTTATTTTTATGTGATGTCTGACGGAGATCCATCTCTCGAAGAAGATGTGCCAAAACCTCTGCTTGAGAGGGTAGAGGAAAATGTGTTTACGCCGAAGATAGCGACTCCTATCTTTACGGGAGGTGTGAAGCTGCAACACAAGAGGTCTGATGCTGGGGAGACTGAGTCCTTCCTATCTGACGCACAAAGGAATGAGCTTGCATTCCAACAATTATTCCAAGATGGAGATGGAGCATTTCACCAGGTAATCCTTTTTAATCTCTTGGCTGTATAACTTGTTGACAAAGGCATTGGAAAATTTAAGGCTATGAATCATTTTTTCTTACTAACAACTTAGAGCAATTCAAAAGTCTTATTGCTATCTTATTTCTGTAACTCTGCTTTCATGACTATAAACAATTTACTGATTCATGGTAATGTACATTTAAAGTATTGTGAAACAAGCTTATTTTTTATTTTATAATGAGTTTATGTTGGTAGTATGAGCCATTGAGAATAAGGCAAAGGTCAACTTGGTATTATATGGCCCAAGTTAAGTAATGTATGTGAAGCATGTAGGTTTTAACTCTCTACTATAAAACTGGGTAGGTGGGCATTTAAATATCTTTTTTCTATATTAGTGTTATAATAATAATATTGAAATTAATACTATATTTTACGCTAGCTTATGCAACTTGGTTTACTCAAATATCAGTTCTGCAGGGTATTAATTTTTTGCACAGAATGCTCATTCTTACAAGTTTTTTTTCAAACTTATTAGTAGCCTTTGTTAGTCTTTATAACATAAGCTATCCTCCTGTGAAATTCCTATCAAAATCAGGCCAGCCGTTATGGAGATTAGCTGGAACAAACAGACAGAGAGAAAAAAATAATTGATGTTTTTTTACTAAGTTAATTACTGTGTAAAAAAGGTTTAGAAAAATAACAGCTTTTATATTTAGTTCTTATTCTTTTGTCTTATTGAAAGCTATAGCTATTTACAATAATCTAAAACCATTTTCCATCATGCTATGCTTTGCCAACTGATGGCCTAGGGTGGGGGTAAGTTATAGGGAAAAGTATACATTTTAATTATTACAATCAAATTAAGCTTTTGGAATCTCTAGGGGGGGGGGGGGGGAATCGGCCTAGGGAGGACTGCCCCATCCTGCCCCAGCTTGGCGCCCTTGTATCCAGCTGTGTATTATAAACTACAGGGTGCCAATCAAAATAAAGTGGCCAGCACTCAGTGTATTGTTGCCACTTGTTGAGTTATTTTGTTATATCAGCTTAGTTCAGCCATAATAAGTTATATCTGAGAACTAGAAACTGGCAATAACAGTTCAAAGCACTATAAAACTTGTGTTTTTTTTCTACTGCTTCTAAAATTAATCAGTGTAGGTACTAAAAAAAAATAATTAATAATCTTATGTCCTAAAAAAAATATTTATTCATGAGTTGGTTTGTTTTTCCCCTTTTTATATTCATTTGCATAGAAGTTATAAACTTATTATATAAAAAAAACAACAATTGATTTAAAAATAGAAGTTACACATATAATTATTAGATAAGTACAGGTAAATTATTCTAACATTTAATGAAAATAAGACACAGTAAACCTATTTTTGTTTCTGGAATTTTCTAGTAAATGTCAACATTTGGCCATGACTCAAGTCAGGACTAAAATAGAAATTACACAAAAAAACATAACAGAAAAAAAACTATTTTTATCATTTTCCTCACTACATTGCTGAAAACATATAATTATTTTTACATGTGATCAAACAGTGTGGTTATAGATAATAATAGTTTGACAACACCAAAGTATGTACAGCTAGTGGTTTTACATAATTAGCTCATTATTATTAATTAGTTACTAGGTCATTGTTTCCATATTATGATTTCTGTAATTTTGTTTAAACAAGGAATGGTTATTTGAGTGAACAATGAAAAACTAAACTCAAGATCAACCACATGAGTTTTATTGTTATGGCCAATAATTAGTATAATCTTGATCACGAGAATGGGTGGACCCCACCCATTCTGGTGATCAAGATAATATCTCTATGGTGCTTAACAAGGATAAGCAAAGTCGCGGGCAAAAGGTAGTTATAGATAGTCCAACTCATCCGTGCGCAGCACCTTGTGTGTGTGCACTTGTAATCTTTATCTTTATATATATAGTACTAGCGACCCGACCCAGCTTCGCATGGGCCTATAGCCTTCCTCGATAAATGGACTATCCAACACAAAATAATTTTTCAATTCGAACCAGGAGATCCTGAGATTCGCGCGTTCAACCAAACAAACGAACAAACTCTTCAGCTTTATAATATTACTAGCGACCCGACCCAGCTTCGCATGGGCCTATAGCCTTCCTCGATAAATGGACTATCCAACACAAAAATAATTTTTCAATTCGAACCAGGAGATCCTAGATTAGCGCGTTCAACCAAACAAACAAACTCTTCAGCTTTATAATATTACTAGCGACCCGACCCAGCTTCGCATGGGCCTATAGCCTTCCTCGATAAATGGAGTATCCAAAACAAAAATAATTTTTCAATTTGAACCAGCAGATCCTGAGATTAGCGCGTTCAACCAAACAAACTTTTCAGCTTTATAATATTAGTATAGATAAAACAAAGTCGCTCACGCTGTCTCTACGCTTATATCTTTTAAACTACGCAACGGATTTTAATGTAGTTTTCGTTAATAGATAGAGTGATTCAAGAGGAAGGTCTATACATATAGTTTGATCTACATTGCGCCTGTGCGAAGCCGCGGCGGTTCGCTAGTTAACCGCGCTAGTTTTGTTCGACGACTGCCACGTCACTACCACAAATTAATAATAAATAAATAATAATATGTGGGGATATTTGACACACGGTCAACTGACCCCAAACTAGGAAGACCCTGTACTAGATAGATATACATACACAAATACTTTTAAATACATACGTATATAGATAAACAACAACCAGACAGAAGGCGAACACAAGTGCTCATCACACAAATGTTTACCTTGGTCGGGATTCTAACCCGCAAGTCGCAACACGCTGCGCAGCCACGCTGCTCGTTCGTGTGTAAGAGCCCTTATCCTCGAGTGCTATAGGCTATATTTTATTATGAATAAATTAGGAATCTGTAAGAAAAGTCACGCGAACGTAGTCGCCGGTAAAAACTTAAAAAGAATATGGGTAGGTACAGATTCATGTTTTCCTCAATTACCTATTACATTGTTATTTAAATAGGTGACGACCTGATACAGTTTCCTTTGTATGTCAATGTTAATTTAAACGTAAAACGATCATGCAAATAGGAAGGTAATACAAAAGGTTTGCTCACAGCAAAATTGTGCCAAAAATGGTCGGAACCTATTTTGTTTTTTATTTTAGTTTTATTTAAGTTTTTTTGCTGGTAAATGCGTGACGAAAACGTTAGGAAAAGTGTGATCGGGCGACGCGGAACGGAAGTTGACAGGGAGATATAAGTTAGTGAAGATAGAAAGAGAGAGCGTTACGTTTCGTATATTACTGTAGGGGCTAAAGAGACATTTTCTTTTGTCCCTTTCTCTCATAGCCAGTTGTAAACGGATACATTCATACATATAGATGGAGCTAAAGAAGTTTTACTTCAGTCGTGTGGTCAAAAGCACACTCGTATTTTTTAAAATTTAAATTTTGTTTTTATCGCGATGAACTTAATTTAGTCGACAAAACTAAGTAAAGCAGTTCCTCGAGCCACTTATGATTATATGGAGTAAATCTTCTTTTTAATCCTAATCTTATATTATACAAGTTGATACCCGCGACTTCGTCCGCGTGATTGTCGGTAATCAGAGGGGTTTTGATTGTTTTTGCGCGGAACTCGCGGATTTTTCCTAAAATAAAAGTAGCCTAAGTTAATCCTTACAACACCAGCAGCAGCAATCTGCCGGTGAATGTCCAGGGGGCCAAGTCTGCTATTTTTATAATTTCGTCATTCCAACACGATCCCATTGCCATTTTGCTAAAAGTTCGTAATCTGCTAAATTCATAATGGTCGATCATTGGTCGGTCGAATTAAAAGCAATGACTGCACAATGACGTTCTAATGGTAGGTCACTGATCAAAGGAACTGTCAAAATTTTAGCAGATTACCGTCTAAGTCAGTCATTCAATTGTCATTTTGTACGAGATTACCATTCTATATAATTTCTTTAAATGGCGTGTCAGTGGTTGACCATTGGAAAGTCATAATGACGCCATTATATTAGTAGATTACCAAACTTGTCAAAATCAACAACTATGAAATCAATGACAGACTATTCTGACACTATTGTAATAGCAGACTTGAGGCCCTGTTTAAATCGGTCGTTTCAGAGATTAGCCGGAACAAACAGACAGATAGACGAAAATTAAAAAAAAAAACTTGAGAGGTGTCAAGGAACACCCACCCGGATGGAACGAAGTTCCTTTAGATTCTTTAGTGAAGGAATTGTAATAAATTTTTTTTTTTTGGTTATAATAATATTTTTTTTATAATTAACAAATATAATATAAACTTAACGAAAATAACTGGCTTGCTTTCTATGAGAGAGAGAGAGAGAGAGAGAGAGACAGACAGACAGACAGAGAAACACGCGCACGCCGCACGGCTTACAACTATAGCAAAAAGTGTCGATACAACTTTTGGTCATATTTTTTTCCGTCTAGCCCCCTTTCGCAACGCGCGATAAGGAACTTCGTTCCAAAATACTTTTTGATATAGGTAAGTACCGTAAGTACTTCCAAATGCATTTAGTAAATAGCTGGTATTTTGACATTTCAAATAGACACTTCAATTTTATTTAATTGTAGGTGTAGAAAAGCGAAGGTTCATTCACCGACCAAACGCGAAATATCGCTCACTGTTCACTATCAACTATTACTACAGTACCTTACCTACTTAAATTAAGTTACCCCCGCCTCGCTGACTTTGTGTTTCTGAGGCTAGGGTTGCCAGGTCTTAAAACGGAAAAGCCGTACCGACCAGCCAGTTTAGCCGGCCATTTGGTTAAATAAGCCGGACAGTGGAGGACAGTGAGATACAGGCGGAGTGGAAACCAACATAATTATGACAAATGTAAAAAAAGATGGTTTTTATAAAAACCGACAAGACTTTCCATGTACTCGTATAGCAGGTCAATTTTAGACGTAAAATAACCTGCCGTGGTGCGCGACAAGTGGCAGGCGAGCCAGCGATCACATAACCTAAGCCGGTGAGTGAATACGTAGCAGCGTTTTAGCAGCCTGACTTGCATCTAATTCGTACCAATAAGTCTCTTTGACATGCTGAGTTCAACTGCCCTGCATTTACCAAATATTTTAAAAGTTTTTGGTAGGCCCGGTCGAGCACCGTCCTATTTGAACGGACACGCAACCAGAAAGCCTTACTGTGTCCGGCTTTAACCGGATGCCTAGCAACGCTAGTTGAGGCTAATGTCCGGAGCAAAGAGAATATAACCACGGTTATATTAAAGTTAAGAATCCGTAAGAATATTCACGTGGGTGAAAAGCTACTGTACAGACGCCAGCACATTACCCTATACCAAATGACAATGCCAGATCCTGCCCCACCCATGTACAGAAAAAGTAACACATGTACAGAAAAAGTAAATTAATGGAAATAATTGTAATGAATATAGAACCTTTCTATACTAAATTGTTTTTCTTTAGCACTTGCGGATTATGAAACCTACCCACAAAATACAAACTCATTTTACCTAAAATACAATTTAACCTATAATCAATGTCATTATTGTTTTTAGATATAAACGGAAACCGCAAGTTCTACAGTCATTAAGACTAATGTTTAGTTATCAGCAATAAATAAACAGTAAGATGCTACATATTGCACATGACTTTTATTGAGTGGGGCAAAGTTCTATAGAGTTTCTGGCATTGTCCTTTTAAATTTTCCCAATCCATACTTACTAATATTATAAATGCGAAAGTAACTCTGTTACGCTTTCACGATGAAACGGCTGAACCAATTTTGATGAAATTTGGCATGAAGATAGCTTTAACCCCGGGGAAGGACATAGGCTACTTTTTATCCGCGACTTCGACTGCATTCGCTATAACCGACATTCACGCGGACGAAGTCGCGGGCAAAAGCTAGTTGAATGTAAACCTTTATCATCATCATATCAGCCTATTGCCGTCCACTGCTAAATGTAGGCCTCCCCCAGAGATCGCCAACCAACCCGGTCTTGGGCAGCCCGCATCCATCCGCTGCCAGCCACGTTCTTCAAATCGTCGGTCCATCGTACCGCAGGGCGTCCCACACTACGCTTGCCCAAACGCGGTCTTCACTCTAGAGTGTGTCTGCTCCATCTACCGTCTGTCCGTCTGCAGACGTGGCCGGCCCACTTCCACTTCAGCGTGCTAATTCGATACGCAACGTCGCGGTTGGTGACTTTAGTTCTCTGACGAATGACTTCATTGCGAATTCTATCCACCAGAGAAACCCCGAGCATCGCTCTCTCCATGGCACGCTGAGCAACCTGGCGCTGATGTACCTTACTCATTTGTAATAAAGTTGAAAATCTATCAAAGAAGTTTGACAGATTGTTGTAGCTTGATGAGCTGGTCCCTGTACCTATAAAGCCAAGCCAAACCAAGCCAAGAACGGATTTGACTTAGCTTCCATGCAGACGAAGACGCGAACAAAATCTGGTTGTATATTAAAAGTACCGTAGTAAAATTTGTAACGTAAAAAAGTATTTAAAATGCTTACGTTTTTTGGTTTGTTACCTACATTTGCCACGCTAATCTCAATGGTGCTTAGCTAATAAAGATAAGTGCTGTTAGTTAGCACTCATTACTTTAGTATAAGGGCTAACACGCACTGACATACTAGCGCGAGCGCACGCGATTATTCAGTACTGCCAATTTTGTTGAGCAAGTGTTTACCTTATTTTAAGCTATTTATGTCTCTGTCTCCCCAATAAAACAAGAAAGACACAGATATTAATAAGAGCTGTCAATTTAAATTGAACTGAAGTTCATACAATTATAGTTGTCATTTCAGAACGTATTTTTTTTTTTCATTTTATAGGCATACGTTTGACCACTATCTCACCATGGGAAGCGATGATGCGGTCTAAGATGGAGCACGCTTGCCTAGAAGTAACCTATTCACTCTTGACTTAAAGGCTCCCAGGTTGTAGCTATCAGGAAACACAGACTCAGGCAGGGAATTCCACTCCTTAGCAGTACGCACAATGAATGTGTTCCCAAAACGTTTTGTGCGTGTGGGTGGGATGTCCACCATGACCCGGTGGCGCATCGCCGTATTGATTAAAAACACTGCGAAGTTCAAGGAAAAAGCTAATTTGACATCTCTAACTTAGTTCTTATCTTTCGCCGTCCTTTTCTTCTGTTGCATGTTAGTAAGAGATGCCAATTGTCTAATTTTAGTTTAGTTCGTGAACAAGGGAGTCGGCACCAGTGTCAAAATTGTCGCGAGTTCGGCCTACCTTATCGCTTCCCATGGGGGTCGTAGAAAATGTGTAAACTAGATTAAGTAACTGAAGTACAGGAAGCTATATACACTTGAGTATTATCCTATAACATAAGTAGCACGAAAAATGATAACCACTTGACATAAGAATACATTTTATCGGTCTTAACCGATAACATTTATAGGTAGGCACTTGCCTACTTTCTTTATCATTGTTCCGGTGTGTACCGATTGCTTTTCAGAAAGCAACTGGACGGTAGCGTCCATCTATACTAGAATATTATAAATGCTAATGTAACTCTGTCTGTCTGTTAAGCTTTCACGGCTAAACCATTAAACCGATTTTGATGAAATTTGGCACAGGCTGGGCTAAGCTTGAACACCATAAAAGACAAGCAATTTTTTAAAAAGTACTCCACTTCATCTTCGTTCTTGATAAGCCAGTTATTCAAGAAAACAAAGGCGCCTTAATGTTTTTTCCATAGCTCGTCTTGTCGTCGCGACAAACTAGTAGAGAGTTCTTGCCGGCCAGTGTGAATAAGCAACCAACTATTAATATAATATGTGTCTCTTTTATTGACACGGAATTTACATCTATTGTAGGCATTAGGCATAGATATAAGAAAGAAGATTGTACGTTCCTTGAGCGAGAAAATGGGCGACAACTAGTCGGTTCCACGTCGTCGGGGGGGACGATGCCAAAATGGTGACAGCCATTTATTTGGTCTCTCGATTCGCGTGGGAAGAGATGGGGTAGACGCGAGAACCACGAGGTCAATGACTATCGAATAGACATGTGCTGTTCGCGCATGATAACTTTATATAAACAAGATTTACTTATTATAATTTGCGTCAGACATTATCTATACATAACTTATTCATTACGGTTCAACGCACGTGTGTGTTTCGGAATCGCTTGACTAGTTCGAGTTGCTCTCACGCTGCTTGAGAAGACTCAGTTTGGAGTCCTCAAACAATCGGTCCCGTTAAGGGATACATGAGGAAATAAGACTTATTTATCACAAAACTTGTCTAACGATTTAATTATTTTCAAGAATTAATGTAAATAGAACTTTCGCTTTTAACATTGACATTGATCTTAAGTTTCTTTGCGCAAATATTTGGCTGCAATCTCAATGTAATGTAAAGAATGCATAGCCAGCTAAGTTTTCAGACAAGTCGCCGGCACGGAGTCGCAATGTGCGCAATCATTGAGAAAACAAGACTTGCTTAAATAAAAACTAGTTTGTGTAAAAAAAAAATACTCACGTTCTAATTATTTTCAAAAATTATATAGACCTAAGTGAGTTGTGAGTAGCACATTCGCTTTTGATTTAAAGTTTCCTCGCGACAAACATTTGGCTATAATCCCCCCCATGTTAAGTAAATAATGCATAGCTAGCAAAGTTTTCAGACAAGTCGCCGGCGTAGTGTCGCAGTGTGTGCAATGCATGCCTTCACGTTAAAATTTGCGTGTCGATTACCCACATTAACTCACATTTAAGCTTCTAACAGCACTAAACAGTCGTCAATACACTTTTAAAATCAATAATATTTGAATATTTTATTACTGAGAACTTACACAAACGTGCGTACGTGTAATATTAGTGAAAAGGTTTAATTAAAATTGAGAGATAGCTCGTATCTCTTACTAAAATTCTAAGATTACTGATCAAACACAAATGATTCAGTCTCAAGTCTGCGTTGAACAGTGAACGAAGCAAGGTCAGTGGCTACGTGTTCGTAATTTAAGAGGTTTTGCAGTTTTTGTGAGCCATACGATGATAATGAGGTGATTTACTAAAGGTCTGTGTTAAATAGTTCTGTGTAAAATTAACAACTTCAACGAGAAGTGTAAAATGTCTATGTCTACGGGTATTATCATGAATAAAGTAGTAATTTTCGTTATCTGCGCTGAATCCTTTCGTGTTGTTGAACCATTGTCGTTGATCTCTGATTCAACAATGAATCTTACGTGTAAATGTAAAGACTTCAATTTAGCTTGTGAATCAACTTGTCATTTAAGAAAGTGACTGATTCGCTTACTGTTTGGGCCAGACGGAGAGGGACGTCCAGGAGGAAAACGGGGAGCTCCAGGCGATGTCGGTCCTCAGCACATACCAGGACAATCTATCGCAGGACATGAACACCGACCGGTGAGTGAAACAACTCACTATGCAATGCAAATGAACCACACACTGACGTTTTAATGAGTCACCGTCAATTTTGGCAGGTATTCCGTATTTGTTGTGTACTAAAACAAATGTATGTACTACTGCAAACCGATTCGTTTTAGCCTTTTTGTGTTGGAAGAACTGAATGTGTTTCCGAAGTATAATTATCTTATTATTGTTCTCTCTTTTAGTTGGTATATTATGTAACTCCTTGGAACAAGCAACGAATGCGTTTTTAGTTTCTTATTATTCAAAATAAGAACATGTTAGAGGTGGGTTTCATTGCTAGGTAGGTCATGAATACTCTTACTTACTTTGAAGGTCGATTATGATCGTCCTTGTTTTTGGGCATTGCAGAACACGTGTCTACTACAATTTATACTATAGGCTGAAGCCATGACAGGGAGCCTATTTATTGATTATCCAATGTCGTAATAGTTTCTATGTTCCAATGTAATATTCTATTCTTTAGGGAAATATGTGGCCTTCATAAACAGGCCAATTTTTATATTCAATTCCCTCAAGTTACTCTGCTTGTCAGTGTTGTAATTTTATTTATATGTCATTCCCTTTTGTTATTTTCAAAACAAGACTTGGTTCAGTAACTTCACTTTTATATCAGCATTCTTACTTTCTTCATTTTTATTACGTTTACGTGTTATTTTCTCGAATATAAGTATATACCTATCTAATAATATAATATATCGAATATATACCTACAAATTAAGACAGTTCCAATGCGAAAGGCTTTTACGAATCGGTTGACTGTTATACTATTCACTAAAGTTAGGTAAATAACGTATATAAAATAGCATGTAAATAAAAAAATACACATGTTCAATCACTAACTAGGTATTGATAATGATTAATATATGTTAATTATTTTTAATCGTAGTTGGTAATTTAATTTAATTAAGGTTGGTATACCAATCTATGAAAGGAAAGTTGGTACTGACATTTTAATTAATATTGGATAGTGGTGTAGATAACATACGAGCAGTAATTGTAACTCCTGAATAAGTACATAGGTATATTGTTTTAACCTACTAAGTAATTCTCGACTAGCACACTAGCACAGGATTTTTTGCATTGCATTGCATGCACGATTCTTATCAAAAACCAAAAACACAAAAATGGTTCGAATTATTTTCCTGCTGTCAATTATTCCCTCATTTATACATCATGCACAAAGGTACAAAGGCGGACTTAATGCCTTAGGTATTCTCTACCAGTCAACCAAGGGTGGTGAAGAGATAACATGGCAGGTGCATAGTTAAAAAGAACAACTTATGCAGACTGAATATTAAAAAAAAAGAAAGAAAGAAAAAATATTGTGATATAAAAATGAAATATCGTTAATCGCGCGTAAGTTGCTGTGATTGGTTGTTTGATAATGCAGTCAACCAATCAGCAGCTTTCGCGCGCTTTAAATATGTCACATTATTTAACAGCCCGGGTGTTAATTACTTAATCTTTTGACCGCCACAGTGATATATAGATGACAAACCAAAATGTGCCCACGTCACGGTCACGACTACATGACAGATTTCTAACTCGAACCTTGGCACGTTTTTGCTTTTTTTAACGTGGCGGTCGAAAGGGGTCGTGTCGTGGGGCTTTCGGGACTGCGGCCACGGTCTGGGATTCCATTACTGTATTTATAGATGGAATCCGGGACCGTGGTCGCGGCCCCAAAACCCCCACGACCTGTCGAAAGGTAAACGCAGTTTCATTGGCAGGTACAATTTGTATAATTTTCTCCTCACTGGTTCGGTAACTTAAATACTAAGTAAGTCCAGTGGTTAGGGTTTACTTTGACATGTTTACTTTGACATTGACTGTAAAAAATAACATCAACGAGTGTATTTCCAAATACTATCAAGTATCTATGTATGGTTCGCCTATCTATGCTAAATGCTTATGTCATCGTTCTGTGATTTTGTGTTCTTGTGTGTCGTTGAACTTCCTGTTTAAATTATGTTTCAAATATATTTTATAATTTTTGGTGTTTTGTTGTCAAATTATTCTGATCAAGTCAATAGGCTGTAAATTGGGTGGTCTATCCGGATGAAAATACTCTAAATAAATTAAATTACATTTTCTTTTCAATAATAATGGCTGCCAAACAAAGGAGCTTATTCTGCCTTTTCACTCGCACAGTATAAAGAGCAAGTGAGAGGACGTACGCATTTTTATCAATTCGCCTTATAATTATATTCATACCAACATCTAAGTTCATGATCGCGCGAAGTCTCGCGTACACGTCCGTTTTTGCGCGATGCACTGTCAGTTTTGTCACTTGTCAAGTTGTCACATTGATCAAAACACGACTTCGCGCAATCATCGGAACTAAGCCTTATCTTGATGCATGTTTTTATTTTTAAGAACCAAAAATGGTTTTAATATCATAGGTGATGGTGTCTATTTATCTATATCAGCTTTACCTTTCTGTAAGTACATATGTATATCGGTGAAGGAAAACATCGTAAGGAAACCTTATAATTGATATAAGTCTGTCTGTGATCAATGCTTCTTCCTTCTCGATATGAGAAGAGGCGATTGCCCAGTAGTGGGACAAAAATAGGCTGGTATTATTACTTTTCTATAAATAATTATTTCATCATCAAGTGCTTAACGGATATCATAGACATAAAGTTTCTATTTAGGACATTTATTTACGATCGCGCCACGTAGACTGAATAAACCGTGATTCCGGGGAAGTCGACAGCTTTGATATCGTTCATTCGTTCCTTAAGTAATTTCAGAGAAACGTGATCGATACCTAATAACACTTTTGTAATCTTCGCTATTGTACAGTCTTCTGTTTCATTTTGTTATTTTTAGTACCTACCTTTAAGGTTATGGCACATTCCAACTCAACGTCAACTCCACTCCAACTCAACTCACAGTATGGCATTGAAATGTAAGCTTTATTTCGTGTTACATACCAGTGAATTTTTCAACTCACAAGTTGAAAGTCTACGACGCGTGGTCCACGCGTTGTTCACCTATTGCCTGTCACCAAAGTTCACTGGTAAGTAGTAAAGCTTACATTTCAATGCCATACTGTGGAGTTGTGTTGGAGTGGAGTTAACGTTGAGTTGGTGTAATGTGCTATGACCTTTACTCTTAGATGTTGAGAGAGAGAAACATTTGTTTATATGTTCAGTTATTTTGTTGTATTTCAATAAAAATCTATTTTTATAATAACATTAGCTTCTGCCCGCGTGGACGTCTTAGTATAGGTACTATAAAAAATCCTTTGACTCTCGGCAAAATTGTAGTTCAATCAATGATTTTTTGTCATTGGTCCGGTATTTCCAAAGATTACCTTACAAACGCACGCCGCTACGCTTACCGCGGTCAGTCCGTGTATGGATGACCATCCATTACATACCGACACCCCTCCGGGAAGCACATAAAGCCATTGGTCCCTACTGTCATTCGTAGATCTTTGACAGTCCTTATAGGTATTCAGAAGCTAGAAAATCTGACAACCAGTCTTGCCAAAGGGTATCGTGTTACCTAGCAACTGGGTTGTGGAGGTCAGATAGGCAGTCGCTCCATGTAAAACATTGGTATTCAGCTACATAGGGTTAGACTGGAAGCTTCCCAACATAGTTGGGGAAACGGCTAGGCAGATGATGATGAAAAACAAACGAACGTCACCTACCTCTTTATCTAAATACTAGCGACCCGACCCGGCTTCGCATGGGCCTATAGCCTTCCTCGGTAAATGGACTATCCAGCACAAAAATATTTTTCAATTCGAACCAGTAGATTCTGAGATTAGCGCGTTCAACCAAACAAACAAACAAACTCTTCAGCTTTATAATATTAGTATAGATATAAAAGCGAAAGGTCACTCACTCACTCATCACGAAATATCGAAAACCGCTTGACGTATAAAGATGAAATTTGGCAGGAAGGTAGTTAATAGTTAGTAGACGTCCGCTAAGAACGGATTTTGCGACAGGGAGGTCTATGGCTCTCGCAAGGAAACCGCGGGAACGTAGTCGCGGGCAACAGCTATAATATTAATATAGAGTATCTTAACAACAACAGATTACCTATAGATCTACCCAAACGTTCCATAAAATGAACTGAACTTTGGCAGTGGGCCAATGAAATCGTGCTTATTTGTATTTATTTGAAAAGCGACGATATGGTTAAACGTTAATAACGATATTACAGAATTAACATATATACAAGAAGATACTCAGGAACTCCGATTTGCTATTCGAGCTTTTGTACAGCAAATACGAATACCATGAAGAGGTAAAGTTAGTTTGTTTGTAAGAGGTATTCTTAGGAAATACTGACCCGAAAACAAAAATAAAATGACGGGTAGAAAGCTACATTATTGCCGAGGGTGGTCCATAGGTGATTGTCATGCGGACGAAGTCGCGGGCAGAAAATAGTCTTAAGGCTCCTCTTCACAATGGACTATGATGGGCGACTAAAGGCACGCACGTTAGTGTAGAAGGCATAAATGTCTGTGATCGGCCATCATCGGGTATGATCGTGCGCAATCGTCGCTGTGTCGGTACATCAAAGGAATTATAATAATAATAATATGTGGGGACATTTTTCACACACGACCCAAACCATTATGGCCCATGATTGCGTGCGCGTCCACACAATCGCCGATTACTCAGTATAGTCAGTACATAGAAAAGTACTCTGTGAACAGTAGACAGTCAGTAAATAAATGTTCACGATTGTGTGGAGAGTTGCCCGATCATGGCGGCGATTATGGACGATTATTTGTTGGGCCATCATGGTCCATTGTGAAGAGGAGCCTTTACATTATTACGGTTTAGCTGCTAAACGGTCAATTAAGGAAGTAGTTATTCTATACCTAAAACTAACAGTAGCAAAGTGCACTAGTAAATAATGATGACACAGTACATTGTGTATCTTCTATGAACGTCCTGGCAGCCATTATTAGATTCTAATTGAGTGACGTCATATATGTATAAGCTCAAGCCTTGTTTCGTTACTGAATTGACCAATTGATTTCTGACTTTAGTAATAATTGACAAGATGTGTTCACTCATTGGAAATTTAAAGGGACTATTTGTACTGACAGCGCGTATCGGACAAAACTCTTATTTCGGTCAATAAGAAGTTAAGAACCTTTTAACCGCCACAGTCATGTATAGATGACAAACCAAAATGTGTCCAGCACGCCACGGTCACGACTACATGACAGACTTCTATACGTATAATCCCATAGAGAACTTCGACCGAGGACACGTTTTTGCTATTTTGACGTGGCGGTTAAAATGTTAAAACAATCATGGCGGGATCCATACATTCATTTGTATGAAAAAAATAATAATTTAGAGGGTTTAAAACATTTTCCAATGTGAAGAATACATTACCAGGAGTAGATTGATGTACTTACCATATTTTTAAACCCCCACATAATTAAAATATTGCGAAATGAAAATAACACTTTTTTGTTTCATCTCGATGCCCATTTTGTGTTTATAAGAAAAAGAAAGTGATAAGCGATGTTAACTGCAGTGCTATTTTGTTACAATCTCCCTCGGTGAACACCTAGGTGAAGTGAGCTGTCATCCGTCCCGATGCTAGGAATTGACAAAGCAGACGGACGGATGACAGCTCACTTCACCTAACGGACAGGTGTGTGAAAAAATCATCATTATTTGTGATATTATTTCCCATAAAACGATGCAACTTCAGAGTAAGAACTGCGAAACGGCGACTGTCAGTGTCACTGTTACTGTCAGACGCCGTTTCGTTCTGAAATAATAAGCTTTTCGTTAAACTATTCACTTTTTTTTTTGCGAGGTTTTAAACATATTATAAATGCCTGAATACATACCCAACAATGTAAGAATTAGAATTTCAACTTCTCTTAACATGTTTAGTTTTTTTTTGTATAAATCCAAAATCCTGCCATGATTCTATGTAGATAGGATAAGTCAATTTCTAAGCGATACACGGTCTCTCAAAAAGTTTAAGTTACTTATTATTTTGAATTTTATACTATTTTTTGTCGTATCTATAAAAATTCATTGAGTTTAATTATTTATTAACCAAAATATGACTAGACTATGTTCGACGACTACTGTAAAGTCCCATTTACACGGAGCAAATTTTGCGCCTGTAGCATAGAAAATGAATTTGAAGCAACCAATTACTTGCATCGTCTAAACTCTGTTCAGCCGGTGCAACTTCTGTTGTTGATTCATCTTAATGCATTGAACAGGCACTAAATTGCACGCGCGCTGTCGGTAAATGTCCCCTTAAGAAACGTTGCAATGCAATATGATGGACGCATCTTGGCGCGACTAATGTTTGTACCGCGTATTAACATTTTAATTAAAATACATACATAGATACCTAATGCCTTTTCGGCACAGCAATATGTCCCCAAGTGTAGAATAATTTCAGGGACAATGGTAGTGAAGCGTCGACCCGTGCTGCCGAGGACTGTGTGTGTGGCGAACCTGCCCCCAACCTTGGTCCAAACAGCAATGGCAAATCCCCAGCCAACCATTGCTCGTGAGTAATTTGATCAAACATTTGATCAAACGATTTCTCTGCCGAACTTGTCCTTCGTTTGGCGAAGTTTCATAGTCATTATCATATATTTATGAATTCATGTTCGTCATTGTTTTGTCTTGTGTGGTGTGGGATAAACGCATGGGTTTGGTTAACAAATAACGTTTGGTATTGTTTTAATTTTCTTTATGTATTATTTTTGATCTCAGATTTTTTTTGAATCAAATGATGTACTTTTGTTTTAGAATTTCAAAAAGTAATGTGACTGACACAATGTAATTAAATACTCATCAGTAAATATCACCTATTTGTTCTAATCATGGTACATCACGGGCAGTTTTAATAATTACGTACTTTGAGGAAGGAAGCTCGACCACTTCCCTAGTCATAATGTTACTCATCCCTGATCAGAAAAGAGCTACGTAATTGTCTATGAATAACTGTGATTGGTGATGCGTCAACTGCCTTATACCAATCGCAATTTGGCATATCATAATGAGCCGAAACCTCAAAAGCTACTGAAGTATAGACTTTTGATAATTGGACATAGAAAAACAATGATGGAAACAATGTAATTATTTTCTCACGTAAGCTGTAGGAATAAATAGGGCCAGGTGTCAATGCCTGTTGAGTATTACGCACTTAGTTGTGCCATTATCCACCCACGACTGTCGCAGTGACAATTATTAAGAGGTGACAATCTTCAAAAATTTGAACGCGTTTGGGTCGCTCCCAGCACTGTTTAAGTGATTGTCAAAAGCTTAAACTTATTTAGGTTCAAAATCACATCACCAAAGCAATTCCGACTGTCCAACCATTGGGGAAACTTAAACTCTCTTTCATTGTCGGGGTACACACCAAATAAATAAAAAAAAATGGAAGAGAAATTGATATTTTTTTCTTCCCAGAAAGTAAACGGTTTCTTATCCGTAAGTTGTGAAACACATCATTGCACTCATAAGCATTTTATCACCGTAGAACCCACAAAAAGAAAATCAACATTGTTTATGCAAAAGCAGAGATACTCATGAAAACTTTTTCAAATAAACAGGATAGTGATGGGAGGCATCCTAAACAACCCCTCCCTATCATTCAACGATGGCGTCCGGTCCATAGACTATGTGTTAGTCTGGGAAAAGTTTAAAGAAGATGCTGCTACGCGAGAGGCGTATGACCAGCGGAAGGTGTTTGAGCAGAACCTCGAGCTGGAAGGCCTGCAGTTAGAAAGGGAAGCGCCGGATAACCTGTATGGTCTGAATTTTGTTAAGGTAAGATTTAGGGTGGATGTTCGGAGAACTGGTTTCGACTTTATGTCAAACAAGTTTCGCAGTTATTCAATTCTTTCTTACGATTAATGCTGGACTCTCAGATTATGAAACCAAAGGCAGATAGACCGCGCGGAACACTGAGAGTGAAGCCACCAAAGCAAATACTAATTCAAATTCGCATACCTACAATCGCGCTTCTGACGTATTGACACGATTTGAGTCAGTACAGCACGAAGCGCCACATCGTTAAAAAAAACAAATTCAAATAAAAATTCAAAAGCGAATACAATCACGAGATTGTAGGTATTCACTTGTGAATTTTTATTTGCTTTGGTGGCTTCACTCTCTGTGTTATGCGCGGTCTATCTGCGTTTTCTATCATAATCTGAGGCTGGACTATTACCTTTTACGATGTCAATAAACCAAATGACTTTACAACTTGTAAATTAATCATCTCGCGATAACCGACGATAAAATTACACGTTGTTGGGACGGATAAGTTAGAATTTTGCTTTCTAACTTTTCACTATTGTTGAAAATCTCCCTCAGATTTCGATATGGTCAGCCGGATTTGAAGAGATATCCAGTTACGGTGATAGCGCTAGGGTAGCCCGCCAAATTAAAATAAAATTTTAGTGTTTATATATTTGTAAACGCACACACGGTAGAGAAGAATTTCCTTGTGTGGCGCAACATTTTTTGTCTTATAAATCGATGAACACCGGCTGCACGCACGAAAAAGTGTCACGTTCCGCCTGAGCCTAAACATGCAAGCGAGAGCGCGAAACAAGCGATAGGAGGCACGATCGGCCCAGAAAATAAGCTCCGCCCACCTCGACGGAAGCCATTATTTGCTTACGTTATATATGTTAGCCATTATGTTTCTTTATGACGTTATCACGTAAAACTATCGTCCGTAAACCGACTTTACAGACAACCAATTTGTTTTAAATAATAAAATATATTTTTTTAACATTTTGGTGTATTGTTTTTCTAGATCCACGCTCCAGTGTCTGTCCTAAGAGATTACAGCGAGATCCTCAAACTGCGAATGCCGATGAAGGTAACAACCACCCTTTACGTACCTATAACAACTAATGACCTCTCTTAGGTGCAGACCTTATGTTATGGCTTTATATGGTTCTAGAATACGAAGGGCTTTGCTTTAAGTAGAACTGTTTTCTTATCTCACTTTTGAATGTTGTTCTGGCGTGGGGTTTACTACGAGGTTATCGACTCTTAAGGATTTTTTAAACGAGTTTATCGAGGCCACTATCTGTTAATTTATTTTTCACACTTCGACCTACCAGGCTAGTAATCTAAATGTTCTTTTTTGTTACGTTAACGATTCCTTTTTTCTAAAGACGTTCCCTGATGATTCCCTCAGGATTACTCGCCTGTAATGTAACAGTTCACAGTACTACGTGTCAGTTTTTATACGTACTCGACTGCGCTAAAGTAAACTTCCATTTGTACTGAAACTGGAACAGCGCCATCTTGTAACAATATTAGAAAACACAATTACGGTACCACGATACATTGCATAATACTTGTACTGAATACATTACATGATACGTGTAATGTACAATTTGTGACATTACAGTAGTCAGTGGTTACAATTTGTAAAATCATTGCGCACCAGTTTTTATAACTGTGCCGCGGACACTACGGAGCGAATGCTCGTCAGTCAGTGAGGCAGTATTGAAACGTAATACTCAAAATCGAATTTTGAATTGTTACATTAGGCGAAGGCGACTACAAAAGATACCAACATTCTATCGAAGTCTGATTAGGCCCAAGTTCTTAAATGTCGATATTTCCTCTCTATTCTAAAACTTTTAATGCATAGAACCTCGTAATCTAACAACATTCATTAGTGAGGTCCAAATTAATAATACTTTCAAAGTGATGGGTTTAAAAAGACGAATATTTACTGAAAAATGTATGCATATGACAGTCATTCTATCCATTAAATTACATATATTCATTAGTTCCCTTGTGTGTATTAGTTACGTATAGAGCGCAACACTAGTTTTAGCAAAATATATTAGTTGTGTTGTAACTGATGTCGATATTTGATGTTTGTCAATGTTGTTGGCACAGCACTATTAATTACCATGAACGTTAATCGGATAGTAAATTAGCATTTGTAAGAAGAGAAGAATTTCGATATCTCTAAATTTAATAAAATAAAATATAATGGTGTCTTCCTTTTGCATAGAAAAGTTGCTAAACAAAGTAGATTCAACACATTCACCAGAAAAGTCAATAAAGCAATTAAAAAACAAAACTGCCTATCACACAATATAACAAATAATAAGTGAATCAAATAAAAGCTTCAGATGCTCCAAAAAATGCTCCAAATGTGTTATAGATATGATTATGATAACATTGGTCGTATTGAAATATGAATCAAACCTGTAACATAATTTAAGGCTCAAATTTCTTTTAAACCAATACACATCTACAGTCCGCCTAAATGTTGTTTACTAAAGCACAGTGTACAAACACAGTGTTACAGCACAGTGTTATAACTGCATCACGTCATGTGTTATAGGAATGCAGTAAGATAAGGA
Source organism: Charanyca ferruginea (assembly GCA_947361185.1). Classification (NCBI taxonomy): domain Eukaryota; kingdom Metazoa; phylum Arthropoda; class Insecta; order Lepidoptera; family Noctuidae; genus Charanyca; species Charanyca ferruginea. Next base: position 24,399,484 of record OX376059.1, on the reverse strand, counting down.
AGTCTGGTCGGGCGAATGCAATACTGAATGCAGCATTATATATGTCTAAGGTATGCATCAGGTATGAGCATGGCTTTATTAACTTGGCGCTTGTCTAACTTGGCGCTTGGCTGGGCTCCATTGGTGTTGAATGTCATGTTGTCTCGATGTTGATATGGTATTTTATGTAGGGTAACACAGGAAGGGAAAGGTTTAGTTTCTCTATCATTGCAAAATTGTGTATGTACTTAGACTAATTTGACATAAAACTGTAATTTGTGCCAAGAAAATAAAAATCTATTTTATTCTACTTCTTGTCTTAAACTAATGTATTAGGGATGTAGACACTATTAACCAATAATTCTAAGACAATTTCTCTAAAAAAGACGGACCTAAAAATACGGTTAATTTTCAATTATGTAACTGTAAAATAAGATTTTTAGTTGCTTTGAAATGTATAAACAGGAAGTCAATTGAGTTGACAAACAGAAGTGACGCCACGGCAGTATTGACAGATAACCATTTTAAGTAAACGTAAAATAACAGAAAAACTCTCAAACCGCCATATTAAAGATGGCGGTTTGACAGTTTGCTTAAAATAGCGAATTTTGTTCGACGAGAGTTTATCAATGACAGTGAAACAGACCCTTAATTTAAGACAAGTATGTTAAGTTAAGTAGGTAAGTTATATTGGTATTATTGAATGTAATTTCACTGTACCATGTCGCGGCAATTTTCCTTTTTATCGTTTTAAATGTTCGCCCTTCCATCTACTAAATGGTTGCTAAAAGTAAGAAGATATTTAATGTAAACCAAAATTGTAGTTTTGTCTAGATGTGCTTGTGGTAATAACATTGTAATTGTAACCAACTGAATTATGAATAAGGACCTACTTTAATCTTGTTTTCCCTTTATTTATTAGGGACTTGCAACCTTATGCAGGTCATGTCAGTACTTTCATTTAAAAGAAAAAGAAGTAAGTTTAAAGAAGTATGTTTATGTATATGTTTTTATGTATATATGTGTATGTTTTACTTGTTTTTCCTTTACTTAGTATAAAACAAAGTCGTTCACGCCGCGCAGTCTGTACCACAGATTAACTAATAGTTCCTTTGGTCTGTACGCATAGATATATTAAATTACATAGGTTTTCATTAATTGACAGAGTGATTCAAGAGAAAGGTTTATTATGCTACATTGCACCCGTGCTAAGCCGGGGCGGGTCGCTAGTTAATATTATAAAGAGTTAAAGTTTTTTTGGTAAAGTCTTCTTAATTTAAAGTTTCATTAATTTAAATGAGACCATTAAAAGGCACTTTTGAAAAAAAAAAACTTGAGCGGTCGGGGGACCCCGAAGTTCCTTACGTACGTGTCTGTACAAAAAAAAAAAAAAAAAGAAGTTTATAAATTTATACAGAAAATGTGTACTTATTTGTTTATAGTACCTATACTCCATTTACAATAAGATTAGACATATACACAAACCTTTTTTACAGTCCGTTCAACCGATTTTGACTTATATTGCGTTGGTAGCATAATGACAGTAAAAAGTTTTGTGTATATGTCTAATCTTATTGTAAATGGAGTATAGTCTCAATACACACACACATACACGCATTTCGTTACGTGACGATTTCTACTAATTCGCACTACCTGTAATCCGCGTTAAGGAAATTCGTTCCAAAAATAATCTAGTTACCCTTTCCAAAAAGTAGTAGTGTCCGGGCCAGAATAGCACCCACCCATTTCATCCCGAGCGAGGGTGTCGTAGAAGGCGACTAAAGACAAATCCAGAAGTCGGGCAGCAGCAGCTTTCGTTTACTTACTAACTTCACTGCGATCCCCAAGATCCCCACCCTTGGCACCCTTAACGGGGAGGCGTTTGTCCAACAGTGGACATCTTCCGGCTGATGATGATGACGATGACTGGTCTAATTACAAAATAAACTTCATTTATGGATAGGCTACACTATTGCCGTGTGCCATATACTATATTTTATATGGTATCTACTTAACTTCCACGCGGACTAAGTCGTAGGCAAAAGTTAGTGATAAAAAAATATGTAGATTTAATAGTCAACATTAATGTTTCTTGTGTTGATGTTTTATAAATCGTCGAGTTCTTCAAGCTTACAATGACTATTGTCATGGGGTCTCAACTCGAACAAATTATAATTAGTCATGAAAAAAAATCATAGATGGCAGCATAGGTAACCAGTCTGATATTAACAATCACTAAAAAGTGTTTAATGGCAGATTTTGGGTGAAGTAAGAATAAGTAAAAATCAAAACTACATTGTTTAATGTTGGTTTATCTATTTACACTCACAAAACACGTATTTTCAAGAAAAAAGATAAATGAAGCATTTTTTTTTATACTATGAAAAAAAAAAAAAAAAAAAAAAGGATTTTTTTTTTAACCTTTTGTACGCCACGTGCCAAACTGCCAAACTGGCCAAGTGTGAGTCGGACTCGCGCACAAAGGGTTCCGTACTATTGTTTATGAAAATTTTAGACACTATTTTGTTGTATGGTACCCCCTTAAATACCACCTTAAATATTTATTTTATTATGTTTTTGTTGTTGTAACTTTGTTATTATAGCGGCAATAGAAATACATCATCTGTGAAAATTTCAACAGTCCAGCTATAACGGTTCATGAGATACGGCCTTGTGACAGACTGCCAGACGGACAGTGGAGTTTTAGTAATAGAGTTCCGTTTTTACCATTTGGGAATGGTACCCTAATTAGTAATAGGGCCCCGTTTTACTCTTTCGGCACGGAACCACAGTAAAGACATATCTTTACTGTGATGACGGAACAAGGACGGAACCGTAAAAAAAAACATTTTTTTTACGGTTCTGTCCTTGTCCGTTCTTAGCTTGGCGCCGACGCGCCAAGCTAAGAATTCATCCTTTAATACCTACAAAATAATTATGACTTTATTCTAAGCACCAATCCAACAATAGGTAAGTATACAGAGGCCACATCAAGCTACATCATTTTTTTAATTTTATTGCAAAATAGAGTTCATATTCAATTGGAAAATTTTTAGACAGTTGGTATAGCTTGATGCGCTGGCGTCTGTCTGTACTATACCTAAAGGCTGTCATAAAATTAAGAATCTAGCAAAACCATTCATTTTTCTGAGTTAGGTTCTCACATTCTCACCTAACTAACAAAAAGCATTAAGCTGTCATACCTAAAAATAAATGTACCTACCTATTTCATCCGCAGTACATTTTCAACGGGCTCAAAATTAGGTACCTAGGTATTGAGTCGTCACACTACAACGTTATAGGTACGCACGCACTCATTGAAATCATTGTCCATTCGATTTTTATACACTTTATTATTTATTTTTTTCTAGTACCTACTGATTGAGTAAAGTTAGTAAGATTTTGTGCATTTCCAATGTATTTATAAAATATAGTGTCAATGATTACACACAGTAAGTAATATTACCACACTAGCTGATGCCCGCGACTTTGTCCGCGTGATTGTCGGTTATCAGCTAAGTTTTAATTTTATTTTGCGCGTAGCCCAATTTTTTCTAACATAGAAGTTACTCTTTATAAAATCAGCTAACTGCCAGTGAAAGTCACATCAAAGTCGGCCCAAACAAACCGACAGACAAAGAGCTCGACACACAGGCAGACAAATATTTTATAAATTGTGTTTTTGATATCTTATGCATTTAATAAAAAGCTTTACTTTGACATTACAAACAGACACCGCAATTTTATTCATTTGTTAAGATTTAGATTAGATGATCTATACATCTATACAAATAAATTAAATTGAAGTGTCTGTTTGTAATGTCAAAATAAAAGCTTTTTACTAATCGCAAAAAGTATACGGTATTATTTGAAAAAAAAAAACATTTTTCATTTTTTTTTGTGTTTGTCTGTCTGTTTGATTCGGCTAATCTCTGAAACGGCTAGACCGATTTTGACGGGACTTTCACTGGCAGATACCTGATGTTTTATGAAGTAATTTAAGGTACATTTATTTTCATAAAAAAATGGGTTCCACGCAAAAATATTAAAACCCCGAAAATAACTGACAATCACGCGGACAAACTCGCGAGCATCAGCTAGTTTCCTAATATGTAATGGTAATTATGTCAGCAATAAAAACTTTCCTTCATATTTTTACTGTCAGCTTTTGCAAAATTATTGTTTCAAATCAAAATACAATTATTAAAAGAAACTAGCTTAATTAACTTTAAAAATCATTTCATCTTTCATCATTCAAGCGGGCTACAAATTTGACGTCAAAACTTCGAAATACTCGATAAGTATTTTGCACAACATTCAAAGTACAGTCTTGAAAACGAGACATACGGTCTATTTTCGATTTTCTATTTCGCCAACTCGATTGTCTTTTATTGTACTATTACTGTCTTGTCCTTGAACGCACAGTGCATTGTAGAGAATCTACCATAATTAAACGCCATCTAGTAGTATCGATGCCGCCTAGTACCTAGGCCGACTCGAAAGATGGCGTTGTAAAAATACAATCTCTGGCAATTAGTGTGTCGCTGATGCTGCCATCTGTTGAAGAAATGAAGGAAAGAAAATAGCCAGAGCAATTGCCAGAGTTAGGGAGGTCTCACTTCTTTGTATGGGATTGGGTATCTGTACGTTAGTATTATATCATCTGTGCTATTGTCCAATATTATTGTTAACGGTGCAATGTGGCTTTCATGAAATATTGTATGATGTCATACTGTGACTAACTTTATGTTTGGGGAAATAACTTGGTGTCTTGCTTCAATTAACATGGTCCAACTAATATGCACTTGATGTCACTGATTTAGTATGTAATGTTGGTACTTGACTTGGTGGGTTTTTGAAATGCAAAATAAAGCCTATGTTGAACCGCATAGAGTTAATTTCGTATTACATTAATATGACAAATGAAATGCCAATTTGGTAATATTGCATGTCACTCTACACTACATTGAATGACGATAGTTGTTACTGTACTGCAGTTACATTATTTGATGCTGTAATGTCATGATACATTCTGAACTCTGAACGACTGTCAAAGATCTACGAATGACAGCCGGGACCAACGGCTTTACGTGCTTTCTGAGGCACGGAGGGGCTCGTGAGGGCTTGCAATCCGGATATCCGGATATCCGTATTATCCGGATATCCGCTGATTTTCAAATCCGGATTTTACTTGGATCACTATCCGGATTTTTCGGATATTACGGATAGTTGTATTTCTCTTTTAAATATTAAATAAAAGGCTGTCATCTGTAAAGAATATAACTGTTATTACGTTATTTATTATTTTAATATAGTTAATCACTCTTTCAATTATTTATTCACTTCACAAATCACAGTAAGTCAATTTAGAGCTGATTTTTCAATCCTCAGATAAACAGTTAAATAGTACTTAGATAGCAAAATATTGCATTTTTCAATCGTCAGATAGGCTATATCTGGTTATTAACGGCCTTACCTGAGGAATAAATTTATTTTGGTCTTTGCTGGCTAGATCAACGTCTATTCAATAGATATAACTAGATTCATCGACGTTTAGTTTGGGGTTATTTCTTCTTTTTCCAAAGTAATATCAAGATTATGAAAATTTTCGATTCTGTTGACGATGTGACAATTTCAGAAGAGGCTATAATAGTGTATATTGTGTATCAATTAAAACACAAATACGAGAACAAATCATCCGGTTTATAAGGCAGCCATCTTCTACGCAGCGACTTCTTCAACAAATTATTTAGACACCACAATTCGAGTAGAGATGGCACTATTTGATGAGAATAGTTACGAGATGCAGAATTTAGATGGGGTTTACTAGCTACTTCTATCAATACCACCGACCAGCGTAGACGCATAAAGTGTGTTTCATGCTACAGGATATTTATGTAAGCATTTAAGAACTTGAACCATGAAAGAAGATTCATTAGATAATTTAAACTTTTTGATCAACTTTTTCATACCAGAATTTAAAAAAAAACGAACGATTTAAGAATTACGTTAATATTATATTTGATTATTTTGAGATATATTGTTCATTTTTGTTTTATTACAGTTGTGTTATTTATTGAGCTGATTTGCTAGGTAAAGTGGTATTTTTATTTAATTATTATGTTTTAAATACTTAGGTTGATTTGACTGGGGTGTTGTGATTTGTGATAAATATAAGCTCCGTTAAGTAGAATTGTTTTTAGTATGACAAGAATAGATACAAATTTAATGTTTTTTTAAAGTGAACTAGTTTTGTTATGTGATTGTTACTTGAAATATTGGTATAGTTTATTATTTCTTTGTCATTTTGCTTGAGAAACTGATTTTAACGTGTTTCTAAAGTTTATTAGGTTTTATTTATAATAAAAACTAAAAATATCCGTATTATCCGCATTATCCGGATAATCCGAATAGTTAAATTTTAAAATCCGTATTATCCGGATAGTAAAAATGAACGGATATTGCAAGCCCTATGACTACTTAAAAACCGTAGGTACAGTCATGGGTAAGCTTCGTTTGCCGCAGTCTGGCCGTGGATGGGTGACCATTCGTTACACACTGAGACCCCTCCGTGCTGCTGGCGTAGATCTTTGACAGTCGTTATTGGTAGTCAGAAGCCAGAAAGTTTGACAACAAGTCTTACTAAGGGATATCGTGTAACTGGGTTGTGGAGGTCATACAGGCAAGCGCTTCCCGCTTGTTCCACAATCACTGCATACTAGCTGGGATTATGATTACAGAAAATAGAATTCGTTTTTATTTTGAATTCGCTTCGATAACATTCATAATGTTCTAAAATTATATCTATATGTCTGCGCCCGCGTCTCGGTACCAACCACAGAGTAAATTGTCTGTACTCTCTGTTCGTCAGTGTTGCCGCTTGAAATTAAAATAAAAGTCATGACACAGATTGACGAACAGTTTGGTTACGTGGGGTGTAGATGTAATTTATTGTTATTATTTATTTTTCTTTTCGAATTTATTATACTTTTCTTATTTATATTTGTTTCATCGTTTACATTTTATTTTTATTTATTTTTTATTATCCGTATCTGACCGTGGCATCACTTTGGACCCTATCTGAATATCAGCGCTGTGACGTTTTTTTAATGTTACAGCACCATGCTGAGATGAGTGATGAGAGGAGCCTTTTGGCCCGATACAGGACCAATTTTCGTTTTCTTGTTTTTTGTTATTTTTGTGTGTTTTTGTCCTGGGGTGCGAATAAATTCTTTTTCTTTCTTTCATGTAAAACACTGGTATTCAGCTGCATTCAGTTAGACTGGAAGCCGACCCTTACATAGTTGGGAAAAACGTTGATGGTGATAAATGTCATTATACATCATCTGCGCTAGTATCCTCCCGGTCTGGTTGTCAGACTTTTTGGCTTCTGACTACCCATAACGGCTGTCAAATGTCATTAAACATACTACAGTAAAAGTCAGCCTGTACTTTCTTTTTACAATATCAATCAATAATTAAACCGATCCTGAAATAGAAAACACCCAGTAGTGAATTCAAGCACTATGTTATGATATGACTGTCCACCTCACAGTAACTAATATGAACTGATTTTTATTATTATATAGGTACAAATAAAAAACATACTGTGCTAAAGCCGCTATTCATGCTTCGAAATTTAAAAACATCATGTCTCAGCATAAAACATGAAAAATAAAACTAAAGCCTAACCCCTTAACTGAGACCGTTCTTCCTGAGGTAGCTGTGCAGTGCGAAAAGGGGTGACAGTTGTCACAAGTTGACGTATCAGTGAGCTCTTGCGTCACGTCACCACACCCCTCCCGCACCGCACAGCTACATCAGGAACGGTCTAAGTTAAGCGGTCGGGCTATAAATAAATTGACAGGAATATTAAAAACTCAATAATGCATGGATAAATCGAATATTATGATCAAGAAGTTTATAATAAAAGTGAAAGATTCTAGATTCTATTTTGTAGACCTTGAATCTGTTTGTCTCTTTCGCGTTAGGGATTGCTGTCTCTTTCTAACCTGTCTATCTCACGCACAGAACAGAAAAAAACTATAATATATACTATATATATATAACTATAATATACTATAATATAAAATAAAATAAATACTTAAAAAGAGTAGATAGTAAACAACTCTATCGACTGTGATTTATTTTCAAATGAGCGACGACTGACATATTGCTCAATTACTTTCAATATTGAATTACCAAATACACCAACGATTTCTTAGTGTTATAACGTAATGTACAATTAACATATATATGTGTGAGTTGGGGAAACACTGGTTCCGAAACTAATGAAGCGCTATGCGATTTCTACTGTTTTTGTCTGTTCTGTGAGCACAGAGGTGGCCAAAATCTTTTCGATGCTCCAGACATCACAGATCTTTGCGAGGGCCTTGTGCTATGTATGTAGGTATATGAATCGAAAGTAGATATTTCTAATGATATAGTCCACTAGAAATGTAGTAGTAATAAATCAATTTTGAGTTTAAAATATTATTTCCGAAGATAAAATTTAACAATAAAGACGAGCAATTATAATGACCTAGGGGGTAACCATACTTAGTGACGCTCACCGTACATAAATGCCTTTGTTGCTCGAGACAAGTATGAGGCATAGGGCGATTGCCTTGCTTGTCGCAAAGTTGCCTCTGCACCAGTATTCCCTCTCGCGAAAGAAACAAAAATGACACACCATTTTTATTGTGAGCTTCTTGATTTTGATCATAAGTCCTCATACTTTCCCCAAACAAAAACATATTTATTTTGATACACTAACTACTTTACTTCACGAATTAGTTCTCAGCTCTAAAGGACGTCCACGAGAAGACGAACAGCCTCATAGAACAAGTGGACGCATGTTGGGACCGCTTCATGGCCAAGATCCGGGTCGACACCGACATGTTTCCGGAGAGGAAACACCGACTGACCGCAATATACTCCAAGGACAAAGAATATTTGTAAGTACTTATTCGTTTTGTAATTTCCGTGCCTCCGATTGGTCCCGGCTGTCATTTGTGGAGAATCCCGAACATCCTGAAAACCAGCCTTGCCAAGGGGTATCGTGGAGGTCAGATAGGCAGTCGCTCCATGTAAAACACTGGTATCCAGCTGGACCTGGTTAGACCGGAAGCCGACCCCAACGTAGATGGGATAAGGCTAGCTTTTATTTATTTTATTTATTGTATAATGAAATATTAATAGTACAGAGGGGTTTCTTAATGGGGACTATATTTCTTGTCACCATAATTTATACCATCAAGTTGTATCACCTAATAAATAGATCTTTCGCCACGAAATATTTTCGTTCTCAGATAAACAAAAAGTGTTCCCAGGTATGAATTATCAAATTAATGTTAATATATAGGGTGACTGGTAATTAGTGTACGATACTTAAACACGTGATTGTGTTCATGATAACAAACAACTTTCCCGAAGAAAAAATGGTTTTGTGAAATTAACGCGTGCGCACGCCTGTGACCTAAAATGAACCAGTACAAAAAACTTTTTTTCTTCGGAAAAGTTGTTTGTTATCGTACACTAATTGTTTAAGTATCGTACACTAATTACCAGTCACCTTATATGTGTAAAATAAGAGATGGATTACCAATAAAATTGTAGTGCATTAGATAAATATAAACTTCGTTCTAATAATAATAGTTTTATTACTTAAATAATAGCTTTTGTGCTCAGAATGGTAGATCTGTAACCAAATAAATCTTAGGACCCTTAGGATTAGGTTAGGTTAGAACTGTGACCCCCTACGCACGAGGCGAGCGAGCGGAGCGAGCGTGCCGCCGCAGCGGCCGCCGAGTGCCAGAACCAAAACGCTTTTTACAGTCAAACTCATATATTTCTACAATACTTTGGTTAAATGTTGGTGATCATTTACTATTTTTGGAGGTAATTTACATTTATTTTGTACTAGACCCTATATCTCCATGATTTTAGGTGATTTACTGTGGAATTGATTTTATATTGTTTGGTGACTACATTTTGGTCACAAATCTACTATTTTGCGGGCAAACCCTTTTATTTAAGAAACACAAAACTAATTAAATTGGCGATAGCTTAAATGATACCCTTTCTTAATTCTAAACTCGCCAATCTTTTACGTTTGATGGCGAGAGGCGCTTAGAGTCAGACGATTTGTTGTGTAATATTAAAAAAAATATATCTTCACTCCACCCTTGGAATTTTTTATGTATCGTGAATACGTTTTAAAACATGAACATATATTCACCATCAACCAGACCCGGAACACGTAGGTACCTGTAGGTCATACAAATATTTGTTCAGTGCGGGAAACGAACCCGATACTATTAGCACAGTGACCAATGCACCATACGTGAATGTTTGTAAATAAAGGACGAAAATCGTACGGTATCGACTTTACGTGTATGTAAATGTTATGTTGAAACGCACTTATTAAAAGGTGTCATGTGTGTAGAATATTGCCATGTACTGTGATTCGTCCACAATTATCTCGTCGCCTCACTCACAAAATTGGTGTTAATATAAGTATTATTGACATTTACCAACCATGACTCCAATAATTGTACAGAGGCCAGCACATCAACCTACAACAATCAGTCAAATTTCTTTGATAGATTTTCAATTTTATTGCAAAAGGATAAAGTTCATATTCAATTCGGAAGATTTGATATAGTTTGGTATGACTTGATGTGCTGGCGTCTGTACTTGGATACTATAAATACTTCAATAATATTGTAGTATCAGGCAAACGTCATTTATGAACTGTTGCGTTATTGACATGGTTTTTATGAGCTGTCAGAACACTATTCCCTATTACATTTTGTATAGCAATAGGCTGTTGTGACGACATCTGTTTGCCAACTCAATTGATTTACTATTTATTGATTTCAAAGCAACTAGAAATCTAGTTTAAACTTTATTGAAAACTAGCGAGCCGCCCCGCCTTCGCACGGGTTCAATGTAGATCAAACTGTCGCTCTATCTATTGACGAAAACCGCATTAAAATCCGTTGCGTAGTTTAATAGATCTAAGCGTTGAAACAGCGGGAGTGACTTTGTTTTATACTAGGACTAAAATAAAGTGTGTTTTTAAGAGAAAAGAGAATGATACCTTTTACCAATTATTCAAAGACAAGACGTCTTGAAATAATTGATAAACGGTATCATTTACTCAATTAGCCTGGTTAACTTCCTGAGCCAGAAATGTTAGTTAGGCTAGTTACTCCGTTCAAAACCGTTGATGGAGAGGAACGGGCAAGAAACTCCATGGTTACTCTTTCTACAAACATTAAACTGAACTTATTAAAGTTGAGATTGGTCAACTCTTTACTGCCATGAATAATTCTATTTTTATTTTATTTTAAATTGTTTTGTTTTTCTTTACACCTACATTGTTTTCATTTATTTAAAGAACATACAGCTAAAGCATATCACATAAACAGTAGATTAGACAGGCATCCAATAACAAGTCTATAGAAGCAATAAGAATTATGTAACCAGGATTTTGTGAAAACTTTATTAAAAAGAGTGTCCGTGCAGTTTCTGGCTCGTTCTTTTTTATAAAGACCTTCCTACGTTTAGGAACTAGCAACTAGCTTTTTTCTGACTATGTAACCGATTCCTTGAGAATTCAAAAGTGCCTGTAAGTGGTTTAATTGAAATAGATGCATGACTTTAACTTTGTTATGTTCGTTTCAGATTCGACACGACAGCTGAATGTTTCTGGACGCCATCAATTCGTTCCCGCATCGTTCAGTTCATTCTCGACAGGAAGAAGTTCTCGGAGCTGTCGAACGATGACTTCGCCTTTGGCATCACAAGACTGATATCTAATTGTACTTATAGCGCTGCGTATCCTTTACACGATGTAAGTATGTATTTAAACCGATGTCAGTAAAACAGCTGTTTTTAATTTGCATGTTCAATATATTTGCTGCCGATTATAGTTTTGAACTGATTTATTTATATCTTTTGCTAATATTGCCAAAAGGTAAGGCTTGTTGGTTTTTTGTGATGTAAACTCTGAGAGTACAAGTCCGATTTCTAAAATTATTTCACTGACAGAAAGCTACATTATATTGCAGTGTCATAGAATATGTTTTATAGTATAAAGCACTTTACCCGCGACTTACTTGTTCGCGTTTATTATCTCAAAGAACCCTATTTTTTTTCAAAATATAGCGGCCCGACCCGGCAAGAAGAAGCCGGCAAGAAGGCTATAGGCCGCACGGGCCTATAGCCTTCTTCGATAAATGGACTATCCAACACAAATAGAATTTTTCAATTCGAACCAGTAGATCCTGAGATTAGCGCGTTCAACCAAACAAACAAACTCTTCAGCTTTATAATATTAGTATAGATTTTACTCAGGGATAATGTAGCATTCTAATGGTGAAAGAATTTTTAAACTCGGACTAGTAGTTTTTGTGTTAAATCGTAACAAACAAACAAATCTTTCCTCTTTATTATATTAAGTTTAGATTGACTTCCACGTGGACGGAGCCGAGGCCAGAAGCTAGTCTGTTCATACTTTGCGTTTTATCCCGCTGACGTGTCTTTTGTTTGTGTTTTCAGGGTGATCTCAAAACTCCCGGCTCCATGAGGCATTTATTGTACACTGAATGGGCGGCAGTCTCCAAATGCATCAAATACCAACCTCTAGACTACGTTAAAGATTATTTTGGAGTTAAAATAGGTTCGTATTATCATTGGATATACACTATTAAGTCAATAAAACCGAGACACGGTTTTTCTGAAAAACGCTTTATTTTAGCCCTGAAAACACGATTAAGTTTCAATTAAATGTAAAATTTGACAATTAATTGAGTTGGCAAATAAGTGGGGTCACAGTTTGCTATTGCCATAAAAAATCTATGGGTAAATTGCATTTTGACAGGTCATAAAACGTATGTCAAATGATTGATGGTGTCTACTATATCTTGGCAAATGCGTAAGTGGCACTCCCATGATCCGCGGGCGACGGGGGATATAAGACAGCGGGGGTGGTACAGACAGCGTCATTAACTGCTTACCCCCCTTTTCGAACAAATTTTAATGCGTGCGGGGTAAGCAGTTGATGACGCTGTCTGTACAACGTGCGCGGAGGACCCGTCATCCGACGAGAGCGTCAGTCGGGTGCCGTCGCTGTAGTAATAAATAACGTCCCCCGTCACCCGCGTGGACCATTGGCACACCTATGACACTCCATTTAAACGAAACGATATAATTGCCTACACTACTACCAAAATAACAGACTGTACAAATACGTGTGTGTGTGCGTTCTACGCACCGCTCGATTTAAAAGCAGTTCCGAGAGCACGGTCCTTGCGAGAAGAGATGAGGAGCAGTTTTTCGGGGGAGGGCGGAGCGTATCGCTACTGTACTGTAGTACTAATACTTATACTGCGCCATGGGAGTGTAACGTTCGAATTTGCTAATCTATACTCGCTCGGTCATGGAAAGAGTTGTAAGCATTTATTTAATTTATTTTCAGGTTTATATTTCGCATGGCTCGGTTTCTACACACATATGTTGATTCCTGCGTCAATAGTAGGTTTAATATGCGTCATATACTCAGCTGCTACTGTTTATAGCAACACACCTAGGTAAGTTGTACAAAATCGTATTCTATTTCACATAAGATAAGATTGTCTTCCAGTTTAGTTTGTAGTCATTTTGATAGACCGTTAAGGTTCATAATCCATTATCCTGTGTTTAACCCTTGCTGGGAATAAGCAAGTTTATTTCTAAATAATTATTTTCATGCTAAAATCATCTTTATTTTCTTTTCCACAAATATTTTTTTTGTTTCCTTCGTTATCCCATGGGAACACACAACAGTCAACAGGATAGAAAGCTCCTAAACATTCTTGTACCTTTCTAGGAAACTCTTTGTGCATTTTTGTAAGCAATAAAATATTTAAGAGGACATGGGAATCGAAAATTCGTATTTTTTTTTTAAATAAATTCCCATATGGTATGTTTGTATTATATTTTTTTTGACGACACGGTTGGCGCAGTGGCTAAATGACCGACTGCTGCGCAGCGTGTTGCGGGTTCGACTCCCACCCAGGGTAAACATTTGTGTGATGAGCACTTGTGTTTGCCTTATGTCTGGGTGTTGTTTATCTATATACGAATGTATTTAAAAAAAAATGTATTCGTGTATGTATATCAGTTTGGGGTCAGATGGCCGTGTGTGAAAATGTCCCAACATATTATTATTTATTATTATTTGTGGACTGGACCTACACTGAAACGAAGCTTTTATTTTAGGACACCATGAATTAATGGAAACGGAAAAATTAGTCTTATTTATTTGTTTAAAAGTTTTAAATCAGTTATTTATATTGTTTTCAGTGAAGACGTATGCAAATATGAATCTTCAGTGAAAATGTGTCCACAATGCGACTATTTCTGCGACTTCTGGGATCTAAAAGCGACGTGTTTACAGTCACGAATAACATATCTCTTCGATAACCCTACCACTGTATTCTTTGCTATATTCATGAGTTTTTGGGGTGAGCAATTTTTAATTGATTATTTGTTTTTGGAATGGATTTTCCAAAGTATGGACAATATTTATTTATTAAAAACTAGCTGACCCGACACACGTTGTCCTTGATTCTTCAATTTTCTTACCGTATAAGCCTTCCCTGGACTTCCACAAATATTTCAAGACCAAAATTAGCCAAATCGGTTTAGCCGTTCTCGAGTTTTAGCGAGACTAACGAACAACGATTCATTTTTATTATATAGATAACACATAAATATAAACAGATACAATTTTTTTTTGTGGACTAAGAGTGAGTTGCAGAAAACCTATATAAGTTTAACAGAGAGTTTAAATTGATGCTGTGACTTTTTTAATACAGAATACAAGGGATGGCATGAATTTAAAGTCTACCTTAAACTAATGTTGGTTTTGTGCAACTCAACGTTAGGCTAATGTTTATACACAGACATGCACAGCTTTTGCATATCGCTGTGTCTGTTCTGGAAAACAAATGATAATAATAATGATAAATTAAATAGGTACCTAATAATGATAGATAATTTTATGTTTTTTTCTATAATTTCTTGTTTATGTTTATATTGATGTGCCATTTTTAATAGATAAATGTTATCGGTACTTTGATGATGATGATAATGATGTGCCATTTACTAAAATTATTATATTATAATACATTAAATTATTATATACTTGACAGTTGTTTATTTAAAAATCAATACCAAAAAAATCAATATATTTAATAATCAATCAATCAATAGGTAGAGTGTTGTATATGCAGACACCCGAAAACTTGGTTCTGGATAGGATTAATCGTGGTGGTACTGACTATCTCACTTTGAATATTTTGTTCTTTCACATTTTTCTAAGGAAACCAAGCATAGTTTCATAATTAACGTTCATTTATAAATGTGAAATATTTTTTTAAACAGCCGCGTGCTTTTTGGAGTTATGGAAACGATACTCAGCAGAAATGACGCATCGATGGGATTTAACCGGCTTCGATGTTTACGAAGAGCATCCACGTCCACAATACCTCGCACGATTAGCACACGTTAAAAGAACACAGGTATAGTTTAATTTAGTTTTTAATGTATTACATCTATTGGCGCACTTTCACTTTGGCACTTTGGCAGGTCAGCCCATAGGCTTTTATATTATCACGCGATTTGCTATAAACATTGTTGTAGTATACCTATTTTCTTTCAGAGTTTACCACGGTATTGCCTTAAGACTTGGACCGATTAGTTTTATGATAAATGGCGTCTGCAAATTTTGTAGCATTTTCCTTTTTCCCACACCCAAATTGTGTTTTTGTATTTCAGCTGAACGTCGTGACAGGGGAGCGCGAGCCAATGGTACCATTCTGGCGGATGCGACTCCCCGCCACTCTAATGTCGTTCAGTATCGTCGCACTATTAGTGCTAATGGCACTAGCGACGGTACTCGGTGTGGTACTATACCGGATGTCCCTGTTGGGCGCCACTATACTACGGAATGGAAATGCGCTGACTACGTACAACCCGATCATGTTCACTACGGCGACGGCAGCGTGCATCAACTTGTGTTTCATTTGCTTGTTCAATTATGTGAGTATTGTCTTCGATACTTCGATTCGGATTGAGTTGTTTTTTTTTAAGGTACAGTAGTACCCAACTGATATGGCTTACCGATGTACCTGCGCAGAAGATGAATTTTCAAAGCGCGGGAAATGCCATTGACCAATCGGCACGCTCCAAGCACCGCGCTTTATTTTACCTGTACTGCTATTGGTCAGCCGCCATACTTTTGATCAAGTGCACACGCAGCAGGCAAAATTACACTTAGTGGCAACAAAAGTGTTTCCTTTTTTATGATTGTAAACGAGTTCTTTAAAAAGAGGGTAACCACTTAAAAGTCAAGCTCGGGAAATAATTTTCAATGTGCACGAGTTCATGAAAAAGGAAGCTCATGAGTCTTAATTAAGAACACAACAATTATAAAAGATCGATTTTTGAAAATTATTGACCGTACGGCCGAATGTACACAAATTTCAAAACGAACAATAACGAGAATTTTTAAAGAGAAGGATCAGCATACGAGTGAAAACACTGCGGGGCCTTCTTTTAGAACGCCGAAAAAGGGTAAATTGAAAAAAACTTACCGTAAGGAATTGGACGATTTTTCATACCAAGCCATACATTTCTATTGTTTATTAAATAAATACTTATTTGTTTATTAAATAAATCGTACATTTTAAATAACCTGTTTTTTTAATTATTTATATATTTGATGAAAACCGGTGGCCCGATAAAATTGACACGAAGTGTAATTGTGCGGAGGGGCGTGACTTGCGAGTGAGACGGAACTAACAGCTGCAGTGTATTATGAACCTTATAATAGTGGTCTAAGGTTTATTGTAAGTTTTAAGCATTCTTTCGTTAATCTTCGGGGCCATACTTTCTTTTCTGTGCGAACGAAGATTCACGACGCGCCTTATCAGTTGGGTACTACTGTAACTAGTTCTGAAGCTAACTAACCTTTAAAAACATTTTACATTAAGATGACTGTTAGGTATTTCTAGAATGCATTGCATAGTAAATTCATAAACAAGCATAGTATTGTTAAAAGCACAAATGGGTTATGCATTGACTTAACGCATACGCTACGGTTTATCTAGTAGTAGTAAGGTAATGTACCGAATTAATACATTGACTAATTAAAGCGTAGGCTAAACGTAACGGAAAGGTTCATATTCAAGATAAAACTTGATTTAGTCGTATTAATGCCCGAAGGGCATTTCTCGTAATTAACTACGTTCAAAATCTAGTCCCAATCTCATCTTGGTGACAATTAATGTCACAGTCTTGTCAATAACGTAGGTAAAATATTTTTTGACACATTGTTCCTCTAGTCGGGCGCCTCATTCCCAGGATGAAGTGGCGCCCAACTGGGACTAAACTTTTTTCGAACTGCCTAAATCAGCATGCCTCCTCCTCCAATAATAATTATGTTTCATCTTCACAGGTATACCAATACCTAGCAGAATGGCTGACAGAGAAAGAACTGCTCCGCACACAGACAGAATTCGATGATTCGTTGACACTCAAGATATACCTACTACAGTTCGTGAACTACTACGCGTCTATATTCTACATAGCCTTCTTTAAAGGCAAGCTGATTGGTCGGCCCGGAGACTATGTGAGATTGTTTGGACATAGGCAGGAAGAGGTAAGAAACGATGTTGCATGGCAGTGACTGGACTAAGGCATGTTTGCAACAGGCGGGTTCTTTCTTAATTACAAGTTAGTTGTTAACACGGACACAATATGTGTGACTTTTTGTGTTTTAACCTCGTGTTAGTAGAATTCGTTACCTCTTAGTTAAGTGTTTGGGACTATGGCCAAAATCTCAAACGCTACTAAATTTTAAGATGCCGTTAAGTCTCGGATTGTCTGTCACTTTGACATGTAAAGTGATAGAGACAGCACAAGACTTTACGGCATCTTAAAAATGAGTAGCGTTTGGCCGTAGGTTAAATATCATCTTAATGTTATAATTTTAAATTCGATTTTGAAATTCTACATCTAATACCTAGTTTCGGATTCTTGTGTATAAACTTTTGAAATTTATTTTATAACAGATAGGTACCACAACAAACAAAAAATTTTTCCGAACGAATAACATTTTAATTGAAAAAAAAAACTTATTTTTTAATATATAAACATTTAAAATCGATTTTTCCTTCTCATCCATCATATTATAACTTTCCTATTCAATCAGTGTGCACCCGGAGGCTGTCTCCTAGAGCTGTCCATCCAACTAGCCATCATCATGGTAGGCAAGCAGTTCATCAACACCATCGTAGAGATGCTGATGCCGTACCTCCTCAAGTGGTGGTACGTCATACGTACTATTGGGAGGAAACAGTAAGTACTATAGTTGTTTTTATTTTATTCTAATATTGTAAAGAGGTAAAAATGTTATGTTTCACCCCATTCCTACCCGTGGGTGTCGTAGAAGGCGACAGAGGGGTATTGACCAAAAGATGGGCAGCAGCATCCTTCTGAGAACCATAACACCTACTGCGATCGCCAACATGCATCGGCCAAGCATGGCGATTACGGCTGAACCCCCCTTGGGGGGGACCTATGCGCAGCAGTGGGTGTCTAAAGGTTGACGTTTTGAATCTCTGTAGGTACTATCTACAAAATATCTTTCACTGATGGAATAGAATAGAAAAAAATTGGTCTTTATTTGCTCACAATGTAGAATGGAATGTACAAACGCCAGCACATCAAGCAGTGCCAAACTGTCAAATTTTCCCAATTGAATATGAACCTTATGTTTTTGTAATAAAGTTGAAAATCTATCAAAGAAATTTGACAGATTGCTGGCTTGATGTGCTGGCCTCTGTACATATTCTTGACTTCCACGCGTCCGAAGTCACGGGCAGAAGCGAGTCAATGATATTAGAAGTTAAATGGTGTAGATAAGTTGCCTTGACAAGATTTGAACTTCAAAAATTGGACACTAACGCACAGATAAATAATCTAATATTGTACAGCTATATTAGGTGACACAAGAAACGTCATAGATTTTTGAGTTGTAAACGTCATAGAGTTTCGGTTGTTTTGAAGAGCATTCTGACATGCTGCACACAACATACTTCCGTAGACGCCGACGCGTCTCTGAACTCAAGTGAGCTAATTAGCATAGTTAGAACGTGTCACTCGTGGACTCATAACGTATCTCCACCATTTTTACTTGTAAAATCATTGCTTTTAACTATTGTAATAAAAAAATATATAACTAACTATAATATGATATGTGTGTGATTCTAAGGGTTCTAAAGATAAGAAGTTAGGGAGCTCGAATTAAACAAAGGTAACTAATAGAGATAAAGTTCGGGCGCCAGAGCTCACTAATTAAAAAAAAACAAAGGAATCCGGTAAGCGGAGCAGGTAAAGTTTGAACTTTTAATCTGAGGTCGAGGGGTTTGAAATTAAGCTGCAAGATCTTAAACAATAGCTCATTTATTCCAAACACCGCAGGAAATATGATGTACACAATACAAGGAAGTCCCTTTCTTTTGAAATTGAAAGGTGATTTAAAACTATTAAATTTTATGACTAAAGTTGTCAATATTAAGTTTATTCTAGAGTTGGTCAATATTGCACGTTTTCTAATTGTAATTACGAAATACTAAACTGACATACCACAGGCTTGGGGAAAGCTATTTAAATAAAACCTTGACGGCGGATTGGGACTCGCGTCGAAGGGCACCAGCTCATCTCCAAGTAGGATGAATTTAAATTTATACATGTAAGTCCAAAATATAAATAAGAACGCCTTTGGGCTGAAAACAAAACGTTATCTTTTGTTAGTTAAATCCACACGTCGAACAAAATGGCGACTAGGTAGCCAATCGGAAATTTGAAGAAACTTACCGTTCTTATTGAAAACAAAACATGCCACCGCACGTGCTATTGGCACACCCGAACGGCGATGGCAATATGGGGCTGTAACAATAGATAATCGACGAGGGTTTACGACACATGACTTCAAGTTTAATGCCAGGACAATGGCTATGAAGAATCAACCAACAAAATACTCACGGTTTCCAAAATATCAATGTAGCACTGCTGCTAGCATCATAACAAAGTGGTTCCAACCAGAGGTGGACCTTTGACATATTCCAATCTAGTGATTGGAACGGAAGAAAATTTAATCGTGCATGTTCTTAGAGAATTCGGACGGAAAGTAAATCCTACTTATGCCAAACCGGAAACGTCAAAATAATCTGACACTTCAGCCGATGGAATAAAATCCACCTGTCAAACTAATGGTTTATGGTTTTATCGATTACTCCACAAAATCATAGCCAATAAATCTATAAAATGCCCACAGAATGGTCGTGGCACCGTGAAAGCTTCGAAAAAGTGACGAGAGAGGTCGACAGCGAGTAGAAAATACTCGTTACACTATAAAATGAAACAATTCCTCATGGTTTTGGATTTGAATTGGCATTCCAAAAAGAGAGGTTTCAACTATCATTTTATTCAATACAATTATTATTTTTCAGACTTTTCTACATAGTATTAGTAATACATCAAAACTTTATACATAACCTTCTTTTCAGGATAAAAAGCCCCTTGCAATGGGTGAAAGATTTCAAGCTAGTCGATTTCGGTAATATGGGACTGTTTCCTGAATACTTGGAAATGGGTAAGTAACAATGATATTTAGAATGTTCCTACTACTATCATAAATGTGAAAGTTTGTGAGACTGGATGTATGTCTGTTACTATTTCACGGCTGAACGGAATTAGCTGAAAGGATCATGGCAAAATTTGAATAAAAAAAAAATATTTCGAGAAGTTGAGATTCTAATTCTTATACTCTTGGGTACCTAAAGAGTATCTTGAGGCATTTACAATATTTTTAAAACCCCGCAATAAAAATGAATTTTAAAAGTGAATACTTCAACGAAAAGCTCATTATTTCATTTAGATTTTAATTAGTACGCATATAGATATTGATTTAGATTAATATATTATGATGATTTTTATCCCGTTTGTGTTTTCCCGTGGGATGATAAAATCAACTTTGACGCGGAAGTCGCGAGAGGAAGCTGGTATTAAAATAAGATAGGTCTGGGCTTCTGAGAGGGAAACCTAATAATACGAACTGTGTCCAGAATTACTGCCTTCTGAATCCTTTGATCTTGCTGCCTAATGAGTGCCTCCTTAGATGTGGGTCGAGGCTGTTTGCTATTAAAGCCGTTGGCTGTAACAACAATTAATATTATATTATTTAATTATGCGAGCACAAGCACAAATACCAAGCACTTAATTTCCATAACAGTTTTAATATACACTGCTCAACATTGTCCAGGGATATTAGAAGATTTTTAGGGTTATTTGAAATTGGTATAGATAGCGACAATGATGATTTCTTTTTGAATAAATACAGTTGGGTTTCAGCCAGTTGGGCAGTTTGCTACTTTTTTGTGGATCATACACAACTTAAAGCAATCATCATTCTTGCGGTCTCTCTCTGTACCATTTTAAAAAATAACGTTAGGAACTCCATTTTCATTTGAATCGCGATTGCACAAATTAAAACATTTAAGAAAGTCGTCTATGTAAACAGAAAGAGTTAATTAAGATAATGCTTGCACGCCTTGAAACTTTCTACCATTTACAACATGAATATTTTTAATTAATTTTCAAATATTCATGTTTGTTGTTTTTCAAATATCCCTAGACAATGTTGATGGATGTATTCTATTGCCTGCCCAGTGCCCATTATAACATAACATTATATTGTATGACATTTAAAAATAATATTTTACACTTACAGTTCTCCAATACGGATTTGTAACAATATTTGTGGCAGCGTTTCCGCTCGCGCCTCTATTCGCTCTCATCAACAATGTGCTAGAGATGCGCCTTGACGCCAAGAAATTCCTCACTTGTTATCGGAGACCGGTACCCCAGAGGGTCAATGACATTGGCGTTTGGTATCGGATATTAGATTCTATTGGGAAACTCAGCATAATCACTAACGTGAGTATAATATTATATTATTATAGTAGTTATTACAGTGTCAACGATTTTTTAAATGATAAATCCTTAAAACTCATAAGTATAAAATAAGTTAGATTCTACGATATTTAAATGATGAGTCCTCGTCTCCACATATCTTTCTCTTGCTGTGCCCGACAGGGTCCATGATTGTTTCTTTTGGCAAATGTTTACCACCTAAACCTACATTGTGGAATGCCATAAAGGATTGGGTATTGAGTATATAGAATTTTATAGTAGTGTAAATTAAGTTCATTTTAAAATTACTGTTCCATCGAACATTACATTTTGTAAAGTTGTAGCCGAAATTAAACGTGTGCATTTGTGTGCATTTGTGCATTAATTCAATTGTGAACGTAGTTTATTTATATGCTTTTTGTGTCGTTATGAGCTAAACGCGAATAGTATGTCGGTAATGAATTTGTTAATGCGTGGTTGAAGTTCGCAGAGGGATATATACCTCTCGTCTCTCTCACCCCATGATTGCGATATTTTATGCCCGTTTATCGATATCATAATTTTTATTTACTTTAATTTAAAAAAAAACGTGCAAAACTCACATACACAAACAGCCAGAGACCCGGAACGACTACCTGAAGGCAACACAAATATTTGTTCCGTGCGGGAATCGAATCCGCGACACGCAGCGCAGCAGCCAATCGCTCAGCCACTGCGCCAACCGTGTCGTCAAATAACAATCTAATATATATAAATCTCCTGTCACGATGTTTGTCCGCGATGGACTCCTAAACTACTGAAGCGATTTTAATGAAATTTGTACACCGTGTGCAGTTTGATCCAACTTGAAAGATAGGGTAGGTGTAGGGTAGGTGTGGGGTAGGTGTAGGGTAGGTGTAGGGTAGGTGTAGGGTAGCTGTAGGGTAGCTGTAGGGTAGGTGTAGGTAAATAGACAGGTAAGTAGGTAGATAAGGACAGGACAACGTCTGTCGGGTCAGCTAGTATTATTATAATTTTAAGAAGAAAACTCACACTGTTAATCAGACCTTTGATCAACTGCCTCGTTGGTCTCGTGGTCGCATGCGCGACTGCTGTGTCTCGGGTCCTGGGTTCGATTCCCAGGTCGAGCAAAGTGTTATTTGGTTTTTCTATTAAGAATTTCTCAGTAACAGCCCGGAGTTTGGATGTTGGCGGTGTGACACCCCCGTGCCTCGGAAAGTACGTAAAGCCGTTGATCCTGCGCCTGATCTCTCTCCGGTCGTGTCGGATTGCCGTCCCACCGGACTATGAGAGTGAGGGAAGAGGGAGTGCATCTGTGTTTGCGCACACACTTGAGCACTAAAGTACAGACGCCAGCACACCAAGCCATACCAAACTGTCCAATTTTCCCAATAGGGTATTTTACTCTATACGAGAAAAAATCTATAAATATGTTATTGAGACAGTTTAGGCATAAAGAAGTCGGAAAATGTAAGTTTCAGTTCATAAAATAACAAAACAAATTTTTAAATTCAATTCAAAGTTTTCAATACTTTTAATCTGTTATAAAACACCGTGAAATAGTAGCGGCCATGTTATTACGCCATACGGCTGTGTAAACAAAAAATTTTTGTTTACATTTTTCCTATATTACGATTTTCGTAATATAGGCTTTGTACTTATATTATTTTCGTAACCAACGTAATTTTTTCATTATTACACCTATTACAAAATATTCTTTTAATTATTTTTAAATGATATACAATTATCATATTTAATATGAGCTCATTTGATACAAAACGAACTGACGTCATTTACGCTGAGCAATATGGCGTCCAGTAAGAGGCGTTTTCGTCAAACTACGCGCAAAATTTGAAAATTTAAAATTTAGATGCATTTTTATGGCACTTATCGATTGAATAAAAATTTTGTGTTTTTTTTGGTGGCATATTAGCACTACAGAATTTCATTGAGACACTTTTCAAAAATGGGTGTAATACCCTATTGAATATGAACCTTATTCTTTTGTAATAAAGTTGAAAATATTTCAAAGTAATTTGACAGATTGTTGTAGCTTGATGTGCTGGCCTCTGTACTTGGCTGACTTCCATAAAGATTGGTACCCGTGACCGAAATTCGGTCGGAAAAATTATCTTATAATCAAACCCTTATCCGACCTCTTCATCTTGTCTCTTGGGAAGTTTTAACAAGCTATCGATTTAACTAACTTCCATATTCTTCAGGGTTTCATCATAGCGTTCACATCAGACTTCATCCCGCGCCTCGTGTTTCAATTCACAACGGGTTCCATGAACCAATATGTGAACCATTCGCTCGCAGACTTCAACATCAGCGTGATAGAACATCCGCCTATCCACACGACGTATAACGAAACTATGTGCAGGTGAATATCAATATTATTTGTATGACAGCAAGGTTAATAATAGCATTCAATATAGCTGCAGCATCCATCTATCAAATTGGACCCTATTCAAATAGCTGCAAGTTTTATAATGAATAACTAAACGTTGTACACCTTGTTTCCTGTTTCTTGTCTAAGTAAGTCAGTAAGTAAATAGTTTATTGACAGTTTAAAAGAACAAACCTTACACACAAATCCCAACAATCCTGTGATTTATGTCTACTTGTACAAAAGAATATAGTTAAGTATGTCGTTATAAATACCTGTGTGTGTGGTCTGCATATATACTCCCGGACGCGTATTGAGAAATCATTGTGGGATCTCGAATCGAAGTGTTTTAATAATAATAATAATATGTGGGGACATGTGTGAATAATATGTGGTGTTTTGCAGCACGCAATGCATTATAAACCATTGCGTGGTACAGAGCTCCAACAGTTCTGTAAAACACAATGGTTTTGGGTTTAAATCGACAATTATGTGGTCTAAATTCATTGCAGGACACAATTTTTTCACGTTCAGAACGTCACTCTTAAGCTCTGGATAGCGCTATGTTGCGTAAATACAAAGAGCTTTTAGATCTTTTCCGAGAGTCATAAATCAAACCTTTATTAAGTTCTTAGACTTTTTACAAATACGTGAATTTAAATTTGGAACAATGATGATAGCATATGGCCAGTATGTTGGCTTGAAAACTGCTTACAAATTGTTTTCATTCACTCGATGTTTTGAGATTTTATATTTAACATGGAAAAGCGATAGGCTGATTTAGGAGTTCAGAATTGTATTAAGTCTGACTGAATATTGCGTGTCTTCTATCAGTTTCCCGGGCTACTGGTACTACAAGGAGGGCGATAACTACGAGCACAGTAATTGGTACTGGCACATCATGGGCGCTCGGCTGGCATTCGTCGTTGTGTTTGAGGTCAGATAAAATTATATTTTATTAAATTGATAGCATTAAGGTTGATTTGTTTTATAGCCAGTAACTATCGGAAGAATAAACGCGTAAATTTGACATATTTTCCGTACTAAATCTCTAATCAAATCTACATTTTTCCTAAGACTTATAAGACGATTGAAATATCGACTCTTAACTAAATAAATAGAAGAACTTCATTGTTATTCGGGTCTTAGAGAGTAATATTTCTCTAGAAAAGTACAGACGCCAGCACATCAAGCCATATCAAACTCAAATTTCCCTAATTGAATATGAACCTTATTCTTATGCAATAAAATTGAAAATCTGTCAAAGAAATTTGACATATTGTTGTAGCTTGATGGTTTGGCCTCTGTACAGTCACGTCACGAGCAAAAACATGTAAACACTTGGTCTCATTCTAAACTGATTTTCTCCTAAACTATTGATTGAAATGTAATGGGGTTACGAATCGGGTATTTTTGATCCCAAACTACTGTAAAATAGGTTTTATCTATAAATTGAAATAGTTATCTCACGAGAAAATTTATTTTGTATTTTGCAATCTGTATACATATTTATGCACGTGACTGTACATGACAAACTAAAAAATAGAATCATTAAGGCATCGTTCACACCAAACGTATTGTTCGCCGCCGACTGAGAGCGCAAAGTTGAAAATGTATGAACCACAGATATATAACTAGACTCTAGATAACGCAAATATCACGATCTGAATGAAAACCAAGCGTGCCGGTTTTTGACTACCTATTATGACGTCACAACGTTTTGTTTTTCTTAAATTTGGTATTACCAGGTATTACTGAGGGTATTAGATTACAAATAATTGCTTTTTAAATTAATTACGCATAATATTAATCACAAAATGATTTACCGATGGAAGGAAACGTTTACTTTATTTTTTTACTTACGATTTTTGTACGTAAGCTAGGCACGAAACTAGGCACGCGAAGTAGTTGCTCTTGCGTTATCTAGGTCTATCTATATCTGTGGTATGAACAATCGCTGACAGTCAGCAGTCAGTCGGCGGCCGACTATGATTATTCATACATTTTTAACAGTCGGCGGCGGACAATACGTTTTGTATGCACGATGTTTTAATGTACACCAAAATTATAATAAATACATTATTTCCAACAGAACGTAGTGGCCCTAGTAATGATAATAGTCCGCTGGGCGATCCCGGACATGTCGGGCGAGCTAAGAGACCGCATTCGTCGCGAGGCGTACGTCATCAACTCGTTCATACTGGACGAGACGCGCGCGCGGTCCGTCCGCGACCAAGGTGCCGCTCACTCTACGCCCGTTTAGTTGTACGGTACGCACGCGGAACGCTTCGCTATCTCTTTTGATTACTAACCGCGGGTGTTGTTCACTGGCTTCTAGAACTCAAAAAGTAGGGTAGTTCCGATGTTTTGGAAGTGCGTGTAGTCAATCGCTTGCTAGCAGTGAGTTAGGCTGCGTTTCCCCCAACGACGTGCAGGGATGTGTAGCGAGGGATGAATGAACAATTAATTGAATGAGTGAGTGAATGGTTGAATGAACGAATGGATGAATGTTAGAACGAATAAAAGAGTCAATGAGCGAATAAATGACTGAATGAATGTATTACAGATTAAATGAAGAATAGGTGAATGGATGAATGAATGAAGAATAGGTGAATGGATGAATGAATGAAGAATAGGTGAATGGATGAATGAATGAGGAATGTGTAAATGAATAAATTCATGTATTACAGAATGATTGAAGAATGGGTGAATGAATAAATGAATGTCTAGCGAGTGCGAAACCAGCCAATTACAGCGCTAGCTTAGTACGAGTGTACAAGTAATGATAACGAAGCTGTCATTGGTCACCCCGCACATGTCTGGTGGAAACGCAGCCTTAGTACTAACGTGTACTGGACGTATAAACTACTTCACCAAGTGGTTGACCAATAAGCGCGTTTTATTAACCTGTGGAAACTACAGTTCGATATTTGAATTTTGATTATTTTTTGACAGCGTGTTTTCTTTTGACAAATTCAAATATTCGAATTGTACCGATTTTCTTCTCAAATTTAATTTATCTTATTTGATAGCTAGTGAACTACGCCCGTATGAAGACTGTGTTTTGTGTGTTTGATACTCCTATAATGTGACGTCATTACGATATCCGTATTCCTCTTTTGAATGTAGAATTCAACTCCCCTTCCCCTTTGTAAAGTGTGCCAAATAATACCGTGTGAGATGATTACTTTTGCTGTATGGGGTTTGAATTGCCATGCTGCATAATATGGCGATAACAACGCAAAAACGATTCCCCGACCTGTAATATAAACATTTGGTTTCAAGTAGTGAGTAGTGCGAATTGGTAACGGTCGAAGCTATCCAATACCTGCTGAATATCCTGGCTTTAGCTTTTGTGGTACGAGTACAAGTGGTACGAGTACGAGTTGTACGAGTACAAGTGGTACGAGTACGTGTTTTACGAGTTCTTTTTCGAGAAATTTTAACACTGCCAACATCACACAATTTTACCTTTTCAGGTTAACAATTAAACTTGTATTTTTGTAGATTTTATTTGCTAAGAATTAGTATTTTAATAACTTAACTGAAAATGCCGTCGAAATAAATACCTAACTATGACAACCACAACAATATTCTTAGAAAATAGTTATTTGTTATACAAGAGTGCAAAGTTGCTTTTTAACCGCGTGTTCAATTTTGATGACCGAGCAAGCGAAGGATTCTAAAATTGAATCACGAGCGCAGCGAGTGATTCAAAATTAGAATCCTGAGCGTTAGCGAGGGAATCAAAAGAGCACGAGGTGAAAAATCTTTGCACTCGAGTGCAACACGTAACTTTTCATTCCACCTCAGCGAGGAAATGACTAAATGCAAAAAAAAAACGTTTACAAAGTCTGAGTTTTTAACAAATAAAAAAAAAGTTGTATGATATATTCGGCACCATAGAGGTAGCAGTAAATAGGTTTAATGTTTTTTTTTAATTCACAAACTTAGTGCACACGATGTTCTAAATTCAATTTACTTTATCCTCTAGAGAATAAAACCGGCTTTTCCACTCAGATACTGAAGATTAAAAATACTCTTTCCGAGATGGTGGGATGAAAAAGATATTTTTTGCTTGGGTGTAAAGTTATTACAGCGGTTTTGATGCTTCGACAAAAGTTTATAGGCAATACGTATGGGTTGTATACGGGGTTACTTTTTTAATACTAATAACCCCGCAGGACTATATTACTTTAGCAGATAGAGGAGTGACAGTTGTCACAAGTTGACGTTTAGTGAGTTTTCGCGTCACGTCACCGTACCCCTCCCGCAACGCGCAGCTACCTTAGGAGTGGTCTCAGATAAGCGGTCAGGCTGTAACATCATAAATTGACATACTCGTAATTTGAGCCATCGCCTCGCGACGATGAATTTATTTTTTTCGCGTTTTCAGTTTATGTAGCTGAATAAATGAATGAAAAAAGGAGAAAAGTTCTTATTTATGATGTTAGTAATATAGTCAAAGTCAAAGCATTTATTTCAATTAAACCATTTACAGGCACTTTTGAATTGTCAAGGTGTCGGTCAGTTAGTCAGAAAGTTGAAGCTAGTTGCTCGTTCCAAAACGTAGGGTAGGTCTCTATGGAGAAGAACGAGCAAGAAACTCCACGGACACTCTTTTAAATCAAGTTTTTGCAAAACACGGATTACATTATTCTTGTTGCTTCTATATAAATTAAAACAATGAAGGAAATCTAGATATAAATGAAAACAATGAAGGTAATCTAGCAATACAAAGCATAAAAAAGGAATCAAGATAAAAGCCATGGCAGTATTTATAACTGCGAGATTATTAGTATTTTAAAAGTAACCCTATATATTGAGGGATAAATATCCATTTGCTTATCCGATTGTTGGAAAAATGGGAGTTTTGTATCATACACCTTCAATGCAGTCTTAGCTCGTATTGTTGGGGAACTTCAATAGAAAATTGTTAGTATCATCTTTTTGAAGCACGTCAAATTGTATGCAGTTGACATATTTGCGTCACGTGACATCGCGTAAGCAAACGTCAACTCCATACAATTTGTTTTTCCGTTGGCGTTAACGCTAACAGAAAAGGGATTTTGTCTACAGGCCCTGACGTTTGAGATTGTATTATAATATGGTAGATGACAACACCAACCAATTGACATACATTTAATGAGCTGTCAGAACGCGTTTCCCCCATAAATATTGTATGGTAATTTATACTTATGACGTCACTTGTAGTTAGTCATTAGCGAACTCAATTGATTAACTATTTATTTATTATAAAGCAACTAGAAATTTATTTTATCAGTGAATTAAAAAAATAATTTTGTTTTTTTCTACATTGACCTACTGTCCTACTGTTGGGCAAAGAGAGGACTTGGAAAGATAGACTTGAAAGAAAGAAAGAAGGACTTGGGGAGGCCCCAAGTCCTTCCAGGAACTTTTGTCCAGCGCCACCACAACCCAGACCTCGTGGTACGCGTCCAGGTTATCTCGCCACCTCTTTCTGGGTAGTCGGCGACGCCGTCTATTTTCAGGCACCCATTGCGTAGAGACTCGCCCAGCGGTCACTCTGGCAGCAGACGTGACCCGCCCAATCCCACTTAAGCTTGGCAGCCTTTTTGCCTAAATCTGATATGCCCATTTTAGAACGCAGCATGGTTTTCCTGATTCTGTTCTGTCGCTTTACACCCAGAATGCTGTGCTCCATTGCTCTTTTGCAAAGTCCGAGGTGGAATTTTTACGACTCCTCGACTAAAATCAAGTGTTTTTCTATCATGGAATTATTGGTTAATGATGTCATCTACCCAATTGGATGAATAATTTAATTTTTTGAGGCTTTTGATTGGTGCTAATTCGAATTGAATTAGTTGACATGGTGGAAGGGGTTATGGGAGAACTTTTACCATGGATCCAGTACATAATTGTAGACCTTTTAGCGTTATCTTAACGCTGGTGGCCTAGAATCTGGGAAAACGTGAGTCACGATTCCACCCTTTTATTTTTACTTTTTTTTAATGACTGTAGACCACGAGAATGTTGTGAAACCATATAATAAATAAATATCTTTTGAAGTTTCCCTCAAAACGGTTCCACTAATTAAGACTGAAGCTCGCTTAATACTAAGTAATTTTAAGTATTTTTACAAGTTCTAGTAAGGTACCCGACCGTAAATATGGGATTCACATGCCGTATAAGACGACTTCTAATGGTAATCAAAGCTTAGCTTTTGATTCACAAATTGAATCTTGACCTTTGTACCGACTATGGTAAAATTCATAATACAAAAACTGTCTTTAGGATCTAGTCTAAGTCACTAAACACGTTAAGGGTTAACGGCCTATTTTGTTTGATATTCGCAATACAAGTTTTGATAACGTTGTATTGAAAACGCCGAACCGGTTAAGTAGCGTAGTAAGCAACCCTTAAGTTCGGTTCAAAATTCAGTTGTTGTATTAAAAACTTTACCTTTGTCGGAATAAATTCCAAAATACAATTACCGATTCAAACGTTTAAGCTTTGAATAAATTTTGGAACTCGTTTTGCAAGACATATCTAGTTTTAGAAAAAGTGTAGATTTGTAGAGCGCCGTCTCTGTCGCTCATACATGTGTGTCTCTTTCTAACGCTCGGTGTGTCGTATATTTACGTCCTGGTACTGTACTAGTACTACATTGACTGAAGGAAGCAGGATCGCTGCCGATACCGTGTGGTGCTGTGTGAGTGAACATTTTACAGTAAAACGTAATAGCATGCCTGGGTATATGGAATGGACTTTGTCAATGGAACAATCCGATGAAAACTTAATGACGGCTGTGAAGTGCGCTACAGACTGCGCAGTACCCCGCCCTTTTACTCACGCTGACACATGAAATTGTTACTGCGCAGCCACTCGCCTCGTGTTCAGAGCCGTCATAAAGTTTGCATCGGGCTACACTAATTGAAGGTTGAAGTGCATTGGAACTGAGCCACAAAACAGATGACAATCAAACCAGGGCTTTTTTGTAACTATTAGCATTCAACATGAGCTGATTCTCGCCTTTATGTACATTATGTATTTGGGATTTTTCTTGTTTGCGTTTAATTATGCTCGATGAACAAGTCCAGAGCGGTGCATAAGTACACAAAGTTAATGTTACGTATATTGGATCGATTTTTAAATTGAAAGTACTCGTTTTGCACATAACATTTATTTAGTTTGAATACTTTATTCATTTCGTGGCGATATCAACAATGTCCTCAGTATTAGTTTATAAATAACATCCTGACAATAACCATTGGGCAGTAGCCCACC
Source organism: Charanyca ferruginea (assembly GCA_947361185.1). Taxonomy (NCBI): domain Eukaryota; kingdom Metazoa; phylum Arthropoda; class Insecta; order Lepidoptera; family Noctuidae; genus Charanyca; species Charanyca ferruginea. Next base: position 24,367,818 of record OX376059.1, on the reverse strand, counting down.
AGACATAACACCTTTTCAATGGAGGATGTAAAACTTTCCAACCTGTTGTTCACACCTACCTCCAAAATTTCAATGGGCGATAGTACATGTTTGTCGTATAAAACTAGACCGAAATTCCATAGGATAATCGTACTTCCAATTCTAAAATCGACTTGAAACGAGTACTTTTACACTGGCGATCCTGTGCTAAGTCTACTGGACTAACGTCAGATACAAAAGCAGCCATAGAGTCTACATTCCAATGCACTTTAATTTTCCTTCATTTGAACGCACAAATAACAATTGAGCTTACAAAACGATATCACGTAGTAACCAACACTGGCCACCATTGTAATTAATAAATTATCATAAAACCAAGCTTAGTTAATTTCGGCATTGTATTTAGGCAGCTTGAGCTTGTAGAAGTTAATCAAATTATAAATTGAATTTACACGTTTAATAGAATTGACCTACATCTTTTTTCACATTTTACACTTAATTGCAGTCAAAATTGGTACAATTAGTAGTGAACAAAATATACAGTTTTATACGTAAACCAACAGCAAATGTTATGGTTTATCTGCAACGCACTACACAAACTTAGAACAAAGCAATTATACAGATGCGATGAGTGAAGTTTTAAAAAACACAGCAGATTTTTGTTTCATATTTCAGAGCTAATCCCATTTTGTTAAGGACCTATCTAAGTACTATAAATTAAAGACAGTGGACTGTATAAAACAGACTTTATTATAATATAGAATAGGTTATACTATTCCTTGGCCCGGTAGCGAAGTGAAGAGGCCGTTTCCAGCGGCCGTCTGCGTTAGGACCTGCGCAGACTGGCGGTACGGCACGGCAAGGCATTTTTATCTAACGAAGCATATTACATCTTAAAGTCATGAAGTTATAGTTGAAATTTCAATAATAATCGTTGTAGCTACAAACTCGAATTTTATACGATTTCGTGTCAGTGCGGGTTTGAAATTTCAACTATAATTTCATGATTTTAAGGTATATTATACCGTGCCGCCAGTTTGCGCAGCCCCTTAGCCGAAGGCCGACGAAGACGATCGCACACCATATAAGCTCTGAAACAAAAATCTACTGTTGTTTCATATCAAAGTGCAATCAAAATGTATGGAATAGTTGTTTTTTGTGTGCCTATACTGACATTGTAAATCAGGCCCATAAAATGTTTAACCTGAACAAATACACATGCTGTTATCAAGTTCATTGTACTATAACATAATGCTGAATTAATCTGCTGCAATTTGTTTTTTTAATAACCATTTCTTTTCCGAACTCATCCTTATTTTACACCGTGTTTTTTTAGTGTCTAGAAAAGTTTCGAGGTTCTGACATAAGTATTCGGTACACTAGACAAGTGTTTGTTTGCCAATTTTTACATTATAATAACGTAGTTTTTTTCTAACATTGTTGAAAGAAAACTGTTTCCTAATTGCGTAACAGACTCGGAATGACAAACCTTTTCATTTTGATAATTCAACATTAAAAGCAAAGGATTTGTTATATTTATACTCGTTACATACAATTAATTAAAATTGTAGTGTTTGTTTGTAATGTCAAAATAACAGTTTTTTTTTACTAAATGCAAGTATATACGGTACTTACAAAAATAAAATTTTGTCTGTCTATCTGTTTGTTCCAGCTAATCTCCAAAATGGCTGGACTGATTTGGAAGGGACTATCACTTGCATTTAGCTGATGTTATAAAAAGTAACAAAGGCTACTTTTGTTTTAGAAAAATTAAATCCCATTAAATTGTGATCAAAATCAGATACAAATGAGCGAAGCTGCGAAAACATCTTTTGTCAAAATAATTGTTATTACGACACGCTACATAATTTGACTGTTACTATTTTACTGAATACGACCTCGGAAACTGCTCTACACACTTAAAAACTCACGGTGTATTTCCTAAACCAAATATTTAAACCTCTTTTAAAAATCACAGGAGACACAACAGAACCGAATTGGAACCACATAGCTTCCCTGTCAGGGTCTGACTTCGACCTAGCAGCTCACGGAGACCATCAGGACATCAGGGACATCGGGAAGCACGTGGTCGGCGAGGTCGTCGACGAACCAGCGCCGGCGCACGTTTAGTGCCTTATTCTTAACGAGGCAAATTTTGGCACTGTTTTAAAGTATTGAAGTTTTGGGTAAGTTGGTAGACGTTTTGAAAGGGGATGGGGTGTTTCGCATAATTGGAAATTGATTTATTATACAGTGTGTTTCTGTGTCTATACTGGGAAATTGCGAAACTTGTGTCGGACACATGTATTACGAACATTTAAATTTATTTTGGATAAAAATAAATAAAATAAAAATGAAAATTTTTAAATTGTGCATAACGCGTAAATGTGTTACATTACAATCTTAGTAAAAGTTTAGTTTTCTGTCCTACGTAATAGATTAGACTTTTCCATCCCCTTACAGTGTCAGCTTACTTAAATAAAATGATAAACGAAAAACTGTACCAACGGTACTCTTTTGTCATTTTATATTCGGTTAATGTGCTATCCAGGAAACTACATTGACTTATGTGTTAAACAGTAGTATAACGTAGAAATATTTTTCACGAGCGCGCCTATAAACCAGAGACAAGACACTGCGGGTAAATTTATGCTTGCACGTAATTGGCTTCATAAAAAAACAATAAAGAAAAACGGAGATGAACCAAAATGAAAAAAAAAATGTTGTCTTTTATCCATGGAGGTATATACCATTTACCTATGTAATAAGATCTTAAAAAAGCTATTTATGTATATAAGCAATTAATATAAAACCTATTTATTAAAAAAGATAAAATGACAATGATGCTGTCCAGTCATTATTTAACTTTTAAAAATGTTACAAGTACAGATTAAAAACTTAAAAAGTTCTGATTAAATTTGCTACTAATACAATAAAAAAATAACGATAATTTAAATGCGAATAAACCATTCAATCTTTACGAATGGATATAAGATTATTTATTTGTAGTTACCTTTTAAAATGTGCAATATGGTAGATGACACCACCAAACAATTGATATACTTTTAATGAACTGTCAAAACCTGATAGAATATGCATGCATTTTATACTTATGATGTCACTTCTAGGTAGTCATTTACCAACTAAATTGAAACGGTTTATATTGATTTCAAAGCAACTAAAAATCTACTTTTAAAGTAAATTGTAAAATGAACACGGTTTCCGGGCCAAAATCAAGTGTTTTTTAGAGAAGTTCTGTCTTAGAATTATTACTTAATGGTGTCATCTATCCCATTTCATATCGGCGATGGCGAATTAAGGTTGTAAATATTTTCATTTTAATTGTGATAGAAAAAGAAGAACGCCCGTGCATTAACAGTTTCGTTTGTTTTAGTCACGGAATAGTCAACGAATGGAATGTTCAGTCGATTAAAACTGTAAGTGTTTACATTTCACCCCAGTACACTTAGATTTTTAATTAAGAAAGAACACGCTCATTGTATCTCCATTTGTTGATTAATGCGTGTTTTTCTTTTTTGTTAGGAGATTAAATCATGAATTAGGTTTTTTTTTTATTTAAGCTTTTTGCGTGATCGTTTCTAATAAATGTTTTTAAAAAAGGGCTGTTTACGACCAAAGTTTTTCTTTGATTATGTAAAATAAAAACTTATTTCATATTAAAATCATTAATTACCTTTTTCGATATTGTCTTAAAAGAATCGGTGATCCACAATGTACTTAAACGAAAATAAGATTTATTCACATATCAAGATACGAATCCATTTGATTAAGAGAGAGACAATGGTAGTATGTGTGGTGGTAATGAAATAGACGTAAGTATATTGAAACTGAGGAAAATTGGATGCGATGCTTGAAACGATAATGCAAGTTTTATGGATTTTAATGCAGGTTTATTTAACAAATATGATGTGAAATGAACGGTGAGATAAAAAAATGCAATATTTCCTTCCAATTACTTTTTTATTAAAATAAACGTTAATAAGCTTCTTTTTTGAATTCAATTAAATTCTTGTTTTCAATGTTACAATATAACATTTTTATGCATTGTGATACATAGAGGAAACAAATTTTATTTGTACAATATATTTAAGAAACGCTTATATATATTTATATTTGATACGTTATCTTGTACATTTCAAGACTAAAACCGAATCTCATTTTGTAACAGAAATATAACTTATATACAGGCTGACTTTTAATTCGTTCGCAATATTTCAGGCAAATCATAATGTAAAACGGAAATCATTACAACACGATAAAATGGTAGGTACGGAACAACTTTCGTTTTTAGGGTTCCGTACCTCAAAAGAAAAAAAAAGGAACCCTTATAGGATCATTTTGTTGTCCGTCTGTCTGTCTGTCCGTCTGTCTGTCAAGACCCTTTATCTCGGGAACGCGTAGAGGTTGATCGAGTTGAAATTAAATCCATATATATGTACTTAGGTCCACGGTCCTTGAAGCTGTGAAAAAATCAAACGTCTAAGTTAACGTGAAACAAAAAACTGAAATTTGGCAAGTAATTTCGTCTTATACTATAAATACACGGAAAAGTCTGAAAACTATACATTTGTAATTAATACATAAAAAATATATTCTTATATAACGAGCTTTTGTCCGCGATTTGGTCTGTGTGAATGTCGGTATCGCGGATACAGGCGAAGTCCCGGACTAAAATGTACCCTATGTGCTTTCCCAGGTTCAAGCTATTTTCATACCTAATTTCATCAAAATCGATTCAGCCGTTTCATCGTGAAAGCATGACAGACATCATTTATAATATTAGTATGGATATGTACCTACAAATTTGTACGGGACCCTCGGTGAGCGAGTCCGTCTCGCACTTGTACGGTTTTTTAACTGTAGCAGTAACATAAGTCGCTAAAAATATAAAAAAAGTCACAGTGGTCTAATTGAATGGTCTTCCTTTAATTACATTGCTGTTAAACATAGGGTAGACTGGGTATGATTGATAGAGTAATGAGTGTACCTACAAATTTGCACGGAACCCTCGGTGATCGAGTCCGACTCGCACTTGCCCGGTTCTTTTTTCATATTTCAGAGTTGGTCCCATAGTGAAAGTTGCTCATTTTCATAAGTAATTTCACCGCCTGAAATATTGCCATTGACTAAAAGTCAGCCTGTATATACTTGCATTCTTTTAGAACGTATTTTAAATACCAAAAACAAATGAATTTTTGGTTTAATAACTAAAATAAATAAATAACGTGAATGTGTTTTGCGGCCAATTATTCTCATGGTGGTATTGCTATTAAAATGTTACTTTTTTACGATTGATTTGAAAATTTAGCTGTTTTCTGTATATTTAAATTATTGTTATAATATTCTAACCAAAGTTCAAATTACTGCATTACAAATGTAGCGTCTTTTAGTCACTTAAGGAGACTATTTTCTGTTAGCCGTTTTATCAGAAATCTAATTTGGTAAATCGATGTTGGAAAAACCTAATTTAATGTTAGTTCCAGTTGGAATTGATAACGTTTTGTTAAATGCTTAATGATCCTTTTTTCCATCTTGACATAGGGTCAAAATACCCAAATGCGAATTCTTGCGATGTGAGTTGAAAGCTTCGAAGGATATTAATAAGTGCGACGCTCTCAATAAGACAGCAATTCCCATTACAGCTTTTTGCGATGTGACGCGTTGCAAGAAATTCTTGTATGTTGACCCTTAGAGCCTGCGCTTACTGCCTGCTTGGCATAGCACAAGATAATTTTTATGTGACGAAACATAATATACCTTAACGTCATGATATTATAGTTGACATTTCGAACACGTACTGACACGATATCGCGTAGCATTTGAGCTTGTAGCTGCAATGAATCTCATTGAAATCTCAACTCTAATGTTAAATGTTTAAGGTATATTATACTGCGTCACATAAAAATCCCTTGCCGTACCGTGCCGCCATTGGCCGCAGGCTTAGTCGAGAATATGTCGGAATGGCTATAGCCCTTTTTGCATCCATTCCCAATATGCCAGTCTGCTAGCCAAATTATATTTATAACGATAAGCTAGCTAATTTAGCTTCGTCATTTTTTACACAATTTTTATCTAATTATGTATTACTATTTCGGTGTGTCGTTTTAAGCTATAAATGTTACGAACTCGCCTGATTAACGTGTTCAGTAGAAACAGTAGAAATGTCTAGAATGTGTAAGAGTACAGTTGGCAAAATAATTATTTATGCGTATAAAAATAAATCACTGGAACAGCATAGCTCCGACGGCCCTGCCTGTATCGTTTCGATAAATCCGTTAGCTAGTTAGCTACCTACCAACGCACCGCCCGCAGCCGCTATTTTCTTTGTTGTCATTGTAAAATATACTTTAATAAACTTTAATAGCATTTTTTTTTGTTGTTTCGGAGCAGTGCTGTTTGAAGGGATTTTTTATAAAGTTCTTGGCGACCTTCAAATTTACGATCATCATTGTTCAAGATTTACATAAATAAACGTTTGAAATATGTATATCATAATTAAAAGCTATTTTGATAAACCTCGTCCAGCATTTGTAAAATACAAAGTAAATTTTACTGTACTTATAAGATATTTTCAGATATGGTTGTAAAGTTTTTAGTTTGGTTTCATTCAAATCGACGTATAAATTGAGTGAAAACAAACTTTAATCAATTATAATATTTTTGTTCAACAATTAAACTAGTGATTTATTATTATGTGTTGTTTTTTTCACTAAATAAATAAACACCGTTTTTTTTTCTTTTGATTTTCGCTTAATTTATGCGTTGTTATTAGTTCTAGGTCATGTAATACGAAGTATTATCCGATTAAAAGCCCTAATTAGTACATTATAATTAAATTAATGTCAAGTTATACATTAATATCTATCATTATTACTAAGCTTTTATTTAACACAAATGTTTTAGTAAGGTTATTTTATACAGAGTAATAGAAATCATTATAAAAGTAGAGTTATGTATCCGATTACACATTTGATAACAATTTTACAGCGATGTTTTAATTGACAGTAAAATAAAAAAAAACGTGCCTCTCTATAAAATTGTAAAATTACCTTATGAAAACATTTTGTGAATATTTTACGTAATACTGTCATCGGTGCTTTTGAGTCCTAACTTCCTATAAAATAATTACATTTATAATATTGACACCCATTTTCTGTGATGTCAATTGACACAAAAAATTGCTGACTGAACCTTAGATTTATTTCAACAGCTATAATTGGCTGGTGAATATTATCAGCCGAGTCAATTTTTTGTGTTGTTTGGCCTTTCTGAATGAGTGTTAGGTGTTAAGGGAACTTTACCAACAGCGCGTCATACAAAAATAGTCAACTGATATTTTGCTAAGTAATTGAACTCGAGGAAATTTTGTGCATAAGCTAAGAAATATTATAATTATTTAATGCATATTTGTTACTCCCGCAAATAAGATTTTTATTGCCATAAAACCTGTGACGGAGCTGCAAATTGCAAAAAACGTTAAAATTTGATTTTCGCGGCCAGCCGTGGCGCTTTCACCTTTAAGAGCGCCCATCCCCATCGAACGAACTTCAACGCGAGCGCGATTGAATTTTTTTTTTGTTTCAACCAACGCAAAGCTCGAAAACAAATGAGTGAGTGAGAACGCGATAACATCACAGGAAAATTGGCGCGCGGAAATTTCACAAGACTTGTTCCAGGACATACGTGTTTTTGAAAAAGCCTTACAAGTTTCTGTTAAAAATGTTTGTAATTTAGAATCTCTATTACATGTGCAAGGTTTCTATGAAGCTGTTTTTTTACTTTTCAATGTATTGAGTGCATTATGACCGGCCAAAGTTTAGATAAAATTGTGCAAAAAAGCTGATTTTCGGACGTGTTTACTGAATTTCTTTCTGAATTTCTCAAAAAAGTTTATTTTTTGCTTCATACAAACCTAGATTTAAACCACAAGATACCTGTGTGTTAAAAATATTTGGAAAATAATTTGTTATAACGCCGTAATCGCGTACGAGCGTTTGTATGGGAAATATGATGGGTTGGGCGCTCTTAAGGGAAACTAACTAACCACAAGCTCAGATATATCCTATGTACTCTTATCCTATCTACAAAAAATCATAGAGTTGAATTACTTATTGACAGAAATATTACTAGGCTAGTTATGTATGGAACGCGCTAAGTAAACAGTCCCCTTGAAGTCCTAGATCTGGCTGTTTGTTTTATAACTAGTCACTTAAGTGTATGGAAAATAGTGTGGGGAACAGAACAATTTTAGATATAAAAGTGCAGATTTATATATTTTTTTTATTTCGTATAAAAATAACTTCTAAACACGAAAGAAAGGTAGGTACATTGTATTTAAATGTGCAACCAACAGGTTTAGCCACTTAATTGTTAACCCCTGGATTTTGTAACGAAAAATTTATGTGACAACTATTCGCGCGTTTTTGCTGTGAATGGTGGTTGATAATTCAGTCAACCAATCACAACAATTACGCGCGTTTGACAATTTGTCACTTAATTTTTGAGAAACCGGTGGAAATGAGGCAAAAAGAACAATCCTACTACATCTTACTGCGAAAATAATTGTATCAAAGAAATAAAATATTTAAAAAAATGTTGGTATAAGCAAATCGGTACCATGCGCTGGTCGAGTGACAAAAATGTTTATTTTTAGACTTTTTCAGCAATAATATACATGTCGGATCGTCAGGATTTAGTCCGTTAGATTCGGTCATCGTGTGGGCAGAAGTTGGGTTTCGTGCAATGCAAAACCACTGGGTATAGGGTACAATACACGGCATTTATTAAAACCACAATTTAGCACAAACTCAATTTAGAATAAACTCAGACTCGAATAAAAATAGACATAGTAACACTAAAACACAACGAATCGAGTACAGTTTCGGGACGGATTAGCTCCGATGCGATCAGACACTGGATTTTGATTGTCTTCCTCGCGGTAGGCTAAAAATATCACGACTCTGTAGAAGCGCGCCAAAAGTAGTAGTAGATCACGTGTTCTCGATAATGGGGGGCTTGCGATTCGTTTCATGCCTGTACTATTGACCGGATACGACATGCATAAGTTTTGTTCACTTTGAGCTTTACCTTGCTCAGATGTAATATAATAATATTGTTAAGGAAATGCGCACAATATCATGTAATCCGCTAAAAGTAGCATTGCGTAGTGGATGAAACCTGTAGTTTATGTACTGTAGTAAGATTTTTAACCTTATTGTAATGTGATTAAAGTTCAATATATAATTAATTATGGATGTTTTCATACTAGTTACAATGTCTATTTAAAATCAAAATAAATATTTTGGGAACAGTTCAACGTTTAGTAAATCACAAATATTTTTGGGAACGAAGAATAATGCAGTGTTGTTGTAACTGTATTTTGAAATAAAACTCAACAATACAAACGTAGCAATGTACTCGCGGAATTTTATTGAGAACTTTCTTGTTTCATTGTATCAATGTGTCGCAAGTAGTTACCGTAGTGTTAGTGCACATACACTCGGCGTCACAAAAATCGCACCTCTTTAAGAATTCCCTTCAAAGTCATTTTAACCCTATTAATCAATGGTATACATATGACTATAAGGTATAATTGGAAAGGCAATTTATTTAAATTTCAGAATAAATCAATGGATTTGGTTTTTTGTTTACCAGGGAATAAAAAAAAGCAAGCTAATGCAAATGATTAAAAAGTTAAATTTTATTTTATCAGCAAAAATTACAACAAAGTCCTTAAAACTAACTTAAAACCTAGTGTTACCCCCCCTAGCCCTGATGACTGCTTCCATGCGTTCTCTCATGGACCTTATTAATGTGACAACAGTCTCTTGTGGAATGTTGTCCCATTCTGCAACGACGGCATCTTGAAGGTCTTGGAGAGTGGTAGGGGCAGGATTTCGTGCCCGTACTCGCCGTTTCAGTTCATCCCAAAGGTGCTCAATAGGGTTCAGGTCTGGACTTCGCGCCGGCCAGCGCATAACAGGGATGCCAACTTCTTGCAGGTAGTCTCTTACAATTAAAGCGGTGTGACAACGGGCGTTATCGTGCATTAACGTGAACCCACTGCCAACAAAACCCGCATAAGGGACAACCTGCTCCTCTAAGATCTCTGCTATGTACCGAGCAGCAGTCAGCGACCCTTGCCCGCGAGCACTTCCAGTCCGAGAAACACACACAAGGTTCGTTTTACCGTCGATTGACATGCCGCCCCAGAACATGCACGAGCCACCCCCGTATTCCACTGTCTCTTGAATACAGGCTTGTGCGAATCGTTCCCCTTGCCTCCTATACACTCTTCGACGCCTATCGTTGCAGAAAAGACACACCTTCGTCTCATCCGAGAAGAGCACAGCCCTCCATTGGTCTATTGTCCAATCCACATGGTCACGGGCAAATTGCAACCGGTCTCTCCTATGCTGTGCAGTCAATTTGGGCCCTGTAGCAGCCCTATGAGCTGCAATTGTCTTCTCCCGCATTCTTCTTCTAATCGTGGAGACGCTTACAGAAGTTCTGCGAGCTGATCGCAGTTGTTGTTGCAGCTCAACAGCATTGGAGAACCGATTACGTAAAGACGTCGAAACAATGAAGCGATCGTCTCTTTCGGATGTGCACCGTTGTCTTCCAGATCCACGTCTTCGGATATAGCCACCAGTCTCTTGGAAACGTTGGAACACTCGTCGAACGGCAAAACGACTCAAGTTCAGTTGCCGAGCAACATCACATTGCCGCATCCCTGATTGCAGTAGTGCAATGACTTGAGCGGCTTCATCTGCAGTGGTATCCATCTTCTGGGGTATTTTTCTTGCTGTAGCTGTTCACGTGTGTTCACTTCAAAGGTTGAATAGCGAATGACCCACATTTAACCCGGGTCGCCCGTTTTATACCCTTGTAGGGAGGTGCAATTAGTGGCCGTTGTAATGCGTATTTTGACAACATTTTTTTTAACGTTACGTGCTAATGAGATCTGTTGTGTTTAGGAATTCTAACTGTTGTTAATTTAAAGGTCGTTAAACATACTTTTAATTGATACCAATATTAATTGGGTTTAATGTATTCGTTACTGGCGGGACATGTTTTAAACTTATTTTCGAAAAGGTGCGATTTTTGTGACGCCGAGTGTAGATTAAATATTATTCTATGACTTGACTTCCAAAATGCGCATACGCATAACTCACAAAGTTTAAAAAGCTCGTAAATGTGCATATTTAATGAAAATACATTTAATGACGTTTACAGGATTTTCTAACTTGGAGAGTTGTGTTGATGATTATAATTATTATAATCAAGAGCGTCGCCAGGACTCGTCAGCTGATGGCCTAGGGGGGGGCAAGTTGATATATGGTGGATAGGAAAAGTATGAATTTTAAATACAGTCAAAAGCACATGAAATGAACCTTTTGGAATCTCTAGGGGGGGGGGGGGGGGGGCAGCTGCCCCAACCTACCCCCCCTTGGCGACGCCCTTGATTATAATGAATAATTGTTCCTGTTGCGAATAATTTTTGAATACAACCTGATACTAAGCTGCAAATTGCACAAAACCTAAAGAATTTCGCGGAAACGAAGTTAAGTAATTGAATACTTTTGTAATCTGTGGTCGGTCCTCGTATGCAAGACGTTATGCTGTATGTATGTGAGACGCTTTTATTTATAATGTTTATATCGATTATATATGGAAAGTTTACCTGGTGTTTTATTCCCTTTTTTCCCTTCTTTTCTCTGTACCTTCTATCTTCACTCGACGTCACAAACAAGTTCATAGCGCTAAGCGCATTGTTCATTGAACAGGCTAGATGTGCTAAAGATGGTTATCAATTCGAATGTTTTTATATATATTTTTTTTATGTATGTTCGGGCATAACTCTGTCATATAGACGGATTTGCAAAATTCTTTTTTTGTTCGAAAGGGGTTTATTCCGAAATGGTCCCATATAAATATTTTATCAATATTTTATCAAAATTGATACAGCCCTTTTTAAGAAAATCAACAAATTCCCAAATAAATTACTTAGACGACGTTTTAGTTTCGTCAATCTTTGGAGGACTTATTTACAATCTCTTTTAAGTATGTTGCCGTTTCTTAATGGATTTGGATGTTAAGGCAACACTAAAAAGCGAAAAATAAAATATACAGGGATATTTTTAATACGCTAAGTACTTCGCAGGATTATATTATTAGCAACATAAAAAACGACTTAATTGATAACGCGAGAAATGCTTTTTTTTTACAAAAAAGACAACTGCCTTCAAATTAACTTTGGCACAGAACACACATGACTTTAGTTTTGTAAGTCGGTGGCAATACAAAACAACAAACGGAACAAAGCCACCGACTTTCGAAACTAAAGTCATGTATTCTGTGCTAAAGGTAATTTTCACTTTTAAGTTTTTGAAGGCGGTTGTTTTTTTTTTTGAGAAAAAGCTTATTATTTCCCGCATTTTAGTAGGTACTTATCCAAATTCATTAAGACACGGCAACAAAGTTAAACCAGAGATTGAAAGTACTCCAAAGTTTGAAGAAATAAGAACGTCATCTACGTAAAATTTTTGGGTTTTTGTTGATTTTTCAAAAACTTTATAAAATATGGGACCAACCCTGGGGCATACCCTATCTATTAAAAAAATAAATTTCAAGATCTATTTAAATTTGCCGGAGAAATCGCGTAACAAACATACACAAAACATACAGTCAAATTATTGAGAACCTCCTTCATTTTGAAGTCTGTTGAAAATAATCAGCCTTATCCAACTCTACCAAAATATATGGGTGACTGATATAAATTATAGTGACTGATACTTCCTGGTGATTGTTGGGAACGATACTCTCGAAGTTGTGGAACACTTTGTTTAACTTAAACAAACTGTCCAACTAGGTAGGTCCAACTTCGAAAAAGAGGTCGCCCGAAGAATCCACCTCGTATGGGCAGCGTTCGGGAAACTACGAGATATCTTTTAGGCCAAAATTCTACAGTGCCTAAAGACGAGGGTTTATAATTAGTATGTGTTTCCACTGATGACATATGGCACAGACGGACGTGGTCCTTAACTGCTGGCCTCCTACAGAATCTCAGAGTCACGCAGCACGAGGAAATTCGCCAAAGCTTAGCATAGCTCTCAGAATATGCAAGGTACTTCACCTTGCATATTCTGCAATGGCCAGGCCAGATCGCTCGAAGAACCGATAACCGATGGGGAAGAAAGGTTCTCGAGTGGCGACTACGAACTGGAAGACGCAGCGTTGGTAGTCGTCTCACCAGTTGTACCGACGACATTGTCAAGGTCGCGGGTAACCGGTGGTTGCAAGCAGCGGCAGATTGCCGCTCGTTGTGGCGTTTCATAGGGGAGGCCTATTTTCAACAGTGGACGTCTTTTGGCTGATGATGATGATTTAAACTACATATTGTACCTATTATTATTATAATTTCAGCCTGGATTTTCCCACTGCAGGGAAAATTAGGACCTTTATTTTGAATGGAATGAAATGGAATTTATTCTGCTAGGACACATGGGAATCCACTGGTTTTGGAGATATTGAAGATCATAGTAGCAATTTATTTTTTGAGTTTTTTACGACTACCTACGTATTCTAAGTGCCATTGCTAAATAACTAATAACTCTAGAATCAGTGGATTCTCAGGTACGTGATTCTAGCAGTCTTAATTTTTTATAAACAACAAAATAATGTTTGCGTCGAAATTTAATGTATTGTTCATATTAAATTAAGACTTCTACGAACTGACGAAGATTGTTAGGTATTGTTTTACATACCTAGTTTTCCGCATCCTGACACGCGCGAAATGTTTTTGCGTGGGCTCTTCCGCTTGTTTTTAGGGTTCCGTGCCGAAAGGGTAAAAACGGGACCATTACTAAGACTCCACTGTTCGTCTGTCTGGCTGTCTGTCACCAGGCTGTATCTCATGAACCGTGATAGCTAGACAGTTGAAATTTTCACAGATGATGTGTTTCTGCTGCTATAACAACAAATACTAAAAACAGAATAAAATAGATATTTAAGGGGGGCTCCCATACAACGAACGTGATTTCCTGCCGTTTTTTTGCTCGATGTCTAATGTTGTATATATAATGGTACCTACGGAACCCTTCGCGCGCGAGTCCGACTCGCAGTTGGCCAGTTTTTTCTAATCCGTGGGTACAATAGGTATGTCGTTTAAATATTTGTCACTAATTACCAGTGGTCACTAGTTACCACATTTTCAGTGTTGGCAGGACAACATTTGTTGTTAATGATATTAGTATTATTCCTTTCCTGAAACTCCTGTGACTTATGTTTTATAATATTATCCCTATACCTAAACACGACGTACAAGTGGTACATTAAGAACCATTGTTTTGATGCCAAATTGACTTATTCAATTTTGGTAGTAAATACAAGGAAAATCACTTAAATAAATTGATATCTAATGCTCTAAAATATTACCGACAGTTACTTTTAAGTGAATCAATGACTAAAGGTTAAGGGCCTCTTTCACCACCCTCAAGTAAAGTGTCGAGTACCTAAGCTAACCGCTAGTTAAAGTCACCCGTAACATCATGTGCGAGTTTCACGACGTTCGAGTAAGATCATAAGATTAACTGACCCGTAACTTACTTGCCAGAACATCTGCCGATTAGCGTGCTTACTTGACGGTTCAAGTGTCCGTTGTCATTTTGTGTATGTAGGTACTTATCAGATAACATCAAAGATTATTATATACCTAATGTATTAATAAAAATGGATTTATTTGACTTGATTTATCATCAATTTATTCGAACATTTTAGAATTTACTAGAATTAGAACATTCTACGATGCAATGAGTGCCTGGGAGTCGTGTTTTTAAATTCCGTGTTGATTATTTTACGGACCTAAATGAACCTGTTTTTTTTTGCTAGATTTCGTCTATCGAATTATGCAGTAAACCATGTACTTAACTTTATAAAACAAAATATAAGGGATATCAAAAGGTCGGTCAAAGTTTACATTTTATCTTTTTTAACTTTATCCATGGTGATAAAAAATAAACGAGTAAGTAAAGTAACAAATTTTCCGTACTTTGAGCACCTATCAAATAGGACAAATAATAACATACATAAGCTTAATAATCATATGCATTTATTAACTAGTCAATATAGTGACAAGCTTATGTTTTTTGACACCAACAGTTTCGTTGAAAAATTTAAATCGACTAGAGATACAGCGTATCTGCCCATTAGGTTTAGACGTCAGATAGCATGGCTATTAGCTTTTAATATTAACTCAGACATAATTAGTATGTCGAAGTGTTCTATAACTAGTACCATGGTTAGTAATACTACTAATGTTAAGGTGGTAAGCTCAAGTAGTTTAAACTAGTAAGTAAGACAACAGAAGGTACCAGTATCAATATAGCTCAACTTAGTAATAACAAGGTATCTTCTAGCAATCATGCAGAGAATTTAAAAAAAAGGGCTAAGCAACATTCCTTGAAATTATTTCATCAAAATATTCGAGGTTTTTCTTCCAAGCAATTAGAAATTGAATTGTTTTTAGAAAAGACAATGTTCGACATTATTTGTTTTACTGAACATTGGTTGAAACCTTATGAAATGTTAATTAATTATGAAAATTATACTGTGGGCAGTTGTTTTAATCGGAAATCTATGCTGCGTGGTTCACTAATTATAATAAAAATAATATTAAATTTAAGTCTCGCAGAGACATCGTTGCACTATCAGTTGAACATATTATTGAACTGGCCTGTGTTGAGCTAGATAAGCATGTCATAGTGTGCGTTTACAGACCCCCGAATCATCAAAACTACTCTTTATTTGAGTCTATAATGGAGGATGTTTTGACTAAGCTTGTAACGGGTAATAAATCAATAATAATTTGCGGAGACTTTAATATTAATATTTTAGAAAATAATTCAAGTAGCAGTAGATTTATAAGTCTCTTTAAATCCTCCCGTTGACTGCGGGCGAACATTCGCTACGCCGATCGCCAGTGCGGCAGGCCACACAACTGGTGTGTTGGCCGCACAGCCGAAACGCTTTTTCGTAAACGAGACGAGAGTGCGGCCGCACACGCTTGGCGTGTGCGGCCGTACTTTACGCCAGTGCGGGTTTACGCGCTTGGCGTGTTTTACTACGCGTGTGCGGATAAACACATACGGTTGTGTTTCATAATTTTGCGTCGACTGTGCGGGCGCTCACATACGGTTGTTTTTCGATTTTGCGTCGACTGTGTGGATATTTTTTAGAAATATTCACACGATTTATATTAAATATAAATAAATAAATAATAACTTATACATTATATCAGTTATTTTTCTCTCAAGACTTAAAAATGTAAATAGTATTGCCCCCCGATTATGTAGGCAAGTATGAAAACTAAGGGTTCTAAACCAAAATTATAAATTTATCTAGGTTTGTTACCTAGTATTTATACATATTTCAAACACGTCAACATTGGGACTTAATAATACTGAACTTCTTAATGCTTGATTTGAAACTATCAACTAGCCTATTGCAAAAGTACCTCTTTTGCAATAGGCTAGTTGATAGTTTGAGAATTCGATTATTATTTTTCTTGTGACTGGTTCTTCTTTTATTCAAAATATAAATCTTATTCCCCACTAGAATCCTATTCAGTATCGTCTAACACATACGGTTGTGTGTGCGCCGCACTCACGTATTTTTGTTGAAACACAAACGTATGTGTTTTGCCGCACTAGCGTACCTTCGGCCGCCACACAACCGTATGTGTTTTGCCGCACTGGCGTTTAGCAAAATACTAAAACACATACGGTTGTGTGTGCGCCGCACTCACGTATTTTTGTTGAAACACAAACGTATGTGTTTTGCCGCAGTCAACGTGTTAATTTGTCAAATGTGTTTTTAGAACCAACACGAATAACTACGACCACTGCTACTTGTATCGATAATGTTTATTGTAGCTGCGACTATTTAGATAAAGCTATTGTAAATTATCTCCCTTCGGATCACAGCGGTCAAACCGTTGCTTTTGAGTCCAACACACCCTTGCAAAAATACAGATAGAGTCAAGACCAATAAAATCTGGTAATTTAGATAAATTTAAAAAGACTTTAATAAGTAAGTTACCCGTTCAGGACCTTAGTATGAATAATGGTAATATTTTATATAAAGAACTCTTCTCAGTTGTGTAAACTGAGTTTCAGAATATTTTTAAGAAAAAAACTAAAACAATTTGCCCTAAGTTTTTATTCAGTGACTGGGCAACTAAAGGCATCAGGAAAGTAGGGAAAGACTTTTTGAGCTGTATTGCCTTAAGCCTTAGATTAACACTGACACTTTTAATAAGTATGTTACTATTTATTCTAAAACTTTTGAAAATGCTTGTAAGGCAGCTAAAGCGTTATACATTAGCAACAAAGTGAAATCAGCTGATGATAAAATTAAGACTGTTTAGAAAATTATTAATAATGAAACAAATAGGAACAAAAGACATAACTAATACTGACTACACTCTGGAGACTTCCAGTGGTCTCATGTACTAATATAGAAGTTGCGCAGGAATTTGCAACATTCTTTACCAATGTTCCTATTAAAACTACTAAAACTTTAGATTCCTCGCCGTCACTTGCTTTTAATTTATTAAGTTCGAATGTTCCAGCCTGCCCCACGGAATTTAAATTTAAACATATAAACCCTGCAATCGTTATAAAGAATTTTAAACAACTCAAGATCAAGGCTACTGAAGATTTATGGGGGATGTCTACTAATGTTTGTAAATCGGTTATTGAGACAGTGGCACCCTATTTAGCTTTCATTTTTAATTTGTGTGTAGACCAAGGGGTTTTCCCGGATTTAATGAAGTACAGCAAGATTATACCACTTTTTAAATCCGGCGATTGCAAGGACACGAATAATTATAGACCCGTTTCAGTTTTGCCGGTTTTCAGCAAAGTGTTTGAAAAAGTAATGCTTAACCAAATGCTCAGTCATTTTAATTGTAACAACATCTTACATGACCAACAGTATGGTTTCACCAGAGGGCGTTGTACTACTGACCGGCCGGTGTTACCTTAATTAAGCATATCTTTAAGGCATGGGAGGTGTTTGATCTTAGCATTTGTCTCGAATTTTTCCTGTTTATTATGTCTTTTGTGTGTTCCAGTAGGTAAGTATAATAATGGTGACTTCAATGATACACTGGACTTGATGAAATCTATTATAATTATTTGTTACCAGTTTTATAAAAATAGGTATACAGCCTTTGTGGCAAATCCAACGAAATAAAATAGAATAACGACTGGTTGTGGGCGCGCTCCGTTGCAAAGTAAAGATGGAGGCGGGAAGCGTCGCGTAGTGATGCCCATGCGCTGCTCGGTGGTATAGTGATGTGTATGAGGTTCGGGCGTGGACATCCTCCCGCGCCTTGAAAACTTCTGTTTCAATATCTTCTTAGTCTTTTAATAGTGGGCAGATGCGGTTGACAGCTCTGCGCACGATTCCCTTACTCGTTCTAATGTCGGCCACTCGGCATGCGCCATCCGACCCAGGGAAAACAGCCTCAATCCGTCCCAGAGGCCAATTTAATGGAGGCGTAGTCTCCTGCTTAATAAGAACCAGCTGACCAGGTGACAAGTCCGGGTGGCGCTTCCGCCATTTTGTGCGCTGCTGTAGCTCGCAGACGTACTCGTGGCTCCATCGACGCCAGAAGTGCTGTCTGGCGTGTTCAATCCTAGCGTATCTGTGCAGGCAGCTGGCTTTGGCTTCCTGCAGATCCGGCGCTGGCAGCGATGTCATCGTCCTTCCAATAAGGAAGTGCCCTGGAGTAAGAGGGGACAGATCGTGAGGGTTGGAAGATAGAGGGGAAAGGGGCCGTGAGTTCAGTATAGCTTCTATTTGAGCGATCAGAGTTGTGAGCTCTTCAAAGGTGAAATGGGAATCACCCACGGCCCTTTTCAAGTGATACTTGGCAGACTTAACAGCTGCCTCATGCAGACCACCAAAGTTTGGAGAGTATGCAGGTAGAAATTTAAATTGTATGCCTTCCTCTACAAAAGGCTCTGACACGAAATTGGAATTAGATTTAATAAATACTCCTAACTCGCGACTGGCACCGACAAAGTTTGTCCCATTGTCGCACCAGATTTCAAGGGGCTTACCCCGTCTACTTATAAAACGGCGTAAAGCCAGAATAAAAGCCTCAGTGCTGAGACCACTTACTACTTCTAAGTGTACAGCTTTGGTCTTAAAACATACAAAAACACAAAAATAACATTTAACTAGCTTAGAACCGCGGCCTTTTCTATCACTATATAAAAACGGCCCAGCAAAATCAGTGCCAGTGACTTCAAAGGGATAACCGGGCGTTAACCTAGGGGATGGTAAGTTACCCATGATTTGTTTGGCAACTACTCCTCTCATGCGAGTGCACAGAATGCATTTTCTAAAAACTTTCCGAGCTAGAGCTCTGCCCCTTAACGGCCAATACTTTTCGCGAATTAGTGAGAGGAGAAGTTGTGGCCCTGCATGCATATGTATTACGTGGTAGTAGTTGAACAACAAATATGCTAAGTGATGATTAGAATCGATGAGAGCAGGGTGCTTCTTATCATAGTTAAATTGCGAGTTTTCTAATCTGCCCCCGACCCTCACTAATCCATCATCATCTATGAATGGGCTTAAGCTTAAAAGAGGGGCTAGTTTACATTGCCTTTCGAAATTCGGGAAGCTTTCTTGTTGAGAAATATAAACCAACTTCTTCTCTGCCCATGCTAATTCTTCTACAGTTAACAATTGCTTGTTTTGATTTTTAGTGTTCTTAATATTATTATAAAAACGAAACACATATGCAACAATGCGTCCCAACTTGCTGAAACTGGAATAATTCTTAGTGTCAATCACAACTATAGGAGATTGTGACGTGTTGACCTTCGTAGTATTTACCCGTACCTCAGGCAAGGTTGCATAAGTAAAATTAGTATTTTGACTTGGCCAATGCTCCTCCCCGTCATGAATGAATGTAGGTCCCTGCCACCACAATGACAATGATGGAACTTCGTGTGGGAAAACACCACGAGAGGCTATATCAGCCGGGTTCTGTGAAGTAGGGACATACATCCACTTACTGTCATGACAGAGTTCATTAACAGCTACTACACGGTTTGCTACAAAAGTTTGCAGTTTATGTGAAGGTGTGCACAACCAACCCAATACGATTTTGGAATCGGACCAAAATGATTTCCTAGAAATTTCACAACGTAGTGATTTACATATTTTGTCACATAAGCGTGCAACTAGAAGTGCACCACAAAGTTCTAATCTGGGTATGGTTGCAGTTTTCAGTGGTGCCACCTTAGCTCTTGCTGACAAAAGACGAACTGTACAGTTGCCTATAGCATCAGTTGACCTCACATAAACACACCCAGAATATGCCTTCATACTGGCATCCGAAAATGAATGTAACTCTATTGTTACAGGATTAGCACAACAAACATTACGAGGTATATCGATAGTCTGTAAGTTATGTACATTATCAATAAATTTTCTCCACAGTTTATTGATATCAGTAGGTATCTCATCATCCCAGCCTAGTTTCAGAGACCATAGCATTTGTAGAATAATTTTGCAGACAATTGTACAACAGCTGAGCAAACCCAAAGGATCAAACAGGCTAGAAGTCAGGGATAGAATGGAACGTTTAGAAAATGGAGTGTCATTGTTACAGTCATACAGTTTAGAAGATACCATTAAAATTTGATCAGTGTTAGGATTCCATTCTATTCCAAGGGCATGGCTTGGGGATGATATAATTTTGAAGTTTTCTTGCTCAGAGTCACTTGCACTTGAAATAGAGGTTAGAAATTGACTGGAATTACTTTTAACTTTCCTTAGGTTAAAACAAGCTGAATCAAGTTTTGCGACAATCCGGTGATATATCTCTGAGAGTGTGGACTCGTCATTACATCCAGTAATAAGGTCATCGACATAGAAATCATGTGACATTATTTCCTTTATTTCCGGGTCATCACACTCCTGACTCAGCTGCATCAAACATCGCGTACTAAGAAAGGGAGCTGACGAGGTACCGTAGGTTACAGTGTTGAGTTGTAAATACCTCAACGACTCCTCTTCATTCTCGCGCCACAGAATCATTTGCAAGTACCTCTGAGATTCTTCAACCAGAATTTGACGGTACATTTTCTCAATATCGCCAGTAACTATGTAAGTGTGTTCACGAAACCTGATCAATATTGAGAAAATATCGTCTTGAACAGTGGGCCCTACCATAAGCAAGTCATTTAAAGAGAGACCTGACTCGGTTTTAGATGAAGCATTAAATACTACACGACATTTGGTTGTCTCACTCTGTTCCTTAAGAACAGGATGATGTGGCAATAGATTTACCATGTCAGGTCGCTCTACTACAAATAAATGACCTAGACTAGCATACTCATTAATGAAGTTTACATACCGTTCCTTTATGTCAGGTTGCCTTTTAAATCTTTTTTCTAGTGAATGAAAACAATGCTTTGCTCTAGCATAAGAGTTACCTAATAGTTCTGGATTATCCCTCAAAGGCAATGTGACACAAAATCTACCATCTTTTAGGCGGCGTGTATGATGCACGTAGTGTTCCTCGCAGGCACGTTCCTCCAACGTGAGCTTTGGTGTGTCTGGCAGCTCTTCCAGCTCCCAGAACTGCTTCAGTTGGTGTTGTATAGCTTGACTGAAATTACAGCGAATTTCCTTATTCGATACATAGTTAGGACACATAATAGGCCCTACTACTAACCAACCAAACTGGGAATTTTGTAGTACAGGTTTGTTAGCATCTCCCAATTTAATCTGGTTAGTAGGACAAATGACATCCCAAAAAATATCAGCTCCCAACAACAGATCTATTTGCGACGGGTTATAGAAAGTAGGATCTGCGAGTGTGATATTTTTGGGTATGTTTAATGTTGATACATCAACCTTAGAAGCAGGTAAACTACCAGTTATCTGTGGAATTACAAATGCTTTAATTTCCTTACTATAGGAATTAGTACGAGATTTAATAGATAGACTACAGCATTCTAGAGCTGCACATGTCATGTTATTGATGCCAGTTACAGATACAGAATTAATAGATTGGCCCTCAATACCTAACTTAGATTTTAGAGGTTCCGATATAAATGATGACTGGCTGCCGCAGTCCAATAGGCATCGGATCTCATGGCTTTGCTTATTGTTATATAATGTAACAATTGCCGTTGATAGTAGCACCTGGTTTTCTAAACAGGTGGATAGTGCGATTGGATTACTTACGCTATTAGTAATGTTAGAACTAGCTTTGCTCTCTACATTATTGGATGTAGACGAGTTAGCTTTGTGTAGTAATGAGTTATGCTTTCTTTTGCAGAATCTACATGGAGAAGAAGGACATTGATACGAAAAATGTCCACTACGTAGACAATTAGCACAAATCTTATGTTTAGAAACTTCTAAATTTCTATCATCAATTGACATACTATTGAATTTCTCACAATAATAGATTAAATGTTCCCCACCACAAATCAAACACGAGCGAAGCTTAGTTTTGTTTTGGTCTTGGTTACATGCAGCAGCGACAAACGTTTTTTGTGACTTCTCATTTGACCGAGATGGTTTACCATTAGACTTCACTGGCTTTTCATTTTTCTCTGTCTGTTTTTCACCGTGGCCTGCACCAACCATTTCCAAAACATCTGCTCTGCTTCTTAGAAACTCATAAAACTTATCTAGGGTGGGTTTTTCTGGCAGACTATTTCTATATTCCTCCCATTTGGTTGAAGTTACAACATCCAATTTTTGGCTAAATAGGAAAATAATCAATGTATCCCAATTGTCAGTTTTCTCATTTAAACTAGATAACGCTCGCAGGTGCTTTGATATGTGATCAATGAGAGCTCTGAGTGAAGTTTCAGATTTTTTCATAGTAGGTACATTCAACAGTGACACTAAATGATTGTGTATTAATTGCCGTGTATTATTGTAACGATCACATATCAATTTCCATGCAACCGCATAATTACTGGATGAAATCTCTAGAGATTCTATAACTGAGGCCGCTTGACCTGTTAAGGACACCTTTAAATATTGAAATTTATTGATTTCATTTAAGCCTGTATTTTTATGGATCAATGAATTGAATGTATCATGGAACTCAAGCCATTGGTTGTAATTTCCATCAAACACAGGCAGCTTTATTATAGGCAATCTAACACTACTGAAATTGTTATCACAACACTGAATTACTGGGTCCTTACCATTTTGGGAATTTAAACTTTCAAAAGTGTCTTGATAATTTTGCGCTTGTTTTTCTATTAATTCTTGCGCTAAACTAATTTGACTGTAGAAAATGCTTTCAGTTAAATCCCTATCAGAATTTGCTTCTTCAACGGAATCACAAATCTCTATTTTAGTTTGTATTGTGTCATAGTCATTGAATAACAATTCAATTTTCTTAAGTCTAAGTTTTAATTCTAAAAATTGTTGTTTTGACAAAACATCTTCATTTTGAAATTCGATTAGATAATTTTTAAAACTTGTTAATCTTCCCTTTATTGATCCCCTTTGACGCCTTAATTCTTTGAACTCCGTGTCAGACATGATGCAGAATGGAAGTAGGTATTTATTTAAAATGGCTTACGCTCACCAAGAACAGAAGTTATTAATATGGTTAATAAATACCTGATCTCGACTCAAACCTGATGACCAGACATGAGCCACCTGCAGACCGGCGTCAATTCACTTGATAGTATTGCCCAGTTAGTCCGGTACAATTTTATTGTCACCAACGAGCCACGCCGTGCCCCGGGGGAGAGGCAAGTGCGCGGGCGGGGGGACGAACGGTTCGTGCGGTACAGGCGTCGCTCGCCTCGTGCGCCGGTGGCCCGGTGCGCTCGCTAGGTATATACCTATACCTAGGTATTAGGTCGTTTGCGCTGGAATTGGTTACAAGATGCGGTTTTATTTTTGCAAAGCAAAGCTAGCGTGCGATGTAACACCGAAAACAATGCCCGTTTTATTATGATAATATGATGTATGATTTCTTGGCGGGAATTTAATATGCACGTGCAAAAGGCATCAAGGAATGCAAAGTTTGAATAGCTTTAAATATCAGTAGTAATACGAAGTAGGTACTTCTTACGGATAGGTAATTTATAACTAGAAACAAATAGAACTTAATTAGGTTATATGCAGTCGAAGCCGTTACCGTACCTTGTAGTCGATAGCGGTAGCCTTTCCGAGGCGACTTTAGCGACTCACATATATATTGACCCCACAACAGATCGGTAGCTAGACACCCGCGCAACACAGCCCGTAATAGCAATACACACAATGATCACACAAACAAAAGAAAATACCGGAAAGAGGAATTTACAAGAAGTAGGTATTAAAGTAGGAGATAATTTAAGGAAAGGAACGGGCACACCTTATTGAAGACGTCCGCGTGCTGCCAGGCCCTGGATTCCCTTCAGATTAGCTTCCACTTCGATTGGTTTCTGGAGATTTTCTTATTCTATGCTTCCCGCATAGAATTTACAGTCGTGTCACGGTCGCCATATTGTTTGATCTTAGCATTTGTCTCGAATTTTTCCTGTTTATTATGTCTTTTGTGTGTTCCAGTAGGTAAGTATAATAATGGTGACTTCAATGATACACTGGACTTGATGAAATCTATTATAATTATTTGTTACCAGTTTTATAAAAATAGGTATACAGCCTTGGTGGCAAATCCAACGAAATAAAATAGAATAACGACTGGTTGTGGGCGCGCTCCGTTGCAAAGTAAAGATGGAGGCGGGAAGCGTCGCGTAGTGATGCCCATGCGCTGCTCGGTGGTATAGTGATGTGTATGAGGTTCGGGCGTGGACAGGAGGATTCGCAAGATGTTACTGGCATTTTTTGCGACCTCTCCAAAGCATTTGATTGTGTAAATTACGAAACACTGTTCTTAAAGCTTGAGCATTACGGACTGGGTATACAAGCGCTTAGCTTAGTAAAATCATATTTAAGTGATAGACTGCAGCAAGTTCAAATAAATAGGGTTAATTCATCGGGCTTAAAAGTAAAAATGGGGGTACCGCAGGGCTCCATATTGGGTCCGTTCCTCTTTTTAGTTTATATAAACGATTTACCTCATTTACTGAAAAATCAACCACAAATGGAGTTATTTGCAGATTCATTGATTTTTAGAGTAAATAGACGGGGACAGCACCTTGACGACGTAAATAACGCCATGCTTAAGATTCATAATTGGTTTACTGTAAATAATTTAGTATTAAATGAGAAGAAAACTAAATGCATAAGATTCGCTTTGCCGAATGTTAAGAGTAATGAATGTAACGTTGTATTGAATAAGGACATACTTGAATTCGTCGAAAGGACTGTTTTCCTAGGGATTACGCTTGATTCCAAGCTACAGTGGGGTCCTCACTTAACATCTCTTGCAGGGCGGTTAAGTTCAGCCGCTTACGCTGTCAGAAAGATTTGACAGACGTGGATACCACTAGGCTAGTATATTTTAGCTATTTTCATAGTATCATGTCTTACGGTATTTTGCTATGGGGACGGGCTGCAGATATGGATTCTATTTTTATTCTGCAAAAGCGGGCTGTCAGAGCAATCTATAATCTTCGCAAACGCGAATCTCTAAGAGAATTGTTTAAACAGATTAACATCATGACGGTACCTTGTCAATATATATATGAAAACATTATGCATGTTCGAAAAAATCTTCATCTTTTTAATAAAATAGGTGACAGACATAATGTTTATACTAGAAATAGGAACAAATTAGATCAGCCAAGCTTCAGATTGACAAAAGTACATACTCCTTTTATGGGGTACTGTGTAAAATGCTATAATAAAATACCACTTGATATTCTACAATTGAATGAAAAACAATTTAAAACATGTATTAAACGCACACTATGTAGACAAGCATATTATAAGTTAGAAGATTACATCATTGATAAAAATGCTTGGCTGAATGCTGGTCCTGCTCCATAGCCAGTTTAGGGAATTTCCAAATTGGAAGAAAAGGATGTTTCCTACCCCTTTTTCTATTGACATGAGTAACGAGTATCGTTATTATTATATATAGATATATTTAAATTACTAACTTATCACACTCCATATGATAAAATAATATACATTGGAAACCTTAGTTTTGTATAATTTAGCAGCATTATTTCAATTTTGTAAATGTGAATACCATGGAGCCATTTACTATATGTATATGTTTGACAAAAATTAACATGGCGGTTGGGAGTATTGTCATGCTCGCTCAAATGTCTCGCTGATGGTGGCGCGTGTGTTGGATCATTCGGCTCCCTTCAAAATGGTTGAGCTGAATGGTGCTGATTCACGCGTCATGTTCGTGAACGGGCGCTGCCAGTAGAGATTGGTCAGCTCTTATCTGCCATGGACTTTATCTTGCTTCTTTTTTGTGTTTTGTATTGTTAGATTACCTTCATAGTTTTCACATATAGAAGCAACAAGAATCATGTAACCAGACTTTGTAAAAACTTGATTTAAAAGAGTGTCCGTGGAGTTTCTTGCTCGTTCTTCTCCATAGAGACCTACCTACGTTTTGGAACGAGCAACTAGCTTCAACTCTCTGACTAACTGACCGACTCCTTGACAATTCAAAAATGCCTGTAAATGGTTTAATTGAAATAAATGCTTTGACTTTGACTTTGAAATAAAAATCACACGTTTTCCAAACCATATACAAAAACACCACGAGAAAATTGACAACATCTGTTAACAACGTTCGACGAGTAACATTGCCGTATTATTGAACAAATGCAACGTATGATTGGTTATGTCATTCACTTAACCAGTAAGTTGTTACTCGAAACTTTGTTTTCGTTTGTGAAATTGAAAAAAGATACTCGTAACTTTTACTTGGCAATTAACTTTAACTGGGAAGTAACTAATCAACGCTTTACTTGGAGATGGTGAAATAGGCCCTTAGTATATTATTATGTAGTTCTCGCTATTATTAACGTAGATAAGCCGAACGCAGGCAGTCCGTTTCTCTCATTGTGTGAGAAGTTTCCGACTCCGTCTACAGCTGGTAATGCAAGGAGATCAAGGTATTGCGCTCAAATAATTATTTATTGTTTTACACCTATTTATAAATAAATACATTCTCAAGAGGATAATAGGTACGACAGATCCTACAAAGGATATTTTATCCTTTTTTTTATGTGGAATCTTTTTCATCGCGACATTGTTGCGAAAGTTCTTTACTGCGATGTAGGTACATTACTGCGAAAGTTCACCATTGCCTCGTACGCTGTCGCGAAAGTTCTTTACTGCGATTATTGTGTAGGCAATCCTTCTAGGGCGGATTCGACGTGGTACATGGTTCTTTTGCGACAACGTACGTCGCAATGGTAAGCTTTCGCAGTAACGTACATAGCAGTAAAGAAATCCACGGACCGACTGCAGCAAGCATATCTTAACCATCAGACCGACCGGCTGTTACTTAGCCACGAGCTCCCCACTAATATCAAATTTAAGGGGCTGTCTGTACTCTGTACCTCACTATGTCCATGTAGGTGAAGACTGTACAAATCTCGTAAATTATGTTAAATTTTTTTTGTTAGCATTCGTCCTAACATGCCTGAGCCACGCTACTACAAGGGGATATACTGTCCAGTCATCACAAACCGTTTTGAGGTAAGTTGTGTCCTCACACAGATTTCACTCAACATATAAAATAATAACAATAAAATTTTTTTATTTCCAATTTTACAATTTGAAATGAGCACATCTGACTGTTACATTTTTTCTTAAATTGCTTATATTACTGATTATTATTAAAATAATACAGTAGACGACACACTCCCAGCTCCGGTTTCTCGAATGCTGAAAATTAATGTGACAAATTAGGTAGATGATACCACTAACAATTAAGAGGAAATACCACGGGCTAGAGAATTGAAAATTAGGTATTTGTAAAATCTATTGCTGTCGCGCGATGCCCGAATACGAACCGCAGAGCGCGATAGTGACAACTGCAGCTTTGACCGAAAATACCTATTAAAAGTACACAAAATGAATGATTTGTAGTCCCCTGATTTCTTCTCCAAAACTTAACCGATTAACTGTTTTTTCCATTAAAAAATAAAGAAAGGCTTTTGCCGTGTTCCTATGTTTTCTATTTTTTATATAATCAAGTCAAATTTGTTTTCTGAATGTTTGAACACAGCGGAAAATCATGCCAATTTTTTAGGTTTTTGAATATTCATATCTCTTTTAATAATAAATTTATGAGTAAAAGGAAAACATAGGGACATGCCAATAGTAGCCATGGATATTTAAAAAAAAATAATTGATCTACTGGCATTATCCAGGGAGGAAACAGGGGACTAAGTTTGTATGGAAAAACGGCCCTTGTGTTTCCTCTTAATATAGTTTTCATGCGCTGTCAAAACGCGATTCCCCATACATTTTGTATGGCAATAATTTATACTTATGACGTCAGTTGTACATAGGTAGTTTTTAGCCAACTCAATTGACTAACCATTTATACATTTCAATGCAACCACAAATCTAATTTTAGGGTTTCAGGGTTACACTCAAGTGATTTTTTAGAGAAGTTCTGTTTTGGAATGGTTGGATAATAGAGTAATCTACCTAATTGTCAAGCGTGAAAACTGCTCTGGTTGGTTGACTGAATTATTAACAACCAATCACAGTTTACGTAGGCTTAACAATGTGTCATATTCATTTAGCGTTGATTTTCGTCTGAAAAACAGGTGGTTATAATTATTTCTTTAGGACGGTTCTTAACAGCTGAACTGTTAAAAGAATTGGTCAACCATAGCAGCCTCGAAACTGAAGGAAGCCCAAACACTAAGGGTGAATTTCACCAAAAATCGATTAGGTACTTTAGATGGTGGTCTGACTCTGACAGTTCAGGCAGACAGGTAGGGATAAACTGTCACATATTTAAAGTACCCGCAGGTTAAGACTTGTCTACTGGGTGTACAGTTTTGGTGAAATTTGCCCTAAAAGTGAAACATGAATTCTAACTCAAACTTCGCTTTGGATATCTGTTTACCAGGATGGAGCTGTTGAACAGTCATACCAAAGATATTCTCGGGGACAGCGACAGATGTCTCTCATGATGGTCAACTTCGTCGATTTAGCACTTAAAGTAAGTAGAAAAAACCGGAAAAGTGCGAGTCGGACTCACCACCGAAGGTTCCGTTAAAATTCCGTGATTTGGTCGCCCATACAATTATGACCGAGCATACCTCGATGATTGATTACGTATCTACTTTAAATAAGACTATATGTTTTATGATTTAATTACAAATTAATAGTTTTCAGACTGTTCCCTATATTTGTAGAGACGATATTCCTTGCCAATTTTCATAGTTCTAGGTCAACGAAAGTACCTACCTCACAGATTCATTTTTTCACGGAAGGAGGGGGGGGGGGGCCTCCTCCCTTGAAGCTGTGAAAAAATATATGGTTTTAATTTCAACTCGATACCTTCACGCCTTCCCGAGATAAAAGTTTTTGACAGACAGACGGACAACAAAGTGATCCTATAAGGGTTCCATTTTTTTCTTTCGAGGTACGGATCCCTAAAAGAACAAGTTAAAAACTAAAACTCGACCACGACAAATACGTGTTATAATTTTATAAATCACAAACTATCAGTAAGTAAATAGGCTATACTCCATTTGCATTAGAAAAATAATGACGTAATAACGGTACTTATTAGGTCTTACCTATTGTTGAAATAATTCTGCATGTAAAGGCGGATCTACATCAACGACACGGATACGGTCATCGGATCGGGCAAAACGATCATAATATTATTATGTGAATCCGCCTTAACATGATCGTCTAACTGGACGGGTACGCGGGATACGTCGCGTCGTTCTGATATAACAGAGCGCGATACGGCCCGTTGTAATCGATTCTGTTTTTGTCCGATCATCAAAGGAGATACGGATACGGCACGGTTTGCCGATACTTCTTCTACTAATTCTTAGGATACGACAGTTACGATACGGAGTAAAATAAAGGAGTCCATAACTAGATACGGAGTTTGATACAGATCGACGAATGAGACAGCGATACGAATATGATGAACGGATTGAGCAAATGATCATAATGTGGATCCGCCTTGAGTGTTTTTTTTATGTATACGGAAAATAGTTTGCTCTATATTTATCGTGAAATAACGTAGCAATACAACATTGAAATTATAATAGCGTTATAACGTTATTTTCCTAATGTTATAACAAATGGAGTAGAGACTACATAAATACTATTTTTTTAAAAGCCGCTATCACACGTTATTATTTAATATTATCAGACAAATGACGTGTGACAACGACTTGTTACGGTTTGCTGGAGTCGGTGTCAACGGCTGATTTTAAAATTTCAGATGGGTCTGGTTTATGCTTTCACTCACATATATGGTAAGTTGAATGTTGAATATCATACTGGTACAGTAGCAATACAGTATCAAACTGTTTATTGCAACGTAGAGAGTTGACACCACACATTAAATTTTTTCAAGACAAAATTACTCTAAAAATGCACCTTATTTTAGTCCCGTAAACCAGATTAATTTTCAATTAACTGTAAAATATTTAGGATTTTTAGTTACTATAAAATCAATAAATAGTCTGTCAATTGAGTTGTTAAATAAGTGACGTCACGGTTGCTATTGCCACACAATCGTATCTGGGGAGGCCTACGTTCAGCAGTGGACGGCAATAGGCTGATATGATGATGATGATATATATCTGGAGGAATTGCGTTTTGACAGCTCATAAAAGGTATCTTAATTGATTGGTGACGTCTGCTTACTGGGTAGTCAACTCCATCAGTCTTTTGTTTACAAAAATATAATTTCGCCAAATCGAAGTCCAGCTAAGGTCGTAGCATTATATCAGTTCAACTCAAAATATTAGGGTAATGGATGATTCGATTTCGAATAGGGTATTTTACCAAAAAAATCTAATTAGATTATCAAAAAATATTGGATACGTATTTTTTGTTTTATCAAATCAATAAAAACTGACGAAGATAAAACGCATCAAAGATCATGAGTGGAGGTTTGTGACGTCATTTCGCCAGTAAAAGTGTACTGACATAAATCAAATCAAATCAAAATCAAATTCATAGTGTCGTCACACGATTTTTCGACGCACTGTATCGTCTTAATTTTTTATTTACGTGAAAAAAGAAATAAACACGTTGCCAATATTTTTTGGAAATCTATCTGACGGACTAATTAGATTTTTTTGGTACCCTATTACTTATGCGAAGACTTGACGACATTGGTGACACCAGTGGGTGACACGTTTGGGGCAGTGGCTAACAATTGGCTGCTGTGCTGCAGTATAAGTATTAGTACTACTGTATAGTAGCGACACGCTCCCCCCCCCCTCCGAAAGACTGTTCCTCACCACTTCTCGCGGAGAACGTGCTCTCGGAACTGCTTTTAGTTCGAGCGGCACGTAGACACGCACACACACGCACGTATTTGTACAGTCTATTATTTTGGTAGTAGTGTAGGCAATTATACCGTGTGTGGCGGTTGTTGGTGATGGGAGTTTATTTTTGTAAACGCACCCACGATACCTAAGTACATGAGAAATTCTTAATGCAGGGCAGGGTACGTAAAAAAAACCATAGAAATATGAGGATCCATAAAAAATTACGGCACAATTCCAGGGGTGACTCCGAGTACCAGTCAAATCATCTGGACGGCAACCTTTGCGTGTTTAAATGTGTGTGTGTGTTTGCTGAGCTGGTGGCGATACTTCGCTAACAACCACCTGCATTGGATTGCAGCGGGTACCTGGCTACTGCTAATCGTTCAAGGTAAATAGCCTTATCATATCAAAATGGTATAGTATACGTGCTAAAATTAATAGTATCTGTCACAATACATATTATAGATCCTTTGAAAAAAATAACTGGCAAAACGTGACATGTCCGCCATTTAGTGTAGCAGTTGTCGATTGAAATAAGGTTCATATTTGTATGAAACGCGTCGACGCGTGTACTATTCGGCAGCCACTTTGTTGTCGGTTACAAAACCTTGTAACTGAGTATGGTCCTTTGGTTGTAACTTATGACGTCACTTGCGCCGGCTCTTTACTTATCTAGGACCCTAGCCAAATTACCCAAATTGACAATCTGCAATCGATAAAGCTAATAGAAATCTAAATGGGAATGACGTCATCTCAACGATAAGTCACGTGATCGAAAATAAAAAATGGATTACGGCAGGCGTTAATTATTGTAGAAAGAGATACGATACGAAACGATTATATAGGTTGGCTAGGCCTACAGGTACTATCCATGTGTTAGCATTAGACAAATAACGATAGCTATTATTGTTGAAATAACTACATTTTAGTGACTTTACAGGCACTTTTGAATTATCAAGGAGTCGGTCAGTTAGTTAAAAAGTAGATGCTCGTTCCAAAATACGCTTTAAAACGAGCAACTAGTTTCAACTTTCATAGTTCTCTACGCAAGAAGAACGAGCAAGAAACTCCACAAAC
This sequence comes from Charanyca ferruginea, assembly GCA_947361185.1. NCBI lineage: Eukaryota > Metazoa > Arthropoda > Insecta > Lepidoptera > Noctuidae > Charanyca > Charanyca ferruginea. The sequence goes on along the minus strand of OX376059.1, from coordinate 24,335,266 downwards.
ACTCTTTTATAAATATTTTTTTTTACAAAATACTGGTTACATTATTCTTGTAGCTTCTATATGTGAAAACAATGTAGTTAAAGAGCAATACAAAGCATAAAAAAGAATCAAGAAAGCTATGGCAGATAAGAAATGATAAATCTCTACTGACAGCGCCCGTTCACGAACATGACGCGTGGTACCATTCAGCTCAACCATTTTGAAGGGAGCTGAATGATCCAACACACGCACCACCATCAGCGAGATATTTGAGTGAGCATAACAGTGCTCTGAACCGCCGTGGTTAATTATGTCAAACATATAAAAATTTACTTGATAAATGGCTTCATGGTACATACTCACATATTTTGCAAAATTGAAATAATGCTGCTAAATTATACAAAACTAAGGTTTTCAATGTATCTCTTTGTATCTTCTTTATTAGATAGTACAAAACAAAGTCGCACCCGCTGTCTGTACCTATGCTTAGATCTTTAAGCAACGGATTTCAATGCCGTTTTGATCATGGCTCTAGACTCTAGAACTAGAGGAAAGTTTATACGTATAGTTTGATCTCCATTGCGGGTTGCTAGTAATGTCTACTGAATGGAGTTTAAGGGGACTGAATTAATACGAATGTTTTATTACATTCAGGTTTGAGCAAGCAAGGTATCGGCTTTCAAGAGTCTGAGTACCAAGTATGGTACATGCTATTCGTTGTGTTCGTGCCGTACGCGCTGTTCCCGCTGCCTCTGTACTGGTGCATCACTCTGGGGGTGCTGTCCTTCCTGACACATGTGGTGGCTACCATAGTGCACATCTTACACACGGACACTGGGAATGATGTAAGTAGTGATCAGTACCTAATGTTTTAAGAAATCTCTTGTATTTCCTCCAAGCTACAAAGACATTACCAACTTTCTTAATTCCTACATACTCTGCCCACACGACTTAACTCATGTCTCGATCACTTCAACCTAAAAACACAATACTCTGCTTCAACATTAGTGGCACACTGTGCATTAACAGACCATGATACAGTACTATTATTCCTTGCTAAAAAACCTCTAGACAACCTGCAAAAAAAACAGTCGTATGTATTAATCACGACCAGTTAAATGCAGACTTAAGGCTCATTGACTTTAGTCATGTTTATAACACACAAGATCCTGACGAAGCAGCGGAAACCATGGCCAACTCGATTAAAAACGTGATTGAAATTAACTTTAATCTTGTCAAAGTACCCAACCGTAAAACAATTATAAAGCCATGGATAAGTCCAGGTCTTCTTCATTGCATTCGACACAGAGACAACCTTCATTAAAAAAAAGTCACCAAATAACGGAACTCTAAAGATAACTTTCACTAGGTATCGAAACTTCTGCAACAAACTACTAAAGATGTTAAAGAGGGAATATGAAAAAAGCGAGTTGGCAAAGGGCAAATAATCCTAGGCAACTCTGGTCGGCAATAAACTCGTTAACGAATGGGGCAACTCACAAAAAAAGTTCCAAACCTCTCCTAAAGTTGTCAAACACTCCAAAGCTCTCGATTAACAGTGTAAATGACTTCTTTGCGACTGTTGGCTAAAGTTTTACCGAGAAAATAATAAGTTATCCATCAGATTTGTCAATTGGTGCCGGCGCAAAAGTTCCCCATTCCATGGCACTCTTACCTACCGGCGAGGTCGAAGTTGGAAACTTTTTGGTGAATTTACGTAGTTAGTAGTAGTGCAGTAGAGTGGGCTAAAATATCTAGTGACCTCCTAAAAAGACATCGGGTCTTGATTACTCCGCCTCTAAGTATGTTAGAGGCGGAGTAATCAAGACCCGATGAGAGAGAGAGAGAGAGAGGTAAATGCCCAAAAGTTAAAAAAAAATCAATTATATACATCCTATCTTTAAGAAAGGGGACAGAAACCAGGTTGATAATTACAATTAGGCTTGTCAATTACCTGGAAAAGTATAATCTCCTCTCCTCGTCCCAGTTCGGTTTTCGCACCGGCAAGTCAACTTCGGATGCCGTTCATGGATTGACGAACTATGTCGTTACAAACTTAGACAAAAAGCAAAAAGTCCTTGGCATGTTCTTAGATTTAGATAAGGCATTCGACACGGTTTCTTTTTCTATACTGACTGAAAAGATGGAGAACTTGGGAATTCGAGGGGTTCAACTTCAACTCTTTAAAGACTCAAACTCAAACTCAAACTCAAATCATTTATTTCAAATAAACCATGTACAGGCACTTTTGAATTGTCAAGGAGTCAGTCAGTCAAAAAGTTGCAGCTAGTTGCTCGTTTCAAACAGTAGGGGACTACTTAAGTTAGCGCACTCAGTGCGTTAAATTAGATGATTTCCTTAGTTACAAACAGAAAGTTACCTACGGCGTGCCTCAGGGCAGCGTGCTTGGCCCGACACTTTTCCTCATCTATATTAACGACCTGGGTATGCTCACACTCCCTAAGGGCAGAATTATAAGTTTTGCTGATGACACAGGCCTCCTGTTTAGTGCAGATTCCTGGCGTGATGTCGTACGCTCAGTCGGGTTTCAATACTGTTATAAAATGTCTTCGTTCCGTCGTACTATCACTAAATGCAAGTAAAACTCACTACCTTACCTTTGCTCTAAAAAAACAAATTTACCTACAGCGCCGGAAACCATTAAAGTCCACTCATGCCCAACACCGCACGAAGATATGTGCACCTATTTCCACCTTACTAAAGCCGAATCCGTTAAATATCTGGGCGTAATAGTTGATCCCCCTTAGATTTCAAAAACATATAGACTCACTGATTACTAGGCTACGTAAATAATAATTGATATATATGTTTTTAAAACCTTGAGGCATGTGGCAGATGACAAACTAAAATAAAGATCAGTCTACTTCGCCCTCGTTCAGTTTCAAAAACATATAGACTCATTGATTACTAGGCTACGTAAATTGATATATGTTTTTAAAACCTTAAGGCATGTGGCAGATGACAAACTAAAATAAAGATCAGTCTACTTCACCCTCATTCAGTCATTTATAAGTTTATGTATGTGTGTTTCTGTTTGAGTTTTTGGTGCACCACCCCATACAGTTATATGGGGTGGTTCACCAAAAATTAATATCCTTGAACTCGAGAGAGCCCAGACAGTTATCTTAAAAGTATCAAATTTACTTCCATACCACAATCCCACAGATCTTCTTTACAAGCAATCAAAAACCTAAACTGTACACCAATTATTTATCTTGAACACTCTACTAAAACCGACACTCATTACTCACCTATCACCCCTAAACGACACATGGTAAGAGACGATTTAATCCCGTAAGTCGCACTCATTCTCCCCTTTCGACTGTTTTTTCTACCTGCTTCTTTTGCTTCTTAGGTCGATTTTTGTACAGCAAAATTAACACAATTTAACCCATTTTAACCTCACTAAGGGACAATGCAAAAATAAGCTTACCACGTGGATCCTGGGACTCGACTATGAGGATACTGAAAAACTACTTGCCATCGTGACTTAATGAATTGATACCTAATACTGTTTAATCCAACATCCACACCCCACATACACACACATTCCCAAACTAGCTCCCCATATCTAGCTGCCAGAATGTGGAGACCTGGTGACCTGAACCACAGGCCCTAAAAGCCTAGCTTAGGTATCAGTCTCCCACAGTAAACTAAACTGTTACGTATGAATGTATGAACTGAAATTGTAACAATGTCTGCAAGTGGTAAAAATAAATGCTTATTATTATGATTATTTTGCTCGTGACGTCGTGCGGGTAAATGTTGGTAATCGTGGAAGTAGACGAAGGACGCGGATTAAAAAGTAGCATATGCCTAGCTAAGTAGCTTATTTCTTGGGGTTCAAGGTTAGTCTGTACCAATATTTATCTTAATTGGTTCAGTGCTCAGACAAAGTTACTTTCGCATTCATAATTTTGTTACCCAGTGAATCCGGTTAGACTGGAAACGGCAAGGCAGATGAATCGTTATCATAATAATGCTGTGATTGCATAGCTTAGTTTAATTTAAATTTCTCACCAATAAAAAAATCCCTAACCTTTTGTATATAGTTAATGTTTTGTAATAGTTGGAAAAGGGCTACACAGCTGATGATGAACTTGTTACAAACTTACTTTTAATTTTCCTTGTCTGTCAACGATATCTTGCTGATTAATTTGGTAGTTTTTTACAATTCAACCTGTATTGACACACTGCTAGGCAAATGTCACCCCTGTAGCCTTCCACGCTTCCCTATGTGTTGCCTTTTCTGGCCAATCAATTAAATAACAATAATGTTTCATTGGTATTAAATTATTAATATACAATGATGTTGCCCCTGACTTCTGAGCTAAATAAAAACTTATGGCAAGGACTCGGGTAAATAATACAATTTTTTTCTAAGTAACTAATCCTTGCAGAGCTACGCATGCGCCTGGCGTCTTCTAGGAGGCAACGTCTTACTTTACGCAGCCGTCAACTTCGCGGGTTTATATGCCAAGTCGTTTGTGGACTGTGAACAACGGAAGGTATTCTTGGAAACACGAAAGTCTAAGACTGCCTACGAGAAAACTAGGATTGAGAGCGATAGACAATGGAGTCTAATACAAAGCGGTAAGAATCTCAATACGTATGTCGTCATCCTCCTTAATTTTTTGTGAGCATTTGGCGTAGAAAAGTACGATAGCGTAACGCGACGACATGGTTGGCGCACTAGTTGAGTTATTGGCTGCTGTGTTGCGTGACGCTGATTAGATTTCTTTTTGTTTTTCGGAATGGCTTCTCGCAGGTCCACCCAGGAGGTTGGCCGACTACGCTTGCCGAAACGCACGACACGGCCACAGCAGCTGAGCGTTAGCCATTTCCCGCGATAGTGACTCATACTTCCGTCTAAGACATTTTAATGTTTTTTTTTAAACCACAATTTTTATATTTATGTGCGTCACTTTCGCGTGAATAAATAGTTTTTTCTTACATTTCTTTAAACGCGGTCTCCATTCTAAAGCGTGTCTGCTCCATCTACCGCCTGTCTGTCTGCAGACATGGCCGGCCCACTTCCATTTCGGTGTACTGATTGGACGCACAATGTCGGTGACTTAAGTTCTCTAGCAACTTCTTTGCGAATTCTATGTATGTACGAGAGACTTTATTAAACTTCAATTCATTATTAATTATCTTTCAGTTATACCAGATTACATGGCGAAAAAGATCACTACTCACATGTGTGGTGAGGCACACAACTTTCAGCGCATGTTGGATGACGTAACATACGGGAGCCATGACGTATCCATTCTGTTTGCTGATATCAAGGGATTCACCGGTAAGTATCATCACTAATTAATTTGTACGTTTGTTACGCGGTATGCTGGGGTGATGCCATATTTTTTTGGAAACATTCCTCCTGAAAACTTAGGGGATGACTTCATTTTATTAGTGATACTGTTGTCTTAATGGACTTTAGCATAGCACACTTGACTTTAGTTTCGGAAGTAACCGGCTTTTTTTTCTGTTTGTGGTTTCGTATTGTCGCCGTTGTGTTCTGTGCTAAAGTTATTTATCACTTTTCAGTTCTTGAAGGCGCTAAGCAGTTGTATTTTTCCCCAATGCTCAATAGTGTTGAAACCCTCTTCCAGAAGTGAATTTAGTTCTCCCAAAGTTAAGATTATAAATTGGTATATCGTTGAACAATCATAAGCTCGTGGCTGAGTAAAACCCGTAGGGATCGATCGATCATGGTTGAGCTACGCTTGCCGCGGCCGGTCGGTGGATGGACGCAAGCTGATGAGTCATACCAAAAAATATTCTCGGAGACTGCAACACACCGCTATTTTTCATGATGGCCTGCCTCGTCCATTTAGCACTTAAAGTTGGTAGGAAAAATGGTTTTAGTACCTACCAATTTAATTATTGAGATATTGTGGGTTGGCTCGGTTAGACAGAATTAAGCTTATGAGGGAGGGAGTTATGATTACTGGAAGGGTTTCCAAATTCGCTGATGTGACTCCGTTACTAGCTGAACCAGTCATACAAAGCCCTGGGAGAAATCTCACCAGTGACCTTTCTGGACCGCATACATTTTTAATATATCGCCCTCTGCTACCTTACAGATTTATCCAGCAAGTGTAGTGCGCAAGAGTTGGTGGAGTTGCTGAATTCACTATTCGCTCGCTTCGATAAGTTGGCATCGGTAAGATTGTGTGTTATATAAGTACAAAACAAGCTGGCATTTATTTGTAAGGTCTTCTTTATTTTACTAAAGTATATTTGAACAACAACGATTCATCGATTATCGATTAAGATGTTTAACATTCAATTAACGAAGACAAGTGATATATGAAAAGACCAATGAAGCGTTAACAAATGCCGAAAAAGAAAACTATCTAGTTAATTTTTAGTCAATTCGCCTTGAGGAAACGTGGAGCATGCTGATCAATGTCATTACGTGTTTTCCCAAAATTATGACAATCACAAAATTTATCGCATCGGATGTTTAAAATATTATATTAGGTTAGGGAGTTGTTTATTTAAGGGAACTCTAAGGAATCTTCCAAGTAATCCTCCTAGGCAGTATTCTTTGTATAGCCTGTTCTATCACTCTTCCATCTTTCCTGACTTTGTGTTGAAGAATGTATGATTGTGTCATTGCTTGGCAATCATGCTGACGGTCCATCTTATGTTTAGGGGTCACCGCAGCCTATAGATTATCTTCAATACCAGAGGCCTTGCATTGCCATCCAAGAATCAAAGTTGAAATGTGTCATGGGCCTGAAATTACACCTGCATACCTTTCAAATCGGAACACAGCAGCACTGCTTTACGGTACAAATAGATTTGGCGGTAGTGCTTCTCAAGACGAGCTCCTTCACTCATCTAATTTAATATTCTCAGGAGAAACATTGCCTCCGCATCAAGTTGCTGGGCGACTGTTACTTCTGCGTTAGTGGACTGCTGACGCCGCGTGAAGACCACGCGCTTTGCTGCGTCAACCTGGGGCTGGATATGATCCACGTCATCCGCGATGTACGGCGGCAAGTGAAAGCCCTATCGGTAAGATATTTTTTTTGCAGGGTGCAGTGCAAAGGTCTCTCTATTATCTTTCCATTTCTCTCTATCCAGGGCTATTTCAGACAAGTCTTTGTCGAACGAGTCTAGATCAACCTGCTGTCTCCACTTGGGTCTGCCACGATTTCGCTTGCCATGTAAAGGGACCCATTTGGTTGGGTCATGCGTTTAGCCCAATGATCGTCCGACATGTGATCAGATGCAGTGATGTCCAGCCCATTTCTACTTCAGTGTGACAGCTCTCCGGTCGAAAAAATATGAAAAAATAACACATCGACTGCGCCCATTGGTATCTCCTATTCCCAGTTCGGGCAGTTTCCCATTACGAATTTCTCAGTAGCAGCATGGAGTTTGGAAGTTGGTGATGTAACACCCTCGTGCTTTGCGCACACGTGACGATGTTGCTGTTGGTCCTGGGCTTGATCTCTGGTCTTGTCAAAATGCCCAGTCTGGTCGAATTATGAGAGTGAGGGAAGCGAGAGTGCACCTGTTTTACGAACACACTTGTGTACTATCATATTTCCTGCGTATTTGACTAGTCTTCATTTAGACTGGCCACCGTGTCCGAGGTTCTTGATAAAACATATACGTTTCACATTCCACAATCTGTGTTCAGGTGGAGCTGGACATGCGCATCGGTATCCACAGCGGGGAGGTGCTGTGCGCGGTGCTGGGGCAGCTGAAGTGGCAGCTCGACCTGTGGTCGCCTGACGTCACCATCGCTAACCGCATCGAGAGCAGCGGCCTGCCTGGGTTAGTGTGATTATTATATTAAGCCCGTATTGCCGCACTGCTGGGCAAAGATCTCCCTTCATTCCATCCATCGGTCGCGACTTTGCGCTACTTCTTGCTAATCCTCAAGGAAGCCGTCCGAGTAGAGTAAGTGTTACCTGCTTTAAGATTCTTATGGCGGTGACCATAAGAAAACTTTCGCTGCTTTCGCTGCTGCGCGGCGTGTCGCGGGTTCGATTCCCGCACGTGACAAAATTTGTTCCGGGTCTGGTTGTATATGTATGTGAGTTAATGTTTGTAAACGAAGCCACGATATAAGAGAAATTATGAGTGTTTTTATTCCAATTCATTTCTATTACTAAGTTTACCATATCCTCCAGGCGGGTGCACATTTCATCATCTACTTTCGAGTGCCTCAACGGAGCATTTAAGGTGGAGCCAGGAGAGGGCGGGGCGCGAGACCCGTACCTTGAAGAACACCACCCCGTCACCTACTTCATTGAGAATACGGAGCAGTCACAACGGATTAGAAGTACCTCTGCCACCAGGTGAACACATGAGCTTCCTTTCAATAGCGAAGATGACACCACTGATCAATTGACATACCTTTTATGAGCTGTCAGAACGCGATGCCCTGTATGTTTTTTTAGTACAGATTTATTTCGAACTATGTTCGGAGTTAAAAGATGTGTGAGAAATCTCGTTCAAAACGGGAGTCCCCTGACTGCACACTTTTTATTTGTTCTGCTCTACAAGTATATCGCAGGTGTGTAGGACAGGCGCAAGATCGACGCCCTGAAAATGTGGTGTTGGAGACGCATGCTCAGAATAAGCTGGCCCGCTCATCGGACTAACGTATAAAATACTCAAAGAACTCAAAATTAAACAAAGACTGACGTCGCTTGTGCTATTACGAATTCTCAGATTCTTTGGACCGTTACCCACAACAATAATTTCTTAGAGCGTCTGGTGATTTAGGGAAGGGACGAGGGCATGAGACCACGTGGTCGATGGCCAACCCGATGGACAGACTTCATCAAATCTGCTGCTGAATCCAGTAGACGCAGTGTTGGTAGGCCTCCCGCCAAATGGACCAACGACATCGTCAAGGTCGCGACTAACCGGTGAATGCAAGCGACAGGTTGCCGCGAGTTGTGGCGTTCTATAGGGGAGGCCTTTGTTCAATAGTGAACGTCTTCCTGCTGATGAAGATGATGAAAGAGCGGATTGTAAGGATTTTCTAGAGATAAATAATATACCTTATGAATTCATGAATTATGGTAGGTTTTCCTTTTCAGGGTTGATAGTGGATCAGAAAAGTGTACTAAGCAGACGAGCACCTCCGTTTCTTCAACACCATCTAAGACCGAGATGAGGTCACGTCGTAAGTGCAACCAAACGATCGAAGAAAAACACTGGAAGCCGGAGATGCCTTTTGAAAATGTAAACTCAAACTCAAAAGTTCAAAACCATTTATTTAAAATAAACCATTCACAGGCACTTTTGTATTGGCAAGGAATCAGTCAGTCAGAAAGTTGAAGCTAGTTGCTCGTTCCATACAGTAGGTTTCTATGGAGAAGAACGTGCAGGAAACTTCATGTACACTCTTTTAAAATCAATAAAATATTTCAAATTTTGGTTACATCATTTATGTGTAATCTATGGGTACAATGTGAGAACAATGTCGTGCAGGTACAGGCAGAAGTACCATACCACATGTAAATAATTTTTCTTTAAGTTTAGTCTCGCTGTTCCTTGGGTGGTATTCAACCAATGAACAGCCTCAAGTACTTGAGTAGTACCAGAAATAGTAGAATTTACGAGACCGTGATCATCGCAACACCTTATAAATAAACTGTTCTTTCTTTCTTTATAAACGTTCCATAAAATAATACAGCCCATTCATTCATTCTCCTTACGGCATTTTTAGAGGAGGCAACTAGATTCAATTCTTTTTCTAGTAAATTTCGTTTAAAAGTGTATTTTAATGGTGTTATTGAAATAGATAATTTGACTTTGAAAACGTTTATTACAGTACTACCATGGCGATATTTTCGAAGTACAACAAAAAACTGATGTCGAGGTAAGGAACAGACCTTGTACTCTTTTCTTATTGTTACTGTCTACTCTTGTAGAGGTTAGTTAACTCATCTGTGTGTGCGCTTGTAATTATACAGCTTTAATATGACGGACCTAGGCAATTGTTATGGCGAAAGAACTCTTAAGAAACGCCTTCTCTAATAGTTTGCCCGAGGTTATCAGACAGGACCTAGCCATAAATAAGTTTAAAAAAAGGCTTAAAAAGCATCTGCTAGAAACCATTTAGTACTCTTAATCTTTTGCTAAATGTTATAGTTCGATATTCTTATAATATGTAGGAGAATGAGACTGTCTTATCCCCCAGTCAAACCGTCTAGATGGTTTTAGGAGAGAATTTTTGGGATTTTTGAGTTTCATTGATTAATAAATAAATGAATTGTGTGGTAGTGACGCGGCAGGCATGGCGCCGTTGGCACAGATGAGTAGAACTATCTGTACCTACCTATGTCATCATCATCTGACTAGCTTATCACCAACTATCTTGGGGTCGGCTTCTAGTCTAACCGGTTTCAGCTAAATACCAGTTATTTACATGGAGCGACTGTTGTGTGACCTCGACAACCCAGTTGCTGGGTAACACGGTACCCCTCGATGAGAATACTTATCTGATTATCGGGCTTCTAACTACCTGTGACGATTGTCAAAGATCTACGAATGACAGTCGCGCTATCCGAGGCACGGATAACTATGTATAAGCAACTTTTATGATTTGTACACCATAATCTATGGCAAAACATAATTTGTTCATCGATAATTAGATAAGATTCAATAGCCATAGTTGCCAAACACTAAATGCCGCGGGATTTTGTCTGGTACACAATTTTTAATTTTGGAAGTTGTTGTATTTTACAACCAAATAAAGAAAATTAAAAGAGAACCAACAAAGAAAAACAAAAAAAAGGAAAAAAAAAGATGATAAAAAAGAAGAACGAAAGAAAGCGTTTAGGCGCAGAATGTCCAATTCGTAAAGTGTCCAGCGGTCGCAGTGATCAGTTCGCAGAATGTCGAATTCACAGAATGTCGAATTCGCAGAATATCCAATGCGCAGAATGTTTAGGCGCAGAATGTCCAATTCGTAAAGTGTCCAGCGGTCGCAGTGATCAGTTCGCAGAATGTCGAATTCACAGAATGTCGAATTCGCAGAATATCCAATGCGCAGAATGTTCGTTTCGCAGAATATCCAACATTCGTCCGTCATAAGTTGTCACCCCATCAGCAAAACTACTTTCAACTGAAAAAACAGGCAAAGTACTTTCGACTGAACAGGTTGGTCACAAGTAGTTTTGCCTGGAGTGAGTCTAAATTGCTATTATTCAGCTCCATGGGGCAAAACTACTTTTACTGAAGTTGTGCAAGAGCAAGCGCAGCGAGCTCGGAACTTGGGACACCCCGACTTGGACAGGTAAAGTTGGAAGGGGACAATCCGCAAAGCAAAGCGGTGCTACGTCGACCGGGACATTCTGCGAATTGGACATTCTGCGCACTGGACATTCTGCGAATTCGACATTTTGCGAACTGGTCACTGCGACCGCTGGGCAATTTGTGAATTGGACATTATGTGCCTAAACCGTAAGAAAGATGTATAATGCCGAGCCAAACGGCAGACCCGCTTATGTGTATAGCGACTATGTTAGGTATACAAAATATTATCTTAATCTTTTATATATTTGCTCTATTACGTTGGTATTCTTAAAACTATGTATTTCTTTTTGTAGGAGTTCGACCAAATCCACAGCTTGATCGACGTAAGCACGCAGCAAATGAGCACCTTGTCGTTGCGGTTCAAACAGAAAGACCTCGAATCCTCGTTCGTAGAGCTCGACAGAGAAACCTTTAAGTCTAACGTCATGTGCTGCATGGTCCAATGGCTGTTCGTAGTAGCTGTGCAGACTCTAGCGCATTATAAGTGAGTATTACCATTAAATAATATGGAATAAGCTATGCTCGGCGTTTCTTTGCGAGATTGAATCAGTAATGAGGAGATCTGCAGATCTGGAGAACCAAGCTCAAGTGGCAGTGGGCTGGGCACATTGTCCGTAGACCCGAAGACTGATGGGGCACAATGTCTTGAAATGGCGGTCGCGCACCGGCAGACGCAGTGACGGTAGGCACCCCACAAGGTGGACCGACGAGACGGTCCGAGCCGCGGGAAGTTGCTGGGTGATCGCGGCACGGGACCAACATAAGTGTAGTAGGTTTTTAGGCAAGACCAATGCCCAGCAGTGGGCGTCTAAAGGTTGAGATGATGATGACTATTAAATAATATTATTGCGAGCCTATTATTGTCTTACTGCAGGGCAAAAGCCTCTTCTTATACAGAGAAGGCACAAACATTAATTACCACGCTTGTTCTAAGCGTATTGACGATTTCAAATCTATATTATGTCAGTTTTCGCAGATGCAGACGAAGTTGCGGATTAAAAAGTATCCTATGTCCTTCCCAGGGTTCAAGCTTTCTTCATACTAAATTTCCATTAAAATCGGTTCTGCCGTTTCGTCGTGAAAACGTAACGGACAGACAGACGGAGTTACTTTCGCATTTATATTATTAGTATGGATATAAGTTCAGGTTTCCTTAGAATGTTTCCTTAACCGTTGCCAGTAGTGTCACAATGGAATGTGATAATGTAAGTCACAAAAAAATTTACCTAAGTACTTAAATAATATTCTTAATACATTTTTTCGTTAAATGACTGAACTTATTGCACGGATTTTAGGGTCATAATGTAGCGTATTACGCACGTGCCTTTTACTTTAACTTTTCTATTTTCTTTCCACAGTTGCCGAAATCTGATGATTGCTCTCATGGTGATGACGATACCCCTCACCCTGTGCTTCATGTTAGTGATGTTCCAAGAGTTCCCCTATCTTCAGCGTCACCTCGCACAGTTCTCCGCCAGGGTTACCAACTGTCGCATCCTCAGGGTCATGCATATCTGCTTATTCATTTTCATCATATTTTTATCAAGGTACTTCTATTGCACTGTTTAATCACAGCATTATAGGCTTGAGAATGCAGGAAATGTGGAAGTCTTTGTGCATAAACAGATTTAACTGCGGGAGGTGGAACTCTGAAAATACGTTTAGCCTGCAAACTATTTAAATCACTCCTTTTCGAAATTTCGATGTGGGTATTTATTGTTACGTTCAGAATATACAATTTTCTTACGCTCAGCACAGAGGCCTTTGGGTACAGGATGTCTGAAGGAAAACCGTACGACTTGTGTAGCAGGGTTTTAAGGACTGCGCGTTGGGCCATTTCGAGGATAACTTGGTGAGATTTGGCCACTCCTCCCCAAACCACAATGCAATATTGTATCAGCGACTGACATAGGGCTATATACACAAGCTTTTTACATCCACAGGTGCACTATCACGTATCAGTTTCATAATGTAGATTTGCTACCGGACGCGTTGAGCAAGTTCTCTGATTTGTGGTTTGAAAGATAGGTGTTGGCCGATAATTTCTCCTAAGTATCTTACTTCATCTAAGTACTCTGTCAAATCTGTTGCATAAGCATTGAGTGTCGAAGTTAAATGAGTTATGGCATAAGTTCCCGTGAATTTTTGATTTTCATGAAGGAAATTTGAAAGCCAGTGTTTTCCTGAAGGCAATGTATTTGGTCTTTTTAACATTTAGTATTAGCAGGTTCATGTCGAGCCAGTGAAATCCTGACCATTCCAGCTTCTGCTTTCTTGTAGGCGTCTTTCCAATCAGTTCCATGGAATAGTATTACAGTGTCATCTGCGTAGCAAATTGGGTCAGCGTCTGGTATGGCAATTTGGAGAACCTCGTCCATGTATATTGTAAATAATGTTGGGCCAAGTATACTGCCCTGCGGGACTACAAAGCTAATTTTCTGTTCGTCGCAGATCAAATTATCAATTCTGATATATTGCCGTCTGTTACTTAAATAACTACAAAGCCAGTCAAGTGCTGTTCCTCTTATTCCTGATCTTTCGAGTTTTCTAAGGAGGATAGGAATAGAGATGGTATCGAACGCCTTAGCCAAGTCTAAGAATATTCTAAGACAGCGTTCACCCCTATCTGTGTATTTAGATATGATGTTTGTTAACAGTTCGACTTCAGCTGTCGATTTTCCTTTTCTCAATCCAAATTGCCATTCTGACAGAAGTGTGTTGTTTCATAAGTTATTAACTATGCGGATATTCATTAATTTTTCCAGCACTTTCGAAAAAATGCAAAGTAGAGATATAGGTCTGTAATTGTCCGGAAAAAAATTGGGCCTTTGCTTTGTGAATCGGCGACACTAGTGCAATTTTCCAATAGGTACTCTGGGAAAACTCCTGATGACATACTCAGATTACATATATAAGTAAAAGGTTCCTAAATTATGTTTTATATTAGTTTGATTAACGGCAGTTTAAATTCGTCTAAACCAGGTGCACTGGCGTTCTTAAGATTTGCTAATATAGTGTTCACTTCAAACATATCTGTGGGCGTCGTGAACGTCGAATTAACAGGTGAAGTATTTGTGTCCATATTTGCGGATAGTGCTTCTTCAGTAGTTGACAGCCGCTGTAGAATCTTTTTAGACAGGTTTTTGCCTACTGTTGTGAAGTAGCGAGTAGAGAAGGTAAGCGTTTCCTGAGCATTACTTTTCGCTTTTAATAGATCAGCAGAGTCGTTTCTTGTTTGTTGTATCTCACATATACCTATGTCTTTTATAATGGACCACAATTTCTTTGAGTTTTGCCTGTTATCTTCTAAGGCTTTACGTGCGTAGCTTTCCTTCAATAAAGAAATTTCTGTAGTTACCTGGTATACGAAAGTTTAAGAGAATTTTTATTAGGGTCTAGGTTTACCTGGCAGTGTAAACTATCTCGATGACGCATACATCTCATCAAACCGGGCGTGATCCATAGTTTTAGGTTGTACCTAGAACGGCTAAAATCGTGTATTTCTTGATTTATTTAGGTACTGAAGGAATTGAGTAAGGTTCAGTGAATTAGAAACGTGTATTTTTTATAGAGAGAGTAAAAAAAGCTATCTTTTACTGACTGATAAATAATTGACAATGACAGTCCATTGCAGTCTCTACATACAGTGATGCACGACTAAAAATATTTAAACGTTGGGAATGACAACACTTTTAATACTATCTCTCAACAGTCACGACTTTACTTCAACAGTTGCAGTTCTAAATTCAAAATTCGGACATTCCCTGACACAAAATAGAGACGTAGGACGACTAAAATGCTACGGTGTATATGTTTTTAGGTTAGTTTAATATTGTTACAGCACTATGAGGCTATATATCTGTCCAATGGAGTCACACCAGACGATATCGAACACTACGAGTGCGGTCATTGTTAACTCTACGGACATTGTGGTGCATAGTTACAATGTTGAAGGTATATATCACTTAAGTTTATATTTGCAGATCTTCAAGTATTATAAGGAGACTTTCCAGACAGCCTTCTACATACAAACGCAGTCTAGCACTTAATTTCATCTATACTAATATTATAAATAGGTAAAATTGGTTTGTTAGTTGTATATTGTGCTGGTTTGTATATAGGAGATAATCTCCGAAACTACTCATCCGATTTCAGAAATTCTTTTTTCAATAGGAAGCTACGTTATCCTTGAGTGCAATATCAAAAAATGTAACAGGGATCCTTTGGATAAAATTTACGCGGACGAAGTCGCGGGCAAAGTGCTAGTTAACTAGGAAATTAGATTTTTGGTTGCTTTGAAATCAATAAATAGTTAGTCAGTCGAGTTGGCAAATCAATAACTACAAGTGACGTCAAAAGTATACATTGCTATATGAAACCTAAGGGAGAATCGCGTTTTGACATCTCATAAAAAGTATGTCAATTGATTCTTGACCGAATTTTATTGAAGTGGTATAATAATAACTTAGTTCGTTCTTTCACCAGAAGAATGCCACCAGTCAGAATACGTGGTGTTCACATGGGTGCTATGCCTGGTCGCGCTCACCTCAGTACTCAAGTTGTACTTCCTGATCAAGACGCTGCTCGCGACCGTCAGCGTCGTGATGTACTGCACCCTGATCGTTCACTATTACATGTATTACCGACCAGAGAATACGTGAGTGTATAATTGCAATATTTTTTTTTTTACTGTGCATATGATAGCATTAAGACGGCCCTTCCCCGTCTGTCTATCGTCAACGCGAGCATATTGAAAAGTGCTGTTGTTTCGTCCAATGCAATGTTATGTTTCTAACAAGCGAGTGTGAAACATGTTTCTAAGAAAACCTAAGTTTTTGAAAAATATTTCATATTCAGAATCTTCATTAACATGTGCGGGGTTTTTGTAAACATGTTTTCGTTACTTTTTAATTGTAGGAGTACATTATGAACGGCCAAATTTCAGATAAACGTTGTGCAAAAAGAAGCTGATTTCCAGACATCTTTCCTGAATTCGTTTCTTAAAAAACTTTACTATTGTTACATAGAAACCTAAATGGAGGAAAATTCAGGTATGAGCGTTTGTATGGGAATGAATAACGGGGTGGCCGTTCTTAATGGTGGGGTCAACGGCCCAAGTGCAGGGATAAACAGGGGCGAACTGGCGTGCACGGTGGTGGTAAGCTGTTTAAGAACTTAGGTTGGTATGTACTTACCCTTGATAAAGCGCCCGCCTCTCTTGCATTAATTTGTGGATTCGTAACTGGGCACGCATGTATCCATATGTCTATTTTCGACATTACTGACGTAGAAGAAAGAAAACATCGTGAGGATACTGGGCTTCATAATTTAGATACTTCTCGGGACAAAGGTCGTTATTTATTGAGTCCTTTATGATCTATGACATTGCGTCTTAAACAAGCACATGTTCTAACTAGGGCTAAGTTATACGCGAACCAGCAGACGCTGTTAGGAGGCTGATGAAACGCTACTTCATCTTCTGGGGAAATGCGAAGCAGTAATTCACAAGTGCAACAATCATCTGGGTAAACACATGTTAAGCCCGGATGAAATAATGGAGATTGCCCCAGAGTAGATCCTGCAGTTCATCTCAGCAGCAGGGTTTGGTGGCGATCTTTAACCAAAAATGCGGTGATCTCAATAGATCAGCTCTGGTAGCAGTGGTACCATGACCGCTTAAAGATAAAGATTTTATTTCCTTGGCTTCCAGGTTACTGTTGCCTTCACAAATGCTGGTTGTAATGTGCGGTTTCCTAATAGTGGTGGTTATCCACGCGAGGTTGCTGGAAGTCATATCACGACTAGACTTCTTTTGGAAATTGCAAGCCACAACAGACCTTGCTCTCATGAAGTCTACTCAGGACATGAACAAACAACTACTCGGACATATACTACCTGATCATGTAGTTCATCATTTTCTGAGTAAAGATTGGCGCCCTGACGTAAGTTTCATTTTTATAGTCATCGCTTATTATAGAGAGGAGCTCGTGGCTAAGTGGCTAAGTTAAAGCCATACGGATCGATCGGTGGGTGACCCCACGCGGCAAGCGTAGCCATTTCATATCCAGATCCCTCCGTACCTCGGAAAGAACCTGAAGCCGTTGGTCCCGGCTGTCATTCGTAGATTATTGACAGTCGTTATGGGTAGTCAGAAGCCAGAAGGTCTGACAACCTGTCTTACCAAGGGGTATCATGTTACCCAATAGCTGGGTTGTGGAGGTCCGACAGGCAGTCGCTCCATGTAAAACACTGGTATTAATCTGCATCCGCTTAGACTAGAAGCCGACCCTTACATAGTTGAGAAACGGCGCGGCAGACGATGATGAGATGTAAATCAACGCCCTCTATTATTTAACTTACTTTAAATTAATTTAAATCGGCGGATTTTTTTATTGGCGATTTTAGAATTGGTCCCTTGGTTGGGTAAGGACCCAACCACTACAAAAATCGCCAATAAAATTACCAAACTCAAACTCAACTTACTAGGGGCCTCCCTCGTAAGTTGAGTTTTAAAGTTCGTTTTAATTTCAGAATCTGTATTCTCAGCAACACGCTGAGGTGGGCGTGCTTTTCGCATGTATCGCTAACTTCGATTCTTCCTCCGGGGTTGCACTCCACCACTTGCACGAGCTCAACACAGTTATACGTAATGCGTCATTCATATATTTTTTACTCTATTATGTATACTACATGTACCATACCATATTATAGCATATACCAATTATATCATACCATACCATACCCTGAACATATTGTTACGAGCTGGGGTTCGGGATAAATAAACTACACCAATTTACACCAAACAAAACACAAACACTTTATTTAAAAAGTCACAAACTCAATAATCAATCACTTACAAAAATCACTTGTTAATCACATAGATCGCAGTATTCGCAATAGTCGCAGTTTTCAGTTTTGCTTCCAAAAACTAACTAGGCCTCCAGCCAGGGCAAAATAACTACAAACTAAGCGACTACACGCTAAGGGCACCCCCTGTGGGGTACAAGCCTCGGCTTAGGGCGTCGCTGGGAGAAGACAGCAAAGGGACAGGCTGGATCGGATTTCCATTATTTAGGGACGAATTTAAAACTACAGGCTCAGCTCCGCGGGCTGGCACGAGCACGGGTCGGGGAGGGAACGTACGGGGTCGTCGCGACGGGCCTCGGCGGCGAGGACGGAATGACGGCGGTCTGTGTTTGTTAACTGTACTGGTGGCCTTATTTCTCTCCTGGAGGAGAGTAACAGTATCGTCAGGGTCGGTCAGAGTATGTCTCGGTCGTCGAGTCTTACAAATACGGGAGGGAGTGTACCGGGCGGCCGATACGATCAAAGGGTTAGAGTGCTTCTCAGCAGTGTTGATGAAGCGCTTGGCGGAGCGTTTCATGAACTGCTGATGGGATGGTGGGTATTTTTAAATCGAGATGGAGGTTCTCGTTGCGAAGGTAAAAAGGGGCTCCTGTGATTCTTCGCAAGAAACGGTTTTGGAGGGTCTGCATCCTATGGAGACGGTATGGTTTTGCGTGTGCGAATACAGCACAGGCGGAAGTCATGATGGTACGAATGAACGCCGTGTAAATGTGCAATTTGCACTTGAGTGACAATTTGCTGCGTACATTCAACATGAAGTAGAGCCTACCGAGAGCGAAAGCGGCGCGCGAACGCACCGTCTTTATGTGCTCTCCGAAAGTAAAATGGTGGTCCAGAATCACACCTAGGTATTTGGCTTGCTTCTCCCAAGGGATAGGCTTACCGAACATGGTTATCAGACTGGGAAGAGAGGGGGACGAACGCGGTTTGGAAAAGAGTACTGCCTGTCTCTTGATGGGGTTTATCTCGATTCTTCATTTCCGGAAATAAGCGCTTAAGGCTTTTGCCGCGGATTGGATTTGACACTTTGAATCGGGTTCGAGTGCGAAGTGAGCGTCGAAGTAACGGGGAAATTACCATACAGGATGCCACTACTGACGTCATCTCATACTTTATCTGTCAATTTAGTTCAACTCGCTGACACGCTCGCATGGGGGGCCCTAGTGTAAATTCAAATTATCAACCGAGTTTTTAGAATGCCAATCAAGAAACTCAGCGGATTCAGATTCGAAGTTTAGAATGAGGTTTTACAGAATCACACCCCTGGTTCGAATTGAAGAATAATTTTTGTGTTGGATAGTCCATTTTCGAGGAAGGCTATATAGGCCCATGCGAAGCCGGACGGGGTCGCTAGTTTTAAATAAACATTTTATCTTTTTAAGAAGCACCGTTATTTAATATGGTGTTTGTATACTGTCGTGATGGCCCAGTGGTTAAGGCGCCCGCCTCTCATGCGTGGGTTCGCAACCGGGCACGAGCATACTTGCTCGTGCCCATGTGACTTTTCAATTTCATAATATGTACTTTCTAAGTTAATCTCTAACATCACTGACATTGGTAAGTCAAGTCAAAGCATTTATTTCAGTTAATACATTTACAGGCACTTTTGAATTGTCAAGGAGTCGGTCAGTTAGTCAGAAAGTAGAAGCTAGTTGCTCGTTCCAAAACGTAGGTAGGTCTTTATGGAGAAGAACGAGCAAGAAACTCCACGGACACTCTTTTAAAATCAAGTTTTTACAAAATACTGCTTACATTATTCTTGTTGCTTCTATATGTGAAAACAATGAAAGTAATCTAGAAATACAAAATGTAAAAAATAATCAAGAAAAAAAACCATGGCAGTTAAGAGTTGACCAATCACTACTGACAGCGCCCGTTCACGAACATGACGCGTGAATCAGCACCATTCAGCTCAACCATTTTGGAGGGAGCCGAATGATCCAACAAACTCGCCACCATCAGCGAGACATTTGAGTGAGCATGACAATTCTCTCAACCGCCATCCTCATTTATGTCAAACACATAATAATTTACTTAATATATGGCTCCATGGTACTCACATTTAAAAAATTGAAATAATGCTGCTAAATTATACGTAACTAAGCTTTTCAATGTTTCTAAAATGTCGAAAAAGTAATTAAAATATATTTGTGTGTAATAATAACGATACTCGCTACTCATGTCAATAAAAAAAAGGGGTAGGAAACAACATTCCTCCTAAGGGAAAACATCGTGAGGAAACCTTGACTTATAATTAATATAAGTTCGAAATCGCCAATCCGCCTTAAGCGCACGTGGTGATCAATGCTCGTGTCCTCTCTGTATCAACAACAACTAACTAGAATCAATTTTTTCCCATTTGACGTTCAAAAGTGCCATAATGGTCTAATAGGGTATTACACCAATTTTTGAAAAGTGTCTTAATTAATATAAGTCCAAAATCGCCAATCCGCCTTAAGCGCACGTGGTGATCAATGCTCGTGTCCTCTCTGTATCAACAACAACTAACTAGAATCAATTTTTTCCCATTTGACGTTCAAAAGTGCCATAATGGTCTAATAGGGTATTACACCAATTTTTGAAAAGTGTCTTAATTAATATAAGTCCGAAATCGCCAATCCGCCTTAAGCGCACGTGGTGATCAATGCTCGTGTCCTCTCTGTATCAACAACAACTAACTAGAATCAATTTTTTCCCATTTGACGTTCAAAAGTGCCATAATGGTCTAATAAGGTATTACACCAATTTTTGAAAAGTGTCTTAATAAAAAAAAAACTCAACATTTTTATTCATCGATAAGTGCCTAAGTGCATCTAAATTTAAAATTTTCAAATTTCGCGCGTACTTTGACGAAAACGCCTCGTAGTGGACGCCATATTGTTCTGAGGAAATGACGTCAGTTCGCTGGTTAACAAATGCGCTGATATTATAATATGATCATTGAATAAAATTGGAAAATAATTAAAATAATATTTTGTAATAGGTGCAATAATTAAAAAAATACATTGGTTACGAAAATAATAAAAGTACAAAGCCTTTATTGCGATAATCAGTTGACTGACAGTTGACAATTTTACGTTTACACAGCCGTACGGCGTAATAACATGACGGCTACTATTTCAAGGTGTTATAAAACAGATTAAAAAAACTGAAAACTTTGAATTGAATTTTAAAAAATATTTTGTTATTTTATGAACTAAAACTTACATTTTCCGATTGCTTTTTTAATATAATGTAATATTAAATTCATTTATTTCGGAACCAGTCCATATCTATACATGCAAAATAAAGAAATATTAAAAACATTAAGAATAAGATTACAATAATATAACCTAATAGAATTTTTGCCTAAACTATCTCAGTAATATATTTATAGATTTTTTCTCATATAGAGTAAAATACCCTATTGAAATAAAAAAATTGACTTTGACTTTGACTTTATGAGAAGAGGCCTTTGCCCTGCAGTGGGACAATTATAGACTGGTATTTTTCTTTATTTTATTTTTGTGCTTAAAACTTGCAGTTTGTTTCGATGAATTACTAATGAAGTCAGAATTTGATTGCATTGAGAAAATAAAGTTCACCAACGCCACATACATGGTCGCTTCAGGACTCGACCCCAAACGGAAGGTAAGAAAGTACCAATGATATTACGCTAGCTTTAATTGTCTGAAAATAAATATATCCTATAGTACTACGGGATCCCCCATTTCTACTCGTGGGTGTCGTAGAAGGTGACAGAGGGATATTGACCAGAGGATGGGCAGCAGCGTCCTTCTGAGTACCATAACACCTACTGCGATCGCCAACACGCATTGGCCAACATGGTGATTACGGCTGAACCCTCCCTTGGGGGAGACCTATGCCTGGCAGTCGGCGTCTAATGGTTGACATGATGATGATGGTGATGACTACGGGATAACGTAGCTTCGGACCAGTAGACTTTGTTCCCACAAAGTTAAACAGATATAAAATTATGTTAATAAGTTATTACTTATATATTAAAAATATCGTTAGTGTTGCATGTTCTTCAGTTCTGGAGATCCAGTTTGCTTTGGTAACTAAGTGACATGAACTGCTTTGAAATTATCACTTCTCTTCACTACATTATAATATAATATGAGTTTGTATTGGTTCGGGCTACTCTTCGAAACTACTAAACCGATTCCGTTAATGGTTTCGCTATTGGGAAGCTACCACGGACTGGAATAAAAAGAAGGACTCCACACACGCATATCAAAAGTGAAGCACCTAAAGTACGCCGAGACGCACACATAGATCGGTACGGTCGGTAGTCGGTACTTTCGGCACGGAATCCTTTTTTTTCTCGTCCTTGACTATGATGTAAATGTGTGCGTGAGGCATGTTTGTACAAACGGTCTGGCTTACTTAGGGTGCTTCACTTTCGACATGCGAGGCGCGGAGTCCTTCTTTTTTTTCTAGTCCCTGAGTGCTGCGGTCTATTTATAGACTAAAGTAAATAATAATTAATTACTATCAAAAATAAGGGATCCGTAAAATAATTCAAGCGGATGAAGTCGCGGGCAAAAGCTATTTCTAAACAGGGAAATTGAAAAAATACCCAAAACCTCTTAACCTATACTACGTATCATCACCTTCAACAACACGACTTTCAGCTCAACTAAATAACGTAGCCAAAAACAATTACCTAGTTTTCGTTTAATTGAAGTCTGTGAAAACGTTTACTACGCGTGCGCGCGCCTGATAGCGAATATGATGTAGGTAGAAGGTAGGCTAATGTACAAGCACAGCTGATTTGCCCAACTTTATCGGTTATCAAGTGCAAGCAAACAAAATTTAGAGCGCGTCTATAGGTAGTTTTTGTATGAAAAAAATGATTCATATTTTGAAAAGTCGTAGAACATAATGATGTTCAGTTTCCTGATACAAAGCCAGGATGGAAATGATGCATATGGGGTAGTTTTGGGTATTTTTTCAATTTCCCTGTATAATACTAGTTTTTGTAATAATATCATAAAACATAGTCTATTGCACTCTTCACTAGTGTAGCTTTTTAGAAGTAAATGATTTTTTATAGCCGAGTCAGTATTTCCAGACACCTTACATTCATGTCACCTAAAAAACATAAAACAACCTTTATTTATTTAAACTTCATGCACAAAGGTAGTTACAAGGTTATTGCCTTAACAAAATGTTCGAACGGATCTAAAGTAAATTTTAAATAAGTGTCGTTTTGTATTACTAGTAACTATGTGGGTCAGTAATCCATACTCCATACTTCCATACTTCCATACTTCCATACTTCCATACTAATATTATAAATGCGAAAGTAACTCTATCTGTTACGCTTTCACGATCTAACGACTGAACAGATTTTGATTAAATTTGGTATGAAAATAGCTTGAACCCTGCCACTCTGGGGATTCTTTTACCACACAACCAAGGGTGGTGAAGAGATAGCATGGAAGGGATAGATACCATTCGAACCAATTCTCCTTATTTCTTTTGCAGTCAGGTGAAGACGAGCATGAACATCTGTACGCTCTGGTTGAGTACGCCTTTGTGATAAATAGAGCACTCACATATTGTTCTGGCGGGTTCAAGCTGAGAGTAGGTAAGATCTATGTATAAGGTAGAGGAGCCTTTGCGAGTCAAACAAGCAACCCTATCGCTAGCTGTTTGAACGCCCGTATGCAATACAGATTAAGGGTCATTTCATACTATAGCAGAGTCGAAGCGCATCGAAGCGCCAATCTGAAACTTAACATAGCAAATTCACCTTTATCTCAATAAAATAATACACATATTTCTTCCAAGACGAAAAAAAGACGCGCGAATTCGCGCGCATTCAACAGAATTCGCGCGCAACCAACGCTGATTGATGCGCGCGTGTTCGCGTGAACCTAAGTGCCTACTACGCGAAATAACGCGTCGTCACTCGTCAGTGCCATCGGAAACTTGAGCCTCCAAGCTGAGCTCGGTATCGGGGAATCACTGGAACGGGTTCGATAACGTTGTTCGTAATGACTCGTTTTGCGATTCCGAGCATCAAATCGAATTCGAGCCTTTGTTTTATAAGGGCATGAAAACTCATCATCTTCCTGCCCATATCCCATGTTACTTAGGCATGGAAAAAATTAAAATAAATATTTTACAAACAAAAACTATATTTGGTTATAAGGCTTAAATTGTACCTACGTTTTATAGAGTAGGTAATACTAAGCTTACAAATGTGTGTCTTTACAAACATTTCATTACTATGATCATGACATAATAAAAATATATTAGACATGCAAATTATGAGAATATTCCGTTTTCGTTTCGATGTAATATGTTTTTGCCGCCCCCTTGTGCGGTGTACGCTTGCAGGCCCGCTAGGTTCGAGCGTGCAGAGCGAGCGTTGTTCAGGTGGACACTTTAATAGTACGGTTTAAAGCGTTGAGCAATTTTTGGTGGGAGCAAAACTTATGGGTTCGCGTCCCCGTTACAGAAATATCAATGTTATATGTAACGAAAAACAGCTTTAAATTGAATGCATTTATGATAGTTGACATCTAACAGCGGCACTTGCTCATTAAACTGTTCCTGGAGGAAGACGAATAGCAATGATATTGTTACGGAAATATCAATCTTAAACATAACGAAATACGACGAATAGTGATGACTTCGTTAGGGAAATATCAATTTTGTGAATAACGGAATACAGCTTTAAATTAAATGCATTAATTATACTGACATCTAGCGGCGGGTAGCAGAACTTGCTTATGAAACTGTCGAACGAATAGTAATGACAAAAAAAAAACACATTATTCCAAATTTGTAAGTTTTCAATTTTGTCGGCAAGCTTACTAGATTTTTAAGTTTGAGTATAAACAAACTTAATTTTGTGAGTGTGTGTGATTCGCGTAATTTACATTCAACTGAAACTGACAATTCATTTTGCGTCGCCGTATGGCACATACAGGACTTTTGTACGTGAAGGAATGCAACGTTTGCAAAGCAATTATGGGACTCAAAATACGTGACTCACAAAATTACGCTCTCTTGGCCTCACAACAACGTTAAAAAGTCCGCGTTAAAAGACTTCCCGTGCGTCCAATCTAGGTATAGTTATTTTTATCAGATACATTGAGTCTTCAATGGGTAAGTATGTAAATGTTACAATATTACTATTAGGTATAAGCTGCGGTCCCCTAGTGGGCGGTGTGATCGGCGCTCGCAAGCCGGTCTACGACATCTGGGGCAACACCGTCAACGAAGCATCTCGTATGGAGAGCACCGGAGAGGAAGACAAGATACAAGTCACCAAGTACACCCAACAGGTAAGCTAATAGCACACCCACATTATTATTAATGACCTATTTTTACGACGAACGGCGTCGCCGAATAAAACGAAAGACGTTGGTTGCGGCGCGGGAAAGAAATATTTTTATTATTTTATAATACTTTATAAAACTCGGATCTTTGAAGACTTTTGGAATGCGAACCAGGGGCAGAAGTTAGCTCCCAGAGTACCGTTAGACACTAATATGAAATGAGATGAGGTACGACTCGATAAGTGTTCTTGTATGAACCTCCGAATGGCGGTTGTGGCAAGAGGGCACGGGGCCGGGCACGGGGGGGTTGAGAACCCACAATGCTCATTCATACGTGAAATTCTAATATTCTGCCATTTTTTGCAATTTTCAGCCCAGTGGTAATAAAAAAAGTATTCGCTGGGGTAACAGAAATAGACATTAACAGAATTATTATAATAATTAAAATAAGCAACATAACTTTCCAAGTTAGAAAAGCTTGCTTGTTGAAGGTGTGTGCTATTTAATAAAAATATGACGTTAAATAATTATTCCTGGTACTTATAAATTATCATGATTTGATTTATCATGTAAATGGTTTAATTGCAATAAATGCTTTGGTCTGACTTGATTATGGTTTTTCTATACCGGTTATTGTGCTGCAGTTGCTGAAGGAGGAGTTCGTGCTGGAGTCTCGCGGTGAAGTGCTGGTGAAGGGGAAAGGCTTGATGGAGACGTGGTGGGTGACGGCAAGGCTGCGACCTTCGTACTTCGACTATGGCTATATCATTCATTTCTGCCTTAATCTTAACAAGCCCTTCATCACCAACAAGGTACGTCGTCAATATTTCTGCAATTTTTCGATGTAATTGTAACGATTTTAGATATTTAACGCTGTGTCATTTTTTAAATAAATAAAATAATAATATAATAACCTCTATTTCGGACAAGTAACATCCATAGTGGGCTAGTAAACAGAAATCTTACGACTATGTTAGTAAAGCTTAATATTAAAGTCGGTAATACGGGAGATGAATAAAAGTCGTGGATTCATTTGCCTTATTTAATTTCGTACACACACGCACGTCCCGTATAAAGTTCAAGAATGATAGGAGTAAGTCAACACCAGAAGAAGCACAGATAGAAAGTCACAAGCACAGTCGTTAGCACAAGAAATAGAAGATATGTAAGCAGAGCTCACAAGCTTAGGTAAACAAGCGCGCGAGGAGCATATAGTACGTATGGGTTGCCATTTCTCATCCTTTAACTGCTGCAGGACTGCTCCCATGGCGGTGTCGGAGACATCTGTCACTATAGCCAGTTTTGCTCCACAATCAGGGTGTGCTAGCATTGCTGCTTGACAGAGACCTCTTTTGCAGGCTATAAACGCTTCGTCCTCTACTGCTGTGAAGCTTACTGGGTGCGAGCCTTTCACCGATCCTTCTAGAAGCTTGTTCAGTGGGGCCTGATGTTGTGCCGCCTCTAGGATGAACCGCCTATAAAAATTCACCATCCCTAGAAACCTTCTCAACTCTGTCAGTTTTCGGGGTTGGAAAGCTGTTTATTGCCTCGACCTTTTCTGGCAATGGTTTTGTGCCGCTTGAAGTGATTAAGTAGCCTAAAAAAGTTACCTGTGATGCTCCAAATACGCATTTCGATATGTTTATCACTATTCTATAATCACTCAATCTGGAGAACATCTGCCGCAGGTGGTCTTCATGTTCCGGCTGGGTTTTTGAGTAGACTAAAAAATCGTCTAAATACCCGTAGCAGAAATCCAGACCTCGTAGCATTTCGTCAACAAAACGTTGGAAAGTTTGCCCTGCATTGCATAAACCGAACGTCATGTAAGGAAACTCGTAAAGCCCGAACGGTGTAGTGATGGCTGTCTTTGGTGTCTTCTGGGAAACGCGTATGTATCTGATTATAAGCCTTGACTAGATCGATGGTTGACAACCTTTCTGGATGCCAAGTAGAATACTTGGCGAAGTCATGGATGTGGCGGATAGGGTACCTATCGGGTATCGTGTGCGCGTTTAGCATCCTATAATCACCGCATGGCCGCCACCCACTATCCTTTTTAGGTGCCAGGTGTAAGGGTGATGCCCAAGGTGAGTCGGAGGGTCTGGCTGTGCTGACTGTGGATTCAAACTTTTCCTTAGCGATTTTTAATTTGTTTGGAGCCAGTCACCGCGGTGTACCTGTTACTTTTGTCGGGAGCAGGAGCTCTTTATTGAGTGGAATCCGAGGACTAACTGTCATGCATACGGTCTGCACACTCTTTTCAACCGACTTCAAAAAGAAGGACGTTCTCAATTCGACTGTTTCTTTTTTGTATGGATAGGGTAATGCTTCAGAAGTGGTCCCATATTAATTTTATATAAATTGTTTCAGTTTTTTTTTGAAAAATCAACAATAGTCCAAATAAATATACATATACGGCGTCTTAGTTTCTTCAGTCTTTGGAGTACTTTCAATCTCTGTTTTAACTGTGTTGCCATTTCTTAATGGATTTGGATAAAAAGGTACTAAAAAGCGAAAAATAATAAGCTTTGTTACAAAAAAGACAACCGCCGATTTTTTGTAAAAAAGCTTTTATATAAGACGATGCCCACCTTGCAACCTCTCCAAAGCAACTCTGTTCAATGGCGCACGGAAATGTGCTAAAACGAATAAGACTTCATTATAAAGTAATCAAATAACACAAGAATAATTGTCATAAATACACAATGGTGATTTCATAAAGTAATTCGTTTTACATTCAAAGTAACGTGTTATCAATTTTTTTTTAATAAAACCATCGGTTAATAATCGAAAATAAATTACCAAAATCAATGTGTGCATACACTGAGTACTCAATGAATCATGTTTCAAATCAATAGACAATAATTGATAGTAAAATCACTTAAATTATTAATAAGAGAAACAAATTATAACAAATTTTGTTGACAACCCACAAATGTTGATTAAAAACCGTCTCCTACATACATATATAATCTTATTTCACACGCAAAGTCGGCGTCGTGTGCCGCGCGGTGTCAGCAGGTAGCCGGCCTCGAAAGCGCCGGAACACAACACCTTTCGGCCAAAATTCCTCTTTCGTGAAGGTCGACAGATGTTCAGTTGGTACTCTCACCACAAAGGTGTTGAAATTCACATTGTAGCTGGAGGCCAACCGCTCGACCCTCAGAGTAAAATTTGACTTAATTTGGATGTACTCTACAATCTCCTCAACCACCGCCACCGCCATCAGCTCTTCCTGCTATGCATTATAGAAGAGTCGCATCTCCCAGCTATGGTTCTCAGGATGGAGTTGGTCCTGAGAACTATAGCTGGGAGATACTACACCGTTCGGGCTTTACGAGTTTCCTTACATGACGTTTGGTTTACGCAATGCAGGGGAAACTTTCCAACGTTTTGTTGACGAAATGCTACGAGGTCTGGATTTCTGCTACGGGTATTTAGATGATTTTTTAGTCTACTCATAGACTTAATTTGGATGTACTCTACAATCTCCTCAACCACCGCCACCGCCATCAGCTCTTCCTGCTATGCATTATAGAAGAGTCGCATCTCCCAGCTATGGTTCTCAGGATGGAGCCCAACTCCATCCTGAGAACTATAGCTGGGAGATGCGACTGCACTCTGCAGAGCAAGGAGGCAGATTTCTGTCTATCGATGGCATGGAAGCCATCAACGTGACTCTGCGCGAACATAGCAGATGCACTGCAGAAACGGGAAAACCCCAACAGCCTCTTGAAATCATTATTATTTTGCACTTGAAGGGCGTTGATGGCCCGCTGGATATAATTAGTCCACAGGCTGCACGTGTAGAACACTTGGCAGTAAGCTTTAAAAAGAGTTACTTTTACTTGTTCACTACACCGTGCAAACCTGCGTGCCAAAATGTTCCATCGGACCGCCAGCGCCCTACGCTCGCGTTCCATATCCACGTGGTCATCAAGGCCGTTAGTTTCGTAATGCCCCGGGTACTTCAATTGATGGACCCGTTTAAGTTCGGTACCGTTCAGGGTTATTGTGGGCACGGATTCTGAGCATTTGCCACCGTCAGCCTCCAAGAACCAAGAACTCGCTTTTTGCGACATTGTTCCATGCACCTGAGCATAGGACTCACAACACGTGAGTAGTTCTCTGAGTGCCCTGACTGATGGGCTCAGCAGCACCATATCGTCAGCGTAACTGATATTATTGATGCTGACGTCATCAATGCGACATCCGATTTTCTTACTGCTAAGCCCAACGATCAGGTTGTTGATGTAGAGGTTAAAGAGCTTTGGTGACGTTATCCCCCCCCTTGTCTCACCCCACACACAAGAGTATACGGTTCAGAGAACTTATCGGCTCACCTCACACTATTTATCTGGTTGTAGTACCAACACTGGAGGATACGCAACAGTTCAGCCGGCTCTTTCCTCTCCCGTAGCTCCTCCCACATGATATCATACGAGAACAGGTCGAAGGCATGGGAGAGATCTAGAAGACAAGCATACACTGGTGTACGACGTTTTGTGTAATATTGCACCGTATGCTTGAGGCCCAGATTGCGCATCGTGTAGGTTTAAAAATCTGTGTAAACGCGCGTCCAGCTGACTATCCAGTATCTTTGTGATAACCGTAGCCAGGAAGATGGGCCGATAGTTGGACTTGTCAGCTAGGTCACCAGATTTATTCTTAATAATCGATAGTTCACATGTGATCATGGGGGAGGTATGAGTGACACATACCTAGAATAAAACATAGCCAAAACTCTTGGTATGTACGGACCGGCGCTGCAAGTGCTCAATGCTTAGAGACCGTCGTGACCCGGGGACTTCCCTCTAGTCATTTTGTTAATTGTGTTGGACACTTGTTGGCAGTAAAACGAACTAGATCAGAGCCCCGCGGTAAATCCACTTTAAAATGGTTAACAAACATCGAATATTCCCGATCGGTAATACCCCGTCGTCAACACTGTTGACGATCGAAAAAAGAAAGTTCCGTTCGTTCACAGTGTTGACAATCGGAACTTTTTTTCCCAGTCGTACACATGCTTAGTTCAAGCAAGAGTTAATAATTAGAAAGGTCGAATTCAATTAAAGATGGAAATGGATTTTTTAAATTTGCAACACAAAAAATTAAATACCTGTAGCCTGTAGGTATATATATGTTGTACAGTAATTACAATAATAATATTTCAACCATCGTCTAGTGTTCACGACAGGGGTGTTACTGAACGGGAATAATTGGAAAAATCGAAAAAAGGTCCCGTTCGTCAACACTGCGAACGAACGGAACTTTTTTTTCCCGATCGTCAACAGTGTTGACGACGGGATGTTACCGATAGGTAATATTTGACAATGCCGTCAGGCTGATCAGCACCCCCAACACTCACGGGAAGTCCAGGCTTAACATCCAATTTTTTCGTGGCCTTCCAGAACTTGAATGAATGATACCTTTATAATTGCTAGAATATAAGATGTCATTAGGTGTTATACAATTTGTTTGTTAGACTTTAATCAACCTTTTGGTCGTGCAAATGTTCAGTCAAAAAGTAAAATAATAATTTGGAACATTGACATTTTAGAATTATAATAAGTATACATCGTCCGTGTGGTGTCGGACGTAAAGAATAGCACCATCCAATATCTTCCCGTGGGTGTCGTAAGAGGCGACTAAGGGACTTACTAGAGAATGGGCAGCAGCGTTCTCTGTGCCTTTGTAACAACCATACTGCGATCGCCAATCCGCTTGCCAAGCGTGGCGATTATGGTAAAACCCCCCTTGGGAGGCCTATGTCCAGCAGTGGACGTCTTTCGGCTAAAATGATGGAAAAGAAAGAAAGAAAGAAAGAAAGAAAAACCATTTATTCACATGAAAGTGACGCACATTACACAACAAGCAACAACATGGAGTATGCATGTATACTCCATCGTTTCAGCCGAAAGACGTCCACTGCTTTTAGGCAATTATACACTGGTTTCACAATATTTTAGTCCATTAAATCAGGGTCATGTAGTTACAAGTCGAGTCCTCACTTAAGATCAAGTCAATAACTAATAATTTATAATTGCAATATTTCAAATTTATTTATAACTAGCTTCTGCCAGCGACTTCGTACGCGGATCCTGTTGCTTATGCCAGCGACAACGGGGTCGGCAAAATCGAAGATCTGAAACGTCTGATGTCGAATTCTAAGAGCCCGGGGACGGGAAAACAACGGGATTCGCGAGATGATTCGAGACGTTCAAAAAGTACAATTTTGAATCATACCTCCGATGGCGGAATATGTGGCGTAGTCAATCATAGGAGTATACGTAAATGAACTCCGTTCCTTATCAACCCAAGGCAGGTCGCCATGACCGATGGCTATATCTTGAGACACATCCGATTCTTCAGATGATATCGACATTCTGTTCAGAGAATGTCGAAGTCGATCAGAATTCAAACGTTCGTTGCGCTCTTCTTCTGTCTCTTCATGCGTACTCCAGCAATTCTTTATCTCTCACTTTCTAACTGATTATGAATATTTTGTTGTGTGCGTGTTCGGGACAATCTATACTAATATTATAAAGCTGAAGAGTTTGTTTGTTTGTTTGGTTGAACGCGCTAATCTCAGGATCTACTGGTTCGAATTAAAAAAAGCCAGCTTATGTTATTTTATAAGATACACTGAAATTAGTGATAGCTTTGATTTTTACATCAGATGTTTCTGATCTTCGATTTTTATAAGTCAACAGGAAATGCCCATCAGACCGAACAACTTTTGCTAAGACGTCATTCCTGTATGCGTCATGGTGTAGCTGGGCTCTTGGAGTTCCACATCAGGTGTTCCAGATCTTCAAATTTATTCTCTCAGCAGAAAATGCTCATCACGTGGAACAATTTTTGCTATGGTACCATTTTTGTATCTCTGATAGTTTAGCTGGTCTGTTGCGGTTCTGCATCAGGTGTTCAAGTTTCCAAGATAAATTATAGCCTATATGTTGCCCAGACTTAATACCTACACAACAAAAGAAAAATCATTCAAATCCGCCCAGTAGTTCCGAAGATTAGCGTGTACAAACAAACAGACAAACAGACAGAATTTTTTTTATGGATTCGTGCTCTATTACTGTTCCTAAACCCCCCTCAATTTTTTTTTTAATATATTCAATGTACAGACAGTTTTGTTACTGTTTTATTATATGTATATAGATATAGATAAATTGTAATAGTATAGGATAAATTCATAACATTTAAAATTGTAAACATTTAAAATATATTCATATTAAGTACCCATATCAATTAAAACTGTAGGTATGTGAGGCTATTATGTAACATCCAACTTAATTTACGCACGTAAAATATTAGACAATTAGTTTAACTGTAATGGTGAACATTGTTTTCAGCTGTACAAAGATAGTGAGGAGTCTTTCGAATCCTTGAACTTTTTGGTTCAGCCTTTCTTTGGGCGCCACAGGGAATCATATCCAGTGCACCCTTTTACCGCGCTCCTCGTCTCCATGAAACGGACTCAAGCGAAGATCGACACGCACCCGCTTCACACGTAAGAATATAATAATATTTCATAAAGTGTGCATCAATATTATATTAGGAGGAGCTCGTGACTTAGTAAATGTCGTACAGATCGATCGGTCAAAGGTTAAGTTAGGCTTGCCGCGGTCGGTCTGTGGTTGGGTGACCATCCTTTTCATACCGAGTTCCCTCCGTGCCTCGGTAAGCACGTAAAGCCGTTGGTCCCGGCTGTCATTCGTAGATCTTTGGTAGTCTGACTACCATGGCGCAGTGGCTGAGTGATGGCTGCTGCGCTGCGTGGAATAAATGCATGCATGGCCTACAAGTAGTTGTTCCGGGTCTGTTTGTTTGTGTATGTGAGTTTATATGTTTGTAAACGCACCCACGACACAGAAGTAATTCTAAGTGTGAAGCAAGATTATTTTTTTTAATGAGAAATTATATTATTCGTTTATTTCTTGCTCTTTAGACTACATCACAACAGTGTGGACTCGAGTCCTGCACCAGGACATTCTGTATAGGGTCGAGGTCCCTCCGGTTACATGATCTGAATGTGGAGGCTTGTGAAGGTAAGTATTTAGTGGTCCAAATAATACTTCCAAGATTTATGAACATGATGATGAAAATCTTTTTCAAATAGTATTTGTTATTGTACACTAGTACAATAAAATACATATTAGTAGCATTGTAGTATTTCATTTCGAAATATAGGTACTATATCGTTTATAGATTTTTTATTAAATAAGACATTTTATTTGTTCATATTTGCATGCCAATACTAAATGGCTTAATATGTCTTCGCACTTAATATTACTGTGCCAACTCTGTATCTACCACATTTTAAGCTAATAAAATTATTTTTATTTGATCAACGTAGTAATTAGTTCTACAGTGTTTTTTTTTGTTTCCTACCTCTTAGTTAATACACAGATTGAGTGCGCTTAATGTACAGACGCGAGCAGGATGTACTGGCGTCTGTACATTATCACCACTTAAAGACCTTCACGAAATCGATACTGTGATGATCTAAGTTATATTTGCTGAATGTTAATGATTCAAGCGATCGCGAACGTGATCAATGCTCGCGCCATCGCTGTATGAGATGAGGCCTTTGCCCTGTAGTGGAACAATAAAAGGCTGGTATCGTTATTAAATATTATTCTCATTTATTTATGAGAATGTATTTTTTTTTTTTGTTTTTATTTTTTTTTTTTTTTGTGTTGCGGGTTCGATTCCCGCCCAGGGTAAACATTTGCGTGATGAGCACTTGTCTTTGCCTTGTGTCTGGGTGTGGTTTATCTATATATGTATGTATTTACAAAAAAAAAAAAAAAAAATTCAGTGTGTACTTATGTACGCGCGTGAGAAGTTATACTTCTTCGAGTCACAAAATAGCAACGAAGGCAGTAAGTAGTTCAGCATGTACGTCAGTCGATTACATTTTTAAATATTTGTATAAAAATACAAGACTCCTGAGAGAGGAATCTCCTAACAATACGCGGGAGTACCGATTTCCGAATTAAGCCCTTGATCCAGCTGCCCAATTGGTTTTTAGTCAGTAAGAGTCTGACAAAAAAAAAAAAAAAAAAAAAAAAAAAAAAAAAAAAAAAAAAAAAAAAAAAAAAAAAAGGCTCTTTGAAATGATTCCATTGGCCGACACAACTATCGGCATTATGACCGCTATACTCACACCCCACATGTCGACAACCTCGCGAGCCAAGTCCAGATACTTAATTTGTTTATCTCTCTCAGCTTTCACGAGGTTCTCATCATGCGGAACCGCTATTGCAAAAATCATTGCGCGGCGCTCTAATCTATCAACACTATGTCAGGATTATTAGCAACAATAGTCTCAAACTTAAACTCATATAATTTATTTCAAATAAACCATTACAGGCACTTTTGAATTGTCAGTCAAAAAGTTGCGGCTAGTTAGTTGCTCGTTCCAAACAGTAGGTTTTTATGGAGAAGAACGAGCAACAAACTCCATGAATACTGGAATTACGGGACACAAATGTGAGAAAAATGTAACAAGTTGTGCGCGTTAAAAGAGGTCTGCTACAATCATTTATTAAACAATTCAAAATAAATTTATAACCGAGGCAGCTAAAAGATGACCCGTCACAACTGACGGCGCCCGTTCACGAACATGACGCACAGATCGGCACCATTTAACTCAATAATTTTGAAGGGAACCAAAAAATCCAACACATGCGCCACCATCAGAGAGACATTCAAGTTAGCATGACATGATCTCAACCGCCAGGGCATATTCTAGTCAACAAAAGACATACCTGGTAAATGGTAGCTTTAAAGTACATAGTGCTCATATGATGTGCTATGCAAAATTATACAATACAAATACATTGAGTTTATACAATGCAAAGATAATGTAGTTTTACATCTTTAGCAGCTCAACGCTACAAAATACAAAAGCTACAAATAGTCCTGTTTGTGATATTAAATGGATCCCAATACATCATCAACATGACATTGGCATTTTCAAGAACTGAGGAATCTGAAGTACCATAATAAAAATATGTACCCGACATACCTATAATACGGTACTTCCGATTCCACAAGACTGTATTTTAGAGCAAGTTGCTGGTGGATAATCCAAGCTACCTACAAGGTTGTGTCTATGCAAGTAGTCTCCGTATTAATAAAATACGTAATATTATTATTATTAAAATGATCAACACAGATTTTATTAAAATAATAGGAAATAGTAATGTGTAGGTGTTTTATTTACCTACTACAACGTCATCGAGCATTGTTCAATAAAAAGGCAAGCCTTGTATTTCCATGGTTATTTTAACCACTTCAACATTACTATATAATTAACATCATAAACAACACCTTTGTTTTATAAAAACTGAAAACGCTAAAACATCAATCTGTCTATACATTTATGTTCGTTTAGCTCGACCAAAATATGAATCGGCTGTTTTCGCATTTTCCGTGTTGGTAGAATATATATTTTTTATAATTTAAAATTGTTTATTACCACAACGTTCAAGCACTGTAACAATACAGATTAAAATTCTAAATTTATCATAAGATAAGTACAATAAGTTCAACCCGGTCCTCTAAACTAGGCTAGGCCTGTATCTTAAGGGGCAGTGTCCGGCCATAGGGTATGCTTATATAATTCTATTGTGGCAGACGGCCAGTGGACTGTGTCAAGTGGGTGCATTTTTGATCTTGTGGTAAACTTAGAAAATGGAGAGTGAGAAAGTGAAGAGTGAATTCTATAAGAGTAAATGTTAGATGATTGTGTGTGGGAAATTTTTGGGGTGTTAAGTGTAGTGAATGTATGTTGTAGTGTGTTAGGGGTGTGAGAGTGCGTAGCGCCTGTGCGAAAAATAGGTGAATTACACAGAAAAAAGAGAATGTTTATTAGGTGATGTAGTGTTACACCACACCGCGTCAGCCAATCACAGGACGCCACTCAAGCCAGCCAATCCTAGCCAAGCCAAGCCAACCCAAGCTACCGCCATAACTACCGGACGCCTCCGGTGGGGGAAACGCTATTTAATGCCATGCGAGCTTATTTTCTCTCTCTTGTTGCCGCAATTATACGAATAAGCTGAAGCTCTATTAGATTGACCATTAAATCAGTTCGTATTATACAGTTCTGCCTTTTTTATTTATGCCCTTCTGTTACATCTCAGAAGTGGGATAAATAGAAAAAGCTATGACTCGTAATCACGCCGATGCCACAAGACTAGGCCGTAGGTAGGTAGTAGGGCAGGTAGGCGCGAATCGCAATGTGAAGACGCATCCGAAACAAGCGACGATGAAGATAACGATATTGTCGTCACTATGCCACAACTTATGAGCTGCGAGGTTTAACCTACTCAATTCCTGCCACCCTGCTATCAAGACCATCAACAATGGCGCTCAAAACTTCATCTAGCAGCCTAGCGAAGTGTTAACGACCAGAGCCGACAGCTGCATCACTTCGTCACTACCGGATGTTCAGGTTAGCCTACAAAATTACACTTTGCCTTCGACTTCCGCAGCCAAAGCCAATAATGACTATAGCCATCCTTATGCCGTCTCTATTACACACTAGCCTAGCCAATCTAAATCGGGTCGGGTAATTTGAATAAAAATGATCACGATAGTTTAATCACTTTATTGACGAATTACAGCAACTGTTTTGGGAATAAAACACATGACTTAGGATGTACAGATTTATTACGAATGAAAATAAATTAACAAGTGAACAGCCTATATACTTACCGCCAACATTACAGTTTGTCTCATAGCGAGCAAAATATAGTATGGTCCAAAGTTTCCAAGTTATTAGATGCAGGTATTATCCGAGAGTTCGAGTATTGATTTGCTTCCCCAGTTATAATACTTGTAAAAAAAGGAGAACAGCGACAGCAGGCTTTCGGGCGCTTAACGCTATTACAGTCGAAGATAGGTATCCATTACCCAATATTGAAGATCAGGTCTCGAAGTTAGCTGGCAAGATTTCTCACAAGTCTTAATTTAGCACAACGTTACCATCAGGTTAAAAATTTTCTCTGATGACATGCACAACACAGCTTTTATAACACCGCAGGGTCACTTTGAATATAACCGTGTTACGTTTAGCCTGGCTAACGCACCTTCTGTTTTTATGCGACTCATTAACAAGATCGTAGCTTCTATACGAAATTTCAATAACGCTTTATAGACGGTAGGAGGAAAACTCGTAACGACTTTTCGAACGAATGCGAGGTATTAACATTTTTAGACGATTACGGTAATAATTGTTACTACCTTCCGTCGACGTGCCGTCCGGTTTAGATAGTTGAGAGAACGTTATTCCAGAATTAAAATCAGACAAAGCTAAATATGAGTAAGTGTTAATTTTTACAAAATAAAATCACATATTTAGGACATGCAATTTCATCGGATTGCATTCAACCGGGTGAATCAAAATTGGCAGCAGTATCGCGGTTTCCTACTCCTACAAAGTTAGTAAAGTTCATGAGATATATTAATTTATTGGGTTATGTAATTATTTAGGTTATGAAATCTATTCAAGGTTTCGCAATAATTGCGCGCCCAATAACACATTTAACAAAGAAAAACGCTGTGTGGAATTGGGGCAGTGAATAATATAATAGTTAAAAAAAAATAATTAAAGTGTTCGTGTATGTACAAAACCCACAGGATACATGCATATCGGTTATCGTTGGCATTTTGTTACAAAAACAGACTGGTAACTCATTATGCTTCGTTATGTATTTCAGTAGGGTTACTAGCAAAGAAGAAAGCATTTACGAGCTTGAATCGCTCGCCGTGGTCGAATCGTTGCGTAGATTTAGGGTGTACATTGTAGGTAAACACGTTAAGATCGTGAGAGACTGCACCGCTGTTGTTGCCACAGTAACCAAAACGTGACATTATCCCGCGTATTGCCAGGTGGTGGCTGTCAATCCAAGATTTTGGTATGAGTGTAGAGTACCTACATACCCGGAGAAAGAATGCAACACGTAGACGCGTTAAGTAGGAACCCAGTCGATATTAGGAACATCAATCGCCTTGTTGTCCTAGCATTAGCATGGAGGGTGACCCAAATGATGATATTAGACATGTAGGTATCCAAAGACGTACTGGTTTGATAAAAGATTACTGCAGATTCCCAAAATAACTCTCCTTCATTGTGCTTATGGTAAAGGTAATCATGGAAAGAATGACGGAAAATTGTTCCCTATTCCCAAACGTACATGAACCTATGCTCATAGTGCATGTCGACCATTAAAGGCCCATTTTACAAAACAGTGAAAGGTTATCAGGATAAGCTAATTATGACAGATGATTTTTCAAAATTCGTTATTGCTGAGCCCACTCACACAGCCCATTCGCTAGAAAAATTTAGAAAAAAAATATAAGTAGGTATTTAGCTTATTTGGGAACCCGGGTAAACTCGTAACTGATCATGGGAAGGCTTTCACCAGTAGATATTTTAAGAAGTTTTCAATGGACAGACAGTTTAGCTTGTCAGTTCAGTTGAATGCACGCGAGCCAATGGTCAAGTAGAACGCTCAAACCGGACCATATTGAATGCGTTGCGCGCCACAGACCCTAGCAAAGCCGCCAATAATTGAGCCAACAGCTTACCAGACATTCTCTGGAGTATCAAATACCATAAATGAAAGTACAACAGGCCTTATTATTTGATGTTTGTCAAAAGTTCTAGGCCACGTTGCAATGTAGGTAATGACTGAAGAAGGTATTAATGAGCCAGTGGAGGTTAGACGTAACAAAGCTAGTGCTCAGTTATGGGTAGCAAGCGATAGGATGAAAAGTAACTTTGACAAGAAACGCAAAACAAGCCATATCTACAAAAACTTAGTTCTTTGGCGGCAAGCACAGACAAGCAGTGCCACAAAAGTTAACACTAAACTAGATGACATTTACCCAGGTCCATAATATATTGTTACCAAAGTGGTGGGCGTGGGCAATGATATATAGAATCAAATCAAGTCATATATTTGCTTAATACAGGTGTCTCAAATAAATGTAAAGTACTCCGTATCATTACCTAATAAGGTGTACAACTACAAATATAAATTATATTATTGTTAATCTAATTTGAATAATTATTCTATCATGTCAAAGTATTTTTATTGCCATAATATTCAATGTCAATAAATTACTCTTACTATGTTCATCCTGTAAGTAAATGCTCCTTGACATTATAATAACATGTATTCACTAGTTTGTGGGGCCTCATCTTAAATTGATGAATAGGTAATTTTTGTGACATCAGGCTACTAGTATGGTATATCAATTTCTAATAATTTTTGACACGCAACTGTCTATAGTAGCTTTTAAAAGTAGTCTTATAATAATTAGGATTTAATTTCACAAAAACATTAAGTTCATATGTATATCCGAAGTATCAAAGGACTCCGAGGTTACAAGTTCATCACAGGCTTGCTTGCAGTAGATTCCTTAAGACCTTATCGCAGCTTGGTTCCTATATCTGATTGTGGCAGTAGTTCTGATGAACAACTTGAAACTGAAGACCTTATTGACTTACTTGAAAGTTAACCAAGTTCACTCCCATTGCGGGAGCAATCATTGTTTCAGGACGGCCGAATGTTACACCACACCGCGTCAGCCAATCACAGGACGCCACTCAAGCCAGCCAATCCTAGCCAAGCCAAGCCAACCCAAGCTACCGCCATAACTACCGGACGCCTCCGGTGGGAGAAACGCTATTTAATGCCATGCGAGCTCATTTTCTCTCTCTTGTTGCCGCAATTATACGAATAAGCTGAAGCTCTGTTAGATTGACCATTAAATCAGTTCGTATTATACAGTTCTGCCTTTTTTATTTATGCCCTTTTGTTACAGTAGGTTAAAAGTGATTCTGTTCCATGATAGTCTTGTTTTAGCAGCCATTCAATTACTGTACGTTTCAGCTTAAGCCTGGAGAGATCGAGAATATTTAATTTTTATGTACTTTATTATAAACTAGCTGATGCCCGCGGCTTCACGCGCAAATTATATACTAAAACCTTCCTCTTGAATCACTCTATCTATTAAAAAACCCGCATCAAAATCCGTTGCGCAGTTTTAAAGATCTAAGCATACATAGGGACAGACAGACGCGGGCGGCGGGGGACTTTGTTTTATAGTATGTAGTGATAGTGATGTGCGTACTTATTACGTAAAATTGGTGCCATGCAAACATCGTTTTATGTTGACTACTGGGTATTATATATTTACGTTAAGTGGGGTCGGGGGGAGCGAAACTGCCATGTGTCCTAAGAATTGATCGAAGCACAAATAGCAGTCGTACAGTTCAAAAACCTTACAGTCTGCATAAAGTTGCGATGTTGGATATCTGCGTGGTTTCTTTGTCATTACTTTAAGGACTGCTCTTTGTGCTCACTCTACCCTCAGGAGATATGTCTTTTTGGCTCCGCCCCACACATTGATACAGTATCCAAGCACCGATTGGCATAGAGCAAAACACACTATTTTAAGAACATCATGGGCAGCTGACCCCCTAAGTGATTTAAAGATGGAGATAAGTCGCATTGTTCGGGTAGTAAGTGTGTCTAGGTGTTTGTCCCATCTTAGTCCGTTATCTATATGGGTGTATGGATGTAGGAAAATATAATGTATAATAATTTTTTCAACACACTTGCTCATAAAATGGCTCTAATTTCACCGCAATTAGGCACATAATGGCACCTGTAATCAAACTGTGACTTTTTCATTGTTATTATTCACAAGTGAGTTATAGGGTTTTTTTATTTTATTGGTTAAGTTGCTTTGTTTTTAAAAAAGTTTCGATACAAAAAAGATCGTGTTGTTTGTGTCCCTATTGCTTGCTCATTTCATGCAACTTCGTATTTAAATAGATAATTTCAACTTGTACGTTTTTAATAAATAAAACTTTCACTCAAATATAACTTTTGTTTTCTCTGTTATAAAGAAAACTTTGAATTCCCCATTTTGTACGTGGCTAGAACGCTATCGGCCAAAAGACAAAAAAAAAGAAACCTCATTCTTTTAGTCTATGGCCGATCGCCATTATTTGATGCGCACGCATAGGAAAACTAATTAATTTTTCCCGCCATTGCGAAAAATTTTTCACAACTCGTTTTCACTGTTGAATATATTTTTTTAGTATTATTTTCTTCACAAGTGTGTTGAAAAACGTCATATGATACACGTGTGCATTGATGATTACCGTCCTCGGCTCTCTTAAGACCCTCACCTAACGGCTCGGATCTCAATGGCGCCTCAGCGGTAATCACCAACATTACACACTTGTACCATAATGTACTATTATTCGCGTTATCAATATTGAAAGTTGCTGGTTATGACATTAGTAATATTGTCCTGAAAGTCCCTTAAGCTGAGGTTATGTTTTAAAAAATAACGCTACATACACTGAGCACAAATAGTATGTACAA
The DNA here is from genome assembly GCA_947361185.1 of Charanyca ferruginea. Taxonomy (NCBI): domain Eukaryota; kingdom Metazoa; phylum Arthropoda; class Insecta; order Lepidoptera; family Noctuidae; genus Charanyca; species Charanyca ferruginea. The sequence continues at coordinate 24,293,373 of OX376059.1, read as the reverse complement.
TGTTTTGATTTGCGGAAATAACAACGTCAGTTTCATTAGCAAATACAAGGAAAATCACATTATTAATTTAATAATGCTCTATTACCGACAGTTACTTTTATGTGACTAACTTCACAGGTTAAGTATATTATGTAGTTCTCGCTATTTCTAACGTAGGTAAGTCGAACGCAGGCAGTCCGTTTCTTGCATTGTGTGAGGAGAAGGTTCCGACTCCATCTACAGCTGGTATTGAACTCAAGGTATTGTACTCAAATAATTATTTGTTGTATTACACCTATTTATAAATAAATATATTAGTAGTTCATAAATAAATACATTATATGAGGAAAATAGGTACGACAGATCCTACAAAGAATACTAAAAATAATAAATTTAAAATAAAACTCTTTTATTTTAAATGTAGGATCTTTTTCATTGCGACGTTGTTGCGAAAGTTCTTTACTGCGATGTACATTACTGCAAAAGTTCATTGCGTCGTACGCTGTCGCGAAAGTTCTTTACTGCGATTATTGTGTAGGCAATCCTTCTAGGGCGGATCCGACGTGGTACATAGTTCTTTTGCGACAACGTACGTCGCAATGGTAAGCTTTCGCAGTGACGTACATCGCAGTAAAGAAATCCACAGACCGACTGCAGCAAGCGAAGCTTTACCATCAGACCGACCGGCTGTTACTTAGCCACGAGCTCCCCACTAATATCAAATTTAAGGGGCTGTCTGTACTCTGTACCTCACTATGTCCATGTAGGTGAAGACTGTACAAATCTCGTAAATTATGTTAAATTTTTTTTGTTAGCATTCGTCCTAACATGCCTGAGCCACGCTACTACAAGGGGATATACTGTCCAGTCATCACAAACCGTTTTGAGGTAAGTTGTGTCCTCACACAGATTTCACTCAACATATAAAATAATAACAATAAAATTATTTATTTCCAATTTTACAATTTGAAATGAGCACATCTGACTGTTACATTTTTTCTTAAATTGCTTATATTACTGATTATTATTAAAATAATACAGTAGACGACACACTCCCACCTCCGGTTTCTCGAATGCTGAAAATTTATGTGACAAATTAGGTAGATGATACCACTAACAATTAAGAGGAAATACCACGGGCTAGAGAATTGAAAATTAGGTATTTGTAAAATCTATTGCTGTCGCGCGATGCCCGAACACGAACCGCAGAGCGCGATAGAGACAACTGCAGCTTTGACCGAAAATACCTATTAAAAGTACACAAAATGAATGATTTGTAGTCCCCTGATTTCTTCTCCAAAACTTAACCGATTAACTGTTTTTTTCATTAAAAAATAAAGAAAGGCTTTTGCCGTGTTCCTATGTTTTCTATTTTTTATATAATCTAGTCAAATTTGTTTTCTGAATGTTTGAACACAGCGGAAAATCATGCCAATTTTTTAGGTTTTTGAATATTCATATCTCTTTTAATAATAAATTTATGAGAAAAAGGAAAACATAGGGACATGCCAATAGTAGCCATGGATATTTAAAAAAAAATAATTGATCTACTGGCATTATCCAGGGAGGAAACAGGGGACTACGTTTGTATGCAAAAACGGCCCTTGTATTTCCTCTTAATATAGTTTTCATGAGCTGTCAAAACGCGATTTCCCATACATTTTGTATGGCAATAATTTATACTTATGACGTCAGTTGTACATAGGTAGTTTTTAGCCAACTCAATTGACTAACCATTTATACATTTCAATGCAACCACAAATCTAATTTTAGGGTTTCAGGGTTACACTCAAGTGATTTTTTAGAGAAGTTCTGTTTTGGAATGGTTGGATAATAGAGTAATCTACCTAATTGTCAAGCGTGAAAACTGCTCTGGTTGGTTGACTGAATTATTAACAACCAATCACAGTTTACGTAGGCTTAACAATGTGTCACATTCATTTAGCGTTGATTTTCGTCTGAAAAACAGGTGGTTATAATTATTTCATTAGGACGGTTCTTAACAGCTGAACTGTTAAAAGAATTGGTCAACCATAGCAGCCTCGAAACTGAAGGAAGCCCAAACACTAAGGGTGAATTTCACCAAAAATCGATTAGGTACTTTAGATGGTGGTCTGACTCTGACAGTTCAGGCAGACAGGTAGGGATAAACTGTCACATATTTAAAGTACCCGCAGGTTAAGACTTGTCTACTGGGTGTACAATTTTGGTGAAATTTGCCCTAAAAGTGAAACATGAATTCTAACTCAAACTTCGCTTTGGATATCTGTTTACCAGGATGGAGCTGTTGAACAGTCATACCAAAGATATTCTCGGGGACAGCGACAGATGTCTCTCATGATGGTCAACTTCGTCGATTTAGCACTTAAAGTAAGTAGAAAAAACAGGAAAAGTGCGAGTCGGACTCACCACCGAAGGTTCCGTTAAAATTCCGTGATTTGGTCGCCCATACAATTATGACCGAGCATACCTCGATGATTGATTACGTATCTACTTTAAATAAGACTATATGTTTTATGATTTAATTACAAATTAATAGTTTTCTGACTGTTCCCTATATTTGTAGAGACGATATTCCTTGCCAATTTTCATAGTTCTAGGTCAACGAAAGTACCTACCTCACAGATTCAAGAGAACCCCCCTCCTCCCTTGAAGCTGTGAAAAAATATATGGTTTTAATTTCAACTCGATACCTTCACGCCTTCCCGAGATAAAAGTTTTTGACAGACAGACGGACAACAAAGTGATCCTATAAGGGTTCCATTTTTTTCTTTCGAGGTACGGATCCCTAAAAGAACAAGTTAAAAACTAAAACTCGACCACGACAAATTCGTGTTATAATTTTATAAATCACAAACTATCAGTAAGTAAATAGGCTATACTCCATTTGCGTTAGAAAAATAACGACGTAATAACGGTACTTATTAGGCCTTACCTATTGTTGAAATAATTCTGCATGTAAAGGCGGATCTACATCAACGACACGGATACGGTCATCGGATCGGGCAAAACGATCATAATATTATTATGTGAATCCGCCTTAACATGATCGTCTAACTGGACGGGTACGCGGGATACGTCGCGTCGTTCTGATATAACTGAGCGCGATACGGCCCGTTGTAATCGATTCTGTTTTTGTCCGATCATCAAAGGAGATACGGATACGGCACGGTTTGCCGATACTTCTTCTACTAATTCTGAGGATACGACAGTTACGATACGGAGTAAAATAAAGGAGTCCATAACAAGATATGGAGTTTGATACAGATCGACGAATGAGACAGCGATACGTATATGATGAACGGATTGAGCAAATGATCATAATGTGGATCCGCCTTGAGTGTTTTTTTTATGTATACGGAAAATAGTTTGCTCTATATTTATCGTGAAATAACGTAGCAATACAACATTGAAATAATAATAGCGTTATAATGTTATTTTCCTAATGTTATAACAAATGGAACATAGACTACATAAATACTATTTTTTTAAAAGCCGCTATCACACGTTATTATTTAATATTATCATACAAATGACGTGGTGACAACGACTTGTTACGATTTGCTGGAGTCGGTATCAACGGCTGATTTTAAAATTTCAGATGGGTCTGGTTTATGCTTTCACTCACATATATGGTAAGTTGAATGTTGAATATCATACTGGTACAGTAGCAATACAGTATTAAACTGTTTATTGCAACGTAGAGAGTTGACACCATACATAAAATTTCTTCAAGACAAAATTACTCTAAAAATGCACCTTATTTTAGTCCCGTAAACCAGATTAATTTTCAATTAACTGTAAAATATTTAGGATTTTTAGTTACTATAAAATCAATAAATAGTCTGTCAATTGAGTTGTCAAATTAGTGACGTCACGGTTGCTATTGCCACACAATCGTATCTGGGGAGGGTCAGCAGTGGACGGCAATAGGCTGATACGATGATGATGATATATATCTGGGGGAATTGCGTTTTGACAGCTCATAAAAGGTATGTCAATTGATTGGTGACGTCTGCTTACTGGGTAGTCAATTCCATCAGTATTTTGATTACAAAAATATAATTTTGCCAAATCTAAGTACAGCTAAGGTCGTAGCATTATATCAGTTCAACTCAAAATATTAGGGTAATGGATGATTCGATTTCAAATAGGGTATTTTACCAAAAAAATCTAATTAGTCCGTCAGTTAGATTATCGAAAAATATTGGATACGTATTTTTTGTTTTATCAAATCAATAAAAACTGACGAAAATAAAACGCATCAAAGATCATGAGTGGAGGTTTGTGACGTCACTTCGCCAGTAAAAGTGTACTGACATAAATCAAATCAAATCAAAATCAAATTCATAGTGTCGTCACACGATTTTTCGACGCACTGTGTCGTCTTAATTTTTTATTTACGTGAAAAAAGAAAAAAACACGTTGCCAATATTTTTTGGAAATCTATCTGACGGACTAATTAGATTTTTTTGGTAAAATACCCTGTTACTTATGCGAAGACTTGACGACATTGGTGACACCAGTGGGTGACACGTTTGGGGCAGTGGCTAAGCAATTGGCTGCTGTGCCACAGTATAAGTATTAGTACTACTGTATAGTAGCGACACGCTCCACCCCCCCAAACACTGTTCCTCACCACTTCTCGCGTGGAACGTGCTCTCGGAACTGCTTTTAGTTCTCGCGGCACGTAGACACGCACACACACGCACGTATTTGTACAGTCTGTTATTTTGGTAGTAGTGTAGGCAATTATATCGTTTCGTTTATATGGAGTGTCGTGGGTGTGGCTGTGCTGTGTGTGGCGGTTGTTTGTGATGGGAGTTTATTTTTGTAATCGCACCCACGATACCTAAGTACATGAGAAATTCTTAATGCAGGGCAGGGTACGTAAAAAAACCATAGAAATATGAGGATCCATAAAAAATTACGCCACAATTCCAGGGGTGACTCCGAGTACCAGTCAAATCGTCTGGACGGCAACCTTTGCGTGTTTAAATGTGTGTGTGTGTTTGCTGAGCTGGTGGCGACACTTCGCTAACAACCACCTGCATTGGATTGCAGCGGGTACCTGGCTACTGCTAATCGTTCAAGGTAAATAGCCTTATCATATCGAAATGGTATAGTATACGTGCTAAAATTAATAGTATCTGTCACAATACATATAGATCCTTTGAAAAAAATAACTGGCAAAACGTGACATGTCCGCCATTTAGTGTAGCAGTTGTCGATTGAAATAAGGTTCATATTTGTATGAAACGCGTCGACGCGTGTACTATTCGGCAGCCACTTTGTTGTCGGTTACAAAACCTTGTAACTGAGTATGGTCCTTTGGTTGTAACTTATGACGTCACTTGCGCCGGCTCTTTACTTATCTAGGACCCTAGCCAAATTACCTAAATTGACAATCTGCAATCGATAAAGCTAATAGAAATCTAAATGGGAATGACGTCATCTCAACGATAAGTCACGTGATCGAAAATAAAAAATGGATTACGGCGAGGCGTTAATTATTGTAGAAAGAGATACGATACGAAACGATTATATAAGTTGGCTAGGCGTACAGGTACTATCCATGTGTTAGCATTAGAAAAATAACGATAGCTATTATTGTTGAAATAACTACATTTTAGTGACTTTACAGGCACTTTGGAATTATCAAGGAGTCGGTCAGTTAGTTAAAAAGTAGATGCTCGTTCCAAAATACGCTTTAAAACGAGCAACTAGTTTCAACTTTCATAGTTCTCTACGCAAGAAGAACGAGCAAGAAACTCCACAAACACTCTTTTGAATATTTTTTTTACAAAATACTGGTTACATTATTCTTGTAGCTTCTATATGTGAAAACAATGTAGTAAAAGAGCAATACAAAGCATAAAAAAAGACTCAAGAAAGCCATGGCAGATAAGAAATGATAAATCTCTACTGACAGCGCCCGTTCACGAACCATTTTGAAGGGAGCTGAATGATCCAACACACGCACCACCATCAGCGAGATATTTGAGTGAGCATAACAGTGCTCTGAACCGCCGTGGTTATTTATGTCAAACATATAAAAATTTACTTAATAAATGGCTTCATGGTACATACTCACATATTTTGCAAAATTGAAATAATGCTGCTAAATTATACAAAACTAAGGTTTCCAATGTATCTCTTTGTATTTTCTTTATTAGATAGTACAAAACAAAGTCGCACCCGCTGTCTGTACCTATGCTTAGATCTTTGAGCAACGGATTTCAATGCCGTTTTGACCATGGTTCTAGACTCTAGAACTAGAGGAAGGATTATACGTATAGTTTGATCTCCATTGCGGGTTGCTAGTAATGTCTACTGAATGAAGTTTAAGAGGACTGAATTAATACGAATGTTCTATTACATTCAGGTTTGAGCAAGCAAGGTATCGGCTTTCAAGAGTCTGAGAACCAAGTATGGTACATGCTGTTCGTTGTGTTCGTGCCGTACGCGCTGTTCCCGCTGCCTCTGTACTGGTGCATCACTATGGGGGTGCTGTCCTTCCTGGCACATGTAGTGGCTACCATAGTGCACATCTTACATGCGGACACTGAGAATGATGTAAGTAGTGACGAGTACCTAATGTTTAAAGAAATTTCTTGCTTTTGCCCGTGACGTCGTTCGAGTAAATATAAAATCGCGGAAGTAGACGAAGGACGCCGATTAAAAAGTAGCATATGCCTAGCTAAGTAGCTTATTTCTTGGGGTTCAAGGTTAGTCTGTACCAAATTTTATCTTAATTGGTTCAGTGCTCAGACAAAGTTACTTTCGCATTCATAATTTTGTTACCCAGTGAATCCGGTTAGACTGGAAACGGCAAGGCAGATGAATCGTTATCATAATAATGCTGTGATTGCATAGCTTAGTTTAATTTAAATTTCTCACCAATAAAAAAATCCCTAACCTTTTGTATATAGTTAATGTTTTGTAATAGTTGGAATACGGCTACACAGCTGATGATGAACTTGTTACAAACTTACTTTTAATTTTCCTTGTCTGTCAACGATATCTTGCTGATTAATTTGGTAGTTTTTTACAATTCAACCTGTATTGACACACTGCTAGGCAAATGTCACCCCTGTAGCCTTCCACGCTTCCCTATGTGTTGCCTTTTCTGGCCAATCAATTAAATAACAATAATGTTTCATTGGTATTAAATTATTAATATACAATGATGTTGCCCCTGACTTCTGAGCTAAATAAAAACTTATGGCAAGGACTCGGGTAAATAATACAATTTTTTTCTAAGTAACTAATCCTTGCAGAGTTACGCATGCGCCTGGCGTCTTCTAGGAGGCAACGTCTTACTTTACGCAGCCGTCAACTTCGCGGGTTTATATGCCAAGTCGTTTGTGGACTGTGAACAACGGAAGGTATTCTTGGAAACACGAAAGTCTAAGACTGCCTACGAGAAAACTAGGATTGAGAGCGATAGACAATGGAGTCTAATACAAAGCGGTAAGAATCTCAATACGTATGTCGTCATCCTCCTTAATTTTTTGTGAGCATTTGGCGTAGAAAAGTACTATAGCGTAACGCGACGACATGGTTGGCGCACTAGTTGAGTTATCGGCTGCTGTGTTGCGTGACGCTGATTAGATTTGTTTTTGTTTTTCGGAATGGCTTCTCGCAGGTCCACCCAGGAGGTTGGCCGACTTTCCAGTGGTGCCGCACTACACACTACGCTTGCCGAAACGCACGACACGGCCACAGCAGCTGAGCGTTAGCCATTTCCCGCGATAGTGACTCATACTTCCGTCTAAGACATTTTAATGTTTTTTTTAAACCACAATTTTTATATTTATGTGCGTCACTTTCGCGTGAATAAATAGTTTTTTCTTACATTTCTTTAAACGCTGTCTCCATTCTAAAGCGTGTCTGCTCCATCTACCGCCTGTCTGTCTGCAGACATGGCCGGCCCACTTACATTTCGGTGTACTGATTCGACGCACAATGTCGGTGACTTAAGTTCTCTAGCAACTTCATTGCGAATTCTATGTACGTACCAGAGGCTTTATTAAACTTCAATTCATTATTAATTATCTTTCAGTTATACCAGATTACATGGCGAAAAAGATCACTACTCACATGTGTGGTGAGGCACACAACTTTCAGCGCATGTTGGATGACGTAACATACGGGAGCCATGACGTATCCATTCTGTTTGCTGATATCAAGGGATTCACCGGTAAGTATCATCACTAATTAATTTGTATGTTTGTTACGCGGTATGCTGGGGTGATGCCATATTTTTTGGAAACTTTTCTCCTGAAAACTTAGGGGATGACTTCATTTTATTAGTGATACTGTTGTCTTAATGGACGTTAGCATAGCACACTTGACTTTTGCTTCGCAAGTAACCGGCTTTTTTTTCTGTTTGTGGTTTCGTATTGTCGCCGATGTGTTCTGTGCTAAAGTTACTTATCACTTTTCAGTTCTTGAAGGCGCTAAGCGGTTGTATTTTTCCCCAATGCTCATTATTGTTGAAACCCTCTTCCAGAAGTGAATTTAGTTCTCCCAAAGTTTAGATTATAAATTGGTATATCGTTGAACAATCATAAGCTCGTGGCTGAGTAAAACCCGTAGGGATCGATCGATCATGGTTGAGCTACGCTTGCCGCGGCCGGTCGGTGGATGGACGCAAGCTGATGAGTCATACCAAAAAATATTCTCGGAGACTGCAACACACCGCTATTTTTCATGATGGCCTGCCTCGTCCATTTAGCACTTTTTAAAGTTGGTAGGAAAAATGGTTTTAGTACCTACCAATTTAATTATTGAGATATTGTGGGTTGGCTCGGTTAGACCGAATTAAGCTTATGAGGGAGGGAGTTATGATTACTGGAAGGGTTTCCAAATTCGCTGATGTGACTCCGTTACTAGCTGAAACAGTCATACAAAGCCCTGGGAGAAATCTCACCAGTGACCTTTCTGGACCGCATAAATTTTTAATATATCGCCCTCTGCTACCTTACAGATTTATCCAGCAAGTGTAGTGCGCAAGAGTTGGTGGAGTTGCTGAATTCACTATTCGCTCGCTTCGATAAGTTGGCATCGGTAAGATTGTGTGTTATATAAGTACAAAACAAGCTGGCATTTATTTGTAAGGTCTTCTTTATTTTACTAAAGTATATTTGAACAACAACGATTCATCGATTATCGATTAAGATGTTTAACATTCAATTAACGAAGACAAGTGATATATGAAAAGACCAGTGAAGCGTTAACAAATGCCGAAAAAGAAAACTATCTAGTTAATTTTTAGTCAATTCGCCTTGAAGAAACGTGGAGCATGCTGATCAATGTCATTACGTGTTTTCCCAAAATTATGACAATCACAAAATTTATCGCATCGGATGTTTAAAATATTAGATTAGGTTAGGGAGTTGTTTATTTAAGGGAACTCTAAGGAATCTTCCAAGTAATCCTCCTAGGCAGTATTCTTTGTATAGCCTGTTCTATCACTCTTCCATCTTTCCTGACTTTGTGTTGAAGAATGTATGATTGTGTCATTGCTTGGCAATCATGCTGACGGTCCATCTTATGTTTAGGGGTCACCGCAGCCTATAGATTATCTTCAATACCAGAGGCCTTGCATTGCCATCCAAGAATCAAAGTTGAAATGTCTCATGGGCCTGAAATTACACCTGCATACCTTTCAAATCGGAACACAGCAGCACTGCTTTACGGTACAAATAGATTTGGCGGTAGTGCTTCTCAAGACGAGCTCCTTCACTCATCTAATTTAATATTCTCAGGAGAAACATTGCCTCCGCATCAAGTTGCTGGGCGACTGTTACTTCTGCGTTAGTGGACTGCTGACGCCGCGTGAAGACCACGCGCTTTGCTGCGTCAACCTGGGGCTGGATATGATCCACGTCATCCGCGATGTACGGCGGCAAGTGAAAGCCCTATCGGTAAGATATTTTTTTTGCAGGGTGCAGTGCAAAGGTCTCTCTATTATCTTTCCATTTCTCTCTATCCAGGGCTATTTCAGACAAGTCTTTGTCGAACGAGTCTAGATCAACCTGCTGTCTCCACTTGGGTCTGCCACGATTTCGCTTGCCATGTAAAGGGACCCATTTGGTTGGGTCATGCGTTTAGCCCAATGATCGTCCGACATGTGATCAGATGCAGTGATGTCCAGCCCATTTCTACTTCAGTGTGACAGCTCTCCGGTCGAAAAAATATGAAAAAATAACACATCGACTGCGCCCATTGGTATCTCCTATTCCCAGTTCGGGCAGTTTCCCATTACGAATTTCTCAGTAGCAGCATGGAGTTTGGAAGTTGGTGATGTAACACCCTCGTGCTTTGCGCACACGTGACGATGTTGCTGTTGGTCCTGGGCTTGATCTCTGGTCTTGTCAAAATGCCCAGTCTGGTCGAATTATGAGAGTGAGGGAAGCGAGAGTGCACCTGTTTTACGAACACACTTGTGTACTATCATATTTCCTGCGTATTTGACTAGTCTTCATTTAGACTGGCCACCGTGTCCGAGGTTCTTGATTAAACATATACGTTTCACATTCCACAATCTGTGTTCAGGTGGAGCTGGACATGCGCATCGGTATCCACAGCGGGGAGGTGCTGTGCGCGGTGCTGGGGCAGCTGAAGTGGCAGCTCGACCTGTGGTCGCCTGACGTCACCATCGCTAACCGCATCGAGAGCAGCGGCCTGCCTGGGTTAGTGTGATTATTATATTAAGCCCGTATTGCCGCACTGCTGGGCAAAGATCTCCCTTCATTCCATCCATCGGTCGCGACTTTGCGCTACTTCTTGCTAATCCTCAAGGAAGCCGTCCGAGTAGAGTAAGTGTTACTACCTGCTTTAAGATTCTTTTGGCGGTGACCATAAGAAAACTTTCGCTGCTTTCGCTGCTGCGCGGCGTGTCGCGGGTTCGATTCCCGCACGTGACAAAATTTGTTCCGGGTCTGGTTGTATATGTATGTGAGTTAATGTTTGTAAACGAAGCCACGATATAAGAGAAATTATGAGTGTTTTTATTCCAATTCATTTCTATTACTAAGTTTACCATATCCTCCAGGCGGGTGCACATTTCATCATCTACTTTCGAGTGCCTCAACGGAGCATTTAAGGTGGAGCCAGGAGAGGGCGGGGCGCGAGACCCGTACCTTGAAGAACACCACCCCGTCACCTACTTCATTGAGAATACGGAGCAGTCACAACGGATTAGAAGTACCTCTGCCACCAGGTGAACACATGAGCTTCCTTTCAATAGCGAAGATGACACCACTGATCAATTGACATACCTTTTATGAGCTGTCAGAACGCGATGCCCTGTATGTTTTTTTAGTACAGATTTATTTCGAACTATGTTCGGAGTTAAAAGATGTGTGAGAAATCTCGTTCAAAACGGGAGTCCCCTGACTGCACACTTTTTATTTGTTCTGCTCTACAAGTATATCGCAGGTGTGTAGGACAGGCGCAAGATCGACGCCCTGAAAATGTGGTGTTGGAGACGCATGCTCAGAATAAGCTGGCCCGCTCATCGGACTAACGTATAAAATACTCAAAGAACTCAAAATTAAACAAAGACTGACGTCGCTTGTGCTATTACGAATTCTCAGATTCTTTGGACACGTTACCCACAACAATAATTTCTTAGAGCGTCTGGTGATTTAGGGAAGAGACGAGGGCATGAGACCACAAGGTCGATGGCCAACCCGATGGACAGACTTCATCAAATCTGGTGCTGAATCCAGTAGACGCAGTGTTGGTAGGCTTCCCGCCAAATGGACCAACGACATCGTCAAGGTCGCGACTAACCGGTGAATGCAAGCGACAGGTTGCCGCGAGGTTGGCGTTCTATAGGGGAGGCCTTTGTTCAATAGTGAACGTCTTCCTGCTGATGAAGATGATGAAAGAGCGGATTGTAAGGATTTTCTAGAGATAAATAATATACCTTATGAATTCATGAACTATGGTAGGTTTTCCTTTTCAGGGTTGATAGTGGATCAGAAAAGTGTACTAAGCAGACGAGCACCTCCGTTTCTTCAACACCATCTAAGACCGAGATTAGGTCACGTCGTAAGTGCAACCAAACGGTCGAAGAAAAACACTGGAAGCCGGAAATGCCTTTTGAAAATGTAAACTCAAACTCAAAAGTTCAAAACCATTTATTTAAAATAAACCATTCACAGGCACTTTTGTATTGGCAAGGAATCAGTCAGTCAGAAAGTTGAAGCTAGTTGCTCGTTCCATACAGTAGGTTTCTATGGAGAAGAACGTGCAGGAAACTTCATGTACACTCTTTTAAAATCAATAAAATATTTCAAATTTTGGTTACATCATTTATGTGTAATCTATGGGTACAATGTGAGAACAATGTCGTGCAGGTACAGGCAGAAGTACCATACCACATGTTAATAATTTTTCTTTAAGTTTAGTCTCGCTGTTCCTTGGGTGGTATTCAACCAATGAACAGCCTCAAGTACTTGAGTAGTACCAGAAATAGAAGAAATTACGAGACCGTGATCATCGCAACACCTTATAAATAAACTGTTCTTTCTTTCTTTATAAACGTTCCATAAAATAATACAGCCCATTCATTCATTCTCCATACGGCATTTTTGGAGGAGGCAACTAGATTCAATTCTTTTTCTAGTAAATTTCGTTTAAAAGTGTATTTTAATGGTGTTATTGAAATAGATAATTTGACTTTGAAAACGTTTATTACAGTACTACCATGGCGATATTTTCGAAGTACAACAAAAAACTGATGTCGAGGTAAGGAACAGACCTTGTACTCTTTTCTTATTGTTACTGTTTACTCTTGTAGAGATAGTTAACTCATCTGTGCGTGCGCTTGTAATTATACAGCTTTAATATGACGGACCTAGGCAATTGTTATGGCGAAAGAACTCTTAAGAAACGCCTTCTCTAATAGTTTGCCCGAGGTTATCAGACAGGACCTAGCCATAAATAAGTTTAAAAAAAGGCTTAAAAAGCATCTGCTAGAAACCATTTAGTACTCTTAATCTTTTGCTAAATGTTATAGTTCGATATTCTTATAATATGTAGGAGAATGAGACTGTCTTATCCCCCAGTCAAACCGTCTAGACGGTTTTAGGAGAGAATTTTTGGGATTTTTGAGTTTCATTGATTAATAAATAAATGAATTGTGTGGCAGTGACGCGGCAGGCATGGCGCCGTTGGCACAGATGAGTAGAACTATCTGTACCTACCTATGTCATCATCATCTGACTAGCTTATCACCAACTATCTTGGGGTCGGCTTCTAGTCTAACCGGTTTCAGCTAAATACCAGTTATTTACATGGAGCGACTGTTGTGTGACCTCGACAACCCAGTTGCTGGGTAACACGGTACCCCTCGATGAGAATACTTATCTGATTATCGGGCTTCTAACTACCTGTGACGATTGTCAGAGATCTACGAATGACAGTCGCGCTATCCGAGGCACGGATAACTATGTATAAGCAACTTTTATGATTTGTACACCATAATCTATGGCAAAACATAATTTGTTCATCGATAATTAGATAAGATTCAATAGCCATAGTTGCCAAACACTAAATGCCGCGGAATTTTGTCTGGTACACAATTTTTTATTTTGGAAGTTGTTGTATTTTACAACCAAATAAAGAAAATTAAAAGAGAACTAACAAAGAAAAACAAAAAAAAGGAAAAAAAAGATGATAAAAAAAAAGAACGAAAGAAAGCGTTTAGGCGCAGAATGTCCAATTCGTAAAGTGTCCAGCGGTCGCAGTGATCAGTTCGCAGAATGTCGAATTCACAGAATGTCGAATTCGCAGAATATCCAATGCGCAGAATGTTCGTTTCGCAGAATATCCAACATTCGTCCGTCATAAGTTGTCACCCCATCAGCATAACTACTTTCAACTGAAAAAACAGGCAAAGTACGTTCGACTGAACAGGTTGGTCACAAGTAGTTTAGCCTGGAGTGAGTCTAAATTGCTATTATTCAGCTCCATGGGGCAAAACTATTTTTACTGAAGTTGTGCAAGAGCAAGCGCAGCGAGCTCGAAACTTGGGACACCCCGACTTGGACAGGTAAAGTTGGAAGGGGACAATCCGTAAAGCAAAGCGGTGCTCCGTCGACCGGGACATTCTGCGAATTGGACATTCTGCGCACTGGACATTCTGCGGATTCGACATTTTGCGAACTGGTCACTGCGACCGCTGAGCATTTTGTGAATTGGACATTATGTGCCTAAACCGTAAGAAAGATGTATAATGCCGAGCCAAACGGCAGACCCGCTTATGTGTATAGCGACTATTTTAGGTATACAAAATATTATCTTAATCTTTTATATATTTGCTCTATTACGTTGGTATTCTTAAAACTATGTATTTCTTTTTGTAGGAGTTCGACCAAATCCACAGCTTGATCGACGTAAGCGTGCAGCAAATGAGCACCTTGTCGTTGCGGTTCAAACAGAAAGAACTCGAATCCTCGTTCGTAGAGCTCGACAGAGAAACCTTTAAGTCTAACGTCATGTGCTGCATGGTCCAATGGCTGTTCGTAGTAGCTGTGCAGACTCTAGCGCATTATAAGTGAGTATTACCATTAAATAATATGGAATAAACTATGCTCGGCGTTTCTTTGCGAGATTGAATCAGTAATGAGGAGATCTGCAGATCTGGAGAACCAAGCTCAAGTGGCAGTGGGCTGGGCACATTGTCCGTAGATTCGAAGACTGATGGGGCACAATGTCTTGGAATGGCGGTCGCGCACCGGCAGACGCAGTGACGGCAGGCACCCCACAAGGTGGACCGACGAGACGGTCCGAGCCGCGGGAAGTTGCTGGGTGATCGCGGCACGGGACCTACATAAGTGTAGTAGGTTTTTAGGCAAGACCAATGCCCAGCAGTGGCCGTCTAAAGGTTGAGATGATGATGACTATTAAATAATATTATTGCGAGCCTATTATTGTCTTACTGCAGGGCAAAAGCCTCTTCTTATACAGAGAAGGCACAAACATTAATTATCACGCTTGTTCTAGGCGTATTGACGATTTCAAATCTATATTATGTCGGTTTTCGCAGATGCAGACGAAGTTGCGGATTAAAAAGTATCCTATGTCCTTCCCAGGGTTCAAGCTTTCTTCATACTAAATTTCCATTAAAATCGGTTCTGCCGTTTCGTCGTGAAAACGTAACGGACAGACAGACAGAGTTACTTTCGCATTTATATTATTAGTATGGATATAAGTTCAGGTTTCCTTAGAATGTTTCCTTAACCGTTGCCAGTAGTGTCACAATTGAATGTGATAATGTAAGTCACAAAAAAATTTACCTAAGTACTTAAATAATATTCTTAATACATTTTTTCGTTACATGACTGAACTTATTGCACGGATTTTAGGGTCATAATGTAGCGTATTACGCACGTGCCTTTTACTTTAACTTTTCTATTTTCTTTCCACAGTTGCCGAAATCTGATGATTGCTCTCATGGTGATGACGATACCCCTCACCCTGTGCTTCATGCTAGTGATGTTCCAAGAGTTCCCCTATCTTCAGCGTCACCTCGCACAGTTCTCCGCCAGGGTTACCAACTGTCGCATCCTCAGGGTCATGCATATCTGCTTATTCATTTTCATCATATTTTTATCAAGGTACTTCTATTGCACTGTTTAATCACAGCATTATAGGCTTGAGAATGCAGGAAATGTGGAAGTCTTTGTGCATAAACAGATTTAACTGCGGGAGTTGGAACTCTGAAAATACGTTTAGCCTGCAAACTATTTAAATCACTCCTTTTCGAAATTTGGATGTGGGTATTTATTGTTACGTTCAGAATATACAATTTTCTTACGCTCAGCACAGAGGCCTTTGGGTACAGGATGTCTGAAGGAAAACCGTACGACTTGTGTAGCAGGGTTTTAAGGACTGCGCGTTGGGCTCTTTCGAGGATAACTTGGTGAGATTTGGCCACTGCTCCCCAAACCACAATGCAATATTGTATCAGCGACTGACATAGGGCCATATACACAAGCTTTTTACATCCACAGGTGCACTATCACGTATCAGTTTCATAATGTAGATTTGCTACCGGACGCGTTGAGCAAGTTCTCTGATTTGTGGTTTGAAAGATAGGTGTTGGAAGTTGGTGGTGTTGAAAGGTAGGGTTGTTGTGATAATTACTCCTAAGTATCTTACTTCATCTAAGTACTCTGTCAAATCTGTTGCATAAGCATTGAGTGTCGAAGTTAAATGAGTTATGGCATAAGTTCCCGTGAATTTTTGATTTTCATGAAGGAAATTTGAAAGCCAGTGTTTTCCTGAAGGCAATGTATTTGGTCTTTTTAACATTTAGTATTAGCAGGTTCATGTCGAGCCAGTGAAATCCTGACCATTCCAGCTTCTGCTTTCTTGTAGGCGTGTTTCCAATCAGTTCCATGGAATAGTATTACAGTGTCATCTGCGTAGCAAATTGGGTCAGCGTCTGGTATGGCAATTTGGAGAACCTCGTCCATGTATATTGTAAATAATGTTGGGCCAAGTATACTGCCCTGCGGGACTACAAAGCTAATTTTCTGTTCGTCGCAGATCAAATTATCAATTCTGATATATTGCCGTCTGTTACTTAAATAACTACAAAGCCAGTCAAGTGCTGTTCCTCTTATTCCTGATCTTTCGAGTTTTCTAAGGAGGATAGGAATAGAAATGGTATCGAACGCCTTAGCCAAGTCTAAGAATATTCTAAGACAGCGTTCACCCCTATCTGTGTATTTAGATATGATGTTTGTTAACAGTTCGACTTCAGCTGTCGATTTTCCTTTTCTCAATCCAAATTGCCATTCTGACAGAAGTGTGTTGTTTCATAAGTTATTAACTATGCGGATATTCATTAATTTTTCCAGCACTTTCGAAAAAATGCAAAGTAGAGATATAGGTCTGTAATTGTCCGGAAAAAAATTGGGCCTTTGCTTTGTGAATCGGCGACACTAGTGCAATTTTCCAATAGGTACTCTGGGAAAACTCCTGATGACATACTCAGATTACATATATAAGTAAAAGGTTCCTAAATTATGTTTTATATTAGTTTGATTAACTTCGTCTAAACCAGGTGCACTGGCGTTCTTAAGATTTGCTAATATAGTGTTCACTTCAAACATATCTGTGGGCGTCGTGAACGTCGAATTAACAGGTGAAGTATTTGTGTCCATATTTGCGGATAGTGCTTCTTCAGTAGTTGACAGCCGCTGTAGAAACTTTTTAGACAGGTTTTTGCCTACTGTTGTGAAGTAGCGAGTAGAGAAGGTAAGCGTTTCCTGAGCATTACTTTTCGCTTTTAATAGATCAGCAGAGTCGTTTCTTGTTTGTTGTATCTCACATATACCTATGTCTTTTATAATGGACCACAATTTCTTTGAGTTTTGCCTGTTATCTTCTAAGGCTTTACGTGCGTAGCTTTCCTTCAATAAAGAAATTTCTGTAGTTACCTGGTATACGAAAGTTTAAGAGAATTTTTATTAGGGTCTAGGTTTACCTGGCAGTGTAAACTATCTCGATGACGCATACATCTCATCAAACCGGGCGTGATCCATAGTTTTAGGTTGTACCTAGAACGGCTAAAATCGTGTATTTCTTGATTTATTTAGGTACTGAAGGAATTGAGTAAGGTTCAGTGAATTAGAAACGTGTATTTTTTATAGAGAG
The DNA here is from genome assembly GCA_947361185.1 of Charanyca ferruginea. Taxonomy (NCBI): domain Eukaryota; kingdom Metazoa; phylum Arthropoda; class Insecta; order Lepidoptera; family Noctuidae; genus Charanyca; species Charanyca ferruginea. Next base: position 24,275,709 of record OX376059.1, on the reverse strand, counting down.
AGTAAAAAAAGCTATCTTTTACTGACTGATAAATAATTGACAATGACAGTCCAGTCTCTACATACAGTGATGCACGACTAAAAATATTTAAACGTTGGGAATGACAACACTTTTAATACTATCTCTCAACAGTCACGACTTTACTTCAACAGTTGCAGTTCTAAATTCAAAATTCGGACATTCCCTGACACAAAATAGAGACGTAGGACGACTAAAATGCTACGGTGTATATGTTTTTAGGTTAGTTTAATATTGTTACAGCACTATGAGGCTATATATCTGTCCAATGGAGTCACACCAGACGATATCGAACACTACGAGTGCGGTCATTGTTAACTCTACGGACATTGTGGTGCATAGTTACAATGTTGAAGGTATATATCACTTAAGTTAATATTTGCAGATCTTCAAGTATTATAAGGGGACTTTCCAGACAGCCTTCTACATACAAACGCAGTCTAGCACTTAATTTCATCTATACTAATATTATAAATAGGTAAAATTGGTTTGTTAGTTGTATAATGTGCTGGTTTGTATATAGGAGATAATCTCCGAAACTACTCATCCGTTATCCTTGAGTGCAATATCAAAAAATATAACAGGGATCCTTTGGATAAAATTTACGCGGACGAAGTCGCGGGCAAAGTGCTAGTTAACTATGAAATTAGATTTTTGGTTGCTTTGAAATCAATAAATAGTTAGTGAATCGAGTTGGCAAATAACTAACTACAAGTGACGTCAAAAGTATAAATTGCCATACGAAACCAAAGGGTGAATCGCGTTTTGACATCTCATAAAAAGTATGTCAGTTGATTCTTGACCGAATTTTATTGAAGTGGTATAGTGTTCACTTCAAACATATCTGTGGGCGTCGTGTACTTCGAATTAACCGGTGAAGTATAATTATAACTTAATTCGTTCTTTCACCAGATGAATGCCACCAGTCAGAATACGTGGTGTTCACATGGGTGCTGTGCCTGGTCGCGCTCACCTCAGTACTCAAGTTGTACTTCCTGATCAAGACGCTGCTCGCGACCGTCAGCGTCGTGATGTACTGCACCCTGATCGTTCACTATTACATGTATTACCGACCGGAGAATACGTGAGTGTGTAATTGCAATTTTTTTTTTTTACTGTGCATATGATAGCATTAAGACGGCCCTTCCCCGCCTGTCTATCGTCAAAGCGAGCATATTGAAAAGTGCTGTTGTTTCGTCCGATGCAATGTTATGTTTCTAACAAGCGAGTGTGAAACATGTTTCTAAGAAAACCTAAGTTTTTGAAAAATATTTCATATTCAGAATCTTCATTAACATGTGCGGGGTTTTTGTAAACAGGTTTTCGTTACTTTTTCATTGTAGGAGTACATTATGAACGGCCAAATTTCAGATAAACGTTGTGCAAAAAGAAGCTGATTTTCAGACATCTTTCCTGAATTCGTTTCTTAAAAAAGTTTACTATTATTACATAGAAACCTAAATGGAGGAAAATTCAGGTATGAGCGTTTGTATGGGAATGAATAACGGGGTGGCCGTTCTTAATGGTGGGGTCAACGGCCCAAGTGCAGGGATAAACAGGGGCGAACTGGCGTGCACGGTGGTGGTAAGCTGTTTAAGAACTTAGGTTGGTATGTACTTACCCTTGTTAAAGCGCCCGCCTCTCATGCATTAATTTGCGGATTCGTAACTGGGCACGCATGTATCCACGTGTCTATTTTCGACATTACTGACGTAGAAGACGGAAAACATCGTGAGGATACTAGGCTTCATAATTTAGATACTTCTCGGGACAAAGGTCGTTATTTATTGAGTCCTTTATGATCTATGACATTGCGTCTTAAACAAGCACATGTTCTAACTAGGGCTAAGTTATACGCGAACCAGCAGACGCTGTTAGGAGGCTGATGAAACGCTACTTCATCTTCTGGGGAAATGCGAAGCAGTAATTCACAAGTGCAACAATCATCTGGGTAAACACATGTTAAGCCCGGATGAAATAATGGAGATTGCCCCAGAGTAGATCCTGCAGTTCATCTCAGCAGCAGGGTTTGGTGGCGATCTTTAACCAAAAATGCGGTGATCTCAATAGATCAGCTCTGGTAGCATTGGTACCATGACCGCTTAAAGATAAAAAAATTATTTCCTTGGCTTCCAGGTTACTGTTGCCTTCACAAATGCTGGTTGTAATGTGCGGTTTCCTAATAGTGGTGGTTACTCACGCGAGGTTGTTAGAAGTCATATCACGACTAGACTTCTTTTGGAAATTGCAAGCCACAACAGACCTTGCTCTCATGAAGTCTACTCAGGACATGAACAAACAACTACTCGGACATATACTACCTGATCATGTAGTTGATCATTTTCTGAGTAAAGATTGGCGCCCTGACGTAAGTTTTATTTTTATAGTCATCACTTATTATGCAGAGGAGCTCGTGGCTAAGTGGCTAAGTAAAAGCCATACGGATCGACCGGTCATAGTTAAGCTACGCTTGCAGCGGTCGGTCCGAAGATGGGGGATCATCCATTTCATACCGTGATCCCTCCGTACCTCGGAAATAATCTAAAGCCGTTGGTCCTGGCTGCCATTCGTAGATTATTGAAAGTCGTTGTTGGTATTATAGATTGAGAAAAACGGATTAACTCACTGTGTTGCCGAATTTATCCGACTAGTTTTAAAGGCAACACAGTAACACAGCAATGGATTAGCACAATGAGATAATCCGTTTATGTCAGTCTATAATATGTAACAATACTCGCGTTTCGTTTAATGATAAAATGGTCGTTGTGGGTATTCAAAAACCAGAAAGTCTGACAACAACCAGTCTTACCAAGGAATATCGTGTTACCCAGTAACTTGTCATGTCCGTGTGTCTGTATGTGTTTGTATTTTTTGTTATGTTTAGTGATTGTTTTGAGTTTGATAGATCGTTTTTATTTCAGAATCTGTATTCTCAGCAACACGCCGAGGTGGGCGTGCTTTTTGCATGTATCACTAACTTCAATTCTTCCTCCAGGGTAGCACTCGAGCAATTGCACCTGCTCAACAAAGTTATACGTAATGCGTCATTTATATTTTTTTTTACTCTATAAATATACTACATACCATACCGTATCATACCATATTATATCATATTATACTATACCCAGAACATATGGATTCCAATCACGAAGTAAGTATATCAGCTTACTACGTGATTCCAATACACCCATATGGGGCGAATGGTCAATTTTCGTCAGAAGGATGCTGATGCAAAAATTGCTTAATTCTTCAAGTATATACTGAAACTATCTAAACAATTGTCTTTTTTTTTTACGACTTGTCTGACGCTGTGGATGAGCAATCCACCTTGAGCGCACGTGGTGATTAATGCTCGTGCCTTCTCTGTATGAGAAGAGGCCTATGCCCTGCAGTGGGACACAAACAGACTGGTATTCTATTTAATTTTTATTTTTGCTTAAAACTTGCAGTTTGTTTCGATGAATTACTAATGAAGTCAGAATTTGATTGCATTGAGAAAATAAAGTTCACCAACGCCACATACATGGTCGCTTCAGGACTCAACCCCAAACAGAAGGTAAGAAAGTAGCAATGATATTACGCTAGCTTTTTCCCACGATTTCATACGCGTGTAGTCCGATTTTGATGGTTTTTTTTAAATGGTGTTCCCTTGTTTCGCAGGCAGGAATTTCATAGAATTTCGTTTCCCAAAAAATGTTTCAAATAATTTGTTTCTTATATTTTTATTTCGACTATTATAGTTTCAAAGACTATTTACTTGCATGAAACATATTTCACAGAAACACAATTCAAAGAATTTTTAATCACATTTTTTTGTTTAACAAACTTATCAAACAGTAAAATTAATATTTTAACGAATATTGTTTGTTCGGTGTATTTTTCCATTGAAATTGTTTCAACAAAAATGTATATAAAAAGACAATAACAAAAATATTGTCTAAAAAGTCAATATGTTGTGCTACAAAAGTTACTGACAGAAACGAATCGCTGCGAAACCGACTCCACGTAGTCTTGTCTGCGCTACCCCTAGAGTGTAATTTAAATCCGCGTAGGCGCGCAGGGGCGAGGCGGCCCGCGAGCTGAGGGGCAGGTGGTTAGCGTGAGTACCATCTGCGACGATAAGCTCGCGAGGGACCGCCGGAGCCCCGCAACGCCGGAGCCATGACAGAAACCATGCCTGCTGCATTTTGCATGCCCACTTGCATTATGCATGCTTGCTTGCATGCTGCATGCTTGCTTGAACCCTGGGGAAGGACATAGGCTACTTTGGAATCCACTTCGTCTGCATCCGTGATAACCGTCATTCACGCCGACTAAGTCGCGAGCAAAAGCTAGTGAATCATAATATTATTTACCAAGGGTGGTGAACAGATACAATGGAAGTTAAACTACCTTTTTGTATTATTAGTATAGATAACATCCGATTGAATTCTCCGTCCATTATTTTTTGCAGTCCGGAGAAGACGAGCATGAACATCTGTACGCTCTGGTTGACTACGCCTTTGTGATGAATAGAGCACTCACATATTGTTCTAGTAGTTTCAAACTTAGAGTAGGTAAGATAATTGTTTATCAAACAAGCGTGTCGTTCACATGGACACTTTAATAATTATAATAAAATCATTTATTTTCAGGTAACATAGACCCATAGATAAATACCTTAACTTAAGACATACATATAGCTAAAACTAAACTAAAAACTATGTTAGTATTACGTTGTACTAAAGCGAAAAAAGCGAATGAATAAAGCGGTTTATTGAAGGGAAAACTTCGATAGCTGCATGGAGCAATTTTTCAAGACAAGATTTCAATATTTTTCCTATTCGCGTTTTAATGTGACTGTTCCCTTACGACTGACTACCCCTTTTATAACACAAAACTAGTACAAGTGCACCGTAGACTCAGTCTGTAGCAGAGTAAATTGCGGTTGTTCTTGATATACGCCGAAATGGTATGTCATCATTTCATGTCTCATTAATCCTCCCCAGTTAGAGGTTGCGTCGCAGCATATTGCAGTCGTTAAGCGTCCAAATCACGTGTCTCGCTAAAGTGTCGAAGGCATAAACTGGCCATTACAATTAGCCGGGTGTGATTTTTAACGAGACACGGACCCTAGCGTTCGTAAAACGACTACCAGTCAAGTAGAGCTGCTTAGCCGAGCCTGCCACCTCTACCGAGATATGCGTACAGCAAGTCCAACACAAAGTTATCCGTGCGAGACCTTCTATAGGAAGCAGTTATCATCAAAAACATTTGTTCTACTTAGAGTAGGTATCCGAACTAATTAGTTCGGCATTGTAGCCTAGCTTAATATAAACATGATTTTGCTATTATAAAGATCTAAATGAACTGAGTATGTATGGTTCTGCCTTCCATAATTTGTGTGTCAGTCAAAACTCAATTGTCGTCAGCAGTCGGGCGTATAGCGTAGCGGAAGGCCTTCCCCGTTTCCTTAAAAACCAAACGCTTATAATGATTCCCTGCCAAGGTATGGATTTGGATATGGACACATAACATTCGATTAAAGTACAGTAATATTAAACCCTACAATGACATAGAGTACCTACCTATTAGTTACGCCAAAGTTAGAATAAATTATTATTTATAAATCCAGTGTCAAATCAACCTATAATCTTGCACTAAGAATATTACTCAGGAAACCGTAACTATATAATTTAAATAAAGTTAACACTTACCAAATAGTGACCCAAATCTATTAAATCAGAATTCACTTACAGAGTACTACAGCTATAATTACCAGACTTGGTCTCGCTTCAGCCGGTTTTCTTTCACGTCCTAACACTCATTACCTGCTCTCTACATGGCCCTAGTCTCTTTTCCTTTACAAGACTCCTAACTTAACTAGCACAGCCTATATCGACCGTCTCCTATAGCCATAGCAGTTCCAAACCGACTATCTCATCTTCGCCCCTAGAAGGTTCCAATCCCACATGCCTCTGTCAATGTTCCCACACTTCGCGAAATCTGTAAGTTAGGTACCTGACCCTCTGTTTTTGTATCATTTCTCAATTGCTCTGAAGGTTCTTTTAAGTTCCATGGGCCACATTTATGATAATCAGATTAAGAGCGTCGCCAGTACTTGCCAGCTGATGGCTTAGGGGGGGGGGGGAGGCAAGTTGATTTATGGTGGATAGGAAAAGTATGAATTTTAAATACAGTCAAAGGCACATGAACCTTTTGGAATCTCTAGGGGGAGGGTAGCTGCCCCTACCGGGGTAAGTAGGGGCAGCACTAGCATTGTAAGTTGCATTTTAGAAATTAAATATTTTATTCGTTTCTTTAGAATTTTGTTGTAATATTGCTTTTGACCTGACGGTACTTGTCCCTACTTTGTTTCCTATAAAACACAAGATTTATGAGGGTTCAAGTAGCTCAAACCATGTGATGATTTTAAAATAAGTATAATTTATTGTTATTCAATAAGAGTACGTGACAGACAGTCACATCGGCAAGCTTACTGGAACTCGAAGTTTGAGCTCAAACGAAGGTAGGTTAGCGAGTGTGATTCGCGTAATTTTCAATCAACTTACATAATTTACAAATTTACGTGACTTACGTAATTTATATTTTACAACTTATTTTGCGTCGCCGTGTGGTACAAACAGGACTTTTGTATGTGAAGGAATGCAACGAAAATTATGGGACTCATAATTCGCAGCTCACAAAATTGCGCTTCTTTGGTTTCATAACTCTCACACCAACGTCGAGAGTTAGAAATCCCGTAGTGTGCGGTTAAAAAAAGTCCGCGTACAACTTACAGTTATTTGTATCAGGTATAAGTTGCGGTCCCCTCGTGGGCGGCGTGATCGGCGGTCGCAAGCCGGTGTACGACATCTGGGGCAACACCGTCAACGAAGCATCTCGTATGGAGAGCACCGGAGAGGAAGATAAGATACAAGTCACCAAGTACACCCAACAGGTAAGCTACGTAATTCCACATTATATTAACACACCCACATTATTATTAACGACCTATTTTTTTACCTATTTTATGATGGGCGGCGTCGCCGAGGATGGCCCAGAAAGACGATGAGTAGAGAAAGTATCTCCTGAATGAAATTTGCAAGTTCACCCACGGACAACCTCTGGATGGCGGTTGTGGCAAACGGGCACAGTGCCCACTATCTTGTAGTAGTCGTAGTAGGCCCCGTGCCCGGTTGGCACAACAAGAAATGCGGCCTTAACCTAAAACTGGATCAACACGAATCATCATCATCTTTCTGCCCTCGTCCGAATGTTATATTTATAAAGTAACTTTTTGTATTCCTTTTTGTCTCTTAAAGATATTTTAATTAAGTATTGTAATTGGTTTTACCCGTTGTAATAATAGTTAAATAAATAATAATTGATGGTATAAATTATTATGACTTGATTTATCCGAAAGAAATCTATCTACGTTTTGGAACGAGTATCTAGCTTCAACTTTCTGACTAATTTCCCAACTCCTTGTCAATCCAAGAGTGCCTGTAAATGGTTTAATTGAAATAAATGCTTCGATCTGACTTGATTATGATATCTCTACACAGGTATTGTGTTGCAGTTGCTGAAGGATGAGTTCGTGCTGGAGTCTCGCGGTGAAGTGCTGGTGAAGGGGAAAGGCTTGATGGAGACGTGGTGGGTGACGGAAAGGCTGCGACCTGCGTACTTCGACTTTAATGAAATCGTTATTTTCTGCCTTTCCCCTCACGAGCGCTTCAGAACACGAGAGGTCTCCATCAGCAATATTGTCGGGGTAGGTACATGCCTATAAAAGCTTTAACATTTTAATTAGGTTTAATTCTGCCAAATCAAATCAACACACGTTATCTTCATCATATCCGCCTATTGCCGTCCACTTTTGAACGTAGATCTCCCCCAGAGATATTTTTTGTTTTTTGGACAAGCTCGCCACGTTATTCCCAAACCACTGCAACTCCTGTAAGCCAGAATCAACAGTGGCGACCACCAGAAAAGCGCCAAAGCAATGAAGCTCGAGACCCAGAGAAACGATTCAACTGTCTTGGATTCCACAACGAAATTAATCAGAAAAGAAAAGCGGAGGAGTAAGAAAAACAAAACAAAACTCCCCCAGAGATTGCCAACCAACCAGGTCTTGAGCAACCCGCATCCATCCGCTGCCAGCCACCTTCTTTAAGTCGTCGGTCCATCGTGCCGCAGGGCGTCCCACACTACGGTTTTCCTAAATGCGTTTATTTACTAAATCCACTCAGTTTTACTACTTTGTCCATATGCTACAAATTTGAACACGTTTACTAGTAAATGTTTTAAAAGTGAAATATAAATTGACCAATTAATTTCATAGAAATTCACTCTCTTATGTATAGATTGAGGAGCCACATTAAAAGTATTGTGAATTCTGGAATATCACCAGTACTGGACTATGATTTTTAATAAGCACTATACACAATTACTACTAAATGATACAAATATATATATATATATGTATATATATACATATAACACTTCGAGTAGGTATGGTCTTCGTCGTGATCCTTCATTGATGGTAGGTAGGTAGGGTAGGTAGTTGAAATTTCAAACACACACATTGCTGACTTGACACAAGCTCCATTTATTTCAATTAAACCACTTACAGTCACTTTTGAAATTATCACTAGCAGTTACGTCAGCCTGAAGCCGCGTTTCCACTTGGCAACATTTGACGCACGACAGGTTGCACAACATGTTGCCCAATATATTGAAAGTCGGCGCAGAACTTTTGTTTAACAACGTTGTCTGTCTACGCATCTTACGTCAGTCGTCGACAACATGTCGCCAGAGGAACTAGTGTTGTTTTCAGCGACAGTGTTTATAATTTTATCGAAAAATGCATCAAAAAGAAAAAAACCATATTGGTTAATTTGTTAAAAAATACAGTTTGATTAATTTGAGCACTCGTTCTGTTACAGTTTCCCAATGCTAACGAAAACCCTTAATAATCACTACATATTATAAAACAAAGTCCCCCGCCGCGTCTGTCTGTTCATATGTATGCTTAGATCTTTAAAACTACGCAACGGATTTTGATGCGGGTTTTTTTAATAGATAGTGATTCAAAAGGAAGGTTTATAGGTATAATACATGGGTACACTACATAAATACGAAAAACTTTATTCCGAAAGTCAGAAATACGAATTTCAAAATACCGATTTGCATAATTCCGAATGGTTCAAAACTCCTAATATAACAACTCCGATTTATCATTCATCCTATTTTTATAATACTAAAATTTCAAAATTCCGAACGTTTATAATTACTATTCTCAAAATACCGAGTTTCAAAAGATCGAATAACAAAAAGTCCGACATAATGAAAATTCGAAACATCAAAAATACGAATTCCGATTATTAAAATTCCGATTATCTTTATTGTTATCGTGCAATCGTTTATCGTGCAAGCAAGCATGCAGCATGCAAGCAAGCATGCAGCATGCAAGCAAGCAAGCATCATGCAAGCAAGCATGCAACATGCAAGCGAACATGCAACATACGGCAGGCATGGTTTCTGTCACGGCTCCGGCGTTGCGGGGCTCCGGCGGTACCACGCGAGCTTATCATCGCAGATGGTATTCACGCTCTCCACCGCAGCTTCGGTTTACTGGCCGGCTTTGCCGGCCAGCTTCAGCCTCGGCGGCGGGCGTTTAAACCACCTGCTCCTCAGCTCGCTGGCCGCCTCGCCCCTCCGCGCCTACGCGAATTTAAATTACACTCTAGTAGGGCAGACAAGACTACGTGGAGTCGGTTTCGCAGCAATTCGTTTCTGTCATTAACTTTTGTAGCACAACATATTGACTTTTTAAGATTATATTTGTTATTGTCTTTTTATACCTATATATTTTTGTTGAAATAAATTCCATGGAAAAATACACCGAATAAACAATATTCGTTAAAAGGTAATTCTACTGTTTGATAAGTTTGTTAAACAAAAGAATGTGGTTAAAAATTCTTTGAATTGTGTTTCTGTGAAATATGTTTCATTCAAGTAAATAGTCTTTGAAACAATAATAGTCGAAATAAAAATACAAGAACCAAATATTAAATGAAACATTTTCTGGGAAACGAAATTCTATGAAATTTCTGTCTGCGAAACAAGGGGACGACACCATTTTGAATATATATGCGTAGCTGAATTGAATCAGAATCCTAATTTTAACAGTTTATTCGAAGTATTGAAATTCGGAATTTCGTTTTTCGGACCGAGAACCCATCGAGCATTTGATTCATCAAACATATGAAAATCGGAAAACTAACAAATCGGATTTAAAACATTCGGTAAAATAACTTTCGTGATTTTAAATAATAGAGATTATAATTTTTAGGTATTATGAAATTCGGACTTTTGAAAATCGGAATATCGAAGTTCGTAATAAAATTTTTCGGAATATTTGGGTGTTCCCATAATACATGCATAGCAGAAGAAAACCGAGAAATTCCAAGAGTAATGTGAGGTCGTAATAAACATATTTTTGTGCGCTTACATTGCAAACGCTGGCTAAACCTTACGAGATATATCAAATTAATGTACGATGGAATTGTATATCTTAAAAAGATCGATAAAAAGTCCGGGATGGTATATGTTTAGCTCTTAAGGATAACCCACAGTAACCATTTTTATCTTTTTTACATATTACAAATAAGATAGGGGTTACTTACCAAGCTATTTTAAACAATACAGTTTTATTCCTTACCAAATTAAATGTCTTAGATACGTTGTGCATTTCATGTAGATTAAAATTGCCTTTTACAGCATGTCATTAAAACCAATATATTAGAAGATATCACAGTGTTAAAAAGCGGGGGTAGAGCGGCTGGCGCTTAGATTTTAGCGTTGTGTTTTTCACATGGCCAATTATTTATATGTCGCTCTTTCAAGAGTAACTTCTAAAGAAAACATGTTTGTGTTGTCTAATGACAAAAAAACTGTGAACGTTGTATATAAAGACATTCTGTAGTATATTTAGTATCACCATTGCACCCGTGCGAAGCCGGGGCGGGTCGCTAGTCAATAATAATCGATTACATAGACTTCCTTGAAAATGTCTTGTCATCATTTTTGGCCAGACTGCCTCGCCGCTCCCGCAGCTCGTTAGTCGAGTCCCATCCGCTGATCCTCTACCATATCTGTTTATCGTTGTGTCTGCCAGTTTGCCTTAGTGTTAACCGAAAAGTCCCAAATTGTAGCAATATCAAACTCCGAATTAAAACTAGTACTTTTCGTGAATACAAAGTGTTTTTTTTAAAACCTTGTGTGGGCTCGCGTAACAGTTCGTTACACCACACTACGGACATTGTTGCGCGTCACGTCTCCACTCGACAACATCAATTGTTGTCGAGTGGAGACGTGCTCAACTAACGATGCTCTCTAAACAAACATTGTTGCCTAGTGGATACGAGGCTTTAAAGATGATGCTAGTTGTATGTTCCAAAAAGTAGGCTTCTATGGAGAAGAACATGCAAGAAACTCCATGATCACTCTGTTAAACCAAAATATGTTACAACAATGTTATGGTCCAATAATTTTAACACTTTAAAACCAAATTCCACTTTTAAAAATTTGTACACGCGCACACGCGCCATATTTTTCTGCCTCCGTCCTCCGGCGGGAACTTGTCGTACCAGTAGACCAAAATCTTATTACTTAAGTACTTACCTAGTTGAATAAAATGTAGAAACAAAACTAAAATGGTTATCAGTTAATTCTTTTATCATTAAACAATGCAAATATTCTCAAATAGAAAGGAGTCTTAACAATATGAATAAATTAGTAGCTGCATCACTTTTTGCAACTTCAATATTCCTCCTCATAGGTTGACGTGCGAGATGCCATTTCGAAAAAAAAAGAAAAATTGAAGTTTGAAACTTTGTGGTGTGGCACTCCCGCGTTTCGGAAAGCACGTATATCCGTTGGTCCTGCACCTAATCTCTTCCCGGTCTTGTCGCCTTCCCATTGGAGTATGTGAGTGAGGGAAGATGCAGTGCACCTGTGTTAGCGCACACACTTGTGCTCTATAATATCTACTGTGTACTTCGCTCGAAGAACCGTTACCGATGGGGAAGAGAGGTTCTTGTGTGGCGACCACGAACCGAAAGACGCAGCGTTGGTAGGCCTCCCACCAGATGGACTGACGACATCGTCAAGATCGCGGGTAACGGATGGATGCAAGCGGCAGGTTTCCGCTCGTTTTGGCGTTCTATTGGGGAGGCCTTTGTTCAACAGTGGACGTCTTCCGGCTGATGATGATGATGATAACTTGGCTAGTCTCGTTAGAGATTGGCATTTTAACAACATCTAATGATGAACATTGTTTTCAGGTATCCTATAGGGCGCAGAAAAGAAATTTGTTTTCTTGTTGTTTTTTGGGCGCTCTGCTTTCCGAAGAAAGCGGTACGAGGCGGCTCAGGCGGCGCCACATGGTCTCTTATCCAGTGCACCCTTTTACCGCGCTCCTCGTCTCCATGAAACAGACTCAAGCGCAGATCGACACGCACCCGCTTCACACGTAAGAATTGAATAATCCATACTTCCATACTTTAATATTATAAATGCGAAAGTAACTCTGTCAGTTACGCTTTCATGATAAAACGGCTGAACCGATTTTGATGACTTTTGGTATGAAGGTAGCTTAAACCCCGGGGAAGGACATAGCCACCACTATCACCACTACGTCAACCTTTAGACGCTCACTGCTGGGCATAGGTCTCCCCCAAGGGGACTTCAGCCGTAATCGCCATGCTTGGCCGATGCATGTTGGCGATCGCAGTAGGTGTTATGGTACTCAGAAGGACGCTGCTGCCCATCCTCTGGTCAATATCCCTACGTCGCTTTTTACGACACCCACGGGTTGAAATGGGGTGGTACCATTCGCGGCCGGCACCACACGGCAAGGATATAGGCTACTTTTTAATCCGTGAATTTGTCTGCGTCCGCGATAACCGACACTCACGCGGACGAAGTTGCGGGCAAAAGCTAGTAATAATATATAATAATGCGTTTATTTCTTGCTCTTTAGACTACATCACAACAGTGTGGACTCGAGTCCTGAACCAGGACACCCTGTATAGGGTCGAGCTCCCTTCGGTTACCTGATCTGATTGTGGATGCTTGTGGAGGTACCTAAGTGTTATAGTGTCCAATTAGAGCTTCCTACATTAATGGCAAACGTCTTTTTCATAATCAAGTTTTATAGTAATAGTAGTATTAGTTATTGTATTAGTATTGGTATTAGTAATATTGTACTATTTAGTTTCTAAAATATAGATAGGTATATCGTTTAAAGACTTTATTCTAAAACATTTTACTTGTTAATATTTGCATGCCAATATGTGGCGAAATGTGTCTTTGCACTTAATATTACTAACTACCATCTCTGTACCTACCACATTTTAAGTGTACCACAAATAAATGATTTTGATCAATGCAGTATTGGGTTTATTTTTGTTTTCCTACCTCTTACTTATAATAATACACAAAGTGTGTAAGCTTGACGCACACGTGGACGGCTTCCACGCCGTGCTTCGTAAGCGATGCGCTGCGGCGCTCTACAGGTTGCGCGCCAGCACCAACAGCATCCTGACTGTTATAGCAGACAGGCTGGATACTGTGTATGTTCAGCATTGGGTTAATACTAGTTTTTATGATTTCTCTGTACTAACACTCTATGGATTTTATAAGATCTGAAGTAAACCATTTTTATTTTATTTATTTTTATTTAACGTAATCACCACTTAAAAGCCTTCACGAAATCGATGCTGTGATCATCTAAGTTATATTTGCTGAATGTTAATGATTGAGCCAGCGCGGCAGCGTGATGATCAATGGTGGTGCCTTTATTGTGTGAGAAGAGACTTTTTTCCTGCAGTGCGTCAATGATAGGCTGATATTATTATTCAATATTATTCACATTTATTTATTTTATACACATATTATTTTACATTTTTAAATATTAGTAAAAAAAAAAAAATTTCAAAATTTTAAAAATAGTAGTTCACCGGTATCGGGAACAGGGTCCAAACTACCGGTGGTCAGGGTTCCTGAGAGAGGAATCTCCTAACAATACGCGCCGTGTCCAGCACGCGTAGCATGACCACGTTATGTCTACCGAAGAATAGACATAATTACAGCAAGAATAGAGAATAGTGCAGGAGTACCGCTTTCTGAATCAAGCCTTTGATCCAGCTGCCCAACGAGAGCCTCCTCAAAAGTTGGTCGAGGCGCTTGGAAATTAATCCATTGGCCGTAACGACTATCGGTACAATGACTGCTGTTAATATTATTATTATTAAAATTATCAATACAGATTTTATTAAAATAATAGGAAATACTAATCTTAACAGAAATAATCCACTTTAAATTTATTATTCACTACCAACCCGGCCCGGCTTCGCATGGGCCTATAGCCTTCCTCGATAAATAGACTATCCAACACAAAAATAATTTTTCAATTCGAACCAGTATATTCTGAGATTAGCGCGTTCAACCAAACAAACAAACTCTTCAGCTTTATAATATTAGTATAGAATTCATTTATTTATCAATATGATTTACTAACATAAGTGCTATTATTATTTTCAGATACGTAGTCCATATACATAAATTACTAAATTTATATGTATGGACTACGTGTCTGTAAATAAAGTTTTATTATAATTTATTGAAATAACACTGTAGGGTATTTCGGTTAAAATATTTACCACGTGAAACTTTCTATTTACACAATCAAATGACTAAAGTTTCCATCTAAATAAATGTACAATAATGTGACAAAATTAAACAAAACTTACAAAAATGTACCTGCTTTATATCTATAATTAAAGTAAGATTAAAGCGCCACGGTGTCCCGCGTAATTCGAATATTCAAGTTTTTTTGCAATTTTTAGCCCAGTTACTGGTTGTATGCTAATAAAAAAACTTAAGCGCGGCTGTAACAAATATGTGTATATAATTAAAATCATTAACAGCTCTCCAAGTAAGCATATATCCATAAATGTACCTATGTAATGAAAATATGACGTTTACGAGTTATGTTCGAGAGCCCATCTTGTTTTTCGGGATATCGCCAAGCGGCTGGTCGACTCTTCATGTGACCCGAAGGCTGGTCTATTCTTGTGTGAAAGAATCAGCTTTGCCATATAACGTGGCAATGCTGCCAGCCTGTTGGGCATAATTATGTCCCGTTGACAGCGATGTTAGATTTTTTATGTCCTTTGAGCTCCCCGCCTCCTTTTTTCTTGGAATTATACATAAGATTATTATTTTATTTTTAAGATCTGTAAGGTCTATTTTCGTGTGGGTATAATTTAAATAAATAATATAATTCTGTAAATGCATATTTGATCTTTCGGCGTCTTTTTTTTTTTATTACCATACAACCTGATAGTGGACTGCAAATTGCAAAAAACGTTAGAAAATATGAATTTCACGAATTGCCCTGACGTACTCCCCTTATGGCGCTAACAAGCGACTTTTGCAGTGTAAATGATTTAAAAAAAAAAAATATGTTAAACTAGAACATTCTCTTAATCATTCAGTATGTGAATATTTTTGATTAAGTTCATTTAATTCAATCGTGAAGTTGTGTCTGACGCGGACAAAACATTGATAATCACACAAAATCTACCAGGAATATTTAAACGAAATGTTTACTATCTTACAGATAATTTTATTATCTATCTTTCAGTATACGCCTTTTTTAAGTTAAAGAATACTATATTTTTATTAATTTTTTCGACTAAACTTTGAGAGTTTTGGACGCAGCGCATACGATTCTCTGGTCGCTCAAGGTCGCCGGCGTATATATCATCGCCTTAACTTAGATGTGGGTAGTTGCCACCACCTATCAACATAATGTATGAGCGGTCGAAACACGTTTCCCCCTAAACATTTTGAATGGCAATAGCAAACTGTGATTTACTTTTTATTACCCGACTGCGCCAGAAGGAGGGTAATGTTTTACCCGACTGCGCCAGAAGGAGGGTAATGTTTTTCGGGTGTATGTATGTATGTATGTATGTAAATTTCTTTGGCACGCTCGGTAGCCCAGGCGGCTCAATGGATTTTGACTTGAGAGGTGTCGTTTCATTCGTCTTAATTGTTTGAGTGACACTGGGTACATCAAAATTAGAAAAATTACACTGGCCGATTTTTGGCGACATATTAGTGTTTTAAAAAAAAATATTTTTCCTCGAAACCTATCGAATGGGGTATTATACAAAGGGTTTTATAAATAGCTTAAAAATATATATACAACTATTTGTTTTAATGTAATTCGGAATGAGAAATGCTAAAAAACAACAAATAAATTAAGTTTGGTTCCCTTTAAGTTGAGTCTGAGAGTCTTTTGCTCTAGCAAAATATTGCTATTTTACGCTATCTAATTCCGTTACGTCGAGTTTATATAATAAGTAGGTACAGTCAGAATATAAATTAAAAGCCAGTATCATTAAAATTTTGATTTATTATTTGTTTTTTAACGTTTCTCTACACTATAATTTACTTACTATGATGATATTATCAATAGGAGAAAAAGATAAAATGTTTTCGAGAATATGGCGGTTTAGCGATTTCTTGCAGCTTTGAAGAGGTTCCGAGAGACTCAGAAGTATTATCTTCACAATGATCCTTTTTTAACTCCCAATCCTTGCGGCTCTTCGCCATATAAGCTCCTGACGCCATTTAGGACATACGAGCGGAAAATGAGGTCATGGTGGGAAAAGCCAGGTGCAGAATACTGATCATGAGTGGACTCAAGAGAGGGACAGGGTGTTGGGACTAAGTCGAGCCACGTGTCCATACCCTGAAATATTAAAAGAAGTAGGTTGCATAGGAAGAACATAAGCGACTAAAAGACTCGATGATATGTAAGAGTTCACGGGAATGAGAGGTTGGTTTTTCATATTCTTTGATATGATGATATTATCCATATCAAAGGTGTTAAAACCCTACTTGGTGTTGTCTATTAATGTCCGCACGCCATTGACTACTTTCGCAACCTTGAGAATCAGTAGGGTCAGTGTATGCACATTGCTTCATCATGGGCGATTTCAACACAGACCTTGCGCAGCCAACCTGTCGTTCCCGTAAACTCTTACATATCATCGAGTCTGTTAGTCTCTTATGTTCTTCCTCTGCAACCTACTCGTTTTAATATCTTAGGGTATTAGACGTGGCTCGACTTAGTCGTAACGACCTGTCTCTTTCTTGTATTGGAAATAGGTACCAACTCAGGGGAGGCACCCTAAAGTGAAGAAGAAGAGGCAATGTTTATTAAAGGAAAATCTCTACGACGATAATTAAATAGCAACACAACCACCTTCTTTCCAATTCTAGCGTTACGGATAAAAACGAAACCGGAAAGTGGGGTAGATGGTAGAAAGAAGATTGAGGTTTGTACCAACTCTTACAAATCAGAACGGCATGAACGTTGGCATTAGAAAAGGTGTCTTACAGATCACTGTAGTAACTTGGCACACATTGAGCATTGTTATGGCAGACATTAAACAAATGGTATTTCTATGGACTGAAGCTCCGACGCACAAAGTCACCAAGGGTGTCGGTTATTGAACTAAAACTTGCATCAGCGGAAGAATTAAAGGAAGCATTGGAAGTAAAAATGCGACTAAGTTATAATTATACCTTTTGGTGCTTCACCAATATCCGTGCACCACCCACCAACAACACTAGTAGGATAATACATAGGTAACAACATGGAAGAGAAAAAATATAAATAAATGTTCAGTCAGTTTAAGGTTTAGGTTAGTTCAAGGTTTGGGGCCGAGGGGCCCTCTAAGCTTGGGGATCTGGTGCACTGCACCGCCTAGCCCTCCGATAGCTACGCCACGGAAAAGCGGGGTACAGAAACTCGACGTTAAGGGAGTAAAAACGGGACAGAAATCGTAGACTCGACGTAGGGATAATAGAAGTGAGGCAAGGTTCTCGGCTCAACGTAAAGAGACTCGACGTAAAGTTTTCTAAATTCTAAATTGATTCACTGCGAAAACTAAAAAGATTAAAATAAAAAAAAATATTAAAAAAAAACAAAAAACCCGACTGCGTGAAAAATTGTTAAACTCAAAAGATAGAAATAAGTGAAAATTTAAATATTTGTCAACCACGATGATTCAAAACCAAAAAAATATTAAAATTTTCACTTATTTCTATCTTTTGAGTTTAACAATTTTTCACGCAGTCGGGTTTTTGTTTTTTTTAATTTTTTTTTTTTGCCAACTCAATTTAGTTTTCTTTTTATGTTTAGGTATTGATTTCAAATCAACTTAAAATCTAATTTTATATTAAATTGTAAATTAATCGGTTCTTCAGGGGTAAAACATATTTTTTTAGAGAATAATTGGTGACAAACCAATTAATATAACAATATTATGAACTACTTACAATGCTAATCCCCTAAATACTTTAAAATTGGACTTAATTTTAAACACCAGATTCTGTTAGAATCTCCCTCGGATTTACAAAGCACTACAATCGGATGACAGCAATGACAGCTTACTTCAAATAGGCGTTCACCGAGGGAGATTGTAAAAGAATAGCATAATATGCTCAGTGCTGAATAGACATACAGAAGAGGATACTTAAAAATAGACAAAAAATGGGCTACTTTTAATCACTGGCCATATTTATATAGCCGCAGTCCAAGTATTTATGTAATTTATATCTGAAATATATAATTTGAATTTAATTGAAATATTTTATAGAATGAATGGTAACTTTTCCTATTGTACTAATCCTAAAAAATGAAAAATAAAATTGCTTTTCCATACATTTTCGTATTGTATTTTGATTCTTCTGGTATGAACTAGTTAACATTGTCACTATTTAATTGTCCTCTCCATTTTCTTTCTCTTCGATACACAATTTTTCTTAATCAGATTTATTTTGTATTCTATTTTTGAATAGGAAAGCGTTCGTTATAGATCGCATGCGCATTGTGCCTTCCGAGCCGGTGAATGTCGTGGTTGAGAAACTTGCTGCTTCTGTAATATTAATGTTACGTTTAGAGTCAATACCAACGCGCCAATATTTACAGTAGACAACAGTGAAATAGAGTAGAATAGCGTAGAATCGAGTACCTAGAAAAGCGTAGAATAGAGTAGAATATAGAAAATAGAGTAGAATAGAATAGAGTAGAATAGAGTTAACCATCCATAGTTCATGACCTGTTTTGCTTGGATAAGTCTGCCACATTCGAGTTAACTTAAAGAAGGTTCATTCTACATAATGGGTATAAAAATAAAGTTAACGAGGAAAAATTGCTTTTGCGTTTATAATAGTAGTACTTACGAATAGGAAGGATAAAATAATGTCACCTAAGTGCAGCTAGTTTAAATGGAACATCGTACCTGACTGCGTAGTCGAATCTGAAGACAAGTTCTCATTTTGCGTATTCGTCATTAGTAGTGGACCAGGTCGCGCCGCAACTTGTCTGGCTCTACGCTTCCGTATGCAGGTATTTACAATGAAATCAGTCTCGTTTCCAATCCTGCGACAAAAAGTCATTATCATCATGTCAAGCTCTAGACGCCTACTGCTATGCATAGGTCTCCATCATAGAGGGGGGGTTCAGCCGTAATCGCCATGTTTGGCCAATGCATGTTGGCGATCGCAGTAGGTGTTATGGGTTCTGTAAGAGCTAAACTTATTGAGCCCTTTCCGGTACTGGGACGTAGTATAATATGGAAGGATGTCGAGGGAAATTTCAATGAAAGTGAAACTTCTCGATAAAATCGCTCTGTATTAGACTTAGATTATTGATAGATCTCCGCGCCGCACGTACTTAGGCGATTCAAAGCGAACGCGAAGCGGCACGAAAACAACAAACTGTCGAAACCTATCGAAGTGTTCTACGTTGTCAAATGCGCGTTGGGTGCGGAGCGGCGCGGCGCGAAGCAAAGCGAACGCAATCAGTTGACTTGACATTTTCACGCGTAATGGGTGCGGTGCCGTGGTTTTTTTTTGTAATGATGTCGGAAGTAGAAATTTTAGTTAATTCTATACAAGAACTTACTGAACAAAAATTATCACGACCGGTTATTATCGTATCATCACCAATGTACAGAGCTCACTGAACTGGCGCGCGGCGGGCAGATCGCAAACACGTAGGACAGAGCCGCCGCTTCGCATCGCATCGAGTTGAATTCGTGTCACCGCATCGAATCGCTTCGTAATTATGTTTTTATTTATTCAAATGTTTATAAATATGATTTATGAATAAATGAATGATTTGTATCCAAGACGTATAATTCCAGTCCCTATGCCTAAAAAAATTATAAAACCGCGCCTATTGGATCATTCAGCTCCCTCCAAAATGGTTGAGCTGAATGGTGTTGATTGATGCGTCATGTTCGTGAACGGGCGCTGTCAGTAGAGATTGGTCAACTCTTAAATGCCATGGTTTTTATCTTGATTATTTTTTATATTTTGTATTTCTAGATTACCTTCATTGTTTTCACATATAGAAGCAACAAGAATAATGTAAGCAGTATTTTGTAAAAACCTGATTTTAAAAGAGTGTCCGTGGAGTTTCTTGCTCGTTCTTCTCCATAGAGACCTACCTACGTTTTGGAACGAGCAACTAGCTTTAACTTTCTGACTAACTGACCGACTCCTTGACAATTCAAAAGTGCCCGTAAATGGTTTAATTGAAATAAATTCTTTGACTTTGACTTTGACTTTGACCTAACCGTATGCCGACTAACCGTATCGTCTCGGTTCTATTCCGGTCCGCCGCATGTCGTCGTCTATTTCAAGCATTTATTTTCCATGATATTGATGGCTATATGCGACAGTAATTTTAAATGTACGTGTGAACAGAGGGACCACACTGGTATTTCCCAAAATAAAATCGTAGGATTCAGTAGTAGTCTTAAAAGAATTGTAAAACTAATCTACGAATTTGTAAGGAAATATATTAAAAACTACAGCCCTTGAAGTGCGGTTCCTCAATCCTCACAGACCATCAGCCAGATCTCGGAAAGTATCTGAAAATTTTTGATATTGTGACTACAGACTTTTAGTATAATATTTGTAAAGATATTTACGGAATAACAGACAAATTAACATCAATGATAAAAAATATATAACGACTAAACTGTGGTCCCTCAGTCCACATATGAAAGATAAATATTTTAGTGAATATTACCGAAACAAATGAATAAAATCTTTCTTTTTCTACGTAAAGTTTACCTATGAGACTTAAAACATTTTGTAAAAACATTATTCAAGAAAATATATATTTAAAGGTAAAAATACAATGTTTCTTTTAATTATATTTGATTGGCAGGACATATTTAAACACTTTACATCATTTTAATTTTTTTTCTTTAAGGCCTGTAGTTTTTAATATATTCCTTACAAATTCGCAGATTAGTTTTATTTACAATTGTTTTTTCAACACACTTGCTCATAAAATGACTCTAATTTCACCGCAATTAGGCACATAATGACACCTGTAATCAAACTGTGACTTTTTCATTGCTATTATTCACAAGTGAGTTATAGGGGATTTTTTTATTTTATTGGTTGAGACTGAGTTGCTTTGTTCTTAAAAAAGTTTCGATACAAAAAAGATCGTGTACAATAGTACAAATAAATTAATGTACCTATTGCTTGCTCATTTCATGCAACTTCGTATTTAAATAGATAGATAGATTTCGACTTGTACGTTTTTAATAAATAAAACTTTCACTCAAATATAACTTTTGTTTTCTCTGTAATAAAGAAAACTTTGAATTCCCCATTTTGGACGTGGCTAGAACGCTATCCGCAAAAAGACAAAAAGAGAAACCTCATTCTTTTAGTCTATGGCCGATCGCCATTATTTGATGCACGCGCATAGGAAAACTGATTATTTTTTCCCGCCATTCCGAAATATTTTTCACAACTCGTTTTCACTGTTGAAAATATTTTATTAGTATTATTTTCTTCACAAGTGTGTTGAAAAACGTCGTATGATACACGTGTGTATTGATGATTACCGTCCTCGGCTCTCTTAAGACCCTCACCTAACGGCTCGGGTCTCAATGACGCCTCAGCGGTAATCACCATCGTTACACACTAGTACCATAATGTACTATAAGACTACTACTAAATCCTACAATTTTTATTTTGCGAAATGCCAGTGTGGTCCCTCTGTTCACACGCACATAATTTTAAATACATAACGATAGATGTGCGGCTCATCACAGCTCCAAGACAACCGGCGGTTGACAGCTGGCTGCAAGTCAGTGCGTTGATATTATGCGGTTTCATTTAACATTTGAAATGCGACCAGCCGTAAAGTGCATTGTAGGTTTAACACATTATTATTATTAGTATACTACTCACGTGTTTACAGCCCTAGGACGTGGGCGCCACAAGGTGTCGCCGTATTGGTTGGAGCCGTTTGGGGCACTCACTGCGCGGTTCTTCCGAACACTGCTGCTCTGTTTAGCTGTAACAAAAACAATAATTATAACAGGCGTAAAAACTTTACTACTACGACCTTTACTACCGACTTCCGAAACTAAAGTCAGATGTTGTTCTTTGTTAGAGATATTTATCACTTAATTAGTTTTTCAACCGCCTTCAAAAAAAGAACGAGGTTTTCAATTCGACACGTAGGTATATTTTATTTTTTATGTTTGACCACGCGGAACTTTTTACAGTGTAGTCCGATTTCAATGATTCTTTTGATTGATAGGGTATACCTTAAAATTGGTCCCATATAAATTTCATGAAAATATTCCACCCTTCAGGGTGGAAAATTAAGGGACGACTGAAATTTTTTGGCTCTATAAAGCGTAAAAAGAAATACAAGCGGTTGCGTCAGGTACCTACCTACATTTTAGCGCTAAAATGTACCTTACGCAGACGTTTAGCAGTATCTACTACGCCGTCTGCCGTTTGACGCCAAAAAACCGTCTCGTGGGCATGAGCTCTTAAAGGCGGAATATTTTCATGAAATTTATATGGAACCACCATTGAGGTCATTAAAAATAAATTTAAAATCAATGTGCAATAAATTGCAATGTAGGTAACTGGGAAATCGCGTAACAAACTTACAAAAAAGGCCAAAACCTTTGCTCCCAACTCAGTGGCAGGAGGAACCGTAGGGTTTTAGCCGTCAAAAGTTCGACATAACCCTCCGTTGTCCCTTGGCGGGATTTCCCCACAGAAAAAAAAGGTATAATCATGTACTCACGCATAGAAGCAGCATCGAGTGGATGCGTGTAGATACGCTTGCGCGACTGTAGCATGCAGGACACGAGCGCTGCCAGTAAGTGGGGTTGCGCTGTCGGTTTCTCGTCTCGGAGTCCTAACTTGTTCAGCGCATCCTGATACCTCTTGCTTGACTTCTTCACAACCCACCATGTCTCCATCATCCCCTTGCCTTTCACATTTACTTCGCCGCGACTCTCAAGAACATAGAAGCCGTTCAGTAGCTATACGACAAAAAACATCTTTATTATTGGTCTTGCAAGCAGCTCCTGGCTGTATTTTTTAATTTCTCCTTTGTCGTGGGCGTGTTACCAGACATAGAAATTCATATACACAAACAACCAGACCCAGAGTTACCTTTAGGCCATACAAATATTTGTTTTCCGCACGAAACGACCCAAAACGACCGGAACCTGCAGCACAGCAGCCGATCGCTCAACCACGCTAAATGGTTCAGCATTTTTTTATATATTGAGCATGCCGAACCGAAACTGCCGAACCGTATATGCCGAACCGAATGTACCGAACCGAATGTGCAGAACTGAATCTAACCGCTATTGCATATAGCGAACTTTGGTGACAACCGGGTCTAATGTTGTTGATTTGGATTACACAGCTCACCTCCTTGGCGTACTTGGTGATCTGAATCTTGCCAATCTCTCCGTTGCTCTCCATCCGCGAAGCCTCGTTGACGGTATTGCCCCAAATGTCGTACACCGGCTTGGAGGCACCGATCACGCCACCAACCAGAGGGCCGCAACTAATTCCTGGAACATATTACGAGGAGAAAGTAGCGTAAGCCGTGTGCTGACAGCCGCGAATAGCACCACCCCATTTCTAGCCGTGGGTATCGTAGAAGGCGATAGAGGGATATTGACCAGAGGATGGGCAGCAGCGTCCTTCTGAGTACCATAACACCTACTGCGATCGCCAACATGCATCGGTCAACCATGGCTTGGGGGAGACCTATGCCCAGCAGTTGAGCATCTAAAGGTTGATATGATGATGATGACTAAAGTAACGCGTCATCTATGTTCGGTATTGTTTCTCCAGGACTCGTCGAGCTTCATGGCTTCGGCGCTTTTCTGGTGGTCGCCACTGTTGATTCTGGTTTACAGGAGTTGCATTGGTCTGGGCATGGTGTGGCTAGTCCCAATTCATTAATTGGGACTAGCCATCACCCCTTTTTTGGGAAGCCGGTAAGAGTCTGGCATGCCCCTCCGTCACCGCCATGGAGGAATACCATGAGGATTCCCAACGCGCAAAAAAAGCCAGTACCAATATAAGTCGCATCAGGGATGGCTGAGATGCGAAACAGAATCCTCTTCGTGATCCGACATATTTTTGGTTAGGTGTGGACGTTATCCGGGTACTCGAACGTAAGATTATTTAATTAAAATTAAAAACAAGAAACAAACACGTGCGTTGGTACTGAGTGTTCAGCTGAGAATGTCTGAGGTCTCCGTCTCCATAATCTGGCCCCGCCAGTTCCCGCTGTCTCCCCTCTACCGACGATCGTGTCCAAGCGGTTAGGCGCGCTTGCGTTTCCGGTCACGTGATCATTAGTTCTCGAGTCAATTTGTTAGATGGCGCTGTCTGTTGTACCGTAGCGCCATCATCCACGACATATAGGTTATAATTTACCGTACGGAAATTGAACCAGCCGACAATCGGTCAGCCACGCTTCAACCCTCTCGATAAAACTAAATTACCAATGTCTATGTAAATGTTGTCTATCTGAATCGATAAAATGCTCTATTTCCTCACCTATTCTCATTCTGAATTTGTGGTAGTTGATGGTTTTGACGTCTTTCCTCAAAGCGAGTGCCAAATCTACCAGTGCGCACAAATGGTGATAGCCTTGCTCTCCCGACTGAACATGAAAATAAACATAGAGGTGTGACTGTGAATGTGTGTTTGAAAATACAATTTTTGAGCAAATAAAATTTATTCTTACCGTATTGTCAGAGTTTAGTCCGGAAGCAACCATGTATGTGGCACCAGCCGTCTTGATCTTCTCAATACACTTGAATCGAGGTTGCAACAGTATCTTGTCGAAGGAAACTGTAAAATACGACAATATTTATCAGTGTAGGCACGATGGGGCAGAGTGAGGTAGACTCGCCCCACCATAGTTGCCTCATACACATGACCTTTACGTAATCAACACGCGATTAAACAAAAGTTTATTTATACTAAACTACAAAAAAAACTACAATCAGCACATCATATCTTATGGGAGTGTATTCTTTGGCAGAAAGAACGCAATATTATGTTGGATAGTGTACAGGCTACATCCGGAGCAGTTTATTATGCGGACCTTGTGGAAACTAGAACTAATTTCCGTGCGTTCAAGCGATTTTGCCATACCTATTATTGGAATCAAAGTTAATGTAACAGCTCACTTTTTAGGGCCCATTAATTATGTCAATTATAATCCGTGGTGCTTAGCAACTGGGCTTTTCCCAGTTGTAAACGTCCCTTTTTGCCTATTAGCCTAGTTCTGTTCTGTCTCCTGCTTGATTTTTAGGGAAGTGGAAAATATGCATTTTCTTACTCCTCCGCTGTTCTTTTCTGATTAATTTCGTTGCGGGATCCAAGACAGTTGAATCGCTTCTCTGGGACTCGTCGAGCTTCATTGCTCTGGCGCTTTTCTGGTGGTCACCACTGTTGATTCTGGCTTACAGGAGTTACAGTGGTTTGGGAATAGTGTGGCGGGCTTGCATATACTAAACTAATATGATAAAGAGGTCTCGTTGGTCTCGTGGTCACAAGCGCGACTGCTGAGCGTGGTCTCCTGGGTTTGATTCCCTGGTCGGGCAAAGTGATATTGGGTTTTTCTATTAAGAATTTCTTAGTAACAGCCCGGAGTTTGGAAGTTAGACATCCCCGTGCCTCGGAAAGCACGTAAAGCCGTTGGTCCTGCCAAGGGCGTAGCTAGGATTTTGTTAAGGGAGGGGCAGGCGTAGAAAAACCAAGAATATATCTAAGGTAAATGCTGCATGAACAATGGGATAGGTTACGTTAAAAATGAAAAACACCTTGAACAAACCCTTGTTCTGCCATTTTTTATACCATAGTTCGGCTTCTTGATTAAAATTAAGTAAATCGTAATATTACTTTACGGTTTGTGAGCAGACGACCCACTAACCGAGCATTCCTCCATCTTCTAGGGGCGGGGGAGGGGGCAGCTGCTGCCTCTACCGTTCGTATCTCGCTACGCCCTCGCTGCACCTGAGCGCTCTCCGGTCGTGTAAGACTGCTTTAGCACCGGACTTTGAGATTAAGGAAAGAGGGAGTGCACCTGTGTTTGCGCACACACTTGTGCACTATCATATTTTCCGCGTACTTAGCTGGTCTCCATTGAGATTGGCCGCCGTGGCCGATATTCGGTCAAAAGAATGATGTCTTCCCCTTGGCCCCGTAGGCCATGTCCCCGTTAAAGAGGATAAGAGGAATTTAATAAAACAATTAAAATTACTTCCCGTTGTCCTCGTACGCTGTCCGCGTTAATTTATTGTACCCAATATTTTGTGAATATTGGTAAAATCTATTTAGAGATAATATCAAATATTTAGTCTGAAATTAAATACCTATTTTATTTTCTTAACAGTCAGTTGTCCCCGTTGCCCGTATATAAGTACATAAGGGGGACAACGGTAAGGAAATTTTATTTTGTGCTGTTGTCCCCATGGGACACAGATAGCGGGG
The DNA here is from genome assembly GCA_947361185.1 of Charanyca ferruginea. Taxonomy (NCBI): domain Eukaryota; kingdom Metazoa; phylum Arthropoda; class Insecta; order Lepidoptera; family Noctuidae; genus Charanyca; species Charanyca ferruginea. The sequence goes on along the minus strand of OX376059.1, from coordinate 24,248,754 downwards.
ACAACGGGAATACATCGTCGTGTTGTTTACGTGGACAGTAGGCCTAAAGCTGTATAATTGCAGTGACGCGGCAGTCGTCGCCCGAACAACATAAAATAAAGCTGTTTACGTTATTAGAAGCGCATGCACACAGATGAGTTGAACTATCTGTATCTACAGACTGCAATGACACATTACATATGATTTCGTTGAGCACGCGCATGCACTTGACTGCATTCTCATCCGAGTAGAATTCGTCGAAGTTGGCGATACATGCGAACATCACCCCCGCTTCTTCATGCACTTGTGAATAAAGGTTCTGAAAATAAAAAAGTACACAATTAAGCTGGTCGGTTGCATAAAGCCAAGCATGGCGATTACGGCTGAACCCCCCCCCCCCTCCCTTGGGAGAAACCTAACCTAAACCTAGCTCAGCAGTGGGCGTCTAAAGGTTGACATGATGATGATGCAGCTGGTCGGTCTGGCTTGGTCACAATTACTAGCTTTTGAAATCAACTTCGTCTAATAATTTGCCATTCAAATTGGAAAAAAAAAAAAAAAAAAAAGTTAATGATTTGACTGAGTTGAGCAAATTGAAAAAGTTAATGATTTGACTACGCAATAAGTTAAAAAACATACAGCAAGTGCCAAATCCCTTCTTGTTTTCTGCTTGCAGAATCAATTACCCTGTTATGCGACGAATTAATTAGTATCGAAGGGGTAATCAAATAATTACCTATACAGGACACCCCTTACAATTGTACAGCGTTGGTTGTGCACTCCTGAATCCCAAGTGACTCGCCCCTACGCGAGTCTCTTGCCAAGTCATCTCTTTTCATCTTGTCAACTTTTAGACGCCCACTGCTGGGCATAGGTCTCCCCAAAGGGGATTCAGCCGTAATCGCCATGCTTGGCCGGTGCATGTTGGCAATCGCAGTAGGTGTTATGGTACTCAGAAAAACGCTGCTGCCCATCCTCTGGTTAATATCCCTCTGTCGCCTTGTACGGCACCCACGGGTAGAAATGGGGTGGTGCTATTCGCGACCGGCACCACACGGCACTCTCTCTTGCCATGTGTTGGGCACAAATCTATACTTCAAAACAAGAGCGTCGCCAGCTAGTGCCCTAGCGGTGGCATAGGCACATGAAGCTTTTGGAATATCTTGGGGAAGGGGATGGGGCAACTCCCCTCCCTACTCATGCCCTGATTACTACGATTACTCAAGGTGGATTAGATTTCAGACTTATATTAATTTTAAGTCCCGGGTTCCGCACGATCACCGATGCCTAAGCTAAACTTAGAGATTACATACACTTAAACTAAAATATACCAAATCAAACTTACATCAGGATGCCAATCTTTGCTTAAGAAATGGTTGACAGTATGGTCCGGCAGTATATGTTTAAGCAAATGTCTGTTAAGTCGCTGGGTATACTCCATCTCATCGAGGTCAGTTTTCGCTTGCAGCTTCCAAAGAAAGTCCAGCCGTGATATCACTTCAACCAACCGTGCGTGGATTATCACCACTATAAGGAAACCTATCATGAGAACCAGCATTTGTGCGGGTAGTAACCTGAAATGTAAAAAGAAAACCTTGAGTACCCTTACAAGCTAGAACTTACTATATAGCTTTTGCCCAGGACTTTGTCCTCCAGATTCCATGCCAGAGGTGTCCTTGTCAAATTTAATTTCGATCGGTTCAGTTGTTTTTCCGTGATATGGTCACAAACAAACAGACAGACAGAGATAGTTTTATCTTAATATTAATGTGGCCGTAGGATGATAAAGTAATCAATACAATAGGATCTTCTTTTTAGTCGCGTTCTTCATTGCTGAAGGTCGTGTCCCTAAAAAGGCTCCGTGGCTTTAAATATGACGCTTTTCCACCTCGTTCGGTTCTCTGTTTCTCTCAGGGCGGTCGTAACAGAGAGTCTAGTGAAGACGGTAATTTGGTCTGACCAGGCGGTTTGGTGACCGTCCGTCGAATAATAGGTATATGAAGCAGTAAAATTTATACCAAGTTTACGATAGATTTGATTGGTGTGGTGGTGCAAGTACAAACATTGTAAGCCATCATCATCCACGGTTAGTTTAGCAGAGTGCAATCTTGTTTTGCCAAGAAAAAATACTCACTTATTATTAATTTGATAATGACTGTAGTAGTGAACTATCAGGGTGCAGTATATCATGACGTTGACGGTCGCGAGCAGCGCCTTGATCAGGAAGTATAGCTTGAGTACCGAGGTGAGCGCGACCAGGCATAGCACCCATGTGAACACCACGTATTCCGGGTGATGGCAGTCAGCTGTTGGAGAAGATATTGCTGAATATAAGAATTAATATTGTTCCGAATTAAATACTTGCATTGACCTTTATCCTGCCGTAGGACAATAAAAGGCTCGTTAAATTTTACAGACATAGTATATTACATTATAGAAATTACTAAGTTGATGGACGGTGGTGAGCAATAATAATAATAATATGTGGGGACATTTTCACACACGGCCATCTGACCCCAAACTAGGGAGACCCTGTATTATGGGTGTCAGACAGCTGATATAAATACACAAATACAATTTTTTTTGTAAATACATACATATATAGATAAACAACACCCAGACACAAGGCAAACACAAGTGCTCATCACACAAATGTTTACCCTGGGCGGGAATTGAACCCGCAACACGCTGCGCAGCAGTCGATCGCTCAGCCACTGAGCCAACCGTGTCCTCCCCACCCACAGCAACTATAACATAAAAGTGAGTTTGGGAATATATTTGCAACTAGACCACGCCTTACAAGGCTGACGAGATTTGTATAAGACTTGGCACATAATATATGTGTATAGACCATGTCCTGGATAAAGATATTGGATACTTTTATCTTTTGTCCCGGAAGTACGTTTCCGACCACCACGCGGGCAGTGCCACAGGCATAAGCTAGCTAATAGCATATTATCATGTAATTAGAGGACTAAAAGCAAAGGGTAGGTCCAAAACTGTCAATCAGGCACATTGTTTAGATGCCATCGAGAATTTTCTTCTGGAGACAGTCTTCGTCTTATTATAAAAAATAACAATGTCTTTTACAAACCTGCCGCACTGCTGCTGTTTGAATCAATTTCTGTCGAATTGCTCGTCATGTTTTGAATGGAACCATTTAGAACGACTGGGAGTATTGTGCTCATATTGCAAGCGTATAGTTTTACCGTACTGCAACAAATAAAAAGAGAGTAATGACCTTGGTGATACTTAAATGTGGACCGACCATAGCTACACCCAGGCAAAACCGCCTTAGGAGATATTTTTATTTGAAAATTTAATTCCCGACCAAAAAATCATGGCGAAACCCATACATTCATTTGTATGAAAAAAAAAAATCATTTAGAGGGTTTCAAATATTTTCCAATGTGAAGAATACATTACCAGGAGTAGTTTGATATACTTAGGTACCATATTTTTAAACCCCCGAACAGTTAAAATATTTCGATTTGAACATAACACTTTTCCGTTTCATCTCGTTGCCCATTACGTGTTAATAAAAAAAAGAAAATGACAAGTTTGTGACATGAACAGATCTATCAAATTGACAGACAAGTGTGTGGAAAAAAATAATCATTATTTGTGACATTATTTTCCATAAAACGATGCAGTTTCAGTGTAAGAATTGCAAAACGGCGGCTGTCAGTTTCACTGTTACTGTCAGTCGCCGTTTCGTTCTGAAATAATTAGCTTTTCGTTAAACTATTCACTTTTAACATCCATTTTTATTGCGGGGGTTTAAAAATATTTTAAATGTCTGAAGATACTCTTTAGGTACCCAAGAGTATAAGAATTATTATTTCAAGTTCTCTAAACATCTTTTTTTTGTACAAATTCTGCCATGATCCTATAATTTTCGATTGAATTTCGGTCGCGGCCGCCAGTCTCAATGGAGACGAGCCAAGTACGCAGGAGATGTTATAGTGCACAACTGTGTGCACAGGTGCACTATCTCTTCCTTTACTCTCATAGTCCAATAGGACGGCAATCCGACACGACCAGGGGTGTGATTCTGTAAGACATCATTCTAAACTTCGAATCTGAATCCGCTGTGAGTTAAGAAACTCACAGCGGATTCAGATTCGAAGTTTTCGTTTTCGTTTTCGTTTTCGAGTTTTTAGAATGCCAATCAAGAGATCGGCATTCTAAAAACTCGGTTGATAATTAGAATTTACACTAGCGCCACCCTTGCGAGCGTGTCCGCGAGTTGAACTAAATTGACAGGGAGATTTTGACAGATAAAGTATGAGATGACGTAAGAAGTGGCATTCTGTAAGGTAATTTCCCCGTCACTTCGACGCTCACTTCGCACTTGAACCCGATTCAAAGTGTCAAATATATCAAGGTCATTTTGAACCTTACAAGAAGTAAGAGTGAATAGCGACGTGAGATGCGAATTGTTGTTCGAATTTTACAGAATCGACCTACAGGAAGCGACCAGGCGCAGGATCTTCTTCTTGATCTGAATCTTGCTGTTCATGGCACGGGGGTGTCACATGGCCAACGTCGCAACTTTGAGCTGTTACTGAGTAATTCTTAATGGAATACACTTTACCCGATTTGGGAATGAAACCCAGGACTCCACGCTTGGAAGTCGCGTCGCTAGGAAAATATCTGGGCGACCGGTATTTTCTTTTTCGTGTTTTTTTTTTTAAATGAAACCTAGCCAGATCGATTTATCGCCCCCGAAACCCCCTGTATACTAAATTTCATGAAAATCGATGGAGCCGTTTCCGAGATTCAGATTATATAAATACAAAAATTGCTCGTTTAAAGGTATTAGATGACATGATGGATGTAAACGTACCTTGTAATTGTCATAACAGTGATGAAGCAGCAGATATGTATGATCTTGAATAGACGCATGTTGTTGAAACTTCTGGAGATCCTGTAGAGGTGCCTGTGGATGCAGGGGAACTCCTCCAACATGACCAGCGCGAATGACAGGGTCAGAGGAACCGTCATCACCATTAGAACTATTATGAGGTTTTTGCAACTGTGAAGGAAGGAAAACAGACTCAAATTTTATTTTCAGTTGAACAATATTATTGTTAAAAAGTTTTTTTTACAAAAAAGACAATCGCCTCAAAATCTAAAAAGTGATAAATAACTTTAGCATAGTACACATATTACTTTAGTTTCGGAAGTCGTTGTCGGTGGCTTTGTTCTGTTTGTTTTGTATTGTCACCGACTTCCGAAACTAAAGTAATGTGTGTTCTGTGCTAAAGTTGGTTAGTTTAGCTTTTAAGTCGGTTTTCTTTTTTTTAAGTTTTTATTTTCCGCTTTTTAGTATTGCCTTATCTTCCAAATCCATTAAGAAACGGCGACATACTTAAAACAGAGATTGTATGTCCTCCAAACATTGAAGAAACTAAAACATCTATGTATTTTTTTTGGGATTTTGTTGATTTTCTCAAAAAGAGAAAAACAATTTTGATAGAATTTATTTGGGACCATTTCGGAATAAACTTCTTTTGAACAATAAAAGCATTTTACAAATCCGTCTATGTATGACAGAGTTATGCCCGAACATACAGAAATAAAAAAATATAAACATCCGAATTCATAACCTCCTCCTTTTTGAAGTCGGTTAAAAATACTATAAAAATAACGTCGTAGATACAGACGTGACATATTTTTTTGCCAACTCAATTGATAAATTGTCGTAATGGCCCAATGGTTAAGGCACGAGCAAGTACCAATGTGACTTTGCAATTTTTCTTAGCAAAAGATATAGGTATGCAGGGTCATCAGATATAGTTAAAGTTTACTTAAAACCTATGGATGTTTTTGAATAAAATAAAACTAATAGAGAATAAACATTTTAATGATTTCATTCGAAAACATTCATCGGTGTCTAAGAAAACGTCAACCATTTCCGATAACCTGCATTGCATACCTATCTCTTTTGCACCGTGACTGTACATCACTCTTCTTCTTCTTCGTATCGCTGGCACGACAGTCTTTTAAATTTGTTCGGCCCAAAATTCAGCCACTTCCACGGCGTCGTCGGTGGCAGCGCATAATTCACCCCGATCGCATGCTTTGGGGCACAAAGGACATGACATGAGGTGCGGCATGGTTTGCAACTCGGCGCCACATGCGCACCCTGCTGCTGCTCTGTCGAGGTAGCCCCATTTTGCGAGATTGGGGTTACACCTTCCCACTTGGGTCCTTAAACGGTTCAGGGACTTCCAGATGGACCACGGAAGGTTAGACCCTGCGGGTAGATGCTCGCTTGGTGGTAGATATTGAGTGGGTGGGAGAAAAGTGTCCTGCCACAGTTTGCAGCGGGCATCACCCGGGTCTCCTGACAAAGAAACTACCGATTTTAGGAAGCTGTGTCTTCTTTTTAAACGCTGCGTTGGTAGTTGCGCACCGAATAAAGGGTGCCTTGTGTCACGCTCCTGTTTCAGTTTCTCAACTGCACTCGCAACTTCCCTTCGGACGTGTGGAGGTGCTATTGCGACTGTGTGCACTGACATCGATGTAGGAACACATCGAGAGGAATCTGGACTTACAATTAATATACACAAGTTTGAAATCGTCAATCCACCTTAAGCAAGCTTGGTGTTAAATGCTCGTGCCTTCTGTATATGGACTTATGGCGCCTCTTCACAATCGGCCATGATGGGCGATTACATGCGAGCTCGATCGTGTGGATGGGGTACTCGCCTGTAGTCGCCCATCATGGCCCGTAATCGTCGTCGTGATTGCGGCGATCGGCGACTTGTCGGTTTTTTGGACACACATCAAAGGGAAACGCTTGTAGTTGCGAGCGCGTGCCCACGCGATCGCCGATCATAGACACTCACCGGAGGACAGCGAAATGTGCGAGCGTCGCGCGCGTTTTTTTTTTGAATGTATTATACTGTATTTTTTTTTATAATGTACTTATATTTTATTATATGAATGTATTATAATGTTATTAGAATGTATATTCTATATAAGGGAAAAAAATATTTTCAAGGTACCTAATGAGTAGGCAGATTTAAAAGTAAGATTTATTTTCTCCAGGCATTCTTCGAACTGTGAATCCATAACTATGTTCGCATAACTAGACAAATGTGTATGGATAAAAGCAATTTTTAAAAAAACAAAAACAAATGTAGAGTAATACCTTTTATCAGCCTAGGTCTATAGGGTATTTTAGGAATGATCACATCTATCTCCTATATTAAAAGGAGAATGTCACTGACGGCTTCCTTTTAATATTATTTTTAAAATATAATTTTATTCCCTATTACGATGAATGCTCAAACACCACCATCTCTTTTTATTCATTTTTTGGCAACTTTTCTTTCAACTACATTCATAAAATGATTGTATACGGAAATAAAATTAATGGTAGCTCCACGTCCATCATGAACGCTTGCCGTTCAATAAATGATCACGGGCGATTGTGTGGATGCATGCACGATGATCGTGACAATTACGTTGCCGATCACAGACTATCAACGAGTGCCGATCATGGCCGATTGTGTAGAGGAGGCATTACACTGCAGTAGGGCAATTATCTGCTGGTATTATTATCTTTTTTATTATTCTAACTTTTGTGGAGTGATTGACGATATCTATCACGTATTGATTGAATGTGACCGGAACATATGTGAGAGACATGATGACATGTATTTAGTGTGGGATTTGAGGCGGGGGCATGTAATAGTATCTTAGCGTCACCGTTTTCCGAGGAGGCTAGGAGGATATGTCAACTGCTGTTCGCTATCTATCAAAGGGATTAGTGACAGTACTATAATGCCTTTCTACTCTGATGTACAGACGCCAACACATCAAGCCATACCTAACTGTCAAATTTTCCCAATTGAATATGAACCTTATGCTTTTGTAATAAAGTTGTAAATCTATCAAAGAAATTTGACAGATTGTAGTAGCTTGATGTGCTGGCCTCTGTACATTATAATTATAAACGTAGATATAAAAACAGATGTCTACTAAACTGGTGTAGTTTTAAGTTGAAAATGTTTTGTTATGGGGGTGACATTATCACTATGTGACAAAGCCCCCTTAAATAAATAAAGATCTAAAAAAAAATTAAAAATATTCTAACTATTTATTGATTTCAAAGCAACTAAACGTCTGATTTTACAGGTAATTGAAAATATTTTGGAATTTTATGGCCAAAATAAAGTGTTTTTTTAAGTGTTGAAATTATTTGTTAATAATATTTAGTTAGTGTACTTACTTATAGTGGATAAGGGTTTGTACAGTAACAACGAACAGCCACAACACCATACAGCACATGATGTTTGACTTGAAGGCCACCACATCGATTGTTCCGAACAGCTCTTCGATATTGGGCCGGTTGAACCGCAGAGACCAACCGTACATACCAGAGTGCAGGCGCATCCGTCGGATAGACTTCATCTCGATCAAGCGGTTTATTATGTCATTTTCCTGTTAAAACCGAAACGGAATTAATAACTTAATTTAACTATAGGAATGTCACATCATCAACTTTCAAATTTCGAGTTGCTATTGAGAAATTCCTAATGGAGACTAGAATTATTACTTCGCCCAAATTCAGCAGTTGCGATCAACACCACGAAATTAACGAGGCTGTCAAATGGTATTTAAAATAATAAGGTCCCATTAAAATAGGTGGACAAATTTTAACACACCGTTCAGTACGTCTAAAAAAAGAAAAGATATTCAAGCAAAATCACTTTTATCAGTGTTTTCTTTGGTTATATCTTTGGCTAAACGTACTCAACGCTGTATTAAAATTTGTCCACCTATTTTATTGGGAGCTTGTATAGTCCTCCTTATCGATTTCGATAACGGCGATCCTTTAAAAAAATACTATTTCCTTGCGTGTGCCTTAATATGACTCGCCAGACCGAATTATGTTTTTAATACCCGGTCACAAGTAATACAACAAAGTTGGCCCGCACTGTTAAAAGTATAGGTATAGAAAGGTCTTTCTTTTCGTACTTGGCGCTTTTCGTTCAATGTAACGAGTCGCTTTTGTTCAAATAATTGTATATTTTTATTGATAGTAGAACGCAAGACGATCTATTCGAAGCGAGCCTCTTCCAACCTTTAGGGTCAATAGCGCAAGCGTTTAGGTGTCTTTTGAGGTCATCTTTATAACGCAGATGATGACCACCATGCTTCCGAGAAGTAGCGGCGTCCATCACTGACTGTCAGGCAGACATTGGCCATGATCGCGTTAAACATCTTGCTACATTGCAACTACTTCTAAAATCAAAGTGTTTCCTCACCTCAACTTCATACATTGGAGGTATATCGTGGGTCAAGTCCTCTTTTGAATTGGCCCACTCGCCATCGTAACACTGCAACAAAATATTTACTATATTATACTTGCTTATGTCTCCGAATTTATCCGCGTGAATGTCGGTTATCTATGGGGCTTTTCACTTTTTTGCACGGAATCCTAACTCTTCTTCTTTTTGTAAAATAAAAGTAGCCATATGTTGCTCCTTATAACATCAGCTATCTGTCAGTGTAAGTCCCGTTAAAATCGGTCTGGCCTATCGAAAATTAGCCGGAATACACAGATAGACATTAAAAATGTTTTTTTTTGTATAACCTAACTGCATTTAGTAAAAAAACTGTTATTTTGTCATTACAAACAAACATTTTAATTTATTTGGCCAGTTTCAGTGGGGAACTACCCAAGTGCGCAGGAGATATTATAGTACACAATAAGTGTGTGCGCAAACACAGGTGCACTCCCTCTTCCCTCACTCTCATAATTTGATAGGACGGCAATTCCACACGACCGGAGACAGATCAAGGGCATGACTATCGGCTAAACGTGCATTTCGAGGCACGAGGGTGTTACACCGTCAACTTCCTAATTCCGGGCTGCTACTGAGAAATTCCAACAACACTTTGCCTGGGAATCGAACTCAGAACCAGGCTCAGCAGTCGCGTTTGCGACTACGAGACCAACAAGGCATTCATCGTCATCTTCATCATGTCAACCTTTAGAAGCCCACTGCTGGCCATAGGACTCCCCCGACGGGGGGTTCATCCGTAATCACCATGCTTGGCCGATGCATGTTGACGATCGTAATAGGTGTTATGGTACTCAGAAGGACGCTGCTGCCCATCCTCCGGTCAATATCCTGTTAGTCCGCCTCTGTACTTTGTGCTTGAAGTGTTAATAAATAAATAAATATTCCTCTGTCGCCTTCTACGACACCCAAGGGTAGCAATGGTGCTATTCGCAAATACCACGCGGCTTCGCAGAAATGGAAAATATTACGTCTGCAAAAGGCATCTGGGGCGTCCATTCCTCGGCGATGCTGCTTGCCGGGCGAGAACCGGGCATATCGCAGGTTATCTGCAGCGCGGACGGCATGCTGTGGATCATAAGATGCGATAATTATGATAAAGATAGATTAGAGAGCTTACAAATAGTTTACTTAAAGACCAGAACTTTCTTTGTTAGAAGGCTCCAAAGCTGTATCTATTTTTAGTAACAATCTAGTGCATATGTTACGGCTAATAGCCGAAGTGTGGCTACACCTAGTTTTAGCCGGCCACATGTGGTTAAACTTGGATGTATCCTACTTATTGGAACCTGAAGAAGACGGTCAACGTCAGGGGTACTTCGAGGTTCGGTTTGGTTAGGTTTCTTTAAACCCTGCAGACAGAAATCGGAGTCCCATATTGGTTTGGTAAAACATAACCAAGTCGGGGTGCCCCAAATCCCGAGCTCGCAGACTACACCTAAGTTTAACCAACTGCTACCGGCTACATCCAGTTCTAGCCGGTTAAAACTAGGCGTAGCCGCACTTCGGGTTTCAGCCGTAACATAATTATATATATCAATGAAATATCGCCGTCCCCGGAAAATAAAATGAAAGCTATTACCAAAGTTTTATCCATATTTGAAGCCTACGGTGCCTAATACATCTGATCGGAGCAGATATCCGATCACCGAACTATTTATATATATCTACTTAATTGAAATATCGCCGTCCCCGGAGAATAAAATGAATACCTACTGCTATTACCAAAGTTTTAACCATATTTGAAGCCTACGGTGCCTAATACATCTGATCGGAGCAGATATCTGATCACCCTACTATTTACGTTTAGTTTACATACCTGTTCCTTTGTGATTTTCTGTCCCCTTGCTGATCGGGCAGTTCGCTTTCGATGTCAGGACTCTTAATGAAGTACGTGACAGGGTGGTGTTTTTGAAGGTACTGATCTCGCGATCCACCGTCTCCAGGTTCCACCTCAAATTCTCCTTTTAAGCACTCCAAAGTAGCAGCCGATATGTGTACACGGCTGGAATATATAATGCTTGTTACGTCATCTCGAATGTCATTTGTACCGCATAGGTGCATAAACAGGATTGACCTTCATTATTTTCCGCCCGACAGTCGTTGAGTTAAACGCAGGGTTGATCATGGTGTTCTATTACGTGCCTGAGCTTAAAGTTCAAACTACTTCGGACTTGTGGAGGGAGAGGGAGATAAGTCCCTGGTTTAGTAATTTATTAGGGATAATAAAGAGTAACATGCTGAAAATTACAGAGAAATACGTAAACTAAGATTTATGAAACATGAAACCCACACCATTGCCCACGTATTATTTAAATGATAGTTTAAAGAAATGATTGTTAGAATTTAAAAATAAACAATCGTTATCATACGAGGCTTGTGGTTAAGTAAGAGATGTACGGATAATAATAATAATAAAAATCATTTTATACCTGCTTAAATACTAGGTCACATGAATTTAAGTGAATTTAAAGGTCTTACAGATAAAGTAAACCCTGACTCCCAAACTAGGAGATCCTGTGACTTAGGAGTCAGTGTTCTGCTGTCACTATGTTACCAAAAAGCTGTTACTACAAAGTGTGTTATATTGGCACTTAAAATCTTAGCGTAAAAAAAACAGGTTTGAGTAAATAAAAATATTAAACTAGGATTAGAGGAATTTATTAAACGGAATTGTATTGTGAGTGTGCATGTGTAATTGTGTGTGGAATTGGAGGTGTGTATGTGAGAGTGATTGATCGGTTATGGTTAAGTATGCCTGCCATGATCGGTTCGGTGATCATTCATTTTATACGGAGACTTCTCCGTATCTCGGAGAGCCCGTAAAGCCGTTGATCCCGGCTGTAATTTGTACATCTTCAACAGTCAGTTATGAGTAGTCAGAAGCCATAAGTTCCCATTTCAAATTGATGCCCCAAAGTTGAGATTGCATCCTTACCGAATGTTAGATCATTAAATTGTAATGAAAGTTTACCCAGGCAAGCCACCGCTTTCCATGTGGTTGGCTAGGGTGACGTCACGAGACCACAAGTCGAACTGCCACTTCAGGAGACCCAGGACACCACACAACACCTTACCGCTGTGGATACCGATGCGCATGTCTAGTTCCACCTGGACAAAGATAGATATTATAATAATAAGATAGATACGGTGGCCAATCTCAATGAAGATAAGCCAAGCCAGGAGATATTGTAGTTCTGTTATGCACTACAATATCTCTTGACATGCATAGTTCAATGGGACGGCAGTCCGAGACAACCGGAGCACAGTGTCCACCCTAGAACAAGCCAGGTGGACAAAAGTCATTTTCAAATTCCCGAAAATTTGTACGTTCTACCTGTAAACAACACCCCTAAACCTCTGATTACAAGAATTGTTTGCGTCTAACATTCCATACTGATGAGTCATCGTTTATCAAAGTGAGCTAATGAGGTAAATGCAGATAAAGAAATAGGTCAGTTGCATTTTCGCGACACTTGCACTAACATCTCATGGTGGCAGTTTTGTAGAAGTTTTAGTGATGGGTTTTACTTGAAGGTATGTACAATATTATTTTCTTGTTAGAATCTTTAAATGTGTCATAAACATTCATAAAGAAGACTATCTGTGAATACACAAAAAAAACAATGTTTTTCTTTGTTATCAAACTTATTAGGCTTGGAAAAGCCATGTATCCTCTTGTATCCGCTCTGAATTTTTGATATGTTTTAGCTACATGGCTATAGATATATATGACATATATTTTATGTAGCACACTTGAGTAGGTACAACATTTTTTTTTCTTCTTTTGCACAAAAGATTTACTCTATTAGTAAAATAGAGTTTTTCGAAGAGTGGCTTAAGCACGAAAAAGACGAAAGAAATGATCGTCTATTTGAATTTATTTTGTCTAAGTGTGTTTTCTCTGACATCACTGAAGAATGTTAAATTGAAATTAAGATGAAATTAGCCAGCATTTCTTCGAAAATTGCTACTGACTGGGTGTCTTCAGGAAAGTCAAAACAGCGCTTCCTGAATAAGAGTAAGTTGTGGCTGGAAGGCGAGAAGATAGAATTCTGACTGCGATCGACGCAACCGCAACTTTCTACCTCATCCGCTGACCTTTCTTGACCCGGAAGACCTAAAAAAGTCTTTGAAGATTCGTCTTTTTAAACTATGAAACGTAGAGTTGCTGATCAAGCTCAATCGCGGAGTGTTGAGGAATTAATGACTACTGCAGAGGTAGCTGCATGGTCAACTGGACATAAAAACGTTGCCAGAGTTATAAAGGACATTGGCGAAAATCCAGCTTCTGCAAGTGCATGCATTAGCCTTCAACAACTAAATGTTGTGCAAAGTGATAGACCGCTTAGCAGTGACGAGGCATTAGTGTATTATATTGATTCAAAATCAACAACTCACTCATATAAACAGACTAGGCGTACCCAGACCAGTAGTGCAATTTTGTAAGAATTCACTCGCGATTTCGAATCCTATCTCATTTCCGATTTCACTTACTAGAAGTGAAAAGTATTTGGTTTTCGATTAAATAGTAACGAAATAATAGTTCGCTTCACCTATGCCAGCACTTAGTAGCGCTAGCATAGTTTTTATCGAATTACAGACTACCTAAAACAGTTTTCACCGCGGAATCAGAAGTGAGATCTGGAGTGAGTTCTTACAGAATAACATAACAGGAGTAACTAGAGTGGACTATGAAAGTCGGCCATCACGTGTTTCCATCATATATGATTGCATTGTTAAATAAAAAAAAGCGTGTTATCCTTCCTTATATTTGTAGCGATTAAGATAATTTTATCCTATTTTTTTTCCCTGCATTATAATCGTGTATACATGAAATAAAATATTTATACACAATTCCTATGCATTTTCTTTATAAATAACTAAATTATAGACAACCATTTTTTTTTTCCCTTATCCTAGTGTTCATCAAAATGGATGGATGGACCCTAATCTTATTACAATCTAGCCTTGTATATAGACTAATAAGTAATTTAATTAAAACCTAAACTGTTATTTTGTCTTTACTAAGAATGTGTCCAATGGCACTTTTCTTATTGTTTCTATTAAGGCGAATACACTTCGTTCTTGTGTTTATTTGGTAACACTTGTGCTACATAACACTATTCACTTTCACTTATTAAAATATTTTTTAATTTTTTAATATTTTTGTCCACCTGGCTTGTTCTACGCCGGACACTGTGCGGAGGGAGATCAGGCGCAGAGCCAAAGGCTTTACGTGCTTACTAAGGCACAGGGATCTAACAGTCCTAGGTTTATGCTTTTTGAGTATTTGTATGTATATTTCTTTGACACGCTCTGTCACCTAAATGGTTTGACGGATTTTAGTTTCAGAGGTGTCGTTAGATTATTCTTAACTGTGAGAACTAGCGCAGCCACTCGACTCATGTTCAACGTGTCGAGTGGCTGCGCACCAACAATTTCACGAGTCAGCGGGGGTGAGGAGCGGGGTACTGCGCAATCAGTAGCGCACTTCAAAGCCGCCATTAAGTTTGAATCGAACTGTATCTATGGCTAATTTACTTACCTCAATTCCAGGCAGCATTGAGGCTTCCATCACTTTCCGCACTTTGCGGATGGCGCGTATCATATGCAACCCCATATTGACGCAGCATTGAGCGTGGTCCTCGCGCGTCTCGGGCACACCACACACGCAATAGTAGCAGTCGCCCAGCAACTTGATGCGGACGCAGTTGTTCTCCTGGAAAATGGTATTCAGCTAAATCAGCAGTTTTAAATCGCATCCGTTCAGTTCAGTGCGCACGCATCTTTATACTAAACTGGTGTTTACTATGGACAAATACTGAATTCAGCTGAATAGGTGTAAGGCCCAGACTCTATCAAAGCGGAGAGGAGAGGAGATGTCTCGAACAACCTATCGGCTTGCGTTATTTTCACATCTCACCGCTTAGCTTCAACGCAATACAGTGTCCCATTGGATGTTTACTAGTCATCTCCTTTCCTCTTCACTCCGGTGGAGTCCGGGCCTAATAAGTCGGTGTGAACGGCTCGTGACTAAGTAAAACCCGTTCGGATCGATCAGTGAAGGTTAAGCTTCGCTTACCGCGGTCGGTCCATGGATGAGTGGCCATCCATTTCACACCAAGACCCCTTTGTGCCTCGGAAAGCACGTTAAGCCGTTGGTCCCAGCTGTCATTCGTAAATGTTTAACAGTCGTTATGAGTACTTAGAAGCCAGAAAGGCTGACAACCAGTCTTGCTTAGGGGTATCAGTATAGTGTTACCTAGTATCTGAATTGTGGAGGTCAGAACAGTCGCTTCATGTGAAACACTGGTTTCCAGCTGAATCTGGTTAGACTGGAAGCCGCCCCAACATAGGAAAAGGCTAGGCAGATGATGATGATGTATAATAAGTCATGCATGCAGTCAGCATGCCGATAATATTGGAGAGAGAAGATTTTATCCTGTAGGTGTACTTAGAGGTACTTATATAAATATAAAGGTAATTATATAATGTGTTAAAACTAACGCGTCTGGAGCACACGAGAGACCAATTCAAACTCAAATCATTTATTTGAAACTAGCGACACGGCCTGACTTCTCATGGGCCTATAGCCTTCCTCGATAAATGGACTATCCAACATAGGCGTAATTCGTACTTTATGAGAGCCAGTCGCAGTTTAAACGATATTTCATGTGAACATGGCATTGATCTTTTCTACACCAATGCAAGCACAGTAAGCAAGCTCTTAGCAAAGTAATTTTTTGATCAAGATTGAACGAAATTAACCAATACTGAGGAAATAATTATCTATACTAATATTATAAAGCTGAAGAGTTTGTTTGTTGTTTGTTTGTTTGGTTGAACGCGCTAATCTCAGGATCTACTGGATCGAATCGAAAAAATATTTTTGTGTTGAATAGTCCATTTATCGAGGAAGGCTTTAGGCCCATGCGAAGGATCGGATCGCTAGTATACCTATACTGTGATGAAGTCATAATAATTTTGTATTTATCAGGGCTTGTAATTACCAATTTAATAATGTATGTATTATTGTTATAATGTTGTTGGTCTTTAAGCTTTCCTAAAATAAAATAAATAAATTTACCGAAGCCAACTTGTCGAAGCCTGCGAACAGCCCATTCAGTAAAATGACCACATCTTGCGCATTACATTTGCTTG
Organism: Charanyca ferruginea; assembly: GCA_947361185.1. NCBI lineage: Eukaryota > Metazoa > Arthropoda > Insecta > Lepidoptera > Noctuidae > Charanyca > Charanyca ferruginea. The sequence continues at coordinate 24,232,288 of OX376059.1, read as the reverse complement.
ATATTTCTGAAAGATAGTAGGTTACTTTAATAAATTTGTTATTTTTAAGCATAATTTCAAAAGAGTTACAAACAAAAATTACACCGCATATATCCATCAGTTAGACACGTGTCATAATGGATTCCCGAAAAGTCTATCTGAGCTTATCCACCTGAATAAGGCGCCTTGATAGATACGCGCTTTTGGGATCAACCTGATTCAGGTTGGTCAAGTCCGTGCATAGCATGCCACATAATTTGGAATATCTGAGAAACTGCAAAGGTTTAGCTGAGCCTGTGCTGTGCCTGCATGTTTGGAAAATAATAAGGGGCTTCCATCTCTTCCATTCTTCTTTCTTTCATTAATTTCACAGCGCATGTTTAATCTTAAACCGAGTCACCGACATAGCAAAAAGGATGGCCAAGCTCAAGTGGTAGTGGGCTGGGCACATTGCCTATCGAGCTGATGACCGATGGGGCACAAAGATCCTGGAGAAGCGGGCCTCCCAAAAGGTGGACCGACCACCTACTCCGAACCGGAGGAAACCGCTGGACAAACGCGGCGCGGGACCGACACAGGTGGAGATCTTTGGGGGTGACTATGCCCAGCAGTGGCCGCCATCATGATGATGGTGATGATAAATTTAGCCCAAAGGTGCTTAACCTTTTATTCCTTGACTTTTGCCCGTCTATCTGTACTTTCAGAAGCGTTACACTCACCAGTAAATCCCTTGATATCAGCAAACAGTATGGACACGTCCTGGTGGTGATGTACCACGTCTAATAGCTGGCTGAACTGCTGCTCTTCAATCTCTCCACCCGTCATGCCTACATGACTGGAGATCTTTGTCGCCAGGAAGTCCGGTATCACTAATGTAAAATTATTTGTCAGTTTACGTTAAAACCGTTTGAACGTTGAAGTTCTATCGCATAACCTGTCTGAAAAGTTCCTCTGGTAAATACTTAATTTAATGTTTGAATTATGGTAGACAGTGTTTGTTCCGACATTGTGAAACAAGTCCTTAGTGCTACTTGCTACTACTAGAACACTGGTGGCAGTCACAAGATAAGTTTTCTATGGTAATCGATACCATAGAAAAAATATGAAAAATTTCGTTGCATGGCCACAGTTTGCACTATTATGGCCGCCAATGCTGGCTCAGCTAACCGATGATAACTTTTTAAAATATCGGCATTTTCGAACGTGGAACTCGCAAAGGAGATTTTTGGGCTTGAGTGTAATAAGTTGTTTGTATATACCACTTTCATTTTTTTACAACCTGGGGTGTGATTCTGTAAGACCTCATTCTAAACTTCGAATCTGAATTCGCTGTGAGTTTCTTGATTGGCATTCTAAAAACTCGGTTGATAATTCGCATTTACACTAGCGTCACCCTTGCGAGCGTGTCAGCGAGTTGAACTAAATTGACAGGGAGATTTTGACAGATAAAGTGTGAGATGACGTAAGAAGTGGCATTCTGTAAAGTAATTTCCCCGTCACTTTGACGCTCACTTCGCACTCGAACCCGATTCAAAGTGTCAAATATATCAAGGTCATTTTGAACCTTATGCGAAGTGAAAGTGAATAATCGCTATTCACTCTAACTGAGGTTCAAAGTGAGATGCGAGTTGTTGTTTGAATTTTACATAATCGACCTACAGGAATCTCAAGATTGTATGAAATCGTATCCGTCTTCTATACACTATTTACCTACTTTTTAACCGACTTCAATAAGGAGCAGGTTATCAATTCGTATGTTTATATATATATATTTTTTTTTAAATGTATGTTCGGGCATAACTCTGTCATATATTGACGGATTTGCAAAATTCTTTTTTTGTTCGAAAGGGGTTTATTCCGAAAAGGTCCCATATAATTGACATTACTTTACTTTCGGAAGTCGGTGGCAATACAAAACAACAAACACGAAGCCACCGCCACCGACTTCCGAAAGTAAAGTAATGTGTGTTCTGTGCCAAAGTTATTTATCACTTTTTAGATTTTGAAGGCGGTTTTCTTTTTTTTGAAAATACTTTTTTTTCCATAAGAATACTCAATCAGAATATGAGTTAATGAGACAGTCTAGTGTTCTCATTAGCTCGTATAATCTATTACTTTAAGTACTACTGTATGCCAATGTTTGATGTATATGCTGTCGGTGAATTGAAAAAATAAATAAGCACTCACCACTCTGAAAGAGGTTCCACTGCTTATCGCTCTCCATTTTAGTTCTCTCCCAGGTTATCATTGACTTGCGCGTCTCGAGAAACACCTTTCTCTGTCCCCAGTCCACAAGAGACTTGGCATACATTCCGGCAAAGTTCACCGCTGTGTAAAGCAACACATTGCTAGCTATTCGTCGAAGTATGCATGTGTAATCCTAAAATTAGTATTTTTTATCAACCTTAAACAAAAGTGGTTTCTAGCGGGTCCAGACCATCAAAACTTGCGTTGGTTTTAAAAGCATGACCCGAATATGAACAAGATTATACTGGCAACCTTTTCTCGTCTTGGACTAGACATCAAACCCGAATGAGACCTGGGTAATCCTGAAATGTAGGCCTAAACCTCCATATGTAGACAAGGTGACCCCATGGATTCAACCGTGGACGTTTCCGCCCCTGGATATTTCCATATCCTACTAATATTATAAATGCGAAAGTTTGTAAAGATGTTTGGATGTTTGTTACTCAATCCCGCGTAAACCGCTGAACAGATTTGAATGAAACTTAGCACATAGGTAGACCATTTCTTGGATTAACATACAGGATACTTTTTATCCCGGTAATATGTTCCCTTGGGATAATTTTACGCAGGCGAAGCCGCGGGCAGAAGCAAGTTAACCATATATTTTCTGACGTAAAGGTATGCTATGTTACTTAGAAATAGTGTGACAATGAAAGAATGGTCGAGTGGTTTGCCTTTAATAATTGATAATGATCTAAAATTCATCTGTGTTACCTAACGAATTATAGCTTACTCGAGCATATTGCTGTTCTTTCTAACCTGACTATTGTACTTACATTAGTTAGACTGTTAACAGCGCTAGTATTCTTCTCTATCTCAAACTTTATGAGAAACATAGTGTGACCGATTTGAGCCAAACCAGACACGATCCCAATAGTGATGCACCAACCCAGAGATAACGGGAACATCGCGTATGGCACGAATACTATGAACAGCATGTACCAGACTTGGTTTTGAGACTCGTGGAAGCCGATGCCTTGCTCGCATAAACCTGAAGGAAACAAAAGTTTAGTGCTAGCATGCCCATTATGATCGATTTTACAGTTACTTTATTCAAACCACAACTGACGTAGCCGACATTTTCTACAAGGAGCAAGTCACTAAGCCACTACGACTTTCAAACGAGAATAATAATCTAATATGTGCGGTTAAATACTTATTATGTCTTACGATACCTTGAATGAGAAGTAGTAGCCAGGTACCCGCCGCGGCCCATTGGATATGTTTGTTAGCAAAGGTTCGCCATAAGCTCAGCATACACAGACAGATGTTTAAAGAACCGAAAAACGCCGTCCATCCCATCTGTCTGGGACTAGGCCAAGAGTCTGCAAACCATACGTACATACTATTATTTTTGAGGTTGGATTTGACCAAATTTGTATAAGTCCTATCCTGGGAATTAAATCACACATTACTCTAGAGTTAGAGAACTTTTCGTTTTACCAAATGTTAGTTCCGGAATAACAGTATATCCGAGAGTAAATCGCCAAAACGTATCGAGTAACAAGTTATTAGAAATTAATACAATGGCGGCCGCTACATTACCAGTTAACAATGACAATTCTTGTAAATGTGAACATCATTGACAGTTGACACCATTACAAACCGGCAAATTAATGTAGACATAAAATCTTGGCTTCCGTTTTATAAACAATTGTATTTTTATTTTAGTTGGCTTACACATGTGATCCGCCAACTCAAGAGTAACAATGATTAGTATTGGCTACTCTACGTTTGTGATGGAAAGACGCAAACGAAGTTATCTGAGAGTAAGACCAATGAGTCAAAGTCGAAGGTCGATTCAAGGGTTAATTACCATGGTGTAACATGGCATTTGGTTGAATCGGCGCTTAGTGTTATAAGTATTTCAATATGTGAAAGGATAGTGAGGGAGAGGAAGGCCAAAGAAGAGATGGATGGATTGTGAGAAAGATGGATAACCTTGGTGAATGAAAGAAACGGGAGTCAGTATAGCTTGACAGTTCGCAAGACGGAATGGCAGAAGGAAATATGTTGCGGCGACCGCAAGTAATATGGGACAAGGCAACGGAGACGATAAATTATATAAATATTATGTTTTACAAAACTTACTACTTCCGTCTGTGAGTGTATAGATAACCACCAAAGCGACCTGAAATTTAGTAATAGAGTTTAAAAAAAAATCACTGATTTGAACATAGATTGAACATGAAACTACAATAAAACCGCAAAACAATGTGCGGTTAAGCAGAAGGTTCAGTACGGGCGAGCAGAGGAAACATAAAATAATTACTAAGTTTATTGATAACTACTTTGCCCGTTTATTTTTTCAAGAATCCCTATTTATTTTTTCAAAATATTATAGCCTATGTTACTCAGGCATAACGTAGCATTCCAATGGTGAAATAATTTTTTAAATCGGACTAGTAGTTTTTGAGTTAGTCGTTACAAACAAACAAGAAAATCTTTCCTCTTTATAATATTAGTTAGATTCGATTTATGCAAGGCATAAATAATAAATAATCTTCTTCTTCTTCTTCTTGCCCTGATCCCTTAATAAATAAAAATAATCAATAAACAATCATGAAAATATAAAAACCGGACGGTGCGAGTCGGACTCACCCACCGAGGGTTCCGTATATATTTGTAGGTACATAACCAGACTTCTGTACTAATCCCTACCACCCATACTTTAATCTACTTAATATAAATGCGTTTTTTGCGACATAAAACGACCATATTTTTTTCACGTTAACATAGAGTGTTGATTTTTTTACAACATCAAGGCACCGTAGATTTGAGCATATGGTTTTAATTTCAACTCGATACCTCCACGCGTTCTCGAGATAAAGGATCTTGACAGACAGACAGACGGACAACAAAGTGATCCTATAAGGGTTCCGTTTTTTTCTAACTGAGATACGGAACCCTAAAACCAACGATATATTTACAAATACAAAAAACATTTTATCATCATCATATCAGCCTATCGCCGTCCACTGCTGAACGTAGGCCTTCCCTAAAACATATGGTAATCACAAATCTTCAATCATCTACCTAAACTTTTCTCAAGTCTCTGTTGGGGTCGGTTTCGGATGCAGCTGAACACCAGTGTTTTACAGGGAGCGACTGCCTGTCTGACCTCTACAACCCAGTTATTGGGTAACACGATACCCCTTCGTAAGACTGGTTGTCAGACTTCCTGGCTTCTGACTATCCAAAACAACTATCAAAGATCTACGAAAAATCACAAACCTTATACTGTGTAAATACATCACTTATCATTATCATCAGCCAGAAGACGTCCACTGTTGAACAAAGGCCTCTCCCATAAAACGAGAGGAAACCCGCCGTTTACATCTACCGGTTACCCGCGACCTTAACGATGTAGTCGGTCCATCTGGTGGGAGCAGTGGCGTGCCTTCCATTAAAGCCCAAAAGCCAGGCTTTCAATCAATATTGCGAGACAATAAAAATATATCTCTAAGTAGGTATTGAGTCATTATCTCATCTGTCGGGTTTGCCCTAACTTTGACCCCTAGGCACGCCACTGGGTGGGAGGCCTACCAACGCTGCGTCTTTCGTTCACCACTCGAGAACCTTTCTTCCCCATCAGTTATCGGTTCTTCGAGCGATGTGGCCTGCCCATTGTCACATCAACTTGCAAATTTTGAGAGCTATATCGGTGCCCTTAGTTCTTCGTCGGATTACCTCGTTCCGGATTTTATCGCGTCACATTACTTATAGGCATGTAATAATCTATAAACAATATTTTTTATAGTGGCGCCTTTAGTATCGACTAAGTAAGACTAAATAGTACTTACTTTTAGTGCTAAATCGACGAGGTTGACCATTATGAGGGACTTCTGCCGCTGTTCCCTAGAATATCTTTGGTAAGACCGTTCTATGCTTCGGGTCTGGAAATAGAGTTTTAGTGTGAGAAAATTCTCTTCAGATTAGAAATCATCACAATAATCGTTTGTCTTAAACGCGGTAGATACAAGGCCATACGCATAAGGCATGAAGTCCGACTTTGTGCCTTTGTGCATAAAGTATCAATAAATAACAAAAATATTAAAGATAATCTTTACAACGCACCTTAAATGTATTGTTGATAGCTGGACAGAATATTCCTTTGTAGTGTCGCGGCCTTGGCATTTCATCTGAATACACTGAAAATTACAATACATATAGTCTAACGTTGTCTGTGAAATGAGTCTTGGCGCTGTTCGTCAGCAAATTTAACCTTTTATTAGTCGCGTGGGGTGCATCGGACCTCAAGCAACTTAGATTTAGTCATAGTAGCTTCCTAGCTCAGGAGCCCCTTCTTTTTCATTGTGTTGTTAGCCATGGCTACATTCACATAAGCAATGCGGAGGTGTCTGGGGTCTAACGGACCCCGTGCGACTAATAGTGTAGTAGAATTTTTGGTAAGAAATTACTTAATAACGCGGTACCCTCAACTACTGAAAGCAATTCTAGTGGTTCCAAAGGGTGTTTTCATATATGTGTAAGGTCTAAAGATAGAAAAACGAGATCCCAGTGGTAATTGCAATGGATATTTATGAATAACAAACACCAAAAAGAAGATAGTGATTCCTGTGCTAAGTAATTATTAATTATCATTCAAGACTGTTTTATAAGTTTCTATTTAGTTATTTTCTAGAATATTACTATTTTTATTAAAATAAGACGTTGTTCTTCAAGTTCCTACATAAAATAAATATTTAAATTTATTTTACTTGATAATCATTCACAATTAATTCTGGGGTCCGAATGGACCCCACGCGACTAAAAGTGTAAGTATTTTGGCGCGACTAGCTAAAGGTTAAAAGTTCATACAAAAGACGACCTTATGTCTATTACAAAAACTGTAATTTCACAGATCAGTTGGTATATCTGTAGGTACAGTCAACAGCAAAAGTAGATGATCAAAATCAGAAATTCAATACTAATGAACGGAGTTCGCGTCAGAACTGTGTGGCGTCGAAGTAATTCAAAAGTATGTGTGTGACAATCACATACTTTTAATAAATATTCTAGTAAAAGATTAGATAAATTAGTGTTATTAAATTACAAAGTTAATTAAAAAAAAAACAAATTAACAACCCGTTTACGAGTTGCAGGATTTGCTAAACATTAACAATAGGTACCAATTCTACTATAGCTCGGCTACTTAACTGAGAACGTTGCTGAGGTAGCTGCGCGGTGCGGGAGTGGTGTGGTGACGTGATGCGGGAGTTCATTGATACGTCTACTTATGACAACTGTCACCCCTCCCGCACCGCGCAAGTTTTATCGATCGTCTGTATGATAAATCGTTGCGATAATCTGCAACGATTGGCACAGTTTAATCGCTGCGATAGATCGTGAAAAGAAAAGTGTTACCCATCTTTTCTACGCCGTAGGCCGTAGCTCTGCTACGGCCTACGGCGTAGCACTCTCGTAGCGTTTCAGATAAGATTTTGGGCTGCGGATTGCTTACTACACACGCACCGGTTAAGTTGCCAAGATAGAAAAGTTATTCGCTAACTTTATGTTTTATACGATAGGGGCCGTATTCATTGTTCTGTGTGAGAATCGAACCCGAAACACGCGGCGCAGCAGACTATCGCTCAACCACTGCGCCAACCGTGTCGTCATAAAATATTATCTTATCTCACTTCATCATGTCAACCATTACAAACCCGCTGAGCATAGGTCTTCCCCAAGGGGGGGTTCAGCAGTAATCGCCATGTTTGGCCGATGCATGTTGCTGATCGCAGTAGGTATTATGGAACTCAGAAGGACGCTGCTGCCCACCTTCTGGTCAATATCCCTCTGTCGCTTTCTACGACACCCACGGGCGGAATTGGGGTGGTGCTATTCGTGGCCGTCACCACACGGCTTATCTTATCTTAAGTACTTACTAGAGTCCCCATCATCTGTCTGAAGAGCAGAGCAGCTAGATAAGATGTGATGCTGTAACACAAAGAAATATTCGAACGTAAAAAAAGATGAAAGATTTTCCTCTACGGGAGGTTTTAGAGGTACCTATGCCTGTCTTTAGAGTGGGTGATAGACGTACGAACAGGTACGAGTACTTATAGTACATGGGCTTTTTTGCCGATTTATTACTCTAAGGGCCGAGTCACACCGGAATGGCAGCGCAGCGGCCGGCAGTTTTGCTGTCAAACCAATTTAAACTTTGTCTGTAAACGTCAAGACATAGTATCGCTTAAAGATTTGCATGCGTGGAGTGGCAGTTCGTGACGCCGCGCGGCTTGGCGAGCCGATGATCTCCGAAGCGATACTATGCCTTGACGTTTAGAGATAAAGTTGAAAATGATTTGCAGGCAAGCTGCCGGCCGCTGCGCTGCCATTCCGGTGTGACTTGACCCTAAAAGCTTGCATAAATTCTAATTTCCTCACGCCATGTGAACCGTTATCTGCCTAGCCTTTTCCCAACTATATTGGGATCGACTTTCAGTCTAACGCTGCCCCAGGTATTGAGTAACACAATACCCATTAGTGAGACTGGTTGTCACACTTTTGACTTCTGACTACTCATATTGACAGCCGCGATCAACCGCTTTATGTGTTTTCCAAGGCACCGGGTCTCGGTATGAAATGGTTGGTCACCCATCCACGAAATGACCTCGGTAAGCGTAGCTTAACCCGATCGATTCGTACGGATTTTACTTAGCTACGAACCCCCTATGTTACTTATATAACAGGTTTAAAAACACGTAACGAAAGCCGAAAGTAAATTGTACATTTTCTAAAAAGGGGCATAACGTTATAGGTTGTCAGAAGCCCGAAAGTCTAACATCCAGAAATACATAGGGTATCGTGTTACCCAGTAACTGGGCTGTGGAAGTCAGATAGGCAGTCGCTCCATGTAAAACAGTTTTATTCAAATTCAAACTCAAACTCAAAACCATTTATTTAAATTTTCTAACCGACTTCAAAAGAAAAGGAGGTTATCAGTTCGACTCGTATGTTTGTATGTATGTATGTATGTTTGTTCGCGATTATCTCCCGTTTGTTTGATTTTCTCCCAATCAAGAAACTCACAGCGGATTCAGATTCGATGTTTAGAATGAGGTCTGACAGAATCACACCCTAGGACGCACTTACTCATGTGAGATTTATGTCAAAAAGTCACGTGCGCGGTATTTCTGTAGTTACATCTAGGTATCATTACTCACAAAAAACATTAATCACGTGTGGGACGTGTGGGAAATTATTATAAAATAAGACGCAACAACACGGTGGTTTTCCTCAAAGGATAAGGTAGAGAATAATAGAGATGTACTTACAGAATATCCACATTTCCCCAGTTAGAGTAAATACATAAATTAGTTTAGCCTATTCCGATAAATTAGTTCTCAATGAGATTCGGTTTTATAGGAAACAGTCACAAAGTAAGAATAGGGTATTTTACTCTAAACGAGAAAAAATCTATAAATATGTTATTGAGACAGTTTAGGCATAAAGCAGTCGGAAAATGTAAGTTTTAGTTCATAAAACAACAAAACAATTTTTTAAATTCAATTCAAAGTTTTCAGTATTTTTAATCTGTTCTAAAACACCGTAAAATAGTAGCGGCCATATTATTACGCCCTAAGGCTGTGTAAACAAAAATTGTCAACTGTCAGTCAACCGATTGGCGTAATATAGGCTTTGTACTTTTATTATTTTCGTAACCAGCGTAATTTTTTCATTATTACACCTACTACAAAATATGCTTTTAATTATTTTTAAATGATATACAATTATCATATTTAATATGAGCTCATTTGATACAAAACGAACTGACGTCATTTACGCTGAGCAATATGGCGTCCAGTAAGAGGCGTTTTCGTCAAACACTGCGCAATATTTGAAAATTTAAAATTTTGATGCATTTTTATGGCACTTATCGATTGAATCAAAATTTTGTGTTTTTTTTTGGTGGCATATTAGCACTACAGAATTTAATTGAGACACTTTTCAAAAATGGGTGTAATACCCTATTGTGGAAACAGCTGATTTATTTTTCTAAGTCGGTTCCATGTTAAAAGTCTTCGGACCAACCCTGGCTTCTGAAAAAAACCAGTTATTTCATACATTTTGAGAAGCCTTTTTATATCCCGGGAACAGTATGTCTATTCTGTTACAATCTCCCTCGGTGAACACCCAGGTGAAGTGAGCTGTCATCCATCCCGACGCTAGGGGCAAAGCACTACTTACAATCTGATGACAGCTCACTTCACCTAAGAGTTCACCGAGGGAGACTGTAACAGAAGGGCACTGCAGCGGATTTTACATAATTATTTCAGGGTTGAAACTTTAGTAGTAGTCGTTCATATTTTTGAGTACTTTCTTCCTTTGATGGCACCCGAGAGCAATCAATTTATTATCCTTTCCTGGTACAAGTTTAGTCTATTTGGTTTAGGTTTCATCAAAATCGGTTCAGTAGGTTGTCTGTGAAAGCGCAACAAATAAAGAAACTAGCTTACGCATTTATAGTTTTAGTATGGATTTAAATTCCACTTTTTCCTAAGCGCATGTTGTAAAAAACACGTAATAAAAGGGGATTTACCTATTTATGTTCTTGCTTTTACTATTTCATAATAATTGTAGGTATGCAGGTGCTCCTAAACAAGCAATACGTATTTACATATCATTTCTCTCTTTCGGACCCATTGTTAAGTTTGTTTGTTTTTTTTTTAAACGTTTCCATACTCTAGGAATTACTCCTATGTCGTGGGTGCGTTTACAAACATATAAACTCACATACACAAACAGCCAGACCCGGAACCACTATCTGCAGGCCATACAAATATTTGTTCCGTGCGGGAATCGAACCCGCGACACGCAGCGCAGCAGTCGATCGCTCAACTACTGCGCCAAATTTTTAATTTATGACCCGTCTAAACATTGCTGGCAATGTATGGCAGCCACACATTGCCTGCGAAATATGGCCCGTGTATGAGTGCCAAAAAATTGAATGCGTTGAATCAGTGTTCACTGATCAATGAATGAATTGAAATGAATTGAAAAATTGTTGCAGCACTGTTACTAGGCAGAGTAGCTAGGACGCACTGGAAATTAGCGAAAATATATGTATGATCAAGTCATTTTTATATTCTTTATTTAGAAAACCAACAGCTACACAGAATATTACAGAAATATAAAACAGTTTTGTAAGGCGGTTTCCTTGTTTTAACATAATGTGTGTAAACCATAGATGAGAGAGTGTAAGTCATGCGAACAGTATGTAGATAATGTAGAAAATGATTTAAAGAATTTAAGATAGTTAAAATATACATATAAAAAATTACTAATTAATTAATTTAGCATAGTGAATGCTTCATGATGACGATGAACAGAGCGTAGCTATTGCCATTTGTCTTTTAAAATTATATTTATATCAAAATGATATTTATTTAAAGAAAAAAAAACTATTTATGTATGTACACACAGTAGAGAACCCAGGAAAAAACATCATAAAATATGAGTACATAGATACTGCTTATTTCTTAAGAAATTTCTGCCAGCAGACTTGCTAAAGGAGAAATGAAAAAGAAACGTAGACAATAGTGTGTGAGACAAGGAAGAGAATAAAGTATTTATGTGACTTAACTAAATAACCTATACTTAATACTAAACTTTAAATATTGCTGGCAATTTATAGCAGTCACACATTGCCAGTAAAATATTGCCCGTGTAGGAACATCGAAGAATATGACGCATTGATATGATTCATCTAATAAAATGTTGCAGTATACAATACAGTGATCATTTAAAACATATTGCCGAAATGGTCAAACCACACTGAAAATATTGCCAAGTACTTCAGTAAAGATGAGACACTTTCTTACACGAGAATTTAAAATTGCGCAACTGCCATTTCTGTACATTTTTGAAATTGCTGTAAATTGCTTGGTGTTGCCGAGACGTCATTGTTAACCATCATCTGCCGTGGATTTTCGACAGCCTATCTGACCTCCACAACCCAGTTACTGGGTAACACGATACCCCTTGGTAAGACTGGTTGTCAGACTTTCTGGCTTCTGAGTGGATGCTCACTTGGTGGTTTTTTGTCATTCGTAGACACGTACGAATGACAGTTGAGACCACTGCTTTACGTCCGTTCCGAGGCACGGATGGTCACCCATCCACGGGCCGACCGTATCAAGCTTAACCTTGACCGATCGATCTGTACTTCAGATGATAGTAATAATAGTTTTTGTATTCAATACTGGTTATATTTAGTTATACTCAAAATTTTCCTCAATGGTCAAAGTCAAAGTCATAGGTAGCATTTATTTCTTTGTCAGCGGTAATGTCCGGGTTGATGGATAAGGTATTGTGGTGGTCATTTATTTAAGAATTAAAACTTGAGACGGTATATTAGATGAATTACTGACAATATTTAGAGAGTGACAAAATAATTATATCCTAGTTCTTAGGAGGTATTGTATGTATATTATATTATATTTATATATATGGAAAATAGGACAAATATTAATTGTGGTGTAACACTGAATGAACACAAGTAGGCATTTCAATTAAACCATTTACAGGCACTTTTGAACTGTCAAAGAGTCAGTAAGATGCTAATTGCTCGTTCCAAAACTTAGGGCAGGTCTCTACAAAGAAGAACGAGCGGGTCATAAGGAGATACTTTATTATTTCTTACTTTACTTTTAAATGTGCTTTTTGTGCAACAACTGTATATTGTTTGTTCTGTTGTATTGTATTGGTTGTGGCACAAAATATAAAGGTTACAGAAGTTAAGAATGTCTATAAACGTAATGTGAATGTGTGCGTGCGAAAAATGGCGGTTTGTTCTAAGCGGTCTCTCTGCTCGGGCTTACGTGCTTTGTGATTGTGGTTATGTTGGTTGCTTATTTGTGTTTAAGTGGGACTGGGCCGGCCACGTCTGCCAGATCGTAGGCTATAACAACCAAAGTGTGGGTCCCGATAATCGTCCAGCGATATCGTGACAGACCCAGGCGAAGCTGGCGGGATGAGCTTGACGCTTACAGCAGGGATTGGTCTACATTACCGAAGACAGAGAAGGTTGGAACGGAGAATGAGAGGTCTTTGCCCTGCAGTGGGAGAATACAGGCTGAAAATAAATAACAAACAATATTATGGTTAAACCGACGTCAACAAAGTGCACACAAGCGCACATTACGTGTAATATTTATGAGAAAATGTGCAAATTGTTTTTAACCACAGATTTCAATTAGTGTAATTCCCGTTAGTTAATTGTATTCTTTGGTACATTGTTTTGTATTGTTTTGTGGGAATCATGTTGTTAGTTTAATGACTTGTTGCGTTTTAGTTTTCGTATTTATTTTCAAATACTTATTTGAAAATAAATATTATTTATTTGGTGCAGGAGTTGAATCAAGAGCGTCGTCAGCCTTCAGAATCAGAATCAGAATCAGAATTTTTATTTGTAAACATAGGTTACACAGTGTGTACAATTATTTATATAGTTTCTCCATGCTTTGCAATTGCTTTGCTTTGCATTTTGCTTAGCTTTTTTGTTAGTTAAAGTTACTCAACAAAATTTTAGGTAAACACAAAAATGTCAAAGGGACCTTTTGGTCAAGTAAACCTGTATACATATTAGTGTAACCAAATATGAACACATTAATTCGTTTCAGAGCGTACACATTACAGTGTAATTTTTGCTGTGTACATCTGGCATACATCATGTCTACTAGTATTTGTTACAAACAATGACGACATCATGAATGGATACATATTTTATATAACTTTCAAATGCATACATATTTTTGTAGTCGACTGTACAACAGCTAGTGATACTTACCTAAAGCAGTTTAAAATCTGATCATTAAATTGATACGAGATACTACCCAAGAGAATTAGAATTTCAATTTCTCTAAACATCTTAATTTTTTTGTACATATTCTGCCATGATCCTTTAGAGAGTTTAGACAAAACAGGTCAGACTAAGCTAAAGCCCCAATAAAGGACATTGGTGCCAATTCTGTTGTACACGAACTAAATAAATAAGCTATTTATATAAATATATAATAAAGGCTACGCTGTTCACAGCGTACTGTCAGTCGTTCTATACATGCAGTCTAGGGGTCAACTACACACAGCGAGCATACAACGCTCTGCGCGTTTAATACAACAATGCATTTAGAGTGTTGATGGGGTTGGCGGGCTACTGCAGTGCTTCCGGCATGTTCGCAGAAGCGGGTATAGATGGATTTCACGCCATCATGCGCAAGCGATGCGCCTCCATCATGCGCAGGGTACGCGGCAGTCCCAACAGCATCTTGAGCACTATAGCGGACAGGTGGGACAGTCCCGTACTGGGGCATTGGATACACCTACATGCCACTGTGGCGTAATGCTTAATAATAGTTTTGTTTTCATTTTTCTGGTAGATGTAAGTGCTAACACTAGTTTCTAAGTTATGTGTTGTACTAACCAAATGGACTTTCGTCTGAAATAAAAGAATTGTTATTATTATATCTCTATCTCTCCAATAAAACAAGAATAAGAGCTGTCAATTTAAGTTGATCTAAAATGTCCATACACAATTATAGTTGTCATTTAAGGCTCGACCGAGATCTCGGTCTCGGTCTCGGTCTCGGCATTCGCGGCTACAAATCCAACCGAGAAATTTGTTTCGGTTCTCGGCTAGTTATAGCCGAGATTCTCGGTCATGGCCGACATTGTAACTTTGTTCGGATCGGCATTCAAATTTTGCCGCGCGCGGCCGCGCGCCGCAGCGCGAAGTTGATTGGTGTAAGTGCGTGAGAGAGCTGAATTGTGATTGGTTGAAGTCTTATGGGCAGCTCATGATTCCATAGAGTTGGAAGACGAGCCAATGACCAATGACGAATACAGTTCAAGTTCTGTGATCCAAATAGCGCTAGAAAGTTTTCTTAAAGAGCCAAGACTGCAAAGAAATGCTAATATTTTTGAGTATTGGTTTTCGTCACCTTATAAGGTGCTTAGGCCTGCAGCAAATAAGTTTTTATCTACGCCGCCTACTAGCGTAGCAAGTGAACAACTATTTAGCAAAGCTGGACAATTGTATGACGAGAGGCGCCACTCTTTGAAAGGCGAAAATGCCGAGAAATTGCTTTTTTAAATGTTATTTAACTTTGATTATTAATAAATTAAATAGTGCTGTATTAAAAAGTAATTTTTTTTTCACGCTTTGTCTATTCTCGGTCTCGGCTCTCGGTCTCGGCCAAGATAGTATTATATTCTCGGTCTCGGTCTCGGTCTCGGCCGAGAACGAAAAACCCATCTCGGTCGAGCCTTATTGTCATTTCAGAACGTATTCCGTACTAATTTGACATTTCTAACTTAGTCCTTGTCTGTCGCCGTCCTTTTCTTCAGCTGCTTGGTAGTAAGAGATGCCAATTTTCTAATTTTAGTTTAGTTTGTGAAACAGAGAATCGGCACCATTGGCTACTTTTGAATCCGCGACTTAGTCTGCATACGCGGTAACCGGCGTTCACGGGGCGGTGTAGTGTACTCCTTACACTTTTAAAATGCTTCATTTTCCTAGCGAAACCAAAGACCAAAGACCCCAAAGACTTTTTAGTAGGTAGTAAAGTACACTAAGTATGTACAGTCACCAAACGATCCAGGGGGCCAAGTCTGCTATTTTTATAATTTCGCCATTCCAACACGATCCTATTGTCATTTTGCTAAAAGTTCGTAATCTGCTAAATTCATAATGGTCGATCATTGACTGCACAATGACGTTCTAATTGTAGGTCACTGATCAAAAGGAACTGTCAAAATTTTAGTAGATTACCGCTAAGTCAGTCATTCAGTTGTCATTTTGTACGAGATTACCATTCTATATCATTTCTTTCAATGGCGTGTCAGTGGTTGACCGTTGGAAAGTCATAATGACGCCATTATACTAGTAGATTACCAAACTTGTCAAAATCAACAATTATGTAATCAATGATAGACCATTCTGTCACTATTGTAATAGCAGTCTTGAGGCCCTGGTCGTCGGATAGTTAAAGTTTGGAAACATGACAGATGTTTTTGTTTGAAATTAAATTAAGTCATTGAACTGTTTATTTTCTATTAATTTTATCTTCATCATCATCTGCCTAGCCATTTCCCAACTATGTAGTGTTCGGCGTCCAGTTTAATCGGATGCAGCAGAATACCAGTGTTTTACATGGAGCGACTACCTCTCGGACCCCCAGAACCCAGTTACTGGGTAACACGATACCCCTTGGTAAGACTGGTTGGCAAGACTACCTTTAACGACTGGCGAAGATCTACAAATGACAGCCGGGACCTACGGCTTTACGTGCTTTCCGAGCACCGCGCAATTAGGGCACTCTGTATGATGTGAATGTGATTCAGATTCGAAGTTTAGAATGAGGTCTTACAGAATCACACCCCTGGTTACTTATCTGTTTTGGTGACTGTACATATGAGTATAAACACAATGTGATGGAATCAATGGCCACGTGACTATCTCAGTGCGGTAGATCACGTCCAGCCGGCAAGAGGCGCCGGCGATCAAATTAGAAATATCACTATAGAATTTTCTTCGTATGTAGGTAGGTCTGTACCGCATGTACGGTCACCAAAGGAGATAAGTATCCATGTCGCCGGAAACAGTTGAAGTTTACTTAGAAACCGATAGGTGTTTATGAATAAAATAAAATACAATTAATAGAGAATAAACAGTTCAATGATTTAATAAAATTTCATTTGAAAGCCCCCATTGGTTTCTAAGAAATCTTCAACTATTCCCGACGACATGGATACTTATCTCCTTTGCTGACTGTACGTTTTTTTTTTATTTTGAAGGTAGCCCCACACTAGAAATTTCTTCTGTAACGTGGGTACCGTAGTGTCAGTAGTGTATTGACAAGTGTTGGTGATCTGGTGCGCCCGCGTCGCGTGGCAGTGGCGCTCCGGCGGTCGAGCGGTGTGGTTGTTTGGTGCGGTTGAGTGCGTGCTGTAGTGTTAGTGAGCCAGCAAAGACACATAAAAGGAAAGACAATACATGTGCCGACGAGGACAAAAGTGAGTACAAAATAAAGAATGATAATGGACGAAAAGATCGTAGATGAAGATAAAATTTAGTAGACAAGTTGTCATTCTCAAGGTACCCGTGTTATAATAACGGACCGGCTGTTTTAAATGTTAGTTACTTGGTAACCATACAAATGCATAGTGATATGGTTTAATTTAAATAGTTTGACTACCCACCTTTACTTTTAATAATAGTACTTAATAAATATAAAAAAGTAGAAAAAAGACGAATCGGAATTACAATGTTGGGTAGCAATGCCTAAGATATGCTACTTCAAACCCGCGTTTAATAATAAAATTGTTGTTGTAGTTATACTGGCACAGTGTAGTCTACAGTTATAGTAATTCTTAGTCTTTAATTATGAAGTCGATAAAGCCGAAGCCGAAGCCGAAGCCCAAGCCCAAGCCCAAGCCCAAGCCCAGCCCAAGCCCAAGCCCAAGCCCAAGCCCAAGCCCAAGCCAAAGCCAAAGCCAAAGCCAAAGCCGAAAGCCGAAAGCCGAAAGCCGAAAGCCGAAAGCCGAAAGCCGAAAGCCGAAAGCCGAAAGCCGAAAGCCGAAAGCCGAAAGCCGAAAGCCGAAAGCCGAAAGCCGAAAGCCGAAAGCCGAAAGCCGAAAGCCGAAAGCCGAAAGCCGAAAGCCGAAAGCCGAAAGCCGAAAGCCGAAAGCCGAAAACCAAAGTTCGCACTGGTGGGGTTTTTTTTTGTGCAAATAAAGCAATTGTGCAAAGGCGGTGTGAGGGCTGCTACTGTAATGACTCTGTAGGTTTTATTTGTGATAATATGAAATTTTGAAATTTTTTACATTTTTTTTCTGTTTGTCATGAAATGTCAATGTCTTAAAATTAATTAGACAAAACGTGACAGTCGAGACTGATGTCTGCTTGAAACTGCTTGAGATTGCCTATAAACGTAATGTCAATGTGTGCGTGAGTAAAATGGCGCGAAACTCGGTATGAAAGAGATGGTCACCCATCCACAGATTGACTGCAGCTAGCGTACCTTAGCAAGTGAGCACAGTTATAACCTATAATGTACTTTTTCCGACCGAATTTCGGTCACGGCGACCAATTTCAACCGAGATCAGCCACACGCAGAAGATATTATAGTACATAAGTGTGTGCACGAACACAGGTGCACTCTCTCTTCCTTGAATCTCATAGTCCGGTGGGACGGCAATCCGACGCGACCGGAGAGAGATCAGGGGTGTGATTCTGTAAGACCTCATTCTAAACTTCGAATTTGAATCCGCTGTGACTTTCTTGATTGGCATTCTAAAAACTCGGTTGACAATTCGAATTTACACTAGCGCCACCCTTGCGAGCGTGTCAGCGAGTTGAACTAAATTGACAGGGAGATTTTGACAGATAAAGTATGAGATGACGTAAGAAAGTGGCATTCTGTAAGGTAATTTCCCCGTCACTTCGACGCTCACTTCGCACTCGAACCCGATTCAAAGTGTCAAATACATTAAGGTAATTTTGAACCTTATGCGAAGTGAGAGTGAATAGCGATGTGAGATGCGAGTTGTTGTTCGAATTTTACAGAATCGACCTACTGTCGCAGTACCAACGGCTTTACGTGCTTTCCGAAGCACGGGGGTGTTACACCGCCAACTTCCAAACTAAGGGCTGTTAGTGAGAAATTCTTCGTCGTTCAGTCGATCCACACCTAACTATACCATGAATTATTAAATCTCAAAATTATGATTTATTTTAATAATGTCCTGGTAATTTTATCTGCAGCTTCCGTGTATAATTAGAATCTGGTTTGGTACCATGAGGAAAAATGTACCTACTACATGAGAACAATGTACCTACCTACTTTATAGCAGTTACTGTTAGGATTAGATGTGCCAAAACGGAGTACCTAACCCACGCCAAAATTGCTCCTATATTTAGAAGTGATTGTTTTATTTTGGAGTACCTAACCCACGCCAAAATTGCTTCTATATTTCGTAGTGATTGTTTTATTTTGGAGTACCTAACCCACGCCAAAATTGCTTCTATATTTAGAAGTGATTGTTTTATTTTGGAGTACCTAACCCACGCCAAAATTGCTTCTATATTTAGAAGTGATTGTTTTATTTTGGAGTACCTAACCCACGCCAAAATTGCTTCTATATTTAGAAGTGATTGTTTTATTTTGGAGTACCTAACCCACGCCAAAATTGCTTCTATATTTAGAAGTGATTGTTTTATTTTGGAGTACCTAACCCACGCCAAAATTGCTTCTATATTTAGAAGTGATTGTTTTATTTTGGAGTACCTAACCCACGCCAAAATTGCTTCTATATTTAGAAGTGATTGTTTTATTTTGGAGTACCTAACCCACGCCAAAATTGCTTCTATATTTAGAAGTGATTGTTTTATTTTGGAGTACCTAACCCACGCCAAAATTGCTTCTATATTTAGAAGTGATTGTTTTATTTTGGAGTACCTAACCCACGCCAAAATTGCTTCTATATTTAGAAGTGATTGTTTTATTTTGGAGTACCTAACCCACGCCAAAATTGCTTCTATATTTAGAAGTGATTGTTTTATTTTGGAGTACCTAACCCACGCCAAAATTGCTTCTATATTTAGAAGTGATTGTTTTATTTTGGAGTACCTAACCCACGCCAAAATTGCTTCTATATTTAGAAGTGATTGTTTTATTTTGGAGTACCTAACCCACGCCAAAATTGCTTCTATATTTAGAAGTGATTGTTTTATTTTGGAGTACCTAACCCACGCCAAAATTGCTTCTATATTTAGAAGTGATTGTTTTATTTTGGAGTACCTAACCCACGCCAAAATTGCTTCTATATTTCGTAGTGATTGTTTTATTTTGGAGTACCTAACCCACGCCAAAATTGCTCCTATATTTCGTAGTGATTGTTTTATTTTGGAGTACCTAACCCACGCCAAAATTGCTCCTATATTTCGAAGTGATTGTTTTATTTTGCTTATTTTTAGGGTTCTGTACCCAAAGGGCAAAAACGAGGCCACACTCAGGCTGTATCTTACGAACCGTGATAGCTAGACATATGATGTATTTCTGTTGCCGCTATAGCAACAAATACTAAAAATTAAAAATTAAAAAAAACCCCCAACGCAAAACATAAAAGCGATTATGTAAAAAGTAAAAAATAATACTTTTATTGAGCCATCAAATGTTTGTTCGTTGAAATGGCGCTATAATGTCGCGGCGGGGTACCGCTTAAGTAAGTCAGTCCCTCAATTTCATTCACTGCCTATTAATTTACCAGCATTTCCGACCAATTTGCTTCGATATTATCAAATTTTTGTTGCTAATCTAGTTGTTAATCTTGTTGCAAATCTAGTTACCATCAGTTCGCTATTTTAGATATTTAGTTATTGCTTTAAACTTAGCAGTACCCCGCCGCGACATTATAGCGCCATTTCAACGAACAAACATTTGATGGCTCAACAAAAGTATTATTTTTTACTTTTTACATAATCGCCTTTATGTTTTGCGTTGGGGGTTTTTTTAAATTTTTAATTTAATTTTTATTTTAAATTTTTTAAATGTAATTTAGTTTGGTTTTGTGTGGTCAGTGTGGTCACCTATAATAATATGTTTGAAAGCAAAGTAAACATCCGGTATGCGTCTAAGATCCCTACCGCAGCAAACAAAAGAGCTGATAACTTTAAAACTGCTGAACCGATTTTGATGAAACATGTCTAAGAACCATCGCTAGAGAATCTTCTTTCAAATAAAAAAAACCGCATTCAAATCGGTTCACCCGTTAAAGAGCTACAGTGCCACAGACAGACACACAGACACACAGACACGTCAAACTTATAACACCCCTCTTTTTCGTCGGGGGTTAAAAACAGAATAAAATAAATATTTAAGAGGGGCTCCCATTCAACAAACTAAATGTTTTAATGTACCTAGTGTCTAATCTTTTATATAAATATCTTCTGTGCGTGTGTATGAAAGTGAACTCCTCCTAAACGGCTGTACCGATTTGAATGTAATTTTTTGTGTGTGTTCCAATGGATTCGAGAATTATTTAGATTTACAATTGAACCCGGTAGGTGGCGCTGCAGTCGAGTCGTTGGTTTTTTTTATTTTAAAGGCAGGACAACGTTTGCCAGGTCCGCTAGTGTTGTATAGATAATGGTACGGAACCCTTCGTGCGTGAGTCCGACTCGCATTTGACCAGTTTTTTTTTAAATATTATATTAATACCTAGACTTGCAATAGGCCGCAGCTCACCTGATCTTAATGGAGATCAGCCAAGTACGTAGAATGTATTAGGTGCAGCGCAGACGGCACACTTTTTGTGCGATCGAGTCTGCGGCGCACAAAAAGTCTGCATGGCGCGCAAAATGTCTGTCGCGGATTTTTCACAGACTCAACGCACACGACGCACATTTTTGATCATTCTGACGGCAGAGCTGTAGGGACGTAGACGCTACGGAAATCGTGCAGAGATCGCGAAGTATTATTTTGTACATGAAGTACAGAAAAAGAAGAAGAAATAGAGAATTTTGGGTACATCCTATACTTTGGGAAAGATTACTGAAGGGACAGTTCCATACTAAACATTCAATTCTGAAACAACATCCTTTCTTCTGCCTTAGAAGTATCATAAACTGCTGGTCTGTTTTGTATTTCTTGAATTAACATCGTTACATCGACCTCTGGCGCCATGATAATAGATCGCGTGCGTTACGTCCACCCCTATCAAATGCAGATTGCCGACTAAAGTGTGCGCAGTCTGCGTTAGCGCGCGTTAAAGCAAACGTTCAATTTTTTTCACACACTTTTTGTGCCGAGCGGCGCGGCGCGGCGCGGTGCGGTCTGCCCGAATTACACGGATTTTTTGTGCGCCGGACTTTTTGCGCGTCGTGTGCGTTACTGCATATAATTGCATAGGTTCTATTTTCACAGACTAAAAAGTGCGTCACGGATAGTCTGTCGTCTGCGCTGCACCTTATAGTGCACAAGTGTGTGCGCAAACACAGGTGCACTCCCTCTTCCCTCACTCTCATAGTCCGGTGGGACGGCGATCCGACACGATTGGACAGAGATCAGGCGTAGGACCAACGCCTTAACGTGCTTTCCGAGGCACGGGGGTGTTACACAGCAATTTCCAAGCTCTGGGAAATTCTTAATAGAAAAACCCAATAACACTTTGCCCGACCTGGGAATCGAACCAAGGACAACGCTCAGCAGTCACGCTTGCAACCACGGTACCAACGAGGCAGTCAGATATCGAGGTTGTTATAATATTGTTCTAAGGAAGGTGAGATACCCCAATATGTCAAATTTCTTTGATGGTTTTTCAACTTTATCACAAAATAATAAGGTTCATGTTCAATTGGGAAAATTTGACAGCTGTATAATACTTACATGGCCATTGTTTGAGTGGTGGTCGGTGCCATGCTCAGAAGGCGTCCAAGGCGTCAAAGGCTCCATCTTGAGTTTACTTGTTACCTGCAGAGAAATACAAAAATAATTATCAAATTAATTGCTAGCATTCGTCCGAATGTATTTTTTACGAATCCTACTTTTTTTTTGACAATAAAATATAGCCTTTAACAACTTGGGATAACGTAGCTTTTCATAGGGTGTTACCAGACCAATCGATCGATAGTCGATCGACGGCATCGATCGATGTTAGAATGGATTAGTCGACGTCGATCGATAGTTTCTACCAAACCAATCGATTGATCGTCGATCGACGACATCGATCGATGGTAGAATGGATTAGTCGACGTTGATCGAGCTGCTTGACTATTATTAGTGATGGATTATGGCCGGAGTTAATCGATCAACGTCGGCCGATGCCATCGACCGGCAATCGATCGATTAGTTAGTCGAACGGTATCCGTCGATCAGCCAAAGCTACCACACCAATCGATCATTCGATTAGCGCCTTCAAACAAACTTATTACGGACGTCGTAGCTCATGTAAATAGATTATGTTTGTGTTATGTAAATAAATATACCTAATAGTTTATAACTATTACTGTTACTACTGCTGTTCAATATAATATGTTATTTATGGTGTATTTAAGGTTTAGACACACTCTTTTTACTCTGTCAACAAACGTTTACGTTGCAGTAATGTGTGTAGTAATGTGTGCTAAAGTTATTTACAATACGGTCAACGTAGGTAACTTGGCGCGTCTGAAGTTAGCTGTTTGGCTGCGCAATGGAACTTTTAGGAACGAAATTGTCTACTGCGCAGCTAATTGGCTAACTTCAGACGCGCCAAGATACGTTGACCGTACTGTATCACTTTTTACTTTTAGAAAGGCGGTTTTCTTTTTTTTTTGAGTTTTTTTTAAATCAAGTACCTGGGCCTACCTGTTGCTGTTGTGTTCTCTTTTTGCAAAAAGAGACATCCACCGCATTTCCACTTTTTAGTACCCTAATACAAAATCGTATTGTATCAAACCTACTCCTAAAATAGGTACCTACAGCATTTTGCAAAACCAACAAGTTTTACTAGGTATGGGAATTTATTTATGGCATGTGTAATACATTGTAATAGTGATAAACCAGACAAAACAGTTTATTATTAATCACATTGTATTTATTTAATGACTACTAGTTTTGAAACATACCTAGGTTACCCATATTAATAATTTATCCTTTTATAATAGTGGGATTATTTTAGTCTCTTCTTTTGCATAGCCTTTTCCCAAATATGTTGGGGTCGGCTTCCAGTCTAACTGGATGCAGCTGTATTTTACATGAAGCGACCCTTGGCTGTCGGACCCCCACAATCCAATTCCTGGGTAACACCCCTGGGTAATTTATTTATTTATTTTACTTTCATTTCAACGGTTATCACCACTTACAATAATTAAAGACAGAGAATATTACTTAGAGAAGAGTAAAGAAAAACACAAAGACAGATACAAAAACAATAAAAATAAACATCTTAATTAAGGCGCTAACAAGCGACTTTTGCAGATTTTAAACTGAAAATCACGTCAAAATGTGTAGTGTAAATGGTTTGAAAAAAATATATGTTAAACTAGAACATTCTCTTAATCGTAAATAACATTCTCTTAAATATAAGTATGTGAATATTTTTGATTTAGTTCATATTTAATAGTTTAATTAAATCGTGAAGTTGTGTCTGACGCGGACAAAACATTGATAATCACACATTATCTACCAGGAATATTTAAACGAAACTTTTACTATCTTACAGACAATTTTATTATCTATCTTTTACTATATGCCTTTTTTTTTAGTTAAAGAATACTATCTTTAATTATTCTACAACAAAATTCCTAGTGATATATTACAACTAAGTGAAACAAAATTTAAATCATATATTAAAAGTACACTCTGTAAAAAAGCTTATTATAATCTAGAGGACTATATTCAAGATAAGAATGCTTGGAAACATGCTGGCCTAGCTCCATAGGACGATCGACACTCTAGACAAAATCGAGTCGATTGCTAAGTTAAAATACCTAATTTCATACTTAGTATAAATATGTACATATATATATTTGACTCTTTTTATACACTGCTCAGGCTCACATACTGATTCATTGTTTATTAAAATAAGTATAAGGAGTGGTCGTCTACTGTTTCAACATTTGTAATAATATGTGAACACTGTGTATCTATGTACATATAACTTAGTCTGTCATTCCTTAATCTGTGATACTTTGTACACACTTTCAAATACCTAGTGTTTTTATGCAAGGTACATCGTATTCACGTATAATTTTATAATTCCTGTAAATGCAAATATTGTTAACATCGTTTTTAAAAGAGTAAGTATGGAGTTTCTTGCCCATTCTTCTCAATACAAAACTACCTTTTGGAATGGGCACCTAGAATCAATTTTTTTTTCTCATTTGACGTTCAAAAGTGCCTTATAATGGTCTAATTGAAATAAATGATTTGACTTTGACTTTATTATTTCCGACTAAACTTTGAGAGTTTTGGACGCAACGCATACGATTCTCTGGTTGCTCAATGTCGCCGGCTTATATGGTCGCTTTAAGTGCAGCCAGAGTGCGAGGTACTGGGGACTAGGCGCGCGCAACAGTGCGGCAAGGATGGACAGCAAATAGCCAGTGCTTTCTGCCGCGGCAGTAATTGCTTGGGGGTAAGTAAGACTTAGTCAGACTTTCTGTCTTCTTCTTCTTCTTCCTGCCCTTATGACTACTTATAACGACTGTCAAAGATCTACGAATCACAGCCAGGACCAACGGCATTACGTGCTTTCCGAGGCACGTAGTGGTCTGGATTAAGACACATCCACGAACCAATAGCGGCGTTGTGTACAGTAGCGGGATTATTTTATTAAACAATCCAAACTGACAAACTAACTTATTAATTTTCGATACAAATTTATATTATTACTAGCTTTTGCCCGCGACTTCGTCCGCATGAATGTCGGTTATCGCGAATGCAGACAAAGTCGTAAATTAAAAAGTACCCCATGTCCTTCCCCAGCGTTCAAGCTATTTTCATACTAAATTTCATAAAAATTGGATCAGCCGTTTCATCGTGAAAACGTAACAGACAGAGTTACTTTTGCATTTTATAATATTAGTATGGAAGTATGGATAATGAGTTTTTTTTAACCGACTTAAAAAAGGAGGAGGTTCTCAATTCGGTTGTTTTTTTTTATGTATGTACAACGATTACTCCGAGATTTATGATCCGATTTAGGTGATTCTTCTTTAGTTTGATGCGGAATTGTTGCCATTTGGTCCCATAGAATTTTAAGCTTATTTAGCCCAGTAGTTTTCCTTTTATGAACATTTTTTTATTTTTATGTAATTATTTTTGTTTCTCAAACTCAAACTCAACTCAAACTCAAAATCATTTATTTCAAATAAACCATTTACAGGTATTTGCAGACCGAGGTTCTTACTGTTAGTAGATACATTCAAACTTATCAAAACTAATGTTAGTACACATACAATGACGAAATAAATATAAATAAATAAATAAAACAGTCACAATTTGTATCTGTCCACTTTTCTGGCTGCGACCTGTGTGTGCAGTCCCACCCATCGGCCGAGCATTGGACAGTCCCACCGCTCACATAATGCCCTCAGTATACTGTTGGAGCTGCCACGTGTTCTGTGCCGCAGAGAGGCGTAACGCTTACTGATAATTGCGTAGAAATTCTCCACCCTCGCATCGGCAAACATACCTGAAGCGCTACAGAAGCGCGGCAGAGCGCTGTATGCCCCCTGCGTATACTTGACCCACAGACTGGTGGTGTAGAAAGTTTGACAATAGGCTCGAAAGAGGGTAATGTTAAGCTCATGGCGTACACCGTGCAAATCTGCGGGCCAACATATTGCCACGGACAGACAGCGCTCTGCGCTCCCTCTCTATGTCCAAGTCATCACTTAGGTTCTCGGTGACCCAGTGGCAAAGGTACTTAAACTTTGTAACCCGGTTTAAGGGTGTAATTTACAGTGATATGAGCGGCACATTTTCGTCACCATTGGCGCCGACTTTGAAGACAAGAAACTCACTCTTACTAACGTTGTACCTAAACCTATATAAACATAGATTAATAATAATGGTAGTGTGTTAGTGTTTGTGTGATAGCTGTTTATTTCCGGATGATAGCAAATAAGTGTTTATTTGCTATTATCCGGAAATACACTACACAACACCAACACCTATCTGCCTGGTAAGCCGGATAGAAACTTTATAGATAGTAATTATATCTAGTTTGGTCTAAGGGTTTGGGGTCGGATAGTTTGGTCGGTATATTAATCTGTAGGTAGGTACGAAGATATACGCAAATGCGTACATAATAACTATTTGGTAGCTATTATGCTTGCAAAAAGCTTGATAGGCGACCACAATTGCCTTCAAACTGAACACACTCATTAGCAACCAGACTGTTTCTTGACCCAGTGTACGTGTAGCAGCCCAATCCGAGTGAACTATCAACCGATAAAAAGTCTGCAATATGCGGGGGCGCTAGCTGCACCTATTTTGGGAATCCCTGACTTAAATTTATCCCTACATGGTTAAAAACTACAGTTATGGTAAAACCAGGATAATTGCCCCAGTTACTTTGATTGTAATTAGTGTAGTTTCGCGGATGAATCACGTTATTTTGTTTATTTGTTTAGTTACTAATTTATTAGTTATTTAAATATTAATTTTTATTTTTTTTATCACATGTTTAATAATTGATTCTTTTTTTACTAGCTTCTGCCCGCGACTTCGTCTGCGTGAATGTAAATTATTGCCGATGCAGACGAAGACGGATTGAAAAGTAGCCTATGTCCTTCCCAAGGGCTAATTTAAGCTATCTTCATACCAAATTTTATGAAATCGGCTCAGCCATTTCATCGTAAAAACGTAACCGATAGAGTTACATTCGAATTTATAATACTATGAAGTATATAAAGTATAGAGTATGGATTCTTCATGCACAAAGGTACGAAGGCAGACTTAATGCCTTAGGCATACTCTACCAGTCAACCGAAGGTGCTAAAGAGATACCATGGCAATAACAAAAAACTTGTTACAAAAAAGGGAACCGCCTTCAAAAACTAAAAAGTGATAAAAATAACTTTAGCACAGAACACACATGACTTTAGTTTCGGAAGTCGGTGGCATTGTTCTGTCTGTTGTTTTGTATTGCTAAAGTGTGCACTGTGCTAAAGTTATTTTTATCACTTTTTAGTTTTTGAAGGCGGTTCCCTTATTCTTTAAAGGTTTTATTTTCCACTTTTTAGTGCCTCCTTATCACCCAAATTCCTCCAAAGACGGAAGAAACGAAAACGACTTCTGTGTATATTTTATTGGTTATTGTTGATTTTTTCAAAAAGGGCTGAATAAATTTCAATTTGTTGAGCACTAAAACCTTCTTCAGAATGTAACAATTTTTTTTCTGAAATCGCATCAAAATCAGTTCAGACAAACGGTAGATACTCGCGGATATACATAAATACATACAAACATACGGGTCGAATTGAGAACCTCCTTTTTTAGAAGGCGGTTAAAAATAAGAAAACTACATATACATCTAATATATAAAATTCTCGTGTCACAGTTTTCGTTCCCGTACTCCTCCGAAACGGCTTGACCGATTCTGATGAAATTTTTTGCGCATATTGGGTAGGTCTGAGAATAGGCCAACATCTATTTTTCATCCCCTTTTTTCACCCCTTTTTCATCCCCCTAGATCGGGACAGGACAACGTCTGTCGGGTCAGCTAGTATTAAATATATAAGTAATCTCTCACTAATCAACCGAGATACTCTACAACTATCACTAAGTTGACCGTGTTTCATGTCTCCGTGCGGTTGCATGCGAATGCAAGGTGCGATCAAAGTTTTTGCGGGATATATGTCCTCTTTTTCGCCGGGGCATCTATCCTAAACGTGATTTATACAGATAAGGCAACTCTTCCCTATGTGGGATAGGTAGACGTCCCAAAAAAATTAGAAGTCCTTAAAAATCGCCAATGCTCTGGAAATAGCTAATCTAATTTTTTTTAACTTCGGTTTATTTGACGATAATAAACCAAAAAGTATCCACCTGTTGTAGAAATAAGGTATTTGCTTTTTGTACTAAGATATACATTATGTACTGTCAGCAAAGGAGATAGGTATGCAGGGTCGTCAGGTGTAGTTAAAGTTTACTTAGAAATCGATGGATGTTTTTGAATAAAATAAAATAAAATTATGAAAGAATAAACATTCTTCATGATTTAAGTAAATTTCATTCGAAGACATCCATCGGTTTTTTAGTAAACTTCGACCATTTCCAATGGCATGCTTTTGCTGACTGTACCTATAAAGAAATTTCAAAAAGTGTGGCAACTAATAATCAATTTAATAAACAGAAGAAGTAGGTACTTACAAAAGTATCTTAGAAAAAAACTTACAGCATTCTAGAACTAAACACAACACTTGAATCAAACATGTGTAAACATATAAACTCGAACCCGTATTATGAAAAATATATGGCAAAGTTTTTTTAAAGCGTTCATCCTTGCCGACTGCCGACACTACACTGATTTATTCCTCAATAATGACTTAAGCAATGGAGTATCCTGATGACTAATTACCTACACAATAAAATTACATAAACAATGATTTATGTTTTCGTTGACAATATTAATTATTTTTCCTAGTATAATCTACAACACGCGTATTATGCGTATTTATGTTATTTTTTTAGTTATTTTAAATATGTAATGGAGGATAACAAGGTAAAATGACAAAGACCTATTTATTTTTAAAGTGTAACACTAGCTTTTGCTCGCGACTTCGCCCGCGTTAAAATTTTGTATAATCAGAAGGCAGTTCATCATTTCAGGCGAAAGACTTCCACTGCTGGACATAGGCCTCCCCCAAGTGGCGCCACATTGACTGTTCCCGTGCGACTCGCATCCAGCGGATCCCCGCAACCTTTACCAGGTCATCGGTCCACCTAGTAGGAGGCCTTCCAACGCAACGTCTTCCGGTTCGCGGTCGCCACTCCAGAACTTTTCGGCCCCATCGGCCATCCGTTCTGCGAGCAATGTGCCCTGTCCACTGCCACTTAAAAGAAGACAGTTTCAAGCTACAAATAACGTTTGAAGTCTTTAGAGCTGTTATTCAAAGCGGACCTATTGAACTGTTTTTTATTTAATGAAGTAATCTTTGAACGGTGCATTATTTTTGTGTTTTTATTTTTGCACAACTTTAAAACCAATTCTTGTATGTATGTAGGTACAAAAGATGATACGAATCCGCTTTACCGTTTCAGAAATCCAGCAAAACCACAAACGTTACTCCAGCAGGATCTTGAATAACTTCGCAGCCGAAGTTAGAACAAATACAAAATAAGTTGCAACACTTGCCTCGTCTAGACAACTAATTATATATAGATCATATTTATTTTAATATTTCCATTTAAAAAGAAAATGTCTGGCTGTCAGCGGTAACGTTACCCCTGCAGGATACGTTTTTGGGAAATAACTAAAAACTATAAGTGCTACAAGTTTAAAAATGTGCAATTACCTATAGAAGCTAGGCAACTAATTATCTTTAATGCTAGCTATACACATGGCGTATTTGTGCAAATATTTTGCCTTATTTGGATAATACAAAATCGACTTTATTCCAATAACAATAGGGTAAGTTTTGTATTATACAAATAAGGCGAATATTTGTACAAATACGCAATGTGAAGTGACTAACGGTGTTAAATGACTATTCGACATTATTTTGCTGCAGTAATGCACACTCCATTTTATTTACGCACACAGACTCGCAGACTCGTCAATTATAAATATTATAAGATCGACTTTGAAAGAAAATAAGACAAAAGAGAACATTGCAAAAATATTAATAAAATTAGTTTAGCAACTCTGTTTAAAGCAAACAATAAGCGTTTGACTCATTAATATTTTTAACCGACTTCATAAAAAGAAGAAGGTTCTCAACTCTTACGTATTTAATATATAGGTAATCTTTTTTATGTTTGACAATGCATAACTTTTTTCAATTTATTCCGATTTCGATAATTATTTTTTTTAATTGGTGCTATGTACATAAAAGTTGGTCTCATTTAAATATTTCGCCCTTAAAGGTGGAAAATTAAGGGTGCACTTAAATTTGTTGGTGTCATCCTTTCGTAATTAATTGATATGATAAGAAGTAGGCACCAAAAAGCGAAAAAAAAGCCTTCAGAAATTAAAAAGTAAAAAATATCTTTAAATGCGCAAGTCGGTGGCAATACAAATTAACAAACAAAACCAAAGCCGACTTAAAGTTTTACGAATTTAAAGATCTTTTAACATTTTTGTTTTTGAAGATGGTTGCCTTTTTTGTAAAAAAGTTTGTATCTACCTATGTTTTTTACGGGAAATGGCTAGGCAGATGATGTTTGATTTGTTTATTTACACGTGTATTCATTTAAATACACGAGTGCAAAGTCTTACAGAAAGCAGCAGTTACTTGTCCTGCCTCTCAGTTTTGAACACAATTAGTTCCTTCTAATAGGGATAGATGGCGTTAGTAGTTTGTACACAACATCACATAAAGTATTCGTTGAATTCCTTGGTCGTTCTTCCCATAAAGACTTACCTACGTTCTGTAACAAGCAATTAGCTTCAACTTTCGGATTAACCTACCGACTCCTTGGCAATTGAAAAGTGTTAAATGGTTTCATTAAAATAAATACTTTAACTCTGAGTTTGCCTCTAAACACCTGAGGGAATCCTGTCGCGTATCTAATATATAGGCTCTCTCTTACCGGGACCATTCGCATGTAATGAAACAATCCAAGATTCATCATTTGCCTTATTCTCCTCACTAACTGATATAATGCTCGAATTTGAAATGTTATACTACAGGGGAATACTCCCCTCTCTGAGGGAGCACTTCTAAAACAGAGTTAGAAGAGAGTTAAGAAAGTTGTCTGTGTGTCTGTCGGTGTGTCTGTGCCTATACTTAATTGTCCCACTCCAATTTAATGTAAAAGCTCACTTTTTAGGACCCAAAAAAAAAACAAATGACTCAGAGGCAGGCGTATCATTAGTCGGGTTAATTTAATTTTATTATTATGATTATCCTTGTTTTATTTTTATGATTTTAATTTAATTTAATTACATATTTCAATTTGATGTTATAATTTTGATATGAATTTGATTTTAATGATTTCATTTTAATGATAATAATAATTTTAAATTTTATTCGTGTCATTTGATTTATTATTTCTATTATAATGGAATTTTAGTTTTAATTTTATTTTGAATTGTAATTTAAGACCTGAAATTGGTTGAAATAAATGATTTTAAATTTGAATTTGAATTAATTATGTCAATTATAATCCGTGGTGCTTGGCGACTGGACTTCTCCCAGCTGTAATCGTCCCTTTGTGCCTATTGGCCTAGTTCTGTTCTGTCTCCGGCTTGATTTGGAGGGAAGTGGAAAATATGTTTTTCTTAATCCCCGTGGGGTGCC
Organism: Charanyca ferruginea; assembly: GCA_947361185.1. Lineage (NCBI taxonomy): Eukaryota > Metazoa > Arthropoda > Insecta > Lepidoptera > Noctuidae > Charanyca > Charanyca ferruginea. The sequence continues at coordinate 24,200,106 of OX376059.1, read as the reverse complement.
CGGGCTGGAATAGCACCCCCCCATTGGGTAAGTAATATATGATATAATTACAAAATCTCTAATATTTACAAGATATAACCACTGATTCTATAATTTTGTTTCATATAATGATCAGTTAATACAATAAACGATTGATATAATTTTAAAATAACAAATTTTTATAAGCTTAATATTCATTGAAAATAAAATCGTTTGATATACTCAAAAGACATAAAACTTATTTAGTCTAATATGATAAAGACACCTCGTTAAAAACACAGCAAAATTGCATAAATACACATTATAACTTAGTCTAATTTTATTATTAATAAGTTGTAGCTGGGTATACTACTTAAATATGAAATTGATTTAAAAAATATTTTCTTATGCTGGTCACAATTCAAACTTAAACCAAATGATTCACCTACGATAGAGGGGATCTAACGCTCGGCGGCCGCTCCCGTGGCGGATATAAAAACATATTTATATCATGCATGCAGCAAGCATGCAAACATGAAACAAGCACACACCATGCATGCAGCATGCAAGCAACCATGCAGCATGCAAACAAGCATGCAACATGCAAACAAACATGCATCATGCAACATGCAAACAAGCATGCAACATGCAGCATGCAAACAAACATGCAACATGCAAACAAGCATGCAACATGCAGCATGCAAACAAACATGCAACATGCTAAACTTCATACAGGTCGCCTTGTAGTTAGTTCAGCATTCGACCCGTATGTGCTTGTAGACCAGGGTGCGGGTGGAATTTAATCTTGTAGCAAATTAAACGCAGAATAACGACGTCAAAGATATATTACTTTTAACAGAGCACATTGTAAAGTTGTATAAATCTTTGTAAATATATAAAATAAAAATTGTATGCGCACACGACTTTAAAGATGGTGTCGTAGAGAGAGTTGTTCGGCGCGTCGCCGCCAGAGGGCGCTACCGCGCTTCCGTTTCACGTCGGTCACCGCGATGCATGGAAAGCGTATGTCCCAAGCATAGTATACGCAAGTGCGTCAACATGCTTATGTATGTTTGTATGCCTGTGATTTTCTTAAAAACTTCCGAATCAATTTTGATGTTATACTAAGCCGCCGTCGTCGTCGCCGTTTCGCGCGGTGGTGACGCATGTTTCCGACTCGGACATTATATTTTTTTTTTTAGAATCCACTTGTTTTAGCTTTAGGCTTAGTGACAATTTTATATAGATAATATGTGCGTCGTTTTCGCGGGAATAAAATAATTTAATTTCTATCTTTCTCTTTTATCCACATGTTGCAGGGAAATGGTACCTACAATTTATTAGGGATTTGATCAACATTTCACTAAACTAGTTTAGGAGTTTGATCAAATCACTAACTTTCTAATGAGTAATGATCCAATAGAGTTGTTATTGTAACATCTGCCGTGTATCTCTAATTGTACAGACGCCAGCACATCAAGCCCTACCAAACTGTCAAATTATCCCAATTGAATATGAACCATAGAACCTCAGATTATGAAACAAAAGGCAGATAGACAGTGCGCAACACGGAGAGTGAAGCCCAAAAAGCAAATACAAATTCAAAAGCGAGTTCCTACAACACGCTTCGTGCTGTACTGACACGAGTCAGCATAGCACGAAACGCCGCATCGTATATATAAACAAATACAAATTCAGAAGCGAATACAACGACGAGATTGTAAGTAATCGCTGTTGAATTTGTACTTGCTTTTTTGGCTTCTCTCTTAGTGTTTTGCACGGTCTATCTGCCTTTTGATTCATAATCTGAGCTGATAACATTGTAATACAGTTGTTTTATTAAAGATATTTGACAGATTGTTGTAGCCTTATGTACTAACTGGCCTCTGTTCCATTTTTTACAAACATACTATCAGGAAGGGTTTTCAATTTGTCGTTTTTGGAATAGTTGGCTTATTTTTGTAGGAAAGGTTTTTTGTTGCTAATAAAGACGAATGGAGGTCTTCCTGTTTTTCCCTTTAACCTCTTAGACACAAACCAAACCCGAAGCCTTCAGGAAATAATATAATTACGAGACACGGGCCATAATTTATTAACCCAGTTTGAACATAAAACAGGGCTAGCTTCTAATAATATTAAGAAGTCTTGACTTGAGATGGAATAAAAAATAATACTAATTAACTTGAACAGCCCTGTAGGTTTTCTTTGCTGGAGAAATTTAAATATTTTAATTGTGATTGTCATGTCTAAAGTTAAACCCCTCTTTGGGGAGGCCTATGTCCAGGGGTGTGATTCTGTAAGACCTCATTCTAAACGTCGAATCTGAATCCACTGTGAGTTTCTTGATTGGCATTCTAAAATCTCGGTTGATAATTCGAATATACACTAGCGTCACCCTTGCGAGCCGGTCAGCGAGTTGAACTAAATTGACAGGGAGATTTTGACAGATAAAGTATGAGATGACTTAAGAAGTGGCATTCTGTAAGGTAATTTCCCCGTCACTTCGACGCTCACTTCGCATACTCGAACCCGATTTAAAGTGTCAAATATATCAAGGTCATTTTGAACCTTATGCGAAGTGAGAGTGAATAGCGATATGAGATGCGAGTTGTTGTTTGAATTTTACAGAATCGACCTACAGCAGTGGACTTCTTTCGGCTGAAATGATGAATGATGATCGTGTCTAAAGTTGGTTTAGTGACAGACTATGGCTTTGCTTGTTGTGGACTTTATAATTCTGGGAGTGTCTCCGCAGCACGCACCGACCGGCCTATTTCACTCCCAATATTCTTTACATAGTATAAAACACAGTTACTCCCGCTGTCTTTACGCTTAGATCTTTTAAACAGACATCATCATCATCATCATCATCTCAACCTTTAGGTGCCCACTGCTGTGCATAGGTCTCTCCCAAGGAGGGTTCAGCCGTAATCACCATGCTTGGCCGATGCATGTTGGCGATCGCAGTAGGTGTTGTGGTGCTCAGAAGGACGCTGCTGCCCGTTCTCTGGTCAATATCTCTCTGTCGCCTTCTACGACACCCACGAGTAGAAATGGGGTGGTGCTACTCGCGGCCGGCACCACACGGCTCACAACTTCACGGCTTTTAAACAGTAGCAGTTGTCAAAGTACGTTTATTTAATAAGATAGATTGTAAATGTGTATGTGTGTGTGTGTGTGTATGTGTTGTTGATGTGTGTTGTAATGTGTTGTTGTTTATGTGTGTTGTTGTGTGTGATTGTAATTGTGAATGTGTTGTTGTTGTGTGAGTGATTGTGTGTGTGTGTGTGTGGTGTGTGTGTGTGATGTGTGTGTGTGTTGTGTTGTGTGATGTGTGTGTGATTGTGTTGTGATTGTGATCGTTTGTGTCGTGTTGTTCGTCGTTGTCGTCGTGTGTTGTAGATTGTAATCGTGTAATTGTAATCGTGTGATCGTGTCGTTTGTGAATCGTTTCTCTGGGACTCGTCGAGCTTCATTGCTCTGGCGCTTTTCTGGTGGTCGCCACTGTTGATTCTGGCTTACAGGAGTTACAGTGGTTAGGGAATAGTGTGGCGGGCTTGTCCCATTAAAAAAAAAAAAGATAGATTGTAAACGTCCCCAGTTGTAAAGAACCCTTTGTGCCTATTGGCCTAGTTCTGTTCTGTCTCCTGCTTGATTTGGAAGGAAGTGGAAAATATGTTTTTCTTACTCCTCCGCTGTACTTCTCTGATTAATTTCGTTGCGGGATCCAAGACAGTTGTAATTGTTTCTCCGGGACTCGTCGAGCTTCAGTGTCTCGACGCTTTTCAAGTGGTCGCCACTGTTGATTCTGACTTTCAGAAGTTGCAGTGGTTTCGGAATAGTGTGGCGGGCATGTCCCATAAAAAAAAGATAGATAACATAGATTGAGTAACATATAGGATAAGATAGATTTAGTCATATATCTTACGATATATTTAGTAACACACATAATATGTTTTGTAAAAACAATATTTTTAGTATTGTTTACGAGAACAGGTGCCGACAAACTGTTATGCAGTTTGGCAGAATTTATACAACTATGTTTTGTGCAGATTTTTAATAAACACAAATAAAAAAAAAAGCGCCCAAGTGCGAGTCCGACTCGCCCATGAAGGGTTCCTTAGCAGCAAGTAAGGTTAATATCGGTTTACGATTTATGACGTATTAAAAAAAAACTTCTAGTAAGATCTCGATCAAACCAATTTTCGGTGGTTTACATACGTTTCATATTACATTACAGGAGGGGGGGGGGGGGGACACATTTTACCACTTTGGAAGTGTCTCTCGCGCAAACTGTTCAGTTTAGAAAAAAATTATACCTTTTAGAAACCTCAATATCATTTTTGAAGACTTATCCAAAGATAACCCAAACGGTTTGATGAAAAAAAAAATTTTGAGTTCCAGTTCTAAGTATGGGGACCCCCAAAATTTATTGTTTTTTTTTCTATTTTTGTGTGAAAATCTTAATTCGGTTCACAGAATACATCTACTTACCAAGTTTCAACAGTATAGTTCTTATAGTTTCGGGTAAAAGTGGCTGTGACATACGGTCGGACAGACAGACATGACGAATCCATAAGGGTTCCGTTTTTTGCCATTTGGCTACGGAACCCTAAAAAGTACACAACGGAGTTTTCAGCAATAGATAGAGTAATAATAATAATAATATGTGGGGACATTTTCACATACGGCCATCTGACCCCAAACTAGGGAGACCCTGTACTATGGGTGTCAGACAGCTGATATACATACTCAAATACATTTTTTTTTGTAAATACATACATATATAGATAAACACAAGTGCTCATCACACAAATGTTTACCCTGGGCGGGAATCGAACCCGCAACACGCTGCGCAGCAGTCGATCGCTCAGCCACTGCGCCAACCGTGTCAAGAGGATGGTTTATACGTATAGTTTGATCTACATTGCACCCATGGGATAGTAGGGCGGGTGGCTAGTTGTATATATGTCGCAGTATGATTTTATATAGCCGTAATATATGTAGTTATATGTATATCCCTAGGGATATGATTATATACCGTTTCATAGTTACACGAAAGCGATTCATTACTATCTTATGGTCGCAATCACGGTCGCAATCTAGTTATGTTTATTTGACTAAACAGACTAATCTGGTTCAATAGTTATATATATAGGGTGACTGGTAATTAGTGTACGATACTTAAACACGTGATTGTGTTCATGATAACAAACAACTTTCCCGAAGAAAAAATGATTTTTGTACTGGTTCACTTTAGGTCACAGGCGCGCGCGCGCGTGAATTTCATACGGCTGTTGTGTTATTGTGATAAAAGTGAACCAGTACAAATAACATTTTTTCTTTGGGAAAGTTGTTTGTTATCATGAACACAATCACGTGTTTAAGTATCGTACACTAATTACCAGTCACCCTATATTTATCAACTTATTGCCAGATAGCCAACCAACCCGATCTTGGGCAGCCCGCATCCACCCGTAAGGCATCTATGGAGTTTATTATAATCATAACGGACATTAACGTTGTGACCCAGAGTTACTTGTTACGAGGTAATCAATCATTATCTAATGATAAATGAATTTGGACGCTGTCAGTCAAAAATACGACAGAAAAAAGATTATTTCAATTGTGTTGACATGTGTCAGGATATGCTGGTCAAATAAGTCATCTGCCTAGCCTTTTCCCAAAATAAGTTGGGGTGGGGTTCCAGTCTAATCGGATGCAGCTGAATACCAGTGTTTTACAAGCAGCGACTGCCTATCGGACCTCTACAACTCAGTTACTGGGTAACACGATACGCCTTGGCAAGACTGGTTGTCAGACTTTCTGGCTTCTGACTACCCATAACAACTGCCAAAGATCTTCGAATGCCAGCCGGGACCAACGGCTTTACGTGCTTTCCGAGACACGGAGGAAACTCGATATGAAAGGGATGTTCACCCATCCACAGACCAACTGCGGCAAGTGTAGCTTAACCTTTGACCGATCAAGTAAATACTGTCAATAAATTGTTTATTAGAAGAAAAACCTAATCTTTTCACATACCAAAACATATTTAAATCATTATTACTTACTGGTCTGGTACCTACTAATAAACGTTTATGTTTATAATACGTACAGTCAACAGCAAAAGTAGATGATCAAAATCAGAAATTCAATACTAATTTACTAACACTAATTTATATAATTTATTACTAGTTTATTTATTAAAAGTATTGTATTGTCACACACATACTTTTGAATCACATCGACGCCACACAGTTCTGACGCGAACTCCGTTCATTAGTATTGAATTTCTAATTTTGATCATCTACTTTTGCTGTTGACTGTACGCTAATACCATAGTTATAAGCGTAGAAAGATACAATTAAAAAAATATACTTAAAACTCGTACTTAAAGATTAGTTTTGAGAGATCAAATTACCATGAAACCGATTGAATACACCGATATCCTGAAAGAAAATTAACAAACAACCAACTTATCAGTCAAAACTTCAACGAATCTTTAGTAACTCTTCGGTATCCGACGCGAACGCACGTATGTAATATTTTTGCGCGCTCAGAAAATACGCGGACGTTAAACTTTTTACAGTGCAGTGATTGTTGTGTAGTTTGTTAGAAAAAAAAAACATGATTTTCTGGCTGTCAAATTTGAATGTGGAATTGAAATTAATATAAAGGTATGTACAGGAGTTTGTATGGATTTTTTAGTGTGTTCGCAGGCTTATCTGGTTTATTGGCTGGTTGGTGAAAAACGCGTGTTCCCATGTTGGCATTAGATAAGCACTGCGTTTTGATTGTTAGGATTTAATGATGAACTGTGAAAATGAAAATAAAACTAATCTCCTAACAACGTAAGATGTCCCATTTGACGTTTCTTCTTTCGAACTAGTAGGTAAGAAATCCATACTGGTCTATCTATATAAAAGAAAGTCGTATTAGTGTTACACTATTTATAACTCAAGAACGGCTGAACCGATTTGGCTGAAAATTGGTGGGCAGGTAGCTTAGAACTAGAAGACGGACATAGGATACTTTCTTTTAGGTTGTGGACAGGACAACGTCTGTCGGGTCTGCTAGTAATATTATAAATGCGAAAGTAACTCTCTCTGTTATGCTTTCACGATGAAACGGCTGAACCGATCTTATGAAATTTGGTATGAAAATAGCTTGAACCTGGGGAAGGACATAGGCTACTTTTTAATCAGTGACTTCGTCTACATCCACTATAACCGACATTCACGCGGACGAAGTCGCGGGCAACATCTGCGATAACCGACATTCACTCGGACGAAACTGCGGGCAAAAGCTAGAAAAATAAAATTCATAATCCTAATCAATAACTGTTAAGTACCCATACATATACTACTAATATTATAAAGCTGAAGAGTTTGTTTGTTTGTTTGTTTGGTTGAACGCGTTAATCTCAGGATCTACTGGTTCGAATTGAAAAATTCTTTTTGTGTTGGATAGTCCATTTATCGAGGAAGGCTATAGGCCCATGCGAAGCCGGGCCGAGTTGCTAGTATACTACTTATAACAACGAGTATCATTCGTAAGCTTGATGCTTACGAATGATACTCGTTTAAGTTTATATTAAAAAAAATGCACGCAAAAAAACGAATTAATCTTTGATTCATATTCAAATATGATATACATACTAACCTATGTCAAATGGGACTTCTTATATTGTCAGGAATTATATAGCCGTTATTTAATTTAAACATTTTCAATTATATCGAGGCAGCGCAAGAAAAAATTACGTGGAAAGACTCGGGGGAGGTCTTTGCCCAGCAGTGGGACACAACGGGCTAATAAAAAAAATATATAATTGGGTTTCTTTCAAAACCGACTTCGAATAATTTTTCATTTTCCGAAGTAATGACATTGTTTTGACATATTTAACGTTTATTAAATTTAAATATCGTGGCTAAGTAACAGCCGTAAAGATCTATCGGCCGTGGTTAAGCTACGCTTGCCGCGGTCTGTCTGCGGATGGGTGACCATGCATTTCATACAGAGTTCCCTCCGTACTATAGTATTATGTTTAAAAAGGGAATTAAATTAGCTTTAAGGAATATAATGTAAGTCCTTTTATTCTATTTTTGCATAATAAAAGATTCCAAGAATCTATAAAAACAAGTATTATAAAATGTAAACATCAATTGTGATAAATGATTGCATGCTTATAAAAAGTAAATATAGTAGGTGTATTGCTGTAAAAAGTAAATATAGTATGTGTTAAACATAATACTATAGTACCTCGAAAAATGCCTGACAAGCAGTCTTACCAAGGGGTATCGTATTACCCAACAAAAAGGCTGTGGAGGTCAGATAGGCAATCGCTCCATGTAAAACACTGGTATTCAGTTGCATCCAGTTAGACTGGAAGCCGACTCTAACAAAGTTGGGAAAAGGCTGGGCTAGATGATGATGATCAGAAAAGTAAGTAGTCCTATTCTGTTACAATCTCCCTCGGTGAACACCTAAACCCTGTTCACAGATTAGACATAAACACAAACGTTTTTTACAGTCCCTACAACCGATTTTGACTTCTATTCCGTAGGCTTAATTAAGGATGATATTAGAGGCAAAAAAGTGGTTACAATAACATCTGTATACTGCAGTTGCCATTTGTCATGCTACCAACGTAATATAAGTCAAAATCGGTTGAACGGACTGTAAAATAGGTTTGTGTAAATGTCTAATCTTATTGTGAACAGGGTATAGGTGAAGTGAGCTGTCATCCGTCCCAATGCTAGGGATTGACAATGCAGACAGACGGATGACAGCTCACTTCACCTAGGTGTTCACCGAGGGAGATTGTAACAGAATAGCACTGCAGTTCTCAAACTCTTAACTCAGTGAAGTGTAACCTTTTGCAAGCACCACCCGCTTAAATCTTACTTTTCTGAACAACCTGAATAAATTATTTGTGACAAAAAAACGCACGCCATGTGTAAAATAAAAAGTTTATAATTTAGGGTTAGCTTCCGCAGGGAATGAAATAAAAACTTTTTGATTGTCAAAGTGTTGGGGATTCACAACTCGAAATTAAGTTTAGAATCGCTTCGGGGTTAAAAAAAGTAACTTTTAAGGTATTCAAATGAAGGGATACGATGTTAAAATGTGATAAATTGTTTTTTTAAGAACACTTACGGGCACCTGAATTATCTAATGGCCAGTTTCTATGTATAATGCGATCCTTAAGTCGATCACTACCCGCAACCAATCTGAAGGACATTTTCCGTAAGTGAAAACATTTAGAATAATAATAATATGTGGGGACATTTCACACGCGGCCATCTGACCCCAAACTAGGGAGACTCTGTACAAACAGCTGATATACATAAGTACACAAATACATTTAAATACATATATAGATAAACAACAACCAGCCACAAGGCAAACACAAGTGCTCATCACACAAATGTTTAACCTGAAGGTCGATTCTGTAAAATTCAAACAACAACTCGCATCTCACATCGCTATTCTCTCACTTCGCATAAGGTTTAAAATTACCTTGATATATTTGACACCTTAAATCGGGTTCGAGTGCGAAGTGAGCGTCGAAGTGACGGGGAAATTACCTTACATAATGCCACTTCTTACGTCATCTCATACTTAATCTGTCAAAATCTCCCTGTCAATTTAGTTGAACTCGCTGACACGCGCGCAAGGGTGGCGCTAGTGTACATTCGAATTATCAACCAAAATTTTAGAATGCCAATCAAGAAACTCACGGCGAATTCAGATTCGAAGTTTAGAATGAGGTCATACAGTCAATCGCTCAACCACTGCATTTCAGCGATTATTTATTTTCTGTATAGTCCCACTACAAGGGCAAAGGCCTCCCTTTCTCCTTTCCAACCCTCTCTGATTAGAACTAGCGTGGACCAAATCCCTCCTGTAAGCATCAAGCTCTTCCCACCATCTTTGCCTAGGTCTACCACGCAGTCGCTGGGCGTTTTCCGGGACCCACTTTGCCCATGATCCGCTCGACATGCGATAGATGTGACCGGCCCGGTTCCACTTAAACTTGGCTGGTTATTGAGTGACGACGCCGATTTTGGCAGCGCAGCACCGTATTTCTAACGCGGTCCGTTAATCTATCTCAGCGATAGTCAATGTAAAAATTGTACGAAGGAACGCGACAGGCGGTGTGTCATCCTGTGGAGCTCCTTGAGAAAGGAGTCGGGTGAACCCGGCAACACAGTGGGTCGCTCCGGTTGTCTTGGAGCTGCGGCGGACCGCATATAATATTGTTATGAATTTGTAATTTCTGTCGCATAAAGCCATCAATTATAATAAAAGAGAATATGCTTCTAATTGACGACAATATGCTGCGGATCGCAATAAAACCGAGACGACACGGTTAACTGGAATACGCCGTGGCGTTGCAACAGACCGTATATACTGTGGTCTGCCGTAACGGTATGCGGCGCGCCGTATTGCGGTCAGCCGCAAGTACGTCTTAGGTCGGTCCTATAATATGTACTTAGGTACATAATAACCCATTTTTTTTGAAATATGGTTAAGTCTATAACAGTCAGTGTTTCTAGGGTATAATTTAAATAGAATAAAAAAATATGAGCATATTGGATAGTTGTCAAGTTTTAGGAAAATAAACTCAATGTCGTACACAACAAGGTTAGTTATTCCATTGCAGCCGTAATTTTCGTAAGATTTCGGGCCACAATCGGTTAATCAGAAATCAACTCCAGACTACATAAGTACCTACCTAGTCTGCAAACTATCTACTAAGTAGATAGTTGAATAAGTTGCTATTTTTGTAAATGATTTAAGATTGGGTATTCAAGTATTAGTTCTAATGAACAGATGTTCCAAAGTTCTGAGCTGTAGGTATAGAGGACAGTGTATGTCAATAATGTTTGTTGATTATTATTATTATGTATACTTCATCATCATCATCATTTCAGCCGAGACGCCCATTGCTAGACATAGGCCTCCCCCAAGTTTCGCCACATTGACCGGTCCTGTGCTACTCACATCCAGCGGTTCCCTCAACCTTTACTAGGTCATCGGGTTGACCTAGTGGAAGGCCTTCCAACGCAAAATTAAATAAATTAGAACAGTATGGTATAAGAGGCCCTGCCTACAATTGGTTTGAAAGTTACTTAAGGGGTCGAAAACAATGCACTGAGGTAGTAAAAATATGTCCTAGGACTAACACCCAGGTAACCCATAGGTCTCCATACTCAACTAATATTTATGGCGTACCACAAGGGACTGTGCTTGCCCCGATATTATTCTTAGTGTATATCAATGAATTACCAGAATCTACATGAATGGTTAATTGAAAATAATTTGGAAATACATTCGGATAAAACTAAATTTATGAGATACGTGACATATAATAACAAAATAAATAAAAATGACACATTAGAATTGCCACTAAAATATAATAATAATATAATTGAAGAAGTAAATGATATAAAATTTCTAGGAATAAATATTGACAAATTTTGTAATTGGAAATCTCATATAGATATTGTTTGTAAAAACATTCACAAATTCATATACGCGCTTCGCAAAATTAAAACAATCACCAATAAAGAAACAGCGCTACTGGTATACCACAGTCATGTGTGTTCAGTACTGAGGTATGGGATAATTATATGGGGTAACTCTACAGACGCCCAAAGAGCTTTTATAGCCCAGAAAAAATGCATCAGGACAATTTACAGTCTTAAGTGGACTGATTCGTGCCGGCCAATATTTGTTGATAAACGTTTACTCACATTTCCATCCTTATACGTTTTGGAAATGTGTAAATTCGTAAGAAACCAACTTTCACTTTTTGAGCGGGATGACAAGGCTCCATTTAAAAGGAAAATAGTACAAAAACCTCTAATAGTGCCTCGAAGCAGATTAAAACTATGTGAAAAACTCTGCTACGCCATGGCGGTAAAAATTTATAATAAACTACCCGAAAAAATAAGAAAAATGAATAACCTAGAATTTAATAGAAATTTGTTTAATTGGCTTTGTGACAGATGTTTTTATTCAATAGATGACTATTTAAATTTTAAGGCGACATGATCTATGTAACTATGTAAATGTGCTAGTACTTATTAATTTATTCGTTTTTATTATATAATTGACATTGCGTAAGAGCTATTAAATTGATTGACTGTCTTGACTGTGATAATCCAAAAATCTGATAAATTTCCTAACGTTAAGTAATAATTGAATATGTACAGCAAATTGAGAATGTAAATTATGATTATGATATTATGTATTTGACATTGTTGTAACTGTTATACCTAACCTATTTAAAATATTTGCACGACTGATAAGTCGAATATAGTGAGTTTAGATTAATTTTACCACCTCATTGTATACCTATATTCTGGCAAATAAACAATTTCAATTTCAACGTATACCTAGGTTAAGGTATTTATCTGTGGGTCTTTGTAACCTGAAAATAAATGGTTTTATTATTATTATTAAAATACAAATGATCACCGGTCATTGTGGTTAAGATATGCTTGTCGCGGTCTGTCCGTGGATGGGTGACCATCAATTTCACACCAACACCCCTCCGTGTCTCGGAAAGCACGTAAAGCCGTTGGTCCCGGCTGTCATTCGTAGATCTTTGAATGTTGCCATAGGAAGTCAGTAGCCAGAAAATTAAAATCTGCCGAATACCAGAAGGCGTTGGAAGTTATTGAAAGACGTGCCAAAAAGCTCATAGACAATGACTTCCCGGCTAAGGCTAAGCTCCAAAGCCATGAACATCGCCGCATCGTTGCCTTGCCAGCCTATCGGTCTTTTATCGGGTACATTTCGGAGAGTATGCTTTGGAATTGCACAACTTAATTCCCGCGTTCCCATTCCATCACCGGACGGGCAGGGATACGGCGAAGCGTCACCGCCATACGGTTGAAGTTCCACGGTCTCGAAACAAGCGCTTTGCTCCCACATTTATTGTGCGAACTGCCAGACTGTGGAATTCACTACCCGCCTCTATGGCACGAGTGAACCGGTTTATCCTAGGCAAGCGTGCTCCACTTTAGGCCGCATCATCAGGTGGGTTGCGGCCAAACGCAACCCTATAACAATATTAAAAAAAAACACTTATTTTCTGGAAAAAGTTTTGTGAAATGTTCAAAGGCCCATGCGTTGTTATTGCTTTCTCACTCGCTCGTTTGTTTTCGAACATTGCTTGGTGAAACCAAAAAATAAATAAAACATGCTCGCGTTGATAATACACGAAGGTCTCCTCTTAATTATGTCTACAAGGCCGTAGGTATCCCACATTTCTTCGATGTGGTAAATTGGCATGGGGTGCGCCAAAGTTCACCTAAATTTTTAACTCCGATAATTGGAAATCCGAAAATGTTCTTCCTAACATTTTTCATCCTAACAATCACAATTCCTAACTACTCTGTCTCTAATGTAGCAATAAACATCTATTATACTTTTATTTGTTTTCCTATATTTTCTCAACATAACCTTCTTTTACACTATTATTCAAAGTCATATCTTTTTTGTTTAGATTTCTTTTTATTCATAATAATTAGTACTATATACATTAATTTTGCGTAACTTTATTTTCACATAACATGTATAACGGTGTCCCATTGTTTCGCAGACAGAAATTTCATAGAATTTCTTTTTTCAGAAAATGTTTCATATAATATTTGGTTCTTGTAATTTTATTTCGACTATTATTGTTTCAAAGACTATTTACTTCAAAAAAACATATTTCACAGACACACTATTCAATGAAAAGAAACATATTTCACAGAAACACAATTCAATGAATATTTATTCACATTTTTTTGTTTAACAAACTTATCAAACAGTAGAATTATTTTTTAACGAATATTGTTTGTTCAGTGTATTTTTCCATGGAATTTATTTCAACGAAATTATATATAAATAGACAATTACTAAAATATTGTCTTAAAAAGTGAATATGTTGTGCTACAAAAGTTAATGACAGAAACGAATCGCTGCGAAACCGACTCCACGTAGTCTTGTCTGCCCTACCCCTAGAGTGTAATTTAAATCCGCGTAGGCGCGCAGGGGCGAGGCGGCCCGCGAGCTGAGGAGCAAGCCGAGGCTGCGGTGGTGAGCGTGAATACCATCTGCGACGATAAGCTCGCGTGGGACCGCCGGAGCCCCGCAACGCCGGAGCCGTGACAGAAATCATGCCTGCTGCATGTTGCATGCTCGCTTGCATGTTGCATGCTTCCTTGCATGATGCATGCTTGTTTGCACGCTGCATGCTTGCTTGCACGCTGCATGCTTGCTTGCCTGCTGCATGCTTGCTTGCACGCACGCGCAGTAGGTTTGAACTAAGCAATAGACACAACTCAGTAGGTACGTTATGTAAAGCATACCCCCAAATAATAATCATACCCTCAAATTAAAACTATAAATATCATCTTCTACCCACATATATTTTTTATTACACTTGGTAAATGTTTCTTTCCGAGTATAAGTGAAAATATTATGGTAATTATGTTTAGGGACAGAAGCGTTAGGATAAAAAACAGTAGGACTTTAAATATATTTACATTAATGATATTATTAATTACAATTTTCGGAAACATGAGTGTTATGAACATCGCCGGTAGCACTACAAATAGTATGAATAAAAACTTTAGGATGAAAATTTTTAGGAAGAGTGATCATTCGGATTACAAATCCTTAGGAAGTACAATTTCGGGTAAAGAACTTTAGGTGAGCCAATATGGACCCATTGGCATGACATGGTCATTGGACATTTCCTACTACTCGTTACTGGTAAGTTTACCTTTCGTAATCGTCTATTGTGTACTCATAATAAGTACATGTACAAGAACTACTTAGTTGTTTGATATTTTCCGTTACAATGTTAAACAAGCAAGGTAGATTGACTATTGTGGCTATCAACGGAAACTATCTGTGACATACAAAAGTGGTCGTATTTTTTAAACAACTATTCATAAAGATTGATTGAGTTATGGCCTCCGGAGACGAGGTTAGTTCAGTTGATAGTTCAGTTCACTGACTGTTTCATTCGAGTACGAATACATTTTTGAAGATAGAGAGAGCTCAAACCTGATGATCCCTTTCGGTACCGGTTCGATGTACTGATTTACTTCGTTACTAATGGTTTACTGAATAAGATTTGGGAAAGTTTTTATCACTTTATATTTATTTAAAGGTGCAGGTCAGCCTCTGATGACCTCCGTCCAAACAATCCGGCCTTGTCAGAAATAAGACTAACCCTTATATATATATACGAAAAGGTTCTAAAATGAATGATTGAACACTCTAGGTATTTAGACGAACCATTTAGTCTATGGTTTCAACTAGCATACCATATGAATTTTTATACGCATTTGAACGTACATATACTTCAATTGGTACTGTAACTAAAATAGCACTGTCTAGTGACAACAATAGGAAACACAGTTATTCTATACTAGCAAATTGGCAGCGACTTCGCCCGCGTGAACTTTCTTACACTGGTCCCTAAAAAAAAATTAGGATTTTTTTACTATAATATATAGCTTAGCACTCAGGGATAAATTAGCTTCCTATTGGTGAACTGTAAAATCGGAAAATAATTTTTGAGTTTATCCATTTCCAAGCAAACGTACGAACAATCAAATCTTTATAATATTAGTTAAAACATAATGATTACTTTTTTATTTAAAAAATAAGTTAAGTAATTTAAATTTACATGTATACAATATTTACACGAACAATAAAAAAGATAAACCTACGGTGATGTTGAAGAATTTTTTGATGCTTTATTATATTCGTTTTTTTTATTTATTTATTTATTTATTATTAGGGGTTTGCCAACAGCTTCTGTATACATTAGATCTTAGGTATAATTTTTAGAAGTAACGGGCTTATACAATCGACAATTACAGGGCTACCAGCATGTTAAAAATTTTGGCAACACTAATAAAAACAATAATATTTCAGAAACTAAAACTATTCTAGAACTTAATTTAAATAGTAAGTAAATACTTAAAAAAAAAATAACACAAATAATAATACTTCTGACACTAAAACTATTCTAGAACTTAACTAAAGCAGGGGGCCAAGTCTGCTATTTTTATAATTTCGTCATTCCAACACAATCCCATTGTCATTTTGCTAAAAGTTCGTAATCTGCTAAATTCATAATGGTCGATCGTTGACTGCACAATGACGTTCTAAGGGTAGGTCACTGATCAAAGAAACTGTCAAAATTTTAGCAGATTACCGCCTAAGTCAGTCATTCAGTTGTCATTTTGTACGAGATTACCATGCATTCTACATCATTTCTTTCAATGGCGTGTCAGTGGTTGATCATTGGAAAGTCATAATGACGCCATTATATTAATAGATTACCAAACTTGTCAAAATCAACAATTATGAAATCAATGATAGACCATTCTGACACTACTGTAATAGCAGACTTGAGGCCCTGAACGACTGTCGGGCGAAAAATGTTGAAACTCAAACCTCCGCTGCTTAGGCACTGCGGTAAGTTTATGTAACGCGAACGAATAGATTAATAAACTTACGCTAGTCACTACTAGTCAACTCTGTTCAATGATCAAGTCATTGAGAAGTTTTCACAACTAACTGAACATATTCACTGAATCGCACACTGGCCTCGTGTTCGGGGCTCATAATTACCTTCAGTGACTGGAGTATTGAGTGGAAACAGCTAATTACGAAACATAATTGTTCACACAGTAAAATATAGGTACTTGACGTTAGCACATAATTAGTCTCGCACTATATTCTAGAGTACTAAAGATTGACGACTTATTGCTTTCTGGTTTTATCGTATGTAGATACGCGACAGGTGACATTTACAAACTCATTAATTAAAGTTCATTTTAATCCGTGGTGCTTAGAAACTAGGTATTGTAAACGTCCCTTTGTGCCTATTCGCCTAGCTCAGCAGTGCTATTCTGTTACAATCTCCCTCGGTGAACACCTAGGTGAAGTGAGCTGTCATCCGTCCCGATGCTAGAGATTGACAAAGCAGACGGACGGATGACGGCTCACTTCACCTATACCCTGTTCACAATAAGATTAGACATTTACTCAAACCTTTTTTACAGTCCGTTCAACCGATTTTGACTTCTATTGCGTTGGTAGCATGACAAATGGCAAATAGCTCTACTGTTCTGTCTCCGGTTTGATTTGAAGGTAAGTGGTAATTTTGTTTATTTTTTTACTCTTTTACTGTTTTTTTCAACAAATTTACTAATATTGTAAATGTAACACTGTCTGTTTGTTACGGTTTCACGGGTAAACCACTGAATCGAATTTGATGATATCTGGTAAGGGGTCAACTTGAGCCCCAAATAAAGACATTTAGCTACTTTTTAATTGGCAACATTGTCTGTGGTAACCATCATTCACATGGGGAAAATGACGGCGCCCACGACCCCTAAGGGTAGAAAATTAACGGAATGACTGAATTTTTTTTGGTGTCGCCGTTTCGCAATTAATTTGTATAATAAGGAGTAGGTACTAAACAGCGAAAAAAATCTCTTTTATAAAATAGACAACCGCCTTCAAAAAATGGAAAATAACTATAAATTCGCATGTCGGTAGGAATACAAAACAAAAAACAAAACCAAAGCCGCAGACTTGCGAATTTAAAGTTATTTTCCACTTTTTGAAGGCGGTTGTCTTTTTTTTGTAAAAAAGTTTTATTTTGTGTAAAAGTTTTTGAAGTTTGAATCTTATGTAGGTAACTTATCTTCATCTTTTTACCTATAATATAATTTGCGCCCGTTCACGAACATGACGTACACTATTGTTAATAGAACTTAACGAATGCATTACTATTACTACACGCTTTGTAAACTCGTTAGAATAAGCACTCGTGTGAGTGTTTTACGAGTCAAACGTTGGTTTAATGTGGTAGAAGCATTTGTTACGATTAATTTACATAATTATACGAATAAGTACTGTAGTAGTAATAGTGTCGTGGCGCGTGCGATTCTGTATTACAATCACTATCACTGCTTATCTATACTATATCTACTGGTTCGATTTCAAAAAATCTATTACCATTAGAATGATAAACTAATAATAATAAGGACCCTGTTCCCGATACCGGTAGGCTTCTATTTTTAAATGTTTTTATTTTTTTACTAATATCTGAATATACATTATGTAAAAAAAAAAAATGAGAATAAAACTAATAATATGTGACATTTCACACATGGCCATCTGACCCCAAACTAGGGAGATCCTGTACTATGGGTGTCAGATAGCTGATATACATACACAAATACATTTTTAAATACATACATATATAGATAAACAACACCCAGACACACGGTAAACACAAGTGCTCATCACACAAATATTTACCCTGGGCGGGAAACGAAC
Source organism: Charanyca ferruginea (assembly GCA_947361185.1). Lineage (NCBI taxonomy): Eukaryota > Metazoa > Arthropoda > Insecta > Lepidoptera > Noctuidae > Charanyca > Charanyca ferruginea. Next base: position 24,181,773 of record OX376059.1, on the reverse strand, counting down.
CTGCAACACGCTGCGCAGCAATCAATCGCTCAGCCACTGCGCCAACCGTGTTAATATCCCTGATTAACATAGGTTATATTTATGAATTGAAAAAATTAGGGATCCTTGAGAAAACTTACGCGGACAAAGACGCGGGCAAAGTGTTAGTTATAAATTAAAGTTAAGTTTTTTTTAAATTATTTCGTTAATATGGAGCAACATTACACCTGACTGCCATGGGCTAAATTTTATCTATATACGAGTATATAAAAGACTAAAGTGATTGACTGATGTATCAACGCACAGGCCAAACCCTTAAGGCTAGAAAATTTAAATTTTCTACACCTATTCCTCATATGACGAAGGCATCCACTAAGGAAGGATTTTTCCAAATTCAACCCCCAAGGGAGTGAAATAGGGGATAAAAGTTAGTACGAAACTTTTTATATTCCTTGGATATATTTGCAAGGTGGTGTGTAGGTAGATTGGTAGGGTAGGTAGATAAGTTGGTAGGGTAGGTAGGTAGGTAGATAGGGACAGGACAACGTCTGTAGGGTCAGCTAGTTATTAATAAATTAGACATCCGTAAATAAAATCACGCGGACCATGTCGAGGCAAAAGCGTAAAGTTGCTTATAATAGTACATTATGGTACTAGTGTGTAATGTTGGTGATTACCGCTGAGGCGCCATTGAGACCCGAGCCGTTAGGTGAGGGTCTTAAGAGAGCCGAGGACGGTAATCATCAATACACACGTGTATCATACGACGTTTTTCAACACACTTGTGAAGAAAATAATACTAAATAATCATTTTCAGCAGTGAAAACGAGTTGTGAAATTTGTTTCGCAATGGCGGGAAAAATTAATCAGTTTTCCTATGCGCACGCATCAAACAATGGCGATCGACCATAAACTAAAAGAATGAGGTTTCTTTTTTTTTGTTTTTCGCGGATAGCGTTCTAGCCACATAAGTATAAAATGGGGAATTCAAAGTTTTCTTTATTACAGAGAAAACAAAAGTGAAAGTTTTATTTATTAAAAACGTATAATTGAAATTATCTATTTAAATACGAAGTTGCATGAAATGAGCATGCAATAGGTATATTAATTTATTCGAACTATTGAACACGATCTTTTTTGTATCGAAACTTTTTTTAAGAACAAAGCAACTCAACCAATAAAAAAAAAACCCCTATAACTCACTTGTGAATAATAGCAATGAAAAAGTCACAGTTTGATTACAGGTGTCATTATGTGCCTAATTGCGGTGAAATTAGAGCCAGTATATGAGCAAGTGTGTTGAAAAAATATGTATATTATTTTACCTGGTAAAACGTTTCGCTATGACTCAGTCTGATATTATTATTATTTTCAGAGTAGATAGTATCCACGAACATTCTTCTTTTGAAATGCAATGTCGTATATTGAAGAACAATATTTTTAAAAGAGTGTCCGTGGAGTTTCTTGCTCGTTTTTCTCCATAGAGACCTACCCTACGTTTTGGAACGAGCAACTAACTTCAACTTTCTGCCTATCTAACTGACTCTTTGACAGTTCAAAAGTGCCTGTTAATGGTTTAATTGAAATAAATGCTTTGACTTTATAAATTCCGTGTTTTTCGGCCACAAACATATGGAACCTGATTTTTATATACTTACAGATTTTATTCAAGCCTCACATCCTTAAAACCTGCACTCATAATAAATATATAAGCCTGAAATTGCCAATCAACCTTAAGCAAGCGTGATGATGCTCTTCCCCTGAAGTGGAACAATAACAGGCTATAAGTATTATTGTTCCTACAAATAGTAAACATCACGTCTGTTTTCCCCAAAGAGTTATATAATAAGGGGTTGTCCCTAAACGCCAAGTTTCAGGTGGCTACTGGGAAATTCCGAATGGAAAATCCCAATAACATTGGCCGAGTCGAAACCAAGATTCCGCCACATGACCAACGAGGCATTCTAATAGAGGTCGACATTGTCCACTAATTGGGCCATCATTCACCAATGTTCGGGAAAATTACAGATTTCTAAATGAACCGTGTCCTGTTTGGTAAACAAACGTGGTACGAAATCCGTAAGTTTTTTGGATTGCTATTACATATTAAGATAAGAATATCTTGATAATTGGAGAGGAACTTGTGACTAAGAATGTGCCGTCGATGGTTAAGCTGCGCTTGCCGCGGTCGGTCTGTGGATGGGTGACCATCCTTTTCATACCGAGACACCTCCGTGCCTCGAAAAGCACATAAGGGCTCATACTGACCGCAAGCACAATTATGTACGTAATATTCATTTCTATGCGCACTGCGATGCGGCTACCCGCAGACGGCTCCGGTCGCTTGGAGGGCCCGAGTGACGGCCAACCGGACGGTTGCTATACGCACTGTGCGGCTCAGTCTGCGGCTGCCCGACACGGTTGGCGCAGTGGCTGAGCGATCGACTGCTGCGCAGCGTGTTGCGGGTTCGATTCCCGCCCAGGGTATACATTTGTGTGATGAGCACTTCTGTTTGCCGTGTGTCTGGGTGTTGTTTATCTATTTATGTACGTATGTATTTACAAAAAAAAAAAATGTATTTGTGTATGTATATCAGCTGTCTGACACCCATAGTACAGGGTCTCTCTAGTTTGGGGTCAGATGGCCGTGTGTGAAAATGTCCCCGCATATTATTATTGAGTGAGTGTGTACACGTGGTACGTAAATGTTTTTAAAATGTTCAATAATTCTTCAAACGTTTTTATGCTCATCCTATTAAATCCGAAAAACTTAACTATCTTCATATTTTTTTAGTTCTTCGAAAATATTACAAAGTGCTTGTTTTCATCTCATGTTTGCAAATAAGGATGCACCCAGTACTTCTTTCTTTGTTGTTTCTTCTTTACGTAACGTGTGTAAATGTAGTAAATAGCTGCAACTTCTTCTGCATCCATCTTAGAAATGGCTCGATATAACCGCAAATCGCAATGGTTCTTCAACCGCATTGCTGCTACCCGCATAATGCGTATGAGCCCTTAAGCCGTTGGTGCCAGCTGTCATTCGAAGATCTTTGACAGTCGTTCTAAGTAGTCAGAAGTGAGGAAATCTGACATTCAGTCTTACCAAGGGATGTCTTGTTACCCAGCAACTGGGTTGTGGAGGTCAGATAGGCAGTCACTCCACTTAAAAACACTGGTATTCAGCTGGTAGACTGGAAGCTGACCCTAACATAGTTGAAAAAAGGCTAGGCTAGATGATGATGATATTGGTATTTGGAGTTAGTGAGCCAACCCACAGTCTCTCAAGAACTAAATTAGTTAATTACGTTAATCTTTTTAATACCAAATGTGTTACATTACTATTATTATTATTATTTATTCACAAGGCAACTACAACAGGTGACAAACACACAAATGACAAAGTTTACATTATAGGTTTCGATCTGATTATCACCCAAAGCGTAATCGCACAACATGACTTGCAACAAAAATAATAATGATGATAAATAGACCAAGATTAGGGCTACAAGGTATGTGCATCCGCCTTCCTACACACATCTCCCTAGGCGGCAAATGTGTAGTAGACGATACACTATTCAGTAATACAAGTATATATACGTACATACAATTTTTAATTAATCAACGTTAATAATAATTATCGTTGATTAACTTAAAATCATTTCATCAAATTAAAATTACTTTGTAAAAATAACGTATAAACGTGGAATATGGTTCGTTTCGGTAGAATTAACCCCAATAAACCATTAATTACAAAAAAAAAATAGCTTAAATACGTTCCCATAAAACTACAAAATAAGACAAGGAAAAAAGTAAAACAATTTAACCTTCTGACCGCCACAGTCATGTATAGATGACAAAACAAAATGTGCCCAGCATGCCACGGTCATGACTACATGACAGACTTCTATATGTATTTCGTGGCTTGGAGCCAAAGGCATGCTTTTTCAGGCGTGGTGGTCAAATGATTAACAAAAGCGGATTAAAACACCTGGAAGAGCTATTGAGCCATGAAGACCTCATGAAGGGCATTGTTCTACTGTCCCTTAAGAAGAGACTCGTCGTGTGTACTTCCTATCCTCACATGGTCTTGGTCATGGTGGTCATGGTCTTGCCTTGCATGGTCTTTGACAAATCAGCAGAGGTCTACGCTCACGGTTTGTCAGAGAACTAATGGAACGGAGTATTCTGGGTATGAAACTTCAAGATCGGATTAGGAATACCACCATCCGTTCCATCATAAAAATAGCTGACGTCACTTGGAAAGCTGTCACGCTGAAGTGGAATTGGGTTGGACACATTTACCGCATGTCAAACGATCATTGGACCAAACTCGTGACCCAATGGGTACCTTTACATGGCAAGCGACATCACAGCAGGCCCAGGCGGAGACGGCGGGATGATCTAGACTCCTTTGACAAAGACTGGTCCCAAATAGCCCTTGATAGAGAGAAGTAGAAGTAGAGTAGAGAGGCCTTTGCCCAGCAGTGGGAAAATCATCAACTGCCTAGCCTTTTACCAGTTCAGAGTCCAGTCTATCCGGATGCAGCTGAATACCAGTGCTTTACATGGAGCTACCTCCACAACCCGATTACTGGGTGACATGATACCCCTTGGTAAGGCTGGTTGTCAGACTTTCTGGCTTCTGACTACCCATAACGACTGCCAAGATCTTCGAATGACAGCCGGGACCAACGGCTATCCATAAAATTTAAAATTAAAATTTTCAAAATCGGTTTACGTTTGCCGGAGAAACCGCGTAACAAATCGCGCACATACTTAATGCAAATTTAAGACATACGGTTTTCTCATAGATGCCATTGTCAGAACTGGACCAAATTAATGGGACTACACGGGAAGCACTAGCATTCAAATAAAAAAAGAATCATCAAAATCGGTTCACCCAGTCCAGAGAAATCAAGTAACAAACATAAAAAAAAAAAAAATACAGGCGAATTGATAACCTCCTACTTTTTTGAAGTCGGTTGAAAAGAAAATACTCTATTACTTAAATTGCGTCTAACAGCATGGTAGCTGTTCTTCACTTATCACTTATCAAATCAAATCGTGGTAAGGGGAACCTACCGCGATTTGGTTCCTATCGAGTTAGAGGTGGGAGGTAACTTTGTTAGACGGCTTGCTCGCTCATGCAAGAATCGTAAGGGTTTTTGATTGAGTTATGAGAAGACTTTATTACTGGTTTATAAAAAAAAATGTAATATTAGCAATCGATTTAATTTTGTCTGGGCTGTAGATTGTTCTATGGAGCCGGACCCGCGTTTCCTAGCATTCTTGTTTTGGATATAACTAATCCTTGTTTCTATGATGTGTCCAATCTTGATTTTGATGTAAAAATCGTTTTTAGGGTTCTGTACCCAAAGGGTAAAAACGGGACCCTATTACTAAAACTCCACTGTCCGTCTGGCTGTCTGTCACCAGGCTGTATCTCATGAACCGTGATAGCTAGACAGTTGAAATTTTCACAGATGATGTCTTTCTGCCACTATGACAACAAATACTAAAAACAGAATAAAAATACTATTTAAGGGGGGCTTACAACAAACGTGATTTTTGACGTTTTTTGCTCGATGTCTAATGTGGTATAGATAATGGTACGGAACCCTTCGTGCTCAAGTCCGACTCACACGTGGCCAGTTATTCATTTTTGTCACCGGATGAGGTACTATCAGGTACAGTAAGGGACTTACCAGAGAATGGGCAGCAGCGTTCTTTGTGCCTTTACAACAAACATACTGCGATCGCCAATCCGCCTGCTAAGCGTGGCGATTATGGCAAAACCCCTCCTTGGGGAGGCCTATGTCCAGCAGTGGACGTCTTTCGGCTGAACTGATGATGATGAGGTACTATCGTGGACACACGCGCCTGACCACCACTAAGTTCATTTTTGCTTGCACTCAAAAGATGGAAGCGCTCTCTACCCCGCCCCGTTGACTTCGCAGGCGCCAAGGGAAATTTTTTTAAACTGAGCAGGCGGAAAAGTCCGCGATAGTACCTACTCTGGTTAGTGAATATACGTGAAAATGAAAAGTAGTAACGTTAAAGTACATCGGATTATTTTAGTCTATACACTATAATGTTATCTACATGCAAAGGCCGGTAAGTACCTACGTATAAAAGCGTGAGTCGAGCAAAGCTTTCAGAGCAAAGTTCCATTATCGTGCAGATAACGGATGATAGATGATAAAACAGTATTATTTGTTACCGAACCGGTACAGTGTAAAGCAACAAGCCACATTGTGTTGCTAAAACATTTTGGAACGCATCCGATTTGCGTCAGACAATCTATTTGGCCTATATTCTGAATGGCTGTCCTAATAATTGACGGAATCTACCGAAGTACAAACTTTTTTGTAGGTTGCATGGACATGAACACAAGAGTGTTATAAAATGGCAATTGTAACAAAGTCAGTTTACAAACACTTTCAAATTGTCAAAGAGTCAGTTAGTTAGTCAGAAATGAATCATGGCGAGATTCATACATTTATTTTTATGAAAGAAAAAAAAAACATTTCGAGGGTTTAAAATATTTTCTAATGTGGAGAAAACATCACCACGAGTAGATTGATATACTTAATTTTTTTTTAAAACCCCGCATAAATAAATATTTTAAAATGAAAATAACAGATTTTCGTTTCGCCTCGTTGCCCATTTTGTGTTTATAAAAAAATAATAAATTAAAAAAACTAAAAACACGCTTTTTATAGAAAACCAAACTAAAAAATAGAAAATAAATTTAATTTAAAAAAAGCGTGGGGTGCTTTTTAAGATATTATCAAAATGATAATCACTCTACTCATATCTGTCAATAAAATATTTATAACTATTGACACCATGCACCCCACGCTTTTTTTAAAATAAAATTTATTTTCTATTTTTTAGTTTGGTTTTCTATAAAAAAGCGTGTTTTTAGTTTTTTTTAACTATTAATTATTTTTTACTTTTTAGTTTTAGTTTATTTTTTTATCAAATTAGTGTATTGTCATCGGTCCTCGATAAATCTACAAAGTTTGAACGAAATCTGGCCGTTTATAGTGGGTCAAAATCGCGTCCAAAGAAGTCGGTTACAAACAAACATACAAACATACAGGTGAAGCTAATAAAAAGCGTGTAAAAAGAAAGTGACAAGTGCCATTAACGGATCTATCAAATGGCAGACAAGTGATATGAATCGTTGTTTTCAAAAGCAGAGTTGAAAAAGTACATTGATTAATCATTATTTATGACATTATTTCCCATAAAACGTCTGTCACCGTCACTATTACTATCAGCTGCCGTTTCGTTCCGAAATAATGAGCTTTTCGTTAAACTATTCACCTTTAACATCCAATTTTATTGCGGGGTTTTTTAAAATATTCTGAATGCCTGAAGATACTCTTTAGGTACCCAAGAGTACAAGAGAAGTTGAAATTCATCAGAATTTCAACTTCTCTAGTAGTAAGTAAGCTAGGCTATATTTCTTTATCAGAAAATAGGGTCCGTAAAATAATCACCCGGGTCAACTCACGGGCAAGATCTAATAGAGAAAATAGGTGATGTGTAAAATGAAAAAACTTTTTTACTGATAAGAAAATCGGCTTCAAATCTAAAAATTGGGAACTCGACGGTTTTTGTTGTTTGTCGTCTCGTATTACCACTGACTTCCGAATAGTCTTAACTGTTCTGTGCTAAAGATATTTACCAGTTTTTCGAAATAACGGTCACAATCCGATAAATAGATTCGGAGAAATGCGTGGACAAACACACCCACAAAATTTTGTATATTTGTTTGTAAGCGGTTCCAATAATATCCTCCTTTTTTTGAAGTTGATTAAATTGGCAAAGGAGTAAAGAGGGAGTGCACTCGACTCCCTCTTTACTCCTCGAATCTATTTATCGGATTGTGACCGTTATTTCGATAAACTGGTAAATAACTTTAGCACAGAACAGTGTTTACCCCGCACACTTGTACAGATGCCAGCATATCAATCCATACCAAACCTTCAAATTTTCCCAATTGATAATTAACTTTATACTTTTACCATAAAGTTGAAATTCTATCAAAGAAATTTGACAGATTGTTGTAGCTGAATGTGCTGACCTCCATACTTTGCTAGTCTTTATTTCTCTTAGTTTGACCACCGTGACCGAAATTTGGTCGGCATAATCCATACTTTAATATAATAAATGCGAAAGTAACTCTGTCTGTTACGCTTTCACGATAAAACGGCAGAACCCATTCTAATGAAATTTGGCATGAAGACAGCTTGAACCCTGGGGAAGGACATAGGCTACTTTTTAATCCGCGACTTCGTCTGCATCCGCGATAACCGACATTCATGCGGACGAACTCGCGGGCAACAGCTAGTATAATCTTATTCCTATTTCCTATTTCCTACTAATAATCCTACTATATAATATTATAAATGCGAAAGTTTGTGAAGATGTTTGGATGTTTGTTACTCAATCACGCACAAACCGTTGAACAGATTTGCATGAAAATTGGCACATAGTTAGACCATTTCCTGGATTAACATATAGGATACTTTTTATCCCGGTAATATGTTCCCTTGGGATAATCGTTCTTTTTACGCGGGCGAAGCCGCGGGCAGAAGCTAGTAATAATAATAAATACTATTGTCAGGCAACTGAGGTCCACCACGAAGTAAGTATACTTACTTCGTGATATGTACCCACAAACAAACAACCCACCCACAAATAATCTTAAACAATAATAAACTAATGTATAATTACCTATCAGAAAAATCTTATCAACTAAAAGTATACACGTTACGTTGTCGGCGCCGTGTTTCGCTGCACGGTGTCACGTAACCGTCCTCCGAAACGTCGATATACGACACTTTTCGGCAAAAAGTCCTGCTTAAAAAAAGCGGCCAAGTGCGAGTCGGACTCGCCCATGAAGAGTTCCGTAGCAGCAAGTAACATAATATAAAAGTTCTTGTTTTTTTTATTTTTATATTAATTTGAGTTGATTGAATGAAAGGTAAATTGCGGTTTACGATTTATGACTTATTAAAAAAAACTACTTACTAGATCTCGTTCAAACCAATTTTCGGTGGAAGTTTACATGGTAATGTACATCATTATATTTCTTATCATTCTCTTATTATAGAAGTTACAGAGGGGGGGGGGGGGGGGACACATTTTACCACTTTGGAAGTGTCTCTCGCGCAAACTATTCAGTTTAGAAAAAAATTACATTAGAAACCTCAGTATCATTTTTGAAGACCTATCTATAGATACCCACATGTATGTTTGATGAAAAAAAAATTTTGATTTTCAGTTCTAAGTATGGGGAACCCCCAAAATTTATTGTTTTTTTTCAATTTTTATGTGCAAATCTTAAAGCAGTTCACAGAATACTAGATGTATTCTGTGAACCGCATTAAGTTTCCTTATCAAGTTTCAACAGTATACTTCTTATAGTTTCGGAAAAAAGTGGCTGTGACAGACAGACATGACGAATCTTTGCCATTTGGCTACGGAGCCCTAAAAAGGTATGTAGATGTTGTGTTGGAACTCGTACCACAAACGACTTAAAGTTAATGTTGGAACGCGATTCCAACGCTTTTACTCTCAGAGTCCAGTCGGTCTTCACCCTCAATATATATATATATTATACTTCCTGTTGATCTAGACTATTAGCAGTTACATTTGCCCTAAATTCAGGAAAACCAACATCATTAAAAAAAATATCTGTTTAAAACATAACACTGAACTTTTCCGTATTTACAACTCACAAGGGAGTTTATGAACAATTGTTTAAGGAAAATGGATGCCAAGATTAGTAAATAGTAATATACCTATCTGCTATTGACGTATGTGTATTATTGGCGGACAATACGAATGAAACGGAACAGTCATAGAGGAAGGAAATAAATGCTAAAACAAACAAAATATCTGTTTGAAAATATTTTCTCAAAACTACTGATGTTGACGGAAATATAACATTAAATGTCGTTGTTCACTGTGACCTAATCGAAACAGAACATATCACTAGTAATACATATCCTATTAAGGGGCTATTACGACTTTTACAGATTTTAAACTGACAATCACGTCAAAATGTGTACCTAGTGTAAATGATTTGAAAAAAATATATGTTAAACTAGAACATTCTCTTAATCATTTAGAATATTTTTGATTATATTCATATTAAATAGTTTAATTAACTCGTGAAGTTGTGTCTGACACAACATTGACAATCACACAATATCTACAAGGTATAATTAATCGAAACTGACACCATCTTACAGACAAATTTATTATCCATCTTTTAGTATACGCCTTTTTTTTTAGTTAAAGAATACTATCTTTTATTTAATTTTTTCGACTAAACTTTGAGAGTTTTGGACGCAGCGCATACAATTCTGAGGTCGCTCAAGGTCGCCAGCGTATATCGTCGCCTTAAACAGTAATTACGGGTAGAAACCCGAAAGTCTGACAACGGTTTTGTGGAGTTTATAAGCTGTTTACTATTTTTTGTACTTTTAATAAATAATAAATAAATTAATAAGCTTCATATTAGCTTCATTAAGTCTTGCCAAGGGGTATCTTGTAACCCAGAAACTAGGTTGTGGAGTGCAGGCAGGCAGTCGCTCCATGTCAAACTCTGCTAATCAGCTAAATCAGGCTAGACTGGAAGCCGACCTCAATATAGTTGAGAAAAGGCTAGACACATACGAGACTTGACATGTGGCCAGAAATTAAGTTTTTACTATTTCTTCTATACCTACTTCTCTCGAGCAGGCACATGTTTTCAGGAGAATTTCTCATGTTATAGTAAAACAAATGTCGTTAGCATACGAACTACGTTAAATTAATGGAATATCCTTACATACTTGATTTATTATTGCACTGTGGGTGTGATTCTGTAAGACCACATTCTAAACTTCGAATCTGAATCCGCTGTGAGTTTCTTGATTGGCATTCTAAAAACTCGGTTGATAATTCAAATTTGCACTAGCGCCACCCTTGCGAGCGTGTTAGCGAGTTGAACTATATTGACAGGGAGATTTTAACAGATAAAATATGAGATGACGTAAGAAGTGGCATTCTGTAAGGTAATTTCCCCGTCACTTCGACGCTCTCTTCGCACTCGAACCCGATTCAAAGTGTCAAATATATCAAGGTCATTTTGAACCTTATGCGAATTCCATGAAAATCTGTCCACTACAAATTTCGTGTCAGGAAAGTCAGGAAAAAAGACAATAACACTTTTAAAATTCTTGAAAATTACATCCGTGTGCTATATATATAATTTTATCGAAAGTAATTGGTAGAATTAGGGATTTGATCAAATCCCTAAGGGTTTTGGTGCATCGATAAAAGAAAGAGTTTCAAAGATATAAACTTACTAGAACAGGTAAACTACACATACATCATATTCTAATTTTATTTATTGTTTTATTTATTTTTGTGTTTGCAATGAATAGTAGCTTGTTATATAGGTCTAACCAAATATTACCTGAGCTGATATAGATCCGGCGTGATGTTGTATCTGAATCGATGCAGTGCACAAGCACCCTAAGGAGTAAACGTCACTACACAGGATGTTACATTATTGTACATTTTATATGACTCGTCTTTTATTTGCTAGATTTGAGCTCTACAAACTTCCGATGACTGAAAGATATTATCTAAAGAATTTCTGTTCTTGTTTATGATTTCCGGGATGTTGTTTTACGGTCAGTGCAGACAGAGTAGCTATGTGCTCGTACAGTTTTCATTCAGTAATTGATAATAAACTAAAACATATCAGAAATAGCGCCAAAAATAGTTGCGCAAGATATAACTGCGGACGGGGCACTTGTCACACTAATAGATCACAATTACGCAAACTTCTTAAGCATATTTCTTGTATGTTTGTGCTGTTGATAATATACTTAAACATATCAGAAATAGCGCCAAAAATAGTTGCGCAAGATATAACTGCGAACGGGGCACTTGTCACACTAATAGATCACAATTACGCAAACTTCTTAAGCATATTTCTTGTATGTTTGTGCTGTTGATAATATACTAAAACATATCAGAAATAGCGCCAAAAATAGTTGCGCAAGATATAACTGCGAGCGGGGCACTTGTCACACTAATAGATCACAATTACGCAAACTTCTTAAGCATATTTCTTGTATGTTTGTGCTGATCCTTAAACTAGCAAAGATAATATTCATTTTGTGTTGGTTTTGTTTTGTTTTTTTAGAATCATTCAAAACCTGTATTATTGTGTTTTGGTTCTAAATTCAAATTCGTAGGAACATTACTCAAAAGCCCACTTCCGCCAGCCAAGGTTTAAGGGGTTATTAAACGACTTTTACAGATTTTAAACTGACAATCACGTCAAAATGTGCGGTGTAAATGATTTGAAAAAAATATATGTTAAACTAGAACATTCTCTTAACCACTGAGTAAGTGAATATTTTTAATTATATTCATATTATATAGTTTAATTAACACGTGAAGTTGTGTCTGACGCGGACAAAACATTGACAATCACATGTCTGTAAGATGGTGTAAGTTTCGTTTAATTATACCTGGTAGATTTTGTGTGATTGTCAATGTTTTGTCTGCGTCAGACACAACTTCACGAGTTAATTAAACTATTTAATATGAACTTAATCAAAAATATTCACTTTCTATATGATTAAGAGAATGTTCTAGTTTAACATTTATTTTTTTCAAATCATTTACACTGCACATTTTGACGTGATTGTCAGTTTAAAATCTGTAAAAGTCGTTTAATAGCCCCTTAATGACTCCGTTATGGCAAAATACTCGAATGCTACTCAATTTTATTAAGTCTTGTACTGTGACAGTCATTGTCTCTGTCACTTGACAATAAGTGATAGAGACAGCGCGAGACTTATCGGCACCTTAAAATTGAGTAGCGTTTTATTATTTGGCCATTTGTTCCAATTATATCCCATTTGATCAATCTTTTTTTTACTAAGGGTGTCTTCCCTACACCACTCAAGCAATCTATTATCATACCAGTTTATAAGGGCGGGGAAAGAGACGATGTCAACAACTACAGACCTATTTCCATATTACCAGCTATATCTAAAATATTAGAAAAAACATTTATTGACAGACTAACATCATATTTCAAAAAAATAACACCCTTAGTAGCTCACAATTTGGATTTAGACAGGGAATTTCAACTGAAGATGCAGTTACTGCCCTTACCAAGAAAAGAAAATTTAAGTCTATTCTCCCCTTTCATAAGGTAGTTTCGTATGGAGAAGAATGGGAAGGGAAATCCATACAACATTCACTTAAAAAAAAAAATTGATTATAATATTTTGCATTTACAAGAATTATATAATAATACGTTTGATTACCTGATACTAAAAACGTACCCTCTTATTGGACTTGGGCCTTTCGAAGGTTGAGTAATAAAAACAAAATAAATACCAGCGTATAAAGCGCTATCCACACATTTTCGGGTAACCGGCACTGCCGTGTTCCGTCAGTGACGGGGAAAAAATCAGTTACGTACACCTTGTACGAACTTGTTCACATAGCTCCGTGTCAGGCGCATCCGGATCGTCCCGGAGCACGCTCGGACGCACGGGCGCGCTCCGACAGTGCTATCAGATTTTTATCTAGGTACGTTGATGACAACATGAACACAGAAAGGTTGATATAACTTGTACGACAGAATAATATACTTCACGATCTGTCTAATCCACATTATTTGAATTCTAAGAAGAAAAATATAATGGGATAATATAGGCTAGATATATCACGTAAAGAAACAGATTACACTGATACCGATTTTCCTGATATGTGTGAACACGGGTGACGGATAGCACGTCCCTGACGGGAACACTGAAACGAACAACTCGGAACACAGATAGCCCTAGCCCGGAAATGTGTGGATAGCGCTTAATTGTCCCACGGCAGTGCAAGACCTCTTCTCGTAAAGAGAAGGCTCTTTTCATCAGCATTGATCACCATGCTTGCTCAAAGTGGTTGGCCCGTTTCCTCACGATCTTCTCTTCATGTATTAAACTTTGTATTTTTTTTCAAAGTTTAATCATAATTACTTAGATTAAAAATATGTACTTAGGCAACAAAAGGAGAATAAAAAAATGTTGCACAGTAGCCAGTATAGTAACTAAAACTATAAAATATACGTTTAAATTATTCCCTTTAACAAGATTATGTCATGAAAAGTAAACGAGATAAAATAACTGCTGTTGATTGTAATGTTTATCTTCAATATCACGAGTTCTTTGTAACAAAATAAATAGTTGTAATAGATACCAGATAACTCACATTTAGTTTTAACAATAGAGCTTAGTTCTGCGATAAACATACATGGAGGATAGATGGATGAATTAATATTTATTACCTACCTTCTCTTTTCACGCTTAAGAGCGTGTATTCGATTCGTGACGAAAACTTTATGTTTTCGCGTTTTGCCCAGAGCAATATCGTAATGATGTGAACAGATTATTTAAAGACAATTACAGTTTTGAGAAATATTAAGTCTTGATTTATGGAACTACAGAGTAAAAGTATAATTTTTTATTATATATCAGCCTATTGCCGTCCACTGCTGAACGTATGCCTCCCCCAGAGATCGCCAACCAACCCGGTCTTGGGCAACCCGCATCCATCCGCTGCCAGCGACCTTTTTTAAATCGTCGGTCCATCGTGCCGCAGGGCGTCCCACACTACGCTTGCCCAAACGCGGTCTCCACTCTAGAACGTGTCTGCTCCATCTACCGTCTGTCCGTCTGCAGACATGGCCGGCCCACTTCCACTTCAGCGTGCTAATTCGATGCGCAACGTCGGTGACTTTAGTTCTTTGGCGAATGACTTCATTGCGAATTCTATGCACCAGAGAAACTCCGAGCAACCGGCACGCTGAGCAACCTTGAATTTGTGGACCAGGCCCACAGTGAGTGTCCACGTTTCGGCTCCGTAAGTCATCACGGGTAGAACGCACTGGTTAAAGACCTGGTCTTAAGGATTGTGGGATCGACGATTTAAAGATACCACGTAGCTTCCCGAATGCTGCCCAGCCCAAGCGTATCCTTCTATTCGCTTCCTTCTCGAAGTTGTGCCGCCCCAGTTGTATATTTTTGCCAAGATATATGTATTCTTGCACAACCTCGAGAATAGCGCCATTTAAGACTACGGGTCTCGGGAAGACATGACCATTGTACATGATTTTGGTCTTATCTAGGTTCATCCCGAGGCCCACGCGATTGATAAATGGTTAAATTATTATTTACTAACAATAGGTTAAGATGATAGGTACTCTAACATACCAAAGAATTATTATTATTATGAATAATTAAATCATGTGGAATACAAACTATAGGTAATATTTCTATGTTCCCATAGCCCTAAATCACACTGCCTTCTCATTTTTCCCCGCGAATTACGTTCAGTCATTCATAAAACAATTGATCGGTCTGTTCAGAGTTAAATCGAGCATTCCCTTTGCTACTGTCGTAACAAAAGGTTATGGGTACAGAGCATTTACATGCGAATCGTTGTTTTCATTACAGACCTTGGAACAGCACTTTTATTGTTTTATTCATTTACCGGATTAATCTCCTGAGTTTAGTATGAGAGAGAGTATTTTGCAATGTGTTTTTTTGTTCTTGAATTTAGGAAAATGGGCAGGTATCTGAGATTGGTTCAGTTGTACCTTTTGGATGAGATATCTTTTAGAATTTTATCTGTTATTAACTTCGGCCATATAATTTTTTTATGCTTTCCAATTTTTTTTAATCTAACCATAATCCTACTAATATTTAAAATGACCAATCGATCCTTACGGCTTTCACTTACCCACGAGCTCCTTGATCGGTCATGGGTAAGCTACGCTTGCCGCGGTGGTCTGTGGATGGGTGACCATCCTTTTAATACCGAGTTCCCTCCGGACCTTGGAAAGCACGGTAAAGCAGAATGATGGTCCCGGCTATCTTTCGTAGATCTTTGACAGTCATTTTGGGTAGTCAGAAGCCAGAAAGTTTGACAACCTGTCTTACCAAGGAGTATCGTGTTACCCAGCAATTGGATTGTGGAGGTTAGATAGGCAGTTCGCTACATGAATAACACTGGTATTCAGCTGCATCCGGTTAGACTGGAAGCCGACCCAACATAGATGGGAAAGGCTAGGCAGATGAAGAGTACCTATAGATTGGTCTTTGCAAACAGTATAGTCACTATATTTCCAAGAACTCCGCATAATACGTCCGGGCCCTGAGGGCTTCACGTAATTTTATGGCGCGCCGTTGAAGATGTAGTGCAGCTGCAAATGGTATTCTTGTAATCTTTGAACTGCGCGTAAACTGCGCGTGAACTGCACGTCATCTGTACGACAACCAAACTTTACCAAACTTACTTAAGGTGTAGCCACATAAGAGAAAAAATATTACTCACTAAATAATTGAATATAGTCTGAATATGACGTTATCATAATTTTAAAATAATACCCCAGTACAGATTTTAGTGCTTTTTAACTGTTATTTTGAGACGTCAAACGAATAGTTGAATACCGATCATGTTTCGTTCCGAAGCACGCACCAAAGACGCGCAACAGTAGAACGCCGTTATTGCGATCGCGTGACGCGAACTTGACACGAGCGTGTCTGACAGCGGTAGAGAATACGAAAAGCGTGGTTTTTGATCGAAACTTAACTGCAACTGCACTGCAAGAGCACTTATTTAGTTACGTGAATTAGCCCACTGATCAATTTTAATCTCATGTCATCTACAGTAGAGTATTTGTAAGTTTAAAATAGAATAGGATTTTATTTCCTTAAGAAGTTACATAAAAATTAAATAAATATACTATTCCTGTGGTGCCTTAAAGGTGAATCCAGCCAGGGCAAAAAACTTATAAAACTAAGCGAGTACACCCCCTGTGGGGTACCGTACGGGCCTCGACCTAGGGCGTCACTGGGAGAGGGCTGCAAAGGGACAGGCTGGATCGGATGTCAAATATTTAAGGACGAATTCAAAGCGGCAGGCTCAGCAGTGAGTGCTGGCACAAGCAAGGGTCGTGGAGGGGACGGAATAACAGCGGTCTGTGTTTGTGTTTTCTGAGTGTGTTATTAGCTTTACTCTCCAAGAGGAGAGTTATAGCGTCGTCAGGGTCGGTCAGAGTATGTGTCGATCGGTGAGTCTTATAGCATTATGTTTACACATGCTATATTTACTTTTTATAAACATGCAATCATTCTTCATATTTGCTGTCTACATATTATAATACATGTTTTTATAGATTCATGGAATCTTTTATACTTTAAAGGTACTTACAGTCTTTATGCTCGTCTCGTCTCTCGTCTCTCTCTTTATAATGTGTGTCTCAGACCATAGTTCCCTTTAGTTTTACTTACATTATATTCCATCGAGCATAAAGCTAATTAAATTAGCCCTTTTTATAAATCTGGAAAATAAATAATGTTTTTGTTATGACATGTTTGTCAATGACAGTTGTCAATCTTGACAATTGTCAGTAATTCTTTTAATTAGATTACGGCTTCCTAAAACCTTCAAATTGATGTCGAATATATGTGTGTATTGCTGTATTTTATACTAAACAGCTAGACACCCGCTAATGTATCTAGTGTTCTTTAAAATCCTATTCGCACTAAT
This sequence comes from Charanyca ferruginea, assembly GCA_947361185.1. Classification (NCBI taxonomy): domain Eukaryota; kingdom Metazoa; phylum Arthropoda; class Insecta; order Lepidoptera; family Noctuidae; genus Charanyca; species Charanyca ferruginea. The sequence continues at coordinate 24,164,154 of OX376059.1, read as the reverse complement.
CAAATAAAAATAACTGGCAGTCTACAATAATTGAGTCTGGCCGGTACTATAATACCCCGCTATATGACCAATACGGGCGTTCTAGAAATATAATTCATACTTGGAAAGGATTATGAATTTCGGAAGAGCGGACAGGAAAGAAACCTGTCAAATGGGTCAGTCTAGATCTCGCTGTCGCTTAAGTAACACGCTGATTTACTTATACGTTACTTACTACAAGTCTACCGGTCCACAACCAAAAGTCGGTAACGGTCCTAAGTCATGCTGTCGTGCTGTCGCGTGCCTGCTGCTCCCAGGGCGGGTCTTACTGTTAAGATCCCCGGGGACTTCCGTCCCAAAGCTAGGAGCCGATCGCGGCAGTCTTATCTTCGGCCGATCCTGTTTTCCGGCCAGGTTGTGGAACCAGGAGCCTGGAAATCTCTGCCTAACTTAGTGCGTCTAGGTTAGTGCTTTTTATATCCCTGTTTTTGGTACTCATTGCATTCTTGTCTGAGCTATTAAATTCTAACGTACAATTCTACATAGCTTTTTATTTCATAAAGCAGTTTGAATTGTTACAGTCTTATGGTGCGTACGGATTAGAGGCAGCCTCGCCTGAGGCACGCACAGCTTGCCCTGTTGCCTCAGGTGCGTACGCGCCTCAGGCCGAGGCGTGCCTCACGCAAGGCAGCCGCGTCGCGAGCCATCAGATGTCGGTTTTTTGGCTGTGCTCAAAGGCGTCTCGGCGTAAGTGCCTCGCAAGTGTGGACGTGATTTGAGCACGTTTTTAGGGAGTCACACATAATGGTGATGTCGCGCCTTCGTGGCTCGACCAGGGGCACGTTGACTCAGCCTGCTGCCTCATGTTGTTTTAATTATTTACCGAGGCAGCCCCCACACGAGTCGTGCGTGGCGAGGCTGCTCACCCTGAGGCTGCCTCTAATCCGTACGCACCTTTACTAATGCTGGAGGGAGTGTATCAACGGGTTGGGATGTTTTTCAGCAGAGTACTTCGAGGATTAATAGCTCACATCCATTTATTAAACTAGCCAAACAGTTGACTTTTGATTTAAAGAATGAAGACTTGGTAGGGCAACTCGTAAATCAAAGTCAGTTCGTGCGACAACATATTTTATTGAGTCACATATTTCCAGTTTTAGCCCAAAACTGACCTCTCATTATACAGAAAGCCTGTTCAATTCAGGGTCAGCTTATACTGGGCTATAGTCCTGAAACGTCGTCGCGTGTACCTTAACGAGATTCCTTGAGCTATCGACCGAGAAAGAATGTTATCTAAAACGATTGGAAAGTAATGTTTCTTATCAGAATCCTTGAAGCTTGAAGTAGTATTTGGTTTCTTCTGCATTATGTAGATATGGAGTATCCGGGACTTTTTCCAATTGTAGATAAAAACTTTTTATTCAAGTGTGAGGTACCTAGATTAAAACTATTACGAAATCCTTTTTTCGTCTTTTGTCTGTGTTGGTAAACTTTTGCTATTTTCTAGAAATGCTTTGAGGTAAAGAAATTGATTATTAGATGTCAAGTCATGTTATTGCCCATTGACTTCAGTCGCATGATTTTTTTACTGATTTCAAATTGTTTGAAAAAAATTCTTAGTTTATGTCCTATAGGCTAAAATTTATCATCAAATAATTTGAAATCAGTTAGGGAATTCTTTCTCTCTTCTTCCTAATAGAGAAAGAATTTACCTACAGAATCGAACCAGTAGTTTCGGAGCACCAAACGACCAGCAGTTTCCAAACAAACATAAACTTGGCAATGATAGGCTCGTCGAGTCGAAGCCGAAGACTTTGGAGCTTTGACTCAGTGATATTTCTAGCAATCGACGAGAACAGAGTGGTGTTTTTAGCATAAAGTGTGTAATTGTGTCTGTGCATTGGCAGTGCAGTCCTAAACGGCTGAATCGATTTTGATTTCGTTTTTTGTTTGCTTGAAAGGTTATGGTTGGAGAGTATTCTTTGCAATTATTCAAGGTATGCTTTCTAGTTGATTGATGAAATATGAGCATTTACCACAGGTCTAATCGAGTAATATTTGTGTCGTAGGACTTTTATTTTAATTTTTACGTAGCTATATGTATAATATGTAATAACGTCAAGTCAAAGTTGGTTTCTTGTTAGACCTAATTTCAAGCCTGAATCGTTCAATAGATCGTCGAGTTTTATTCACGAATAATTTATAAGAAAGAAATGGACGAAGAAAGGATACTTTTTTCCGGAAAATTAAAACTTGTTACTCGAAAAAAGTTCTTTAACTTGTACCTAGAATATAATTTATAACCTATTTGGTCAATAACGGACATTTGATAATGTCTGTGGCTTTATTCAGTTCCACATATTATGCGGTACGTACCTATAGGTATTATTAAAAGTTAGTAGTTTAAGTACCTAGTTAGTTATAAATAGTTAATAGTTTAGTAGTATAATTTCTGCAGAGGGTCAGGGATAAGAGCGCGGAGTAAAATAACATAATTTCCAACATTTTAAAAAAATTATAAATATTCGTTTCGCGTATCATATTTCATTTGTTTTGAAGACAATAATTATTAAATCACTAGCCTGACCCGACAGACGTTGTCCTGTCAATAGATTTTTCAATTTTCTTACCGTTTAAACCTTCCCTAGACTCCACAAATATTTCAGGACCAAAATTTGCGAAATCGTTCCAGCCGTTCTTGAGTTTTAGCGAGACTAACGAACAACGATTCATTTTTATTATATAGAAGATTTAATAATTATTGTAGGACAATAATGTTTTAAATGATTTAATAATTGTTGTCCTTGTATTAAAAAAAATAAACCAAAATGCTATAGCATTTTGGCTTTCGTATGGATAACCATATCAATATTATAATTATACGAAAATGACTTGAGCCATATGAACGGATTTTCAACCGAACGTCAAAAAAGAAGGAGGTTCTCAATTCGACTGTAAGGTGTTTTTATTTTTTGTATGTTTGGTACGCGATTTCTCCGGGAAATGTGAATCAATTTTAAAAAATCTGTTTCTTATGGATAGGGGTGGTATCATATAAATTTCATCGAAATTGATTCAGCACTTTTTGAAAAATCAACAAAATCCCAAAAAAAACTACTTAGACGACGTTTTTAACCGACTTCAAAAAGGAGGAGGTTGTCAATTCGAATGTTTTTATCTTTTTACTTATGTATGTTCGGGCATAACTCTGTCATATATAAACGGATTCCTAAAATTCTTTTTTTGTTCGAAAGGGGTTTATTTCGAAATGGTCCCATATAAATTTTACCAAAAATTGATCCAGCCCTTTTTGAGAAAATTAACAAAATCCCAAAAAAATTACTTGGACGACGTTTTAGGTTCTTCAATATTTGGAGGACTTACAATCTCTTTTAGGTGTGTCGCCGTTTATTAATGGATTTGAATGCTAAGGGAATACTAAAAAGCGAAAAATAAAAAGCGTTACAAAAATAAGAAAACCACCTTCAAAAACTAAAAAGTAATAAATAACAGAGGTACTCCAAAGATTGAAGAAATTAAAAAAGCTTTTTCAAAAAAAAGAAAACCGCCTTCAAGAACTAAAAACTGATAAATAACTTTAGCACAGAACACACATTACTTTACTTTCGGAAGTCGGTGGCGGTAGCTTTGTGTCTGTTGTTTTGTATTCCCACCGACTTCCGAAAGTAAAGTAATGTGTGTTCTGTGCTAAAGTTATTTATCAGTTTTTAGTTCTTGAAGGCGGTTTTCTTTTTTTTGAAAAAGCTTTTTTAATTTCTTCAATCTTTGGAGTACCTCTGTTTTACTATAAATAAAAAACTTTTTTACAAAGTCAAAGTCAAATCATTTATTTCAATTAGACCATTATAAGGCACTTTTGAACGTCAAAAATGACAACCGCCTTCAAAATCTAAAGTCATGTGTGTACTGTGCTAAAGTTATTTATCACTTTTTAGATATGGAAGGCGGTTGTTTTTTTTGTACCTACTGTAAAGGTTGTATGCGTATTGCAACCTGCATTTCACTAAAATAGATAATATAATAATATGTAATATGTGGGGACAATTCACACACGGCCATCTGACCCCAAACAAGGGAGACCCTGTAATATGGGTGTCAGACAGCTGACATACATACACAAATATATACAACAACACCCAGACACAAGGCAAACACAAGTACTCATCACACAAATATTTACCCTGGGTGGGAATCGAACCCACAACACGAACATGCGTAGCAGTCGATCGCTCAGCCACTGCGCAAACCGTGTCGTCGATATCCGTGGTCTGAACACTGAATTTGTTCTAGAAAGTATTTTGAAATTAGAAGCGTTTAACTAGTTTATTTTTATATCACGGCGATGTTTGGCCTGTCACTCGTAGAGTGCTAACTTTTACTAATCAATAAAAAACTAAAACTAAAAACCTCCAACTCTTCACACACCACTCAGAGTTATAGTTTACGATCTGATACCGTAAGACCTTAATATCACGCCCGTAAGTAAACCTTACAGTACCTACATTATTTATTTGTCTAGCCTTTTCCCAACTACCTACATTGAGGTCGGCTTCCAGTCTAACCGGATGCAGCTGAATACCAGTGTTTAACATGGAGCGACTGCCTATCGGACCTCCACAACCCAGTTACTGGGTAACATGCCGGGCACAATACCCCTTGGTTTTTTTTTAAATATTGATATAGGCTTGCGTTTGGACGCAACTCACCTGATCTTAAGCGACAATGCGGCCTAAGGTGGAGCACGCTTGCCTAGGATAAACCGGTTCACTCGTGCCTTGAACATACCCAGATTATATGTCTCGGGGAATAGAGAGGCGGGCAGTGAATTCCACAGTCTGGCAGTTCGCACAATAAATGTGGAAGCACAGCGGTTGGTTCGAGACCGTGTGGAACTTCAACCGTATAGCGGTGACGCTTTGCCGTATGTCTGATCGTCCGATGATGGAATGGGGATGGGGGAATTTAGTTGTGTTGTGCTGGTAAGACTACAGGTTGTCAGGCTTCTGACTACCCATAACGACTGCCAAAGATCTATAAATGATAGTCGGGACCAACGGCTTTGCGTGCTTTCCGAAGCACGGAGGGAACTCGGTATGAAATGGGTGGTCACCCATCCACAGTCTAACCGCGGCAAGCGTAGCTTAACCTGTGACCCTCCTGTGAGCTCCCTTACAGTACCTGCATATACCTACGATAGTCATAATAATCCATTTTAGCAAAACGACCGACACCATTTAGTTCTGTACTTAATTAAATCCTACTACGCTGTAACTTTTAATAGAGTTTTCCTCCCTATGTTAACTCAAATGAACAATATTATCTAGTACCCCCACTGCTGTTCTGATTAAGAGCGACAACTGCATTGATACTTTTAAATAGGATCCAACTACCAATTAGTCCTGGCCCCTGTAACTCAAACAGATACAGTAAGACGTAGGTCGTAATATACTGGTGGTTTGAGACTGTAAATATCCAGCTAACTTTGACCTCTCGTTCTACAGAATATTAATAGGTAAGTAGTTCTAGGTAATGTGGTGGTGGCAAGTTGTGGTGGAGAGCCATTAAGGTAGCCATTTTGTCTTTAATTACTCAGGGTGCATTCCACAGGGAGTTCGATAATTTATTAATGTAAGTACTGAGGTCCTTTGGTATGTAGTTCTTTTGTTTTTTTTTGTTGAAGACACTAGTTAAGGCGTTTTGGTCGAAATAAAATAATGGTGTGTAAAAATAATATTTAAACATTTAATAATCCCACAACAGAAATCCCAGAACAACGGACACCGCACACACAAATGCGTATGTACCCAATGTTCAAGGAAAGGAAAGAATAGAGAATGCGCAGCTTTTGTACATACCTTTGTGTATGAAGTCAAAATAAATAATAAATTAATTACTTAGGATTTCTCGGTGAAATCACAGGAGCATGACAGTCTTAGCCTTAATTAAAAATTAAGCTACTCAAGATTTTAGGCTAAACCATCTTATTTCGAATGTCGTGATGATCTGGCTTTAGGCGCTACCCTGAGCAAATAACCTTGAGCATTCATTCCCTCGCCAACCCAAACCCGCGATCGCCAACCCGCCTGTCAAGCGTGGCGATTATGGCACAACCCCCCATTTTTGGGGAGGCCTATGTCCAGCAGTGGACGTCTTTCGGCTGAAATGATGATGATGATTCATTCCCTCTTCGCCGCGCATGAGATACAGTAGCGAATACGCTCAGATTTTAGAATTAAATCTTTATAAAATCACAACACGGGATTTTGAAAAAAAAAATCTACCAAAATGTTCATTAATAAAATTGCCTATCCATTAGTGTTAGTAAAAAATCGAATTAATGGTTACTTGCTGAGGAGATGCATGTTTTCAATAATTATTTCTCATTACTGTGGTATCGTTGTGAGGAGATTAGTTAAATACTATATACTTCGTAAACAAAAGATCTACCATTTTACAGTCAAGATTATGTAGAAATTTAATCTATTTTTTATTTGTTGATATTTCTTTTGGATGTAGAGTATTTAGGTCCGAAAAACTGAACAAAAAACGGCTAGCGCTCTCGCATCTCACATCGCTATTCACTCTCACTTCGCATAAGGTTCAAAATGACCTTCATATATTTGACACTTTGAATCGGGATCGAGTGCGAAGTGAGCGTCGAAGTGACGGGGAAATTACCTTACAGAATGCCACTTCTTACGTCATCTCATACTTTATCTGTCAAAATCTCACTGTCAATTTAGTTCAACTCACTGACACGCTCGCAAGGGTGGCGCTAGTGTACATTCGAATTATCAACCGAGTTTTTAGAATGCCAATCAAAAAAATCACAGCGGATTCAGATTCGAAGTTTAGAATGAGGTCTTACAGAATCACACCCCAGCACGGGCACGGGCAAGTACTTTTAAGTGACTTTTTCCTTATCATAAATGCACTTTCTTTGTTTATATTGGACATGACAGACATCGGTGAAGAAAATCGTGAGGAAACCTGAAATTCATAATTAACTAGCCTATAGATAGTTAGAAGCCAAAAAGTCTGACAACCAGCCTTGTCTAGCCCACCCATTTATTTAGTACCCACTAAATAAATGGGTTAGTACCCACTAAATAAATGGGTTGTGGAGGTCAGATAGATAGTTGCTCTATGTAAAACAGTATTCAGCTGCATGCGGTTAGATCGGAGGCCGACCCCAAAATAGTTGGGAAGAAGCTAGGTAGATGATGATCTTATTTGAAAGTCACCCTGAAGACAGAGGACCCAGCTAAGTTTTGGAAAGTCAAATCACTTAGTAGCAGAGTTATTTTTAGAATTGGAAGCAATAGTATGTGGGTGATGACCCAAACCAAGAGCATTTTTGGCTATAAAATTACCGTCAATTGATGACATCATACACAGAACAGCATGAATTGAGTTAGCGATAAATTTGATTGGACCTTGAGTCTTATGAATGAAGTAGCTTGTAATGAATGAAGTGTTTTAGTAATCAGCGATCGTGATAAGAACGTGGTTATAATGATACGTGATTCATTATGAATCATACAAACGTTTCTATCAATGAAAATGTATCTACTTTGCCCGAACGCAGATCTTAGAGCGATAACACATTGGAATGCCAGAGCGACGTCGCCGGCTACATATTCACTTGGTTACGGTCTGGCGACGTCGCCAATTTGAAAGCGTACCTATGACCGAACGGCCCCTACGTGGAGACTGGATACTCTGGCGACCTGGCGACGCGTAGTCAAGTCTCCAATATTTTGTATACGAGTAAGTTATTCCTCCCTCACTCAGTGGCCAACAGATCGCCAGGGCCTCAAGTCTGCTATTACAATAGTGTCAGAATGGTCTATCATTGATTTCATAATTGTTGATTTTGACAAGTTTGGTAATCTACTAATAATATAATGGCGTCATTATGACTTTCCAATGGTCAACCACTGACACGCCATTGAAAGAACTGACATCGATGGTAATTTCGTACAAATTGACAACTGAATGATTGACTTAGGCGGTAATCTGCTAAAATTTGGACAGTTCCTTTGATCAGTGACCTACCATTAGAACGTCATTGTGCAGTCCAATGATCAACCATTATGAATTAAGCAGATTACGAACTTTTAGCAAAATGACAAAGGGATCGTGTTGGAATGACAAAATTCAAAATCGTCCTTGTTAATCGGTACTCTGTCAGTCAGCTCTTACAGTTTTACTTGCATCTTTCTGCGGCCAGTCATATTGGCACTGAACTGATGGGATAAACTTTCTATCCTTGTTGCCATATTGAAAAAGTTCGATAAAAAAAAGCTTTTTACAAAAAAGACAACCGCCTTCAAAAAGTGAAAAATAACTTAAGCACAGAACACACATTTACTTTAGTTTCGGAAGTCGGTGGCAATACAAAACAACAAACAGAACAAAGCCACTGAATTTCGAAACTAAAGTCAATGTGTGTTCTGTGCTTAAGTTATTTTTCACTTTTTGACGGCGGTTGTCTTTTTTGTAAAAAGCTTTTTATTTTCCGCTTTTTAGTACCTCCTTCTCATTCAAATCTATTAAGAAGAGATTGAAAGTTAACTACTACAAAGATTGATGAAACTAAAACGTCGTCTATGTAAAATTTTTGGGTATTTGTTGATTTTTCAAAAAGTGCTGAATCAATTTCGATAAAATTTATATCGGACCACCCCTGAAGCATACCCTATCTATAAAAAAAAGAATTTTCAAAATCGGTTTACGTTTGCCTGAGAAATCGCGTAACAAATCGCGCACATACTTAATGCAAATTTAAGACTTATACGGTTTTCTCATGGACGCCATGGTCAGAACTGGACCAAATTAAAATGGGACCACACGGGAAGCACTAGCTTCCAAATAAAAAAAGAATCATCAAAATCGGTTCACCCAGTCCCGAGAAATCAAGTAACAAACATAAAAAAAAAAAAAAAAAAAAAAAATACAGACGAATTGATTACCTCCTCCTTTTTTGAAGTCGGTTGAAAAAAGGTATCGTACTTACATACTTCGACGACACGGTTGGTGCAGTGGTTGAGCGATTGACTGCTGCGTTGCGTGTCGCGGGTTCGATTCCCGCACGGAACAAATATTTGTATGGCCTACAGATAGTTGTTCTGGGTCTGGCTGTTTGTGTATATGAGTTTATATGTTTGTAAACGCACCCACGTCACAGCAGAAATTCCTAGTGTAACGCAACGTTTAAAAAAAATAACTTTATTGAAATGATGAAGCACGAAATGCAGGATTGGACCTTTACCAGGAGTTTGTTTTTCTTTAAAAAAAAACTATTTCCATGAATACCAGTTACAAAAATATCGACCTTGTCCATGATATTTTTATTATTTTTGATAAATATTGTTAAATTGTGATTATCCTTTCGTTTATTACGTTCTATGATTGTTTGTTGTGTTGTCAAAAAAGTTACTATTACCCTAACCGACCAGTCATCGTAATTTTGTGTTGTCAAACAGCTACTTCAAACATCAAAATATTATGGAATCTCTTTTTGAATAACTTTAACCGACGGATTTTTATGTCATGAAACAACCCGTTACATTTGACGTACGTTAAACATAACACGTCATAGTAACTTTTTAACCGTCCGTATGTAACGTTAACCGACTGTTTGAAACAACCCGCCCTAAGAAGGCTTTTAACCATATTTGGTAAAGTAACCGGTAATTTGCCTTTTACGCACAGGTACGTCACTGTGGTGCTGTGCTGGTCCTACCCTATAGGTAAACAACATCACGCTGGCGGGAACACTAACGATTAGCATATAAACTAGTCGCCATTACCCAGGCGTGTGTGCCTAATACTGTGTAATACTGGACGTGGGTTCACGGTGCACTGGTCGCTTGTTCAGCGACCGAAAGTGTTGTGGGTGGACAGTAACGAGCTTAACAATTCTGCCAAAGCCAACCCACAATCTCTCGACAATAGACTTATTGACTTTTCAATATGTCAATATGATCATCTAAATAGAATATATCTAAAATTAATCAGTGTTAAATATCCAAAATAATTACCTATATTTACTTTTGAAAATGGATCAATTTTTAATGTGAAACTAAACTTAGATGTGTCCGCGGTGACCTTTGTAAAGTTTTTCATTTTCCTGAAATATGGAGTGGCTTGTTAGGATGTTGTGTGTATATTTTTACCGTGACTTCTTTTACACTTGCGTGTTTACCTAGTACTATACTAAGACATGACAGTCCTCTTTTAATCATGACTAAAAACTACCCACCCATGTTCATATTGGACAAACCCTGAGACAGAGAAGACAGAAGACTCTAACTACGAAAAAAACTGCCGCTTTGAGACACAAAATAGCTGCCAATAGTACGCAAAAGTAAAGTGCGAAATATTATAGTAGTGCTTCGACGCGGTTCATATGAATATGACCCTTATTTCAACCCTTAGTAAAGTTGATACTGAAAATGGTAGACACGTTCTGACAGTTATTTTCTTCATGATAAATTTAGAAGTAGAGCAGATGGCTGATTCTACTAATTCAAAACATTCAAAATCTAGTCGCAATCATCTTCAAGCGACAATCAATGTCTTAATAATGTCAATGTCAAAATCTTGTCAAATCTTGTCAAAATCTTGTCAAAATCTTGTCAAAATCTTGTCAAAATCTTGTCAAAATCTTGTCAAAATCTTGTCAAAATCTTGTCAAAATCTTGTCAAAACCTTGTCAAAACCTTGTCAGAATCTTGTCAAAATCTTGTCAAAATCTTGTCAAAATCTTGTCAAAAGCTAGTCAAAATCTTGTCAATAATGTTCATAAGTGAGGCATTTTTGACAGCAGCAGCAAGACTGAGATTTGAATGCGAACGTTATTTTTTTAAATATTCTAATAGGCTTGCGTTTGGCCGCAACTCATCTGATCTTAAGTGATAATGTGGCCAAATGTGGAACACGCTCGCCTAAGAAGAACCGGTTTACTCGTGCCTTGAAGATACCCAGGTTATATTTATCGGCGAACAGAGGGGCGGGCAGTAAACGTTCCTAAAAGTAGTAGAATTGCCCCCCAGAGCCATTTGCATAGACCTATCAACACCAAGACACAATAGTTACTTACGTTTGAAATGTAAACTACCATGACCAGTTTGTTCTAAAAGAGCAGACCGTTTTTTACAATCATCGAATGTCCATTACTATGAGCGATAAGATCGCCGCGCACCTTAATTACAAAGCAACTATGTTACAAAATGGACCAACATTAGTTAACGTTCCGTTAGTAGTAATGGAGGCTAATTACGTGACGTTTTTAGTTGACTAGTCTAAGGTATTTCTTGATGAAATCGGTCAAACGGATTCAAACGGTGACCATGATAAATTTCGACGACCAAGTATAAAAAAAAGTAAAAAAAAAAAAACAAAAAAAGGTTTAAGAAATAGTAAAAAAAAAATTAAGTATTTGTTTTACCACACCACATGAAACCACATGAAAAAAAAAAACGAATGATCGTTTCTTTTATCATGTGTAATCCTCTTGGTTACCCTCCGTCTGAGGAGAACGGTGGGTTATGTCGGATGTTTACTGACTAAAACACCACGGTTCCTACTGCCACCATGATTCGGGGTCCGGGGCCTCCTGGGACCCGTTATTCGCTTGACGCATGAGACGCGCTTCGACCTAGAGTACTTTAGTGATACCTAGTGACCTAGATATATCTATCGTTAGCCAGGGTGTGGGGAAAATGTAATCTCGCACAATTATTTGCACCTGCCTAGTTATATCTTCATCAGCTTCGGTTGATTGGCAGAGAATGCCTAAAGCATTAAGTCCGCCTTTGTACTTTCAGTAAACCGAATTAAATATATACAAAGCTTAATAAAAAGTTTTTTCAAAAAAAGGAAAACCGCCTTAAAAAACTAAAAAGTGATAAATAACTAGCACAAAAATCAATTACAGCGATTGGAGTGTCAGTATAACTGGATATACGGGCATGGATACTAAAACCGGTCAGTAATATATATTTGAAGCAACCCGCCCTTAGATTATAATTTATAAGATACCAGACCTACTAACACTACACACACTACTACACTACGACACAGAAGTAAGTCAGTGAAAATTTCCATTAATAGTTTCATTGGTTTTTAGTGTTATAATAGATACGTTTCTTTAGGATTTGGATGATAAAAAAAGCTTTTTACAAAAAAGACAACCGCCTTCAAAAAGTGAAAAATAACTTTAGCACAGAACACACATTGACTTTAGTTTCGAAATTCAGTGGCTTTGTTCTGTTTGTTGTTTTGTATTGTCACCGACTTCCGAAACTAAAGTCAATGTGTGTTCTGTGCTAAAGTTATTTTTCACTTTTTGAAGGCGGTTGTCTTTTTTGTAAAAAGCTTTTTATTTTCCGCTTTTTAGTACCTCCTTCTCATCCAAATCTGTTAAGAAGAGATTGAAAGTTAACTACTACAAAAATTGATGAAACTAAAACGTCGTCTATGTAAACTTTTTGGGTATTTGTTGATTTTTCAAAAACTGCTGAATCAATTTCCATAAAATTTATATGGGACCACCCTTGAAGCATACCCTATCCATAGAAAGAATTTTCAAAATCGGTTTACGTTTGCCGGAGAAATCGCGTAACAAATCGCGCACATACTTGATGCAAATTTAAAACTTAAACGGTTTTCTCATGGATGCCATTGTCAGAACTAGACCAAATAAAAATGGGACCACACGGGAAGCACTAGCTTTCAAATAAAGAAAGAATCATCAAAATCGGTTCACCCAGTCCCAAGAAATCAGGTAACAAACATAAAAAAAAAAGAAAAAAATAATACAGACGAATTGATAACCTCCTCCTTTTTTTTCGGTTGAAAAGCCGTGTGGCCCCAAATAGCACCACCCCATTTCTACCCGTGGGTGTCGTAGAAAGCGGCAGAGGGATATTGACCAGAGGACGGGCAGCAGCGTCCTTCTGAGTACTGTAACATCTACTGCGATCGCCAACATGCATCGGCCAAGCATGGCGAATACGGCTGAACCGTGGGGTTGAGGGAGACCATGCCCAGCAGTTGGCGTGTTAAGGCTGATGAAGAAGAAGATAAGAAGAAGCACTAATAAGCGAAAAAAAACCAAGACAACCGTTGTTTGTTGATGTTTTGTTTTGCCACCGTCTTCCGAAATAAGTTTTTTTTTATATACTTCGAAGTTTATAAAAGAGAAGTTTTTTTTTAAATCGATAAGCATAGATCACGAGACCTCTAATACCTTAAGTACAATAGATAATTAATCTTTACATCGTCTGCTTGTAAATTTAATCCAGTTTAATGTTAAACTAGGGTCTGTTCCATAGTGAACTATCTAACAATGGACATTCAGCGGGCTTGTTGTCATAATAACTACGCGTGCTATTGTGTAATATTGCCAGCAGTTACAACATTAATACATTTCCTTTGATATTGCTAAACAGAATGCAGGTTTTAATAATATTCAGAATAGTCTTCTTCATGATATATAATTGTCGATGTGTTGATGGCTCAGTGCCTAAGGTCCTCATAAGCAAGAGTCTAAGGTCAGCCATCCCTACAAGCGGTGAAAAACTCCAACTTCTAAAGGTCTACGCAGACCGGGACGGCATGACAAGGGATTAAAATTTTTAATCTATATGAAAGATGTGCCACGGGCTCCCGTGGCGGGATGCCGTGGCGTACTGCGGTAGACAACGGCATGCCAAGGGCTCCGGTGCTCGTTGTGACATACCGCGGAGTGAGGCGGGGGTAGACTGAAGACTAAAAGTATATCGGGCAGCAGGAGCTGCCGAGGCGTGCTTTGTCATGCCGCGACATGCCGTGGCATGCAGTGGCAAGGCGCTGGAATGCCGCGGTATCTAAGCCGTAGCTAGTGTGAGCTGACTGACGGCAAATTCCTTTGCCATGCCGTCCCGGTCTGCGTAGGCCTTAAGTCAACTAATTCAAAAGATACAGCCGTTTATGCCGTATATTTTTCCGTTTATTAAGTTAGAAAACTTACCACTCCATTTACAATAGCATTAGACAAAAGTTAAAAAAAGGTTATTTTTTTAATGCACACTTTGTAACAAAAGTACCTACAATAAACATTTTAAAGAACAATGGCAGCCACCCATACATTGTTTTAGTTGAGATTAAATTCCTACGTCTTTAAATGAAAAATATCTTATTTAATTCAGCGTCACCTTCTGAATAAGTTTCTGCAATATTTTTTGTTCGAGAAGGCCGACAATAATAGATATTCAGTCATGAACTTTTGTAGGTTATATCTATGGTAACTTTTAAATTCCAAATTGAGGAAATAAAATGGCAATATCGCATTAGTATTTTCTTTACCTTGTTAATTCAGAATGAAATGTCTTGTAAAAATATTGTTTAAGGTTGGTAATCCCAGTGGTTATAAATACTCTTTGGCCTTACCTTATGTATACAATAGGTATCTACTACATGTATACATCGATAATATCGTTTTTACTCTGTGTCAATTACCAAGCAATTTTTTTTAGGTTTGGGTTACTAGTCTTTTTGCTAGTCATTAATCGAAACTAATTTATTTATTTTTACACCACAGTATTTTTACATACCTGCAAGAAACAGTTTATTCTAAGTGTATTAGAAATAAACTGTATTCATTTACTTACTCCGTTTAATTGTAAGAACAAGCTGAAACTGATTACAATACCTACTTTAAATGCTTTAAGTACTTACTGTCACTGTCACTGTCACACTTACTGGCAGAATAAATATAAAATGGCAACATTAAACGTTAATGAAAAGTCAAATAAGTTTTCATTTAATAAAATTTTTTTATCCGGCCCTAACTGGTTAATGTAATACTTTGAAAAATTGTAGAAAAATAATGGAATTTCTTTCGTATATATGTCACTTTTAGACGCTCAAATTTAAGTCTTTAACTAAGATTTCGCCATTGTTCTTTACGATAGATACCGAATTTATTATATTCTATTTTTAGAGTAGCTGTCGTGCGTGCGTATTTGTAACCATTTTAATATTTTATATTCTAAAATTACGTGGCTTTCATTTAGTTGTAGGTATATTTAATTCCAATTTAATATTACAGTGTCATGCTAAAAACCAAACAAGCAGGGATGAACAATACCCGGATCGTTATTCGTTTCACTCTAAATCTATCAAATTTAAAATGTTACCTAATCTTTAAAAGACTTTTATTCTGTTCATATTATTTATTATACGTTCATTTTTAGTACAATAGATCTCATCAAAATTATGTTAAAATAAGTTTAACTAAAATTGTTTTGACTTACCTTTGAAAAAAAATGTTATGCATTCCTGCTTCCTGCCTCTTTTTTCTAATGCTATTTTAAATGGATTATAAAATCTTTAACTAGAATACTGTAAAAACTTCTAATGCTTTAACGTTAGCGCCCTCAAGGTAGGCCTACAGTTACTATTTACTAATTGCATATATTATTATTAAATGGAGAGCTCGACTTGCCACGACGATTATTATTAATCTAAGTCTAAACTGTTAAAATTAAACCTTTTTCTTAAAATTTTCTTGTACGGTATAAACTGGGAGCAATTCTTTTTATTGTATAATATGCAAATGGTCTACAGATTAATATACTACGTACAACGGCTCTGTTTAATATGTTTCTTAGTCGTGCTCTTTTAATACAAAACATTTTTAATCGTCCAAGTTTACTGAGCGAAATAGGACAAGCTCAGAAGGCAGAAAAACACTTGAACAATCTTTTACAGTCTTTAGAACATTGCTTCTTACGCAAAACATGCCAGTCTTTTCATGATTGACATTGAACAAAGATTGATAGTTTGAGACAATATCAATTCGTTCTATAGACTAGGCGCCTAATCCACCACCAGGGTTGCCGATTTGATGTTTACTCAGATGTTTTCGAATGAAATTTAATTTGGTTAATGAACTATTCTGCGTCGAATCAGCACGCTGGAGTGGTAGTGAGCTGATCAGGGCCTCAAGTCTACTATTACAATACTGTCAGAATGGTCTATCATTGATTTCATAATTGTTGATTTTGACAAGTTTGGTAATCTACTAATATAATGGCGTCATTATAACTTTCTAATGGTCAACCACTGACACGCCATTGAAAGAAATTATATAGAATGTTAATCTCGTACAAAATTACAACTGAATGTAATCTGCTAAAATTTTGGCAGTTCTTGTGATCAGTGACCTACCATTAGAACGTCATTGTGCAGTCATTGCTTTTAATTCGACCGACCAATGATCGACCATTATGAATTTAGCAGATTACGAACTTTTAGCAAAATGACAATGGGATCGTCGAAATTATAAAAATAGCAGACTTGGCCCCCAGGTCTGCAGACGGACAGACGGTAGAAGGAGCAGACCCGTTCGAGTGGAAACCACCTTTGAGCAAGCGTAGTGTGGGACGCCCTGCGGCACGATGGACCGACGATTTGAATAAGGTGGATGGCAGTGGATGATACAAGCTGCCCAAGACCAGGTAGGTTGGCGATCTCTGGGGGAGGCCTACGTTCGCAGTGGACGACAATTGGCTGATATGATAAGATGAATGGACTGTTTATTCTCTATTAATTTTATTTTACTCAAAAAACATCCATCGGTTTTTAAGCAAACTTCAACTAAAACCGACGACGTCCGTTGGTGACCGTACCTGACTACCAGCTGCGTTGCTGTGTTCCATTTGGAAAGGTATGGGGTACAGACATCGTTACAACTGCTTACCCCCCCACGCATTAGAATTTCTTCGGAAAGGGGGGTAAACATTTGATGACGCTGTCTGTACCAGTGCTTCTTATTACAAGCACATGAGATATCTCAACTTTGCTTCTACGATAGCAGACGCAGACGCCTCTGGTATCGGAAATGTCTATAGGCAGTATTGATCACTTTGTACAAGCCCCCATCGGCTTGTTTGAAATCCATCCTCCAACCCAAGTCTAGCCTTTTCCTATGTTTGGGTCCGGTTCTAGACTAACAGGATGCAGCTAAATTAACACCAGTTAGGGTGTCACCAGACCAATCGATCGACCGTCGATCGACGGTATCGATCGATGGTAGAATGGATTAGTCGACTTCAATCGATAGTTTCTACCAGACCAATCGATCGACCGTCGATCGACGGCATCGATCGATGGTAGAATGGATTAGTCGACGTCGATCGAGCTGGTTGATTAGCCGCGCCGCGCGCGCTCACACATATGCTAAAGAAAAAAGACAAAAAGAAACACAAAATAGTTACGGGCAATAAGGACAAAGTACGGAATTCATTCGCTACTTATTGCATTGCTCAGATTGTCTGTACCCCACGACCGTTCATTCCAGTAGCATTTCTCTTTGTTTCGCACTGGAATATTGTGGACAATACAACGGAAACTTAATATGGGTAGGTTCTAATGAATCCTCGTATTTCTATACTCCCGGGTGAACTAGAAAAGGCAATCGAACTAGACCGATACTCGATAAGTTACAAAGCGCGTTTAAATTACAATAGGTTTTAGTCACGTGAGAATAGTACAGATCAAAATTATCATTGACCATTAAGTGGGCTGATATTTGGGATTAAATAGGGTCGCTTACACAAAGCTAATCTCAGAGGGCGCCACTGAATTATAACGTAAACATTATTAGCACTTCATCACCCTTTGTTGACTGGTAGAGAATACCTAAGGCATTAGGTCCGCCTTTGTACCTTTGGGTATGAAGTATAAATAAAGAAATAAAGAAATAAAGAAATAAAGAAATAAAGAATTAAAGAAATAAAGAAATAAAGAAATAAAGAAATAAAGAAATAAAGAAATAAAGAAATAAAGAAATAAAGAAATAAAGAAATAAAGAAATAAAGAAATAAAGAAATAAAGAAATAAAGAAATAAAGAAATAAAGAAATAAAGAAATAAAGAAATAAAGAAATAAAGAAATAAAGAAATAAAGAAATAAAGAAATAAAGAAATAAAGAAATAAAGAAATAAAGAAATAAAGAAATAAAGAAATAAAGAAATAAAGAAATAAAGAAATAAAGAAATAAAGAAATAAAGAAATAAAGAAATAAAGAAATAAAGAAATAAAGAAATAAAGAAATAAAGAAATAAAGAAATAAAGAAATAAAGAAATAAAGAAATAAAGAAATAAAGAAATAAAGAAATAAAGAAATAAAGAAATAAAGAAATAAAGAAATAAAGAAATAAAGAAATAAAGAAATAAAGAAATAAAGAAATAAAGAAATAAAGAAATAAAGAAATAAAGAAATAAAGAAATAAAGAAATAAAGAAATAAAGAAATAAAGAAATAAAGAAATAAAGAAATAAAGAAATAAAGAAATAAAGAAATAAAGAAATAAAGAAATAAAGAAATAAAGAAATAAAGAAATAAAGAAATAAAGAAATAAAGAAATAAAGAAATAAAGAAATAAAGAAATAAAGAAATAAAGAAATAAAGAAATAAAGAAATAAAGAAATAAAGAAATAAAGAAATAAATAAATTAGTGCGGCAAAATTCCTATTTTATAGAAGTTGATGAGATATGGCACAGAAACGTGGTCCTTAACTGCTGGCCTCCTAGAGAAGCTCAGGGTCACACAGCTCGCCATGGAGAGAGTTATGCTCGGAGTTTCTTTGCGCGATCGAATCCGGAACGAAAGAATTCGCCAAAGAACTAAGGTCACCGACATAGCTCTCTGAATATGCAAGTTGAAATGGCAATGGGCAGGCCACATCGCTCGAATAATCGATAACCGATGGGGAAGGGAGGTTCTCGAGTGGCGATCATGAACCGTAAGACCGCAGCGTTGAGGCCTCCCGCCAGATGGACCGACGACATTGTCAAGGTCGCGGGTAACCGGTGGATGCATGCGGCAGGTTGCCGCTCGTTGTGTTGTTTTATGGGGGAGGCCTATGTTCGACAGTGGAAGCCTTTCGGCTGATGATGATAAAAAATGGATGATAATAAGGGACGTTTTACTATTCCGGAATTAAAAAAGCTGCTCCAGAAGCAAAAAAATATAAATTTGATGCACAGACAAAAAGTATAATCATTTCAGTGTCACTTTGTTAACGTTATAGCTCAGTGGCGTCTGGAAAAGTTTGACAGTCATATTCCTAATTGTCAATGAAATTCTGATTAAGCAGCAATCATGTTGAAAATAAAACTCATCTTATTGTACAGTCAAATATACAGTCAACAGCCTACCAAGTGTACAACATGCACTACAGGGCCCTATTTCTCAAAACTTATTAGACTAATGACATTAGTCCATAAACGAATATTTTTTACAAGTTTGCTATTGTGCGTTTCTCAAAGCTAAAGTTGTAAAATATTAGCTAACTACATAGTAATTTTTACAGTAATAACTAATATACTAGTAAACTACTTCATAGTTTTGAGAAACAGGGCCCAGCTCTTATTTACTGTGGCACAAATTCGTTCTCAAGGTCAACATGTTATGCTTGATGTACTGTCGACTAAGCTCTAGGCTTTAGAAAGTGTTTTCATTTGTCGAAGTATCGTTATCCAGGAACTGGGTTGTGGAGGCCAGACAGACAGTCGTTCCATGTAAAACATTGCTATTGAGCTGCATTTGGTTGCTGGAAACTGAACCCAACATATTAGCTAAGCATTAGAAGCATTATTGGCTAAGCAGATGATGTTAAAAATATTTGGAGAATAATTTGTTATATCGCCGTAATCACGTACGAGCGTTTGTATGAAAAATACGACGGGATTGGCGCTCTTAAGTACTAGTCTAGCTGAAGTATGTCAAAGCGATCCATTATATTTCAAACTACTTTCTTATAAGTACAAAACTATGAAGATTATAGAAAGGTTATGTCGTCAAAGTAATATTAGTAAGTGGTTCCTTTTTATCCGATTAAAAATGGCAGCGTCAGTTAGCCTGGCTTGTGGTCATTCGCAATGGATATCTTGGAACATAATAGTTGGTAGTTAAGGCATATTATGAGTATTTAATGGAAGTACTTCCGTCTTGGCGTGCTAATAAAAATATTAGCACGCGTATGGAGCGGTTAGTAAATACGCATTGCAATTTGGTTCTAAGGTTTGTTTTGCGTTTCGAGTTTATTGAAATGGAAAAGTGACTATACGAGCTATAGCCTCTACAGGACATTGCTGCTTAAACAAGCACATGTTCCACCTGGGGTTAAGTGCTACGCAAACCTGCAGACGCTGTAATGAGGCTGATGAAACGCCACTTCACCTTCTGGGGGAATGCGGAGCGCTAATGCACAAGCGCTACAATCATCTGGGCAAATACCTGTTAAGCCCGGATGAACTAATGGAGATCGCCCCAAAGCAGATCCTGCAGTTCATAACAGCTGCAGGGTTTGGCGGCGATCTCTAACCAACACAAGCGGCGATCACAATAGACTAAATCTGGTCGCAGTGATATCACAGCCGCAAAAAGCAAATAAAAAAAAAAGAAGAAAAATAGCCTCTAGCATTGTTATGCGACAATCGTAATAAGTATAACCCATCAAACTCAAACACACTTATTTCAAATAAACCATTTACAGGTACTTTTGAATTTTCCTTGAACCAATCAATCAGAAAGTTGAAGTTAATTGCTCGTTTTGTGCTGTGTGGTGTCCGTCGCGAATAGCACCACCCGTGGGTGTCGTAGAAGGTGACGGAGAGATATTGACCAGAGGATGGGCAGCAGCGTCCGTCTGAGTACCATAACACCTACTGCGATCGCCAACATGCATCGGCCAAGCATGGCGATTACGGCTGAATCCCCTGTCGATCTATGCCCAGCAGTGGGCGTCTAAAGGTTGACATGATGATGATGATGCTCGTTTCAAACAGTAGGTTTCTATGAAGAAGAACTTTATTTACATTGTTCTCTACCCTATAAAAAGAGTTAAAAAGAGTGTTCTTGCTCGTTCTTCTCCATAGAAATCTACTGTTTGAAACAAGCAAGAAGACTCTTTTTATTTTATTTATTTACTAGCTTCTGCCCGCGGCATCGCCCGCGTAAAAAGAACGATTATCCCAAGGGAACATATTACCGGAATAAAAAGTATCCTATATGTTAATCCAGGAAATGGTCTATCTATGTGCCAATTTTCATGCAAATCTGTTTAACAGTTTGCGCGTGATTGAGTAACAAACATCCAAACATAGTTACAAACTTTCGCATTTATAATATTAGTAGGATAGGATAAGGTATAAAACTCAGGATGGCAAATAATCGCTTAGCGTTCAAAATTAAACTTCGAGAGTACATTCACAAGAAGTTGGCAGTTTCATCACAACGGTAATGTTTTCTCCATTGTTTGTCTTTGTATATCCGTGTAAATATCTATTTACAGTAGTATATATGTAGTCTGATGTTATATTTATATAGTATTTTTATATATATTTTTAGTATTTTTTTTTTGTATATCCTTGTAGTTTAGCTTAGTCTTAATTTAATTATTTTTTCTGTTACACCTACCAGTTCTTGTCTCTGCATCACCCAAAGGTTGACTGGTAGAAAATGCCTATGGCATTAAGTCCGCCTCTGTACATTGTGCTTGAAGTGTTAATAAAACAATATATCAAGTCATGCAAGTTAAAAGAAATCTAGAGAAAAATAGAACCATAAACAATTATTAAAATAACCGACGCAGCCAAAAGACATGAACAGAGCCTTATAACTAAATAAATAAACGAAACTGGTATTTTCGTTCGATTTTTGATTAGGTTTACTTTCGTACTAGGCCTATCGTACGAGTCAACCTTACAAGTAGACTCGTTTGACGTTGAGACCTGTTTGTACCACTAATCATGATTCATCATCTGCTTAACCTTACCCCAACTATGTTGCAGTCAGCTGAATACCAGTGTTTTACATGGAGCGGGTGGCTATCTGACTTCTGATTTCGATCTATCTACGAATGACAGCCGTGGGCAACAGCTTTAGGTGCTATCTGAGGCACGGAGCGGTCTCGGTATGAAACCAACCCTACCAACCACGAACCCATCACGATTACTCAATCGATTACTTAATCAAACATATTTAACGAGTGTTAAATATGTTTAAACTGATCTAAACATTATAGGTGCAGTGACAGAGTGTGTAGTAAGAGATCGCCATTTATTTAGAAACATTATTTTTCGCTTCACCAACAATTTCAAAGTAAAAGAACCCCAATATCCAAACATTTAAGAAACAGATTTCACAACTTTGTAAATAATAAGTCCACAAAACATTTTTTTGTTTTAAACTTTGCACATTTCGACTCCACAGACTCGCGTGAAACTAATATAATATGTATTTTTCACCAAATTCTCGAGTTTTTACATCAACACCAGACCCGTCTGGCCAATAAAATGGAGCCGAACAAAAAATCTGTTGACTAGACGCTTTTACATTCAAATTAAATTTATTTTTGAAAGGATCGGATGTCAAGGCGTGTTTGATTTACATATAGTTTTTCTATTCGAGTGTTACTTGCAGATTTGCTGGGTTATCGCCCCTGGGGCATCGATGTGTAAACTGTGATGATTGATGACACCAAACCCTTGTGGTTTTTAATACTTTTGCGTTCCACTGAGGATGGTGATATTGATACTTCGATCTGTGTTTTTTTTTAGCTTAATTTGTATATGCTGGGTTTTGTTTTTATGTGTACCTAGTGTCAAGTTTCTTGAATATCTAAAAAGAGGTAAAATTGTTTGTTTGTTTGCAGAACGTAATCTCTGGAAGATTTTCCTTTTATTTTTCCTTTAAAAAAATAAAAAATAATAATAATGTTTATTCACAGAAAAAAAATGTACGTGATTTCACAAATAAAGTGCTTAGTCTACAGCTGTTATAGTACACAAAACTATTAGCATTTGGGGCCAAATTAGGCATAGCCTGTATTTCAGCCCTCAACGTTGTCGATCCCCCTGAGTTACATAATTATGAGCATTCAAGTTATGTGTTTAATAGGGTGCTGCCGCTAAAACAAATATAGATATACTGCAAACTGCTCAAAACAAATAACTCGAAACATTATTTCATTACGACTACCTCACTCCAACACAAACAGTAAGTATATAAAGAAACAAAACTAATGAATATAGCACAAACATACATATATAATACGTGCATACTCATTACTAAATAAAAACATACATACTTACAAAAGTTACCATCACAAAAAGTAAAAAGAAACAAAATGAAATTAAGACGTGAACAAGACTTACAATTATATTCACCGCGTACAAATTACGGAAGAAAAACCATTACGTATGAAGGGTCTCAATTCTATAGCAAATTACCAAAAGATCGAAAAGAAACAAAAACTATTTACACTTATAAAAAAATACTAAAACAATACATCATTAAAAACTCACATTTACTACAGTAAGTTTGAGCCACTTGTGTTGTAAAGAAACTTGTTTTTGCTTTGTGTTTGAATCAACATTGCATGTTTTCTTGACTACCCCAAAATATTAAATTATGTTTAGGTACTTTTTGCAAAGAGCCCAACAAAATAATCTATGTTTATTTTTAACCGACTTCAAAAAGGAGGAGGTTATCAATTCGAATGTTTATATATATATATTTTTTTTTATGTATGTCCGGGCGTAACTCTTTCATATATAGACGGATTTGCAAAATTATTCGAAAGTTAGTAGTTAAGTTAGAGAAAATTGTTCGAAAGAGGTTTATTCCGAAATGGTCCCATATAAATTTTATCAAAATTGATACAGCCGTTTTTTGAGAAAATCAACAAATTCCCAAATAAATTACTTAGACGACGTTTTAGTTTCTTCAATCTTTGGAGGACTTACAATCTCTTTTAAGTGTGTCGGCGTTTCTTAATGGATTTGGATATTAGAGCAACACTAAAAAGCGAAAAATAAAAAGCGTTTTCAAAAAAAAGATACCGCCTTCAGAAACTAAAAAGTGATAAATAACTTTAGCACAGAACAGACATTACTTTACTTTCGGAAGTCGGTGGCAATACAAAACAACAAACACAAAGCCACCGCCACCGACTTCCGAAAGTAAAGTAATGTGTGTTCTGTGGTAAAGTTATTTATCACTTTTTAGTTTTTGAAGGCGGTTATTAATATTCTCGTGTAAGTGAATGAATGTATTCTTATGAGAATAAAGTTATCTCAAACCGGCACCCGTGCCTAACATATATATAAAAAAAGAAAATAGATGACTAAAGAATAAGAAACAAATGTTTTTCCATTTAAGGACTTTTCTCTTTACGACTGAAAAATGATCGAAGGTGTAAATCAACTATTAAACTTTCAAGCTCTTTTTACACTCTTCATGCAAGACTGATTTTATATAATTCTCATTCAGTTCACCGGCTTTCTCTTAACTTTTCACAATGTTTATTACATTCAACCTTTATAAAGAATTCACACGTGATGTCTTGTATTTATTTTAAAGAAAATTAAAAAGCTTTCAGTAAAAATCGAGATGGAAAGAAAACTTTATCGCCGTGTCAAGGGGCGTCGTTAAAGTTAAATACAAGATAAATGTGTAACATTAGGTTCATTCAACTAAATAGATAGAGTTTTGTTGACGATTTATAGATGCCATGTGAGTTAAACAATAATCTACTGACTATTAAGAAGTCCGATTTGACGTTCCTCATTTTACATGCCGCGGTAATTTTGTATAAACGTCGATCTATTTAATGTAATTACCTATGATTGACAAATAAATGTTTCTGATTCTGATCGTTTAGGTAAGAAATTGAAAAATCAATTTCATAATCCTTATTTATATCTATACACTTGTACTCCTCCGTAGAAAAGGGAGGTTCCTCCGACCTGACGGGTGTTGTGTCTGGTGGGCTACTGCCCGACGGTGGTTGTCGGGATTTTGTATATATCCTAATGTCGCGGATAACTCTGTTTGCGCGATCTAGGAAACGTCTGTTGTAGTTCGTATTATGTGCGATAGATGTCGCTACACACTATCATCATCATCATCATTTCAGCCGAAAGACGTCCACTGCTGGACATGGGCCTCCACAAGGGGGGGTTTTGCCATAATCGCCACGCTTGGCAGGCGGGTTGGCGATCGCAGTATGGTTGTTACAAAGGCATAGAGAACGCTGCTGCCCATACACACACACACACACACACACTATAATATATAACAACCACACACACTATAATATATATTAAGTTAAATTCAATAAAAAGCTTACCCACACAGGTGCTTCCAGTTACAGGATGATAAGCTTTTTATTAAATTTAACTTTATATTGAAAAAATGCACTCAAAAGCACGAAATATTCTTAGGGTTGATTGCAATGTTGTGGCCATTAAAAGCCGTTTTCTGAACGAATAAAATCGTTTTATTGAAAAATCAATACTTTTACAAACATTACATTTAAAAAACATAATTATAATTCCTGTATTATTAAATTTTACTTTTGCCCGCGTGAATGTAGGTTGTCGCGGATGCGGACGAAGTTGCAGATTAAAATGTACCCTATGTCGTTCCTCAGGGTTTAAGGTATCTTCATGGTATCTTCAAGGTATCTTCTTCTTCTTCTTAATTCTCCTTCATCTTCTTCTTCTTTAAAATCGTTTTAGTCGTTTCATCGTAAAAGCGTAACAGACCGAGTTACTTTCGCATTTATAATAATGTAGTATGAATTTAAACATTTCAAAATAAAATCTAATTATATTTATCATCACAGTTCGTACGTATCGACAGCACTACAACACTAGCGAAAGGATGCACACTTGCACTGCAAGGGAATAGGAAAAAGAGTCTAAGTGGATGGCACTATATGTACTTCAAGTGAAACTTAGGAACTGTTTTGAAAATTAACTTTATGAAACTAAAAGTAGAGCTCTTTTTAAAAAAGCTCGTCCGGGGAAGTACCTACTACCACTCTAAACTATTTTCGCTGTAAAAAAGCGTTGCTGTGAGTTCCGGTACTCCAGGTACTTTGATGGTATCCCAAAGTACGCGTTTCTTGCCCATACGTCGCAGGATATCTTCGTCTGTAACCTTCTGAGTCCAACTAACTTTTAGCATTCATCTATAGGTCCACATTTTGAATGCTGCCACACGTTATGCACGAAGATTGACTATAAAAGATTAAGTAAAAAAACTCTTAATTCGACAAAGTTATCTATTTAATCGAATGTATTACTAGACTAAGGCCCGCTTGCGCCAACCAGAGATATCTATCAATTCCAAGCTAGATAGGGCTTGTACATAAAACTGCGATGCGACGTCGAATGGCACACATCTTAGAGAGAGAGGGAGAGGTCGTAGCCCGTCGTAATATACCTACGTTTTATTCAGCAGACTTCTGCGATGCGACGTCGCATCGCAGTTTTGTGTACAAGCCCTATCTAGCTTGGAATTGATAGATTTCTCTGGTTGGCGCAAGCGGGTCTTAGTCTAGTAATACATTCGATTAAATAGATAACTTTGTCGAATTCAAAGTTTTTTTACTTAATCATCAGTTTTTTTACTTTGTAAATTGAACCTGGTTCCAAAAGTTACGTGTTTGGAGCAAGTATGCCTAAGTAACAAATAAGCATTCGTACACTTCTATTTATCTTATTGCCGGAGGGGGTCTTTAGGTCAACTCTCAAAAGTATTTAATAAGTTGATAATTATCAAATCAATATCTATTGCAATGAAAACAAGATATCGATTCAGTGTTATTTAACGAATGGATTTATTTCGGAAAAAAAAACCTTGGGAACTGATATTACTTAGTAACATTATCATTTGCCTACCTAACCTTTGCCCAATAATGTTGACATCGGCTTCCAGTCTAATCGGATACAGCTGAATACCAGTGTTTTACAGGGACCGACTATCTATCTGACCTCCACAACCCAGTTACTGAGTAACACTATATACGTCTCGGTAAGACTGGTTGTCAGACTCCCCAAAGCAGCTGTCAAAGATCTACAAAAAGACAGCCGGGACCACGAAGTAAGACTTCGTAGCCGGGACCACGAAGTAAGGGCGGGTTGCTTCAACTAACCATTACTGACCGGTAATAGTCAAAAATGGCGCTAACTATCGTCAAATAAAAAAAAATGGGTTGTTTCACAAAATCATACGTCAATAAGTTACTATTACCCTAACCGACCAGTCATCGTAATTTTGTGTTGTCAAACAGCTACTTCAAACATCAAAACGGAGCGCGCGTCAAGCGGAGCGTCGTCGACCGTTGCTAAAGTAACACTGTTTAAAAACTTGCTCCGTTATTTTTATTAAAAAAAGTGGTTAAAAGTTTTCATAATAAGTGGTATCATATATCTCCGTGAAGCTGTTGTTACGGACTATTCAGTTGTGCTTACATTTTATTTGGACACTTGTTTATTCGTGAGTAATAAGCTGATAAGTTTCAAAACATTTTTATAACGACCGTATTATTGCCGTGTCCCTGACCTAGGGCAACCCGCAGATCGCCCGCTTCTACGCACACATGCACATACGCTTACTTGCTCGTATTCTCACTGCCCCGCGCTTAACTACTTCAAGCTTTATGATGCATACTAATAACTGCTAGATTTGCCTGCACGTTTCAATTCGGATTTACAAAGACTTGAACACAGGCGGTGAGCAGAGGTCGCTATATCGGTTTTTGAGCAGAGCGAAATTTGAGTAGACCATAACAGTAAGAAATATATCTGTATTGGGTAGGAAACATATTATAATACCTTAATCAGTATGGCGGATGATAATATAACGCTCCGTAAGAAACGTATTTTGTCTTCTTCACTCTCAGAATCATCACTGTTTGAAACTACGGCAATGAGCATGCCTGAAATATCACTACATGATGATGAAACACTTGCAAAGCTCAACGAGGAGATCAATACCTACAGGATGAAGTTGCAAAGCGCCAACCAAGAAATTGACGAACTCTTATGTGAAAATATGCGATTAAAATCGGATTTAGATAAATCGAATCAACTCGTTGAATTATACAAGAAAGTTAGTTCGGGTGAGGTTAGGTGTTCTACTCCAGGCTCAACAAGAAAATCTAAACCTAAATTGAAAGTGAGTAGCCAAACATCAACCCCAATAAAAAAACCTGTGGTAACTACACCTAAATGTCCAAAAGAAACGTCGAACAAGGAGACACAAACCGCCACTTACATTCCCGCTCCAGAAAATAAATTAAATCAGAAAAATACATCGACATCCTGCAGCAGTAAACTAAATATTGAAAAAACATCTAAACAAAAACAAAAAAATAAATTATGTATTTTCAGTACCTATAAAACAAAAACCACTCTAGCCAACATTGAAGATGCGTTCTCAGACCATTTTAATTATTGTCACTATGTAAAACCCTACGGTACCAGTAATGAACTACTAGGCGATATACAGCAAAAAGTCAAGGATTTAACTCTTAATGATTACTGCATACTTTTCATAGGAGAAAACGACCTTAGAGGGGATAGAAATCACATAGACATCATAAAATCGATAAGGGAATCCATGGAAAAAATTACGAATACCAACAAAATTATATGTACCCCTACGTATATAAAGGGTGCCCTAATTTACAACTTTAAAGTCGAGATGTTCAATAATCTCCTATGTTTGGACTTACAAAATAACGACTACGCATATTTCTTTGACAGTAATCAGACACTTTCTCTTGAGATGTTTACGTATAGAACAGGTAAAATTAATAACAACGGAATGAGACATATATACAACCAGATTATGGAAAATATAATGATTGATCTATGTATGTTTGATGGCAAATTCATGAACACAAAGGAAGTTTGCAACTCTGACTCTGACGGCTTTAAACAAGACACTAGTCCTATGCCGAATACAGACTTTTTTCGTATATAATAACATATATATATTACACCAAAACATTGCTGGCCTCTTAAATAAGTCTGATTCATTGACTGTTCATCTGCAAGAGTTATCTGATAAACGAAACGACGTAGATATAATCTGTATAACGGAGCACTTCATAATGCTTGGTCAAGAAAAACTCTTAAATATACCTAACTACAAGCTGGCCGCCTGTTATTCGAGGAAAGGAAAGAAACGTGGTGGAGCCTGTATTATTATTAAAAGTGATTTAGAATATAAAGAATTATTAGATATTTCACGCAATTCTGTAACCAACACTATAGAATGTTGTGCTGTAGAACTTGTCAATCAACAATTAATTATTGTATGTATATATAGGCCACCGAAATTAAATAACCTGAGTGTATTTTATGAAAAACTAGACCATATTTTGAAAAAACTATGTTCTAAGTCTAATAAGAAAATAATTATTTGTGGGGACTTTAACATAGACACCTTAAAAAGAAACAATATTTCTCTTGATTTTGAGTACTTTCTTTTAACCTATAATCTCAAACTAGAACTACACCAGCCAACCAGATTATGTAGTAATAGCTGTCTAGATAATTTTGCTCATAGTCCTGAGCTTAAATGTAAATGTGAAGTGGTTGATTTAGCGCTGTCCGACCACACTGCACAGATATTAGAAGTCAAGGTAAATAAAACTTGTAGAATAGGATCATGGCGTATTAGGAGACGAGACATATCAAAGGACAATTTATTAAAGTTCAACAATTACCTTCAATGCCTCTCGTTTTCGGACATATATGATACAGACGATGCCAACAAGGCGTACGACTATTTTCTCGAACACTTCCGTTTATTATATGATCTTTGCTTTCCCTACAAGCTAGTCACAATAAAAGTAAATAGAAAAATTAAATGGGCATCACGTGGTATACGTGTATGTAGCAGGAAACAGAGACATTTGTTATGGAAATATAGGCTTAACCGATCAAATGAAAACAAATTGACATTTAAAAACTACTCTCGACGATTCCGCAAAATTATTTCGCTAACCCAGAAAGCACAAAATAGTTATTTCATCAACACTGCTAGCAATAAATCGAAAGCATCTTGGCAGATAATTAACAACAAAGCTCGATATGCCAAACCCATTACTCATATCAATTTAGGAAACAAAATCATTAGTAACCCAAAAGAAATGGCAAATGCTTTCAACAATTTCTATGTAGACAAGATAAAAAATAATACTACTGCAGCAAATGAATCTTTTAATTTGATGGAAAACTCTAACTCAATGTTCATGTCTCCAGTTTTGCCTCAAGATGTGTTGAAAGCCATTAAATCATTAAAGAATAAAAATAGCTTTGGCTACGATGGTATCACTACTAAAGTAATAAAATTCGTAGCAAATAATATTGCAAGTCATATTAGTCATATAATAAATTTATGTATATGTTCTGGAGTATACCCAAAGGCACTAAAGACAGTTATTCTTAAACCTCTTCATAAAAAAGGTAATAAGGAGGAATTAACTAACTATAGACCAATAGCCTTGATCCCTGTGTTTTCCAAGGTCATAGAAAAGATAATCTATGAGTCAATTGAAAGGTTTTTGATTAAATATAACATCTTGTGTGATGAACAGGTGGGTTTCAGAAAAAATAAAGGTATAAATACAGCAATCTACACTTTACTTAAAACTGTTACAGAAAATGTAGATAAAAAAATCCAATTTGCGCAATTTATACCGATATGACCAATGCATTCGATTGTGTCCATTATGAAACTCTTCTTCACAAGCTTAGCGCTTACGGCATAAGAGGAACCGTGTTAAACCTCATAAAATCATACCTCAGTGATCGATTACAATATACAGAAATAACTCGAATTTGTACTAAGACTAAACGCGAAACCAAGTATCTATCTGAAGGTAGAGTTATTAGATTTGGTGTACCACAGGGCAGTGTGCTGGGCCCGCTTTTATTTCTTCTGTACATAAATGAATTGCCACGTTACATTCAGCACCCGATGGTTCTATTTGCTGATGACAGCACAGCGTTAATACAATGCAGAGATAAAAAAAGATATGAAAATGACATAAATCAAACACTCACAGACATAGTACATTGGCTTGAAAGTAATAATTTATTAATAAATCTAGCAAAGACAAATGTAATGCATTTTCATCAACGATTAGCAGTACAAAACTTGACCATAGAGTACAATAAACAACAAATAGATCAAGTAACAGTTGCAAAATTCTTAGGAATACTAATAGATAGTCGGTTAACTTGGAAACCTCAAGCGGAAGAGGTATGTAAAAAGCTGAGTACTTCTGCTTACGTGTTATTTAACCTGTCCAAGAAAGTAAATATAGCAACAACACTAATGGCCTACCATGGCTTAGTAGCATCAATCTTGCGATTTGGAATTGTATTCTGGGGTAATTGTAGTTTGAGAGAACAGGTATTTAAAGCTCAAAAGCGCTGTATAAGAGCTATGTGTAGTCTGAAGATGACAGACAGCTGTGCACCCATATTTAAGTCACTAAAATTACTTACATTTCCTGCATTGTATATTTTTGAAGTGGCTGTTTTTGTAAAATTAAACAAGCATAATTTTACAACAGTATCAGAAACGAGAAAAAGACCTATGAGAAGCCAGTATAAGAATCTGTTACAAGTTGGTGGCCATAATACTGCGTTACTAAAAAAAAGTGTTTTTGGTATGGGTCCCATTATATATAATAAAATTCCCGATTCAATAAAAAACTATCCAATTGCAATGTTCAAAAAGAAACTAACAGCACTACTAGTAGAAAAATGTTATTATTCCGTCAATGACTTTCTAAATGACAGCAATCTTTAATATTTATAAAAACTATATTTTTATTTGTACTGAATACCTACATTTAATAACAATTTGTAAACTTATTTTATTACGTAGTTATTGATCTCAAACTCTCAACATTTGCATGCCTAATTTTAAGGTAGATTGTACAAGGGACGAAAATTCTGTGAACATCTATATTTTGTACACCTACTTTCTAAGCAAATAAAGATATTATTATTATTATTATTATTATTAAAATATTATGGAATCCCTTTTTGAATAACTTTAACTGACGATTTTTTATGTCATGAAACAACCCGTTACATTTAACGTACGTTAAACATCACACGTCATAGTAACTTTTTAACCGTCCGTATGTAACGTTAACCGACTGTTTGAAACAACCCGCCCTAAGACTTCGTGGCTGGGACCAAAGGTTTTACAAGCTTTCCAAAGCGCGAAGTGATTTCGGTATAAAAATGGATTACTCAACAACATACGAGCACAGAAATAAGTATATTATTGACTGTCGCAAATGGAACCGATATATTGCCACACAAAGTTGTACGCGCGCAATCTAAAAGTTATTGTTTCGACAAACTCGTTCGGTTAAACAACAGAGTTTTCATTAAAAGTTGCTAGAACTGTGTATTGTTTTACTATT
The DNA here is from genome assembly GCA_947361185.1 of Charanyca ferruginea. Lineage (NCBI taxonomy): Eukaryota > Metazoa > Arthropoda > Insecta > Lepidoptera > Noctuidae > Charanyca > Charanyca ferruginea. The sequence goes on along the minus strand of OX376059.1, from coordinate 24,131,842 downwards.
GTTTGGATCAGAAAGAGCTACTAGCCTTTTGTTGACTCCGGCTCTAATACTTTTACGATTTCTATTTTAGTAGCGAATCGTTTTTGTAACCAATCGTAGTAAGTAACATACCCATTTTTTTATGAAATTAGTATTAAATTGTTGATTGATGCGAACAATGAAACATTGTCACAGATACTGGTGAAATCCAAATGTAAAGAGAAAAAACTTAACCCTTTTTTAAAAACGATAAATGGACATTAACATATGAGTCATGGTTGGGCTGAATGGCGCTGATCCACGCGTCATGTTCGTGAACTGACGCTGTCAATAGAGATTGGTCAACTCTTAACTGCCCATGGCTTTTATCTTGATAATTGTTTTAAAATGTTTTGTTTTGCTCTTTACCTGGGGTGTGATTCTGTAAGACCTCATTCTAGACTTTGAATCTGAATCCGCTGTGAGTTTCTTGATTGGCATTCTAAAAACTCGGTTGATAATTCGAATTTACACTAGCGCCACCGAGCGAGCGTGTCAGCGAGTTGAACTAAATAGAACTCAAAGTGTCAAATATATCAAGGTCATTTTAAACCTTACGCGAAGTGAGAGTGAATAGCGTTTGAATTTTACTGCATTGTTTTCACATATTGAAGTAACCAGTATTTTGTAAAATCTTGATTTAAAAGAGTGTCCGTGGAGTTTCTTGCTCGTTCTTCTCCATAGAGACCTACCCTACGTTTTGGAACGAGCAACTAGCTTCAACTTTCTGACCTACTGCGGCCTATCTACTAGCCAAGTAGGTACGCAGAAGATATTATAGTGCAAATATATATGCGCAAACACATGCGCATTTCGTCTTCCTTCAGTCTCATAGTTCGATTGGACGGCAATCCGACACGACCGAGCTTAGTAAACATTTTAATGATTGTGTTTTTGATGATACCTATTCTAAGATTTTTTCTAACAGGACATGTATCTAATCATTTGCTTAGCCTTTTCATAACTTTGTTAGGTCGGCTTACAGTCTAAGGCTAAGAACTCACGATGCGGTTTTCACCCGCGTCCGCCTGCGGTTGCGGGCCCGTAGCTTCTGTAGAATGCAGATATGTATGTAAAAAATCAAAGCACATTTCACGACGCGGTTTACGCCCGCAGTGTGCGCGGTCGTTTGCGGCTCCCGCTGGAGGCGCGGGCGAAAACCGCATCATGAGATCTTAGCCTAACCGAGTGCAGCTGAATAAATATATTAATGTTTTACATGAAGCGACAGCATATCTGACGTCCACAATCCAGCTACTAGGTAACACAATTGTCCTTTGTAGGGCTGGTTGCCAGACTTTCGGGTTGTCAAAGATCTCCCACTCACAATACACTTGGCAATGCTTAGATGGTCCTAGCAGTTTATTCTGTATGTCCGTTTCTGCTGCCCGTAAGTATTATAATATACCTACTTTTAAATTGTAAATCCGTAGTTGGCTGTAAGACCAGTTTATATTATATTTTAAGATAAATTGTCAAAGAGCTGTGGATTTTATTAATAAAACATAAATAAATCTCCGAATGTCATTTGGGACCACGGCTTTATGTGATTATCGAGGCACGGGCGCGATGTGTACTGTAAAAGCCCATACCTGCTCAGCCCTTACGGTACAGGTTCGGTCTATGTATTTTCTGTGATAAAGGACGTTCTTGGAATTAAACACCGCAAAACAAATTAGCACTTCTATATTAGAGAAAGTGCACGTCGGCCACTGACGGCGCAAGGTCAAACAATACCTTGTTTTAGAAATAAGACTAACGCTTCTAAATACGAAAAAAAAGTTTCGGAAGTCGGTGGCAATACAAAACAACAAAGCCACCGCCACCGACTTCCGAAACTAAAGTAATGTGCTAAAGTTATTTATCACTTTTCAGTTTTTGAAGGCGGTTTTTTTTTTACTTTTTATTTTTCGCTTTTTAGTATTGCCTTACTAAAACGTCAACTAAGTATTTTTTTGGGTTTTGTTGATTTTTTCAAAAAGGGCTGGATCAATTTTGGTAAAATATATATGGGACCATTTCGGAATAAACACATTTCGAACAAAAAAAGAATTTTGCAAATCTGTCGATAAATGACAGACTTATGCCCGAACATACATAAAAAAGAATATATAAACATCCGAATTGATAACCTCCTCCTTTTTGAAGTCGGTTAAAAAGGTTCTAGAACGAATCCAGAGTGTTCAGAGGAAACATTTAGTTAATGCTTTCGACTATCATGCCATATGCATGCAACCTTTACAGTACATCATCATCATCATCTTATACAGCCTATTGCCGTCCACTGTTGAACGTAGATCTCCCCCAGAGATCGCCAGCTAACCCGGTATTGGGTAGCCCGCATATATCCGTTACCAGACACCTTTTTCAAATCGTCGGTCCATCGTGCCCCAGAGCGCCCAACCACAGTATAAGTATTCTTACCCAAACTACGCTACCCCCACACTACGCTTGCACAAACGCGGTCTCCACTCTAGAGCGTGTCTGCTCCATCTACCGCCTGTCCGTCTGCAGACGTAACTGTGGAAGTGAAAGTTGCAGTACATAACTGTATCCAATTTTACACAATATCGGTTCTAAACTTGACCTTAAATTCTGTTTCATAACATTACATGTGTACTGAACCTACACTGAAAATTAACTGGGTATCCGTTTAAACTTTGTGCAACTTCGTACCTTTCGCGTAGTCCTCAGGGAGGTATGCGGCCAAATTAACAGAAAAGGTGCCTGAAGGTAACCTACCTGAGTTGCTGTAACGACGAAATTTAATATTTTCCATCTGTACCTGTAGGAATAACTTGCTTTATTAATGAAAGCTCAGGTGGAAACCTTTTACTGTCGAAGTAGCAGATATGTAATTGTATTTTTTTTTCTTCGGAATAAAACCTCTATTGAGGTGATACTGGATTGAGATAGAATAAAAATCTTTCAGGAATAATAAAAGGTGCCTCGATCAATCTAATTTTGTGGTGTATTTACATTAAAGGATTTTAATATGACGCGACGCGACATGGTTCGCACTTTTTATCCTTTTGGCCGTCATGTATACCTAGATGACAAACCAAAATGAGCCAGCACGAAACGAAACGATATAATTGCCTACACTACTACTAAAATAACAGACTGTACAGAAACGTGCGTATGTGTACGTGTCTACGCGCCGCTCGAACAGAAACGCAGTTCCCAGAGCCAATCGTTCGATGCGGGGAGAGGTGAGGTACGATTTCAGAGGGAGGCGGAGCGTGTTGCTACTGTACGGTAGAACTTCACTTACTATATTAAAAACTCAGATTATGAAACAAAAGGCAGATAGACCGTGCGGAACATTGAGAGTGAAATCAAAAAGCAAATACAAATTCAAAAACGATGAATGAACGATACATTGCGCTACTGACACGTGTCAGTATGGCACGAAAAAGCAAATAAAAATACAAATACAAATTCAAAAGCGAATACAATCACGACAATGTGGTCTGCTCCCCATTATCATCTGCTGCCCGCCCGCGCCCCGCGCGCTATCTACCTGGCCCTTGTGTTTGCAGTTGCCATTTGTCATGTTACCAACGCAATATAAGTCAAAATCGGTTGAACGGACTGTAAAAAAGGTTGCCACATTGTCGTGATTGTATTCGCTTTTGAATTTGTATTTGTATTTTTATTTGCTTTTACTAATATTTATACTATGGCCACGGTCACGAATACATGACAGACTTCTATTCTTCTTCTCTTATGACGTGGCGGTCAAAAGGTTAAAATAGCGATTCAATTTAGAACTTTACTTACTACATTAAAAACTCAGATTATGAAACAAAAGGCAGATAGACTGTGCGGAACATTGAGAGTGAAAACAAAAAGCAAATACAAATTCAAAAACGAATACCTACAATGCGCTACTGACACGTGTCAGTATAGCACGAAAAAACAAATAAAAATTAAAATACAAATTAAAAAGCAAATACAAGCACGACAATGTGGGTATTCGCTTTTTTGGCTTCACTTTCAGTGTTCCGCATGATCTATCTGCCTTTTGTTTCATAATCTGAGATTAAAAGGGTCTAAAAATAGAAAAAAAGTATAAAAATTAAAAGGGACTAAAAGGGTATTAAGTGTCACATTTTAGTGAGAAAACACGAATGATCCGTGCTTCGCTAGTGTCTTTCTAAATTATGTTAAGTTCTGTCCAAACGAAACAAACCAACGAATTTCTTTTTCTTGTCTTCAAAAGTTTAAGATTTTGCATATCTTTATTATTTAAAATGATAATTCTCTTTCTACTTGAATAATAATCTGGCATAATGAAACAAAACAGCATTTCGTCTTACTTAAAAACTACAAGAAACAGTATTTAGAACCATTATTTCAGGTTTTTTCAGGTCTATATTTATTCATAACAAAAAATTTATAGGTCTAATTATTTTTCATTAGGAAAATATTTTTAACACACTTTCATTTGCATCTTATAATAAATAGTTAGGTTGTTTATAGTTTACATAATAACAACGGTTAATAATAATTAAATATAATATATACAAAGCTTAAAAATAAATATAAACACATAATATGTACAATGCTCACAGGGCATCAAAAAACTCGTCCGCATCGCTCTCAATGGGACAAGTGCCCAAAAGGCTAGCAGCATTACCACGTTGAATGGCAATGCTAATTCTTTGGCCCAAGAAAAGGCCAGCCCTTTGGTCACGTGAAGAGTCGACCAGCCGCTTTGCAATGTCCCTAAAAACAAGGTGAGCACTCGGGCCCCATGGCATCTGCATCTTATTGATTCTATAGGAAAATAATTTTAACACACATTCATTTGCATCTTATTGTTTCTTTAGAAAAATATTTTTAACACACATTCATTTGCATCTTATTGTTTCTTTAGGAAAATATTTTTAACACACTTTCATTTGCATCTTATTGTTTCTTTAGGAAAAAAATTTTAACACACATTCATCTGCATCTTATTGTTTCTTTAGGAAAATAATTTTAACACACATTCATCTGCATCTTATTGTTTCTTTAGGAAAAAAATTTTAACACACATTCATCTGCATCTTATTGTTTCTTTAGGAAAATAATTTTAACACACATTCATTTGCATCTTATTGTTTCTTTAGAAAAATAATTTTAACACACTTTCATATGCATCTTATTGTTTCTTTAGGAAAAAAATTTTAACACACATTCATCTGCATCTTATTGTTTCTTTAGGAAAATAATTTTAACACACATTCATCTGCATCTTATTGTTTCTTTAGGAAAAAATTTTTAACACACATTCATTTGCATCTTATTGTTTCTTTAGGAAAATAATTTTAACACACATTCATTTGCATCTTATTGTTTCTTTAGGAAAATATTTTTAACACACATTCATTTGCATCTTATTATTTCTTTAGGAAAATAATTTTAACACACTTCATTTGCATCTTATAATTACTTTAGGAAAATAATTTTAACACACTTCATTTGCATCTTATAATTACTTTAGGAAAATAATTTTAACACACTTCATTTGCATCTTATAATTACTTTAGGAAAATAATTTTAACACTCTTTCATTTGCATCGTATTTCTTTAGGAAAATAATTTTAACAAAAAACATCCCCGCTTATAACCGGCAATCACGCGGACGAAGTCGCGAGCATCAGCTAGTATCGATATCGAATAAGTTTGAGGTAAACCATTTATTGAGAAATTGTGTGGCTAGTTTTGGCAGAACTAACATCGACTAGGATAGCAGGAAAATGATATCTATACTAATATTATAAAGCTGAAGAGTTTGTTTGTTTGGTTGAACGCGTTAATCTCAGGATCTACTGGATCGAATTAAAAAAATATTTTTGTGTTGGATAGTCCATTTATCGGGGAAGGCTTTAGGCCCATGCGAAGCCGGGTCGGGTAGCTATTCATTATATTCCTGACAATCATAGAAGTCGGATTTGACATATCGTCGTTGAGCGTGCAATTCCGTGTTACTAAAATTTAAGTAAAAGTACACTTACTACGATTTAACATAAGGTTGAAATTTGCGATATTTAAAAATGTTAGTTTCGCGGAATTGCACGCTCAACGACGATATCATATTTGAATATGAATCAACAATGAATTCGTGTTTTTGAGTGCATTTTTTTCAATATAAAGTTAAACTTAATGCTTATGAATGATACTCGTAGTTATAGTGTATGGCTTAGTTAACTCAACGACTGTCGGGCGAAAGTGTTGAAGGTCAAACCTCCGCAGCTTTCGGACTATGTAACATAAGATATTCGAAAGGTTAATAGTCATTAATTAGGATTATGAATTTGATTTTTCAATTTCTTACGCAGGTTGCCGCTCGTTGTGGGGTTCTATGGGGAAGGCCTTTGTTCAACAGTGGACGTCTTTCGGCTGATGATGTAGACGTTCATACAAAGTTCGGAAAAAGAAAAGTCAAATCGGACTTCTTAGATTGTCAGGAAATTAGTCATCAAACAACTATAGACTTCCTCAATTCCTCATATTTTTGCATATCATTTATAGGGTTTCAATAACACGGACATATCCTCGTATATAGACAATTGACGTAAACACAACATTAATCAAGTACCTGTTACGTTGTTTTTCAGGCAGAGCTTACAGACGAGAATATATATTATTATGGTGACTAATGTAAATTCTAGGGAAGAAAGGCGTCGTTTAATATTGCGTTTTCCTCAAAAAGTAGGTCCACTGTTTTCTGTCGTTGTTTAGAAAAAGGTGGACAGTGTTAGTTATGTCAGTGTGCCTACCTACCTACCTACGACCCATTTGCACTAATTCATACAACACCACAGAGCTAAACCTTTTTAAAACGTCCTTTAAAAGTGACCTGACAACTCAAAAGTGCCTGTGAACGGTATATTTGAAATAAATGATTTGAGTTTGAGTAAACTAATGAGTAAAAGTAAAGTCATTTTTAGTAATTGAATGCGTTTGTCTTTTTTGTAAAAAAGATGTTTTCACTTTTTAGTGCCCACTTCTTATCATCCAATTTAATTAAGAAACAGTAACACCAAACAAATTAAGTCATTCCTTAATTTTTCACCCTTAGAGGTGGAATATTTTCATGAAAGGACAATGCCAGAAACTCTATAGAACTTTGCCCCTCTCAATAAAAGTCATGTGCAATGTGTAGCATCTAACTGTTTATTTATTGCTGATAACTAGACATTAGTCGTAGTGACTGTAGAACTTGCGGTTTCCGTTTAAATCTAAAAACAATAATGACATTGATTATAGGTTGAATTGTATTTTAGGTTGTATTGTATTTTGTGTGGGTTTGTATTTTGTGGGTAGGTATTTCGTAATCCGCAAGTTCTAAAGAAAAGCAATTTAGTATAAAAAGGTTCTAGATTCATTACAATTAATTTCATTAATTTACTTTTTCTGTACATGTGTTACTTTTTCTGTACATGGGTGGGGCTGGATCTGGCATTGTCATTTATATAGGATCAACTTGAGGTATACACTGTCCATTAAAAAAAGATTCATCGAAATCGCGGACTACACTATTTTCTGAAGTCGATTAAAAACATGAAACACGGCTCGATTAACCGCTTTTGAACCCACACGCGGCTGATATAATATATTATATCACAAGTTGGATTTACTAACAGAGTACCTACGTAAAAATACGTCAACAATCACGTGATCACGTGACGTCACGGCGTGACAGTAATCTGTGTGAGGAGGCTTTAGTTATCTGCTGGCGATACAGGATGATTAATAGTTTTGGCTAATGATGAAGATGTTGGGCACACTTGTGGCATGCAAAAGTACATACGTTAAAATGTAAATCTTTATTCTGCTCAACATTATAGTGGAGGCACTTGCTTTTTTTTTGGGACGCTGTTCCCAAACCATCTCTTGTAATCTATATCTCTGTATCAACTCCTGTAAGCTAAAATCAACAGTGGCGACCACCAGAAAAGCGCCGAAAGAATGCATCTCGTCGAGTCCCGGAGAAACGATTTAACTGTCTTAGATCCCGCAACGAAATTAATCAGAACAGAACAGCGGAGGGGTAATAGGAAAAAAAATCATTTTTCACTTCCGTCATTATCAAGCAGCAGACTGAACAAAACTAGGCCAATAGGCACATAGGGACGTTTCCAACTGGAAGAAGACCAGTTGCCAAGCACCACGGATTAAAATCAACATAATCATGGGTTCGAAAAAGTGAGCTGTTACTTTTGAATCACATGAACAGGTATGGCAAAAACACTTGAACGCTCTGGGGGTTTAAAAAGGCCACTTTGGGTGAAACATCTGTTATTTGAAATATTTGACAGATCGTAGCAGAACATAAGCAGCTTCTGCTAAAAGTCTTAAAATTGACGTTTTTTTAATCTTTATGTTACAGTTAAAACCCGTTCTTAGTTAAAACGCGTTTTCTCTAAACAAAAAAAACTAGTTTTTACTAACTGCCTTAGTTACAACTAGATTTAACTGCTGTTCAAAAATGTATGTAATATTATAGTTAAACGCTGCTGGTGAGCGCAGGTTACTATATTCGTTCTAGTTAACATACAAAGCGATGCTTGGTATAGAGCCGCGAGTAGAGCTTATATGTCTTCAACTTTGCCCCTTGATGTAATTAAGGATATTCGAGATGAAGACGATCACAAAAATGCTTTAAATAAAATAAATACTACGGGTAATGCGGTAATCGAGCTAATGGCTATATTTACATAGTAAACCTTTAGGTTATTAAAAAAAAACATGTTACCAAACAAACAATATTATTTATGCTTCTGTGTAATAATATAAAAAATGATCATATTATGAAACACCTAATGTGGCCTTATTAGACCCCCTAAAATTAATTTTAATTTCTACAAGGTCCGCATAATAAATGGCTCTAGATGTAACCTGACATCCGGTTAACCCTTTGACTGCCACGTTTTGAAAGCAAAAACGTGCAAAAGCTACGAATTACTACTCGATGGCTCGGCTCGGCTCGATGGGCAGCAGCGTCCTTCTGAGTACCATAACACCTACTGCGATCGCCAACATGCATCGGTCAAGCATGGCGATTACGGCTAAACCCCTTGGGGGAGACCTTTGCCTAGCAGTGGGCGTCTAAAGGTTGAGATGATTGATGATTGACTCTCTCTTCTTTTTCTTCTTCTTCTTCTCTTGTCTATTGTGAAGTCGTGACCGTGGTGGCATGCTGGGCTCGTTTTGGTTTGTCTTTGGCAGTCAAAAGATTAATAATATCTATGTACAAAATTTTGATCGCGACTTCGTCCGCGTGGAAGAGAAATCCGTTACTAGCTGACGTCACCTGCCCATAGACCACCTGGGTCAAACAATTTTCTAGGTTTCGTAATTCAAATGAGTGGTACTTATTTCTCCTTACATTTTAAACAGGTTAAGCCCGCTACTTCGTTCGCAAGGTAGTAAAATCACTGTCTTTTTATCTTTACATACCTACCTATACTCCATTTGCAATCGCATTAGACAGAAGTTAAAAAAAGGTTCTTTTTAATGCACGCTTTGGAACAAAAGTACAATAAACATGTTAAAGTTACGATAGACACCGAATTTATTACGAGTATAATAATTTTCAACCGACTTCAAAAAAGGAGGGTTATCAATTCGTCTGTATTTTTTTTTTATGTTTGTTACCTGATTTCTTTGGACTGGGTGAACCGATTTTGATGATTCTTTTTTTATTTGAAAGCTAGTGCTTCCGTGTAGTCCCATTTTAATTTGGTCCAGGTCTGACAATGGCATCCATGAGAAAACCGTATAAGTCTTAAATTGTAATTGCGCGCGATTTGTTACGCGATTTCTCCGACAAACGTAAACCGATTTTGAAATTTTTTTTTATGGATAGGGTATGCTTCAGGGGTTGTCCTATATAAATTTTATCGAAATTGATTCAGCACTTTTTGAAAAATCAACAAATACCCAAAAAATTTACGACGTTTTAGTTTCATCAATCTTTGTAGTAGTTTTAACTTTCAATCTCTTCTTAATAGATTTGGATGAGAAGGAGGTACTAAAAAGCGGAAAATAAAAAGCTTTTTACAAAAAAGACAGCCGCCTTCAAAAACTAAAAAGTGAAAAATAACTTCAGCACAGAACACACATTGACTTTAGTTTCGGAAGTCGGTGGCAATACAAAACAACAAACAGAACAAAGCCACTGAATTTCGGAACTAAAGTCAATGTGTGTTCTGTGCTAAAGTTATTTTTCACTTTTTAGTTTTTGAAGGCGGTTGTCTTTTTTGTAAAAAGCTTTTTTACAGTAGCTGTCGTACGTATTTGTAACCATTTTAATCATTTATGTTTCTTATTTATATATTTTTTAAACTACACATCCGATTTAAAAAAATATTTAATTAATAGAGATGGGTGATACACGGACTAGAAAAGAAAGAAGGACTCCGCGTCACGCATATCGAAAATGAAGCATCTTTTGCACCGTACCGATCTATGTGTGCGGGATTTGAGGGATACCATATAAATAAAAATAAAAATATACAATGAACTACCCGAGATACTCAGAAATGAGAAAAAGATTGCAATTTTTACAATTAATTTAAAAAAAATACTAATAAATAAATGTTATTATAGCATAAATGAATATTTAATTGACAAATCCATAGAACTGACAGAATAATTTTAATGAATTATGTAATTTTTTTTAAATTAAATTAATAATGAATAAAATTATCGATGTAATTAATAATTATTAAAATGTTACCTTAAATTATGATTAGATTAAGTATTAGTTTGCATGTATAAATTAGTAGTCCTTCAAATCTATGTTTTGCTGTGCCCGACAGGGTCCACGATTGTTACTACAAATGTTTACCAACTTACCACCTAAGCAAATACATTGTGGAATGCAATAAATAATTGAGTATTGAGTATTAAATGAAAATTTCACCATTTTTTAAATGCCTATTTTGACAGTTTATTCATTTATTAGAATAAGCGATATATGAATTCCATTTAAATTACATTAAAAACATATACGAGTTAAAACTCAAAATTGAGTATTTATTTGTTTTTGTTTTTATTTTGTACTAGCTTTTGCCCGCGATTTCGTCCGCGTGAATGTCAGTATCGTGGATGCAGACGAAGTTGCGGATTAAAAAGTAGCCTATGTCCTTCCCCAGATTTCAAGCTAACTTCACACTAAATTTCATCAAAATCGATCCAGCCGTTCATCGTGAAAGCGTAACAGACAGAGTTACTTCGCATTTATAATATTAGTATGGAGTATGGATGGATGGATGGGTTAGACAATGTTTGTAAGTAAAAACATTGTCTAACCCGCACTGCTTTCTTTATCGATCGAGTAGAAAAACATTAGAAAAGCATGATGCAAATCCGTTCCAATCTAAGAACCATCGCCAATTGATGATACAAAGTCTTTACAGAAAACCGTGCCTAAATGGTTAAGGAATGCTTAGACTAAAATCCAATCATTTTTCCATTATTGATTTGCTGTAGGAAATCTATGAAAATAATCAAAGTCGAAAAAAAATTACAAAGAACTCGAAAAAAATAATAATTACCCAATCTCTTGGAAAATTTACCCATTTATTTTCTGACAACACTTATAAATCTGTTGACGTTTTGTATTCCAATAGTAACGATTTTAAAATGTCAAAAATACAATAAATCAACAAGTAAAATTGTGCCTTACCTGTGAAATGTTATTCCTTGTCTCTTTTTCATGGATGTAGTATTAATTTTACACCTTGTTATAACACAAAATGGCATTATTTTATTTGATTACTTCACGTAAATAGTACCTACAAAGACGCCATCGTGTTACGTAATGGCGGCCGGTGGGCTTACTATGATGTAAATGAGTGCGTGAGGCGTGTTTGTACAAGCGGTCCGGCTTACTTTAGGATGCTTCACTATCGATATGCGTGACGCGGAGTCCTTCTTCTTTTTCGAGTCCGTGGGGTGATACTACATGTGTAAATAAATAATAGATTTATTATTTCAGGTTACTAATCTCGAGAACGAAGCACGAGTATAATTGATGATTAAACGAACTTACGTGTACGTGAAGTTCGATCATAATTATACGAAGTGCTTCGTTCGAAGAGATTAGTAATCTGAAATAATAAATCTATTACTTATTTACACATGTAGTATCACCCATGTCTATTAATTAAATATTTTTTTAAATCGGATGTGTAGTTTCGGAGACTACTACTTCCTACACCACTTACAAACTTTACCTATTTATAATAACAGTAAATGTATAGATTCTAATCTATGTATTTTATTAGTGAAGCATCCAGACAGTACTTAACACACGAGTCTGTAGGAAAACAATAAAATAATCGTGATTTATTGACGGGGAGTAACAAACTCTGTGATTTATATGAACAGCGTTGGCGCATCGTTATGTAACTACGCTCTTGTTAGTGTGAACGAATAACATAATAAAGAACTGTTTGTGTTCCTAAATCTATCTATCTATATCTATGTATATGAGAATGTATTGCAGTTCGTTAGTCTCACTCACAAGAAGAAAGGGTAGGTAGGTAGGGCAGTCGGGTAGGTAGATACAGACAGCGTCATCAACTGCAAACCCCCCGCGCGTTGAAATTTCTTCGCCTAGGGGGTAACTGTCTGTACCACGGACTAGAAAAAAAGAAGGACTCCACGCCACGCATATCGAAAGTGAAGCACCTAGAGTACAACAGTGAGGAATACACGTAGAAATTCGTTTGGATTCTAATTTGCCGGGAGTTACGTCAACTTAGAATCCAAACGAATTTCTACTTTTATAACTACATATATAAACATTTAAACTTTTATAACTATAATAATATCGTCAAAATTATCTTCTTATTTATTTATTGCCTTCGTCAACTGTAGAAGGAATCTTTAGTAAGGAATGATTCTACCCTCCGTCACTCCCCGATGAAGGAGGATCCCGCCGAGCACCAAAGAAAAGTAAAAAAAAGAAACAATAATAGAAGAGGAACAATGACTTTACGTTGTTTTGGGGGCGCGAGTAAACTCCGCGGGCATACTCCCGGCCGTTACTGAGAAATTCCTAATGGAAAATTAAAATAATGTGTCCGTCCGTAATTCGTGGTGCTTGGCAACTGGGCTTTCTCTAGTTGAAACCTTCCCTTTGTGCCTATTAGCCTAGTTCTGGGGATCTACCATAAAGTTTCAAAATATTTGCCAAATGCAGGGCAGTTCAGCTCAGCATGTAAACCTAACAAGTTCTGTGTTTGTACCATGAGCATATCCCGCAGACCTGCATCCTGTCGCCTGCTTGATTTGGAGGGAAGTGGAGAATAATAATATGTTTTTCTTACTCCTTCGCTGTTCTTTTCTAAATAATTTCGTTGCGGGATCCAGGACAGTTGTAATGTTTCTCCGGGACTCGTCGAGTTTTATTGCCTGGTCGCTTTTCTGGTGGTAGCTACTGATGATTCTGACTTTCAGAAGTTGCAATGGTTTGGGAATAGTGTGGTGGGGTTGTCCTAATGGAAGATCCCATTGCCACTTTGGCAGACGTGGAAAATGTGCTGCTCAGTCGTAGTGCTCCCGACCCAAATACTACTACGCAACAAACAACTACTACTACTACTACTACTACTTTTCCGCCTGCTCAGTTAAAAAAAAATCCCTTGACGCCTGCGAAGTCAACAGGGCAGGCTAGAGAGCGCTTCCATCTTTTGAGTGCAAGCAAAAATGAGTGGTCAGGCGGGTGTGTCCACGATAGTACATACCACAACCACACCACATCGCAGCGTCAAAAGGTGGTCGAGCAGTGTTTACGTGTGAATAGTGACGTTGCGGCTTTTTGTAGACTGCGTTGTCGTACCGACAAAGTGGTCAGTGTGAATTCAATTAATCATTTGTATAAAAAAACCGGTCAAGTGCGAGTCGTACTCGCCCACCGAGGGTTCCGTATATATTTGTAGGTACATATCCATACTTCTGTACTAATCCATACCTACTATTCACACTTTTATTATAAATGCTTTTTTTGCGACATAAACGGCCGTGTCTTTTTTTCACGTTAACATAGAGGGTTGAGTTTTTTACGGCATCAAGGGACCGTAGACTTGAGTATATGGTTTTAATTTCAACTCGATACCTCCATGCGTTCCCGAGATAAAGGGTCTTGACAGACAGACAGACAGACGGACAACAAAGTGTTCCTATAAGGGTTCCGTTTTTTCCTTTTGAGGTACGGAACCCTAAAAATGTGCCCGACTACATGTTTTTGTTGTGTTTGTGGTATATCTGAATATACCCTAACTGGGCAGTCGGTTATACGTAAACCATAGATAGAGTACGATGTTTTAAGTATAGGTATCATTTCAGAAAATAAAATAAATTCTCAATTCAAAGATGTCATTATTTTTATGCGATTTGGTTTTGTTTTGAGTTTACTTAGTAACTTATTATCTTATTATTTTATTTTTTAGTGGCTGTATTCAGTTTGCAAAAATTTTACATATTTAATTTTATTACTAGTAAATAAATAGGACAAATAACCACAACGAGTAAGACAATACCCATGTCCATCATTGATAGTATTATTATTTCCTTAAAAAACAACACTGTTGGTACTTATATGTCACTGTAACGTTATAAAGAGAGAAGTCTAAATTCCTGACAAAACCGGTCAAGTGTGAGTCGAGCTCGCGCACTAGGGGACAACCGTAAGGTATCGTATTATTTTAATTAGTAGGTGCATTGGCTTTCGTTTGAAGGATTTGTGGATTAGGATCTATAAATGGCACTGATTTCAAAATCTATATACCTACAAATTGAAATATAAGTGTCTGTTTGTAACGTCAAAATAACAGCTTTATACTAAATGCATATGAAAGTACCTACCTAAACAAAAAAAAAATTTTTTTAAAACTTAAAACCTTTGGCTAATCTCTGAAACGGCTGGACCGATTTTGATGGAACTTTCACTAGCAGATAGCTGATATTATAAGGAGTAACTTAGGCTGCAATAATAATTAAGCCCGACATGACGGGCAGGCATCAGCTAGTAAATAAATAAAGTTCGCAAGTAGGTACTATCGTGGACACACCCGCCTGACCACCACTAAGTTCATTTTTGCTTGCACTCAAAAGATGGAAGCGCTCTCTACCCCGCCCCGTTGACTTCGCAGGCGCCAAGGGAAAAAATATTTAACTGAGCAGGCGGAAAGTGTCATGTGCCCGTATAGTTACAGGCACATGACACTTTTCAACATTATTTCTGTTACTTAAGCCCGTCACAGACGTAGCTATAATATTGTATATTAATATAATTCTTAGCAAGACATATTACGATATATTTTCTATAGTGATCTTTGAGTGACCACAGACGCAGCTATAATATATATATCTTTATTACGTCACCAAAATATTTGGACAGATATAGCAAGGCATATTAATATTTATATCAAAAATGTGAAACAAACGACGACCGCAGACGTAATAAGGGCGAAAATATATTATTATATTATAGCTACGTATGTGACTGGTTTTATTGTAATTTTTTATTTCTTTTCTTTCGAATTTGAAGGGTAATGTGTAGTCACATAACCCTTCAAATCAGAACACACCAACACTGGTTTGCGTCAAAAATAGGCATGGTGGTAGTATTTCCCCGAACGTCAGATCTGCCTAGCCGTTTCCCAACTATATTGGGGTCGGCTTCCAGTCTAACCGGATGCAGCTGAATACCAGTGTTTTACATAAAGCGACTGCCTTACTGACCTCTACACCCCAGTTGCTGGGTAGCCTGTTAAAGATCTACGTGCTTTCCAAGGCACGGAGAGGTCTCGGTATGAAAAGATGATCACCCATCCACAGGCCGACCGCGGCAAGCGTAGTTTACCCATCATTGCCGGTCGATATGTATGGTTTTTACTTAGCCACAAGCTCCTAAATAAATAGTTGAGTGTCCTCCTGAGTGGAACTTCTCAGCTCAACTAGGAGGTGTTACAAAAATGAATCAGTTTTCAAATAATGTTAATAATTAACCAATATATTGTTTACCTATGACGTAGTTACGTGACGTGACGTACGTACAATACATTCTTCAGTAAACAATGGGTTTTAATATAGAGGTAAAGTTCTGTTAATGAAAACAAATGAAAACCACAAAGCGCGTGCGATTTTAGAATGCCTAGAAAAATATTTGTATTTAATTTTATTCAGAGAAGGTAAATTAACACTGTCTACGTGGAATAAGTCAAATTCGCTTAGCAATAGGTATTTATTTTTCCATATAATGTTGTTACATTATAGCATCCTAGGGTTTTTCTGTGACGTAGGTCAGTTTTAAAACAGAAATCTTACTCGTTGAAATACCTAGACACAGAAGTGCTACATAGGTAGACTTTGACAGGTCGGGCAAAGTAAGTAATACATTATTTATATTTATATTATTGGGTGTTTCCATTAGAAATTTCTCAGTAGCAGCTCGGAATCAAAACACAAATATAAATTCAAAAGCAAATACAATCAGGAGATTGTGGGTATTCGCTTTTGAATTTGTATTTGCTTTTTTGGCTTCACTCTCAATGTTCCGCGCGGTCTATCTGCCTTTTGTTTCATAATCTGAGAGAGGAAGAATCTACAAGTTCTAAATCAATGAAACACATAAAACAGCAATTCCTTGAAAGCTTGCAAATGTCGAAGATAGGTCTACATGAACACAAAGAAAATTCATAGTTCTCGAGGGAAATTAACAAAATGCCACACCTTTGAGCAGTGTGGATGTGCTAAAAGACGATTTAAGTAAGTACTTAATTCTCGGCATCCATTACTTTCAGTACTTTGTGGGACTTTTTTGCATACTTGTTGAGCTATTGGGGTTTTCGGCCTGTAAATGTAAAATGTGTGAGTACCATTCGGTGACAAACGACTTTGGTGCTGTTTTGTGTTATAAACCTCTCAATGGAGACTTTTTAGAAGATAACATTACATTAACTAAGTTTAAAAGAAGAACATTATCAGCCTTTTGTTTCTTTTTTGACAGATATAGATGAACTCTTATGACGAAGAATGATAAAAATATGTGGGGTCATTTCCACACACGACCATCTGACCCCAAACTAGGGAGACCCTGTACTATGGGTGTCAGACAGCTGATATACATACACAAATACATTTTTTTTTTGTAAATACATATATATATATAGATAAACAACACCCAGACACAAATCAAACACAAGTGCTCATCACACCAATGTTCACCTGGGCGGGAATCGAACCCGCAACACGCTGCGCAGCAGTCGATCGCTCAGCCACTGCGCCAACCGTGTCGTCAAAAAGAATTAATGATAAAACTAATAATAATAAGAATAATAAGAATGATAAAACTATTTTTAACTTTCCTTTCTATTATATAACAATGGTGGTTATTTTTTTTTATTTTATGGCCTGCTCGCACACTATCCATCACTCCCTCTTCCCTCACTCTCATGCTCTGATGGGTCAGTATAAGTAGATTGCTTGATTCCTGCACATATTCTGTCCGCTTTGGTATAGTGTCAGTCATCCTTAGACCCGGTTTCCACCAAAGCGGACCGGAGGATGAGAAGATGGTCTCGCTCAACCAATCAGTATGCGTGATTTTGCGTCATCTCGCTGCATAATTTTAATGCAATATAGTATCCTATTTGCCGAACTATTGGCCTAAGAATCCTCTCGTCTCATCTCCGCTTTGGGGAAAACTGAGTTTTAACCCATTCGCTGCCAAAAACTGGATCAAACCAGTATTTCCGTACATTTACTCCGCAAATATGCGGAACTGGTAGCGAACCAGTTAAGGTGAATGACTATAAAGTGGGTGATAGATATAAGAACAAGTACGCTCAAGTACGCAAGTGTGCTCTCGGAACTGCTTTTGGTTGAAGCGGCGCGTAGACACGCACGTATTTGTACAGTCTGTTATTTTGGTAGTAGTGTAGGCAATTATATCGTTTCGTTCATATGGAGTGTCGTCAGTGTACCAGCAGGCAGTCCTTTTCTAAAGCATGTTGGGGTCGGTTTCCAGTCTAGCCAAATACAGTTGAATGTCAGTTTTCCAGCGACAGCCTATCGGACCTTCACAACCCAGTTACTAGGTAACACGAAACTCCTTGGCAACACTGGATATCAGACTTTCGGGCTTCTGACCATCCGTATCTACTGTCAAGGATTTACGAATGATAGTCAAGACTACGGCTTTACGTGCTTTTCGAGACACGTTAAGTAACCAATAATAATAATAATATGTGGGGACATTTCACACATGGCCATCTGACCCCAAACTAGGGAGACCCTATGAGTGTCAGACACCTGATAGATACACAAATACATTTTAAAATACAATACATAATATTATCTATATAAACAATGCCTACATATGACGACATGGTTGGCGCAGTGGCTGAGCGACCGACTGCTGCGCACCGTGTTGCGGGTTCGATTCCGGCCCAGGGTAAATATTTGTGTGATGAACACTTGTGTTTGTCTTGTATCTGGGTGTTGTTTATCTATATATGTATGTATTTTAAATTTATTTGTGTATATATATCAGCTGTCTGACAGCCATAGTACAGGGTCTCCCTAGTTTGGGGTCAGATGGCCGTGCGTGAATTGTCCCCACATAAAAAAAAAAAATGTGAATGCAGGCTTAATAATTGTCGCTTATTATTCAAAGGTAGCAACTACGTAGGCTTCCAATGCTTTTATTACAAAGGTGTGCGTCACAGGTAGGTACAGTATACTCATATTGGATATCACTTTAGTTCGACGCGGCGACTGTGCGAACAAATATTTGTGCGGCTATTTTTATGTCACTAAATAAACGGTGTTGCTACCACTATGTATTGCTAAGGCTTCCATTGCTTAGGAATTAGAACATTAAATATATATAGGTATCAACTAATATTAAGTGTTCTGATAGTCCAGTGGTTAAGACGTCAGGGGTGTGATTCTGTAAGACCTCATTCCAAACTTCGAATCTGAATCTGCTGTGAGTTTCTTGATTGGCATTCTAAAAATTCAGTTGATAATTCGAATTAACACTAGCGCCACCCTTGCGAGCGTGTCAGCGAGTTGAACTAAATTGACAGGGAGATTTCGACAGATAAAGTATGAGATGACATAAGAAGTGGCATTCTGTAAGGTAATTTCCCCGTCACTTCGACGCTCACTTCGCACTCGAACCCGATTCAAAGTGTCAAATATATCAAAGTAATTTTGACCCTTAAGCGAATTGAAAGTGAATAGCGATGTGAAATGCGAGTTATTGTTTGAATTTATAGAATCGACCTACAGGATCTTTTGCATGAGGTTGCTAGTCAGCTTGTTCGATACTGGGGAAGTAAGTACCAATATGAAATTTCAATTTTTATGTATACTTTCGAAGTTTAACTTTGACATCTGCGTTGCCATCTGTGAAGGCGACCTAGCACTGGTGGGTTGACGGAATTAGTAATACGACTGAATACGACTTATCTTATAGCATTTTGATTTAATTTTAAACGACAATAGCGACCCATCCCGCCTTCGTGCGTATGGTAAACGACTTTAAAAATGATAGCCTATCATTTTTAAAAAGGATCGATTTTTGAAAGCTATTGTCTAGGAAGGTCTTTCCTTTATTAGTGAAAATCATACGAAAATCCGTTGAGTAGTTTCCAAGCTTAGCCTGAGCGAAAACAAACTCAGCACGGGGGGGGGGGGGGCTTTAATTTATAAATAATATAAATAGTGATAGTGGATCACAATATGTATAACTATTTGATATGAATAAAACCTTAAAACTAATTACGGACATACCTACAGTTTTCGCATTTTTATTATTAGTGTGAGACAAACAAAATAGTTGAAGAACGCTTTATTCAAGAGCGTACTTCAGCCCATATGTAAGTTTTAAATGTTATTCTGCAAGAATTCAAGGATTCCAACTCGAAGAAATAACTTTTCAAAGAAATTTGTAATTTTCAGAAGTTTGAAGAGCGCATTCCACGTTCACCCGTCTTATTAATTTCTCTGAAAGAGTGACTAGCGATTTTAATACAACACTTTCTTCGAAAATATATCTAATAACT
Organism: Charanyca ferruginea; assembly: GCA_947361185.1. Taxonomy (NCBI): domain Eukaryota; kingdom Metazoa; phylum Arthropoda; class Insecta; order Lepidoptera; family Noctuidae; genus Charanyca; species Charanyca ferruginea. The sequence continues at coordinate 24,111,743 of OX376059.1, read as the reverse complement.
ACGTAGGCTGAAGAAAAACAGAATATGAAAAAAGTTTAATAGCTTTTTAAAATATTCCCCTCCGACCATTCACTTATGCATTAGGGTGAACCAGCTTTCGAAACTTTTAAAAAATGTATCTCGCGGCGGTCGATAAATAACTGTCGAAATCGGCGTCGTCTGCAGAGTTAAATTTTCGCCCACGAAGCATTTTTCAAACCATCAGTACCTAGTAAAAAAATCGCATGGAGCTAAAGCTGGGCTGTACGGAGGATAGGTTAACATTCGTACCGCCGAAGTATTCAAATAGTCCATGGTTCATCTGTGTGAGCGGCCATTATCTTGGTGAAAAAGAATTCCACGGTCACCGCTACGTGGTTGCTCGCTATTTAAAAATATTTAAGAAAAGAACTAAACGTAGCAGAAATGATAACTATCTATATACTAGAAAAAGTATTTAATATGAGTAATAAAGCGAACATGGTTTGTAAAAAACTTGAATATCGTGTGCATCATTGTAGGTTCTTACATACAACCACAAAATATAATAATAATAATAATAATAAAATAATTTATTTGTCGCAAAAACATGTGTTACATAAAAACAGATATACAGAACAATTTACAGTTTTCATAGTTTTATAGTGAAGGCATCTGTGTCCGAACTAGATAAAATAATGTCTGTATCTCAGACATCAGCGCTCTTCCTTATGATGACCATTATAATACTAGCTTGAATAGACGTATTAATAAGAACGTATATCATTAGCAATCATTACACATTGTTCGTGAAAAAGAACGGTGAGTTATTTAAAAAAACTTCAGAGCAAAGTTATAGATCTATAAGACCAACATATCGACATGAATTATGCCTTAGAAGATCAAAAACAGCCCTTATGCACAAGAGCATACTATGCATGGCTCCAAAATTTTTTAATAAGCTGCCAAATAGCATAAAAGATTTAAACGTGACCCAATTTAAACGCACCCTAAATAATTTTTTAATAGACAAATGCTACTATACCATTGACGAATTTCTTGCTGATAACATTCCTTGTGACTGATCCTGTATTTTTAATTTTAAAATGTAATTAATTTCTAAAGATTTTGAATTTAGTAGAATTGTTTTGAGTTTGTTTAATTTATTTTATTGATATAATTGTCTAATATTGTTACATTTATACATTATATGAAATTATTATTGTTAAATTTGAAATTGCTATTTTGTGTATGCCCAAAGGGTAGATTTTTGAGTTTCTGTAAAAATCTGTAAGACCTGTTATCACCAGAAATCGCACAAATAAATACTTTGACTTTGACTTTGACTTTGACAAAAAACAAGTTTAAAATAAAATAAGCAAATGAGTGTGTGGAGTGTGAACCTCTCGGTGAGTAGTGTGTGAAGGTGTGTGAAAGAGTGTGAGAGGGTGAGTATAAGAGTTTACTATTTCAAAATTTTTAATAAGTTTTCTGTCTCATCATATGTTAGTATATTTAAATAATGCAGTTTTACATTTTTTTTTATTTAGCGGGTATATTTCCAACGCGTCATTAATCTTATTATATAAGTACGGTCCCAGGAAGCAAAAGTATTTGTTCACGTAAGCATGTCTGAAGGATGGTCGGTTAACATTACCAATAACATTTCGTCTTCTAGCAAGATCACCTTTTGAGAATTGTAGTAGGGAGTGTTGCTTCAAAATCAAAATCTAGAGGGTACAGAAGGACCGCTCCCGCCATCTTCAAAAATAATTACCTAAACTTGTCAGACTCACTAGGGCTGCTATTGTTTTGACTCTGTAGGTTTTATTTGACACTGGTTGGAACTCTGCAATTTATATAACAAAATTTTCTTGTTTGTCGTGAAATGTCAATGTCTCTCATTTATTCATTTAGACAACACGTGACAGTCTAATCGTAAGTCTGCTTGAAACTGCTTGAGAATGCCTATAAACGTAATGTCAATGTGTGCGTGGTAAAAATGGCGGTTTGTTCTGAGTGGTCTCTCTGCTCGGGCGCGACGCAGCCTTACGTACTTTGTGATACAACCCTACAAATAAACGTTGAAACCTCTACCTCACGTCCAAACCCTCATTAAATAGGTTTAATTAAAAGAAATCGCCACGAACGGCGCAGTAAAACACACCTAGTGAATACGGAGAGGAACGAATCAAGCCTACCCCAGTCCTATTTTCATTACCAATGGACGGTACACGGAGTAAGAAAGAATGGAGGACTAATAAGGCGACGGCCGGGATCGGTGCAGTGTATATGCAAGAAGTTAGATCATAATGCCCTTTCATTCTGTCACGGCCAATGATTAGATGAGTTCTCCTAGACTTTCTTAGAAGTTGTTTTAAAGTTTCGGCCTTCAAAGCGTCTGGCAGTAATGTATGTATGTTTGTTTTTAACAATATTCTGTAAAACAGTCGTCTCACTTCAAAATAAGTGAGTAAGGTAACGTACATTTTTATTCTTGATGACCGAAAAAAGGCAGTTTTGAAGCTACCTTTTTTAAGTACATATTCCTCTATATTTTCTCAACGTTTCAGCCATGTTTAAATGACGAAAGTCTGCAATGGTGACTGGGATATCATCAGCCCATCGATATGTTATAACCTTTCGAATGGCTTATGTTACTCAGTCCGACATAAGCAGCGGAGGTTTGACCTTCAACACTTTCGCCCGACAGTCGTTGAGATAACTGACATTCAATTTTTTTTTAGTTTGGGTGAAATATGTGTTGCGATAAGTCAATTACTAAAGTAAGGTAAGGTACAGTACAGCCGACAAGTCAATTACTAAAGTAAGGTAAGGTACAGTACAGCCGACGTAACTTTACGGTCCTAAAGTTAGCTGTTTGTCTGCGCAATGGATCTTTTAGGAACGAAGTTGTCTACTGCGCAGCTAATCGACTAACTTCAAGTCCGCTAAGATACGATATAGATATAATATATTAATAAATATCTTTATTTCCAAAAATTCAGACAAATGTACTAAGATTACATTTATATGGGTTTCTAAATGGTAAACATTTACATAAAAAAACAGTTGGATGCTGCAGAAATCTGTACACAATAAATTAAACTCTGTCTCTTAAACTAGGGTATCCTGTATCTTAAGAGACAGTGTTTTGCGATGAGGTTCCAATTGCTATTATCTATAAGGTGGACTGTGTCGATTTACCTTCAGAAGGAAAGAAAATTATATTTTATTTTAGTTTTAAAATTATGTATGAGTGAGTAATAGTGTGAGGGTGAGGGTGGAAGATATGGCAAGACACGCTGTATTTACGTGTAATTATATAATTCCCGTAAACAAAATATTTTAGAACTTTTATTTTTAACACTAAGTATGAAGTTTCTTGCTGATCGTTCTCCATACTACCATTTGGAACGGGCAACTAGATTAAATTGATTTTTCTTGTGCTTTTTAATGGTCTTATTAAAATAAATGCTTTGACTTTGACTTTGACCTTGACTGTATGTAAAGTGTTCATTTACCAATACACACTTTTGAAGAAACAGACTAATGGATGCTTTTATTCAATGTTCGGGGTTAGCACTCCATTTTCATTACTTACTTCATGTATAATGCTACGTACAGTGATCCGACTGGTATACAAAATGAAGGATCGGTCAAATCATTTATTCAGCACCACAACTCGAGTACCTACCTAAAGTGAATATTTTTGAGTACGTTTCTTCTTCCCTTTTCGAAACGTAATCAATCTCTATTTGGAAGGTTTTTATGGAGATTTTATTGAGGTTGGTATAAGGAATGGCAATCAATTTTCTTCAGTTTGAGGTGAGGTTGGCAACTGAGCAAAGTTGCAGCGAAACTACCCATATCGATGTTGGTAATCCCAGCTTATTATTGTCCTATCATATCACGAATGCCACCACCCCATTTCTGCCTGTGGGTGTCGTATATAACGACAGAGGGATATTAACCAGCGAGGATGGGCCTGAGTACCATTACACCTACTGCAATAGCCAACACGCATCGGGCACATTATGGGTAGACCCCATCCCCGTTTGGGGGAGAACTATGCCCAGCTGTGGGCGTCTAAAGGTCGACATGATGATGATGCCCATCAAACTGAGTAGATAACATCGATAAAAACTATTATTGCTTGGAACTTTAACTTTAGGTGAGAAAATTCTGTGTTTCTGGTAACGCTCTATGTAACGTACGCAAAACTTGTATGTACGTGTCCCTGGTAAATGGTTCCAAAGAAAACAAGTGCTTTGAATCTGAAAACGGTCTTCACACACTCGCACTACTTTTAAACTATGCAACCATACCCCACACTACAGGATAGACAAAGAAAAAAACATCCCCACATTACGCGAAGGGACCGACGCGTACCTACCCCAAAAAAAACTTTACCCATGCCAAAATTCAGCTTTCTAGTACCAGTCTTTGAGTTACCCCGGACGGACGGACAGACAGACAGACGGACATGGTGAAACTATGTATAAGGGTTCCTTGTTTACTACGGAACCCTAAAAATGATCAGTGTCCACCTTTAATATCGCGTATAGATACGTAAATCAAATACTTGTCTCTATTTCAAAAAAAGACCCGTGGGTTGTACGAGTCATTGCCAATTTGTCACTATTCCATTAGAGCCTTTTTCGTACTAACATTATTTACATAAGTACTTAGAAGTTATCGCAAAAAATATCTCGATCCATTATAATCATGTAATAAAATATTATCAAAATAAACAAAATAATATTCGTTCAAAACCCAACCAAGTGTCGACGCGTGTAAAGAATACAAAACGCTTTATAAATTACTTTCACGAACAATGTACTTTTACGAAAATAAATAAATAACTTATGAAAAATGTTTCGTTGAAGTATATACTTATCTACAGTCAGCTTTGTGAATGAACGAACTTAAGAGCGCCCATCCCCATCGAACGAACTTCAACGCGAGCGTGATTGTTTTTTTTTTTGTTTTAACTAACGCAAAGCTTGAAAACAAACGAGTGAGTGAGAACGCGATAACATCACAGGAAAATCGGCGCGCGGAAACACAAAACTTGTTCCAGGACATAGGTACGTGTTTTTGAAAAAGCCTTACAAGTTTTTGGTAAAGATGTTTGTAATTTAGAATCACCATTACATTTGCAAGGTTTGTATGACGCTGTTTTTTTTTACTTTTTCAATGTATGAGTGCATTATGAACGGCCAAGTTCAGATAAAATTGAGCAAAAAAGCTGATTTTCGGACGTGTTCACTGAATTTGTTTCTCTAAAAAATTTATTTTTGGCTTTATACAAACCTAGATTTAAACCACAAGATACTGTGTGTTAAAAATATTTGTGAAATTGTTATAACGCCGTAATCGCGTACGAGCGTTTGTATAGGAAATATGACGGGATGGGCGCTCTTAATTCATAACATCACGCTAGTATGACTTTAAGGGATAGTCAGCAAGGTATATGTGCAAAAACATGTAAACAGTTGGTCTCATTCGATAAACTGATTTTCTACTATTGATTGAAATGTTATAGGGTTACGAATAGGGTATTTCTGAGCCCAAACTAATATAAAAAAGGTTTTATCTATAAGTTGAAATAGTTATTTCACGAGATAATTGCTTTTGAATTTCACAATCTGTATTTATATTTATGCTCGTGACTGTACACCAACAAACTTCCATGTAAAAGAAAGGCAGGTTCTTATTATAGCACTTGTCATGATTTTTAGGGTTCCGTAGCAAAATGGCAAAAAACGGAATCCTTATGGATTCCTCATGTCTGTCTGTCTGTCTGTCCGTATGTCACAGCCACTTTTTCCGAATCTATAAGAACTATACTGTTAAAACTTGGTAAATAGATGTATTTTGCGAACCGCATTAAGATTTTCACACAAAAAAAAAAAAACAATACATTTTGGGGGTTCCCCATACTTAGAAGTGAAACTCAACAATTTTTTTTCGTCATACCCATACGTGTATCTATGTATAGGTCTTCAATAATGATAATGAGGTTTCTTCGACAGACACTTCCAAATTGGTAAAATGTGTGTTTTAACTTACGTAGTTAAGAAGTTACAGGGGGGGGGGGGGGGCTGTAACTTCTAAAATAAGAGAATGATAAAACTAAAAAAAATATATGATGTACATTACCATGTAAACTTTCACCGAAAATTGGTTTGAACGAAATCTAGTAAGTAGTTTTTTTTAATACGTAATAAATCGTAAACCGCAATTTACCTTTCATTCAATCAACTCAAATATAAAAATAAAATAACTTTTATATTATGTTACTTACTGCTACGGAACCCTTCATGGGCGAGTCCGACTCGCACTTGGCCGCTTTTTTTTGATTTGTTAGATTTGTCTCCGCCTCGAATTAAAAATCTGAAAAATCACAAAAGTTTGGTAGGGTAGGTAGGTAAGGCAAGTAGGTAGGGTAGGTAGGTAGGTAGCTAGGGTAGGCTGGACTTGAATTTTTGTATGAAGAATTGAAATGTGAACAGGACAACGTCAGTTGGGTTTGCTAGTTAAAGAAGGAATTTTAGTTATTCATTAGTTCATTGGATAGTTAGTTATATTTATCTCAGTTTTATAACAATAGGTCGGTAACATGTAAAATTAAGAGATGAGATCCCAATAGAGGCCGACTAAAGTTTAATATAGGTAGGATATTAAACTTAATACACATATTATACATACTCACTCACTAACCTACGTACATACATACTCACCCTAACACCCATCACCCATCACACACACACATACTTGTTTTGTTTCTTTTTTTTTTATATAATTTTTTTTTTTACCTTAAGGTTTGTTTTGTCTTACTTTTTGCTTATTATTTTAATAATAAAATAACACAAATATTCTTGTAATGTGACGGAAGAGACTGGACTTCACGACAGAGTATCCTAGTGTGGCGTCCAGAGTAACTTGCGTATAGAATGTACCAGCTGTTTCATTGAAAAATATTATTATTATTATCGGGCATTGGCAAAAAGAGGGTTAAACATAATATTTTACAAAATAAAGAAAAACAGTAGGTCGATTCTGTAAAATTCAAACAACAACTCGCATCTCACATCGCTATTCACTATCACTTCGCATCAGGTTCAAAATGACCTTGATATATTTGATACTTTGAATCGGGTTCGAGTGCATAGTGAGCGTCGAAGTGACGGGGAAATTACCTTACAGAATGCCACTTCTTACGTCATCTTATAGTTTATCTGTCAAAATATCCCTGTCAATTTAGTTCAACTCGCTGACACGCTCGCAAGGGTGGCGCTAGTGTAAATTCGAATTATCAACCGAGTTTTTAGAATGCCAATCAAGAAGCTCACAGCGGATTCAGATTCGAAGTTTAGAATGAAGTCTTACAGAATCACACCCCAGATACCAAGACACAAAAGTAACGTTTCTATTTCGGCGTGACATTTTCCTTTTAGTCACAACGATAGCAAACTGCATGCGATCTAAATTCTAGAACAGTTTTATAATACAGTTACCTATGTAGCACTTTGTTCGAATGCTATTGCACAGCTTGTGTTCTGAATACAAGTGCCGGCAGTTCTTTTGTATTCCTGCTGTGAATACGAATGAGAATAGTAACTCTTTTTAGCGAACTTCAAAAAAGGAGGAGGTTTTCAATTCGATTGTTTGTCTTTTTTTTGTATATTTGTTACGTGATTTCTCCGACAATTGTTGATCAATTTTGAACATTATTTTTTTCATGTATAGGATATCCCGATGCTAAGGATTTACAAAGCACTACCTACAATCGGACGACAGCTCACTTCCTTAGGTGTTCACCGAGGGAGATTGCAACAGAATAGCACTGCAGTATGTCTATTCTGTTACAATTTTCCTCGGTGAATACCTAGGTGAAGTGAGCTGTCATCCTTCCGTCTGCTTTGTCAATCCCTAGCATCGGGGCGGATGACAGCTCATTTCCATAGGTGTTCACCGAGGGAGATTGCAACAGAATAGCACTGCAAATGTTTATATTTTTTATCGAAATTAATTCAGTGCTTTTCGAAAAAATGAACCAAAACCATAAAATAATACCTACATAACTAGATAACGTTTTGGTGTGTGGTTCCCTTTAGCAAAAGTATTGATGAGGGCTTTGCTGTTGCGTTGCGTGTCTCAGGTTCAATTCCCACGCGAAACAAATATTTGTAGCCTACAGTAGGTCGATTCTGTAAAATTCAAACAACAACTTGCATCTCACATCGCAATTCACTCTCACTTCGCATAAGGTTCCAAATGACCTTGAAATATTTGACACTTTGAATCGGGTTCGAGCATGAAGTTATAGGTATAAATGGAGCCAACACTTAGAACAAAAACTTGAAACCAACTGTGGGCTGAGGCTCTCTTTCTGAATGCATACATAAGAACGAGACAGTGATATGTGTTTTCTTTATCTTATGTACGCATTCAGAAAGAGAGCGTCTGCCCACAGTTGGCTTCACTTAGGTATTTAGAGTGTTGCCTCCACTTTTCCATCTATAAGCTTCTTGGGTTCGAGTGTGAAATTACCTTACAGAATGCCACAATTACTTCTTACGTCATCTCATACTTTATCTGTCAAAATCTCCTTGTCAATTTAGTTCAACTCGCTGACACGCTCGCAAGGGTGGCGCTCGCTAGTGTAAATTCGAATTATCAACCGAGTTTTTAGAATGGCAATCCAGGAACTCACAGCGGATTCAGGTTCGACGTTTAGAATGAGGTCTTACAGAATCAGTTGTACCGGGTCTGGCTGTTTGTGTATGTTTTAAATGTTTGTTGTAAACGCACCTATGATACAAGAGAAACTCCTAGTGTTGCAACGTAAAAAAAAAAGCCATCACCCAACCGTTTCCCTGCCATATTGTACACTGTAATCACCATTTGCAGATACCCACGCCTGTTTACCGGAGTCAAAAATTAAAAAGCTCATTTACATCCGCAAACGTTAACGCTCTGATACGTGAGCTGAAAATGTTTGTCTTTACGGAGTTAATGAAACCGCTGACATTGTTTAATATTTACGTACCGTTGTTGATACACCGGTTTAAAATGTGAAAATGCATGCTCAATTATTAAACATTTTAATTGTTTTAATAAATGAAAAATACGTCCAATATTAAGCTGGGTTAACATTAGTTTAATGTTTGTGTTTTGTTTCAGGTAATAATGGTGAAACAGCACATTATGGTACTAGTGGGGTAAGTTTGCCGTTACAGTCGAGGCTTGATTGCAGTCCGAGCCGGAGGCGAGAGTGTAATGGAGCCGAGACTGTAATGATAAAATGCTCACGCGTTTTATATGACGGTCTTTAACACTCTTATAAGGATAATTAAATAAAAGTATTTAAACTTCACAACCTATGTATTTGTGAAAAAATAGTGCGCAGATTTTATTCAAACTTCTAAACTTGACTGTTGGCTTGGCTGCCGTATAGATAAAACACCAATTACTGTTATTTTTTTACAACAATTTTAGGATATATTATGTTTGTTTATCATATTTTATTGATTAACGTAGCTATTTAGTTTATTTATTTACAATAACATTTTTAAAGCATAAAACAATCAAAAGTTTGTGCAGTAATGTAACGTAAAAAGCACAAGTGCACTATACGCTTCATTATGACCCCAAAACGGTACAATAATAACCACTTTACGAGCAAGTGAACTGAAAAAATATTTCTCAAATAACCAGCCAGCGAGGTAATGGCTGAAGGCTTTCAAAAGAATGATCCATAATGATAACAACAATTTTTACGGTATTATACGTTACTTAGTCTGCAGCGGAAAATTTTGTCACGAGATCATTAATATTGATAAATTAGGGACTTTATTATTAATGAGGTTCTAAGATGTAACGTGAAGCCGTCAACATTTTTCGAAGTAGATAATTATAATGATTTTGCATATTTAACACTACTAAATTAATCTTGTCGGCACGGTTGGCGTATGTGTAGTGTATGGCTGCTGCGCTCCGTGACGCGGGTTCGATTCCTGCACGGAACAAATATTTGTATGACCTACAGATAGATGTTCCGGTTCTGGCTCTTTGTGTATGTGACTTAATATGTTACCCACGATACAGGCAAGATTCCTAGTGTGGTGTGGTGTGTACCTATACCTATACTCCGTTCACAATAAGATTAGACATATACACAAACCTATTTAACAGTCCGTTCAACCGATTTTGACTTATATTGCGTTGGTGGCGTGACAAATGGCAGCTGCAAAAAATAGTTGTTATTGTAACCACTTTTTTGCCTCTAATGTCATCCTTATGCCTACGGAATAGAAGTCAAAATCGGTTGAAGGGACTGTAAAAAAGGTTTGTGTAAATGTCTCATCTTATTGTGAACGGAGTATAGTGTGGGGCAATTTAAAAAAAAAAGGGGAACAAAAGAGAATTTTGAATTTATTCTAAGCATACCTACGTTTTGGGTGATGTACATACGAGTACATACCTAATACAAAGCAAATAAATTAATTAATCGTAATTTATTGGATTATTCAAACTTAGTGGGTATGGTCGTATTAGCAAAAATCAATTCAATTAAGATACACCATAAATAAAGTCACCCTGGCCTATTCAATGAAAAAAAATAATTACATAACTCATCACAGAACAACTGCAGGAAAATAGCAAAAGTTAAAATGCGACAAACAAAGGTGTTGTTTTTCCAACAATTCGAACAAACAACTTGATAGAAAACAAGATTGGGACCCCCCACTATTATTTATGGCTAAAACATTAACCATTGATCAAACTGTTTACATGCTCCACAAATAGAACTGCGACTACTTAACTCGTATAGTAAGATATATCTTTTAACAGCTGCCGCCGGCGACTTTTTAAACGACTTCAAAAAGGAGGAGGTTATCAATTCGAATGTTTATTTTTTTTTATGTATGTTCGGGCATACCTCTGTCAAATATAGACGGATTTGGAAAATTATTTTTTTTGTTCGAAAGGGGTTTATTCCGAAATGGTCCCATATAAATTTTACCAAAATTGATCTAGCCCTTTTTGAGAAAATCAACAAATTCCCAAAAAAATTACTTATACGACGTTTTAGTTTCTTTAATCTTTGGAGGATTTACAATCTCTTTTAAGTGTGTCGCCATTTCTTAATGGATTTGGATGTTAAGGCAACACTAAAAAGCCAAAAATAAAAAGTTTTTTCAAAAAAAAAGAAAACCGCCTTCAAAAACTAAAAAGTGATAAATAACTTTAGCACAGAACACACATTACTTTACTTTCGGAAGTCGGTGGCAATACAAAACTACAAACTCAAAGCCACCGCCACCGACTTCCGAAAGTAAAGTAATGTGTGTTCTGTGCTAAAGTTATTTATCACTTTTTAGTTTTTGAAGGCGGTTTTCTTTTTTTTTGAAAAAGCTTTTTATTCTGCGTTAAAGATTCAGAGTTAAGCTCTAAAAATAACCGGACAAGTGCGAATCGGATCCGTTCACCGAGGGTTCCGTAAAAATTTGTAGGTAGTACAGTCAACAGCAAAAGTAGATGATCAAAATCAGAAATTCGATACTAATTTACTAACACTAATTTATATAATTTATTACTAGGTTATTTATTAAAAGTATGTGATTCTCACACACATACTTTTGAATCACTTCGACGTCACACAGTACTGACGCGAACTCCGTTCATTAGTATTGAATTTCTGATTTTGATCATCTACTTTTGCTGTTGACTGTACCATACTAATATAATAAATGAGAAAGTAACTCTATGTGTTACGCTTCCACGATGAAACGGCTAACCCGATTTTGATGTAAATAATAAATGATTTGATTTGATGAAATTTGGTATGAACTTAGCTTGAATCCTGGGAAAGCACATAGAGTACTTTTTAATCCGGGACTTCGTCTGCATCCGCGATAACCGACATTCACACGGACCAAATGGCGGACAAAAGCTCGTTATAAATAAATAAGTAATACATTTTTTATGATTGAATTACAAATGTAAAGTTTTCAGACTTAAGCATACCGTCTGATAATGAGAGTGCGCAACTTATAATAATACATTTTTTGATATTGAGGGGTTTCATTGCCGAGAGCATTCGCCTGTAAATCCTGTAATGTAACGTTACAAATGTTCCCGGTGGAGCCCCGGAGCGGGGCAGGGAGAGAGAAAAATAATCGCAGCGATAGTACTGCCCTACCATGAATTAGCGTCGCGATGATTTCGCGATCACCGTGTTGAGATTGTATTGAGGCGATACTCTCGCTAGTGGAGATATCGCCCTACATGCAATAGATAAAATTTTGTTACTCGTTTTATCGCATGTCATAATAAATTAGCATTTACTTTATTACCCAGTTAAAGTGTCATGACAAGGCGTTATACAAAACTGACACTAACTGTCCTATAAATTAATTGCATTTTCCTATAATTATTTTAGCTGAGACATATTCGTAAATAACTGTTGTATTACCTATTCACTGAAAACTATGAGCGGCTATTCAAAAATAAGTGCAAAATTATGTTATTGTAGAATTGTGCGGTTGAATGGTGAATTAATGACGAAACTTGTGGCGCGAATCGTTGCGGAATTACCCTAGGCAATGACGTCATTACAGCCATCAATTGCAGAAGTTAATCAATTTCATGTTAATGATGTGCATTAATTAATTAAACCTTCAGAATAAAACTCGGATAAAGAGATTGAGGTTTTATGAGATAATGGACGAAATATGAGGTTATGTGTGATTTTATTGGCTTGCAGCAATTTTTTTGTTTTCAACCGACTTCAAAAAAGGAGGAGGTTATCAATTCGTCTGTATTTTTTTTTTTTTTTTTTTTTGTTTGTTACTTGATTTCTCGGGACTGGATGAACCGATTTTGATGATTCTTTTTTTATTTGGAAGCCAGTGCTTCCCGTGTGGTCCCATTTTAATTTGGTCCAGTTCTGACCATGGCATCCATGAGAAAACCGTATAAGTCTTAAATTTGCATTAAGTACGTGCGCGATTTGTTACGCGATTTCTCAGGCAAACGTAAACCGATTTTGAAAATTCTTTTTTTTATAGATACGGTACGCTTCAGGGGTGGTCCCATATAAATTTTATCGAAATTAATTCAGCACTTTTTGAAAAATCAACAAATACCCAAAAATTTTACATAGACGACGTTTTAGTTTCATCAATCTTTGTAGTAGTTAACTTTCAATCTCTTCTTAATAGATTTGAATGAGAAGGAGGTACTAAAAAGCGGAAAATAAAAAGCTTTTTACAAAAAAGACAACCGCCTTCAAAAAGTGAAAAATAACTTTAGCACAGAACACACATTGACTTTAGTTTCGGAAGTCGGTGGCAATACAAAACAACAAACAGAACAAAGCCACTGAATTTCGAAACTAAAGTCAATGTGTGTTCTGTGCTAAAGTTATTTTTCACTTTTTGAAGGCGGTTGTCTTTTTTGTAAAAAGCTTTTTCATTTATTTAAACATCTATATGTCGGATTGTCAGGATTTAGTCCGTTAGATTCAGTCATCATGTGGACAGAATAAGGGTTTCGTGCAATGCAAACACACTGGGTATAATACACTACGTTTATTACTCGTAAAACCACTATTTCTCAACTCAATTTAAATAAACACTGACTCCAATTTATAATTGACATAGTAACAGTTAAACACAACGAATCCAGTACAGTTCCGGGATGTCTTAGCTCCGATGCGATCAGAGACTGAATTGTGAATGTCCTGCTCGCTGTGGGCTGTAAACATCTCGACTCTGTAGAAGCGCGCCAAAATGGTGGTGGTTGATCACGTGTTCTCGATAATGGCGGGCCTCCGATTCGTCGATCCATGTTCATACTTTTGACCGGATGCGACACGGCCATCCTGCGATGCACACGTCCTCGTGTGTTGTTCTTGTTCTTGTTCCTGTCCTTGTCCCATGTTACTTGGGATCGGCGCCACATGTTTTCTTCTTCCATTCCATCCTGTCCAACGTCATGCTTTCTTCTTCCATTCCGTCCTGTCCAACGTCATGCTTTCACTGACTGCCTCGTCTATTGTTAATCTGGAAAATACAAAATCTCGCTACAATATCTGCTCATCCAATCCTGACTCATATGACTGATGAGATATTTAAAAGGACTTGACGTTTCTAAACCTGTCTCAATTAACAAGCAGTTTAAAATAACACTCAAACTAGAAACAAGAAACTACTCTTCTACGAACTTGAACTATCTAGTTTTGAGATTACCAAGTACAACGATTCCAAATTCAATTACCTAATCAAAGTAAACAAAACCTCAGGTATCTCATTCATGGTCAACAACACACACTATTCCCCACGGGAATACCAAGTCAACACTTGACTCTACGGTCTTTGCTTCTAGGCAAGACCCGACTATAACCACCCAGAGCTACGGCTTTCCCGCGTACCCACGGACTACTCATTGAGCAGATACCGATTTCTAACGGGCTGCGGCTACGATAGTCTGGTATAGTCTCCGACCCACTGAACCGAGAACCTGCCGAGAACCTGTTTACACCGTTTAAAGCGATGCCTACGCATCATCTATTTCGTCTACAATCTCAATTTGTACTTGGCCTTTGAGCAGCTTCCGAACACGGTCATCCTACGGGACACGCGTCCCTTTAAACAATATTCATTCGCATGGTATCACATAGCTCGGTCATTTCTGACCTAAACCGTAGAAATCAGTTTTTGGATCTCTGATTTATCAGAATTTAATTAAGTCAAAATTTGACAGAACTCTTTATTTTATTTCAACTAAACTAAGGAACCCTATTTCTAGCAACAAATGACAAATTTAAAGAAAGTTAACGTCTTATCAATAATCTGGAAATTCAAAGTACAACTGACTACACATTTATCGCACTATTTCACAAATGACAATCAAATCAAATAAATCAACACATTAAAAGCTCTGCATGTGATCACTGGCTACGCATAGCCCAGTAACCTCCAGTTACTCATCTTTCATTCATGCGAACCCCCACGGGAACGCCGAGTCTTCTCCTGGACTCTATGGTTTCCACTGAAACCCGACCTCCGCCAGAGTTGACTGCTTACCGCGTACTCACGGACTGCTAAAGTAGTGTATAGACACTAAAGTAGTAGACACCGATTTCCATTGAGCTACGGCTACACGACAACTTCTGGTACGGTCCAATCATCATGCAAACTTAAATATTCTCCTCATTGTTACAAATACTACTTTACTCAACCTCAATTTCGTCCAATTTCGTCCTCAATACTCTGATTTTCTGGCATTTTTTTTTTCGCAACCTGTCATGTGCGTACCTTTTAAAGTATTGCGATTTCCGTTAAGTACCTCTATGGCCTCTAACGGTCAAATTGAAATAAAAGCTTTGACTTTGACTTTGACCCTGACTTTGACCTTGACCTTCGCCTTGACCTTGACCTCAGTTCTGACCTTGAGCACACTCATCATCCCTTCCATTTCGCCCTTCACACGAGATAATCCAGATGAACCAGAAGTCGTGAAATTGAATCGGAAAATAACGGCAATGGGAAACGATCCCGAACTGTATTATTCAACTCCCCATAGTCTATGCACTTACTATGTAACCAATCTTGTTTATTGTCATTTTTAACCCCCGACGAAAAAGAGGGGTGTTATAAGTTTGACGTGTCTGTGTGTCTGTGTGTCTGTGTGTCGGTGTGTCTGTGTGTCTGTGTGTCTGTCTGTGGCACTGTAGCTCTTTAACGGGTAAACCGATTTGAATGCGGTTTTTTTTATTTGAAAGTAGATTCTCTAGCGATGGTTCTTAGATATGTTTCATCAAAATCGGTTCAGCAGTTTTAAAGTTATCAGCTCTTTTGTTTGCTGCGGTAAGGATCTTAGACGCATACCGGATGTTTACTTTGCTTTCAAACATATTATTATAGGTGACCACACTGACCACCCATTGAAACACCCATGTTTGCTATAAAACTATGCAAGATTATATACAAAACCAAACTAAATTACATTTAAAAAATTTAAAATAAAAATTAAATTAAAAATTTAAAAAAACCCCCAACGCAAAACATAAAAGCGATTATGTAAAAAGTAAAAAATAATACTTTTGTTGAGCCATCAAATGTTTGTTCGTTGAAATGGCGCTATAATGTCGCGGCGGGGTACCGCTAAGTTTAAAGCAATAACTAAATAGCTAAAAATAGCGAACTGATGGTAACTAGATTTGCAACAAGATTAACAACTAGATTAGCAACAAAATTTGATAATATCGAAGCAAATTGGTCGGAAATGCTGGTCAATTAATAGACAGTGAATGAAATTAAGGGACTGACTTACTTAAGCGGTACCCCGCCGCGACATTATAGCGCCATTTCAACGAACAAACATTTGATGGCTCAACAAAAGTATTATTTTTTACTTTTTACATAATCGCTTTTATGTTTTGCGTTGGGGGTTTTTTTAAATTTTTAATTTTTTTGTCTTATGAAATGACAATGCAATTTAAAATCATTTTTAACCCCCGACGAAAAAGAGGGGTGTTATAAGTTTGACGTGTCTGTGTGTCTGTGCGTCTGTGTGTCTGTGTGTCTGTGTGTCTGTCTGTGGCACTGTAGCTCTTTAACGGGTGAACCGATTTGAATGCGGTTTTTTTTATTTGAAAGTAGATTCTCTAGCGATGGTTCTTAGACATGTTTCATCAAAATCGGTTCAGTAGTTTTAAAGTTATCAGCTCTTTTGTTTGCTGCGGTAGGGATCTTAGACACATACCGGATGTTTACTTTGCTTTCAAACATATTATTATAGGTGACCACACTGACCACACAAAACCAAACTAAATTACATTTAAAAAATATAAAATAAAAATTAAATTAAAAATTTAAAAAAACCCCCAACGCAAAACATAAAAGCGATTATGTAAAAAGTAAAAAATAATACTTTTGTTGAGCCATCAAATGTTTGTTCGTTGAAATGGCGCTATAATGTCGCGGCGGGGTACCGCTAAGTTTAAAGCAATAACTAAATATCTAAAATAGCGAACTGATGGTAACTAGATTTGCAACAAGATTAACAACTAGATTAGCAACAAAAATTTGATAATATCGAAGCAAATTGGTCGGAAATGCTGGTAAATTAATAGACAGTGAATGAAATTGAGGGACTGACTTACTTAAGCGGTACCCCGCCGCGACATTATAGCGCCATTTCAACGAACAAACATTTGATGGCTCAACAAAAGTATTATTTTTTACTTTTTACATAATCGCTTTTATGTTTTGCGTTGGGGGTTTTTTTAAATTTTTAATTTAATTTTTTTATGTAACAGGTAACCATTACTCGAATCGCAAACATTTACAATGTTGTCCGTTGACTTAATAAACTCAGTTACGGTCACACTAACTCGAAAACCGTTAGGTACCCACTATCTATTGACCTAATAAAATATCACTAAGTGCGTTACGTAGGTTTCAGCAAACAAAACATGAAATAATATTTCGTCGCAAAATCATTAATTACTACGTGACAAAGCAATTGCAAAGTACTAATAACATTATTATTGCATACCCACTAAAAATACCACATCATTTACTCTAAATTTTTAAGAAATACTCTCCATCATTAAAGAACATTCAACACCAGAATCAAAATCAAATTTGAAACACTCACTTTCATATTCGTTGCCGCTTGCTCTCTTATCTTGTTAATACCTAGTTACGGACCATATCAAAACTTAAATGGGCTTACCCTTACTACACGAAATAGACACGTTAATTGTAAAACTAAGTTTTAAAATAAGTCAACCAATCATCACATTGTATTTCAAACAATAACCAGGTAACACGTGAATTAAAAATCGTAAAAGATTGCTACAAATTAATACGTCACAAAGAATTTGTTCAGTACAGTCTACAATAACTTACGTTTCATAGGTACATTTACCTATGAAATTACGACTGATAGATTGCTTAACAATTTGCATTCGGCACCAGAAACAAAACAAAAATAATACGACTCACCACAGATATCCACTAGCTTTTCAACTTGACTGTTAACTGAGTCAGCGTCCTTCTTTGCACAGTGTGTTGCGATGTGCCCTGGCTCGCCACAGAAGGTCATCACAGGTCATCGGTGTCGATACTTTCTTAAAAACGCTGTCTTTGGCCCGTTGCGATCCATTATTTCCTTTAGATTGTTCCTGGTGGCTCGACTATGCAAAGTTAGACTCGTTTCTCCCCCGGTACAGCAGCGCTGGACCCGCTTGCTGTGCAGTGCCTGGCGATGTGGCCTGGCGTGCCATACTTGCAGCACACCAATGAGCTGCTGCTGGCTTGTTATCGCTGCCCCGAGCCCGTAGCAACTGGCTCAGGCAACGTCTTTTAAACGTCGTTCTTCTTCGTGCTTCATCAGCTTCAGCAGATGGTGTAGTGACACCGCCGTACCTCAGAAAGCACGTAAAGTCGTTGGTCCTGCGCCTGGTCTCTGTCCGGTTGTGTCGGTTTATATATTCTGAGAGCAATGTTGATGACCTTATAATTTATCTTCGGCGGAAAGTGATATGTGTCATGAATATGAACTACTTTTTGTACCCTGAATTATGAACAAAATTATCAACTGTTCCAAACATTTTCATCGTGTGATAGTATTTTTATAGAGGACAGCTGAGAATTTTTTCGCACATACTTGTGCACAATATCCTCTGCGTACAAATAATTCGCTAGTTTCCATTGAGATTGGTCATTGTGGCGAATATTATCCATATTTTTTTTCTATTTTTTCGATCCGATATGCAGTCGCTTAGTAGCCCGAAGAATTAATAATAATAATAATAATAATATGTGGGGACATTTTCACACACGGCCATCTGACCCCAAACTATAGAGACCCTGTACTATGGGTGTCAGACAGCTGATATACATACACAAATACATTTTTTTTTTTGTAAATACTTACATATATAGATAAACAACACCCAGACACAAGGCAAACACAAGTGCTCATCACACAAATGTTTACCCTGGGCGGGAATCGAACCCGCAACACGCTGCGCAGCAGTCGATCGCTCAGCCACTGCGCCAACCGTGTCGTCAAAATTGCCAAACTTAAGTGGCAGTGGGCAGGGCACATTACTCGCAGAACGGATGGCCGATGGGGCCGAACTAGTTCTGGAATGGCGACCGCGAACCGGAAGACGTTGCGTTGGAAGGCCTCCCACTAGGTGGACCGATGACCTGGTAAAGGTTGCGGGGATCCGCTGGATGCGAGTCGCACGGGACCGGTCAATGTGGTGACACTTGGGGGAGGCCTATATCCAGCAGTGGACGTCTTTCGTCTGAAATGATGATGATGATAATGCAGTCGCTTCATGTGAAGCACTAGTATTCAGCTGCAACCGGTTAAACTGGACGCCGACCCCAACATAATTGGGAAAAGACTAGGCAGATGATGATTTTTTCTATATTTGTGTGTATGGACTTACCTTTTGCTCCCTCAAGTATTTCACTGACCGGAAAGCCCCAAAAAATATGGGTAATACGGCAATAATCACTAAACTCAAGTATGCAATGGCAATGCCTTTAATAGTCGATGGCGGCTTTTCTGTAACATTTTTACCAGTTTCCCTAACAGCTTCTTCAATGTTTATAGGGATCTCGGTAGCTGATTCTGCCATTTCGTATGAATTATTTGCCAAATGCGTGGCGAGACGGCTTTCGCACTACGGGACCAAGTTTGACAAGAAAATGACATTTTTTTTTATATTTGTAAAAACATTTAAAAATATACAAATTAGTAGCCCACTGAATTACCGTGGTATATCGAATCGGGAACAGGGTGTACGCTACTGGCGGATTCATTATTATTATTATATTATTATCTTAACAAAACTACTGCCTTCTGTATCAAGCCTTATCCAATCGCTAAACGACAGCCTTATAATTATTATTAGACAAGATATTTGTGGAATAACTTGAATGTCATTGGTGGATTAACCAGAACCCGGAAAACAGCGTGGGATGGTCTTTGACATTTTTTTGGTGCTAAATGTGTTATAATTCACACTGGTCCGCTTCGTCGCTTCATTACGGTCAGTAGACAAAGCAATATAATGCTTGACAAGTTTTCTTTAATCAAGGATATAACTAAAACCTCACCACAATAGAGTTGAAAATTGATTCACCGTAAACTTTTTGATTGGTATAAATAGTACGTGCGGTAGTAATGGTATACATTCATCATCAATTAATATAATATATTGCCGAGCAATGTTAGATTCTTAACAGCTACATAGTGCAATAAAAGTAAAATGTATTAATTTTATAAAAGTCTTCTTATGCTGCTCAATACTGCGGACAATAACCTGTAATCATTTAGGCAGAACAAACTAACTCCTGGAATACAGATATATTATAATATCTAGTTGTAGAGTCAGGGCTTCACAAATAATGTAAAAAAAAGTTATGCAATTAAAGAATTATCATCATCATCATCATCAGCCTGAAGATGTCCACTGTTGAACAAAGGCCTCCCCCATAAATGGGACGCGTTGCCATAAACCATACCCTTGGCAGGCCGTCTTGGGGATCGCAGTGAGGTTGTTCAGTACACAGACCGCTGCTGCGCGACTTCCGGATTTTCCCTTAGTCGCCTTCGACGACACCCTCGGGATGAAATGGGGGGGTGCTATTCTAGCGCGGACACCCCACGGGCTAAAGAATTATAATTATAAAAATAAAAACTTTTTCGAAAAAAGAGAACCGCCTTCAAAAAAATACTAAAAAGTGTCGGTGGCTTTGTTCTGTTTGTTTTTTTGTTATTTTTAAACAACAAACAGAACAAAGCCACCGACTTAACTCTTTTTTCAAAAAAGTTTTTTAATAATGTGTTTTTGCTCGTTGTACGTTGAAAGTGTTGAAACCGTTGTTAACTTGTTATTCAAAGCAGAGACAAGCTTTTGAAAATATGTTTGCTAATGAAATATATAGGTATACATAGATAGTATGTACAACAGTTTCGGTATTCGGTATCTTGACTTTGTAAATACTAAATACCTATGTCTAGAATCTAGACTGGAATCTTCATCTAGCTTAGATGGAATTTTGATAATTGAGATTGTATGTAAGCTTACTTGAAGTTTACACAGAAATTGAGAATATCTTTTGAATAGATTTTTTTTTAAAGTATAGTCAGTCTGGAGTAGTCTACTAAAAAGTTTTAATTAACCTTTTATTAGGCTCGCAAAAACGTAGGTCTGTAGTCGCGCGGGGTCTACAATTACAACAAAATAACGGGCACTGAATAAAAAATATTTAACTTAAATTAATTATTCTCTATTTACTGCTACTTATTCAAATTAAAAAAAAAAGCGGCCAAGTGCGAGTCGGACTCGCCCATGAAGGGTTCCGTAGTAGCAAGTAAGGTAAATTGCGGTTTTCGTTTTATGACGTATTCAAAAAAACTACTTACTAAATCTCGTTCAAATCAATTTTTGGTGGAAGTTTACATGGTAATGTACATCACATATTTTTTTTAGTTTTATCATTCACTTATTTTAGAAGTTACAGGGGGGGGGGGGGGGGCACACATTTTGCCACTTTGTAAGTGTCTCTCGCGCAAACTATTCAGTTTAGAAAAAAAATATATTTGATACCTCAATATCATTTTTGAAGACCTATCCATGGATACCCCACACGTATGGGTTTGATGAAAATTTTTTTTTGAGTTTTTGTTCTAAGTATTGGGGAGCCCCCAAAATTTATTGTTTTTTTTTCTATTTTTGTGTGAAAATCTTAATGCGGTTTACAGAATACATCTACTTACCAAGTTTCAACAGTATAGTTTTATAGTTTCGGAAAAGTTACTGTGACATACGGACGGACAGACAGACAGTCGACAGACATGACGAATCCATAAGGGTTCCGTTTTTTGGCATTTGGCTACGGAACCCTAAAAAAAGCAAAAGAAAGTAATTTTTTTATCTCTGCCGCTGTTGAAAAAAAAATCCAATTGAAGATCACATAGGGACCCCATGCGCCTAATTACAGAATAAATATTATGAACAGTTCCTGTAAAAAGTTTATTCCTCGGTTCTGAACAAAACAAGATCACAAGAAATCTTAAAAATGTTATATGTATAATTGGACACTAGCATTTTTTCAAATGCAACATTTGCAGCCGAAAATACCGACAAAATTGTTGTGAGAATCGCCTATGAAATTGTCCCCTCTGCCAAGTTTTTTTTTGTTTCATTGCATACTACTAAAATAGTCGTAGGTATATTATGTACAACCGCGGATAATGGCGGTGGACCACTTTTCAATCTTATTGCT
This sequence comes from Charanyca ferruginea, assembly GCA_947361185.1. Lineage (NCBI taxonomy): Eukaryota > Metazoa > Arthropoda > Insecta > Lepidoptera > Noctuidae > Charanyca > Charanyca ferruginea. The sequence goes on along the minus strand of OX376059.1, from coordinate 24,089,448 downwards.
AAGAGTATAGGGTTGAGAAGTGGTCAACCGCTACTGGCCGCGGTCGTCCATGACTCATTGTGATCGATCCAATTTAACTGGTTCACGTCTCATAGGACTTTTATCGTGTGGTAAAATAAGGATTCCATCCGGATTTCAGCTCATACGGAAAACGGTCCACAACACATGCAAATAGGTTTCAGGTACTCTATTTTATCTTTTTTTTTATTAGCCTGTTCAATCCCACTCCAAAATAAATGACCTCCTCCTCTCCTTTCATATTTCGTGATTCTGTGGTTTATCTCTCCAGCTATGGCGGAACAAACTGGATATCCATCCAGTTTGTTCCGCCATAGCTTTCTCCACTTTCGTAGCCTGCCACGACCCCGTCTTAAGGCCTATGCAGACCTAATTTTTACTAATGGACATTCAAACGTATCGATATACAAATACCATATAAATTGCTATGCTTTAAAATATTGCCGCGGCATCGAAAGAGATTTCACTGAACGGCATTGAAAGACGTGCCACGGGCTCCCGCGGCGGGATGCCGTGGCGTACTGCGGTAGGTAACGGCAAGGACTCCGGCGCTCGTTGTGACATGTCATACCGCGGAGTGAGGCGGGGGTAGACTGAAGACTAAAAGTGTATCGGGCAGCAGAAGCTGCCGAGGCATGCTTTGTCATGCCGCAGCACGCCGTGGCATGCCGTGGCAAGGCGCTGGAATGCCGCGGAATCTCTGATTGACGGCAAAATCCCTTGCTATGCCGTCCCGGTCTGCGTAGGCCTTTACTGACGCAATCTGTGAGCCCACAGTAAGTCACCCGTTAACAAGAATAAAAGCATGGATACATGCATACGTCGTTTAGGTGTAGTAACAGTGTCAAATTTATGCGTAATGTTTCCGGCTTGAAAGATTTTTTTCGTAACTTCGAATTTTAATGACTTGAGCTGACTTTCACCTTCTCTTCTTCCACTACGCCAACTATTGTGTATGGATGTTTAAATACCGGGATAAACGGTTTAAGTTTATCCACAAACTTTTGTTCCTCTTTAAATAATTATGCACCCATTCATATGAATTAATTTGCTAAAATGTAGGTACAGATCAAAAACTTAAGACTATCGTGCAGTGGCTTGCCTATGGGTCAAGGTTAGGGCAAGCCCGACCGTTTTTCTGCTATTAAGAAAAAATCACCAAGTGATCATCAATCATCACTTAAGATCAGGTGAGTTGCGGTCAAACGCAAGCCTATAACAACATAAAAAAAAAAGTTGCACAGTTACTGATTAGCTCATGTTATGCTGATTAGTGCAAGCCCGGCTTTTCGGCTTGTATGAAAGTCCCGCCACTGCTATCGTGGCCCAATATTACACTCGTATGCTGCCATTACATGTCATAGTACTAGTAGTAGTAGTAGAAGTATCACGGGCTTGTGTCCGCAATTCCGCCTTTCAGCGCGTATTTTGCGTACAGCATGTCATAGTGGTGTACAAATTGAAAAAAAGAAAAAGGTTAATGCGGCAGCGGATTCAAGTAGCCATACTCCGGGCTCACTCACTTCAGCCGAAAGACGTCCACTGCTGGACATAGGCCTCCTCCAAATGGGGGAGTTTTGCCATAATCGCCACGCATGGCAGGCGGGTTGGCGATCGCAGTATGGTTGTTACAAAGGCACAGAGAACGCACTCCGCACTCCGGGCTACGATATTCATAAGTATTAGTATAATTATCATTTGTTCCACTCAAAAGTTACACTATCCTTATAAATTACTACTAACAATTGCTAACCGGCTCGAGTTTAGTTCGACAGCATTTGACCCATTATAGTCACGTGCACGATGTCGATAGATATGTCGATAATGAGCATTTTATCGATATTATCTACTCTCAAGGGCTCTCGTGCACTATTCAGGGTCACTCAGAAATGTACTTGACAGTTAGGTATTATGATATGAAAAATATACCTATTTTGTTATGAGAATTTATTTTTATAAATATTTATTTTTATTTCATAACATGTACACTATCTTTACAGGCAACTTCCCAATACGATAGCGCCGAGCTAAACATAAAAAAGTAGTGTTAATGATCTGAATTTGCAGGATCTTCGCCTCGGTCCGGACATGTTAAGTATATAATATAGGTACTAACTTTTCTTACACTTCTCCATTTTTTTATAATAAAATATAGCTCATAGCACTCAGGGATAAAATAGCTTCCTATTAGCGAAAGATTTTTCAAAATCGAAACAGTCGTTCTGGAGATTTGCGTGTTCAAACAAGTAAACAAAGTGTTCAGCTTTATAATATTCGTACAATAGGTAATAAATTAATTCGTATATTTTCTATTCATCAAGTACCTACATCGGACGACTCTGTGGTTACTTATCTCTTGCGTTGACTTCAGGGCACGAACCTTAAAGAAGTCGGACAATTCTAGTGAAGGGCAAAGTTGAAAAAAATAACCATAGACACAAAAATAACAAAGTAATAAAAACAAATCGTAGTTGGTAGGCATCTATCTACCATCTTTGTAATCTTGTAATAACTTAGAAAAAAAGAATGCATTTGTGTATGTATATCAGCTATCTGACACCCATAGTGCAGGGTCTCCCTAGTTTGGGGTCAGATGGCCATGTGTGAAATGTCCCCACATATATTATTATTACTTAACACTTCAACTGCCAAGCATTTTATAACGTGCATCCTTGTGGCAAGCATAGGGCATTGTTGTATATAAGTCCTGTATAAATAATATTTACTTTTATTTTTATTTTTAGTCTGTGTTACCTCTCTACAGGGCAAAGACCTCCTTTTCTGATGTCCAATCCTCTCTATCCAGTGCTAGACGTGTGAACCAATCCCCAAAACCCAATCCTATAAAAGTAACTACACTAAAAATGTATTTAGTTATTTTTGTATAGGTTTACGTACAGTCAACAGCAAAAGTAGATGATCAGAATCAAAAATTCAACACTAATTTACTAACACTAATTTATATAATTTATTACTAGTTTATTTATTAAAAGTATGTATGTCATTTTCACACTCATACTTTTAAATCACTTCGACGCCACACAGTTCTGACGCGAACTCCGTTCATTAGTATTGCATTTCTGATTTTGATCATCTACTTTTGCTGTTGACTGTACCTATGTTAGAATTACTAGCAATATTCTAAGCCTTAACAAGACTTCAAACGTATTGTGTGGGCCAAGGTTAAAACGCAGCGACCACGCATAAGTGAACGACCCGAGAGTGAGCCTCGAGAAATCCTCTTAATCTTCAATAAACCTGATGACCACAGCCAGTCTAGCGGTCAAGGTTCAAACGGACGGTGTTTAGAAATAGGTAGGTAGATACCTACGTTAATTTGCCTTAGATATAGTTAAACATATATTTATAGCTTTGCCTGTTAACCCTAGAAAGATAAACTGCGCCTCAGAGGCGCCCGCGAATCAGATATATCGCTGTATTTTTTTAACCCGCGCGAGTTTACACTTGTGTTTTCGAGCCAACTCAGTCGTCAGTCAAAACGCCCGAGGGACGACCGCTGCCGTCCGGTAAGTACTTTAGTTTCGCCGCTATGACATTGCGTTGCGCTCGAGAGGCGCAAGTTTATCTTCTGTGTAACTTTCGCACATTTATTAGTGATTTAGTTTTTTTACTTTTTACCTATTATTACGTATTTATAGTAAATATAAAGATATTTTATTATTACTAAATTAATTTAAATGGTTTTTAGGAACGTTTTAACATCATGGCGCACAGAAAACGGTTGGAAGAAAGCTAAATTGCTTCTTTTTTGATCGAGGAAGAGGAACAGGCCGAGGATGGCAGTAACAACGAGACGGAGAACGATATAAATGAAGATAACGTTCAGAGTGATTTTGAAGACGAATACATAGACGAAGTTATCGAAGAATCGAAGTTATGTACAACAAAAAAAAAGAGAATGTCTAAGATGACTTGTACGAAATGTAAAAAAACCCTATGTGGAGAACATAAAAAAGATGTTTGCATCAAATGTTTATAACTTGTGATTTTTTCAGTATTTTTTGTGATTTGTGACTGATTATATTGTAAAATGTTATAAAAAGTTAGCTATTCATAAAAAAAAACTTAAAAATTGTTAGTACTATAAAAAATTACCAGTTTTTGTTACGTTTTTGAAAATTTAACATGATTCCTTAAAATAAACAAATAATAATACCTATTTGTGTTTTTTTTATTTAATAATAATGTAACATTTAATTCATACATTAAAAAAAAGTATTTTTATTTTAATATGTAAATAAATCAGTACTTAAAATTTTGCGCCTCTGAGGCGCCTGTTTATCTTTTCTGTACAAAAAAATAAGTTTATCTTTCTAGGGTTAAACGCATTGGAATTACTCCTAAATTGACAGGGAGATTTTGACAGATAAAGTATGAGATGGCGTAAGAAGTGGCATTCTGTAAGGTAATTTCCCCGTCACTTCGATGCTCACTTCGCACTCGAACCCCGCGGTTCAAAGTGTCCAATATGTCAAGGTCATTTTGTCTATTATGTTGTTATCTGCAAAATATTTGGCCCCCGATAAATGTAACAAATGGCATTTTATACTTAATTCCCGCCAAAACTTTGTCTATTTTACCCATAGATATCCGTGGTTTTACCATTTGGTCTTAAAACAAGTCAAGCTGTTTTCCAAAGAACAATTGACAAAGTTTTGGCGGAAATGAAGTACAAAAATGCCATTTGTTATATTTATTCGTGTTACCCAATAATTGGATTATGGAGGTCACACAGGCAATTGCTCCATGTAATACACTGGTATTCAGCTACATACGGATAGGCTGCGTTTTCACCAGAAATGTGCTAGGATGCATAGCGAGGGATGTATGTGATAATGACCAATGACCTTGCTTCATAGTCATAGCTTGTACCAAGTTAGCGCTCTAATTGGCTAGTTTCACACACATCCTTTGCTATACATCCTTGCACGTCTTTAGTGCAAACGCAGCCTTAGACGGGAAATCGACTCGACCATAAGTAGTCGGGAAAAAGCTAGAGGATTTTGACCTACATACGAATGTGAATGAAGTAACCTTGATAATATAAATCCGTAAAATCATATTTATATATATCTGCAACGTACATATTTAAAAACAAAGCAATAAATATTTGAGGTAATAAACATCTACGCAAATCGGCCATCGCTCAACATAATACACTTAGCACTAAAGCAAACAAGTAACTAGCTGCAACGGTTTGCAAATTTAAACAGCCTGTATAGCCGCGATGACGTCAACAAAAAAAACACTACAATAAACTAAGGAAAAACATGCATATGGCGAACTTTATGTTTTACTGCTTGAATGACACTGGGTGTGTCCCAATATTTCAAAAGATGATTTATCATCTTACTATATTCACTAGTCCAATAATCCTTGACTAATAAGGAAAACGTTGTGAGGAATATTAAAGGTAAAATTCATTCGGAATGTACAGGCATATCAACAAATATTTTAATGATAGGATCTTGGTTATTTTTAGTTGAAAAATACTGGTCAAAGTTGTGAAAAGTGATATATGATTCTATTAAAACGTGGCAAAGTTGTAATCATTTAACCTATCCATCCTATACTATTACAAACGCGAAAGTTTGTGCGGATGGGTGGATGGTTATATTACTCTTTCATGCTTAAACGGCTTTGAGGAATTAACTGAAATTTATGACAGATGTAAATATTGAGGTAGTACGTTGTTTTATAGCTAACAGTTTTATAGAATTTCGTTTCACAATAAAAAATTCGTCATTATTTCGTTTCATAGAATAATCAATACGCAGAATACTTACTTTAAAGATATTTAAATCATTGATTTTTGTTTCACATAAAGTTTAATGTGAGAATAATCATAATTATCATCACACAATATAACGATAAAGAATATTTGATTTAACAAATTAAATATTCAACTTGTTTATTTAATATACAACTTATTACCAAGAATGGGGGTCTCAGTTCTAACCAAACCTACTGCGCGTGCATGCAAGCAAGCATGCTGCGTGCAAGCAACCATGCAGCGTGCAAGCAAGCATTCATCATGCAAGCGAGCATACAACATGCAGCAGGCATGGTTTCTGTCACGGCTCCGGCGTTGCGGGGCTCCGGCGGTCCGACGCGGATTTAAATAACACTCTAGGGTTAGGGCAGACAAGACTACGTGGAATCGGTTTCGCAGCGATTCGTTTCTGTCATTAACTTTTGTAGCACCACATATTGAATTTTTAAGACAATATTTTTGTTATTGTCTATTTATATACATTTTCGTTAAAATAAATTCCATGGAAAAATACACCGAACAAACAGTAGTCGTTAAAAAATAATTCTACTGTTCGATAAGTTTGTTAAACACAAAAAAGTGATTAAAAATTCATTGAATTGTGTTTCTGTGAAATATGTTTCATTTAAGTAAATAGTTTTTGAAACAATAATAAGTAGTCGAAATAAAAATACAAGAGCCAAATTAGCTTAGTTTATTGTAATTATGAAACATTTTCAGGGCAACGAAATTCAATGAAATTTCTGTCTGCTAAACAAGGGGACACCAAATATTGATCTAGCTAAACACATAGGATAGGTATTATATTATCCCGATTTTGGTTTTTCCGCAGGATAATTAAGTATTTTGGCTTAATTTTGAAATCTGCGCAGACTAAGTAGCGAGCAAAAGTTAGTTTAGCATCTTTACTCTTTACTAATATTATAAATGCGAAAGTACTCTGTCTGTTACGCTTTCACGATGAAACGGCTGAACCGATTTTGTTGAAATTTGGTATGGAAATAGCTTGAACCCTAGGTTTAGATATAAGCTACTTTTAAATCCGCGACTTCGTCTACATCCGCGATAACCGACATTCCAGCGGACGAAGTCGCCAGCAAAAGCTAGTATATACCTAATAAATGATTTAAAAAAAACAGCCTACCTTACCTAGCCAACCTTATCTTTATAACAAACTCCTAAGTGTAAGAGCAAATAATTTCCAGTTCAACAACATAACCGATATTTGAATGCCGAAAAAAGTCATCCACTTCTGACAGCGACTGTACCCGCATAATTCTTGACGTCCTTTTGACCGTAGGAAATTCTTTAAGTAGACACTGTCTATTTCTCAGAAAATAACTTTTTTTTTACTGTGTTGTGTCGGAAAAAGGAAGAATGTTTTGTTGCAGTAATTTTAATAGGTATTTAAAAAATGTATAATTGTATGTTAGTAATGTAATTAATATTATAATAGTCCCTACAAGTATACTATTCTTCCCCTTCGTCTGTCCATAAGCCAAATAGCCGCTTGTCACTGTTTAATTATTGTGTCTCCTAATTTACAGTTCAGCTCACTAATGTAAACACGAAATAAACTCAAACGGGTAACCAAAAATTAGCAAACATTTAGCACACATACGAGTATAGATATTGATCTACCTTATTTAGGATATAGGGTTTCTATCTAATTTAAAATTATCAGACAGATAAATTACTTAACTGGTACTTATTCTGAGTTGGTGAAACAGGGCATAAACTGGGCGTTGAGTTTATTGAGATTGACCAAAGACTACGTTATTTTGTTTTTGCGACGAATCATTGAGTGATTCGTCGCATTCAAATCGAAACAGAAATAATATTACGTCAGGTTTGACAACTTTGGTGCCGCCATATTTATTCTTTAAATAAAAGTTATCCGATTTAAAAATATCAACCCTTATAATTTAGGTGATAAGGATATATTAAAAACTTGAAAAAAAATCAACCGCCTTCAAAAACTAAAAAGTGATAAATAACTTTAGCACAGGACACACATGACTTTAGTTTCGGAAGTCAGTAAAACAACAAACAAAAGAAAGTCAAGAGCTTTATCCTGCAGTGGGGCATATATTATCACTAGCGACCAGGCCCAGCAACTCATGGGCCTATAGCCTTTCTCGATAAATGAACTATCCAACACAAAAAGAATTTTTCAATTCGAACCAGTAGATCCTGAGATTAGTGCGTTCAACTAAACAAACAAACAATCAAACAAAAGCAAACAAACAAACAAACTCTTCAGCTTTATAATATTATTATAGATTATTTGTCCAAAAGTCATTTGAAAAAAAAAGACAATCTAATTGGATTTTTATCTCAACTGTACTCGCAGGTACAGTCATAAGCTAAGCTAGTTGAAACATTAGATTCAAGATTTTTCTAAACCCGATCTTAGTATTAGTAGAGTCTTTGCCCGAAAATCAATTTATCTTCCTTTTCTCTTAGATTTTATAAAATGCTAAAACTTATTGGATCTTCGCGTGCCACGTGAGATACATTTTAATGAGATTCTTTTATAAAACCAGTTTTACAATTACTGTTTTGTTTTGCAACGTAGAATAGTAATCTAGTTTTTATATCAGTTTATAATTTTATAGTTGACGGTTCTAAAGTCATCTTAGATCATTATAATTTTGTGTAAAATAGTTGGACTTAAATACCTTAGGAAAAACCTGACTATGTAGGATCAAAGGTTGACCATCAAACTTGACTAATGAAATTAATTCAGTAGACTAAGCCAACGGAAAAATCCCCTGAAGTTCCAAGCTTGTTCTTTTTACTTTTAACCTTCTGCCCCAGTTTTCCTCGATGCGTGACCGTTAATTGACTTACATAATACCCTCTTTTCTTTTATCTTTCTATATATACATTATAGATATAGATATATGTTATTTTACATTATAGTTAAGTCTGTAACTTTTATTATTTATGTATTCATATTTTTGCAGGCCACCTGCCATGGTAGTAGTAGTATTAGTATAGTATATTTAGACTGGTGTCCGCAACTCCACGTCCAAGCGCATATTTTGCGTACAGGTGGGAAGTAAATCATTTGATCCATCCGAGCTCCCCAAGAAAGGCCAGCAGCGCTTTGACGTCGCTGGCGATGTCCCGTAGGTTACCTGGGTTACTGAAGTACTTTGCCCTGTATGAAGCAACCTCAGGGCAGTTCAGAAGCACATGGGCCACTGTCTCGTCTGTCCCCATGCAGGCTCTGCACAGTGGGCTGTCTATAACTCCTATGACAAAAAGATGTTTATTGATAGACCCATGGCCAGTTAAGGCGGCTGTGACCACACGTAGCTGTTGTTTGAACATTCGGACGGGCCTTGGTAGAGAATACGTAAGGCATAAAGTCTGCATTTGTATCGTTGCGCATGAACTGTAAATTAAAAAAAAAACGTACACACTTGAATGCTTATCAAGAAATCAAGGAAAAGAATTTAGTCGTTAAGTACCAAAATATCCCCATTAATATATTTATAGTATTGTAACAGGTAACCAGTTAGGAATGTTAGGATGCATGTTCTAGCCTTGGATCGTAGTGTAGTGTGTTATAGTCAGTCAGTGTTTCGCCGACAGCCGGCAATGTTGCACGTGCGCGATCTTTGCGCTATCTATCGCAAAATATCGGGAAGTTTCCGAACAATTTTTTTTATGTGATACTTATGTTTATGTGTTTTTAATTTAGTGTTGTGGTGAAGTTTATTACTAGTGATTTGAAAGTTTTGTGAGTTATCGATTTGGATTTAAGCATTTGCTTTTATTGAGTTCGAAAAACATTCTGGGATTCATTAAATGAGGATTTTAGGTGAGTAACTAACAGTATTTTTTTAATAATTTTATATTTTTATACAAGGTTTTTATTATTTTTATAGTAAAATTGCTATTTACAACATAAACAGGAAACTTGGTTGAAAATAGTTAACATTTATCACCTAATCAGTAAAGAAAAAATGTTGTGAAACGTGTGATGTGCATGAGAGCAAATACATAAATAAATAAGTAAATGTATTCAATCAAATTAAAATTATCGAAAACGTATTATTAAATAACATTTAGATATACCTAGATAGGTCAGTACATAACATTGAATAAATAAGAATAAAATTATATTTATTTAGAACTAACTGAAGCATTATCCATAGTGTGTAAAAATAAAGAAAACTTATATTTATCCTATATGCCTAAAGCAATATTTCAATTGCACAGAACTCGATGTAACGTGGGTTATTCCTAGCTTACCATAAATAAAATAAACTACCTAAAACAATGAGTTTATTTATTGCTTATCACAGTTTAACGCTCAATATATAAAAAAGTTGAGTAACGTTATGTAGACGTTTAGGGATTTTTCCAGGTTTCAATTTATCCCTGACTTTCATATTTATTTGTATATTGTGTACATTTTTAGGGTTCCGTACCTCAAAAGGAAAAATCAGAACCCTTATAGGTGGGACTGTGTTGTCCGCCTGTCTGTCCGTCTGTCAAGACCCTTTATTTCGGGAACGCGTGGAGGTATCGAGTTAAAATTAAAACCATATACTCAAGTTTACTGTCCCTTAAAGCTGTGAAAAAATCAAACTTCTAAGTTAACGTGAAATCGCATTGGCAAGTAATATCGTCTTATACTACAAGTACAGGGAAAAGTCTGAAAACTACACATTTGTAATTAAATCATAAAAAATATAGTCTTTATTTAAACTACGTAATTAATAGAATAGAATAGAATAAACTTTTATTGTCTGCAGTATTACAGTTAGTAGTAGTACATACACAGAACTATAATACCGGAAGCAAAAGGTTCAAGCGTCAGCATTATGCTTAGGTTCCCCCCTAAAGGGTTGCTAAGCGCTGGTTTTCAGCTTAAACTCTTGACTCCTATATACAGAGAAAAAAAAACACTTAGCAACAAACTAAATGATTATTAAAAATGTATATAAGGTGACTAGTAATTAGTGTACGATATTTAAAAACGTGATTGTGTTCATGATAACAAACAACTTTCCCGAAGAAAAAATGTATTTTGTTCTGGTTCACTTTTATCACAATAACACAACAGCCGTATGAAATTCACGCGCGCGCACGCCTGTGACCTAAAGTAAACCAGTACAAAAAACATTTTTTCTTCGGGAAAGTTGTTTGTTATCATGAACACAATCACGTGTTTAAGTATCGTACACTAATTACCAGTCACCCTATATAATTAAAAAAATAAAATAAAAATGAAATGAAGTGATCATACATTACCAGTTCTGGAATTTAATCATCGAGGTATGCGCGGTTATAATTGTATGGGTGACCAAATTAAGTAATTTGAACGGAACCCTCGGTGGGCGAGTCCGACTCGCATTGTCCGGTTTTCGCCATGCTTGGCCGATGCATGTTGGCAATCGCAGTAGGTGTTATGAAACTCAAAAGAACGCTGCTGCCCATCCTCTGGTCAATATCCCTCTGTCGCCTTCTACGACACCCACGGGTAGAAGTGGGGTGGTGTTATTCGCGGCTATTACCACACGGCTTACAAAACACTAGCAGCCTATTATTGTCCCATTGCAAATCTGTATTTTCTGTTGTGTGACATAGGCTTAATTTTGAATAAAAAATCCGTAAGTTAATTCACGAACGGAGTCGCGCGCTATCTACTTATAGAGAAATCTATTGTCGTCAGAAGATAATATTTATTACTCTTATTTGTTTATTGTTATATTGGAGACAACTAAAGTATTATAGGTTTTAGAAAAAAGTTATATTACAGTGTAAATTACCAACACAATAGCATGACATGTAAGTAACGTCACGGATGCTACCAAGGGTTTCCCTAAAACCAGTCACTATGTACCTGTACAGTCATGAGTATGTTAAAGTTATGCAAAATTCTATAACTATTTTCTGAAGTGGAATTTTGTTACAATTATGCAAAATTCGATACCTGCTTTGTCAAGTAGCATTTTGTTACAATTATGCAAAATTCGATTATGATATCTCAACTACGATTATGTTACAATTATGTAAAACTCGATAATTATTTTGTCAAGTGGGATTTTGTTACAATTATTATGTAAAATTCGATTACTATTTTCTCAACTAGAATTTTATTACAGTTATGCAAAATTCGATAACTATTTTCTCAACTAGGATTTTGTTACAATTATGCAAAATTCGATAACTTTTTTTCTCAACTAGGATTTTGGTACAATTATACAAAATTCGATAACTATTTTATCAAGTAGGATTATGTAGGATTGTTATATGTTAAATTTGATAACTATTTTGTCAAGGATTAGTAAATTACGTTGTTACAAACATAGCAATTTCGAAACCATAGGTACTAATAGTATTTTCTCAAAGTTGCAGTGGTTATTTCATAAGAAAATTGTTACCAGAAGGCTGGTGTATTCTTGGGTCAAAGAATCAGCATTGCCAATTCTTGCCATACAACGAGGCAATGCTAACAGCCTTTTGGGGTACCTATTTGTTTCATTGACAGCGATGCAGACGAGGCTCGGCCATGATGACTGTTAATATTCATAATAATAAAAAATTAACATAACAGTTCTTTAGAAAACAAGATATTGCAGAAAAATAATTAATTAACTTTTAATTAGTAGGTAACTTGAGCTTACTTGAGGTCCATTGTTGGACATAAGTTTACTCCATGGCGCGTCCCTCTCCTCGGTATTCTGCCTTGCGAATCCAGTCACCTTCTTCAGATCCTGGGTCCATCGGGCTGGAGGGCGTTTCACGCTGCGCCTACCGATTCGCTGTCTCCAGTAAACAAATAATATAATAATAATATATAATAATGTTTTATTGACATAAAAATGGGTTACATCACAAAATATATGAATCCCCTGGCCCCTAAACTAGTGTTAACTGTATGATAGGGACCAGTGACTTCGCACAAAATTGGTTGTTATAACATTATGTCAAACAAGCAAACAAACAGAAAAAAAATCTGCTCCATCGGCCTTCATCCTGCGACCGACGTGACCAACCCACTACCACTTCAGCTTGCTGATTCTGCGAGCTATGTCGGTGACTTTAGTACTCCGAATTTCCTCGTATCCCTGTGACAAACTCCGAGCATTGCTCGCTCCATGGCGCATTGAGCAATTCTGAACTCGTGGACTAGCCCCGCTGTAAGGCCTCTGCCTCGAATCTTGCGGGCAGCGGGGCGGCGGCGGCGGCAGGGCGGTGTTTTCGAGGGCCGGTCCATTTGATTTAACGCATTAGATCCTGCCGCCGCCGCCCCGCTGCCCGCAAGATTCGAGGCAGAGGCCTTAGTGTTCACGTCTTGGCAGTATACATCATAATTAGTAGGTATATTTTTTTTTACATTTGAATCAACTCATGTGATCTTAATTGATGCACGCTTGCTTAGGATAAACCAGTTTACTTGAGTCTTAAAGATACCCAGATTATACTTATTGGGGAACAGAGAGGCGGACAGTGAATTCCACAGTCCGGCAGTTTGCACAATAAATGTGGAAGCAAAGCGCTCGACCGTGGAACTTCAACCGTATAGCAGTAACGCTTCGCCGTATCTCTGCTCGTCTGATGGAATGGGGATGGGTGAATTAAGTTGCGCAATTCCAAAGCACACTCTTCGAAATGTAGGCGATTAAATAGTGTCAATAACCTCGACAAATGGGTATATAACATTCCAACATAAAGGCGGTATATTATCACAATACACATATACTATACATGCATACCATGTTGTCTTGTCAATACATACAGTTAATTTATGTATAATATGTTTGAAATTACGCCTTCTCATTCCGCCGATCTTAACATTTTTTTTAAATGAATTAACATAATAAGGTAGCACGTATCGCAGCTTTATTGCCATACGAACCGCAATAGTTTGTGACCTTATAAGTATGTTTATACCACATTATAGTTTGATAATAACATGAAAAATATGATACCTAATGAAACATTATTTATATTGGTAATTTATTTATTAAAAGCTAAATAACAGTTAAGAAACGTAAAACATTTTACACGACAGATTTTTTTACAAAACATATCTGTTTACAAAATATTATTTTTTACAAAACATAACTTTTTTCAAAACATTTTTTTACAAAAGATAACTTTTTATAAAACATTTTTTTATGCAAATCCTAAACTTATTATAAAACTTATCCAATCACAGGTAATGAAGGCAGCAATTTTAATATGCAGCTGCGACGATCGTCACCTTGACTATAATATTTACGACTTGCAACACCTAACTACATCAACAAACCAGATTGTTTCTTGTACTTGTTAAGAATTCCAACGATGCTACGTTTCTTGGATTTATATTTGCAAAACAAGTTCCATTGTACGGTTTTTTGCTTGACGAACTTCTTTTTATACATCTACAAATCTTTTCCTGGTTCAATGAATAATGTGTTTTCGTGCATTTATTAAGTTTGTAAATATTGTTCATATTTATAATAATTCTTTGGCCCAAGAAAAGGCCAGCCCTCTGGTCACGTTAAGAATCGAGAGTAGTACTTTAATTGAAAATTGTAATGAGCACACATGCCACAGGATGCGTCGAACTCTAGTTGCTACAACATTGTATGCCAACAGATCTAATTATAGCCTAAAATCACAGATGGGAAAAAAAGAAAAAAAACGACACGTTCTTCAGGCCGTGTCCCTGAAAGGCCTTCGTGACTTTAAGTATGACGTTTTTCCACTTCGTTCAGTTCCTCAGGGCGCTAACGGACTGGGACCTGGACCCGGACTACCGGTTACTTGGTCTGACCAGCGGTTAGGTTAGTTTAAGTTAGCCGCGACGTCTTTTCCCATCTACTTTTCCCATTACTATCAACTTTACAAGGTTATCTGGTTCCCGATGGGCAATTCTCTTGGCTGTTCACGGTATGCGGAGCATTCTTCGCCAACACCAAATCTTAAAAGCTTCTATCTTTTCCCACAGATATGTAGAAATTAATAAACGAGAACTCATTTCAAATAAACCATTTATAGGTAGGTACTTTTGTATTGTCAGAGTCAGTCAGAAAATTGAAGCCTGTTGCTCGTTCCAAACAGTAGGTTTCTATGGAGAAGAACGAGCTAGAAACTCCATGAACACTCTTTAGAGATAGAGTTGAACTGTCCTATTGGCAGACACAATAGTTAAACAATGACAGTAAGACTCGGAGTGATGTCAACAATCAAGTGGTTTAATAATAATTTCCGTGAATCTTCAATGATTCTTACGATATCATGGCCTTGACTCTACTTCCTTGACGCGGTTTTTTGTCGCATCTGTTTTACATAATTCGGTTGATTTTAGACTCATATGCTTATGCCTTATCATTTTTTTGTGTAGCAGCTAAGCCTGCTGTGTGTTAACTGATTTATAAATAGGTAGCTAGTGTGGACGTCGGTAAACAATTTATTTTAGAAAAGTAATCTCATGGTAACGTTTTATCAGGGTAAAAATTATCATTTTACTGCCCTTGTTCCATACTACTTGGGATTGGCGCAAGACGTGTTATTCTTCCATTTCGTCCAGTCATGTTAGCACTGACTCTCTTTTCTTTCATCATCATTCTTCACACATTCAATCCACCCATTCTTTGACCTTCCTCTAGTAGGACTATCTACAAAAAGAAATGAGATACCATCAGAAACATAACTTGTAAAAAAAACCAAGTCTCGCAACTCAGTTCTTCTACCGTAAAAAGTTTAGAGATCCATGTAATACCAATTCGGTTAATGTATTCAGTCCTTACTTAAGGGACCTTCTGTCTTAAATTATTACGTAATTAGCTAACCTAACAACATCTTTTTTTTTTTTTTTTTTTCTTTTTTTTTTTAGGGACATTTGTAATCGCAATGCGTATGTCAGTCCCATCGTACCCTAAATACACATTGGTCATATCTGGGCCATGAACCTAAACAGACTCTTCGCATCATCGCCATTTGGTTGGGACAGGATTTTATGGAATGTGCCTACTTCAAGTCTGTTCAACCTCAAGACCCTAAACAGATCATTTCTCCCAGACTCATATCGAACACAGTCCATCAATAAGTGGTGGTGTAAGTCTTCAACAACTCCACACTCCAAGCAACATCTTATAGTGACCATATCAATATTAAAAATCTTTTATGTTTTAAATAAATACTTAGATTGACTTGGGAATCGCACTCAAAGAATTTATTTAATATAATATGTATTACTTGTCAATTAGAAGTCAATTCATATATTTAAAACATAAATGATTTTTAATATTGATATGCTCATTATAAGATGTTGTTAGGTTAGCTAATTAAGTAATAACTTAAGACAGAGGGGCCATTAAGTAGGGGCTGAGTTTTAACCGACTTGTAAATGGATCTCTCAACTTTTTACGGTAGAAGAACTGAGTTGCAACTTGCGAGACTTGTTTTTTTACAAGTTATGTTTTTGATGGCATCCATTTTTTTTTTGAGCTTCCTCTTCTTCTCCATCCATCCATCCTCATTTATATTCAAACTGGCTTTTGCTCGCGATTTTGTCCGTTTGAATGTCGGTTATCGTGGATGCAGACGAAGTCGCGGATTAAAAAGTATGTCCTATGTCTTTATCAAGGGCTCAAGCTATCTTCATTTTATTAAAATCGGTTCAGCCGTTTCATCGTGAAAGCGTATCAGATAGAGTTACTTTCACATTTATAATATTAGTATGGAAGTATGGATAATTAATTTGTCCGTATGGTGTCGGACGTAAAGAATAGCACCATCCCATATCTTCCCGTGGGTGTCGTAAAAGGCGACTAAGGGACTCACCAGAGAATGGCCAGCAGCGTTCTCTGTGCCTTTATAACAAACATATTGCGATCGCCAACCCGTCTGCCAAGCGTGGCGATTATGGCGAAACCCCCCTTCTTGGGGGAGGCCAATGTCCAGCAGTGGACGTCTTTCGGCTGGAATGATGATGATGATGGATAATAATAATAATATGTGGGGACATTTCACACACGGCCGTCTGACCCCAGACTTGGCAGATCCTGTACTATGGGTGCCAGACAGCTGATATACATACACATACATACGTATATAGATAAACAACAACCAGACACAAGGCAAACACAAACGAATAAGATTAGTATGAATGTATTTTGAGTTCTAATCCAGGTTAAATTGGTGTTGTCAATTTTTGTCTAAACTTGATAAGCCGTTATGTCGTACTTAATTGATTAACAAACATACAAATACAGACTTTCATATGTATGATACTAATATTGGATAGGAAGTCAATTTAGAAACGAGGTAATCAACAGACATATCCATTAGTTTAGAAGTGTTATTTCAACCTGTAAAACATTAATTAACATACTGGTAGAATATTAAAATTGAGGGGTTCGTCGCTAAGTAAAAGTCTTTCGGATCGATCGGTCATGGCTAAGCTACGCTTGCCGCGGTCAGTATCTGGATCGGTGACCATTTATTTCATACCGAGACCCCTCTGTGCTTTGAAGAGCACGTAAAGCCGAAAGTCTCCGCTGTCATTCGTAGATCTTTGACAGCCGTTATGGATAGTCAGAAGCCAGAAATTCTGCCAACCAGTAACCAAGGCGTATCGTGTTACCTAGTAACAGGGTTGTGGTGGTCAGGTAGGTACTCACTCTATGTAAAACACTGGTATTCGTTTGCAGCTGCATCCGATTAGACTGGAAACCGACCCAACATAGTTGGGATTCAGATTCAATTTGGATCGTATTGTATCGGTACCGCGTGAATCAATTCACAATTTTAATCGTATTGCATTGAATCGATCTCATTCGAACTCGAGAGATCGTATAGTAATTTTATAAAAATAATTGAAAGCACAGTAAGTATACACGCAAAATTGTTTAGTTTACCATAATATAGTATATCTAATGCAAAGTGTACCACGGACGTGGCATCAAATCCCTCAAATGCTCAGAAACTAAAACAAATACTTATCAAATACTTTCACAGAAAGACGTAATAGGTTAATCTCTTTCAATGTGTACCTAGCTAAGTAATCTTACTTTGTTGTACTTCGTACGGTACATTTCGGTTGATGTTTAGGTTTTAGTCGATGCGATTTTTTTATTACGATCTTATAGGCATACGATTCGATCTGGGCGAAGATCACATCCCGTTGAATCGATTCAAAAAATCAGTAGTTCGTATGGCTATGAATTGATCTTCTGGAAGATCAATTCAGATCGGGCATCCCTAGTTGGGATAGGCTAGGCAGATGCGATGACTGTAGAATATTAAATTGTAAAATTACACCGTTATTGATAATAATATTATTGACAATTGTTGTTGTGCATTAGTGCACAACCAACCTGCATGCGTAGCATGACCACGCTATGTCTACGGAAGAATAGACATACTGACAGCAAGAATAGACAAGTCAGTACAGTTTGTCTATTCTTCCGTAGACATAGTGTCATGTGTGACTTCGTGGTCATGCTACGCGTGCAGGTTCGTATAACTTACCATAGTGCTAATAAACTTTGTACGACACTTTTAATGATGAACATTAAACAACAAGAATGCCTTGCAAGTTATAAGTAGGTACTTATTTAATATTGCAACTATGCATTTTTTTTTTAAATATTCTAATAGGCTTGCGTGACCGCAGATGCGGCCTAAGGTCTAGGAAGAACTGGTTAACTCGTCGTGCCTTGAATATACCCAGATTATATTTTTTTTGCATTTGTTTGTATTAAACGAATAAAAGACATAATCTTATATAGAGAAATGATTTTAATTTATGTTACATTTGTTGGTATATTTTGTATATTATCATAACGTGGAAAGATTTTCTGTGTGTTTGTTTGTAATGAATTAATAAAAAAATACTAAGTAACTGATTAAAAAAAACGTTTACCAATAGGAACATACGTTATCCCTGAGAGCTATATTTATTGGAACGAAGTTCCTTATCGCGCGTTGCGAAAGGGGGCTAGACGGAAAAAATTAGGACCGAAAGTTGTAACGACACTTTTTGCTATAGTTGTAAGCCGTGCGGCGTGCGCGTGTTTCTCTGTCTGTCTCTCTCTCTCTCTCTCTCTCTCATAGAAAGCAAGCCATTTATTTTCGTTAAGTTTATATTACATTATATTTAACGTAACGGAGGAGCTCGTGGCTAAATTAAAGCCGTACAGATCGATCGGTCACAGGTTAAGCTACGCTAGCCGCGGTCGGTCTGTGAATGGGTGACCATCCCTTTCATATCGAGTTCCCTCCGTGCCTCGGAAAGCACGTAAAGCTGTTGGTCCCGGCTGTCATTTGTAGATCTTTGGCCGTCGTTATGGGTAGTCAGAAGCCAGAAAGTCTGACAACCAGTCTTACCAACGGGTATCGTGTTACCCAGTAACTGGGTTGTGGAGGTCCGGTAGGCAGTCGCTCCATGTAAAACACTGGTATTCAGCTGCATCCGGTTAGACTGGAAGCCGACCCCAATATAGTTGGGAAAAGGCTAGGCAGATGAGATATATTACATTATATTTGTTAATATTAAAAAAAAATACATTATACCTCAAAAAAAATAAAATTTCAATACAATTCTTTCACTAATTAATCGAAAGGAACTTTGTTCCATCCGGGTGTCCCTTGACACCTCAAGTTTTTTATCATATAATTTGGGATCCGTTAAAAGAGTCACGCGGATAAAATCGCGGGCAAAATGTAGTTTCTTTCTAAAGCTGAAGAGCCCTGGGTGCTGTTACGAAGAACTCATTGGTACTTAAAGTGCAAGCCGGCGGCTAATACAGCTCAAGACATGTTCAGTGTGGCGCTCAAAGGAAGTGATTAAAGCCTACCTAGAACCTCTTAACGTATATCTCAACAGCTGAGCACTGCGTAGTCCGCGCTTGTAGGTGGAAAACATGGAGTGGATTGGTCTTTAAAACGGTAATTTGCTAGGCACAGCGTTTTCAAGAAGACTTGGGCTCGGTTTCTGTCAGAATTGGGATTGTGGAGTCCTTCCCTTGTCAAACACTTTTACAGGTCACCACTACGACTGAACAACTTTTAAATAATATTATTATACACCCAACAGATTTTTAGTAATGGAGGCAAATTTTAATGAAGATTAATCGTTTGTATGAGACATTATAGTGCACTACCTCTTCCGTCACTCTCATGTCCAATGGGACGCCAATCCGACACGACCGCGGAAAATGCGGTGAATCGCTCTCGTAGTCTTTAGAAACGGTAATTTGAGGCACAGCTTTAGTTTATTCAATAACAATCCCGGAACCTATAAGCAAGTGAGGCAGGGAGGTGCAGTTGCCCCCCCCCCCAACCTCGAGAAAAAAAAAAAAACTCATTGTACAGTCGTGGAGCTTTATACATTGGACTTGTAGAGTTCATATTACAACGGCCATGAGGGTAAGACTCACACTACTACTAGCTTCATGTGCCTTTAACTGTATTTAAAATTCATACTTTTCATATCTTCAACATATCAACTTGATCCCTCCTCCCCCCGCCCCCCTTCCCGACCTTCCCGACTTCAACAAATATTTCAAGACCAAAAGTAGCCAAATCGGCTCAGCTGTTTTCGAGTTGTAGCGAGCCTTACGAATTTTTTTTATTATTTATATAGATTTATTGGCCATATACACATTTATTCCGTACGGTAATCGAACGCGGGACACGCAGCGTATCAGTCAACCGTTCAGTCACTGCTCCAACGTGTCGTCACTCTAATGCATTAAGTACTCAATACTCAACACATAACATTACCTAGTACTATTAACACTACTTACTAATTACAATCGGCCGTGAGTAATGAGTCATGTCTATTATTATGTCTGTAGTCTCTGGTTACTACGCCTACAGTATTATTCACGTGCCTTATCACTGTTCGGGGATGCCCTACTTGTTTCGGATTCTAATGAAGAGATGCATGAAGTATTGGAGTTTAAATAGCCGTTGTGAATGCATTTTAAAATAAATTCTGAAAATTACTCGACATCATGTCATTCTCTGCGAATTGTTGAATTCGAGAAGCCGAGATAGCCGTTTATGTGTAAGGTACATCGTATTCATCATCATCTGCGTAGCCGTTTCCTGGTTTAGGCTTCGCTCGCCCCTTGGATCTTGCCCCTTTCGATTAAAATGTTCCACTCACCCCATTTTTTTAGCGTTCCGTACCTCAAAAGGAAAAAACCCTTATAGGATCACTTTGTTGTCCGTCTGTCTGTCAAAACCGTTTATCTCGGGAACGCAAGGAAGTATCGAGTTGAAATTAAAACCATATACTCAAGTCTACGGTCCCTTGATGCTGTAAAAAATCAACCCTCTATGTTAACGTGAAAAATAGATACGGCCGTATACGTTGCAAAAAACGCATTTATAATATTAAGTAGATCAAAGTATGGATAGTAGGTATGGATTAGTATAGAAGTATGGATATGTCGTCCACTTGTCCGGTTTTTATTATTTTGGTGTAGTGATTCGCCCCTTACGAAGGGGCGAGTGGAAAATTGACACTTAAATATTTTTTTAGTGTATCGATTCGCCCCATTCGTAAATTTAACCAAAATAGGTATAGTTAGTTAGACAGAAAAATGCATGCAATATGAATAACGCCATGTCTGTTTGAAGTCTATGCTTACAAAAACTGTGTGCGTACTTATGACTGCATTAGAGTTTTGGATAATTAACCTTCATTGTTGTTTTTGACATTTTATTTCCACAATTTTTATAATTTTAATTTTATTGGTAACAAATCTTAATAAACTACCAGGAAAGCAGAAATGAAATGGAACTAGATGCTTAAACATTAAAATATTTAAACACTTGAGTGCTGATAGTACCTACTTTTAATTTATTTACAATCGGGGGCGATTTGGGGTGTCTAATATTTGAAGGGGCGAGTAGATATACTTAGGCAATTAGGGGTAAGATTCAAGAGGCAAGCGGAGCCCAAACCTTTTTCCCAACTGTATTGGAGTCGGCTTCCAGTCTAACCGGAGGCAACTGAATACCAGTGTTTTAAATGGAGCGACTGCCTTCACAACCCAGTAACTGGGTAACAGGATACCCCTTGGTAAGACTGGTTGTCAGATTTTCTGGCTTCTGACTACTTATAACGACTGTCAAAGATCTACAAATGACAGCCGAGATCAACGGCTTTACGTGCTTTCCGAGACATGGAGGAGACTCGGTGTTCGGAACAATACTTGTAACCGAACAGGGAGCCAAGTCTGCTATTTTTATAATTTCGTCATTTCAACACGATCCCATTGTCATTTTGCTAAAAGTTCGTTATCTGCTAAATTCATAATGGTCGATCATTGACTGCACAATGACGTTCTAATGGTAGGTCACGGCTCAAAGGAACTGTCAAAATTTGAGTAGATTACCGCTAAGTCAGTCATTCAGTTGTCATTTTGTACGAGATTACCATTCTATATAATTTCTTTCAATGGCGAGTCAGTGGTTGACCGTTGGAAAGCCATAATGACGCCATTATACTAATAGATTACCAAACTTGTCAAAATCAACAATATGAAATCAATGATAGACCATTATGACACTATTGTAATAGCAGACTTGAGGCCCAGATCAGCACTTTTGTCTTTACGAAATTAAATAAATGCATCGACACAAAGTACGTATTCAGCGATCGCGTAACTCAAACCAAAACCATTACCGTAACCATTTTACCAATACTTTCGTTGTCATAGTTTACCATTTTTTACAGTTTCATATTATTGTGTTATAGTGATTTATTATACCTATTTCCCTTCGCGTCGTAGCAGTCGTCGCACCGGCTAACGCAAATTTTCTACGAATGGTCACCCATCCACGGACTGACCGCGGCAATCGCAAGTTACTGATCAGTCGCAACTTTACATCGAAAGAGCAACATGCGGCTCGCGAGCCGTGGGTTGCCAACCCCTGTCCTAGAAGCCTTACAGTTCATTCGGAAAGTTATAAGGGCGAACACAGACGGACGCAGCGTTTTTCTATAAATAGGCGACATTAATTAGGACACACCGGACGCCGGTGTCAATCAGTTTAGTGTAACGGGTCAATTAACATCGGCTAAGCTGCTCTTTAGATAAAGGTGTGCCTTTCACGGATGTGTAGCGGTGAAAGTGAATGGTGTTCGGTTTGAGACTGGTTTGTGATAGGATCCAAAACGCGTGAGCGTGCGGAGTCACTGTCAAGATAATTTGTTTTTTTTTTAGGAAAGGGTCCAAACGGAGCCCTATTGTTGTCTCCTATCCGTCTCTTTTGTAACCGTAATAGTTAGACATTTGAAATTGCCACGTAGTGTGTATTACTATAGTCGCTTCAACACAAACTGATAACTTTACAAAAAAGGAGTATATTTATATTGGAGATCGTCGCTTAACTAACCATACCGCTTAACTAACTAAACATACCACGCCACTAAAATTTGGAAACGTCTTGAAGAACTCTTTCCGATGAACCTAAAAACGGCCGTATCTTTTTTTCACGTTAACTTAGAAGTTTGATTTTTTCACAGCTTCAAGAGACCGTGGAATATGGTTTTCATTTCAAGTCGATGCCTCTACGCGTTTCCGAGATAAAGGGTCTTGACAGACAGTCGGTCACGCAGACAGACAGACAGACCGATGGACAACAAAGTGATCCTATAAGGGTTCCGTTTTTTCCTTTTGAGGTACGGAACCTTGCGTCGAATACTTTTACGTTGACAGTAGTGCTAGGCCGACTGGAACCGTAAAAGCCTACGCAGACCGGGACGGCATAGCAAGGGATTTTGCCGTCAGTCAACGCACACTAGCCGCTTAGATACCGCGGCATTCCAGCACCTTGCCACGGCGTGCCGCGGCACGTCAAAGCACGCCTCGGCAGCTCCTGCTGCGCGATACACTTTTAGTCTTCAGTCTACCCTCGCCTCACTCCGCGATATGTCACAACGAGCGCCGGAGTCCTTGGCACGCCGTTGCCTACCGCAGTACGCCACGGCATCCTACCGCGGGGTCCGTGGCACGTCTTTCAATGCCGTGCAGTAAAATCCCTTTCGATGCCACGGCAACATTTTAAAGCATAGCAATTTATACTGTATTTCTATATCGATACGTTTGAATGTCCATTAGTAAAAATTTAAATCCCTTGCCATACCGTCCCGGTCTGCGTAGGCCTTTATGCTTCCATTTTACGAGTGCGAGAGCAAGACGGAACTAAGTATATATGACCGATAGTGCCATTCCTTTTATGCAATTACTACAATAATCAACCAACGTCATAAGGCAGCAATTCTGGTATATACTTATATTATCGATATTATGTCACTATCAGAATGTGTTGTGTGGTTTTCTACTGTTATGAATATGGCTTGCTCATTAGTATAATTATTCCGGATCTCCTCCAAGTGTCCTTCCTGCTAATATGAATGTTTGTTTGTCATTCTTTCACGCAGCGCAACTGAATAACGAATTGACTTGAGTTTCTGCATTAAGGCAACGATAAACGCTGGCGACCTTGAGCGACCAGAGAATCGTATGCGTTGCGTCCAAAATTCTCAAAGTTTAACCGAAAAAATTAAATAAAATATGGTATTCTTTAACTAAATAAAAAGATGTATCCTAAAAGATAAATAATAAAATCGTCTGTAAGATAGTAAAAGTTTCGTTTAAATATTCCTGGTACATTTTGTGTGATTATCAATGTTTTGTCCGCGTCACACAACTTCACGATATGAACTTAAACAAAAATATTCACATACTAAATGATTAAGAGAATGTTCTAGTTTAACATATAACTATTTTTTTCTAATCATTTACATTACACATTTTCATTGACGTGATTGTCAGTTTAAAATCTGCAAAAGTCGCTTGTTAGCGCCATAAGGGCCCTTTCAATTTATACGTTTGGTGCCGAACTACTGCGACGCCAGAGCAGTTCGGGTGTCGTACTGCACACGGACAGATGTCTTTTTCCATACAACTGACACGAGACGTTTGTCGGCCTGCGGTCCTGCCGTCGTGCGTGCGTGATACCGGCACACTCACTGCACTCCATATAAACGAAACAATGTAATTGCCTACACTACTATTAAAATAACAGACGTACAAATACGTGCGTGTGTGTGCGTGTCTATGTGCCGCTCAAAATAAAAGCAGTTCCGAGAGAGCACGTTGCACGCGAGAAGAGGAGGAACAGTGTCTTGAAGGGGCGCGGAGCGTGTCGCTACTGTACTGTAGTACTTTATTTATTTATTTTCGTACTAATATTTTATACTGTGGTACCGATGTCGCACGGCGTTTTCGATCGTCGAGTCACGTAGAGCACGAGTCATCTGTATGAAAACATTAAACAACCGTCCATGTGCAGTCCGACATCCGCACTGCTTCGGCATCGCAGCAGTTCGGCACCAAACGCATAAATGAAAGCGCTTTAAGATAATTTATTCGCATTAATATACAAACAACCGAGTAACACACTCATGACCAAATACTCAAACGCTACTCATTTTTTTTTTAATGTTAAGATGCAGTAAGTCTCGGGTTGTCTTTATCACTTTATGTCTGACTGTGTTATTACGAGATTTAACGGCATTTTAACATTGAGTAGCATTTGAGTTCAAAAACAGAGATTTAAAAACGTCCTCAAAAAATTAGCGCACATTCTCGGATTGTGTAGTCATTTAATTTTGCTTAAAAAGCATTTTATCCAAAGGGCTTAATGTCGAAATTGTATTAAAACAGGTACAATGTTGTTTAATTTCAATCCTCCCCGACAATTTTCAACCGACTTCAAAAAATGAGGAGGTTATCAATTCGTCTGTATTTGTGTTTTTTTTTTTTTAACAAACAGAACAAAGCCACTGAATTTCGAAACTAAAATCAATGTGTGTTCTGTGCTAAAGTTATTTTTCACTTTTTAGTTTTTGAAGGCGGTTGTCTTTTTTGTAAAAAGCTTTTTATTGTGATATTTGGAAGGAACTGTGCATCTAGGTTTTTTGTGTAACAATGTTTTTGGGCCGGAGAATATGTTATGTTACCTATTTTGTATCAAGGAGAAATTGTAGGAATCTCCATAACGGAGCGAAATTTAATGACAAGTGAGTCGCGTTTTTTGAGTTGCGTAATTTGGATTCAACTAAACTTGACAACTTATTTTGCGCCGCCGTGTGCCACAAACCTGGGGGCTAAGTCTGCTATTTTTATAATTTCGTCATTCTAACACGATCCCATTGTCATTTCGCTAAAAGTTCGTAATCTGATAAATTCATAATGGTCGATCATTGGTCGGTCGAATTAAAAGCAATGACTGCACAATGACGTTCTAATGGTAGGTCACTGATCAAAGAAACTGTCAAAATTTTAGCAGATTACCGCCTAATTCTGTTGTCATTTTGTACGAGATTACCATACTATATCATAATCTTTCAATGGTATGTCAGTGATTGACCATTGGAAAGTCATAATGACGCCATTATATTAGTAGATTACCAAACTTGTCAAAATCAACAATTATGAAATCAATGATAGACCATTCTGGCACTATTGCTAGTCTGCTATTACAATAGTGTGTTATATATGTATTACAATTTTGACAAGTTTGGTAATCTACTAATATAATGGCGTCATTATGAAAATCAATGATAGACCATTCTGACACTATTGTAATAGCAGACTTGAGGCCCAGAACGTTTGTATAAAAAGGAATGTAATGTACTAGGAATGTACAGCGCAAATTGCGCAAATTACGCAAAAACTGCTACTCACATCTCACACTCACTTCGTTTGACCACACCCTGGGGGGTTTAAACATAACATCTTGCTTGTAATATAAGGTAGATATACTAATTATATTTGACGAAATATATTTAGAAATATCCTATTTGACCGGTCATTGATGCAAGTCAAGACAATGGCTTCTAAAGGCTAATGGGTATTATGATTGAAAAAGACGGGTTTTATTTTGTAAGAAGACTTGATCGACAGCGTGTTCCATCATTTAAAATGATATACAATACGGTCAACGTAACTTGGCGCGTCTGAAGTTAGCTGTCTGGCTGCGCAATGGAACTTTTAGGAACGAAATTGTCTACTGCGCAGCTAATCGGCTGACTTCAGACGCGCCAAGTTACGTTGACCGTACTGTAAGTACGTACGATAACTCAATAACTTGTACTTACCGTTACCAGTATTTACGTAACGAATCATTTTGAAATTAAGTTGTTTTTTTTTTTTTTTTTTTTTCTATTATGCTTGCGCTTGACCTCTACTCTCCTCTACTCTACCTTGAGCGACCGAAGAATCCTATGTGTTGCGTCCAAAACTCTCAAAGTTAAGTCGAAAAAATTAAGAAAAGTTAGTATTCTTTAACTTAAAAAAAGGCGTATACTAAAAGATAGATAATAAAATTGTCTGTAAGATAGTGAAAGATTAATTTGTTAAAATATACGCGTCAGACACAAATTCACGAGTTAATAAAACTATTTAATATGAACATAATGAAAAATATTCCCATACTAAATGATTGTAAATATGGTCTAGTTTAACATTTATATTTCTTTCAAATCATTTACAGTACCTACTCATTTTGACGTGATTATCAGTTTAAAATCTGTAAAAGTCGCTTAATAGCGCCTTAAGTGATGATGCGGCCTAAAGTGGAGCACGCTTGCCTAGACTGAACCGGTTCACTCATGCCTTAAAAATACCTAGTCATCCTTTTGTTTATCGGAAAACTGACTAACCACATCCTATATATTACCTAGTGTTCTTATCTTATCTATAAAATTCGATCTTGTTTAATTACATATTGACCAAAACATGAATAGACTATTAAATAATATGGATGCGACGTCACAACATTTTGATGTGCGTAATGGTCATCGCACACTTATACAGTATCGCTCTACGGCCCGACCGGAATTGCTTTTAAAAATCCAACCGTTACCTGTCAGCGCTCCGTCCGCGAGCCGTCAACATTTTCACCTTGTCATTAAAGATACATTCTATCGAACACAATTTAAAGCCCAACTTGAATGGCAAATTATTTGCTGTGTCGGAGCCTTGCTGTTATAATGAGCGATGGCCTTTAGATATGCAGCATGTTCGCTTTAACCAACGTTGCATCATAGAAAAAAATGATTGTCATGTTGATATTACAACTAAAAAGGTGTAGATAACTTACCTACATGAGATTCGAATTTCAAAAATGTCACACTAATGCACATCATAAAATAACGTAATATTGCAATGTCACACTACATTAACGTATATACGTATTGTTTAGTGTTAATTGAAACGGTAACACCAATTATACATTAATTAAAATAGGTATGGTATACAACAATAATTTACTAGCTTATAATGGAGGACACCCTAACATTTTTAACCTAACATTATTCAGATATCATCAACTAACACCAACTGTTAAAATTTACAAAAACACAAAACTATTTAACATAAAACGTCTATATATATATATGTAGGATCGTCAGTGGGCGATCGAGGACGAGTGCCCATTATCCCATTAGGGATAAACAACATACCTGTGAAAACAATTACACACTATTAGTAAAGAAAACACAATACAAATGGTAATCAGTAACAAGAATAAAGTAAGTTCAAGGTACAGCAACAATACAGTTAATCGAACAGACCATTAAGGTCCCACAGTTCGTACAGTGGCGAAGCCACCCAATGATAAACGAACAAACCCTTAAGGTTTATAGATCGTACAGCAGCCTAAGCCACCCAATGATAATCGAACAAACCCTTAAGATTCATAGTTCGTACAGTAGCATAAGCCACCCAAATACAAAGTGTATCGCTCGCTAGCAGCAAGCCTATACAGCTATGTGAATATACAGCAGCGCTGTACCAGGTAAACCGACAGTATAGTCGGGAGCAGGAACTCTTTACTGAGTCGAATCCGAGGATCGACTGCCATACTTACGGAGTGCACGCTCTTTTATAAGGCGATGCCCCCACCTTGTAACCTCTCCATACAAGTCTGTCCATGCGCACGGAAGTGCGTCACGCGTTTACTTGATACAATAACACTAAAATGTGCTGAATCTAATAAGATCTGTAATCAAATACCACACTAATAATTGTCATGAATAAACAATAGTGATTTCATAAAGTAATTCGTTTTACATTCAAAGTAACGTGTCAACAATTGTTTTGAATAAAACCATCGATATCAATTATCGAAATAAAGTAACCACAAATCAGTGTGCACATACAATAAATCATGTTTCGAATTAATAGACAATAATTGATAGTAAAATCACATAAATTAACAATAAGAAACACAAATCATAACAAATTTAGTTACACCCACAATTGTGATTAATGAACTGTCTCCGACATATATATCACACATGCATATTCATACAAAAAATAATAACAAACAGGGTACACACACGGTCTCAAATATCTTACAGCAGAAAAAAATACAACTATTACACAAGAAGCAGTAAATTAAATACCCTGGAAGTTTCTATTCCAAGAACAAATTATGGCAAATCCTACTAATCCTACTATCCTACTAATATTATAAATGTGAAAGTTTGTGAAGATGTTTGGATGTTTGTTACTCAATCACTGCTGAAAATTGGCGCATAGGTAGACAATTTCCTGGATTAACACATAGGATACTTTTTATCCCGGTTCCTTGGGATAATCGTTCTTTTCACGCGGTCGAAGCCGCGGGTAGAAGCTAGTATAATATAAGATTTGAGGGAGCCAAATTACATAATAGTTTACCAAGCGATATTAAAATGTCAAAATCTTTAAACGTCTAAAGTTAAACGAAAAAATACTGTATTATGTACCTAATATTTTTGTAAATGATAATGGATATAACTAATTTATTTAAGTAGTCATTCTTCCCGATGTGGTACGTTTTATAACTATTAAGATTTTTTACTTTGTTTCTCTTGTAAGTGAATTTTGTAAATTCTTTAAGAGAAATAAATTCTTGAAACCGAACATATTTCTTCTTACAAAATTCTCTCTCATTAAGTAGAATGCGAAACGTCATAGATTTCTCATTTGTAGATTAGGTATCGGGGAACGTAATTTTCGGTTAATTTGGAGCGCATTCTGACACTCGGGGTACAATATGCTGCCATTGACGTCAACGCGACTTACAGCCCAAGTTATAGCTAAAAAGCATAGTATCAACGTGTCACTCGCGCGCTTATAACCTACCTACACTTTTTTATTTGTAATATCAATATTGATAATGTTTAAAATCATTAATTCAGCAAATATGTTAATTGATATTACAATTTAAGTGCATTATTTAACACAACTGATTGTTAAAATGATTTAATCCAAGTAACTGATCACCTTGAATGAATGAATTACAAATGAATTGATATTTTACTAAAAAGCATTACAACTAGAGTTTGGCTGCAGGTCAATGCCCTTCTTATCTAGATACCTAGGTACTAACACAGTCTATTCACTATTATTGCACTCACTTAACCTATTTTCTAGTTGCGGAGATGACAGCCCCAGACGCGATCCGTTTTGTTTTAACCTATAAACTAGCGATGAGCAATTGTTTTGTCTTATGAGATGTTTTTAGAAAAGAAAATGAAACTTAGATCTGCTTATTTATTATTATTATTTATTTATTATAAACAGTTTACAAAAAGTCTTAACTTAAAACTATGCCCCACAAAACCGTTTTTGTAGTTCTGTTTTGTTTTGTCTATCTTTTTTATTATTCAGAGATATTTTAATAATTAACAAGAAGTTTTAATACAATGTTTATACATTTTATTAAAATACTAAAAATTAAAGTAATAAAAAATCCTATAAAAATTAAAATAAAACTATAACAAAATTACGCTGCATTGCTACCAACTCGTAATAAATGTAGTAAAAAACACAAATGACAAATCAAAGTGACATAAAAAGTTAAAAGCAAGAATTATATTTTCATCGCATTTGGGGGACCTTTTAAATAATCGAAGAAAGTGTTCCACAGAGAGGTCCTTCGACTGCAATGAAAATACACCTTATTGCGTTTACTCTACCTGAGACGATGTAAGGATTCTAACAATATCTCATATATCCTAATTGGTTTAGGCGTTTAGAAGTTCTGGTGAAATAAAGAAACTCACTCCTTTTTTGGGTAGACGTATAAAAAAGATCGAACGTCTATTGCCCACTTTAGTAGACATGACACTTTTGGACACCAATGACGATGACGGTGAGATTTCAAGGATAATGTCACACTAAACGACAAGGTAAACGAAACCTTTATTAAAAATAAATCTGCCATTCTTAATATATTTCGCATTAAGCAACCAGATTTATTAGAATCCGTCAATTATTATTTGAAATTGATATCGTATCTAACGGGAAAATTGATTGAAGGTCACTTTGGGCAATTTTAAATTTTAAGCTTCAACAATATATATGTGTAGCACCAAGTAGATACTTTTATCTACAGAATGAGATTGAATTCATTAGCAAATTTTTAAGAAGTGACTCGTACTACGAACCTGAACAACTTTCATTATGGAGCCAACTCACACAGCGCGAAAAAAAAACAGCTGTTCCATACAGAAGTTCAATAGGTATTCGGCCAAAATGTTTAGAACAGCTGTTTTTTGCTAATGAATTCAATTTCATCCTGTATAGATGACCACCATTATCATCATCTTCCTGCAGCCCTTATCCCATGTTACTTGGGGTCGACGAAACATCTTTTCTTCTTCCATTCCATTTTGACGACACGGTTGGCGCAGTGGTTGAGCGATCGACTGTTGCGCAGCGTGTTGCGGGTTCGATTCCCGCCCAGGGTAAACATTTGCGTGATGAGCACTTGTGTTTGCCTTGTGTCTGGGTGTTGTTTATCTATATAAGGTGCTATAAAAATATCTGCCACGGCTGCAATGGGAGACAGTATTGTGTTTATAGATTACAATAGTAAAGATAAATTATTGATCATTTGTCATTTTTTTTTTAATACAAAAAATTGTACGTATAAATTTGAATTGATTTATTCGCATAAAACCATCACGTAGACTTGCTATTGCCACACCGCACCGAATAGGTACAATTCAATCGTTTCGCAAAACGCCGGCGCCGTTCATACACTGTTGCCATTCTTATCATTACGCCCCCACCCTGACCCGCACTACCCCGTTCGTCGCACGCGCCAGCCGACCGCCCGCTCGCCAGTCGCCCGGTCGCCCCCCGCCCGCTCGAAAGTTAGTTTTAATTAGCGGTTAGCGACGGGATAATCGCTCGCGCTTCCTTTAAAAATGCCTCCCAGACGACGGTATTCCAATCAAGCATATCTTGAAATGGTGTTGTGCTACCGCGAGTGTAACTCCATAACTGCGCATGCAGTAAACTTATACCAGCAGAGGTTTGGTGTGCGAGTGAGTCATCATACATTATTAGAAGTGTGGAAGAACTAAAAAGGCGCATCAAACGCGCATTTAGGAAAGTAAAAAGTGAAACGGACACATTAAATAAAGTGAAGAGACATGTACGTAAGCGTGCCTACATTTGTGTGCAACGCGAAGGCGAAGGCAACGCCAAGTTACTGTAATGTATCGTTATTTGATACCTAAGTATTAATCTAAGCACCTACTGTTTAAAAATAATAAGAAAAAAATTGCGATTCTTACACTAACTTGTCAGTCCAAAGCCTGTTTTAAGTGTGATGGGAAGTTTATCATCTTATTTACCTACGTCAGTTTTTTGGAAGAATGCGGTAGCTGGTAAGTAATTGCACTTTTAAAACACTTTTTTCCCTGCGTATTATTGTGTACCTAGTAGGTTAGATAGTGACGAACTAATCAGCTGATTTCAGTTTTCATTCACAGAACAGATAGAAAGAAATAGCAGTTGTTTTCATTGACGAAGCGACACATCGCGCGTAATTTGTGAAACGCGTTATGCAGAGTAGAGTCAATGTTTATTAAACTACTTTATTTTCTCAAATTAAATTAACTATTCTGGGGTACGAAAGTTCTTCACTATTGTAATCTTTAAACACAATACTACCTCCCATTAAAGCCGTGGCAGATATTTTTATAGCACCTTATAAATGTATGTATTTACAAAAAAAAAATGTATTTGTGTATGTATATCAGCTGTCTGACACCCATAGTACAGGGTCTCCCTAGTTTGGGATCAGATGGCCGTGTGTGAAAATGTTCCCACATATTATTATTATTATATTTTATATACTTTATGTATCTCGGGACCCAGAGGTCCCGGGCCTTTGTAAGGCGTACGAGGAGCCGAAGCCAACTCGCAGAGGCCCCTTAGGTAGCTTTAGATGAAATAAGACATCAACCGACGATTATACCTGTATGCACTATGCAAGTGCACCCAAGGACAACCCCCGGTTGGTGCAGGACTATTACAGGACATGGAAACTAACAGTACTGGACTATGGGTATGGGTTGTTAAAGTGACTTGGTTACCTGGAACTATGAAGTGACTATGGCCCCTGCCGAATCAATGTTTGTATACATGGATAAAATAGCAGGGGGTGACTTGCACACTCACTAAATGGGCCCCCTGAAACAGTCGCTAGCACGAAGTGACGTAGCGACAAGGGGGCAACATATCTTGAGGTGCTAGAGGAGTGGAGAGGTATTCCACGGCTATCAGGACAATCCCGGAAGTACGGTCAAGATCCCTACCAGCGTCTTACTGGAATACTTCCTTACCCCGAGCACGAATGCTCTCGCGAGTTTCCACTCTAACCGGCCAATTAAGGCAAGATAGAGGTGGGAGCTCCGTTCCTCATCTCTGGCTTGCCCTTATTGAAAGGCAAGCCAGAGATGAATGATGATGAGATGAATAATTATTATTATTATTATTATTCCGTCTTGTCAACCGTCATGCTTTCACTGATTCCCTTTTAATTCATATCATTCTTCATACAATCCATCCAACTTTTATTTGGTCTTCCTTTTCCTGTCCATCCATCCACACTTATATTCATAACTCTTTTGGTCACATGCGTTTCATTCCTTCTCTTCACATGCCCATACCAAAACAAACGATTCCCTTTCAAATTTTCTGTCACTGGCGCCACTTTCAAACTTCTTCTTCAAAGTCAAAGTCAAATTATTTATTTGAATTAGACCATTAAAAGTCACTTTTGAACGTGATATAAAAAAAGTTGATTCTAGTTGCCCCTTCCAAAGGGTAGTTTCGAATGGAGAAGAATGGACAAGAAACTCCATACCTACTCTTCTAAAAAAAAATGTGTAAAATATTTTGCATTAAGTGCAGTTTATAGTTATATAGCTATACGTGAATACGATGGACCCTGCATAAAAAATACTAGATTGAAGTATGTACAAAGTATTACAAGATAAAGAATGACAGCTAAGTTGTATACATAGCTGTATACAACTATTACACATGACTATTATACATGATTATTATTATTTACAATTATAGAAAAAGTAGATAACCACTCCTTACATTTCAACAAACTATGAACTAGTGTGTGAACCAGCCTTCAGCCTTCTTCTTCTACTAATATATTAATTTCTGGCCTTATCCATTCCGGTAACTTCACACATCCATCTTAACATTCTCATCCCCGCTACATGTAATCTTTTTTCATTGGTCTTCTTTATTAATGACACAACATAGCAGTTAACTAAACATGCTGCCCATCATTCTAACCAACACTGAGCGAAAATGTTTGCCTTTATTGTGGTGTGAAACTTGGTGTGAAAAATCACTGTTTATCGCGAAATGTAACGCAATGTAAACATCATGCTTTTAACAGATTATCGTATATATATATCGTGTACAATAAAATGTTGGAACTTTGACATTAAATGGCGTCAATTACCTTGTTCGCAGACTAAACTTAGACAATTGGCATCTCTTACTGCCAGGCAGCCGAAGAAAAGGATGGCGACACATAAGAACTAAGTTAGAGATGTCAAATTAGTTTTTTCGAACTTCGCCGTGTTTTTAATCAATACCTTCTGAAGTGACGACTAAAATTGTATGAACATTTTAGAACAACTTAAATTGACAGCTCTTATTAATATCTGTCTCTTTCTTGTTTTATTGGAGATAAAGATTTTTATTTTTTTTATTTATAGTTAATTAAAACGGCACAGGTCCAATTACATTAATTAACATAGAATTATAAAAATTAAAATAAAATAAGCATTCAAATAACATACAATACAAAAATTTAATTCAAAGTTATACAATTCGTGGATAAAATTATTAATAATTATTTGAGTAAATGGTTGAATAAATTAAATACATCACGAACTAACATAAATTAGCATGTAACAGTGGACACCCTCGCATATTGTCTCTCACAGAACACCAGACAAGCACGCATTATTTTCTTCCATTCATCAGCAAACACCGATATATAAATAGTTTAAAATAAGTTTAGCTCATGAGCAACAGAATTGGCAGCAATATCTCCGTTACCAGAAGGTTACCGGCTAAGGTCCAAAGCAAAAATATAAAGAACATATCTCTCGGTTTCGTTAAGTGAATTTATACACCCTTGCGAAAGTGTCTCTATCTGTTTATTATTACTTCAAACCCGAAAAGAGATAAAATTGGGTGTTGAAGTGTGTACAGGAAAATCCGAATCCACGTGGAAGAAATCGCGGGTCGTTAGTATACTATAAATATGAATGAGGACATGAAATATGGAAAGTTTAATCTTCCACTCATGTTAGCACAAAGTAAGCCAAGCACAAACGCACTAACGCGAACATATGCGCATATATTCCAAATCGAAAAGAACAATGGCAGCCACCTATACATTGTTTTAGTTGAGATTAAATTCCTACGTCTTTAAATGAAAAATATCTTATTAAATTCAGCATCAAAGCTTACAATAAGTAAGCTTTCCGTCGATATAACGGTCGAAGCTTGGTAACTAATTGGATTGTGGAGAGAGGCGGCGCAAGTAGGTATTTCCAAAAAATGCAGTCTGTTTCATACCGCTCGCTCTGCCACCCTCCGGGTTTTACAGCTTCACAATCCTAGCGTCACCGCTATACGGTTGAAGTTCCACGTTCTCGAACCAAGCGCTGTGCTTCCACATTTATTGTGCGAACTGCCAGTTTGTGAAATTCACTGCCCGCTTCTCTGTTCCCCGATACATATAATCTGGGTATCTTCGAGGTACGAGTGAACCGGCTTATCCTAGACAAGCGTGCTCCACCTTAGGCCGCATTATCACTTTAGATCAGATGAGTTGCGACCAATCGCAAGCCTATATCAATATAAAAAAAATCCTCGGATGACTCCTAAATCCGTATAGGGCTGTTGTTAAAGCCTATAAGAATTGTCCGTGGCTTCAGGATCACGTAGAAATAGGTCGCTAGTGAGACTTATGCATACACGCGAAGATCCATTCACGAAACCAGCGCTCGCGGAGGTGTACATCCATAACATATTCTAATAACTGTGCTCACGAATGAATGTTTGTTTTGCAAATTATGGATGATCGTCACGTAACAAGAGTTCACGAAGCGAATGCTCGCTGTGAGTACAGTTAGTACAAATTCTGAATGCTGTGTTCGCGAACAAAAGTACTTACCTTTCGCAAATGAAAGATATATGTGCACGCAACCAATATTTGCAAAACAGCTACGCGAAAAAAACAGTTCGCGGTAAGTACTGTAAAGGTTAATAATGTAAAAAAAAATGTAAAGGAAATTAAGGTAAAGAAAAAATTTAGTTACCTAGTAATTAATATCTTAACTTGTAAAAACCTGTACTATTGTATTGGCCAAATATGTGTTACTAAATCTATACTTAATATTATAAAGATGAAGAGTTTGTGTGATTGTTTGTTTGGTTGAACGCGTTAATCTTAGGATCTACTGGATCGAATTGAAAAATTATTTTTGTGTGGGATAGTCCATTTATTGGGGAAAGCTTTAGGCCCATGCGAAGCCGGGTCGGGTAGCGGGTCTCGTATTTTATATAAGAACTCCATGGAATGGCCAAGTTCAAGATGTCCCTAAGTCCTTTTTCTTAGGTTACAGAAATGGCGCCAGTAAAGTTTCATTGTACCTACCATATTTGATGCAATAAATGAATTGAATTGAATTGGTTGCATGCGTATGGCAAGCTGGTCGAAAGCATTGACTAAATGTTTCGTCTAAACACTCCGAACTCGTTCTAGAACCTTTTCGTATTTAGAAGCATAGTCTTATTTGAATAACAAGGTATTGTTTGACCTAGCACCGTCAGTGGCCGACGTGCTCTTTATTAATACAGAAGTGCTAAATTGCTTTGCCGTGTTTAATTCGAAGAACCTCTTCTACTGA
This sequence comes from Charanyca ferruginea, assembly GCA_947361185.1. Classification (NCBI taxonomy): domain Eukaryota; kingdom Metazoa; phylum Arthropoda; class Insecta; order Lepidoptera; family Noctuidae; genus Charanyca; species Charanyca ferruginea. Next base: position 24,052,348 of record OX376059.1, on the reverse strand, counting down.
AAATACATAAGTACATCGATCTGGTACCGTAATGAACCAGCAAGGTTTGAGCTCTTACAGTAGGTACCGGCCATTATATTATCTGTATATGTAATAATGCGATTAAAACTCGTTTCATTTCGACCAGTATTTTCACTAGCCTACATTGCTGTACGTTTTTCCTAATCGTTGTGTAATGTAGGGTAGGGTAGTTCAACCAGAATATTATAATAATACAACATACCAAGATAATTCGCTGTGTAAACATGATTAATGTTCTTTCACATGAAAGTTAATACGGCCATCAATCATGCTAGGAAAGACAGATCCAACACTGGGAGTACTGGCAACCCACTCTACAGTATTTTTCACTTGTTTTTTTTTTTAACATTATTCTTATTTATTATGCGTCCTAGTAATCTAGATTCAGTTTACTTTTCAACTGACTCTACTCAACTCTACTCGCTTGAAGATGGTTAAGATTTCGAAGAATCTTCGTCTAAAAAGATGAAAGTGGTGTCAATTGGGTTGTTGACACCATTAAGCAATAATTCCAAAATACAACTTATCTTAAAATACACTTTATTTTAGCCCGGAATACCCGATTAATTGTAAATTAACTGTAAAATTCGATTTTAAGTTGCTTTGAAATCAATTAATAGTTAGTCAATTGAGTTGGTAAATAAGTAACGTCACACGCCGCTATTGTCACACAAAATGTATGGAGGAATCTCGTTTTGACAGCTCATAAAAAGTATGTCAATTGATTGGTGGTGTCAAGTACCCAATTAATTGCTTATATTTTATCAACTTTTCACTGAAAATCTGCGAATTTTGTCAATCTGAGAACAGAGTTAGAGCCCCTTTCCTGTCATGCGTATTTCCGCCCGCATGCGGGTGATAGCACGCTCTTGGCCACACGCAAACAAAGATCTCTTTTTGAGCTTTGGTGTTAATTTAGTTTGGTTTAATTTGAACCTTCATGGACTCGTATCATTTATTATCATAGCATCCTATCAGTAAAAGCTGTACAGTACAATACCGTACATAATCTTTATGATGCGTCCCTGAATTTCATGCGAATTAAACCAAACGTCCCAGACCCTAAACAAAAAAACTTCGTGAACAATAATAATTATTAACCCTTTGTCTTATGGCTTGGTATAAAATAAATTGTTTGTGAAATAATGCCTCGAGCCGCGGTATTAAACGCTGGCAATGCTGCCTTTTATGACAACACAAGCTAGGGAAGGGTTGATTTAAAGATAAAGTAATGGAAAACTGCTAATTTTGCCGGACTTTATTATTTACTGGTTGTAAATGTTTAGGGAAAGTTGTAAGCAATTAAACGGTAAACAAAATAATCTAGCTTAGATTATTGATAGGCCTCCGCGCGCTCCGACAAGATACCGCCGACGTACTTGTCAAATGGGCCAACACGACACGATGGTACCGACTCGACGCGATGCGACGTAATGCGACCAATACTTCACGCGACGGCGACGTATGTCCTCGTTGTACGCAGTCATTGTACTAGAAAGAAATAAGTTTGGAGAGTTTCATCTACACTAATATTATAAAGAGGAAAGATTTGATTGTTTTTTCGTTTGTTTGTTTGCATTGAATAGGCTCCAAAACTACTTAACCGATTTGAAAAATTGAACGGTGAACATAGGCTACATTAAATTTTCAAAAAGATAAGGATCCTTACTAAAACTCCGATAATGTAGCCCAAGGTGTCAAAAAATTACCAAAAAACTTTTTTACATCGCGTGCGCTGCGAAAACTATTGATTATGAGAACAAAATAATGTCCTACGTCTTTGCAGAACATATAATTATCCACAAAAAATATCGCGACAGCATATGTCTAACTATTATAGTTATGTCACAATAAGTGTTTTTTCATTTAATAAAGAAATTTATACAAATGCCGGTGGCATTTGTATAAATATAAAAGCTCTTTTTTTTATATACTTCGGAATTAATCCTTATCCAAATAAATGACTTCATATTTAAGCTTGCTTCAATACCATTATATGACTTTTTAAATTATTCAATTTGGACATTCCAGGAAGGATATCACAAGTTAAACTTGGGGAAGGAATTTTTCCCACTCCAAATAATTTATTGTAACATCCTTCTGGATGAGTCTCTAGGCCAAATAGTCCATAGTTTAGAAATTTTAATAGATGCAGTATACCCTGACATCGAGAATTTGCACGAAAAGGACTTTTATTGGTTGTGTTCTAGGGCAATGGTGTCACCCAGGAATGATAGTGTCAACGAAATAAACAATCTAATTATTCAAAAAGTTCCCGGACAAAATAATAATAATACAAAAAAATAAAAAATACAAATAAAAATAAAATTTCATATTCGAATTTTCTTCATTTTACTCTTTTTTAATGACCCCACGTAAAAACGAGAAAGTATGTATGGGAGAGTGTGTGTGTAAAAAATTATAACTTTTGAAATGTTTGTTTAATACCCGTGCGAAGCCGGGGCGGGCTGCTAGTCATTTATATATCCGAAACGAATTCCACGTTTATTTAAAGAGTATTGTGACAACTTTTAAACCTATTATTTAACTATCAAAAACCAATTTTCAAAAACCTATTTCTATTGAGGAGAGATTATTATTGACTTTACTACTTAAAAAACACTGGTAAGTACTTACCTATAATAGTAAATATTTAATTATTAATAAACTATTGGGTCGCGTCTCGATAAACCAATCCGCACTTGCCGCATTGTGAGTACAGACAACGACTATTTGACATTTTCGCACCGCGTTTGTCGTGCACCTAGGACAACGGGTCAGCCAAAAGGACAATGCCAGAAACTCTATAGAACTTTGCCCCACTCAATAAAAGTCATGTGCAATATGTAGCATCTTACTGTTTATTTATTGCTAATAACTAAACATTAGTCTTAGTCACTGTAGAACTTGCGGTTTCCGTTTAAATCTAAAAACAATAATGACATTGATTATAGGTTCAATTGTATTTTAGGTAAAATGAGTTTGTATTTTGTGGGTAGGTATTTCGTAATCCGCAAGTTCTAAAGAAAAACAATTTAGTATAGAAAGGTTCTATATTCATTACAATTATTTTCATTAATTTACTTTTTCTGTACATGTGTTACTTTTTCTGTACATGGGTGGGGCAGGATCTGGCATTGTCATTTACTTCCCCGAGTCTGTCTCGTAACAACCAATGTGTCAGGTGGAGGTACAGAGTATCTTTACGCACACTATATTCCTTGGAATTTGTTTTATACACACTACAATATAGAGTTACCTCATTCACGGAGCTTTTGTTTTTAGGTAGTGCGGTATCTAGTTGTAGCGCGCGGTAACCTATCAATAATCTAAGTAATCTAGAAAAATATATTGATCATGTCAGTGGTGGGACCATCATACAAGCCGAAAAGCCGGGCTTGCACTAATCAGCATAACATGAGCTAATTAAATAACTGAGCAACTATCTGATATTTTCTTAATCATAAAAAACTGTCCGTGTGGTGTCGGACGTAAAGAATAGCACCATCCCATATCTTCCCGTGGGTGTCGTAAGAGGCGACTAAGGAACATACCAGAGAATGGGCAGCAGCGTTCTCTGTGCCTTTGTAACAATCATACTGCGATCGCCAATCCGCCTGCCAAGCATGGCGATTATGGTAACACCCCCCCATTGGGGAAGCCTATATCCAGCTGTGGACGTCTTTAGGCTGAAATGATGATGATGAAAAAAACTGTAGGGATTGCCCTAATCTTGGCCCCTAGGCACGCTACTGATCATGCTATTAGACAGTTATTACCATAGATATAAGAAATTTAGATTTCTGTGGTTATTACGAACTGAATAGGCGAAACTTAGACGGGAATTACAATAAAATGTAGGTAAGATAAACTCGGTGGTATGGTGGTGGTGATGGTGGATGAAATGTAATTAATATGCCTCATAAAGCACGTAAAGCCGTTGGTCTCGGCTATCATTAGTAGATCTTCGACAGTGGTTATGGGTAGTCAGAAGCCTACCGGTTATCGTATATATCTTATATCGGGAAAAGGCTAGGCAGATGATGATGATGATGATGATGGCAGGAAATTAATGTAAAATGATTTGCCGAATATGTAAATCAGATCATATTTAAGATTTATAAATAAGTGTTACAGAAGTATATTTAATTACAGACAGATGCGTTTCTTAGATGTCTTATGTTTTAAAGATTTACTATAAGAAAATTGAATTTAATAAGTAAAACCAAATAAAAGCCCGCTCTCACAATTCAAACGACGACGACACGGTTGGCGCAGTGGCTGAGCGATCGACTGCTGCGCAGCGTGTTGCGGGTTCGATTCCCGCCCAGGGTAAAACATTTGTGTGATGAGCACTTGTGTTTGCCTTGTGTCTGGGTGTTGTTTATCTATACAAGATGATTTTTTATGCACGCACCAAATTTCTCAGGGTGATAGTACCCATGAAATTGAATAACTTTCTCCAAAAAACATGGGTCGAAATATTAAAAAAAAAATCGGACTTCCCATACAAAATCGATCAGCTGACTATTGATTTTATATGGGAAGTCCGAATTTTTTTTTAATATTTCGACCCTTGTTTTTTGGAGAAAGTTATTCAATTTCATGGGTACTATCACCCTGAGAAATTTGGTGCGTGCATAAAAAATCATCTTGTATATGTATGTATTTCCAAAAATGTGTGAGAAAATGAACACAAAAAAAAAAAAAAAGATAGGAACAAACTTTCAACCAAAATAATATGCAACCTGAGTCCACGTTTCAACTAAAATATTTTCACAGATTTAGTTGAGCTTCGCCTGTTATTGACTAACCGTCGTAATAGCTTTACTGACCGAAGTATTAGTGGATTATTGATGATGACAAATATCCAACCAATGGAAGGGAAGTCACTTTACTTTGAAAAATGTTTCTAAGTCTAATGCGTTTCTGATATGAGCCCGTTAATGGACATGGATAGTATTGTGAAAATTAGAGAGAGAATTATCCAAAAAAATTTGGTTGTCTGTAAAGTTGGTTTACGGACGATAGTTTTACATGATAACGTCATAAAGAAACATAATGGCTAACATATATAACATAAGCAAATAATGGCTTCCGTCGAGGTGGGTAGAGCTTATTGCTTGGGCCGATCGTGCCTCTCGCTTGCACGCTCAGGCTCAGGCGGAACGTGACACTTTTTCGTGCGTGCAGCCGGTGTTCATCGATTTATAAGACATTATCACGTCAATAAGAAACTATCTAACCTATTTCCAACTATGTTGGGGTCGGCTTCCAGTGTATTTGGATGCAATTGAATAACAGAGAGACAACATGGAGAAACTGCCTACCTGACCTCCAACCCAGTTGCTGGGTAAAATCTGACAAACAGTATTTCCCTTGGGAAGACTGTTTGTCTGACATTCTGGCATCTGATTACCCTTAACGACTGTCACAGATCTACGAATGATAGCCGGGACCAACGGCTTTACGTGCTTTCTGAAGCTCTGAGGGGTCTCGGCATGAAAGGAATGGTCACCCATTTGATCCTATATTATTATAAAACACATTTTAAATTAGGAGACCTACTTTTTTCCGTAACCAATAACATAATAGGTACAAAACTTTACCCATAATCTCTTAACACGTCAATGTTGACCATTGTATTCAACGATGACAATATTCCTAATGCCCAGTACTCACGAGCGGAGTACACGTGACGTCACGAAAGCCATTAGAAATGTTCGATCGTGTACACTCGTCTTAAGTGGTCCTTTTAGCTCGTTACTAAATGGAACAATTATTTGTATAAGGTGTTGAACGTAACGTTCTTTTGTTATGCCCATAATCCACGATTCGTTTATATTTTTCAATTTAGATGAATCAACCAAATTGGATTTATGTAAACATTAACGAGAATCATTGAATTATGGTAATACTTAAAATGTTTGCGTCTTTCAATCGAGTATATCTATACATTTGGTTAAACCGTGTTTTGTTGCCATTACGTCCTTTTGTTATCTTAAGGAAACTTAATCTTGTTAAAATGGAATAGAATATGAGAACTGAATGTTTTTTTTTAAAAGACAACCGCCTTCAAAACGTAAAATACTTTAAATTGGCAAGTCGGTGGTCGGTGTAAATTGGCAAGTTTTCTTTTTCGCTTTTTAGGGCCTACTTCTTATCATACAAATTAGTAATGAAACGGTTACACTAAAAAAGGTCATTCCTTAATTTTCCACCCATACGGGTGGAATATGGGACCAACTTTAAGGTCTACACTATCAATTAAAAAAGTATCATCGAATTAGGACTACACTGAAAACAGTTATGCGTGGTCAAACATAAAAAAAATATCTAATTATATGTATGTCTCGAATTGGGGAATAAGTCCCAAAATCACCTACTGGCTATACACCACAGTCATCCGACCAATTGTCACATACGGTTCTCTAGTTTGGTGGCCCAGGACCAATCTGAGCACAGCCCAGAAAGAGCTGGATAAACTACAAAGGTTAGCCTGCGTAGCGATTACCGGCAGTATGAGAACGTCACCCACAGCGGCTCTACAGGCGATGCTGGGACTGCCACCTCTAAACCTTGTCGTGAGAGAGGAGGCGACCCTAGCGGCTTTTAGGCTGGATATATCCGGTACCCTAAGTAAAGATTCCAGAATCAAACATACACGGATAAAAGAGGATGCGATCAAACGACAGCCCATGATGGCATCACCCAACGACAGAACCTTGAAGATACACTGTTTCCAAAAACACTACAAAATAGAGCTCACAGCGGAGTTGTGTGACTACTCAGGCCCAAATGAGCTAAGGATCTACACCGATGGATCAAAGACCGACCTCGGTACTGGAGTCGGAGTCTTCTCTGAAGACCTAAACATTAAAATATCCAGACCCCTAGGAATGCTTAACACTGTCTACCAAGCAGAATGTGTAGGCATCATCCAGGCAGCACACGCCATTGAGGCCAGGGAGGTTACGGATACACACATCCGTATACTCTCCGATAGTGCCTCAGTACTTCAATCCTTAGAGAAAAACCAGATCACGTCGAGACTAATACTAGAATGCCATAATGCACTAGAACGTATTACGGTAGATAACCGCAATACGGTGACACTACAATGGATCAAGGGGCACAGTGGATCACTGGGCAACGATGCGGCTGACGAACTCGCCAGGAGGGGCTCCAGCTCAAAAGCCCTCGGACCCGAACCCATTGTGCCCATCCCGTTCAATCAGCTAAGAAGTTGGGTAAAAGACTACACACAAATACGAGCGGAGGAATGGTGGACCTCGACACCAGGGTGCAGGCAGTCCAAGGAGGCTATGCCATCCCTAGATATGAAGCTGACCAGGCGCCTTCTGCACCTGGACAGGGATAGCTTGCGACTGGTGTCGGGGACCATCACCGGACACTGCTCACTGAACAAACACTTTCACACCTTAGGCATCACTGATAGTCCTCTGTGCAGAGCCTGCATGGGGGCGGATGAAACGGTGGCACATGTACTCCTTGAGTGCACTGGCGTCACCCAGATCCGCAGGGAAACCCTTGGAACACCAAACTCCCTTGCGGATGCCCTGAGAAGACTGGGAAGATTGATCTGCTTCTGGAGGGAGGTGGGCTGGTTGGAGTAGTCGGCCGCCATGGCTCACGTACAATGGTCCATATTTACGGACTAAGTGCGGAAACCAAACCCCCCTAACATAGAACATGTATGTCTCGAATCGAGAACATCCTTCTTTTTTTGAAGATGATTGAAAAAAAACAAAACAATATATTTGTTACACACCGAAAATTATGAAGTATTTGAATTCGAATTTTGAAAGATTCCACAGATAATATTTCATTTTCATGGAAAAACATACACACTAACCTACATCAGTTCATAGTTGTATTGTGGCTTATAAGGTCATAGACTCATATCCCAAAGTGCTTGTCTACATTATTTCATTTCATTTTATGGTACAAACATGAAGACAGAAGACCAACGTTGAATTATAAAATCACTATAGGTGTAATGTTGTATAACTCGTGTTTATCATATATTGTCCTCTCGCTCGCTCGCTATACTGTGTGAGTGAGAAGGCATTACATGTTTTTTTGTTTGGCCGCCATTTTTTTATTACTAGTAAAGTCAACTTTACAAAATCTAGGCGATTTCTATTCAATCGAAATAAGCTATTTAGCAGTCATTCAAAAAATATTTTATACAGAACAAAACTAGTTTGGTTGGTCTCAATGCTAATAAAAAATTTTCTCAATGATAAGAGGAAAGATTTGTATTTTTGTATGCTTGTAAGGAATAAACTCAAAATCTACGGGCCCGATTTCAACAATTCTTTTACCATTAGAATACACATCATCCCTGACTAACATGGGCTATAATAATAATAACATATGTGGGGACATTTTCACACACGGCCATCTGACCCCAAACTAGGGAGACCCTGTACTATGGGTGTCAGACAGCTGATATACATACACAAATACATTTTTTTTTGTAAATACATACATATATAGATAAACAACACCCAGACACAAGCCAAACACAAGTGCTCATCACACAAATGTTTACCCTGGGCGGGAATCGAACCACGCCTCATCCCTGACTAACATGGACTATATTTATCAATTAAAAAAAAATAAGGATTCGTGAGACAATTCAGTGGACGAAGTCGCGGGCAAAATGCTAGTGATAAATAAAATGCATGTTAATCCAATCCTTTTTACTATTTCTATCTTTATTCTACTTATTTCGAAAGAATGGACAGTAAAAAAATTAAGAAAAGAAAATTCGTTTATTCTTCTCAAACAGAATTGACCTTCTTTACTTTTTTTTTGTTTTGTTACTTTATGTCCACTGTAATTCATAGTTTTATGGGCTCAGGGAAAGTCCAAGATGTTTTTTATCGAGTTTATGATGCGGGAATAAAAGAAAACCTACGAAACATATTCGTTATTGCTTCTAAAAATAAAACATAGTTTCTTTTATATAAAAAGGGAAAAATTATAAGTACTAAGAACTTTTTAATTTATTTGCACCTTTCTGTTAGTTTGATTGATTTTCTTTTTTATTTACACACGTTTTCATCTTCTACAAATTCAAAGTCAAATCATTTATTTCTATTAGACCATTTACAGGCACTTTTGAATTGTCAAGGACTCGGTCAGTGTCAGAGTGAGAGAATAGGAGAAGAACGAGCTAGAACCACTGGTTATTTTATTCTTGTTGCGTCTAAATGTGAAATCAATGTACCTATGTAAAGAGCAATACAAAACATTAAAAAAATAATTAAGATAAAAAGTTAAGAGATAACCAATCTCTACTGACAGCGCCCGTTCACGAACATGACGTCTGTAAATAGTCTTCTTCTTCTTTTCGAATCGATGGTTTAAGTTAACGTCAATCGAAGACCTTTACTTACAAGAAGTAATAAGTAGTTATGTAGACCACATAGGTAACAATATACTTGCGCAAGAATTTAACAAGTATGCATGTATGTGGGATGACTTAGCGTAAGTTTCTAAGCCATTTATCGACACAACGGTATCACGCAGCCTTGTGCAAGGCTAAACTTGCGCAAGTATACAGTTACGTGTATGGCCTGCTTAACTTTTCTACTGTAACTCGTCCTCATAAATCAAATTATAATAGAAATCCATTGTGTACCATGCTTACAAAGGTTCGTAGCACTTGCTACGTGATGTGCTACGGATCTCGTAGCAGGTCTACGTGACTTCTACGGAGTGTAAGTAAAGAAAGCATAGACATCGGTCTCTGTATTTTTAAGGCTTTTAACAAGTAGGGTTATCTTTTAACTCCGAGTTAGTTGCTAGCATGACCCTGTATGGTTACGTATGACATTATGTTTGTATTTTTTTTTTCTATCAATCAAAATATGCACCCATGCTATCGATGTGTCTCCTCTCTCTCTCTGCCACCGCAGTGGTAATTATTCAATACCCTTCTTGAAAAAGTCAGGTGTACAGCAGCCAACAAAGGCATTTTGTACTGCCAGTGCCATTGAGTATCGTCAGTTTCCACTATCGCCTTTAATTCGTCGCGGTTTATTTTTTCCATTAATATTTCCATGTGTAAAGAGTTCAAACCAATAACGAGTCGTGCGTTTGTTTGTAGTGTTCACTCCGTATACACGTAATTAATATTGCGAGCCATTTGTGCGGCATAGCTACCGCGACGGTACCGTATTCCATAAACACTCGTATTTCTATCGTGTCCATATTGATGTAAAAGATACAAATGTAGCGAAAACAAAGCACTAATCAATAAACAAACGACTTAATTTAAAAATAGAATAAATGCATATTTTAGAAATAATATTCATTTAAATTTAGAATTTATTGCCAGCCATACATAAATTACATTTCAAATGGCTTGTATTATAAAACGGCAACTTCATAGGTATATATAATACTAGCTTTTGCCTGCGACTCTGTCCGCGTGAATATTTTTAGGGATCTCTAGTTTTTTTAGTCAAAGTCAAAGTCAAATAATTTATTTAATTGACCATTAAAAGGCACTTTTGAACGTCATATTAGGAAAATTTAATCTAGTCGCTCATTTCAAATGGTAATTTCGTATGGAGAAGAATGGGCAAGAAACTCCATACTTACTCTTTTAAAAGAAAATGTTTACAATATATTGTACTTACAGAAATTATATAATTGTTCGTGAATACCTTGCATAAAAACCACTAGTAAGCACAAAGTATTAAAATCTAGAAATGACAGCTAAGTTATGCATACTTATACATAGTGTTCACAACTTTAGAATAGTGAAACAGTTAACACCACTCATATTTCAACCACAATAAAAATATGGCCTTTAGCATTCAGGGATAACCTTCTTACTTGCAAAAGAATATACATAACTGGATCGGTAGTTCCCGGAGATTAGTCCGAACAAAACATAAACTCAACTTTCATCATTCATCATTTCAGCCGAAAGACGTCCACTGCTGGACATAAGCCTCCCCAAGGGGGGTTTTGCCATAATCGCCACGCTTGGCAGGTGGGTTGGCGATCACAGTATGGTTGTTACAAAGGCACAGAGAACGCTGCTGCCCATTCTCTGGTGAGTCCCTTAGTCGCCTTTTACGACACCCACGGGAAGATATGGGATGGTGCTATTCTTTACGTCCGACACCACACCCAACCAAACCACCAAACTCAACTTTAATCCATACTTAATTTTATAAATGCGAAAGTAACTCTGTCTGTTACGACTGAACCGATTTTGATGAAATTTAGTATGAAGATAGCTTGAACCCTGGGGAAGGACATAGGGTTTTTTAATTCGCAACTTCTGCTGAGAGAGAGAGAGAGCTGTTTAAAAAGTTGCTAGTTTTCGCCCCATTTTATATCCTACCAGTGAGTTGTAAAAAGATTGGAAAATTCTTAACGTTAGGCAACACTATATCTTACAAGCCGTGCTACTACAACATCGCAAGACCCCATTCAAAAAAATCACAAATCGACGAAAAGATTTAATATGTACAGTACCGCGAACACGATCATCCTGCATTCAAAGATTCTGCTACTACCAAGGCCCGAATTTATATATACAATAAAATTAATAAACACTGTCCAATCTATGGTATGGCGTACCATAAATGGAAAAAAACAGTTTATTCATTTCTACAAAATAAAACATACGATGAGACAGAAAAGTTTCTAACAGCATAAATAAAAATATACATTAAAATCACACACGCATACACACACACACGCACACTCACATACCCACACAACCACACTTACTTTCCTCGTCTTTTTTTTTTCTTTTTATGTCACCTATAATAATAAAATTGTAGTAGAAGATTAGTGATAGCCACATATTGTGTACAATTAATTTAAAATACCCAATGGGGACTGGCACTGTACTCCCTTATACAGGTTATTCGATAACCTAGCTTGGAATGCAGCACCTCACCACCATTTCAGTTGTAGTTTTAGTACACTGAAATGACTGATGACACGGTTGGCGCAGTGGCTGAGCCATCGACTGCTGCGCAGCGTGTTGCAGGTTCAATTCCCGCCCAGGGTAAACATTTGTGTGATGAGCACTTGTGTTTGGCTTGTGTCAGGGTGTTGTTTACAAAAAAAAAATATTTGTGTATGTATATCAGCTGTCTGACACCCATAGTACAGGGTCTCCCTAGTTTGGCATCAGATGGCCGTGTGTGAAAATGTCCCCACATATTATTATTATTATAACACTTACTTTCTCAACCCTGTAAATTATCATGTACTACAATACTGTTTTGATGAATAAACAAATAATTATTATTATATATTAACTTCGTCTGCATTCGTGTGTCACGTCACGTCACGGGCAAAAGCTAGTTTATAATATGCAGTGAAAATATATTTCGAAATAAATGTCAGATTTGCATTTTTCCTTATTTATGACTGTAGTATTTTAAAGACACGTTCTCCTTAAGTATCGCTTAAAAATAACTTACCTATCTTCCATTAAAGTATCAAAATCACTTGAGCAACATTATGAAAGATTACAGTGACGTCAGCATCTCATTAGTGTCACCGATATGGACGACTTACAGTCTCCTTACGTTTTAAACTTAGTTTTATAGTCTGTGGTAACGACCATTGTCATTAGCGGTCATAGTTTAATGATATTATTAACTACATGGTTGTAAGTGCTTGTTGAATTAATGTACTTATACAAAATATGCTCTATTATCTTCTAGCCCTAAATAATAATATAGAAAATTATAAATGTAGTTTGGGGATCGTGGCAATAGAAACGAACTTACTATTATTTCAATAATATTTTAAATACCTTTTTAGAGCTATTTAACGTTCAAACACACACCGCTTATTCAATCGTCCACGCCATCTTCCTTTTATATTCTGTCTCTTTCCATCTTTTGCCTCACTCACACCTTTATGTTTCATTCTGCACACATAAATAAGCTTGACTAGGAAGAGACTGGTCGCCACGACTGGGGACCAGGGAACCTGTAATTTTGCGCATAATGAATATTTTGCTTTAATTTATTTTTTTCAATTGTATCTGTTCAGACACCGCGTTAGTTGAGGTTGGTCATCTCTTAACTGCCCTGGCTTATATCTTATTATTATTGTTTATAATTATCGTGTATTACTGTTAACCTACATTGTTTTCACATATGAAAACAATATTATGGTAACTAACGAGTTTTGGAACGAGTAAACTGACTCCTTGACAATCCAAAGTGCCTGGAAATGGTTTTTAATTGAAATAAATGCTTTGATTTTGACTTGTATTTTTTATGGAGTTTCTTGCCCATTCTTCTCCATACGAGCCTACCTTTGGGATGGGACAACTAGAGAACTAGATTCATTTCTTCTTTTTTCTCTTGTAAATGACATAAATAATTACAATAGTCTAATTGGAATCTGACTGAATAGACTTGGCTCGATCGGCTGAATTGACTTCGTCTTTCGGTTGAATTAATTTGGAAATTCATGAACAACAACCCGCGTGCCTGATGAGATTTCCCATCGGTAAACATACTTACTTAACTTTCAACGGTTTTGTGGGGCAATTGTACCCATATTCTGAACAAATTGAATTATAAATAAATATACATACCTTATTTAATCCCTTCAGGAGCTGATGTTTCAAAAAACAATATGCTTACCCCCGTTATATAGGAAACACGTGTGCTAAAGTTCAACTTTCTAAAGCCAAACAGGTAGGATTTTTACTTAAACATGGTTTTTGATTTAATATCATGAATGTACAGACAGCGTCATCAACTGCTTACCCCCCACGCATTAAAATTTCGTCGGATGGGGGAGGGGGTAAGCAATTGACGACGCTGTCTGTACATGTTCTGTCAGACAATACGAGTTTCCGGCGTTCTAAAACAAAGACATTTAGAAAATCAGTGATTTTGGGAAAAGGTAATTTTTATATTTGTTCCTTATAAGATCAGTACAATATAGAATTCAGTCCTTTAATAGACCGTGCGTTTAGGCTGTGTTTGGTCTCTCAGTGAATTTACGATTTTTATTAAAAATCATCTTATTGCAAAATAACGATTTCTCACACCTTTAAGCCAGATATTGTATTATGAATTTTATGCCGACTAAGAAAAAGTTCATTATACATTATAGAGTAATGATTTAGAAATTTTTCGAAGATACGTAAACATGGACATATTTTGTACTGTATATCAAACAAGTTCTTTATGGAGAAATGTCGAAGTAATTTATGAACTCAGTTTATTCAGCTTAAGAAGTATCAATATTTACTTTAGCAAAATTGATTGAAGCTAAAATCCGAAGAAGATGAGTACAAACTGGTTATAGCGAAATGTACTGGCGAAAAATTAGGTAATTCTTGAGTATTTTGTACGCTTTACCGACCTATCTTTTCATTTAACTTCACTTTCACGAAATATATAAGGGTTTTAAAAAACACTTTGTAAAGCCGAAATTTGCATATTCTTCCCATCATTGCGATAAACAAACCTAGGCCATTACGCCGCTGTACCAAGAATTTAGATATCAACCAATCTCTCAAAAAATATAAGAAATTTCTTAAAACTATTTGTAGGTAATGAATTTTTTTTTTTTTAAATGTTATTTTAGGAAAAATTATGTCGCGCTATCGACTGTCGATCAAAAGTTATGTCGCGCTATCGATTGCCGATCAAAAGCTGTGTCGCGCTATCGGTTGCCGATCAAAAGTTGTGTCGCGCTATCGATTGCCGATCAAAAGTTGTGTCGCGCTATCGGTTGCCGATCAAAAGTTGTGTCGCGCTATCGATTGCCGATCAAAAGCTGTGTCGCGCTATCGGTTGCCGATCAAAAGCTGTGTCGCGCTATCGGTTGCCGATCAAAAGTTGTGTCGCGCTATCGATTGCCGATCAAAAGTTGTGTCGCGCTATCGATTTCCGATCAAAAGTTGTGTCGCACTATCGATTGCCAATCAAAAGTGGTGTCGCACTATCGATTGCCTATCAAAAGTTGTGTCTCGCTATTGTTTATCGATCAAACGTTGTGTCGCGCTATCGATTGCCGTTCAAAAGTTATGTCGCGCTATCAGTTGCCGAACAAAAGTTGTATCGCGCTAACGTTCGTCGAGCATATTATAAGTGGTGTCGCACTAACATACGCCGAACTGATATTCTGTCGCACCACTTATGGTCGACATAATGTACTGTCGCCCTGTCATTTGTCGTGTATTTGTTTGTCGCAACTTTGAGATAGAGTCATTAATTACTTGGCACATCATTTTATACGAATTCAGCATTGCTATTCTGTAACAATCTCTCTCAATGAGCTCTAGGTGAAGTGAGCTGTCATCCAACCATCGGCTTGGGATTGACAAACAATTTACATTATTCCAATCATAATCGATATTTATTTAATACTTCTGTTAATTTGAAAGCATTTTGGAAACCAAAGTAGTGAAGTATGTTGCGTAAGTAGTTGAAATAATTGAAAGAAATAAAATGGTCGATAAAATAAGTTATAATAAATATGAATTATGATTGATACTTTGTCTATCCCTATTATAGTATCGGGTTGGAAGAGAGCTCACTTCATCTAGAGTTATATAAGGGATATTGTTATAGATCAGCATAACTGTTCCATTTTTGAAATTTGAATACTGTCTATTCAGAGGTGGTAAAACAATAGACACAATTCACCAGATTTTTCAAAAATGGAACAGACGTATAATGAAATTATCTACCAAATCAAACAACATAATCCACCAGATAAACATACAGTACTCCACCTAGGTCGTTGAACTCGCACCACGTCATAATGCTGAAGTTTTCCACTAAGTAGCTATTAAAACTTTGTCCATTGCCAGTACTTTTGTGGCCATTATTGTATAGAACCACTACAGTACTTTGTGCAAGAGATGTTTAGTGCAAACGCTAAAACGATTTAAAGAATGCTTTTGACTTGAAACAAAGGTTGTTTAATTATTTTAAAAAGTTGATATTAATTCAAACTCTATTTTCTTTACAAAAAGGGTAACTATGTAAAAATGTTATCAAGTTTTTATAAAAAACTTGATTGGAGAAAAAGTGTTTGGGAGTTTCTTGCTCCTTTTTCTCCATACAGACCAACTAATGTTTTAGAATGGGCAAGTAGCCTTAATTTTCTGAGTAACTGACCGACTCTTTGACAATCTAAAAGTGGCTGTCCACAGTCTAATTGTATTTAATTAAACTGTGCTTTGACTTTATCTTTAAACAATTTCAATATACTTGGAAAAAGGCTAGGCAGATGATCATAGATATCGATCCAAAGTACTTAACATATAGGATAATTTGTAACCCGTATTAAGGTTCCCGAGGGATAATTAAGGACTTAGGTTTAATACTAAAGTCTTCGCAGACGAATTCGCGTGCTAAAGCTAGTGCGAACTGCCAGACTGTGGAATTCGCTGCCCGCCTCTCTGTTCCCTGATAAGTATAATCTGGGTATCTTCAAGGCACGAGTGAACCGGTTCATCCTAGGCAAGCGTGTTCCAACTTAGGCCGCATCATCACGTAAGATCAGGTGAATTGCGGTCATACGAAAGCCTATTTCAATATAAAAAAAAATAGTATTTTCATAAAATAACGTCAGCTTTCCATCAAAACAAATTACAATTTTCCACGGATTATTTCACTTTTAAATTGGCCAGTTTGTTTATTAACTTTATAAGCCTTTTTCAGCGGCTGTGGTCACGGCTATTACCCTTCAATATGAAACTTTTATCTCTAATTGAAGTGGTAAAAGGTTCTATAGTGACCGAGTGAGTCGAGGGAAGCCTGGGAGCAGGGTAAATTGTTTGTCAACGTTTGGTTTATAACCAGGTTGTGGTGGAGAATGCTAGCTAGTACATTTCGGTTTAATTGTATACTACATAGTATACAATGAAACCGAAATACTAAAAATGCATCCTAGCATTTTGGTTCAATTTAATACAATACAACAGCAGATTGACTGACACACATTGTCTATGAGGGAATCGCGGGTTTACAGCTCATAAAAGTATATCAATTGATTAGTACCAATCTACACCTGTATTAGTGTCAACCATTGATGTGAATAAAGCCAATGAACTAAACAAATATTTTGTATAGTAAATCCATATTATCCATATACATACTATAATATTATAAATGCGAAAGTAACTCTGTCTGTTACGCTTTCACGATGAAACAGCTGAACCAATTTTGATGAAATTTGGTATAAGGATGACTTGAATCCTGGGGAAGGACATAGGCTACTTTTTAATCTGCAACTTCATCTGCATCCGCGATAACCGACATCCACGCGGACGAAGTCGTGGGCAAAAGTTTGTATAATTATAAATGGGTATTTTTATATTTGAAAATTTACGTTTCTTACATTTACTCTGTGCTGAGCCCTCTGGTAGTATGACAGGTAACCAGTTCACAAAATATCACCGACATTTTTACAGATATGAAGTCTATAAATTCTTACTGTTTCTAGCCGCTGGTCTCGGCTGTCATTCGTAGATCTTTGACAGTCATAATAGATAGTCAGAATCTAGAAAATCTGACAAGCAGTCTTAGCAAGGGGTATCGTATTACCCAACAACTAGATTGTGGAGGTCAGATAGGCAGTCGCTCCATGTAAAACACTGGTATTCAGCTAGAACCAGTTAGACTAGAAGCCGACCCCGAGATAGCTAGGAAAAGGCCTTATAATGTAAACTGTGACTAGAAATTCTTATTCTGAAACCTAAAACAAAATATCACGGCTGGAAACCAAGATTCCTTTGTGTAAATTCGATCAATAAACCAAAATAAAAATACATTAAATACGCGCTCACATCAAAAGTTGACATCACGTTATATGCAAATTACGTCAAACGAAGTTAGGCGACATCCTTTTAACGTGATAAAAGCGTGTGAAGATGAAAGCAAAGCGTACATTAACATCTTTTAAAGCTACATTTTAGGGCCTAATACACATCATTTATTATACCATGACGCTTTATACGACTGCTGTTTTTTTTTCATTAAGTATTTAGCCTATTGCGCCAAAATGCAGAGCAAAAAGCGGTCTTTACCCTGGTAAAGACCGCTCTAATGCAGGAAAATAGCAGCTCCAATGTAGGGTAAAGCCAGCTCCAACACAGAGAAAAGACTGCTCCAATGCAGGGTAAAGCCAGGTCCAACACAAAACAAGGATAGCTCCAATAGACAGGGTAAAGCCAGCTCTAATGCGGAAGTAAGACAGCTTCAATACAGGTCAAAGATAGCATGAGTTCAAGACAAAATCAGCTCCAAGGCAGGTAAAGACAGCTACAATGCAGAACAAAGACAGCTGCAATTAAAGAAAGATTGAATACAAGACAAGGACGGCTCAAATGCAAGATAAACCCAGCTCGATTGCAGGGTAAAGAAAACTCCAATGCAGGGTAAAGCCAGCTCCAATGCAGGGAAACGGCAGCCTTAATAAAGAGTATAAACAGCTACAATACAGGGTAAACTCGGCTCAAATGCAGGACCAAGACAGACTGAGTCCAAGACAAGGACGGCTCAAATGCAAAGACACCTAGAATGTAGGGTAAACAATGCTCCAAAGCGTGGTAAAGACACCTGGAACGCAAGGTAAAAACAGTGTAGTACCAATGTAGGGTAAAAATAGCTTCAATGCAGAGTAAGAGGAAAGACAAGCTCTGACACTGGACAAAATAAGCGCTAATGTACAACAGTCAGCTCCAATGCAGGTCAAAGATAGCTACAATGTTGGGTAAAGACAGCTCCAATGTTGGGTAAAGATAAGACAGCTCCAATATAGGATTAAGACAGCTTAAATGCCTTCTGTTACTATTTACTGCCTTTTAGTGCCACTTAGGGAGTAGGTAAGTTCATCAATGACGCAACTTAAATACGATACATTCTCGACTTGTTTACCATTACACACGTTTGTATGAAACCTTACATTTGTATCAATACAAATGCGCTGAATCGTCGATGTCGACGCGCCGTTGCGTCTATGATATGGTAATTAGCTTTGAACAAAACTTACTAACATACTTACAGATCAACGACGATAATTGTAACCGCCATGATATTTTGACAAGTTTTGGTTTTTTTTTTTTTTTTATTCTTTAATTTTATAGGAGGCTTTTATCCACTATGGCATGCCAGCCTCATCGTACCTTAAACTATCTTATCTCTACATACAATGCTTGAACAAATCAGATAGGAGGTTTGCGGTCTCAGGTGTAGGTTGCGCTAAAATATTGATGTAGGGGCTAATATCATATTCATTCAAGTTTTGGTTGACCGGTAAAAAATGCCTAAGGCATTAAGTTCACGTTGTATATTTTGTTCAATAATAAATAAATAAGTAAACAGTTACCTATAAAAGAAATGTTGATACTGAAATGTTGATACTGAAATGCTGATGCTGATTCTAACGCCTACAGCTGCTCTTTAGTCTCTTCCAAAATATTCTCAGTGCTATAAAAAGCGTTTTCTGCAAAATGTACACGCATTGTGCAAAGCTCTTCACGCTTACATTGTTTCTAAAAGCAAATATCGAAGAAATTGGTTTATTCAAGAAACGCACGAGACACGCGAAATTGATGCAAAATGGATTACAATATATTTGAATTTGCGGTTCTCGGTTGCGCGAATGTGGGAATATGAGACTAATATAATTCTTGTGAAAAATTTCTCATACGTGCGGTGAATGGAGTTATACTTTATGTTTGAAACTTTAGATTTGCTTCAGATGTCTGTGGGTGTACCTAATGAAGGTTGTTTTACAACTTTGTGTTACGTATAGAAAAGATAGAAGGTGCTTTATTGTAAACTAACTGATGTCCGCGACTTTGTTCGCGTGATGTTCTGTTTTCAGCGGGGTTTTAATATTTTGCGCGGCACCCCTTACTCCTTATAACATCAGCAGGATCTGCCAGTGAAAGTCCCGTCAAAATCGGTCCAGCCGTTTCAGAGATTAGCTGGAACGAATGTTTTTTTTTTGTTATGCGCTTTCCATGTTATTTCTTCACCACCCTTGGTTGACTGGAAGAGAATGCCTAAAGCATTAAAGTAGCCGTTGTACCTCGGAGCATGAAGTATAAAAAAAATCGCGGTAACGAAAATGTAGGCACACGCTTGTATAAAATAATAGAATGAATAGCTATAATTAGATAGGTAATATAATAAAACGACCCTGTGCAAAAATTGCGTGAGTACTTCTCGAAACCTTGTCCCAGTGATAATAATCTCACTATCAGTTCATTTATAAGCTATCAGCTGATAGTAAAGTTTTCATAAGTATCTACTCGTATTTAAATCTAATATACCTATTTGCATGATTCACCGTGAGTAATACTTACGCTCGTTAGACTTCTTGTATGACCAATATTGTCAGACTGTTTCAAGAGTTTCATAGTTTTTTTTTTTGGCAGAATGGGAAATCCTCGTGGACACCCAGACTGTCTTACAGGTGAGCCAGTCTGGGTGGCTGCCGGACTATTACCGGCTAAAACCACAGTCCTGCCTTACAATAAATCCAAGACAAGGAATGCCAATGCTGCTGTTGTCTACAGATGTTACAATTGTTTACATGTTTTTCTTATCCGTATCGATATGACAGTTATCGTCCTTCTACTGGACTAATTTTAGTAGCTTATATAACTAACCTAAATCTACGTGATTCCATTGTTATTATTATTACTTTTTTGACGTGACAACGTCTTATAATTCGATAGAGCCGGCTGCACGCACGAAAAAACATGACGTCATGCGGCGTTACGGCGTTACATGACGTCATGCGGCGTTACCTCGCTCTGCGGCGTTACGTCGCTCTGAGGCGTTCCAAGTGAAAAGTGAATGTGGTGTCAATTGTTTATAGCAACGATAATTACAGCGATAAAGGTAATGATTCTTTCGCGTTGTCACGTTCAACTATCGTCAGTAAACCAACTTTACAGACAACCAATTTTTTTATTATAGGACCGACTTTTTGGAGGACGTTGCGTTGGTATAGTAAAACCAGGATCAGTCGGGGGTTGTGGAAGTATCGTCAGTTCCCGCGACCCCCGACGTAGGTGTGACACGGAACACCGGGGTGGTTTTTAGTCAGTAAGAGTCTGACATACCCCTTCGTCAGCCCCAAGGCGGAGAAAACCTATGAGAATTTCCCACCCCAGAACAAAAAAACAACAGGATAATTGCCCCAGGGATATTGTTGCCTCGATGCTTATTACTCTAGTTTCGTTGTTGAATAAAATGTTATTTTCAACCGATTTTAAAAAAGAAGGAGGTTCTAAATTCGACTGTATGTTTTTTTTTCAACCGGCTTCTTTTTTTTGTATATTTATTACATTTCTCCGGAAAATGTAAAGCTATTTTGAAAATTATTTTTTTTATGGTTTATTGCGGGATAAATGTCCTCTTTCTCGGTTGGGCCCCTAAACGTAATTTATATAAATTAGGCAACTATCCCCTTTATGAGACAGATGTTCAGAAATTTAGAGGTCCGTTAAAATCGCCAATGCTCTGGAAATGGAAATGGTTTTTTACTTTCATAACTTTAAAGAAAATAAACCAAAGTACTCACTCCTTTTACAAATAGGGTAAGGTTTTGCATTTTGTTCTGAGAGATATAAAGTAATTTCAAAAAGTGTGACAACTATCCGACTTTTACCCTATTGGAATTGATATGTTCCATTCATTTGGACGAGAAAATCGGTTACTGATTGCCTGACTTGAGCCGGCAAATTTATTCATACATTTTCCTCCTTACTTATAGGTACCTGTAAATAATGACACCTATTATTATCACGTGTGTGTATAAAAACATAACAAGTGATAATAGTAATGAGGAGAAACAGTGCATTTGTTAAAAGTCTGTTCTTTATAAATATATCCTTAATAATAATATACAAATATCGACTTTAATGTCCGTCACATACGTAGCTATAGTATAATATTATAGCTAGCCACCACACCGCACACGGTAGCTATATGTAATAATATATTTTCTCCCTTATAACGTCTGCGATCGTTGTTGGTTTCACATTTTTGAAATATATTTGTAGGATCGTCAGGAGCGAGCGATCGAGGAGGAATGCCGAGTGGTATAGTACATCGTCAGGACTATAGACGTTCCCATTATCCCATTAGGGATAAACAAGACCGTGTAAAAACAATAGGGTATTACACCCATTTTTGAAAAGTGTCTCAATGAAATTCTGTAGTGCTAATATGCCACCAAAAAAAACATAAAATTTTTATTCAATCGATAAGTGCCATAAAAATGCATCTAAATTTTAAATTTTCAAATTTCGCGCGTAGTTTGACGAAAACGCCTCTTACTGGACGCCATATTGCTCAGCGTAAATGACGTCAGTTCGTTTTGCATCAAATGAGCTCATATTAAATATGATAATTGTATATCATTTAAAAATAATTAAAAGCGTATTTTGTAATAGGTGTAATAATGAAAAAAATTCGTTGGTTACGAAAATAATAAAAGTACTAAGCCTATATTACGCCAATAGGTTGACTGACAGTTGACAATTTTTTGTTTACACAGCCGTATGGCGTAATAACATGGCCGCTACTATTTCACGGTGTTTTATAGCAGATTAAAAATACTGAAAACTTTGAATTGAAGTTAAAAATTTGCTTTGTTATTTTATGAACTAAAACTTACATTTTCCGACTGCTTTATGCCTAAACTGTCTCAATAACATATTAATAGATTTTTTCTCGTATGGAGTAAAATACCCTATTACACACTATTAGTAAAGAAAACACAATACAAATGGTAATCAGTAACAAGAATAAAGTAAGTTAAAGGTACAACAACAATACAGTTAATCGAACAGACCATTAAGGTCGCACAGTTCGTACAGTGGCCAAGCCATCCAATAATAAACGAACAAACTCTTAAGGTTTACAGTTCGTACAGCAGCCTAAGCCACCCAATGATAATGCGAACAAACCCGTAAGGTTTATAGTTCGTACAGCAGCCTAAGCCACCCAATGATAAACGAACAAACCCTTAAGGTTTATAGTTCGTACAGTAGCATAAGCCACCCAAATACAAAGTGTATTGCTCGCTAGCAGCAAGCCTATACAGCTATGTGAATATACAGCAGCGCTGTACCAGGTAAACCGACAGTATTGTCGGGAGCAGGAACTCTTTACTGAGTCGAATTCGAGGACCGACTGCCATACTTACGGAGTGCACGCTCTTTTATAAGGCAATGCCCCCCACCTTGCAACCTCTTCTTAACAAGTCTGCCCAATGACGCACGGAAGTGCGTCACGCGTTTACTTGATACAAAACACTAAAATTTGCTAAATCTAATATGATTTCATTATAAAGTAATCAAATGACATAATAATAATTGTCATAGATAAACAATAGTGATTTCATAAAGTAATTCGTTTTATATTTAAAGTAACGTGTCAACAATTGTTTTGAATAAAACCATCGATAACAATTATCGAAATAAAGTAACCACAAATCAGTGTGCACACACAATAAATCATGTTTCGAATTAATAGACAATATTTGATAGTAAAATCACATAAATTAACAATAAGAAACACAAATCACAACAAATTTAGTTAACACCCACAATTGTGATTAATAAACTGTCTCCGACATATTAATATGCCTAATATATCTGTCCACATATTTTGGTGATGTAGTATAAATATATATTATAGCTGATCGTAATATGCCTTGCTATAAATTATATTAATATATATTATAGCTACGTCTGTGACGGGCTTAAACAGGTAGAAATTAATTTAATTTTAGAATGGCAAATTTAGAATGATAATTTGAAGGTGTTATAGTATATGTTGTAACACATACTATATTTACTTTTATAAGCATGCAATCATTTTTCATAATTGCTGTTTACATTTTATAATACTTGTTTTTATAGATTCATGGAATCTCTTATAATTTAAATGGGCCTTTAAAGGTACTTACATTATATTCCATCGAGCAAAAAAACTGTGCGTCTGCTAATTAAATATATTATAGTTCCCTTTTTATAAATCTGGAAAATAAATAATGTTTTGTTATGACATGTTTGTCAATGACAGTTGTCAATCTTGACAATTATTGTCGAAGTAATTCTTTTAATTCGTTTTCGGCTTATATAACTTAAAACCTTTAAACTGATATTTTGTAGTCGAATATATGTGTGTATTGCTGTATTTTATACTAAACAGCTGGACACCCGCTAATGTATCTGGTGTTCTTAAAAATCCTATACGCACTAATCGAATAAAAATAACTGGCAGCCTACAATAATTGAGTCTGGCCGGTACTATAATACCCCGATATGTGACGATACGGGCGTTCTAGAAATAAAATTCATACTTGGAAAATAATATGAATTTCGGAAGAGCCGACAGGAAAGAAACCTGTCAAATGGGGCAGTCTAGATCTCGCTGTCCACTAAGTAACACGCTGAATTACTTAGAAGTCTACCGGTCCACAACCAAAAGTCGGTAACAGTCCTGAGTCGTGCCATCGAGCTGTCGCGTGCCTGCTGCTCCCAGGGCGGGTCTTACTGCTAAGATTCCCCGGGGACTTCCGTCCCAAAGCTAGGAGCCGACCGGGGCAGTCTTATCTTCGGCCGATCCTGTTTTCCGGCCAGGCTGTGGAGCCTGGAAATCTCTGCCACAACTTAGTGCGTCTAGGTTAGTGTTTTTTATATCTCTGTTTTTATACTCATCGCATTCTTGTGAGAGCTATTAAAATTTTAATGTACCAGTCTAGTTAGCCTTTTATTTCATAAAAGCAGTAGAATTGTTACAGTGTAGCGCAAACTAAACTTTATCTGTAATTTCTTTTTCGAAAAACACATAAGTATTTGTTTACATGTTGGTACAATGTATAGAAACAGATTTCCGTTTATCGATATAAACATTGGTGAAATAAAATTGTACCAAAGACTAATTCGAGGCCCTTTGCTTCTGATACGTGACTGTTTGCGCCTGATACGATGCTCTTTTCGTCCGATGGGAATTCCCTTTGATCGGTAACTGTGGGAAATACATCGGACTTCAAAGAAACATTCCGTTATCATATTATTGGATGAGAATTAGGTCATTGTTACTATACTAGTGTGTGTGTGTGTGTATTCCGGGATATATCTTATCTGCTTCGCCTTTTCCCAAATATGTTGGGGTCGTCTTTCAGTCTAACCGGATGCACCAGGCTGAATACCAGTGTTTTACATAGAGCGAATGCCTATCTGATCTCCACAGTGGGTAACACACAATCCCTTAAGATCAGGGTCTTTAACCAGTACGTCCTACCAGTAATGACCTATGGACCTGAAACGTTGACACTCACTGTAGGCCTGGTCCACAAATTCAAGGTTTCTCAGCGTGCTATGGAGAGAGCGATGCTCGGGGTTTCTCTGGTGGATAGAATTCCTAATGAAGTCATTCGCCAGAGAACTAAAGTCACCGACAATGCGTGTCGAATCAGCACGCTGAAGTGAAAGTGGGCCGGCCACGTCTGCAGACGGACAGACGGTAGATGGAGCAGACACGCTCTAGAGTGAATACCGCGTTTGGGCAAGCGTAGTGTGGGACGCCCTGCGGCACAATAGACCGACAATTTAAAGAAGGTGGCTGGCAGCGGATGGATGCGGGCTGCCCAAGACCGGGTTGGTTGGCGATCTCTGGGGGAGGCCTACGTTCAGCAGTGGACGGCAATAGGCTGATATGATGATGATGACAATACCCCTTGGTAATAGTCGTAGTCAGACCTTCTGGCTTCCGACTCCTACCCATAACGACATGTCAAAGGTCTACCAGTAACAACGGGGACGGTTTTACGTATTTTCCGAGGCAAGGAAGGGTTTTAGTATAAAATGAAACAACCATCATCCATTTATCCATTCATTCTGGGATACATCTATTGAATCTAAAATAAACTTCAAAGCAGTCAAAATGTATATACATAGAATTTTAATAAATAAATACCTATGCCCACTGCTGGGCATAGGTCGCGAGGTGTTGTGGTACTCAGAAGAACGCTGCTACCCATTCTCTGGTCAATATCCTTCTGTCGCCTTGCCATGACACCCATCAATTTGGTATGAAAATAGCTTGAACTATGGGGAAGGACATAGGCTACTTTTTAATCCGCGACATCGTCTCCATCCGCGATAACCGACATTGACGCGTCCGAAGTCGCGGGCAAAAGCTAGTATCTGTATGTAATATTTTTACAAAAATACCTGTTAGGGTGTTACCAGACCAATCGATCGATCGTCGATCGACGGCATCGATCGATGGTAGAATAGATTAGTTGAAGTTGATCGATAGTTTCTACCAGACCAATCGAACGATTGTCGATCGACGATCGATCGATGGTAGAATGGATTAGTCGACGTCAACTGAGCTGCTTGATTATTATTAGTGGTGGATCGATCAACGTCGACCGATGCCATCGATCGGCAATCGATCGATTAGTTAGTCGATCGGTATCCGTCGATCAGCCAAAGCTACCACACCAATCGATCAACGTCGATCGATGTCGACCGATGGCATCGATCGATCATCGATCGATTTGTGTAGCTTAACACCCTTACACAAAAAAAAATGGGCCCTATCGGTAAAGCCGTTTTCAAGTGCTCTTTCATATTTATGTGCCAATTGTTTTTTATTTATATAGGTAGTTTTATGTCTTATGTACTAGCCTGTATGTCCTACACAAGAAGCTTATAGATAAAAGTGGAGGCAACACTCTAAATACCTAAGTGAAGCCAACTGTGGGCAGACGCTCTCTTTCTGAATGCATACATAAGATAAAGAAAACACATATCACTGTCTCGTTCTTATGTATGCATTCAGAAAGAGAGCATCAGCCCACAGTTGGTTTCAAGTTTTTGTTCTAAGTGTTGGCTCCATTTATACCTATATCTTCATGGTCCTACATAACAAATGACCAACAAAACTAGATGACAGGTACCTAAAAAAAAACTGGCCAAATGCGATTGGATTGACTGGCCACTCGCGCACGAAGGGTTCCGTACAAAAACGGCAAAAAATCACGTTTGTTGTATGGGAGCCCCCTTAAGTATTTGTTTTATTTTGTTTTTAGTATTTGATATTAGAGCGGCAACATAAATACATCATTTGTGAAAATTTCAACTGTCTAGCTATCGCGGTTCTTGAGATACAGCCTAGTGACAGACAGACGGACGGACAGACAGCGAAGTCTTAGTAATAGGGTTCCGTTTTTACCCTTTAGGCACGGAACCTTAATAAAAACGAAGAAATACTAAGAATTATTTATTTGTTTATTTATCAAAACTTACCTTTTTTATTCGATACATATCGAGGTCATGGGTTTACTGTTTGATATATAGTGACTTTGCTGTATTAGAACGTTGAATAGAAATTAAATCCGATTTGATGCCTGCAAATAAAATATTTTAGGGACAGAAAATCTCTGTTTATGTTACCTAAAACCTAGGTGGTACCTTACATTGGTTCTTAGTATGATACTAAACGTTACATCAATATGTGCCATATTTTGGTCAAACAAGTAATTCATTCATTCATTACGTACACATGGCTACACATCAAGCTATACATTTCCAGTTAATGCTGATCTCGCATTTTACAGGATTTACGTACAATGCGAGATCAGCTTGTACTGGAAATGTATAGCTTGATGTGTAGCCGTGTGTACCTACCTACACGTGCCTCGGCATGCAACGTACTACGCTCAAAATTGTGTACTAACTCGGATTGCTCGAACTTATAACAGTAATTTGACGACACGTTTCGTCGCGGGTTCGATTCCCGCACGGAACAAATATTTGTATGGCCTACAGATAGTTGTTGCGGGTCTGGCTGTTTGTGTATGTGAGTTTATATGTTTGTAAACGTACCCACGACACAGGAGAAATTCCTAGTGTGGGGAAACGTTTTTCTATAAAAATAAATAAATATTTCTCTCAAGTTGATGTATTTTGTCGACGACACGGTTGGCGCAGTGATCGACTGCTGCGCAGCGTGTTGCGGGTTCGATTCCCGCCCAGGGTAAACATTTGTGTGATGAGCACTTGTGTTTGCCTTGTGTCTGGGTGTTGTTTATCTATATATGTATGTATTTACAAAAAGAAAATGTATTTGTGTATGTATATCAGCTGTCTGACACCCATAGTACAGGGTCTCCCTAGTTTGGGGTCAGATGGCCGTGTGTGAAAAAATGTCCCCACATATTATTATTCTCGTTTATTCATTTTCTTAACATATTAAATTACATTTTTAAATATTAGTAAAAAAATAAATAAAAACATTTAAAAATATAAAAAAATAGTAGCCCACCGGTATCGGGAACAGGGTCCAAGCTACCGGTGGTCAGGGCTCCTGAGAGAGGAATCTCCTGACTATACGCGCCGTGTCCAGGAGTACCGCTTTCTGTATCAAGCCCTTGATCCAGCTGCCCAACGAGAGCCTCCTTTGGTGTTGGTCGAGGCTCTTGGAAATGAGTCCATTGACCGTAACGACTATCGGCACAATGACTGCTGTATTCACATCCCACATGTCGACAACCTCGCGAGCCAAGTCAAGATACTTAATTTGTTTATCTTTCTCGGTTTTCACGAGGTTCTCGTCATGCGGAACCGCTATATCAACAATCATTGCGCCACGCTCTAATCGATCTATCACCACTATGTCAGGTTTATTGGCAACAATAGTCCTGTCAGTGATGATAGATCGATCCGAATACAACGTGATATGGCCATTTTCGAGAACTGGGTCGGGCACATACCTGTAGTACGGTACCTCCGACTCCACAAGCCTGTACTTTAGAGCAAGTTGCTGGTGGATAATCCTAGCTACAAGGTTGTGTCTATGCAAGTAGTCTCCGTTAGCTAGACGAGAGCACCCAGAGATAATGTGTCAGATTGATTCTCCCGGTCGGTGGCATGCCCGACAAATGTCAACCGTGCCGTCCTTCACAATATACCTCCGGTAGTTGTTCGTCATCATAACTTCGTCCATAATCGCACAGACAAAACCTTCGGTTTCCCCAAACACGTCACCGAAACGCAGCCAGGATACGGACGCCAAGAAATCTACATCAGGCCCATGTAGGGCCCGGTAGAAGCGCCCGTGAAGCTCCTTGCTCTGCCATACCTCCTTGCGGTCATTAGTATCGAGTACTACAGGTTTGCGCCAGTTCTCGTTCGCTAAGGAGAGCGGGGTGAGGCCCTTGTCCACTGAGACCACATCTCGATGCATACACACGTCGGTTTTAAGGAAGTACTCCCTGAGACTGCATACCTCACGGTTGTGCAGGGACTTAGCATTAAGAAAGCCTCGGCCTCCGCACTTTCGTGGGATATACAGTCTCATTACCGATGACCGTGGGTGATGCATCCGATTTGCGGTCAGCAATGTACGGACCCTCCTATCCAGGGCGTCAAGTTCCGTCTGAGTCCACTTGAGTATGCCGAAAGAGTACATAAAACCGGCATGACCCATCCGTTGAAGGCGCGCACCTTGTTTCCGCCTGATAAAAAACTATTTAACACTTTATTCAGGCGGCCAAAGAAGCGCTCCTTCAACGATTGTTTCATGTCGGCAGCATTGATGCCTAACGCTTCCGATATACCCAAGTACTTGTAGGTTTCGGTTGAGGCGAGGGATCTAAGGCGTATGGAATCCGAGAGTTGGGTATTGGTTATTATTATTATTATTATTATTTAACTGTACAAAACCTAGTTTTAAAGCTCAGCTTAAAAATATAATTTTGAAAGACAAATAGCAAGCAACTACGCTCTGCTCATCATCATCATTAATCTCTTAAAACTACGCTCAATTAATTCATTACTTTATTTTTACATATTTTATTAACTTAAGTTCTCTAAATTTTAATTATCATCTACATACTCTCTGAAGTCCTTTTGCATGGTTTACATATATTATGTTAAACAGAAAAACTTATTATTAGCCGTACAAAATGTTTTATATCCCTGTAATAGTTTACAAGTATCGCTGTTGGTTTTCTGAATAAAGAACAATAAAACACTGCTGGTCAGCCCCCAAGGAGGTTCAGCTGTAATCGCCATGCTTGGCCGATGCATGTTGGCGATCGCAGTAGGTGTTATGGTACTCAGAAGGACGCTGCTGCCCATCCTCTCGTCGACCTACCATCTATTTATCTGCCTTCCTCTTTGTCTCTTCCCATTTCTGGAATACCTTCCGTGAATTTTTTTATCCATTTCCCTGTCTGTAAAGGCAGAATCTACAAACAAATATGTCCATTTCCAGGGAAAATACTTCGTAGATCTTTTATTACAAGTATATAGCTTCGATTCTTTCTTGAACTTCAAGGATCCGAGAAAGGGAAATGAAACGATTTCCCGGACACCCTTCAGTCTAAGCGATTATTGGTTTGTGATTCTGTTGGCAATAAGTACCTAAGTCTTTTAAAAGAATTGCGTACACGAGAACGTTTACGTAACCAAACAACAGAAAAAAATTGGTTACACTGTACACATTACTTACATATTATTTATTATTAGAACAAATGGATTTGAAAGAAATAAATAAAGAAAAAAAATTGGTTGTCTGTACAGTCGGTTTACTGACGATAGTTGATCGTGACAACGCGAAAGAATCATTACTTTAATCGCTGTAATTATCGTTGCTATAAACAATTGACACCACATTCACTTTTCACTTGGAACGCCTCAGAGCGAGGTAACGCCGCAGAGCGAGGTAACGCCGCATGACGTCATGTAACGCCGTAACGCCGCATGACGTCATGTTTTTTCGTTCGTGCAGCCGGCTATCGAATTATAAGACGTTGTCACGTCAAAAATGTTGTTACTGGGTAACACCATACCCCTTAGTAAACCTGGTTGTCAGACTTTCTGACTTCTGACTACCTACGAGTGTTAAAGATCTACGAATGACAGACGAGACCAACGGCTTTATGTAGGTATTTTACAAGTCACGAAGGGATCTCAGTATGAAACAGATGGTCACCCATCTATAGACCGACCGCGGCAACCATAGCTTAAAGACGAACGATTGACACAAAAAAAAATATTCGGTTTAGAATCATGTTCTTAAATTCATGTTAAAACTTTCTGTTACAATGTTCTTTTCATATTCTTTCTATCGTCGCCTTGTACCTAAGGACCGCCTACGCGTCGCGTCTCCCGTCGCGCGTCTAATCGTCAAATGGACGGTGGACCACCACCCGTCGACTCGGCAACTAATTGTCACCAACTCCCTTGAATTGTTAGCAATAATTACTAGCATGTCGCGCGCGACTGTTGCTGGGTAACTATCATCTATAATACATGTAATTGAGCTTAAGTGGGATCATGTTTCGTATTGTGTGTTGTATCATATATCTTAGATGAGTAATTATTATATGTCTTTATTATGACATAGATTCATAGTCACTATTATCAGTTCATATCGCACCATTGGTAAGACAATCCATACTATCCATACTCCATACTTAATATTATAAATGTGAAAGTAACTCTGTCTGTTACGCTTTCACGATGAAACGACTAAACCGATTTTTATGAAATTTGGTATGAAATTTTTTATTTATTTATTTAATGGTCTATCTACAATTTGTTACACTGTTTATCCTAATAATACAAGCAATGTGATACAAGTATAGTGTACAATATGATGCGATAGACACAGCATGCAAAAACAAAGGTATTACATCTATAATAAAAATACAATAATAGTGCAGAAATAACACTCAACAGCTAGTGGGTAGATATAAAAGTGGATAGAAAGAAACACAGCAGATACAAAGATGACAGAGGTAAAAAATAAAGGCAATATGGTGGTTAGTTTTGATGGACCTGGCTCTTGAATTTTTGAAGCGTTGTGGAAAATATATCTGCAGATTCATCACAATTATTAAGAAGTCTGCAAATTCTGGGGATGGGGGAGTTAGACCCAGATACAGTTTTGCGGAATGGGGGACGCAAAAGTTTGATAGGGTGACGCGGATAATTGTGGGGTATGTTAAAGCTAAGCTTACGTAACAACAACAACGTAAAATACAAAATAGCTTGAACCCTGGGGAAGGACATAGGCTACTTATTAATCCGCGACTTCATCTGCATACGCGATAACCGACATTCACGCGGACGAAGTCGCGGGCAAAAGCTAGTGTTATATACATCGGTAGGATGATATTATCAACTACATACGTTACCCCTGAATGCCGTAGGCTATCTTTTACAATCAAAAAAGCGGCCAAGTGCGAGTCGGACTCGCCCATTAAAGGGTTCCGTAGCAACAATTAACATAATATAAAAGTTCTCGTAGTTCGTTGTAACTTTGATCGATGTTTCAATAATAGTGTATTTTTTTAAATTGCGGTTTACGATTTATGACGTATTAAAAAAAAAACTACTTACTAGATCTCGTTCAAACCAATTTTCGGTGGAAGTTTACGTGGTAATGTACAGTCAGCAAAAGAGACTCTAGTTATGATGGTCATCGGAAATGGTTGAAGTTTACTTAGAAATTAAATAAAATCATTGAAATGTTTATTCTCTATTAATTTTATTTTATTCAAAAACATCCATCGTTTTCTAAGTAAACTTTAACTATACCTGACGACCCTGCATACCTATCTACTTGGCTGACTGTACATCATATTTTTTTTTTGTGTTATCGTTCTCTTATTTTAGAAGTTACGGGGGGGAGGGGGACACGTTTTACCCGTGTGACACGTTTTTCAGAAGTGTCTCTGGAGCAAACTATTCAGTTTAGAAAAAAAATGATATTAGAAACCTCAATATCATTTTTGAAGACCTATCCATAGATACCCCAAACGTATAGGTGTAATGAAAAAAAAAATTTGAGTTTCAGTTCTAAGTATGATGAACCCCCAAAATGTATTACTTTTTTTTTCTATTTTTGTGTGAAAATCTTCATGCGGTTCACAGAATACACCAACTTACCAAGTTTCAACAGTATAGTTCTTATAGTTTCGGAATAAAGTGGCTGTGACATTCGGACGGACAGACAGACATGACGAATCCATAAGGGTTCCGTATTTTGCCATTTCGCTACGAGACTCTAAAAATTAGAAATCCATCAATAAAATTCCGCAGACGAAGTCATGGGCAATTGCTAGAATACTATAAATCAGGGGTGACCAACTTGATTAAACCCAAGATCTACTGTTAACTGACTAGACTCAGCCATTTTTTTTATTCCGAATTTATTTTCAGGACTTTTAGGCATAATGTATGCCAGTCCCATCGTACCCTTGTCTTAATACATTACAACAAATTAACCTACCATATTTGGGTCATAAATTTGAATAGAACCTTCGCCTCGACACTATTTGGCCAGTACTGCTTCTTAAACTTAACATTGAATTGTTTTTTACATACCTATATAATTACTTACAGAATAATATATCCTTATAAAACATATATAAACGTATATTTATACGTATATCGTGATGGCTTCACAGTTATGAGGGCTCATGCCTGAGGTTATGAGTTCGAAACCGGGCAAGTAATAGTGTGACATTTTCAATTCATAATATGAAAAAAAAAATTGCAGTTGTTTGTCATGAAATGACAATTACATCATTTATTCATTATGACAACACGTGACAGTCGAGACTGAAGTCTGCTTGAAACTGCTTGAGAATGCCTATAAACGTAATGTTATTGTGTGCGTGCGAAAAATAGCGGTTTGTTCTGAGTGGTCTCTCTGCTCGGGCGCGCCGCAGCCTTACGTACTTTGTGGTATTGTTATCTAATAACTGCTTTGTGAAGGTCAGGTAGACCGTCGCGTCATTTAAAGCATATGTATTCAGCTGCATCAGGTTAGACTGAAAGCCGACCTCAACATATTTGGGAAAAGGATAGGCAAATGATGATTAGGTAGTGCAGACTTGTTTTTGATCTAGTTTAACTTTTATGCTTGACGTGCAAGTATACTGCGTCCACAAAGAATCGTGGCAGAATTTGTACAAAAAAAGTTAAGAGAAGTTGAAATTCTAATTCCATACTCTTTGATACCTAAAGAGTATCTTCATGCATTTCAAATATTATTAAAACACCGAAATAAAAATTGATGTTAAAAGTGAATGATTTAACGAGAATTCATTATTTCAGAATGAAACGGTGGCTGATAGTTTCTTACACTGAAGTTGCATCGCGAGATTGAATCATGGTGTACGGGCAGTAACTCCGTACACTAAGATGTAGTATGTAGTTGGATCAATCACTCGGGATGTGTACAGGAAATAAAATCACTGTTTTGTGTCCGAGAATGATTGACAGTTTATTAGTAAGAACATTAAATTATATAATGCATAAACTAGGTTAGTTGTAGTGGGCGCGATAGCCTAGTTAGAAAAAGTACACAATTAATCGGTGAATAAGCTAACGCTTGTTCAGGTAAAAAGTAAAACAGTACATATTATGTGGCGATGCTCGTATACATGGCGAGATCTATACATTCATCTGTATGAAATAAAAATCATTTAGAGGGTTTCAAATATTTTCCAATGTGGAGAATACGTTACCAGGAGTAGATTGACATACCTGTCATATTTTTAAACCCCCGCATAATTAAAATATTTTGAAATGAATATAATTTTTTTTTGGTTTTTTCTCGTTGCCTATTTTGTATTTATAAAAAAAGTGACAAGTAACATTAACGAATCTATCAAATTGGCAGACAAGTGATGTGAATGGTTATTGATACTGGCGGAGTTGAAAAAGTAAATTGATTAATCATTATTTGTGACACTATTTCCCATTACACGATGCAATTTCAGTATAATAAACTGTCAGCCACCGTGTCGTTATGAAGTAATGAAAAATAATTTCCGTTAAACTATTCGCTTTTAACATCTATATATATTGTGGGGTTTTAAAAATATTTTAAATGCATTGAGATACTCCATAAGTAAGTACCCAAGAGTTTAGAATTAGAATTTCATCTTCTCTAAACATCTTTATTTTTTTGTACAAATCCTGCCATGATCTTTTAGCTTGCTCTACACGTTTCGAGTATTATAAAAAAAATCAACTTCATGTATACCAGTTTAAAGTTTATATTTGTTTATTATTTTAAGGTAGATGATGAAGTAGATAGGCGATTTTCGTGACCTTGTCAGGGTCACAGCACTGGTTGGGGGTCAAAACTATACAATAGAAAGACTCAACTGACTTTTCACTTCTTGTTCTAATCAGATAATTAAACTAATTCCAAGTTTCAAACAAAAACTAAATAAGTACGGACCATTGTTCTATTTTCGAACAGCTTCCATCCAACCAATCATAAAATTATATTATTTATATCTACAATAAGACTATTTCTACAGTAGCTACCTACTCGTGGTACCTACCTAATGTTTTTACACAATCCACATACCTAAGCAAACCATTAGTTACCAAAGCTTCAGAGCATAAAATACGCAATCTTTACTGTAATAATCTTAAATTATGCCTAAAATTGCGACAATATATTTTCGAACCCAACTTACAAGACCGCCTTTCTCGTTTATCCTCCACAAGCCAAAGGATATCTCGAATATCAATAAATTATTGCGAAGAAATATCTTCGTATATTAAGGGCACAATTTATTCAGTCCTTGTAAGGCTGCGTTTAACTGCGAGCGGTGGCGGCAGCGGAACAAAGCAATGTAGCAATGTCATTCAATAACAAACAAGGCGATGGCCCATCAGATGTTAACCTGCTGACAGACATTTGCAATGCCAGAGGCTTCGCAGAAGCGCTGCACTCCCAGAAACAAAGTTAAAATGTCTAATGCGTCTGAAATTACACCAACCTTTCAAATCAGAACACAGCAATTCTACGTTACGGGAGAAATAGATGAGGGCATTTCACACACGGCCATCTAACCCCAAACTAGGCAGACCCTATACTATGGGTGTCAGACAGCTGATATACATACACAAATACATTGTAATACATACGTATATAGATAAAAAACATCTAGACACAAGGCAAACACAAGTGCTCAGCACACAAACAATCATGGCTGGATTTGTAAATGAAACTATGACGTTTAGAGAAGTTGAAATTCTAATTCTTATACTCTTGGGTACCTAAGAGTATCTTCAGGCATTAACAATATTTTTAAAATCCCGCAAAAAAATAGTGAAAAGTTTAACGAAAAGCTCATTATTTCAGAACGAAACGGCGACTGACAGTATCAGTCACACTGACAGTCGCCGTTTCGTAGATTATACACTGCAATTGCATCGTTTCAAGGGAAATAATGATTATTTTTTTCCACACACTCTTGTCACATAACTTGTGTGCCAATTCGATAGATCCGTTAACGTCGCTTGTCACTTTCTATCTTTTTAACCCCCGACGAAAAAGAGGGGTGTTATAAGTTTGACGTGTCTGTGTGTCTGTGTGTCTGTGTGTCTGTGTGTCTGTCTGTGGCACTGTAGCTCTTTAACGGGTGAACCGACTTGAATGCGGTTTTTTTTATTTGAAAGTAGATTCTCTAGCGATGGTTCTTAGACATGTTTCATCAAAATCGGTTCAGCAGTTTTAAAGTTATCAGCTCTTTTGTTTGCTGCGGTAGGGATCTTAGACGCATACCGGATGTTTACTTTGCTTTCAAACATATTATTATAGGTGACCACACTGACCACACAAAACCAAACTAAATTACATTTAAAAAATTTAAAATAAAAATTAAATTAAAAATTTAAAAAAACCCCCAACGCAAAACATAAAAGCGATTATGTAAAAAGTAAAAAATAATACTTTTGTTGAGCCATCAAATGTTTGTTCGTTGAAATGGCGCTATAATGTCGCGGCGGGGTACCGCTAAGTTTAAAGCAATAACTAAATATCTAAAATAGCGAAATGATGGTAACTAGATTTGCAACAAGATTAACAACTAGATTAGCAACATAAATTTGATAATATCGAAGCAAATTGGTCGGAAATGCTGGTAAATTAATAGACAGTGAATGAAATTGAGGGACTGACTTACTTAAGCGGTACCCCGCCGCGACATTATAGCGCCATTTCAACGAACAAACATTTGATGGCTCAACAAAAGTATTATTTTTTACTTTTTACATAATCGCTTTTATGTTTTGCGTTGGGGGTTTTTTAAATTTTTAATTTAATTTTTTTATAAACACAAAATGGGCATCGAGATAAAACGAAAAAGTGTTATTTCCATTTCGTAATATTTTAATTATGCGGGGGTTGAAAAATATGGTAAGTATATCAATCAACTCCTGGTAATGTATTCTTTACATTGGAAAATATTTTAAACCCTCTAAATTACTTTTTTTTTCATACAAATGAATGTATGGATCTCACCATGATTCTTTTACCCCTGGGCGGGAGTAGGACCCACCGCCGCCGCTGCGCAGCAGTCAATCGCTCAGCCACTGTGCCAACTATGTCGTATTGGTAGTATTTCCACAGTCTAGGTACTTCACATAGAGCTAGAAACTAAACGTGTGTGTCGCAGACGAGTGGCTTTGGTCTGTGGTTTGTTAGCACCGAACCGTGCAGCAAAAGTATTTTAATTATCAATATTTAACTCTTTCGTTTTTCAATATAGTCGCTAACAAATAAAATAATCTACATGTAATAAAACTTAATAACACTTCTATGCCTAAATTCTAATAAGTTTTATGTGTAGAATATACGGCGGTTTGACATATTTCCTACACCAAAGCTGTCAAACCTGACGTAAGTCATTATTATCATTTTATATCGATATTTATGTGACGAATCTTTGAGCAAATAAATAAGTAGTCCTTGGTCAAACTGAATAAAGTGTTTCATGTTTACAATAATACCTATATAGTAGTATCTATGAATATACAGGCCCAAACATTATGTTCTGCTACGCTACGCTTATCGCTCCGCGCCCGCTCAAATCGCGACCTCGTCTGCATGTTTTTCGCTCGCTCACATGGAAACCTATTTTCACCGATTTGCTACGAATGCTCACTGGAAAGAATTGTGTGTCCATTTTTGGTCCAGTCCACACTCCCCTGTGTGTGTGTGTATAGTTACTTGTATACACACGAGCGAGTTTGATCAAATTATTTCGATCAATGACTTCAAATCTATTGTAATGTTGCTGGAGTAAGAGTAATGACTGGTGTGATATTGTTGGGTGGCCATTTTAGGGCTTGCGTGTATTTTAGTTGAACTACGAGAAATACATTTGGTTGATACAAAATTAAGACCTAATATGTCTAATACAAAATTATATTTCTACTAGCGACCCGCCCCGCCCCGCGTGCTAACTATACATAATAAGCTCTATCCACACATATCTGGGCCGTGCCCGGGACGGGGACGGTCCGTGGCCGTGCTAAAACCGTGCATCCGGGTCCCGTCAGGGCTGCGTCAGGGACTTTTTGTTCATACACGTCAGGGAGGTAACCGCACCGTGGATAGGCCGCGACCTACCGTCTGTAACCTTCAGTCACCATTATATCATATACTAGCGACCCGCCCCGTCTCCGCACGGGTGCAATGCTGATACTAAATATACTACAGAATGTCTTTATATACAACGTTCACAGTTTTTTTGTTATTAGACAACACAAACATTTTTTCTTTAGAAGTTACTCTTGAAAGAGCGACATATAATTGGCCATGTGAAAAACACTCAGCGCTCAAATGTAAGCGCCAGCCGCTCTACCCCCGCTTTTTAACACTGTGATATCTTCTGATATATTGATTTTAATGATATGCTGTAAAGGGCAATTTTGATCTACATGAAATGCACAACGTATCTAAGATATTTAATTTGGTAAGGAATGAAACTGTATTGTTTAAAATAGCTTGGTAAGTAACCCATATCTGATTTTTAATGTGTAAAAGATAAAAATGGTTACTGTGGGTTATCCTTAAGAGATAAACATATACCATCAGGGACTTTTTTATCGATCTTTTTAAGATATACAATTCCGTAATACATTAATTTGGTAGATCTCGTAAGGTATAGCCAGCGTTTGAAATGTAAGCGCACAAAAATATGTTTATTACGACCTCACATTACTCTTGGAATTTCTCGGTTTTCTTGTACTATAATATGCATGTATTATACCTATACACCTTCCTCTTGAATCACTCTATCTATTAAAAAAAACCGCATTAATATCCCTATCATAGTTTTAAAGATCTAAGCATACATAGGGACAGACGCGGCGGGGGACTTTGTTTTATAATATGTAGTGATGTAGTGATAGTGATAGTGATAGTGATGATGATAGTGATAATATATGTAACATATATGCGTACCGCTTCTATTAAAACTCATCATTCATTTTTTTTAATATGCGCCTCAACGTGCTTGGAATATATCGTCAGGGCCCGGGCCGACGCCGTGACGTGCACGGGTACGTCACGGCGTCGGACCGGACACTGAAGCTCCGTCGCCGTAAAATATAAAATGTTCACAACTATATTTTTTCACGGAGACGGACCGTCCCCGTCGCGTGCCTTCCTCTTGAATCACTCTATCTTTTTATGAAAACTGCATTAAAATCCATTGTGTAGTTTAAAGATTGAAGCGTACAGACTGCGGAAAGAGACGTTGTTTTATTTACAAGCAAGTATTAAAATTGCGGAGAATTTATGCGATTTTCTTTTTTCTACAAAGAAAAATATAGTCCAGCATTTATGCATTTTGTAAATTAGTAGCAGTGCTTTACTGTGAAACTCTACCTGGGTAAATTCTGGTGCAGTAAGCTTTATATGAGCTGCAGGGTTGGCTGCACAGTTACTGAGTAACACCACACCCACGACACTCCATATAAACGAAACGATATAATTGCCTACACTACTACCAAAATAACAGACTATACAAATACGTACGTTTGTGTGCGCGTCTACGCGCCGCTCGAACTAAAAGAGCACGTTCCATGTATACTTACACTGTGGTAACACGAAACCCTTTATTAAGACTGACTGCCTTGCCTTCTATTATATCCATAACGACTATCGAATACCGAGGACGAGACCAACAGCTTTACGTGGTTTCCGAGGCACGGAGTGGTTTCGGTATGTAATAGATAGTCACCCATCCGTGGAGTGACCTCAGCAAGCGTAACTTAACCATTACCGATAGATTCGTACGGCTTTTTCTTAGCCACGAGCCCCTCAACCTCGATTCGCCTACGCTAGGAGTATTTTTCAGAATAAAAAAGCTGTTTGCTGATATTTACAGAATAGAGCGTCAGAATAAATAACAATGCTTCGATCACGTAACCGTTACCACGAAATCACTAGAGGAAATTACTTTATTTGAGATACCGAGCTAATGAACCATGCATACGTGGCTATTGGCACATCCAGTTGAATGGTTGTAGATAAATGAACAACGATATAAAACACGTATGGTGTATGAGGAAAAAGGTTTAATACATGACTACATTGTTTTCTTTGTCCATTGTCCCAATACGATGGCAGTGACGGGCCTGTGATGGACGCAAGTGCGACTTCTGAGCGTGGAGTTCGTGACTCGATTCCCAATTTGGGCAAACATGTTATCGGGTTTTTGTCAACAATTTCTCAGCAGCTGCAAGTTTGGTTCGTTGTGTGCCTCGGAAAGCACACAAAGTCTTGAGTCAGTTTTATTGTCACTGAGATAATATTACGACTATATTATTCATATATAACTAGCTGATCCGGCAAATGTTGTTCTGCCATATACCTAAATAAAATTAAAAGAAATATATTAATAGCCGACGACAAAATTTTCTAAAAATCGGTCAAGCAGTTTTGGAGGAGGTCGATAGACAATGCTTAACGAAAATTACATTATTATTTTTTAGGTGTAATTAATTTGTTGGAAGTGAAGAAATAAAAATATAAGCAGTTCAGCAGCCTCTATTAGCAGTTCCTACAGCCTCAACTAACTACACTAAAATGTCACCTTAAATGTACGTCTTCCATCTATTTATAATAATACATTTTCTCACTTAGATCTGTTCAACTGTTCGAAGAATGCTTGGAGAAAAGAAATATTACAGAGTTTTAAATCCTAACCATAAAAATACTCATATAAACCACTTTGTACACTCGGCTACACATCAAGTTATACATTTCCAGTTAATGCTAATCTCGCATTGTATAGGATTTCCGTACAATGCGAGGTCAGCTTATACTGGAAATGTACGCACGAATGAGCCGTGTGTACGCACTCCGGACGTAGGTAACACACACAACACTAATTCATAACTCGCACACTTTCACACTATTCACGCACACTAGGTATACACTCACAGATTTGTTGTTATCACTTTGTAATCACGCTCTTAACAGATACCTAAATTAATTATTTGTGTACTTCGTAATTGGCATAATTTTCTGTAAGTTCATATTGCTATTTTAATTGTAAGTTGTGAACTGTAAAGTTACCCGAAATAAATAAATAAATAAATAAGACTATAAATTAATGTGAAGTGTGGTGAAGTTTGAGATTCATTTAGGAGAGTGGGTGTATTTGGGTGTGTGTGTGATACTTATAAGTGTTGGTGGTAGCCGGCACTAGTCAGTTAATATTAGACTAGAATGTTTCTAGCTCAAGAAATAGATAAAGTTTCTCTTACTTCTAAAAATAATCCGAACTATATTGCTCTTACATTTACACAATTAAAGTCGTAATGTTACGTCGTGGAGTCGTCTAGACAAGGGTTCGTGGCGTGTAAGTTACAAGTAATTAGAGACTGTGGATCATTATAAACGATGCTAGCTCCCTTGTCGCCTGAAAACTGTAAGATTTCCAGGGAAATGTGCGGTATTTTGTAAGAATAATTATGTGGAGAATCGTAAATGGAAACTTTCTTAAAAATGTCTGCCTGGTTTCAAGTTCAGTCTCCTTTTTGATCATCTGACAAATCATCATCATCATCATCAGCCTTTAGACGCCCACTGCTGGGCATAGATCTTCCCCAAGGGGGGTTCAGCCGTAATCACCATGCTTGGTCGATGCATGTTGGCGATCGCAGTAGGTGTTATGGTACTCAGAAGGACGCTGCTGCCCATCCTCTAGTCTACATTCCTCTGTCGCTTTTTACGACACCCATAGGTAGAAATGGGATGGTACTATTCGCAGTCCTAAACCCTACACAAACCCTAGTTTTGTATAATTCAGCAGCGTTGGTAGACCTCCCATCAGATGGACCGACGACATTGTCAAGGTCGCGGGTAACCGGTGGATGCAAGCGGCAAGTTGCCGGTCGTTGTGACGTTCTATGGGGGAGTCTGTCGGCTGATAATGATGAGTAGCATTATTTCAATTTTGTGAGTATTAGTACCATGGAGCCATTTATTAAATAAGTTATTATATATGTTTGACATAAATGAGCATGGCGGTTGAGAGCACTGCCATGCTCAATCAAATGTCTCGTTGATGGTGGTGCGTGGGTTGGATTCGGTTCCCTTTAAAATGGTGCTGATGTGTCAGTTGGTCGTTTTTTAACTGCCATGGGTTTTATCTTTACCTTGTTTTCATGTATGAAGCATCAAGAATACTGTTACCAGTATTTTATAAAAATTTGATTCAAAAGAGTGTCTGTGGAGATTTTTGCTTTTAAATCCCGTATCATCATAAAAAGCTGTAAAGTTCCCACTAACACTGCTGCGGCCGAAAACTAGGACCATATAATTTAAACAATGATGAATGCATCTCTTGGGAAAGTGGTCGAGAGTAACGCGCCAGTGATAACCATAATTATGGCTAAAAGCTAAAAGGGTTTGCGCCATAAATAAGATCATACTAGTAAGATTTATTGAAAGTGCCAAATTAATAGACGCTGCTGCTTGTCTCACCAAGGGGTATCGTGATACCCAGTAACTGGGTTGTGGGGGTCAGATAGGCCGCCGATCCATATAAAACTTTAGTCGTCAGCTGCATTTAGTTAGACTGGAAGCCGACCCCAGCATAGTTGAAGAAAGGTTAAGACGCTACCCCGACAAAAGTGCGTTTTTCTTCGTTATTCATGGGCTATTAAGTCATTAATTAAGAGAAACAAACTACATCTAAAAGCATATTATTAATGTTCAATATCCTATCATCACATTCCACGTCTTTATTTTTTTTTTATGTACACGGTATACACATAAATCTCCCTGTAAAAAAGAATACTAAAATAATTGAAAACATGTATCTTTTGCAAAAGTTGACGTCCTATTAATTTGAGGATAACACTAATAGATATGTAACTTAAAAATCTTTATAATTCATGTTTTTATTTTATTTGATAAGATTGTTTCTCTTTTTTATAACAAAAAAAAAAAACAAAAATTGTGCGAATTTCGATTCTGCGGCAAAGAGGAAATGTATAGTCAAAGTTATTCGGTCAGGGAAGCGCCTTAAGTAGATGATGATAACCAAATGACATAATGCAAACTTTGGTTATTTCTATGTGATATGATGATTTGGTTATTAAAAAATACTTTAATTTCGGAAGTCGACAGCAGTAGTTCTGTTTTATGTTTTGTATTGCCACCGACTGACAAAATTAAAGTTATTTTTTACTTTCACACTAACTTTTACATCTTATTACCACCTTATTATCTTTTCTCTCAGAAAATAATTATGTAACTCGCTCGTGTACCTTGTAAACGCATGTTCTGAAGCAAACCTAACTAGTACTGTCGTTAACTGAATGTTAATTACCTAAGTACAGGTTTAGTTTAAAACTAGGTAGTAGTATCAAACTAACTGGCGTTACATGTT
This sequence comes from Charanyca ferruginea, assembly GCA_947361185.1. NCBI lineage: Eukaryota > Metazoa > Arthropoda > Insecta > Lepidoptera > Noctuidae > Charanyca > Charanyca ferruginea. Next base: position 24,008,560 of record OX376059.1, on the reverse strand, counting down.
CTTCAAGTTACTATTGTGTCTATAAAGTTAGCTGTTTGTGAACTAAGACAAGCAATCTCTGTCGATGCTTTGATAAACCATGCTGGATTGGTTCTGTGACCTAACACAAATGCATACCACACATACATACATATACCTACAAACAAATAAATAAAATAAAGTGTCTGTTTGTAATGTCAAAATATTCTTTTCAACACACTTGCTCATAAAATGGCTCTAATTTCACCGCAATTAGGCACATAATGACACCTGTAATCAAACTGTGATTTTTTCATTGCTATTATTCACAAGTGAGTTATAGGGGTTTTTATATTATTGGTTGAGTTGCTTAGTTCTTAAAAAAGTTACGATACAAAAAAGATCGTGTTCAATAGTACAAATAAATTAATGTACCTATTGCTTGCTCATTTCATGCAACTTCGTATTTAAATAGATGATTTCAACTTGTACGTTTTTAATAAATAAAACTTTCACTCAAATGTAACTTTTGTTTTCTCTGTAATAAAGAAAACTTTGAATTCCCCATTTTGTACGTGGCTAGAACGCTATCCACGAAAAGACAAAAAGAAAAGAAACCTCATTCTTTTAGTCTATGTCCGATCGCCATTGTTCAATGTGCGCGCATAGGAAAGCTGATTAATGTTTCCCGCTATTGCGAATGTTTTCACAGCTCGTTTTCACTGTTGACAATGATTTTTAAGTATTATTTTCTTCACAAGTGTGTTGAAAAACGTCGTATAATACACGTGTGTATTGATGGTTACCGTCCTCGGCTCTCTTAAGACCCTCACCTAACGGCTCGGGTCTCAATGGCGCCTCAGCGGTAATCACCAACATTACACACTTGTACCATAATGTACTATTTCAACATACTTGGTCATAAAATGGCTCTGATTTCACCGCAATTAGGTACATAATGACACCTGTAATCAAACTGTGACTTTTTCATTGCTATTATTCACAAGTGAGTTATTATAGGGGTTCTTTTTTTATTTTATTGGTTGAGATGCTTTGTTCTTAAAAATGTTTCGATACAAAAAGATGGTGTTCAATAGTACAAATAAATTTATGTACCTATTGCTTGCTCATTTCATGCAACTTCGTATTTAAATAGATGATTTCAACTTGTACGTTTTTAATAAATGAAACTTTCACTCAAATGTAACTTTTGTGTTCTCTGTAATAAAGAAAACTTTGAATTCCCCATTTTGTACGTGGCTAGAACGGGTGCGCCAAAGTTCACCTAAATTTTCAACTCCGATAATTGGAAATCCGAAAATGTTCTTCCTAACATTTTTCATCCTAACAATCACAATTCCTAACTACTATGTCTCTAATGTTATAATTCCGAAGCATTCAACTTCATAATGTCAGTAGCAATAAACATCTATTATACTTTTATTTGTTTTCCTATATTTTCTCAACATAACCATCTTTTACACTATTATTCAAAGTTATATCTTTTTTGTTTAGATTTCTTTTTATTCATAATAGTCAGTATTATATAAATTAATTTTGCGTAACTTTATTTATTGGTGTATCTTTAAAATTCAATATATATTTAATTCTACCAAAGAAACATTTACACTTGGTAAATGTTTCTTTCTGAGTATGAGTGAAAATATTATGGTAATTATGTTTAGGGATAGAAGCGTTATGATAAAAAACAGTAGGAGTTTAAATATATTTACATTAATGATATTATTAATTGCAATTTTCGGAGACATGAGTGTTATGAACATCGCCGGTAGCACTACAAATAGTATGAATGAAAACTTTATGATGAAAAATTTTAGGAAGAGTGATCATTCGGATTACAAATCCTTAGGAAGTACAATTTCGGGTAAAGAACTTTAGGTGAGCCAATATGGACCCGGCTAGAACGCTATCCACGAAAAGACAAAAAAAAAGAAACCTCATTCTTTTAGTCTATGGCCGATCGACATTGTTTGATGCGCGCGCATAGGAAAGCTGATTAATGTTTCCCGCTATTGCGAATGTTTTTCACAACTCGTTTTCACTGTTGAAAATGATTTATAAGTATTATTCTCTTCACAAGTGTGTTGAAAATCGTCGTATGATACACGTGTGTATTGATGATTACCGTCCTCGGCTCTCTTAAGACCTTCACCTAACGGCTCGGGTCTCAATGGCGCCTCAGCGGTAATCATCGACATTACACACTTGTACACACAGCTCTAGAGAAATCTCACCCCGAGCGGGTGAGAAATCTCAGCGGGAGAGGGTGAGATTTCTCTGGAGCTGTGTGTACCATAATGTACTATTTTAGGATTCCGTACCTCAAAAGGATAAAACGGAACCCTTACAGGATCACTTTGTTGTCTGTCTGTCTGTCAAGCCCCTTTATTTCGGGAACGCGTGGAGGTATCGAGTTAAAACCATATACTCAAGTCTACGGTCCCTTCATGTTGTAAAAAAATCAACCCTCTATGTTAACGTGAAAAAAGACACGGCCGTTTATGTCGCAAAAAACGCATTTATAATATTAAGTAGATTAAAGTGTTAATTAGTATTGAAGTATGGATATGTACCTACAAATATGTACGGAACCCTCGGTGGGCGAGTCCGACTCGCACTTGTCCGGTTTTTTTTACTAAATGCATATGAAAGTACATACAGTAAGTAAGTATAACAAAAAAAAAATCTTTTTGTCTCTTTGTTCCGGCTAATCCCTGAAACGGCTGGACCGATTTAAGCAGGACTTTCACTGGCAGATAGATGATATAATAAGGAGCAACTTAGGCTACTTTTATTTTAGAAAAAAGGGCTATTGCGCGCAAAAAATTTTAAAATGCCGCTGAAAACCGACAGTCACGCGTACAAAGTCGCGGTCTCATCAGCTATTATTAAAAGTTGGCGTTTTCGTTTTGTAGTGAAGAGTAGGTCATTTTATTACATTTTTTTGTTATTTTCAATCTATACTCTATACTAATATTATAAAGCTGAAGAGTTTGTTTGTTTGTTTGTTTGGTTGAACGCGCTAATCTCAGGATCTACTGGTTCGAATTGAAAAAATATTTTTGTGTTGGATAGTCCATTTACCGAGGAAGGTTATAGGCCATGCGAAGCCGGGTCGGGTCGCTAGTATTTTATATACAAAAGCTATTACCATCACCATCTAACCCATGATATATATTTCTTCCTCATCATCATCATCATCAGCAGGAAAATGTCCACTGTTGAACAAAGACCTCCCCCGAGTCTAATACCTGCGACTTCGTTCCCGATGTTGGAACATTCGCAGATGCACGTAGAACATCTCAAACAACATCTAAAATTGTATCACAATCGGATGGAAGGAGGTGTTCAAACATTCATATTAATTCATATAGATAGATGACCTCTACCTTCTTAACGTGGTACTCTGTGCTTAACAAAAGTATGGACATAACTAAAGAAAAGTTTGCTTTGTACAGTCAAAGTATTAGGTGCATACCAGACCTACTACCTCTAAATCATACTCAACATCGTCTATTACGAACCGTTTCTAACATGCCACGTTCGCAGTAAACTTAGATAGCTTGTACCGAACTTAGTACAAGTTTGTCAACAGTTTAAAGTGACGTGTTTCACACTCACACCATCTCACACTACTCAATGTGAGTTTGTGACATTGTTTAATCCCACACGCACAACTTTGAAACTCCGGGTCTGTGTTAATCTGTTCCGATTTTGAACAATTTAATGGTAGTTTGGAGTTGGGAAATGGATACCTAGGTAGTTGAAGATTTAGGTTCTCAAAATGATTGTCATTTCATTGTATTTGCATACTGTATACGGAAGACCGCCCCATTTCTACCCATGGGCGTCGTAGAAGCTGATAGAGGGATATTGACCAGAGGATGGGCAGCAGCGTCCTTCTGAGTATCACCTACTGCGATCACCAATATGCATCGGGCAAGTATGGCAATTACGGCTGAAGACCTATGCCCAGCAGTGGACGTCTAAAGGTGATATATATGAAGGCATCGTCAAAGTAAATACTACCACTACCCTTAAAACTGCTGGGAAATTGCTGGCTGCGACCCAGGGGCGTAGCTACCACCGTATCAGTCGTATTTATGATACAGGGCCTACGGGGGCGGTCTACAGGGGCCCCAACGTGTAGAATAGAGAATAGACATAAATTGAGGAATACGTGTACGAAATTTCAATTTTCTAGCCTTTAGGGTTTGGCCTGTGCGTTGATACATCAGTCATTCAATTTTACCTTTTATATATATAGATAATAATTCTACGTTTATTCACTATATTTTTCTTCGCCAATGTTAGTGTTGTCCAAGATAAACTTGAAATTACATAGGTATGAATTGAAAAAATCACATTAGTACTTGCAAAGAAGCGAACCGCGAAGCGAAAAGGACCTATTAGACCACGACCACATGTTTTACTCAGATAAAAACACAAAATACTAGCCTATCATTATTCCGTTGCAAGGCAAATTGAAAAACCTCTTCTCCAAAGAAGGCTTGCTCAAGGCGGATTGGCGATTTCAGATTTATTTTCAAAGCAACCAAACTTCAGCTCCAATTATAATACCATCATCGGAGCACAAGACGTACGGCGATGCGCCACCGGTACATGGTGGACATCCCACCCACACGCACAAAACGTTTTGGGAACACATTCATTGTGCGTACTGCTAAGGAGTGGAATTCCCTGCCTGAGTCTGTGTTTCCTGATTGCTACAACCCGGGAGTCTTTAAGTCAAGAGTGAATAGGTTACTTCTAGGCAAGCGTGCTCCATCTTAGACCGCGTCATCGCTTCCCATCAGGTGAGATTGTGGTCAAACGTATGCCTATCAAATGATAAAAAAAAAAGAATTAAAAAGCTACAAACCAACTACCTAGCTAGTTCTTTAAAACCCACCGGTCTAATAATTTCCTTTCCACACACCTCTCCAAAAGTTCATTTCATTTCTGTCAGTTTCAAAACTGTCAGTTCGGCTTGAGGGCGACATTTCCGTTTTTGCAATGCATTATGGCGTCATGCGACATGCCATTCAGTTGTGAATTCAGTTAATGACGTCTGAGCTGCGTCATAAACTGTTACTATTATAAATACTAGATATACGTGCATCACCACTGCCCGTGGAGTGTTCGGTCTAGAATAGCACCCATCCATTTCATCCCGAGGGTAAAGGGTGCCGTAAAAGGCGACTGAGGGAAAATCCGGAAGTCGGGCAGCAGTGGCTTCCGTGTACTTAACAACTTCACTGCGATCCCCAAGATGTCTGCCAAGCGTGGGGATTATGGCAAACCTACCCCTTATGGGGGAGGCCTTTGTTCAACATTGGACGTCTTCCGGCTGATGCTGATGAAGTATATCACCACTACATATTATCATAAATTAAAGTTAAGTTTGTGTTTGTTTGGGCTAATCTCCGGAACTACAAAACCGATTTTTATGAAATTTGGTATGACAATAGCTTGAACTCCGGAGAAGGACATAGACTACTTTGTAATCCGCGACTTCGCCTGTATCCACGATAACCGACATTCACGCGGACGAAGTCGCGGGCAAAAGCTTAGTCTTATATATAAAAATCTTCTGTGCGTGTGTATGAAAGTGAACTCCTCCTAAACGTCTGTGTCTGTGCAGGTGGCGCTATAGTCGGGTTGCAGGACAACGTCTGCCAGGCCCGCTAGTCTAAATATATAAAAGGGAAAGGTCACTCACTCACTCATCACGAAATATCGAATACCGCTTGACGTACAATACGGTCAACGTATCTTGGCGCGTCTGAAGTTAGCTGTTTGGCTGCGCAATGGAACTTTTAAGAACGAAATTGTCTACTGCGCAGCTAATCGGCTAACTTCAGACGCGCCAAGATACGTTGACCGTACTGTATAAAGATGAAATTTGGCAGGAAGGTAGTTTATAGTTAGTAGACGTCAGCTACGGATTTTGCGACAGGATCGGATTAAGGAGGTCTAATGGCTCTCGCAAGTGAACACCGGGAACGAAATCGCGGGCAGCAGCTAGTATTAGATAAAAATTAGAGACCCGTAAAAAAAATCTCGCCAGTGAACTCCCGGGTACATGTTAGTAATTGTGTTACTATTTTTACTAAAAGTACTTTCGCCAGAGCGCGTTCTATAGAACGGTAGTAAAATAACATCGCGCCCGGCACGACCCCATTTCTGCCCGTGGGTGTCGTAGAAAGCGACAGAGGGATATTGACCAGAGAATGGGCAGCAGCGTACTTCTAAGTACCATAACAATATTACTGCGATCGCCAACATGCATCGGCCAAGCATGGCGATTACGGCTGAACTCCCGCTTGGGGGAGACCTATACCTACTTACCCAGCAGTGGGCGTCTAAAGATTGACATGATGATTATGATGTAAATAAATAACTTTATTTCCAAATTAAAAGAGATTAAAAAAAAAAAAAAAGACAACCGCCTTCAAAAAGCACAAAAAAGCACTTTAAATAACTATCAATTCGCAAGTCGGCGGCTTTGGTTTTGCTTGTTGTTTTGTATTGCCATCGACTTGCGAATGGAAAGGTATTTTATACTTTTTGAAGGCGGTTGTCTTTTTGTAAAAAAATCTTTTTTCGCTTTTTAGTGCCTATTTCTCATCATAGACATTAATTACGAAACAGCGACACTAAAAAAAATCTGTCATCCCTTAATTTTCAACCCCTAGGGGTGGAATATTTTCTTGAAATTTTTATGAGACCAAATTTGAGGTATGCACTATCAATAAAAAAAAGAATCATCGAAATCGGACTACACTGAAAAAAGTTATGCATGGTCAAACATAAAAATAAATATATAAAAAATTAAAAAATGTTCATAAGATGAAAACTACTGGGCTAAATCATGTAAAATTTTTATGGGACCAAATGGCAACATTAAAGAAGATTCACCTAAATCGGATCATGAATCTCGGAGTAATCGATGGTACATACATTAAATAAAACCAACCGAATTGAGAACCTCCTCCTTTTTGAAGTCGGTTAAAAAATCATTATCGTCTAAAGGTTGACATGATGATTATGATGTAAATAACTTTATTTCTAAATTAAATGAGATGTCATTTTGAAATTATACGAATAACACCACCCACCTTTGTTATAAAATAATGTTCATAATTATAATATGTGCGTCAGTTTTGCGTCAAAAAAAAGATTTTCTTTATTTTCTTCCTTTCTTTGTTGAATTTTAAATCAAACTTGTAATTATTGTTTCAGATCTAAAGTGAGAGGGCGTCATCGCCCACCATGCCATCCCCAGACAATCGGAAACAAGGTAAGTGCACACTCACGTACTGTAAACTTTCAACGTTCTCTTTCAAAACTAGAAATATAAAGCGTCTGTTTGTAAAGCGATTGGGTATCTGAAAAGTATTATTTGAACAACCGTATGTAATGTACTATACATTACATACGGTTGTTCAAATAATACTTTCCCGCCTGCTCAGTTAAAAAAAAATTCCCTTGGCGCCTGCGAAGTCAACGGGGCGGGGTAGAGAGCGCTTCCATCTTTTGAGTGCAAGCAAAAATGAACTTAGTGGTGGACAGGCGGGTGTGTCCACGATAGTACCTACCTATACTGTAAAGACCCTGGCCACACCGTTCGTTTTCATTATTTAGGGACATTTTTTCAATCGTTAGATAAGTAACCCGCTGCAAAAAACTAACCCGCGACGAATTATCTAACGGATCCCCAATTTTTAGGGTTCCGTAGCCAAATGGCAAAAAACGTAACCCTTATAGATTCGTCATATCTCCCTGTCTGTCCGTCCGTATGTCACAGCCACTTTTTTCCGGAACTATATAAGAACTACACTGTTGAAACTTGGTAAGTACCTAGATGTATTCTGTAAACCGCAATAAAATTTTCACACAAAAATAGACAAAAACAATAAATTCCCCTTACTTGACTTAACTGAAACCCAAAAAATTTTTTCATCGAACCCATACGTTCGGGGTATATATGGATAGGTCTTCAAAAATGATATTTAGGTTTCTAAAAAAAAAAAAATCTAAACTGAATAGTTTGCGCGAGAGACACTGCCAAAGTGGTGAAATGTGTGCCCCCCCCCCCCCTGTAACTTCTAAAATAAGAGAATGATAAAACTAAAAAAAATATATGATATACATTACCATGTAAAAATCCACCGAAAATTGGTTTGAACGAGATCTAGTAAGTCGTTTTTTTTAATAGGTACGTTATAAATCGTAAAACGCAATTTTAAAAAATACACTATTATTAAAATATCGATCAAAATTACAACGATTTACAAAAACTTTTATATTATGTTACTTACTGGTACGGAACCCTTCATGGGCGAGTCCGACTCGCACTTGGCCGCTTTTTTTATACGAGTAATAAAATATAGCTAAGTATAGAACTCAAAGATAACGTAGCTTCTTACTTTGGAGACATTATTTTTAAAATCAGATGAATAGTCTCGGAGATTACACCGTACATACAAACTTACAAACACATAAATGTTACCGCTTTATTTTAGTAAAGATATTATCAAATGTTCATATTAAATCTTGCAGATAAAACAATTAGAATATTGAAAAATTAGTCTCTTAAAAAACATTTAGGTTAGGACTTACCAAAGTTAAAAATTTTAATTTATGGAATGAAATAAAATTAATGTCTGACAGTTTTTGTATGCAAAATCTGACAAAAATTAAACTATGTCTGACAGTTTTTGTATGCACAATCTGACAAAAATTGAACTATCTTTAAAGCTTATTCGAAGCTTATTCGATATCGAAGTTACCCTTAGTTTATTAATTTATCACTTTTATTGTAATTCCAGCATAATTATATTTAATATTATTATAAAACAATGATTACTTAATCAATCAAGTCTCATCCCACCTTTTCATTAAACATGTTTACAAATTCAACATGGCGGCAACATAGACAAAAGACGCGCGCTAATTGCTATTTGTACAACAGACAACAAATGGACGATAGTTATCTATGAAAGGTGGTAATGTGTTTATTGATCAAACCTTTTTATTACTGTAATAGCCTTTGTTATTACCTTGCAATGTTTGTAGACGCTTATTTGATTGTGATAAAAGGGAGTTCCCTAAAAAACCGCGCCGAAAATGTCAAGCGATTCAAGTTGAAGTGACAATCGATTTGTATATTTAATTTACATCATGTACACAATACCTATGTCTACTTACACAAATGATATGATATATATCAGCTGTCTGACACCCATAGTACAGGGTCTCCCTAGTTTGGGGTCAGATGGTCGTGTGTGAAATGTCCCCAAAAAAAAAATAAAAAAAAAATAAAAAAAATAAATAAAAATAAAAAAATTCTATCTTTACTCTATTAATTAATTTATTCCTCAGAGATACACTTTCCCCGTAGTTACACTTTTAATAAAACTAGGCTTTTATTCCCCAGAGATACACTTTCGGCTGGTACACTTAAATAGAAATGTTTTTTGAATGAAAAGGAAAACTAAATTAATCATATTAAAACAAATTATAAAATCATTTAACGTAACGATGTGGTATGGGGCTCCTGGCTCAGTTAAATCCGTACGGATGGATCTGAGAAGGTTAAGCTACGCGTAGCTGCATTACGTACCGAAACACCTCCATGTCTTGGATAAGCATGTAAAGCTGTTAGTCACGGCTGACATTCGTAGATTGAATTGTAAAGGCTGCTCTCACGAAAAAAGCTTGAAAGAAGCATGCAGATAAAGCAACTTTTCGTCGGCGTTTACAGAGAAATTACATCTGAAAAAAATTGTTAGGAATCTACATGATATGATAACCTACGTAATTTGGTTTAGCCACAATTTTTCTATCAGTATCACATAATAAAAAAAAAATGTCAAATCACTTCCAAATCATTGAGATGAAACCATTTTACTCCTTAATTTCTTATCAAAAGAGTATAAAAAAATATCTACTGCTTTGCAATACAATGGAAAATGATTTGGTTTCGTTATTTTTTACAAACATATATTATTTTTATTACAATCAATTAAAAATGCGTCCGATTAAAGACTGCGTCTACATCACCCCCGCACTCGTCCACAAATTCAGTACGGGCCAAGTGCTCAAGGTTATTGGCATGTATACAAGCCTTAAGTCCATGAGGATATGCACCGCGCACCAAAAATAAACGGTTAGTCCGGCTAACCCTACCGGTTTCCCTTAAAAAGTTCGGAACAATATCTACTCTCCCGCCATAAAAAATAATAGTAATAATATGTGGGGTCATTTCACACATGGCCATCTGACCCCAAACTAGGGAAACTCTGTACTATGGGTGTCAGACAGCTGATATTCATACACAAATGCATTTTAAATACATACATTTATAGATAAACAACACCCAGTCACAAGGCAAACACAAGCGCTCATCACACAAATATTTACCCTGGGCGGGAATCGAACCCGCAACACGCTGCACAGTAGTCTTTCACACATGGCCATCTGACCCCAAACTAGGGAAACTCTGTACTATGGGTGTCAGACAGCTGATATTCATACACAAATGCATTTTAAATACATACATTTATAGATAAACAACACCCAGTCACAAGGCAAACACAAGCGCTCATCACACAAATATTTACCCTGGGCGGGAATCGAACCCGCAACACGCTGCACAGTAGTCGATCGCTCAGCCACAGCACAGCGCCAACCGTGTCATCCGAAGATGGCACAATCATAATATGTATTACAAATAATAAAGTGAGTTTGTTTGTTATGCTTTGCTAAACTACTGAACGAATTTTGATGAAATTTAGCAGATTAAGCTTAAGCCCTCAAAAAGGATCTAGGTTATTTTTTAATCCGCGAGTTGGTCTGCTTACGCGATAAACGTGGACGAAGTCGCGGACAAGAGCTAGTTATTTCAATACAATTCATACAGTCACACTTCAGGTATTATAAATTAACTAAAATGCATGTAACTTGAATTACACAATGCATTAACCATTTTTTATTTTATTTTTCCACCTTCCCTCTTACGGACTATATCGGGTGAAATAAAACACAATGGAAACAAGACCACATGTAGTTATTAGGATCATTTTTTCCTACAATGCCATACCTGGGAAACCACTGGTTCTAGAGATTTTTGAAGTCGTCACATATTTATTTGAGCTATTAACTACTAACTCGATCTCTTCGTGTTGTTATTGAACTTTTTTCCATATCAACTATGATACTTATTACGTTATTTTTGTACATTTTATACACAAATAACAAAAAAGGAAAACCTATAACTATTCAACGAATACAATAAGGCATCAAAAGAATTCTTCACATTGCCGTCATCTGGGAATGTGCCCAAGAGAATGCATAAACTCTGACCAAGGTAAAAACCAGCTCTTGGATCACAGAATGGATCACTTTCTTTCTTTCTGTGACCCAAGAGCTAGCTTAAGGAAAAGAAAGAAAGAAAAACCTTTTATTCACGCGAAAGCGACGCACATATTACATACACATTGTTACAAAGCCTAAAACTAAAACAAGTGAATACTAAAAATTAAAAAATAAATTTCAGAAACAGAAACAGTGCATCACCGCGCAAAACCGCCAACGTTCAGCATAAATGACCTGAGGGTTTCCCCCAAACGGCTCGAAAATAAAGTTATCACCAAGGATAAGTTATATTTCGCCGTTTGAGGTTTTCTTCAGCCGCAGTTGGCGCAGTGACTGAGCGATCGACTGCTTTGCAGCGTGTTGCGGGTTCGGTTCCCGCCCAGGGTAAATATTTGTGTTTGCCTTGTGTCTGTGTTGTTTATCTATATAAACCTGGCCTGTTGAAAATCAGGTTTAAATCAATGCGCCTTGTTCAAGTTGCTAAAACCCATGATTGCTGATGACATTATTATTCTTACAATCTCCCTCGGTGGACACCTAGGTAAAGTGATCTGTCATCCGTCCGTCTGCTCTGTTTATGTATGTATTTGTGTATGTATATCAGCTGTCTGACACCCATAATACAGGGTCTTCCTAGTTTGGGGTCAGGTGGCCATGTATGTTCCCACAAATTATTACTTATGCACAGCAGTGGCCGTCTAAAGGTTGACATGACGATGGTTTGACTCAGCTGTGTGGCCCCTGCACTCACACATAGGTACGTTGACTGCTGTAATTGCGGATGACAATATTATGAGGATACTCATAGACGTACCTCCTTATCAAATTAAGGATAAACGTATCGTAAGCATATGAGTTTTTCCTAGAACGATAAGCACAGGTTCAACAACTCAGTTAATGACCTCACACAGAGTTAAAGTACCTACTATTTACAGTCAATTAATGGTTAATTGACCGCAAGGTGATACGCAGTTAATTGTAATTAGTTGATTAAATTATTTTATCAGCTTTTTCCTGTAATCGCGTCCGTCTGAATGGTATCTGTGAGGTTTTAATTATTTTTCGCGGAAAACTGTACAGAAAACTTATTTTAAAAAAATATATCAAATAAACTGTCCAATACCATGATAAAAGTTTATTATACGGTGATAATAATTCTTTACGACATCCCTGCCGCTGCGCGTCCGCTGCGTGGCCGCTGCGTACGTCGCTTTTTATTGGGCAAACAGATAAACACCATAAATATCAGTCACTGTGCCAATATTATTCTCGTACCGGTAGACCGATTTATGGTCGAGTGTAGTTCGGTAAGGCTTTGTTCAGATTGGGTGTAAGTTACCGGTTCAAATATGGATTGTTCAGATTGGGCTGAAGGAGCCAGTTCAATTATGATTTGCATAGATGTGTTAGCGGAAACCTGCCGCTTGCATCCACCGGTTACCCGCGACCTTAACGATGTCGTCGGTCCCACCAGATCACCAGATCCCACCAGATGGTAGGACGCCTACCAACTAGTTGTGGGTAACATTTATTCGTCGGAGTAAATTGATTCACTTATTCCGACTCCGGCTCCGGATATGATTATCCTAATTTATTCCTTTATTCCATGGGCTCATTTGATTCCTGGAATAATTTGGCTCGCAAGATTCCTTTGGTTCTTTTAATTCACCTGAAGATTTAGCTCATTTTATTCAACAAGTAGTTTTATTCGTTTGATTCAGTGTACTTAAGACCGAAAATATTAGTTTCTAGATTTCGTACAAAATTTATGAACATAACCAAAACTGTAACGAATACACACACACACATACACATACATACACATTAAATAAAACATTTGCACATGTAAAATTACAATTATTACAAAAGAAGTTCATGTAAAAAACACATTTAATATTATTTTTCAGGTCTTTCTAAAGAAACTACTTATACCGTCTTAAATCCTCATGGACTTCCTCCATCGTGGGGGTGATAGAGGGGCATGCCGGACTCTTACCGGCTAAAACCACCGCGGTGTTCCACCTCTGCCTATGGCCGTGGGTGCGGGTTTGGCATAAGCATTTACCGCTCCCCCAACAGGTCTTCACCCGCTGAACCTCAGCGGGTCCCACCTCTCAGTGCGGCCATTCCTATAACGACCCCACCCACTCTAGAGTGGCACGCGTGGAACACTGCGCCGCCAACTCAGGCCTATCTGGTCGGACGACGGATGCCCCTAGTCCGCCGCCCGCAGGCCACTTCTCATGGAGGTCGCAGATCGTTTGCGGGAGGGGAAAGAGGATGCGGCTTCTCTTTCCCGCTCAGCTGCCTCCTTTGCAGACATAACATCCTCGCAAAAGGAGACAAACCTGTCCCATGCGCCGGGAGCGCATGGGACAGGTTTGTCTCGCTCGACCATCGATTGAACGACGGCCGGAAGCGAGAGATAGCTCCCGCCTAAAGGATTTCGTAGATCCTTGGTAGTCGTTATAGCTAGGCAGAAGCCAGAAAGTCTGACAACCAGTCTTACCAAGGGGTATCGTGTTAGCCAGTAAATGGGTTATGTAGGTCAGACAGGCAGTCGATCCATGTACAGACGCCAGCAAATCAAGCCATACCTAACTGTCAAATTTTCCCAATTAAATATGAACCTTATGCTTTTGTAATAAAGTTGAAAATCTATCAAAGAAATTTGACAGGTTGTTGTAGCTTGATGTGCTGGTCTCTGTACAACACTGGTATTTAGCTCCAGACTGAAAGCCGACCTCAACAACATATTTGGGAAAAGGCTAGGATGATGAATTTAATTCTCTTACCTACTTCTTGAGTAGCAGTATAAGAACAGACGGACCGCTCCCACCATCTTCAAAAATATTTAAAATACTTAAACTTGCCAAAACTCACTAGGGCTGCTACTGTATGTACTCTGTAGGTTTTATTTGTGACAATATGAAATTTTATTGACACTGGTTGGAACTCTTTGCATTTTTTTATAACAAAATTTTCCTATAAGTCATGAAATTTCAATACCATCATTTATTCATTTTGACAACACGTGAAAGTTGAGACCACAGAGTAATATAATCTACCTATACAGGAGTCGAGACTGAAGTCTGCTTGAAACTGCTTGAGAAAGCCTATAAACGTTATGTCAATGTGTGCGTGCGAAAAATGGCGGTTCGTTCTGAGTAGTCTCTCTGCTCGGGCGCGACGCAGCCTTACATACTTTGTGAGTATACTTACTATGTTCTTATTCAACTTCAGAAGTAATACAAAATAACAACATCACATATCACCACAAGAAGGAAATAGGAGCATTAGTCACCACTTCCTTCACTAGAACTAAAGTTTGGCGCTACCCCGACCAAAAGTGCGTTTTTCTTCGTTATTCAGGGGCTATTAACTCATTAATTAAGAGAAACAAGCTACATCTAAAAACATATTATTAATGTTCAATATTCTATCATCACATTCCACTTTTTTTTTATGTACTCCTTATACACATAAATCTCCCTGTAAAAAAATGACTAAAATAATTAAAAACATGTATCTTTTGCTAAAGTTGACGTGCTATTAATTTGAGGATTACATTTAGATATGTAACTTAAAAAAAAATATAATTCACGTTTAGTTTTATTTCAAAAGATCGTTTCTCTTTTTTCATAACAAATAATTAATACCCAAAAATTGAGCGAATTTCGATTCTGCGGCAAAGAGGAAATGTATGGTCAAGGTTATTTGGTCAAGAATCGTAAAACAAAATTATTAAGGAACCGTAACCACTATGATATGGTCACGGTAATATAATTATTGAACAATAAATTAAACGAAATACGGAAATTATAGAAAATCAATATAAAATAAACTTCTGGCTTCGAAATTCACGCGGGCAAAGTTGGGGTCTAGTAATTCTCAACTCAACTCAAAATCATTTATTTCAAATAAACCATTTACAGGTACTTTTGAATTGTCAGAGTCAGTCAGTCAGAAAGTTGAAGCTAGTTGCTCGTTCCAAACAGTAGGTTTCTATGGAGAAGAACGAGCAAGAAACTCCATGAACAACACTCTTTTTAAAATCAATAATATGTTACAAATTTCGGTTACATCATTCATATTGAATCTAGGGTACAATGTGAGAACAATGTAACAAGTCGTGTACGTTAAAAGAGGTCTATATAAAAATATAATCATAATAAACAACTCAAAATAAATTTAGAATAACCACCAACTAACGGCGCCCGTTCACGAACATGACGCACGGGTCGGCATCATTTGGCTCAACAATTTTGAAGGGAACTGAATGATCCAACACGCGCGCCACCGTCAGCGAGACATTCCAGTAAGCATGACATACTCCCAACCGCCAGGGCACATTCAATAGGTACTATAAAGGTGAACTTATATTTCCTTTATTTGTTTGTAGACGCTAATCTCCGGAACTACTAATACAATTCTGAAATTCCTTAACTAATAGGCAAAAGCGTTATCCCTGAGTGCTTTATGCTACTCCTCCACCAAGCCTACTAGGCATCTGTCAAATGTGAAAAAGATTAACATTAGGTTAATCTTTTTCACAAATATATTAATTTAAATAAAAATATGTATAGTAACGTTAATTTAATTTTACCCTATTTATAAATTAATTTATAATTTGATTTAATCAAAAACTTGTAAGGCTTTCGAAAACTCCGTGTTTTCGAAAGCCTTACAAGTTTTTGGAAAAAAATTACTTAACCTTCGATTGACTATGGAGTAAAATATTTTATTATTAAAAAAATGGAAACCGTAGGAAAATTCACGCGGGCAAAGTTGCGAGCATAGGCTAGTTTACAAATAAGATTGAATATGACGAAAACCAGCCAGAATCTATAGTACCTACCTATCATTAGTGAACAGACTGACATTAAAACCCAATTTAAACAGGCCAATTTTTTCCAACCACTGACGTCATCAATAAAAAAACGAAATCACCTTTCCGGCACCCTAAAACGCCAAAATAAAAGCAAAAACACCACAGCATAAAATAATACAAAAAAACCATTGTATTACACAATAAGTATTGCCAGTCAGCACTCTGTTTTCTTCCTACACTGTGTCCCACATTAATAGGAGTGGACGATCGCTTCGATAACAAAGTTAGGAGTACTGACGTCGCTTGTTTAATGGCCACACACTGTTTGGAACTTGCTGACGTGTCTCTCTGGGTTACTAAGTGATAGGAGCGAATAGTTCTGGAAGGTCGTTAATTAATTACGTGAGCATCGTTACGCGTAAATGCTTGTGGAGACAAAAATGTTTTAGACTTGCTTTTGTTTGCCTGAGGCTTTGCCCACGGCTTTGCCCACGGCTTTGCCCGAGACTATTCCCGCGGTTTTGTTGTTATCTCACGGGAACGGCACAATCGGTATAAAAGTACTGTTGTATTTAAACGAGATTTTGATCACATTTTTTATTATAACGGAACATAATTTGTACTCAAACAACAGACGTGCGGATTTTAAATCAGTTGACTAGAGAGTAAATTAAGTTGGTAATTCAAGTTTACATAGATACATGGAGTTCAATGTATGGAACGCGTATGTATGAGTACTTACCGTAAACTTGTGGTTAGTCAGATTCCCATCAAATAACAGAATTTCAAAATGAAAATGGTGCTAGTCCCGATAGTTCCGTTCCGATAAAATTTTGTATACTAGCTTTTGTTTGCCTGTGGCTTTGCCCGTTGGTAAAATTATCCTACAGGAATGGCACTATTGGAATAAAAGTACAGTAAGCTTCTCGTTAGTAAATTTTCCGTCAAAGAACAGAATTTCAAAATGATAATAGTGATGATTTTCAAATATAATACGATTTTTTTATTATGTATCACAGGTTTTTTCTCGTTTTTAAGGCCTACAATACTTTTATCCCAAATAATTCCGATAGTTCCGTTCCGATAAATGTTGTAGATTTTCTTTTGTTTGCCTTGTCCACGGCTTTGCCCATGGGTAAATTATTCCACGGGAATGGCACAGCTTGTGATTAGTGAATTTCCCATCAAATAACTGAATTTCAAAATATAAAATAATATTAACATTGATTATCTTGACAATCTTGTTATTAGTTCCCCAAGGGCCGTAAGATCAAAAGAAGTTTATATTCCAGTTTTTATAATCTATCGATAAAGTTTGATCCATGGTTTAATCTACCGTCATAAGGGGCCTTTTTGACAAGTTTGGTAATCTACTAATATAATGGCGTCATTATCAACCACTGACATGCCATTGAAAGAAATGATATAGAATGGTAATCTCGTACAAAATGACAACTGAATGACTGACTTAGGCGGTAATCTGCTAAAATGTTGACAGTTCCTTTGATCAGTGACCTACCATTAGAACGTCATTGTGCAGTCATTGCTTTAATTCGACCGACCAATGATCGACCATTATGAATTTAGCAGATTACGATTTTTTAGCAAAATGACAAAGGGATCGTGTTGGAATGACGAAATTATAAAAATAGCAGACTTGGCCCCGTTGGGTTGGGTCAGTTTAAAATAATCGTAAGTTTAAACTGTCTATGGTCGGTGGAGATTATTACTCCGTAGTTTAAACTACGATTGATCTTACGGCCCTAAGTCTTATCCTACCCACAAAATGTCATCGATCTTAACTAGGTAGATACTTATTGACCAAAAATAAGAGACCAGTATATGAGACTACTTTTGTATAAAGGTTGCTATCGGAAAAATCTTCTTAAAGGTTCCATACAATTCGAAATGAGACCACAGTGTACCTTGACAACGAAATACGGTGCTAAAATTTAATTAAAGCACCTAAATTAATAAAACGAAATTAAACATTTGCCTTTGACGACGACCCGACCTCCAAAAAGATATTATTACACCAAGATAAACTTGACACTATGTTATTTACTTTACGACTGAATATTATTCAAAAGGAATTTCTGTGAAACTTACGTGTAGAGTCTTCGAGATTAATATTATTAATTCATACAAATCTCATCATCTTCATCTTTTCAGCCTAAAGACGTCCACTGCTGGACATAGGCCTCCCCAAGGGGGGGTTTTGCCATAATCGCCACGCTTGGCAGGCGGGTTGGCGATCGCAGTGTGGTTGTTACAAAGGCACAGAGAACGCTGCTGCCCATTCTCTGGTGAGTCCCTAAGTCGCCTCTTACGACACCCACGGGAAGATATGTGATGGTGCTATTCTTTACGTCCGACACCACACGGACCTCGGCACGGATTGGGCAATTCATACAAATAAAATAATAAAACCAATCTGTTAGTGTCCCACTGTTGGGCAAGGGCCTCTTCTCATACAGAGAAGGCACGTGCATTGATCACCACGTGCGCTCAAGGCGGATTGGCGATTTCAGACTTATATTTATCTAGCTGCTGCCCGTGACTTCGTTCCCGGTGACTCTTTGCGAGAGCCATTAGACCTCCTTAATCCGGCCCTGTCGCAAAATCCGTTCTTAGCGGACGTCTACTAACTATAAACTACCTTCCTGTCAAATTTCATCTTTATACGTCAAGCTGTTTTCGATATTTCGTGATGAGTAAGTGACCTTTCGCTTTTATATAGTTCGAGTTTCCTCACGATGTTTTCCATCACCGATGTCAGTGTTGTGCATGATAAACTTAGAAAGTACACATAATAATGATTTTGAAAAAGACACATTGGTACTTGTACGTGTCCTGTTGCGAACCCACAACCAGAAACTTGAGAGGTAGGCGCCTCTCTCGGCCTCGGCGACGCCGACCATCTTCAGCCACTCATTGCACTCAATGAGTGCCTGAAGAATGAATGCGGCTGACGTGACCCGCCCAATCCCATTTGAGTTTATTAATAATAATAATAAAAACTTTTATTGACATAAAATAATGAATATTACATTTAAGTTTGAAGCCCTGACTCCTGAGCTAGGTGGTACCTGTGTTACAGGAGTCAGTGTCTTCACCCGATTTTGGAACATTGACAATAGGGTATTACACCCATTTTTGAAAAGTGTCTCAATGAAATTCTGTAGTGCTATTATGCCACCACAAAAAACACAAAATTTTTATTCAATCGATATGTGCCATAAAAATGCATCTAAATTTTAAATTTTCAAATTTCGCGCTTAGTGTGGCTAAAACGCCTCTTACTGGACGCCATATTGCTCAGCGTAAATGACGTCAGTTCGTTTTGTATCAAATGAGCTCATATTAAATATGATAATTGTATATCATTTAAAAATAATTAAAAGTATATGTTGTAATAGGTGTAATAATGAAAAAATTACGTTGGTTACGAAAATAATAAAAGTACAAAGCCTATATTACGCCAATCGGTTGACTGACAGTTGTCAATTTTTTGTTTACACAGCCGTACGACGTAATAACATGGTCGCTACTGTTTCACGGTGTTTTATAACAGATTAAAAATACTGAAAACTTTGAATTGAATTTAAAAATTTGTTTTGTTATTTTATGAACGAAAACTTACATTTTCCGACTGCTTTATGCCTAAACTGTCTCAATAACATATTTATAGATTTTTTCTCGAATAGAGTAAAATACCCTATTTGTGCAATAATTTTAAATAAAATAACGAAAAATTAATGGAAGTGCATGCATGCTCTTGATTGGTTTGGAGTTCGTGTGTGTATGTGTGTTTTTGTGTGAGAGTGTGTGTGTGTGTGCGTGTGTGTGTGCGTGTGTATGTGTGTGTGTGTGTGTGAGAGAGAGAGAGGGACAGAGATTGTGCTTGGTGGCTGGGTTTTGGGTAATATTTGAGTTTGTTTGCCTACCTTACTATATGATTACCTCGATTATAGTTCTTTCAGTAAATTTTCGGTCTGTAGGTAATCCAGTGTTTGAAGCCATTTAAAGTGTCAGTTTGGCAGCCTTATAAAGTAATGAAATCAAGTACATTATGAAATAGATTAAGTCACGTTGGTGCTTGGCCTGTGTTTGGATGTGAAAACACAATCTCGTGGATGAGAGGAAGACGCCTTAACCACTGAGCCATAAGCATACCGAGGGGATTTCAAAACCAATTAATTATTGTAGTTTTGCAAGTTATAACAATATCGTTATTGTCTAAAGAAAAAGCTTTCGAAGAAACTTGAACTCTCATAAATAATGATAACTTATGAAAGTTATTCGCTTAATTGTTTTCAATTGTTCTGAAAGAAAATTTTATCGAAGCGATATTTAGAATTTTCTGTTGAAAAAATTTGAATATTTAATGTATTTCAAGCCTTTAGACTTAAGGGGTTCAGTTTTCAGAAAATGTCTCTTTAAGATATCTGTAATAAAAAATATAAATATTATCGAAGAATTTTCTTAATTACGTATCATAAATACACTTTCTGAACCTGTCTTTAATTAGATTTTAGTTAAAAATAACAAAAACCACACGCTCTGAGTAACAAAATTAATTACGAAATTAAGAAAACTAATTACTGAACTAAATAATTTTCTTCGTGAATATTATGTGCCCGATGTTTTATTATTAAGCCAAATATACACATATAGTTAGCTAAGGCAGGCTTCAGCCCTTTCATTGTTTGTCTTCCAAACTCCAAGCGAAATAGGTAAATAATTAATGAAATTAAGTTACACGGGATTAACTAATTGCCAATTGGGATTGCAAACATTTATGACATTTCAACAAAGGTTGAATATCGTTTGAAATTAGAAGTACATATTTACAATCCGACCTTTAAAATACTGTTTTTTACATGGCAATATCAAGAAGTCTAATCTGTCATAATATTTGGCGGCGTTTTTGACAGTTTCAAAAGACACACATTGTGTGAATTATGATTTAGTACCTGGGCGACCGAGCATTGCTCGGTATTTTTATCGTGTTTTTTAAAAATGGAACCTAGCTAGATTTATCGCCCCCGAAACACCCTGCATACTAAATTTCATGAAAATCGTTGGAGCCGTTTCCGAGAATCTGATTATTATGATTATATATTTGTATAAGGTATAAAAGAATTGCTCGTTTAAAGGTATTAGATAAGTAGGGAGAATTTCACCAAATTTTTTAAGGTACCTATTGAAGGACAAAGTTAAAAGAATAACCGTGAAATAAAGTTGACATCTGGCAGACTTATAATCTGACACTTGAAGAAATTGACGTTTGAGAAACTGTTAAAAAATTATAATTTTTTCGTAACTCCCCGCACACAGACCACCGGCCACAACCACAAAACGACGCCACGAGCATATTTCCTGTAATTTTCATACATTTTATATGGACTCGCCGCACACGGTTGACTCCGGTGGCCGCCACACGCTACAAATCGTCGCTACTTGCTTCTTGTGGCCAGCACCGGCCACTAAACGCCGACACAAAGTGCCGCCACACGCCACTTGCGCGATTCCTCACCCCTTTCTCCCTAAACCTTCTTTGTCAGAGTTCATTATATGGGTTAAAAAAGTAGCAGCCACCGACCGTAAGTGTCAAACACCGGCCACAAGTGGCTGTTGCGCGTTTCAGCTAACTTTGTGGCCGCTTCTAGCTTCTTGTGGCGGCGTTTGTGGCTGTCGCGTGTGACCCGTGTGCGGGGACCCTTAATCTTTTAATATCCATTTCTGTCGCTAATTAACCACGAATATGCAAAAACATAATTGGAAGCTTTACGATCGCTACCTATTCGTGTAATCCCACATGTAGGTATATTTTTTGTTAGAATATAGGGCACATATCGAAGGTTAGTCAGTTGAATACGATACTACAACAATATTTGCGAGCTCTACATTTGTTTTACGTCATCGGATTATAAATAACAAGTGAATAAATTTGCATATCTATACATTTTGTTCAGCGTGGACTACATAAATCTTATCTATGTAATCTTGATGCATATCACTGTGGCTCCTCTGTAACATCGATAATAGTGTTGGGATGGAAGTTCGTATTTCCAATGTTTTGTTTTGTTGATAGTGTTTTATTATAGTAACGACTATTAGACAATAAATACATATGTCGCCAATCTAAGTAATCTTATAAAGATTACCTATATGGCCGACATATGTATTTAGCGTAATCGGTGTACATACATTAAAAAAACAATCGAATTGAGAACTTCCTCCTTTTTGAAGTCGGTTAAAAACGTTCGCATTTCCGTCTCAAATTCTCAATCGACGAGACGACACAGTTGGTGCAGCAGTCAATTTTTATAATAGTACCTAAATATAATAATAATACCAGCCTATAATTGTCCCACTGCTGGGCAAAGGCCTCTTCTCATACAGAAAAGGCACGAGCATTGATCACCACGTGCGCTCAAGACGGATTGGCGATTTAAGACTTACTTATACTATTTATAAGTCCAGGGGGTCAAGTCTGCTATTTTCATAATTTCGTCATTCCAACACGATCCCATTGTCATTTTGCTAAAAGTTCGTAATCTGCTAAATTCATAATGGTCGATCATTGACTGCACAATGACGTTCTTATGGTAGGTCACTGATCAAAGAAACTGTCAAAATTTTTGCAGATTACCGCCTATGTCAATCATTCAATTGTCGTTTTGTACGAGATTACCATTCAATATCATTTCTTTCAATGGCGTGTCACTGGTTGACCATTGGAAAGTCATAATGACGCCATTATATTAGTAGATTTCCAAACTTGTCAAAATCAACAATTATGAAATCAATAATAGACCATTCTGACACTGTTGTAATAGCAGACTTGAGGCCCTGGTTTCCTCACAATGTTTTTCCTTATGTCCAAGATAAACTAGGAGGTATGTACATTATTTAAAAGGTACATTGGTGGTTGGTCGTGTCCGGTTGCGAACCCACATTCTCGTAGACGAGAGGCTATAATAAAAAAAAAAAATTGTTTCACTAGATATATTTATAGGCAAACGTTGTTTTGCCATATCAATTTAAAAAAAATAGTTTTCGACCTATTCTCAGCCAAACATACAAAAAAATAACATAAAAATCGGTCAAGCAGTTTAGGACGAGTTCGATAACAAAAACTATCATGACAAGAGACTTTTATATATTAGAAGAAGATAGTGGTAAAGTTGTTTGTTTGTAAGAAGAATCTGGAAATATTGCTCCGGTTACAAAAAAAAACATATTTCTCAAATAGAAAGTTACACTATTACCGTGCCGTGCCATCCCATATCTTCCCGTGGGTGTCCTAAGAGGCGACTAAGGGACACACCAGAGAATGGGCAGCAGCGTTCTCTGTGCCTTTGTAACAACCATACTGCGATCGCCAACCCGCCTTCCAAGCGTGGCGATTATGGTAAAACCCCTCTTTTGGGGGAGGCCTATGTCCAGCAGTGGACGTCTTTCGGCTGAAATGATGATGATGATGATGACTATTACCGTGTGTAATAGGACAGGTTAGATATCGTATAATTAATTGACTTTCACGTGGACGATGTCGCGGGCAGAGACTAGTATGTGAAACATTTATTCTACCCTAGATGACTTGTGTAGACTTAGGGTACGGGAAAACACAAACAACTAAGACGTCCTAAGTCCTCCTACGTCTTTGCAACCTACCTACCTACATTAAGGTGTATGTGAAATCCCGCAATCATAGGGACTTCACGCTTCAAAGGCATTGTTAATGTTGTAAATCGGGTCGTCTCGGGAATTGAACTATTTACACAACACTAGCTACGTTTAAGAGGATAAAATATTCTGTCTGCGTATTTACAGCATGGCAGTTCTAAGGACACTTCTGAAGCGATTGTGAGTACAAACTGTCGACATATCATATTATTTTCAAAGCCAATTTGAAAATGTAACCGTATGCATATATCTAATTGTGTACATTTTACTTTTACACTTTCTCATCAACTGCGTGCGATTCATAACTTCAACAAATTTTGTCATGATTACGGAGATTTTGATTTGATGCCCTGAATTTATTCTCATCAGTAATTTTTTTCTATAATGTCTAGATTTTTTCAATTTTTTTGTCCGCGTGGATAACTTAAAATACATCCTACATTCGGCAATAGTGTAGCTTCTTATCACTGAAAGAATGGTTGTAATCAGACCAGTACTTCAAGTGTTGTCCTATTACAAATAAAAAAATAAAAAACGGGTGCGGTCAGGGGACGTATGGATGCGGTATAATGCAAAAATAATTTTCTCACGAATCATACCAACCATAAGGCTGCGTTTCCACCAGAGATGAGCGAGGATGCGTTGCGAGGGATGTGTTTGTTAAGAACCTATAGAATCACTTCATTTACCTACCCTCGCTCAGCGCAGCTCTGGTGGAAACGGCTTAGCAGAGCAAGGTGTTTTTACGTACAAAACAAGCGAGGGATGTGTAAGAGGGATGTGTGCGAGAGATAAGGGATGTGTGCAAAGAATGGACGCGATCGAGAAACTACTAGCAGTCACTAACGGAGTTTGTTAGAGGTAGATGTGTATTGTACGGAATATATGGATCAGTGGACTCGCTTGCATCTGAAAAGAGACCCATACACATCCTCGCACCTCTCATTTGCGCACCATTTCACAGCGTCGCTACGCATCTTCGCACCGCACATGTACCTCGCACATCTTTGGTGGAAACGCAGTCTAAGCCGCAAAATGGAACTTCGTTCCAAATTCCTTTTTCAAACCTTTCTTTTTTACAATTTATTAAAAAAAGAAAATCAAAAAGACTTTTCTCGCGTCACCGAACAATGTCGAAACAATTGAGCATCGCGGACCGGGAACTACAATACTTTCCCGTCACTACTGTCGTTCAAGTGTGAATGGAGCGACACAGCTAACAAGAATAGCTGTCCATCCCACGCTTTGTCGCTGGTTTGCATAATGTATGAGCGATCAGAGTACCAGAATCAGGGCACCTGATTGCTGATGAAGCTTGTGGATATAAGGATCCGATACTACTTAATTTGTTGGTTTAGGTAAGAAACTATACAATGGCTTTTGATGGGGTCGATTGACTTAATATTGATTGGCTATTCGGCAAAGTCGTGATAGCCCAGGTTTAAGGGGAAGGTCCCAATGCGGCTTTGTCAATTCATATGTACATTCAACAAAAGAGATAATTATCCCGCAGTTAAACCGATAACACGGTTTTGCGGGGCAAAGTTTTATAGTAATTATGAACTTATTGTATATATAAATAAATAAATAAATAAATAATAAATATAATAATATATAATATATATATCCAGCCCCCCTAGCAAAATTACCCAAATTGACGGTAATAGCAAACTAATCAAATGTATGGGAATGACGTCATCTCAACGCTAAGTCACGTGATCGAAAATAAAAAATGGCTTACGACGAGGCGTTAATTATTGTAGAAAGAGAATACGATACGAAACGTTTGTAACTTGACTAGGGGGGCAGATCGTCCGAAATAGTTAAAGTTTACGAACCGATAGTTGTTTTAAGATAAAATTTAATTTCATTAATGAATTGTTTCTTCTCTATTCGTTTTATTTTATTTCATTCAACAACATCCATCGGTTTCTAAGTAAACTTTAACTATAACCGACAACATGGTTACTTATATCCTTTACTGTACTTTTTAAGGATATCTTGGATATCTTGGTTTTGCGATTCTTAATCAATCAATATTTGCAGGTCCCAACTGGTTGGAGACGATGGTGGAGCTTCCCTCAGGAGTCGGCGAGGAGGAGGAGCACCACCACCACACTTGGACCACCGGCAATGTAAGTTTATTATTATTTCACGCTTTTTTTTATTTAATTTATTGGCACACACTAGTTTTTACAGAGAAACATTTTTAGATACACAGTGTTTGCAAAATTAGAACAGTGTTGCCGTGGGACTAAACTAGGCACAGCCTGTATCTTGGTGGCCTAGTTGACAACATTTCAAAACTGACACGACCTTAAAACAAAAATACCATTTCTTTATTTTCGTATCCTGAGTCCAAATATATATTTTTTATATTTCTTTTATTTCTTCATTTTTGAGAAAAATAAGTAATGTGATGACGTCACATATACGGTGGAATGGGATAGTTTACCTTTGCATAATCGTTTCAATGGTTTATATGAAAACATTAACGTCAAATAAGACACACGTCAATGTCACATATATGAAGTCTAATAATAATGATAATAGTTTTTTGACGGGTCACAGTAAAGCAAAGGATAAAACACTATTCCACCGTAAGTATGACGTCATTTGGCGCTTACGTCTTTTTAGAATACACCTAATTTCAAAGTTAAAATTATGAATGAAATGTACATAATTTTGAAAAACGGAAAAATACGGGTGCCCTAAATTTGTATTTGCTTTTATATAACGTAATAATAAAAGTGGGTTAAAAATATGAAATGTTGTCAATTAAGAATAGGCAGATTGATTGCGTTCTGTTAAAATTGTTTTGTTAATTATTTACACGCAAAATAATATTGTTCTTATGGGTGCAAGCAGCAGTACAGGGGTTGTGGGGAATTTTATATTAAAAACGTAAAAAAAGCCTAGTGCCTAGTTGTCTTGCTGGAATAGTAAGTTACGGCTTCGTTAGATGTTTATTTATTTCTGTTATAAAACAAAGAATTATATTTTTATCTTAGGATTGATATAACAACTTAGCAAGTGTGTTATGCAATTATATAAGTACCGCAATTATTTATAAGTTTTATTAAAAAAAACATTTATTACAACGCTCCAATGTGAGCGCCGCCTCCTAGTGGCGTTGGTCATTGTTTTACTATTGTTTCTGCTAATTAGGCAGTTGAGCTATTTAATTACTCGGTTCGCTCTTAATTCCCTCTATCACTCTCACCTAGGTAAATCTATATTTCAAGCTTACATTATGATATTAACTTGTTCAGGGATCCTATTCAAGCAATTTTCACATACATTGTAGTAATATTACTAAGACCTTCATAAACTCCGAAGGAACGACGTAAATATGAAAATGGTCGACGTAACACATACTAAAATGGAGTTACAAAGACTTCTGGTGTGATAATTAAGATAATATACAGTCGTTTTATGTAGCTACAATATTTAACCTGCAGTAGTATTCTGTAAAAAATCTTACTCGGTGGATTTACGTGGAGTGAGTATGAGATGAGCTGTCTTTCCACAACCACGATGCTTAGGGATTGACCGCTAGATATACTGGGTATACCGGAAAGGGTGTATACATCCGAAGGGACTACTAGAGGGGTTACTCGTGAAACTGAATAACATTCAACAGAAAAAAAAATCGAAACTAAAAAAAAAATTAGACACTTCATAGAAAATTTAAACTTGCCGCCTAAATTTTGTATGGAGAGTGGAGTCAAAAGTTTCATTTTTCCAATTTTTTTTCTGTTGAATGTTGTTCAGTTTCACTAGTACATTGACCTCCCGTCGGATGTATACCCCCTTTCCGGTACTACAGGATGTACGGGGTATCGCAAAGCGTTCTAAACATTACAATTGGGTAACAAACCAATTGGGCATAAACCAATCATTCCAAGACAGAACTTCTCTAAAAAGTTACAAAATTTAATGGGAAGATCACGTTTAGACAGCTAATATAAAGTACTAGCAACCCGACCCGGCTTCGCATGGGCCTATAGCCTTTCTCGATAAATGGACTATCTAACACAAAAAGATTTGTTCAATTCGAACCAGTTGATCCTGAGATTAGCGCGTTCAACCAAACAAACAAACAAACAAACTCTTCAGCTTTATAATATTAGTATAGATGTCAATTGATTGTTAGAGTCAACTAGCCTATTGCAAACTTATACTACACTAGCGACCCGACCCGGCTTCGCATGGGCCTATAGCCTTCCTCGATAAATGGACTATCCAACACAAAAATAATTTTTCAATTCGAACCAGTAGATCCTGAGATCGCGTTCAACCAAACAAACAAACTCTTCAGCTTTATAATATTAGTATAGATTGCGGAGTATTTTTTTATCAAGTTTTTACAAACTGGGTTATGCAGTTTAGACAAGCAGTCGCTCCATGCTAATCCGCAGTAGGCGTGAAGATCTGCGCTTGTTCCCTCTGTATACAACGTAAAGTTAACTTACGGCCAAAACGCTCATAACTTAGGATTTACGGCCACAGTTACAAAGTGGCTGGTCGGCAGTTAAATATAGATGGGGCGTGCTTTTAGTCTGATAGTCCAGGCGGTATCGCACACATTTCATTTCGTGTAAGGATAGGTACCAGATGCGTTTTTTGTGCTTTTTAATTTTTAGGGTTCCGTACCTCAAAAGTAAAAAACGGAACCCTTATAGGATCACTTTGTTGTCTGTCTGTATGTCTGCCAAAACCTTTATCTCGGGAACGCGTATAGGTATCGAGTTGAAATTAAAACCATATACTTAGGTCTACGGTCCCTTGCAACTGTGAAAATAATAATAATAAACTTCTAAGTTAACGTAAAAAAAAGATACGGCCGTTTATATCACAAAAAACGTACATTTCGACAATCTCAAGGGAATCAAAATATAGGGTACTTTCCGTTGACCTAGAACTATGTTTAGCAAACATTATCGTCTTATAACTATAGATTCGTAATTAAATCATTAAAAATATATTCTCTATTTATAATGAGCTTTTGTCCGCTATTTGGTCCGTGTGAATGTCGGTTATCGCGGATGCAGACGAAGTCCTGGATTAAAAAGTACCCTATGTGCTTTCCCAGGGTTCAAGCTATTTTCATACAAAATTCCATCAAAATCGGTTCAGCCGTTTCATCGTGGAAGAGACAGAGTTACTTTCTCATTTATAATATTAAGTATATATTATAAATGAGAAAGTAACTCTGTTATAGTAAAGGAAGTATGGATATGTATTATGTACCTACAAATTTGTACGGAACCCTCGGTGAGCGAGTCCGACTAGCACTTTTCCGGTTTTTGTATCTATGGAACGATATAGTATTACCGGTTAAAGGCAATGCATTTCGTTAATTAACATACTGTATTAATATATATGAGTTATCATCTAAACTATATTAACATTAAAAAGATTTGATTATATGTGTGTATGTTTGTACCGGATAAACTCAAAAAATACTTAACCGATTTTAAAAATGTTTTCACCAATAGAAAGCTACGTTATACCTGATTGTTATAGGATATATTTTTAACCGTCTTAAAAAAGGAGGAGGTTCTCAATTTAATTGGTATTTTTTTATGTATGTACATCGATTACTCTGAGATCTAAGATCCGATTTACGTGATTCTTCTTTAGTTTGATGCGGAATAGTTGCCATTTGGTCCCATAAAAATTTAACATAGTTTAGCCCAGTTTGATTTATTTTTTAATGTTTGACCACACATAACTCTTTTCATTTCGATGATTCTTTTTTTAATTGATAGTGTATACCTCAAATTTGGTCCCATATAAATTACAAGAAAATTTTCCACCCCTAAGGGTAGAAAATTAAGGGATGACTGAATTTTTTTGGTGTCACCGTTTCGTAATTAATTGGTAGTAAAAAGTAAAAAATAACTTTCAATTCTCAAGTCGGTGGCAATACAAAACCACAAGCAAAACCAAAGCCGCCAACTTGCGGATTGAAAGTTATTTTTTACGTTTTAAAGACGGTTGTCTTTTTTGTTTAAGTTTTTTTATAAATCAAAAAATTGAGGATCATTTAGAAAATTCACGCGGACTTAGAAACGGGTAAAATCTAGTCCTTTATAAAAATATCTGCAGAATAAAATTCTCTTTATCTTTATCTAATGCTAGGCACAACAAAGAACTCATAACACAATCTCTTCCAACAACATATCACCCTTGTCGGTTGATGGGAGACAAATAGATAGAGATTTGTCATTTTATCTTCTAGAAATGTAAAATTTATTTGTTTACGCATATTTTCTGAGTACACTCCAAGGGCAGGGATGTGTAACATCTTAGTTTCGTTTACTTCAGTCGTTCGTAAACACATCCTTGTCACGTTATTTACCCACTTCAAAACCGGGTCCTCGATTCGACTGTATGTTTTTTTTTTGTATGTTTGTTATGTTATATCTCCTGTAATAGGGGATAATACTGCAATGTTCTGGCGCCAGAGTGCAGCACTAGCGTAAACAGTAAACAGCTTTTCGACGAGTCGTTCAATAGTTCAAAACGTGATGAAAATTGTAAAATTCTGCCTTTAATTGAGTTCAAAATTGGGAAGTGTATTATATTATACAATAATGCATCAGTGCTGTGTATTTGGATGTAGGAATGAAGGGAATCGTTCATTTGCAAAAGAAAAAATGTTCGATAACTATGGTAATTACGCAGCAACATGTAGTAAAGAAGATTTCATTGAAATTGGAAAATATTCCGGTGAGATAGTCTCATTTACAGAATAACGTTCACTTTTATGATGTAAGACAACCAAATATGATTTTATTCTGAGCATAACCTAAAGTCTCGTTATCATCCATTTTTAAATGGCTGTAGGATGCCATAATATATGTAGTTAAAGTACAGTTAAATAAGTAAGATTAATTAAAATTTTGATATATTATCACAATACCTAGTTATAACAATTAATAACATAATATAACAAGAATACGAGGCTCCATGGCGGTTTGTTTACTGTATGTGCTAGTGGCGCCCTCTGCGCCGAGTTTCGCGGAATGTTCCCTATTGTGGATCGATTTCAAAAATTCTTTGTTCAATGGATAATGTTTATCTCAGAGGTGGTCTCATTTTATGAAAATGAAAACCTTCAAGGGTGGAAAAATAGGGGTTGATTAATTTTTATCGATTTTCAAACACTATGACGCGATAAGATTTCTAAAATATTTTTTTATTGTTGCCGTTTCTTAATCTCCCCTTGGGGTGTCCGGCTAGAATAGCACCCCCCCATTTCATCCCGAGGGTGTCGTAGAAGGTGTCTAAGGGAAAATTCGGAAGTCGGGCAGCAGCGGCTTCCGTGTACTCAACAACTTCATTGTGATCCCCAAGACGCCTGCCAATCGTGAGGATTATGGCATACCCTTATGGGGGAGGCCTTTGTTCAACAGTGGACTTCCGGCTGATGATGATATTTTTTTATGAATTTATATGATAACAAGTGAGTACTTAAAAGCGAATCATAATTTTTTATTATAAAAAAAGCTTGTTCACAAAAAAGACAACCGCCATCAAAATTTAAAGTGATAAATAACTTCAGCACAGAATACACATGACTTTAGATTTGGAAGTCGGTGGTAATTAAAGACAACAAACAGAACAAAGTTATGTGTGTTCTGTGCTGAAGTTATATAGTGCGGTTGTCTCTTTTGTGTAAATGCTTTTTATTTATCACTTTTTAGTACCTTTTTATCATCCAAATCCATTAAGAACCGGCTACTCAGTTAAAACAGAGGTACTCCAAAGATTGAAGAAACTTAAACGTCGTCTATGTAGTTTTTTTCGAAAACTGCTGTATAAATTTTGATAAAATTTATAAGGGACCACCCTTGAGGCGTACCCTATCCATAAGAAAAATAATTTTCAAAATCGATTCACATTTGCGAAAAAAATAACAAATAAAACAAATATACGAAAAAAAAACAACATACAGGCGAATTGAGAACCTCCTTCTTTTTTGAAGTCGGTTGAAAAA
Source organism: Charanyca ferruginea (assembly GCA_947361185.1). Taxonomy (NCBI): domain Eukaryota; kingdom Metazoa; phylum Arthropoda; class Insecta; order Lepidoptera; family Noctuidae; genus Charanyca; species Charanyca ferruginea. Next base: position 23,976,665 of record OX376059.1, on the reverse strand, counting down.
GACAACCGCCTATGACTTTAGTTTCAGATGGCAATACGGAACAACACAGATAAAAACCGCTGACTTCCGAAACCAGTCATATGTATTCTGTGCTAAAGATATTTTTAGTAGATACCTATTCAGAACCAACACTTGGGTTGACAACGTTATTCATTTGTTTTATTACGTAGTTTGATAACTTTTCTTGTTACGACTGTTGAAGGGATCTTGTAAGATATGTCAATATAGATAACGCTTTGTTTGTCTTGCTAAATTAAGCTAAGACTTTTATACTAGTTTCGGTCAGCTCAAATAGATACGAAGTATGCTCGAGTAGATTTTATTGTTAATGAACTCATATCCTACTTAATATTATAAATGCGAAAGTTTGTGAGAATTAATAAAGAGTCTTTCACGCAAAATCTACGGAACGGATTTTCATTAAACTTCACAGTAATATAACTTATACATACATTAGAATAACACATAGGCTACAATTTATAAAGATGTTGTGTAAAATTAAGGAGAGAGAAAAAGTGATAAATTCAGTATGATACAACTATTGACGAATGACACGACTGTAGTAGTTGGAAGTCATAAAACTCAGTTTTTTTTTTTTTTTTTTATCTATTTATAGGCATACGTTTGACCACTATCTCACCTGATGGGAAGCGATGATGCGGTCTAAGATGGAGCACGCTTGCCTAGAAGTAACCTATCAGTTTCACCAGTTTCCAAATATCAGTTTCCAAGTTGTTTCGTACCCAAGCACTAGGAGCGCATAACTTAGTACTTAGTACATTATATGTAAATAAAAATTATAGCAGTCAAAAGACAACATATAAAATACACATAAACATATAAAATACGTTGTTTACCGAAACAAAATACCGATTTTACGCGATAAAATTGACCGGTACTAAAACTTTTAATAGAACAACACTATCCGCTTTAAATGTAAATAACTATCGGGCGAAACTATCACAAAGTCATGCTTTTAAAAGTGTTTAAACAAAACTTTGTAAACAGTCCCATGAGACAGATGAGCGTCGAGACTTTATGGCGCCGGGGATTATTTATTTTATGTCTACGGACAACCGGAAAGACAGTTTTAGTTTTAATCTATTAAAGTTTTGTTTTTCCGTAATGCACTGTGCATCCACACTCGCTGTTTGCCAGAGCTATGGTACGGAATATTCTGGGCATTAAACTTCAAGACCAGGTTAGGAATACCTACTACCATCCGTTCCATCCCAAAAATAGCCGATGTCATTAGGTAACTGTGAAAGATCAAAAATCCATGTACGCTTTTAAAAAATATCTAAAGAAGTGGGTTTTTTTTAGAATAAAAACCTGTAAACTATCTTCGAGCACTGTATCTACCTAACCTATTTTTATTTGTGTAGCCGTTGCATCGCCAAATGTAAAGAAATTAGATATAAATTTCTTATATAAGTGAATGTTATTCTTTTTGAGAAATAAAGTTCTTAAACCTTAAACCTGTCACGCTGAAGTGGAATTGGGCTGGACACTCCTGCCGCATGTCAGACGATCATTGGACCAAACGCGTGACCCAATGGGTCCCTTTACATGGCAAGCGACATATCGCGGCAGGCCCAGGTGGAGATGGCGGGATGATCTAGACTCTTTTGACAAATACTGGTCCCAAATAGCTTTTGACAGAGAGAAATGGAAGTAGAGTAGAGAGACATTTGCCCCAATACAGGCCGAAAAAAAAAAAGTGCATTGACTCATAGCAAAATAAAAGCTGTACGATCCAACGATCATGATTAAGCTACACGTAAAACACTGGTATTTTATGTTGCATCCGGTTAGACTGGAATCTGACCCCGACATAGTTAGGACAAGGCTAGGCAGATAATGGTGCCAATTCTGTTGTGCACGAGATCTCTTTTTTACCAGCTTTTTATTAACTTCACCTGTATGTTTGTATATATATATCCACTGCTGAACGTAGGCCTCCCCCAGAGATCGCCAACCAACCCGGTCTTGGGCAACCCGCATCCATCCGCTGCCAGCCACCTTTTTTAAATCGTCGGTCCATCGTATGTTTGTATGTTTGTTTGTAACCGACTTCTTTGGGCGCGATTTTGACCCACTTTAAACGGCCAGATTTCGTTCAAACTTTGTAGATTTATCGAAGACCGATGACGATACACTAATTTCATAAAATTATAAAAAAAAACAAACAAAAAAAAAAACAAGTCGTTCAAAATTAGTGGCCGAATTTTGAACTTGCTTTTTTTTTGTTTTTTTTTTTAATAATTTTATCAAATCACGCTTTTTTTTAAATAAAATAACTTATTAAAATTTATTTTCTATTTTTTAGTTTGGTTTTCTATAAAAAGCGTGTTTTTAGTTTTTTTAAACTATTATTTTTTTTCAATAAAACAAGAAAGAGACAATGTCAAAAGGTTGGTTGACACTTCCCGTGATCCAAGGGCTGGTTTTTACCTCGGACAGAGGTTAAGCATTGCCATCCAACGTGGCAATGCCGCCAGTCTCTTGGGCACATTCCCAGTTGACGACGATGTGGGGGAATTTTTTGATGTAAGGGAATACATACTTAATTGATTAAGGTCGATCGAGTAATACTTAAAAAAGAAAGAGACATATATTACCTAATAAGAGCTGTCAACACGGTTGACGACACGGTTGGCGCAGTGGCTGAGCAATCGTCTGCTGCGCAGCGTGTTGCGGGTTCGATTCCCGCCCAGGAAAGATATTTGTGTGAAGAGCCTTGTGTCTGGGTGTTGTTTATCTATATATGTATGTATTTAAAATGTATTTGTGTATGTATATCAGCTGTCTGACACCCATAGTAGGTACAGGGTCTTTGATTGGGGTCAGATGGCCATGTGTGAAATGTCCCCACAAATTATTTGTTATTTTAATTAAAGTTGATCTGAAATCATCATACAATTATAGTTGTCATGTCAGAACGTATTGATTAAAAACACGTCGAAGTTCAAGAAAAAACTAATTTGACATCTCTAACTTAGTTCTTATATTATGTAGTCGTCCATTCCTTTAGTTTGATTTGTAAATAAGCGAATTGGCGCCATTTATGGTAGTGGTATGGTATGTAGTTAGTAATTAAAACTTAATGCAATTATCCGCTTGCGGTTAACTCGTGGTGACGTGCTGTGATGAGCATTAATTAAGCCTGTTACAATTACGCAAATTTCAATGCCTATTTCATTATAGCTACCTAATATAATGAAATAGGCATTGTAATGTTTCCAAAATATTATTTACGTTATGGAAACACCATATATAGTTAGGTCATTGCTTTTTGCCATAAAATTGCTTACTAATTGGTAGTATTGTGCAAGGCGGTTAAACCAAGCTGTCAACCAGATCTCAGATTAAGCTGAAGCAAATCCTGTACCTAATCCGGGACTAATTGGGAAAAAACCAAATGAAAAAACAAACCCATAAAAGCGTAGTTACGTCTTTTTTAATGGAAGTTGCTTTGTATATAGTATTAAGCAGGTAACCGATTAGAAAATCGCTTAAAATACAGGACCTTAGGTATGTTTGGCAGTCTCACCTGTAACCTTGAGCCATTAATTCTTAAAATCGTGTATCAAAAGCCAAGGTCAAAGCCAAGGTCAAAGGATTAAGGCAAATTGTTTATTTCAATTAGACTACTTAAAAGCACTTTTAGACCTTAGTTATAAGATTAAAACGGCAATTAAATTACAATTTTAGTTATATACAAATCTTAAAAATCTAATAATATTATGTACAATTCCAAGAAAAAGACAGGGGAGCTCAAAGGGCATCAAAAAACTCGTCTACATCGCTGTCAACGGGACACGTGCCCAACAGGCTGGCAGCATTGCCACGTTGTATGGCAATGCTGATTCTTTGACCCAAGAATAGACCAGCCTTTGGGTCACGTGAAGAGTCGACCAGCCGCTTGGCGATGTCACGAAAAACAATATGGGCACTCGGACCCCATGGCCCTAGAGTTTCTACCCCAAACGGCTCAAATATATAGCTTCCAAGAAGGCTATTATATTTGCGCCGTTTGAGGTTTTCGGCACCTGCAGCAGCCGCCCCAGCACAACATGTTGTGCTAGGAAGATGAGATGGCGCAAGGGTGTCGACACATGTTGCATCCCACACCAAAGGCCTACCCAACTAGATTAAAACCTATTTCTTAACTTATTTTATTTTTAACTTTTTCTTTTTTCTAGAAAGTTATTTTTTTTTATCAATTTGCCGTTAACGAAAGAAAGTGTCGTAAGGAAACTATTTAGCAAGAAACTCCATAAGTACTTACTGTTTTAAAAATTAAGATGAAATAGATTTAGTTTTGCCATAACGAACCAACATACTTCAAAATATATCCCATAATTTGATGTAACTGTTTTGAATATTTACACCAATTAATCTTAAATCTATTCTAAGCATTGGTATTGGACCATTGAATTGTAATTGGCAGATAATAACGGGACACTTTTTGCAATTAATATAATATAATATAATATGTGGGGACATTTCACACACGGCCATCTGACCCCAAACTAGGGAGACCCTGTACTATGGGTGTCAGACAGCTGATATACATACGCAAATATATTTTAAATACATACATATATAGATAAATTATAATTTGAATTAGTGTATTATAATTAATTTAGTTATTGACAGATTGTGCATTGGTTCGATTTGGTATAAATAAGCTTAATTCATTTGTCAAGTATTTCATGTAACAGTTACGCTCATTTGCGCGAAAAAGTTAAATTGGATTGGCTCCTTAGGAGTACCAGAGGCAGGTCGGGATCAATCGGGGATTTCGGAAGGCTTGTACGTTCCCGCAATCCCTGGTATAATTTGATGAGAGAGAATCAGAGAACAAGGGGATAGTTTTTAGTCAGTAAGAGTCTGACAGACCCCTCCGTCCCACGCATGACGAGAACTTCCATTTTCCACCATAAGCAAAAACGGCTCAGTTTCTAACCATAGTGTTCATGGAGTTCTTGCTCGTTCTTCTCCATAGAAACCTACTGTTTGGAACGAGCAACTAGCTGCAACTTTTTGACTGACTGACTCCTTGAAAATTCAAAACTGAGTTTATTTGAAATAAATTATTGAAGATTGAGTTGAGTAACCCCAGGGATAAATTACAGAATGAACCCGTGTGAACAACTAACTCAGAGTTAAAAGATTAATCTAGACTCCAGCTCAACCTCTATCTCTATCAATATAAAACCCCTGCACAGTAATCAAACTTTCCTACTTATATCTAAGTCATAGATAGCCATAATGCTGATAAACTAGCAGCCCTATTGTCCGTGGTCTGGCCTGGTTTGTTAAAGGGGAGGGTCAACAGAGCGACGGGGCGTTCTATTTGCCATTCGACTTAATAAGGGATCGACCATATAGATGGTCGACATTTTTTATAGAAATTGCTTGCTTACTAGAGCTTTACTTCGAGATATTTTGCGGTCGAGATATGTATGTCAAATCATACGCCGTGTTAGAGAATTTGTAGTATTAGTTTTTTGACATTTGGTAGTATGATGTATTGAAAAGAAAATCGGACATTCTTTTTATTCTAAAAAGTTTGCTTTTGGCCGCAACTCACCTGATCTTAAGTCATGATGCGGCCTTAGGTGGAGCTTACCTAGGATGAACTGGTTCACTCGTGACAAATTGACGACTGGTCCAAACTAACGTCTATCCCAATGGAATACAGGTTTTTATAGATGCCCAAAAGGCTAAAGCCTCTAGTAAAAACTGTATTGTAGGTACTGATTGTATATCACAAGAGATGACCGTGTGCGCACGTGAAAGGTGTCGGCGAGCGTCACTCGCGGTGGGACGTACGAAGCTGCGGTAGCCCGATGTGATGACGTCAGGAACATATTCCCCGGGTTGAAGTCTGTTAAGGCTTCAAGATTATGTTGAAGATACAGGTAGAGGGCATTCGACAATGCCCTTCAGACCCAGTCTTCACTGCAATCACTCTACCCAGCAGCCAAGTTGTAACAGGATTTTATTATTTCTATTTTTTTTTTTTATTAAACCTGCATATAAACAAGGAAAGATTAATATAATTACTTATCATCATCAGTTGCCTCGTCTTTTCCCAACTATGTTGGGGCCGGCTCCCAATCTAAACGAATGCAGCTGAATACCAATTTTTTTACATGGAGCGTCTGCCTATCTGACCTCCATAACCCAGTTACTGAGTAACACGAAACCCCTTGGTAAGACTGGTTGTCTGACTTTCTAGCTTCTGACTACCTATCATCATTTCAGCCGAAAGACATCCACTGCTGGACATAGGCCTCCCCCAAGTGTCGCCACATTGACCGGTCCCGTGCGACTCGCATCCAGCGGATCCCCGCAACCTTTACCAGGTCATCGGTCCACCTAGTGGGAGGCCTTCCAACGCAACGTCTTCCGGTTCGCGGTCGCCATTCTAGAACTTTTTGGCCCCATCAGCCATCCGTTCTGCGAGCAATATGCCCTATAACCTATAACGACTGTCAAAGATAGACTACGAATTATTGCCGGAACCACGGCTTTACGTGCTTTCCGAGGCACGGAGGTTTTTACTTACCTACTCATAAATATAATTACTTAGTACTCGTAAAAGAAGAACAGAAATGGTTGTAAAAATATAATAAGGACCAAAAATGATGTTGTTAAAATCTCCTTCTCTTAATAAAGGAAAATTGGATAGGGCCACTCGAAGCTTAACGAGTGGCATTAAAAGCCGTGTCCATTGTAGCAGAGATACTCAAGTTTGTATTAGCCGTTGAGTTTAAGATAAAGTATTAAATATTAACGATAGAATATTATCAGAAAAGCAATATTAGACCTTTTTTCGAAATTTTTCTTGCTTGGCTTATTTCTGATACCGGTGACCAGTGATTAGAACGAATAGGTATTACGTAAATTGATAGATAAATTATAGCTGATTCCGAACGAAAGAAATCGGATCGGAGGACCATTTTTTCTATTTTCAAACTATGGTAATAGTCCAGTAACAATATTGTTTTGTAATGTAAGTTGTAGCGTCATGAATTATCTTCAAAGCGTTTACGCTACACGGTAGTATTTCATAAAAGTTTCTAGTTCAAAAATCTTGAAAATTAATGGACTGATTTTAATTAAACCTAAAGAATGAATAGAGAGTACAAATTAAAGTTTCCTATTTAAAAAATAAAAATTCTCCTAAACTCTCTTTAAACACTTTTGACTTGAAAACACGCTAAACTAAAGCTTACACCTTAAATCGCAATAAAACAATAAAATAATTCCATAATTTACAAACGAATTACGTGAATGAAACTCATTAAAAATTGTTCAATGAATTGTTGCAAACCTTGCTCTAAACAATCAACAAAGTTTAATCACATTACCAAATTGCCGAAGATTAGGACCAGTTAAAGGATTCACGACTAACAAATCCCTTTTCTTTGGCAGACAGAAGAGGATTACTGACGAAATCAGACCACGTCAGAACTTCTAACTTATCAGAGCTTCACTGGCCATTATAATTGGTCTGTTTTGCCAAAACAACTGAGGATTAAGCATTCTAGTCTAATTCTGATTGGAAAGTTGTTAACGGAGTAACGTGGGATACGAAGTAGGTCAAGTGTATTTGGTCCGTGTATATAGCATTAGCATGTATGGCGAATGGTTATAGGTGTGTTGCGTTGGGTCCTAAGGTACGGTAATTATCGATTTATTGTTAGAAATCAAATATGACGTAATCGGGTCGTACCGAAGGTTGACAAGCACGCTTCTATAGCTGCAGGTTTATCAAATCGGTTTAAATTTTTTGAGTTCCGCTTTCCTTTTGTTTGTTTGCCACATGGCTGTAGGTATGTTTTGAACCGTAATAGGTACGCATTTTGAATTTTCACAGGTTGTGTCTGGCCATAAAAATACAATACCTACTTAAATGAAAAAAAAAAGTTTTTTGCCATTTCTTGCTCGATCTTAATTATTGTAAGGTGATACGGAACCCTCCATTTGCGAATACGACTAGCATCTGACCGTTTTTTTTTGTCCTTTACGCCTTCTTTCTAAAGATCACTAGAGCGGTTAAAGACATTGTAACGTAACCTAAAGTTAATCTTCTGAAAGTGCCATCAATCAGTGAGCAGACGTGATCAATGTTCATTCCTGTGAAACGTTTTTTAGACTGCGAAGAGTAAAAAAGTGATACCTACATAGACTCATTTTATTTTTTTCGCAAACACTTACTGCTGCCTTTTTAGTTTATTATAGTTTTATCTGTCGGGAAAAGTGTTATGAGTGAGTTTTTCATTAGGAAATTTGTCTAGATATCATCATCATCTGCCTAACCTTTTCCCAAATATGTTGGGGTGGCTTCCAGTCTAATCGGATTCAGCTAGGATGGAGCGCATTAGTCTCATTCATTCTTGGTCCAAAAACAATAATATTAATAATAATCATCTTTATTTCAGTCTTCACAAAGGTTCACGTATGTACGGTCACCAAAGGAGATAAGTATCCATGTCGCCGGAAACAGTTGAAGTTTACTTAGAAACCGACAGGTTTTTATGAATAAAATAAAATACAATTTATAGAGAATAAACAGTTCAATGATTTAATAAAATTTCATTTGAAAGCCCCCATTGGTTTCTAAGAAATCTTCAACTATTCCCGACGACATGGATACTTATCTCTTTTGCGTACTGTACACAAGATAAGTAAAAATACAAATAAAGTAACTAAACTGCATGAAGCATGATCCTTTGTGAGAGACTGGAGTCCATACTAGGATACCCTGTGTGACGGATCACCAGACTCTCACCTCGAAATTGCTTTGGCTAATTACTGCCTCTGAACAAATTTTATACATCGAGATACGAGTAATGATAACCAAACTAAAAATGCGTAAATGCAAAAAAAAGAAATGAAAAAGAAGGATGGAGTTGCTTTTCGTCAAGTTACATAAGCTCAAAAAATATACATTTTTATACTTGTTTGTTAAAGGCTTAAGATTAACAGTAATGTACTGAAACGGTTTTATGTTTATTCAAAAAAGATTACTTATTACTTTGTTTATATTACTAGTGCTATTAGGTATTATTTTATCTGAAACATACTTTATCATTTGCCTAGTCTTTTCCCAGCTATATGGGGGTCGGCTTCCAGTCTAACCGGATGCTGCTGAATACCAGTGTTTTACATGGAGCGACTGCCTACCTGGGGTGTGATTCTGTAAGACCTCATTCTAAACTTCGAATCTGAATCTGCTGTGAGTTTCTTGATTGGCATTCTAAAAACTCGGTTGATAATTCGAATTTACACTAGCGCCACCCTTGCGAGCGTGTCAGCGAGCTGAGCTAAATGGCCAGGGAGATTTTGACAAATAAAGTATGAGATGACGTAAGAAGTGGCATTCTGTAAGGTAATTTTTCCGTCACTTTTAAGCTCACTTCGCACTCGAACCCGATTCAAAGTGTCAAATATAACAAGGTCATTTTGAACCTTATGCGAAGTGAGAGAGAATAGCGATGTGAGATGCGAGTTGTTCTTTGTATTTGACAGAATCGACCTACTGACCACCACAACCCAGCTACTGGGTAACACCATACCACATGGTAAGACTGGTTGTCAGATTTTCTAGCTTCTGACTACCTATAACGGCTATCAAAGATCTAAGAATGACAACCAAACGGTTTTATACGTGCTTTCCGTGACACGGAGGGAACTCGGTATGAAATGGTCACCGATCCACGGACCGACTGACTGACTGGATTACGGACTGTCCGTCAATCCGTCTGGCTTTTTCTTAGGAAAGAGAAAGAAAAAGAAAGCATTCATACGCCCGCCAGGACAAAAACACACAAAAATAACATAATTAAAAAAAAACGAATATTGGTCCTGTAGGCCAAAAGGCTCCAATCTCAGCATGGTGCTGTAACATTAAAAAAAACGTCAGAGCCCTGATACCTATTCTTATAGGGCCCAAAGTGATGCCAGGGTCAGATACGGATAATAAAAAAAATATAATAATAATATGTGGGGACATTTCACACATGGCCATCAGACCCCAAACTAGGGAGACCCTGTACTATGGGTGTCAGACAGCTGATATACATACACAAATACATTTTGAATACGTACATATATAGATAAACAACACCCAGACACAAGGCAAACACAAGTGCTCATCACACAAATGTTTACCCTGGACGGGAATCGAACCCGCAACACGCTGCGCAGCAGTCGATGGTTTACCCACTGCGCCAACCGTGTCGTTAAATTATTTCAAGGTATATTCTGCCATGTTTTGTCATATAAAAATGCCTTGCCGTGCCGTACCGCCAGTCAACGTAGGCCCTAATTTTATCCAGTACTGTACTATAAGCTACAATAATCTGTCAAATCTCTTTGATAAATTTTCAACTTTATTACAAAAACGTAAGGTTCATATTCAATTGGTAAAATTTTACAGTTTGGTCTGTCTTGATGTGCTGGAGTCTGTACGATAGCAATTACTTTCTTATCTAATGTATTTCTGCAACTAAAGTCTGCGTTCTTTAAGTCTATTTTGGTTAATAGAAGAGGCATTGGTAGGCATCGTTTGAAGGGTAAATAAACGTCAAATAAAAATAGTCCTTGTTTTTCTTCGCAAAAGACGCTCAATCCTGTGCGTAACTTTTCTATGAATTATTACTATAAGTAAATATTATTATACTTGGGAACAGATTCAGTTTACGTCTAGATTTTCTGTGATAGGTTTAGTATTCGTGGTATTTATTTCTATTTCGGCTTCAAACCCATACAAAGAAAACTAACTTAAGTTAGGCAGCTGAGTAGTAATGGCAATTATTGTGATTTAACAATAATTTAATGAGCATGCGAATTCGTGGTACTTAGCATGCTGTGGTGATAATATACTTTGATACCGATGGATTCGCGGGTGGTAGCTATAGAGCCCGATCGGTAATTATTTATGACCGTTCCTTGAAGGCGGTTCCACAGATGATCACGTAAACATGATCGCCTATCTGTGGGCTAATTCATGTAACTAAAGAAGTGCTATTGCAGTGCAGTTGCAGTTAACTTTCGACCAAAACAACGCTTTTCGTATTCTCTACCGCTGTCAAACACGCTCGCGTCAAGTTCGCGTCATGCGAGCGCAATAACGGCATTCTACTGTTGCGCGTCTTTGTGCGTGCTTCGGAATGCAACATGATCGGTAGGTATTCTACTATTCATCAATCGTCTCAAAATGACAGTTAAAAAGCACTAAAATCTGTCACACCCCTCTCGAACCGCGCATCTACCTCGGCAACGGTCTCAGCGGTCGGATAGCAGTACCACACCCACGACACTCCATATAAACGAAACGATATAATTGCCTACACTACTACCAAAATAACAGACTGTTCAAATACGTGCGTGTGTGTGCGTGTCTACGCGCCGTGAGAACTAAAAGCAGTTCCGAGAGCACGTTCCATGCGAGAAGAGGTGAGGAACAGTGTTTCGGAGGGGGGCGGAGCGTGTCGCTACTGTACAGAAGTTCTAATACTTATACTGTGGTAGTACAATAGCATTTACTATGATTAAGAATACGATTTAAATTGGTTTGAGTGGAATTTGATGGTCAGATCGATAGCAATCTGACCATCAAAAATCTAAATATCAAAGACCTCAATAAAAATGATGATTTATTCTGTGACCGATATTTTTACGCTATGTCAAGAGATTCTGCATTTTAATCACGACCTTCGAACTTAGATTTGAATATACCTCTAACTTAAAAAAAATCTGGTCAAGTGCGAGTCGAACGCGCATACGGAAGGTTCCATAACACTGTCTAATTTTTAACACGGCTTACAAAAAAGAATACGTTTTTGTATGAGGATCCCCTTTTAATTTTAACTTTTTTCTAACTATTTGTGGTTGCAGCGGTCATAGTAATACATACTCTGTGAAAATGTCAATGTCTGCCTATTAGTAGTAGTATCACGGGCTGGTGTCCGTAACTCCACGTCTCAGCGCGTATTTTGTGTGCAGAAATGTCTACCTATTGCGGTTTAAAAAGATAAAAAAAGATATTTTATTTGTAAAACATGAGTATACACAGGTTTATAGTGCAAGATGTTGGGATATAACTTGGCCTACATGTTTTGCCATAGTATATGGCGTACAAAGTAAAAAGTACACGAGTAGACGAAAACTAAATGTATCTATCTATCATAAATAAAAGTACAAAATGACAAATGTATCATTGGACAAACAAACTTAGTAGGTATATAAAATAATCTATCTGTAACAAAACAATGCAAATTAATATAATTATCCTATTTTATGATAACTCTAACTCTAACTCAAACTCAAAATCATTTATTTCAATTAAACCATTTACATTTTTGAATTGTCAGAGTCAGTCAGTCAGAAAGTTGAAGCTAGTTGCTCTTAAAAGCTACAACCCTTTCGTTGAGTTACTCCAAACCAACATTTGTTTAGTGGAGACGTTTCATGCCATCCCTTACATTTTGTATCAAAAAGAAAGTGACAACAACAATTTAAAGTCTCCATTAAACTAATGTTGGTTTTGTGCAACTCACTGTTAGACAGAAAGTGGAGTCTTAGTAATAGCACAAGTAATATAGTCCTCGTTTGGAACCATTTATGCACGGAACTCTAAAAAGTAAAATTATCATAAATAAAAAATAACGATGTTTTCTTTGCTGGAGGACACATAATATGAATAGTTCGTTTATGTATATTTAAAATAATGGCAGTATGTTTGTGCGTCGTTTGTGCTTGTTTGCGACGTTCCCCCTTGTCATGTATGTAGGTACGTCCTCGTATCTAGGGCTGCCATCGGCCCGAATTCCCCTGAGATGGTTTAGACAGCGTCCGAGGGGTGCCCAGATGGGGTTTTCAAAAGGTTACGTGGATTCCCAACGAATTGAGAGATAAGCAAGAAATTACAATAATAAATAACATGTAAAAACTGTTTTTATTAAAAATATATTATCCGGGAAAGTAAATTCAATTTTCAATGTCCAGGTTGTTGAAGGCTAAGTTCAAATGACCGCACGGAACTACTTAGTCACCGCGCGGTACAGCCCCCTAGCCATATTACCCAAATTGACAATCTACTATCGGTAACGCTAATAGAAAACTAATCAAATGTATGGGAATGACTCATCTCAACGATAAGTCCCGTGATCGAAAAACAAAAATGTATTACGACGAAGCGTTAATTATTGAAGAAAGAGAAACGATACGAAACGTTTGTAACTTGGCTAGGGGGGCAGCCCCCCGTAGTTAGTGGCCCGCCGTAGCGGGCCGGCACCAGCCGGGGGTTGCGGAAGTATCTCCAGTTCCCGCGACCCCCGACGTAGGTGTGAGATGGAACACCGGGGTGGTTTTTAGTCAGTAAATGTCTGACAGACCCTCCGTCCGCCCCAGGGCGGAGGACATCCATGAGGATTTTAAACACCGAACCAAAAAAAAAAAGGAGGCAAGATTACCATGATTACTAAATAGTGTTTATCGTCTACATTACGGAGCGCTGCTGCGCGCAAGATCTTGTACAGCGCGTATGACGTGGTAGGTACATACAAGTTTGCTAGACCGGCTCGTGTACAATGCTGTCATGTCTACCGCGTGGCGACATGTGAACTTAGCCTAAGGGGGCTCATGGCTTCGGGGGTTGTGGAAGTATCTCCAGTTCCCGCAGCCCCCGACGTAGGTGTGAGATGGAACACCGGGGTGGTTTTTAGTCAGTAAGAGTCTGACAGACCCCCCGTCTGACAGGCCCGCCCCAGGGCGAAGGACATCCATGAGGATATTCCACACCGAACCAAAAAAAAAAGGGTGGCTCATGGCTAAGTAAACCCGAATCGATCGGTTATGTTTAAACCTCGCTTGATACAGTCGACCCATGTATTTATTACTGACCATACATTTCATACCGAGACCTCTCCGTCCCACGAAAAGCAGGTAAAACCTTTGGCCCCGGCTATCATTCGTAGATCATTGACAGTCGTAATGGGTAATTCTACCCGTAGGTGTCGTAGAATGCGACAAAGGGATATTGACCAGAGAATTGACAGCAGCCTCCTTCTGAATACCATAACACCTGCTGCGATCGCCAACATGCATCGGTCAATCATGGCGATTACGGCTGAACCCCCCCTCGGGGAGACCTGTGCCCAACAGTGGGGGTCTAAAGGTTGACATGATGATAAGGATGAATGAGTAATCAGAAGCCAAAAAGTCTGACAACCAGTCTTACCAAGAGGTATCGTGTTACCCAGTAACTGGGTTGTGGAGGTCGGATATGCAGTCGCTCTTTGTAAAAACTGGTATTCTAGCTGCATCCAGTTAGACTGGAAACTGACCCCAACATATTTGGGACAAATCTAACCAGATGATGTCCTGGGTTTTTGAAGTTTTAGGTGATAGCAACCCTATTCGTATCTTAACTAATAACACATAGCTTTGTTCCAAATACGTATTGTTTGCACGAAAGGGAACGTCTATGGGGATTTAACCTTGACAGTTATGTTTTTTATTGATATTGATTTTACAATAAAAATATGCGGTACTTCATGCGTCTGTTATTGATTTAGTGATGGGTAAATATGTTGAGGTAATGTTACCTGGTTTCTGAAAACCTGATCTTTCTGTTATGTCGTTAAATTATTATTAAGTTTCTAAGAAGCCTATTGTTTTATTGAATTTTAATATCATTGTTATATTTTTTTAAGGATTTACGCAGTTTTAATTACCTACACAAATGTACAATATTTACAGGATGTAAAAGTAAAACCTATAGGTAACTGTTAAACTTTATATAACTTTTACAATTAGACATCAAAAAATAATTTAATTAATAACTGTTGACAAACAAATTAATCAAAATAATGCATTAATGTAATATTTGCATTCGTCTCATAATTATACAATTTAAATTAATTCATTTTTTTAATAAGTAAATATTTTTTTCATTTTTTGTTGTGGTCCAATGAGCAGAATAAGTTTATGTTGTTACTGTGTCATTTTAAGTAATTTTTTTTTTCTGTTTTCGTTGTGGTCCAATGAGCAGTACCTTCTATAAGTTAGACAAAATATGACCTACATATTATAATTTTGAATTCGCAACGCTTGTAGACATGGTCACTATTACACACGTAGACATTGACCTTCGTGATATTCTCGGTCGGGGAATTAGTTGTGTAAGTAATTTCCTAATGAAACTTTAGATGTAACATGTGACTCGTGAGGCCGTAAACATCTATTAGTAGGTATATATAGGTACTTGTAGCAGAGGCCACTTTACAAATACTTTTAAGGACAATATACATTTATTATTTATTTATTTATTTTCTTATTTGTAACTAAAAACTGAGGTTATGCCCAAGACTATTTATTCTTTTGCTAAAATTAAATTAAACTATGTTACTCATGGCCATATTAGGTAGCCAGTGAAAGTCCCGTCAAAATCGGGCCAGCCGTTTCGGAGACTAGCTACTGCCCGCGACTTCGTTCACGTGGAAGACAAGTGTACCATAAAACATAGCCTACGGCGCACAAGAATAAAGTAGCCTAATATCAGTGAAGAAAAGATTACCGCCTACAAATAAAAAAACATCAAAACAATCAAATGTTCCCTCTTTATAATATTAGTAGGTACGTATAGATTGACGACATTCTTAATCAGGTATTTATAGGGAACTAGCTTTTGCCCGCGACTTTGTCCGCGTGAATGTCGGTTATAGTGGATGCAGACTAAGGGGTTTAAGCTATATTCATACCAAATTTCATCAAAATCGGTTTAGCCGTTTCATCGTGAATGCGTAACAGGCAGTGTTACTTTCGCATTTATAATATTAGTATGGATATGGATTTAGCAGAGATTTTATAGCGAACGTGATAACATACAAACAATTTGTTTTAATGGTAAAAAACAAACAGAACTGTATTTCGACTGTATGTATCCATATATAAATAAAACTATTAAAAAACCTTTCCAAAACAACATTTTCATTACAGAGTTTTCAATATATTCATGTAAGATGTTCTACGTAAAATTTAAGACTCTCTTAGGACCAACAAAAAAGCTACTTCTCTTTTTTCATTTAAACCACACGAGTCTATTACATTTCCGTCGATGTGACTGACGTCATCCGGTGTGGGAAGACTCTTACTGACCTCGGTTAAATTGTCCAGTAAACTGAATTTATGTATGCAGTACACAATCCCTTAAAGGTTCCACGCAAATTGAGGCTTGTGGTCACGCAAAACATAAAGAGAAAACACTTCAAACTCAACAAAAACTTTCATGAAAATATTTTTACTGACATTCACACAGTGACATTAATTGGTCCTTCGATGTTATGACATGATCGAAGGACCAAATGCGAATATATCTTTTTTTAAGTGTTCTGCCTCATTGACAAACAATAAAAAATCTCAAAAGCACAAGTGTCCTAAAACATTAAGTGCATAAAGTATGAACAACTAAATGATCAATGTGTCAATATTTGGTTTTTCTAAAAATCAAGTTCGATTTTCCCAATGCACGCGATGTTTTTGGCAATTGTTCAAATTGTTCTCAATTTCTAAGCAAAGTAGGTAATTCAAAATACATAAAACGAAAGGGAAAAGGGACAGAATATCAACTTTTCCTGTTGGCATAGTCAACCACTGCAAATGTATGTCAAATAGATAATAAAAGTGGCGTAATTCTCTGAGTTCCACTTACTGAATCACACATGGAAAACACCGCCGTTTTGAATCATTTTCACTGGTGGTCAGCTGATGTGTACGTGAATGCAGAGGCAGGCGGGTGGCCTTGATTCTGGGACTCTGGTAATACCGGCCTATGCAAAGACATTCTTTAATCTCTGTGTTACCTACGTTACCCACAATGCGGTAACGTTGCTGGAACTGACGCCATAACTTACATCCACACCCATATATAGGGCGACTGGTAACTAGTGTACGATACTTAAACACGTGATTGTGTTCATGATAACAAACAACTTTCCCAAAGAAAAAAAGTTTTTTGTACTGGTTCACTTTTATCACAATGACACAACAGCCGTATGAAATTCACGCGCGTGCGGCCTGTGACATAACAGCTTTTACCCGCGAGACGCTACGCCGCCCGCCGCGCCGCGGCGCAGGCGCCGGCGTCAGGTCAAAGGGTGTTATTGAAATAAAAGTGAACCAGTTCAAAAAATTTTTTTCTTTGGGAAAGTTGTTTGTTATCATGAACACAATCACGTGTTTAAGTATCGTACACTAATTACCAGTCACCCTATATATACCCTTGTGCACATATAGAGTTGCCAGGCGTTCGGGCGGGTCACTAGTACTAATAAAAACGCGAAAGTTAGTGAGGATGAATGAATGTTTGTTACTCTTTTCCTCTTAAAAGGTTGAACGGAATTATCTGAAAGTCACACCTATAGAAATTAATCATGCTTAACATATAGAATATTTTTTGTCCTTTTTGCGTATCCGCGGAATAATTCTGGACTTAATCCTGAAATCTTTGCTGACGAAGTTAGCTAGTAAGCTAGTAATTTTATATAGAAATCCAAAAAAAAAAAGAAAAAAAGACTTAAAAATGTATTTTTTTATTATTATTATTTTGTTTTTTTTATATTATTTTTTTTATTCATTATCATTTTTTATTTTTTTTATGTTTTTTTTTAAACATGCCAAATAAGGTCGTATTTCTACGACCTTCTTTGGCATCTTTTATTAATAGGTACCGAATTGATACTGTACTTACTTACTCAGTCCATATGTTGAATACTATAGTAGCGTCATAATAACTACATTTTCACAAAAAGACAACCGCCTTCAAAAAGTAACTCTAAATTCGCAAGTCGGCGACTTTGGTTTTGTTTGTTGGTTTAAATTGCCACCGACTTACGAATTTAAAGTTATTTTTTACTTTTTGAAGGCCTTTATTGTGAAGCGTTTTTTTCGCTTTTTAGTGCCTACTTCTTATCATACAAATTAATTACAAAACGGTGACATAATAAAATTTCAGTCATCTCTTAATTGTCTACCCTTAGGGGCGGAATATTTTCTTTAAATTTATATGAGGCCAATAAGAAGTATGCACTATCATTAAAAAAAATAATCATCGAAATCGGACTACACTGAAAAAACATAATTATGCGTTACCCCACATTAAAAAGAAATATACGTGTTGAACTTCTTGAGAACTTCTGTTTTTTTTTAAGTCGGTTGATAAATAAATAGGCTAAATGACACCACCAATTAATAACATTCTTTTTAAATAAATGATTTGACTTTGACTTTTGAGCTGTCGAAAAAGGATTTCTCAAAATATGTTGGTATGACAATTTGTACTTAAATAAAATACAAAAAGTTTATTGGCAATACAAAAGGTGATGACAGACGGTACTTTTACATAAACACGGTTGAGTTTGTACATCACAAATATTTGCTTTAACCATTGACCCCTTGAACTAAGCAAGGCTTGTATCTCGGGGGTCAGAGTGCGAATGAACATAAATAAATAATTCGGTTTACAAGGTAAATTGAGTAAAACGTGCCTTAAGTAGTGTGTATCAGAGTCTGTGTGAGTAAAGGTGTAAGTAATGATGATGTATGTGTGATGTTATACCTGGCACTTTGAATTGTGACTAATGTTAGAGGAATGATTCTGTTTCGGTGTACGTGAATTCCAGAAGCCATTTCCTTAGTACACCGAGCGGTTAACAGCCAGTGATTTGCAAACCTTGTTGATTGGGTATAAGTGGGAGTAAGCAGGGCTCCTTCTAGCTAATAGGCTTATGACGTCACTTCTTTGCTAACTCAATTGACTAATTTTATTAATTTGAAGTCACTAAAAATCTAATTTTACACTAATTGGAATATTAACCGGGTTTTCAGAGCTAAAATAAAGTCCATTTTTAGAGAAGTTGTGTCAAGAAAATATTTGATAATGACCCAAGTCCAAATACGTATATGATAAATCTTTTGTAAAAAGTATCTTTAAGTAGTGTAAGAGATTCTATTAGAGGATTCTTACTGGTCCGGGTTATGGCATAATGTAAATGGGTTTATTCTAGATATACTTGAATGAAACCGCTGATACTTGGAACTGGGTTATATTTTAAGATACTTTTAGTGTGCCCGTGACAAGATCAGGCTAAGAAGTCTTAAATTAGTAGCTAAAAAAAAAGGCTCAGTCAGAAGACTACCAATTCCAGCTTTTGCAGAGCTGCGGTCATGTAAATCTTACCTCTCGCTAATTATATTAAAATAATCTCCTAAAAGTCGCTGATACGTTTTATTTAACGTAGCGTAGATTCCTCGGTAATTCGTACTTGGTACAAGTGTAGCTCAGGTGCTACAGTAGTATCTTTTTTTGTAACTGCAATTAAAACTACTAACAAACTTGTATAATAAATATCTAAGTGAAAGCGGGAAACACAAGCAAAGTTTTGCGGAAAAAAAATGTTCTCAAACAGATTTGCTTCTAAATGAACGCTCTTGCACATAAAGCTATAGTTTTGTGGATACTGAATCCACCTCACTTGGCTTAGTTGCCAAGTGGGGTGTAAACTACGACCTCTCTACTCAAGGTTATTTTAACTAGTTGTTGCCGATGACTTCATTCGTTAACTTGAACAAATCGAGTTGATTTTTGAAACCCCTTCTATGACAAACACGACGTTAAAGACAAACGATATTAATCAATCATTTACATAAAGAGTTCCTTCTAAATAAACGCTTCAAACATTTTCTGAAGTAAATAAGTTTCGAACAACTCGCTTAATTTAAGAAACTTTGCACTACATGTTTGATCCATTTAAACATTCTTTACAGTACTGCTTTAATGACAGCGCCCGGCTCTTTTGTCAACTGTATTGTACACTGTATTTTCTTTGTTCAGATAAAACACTCGATCTTGATTCAGTATTCGGGTCTATCCCTCTTGCTCAACGCGGATTGTCGATTATAATAATAATAATAATATGGCTCTCGTTGGGCAGCTGGATCAAGGGCTTGATACAGAAAGCGGTACTCCTGGACACGACCGGTGGGCTACTATATATTTTACCAATATTTAAAAATATAATATAATATGTAAAGAAAATAAATAAATGAGATATATAGATTTGTATAAAAATAATTTTATTTCATAAAAAGGAGTTTGAACCATGTCAGTCACAATCTGGTGGGTGAAGTTCTGCTTTCCTAGCTAGATTATAGAATAACCTGTATTAAGGAATAACAGTATCTGTCCCTTACAAGAGGTTACAATAAACTAGTTCAATTATTTTCTTATTATACCTCAGATTATAAAACAAAAGGCAGATAGACCGCGCGGAACACTGAGAGAGAAGTCAAAAAAGCAAATACAAATTCAAAAGCGAGTACCTACATTTTATATACATTTTTTGTTTATATATTTAATACTACAATAATGTTTATAATTGAAAACTTGCGTGTGTATGTGTGTGTGAGTGTTATTGTATGTGTAAGTGGAAGATTTAAGACTTATAATATTTTAGTCCAAATTTCCTCACGATTTTTTCCTTCACTGATTTCAGTGACGTGCAAGATAACTGATAAACTAAGAAAGTAGTTATGAAATAGAAAAGGTACATTGGTACCCGTGCTCAACTGCGAACTCACCATCTATGCGCTATCTAGGCGCCCGCATTTACCATTGGGCAACTGCGACACTCTGTTAAATATTACAAGAGGTTAAAGTATAGTTAAACCCTAACGTTAACCAGTTACGGTTCTATAAATAAACAAGGTACCGGTTTCGTTCAAAACCAATTGTACGTTCCATCGAAAGTAATAACTGATTCCATTATTGTTTTCTATTTTTATTTTCTGAAACAGTTTCACAAAGGTCGTGTATTATGACTTTTATATCCGTTGGGAATGCAGCTATTGTAGTCTGTTTACATACTGTTACCTACTTCCGTATACTCTGTAGAAATCTAGGTGAAATAAGGTTTGGTTTACTGCGCCAAAAACTTGAATCTGAGTTAGCTGCAAACTCCAGTCCATTATGATATGACATCTTATTATTAAATCTCGAGTTAAGAACATCTCTTTCAGTCTTTGGCGCAAATGTACCTACGGTAAAACAAGCATGTTGCATTTTAAAGTAGGTACCTACCTACATAAGTAACATAGATAAAGTAAGTATAGGTACGAACGTTGAACTCAAATGAACTCAAAAGGGATTTCCTCACTGACGTTTGAATTCCTCAACGACACACAACGACGTCCACGGTAAAATACCTATTTGTATGTAACAATAGTGGCATTTCCCGTATTTTTTATCAGAAGACTTCCACTATTCGCCATTTTTAAAAAGGGGAAAATAATTTCTCAAGTATGAAATGATTTACCGATTTTTTTTTTTTTTTACTATTAAATAGGCTTGCGTTTGACCGCAATTCACCTGATCGTAAGTGACAATGCGGCCTTAGTAATTTACCGCTTAGAGGGATATAATTCTGTGCTGAATTTTTTGTAAAAAATGCGCATACCTAGATGTCCTTTCTACCGTGTAATGTAGAAACTCTGTCAACTCCAACACAATAGTTTATTAGCTGTTGCCCAAGGCAGTAAATCATCATCATCATCATGTCAACTTTAGACGCCCACTGCTGGGCATAGGTGTCCCCCAAGGGGGGTTCAGCCGTAATCGTCATGCTTGACTGGTGCATGTTGGCGATCCCAGTAGGAGTTATGGTACTCAGAAGGACGCTGCTGCCCATCCTCTGGTCAATATCCCTCTGTCGCCTTATACGACACCCACGAGCCACATTTTAGCCACCATATGCTCCATTCCATTAAATTTCATACAGTAAATATCAGTACCTCTAGTTATATTTTTCCACACAATATTTTTTGTAAAAAATCTTCGAGGTTTACAAAAAAAACTGCATGTCGTTTAATCTCAGGTTTGGCGTTCCAAGAAATAAAATACTGTAAGTACTTACTTATTAATTTGTGTAACTAACTTTACATTTGGAACTACCGAAAACTTTACGTAATTTTAGTAACAATGATGGAGTATACTCGTATTGCTCAGCTTAAAAGGGTTTAACTTACTTTTAGTTAGGTATGCTTATTAGCAATGTTGACTTTTTACTTTGAATAGTTAGGTACATTTAAATCAACTTTTAGGGTCGGTTCACACTGAGATGTCAGCGATTTGCAGCGGTCCGGTGAAGAATCTTTAGTAGCTATCGACTCGGGGGCCGCGAAATCTTTAAGCAATCATCATCATGACAACCTTTAGACACCTAATGCTGTGCATAGTCTCCCCCAAGGAGGGGTTCAGCCGTAATCGCCATGCTTGACGGATGCATCAGAATAGATAGAGACGTAGTTAAGAAGGGATAAATGATAATAATATTGTATTAAAAAATTACAAGGAATAATAGGTGAGTAAATTTTGTTTAAATGTAAATTTTATTTCTAAGACTTCCGTGCCTGAACTAGGTAATCCCGATTTTCAGGCGAGAAGAGCAAAAATAATTTTATTTTACGTTGATATTATAAATAATCAGAAAATCAAATCAAAAGAAAATTGGCAATAGACATAATTATGGCTGAGTAGCTTAGCTAATATAGAAACTAATAATAATAATAATATCATTTATTTCGGGTAACAAAGGACCCATAACATGATATACCTTCCAGACTATCATACATATCTTATATATAAAAATCTTCTATGCGTGTGTATGAAAGTGTACTCCTCCTAAACGGCTGGACCGATTTTTATGAAATTTTTTGTGTGTGTTCCAGTGGATTCGAGAATGGTTTAGATTCACAATTGGACTCGGTAGGTGGCGCTGCAGTCGAGTTGTAAGACTTTTTTATTTTAAGGGCAGGACAACCTTCTGCCAGGCCCGCTAGTTTATAATAAAACCTTTTTTCAGGTTTCAGGTACAAAAGTTACCTTACTCACGTTTAGGTGTGACGGTTGGGTTTTATTACTGTGCAAAAGCTAGTGCTTTTGGCCATGGCTTTGCCCGCGTGATCTTTTTTACAGATTCCTAATTTTTTGGTAATAAAATATAGCCTAAGGCACTCAAGGATAATGTTGCTAATTATTTACAAAAGAATTAACAGAATCAAAACAAAAAAAAAAAAAAACCAAATACCTACTTAAAAAAAAAATACCAAACCAAAAATCCAAATATTATCCCGAACTCCACTTCACTTTTATTTAAAAAAACGAACACAAACTTAGTTTTTATATGTATTGATATCTAGACCTACCTTAACTTGGTCACGCTTTGCTATGGGTCAATTTTCCTTTTCCGATGGGACGACGGAATGAAAAGATGGAAAGTTGTACAAAAATTTGTAGTCGACTAAGTACTTTACAAGATTTGCGGTCTCAGACATACGGAAGCTGTATTATATATGTCAAATCAGCGCTGTGACTATTTTTTTTAATGTTACAGCACCATGCTGAGATAGGAGCCTTTTGGCCTCGTACAGGACCAATTTTCGTTTTCTTTTTTTTCCTTTTTTAATGTATTTTTTGTGTGTGTTTTTGTCCTGGGGGCGAATAAATACTTTTTCTTTCTTTTCTTTATCTTAGGATTGTGATCATACATGGCTTTGAATTGAGGGCGCCCAATTGGGATACGGAATCTAAATAAATGAACTCTTTTAAGTATACACATATACATTGTCAATCACAGTTTTTTTTAATAATAATATAAAAAAAAATAGTTATTTTTGTACATGCATTTACACGCAGTAACATTGTATAAGAATAAAGCAGGTATAATTGTACAAACGGTGAACAATGAAAATATAGTCGGGCATAAGCTAGTAACTATTTTTATATTATTATTAAAATAAACTGTGATTGACGATTCAATCACAGTTTTTTTTAATAATAATATAAAAATAGTTATTTATTTGTACAGAGGCCAGCACATCAAGCTACGACAATCTGTCAAATTTCTTTGATAGATTTTCAACTTTATTACAAAAGCATAAGGTTCATATTTAATTGGGAAAATTTGACAATGAAAATATACTCGGGCAAAAGCTAGTAAAAAATTTAATGGTCCTAGTGAGGCAGTGCCTTTACATAACTTTATTATTTCATCTACAACTGAAATCAAGAAGTCTCTAAGGACCAGAAAAAGTATTACGTAATTTTATTTTCATCCCACCATCTCGGAAAGAGTATTTTTAATCTTCAATATCTGAGTGGAAAAGCCGTTTTTATTCTCTAGAGGATAAAGTAAATTTATCTTCAATATCTGAGTGGAAAAGCCGTTTTTATTCTCTAGAGGATAAAGTAAATTGAATTTAGAACATCGTGTGCACTAAGTTTGTGAATAAAAAAAAAACATTAAACCTATTTACTGCTACCTCTATGGTGCCGAATATATCATACAACTTTTTTTAATTTGTTAAAAACTCAGACTTTGTAAACGTTTTTTTTTTTGCATCTAATCATTTCCTCGCTGAGGTGGAATGAAAAGTTACGTGTTGCACTCGAGTGCAAAGATTTTTCACCTCGTGCTCTTTTGATTCCCTCGCTAACGCTCAGGATTCTAATTTTGAATCACTCGCTGCGCTCGTGATTCAATTTTAGAATCCTTCGCTTGCTCGGTCATCAAAATTGAACAGGCGGTTAAAAAGCAACTTTGCACTCTTGTATAACAAATAACTATTACATTCCTTTTAGGGTGAAAGTAAAAATACTTTTGCTCTTTGCGCGAATATTGTAGCTTCTATTTTTAGTGACCCAGACGAATTCGGAATAAGCAGTTATGATAATAGCTATCAGTGCTACAATATTATACTTTACGGTTACAAAAAACTTTTTGAAAAAAGACAACCGTTTTTATTTTCCACCTTTTAGTGCCTCCTTATCACCCAAATCCATTAAGAAACGGCAACACAGTTAAAACAGAGATTGAAAGTCCTCCAAAGATGGAAAGAACGTTGTCGTTTCTTCCAGAAACGACAACGTGTTCTCGCTTTTTGTTGTTTTTTTCAAAACGCGCTGAATAAATTTATGTTTGTTGTATACTAAAACCTTCTCCAGAATGTATCAAACACTTTTCTGAAAACCGCATCCAAATCGGTTCAGCCAAACGGGAGATAATCGCGGACAAACATACATACATACAAACATACGGGTCGAACTGAGAACCTACTTTTTTTTGAAGTCGGTTAATGAAATTAAACTGGTTAAGTAAATAAAAACGTCTCTAGGTGGAGTGCACGGCAGGCGCATTGGCCCCCACGATTTAAAAATTGGTTTGGTCTTACGGTAGATGCTCCGGGTTTGGTTGTTCGCTTATATGAGTTTCATTATCATCATCATCAGCAGGAAGACGTCCACTGTTGAACAAAGGCCTCCCCCATGGGGGCAGGGAGGGCTGCCATAATCCCCACGCTTGGCAGGCGTCTTGGGAATCGCAGTAAAGTTGATAACTACACAGAAGCCGCTGCTGCCCGACTTTGGGTTTTTGCCTTAGTCGCCTTCGACGACACCCACGGGGTGAAATGGGGAGGTGCTATTCTAACTCGGACACCCCACGGGCAGTATATGAGTTACTAGCAACCATCCGGCTTCGCATGGGCCTATAGCCTTCCTCGATAAATGGACTATCCAACACAAAAATAATTTTTCAATTCGAAACAGTAGATCCTAAGATTAGCGCGTTCAACCAAACAAACAAACAAACAAACTCTTTAGCTTTATAATATTAGTATAGATATGAGTTTACATGTTTCTAAATGTAGCCACAATAGGTACAGGAGGAATTTCGAGCGTCTACCATCTTTTTACGGTTCTGTACCCTAAGGGTAAAAGCGTGACCCTATTACTAAGTCTCCACTGTCCGTCTGTCTGGCTGTCTGTCAACAGGCTGTATCTCATGAACCGTGATAGCTAAACAGTTGAAATTTTCACAGATGTATTTCTGTTGCCGCTATACCAACACTAAAACAAATAGCAAAAAACAGAATAAAATAAATATTAAAGGGGGGCTCCCTTACAACAAACTTTATTTTTTGCCGTTTTTGTGCTCAATGTCTAATGTTGTATAGATAATGAAACAAAATTTAGGAAATTCGAAAAGCAGCAGGGAAGCAACTGCCTCGCTTCCCTCCAGGAGAAGACGCACCGGGCGCCGAAGGGAGCTTAATGACCTCCGGCCTCCTTGAGTTGCAGACCTGCAGTCCACCACCCGATCAGATGCAGGCCCGTGCAGGCGGCGCGCCGTATACCGCGGGCGCCACACTAGGGTATTCGACGGCGCGGCGGCGCTCAGACCGCCGAGGTCGACGGGACCCACCTACGTCATTGGCTAGCCTGGCGTGGGCGCGGTGCATGCGCGAGGGAATCCCGTACTCCCGCCCATAAATCGGTCGAGAAACACCGTGGTAGTTTTAGTCGGTTAGAGTCCGGCACACCCCACCGTCTTCCGCGGACGGGGGACAGTCCACGAGGATTTCCCCACGTTAAAAAAAAACAGGGCTGGCAGCTAGTAAATAATAAAAATATTAATATAATTCAAATCGTATAATAATATATTCTTATCGACGTCGTTGTTGATCACAAGACGTGCTTCCTCAATTATTTTAAAGATCAGACGTACTTACTTCCACAGGACACACTCCTATTGATCTGAGAGCGTCTTCCGCAAATTAAACCATCTGTTATATGATATTGGTTCACTCGGATTAACATGGACCGTTTGGTAAATAAGACGTTTAGATTGGCGCATTGGTTGACCGATTGACTGCTGCGTAGCGTGTCGTAGGTTTGAATCCCGCCCAGGGTAAACATTTGCGTGATGAGCACTTGTGTTTGCCTTGTGTCTGATTGTTGTTTATCTATATACATATGTATTTAAGTGTATTTGTGTATGTATATCAGCTGTCTGACACCCATAGTACAGGGTCTCCCTAGTTTGGGGTAAGGTGGGCGTGTGTGGAATGTCCCAACATAGGTATTATTGTTCATTATTATTATAGATTTGGATATTAATGAATAAACTACAGATTTTTTGATGCCTTATTGTATTTTTTTTATTATTTAATTGTTTTGGTTTTCATGTGTCATCGATTGATTGATTTTAAATCTATTCTAAGCATAAAAGATGTACGTTGACCTGTTTTGGCTGGATAATACGTCACTGAACTTCTCAACAGAAGATATTAACAGTGCTATTCTGTAAAAACGTCCTTCTGTGAATGTAGGTGAAATAAGTGTGAGGGAAGATGTCACCCTATAAGGCGGAATGACAACAATTCCACTAGCCTACCTCAACCTCACTAGCTTATATCGAGGGAAATTTTCTTCTGTGAAAATATCCTTACACCGGGTGGTACAAATTTTTGACGTACAATAACAAAAGGATACGGTAATAGCCTAACCCCAGTTGAGTAGTCTAGTGTCTCTAAAGGCTAATAAAAGGCTTTGTCAGGACTTAGGACCAAGTTGTTCAGTTATGTGCGTCCCCCTCTCCTCCTGCGCCCTCTCGAGGGGTGACTGAGAAAGCTATTCAACCTTGAACTGGTATGGACAGTGTGCTCGGTCAAGTTTACGAGCCAATTTAGTTTGTTTTTGATACAAATCCTACGTAAAGTTTAAAAAGAAAAGTATTATTGGAAAAAAATGTTTGGTTTGCATGTTTCGTCGTTGTATCTATTTTCACAAAAAGTTTAAAATTAAAATTCTTAAAACCAATAGGAAGTGCTATAGACTATATTGAATTATCAAAAAATTTAGGGATCCTTGAGATAATTCACGCGGACAAAGTCGCGGGCAAAGTGCTAGTGTACAATATCTACACGAATAATAAAAAAGGAATACCTATACCTATTACTAAACTTTTCCTTAAAAAGAAGATGAGTACTCGGTGCCTACAACCTGAGGGTTTCAACCCCAAACGGCTCGAAAATAAAGTTATCACAAAGGATATACAGGCTGTCCGCCGGCAGATTTTATACTTAAAAAAACAAAATGAAATAAAAATAACTATACAGAAAAACAAAGTTATTTATTTATCATCTCACAAGATAATAATGCGGATTTTAGGTTTTAAAAATCACTCCACTCTAATGGCGTCCTTCTAGCCGCAAACATTCTTGCAATCTTTCTTTCATGTTGGCGAAAACTCGCTTGCAAAGTTCTGGACTCATAGCCGCAATCTCGTGTCGAATATTTTCTTGCAGGGCCTATATTGTTGACTAGCGACCCGGCCCGGCTTGGCATGGGCCTATAGCCTTCCTCGATAAATGGACTATCCAATACAAAAAGATTTTTTCAATTCGAACCAGTAGATCCTGAGATTAGCGCGTTCAACCAAACAAACAAACAAACTCTTCAGCTTTATAATATTAGTATAGATGGCGAATTGCTGTAGACTCGAGATTTGAGGTATCCCCACAGGAAAAGTCGCAAGGGGTCAGATCAGGTGATCTAGGGGGCCAGGCTATGTCGCCAAAGCGAGTTATCAATTTTCTGGGAAAAAGTGGTCTAAGTTTAGTCATTGAGTCCCTGGAGGTGTGTGCCGTAGGCCCATCCTGCTGAAAGTGGGATCTGTTATTGTAGCTAGCATGACAGTGCAGCTCCGGTATAAAAATGTTGTCCAACATCACGCAGTATCGTTGTGCATTAACGGTTTCGCCTCTGCCGTAAAAATAAGGCCCAATTTTGCCATTTCCAGAAATGGCGCACCAAACTGTGGTCTTCGGGCTGTGGAGAGGCTTTTCATGAATTTCTTTTGGATTGCTCCTACTCTAATAACGCATATTTTGTTTATTAACGTAACCCAATTGGTTTGACGGACTATTCTTTAATCGTAGGATATCAAAGTGAGAACAAATCCGACGCCTCGCCACATTGATCGAATTATTGTTCCCAAAATACGCCTCAACCGCAAAAGCGCAGTGCGCTCCCGTCAGCTGACTCATGGCTACTAAACAACCCGCAGTACTCCCGCGCCGAATGATACCCCGATTCCTCCCGCTGACGCTTTGCTAGTCGCCGTGAGCTCTGTTCAAAGTATAAAATCTGCCGGCGGACTCCCTGTACATTTTCAAGGATATTGTATTCAAATACAATTACCTACCTGCCAAAACCTACTAAAATTACCAGCTAATGAGAAAAAAATACGTGGTTTGGTTCAAGAATTAACCGAAATTAAAGCCTTTTTTTTAATAGCGCACTGGAAATCCTGTTTTAGACTCTCTGGCCCCTTTCAATTTAAATGTTCCACTCACCCCGTCTTTTATTATTTTGGTGAAGTGATTCATCTCTTCCGAAGGGGCGAGTGGAAAATTGACATTGAAATGCGGCATTTCCTTGGAAATTAACCCAAAAAAGGTACAGTTAGAAAGAAAAAAAATACTTTATGAATAGCGCCATGTTTGATTTAAGTCTATATTACTGCTTTATAGTTACGGGTAATCTACATTGTTGTGTTTTTGTCATTTTATTTCCACTATTTTTATAATTTTAATTTTGTTGATAAGAAATCTTAGTATACTACCAGGAATGCAGTAATGAACTGGAAATAGGTGCTTAAGCGACTTACTACTTAAAGAAAAAATGTTCATTTAAATATTTAAAACCTTTAAGTGCTGACAGTACTTTTAATTTAGTTACAATCGGGGGCGATTTGGGAATATATTATTTAAGGGGGCGAGTAGATACACTTAGGCAATTAGGGGCAAGTAACAGGGGGCGAGCAGAGCCAAACCGAAATCCTCATGGACTTACTCCACCGGGGGGTGGGGGGGTGACGGAGGGGCACGCCGGACTCTTTAGAGCCTGGGAGCACCAAATCGTTCCAACCGAAAGACGTCCACTGCTGGACATAGGCCTCCCCAAAGGGGGGGGTTTGCCATAATCGCCACGCTTGGCCGGCGGGTTGGTGATCTCAGTATGATTGTTACAAAGGCACAGCTGCTATTCTTTACGTCCGACACCATACGAACAACGGGAGCACCACAACGTCCAATAATTAATCTAAGATCCACAACTCGGAGCACGTTCAGGGAAATTGTTAATAACATTTGTTTAGTAAACTAACAGAATGTTGTGTATTGATACTATTATTATTATTTCCTCAAACTCTCTGTTATCGGTTCGATTATCTTTGTACGGTCAGCAACAAAAGTCTATTGACACTGTAACATTTAATATCTGTCTGACACCCATAGTACAGGGTCTCCCTAGTTTGGGGTCAGATGGCCGTGTGTGAAAATGTCCCCAAATATTATTATTATTATATTTTATATACTTTATGTATCTCGGGACCCAGAGGTCCCGGGCCTTTGTAAGGCGTACGAGGAGCCGAAGCCAACTCGCAGAGGCCCCTTAGGTAGCTTTATATGAAATAAGACACCCACCGACGATTATCCCTGTATGCACAATGCAAGTGCACCCAAGGACAACCCCCGGTTGGTGCAGGACTATTACAGGACATGGAAACTAACAGTACTGGACTATGGGTATAGGTTGGTAAAGTGACTTGGTTACCTGAAACTATGAAGTGACTATGGCCCCTGCCGAATCAATGTTTGTATACATGGATAAAATAGCAGCGGGTGACTTGCACACTCACTAAATGGGCCCCCTGAAACAGTCGCTAGCACGAAGTGACGTAGCGACAAGGGGGCAACATATCTTGAGGTGCTAGAGGAGTGGAGAGGTATTCCACGGCTATCAGGACAATCCCGGAAGTACGGTCAAGATCCCTACCAGCGTCTTACTGGAATACTTCCTTACCCCGAGCACGAATGCTCTCGCTAGTTTCCACTCTAACCGGCTAATTAAGGCAAGATAGAGGTGGGAGCTCCGTTCCTCATCTCTTATTAATATCATCTAAATAGACACGAAATAATACGATTTCGGTATTTCAGACAAGACTTTATATTATCTTCTCTTGATTTTCTAACCTTTCCGTTATCATCATCTGCTTAGCCTTGTTTCAATTATGTTGGGGTCGGCTTTCAGTCTAGAACCCCTACCAGACTGTTGTAAACAAGCCCTCCACATTGGTCTCCCCTGGCGGTTTACAACACTGTAAACACTACAAGCCTCCACCAAGGTGACCCCTGTTGGAAGCTTGTTTATAACAGTCTGGCTCGGCTAAGCTGAATACCTTTACTTACATGGAGCGACTGCCTATCTGAACTCCACATCCCACTCCAAACCACTCCACAACCAACTCCTCAACCGGCGATACTTCTTGGTAGCACTGGTTGTCGAACTTTCTGGTACCCGTAATGATTGTCATAGATCTGCAAATGACATCCGGGACCAACTGTTTTACGTGCTTTCCAAGACACGAAGGGGTGTCGGTATGAAATGGATGGTCACCCACCCACGGCCAACCGCGGCAAGCGTAGCTTAACCTTTGACCGATTGGTTCTTATGACATTTACTCAGCCACGAGCCACTCCATTTTCTATCCTTTGCATATTTCCAAATATTTATGTTATTGTTGTACTTTTGTTGCTGACTGTACTACAAGTGTAATCTGAAGCGTAAAAGCATTTCTACCCACACAGCAATGTTCATGATGTGTCATCTTGTGTACACGCAACATATTTTTCCGGAAGCTTATCTTAAAATAACTTATTATTTATTAATATCAAGATATCTCCAGGCCAAGGTTTGGACATCCTTCTAGAAAGAAAGGAAGAAAAAAGCTTTTTTACAAAAAAGACAACCGCCTTCAAAATCCAAAAACTGATAAATAACTTTAGCACATAACACACATGACTTTAGTTTCGGAAGTCGGTGGCAATACAAAACATCATCTTCATCATCATCATCATATCAACCTTTAGACGCCCACTGCTGGGCATAGGTCTCCCCCAAGGGGGGGTTAAGCCGTAACCGCCATGCTTGGCCGATACATGTTGGCGATGGCAGTAGGTGCTATGGTACTCAGACGGACGCTGCTGCCCATCCTCTGGTCAATATCCCTCTGTCGCCTTCTACGACACCCACGGGTAGAAATGGGGTGGTGCTATTCGCGACCACACCACATGGCATACAAAACATCAAACAGAACAAAGCCCTCTGAAACCGTTCCTCATCTCTCCCCGTGTCGAACGACTGCTCTAGGAACTGCGTTTTTGTTCAAGCGGCGCGTAGATACGCACACTCACGCACGTATCTGTACAGTCTAGCTGTTATTTTAGTAGTAGTGTAGGCAATTATATCGTTTCGTTTCTATGGAGTGTTGCGGGTGTGGTATAAGGTGTAACCTGCGCGGGTCTCCTATTTCTGTTTGCAGGGTTTAAAGACTTTAATAAAAAGGAATCTAACCAAACCGTCTGTTATTTAACAGTAAGTTAAATAACAGAGGGTGTTCCCTTAAACTTGTTAATCTACATCAGAAATAGATTTAAAAATATATTATCTGCATAAAATAAAGTATTTAAAAATTGTGTTTGTGTAGTGTTTTTCTCTGCGTATCCGAGTTTGTATGACATTTAATTTTATTTTTTATTTTTGATGTGATTTTTTTTAGTAGGTATCTATGGACTTTAAAAATAACGCCTTTTTGTTAATTAACATACAGTATTATTATATCTATGTGTATCTTCATTTACCACCCTTTCCGAAATTATCTTTAATTTTATACTCAATAACTACTTATGCTTCAAAAATCTGAAGTGTTAAACAACAGTCGTCGCTGATGGTACTTTACATATTTGATTGGCAAATTCATATTATAATTGCAAAGCGACGCCGGCGATTCAGTCCTTAGGTACGAAGGGAGGCATCGACAAATAGGAACGAACCGAGATATCGATAAATTTGTCAACGTGATTTGAATTCATTTGATTCATGTTTACAGAACTTTGGAAATCATTGAATGTGTTTATTTTCTATAAGAGCGCTTGAATATCTTATGTTAGAGACTATCTTTTGCCCCTGCTTCACTCGCGTGAAGTTTCTGGTGGATTTTTTACAACAATTTATTTACCAACTTGTGGCTGACCCCAACTTACTTACGAGAAGTTTGGAAAAGGCTAGGCAGATGATGAAATAGTCAACTAGCTTTTTTCCGCGACGTTGTCCGCGTGAATATGCAGCTCGTGGCTAAATAAAAGCCGTACAGATCGATCGGTCAAAGGTTAAGCTACAGTTGCTGCGGTCGGTCTGTGGATGGGTGAAAATCCATTTCATGCCCAGTTCCTCCCGTGCCTCTGAAAGCACGTAAAGCCGTTGGTTCCGGCTGTCATTCGTAGATCTTTGGCAGTCGTTATGGGTAGTCAGAAGCCATAAAGTCTAGCAACCTGTAAGTCGATTCTGTAAAATTCAAATAACAACTCGCATCTCACATCGCTATTCACTCTCACTTCGCATAAGGCTCAAAATGACCTTGATATATTTGACACTTTGAATCGGGTTCGGGTGCGAAGTGACGGGGAAATTACCTTACAGAATGCCACTTTTTACGTCATCTAGTACTTTATCTGTCAAAATCTCTCTGTCAATTTAATTCAACTCGCTGACACGCTCGCAAGGCTGGCGCTAGTGTAAATTCGAATTATCAACCGAGTTTTTAGAATGCCAATCAAGAAACTCACAGCGGATTCTGATTCGAAGTTTAGAATGAGGTCTTACAGAATCACACCCCTGGGGTATCGTGTTACCCAGTAACTAGGTTGTGGAGGTCTGATAGGCAGTCGCTCCATGTAAAACACTGGAATTCAGCTGACCACGTTAGACTGGAAGCCGAACCCAACATAGTTTAGAAATGGATAGGTAGGTGATGATAGTGTCCACGTGAATATCGGTTGTCAGGCTCAAGCTCAGTCTGTACCAAATAAAAAAAAAAAAACAGATCAGTAGGTTAGCTGTGAAAGAGTTGCACACAAGCAAACTAACTTTCACATTTATAATTTTAGTATGGATAGCACTCAGGGTTATAGTAGCATCTTATTAACGAAAGAATTTTCAGAATTAATAAACAAACAACTCTTCAGATTTATAATATATTAAGTACTAGATGATCCGCGTGATGGTCGGTAATTATAAGCGAGGTGGCGGGACCCTATCCATTTTCTAAAATAAAAATTCCCTAAGTTACTTCTTATGACATCAGCTATCTGCTCGTGAAAACCCAGTAAAATCGGTTTAGCCGACAAACAGACAGACAGACAATATTTTTTAAAATTGTTTTTTTTAATATAAGTAGTGTGAAAGTCTCGCGAAGAGCTTACTATAGAAATGATCCTATGAAGTAAGGTCTTAGGTCTTGTCCGTGTGGTGTCGGACGTAAAGAATAGCACCATCCCATATCTTCCCGTGGGTGTCGTAAGAGGCGACTAAGGGACTCACCAGAGAATGGGGAGCAGCGTTCTCTGTGCCTTTGTAACAACCATACTGCGATCGCCAACCCGCCTGCCAAGCGTGGCGATTATGGCAAAACCCCCCCATTTTTTGGGGGAGGCCTATGTCCAGCAGTGGACATCTTTCAGCTGAAATGATGAATATAAGTATCGCATATACTTTCATTATGCAACTTATTGCATAATGAAAGTTTATGCGGTACTTATATTAAAAATAAAAGCTTTTTACTTATAAAATGCTCTTATTTTGTCATTACACTACATAGGCTTTTGAATTAAATTTATTAAAAAATTAAAAGGATTAGGATTAAAATAAATTAAATTAATATTAAATTTTGTAATGGATGATTAATGATTAATGGTGAATATTATTTGACATTTGCATGTACTAGATATTTGCACACCTGTTTAGGTAAAATATGGAATTAAGAACTTCTGTTGTTTGTTAACTTGTGTACCCATATTCCAGCAAATAAATTATTTGATTTACAAACAGACACTTCTATTTAATTTATTCGTATTGATGTATAGATACAGCAAGTCTTTTTATTTTCCGTAAGAGCTTTTTGTGTATTTTATATTAAAGAAAATCCAGGTAGGGGCAAATAGTAGCCAGTAGCGCTGACTCCTCAACAAACATAAGCGAAAATCAATCTTGGGGGATTGAAAATAAGTATTCAGGTCACGTCATACAGAGCAGCTGGCTGCTGAGTTCGCAGCTTTTCTATAAAAAATAAAGTAAATAGTTCTGCGATTTGTTTGATTTTAGATGATGATTCAAATATTCTTGGTTATTATATATGACGGCGCCAGTGATGGCGGAGCCATTGCGCTGTCATCATCTTAATTATGGACGTGTGGGTAAGTGTGTAGGAGTGTGCTGTGTGTGAGGAGTGGCAAGTGGGTGTGTGTGTGCGAATGCGGACCCATCATACCATCACCACTGGCCATACCCCTGATGGTATAGTGGGTCTAAAACTATACCACTGACGAAATCGTTTACGTTAGGTTAAAACTGTGACCATTAAAGTGCGAAGGCGAGCGAGCAAAGTAAGCGGTGCCGCGGTAGCGGTCGCCGAGCGTAACGCCAGATCCCCTGTATTGTTGGTGCATCATTTGGGTTAGGTTGGGCGAGTGGTATACCACCAGGGGCATGGTGGGTCAGCAATGCTGGTATTGGTGATGTGTGGAGATTGTGTGTATTGAATTTACCTTTCATTCAATTCTATTTTAATATTTAGATTTATTAATCATTACATCATATACAGACGTTATCAAAAGTTTCTTGAATATAGCCTTTTTAACCGACTTCAAAAAGGAGGTTATCAATTCGAATGTTCGTATTTTTTTTTTTTATATAGTACCAATATTCTACAGGACATTGTTAAAATCTAACATTCGCTACTGCCAGACTTCATAATTAAATTTCATATAAGTCTAGTAACTCTAGGATTGTGGACCATTACAAGAAAAAAAAACAGTAATACTTACATTATCACATCGTGGAGGGGCTCGTGGCTAAGAAGAAGCCATACGAATCGATCAGACTAGGTTATGCTACGCTTGCCGCGGCCGTTCCGTAGATAGGTGATTATAAATTCACCCCTTCGTGCCTCGGAAAGCATGTAACGCCATTGTCCGGTCCCGGATGTCATTCGTAGATCTAAGTTTAACTACCAGTCTTACCAAGGGGTACCAGTAACTGGGTTGTTGAGGTCAGATAAACAGTCGCTCTATATAAAACACTGGTATTCAGCTGCACCGGTTAGACTGTTAGCCGACCCCGAGATAGTTGGGAAAAGGCTAGGCAGATGATATTACATCACAATTTGTTTTAACGCTGGGCCCATTTTCAATCTATTACATAATATCCCTTTTACCTCCAACACGGAACCGAGGAATTATTTCCACATATTACATACCATGTCACCAACATATTCCTTAGCGTCATACCTCGAAAAAAATATGACTCATAAAAATTCCGTAGCACATTTCATTTGGTGGGGAGCAAAGGCTATAAAAATCGCAGTACGCATGGAACGTTGATAACAGCGTATCAGTGGAGGAGGCGAGGAGATAAGCCTTCGACAACACTAATGCGTTTGTATATCGGAGCCATTAGCGCGAACCTTTGAGGCCGGCGCGACATTGTTGTGACTGTTGGACACTAGTACTGAACATGTTGTACCTACGTTTATCTAAAATGTTTTTTTCATTTACGCAGCAATTTTTTCTTTTGTTTTACATGCGCATATTGTTTGTAATTTTCCACTAGCTTCTTGCGGTGAATTTGTCCGCGTGGAATCCAAAGCCTATGACACTTGACTGTAGTGTTTTTTTCTATTAGTGACAGACTTACAAACAAACATAAATTGACCTATTGGTATAGACTAGTATCTATAGATGATTTTTCATTTACACATCGTTTTTCTGTTGTTCCACATGCTCACAATGTTTGTAATTTTCCACTAGTAACACTGCGTCGCCAAATAAGATGGAGTGCTTTTTTAAGAAAATCATTCATTTTACTTTAGATTATCGACTACAGCCTGTATGATACTGTCACCCATTGTCCTAATTTCCGCGTTACTATATTTTGAACTTTATTGTGTCAGTAAAAAAGTCCCTAATACAAACATTGACTTAAGAACCAAGTCTAATTTGACAATTTTGTAAAAATAACTCTAGACACATCAAAATAAAGTTCAAAATATCTGGCTCAAACGTTCAAGCGTGGACTTAAATGTAATAAAATGGTTAGTTTTTCTGTAAATCAATAAAGTATCAATGTTTAGTAATAAGTGTAGATACTATAGTTATAGTTACTAGTATATTATATAGTTATAGTCTTCACATATAGAAGCAACAAGAATCATGTAACCAGTAGGTACTTTGTAAAAAACTTGATTTAGAGTGGAGGACGTGGAGTTTCTTGCTCGTTCTTCTCCAAAGAGACCTACCTACGTTTTGAAACGAGCAACTAGCTTCAACTCTCTCACTAACTGACCGACTCCTTGACAATTCAAAAGTGCCTGTAAATGGTTTAATTGAAATAAATGCTATGACTTTGACTAGTAGAGTAGAGTTCGTTGTGACGGAGCTTGTCCGGGGAAGTACTACTATCATACCAATTTTTGCCGTAAAGCAGTCTGTGCTGCTGTGATCTGGTTTGATAGGTATGGGTGCGGGTGTTTACAGGCACATGAGACATTTTAACTTTGTTTCTGGGTTGACTACTTATTTGCGAGGCCTCTGGTCTTCCAGATATATATAGGCAGCCATGACCATTTCACATCAGTTAGGTCGTAGGCCTGTTTGTCATTAAATGTCAAAAAATAGCCACCTCATATTATTTAAAAGACCTTTCACAATGTACAGTCAACAGCAAAAGTAGATGACCAAAATCAGAAATGTAATACTAATTTACTAACACTAATTTATATAATTTATTACTAGTTTATTTATTAAAAGTATATGATAGTCACACACATGCTTTTGAACCACTTCGACGCCACACAGTTCTGACGAGAACTCCGTTCATTAGTATTTAATTTCTCAATTTGATCATCTACTTTTGCTGTTGACTGTACTCATGTTTTACAAAATAAATATTATCTTATTTTATCTTAAACTAGTTTTTGTATTCTTACTACACAGACAGAAGCAGCTATTACCCCTTTCCTCCAATTTTGCTTTATTTCGGTTCCGGCAAAGTCTGCAATTCTGCGGATCGAAGGACCAGATTTTTTGTAAATTTATTTCCCCTATGCCAAGTCACAGATGATATAATACACCAAGTCAAGCGAAACAGTTATTAAATACCTTGTTATTTATTATATATTGTAATTTATTTGACTGTATTTATTTTACTTACTTCATTGATGGTATGACGAATATCTGATTTGAATTGAACGGACTGACTTTGATTAATATAATTTTACCACTTAATTTTTTTTTTTTAATATTATTAGGTAATGTCAAATCATCATCATCATTTCAGCCGAAAGACGTCCACTGCTGGACATAGGCCTCCCCCAAGAAATGGGGGGTTTTGCCAAAATCGCCACGCTTGGCAGGCGGGTTGGCGATCGCAGTATGGTTGTTACAAAGGCACAGAGAACGCTGCTGCCCAATCTCTGGTGAGTCCCTTAGTCGCCTCTTACGACACCCACGGGAAGATATGGGATGGTGCTATTCTTTACGTCCGACACCATACGGACACCATATGTCAAATAATTAAACATTAAAACGAAACGATGTTTTTTAAACAATCACTACATGTTGTTTAATTTAGCGTTTACGTTCGTTAAGCCACTAACTTTGTAAACACCTTAAAATATTGTGGAATGCAATCAATATGAGTTTGATTATAATCAAAAATATTCTATTGTTGCAGTGCCTCAGTTGCATAGACCATGTGAGAACAGGCGATGTGGCTCAAACACAAGCCCCCGAGGGGGAAAGGGTGCCGGGGGATGGCGCCAGCTGCTCTGCACCTGATGACCAGGTACAGTCTTCTCTCTTATTCCACCGCTTCTCCGACTTAAGTAGCTACTGGAAAGAATATAGCGATCATGATTGATAAGGTGCTCTCATTTATTCAATAGTTTATTTAATTAGAAAAATTATTTAAGTTGGGTAAAAACCGTGTTTACCGTCTGTCTGGCTCTCTGTCACCAGGCTGTATCTCATGAACCGTGGTAGCCAGACAGTTGAATTTTTCCCACATGATGTATTTCTGTTGACGCTATAATAACAAATACTAAAAATAGAATAAAATAAATATTTAAGGGGGGCTCCCATAAAATAAACGTGGTTTTTTGCTCGAAATTAAAAAAAGTTATAATATAGTGTCTATGTTGTATTGATAGATAATTGTACCTACGGTTCGTGGGCGTTTGTTTAGACGTGAAATAACCTCGTATAAACTATATTATAAATAAGTAACATATCTTTGTGAGAAATAATCTCTAAGATACAACAAAAAAAAAAAAAAAAAAAATGTTCCGCAATAACAAAACATTTAATTCGCTTCAAAAAATTACACACAATAACAAAGCACGTATAACAATTACTTAACACGATTAAAAGTCAAAGCATTTATTTCAATTAAACCATTTGCAAGCACTTTTGAATTTTATTGTCAAAGAGTCAGTTACTTAGTCAGAAAGTTAAAGCTACATAGTTGTAGGCACTATGGAGAAGTACGAGAAAACAACTCCACGGACACTTCGCCTTTCCTATGTCTTACGGTATTATTATTATTTTTCCACGCGGACAAAGTCGCGAGTAGAAGTAAGTATTAAGATATTAGTGTGGCAAAGAACTCTGTGCCATAGACACAACAGAAATAGGTAACTGTTAAGAAAATCAATGAACTATCATGTAGAATTTCAATTAATATCCTACTTACGAATGTAGTGTCATCTACTTTTCTCTACGTTCTGCAGTACACTTCTGTACGATTTCACTTACATGAATTGAAAAGTATTTGGGTATTCTTTAGAATAGTTACGTAAAAATAGTAGCTTCACCTATGTTCTCACTTAGTGGCGCTAGCGTAGTTTTCATTTTTCATCGACTTACAGAATACCTAATACAGTTTTCGCCGCGGAATCAGAAGTGAGCCCTGAAATGA
This sequence comes from Charanyca ferruginea, assembly GCA_947361185.1. Lineage (NCBI taxonomy): Eukaryota > Metazoa > Arthropoda > Insecta > Lepidoptera > Noctuidae > Charanyca > Charanyca ferruginea. The sequence continues at coordinate 23,936,656 of OX376059.1, read as the reverse complement.
GTTCTTGCAGAATAGCATTGCTGGATTTCGAAGCAATTTTAATGTGTGAGAGGTATCCAGTAGATGACGCTGTCTTCATAATAAATAAGGAGTTTAGTTGCTTTCGAATACCTATACTAATGCTACTAATGCTTCTTGTTTTATAATATGAATATCAAAGCGGCTCCATTTACATTATAATAATAAATTAGATTTGTCACATTAGCTGGTGAAAGCCTATTCACTCTCAGTTGGATACCAAAGTAGGTATGTGCTATATTATTATGGTAGATGAATGGTGATAAATTGGCCTAATTATGAAAAAGCATAAATATGTAACACTAAAGGTGAGCAGAATTAAAAAACGATGGTCTCCTGAAATATGTATTTTTATTAAAGCAATTATCATATCATACGCATATTTAATTATTTGTAAACATAGGTACATACAGATCCAAGAATTAAATTAATAATATAAAAAAGCAATAAAATTATTATGTAATCAATAGCTTAAAATCACATACGTGACACGCAAGAAGTTTAATACAAAAGGTTTAGTTCCAATTACTTATATCTCAAGTACAATTGCACGTCATGGCAAGCAGCATCCTACTTCCTACTAATATTATTTCGCGAAAGCTTATGAGATGTTTGTAATGGCTGAACAAAATTAGCTTGACAATGCCAGATCCTGCCCCACCCATGTACAGAATAGTAAATTAATGAAAATCATTGTAATGAATATAAAACATTTCTATAAGTAAATTGTTTTTCTTTAGAACTTGCGGATTACGAAATACCTACCCACTAAATACATACTCATTTTACCTAATATACAATTTAACTTATAATCAAAGTCATTATTGTTTTTAGGGTATTGTCTTGTTTTCCATAAAATCATTTGTACTATTATTGTTTTCCATAATCGTCTCCCGTCATAATATTTACTTGCACTATTATCATTTATACTAATAACGTTTGTCATATCAACTTATTAGTCATAACTTTCATTTGCCATAAAATTAGTTGCCATAATAACATATGTTATAATCATTAGTTTCTATAAGTAACACATTACATAATCGTTACTTGACATAAGCAACATTTAATATAATTTAGAAACGTTTATTGTTTTGTACAAAAAATAATGTCATTAAGGCCACCCACCAACCAAATGATTTATTACAGTAACCAATCTTTAGACAATAAAAAGTTAGTAAAAATCGAAACGGGTAGATTAGGTTAGGTGGTGACCACACAACGCCAGATGTCCTCAATTGCGTAGCAAATAATATTTAGACATTTATTTTGGCATAAATGAAATTCGCATAATGTTACTAGGCATAATATGCAAATCTATTGTGCCACGCTAAAGTATTGTCTTAAAAAAAAACAATAAGTTGTGCTACAAAAGTTAGTGACAGAAACGAATCGATGCAAAACCGATACCACGTAGTCTTGTCTGCCCTACCCCTAGAGTGTAATCTAAGCCCGCGTAGGCGCGGAGGGGCGAGGCGGCCCGCGAGCTGAGGAGCAGGTGGTTTTAAAGGTGAGCGTAAGGTGGCGTCGGTGGTGAGCGTAAAACAAATCTGCGACGATAAGCTCGCGTGGGACCGCCGAAGCCCCGCAGCGCCGGAGCCGTGACAGAAACCATGCCTGCTGCATGTTGCATGCTTGCTTGCATGCTGCATGCTTGCCGCATGCTTGCTGCATGCATGGTGTATGCTTGTTTACATGTTTGCGTGGTTACTGCATGAATGATAAAAATATGTTTTAATATCATTCAAGCAAATTATGCTTTAGAATGTTAAGCTTAATCATTATTATGATTAGAAAAAGAATGCGTAAGCTGTTATGTGTAAATAATGTTATTACGAAAATATAATTAGGAAGAAACAAATGTATGCTAAGTTATATTAGGTCTTAAAATTTTATGCAAATGGCTATCCATTTGCATACAATTTTTAGGTTTCCAAAGAAGGTTTATTTTTAGATTTCCTTGTGATTAAAAAATCTGTATCTGTTATCATGATCATAACATCAACATTGCAGGCGATTGTACTGAACTAGCATTGTTGTACTAGTATGGTACGAAATTATTGAAAATAAAAATTATAGCAAATAAATTTATGGATTAACATTATTATGACACTTGATCGATTATGACCAATGAAATTCGTGAAAATGATTATATGTAATTTAACGATTATAGCAACTGAAGCATTATTTCTAATTAAATTATGGCAAATAAAAGTATGGCATATAAAATTATGGCATTTTAAATTATGGCAAACATTAGTAAACCTGTTTTTAGATTTAAACGGAAACCGCAAGTTCTACAGTCACTAAGACTAATCTTTAGTTATCAGCAATAAATAAACAGTAAGATGCTACATATTGCACATGACTTTTATTGAGTGGAGCAAAGTTCTATAGAGTTTCTGGCATTGTCCTTTAACACACATACAGATACTGATCTAGCTTAACAGCATAATTGTTATCCCATTTTTTCGTTCTCGTGGGATAATAAAACCACTTTTACACGGACAAAGTCGCAGGCAGTACTTAACTAGCCTATAATTTAGAACTTTAAGCACAAAGTACGTAAGGCTGCGTTGCGCCCGAGCTTTCAGCTTATCTTTGAAGTTTACGCAGACGACATCGCGGGCAAAAACCAGTTGTAACATAAATTAATATTTTTTCTGTATGTCGTCACGCGTTGACCGAAAGTGTGTTATCGCGTTCAGTTTAACTATGGACTGAAAGTATAATGTAGTAGTAGTAGTAGTATAATATTGCCTTTTAATTTTTTTTCATAGTTAGACCAAATTCCGCCCCTAAAATTGGTACTTATGAGCGGTTAGGCCGCACGGTATCTCATACAAACTTAAAAATTCAAGATTTTGGAAATGTAATTCTACCGATCCGATTTTAATTATTTATTTATTTATTTATTTATGTTTTTTATTTTTATTTTTATTTTTAATTATAATGTGATATATATACAGTATATATAAAAATCTTAAAAATCGAAATAACAACAATTATGTATAATTCAGTAGGTATGTATAAGGCAGAGGAGCTCAAAGGGAATCAAAAAACACGTCCAAATCACTGTCAACGGGACACATAAGATACATATGCTTAAACAATCAGAGAGATTTTTTTTTAAAGAGATTAAAAGCAATTTTATGTATGTCTATTTCTGTTTGTTGTTTGTTTATCTATTTCTTAAAGGTCCAAGTTTTTGTTTGTTATTAATAAATAACAAACAAAAACTTAATCTACGGGTTTCTAACTTAATCTAGAACTACACACAACAGACAAATAAATAATAAACGACAAGATTGCCCTTGTCGCACCAATAGATTTACAAAATGTCTCAGCATTGGGTCGTCCAGCTGATCAGCTAGGGTCTTTTTTAACCTACAAAATTAATTTTATTTTGGACTTGACAGGGTTTAAGGGCGCGTATTCGATTTAGCGCAACTCAAAATCTAAACGATTGCTAGAACGGCGTAGCAGCATTGACACACACTAGTACAATACAATGGACTGTTTGTGTGCATCAGTAAAAATAATACGCACGAAATAAGCACGAATCATTGAAATTGATCGGCAAACGACAGCGCGCGATGTTTTACAGTGCTTTTTAAAGTAATTGTCTAAAATAAATGAGTTCGTAAACGGACTGAAAAATATTCTGTATATTAAGCATAACCTTTATTTTCATAAAAAATATATCACTTAAGTTTTTATTCAAATACTGGTGAAAAAAATTATCAAAGTAAACCGATTTTGTACTTTTTCAACATTGTTTTTTAATACATAATAGTAATATTTTCGTAATTTTGGCTCTGTAGTAGACTTTAAGGCTGTATATTCTGTTGGAAAAATGCATAAAACATAATATTTTGGCATACTGTAATGGTTGTATTCGTCGTGAAAGTTAACTCTGACGTATATTTTCGTAAAACGCTATGAAAGGATTGTCCCGCTTTAAAAAAACATAATTTAAATTATACTTTTACTCTGTAGTTCCCTAAATCAAGACTTAATCTATACTTAATATTATAAAGCTGAAGAGTTTGTTTGTTTGTTTGGTTGAACGCGCTAATCTCAGGATCTACTGGTTCGAATTGAAAAATTCTTTCTGTGTTGGATATCCATTTATCGAGGAAGGCTATAGGCCCATGCGAAGCCGGGTCGGGTCGCTAGTCTTTCTTAAACTGTAAGCTCACTTCATAACGATTTTGCTCTGGGCAAAACGCGAAAACATGAACATTTTGTCACGAATCGAATACACGCTGCAACAGCAACAGGTTTTAATTTTACCACATTGTAATATAACATTTCATTACGTACAACCACACTTTGTGTTCTATGGTTAGTTATACTAAGTACTAATGTAATCAATATTTCACAGCGGCGCATCAGCGACGACGGGGAATCCCAACACAGTATTATTCCATTTCAAGAAGATCCAGGTGAGTTTCATTAATCGATTTCGTTAATCGATAACAGTTTAAATATTAACTACGAGTTTTTCCTTTCCTTGAGAAGATTATAATTCAAAATTACCAAATAATTGACGACACGGTCGGCGCAGTGGTTGAGCGATTGACGCTGCGTGCCACGGGTTCGATTCCCGCACGGAACAAATATTTGTATGGCCTGCAGATAGTTGTTTCGGGTCTAACTGTTTGCATATGTGATCTTATATGTTTGTAAACGTTCCCATGACACAGGAGTAATTTCTAGTGTGAGGAAAAATCTTTTTATTTTAATAAAAAAAAATAATTACTTTTCTGTTAGGAAAAATTATTAATCTTTCTCTGGTCTTTGCCGACGCATTGTAAAAATCTATATCTTTATCAATTTAGATATTTTTTATAAAATAGCCATCGTAATGTGTCATTGATGACAGTAGGGACACGAAACCTACGTTTTACTAAAACAATGTACGAATTTAACTATGTGTTCATTATCATTGATTCGCGGTCATTGGTGTGGGTTATACGTTTATCTAGCCTTAAAACGAATCCAGCCACAATTTATTGTTTTTAGTCCCCATGAAGTAAAATAAAACATGACCATAAACCAAAATTGGAATTTAGTTTAGACCAGAGAACTAAAACTATAATAGGGTATACCCATAACAACACAGGAGCTAACTCCCGAGTTCCAAGTCCGTAATAATTGTGTTATCAAACTTCACTGGACTCACCCCACAATTGTTTGACACTAATCGAATTCGAACTGTGGACAAAACTAATAATTATAATTATGCCTCTGCAAACATTGTTATCCGTAGCAATCTACGCTACGCGACTACGATAACGCTACGGCGTAGCACTGCTACGGGTTTTGCAGACTACGCTGGCCATTTTTAAATTTGTTAGAAAGACTTTTCTAAAGCTTCTCATACGACAATGAATATAATAAACATATATTTTATATAAGTGTTTCTTTAGATACTGGCCGATATGCAAAAGATATTAAATGATAAAACTATCCAGCAAGATAGTTGGCGATATTAATATTAAGAGAAACAACAGGATATTATTATACTAATATTCGCACAAAAACAAAAGATAAAGATTTTTGAATAGGCTTTATTGTTAGCATTAGATATTTTATTCTTTTGCCCCAAGAATGTTTTCGGACAGTTAATGGTAAAGATTAAACTCACCATGCTGTTACATATTATATTCGCTGTGTGTGATAAATATTTTTCAACAACAATAATGTGTTCTAAGTTATTAACTTGATTAAATTTTGAAGTAAGGATTAGGGCATTCATTATACTTAGGGCCCTACCTAAGTATAATGAATGCCCTAATCCTGAGTTCAAAATTTAATCGAGCCCTTGCTTTGAAGTAAGGATTAGGACCTGTGGTTAATAACTTAATTCGAAAATTACACGTCACTCAAAATTAGGAAGACGGGGAACTGAGTAAACACAAGCCTAGATAGTGTCTTTATCTTATCTACAAACAAAATATCTTTGTAGATCGGGATAGAATCGGGACAGTTTTTAATTTTTTTTATTTATTTGATGATGATTTATTTAGATAAGCAGTGCGATTCTGTAAGAATTCACCCGCGAATTCGATTCCTATCTCATTTCCGATTTCACTTACCTGAAGTGAAAACTATTTGGTATTCGCTAAAATAGTAACGTAATAATAGTTCGCTTCACCTAAGTTGGTACTCAGTGGCGCTAGCGTAGTTTTTATCGAATTACAGTATACCTGAAACAGTTTTCACCGCGGAATCAGACGTGAGAACTGGAGTGAGTTCTTACAGAATAACATAGAAGTACATAATTGTGCCAATTCTGTTGTGTACGAACTAAATTAATTTTAAGCTATTTATATCTCTTTCTCTCCAATAAAACAAGAATTAAGTTGATCTAAAATGTTTATAAGCTGTCATTTCAGAACGTATTAATAATAATAATAATATGTGGGGACATTTTCACACATGGCCATCTGACCCCAAACTAGGGAGACCCTGTACTATGGGTGTCAGACAGCTGATATACATACACAAATACATTTTTAAATACATACATAAATAGATAAACAACACCCAGACACAAGGCAAACACAAGTGCTCATCACACAAATATTTACCCTGGGCGGGAATCGAACCCGCAACACGCTGCGCAGCAGTCGACCGCTCAGCCACTGCGCCAACCGTGTCGTCATTGTATTGATTAAAAACACGGCGAAGTTCAAGGGAAAAACTAATTTGACATCTCTAACTTAGTTCTTGTCTGTAGCCGTCCTTTTCTTCACCTGCCTGGTAGTAAGAGATGCTAGTTCTCTAATTTTGGTTTACTTTGTGAACAAGGGAACCGGCGCCAATGTCTTATCTTACACATGTATTCTTTACCCTAAAACAGATGTATAGCTACCACTGGATATTTTCTTATGTTTACAGTGGAAACAGAAGGCATGCTCAGGGCACCTCGATACTACAGAGGCATATACTGTCCATCTATCACAAATAGTTTTAAGGTGAGTACAATAATATTTACTTACACTACTCCGAATAACATATCATTTCCAAATAGTGAGATGTGTCAAATAAACAGACAGGTGACACTTTTCGGGGTCATTATGTGGGTCACCTAGCTTTTATTTACCGATAAATATATATCTTATATCCGTGTAGTGCCGGGCGCGAATCATTTCAGCCGAAAGACGTCCACTGCTGGACATAGGCCTCCCCCTAAAAGGTGGGGTTTTGCCATAATCGCCACGATTGGCAGGCGGGTTGATGATCGCAGTATGGTTGTTACAAATGCACAGAGAACGCTGCTGCTGCTTAGTCGACTCTTACGACAGCTACGGGAAGATATGGGAGGGTGCTATTCTTTACCTCCGACACCATACGGACACCGGTCGCCGGTCGCGAATGGCACCACCCCATTTCTACCCGCGTGGGAGTCGTAGAAAGCGACAGAGGGATATTGACCAGAGGATGGTCAGTAGCGTCCTTCTGAGTACCATAACAACTACTGCGATCGCCAATATGCATCGGTCAAGCATGGCGATTACGGCTGAACCCCCCTTGGGGAGACCTTTGCCCAACAGTGGGCGACTAAAGATTGACATGATGATGATGATGATCTTATCTAATATTCTAAAGAGGATAGATTTGTTTTATTGTTTGTTACGATTTAAGTGAAAAACTACTGGTACGATTTTAAATATTCTTTTACCCTCATTATTTTTGAGTACAATATATTTTGAAAAAATCAGGGATCCTTAAGAAAATAAACGCGGACGAAATCGCGGGCAAAGTGCTAGTGCTTTATATAGCTGACGATTTTGTTGGTTAATTTTTATTTTTTGTTCGAACGCGGAACTACTCTTTCAATTCTGATTAAAATTATAAAATTCCGAATAAAATACATCTCCGTAATCTGAAGGTACGTAATCTGAAGGCACCTCAAGCTATAACAATCTCTCCAATTTCTTTGATAGATTTTCAACTTTATAACTAATGTATAAGGATCATATTCAATTGGATAAATTTGACAGTTTGGTATGACTTGTGCTGGTGTCTGTACAGTCAGCAACAAAAGTCAAATAACACTTCAGATTTTTAAATCATTATTATTCAGCACAATATTAAAGGAAATGCGGAAAGTATTAAAAATCAATATAAAATAAACTCTTGGCAATGACCTAAAATACTGAGAAGTATTAATTGTTTAATTTTATCTTATTTAGACGATTTGGAAATTTAACAGTGTTAATCTACTTATGTTGCCGACCGTATCATTATGGTAGAGAACAAAGCAAATATCGCAATTATGTGATAAAACGTCTCTTTTCTATTTGATTATTGTGAGGATTTCTTTTGTATGTGTCAATTTTATTATTTACTTGTTGCAGAATAAAGCAGTAGAGTTATCATACCAAAGATATTCGCGGAGGCAGCGACAAAAGTCACTCATCATGGTCAACGTTGTTGATTTAGCACTTAAGGTAAGTTGTTGACATTTTAATTAGTAATCGTGGCATCTCTGACAATTAAGAAGAACTTCTACAGTTTTTTTTTGGTCTTTTGGTACAATATGTGAATCTTGTTTATACACGTAGATAAGAGTATTGCTGAAATTAGTAAATGTTACTGAGCACGTACTTTGGCTTAGAAATATTCTGTTTCTTTCTTGCACTTGTAGTTTGATAGCTGTGCAACCGTGACAGGAATATTGCTAAGTAACGTTTATTCTTCTCGGTCTTACTGTCCAGAAGACTTAACCTAAAATCTTTGTTTAAACATCTTATATGTAACCATGTTATATGTTGTGTGTAAACATACAACATATAAATCTTGTATGTAAACATGTTATATGTTGTACAGACGTCAGCATATTTAGCTATCCCAAACTGTCAAATTTTCCAATTGAACAGTAACCTTATTTTTTTAAATAAAGTTGAAAAACTATCAAAGAAATTGGACAGATGGAGGAAGCTTGATGTGCTGGCCTCTGTACTTTGATAACTTACCTGTTTGGTTTTTTCTAAAAGTATTGTCTTTTCCAAATTTCAGATATGTCTAGCAATAATTTATACGGTCACAAACTTAGGCGGTAAGTAAATAGATTACTTTAGGATTTTACTTTTTAATAAGTTACCATAAACAGTGATTTTTCACACCAAAAGTCGCTTCCCAGCACTAATTTCTGCTCAATTTTATTTTTTATAACCTGTATGCGTTAATGGTTACTAGATGTGTATTTCTACACTCCGTATAAGTAACACTTATGTCAATGTATGTTCTTCAGTAGCATCACCGGGTCCATATCAGATCGCGTGGACAGTAGCCTTCTCCTGGCTGAATGTAGGAGTGTGCCTGCTGGGCTGGTGGAGATGTTTTGCCAACAATTACCTGCACTGGGCTGCAGCAGCAACATGGATACTACTCATCGCTCAAGGTAACAAACTTAAAAGCGTTAAGGTCCAACTGGTCCTTTGATGAACTCAAAGGACCAAAAACTAGACAACGTTATAGCTTATACTGATACAAAAGATTAAAAGTTTTTGCACATTTTGAGAAATTATCTAATAAAAGAAGGCCTCAATCTACAAAAATATTATATTTTTATGAAATCTTAACCTTATAAAAGCACTCTTTAGTTAATTAATGATTTATAATTGAAGTAATTAGCTTAGTACTTATGAAATAAGTATTTCAAATATTTATGTAACCCTATTAACAATATAATACTAAATCATTCCGAAAAATTGACATTAAGTTCTACATAATAAGAACTTAAAAACTTATCTCAATTTCAGTCCAAAAGTTTTCCATCTCCCTAGGTCTAAGCGGGCAAGGTATCGGCTTTCAAGACTCCGAGAACCAAGTATGGTACATGCTGTTCATAGTATTCGTGCCATACGCAATGTTGCCTCTCTCACTGATCTGGTGCATCGTCATTGGACTCCTCTCTTTCCTGGCACATATTCTGGCTACAGCTGTAGTCATTAAAGAACGCATGGAGGAAACCAAGAAGGCTGTCAACTGTAATATTAATGTAAGTTCACTTCCGATCCTTTTCATTTCTAGTTAACAATTATTTCGTAGCTAAACAATCACTCGTCACTCTATCTCTTTTTGACGCTCAGAATGGTCCTTTACCAGAGTGAAAAACAAGCGGTTCGGAAAAGATTATTTGATGTCGAAAAGCGAAGGATTGCTTGCAACCGAATGAAGGATAGGTTCAGATCAAAATTTTGGATGTTGTGGATCGCCATGTACTTAAGCGGTGCGGCCTATTGGGTTGGGCATTCTGAATATAATCTTTGATAACGTTGTGTTGAAAAGTAGTATAGCGATAGCAACCTTTACCATTCTTGGTGCAGAATTATTAAGTACTGCTTTTGCCTGTGACTTCGTCCGCGTGAATGTCGGTTATCGCGGATGCAGACAAAGTTACGGATTCAAAAATTGCCTATGTCCGTCCTTAAGGTTCAAGCTATTTTCATACCAAATTTCATTAAAATCGGTTCAACCGATTGATCATGGATGCGTTACAGATAAAGTTACAATCGCATTTATAAAATTAGTATGGATATGGATTAATTCGATCTTAATCCCTGCTAGCATTTTAACGTAAACTTGAAATCAGTATATAGATGTTGAAGTTTGGTAATTTTCAACACAGTATAGGAAATATTTACATCATTATTAATGATTATTTCGTTATTGCAGTTTTCTGATATGTGTGTGAGTTGTTCAGCTTACTAAACGTTTATTAAATCTTAGGCTCTTTTCATTTTTAATGCTTTGCGATGTTCTAAACCTTAAAGTAGGTTTTAGTTTTGTATACAATATTTTTTTGAATTGTCTAGACATTTTTTTTTAATAAAAAGCTTGCCATTACGTCTTGCTAATTAATTCACCCTTTTATCTAAGCACATATAGAAGAAATCTTAGGCCCATTTGCACCACTAACCACGAAATACATTAGCGATAAATGTCACTGCGTCACTGTCAAGTACGGCTTTAGACACCACTACTAAGTTGACATAGTTCTAATGAGCTGTCAAAACTCTTTTTTTCCCATACATTTGGTATGTCAATAGCAAACTGTGACGTCGGTTCTTCACCAACTCAATTGATTTATCTATTAATTGATTTCAAAGCATATAAAAATCAAAATTTATAGTTAACTAGCGGGCCCGGCAGACGTAGTCCTGCGCTTAAAATAAAAAAGTCCTACCACTCTACCGCATCACCACCTACCGGGTCCAATTGTGAATCTAAAACATTCTCAAATCCACTGGTACACTCACAAAAAAAATCATCAAAATCGGTCTAGCTGTTTAGGAGGAATTCACTTTCATACACACGCACAGAAGATTTTTATATATAAGATTGAAAATTAATCGAGTTTTCAGAGTTAAAATAGGGTGTGTTTTTAGAGCAGTTGTCTTGGAATTGTTGGTTATATAGGGTGACTGGAGTATACGATACTTTTAAACACGTGATTGTGTTCATGATAACAAACAACTTTCCCGAAGAAAAAATGTTTTTTTGTACTGGTTCACTTTTATCACAATAACACAACAGCCGTATGAAATTCACGCGCGCGCACGCCTGTGACCTAAAGTGAACCAGTACAAAAAACATTTTTTTCTTCGGGAAAGTTGTTTGTTATCATGAACACAATCACGTGTTTAAGTATCGTACACTAATTACTGACTGGTATAGCCCTATATAGTGTCTGCTAACTTACTCTTAAAAATGTACAAATACAGAATTAAGTTTTAAATACTACCATGGTGCAAGTGGGCGTTAATTTCTTAAAATTTTCGTTAAGAATTTTTGTTACTAAGTAGGTAAGCTAATAAATACATTTTTACAGTCATACACGTGCAGCCTTCGTCTACTTATTGGTAACGCGTTACTGTACATAGCTGTAAACTTCGCGGGAATGTACGCCAAGTCTCTCGCAGACTGGGGGCAGAGGAAGGCCTTTCTGGAGACTAGAAGGTCGATGATCACTCGTGAGAAGACCAAGAGGGAGAGTGATAGGCAATGGAAGCTTTTCCAGAGTGGTGAGATTATGTGTTAAATAGTATTAAGTTCTTGTTTGTCCTTGTTTTGGATCAAATAAAAGCTTGTACAGTCACGAGTAAAAACATGTACTCAGTTGGCTACAGCCCTAACAGATTTTCTTCTAAAGTGTGAATTGAAATGTTATGGTGTTTTTAATCCCAAACTTCTATAAAGTAAGTTTTATCTTTTAGTTGAAATCGTTATTTCACGAGGATATTGCTTTTAAATTTTGCAATCTGTATACATATTCACATATTCATCTGTTTTCATATTCATATTGTATTCTCGTTGGTCTCGTGGTCGCAAGCGCGACTGCTGAGAGAGAGGTCCTGGGTTCGATTCCCAGATCGGGCAAAGTGTTAATGGGTTTTTCGATTAAGAATTTCTCAGTGACAGCCCGGAGTTTGGAAGTTGGCGGTGTAACACCCCCGTGCATCGGAAAGCACGTAAAGCCGTTGGCTTTACGTTCCTGCGCCTGATCTCTCTCCAGTCGTGTCAGATTGTCGTCCCACCGCACCATGAGAGTGAGGGAAGAGAGAGTGCACCTGTGTTTGCGCACACACTTGTGCACTATAATATCTTCTGCGTACTTAGCTGATCTCTATCGAGATTGGCCGCCGTGACCGAAAGTCGGTCGAAGAATTACATTTTTTTACATTTACACATATTTATGCTCGTGACTGAACATCCCATGAAAGCTTTTTTTGAAATAAGTCCATAAAATGTATACATTAAGGATTACATTCAATTATTAAACAAATTGATCAACACCTTCCTGTGAGCACCTATGAAACGATATGGCAGCTGTATGTGTAGTAGGTATGTATAGAAAAATGTCAACCACAACAGATGTAGATATCTTCTTTCGTGGCAATTTTGTTTTGCCATAGACTGGCGATAGATATCCTTTTGACGTTTTCTAATATCGTTTTCAGAAACGATACATAAAACTGTAATATTCCACCTAGTAGTAAAGCTCCACTTGTGCTAAAACTTAGCTTAAAGTTGCTATCATAAATTAAATTTAAATTACAATGTCAATAATGGCTCAGTGTTTACAACAAACTTGGAGCTAAAAGATAATCCGGGCTTGTGCAAGCGAACTTAAAGAGTGACCCTCAAAAAAAGCAAGTGTCAACACAAGCGATCGAAAACTTACATTTTCACATTTGGGATTAAATTATAAAAATAATGTTAGTAAATTGGTAACTAAGTTGTTTTTATTTGTTTTTGACACAGTGATACCAGACTTTCTGGCGAAAGAGATCTATGGTCACGTGAACAAAGTGAAGGGGGAGTTCCAAGAGCAGCAGTTCAACAACCTTTACATCCAACAGCATCATGACGTGTCCATTTTGTATGCTGACATCAAAGGGTTTACTGGTAAGCAAATAAGGGTAAATTTTCATCAAGAATAGTTTTTCACGAAATCAAATTGTACCAAAGTTAACGTCTTTTCAGAACTATCAAGCAAATGCAGTGCACAGGAGTTGGTGAAGCTGCTCAATGAATTGTTTGCTCGCTTCGACAAGTTGGCATCGGTGAGGCAGTTTTCTAATGGCTTATTTTTAACGAGCCTCCAGATCTACTAAATGATCATTTTTGGTTTGCTCACCAAGCATTTAGTACATTTGGTATAATTTAGTATATTTTTTTGGTAAAGGAGCTTAAGATCCTAAAGTATTTTTTGGTGATCATTATATTTATACCCTTTTCTAATCGTATTTTCTTTTCATTATTGGTAATAAGCAAAGCTTAACAGTTTATGTGGGACAGTCGAAATCAATATTAACTTTTATATATTAATCAGGGATAATTCTACTAACTTTTTGGAATATTCGCATTCTCATCTATTTTAATCTGTCAAAAATGTCTCTAATTTACTTACATTTTTGACATTTTGAACGCTAGCACTAGAATAGGACTTCAGATATCGTAATGCGTTTCTTTTTCTGATCATTTGTTTCCTTAGGAAAACCACTGCCTCCGCATCAAGTTGCTAGGTGACTGCTACTTCTGCGTGAGTGGTTTGCCGGAGAGGCGCGAGGACCACGCTCACTGCTGTGTCAACATGGGGCTGCATATGATACGAGCCATTCGCGACGTACGGTACAACGCGCAGGTCAGCCATAATCCGTCCATACTTACATACTATATACTCGTATACTATATTAATATAATAAATGCGAAAGTAACTCTGTCTGTTACGCTTTCACGATGAAACTGCTGAACCGATTTTGATGAAATTAGGTATGGAGATAGCGTTTACCCTGGGGAAAGACATAGGCTACTTTTTAGTCTGCAATTTTGTCAGCATCTGCGATAACCGACACTCACGCGGGCGACGTCGCGGGCAAAAGCTAATTATATATATACATATCGTAGGTGGAATGTGGAAGTTGGTATTGGATACCCCCAAGTCTCGTGCACACGTGTCATCGTTGGTCCAGCGCCTGATCTCTCACCGGTCGTGTCGGATTGCCATCCCATCAATCTATAAGAGTAACGAATGATAGAGTGCACCTGTGTTTACGCAACACTATAATGTCACTACAATAACAATGTTTTTCAATGTTTTAATAATGCAAACAAGCAGTTAGTTGTTTGAAAGCAATTCTTATTCTGAAAGGACTCTGAAACAAAGTCGACCTAACTTGGTCCTTTGAGTCTCAAAATTAAAACACTATAAACTTACCCTTTTGTTTTCTGATCAGGTGGACCTAGACATGCGCATCGGTATCCACAGCGGTAAGGTACTGTGTGGTGTACTCGGGCTGCTCAAATGGCAGTTTGACTTGTGGTCACACGATGTTACCCTTGCTAATCGCATGGAGAGTGGAGGCCTACCTGGGTAAATATGATTAAACATAGCATAAATATCAGCGCAAACCGTTCTGTATACATTCGATTTTCAATATAACTCACATCACACCTCATCTCACTCTCATCTGCCTCGGACTAAAGTCCGAGTTTGTGTTTTAGCAGCAATCACAAGCCAACCAGCATTTCCAGAAGTAAGATAACACATAGAAAAACAAAACGGATTTTTTTCTTTCGACAGTCAAAAATAACTACTTTTTTAACCAAAACTATTCAAGAACGAAAATTAAGATAATTACATTGTAAATAATACAGTAACTTTAACAAGGGAAAAGAAACATTAATTTACTAATTTAACTAAAAACAAAACGGAATTTTATCTTTCGACAGCCAAAAATAACTACTTCTTTAACTAAAATTATTCAAGAACGAAAATTAAGATAATTACATTGTAAATAATACAGTAACTTTTACAAGGGAAAAGAAACATTAATTTACTAATTTCAACCATCAGCCATCCATCCATCCATTTAAAACAATACGGTATTAAATTGAAAAAGTAGTTTTTTGGGTAATACAATCCTTCCCTACCATCGGTGAAGGAAAACATCTTGAGGAAACCTAAACTTATAATAAATTAAGAGCGTGTATCCGATTCGTGACGAAAACTTTCCTATTTGACAGGTGCTCAAAGTACGGAAAAGCGCATAATATTATTTTTTGACAATTAATGTTCAAGAGTTCAGTGACACTGTCAGTTATATCATCAATTTTAACCTTTGAGCTATTACCTACATATTTAGTAATAATTGTATTAAGATCATGTTCCTGTCTAGTAACTGAAGATATTATTTCTTTATATGAATGCCCAGGCGTGCAATAATTCAATACAGAATGACTCAGGTTGTTATTTAATAATCTACCTAACCCTCTCCCTAAACTATCTGAAAACAAAAACAACACAAAAACAAGTTTAGACAATTATTTTGAAAGACACTCCTCGCGCGCAATTGTTTGCCGATCAATTTCAATGATTTGTCCTCATAGTTCCTCTCTTATGCACACAAACAGACCATTGTATTGTACTAGTGTACGTAAATTCTGCAACCATGTTCTAGCAATCATATATAGCAGTCGTGATTTTGAGTTGCGCTAAATCCAATACGCGCCCTTAATATAAGGCAATCGCCAATCCGATCATCTGAGCATTGACATCAATCCTCGTGCTTTCTCTGTATGAGACGAGGCTTTTGTCCTGCAATGGGACAATAATAGGCTGGTATTAATATTTATTTTCTATAGTAGTTAAAGCAATTCCCTGTACTGAATAAATGTCACCTGGAAATTCTTTTTGAGTGACTTCACAGTTTTCAGCCCGGCTTGTTTGAAATCTTTTCAATTAGTTGTATTGGACGTGTCACAGACGAATCATCCTCATCATATTCTAATTCATTAGATGTTGCTATATTTTCTTTAACGACAATCATGTCTTGCTTAGGCACAATTCGGCATCTCTCCTCCAATCCTTTAAATGTAATTTTATCCACTGTCACCAAATTAAGTCGTAGTGTTTGAAATTCTGTTCAATTCTAAATTCTATATTAGTATTACATACATTATAAATCCTCCCTTTTTGTATATCTGTCAATGCTTCCAGTCTTTTTCTACCAGCATTAGCATCCGTTTGTAAAATCGGGATAACTTTTTCAGTCGCGTGCACATCTCTTCTTCTACACTGGAATGTTTAAATGGCGCGTTTGAAGTAGAGCCTGGAGATGGTGGCACACGCGACCCCTATCTTCGGGAACACAATCCTATCACTTACTTAATCAAGAGCACAGAACAGCCGCGGCGGACGAGGCATAGGTCTAGGACCAGGTAAGCTAGATAACATTAGATAACAGATACTTTTTTCCAATGTTTTTTAAACGATGCACATCCTTAGGTATTTCTCGTGTATCGTGGGTCAACCATACAAACATATAAACTCACATACATACACAAACAAACAGACCCGGAACAACTACCTGCGAGTCATACAAATATTTGTTCTGTGCGAGACGCAACACGCAGTACAGCAGCCGTTCGCTCAGCCACTACGCCATACGCCGCTAACACTGCTACCACGGCCACTATACCGCAAACCGCACCGCATACCGCATTTATAAAAAAGAAAATTTATAAAAAAAAAATTTATAAATCATCATCTAGCCTTTTCCCAACTATATTGGGGTCGGCTTCCAGTCTAACCGGATGTAGCTGAATACCAGTGTTTAGAGTTGGACATGGAGCGACTGCCTATCGGACCTCCACAACCCAGTTACTGGGTAACACGATACCCCTTGGTAAGACTGGTTGCCAGACTTCCTGGCTTCTGACTACCCGTAACAACTGCCAAAGATCTATAAATGACAGTCGGGACCAACGGCTGTACGTGATTTCCGAGGCACGGAGGGAACTATGAAAGGGATGGTCACCCATCCACAGACCGGCCGCGGCTAGCGTAAAAAACGCGCGCGCGTGGTTAGCTTTTTCTTAAATATCTTTGAAAAAAAAAGTAGTGCTCCGGTCGAACCGATTTAGTGGGACTCAGCTGAGAGTGGTTCCCTAACCACCAGTTTGATTCCATCAAACTGGTGGTTCCATGGGTCTTCCAGACCCATCAGCGATGAAAATTTTAGTAGGTTATAAAAAAAAATCCGCTGTTCCATACACAACTGCAACACGGCCAGAATGTATGGGGCAGCAGACTTTTTGTCTAGAATCATGAGCTGAAGTCTTGGTAAAAGTTCTCGTAACCATTTTGCCTTCCATCGTGCATAGAAATGTAACTGCCTTTGTATGCCAACAGTGTACCACAAGCGCCGCAAACTAACTGGGAGGCTACACCACGCCGGCCCAGCAGCACCATCGAGGATGAGATGACCGCTGACTGGACGCCGGAGATGCCCTTCCAAAATGTAAGACAAGTATGTAACACCATGGAAACTAAGTACCTACATAAAGTGGTGGCGGTGTAAAAAGACTAGGAAAGGAATTTAAAAGTTAATAAATACTCTATCCTGCTATAAATAAAGCCCCGTTTACATTGAAAATAATCCTCATTCCCAAACCCAAGGTAAAAAACGTTTTTAATTTTCTTTCTTATTTTTATGTATAGTTTTAATTTAATGGATTCTTATTGCATAAAACTCGACTCATGTAATTGGAAGAAGACACTGGCTTTTGTAACACAGGTCTACCACCTTACGGAAAACTCTCTAAACTCTCTCTCTCTCTAAACTCTTTTTGTAAAAGATTCTTATGCTAAAAAAAGTATTTGTTATTTTTAAAAAAATGTTATGTATTAATTACGTTACCAGCCATATTATGGTTTTACTAGATATTATTTAGTCCACTACCTATGAATACGAAACATTAGGATGTTGCCAGCAATTCTGCAACATATTGTGCAACTTTGGTTCACAATGAATACCAGGCATACCACATTACTATGTAGTTTCTATTTCTGATAATCATCAAATCAGTCTGTAGAACTATAAAATAATTCTATTTTTTATTGCAGTACTACTCAAGCGGTGCTGCGAGTGTAGCGCGCGCGTTTCGCGTCAACTGTGACGATTCTAAACAAGATCCGGAAATTGAAGACGTGCCTCCATTATCCGATGTTGAGGTGAGATATAAAGGGAATATAAACTAAGCAACACCCACTAGCTATAATAGAAAAAGGTTCCTTTCGATTTCCAAAAGGAAATTATTAGTTTGATGAGCTTTGAGATTTTCTATTGCGCCAATAACTGAAAATTTTCGTAAAACTTACAGCTAGGTACAAAAGTATAATTATGTGAGTAACAAGATTACGGCTAATTAAAAGTTTTTAGAAACACATAATTATTTAATATAGGTACCTACAAGAAGGTAGAAGACAGCGTTACCTACGCTGGCTTACCTAAACATAAATATGTTTGAAAGATTATGTAAGTAAGTACAGTAGAAGTGGAAAATTATGTAACATTTTGGACAAAGAAGCTACACAGAGTATTTTTAGATTTCGGGTGTTGAAAATCCTATTGGAGTCGATAAATATTCGATTAATATTAATGTGCAAATGACTCCATCTTTTTGTCTGTCATCACGACCAACACCGAACCGCAAAGACGTAGCTCGGGATCTTGACATAGGCTACTTTTCATTCTGGACTTCGTCTGCATCCGCGATAACCGATATTCACGCGGATGACTCGCGCGGAAGCGATATCCATAGGTATTAATTACTACCCATAACCCAAATTACCAAGCTAGAAATATCGAAGATTTTTTACTAAGCTTTAAAAAACATTGCTAACTCATGACTTCATTACAGGATTACGACATAATTAACCACTCGATCGAGGTGAAGTCTAACCGGCGTATGCGAGTCAGTAACATGCACGGCTGGTCGCTGAAGTTCCGTCGACCGTCACTGGAGGAGAGGTTCGGAGAGCTCGATGAGAGGACCTTCAAGTCTAATGTCATGTGCTGCCTGGTGCTATGGCTGTTCATTGTAGCTGTGCAGTGCTTAGTGCATTACAAGTAAGATATTTTATGGAAAAAAATATATTGGAAAAGTGATGACAAGTTACTTCATTTTACCCACACTTCATATTTATATTAATTTATTTATTGAAATACAAAGACATACCGAAGGTAAACAAGGCGGTTTGTAACTTATGCCAAGAGTAGTATGTAAGTACTAAATCACTGACTATAGAAGTGGGAGTAAACATGTAGGTAGTTAGGTATATAGTTTACGAGGGGTAACAACAATTTGGGAAGTCTCGAATTAAAGGAGATGGGAATACTTTTGCGCAGTGCTTCAATCTCATTAGAAAAAAATTCTTTGACCTCTTAAACCTACAATAGATCATGTAGAGGCGTTTCTACTATTGGAGCTCGTAGTATCAATTATAAAAACTATTTAATTACTACTTACTGCACAATAAATATGCTGTGAGATTTTAAGCTGAGAAATGTACTTACTCAAATATTTTACAATATTAAGATGCAAGTTGTCGTTAAATAAACTTTTCAAAAAGGAAGTGAAAGACGCTGTGTTGCCATTTTATAAAACATTGGTGAAAATGTTGTTGCCAGTTCTAATATGCCTTGTGTATTCAATTATTAGATCCAGTTTCAAATGTTACGTTATTTCTCGCTACAGTTGCCCTCACCTGATGGTGATCCTGATGGTGCTGACAGTGCCATTCACCCTCTCCTTCATCCTGGTGATGCTGGAGGAGTTCAACGGGATCCTGCCGCGCTTGACCAAGATCTCTGCCTACCTCAGCTCGTCGCGGACCATCAGGAACGTGCATATCTGTTGCTTCATTACTGCCATGTCATTATCCAGGTATCACATCCATCCATTCTTAATAATATAAATAAGAAAGTTACTCTGCCTGTTTCGCTTTCACGTTGAAACTGCTGAACCAATTTTGATAAAATTTGGTATAAAGATAGCTGTAACCCTGGGGAAGGACATAGGCTACACTTCTGTGACTTCGTCTGCATCCACGATTACCGACATTAACGCGGACAAACTCGCGAGCAAAAGCCAATACTATTATTAACGCGATTTGGATAAATACGAGGATGGCTGAATGGAATTATGGATGGATGATTGAATGGATGGCTGAATAGATGTTGGTTACTCTTTCAAGCTTAAACGGCTGAAAGGAATAAACTCAAGTTAGGGACACATAGATATTGATCTTGTTTAACATAAGATAACCTTAAGTCTTTGGATTCATTCTGAAGGTCTATGTAGACAAAATCGCAGACAAAAGCCAGTAAAAGTATGTATGCATAAACGATGTATGTAATCAAAGATAAAACCAGTATTGCCTATACCAAGGTTACTAGATTTTACCTTTTGACTGCCACAGCCATGTATAGACTGTTGTAATTTTGTATTTGAGAAAAGAAAAGATGTGTTTTATCAGGTTTGTTATTTATAGAAGTTTTTACCGATGTCTTCAGCGTCAATCTTAGTCCCATTTGTACTGTTACCTTGTTATAATCATCATCATCATTACAGCCGAAAGACGTCCACTGCTGGACATAGGCCTCCCCCAAGTGTTGCCACATTGACCGGTCCCGTGCGACTCGCATCCAGCGGATCCCCGCAACCTTTACCAGGTCTTCGGTCCACCTAGTAGGAGGCCTTCCAACGCAAATTCTTCCGGTTCGCCTTATCAATAGGCTTTAAGTCTACAAACCAATCTCGTCTTGAAGTCATATGTCTGCTAGCGCCTGAATCAACGTACCATTTGTCCTGTCCGTGTCATAATTATTCGTTGCTCCTAAAGCAGACACAGAGGTCGAGTCCTTATTAGTGAGATTCTTCCTTTTCATGACCTTCTTTTTCTTTAGAGGACAGTTTGGTCTCTTGTGACCAGGTTCTCCACAACCATAACACATAATTTTCTTTGCCTTTGACTCAACAGAAGCTGTCTCCAGTTTTATTGAGCTTTCCTTGGACATTTCGTTCAGTAATTTGGACAGTTACCAGTTCAGTGGTAACGTTAACATTATTATTTTCGAGAGCCATAATCAATGGGTCATATCTCGACGTTAGACCTCCCAAGAGAATAGCAGCAATGGACGCATCATCTATTACATTGTCTATATCCGCCAAATCTTGGGCAGTGGAAATAATTGCATTGATATACGGAACAATGACAAACCAAAATGTGCTCAGCACGCCACGGTCACGACTACATGACAGACTTTTATACGTAATTCCATAGAGTATGTAACTTTGCTTGGCGCCAAAGACTCGTTTTCGCTTTTTTGACGTGCCGGTCAAAAGCTATTTAGATACCTCAGATTATGAAACAAAAGGCAGATAGACCGCGCGGAACACTGAGAGTGAAGCATTCGTTACAATCTCGTGATTGTTTTCGCTTTTGAATTTGTATTTGTATTTTTACTTTTTTTTTTTTAACGATGCGGCGTTAGATAAGCGCATGGTAGATATTCGCTTTTGAATTTTGGCTTCACTCCGTGTTCCGTGCGGTCTATCTGCCTTTTGTTTCATAATCTGAAATTGATACCTTCAAACATTAAAATAATGTTACTTGTAACCTCTATTTTCAGCACGATCAAACTGTACGTCTGCCCGCCGTCGTTTATTCCTAAGTCTCTGCAAGTCGCCAACACCTCAAATATAACTTGCAACTCCACGGAGGATACCATTAAGACCGAGTTGACTGATCCAGGTTAGTTTTCTAATAAACATTACCTGCTTGTTTTAGACAAAGTTCGACTAATATGTGGTCAATAAAGGAAGCCAGCGGTAAAGAGTGTAAATTATAGTTGCGAAGTTCTTTGCTGCGATGTAGGTTCGTTACCGCGAAAGATTACCATCGCAACACTCGTTGTTGCGAAAATGCTTTACTGCAGAATATGTACTATACTGCGAAAGTTTTCCATTGCGACGTACGTTGTCGCGAAAGTTGAACCATGTCGGATCAGCCCCAGAGAGATGTTAGGGTATAAAAAAATAAGCACGAAGGCTAACGCCGGTTACAGTGCTCCACCGACCGTCAGTGCGTAGGTTCGGTCCTGACGGTCCGCATTAACCGACCGTCAGTTTGTATCATTCAGTGCTCTCCTGCAGTGCAATTCTGTAAGAATTCACTCGCGAATTCGATTCCTATCTCATTTCCGATTTCATTTACTTGAGGTGAAAAGTATTTGGTATTCGCTTAAATAGTAACGAAATAATAGTTCGCTTTACCTATGCCAGCACTTAGTAGCGCTTGCGTAGTTTTCATCGAGTTACAGACTACCTAAAACAGTTTTCACCGCGGAATCAGAAGTGAGAACTGGAGTGAGTTCTTACAGAATAACATAGCTGACCAACAAACTGATTGGAGTCATACACACACCCGTATATTTGTTTATGTTCAGACATCCGTACGGTCGGTTCACCGATCGGTGTAGCACTGAACGCATTCGTTTTGTTCCCATACAAATCCATAGCGCGTCGGTCGACCGACGACACGCATGCGCACGCGCTCGACCGACGGTCCCCGTACAGTGCGGCACTGTACGATTTATAAATTAACCGACTTCAAAAAGGAGGAGGTTCTCAATTCGGTTGGTTTTTTTTTTATGTATGTACATCGATTACTCTGAGATTTATGATCCGATTTACGTGATTCTTCTTTTGTTTGACGCGGAATAGTTGCCATTTGGTTCCATAAAATTTAACATTGTTTGGCCCAGTAGTTTTCAATTTATGATTTTTTTTTTATATTTATTTTTATGTTTGACCACACATAACTTTTTTCAGTGTTGCCCGATTTCGATGATTCTTTTTTTAATTGGTAGTGTATATGTACCTCAAATTTGGTCCCATATAAATTTCAACCCTCCCTCCCCCTCCCTCCTTAATTTTCAACCCTTAGGTTGAAAATTAAGGGATGACAGATTCTTTTTGGTGTCGCCGTTTCGTAATTAATTTCTATGATGAGAAGTAGGCACTAAAAAGCGAAAAAAATGTTATTTTACAAAAAAGACAACCGCCTTCAAAAAGTTAAAAATAACTTTCAATTCGCAAGTCGGTGACAATACAAAACAACAAGCAAAACCAAAGCCGCCGACTTGCGAATTGAAAGTAATTTTTAACTTTTTGAAGGCGGTTGTCTTTTTTGTAAAAAAAATGTTTCATATAAATGACTAGCGCGAATGACGTACGCACCCACGGTCGGTTGAGCACTGTAACCGGCCTAATCCGGGATCCGCCCTAGAAAGATTATCTACACAATCATCGCAATAAAGAAATTTTGCGACAAAGTAGGTACGTCGCGATGGTAAACTTTCGCAGTAACGTCCATCGTGGTAATGAACTTCACAACTATAATTTATGTCGGTATGTAAAGTCCGACTAAGTTTTCTGTGAAATAAGTGCTGTCGCTGTACGTCAACAAACTTAAAAGTCCAAACAAAAGACGACCTTTGTCTTTATCAGTAGATAAGTTTAAAGTATAGTATATTTGTGTGATGAGCACTTGTGTTTGCCTTGTGTCTGGGTGTTGTTTATCTATATATGTATGTATTTAAAATATATTTGTAATATAATATAAGTATAAAATATATCAGCTGTCTGACACCCTATGTGGGTGTCAGACAGCTGATATACATACGTACAGGGTCTCCCTAGTTTGGGGTCAGATGGCCGTGTGTGAAATGTCCCCACATAGGTATTATATTGTTATTATATTATATTATATTATTATTCTATTATTAGTTCCAAAAACTGCTGCTTCACAGAGATATCTATCTGTGTATGTTCAACATCTTTGTGATTATTTACACCACAGAACATGGCACTCAACGCAGTTTGAATTTCGAACTGCTGTTTATAAAAAAGAAAGCAGTGACTCGAACTACAAAACCTCTTTGTCAAAAAAGTTTTTCTTTTCTTTTACGGAATACCAACTTTGTAATATAGTGTGATCTAAATAATTCGTTCAACTATAACCTTTTTAATGCACTCTTTTCTTCCAGACGAATGTTACCGTCCAGAATACGTGGTATTCACATGGGTGCTATGTCTGGTTGCGCTAACCTCAGTACTAAAGCTATACTACCTGATCAAGACGCTGCTGGCGACTGTCAACGTAATGATGTACTGCGTCCTGCTGTTTGTGTATTACAACTATAAGAACTATAATACAACTACGAACACGTGAGTATTATGAATATTATCTCATTAGTCATTCCATAACAAGCTTTGGAAAACGTCGGTGTAATGGTTTACAATAGGCGACAATTTCTCATTCTGCATAATTTAGGTTCTGTTGAGTTCTGTACGCCATTAGGCACTAAGGCTTCGCTGTCTGTTCGTCCCTCTGTCATAGGGCTTTATCTTTAGATATTGGACTTTGTAGCGTTCATTTTACAATGGCCATGGGGGTAGCACTCACACTACCTACCTATAAAGCTACCTGTGCCCTTGTATTTAAAATTAATACTTTTCCTATCCTCCATAATTACATCTACTTGCCCCCCCCCCCCCCCCCCTAGACCATCAGCTGGCGACGCTCTTGACTTGTTTGTTATAATGTAGTATTAAATATTGCACGGAAACCTTCGTGAGCGAGAGCCCGACTCGCGCTTGGCCGATTTTTTCTATCCTGCCAAAGCTAAGTAGGTATAGATGATATGCAAAACTGAAGTACTGGTAATTTGTTTTTAATAGCAATTTCCATCTTACTCTCTTCAATGCTATTTATTTTCTAATCAAAATGTCATACGGCTTCCAGCACACTGCCAGCCTACGTGCAAATGCTAATCCTGATGGCTGTGTTCCTCGTAGTGGTGATATACCACGGGCGACTGGTAGAAGTGACGTCACGACTCGACTTCATCTGGAAGCTGCAGGCGGAGACAGACCTCGATGAGATGGAGGACACACAGAAGACAAACAGACATCTCCTCAAACATATACTGCCGGATCACGTCGTGGTCCACTTTCTGAGTAAAGATTGGTGTCCTGATGTAAGTTTGATTTTATAAAGAGTACATTTTTAGGTTTAAAATTAAATTTTCAACTCAATGTCTGTACTGCTTCAGTTCAAATATTAATAAATGAAAACTGCTCGAGCATGCTGCTGCTCTGTTTGCTGGCCCTAATTACAATACGAGTACAACTTTAGCTGTTTCTCTCCTTGCTGAAATGTTTTTGATGCACATAGTTGCAAGCACATAACAGCATAACATTATTATTTTTTTCTAGGAGCTGTACTCTCAGTGGCGTGATGAAGTCGGCGTAATGTTCGCGGGAATCCCGAACTTCGACGAGTTCTACTCGGAAGAGAAGGCAGTCGAGTGCATGCGCGTGCTCAACGAGATCATTTGTAATGTACCAACCGAAAACATCTATATTCCTGCTTTTTCCTTCATTCTTCTTCATTTGAGTCTGGCACTTTCTAGCTCAAATTGTGTTAATAGAAACGTGTGCAATGTGTACCTTTTCCGAGATAGCATTTGTGCCTGCATTTAAAAACTCCAGAAAATTGTACCTAACTTGTTTTCTTTTTTGCAGTTGACTTTGACAAGTTGCTGATGCAGCAACGGTTCAAAAGCATTGAGAAGATCAAGACGATCGCTGCAACTTACATGGCAGCCTCAGGGCTCAATCCAAACCACAATAAGGTAAAGCCTTCTTTTATTTTTATTGTTTTTTTCAGTTATCCTATAGTATTTATTGCGGACCCACCATACCACTGGCGATCTGGCCATGGTGCTATGGTGGGTCTAAAATTATATCACTTACCTAACCTAACCCAAATTCACTAACAATAGAGGGGATCTGGCGCTCGGTGGCCGCTACCGCGGCACCGCTCGCTTCCCTCGTTCGCCATCGCGCTTTAATGGTTATAGTTCTAACCTAACCCAATCGATTTTCTCAGAGGTATACTTAGTTTTAGACCCACCATACCACCAGGGGTACCTATGGCCAGTGGTATAGTGGATCCGCACACTATAATATTCATGGGCGAGGTTTTACAAATAAAACTGAGCTCGTCACATTTATTTCGAACCTTTTGGAATAACAAAACATATTTCACGATGATCCTAAAATTAAGCAAGCCACTCTACTTGTATCACGGGCCAAGAAATCAGGACGCTCGGCAAAAATCCAAAGCGTTTTCCTCGTAGACTTTGTATTCGATTTATTTAAACTATGAGTACGAACATATTGTTGTGCTTGTGCATATCTTGGACATAGTTACTTACGTACATACGTATTATAACCTTTGTCATCTTCCTTTTCCTGTAGACTGGAGAGGACAACTGTGAACATTTGTGCGCCCTGGTCGATTATGCCTTTGCTCTAAGGGAGGCGTTGGAAGACATCAGCAAGCATAGCTTCTACAAATTCCGGCTAAGAGTAGGTGAGACTCATTTTGATTACATTTTCTGTATATATTCAGTGGGTTAAGTGCAACCCCCTCAAACTTAAACTTTACTTGAAGTGAATACACGCTTAACGCATTAACTGCTGAATATTATTTGCGAATTCAGCAGTTAATGCGTTAAACGTCTCAAAATGTATGGAGACGATAATCATTACTTAACTTTAGTCGCTAATCATTCAAATTCAATCATCATCATTACTAACCTTTTTTTAAGATCTAGCATGCTCTAATTTGTATGTACCTAAGTAAACGCATGTTATGACAAATAAATAATCTTTATCTTTTCGTTCATATACGTTGTTTCATATACGTCAGCTCGTGGCTATTTGCCCGCTAGATATCGGTGGAGTCAACATTTTTAATCTTTTCACTTTACTCAAAGCTTGGTTAGTTGCTCCTTCTTCGAGTTTCATCCTCTGCCTCATTATCGGAAACCATCTAACAGTGAGTTGCACAAAACCAACATTCGTTTAACGGAGACTTTAAATTGACGCTGTCACTTTCTTTTTGATAAAAAATGTAAGAGAGGGCATGCATTTAAAGTCCCCATTAAACTAATGATGCTTTCGTGCAACTCAACATTAGTGGATAATTCTGACGTTTTTCTGTTTTAGCTTAGCCGTGACCATCAAACTTAGATATTGAATAATCACATCTTACGTGTGTATGTTTTGTTTTCCAAGGTATAAGTTGCGGTCCCCTAGTGGGCGGTGTGATCGGCGCTCGCAAGCCGGTGTACGACATCTGGGGCAACACCGTCAACGAAGCATCTCGTATGGAAACCACCGGTGCCATGGACAAGATACAAGTCACCAAATACACTAAGCAGGTAACTCATTGTTTGTATTTATATGTCATCATCATCATCATTTCAGCCGAAAGACGTCCACTGCTGGACATAAGCCTCCCCCAAGTGTCGCCACATTGACCGGTCCCGTGCGACTCGCATCCAGCGGATCGCCGCAACCTTTACCAGGTCATCGGTCCACCTAGTGGGAGGCATTCCAACGCAACGTCTTCCGGTTTATATGTGGTTTTTACAATTTTTTTGTCTCACTGTCCGACACTTCAGATCCTTAGAATAATAATGGAAAAAATCTTATCACACAGCTATTAGAACTCCGCGGCTATGCGTTGGAGCGTCGCGGCAACGTAGAAGTTAAAGGCAAAGGTCGCATGGAGACGTGGTGGGTGATACGAGCGCGGGGAGCCGCCGCCCCTACTCCCGCGCGCCCCTCAGTGCCCGCGCCCCCACGCTCTCTGGCTGCTCTCGTGTACACCATGCTGCAAGCCCGCAAGCGCATCTACACACATCCACTCGATACTGCAGCTGTGCGTAAGTACAAAGGCCAATTACTAAGACACTGATATGGTATTAGACTCAAAGGACCAAAATGTACACTTTCTGGTCCTTCGAGGCGCATTTGTTTTGTTAGGATATATCACCATCAATTCGGTTACAATGATGTTGTCTTACATAGTGTTGTTATATTATAGCTAAACGCGGCGGCAGCGTGCGCACGAGTCGAGCGGAGACAGCGCCGAGTGGTTCGCAACGACATCGGCCGGAGTTGCGCCGAGCACGGACACGACATATTAGGGCGTAAGTATCGACCAGATATTCAATTAAAAAATGATTTCTTGATATTACAAATTGGCTTCAAAGCAAATTGAACACGCCGAAGTTTTCGTAATCGTAAAAAAATCTAAGACACATTTTACAATATGCGACTCGTTTCATACCAATCATTAATCATACCATCAATGATTTCAAAAGGAAGGATAGCGTATCCTTCCCTCCATTAAATCATTTTAAACAAACGTTCATGGAACAAGCAAAAGTAGCGACATCTGTCAATACTCACACAATGTCGGCTGAGTCGCGTTGCCCGTTGGCCTTAAACTATCATTTTTAGGGCCAACGCGCTGGTGCCATTTGGTCGTGCGGTTGGCCAGGTCCTTATGCAGTAATATATATGTCAATGCATACCATTGGAATACCTCCCATTAGGTGGACCGATGACCTGGTAAACGTTGCGGGGATCCGCTGGATGCGAGTCGTACGGGACTGGTCAATGTGGCGACACTTGGGGGAGGCCTATGTCCAGCAGTGGACGTCTTTCGGCTGAAATGATGATGATGATACCATTCATTCATTGGTGTTCCACTCAGGACTGGCAACGAGCTGGAACTGGGCGCGATCCGCCCCCACTCGAGCAGCCTGGTGGTGCGTCGCGCGGACATCACGTCGGCGCCGCCCGCGTCCCTGTCGGCGCCGCACACGCCCACCGGCGCCGGACACCCGCACCTCGCGCCACAAGACGCGCTGCCGCCTAGGGATAAACAACCCAAATTGGGACTAGGTAAGGATTATTTTCCAGTGGTGGGGACTCCATACTGCTCGATTCCTACGTCCGCAGCCGCCCCACGTTTCGGCCCATATAACGAAGTTGGTAGGGCCATGGGAAGGTTGGAGAAAGTGCTCGATTCTTATCTGCTTCCCTTAGGAAGTTCCGAACGACAGCTACTAAAAAATTGCATAGTCTGTAATATCTGCTGTTATTATTATACACTAGCGACCTGCTTCGGCTTCGCACGGGTGCAATGTAGATACTAATGTGGTGCCAGTGCGGAGTGACATCTTGAACAATTATCGTCATATAAACAACAGATTTACACAAATTAATATCAAATTATACGTTTAAGTAAACCTTTTTCTTGAATCACTCTATCCATTGATAAAAACCTCATTTAAATCCGTTGCGAAGTTTTAAAGATCTAAGCGTACAGAAGGACAGACGACAGGAAGCAACTTTCTTTTATACTATGTAGAGATACAGGCAGACGATAGATGGTGTTAATTTCAGAAAAGTAAAATTGTAAACCTACATAATACTGTGACTTCCCTCTAACGTAAATTGAGCCTTCATACAAAGCTAAATTCCTTCGTATGGTATATGGTCAATACGTGGTGTCATGACCAGAGAAGTTTTGACTGAATTATTTATTAATTCAATATAGACTACAGTTCTGTAATCTGCCGTCAGATTTTTTTTTCTTACCCCTTGGTTAAAATCAACGCCCTTTTGGCATCTCGTTCTAAGTCCCAATAGACTCAATTGAAAGGCAGGTTTTCTCTGCCTGTATTAACCTTGGCAATATAGCTCACAACATCCATATTCTTACAGGAGCACGACTAAAAGCAGCAAGTTTCTCATCAAGAACACGACCTAGGGATCGATCGCCAAACATCCGGCACCAGCAACACGAGGGGTCCGGCACGTCCATAGGTAACGGCACACCCGGCTCCTTCCGCATCCGGTCCATCACCAACGCTTCCATATTTAAAAGCAGGAACAAAGAGAAACGCAGCAAAGAACAGTTGGATGTAGAGACTAAAGAGAATGGAGATGCAGTCTCTACTAGGATGTGAATTGAAATGTGATTTTTTATTATAATTTAGGGACATTTGTAGTTGCCAATTTGACATGATTTACCCCAGGTTTTTCAAACGAAATAGCGCGTTAACTGCTGTCATTGGTTGTTGACAATAGGGAAGATGACACCACCAATCAATTGACATACTTTATAAGAGCTGTCAAATCGCGATTCCCCAAACATTTTGTATGGCATTGCTAAAATCACTTTTTTGCCAACCGACCAACCATATATTCATTTAAAAGCAACTAAAAATCGAATTTTACAGTTGATTGAAGGTTAATTGGGTTTTTAGGCTTAGTA
Source organism: Charanyca ferruginea (assembly GCA_947361185.1). Classification (NCBI taxonomy): domain Eukaryota; kingdom Metazoa; phylum Arthropoda; class Insecta; order Lepidoptera; family Noctuidae; genus Charanyca; species Charanyca ferruginea. The sequence continues at coordinate 23,906,061 of OX376059.1, read as the reverse complement.
TGAAGTACGTTTTTTGAGAAGTTGTTTTGGATTTTTTTGTTAATCTACCCAATTCAGTAAACCAATCACAGCTGTTTACATACGCTTGGCAATTAGTTACCAACATTTTTCGGTTAATATATATTATGACTAACCTTGAACTCTGGCTGAGTTCAAGGTTAGACATAATATATATTAACCGAAAAATGTGCTACCTACAGAAGGTCGAATTTACTCGGTTTTGCTGGGTTTTGTAATTATGGTCTTGAATTAGTTCGCCTGTTTAATTGTTGTTACTGCAGTCTTTATTAATGAAAACAGATTATGCTCGTATTTTTACTGTCGTCATACTTATTTGTCTTCCCGTGCTATTTTAGGCGAATAAGTAATGTGAGATTATGTATTTTTAAATTGCACCTTTACATGACTGTGATGTGCAGCTAACTATGTTTACTATTGTATTTTAAAAGCTAAGTAGAGTCTGTCACATTACGCGCAAATGTGAGATTTTTGTTTTGTTTTTGAATTGTTTAAAAATCTTGTGTTTTTTAGCGGAGTTGCATCTATTTATATTTTGAACAGGGATCTGGTATTCGGTTGGATATTTACTTAAACTACAGGTGTTTACTTCTTTTGTATCGAAAAATCTAGCGATCCCGAAATTGGCGTGGATTTATTTTTCTAAACAATTTATCTTGATGGCGTGTCCATACTTTCTTACAAAAAGTCTTTTAGGTAAATACGCATCCCTAATTATGAAATTTTAGTAATCAATGTATTTTGTACATAAAGAATCTTTTCGAAGTTATTTATTTTACTATATACTATAATTTACTCTATTATTAACTAAGTAGTTACATCCGAATGTAGAATTTATTATTTATTGCGGAAAGCACAAATTGTACCGCTTACCTATTTTACTATGAAATTTAATTTATTTATGAGCGCTAAGCGTTTGAAGATGTAAATATTGTAAGATATTTTTGTATAATCAGTCAAAATTTTTGGACTCCGGGTGTGGGACCAAACAGGGCCTCGAGACGAGTGCAGGCATGGAATTAGGATACAGACGCCTTACAGAAAAAATACCAGCTAAATTAGGCAATCGTTCTTGAAGTTTTTTTTTGATGAACTGCATTTGTATATGCATGGGCTTTGTCAAAAGTTCTCTAAAAGCTTAAATTAGACTGTTTTCTCTGTAAGGCGCTAGAGTCCATAAGTTCTGACTGATTGCTATATTTTAGGTCTAAAATTAGTTTTAAGAAATCAGACAGCATTTTATTTTAATTCGAATAACAGTAGGGAATTGAATGTGCCACCTTTACAGTAGAACAGACAATGCCAAAGATTCTGTATGATCTCAAAAAGCATATATGTAACCCATATTACTAAGTAGACATTTATAATATTGTATTTAATATTAAGGATCTGACATTCTACATAATTAATATTGATAGATAATTTTAATGTCTAGAACTTCGGTGTTGCCAAAGCCAAATTAAATGTAAGTAATTTCGAACAAATATTTTAAAATGGAATCTATGAAATAAAACGTCGAATGAACTTGAATATTTTTATTCCAATGACAATTTTGAATTGATGTTTTATTTTTTACATAAATTTTTCACAAACATTAAAACGAATACAGAAAAATATTTTTTATATATTATTTTCGAACATGATCGTATTTAAAACGTGAATTAAATATTCCTCTATTTGTATGTTAAACTCATAAACTGTTTCTTAAATAAATAAATCTATAAATAAAAGCTTTGGGAATATTCACATGTAAAATAGCACACGAAATAATTATGAATTAATTAAACATCATGTATATTATTTTAATACACATTATCCTTTTGGAATTTTAAAATACATTATTACAATATAATGTTGATGCAGTGGTAAAATAAAAACCTTGAGATTTCAATACAGATTTGTATCATTCGCGCTTCATTCATTTTCTGTTTCTAAATCGTTCAATCGGTTACCATTCGTTCAGTCGTACAGTTCATTCAAATCCATTGTATCGTTTGTACCATTTCAACGTTTGATGAGCTATCAACCGCACTTATTTATATAATTTAGTACGCTCATTATTCTAATATTAACTAATTACCTGTGATGCATTATTGCTTGTAGTCAACCACTGACCGTATTAAAGTGAATGTGTTAATATCTTATAGAAGTCTGTACTACACAGCCGACAAACATTTTGGAAATGATTTTATATTGTTTAAAGTACTTCCGTACTTAATATTTCAACAAGCAAAATCTAACCTTATGGACCTCTACCAAATTCTTCTACAGTTAAATAAATTATATAATAAAGTTTGTATGATCACGGGAGCACAAGAACTTCCGATTACTTATAACTATACTGTACTCTTATTATACTTCTTCTCTTAGCTTTAACAGCGCATTTCTACTTTGACGACCGAAAGACCAATAATTTTGAGCGGAGTCAAAAGGACCAATACATATATAAATCGATAATTGGTCTTTTACGCACAACCAATGCCTAAATTTGGCGAGTTTTTGGTTCCAAACCACACTAAAATCAGGGTTCAACTCATTCATTCATTATGATTTATGTACAAATAAATGTTGCTTACTATTCAAAAATCTTCTAAAACATAATTTAGGCTTACATTAGCCTCTTCTATGAAACAAAGCTACTGTACTGTTAATATCTATAAATATCAAGGTTCCCTTTCATAAAGTGAAACTATACGCAGTACTAGACCCGTCCGGTAGATAATTATCAGGTTTTACAAAGAGGCCGTTTCACGGTTATTGCCTGGGATCGGATAATCTTGTGTACTATATTAACCCAAAACTTCAGGTACTGGCTTAGTATGGACTAGACTTATGTAATGAAAAAAATCCGCGATTTCAAAATTGTTGTGGATTTTTCTTTCAATATTATTTTTAGAAACCGTGACCATACTTTCCTAGCGAAAAATAAACTTTAGGAAAATATACATCGCTTGTTTTATTCAAATCATCAAGCTACAACAATCTGAAGAATAAGGTTCATATTCAATTGGGAAAATTTGATACATACCTTCTTTGCGAGAAGTGAACTATAGGTGAATATTATTCCGATCCCTAGCGATATCTGACAGAGACAGCGTTCTTCAAGATAGAGCTTTTCTAAAATTCGAATTGCCATATTCACAGTTCGCTAATATAAAAGCTAATGTGTGAAGTCCATATTTAAACCAATGTACACTTATCACGAATCTTAAATCAATATAGTATTTACTAAATGGAAATATAGTACATTTGTGATAAAAGGCACGACTGTTAACATTGTTAGCGATAACAATAAGATTAGACATAAACACAAGCCTTTTTTACAGTCCCTTCAACCAACTTTGACTTCTATTCCGTAGGCTTAAGGATGACATTAGAGGCAAAAAAGTGGTTACAATAACAACTGTTTATTGCAGTTGCCATTTGTCATGCTACCAACGCAATAGAAGTCGGTTGAACGGACTGTAAAAAAGGTTTGAGTAAATGTCTAATCTTATTGTGAAGAGGGTATATGTAAGTTTTATTTTGACATAATAACGTCTTATAAATCGATGAACACCGGCTACACGCACGAAAGTGTCACGTTCCGCGTGCAAGCGAGAGCGCGGAGCAAGCGATAGAGAGGCACGATCGGCCCAAGCAATAAGCTCCGCCCACCTCGACGGAAGCCATTATTGGCTTATGTTATACATGTTAGCCATTGTTTCTTTATGACGTTATCAGGTAAAACTATCGTCCGTAAACAGACTTTACAGACAAGCAATTTTTTATCATTACGACGGTTTGTATTCGTTGGTATCGTTATGTTGTTTAAACTTTTAAACGCCAGTCATGTATAAATGACAAATCAAAATGTTCCCAGCACGCCACGGTCACGACTACATGACAGGTATGACAGACGAATTACAACTCTATGGTTATACGTTTAGAGTAGTAATTCGTAGCTAGGCGCAGAGGGCACGTTTTTGTTTTATTGACGTAACGATCAAAAGGTTAACATGGACACGTTTATACAACTATTAGTCTTCTGCAAAATACTAAGTTAACAATGCTTAGAAATACAGCTAAAAGTATACTAAAGAGGATAATGGTGAGCTACTATTGGAATATCTAAAAGTTTCAACGAAGATTAATATTTTTATTTTTTTAATTTGATTTTTGTTTACTATAAAACTGAAAAGGGATCATTGTTCAGAGGTCATGACATCAAGCTACAACTCTCTGTCAAACTTTGATAGATTTTTAACTTTATGATAAAAGAATAAAGTTTATATTCAATTGGGAAAATTGGACGGTTTGGTATGGCTTGATGTGCTGGCGTCTCAATATTCATAATTATGAACCACTTTTACTATGACCAACACTGAATCAGCAGTTTTTTTTTTTAATTTGCAGAACTAGATCTAAACTTGTATATTCAAAACCAGAGACAAAGAACAACCATTTTTTTTAACAACATGCCATCAGATTTTTGTCAAACCAAAGAAATACCTATAGCTTACAATTGTCCGATCATCATCTGCCTAGCATTTTTTCAACTATGTTGGGGTTCGCTTCCAGTCTAACCAGATACAGCTGAATACCAGTGTTTTACATGGAGCGACTGCCTATCTGACCTCCACAACCCAGTTACTGGATAACACGATACCCTTTAATAAGGCTGGTTGTCAGACTTTCTGGCTTCTGACTACCGATAACGATTGTCAAAGATTTACGAATGACAGCCGGGACCAACGGCTTTACGTGCTTTCCGAGACACGAAGGGGTCTCGGTTTGAAATGGACGGTCACCCATCCACAGACTGACCGCAGCAAGCGTAGCTTCACCATGACCGATCGATATACTGGATTTTATTGCAGCTTTATCTGGCGGCTACTTTACTCGAGAATGCTGCTGCTTTGCTTACTTACACTGACCCTTTACCAGTTGTATAATTACCGGCACGTAAGTTGGCAAGAGATTATGTAGTGGGGGAAGATCGCGCACGCACTATTTCATACATTTTTACATGCGCGAACTTCCCCCACTACAAAATATCTTGCCAACTTACATAACTGTATAATGCTTTACATTAGCCACCTAACATAATACTATGACTACAATGCATCAACGTCTATGACATCCGTCAGTCTTGATCTAATACTAAAGCGATCTATTCGCACAATAAATACAGGCAAGATTCACTTCGTAAAGTTCGTACAAAAATATATCTGGCCACGATTCTATGGCACCAATGTTATATCATGATTTTTGTATTATATTTTTTTATTTATCTAGTAACATTATGTTCAATTACGTTCGGGTCGCATGGTCGCTGTTTGTAGTACTTCCGTCCATCTGTAAATAAAAATTTGATTTGAAAATAGGGTTCGCAATTATCCGGATATTAATAGGATAGCACGAAGTATTATCCTGTTAAACACTGTACTATCCGGTTAAATGCGGATAATTTAATAAATAAATAAAAATATTGCATGCTCTACTTGTTTAAGTAGTTTCGCAATGTTTGGTTCCTGGCAAGTATATTGAATACACAAATTATAGGATAGTCTAAACTTATGATTACATGACCATGTAATGGGATTACAAGTAGGCTTCCTTATTAAGTGAAAACCATATGAATCATCATATTGAGATGTGAAATTATTAGCGTTCGACCGAACTTACGGTTTCGGCTTACTACATTCTATATTTACATTATATTCTAGATTTTATATTTTATAGGGAGGTTTTTTTATAGGCGCTGCGATCGGACATGTTCAATGCACCGAGCCGCGAGCGACGAAGTGTAATTTTGCCGCGCCCGCGCTCACGGTTGTGTAATAATTTGTTTTATTTGCATTATGTAGTTCGTTTAGTGTGAAATTACTAGTAAACACAACATTATTTCGAATCAGGTAAGTTTTATTTTAACATAAATATGACTTTCTATGAAAGTTAAAACATGGCCCTTTATAGAAGTTACGGTTTCGGCTGTAAAAAATAGTTTCGGTTGACCACTAGAAATTATTGGTCTAATAATGCTCTCCATTTTTTCAGGTCATAGCCAAGAGTTTATGTTATCTTGATTTTCTAACGTTTTGTGTGTGTGCTCAATAATAACGATTTATAAATTAAAAGTGTTTTGAGACATACCTATTGAAAGTGTACTGGCTGTCTGCTCTGAAGAAGTACACGTGGTTCTTGAACTGAAGTTTAAACACGAAGTCTTTGTCAATGTTGTCATCCGACACGGGCGCACCGACGATGTATCTGTACATAAAAACGAAAAATTAAAATCTGCAGCAAAAGATTGGTAAGAACCAACAAAAATCTTCATGTTCTGTCGAAAGTAGTACCTATCTATCTATTAAAAATGTTATTTCTAATAATGTTGTTTCTACTTAAACGTACATTAACTTAATACTAGTGTGCATTGCGTTGATTCCAGAATGATCAAAACTGAAATAGTCGTGAAGATAAATAAGTTGTAGCGTAAAGTGTAAACTAAACTTCATGTATACAAAATTTACTTCAATACACATATTTTTGGGGGAGGCCTTTGTTCAACAGTGGATGTCTTACGGCTGGTGAAGATGATATTTGTATACATATTTGAAATTTGTGAACATAATTGAACGTGTTTTAATCTGAGCCTGATGAAGTGAATTAATTGCAGCACTAAAGTAGCATAACTCAGTGTTTACTTAGAAATTATACGTAAACTTACCCTAATAACGGCAGAGATGCCAATGGCGTTTCGTCCTGCCAGCTCTTGTAGAAGAATAACGTGGATACAGCGAACACCACCCAAAGCTTCTGCCAGCCCGGAGACTTCTTGAACTTGCGCAGTAAGTATCCTGATAACTGGGTCTGGAAATATAGAATAAATTACTTCCTTTCATTCTTCAACTGATTAGGTCTTTGTCAATAAATTTTTCATTATTAACCTTTTGTCCGCCACAGTCAGGTAAAGATGACAAACCAAAATGTGCCCAGTCCACCGCGGTCACGACTAGATGACAGACTTTTGTACATAATTCCATAGAGTAGTAATTCGTAGCTTGGAGGCGAGGGCATATTTTTTGCTTTGACGTGGCGATCAAAAGGTTAAAAGCTAATTTTGTATTACGAAATAAAAAATTTCAGCTATTCTGTCGTCTCCATTAGCTTGAACCATGGACATGGTATACTCTATTTTTTATGATTCAATATTCTGGAGTCGCCAAATTGCTAAAATTGTAGTCTGAAGACTCTGGGATCTAGGATCACAATAATCTTAGTGTAACATGTAACATGAGAGTGTGACATTATATGACCTCGACAAGTGTAATGCTGGCACCTCACATGGCGTATTTGTGCAAATATTCGCCTTAATTGGATAATACAAAATCGACTTTATGTCAGTAACAATAGGGTACATTTTGTATTATCCAAATAAGACGAATATTTGCACAAATACGCTATGTGAAGTGATAACATAACGCTGATAACGCTGAAGCCATGCGAACTCTCTTTTTTTTTATAAACTTTGCCCCAGATTAGGAATTTCTCCTGGGACGTGGGTGCATTTACAAACATATAAAATCACATATACAAACACCGGAACAACAATCTGTAGGCCATACAAATATTTGTTCCGTGCGGGATTCGAACCCGCAACACGCAGCGCAGCAGTCAATCGCTCAACCACTGCGCCAACCGTGTCGAATTAGAGGTTTGGTTATTAGAGATAACATGGCTTCGGCGATACGTTTTTCTTGGTAGCGTGCATTTGTTGTAACAAGAATCACAATAGCAAAAAAAAGAGGGGGGTTGGTATTCGATGCTACACTTTCTGAAGTCATGTAAAGCTCCTGACCATGAGGAACTTAAATAGAGTTAAAACGTAAGCTGCAGTCTATATTATAGGATACATACCCTCATGGCAAGATGTAGATGTCTGGTGTCGAGCGACGTGAAGCGATGCCAGCACACGTGCGCGAGCCCCCCGCCCGCCCCGCACGCACTAGACAGGGGGGACTCTGCAACATAACAGTATTCTTTATACAAGTCTCCAGCGTTGCCAACTAGACGGATTTTTTTGCGGAATCTTATGAATATTATCTATTCAGCCTTCAATAGATTAATTTATTTATGATTAAAAACCGTGGCATGTATAAACTACATTGCAGCGTGTTGCGGGTTCGATTCCCGCCCAGGGTAAACGTTTGTGTGATGAGCACTTGTGTTTGCCTTGTGTCTGGGTGTTGTTTATCTATATATGTATGTATTTACAAAAAAAAAAAAAATGTATTTGTGTATGTATATCAGCTGTCTGACACCCATAGTACAGGGTCTCCCTAGTTTGGGGTCAGATGGCCGTGTGTGAAAATGTCCCCACATATTATTATTATTATTATTATTATTTAATATGTAATTTTATCATCACGTTGGCAGCACCAACTAATGAAATGAACTTATCTGTTAGGAAACGGGGACTTCCTTCCCCTTGGCTTAAATAATCAAATATAGTCAGAAGCTAAGAACAAAACGTACGTCAAGTACTCAAGTAGGTATACTGTTTATGTGCCGGTTCATTATTTGGACGAAATATTCTAGCGGATTTTATTGGCGGAAAAAAGAGAAGGAACAACGGATTTCTAACGGATTTTTTTAATAGAGTCGGCGGAATTTTAATATTATTGTTGGCAACACTGCAAGTCTCATCATCATATCAACCTTTAGAAACCAACTGCTGGGCATAGGTCTTTCCCAAGGGGGGTTCAAAGTCAAAGTCAAATCATTTATTTCAATTAGACCATTAAAAGGCACTTTTGAACGTCATAATGTAAAATTTGAATCTAGTTGCCCATTCCAAATGGTAGTTTCGTATGGAGAAGAATGGGCAAGAAACTCCATACATACTTTCAGCCGTAGTCGCCATGCTTGGCCGATGCATGTTGGCGATCACGGTTAATATCCCTCTGTAGCCTTGTACGACACCAACGGGTGGAAAAGGCGTGGTGCTTGTGTTGTATATACAAGTCTAAGTCATAGTTAAATTAGTTTAGTTCTGCCATTCTGTTTGAACGTGCTTATCTCCGTAAGTACTAGTACGATCCTGAAAATTCTTCACTAATAAAGTCAAATCATTCATTTCAATAAAATTAGACTATTATAGGGCACTTTTGAACGTCAAAATGTGAAAAAAAATATTCTAGTTGCCCATTCCAAAAGGTAGTTTTGTATGGAGAAGAATGGGCAAGAAACTCCATACTTACTCTTTTAATAGAAAAGTATGTTATCTTGGAGTGTTAAAGGCTATATTTTATTATCAAGTTAGAAATCAGTAAGACAATTAACGAAGGCGAAGTCGCGAGCAAAATGCCTATAGTCCTAATATAAGTACAGTTACCGGCACGTAAGTTGGCAAGATATTTTGTAGTGGGGGAAGTTCGTGCCTGTAAAAATGTATAAAATTGTGCGTGCGCCATCTTTTCCCACTACAAAATCTATTGCCAAATTACGTGCCGGTAATTATAATAGTATAGGTTTAGTTATACATACCAGTCTCCTGTTCATAAGGCGTGAGCTCCGTGTCTACATCTGTGTACTTGTCGCGCGCGTTCTCTATCGTCGTCTGCAGCGCGTTGTACCAGCCTGTGTACTCACAGTCGTTGGTAGCGCTTAGAAGTAGATTTATGTCTTCACCTGTTTAAGATTATTTGTTATTAGATTAATAAGATTACTTTGATTAATAATTATTCTGATAAGATTATTATGTCATGTCATATTTACCGGTGAGTGTGAAGGAATGCGGTAGTTCTGAAGGCTTTAACTCCAACGCATGCAGCGGTAACGCTGAGTGCGCTCGGAACTGCGTGCTGCCAGCTTTTGACGTCACTACTAACACGTCACTGAACTGAAATAATACAATATTAAAAATAACAAGTTTTCGATATTTAAACCCCTTCCATAGAAAAGTTGCTTACAATGTTACAGTAGCATGCTATAGTGTTGAGGTAAAATGGTGCAGTGTTGCTGGCAACAACTAAAAGGTTCGTATTTATGGAAATCAAAAATTGCACAACATTGTTTCAGCAGCATATCTTAGTGTTGCTGTACAATGTGCAGTGTCGCTGACAACAAGTAAAACGATATTGATTGTAATCAAAACGTGCACAACATTGATGTTTCATTTCATTTCATTTTCATTGTTTCAGTAGCATGTTTTAGTGTTGCGGTAAAATGATGCAGTGTCGCTGGCAACATCTGACAACGTCATAAACCTTGTATTGATTATATTCAAAACTTACAGAACATTGTTTCAGCAACATGTTTTAGTGTTGCAGTGTTGCTGGCAACTAAAAACCGCAGGAACCGATCACTTTTCCGAATTATTTTTGTCCGAATTTCATTTTACCGAAAACTATTGACCGACGTCTTTTTTGCTATATGCATTATTAGACATATTTTTAGATCACCGAAGTATCATGTGTTAAAAGTATTATTTTACCGAACTATGTTTCTCCGATTTACAAAATAACTTTTTCCTATTGGCCGAAGTCTCTTTTGAACTATTTTCATTTGCCAAATGATTTATTTGCCATATTTTCAACAACATTTTACGGAATATTATTTGATCACAAATATATAGCCGGTCACTGTCAACATTAAATTAAAATAGTGTTATAAAAAGTCAATATGTTACAAAATTTTGTGACAGAATCAAATCGCTGCAAAACCGACTTCACGTAGTCTTGTCTGCCCTACCCTAGAGTGTAATTTAAGAACGCGAGTGGGGCGGCCCGCGAGCTGAGGAGCAGACGCGACTGAGGCTGGTCGGCGGAGCCGGCCAGCAAGCCGAAGCTGCGGTGGTGAGCGTTAAAACCATCTGCGACGATAAGCTCGCGTGGGGCCGCCCAGACCCCGCAGCGCCGGAGCCGTGACAGAAACAATGCTTGTGCATGTTGCATGCTTGCTTGCATGTTTCATGCTTGTTTGCACGCTGCATGCTTGCTTGCATGCTGTACGCCTGTTTGCATGCTGCATGCCTGCTTGCATGCTGCATGCTTGAAGCACAGAATACTTAATAGTACTACGTACAGAAGGGACACTCCCTTCCCCGCGCTATATCAGATACCGCACCTCACCCCGCACTTCGAGGTGCATTTCGCCGACTCTTTAGCCAGGGCGCTCAAAATCGTAAGAACTGCAGTGCTGTAGGTACTGCTGACACAAACACACAATTTTGCGATTTATTTTGTTTTAAGTTTTATTAATTAGGTTTAATCTCGATGATTCATTTATTTTTCAAGTTTTCTTTTTTTTATAATACAATTAAAACTTCCGTAATATTATCATACCAACATTACCAACTGTTAATATTGCTCTCTCTCTTTATTGTCTTAGTTATGTACTTATAATATCAATCTTTCTTTCAGGTTCTATTCATTCTTGGAATTGAAAAGTAGTACCCTACGTACTAACTTTGTCGCGTCGCCCCATTGCGTTGCCGCGTAATGGTGCAGGGCGGTCGGGAATTCCATATTTTGTAATTAGGTACCTAAATTTACCATTATTGATGAATAAATAAACCTCTTTACATAATCAATATTATAATATTACTTTTATGTCATTACAAATCCGAGTACTTATTCAAAATCAAATATCATTTATTTTATTTCTTTAAGAAATAAATAATTGAACGCTCGGACAAGATCACTTCATAATAATGCTCGAAACGTTCGGGTAGTGCCGTCGTCGTTTGGTTCGCCCGACGCAAAGCGCTGCACTTTTCGCGCCATTTTGTACGCTAGCACGACATCCAACTGATTCAACCCTACTAAAATTCACGCACACATTTGCACGTGTACAAGTACAAACGTCATTTGGTTTTGTAGTAGTAATAGGTAATTATTTTGCAAGTTTTGTATGAAGTATCCGAGGTGTGCTTGAAGCAAGAATCTTCATTTGCAAGCTTCTTACTGCGACCACCTGTTCTATTAGGTGCCATTACATTTAAATAATTAATGAAACAAAATAGTAGGAAACTAATCTGAAATTAGTTCTCTATAACGCTAGTGTAATAAATACATTAGTTTTGAAAGGTCTTTCAAATAGTTAATTTCACTCAAATTGTCTTTAATTTTCAAAAGTTTTTGATTTTTCGTTTCTTTAACGACGTATTTTTTTTCTGATGGAGTACCGGTTATCATTGACTCAATATCAGACATATTTACTTCTAGACGTTTGGTGAAATATGGTAATTAAAACAGAGGTATAACGAATGTTCGAACAAATGTTATTTCGGCTAAGTGTAACTTCGGTAAAAAGTTTTTCGACCAAATGAAACGTCGGAGCAACGAAAAAAAGCGAATTGATAATAGGTCAACTGATACAGTGGCAGACGTGACTTCGATGAAGTAAAAAAATACGAAACGAGAAAAGTTGAAAAGTTTTAGGTGAAATGAAATTCGGCCAAATATTTTTCGACCTTATGATAGGTAACCAAAAACCCCGTATTGATAATGGTAATCAAAAGTTTCACCACTTGTGTCAACATATTTTAGTGTTGCGGTAAAGTGTTGCTGTGTTACTGGCAACAACGAAAAGCTTCATACTGATTTATAATGAAAAGTTGCACAACATTGTTTCAGCATCATATTTTAGCATTGCGGTAAAATGCTGCTGTTACTGTGTTGCTAACAACAACTAAAACCTCGTAATGAAGGTTATCAAAAGTTGCACAACAAATTGTTTGTTTGTGTTTGTTTACGAAAAACAGTGTTTAGGAACTGTTTGTAAACATACCAAAAACAGCATCCTCTGCTGTAGTCCTCTTGAAGAGTGTTTGTAGACGCAGCCCATTCTTATGAACTCACGCTCTGCAACTAGGAGTTTGTCGTAACCTGATAAAAAATATGATTTGCTTTACAACTTATACAAAGTAATCACTCGTGTAAAATGATTCATCATCATCGTCAACCTTTAGAGACCCACTGCTGGCATTGGTATCCCCAAGGGGGGGGGTTCAGCCGTAATCGCCATGCTTGGCCGATACATGTTGGCCATCGCAGTAGGTGTTATGGTACTCAGAAGGACGCTGCTGCCCATCCTCTGGTCAATATCCCTCTGTCGCCCTCTACGACACCCACGGGTAGAAATGGATGGTGCTTTTCGCGGCCGGCAACACACGGGGCAAATGATTATCAAGATGTTATTTTTGGTACTGTAAATCATTATATATAGTAGTGAACAATGTGACGCATGCAAAACATAGTGGTTATGGATCAACAGTCAGGAGTCGTAGTCGTCGTCGCTAAAGTTTAGTTTTTTTGTTAGTCTGTGCCATTTCGCCTCCTCTCATTGCCTCTATTTCTCCCAATGTTGTGCCTCATTTCGCATTCCGTCACCTCTTCGGACTCACGCGACCCCACCCGACAGTTTCAGGGCTCCAGTCTTGGGATATGCGGACCTACAGTTTAGCCAGCACCCGAAGGTTTTGTTATATTTAAAACTTGTATTCGTAAAAAAAGTTAAATAAAAGTTTAAACTCTTTGCGTTTTAATATCTCCGTAACCAGAAGGTTTTCACGAATGGCGCATAACAAAAAAAAAAATCAATGATCGAAGAAACATAATAATGTAGGTACATGTTGGTTTCGTAAAGTATTTTTAGAAAGGCATGAGCTATTTCTATATAGTTCATGTCGATATCAGAGTAAGAGAACAGCCTACATCATAGGCGGGTTATAGCCTGGTGGGGGCGTGGTAAATGCGCGAGCCAATCCATAGGTCGGTCAAGGAAACACAGTGGTATTTTTTGCCACTAAGAGTCCGGGACCCCACCCCCGGTTTTCCCAGACGGGGGATAGTTCATAAGGATTTCCAAACGATAAAAAAGAATAAGCTATACCCTGTTCACAATAAGATTAGACATTTACTCAAACCTTTTTTACAGTCCGTTCAACCGATTTTGACTTATATTGCATTGGCAGCATGACAAATGGCAACTGCAGTAAACAGATGTATTGTAACCACTTTTTTGCCTCTAATGTCCTTAAGCCTACGGAGTAGAAGTCAAAATCGGTTGAAGGGACTGTAAAAAAGGTTTGTGTTTATGTCTAATCTTATTGTGAACAGGGTATAGGTACAAACCTGCGATGTCTCTCTGTAGCTGACATAGAGCAGCATGGTTCTCTCCGTGCTGCAACTGCTCGCGAGCCTCCGACGCTACGTGCTCCGCCAGTTCCAGTGCCGCAGCAGAACACTCGCTTTGGGTTGAGTTGAATAATTCTATGGGAAATAAGTTTAGAATGACTATCGCATTATTATTAAGAATAGAACTAATCAAACATTGCTTCAAAATTAACGATAAGTAAATGCGTGATACCAATGTATAAATCGTCGTTGAGCGTGCAATTCCGTGAAACTAACATTTTTAAATACCGCAAATTTCGATCTTATGTTAAATCAGCGAAAGTGTGCTTTCGCGGTGTCAACTGCTGTAACATTGCCTACATTCTAAAAAGTTGAATTATTGCCGCTGAGAAATGTTTTTTTGCCATATACTTAGATAGCCGACTTGCTGTTAGTAATATATATACCATACACAGCAAAAACATTTCTCAGTGGCAATAATTTAACTTTTTAGAATGTAGGCAATGTTGAGCACGTAGGCAATGTTACAGCAGTTGACCGGTATTTAAAAATGTTAGTTATGCAGAATTGCACATTCAACGACGATATGTAGTTTGATCGGAACCGCTGTACACAAGACGCAGCGTGGCGGGTGCTGTGAGGGTTAAGCCGGACTGACAGAGCGAAGCCGCCTGCACTGCCCCCGCTCCCCTCCCCTCTCGCCGCGCACATACCCGAAGAGCGGTACAGCGGTTTTGGCCAGTAGTTAAACAGGAAAGGCCGATCAGAGTAATGTATTGTTATTATATTTAAGAACAAAAACTTAACGTCGCCCTGCATTAGATTCAAAACCGTTTCAAAAACATTCTCAACTGAATCTTTAGACTAATACTTTGCGAATACATATCAAGGTAAATTAAAATCGGTTGATTAATTTTCAAGATTTTGGACTTCGATAATTTTTTAAAAATACCGAACGGCATAAATGCCCTTAGAAGGTGCAAGAAAAACGTGCACTATAAGATAAAATACTGTAGATATAGTTCATACGATATAAGAGTGTCCGTGGAGTTTCTTGCTCGTTCTTCTCCATAGAGACCTACCTATGTTTTGGAACGAGCAACTAGCTTCAACTTTCCGACTAACTGACCGACTCTTTGACAATTCAAAAGTGCCTGTAATGGTTTAATTGAAATAAATGCTTTGACTTTGACTTACCATGAGCAAGTCTCTTGTAATGCAGCGCCCTGTGCAGCGGTCGCAGCAGTAAGGCAGCGAGTGGCAGCGGCGCCTGCGCATCGAACCTGGCGGCCGCGCGCCCCGCCTCCTGCGTGCGGCGTCGCACGCTCTCCACCACGCCCACCAGCGAGCCGGCGCGGGAACTGTACCATAGGTAGGCCTGCAGGACCAAATATCTTCACATAGTATCAAGCCCGTCACATACGTAGCTATAATATATATTATAGCTAGCCACCACACACGGTAGCTATAATATAGGGTGACTGGTAATTAGTGTACGATACTTAAACACGTGATTGTGTTCATGATAACAAACAACTTTCCCGAAGAAAAAATGTTTTTTGTACTGGTGCACTTTTTTCACAATAACACAACAGCCGTATGAAATTCACGCGCATGCCTGTGACCTAAAGCGAACCAGTATAAAAAAAAATTTTTCTTCGGGAAAGTTGTTTGTTATCATGAACACAATCACGTGTTTAAGTATCGTACACTAATTACCAGTCACCCTATATAATAATATATGTTCGTCCTTATTACGTCTGCGATCGTTGTTTGTTTCACATATTTGAAATATATTAATATGCCTTGTTATATCTGTCCACATATTTTGGTGACGTAATAAAGATATATATTATAGCTGCGTCTGATTCCTACATAAAATATATCGTAATATGCCTTGCTATGAATTATATTTATATATAGTATTATAGCTACGTCTGCGAGGGGCTTAAAACAAAGTCACTTTCCTTCTGTTACAATCTCCCTCGGTGAACACCTAGGTGAAGTGAGCTGTCATCCGTCCCGATGCTAGGTATTGACAAAGCAGACGGACGGATGACTGGCTCACTTCACCTAAGTGTTCACCGAGGAGATTGTAACAGTATAGCACTGCTTAAATCTTTTAACTATGCAATGGATTTTGATGCGGTTTCAATCAATAGATAGAGTGAATCAAAAGGGAGGTTTTGTGTTAATTTATTGAAATGTGACGATCATTGTTCAAAATGTCGGAGGAAATCAAACATTGCGCCCGTGCAAAACCGGGGTCGGTCGCTAGCTACTTTATACAGGATGGCGATGGCAATAGCACAAAAAAGGATCATAGCAGGGTTTGGTTGTTTTTATTGAGTATTAATAATATTCAATAGCGTATTACATCCATTTTTGAAGTGTCTCAATGAAATTCTGTAGTGCTAATAAGCCACCAAAAAAAACACCAAATTTTTATTAAATCGATAAGTGCCATAAAAATGCATCTAAATTTTAAATTTTCAAATTTCGCGCGTAGTTTGACGAAAACGCCTTCTACTGGACGCCATATTGCTCAGAGTAAATGACGTCAGTTCGTTTTGTATCAAATGAGCTCATATTAAATATGATAATTGTATATCATTTAAAAATAATTAAAAGCATATTTTGTAATAGGTATAATAATGAAATAATTACGTTGGTTACGAAAATAATAAAAGTATGTACAAGGCCTATATTACGCCAATCGGTTGACTGACAGTTGTCAATTTTTTGTTTACACAGCCGTACGGCGTAATAACATGGCCGCTACTATTTCATGGTGTTTTATAACAGATTAAACATACTGAAAACTTTGAATTGAATTTCAAAATTTGTTTTGTTATTTTATGATCTAAAACTTACATTTTCCGACTGCTTTATGCCTAAACTGTCTCAATAACATATTTATAGATTTTTTCTCGTATAGAGTAAAATACCCTATTATGGCGCCACAATAACATTTATATGTTCTTTAGTATGTTTGTTGTTATTTTTCGATGATAGGATTATTTTGATAGTCAAAATATTCTTATGAACTAGTATTACCAGTATTTTCTTTTTTTGTCGTGTCGTCATCGCCACCTTGTATACCAGCTTTTTCCCGCAACTTTGTCCTCGTGAATATCGGTTTTCACGGACGGATACGACGTCGAGGATCAAAAATAGCCAATTGTCCTTATCCAACCACCTACTACGTTACCTCTTCGTTAAATTTCAATACGATTAGTCCAGCGTTTATACTGTGATGAAGTTATAAACAGACAATTCGTTTCGCGTATATCTGTACTGTCAGCTTTTACCACAAATTATAGATTAAATATTTACAACAGACTATCCAACAACTTACGTCTATTGTACTCAACAAATGCTCGTAAAGAACATCGGCTATTTTCTTGTACTCTGGTTCATCTGCATCTGTCAAAGAAAATACAAGTCAAATATCTATCAGTGTTCCGAAAATGAATTCTCAACAATTGTTAAGTAAAATAGAACATTTAAGGTCCCCTTACGCAAGATAAGATTATTTTATAAAAAAAAAAAAAAATATGTGGGGACATTTTCACACACGGCCATCTGACCCCAAACTAGGGGGACCCTGTACTATGGGTGTCAGACAGCTGACATACATACACAAATACATTTTTTTTTCTAAATACATACATATATTTCTTACAAGGACCTATATTTATAATACTATAGTATGGGGGTCTTTAAAAAGGCTTTGTTACAGTATTTACTTACAGCTATTAGTAGTAGTATACATTACTCGTACAGATATTTCAACTCATCTGTGCTCTTGGCACCAAGTGTACACGTGCTTGTAATTAGGAATATTACTACCAAACTTTTCCGTTAGAGGCGCCTCCGAACTATAACGTAAACAAAGTGACACTGACACGATAATATTTTTATCTATTTTATTTTATTTTATTTATTTATTAGGGATAAAAAACAGTAGTACAATATTATACACTGTAATAGACTTAAAATAATAGCACTTATTGCACAACCTACACCATTATCCACTGATCACTAGCTTATGATTAAAGATTCATGCTACGTGGATGAAATACATTCAAAAACAAAAGAAAAAAATAAGTGATTACGGACGTCCAAGTGAGTAATATGCCGAAGAAGAGAAAAAAAAAAAAAATCTATGCATACAAATTATAATTTTTAGCTTTCGGAGCTATAATGATAAACGTCCGTTATTATCATCCATTTTTGATAATATTACATGGAAACACTCGTAACGCAAATTCTATAAAATAGGGATTTTACCGCGCGTGTTGACGTTTTAGTTCGGTGGCGCTCTGAGATTATCTTTGCGTAAGCAACCCTATTATAATACACCTTTAATTTGTTAGCAGTCGTCGTTCGACTGCCGCGTCACTGACACAAATAAAAGCTGTATAGTTACAAGCATGATGCAGAGCAGTTGAACTATCTATACACCATGTTAGCAGTGGCGTGCCTAGGGGTCAAAGTTAAGGCAATCCCGACAGATGAGATAATGATTCAATACCTACGTATAGGCTGTCCATTGGGTTATTCGTTTTTTGACAGGTGGTGATTTTGACAATTAGTGATTGCAGTCACGTAACGTTTCGATTATTTACACTTAAATCTGTATATAGTATCGATTATCGATTATTTGAAGCAAGCAAGGAACAATCGTGATTTTGGGTGAAGACTCGTCATCAGACGGAAGTTCCATGTCGGAAGACGACGAATAATTTATTGATTTATTTATAATTACAATGAAAAATTAAGTTTAAAATATTAACTTGCTTGTTTAATTTTCGATGTTTTAAACCCGCAATATAAATCCATTGGATTATGTTCAAAATATGTAGGTTTTTAGGATTACATAAATATAAAATTATTATTTTCGATTTATTCATTTGAAGCGATATACATTCGATCCCATCACTAAGTACGACAGACTAACCATATTTCACGCGCATAACAATCTTTATGTTTTTTGTAAAAACTGATACGTATACTATATTATAACGTCTGTAAAGAGTCATAAACCAGTTAATCCATTAATGCAAGGCAGCATATATATTTATTATATAACGTATTTTTTAACTTTTAGGTAATCGGGGATAGTTATGTTCTAAGGAAGCTGTCAAAAAACTAATAACCCAATGAACAAAACATAGAGATATTTTATTTCAGTACTTTCTATGTTTTTTTTAATTGTCTCGCATTATTGATTGCAAGCCTAGCTTTTGGGCTTTAAGAGCGCCCATCCCCATAAGAGGGCCGAATTTCGACGCTAGAGTGATTTAATTTTTTTTTGTTTCAACCAACGCAGAGCTCGAAAACAAACGAGTCAGTGAGAACGCGATAACATCGCAGGAAAATTGGCACGCGGAGATTTCACAAAACTTGTTCCAGGAAATACATGCTTTTGAAAAAGCCTTACTAGTTTTTGGTAATAATGTTTGTAATTTAGAATCTCCATTACATGTGCAAGGTTTCTATAAAGTTGTTTTTTTACTTTTTCAATGTATGAGTGCATTATGAACGGCCAAAATTCAGATAAAAACTGTGCAAAAAAGCTGATTTTCAGACGTGATTACTGAATTTGTCAAAAAAGTTTATTTTTAGCTTCATACAAACTTAGATTTAAACCACAAGATACCTGTGTGTTAAAAATATTTGGAGAATAATTTGTTATAACGCCGTAATCACGTACTACACACACACACCCGCCTGACAACCACTAAGTTCATTTTTGCTTGCACTCAAAAGATGGAAGCGCTCTCTACCCCGCCCCGTTGACTTCGCAGGCGCCAAGGGAAATAAAAATTAACTGAGCAGGCGGAAAAGGTCCGCGATAGTACGAGCGTTTGTATGGGAAATATGACGGGATGGGCGCTCTTAGACTACGAGCGCACTCGGCGGCCAGTGAGATTTAGCTATTTGTTCATAACTTTGAATACCGCGCGCATTTAGCGACAAGCCGCTAATGCGCAAATAATAATAATCATTTAATTCAAGTAACAAAGACCCATACAATATATACCTTATAGAATAACATACATAACTACATTACATTACGTGTTGTTACTATAGTAACTTATACTTATGTTAGTTAATACCTAGATCTCACTGGCCGCCGCGACCTGGTCGCCGAGTGCGCTCGTAGCCTTAATGGAAGGTAAGCGACTGCATGTTAGTGAAATGAAAAACTTATACTAATCCTAAAGTTACACTGATTCAGAAGCTTAGTAAAGCTGGCAGTTACCGGCCGGTGTGTGCGTGTTAGCGAGCAGACGGTCGAGCCGCGCCAGTAGCTTGCCGTTGCTGAGCGCGAGCGGCTCTAGTGCAAGCACTGCGCGAGCTAGCGCCGCGCCCGCCTCCGCTCCGCCCGCCGCTAGCTCTGATACACTACTGCTCCATTTCTAAACATTATATTTTTTTTCATTAATTTAAATCACAGTGTTAAAATTATAGTTATGAATCCTGTTAGATCACAGCATCTGTTCGAGAGTTAATAAAAAAAATTAGGGGTATAATTTGTGCGTGCCCGAATTACTATTTATTAAAACATAAATATGTGGGATTGTAAGATGATGGAGTGACAACACTGTGTGAACGAGCAAGTATGAGTGAGAGAACAGGACGGACGAAGCGAGAGTGAGGTGTCATGTCAGATTTATAAGAGGAACGACAGAAGAGGAATAACGTAAGACGTGTATTGATTTTATTTAAAAGAATTATATTTAGTTAACTGGAATTACTTGTTTATTCTGAGCCCACACTCCCACAAATATATTCCCCATCCTAAATCAAGACACCTGTATTTTTGTATGAAGCTCGTCCATAACTTTTTCAGATGGATGTGAATTCAAAAGAACAAAGATGACACCAAAATGTTTGCCAGTATGTCGGCTTTAGAACAGCAATTTATGGGTTGGACTAATCATTATTTAGATGTTTATGCCTTTCTTAAGAAATGCACGCTCGCTCGATTTAAGAGCAAGTCTATTCCGTAACAGTATCCCTCGGTGAACTCTAGGTGAAGTGAGCTATCATCCGACCCGATATTTTATATTTACTTCTGCTATTTTTGACAACTTTTATTTGAGTTTCAAAAAAAAAAAATATTTTTGTTAAGTTTAGCAGAAATAATTATAACAATATTGATTATCGTCAATATCTAGTTTCAGGAAGGATGACATCTCTTCACCTGGACCGAACCAACCGTTCACCGAGTGAGATTGTTACAGAGTACCACTACTGGAGTATATGCTATTATACTCACCACAGTAACAAGTTCCAAATCCCTCTTGTAAGTCCTCTCCGTCATCAGCAGTTCTTTGGCCACAAAATACGTGATGTCCATGTTTCTTTTCCTAGGAGCGTCGCTTACTTCTCGTAACGTGCCTAGCAGACCGGACGATATACTGCAAAATTTATCATAATTCATACAATGATTCATCTCGTGTTTACTAAATGATGTCATCTTCTTTTAAACTGGCAAATTAATTAGCATGTGTGTACAGACTCCACGTGAGAAGATTAATCATTAGAGCGATGTTTAAGATGCAAATCTGTACTATTTTAAAGAGATGAAGTTTGTTTATTTTTGTTTGTATGATGTAATGGGACTGGGCAGGATATGTCTGCCGCATCCTACAAACTGTGGGCTCAGGTGACAAAGAACTAGTGCCCTGAGACAGTAAGATGGGGTCGCGGCAGGCCACGAAGGAGATGGCGGGACGAACTTGACGGATTCTTTCAAAACTGGTGGGATGAAGCCCAAGATCGGAAAAGAAGGAAGGCATGGAGGGAGACCTTTGCCTAGGAGTGGCCAGGACAGAACAAGATAATTAAAAAAAAAATTATATCGGGAAGTACTTGTGCGATTACAAAAATCATTCTGTAATAATTAATTACGTCAAACTAATTCAATATTTGAAATGTGTTACAAATACTATCCAGCATTAACAGTTCAATGGACGTCCTAAATATATTACAACAGATTTTAAATTAATAAGCGTCAAATATCCAAATACTTCAAAAAATAGGAGAAAAACAACAACTAACTCAAATTGAAGACAATAATTTAGTTATAATAATAGATATGTTTTATATGTATGAATTGGAATGTTAGACCGTGAAGAAGACAGATGAAAAAAGATTGCATGTAGCGGAGATGAGAATGTTGAGATGAATGGTGAGGTAACCAGAATGGATAAGGTCAGAAATTATATTAGAGAAAGATTTAAAGAGCCGCCAGTGACAGAAAAGTTAAAAGGTAATCGTTTGTTTTGGCATGGGCATGTGAAGAGGAGGGATGAAACGCATATAAGTAACGGCTGAAACCAATTACCTACCTTCACTGAAATGTAGATCACTACTGCTGGAAGACCATATGTTTCTATCTATGTTTGATCGGTGTTTCACATTCATCAATAACGGTCATCTATGTGACGGAAACAATAGATAGGGGTGGCCCTCCCGTGCGTTTCGTTACAACCAACATCATCACAAACAACGTAATTTTTATAGAAAACTTCTGTGTTTAAAGTATTAAATTACTGGATTTAGTTATAGTTTACATAAATTATAAAACTCTGCGAGTAACTCGAACATTATACAAGATTTGACTACATTTTGCTAAACAAAGCGGTAAGGCTAGAGAGTAGGAATTAAACGTACCTAATTGACAATTTAAAACTCAAGAAATATTTCT
The DNA here is from genome assembly GCA_947361185.1 of Charanyca ferruginea. Classification (NCBI taxonomy): domain Eukaryota; kingdom Metazoa; phylum Arthropoda; class Insecta; order Lepidoptera; family Noctuidae; genus Charanyca; species Charanyca ferruginea. The sequence continues at coordinate 23,883,195 of OX376059.1, read as the reverse complement.
TTTTTGTAATTATTTCGTTGAGTAAATTACTTGCTGTTGATTTATTTAAATGTAAATTCATTACAAGTTAATTTGCTCATATGATCGATACGGTTTTTATTGTTTGTTATTGGTTCTATGTTATAGGACCTCAAAAGCAATTTTCTTGTCGGATTAACTCTGGTACTATTTCAAAATCAGTAACTTAACTTGAGTAGGACAGGTTTCATGAGATTATAAATAAAGTTTATTTTAAAAGCAAACCATTTATTCCTAGAATTCGGCGGATCAACAAGTCTGTTACCATTAGTTACCACCCTATCAAACAAATAATTGCCAACACGTCATTGGGACACATACTTTGGCTTTTTCATACAAATAGTTATCCGTAGTAAGCCACAGACCCTCTCATCGATAGATATCGTGTGCCGGTAAGATTCCTTACTCTCTTATAAATAATTGGAACATCATAACCACAGACAGATAGGTTTTTCTATTACCAGTATGCCGAAATTGGAGATAGAATAGGTAATTGGGTAAGAGAGTATAAAGAGAGTTATAAATATTATTGTGGATGGACAGAGAGAAAGTCAAAAGACGAACAAAAGATGGATAGATTAAGCGAAGAATTATATAAAACCAGCTTTTACCCGCGACTTCGTCCGCGTGAATGTCGGTTTTCGACGACGACGTCGCAAATTAAAACGTATGTATGCCAATGTCCTTCCCCAGGGTTCAAGCTATTTTCATACATTTCATCATAATCGGTTTAGCCGTTTCATCGTAAAAGCGTAACAGACAGAGTTACTTTCTCATTTATAATATTAGTTAGTAAAATAGTATAGTTAGTATGGATAGAAGGTGAGAAAGATAGGACGAAATGGAATATGTCGATATGTTGCGACGACAGCAAATAAAATGGAAAAAGGGCTGAAAACCGATGATTTTAGTTATAACTGTTATATAGAATTAGTGAACATGAAGGTGACTGCGACAACTCGTATAATAACTAATGTCGCTTGCCAAATGAAGTACTTAGTTTATTAGTTTTTGCCCTGGCTGGAGGCCCTAAAAATCACTTTTTAAGGCACCACAGGATTGTCCGGTTAAGCAGTAACCAACCCTTAGGTTGAACTGCGAGATGCCATACAGGAAAAAAAGAAAAAAAAAAACCAAATTAATTCAGTATGCTACAAGCTAACGGTGGTTCAACTTGTCCCTTCTTTTCGCATACATATCAATAACAATACGTTATCTAAGCGATATAATCTCATGAATAATTATGTAAAAGTGACACACGTACCTATTATTATTCCGTCTCGAGAGTGTATCCCCGGCGTCGCTCTCTCCTCCACTCAGCACATCCATACTGTTCACTGACTCTGACACTATCGTCACTGCGGATATTAAACACATTTACTTTATCATTCTAGTAATCTAAAAACGAGATAACTGTAATGATTACAGATAGTCTATATCATTATATGGTTATGACTAAAGTATCATGGTCATACGGCTTCTGCGTACTAGGTATATTTTGTTTACTTATACATTGTTATAGGTGACCTGAGGACCTAGGTGGTGCGGAAAAAAGTTTCTGGAAGGACTTTTGGAAAATCTTTGCCCAGCAGTGGTTTTTTTTTATATTGTTATAGGCTTGCGTTTGACCGCAACTCACCTGATCTTAAGTGATGATGCGGCCTAAGGTGGAGCACGCTTGCCTAGAATAAACCGGTTCACTCGTGCCTTGAAGATACCCAGATTATATGTATCAGGGAATAGAGAGGCGGGCAGTGAATTCCACAGTCTGGCAGTTCGCACAATAAATGTGGAAGTAAAGCGCTTGGTTTGAGACCGTGGAACTTCAACCGTATAGCGGTGACGCTTCGCCGTATCCCTGCTCGTCCGGTGATGGAATGGGGATGGGGGAATTAAGTTGTGCAATTCCAAAGCACACTCTCCGAAATGTACCCGATAAAAGGTTGAAAAAAAGGACCAGGGTACTCTTAGGACGCTGCATCAGGCTACATCTACATATTAGGGCCTTTTTCCTGTCATGCGGATTATCGCCCGCGCGCGGATCTGGCCCGCATGCGGGTGACAACACTCTCCTGGCCATACGCAGGACAAAGATTTCGTTTGCCGCTGCAGTGTCGTGCGTGTCGCCAGTGACTAAACTCATGCGTACTATGACCGTGCGTGCGACCCGCGTCACAGTAAAAACAACACTGAAGGCAGAAGAACGGTTTTCGAGTTTTCGAAGGGTTTCTCGCCCGCAGCCAGTCCGCGTTCCGCGAGCGTGCTGCCCGCATGATAGGAAAAACATGTATGAAATACGGATGAGACCCGCGTGCGGACGAAAACACGCGTGACAGGAAAAGGACCCTTATAAATTAAAGTCACCCGCCGCGCTGAGTTAATTCATTCATGCTAATCTCAAACACACTACTGTACGAATTTTCAAATGGTTTTCATCAATAGAAAGAGGAATTATCTAAGAAGGTTATGTTACAGGTTATCATTAATAAGTGATACCCGTGCGAGGCACAGGCGGGTCGAAAGTCAATACTAAATTAAAACAAACAAAATACTATTTTGTATGTAATTGTTAGTAATGATGATGACACACAGTTCTTTTTGACGGAAATATGTAAGAATCAATTAATTACCCTCCAGGGGGCACATGTGCAGAGTTAGATCGATATTCGTCAGAATCATACTAAGATCAAGTCATAACACATCTGCGAAGTATAATATGCCTATCCCAGACGTGTGTTATTGTTGCTTCTTATATTATTACCTACGTAGACCTGACGAGAACAATTCTTAAAAAAAAATAGTTATTTATGTGTCCCACTGCTGGGCAAAGGCCTCTCCTTTCTCCTTTAAAACTTCCCGATCTTGTACGATCTCTGCCCACGTTTGCCCCGCAAATATGGTCAGATCGTCACACCACCTTCGTTTCGGTCGGTCTTGGCGGGGATGTCCTCCTTCAAGTACCTAATACTAATTTATGTAGTAATAGAAAAAAAAACTTACCATTAACATTCCCATTAACAGTACCGATTGTATCATTATTATTCTCGCTGTTCCTCTTGTTGTCCAAGACATCGTGGCCATTGGTCAAGGGTCGGGAGACTAAAGGCGTCGATGCAAATATAGGCACGCCTGCGATACTGTTCTCGGTGACCGATGAGGGAGACATGCAGAGACTTGCAGAGGAGACTGTATTATCTTCCTCGGCTGATGTCTCGTCTGTGGAGGAGAGAAAAGGTTGTAGAAGCTGTTTTGTGAGGCCAGCGTGGGGAGTGGGCTTGATAATTTTCGTTATTTTTGATACAGTATAAATTATATCGGAAGGCCACATTCCATTCTAGGTATAAATAATTTATTGGTAAAAAGACATAGTGGGGAAAAAAGAGTACGTCGGGATATCACTGGTAATACTTGCTATAAGATATTTTTTGCATTTATAATCTTATATTAATTCATTAAAATTGTGTACAGACTTGAAAGTGAATCACCAATGACACACTGACATAAAATAGTAAAATAAAACATTTATCAAAATATATTTATAAAACAAAAGAGAAAGCATGCAGGGGAAAAGCAAATCTGTGAACAAAAGAAAAATCCTGAAAAACAAAATAAAAAAAGCAGAACAACCTGTTCAAAGAAAGAAATATTAAATTATTAACAACTACACTACTATTTGAACGAAATAAACATGTAGGATGGATCATTTTTGAGCTTAGACGAAGATTAAGATCACAGCGACTTAAAAAACCGCAAATTTTTTTTTCAATGATTACTACTGTGTCATTGATTTGAGTACACAAGGCAGACTTAATATTCCATTTGAACTCTTAAATCTTCGCAAAAGCCAAACCAATATGAACTTTATTAATACGGCTACAGACACCAAAAATCAATTGCCATCTGGAATACATTTAGTATGGCAATAGCAAAACTGTGACGTCACTTATTTGACAACAATGTCTTGGATTTATTGGTAAATGATATTTACACCCGTAGTACTTCATAAACTTACATGAAAATTCCTGGCAGCTTATAAAAAAAAAGGTACAGAACCAAAACAAAAAACATAACAGTAAAAACGCGTATATTTTTTATTTATTTATTGTTTAACTATCCCCGGCAAGGCGGGGTAGTGCCGTGTATTGCGGGACACAGTACACTAACACTCACATATAAATTCAAAAAGGAAGTAACGTTTCAATAACGAAACAATATTTAAATTACATGACTTAATGCGTCCGCTTTGGACGTGACTGTGAACGAGAACTTTCTCTTGTCGATGGAACGAATGAACGAACGCTGTAATGAACGTTAAGTTTAAACTGGGGGGCAAATCTGCTTAGTTTTAAAAACGTTCCCATTCTAAGCTCAGTTTTAATTTGTCAAAAACGCCTCTATTTATTACCTACATTTTTGACAAGATTTTGACATTGATTGTCGCTGAGAACGCGAGTAGATTGTGAACGTTTTTAATTTGTAGAATTGGCCTCCTGCAAGCTGTTTTGTTTCGATTGCAATCGAGCTTTAGCATCTTTTTTTCAGACTCATGTTCAACAACTGCCTTCGTCTTTGATAATTAACAGTAGCATTTTTTTAATTTCTTTGGAGGCAAACAAGTCGACGGCCCATCTAATGTTAAGTGGTCACCGCTTGCCTATAGACATCTGCGTTACCAGAAGACATGCAGCCAGCCAGCGTTGCTCTCCCAGAATCAAAGTTGAAGCATCTTATTAAGTATGTAGTGGTAGTATTTCCCTAACGAGTCATTTACAGAGGTCTACCTGGTGAGGAGTTAATATGATTATCTTCATAATAGACGTTCTTGACTCTTTTAGCACGATTAATTATCGGCTCTAATATTTCGGTTGATTGATTGATGTTTAAAGAATTCCTCAAGATTATAATTTCCATTTGCTATCCCAGTTCCAATAGTTCATGGTACACATCCGAAGCGGGCGTTCAAACATAAACAATTCAATGAAATTGTAACATTACAGTCTATTCGGATTGTACACTCTCAATCGAAAAGTCGAAATACTTAATTACTAAGATTTTTTTTTTAATATCGTACCGTACAGTTATTGCGCTAACTAGGGAGGTCATCGACCTCTTACACGCTAGTAGACTAAAATTGCTTCGTGCACACACGACCATTTAATCTTTTAATTCAATTATAATTGAACACTATTTAGCACAGGGTTTATAGGATAATATTTGAATATAAACAATTTTCTGATATGCAAGTATCAAGATTGTAAGCTACATTTTTCTACATTAATCGCATCATTTAGTTGAAATTTCAGTCATTGTTAAGTTAAAACAAAACATTCAATAAAATTATAGATAAACTCGAACGTTACTCCCTAAAACATTACTTTATACTTGCATATCAGAAAAGTATTGAAAAACATTATAAACAATGTAAAGGGTTCGATACAGCTAAAATTTCATAAGTTTAGGAGTTTATTATATGCAAATAATATAACAGTTTCTATAACTAGTGGCTTACCCAATGTATAACGTAAAATATATTTTGTTTAAAACATGACCAATATTTGTGTGATAAAATATTTCACTACGAATAAATAAAGTATTTATATTATATAGGCTGTTGTACACAAGTCAGTCTGAATTAGGTGTTTCTGATTCAAAAGGAAGCATCCTCATTAATCCCTAAGCAGTCAAAATCAAATTGAGACTACTCATGTTTTATTGTCATCATTGATCATGTATCAGTATATTTTATTTCATAAAACATACTGTTAAAGTATCAAGATTTTGTACATCGATCATTACTATTACTCATGACGGTTAAGTTCTTATCAATGCAATATTATGCAAGAAGCCAGCTATGATAAGAGTGGAGGGAACACATCAGAGTTAAGTGACATTCGCAATGAAGCGTGCCTCTCTTTTGCGTCAGGGTGCATGCTGTCTCCTAAAAATATTGTTACCATAACTGAGCATGGCGGTTGAGAGCAATGTCATGCTCAAACAAATGTCTCCTTAGTGGTGGCACAGTATAAAAACATACAGTAGGACGACGCCTTTGATCTTCTTGTAAATGCCGACAACGTGTAGACATTGTCGCAATAGCTAGGGTTGTCTCAAGTAAACAATATTTTTTAATTTATTTTAGATCAACATTATTATTAACACCAACCATTATCAAAAATATCGTTTTTTAAACAGTTTTATTTAGCTTGCCCTGTTTGTTTATTTATTTGTTTGGATCAAATCAAGTAATTGAAATTTGACCCCCTTCCTGTTGACGGATTATTTTGAAATTTGTTATGCACCTAATCAGTATATCAGTATAATTTAACAAATTCGGTATCATTGTAAATCCAAGATGGCTGCCACTACTAAATGGCGGATTACATATTTTATCACTACTTCCTCAATATAAGTATCAAATGAAAGGGCTTGATTAGTAAAATAGAGTTCGTTATGAAAAGCTAATATGGCCATCAACAAAATGGCCATTTAATTTTTCTTTTCACAACCCTTTAATATGGGTATCTATGCTATAACAAATTTAAAATATACTTAACAAAATTAAAAACTTAAAATAAAAAATGAGCAAAAAATGTTTAAGTTAAACGGTTTTATTGAAAATAAAGATTAAAATGACATAGACAATGTAGTACTTAAAGCTAAAAAATAATTTAGTAGGTCCTAGCTACAAAAATAAAATCGTTGCGCGAATGAAATTTTAATCAAGCGTTTAACTTTAAAAAAAATTATAGGTAAGAATGTACTCATTAAACGGTTTTATTTAGCTGGACTTGTTTATTTGGGTCAAATCTAGCAATTGAAATTTGACCCCCTTCGTGTTTACGGATTGATCTGAAATTTGGTACGCACCTTTAGTTCTCATGACAATATAATTTAATACATTCGGTTTCATTGTAAATCCAAGATTTAAATCCCATTTTTCTTTTCACAACCCCTTCAATATGGATATCAAATGAAAGGGCTTGAGCAACAAAATGCTGTAATATGCTTTGACAGATTTAAAAAGGAACAAAACTAAAAACTTGTAAATCAAAATTTAATAAAAAAAATGGTTTTAAATCTTGGATCATCTTTGATTCTAATTTCGACCCCATAATCGTTTTAAGCGACCTTGAAAACCTTGAAAATGACACCCATGACGAAAAATTGCAAATTTTCTTCGGCGCCATCTTGAATTCTAATTTCGACCCCGTAATCGTTTTAAGCGACCTCGAGAACCATGAAAATGACACCCATGACGAAAAATTTGCAAATTTTCCTCGGCGCCATCTTGGATTCTAATTTTCACCCCATAATCGTTTTTAGCGACCTCGAGAACCATAAAAATGACACCCATGACGAAAATATTGCAAATTTTCGTCGACGCCATCTTGGATTTTAATTTCGACCTCATAGTCGTTTTTAGCGACCTCGAAAACCATGAAAATGACACCCATGACGTAAATTTTGCAAATTTTCGTCGACGCCATCTTGGATTCTAATTTCGACCCCATAATCGTTTTAAGCGAACTCGAGAACCATGGAAATGATACCCATGACGAAAAATTCGCAAATTTTCGTCGGCGCCATCTTGGCCGGCGCACAATAAATAAATGTCGGCTACACGTCGCGCCGCCAAGTTGGCGGCAAGGGCTCAGGATAATTTCAAGTATTTTCTTTCTATCAAATAAACAATATTTTATTTATTTGGTTACCTTTCATCCATGCGCGGAAATTGATAAAATTGCAGTTCTTTATTAATGGAAGATGACGACTTGCTAAAAGATTGCAAGTCGTCATCTTCCATTAATAAAGAACTGCAATTTTGCAATCGTGCAATACACGTCGTATGCACCATTTTAATAAAATTATTTTACATTAATTAAAACAAAAAGAAACTGACACATGATAGCCCTGAAAGTTTTCTCCCGAACTACTAACACGGTAGCGTATGCAGTTCGGGAGCGCCCTTCCCCCGTCTCGCCCCTCACGCCCCGCACGATTGCCCTGTCTAGACGTCTTCGTCGGACGACTGTATGATTTATAGACTGTGGTGGTGGCGTGCGGGTTAGAACATTCGGTTACCTTCAAAATGATTGAGCTAAATGGTCAGCACCGTCATGTTCGTGAACGGGCGCTGTCAGTTGAGATTGGTCATCTCTTACCGTCATCGCTTTTATCTTTTTTATTAGTTAATATTTTGGATTGCTCTCCACCTACATTGTTTTCATATATAGAAGCAACAAGAATAATGTAACTAGGATTTTGTAAAAACTTGATTAAAAAGTTTCTTGCTCATTATTCTCCATAGAAACCTACCCTACGTTTTAGAACGAGCAACTAGCGATAACTTTTTAGCTAAATGACTCCTTGACAATTTAAAAGTGCCTGTAAATGATTTCATTGAAATAAATTGCCTTGACTTTGACCAGAAAGAGACACCGTTCTCTGGCGCGGAAGAGAGCTTCTTGGATATTATGGATGTTTCATTAAACTTCTTTTTCTAGTGGCTCCCCTAACTACGAAGGTTAATAATAGATGTTTCATGAATTAATTCATCTTATTCAGTTTGACTTGTTTTCATACAACAACCTGTAGATATTCATAAGTTCACAAGAACAAATATCACGTTATGCAAACAATATCATCTTTAGAACATTCAATACTTCAACCTATCAGACATAAGTGAATTTTTATTATATTTAATATTCAATATACTCCACTCATTATACGACTGACTTAACTAACTCTAAGTTCTCAAAAGAATCTTCTCACATCTACACCGACACACAATTCGTCTATTTTTTTCGATAAATTTATTCCTATCTAAATATAAATGAATTGCAGAAGGAAATGTCCTTTATTTGTTTATTCGCAAATTAAATTGTACTAGTTCACGCAGTTTTGTGTTTACACAGCGTGTTAGCTGAAACTATACCTTATGCAGCATTGATATTGTATAATTGTAAAAAAATGACAAAGCGAGTAAGTACCTACCTGTGGAATATTTCTGTTAGTAATCATTATAATAGCGCAGATATTCTCGATTTATAATTCGTACTACTTTCTAAAGAGAGTTTTAGGAAAGACGTACGATATTTCCTTCATTTCTATCAATAAATCCCTTGTTATATTCCTCAGAATTTAATTTCAAAATATTCTGACGTCATGCGATATCTTTGAACGAAACAGCTACTGCTTTGTGCGCTACAACACAACAAAAGCATGAATAAAGCATGAAAATATAATTTATGACGAAACAAAAATGTATGTAAAACATTGTATTGTAACTTATGCATCTTCTTGTTGATTAAACCAATAAATTCTAACATTAGTCACAAGTCTACGGTCAAATATCCATTGTCTATGGAAGAAATTTAGATTACGCGACGCAGTCATTAACTTCGATGATAGTTAAATAAACAGCGCTAAACCACAAACACGACACATAATCTCATATCTATTTCAACTATAACTTATTTAAGATTCCCAAAATTCATTATTAAAAAAGTTACAATAAATGATCATAATAAATGTTGGACAAAATTGAGCAGATATGGCACGAATGCAGATCCCATGTTGTAATAACTAAGTAGTGTCATAGACAAAAGTAAATTAAATTTAGGCTTTAAAACTAAGATTTCGTGCTGAGTGCGCAAAAACAATCGCTTGAGCAGTAAATGCCTTAACAAAACAACTCAGATCTTGGATCTCGTCACCACACAAAGTAAATCACAGCCTTTACAATAAATACTATTTTCAGGATATTTTTTATCAACGAATATAACTTTTATAAAGAATAAAACACTAAAATATACGACTAGAAGAATTTGGCACTACGTTTTTAATATACCTGTATTGCATTTCGAAGCTTTAACTCTAGGGTGTAAACAAAGTTTAACGTAACGAGTATAAGGACAGTTTTATAAGTTATGGATATATTGATCAGAATTTCGTGAGACGTCTGAAAATGTATAATGTAGATCAATACACATATAACTACACCTAAATACTTAACAAGCTATAGGTATGAGTCCGCGTTCACACGATAGTCGAAAGGGTTGCGCTATCCGGGAATTGGCACTAGATATTTTTTAATTCAATATTTTGCTAAATATTTAAAGTGACAATGTAAATATTCAATATATAATGAGTACCCTAATATCAATATAACAATAATTGCATTAATTGGAATTTAAATTTCGAAACGTTAATCGGCCGGCACGCTCACATACCGAATAGGGAACGTTCAGCCGAGGCGAGGGGTGACAACGACCAAACTGAATATAATATGAAATTGTATGTACCGCAAACTACAAGTAAATTTATTCATTCTCGTCATCGGAACAAAGAGGCGGGGGCAGCGTGGACACGTCAAACTTCTGCTCAGGGCTGTCGCTAGAAGCCTGTGAGTCGACGTAGTGACTAGAATAGAACCTCTCTACATTATTCAGACTGAAACGTTGGTCGAGATCTCGGGCGTAATGCTCCTGATTACCATCCCTGTTCTCATCGAGACCATGCTCGTATTGCGGGTAACATTCCTGCGTCTGGAACATTACCACTTCTTCGTAATGTTCTGGATAGGGACTGCCTCTGTATTCTTCGTACTCGTCTTTATCATGCGGCAGCTCCGTATCAGAATAAGCTACTGACTCTCCGCGCTCAAACAAGTAGCTACCAGATTTGGGGATTTTAGGAGCCCGCTTTATAGTGTCAATCGGGTAAGCGTAGTCATCAGAGTCATCTCTGTCACTTTGTTCCTCGTAGAACACCACTTGCTGGTGTTGACCAGATGGCTCGCCTAGAGCTGGGTCGTCAGCCTGACGGTACACCGTAGTTGACTTGGATTTCTTCAGAGATGACTGGCGACTACTCTTATTTGAATAAGAAATCCTCGGAGGGCTGTCCTCTGAAACGTATGGAGGTTCCTGAGAATCAAGGTAAGGATGACGCAAACGACCCAATCTATCAAACCGAGGAAAACCCATTTCATCCTCATCAGCGGAAGAACCGAATCCTTGGAATTGCATTGGTGCTATATTAATCGGGAATTGTTGCGCTTCATAATTGGCACTTTTATACTTTGCGTATTCATCTTGTCCCTCATCCTCGGAATAACTAGCCTCCTGGATATCATAATGCTTTGAATCACCTTTCGACATTTCTGAGGAACCCGATTCTACTTCAGGGACATAGCTATCGGAGCATTCCGAGCTTTCCATTCGACGTAGAGATTCTTCTACGGCCAGATATTTGCTGCCCAGCATGTCACTTTCTGAAGAGTATTGGCTCTTGGTCGAATCTTCCTCTAGCACGTCTTGTATCCTCTCCTGTCTCTTGCGAGCGCTTGTCACTTGCTTTTTGCGTCTGAACGTCTTCATGCGCTCTCGTGGATCTCGTATGACATCCAATGAGCTATCAGTGTCATTGCCACTCGGGGGACTCTTCAGGGAAATGTTACGGACGAGAAGTGATTTCTTTACGGGCGCTTTCAATGGTTGTATCGGAGGAGACTCGGAGCTCAGACTGCTAGAGTAATAAGGCGAACATCGAGATAAAGGAGTTTTCCCTGACCTTTCAGCAGATTTCTTTTCCGAAAGTTCCCTGTGCACGGAAGGTATTTCTGGGACTGCGATGATTGGCAAATCTGAGGAAGCAAGATAATGTTCGTGGAAAGACCAGCTCTTGGGCTTGCTGCGATACTGCTGGTTAGTTTTATACTCTTTTATCTGATTCTTCGAGAGCGTCTTGTCATCGTAACTCGCGTGTTTAGCCAACGGCTTGTAATCAGACCGTATGAATTTACTGCTAGTTCCTTCTTCACGCATAATGTTAGAAAATTCTTGACTCTGGTAGCGCTCACTGTGTTTTTCTTCTTGACTGTAAAGCTGAGACGGCATGTCTATATCTAGCTCTGGTTGTTCACTTACGAAGTAAGGTTTGAACCCGCTATCTTCACTCTGACATCGCATGGTTGGCTTCGAGTATCGATGTGTTTGTTCCTCGTAGCTCATACTTTTCGGCGGCACCTTTGGGTAACGTTCATGGGTTTCATCTTGTGGGGGAAAACCTTGCCTGTCAAATCTCAGCACCCCATTGGCATGTTTCTGTAAGCTACTTAAAGAACTAGAGCTAGACTTATCTGATTTATCGCTGTAACTTATAGATGATGATTTATCTGTTTTGCCAGTGTAAGACGCGGTCAATCTGAGTACAGGTTCCTTTGCCTCTTCTATTTCCTTTGTAGGCGACGATACTCTGGTTATAATGATTTCTGTATCATGTTTGTCATCGACATTGATATCTTTAACTATTGTGTCATCGGATTTCGTACTATCTGCCTCCCCTTGGTCATCTCGAGCCGTGGCCACGAGAGTATGGCTAGTACTAGCAGACCAATCTGATATAGACTGAGCGAGTGTTAAAGTACTGTCGCTCTTTGTGCCAGAGCTACTGTCCATACCTTTCCTAGAAATAGTGGTATCAGAGCTGCACAGTTTGTCGTATTTTACGTTATCCGAGCTTTTATCAAGACTGCTGCTTTTCGAGCTCATCTCTGTTTGAGAACCCAGTTTTAGTTTCTGTTCACTTTTCTTACTCCCATGCGAAGAGTATGCCTTCGCGGCTTTATCAGACTTGTCACTCTTAGGCACCGAAACAGCTGATATACTTTCAGAAGCCGATAGATTAGCGTACTGACGTACTGTGTTCGTTCCGGTAGACCATTCAGAAATACTGAGACAAATGGATGTGTCCTCTGAATGCGAACTGTGCGTGCATTTCTTCTGAGGTAATCCAATTTTGACCGTACCGTCCAAATCGGTGCCAAAAGAACTAGTTTCTTCCTCTGAATGGCTGCTATGACTGCATCTCTTACAAGTACCAGCACTTCCTGTACTTAATTTAGTCACCGCACGAACAGTATCTTCAGCATTCGTCGACAGAAGATCATCGATAGACGTATCAGAATTATTTGACCCGAACGAATATTTTTGTGTGCCCAGTTGCGAAAAACCTTTATCGAAATCTGGCGAGAGCGACTTGCTATCACCACCGAAAACATCATCAGCATACAAGTGATCGTCCTCGTATATCGGACTGTGGTTGGTAGGAGACTTTTGGGGCTGATTTATTATAACTCTATCTTCCAAATTGTTTTTAATGTTAAACGACTTATGTTCGGAGCGTGTACAACAGGACCCCACATCGCCCATAAGACATGTAGCCTTACTGATAGTACCACTTAAGCACGACTTATCATAATTAGGTACCACGCTTTTATGGCAAGTGTATTCTTCTTGCTTCTCCAATGGCTCTACCATGTACCCTGACTGATCATATGGAATCAGCTTAGTATTTTTCGGAGAATTTTCATCGCTTAATTCAGCAGACTTTTCAGATTTCGATTCTGGTCTATCTTTTTCCAAATCATCGTCGTTATTTAATGTGTCACTGTCGTCATCTGATCCCTCTAAATGATCTTTTGAACTCTCCGATTGTAATGTCACTTTGGTGGGTATTTCAGGCTCGTTGCTCATGTAATAAATGTGGACTTTTTCTATGATTGGTGTTTCTAATAAGCTTGATGGGAGTGAAGGCCATTGGTCGAAATCACTCGACTCTTTTCTACCAATCTCATCCAAATTAACTGGTCTGCTCACTACTTGTGTTGGTAACTCTGGTAACGGCCAATCATCGGATTCTTGGCTCTCACTAGCAGAAGATTGTTTCGATGGTGGCATGGGTGCAGGCCCCTTTGGCTTACCTGGACTATCGTTAGACCTCTTAGCATCCAATGCATCAAAAGCTCTGCTAGCTTTTTCAACATCTCGTTTGGACTCATACATTTCACTTATTTTAGTTTGATCTATTGGTATGTCGGGCATTTCTGCCGAAGTGCGTCTATCTGCGTCCGATATGTATGCGACATTTGCGTTGCTAGGCGGATCAGAGCTAAGACTAGCTTGATGATCACTGGAGTTAAGAGATTCCTCATTAATGCTCTCTGATCGAGAACAAGCTTTAGTAGAATCTTCATCAGCGCTGGTCTTTTCAGACGCAGTACTACGCTCTGATATGCGTGATAAAGTACGGCCGAATGTTTGGCCGTACCCAATTACAACATCCGAAGTTCCTCCACCACCACTGGATGATGTAGCAGGGTAGAGGAAGTTGACTGGAAAATCGTTCAAATCATCTGTGAAATCTGCATCAGTCGAATCTTTAGATGTATTGGCAGACAGAGGAGGATTTTTCGAAAAAGTTTGGAAGTCATCTAGCATCCTTTGGTTGTTGTACTCAAAAACTTCTTTATTGATGGCCAAGTTTTCATATCCTTCGTGATCTTGAGGTATCCAAGCTTCTTCAATACTCGTGCTATTTTCACTGCCAGAAGCACCAAAGAAGGGTCTCCATGTTGGTTTCAACTCCTCACCTCTGCGATAAGCTTCACCGAGAGACCCAGAAGTAGATTCTGTTGTTTCAAACGACCCACGTGATTCAACGCTAAGAGATCCCCGGGAATCCATACTCGATTTTGATGAACTCTTCTGGTCGTCAAGAAGACGTCCCTTTCTTCTGGACGAGGAGTCGTCAACACTGAGGGATCCTTTTGAAGGAGTGGTCGTGGTCGTAGTGTCAACACTCGACTTAGACGAACTCTTTTGATCGTGGTCTTTAAGAGCCCTCTTTTTCATAATGTCGCCTCTTTCAAATGAAGACGTAATGACGTTGCCGTCGTCATCGAAATCAATAGTAGTGTTTTGATCCTCTTGAGATATAGTTATAGCAATTTTAGTCTTTTTAACAGTCTTTTGCAGTTCCTTAGCTGCATCAGAAGCTTTAGAGGCAGCCGATTGACTAGATTCAGATTCTTCTATAACGGCTTTACCTATTTTGTCAAGGCCGCTCTTTTTAACACTTGGCCGTGACAACTGTTCAACAGTCCTATCAATGCTCTCTGAGCTGGAATCTGAATCAGTGGGAGCTTTCTGAGAATCCACTTGACCCTGTTTTTCCAAAGTCGGTGTAGGAGATTTTCTAGCACCGTACTTTGACGGACTCCTAGGACTTTCAATGCGAGTGATTTCTGGTATTGGTGAAGGCGATTTAGAATTCGATTTTGAGTGGTCACTAGAAAGTGTGTGTTGAGACAGCAAATGCTCCTCTCCATATTCCATCGCCTGTTTCAGTTCTTCCAAGCATTCCCTATCCTTTTTATTGAGTTTTTCGATATCTTGCGATATGCCCAGAGGCCTAGCGATCGAACAACTAACACTAGACTCGTCGTCAATGGAACTGCCTTTAATGTGACTTGATGGACTAGCATCTTTCTCAATGCTGGTCCAAGAAGTCGACTCTGAACTTCGGGAACGTTCTGCACTTAACTTTAACAGTTCAGTACGTCTTGACTTCGCAGTCAATAACGTTCTTTGGTCCGGCTTTTGTTCAGTAGGAGATTTATCACTGCCAGAACTACCAGTGTGCTCGCCTTCAGATTTATTAGACTTCGACGTACTGGAATCAATGAATGGTATGTTCTCTATCGTGGGACTGTTCTCTTGAGGTGGTGTCACAATAATTTTATTCTTATTTTTCCATTTCATGGACAAGTCTATATTCTTAGGAGGTTCTCGAGAGATTTTGGAACAACGTTCTGTTTCACTATCTGACATGATTTGTGATATGGATTCTTGTTTTAGGAACTCCATCAAGCTTGCTGATGATTCATCAAATGTTCCTTGAGGATCCAAGGTTTTCTTTCCGCGAGTTCTGCTGCTAGCGTCAGAGAGAGGTAGCTCAGTGTCTAAAGTAGTTTCTTCGTAATCGACAGTGACCCATGAGCCAGAATCGTCGCTCATACCGCGAGGGATCTTGGTTTTCTTCTGTTCTTGGTCTGATGAACTGTCAGCATCGATGTAGGGTAGGGATAAGCCAAGCATGTTACTTTCGTCAGACACTTTCAAGTCGCTAACTTCAGTTAAAGATTCTTCCTCGCTAGTCAAACGAGTTACTTCTGCTTTTCGTTCGGCAGTCACTAATGAGTGAATGTCCTGATTACTCTTACTTTCTTGAAGTTCAGTTTGCCTTTGCTTGTTGTAGATATCCATTTTACGACGTTCCATAATAACTGTTTGTGTGTCATTTTCAATGATTGTGTTTTGAGAGCTGGTCATCCATTCCATTGAAGAATCATCCTCAGTTTTGTCTTTGTAACTATGTGAAGGTGATGTATCCTTTGTTTCTTTTACTTCGTCTTTTGGTAATATTTCAGGCTCTTCAACAACAGTTGGATGAACGTCTACTTTGACAACTTCTTGTTTGAAATGTTTTTCATTTTCAGGCAGCATTGACGCTGGTGTCACGTAATTTCGGTCCAAACTCTTCGATTTTATTTTGGAATCCAAATGAACTTCTACCTTTCTGTCTAAACTCTTTGATTTAGCTCCGGGACTTATTTTTTGATAAACAACTTTACCTTCGATCTGTTGTTTGATCTCCTGTTTCTTAGACAAAGTTTTAGGTGATTTCTGTAATGCAGCAAGATCATCAAAATTATCTTCTAATGGTGGACTCGATTTGTCATCCATGCTCTTATTCATTTTGTTGGGTGTTTTCGGTGTCTTTTGGTCCTCAAAACTTCTGCTGATTTTCCCGGTTAATTTGTTATCTAATTTCTTTGGAGATTTTGCAATGAAAACATGGTCCTCTGCTTTGCTATTAATCTTAGTGTCAATAATTATCTTATCTCCTTCTGTTTTGACAACGATCTTATCTTCTGGTGGTGGGAATGGCGGCAAAGTATCTTTAACTGGGCTAATCAACGTTTTAGTTTGCTTCAAAGCAGCTTCAAACAGCATCTGTTGCTTCTCTTTACGTTTAGCAATTTCTGTGTCACTTTCTTCTTGCGATTTAGTTCTTTCCTTACTACTGCCACGTTTAACATCCATCTTCTCCAATGACTTAGACTTTTCTTTCGCCATTTTCTTAGCAGTTTGTTCCAGTTCCTGGCTTTTGGCTCTGGCCATGTCGAGGGGAGGTACGGTGAGAAAGTCTGGACGCTCTTTCAAAGACGAAGGCAATGACTTTTGTGTTTGCAGCGCTTTTATTTTAGTGGCATTCGTGTCTAGAGAACCGCCTTTGTTGAGTTTACTGCTTATCTTTTGTTTCTCATCAGGTTTAGGTTTAAGAGTTAGTTTCTTCTTCTCCTTACGTTTTATTCTCTCAATATCCGGCACTATCTGGTCTTCGCTTAGGTCTGATAACTTCCTTATACTGCCTCTTGGCGAGTTCAATGAAGAAGTAGGCGATCGCGATGGCGACTTTGAAATTGGTGAGCGAGATAACGGTGATCTGTTAAGTGGCGAGCGAGCCGCTTGCGACTTTAATTTAGTCAAGTCATATCTGCGTTTGAACGACCGTGGACGACGTTGCTCTACTAAATCTTCCAAGAGCTGCAACTCTTCATTGTCTATAATAACGGACTTCAAGTCTTCATGTTCTGGATGTTGTTCTTCCTCTACTTCATCAATTTTGTCAATGGTGTCTTTCTTTGCAGGCTGTTTACCTTTTTCGTCAATCAAAGGTTTTTCTTCTAGTATTTCACCTTCCTCATTAATATCTTCAACCGTATCGTCTTTAGAAGAGAAAGCATTCATAGGTGGCAGTCTATGTAACTGGATTACGGGCGTGTCCAAGCTTTTAGCTCTGCGGCTAGCTGTTGGCGAGTCTAGTGTCGCTTTCTGGCGTTGAAGCGAGAATACCGACCCTTCGGAAAGATTTAGTCTAGCATGAGCAAACAGTATTGGAGTACCACCAGGTTTACGCAACATCGGCGATATCAGCTCATCTCTTAGACTTTTCTTTACACCAAGCGTGGAAGGTTCCTTTTTCTCATCTTTAGCGTCATCTTTATCATCAGACAGAATGCCAGTAACTTTCTGAATTTCCATATCAGCTAGGTGTTCGTCCTCAGATTTGAGGAACTCGGTACTTTCTAATATCGGCGAGGGAATATTTTCGTTGTATTCCCAAGGTGAACTTTCTTTACTGGATTGTTTTGTCTCAGCGAATTTAATAGCGACGTCGTCTTCTGAACTCGGGATAGAAATGGAACGTTCAGAAATTCGGCGTAACTCTGTAGCATTACCACTAATGCTGTCGAGAACTTGAGGGTTGTATTTAGCTTCTAACTCCGCTAATTTCCTACATTGCGGCGGAGAGCCTTCGATTTCCGTCGAACTCATGGTTTGCCCTCTATGCCAAGCGCCAGAGGTAATTTTATCATACTCCAACTGCAAAATAGGTTCCAAGTCTTTCCGAGACTGTGGTGGTGAAAACTCAAGTTTCGGTGCAGCTTCTGTTGTACCGAAAACATCGTCTGAGTCAACACTTTCGTCATCAGACGAAAATGAAGTAATCCTGATCTTATTATTACTTTTCCCTTTAATTTTACTTCCTGGGCCCTTCTTTCCGGTACCTCTAGCCTTTTGGCCTCTTTTTGGAGGTAGTTTTTCAGACTTTGATTTGATGTCGGCTCGTAACTTTTCTGCAGCAGTCAGAGGCTTTGGTTCTTTGCAAATAGGTGGCTGTTGTACATTACGGCCGTTGATGGTAAACTTTATCTCGCACGGGTATATAGACTCTTGTCTGATACTGTCAGTTTTGGAACTAGTAGCTGAATCACTCTCTATCTGACTCAGTTTATTATTGAGTGTCTCAAGTAGAACAGGATCTAAGTTTTTGGTTATGTCCCTCTTAGGACTTGGTAAATGTTGCAATTGACAGCTTTTGTCAACTTCTAGTGTCACTGGATCCACTTTGGACAAATCAATATTTTGTGTAAACAGGAAATCTCTATTTTCAACTTCCAAGAATTTCGAAGAGTGCTCGACTTGTATACTGTTGCGTGGTGATTTTGGAGACTTGGGTGATTTCGGTGACTTAGGTGACTTAGGTGATTTGGGCGACTTTGGTGATTTCGGAGATTTCGGCGACTTTGGCGAACGTGGCGATTTAGGATGATCATGATACTTGCATCTAGGATGGGCACTGACGACATGACGGCCATTTTGTGGAGGAAGCATCACAATCTCCGGAGGCTGACGTTGATCGTCATGTGGAGATGGAGCAGTTCCATTCATTACATGTCGCTTATGTAACACATACGGAATATCGTACCCATCATCGACAACTTTCTTATTATCTTTGAAACCTGCTTTGAACGCATCGAATTCTTTAAAATAGTTCTTAGGTAAGTCAAATTGAGTTCGTATATGATCGGGCAGTCTCGATGGCAATTCGAAATGAGAACGCTTGGTCGCAATTGGCGGAGCACTGGGTATTTGACGGAATATGTAATCCTCATCACTGGATTCTGCTGGAGTCAAATCAATGGATTTTTGGTGCATTAACACATGTCTGCGAGAGTTAACGCTGCTGAAACGAGGTCTATTAGCCAAACTATTTGGGTCACTCTTAGTTCGCTCTACAGTCGGATGAGTGTAAGGAACTGTAGTGTCTGCCAAACGGCTACTTGAGCTCGTCTCAAGGATCAGCTTGGGATTATATTCGTCAAAGTGAGTCTTTGCCATTAACTCTTCCTTTAAATTCTCTTTCCTCACGATATGGGTGTGAACCTTACCGCGTTTATCAAATTCTGACTGGAGAATAGAAACTGTACCAGACTGGATAGCGGCTTGTTTAGCTTTGTTTTTAGCATACTCAATGCTGTCCATTGCTGGCAGAACTCTTACGTTGACATCAGACTCATTGGAAGACTCTTTCACGAGATGCGATGGAGCGTTCTCTTTGCTGATTGATCGCGTAAGTGATTCTATCTTCTCCTTATCGAAACTGAATACTGTGTCTGAAGAACGACGGCGCTGGTAGCTATGTATTTTTGCAGCCCTAGTTCCATCGATTTCGGTATCAAGACCGACGATCTTTTCTGGCCAAATATGTGTAGTGTTAGGGTGGATATCCTCCTCCTCAGTTGATAACTCATCGGATTTCTTCGGAGGACTGGAATCAGATTCGAACTGGCCCGGAAACTGGTCTAATTCCACATTCTGCAAGCTAGCAGAATGCAGAGGACTAGGCTCCTTGACATGCTTGCTATTGCTTGGAAAAGTCGAATACGGAGTAGATAGATAATAATTGGGAGAATTCGCCAGATTAGCGATCAAGTCCTCGTGAGACTTGTCAAAGAGGGACTTCTCCCGGTACTCCGGCTGTTCCATGCTAATAAAAGTGGCTTGTGTATCAAAGAAATCTTTGGTGGAATCGGGGCTAGACGAGGGCGAAATAGGTTCAAAGGGATCTATGTAAGCACTGGTAATACTACGTCGCCTCATGCTAATTTCGTCAGGCTCATATAAATTCTTCTTACAATCGTAATAATCTGACTTGGAGTCCTGACTAGAAGTTCGTGAACCGGACCTATCGGAACTTTTGCTTTTGAGAGTCTCGCGGGATTTCTTACTATCCGTATGATAAACGCTGTCCCGCGACTTTTTGCTGGACTCTGCACTACTTTTGGATATTTTAGAATCATAAATATCACTCTTCGACTCTTGGCTAGACGTTCGCGAGCCGAGCGCCCGTTTGATTTCCTTATAGAAATTACCATCAGAACGGACCGAGAGTTTCTCGCGAGGCAGGACTCGCGGGTCGTCGACGAGGAACGGATCGAGAGGGATATCGTTGTTGCTCCGGTAGTGGCACACCGCCTCGTCGGGCGCGCCCTCGTGGTCGTCACTCTCGGACAGGTGCGACAGCGAGCGGTCGTCGTCGGACGGCAGGTCGTTACCTGAGTCGAGCGAGCACGAGCGCGAGTGCGCGGCGCTGCGGCGCGGCTGCACGCGGGCGTAGCGCCGCGCGTCCGACTCGTCGTCGGAGCGCTCGATGAGCTCGTAGCTGTCGTGCGACAGGTCGTCCTGCGAGCCCGTGCGCGCGAACGGCGCCAGGTCGAGGCGCGGCTCACCGATGGCACCTGGAAACGAGGACGAATAGGCGCGGCCCAGCAGCACGCTCGCGGACTCCACGGAGCCGCGCTCGCCGAACACGAAGGCCCTGGTGCGCGCCTCGTCGTAGCGCGTCACGGGCGAGTCCAGGCGCGCCAGCGAGTCCAGGTCGGCCAGCAGCGAGCGCGCGTCGCGCCGGCGCTTGGCGCGGCCCGCCTCGTCGAAGCTGTAGTCGCGCAGGTTGCGGCACGACGCGCTGCGGCGCCACGTGATGCGCGCGCGCCCGGGACCCGGGGACGCGGGCCCCGGCGACGCGGGCCCCGAGGACGCGGGCCCCGCGTGCGACCCGCCCGAGCGGCTCGAGCGCGTGGACGGGCACGCGGAGTAGATGTTGCACTGCGACAGCTCGTACTCGAGCCGCTCGGACGACTTCTTAAAGCTCGAGGAATGCTTCGCGAGCACGAAGTCCGGGTAACCGCTAGAGGGGAGGTCGTCGGCGGGGGGCGGTGCACGTCGCGCGGTGAGCGGGGAGCGGGGCGAGGGGGGCGAGGCGGGGGGGCTCTGACCTGGGCGCGCACGCGGCGGCGGAGTGGGCGCGCGGCCGAGCCCACTCGCACGCGCCAAACTCGCCTGGCTCCATGTACTCTCCGGAGAAACCTGGACCACAACAACAACAGTTGCAGTTTGACTTCACATCATCATCAACAAAGGCCTCCCCCATTGAAGTAGTAATTATATTACGTATTATGTTATGTGCAAAATGTTGTTGGTTTACATTTATACTCCCATTTTAGTTTTAAATTTTTTATCATAACCTTGTAATGTGTAACCGTTTATTTTTCCAAATAAAATAATTGTTTTCCACAATCTCCACGCTTGACAAGCATCCTGGGGATCGCAGTGAGGTTATTAAGTACACACGGAAGCCGCTACTGCTCAACTTCCGGATTTTCCCTTAGTCACCTACTACGACACCCTCGGGATGAAATGGGTGGTTGCTGTACTGGCCCAGACACCGCACAAGGCACTTGACGGGGCGTTTGACTTCACATGTCAACATAAATATATCCATTACAGTATCGACTTACCAATGGTGTCGTCGTCCGATGAGGCAGAGGCGAATCCTCCGTAGGATGATGATTGACCTCGGCATGGGTCACTAACTCGGGAGCCTGTGGGATCAAACACTTTTATTAAGAGACGAGCCCTAAAAATCAATAATGACATATAGATAGACAGATCCCCGTGCCGTAAGTGCGTTACAGAAGACTGTGCAAGATGACCAGATGTGTGCATTAACATTTGATACCCTACACCCAAAAAGATATTATAAATAAGTAATATGACGAAACAAAATTATTTCAAATATTGGGATAAAAAATGAATGAAGAAGCGCCAAGCGCGCGAGTATTTTTATGGAATTAACAATGTTTTAGGGCGGATTCGACCAAATGCCATGTTATACCTGAGTAACTAACCCTTGCATAATTATATTCATTGCTGTTATTCTCAGATAACTTCGTTTACTTTTTTACATCGCAAAGGTAGGTAGTCAACACTAAGTATTGTTACTCTCGAGTTGATGAATGAATGACGAATCACATGTGTTATCCAATTAAAATAGAAATACAATTGTTTATAAAGCGAAACGCAAGATTGTATGTCTACATAATTTCGACGGTTTTTAATGGTATCAACTGTCAATGATATTCACACGAGTTGTCATTGTCAGGTCATCAGGTGGTAATGTAGTGGCCGCCATTATATTAATCTCGCATTACTTGTTTATTCGATGCATTTTAGTGGTATAGCGATTTAATCTCGGATTGACAGTTATTCTGTGATAAAATTTGATTAAACGAAAAGTTCTCTAACTTGAGTGATTTTATTCCCATTGAATTTCAGAATAAGACTTATATAAGTTTGGTCGAATCAGCCCTTAATCACATAGCAGCATCGCGTAAGTATAATATAAAACAACATCAAACATTTAATATAACTTACAAACTATTTTTACTTTTATTTTTTGATCGTTTATCACTATTTGTTCACTTCATATGAAAATATTCTTGGTAGAAAAATTAAACAAGTTTTGGAAAAGGAATTAGTATAAGTAAGTAAAATGTATGTCTTGAGATATGTGCGAACGAGTGAAGAGTAAAAAGATTCATGACTCCTGAATCATGCCTGTGTTGTCTAGTTTGGTTACACATAAACTTCCGACGGTTGTCGTAGATTGCACATTAATTTTTTGACGTTTGTAACCGAATTAGACAAGGTGACAACGTGTTAACGAAGACGGTTAGAGATGATCCATCAAACAGTTTAGAAACATAAAAATAACAAGCCAATTTATATTGGGCTCTTACGATTTGATTGCAGTACAGTTTCGAAAGCTGAAAGAAACAAATACAAATCTATGTGAAGTTGAAATAAAAGCGTCAGAAGTATGAGAAAGATTTTCTTAAAAAGCTTCGTTTTTACAGGTTTTACAGGTTCTCGTTACACACTAAAAACAGCGCAGGACTATATTACTAACATCAAATACTTTTGTTCTCTGACATAAGTACAGTCGACTATTTCTTGCCAAAATGTGAAGTAGATCTACAATTTAATTGTTATAAGTGAAAGAATATTATAGATAAGTTATATTATTAAAAGCAAGACATCGATTTAAGTTTCAACATATTTGTTTTAAGATTCAATAGTTTAAATTTTATCTATGTCCAAATAATGTTACTTAAGTTTAGTTTCTTGGAAAAAATCAGGTTGAATAGAAAACACCTTCATTTTATGAGTCAAGTGAGAGAAAAATAATGTTATTAAGTGGCGAAAATAATTTGTAGGTAACTTTGTAAGCCAACTTCGATAAACAAATGACACGCCAATGACGTCATGCGCGAAATGAAAGAGAAAACAAGTATTCCCGCACTATTCTAAAATTTAAAAATAGAATATCAGACCTGTATACATATTATTGTAACCAAATATGAAGACATTAATTCGTTTCAGACCATACACATTACTGTGAAATTTTAGCTGTGTACATAAAATTGGCACATTTGATAGGAACATAAATCTGGCATACATCATGTCTACTAGTATTTATAACAAACAATGACGACATCATGAATGGATACATATTTTTATAACTTTCAAATGTATACACCTGTTTGTAGTCGACTGTACAATTTTTTTTTTTTTACATAAACCATAAAATTTATAATATTTAAATAGATCGCTCTAAGTATAAACGTGATACCAAAAGAAAGCCATAGACAATTTAACAAACAGTGCGTCGCGAATACAGGGACAATAGGTAGTTATTACAAATATAGTTATATGTGTGCATATTATGAAAAACAAAATAAAATATTCATTTTTGATAAATATATCACGTTATGTAAAAAGTCATAAAACTAAAATTGATGTTTATCAAGTTAGTAATTATAGTCCTGCAAGATCATTAGTGTTTTACAAATAATTCTGTATTCATGTTTAGGCCGTGCTACAAAACATATAGAGTGGTATTTACTGGGCATGTGCCCAGGAAATGTCTACAACGATTCGTGACTCTTTTAAATTCATTTGTAACTAAATTATGATGTACAGTTGAACCTAGTTCGGATAATCGAAATGTGGGTTTTTGGGCACAAGATCAAACAAAACAAGAACGCGATGTGATGTAAGAAATAGGAACATACATACATTAAAATTGTGCGTAGAATCTCCGTAAGCAGACTAACGTTCGATGAAACAAAATGTGTTTTAACGCGCTCGATACCTGCCTTTGCGCAGCGGCAACGAGCAACAAATTCGCGGCAATTTTCGGATTATTGAATATTCGGATAAGCGTTCGGATAATTGAGAGTACGGATAATCGAGATTCTACTGTATATGCAAGTCCCTATAAAATGGTGTGGGAATAGAGCATGTATATGATCGTTACCTTGTCCCTCGTGGTGGCATAGGCGGTAGCTACGAGCGGCGGGCGAGTCACGGCCGCGGGTCGCCGAGCCCGCGCCGCCGCCGCGCGCGCCTCCTCCGCACTGTAGCCCTTCATCATCAGAGAAGCCTCCAGGTAGTGAGGTTGCTTGTCCCACTCCAGGGAAATCGCTGCAATTGACACGGGAACTCAGTGACCTAGCATTTATGAGTGGGATGGAACACGAGCCGAACGAATTTGGATACGTTGTTAAGGGGGAAAAAACGACACAGTTTTGCAAAAACAAAAAATGTCGAAACTGAATTTGAAACCGAATTTTCATTTACTAAATACAGGTTTAACACGTTCATTGTCAAGTTAAAATGTTGAGCTTACATAGATGGCAAAAATAAAAAAAATCGTTGATTGTGGTTTTTGCCAGGTGGCTACCCACAGGCCACGCCCTCTAATAAATAGGTAATTCGATTCCCTAGTGGTCAAAACAAATACCAGAATTCAATACGATCTCCTTGGTTGACTGGTAAAGAATGCCTAAGACATTAAGTCCGCCTTTGTACCTGTGTGCATGAAGTATGTATAAATAAATAAATACGCTGCGCCCGCTATTTAATGGATCGTGTATAATAGTAAGACACATCGCGCGACGTCGCGTGAATAGCCACGGCATAACAAGCCGCTTCACGCGACGGCGCGTGTTGTGGCAATAAACGTGTTAAACCAAATAGAAGTTGGCAAAAGATTTTGTAGTGGGGGAAGATCGCGCACGCACAACTACAAAATCTCTTGCCAATTTACGTGCCAGTAATTATACGCAAGACATCGTTTTGTCCTCGGGCGTGTTCGTGTAAGATCGTACGTACCGTCGGAGCCACAGTTGGGAAAAGGCTAGGCAGATGATGATGATGAAAATCATAAAACATGTATGCAACACATCGTTTAGTCGTCGGGCGTGTTCGTGTAAGTTCGTACGTAACGTCGGAGCCACAGTTGGGAACAGGCTAGGCAGATGATGATGATGAATATCATAAAACATGTATGCAACACATCGTTTAGTCGTCGGGCGTGTTCGTGTAAGTTCGTACGCACCGTCGGAGCCATAGTTGGGAAAAGGCTAGGCAGATGATGATGATAAAAATCATAAAACATGTACAGTACGGCCGACGTATCTTGACGGTCCTGAAGTTAGCCGATTTCGTTCCTAAAAGGTCCATTGCGCAGTTAATAGCTAACTTCAGGACCGTCAAGATACGGCGGCCATACTGTATGCAACACATCGTTAACCTTTACATTCGGGCGTGTTCGTGTAAGTTAGTACGTACCGTCGGAGCCATAGTTGAGAAAAGGCTAGGCAGATGATGATAAAAATCATAAAACATGTATGCAAGACATCGTTTAGTCGTCGGGCGTGTTCGTGTAAGTTCGTACGTACCGTCGGAGCCATAGTTGGGAAAAGGCTAGGCAGATGATGATGATGATGGAAAAAACATGTACAACAAGACTTCGTTTAGTCTTCGGGCGTATTCGTGTAAGTTCGTACGTTCCGTTGGAGCCATAGTTGGGAAAAGGCCAGGCAGATGATGATAAAAATCATAAAACATGTATGCAACACATCGTTGACCCTTCCATTCGGGCGTGTTCGTGTAAGTTCGTACGTACCGTCGGAGCCGGGCGGCAGGGGCAGCAGCGGGTGCGCGGAGAGGCTCTGGTTGAGCGGCGCGGGCGCGGCCGCCACGTCCCCGCGCGAGCCGCACGCCGAGCGCGACGCACGGAACGAGCCCGACCTGCCGACAGTCGGGCAGAGGATGGTGACGACTGACACCAGCTTTTGGTTTCGCACTGTACCCGAGTGTGTGGCCGCCCTTATCGCAGATCGCATACGTCACGGAAATATCTGTGCGCTGATGTTAACCCCCCTTCCTTTTTGCTATGGCGGGTAGAGGGGAAGAGCACTATCTCATATGGGGGGGAGTTGAAAAGCAGCATGTAACAGTTTCAAAACCCGCCAATATGGCGCTAGCGTCGGTAACGAGGTATGGTATGAATGTAGCCATAGATTCGTGAATGTACCTAACAGTTGTGGACGGATTGAAGTATAATTATTTATTTATTTATTTATTGCATTCCATAGTGTTTCTGAGATGTTACATAAAAGCTTATATTATGTACAATTATGGATCCTGCTAGGGCACAGCATAGCGATTGTAGCGCCACCCTTATGTAGTACGCACGGCTACACATCAACCTATACATTTCCAGTATAAGCTGACCTCGCATTGTACGGAAATCCTATACAATGCGATCAGCATTAACTGGAAATGTATAGCTTAATGTGTAGCCGTGTCTACATTTAACTGACACTTTTTCTTCATACACAGAGATAGTGCTCTTTACGTCTACCCTCCATACTCTATGCTTCCACTTTTAAATAACATCTGACGCTGTTAAGACGAGCCCACAGATATTTCCTCAAAACTACTCGACTTCCTATATTCATCATCCAATTCTCGCTAATAATCAACTCCTCTGAATGCGCAGAGAGCATTCACGATAGCTAATGTCGTGAAATACAGTGTAAATTCAATTGGCGACTTCAGTTCTTAATGACGTCATCAAACATGTTTGTATCTCGTGTAGACGTGGGTCGCGCGTGTGTGCGTGTACTTGTCTGAATTTGGGAAGTCGAGCATTTGTACAGTATGTAATCTGTGCCCTTACGATACGCGTCGCGCCGCGACGGGCCTGCGGTCCCCGTGCTTCAAGCAAGCGTGACCAACTAAGTTCTAGTGTTCGTCTTATAACTAGTAAACCCTATTGAAAAACCCTTAGTAAGTTTGTAGATTTAATGGATACTAATCGTAGGAAATTATATCGATTTTACTGCATGGAAGTATCAAACCGCGACGCCAAAATGAACCAATCAGAGCGCAGACCCATCATAGACAAACCCTACGTGATACGACAACACCATCCTCCGACCGATTGTCAGTGCCGTCGCAACGCAACGCACTCGCCACTACACCGCACTCGTTTAGAAGAAGCGGAAATATCAACGGATACAGCGCATGCTCGAGTATATGCTATGCTCTACTCACGATACGACGGGTTGTAAGACTTTATGCACGAAGTGTACAAAATTAAATTTAAAAATATTATTTCGTTGTTGGATAACTTACTTGGGTTTATTATGGAAAAGATTTTAAAACAATAATTATTAAGGGCCACTGCATACATAAGCGCGTCGGCATATCCGGTTCGGCACATTCGGTTCGGCAGTTTCAATAAATACCGCTACAAAAGCCGAACCGAATTGATGCCGCTTATATATACACCGACCCTAACATTACTTTTTGTAACGTATAAAATAAAAATCGGTTAAATCGTGCAAATTTTCCACGTTGCCGTATATTATGTAACCCAAATTTTGCATGAGTTAACGAATTTTTATTTTAAAATTAGGAAAAATTATATTTCAAAAGTAATGATAATAATTAAAGTAATAAAAATCATACGTAATCAATAAACTCAAATAAGTTTTCATACAACTTTCAATGTTTTAAATTCAATTTTGCACAATTGTGCAAAGTGTCGTGCAACACGTCCCTTCGTGAACAGAGTGTAATCACCATCGATTAATACAAAACTATCGAAGCCTCACGCTAACCAATCTTTATAGTTCGAGGGACTGTTGTTTACATCATGCATCTGTTCGAGTCGCTTCTGTCGTCACACAAACGCCCACAAGACAAAACCAAAAGCTAGTGTCTCCCAGCCCATGCTAACCACTCACCTTGAGAATACACTTAGGCTAGTTATAACTTATGTTAGGATTCCCATACATCCTACCTATACCACGGTTTATTTAATTCATCAAACTATAAATTACATCTAAAAGCGTTATCTAGCTACGCCTAGCGATAATTTAAGATAGGTTACAGTAAAGAAAGCTGTTTATTGTAACTATTGCGGTTTAAAGCTGATTATATTATTTTTTTATTCATGCAATTGAGTTCGACACGAGATAAAGGTGACATTTTTTTTTTATTTTGTCACTTTGATCTCACGTCAATTTTAATTCTACTTTTGTACATATCTGCCATAATAGCTAAGCTTATGTATATTAATGTGTTCAGGATGAACGTACCTTTGGAATGTTTGTCGCTTCACGTAATTATCCCGCACGTACTCGACGATTTGTTTCTGCGTTTTACCGCTATACCTGGAAAAAGAATAGGGTGATTAATAAAGTGCACAGTAATAGAGCGTTATTGGTGCCAATTCTATTATGCACGAGTTAAACTTATTTTAAGCTATTTATATCTCTTTCTCTCCAATAAACAATAAAGAGAGACAGATATTAATATGAGCTGTCAAATTAAGTTGATCTAATATTTTCATACAAATATACCTAGTTGTCATTTCAGAACGTATTGATTAAAACACGGCGAAGTTCAAGAAAAAACTAATTTAGACATTTCGAACTTCGTTCATATCTATCACCGTCCTTTTCTTCAGCTGCCTGCAGTAAGAGATGCCAAGTGTCTTAATTTAGTTTAGTTTGTGACCAAAGGAATCGACGCCAATATCGAAATTTTTATTGTTTTAATTGAAGATATCGTATTGCCACGTCGTCGTTTAGTCCTTTTTAGGGTTTCGTAGCCAAAGTGTGACGAACGGGACCCTATTACTAAGACTGCTGTCTTTCGATCTGTCCGTCCATCGGTGTCACAGTGTATATTACTAGGGCCGTTATAACAAGAATGAAATAAAACATAAGTCGTGCGTCATGTTCGTAAACGGGCGCCGTTAGTTGGGACTAGTCATCTCTTAGCTGCCTCGGTTATACTAATTTTATTTTGAATTGTTTATTATGATTATATTTTTATCTAAACCTCTTTTAACGTACACGACTTGTTACATTGTTCTCACATTGTACCCTAGATTCAATATGAATGATGTAACCGAAATTTGTAACATATTATTGATTTTAAAAGAGTGTTGTTCATGGAGTTTCTTGCTCGTTCTTCTCCATAGAAACCTACTGTTTGGAACGAGCAACTAGCTTCAACTTTCTGATTGACTGACTCTGACAATTCAAAAGTACCTGTAAATGGTTTATTTGAAATAAATGAGTTTGAGTTTGAGTTATAAAAACTACCTACCTCCCTATAATTTTCATACAAGAAACTTGTTTTTTTTATTATTTGTAGTGTTCAATATTGTACGGTTCTAAGGAACCTTTCATGTGCGACGCCGACACGTACTTATTTTATCGCTTAATTTTATACTGAAGTAGCTTCTGCCCGCGAGTCTGTGCGCGTGAATGTCGGTTATCGTGGATGCAGACGAAGTTGGGGATTAAAAGTAGCCTGTCCTAGCCATTTCATCGTGATAGCGTAACAGACAGTTACTTTTGTATTTATAATATTAGTATGAAAGTATGGATTTAACGGATGAGCACACAACAAACTAATACTTAATACCCCAAGGACATTAGCTGAAATGTTCACGTATGGAGAAGCTCGTTTCACGGTAATTATGTCCATCACAAGTTGGGTTGCATCTCCAGAGGGAAAAACCGAATTAACAAGTTTGAAAACAACTTAATACGTATGGCATAAAATGGTTTAAAAGTCAGATCAAATAGCTTTTTGAAAGGTTTCGGTTAGTGGTTGATAGGTACTATTATGTTGTAGACAATTCAAGATTACATAACATTAAGCCTGTTCTAAAGGTTGCTCTACTCAATATACCAGATAAGTGGGCTAATTTTGGTGACGTACAATCAATTTCTGCCTACACGGGGTTAATTTTAAACTAATAACCTAGCAGGACTATATTACTAACAAAAAAACGCAATTGTTCTAAAACTTAAAAAAATTACCTAAAATTGACTTTAGCATTTTTGTTATATACAACATGTAACGTAATTAACGCACACCCTCGGACACCCCAATTAGTATATGATGTTATAATCATATTACATACACTGAATTTTTTGTTTAAAATTTATAGGCATTGTTTATTTATTAAATTAGTTATACTAATTCTGGAAGAAGGTTGTAGTCACATAAAGCTACACACACAGTCACACTTGTACAGGTCAAAGTCACAGGTACAAGTCAAAAAGTCTTATTGCCTTGATTTGCGGTCCATTTCAGTTTGTTTTGACTGTACAGCGGTAGCGTGACTGTTATTTACGTAGTTGTAATTATTTTTGGGGTAAAATATTACCTATATTAAAAATTATAGAAATCGTTTCAGTAAATGATACTAAACAAACTACTTTCAGGATATGCGTTAATTTTGTTACATGTTGTATACACTTTTTATTAGATCTTTGTTTTGTAATAAGTATTACCCTCGCAACGTAGGTACTGTTTGTTTGTTTATCCTAGTGCTTTCTTTTAGTACCGCGTAGAGTTGTGCACTTTTAAAAAGGGTTCATTTTAATACTTTTAATAAAAACTTTTTTTTTACTTTCTATATGATATGAAAGAGGAGGGAGGAGTCAGTGATACTATGAAGATACCCGTCATGATGGTACGGACCGGGGACGGGGACGGGGACGGTATGGAAGAATAAAACGAGTTGCACCGACTCCAAGTAACATGGGATAAAGGAAGGAAGATGATGAAGATGATGATAAATTTTACTATTTTTAACAATCTATTTTTTTATTAATCAATCATCAACTTTATTTTCTCGCCACAATATACATAAATTATTTTGAACTAGCTTTTGGCCTTCCCCAGGATTTAAGCTATCTTCATACCAAATTTCATCAAAATTGGTTCAGTCTTTTCATCGTGAAAGCGTAACAGACAGAGTTACTTTCACATTTATAATATTAAGTATGGATGAGTCAGATTCGATAATGATAGGTACGTTAAAAAATATTGTGAATTATTAAAAATGAACAAAAGATGATTTTTATGGTGTTAGTAATTATAGTCCTATAAGGGTATTAATAGCGTTTGACAAATAACGCTGTATTCTGGTAATAGCTCACCTAAACGAGGATCCTCTGGATATGACCCTAGTTTTCTGTCTCGGTTGTCGCTGGACACTCGAACAGCGGAAGAACCCATGGTTCTCCACGCACTTCTTCCAAAAGTTCTTGCATTCGTTGCGACCGTCGAAGAAGAACTCTACCACATCGCGGTAATAACCCTGCAGCAATCAAAAAGAGAATAGTTATGAAGGTGTACAGCGGTGAAATGTTTTAAAGTT
The DNA here is from genome assembly GCA_947361185.1 of Charanyca ferruginea. Taxonomy (NCBI): domain Eukaryota; kingdom Metazoa; phylum Arthropoda; class Insecta; order Lepidoptera; family Noctuidae; genus Charanyca; species Charanyca ferruginea. Next base: position 23,851,038 of record OX376059.1, on the reverse strand, counting down.
GGTAATGTTCTCAATTCTGGTGTCTTTGACTATTATTTATTAATTGACCAAGAGTAGTAACGGTATAACAATATGTTTATTTATTTATTGAATGAATTAATGAATGAATGTTTTATTCACTTAAAAAATTCTTAAAACTAGGTTTTTGCTCATGCCCATTATTATTAACCCACCATAGTTAACCCAAAGCAATGGTATAAGTAAACACAAGCACTGTAGCTCTTAAACGGATGGATCGATTTGGACGCGGGTTTATTTTGAATAGGTAGCTGATTTTGGGAGCCAAGATTGGATAAGTCAATACGGAGATATCAGGATTTTTTCGTTATGATAAAAGGAACATCTGACACAAAACTCGTCAATCTAGTTAAATTATCGAACTTTAGAAAGTTTGTAATAAAAATTAAATTCCGTCTGTCACAGGGCTGTATAGTACGTGCCACGAAAGATGAGACTTGACACAGACTTGATTTGACTTGCGCAGTACTCGACTTAAAGGTCTATACCTATATTTTGAACCGTAATTTCCACAGTATGTGTTACTATGGTCACTATAATAATTAAAGTACAAGAAATGTGCTTTCTTGTAAGTAGTATTTAGAGTTTAATATTGTTTGGACGTCGAACCCTTCGTGTGTAAGCCTGATTTGCACTTGGCCATTTTTAAGTGACGTTCTAGTTTTAAAAAGTTTTTCTACAACAAAACATACTTACACTGACGTAACCCTCAGGATGCAGCTTGATGAGGAACTTTTTCCTCTTGAATGATATCTTTCGTATCTTGGCCCAACTAAACGTGTTGATCTTGGTATAATTCTGGAACACTATTATACCCAGGTGCGCGACTGCGAGGTTTAGTGGAACACCTTCGTGGTCTTTCGCTGGATGCATTTTTATACCTGGAACAATATAAATGGTCGCATAAAAACACTCTTAAATAGTAGATGCGTTTGTTTCTATAAAGAAGACCACATTCATAGCTTTCTAAGCAATTCTTTTTTTTTTTATCGAAACGTTTGGTGAATTATTTTAAAACCATGTCATTATGTTACTTTAATGCGACAGGGTTGCTACCTGTACACTTTGACGGGTTAGCCTAATCGGTTCGGCATTCCCGAACCGAATGCAGCGCTTATGTGTAAATGTACCTTTAGAGGAAATAAAGTCCATAAGTCCAAAACCATCTCTAGAAGTTTTGAAAACTTCTATTAATATTCTAGATGATACGTCCTGAGAGCCTTTAGGCCACACAGCATTAGCTTAAACTCTTTTTCTATTATTTGAAATGTTCTCTACGAATTCTTTATGCTTACATATTTTGTACATACGTTTCCAGTTTAATTCCGTGGTTTTAAATCGAAACAATATTTTGTAAGATATTGGACATACAATTTTGTATGAGATACCTATCATGCAGCTTACTTGAACGCCCTAACTGAATCCTTAACACTCCATCCAACAAAATATAAATAAATGCAAATAGACATATTTTCAGAAAAGTCTAAGGGTCGCTATACGTTCGGCAATCTCAATATAACCTTTGATAATGTTGTATTGAAAATGCCGACCCGAATGGACCGAATCGAATGCGCCGCTCCGCTTACGTGTATAGCACCCTAGTAGTAGTAGTAGTAGTATCACGGGCTGGTGTCCGCAACTGCACGTCCAAGCGCGTATTTTGCGTACACGCAAAATCAAACCGAAATATTCCAACCTACAAACTTTTCACTCACCATAGAGTTCACATCTTCGCGCCGTTTCTAATAAGTTTAAGTCAGCCTCCGCAGGGCTCTGTCCTCTGCAATAGAAAAAAAAAACAATCACTAAAACTCCTCTGATTGGTCCAATTACTGGAATTACAGTGCCTTATCCCGTTTCCTTTTAGTCTGGAGACTTTTGCTGCTTCGCTATTGTTTGTGTAAGAACTTTGGTTTTAGTACTACCATAATGTAGGATTACGTGAATCGCTAATTATTTCGGACAAAGTAATGTTGATACTAAAACGTCTAGAAACTTGTGCAAAAAGGTTTTTTTGCCAAGAAAACATTTGAGTTTCTTATTTATAAAAATCTTCTGTGCGTGTGTATGAAAGTGAACTCCTTCTAAACGGCTGTACCCATTTTGATGAAATTTTTTGTGTGTGTTCCAGTGGATTTGAGAATGGTTTATATTCACAACTGGACCCGGTAGGTGGCGCTGCAGTCGAGTTGTAGGACTTTAAGGGCAGGACAACGTCTGCCAGGAATACTAGCATTTTTATATTTATATGGTATATTATAGTTTATACCAAGCATACGTCATAAATACCGGGTTGGTTGGCTATCTCTGTGGGCCTACGTTCAGCAGTGGACGGCAATAGACTGGTATGATGATGATGATGATACGTCACAAAAGGTTTTTATTTTCTTAATGTGATATCAGACTAGAAGTTTTTATTTTATTAATCAAATATTTTTACTCAATATTTTTACAGTTTCACCACACGACAGGACATTGTTTTTATCATAAAACCAACCCTGAAAATCTGTAAACCTGAAAAAACAGCTGTTGTATACATTTTGATCGTGTTGTAGGGATTTTTTGTAAAGAATAGATGATTATTTTGTTCAAATTTCATAGTTGGTACCACAGTTAAAGTTTATTATTATTATTCTAATAGGCTTCCGTTTGGTTACAATTCACCGGATCTTAGGTGATGATGCGGCCTAGGGTGAAGCACGCTTGCCTAGGATGAACCGGTAAGTATTATACCGGACTATTCCCCGATAAGTATAATCTGGGTGTCTTCAAGGATGTCGCCACTCTATAAAGGCGGGCAGTGAATTCCACAGGCTGGCACTTCGCACAATAAATGTGGAAGCAAAACAGTTCAAGACCGTGGAACTTTAACCTTATGGCGGTGACGCTTCGCCGGGTCTCTGATCGTCCGATGATGGGGTCGACGGGGGAATTAAGTTGTGCAAGTACAAAAGCACACTGTCCGAAATATACCCGATAAACGACCGATAGGTTTTGTTTCTAGTCATGAGTACATTCAGCCCCTCAAAGATGCGCAACGAACGAACTTCAGTGAACAGCGAAACGAACTTCAGCTTGTATACAGTGAAGCACCCGCGATACAGGAGAATTACGTAGAGAAAAATAATAAGACTTACAGATGTTTTTTATGGTTCTCCATAATCCGCCTCTCGGACTCCGAGTCCTGTCCGGGGAAGAACTTGTAGCTGCTGAGGTAAGTGTGGTCCGGGTAGTCTTCTGGTCCGAAGTCGCCGCATTCCGCTAAGAAAGAAGGAGACGAAATAAAAGATGTATTCTAAAATTATGGGCAGTTCGTAGGTAGGTACTGTAATGATTCTGGCTGGTTTAGTCATATCCAATCTTATTTTAGTACTTTATAAAAACCTACTAATATGATTAAGCTGAAAAGTTTCACTTGTTTTTTTTTTTTGCTTTTGGTAGAAAATAATTATAAGCGGCTGATCCACTGGCGAGCCTATTTCTCTTAGGATTTCAAGCATGCACGAAGAGCCAACGAGCCAAACCGCGGTTTGTGGGTGCTCCATTGGCGGTTTATACCTTTGGCTTGCTAGTTCGACGGTTCTTAAACTCAGTGGATGATAACCATAACATTCCGGGAATAGCGCTGAGTTTTTTTATCTTTATGCGATGTTATCGTGTTCTCACACACTCGTTTGTTTTCGAGCATTGCGTTGGTTGAAACAAAAAAAAGATTCAATCACGCTCGCATTGAAGTTCGGCCGATGGGGAAGGGCGCTCTTAAACATGCTAAGTATAACACTGTTTTTTTTTTGGGACATGCCCGCCACACTATATATTTTATTTATTTATTTATTTTTATTACTCAAACCACTGCATGTCCTAAAAGCCAGAATCAACAATGGCGACCCCTCGTCGTCCCTGTCGAGTCAATGAAGCTCGACGAGTCCCGGATAAACATTACAACTGTCTTGAATCTCGAAACAAAATTAATCAAAAAGAACAGCGGAGGAGTAAGAAAAACATATTTTTCACTTATGACACTGTTCTTTACTTATTTACTACCTATTTCACCGTAGTACCTGTAACTACCCCAATTACAATCTAGTTACCAGTATACATACAGGGTGTTACGAATATAAACTGGACGTTAATTCTCAACTAGCCAACGCGCCCGTTTCGTTATTAATATGTAAGTAATTGTTGATGAATTCAGGTCAAACTCTGTTATTAAAGTGGTGTCGTGTCATGTGTGGCGAGTGAAGTTCGCAAGCTCGGTACAAGTTTTAAGGGCGCATGTTGTTTACAAACTCGTGAATATTGTATCTATGCTTTTATGAGGGGAGCTGTTGGTAGGACCGCAGCTTGGCTTATAAACTTAGATAATCTTAAATTACGTGTTTATCTTATATACGCAGGGAATAAATGGAGTGGCAACTCCGATATTTTGAAAAAAATATTTTCTTGACAGATGATTTGTATCCAAATAATCTGTCAAGCATTTTCTCAACTATGTTGGGGTGGGCTTTCAGTCTAACTGAATGCAGCTTACCAGTGTTTTACATGATGCGACTGCCTATCCGATGTCCACAACCAAGTTCCTGGGTAACACGATACCCCTTGGTAAGACAGGTTGTCCAACTTTCTAACACTACAACAACATCTTTCGTCTGTTTTCAAATATCTCACAAACAAAATCTATCCGTGAAAACTTGTGATTGGCTATTTTTTTTCGTCACAAATTTTCGCACTTGTAATGTTAGTAGGATAGGAATCCTACTAACATTACAAGTGCGAAAAATTGTGAGGATCATACATCTTCACAAATTAAAAAAAAAAATTGTTTTTGCGCTTGTAATGTCAAACATTCATAGATGTTTGTTACTCTTTCACGCTTAAACGTCCGAACGAAATTAGCTGAAATTTGGCACACATTTTAGATATTGATTTAGTCAAAAACGTAGGATTTATACCATTATACTTTTGTATAAGTACGAGTATATTACTCAATGTATCTGCCTAGCAGTAAGTTTTTCAAAAATTAAGTAAATTACTCAAATTAAATTTTATCAATTGGCCCATTCTTCTGCATACGAAACAACCTTTTGGCCGAAATTACAATTAGATTAAATTCCATTTTCTCGTAACGGCCAAAATGGTCAAATTGAAATAAATATACTGAGACTTTTATCAAGCTTCCTTACCTTGCACAATATAGCTGGCCATAAGCGCAGCCGTGTTCTCGTTGCACTGTATGCATCCTGCCGCCAGATCCTTCTTCACTTGCAGACAGAAGAGGTAACGGGTGTACTCCTCCTCCAACCGTGCAGGGTCCGACGTGTAGAACTTTACACAGAAGCGTAGGGACGGTTCCAGCATGGATAGGCCTACTTGACGGCACATCGGTTTCTCGGTGTCTAGCCAGTACTGTTGGTAGAAAGAATAACAATTCTAGTGGGTTAATAAGGTAACAAATGTTTAGAGGTATGAGGAACAAAGGTGAAAGTTCCTCATCCTCCATAGAAAAGGGAGGATCCTTCGACCAGACGGGTTGTATAGTCAGGATTTTGCATATATGTTAATGTCGCGGAGAACTCTGCTTGCGCGATCTAGCAAACGTCTCGGTTGTAGTACGTATTATATGCGATAGATGTCGCTACAAATGCTTAACGTGATTTTAACCGATATACGATTTTTGATGAAATGTTGACCAAAAATATGGCTGGGCCCTTTATTGTCCCACTGAAAGGCAAAGGCCTTTTCTCAAGGCACGAGTATTACAACGCCTGCTTAAGGCGTATTGGCTATTTTAGACTTAAATGTTTAGTAGTTCAGTTTCCTCACGATATTTTACTGGCGCTCAGTTCCAAATGCGAGTTTTTATACCCACTCGACCGCGTTAACGTAAACTTCAATTTGTACTGAAATTGGTAAAGCGTCGCCAGTAATTAGGAAATACATTTACTACATAAAAGCAAACGTTTCATACGTTAACGCGCATGAATAGTTTTAAAAACTTACACTAGGCCCTCTGGACTTTGATCTACGAAATATTTACTTTTAAGGAAACATTGTTTTATATATACTTGGTAGTCTAGCCATGCACTTAGTAAAGAGTTATATTAAACTTAAACCTCGAAAAACATTTTTGAAAAAAGAGAACCGCCTTCAAAAAATAAAAAAGTGATACCTAAATAACTTTAGCACAGATCACACATGACTTTAGTTTCGAAAGTCGGTAGCTTTGTTCTGTTTGTTGTTTTGTATTGCCACCGACTTCCGAAACTTAAGTCATGTGTGTTCGTTCTGTGCTAAAGTTATTTATCACATTTTTAGTTTTTGAAGGCGGTTCTCTTTTATCAAAAAAGTTTTTATTTTCCACTTTTTAGTGCGTCCTTATCTCCCAAATCCATTTAAAAACGGCAACACAGTTAAAACAGAGATTTGAAAGTCAGTTGAAAGGAAAGGTGAAAAACGAAAACGTCTTCTTGGTTTTTGTTGATTTTTTCCAAAACCGCTAAATAAATTTCTGTTTGTTGTATACTAAAACCTTCTCCAGAATATAACAAACACTTTTCTGAAAACCGCATCAATATAGGTTCAGCCACACGAAAGATAATCGCGGACAAACATACATACAAACATACGGGTCAAACTGACAATCTCCTTTTTTTTTAAGTCGGTTAAAAAATCAGATAAACGGAAGTTAATACTGGTGTATATTTACCCCGAATTTATGAATAAGTTTTGTTTGTTTTCGTTTTGTGTAAGAATAATAATGTGTTATTGTGAGAAAAATTAGGAAATTTCCGGATGTGTACAACATCCAAAAATTCTCTAAATGATTTAAAATTTTCAAAACATTTTGATCTTTCGAAAATAAAGTCTATGCTGCTTTCATTTTGATCACTGACTAAATGTTGGTTAGTAACTTAAGGGACCTCCGGGGCAGCAATTTAATGTAACGCCTGATTAAGACATTTAATCATGGATTCGCGCTAGACGGAACAGTGGAACACTCTTAATGTCCCCTTAACATTTTAACAGACAATTTAAGTAACTAACATGGTAGGGTGAAACTAGTGCTTAAAGATTAAAAAAAAATCACAACTTAAAATAAAGCTACATTTTTCGCATTATTACGATTTACAATGCATTGTACTCGCACTACAACTAGCGATATGCAAGCCAACTCAGTATCTTATACTGCTGTCTGCTTTGTATTCTATTACGCAACTTATGTCAGTAATATTCAGTATTTACGAGTGATCATACTTCTTTCTTTCAATGGTGCACTACCTACACTAATAAATCTCGAAGTAAAGCAATTTTATCTTTAGTTACATAACACTGGTCTACAAAAATAGGTCACAATTGTGAACTGCTGTTGTAGTTTTAATTCGTTTATTTTTCAGACTTTGGTGCAAGTTCCGTCAAGTAAGGAACGTCTGCATTTATATAAATGAACAGCTTTTGCCCGCGACTTCGTCTGCGTGAATGTCGGTCGCGGATGCAGACGAAATCGCGGATTAAAAAGTAGCCTATGTCCTTCCCTTCAAGCTATTTTCATACCATACTTCATCAGAATCTGTTCAGTCGTTTCATCGTGAAAGTGTAATAGACAGAGTTACTTTCGCATTTATAATATTTGTATGGATGTATGGATTACCATCTGCCCGCGACTACGTCCGTGTGAGGGTGAAATATTTACATAGTATAAAACATAACCCTTTCCTTGCAGTCGGGGTAAAAACAAAGTCGCTCCCGCTGTCTGTACGCTAAGATATTTTAAACTACGCAACAGATTCTAATACAGTTTTCAGCAATAGATAGAGTGCTCAAGAGGAAGGTTTATAAGTATAGTTTGATCTACATTGCAGCCGTGCGAAGCCGGGGCGAGTCGCTAGTATACCAAAATATATAAAACATTTATTTATTTATTTATAGTTAATTAAAACGGCACAGGTCCAATTACATTAATTAACATGCACTAACAACATATCCTATGTATGATACTCAGCAATAGAATAGTTTTCTATCTGTGAAATAATTCATGTATTCGCACTAGTTATTCTAGAGATTACCTCCTACATCCAAACTTACGAAAGTCTACCTTTTTATTTTTGTATAGGCATTCCAACTATACAAAGATCAGGAAGAAATTGGAGCTTCTGTAAAATTGAAATTGGTGCCAGTTTCTTTTGTGCACGATCTGATCTTATTTTAAGCTATTTATATCTCTCTTTTTCTTCAATAAAGTAAGAAAGAGACAGATATTAATAAGAGCTGTCAATTTAAGTTGATCTAATATGATCATACAATATTATGGTTGTCATTTCAGAATGTATTGATTAAAAACACGGCGAAGTCCAAGAAAAACTAATTTCACATATCTAACTTAGTTCTTATCTCTCGCCGTCTTTTTCTTTATAGTTTAAACAAGGGAAATCGGTGCCATTGTTACATTTGTACGTGATCGTTTTCTCATTTCGTCATCATTCTGAACAAAAACATAAGTTTTATTAAACCCGCCAATAAAATATCAACCATAGAGTTATAAGAGTTATCCTATAATTCAATTAACGTTGCACTCAATTGACATACGAGTATGTAAGGTTTCTAGAGCAACGGTTTACTGCACTTCAGTACTTAATGTTATACATAACTGAACTCTTTAGGCTGCGTTTTCACTAGAGATGTGCGGGATGCGTAGCGAGGGATGTGGCTGTGTGTGATAATGACCAATTATACCGCTTCATTGTCATAGCTAGTGCTGTCATTGGTTAGTTTCGCACATATCCCTTGCTACGCATCCGCCGCGTAGGTACATACTTCCGTAGAAAACGCACCCTTACAGCGGAAAAAATAACACCATGCAACCTTTCATAGTGCTTAGCAACAATGTAGATCGCAAGAGAAAAGATTTAGAGGGAGGACGAACCCTCTAAATCTTTTGCCTTCCTCCCCCCCCCCCCCCCCCACATTGATGCATTTTTCATATTCACTGAGTACATTTGGCTTTTGCAAAGGACGAGAATGAGGTCAGTGTTTGTCCTTCTGGGACGTCGTCGCTTGCACTCTGACAAATTACCGATTGTCGTGCATCAACCCTAAAGTGGCTACAGTGCACTACAGTGTACGAGCAACTAGCTTCAACTTTTTGACTAACTCACCGACTCCTTGACAATTCAATAGTGCCTGTAAATGGTTTCATTGTAACTAGCGACCCGCTCCGGCTTCGCACAGGTGCAATGTAGATCAAACTATACTTATCAACCTTTCTCTTGAACCACCCAATCTATTGCTGAAAACTGCATTAAAATCCCTTGTGTAGTTTAATAGGTCTAAGCGTACAGAGTCAGACAGTGGGAGCGACTTTTAATTATTTATTTTTATTTCATTACATCTTCATGGTCAACTTTGTTTTATACTGTGTAATGATAAAGAAGATAAATGCTTTGACTTGGTGTTAAACTGTTTTTATGAAAAATACGAGTTTTAGAAAAACTACTGTTTGAATCGAGTTTTGTATCTCTAACTGATTTGTATGTATTTGTTAGTAACAAATATTCTGTTGAAATTCTCAACCGATTACAAAAAAAAATGTCACTGATAGTACAGCTACCGGCACGTAAGTTGGCAAGGTAGTGGGGGAAGTTCGTGCATGTAAAAATGTATGAAATTGTGCGTGCGCGATCTTCCCCCACTAAAAAATCTCTTGCCAACTTACGTGCCGGTAATTATAGTGATAGCAAGCTTTTTTCTACCCCGACTACAAGGAAAGGGTTATGTTTTTCGCGCCGGTAAAATAAAATAAAATATTCTTTATTATTTAATATCTTTAAAGGCTTGCGTTGGGCCGCAACTCACCTGATCCATCTGATAATTAATGATGCGGCCTAAAGTGGAGCACGCTTGCCTAGGATAAACTAGTTCACTCGCTTGAAGATACCCAGATTAAATGTATCGAGGAAAAGAGATGCGGGCAGTGAATTTCACAGTCTGTCAGTTCGCACAATAAAGGTGGAAGCAAAGCGATTGGTTCAAGACGGTGGAACTTCAACCGTATAGCGGTGACGCTTCGCCGTATGTCTGCTCGTCCGATGATGGAATGGAGATGGGGGAATTAAGTTGTGCAATTCTAAAGCACACTCTCCGAAATGCTACAAAGCTTCACTATGGGAGTAGGCGGTTTCTCACTGCTACGCGGACGTAGGCGTGGGCAGAAGGTAGTTTTATGTAATTCGAGTTCCTAAGTGTTCAGCCTAAGTACCCTTTGTCACTCAATGTCAAGTTTAATGTATCAGGGCGTTGGAAGTTAAAGATCAATTGAAAACAAGTGTTCTCGGTTCTTCGGTATTAATGTGACTTCTGCGAAAACAATCCCCTTTCTCAGGCGAATGGTATGTAATTTGTGTAACCTGATTTACATCAATCAATCAATTAACTCCTATTACAGCTGTTCCTTGGTATATCTTTTATTTATATTCAAAAACCACACTGCCGTCAATTATTGCTAGCTAGATACTGTTGAATAAACAATATATTTTGTTAGTGAGCCGCGGTGCTGTGTGGTGTCAGCCGCGAATAGCACCACCCCATTTCTACCCGTGGTGTCGTAGAAGGCGACAGAGGGATATTGACCAGAGGATGGGCAGCAGTGTCCTTCTGAGTACCATAACACCTACTGCGATCGATAACATGCATCGGTCAAGCACTGCGGAACTACTGCGTAACGAAATATCTGCGGAATGTTAGTTTTTTCGCAAAGAAATGTCATTGTAATTTTCCCGTCTGTTCTTGAACTTTCCTCCATGCCGCCTCTTTTTTGTACGCATTGACCAACTATAATTCGGGATAATTTCTAATTGTATTCAAAAATATTTCAATATTTTCGGCTTCCATGGTGCGAAATTCTGTCCTCACCGACAGAACACATGCGGACGCCTTGCGATGCGAAACACCACTAGCGAAACGTCTGCGTCTGTGTAACGACGATTTCCGCAGTTCCTTGCGAAACTATACCGACAAGGACGCAACTATTTCATGTAGCTAGTGCTGGAGTGAGACATAGCGTATGCGAAATTCTGCCATACTACTGACAGTTTTTCGTTGTTTCGCTATATAAATAAGTAATGAAAGTGGACAACGTACCCATACTTTCGTACCGTTCGCATCTTGGTACTCCAAGCCGAAGTAATCCGCTTCTAACAGGTGCAGCTGCCGACATACCTGGTCGAATAGAACTCTGCCTAGTGCCTTCGCCTGAAACAAACAGATATATATCATGAGAACAAGTGAAAACATCAGCAGAAAAAGGACTATCACATACAGTGGAGGTCAGTAATAGCTGTTAGGTTAAGGGGTCTGTTTCTACACCTTTTAATAAAAATCTGAGCAAATTACTTGGCAGATCATTTCATACAGAATCTGTGGGTTAATTCACGTAACTAAAGAAATGCTGTTGCAGTGCAGTTGCAGTTAAGTTTCGATCTAAACAACGCTTTTCGTATTCTCTACCGCTGTCAAACACGCCCGCGCGTCAAGTTCGAGTCACGCGAGCGCAATAACGGCATTCTACTATTGCGCGTCTTTCGTGCGTGCTTCGTAACGCAACATGATAGGTATTCTACTATTCGTTTGACGTCTCAAAATGACAGTTAAAAAGCACAAAAATCTGTACCTACTGGGGTATTATTTTAATATTATAATAATGTCATATTCATTGAAATGTAGGTAATTTGATTCTATTCAATTATTTAGTGAGTAATACTTTTTCTCTCATGTGGCTACACGATAAGTAAGTTTAATAATAATAATAATAATTCATTTATTTATTTGACAACATGGTCAAATAAATGGGTGGGTGGTGGGTTTGTTCATGGTGGCATGGTGGTGGGTGGTTTAGTAGAGTTTGGTTGTCGTACAATTGACGTGCAGTTCACGCGCAGTTCAAAGCTTACAAGAGTACCGTTTATCACTCAAACTTGAACTTAACTGCAACTGCACTACAACTTCATCGGCGCGTCATAAAATTACGTGAATTAGCCCTCAGCTCCATGATTGAATATGGTCATTAGTGTGTATTGAGAAATGGTGAAACAGGCCCTAAGTATGGTTTGAAATAATAAAACATCAGCTTGTATTGTCCAACCGTATGCCGGTAGTGTCCTTATCAGATTTCACTTCCAAATATGGAAATATGCTATTTTTTTCATCTAACAAAAAAACAAAAAATATTTTGGTCAGCGTTATTTCAGATAGACATCAACAGTCTATAATGTCGCGTCAGACAAACAGCGGAAGTAGGTAATATTGCTTCCGCATCTCGAAGTAATGAAAGCCGACCCCAATTTCGAGGATGATGATAATGATCGGAACGACATCAATCACTTGAACCTGTCAAGCTTTGAAACTCAACATATAAAAGGACTTACAGATACAGACATACGTATAAAACATATTTTATATTTATAACTTGAAAGGGGTCGCAGTCAAGTTAAAAAAACCGGACAAGTGCGAGTCGGACTCGCCCACCGAGGGTTCCGTACATATTAGTACGACATATCAAGCAGTACCCTATAAATTTTGATTCCCTTGATAGTGTCGAAATATACGTTTTTTGCGGCATAAACGGCCGCATCTTTTTTTCACGTTAACATAAAAGGTTGATTTTTTTACAGCTTCAAGGGACCGTAGACTTGAGTATACCTATGGTTTTAATTTCAACTCGACACCTCAACTCGTTCTCAAGATAGAGGGTCTTGCCAGACGGACAACAAAGTGAACCTATAATGGTTCCGTTTTTTCCTTATGAGGTACGAAACCTTAAAAACGAGAAAAAGATATGGAGATGGATATGTGTAAATAGACCCAGACTGACTTGACTTGATGATCCAGACTGTCGGAATAAGTAAATACAAATACTGTAATTGTCCTACTGCACGACAAAGACCTCTTTTCATACAGAGAAGGCATACGCATTGATCACCACGCTTCTTTAAGGCGGAATGGCGATATATGACTTACATTTTTATAAGTCAAGATTTCCTCAATGTGTTTTCCTTCACCGATGTGAGTGATGTTCAAGATAAACTTAGAAAGTACCTACGAAAAACAGAGACAGAGTATAAGCTGACCTCGCATTGTACAGAAATCCTAAACAATGCGAGACTAGCATTAACTGGAAATATAGTATAGTATAGCTTGATGTGTAGCCGTGTGTACCTCTTCGATCCCGATTGCGAACCAACGTCGTGCATGAGAGAACAGGTAATTATTTGTATTTTTTTCAGTGACCAACGTCCAATCTATACTAATATTATAAAGCTGAAGAGTTTGTTTGTTTAGTTGAACGCGCTAATCTCAGGATCCACTGGTTCGAATTGAAAATTTATTTTTGTGTTGGATAGTCCATTTACAGAGGAAGGCTATAGGCCCATGCGAAGCCGGGTCGGGTTGCTAGTACCCAATATATTACCCGTCCAAGACAATAAGAATTATTTTAAACAGCAACAATTTTCGGAAACGAGTACCATAAAACTATTCCCAAAATAAAAGGTTTCGCTAAAAACTTTGCACATAAGATTTCCAGAAAAATTACCCAGAAGCACAACGAACTTCCGAGTCATTTAAAGTATTCAGAAATTCCGTCCTTTTTTTATTGCGGCTTCCTTTCTCGTTTGTACGGTTTGCCACGGAACATATCCGAAAATAAACAGGCCAAATGGCTTTAAGGCTTTTTGCGTCATCAATGTGGAGGAAATAACCCTTTTCCTTGCAACTTATTTCTAGTTTGGGCGGCCATTTTGAGATATCGAGAGTAAAATAATGGCGGCAGCTCCAAGAAGAATTATAGGATATATTGTTGCTAGATTCAGAGATGTATTTTTGATTTTTCGTGTGCTTTACCTACATACTTTCTTAGTGTAAAACAAAGTCGCTCTCGCTGTCTCTACGCTTGGGTCTTTTAAACTACGCAACGGATTCTAATGCAGTTTTCAGCAATAGATACAGTGATTCAAGAGGAAGGTTTATACGCATAGTTTGATCTACATTGCCCCTGTGCGGAGCCGGGGCGGGTAGCTAGTAAATAAATAAAATGCTTACCAAGCTTTCATGTAGCTTCTAAACAGGGACAAACAGATAAACCCGAATGAAGTCATGGCAAATTCAGCAGCTAATCTACTTACACAAACTTATATGACCCTATTGAACAAACATAAATTCTGAATAGTCAAAGCTGAGTAAACAAATACAGGAAGCGAAAGAAACGTACAGAAACCGTATCCGGAACCATTGTAATAAATAAATATACAAATCCTTCACAGATATTGCCATTTCTCCTTTGAACTGCAATGAAAGGGACGTGAATACAAATAAATGTCTGGCTGTGTGTGAGTTTTTCATAGATAATTTAACTGGCCAAAAGCCCCTTTCTACTGCAAAGGAGATGAACAGCAATGCTATTGAACTATTAAATATATTGAGAGACACAGGTGATAATATTGAAGCTTGCAGTGCTACTTTGTAAAAATCTCCGTCGGTGAATTTAGGTGATAAATACATTCAAGCTCACTTCTGACCTGTTTCGCTATACCTCTAGATATTTTCTATTTACCTTAATATGAGCGTGTATTCGATTCGTGACGAGAACTTCATGGCTTCGCGTTTTGCCCAGAGCAATATCGTAATGATGTGAGCAGATTATTTAATGACAATCACAGTTTTAGAAAGATTAAGTCTTAATTTAGGGAGCTACAGAGTAAAAGTATAATTTTTAATTATGGTTTTTTTAAAGCGAAGACAATCCTTTCATAGCGTTTTACGAAAATAGACGTCAGAGTTAACTTTCAGGACGAATACAACTATTAAAGTATGTCAAAATATTATGTTTTATGTGTTTTTTCAACAGGATATACAGTCTTAAAGTCTACTACAGAGCCAAAATTACGAAAATATTACTATTATGTATTAAAAAACAATGTTGAAAAAGTACAAAATCGGTTCACTTTGAAAATTTTTTTTCACTAGTAGGTATTTCAATAAAAACATAACTGATATATTTATTTAATGAAAATAAAGGTTATGCTTAATATACTATACAGAATATTTTTCAGTCCGTTATACGAACTCATTTAATTTAGACAATTATTTTAAAAAAGCACTGAAAAACATCGCGCGCTTTCGTTTGCCGATCAATTTCGATGATTCGTGCTTATTTCGTGCGTATTTTTTTCTAATGCACACAAACAGACTATTGTATTGTACTAGTGTGTGTCAATGCTGCTACGCCGTTCTAGCAATAGTTTCGATTCTGAGTTGCGCTAAATCGAATACGCACCCTTAAGCAGGCAGGTATTCTCACTCCAATCATTGTCATCATCATCTGTCTAGCCTTTTCCCTGGACTAGACTGAAGGCCGATTTCGACTAATCACTAAACTGCTCTACCTACTGTAACCTCTCAAAATGTATATACCAAACAGGCTACAATGTTCCCTCAGACTAGTAAACATTCCTATCTTCAACGCAGGCATTCCCCATTCCCAGTGCTCTAGCTCCTTACCGTTTCAGATTTACAACACCAGTTACTCCACCGTAAACGGGTAAATCAATATTAGTAACGATATACGCATATCGCTTGTCGTCTTGCTACACCCGTAACTTAAACGCAGTATATTAAGTTACTCTGTTGATAAACAGCCGTAGCTAAGTTAAACAGTGAGCTAGCTAAAATAATCAAGACGTCTTTGTTATTACTTTGACGTTTCGCAAATGGGAGTTGGTTGTTCCATCACGAGGAGGCATTATGTTGAACGTTTACTTGGAGACTGGAATGGTGAATGAACTTGTGTTTATACTGTCCAAAATTAGGTATGTTTAGTCCTAATCATTATTTATTGAAGTGCACATAATAATCTGTGTGCTAATTCAAGTAACCTAAGAAGTGCTGTTACAGTGCAGTTGCAGTTAAGTTTCGATCAAAACAACGCTTTTCGTATTCTCTACCGTTGTCAGACACGCTCGCGTCAAGTTCGCGTCACGCGAGCGCCCTAACGGCATTCTACTGTTGCGCGTCTTTGGTGCGTACTTCGGAACGCAACATGATCGGTAAGTATTCCACTATTCGATTGACGTCTCAAAATTACAGTTAAAAAGCTCTAAAATCTGGGGTATTATTTTAATATTATAATAACGTCATATTCATTGAAATATAGTTGATCCTATTCAATTATTTAGTGAGTAATATTTTTTCTCTCGTGTGGCTACACCATAAGTAAGTTTGGTAGAGTTTGGTTGTCGAACAGTTGACGTGTAGTTCACGCGCAGCTTACGCGCAGTTCAAAGATTAGAAGAATACCGTTTATCACTCAAACTTGAACGTAACTGCAACTGCACTATAACTTCATCGGCGCGTCATAAAATTACGTGAATTAGCCCTCTGGTCATCTTACATAAGTCTCCCAGTGAATTGTCTACTTTACTAGTTTGTAGCTACTGATTTACCCTAATTTGACGGCTAGATCCGCGTCTAATTTCAAAAGACAGACTACAAACTGAGACGAACTTATTGATGGCAGGAATTAAAATTATTACAAATATTTTCGATAGGATACAAATTCAAAAATAAATTTTAAAAATTGAAGCAGATATTCCAAGCGAAAAATTATTGCTACGTCCTTGCGTGCATTAACTTCGACGGCATATTAATTTATCGATAGAAAACGTATAAAATCAAGTAGGTCCTAATCGTTTCAGTTATCGGTTAAGTACGCCTTCGTACATAACAGATACGTCTAGAATCTGGATAAATTCTACCCATGACTATAAGTATTGCTGACAAGGTCATTATACCCATAAATAATAACGGGTTCTTTTACTCAAGGGCAATCTAATAAAACGCAGTCACATACCTAATACAAAATATGTTGACTAAAGTAAGGAGATTCACAGACGCGTAGGCGACCCCAACTTTACGCAATAAAGCCCCTAATACAGTACACTACCAAAACTATCGTAGGCAGGGTTTGTTGTGTAGGTGGCAGTACCTACAGTTACAGTCCATTATCGACGCCTAATCGACAATACTAGTATTGTTGATAAGTTTGATAACAAAATATGTAATGGTTCAACAGTTCATATGGTTTGAAAGGTGAAAATGTCGACTCGATTTAAAGGTAGGTATACCTTTAAATCGAGTACTGCGCAATTAAAATCAAGTCTGTGTCAAGATACCTTTAAATCGAGTACTGCGCAAGTCAAATCAAGTCTGTGTCAAGTCTCATCTTTCGTGGCACGGACTATAAGCATTGGCTGTACGATGTGGGGAGGCGCGGTAACCAAAAAAAAAGAAAAAACAAAGGCGTAGCAAATATAAATATAAAGTAGGTCATTGACCTTTTCATCCCTTCTATTCGAAAAGTGTCGTTTTGTTCCTCTATAAGCGGGAGCAAAGTAGCTCTTTTCTGCACTAGACTTTTTAGCGGGCAGTAATGAGATTTGAATTTGAATTTGTTCATTGAAATCGAACGCAAATTGTATAAATTACTGGCTGTAAGTGATGACTGTACGGTGCGGGGAGGCGCAGTAACTAAAAAAAAAACAAAAGCGCGCGATTTACTTCACTGTTGTTGTAATCGGTACGGAGTTTATTGTATTTTGCAAAAAAATGAGTTTTACGTCGAGTTCTGAAAGTGATAGTGCATTAACTCCTGAAACAATAAAAATAGAAGCTAATAACGTTATACAAAACTTAATACCTACGAAATCCCGGGAGAAATATTTTCTCATAGAACGAGATAAAAAGTAGAGTATATGGCTCGAGAGCAATAATCCCTCGTTACGTTCAGGATTCTATTTTAGAATCCCTCGTTACGTTCAGGATTCTATTTTAGAATCCCTCGCTATGCTCGGGATTCTATTCTAGACTCCTTCGCTTCGCTCTGGATTCAAAATAGCGCCCTCGCCGTAAAAATATTATTTAGCTCCCTTGTCATACAATCTACTATTTTACATTCATGTAATTTTTTTTTCAATTACACTTATTCATTAGTTACTTAAAAGTGTCTCTTATTTATTTTCTCATAAAAGCAGACGAAAAGAAGAGTATATGACTCGAGAGCAAATATATTTTACCCTCAGGCAATGTACTTTGAATCCCTCGCTACGCTCAGGATTCTATTTTAGAATCCCTCGCTTCACTCTGGATTCAAAATAGCGCCCTCGCCGTAAAAATATTATTTTGCTCCCTTATAGAGATAGTAGATTGTATAATCTACTAATCATAGAATTTTTAATCAATATTTAATTAAAATCGAGGACGTTATAACACGTCGAACAGTTTATTCTAATTATTTTCCCTCCCTAGCATAAAACTGGTGTCCTCGTGCACGAGACAGTGCGTTGGGCCGTGTGCGAGGGGACTAACACTGGCCATATTATAAATAGTTATCGGTTGACATTGGTTAAATCAGTGTCGGTTATCCTGTTATAGCCAATGAACGTTAAATGTTACGAGGGACCCCTTTTGAAACAAAACACAGTCGTCATTGCAAGATCCTTTCAACTACTGATAAGCCAGGCCCAAAATATGCTTATAACAAGTAATTATACCAGTCCATTATTGTCTTCCTGCAGGACAAAAGCCTCTTCCAATAAAGAGAAGGCAAGCTCATTGATCACCATGATTTCTCAATGCAAATTGGTAATTTCAGGCTTAATTATATCAATTATCCAGGTTTGGACACGATGTTTTCCTTCACCGATGTCAATGATTTCAAAAATAAACTTAGAAAATACAGACGCCAGCACATCAAGCCATACCAAACTGTCTTTTCCAAATTGAATATGAATATGAATAGAATATAACAGATTTAACATGTGTACACATACAAGAGCATGCAAGATATTATGTCAGTTCATTCATTGAAGTCCAGTCATGTTTAGCCGTAAGTATCGGCGTATAAATATTCAAACATTGAATCATTACAGCAAATAAGTTACATTAAAATATCAGCAATTTAACAATATGTTAAAATGTCACGGATTAAAAATGTCAAGAAATTATAATGTTAAATTATAAGAATTTATAGAATATATTAAAATGTCAATATTTAAAATATGTCAAAAATTGTAATGTCCATAAAACAAAACGTCTATGTCAAACATAATTCTCATTAAAATCCTAGTAATATTATAAATGTGAAAGTTGGTGAAGATGTTTGGATGTTTGTTACTCAATCACGCGTAAACCGTTGAACAGATTTGCATGAAAATTAGCATACAGGTAGACCATTTCCTGGATTAACACATAGGATACTTTTTATCCCGATAATGTGTTCCCTTGGGATAGTCGTTCCTTTTTACGCGGGCGAAGCCGCGGACAGAAGCTAGTAGTTCTGTAAAAATGAAAGTCAGATGCATTAATCAAAAACTTTTTCAGCTAGATATTCGTGAACCGTATAATAGGCTTTTTTTCAATAAAAACATTTTTATTTGACTCTTGAATGCATTATCATTTAACTCCTTCCACCGTTTAGGCAATTTGTTGAATAGAGTAGGAGCCATGCAGACGATACTTTTGAGCATAAGTTTGTTTTAGCGGGGTATACGCGAAGTATACTCATATCACGTCTGTTACGCAGAACAAACTAGTCTCGAGAACAGTTTCGGATTTAACGAACACTTAGAGAACCTTATTCTTTTTTTTGTAATAAAGTTTAAAGTCTATCAAAGTAATTTGACAGATTGTTGTAGCTTGATGTACTTACTGGGCTCTGTACATTACAAAGGAATTAAAAAAGGCACAATGGTACCTACTACTATGGCTGACTATGGTTCCAAAACATTCGTTGAAAGAGTATCATACCGTAGTGTTCTGGCCCCCCTGGAAATAAGACAATTAGTTTGATAGATAAACCAGTTTAAATAGGCAAGTAACCTATATATACTTGCCTATACTGCTTGACCTACTGAACTAAAATAAGATCAACGTTCGCCACAAGTCTCCATTTTCCTCAAAGCTAATGGCACGCCTTAATTACTTGTAATCCTCAAGAAGATGAAACTAATGGAACCTTCTCCACATACTGAAACAGAATTTTAGATGGAAGATAGTTGAGTAACCGTCAACGCAGACCGAGTTTTTATCAAATAATTGATAATGAACTTAAATGTACCTGAAAAAAGAGTTGAAAATTGGGTAATTGCGTGCAAAATAATAAATACCGCGCGGAATTATATCTTGCACACCATTTTCAACACAATATTTGAAATTTTTAAAGTTCATAATTATCAGTTAAGGGGAGTTCCGACCCTGCGAAGTTCTTACCATTTTGCAATTTACAGCTCAGTATCAGGTTGTATTGTAATAAAAAAAATATTCGCGGGAGTAACAAATATGCTATATACAGAATTATAATAATTAAAATCATCAACATAGCTGTCCACTTAGTAAAGCTCGCAAATGTGCCTATTTAATGAAAACAAGACGTTTACGAGTTTTTAACTTGCAAAAAACGTAAGAATATTTGAATTTCGCGGGTTACCCCTGGCGCTTTCACCTTCATAAAATAAAACTGAGTGTCTATTCTGTTACAATCGCGGATTCAATTCAATTCAAAATTCAAAAAAGTTTATTATTTCAACAAGTTCTTACTTACAAACTAGTGATTGGAGCCTCCCTTTAAGCAAATAAAGCCTGTGTTAGGAGACCCCACTCTTCCATAGATTGCGAAAAACTTGTCTTATTAGTTTAAGATTATAAAAGAATGATTATAAAAATACAAAATTAAACTCCACTAAAAATGACATAAGGTTGTGTACACATGGGGGTGGGAGTGTGATTGTTTGTGAGTGTGTGTGTGTGTGTGTTACAATGTCACAATCAATCGGATGACAACTCACTTCACGTAGGTGTTCACCGAGGGAGATTGTAACAGATTAGACCTATTCTGTTACAATCTCCCTCGTTGAACACCTACGTAAAGTGAGCTGTCATCTGTCCCGATACTATAGGGATTTACAAAGCACTACAATCGGATGACAGCTCACTTCACCTAAGTATTCTCCGAGGGAGATTGTAACAGAATAGCACTACTGTTACCTAAGGGTGGCAACAGGTAAGATATTATACAGTGACAATGGAATAGGGAGATGAATAATATAGTGCAGAATATGACCGAGAGATGAAGGAAAATTAATTATTTTATAATAAATGCGAGTAAGATTTCAGAATGAGAATAAGACATGAATTCTAGAAAAAAACATGCTTGTTTTGGAAAAAGAGAAGAAAAGCAATTTACCTGATCAACTTCTGAAGTTAATGTTAAAGCATTTATTTAAATTAAACCTTGTTCTTACAGGCACTTTTCAAATGTCAAAAAGTCGGTTAGCTAGTCAGAAATTTGAAGCTAGTTCCTCGTTCCAAAACGTAGAGCAGTTAAGGACGAACGAGCCGAACTTTTCAATCAAGTTTTTACAAAATCCTGGTTACATTATTCTTGTTGCTTCTATATGTGAAAACAATGATGGATTGAGAAAAACTCACGACATTGGTAGTTATATCTAATGAAGGAAAGCAGGTATGTTTAAGCTTGGACTATGGACTCAAACAGGCGAACAGGCGTTGGAATGCTAAGTTAAGAAAAATCTTGAAGGAGATGGGAATTGAGTAGTCGAACACAGATACATGTGTATATTACGAGATCTTGATGATCATTCAGTTCTCTGCCAGCGTCTACTAAGAATTAAAGAGAGAACGATGTCGAAAATCAAAAATGAAACATCTTGGTCAAGCAAAACAATGTGTAGGCTTGAATATAAATAGAGGTTCATGAATCGAATCCACGCTCTGCGACCTTGTAGGATTTGGAGAAAAAAAAAAGACAAATACTACAAACAAATATTATGAAATATATATAGTTTTGTTAGAGCCAACCGTGCACAAGTATTATGCTTGACGTTAGAACACAGAACGCCACCAGAAAGGGTAGTGAGGGGTGAAAACTAATTACTATAAAGGTTGCGTTCCAATCTAATACCAATTATATCAATATCGTAAAACACTTAAGAACGTTGCTAATGAACAATTCCACTACAAAGGTTTACCTAATCCAATTAACCAACCACCTCCTGTTAACTTTCGGAAACATTTTTTTGGAACTTCCTACCGTTCACCCCAATAATGTGCCAACAATACATTAGGTAGAAGCTACGAAGTTGGCATAACAATGGCGGTTCGGCCTAATAAATCTCAATGGCATAATCTTATTCAGTTGAGCGGAAGGAAGCTACGACCATGAGCAACCCCAAAGCGGTAGTAGGTACTCATTCGGATTATTAGACAATTTAATATGCATTATCGTGACATTCATGACTATGCTGTCGTTTGGTCTTCAGTTGAAAATAGCCCACCCTATTTGGATGTTGCAAGAGGTGAATATTGAATAAAATCGGTTGGATTAAAATCGTGCAAGTGTTCATAATCATCATCATATCAGGCTATTTCCGTCCACTGCTGAACGTAGGTCTTCCCCAGAGATCGTCAACCAACCCGGTCTTGGGCAAACCGCATCCACACGCTGCCAGCTACCTTCTTTAAATCGTCGGTCGATTGTGCCGCAGGGCGTCCCACTCTACGCTTGCCCAAACGCTTTAGAGCGTGTCTGCTCCATCTACCGTGTGTCCGTCTGCAGACGTGGCTGGCCCACTTCCACTTCAGCGTGCTTATTCGACGACCAATGTCCGTAATCATGCAAGTGGTACTTGCATTGATTTCTGATCCTTCAACGAGATACAATATTTCATAATAAAACGTTGCCCCACACTAGGAATATCTCTTACCTATATCGTGGGTGCATTTCTAACATATAAATTCATATACACAAATTACCAGACCGGGAATAACTGTATACCATACAAATAATGTGGGTACGTTTCGTGTGAGAATTGAACCCAGGAGACTAAACGCAGCGGCCACTCTGAGGGCTAATTCACGTAATTTTATGACTCGCCGATGAAGTTGTAGTGCAGTTGCAGTTAAGTATAAGTTCATCTTTGAACTGCGCGTAAGCTACGCCTGAACTGCACGTCAACTGTACGACAACCAAACTCTACCAAACTTGCTTATGGTGTAGCCACATCCACATGAGACAAAAAATTTACTGATTATTACTCACTTAAATAATTGAATAGAATCGATTACATTTCAATGAATATGACGTTATTATAATATTAAAATAATACCCCAGTACAGATTTTAGTGCTTTTTCTTACGTCAAACGAATAGTAGAATACCGATCATCATGCGTTCCGAAGCACACACCAAAGACGCGCAACAGTAAAATGCCGTTATTGCGCTCGCGTGACGCGAACTTGACGCGAGCGTGTCTGACAGCGGTAGAGAACACGAAAAGCGTTGTTTTGATCGAAACTTAACTGCAACTGCACTGCAACAGAACTTCTTTAGTTACGTGAATTAGCCCACTGGTCATATTATTGCCGGGAGATATGTGCTCCCACTACTCGTAAGCATAGTACAGGCTATAAGTTGTCGTGTAAGAAACGGCTAAAAATTTCCATATCAAATCGTGCCCTAAGAAAATGAAATTAGTATTTATACATTTATTTCTGTACTTTAAGAGACCCAGTCGATTCAATCATAACGTTTACGCAGACCATACAAGTCCAAAGAAGAAAGAAATAAAAGAAGAATTTTAGGTAAGTTATCAATATTTTTGATCACAATTTAGGCAAAGAATTTAAACGGAGACTGTGAAACAACAGCAGATAAAAAGCATGACCTTAATATCTGCTGATCACCTATTAACCTTTACCCGTTAAAATGGACAATGTGACTAAAAATAGGTACCTACAGACTAACGACGAACAAAGTCATCCAGCGTGTTCCATTATCGGTTAAACCACACATTTTTATGAACGTAGGTTGCAAACACAACACACCAAACCCATTTTGGTCAGGTTTGCTTAAAAGGATGACTAATGGAATTGCTAACTTTACAAAAGACGACTACGTCATCATTGTATTGTTTTTGCTGACTTGACCATAAGTGGAGATAATCATTCGTTTCGTAGATTACGTCAGTTTTGAAACAAAAAAAATCCTTCAATAAAAAAATAAAACTTGTGATGCAAAATCTTTACATATTATAAAACAAAATCGCTCCCGCCGTCTGTAGGTACGCTTAGATCTTGTAAACTACGCAATGGATTTTAATGCGGTTTATATGAGTAGAGTGATTCGAGCGGATTTTTGATCGTTTGAAGCCGGGGCGGGTCGCTAGTATATGTATAAATAAACTCAAGTAAATATTAGGTCATAAAAACACAAATTAACATAATTATGAACGATTTGCCTACGACTTCGTCCGCGTGAATTTGCTTAGTTAGGGATCCCTAATTTTTTAACCGACTTTATTTTTTTTATCAGTTGATAGGCATCACACGTTTGACCACTATCTCACCTGATGGGAAGCGATGATGCGGTCTAAGATGGAGCACGCTTGCCTAGAAGTAACCTATTCACTCTTGACTTAAAGACTCCCGGGTTGTAGCTATCAGGAAACACAGACTCAGGCAGGGCTTGGGATCCTTCTTTTTTGACTTCAAAAAGAAGGAGGTTCTCAATTCGACTGTATTTTTTTTTGTTTGTTACCTCAGAACTTTCGACTGGGTGAACTGATTTGATGATTCTATTTTTATTTGAAAGCTGGTGCTTCCCGTGTGGTCCCATTTCTTGGTCCAATTTGGTTCAGTTCTGACAATGGCATCCATGAGAAAACCATATAAGTCTTAAATTTGCATTAAGTATGTGCGCGACAAATGGACGAATAACTCAATATCACACCAACCGATTTCGATGCTTCTTTTTTTATGGATGCCTCAGAGGCTGCATCGATTTCGGTAAAATTACCGAAATTGATGCAGCGCTTTTTAAATAAAAAATGAAACCGCCTTCAAAAACTAAAAAGTGATAAATAACTTTAGCACAGAACACACATTACCTACTTTACTTTCGGAAGTCGGTGGCAATACAAAACAACAAACACAAAGCCACCGCCACCGATTTCCGAAAGTAAAGTAATGTGTTTTTTAGTTTTTGAAGGCGGTTTCATTTTTTTTATTTTTTTTTTATTTTTTGCTTTTTAGTATTGCCTTAACATCCAATTCCATTAAGAAACGGCGACACACTTAAAAGAGATTGTAAGTCCTCCAAACATTGAAGGAATTAAAACGTAATCTAAGTATTTTTTTGGAAAAAAGGGCTGGATCAATTTTGGTAAAATTGATATGGGACCATTTCGGAATAAACCCCTTTCGAACAAAAAAAGAATTTTGCGAATCCGTCTTTATATGACAGAGTTATGCCCGAACATACTTACATTAAAAAAAAATAGAAACAACCGAATTGATAACCTCCTCCTTTTTTAAGTCGGTTAAAAAAGACAACCCCCTTCAAAAACTAAAAAGTGAAACTTTAGCACAGAACACACATGACTTTAGTTTCGGAAGTCGGTGGCAATTAGGGCTTGCAATATCCGTTCATTTTTACTATCCGGATAATACGGATTTTAATATTTAACTATCCGGAGTATCCGGATAATGCGGATAATACGGATATTTTAAGTTTTTATTTTAAATATAACCTAATTAACTTTAGTAACACGTTTAAATCAGTCTCTCACGCAAAATGACAAAGAAATAATAAACTATACCAATATTTCAAGTAACAATCACATGAAAACTAGTTCACTTTATAAAAACATTAAATTTGTATCTATTCTTGTCATACTAAAAACAATTCTAATTAACAGATCTTACATTTATCACAAATCACAACATCCCAATCAAATCAACCTAAATATTTAAAACATAATAATTAAATTAAAATATCACTTTCCCAGGCAAATCAGTTCAATAAATAAAACAACTATAATAAAACAAAAATAAACAATATATCTCAAAATAATCAAATATAATATGAACGTAATTCTTAAATCGTGTTTTATTTAAATTCTGGTATTAAGGGGCTATTAAACGACTTTTACAGATTTTAAACTGACAATCACGTCAAAATGTGCAGTGTAAATGATTTGAAAAAAATATATGTTAAACTAGAACATTCTCTTAATCATATAGAAAGTGAATATTTTTGATTAAGTTCATATTAAATAGTTTAATTAACTCGTGAAGTTGTGTCTGACGCGGACAAAACATTGACAATCACACAAAATCTACCAGGTATAATTATCCGAAACTTACACTATCTTACAGACAATTTTATTATCTATCTTTTAGTATACGCCTTTTTTTTAATTTTGAAAGAATACATACTACTTTTATTTAATTTTTTCTACTAAATTTTGAAAGTTTTGGATGCAGACTGCGTCCGTTCTGCATCAGTTTTGCGTCCAAAACTCTCAAAGTCTATTCTTTCAAAATTAAAAAAAAGGCGTATACTAAAAGATAGATAATAAAATTGTCTGTAAGATGGTGTAAGTTTCGTTTAATTCTACCTGGTAGACTTTGTGTGATTGTCAATGTTTTGTCCGCGTCAGACACAACTTCACGTATTAATTAAACTATATAATATGAATAAAATTAAAAATATTCACTTACTAAGTGATTAAGAGAATGTTCTGGTTTAACATATATTTTTTTGAAATCATTTACACTGCACATTTTGACGTGATTGTCAGTTTAAAATCTGTAAAAGTTGATTAATAGCCCCTTAAGATCAAAAACCTTAAATTATCTAATGAATCTTTTTTCATGGTTTAAGTTCTTAAATGCTTCCATAAATATCCTGTAGCAAGAAACACTCTTTCTGCGTCTACTCTGGTCGGTGGTATTGATAGAAGTAGCTAATAAACCCCATCTAAATTCTGCTTCTCTAACTATTTTCATCAAATAGTGCCACCTCTACTCGAATTGTGGTGTCTAAATAATTTGTTGAAGAAGTCGCTGCGCAGAAGATGGCTGCCTTATAAACCGGTTGATTTCTTCTTGTATTTGTGATTTAATTGATACACAATATACACTATTTAGCCTGTTCTTAAATTGTCACATCGTCAACAGTATCGCAAATTTTCATAATTTTGATATTACTTTCGCAAAAAGAAGAAATAACACCGAACAAAACGTCAATGAATCTATACCTTGTTTACAATAAGATTAGACATAAACACAAACCTTTTTTACAGTCCCTTCAACCCATTTTGACTTCTATTCCTTAGGCTTAAGGATGACATTAGAGGCAAAAAAGTGGTTACAATAACAACTGTTTACTACAGTTGCCATTTGTCATGCAACCAACGCAATATAAGTCAAAATCGGTTGAACGGACTGTAAAAAAAATTTTTGTAAATGTCTAATCTTATTGTGAACAGGGTATAGTTATATCTATTGCATAGACGTTGATCTAGCCATCAAAGACCAAAGTAAATTTATTCCTCAGGCAAGGCCGTTAATAACCAGATATAGCCTATTTGACGATTGAAAAATGCAATATTTTGCTATCTGAGTACTATCTAACTGTTTATGAGGATTGAAAAATCAAGCCTAAATTGACTTATTGTGATTTGTGAAGTGAATAAATAATTGAAAGAGTGATTAACTATATTAAAATAATACATAACGTAATAACAGTTATATACTTTACAGATGACAGCCTTTATTTAATATTTAAAAGAGAAATACAACTATCCGTAATATCCGAAAAATCCGGATAGTGATGCAAGTAAAATCCGGATTTGAAAATCGGCGGATATCCGGATAATACGGATATCCGGATAATACGGATATCCGGATATCCGGATTGCAAGCCCTGGTGGCAATACAGAACAAAACGGAAGAAAGCCAAAATATTTTCACTCTATTTTAAATGTTTTTGTAACCTACAGGGTCCACGTTTGTGCCTTTCTTTAAGCTTTACTTTAAAACGTTTTCGAACGCAATAAATTATTATTTATTCATTTAACAATAAAATTATAACACCTTCACAGTAAACAAAAGGCGACGCTATAATAGCTAAAATAAAACTACATATATAATAAAAACAACCAACAATCTTTCTATATGATTGATATTTATTTTTCTTTTTTTGTTATTTGAGTATTAAACCGCACTTAAATGAAAAACTTGATATGTCTTGTAATACCTACGAGGAAAATAATTCATAGGATATTCCATAGTCATTTGCTCAAGTATTTATACGTGGAATATAAAGCAAGAATGTCTTTGCCTCGAATAACATTTAGATTGTAGAATGAGCTAGAATTCCTAATGAAAAGTTCAAATATAATAGCAGATAATTATTGCACACACCCAGTTGTAGTTGGCAAGCATATTATGCTCAATTGCTGAGATTATAATAGGATTAGCTCTTGCCCGCGACCTTGTCTTCGTGGAATTAAAGGAGCCCCTTAATTCAACCTACAAACTATCAAGAGTCGTATAGAGGTCAGCACATCAAACCACCACAATCTAATTTTTTAATAGATGTTCAACTTTATTACATAAGACTAAGGTTGATATTCCATTGGGAAAATCTGTCTGTACAAACTTCCTACTTGCCAAAGAATCATGGCGAGATCCATACATTCATACATTTATATGAAGAAAAAATCATTTAGAGGGTTTCAAATATTTTCCAATGTAGAGAATACATTACCAGGAGTGGATTGATATACTTACCATATTTTTAAACTCCCGCATAATTAAAATATTTAGAAATTAAATATCAGTTTTTCGTTTCATCTCGTTGCCCATTTTTTGTTTATAAAAAAAAAGAAAGTGACAAGTGACATTAACGGATCTATCAAATTTGTAGACAAGTGATGTGAATCGGTGTTAAGTCCGCTACTGTCATTATTTGTGACATTATTTCCTATAAAACGATGAAATTTCTGTGTAAGAACTGCGAAACGGCGACTGTCAGTGTCACTCGTACTGTCAGACGCCGTTTCGTTTGGAAATGATGAGCTTCTCTTTAAAGTATTCACTAACATATTTTTTTTATTGCGGGGTTTTAAAAATATTGTAAATGCCTGAAGATACTATTTAGGTACACAAGAGTATAAGATTTAGAATTTTATCTCCTCTATACCTCTTTCTTTTTTTTGTACAAATCCTGCCATGATCCTTTTAGTTTCATAGGTAAAGTAGTTTTCGAGCTTTCGTGCTTAGTCAGTGAGTAGTCGCTTTTATAGATTTCTTTACGTAAATTTTAACTGATTTAAAAAGTAGCTTTTCGTCAAAGTTGAATGTGTTATTCATATAAAATGAAGTCTTATTACAACTGGCCCAGGTTGTTATTATTTTACATATTTTCCGCATAATTGTGACACGCGCGGTATTAATAGCTGCGTGGGCACTTCCACTTGCTTTTTCCATTCCGTGGTTGTAACTCCCAATATACACTATGACCTATTTTGTAAGACTATTCCAAATGCAGGACTTCAATACATATTAAAACAGGCCAGAACCGTTCGGGGGAAAATATGGAACGGAACAAGAAGGATCTAAGAAAAAATACTCACGCACGTATTAGTTTCTGAAAAAAAAATCCGAAGGATGTTTTTCACCTCGAATTCTATTTCTTAAATGCCTATGTAGGGTCCCGAGACGTGCCTACCCAAGAATTGAAACTTTTATGTCACTAAACATGACCAGAATCTACGATCTACTTTCACAGACAGACGTATTTTCTTTTGCTAATGGAGCTAGCTTACCGGAAACAGACAAGGATTTGGGACTGCCTTATTTTGGCAGCTTGAATTTACATTCTAAATTTAAAAATCTGGTATCATGAACTGCACACAGATCAGGCTACGGAAATACAAACGATATAGGAAAAAAAAGAAACTAATCTAACCTCCCAACAAATGACTGTAAACTTACAGGCAATTTCTGAAGGTACTAGGCACCGCAATAAACTTATAAAAAGAAATTATACGAGCAAAGCTAACCTATCGATATACTTTGACGACATCATAAAAATAGAGGAATGGATTGGAAAAGGAAATTCGGGATCATTTTATGGTTTTTGAACATTTTCATTAGTTGTTAGATCCTCTATTCACAGTTAACTGCCAAAACGTTTGGAATTTGGGAAGCCCAGTATTTACAAAAGATCTTTGATTAAACGACTTTCGGCTTACCATATCTCAAGACTTCGTAATCAACAATGATAAACTGTTTGGCTTACCCAATCTAAACTTATTGTATGTCGTGGTGTGGTGGTTAAGACTTGGCACACGATGTAGCCACGTTGCGTCCATATTTCACTCTCGTATCAACTTTTCAAACAGAATTCGTGACAAGATTTCCTCTCATGGTACTTACACAGAGTAGATTTAGCTTGAGCTTTCTGTAGCAATTTAGCAATCACTACTTAATCCTGGGGCCATCTTTCTTCCTATTATAAACGATTTTTTTTTTGAGAATGGATTGATGAATATTGTTTTTGTAACTCTTTCACGTCTAACGGCTAATCGGAATTACCTGAAATTCAGTACACATATACATAGATATTGGTTTATGGATTAAACATCACCTGGACAGTCGTATGCAGAACCTAGTCCTTTATAACCTTAGAAGACAGATTCTTGGATTAGATGATCCAGAAATGCCGAGTAGTATGTTAAATGTAGTTCCTGTCGTTTCATCTCATCCTCATCCCCCCCCCCCCTCCCCCATCCTCATCCCCGTCCTCTCTTTTTCATACGTGTTCGACGGAATTTCGACCACTGTGGTCTATGTCAATGAAGACTAGCCCAGTACGCTAGAAAGTATTATAGTGCCCAAGAGTGTGTGCAAACACAGGTGCATTACTCCGAAGAGGAAAACAAAAGAGAAAGAAGAGAGGAGGTGGGATGGATCTCTTCCATCCCACCTCCTCTCTTCTTCCTCTTGGAAGTAAGATTACCCTCTCGGGGCCCCACATTTCAAAACAACCCAGGGGTGGAGTAAAATAACAGCATTGGACCAAAAAAGCTTTTAATTAAATAAACGTTCACGTTGCAGTTGTCGGTATTTCATGACCATAAAAACGCGCCCTATTCTGAAAGTAAACAATTAGGGCAACCCGTTTTATTTTCGTTTCGGTTTATTTACGGACTCGTATAAGGCTACGGCTGTGACGTCAAAGGTTGCCGGTGGAATTGATACCTTATTTCTTTAAGTATAGAGCTCATGTAGTAAAACCATAGATAGAGAAGAAAATGATAGTATTATTTTATACTGACCATGCTTTCATAAATAGATACGTGTCTTAACTAGGTCTACTGTAAAATTTATTTTCAATTCATTACACTTTCGAAGATTATGTACACCTTGAACATTTTTTTTCTAATAAGTTTATGTGTAAGTATTTTTCTAACTTCCACTTGATTTTATTTAATCCCTACACTACTTCCACGAACTATTCTATTGGAAATCTTCACCCAAGTTTGGCCAGAACACACGGCCTTATCTCGACCACGGAAATGACCTCACCTAGATTCGCAAGTTCAGGTGAAAGAGAAGAAAATAATAAAATAAATATTTAAGTCAGTCGAAAGAATAGTAGCATGAGCAGCGTGGTATCGTGTCAAGTGTGTAAAGAAACCCGGGACCCGTGTCAAGGTGACACTTTCACGACCACGTTCAGGAAAAATACACGAAAAGCATCTCATCTTTTGTGGATCCGACATGATATTTTTAGCTTTTTACATTTTTATGAAAGATATTTTTTGTGCACTGAAAGGAGGCACAGTTTTGATTTAGATTACCAAAAAAGTGACCAGTAAGAGTAATTGAAATGTCTTCTATACCAGAACGAAAGTCCATATTCCAGATAAGACGACAAAGTGACTAAGTGTATATTTAGAGCTAATAAGTCGTTTAATTATAAAGTATTCGTTCACTATTGATTGTCGCCTCGCCGCCAATGTAAAGTCTCATTAGCCGAAACGGCGTAATGGAGCGCTAATTAGCGTAACAATTAATCACTAGCAGCCAGGGCGTCGATTATAACCAAAGCAACAGTGCCTACAACACCTCTACGTATTTAGGTCACTTGAACATTCCCCGACCCCGAAAAATATTATTATAAGCCTCAGGGTATTTTCTGTTCATAATGATTTACGGAATTCAATTTCTGTTAATATTTTATCGACGACCAAAACATAAACAACGCTGTGGTGAAACAAATTGTATCTACAGTTACAATTCACGAAATTAGCATAAATTCGTTGCCTTCCTAATGCTGCACTAAATTGCTTGGAGCGGGAGACGGCAAGAGAACAATAGACTCATTGAGGCAATCAAAACTGCCTGGCTCAGGGGTTCCACGATAAATTTCTGGCGTTACGCCAGCCGGTTCACAGATAAGGGTTGACACAAACATAGATTAAACACGACGGGACTGCTGCACGATTTTTTATCCGCACAATCATGACGAGAAGATTAATAGGTTTGTTGTTAGATACACTTGCCGCGGGGTCAAGATATGACATTTTAATGGGGGTAAAGCCAATGTACTCTAAAACCATCGATAAGGATGCTTAGAGCGCCTATGGAATCATATAAACAAAGCTTTTGGAGAAAAAACAACTAAATAAAATGTATCAAGCTTTGATACTGTTTGATACCATCGCATTTTGGAGAACATAGTTTTTAAATGACACCATTCCACGAAATCATAACGAAAACTTTGCGCGAGCCCTACCAAACAGCTGTCTAAAGTAGGTATTATATAAAATTTTACTCAAACTGAAATACTTTTGTAATATTTCGTCCGAATTCGCATAAGTTCGGTTTTCAGTTTCAAACAAGTTTGTGGAAGCAATTTTATCTGTATCTTTTCAATGCCTAGTATGAAATTGAACTTTTGCTACATCGCAACTGACACAATGTTTGTTACTTCTGTGAGAAATAAAGATGCAGGCAAATTTCTCTCTTTAGCTAGAATAAAGTCTCAAAGCATCATTTACATAAGAACTAAAACTCCTGTTAGCTTCTCCACACACGTACATACAAAGATATCAATTTCCAAACATACTAGAACATAAAACGTCAAGTCTAGAACACGTAACCCAAATTGTGTACCCAGAAAACAATATCTTGAGAGATGGAGCAAAAGAATGCGATATTACAAGTTTTGCTGCCGAAAACAGATATGAAGCGATGGATATTTCTACTGTTTCATTTATTTGAAACACAAACCTTATCATTTACAGAACATTGAGGAAGATTCTAGATTAATTTAGACCTTTGGAAAGCTAGAAAGATTGATTGAACCTTTTGAGTGAAATTACAGTTTCAATCTCATTCCAAAATCGATCCTAGTTTTTATGGCAGTTCTTTCGCAAGTTATTTATGAATAGAACATATTCTTCAGTAATCTTGTTGAGGGATGTTTTGGTCTGATGAATGAATATTACATCGTGTAGATATAACGCGCCCATAAAGGGGAGAGATAGCCACTTATCTACAAAGCCGGAGCCAAGAGCATAGCCTGACGATCGTTCCAAGTGTTTGGTTGTCAGCGACAAAATGGCAGTTAAGAATCGGAAGTGCCTCAGTTCAGAACGTTACAATGACATGATACACATCGTGCTTGACAAATTTTAGATACATATAATTTAGTCTTCAATATTTTCAGTGGGATCTTTAAACATTTATAGGCCGACGGTGATGGAAAACTTCGTAAAGACACCAGGATTAAAAATGATGAAATCGTGAACTTGCATAGACCAACACCAATAGAAGCCTAAGTTACCACACAAAATAACGACTTTCGTTAAATAAAGTCAAGGAGTTAGGTAGCGTGCAGGTGGCCCTGGCAGGAACATCAGATCCAGATCACCATAATATTACACTGTCATTAGGTTTACGCATGAATACCAAATTTTAGCCCGTTCGGACGGCGAGAACTGGTTAAAAAATCAGTTGCAAATTTTGACCTAAGCAAAATGTCTGATATTTGAAGTATTTTCACAGTACTTTATCACCCTGCTCCAAAAGGAAGCGAATCGTGAACGATGCACACAACCCGGCGTCGACCCGTCTACATAATACAATTCGTGGAGCCTCAACAAACGTGGCATGCAAAATTGTACTTAAATATAAACCTCACAATGGCGAGCTGTCTTTTACAAGGATCTGGGACTTGACTTGAATTCTGATAGGTCTTTAAGGGTAAGGTTACATGAATTCCTGTTTTTTTTTTTCAAGGAGGTTTTTAGTAAGTCTGCAACGGATTTACTGGTTCAATTTTAAGGTCCGTCGAATTTAGAATACTTTTAACAAGAGGCAGCCTGCCTTTGGTTTTAGCGGTTTCGGTAAATTTTTAAATATACAAAGACAGTGTGTTTGATAAAGATTCGGGACACGTTTTGCAGCCAAAGCAAGAGATGTAGAGCGTACATCCCACATTGTAATTCCGCGAGGGTCTCATGAACTGCAAGAACTGCTAACTCGTCGCGTGCATCAAAAACATGATCTGTGTGAGTCTAGCCCTTAGTAGTGCAAACAGGATATTATTATTGTAATTGGCTTGTAGAAAGTACCAGTGTACTGGCACAAATTGCTTTATACGTATGTCGGTTGTATTGTATCGCTGCACGCGATGGTTGATTGTGGTCTCAATGTTAATGTAATAAAAGGTATTATTGACAATGTAATTTTTTCTCACAAAGAACATTTTAAAACATAGAATATGAAGCTAGGAAGCTACAAAGTTTAGATTATTAGTACAGAACCCGCGTTACTTTCAACCAGATTGAACTGAGACGGCTTTTGCTCAGTTTCGTTTGACGGAGTTTGCAAAATATTCTTAAAGATGTGTTGATATTTATATTACCCTTCCATTCAAACTAAATTGAACCTTTTCATTTGAAACCACTTCCCTGTGAACTTGATGCGATATTTCCCACCCTAAAGCTGCAGCTCTTTCAACGAGCATCCCATCGTTATCCCCCATTCAACGGTTACGACTTACGCGGGAAAATAAACAGCTGATACATTCAGTGTTTTCATTTTATACCCACACCGTTAGGGAAATATGCAAGAGACGCCGTTTAAATAAAAACATATTTACCGTTGGCAATTCTATCCATTTTAGAATTCGAATTGCTTTTGAGAATTCAAATAAGGAATGTGCTGTCATCTGAGCGTTGAGAAGATACCGTGGGCAAATACTCCATCGTGTAGCGGTTATGTCAAGTAAATAAATACTTGTCAGCTACCGAAACGTGAATCAGTGATGTCACACATGTCTGCTGTTAAGATGAGCGATGGGTTACGTTGCCAAATATATCATTGTATTCCATTTTGAATGCTAAATATATTTCCTTTGCTCGCCCATTCGTTACACTCAACCAACAAGGACGTGTTTAAGAAGCAAACGAAATCTGTTAGGGAATTTGAACTTGCTAAGAATTACTTTAGTACGATATGTTTTAGGAAGAACAGAATATAATTATTTTTTTGTTCAATATAGGTATTTACAATAACGACCTTAAATAACTTAAGCCTTGCGCTTATTTTTGCCCATTAATGCAACATAGAAATATTATAATCCCACCAAAAACATTTTCGTGTAAAATGTCGCCAAGACGAAACCATTTGGTCTCGTCTTTTTTCTTGTCTTTGGCTCGCACTGTCAAAAAGTTATCAGATCTCTGCCTATAATATCTACTTTACAAGCCCTAACTCACAAACTCTAGACCTTAGTCAAAATATGTGGCTTGGCATGTTAGTGGAATATTTATATGGGACCATCATTGTGACACTACCCATTAAAAAAATAATCATCGAAATCAGACTACATTGTAAAAAGATATGCGTGATCAAACATAAAATATATGTGTCGAATTAAGAACCTCCTCCATTTTTGAAGCCGGTTAAAAAGTTGTACTGTGATATGTCATTCAGAAATTCATATACAGAGAGAGAATGAATTAACATTTTGACAATCTGACAATGAATTTGTATACCTTCGAAGAATGGTTGTCTAATATGTTCCAAGGATCGACCCTAAAAACGGATAAAGTAAAACAGGTACCCATTTTGCGTCCAAGTCCACTTAAGTATGGAATCGCCTACAACCTCATACATATTTATGATATACCGTGAGATACATTTAGTTGCTATGAATAAAAATACAATGTATTGGGCGGGTCTTTATTCCTTAGTGCTAACATAAATAAGAGAGCTAAATCGTTGTAAGGGTGTAAACGTCCCTTGTAAATATCTGCTGAAACCGAGTCTAGATTCGAATGGCACGGCCATGCTAATATTTTGGGCGTTGTAAACAGTACTTACCTACTGTTTATTTATAGCAGTAAAGATACTAGGATTTGGGCAAGCTAGGCGATATTTTGGGATTCACTTATTTGTCTTCGGTCAAGTCGAATGTTTAGTAACGATTTGGGTTTTATTTTGAATAGTTCTTGGATCGCTCAACAGAATTTAATATTTAAAAGTATCGAATCTATGTTAACGCGTCTAAAAACTTTTCATTAATGATACATGTCCAACGTATGTGCAAAATAGCCAGCATTAGCCTAGCATTTTCCCAACTATACAACTGACTAAAAGTGTTTTACATGGAGCGACGTCATATCTGATCTCCACAGCCCAGTTACCGGGTTACACAATACCCCTTCGTAAGACTGGTGGTCAGACTTTCTGGCTTCTGACTACCCATAACAAGTGTCAAAGATCTACGAATGACAGCCGGGACCAACGGCTTTACGTGCTTTCTGAGGCACGGAGGGCTCTCGATATGAAATGGATGGGTGACCATCGATCACGGATCACGGACAGGTGAACACACGGTATGGCTTTTACTTAGCCACGAGCCTCTCAAAAACGACAAAAATGTGCAAAATCATGCAACGGGTAACTGTTACCTCTTAGCAAATTGGTCGAACACACTTCAGCAAATGTACCAAGTACCAATCATTTGAAACAAAGCCATAGCGCCCGGGAAAGCGCTTAACGTTTATGAACACTAAGTTACAAAAATATTGCCTTGCAAATTCGGCAGAACGCGATAAAACTGTTTAAAATTCGTTGCCACTTCTCGTGATGGCAATAAGCCAGAATTTTCCGGGTGATTAAAATCACTAAGTGTTGCCGCAATTCGCTTGTTTAGCAATATGCCCGTGCATACTCATATCACAAATAGGCCACCCGAGACTTGTACAAGCGGTCTGCAAGGGTCGATGCATAATAAACCCCGACTCATGTAACTGAAGAATATGTTTGTTTGATTTGTTTGAACGCGTTGATCTCCAAAACTGCTGCACCGATTTTAAAGACCTTTCGCTTATGCTACGCGAAGCTACGTTAATACGTGAGTGCTATGCTATATTTTATAATCACAAAAGACCGAATACGTACATCGAACCAGACCTAGTATCGAATTATTTATCAAACAGACGAAGAAGTATTCTCTTGAGAATGCGTAAAAACAAGTACCTACTTAAACATAATATTATTTTACGCGATTAGGTGCAGAGGTCAGGCGATCTACGTAAAAACATCAACTCGTCATATCCTGATGAATTGACTAGTCATCGGTTGGTAATCAATCACTAATCAGATGAGTTACAAATCTAAGAATTATCTGAGCTAGACAACTCAATAACCTAATCTTTTGTGCGAAAATTGACCTTTCTGTCAAACAGAGTATAAAAAAAATTCGGGCTGTTACCAATCGCCACTCTAGCGATTGAACAAAAAATGTATAGTGTTACCAAAGATTACCTCATATTTTACCTCTTTGAGAATGCACCATCATCCCCTAATCCTATGTATACAGACTGTATGTACATCAGTTCACTGACATACACTAACAATACACTCTCTCATACATTGGTGAGGGCAGGCTAATAGCATTTACTGACGCACAAAGGATGTCATGTGGCAATGAAAGCGTCGTTAAACCATTATCCTGACCAGTGAATGTCGTATCGAAGTGCTGCGTAAATTCTACTCGCATTTATATGTCAACTAGCTTCTGCCTGCGACTTGGTCTGTGGAAGTCAAGTGTACCATAAGCCATGTTCTATGATACTCGACAATAGTGTAGCTTTCTAACAGTGGCAGAATTTTTGTATTTGGATCATGTCTTTAATTGATTAAGTTTACTATGAAACATTTCAACGTCAATTCAACTACCTCAGTTATCTATACTAATATTATAAAGCTGAAGAGTTTGTTTGTTTGTTTGGTTGAACGCGCTAATCTCAGGATCTACTGGTTCGAATTGAAAAATTCTTTTTGTGTTGGATAGTCCATTTATCGACGAAGGCTTTAGGCCCATGCGAAGCCGGGTCGGGTCGCTAGTAGTTTATATAACCAAATTAATAAATTTCTCCAGGTGCATTGAATTACCATCAATGTAAAAATACGGTGAAAATGTGGCTGATGGATCAATCTTATGATCAAACAGAAAAATTGCTTTTCACCCAATCCTAAGCCACTTCAGACACATTATGTACGTCTCATATCCTCATATCACACACACATACACACACACTTACGCGCGCACAGACATTTCTCTTCTATTATATTTTTCCTAATGTAAATTGTAATTAGTTAATAAGTCTATTAGTATAATTATGGTTAGCATAAGTTTTTGGAATCACTGACTCCCAAGTCACAGGCTATAAACCTAGTTTGGGAGCCAGAAGATAAATTTGTTCTCACATTAAGTACCAAATAAAAATTATTATTATTATTTCCAATGAGTGACATTCGGCTATGTAATGGTGTAGATTTCTCATCATCATGTCAACCTTTAGACGGCCACTGCCTCGTCCATGTAATGGTGTAGATATCTCGTCATCATGTCAACCTTTAGACGTCTACTGCCTCGGCTATGTAATGGCGTAGATATCTCATCATCATGTCAACCATTAGACGGCCATTGCCTCGTCCATGTAATGGTGTAGATATCTCGTCATCATGTCAACCTTTAGACGTCTACTGCCTCGGCTATGTAATGGTGTAGATCTCTCATCATCATGTCAACCTTTAGACGGCCACTGCCTCGTCCATGTAATGGTGTAGATTTCTCATCATCCATGTCGACTTTTAGACGGCCACTGCCTCGGCTATGTATTGGTGTAGATTTCTCATCATCATGTCGACTTTTAGACGGCCACTGCCTCGGCTATGTAATGGTGTAGATTTCTCATCATCATGTCAACCTTTAGACGGCCACTGGCTCGTCCATGTAATGGTGTAGATATCTCGTCATCATGTCAACCTTTAGACGTCTACTGCCTCGGCTATGTAATGGTGCAGATCTCTCATCATCATGTCAACCTTTAGACGGCCACTGCCTCGTCCATGTAGTGGTGTAGATTTCTCATCATCATGTCGACTTTTAGACGGCCACTGCCTCGGCTATGTATTGGTGTAGATTTCTCATCATCATGTCGACTTTTAGACGGCCACTGCCTCGTCCATGTAATGGTGTAGATTTCTCATCATGTCGACTTTTAGACGGCCACTGCCTCGGCTATGTATTGGTGTAGATTTCTCATCATCATGTCGACTTTTAGACGGCCACTGCCTCGTCCATGTAATGGTGTAGATTTCTCATCATCATGTCGACTTTTAGACGGCCACTGCCTCGGCTATGTATTGGTGTAGATTTCTCATCATCATGTCGACTTTTAGACGGCCACTGCCTCGGCTATGTAATGGTGTAGATTTCTCATCATCATGTCAACCTTTAGACGGCCACTGCCTCGTCCATGTAATGGTGTAGATTTCTCATCATGTCGACTTTTAGACGGCCACTGCCTCGGCTATGTAATGGTGTAGATTTCTCATCATCATCATCATCATGTTAACCTTTGGACGCCCACTGCTGGGCATGGGTCTCCCAGGTTCAGCCGGGTTGGCGATCGCAGTAGGTGATATGGAACTCAGAAGGACGCTGCTGCCCATCATCTGGTCAATATCCCTCTGTCGCCTTATACGACATCCACGGGTAGAAATGGGGTGGTGCTATTTGCTACCGCAGCACACGGCTTAGATTTCTATCAGTGAAATATTTTTGTATTCGCATCAGTACCTCCAGATATTACTTTAACTTGCGAGCAAGTTAAATAAGAGTGCGCTGCGCTGTGCGAAATTTTATGCTAAAATAATTTTGCAATTCGGTTTTGAAATTACTTTGCAAAGAAAACCAATAAACAAAGACCAATTCCAATTCTCATAGAATTTCAAATTAGCATCGATAATTGTTTCGGCATACAAATTTATCTAAAGAAAAGCTGACATTTATCGAATTCAGATACAATTTGATACTCATTTTGGTTTTACAGAAGGACATTTTCAAGGGTCCATATTGGCTCGCCTAAAGTTCTTTACCCGAAATTGGACTTCCTAAGGATTTGTAATCCGAATGATCACTCTTCCTAAAATTTTTCATCCTAAAGTTTTTATTCATACTATTTGTAGTGCTACCGGCGATGTTCATAACACTCATGTTTCCGAAAATTGTTATTCATAATATCATTAATGTAAATATATTTAAACTCCTACTGTTTTTTATCATAACGCTTCTGTCCCTAAACATAATTACCATAATATTTTCACTCATACTCGGAAAGAAACATTTACCAAGTGTAAAAAAAAATAGATGTGGGTAGAAGATGATATTTATAGTTTTAATATGAGGGTATGATTATTATTTGGGGGTATGCTTTACATAACGTACTGAGTTGTGTCTATTGCTAAGTTCAAACCTACTGCGCGTGCGTGCAAGCAAGCATGCAGCAGGCAAGCAAGCATGCAGCAGACAAGCAAGCACGCAGTATACAAGCAAGCATGCAGCGTGCAAACATGCATGCATCATGCAAGCAAGCATGCAACATGCAAGCGAGCATGCAACACGCAGCAGGCATGATTTCTGTCACGGCTCCGGCGTTGCGGGGCTCCGGCGGTCCCACGCGAGCTTATCGTCGCAGATGGTATTCACGCTCACCACCACAGCTTCGGCTTGCTGGCCGGCTTCGCCGGCCAGCCTCAGCCGCGGCGGCGGGCGTTAAAACCACCTGCTCCTCAGCTCGCGGGCCGCCTCGCCCCTCCGCGCCTACGCGGATTTAAATTACACTCTAGCGGTAGGGCAGACAAGACTACGTGGAGTCGGTTTCGCAGCGATTCGTTTCTGTCATTAACTTTTGTAGCACAACATATTCACTTTTTAAGACAATATTTCGTTATTGTCTATTTATATAATATTTTCGTTGAAATAAATTCCATGGAAAAATACACTGAACAAACAATATTCGTTAAAAAATAATTCTACTGTTTAATAGGTTTGTTAAACAAAAAAATGTGAATATAAATTCATTGAATTGTGTTTCTGTGAAATATGTTTCATTGAAGTAAATAGTCTTTGAAACAATAATAGTCGAAATAAAATTACAAGAACCAAATACAAAATGAAACATTTTCTGGAAAACGAAATTCTATGAAATTTCTGTCTGCAAAACAAGGGGACACCGTTATACATGATACGTGAAAATAAAGTTACGCAAAATTAATGTATATAGTACTAATTATTATGAATAAAAGGAAATCTAAACAAAAAAGATATGACTTTGAATAATAGTGTAAAAGATAGTTATCTTGAGAAAATATAGGAAAACAAATAAAAGTATAATAGATGTTTATTGCTACTGACATTATGAAGTTGAATGCTTCGGATTA
The DNA here is from genome assembly GCA_947361185.1 of Charanyca ferruginea. Taxonomy (NCBI): domain Eukaryota; kingdom Metazoa; phylum Arthropoda; class Insecta; order Lepidoptera; family Noctuidae; genus Charanyca; species Charanyca ferruginea. The sequence continues at coordinate 23,809,297 of OX376059.1, read as the reverse complement.
TGAACATTAGAGACAGAGTAGTTAGGAATTGTGATTGTTAGGATGAAAAATGTTAGGAAGAACATTTTCGGATTTCCAATTATCGGAGTTAAAAAATTAGGTGAACTTTGGCGCACCCCATTTTCAAATTAGGGTAGTAATATGAAAATGTCCTTCTGTAAAACAAAACCATGTAATTGAAACGAGCCTAAAAACAACAAAACCTTCAACACCCAAAACAACAACGTCTGAACAACAAGTAAACAAGACACATCAGTCACTTATCGCACCTAAACCAAACACGGTCGTTGTAAGTAAGACGTTCCTTAAACCAAGACAACCAAAATGGTTCCTTAAACCAAGACAACCAAAATGGTCTTCTAACTGTAAGACCTATAACGCACTTGCGTTAGGCCGCATTTAAATTGGAATCCGCATGATATCAACGCACTGACTTGGTTGTTTTGGAGCTGTGGCGGGAAGCACATCTGTTATGAATTTGTAATTGCTGTCGCATACAGCCATCAATATAATAGTGTTGTAATAATACTGGCTGTATATTACTGTCCATAGACTGTATTCAAAATTCTTCTCATTCTATGTAACTAGGTTACCAATACTTCTATTAATAACAGACCTAATAAAACACGTCTTTTATTTTCTCAAATACAAAATTACAACAAATAGAAAAGAATTGTTTGTAATTGACGACAACAAGTGACGGACCGCAATACGAGGGCGGCACTGAAAATTTCGGGAATCAAGGAAGTGACATAACATTACTATTTAAAAATGTATTTATTGCTTTTCGAAGCATTCTCCGCGAAATTTGACACATTTTTCCATACGATAGAACCAATCATTGAAGCAACCATTCCATTCGGAAGTTGGGGTTTCCAAAATGGCCGTTTTGTAGGCGTCCAAATAGCTTCTTCAGGTGATGGAAATCTCTGACCACGCAATTTATTCTTTATTTTAGGGAAAGTATAGAAATCATTAGGGCTTAGGTCGGGGCTGTACGGCGGATGGTCTGATAATTCTATGTTTTCTTGCCCTAAAAACTCTTTAGTTCTGTGCGCGGTGTGAGAACTCGCATTGTCGTGATGGAGGATGATGCGGCGGTTGCAGTTCTCTTTACGGAGTTCAGAAACGACCTGTGGCAAACAAATGCTAGCATACCATTCTGCATTAACCGTTCTTTGTCCCTCAAGAGGAACAGTCGCAACATGGCCGGTTTTGGAGACAAACGTGGCCACCATTTTTTTTGCAACACTCCGTGAACGAACAATTTTTGTTGGCTTTAACTCATTTTTGAACACCCAAACTCGTGACTGGTTTTTTGTTTCGGGTTCGTACGCGTATATCCAGGATTCGTCACCTGATACGATGTTGTATACAGCATTTGAGGATCTTACGTAAAATCTTTCGAGAGTTCTGACGCACCAAGTAACGCGAGCCGCTTTTTGCTTTTCACAGAGCGAATGCGGTATATATCGGGAAAACAACTTTTTTACACCTAATTTTTCATGCAAGATTTGTATTTGACTCATGCCAATGTCTAAAGTTGCCTGAATTTCGCGGTATGTCACATGACGATCTTCCTCAATCAGCTTACGCACAGCATCAACGTTTTCTTGGGTGACTGCAGTTTTTGGACGACCTTGACGGGGATCATCACTGAGCTTGACACGTCCACTTTGAAATTCAGCAAACCAGCGATAAATTGTGGTTTTGGATGGGGCTTCATCACCAAATGCAGAAATCATCCGGTCAACACACTGTTTTTGTGATAAACCACTTCGAAACTCATAATAAATCATCGCTCTTGAATTTTCTCGAGTCAATTCCATTTTCTCAACGACTAAACAAGTTTGACAAAACCTTGTGACAAGACCGAGAATCTTTTCTTAAATAAATAAATGGTATTCGATTTTTAAAACCAAGGAGTTTTCAATTAAACAGATTTTAATATGACAGGAACAGTGGAAATATTCCATACCCGATACTTTTAGTGCAGCCCTCGTAGAACCGAGACGATGCGGCCTGGCGGAAAACTGCGTGCCGCAAGTGCGTTGTCAAAGTGTAGTCTAGCAACATCACCTCTGACATTGATGGAGTATTCAACATTATCACAGGGATCGTCAAACCATAAACAGACATGCATTCCATACTCACGAACCATGAATGACATAACCCTGCCTACATAACGCAGTTTGGGATCATAAGCTCCGCCCGTTGCGAACCACAAGGCATATGCATGACTGACAGCGTGCAGAATTTGTTAGACCGTGCCTAATGTATCGTGAATGCTCTAACGCAGTGTGACAGGTCACCGAGGGTGATGTTTACCAGCCTGACTAGTAATTAGCCCTTCAGCGATCAATCAACGACTTTCCAACTATTTAAACTGTGACCTTTAGAAGACGTGACATCATTAATGTAGAATTGTCGTCGTTAATTATTGTGCTGTCATTAGGAGCGGTTTGTTTTGCATCTGAATGTAAGAATAGCTCGGCTCTCATGGTAATTAATGTGTTGTCGTACTTCACAGTTCGCTAGTGGTGTATAACTTCAGATACAATAGTGAACAAATTATAGGGGAAAAATTCTACCCCAGATCAAACTGCTGAAGGGGCCTGCTACTGGTGGGACAATGCAATAGGGGGGCGACTCTTCTCTCCCTCCATACAGAGGACAAACATGAGGATTACCCTACGAATAAAAAAAATATCAAACAACGTTACACAGTTTCAATTACTTACAGAAGAAGGATGAGGCATATCGGTATTCTGAAAGTGAAAGATATATGTCGGAACTGTATACCTCTATACAGTATAATATATGCAGCAGTTGACTGCGATATATTGACGGAAAAGAAACTTCAAAAACCTAATGATGATTGCTAAAACAAGTGCAAAAAGCGTAACAATATTGATAGCTAATCGTTCTAAAAGCACGTATCGTGACTACACGATATAATTGTCAGTTACTAATGGATTTCGTGTTGCAAGGAATAATAACTAATAAGGTTTTCTTTAAACGGTAATTCAATTAGCTAAAACTCAATCATGCATTAAGTCCTGTCTGATTGAAAAGGAAATGCGAAATGTGAAGCGGATCTGAGACGTCCAAGCTAACAACGGTTTGCACTCGCAAGTTTCGTCCAATTAATAAATGTCAAGATTTTCACGATAATGGAAAAATTATGTAGGTACTGAATTTCAACAAGGACACTTCGTAATACGGTTTCTTTTAGTTGATTCAAAGGAAACAAAAATGGTAGACTTAGAGTAAGTCTAGTTAATCTTGAGGACTGGCTCTCGGGAGAATTGAAGTGAGCTTGAATTGGAAAGGGAACATTGCAAGTGTTGGGTTAATAAGGCTTAATCTGAATTAGCTGTATCATCTTTTTTGTTCCATAAATTCATATTCTACATACCTCCAATCACATACTTGAAAGCTTTGAAACGGTATATGAAATATGAATGACCTGTCCTCCCAGACACTTTAATTCGCAGAGCATCAGTCGGTACAAATCAATAAGAAGGACTAATCACCCCATTGTATACGATTCATTTATAAAAGTGCAGTTTACCGAAATGTTTTGTCGTTTTGTCTTGAAGACTAAATAAATAAAGTACATTCAACTTTCTAGCTAGATGAATAAACTTCAGACTCTTTTAAGTTCTGTCTCGTGAGATTTCTCGAGAGAAAATAGATAGAAGATAGCTTGCATTTCTTACAAAATAAATTGAAAAAGGCAATGGTTCGTAATCGAGATTGGCTGAAAGATGCAAAGGACAGTTTACAAGACAACGTCCTGGGCGAATAGATTTTCTGTAGTTAGGATTTGACAAGCAATCTATACATATAATAAAACAGTAAAAAAACTGTGTCTGTACATTAAATATGTTAAAAAAAAAATAATTGAGGGGGGTTTAGAAACAGTAATAGAGCACGAATCCAAAAAAAAATTATGTCTGTTTGTCTGTTTGTTTGAACACGCTAATCTTCGGAACTCCTGGACGGATTTGAATGATTTTTGGTTTGTTGTATAGATATTAAGTCTGGGCAACATATAGGCTACAATTTATCTTGGAAACTTGAACACCTGATGCAGAACCGCAACAGACCAGCTAAACTATAAGAGATACAAAAATGGTACCATAGCAAAAATTGTTCCACGTGATGAGCATTTTCTGCTGAGAGAATAAATTTGAAGTTCTGGAACACCTAATGTGGAACTCCAAGAGCCCAGCTACACCATAACACATATAGGAATGACGTCTTAGCAAAAGTTGTTCGGTCTGATGAGCATTTCCTGTTGATTTATGAAAATCGAAGATCAGAAACATCTGATGTGGAAATCAAAGCTATCACTAATTTCACTGTATATTATAAAATAACATAAGCTGGGAATACCTCCACGCGGTGAAGGCGGTAACAGCTTAGGACTGAGTTTTGATGACGGATGACTGTACTGGTCAATACTCCCATTTTTTTTTTTTTATCGATTAAATATGACTTCCTGCTTATGTTATTTGAGTGTTTAATTTCCTTTACACGGTACCCTACCCGGTAACGCAGGGGAACAGTCACTTAGGATTTCATTGATCAGGTATCTCTTCACAATAAAACTATAACCATGCCCAGAAAGAGGTCAAATCTTTCCCAATGTTCCAAAGGAGCTAAAAGAATGACGACCATAAGATCCCAAGAATCTACCGAAGAGCGTCAGGAGAGACTTGATGCTGTTCGAGAACATCAGGCTGCAAATCGCTCCGTGGAATCCTCTTCAGAGCGCGAAGCATACGTCGGCGTTCTCAGCGTATTTACGCATTTACATCCAGGTATCTAGAGACAAGTGGGGAACGTGATGCGCGACTGACCGCTGATCGTAAACGTCACGCATTGTCTCGCGAGTCGGAGGCGTTCACGGATAGAGAATTGCGCTTAAGTTCCAAGCGTATCTACGCATCGACTTCTAGGTCTCTAGAGACAAGTGGGGAACGTGATGCGCGACTGACCGCTGATCGTGAACGTCACGCATTGTCTCGCGAGTCGGAGACTTTCACGGATAGAGAAACGCTTGAGTTCTCAGCGTATACGAAGTCGCGGGCAGAAGCTAGTAGGAAATATATGGTTGGTAGCAGACTGGTATAAATAAAAAGGACATTGGTGTCGATTCCTATAATCACAAACTAAACTAAAATTAGACACTTGGCATCTCTTACTACCAGGGCAGCTGAAGAAAAGGACGGGACAGATAAGAACTAAGAGATTTCAAATTCGTTTTTTCCTTGAGCTTCGCCGTGTTTTTATAATCAATACGTTCTGTAGAGCTATTCTGTTACAATCTCCTTCGGTGAACACCTAGGTGTAGTGAGCCGAAAGAGATTTAAACAGAATAGACAATTATGTCATATCATTAGATATGACAACAATAATTGCATGAACATTTTAGATCAACTTAAATTGACAGCTCTTAAGGTGCGTACGGATTAGAGGCAGCCTCGCCTGAGGAACGCACGGCTCGCCCTGTTGCCTCAAGTGCGTACGCGCCTCAGCCCGAAGCGTGCCTTCACGAGCCGTGCATGGCGAGGCTGCGCACTCCGAGGCTGCCTCTAATTCGTACGCACCATTATAAACACATATCTGTCATATAAACATGTTAAAATAAGTTTAGCTCGTGCCCAACAGAATTGCCACCATTAGCTTCTTTCTTTATGTCATTGGACGGCAAACCACGCGACGGTCTACCTGATGACTGGTCACCGCTGCCTAAGACATCTACAATACCAGAAGCCTTGCAGATGCGTGGCCATACCAGATTCTTCTGTATTGATTCGGAAGTACGATTATTTTTACAATGGCTAAAAAAACAACGTCGATAATTCAAGAGAAATAAAATTACGTCACAGGCAGCCACATTTTCCAACGCCTCTAAAAATGCGAGGACCGAGGAGGATAAGAGTCGTCAAAGTTTGGAGTGTGCCGGAATAACGATCGACTGACGCGGGGCAAAGTTGGAGTGGCCTACGTTAGATAATTGAAAAACGGCATCGGGTCGCGCCCGCCTTCATTGTTTCAGAACAGAATCGTATGAATAGTTAATTTGAAAAAGTTGCTCACTTTGTGTTGGGGTCCATTTAGTGTTTGGTGATAATTAAGAACTTCTAATACTTGCTATCATTCAAATTATATTAGCTTGAGTAGCTTAGCTTTTTACCATCTATATTGGTGTGTATGTAATAATTGTTTAATTTTAGTTTTGGAGGTTTATCGTTTTTGTCAGTAGCTCTGTGTTCCTCATAATATATTTTATTACTATTCAGTTATTTGTATACGTAGACTTAAATATTCCAGAGGAAAAAAATAAAAAAAAAATTGTTAAGTAATTGGATTTCCTCCACCATGGAATCTTTACAAGTAGTAAGGATTTAGTACAGTCATCTTCGATTGTGGTAAGAAAAAAACTCATTTGATCATGATGTGATTTAAATTGTTTATGCGTATGGTTCAAATGCAAAGTCCTATTTGAATAACAGGTATATTATAAGAACAAAACAATGTATCATAATAGTAGTAGATAGATAAAAATATAATGAAATCATCAAGCATGGTGTAATGTTAAAATATGGAATATCATGATCAGACAATCAAAAAGCAATTTATAATACCAAAGTGAAATAGACTTGCTTAATAAGTAACCATATTTAATTTTGTAGATACCCCTATTATTATTATAAGCTGAAACAACGCAGGGTATTCATCGTAAATTCATTAATTTCCAAACGAATAGTTATTTCAGTTCATCCGACCGACGTTGAAATATTCAAATTCTGAAAACTGAATATTGAGAATTCAGCAGGTACACATACAGGATTTATTTTGAATTCATCGGACATTTATGGTCACAAATATGAAGCTTCCCTCCGGCTTACAGCTTCGGGAATTATGTGGCATTAATTATTACGAACTAGATTATGCTCATGACTTCGTTCGCGTAAATATTCTTACGTATTCAGATTTTTTATAGTAACATAATACCTATAACAGGGATAGCAAAGCTAATAGCGAAAGAATTTTCACAATTAGACCAGAAAGACGGATCAATTCTGACTTACTAGGTACATAAAATTATAAATGGTTCCATAGATGCGCAATTGATCAACTATTTTTACTTTAGGACTAACCAACGCAGCAAGCGACATTATCGTATTTTTCAATTACCTAGATTCACTTGAAATACCACCTTTAAATAGCCCCTTGACGCGTATGGCAAGATTATATAATGAAAGATCCAACTTGTCTGATTACCCTTTCGAAGTATTCTCTATGAGTTTCGCTTCATACAGCCGCTCCCTATATAAACAGTGCGAAAAATGTACGTCTATATAGCTCAAATGGTTTTGATTTTTGTAGTGTTTCTTGATTTAAGTCTATTGTATGTGCTTTGTCAATCCCTAGCATCGGGATAGATGACAGATCACTTCACCTAGGTGTTCACCGAGGGGGATTGTAACAGAATAGCACTGCTGGACACACTTTTTAACCGACTTCAAAAAGGAGGAGGTTATCAATTCGAATGTTCGTATTTTTTTTTTTATTTATGTTCGGGCCTATCTCTGTCATATATAAGGTGCTATAAAAATATCTGCCACGGCTTTAATGGGAGGTAGTATTGTGTTCAAAGATTACAATAGTGAAGAACTTTCGTACCCCAGAATAGTTAATTTAATTTGAGAAAATAAAGTAGTTTAATAAACATTGACTCTACTCTGCATAACGCGTTTCACAAATTACGCGCGATGTGTCGCTCCGTCAATGAAAACAACTGCTATCTCTTTCAATCTGTTCTGTGAATGAAAACTGAAATCAGCTGATTAGTTCGTCACTATCTAACCTACTAGGTACACAATAATACGCAGGGAAAAAAGTGTTTTAAAAGTGCAATTACTTACCAGCTACCGCATTCTTCCAAAAAACTGACGTAGGTAAATAAGATGATAAACTTCCCATCACACTTAAAACAGGCTTTGGACTGACAAGTTAGTGTAAGAATCGCAATTTTTTTCTTATTATTTTTAAACAGTAGGTGCTTAGATTAATACTTAGGTATCAAATAACGATAAATTACAGTAACTTGGCGTGTTTAAAAGTTAATCATCTTATTTACAATAATTGCATCGTATTTACAGTTAATTACACACTCCCTACCTACTTATCTACAAAACTGTTGCACGAGTCCGCCTTCGCGTTGCACACAAATGTAGGCAAATGTAGTTCGGCAGAATATGGAGGCCTGCCTGCGTCAACCGGAGGCGGGTCAAAGCGGCCGTGTTCACGAAATCTGTACACGGCATCCAGAATGGTATGATGACTCACTCGCACACCAAACCTCTGCTGGTATAAGTTTACTGCATGCGCAGTTATGGAGTTACACTCGGTCACTCGCGGTAGCACAACACCATTTCAAGATATTCTTGATTGGAATACCGTCGTCTGGGAGGCATTTTTAAAGGAAGCGCGAGCGATTATCCCGTCGCTAACCGCTAATTAAAACTAACTTCCGAGCGGGCGGGGAGCGACCGGGCGACTGGCGAGCGGGCCGCGGGCGGTCGGCTTGCGCGTGCGACGAACGGGGTAGTGCGGGTCAGGCAGGGTGGGGGCGCGCGGCTCTTTGACGACGCGACGTCCCGACGAGTGCCGATGCGCAGCGCTCGGCATCGTTTGATAAATGTTAAGAATGGCAACAGTGTATGAACGGCGCCGGCGTTTTGCGAAACGATTGAATTGTACCTATTCGGTGCGGTCTGGCAACAGCAAGTCTACGTGATGGTTTTATGCGAATAAATCAATTCAAATTTATACGTACAATTTTTTGTATGAAAAAAAATATGACAAATGATTAATAATTTATCTTTACTATTGTAATCTATAAACACAATACTGTCTCCCATTGCAGCCGTGGCAGATATTTTTATAGCACCTTATATAGACGGATTTGCAAAATTCTTTTTTTGTTCGAAAGGGGTTTATTGCGAAATAGTATGTAATTTTGTAAATGTAAATGTAAATTTTACCAAAATTGATCTAGCCCTTTTTGAGAAAATCAACAAATTCCCAAAAAAAAAAACTTAGACGACGTTCTAGTTTCTTCAATCTTTGGAGGATTTACAATCTCTTTTAAGTGTGTCGCCGTTTCTTAATGGATTTGGATGCTAAGGCAACAATAAAAAGCGAAAAATAAAAAGATTTTTCAAAATAAAAGAAAACCGCCTTCAAAAACTAAAAAGTGATAAGTAACTTTAGCACAGAACACACATTACTTTACTTTCGGAAGTCGGTGGCGGTGGCTTTGAGTTTGTTGTTTTGTATTGCCACCGACTTCCGAAAGTAAAGTAATGTGTGTTCTGTGCTAAAGTTATTTATCACACTTTATTTTTCGAAGGCGGTTTTCTTTTTTTTTGAAAAAACTTTTTTGGTTTTACTTCTTGTCTCTAATTTTTCATTTCGTCAATGTCATGCATACGTACCTACCTGTTATTTGCATAGTTAATAAAATGATGATTTTATATGTTATTTTATTCGAATTGTAAGTGACAGTGCTGTTGGTAAATAAGTAAATATTCACGGATACTTCGATATCCGTGTTCACAACTTTTTTGTCAATAAAATAATAACTTTATAATTTGTGCAGTATCGTCCTAATTACACCACTTTATTCCCGTAATTAGTATGATTATGAACTAGGGGATCGACATATTAGTACCTATATGCATAGAGTTTAGATAGGTAGGTAATGAGTAATATTCCATTCGACACGACTAAGTTAATCTATTATTTTCGAAATTTCAACTTGAGTCCTTGAACCTACAAATTACCTGTTATTACTTCAATGCACAAGCGAAACTGCTGACTCATGGTAGAGTAGATGGAATAAACTTAACTATCCGAGCCGTATACACAGGGAATTAGGCATGGTCTCAGTAAATATCATTCCGGATTAAGCGTAATCCTGGCTTTCGCAACTAGGGACCTTTCTTCCAAATGTTCCCAACTTGACACCCGTGTGAGTGTGTGTGCTCCCAATATACACAACTGCTGTATCAGACTGGCAATAATAGAAAATTTTATATGTTTATCAATAGCCAGTTTTAGGTAAGGTTAGTTGAGTGCATCGATTTGATGGTCGAAACCGGTCAAAACAATAATGTTGCTAAAGTTTGTTGTTCTGCTTTTTTGTTTTAACACCCAAATCTCCGGAACCACTGGTCTGATTCTGATAATTCTTTCGCTAAGAGGATGCTACGTTATCCCTGAGTGCTATAGGATATATATTATTATAGAAAGAATTAGAGATCAGTAGAAAAAAATCACGCGGATGGAGTCGGGGGCAAAACAATACAATACAAAACACATACAATTACAGTTTATAGTATTTATTATACTACTTACATGTCATCCATGATCATTTCGTTGCTTTGTATTTTTCTTACAATTTGTTTTATAAAATACTTTTTGTTTTCATAGAATTAGTTGAAATTCAATATTTATTATTTTTGTTATGACTTGTATGTCAGTTGTCAACATTGTCAACTGTTAGTTATTTCTCTTCGTTTCGGGTTCTGGGCTTTTGGCCTATATAACTTAAATTATTTTCATTAATATTTAATTGTATTTTATATGTAATTACGATTGTTACTAAATAACTAAACTATATTTATAAAATTCTTTACGCACTCGTGATATTATGAAGGTCTGATATAAGGCAGGCTACATTTAAGCCTGGCTGGTTTTACTTGTCAGTCAGATGGAATGATTATATGACGGCAAGAAGAAACATCATATTTAGAAATATGAAAATTCGGAAGAAGCGGACTATTTATGGCGCGCTGACAGAGATCAGTCAGTCGAGATTTGGATTCTAACTAGTAACATCAAAAACTTCAAAGTCTACTGAAGTCCACCAGTCTTTAACGGAATCGGGAACAGTCTTCATCAGAGCCGACGAGCTGACGCGTGCCTGCGTTACCCAGGGCGGATCCTACTGGAAGGTCCGCCTGGGACCTCCGTTCCCGAGCTTGGAGCTGACTGCGCGCCAATCTTCTTTCTTCGGTCCTGCCTTGTCCTGATTGCCGTCCTGGCTGGAGCCGCCTGCGCTACCTACCTTCCTGCCCTTGCGTGTCCTTTACATAGTGCGTTTTAGGCTAGGTTTTTTTTATATTATTCTGTTTTTTTACCAGACTTATTTTTTTTTACTAATTAAAATTTTACATGTGCAAGTCTACTTAGCCTTTTATTTAATAGGATAAAGTAGATTTGTTACAAGTTCCAATTGTAATTTTTATTGTATAATTACCTTGTAAATTAATTATAAGCGGGGGAAGTCCGGGTATGTAAAAACGCATGAAATTGTGCGTGCGCGATCTTCCCCAACTACAAAATCTCTTGCCAACTTACGTGCCGGTAGTAACTTTATTAAATAATGTAATTTAAATTTCAAACTTTAAATATATTGTATTGTCATAATTATTATTTATGACATGTATACTTACTTGCTATGGGTGAAAATATGAAAATACGTAATATGCCTGAGATAAAATGATTTTATTTACATATTTATTTAAAAGGTTGTATAAAATAACTTTTAGAAATGTTTGTTCTGGTTTGTTCTCAAACAAAAGAATATTATTGTTTGAACTGACACAGGCGGTTTTATTCTTTACATATCTTTTGGACCAACGTCCAAATTACCTTCCACATCACAAAATTGTAAATAAGTAAACCTCATTGCGTCTCATGGGTGTTGTAATTGGCAATTAAGAGATAATGTCATGATAGGACGTGTCGTAATAGTCTACTAAGGTATTAATTACATCAGGTGGATAGACAGGCAATGGATGCTTGAAAACGATGCAGAAAATGGGGAAAGATAACGTGAGATGATTATCAAAAACCTTTTATCGAAATTGAACTTGGAAAGAAAATGGAAACACTGCAACTGGGGATATTCTCGACAAGCGCGCTCTATACCTAGACATATAAATTTATCAATTAGTAACTAAATTCGATGAAATTTTTTGATAGAATTTGGGCAACACGAAAAAACATATTTCCCATTACGATTTATGCAGCATTTTAAAATGATCTCTCGATCAAGTCACCATTCTAACAAGAAATTAAAATTGGTTCAGTTCAGGAGCTACGATATAGGTAGATTAAAAAGAGAAAGAATTAGCAGATCACTACAAGCGAGGAAGAAAATGATTACATTCTGTTTTCTTTTTTACGTCCGACAATTGCCTAGGACCATTAATTATCGGTCTGTGGGGAGACCAATAACATGATGAATAGCTCTTTCATATGTTGCCATGGCAAATTACTCATGACAATATGTCGGCCCTACGCTAATTGCGGGTAATATATGTCATATGCAGCGGTCACACACTGAAATATTCAGGTTATTTTATAATAGCTTATAACTGTGCAATAGTTAAACAATAACAACAACGCAAATAATGGGCAAATACTCTTGTACTACAGCGACTACCGCGTCGTCGTCTTCAAATTTCTGGCCTCTCAGGTATTCTTTCAATCTCGGAAATAGGTAGAAATCACTGGGGGCGAGATCTGGTGAATACGGAGGATTAAGGATATCGAACCCAGCATCACGAATTGCAGCCATTGCAACGGCGAACTTGTGTGCCGGGGCATTGTCCTGGTGGAACAGCACAACTTTCAAGAGTTTAAGTTCAGGTTAAGTTTCAGGGTCGTAATGACGGAGCCATGTTTCGTCCATTGTTATAAATCGCGCCAAAAAAAGTTCCCGGTCTTGCTGAATCAGGTCCAAAGCTTCTTGACAAATCTCGACTCTAGTTTGTTTTTGCGTGTTAGTAAGCATTCTTGGTACCCAACGCGCAGATACCTTTTTCATACCCAAGCGTTCATGTAAAATTATATACACGCTCCCCGTTAAAATCTTTACATTTTCAGCAATAAAACGAACCGTGACACGACGATCCGCCAAAACTAAGTTTTCGACTTTTTTCACAATTTCTTCAGTTGCTGCTGTAGTAGGGCGTCCGGACCGGGGGTCGTCCATGGTCGATGTTCTTCCAAGTCTATTTATTATAAATTCGGTTATTTCGGTTACTCGGTTAAAAACCAACGTGTCGAATACGGAGGAGCATTAGACCCCAAAGTGTCCCGCAAATCTAAATTGACTTGATCCGTAGAAAAAATTTTCAAACACAAGTATTTGATAACGGCACGCAGTTCAATTTTCTCCATTTTTGCTAACGTACCTACTCAATAGCATTGCAAAGAAATTACCATATTTTTTTTAAACAAAAGACAGTTAGTTTTCTTTTTTTTATTAGTAGCCAGTATTTCATTAAGAGTTTGCATCTCATTCTCACTTTATATTGAACGCCCCTCGTTTATTATTTAATATCATATTTTAAAATCTTCCTTCTTAACGACAGTATTCCTCTATCTATCCTCAAAACTTCCCCCCATGCTAAATTGTCAATCCTTTAGGTAATATTAGAGACATTTAAAAACTAAGGCAACCTTAGCCTGATAAGATGAAAATAAATGGTAATTTTTGGGACAACTTTCGACTGGGCAATTTACTAACCTGTCCAACCTATAGAATAGCAAACATAAACAGCTTTAAACTATAAATTCTGTGTCGCATGTACTTAGGGACATAACGGCCAAAGGCAAAGCTTACGGTTTGCGGTCACATTATGCACGGAGGCCGCGCCATACAAGGATGCCTCATTTCAAATTCTAAATAGTTGGCAACAAAAATTTGCAGGAGACCACACTAGCACCTTTATTATGCACCAACACATGAGGTTCACACAAACGTATAATCAGAAAACCATATGGTGTGTACACCCTTAAAATATACCCCGTGAACGGTATAATATCAGAATACGCAAGTTGAAATGGCAATGGGCAGGGCACATCGTTCGAAGAACCGATAACCGATGAGGAAAAAAGGTTCTCGAGTGGCGACAATGAACCGGAAGACGCAGTGTTGATAGGCGGCAGTTTGCCGCTTGTTGTTGGTTTCTATGAGGGAGGCCTATGTTCAACAGTGGACGTCTTTCGGCTGATGATGATGAACGGTATATACTGAGTTAATTTCAGCCATGCTTAAATTTTGAATAAAGATAAAGGAATAGATGTTTAGGTATGTGTGCAGATGCTTTAAATTCCCAACCTTAAAAGCATCTGACTGAAGTTATGACCCACGGAAAGTGTCTCGCAATAAGTAATGGTTTTAACAATATCCAGTAAAACATTTATAAAACAGTCGTCTCACTTAATCGTAAGTGAGTACCTTTTATAGGTACCTGACACCTGAAAGCAAGTACGCATATTTTCTTTATGACATAAGTACTAGCTTTTGCCCGCGACTTCGTCCGCGTGAACGTCGGTTAACGCGGATGCAGACGAAGTCTCGGATTAAAAAGTAGCCTATGTCCTGCCCCAGGGTTCAAGCTACTCTCATACCAAATTTCATCAAGATCGGTTCAGCCGTTTCATCGTCAAAGCGTAACAGACAGAGTTACTTTCGCTTTTATAATATTAGTTTGGGAGTATGGATATACTAGCTACTATAAGACTGGTCCCAAATAGCCCTGGATAGAGGCAAGTGGAAGGAGAGTAGAGGCCTTTGCCCTGCAGTGGGTTAAGTTAGTATGGATTTCAGCCATATTAAAAAGGTGTACGTCTGGTGGCTCTTCTTAAACCAATAGAAAGACGCTGTCACAAAAGCATAAGAAGCAGAACCAACCTTTTCTCCAAAGCTCGTTGTATTGTATCTTTTGCCTACAAACATCCCAAATTTCGCACCGCTCATTAGCTAAATGTCCTGTTAATGACCGAATTTACAGCTTTAGCGGTCCGCGTTCAGTCATGCGAAAATATAGTCAATACGTTAATGGGTTCCCTAATGACATTCATGAATGTAATTGAGTGGGTTGACATCATTAGGAGTAATATAGAATTGTTACTACTCTAATGAGCTGGGGTTGCAATTTTTATTATATTGAAACACTAATTTGGTTTTCTTTGACTGTCCTTTGAGGGTGTCAATATAGTTGATTGAAATTGCGACCTTAAACGTTCACCGATTTTTTCCGGTTATTGCCACACACCCACGAATGGTTTGCCCCGCAGTGGTAGTTGGGATATTTTTAGGACCTTTATTATTCGGCATTTTTGTGCTGTTAGATATTTCGCGTTATTTCCGCTACATCATTTCTCCCATTTTTCGAAGTAATTATAATGTTTTGAGATATTTAATTTAAAACCTAATTAACCTTTTGACCGCCATATTAGTTACACGTAATTAATTTAATTGTGGGTTGGGTCATTCTGGTAGAACTAAGCTCATTTGACCTAGTTGTTTCCATTCACAAGGTGTAACATAACGAGACCTCAAGGGACTCCTCCCATAGTTCTCTAAGGGGCAAAACGAAGGGCTTTGTATGTAAAAGGTCGTATTGAAATACGGAAGTAACATTCTCGCCCCCGGCGGGACGGTATGTTTGTTCCGACTTTCAAACTTTGTCAATCATATTGAACGTCAATTTCTGATGTTGTTTCGTAAGAGTTATGGGTACGCAATATCAGGTTTAAGAGAGAATTTATGTCAAATTATTTCTGTTGACTTGGCATTTTGCCCATTTCAAAAAGTGTATTTTTATTGTAATCTTTATCTACACTATCTATTACATACAAATAAACAAAATTGAAGTGTCTGTTTGTAATGTCAAAATAACAACTTTTTACTTATACCCTGTTCACAATAATATTAAACATTTACTCAAACCTTTTTTACAGTCCGTTCAAACGATTTTGACTTCTATTGCGTTGGTAGCATGACAAATGGCAACTGCAGTAAACAGTTGTATTGTAACCACTTTTTTGCCTCTAATGTCATCCTTAAGCCAACGGAATAGAAGTCAAAATCGGTTGAAGGGACTGTAAAAAAGGTTTGTGTTTATGTCTAATCTTATTGTGAACAGGGTATAATGCATTTGAAAAAAAAAATTGTCTGTCTTTCTGTTTGTTCCGGTAAATTTCTGAAACGGCAAACTGTTTGCTATTCTCATTTTAAAAATATTAATTACTAAAATGCACTTTTTTCAACAATATCCCTAAAACTAATTTATACTAATATAGTCTGTACTAATAAAGCTATATCTACTAATATCATCATCTACCTAGCCTTTTTCCAACTATGTTGGGGTCGGATTCCAGTCTAACCGGATGCAGCTGAATACCAGTGTTTTCATGAAGCGACTGCCTATCGGACCTCCACAACCCAGTTACTGGCTAACACGATACCACGTGGTAAGACTGGTTGTCAGATTTTCCGACTTCTGACCATCCTTAACGATTGCCAAAGATCTACAAATGACAGCCGGGACCAACGGCTATATCTACTAAAATAATCTGTACTAATACAATAAAGGTGAAGAGTTTGTTTGGATGCGAAAATCTACGGAAATACTGGTTCGATTCTGAAGAAGCTACGTTATGAGTGAGTGGTATAAGCTATATATTTTCAAAAGATTAGGGATCCGTAAAAATAATCACGCGAATGAAGTCGTGAGGAAAGTTCTAGTGCTATAATAAATGGAGATTACTGTTTTATAATAATCTGAACATTACAAATAGTTCCTAAAATATCCTAGTACATCTGGCGATTTCGTAACTTGATCCAGAATTGGAGATAAATGATCCAGAATTAAGTTATCCAGCGCAGCGTATCTTCAAGATAGCCTTACCATTAATCATGTTACATGTTACGACGTTGCTGGCGTCACAGGCTTTGATATCACATTCAATATTCATGCCATCTCACAGAGTATTAACAATCCATTGCCGCTGGCGCCGGGGCAACTTATCAAGGCAAGAGGAAGTTCCGCCTAATCACCTCCAGCCAGGCTGATAAAAATTTCATTACCAACAACCGTTTCAACGAGCTATCTCATCATCTAAAAATTAAACTGCGAATAAAAAGGGTAAAATTTCGCCCTCTTTTTGGGCCGTAAGGACATTTAATAATATCCTGGTATATATTTTAGAGGGTTAATGGTTTAAGCTTGTTTGGGCACTTTTAGCCACGTCCAGTCTAAAGGCATGACATAGTGATAATTATGAGTATTATTTTAATAAAATACTACGAGTTGACAAAAAAAAAAAAGATAATGTTAGTTTTGGATTTATTTAATGTAAAGAGTCTGTTTTTTTTTTCATTTTTATAATTCGATTAGGTACTGTTGGCATATCCCTTAAAAAGCACGACTATACAAAATCGAATATAGTGCAAGTGAAACCTTATATCACTTTTACCATATAGGTAATATACCCCTCTATTCTGGCAAATAAAGTATTCAGTCATTCAAAGCGCTGTTTGTTAAAAGCCTGGACTGACCTGTATCTGGAATGTGGATTCGCCGTCGTTCAACATGTGGACCTTGACGGCGAGCATCTTGCCGCCCTTTTTGGGGGTGACAGGAGGCGTACGGGAACCACCGCCGGCTCCATCCACCCCCGCCGGTGTGCTGGCGGAGTGATGCATGCGTCCTGGAAAAAGAACAGCTTTTTAGCAAAGAAAGAAATGCAGCAGGAAAACGTTTAATAACATTTGCGAGTCTTAGGGAATAATAAAACCAACTACAGCTCTCTAACCGATTGTGCTCGGATTGTATTCTGTCTTCTTCTTTTCGAATCGATGGTTTTTTCCCTAGAAATCTATATCTATGGTTTTTTCTGTTAGGACGACTTGGGCGCAGTAAGTAGTCACATTTATCGCAGCAGTAGTTAATATCCTCTAAGGTGCAGGGGCACTTTGGGCACTGTAGTAAGTGGGCCATTGTCTGGTCAGGATCACCGCACTCACACTGGGTATCGGTGAGATCTATAATCCTTATTTGCTAGGTTGTGTTTGCAGCGGCCTACTTGGGAGCGCAATCTATTGAGCGCTTTCCATTTAGGCCACAATCAATTGGTTACTGACTGATCATGGAAAAAAAATCCCGCTTATTTATAAGAACACTAGCAACCCGACCCGGCTCCGCATGGGCCTATAGCCTTCCTCGATAAATAGACTATTCAACACAAAAATATCTTTTCAATTCGAACCAGTAGATCCTGAGATTAGTGCGTTCAACCAAATAAACAAACAAACTCTTCAGCTTTATAATAGTAGTATAGATAGATAATGCCGTACAAAAAATGTAACATATTAAATACGTTTTTCTTTCAAAGTCGAAGCATTTATTTTAATTAAACCATTTTAAGACACTTTTTGGTCAAGGAGTCGGTCAGTTAGTCAGACTGAAGCCAGTTGCTAGTTCCAAAACGTAGGTAGGTCTCTATGGAGAAGAACGAGCAAGAAACTCCACGGAAATCAAATATGAAATACGAGATTGGAATCCAAAATAACGTAGTTTGAAATGGAAGACGTTGCGAGAAATGACACGGTCTTTTGAAATTGAATTAGACAAGCATACGCTCGTATTATAGCGTTTAATAAGAATAAAATACTGGCTGTGACTTTGTGATTCGTACTCGGAAGATATGTACGATACATTTACTAAGTGTCCTTTGTAAATGCTCAACAAATACATAAGAATGTACCTCGTACAGCACACTAGCACTTAGCCAGAACTCAACACACTGCACATATCAAGTATCCAAGTAAGTACTTTTTTCTTCAATGCATTCAACGGGAACACCCAACGATCGTAAGACCGCTGGACCATGTTTTAAACGACAATCAAGATGATTTAAGTTAGGTACTGTACGGATTCAACCCTCGACCAGGAAATGGGGATCAGTTCGACGAATTTGGCTTTACAAATAGTGAGAGAACGAAATTATGAAAATTGCAGAGCGGTTTGAAGGAATCAAGAATTTTGGGAGACTTGTTGTTCGTGCGAATTGTAGTTACTTCTAAGATAGGTAAGCGTGTCATCGAATACTTGAAAATCAGCACTTTTTGCGATGGCAGAGCGTTATAAGTGCGTTTACGGCGCGTAAAGAAGTCTTCGACTGCACAAGCACTTACAGTACAGTAATTTATATCTAGCTGAGGAGGAGAGTTTATTTTAATTCATAATAACTAGCTTTTGCCCGCGACTTCGTCCACGTGAGTTTCCTTATGGATCCCTAATTTGTTTGATAATATAGTGCTCAGGGATAGATAACTTCCTATTAGCGCCAGAAATATCAGAAACAGACCAGTAGTTCCAGAGATTTGCGCGTTCAAACACATAAACAAACTCTGCTTTATCCTATTACTAGCTTTTGCCCGCGACTTCGTCCGCATGAATGTCGGTTATCGCGGACGCAGACGCAGACGCAGATTGAAACATAGCCTACGTCCCTCCCCAGGGATCATGCTATTATCATACCAAATTTCATCAAAATCGGTTCAGCCGTTTCATCGTGAAAGCGTAACAAACAGAGTTACGTTCCCATTTATAATATTAGTATGGATTAAAGTATGGAAATATGGATAGTATGGATTAATTTAGCTAGTACAATATAAACATTCTAGTTGATAAACCAACGTTGTTAAGCGTTAAATACTACGCTAAAACACGAATCACGGCTTCACATCGACCGTGATACTATTTCATTTGCCATAAAATATTCAAGTTTATGACATTGATCCTAGGCAACAACAAGCTAACAAATTGACATTATTTATGCATTAGCTTGAGAATAAATTAACAACTTGATTATGTAATCTTAGGAACAGATTGGTCTTTCGTTGTGTATCCTAGTTTCTTCAAATGAGTAGAATTAGATTAAGGTTTTTATGAAGATGAAGGCGGTAAGATCAAGGCCTGAATACCAATTAATTCTCGTAAATTAAAACGTCCAAAATCTACTCGTGATTGACAGACAATGTCAAAATCTTGTAAAAAATAGGTAGGTACTTTTGACAGATTGGCACTGAGATGAATGCGATCGTTCCTAGAACTTACTAGATTTGCCCTTCTGTTCTAATCTTATTTTCACCACACATCACGTTCAATACAAGAATATAGTTTCCAAAAGAGAGAGAGAACCAATCTCGCATTTACATCGCATTCGCCGATTGCCATAACAAAGTCACTTTGTGCAGCATAAAAGGGTATTTTACTCTTTATGAGGAAAAATCTATTTTATATATTATTGAGATAGTTTAGGCAAAAAGCAGTCGGAAAATGTTAGTTTTAGTTCATAAAATAACAAAATATTTTTTTAAATTCAATTCGAAGTTTTCAGTTTTTTTAATCTGTCATAAAACACCTTGAAATAGTAGCCGCCATATTATTACGTCGTACGGCTATGTAAACAAAAAAGTGTCAACTGTCAGTCAAGCAATTGGCGCGTGTAGGCTTAGTAATTTTATTATTTTCGTTATGTACCAACGTATTTTTTTAATTATTGCACTGATTACAAAATATGATTATATTATTTTTAAATTATATTTAATAATCATACAAAATATCAGCGCATTTTGACTACACAGCAAACTGTCGTCCTTTCCACAGATCAATATGGCGTCCAATACGAGGCGTTTTCGTCAAACTAAGCGCGTTTGAAAATGTAATATTTTGTTGCGTTTTTATGGCGTTTGAATAAAAATTTTGTGATTTTTTAGTGGCATATTAGCACTACAGAATTGAATTGAGACACTTTTCAAAATGGGTGTAAGTAATACCCTATTATACCGACCTCAAATCCTACATCCTATCGAAACCTACATTGTAAGGCATCGCATGAGTTGAAGACAGAAACATAATTTCTAATCATCTTCTAAACAAACCCGATTTCTGGTAAAGAGTTAGTGGTAGGTACAGACGCCAGCACATCAAGCCATACCAAACTGTCAGAGTTTTCTAAATAAATATGAACCTTCTGGTTTTGTAATAAAAATCTATCAAATAAATATTACTGATTGTTGTAGCTTGGTGTGCTAGCCTCTGTACCTACCATTGTGAGGTTTTGATGCACTAAAATGGGCGATCGACGTACACACGGCTACACATCAAGCTATACATTTCCAATTTAAGCTGACCTCTATTTGATTGAAAATTCTAAACAATAAAAAAAAAAAAAAAAAACATTTATTTTCAGGTAACAAAGACCCATAGAAAAATACCTTAACTTAAGTATACATATAACAATAGTGTTAGTAAATAAAACTTAAAACTATGTTAGTAGGCAGGCAGGAACGTGCAAAGACTTAGGTGCACTAAGTCTTTGCACGTTCCGGTGGCACTTGACCGCGAAAGCGGCGGAATACCACATTCTGTGGCCAAAAGCTTTCATCCAACACCTGATGCAGGTAGCATGTTGGTATGCGCACCACAAACGCCTTAAAGTTGACGTCAACTGCACTCTCGGCGCGTACTTCAGCCTTTGCCGTACGTACTTCACGATGTCTTCCGCGTCAGTTGTGTAGTGGAGACGGGAAATATACAACGGGGTATTCGGTTTCGCAGCACGTAGTTTTTCGTTGGGCTCCGTAGGAGCCTTGCCGCAGCGGTTCCTACAGCTCTGCCGGCGCTTCCTCCTTTGCATCGTCACGAAGCCGTCATCATCAGCCGGGTTTGCTTCCTTCATAGTCACGGGCTTTGCGGGGGGAGCAGTGGGGGTGCTCACAGTGACCAACGGGTCGGATGGTCGAGTCGGTCGGGCAGCGCTGCGGGGAGGAGCTGCGGTAACGGGAGCGGAGCAACGAGGCACAATGTGAGATCAGCTTATACTGGAAAAGTATAGCTTGATGTGTAGCCGTGTGTACAAGCCAAACTCTTTTTTTATATTCTAATAGGCTCGCGTTAGGCCGCAACTCACCAGAGGGCCTAGTGTATATTCGAACTCGATCGCGTTACCAAAAACTCCAATTTGTATTGAAACTGGAACAGCGCAGTCTAGTGGCAACAATAGAAACCACAATTATTCCATACAAATTGACATAAGCGATCGTTTACGTCAACGAGATCGAGTTCGAATAAAAACTCACACTAAGCCGTCTGATCCTAAGTGATGATGCGGCCTAAAGTGCAGCACGCTTACCTCGAGTGAAGCGGTTTATCCTATGAACCGCTTCACTCGTGCCTTGAAGAGAACCAGATTATACTTATCGGGGAATAGAGAGTCGGGCAGTGAATTCCAGTCTGGCAGTTTGCACAATAAATCTGGGAGCAAAGTGCTTGGTGGAACTTCAACCATACAGCGGTGACGCTTCACCGTATCTCTGCTCATCCGATGATGGAATGGGGATGTGGGAATTAAGTTGTGCAATTACCTGAACCCTGGGCCATAAAAATTTAAAGGAGATGCTGTAATAAAACTGAAATACTTAGCCGGATCACGAGAAACGGTCTATACAGTGTAGCCCAACATATTCAGAACGGCCTTTCCCATTTAGGTTTCCTACTGGGAATTACAAGTTATTCATTATTACAACTTGGTAATTATTTAAGTTGGCATATATTTTGTGGTGAAAACTGTAATTATTTTAGGGCTCCCGCACACGGGCCACCGGCCACAACCACACAACGCCGCCACTGGCATATTTCCTGTAATTTTCATACATTTTATATGGACTCGCCGCACACTGTTGGCGCCGGTGGCGACCACACGCTACAAATCGTCGCAGCTTGCTTCTTGTGGCCCGCACCGGCCACTAAACGCCGACACAAAAAGCCGCCACACGCCACTTGCGCTATTCCTAACCCTTTTCTCCCTAAACCTTCTCTGTCAGAGTTCATTATATGGGTAAAAAAAGTAGCAGCCACCGACCGCAGGTGTCGACCATCGGCCACAAGTGGCTGTCGCGCGCTTCAGCTACTTTTGTGGCTGTTTCTTGCATCTTGTGGCGGCGTTTGTGGCTGTCGCGTGTGGCCCGTGTGCGGCGACCCTTATAGAATATATTGGTAAAAATTTACACTCAATAATGAGTGGCTTCACTTTAAAAAGCAATAAACAAGAATGTTGAATTAAGTATGTAAATTAATTTGAAACCAACTTAAACTTACTGCAGAGATTTTTTCAGCCACAGATTATTTGCAAGAGGTACTGAATAAATACAAACTAAACAGTCACTAAAGAATTAAAAATATATTATGATACCACGAAAGAATAACGAAAAGTCGAAAACACTTTAACAAAAATTAAAATGTAAAGCACTAATCAGCATTATTGTCACTCCGAGACATTACTATCATAATAAACTATAATTCACAGTTAAAAGCAATAGAGTTGAAGTTAGCACATTGTTGACTAACACATTTGATGATGTCATTAAATAATCACTACTACTTAAAATAGACATCAGTCTCAAAAAACAAAGGTACAGATAATTCATCATGCATAGTGACTTAAAGAGTTATGAATATAAATGTGGGTGGATGATGGAAAGGTAGGCCAAAGAAAAGATGGATGGATTTTGTGATGGATATGTAAGAAAAGGGAGGAAGTGATAGCATGGTGGTTGAGAGAATGGAATGAAAACAAATAAATTTTTAATTTCCAATTTTTTTTTTGTTTGTGACATGGCAGGAATATGATGACCTAACTATTAGTATCTAGGTATTAGTTTTCAAGCTATTGACCTAAATCAGATTAGTAACAATAAATTAGTTTAAATCTTATCTCATTTATCACGAATTACACAATTATTTTAATATGATTGTGTTCAGTCTAATCCAAGTACCTAATAGTGTATAGTATAGACTATCAATTAGGCAGATTATTTTGATTTATATTTGATTGCATGATTTACTATAACATTTAAGTTATATGTTAAAGTTTGTTAACGTAAATCTTGTTAGAAAATAGCATATGTCCATGACTTTGTCCACAAGAATGTGTTTATTTATACCACTTTTTATTAGTGAATTATGAAAATTTGTACAGCACTTTCTGATATTAGCCCAAACAAACATTAACTACTTGTGGCCAGGGACTTTAATTTACAATACCTTTGTAATGTGTTTGAAAAAATTTTTACTTACTTAAGGTTTCTTTAGAACCATCAATGAAGTGTGTTCAGAAAGTTATGAAATAGTCAAAAGATAACAGAATGTCTTCTAGCTTTATCACTATCTGTGGGCACATAATTTATGGCCCATTTTTCCAAAGTAAGATATTAGGACAGTCAACTTATAAAAAACTAAATTGATTTTCTTGTACCTCATGGATATTATAGGAAACATTAATTAATCATTGCTTTTTATCAAATTAATGTTGACATAATATGGACAAGCCTATTGTCATTTAATTATTTTATCATTTACTAGCTAAACCTGGCCATGCTTTGCTGTAGATCAGTTGCTACTTATGTTAGAACTTCGGAATAAAAGTATAGTATAAAAAAACTATTTAGTTCCAATACAATTATGTGTAAAAATTTCAAGTCAATCCATCATCTAATTTACTTATTTTGCAGACACAAACTTAAGAATTGAATTTTAATATGTACATACATAGATTTAATTCATATTATGTTATGTTTATTAATTATTATTATTTATTATAATTAGCCCATACTGTCCCACTGCAGGGCAAAGGCCTCTGTTTATGAATTTAATATTATATTATTACACTGTGTCAGCGAATGGACCATGTTTCTGGCAAATAAAGACATTCCTTCATTCATTCATTCAAAATTTACTTATGACATAAAATCTGTGTCCCCATATTACAAAAAATTATCACTATGTTTAATAAATTATCATAGTGAATTGAAAATCACTTCACCTAAGATCCAATGTGTTATCTATGCTCTTATCAGAGTAATGTAAAAAGTGTCTGTCTTCAGAATGTTTACATTGTGTTATCATACTGGGTGCAGGAAAAATTTACTTTGCTAATATGTTAGACTAATATTGTGAATGGTAATTGCTTAAATAATTAGTTATATGGAGGAAATACTGGTCAAAATAAAATTACCAGGGCTAAAAATTACAGAACAAATATTTTTACCCATTATTATATTGTAAGTAATATAAGCAATGTAAATATTGTACAGCTTGTATGACTGATAATAAATTTACAACAGGAAAAACATTGTACAAAGGCTAAGTAATTACATTAAATTATATGATCAGAAAACAACTTGGGAATGGGCACTATCCCATCATACAAAGAAAAATTATAAAATTAAATCAAACATTGAATTAAAAAAAATCTATGGCATTTGATGGACTAATATACTAAATATATGATGCCAGCAAAATTGTGGCATTTATTCCACAAAAACCATTAATGAAAGTTGAAAAGAAATATTTTTTTCCCACTTACCCGGCAATGTATGGTATCCAATTGTGGACAGATGTCCAGTGGAGTTGCAACTACCTGGTGGCAGGTCCGAGTCCATCATATTGCAGTCTTGTCCCCCTCTGTCAAACCCAAACCCCTGGCCGGCACATACCATGCCATTTTAACTACACTAAACACTTCACTAAAACACTGTCCTCTTGATTTTTAATGAATGTGGCAATAGAACATTTCAATTAGTTCCCATACAATCTGCATAACACCTAACAATTAAAAGGATAATGTCAGGTCACTTTTTACACTTTTTTGGGTAACTACATTATCCATGATCAATTAACACTGATTTACATGCTGTAACAGTGGCTGACAACGGCTACAAGGAATCATTGCATACGCGATGCAAGACCGGCGGCCCACTTTACACCCTAAGACATAAATAGTTAGATGAATGCAATAACCAGAAAATAGGTCAACGGAGGTGTGCCCGGCCGCCGCGACAGAGACAACAGACGCACCGCCAGCGACGGTCGCGGCGCTTCACAATCTAATAAGTCTTTGCAAACTTAATTATTATATAGGTACTGTGTATTACAAAACTTCGCACTAGACGTCAAGAACCGTGGAATAATCAACGGGAGCCCGCAATTTTGCTAACTACGTACAAATAAACATTACTATAAACACATCTTTTCTTACTTTCTAACAAGCGCAAATGAACGAGAGAACCGACCGCGACGCAGCGAACTTCAGCGAAGCCCCGACTCCCCTACATTACGTACATGTCAACCACCGTACACCATCATAAGTCATTGATCTAAATTATCATTACTTACACACTAATAGTTTCTCACTCAAAAACATTCATAGAACACTAGAACTATTTTCTAAGTAATTTTTATGTCAATTTAATGTTATTTATTGCATAAACTCTGGATAAAGCTTTAATCACGCCCCGACACTACTGCACCGCCATATTTATTTACCTACTCAATGTGACCACTCTCTCATCCAAAAATCTACTACTTCAACAGACAAATTATGGCAAGTGGTAGTTTTGAAAATGGTGGAAAATAATAGGAAGACCTATTAATAATCTCTAAGGAAGACATTATACGACTATTATAGAATCTATTCAAACAATCTGGCTCACGATCATTGATTGAACTTGATATAGTTTTTTTGAGCTCAAATTGTTGTGTGTATTATTGTTTGGCACATCTCTATCGATCTCTTTGGTCTATGGTGTGTATGACATGACATTGACAATGACAGTTCACGCCTCGCTGTCATTGTGTAGGTTTGTGTTTGTGTACTTTGTCCAAGCTGCGTTTATTTTTATTGCGAAGATAAAATCAGTTTTAATTAATTCATATTAGATTAACATAATGTGAGCAGTTAAAAAACTATTTAAAACATATTGTGTTATAATGATGGAGACCACACCTTTGCTGACGAGACCTAAAAAGAAATCCTTATGGTCAAGGTAAACGTTTTTTATTCTATTATTTTTCTTTGTTTGGCGTATAACTACGCATAGATTATGTTATAATCGGTTGTTTCTAGGTTACAATTTTGGAGGTTCCGTAAGAAGAAATTGAGTCCAAGAACTATATATCTCGGTCAGCTGCCTGATGAAGAATTTCCGCCTAACTATGTCTGTAATCAGGTCAGTACAATTTTCTAAACGGTTCGACATCTTAAAAAAACCCATAGATGCCTTGAATATTCAATAAACAGCTACGGATTTTTTGTATCGTTAGTACTTAATGCATTAAAACCTATAAATATAGCAGTTATCATTATCAATATAATTAACTATAATTAGACTGTAATAAGTATTACTTACACATACACAGCTATATATTAACAATCTAATCAGTAATTATAATTCCAATGCTAGTTCCAACATTATAATGATTATTTTTTTTTTTTTTTTTTTTTTTTGTTTAAAAATGCAGAAACAAAACAAACCAAAATATTTTTAAAAAACGCGTCACAGACAACAATAGTCAAATATTTTAGTATTTGTAACTGTTATCGTGATTTAGACAGTAATATTTGTGTTTTAATAATGACAGAACATAAAACTTAATACATTTAGTCTTGCATAGAGTATTTAAACAGATGTGCTATTGTGGAAACTCATACAAGAATCTGATAAGAGAGATATTATTATCATAGTTAACTGGGAATGTGGGTTATTATGACTAGTGTTTGCCTACAACTTCATTCTAGAAGCCAAGTACCTATACCATAAAACAGCTGCAGCATTCTGCAATAATGTACCTTTTTATCAGTGAAATATTTGGTGTAATCAGACAAGTACTTACAATTACAAACAAACAAACTTTCACTCTTTGTCTTATTGTGTATTAGCTTTTGCCCGCGACTTTGTCCGCATAAATGTTGGTTATAGTGAATGCAGACGAAATCACTGATTAAAAAGTAGCCTATGTCCTTCCCTGGGGTTTAAGCTATCTTCATACCAAATTTAATCAAAATCGGTTTAGCCGTTTCATCGTGAAAGCGTAACAGACGGAGTTACTTTCGCATTTATAATATTACTATTGATTTATATTTCACTATCCAAAACCCTTGTAACTTTGGCGTACCCAAATTACTAGGGCAGAAAGATGATTGCACTTTATGTAATAATCACATATTAGTCCATTCATATCATATAATGTTCAATGAAATATGTAAAACATAATAATGTATAATCTTTTATCCTTATTCTAATGTTTAAATAGGGCCATATTCACAGACAAATCTTTTTAAGAGTAATAACAATTAGAGGAAAGCTATTGTTTTAATTTTCCTATCTTTTTGTTTTATTGTTTGTTTGAAGGTTGAAAAGCCAATTCTGTCCTTTTTGAAAGCATTGTTTTGACATTAATAGAATGCAATGTTTTAATTCTTGTTTGTGTTTGATGCTCAGTTTTGATTTTGAAGGTAATTAATTATTTGTTTTTATATAGGCATACTGGATAACCTATGCTATACTGTAATTTATTTTTGTTTTCCGCATGTGAGAGACCCTTGCTTGACAGAACCTTCATTACTAAAGCCACACTAAGGTCTTTCACCTGCCTTTGGCTGGGGTGCTGGAGTAACATGACATTGAGTTTACATTCATGACAAGTAAATTAAAAACCCTTATCGCTTATTTTCAAAATAAAACAATAAAATCTACATATATATCTAGCTACTGCCCGTGACTTCGTTCCCGGTGTTAACTTACGAGAGCCATAAGACCTTAATTCGGCCCTGTCGTAAAATCCATTCTTAGCAGACGTCTACTAACAATAAATTACCTCCTTGCCAAATTTCATCTTTATATGTCAAGCGGTTTTCGATTTTTCCTGATGAGTGAGTGAGTGACCTTTTGCTTTTATATTTATTTAGGTAATAAAAATGAATCGTTGTTTGTTTTGTCTCGCTAAAACTCGAGAATGGCTGGACCGATTTGGTTAATTTTGGTCTTGAAATATTTGTGAAAGTCCAGGAAAGGTTTATACTGTAAGAAAATTAAAAATCGATTGACAGGACAATGTCTGTCGGGTCAGCTAGTGTATCTATATAAATAAAAATGATTTGCTGTTCGTTAGTCTAGCTAAAACTCAGGAAAGTTTAAATGGTGAGGAGTTCGGAAAAAGACACAAAAAAGGGGTAGGTTCAACCTACCCCTTTTTTACCTTTCCTA
This sequence comes from Charanyca ferruginea, assembly GCA_947361185.1. Taxonomy (NCBI): domain Eukaryota; kingdom Metazoa; phylum Arthropoda; class Insecta; order Lepidoptera; family Noctuidae; genus Charanyca; species Charanyca ferruginea. Next base: position 23,780,298 of record OX376059.1, on the reverse strand, counting down.
CCTTTTTTACCAACCTACTAGGTTGGTAGGGTATTTAGGTAGAGTAGGTAGTTATGTAGGTACCTACTCTAGGGTTGATAGAGTAGGTAGGTAGGTTGGCAAGGTAGACTTCCACGTGAAAGAAATCGCGAGCAAAAACAAATATAAAAGAAGCTAAACTGGAATATTATTATTATTATTATTTATTTTCAGCCTGTATTGTCCCACTGCAGGGCAAAGGCCTCCGTTTCTTTTTTCCAATCCTCTCTGTCCAAAGCAAGTATGGACCAATCCCTCCTGTAAGCGTCAAGCTCATCCCGCCATCTTCGCCTAGGTCTACCTCGATGTCGCTAGACGTTTTCCGGGACCCACATTGTGGTTGCTTTAGCCCATGATATGTTCGATATGCGGACGATGTGGCCGGCCCAGTCCCACTTAAGCTTGGCTGCTTTTTGAGTGACGTCGGCGATCCGTATCCTGGAGCGCAGCTCCGCATTCCTAACGCGGTCCGTTAATCTTACTCCCAGGATGCAGCGCTCCATCGCTCGCTGGCAAACCTCGAGCCTGGACCTCAGCTGAACAGTTAAAGACCAGGTTTGAGCGCCGTATGTAAGGATAGGCAGAATGCACATGTCCATTAACTTGTGTTTATGGCAAATTGGAAGGTCTCCTTTCATGAGAGCCTTCATCGACCAATAGCTCTTCCAGGCGTTTTCGGTGCGAAACTGGAATATAATATTTAATAAATAAATAAGTACAGTATTCATTTTGTTAATGGAGGAGATCGTGGCTAAGTTAAAGCCGTACAGATCGATCGGTCAAAGGTTAAGCTACGCTAGCCGCGGTCGGTCTGTGGATGGGTGTGGATCCCTTTCATACCGAGTTCCCTCCGTGCCTCCGAAAGCACGTAAAGCCGTTGATCCCGGCTGTCATTTGTAGGTCTTTGGCAGTCGTTATGGGTAGTCAGAAGCCAGAAAGTCTGACAACCAGTCTTACCAAGGGGTATCGTGTTACCCAGTAACTGGGTTGTGGAGGTCCGATAGGCAGTCGCTCCATGTAAAACACTGGTATTCAGCTGCATCCGGTTAGACTAGAAGCCGACCCCGATATAGGTATTTGGGAAAAGGCTAGGCAGACGATGATTCATTTTGTTCATGATCTTTAATTAAATTATAGTAATAAGCAGTAATGAGATACAATTGTATTCTTATTAGAAAGTCAGCTCCACACCACAGACTAGAGAATGTTAGCAAGGAGGTCACATAGTAAAAGTAATGTTGATTGTTGTAATATTATTATAAAAACTATCTATACAGGCGACACAGGCTGCGGTTTAATTCCCAGGGACCAAACGTACCATGTAAAAAGTTCTAACGATGCTTCATCATCATCACATCATCATAAAGTCCCTTTGCACTGAATTTATGTTCGTTCGGGCTAATCTTAAAAACTACTGTACGGATTTTCACATGGTTGTCACCAATAGAAAAAGTAATTATCTAAGATGGCTATAATTTCTTATCCGTGCGAAGCCGGGGTGAATCGCTAGCCTCTAATACATTTCATAGCAATATGTATCTAACGGAGAGACGTAAGGACTTTTTCAATTTTGTGTTTGACATCGGACTGCTGCGACCTTGAACCTGGGCAGGTGTCGGTCTACACACGGACATTTGTTGTTTTTTAACCGACTTAAAAAAAAGGAGGTTCTGTGCTAAAGTTATTTATCACTTTTTAGTTTTTTTTTTTAAGGCGGTTCTCTTTTTTTCATACAGTTGACACGTGATGTTTGTCGTCCTACTGTCGTGCTTGCGCGGTAACAGTGACGCACGTCATTCTTGAGACGTCAACTATATGAAATTAATGACAACCGTCCGTGTTCAGTCCACTGCTCCAGGGCCGCAGAATCCCGGCACTATACGCATAAATTGAAAAGCTTGTAATACCAAGTTTCCTCTAAAGTGGAGAAGGAAGATGTCTCAAACATCCAATAGGTTTGCGTCATTTTCATTCATCCTTATTTCACATAATAGAAAGTACTCATTCTCCCCTTTATACATTGGTGGACCGGTCTATTCTGTTCAAATCTCTTGAATTTATGTGTACTGAGTTTGAGATGAGCTGGCATCCCACCGTGCTAGGGATAGACAGTTCTTTTTTTTCGGCCTGTATTTGTCCACTGCAGGCCTCTCTACTCTCCTACTTCTCTCTATCATTGGTTTACGCGTTTGACCCAATTATCGTCTGATATGCGACAGATGTATCCAGGCTAGACAGCTCACAGAAGGGAGGTTTTCACAGAATAACACTATAGGCCACAAGAGACTTATTTTTAATTACAGTCGAGCATAAAGTTGTGATGCACAATCAGAGCCGGATTTAATATTGTGGAAAGCCTGAGCCAACCAAGAAATGGAGGCCCTGAGCTTTTTTGGAACAGACCGACAGAGAACAGAGAGAAAAGTACTTTTCTCACTTTAATGGAAAAATAATTGTGAAGGCCCAGGGGCCAGCCATATTGCCCTGCTCTAAATCCGGCCCTGTACACAATACTATAAAATAAAATATTCCTTCTTACTTTTCCTCAGTTGAGTCATTATGAACAACTTATCATCATAATGCAGAAATTGTAATACCTATTGTAATAAATATTCTCTACGAGTTATAAACTTGTTTCTTATACATATAGAATACCACATAGTACCGGGTAACATTAGTAACGGTTGCAACTCCGTTTTTTAAATAAAGAAAACTAAGAAATTAAGACGATAGAATGTACTTTTGTTTATGTCCTTTGTGGGTGTCGCACTTGGACTCTCCATGCAATTGTTAATAATACACTTTTGTTGTATTTAATATGATTGTTTTATTAATTACCTGCATGTAATTTGTAATTGAGTTCACCAATGGCGGCCGGGTGCCCTCACCATGGACTTAATAACAAAACAGGACCGATAACTCTAAAAAATAATAGTTAGGAAAATGAACACTATCCCAAGGCAATAAAGTTTTTAGTTCTTTTACACCTTACACAGAGGCAATCCGAGCCGAGAGGGATAGTAATAACTGAGGCCGTTTGTCTCGTTCTTACATCTTGCTAGCATAAAAAATGTTTATAAGTAACATTTTTGGCTGGTTAAAAACTCTATTGAAACACTTGTATTTTAAACTTATTTTAACAATTGTAAATCAACAAATAATAATTGCATTTTTATCTTTGTTTAAATTCTTAAATAAAAAAGAAAACAAAAATTATTATTTTGCCTTTTTTTATTTTGTTATGGTAACTCTGTAAAGCATCATAGGTAATGGCGTCGGTGTGTTTACGTGGTTTACACATTTTATGATTCGTTAAGTTTGTTTGTTATAAAACCATTCTAAGGCGTAAAATGATGAAAAAGTGTTGCGTTTATACTTGTAAAAGTGAATCATACAGTGGTTGCAGAATATCGTTCCACAGGTAAGCCAAAAATAACATTACTGTAAATCGAACAACTATGGTGACCATGAGTTCTTATAATCTGTCCATTGTGTGGTGGATTACGGTCCTAATTGTTGTATTATTATTACAGTTTCCCTAAAAACGATGAAATGCGACAAAAATGGCTCAGCAGTATACATGTGAAGCAAAATATTACGAAAAATTCAGTCGTATGCAGTCGTCACTTCGAACCTTCCTGCTTATATTCTATTATTCCTCATTATATTGGCGTTATAGAACAGTATTTACTTGTCAATTGTTCGACTATAACAAATATAGCATTAAAGTCAATAAATAAAAAAATACCTTGTACTACATTTGTATTATTTATTTCGTAACCGTCCTTTATCCCCCATCCCATCCATTCCATTCCTTTAGAATGTCTTATCTAATTTCTTCGGTACCAGTAACGGTCTTAACGTGCCTTCCGAAGCACGGAGAAACTAGAGAATTCTTTTGCCACTTGGGTCTTGGGACATCCATCCAAGTGGGGATACCGCCTAGAGTTGTTTAATATGTGTAAGATCATAAAAATGGCAGGCGACGAAGCAGCAGGCTCAGGCGGAGATGGCGGGATGAACTAGACTCGTTTGATAAAGATTGGTCTCAAACAGCCATATCCAGATAGAAGTGGAAAGAGAGTAGAGAGGCCCTGCAGTGATTGCAAATTCCAATTTATCTCACATAGCCAAACATTATTGTCACCCTATTAAAAAGGGACAGCCAGCCTCCATACTACCTATCTCGCTCGGCTCGTTTTTTTGCTCCGAGTTATCGGTCCTGTTTTGTTATTAAGTCCATGGCCCTCACGGCGTGCCCATCGACAACCTAGACGTTTTACATCAATCATTGCATAGATAATAAAGTTAAACATAATTGAGCCATCCATAAACAACTTTACAATCTTTTGCTCGCGACTTCGTCCACGTAGTAGTCTACTCAACGACCTCTTCATTCGGCCAAAACCTACCAAATCTCAGCTTAATGGTATTGTCTGGTTTTCCAAAAAATTAAAATTTGTACTATTATTGGTTTCCATAATCTTCCCCCCTCATAATATTTACTTGCACTATTATCATTTATACTAATAACGCTTGTTATATCAACTTATTAGCCATAACTTTTATTTGCCATAATGTGTCATAATCATTAGTTTCTATAAGTAACTTAATACATAATCGATACTTGACTTATGCAAATTTTAATATAATTTAGAAGGAAACCGATTGTTAAAACCATCTGCGACGACAGTTTCGCGTGGGGCCGCCGAAACTCCGCAGCGCCGGAGCCGTGACAGAAACAATGCTTGCTGCATGTTGCATGCCTGCTTGCACATTGCATGCTTGCTTGCACGCTGCATGCTTGCTTACATGCTCATGCTTGTTTGCATGCTGCATGCTTGCTTACATGCTGCATGCCTGCTTGTACGCTGCATGCCTGCTTGCAAGGTTGAAGCAAGCATCCTTGTTTGCATGCTTTCTTACGGGGACCACCTAAAACCACTTTTGTTCATAATGAACTGTTTTATTAAGTGCAACCAATTTAGAAACGTTTATTGTTTCATACAAAAAAAATAATGTCATTAAGGCATTTGGTCTGCAATCAAATGATTTATTACTGCAAACAATCTTTAACCAATTAGTCAAAATCGAAACAGCTAGGTTAGGTTGGTTTAGAACTGTGACCACATAACAACAAGTCGAGCGAGCGCAGCGAGCGTGCCACGGCAGCGGCCGCCGAGCGCCAGATTTCCTCTTTAAAACGACATTATTGAAAATGAAAAATATAGCAAATAGGGTATTTTACTCTATACGAAAAAAAATCTATAAATATGTTATTGAGACAGTTTAGGCATAAAGCAGTCGGAAAATGTAAGTTTTAGTTCATAAAATAACAAAACAAATTTTTAAATTCAATTCAAAGTTTTCAGTATTTTTAATCTGTTATAAAACACCGTGAAATAGTAGCGGCCATTTTATTACGTCGTACGGCTGTGTAAACAAAAAATTGTCAACTGTCAGTCAGCCAATTGGCGTATTATAGGCTTTGTACTTTTATTATTTTCGTAACCAACGTATTTTTGTCATTATTACACCTATTACAAAATATGCTTTTAATTATTTTTAAATGATATACGATTATCATATTTAATATGAGCTCATTTGATACAAAACGAACTGACGTCATTTACGCTGAGCAATATGGCGTCCAGTAAGAGGCGTTTTCGTGAAACTACTAAAAATGCATCTAAAATGTAAAATTTAGATGCATTTTTATGGCACTTATCGATTGAATAAAAATTTTGTGTTTTTTTTGGTGGCATATTAGCACTACAGGATTTCATTGAGACACTTTTCAAAAATGGGTGTAATACCCTATTACACTTACTGGCACAGTGGCAATGCTAATGCCGTTTCGCGAGATAAGGACAGGGAATTCCCTCCAAAAAGTGCTAGTGCAATTTGTATTCACGTCTAGAAAATATTCTTGTACATTTTTACACGACTACCTAAATAATAACAATTTCATATGTAATGGCAGCCATACACGATCCAGTTTACCGTTAAGTTTGCAGCGCGCTTGAAGTGGGATCGGGTATGACTGCCATAAGAGGTCCCTCGACTGCGATGAAAGTACACTTTGTTTTTTACTGCATAGTTTATATTTTGGCATGGCAAACTTTTTTAAAACCCATTGTTGTCGCCTCGTTTACGTTTTGTAACAAGGAGTAATTCGCCAGCGTTTGCCCGTATGGCCCTTCCAACAATGACCGCCCATTGTAATCAAACGTTAGCCAATCAAAATAGTGCGTCACCGTAGTTGCGATGTATTCCTATCATTGTATTCTTGTAGGCATGTCATAAATTATATTATCGCCTGGTTTTTAGTCTTGAACCTTAGTGTTGATGAATCTCATTGTACCTCGGATGTCGTAAGAGTCTTTACTGGGATTTATAACAATCTGTAGAAGAGGGATGCAAATGCCGCTCTGAAACGTAAGGTCAAGCGGAGCCTCAACGCAGAAATTATTTAATAACAATACCAGCCTATGCAGGCCCCATGCAGGGCAAAGGCCTCTTGCTCAAAGCGGATTGACGCTCTCAGACTTATGTCCATCCGTACTAATATTATAAATGCGAACGTAGGTAACACTTGTCTGTTAGATACGCTTTCACGATTAAACGGCAGAACCGACTTTGATTAAATTTGGTATAAAACTAGCTTGAACCCTGGGGAAGGACATATGCTTACTTTTTAATTCACGAATTTGTCTGCATCCGCGATAACCGACATTCAAGCGGACGAAGTCGCGGGCAAAAGCTAGTTAATTCAAGGCCATAAGTCCAGGTTTCCTCGCGATGACAGATAATACATATAAAGTAAAAACACAGGTCTATCTAAGTAGTATATTATTGGGCACCTCACCCCACCTTCCGTTCCATCGACTCTCTCCGTTCGTCTCAGTCACTCACGGTGTGGTGAGATGCCCAATAATATCCTACGGAGTGGGCGCCGTTCAACAATTCCGTTTTATTACATACCGTTCCTACGTCTCACTTCAACTGAATTTGCGTTTGCGTTAATACTGGTTTGGCGCCTATTCCACACGAGAAAAAAGTCAGTCAGTTTGACGCATATTTCGTTTACTAATGGAACTTTACGAATATAGTAAACTAAAATTTTGGGACAGATTGTCTCATGTCTCTTCACAGAGTAAAAAATAGCATGCACCTACAGGTACACACACATTCTTTTTCTATGACCCAGATTGGGCACCAAGGACATCCAAATTTTAATTTAATTAACTCATACAGTTGACACTAGCTTACATGTTAACAAATAAACTAAAATTTGGGACAGATTGTCTCATGTCTCTTCACAGAGTAAAAAATAGCATGCACCTACAGGTACACACACATTCTTTTTCTATGACCCAGATTGGGCACCAAGGACATCCAAATTTTAATTTAATTAACTCATACAGTTTTACATGTTAACAAATAAGTGTGCTCGCTGTTAGAACCATTAGCCTAAAATTCAGGACAGATTGTCTCATGTCTCTTCACAGAGCAAGAAATATTATGCATCTTCAGACACACGTACATTCTATTTCTATGACCCCAGATTGGGCACCAAGGACATCTGAATTTTAATTTAATTAATTCATACAGCTAACACTACCTCACACGTTAACAAACAACTACTGGTAGCTCTGAAATGTTCTGTTGTTACTCTGCGACTCTGCGTTGCGCTTGATTAAGATCATCGCACACTTATACAATTGCCATCGAAACGGTTCGTGTGCCGTCCCGTGATCATCTATTGTACCATACTCCTTTTAAACCGCCGGACGACGGCGTCGGATCGGCGACCGTGTTAAGCTTCACAGTATAAGTGTACGTGATTCTTTACAATCGCAAAGACTGCAAAATTGCATTATGTAAATTTGTAGTGTTCGAACTTTGTTGTACCAGGTATATGTTTGAGTCATTCCCACGTATTCAACAATTTAGCTGTAAGATGATCGCTGTGCATGTTGCAGTCTCTGATTAAAATTGGTATTTTATAGAACTTCATAATCAATGCAATTCATTCAAATAGAGGATGTTCCTTTGATAACTTTGCTAATTATTTTATATTGTTTATTTGCTATATTTATTTATAAATAACCAACCTATACTTACAGTTTACACCAGACATACAAGTTTTTGGTTAATACATACTGAACAAGCATAAAAACATATAAGAAAACATAAAATGTTTCAAAATACATTGATAGTTCTTTAACAATCTAGGATTTGTTTGAAAGATGAATCTTAATACTAGTACCTACCTACTGAACTTATGCATGAATCGATAATAAAAAGTTCGTTTTAGTCGTTAGATGATATTACTTATTTACGATAATGTCAAGTTTTACTGTAGCATATAAGTGGTTAACTTTTTGCCGCAAGTTTGTTTACATGGATTATTCTACACAAAAAATGTTTTCAGGATGATTTTCTTTCAGCTCTTTTCCGTCAAAAAAGTGATTTTTATTTTTTAGTTCACATGTGTGATATCAGGCGAAGTTTTACATCACATTTTATACAACAAACATACATACTTTATTATATATTAATGTATTAATCATAAGCGTCATGTGTCATCTTTGTCGGCGAGCGAAAAAAGCTGGTTTTATATTTCATTTCTCACGATAAAATTGCAATTAGACGGAAGTGATTTTCAATCACTACGGTTTAATTAGACGTAAGTAACATAAATTAGTCATACAACTGTCAATATATGTAGTTAAGGTTTAATTTTGTAATGGGATAAATATTGCTGAAATGGTATTTTTTATGTATAAAATCAATCAATTTTGATCATAATATTACATTCGCTCCAGTATCTTCCAGTGATAACCACCGGTTACCTTCAACTATATAAAATGTAAGTAAGTAAGTACTACTAATTTAACTGAATTTACTAATGTACTAATCGCTACCCAGCTACGGACCTGGTTCCTGCCTGCCGGCTGGTGTATTGGTTAGCCTTAATTTCATCGCATAGATGTTAGAATTTTGAGCGTAAACCATATAATTTTATGTAATAACATTATAGGGAATTTCATGAACTAAAGACATGTCTATAAATTATTCCACTGAGCCATGTATTTTTCTCACAATTTAAAGAAAACTTCGAAATTAATGTTATTTTGTGGTTATCCGATTCAACTAACATCAAACGTATCGCTATTATGAACCTTATTTGTTGCCGCGATGCGATATTGTCAATTACCGAAACTTAAGTCATAGTTATTAGTTACAAAATTAATCTTTATGTGTTCCATTTCAGGTCTGGCTCCGATTCAGAATACCGGTCACAGTCCGCAACTGTAGCCGAGCCGAAGCCGCAACCAAAGAAGAAGGTGTCGAAGCGCAAAGCTTCCGAGAGCACCACACCGTCCGTACCGAAGTCAACGTAATTTTGTGTTACTGTTTTTACCTTTAGGTGCTAGTTGTGTATGTTATGTCAATTAAAATGTTATACACCGATAAACGTTGGTTAGTGGATTTAGAACTGCAACGAAGAGAGCTCTGAAATCAATTTCCAATTATATTCCTTGTCGGAATGTTTACAGTTAGTTCATGAGATATTTAAATTATTATAACAGAACATCATGCTTTCTATCCCCGTAGGGTTCAACAGAGGAGTAATACACCATCAATTTGTCAATATTAAAAAATAAATGTAATAAATAATGTGTTAAATTGTTTACAGTAAAAGGCGCAGCTTGAGCTCGGACCTCTTTGGTTTGGAGGACTACGTCCCCACCAAAACCTCAGTTGCAGACTTCGGTTCGTCACTCATCAGCCGTGTTGCTAACGGTAAAGTGCGGCGAACGGCAGACGTATCCGGGGACTTCTACGTGGAGGTTAAAGTCTATAACAAGGCTGAAGTTGCCTCCACCCCAAAAGAGGAGCGGTGGAAGAAAGCCTCGGTGGCACTAAAAGTGCAGCTTAACCGGAACACGCCGCAGTGGGACGGGTTACAAGTTTTTATGAGACGGACTCATGAGTTTTTTGATAACTCTGAGCCTGTCTTTTATAGCAATAATATTAGTTTAAAATAAATATTTAAGTTGTTGGGGCACCAGATGTTTTTGTATTTCTGCGAGCGTAAATCATAATCGTAAAAATAATACATTGCAACATCTAATAGTAAGTTTAAAACTTTTACATTTTAAAATGCCGTTCTGTACTGTTTGTAACACATCTGTTGAGCGCAGTCACTGGACAGGTCACCTACGTAGTACTAATCATAAAAACAAAACTATTTCGCATTTTTGCGAAGGTGTTGAAATAATACATTCTGCATTTCGTAATCGTATAGCTTCTTATAGAATTGTCGCTCCGTCTGAGAATAGTTCTCTACAACCATTTCTTATTAATATTTGGGACAAAATTAAAACGTTAATTAATATTTCTCTTAAAGAACATACTTGTCTAAAAGTTAATTTCGAATTTTTTGCTTTATTTTTAATGTTTAAAAATGATTCTCAGGAGATGAAATCATTTGCCACAAAAAACTTTACTCTGCATCAGAATTATGAAATTGATTCATTATTAACTCAAGTAAAAAACATTTTATCAAAAAAGATAGAAGAATTTCAGGACCGAGACAGTGGATGGACGTTCTTGAGCAGTTCTCATTTGGAAGTCAATGTTAACAAATATCAACCGTTGCATGGTTCAGGCTTTATCGAATTGCCTTCTGCAATAAAATCGAAAAGAGCATGTGTTAATATCCACAATAATGACGAGTATTGTTTTTTGTGGTCTGTTGTTGCTGCTTTATATCCAGCTAAAAGTCATCCTGAAAGAGTATCTTCTTACCCTGATTTTCGTAACGTGTTAAATGTAAAGGATATGTCATTTCCAGTGAATTTCTCAGATATTGCGCGGTTCGAAGTGAATAACCCCGAAATTTGCATTTACATTTATGGTTTAAAAAATAATACCGTCGTAGGACCGTTTTACAAACCAAAAGCCTTGAACGGAAAGGTGATTCATTTACTTTATTTAGAAAGAGATAATTTGTCACATTACTGTCTCATTAAAGACTTGCCGCGACTTGTTAAAAATCAAATAACAAAACACCACAGTAAACTGTACTTTTGTGATGCTTGTTTAATGTTTTTTAATTCATGCGATGATCTTAGTTCACATAGTTGTGGAGGTGTTGTCACTGAACTACCTCCAAAGGGTTCTTTCATACAGTTTAAAAATTATAATAGAAAGCAAATTGTTCCATTTGTTATATACGCAGATTTTGAAACAATGCTAGAACGGTATGAATCTTGTGACCCTGACCCCACTAAGGCGAGTACTGTAACGCGACAGCGACATGTGCCTATAGCTTTCGCTTATCATATTACGTGTACGCTAGACGAAAGCCACAATCGTTACGTTTCTTATCGCGGTTCGGATTGTGTATCAAATTTTGTGAAGTCTATCTATAAAGATGCACAAAAAATTTACGATATTGTAAAAAATAATGTTCCTATGATTTATTCAAATGAAAATGCTCGCGACTTTGAAAACGCGTTGACATGTCATATTTGTGAACACTTCTTGTTCGGCGATAGGGTTCGCGATCATTGTCACTTGACTGGTAAATATCGCGGCGCAGCTCATAGTTATTGTAACATACAATACAAACTACCATCATTTTTGCCAGTATTTTTTCATAATTTGTCTGGATACGATTGCCATCTTTTCATAAAAGAATTAGGCGAAGCTCCTGGATCTATAAAAGTGATACCTAAAACAAAAGAAAACTATATTTCTTTCACTAAGTTTATTCCGATTGCTACCGGGGAAAGCATCCAAGTTCGGTTTGTAGATTCTTTCAAGTTTTTAGGAACTAGCTTAGAAAAGTTGGTTAGTACAATGAAAAAACAAGACTTTAAACAATTAAAATCTTATTTCCCTAATAAAAAACAATTTATCCTACTCACTCGTAAAGGAGTGTATCCATATGACTATATGTCTCAATGGAAACGTTATGAAGAAACGTGTTTACCCTCAAAAAAATATTTTTTTAACTATTTAACAAATGACGCAATTACGGACGAAGACTATGAACACGCTCGGTCTGTTTGGTCAGTATTTAATATTCAAAACATGGGTATGTACACAGATTTGTATCTCAAAACAGATGTTTTGTTGTTAACAGATGTATTTGAAAATTTTCGAAAAACTTGTAAACTACATTACAATCTCGATCCCGCGTTTTATCTTACAGCACCAAGTCTATCTTTTGATGCAATGCTTTTAAAAACAGGAGTTCAATTAGAATTGATTAGTGATGTTGAAATTTTTAGAATGATACAAAAAGGTATTCGAGGAGGTGTTTGTATGTGTTCCAAAAGACATGTCAAAGCCAATCATAAATATTTAGATACTTATGATCCAGCCCGTCCTAATTCATGTATCATTTATTTAGATTGTAACAATTTATACGGTTATAGCATGTGTCAATCCTTACCCTATTCGGATTTTAGATTTATGAATAGACAAGAAATAGATTTTTTACAATTGAACTTAGCAGAAATTAGTGATACTGCAGAAAACGGTTACATCCTTGAAGTTGATTTAATATATCCGGAGAATTTGCACATGGAACACAATGACTTTCCCTTTTGTCCAGAAAAATGCTTACCACCGGGTGGTAAGAATAAAAAGCTAATACCAAATTTGTATGATAAATATTACTATGTTATTCATTACGTACATTTAAAAAAATGTTTACAGCACGGTTTAGTATTGAGAAGAATCCATCGCGCTATTATATTTAAACAAAGTAGTTTTTTAAAGCAATATATTGATATTAACACCCAGTTACGTCAAAAAGCAGAGTCAACGTTTGAACAAGACTTTTTCAAATTATTGAATAATAGTATTTTTGGAAAGACCCTAGAAAATAATGAACACCGAATAGACGTTAAGTTAGTAAACAAGTGGTGTGACTCGAACAATAAAACAAAAAAGACTACTTGTGCTGAAAAATTGATAGCCAGCCCATATTTTCATAGCGTCTCTGTATTTTCTGATGATCTAGTAGCAATCCAAATGAAACCTGTGCGTATTATACTTGATAAACCAATTTACATAGGGTTTGCAGTATTAGAATTATCTAAGGCTCACATGTACAACTTTCACTACTCCATCATTAAACCTTTTTATGGTAACCGAATAGAATTATGCTATACTGACACAGATAGTCTAGTATATGATGTACAGAGTAATGATGTTTATAAAGACTTTAAAAGCTCCATTTTCTAAAATATTTTGATACCAGCAATTATGACTGTAACAATGACTATAACTTACCAATTATTAATAAGAAGGTTCCAGGACTGTTTAAGGATGAAATGGGTGGTGACATTATCAAAGAATTCGTAGGACTGCGCTCAAAGCTTTATTGTATTAAAACGTTAAACAAAACAATTAAAAAGGCAAAAGGTACAAAAAAATGTATTACCAAAAATTTTAATATGTTAGATTATAAAAATGTTTTATATGATTGCAATGTTATTCGTAAAAAAAATGTATTGTTTAAATCAATAAAACACGAAATATTTACTCAGGACTTAAATAAAGTAGCACTTTCAAGCAATGATGATAAACGATTGCTATCGTTTGATAAAGTTTCTACTTTAGCCTGGGGTAACGCAAGTATATTTAAGTAATACATATTTTAACATGTTTTTTATTGATTGTGAATGGTAAAACTTATGACGTCCTAAATGGAAAGTTAGATAATTTTTCATCCTACCTACTGTCTTACTTACTATTATAAAAAGTCTGTAAGGGTGGGTGGATGGATGTTTGTTACTCTTTTAAAATGTGAAATAAGTAGTATTGCTGTGTAATTTAATTCAAATAGTATCGATAGAAGTTTCTTTTGAACCTGGTTTTATTATGTATACAATTCTAAATTGTGTGTATTCTTGGTGTCCCTTTTACTAGTTAGAGCTAAACAGTGTAGGTATATATATATATCTATTATGTGCCTACAAAGTATAAAGTTGAATAAATTAAATTGTGTATATTCATTACATACATCTGTTTCATTTCTGTTCCTGATGACAAAGCACACAGCGCTCGCCGCGTGTCGATACAGGTTCCAACTTGATAAAATATGTACAGTACGCAAAGGAGATAAGTATCCATGTCGTCGGGAATAGTTGAAGATTTCTTAGAAACCAAGGCGGGCTTTCAAATGAAATTTTATTAAATCATTGAACTGTTTATTCTCTATAAATTGTATTTTATTTTATTCATAAAAACCTATCGGTTCCTAAGTAAACTTCAACTGTTTCCGGCGACATGGATACTTATCTCCTTTGCGTACTGTACCTAATGTCCAGTTTTGATGACAAAGCACTCATGAGTCGAGGTTCGCACGCGCGGTGTAGAATTTAACACCGATCAGGTGCTCATCAGATTGAACTTGTTGAAACATGAAATTGATTCACATCGCAAGGTTTTATGGAGTTTGCATTTCATAATAATATGATTAGTACATACATCACAAGGCAGTCAGCCGGACTGGTCACATCACGTCACTTAAAAACGAAACAAATTGTAAGTATTGCACAAGCGTATAAGTACTTATAAAATTATGTCTTATTTATGTGTTTGATATAATTATTAATAATTATAATTTTCTTTGTTTCAGATCATCAATAATGTGCGATTCTCCAGATATTATTGACTTCTCACAATACGGTCAAGGTTTTCCGACTCCGAGTTTAAGCTGGCATATCCCAGATATCCAAGATCAACAAATACCTGTCAACAAGGAACCTAGAGCAAGACAAGACTGCGGACCTGCTAGCAAGAAGCCTAGAACAAGACGGGAGTGTCTAAAACAGAAGTCATCTCTGCCTAATTATTGTGAATCATATGTCATAAACAATGAGAAGAAAAAAGGATTACGACTGATCCAGGTACAAGTGTTGGATATCAGTGAACAAGAACCTGCAAGTGACAATCAGAATGTGATGTTAAGTGCGCAGTATGTAGTGACTGAACCGGTGGACTATGTTATGGAGGAGACGCAATCGTTAATTAACAAAATTTCAAAAAAACTTTGTGGGGACAGTTATTATTAAGTGATGTAATTATTTTGTAAGTACCTACTTTATAAGTTAATATGTGAGTAATATTATAGTTATTAGGGTATAATAATAGGTTTTTATGTTGTGTAAGTTCTGGATGTATAAATTATTAGAATATCATATATGTAAGTTTTATTGTAATAATCTTTTAAATATACAAAAGAAGTTACAAAAATATCAAAAACAAAAAATAATAAAGAGAGAAAAAAATTAAATAAAATATCTAGATTGTTTTAATGTAAATAGATAATATTAATCTCTTAGTTTAATTTTGTTGGGTAGTGCTCATACATCACAAGTTTTTATGTTATAAGTATGTATGTACGCGTAGAAAACATGTGGGGACAGTTATTATGATTATTGGGTTGGTAGATATAATTAGTTTGTAATAATTTTAAATAATTTAAAAAATAAATAAAAGTATATTCAGTTATAATTTAAATTATGTTTTATTTTGTATTACTTATTTATACTCGAACTCTAAATTAGCTCTAGTGTAATGATATTATTATAGGTTAATTGCTTTAAGGATTTTTTCTTACAATAATTCGTTTAATAAATATCATTTTGCTACAGCTCATTTAAAGTTTAGTATGTATGTTACCCTGATTATATTAAATAAAACACTCATAAGTAGATAATTACATTTTTATTAACTGAACATTACAAAATAATTTTAAATAGATTAATGAACATTAATTTTAAATAGATTAAATATAGACATATTATTATCCACATACCATTTTCTAATACATATAGCATTATTCAAAGCACAATTTATTTTATGGTTCACACAATTAAAATCAGTTTTATTTTTACAGAACTTCTTTTTTAATGTCGCAAAATTAGGGCACCCTTTTTCACCTATGTCAATCACTTCACAGTTTGCACATAACTCTTTAATCCACTTAATCTTCTCCAAACCCTTTGTAATAATTTTTTTATTTTCTAAATACGGTACGATGACGTGTTGAAACTCTCTGTAGTCTATAAAGCCCTCACTCCAGAAAATTCCTCTATTTCTTTCTAACCATCGCACCTGCTTCTTTTCTTCTTGAGTTAAATAATAAAACGAATGCGGTGGTTTAACCAAGAACGTCTGTGTGTGGTCATTACTTACGATAGCCACTTCTTTGACAATAAAATTATTGTCTAAATATTTGAATCCTTGGAGTTCGACAATGATAATATCCGCGTTCATGATAACTTCTTCACTGTGTTGCTTAATGGTTTGTATTCAACAATGCAATCGTTGAGAATGAGACAGTATGCCGAAGTTTGATCTGGTATTTCTGAATCACTCTCAATTTCTACCCTTACATCCACAACGGGTCCAGTCTTCAGATTATCGGTCTGTCTAGAGCAATCAACAACAAACAACGGAGCTAATTCTTTAAATTGTTTCTCGCTTAATAAAGACTCCGGACAACGTCCATAATATGACTGTTGAAATCTGATGTATTGCTCATATAATAAAGCAATTCTGTTATTGGCGAAGTTGACATTGATGTTTTCATACGGGAAATATGTCGAATTAAGGTATACTTTAATGTCACGAACATAGCAGTGATCAAACTGCGACATGTCAGAACTTGCATTATTTTTTCTACTTGTTTGTAGACCAATTATTACATATCTCGGTTTTTCTATTTGAGATGAAGTTTTGATAGACCAGGTGTGCTTTGTAGTTCTTGGTAAAGTGGGGTATTCATATAGATCCCAGTTTCTAAAAACCATCTGAAGCGGTCGATCTTTTTCCAATAGTTTTAATAAACTTATTTTTTCTTTGTCCGATACTTTAACATGGGGTACGCGCCATATGATTTTATTGATTTGAATGTCTTCCACTATTTCGCCGGTATTTAATTTTACAGCGTTCAAATTAGTGTTGCTTCGTAATAATATTAGTTCATGTCTACTATTTATTACAACTTTTTTAAAATCTTCTGCAAAACCGAGGATATTCCGAAGTGGTATAGACGCAGAAAAACTTCCTCCATTAATATTTTTTATGCCATCGATACTCCAACCCCAAGCTCTAGCTATTTTTGATTCATTCTCATTCATTGATATTAATGATTTCATGGTTGTAGTTATACCTGCATTTTTTATTTTATCAATCTCCACTCCGTTTAATTCGTACCTAATATCTTGGAACAAGAAGAGTAGTCCATTGTTCGTAAAATTGACACTAGTAGCTTTCTCTTTTGAATCTTTTTTGTTAACGATAACGGTTCCTTCCAAATACAGAGTGCTGGCTGATGGTAATATGTACAGATCCTGTTGGTTGATAGGTATGCGTATTTCATCGTTCCTGTTGAAACTCGTTACATAAGGTTTGTACGAATGAAATTCGATTCCTTCTATACTGTTGTCGTAAGTCGGAGTGGATAAAACGTCTAAGATATTCATTTTAACAATCCAATCGCTCTGAGAAATATCTTATTGTCTTTAGTTAATTTTATTTTGCTCTTAGAACGACGTCTTATTTGGTAGGCAGCTTGAGTAGAACTGGAATTTTTAATTTGATGAGACACATATTTATTGTAGTCAATCATTTTTTCTTCTAAGATGTAAATACAGCTGCACTTCTTCACCACGCAAATTAATTAAACGATTGTTTATATCTAGTAGTCGGATATGTATGCAGCTTATGCTGTTTCGATTGATTGGAAAATATATTGCGTTCTTCGGGATTTCTACGATTCTGTATCCAGGTGGTACGTTGAGTGCGAATTCGTGAATTATGTGACTTGGTTCACCGTTTATGTAAGAGCCGCTCACAATGTCACATTCGATCCTTACCACTGTCGTCGGTAAAATGTTGACTGGATGCTGTGACACATGCCATTTATTTGCTTTCAGAACCTGCTTATCAAATCCTAACAGTCTACTGAAAGAGTTTTCTTTCTTAAAATTAACGTCTTTTGAACAGTATATGGCAGTTTTTAAAGTATTGTTATTACATTGTAATTTGATTGAGGCATCTTTTATTTCGGATTTTAAATAATCGTAAATATCTTGCAATTCGTAGGTGCCTTCCGGTATTTCAATAACATCGTTTGAGCCATAATAATACTTGTTATTACTTTTATCAATATTTGGTATAGAATTAAATGTTGAAAAATGCAATAAAGCACACTCATATTCTCCATTGAGTTGCAACGTATTAGGATAGTACGTAGATAAAATTGATGAGTTTCCAGTTATTGACAAAGTGAGTGACATCTTGCAAATGAATGAAATAAAATAAAAGCATTCATTTTATATATTTTTATTCCAAAAAGTTCTTAGATATTTTAAACATAAATGACCACAGTTTACAGTATTAAATTTTTGATATCTTGTGTAGTTATATGAAACTTTACAATTCTTAAAATATCGTACCAGTTCTAATGGAGGTTTTAAATTTCCATAGCTATCAAAATATTCACAATAGTCATATACTTTTACATAAGCTACCCAATGCGTTCCTTCATTTTTAGAATCGTCTAAGTTAACAATACCACATTCCATACGTTTCGGCTTCCTTGGTAATTGATCTTTCATATATACTCCTCGGAAATATGGGATGTCTCTTGCATAGTATTGGATGTCTACATTAGTTAGTGCGCGATTTGGTAGCTTCTTGTTCAGTTTTTTGTTGATTTTATAAACAATCCTTTACCGTTTTTATAAGGCTTTATGTATAAACCCTTGCCCACTGCTAAACCCTCCATAGTTCTATTGTGTCGTTCTGTCTCTCGCAAATTTTGTTGGGCTGATTTGTAATCATTTACCGTTTTTGCAATGCCAGCCGCACCACCAGCTAAAGCTCCTAAAGCTGATAAGCCAGCAAAAATTGGAATTAAAGGTAGAACTCCACCAGTCTTCGGTATGGGGATCACTCTCGGCACTTTGATTTGATGTAATTTGGGGCATAACTTTTTTGCAGCTAAGTAAGCGAAGTTTATTAAAGACTTACTATCCTTGGGTTTTAGCTTTTTTATTTTAGATTTTATTTTTGATACTAAACTCTTAAATGTTTTGGCACCAGAACCAGATTTCAATTTGGCTTTCATGACTTTGCTTACTAACCATGAGCTTAATTTTTCACCTTTTCCCGCATCTTTTGATTTGAGTCTATGTTTAGCCATGTTCAATAGCTGTAAGTCGGCTTTATGACGATTAGGTAAATCTGTATGATTTTCATATGCTATATCGTGGTGCATACAAGCTTCGTCTAGTTTATTCACACCTCGATCACCTCGCAACAAACGTTTATGAAGTTTAGTTCCTGGTCCGCAATAATTGTATCCAGGCAAATGAGCTTCGAACGGTAGGTTATTAATTATACTGTTAACTAGTCCACCACCTTGCATTACTTATATTATAATGATACAAATATAACAAAGTACTTCTTTTATATCTCAATTTATTAATGCAGATTTATCAATCCAACTGTTTTCATCATTACTGAGACCTAACCATTTAACGAATAGTTTCTTTCCTTTCTTTTTAAGTATTTTTTCTACTAAATAAACACCAGGATAGTTCGATTTTTGAAGTTCTTGTTCGTAAAAAGTTCCTAATATATCTTGCTTTCTTTGATCTTCTATGTGATATGTTACTGGTATAGTTTTATTAATCCTTTTTATTGTGAAGAGTTCAGTTGACCAGTTAGGAGTATAACCTTTCTCGAAATTGTGTTTGTATTTACTGATACGAACACAATCACCTTTTTTAAATTTAGGTTTCCACTGGAGGGATACATGATTACATATATTTTTTATATTTTCTTTTACGATTGCTTCATTAGATTTATTCACATCAATAGGTTTAACTTTAATTGTACGATGTTTTGTGTTGTTATACGTATTAAATAAATCTTCTAAGGGTGATCCTAACCACTTATAATTTCCAATGAGACTAAAATATTTATACAAATTATTTTTAACAGTTTTAATTAGTCGTTCTACAATTGAAGCTTTTTTAGTAGAGAACGATGAGTAATGGTTAATGTTGTACTTCTTCATTAGCGTTTGAAATGTGTTGTTATAAAACTCTGTGCCCATATCTGTTTGTAAATTAACAGGATTTTTATTGCTGCTTAGTAGTATTCGTTCAAACGCTCGAGTTACTTCAGATTTATTTTTAGACTTTAACGGTTCTGCCCAGGCATACTTTGAGAAGCAGTCAATCACCACTAAAATGAAATTGTAACCTTTATTATACTTTCTTAGGTTTTGCATGTCCATTAGATCTGCTTGCCATAAATCATCGATCCCTTTGAGAATAACAGAACGTCGAAGAAAGTTTCTTCGTGCCGCTTTGTGTATTTCATTTACAATTTGTTGTTTTGCCATTATTGAGATTTTTAAGTAATTTATCTATATCTGCTTTGGTGTAAAACTTCTCTTCCAAATGAATCAAAACCTCAGGCTCCTTTGCTTTTAAAGTAGACTGAACAGTCTTTTGTGCATCTAATATGATTTGAGCACGCAATGAAGCAATCAGTTTATTAAATTGTTTTATAGTATCAGCACTCATTCGATCTACATAATCCTTGTTCACAGCATCGTCTGCTTCTAATGGAGGTTTAATTCCTCTCAATCTAGATGACTTTAAATCAAAATCTCCATTTTCTGATTTTAACAACGCGTTATCATTGAAATTAATCAGTTCTGACAATCGCATTCTTTTATGAATTAAATGTCCAAATTTATCAATATTCATGTTTCAGGTGTACTATATGTAAAGGCTGATGATCAACTGAACAATAGTAAATTTTACACCTATTTATTTATAAGTTTATTTTCACGTAATTCTTCAATAATGGATATTATTTCATTATCTAATCCTGTGTTACCAGCATCTCGAGATGCTATTAATAACTTTAACCTTTCCACCAATTCATTAGGATTATCCCAATATACTAAATCTATGTTTTTTTTCCAGATTTTTGTTAATGGTAGTCCTTTTCCTTTTGAATGATTACCCTGAACAGTACTTTGCAGTTTAAAAAGAGGTTTAATAACTTGTAAATATTTTTGTCCCTTATTACTTTTTATTGGTTTACTTGGGTCATTATCACGACGATGTGCGTTTGTATCAAGTAACATTTTCTTATAATATAGCAAGTCATCTTCAGTAATCAGACTTAAATCAATATCTTTCTTAAGCAGTAGTTGTTTTAAACCAGGCGTATGTCTGTATTTATGACCAGCCACGATGATATAATGATCGTCGATTGTTATGTGAGCAGAACCTAACATCAATTTCCCGCGTTCTACTCTAACACCAAATGGAATGTCTGTTAATGCTTCTGAAGACACTGACCAGGATGATGTATCGCGACCTTCACTTTTTTCAACTGATTTATACGAAGATTCACTGCTGGTATCAGACTCGTCTACATCACTACCAGTTGCAACTTTTTGCAAAGTTTCGTCTATAAACAGATCTTTAGATTCTTCATCTTCATTGCTATGCAGCAAAGGAGTTTGCATACTAGCTGTAGCAATTTGGTTGAGAGGCTCTGTTACAGGTTTAAAAACTGTTTCCAAGGCTTGCTTACGCTCATTCTCAATATCTCGCATTTTTCGCACCTTCTTCTTTACAGCTGCTGCAGCATCAACAATTTGCCTCTTTAAAGATTTTTCCATAATCGATGAATAGATTGTAACCGGTTAAGTTCTGTTTGGAGAGTAATAATGTCGCACAGGTAAAGCTCTTATATATGTGTTCGTGTTCTTAGTCAAAAACTACAAACGTATCAAATTTACTTCTATAACATCCTTTGTTTTTGGAACAATCTTTATTAATTACAACATAATTGAAAGGTACACTCCATATTTTTGAACACATTTCACGGAATTCAATCCAAGTCATATCAGTGTTGACATGTTCATCGTAAACATGTCTCATATTTCTTTCATCTTGCTTAAAAAGTACGATTAGGTTCGCGTTGTCTCTTACTAACTGCTTAGGAATTTTACTATATGTCTGATTTAGATAAAAACAATCGATGAACTTGTGTCTTCCCATTGCAAAATAATCCCGCATGCTACTTTGATTTTCACAAGCAACATCATCAAATACAATCACAGAATTCGGTTTTGCGTCCTGAACACTTAGTACTTGCTCATTTTCATGATATTTCTGAAATGACGTGTCTGGTACCCGTTGCAAAACTTTTTCTAAAAATACGTACTTGGGTTGTTGCAAGGTTTTTGAATAAACATAAACATTTTGAAACCTTAAACCATTCTCGTGTATAAGGAGACCAATTAATAAATTAGTTTTTCCACAATTTGATGGTCCGCAAATGATGCATCGTACCGTTTTAGGTAATAATTTTCCATGGCGAAAACCGGTCTCCTGAGAGTGAACACAAAGTTCGTTTACATGTAACGATTGTGGTTGTTTTACAAATTTCATGACGACTGTTAAAGCGGTTTTATTAATAATGAATAAATTAACGTATTACATTGACATTTATAACTCATTGTCGCTAACTCGAGCAAATGTACGACTCTCACCATAGCTGTCCTTCAATATAAGATAGCGATTGTTTGATTTTAACCAATCAAGCATCTGCTGGTAGAACAAATCTTCGGTTTGGGCTGTATACGAGTCCTGGTATTTTGATGAACCGTTATCTGTATTTTTCTGTCCAGTTTGCAAATCTTGAATAAATATAATCTCGCCGCTAGAATTCCTCATAATAAGTTTACAAATATCTTTAATATCAGATTTCTCTGAGCTATGCATTGTAGTTAACTTGGTTGAAATGTATTTAAATCTATGATATGAAATACAACCTTCTTACTACAATAGTAAGAATCGAATGTGGTGTTAAATTACGGCGAACAATTATTTATAAAAGTTGTTTTCTTTCACTGCGTCTACTCTAGGATATTATTGGACATTGTCATACTCCACCTTCCGTTTCATCGCGTGGAATAGACGTCGAACCTGCGTATTTCATTTATATTATTGGGCATTCTACTCTTCGAGAATCTGCAGTACATGATCGAGGTAAGCCATCGGTAAGTAGTAATAATGTGCTCAGCCCCTTTAACCGTAAATGTTCGTGTGGAATAGGCGCCAAACCAGTATTAACGCAAACGCAAATTCAGTCGAAGTGAGACGTAGGAACGGTATGTAATAAAACGGAATTGTTGAACGGCGCCCACTCCGTAGGATATTATTGGGCATCTCACCACACCGTGAGTGACTGAGACGAACGGAGAGAGTCGATGGAACGGAAGGTGGGGTGAGGTGCCCAATAATATACTAC
Source organism: Charanyca ferruginea (assembly GCA_947361185.1). Classification (NCBI taxonomy): domain Eukaryota; kingdom Metazoa; phylum Arthropoda; class Insecta; order Lepidoptera; family Noctuidae; genus Charanyca; species Charanyca ferruginea. The sequence goes on along the minus strand of OX376059.1, from coordinate 23,756,886 downwards.
TACTTATCTATCTATATCTGTGATGTAAACAAACTCGACAGCTTGATAATATTGGTAGAAGCTGACTATCCAATTAATTTCCAGAAATACAACATCCTCACATTCCTACCGCTGGTGCTGTTCGAGCAGTTCCGCTTCTTCCTGAACCTGTACTTCTTGGTGATGGCCGTCAGCCAGTTCATCCCCAGCATTCGTATCGGGTATCTCTACACGTACTGGGGACCACTGAGTTTCGTACTCACTGTGACGCTGTTCAGGGAGGCTGTTGACGACTTTAGGAGATATCGGTAAGTTGCTTTTGATTTGTGTACTAGGAGAAGATGGCGGGATGCGTTGGATCGCTTTCTCAGGAATTGGCAAGATGGGGAGCAATATCAGGAGAATTGGAAGTGATGGGGAAACAGGAAGGAGAGCTATCCCCAGGAGCGGAACAGTGAAGACTGAGCAACAAAAATCAATACGCTCATATTTGGCACGCGTGCGTTCCTCACGATAAAAGTTATACACCTTCCAGAAAATTTCTAAATCAGTGGCTCCTAAAATTAATTGAGGAGGGGTTGTCACTTATAGATAAGTGACGCTTGTATCATTTGTTAAATAATAAGGGCTTTCCCAATGTCACATTCAATGTAATTAGACAGAGTAATATTGCTTATTACATAAGAAGCTGCGAAAGAATTCGATATCCTCGCCGCGAATCACGTGCGGAATGTGTGACGTCATAATTATGTTTAATTACCTGAATTATCATTTTCGTGGTATGTTCAACTTGTTGTTTGTGTTCATTTCTGGAGATGTACTATCTACCTTTCAAACAAAGAGTTGTTTGTGTTCGTTTTTGTGTAAGGCTGGTCTTTTTTACCGCTTAACAATATGGGTACTGATGTCTCGAAACTTGTGTTACTTATCTAATTATCAATTTAATTACACAGAACGTCGTTTTTTTAAAAGGAATGTTAATGCGATCTAAACTGATGGTAAAGCTGGTAAAGCTTAATACTGAATCTTCAACGTTCTTGGTTTGAATCGTTTCGTTTTTTTAAACATTATCCCAGACTAGGAATTTCTGGGGTATCGTGGGTGCATTTACAAACATACTTGTGAACCAAACCCAATAGTATCGATTAAATGTTATAACTAAACTTTAAATACGTTCCACGTCCCCTGTAGGTACTGTTACATATACCCATAAGTACAATGTTTTGCATGCCATTATGTCACAAGGTTCTCGAGTGGCGACCACGAATCGGAAGACGCAGCGTTGGTAGGCCTACCACCAGTTGTCAAAGTCAAAGTCAAACCATTTATTTCAATTAGACCATTATAAGGCACTTTTGAACGTCGAATGAGAAAAAAAAATTGATTCTAGGTGCCCATTCCAAAAGGTAGTTTTGTATGGAGAAGAATGGGCAAGAAACTCCATACTTACTCTTTTAAAAACGATGTTAACAATATTTGCATTTACAGGAATTATATAATTATAGGTGAATACGATGTACCTTGCATAAGAACACTAGGTATTTGAAAGTGTGTACAAAGTATCACAGATTAAGGAATGACCGTTGGACCGACGACATCTTTAAGGTCGCGGGTAACCGTTGGATGCAAGCGGCAGGTGGCCGCTAGTTGGCGTTCTATGGGGGAGACCTTTATTCAACAGTGGACATCTTCCGGCTCATGACAATGATGATGTTACTTAGTTTGATGGGCAGTGCATAGGCTATGTCATGTGTTTTTTTACACTCCGTATTATTTATTAGATACAAACTCTTAACAACTTACGTTGCTTTCAGACGAGACCGAGAAGTAAACCGCCAACGCTACGAGCGAATAGTCTTGGACTCTTCAGCATCAGACTACCGCCCATTCCTGACAGAACAGGTCGCGTCTTCAGAACTTCGGGTAGGAGACATCGTGATGCTGCATAAAGGACAGAGGGTCCCTGCTGACATGATACTGTTGAGGACCAATGAGACGATGGGGACCGTGTTTATAAGGACCGACCAGTTGGATGGAGAGATTGATTGGAAGTTGAGGTATGTTTGTACATATTACTTTGTTGTAAGGCTTTGATAGGTCGCCCACCAGACGAACCGACGACATCGTCAAGGTCGCGGGTAACCGGTCGATGCAAGCGGCAGGTTGCCGCAAGTTGTGGCGTTCTATGGGGGAGGCCTTTGTTCAACTGTATACGATTTTAGGCTGATGATGGTGATTATATCTCATATGGAATAAGCGGAACCTTTATAAGATCACTTCTTGGCCATCTGTCGCAAAGAGCGGTTTCCTCAAGATCTTAGCAACTTAGGAGTTTGAATTTTGGCACAATGTTAAATTAAAGTTTATATCGCAAGTATACACAAGAAAAAAATAGATTTATTTGTTTTAAAAAGTGCGAATGGCGAGATGTTTACCCTTTCCCTACCCAGTGGGTCAAAAATTACTAGGGAAAAAAAATGCGCGTCACGTGACGTGACGTTGCGTTTACGCCACATGACGCCACGCTTCGGTCGCGTAAATGTGATTGTATCAAATGGGGAACCAAACGTCGCGATAATGTAGCGTTGGTATATTCGTTCGACAAATGCCTATACACGCGAGATCGCCAGTGAGGGTGCCAACCGTGGTTAGCGCTTGCTAGTACAATTTGCATCATCATCTGCCCAGCCTTTACCCAACTATGTGACGTTCGGTTTTCAGTCTTACCGGATGCAGCTGAATACCAGTGTTTTACATGGAGCGACTCTATTAGACTTAGTAACTATGAGTTGTGGTCATAGTTACTGGGTAACCAATAGCGTTCTATGCAAAACAATAACTTTGATAAAACACTTTCGAAAACCACCCAAATTCGAATACCCGAGATTGACGGATCAATCACATATGACATAACTGACGGGAATTACCCTAAAAATAGAACTGTAAACAATCATAAACTTATCAGTTACTTATCAATCCAAATAATAAACGTCGTCTTGGAAACGAATACTAACATTGTAATTGAATACAGGTTAATAACCTTTCTTTTTATAGCGATTATTATACATTATCTATTTATTAATATTTATCAGGTAATTGGTAGACATGTAAACATATTAACTCATCATATCTTGATTCTGCTTTAATACTAATAATAGTAGGTACTTACTGCTGATAACATGTAGTTGCAAAATCACAAGCCAAACATCTAATCTAATTCCTTTAAACAAGCAATTCTTGTATATGTCGGATCGTCAGGCGCGATCGAGGAGGAGTGCCGAGCGGTATAGTACATCGTCAGGACTATAGGCGTTCCCATTATCCCATTAGGGATAAACAACATACCTGTGAAAACAATTACACACTATTAGTAAAGAAAACAATACAAATGGTAATCAGTAACAAGAATAAAGTAAGTTCAAGGTACAGCAACAATACAGTTAATCGAACAGACCATTAAGGTCCCACAGTTCGTACAGTGGCGAAGCCACCCAATGATAAACGAACAAACCCTTAAGGTTTACAGTTCGTACAGCAGCCTAAGCCACCCAAAGATAAACGAACAAACCCGTAAGGTTTATAGTTCGTACAGCAGCCTAAGCCACCCAATGATAAACGAACAAACCCTTAAGGTTCATAGTTCGTACAGTAGCATAAGCCACCCAAATACAAAGTGTATCGCTCGCTAGCAGCAAGCCTATACAGCTATGTGAATATACAGCAGCGCTGTACCAGGTAAACCGACAGTATTGTCGGGAGCAGGAACTCTTTACTGAGTCGAATCCGAGGATCGACTGCCATACTTACGGAGTGTACGCTCTTTTATAAGGCGATGCCCCCCACCTTACAACCTCTCCATACAAGTCTATCCATTGGCGCACGGAAGTGCGTCACGCGTTTACTTGATACAAAACACTACAATGTACTAAATCTAATAAGATTTAATTATAAGGCAATCAAATACCACACTAATAATTGTCATGAATAAACAATAGTGATTTCATAAAGTAATTCGTTTTACATTCAAAGTAACGTGTCAACAATTGTTGTGAATAAAACCATCGATAACAATTATCGAAATAAAGTAACCACAAATCAGTGTGCACATACAATAAATCATGTTTCGAATTAATAGACAATAATTGATAGTAAAATCACATAAATTAACAATAAGAAACACAAATCATAACAAATTTAGTTACACCCACAATTGTGATTAATAAACTGTCTCCGACATATATATATAATCTGAATCTCGGAAACGGCTCTTAAAGATTTTCATGAAATTTAGTATCTAGGGGTTGGGCGATAAATCGATATAGCTAGGTTTCATTTTTAAAAAGACGAAATAAAAAAAAATACGTCTCGGTCGCCCAGGTACTAGTCTTTATGCATGTAAGGAGCACAGATACTTTTTTAGTTTGGTTTTGGAAAAATAGTTTTTGTAAAAATGATTTATTGGCCGTCTCCAACTCACACTTGCCCGATTTTTTGCGCCCATTGATATTAGTATTACTCAAAATAAAAGGAACTTAAACTTTTGACTGCCAGAGTCATGTATAGATGACAAACCAAAATGTGCCCAGCACACCACGGTCACGACTACATGACAGACTTCTATACGTCATTCCATAGAGTAGAAATTCGTAGCTTGCCGAGAGCAAGTTTTTACTTTTATGACGTGGCGGGCAAATTATTCTGTACTATCCCATACAGAACAATTTATCATTCGCATTGCTATCGCAGAAAATACTCCCGCTTATGAGCAAATACCTACTGTAGGCATATTTGTACAGTGACCAGCACATCAAACTCTAACAATCTGTCAAATTTCTTTGATAGATTTTCAACTTTATGACTAAAATTTAAGGTTCAGATTCATTTTGGAAAAGACAGTTTGGTATGACTTGATGTGTTGGCGTCTGTACCTTCCAATGATAAAAATGCTCTTATCTGTCGCGTGTCATTGGCGTTACTCATTAAAACTCGTGCCAGCTTCCTCTGTACTTTATGAAAGGATGATAAAATTGTTGACAAACATTACAGAGATAAAATATATGTTGTGTGTATTCTAGGAAAGAGGATACAATTTAATTATCATTCACTTTACGCCTGATTCTCATAAGAGAATATATTATGTTCTGTGAATATAATATTAATATTCTGCCGACGGAATTTTTGTCACGATAGCCAATGTAAATGGGGACTAGCCAGGTGGAGATAGACTCTCTTGGACGCCAAGCCTGACTGTTATGTATTTGCGGACGAATGGAAGACGATCTTGTCAGTATGTTTGGAGTATTGTGAGATGAGTGGGTGAATGTCGTTAAGTATAAATTGGTTCCGATTCCCTTGTCCACATACTAAATTAAAATTAGGCATTTGGCATCTCTTACTACCAGGAAGCTGAAGAAAAGGACGGCGACAGACAAGGACTAAGTTAGAGATGTCAAATTAGTTTTTCCCTTGAATTTAGCAGTGTTTTTAATCTATACGTTCTGAAATTACTTGACAACTATAATAGTACTAGCTGACCCGACAGACGTTGTCCTGTCCCTATCTACCTACTTACCTGCCTATTTACCTATACCTGCCCTACACCTGCCCTACACCTACCCTACACCTGCCCTACACCTGCCCTACACCTACCCTACACCTACCCTACACCTACCCTACACCTACCCTACACCTACCCTACACCTACCCTACACCTACCCTACACCTACCCTACACCTACCCTACACCTACCCTACACCTACCCTACACCTACCCTACACCTACCCTACACCTACCCTACACCTACCCTACACCTACCCTACACCTACCCTACACCTACCCTACACCTACCCTACACCTACCCTACACCTACCCTACACCTACCCTACACCTACCCTACACCTACCCTACACCTACCCTACACCTACCCTACACCTACCCTACACCTACCCTACACCTACCCTACACCTACCCTACACCTACCCTACACCTACCCTACACCTACCCTACACCTACCCTACACCTACCCTACACCTACCCTACACCTACCCTACACCTACCCTACACCTACCCTACACCTACCCTACACCTACCCTACACCTACCCTACACCTACCCTACACCTACCCTACACCTACCCTACACCTACCCTACACCTACCCTACACCTACCCTACACCTACCCTATCTTTCGAGTTGGATCAAACTGCACACGGTGTACAAATTTCATTAAAATCGGTTCAGTAGTTTAGGAGTCCATCGCGGACAAACATCGTGACAGGAGATTTATATATATTAAGATGAACATTTTAGATCAACTTAAATTGACAACTCCTATTAATATATGTCTCTTTAACTAATGTAATTGGCCGTTTTATGTTAAAGTAAAATAAATTAATCGTAGTGTACAAGTGTGTGCGCAAACACAGGTGCACTCCCTCTTCCCTCACTGTCATAGTCCGATTCGACTTCAATCCGAGACGACCGGGAAGAGATCAGGGGGCCAAGTCTGCTATTTGTATAAATACGTCATTCCAACACGATCCCATTGTCATTTTGCAAAAAGTTCGTAATCTGCTAAATTCATAATGGTCGATCATTGGTCGGTCGAATTAAAAGCAATGACTGCACAATTACGTTCTAATGGTAGGTCACTGATCAAAGGAACTGTCAAAGTTTTAGCAGATTACCGCCTAAGCCAGTCGTTCATTTGTCATTTTGTACGAGATTACCATTCTATATCATTTCTTTCAATGGCGTGTCAGTGGTTGACCAATGGAAAGTCATAATGACGCCATTATATTAGTAGATTACCACACTTGTCAAAATCAACAATTATGAAATCAATGATAGACCATTCTGACACTATTGTAATAGCAGACTTGAGGCCCAGGCGCAGGACCAACGGCCGTATGCGCTTCCTGAAGCATGGTGGTGTCACACCACCAACTTCCAAACTCGGCACAAGGCTGAGAACTTTTTTTTAAATGATAAATATGACGGTTTGACAGCAAATGAATCGTTGTTCGTTAGTCTCGCTAAAACTCGAGAACGGCTGGACCGATTTGGATATTTTTGGTCTCGAAATATTTGTGAAAGTCCAGGGAAGGTTTAAACGTTTATAAAATGTAAAGATCAATTGACAGAATAACGTCTGTCGGGTCAGCTAGTATGAGATAAATGTTATCTGACGATTGAAAATCGACTCTTAAAAAAAGGAGGAACTATTATTGGGACTGCTATGTATTCACATAAGATGATAATCTTCTAAGGTACTAGGGCTTCCAAACAAATATACCGTAGGCGCATGTATGTACGTTTATCCACGTATTTCTCCAAAACTATTAATCGGATCGTGACGATTATTTGTTTTTGAAGGCGTTTGTTTTTCTGTTAAGAAAGTTTTTTTTTATATTCTAATAGGCTTGCGTTTGGCTGCAACTCACCTGATCTTAAATGATGATGCGGCCTAGGGTGGAGCACGCTTGGCTAGGATAAACCGGTTCACTCGTGGCTTGAAGATACCCAGATTATACTTATCGGGTAACAGAGAGACGGGCAGTGAATTCCACAAACTGACAGTTCGCACAATAAATGTGGAAGCAAAGCGCTTAGTGCGAGACCGTGGAACTTCAAACATATTACCATATTTTTGCAAGTTTAAAATTACTTTCAGAATCCCACTACCATCAACACAAAAGCTGCCAACAGACGCTCATCTCCTGGACATTAACGCCGAGATCTGGGTGGAGAAGCCGGAGAAAGACATTCACGCGTTCATCGGCACCAGCACGAGACTGGACGAGGAGGAGAGTGACTCGTTGCATATAGAGAACACCCTGTGGAGCGGATGTGTGGTCGCATCCGGACAGGCTACTGGACTTATTATTTATACCGGTAAGGCATTTACAATTGGGTACTTGACACCACCAATCAATTGACATACTTTTTATGAGCTATCAAAACGAGATTCCTCCATACATTTTGTATGACAATAGCGGCCTGTGACGTCACTTATTAACCAACTCAATTGACTAACTATTAATTGATTTCAAAGCAACTTAAAATCGAATTTTACAGTTAATTGAAAATTAATCGGGTTTTCCAGGCTAAAATAAAGTGTATTTTAAGATAAGTTGTATTTTGGAATTATTGGTTAATGGTGTCAACAACCCGTAAAGCTGTTGGTCCCGGCTGTCATTTGTAGATGTTTGGCAGTCGTTATAGGTAGTCAGAAGCCAGAAAGTCTGACAATCAGTCTTACCAAGGGGTATCGTGTTACCCAGTAACTGGGTTGTGTAGGTCCGATAGGCAGTCGCTCCATGTGAAACACTGGTATTCAGCTGCATCCGGTTAGACTGGAAACCGACCCCAATATAGTTGGGAAAAGGCTAGGCAGATGATGATGGTGTCAACAACCCAATTGTGTTAACCGTCAACCGCCAAAAGGATAATAGCCACTACCAATCATTTGACATAATTTTTATGACTGCAAATTCCCCCATATAACTTGATAGCAATAAGATATTGTGACGTCAGTTATTTGCCCAATTTACTATTAACTGATTTTGATGCAATAAAAAAAAACTTATTTTAGTTTTTATAATTTGAGGATATCCGCATCCGCTGTGAAAATTTCAAGTGTTTACCTAGTAGGCTTCAAAAGATACCGTCCTAGGTTAGACGGATGGACAGATAGACTGCGCAGTCTTAGTAATAGGATACCGGAACCCTAAGAATGCGGCAACTTTTTCCTCTAGGTAGTGAAACCCGCAGCGTCATGAACAACGCGACGCCTCGATCGAAGATGGGCCGCCTCGACCTGCAGGTGAACGACCTCACCAAGCTACTGTTCCTCGCCACCATCTTCATATCGATGCTGCTCATCACACTGAAGGGGTTCGGGGGACCCTGGTACGGGTTCCTCTTCAGATTCGTGCTGCTCTTCTCTTATATTATTCCTATTAGGTAAGTTCGAAGTTTTTATATTATACGAAAAAGGACATACCACACACACACACACACACACACACATATATATATATATGCACATACACGCACACCCCGGCCAAACCGGACTGGTGGCGGGTGGTCGGGCTAAACTAAAAACCGACCGCTTATACGAGACTGAGTTCCTGAGGTAGCAGCAGCGTTCAATGTGCCTTTGTAACAACCATACTGCGATCGCCAACCCGCCTGCCAAGCGTGGCGATTATGGCAATCCCCTCCCCCATTGGGGAGGCCTATGTCCAGCAGTGGACGTCTTTCGGCTGAAATGATGATGATAATGACATTCCACTCTGCCTACGGGCAATCTTATCAGACCAGTGGGTAAGTGATCGACCCCGCGGTTTTTTAACAGGTCATCAAAGCGTTTCAGGACGGACACGACCTTTAGTTATGAAGAACACAAACAAGTAAAATCAACTGTTGAAAGTTTGAAACCTCTCAAAGGTCGACCTTATGTGGAGCCCACAAGTTAAAATATTATTCAATCATGAATATCATCATCATCACGTTTAATTACATCATGAAAATTATATTAGGGAAATGATTGGTTAATGCTCGAATGTAATGTAACTCAATATGCTATGCCCTAGCAGGGTCCATAATTGTACTAAATATAAGCTTTTATGTAACATCTCTGAAACACAATGGAATGCAATAAATAAATAAATTATGTTTCCTTTATATAAAATTAATTCACGGGTCATGTAATGTTATTGTCATCTATATGACTGTGGAATTCACTGCCCGCCTCTCTATTCCCCGATACATATAATCTGGGTATATTCAAGGCACGAGTGAACCGGTTTATCCTAGGCAAGCGTGCTCCACCTTAGGCCGCATCATCACTTAAGATCAGGTGAGTTGCGGTCAAACGCAAGCCTATAATAATATAAAAAATATAATATAAAAATGAATCCCTATTTCCCTTGGTCACGGCATCACGCGTGAACGGCTAGACCAATTTCGATAATTATTTTTTTATAATATTCCTATAAGTACGAGGATGGCTCATACGGAGAGAAAAAAAAAACTTTTGTAGGTGTATGGTAGGTGTAGGGTAGGTGTAGAGTATGTGTAGGGTAGGTAAATAAGCAGGTAAGTAGATAGATAGGGACAGGACAACGTCTGTCGGGTCAGCTAGTTATAATATATTTTAAGAAAATGTAATCGAAGAAGTATCGTTAGAAGCGTCATGTTAGATCACCGATTCATCATCAGCCAAAAACGTCCACTGTTGAACATAGAACTCCATTAATTCGATTTAAAGTGATCCTGCATGTATAGTTCACAGTCCACCATGTATGTAGTTGCCAAGAATATGTAACTTGCAAAATATATTTTCTTACAGTTTAAGAGTAAACCTGGATATGGGCAAAGCATTCTACTCCTGGACCATTCAGCGAGACAAGAAGATTGAAGGCACGGTGATGCGTTCCACCACCATCCCTGAAGAGTTGGGCAGGATCCAGTACGTCTTAGCTGATAAAACGGGCACGCTGACGAAGAACGAGATGGTCTTCCAGAAGTTACATCTGGGCAATGCGCTGTTCGATAAGGATAATTTTCATGAGGTGAGCAATTTTCGTAGTTGTTTTTTTTTTACTCGACTAAGGCGAAGTCAAAGGGCGGTTATGAGTTTAGTAGTCTTATGTATGTATGCAAATATGTATATATCTCCTACACTATTGGTAGTATATTAACAAATGAGGCATTAGGAGCGTTATGATATACCGCTGGCTATATGACGCCACAGAAAGTTCAAAATGGCGGTTTAAGGAGAGCGAAAATCATGTGATTTTTGTTAATTGACATCTAATGAAAGGTTGATGAGCATATTTCAAAATTGTATACAAGTCATCCAAAATACCTAGTAATAGTGAGTCTTCACCGAGTCCTTTCACCAAGTATAGAAGAAAAATATATATTTTTTTTATTTCTAGCTTTGACATTTTAATTATATTTAGTAAATTTTGACATTTCAGTAAAATAATAAAGTATTTATAAAACTTGTCATTGTAAAAATATTAACCTTTTGACCACCATGTCAAAAAAGCAAAAACGTGCCTCATATACAAACGAAACGATTGAATTACCTACACTACTACCAAAATAACAGACTGTACAAATACGTGCGTGTGAGTGCGTGTCTACGCGCTGCGAGAACTGAAAGCAGTTTCGAGAGCACGTTCGACGTGGGAAGAAGTGAGGAACAGTGATTCGGAGGAAGGCGGGGCGTGTCGCTACTGTACGGTAGTACTAATATTTATACTATGCCTTTGGCGCCAAGCTAAATTACATAATCTATGGAATTACGAATAGAAGTCCGAGTCTGATTTTGGTTTGTCATCTGTTAACTGTGTGAACCTATGTGTATATGTCTACTTACATATCTTTATATTTGTTTAATATTTGTACACCTTTTTATTTAGGTACTAATAAACTCAACGTTATGTACGTTCGAGGAGGTTGCTAGGACGCGAGCGGGGGCTGTAGGCGGGCGCGGGGCAGGGGAGCGTGGGCGACGCAAAGCCTCGGGCCGATTCGGGTGTCGTCGTAAAACACTAGCTAAGCAGCGCACACGTACGTACAACCTCCTCGTACGCGACATTTTTGAAAATTCATCTTTAATTTTGGTTTCTTCATTTACCTCCCCTACATCATCTATACATCATTGTGGCGGTCAAAGAGTTAATATTTCTACACCGGCAAAGGTAGTATAATGTGAGACTGTTATTAATATTAAAATCTTGGTGTACAGAGGCCCGCACATCAAGCTACAACAATCTGTCAAATTTCTTTGATAGATTTTCAACTTTATAACAAATCAATAAGTTCATATTCAATAGGGTATTACACCCATTTTTGAAAAGTGTTTCAATAAAATTCTGTAGTGCTAATATGCCACCAAAAAAACACAACATTTTTATTCAATCGATATGTGCCATGAAAATGCATCTAAATTTTAAATTTTCAAATTTCGCGCGTAATTTTAGGAAATCGCCCCTTACTGGACGCTATATTGCTCAGCGGAAATGACATCAGTTCGTTTTGTATCAAATGCAAAAATAATTAAAAGCATATACGTATATGCTTTTAATTATTTTTAAATTATATACAATTTTCATATTTAATATGAGCGTAAATTATATACAATTTTCATATTTAATATGAGCGCGTTTGATACAAAACGAACTGATGTCATTTCCATAGGTGTGATAATTAAAAAATTACGTTGGTTACAAAAATAACAACAGTACAAAGCCTATTTACGCCAATCGGTTGACTGACAGTTGACGTTTTTTGTTTACACAGCCGTACGGCGTAATAACATGGCCGCTACTATTTCACGGTGTTTTATAACAGATTAAAAAAACTGAAAACTTTGAATTGAATTTAAAAAATTATTTTGTCATTTTATGAACTAAAACTTACATTTTCCGCCTGCGTTATGCTTAAACTGTCCCAATAACATATTTATAGTTTTTTTCTCGTATAGAGTAAAATACCGTATTGCGAAAATTTTACAGTTTGGTATGGCTTGATGTGCTGGCGTCTGTACCATTGGCTCAGAAATAACCATAGATATAATAGCCTGAAACTTTTTGCAGGTTGAAGCCCTTCTTACACAATACGTGACCAATGATGCGCCATCCCTTCCTACGTCCCCTTCTACTTCAACTAGCGAAGGTTTCCCAGCCTCCCCTCGTCAAGTGTGGCAGACAGTTCTGTGCATAGCGCTGTGTCACAACGTGACGCCCGTATACGATGTTGCCAGTAATGAGCAAGTGGACGAAGCGCAGTCAGGTATGTTGTAATATTTTATATAGCAACATTAATTAGACAAAATACAAAAAATCTTTATAAACAAGAACACAAAAAAATAAAAAATAGTTTTTTAGTAATTGTGGGGTCTAAAACTACTATGACGTGCTTACGGTGCTGTCAATGATGAATAATTGATAATAAAGATAAAATAAACATTTAGTAATGACCTTTAATATTAAGAAGTATTACATCGTATTATTTTGTGGCTATTTAGATGTTATGAAAATGTGATATTGTTCAGTCGACTTTTGTTGCTGACCGTGCCACTAAAAACATTCTCTCTCGTTAGGCATGCGCACCCTAATGGCAGCTTCAAGCGGTTGACTATGACTGCTCAAGCGGTCCGTGTATGTTGATCAATGGCTAACTGCTCGAGTAGCCTGTGTATGGCCGGCCTTACAGTTCATTGACAATTAGTAGTAAACAACATCAAACATGTTTTACAGATATGGGTAGCTCCGTGATGTCAGAGAGTTGTGGTGGGGCGGTGCCTCAACAGCAGCTGTGTGACTACCAGGCGTCCAGTCCTGATGAAGTGGCCTTGGTCAAGTGGATTGATATGGTAAGTAGGTATTTCTCGTGGTCGCAGGCGCGACTGACGAGCGTGGACACCTTGGCTAGATTCCCAGAGCCAATAGGCAAAATCCCTTTCTGATAGTGTTAACGCCAACGGAAAAATCAAATTGTATGGACTTGACGTTTGCTTACCAGATGTCACGTGATGCAAATATATATACAGGGAAATTGAAAAAATACCCAATACCTCTTAATCTGGAATTCGTATCATCACCCTGAATAACATTTGTTCCACGACTTTGACCTTAACTAAATAACGTAGCCAAAAACAATTTATTTGAAGTCTGTGAAATGTACGTATACTACGCGCGCGCGCACCCATATGATAGCGAATATGATGTACATAGTAGGTAGGCTAATGTACAGGCACAGCTGATTGCAGGCCTTTCGACGGCCGTGTCAGAAAAAAATTGTATGCAAAATTTTAAATGTGTTTATATTTTTTGTATGGAAAAAAAATGTTTCGGATTTTGAAAAGTCGTAGAACAAATGTTGTTCAGGGTGATGATACGAAGTGAGGATTAAGTGGTTTTGGGTATTTTTGATGTGAAACATCTATAGCCGCACGTAAAACCGATTTCTGGCGTGGCGACGCATGCCGTGGCGACGCGTCGCCACGCTATATGGTGGTATATATATACTGTCTATATGCAGTAGTGTGTACGGTGTGGCGACGCGTCGCCATGCGCAATCGACTGTGCGATTACCGAAGTCACTGATTAAACGAATTAACTAGTCACGATTTGAAATAAATTCGTAAATTTTTGTATTTAATGAAAATAAATGTTTATTCAATAAATAGTCATCGTTATCTGGAAAAAAAATCGTAATATTTTATTTTATCATTATGACATTATTTAGTTCCTATCACAATCTGTTCTTTTCTGCATATTACTTTTACAAAATAATGTCGATGTTTCACATCTGCCAGGCGTCCCGTGACGGCTCATTTTTTTTTCAATTAGCCTGTATATATATATAATAATAATAATATGTGGGGACATTTCACACACGGCCATCTGACCCCAAACTAGGGAGACCCTGTATTATGGGTGTCAGACAGCTGATATACATACACATTATATATATTATTACAGATGGGCGTATCTCTATACCGGCGCGACTTGCACAACATTTCACTAAAACTGCGCGCTGCCAATGAAATCATCAACTACTCTATACTGCAAATATTTCCCTTCACCAGTGAGAGTAAAATGATGGGCATTATTGTTCAGGTATGATTTTTTTTTAATAATCTAATAAACCCTTCCCTCTTACTTAAAACATTTCTTAAAGTTGAGACAAGCTTAAATGTAATAAAAAAGGCTTTCCGCCACTAACTTTCTTTCTTTAATCCTATAGAAATGTTGCCATGACACTCGATTAAAAACTTTTCGATCTCATTCAATTGACCTGGAGGCTTACCCTTCAAATATTTTTTAATTCAATGTAATCACAATATGATTCCAATGTCAACTATGCAGTCACGTGATTCGGTACTCTTGAAACAACACTGGATTGAATTTGGGATTGCCCTCACGATTATTTGATTACACGTGAAGTTAGCTACGTTACGGGCCGCAATTTTATGATTTCTCAATTTTACCTTTACGATTTTCCTTATAACTTTCGAACGGATTGTCCTATCGACTTCAAACCTTCTATACTGACGTTTTTATACATAATCCTACCCTATATAACCAAAATTGCCTTAATATTTACACACACAAAAAATCACATTTTCAAGTTACGTAATTATAACGATACAAACATTTGAGACTAAAATTTGCCTTTCTCTTATTGCACTTCAGTTTTATTATAAAATATGAATAAAATAACAAGTGAAACATATTCTTAAAAACTGAATAGACACTAATAATTAGGTATAAAATGTCTTAATTCTGTGAAGATAGCTTGAACTCCAAGAAAGGACATAGGCTACTTTTTAATCCGCGACTTCGTCTGCACCCGCGATAACCGACATTCACGCGGACGAAGTAGCGGGCAATACATTGTATTAGGTTGTACATATTTTCGCAAACGAATCCATGCTTTGCTTTAAATTCGCCTTTATTCAAAGAAACCGCTTTGCGTATTATAAGAATGAATGAAGACCGTATGACACATCTTCCGAAGCTCATATCGTCTTTATTTCAAATGTTTTTTCATGGGAATTGTGTAAAATACTATATTACTGCTAATCGTACTATATTATACTCTTATTACTTACTAAAAACCGCCTAAAACGCAAAACAATTTCTAAAAAGTTGCACTTTTGTCATTGGAAAATTACAACCACAACGCAACATTGGCGCAATACACAGCTATCAAAATAAACTCAAGAGTAGCGTTTAAACCCGAGCCTGATTCCAATTAGTTCCCCAAAATGGATACGTAATTTAATAATAATTTGGCGCTAGCGGCGACCTCGAGAGTACGAAACACGTCAAAACGTCAAAATTCCAATGTCAATTAGTCGGTATTAAAATGAAGAGTAAGCGCGCTGATTGGCTGTAAAAATGTAGATAAATTAGATGTTTTCTGACAGATAAGAATGCGATTCTTGTTCTTAAAAATACAGGAATTCAGTAGTAGATGTCATGAACTTATAATTCAAAAACTTTATAAAGACACAAATTCTGTCTCGTTTAATTTTCAATTAATTGTAAAATGACATTTTTAGTTGCTTTAAAATCAGCCAATAGTTAGCCAATTGAATTGGCAACTATGTGCTGATTGTCTTATTTTATCGAACAACAGGAAGAAAATTCAGGTGAGATCACGTACTACGTAAAAGGCGCGGACGTAGCGCTGTCCAAATTGTTGGACTCTCATTGGCTCAGCCCTGAATGTAAGAAGTTGGCAGCTGACGGACTGAGAACTCTCGTCATGGCTAAGAAGACGCTCACTAAAGAGGAATATCTACAGTTTGAGGTGCGTAATGAATTAGGTACTAACTACACTTTCATTTTATTAGTCCTGTGTTGTCCCACAAAGGTAAAGGCCTCCCCCGAGTCTTACCAGGTATTCTTTCACTGCACTGCTTTGAACCAGCCTTCGCAGTACGTATCTAGGTCATCTTGCGACCTCCTCCTGGCCCGGCCTTGGCGAGGCCGACCATCTTCAAGGACCCATTGAGAGGAGGCCTTTGCCTAACTATATCTTTGCATGCGGCTGATGTATGTATTATTTGACAACGGGCCTGTTGGTCTAGTGGTCACTGACCCTGACTGCTAAGCCGGAGGTCGTGGGTTCGATTCCCACCCAGGACAAACTTTGTGTGATGAGCATGATTGTCTGTTCTGTTTCTGGGTGTTTATCTATAATATGTATGTATTTATAAATTATATAAGTATGTATATCAGTTGTCTGGTTACCATAACACAAGCTCTGCTTAGCTTGGGACCAGATGACCGTGTGTGAGTTGTCCCAAGATATTTATTTATTTATTTTTTATTTATTTGACAACAGAGCGAGTACAAAGAGGCCCGTTTGAACGGGAACCGTAGCGAGCACACGACCGCTGTACTAGCCAAGATACAACGAGGCATGACACTACTAGCCCTCACAGGAGTGGAAGACAGGCTAGCGGACGACGTACCAAGGACACTCTCCATGCTTCGAACAGCTGGTATTAAGGTATACGATTTACGATAATTTACTTTAGATTGAGGGGTCCATTAGCTAACGTTTGCGGAGCGACCATACTACTGGAAATACCACTGATGGTATGGTGGGTCTAAAACTATACCACTGAGAAAATCGTTTGGGTTACGTTAGAACTGTGACCATAAAAACGCGCGAAGGCGATCGAGCGTAGCGTGTGGTGCCGCGGCAGCGGCGGCCGAGCGCCAGATCCCCTCTATTGTTGGTGAATCATTTGGGTTAGGTGTATAATCGTGCATTGAACAAATATCACAAACAGATATTGTACCTGAAAATAATTATAGTTCTAAATTTGTAACTAGATGGCATTGTACAGTGAGCTCGAAATCCTGAATCACGGTATGGTTTCGTTACCAATCATTGCATAAGGTCTCGCGAGAATTATTATTAAATGTCTTCGTCCAAGGAAACATTGGTTTTTATTCATGGTCCTTCGAGCCGGATTGCTGTGACTAAGGCACATAGTCGGCAAGCAAGTTTTGGAAGTGCGACGGTGGCGACTCCTAACGGTGAAAATTGGCGAAGTCGTGCGTGAGTTAAGTGTGTATATGTGTGGTAAAGCATCGGACAAACTGTAAGTACTGAACATAATAAAAGTAGTGATTCAAGCTAAAAAAAAAAGTGGAAAAATAACTTAGAAAAATTAGCTTGCATCACATAGACTTGTAAAATTTCTAACTGTGAACAGACGGGGAATCCATGCCCGATTTTACCTAAGTGTTTAAAAGTTCAAACACTTAGAATATTTTTTGGAAAAATTTGGACTTTCTTGAAAAGTTTCTTTAGAAATTTGGTGATACTTGGACTTGTAAAAATTTATAAGAAAATGGATTCGTTACTAAGATTGCAAGTCGATACCACTAAAAAGATGGAGAGAGGATTCATTAATTTCCGAAAATCTCCTAAAGAAAGAATTACAGTTAGTTATTTGGAAACAAAGCTTGAAAGTTTGGAAAAACAGTGGTTGGTGTTTGATGAGACTCATACAAAACTTATAACAGATTACAAAAGGGAAGAGTTTGAAAAATCGGATTATTATTTAAATGATATGTATAGCCAGTCCGAAGATTTATATACGGAGTATAAGATAGCCTTGAAAGAACGGTTGAATGTTAATATTTCAAATAAGAGAACCGTATCGGACGACTGTGCTAGAGATGGCAATCAGATGATCCAGAATGGAGTAAAACTACCTAGAATAGCAATACCGACGTTCTCTGGTCACTATTCTCAGTGGACAACGTTTCGTGATCTCTTTCTTTCACTGATACATAATAACCGGTCCCTAGATAACGTACAAAAACTACATTATTTAAAAAGTTACTTAACTGGCGAAGCTGAACAACTCTTGCGACATCTACCGATTACAAGTGATAACTATTCTACTAGTTGGGAACTTTTGGAACACAGATATAACAATAAGAAATTCATAACAGATTGTATTTTTACCAGATTTTTTAGTCAGAAAGTTCTTACTATTGAATCATCTAACTGTTTGAAGGAAATGTTTGACACAACTAATGAATGTCTTAATGCTTTAAAAAATGAAGGTATTAACATAGAGAATTGGGACAGCATTGTAATTTTCATATTGTGTTCTAAATTGGATTGCGAGTCCCGCAAACAGTGGGAAGCAAAAATATGTACCAACAGTAGCGAGTTACCCACTTTAAAATCATTTTTGGAATTTGTAGAGCATCGATTTAGATCTCTTGAATTTTTAACCTCGAAAGTTTTAAAGGGTACCACCACTAAATCACATCATGTCGTCAAAAATGAGAGTAAAACTTGTATTTTTTGTTCTAGTAATAGTCATAAAATAGGAAAATGTAAGGAGTTTGCTAAGGAAGATTTGTCATCGCGTCGTATTTTTGTCCAAAACCACGGGTTGTGTTTCAATTGCTTAGGCGCAAATCATTCAGTAATATCGTGTCATTTGCCCACTAGATGTAGAATATGCAAAAGGAAACACCATTCGTTGCTGCATAACGCAAATAAAAACCAATCAACTGATAATGAACAACAGAAGCAATCAGTTGATAGTACCGATGTTGTTGAACCCACAACAACATCACCAGGCGAGACCAAGGTAAGCAACATAACGAGTTGTTTTTCTAACAAAGATTGTCAGGTTGTTTTACCAACAGCTTTGGTAAAGGCAGAAACCAACACAGGGTATAACATAACGCTGAGGTCACTAGTGGACCAGGGATCACAGGCTTCTTTTATAACGGAGTCTGCAGTCCAATTACTTGGGCTTAGAAGAATTAATTGCAACAGTGTTATATTTGGAGTGGGGGGTGAGGACAATGTCTCACCATGTAAACATGTAGTTTATACCAAACTGCAATCTCTCCAGGACCCTACCTTTACCGTGACAGTCAAGGCATACGTGCTAAGGAAGTTAACTTCATTTCTACCTGATAGAAAAATCGTGGTCCAGCCGTGGCCTAACTTACCAGTTATGAAGTTAGCAGATCCGAAGTTTAACATACCAAATAAAATAGATTTATTGCTTGGTGCAGAAGTCTATGGTCAAATTATATCCGATGTGTTGATTCGAGGCCCACCAGGAACACCAATAGCACAGAACACCAAGCTGGGATGGATTTTATCTGGCAAGGTGGGTGGAGATAGTGTAACCAATACTGTGAACTTCCATAGTACTATCATCACTCTGCATACCAACATTTGCACAAAAGAAGATTTTAACATCAAACAATTCTGGGAGCTCGAATCTGATAAATCCACTTTGAATAAAGAGCAATTCACTCTAGGAGAAAAAGTTATCATTTATAGATGACGATCCGAGCTGTAACTATGGAAATTTACGTAATATTGCCATAAAAATACCATTATCATTAGAACATCGTTTTTTAAATATACCGGATTTACGAATGAAATATTCTAAGGGTTTTTAGAATATTTAAACTCGGTCATATACAAAAACACCGAAATCAGAAATCGATAATCCAGAAGAAGTTTATTTACCTTAAAATAAAATAGTTAGACTAGACAGAACCACGACCAATTTCCGGGTCGTATTTAACGCTTTTAGTCTTGACAATAACGGTCTTATGGTAGGTTGGACTTTACAATCCGATCTTAGACATGTTCTTATGAGGTGGCTTTACCCCATTTGCTTGGTAGCTGACATCGTCAAGATGTCTCGACAGGTGGAAGTGACTGACGCAGATGCAGACCATCAACGCTTGGTGTGGCGAGCTGGCTGTAAAAAAGATACTCAACATTTACGATTAGTAACAGTTTAATTCGGAACTGCTTCAGCTTCATATCTGGCAGTAAGGGCACTTCACCAAGTAGCTCATGATGAAGGTAACCAATTTCCTTTAGCATTTAAAATAATATTAAAGGACTTCACCATGATTGATCTGCTCACGGGATCTGAAACTGTATCAGAAGCTAAACAAATATTTACAGAAATTACTAAGATACTAAGCAATGGAGGCTTCGAGCTACAAAAATGGTCAAGTAATGATGAACGATCTAAGGAAATCAACGAAAGAAGCAAGCCATAGAAAACAACCTAGAACTAAAAGAAAATGAATTAACAAAGATACTGGGACTTACCTGGAACCGACGAACTGATAACTTCTAGTACTCCGTTCAGCTACCACCAACCAGTGAACTTGTAACAATTGCCAAGTTGTTTGATCTAATGGGATGCATATCACTAGCAATCATAAATGATAAAATTATGATTCAAAAGCTTTGGCTTGCGGGAATTGATTCGGATGATAAACTACCACCTAAGCTCTTAAATGAGTGGATTACTTACCGTGCAATACCATGGATGGTCTTACCGACTTCCACGATGGGTTAACTCAAAAGAGACTAGTAACTTGGAACGCTATTGATTCGGCGACGCATCCAGTGAAGCTTATACTGCTGCGATCTATATGCGCGTTGTAGATGATACATGAAACGAGTACTGTATCCATCTGCTGTCTTCCAGAACAAAAGTACCAATTAAGCAAGTACCTATCTTAATAACACTTTTTTAGATAAAAGTGCTGCATCACTTCTGGCATAAGTGGTCTGGTGAGTATTTAACTCATTTTTTACATCGTTACAAGTGGGCAAACAAAACTCTGGAACCAGAAATTGGTGGTAAGATGACCTCCCTCCAGCCAAATGGCTCCAGGTAAAATCACTAAGAAACACCCAGGTTTGAACAACATTACGACGACAGTTACTTCTTAAATTAGTTTTGGTTTTAGCGTATTGTAGAAGTTCATCAAACGGTTGAAAATGTATATTATCTTAACTTATCTTTGTGGTAGACTAACACAGAATTAAATGAAGCTCTTCACATATGTGTGAAATAATGTTACAACCTTAGTTACAACACAAAAATATAACACTTTACATAACTAAGTTGTGTGCATTAACTGTTGCTCAATAGAGGAACCTAGCTTATTTTTATGTTTTTGTTACAATTGTAAATCTTTAAATACTTGTTGTTGGTTTTTTTTTCATATTGTTATTGTTGTATCCCATGTTGTTACAGTTTAAGTGATTTATTAGAAGTGTGTACTGTTCTCAACCACTATGGTATCATCTAAACCTTTACATTTATATAACTATACAGTCCATTTCTTCGAATGAGTTTGGTTCATGGTGGGCGGGAACAATGGACATTCTGTCCATGGTGGGCGGAATGTATAATCGTGCATTGAACAAATATCACAAACAGATATTGTACCTGAAAATAATTATAGTTCTAAATTTGTAACTAGATGGCATTGTACAGTGAGCTCGAAATCCTGAATCACGGTATGGTTTCGTTACCAATCATTGCATAAGGTCTCGCGAGAATTATTATTAAATGTCTTCGTCCAAGGAAACATTGGTTTTTATTCATTAGGTGAATGGTATAGTTTTAGATCCGACACCACCAATGGTATGGCCCGTGGTATGGTGGGGCCCCACCTTTACCGGTTTAAGAAGACTCTTTTCATTAGTTAACATATTGTATATGTAGATTATATTCATCTTGATTTTCTTCTACGTTCACAGATCTGGATGCTGACTGGCGACAAGCTAGAGACAGCGCTGTGCATCGCCCGCTCGCTCACGCTGGGCGGCGGCACGGGCTGGACCACCGCGCCCGACTGTCGCACGCAGCAGGACGCGCATGCCTTACTGCACCAGCTCAGCACCCACGACACCATGGACCTCATCATAGAGGGGGAGACTCTTGAGGTGAGATGTGGACTCCTACCGCGCCCGACTGTCGCACGCAGCAGGACGCGCATGCCTTACTGCACCAGCTCAGCACCCACGACACCATGGACCTCATCATAGAGGGGGAGACTCTTGAGGTGAGATGTGGACTCCTACCGCGCCCGACTGTCGCACGCAGCAGGACGCGCATGCCTTACTGCACCAGCTCAGCACCCACGACACCATGGACCTCATCATAGAGGGGGAGACTCTTGAGGTGAGATGTGGACTCCTACCGCGCCCGACTGTCGCACGCAGCAGGACGCGCATGCCTTACTGCACCAGCTCAGCACCCACGACACCATGGACCTCATCATAGAGGGGGAGACTCTTGAGGTGAGATGTGGACTCCTACCGCGCCCGACTGTCGCACGCAGCAGGACGCGCATGCCTTACTGCACCAGCTCAGCACCCACGACACCATGGACCTCATCATAGAGGGGGAGACTCTTGAGGTGAGATGTGGACTCCTACCGCGCCCGACTGTCGCACGCAGCAGGACGCGCATGCCTTACTGCACCAGCTCAGCACCCACGACACCATGGACCTCATCATAGAGGGGGAGACTCTTGAGGTGAGATGTGGACTCCTACCGCGCCCGACTGTCGCACGCAGCAGGACGCGCATGCCTTACTGCACCAGCTCAGCACCCACGACACCATGGACCTCATCATAGAGGGGGAGACTCTTGAGGTGAGATGTGGACTCCTACCGCGCCCGACTGTCGCACGCAGCAGGACGCGCATGCCTTACTGCACCAGCTCAGCACCCACGACACCATGGACCTCATCATAGAGGGGGAGACTCTTGAGGTGAGATGTGGACTCCTACCGCGCCCGACTGTCGCACGCAGCAGGACGCGCATGCCTTACTGCACCAGCTCAGCACCCACGACACCATGGACCTCATCATAGAGGGGGAGACTCTTGAGGTGAGATGTGGACTCCTACCGCGCCCGACTGTCGCACGCAGCAGGACGCGCATGCCTTACTGCACCAGCTCAGCACCCACGACACCATGGACCTCATCATAGAGGGGGAGACTCTTGAGGTGAGATGTGGACTCCTACCGCGCCCGACTGTCGCACGCAGCAGGACGCGCATGCCTTACTGCACCAGCTCAGCACCCACGACACCATGGACCTCATCATAGAGGGGGAGACTCTTGAGGTGAGATGTGGACTCCTACCGCGCCCGACTGTCGCACGCAGCAGGACGCGCATGCCTTACTGCACCAGCTCAGCACCCACGACACCATGGACCTCATCATAGAGGGGGAGACTCTTGAGGTGAGATGTTGACTCCTGCAAAAAACAGGATCAGTGGCTGTAATCCGAGACTGTAATAGAGACAGCTGTAAAAGTAGAATGCACTATCGCGTAGCGTAGGTTTGGTAGACACTTGAAATTGTCAGAGATTGTGTTTTACTATGGCTGCTATAACAATTAATAATAAAAATAGAATAAAATAAAGTTAAAATTAATTAAAGTTCTTCTACAAGAAACATGTTTTTTCATGAAGTCTTAATTATATTGTACGCTGGTACGGATCCCTTCATGTGCGAGTTCTACTCGCACTTTGGTGGTTGGACTGGTTTTTTTTTATTATTACTGTTCGACGCAATAATTACGATCGAACACGTTTTGCTGATCTAGCTAACCAATTACGCCGCGCTAAGTGCAGCGCGGCGTCAGTGCATGTTCGGACAGCAAACCGGGTGCATTCGTCATTATTAGCGTGAGCATTTAGCGTAGCATAGCTTAGCAACCAATTTAGCAATAAACCTTTAAAAGTCCTCATACTGTTTAATTTTGCAGCATAGCAGTCTTATACCACTTAGGTCGCGACCCCTATATTTTGGTACTTCGAGCCGGATACAAACATTTCGCGGTCGGCTAGCTAATTAGTTTTTGGGACTAACTGCAGTGAAGTGAACTTGTACCCAACCAATGACATTGTTGAATGCAGTAGGTATTCACTAGCTTAGCAGTGACTGAAGTGGTATCGACTTTAGCAGCAGTGTATCGAGTTGAGGTGCTCGATATATTGTACCAGTGAGTTAACAGCTCACAGATGCAGCGAAAGCATTACTTCGTGAAGTACGCACACGGCAGCAGTGAGTGTTTTGCTCACACTATCAACAACAGCGCATCACTGACTTGGGGAGCAACCCTCGTCGGGCTAGCAGCAACAAAGACTTTCAAGTAAGATCGTTCAGTTTTACTCATTTTACCAGCAGCAAAATGGAAACTTTGTATTTCAAAGCCGAGATTGCGGAGTGTTTGGGAAAACTCCAAACCAATTATAAAAAGGATAGCGTAGAGCGTAAAACTTTTGACTATTGTAAGCGTAGATCGAGTTACTTGAGAGGTACTGGAAAGATTTCCAGGTAAATCATGAGAAGATTCTTCCTTTTGAAAAGACTAATCATAAATACTTTGTCAACTCAGAGTTTGAGCGTACGGAAGAAATTTACATGACAGCAAAAATACTTATTATTCAACGTCAAAATGAGTTAATGCAACAAGGTCAGCATTCAGCATACGCTGAACTAGCACTGCAAGATGCAGCCGGGACTTCAATGAGTCAGCCGGAACCTCAAGCAACAGCAGCAGCGTCTCCGACGTTTAAGTCGAGAGGAACCAACAGCAAGCTTGACGATATGCTTAATAAGCAGTCGGTCATCTTTAAAGCATTCATTAGAGCTGTTGACAACATTGATGTCGAGGCAATAGTCGACAAATGGGAGTTCGAAGATACTCTTCGAACACTGCAAAACCATTGGACCACCATTGACAATCTTCACTGGGAGATCATTGGCGAGTCAGGGGACGATCTAGCAATTGAGTATGAGTCCCACTTCAGCAGACACGAGCGAACCTTCACTAGCATGAAGAAAACTATCAACTCTAAAATGTGGTCAACATCCTATCGCGAAAAGTCAACTCCACAAATGGAGATTCCTGTGTTTACAGGTAATTATCAGCAATGGGTGTCGTTCAAAGATTTATTTAGCGAAGCCATACACAAGAACACCGCATTATCAAACGCTCAAAAAATGCAATTCCTGAAAGGCAAGGTGAAAGGTGAAGCCGAGCGTTTGATTCATATTGTCTGTTGGGAGATTCTAAACCATCGATTTGATAACAAGAAGCTCATATTTACATCTCACGTCAATGTGTTCCTGAATCTTCCCACTATACAGCAGCAATCATTTTCAGCTATTAAAAAATTACATGACGTCACCTTAGAGAGTCTTCACGCCATCAAAAACCTAGGTGTGAATATTAGCACGTGGGACCCTCTACTCGTTCATATTTTATCAAACAAGTTGGATAGTGAATCTTATTTCGAATACGTAGAGTCGTTAAAGAACGCTAGAGAACTACCGGTGCTTCAAGACTTTTTAGATTTCTTAGAAAATAAGTTCACTAGCTTGGAATCATCTCGACGACGGCAAGATAGCATACCAGTTAACTAGCATAGTTAGCATGGATCACGAAATCATTAAATTGCTTGGTGTGACTCAAAAGTCACCATTAGCTGGATACAAGGCAACCCAGATCGATGCAAGCCTTTTGTAGCGAATAAAGTGAAGAAAATCACTAGCATAATACCTCCTGATGTTTGGCATTACGTGTCAACAAAAGAAAATCCAGCCGATTCAGCAAGCAGAGGACTATCGGTTACACAACTAAAAGAGCATAGCTTGTGGTGGCAAGGTCCAACCTGGTTATGGACACCGGAATTTAAGTTGAAGCAAGATCCAACAAAGTATACGACCGAAGAAGAAATTCGGAAAAATGTCCTCACCGTTCAACATAGCAAGCCTGGAAATAGCATTATAGAAGATCTGTTAAATCGTCACAGTTCTTTTATAAATATAAATCGTATAGTAGCGTGGTTATTACGTGCACTTGCACCAACAAGTAAACAAAGCCTACATATCTCACGTTACAAGAGCTAAGGAAAGCAAAATTAATTATAATTAAAAATACACAGCGCAAGGAATTTGCATTGGATATAGATAATTTAACACACAGCCGACTGAGTTCCGATAGCAAGCTATTAAACCTCAACCCATTTTTAGATCAAAGCGGCATTTTGAGAGTTGGAGGCTTCTTATCCAGCAAGCACATGAGTATACATTCCATGGAGGAGCACGGTTAACCTTGTCTTTATTGAGACAACAATACTGGATAATTAAGGGAAATAGAGCTACCAAGAAACACCTCCGTTGTTGCGTGACCTGCAAAAAACAAGAGCCTAAAAGACTACAGCAAATTATGGGAGACCTACCTGATTTTAGATCAAATCCAGCACCGCCTTTTTATCATACAGGTGTAGACTACACAGAGTTTATTAAAGTAAAATCAAACAAAGGCAGAGGTATTAAAACATCTAAAGGATACATCGCACTATTTATTTGCATGGTGACGAAAGCGGTTCATACAGAGTAAGTCTCCGACCTTAGCAGTTTAGCATTCATAGCAGGATTACGTCGTATGGCGGCACGACGATGAGCGCCGAACCGCATGTATTCAGACAATGGAACTAACTTTGTAGGTGCCAATAAGATACTTCAGGAGGAGCAGCAGCAGTTTGAGCGAATCTTTAGCGATACCTTTTATAGCGAAATAGCTGAACTTAGCATAGAATGGCATTGGAACTGTCCTTCTTGGCCAAACGCTGGAGGAATCTGGGAGCGATCAATTAGAAGCCTGAAGCAACATCTGAAAAGAGCAATAGGAGACCAAGCCTTAACCTTCGAAGAATACAGCACCATCTTGTCACAAATCAAAGCAAGTCTTAACTCAAGACCACTATGTCCAATGTCTGAGGATATCGACGACATCGATTTTCTCACACCAGCACATTTACTAACAAGCCGTGCTGGTCTGACTGTCATAGAAACAGCACAACATGCGAGAACAAGATGGTATTTGATAAACAAAACGTTCCAAGATATATGGAAACGATGGAAAGCGGAATATCTTAGTCAACTAACGGTGCGTAGCAAGTGGTTAAAATGACAAAAGAATATAGAGATAGGAGATATGGTCACTATTAATGATGACAACATACCAGCAGAAAAATGGCCTGTTGGTCGGGTGGTTGAGGTCCATCCAGGAAAAGATGGAGTGGTCAGGGTAGTGACTTTAAAAACAAAAAATGGTTATATGAAGCGTCCAATCATAAAGTTATCTATTTTACCTATAGCAGGAAAAGAAGCAAGTAAGCAGGAAAAGATTGAAGCAGTAAAAGAGAAAAGCAAGGAAACGAAAGTAGAAGCAAGGAAGCAGACCAACAGTTGTCCAAATCAAATCTCATCAATAAAGTGTCAAATCTTTAGCGTAGCACTATCATTATTATTTTTCATGAGCCTTATAATGTCCACTAAAGCATCTTATAAAGTAACAACGTTTGACAGCAATCAAACGATGTATTTTGATCCTCTGGGACAAATGCATCTTATTCGTGATGAAAGGAAAATCGTCACATATTATAATATGTCTCCTTACTGGCAAGGAGATAAAGCAGTAACACAGTTCTTAAACTATCTTGAGCAAACATGCGATAAAATTCAGGGACAGAGTCATTGTCGAATCATCATTCTACAAATACAACATGAGTACAACGAACTTCAATATTACAACCAGCTGTTGCTTAATCAGCATATTGGAGCGCACTTGCGAAATCAACGCGGTCGGTTCTATAGCAAATTCATTATTCGGAGTACTCGATCAAGATTTCGCAGAAAAGTACAAAATGGACATTGACTTTGTGCGTAGTAATATAAACCACCTGAGTCAGGTATAGAAATCAGACATCGGTCATTGAAGCGGAATATAATATATTAAAGAGAACAGAGCAGACAATTGCAAAACAGCATAAGATGATTAATAAGCACTTGAATTATTTAGATACCGCCACCAACACATTGCAAAAGGAGATCGACGTAATATCTACTCATCAAGATTTTACATTAGCAGCATTAGCAACTATCAATATGATACAAAACTTAAAGCGAATTCAAGATGCTTTTCTTGACACAATTACTGAAATCTATAACGGTCAGATCAATCTGCATCTCTTATCACCACAACAGCTTCGTGGGGAGCCTGTAGCTCCCCACGAATTGTGTCTGGTCAAATATCAAAAGAGCTAGCATTACCCGTAGATGACATCCAATTCAACCTGTACAAGATCTACAAATTGTTAAAAGTCAAAGCAAGGATGACGGAGGAATATTTCATGTTTGAAATAACCTTACCTTTAATCAGCAGAGACACGTTCCAGCTATACAATTTGATACCAGTCCCGGTTCAAATTAACAAAAGCATGATCAGCATTAAACCAGCGTCAGAATATGTCGCGATCAACCTTAGAAGAGATGCATATTTGTCGGCGAGCATAAATGATCTTCAGCGCTGTGAATATCAAGCAGAAACTTACCTTTGCCGTCTGCAAGGACCTGTAAGGCCTGCAAGCTTAGGCCCAGATGAAAAATTCTGTGAAAAGTAGGAACTAGCTACTTGCAGAATGATAAAATCTAACTGCGAAAACTTAATGGATCCCGTTGCATGACTTTCCTACCTACATGTATTTCTGTTGTGACACCTACTCTTTGCGAGTCATATGTGACGACGAACTACAAGCGCGCCAAGTCAGCAAGGCCGGGCTTATTCAACTTACTAAGCAGTGCATTGTAAAGGGTCAGGATATGACACTTTATGCTTATCAGCAATTCGAGAATACGCTCAACCTCAAACCAAATGTTCTCGACACAAAATTAACTCCTATAAATCATTTTATCAGCAACCTTACGCTATCTATCCAATATTTTAAAGATTATGAAGCCGACTACGAAAGCAAAAAAATAAATAACTCCCTAAAGCATCTCGGTGTTCAAATTAAATCAATTAAAGAGTCAGCACAGCAGCCAGAGTTCCTAACGACATGATATACATCAATATACTGTGCTGTATGGACTATTAGCGGCAGCTATCGCAGTAGTCATAATATGGCTGCTGAGAAGAAGGTGTCAGCGTGCCGGCGGTTTGCCCATCCAGGGACGGACCGAGAGCGTACCAGCCAGTGTGAGTGTGAGCATAAACCAATCTGAGCCAAAAATCAGCTCTAGTGTCAGTGCGCAAAATCTGCGCCTATCCGAGATGGGGCCGAGTGTAAGTGATAGTGCGCGCATATCTAGTTTAACTAAACGGTGGTCTAGCTTACGTTTAAAAAGGCGAGACAGGTCGACGTCGCCTGTTGCCAAAAGACAATCGGTGTTTTATATTGATGACTCAACCGTTTAAGCAATTAGCTATAGTTTAAACGTTTATTGTTTTATCACCTTGTAAATCATTCATCATCAAACATTGTATTAATCTTCTTTAGCATATAAGCCCACACTCACCTAACTCTTTAGCTTTGTATAAGTTTATCTCATTTCTTGCCCTCGGGAGCATGTTCGACGCAATAATTACGATCGAACACGTTTTGCTGTTCTAGCTAACCAATTACGCCGCGCTAAGTGCAGCGCGGCGTCAGTGCATGTTCGGACAGCAAACCGGGTGCATTCGTCATTATTAGCGTGAGCATTTAGCGTAGCATAGCTTAGCAACCACTTTAGCAATAAACCTTTAAAACTCCTCATAGTGTTTAATTTAGCAGCATATATCTTATACCACTAAGGTCGCGCGACCCCTACAATGACTTTTAACTTTTCAACTTTTTGCAGGTGTGCCTACAATCGTATGAGGAAGAGTTCGTAGAAGTACTATGTCGCTGTAGCGGCGTGGTGGTGGCTCGCTGCTCGCCCACACAGAAGGCGCGGGTGGCGCGACTGCTGCGCGCGCGCAGACACGTGGTGGCCGCCGTGGGCGACGGGGGGAACGATGTCGCTATGATACAGGAGGCTGACATTGGTAAGTACTATGTCGCTATGATACAGGAGGCTGACATTGGTAAGTACTAAACGCTATGATACAGGAGGCTGACATTGGTAAGAACTATGTCGCTGTGATATAGGAGGCTGACATTGGTAAGTACTATGTCGCTATGATACAGGAGGCTGACATTGGTAAGTACTATGTCTCTATGATACAGGAGGCTGACATTGGTAAGTACTATGTCGCTATGATACAGGAGGCTGACATTGGTAAGTACTATGTCGCTATGATACAGGAGGCTGACATTGGTAAGTACTATGTCGCTATGATACAGGAGGCTGACATTGGTAAGTACTATGTCGCTATGATACAGGAGGCTGACATTGGTAAGTACTATGTCGCTATGATACAGGAGGCTGACATTGGTAAGTACTATGTCGCTATGATACAGGAGGCTGACATTGGTAAGTACTATCACAGTATAAAAACATACAGTAGGACGACGCCTTTGATCTTCTTGTAAATGCCGACAACGTGTAGACATTGTCGCAACAGCTAGGGTTGTCTCAAGTAAACAATATTTTTTAATTTATTTTAGATCAACATTATTATTAACACCAACCATTATCAAAAATATCGTTTTTTATTAAACAGTTTTATTAAGCCCTGTTTGTTTATTTATTTGTTTGGATCAAATCAAGTAATTGAAATTTGACCCCTTTCCTGTTGACGGATTTATTTGAAATTTGTTATGCACCTTTAGTATTAGTATAATTTAACAAATTCGGTATCATTGTAAATCCAAGATGGCCGCCACTACTAAATGGCGGATTACATATTTTATCACTACTTCCTCAATATAAGTATCAAATGAAAGGGCTTGATTAGTAAAATAGAGTTCGTTATGATAAGCTAATATGGCCATCAACAAAATGGCCGGATCATTTTTCTTTTCACAACCCTTTATAGGTAAACCAACCAAAATTATAGGTAAGAATGTACTCATTAAACGGTTTTATTTAGCTGGACTTGTTTATTTGGGTCAAATCTAGCAATTGAAATTTGACCTCCTTCCTGTTTACGGATTGATCTGAAATTTGGTACGCACCTTTAGTTCTCATGACAATATAATGTAATGCATTCGGTTTCATTGTAAATCCAAGATTTAAATCCTATTTTTCTTTTCACAACCCCTTCAATATAGATATCAAATGAAAGGGCTTGATCAACAAAATGCTGTAATATGCTTTGACAGATTTAAAAAGGAACAAAACTAAAAACTTGTAAATAAAAAATGAGTAAAAAAACGGTTTTAAATCTTGGATCATCTTTGATTCTAATTTCGACCCATAATCGTTTTAAGCGACCTCGAGAACCATGAAAATGACACCCATGACGAAAAATTTGCAAATTTTCCTCGGCGCCATCTTGGATTCTAATTTCCACCCCATAATCGTTTTTAGCGACCTCGAAAACCATAAAAATGACACCCATGACGAAAATATTGCAAATTTTCGTCGACGCCATCTTGGATTTTAATTTCGGCCCCATAGTCGTATTTAGCGACCTCGAAAACCATGAAAATGACACCCATGACGTAAGTTTTGCAAATTTTCGTCGACGCCATCTTGGATTCTAATTTCGACCCCATAATCGTTTTAAGCGACCTCGAGAACCATGGAAATGATACCCCATGACGAAAAATTTGCAAATTTTCATCGGCGCCATCTTGGTCGGCGCACAATAAATAAATGTCGGCTACACGTCGCGGCGCCAAGTTGGCGGCAAGGGCTCAGGATAATTTCAAGTATTTTCTTTCTATCAAATAAACAATATTTTATTTATTTGTTTACCTTTCATCCGTGCGCGGAAATTGATGAAATTGCAGTTCTTTATTAATGTAAGATGACGACTTGCAATCTTTCACAACACACGTCGTATGCACCATTGTAATAAAATTATTTTACATTAATTAAAACAAAAAGAAACTGACACATGATAGCCCTGAAAGTTTTCTCCCGAACTACTAACACGGAAGCGTATGCAGTTCGGGAGCGCCCTTCCCCCGTCTCGCCCCTCACGCCCCGCACGATTGCCCTGTCTCTGACGTCTTCGTCGGACGACTGTATGATTTATAAACTGTGGTACTATGTCGCTATGATACAGGAGGCTGACATTGGTAAGTACTATGTCGCTATGATACAGGAGGCTGACATTGGTAAGTACTATGTCGCTATGATACAGGAGGCTGACATTGGTAAGTACTATGTCGCTATGATACAGGAGGCTGACATTGGTAAGTACTATGTCGCTATGATACAGGAGGCTGACATTGGTAAGTACTATGTCGCTATGATACAGGAGGCTGACATTGGTAAGTACTATGTCGCTATGATACAGGAGGCTGACATTGGTAAGTACTATGTCGCTATGATACAGGAGGCTGACATTGGTAAGTACTATGTCGCTATGATACAGGACGCTGACTTTGGTAAGTACTATGTCGCTATGATACAGGAGGCTGACATTGGTAAGTACTATGTCGCTATGATACAGGAGGCTGACATTGGTAAGTACTATGTCGCTATGATACAGGAGGCTGACATTGGTAAGTACTATGTCGCTATGATACAGGACGCTGACTTTGGTAAGTACTATGTCGCTATGATACAGGAGGCTGACATTGGTAAGTACTATGTCGCTATGATACAGGAGGCTGACATTGGTAAGTACTATGTCGCTATGATACAGGAGGCTGACATTGGTAAGTACTATGTCGCTATGATACAGGACGCTGACTTTGGTGAGTACTATGTCGCTATGATACAGGAGGCTGACATTGGTAAGTACTATGTCGCTATGATACAGGAGGCTGACATTGGTAAGTACTATGTCGCTATGATACAGGAGGCTGACATTGGTAAGTACTATGTCGCTATGATACAGGACGCTGACTTTGGTGAGTACTATGTCGCTATGATACAGGAGGCTGACATTGGTAAGTACTATGTCGCTATGATACAGGAGGCTGACATTGGTAAGTACTATGTCGCTATGATACAGGAGGCTGACATTGGTAAGTACTATGTCGCTATGATACAGGACGCTGACTTTGGTAAGTACTATGTCGCTATGATACAGGAGGCTGACATTGGTAAGTACTATGTCGCTATGATACAGGAGGCTGACATTGGTAAGTACTATGTCGCTATGATACAGGAGGCTGACATTGGTAAGTACTATGTCGCTATGATACAGGACGCTGACTTTGGTAAGTACTATGTCGCTATGATACAGGAGGCTGATTTTGTTAAGTGTCAAGTTTTCATGTACAGACAGAAGTAGGGCTTCAACCTGCAAAAAATTTCAAGGTATTATATCTATGATAATAATATCATTTATTTCTGAGTAAATGGTACAGCCGCCAGCACATCAAGTCATACCAAGCTGTTAAATTTTCCCAAGTGAATATAACCTTATTCTCTTGTAATATTGTTGAAGATCTAGACAGATTGTTGTAGGTTGATGTGATATCCTCTGTACATATGTTAGTTTTATTAGCACAAGGTAAGGGTCAAGGTCGCACACGTGTACGGTTCGTGTAAATACGCAATACACTCAAATTCGTCATAATTGGCTATTCAGTTAATGTCTGTGAGTATAATGACAACTTGTATGAAGTGACATGGAACAATATAAAAAGAAGCCTTTGCCCTGCAGTGGAATATTAATAGACTGATATTATTATTTTTTTACTGTATATAATTCGAGACCCCGGGGGATTCGTACGCCTTTCAAAGGACCAGCATCCTTTGAAAGACGTACGAATGGGCGAAGACAATTCGCATAGTTCACTTAAACGTCTTATGCAAAATAAGACCAACCGCCGGATATTCCTGGATTATTACTTTTATTAAACGACTTCAAAAAAAAAGGAGATTATCAGTTCGACCCGTATGTTTGTATGTATGTATGTGTGTATGTTTGTCCGCGATTATCTTCCATTTGGCTAAACCGATTTTGATGCGGTTTTCAGAAAAGTGTTTGTTACATTCTGGAGAAGGTTTTAGTATACAACAAACATAAATTTATTTAGCGCTTTCTGGAAAAAAACAACAAAAACTGAGAAGACGTTTTCGTTTCTTTCTATGGAGGACTTTCAATCTTTGACTTTTTTAACTGTGTTGCGTTCCCTTAATAGATTTGGGTGATAAGGAGGCACTAAAATGTAGAAAATAAAAACTTTTTTCAAAAAAGATAATCGCCTTCAAACAAACCATAGAACAAAGCCAAGAGCAAATTTTTCGGAAATCGGTGGCTTTGTTCTATTTGTTGTTTTGTATTGCCACCGACTTCCGAAACTAAAGTCATGTGTGTTCTGTGCTAAAGTTATTTATCACTTTTTAGTTTTTTTTAAGGCGGTTCTCTTTTTTTAAAAAAGTTTTTCCAGTTTTACGACCTCATAAAGACCCACATTCTCTCTT
This sequence comes from Charanyca ferruginea, assembly GCA_947361185.1. Classification (NCBI taxonomy): domain Eukaryota; kingdom Metazoa; phylum Arthropoda; class Insecta; order Lepidoptera; family Noctuidae; genus Charanyca; species Charanyca ferruginea. Next base: position 23,722,211 of record OX376059.1, on the reverse strand, counting down.
TCCCAGGAGTAGGTATCGAAGGCGCAGAAGGTCGTGCAGCCTCCCTAGCGGGTGACGTCAGCATCCGTCAGTTCTCGTTCCTGGCGCGCTTACTGCTGGTGCACGGTAGACGATCAGCCATGCGCTCGGCTGCACTGTCACTGTTCATCGTGCATCGAGGACTTATTGTGTCTACTATGCAGGTGGGAAAATAATTATCTATCTAAATAAACCTCCAACAATCAATTGACATAATTTTTGTGTCTGTCAAATCGCGATTCCTCCATAGATTTGGCAATAATGACCTGTGACGTCATTTATTTGCCAACGCAATTCGCTAAGTGATACACCAATCAATTTACATACTTTGTATGAGCTGTGAAAACGCAATTTCACATAGATTTTGTATGCTAATTTATACTTATGACGTCACTAGTTGGGATTCACCTGTCAACTCAATTGGCTAACTATTTATTGATTGTAAAGCAACTAAAATTCTAATTTTACAGTAAATTTAAAATGAATCAGATTTTCATGGTTAAAATCAAATGGTTTTTTTTTAGAAGTTCTATCTTGGAATTATTGGTTTATAATGGTGTCAGCTAGCCAATTCATTTATTTAATTTTATTTATTTATTTAAGAGCAACTAAAAATCTAATCTAACAGTCTATTGACGTTACCGAAACGTTTTTAGATTGAACTGTCACGCAACAGTCAACCTATAGCATGTTGTCATAGCCTGACATTTTGCATAACATTTCTGCAAGCGAGAAACCAAAATAATCTTCCGAAACTTTCTACGAGCTTTTTGTGGAACTTCATGTTGGGTTACTGCAGCATGTATTTTTTTTATTGCAGGCTGTATTCTCCGTGGTGTTCTACTTCTCGTCTGTGTCGCTGTACCCTGGGTTCCTGATGGTTGGCTACGGAACTGTGTTCACTATGCTTCCTGTGTTCTCATTGGTGAGTGCGGTTACCTGCATACTAAACTAAACTTTCTCAATTGGGTAGCCTCCTGCATCGCATGTTACTTGGGGTCGGCGTAAGCGGTACACTCGACACTCGTATTCTGCAAAACGTTTTTCATTCAGTGACCACTTTGTCTTTAACTATTCCACAGGTGCTCGACAAGGATATACGTAGTTCTACGGCGCTGCGCCACCCGCAACTCTACAAGCAACTTTCCAAAGGACGCCAGCTATCTTACAAATCATTCTACATCTGGACAGGCATATCTATTTATCAAGGTACGAATTAATATTTTTTATCTTATATACGCTGGCTCAGTCGCAAATTGCCTACTTCGCAAAATGTCTATAGGTAGCAAAATGTCCCTTTCTCAGAATGTCCCTTTCGCAAAATGACTCTTTCTCAAAATGTCCCTTTAGCAAAACGTCCCATTTTTCCAATTCTTCGGTATCAGTAAAATTTTGCATCTTTTGTTCAGATAGGTACGTTTATATACCAAAAACTAAAATAAAAGACAAAATAATCCAAATCAACAAGTTAGGCAGGTATTCAATTAAAAGTATATATAAGTAGGAAGTGATAGAAATATTTTTCTTCCAATAGTAGTTTTTTTTTATTATTGCCTGCCTAATTTGTTGATTTGGTTTATTTTGTCTTTTATTATAGTTTTTGGTATATAGAGGTACCTATCTGAACAAAAGATAGCAATTTTTTTTTTTTTTAAATGTCTATTCGTCTGATTTCAGGTGGCGTAATAATGTACGGCGCGCTTGTCCTATTCGAGGACCAGTTGATCCACATCGTAGAGATCAGCTACACAGCGCTGATCCTGACGGAGCTGATCATGGTGGCGCTGACCATCGTCACGTGGCACTGGCTGATGATAGGCGCTGAACTTGTCAGCCTACTCATGTACATAGCCACGCTGCTCATATTCACCACTTATTTTGGTAAGTCCTAATTGGGTACTATCGTGGACACACCCGCCTGACCACCACTAAGTTCAGTTTTGCTTGCACTCAAAAGATGGAAGCGCTCTCTAGCCCGCCCCGTTGACTTCGCAGGTGCCGCGGGAATTTTTTTTTAACTGAGCAGGCGGTAATGTCCGCTATAGTACCTAACATTTAACCAATAATTCCAAAACCCAACTTCTCTAAAAAAACTCTTAACTCGACGACTGTCGGGCGAAAAATGTGAAGGTCAAACCTCCGCTACTTATGTCGGACTGTGTAACATAAGACATTCGTGGGGTTAATATTATCCCTGAAAACCCGATTAATAATTCCCTGCATAATTCGGTTTAAATCAATTGACGTCATATTTTACTATTGCCTTATAATCTAATCTAACCAAACCAAATCACGACCAACCAACCGACCAATCTATCTAATCTATGGGGTAATCACGTTTTGACAGCTCGTAAAAGTACGTCAATTAAAAAAGGAATGAATAACGCCATATTAACCGCCGTTTTCCGTTGTGCGCGTCTATGACGGCCATACGTGTTTTAAAAAAATCTTTACTTGTTTTTGATAAAAATGTTTGTAATTTAGAATCTCCATTAATTACATGTGCAAAGTTTCTATGATGCTGTTTTTTTTTACTTTTTTATTGTATGAGTGCGCGTTATGGACGGCCAAAGTTCAGATAAAATTGTGAATAAATTATTTTCAGACGTGGTAGGTATACTGAATTTGTTTCTGAAAAAAGTTTTTTTTTTCTTTATAAGAACCAAGATATTAGCCACAAGATAACTGTTTGTTAAAAAAATGGAGGATTTGTTACAACGCCGTAATCACGTACGAGCGTTTGTATGGGAACTATGACAGACTGGGCGCTCTTAACCACTGGGCCATCACCATATAGACATATATTTACTGTAAATATTGTATTTATTTATAGATGGCGACTTCATACGACACTGGGATTTCTGGTGGAAAGTAATAGTGATAACGTTAGTCTCCTGCCTACCCCTATACATCGTCAAACATATGCACCGGAAGTGGAGCGAACGTCAGTACAAAAACATAAGAAAATGATCTTTATTAGTAAGTAGTTTAGGTACATATTTCAATGTGATTCACTTTTATTGTAAGGTCTTGTTGCACAGTGTATAATTATTATTTATAATGTTAGGTTTGATTTTGTTAGACTGCATTTGTTTTGAAGTAAAAGTTCTTTAGTATTGCTAGCCTTCAATAGTCAACTACTGGACATAGCCCAATAACATGCCATTTTACTTGACCAGCAGTCTCTGACCATCGGTTTCTACCAGCAAACCTGCGAAGGTCTTCAAAAAAGTTTTATAAGTGACACGTTCATTTATTAATTCATGATATACTATAAAGCATCATGTGTAGAGTTGAAAATTGTGTGCAAGATATCCGCGTGGTATTTTTTATCTTTGCACGAAAATACACAAATTTCAACTCTATTTAGGTTGAGTTTTAGTTAGTTACCAATTAATTTATGAAAACTGTTAGAGTATACTGACCCTTAGACGTAATATGACACAATTCTGAATCTAGTTAAGATGCAGACGTAAGCATTTAAACCATTGAAGTTTTCATAATCAGACAAATAATTTCAATTTCTGTCGTAATAATAAATAATATATAAAATCTAAATACGCTGTCTATAAATTTCTGTACATCGCAACAATCTTTTCACTCTACTGTTTAATATTTCTATCTTTCTTTTTCTGTTAGTTCAGCGATTCAGCTTCATATAGTAATACCTATAAGTTTATTTAATTTTTTTTCTTTTTCTAATTAATATAAGTCTATAATCACCAAAACGCCGTGAGCGCACGTAGTGATCAATGTTCGTGCCTTCTCTGAATGAGAAGAGGCCTTTGCCCTCATCATCATTATCATGTCAACCTTTAGACGCTTACTGCTGAGCATAGGTCTCCCCCAAGGGGGATATAGCCGTAATCGCCATGCTTGGCCGATGCATGTTGGCGATCGCAGTAGGTGTTATGGTACTCAGAAGGACGCTGCTGCCCATTCTCTGGTCAATATCCCTCTGTCGCCTTCTGCGACGCCCACGGGTAGATACGGGGTAGTGCAATTCGTGGCCGGCCTCACACGGCACCGACCGGCACCACACGGCACCGACCGGCACCACACGGCTACCTTTGCCCTGCAGTAGGACAATAACAGGCTAGGATTTTTTTTTCTTTCTGCTTCATCAGATGCAGTCTAACCATCAAAGCAAACGATTTTGTAGTATTTTGCCGTTGTATTATAAGAAAATTTTAATATACTCCAATGTTAGAGAGATTCTCTCTCATTACCGCGTTAAGCAAAACTTAAATCAATAACTTTGTCAACGCTCTTTTCTTGTTGAAAAAAGGGCTACGTTTGAGACAGTCACGGTCATAAAACGTTAGAGCGAGACGACACGAGTCTCATATATCCTACTAAATATTCACTGTCTCAGTCTCACGTTTTATGACCTTAACTGTCTAGTATTGTCGTTACGTATAGTATGTATGTATAGCAAAATGGAAATGGTGTCTTATCTAAGCCGGAGATTTTAAATATTAAAACGAGAAATCTTTTTAAATTATAGTATTTCCGGTTTCACCATTTCTCAATAAGCACTTCTGACTAGATAGTATTTGAAAATAGAGCAGAATTTATATGAAATCATCTGAAAAATTAATTAGAACTTATTAAGTGGTGGTGAAACAGAGGGCTAATTCCCGTAACTTTATGACGCGTCGATCAGATTTCGAGCACGCTTAGGTTCAGTTCACACCCGACTCTTAAGGCGCTCATAAGTGACTTTTACAGATTTTAAAATGACCATCACGACAAAATTAATCGTGTAAATGATTTGACAAAATCTTAAACTAGAACATTTTCTTAATCTTTTTTTTTACTTTTTATATGCATACGTTGGACCACTAGCATGACCACGACATAGACATAGCGTGGTCATGCTACGCGTGCTGATTTATATTAACGAAATTTTCACCATCTTATAGACAATTTAATTATACATCTTTTAGTATACTGCTTTTTTTTAAGTTAAAAAATACTATCTTCTTTTTACTTTTTCGACTAAACTTTGAGAGTTGGGGCGCAGCGCATACGATTCCAAGGTCGCCAGCGTATATCGTCGCGCCTTAAATGTTATGCTTGTCATCTTTTTACTGCACCGTAGCGTAACAGAAATTGTATTCTCGTGACGCGAGCGTACAGATAGTGCAATCCACGAAGACGCGCCCCACTATACCTCCTAACTGTTTATAGTATATGTGTGCAAGCTTCCGTCAATGTTTGAGTGTTATCGGTACACACTAATTATCTATGAGTGCACGCGCACACTACAATGAATAGACTAATCAGAACAGAGCGTCACGAAAATCCGAAAACCCCCTAAAACAAAAATTGGAGGGGCGCGTCTTCGTGGATTGCACTATCTATATCTGACACCGATCGCAAAGAGAGAGACTACGAATAGGGATGTTTAGATCGAAATCTGTTCGGAAACTGCAACTAGACTAATTTATTCACGTGAATTAGCCCACAAGTCCTAAGTGTTACTTTGTAGTGTCGGAATATTGAATCTATGTATAAATAAAGGTGTATGGTATAATCAACAAAAGAGATAAGTGACACGGCTGTTCACGTTCCATGAACTCAAATTAACGGAAATAGAGTTTAAAATTGCATGCAACATAAAAATGCTACACGAAATTTTACACGCAATTTTCAACTATATTTCTGTCTCCGCCGATCGTAAGGCAAAGGGTGTTTCCTGTTTTTGTTGAGAGTACCATTTCTGATATCCACCGACAAGTATAGATAGATAGGTTGAAAGTATTGATTATTATTATATTATTTAAAAGTTATTATAAAAAGTATAATCTATGTATATTCGTTTTATGTACTGGTAGCTTTTGTCCGCGAATTCGATATTGTTAACGTATCCCTAATTTTATAATAATAATATATAGCCGATAGCACTCAAGAATAATGTAGCTTCCTATTAGGAAAAAATATTACAAAATCCGAGCAGTAGTTCCGGAGAGAATTTATAATTATGTAGTGACTAATATGTAAGATAAGACCACAACTGATAAATATTTATAGTGACACGTCGTTATGTAAGTAAACAAAAAATATATCGACTCAAAAGTTTGCGATACGATTTTCAGATGTATGTGGAAGGAAATAAAGTTAAGTTTCAATTTTCGATTGTTCTCCATACTGACATGCTTTCGAATTTGTAATACAATAGTTTAGTTTCAATAAAATCCAGTTTAACTATTACTCTCAGCTCGAGATGAAACGGATAGAAGTTTTTGGCCGGATACTGGATACCGGATCTTCGGCAAACTTCGAGACGGGATGGCTAAATATCCGGCTGCCGGTTATTTGGCCCTTTGTCGAGCTACATGTTCTGACGAGTTTGATTGAGTGAACAAAATCGAAAAAATTCAGGCGCATTCGGGTGTAATTGCGTGGAAGCAACTAGCATTCGGACGTGTTTATCGTCATTGTCATGTCATTTTGACAATTGAATATTGTTAGTAATAATGTATTGTATCTTTAAACTACATCAGTAAACTTTTGAACACAAACGTTATTATTATTATCTTCAACTTTAAATGAATGGTGTTTATAAGCTATTGTCGCATCTTTTATCATGTGTTAATCAAAGTAATTTCTTTTTCATATTCGGTACCCGGCCGGATAGTAAGTCACTATCCAGTATACTACTAGCTAGATAGACCGGACAGATAGTTTCCGGATATCCGTTTCATCTCTACTCATGACAAATTACCAGACAGATTTTATTTAGTAAAATATATAAATATCATTAGTAATTGTTTCATTAGCACAATTTAAATCACATTCTAAAACTTCTACTGTAAAGTTTTTATGATCTTTGTTTATAGTTTTATGTACATATTTAACCAGATTGCTTTAACTATTATTTACATTTAGGTTTTGTTTGTGTAATTTTTCTTACACATCTAAATTTTTTTGGTAAAAAATATATACTTTTTCCACTTAGGGGTACCCTAGCTTCCTATAATAATCGGACCAGTAGTTTGGCAGATTAGTGCGTTCAAACCACAGATATACATAGACCTAGATAACGCAAGTATCACGATCTGTATGAAAACCAAGCGTGCCATTTTTTGGACGTCACAATGTAATACGAATGTTTTGTTTTTCCTAAATTTGGTATTCCCAGGTATTACTGAGGGTATTAGATTAAAAATAATTGTATTTTAAATTAATTACGCATAATATTAATCACAAAATGACTTACCGATGGAAGGAAACGTTTACTTTATTTTTTTACTTACGATTTTTTATCGTAAGTTAGGCACGAAAATAGGCACGCGAAGTAGTTGCTCTTGCGTTATCTAGGTCTATCTGTGGTTCAAACAAATAAACTCTTCAGCTTTATTATATTAGTATCAGATTATGAAACAAAAGGCAGACAGACCGTGCGGAACACTGAGAGTGAAACCACCAAAGCAAATACAAATTCAAAAGCGAATACCTACAATCGCGCCCCGAAGCGCCGCACCGTTAAAAAAAAACAAATACACATTCAAAAGCGAATACTATCACGAGATTGTGGGTGAGTACTGTAAGAAGTCCAACTCTAGGGCTTCTTACTGGTACCGGGTTGTGGCGTAATTGTATTAGGTTTAATCAAGAAATACTTGGAATGAAAGCACTGATACTTGGAACTGGTTTACATTTATATATGCTTTTAACGTGTGCCCGTGACAAGATCAGGCTAAGGGGATCCTAATGTCAAATCTAAAACAATACAAATCTACGATTTGAACTTATTCTATAAGCTTGCTGAGTGTTCTGTCATAGAGTATATTATCTAATGGCTATTATCTCAGAAACAATCCTACAATCCAATACAATCCTACAATCTCGTGATAGTATTCACGTAGTAGTACTCGTAGTAGAAGTAAAGCGGGTGCTTTTGAAAGAAAATAGAAAGAATGGAAGAAAAAACGTTTGATTTTGGTTTAGGTACTTGCTTTGGTGGCTTCACTCTCAGTGTACCGCGCGGTCAATCTGCCTTTTGTTTCATAATCTGAGATATTAGTATAGAGCCTTTTGGCTCGTGTTCATTATAAAAAAAAAATACCAATTGTTTTGTTCCATTTCTTCATATTTTGTATGTAGAGATAGTTTTTCGAATGTATAGCTTTATTATTGTTTGATTATAATTTATTTTTGTTATAATATATCCTGGATATTATTCAGTAAGGACTCTGTGATTCATTTATTTATACTTAGCTGTGTAAGCGCAATTATTCCATACATAGTTTTCTGGCGAGCTAAATGTTTTGGATCATTTTTTTAAAAACATATTTAATTTGGTTATTCCGTCCATTTTTAAATTGATGACATTAAAATTGTTATTCCTTTTTGTCGTAACGCATCTGATATATTCTTGTCTACTTAAACTAACGGATTCGTATGCTTGCTCAATCTATTGTTAATGTCAGAAACATTATACAAACCATGCCTGCTCGAATGCAGGCCGTTTTTAGTACTAGAGGAGAAAATACTTGACACTGAAATGTAGAAAGAATAAACAAATTTAAATAAAGTCCCTAAAGGCGCTAACTGTCCTGACATATTCCCGATCTGCTTAAAATATTGTAACATGAAAAATGGTCCATATCTTCTTTTTTTTTTGCCATTGAATTTTATTTTTCATTTACTTTTCACCAAGGTACAAATTGCGTTAAATGTGATATATGTATAATATTTATTGGTTATAATATTTGTATTAAAGATAAAGATGTAAGTATTGTTAAGCATTGTTGCGTAATGACCGTATGTTAATCATATGAATAATGTTCTCAATATTAAAATATTTTATATGAGATCTATGTATTTATTTTTGTCTGCGTATATGATAGATTAAGGGCGGAAATGCAAACACAAGTAAGATTATACAGGATATATTTCCAACACATCCGAGCACATACATGAATCACACAAGGAAAGAGTCAAAGACAATGCTGACAGGTAGTGTCATTATTTGAGACCACCGAGTACATTATATATTGTTTGAGACCCAATTATCTAGTTTGTATCATTTACAAGGTAAGCTTCAAGTGAGTATTATGCGAAACCTATTTCACTAATATAATACCACCTCTTAGATTATTGATAGGTCTTTCTAATTATTTTCTAGTTCTTTCTTATTTTGTTTGTTATCGTTTCGTATAACAATAATCATGTCTTATTGTAGGAAAAATAAAAAGGAATTTTCTGATGTATACAACATCCAAGAAGCTTATAGGTAAAAGTGGAGGCAACACTCCGAACAGCTAAGTGAAACCAACTGTGGGCAGACGCTCTCTTTCTAAATGCATACATAAGATAAAGAAAACACATATCACTGTCTCGTTCTTATGTATGCATTTAGAAAGAGAGCGTCTGCCCACAGTTGGCTTCACTTAGGTATTTAGAGTGTTGCCTCCACTTTTACCTATAAGCTTCTTGACGACATCTACAAATTGGGTACTTGACACCAGACACCACCAATCAATTGACATACTTTTTATGAGCTGTCAAAACGAGATTCCTCCATAGATTTTGTATGACAATAGCGGCCTGTGACGTCACTAATTTACCAACTCAATTGACTAACTATTAATTGATTTCAAAGCAACTTAAAATCGAATTTTACACTTAATTGAAAATTTATCGGGTTTTCGGGGATAAAATAAAGTGTACTTTAATATAAGTTGTATTTTGGAATTATTGGTTAATGGTGTCAACAACCCAATTCTGTAAATTGTTCTAAATTTCCTAAACATTTCGATTTCGAAAATAAAGTTCCATTTTGTCAATTTTGACAACTGTCTAATCGTCGGTTAGTAAGTTAACGGACGATCAGAGCAGCAATTAAATGTAGCGCCTAATTAAAACATTTAAACATGGATTTGCGCTTGGTGAAACACTCGCTACTTTTAATGTCCGGTTAATATTTTAACGGCCGTTTAAACTAACAAACATCGTATGTTGAAACTAGGTCTAAGTCAAAATTCCATCCCATTTGACAAGTACGTTGGCGGTATCTAGTCGGAGCGCGCGGAGACCTATTAATAATCTAAGTACCACCTTATAAGTTATGACGTTGAGTTTATAAAGACAGCTCTAATAAAAAGAACTTCAAGAAGGGGTTTGTGGCTATGTAAAACCCTATGAATTGATCGGGCATGGTCAAGCTATTGTTTCTGTATATGGGTTAAGTTTGCCTGAAATAAATGAAAATTTAATTAATTTAATTTTATGCTTGCCGTGGACCAACCATTTCATAACGAGAACTCTCCGTGCTTCGGAAAGCACGTAAAATTTTTTAGTCTCGGCTGCCATTCCTACCTGCTGCAAGTCTTTGACAGTCGGCATGGGTAGTCAGAAGCCAGGAAGTTTGACAACCAGTCTTACCAGGGGGATATCGTGTATTCGTGTTACCCAGTAACTGGGTTGTGGAGGCCACATAGGTAGTATTCAGCTGCATCCGGTTAGACTGGAAGCCAATCCCCCCAACAAAGTTTGGAAAAGGCCAAAATTATACATGCGTGGAGTAAAATTGATATCTGACAGTTTTTGTATGGAAAAAAAATACAAAAATATAAAATGTAGATATTAGCAGGTTAACTTAAACTTGGTTTAAAATTTTATGTTATCTATAATTGACAGAGTTTTTTTATGAAAATGAAGAAGGCTGCCACTAAAGCGACGAGGGACAGAGAGGTGAGAAATGGAGAGACTTATTAAAAGCAGAGGATTTAGAGTAAAATACTGATTGGATGTTCACGATACGTCCCTCCTTTGCACATCACTGCATTAACAATAACAATAGTAATCTTTATTACACAAGAAAGAGGTACAATATTGTGTGAAGTCCCCGACTCCTGTGCTAGGTGATAAACCTGTTTACAAGAGTCAGTGCCCTCTGCCACTAGGAGAAACTAAAATCTTATGCAATTAGATTTAAAAAAAATAAAAGAAAAACTAAAAACTTTAATAATAAAAGCGGTTAAAAGAAGCCTGTATTGAGTATTGCGACTGTGTATGTGTGTGTGTGTGTGTGTAGGTGTAAGTGTGTTTGTGTGTAGGTGTATGTGTAACTGTGAATTGAATGATCAGGAGGGGTTTTCAGGAATCGCGAATTAGGTGAGAAATAGAGTAGGTATCTGTCGTACGTTAGCATTAATTTTACGAGACAGATACAATAATATTCTCTGTTTCGTCGTAGTTCAGCGACAGTAGCCATGGCTTAAGACTCTACTTGACTTGATAGTGTCGTCGCGCAAGTGCAGTACGACATTGAACAGATTCACAAATTGGGAAGCCAGTCCGTCGACTGCATAGATTGCTATCTAGTGGCATCGTGGAATGTCGGCGCAAGACAGAGCGGAGGATATAGAATTTTCACACCGTAAGTAGGTACTTGGGCTTCTGAGTACAACTGGGCTGTGGGGTAGTCCCTTTTACGGAAGTGCATAATTTTGAGAACTGCCCGCTGAGCTCGTTCCACCCTAAGCATTACGGTTTTGAAGGTCCCTCCCCAGACCGGAATATAGTAAGTGATGATCGACTCACACAGTGAACGGTATACTAGTGAAGCTGTTTCAATGTCGGCCGCATGTCTAAGCTCTTATAAAAACATTAGCTTACGAAGCCGGGAACAAAGATTATCCGTATGGGTGCACCAATCGAGCCTCTCGTCAATATAAACACCTAAATATTTGATATTTGTCACCATATCAAGGCAATTGCAATCGCATGGAGACGCGTCGTGACAAATATGCGCTCTTATTTTAGTTGAGTTAATAATGGTTTAGGTGAATTTGGAGGTTTAAACTGAATTACTTTGGTCTTCAAGATATTGAGCGTCAGTAGGTAAGTGGAGAGCCAGTCCATAATAATTCGCAAGGTAAGTTCAGTGCTTTGTTTAGCTTTATCCCAAGTCACATCGGATATCAATAGTGCTGTGTCGTCGGCGTAGGTAAAAATGTTGCAATGGGTGAGGGAGAGTTGGCAAAGGTCATTTATATTGTAGCGGTAGCGCGACCTCTGCGCGCCGCCATCCTGAAAGCATACACATGCGTCCTTCCGCCACGGAGCGCGAACGCAGACTAAAGCGCCCCTTAGAAGCGCGGGATATTTATGGTTTGACCCGCGGAGTGAATCGCGACCGCGATCGATCTAAATACTTCGGAATCCTGCGCTCTGATTGGTTGTACATATTTTAGCATTTAGGTATATCACTACGCATAGGTTTAAGTTTGTAATATAATAGGGCTCATTTTATTTTAATAAATCATTCCATTTTCTACACTCGCTCGGTGTTGTCATTTACCCATAAACTTTATACTAGAGGACACTCGCCTCTAAATTGGTGACCCGACAATCCTGAATCAAGACGCCTACCTTCAGATACTTCTAATAGTGAAGAACCGTCGAGATCAAGTGAAACAGCATCATGTCAAGGGATAATGCCGAAGATTTCTGTGACGCCCAAGGAACCGTGACAGCGAAGAGCGACGTGGCTACGGTATCATTACCAGCACGAATACCACCTTTTTGGCGCCAAAACCCCCGTCTCTGGTTCGCTCAATTTGAAGCCGCCATCGCCGCTAGCAAAATTGGAGAAGAACAGAGATTCAATCTCGTCGTCACACAGCTGGGCTACAACGATCTAGAACAAATTGGCGATATCATCCTCAATCCACCTAGTTCTGGCAAGTACACCGCACTCAAGAACAGGCTGATATCAACATACCAGGAATCAGACCATCGCCAGCTACAGAAATTACTCGGCGGCCTCGAACTCGGCGACCAGAAACCTACCCAGCTACTCCGCAAGATGCGTGATTTGAGCGGGAAACTCCTAACAGATGAAGCACTCCAAGTCATGTGGCTCAACCAGCTGCCCACGCAAGTCCGCGCCGTGCTCTCTGTAAACACCGAATCCACGCTCGAGATACTAGCTGCAATGGCCGACAAAATGATGGAGCACTTCGAGCCAGCATCAGTCGCCGCAGTCTCCACCGCAACCACGTCAAGTCAACGCGAAAGCCAACAGAATGCTGCATCCATGACGAACCTACAAGTCGATTTGTTATCAAAACAAATCGAAAAATTATCACTCGAGATCGCTGACCTACGCACGAGTCAACAACAGCGCGCGGCGTACCCCCGCCGCCCTCGCCCCCGTTCCCGCCACCAGTCCGCGTCGCGGCACCGCAGCGGTTCGCGCCAAAATTCCCGCGCGCCAAGCAAGCCGGGCGACGCTGATTGGCTGTGTTGGTATCACCACCGATTCGGAGAAGAAGCTCGCAGGTGTGAGTCCCCGTGTGCAACAAAGAAGCGGGAAAACTAGAACATACATCGACTGTGGCGGGAGTCGATGTTAATCAACGAAGCCACCGCCTATGCATCACCGACATTAACAACAGAGAGAAGTTTCTTGTCGACACCGGAGCCGACATATCTGTGTTAGCAGCAAGAAACAAACAATATTTGAAGCCGACAGAAAACACCTACAAATTATTCGCAGCGAACGGCACAGAAATATGTACCTACGGAGAGCGTACACTCGAGCTCAACTTAGGTTTACGTAGAAAATTCAGATGGACATTCGTCGTCGCTGACGTGAAGACATCGATACTGGGCGCAGATTTTCTAGTAAATCACAAATTACTAGTCGACTTACATCACCGAAGACTAATCGACCGCGTTACCGATCTCAGCGTTAACGCCGTCCAAGTACAGTCAACTGAAGAAACCGTCTACATAATCGACCGTAACCACGCATATCATGACATCCTGAAGAAGTATCCAGACATTCTGCGACCCATGTCACTCAAGACTCCGGCTAAACACGACGTAACACACAGCATAGAAACAACAGGACAACCTATTTACTCGAGGCCACGCCCCCTTCCTCCGAACAAATACAACGCCGCAAAACTCGAATTCGAAAAGATGATGGAGATGGGTATCTGCAAACCTTCGAAGAGTCCATGGGCCAGTCCACTACACGTCGTCAAGAAAAAAGATGGTTCACTACGTGTATGCGGCGATTACCGAAGACTTAACGCCGTGACTGTACCCGACCGCTATCCAATTCCGAGAATTCAAGACTTTACGTACCAACTACACGGGAAAAAAGTCTTTTCAAAACTGGACATGAAGATGGCATATTTTTCTATACCAATCGATGAAAAAGACGCTGCAAAGACCGCCATTATAACACCATTCGGTCTCTTCGAGTTTAACTGCATGACGTTTGGCCTACGCAACTCAGGTCAAACGTTTCAACGTTTCATGCACGAAGTATTACGTGGACTCGATGACATAGTATTTTGTTTCGTCGACGATTTACTTGTTTACTCAACGAATGAAGAAGAACACCAGCGCCACCTACATCAAGTACTTGAACGATTGAACAACTACGGTGTCACACTCAACATCGATAAGTGTGAATTCGGCACGAACAAAATACAATTTCTCGGATACGAAGTCACGCAAGACGGAATCAAACCCACTGAAGATCGCATTCAAGCAATAATCACCTATCCGAAACCAACTACAATACAAGAACTCAGAAGATTTTTAGGCATGATCAACTTTTACCGCAGCTGCCTACCTCATCAAGCCGAACATCAAAACCTACTAAACAAGTACCTACACAATAGCAAAAAGAACGACAAATCACCAATCGCCTGGACGCCTGAAGCCGAACAAGCCTTCGAACAATGCCGCCAAAGCATACTCGAGGCGACCGTTCTGACGCATCCAATACAAAACGCTCCGCTTTGTTTACTTACCGACGCATCTGATACCAGTCTCGGCGCCGTACTTCAACAGAAGGTTGACAACGTGTGGAAACCACTCGCCTACTACTCCAAGACAATGAGCGAGACGCAGCGAAGATACAGTGTGTACGACCGCGAACTACTTGCGATGTACACAGCTGTTAAGAATTTACGTCGACTGATAGAGGGCAATGACCTCACGATCTGCACCGATCACAAACCTCTAACGTACGCGCTTACAAGAACGCCGAGCAGTACCGACACACCAAGAAGAGAGCGACAACTTCACTACATAAGTCAATTCTGCACAAACATCAAGTACATTCATGGCGATAAAAACGAAGCAGCTGACGCGTTATCACGGATATCAGAAGTCGAACTACTGAACTCAACTATCGACTACAACAAACTCGTTCAAGAATATGAAAACGATGCTGAGTTACAAGCTTGCCTGAACAACCCCAAACTCAACTTTACCGGACTGACTATGCCCGGAGTTCAACGACCTATACTATGCGAAACATCTACAGCGAACATTCGACCTTATTTACCATCAACTTATCGTCTCGCCGCCTTCAAAGCGCAACATGAATTAAGTCATCCCGGAGTTCGAACATCGAGAAAAATCATAGCAACGAAGTACTTCTGGCCTTCTATGAACCGGGACATAGCTACATGGGCAAGGGCCTGCATTGGGTGTCAGCGCGCTAAAGTTCATCGACACGTGAAAAGCCCACTCGGTGAATTCCAAGAATCTACTAGGTTCGCACATACTCATCTGGACCTCGTCGGACCACTGCCGCTATCTAATGACTATAGATACCTAGTCACGATGATCGACCGCTGCACCAAATGGCCCGAGGCGATACCTACGC
The DNA here is from genome assembly GCA_947361185.1 of Charanyca ferruginea. Lineage (NCBI taxonomy): Eukaryota > Metazoa > Arthropoda > Insecta > Lepidoptera > Noctuidae > Charanyca > Charanyca ferruginea. The sequence continues at coordinate 23,706,541 of OX376059.1, read as the reverse complement.
GTGACATCACTGCTGAAACAGTAGCGAAAGCTGTGTACGACGGATGGATATCGCGATTCGGCTGCCCGCTACGTATTACTACGGACCAAGGACGACAGTTTGAGTCTGCACTGTTTACGTCGCTGATGAAGAAGTTTGGTGTCACTCGCATTCGGACCACTGCATTTCACCCGCAGGCGAATGGTCAAGTCGAGCGATGGCACCGAACACTAAAGTCCGCGTTGATGGCGCGATCGGCCTCAACACGCTGGAGTGAAGAATTACCCACAGTTCTCCTAGGACTTCGCACCGCACTTAATGAGAACACCTCCGTCAGCCCGGCCCAGATGACATACGGTACAACAATACGCATCCCGTCTGATTTCTTCGTGCCTACAACGCCGAATATCGAAGACGCCGAGTTTGTTCGCCAGCTGACTGAAACAATGTCGTCGTTGTCGCCTGTGAGAAGAACGCACTCAACGAACGCGAACACATTCGTGTACAAAGATCTCGCAACCTGTACACATGTGTTTCTGCGCAACGACACCGTGCGCAGACCGCTCACGCCACCCTACGACGGCCCGTTCGAAGTACTACACCGCAGCGAAGATGGAAAATTATTCACACTGCAACTACCGTTACGTACCGCCGTTGTGTCAGTCGACAGATTAAAACCAGCACATCTATACAACGAAGACAACAGTGACAACACACAGACTACAATAACGCCACTCTCGTCGCCGCCGTCGCCACCGCCGCCGGCACCGACAGCGCCAGCAACACCGCCACCGATCGCACCGACGTCGACTCAAGCTAATTCCAACTCATCAGCTGCACTTCATCCATCGAGCTCAACGCGCAACAACACCTACGTCACAAGATCCGGCCGCAGAGTGAAAAATAACGTACGCTTCGCTTGAGGGGGAGCTATGTAGCGGTAGCGCGACCTCTGCGCGCCGCCATCCTGAAAGCATACACATGCGTCCTTCCGCCACGGAGCGCGAACGCAGACTAAAGCGCCCCTTAGAAGCGCGGGATATTTATGGTTTGACCCGCGGAGTGAATCGCGACCGCGATCGATCTAAATACTTCGGAATCCTGCGCTCTGATTGGTTGTACATATTTTAGCATTTAGGTATATCACTACGCATAGGTTTAAGTTTGTAATATAATAGGGCTCATTTTATTTTAATAAATCATTCCATTTTCTACACTCGCTCGGTGTTGTCATTTACCCATAAACTTTATACTAGAGGACACTCGCCTCTAAAATATATATTTGAAAGAGTGTGGGTCCCAAGATACTTCCTTGAGGTATACCGTAGCTGATAAACTCTTCGTCACTAAGAACAAAATCAATTTTAACACATTGGCTACGCCCTCTGAGGTAATCTTTGTAAATATCTAGGGCCACACCACGTACCCCCATATGCTCCATTTTGGCATTAGTGGATAAAATGATGTGTAGCAACACCAACTAGTAATGGTGTGTACTTACTTGCTGGTAAGTAGCGGACATTATTGGGTAGACATTATGCCGATCACCTAACTTACAACCAAGTGGAGCTGGTGCCATCTTGCGGGAAAACCACATGACGTGGGTTGTCTGGACTTTCTCTGGATTGGACTAGCTGATGCTCGCGACATCGTCCGCGTGATTGTCGGTTATCAGGGGGGATTCATTTTTTTCTTAAAATAATAGTAGCGTTTGTTTCTCCTTGTAACATCAGCTATCTGCCAGTGAAAGTCCCGTCAAAATCGGTCCAGCCGTTTTATAGATTAGCTGGTACAAATAGACTAACACACAAACATTTTAAGCAAGTAGAGGGTAAGTAAGTAAGCTGGGCTTCAGTTCTAAGTAAGTCTTCACGCAATGGGTACCCGAAGATGGTCGGCGTCGCCGAGGCCGGCATAGTAAGAGGTGGCCAGATGATCTACACGCGTACTTGCCCAGCAGTAGGACAAAACGGGCTAATAAAAAAAAAATGGTTGTCTGTAAAGTCGGTCGGACGATAGTTTTACGTAATAACGTCATAAAGAAACATAATGGCTAACATATATAACATAAGCAAATAATGGCTTCCGTAGAGGTGGACGCAGCTTATTGCTTGGGCCGATCGTGCCTCTCTATCGCTTGTCCCGCGCTCTCGCTTGCACGCGGAACGTGACACATTTTTGTGCGTGCAGCCGGTGATCATCGATTTATAAGACGTTATCACGTCAAAAAGTAAGTAGGTACCGTGCGTATGTACTTTTTTATGCATTTAGTAAAAAGCTGTTATTTAGACTTTATAAACAGTCACTTCAATTTTATTTTTAATTTGTATTTTTATTAATTATAGAAGCTTTGATATTCGCCTCAAATTGAATACTTTTACGTCAGCGCGCTCATGCGGGGCTAGGTGTGATCATCTTTTGATTACATCTCAAACAAGAGAGTAAAAACTTCTTGCTATGATGTTGTCATTGTTGACATGTGTGAAACACTGTCATCAATCAACTGCCATTAATTTTGTACAATAATGGACATGAATGTTTTATTCGCCACATTATTCAATGTTATTTCCTATACTTGTTATTTTTTGTAGCATAGCTTACGTTAGTAATAAAAATGCAGGTACTACAATATTCCAGCCTTCACAAATAAAAAGTGACTGCTGGGGCCAAAGCGATATTGCCAAATTGATGGCTCGGAAAGCATTCGAGGAGTTAATTCCCCCAGAAGTAAGCCCAGATAGAGTCGACAATCGATACACGAAGCAGGTTCTGAAGTATTTCAAAAGTGCGCTGCAGAATGTTGAAACGTACAACGATCCCAAAACTGCATTGATACTCAAAGAAGCACTGTCAGACACTATTGGAGCACACCTCAAGAGTGACATACTACCTACTGTTAGATTTGCTTATTACGCTGGTTACGTTTCTTACCGAGATGCTAGGGACCTCCACGATTTTTACGAACGCCTCAAAGTAAACATGAATACTCAAGGTCGGGGATGGAGGCGGCCTACACGTCTGCCTCAGTGGTCAAACCTGACTGTAGCTAAAATTCAAATCGGATCCGGAAGGCTGTTAGACCCTTGCGCTTCTTTAGTAATAAAACGCGATTCTAATAACTGCATTCATTTGCCGTCTCCTAAAGTAGATGATGATCACAAACCGGAAGCTATCACCCTGCCCTTCAAGTCACAGGAACTTGTGAGTTTAACATCTCCGAACTCGGAGAACATGCTCTTGAAGTATTACACGACCGCGTCTAGGTGTATATTGCAGAGTTCTCCAGCTACATGTCGTCACCCAGATTTCGTTACTTTGAATAACGAGCTGTGGCATTGGATGAAACGTGATGTTGCTCCACATCTCGTTGACGAGAAGTTATATACAGCGTACGGCGGGGTCCTAAGAATAGCTGCTGCAGTACAAACTTATGGAAAAGGTTTGTCGAGGCGAAATCTCTTTGACTACCAACCTCCTAGTATAGTTAAATGGAATCCGTGGAACGCGCTCGCTCAATCTTATGTTGGCGTAAACACAGACTGGAGTCCAAGACTGTACATCTGTTTAGTTTTCTTTTTGGCAGCGATAATATGCCTAATGCAAATTGGTTATAATTACCTGTTTGCCGATGATTATACATGTGGTTGCAAACGTAAATCGGGAAAATCATCTTCGCATACAGTCGCGTATGCGACGGTAGACAGTAATTTCCCAGCCGTGCTGCCACAACAAAAAGCTATTTATTACAACGAAAAGAAACCTGTGAGGAAGCATAATCCTTCCCGAAGTAAAACGTCTTCCATAGGGTCTCTTCAGACACACAAAGTATATGACTTGAATGAGAACACAGAAAAACTGATGGCCGTAATAATGAATGACAATGAAGACACTGATGGATCATCGCCGTCCAAGATTGATAGCGAAGAGGATTATGGTGACAAGCGTCTGGCTATAGCTGACGTAGCTAATGATACAAGGCCGAAGAGTCCGCCACGAATAGAAACTGCCGTGGCGCAATTAACAATTAAAAAGTCACAGCATTCGGAAAAAAAGGCTTCAGGACCAATGTACTCGACTAGTACTCTTACTCGGTCGGATGGGACTTACTGTCCCGAAAAGGCAAGCGACACTGGCTGGTCGGGTTCCAGTAGCAGCACATCAGGCAAGACAATTAGTTCCACCAGTTCTAAGTCCCGCAGTTGTAGGACGAGAAGTTCCCGCGACTTGGCCTGGACCCGGCACGTTATATCCAAGCACTCGGGCAGAGGTCCAAAACCGTCCCCGACTGCTCCCAATGACACAGAGTTAGACGCTAACTCTTTTACCACACCGCCTTCACGCCGGTAGCGATTTGTTATTAAACCCTTTAACGTTGATAGGTATTTATTTGTATTACGTTTAATTAGTATTATTGTATAAGACTGTTGGATATTTAAGATGTATTTAAGGTTTTATTAAGAACATATTATATTGCTGCATGCTAATGTCGTTTTATTAATTTTCATTTATTTTTAGGGTTCCGTATCTCAAAAGGAAAAAACGGAACCCTTATAGGATCACATTGTTGTCCGTCTGTCTGTCTGTCAAGACCTTTTATCTCGGGAACGCGTAGAGGTATCGAGTTGAAATTAAAACTTAGGTCCAAGGTCCCTTGAAGCTGTGAAAAAAATCAAAGTTCTAAGTTAACGTGAAAAAAAGATGTGGCCGTACAAAAAAACGTACTTTTCGACACTCAAGAGAATCAAAATTTATAGGGCACTTTCCATTGACCGAGAACTATGAAATTTGGTAAGTAATATCGTCTTATATTATAAATACAGAGGGAAAAGTCTGAAAACTATAGGTACATTTGTAATTAAATAAAAAAATATATATTCTTTATACATAGGTATATACATATACTAGCGGGCCCGGCAGACGTCCTGCCCCGAAAACAAAAAAAAAAACTTGAGAGGTGTCAAGGGACACCCGGATGGAACGAAGTTCCTTTCGATTAATTAGTGAAGGAATTGTAATAAAATTTTATTACAATTCCTTCACTAATTAATGTGATGCGTTAAAGTGAATTTAAGTGGTTTTAAGCCAGGGCAAAAAAAAAGCGAGGAATGAAAAGTTATTATGGCTGCTTACATTGTAAGTAAGTAATTTTAAAGATTAACATTTCTTATCATGTTAATACAATGCGTAGTTATTTAGATAGAAAGACCAATAAATTATTTCTGCGCCATCTATTGGCCGTTCGCAATTCGATCTCGAAGAGCACAGTTGCGCCAATAACGTTAATAGATGGCTCTTAAATCAAATATACAAAAGTGTCGTGACAACTTTTCGTAAGAATTTTTTCCGTCTAGCCTTTCACAACGCGCGATAAGGAACTTCGTTCCAAAAACCGACTACACCGCCACCTACCGGGTCCAATTGTGAATTTAAACCATTCTCGAATCCACATGAACACACACAAAAGGTTTCATCAAAATCGGTCCAGCCGTTGAGGAGGAGTTCACTTTCATACACACGCACAGAAGATTTTTATAGGTGTAGAAGATTAAATATTTATATTATGTTATATTTATATTAAAAAGCTGAAGAGTTTGTTTGTTTGGTTGAACGCGCTAATCTCAGGATCTACTGGATCGAATCGAAACATTATTTTTGTGTTGGATAGTCCATTTACCGAGGAAGGCTATAGGCCCATGCGAAGCCGGGTCGGGTCGCTAGTTCTTTATATAGAACGAGCTTTTGTCCGCGATTTGGTCCGTGTGAATGTTGGTTATCGCAGATGCAGACGAAGTCCCGAATTAAAAAGTACCCTATATGCTTTCCCAGGGTTCAAGCTATTTTTTGTCATACTAAATTTCATCAAAATCGGTTCAGCCGTTTCATCGTAGACGCGTAACAGACAGAGTTAGGGCTACTTTTTAATCCGGGACTTCGTCTTCATCCGCGATAACCGACATTCATGCGGACGAACTCGCGGGCAAAAGCTAGTAAATTATATAAAGAGATAAAATTGTTCCTGTTAGTACTGGCTACTGATTCGAGTAATGTAGGTAAGTACTTAGGTAGGTACAAAAAAAACTATCACTAGAAAGCTACATTTTTGGAACAATAGATGTCTACACGGATGAAGCCGCGGGTAGTAGGTACCCAAGAAATCTACAGTTTCATGTAGGTACCTAGCCAGTTACCTATTTAAGTACCTACCGTATATAATAATTAGCTTGAATGTATATGTAAATCTTCGCAATCAAGATAATTTAATACATTTTTGAGATAAATATATACATTTTAGGCTGGTTATGGCTAACTCAGACTATACCTACCTAATCTGGCCATAAATACTGTTACAATTAAAAATAAGAAAGATATTACATTTGAATTTGGAATCTGTCATTTTTATGCGTTTGTTAAGCCAGCTTAGGCCTGCGTCAGATTGTTCATTAAGTTTTCTAATTTTGGCGCCAATACATTGTACAGTCGACTACAAAAAAATGTATATCCCCTAAAGTTACAAATACATGTACCCATTTAAATAAGTGTACATACTTTGTTACAAATAATTGTACACATGAAACATGACGCATATATGTATTCACTCAATGTGCCTAATTAATGTATACAGCGAGATGGACACTGTAATGTGTACGCTCTGAAACAAATTATTGTATTCACACTTAGTTACAAAAATATGTATACAAGATACGTTCTAATTTTAAATTTCAGAAATTCTGTCAAAACCATTGAAAACTCTTGGGATGGTATAATATGTGTAATAGTATTTTTCTGTTATGATGACACTTATAAATCAATATTCATATTATAACGAGGTAAAATTTGTTTGTATGTAGGGGGTAATCTCTGGAACTAATTCCTCTTTGGACAGAAAAAACTTAGGTTAATTTAGGTCGACGTCAAACCCTGCAGACAGAAATAGGAGCCCCGCGCAAGATTTATAATTTCTTGCCAAAATGTGGAGTAGACTATTGTTATAAGTTAAAGAATATTATAGATAAGTTATATTATTAAAAGCAAGACATCGATTTAAGTTTCAATAATTTGTTTTATGATTCAATAGTTTAAATTTTATCTATGTCCAAATAATGTTACTTAAGTTTAGTTTCTGTATGGAAAAATAAACAGGTTGAATAGAAAACACCTTCTTTTTATGAGTCGAATAAGAGAAAAATAATGTAAATAAGTAGCGAATATAATTTGTAACTTTGTAAGTCAACTTCTATAAACAAATGACACGCCAATGACGTCATGCACGAAAAGAAAGAGAAAACAAGTATTCCGGCACTATTCTAAAATTTAAAAATAGAATATTAGACCTGTATATATATTATTGCAACCAAATATGAACACAGTAATTCGTTTTAGAGCGTACACATTACAATGTAATTTTAGCTGTGTACAGACGCCAGCACATCAAGCCATACCTAACTGTCAAATTTTCCCAATTAAATATGAACCTTATGCTTTTGTGATAAAGTTGAAAATCTATCAAAGAAATTTGACAGATTGTAGTAGCTTGATGTGCTGGCCTCTGTACATAAAATTGGCACATTTGATAGGAACATAAATCTGGCATACATCATGCCTACTAGTATTTGTAACAAACAATGACGACATCATGAATGGATACATATTTTTATAACTTTCAAATGTATACATCTTTTTGTAGTCGACTGTACAATATTTTGCGATATTAAAATGGAGTGGGGTGAGAAAGAGAACGGAATCGCTGTGATTGCATTACACAAAGTAGGTATGGAGCGAAATGCAATTTTTAAAACTCTCCATACGCTTGGTATTAGTCAAATGTTTGTGTACCGGGCTATTAATAGGTACAATGAGACCTCCACTGTTTGTGACAGAAAAAGATCTGGCCGTCCACGTTGTGGTCGTACGAAAAAGGTGGTCAAAGCAGTAAGGGAAAGAATTCGAAGAAATCCTGTCCAAAAGCAAAAGATTTTATCTCGGGAGATGAAGATAGCACCCAGAACCATGTCGCGTATTTTAAAAGATGACTTAGGACTTGCAGCGTATAAGAGACGCACTGGTCATTTTTTAACTAATAATTTAAAAAAGAATATGGTGGTAAAATCGAAACAACTACTGAAGCGGTACGCAAAGGAAGTTTACGGATGAGAAAATCTTTACAACTGAGCAACATTTTAACAAACAAAATGACCGTATTTATGCTCAAAGCTCTAAGGAAGCTTCCCAATTAGTCGACAGATTGCAACGTGGGCATTATCCGACTTCAGTGATGGTTTGGTGGGGTGTTAGCTATGAAGGAGTGACTGAGCCATATTTTTGTGAAAAAGGTATCAAAACATCGGCACAAGTGTATCAAGATACCATGAGAACTGATCACTTTTCCGAATTATTTTTGTCCGAATTTCATTTTACCGAAAACTATTGACCGACGTCTTTTTTGCTATAATTATGCATTATGTGACATATTTTTAGATCATCGAAGTATCATGTGTCATAACGTCGGCCTAATTCGTTAACCTCCTAAGTCCATTTTTTCATAGTTTACAGGACGAAGAAAAAACTGAATAATATCTATATTAATTTAGCAATCAAAATTCTGAAAATCCCGTTGGTTTCTATAATTTTTCTTGATATTTTAACAATATAATTAGTAGCATAACTTATACACATTTTATAGAATTCGATAAAACTATTATTTTTAGCAGTTTTTCAAGGTGAAGATTCAATTTGCTTGAGGACATAGCAGTTTTTGACTTAAATTTAGTATGGTGTATAGGTTAATTAATTGATAGCAGGTTTGCATAGTGGAGATTGGCTGGTGGTCAGAAAGCAGTTTTTCGGGCATAGCATTTGTCACCTTTTTAGGCTACTATCGCTGTTATTCCTTAAACGTTACGGTAGATGTTAGACTGAACTTTTTGACTGACATAAAAAGTAAATTTTGCCAAAAAATGGATAACTGAGGCCCCAATAGGATTTAGCAGGTTTGCATTGTGGAGATTGGCTGGTGGTCAGAAAGCAGTTTTTCGGGCATAGCATTTGTCACCTTTTTAGGCTAATATCGCTGTTATTCCTTAAACATTACGGTAGATATTAGACTGAACTTTTTGACTGGCATAAAAAGTTAATTTTGCCAAAAAATGGATTTAGCAGGTTAACGAATTAGGCCGACGATAAGTATTATTTTACCGAACTATGTTTCTCCGATTTACAAAATAACTTTTTCCTATTGGCCGAAGTCTCTTTTGAACTATTTTCATTTGCCAAATGATTTATAATTGCCATACTTTCAACAACATTTTACGGAATATTATTTGATCACAAATATATAGCCGGTTACTTGGTAGCATTTTCAACATTAAATTAATATAGTGTCATAAAAAGCCAATATGTTACAAAATTTTGTGACAGAAACGAATCGCTGTAAAACCGACTTCACGCAGTCTTGTCTGCCCTACACCTAGAGTGTAATTTAAGAACGCGTAGGCGCGGAGGGGTGGGGCGGCCCGCGAGCTGAGGAGCAGACAATAAGCTCGCGTGGGGCCGCCCAGACCCCGCAGCGCCGGAGCCGTGACAGAAACAATGCTTGTGCATGTTGCATGCTTGCTTGCATGTTTCATGCTTGTTTGCACGCTGCATGCTCGCTTGCATGCTTGTTTGCATGCTGCATGATTGTTTGCATGCTGCATGCCCGCTTGCATGCTGCATGCATACTGCATGCCTGCTTGCATGCTGCATGCTGAATCTTTATTTGCAAGCTTCTTACTGCGACCACCTGTTCTATTAAGTGCCATTGCATTTAAATAATTAATGAAACAAAAAAGTAGGAAACTATCTGAAAATAAATTAGTTTTGAAAGCTCTTTCAAATATTTAATTTCACTCAAATTGTCTTTAATTTTCAATTTTTTGTTTTTTCTTTTCTTTAACGACGTATTTTTTTTTCTGGTGGAGTACCGGTTATCATTGACTCAATATCAGACATATTTACTTCTAGGCGTTTGGTGAAATATGGTAATTAAAACAGTGGTATAACGAATGTTCGAACAAATGTTATTTCGGGTAAGTGTAACTTCGGTAAAAAGCTTTTCGACCAAATGAAACGTCGGAGCAACGAAAAAAAGCGAATTGATAATAGGTCAACTGATACAGTGGCAGACGTGACTTCGATGAAGTAAAAAAATACGAAACGAGAAAATTTAAAAGTTTTAGGTGAAATGAAATTCGGTCGACCATTTGGAATGGGCAACTAGATTCAAATTTTACATTATGACGTTCAAAAGTGCCTTTTAATGGTCTAATTGAAATAAATGATTTGACTTAGACTTTTGACTTTGGTCAAATATTTTTCGACCTTATAGCCACGGGTGTAACGTGTAATGTAATCCACCGTGTAATATAACACCGATTCTACGTGTGGACGGCACTACGAGCATTACATGTAACGCTCCACACGTAGAATTCGTGTTACATTACACGGTGGATTACATTACACGTTACACCCGTCTGGATCCGGCTTTAGATATGTAACCAGATACCATTCTTGAGAAGGTAGTTAAGCCCCTTAACAATACCATGTTCAATAACCAAGTATTATATACCTAGTCTTGCCATAGGTAAATATTGTCACGAAGTAAAAAAAAAATTTTTATTGCAAATAATATTTATTACTTTTACAGTGTGTTAGTTTAATACATAAATATAAAACAATTTAAAATATAAAAAGCTTATTCGAAGTGGTCTCCATTGGCTGCAATTCAGTCCTTTAAACGTTGAGGCCAGTTATCAATAGAAGCACGCACTCTTTCCATGGGAAAATTCTTTACTGCCAATCGTATGGATTGTTTTAGGGACTCCAAATTATCATGGCGTTTAGAGCAAGCCGTACTCTCTAAAACTGACCATAAATCATAATCCAGCGGATTAAGACCGGGACTAGACGACGGCCAGTCTTCAGCTCTGATGACGTCCGAAACGTTCACTTCCAACCAAGACTACGTGGACCGAGCTTTATGACCCGGCGCCGAGTCTTGTTGGAAGGACCATACTTGGTTATTGAACATGGTGTTGTTATGGGGCTTAACTACCTTCTCAAGAATGGTATCTTGATACACTTGTGCCGATGTTTTGATACCTTTTTCACAAAAATATGGCTCAGTCACTCCTTCATAGCTGACACCCCACCAAACCATCACTGAAGTCGGATAATGTCCACGTTGCACTCTGTCGACTAATTGGGAAGCTTCCTTAGAGCTTTGAGCATAAATACGGTCATTTTGTTTGTTAAAATGTTGCTCAGTTGTAAAGATTTTCTCATCCGTAAACTTCCTTTGCGTACCGCTTCAGTAGTTGTTTCGATTTTACCACCATATTCTTTTTTTAAATTATCAGTTAAAAAATGACCAGTGCGTCTCATATAGGCTGCAAGTCCTAAGTCATCTTTTAAAATACGCGACATGGCTCTGGGTGCTATTTCATCTCCCGAGATAAAATCTTTTGCTTTCGGACAGGATTTCTTCGAATTCTTTCCCTTACTGCTATGACCACTTTTTTCGTACGAACACTACGTGGACGGCCAGATCTTTTTCTGTCACAAACAGAGGAGGTCTCATTGTACATATTAATAGCCCGGTACACAAACATTTGACTAATACCAAGCGTACCTATGGAGAGTTTTAAAAATTGCATTTGGCTCCATACCAACTTTGTGTAATGTAATCACAGCGATTCGGTTCTCTTTCTCACCCCACTCCATTTTAATATCGCAAAATATTGTACAATGTATTGACGCCAAAATTAGAAAACTCAATGAACAATCGTATAAAAATGACAGACTCCAAATTCAAATGTAATATCTTTCTTATTTTTTGGCCAGACTAAGTACCTACTTGTCTAGATGACACACACATCACACATTGGCCGTACCAAACGGCTCAAATAAAGTCTACTTTTGGTAGACTCGCTAGTATATATATTAGTCTATGGACTCGCTTCTCACATTTGAATTAGGTAGCGATACTGTGCTCTCGAAAAAGTTCGAATTATACCGGTTTTTGCTGTCAAAATGTGTCGCAATTATGTGGGAAAACCAATGATATTCTAATGGAAAACCGTATAATAACACAAAGATCACTTTTCATTGATAAGTTTTGTTATTGAACGACTATTTTTGAAGAAGCCACGATATTTTGATTCGATACTTTGTAGGTACAGTGATTATCCTGTGTTGCCAGTTTTTTACTAGGGAGATTTGACGAAACTATGGGAACTATGGGTGGTTATGGAATTATTCATTATTATTCTTCGTAAATCATGCAATATAGTTAGTAGCTGTATTCAGGCAATTAAATCAAACAAAATATTAAAATGTCATAAATCAGTTAGGGTTCGAGATGAGCATTGCTCATCTCGAACCCTAACTGATTTATGACATTTTAATATTTTGTTCGAGGAGAGTATTGTACATGCTTCGTATGTAATTATTAGAGACTCTGTCTTTATAAACAGATATGTCTTAAAATAATTAATCAGTTTGACGGTCATACTTATTACAAAAATATCGTATTTTGATCTATAAATTACAGTATTTCTTTTTCACTGTGTTTATTGTTGTATATTAAATAAAATACTAATCGACAAAATATAACTTCATTTAACTTGTTTTGTGTAACCATCTTCTTGTTAATTAATGGAAGAAAAGTAAGCTAATAATAATTTGGAGTAGGCATCCCTAAACACGCACACTTGACAGTTTCACTACAATAAGTACACGGGCGGGCGACGGCCCGACGGGCGGTACTCACACAAGTCGCGCAAATGAAGACTAGTGGTGAGACGTACTAGGTAAAATGCGTACTGAGTATTAGAAGTACGCGTACGCCTAAATACTTGTTCCAAAAACCTGCTCCACAAGTATTTAGGCGTCTCTAGTCCATTGACGTTTCCTTACGTGTAAATGCCGCAAGTATTTAGAAGTACGTACGCGTTTATTTAAAGTTTAGGAATGAAAGTTGAATCGTCGGGCTAGCCAATAGCCATTACCTACTCTGGTAAGAACAGCAATTGTTTACTTACTAATTATATTAAATAACAGATGTTATGTTGGGCAACTAGAATCAATTTTTTCTCAATTTTGATGTTCAAAAGTGCCATAAATCTAATTGAAATAAATTGTTTGACTTTGTTAGAAAATTATAGCAGGCATATATTTCTGAATTATTTCAGAAATGACCATTGCCCCCCCCCCTGATCTCCGAAACTACTGAGCCTAAAATGTTGAAAAAAGAAAACAATATATATAGTTCATTGCTTGTAGATTACAGGAAAACCTATAAGTTTGACCCCAATTGACATTGTACGGGACCCTCTTCACGCTAGTTGAATTCGAACTCACAGGATAGGTATTTACATTAATTTATATTTTTGTACATTTTATTTAGTTTTTATTACCACCATTTGCAATAACAAGACTCAATCATGCAATGCATGCAATGTTAGGTAGTTAAGTTTTAACATAAACAAACACTCACAAATAAACAACAACAATTTTTTAATTACCTAAAAAATGCTGACGCGCGCGCCGTCATTACCAACAGAACTGTTGTCGTCAAGACCAAGACCAACTGAACCAACCGTCTTGAATTTGAATTCGCGTCTCATAATGCGATTTGCAAAACACAAAAAATAGTCTAAACTTTAAGACATACGTTCGATTTTCGAACATAACGCTACAAATTCGACGTCAAAAGTTCTAAATACTTAATACGTATTTTGCCAAGCATTCAAAAAACAGTCTTAACTTTCTAATTATACGGTCTATTTTCGGTTGGCGTTGGTAGTCAATACACTCACACATTCGTTCACAGACCGCGTCTCCGATTGTGTCCGCGTCTCCGTCCTCCGAGTCTCTGCGAGTGTCACGAGTCGCAAGTGCCTCGAGTTTGTGTGCTTGTTCACGTCTCGCGTCTCGCCATACTTCATACTTCTGTATACTCGATACGCGTTTGTACGCCGATCAGGGGCGTAGCAACCGATAGTGGCGCCTAGGGCACGCATCATTAGTTGCGCCCCTATGTATTTATTTAAATCTTAAAACAGATACAGTAATCATTAATCATATTACATACAAAACAGAGATTTATTATCTTTTTTATAATGTTAATCCATAAATAGGACAACTGCATTTACAACTGCACCTTCCTGGTCTTCTTGAACGCAAACATATACTTAGATGATGTTTTCGAAATTTGTTTTATGTCTCTTCTCGCTCTACACTAAGCAAATCTAGGTCGCTTAATCTTTCTTGATCTTTCTAAAAGCACAGTATAAGTACGACCGTACTAAAAGATCGCTCACAACTTGCGATTGATACTGCAATTGTAAACAAGCAGAATTTGAAAAGAAATGCGCAGATTTGGAATACGATTTCATCCCCGCTTCACAATTTAATTCAAGTAGTTCTTCTGATTTCTTTAGGTTGGTTTTTCTTATAGATATTAGCATTTGAATATCCAATATTTCTTCGTATAACTGGCCTCCGTCGCAACATCGCAACTATAGAAATCTCCAAATTATTTTCATTTATTTTTTAACCGTCGCAGCCGTAACACAGAGTTGTAACATCTAAAACCAGAATACTCAGAATTCTAATCAAATACAAAAAATTAATTGCATCTCAGTGGAAGGAGTATTTAACCCACTTCAAAAAAAAGGAGGTTCTCAGTTCGACCCGTATGTTCGTATGTATGTATGTATGTTTGTCCGCGATTATCTCCCGCTTGGCTGAACTGATTTTGATGCGGTTTTCATAAGTGTTTGTTACATTCTGGAGAAGGTTTTAGTATCAACAAACAGAAATTTATTCAGCGCTTTTTGAAAAAATCAACAAATACCGAGAAGACGTTTTCGTTTCTTCCATCGTTCTATCTTTGGAGGACTTTCTATCTCTGTTTTAACTGTGTTGCCGTTACTTAGTGGATTTGGGTGACAAGGAAGCACTAAAAAGTGGAAAATAAAATCTTTTTTGAAAAATGAGAACCGCCTTAAAAAAAAACTAAAAAGTGATAAATAACTTTAGCACAGAACACACATGACTTTAGTTTCGGAAGTCGGTGGCAATACAAAACAACAAACAGAACAAATCCACCGACTTCCGAAACTAACGTCATGTGTTCTGTGCTAAAGTTATTTATCACTTTTTAGTTTTTTTTAAGGCGGTTCCCTTTTTTAAAAAAAGATTTTTTTGACATTGTTTCTCGCGATAATGGGATATGGTACAGGACAATACAAAGTGAGCTTCCTCACATACCATGGAGTGCCAATGTGAAGCTAAATCGTAAGCAAATTGTAATTCCTCATAGGTTGCGTTCCGGACACATGCCCGTTATTAATTTCAACTTTTCTATGAATGTTGTTGAAGATTTGAAGGTATCACTTTTTGATGTAGTGTGTCCGGAGGAACGCCACTCATAGAGTCATAGGGAGTGGTGCGTTCCCAGCTCACTCTGCGCTTATTCGCGAAGCGCGGGAATCGTAAACGTGATTGTTTGTTATGAAGTAATAAAGTGAAAATAACATACTTAATGGTTTATTGTACTGTATTTAGATTTTTAAATTTAATAATTGGCTATTTTTGCGCCCCCCTTCGAAAGGCGCCCGGGGCACGTGCCCTACTTGCCCCACCCTTGTTACGCCTCTGACGCCGATGAGAGACTTCGCCTTGGGTGAGACCTTAAAACCTGCTGCCGTAAATACGTTTCATCTCTAGAAGACGGTTGTTGCGCGTCGTTTGTTTGCATTGCTCTATCTAGACAGGTATATAATCAAAGGTTTCGGACTTCATCAGAGCTGAAGACTGGCTGTCGTCTAGTCCCGATCTTAATCCGCTGGATTATGATTTATGGTCAGTTTTAGAGAGTACGGCTTGCTCTAAACGCCATGATAATTTGGAGTCCCTAAAACAATCTATACGATTGTGTGTGTGAATTTTTCCATGGAAAGAGTGCGTGCTTCTATTGATAACTGGCCTCAACGTTTAAAGGACTGTATTGCAGCCAATGGAGACCACTTCGAATAAGCTATTTATATTTTAAATTGACTCGGTAATAAATATTATTTGCAATAAAAAAAAATTATTTTTTCTTCGTGACAATATATTTTATGGCAAGACTAGGTATAATAGTATAATGTACTCTGTGCCTAGGGCTGTGCCAAGAAGCTTATAGATAAAAGTGGAGGCAACACTCTAAATACCTAAGTGAAGCCAACTGTGGGCAGACGCTCTCTTTCTGAATGCATACATAAGATAAAGAAAACACATATCACTGTCTCGTTCTTATGTATGCATTCAGAAAGAGAGCATCAGCCCACAGTTGGTTTCAAGCTTTTGTTCGAAGTGTTGGCTCCATTTATACCTATATCTTCATGGGCTGTGCGGACGTGTATGCTCACTGAGCATTTACTGCATACATACACACTCGTTGCAAGTCGAGGCAATCATACTTTACTCTATGGAGGCAACTTAGAGCTAATGGACCTTACTCACCATCCTTCTTGCTGTACGTCCCGCCATGCGCCAAGGTCGCCATGCAAAAGTACCGTGAAAAAAAGCAATTAATAATAATTATTGACGTACAGCAAGCTTACTCACGGTCATTTTGCATCGTGCATGACCTTGGCGGGACGTACAGCAAGAAGGATGGTGAGTACAGCGTTTAACGCTCTGCCTCAGTGCGAACCTGAAGCCGCGCGCGCGTTCTGTTCTGTGCGCACGCACGGGTGGTAGGTAGTTACGTTGTGTTGTGCGTAAGGTGTCATAGTGAATTAATAGCGACTGATAGTCCTACTATACTACACTCTTTGGTGACTGACTTCGAATCTCTGCATGAACTTGTAAGCGTGCTCGGCTTGAGCATGAGGCTTGCATCATGCGTGCCATGCGTGGTTATTTGCGTGCTCAGCTAGAGCATGTCCCAAGGCCTTTAAAAATGTTGATGAACCATTCGCAGCGCACGCCTCGTGACGTGATTTCTGTACGTGGCAATGAAAACGTAGCTAGTTCATGCTCCAATGGAGTCAAATAACCTTTTTTGCGCGCGTCGTATTATTTTCATTTCGTGGATTGTTTCGTGGCTTTTTTTAGTTATTTGTAAAAAATGTTTGAAGCGGCCGAAATCTGTTCCTAGCTTAATAATTAATGCCGTAGGCAACACAAACCGTAAATGTCAAATTTCCAAAGAAAAGAAACTAAAGAAAGATAAAAAAGGTGATATTCGCGGTTAAGTGTTCGTTAAAATTTTCGCATGTTCCTGAATTTCAGGCCAAATCAGCCTGAAATTAGTATTGACAAAATCATGATCTTTGTTTTTGGTCAGAATCCTTTCATTTCTTTTGACTAAACTTCAATATGTCGAGAGTAAGTACTTTTCAAATATTTTGTCGGTAAATCGCAGTGGATTAAATATTTCTGGTGTTTAGATTTAAGATTTGGTAAGATGTAATAAGATATTAATTAACTAAACTAAAACACTAACAGTGCAATCGTTATTATCAGTCGGTTTGTTAAGCAAATGCACATGCATTGATAATGCACTATTTTCAGGATATCAGATCATTTTTTCAATTGAAAAAGCCACAGAAGCCCTCTACTACAGTTGAGGACGATGACGACGTAATTCCAGAGTCTCCAGATGTTCAAATCATTAAAAATAAAGTAAGTTTTCTATAATGAGATTTGAAATATTTAAAATGTCTTTGTTTGCTAAAGATGTATAGATAATATTAAAAGTTAAGGGTCTCTCGTTACAGTATTATTTATAATTTGTTTTTTAGAAAAAGGATACAAAGAAAAAGCGTGTAATTAATGATGATTCTGACGAAGAAATATTCTCATCTAAAAAGGCAAAGAATAGCAATGAAGTCCAGACATCCAATAAAAATAAAAACAAATCTCCTAAACCTACCCTCAAAGAGGTTAAAGTAATAGACATGTTTGGTAATGCTCCCATAAAAAGAACCGAGCCATTAGTTAAGAAAAAGAAAAATACAGAACTTGGCATCCATTCTGATGATGAATTTGAAAAAAGCCTGTTGGAAATTGACAATGCTGAGCTAGATGGAAAACTAAATGATAAAAAAGTAGCCGGCCATGACAAATCCTCCACTGAAAAGGAAACACCATCAACATCAGAAGACAAAACAGAGAATTTGAACAAAGTACCCAATAGCGAAAAATCGCATGATAAGAAACACCAAACCAGCTCTAATTCAGACTCAAAAAAGCATGACGGACATAAGTCATCAAAGAAAACAGATGAAACCAAACCATCAAAGACAGCTGAAGAGAGTAACAAATCAACGAAGACTGATGGAACCAAGACAAAGAAACCTGACAATGATAAACCATCTAAACCGGATAAAAAACATAGCCAATCAGTATCTTGTGAAAGTGAAAGTAAAAAACATAAAATTGAGCACAGTAAAAGAAAATTTGCTGAATTTGTTGACGACGATGCCAATCATGATCATGGTAGTAAGAAGAAAAAGTTGGATGAACACGTAACGGGAAATAAAAATAATAATGAGCTATTCGCTATAGAGGATGATAAGGAGACAAATAAACGGAAAATAAATAAAAGCTTGAATGAGTCTGGTAAGATATTATTAGCTATTTTAAATACCTATGTTCTTTAAATGAGCCTCCAGGGGCATTTTTAAATAATGCCCACATTATTTTTGTGTAGTATGTTGTGGTGCACCATGACTACTTCTCTTGAGTATGTAATTTATGCATTTTCGATGTTAAAGACATCACATCAAATATAAGAATTTCACGTAACACCAAAACATTTTTTCCCGATCCCAAATAAATAAAAGCTTGAATGAGTCTGGTAAGATATTATTAGCTATTTTAAATACCTATGTTCTTTAAATGAGCCTCCAGGGGCATTTTTAAATAATGCCCACATTATTTTTGTCTAGTATGTTGTGGTGCACCATGACTACTTCTCTTGAGTATGTAATTTATGCATTTTCGATGTTAGACATCACATCAAATATAAGAGTTTCACGTAACACCAAAACATTTTTTCCCGATCCCAAAGAAATGATAGCATCATCACAAACAAGAAAAATAACCATATTTGCACTATCTAGCATATAAAGGACAGCAATTGGATGAAAAACTGGCCTTTGTTAACTAAAACTATACATGAAACAGGCCCATTATCAAATTTGAGACACCTTACGTTATAGTAATATAATAATGTTTCCAACTACCAAAAGATATTGGGTTGTGGATTCATAGCAATTGCTCCATATAAATTACTGGTATTTGGCTTCATCTGGTTAGATTGTAAGCCAACCTAGAAATGGGTAAAAGCTAGGCAGATGAAAATCCTATTAAAAAGATTTCTTTAAAAAAATAATCTTTTCTATTTACAGTGTTAACAGATGAAGAGAGACATGAAAGGAGAATTCATTCAGCCACTTTATATAAAAGTTATTTGAACAGATCTGGACCCAAACATTTAGGAGCTAAAGAGATTCCAGAGGTATGTCTATGTTATAGTTTTTGTGGCTTTATTAAACTCATCAGATATTTATTTTTATTGTGCTTAGGGCAGAAATCTAAACTCGCTTGCTTCCAGCCCCGATTATGTCCGCATCAAAGTTGATATATTATCCTACAGGCACCTTATGTGCTGCATAAGGTGTGTGTGCCAAATTTCAGCAAATACTTTTCAGCTATTTAAGCATGAAAGAGTAACAAGCATCCATCTTGTGTCTGGTTGTTGTTTATCTATGTATATGTATCTATTTATGTATTTGTATATATATCGGCTGTCTGACACCCATAGTACAGGGTCAGGCTAGTGCACAAGTGTATGTGCAAATGCGGGTCCACTCCCTCTTCACTTTCATAGACTGTTGGAATGGCAATCCGACACAACCGGAGTGAGCTCAGGCGCAGGACTAATGGCTTCATTTATTTACTAACAGATTCACTCACAGAACATGTATATACATAATTACGTACACACAATACATCCTAGGGATACATTTTAACATTAAGAGGAAATACCACGGGCTAGAGAATTGAAAATTAGGTATTTGTAAAATCTATTGCTGTCGCGCGATGCCCGAACACGAACCGCAGAGCGCGATAGAGACAACTGCAGCTTTGACCGAAAATACCTATTAAAAGTACACAAAATCAATGATTCGTAGTCCCCTGATTTCTTCTCCAAAACTTAACCGATTTAACTGCTTTTTTCATTAAAAAATAAAGAAAGGTTTTTGCCGTGTTCCTATGTTTTCTATTTTTTATATAATCAAATCAAATTTGTTTTCTGAATGTTTGAACACAGCAGAAAATCATGCCAATTTTTTAGGTTTTTGAATATTCATATCTCTTTTAATAATAAATTTATGAGAAAAAGGAAAACATAGGGACATGCCAATAGTAGCCATGGATATTTAAAAAAAAAAATTGATCTACTGGTATTTTCCAGGGAGGAAACAGGGGACTAAGTTTTTATGGAAAAACGGCCCTTGTGTTTCCTCTTAATGCCAAATCCAGGCAAACACAACATTGACCATAGGGTTGCCAGAATTCCACTTAGTTGGTTACTTAAGTTTAGGTTTACATTAGCTTACAACAATATTTATAACTAGCAACCCGGGCCCGGCTTTGCATGGGCCTATAGCCTTCCTCGATAAATGGACTAGGGGCCGTTCGAGTATTACGTAAGCACTAGGGGGGGGTGGGGGGTCTATGTTTTGCTTATTTTGGATGATATGGGGGGTAGGGGAGTCTATATGATGATTACGTCATCGGTAGATATTTACTTTTTTACATGAATGGCAACCCTCACATTGTCAATTTAGCTCTACGCTTAAGTGCTTCACTCAATGATTTCCTGGAAATGCCCTACGATTATTTTTGTCCGACGTTAAAATTGAGGCTATCAAGTCGAACATGCAAAACGTGTGGTCTTTATCATGCTTCTGTCAAGTCACTAAATTGTCACATCGAGAAGATCCATAAAAAAGTAAACACGCACACTGATGGGAAAGTTAGACCTGTCAGAGTCGCTGCTCGTCGTGCTAATGAACTGATGTGCATTATTCAAAATTTAGAGCACCATGATGTTGAATGGGTCGATGAGAACGACGTAGACATTCCAAAATCGGATGAAAGTGAGGGAAGACTCACAACACTGAGCAGCAATCCAAGCAATCCAATGTTATTGAAAACTTAGAATCATGGATTCGGGTTTCATGGACTGAAGACTGTTAATTTGAATTTAATAAATGTACCAAAAATTTTAAATAAGTTTGATATGTTCATAAGATTATAATATTTTTGTCCCTTACTCTATGTTGAATACTGTATCAGTAAAATCTAATTTCTATCCTAAATCTATTTTCTTATTTTTAAAATTATAATTATAATATAAAAAATACATTTATAATTGATAAATGTTTACGTAAGCATGGGGTGAGGGGATAAGAGCTTTGCTTACTTTTGTTGACAGGGGAGATGGGGGGGTAAATAATTGTAATAAATCTGCTTACGTAATATTTGAACGGCCCCCTATCCAACACAAAAAGATTTTCACAAACCAGTAGATCCTGAGAGTAGCGTGTTCAACCAACGAAACAAACTAAGAAACTTTTCAGCTTTATAATATTAGTATAGATAGAGAGAGCATATTAGCATATTATCCATATTTATATTATGTTACCACTGCTCATTATACATATTGACCTTAAACTGTAATTTTAGGGTAAACCAGACTGTTTGAAGGACTGTGCATTCTTATTGACTGGAGTTCTGGACTCCTTTGAGAAAGATGAAATAGCTGCCGCCATTAATAAGTATGGTGGTTGTGTCAAGAGTGGGGTTTCTAAAAAGGTTGGATTATTAACTTTGTTATTTTGTTTACTTAACAGTATAGTATAACGGGCCGGTGTCCGCAACTTCACGTATTTTGAGTACGGGTTTGGAAGTAAATCACCCCAGCTCCTCAAGAAAGGTCCCTTGACGCGACTGGAATCTCCCGTTGCTTAACTGGGTTACCAAAGTACTTTCCCTGTATGAAGCAACCTCAGGGCAGTTCAGAAGCACATGGGCTAGTGGTCTCGTCGGCCCATATGCAGGCTCTGCACAGTGGGCTGTCTGTTACCCCGCTGGAGGCCAGTTATGGCGGCTGTGACCATACACAGCTGTTATTTGGACATCCGGAGAACCTGTCTCGTGAAGCGGCCATCAATCGAAGGAGGTGTCTCCTAGGCCTGCCTGCACTCGCTTAGTTCGGTCCACAGACTTTGCTATAGTTACTTTAAATGTCAAATTCAATTTAATTTATTTGCTAGAATGAAGATTTACATTGTACGATCTTTAATCTCCTACGCTCTACCAATACATGTGGTGTGTAAATATTGAATTTTGTCTTTCCCAATGGTAATATGTACTTAATTTATTAAATAAAAAAAGATAGACAACAACAGCAATAAGAGCATAAGCATTTAAGGAACAAGTTAATTAATTGATGTATAATTGTCTATTCAGACATACAAAAACTTGTAGTTAGGCACAATTTTTTATAAAAATGAATAGTTTAGTTCACACTGACCACTTTGTAGGTACCACAACGCTGCTACAGCCGCAGCGTCACTATATATTCACACGTAACCACTGCTCGATCACCTTTTGACGCTGCGATGTGGTGTGGTGTGGTTGTGGTACAGACAGCGTCATCAACTGCTTGCCCCCAGGCATTAAAATTTCTTTGGATAGGGGGTATGATTAGGCTCTGTCGGGACTATGTAAATCAAACAGAGAACTGTGCAATAAAAGGTTTAATACCGTTTCTACAATCGTTATACGTAGATAGAATGTCGTAAAAGAAATGCCCGTAGTCGACCGTGGTAATGAGCTGAGTGGTGACGGCGATGCGTGTTCGGCCGGGTTCGATACCCCGACCCCGCGCCGTCCCCGGTGTCGTCTGTAGCTACTCATACGCCGACAGGGTAAGCACTTGATGACGCTGTCTGTACGTGTGAAACAAGCCTTACTTATACCTATGGCGGTACAAAAATAAAATATAGAATAATTCATAATGGCGTGATGGCCAAGTGGTAGGCGTCCGCCACTCATACACGATGTGTAATCGCAATCGAACATTGTTAAGTTGGTACTTGACAATGCTTGATTGTGTGGCTTTTTCAATTGAATTCTAATTTTAACTTGGACATCGTTAGGAAATCTGGACTTTATGTAAAATATAATTCTGAAATCGCCTATCCGCCTGGAGCAAGCATGGTGATCAATGCTCGTACCTTCTTTGTATGAGAAGAGACCTTGCCCTGCAGTGGGACAATAATAGACTCGTATTATTTCAATTAAAATAAACTTCACTACTTGATGTAACTTAATAATTTCTCCCAGGTAACACACGTACTGGCCGGTGAAGACGCAGGTCCAGCAAAAATGGCCAAAGCTCAAGAACTAGGCATTCCAATTTTAAACGAAGATGAGTTCCTCAAAATGATCACAGAACGATCACAAAGTAAGCTAACAGTGAAAACTGAAATTAAAAAAGAAATCAAGACGGAAAAAACTCCTAGCAAAACAAAATCCAAAGACAAAAGTCTAAAAGAGAAATTGGAAAAAGACAATCATGTTGACAGCAAATCTAAGAAGAGTCCGGCTGAGAAAGTTAAGACAGAATCGAAAACAAAAGAAAGTGGTTCTAAAATTAAAATCAATGGTAATGAATCCAAGAATCGTGAGAAATCTAAAAGTCCTAGGAAGATTAAGGAGGAGAAAGATGAACCTAAAATTGAAGCAAAATTGGAATCAAAATCAAGTTCAAGTTCTAGTGCAAAATCAAGCATGTCATCTACAAGTGAAGTAAATGGTAAGACAATGTATTGTTTTTTTAAAGGAAATCTGCTGATTTTCTTTCTTTCTATTTTTTACAACACTTTGCCCCACATTAGGAGTTTATTCTGTGTCATCAGTGCTTTTAAAAACATCCAGACCCGGTACAGCTTTGTGTTTATAATACCTTTTGTGTTTTTTGTGTGTATATATTAAGTAGGAAAGTAGGATCTGTCAAACTGTTTATTAATAGACTTTCAAAAACCAGGTGATCTTGTATGTACAGAAGCTAGCACATCAAGCCATACCAAACTGTAAAATTTTCCCAATTGAATATGAACCTTTTTCTTTTTTTTAATAAAGTTGAAAATCTATCAAAGAATTTTGACAGATTGTTGTAGCTTGATGCGCTGGCCTTTGTAACTATATTTGTATAATTTCCTACAAATTGGGATACAAAGAATATTTGACACTTACAGGTGAAAGAAAACCAGTACCAGCGAATTCGAATATGTGGGTGGAGAAATACAAACCACAGAATATCAAACAAATTATTGGACAACATGGTGACGCTAGTAATGTTAAAAAGTTTGTATATTTTATACATTATGGTGTCTGTTGTTACCCTGCAGTCAATTCTAACCCTTATATGTTTTACGTAATTCCTTCTCAGATTAATGAACTGGTTAACAAAATGGTACATAAACAGAAAGGCTAAGTTGCCTAAGCCCAGTCCATGGGCTAAGAATGACGATGGAGGGTACTTTAAAGCGGCTCTACTTTCGGGACCTCCTGGAGTTGGTAAGTACTCGTTATTATTTTATAATACTTTACCTTTATTAGCCTAATCCTGAGGATTTTTTAAGTGACTTTTGTGACATGAAAAAATTAGGAGCGTTTGATCAAAAACAAAGGGGTTCGAACCTTTTTGTATGCACATATCGGCCCAGCGCCATTTTGATTTTTTTAAGCATTTTTCTCGTGCTCCTAGTAGTAATGTACCTACTGTTTCAATAAACAGTAATAATAATAATTAACCTGGGAACGATTATTTGGATGCAATCTGACGCCTATAGACACATAATAAGTCTATTTATAATGATTGTTGTTTTGCTTATTGTCGATCTTTACTTTCAAATATCTCGGAAACGTGACAATAGGGTAGGGTATGTTACTTGACATTTTTTGTTCTTCTATGAGCCCTCTACCCATTCATATCAAAATAATCGTGCGCGGTGATTTCGAAAAAAAATCAAAATGGCGGGCGGGTCAATATGCCAGATCGGTTCTATCCCCTTGTCTAATTCCTAAATGATAATGGCTGATGACGGCCTGGCGACCAGACGTAAGCGTGCCGCGTCGCGGCTGCAGAGGGTCCGGGGCAGCTCGAACAGTCTCCTAAATGTCATTGCAGGGATATTTGATTGCCCGTTCATGCATTTGATGTCGGAACTACATGTTCTACTAACATAGTTTTTAAAGTTCATGTTTTACCAACAAAATATGGATGTAAATGATGTCTGAAACAAAGTCATTATTGTTTTATTTTAAATAATGGTCATCGCTTATAAGATTGCTTACAAGACTGCTCCAGCACGGCAACAGCCCTGCTGGAATCGCCTCGCTCACTAGTTGCCCACACGACGCCCACGAACTGTCACCTTATTTATCTTCTCATTATAAAAAAATATTTTAACCCACACATTTTGAAATCCTAATTTTAATGACAAAATGTTTGCTGTATTTGAGCCATGCTGTGTATAAGCGATGACCTAAACTTAATTCAAAAAATATAGTTTAAATATCCAACATTGTGTGAAAATAGGTTATAATAATAATATGTCGGGACATTGCACACACGGTCATCTGACCCCAAACTAGGGAGACCCTGTACTATGTGTGTCAGACAGCTGATATACATACACAAATACATTTTTAAATACATACTTGTATAGATAAACAACAACCAGACACAAGGCAAACACAAGTGCTCATCACACAAATGTTTACCCTGGGCGGGATTAGTAGAAGCAGAAGATGCCATTCACTCATTTTTTGTCGTATTCAGGTAAAACGACGACAGTGGCGCTAGTGTGCAAGGAGATGGGTTTCGACATGGTGGAGTTCAATGCATCAGACACAAGAAACAAGACTCTTATCAAGGAGCAGATAGGAGAACTGCTGACCACTAACTCGTTGTCTGGTTATGCTAAAGGTAATTTTGTCTTAATTTTTTCTAATTTTGTTTTTGACAGCAAGACAAAGGTAAAAGCACATGTTTTCTAATTTCGACTTTATTTCTATGTTTACAACTTTGTTATTAAATTACACTTAGAATAATAACGCATAGAAGACTAGTACGAGCACCAAACGTGAAGCTACTCAAACTAGACCTTTAATGGTCCAGTTTGCGCAGCGAGCCGTCAGTGAAATAATACTATTATTATTTATAATAATAATAATTTTATTTATTTAATAATAATAAAACAAGAATTGTGTTAGTAAATAAAACTTAAAAAGTATGTTAATATCACGCAATATATTGTAGAATAGTGTATCACAATATTGTATGGCTAATAATAGGTTTCCTATTTTGCTAGGATAAGTAAAAATATGCGAACGCACTACGAGTACCTACTAAGAAATATTTAATTATAATAATAAATCGTTTATTTGCATAAAACTTAATATTAAAAGGAAAAGTTACAAACATGCTACCTAAGTTATAAAATAGCACGCAAAAACTTAAAGTTACAGGATAACGATTTAGCCCTAAAATGTTATAAGGGTTCAGATCAACCAGTTCAAAAGTAGTTAGTTAAATTAAGTGTCTATAGTTAAGTTAAAAGTTTTGTTAGTATTTGATTTACTTATTTATACACTCGGCGTCACAAAAATCGCACCTCTTTAAGAATTCCCTTCAAAGTCATTTTAACCCTATTAATCAATGGTATACATATGACTATAAGGTATAATTGGAAAGGCAATTTATTTAAATTTCAGAATAAATCAATGGATTTGGTTTTTTGTTTACCAGGGAATAAAAAAAAGCAAGCTAATGCAAATGATTAAAAAGTTAAATTTTATTTTATCAGCAAAAATTACAACAAAGTCCTTAAAACTAACTTAAAACCTAGTGTTACCCCCCCTAGCCCTGATGACTGCTTCCATGCGTTCTCTCATGGACCTTATTAATGTGACAACAGTCTCTTGTGGAATGTTGTCCCATTCTGCAACGACGGCATCTTGAAGGTCTTGGAGAGTGGTAGGGGCAGGATTTCGTGCCCGTACTCGCCGTTTCAGTTCATCCCAAAGGTGCTCAATAGGGTTCAGGTCTGGACTTCGCGCCGGCCAGCGCATAACAGGGATGCCAACTTCTTGCAGGTAGTCTCTTACAATTAAAGCGGTGTGACAACGGGCGTTATCGTGCATTAACGTGAACCCACTGCCAACAAAACCCGCATAAGGGACAACCTGCTTCTCTAAGATCTCTGTTATGTACCGAGCAGCAGTCAGCGACCCTTGCCCGCGAGCACTTCCAGTCCGAGAAACACACACAAGGTTCGTTTTACCGTCGATTGACATGCCGCCCCAGAACATGCACGAGCCACCCCCGTATTCCACTGTCTCTTGAATACAGGCTTGTGCGAATCGTTCCCCTTGCCTCCTATACACTCTTCGACGCCTGTCGTTGCAGAAAAGACACACCCTCGTCTCATCCGAGAAGAGCATAGCCCTCCATTGGTCTATTGTCCAATCCACATGGTCACGGGCAAATTGCAACCGGTCTCTCCTATGCTGTGCAGTCAATTTGGGCCCTGTAGCAGCCCTATGAGCTGCAATTTTCTTCTCCCGCATTCTTCTTCTAATCGTGGAGACGCTTACAGAAGTTCTGCGAGCTGATCGCAGTTGTTGTTGCAGCTCAACAGCATTGGAGAACCGATTACGTAAAGACGTCGAAACAATGAAGCGATCGTCTCTTTCGGATGTGCACCGTTGTCTTCCAGATCCACGTCTTCGGATATAGCCACCAGTCTCTTGGAAACGTTGGAACACTCGTCGAACGGCAAAACGACTCAAGTTCAGTTGCCGAGCAACATCACATTGCCGCATCCCTGATTGCAGTAGTGCAATGACTTGAGCGGCTTCATCTGCAGTGGTATCCATCTTCTGGGGTATTTTTCTTGCTGTAGCTGTTCACGTGTGTTCACTTCAAAGGTTGAATAGCGAATGACCCACATTTATTATTTTTTTTTTTTTTTTTTTGATATGACCACTCGCAGCGCAACAACTCTCTGAGGTTGATGCTGCTTAACCGGACAATCCTGTGGTGGCCTAAAATTACTTTAAGGCCCCCAGCCAGGGCTTACAAACTAAGGATATTTATTAAATGAACAGACACTAAGGGCACCCCCTGCGGGGTTCGAACCTAGGCTTAGTGCGTCATTAAGGGGACAGCAATGGTCAGGCTGGGTCGAAATTATTTAGGGGAATTTAAAGCTACAGGCTCAGCGGCGCGGGCTGGCTCGTCGAGCAAGAGTCGGTCTGTGATATTACGGGGGGTCGCGGAGGGCCTCGGCGGCGGGGCCGGAGTCGCGGTCGGTATTTGTTTTTGTACTTACTACGGATCGTACTGGTTTCCCTACTACTCTCTTGGATGAGGGTGATGGGATCATCGGGTTCGATGAGGGTATGCCTTGGACGGCGAATCTTCGATATTAGTGATGGGACGTACCGGGATGCCGAAGAAATTAGGGGGTTGGGGTGTTTCTCGGCTGAGTCAAAGAAACGCTTGGTAAGACGTTTCATGCACTGTTTGATAGTGGGGATTTTCAGGTCGACATGTAGTCGTTCGTTCCTAATGTACCACGGGGCGCCCGTGGCATTTCGGAGAAATCGGTTTTGAAGGGTCTGCATCCTATGTAGGTGGTGGGGCTTGGCGTGTGCGAACACGGGGCAAGCGTAGGTCAAGATGGGCCTAATGCACGCGGTGTAAATACGCAATTTGCACTTAAGTGACAATTTGCTGCGCGCATTCAGCACAGAGTGGAGCCTGCCGAGGGCGAAAGCGGCGCGCGAACGTACCGTCTTTATGTGCTCCCCGAAGGATAATCTCCGGTCTAGGATGACCCCCAAGTATTTAGCTTGCTTCTCCCAAGGGATCGGCTTGCCGAACAAGGTGATCGGGCTAGGAGAGGGGGGGAGGCGGACTCTGGGTCTTGTGAAAATGACCGCCTGACTCTTGTCGGGATTGACTTCTATTCTCCATTTCCGGGACCAATCGCCAAATGCGGTTGCGGATTTTTGGAGGGTGCGGGCGATAATATTTGGACTCAGACCCGAATAGTATATGGCGGTGTCGTCAGCAAAAAGGGCTAACTGCGCCGTTCTACTTTTCGGGATGTCGCTAGTGTATAGCGTGAAGGCTAAGGGGGATATCACGGAGCCCTGGGGGACTCCTGCACGTATCGGGTGCGGGGTAGAAAGCGCACCATCAATGCGGTATTGAAAGGTGCGGTTCGACAGAAAGTCTCGAAGAATGAGAACGAGACGGTCTGGCACACCGAGCCGATATAGCTTGTATATCAGCCCGTTGTGCCATACCTTGTCAAATGCTTTCGCAATATCGAAGAACAGGGCGCCAGTCATCAGGCCGCGCTGGCGACGGTCGCTGATATGTTCGACTATACGATGCACCTGTTGGACACAAGAGTGTCTGGACCTAAATCCGAACTGCTCTATAGGAATTAAGCTCTTTGCCTCGGCAAAATCTTTGAGTCGCTTATAAATAAGTTTCTCATAGATCTTACCCATGACATTGAGGAGACTTATAGGGCGATAACTGCTAGGGGAGGATTTAGGTTTGCCCGGTTTGGGAATACCGATGACGGTAGCCTGCTTCCACGATTGTGGGAACATATTGTTCGAAAGAGCGCTATTAAAGATAGCGGTCATTAACAAAATCAGGGCGGGGGGGAAGAGTTTGAACACCTTATTGGTGATTCCGTCTGAGCCAGGGGCCTTCCGAGGTTTGAGACCCCTTATGATCTCCTCCACCTCGTCAGGAGTGACGGGGGGCAGGGGATCATCCGGGTCCTCTACGGGAGGGAGTGAGGATCTGCGTTCGACTTCAGCGTCCACTTCAGCGAGGTGGGCTGGGTCTACTGGCTGGGTGCTTGGGGAGCATTGGGACTCTAGGCTGTCGGCCAGACATTCTGCTTTGGCGTCGTCGTCGAAGGCGACGCTATTATCGGGTCGGATAAGGGGGGGCATGGAGGTGGTCTCAGAGGAGCGTAGTTTCCTCTGCAGATCCCAGAAGGCCTGATGGGTCGGGACGAGTCCATCGAGCATCTTATCCCATTGATCGTCACGCAACTCTTTGACGCGTCTACTTACTTTACGCTGTAAGTATCGCATAAAAGCTTTGTTACTGTCACAGGGAAAAGCTCTGTAGGCACGGATGGCCGCGTTCTTCTCGGTCACGAGATCACGCACATCGTCCGGAAGATTCCAGCGATGATCCACCGCCGGAACCTCCCGTGAACATTCGTTCAGGACGGATTGCACGTGTTCTGCGAACGAGCCGATCGCGGCCTCCGCATCCGCTACAGTCTCGATGTTGTCCGGGATTCGGTCTAAGTGAGGGGACTCAGTAGATTTCAGCAATACGCCTACTTTCCCCCAGTCCGTGATCACTTTAGAGGGGGGGGATTGAGTGGGATCGAAGGGACCGGATCTGGGCGCGAGCTCCAAGACCACTGGTCTATGGTCCGAATCAAGTTCGTCGATCGTCTCTATAGAATGTAATCGCAAGTTTACATTCTTCAGAAGCGCGACATCTAGCACATCTGGGCGATGACTAGGATCGAGGGGGAAGTGAGTCGGATGCATCGGGGCGATGACATCAAAACTAAGGGAACTACAGAGATCGAACAGTACCCTGCCTCTGGAGTTAGCCGTGTGACTATTCCAAGAGGGGTGTTTGGCATTAAGATCTCCCGCCAAAAGGACGGAGTCACTTAGTCCGAAGAGGGCCGTGAGGTCATCTCTTAAGGAGGCATTGACCTCTGTGGGGTTGGCGTTGGCAGGGGGGAGATACGCCGAGACGATAGTGATGGGCTGATGGCCTGTCATGCCCAGCCGACAGACAGAGACCTCCAGGTTCGAGAGGGACGGAGGGTCCATAGGAATACAGTAGAGGGCCGCTCTGTAATATATAAGAGTGCCTCCCTTGTGACACCGAGTCCTGTCATTACGAACAATCCGGTAATTGGCGATTCTCGGGTCACGTTGATGGGGCTTAAGGAATGTCTCTTGAACGAGAAGAATGTCTAGGTGATGGTCGCGGAGGAAGTTGGCGATCTCATCACGTTGGCCATTAAGGCTATTAGCATTAAAAGTCCCTATCTTTAGGGATTTAGGTTTGAGCCTCGTTGGGGGAGTTTTATCCATTACGGATTGTTATGGGGAAGGTTTCGGAGGGCAAGCGTAACGTCCGGGTACGCATCATATATTTGGGCTAGGCGTATGAAATCACCCTTGCAGGCGATTATCTCACGCGACATTTGCACACCGCGAGGGCTATGGAAAACCCCGAATGTGCTTGTGATGACCCTGAAGGGGTCAAAGGGGTCCATCGCGGCTTGAGGGCGGAGGGGATTGGACGCAAGGGAGGGAGGGGGAGCCGAGAAGGCGAATGGGGCTATGGCCTGGGAGCGGGGTGCTGAAGGCGCGGCCGCTTTGATAATAGGCCTAGGGGGAGAGGGGGGAGGGATAGGCACTGCCATCAGTGCAGGGATGGCTGGAGCTGCCAGCGGCTGAGTGGGTCTCAGCGCTGGGAAGTGGGTCTGGTGGTTAAGCGCGTTCCAGGGGCTGGGGCGCTGGGGGGCGAGGGTGGCGGGGAGTGCACCCGAGGGAGGGGGGAGTTTCCTCGAAGCGTCGGGACGCTCCCTCTGCTGCCTGTCCTGGCTACGTTTGGCCAATTTAGGGGCCGACGACTTGGGGGCTTTGGGGCACCCCCGGTAATTAGCTGGGTGGCCGGCTTCGCCGCACAGCACGCAGCAGGGAGGCTCCGTGCATAAGGTGCGGTCTTTAGGTCGCGGGCAATCGGCAGTGCCGTGATCCCCCAGGCACTTGACGCACCTGGGTTTGCCGTGGCAGTTGCGTTGGGCATGCCCGTACAACTGGCAGCGGTGGCACTGCGACATCTCACCACTCTGGTGAGGGTTCTCGATTTTAAGGCCCGAAAGGCCACAGATCCTCTTGATCTGAAATATGGGGTGGTGCCCCTCGGTGGGATTACACACCACCAGTACCATATTATATGAGTCGCCGTTCTTCCGGTGCATGCGGTGCACCTCGGCGACGGGGATGGTCTGTGACTCGAGGTCACTGAGAATCTCCGAGGTGGAGATTTCTATAGGGACGTTTTTCACAACGACCCTGACGGGTTTGTCTTCTTGTAGGGAATATGTGTGGAACGGTATGTTCCTTCCACACAGGAGTTTATTCAACTCCCTGAAATCGTTGGTGGTGGGGAGTGTCACTTTAATGCCCAGCTGGACGGCTCGGGCATTTGTATAGTTAATGTGGCGCTCATTACACGCCTTGGAAACCTCCAGCCACTTGGCCTTGTCGTGAATGAACAAGGGGGGAGGGGGTCGGGTCTTCTTAACGGGGGCAGCCGAGGTGGCCGCCGCCGGGGTGGTCTTAGCCTGGGGGGTTAAGGCCGGGGTGGCCGAAACCGAAGTGGCAATAGCCGGGGTCGCTACGGCCATAGGGCTAGGCGGACGGCTGGCGCTAGAGGGGCGCGGGTTTGTCTCGCCGGGAGGAGAGGGGGTGGCAGTATCCACCACCAACTTCTTGGCCTTGCTGGCCGAGGAAGGGGACTTACCCTTCTTCCTCTTCCCCTTACTACCAACAAATTGGTAGTCATCCTCGGAGGACGATGCGGGGGTGGAGGGGGAGGAGGTCGCCTCACCTTCGGAGACGACTGTGTCCATGTCCGATTGTTCCTCTGTGTCTTTCGACACTTCGGAAGAAGCGGGAGAGGAGACGGGGTCCTCAAACGCCGCCATTTTTATTGCATTGAATTCATCTCCGTATTTTTCTTGGAGGTACGGGTCCTCACTGAATGCCTTGACAAGGAATTCTATAATCTTTTGGACCGACATATTGTGGGCCCAATGATTATAAGATAACAAAGTGGGGGGGGGGGGAGATTAAACTCCTAACCACGCCCCGGGGAGACACGTTACACGTGTAACCCCGGGCAGACAGTGCCCACAAAAAACTCCCTACCCGCAAGACTTTCCTACTGGTCCACTGACGAGAAGAAAGTCCTGAAAACAAACTCGTCAGCTACCAAGCTGTCTGATGCCTGAGGGGCCTAAAACCTAACTACCTAACTCCCCGGGTGGGATAACCCGGGGATGAGTGCACTCCCTGACGGGATAGTCAGGGAGGTGTGTGCCTAAGGTGAGCCCTAAGCTTGAGTACCTACCGCCAATCACAATGTGCGGTAGGGCCCTATGGGTCTTGCGACCGATCCGGGCCGCTGGGGTAGAGACACCCAGACGTCCCGGGTGCAGCTGTAATAAAAGGGGGTTAGCAAACTACCAGACCGCGACTAGGAGTCCCCCCAAGGCCGCGGTCGGAGCCCTTCCGACTAACTGCTTTCCCCTAAAGGGGGTCAGCGGGTGAGGCGGGTCACCACCCACTTGGGATCGTTGTCACCGTTAGGTATCCTCCAAGTACCACCGAAAAACCAGTGGATTTTAATCCTTAAGGGACCAAACCGTTGCGCGGGGCGCGCGAAACGCGATCGTAGCAGATAAGTTACGCGTGAGTATGGGCACACTAGTAACCGACCTGCTACGATGTAACCGAACTCGTAGCTGCGCTACGAGGAGGCGGTGACGCGACGACCGGCTACGAGCCGGCGGCAGCGGCGCGGGGTGCGGAGGCGTAGCCGTGCGCTACGGCGTAGCGCTACGGAGACGTCGGGTGGGCGCGGGGTGCGCGGGAGCGATCGGCGTAGCAGATGGGAGCACGTGTGCACTCAACAGCAGGCGAGAGCGGAATGAGTCCTGACCCACATTTAACCCGGGTCGCCCGTTTTATACCCTTGTAGGGAGGTGCAATTAGTGGCCGTTGTAATGCGTATTTTGACAACATTTTTTTTAACGTTACGTGCTAATGAGATCTGTTGTGTTTAGGAATTCTAACTGTTGTTAATTTAAAGGTCGTTAAACATACTTTTAATTGATACCAATATTAATTGGGTTTAATGTATTCGTTACTGGCGGGACATGTTTTAAACTTATTTTCGAAAAGGTGCGATTTTTGTGACGCCGAGTGTATGATTATAGAGCCCAGATATTATCATTCCGTCGTTGATAGTCCTACTCCGCGTAACTAACATTGTTGAATACCGCTAATATCAACCTTATTTAAAATTTGCGAAAGTGTACGTTTGCAGTATCAGAAACGATTTGCTATTGTTTATGATTTTTATTACGTGCTAAAAAAAAAAACCGCACGTGGCTAAGTAAAAGCTGTACGAATCGATCGATCATGGTTAAGCTACGCTTGCCACGGTCACTCCGTGGATGAGTGACCGTCCCTGTCATACCGAGATCCCTCCGTGCCTCGGCACGTAATCTCGTAAAGTCGTTGTTCCTGCCCAACCAGCAATTCAGTCCTATTATTTCAGCTCATAACTCTAAAAAGCTCTATAAACGATTTATTAAGGTTTTAGCGGTGCCAGAGTGTTGTATAAAAGCGTTCGACAGTACATTATTGCTCTAAATACTTATAGAGCTACAAATACCTATAAACAAAGGATGTAAACGTTTACTACGCCATTTTATACAATCGTTATAGTCAAGTACTATAGCAAGTTCTTATATAACTAGTACATAATAATATTGCTCTATAAAATTGTTAACAGGTGCCTTTATTTATCTGATTAGCGTAATAAGGGTTCTAAACGAACTGCAATAGTAGTCACGTTATAGCAGCGATGAACACTCAACTACAGGGCGATATTGTGATATTGTGGATATTCAGATCGCTGCTATAGTACGTGTGCGTTAGTAGTCACAAAGACTTTACAATAGAGTGATTTTGTGCTGTAGTCTAATTTCAGATCACGCTAATAGGACGTAAGTGTACTATAATGGTTTTTAGATGCATATTATAATTTTATCGACAAGCATATCACACAGACACTATAATAGAGCAGAATTATTGTATAACAACTTTTTTGGTGCCTAGCAATGCGCTTGTTAGTATTATCTATCACTATAATGACGCAAAAGTGGCACATACATGTAGATACATGTTTCTATTAAATGACAGTTAAGTCCTAAAAAGGATTATTGGCTCGCTTTTACAACAATACTCAGACATTTTGATACGAAATTAATGCGACGTGCATTCTGCCCCAAAAACAAAAAAAAATGGATTTTAAGAATTGGAAAAGATATAAACGCAGTGTAACTTATAGAAGAGAAGTGAATAGACGTTTTGAAAAGCAGCTTCGTCATCATCAAACAATCAAAGCAGTAATAGTAGCCAAAATCAAGTTGGAATCACAATTACGGGAAACGGTTCCGTACAAAATGTGTCTTACAAAGATCTTATTTCTGAAGGGAGAACCTTACTCCAGCGATTTTTCTGAATCTTCAAGCCCGAATGCACGAAATTGTTGGGTATTTTTCGAATGTTGAATCATTATTCAACATTCTAAAAATACCAACAATTTCGTGATGGCGTCAAAAACTGGGCCATTAATTATAATATTTCGCATGAGGCAACAAAAAGTTTAGAACGATTAATTAACAATAGAATACCTAATATGTACTTTACCTTACCAAACTTATTTTATGCCATTATTACATACTATATATTAAAGACATTTTACTAATTCCTAAGGTTATTTACGCAGATGGTTTATAAATAAAAATCTTTATTAATTAAATGGTTCTTTATTTTGAACTAAAAAAGAAAAACCTATTATTTAAAAAATAGTAAAAATAAACACTAGGTATTATATATTCAGTCATGCTCACACAGAACCCCAATTTCAGGTTGAATCCACGATGACTGACAGTGAAAACATTATCACGGCAAGTACTATAATGGCTCTTAGAATATCGAAATCACTTTATATGATAAATATTTTAGTAAAAACTCAACGATTCGAGGGGGGCACTTTAAATTCATGGTAAACCTATCCCTAGTTTATCAGTAAAGCTGCAGTCGCACGTCATTTCCACCGTAATAGACTAATATTATAATAACAAAATAAAATCTTGCTCAAGTTAGATTGCTTATGTCCTTTTGTAAAATTATTTTAATTATTAATTTTTGCACCCTACACTATCACGAATGTAAAATAATGAATGGTGAATGAAAAATGTGAGGTAAAGGAAACTAAACTCTTGTATAGTGTGAAAAAGTACTATAAAAGGTCCTAAGTAGCCAGTACATCATTATTTTGAGACCTGCATCACTGTTACATAGATTTTATTGGACTGTTTCGTCATTTGGAACACTGCAATACAATTATTTTGTCACTGAACAGAGATCTAAATGCGCCACTTCCGAATAAAAGATACGTTCTTTGGGGCTTTATAGGACCAAGGATAGTTTTTTACAAAACGTTCTATGGTCTTTTATAGTACTAGTTTTTGCTGCTTGGGTGGCTATCATTGGTAGAACCAGGACAGTTGCTATGTGTAGTCAGAAGCCAGAAACTGACAACCAGTCTTACCAAGGGGTATTGTGTTACCCAGTGACTGGGTTGTGGAAATCGGACAGGCAGCCACTCCATATAAAACACTGGTATTCAGCTGCATCCGGTCTGCCTGGAAACCGACCCCAACATGGTTGGGAAAAATCTAGGCAGATGATGCTGTTTAAAAGATAACCCTGACTGTCGGAAGCGAGCCTAACTGGTTAATTTAAACTGTTGGTTTTATTGTAAAATATCTTTGCATTCGTAGGTGAGACTGGTAAACAAGCAGTCACAAAGAAACACGTGCTGGTCATGGATGAAGTTGACGGGATGGCGGGCAATGAGGATAGAGGTATGTATAGTTGGTATAGCCCGACCACTTACTGAGATCGTTCCTTAGGTAGATGTGCGGGAGTGGTGTGATAGCTCACAGATACGTCAACTTGTAAAAACTGTTTTGTTTTTTTTATTATAAAATAGGTTTGCGTTTGACCGCAATTCACCTGATCTTAAGTGATAATGCGGCCTAAGTTGAACACGCTTGCCTAGGATGAACCGGTTCACTCGTGCCTTGAAGATACCCAGATTATACTTATCAGGGAACAAAGAGGCGGGCAGCGAATTCCACAGTCTGGCAATTCACACAATAAATGTAGAGTCAAAGCGCTTGGTTCGAGACCGTGGAACTTCAACCATATAGCGGTGACGCTTCACCGTATCTCTTCTCGTCCGTCCCGTAAATTGTGCAATTTCATACCGAGATCCCTTCATGCCTCGGAAAGCACGTAAAACCGTTGTCTGACAACCAGTTTTACCAAGGAGTATCGTGTTTCCCAGTAACTGGGTTGTGGGGGTCAGATAGGCAGTCGCTCCATGTAAAACACTGGTATTCAACTGTATGCGGTTAGACTGGGAACCGACTCCAACATTGGGAAAAGGCTAAGCAGATTATGATGATGACTAGAAATTTCTCCTATATTGTGGGTGCGTTTACAAACGTATACACTCACATACATAAACAACCAGAGGGCCTAGTGTAAGTTTTTATTCGAACTTGATCGCGTTGACGTAAACAATCGCTTATGTCAATTTGTATGGAATAATTGTGCTTCCTATCGTTGCTACCGGACTGCACTGTTCCAGTTTCAATACAAATTGGAGTTTAGGTTAACGCGATCGAGTTCGAATTAAAACTCACCATACTTCATTTATTATGGCAATAGAAAAAAGAGGCTCATAGAAACAGGAATGCAGAACATTTTATTTCAAAGATAAGTTAAAACAATTTTAATTAAACTTATTTTAACATAATTTTAGAAAATAAATTATTATAATTGTTACAAATACGCGCGACAGCTACTGTAAAACTAGATTATAATAAATTCGGTGTCATATCGTAACTTTAACATGTTCATTGTACTTTTGTTACAAAGTGTGAATTAAAAAGAACCTTTTTTTAACTTCTGTCTAATGCTATTGTAAATGGAGTATAGGTTCTCAGACCAGGATGACGCTGTGTGTACAAAGCGCCGAAAGAAGAAGAAGATGATGTTTTGTGCCATCAGGTATGATGTCGCTGATGAACAGGTTAATGAAGAAGTCTCTCGACTCATCGCTCATTTGATCTGACTTCGCTGATGATCAGGTTTATGAGGAAGAAGATGGTCAAATGAGCCGAGTCGTCAGTTACTATGTCAAATGTCATAGATTAGAATGATTTATGATATGACATAGGCAAGGGCGTCGCCAAGGGGGGGCAGGTAGGGGTAGTTGCCCACCCTAGAGATTCCAAAAGCTTCATTTGCCTGTAACAGTATTTAAAATTCATACTTTTCCTATCCACCATATATCAACCTGCCCCCCCCTAGGCCATCAGCTGGCGAGTTCTGGCGACGCTCTTGGACATAGGCCTTGACGGCTCCGCCTCCGTCAGAGAGACACGTATTATTGTTAGTTTGTCTGGTTATAGTGGATATCAACGTTTTAACTCTAGTAGTTAGTTCCGGTCCCCACAAGGTACATCTACATGCCTTGTCTCTTTCAGGTGGTCTCCAAGAGTTAATTGGTCTCATAAAATCCTCATCTGTACCAATAATATGTATGTGCAACGACAGAAACAGCCAGAAGATGAGGTCCCTTGTCAATTACTGCTACGACTTGAGGTTCCACAGGCCAAGAGTGGACCAGATTAAGGTAAGGGTGCAAGATTATAATTCTTTTGCACTCAATTGTCAACTCTATTTCTGTTGGGTTTTGGTTCATTATCAACTACAGTTAGTTCTGCTAATACCCACGTCATTATTTCTTATGTACAGAAGCTAACACATCAAACTACACCAATTTCTTTGATCGTTTTTCAACTTTATTACAAAAGAATAAGGTTCATGTTCAATTGGGAAAAATAAATAGCCAGAAAATCAGATGCCTTATTAATAACTGCCACGATTTGAGGTTCCACAGTCCAAGAGTGGACCAGATTAAGGTCCATTGTGTTACACACAAATCGAAAGTGTAACACTTTGGATGCTCAGTAATTTCTCACCTATATCGCGCCTAATGGTTGACATGACGATAATGATGATTACCTATATCTTGCACGCAATTTTCAAGTCTATCTCTTTTATATTTAAGTTCATTATAAAAGGGTAAGTTCTGTCAAACCAATCCAACCCGTGTCAAAATGTCTCCTGTTTTTCGAAGTAATTGTAATGATTTTGGATTTAAAATCTTTTCTAAACACAGGAAAAGCAGTTAAAATTATCAATATTAATCTCCAAGTCAGAGAAGCTCGTAAATGTCATATTATTTACGAGCTATTCCAACTTGGAGAAATATTTTGATGATTTTAATTATTTATCATCATCATCATCAGCCGAAAGACGTCCACTGTTGAACAAAGGCCTCCTTCATACAACGTCACAACTAGCGGCAAACTGCCGCTTGCATCCACCGGTTACCCGCGACCTTGACGATGTCAATTTTATATTTCTGTAAATGTGTATTTGTCACTCCGGTGAATCATTTTTTCATTACCATACAGCAGCTGTATGATGAGATATTAGGCTAAAATTGCATAAAACATAAGAATATTTGAATTTCGCGGACTGCTTTATCGGGTATAAACATTTACTTGAACGCAACAACTTTCAACACACTGAACACTTGCTTCATATTCCAGTCAGCGATGCTCACAATATGCTTCAAAGAGGGAATCAAGATCCCCCCTGACGTGCTATCCCAGCTGATCACGTCAGCCAATCAGGACGTGCGACAGACCCTGAACTTACTTTCTATGTGGGCGATAGACCCTAGCCTCGCTGATGCGGACAGACTTCGAAAGGATGCGCAGACTATCAAGAAGGATGTCAAGTTGGTGAGTATACTACCACAGTTTAAATATTTGTACTATCGTCCAATAGCGACACGCCCGGCCTCCCTCCGAAACACTGTTCCTCACCTCTTCCCGCGTCGAACGTGCTCTCGAAACTGCTTTTAGTTTTCGAGGCGCGTAGACACGCACACACACGCACGTTTTGTTCAGTCTGTTATTTTGGTAGTAGTGTAGGTAATTAAATCGTTTCGTTTGTATGGAGTGCCGTAGGTGTGATACTACTTTGCCACAGCTTGTAACTGCATAGTTTAGACGACACGGTTGACGCAGTGGCGGAGCAATTTACTGCTGCGCTGCATGTTGCGGGTTCGATTCCCGCACCGAACAAATATTTGTACGGTTTACAGGTTTTCTTTTTGTACGCCACGATATAGAAGAAAATTGTAGCGTGCGCAACGTTTTTTTTTTTTAAATAAAGAAAACTACGTGATAACAGCACGGCTTCGACACAGCAGTAATTTGCCATTCAAGTTTGAGCTTTAAATTGTGTGCGTTAAAATATTTTTTTAGTCTTTGTGTGTTGTATACATTTTGTTGTGTATGTAGTTGACATGCCATCTATATAAATAAATAAAATTGAAGTGTCTGTTTGTAATGTCAAAATAACAGCTTTTTACTAAATGTGTATGAAAGTATATACGGTACATATATATTCCGACTAATCTTTGAAACGGCTGGACCGATTTTGTCAGGACTATTACTGGCTGATGTTATAAGGGGTTACTTTTATTTAAGAAAAAAATAGGGTTCTGCACAAAACAAATTACCACTGATAACATACCATGTCACTTTTCATCCCCGCAGGGCCCATGGGAGGCGATTCGCAAGGTGTTCTCCGCAGAAGACCACAAGACAATGAGTATTAACGATAAAAGTGACCTCTTCTTCTATGACTACAGCCTAGCTCCACTGTTTGTGCAGGAAAATTATCTGCAAGTCGCACCGCACTGTCCCAAGTAAGTTGTGGTAGAATAAGTAGATTTCCTGCATTTATCAGAGTTTTAAAAGCGTTCAAAATTCGTACTTTACTTTAAAAATTAAAGAAGAATTTGGTCGAACTCTCCTTATATGTGCTAAAATTAATCGCGATCGCAAACATAAACATGATGATTGCCTTCAGACATGAAGTACTGCAGAGGATAAGCGATGCAGCTGACAGCATCAGCTTAGGTGACCTAGTAGACGCGAGGATACGTCGCCAACAGGCTTGGAGCTTACTACCAACGCAGGTGAGATTCATAAAATATCTTTTGTATAATGTGACTAAGAAAGGTTCTCGAATTGCGACCGGTAGACGCAGCTTTCATAGGTCTCCCACCACATGGACCGACGACATCGTCAAGGTCGCGGGAAGCGGTGGATGCAAGCGGCAGGGTGCTACCAGTTGTGGCGTTCTATGGGGAGGCCTCTGTTCAACAGTGAATGTCTTCCAGAAATAAAACCTATGCCGTTTATTATTTAGCCTTTCTTTTATCTCCAACAAGTTTTATTTATTTATTTCTATCTGCTCTGAAGTAATTTTAATTAAAATGCTATTTCTTATGACGATCCGTACTTGCAGAAAAGTTATTTACAAAGGATAAAATACGAATAGATGCTTATAAATATGATTTAGGCCTTATAAGAGTGACTTTCTGTTTACATCAAGGTGAAAGCGCCAGGATAGCCCGCGAAATTAAATTTTCTTACGTTTTTTGCAATTTGCAACTCAGAATCAGGTTGTATTGTAATAATAAAAATATTCACGCGAGTACATAACAGATATGCATTTACAGAATTATAATAATTAAGTTAGAAAAGCTTGTAAACGTCATTATTTACACTAAATAGGCACATTGACGCAACCCCCTCCTCTCCCATCTCACTGTTGCAATATGCGGTCTGCTGAAAATATTGTCCTTTACATCCCGAAGACGCGATATCGCGTCCTATGCCTTCTATGCCGTGTGCATTTTCGCTTGAATTATACATGAATGAATATCGCGTCTTCGGGACGCAGAGGACATTTTTCGGCCGACCAGATATCGCGACAGTGGAACGGGAGAGAAACATTATCTTTTACTCTTCATTTACAGGCCATGTACAGCTCAGTGATCCCTGGTCACTTGATGTCAGGCCACATGACGGGACAAATCCAGTTCCCGGGTTGGCTGGGCAAGAACTCACGCGCAACCAAGATGCGACGCCTCTGTCAGGAGATACACGCACATACGAGACTCAGGTAAACTTCTAAAATATCTTGAATAGGTAAAGGGTATACAGGGTGGCAATGACAATCGCACAAAAAAGGAGGATTTGGTAATTTGGTGTAATTGTTTTTATTGAGTGTTAATAATATTTACGGCGCCACAAGTTGCCGCTCTTCTCACAAGTTAGTAAACCAATATTTCAAATCGTGTTCTATTTTGGTTGCAAGTATATGCTGTATGATTTTTTTTTTCTATGATTGTATTTATTTGATAGTTTCAAAATATTCTTATGAACTATACCCTGTTCACAATAAGATTAGACATTTGCATAAACCTTTTTTAAAGTCCGTTCAACCGATTTTGACTTATATTATATTACTTATACTTTTTTGCCTCTAATGTCATCCTTAAGCCTACGGAATAGAAGTCTAAATCGGTTTAAGGGACTGTAAAAAAGGTTTGTGTTTATGTCTAATCTTATTGTGAACAGGGTAGTATTACCAGAATTTTTATTGTTTGTCGTATCGTCAACCCAACCTTGTATGAGGAGCTCGTGACTAAGTAAAAGCCGTACAAATCGATCGGTCATGGCTAATGTTTGCCGCGGTTCGTCTGTGGATGGGTGACCATCCATTTTATATCGAGACACCTCTATGCCTCGGAAAACACGTAAATCCTTTACTTCCCGCTGTCATTCTTTATTGTCTTTGTTGTTTTTTGTCATTGTGAGGTTTACTAAATTGAATTCAAATTGGTCCAGTTTAGAATTCAATCTGGTATTACTAAAAGCAAGTTGGCTATCTATATGGCAAAAAATATTTCTCAGCGGCAATAATTGAGCTTTTTGGAGTGTAGGCAATGTTGGGCGTGTAGGCAATGTTACAGCAGTTGACCGTACCTAAATTGATTTCCTACAAATTGTATAGTGTAATAAGCACATTACGCAGTAAGTTTAGGTAAGGTAGTGGAGTTCCGACAGGCAGTCGCTTCATGTAAAACACTGGTATTCAGCTGCATCCGGTTAGACTAGATCCGACTCCGACATAGTTGAGAAAAGGCTAGGCTAGGATGAATTACTGATAATAAAAACCAACCTTATTCCACAGCACATCAGGTTCAAAGTCCTCAATCTTCCTGGACTACAGTGCCTATTTACGTGACGCGATCGTCAACCCGCTGATCAAGGACAAATCTGACGGCATCGATAAGTCACTGGAGGTGCTAGAGTCTTATCATCTGTTGAGAGAAGACCTGGATTCCTTGGTGGAGCTGTCCGTCTGGCCGGGACAGAGGAACCCTACCATTTTGGTGGACTCCAAGGTAAGGAACAGGGATGCAAGAGTTGTAGGTATATACTGTGGCAGTTTAATCATCTCACAAGGGCATGTAGACAAAATCCCTTTTCTTTTAGCGTTAACGCCAACGAAAAAATCAGATTGTATGCAGTTGACGTTTGCTTACCAGATGTCACATGATGCAAATATGTCAACTGCACACAATTTGATTTTTCCAAACCAAGGACAACCCACT
This sequence comes from Charanyca ferruginea, assembly GCA_947361185.1. Taxonomy (NCBI): domain Eukaryota; kingdom Metazoa; phylum Arthropoda; class Insecta; order Lepidoptera; family Noctuidae; genus Charanyca; species Charanyca ferruginea. The sequence goes on along the minus strand of OX376059.1, from coordinate 23,662,821 downwards.
TTGTGTGCCCAATAATGACTATTCTTTTCTTAGAAAAATAATATTTTTGAAGATTTGAATAATTAAAACTATGATGAAAATATTATCCAAGAATGACGCGTAACTTATTTTGAAACACCCTGTTATGCTCGCGGTCCGAATCTTGCGTTATAAGGGCGGAGCGGAATGAAGCAGCGACATCTTTATCAGGGTTCATTCACCCTAGTGCAAAACTGTGTTTCTTACTATAGCAATCTTAATGTGCTCATTATGTAGCGTTTGCAAGTATTTAAAAGTCACTTAATTCCAATTTGGGTTGTTAACACCATTAACCAATAATTCCTAAATAAAACTTATCTTAAAATACTCTTTGTTTTAGCCCCGAAAACCCGATTAATTTTCCATTAACTGTAAAATTAGATTTTAGGTTGCTTTAAAACCAATTAATAGTTAGTCAATTGAGTTGGTAAATAAGTGACGTCACAGGCCGCTATTGTCATACAAAATCTATGGAGGAATCTCGTTTTGACAGCTCATAAAAAGTATGTCAATTGATTGGTGGTTTCAACTACCCAATTGTAAACAATGTTTTAATTGCGTCTATGTACAAAATGGGTAAAAAAATTCAAACATTTTGTAACAGGGTACAAAATGTTTGATTTTTTTTTGCTGTGTAAAATTAAATATGTTTAAACAATGTTTCGGCCGTTCTGTTTAAAATAAACAAATCGAAATTTTCTGCGACATGAGCATATACAGGGTGTGGCATAAAGGGTGGTCCATCGTTAAGGATTCGATATACCAGATAATTTACTACAACATATTACAATTTTAACAATTTTTACCTAATGATTCAAAGGCAAAGTCAAATCATTTTATGTATGTCAATTAGACCATTATGGCACTTTTGAACGTCAAATGGGGAAAAAATGATTCTAGTTGCCCATTCCAAAAAGTAGTTTTGTATGGAGAAGAATGGGCAAGAAACTCCATACTTACTCTTTTTAAAACAGATAAGATAGAGGTACAGGAATTACATTACAATTAAATTATACGTGAATACGATGTACTTGTATAAATATTAAAGTAGGTACATTATATTTTATTATAGATTCCGAAAATATTAATTTTTAGTTCATTACTGCTGAACACTAGAGCTAGAGGTTTTTTATGTAAAGGGCATGCCAAGTCGCCATAGTAATTTAGGCCCACTGTGCACATATAAAAATTCATGATAATGATAGCCTATGATAGGAGACAATTGCAATAATAAATTAGTAAAACAAATGATGTACAAAAAACTTAGCATTTTGAAGTGCGTAGTTATTTAAGGGTGTTACCAGACCAATCGATCGATTGTCGATCGACGGCATCGATCGATGGTAGAATGGATTAGTCGACGTCGATTGATAGTTTCTACCAGGCCAATCGATCGATCGTCGATCGAGCTGCTTGATTATTATTAGTGATGGATTATAGCCGGAGTTAATCGATCAACGTCGACCGATGCCATCGATCGGCAATCGATCGATTAGTTAGTCGAACGGTATCCGTCGATCAGCCAAACCTATCACACCAATCGGTGAACAACCCCAAACATAATCAGACGAATCATTATTTTTATGCATATTTTGGTTCACTATTTGTAGTATTTCGGCAGCATGTTCTGTTCTGTCCTGTACTCTCAAATAGTACTTATTGATAAGCACACCAGCCACAGAGAAATCTATCATGATATGTTTAGAAGCCCTGTTGATGTTTGCCTAAATATTTTAAACTTTGTTTTAATAAATCCATTTACAGCTTCCACTACCCAACAACATAATATGACTGCTCATGTCTTGTTAGCATCTCTAGTTAAAAGTTGTGTCTCACCCTCTTCTAGAGACAAGGCACATGTACATTATAACCACAATTATCTAATAATACCATTGAGTCCCTAATCCTCGGTCCAAAATAAATTCATCTGTTTGGAAAAATTGTTGGCAAGGGCTATTTTCATTTGAAAATTTTTGTTTAATTGTATCTGCATCAGTTGCTGTTGCAGGATAGGGACCAAATATATATCAACAATATAACCATCACTACATACAAACAAAAATGGTTTAACTAAATTGTGATATGTATTTATGTACTTGTATCAAATAAGTCTAGTCTTTATTTGATACAAGTAATTGGAGCTTTTCTCTGTCATTAGTGCCATTAGCAATTACAATTGGTGCATACCATATTATCTTTCAGTAAAGAAATTATTTCTTCCATTTGCTCTGAACTAAATGTTCTAATAGGATTATGTATTGATTGCAACAGTGAATCCCATGAATTATTGCTCAAGTGATATGAGCAGTTTCTACAATCTGAAGGCACATAGTAATTATAATTGCACAGTAAACTTAACCATAGAGATGTTGGTACTGAAAGTCTTTCATTACCGTTGCAACCAGGGAAAAAACAATGCCGTTGTGTACATGGTGCTCGTATATAGTTTGGCATCAGTGACTGGTTACTATCAGATATATCTTCATTGGTTTGTTCTGCTTGTGTAGAAGTCATAGTGTCTACCTCTGATTTTAAAGTAGAATGTGTTACTGCTCTGTCATTCCTTCGCCAACAGTTATGGCAGAGAAGTGTTGTTTTTGCCAACTGCAATACGAAACTAACATGTAATGTAGTTAAATATTTTAGATTTGGATTATAACCAAACTATATGACTCAACCCAAAAATTATATTACCTGACGCGGTGCTACCTGTTGGGCAACCATATTTCTTATAGCAGCTTCGCGTGTAGTATTTGTATTCAGTGTGTGTGATCGTTTCCTTAAAAGTGATGTGCCACAGCTGATACATACATACATTTACATGACCAACAATAGGTGCTAGGCTTGTTGGATGTCTTATCTCATCCCAGGCATTGGTCCAACATGCATGGCACACTAAACTATCACTGGAAACTTGTACCTAAAAGAAAAGATGAGAGAAGTTCTAAAGTTAGCACTTTCACGAGAAAAAGTCAAAGTCTGGAATAGTTTTGTTAAATACAGATCTCTGTTGAATGAATATGTTAATATTACCTATTTACCTGGCTAACCCATCGTTGTATAAGACATTGCACTTCAGGGCTTTCCAAAGTGTGTCTTCGCATTCTGGATACATTCAAACCACAGTTTACACAACGCATATCACCACTTACAACAGTAGACGATGATTGTTGTGAAAAACTAGGTCCAGAGTGAATGCCGGGTTCGTTGGTCGAAACGTCTAATATCAAATTCAAGTTGTCGCCAGTGTCATCATGTGTAGAGGGAGCAGAATCCATTATCAGGCCGTAGCCGTCAGGTATAGAAGAATTGTCAGAGTCAGTATTCATGGGTAAAAGTAGTCAATTTAAACCGCAATAAATGTAAACAAGTCGTCGCAATGAGACAAGCCAAGCAACGGTTTTGTTTGACATTTACGTTTTCCGGCAGCTGTCAAGTTAGACTTGGTGCTGCCATAAAAAATGCAAAAAATCGATAGATCGATATCAGATATTATGATATGTGAATTTACACGTATAGCGCAACTCAAAATCTAAACGTTTGCTTGAACGGCGTAGCAGCATGGACACACACTAGTACAATACAAAGGTCTGTTTGTGTGCATCAGAAAAAAAATACGCACGAAATAAGCACGAATCATTGAAATTGATCGGCAAAAGAAAGCGCGCGATGTTTTACAGTGCTTTTTAAAATAATTGTCTAACATTAATGAGTTCGTATAACGGACTGAAAAATATTCTGTTTATTAAGCATAACCTTTAATTTCATAAAAATATCAGTTATGTTTTTATTCAAATACTGGTTTAAAAAAATTGTCTAAGTGAACCGATTTTGTACTTTTTCAACATTGTTTTTAACCGACTTCAAAAAGGAGGAGGTTATCAACTCGAATGTTTGTATTTTTTTTTTATTTTGCTCTATATTGAACAACTATTAACTTTTGAACAACTTTGTGAATTCCGTACCTATACTACGAATAAATGTCTTTGTCTTTGTTTATTATGAATCTTGACTACTTCGAATGTTCATCTGCAAGTTGCAATATTTTACCGAGAATCGAGTTACAAGCTCAAACCAACGTTTTTTATTGGTCTGAGGTTACAAGTGCATAGTTCGCTAAATCGCAGAGGTTGCTTAGCGGAGGTAAATGATAGTGTGCATTACGATTGCTCCGCCAAATTGTCCAAACAGAAAAAAAACATCGTCAAAAAAATTGTCGAAATTTGTCAAAATCGAAGGGAACTAACCAAAAATTTGTCGAAGTAGAAATAAAAAAGTTACGAGGGTTTTAAGTTGGCCGCACGAACGTAACGTGGAGGATTGCGCGGCCATGAAGATCTCAGCAACTACTTAGGTTAGAGATTTAATTCTTATTGTCAATTGAAGACTGAATTTGTCAGAAATTGACGAAAAAATAATTATAAACTCTAGATCAATATTTCACGAAATATTCATCTGGGAAGTTATGGCCGCTCACTTGTTGTTTTTTATTGTTGATTATTTCTTCAAAACTATGAGTTCATACAGTAAAACTGTTACAAGAAGAAAGGTCTTAATTTGTCAAAACCAACCAAGGTAATAAATACTACTAAGGTTTATTTAAACAGACGAAATCAGTCCAAAACAAAAAGTACGTGGCCGCGCGGTCGAAACGTTACTTTGTATGCTGATAACTCACTATCCATAATAACTAGGATTGCTAAGTGAACATACATTTATTAGAAATATTAACCTCATTAGAAGGACATATCGTTTTACCCTCAGAACAGTTTACAAAGCTTGTAATCTCAGAAATTATGTTATCTCATACAATGTTCGAGTAGGGTAACCATGATTTCGAATGGATTTGGGAATACCTTTAACTGAAGACTAGCAATTATATTGGACAACATCTAGCTCAATCTGCAAAATTTATTTTGTATTATTCCAATCCAATCAAGTAAAGCTTACCCTTTTTAAGGCATATTGCACCTCACTCTACACGTGCAGCCTGTGGGTTCGCTACACGCAAGCGAGCTACAGCGCCCTCCGCGTCCAGTATAATAACGCGTTCAGGGCGGTGTTGGGGCTGCCCCGCTTCTGCAGCGCCTCGGGCATGTTTGCGGAAGCGCGCACCGACTGTTTTCACGCCACCATGCGCAAGCGGTGCGCGTCCTTAGTGCGCAGGGTGCGAGCCAGCTCCAATACTGTCCTGGTGATGATCGCTGAGCGATTTGACTGCCCCTATATGCGACAATGCTGTAACAGACATTTATAGACACTGACTTAATTATTGATTGACATTGACAATGACATGTTTTCATAATGGGAATGACTTGTGTGTATTGCATTGTTTGTGAAAATTTTAATTTTATTTGTAATTCAGGGATAATTTTGTGATTTGTTTTATTTTTAATTTTATTGACATTATATTTTTATTATAATATGACCTTTTTACTGTATACGACTTTTGACATTGTTTTCCGATTTGTTGTGGCAGTATTGTGTTTTTATTTTATGTTATCTGATATGGGTCTTGCCTGAATTAAATGAATTTTATATTTTATATTTATTTTTTTAAAATAGAAATCTTGTAAATTTTAATAATTAGATATTTGACAAATGACATTATTTTCAGCGCTATTTCCATTACTAAATGTTCCAATATGCATGGATTCGGACCCATCAGAAAAACACGTATTTCTACCGTTTTTAGATAGGTGTAATAAACATTTTCACAATCATCAACAACTTGGAAGATGCTATTACATCATGAATATATATATTATATAAGTTTTTCTTCATAAACTCTAAATTTACGTAAAATATCCTAATTTTATTTTTCTCGATAGCTCTTGTATTCAGCAGTAACGAACAAAAATCAAAATGAAAAAATTATGGTTTTTGTTGAAACTACAACCAAATTACAAAAGGCAGAAGAATATGTAAATAAAAAACAAAACGCCCTTTATAGCAGATTTTTTTATGCCATAATATTATTTTGCATAATAGCGGATAGCATAAACTTCATTTCGCAGAAAATTGTTTGGCAGACACTCATTTATCGTACATTCAAGACTCATACTTTTTTAAGTCCGAATCATCTTTAGGCATAAATTTCATATTCATAATAATTAAAAAGTAGAACCAGCATATCGCAGAAAGTTCACAGATAGAATCGTCTTTTGGCATACATTTCATATCGATAGTCATTAAAGGGCAGAACAATGAAAAATGATTCTAACTATTCGCAAGCTTTCTGAGATGTAATACATCTCAGAAAGCTTGCAGTTAGAATCATTTTTTGGCATATCATATCCATAATAATTGAAAGACTCATATTTCACATTGCGGAAAATTCTATGTATTTTTCATTGGTTTTTAAGCATGCAATCATGCTCCGGCTCCGGCGCTGCGGGGCTCCGGCGGCCCACGCAACCTTGCCGTCGCAGAGGGTTTTAACGCTCACCATCGCAGCTTCGGCTGGCCTCAGCCGCGGCATTGTAAATTCGGACATATAAAAATTTGGCCAAACAATACTGCCCCCGATAATAAGAAAGACGTATCTAACAAAAAGTAAAAATGGAGAAAAAAATATTTTAAGTTGAAAAACGGTAAAATTCATGCTGTGATTTAGCTATTGCATTTATCAAAATTCTGTGAATGTACCATTTTCGGCCCATATCTCCTCCTAATTTAGTGTTTGTAATTTTAGTGAAAATAATATATTTTATTTTTCAAAAAAAGCGTTTCTTTTTAGCAAAAAAAATCCGAAAAATTACCTAGAACTAAGTAGAAAAGCCGTAAAACACCACATGCGCCCTTTCAATGTATCACAAATACAACACTGCCAATTCATAATGTTAAGTTTAAAAATAAAAGGCGCATTTTATTATTTACGACTTTCATCCTTAGTACCTTAGCTGTTGCGGCTATTCAATTAATAGGATAAAGAGTATCTATCACCTATTTTTCACACAATACAAAAGGATGGTTGGCCTTACAAAACCCAAGGAAACAATATTTTTGAAGATATAAACATAATTTAAATTGGTGGTTAATTTAAATATCAATCGAAGTCACTTATCAGGTACGTTATCAACATTTATTTACGAAAGGAAGAGCACAATTGAATCAAAAATTTAAATATTGGTAATGGCACTATCACAAAACTAAAAACTAATCTTAAGATCCAAATCTCTTAAGTAGTAACAATTAGAGCCCTGACATTAGGATCTTGTCACCTTGTGACCCATAAGTATTATGACTACTGAAGTGATTGTTGGCTATATTCACCATAAATAAGTGTGTAATGTCCTTCTTTGATTTATCGTTAAAGATCATTCTTGCTCCATTTGATAGACGTCAAACTTACGATTAAAAAAAAAATGGGTAAATAATTTGAAGTTTTACGTAAATAAATACAATTCAAAAAGCCAGTGGCTCCAACCACTGGCATAATTTAAAAAAATACTAATATTGGAATAAAAATAATGTAATAAAAATAATACATTTCTTTAATTTAGTAGTAGTGCTAGTGCTACAACAAGCTTCATAGACCGGACTGGCACGGATGATGTCGATGGCGGAGTTAGAGAGAGAACAAGTAACAGGACTTCTTAGCACTTCAGAAGCATTAGTGTTGCAAGCGTGATCAATTTTATTGTATTGCTTGATAAAGCTCTTGAAATTAAGTAATAACCACGACCCTTCTTCATCTTTAGTTTTGTCTAAAGAAATCTAAATACATGTAATAATTCATTAATATGTCTTACGATTCTATATTAGGTCCCTAATTTAGTTAAAAACGGCCCAGCACGGGGGATGCACCAGGGCAGCCCCCAAAATTTTCTTACGCCTTTTGCAATTTGCAGCTCAGTATCAGAGTGTCTTTAAATGAACAAAATATTTGCGGGAATATGTATTTACAGAATTATAATAATTAAAATTATCAAAATAACTCTCCAAGTTAGAAAAGCTCATAAAAATCATATTATTTTCATTAAATTGGTTTCTTTACGAGCTTTTGTAACTTAGAGAGCTGCTATGTTAATGATTATAATTATTATATTTCTGTAAAAACGTATTCGTTAGCTACTCCTGCAAATTTATTTTTTATTATCATAGTATTAGATACCTACTGGGCTAAAAATTGCAAAAAAGTAAGAATATTTGAATTTTGCGGGCTGCCCTGGCACTTAAATATTTGCCATAAATAAACATATTTAATTTTTGATAAATTTATGTATCAAGTATTTATTTAGTTAGAAGGACTAAATACATGCACCACTCAGACTGAAATAAGTATTAAATGGTGGTTTACATTTTGTTAAATACCTAAAGGAATACGGTATAATTTTGTTCTAAATTACCATTACCTGTGAAAATCCTCCGCACTCAAAAATGTTGCTCACAAGCAGTGGTACTCAGCAAGCCGGTACGAACAACGATGCTAGGCCTGACCTCGACAACCGCTCCGGCGCAGGCACAACTGAAGCGTTCTCGAACATTTCCCTTCCCCCCACGTCCCTTTGTATATAGCAAAAAGAAGTAATATAGGCACGTCTATTCACTTGCGTCTTCTTTATTTAGTATTGACTAGCTTCTGCCCGCGACTTCGTACGCGGATCCTGTTGCTTATGCCAGCGACAACGGGGTCGGCAAAATCGAAGATCTGAAACGTCTGATGTCGAATTCGGTTCAATTTTGGCCAGTAGAGTCAAATTTTCAATGATATACCATCGTCATCAAAAATCAGTCCTAAACTGTTACCGCCTTCACCGCGTGGAGGTACTCCCAGCTTATGTTATTTTATAAGATACAGTGAAATTTGTGATAGCTTTTATTTTAGTTATTAGCTTTGATTTTCACATCAGATGTTTCTGATCTTCGATTTTTATAAGTCAACAGGAAATGCCCATCAGACCGAACAACTTTTGCTAAGACGTCATTCCTATATGTGTCATGGTGTAGCTGGGCTCTTGGAGTTCAACATCAGGTGTTCCAGATCTTCAAATTTATTCTCTCAGCAGAGAATGCTGGTCACGTGGAACAATTTTTGCTATGGTACCATTTTTGTATCTCTTATAGTTTAGCTGGTCTGTTGCGGTTCTGCATCAGGTGTTCAAGTTTCCAAGATAAATTATAGCCTATATGTTGCCCAGACTTAATACCTATACAACAAAAGAAAAATCCGCCCAGTTGTTCCGAAGATTAGCGTGTACAAACAAACAGACAAACAGACAGAATTTTTTTTTTTTTATTCGTGCTCTATTACTGTTCCTAAACCCCCCTCAATTATTATTTCTTTAATATATTCAATGTACAGACACAGTTTTGTTACTGTTTTATTATATGTATAGATTGATGTATAATTTCGTTCCACTGCAAAATAGAACGCATCTACCACATACGTCTATTGAAAGAAGTGGTGTACTAAATTGAAAAGCCGCAAGTGGTAAATAGGTCCTTTGCTCCTAGTATTAGCCCAAATTTTCAAATGTATTGAAAGACGCAATAACCAGTTACGTCTTTTCATTGTCACAAGCAGAACTTCATGAATAGATGCGACACGCAAATACGTCTTTTTATTTTACTTCCATCAAAATGTGTCCTTTCATCTTAGTTAAAGTGTAAATGATAATGAAAGAAAGAAAGAAAAAGCATTTATTAGCCCGCACAGGACGAAACACACAAATAACAACAAGGTTTAATATTATTACAAAATAAAAAAGAGAAATAATGGAGATGAGCCCTTCTTCACTGTGGTAAATCCGAAACTAAACGAGATAAAAAAATATCAGCAGATCAGTCTTTTTTTCCTCATTCCGGCAATATATATAACTCAATTTTGGAAAAAAATGTTAGATACGTCCTTTTTACTAACGGGGGCAGAATAATTGTATTAAATAATTTTAATGCTTTAAAAATATTCGTTTAAAGAAGATTATGCCAAGTGTGGTGGCTTCCGTATGGTGTCGGACGTAAAGAATAGCACCATCCCATATCTTCCTGTGGGCGTCGTAAGAGGTACCAGACAATGGGCAGCAGCGTTCTCTGTGCCTTTGTAACAACCATACTGCGATCGCCAACCCGCCTGCCAAGCGTGGCGATTATGGCAAACCCCCCCCCCCCTTTGGGGGAGGCCTATGTCCATTAGTGGACGTCTTTCGGCTGAAATGATGATGATTATGTCAAGTGTGTGATGGCAAATAAATATCGGAGCATCGAGATTCTGCCAGATAGAAGGACCCATTTTCAGAATCCTTAAGCAAAAAACACTAAGTTCAACACAATTTGGAAATACGAAAATTAAATTAGCCTAGGGTATCTTAGGAACAGTCACAATATACAAAATCCCAATAACAATCGTCGCTCGGGTAGTTATAACTTACCTGACACTACACCCGTCTGGTCGGAGTATCCTCCCTATTCTATGAAGGATGACCAACTTTCTACCCTATTCCTCATATTAGTAAATATATTTTAAAATTCCCAGGTAAAAGCAGCAATGACCCGTTCATACAATAAAAAGGCCACAGCGCTGCCTTACGCGCCGGGCGCTATCAAGAAAGGTAAAGCTAAGGATGACGATGAGATGGGAGATGGTGACGAGGAGCAAGAGCAAGAAGAAGAAGAAGCCACTGACTCCGACCCTGAGAATGATGCACTTATTAAGGTATTCAGTACTTCTTCATAAGTTTTTAACCGACTTCAAAAAGGTGGTGGAGGTTCTCAATTCGGTTGGTTTTTTCTTTTTTAAGTATGTACACTGATTACTCTGAGATTTATGATCCGATTTACGTGGTTCTTCTTTAGTTTGATGCGGAATAGTTGCCATTCGATCCCATAATTTAACATAGTTTGGCCCAGTAGTTTTAATTTTATGAACATTTTTTTTTATTTTTTGTTTATTTTTTTTTGTTTGACTACGCTTAACTTTTTTCAGTGTAGCTCGATTTCGATGATTCTTTTTTTAATTGATAGTGAGACGTCAAATTTGGTGCCATATAAATTTCAAGAAAATTTTCCACACAGAAAATTAAGGGATGACTGAATTTTTGGTGTCACCATTTCGTAATTAATTTTTGTTATGAAAGTTCAAAGTGCAAATAGAGTAGCGATGTACTAGAACAGTTGTCAGTGTTGTCACTTAATCATTGTGTGCCATAATGACCCAGAGGTTAAAACCCGCCTCTCATGCACGACATTATGGGTTCGATACTTTCTAATTTTATTTTGAACAACACTGACTCCACTGAAGTAAAACATCGAGAGCAAACCTGGACTTATAATGAATGTAAGTCTGAAATCTCCTCTGTATGAGAAGAGCCATTTTGTCGTACAGTGGGATAGAAAGAGGCTGGTATTATAAACACTTTAACTGTCCGTGCATTACATGTAATGCACTGCAAACCTTGCTTGTTAAGTCCGTGCATTACATATAATGCACTAGTCTTATGTACGACTAGTGTTGTTCATTGGTGTCCGTGAAGTACGGGGCCCGCATGTCAAAGACATAAAAACCTGTTTTTAAAAATTAGAAACATTCAACCTCAATATAATTAATTGAATCACAAAAATCAAACTTAACTTAAAATGTAATATAAGTATTGGACATTTGGTGATCGGCACGGAAATATGCTTGGGACAGTTAAAGTGTTAATTAAATTATAATGAATTAGTCTGGGTCAGGATGGCTGGACCAAGAGAGCTTTTGGAGGTTTGAGTAATACCAAGCTCTTGTACCTATTTTATGCTATTTGGTACCAGACATCGAATTACTAGTACCTCGCTAAAGAAGGGAAAACTATTACGAGGAAAGTGGCCAGCCATTCTGAGTTGAGAATGGCTGGACCAATCCAGATTCACCTAGTTGTAAGCGTTATAACTAGTTCATCTTTTTCGTTAAAATATAGTACATACCTCATCAGTACCTCAACATATGTTTTTCTTATATTTTTTCGGTAAGCCATAAATAAGTTACACCACCTAAGAAGAAGAACTCGCACTTGCCCGGTTTTTTTAAAGCTAGTAAATACTTTATAACGAAACTAAACATGTTTAAAATAAATCAACAACTCCATGCGGACGAATTCACAAGCAAAGGTTAGTGTAATATGTAATATAAATATAATTTATTTTCCCCAGAAAAAGAAAAGCAAAACTGACACAGAGAAACCGACCACCAGCAAGGGCCAGTCCACTTCCAAAGCGTCGACAGGTAAAAAGAAAAAGGAGAAATAGCATCGGCGATCCGTGATGGCCTTCTTGTTCAGATAGTGGTACATGATGGACCATCGGACCTCCACTGTGTATGTGCAGTGCTTTGTGATAATAATAGTATTGTGAAGTGAATAATAGAACGGTCAATGTGTGTGACCGAGTGGGAATGGTGTGAAACACAATGGTTATTATACTTGAACCATTACAAACATGCAAACTGAGTCATAAAACCTTTTATCAGACCTCTCCCTCACACTTACAGGCCTTGTGTAACAGTAGAAAAAAGGATTTGTCGTAATGATCGTTTGTAATGGCCAAGTATAGTGGAAGGAAAAACTAATGCTTTAAAACTTTCGTAAAACACTCATGTTGGTTTTTCGACAAGCAACCTTGTTGTTAAATAAGTAATATGATAGCAATAGCAACAGCAATACAAGATGGAAACCACTTACACTAACCAGCAATAAACATGTAAACTATTATTACAAGCAAAACAGCGCTGATTTTTCAATCGACAGATAACTTTTAATTAAAGAATAAATATGGCGGTTTGACTTGTTTATTATAAAAAAGCATTTAGTTAGCCATTTATTAAACTGGCAAAAATGTTGACTGTATTGTAAAAAAAAAGCTTAAAATTTTACATTACTATGTAATAAGTACAGTTTTCACCAGTGACAATAAACTGTATGGGACTGTATCTCATTTGACAAAGAGTAAAGAGGAGGGCCTCTACTTTAAGTAATTGAGTAAATAATATTGAAACTGCAAATATTTTCAATTGATCAGTGTAGTTTTAATGTCATAGACTGTGATAATGTAGGTGAGTTCAAACCTTGAGTAAGCGCACATTATGAGCATTTAGTTACCAGCATTTGCAGTGGGTAAGTTACACTCGACTGGAACTGGACATTTCGAATTCTCGTGGTGTGACCTTAAGAATATCTTTTGGTAATGTGGAATTCTAATTGCTTACAGATGGATCTAAGAATAGAGATGAGCTACATAAATACTTAAAATTATAATCTTTTAACTTAGCTATGATCAACTGATTATCTCTATGTCCTAATGTTAGTATTAAAATTTAAACACTAGTTGTTTTCGTCAATATCATTATAATTATGTCTTCAAAGCCTAGCTTGAAATATCCCTTAATTATTAAGATTACTAGATTAAAACAAGGTCTTCAGACATTCTATGAACCATTAAGGTCTATTTTTGGGCTTGGGGTATTATACCCCCAAGTGCAAATATGTAATTAAATTATGTTTCGGTAACTGGCGGTTACGACTAGATGACAGACGAATTATACATGTATAGAAATGTAATTCCATAGAGTAATAATTCGTAGCTTGGAGCCAAGAAGCTTTTACCTTTATCTTCGTGCTTCGCGCAGAGGGCAAGATTTTGCTTTATTGACATGGCAGTCAAAAAAAAAAAGTAATTATGTTTCAGAAACGGGCATTATTAAATTGTAAGACAAAACATGAATGTTTGTATGCCCTGTATAATAATTGTCAACTTTGATAATTCCAATAGTTGGGGACTTAATAGTCAGTTGAATTAATATTTTAAACCAGTGTAATCTTAACTATTCTGTTTTTTTTTCTTTTTAGTGAGGCTAATGTGTAAATATTTGGGCTAAGCTCTAAACTTTGGAACAAAGAATTACTGTAATTTTTTTTTTTTAATAAAGTTTGTTGTTTTCCGCTTTGACATTTTACCATTAGGTGCCTGCCTAGTCTTTGAACTTACTACTCCCCCATTTTTAGACTTCCAAGATCAGTAATGTTAATATAATACTGTAAAATAGAATGTAAGTTTCACTCAAATCCCACCATTTGTTTTATAAATATCATGTGTAATGTAAGTATAAGTACTTAGTACATAGTACATAAATAATGTTTCTGAATAATTATGTGATTTACAATTAATGTTATTTCTAAAATTCTTGACAAATAGCATGTAGCACTGACTTTATAATAGTCATAAGTAGTTACAGTTCAACCTTTTTATTAGTGGGAAGTAATTATATGTAAAAAACCAACAAAACCCGAAAAGACGTTTTCGTTTCTTCCATCTTTCCATCTTTGGAGAACTTTCAATCTCTGTTTTAACTGTGTTGCCGTTCCTTAAGGCGACGATATACGACTTTTACAGATTTTAAACTGACAATCACGTCAAAATGTGCAGTGTAAATGATTTGAAAAAAATATATGTTAAACTAGAACATTCTCTTAATCATATAGAAAGTGAATATTTTTGATGAAGTTCATATTAAATAGTTTAATTAACTCGTGAAGTTGTGTCTGACGCGGACAAAACATTGACAATCACACAAAATCTACCAGGTATAATTATCCGAAACTTACACTATCTTACAGACAATTTTATTATCTATCTTTTAGTATACGCCTTTTTTTTAATTTTGAAAGAGTACTACTTTTGTTTAATTTTTTCGACGAAATTTTGAAAGTTTTGGACGCAGATTGCGTCCGTTCTGCATCAGTTTTGCGTCCAAAACTCTCAAAGTTTAGTCGAAAAAATGAAATAAAAGTAGTATTCTTTCAAAAAAAAAAAAGGCGTATACTAAAAGATAGATAATAAAATTGTCTGTAAGATGGTGTAAGTTTCGTTTAATTACACCTGGTAGATTTTGTGTGATTGTCAATGTTTTGTCCGCGTCAGACACAACTTCACGTATTAATTAAACTATGTAATATGAATATAATTAAAAATATTCACTTACTAAGTGATTAAGAGAATGTTCTAGTTTAACATATATTTTTTTCAAATTATTTACACTGCACATTTTACGTGATTGTCAGTTTAAAATCTGTAAAAGTCGGTTAATAGTCCCTTAATGGATTTGGGTGATAAAAACTTTTTTTGAAAAAAGAGAGCCTTAAAAAAAACTAAGAAGTGATAAATAGCTTTAGCACAGAACACACATGACTTTAGTTTCGGATGTCGGTGGCTTCGTTTTGTTTGTTGGTTTGTATTGCCACCGACTTATCACCTCATTATCACCCAAATCCATTAAGGAACGGCAACACAGTTAAAACAGAGATTGAAAGTTCTCCAAATATGGAAAGATGGAAGAAACGAAAACATCTTCTCGGATTTTGTTGTTTTTTTTCAAAAAGCGCTGAAATAATTTCGGTTTGTTGTATACTAAAACCTTCTCCAGAATGTAACAAACACTTTTCTGAAAACCGCATCAAAATCGGTTCAGCCAAACGGGAGATAATCGCGGCCAAACATACATACATACAAACATATGGATTGAACTGATAACCTCCTTTTTTTTGAAGTCTGTTAAAAATGAATCAAACTGTGTGGAGATCTGACTTTAGAGTGTAGTTTTGAAATACAGCTCAGCTTTAGTTAAACTTTTAGGGACACAAAAGTTTGATTAACTATGGGGTGAGTGTCCCTGATGACAATCAATGTTGTTATTATCATAAGGTTTTAGGTTTTCAAGTCTCATCACTGACTCACCACACGTCTGAACAATTTTGTTGAAGTCTGTAATGTGGAATAAAGTTAATTATCTATTTTTAATTAGATTTTCATTTGATTATCATCATCAACAGCCTGAATCCACTCTCTTTGTTGAATTTTATTTTCTTTTAGCACAGAAGTTATACAAAGAAAGATACTAACTGTCATAGTCCTGGTGGTAGCACAGAAGTGGAAGTAGGTAGACCACATGTCATGTGTTACAACTGGATAATAGACAGTAGGTAACTCCTACTTACCTACTGTCCATCATCGAGTAGACAGCCAGGTTAACCGATGCCATTGCCCTGGTCAAGATAACAGCAAGAGTTGGAAATTGGTTGGAGGTTAGATGTGGAGGCCTATGATTAGGAACAAATGCATACATGGAGGACCTCTACACCTAGTATTGGGAAGATAATCCTCTGACCAGGTGAGAGAACATTGTGATAATGATCATCTCACTGTGGTCCAAGTCACCTCATGTTTATTGCCAAAAAGTTAAACAACAAAATGAAAACAATGATCTTTATTACATAATATTGATGCTAAGTATTATTCCACAACTGCAGACATTGATTTACACTTACTAGAAACTATTCTACTACACTGACTAATCTTTGCGAATTAATTTAGCTTTTGGGTCGTCTGATCTCAATATAACGTAGGTACTCTTGTATCTCCTGTTGTCGCCGTCCATTTTACTGTAATTGTAACATCCTATTGTAGCCATAGCAATGCCTACGATTCCGAGGCCTGTTGTTGCCAAAACTTCAGGAATTTCACACCATCCTTGTTGGAGTAGTTGACCAAGAGAACGTCTCGATGCACCAGCCATTGAGATTAACGTTAATTTATTAATTTACGGATAAATTCGGTCACTATGTAACTAATTAAGTAATTACCAACATCAAATTCAAGAGCTTTGGCACTGGCACTTGGCAGCCAAGCCAACCAACCCAACCAGCAAAGTGACACTGACACTGACCGTCACAGAGAGTGACAGTCGTGACAAGCGACACAGCAACAAATGACACTGCCATGAAGCTGTAGATTAAAATGGAGTCAACACTTCGAATACCTACTTGAAGCCATACCTATCTATCACTATCTCGCTCTCTGTGGGCCAACCCTCTCTTTCTAAGTGGGGTAACCTTTATTTTATTTTCCCAGGACGTCACTATAAGTATTCATTTATAAATATCTACATTCTGTTTACTATTAAGGCCTAAGATAAACAAATATCTCGTTTAAGTTTGTTTACGTCATGATACGTAAGGCCGCCTTTACACTTATAAGTTCTCCTCACGTAAGTAGCTCACGAGATTAACTTACGCTAAATTTACAAATGTTAACACTATTTGTAAGTCGCTTATCGTAATTTGTAACTACTTGCGTAAGTTGGAAAATTACAAGTCTAAACGTGTTTGAGTTTTCTTACGTAATCGTCTCACAACTTATCGAAGCAAATTGATAATTCGAGAGCTTACAAATTAATTTGCAGGAACAATGGTAAAGCAAACAAAAAACTGGTCACCACATGAGGACCATGTATGCGTATACGTTGCATTAAGAAATAAAGTAATATGAATTCTAAACTCGATGAAATAAGAATAAAAATAATAATTTGATCAAAAAATATAAAATCCTTTGCCGTGCCGCGACGTCAGACAGCGCCGGCCCTAATATGAACGCTTATATGTAAGAAGCTCAAAAAGGAAATAAAAACACCACCCAAATTAAAATAATTTATTGTAACTTTTCTAGCTTATATCACAGAATACTTAATAGTACTACATACAGAAGGGACACTCCCTTCCCCGCGCTATATCAGATACCGCACCCTCACCCCGCACTTGGAGGGGCTAACCGCCGACTCTTTAGCCAGGGCGCTCAAAATCGTAAAAACTGCAGCGCTGTAGGTACCTACTGCTGACACAAAACACACAATTTTGCGATTTATTTTGTTTTAATTCAGATTCAGATTCAGATTCAGATTCCTTTATTTGCTCAAACATGAGTGTACATACAATATAAACGAAAAATATGCATGCATGGTGTTATGGGTACATGGAGTTGTGCTAACATGTTTACCATATTGACATGGTGTGCAAATATTAATATTTCAAGTTTAAATTAAAGCAAACATAAAATAATAATATCAAAATTTTTGTACATTGACAATGCTTACATAATAAAATCAATTAAATTAGATTTAGTGATTACATAGTTAATTAATATCGGAAAAAGGTGGGAATACATATTTAATTATTTAAAAAAAATAAAAAACATAATAATATTATAATATAACGTTAACTTAGGTCCAAAATATTATCATTATACATTCCATACATTTCAGATTAGGTTTTAATTTAAGTATAAAAGAGCATGTCAATTTAAAATGATTCCCTTAAAAATTCATTCACATCATAGTATGCTTTTTTAGTTAAAAGAGATTTAACTTTCCTTTTAAATGCTTCTACGCTCAGCTCTTTCCAGCTATTGGGAAGCTTATTGTAAATAATGGGAGCCATACAAAAAACACTCTTGCGCATAAGTGCAGTCCGAGACCTATGTTGACAGAGTTGACTGTTATCACGTCTATTTCTAGGAAACAGGTCTGCCATACGGGGAAATAGATTAGGATTTGTTTTGACAAATATCACGATTTCAAAAATATAAATTGATGGTAAGGTCAAGATGTTGTGGCGTATGAAAAACGGTTTGCAGCTATCAGTCATTTTTAATTTAAATATGGATCTAAGGCATTTTTTTTGGGCTTTAAATGCGATATCTCTATCTGTAGAGAGTCCCCAAAAAATAATGCCGTATCTGATAATGGACTCAGCTATACCATAATAGGCGGTTAATAGTGCATCAGTAGTAAGTATCCGCGATAGTTTATATAATGCGAATGCACTGTTACTTAGTTTTTTGCTAATTACCTCTATATGAGCCTTCCAATTTAAATTACGATCTATTGTTAATCCTAAAAACTTAGTGGAATTTACTGCGTCAATTACGTTATTATTATATTTAATTTTAAAATTTGGAAATTTTAACTGTCTTTGACTAAAATGCATTATAACTGTTTTATTTAAGTTGATATTGAGGTTATTATTTTGTAACCATAGAATAGCTTTGTTTATAGTATTATTTATATCCGTTTCATACATATGCTTATTATCACAAGGAATGGTTATCGTGCTGTCATCTGCAAAAAGTGTCATACTGTGATCTATACATTTTGGAAAATCGTTTATGTAAAGGGTAAAAAGCGGTGGTCCTATTACGCTTCCTTGCGGTACGCCATCGTTGACGTTACGCTCTCCAGATGTAAAAATTACTTCACGTTTAGTGCTCGTATTAATCGTCGTTATTTCTGTTGTTTGCTTCCTGTCCTGTAAATATGATTGTAAGAGCTTTTGCACATTTCCCCTTACCCCATACGCTTCAAGCTTTTTTAATAGAATATCATGCTGAACATGATCAAATGCCTGCGTCATATCGCAGTAAATTGCACAGATGGGTGTATTTTTATCAATATTTATCATGATTTTGTGTAGAAAGTCGTAAACCGCCTTATTGATTGTTTTACTTTTTCTAAAACCGTATTGCTCGTTACAAAGTATATTATTTTTATCTATATAAGTGCTTAGTTCACGAGAAATATATTTTTCAAATATTTTAGAGAAAATGGATATTAATGATATTGGTCTGTAATTTTGCATCAAGTCTTTCTCTTGCTTCTTATGTAATGGCTTTACTATAGATTTTTTTAAAGCATTAGGAAACATTCCTTCACAAATACACAAGTTCATTATGTGACACAGTGGACCACACACAATGTCAGCGACAGTTTTAATAATCTCAGTACTAACACCATCATAACCTACACTCTTCGTGTTTCTGAGAGCTAAAATGATTTTTAATAAGTCTATAGGCAAGCTCGGAGCCATAAACATCGAATCCTTTCTATTCAGGATATTATGGTTAGTGCTAGTTGCCCCTTCGGTAATTGGTTTTATTTTGTCAATAAAAAAATCATTAAACATGTTTGCAATTTGTTTAGGATCTGAGACAATTGTATCGTTGATACGAATTTTATTAATGTTATTCTTAGGAGTATTTTGTTTATTTTCATTAATAATAAGCCATGTCGTTTTAGATTTATTACTAGATGTCTGTATTCTACAAGTGTTCTGTGCTCTTTTCGTCAAATAAGTTACCTTTTTAAATGTATTACAATAATTCTTAAATAGAGTCTTGTTTCCTTGCGTGGGATTCAATCGATACTGCCATAATAAATGGCGTTTCTTTGCACTACATTTTTTAATAAGTTTTATTTATTAGTTTTAATCTCGATGATTCATTTATTTTCCAAGTTTTCGTCGTTTTATAATAATACAATTAAAACTTCCGTAATAATAACATACCAACAACGTTACCAGCTATTAATATTGCTATCTCTCTTTATTGTCTTAGTTATGTACTTATGTCCCTTTCTTTCACGTTCTATTCATTCTTGGAATTGAGAAGTAGTACCCTACGCACTAACCTTGTCGCGTCGCCCCATTGTAATTATTATTATTGTAATATTTTAATTAATTCTTAATTTTTTATTTTTAATACGTTTGAACTTAACATGTACGGACATGGACTGGTTCCGAAATAAATTAAAAAAAAAAAAAATTGCGTTGCCGCGTAATGGTACGGGGCGATCGTGGATTCCATATTTTGTAATTAGGTAGGTAGGTACCTTAATTTACCATTACTGATGAATAAATAAACCTCTTTACATAATAAATAATATAATATTACTTTTATGTCATTACAAATCCGAGTATTCAAAATCAAATATCATTTATTTTATTTCTTTAAGAAATAAATAATTGAACGCTCGGACAAGATCACTTTATAATAATGCTCGAAACGTTCGGGCAGTTCCGTCGTCGTTCGGTTCACCCGACGCAAAGCGCTGCACTTTTCGCGCCATTTTGTACGCCACGACATCCAACTGATTCAACCCTACTAAAATTCACGCACACATTTGCACGTGTACAGACGTCATTTGGTTTTGTAGTAGTAATAGGTAATTATTTTGCAAGTTTTGTATGAAGTGTCCGAGGTTTGCTTATATGACTAAATATCATTAGGCCGCCTTTACACTTGTAAGTTGCTTCCGTAAAATTTACGTAAGTAACTTACGGCTGTATTTACACATATAAATAAACTTACAGTAAATAATGCTCACGCAAATTTTGTGAATTTAACTTGCGTAAATAATTACAAGCCCATTTACAAAAATCAGAATCGAAAATGAACTGCTGCTGCTTATACACGGACTAGAAAAAAAAGAAGGACTCTGCGCCACGCATATCGAAAGTGAAGCACCCTAAGTAAGTCGGACCGCTGGTACAAACATGGCTCACGTACACATTTGCATCATAGTGAAGCACCGTACCGATCCATGTATGCGTGACTATGATGTAAATGTGTGCGTGAGGCATGTTTGTAGTACAAAGCTTCCTGAGTACAAGCGGATATATTATCATTTCTAAAAATCGAAAGAAAATGCTGGGTATAACCTTGGCTGGAAAACAGAATATCACGAATTGCATTTGAAAATCTTTTGATTGAATGGAAGACCAACACCATTTCTACAGTTTTATAAGAATGAATGCTATGGATTTCGAAATTATTTTGCAACAAGTAGTATACCTGTACCAATGATTAAAACAGAAGATACATCATTTCGTAACGCAATTCCACCAGCCGATATACCTGCTAATGGTCACTCTTCGATGATGAGATTCAAAAGCAGTAATTAAACTTTCTAATTTCTCAGGAGATGACCAGTTTTTTGTTTGCTTTGCCATTGTTCCTGCAAATTAATTTGTAAGCTCTCGAATTATCAATTTGCTTCGTTATTGTAAGACAATTACGTAAGAAAACTTAAACACGTTTAGAATTGTAATTTTCCAACTTACCCAAATAGTAAAAAAATACGATAAGCGACTTACAAATAGTGTTTACATTAGCAAATTTAGCGTAAGTTAATCACGTGAGCTACTTACTTGAGTAAAACTTATAAGTGTAAAGGCGGCCGTACTCTATGTAGTTTCTGTGTCTTACCACGTAAATCACCGAGATATTTTCTGTATGTCTCTTAATCTGAGCGCATGACTCACTAGTTAAAATATGTAATATAACATTATTATGTAATACACCGCTGGATGCGAGTCGCACGGGACCGGTCAATGTGGCGCCACTTGGGGGAGGCCTGTGTCCAGCAGTGGACGTCTTTCGGCTGAAATGATGATGATGATGTAATACATAATAAATAGACATATAAGGTATGTATTTAATATTTATTAACGGAAAGGGACACCAGGTAACTTGTTAAGATTGCTTATATTTTCAAGAATATTTCGACACTGTTTTTAACTACATTGCAGCCAGCATGTTTCACTCCCATTTCCGTAAGTGGAGAATTACTAAACGCCAGAACTAGTACTTGGCAGAGCAGCTATTTGCACCATAGATTCTTCATGTAGTGAACTTGTTGTCTGAAAATTATAATAAATTTTATAAAATGTTGCTTTTTGTTATACAGGATGTTTGGTAGATCGGTGCAAAGCCGTAAAGCGGAGCTAGTATAGACTATTTAAAACCATTTGAACCGAACTTGTCTTGGCCGAAGTGTGACTAATTTTTTTTACCAAAATTTTAACGATTTTTGATGACAAAACCCCAAAATATTGCAGTTAGTTGCAAATAATGGCCAATTTGAAGATATGTCATTTATTTTTAATTTTATTTGGTTAACATAATGCGTAAACAATCTAATAAAACATAATTAGGGGATCTGTGTGATAAGACATTTTTTTTACAGACATTAAAAGTCAAAGACATTTTTAAAGATTTCAGAAATCTGTTTTTACACGGCATGAAAAAAAATCACGGATGGTGCTTTTTTTGTTCAAACATTTTCAAAAACATGTCTGGTTATTGTACTTTCTTTCGAGGTATCAACTACGCGGATAACTCACCAATTATTGAAATTAAGACCTACAAACCAAATTGAGGGTGAAAATTAATTTTTTTTGCCATTTATTTAAAAGAAAATTATTATTAAAATCACTAGCTTCTGCCCGCGACTTCGTACGCGGATCCTGCTGCTTATGCCAGCGACAACGGGGTCGGCAAAATCGAAGATCTGAAACGTCTGATGTCGAATTCTAAGAGCCCGGGGACGGAAAACCAACGGGATGCGCGAGACGATTCGAGACGCTCAAAAAGTACAATTTTGAATCATACCTCCGATGGCGGAATATGTGGCGTAGTCAATCTTAGGAGTATACGTAAATGCACTCCGTTCCTTATCAACCCAAGGAAGGTCGCCATGCCCTACGGCTATATCTGAGACACATCCGATTCTTCAGATGATATCGACATTCTGTTCAGAGAATGTCGAAGTCGATCAGAATTCAATCGTTCGTTGCGCTCTTCTTCTGTCTCTTCCTGCCGTACTCCAGCAATTATTTCTCTCTCACTTTCTAACTGATTATGGATATTTTGTTGTGTGCGTGTTCGGGACAATGTATGATAATCTCGATCAGCAGTTAGTCGTGCATCACGTTCATCACTCGTTTCAAAAGACCTGTTGAGCTATCCGCGTAGTTGATATCTCGAAAGAAACAACAATAACCAGACCTGTTTTTAAAAATGTTTGAACAGAAAAAGCACCATCCGTGATTTTTTTTCATGCCGTCTAAAAACAGATTTCTGAAATCTAAAATGTCTTTGACTTTAATTGTCTGTAAAAAAATGGTCTTAACACACAGATCCTCTAATTATGTTTTATTAGATGGTTTACGCATTGTGTTAAGCAAATAATATAAAAAATAAATGACTTATCTTTCAAATTGGCCATTATTTGCAACTAACTGCAATATTTATGGTTTTGTCATAAAAAAATTAAAACTTTGCTAAAAAAAAATTAGTCACGCTTCGGCTAAGACAAGTTCGGTTCAAATGGTTGTAAATAGTCTATACTAGCTCCGCTTTTCGGCTTTGCATCGATCTACCAAACATCCTGTATATTTGAAATATTATATTTCTAAATACATGATAATAATGTAACACAGTTTTAAATATAGTTGTCTTTTTACCTTGCCTACTGTGTTATTATAGTAGGAACTGCTGTTTGTTATAAGCACCTTGTTCTTGAATCATATCTGATTCTTGAAATGCAAATTGCAAATCCTTGCACTTTTATAGAACTTCATTTTCAACGGCTCAATGGATAACCACAATTTTCTTTGAGTACCTACTATTTTTAGGAAACCTAAAAAATAATGATATTAGAATACCCGAATAATGAGCAACTAAAATTAAATAAAAATTGACTGCCGTAAGTGTATGTGTATATCAATCATTAAATATAACACGTTTCTTAGTATTAGCACAGAATACTTAATAGTACTACGTACAGAAGGGACACTCCCTTCCCCGCGCTATATCAGATACCGCACCCTCACCCCGCACTTACAGGGGCTAACCGCCGACTCTTTAGCCAGGGCGCTCAAAATCGTAAGAACTGCAGCGCTGTAGGTACTGCTGACACAAACACACAATTTTGCGATTTATTTTGTTTTAAGTTTTATTTATTAGTTTTAATCTCGATGATTCATTTATTTTCCAAGTTTTCGTCGTTTTATAATAATACAATTAAAACTTCCGTAATAATAACATACCAACATTACCAGCTATTAATATTGCTCTCTCTCTTTATTGTCTTTGTTATGTACTTATGTCCCTTTCTTTCACGTTCTATTCATTCTTGGAATTGAAAAGTAGTACCCTACGCACTAACTTTGTCGCGTCGCCCCATTGCGTTGCCGCGTAATGGTACGGGGCGATCGTGAATTCCATATTTTGTAATTAGGTACCCTCATTTACCATTATTGATGAACAAATAAACCTCTTTACATAATAAATATTATAATATTACTTTTATGTCATTACAAATCCGAGTATTCATAATCAAATATCATTTATTTTATTTATTAGAAATAAATAATTGACCGCTCGGACAAGATCACTTCATAATAATGCTCGAAACGTTCGGGTAGTTCCGTCGTCGTTCGGTTCGCCCGACGCAAAGCGGTGCACTTTCCGCGCCATTTTGTACGCCACGACATCCAACTGATTCAACCCTACTAAAATTCACGCACACATTTGCACGTGTACAGACGTCATTTGGTTTTGTAGTAGTAATAGGTAATTATTTTGCAAGTTTTGTATGAAGTGTCCGAGGTGTGGTATTAGTATAATTAGTTAAGTTCTCACGCAAAGTCCTAAATATATTCTCAATATGGTCACATTACTTCTATACGACTTCTTTTAAATAAAATCAAATAGATTGCACAAAATCAATGAAATTCAATGTAAAAGTATTTGATCTTGATATAGATAACATTTACTAATATGTTAAAAACACTGGTAAAACGTTTTAAGAAGAAATTAAGTGAAAAGACAACTAAATATGTTTACAAGGATTCAATGTCAGAAATCACGATTTTAACACTTACGGGTGAAATTTTATATCACCTCCTGGACACCACGTATTACCACAACCACGCACTACTCATTTTTGCAACTTTTCTTTAATTAGAACGATGATTACTTCGAAAAATACCAGACGAAGCTGTGAACTGCAAAGTAATCAACCTCCATATTGACCATTTTATGTTGACACATAGTGTCAATATTGCCACATTACCGATTCCTTAGGAAATGGCATTGTAATTCACTGATCGTCAACCCAGTTTAGCATGCGTGACGCGTGAGTGTGACCTAAAATTTTATGTTTTATAACTTAACTAATCATGGTACAACTACTGATCCATAATAACATTTGACAGAGTTTAACTCCTGATTTGGTTAGTGTGACGACTATTTCGAAGAATTTAGAAGGAGATTTAAATAAGAAGGTAGCAATACTACAGGCCACACTAAAAAGAGAGGTCGGCCCACAGAGAGTGAGATGGAGATACGTAGGTATTTGACTCAACTTTTTTTCAAAGTGTTGGCTCCATCTTTACCTATAAGCTTCTTGGACGCTGCTGACTCTCTGACAGTGACATTGACGAAATAAAGTGACAGATCATTGAGATCATAGGCTATACCTTTTTTTTCTTTTGGTTTCGCACGGTTTGTGCATTTAGCTAATTTCAAGTGAGGGCTATACCTTACGACCCTTGGTCAGAGGTGATGATGTGACCCAATAATAGTCTACCACTTCACTAAAGTTACTTCCAAATTGAATATAGTAGAACTAGGCTTCTCATGGGTCTATCCTCGATAAATGGACTATCCAACACAAAAATATTTTTTCAATTCGAATCAGTAGATCCTGACATTAGCGCGTTCAACCAACCAAACAAACAAACTCTTCAGCTTTATAATATTAGTATAGATTAGCAGCATCAAAAGGCTCATTAGGATTAGTGATAGTATGCATTAATACTGGAACTCCTCTGGAGGTATACCCTAAATAAAAACGAACAAAAAACCCATTATAAAAAGTTCGAAACCAAGCAATCGCAATCTCATCTGAAGAAGAAAATGTGGATAAAGAGGTGTTTTGATATGTCGATCTCTCGTGGGCTATGTTCAGCTGTGGACGGCAATAGGTTGATATGACGATGAAGACAGAAAAAATGTGAACGTTTTTAAAAAATCGAGAATTCAGCATCCGCCTAGTCTTTTCCCAAGTATATTGGGGTCGGCTTCCAGTCTAATCGGATGCAGCTGAATACCAGTGTTTAACATGGAGCGACTGCCTATCGGACCTCTACAACCCAGTTACTGGGTAACACAATACCCCTTGGTAAGACTGGTTGTCAGACTTTATGGCTTCTGACTATACCCTAAACGACTGCATGGTGCTGTAGTGCATTTTAAAGCAAAGCAAGCTTTAGTCTGATGTTGTTCAGAGTACTTTGACCTATTCCTAACATAATATTCATGCACGCACACATACGAAAACATTTTAACCCCATGCATTAAGGACTATTTTTTTTTTTGCAACTAATCGTAAATCCAGATTCCAGGCTGTCACTGAGTTTTATGGAAAAAGAACCCTACCTGGAAATCGAACCCCTGGATCCCACACGCTCTGGCTTACCAACTACTAGACTAATTAAACTTCTAGCACCTTCGAGCATAGACCAAGGAATTTTAACGAATAAACCTAAATCATCATATAGACCGAGAAACAAAGTTTCGCAAAATTGCCGCAGCAACAGTTTATGTGCTGCGAGAAACATGCAACTGTTCCGTACTTAAAACAAGAGTGCTAAAATGTGCTCAACATTGTTGCCACCTAGTTTGCCCGGCTAGGCCCGGCTGCGTGTTTGAGAATATTTCATAATCTGATGATGCGGATAACAGAACTTGGGAAAAGGTTAACCGGCATTAAGCCCGTCACATACGTAGCTATAATATAATAATATATTTTCGCCCTTATCACGTTTGCGATCGTTGTTTGTTTCACATTTTTGAAATATATAATATGCCTTGCTATACTGTTCACCATATTTTGGTGACGTAGTAAAAATATATATATCATAGCTGCATCTGAAATATATCGTAATATGCCTTGCTACGAATTATATTATTATTATACAGGATGAAATTGAATTCATTAGCATATTTTTAAGGGGTGACTCAGACCACGAACCTGAACAACTTTCATTATGGAGCCAACACAAACAGCCCGAAAAAAAAAACAGCTGTTCCATACAGAAGTGCAATAGGTAATCGGCCAAAAGCTGTTTTTTTTTGCGCTGTTTGAGTTAGCTCGATAATGAAAGTTGTTCAGGTTCGTGGTCTGACTCACTCCTTAAAGGAGTTTTTCCATAATAATAATAATAATAATATGTGGGGACATTTTCACACACGGCCATCTGACCCCAAACTAGGGAGACCCTGTACTATGAGTGTCAGACAGCTGATATACATACACAAATACATTTTTTTTGTAAATACATACATATATAGATAAACAACACCCAGACACAAGGCAAACACAAGTGCTCCTCACACAAATGTTTACCCTGGGCGGGAATCGAACCCGCAACACGTAAACATGTAATAATGTATGGAGCCTGGGCCCAGTCCTTGTATACCACACTTAAAAAATAGGGAAACACATTTTAAATCGTTCTCAATTGTCCAATTACTTTAAAATGGCTTTGTGACCAGGTAAAACACAAGAAATTGCACTTGAAATTGCAACACATAGCATAAAAACAGTCATGGCGGTAAGCTGTCAATTTGATTAATTAATGACGTTTGACATTTATAATTCTGCGTTGATTTGTGGATTGCCAGGTAAATAGATGGGAAAGAAACGGTGTTAAATTCAAAAAACGAAAGGGAGGTTGTAAAAAAGAACTCCAGAAACTAGAAAAAAAAACGAGACGAAAGTGACTGAAGTGACACTATTGTGACAGTGACAGCTGACAGTTCTCTTTCGCTACTCTATAATCCAAAGATCATGAAGCTGTAGATGCTTATTTTTTTGACAGTAATTGTGACCTATCTGATGAAACTTTTTCATATAATACGGGTAAAGTTAACAAACTCGGTCAAGAACGTATTTATGACAGTATTTTCCGCCGCATACTTTTTGATATTGAGACCTATCCAACGGAATATGACTATTGTAATACTCCAAAATCGCCAAAATATTACCAAAAGACTCTTTTTCGCTCCTTTATGTAAAAGGGTTATCGATAGTGATAGTAGTTCTGGAAAAAAACAAAAATGTATGCTATTACTTACACCAAAATATAGCTGGGATCTTAAATAAAATTAATTTATTTGAAATCACAATTTCTGACTTAGAAAATCAGATTGGCCATATAGATTTTATTTGTCTTAGTGAAACTTTTATAAAATTAGGACATGAAAGTAATCTAGTCCTTACACATTTTAACTTAGCTGCTAGTTACTCAAGACACGGGAAAAAACGTGGTGGAACATGCGTTTTAGTAAGAAAAGGTATACATTTCAGTCCGTTACCGATAACTAAAAAACTGGCCACTGACTTTTGTTTCGAATGCTGTGGCATAGAAATATTGAGCCATAACCTAATTATAGTGTGCATTTATAGAATACCGGATTCCGATGTTTTCATATTTTTACAAAATCTTGAATTATTATTACGCAATATAACCCGCAAAGTTAGAAAAAATATTATTGTGTGCGGAGATTGGAATATAGACATATTAAAAGACAGTAAATATTCAAAAGAACTAATATCCGTATTGAACAACTTTAATATTTCACCGCAAGTTAGAATGCCTACTAGAGAAAATACTTGCATAGACCAAATAGCCAGTAATGTTCCCGCACTTGATTTGAAATGCAGTACACATAATTTAGCTCTCTCCGATCACGATACCGGTCAATCGTTAACTTTTTACCTCCAAGAGACTAATAATAAATCAAAACCTATAAAATTTTGGTATGAAAAGAAGAGGGATTATAATAAGGACAATATAACAAAATTTTTAAATTGCTTAGCGGCCCTAAGTTTTACTGAAATGTACGAAGTGACTGACTGCAATAAGGCTTTCAATACATTCCACGACTTATTCACTCTTTTCTATAAATTGTGTTTTCCCGAAAACCTCGTTAGAAAGAGCAATAAACCCATAAAAAACAAATGGCTTAGTGCGGGTTTAAAAATATCGTGCATTAAAAAGAGAGCTTTATATTACGAATATCAACATGATGCTATAAGTAAAGGTTATCACAAAAAAAAATACCTCAATTACACGAAGATCTTAAAAAAATGCATATCAAAATCACAACAGATAAACAACAACATTTTTTTAAATAATTCTAAAAATAAATGTAAAGCGACATGGTCTATCATAAAAAATAATAATAGAAAACCTATTAATAGCAATGATATAAATGAATTAATAATCCTTGATAAAAAAATTAATAATCCTAATGACATATGTAACCAATTTAATGATTATTTTATTGAGCTGACACAAAAAACCAACAATAATAATCATGACGTAAACAACATTAACATTGACAATAATATAAATACTTTATTTTTGACTCCAGTGAATGAAATTGATGTTATTAAAATAATTAAATCTTTAAATAATACAAATTCTACAGGATATGACGAAATTACGACTAAAATAATTACATTAAGTGCGAAAATTATAGCATCTCCACTTAGTTACCTAATAAACCTCTCTTTTGAAGAAGGTGTTTTCCCATCTAGACTAAAAGAGTCTATAATTAAACCATTGTTTAAAAAGGGCAACCGTACTGATATGGGCAACTATAGGCCCATTACACTAATACCAATTTTTGCAAAAATTTTTGAAAAAGCAATGAATGACAAATTAAATAGCTTTGTAACTACATACAATTTAATTGCAGAAAGTCAATTTGGTTTTAGGAAAAATAGTTCAACGACTCTAGCCTGTTTCTCTTTAGTGAAACTAATTACTGAGGCTCTTGATAAGAAAATTACTACTTTATCGGTATTCTTAGATATGAGCAAGGCATTTGATTTTGTATCACACGAACGACTACTCTACAAGTTAGAGAAATATGGCATAAGAGGTAAAGCGCATGACTGGCTTAAAAGTTATCTATCAAATCGCCAACAGAGAACGGTTATTTCAAGGATAGAAAATGATACCAGGACGACATTTCGCTCAGAACTAAAAATTTGTGGTTCTGGCGTCCCTCAGGGAAGTGTACTGGGTGCGCCACTATTTCTATTATATATTAATGACCTCAAAAAATGTTTAAAATATGAGTGTATCCAGTTTGCTGACGATACTACATTGACAATAAAATGTTTCAACAAAACTGACCTAGAAATTGATACAAACAATGAAATAATTAATGTTATAAAATGGCTGGGGGACAATAAACTTCATGTTAATATTGAAAAAACCAAAATAGTTCACTTTCAAACATGTAATTTGTTAGGAATACCACCAGCAATTACACATAACAATGCAATTCTGCAACCTGAATCATCAGCTTTGTTTTTAGGTATAGTCATTGACAACAAATTGAACTGGAAGGAACATGTAGAAAGAGTATGCGGTAAGCTTGATAAGTTTGTATATGCTCTTCGCAAGTTAAGACTAGTATCCAGTACAAGAACAGTCCTAAATGCGTATCATGGGTATGTTTCATCAGTATTGCGTTACGGCCTAGTGATATGGGGTAATTCAGTGGAGGTGGAAAGAGCATTCATAGTGCAAAAAAAATGTATCAGAGCCATGAGTGGAGCGGAATATTTAGACCATTGTAGGCCCTTATTTAAGAAATTAAAAATTCTCCCACTCCCATGTTTGTATATTTTTGAAGTTTGCCTATTTGTAAAAAAATACCCTCATTTATTTCCATTAAACGTACAAGTCTCGGAAAGATTGCACAAAAAAAATGCCGGGAAATTACTAGTACCTGCTCAGAGATTGCGATTATACAGTAAAAATGCCAGTTGTATGACAATTAAAATTTATAACAAATTACCACCTGCCCTGAGAATGTTACCAATTAATAAGTTTAAATGTAAAATGTCGGCTTGGCTCTTAGACATGTGTTTTTATTCGGTCAATGAATTTTTAAATCATAAATTTGATAATACATTGTAATTTAAAATCTTTAAATGACATTAGAACTTTGACATTATTATAAATTCATAGACATTTTTATTTTGACATTATGATAATTTAATATTTTGACGTTGTGATTAAAAACGATTATTTTAGACATTATGAGTAATATTTTTGATTTTATTATTAATCCATTTGGCATTATAAACAGTCTCAATTAATTGGCCATTAAAATTATAGGTAATTTAATTCACTGTACCTTAGATTTGCATGTTTTTAATGACTTTTTTTTTCTCTTGCTTTTTAAATATTTTATATGAAATATATTTCTACACCAGTAATGGTAGTGTATGTGAAACCATATCTAATGTAAGATCTTAATGTACCATATACTGAGAAATAAATACGTTATTATTATTATTATTATTATTATTAAAAATAAGCTTCTGGCCAAAGATCGACCATTGATCATAATCAGTGGTCGATCTATGGTTTATAGAGTAACTAACTCTGAGTGACGCCATGTTGAAAATCCATAAAAATGAAAGTTAAATATTAATTTACTACCACAACAGTATACATGTAAATGAATTTTCTGTACTTTTCCCAGATTCTACGGATTTTTCTCTTTTTTTTTTGAAGTGGTGTACATAAACTGGGCCCATTATGAAACATGACAATGAATTCAATTTTATCTTGTATATTATATCTACGCCTGACGTATGTAAATATATATTATAGCTACGTCTGCGACGGGCTTTATGGTTTATTAACGGCAGGTAAATAAAACCTTAAATGCCAGATTTATGTTTTTTTTTTTATTTTGTCACTTCGATCTCTTGTTAAACAAATGGCATTTGTAGTAATATTTATTATAACGTACTTTTTACAATACTCTTTGGTATCTTTAAGAACGTCTGCGCATTGCGTATTGCGTCGCCCGCCATTGATTTGTCAAAAATATTTTATCGGTTTATCGCAAAAAATAAAAGATCCTAACGTAGACCACGTTGAATAATAACAAAATGAGCACACCGCCGAGGGTGTCGAAAATAATCGGCCATCCAGTAATATTTACAAAGAGTTTGACGGGATTATTTAAGCAAGGGTGGTGGGACATACCAGAAATCATGGCTTCATCTTGTATGGCACTGCTGGGAATGGGAATGGCTGTGATCGGTATTGCTAGATACATGAACAATAAAGGCGAAAATACCGAATATAAAGCTACGTATTACATAGTAAGAAACGGTGACCCTCGAGCTTGTAAACTGAAAAATCCAGTTTACAGTGATTATACCTGTTAAACTAGTGGAGCGTTTTGGACCCTACAAATGTATTGCATTGTTTGTTTAGAAAATAAAAAAGAATCTTAATTGTGATGATTTGATCTTTTAACAACAACTTATTTTGATATACAGTTTCATATCATACTTATTTAGTTTTATTACTAGTAACACAAGTCTACACTACAAAATTTGTAGTGTAGACTTGATTTAATAATGAAAGAGTACTGTACTGGGTACCAATGATTTCAATCATAGAATAGCAACAGATATTAACAGGTTCCTATCTCACGGTATTGCGCATAGATACCGTCTTAAAGTAATAATAGTATAATATATGATACCGTGTACCGTGCAACCGCAAGGCATAGTAAGTATTTGGTATCTAGCTGTACAGACTGACTGACGGGACGGCCAGAAGATATCAAATAATTAATCAATTGAATTTTATACGTATTCAATCGAAATAAGGTATATATTTTAATGCTCAGTCTCGGACCATCGCGCAAGAGCACGCTGGACCGCCGCGGCGGCGGCGGGTATGCACCGGTATGCTGGAGTCTGACAGACCGCGCTGTGCCGGGCGGTTGCGCTGCTTCGTCGCTAGTAGAATAATCAAATAGCGGCGAGTGCTGACCCCTCGGCGGATAGTAAGCTGGCGAAACTTCGCTGTATCGCAGATGATTTCTCTTGTCAGTGTGAGCTGGCGCCGCTAACCGCCAGCCTGGCGGTTAGAGAAATGCTCCTCGATGCTCTTTCCTGCCGTCCGCCAGTATACGCAGGCACATCACTGGTTTTGGCGAGTGGAGCGATGTACCCACCTAAGAAGATGATTGATTAAAAACTTCTTACATAGGCCTCCGGGGGTGTCCAAAATGAAAATATTTTCTCGGTTATTGGTAATTGTTATCATTATGAACATTACCAACTCTTACACCAATTTTTGTTGAGAACAGAAATGCTTGGCTATCTTTGGGACTAATCACGCCTTTCATAATTATTCTATTCTTGTCTGGGAGCTACGGCTTTATCCTTTCCTTGTATTTTGCTGTGTATATGTGCTATAATTTAATGCTTGTTGTATTGCTTCTAGTGTTGGTGTTGGCTGGCGGGTGGTGCAGAATTGTGCACCTGTTAGTTTGTTTTTAGTGATAAAGATAACTTGTATTTTTTTATACCTATATAATTTTATAATATATTTATTTTTATAATTATGGAATGAACCCATCCCGCCTCCGCCTCTGACTTCCGCCGCCATCGACATCGTCGTCATGATGTCGCTTGAAAAAACTCGCGCTACAAAATAATATGTTATATTGACGACTCGTCAAACATATTATTTTGTAGCGCGAGTTTTTTCAATCTTGTGACATTTCCTAAGATATTTAATCAAAATTAATGTAAAAGGGAAATTTCGTCTCAATTAAATACTAAAGTTGACTATGTTTATTTTGATTAGGATTTAATATTATTTCGGTACATACACATTCGCAAATAAATCATTCCTATGAACCGCTGTTGTGACTCAAGTTGGAAGATAAATAGTACTATGAATGATGATAGACCAAGAAGTGATGATAGACCATGATAGACCATCAAACGCTGAAGAGAGAATGTCTTTTGACAAGTGTACGAACGGGCTTTTGGGCTTACGCAGTACGCTTAGAGAATATTCATCACTTTACAGAAAAACAATTTTGTGTCATACCAGGCAAACTAGTAGCATACGGAATATAAAATAATTGTGATTAATTATTACTGAGACAGATTAGACAAACTTGATAATTTGAGAAGCGAAAAGTGTAAGTAACAAAACGTGGCAAACGTCATTCGTATTTGAGATGTTTTGATTGTTAAGTGACGGCTGCTGGCTGACTGACGTTTACTGATGACGTTTCTGTCATTGAAAAAGGTCAATGATAAAATAAAATACACCGGCCACGGCCTTCGCTCGTATTTTTTATTCTATGAAACTGATACAATATCTTTAATAATATTCACAAAACCATCCGCGCACTTGCTGCTTTAGCTTCTGTGAGACCGGTCGCGCGAACAAAATAAAAAGTACAAAATGGAATCCCGCTTCAGAGTTGTTGAACAAGGGCCTCCGATCGAGGTTTTCCAATTGAATCGTATGTTTTTGGAGGATACGCACCCGAGTAAAATTAATTTGAGTATTGGTGGTAAGTTTGCTGTTAAGCTATTAATATTAGGTTAACGTACTTGGTAATTTTAGTGTTTATGTTGCGAAGGTACGTCACCTCCATAACCATATTTATTATGTAATGTTGCTGTTTATTAAAACAATGTATGTATTTTGATATGATGATTAATTATTATCATCATACCGAGTAATAAACTACCAGAACATTGTGGTTACTAGTGCATATATTTTTAATTTAAATTAAATACTTTAAATATCTTGTTTGTTTGTTGCTAAACCATTGCTGCAATTACAAGCTATTGATATACAAGGTTTAGTGTAAATGGAATAAATATGGCAGTTAGGTCAAGATCTTCCTTGAGAGTAGATCATTTTAGGGAACTTACAAAATATATATATATATATAACTCAAAAGTTTGTATCTTTAATATTTTATTTTAAATAAGTAGGTTAATTTATAATTTATTTATTTAGAAATAGAGGTAGGAGTTTCTTTACAGTAGGACAATATGTGCTAAATATAATAATAATGAATTTAAAAGCAACATATTATGCATTAAAAAAATACAAATTAAGAATGTCCTCGGTCGAGGCATTTTTGGTTCATTGGTACAATATTTTTATTTCGTGCAGCATACAGAGATGAGACTGCCAAACCATGGGTCCTGCCTGTTGTCAGAAAGATGGAGAAACAGATGGCTAATGATGAAACACTCCTCCATGAGTACCTGCCAGTTCTTGGTAAGTTGTAGGTATATAATTTCTTATACATTTATAAGAGACTAACTTTTGCCTGTGATGTGTGTGTGTGATTTTTTTCACAGACCCCAATTTTTTTTTGATAGTAAATGAAAGCCAATAACACTAAGGGATAATGTAGCTCCTTATTTGTGAATAATTTACTGAATAACACCAGTAGGTCCGGACATTAACTCCAAACAAACACTAAACTCAACTTTAATTTGTAATCTATACTGATATTATAAAGCTGAAGAGTTTGTTTGTTTGGTTGAACGCGCTAATCTCAGGAGCTACTGGTTTGAATTGAAAAATTATTTTTGTGTTAGATAGTCCATTTAGCGAGGAAGGCTATAGGGCCATGCGAAGCTGGGTCGGGTCGCTAGTATAATAATATGTAGGGACATTTCACACATGGCCATCTGACCCCAAACTAGGGTGACCCTGTACTATGGGTGCCAACAGCTATTTATCGAGAAACAACAACCGGACACAAGGCAAACTACAAGGCAAGCGGCAAGTACTCATCACACAAATGTTTACCCTGGGTGGGACTCGAACCCGAAACACGCTGCGCAGCAGTCAACCGCTCAACCACTGCGCCAACCGTCATGTAGTAATGAAAGTAACGATAATTATGGGAAGATAATCCTAATATGCTAGCTTTTGCCAATGACTTAAGCGGCGTGGAAGTAAAAGACCGCCTTAATTCAGCCCTGTCACAAAATCACTTTTAG
Organism: Charanyca ferruginea; assembly: GCA_947361185.1. Lineage (NCBI taxonomy): Eukaryota > Metazoa > Arthropoda > Insecta > Lepidoptera > Noctuidae > Charanyca > Charanyca ferruginea. Next base: position 23,626,493 of record OX376059.1, on the reverse strand, counting down.
CTAACTTCTACTTTAAACCACTAACCTGTAAATTATAATCAGCTTTCAAGATTAGGTGTGGTATTATTATTATTATTAAATAATAATAGGTGTGGTAAATGACCTTTTGCTTTTAAATATATGTGTATATAGATGTACTTAATATGAAATTGGAATTGTCTCTGTGTGATTGATAGATAAACCTTAAAAGATTTTGAAAAAAATACTAGATTTTAAACATGTATTTAACATTAAAACATGACATATTCATTTAGGGAACTACAATATGTAAAAACGCATTAGGGATTATCACAGAACATAAAATAGTTGCTTTGCTTAATAATGACAAAATTTCTTCTTTATCTGGGTTAAAAATTCACTGGAAACGAAGGAAACAAAAAAACACTGGAAAAAATCATTCAAACAAAGAGTTTTTTTGCATTCACACATAATGTTCATTATGCAATGTGCACAAAATTCTATGTAGCAGATATTATAGTGCACAAGTGTGTGCGCAAACACAGGTGCACTCCCTCTTCCCTCTGTCTCATAGTCCGGTTAGACTGCAATCCGATACAACCGGGCTGAGATCAGGTGCACCAAGGACTTTACTGCTGTCCGAGGCACAGGGGTGTTCCATTGCCAACTTTTGGGCTGTTACTGAGAAATTTTTATAGAAAAACCCAATAACACTTTGCCTGACCTGGGAATCGAACCCACGCTCAGCAGTCGCGCCTGCGACCACGAGACCAACGAGGCAGTCAATAAGATAAATAATAAAAAAAATTAAGATAATACCCATACTGTAATCAAATCTGTACCGCATACTTTTGTGCTACTTATCAGTTGCGCCAATCAAGACATAATGATACTTGTGTCTATCTATTTCATATACACAATATAATAGAGATAGGCACAAGTATCATTATGTCAGTATTCTGTTTTATAGGTAATCATTAAAAACAGCTACATCATTCCAGAATCAAATCAAAAATGTTATTAATATCTTATCTATAACAATTTTTGCTTTTTTAAACGAAATAGGTATCAATGAGTTATTACAGGCACATTATTATGATAAGACAAAACAAAGTATTTGGTTTTTGAAAGGTATTTTATTGTTACAGTCATGGCTATTTTGTGAAACAAAATAGTGCTATTAATTTCTTTGTTACTCTTTCTACACGATAAATACCTACGTCGTCGATCGAATTAGTGGCCATTTGTATTCTTTTTTTTAATCTAATCAAAATGGTAATTTTGCATTTTTATGGGAATACCATCAGATTTTATTTTGTTTAAGTATCTAGAATTTTATGTTATAACTAGCGGGCCCGGCGGACTGCCCTGAAAATAAAACAAAACCTAGAACGCGACAGCAGCGCCACCTACTGGGGCCAATTATGTTTTAAAACCATCCAGGAACCCATTGAATTATACACACAAAATTTCATCCAAACAAACACATGTACAGAGGAATTATACACACACATTATAATAAATAAAATAAAAAAATAAAAAAAATTTATTTCAGACCTTGATCCATATGATGTTAGTAATACAGTACTTAAAAACTACGTTAGTAACAAAATAATCTAGTTAGTAATACAGTACTAAAACTACGTTAGTAAAAACCAAATAAAAACAAAGTTTGTTTGTAAGAAGTAATTTCTTGAGGTACGGACCAGTCTGATTTACAAGAAATCTTTCACTGATAGAAAGCTTTATATAATTATCCTGTCTACGCTCGTTTCTCAAAGTTGAAAGAATAGTTTTTCACCAATAGGAGCAGCGGAATAGTAACCAAACATTCCACCCCATTCCTTGTCTAATTATGGCTCTGGATAGATTGTAGATCTAAAAGGAAAAAAAACTGAACAAATATTTAATACATTTAAAGGTTTAAGATCTTTATTTCTCATTAGCAAAATAATACACAAAATCCATACTAATATTATAAATCCATACTAATATTATAAATGTGAAAGTATCTCTGTCGCTTCTTCGCTTCACTTACGCCTTTACGATGAAACGGCTAAACCGATTTTGATGAAAGGTATGAAAATAGCTTGAACCCTGAAGCAGGACATAGGCTACTTTTAAATCCACGACTTCGTCTGTATCCCCGATAACATTCAACATTCACGCGGACGAAGTCGCGGGCAAAAGGTACTAATTAATACTTTTTTCTTTTTTCATTTTGAAATACTTAATAGTATTGGCGAGTGCTCTAGGCTATGTTTGACTTCCACTCACACGAAGCCGCGGGCTGAACCTTGTCATAAAGTAATGAGCATATCTGATACTTCTCTAATTCTCTATTTAGGTACCTATTTATCGCATAAAAAAAATAAGTTTAAAAACTAAAACCCGACTACAACGAAAAGTGATCTAAAAAGTACGAAACAAGAAAATATTTCACACAGAAATCAAGACATAGGTACAAAATGGTCAAGGTAAGCCGTGGTTGCATGCCTGTATCCCATATGAGTGCGATGAACATGAATTATAATGGCATGCAACCACGGCTTACCTTGACGATTTTGTACCTATGTCTTGATTTCTGTGTGAAATATTTTCTTGTTTCGTACTTTTTAGATCACTTTTCGTTGTAGTCGGGTTTTAGTTTTTAAACTTATTTTTTTTATTTAAACCATTTCGGAGTCACAGTATTATATATTTAAAAGGTACTAGTGAACCCCTTTCTAATGATACTAAACACGGTATGCGTATCTTAATTTATTTGGTAATCTTTCCTTTTTTTAAATAATTTGTGACAAGTCACAACTAAATATTATATATTTGAATAGTAATAGTGAACCCCTTTCCAATGATACCAAACACGGTATGCTTGTCTTCATTTTTTTTTTTAATCTTGGTTTTTTTGTGCGCCAGAGGGCGCCACATTGGATTCGGTGACACGTCATATAGCCTATAACCACTGGACAATCAAGACGCTTCTAACGATACCTCATTTGTTCAGTTCTGATAAGTGGTTTAGGAGCTATGAGCGAACAGATGAACATACATACATACATACATACATACATACATACATACATACATACATACATAGCCTGTCAAAATCATAACCCTCCTTTGGCTTTGCCGTAGTCGGGTAAAAAACAAGGAAGTTACAGAATACTCGTCTTTACCGTGCGCACTACACGATAATAATAACAGTAGGTACTGTAATAGTTATTATCGTATCTGCTGTGTGTAAATGTTTCGTTATATAATATTTATATCAGATGAATGATTATCTTTATTACTGCTATGCCAGTACTATATATCCGCGAACAGAGCCCTTCGTATTGTAACATTCGTTTTGTAAAAAAAGGTCATGTTTATACGGCTTTAGACGCTTGAACTGGCTGGGAGTGTTTTCCAAATAGTGACAGAGTTGTCAATTTTGGAATTCTGCCCAAACTTACAAATAGAATGGGAGAGTTTTTAGCAGTAGTTGGAGCATAATGCAAGTATTACCAAACTCTTAACAATCCCACGAAAATCAAATGCTTTATTTAAAAATTGTGGTTACATGCCGCTGCTTGCTTGCTGCTGTCATGCCATTGCCACCATTATTATGCCCAAAGCACATTACCTAGGTGCATTAGCAGTGGCCTGATTATAAATTGGCTTAAAATTGCTCCAAGGTTGTTAGTTAAATTGAGCCAGCTTAACTTGAAGCAACTGCAGTCTTACCTTTGCAAACTCAAAGTGGTATACTTCTTCTTTGAATTAATTAATAGCCGCCTAAAGTTAGCTTAGAAAAAGACCTATGATCTTTTCAGTGTGAGTGTTGTATGCCAAAATGAAGATGCAGCTTTATAACATTATTACTTAATATAATAATTTATGATAAGACAAGTGTGGACTGTAATGGTTTATAAGGCAGTAGATAACTCAGATATTACTATTAATAAAAAATATGATTTGATAAGTAAAGGAAAAAACACGTGCTATAATGTACACATGGCTGCACATCAAGCTATACGTTTCCAAAATATGCTGACCTCTTACTGTATGGAAATTCTATACAATGCGAGATCAGTTTATACTAGAAATGTATAGCTTGATGTGAAGCCGTGTGTACACACTAGGTTCTGTCGTTATAACATACTAGCACTTTGCCCGCGACTTCGTCCGCGTTTATTTTGTCAAATATCCCTATTTTTCAAAATATGTTGCTCAGGGCATTGTAATGGTGAAGGAATTTTTAAAATCGGACCAGTAGTTTTTGAGTAAAATCGTAACAAACAAACAAATATTTTCTCCGTATAATTATAGTTTAGACATATTAAGAGTAACTCATAAACATAATATTGTGATCATCCGATTGACGTCAGATACAGATATTACAACAAAAATAAGTTTCCATACAATCAATATCATTGTTTTTGTTGTTTGTTATTTCGCATTTCGTTACATAAGCGGCAAAGATGAAAAACTGGTTTTGTTCAGCATGAGAGGTATCAATAAATTTTAGGCCAAATTAGTGGCGCATGAAGTGTTTCAACTTTGCCTTTTACATAAGCTATGCAACGCCAATATATCTGATCCACCGGTAAATAGAATTTGGAAAAAAAAACAAATCGTCCCTTTCGGATTGGTAATTTATTACTATATGCTTTAGAATATACAAGTTGACTAAACCCGTAAAAGTGTGAAGGGAATACTGGAATAACTTTTAGGTAAGTTTTGTGTTTCTCGCGCAGTCAGCCGTTCGCGCTGTACCTATCACTATTGGTTCAGGGTCGCTAGTTTTCCACAATTCTAAATTGGCCGTTTTTTAATAATTTATTTTATGCTTTTTATTAATCGATTGTATTACCAAGAGAAAATCATTTCGTTCCGGGAAAATAACCACTAAAATTTCAGCGTGTGTAGAGGTAGACAGATGCCTACTGAGTAGGTACTGTATAGCCGTTGCTGTATGCTGGCTAGTCTCATAGGTTAGATTCCTAGGTTGGGTAGTGTTACTGGGTTGACCGTTAGGAATTTTTATGTAGCAGCTTGGAGTTTAGAAATTGGTGGTGTAACACCTCCGTACCTCAGAAAGCACGTGTCACCGTTAGTTTTATAATCTTATTATGCTTGATCTCTCCCCGGTCATGTCGGATTTCCGTCCCATTATGGAGGGAAGAGGGAGTGCATCTGTGTTTCTGCCATAGAAGTAGTGCGTAGTACATATACAAGGTGTAACGTTAAATACGCAAAACCTGAAAATAGTTTGATTAGAATAACGGGCAGAATCAATTGAACCACTTTTTAATATAGGTCACATTTTTCAAAAAGTCTTCATTATACATGTTGCCCTGTCTATTTATTAATTAGTCAAGCCATCACGTGCGCAAACCTGCCAAAATAAGTAAACAGACACAAATGGTTGTCGTCCAATTTAAATTTTCTCATACGCGTGCTAATAATAGTTTTTATTTCAATGCAAATAAGAGTCTTGGTAAAACTAAAACAGCACATAAACCTTTTAAATATTTCTTTTTATGATTTTTTCTCTCAGAATTAGGTTAATTGAATTAAAAATCATTTGGGGTGTCTGAGGTTTTGCGTGTTTAACGTTACACCTTGTATATCGGTGGTTTCTGCACTCATGTTCACTATAACTGCTGCATACTAGGCAAGTCGTCATTGAGGGCCGCCATGACCAAAATTCGGGATAATATTATAGCCGTAGCTATGAGGGTTTAACCATCCATATATGTGCGTAACTAATTGATAAAAAAATCAGAATGAAGAATTCATTTCAGTGGGTACTATTTATTTTGAATGGCATTAGGTACTACAGCCGTATTAGATCACTTGATGTGGTACAGAATAAAAACAATATAATTCCAATTGCAGGTATAGACAAGTTCTCTGAAGTGTCAACCGCCATGCTGCTCGGAGAAGATAATCCTGCCATTGGCTCTGGATGCGTAAGTATTATTACAACTTCATTATTTTAATTCTCATTGAGCACAGCTAACCGAGATAGGTTATTTCAACTTACAGTAGTCGTAGAAATACACTTTCTTAGTTATTATCTATGATGAATAGCTTTTATAGTTGGTTGGTTTTAATGTAGGTAAAATTTAAATATCGATGAGTTTTACACAGTAAAAGAAACTCATCATGAATGACATAACTACGCTCTCTGCTTCCTTGTTTTGTTTTTGTTCATTACAAAACAAGGTTTTATATTTAGACAGGGTGTAAAGCTTAGATCTGCTTAGTGCCAGTTATTAAAATAATTTCGATGTCGAAATAATGTTCGAAATTCAAACCTACCTAGAAGGTGGTATACCTCAAAGCCAATTCTTCTAATTAATTAAAAACGTTCGAAAACTAGGCGCAATTTGATCTCAGCGACAAACCATCCAAATCAATCTTAAACTTTTGACAAAAATGTAGGGAAATAGAGGCGTATTAGACAGATTTGAATGCGAACGTTCCTAAAAATTTGTCTAATCTAAAAAAGCATAAACGTCTAGTATTTGTCAGCCCAATGTACATATTTAGGTTTCCGTACCTCAAAAGGAAAAAAGCGGCCAAGTGCGTGTCGGATTCGCCCATGAACGGTTCCGTAGCAGCAAGTAACATAGTATAATAGTTAGTTGATTTAATGAAAGGTAAATTGCAGTTTACGATTTATGACGTATTAAAAAAAACTACTTACTAGATCTCGTTCAAACCAATTTTCGGTGGAAGTTTACATGGTACATCGTTTATTTTTTTTAGTTTTATCATTCTCTTATTTTAGAAGTTACAGGGGGGGGGGGGGGGGGGGGAAGATGACACATTTTACCACTTTGGAAGTGTATCTCGCGCAAACTATTCAGTTTATAAAAAAATGTTATTAGAAACCTCAATATTATTTTTGAAGACCTATCCATAGATACCCCACACGTATAGGTTTGATGATTTTTTTTTTTTTAGTTTCAGTTCTAAGTATGGGGAACCCCACATCTACTTAGCAAGTTCCAATAGTTTCGTTCTTATAGTTTCGGAAAAAAGTGGCTGTGACATACGGACGGACAGACAGACATGACGAATCTATAAGGGTTCCGTTTTTTGCCATTTGGCTACGGAACCCTTATAGGATCACTTTGTTGTCCGTCTGTCTGTCTGTCTGTCAAGACCCTTTATCTCGGGAACGCGTAGGGGTATCGAGTTGAAATTAAAACCATATACTCAAGTCTACGGTCCCTTGAAGCTGTAAAAAAATCAACCTTCTATGTTAACGTGTAAAAAAGATAGGGCCGTTTATGCCGCAAAAAACGTATATTTCGACACTATCAAGGGAATCAAAATTTATGGGGTATACTTCCCGTTGACCTAGAACTATGAAATTGGGGTGGTAATATCGTCTTATACTACAAGTTCAGGGAAAAGTCTGAAAACTTTACATTTGTAATTAAATCATTAAAAATATAGTCTTTAAGTATTTATAACTAGCTTTTGCCCGCGATAACGTCCGCGTGAATGTCGGTTATCGCGCATATGCAGATGAAGTTCCGGATTTAAAAGTAGCCTATGTCCTTCATGGTCCTTTATGGGCCCTGGTTTTTCCATTAGGAATTTCTCAGTAGTAACGCCCCCGTGTCTCTGAAAACACGTAAAGCCGTTTGGATTGCGACTGATCTCTCTCCGGTCGTGTCGGATTGCCGTCCCATCGAACTATGAGAGTGAGGGAAGAGGAGATGCCCCTGTATTTGTGCACACACTTGTGCACTATAATATCTCCTGCGTGCTTGGCCACGTTACCAGTGGAATGTCCGGGCTAGAATAGCACCCACCCAATTCATCCCGAGAGTGTCGTAGAAGACTAAGGGAAAATCCGGAATGAATCCGAATGGAAGTCGGGCTGCAACGACTTCACGCCTGCCAAGCGTGCTGATTATGGTGGCCCCCCTTTATGAACGAGGCCTTTGTTCAACTGTAGACGTCTTCCAGCTGATGATGATGACCACGGTGGCCGAAATTCGGTCGGGAGAATTATTATTAAGGGCGCGTATTCGATTTAGCGCAACTCAAAATCTAAACGATTGCTAGAACGGCGTAGCAGCATTGACACACACTACTACAATACAATGGTCGGTTTGTGTGCATCAGAAAAAAAAATATGCACGAAATAAGCACGAATCATTGAAATTGATCGGCAAAAGACAGCGCGCGATGTTTTACAGTGCTTTTTAAAATAATTGTCTAAAATAAATGAGCTCGTATTACGGACTGAAAAATATTCTGTATATTAAGCATAACATTTACTTTCATAAAATAAATATATCAGTTATGTTTTTATTCAAATACTGGTGAAAAAAAATTGTCAAAGTGAACCGATTTTCTACTTTTTCAACATTGTTTTTTAATACATAATAGTAATATTTTCGTAATTTTGGCTCTGTAGCTGTCTTTATGACTGTACATACTGTTGGAAAAACGCATAAAACAAAATATTTTGGCATATTGTAATGTTTGTATTCGTCCTGAAAGTTAACTCTGACGTCTATTTTCGTAAAACGATATGAAAGAATTGTCTTCGCTTTAATAAACCATAATTAAAAATTATACTTTTACTCTGTAACTGTCTAAATCAAGACTTAATCTTTCTAAAGCTGTAAATTGTCTTTAAATAATTTGCTCACATCCTTACAATATTGCTCTGGGCAAAACGCAAAAACATGAAGTTTTCGTCGCGAATCGAATACGCGCTCTTAAGGTTTAAGCCTTTAAAGTTTTGTGTTTTTTAATTTTAGCATTACCTATGCTCCATTTATAATAGCACTTGCGGCCCAACCCGGCTTCGCATGGGCCTATAGCCTTCCTCGATAAATGGACTATCCAACACAAAAAGATTTTTTCAAATCGAACCAGTAGATCCTGAGATTAGCGCGTTCAACCAAACAAACAAACTCTTCAGCTTTATAATAAGATTAGAAAAAAAGAGGCGCATAGATGCAGGAATGCAAAACATTTTATTTCAAAGATAAGTTAAAACAATTTCATTTAAACATATTTTAACAAAATTTTGATAAATAAATCTAAGATAGTACTAAATATTAATGTATAATAATATAAACAGAATAAAAGTCTTTTAAAGATTAGGTAACATTTTAAATTTGGTAGAATTACAGTGAAACGAATAACGTTCCGGGTATTGTTCATTCCTGCTTCTGTTAAGTTTTTAGCATTGACACTTAACTTCTGTCTAATGCTATTGTAAATGGAGTATAGCTTAGTGTGGCCCCAGTATGTGTTACTGATATTTTAGGACCCATTCAATAATGTTAATTTGTAATCCGTGGTGCTTGGCAACTGGGCCTCCGCCAGTTGTAAACATGCCTTTGGTCCTATGGGCCTAGTTCTGTTCGGTCTCCGGCTTGATTTGGAGGGAAGTGGAAAATTTGATTTTCTTACTCCTCCGCTATTCTTTTCTGATTAATTTCGTTGCGTGATCCAAGACAGTTGTAATGTTTCTCCGGGACTCGTCGAGCTTCAATGCCTCGAGGCTTTTCTAGTGATCGCCACTGTTGATTCTGACTGTCAGGAGTTAGTTGTTTGGTAATTGTGGGGCGGGCAGGTGTTACAGAATGATGTACAGTCACCAAAAGAGATAAGTATCCATGTCGCCGGGAATAGTTGAAGTTTACTTAGAAACCAATGAAGACTTTCAAATAAAATTTAATTATATCATTAAACTGTTTATTCTCTATTAATTGTACTTTATTTTATTAATAAACACCCAGCGGTTTCTAAGTAAACTTCAACTTTATTCCCGGCGGCATGGATACCTATCTCTTTTGGTGACCGTACGTATAGTATGTACCGGAATATATTGGCATTTTTTGTTTGCACACACTTTACCTACTTGTCACTTTCATTCTTTCGGTTTACCAACGATAAATGAAAGCATCCGGTGGCGGTTCGCGTCCGCGCCTCGTTCAATTAATCAAATTGACGTACTATGATCGTGTCATTTAAAATACTTTCCTATGTTGTGCAATTACAGTATAATTTACGTCACACCAATCACATGTTAAAACACGTTTTGAATTTAATTATTGGCGTTATTAACTCCCAGTTTCTCGATCAAAAAATCAACGCAAAAGTCATCAACATCTGCCTAGCCTTTTCCCATCTATTTTGGGGTCGGCTTCCAGTCTAACCAGATGCAGCTGAATACCATGGTTTTACATGGAGCGACTGCCTACCTGACCTCCACAACCCAGTTAAGGGTAACACGTTACCCCTTGGTTAGACAGGTTGTCAGATTTTCTAGCTTCCGACTACCAACAACTGTCAAAGATCTACGAATGACAGCCGGGACCAGCAGCTTTACGTGTTTTCCGAGGCACTGAGGTGTCTTGGTATGAAATGGATGGTTACCCATCCACGGACTGACCGCAGCAAGCGTAGCTTAACCATCATGACCGGTCGATCCATAAGGCTTTCCTTAGCCACGAACTCATCCTAATTAGGCACCTGGAAAATGTAAATAAGGTTAATTAAAAATTAAATAAAAAAAATTAAATTATTAGTATTCATTAAATTAAGCAAGTATTAAGTAAGTTGTCCGTGTGTTGTCGGACGTAAAGAATAGCACCATCCCATATCATCCCGTGGGTGTCGTAAGAGGCGACTAAGGGACTTACCAGAGAATGGGCAGCAGCGTTCTCTGTGACTTTGTAACAATCATAGTGCGATCGCTAAACCCCCTGCCAAGCGTGGCGATTATGGCAAAACCCCCCCCCTTGGGGAAGCCTATGTCCAGTAGTGGACGTCTTTCGGCTGAAATGATGATGATAATGATAAGTAAGTAAACCTGAGCGCGGTGTACGGACGGGGAGGTCGCATTCCACCCGAAGTGCCTATAGTTGGCTTGATGGAGTAGTACAGACGCCAGCACAACAAGCCATACCAAACTGTCAAATTTTCTAAATTGAATATGAACCTTATCATTTTGGAATAAAGTTGAAAATCTATCAAAGAAATTTGACAGATTGTTGTAGCTTGATGTCCTGGCCTCTGTACATTATCAATTCTATCGTTTCAATTTAAACGGTGATAAGCTGTAGGTATGGGCGAAAAAATCGACATACTCACACTCACTTATTTCTACATATTTACTATCTATTTAAGTTAAGTTAAGTTCTGAAATAATGTTTTTTTTTGTTAAACTATTAACTTTATTTTTTGGGGTGTTTTAAAAATATTGTAAATGCCTGAAGATACTCTTTAGGTACCCAAGAATATAAAAATTAGAATTTCAACTTCTCCAAACATCTTTATTTTTTTTTGTATAAATGCTGCCATGATTCTTTCGGTCACAATAGCCAATTTGAATGAAGACCTGCCTAGTACGCAGGAGATTATCATAGTGCACAAGAGTGTGCGCAAATACTGGTGCACTCCCTCTTCCCGTACTCTCATAGTCCAGTGGGACTGCAATCTGACACGACCGGGGAAAGACCAGACGCAAGCCCAACGGCTTTACGTACTTTCCGAGTTACAGGGGTATTACACTGCTAACTTCCAACCTCCGGACTGGTACTGAGAAATTCCCAATGGAAAAATTAAAAACCAGATGCGAAGCGAAGTTGATAAGAAATGTATTAACTGATTACGATTCAGAGATGTAAATCAATTTAATCAACGAATGATCTTGAACCCATCGCGGTTAATAACCTCTTTGAAGCCATACAATAATGGATTCAGCCAATCAGTCATGCATGACGGCACGAAAGGCTGACTGATTGATTTGGCAGTCTTTAAGGTTCCGTACCTGAAAGGGAAATACGGAACCTTTATAAATCACTTTTTTGTCCCACTAGGAGTGGAATATCGCAAAGGCCACAAATAAGTCGATCATTATTATTTTTAACTTAATCATTTGTAGTCGCAAAGGCTTTTTCTCAATATCTATGGGACGTATGGATTTGAATCTATGTTTTGGTATCACGCACACAGATCGCCAGTCAGGGATCAAAAATGTTATTTTTTTTTAATGGGAATTATTGTGATCCAAAAAAGAAAGTTCAAATTCATAAATTGCGTTAGATATTATTTGAGTAGTAGTATGACTGGCTGGTGTCTGCAACTCCACGTCTCAGCGCGTATTTTGTATTTTTATACTATTTAAAAGCGCTTTCTGCAAAAGCACTAAAATGATTTTCCACACGCAATAAATATTACAATCCACCAAAAGGCAACTCCGGGTTGCAGGACATTAAAAAATCCATTGATGCCGCGATAAACATGGCCAACTACTAGGCCCGATTACTACTTAAAAAAAAAGGAATGTGACTGAAAAAAAAAAGTACCATACATAATGATTTTTTTTTCCAGGCGTTCGGCGTACAGACTTTGTCTGGAACCGGCAGTCTGCGCGTCGGAGCTGAGTTCCTCAACAAGCACCTGGGGTACACCTCCTTCTACTACTCCGTGCCTACATGGGGTAAGTTTTGACATTTTGGGGCGAAGCTAACTGACCTTGGCCTGTAGACAAAATCCCTTTTTGTCAGCCTTAACGCCAACTGAAAAATCAAATTGTATGTAGTTGACGTTTGGTTACCAGATGTCACGTGGTGTAAATACGTCAACTGCACACAATTCGATTTTTCCGGCCCTGGTATAGCGGCCTTACATTTGAATATCGTGTAGTTTTAATTCTTGCAATGTTTGTTCAGGTCAATATACATACATTAGCTTAAAAGGACACTAAATTGCAATTATGCAAAACACACATAATCAGTGTTTAAATAGTCCATTGGAGAGTGCTTGAACCGCTCGAGTTGTATTTTATCTTTAGATAATTTTAAAATGTGTTAGATAATTTGATAAGTTAGTGCTAGGCTTATGATATCAGTGATTGCTTATATTAATTGGCAGATAATTGTAGATGATCAAGTGGTTTGCTATCCTTGATTGATGCTTGTGATTAGCTGTCTCAAGGTTACGGATAGAAAACAATATCATTGATTGGTTGAAAGCATAGATCGGGGTTCAACATTGGGATTAGATATATTATTAATATTGGGCGCAATAAGTAATTTTCTGATTTTGTACCTTTCCCCTGAGTTGATAAGCAAATCTCGTAAGCCGTGTGGTGCCAGCCGCGAATAGCACCACTCATTTCTACCCATGGGTGTCGTAGAAGGCGACGGAGGATATTGACCAGAGGATGGGTAGCAGCGTACTTCTGAGTACCGCACACCTACTGCGATAGCCAACATGCATCGGCCAAGCATGGCGATTACGGCCCCCCTTGGCGGAGACCTATGCCCAACAGTGAGCGTCCAAAGGTTAAGATGATGATGATAATGAAATCTCGAGACTGTTTTCTTGGATTGCTTCGTACCTTGGTTACCCAAAGACATCGTTCGTATAGAGCCCTGGGTTCGCTGCCTGCTCTTAGCAAAGTGTTATTTGACTGTTCAATAATTCTAGGGCCCATGGTTCTCACCCCGTTTACAAAGGACTTAGAAAAGGACTGGCTAAATATGGATGTACTAGTATAAATACGAGTTCTTCTTTTCCAATTGATGGTTTTTTTTTATTAGACTACTTGGGCCCAGTAGTTAGCCACATTTATCGCAGCATTAGTGGCGTTTTATATGACCTCTCAGGTACAGGTGTAAGGGCACTTTGGTTGCTGTAATAAGTCAAGGGCCATGGTCAGATCAGAAGCACCACACTCACACTACGAATATGTTACAATTACACAATATTGTAAAGTATTGATTGAAAGAATCATGGCAGGATTTGTACAAAAAAAAATAAAGATATTTAGAGAAGTTGAAATTCTAATTCTTATACTCTTGGGTACCTAAAAAGTATCTTCAGGCATTTACAATATTTTTAAAACCCCGCAAAAAAAGTGAATAGTTTAACGAAAAGCTCATTATTTCAGAACGAAACGGTGACTGACAGTAACAGTGACACTGGCAGTCCCCGTTTCGCAGTTCTTATACTGAAATTGCTGCGTTTTATGGGAAATAATGTCATTAATAATGATAATTTTTTTCCACACACTTGTCACATCACTTGCCTGCCAATTTGATAGATCCGTTAACGTCGCTACTCGCTTGTCACTTTCTTTTTTTATAAACACAAAATGGGCATCGAGATGAAATGAAAAAGTGTTATTTTTATTTCGTAATATTGTTATTATGCGGGGTTTCAAAATATGGTAAGTATATCATTCTACTCTTCGTAACGCATTCTTCAAATTGGAAAATATTTTAAACCCTCTAAATTATTATTTTTTCATACAAATGAATGTATGGATCTCGCCATGATTCTTTCTATAGTATTTAGATCCTTTTCTTTCTTACTCCTCCGCTGTTCTTTTCTGATTAATTTCGTTGCGCGATCCAAGACAGTTGAATCGTTTCTCTGGGACTCGTCGAGCTTCATTGCTTTGGCGCTTTTCTGGTGGTTGCCACTGTTGATTCTAGCTTACAGGAGTTGGGAATAGTGTGGCGGGATTGTCTGTTATCTGAGAAGATGATGACTTTTTATCCTAAAGTTTTTCCACAGTAACAATTTTATTATAATAGGGTATTACACCCATTTATGAAAAGTGTCTCGATTAAATTCTGTAGTGCTAATATCCCACCAAAAAAAAAAAACACAACATTTGTATTCAATCGATAAGTGCCATATAAATGAATCTAAATTTCAAATTTCGCGCGTAGTTTGACGAAAACGCCTCGTAGTTGACGAACTGGCGTCATTTCCGCAGAGTAATCTGCGGAAATGACGCCAGTTCGCTGTGTAACAAATGCGCTGATATTATATTTAGAAATTGTAAATATTTAAAGCAAAATTTTGTAATTGGTGTTAAAATTTAAAAAAATACGTTGGTTTCGAAAATAATAAAAGTACAAAGCCTAAATACGCCAATCTGTTGACGTCAGTCAACAGATTGGGGTATTTAGGTTGACTATTTTTTGTTTACACAGCCGCACTTTGTATAATTTAGCAGCATTATTTCAATTTTGTAAATGTGAATACCATGGAGCCATGTATATTAATACCTTTATGTTTGACAAAAATTAACATGGCGGTTGGGAGTATTGTCATGCTCGCTCAAATGTCTCGCTGATGGTGGCGCGTGTGTTGGATCATTAGGCTCCCTTCAAAATGGTTGAGCTAAATGGTGCTGATTCACGCGTCATGTTCGTGAACGGGCGCTGTCAGTGGAGATTGGTCAGCTCTTATCTGCCATGGATTAGATGCCACTTTATCTTGCTTCTTTTTTGTGTTTTGTATTGTTAGATTACCTTCATCGTTTTCACATATAGAAGCAACAAGAATGTAACCAAACTTTGTAAAAACTTGATTTAAAAGAGTGTCCGTGGAGTTTCTTGCTCGTTCTTCTCCATAGAGACCTACCTACGTTTTGGAACGAGCAACTAGCTTCAACTCTCTGACTAACTGACCGACTCCTTGACAATTCAAAAGTGCCTGTAAATGGTTTAATTGAAATAAATGCTTTGACTTTGACTTTGACTTTGACTTTGCACAGACAGGTATTTGGTCCTAAAAGTCGGACAAAAATATTTTTTGCGTTTTATAGTATTATTAAAGTATTTCGTTCTATTTTGAGGCATAATAGAGTTAAAAAAAGGCATACATTATTCTTAACTAATTTTATTTCTAATTTTCATCATCTTCAAAGTCATTTTCAATACTAATATTGCAAATATCATTTTCCTCCAAAAGATTCATGGTATCCGCTGAAAGAGGACTCTTTCTTTTATGTTTAGCGTTCCTCATTCCCGTCAGAAAGGGGTCTGATGTCAGGAGCAACCTATTTAAAACGTCTGTGTTGCAGGCTACTCTCGAAAATTTTTTGGGCGTAGTTTAGTCGGAACACTCGGATGTGCTTATTGCGGGCTTCTGCAGCTTCTTCAGACAGTTGCCCGATTGGCAGAATCGCCTCCTTTATCACGGCTGCCCCATGACTCAACACCTTATGTAATGTCGGCGACATTGGATGAAACTTGTACAAAGAAACGTAGAATTGAGTCCATTGAAAAAAAAATTGCCAAAAATGGAGGGGTGCGTTAGGGTGGCTGTTTTACGTATTTTAGAATACTATAGAGTCTATTCTAAAACAAACCATATACATTTTTACTTAGAAATGCTCAGAAATACTTTAAAACGCTTAAAGATTTTTTGAAATGCGTATTTTATAGGACTTTTTAAGAATTAGTTACTAATGGAGCTAAAGGTACGAAAACTCCCTCTTTTCCTAACAAAACTAAATAAAATAATAAGTACATACCTGGTTGTGTAAGAACCATAGTAGAAATTCAAAAGAAATTGACTTTTTCACCATAAATTTAATATTTGAAAACAATGAAATTTGAGCGCATCGAATAATTACACGACCACGGCAAGCGAAGGGTAATTTCCGACTGAGCGCATGGAGCGGGGGAAAGTCTCTAGCGCGTCGGATTCACGCTATTGGTAGGAGGAGATACCATTGTATTTCGAGGAATAATAAAAAACGGCGTCTAACTAAAACAAAAAGAATGGATTTCGCCCGACTTTTAGGGCCAAATACCTGTCTGTGAGCCGTGCGTAATAACATAGCGACTACTATTTCATGGTGTTATACAACATATTAAAAAAAAGAAAAGTTTGAATAGAATTTAAAAATGTACCTATTTTGTTATTTTATGAACTAAAACTTACATTATCCGACTGCTTTATGCCGAAACTGTCTCAATAATATATTTATAGATTTTTTTCTCGTATAGAGTAAAATATCCTATTGTCCACCCCAACAGACAACCACCGCCTTGTCTTCGTGAACTCCGGTTTCACAAACCCCCATACCTACCGCTACTGGGACGCGAAGCACCGTGCCATAGACTTCAATGGACTCATAGAGGATCTACGTAGTGCTCCTGCGAACTCTGTAGTGCTGTTGCACGCGTGCGCACACAATCCTACCGGTATTGATCCCACGCACGAGCAGTGGGAGGCCATCGCTGATGTTATGGAGGTATGTTTTGTTTTATTTTATTACATTTTATGGGACAATGGTCAGTTACAATATACATATTTACTAAAAATTACAGTTCAAACGAGCGTTTACAATATTGCAGCGCACTACATTATCCACATATTAACAGAAAAGATCATTATTATTATATCTTATGGGAGTGTATCCTTTGGCAAATTGGCAGAAAGAACGAAATATTACGTTGAATAGTTTACAGGCTACATCCGGAGCAGTTTATTATGCGGACCTTGTAGAAACTAGAACTAATTTCCGCGCGTTCAAGCGATTTTGTCATACCTATTATTGGAATCAAATTTAATGTAACAGCTCACTTTTCAGGACCCATTAATTATGTCAGTTATAATCCGTAGTGCTTGGCAACTTGTCCCTTTTGGCCTAGTTCTGTTGTCTCCTGCCTGATTTGTAGGGAAGTAGAAAATATGTGTTTCTTACTCCTCCACTGTTCTTTTCTGATTAATCTTTTCAGGACCCATTAATTATGTCAGTTATAATCCGTAGTGCTTGGCAACTTGTGCCTATTGGCTTAGTTCTGTTGTCTCCTGCCTGATTTGGAGGGAAGTAGAAAATATGTTTTTCTTATTCCTGCACTGTTCTTTTCTGATTAATTTAGTTGCGGGATCCAAGATAGTTAAATAGTTTCTCTGGGACTCGTCGAGCTTCATTACTTCGGCTCTTTTCTGGTGGTCGCCACTGTTGATTCTGGCTGACAGAAGTTGCAGTGGTTTGGGAATAGTGTGGCGGGCTAGTCCCATAAAAAAAACAGAAACGATTACCGGGGGTAAATGCCGCATGAATAAAGAAATATACAGTACAAGTTATTATTATGTTAAATATAATATGATCCTCGAAAGTCTGCGTTCAGATTGGGGCGCAAACTTAATTTATGTAACGGAGCGGCGTGATTTACGAGGGGTCATAGTTGAAGAAATAATTATTCCGAATGCAATAGCGTGGATAACTGACGCCATTGTTCCCAGAAGGCCTGTGTCGATGATTAGGCACGCAGAGTAAACGCAGATTAGATCGATTTTTAAATTGGAAATACGCTATTATTTATTTATTTTGAACGCTTTTATATTTTTCATTATTTATTTTTTTCATATCTTTGGGTCATAATAATAGTGGTTGTCGTTCAAAATTATACTAAAATGCTTTTACCCATGATACAGTAGTGTTTTTTTTTTATATTTATTCAAACAATAAATATTGTATAGAAAATTAGGTAGATACATACACACTATTACACACACACAATTCCTAGTGTCTGTTTTTATTAAATTGAATAAGTAGTCGTATTTTCAATTCCAAATCGGACCAAACATGGGCCACTGTCTTTTACTTTTTGTACTTATTTTCCTTAAAACCTCCCGATGATTGTCTCCAGGAGCGCGAATTGTTCCCGTTCTTCGACAGCGCGTACCAAGGTTTTGCGTCAGGCGATTTGGACCAGGATGCCTGGGCGGTGCGCTACTTT
This sequence comes from Charanyca ferruginea, assembly GCA_947361185.1. Taxonomy (NCBI): domain Eukaryota; kingdom Metazoa; phylum Arthropoda; class Insecta; order Lepidoptera; family Noctuidae; genus Charanyca; species Charanyca ferruginea. The sequence continues at coordinate 23,608,002 of OX376059.1, read as the reverse complement.
GTCAAGAGAGGCTTCGAGCTCGTCTGCGCTCAGTCTTACGCTAAGAACTTTGGTTTATATAGTGAGTATTATGATTTTTGTTATGTCAATGATCCACGCGTCATGTTCTGTCATAGGCCACTGAGTTATATCTTGTTTTTTTTTATTGTTTTACTAGCACTTTGTCCGCGACTTCGTCCGCGTGAATTTTCTTAAAGACCCCATTTTTTAAATAATACAATATAGCCTATGTTACTCAGGGTTAATTTAGCTTTCGATTGGCGAAAGAATTTTCGAAATCGGGCCAGTAGTTTTCATTTAAATCGTAACAAACAAATTTTTAGTATTTATATTAGTTTAGATACTGATCTTCATTGTTATATCAAAACCACCTGAATAATTTAACCACGATAATGTAAAAGCTTGTTGAAAAGAGTATAGTATATAATTGTTTCAATGCTTCAACTTTTCTGACTAACTAATCGACTCCTTGACAATCATTCAAAAGTGCCTGTTTATGGTTTATGAGATCTTTTAATACTGGGTTTACGGAGCCCGGTATTAATTGAATTTGGACTCTTGGAAAAATTGAATAAGGACTCTTTGTGGTAACTTTATCGATTTCGTGTCGTAGTTTTTTTATTTGTACTGTCTATGTACAGTGCAGGTTGAAGGTTTGTGGCGGAGTGTGGAGGGGGTTGCTACGGGGAGTCCATTGTTGTTACACTGATGCTATAAGGGTGGCACTTCACTTGGTGTATTTGTGCAAATATTGTCCTTATTTGGATGATAAATCGAGTTCATTTCAATAAGCATAGGGTATATTTTGTATTAACCAAGTGACGCAATAATTTGTATAAATATGCCAAGCGAAATGCCAGCATAAGTGAAGACATGTAATTGACCCTAATATTTTTTGGTTTCCTTATATTAATCTTTTGACCGCCACTTCAAAAAAGCAAAAACGTGCCCTCTGGCTCAGCGCCAAGCTACGAGTTATTACTCTATGGAATTACGTTTCTATACGTAATTCCATAGAGTAGTAATTTGTCTGTCAAGTGTCATTAATCTCCTGACAACGTAAGTCACATTTGACGTTTCTTCTTTCGAACTAGTACGTAAGGAATTGAAAAATAAAATTCATAATTCTAATTAATTAACCTATACATTATAACAACAAGTATCATTCGTAAGCATCAAGTTTACCTTTATATTAAAACAAAATGCACTCAAAAACACGAATTAATCGTTGATTCATATTCAAATATGATATATGTCAAATGGGACTTCTTAGATTGTCAGGAATATAGTCGTGGCGTGCTGTATGTCTATTCTGTTACAATCTCCCGCGGTGAACACCTAGGTGAAGTGAGCTGTCTTCCGTCCGTCTGCTTAGTCAATACCTAGCATCGGGACGGATGACAGCTCACTTCACCTAGGTGTTCACCGAGGGAGATAGTAACAGAATATCACTGCAGGACACGTTTTGGTTTAGACTATGACTATGACTAGATGAAAGGTTAAACTTTTTATAAGCAAAAATCCTCGGCCTCGTTCACAGATGAGCGTGTCGGCAACCTCGTCATCGTGGTCAAAGACTCGTCGCTGGTGTCGGCCATGAAGTCCCAGCTCACGTGGATCGTGCGCGGCATGTACTCCAACCCGCCCGCGCACGGGGCCCGCATAGTTACCAACGTACTGGCCAACAAACAGCTGTTCGATGAGTGGTAAGTGGCCTAACCAAGAAGCTTATAGGTAAAAGGGGAGGCAACACTCTGAACACCTAAGTGAAACCAACTGTGGGTAGACGCTCTCTTTCTGCATGCATACATAAGATAAAGAAAACACATATCACTGTCACTGTGTCCGAGATGTAACTTTACGATCTCAATACCAAAACTTGTTACGCACAGGTGGATATAGGACTGCTTTGTTGAGGAAAAGTGTTTTTGGTATGGCACCGGCTATTTTTAACCATATTCCTAACTCCATAAAAGAGGAACCAGTTTAAACTTTTAAAAATAAACTAATTGTACTTCTATTGAATAAATATTACTACTCCGTATCGGATTTTCTAACTGATAAATTTTAGTAGTTGTTATTGTACTAATATTAAGTATGTTTGATGATGAACTGCATCAATGTTTGCATGCCAGCATGGTAGAATGTACAAGGATTTCTTTATATTATTGTAACCACCTTATTTTAAATACCTACATTCTGAGCAAATAAATGAATATTATATTCTATTCTATTCTCGTTCTTTTGTATGCATTTAGAAAGAGAGCGTCTGCCCACAGTTGGTTTCACTTAGGTATTTAGAGTGTTGCCTCCACTTTTATCTGTAAGCTTCTTGGGCCTAACAAACCGCGTTGATGTACTTGACTTTAATACAAAATAAAATAAATGAGTATTATCATTGTAAAGCATTGAGCGCGTCGCTAACAGTCGTCTTATTCTTTTCGCAGGAGGGGACACATCAAACTCATGTCCACTAGAGTCATGCAAATGAGAGAAGCTTTGAGGGCCGAGCTTATTAAGTAAGTTGAAGTTCTAAAAGTAGAAATGGAAAAAAATTGGTTGTTCAGAGTTGGTGGTTTGTGTACTTTTTTATTTATAAAACGCACATAGATCAAAAAGATTCATCTTTACTTAATACACGGCATGCCTAAGCATACCGCGGTATTGTTTTTGTATTTACGACTGTTAACATTGAAATTTCAACTTTATTTCTATACCTTTAAGTTATATTTTTATTCGTCGCCTAAAAATACCTTGCCATGCCGGCCGGGCCGACAATGATCGCCGAGCCTCAGGAGTATGTCAAAACGCCGCATTTTTCAGATAAAAGTTACTTGGCTTAGGAAAGACCACAAATATTTTACAACACGGTTGGCGCGGTGGGTGAGCAATTGACTGTTGCGCAGCGTGTTGCGGGTTCGAATCCCGCCCAGGGTAAACATTTATGTGATGAGCACTTGTGTTTGCCTTGTGTCTGGCTGTTGTTCTATATACGTATGTATTTAATGTATTTGTGTATGTATATCAGCTGTCTGACACCCAAGTACAGGGTCTCCCTAGTTTGGGGTCAGATGGCCGTGTGTGAAATATCCTTATATATTCAACACAACTAGCACACAGGAACAAGTGGTCTGGCATTTATGCTGAACTGGGATTGTTTGGCGAAGCCGTGGGGCACACAATAATGTTTTCTTTTTCTGTTTTTTTTTAATTAAATAACCTTTTTATTATTACTTTTGTGTGCACATGGTCTGTGTCAATAAACAACATTAAACAAATTTTCATTCTTTCTTTTTTCTTATTATTATTATTTGAACTTTCCAGGCTAGGCACCCCTGGCAACTGGGACCACATTGTCAAGCAAATCGGTCTGTTCTCTTACACCGGGTTAACGCAGCGTCAGGCCGAACATCTGATACAAGAGTATCACATCTACCTACTGAAGTCGGGCCGTATCAACGTGTGTGGTCTGAACCCCACCAATGTGGAATACATGGCCAAGGCCATACATGATGCAGTCACCAAGTTCCCTACTGAAGAGTAATTGTTTTTACGTTATTTTTTTAAGTATGGTGGTATGAAACTGCGCAATTTGGGTTACGAATTGTCATTAGTAAGAGGTCTTGATACTTGTTGGTAAAACTTTCGGACAATACTGAATGAAAATTATTTGCGCATCTTTTAGGGGGTAACAGTACTGAATAATACGAAGATTTTTTACTAAAGGACAACTCAAAATTTTAATGCAAAATGATCCTAATAAATGGAACTGCTGTTTTTTTTCGCATTTCTGGATTGGTCTTGTAATAAAATTTCGTATTTATGAGTATTTTTACCCACAAAAATATGCACAGTGAATTTAAAGTCAACCTACTTCTACTCACCAGACTGTTTGTTTCGCCAACGAATATATTTATGTTCGTTGTGTAATAAAAGTTCGTGCAACGAATGTTTACAAATTCGCGATACGAATGCTAGTGGTGAGTACCTGTGGTTCTTAACTCAAGTTGCGCAATTAATACTTACGAACAAACACCATACTTTGAGGTTGGAAGGTTTTGTGAGCGTTGGTATACGGTTGTGAAGTATCAAAACTTGGGTTTTGACAAAACAAACACATTATGAAGACAAATGTGATTTCTGTCCATCAAACATCTCAGCCTTTTGTATTGTTAAAACTTACATTATAAATTATATTCTAGGAAAATGTTACCATTATTTTACAATGAAAGTTGCCAAACTTTGTTCATAATAGTCTGTAGTTCACAGGTAAACTTATATAATTAGTAGTGTAAGTATCACGTAATTATTATAAGTAGAAAATACTGTTGCCAAGTTTGGCAACTATGGCGAAACACGATGGTACAAAAATATGGCTTAGTAATACCGCCAACTCAGCTCACACGATTTTCAACCTAACCACAAGGAGATTAAAGTCGGTAATGGAAAGGTAATTTAATTAGACATTTGCACAGCTATAGAGTAAAATAATTATTTCTCACTAAAAGTACTCTGAATAAGTTATTTATTTTATAAACCACATGCTAAGTAAATCTGATATACAAAGTAGAATTCAATGTACCATGAGCTTAGAAAAGTTTGCGATTATTAATTCAAAAACCAGATGACATCTTTTCTCATAGAGAAAAGGCAGGAGCGTTGCCAATTTCTGACTTATTTTTATTATAAGTCCAGGTTTTCAGGTTGTTCAGGGTAAAGTACATATGAATTGAAAAAGTGATATTGCTACTTACTTCGTATCGAAACTGCTAGGTCATACATGAGGCCTTAATCACTTGGCCGTCACAATAAATACCTAATGAAATCTTTACCTATTCAATGGCTAAATTGGGAAAGGGGGCCGTATGCCATCGAAACTAGTCTGACGAACCCGACAACACAGTGAGTTAAGAGCGCCCATCCCGTCATATTTCCCATACAAACGCTCGTACGCGATTACGGCGTTATTACAAATTATTCTCCAAATATTTTTAACACATAGGTATCTTGTGGTTTATATCTAGGTTTGTATGAAGCCAAAAATAAACTTTTTTGAGAAACAAATTCAGTAACCACGTTTGAAAATCAGCTTTTTTGCAGTTTTTATCTGAACTTTGGCCGTTCATAATGCACTCATACATTGAAAAAGTAAAAAAAAACAGCTTCATAGAAACCTTGCTCATGTAATGGAGATTCTAAATTACAAACATTATTACCAAAAACTTGTAAGGCTTTTTCAAAATCACGTATTTCCTAGAACAAGTTTTGTGAAATCTCCGCGCGCCAATTCTCCTGTGATGTTATCGCGTTCTCACTCACTCGTTTGTTTTCGAGCTTTGCTTTGGTTGACACAAAAAAAAATTCATTCACGCTCGCACCGAAGTTCGCTCGATGGGGATGGGCGCTCTTAATCCGTTTTTCTCAATCTATTATGTGTAACAATACTCACGTTTCGTTTAATGGAAAAATGGCCAAATTGGGGGCTAAAATGTACTACAAAGATATATAATCGTTACAATATTCTCATGGTACATATATTGAGTCGATTTTTCACATAGCGTAATAATAATAATATTTAGTTCAGTGATGCCTTGTCCAAGACAATGTGAGACTTTTGCAAAAGTATTATGGTATAATATCGATTGGTAAGTAAACATGACAAAATTCAAAAACAATTGAAATCGAGTAACAAAGGAAAAGACGTTTTTTGTCTAAAAATTCGTGCGCAAACAAATTAAATAAGAATATGGCTGATCTATTGCCACGTCTCCGTATCATGGACGACGCATTTTTCCTATACATCTCGTATCATAATAATTTGAAAAACAAATTGTATATTATCATATAAGTATCTATTCCAATAAGAATCATATTTTTTTTATTATGCAGAAATAATGTAGTTTATTAAATAATGAAATATATTTACAGCTTATATTGCGCGTGAAATAAATAGCAAGACATGGAAATGTTTTTCAAGATGGTGTCAAGTAGATGCGGTATTTTTATTCAGAACAAGATGCTTACTATGAAGTTATTGATAGAGAGTTTTAAGTTATAATCTGTTAGTTAGTAACTTGTTTTTATACGGTAAACAGTTCTGGGCCAAGCTTTTATGTTAGGAAATGCAGCTGACTATATCCCGACCGTTTAACTAAGACCGTTCCTGAGGTAGCTGAAGGGTGCGGGAGGGGTGTAGTGACGTGACGCGAGAACTCACTGATACGTCAATTTGAGACAACTGTCACCCCTCCCGCACCGCGCAGCGACCTTAGAAAGTGTCTCAGTTAAGCGGTTAGGCTTTAATTGTGTTAAACACGAACTCCCGAATTCTCGAACGTGAAATTATGGTGACAAATTGTCATGAGCGCGTTTCCTGCTGTGATTGGTTGTTGATAAATCAGTCAACCAATCAGCGCAACTTACGCGCTCGACAATTTATAATATACGTTCGAGAAACCGCGGTTACAATAACAATCTCTTTCATTTTGACTATTTACCAATATTCTTTGCTTTATAATACATTGTCGGGTAGACAACCATTAAAAGGCACTTTTGAACGTCATAAAACAAAAAAAAATAATCTGGTTGCCCCTTCCATAAGGTATAGTTTCGTATGAAGAAGAATGGTCAAGAAACTCAATACTTATATACAGTATGAAGCAAGATTTGAATATTAATTACCTTCAAAATGAATGGGATTGTAATTGAGTCACGCAATTCGGTTGCTGGCCCAAATTAGAGCACAGATAGAAAATTGTAGGCAATATTATTTGTTTATTCAAGCTTCTGATTGGCTACAAGCTCGTGAAATACCAACGAATTTTGTGGTCATTCGTGCTTTTATAGTTATTGTTTTTCACAACGAATAGGCTATAGATTCATGTAACATCATTAACGCGTATCATAGACACGAATCAACTTTTTCAGAATGTAATTTTATGCAGTATCTTTCCATAGACATCTTTACATCTTTTAATCTCCGCAACGGATTTAAATGCGGCTTTCATCAATAGATAGAGTGATTCAAGAGGAATGTTTATAGTTTGACCTACATTGCACTCGTGCGAAGCCGGGGCGGGTCGCTAGTTCTGTATAAAAATTACATTCTGTTAGTGAAAAATTGAGGCTCTTTGATAGTATTCTGCCGTTATTTTAACTTTGCATTTCAAAATACTAAAATGATAGGATTAACATTGCATTTTTGACCAAAACTATATTGTTATAAGATACATGCGAATGAGGCGACCTCTTAATTGATTTTATTATTTAGAACTCAAGTTATCATTTTCTCGGTTTTATTACACTTTTTCTTGTTTATAGTTACCTTATGACACCACATTATTGCTCAATGCCAGGGTTGCTAGATTTAAACAGCTATATTTAGCTTTTTAAACAGAGCTTAACATATTTTAATCTGGCAACTCTTCACTGCGAACCTTTAATAGTATTAAAAACACAGAGCAATAATACTTTTAAAACGTGTATTGCCCACACTAAATATTTTTATAAAGTATATTTGTCAAAATCATTACCAGTTAATTTGGCTGTGATTCCAATATTGAAATTAATATAAAAAATGTTTCAACTATTTTTATCAATATACACTGCTAAATGTTCAAATCGTGTTCAATGAAATTATATGACCAAGGTTGGGTCGCCAACAGCTTATATTTTATTTTTATTATATCAAAACCAGAATTGCAGTATTAAATGCTTTTAGTTCGGAATAAACGAGCCGTTTTATACATTTTCATTGCTTTTATGATTTTTATCTAGGATTATTCTAAGATATGTTGCTAATACATAATCTCAATTTTATTGTTACAAAAATGTTGTTTTATTTATTATTACAAGACCCCACTATGACGGGTGTGAAAGAAATTTCACGATGCCAAGTCATAATAATTATGTTGTAGTCATTGCGATAATTTTTTGTACCAGACTATACCTGGGAGCCTAATGGTTATGGAGGGGGCGGGGATTGTCAAGGTAGCTAGCGAAATTCAAAATTATTTTGCAAATTACTGTTTTAGATTGTTGATCAAAAAATACATGCGACAATTATGATGATATTATATATTATGTTGTACTACTGTTAAATTATACTTACGGCGTAAGCCGTAAGTATAAATACTTTAAACCGTAAGGTTTAAAGTATTTATTTCTTAGATTTGCACAAAAATCTATACATCAAAAAATATGTATCTTAAAAATGAATTATTCCCGATCAGTTACACCCCATCGTCAACACTGTTGACGCAACTTTTCTTTCCCAGTCGTACACATGTTTAGTACAAGAGTCAACCGTTAAAAACACATCAAGCGGAAACTCCCGAAATTTAATTTGCTGGAAGTCGTATTTTTGTCAAAATTGTCTTATTTGCAGGAGTGTTCTTTTTTACACCCTATAATATTGGTGATTTCTTTTCCAGTGACGCCCGCTCCAAATTGTAATGGACAGACACGGGTCCGCCAGAACGGTATGTGTTGGTATTGCGGGTGATGGGCTCGAAAATGTACATTACTATGTAATATATAATATACATAAATGATTAATAAAATACCATTGATAGCAACACAGACCGTTACTATTTATTTTTTTGGTTTGGTATACCTATGGGACTATGGTATAAGGTCTTTTTTTTTAAACAACTTCGATCAAATTTCAGCATACTTATTCGCTGGTTCAGACTTATAATAGTTATAAAAGTTTGATGTGAATTTGCCCTGGTCTTACATCTTGAGTAAAGGTAACCCTTCGGAAATGCAATATGATTTTCTAATCATTGGCATTTGATACAAAATTGATGTTGGGGCCATTCAAGTCTTACGTACGACTTACTTATTTTTAAAGACATGGAGGATGGGGATTTTTTTTCTGAATTTTCTACAAAATTTTGACGATTCTAAATTTGGACACATGGCAAACCTAAAACCCTGCTGCTCACGAATAACAAAAGCAAAACCTGAACAGATAAAAAAAAAATGAAAACGTTAATGTAAGAATGGGCGGGACTTTGCTACTGTTGCCAAAGGTAAAGAGAGGGGGGGGGGGGGGGCGGTTGTAAATTACTAAATATCTGCGAGTAACACTTGAATGACCCCTTCACACCTTTCTCAAGTTTACAGCGGGCGGTAAAATATAGAGGCCCCGGATGCATGAAGCCCAATAATCATCTTCTGTTCTCATCTGCCCAATAATGGGGTCAGCTTCTGATCTTCCTATCTAACTTATGACTGTTGATTGTTATCAACGACATGCGGTGGCGGGAGGGAGGGGGGAGTTTTAGAAACAAATTTTATTCGTATAGTAACAAAAAAAAAAACAATTCAAATAAAAACTAACGTTATATTTGGATGGTAATAATGAAAAAAAATCTTCCTGTATATAGTATAGTACACAACACATAGTGTCATATAAAAGTAGTAAGTATCCTTAAATATAAACATTTCTATGTCTCCATAGCATCTTCACTTGGTTTAGGCAGCTTGACCAGTGGTCGTGATCCGAACCGTTGCGAAACTGAAATAAAGAATATTTTCTGATGTGTAATTGGAACAATAGACTTGAGACCATATTATTTATCTATTAATTGCGACAACGAGTTAGCATATGAGTGCCTGTAGACAAAATCCTTTTCTGTTAGCGTTAACGCCAACGGAAAAATCTAATTGCATGGAGTTGCCGTTTGTAAACCAAATGTCACGTGATGTAAATATGATTTTTCCGTTGTTGTTAACGCTATTTTGTCTACAGGCCCAGGTGTTGGTGTGGTTCACAACACTGCCGTCCACTAACTAAAAAGCCGTTAAGCCACAGTTTGTCGTTTTTCACTTTTTAATGTATTCTTATACAACTTTCGATGCTCTATCTTTTGGTCTAAGAATCATTTTTCTATGATTAGTAGTTTAAGAGATACAGAAAATTGCTGAGCAGTTAAACCACATAAATTTCGTTAGTTCCTTAATTAAAAAGCGGCTAAGCCACAATACTTCTCTATAAAGACGTTAACATACCTAAACGGCAAATTGCTGTTTCATTTTTTCTTAATTTCCTTAACTAAAAGTACGTTATCTGGTCATGCTTGACTAAAAAGCAGCTAAACGTCTCTATCTGCCTTGATGCATTGTGTCTTACAAATAACCATCTGAGTATCGTACCTTAACTACAAAGCAGTTATAAAGAAAAACTGCACTAGAAAGCAGTTATATGCTTTTAAGTTATGTATTGAAATTAGTATTAGCTAAATATCAATCGCTAGAAAGCAGCTAAACGACAATGCTACCCTAAAAAGCAGTTAAACGCTTGTGAATTTCGTTTTTGATTTATTAAAGATGTATGTGATTGTGATCTCATTACTGGATAAGATTTTAAAAGTTTGATTAAACTCGTTTTATTTTATACTAGCTTCTGCCCGCGACTTCGTACGCGGATCCTGTTGCTTAAGCCAGCGACAACGGGGTCGGCAAAATCGAAGATCTGAAACGTCTGATGTCGAATTCTAAGAGCCCGGGGACGGGAAACCAACGGGATGCGCGAGACGATTCGAGACGTTCAAAAAGTACAATTTTGAATCATACCTCCGATGGCGGAATATGTGGCGTAGTCAATCTTAGGACTATACGTAAATGCACTCCGTTCCTTATCAACCCAAGGAAGGTCGCCATGCCCTACGGCTATATCTGAGACACATCCGAATCTTCAGATGATATCGACATTCTGTTCAGAGAATGTCGAAGACGATCAGAATTCAAACGTTCGTGCGCTCTTCTTCTGTCTCTTCCTGCCGTACTCCAGCAATTCTTTCTCTCTCACTTTCTAACTGATTATGGATATTTTGTTGTGTGCGTGTTCGGGACAATGTATGATAATCTCGATAAGCAGTTAGTCGAGCATCACGTTCATCACTCGTTTCAAAAGACCTGTTAGTAATGTGCGAATACGCTGAGAACTCAAGCGTGATTCTGTATCGGTAAACGTTTCCGATTCGCGAGACAATGCATGTTGCTCACGATCAGCGGACAGTCGCGCATCACGTTCCGCACTTGTCTCTACAAACCTAGAAGCAGATGCGTAGATACGCTGAGAACTCTAGCGCAATTCTCTATCCGTGAACGTCTCCGACTCGCGAGACAATGCGTGACGTTCACGATCAGCGGTCAGTCGCGCATCACGTTCCCCACTTGTCTCTAGAGACCTAGAAGTCGATGCGTAAATACGCTGAGAACGCAGACGTGCTTCGCGATCTGAAGAGGTTTCCACGGAGCGATTTGCAGCCTGATGTTCTCGAACAGCATCAAGTCTCTGCTGACGCTCTTCGGTAGATTCTTGGGATCTTATGATCCTCAATCTTTTAGCTCCTTTGGAATATTGGGAAAGATTTGACCTCTTTCTAGGCATGGTTATAGTTTTATTGTGAAGAGATACCTGATCAATTAAAATCTAAGTGACTGCTCCCCTGCGTTACCGGGTAGGCTACCGTGTAAAGGAAATTAAACACTCAAATAACATAAGCAGGAAGTCGTATTTATTCGACAAAATAAAAAGTTAATGGGAGTTTTGACCAGTAGAATCAAATTTTCAATGATATACCAGCGTCATCAAAAATCAGGCCTAAACTGTTACTGCCTTCACCGTGTGGAAGTACTCCCAGCTTATGTTATTTTATAATATACAGTGAAATTAGTGATAGCTTTGATTTCCACATCTGATGTTTCTGATCTTCGATTTTTACAGGAAATGCTTATCAGACCGAACAACTTTTGCTAAGACGTCATTCCTATATGTGTTATGGTGTAGCTGGGCTCTTGGAGTTCCACATCAGGTGTTCCAGATCTTCAAATTTATTCTCTCAGCAGAAAATGCTCATCACGTGGAGCAATTTATGCTATGGTACCATTTTTGTATCTCTTATAGTTTAGCTGGTCTGTTGCGGTTCTGCATCAGGTGGTTCAAGTTTCCAAGATAAATTATAGCCTATATGTTGGCCAGACTTAATACCTATACAACAAAAGAAAAATCATTCAAATCCGTCCAGCAGTTCCGAAGATTAGCGTGTACAAACAAACAGACAAACAGACATAATTTTTTTTTTTGGATTCGTGCTCTATTACTTTTTCTAAACCCCCATTTTTTTAATGTATTCAATGTGCAGACACAGTTTTTTTATTGTTTTATTATATGTATATAGATTAATATATTCAATGTACAGACACAGTTTTTTTACTGTTTTATTATATGTATAGATTGTTTAATTAATAAGAAGCTTAGTTCTGTTTGTCTATTCTTTTTTTAATAAATAATGTCCTGATTCTTATGAAATTGTTTTTAACTTTTCAACTTTTCCCCCGGACGTGCTTATTTAAAAGGCAGTTAATTGCGAGTGAGATATCTTTAACTGCTTTCTAGTTATGCAATAGAAGAACCAATATAAAAATATGTTTTACAATACCGAGCTTAAAGGCGTTTAAAACCCCATAACTGCTTTCTAAGTAAGCAAAGTTAGTCTTCCAAGTGAGAGCTACCTAGGCTATAAGACCGTTAAAACACTTTAACTGCTCTTTAACTAATGACTTTTCGATAACTTCTACTACAAGTACAAGACGTGGCGGCTACAAGATATTACTTTGCTATAAAGCAGTTAAGGTATAGTTAACGGCCTTAAAGAGCAGTATATATGTAAAATTGAAAAAAAAAATGCTTAGCTAAAAGTTAGAAAATGAATTTAAATAAAATATAATAAATATAAATAAACGAAATATATCACATATTGTACACAAAGACTATACCTACATATTTAACTTGCAACCTTGTTCCTAAGTAGCATACTTTTCAAGAGACATCAATTCCCACTTATTTTCGCGTTTTCTCGAAAAACACTTTGCACTTAGCCGCTTTTTAGTTAGTGGACGGCAGAACAGAAAAACAATTTGAGAAAAGGGTAGATGACAATAACCAAAATTCCTAGACAGGTCTCCTCTATAAAAAACACTTGTTTTTTTAGCCCTGTAAACCAACTACAGTTTACAGTTAATTTGCAATTAACTGTAAATCAGATTTTTCTTCTAAATCTGATTTTTCTTCTTCTTCGTGTCACTCTTGTCAGAGCGGTCGTGGTCATCATCGGCTATTTGTAGAGGCTGATGTTATGCGCCTCACGATTTCTAGCCATTTGTCGCGACGTTTGGTGTTTCTGAAGCACTCGTGCAATGAATCGCCCACTGCGGATTTAATTTGGTCCGTCGCAGAGATCTTCCTGGTGATCTGGTGCCTTCCACTCTGTCTTGTACGACTAGACGCTCAATGGACTCATCATTTCGTCGTCCATCAGATTTTTAGTTGATTTGAACTCAATAAATAGTTCGTCAAATGAGTTGTCAAACAAATCACGTTTTGAAAGCTCATTTAGAGTATGTCAATTGATTAGCCGATTCCCCCCCAAGAACCTTGTAGTTAAAAGTGGAGGCAACACTCTAAACACCTAAGTGAAACCAACTGTGGGCAGACGCTCTCTTTCTGAATGCATACATAAGATAAAGAAAACACATATCACTGTCTCCTTCTTATGTATGCATTCAGAAAGAGAGCGTCAGCCCACAGTTGGTTTCACTTATACTCCGTTCACAATAAGATTAGACATATACACAAACTGTTTTTACAGTCCGTTCAACCGATTTTGACTTATATTGCGTTGGTGCCATGACAAATGGCAGCTGCAATAAACAGTTGTTATTGTAACCACTTTTTTGCCTCTAATGTCATCCTGCCTACGGAATAGAAGTCAAAATCGGTTGCAGGGACTGTAAAAAAGGTTTGTGTAAATGTCTAATCTTATTGTAAACGGAGTATAGGTATTTAGTGTTGCCTCCACTTTTATCTATCAGCTTCTTGGGGGTAATCGCGTTTTGACAGCTCATAAAAAAGTATGTCAATTGATTAGCGGCGGTATCTCTCACCCAATTGACATACTTTCTATAAGCTGTCAAAACACGATTCCCTCATAGATTTTGTATGTCAATTTATACCTACTTATGATATCACTTCTAGAATCATTTGCCTACTCAATTGACTATTTTTTTATTTCAAAGCATCTGAAAACAGTAATTTTACAGTTAATTGAAAATTTATCAGGTTTTCTGGGCTAAAAAGAAGTGTTTTTAGAGAAATTCCGTCCTTGGAATTATTGGTTTATGATGTTATGTTACGGCTAATAGCCGAAGTACGGCTACACCTAATTTTAGCCGGTATACACAATTTATGGCTAAACATACTTAAAGTAAACGATTCCAACGAATTGTCATTGTGAACATTTCAAGTCGGTGAAAGGGGGGGGGGGGTAATGACAGCAATATATTGGCAGCTTAATTTTAGAAACTGAAGTTGGTCACAAAATAAAACAGCGGAACAAATGCGCCAGAGCAACAATACACCCGACCTGTTTTAAATTGAAAATGAACTAAAACCAGAGCTTAACTGTCCAATTGGCAGTAAATAGAAATAGTTTACAGCCTTCTATTAAAAAAAACCGCACCCAAATCTATCAATCCGTTTGGGAGCTACGATGCCACACACGAATCTTATAACACCTGTATGTCTATTCTGTTGCAATCTCCCTCGGTGAACACCTAGTTGAAGTAAGCTGTCATCTGTCCCGATGCTAGGGATTTACAAAGCACTACAATCTGATGACAGCTCACTTCACCTAGGTATTCACCTATGGGGAATTGTAACAGAAAATGCTCTACTGTTTGGTTAAGTCGGGAGTTAAAAAAACGGTTAAAAAAACATAACCCTCCTTCTGGCGCAGTCGGATAAAAGTTGATAACTTTAAAACGGTTGAACCGATTTTGATAAAACATGTCTAAGAACCATCAGTTGGAAACCAGCTTTCAAATAAAAACGCATTCAAATCGGTTCACCCGTTTAAGAGCTACGGTGCCACAGACACGTCAAACTTATAACACCCCTCTCTTTCGTCGGGTATTAAAAACTCACACTGCTCGCTAATATTCAAGTCAACCAATTCTATGTAGTGCTGCTTGTTGTTCCCGCCCACAGCCACGCTGTAGGGCGCGTCCGGACACACGGCCGCGCACAGAGCTTCACCCACGCGACTAGTGCGGTCGCTCACTTGTACCGGTGTAGGGCTGGAACGTGAAAAGGTTTGTAAATGTAAAGGTGTGATTCCGAAGTTGACGTTTTGTAGTTAGCGGACGTGTCGTCTGCCACGAATTTCATAGAAATACATAGAATGATGCTGCTCCTGCTGAGCTGCTTAATTAATTAGAAAAATGTTCCTAAGCAGCTGTCATAAATGCATCTTTATCTTTTATCTTTATCTTTAAGCCCGTAAAAGTATTATGGAAGATTAGGAATTAAGTGGTACTTACAAATTGCAACATACTGAGAACATTAAAATCGCAATAGTAACAAACACATTTTTGCGCTAGGGAGAATGAACACTGATAAAGACGGATAAGGCAAGCAAATGACAGGTTGTTTCAAACTACATTACACGTCATTCATATTTTAAATTATTCAAATGTTTGTTGTGTTTAATGCTGGCACTTCACATAGCGTATTTGTACAAATATTCGCCTTATTTGGATAATATAAAATGTACCCTATGGTTATTGAAATACGAGTCCATTTTTAATTATCAAAATAAGGCGAATATTTGGACAAATACGCTATGTGAAGTGCCGACATAATTAATGATTAGTAGTAATTGAATACATGAATTGGGCTTCCGTTGTAAGACGATTAAAAAGCCACGATGTATTAATATCTAATCTAAGCAATTTTTCAATGGCGGTAGAGCTGTTCCGAACTTCGGAAGAGAAGCTGGTAGGAATCAATTTATATGGAGTCTTCGCTACTGATAGACATTAACTGATAATACTCATCATTCTCACCCAGAAATGTCCCATGTCTTGAGTTTCTCATCCATACTGACAGTGACCATCAGTCCGGGCACTTGGTCGCTCAGTATGAGCCCGGTCACCTCTTTACTGTGGGCGTCCAGCACCCACAGTGGCTCGTCCTGTCTACAATCTACGTACGCTACCTTGCCTACGTTGTTGCTCATCTGAAATATAAATAAAATAAATAAATAAAATCATTTTATTTCAGGCATATTACGTATTTTCATACATTTCACCCATAGCAGGAAAGTACATGTCATAAATAATAATTATTACAATACAATATACAAAATTTGAATTATAATATATGAATTTAAATTACATTAATTATGTAATTACATTCATTAAATGAATTTAGAAATATACTAGCTGACCCGACAGACGTTGTCCTGTCCCGATCTACGGGGGATGAAAAGGGGGTGAAAAATGGGGATGAAAAATAGATGTTGGCCGATTCTCAGACCTACCCAATATGTACACAAAATTTCATCAGAATCGGTCAAGCCGTTTCGGAGGAGTACGGGAACGAAAACTGTGACACGAGAATTTTATATATTAGATGTATCAGTCTGTATTATTATAACACATCTTGTTTTTTAAATAAAACATTGCTCTATACTAGAAATTTCTCACGAATCGTGGATGGGTTTGCAACATATTAACTGACGAACACAAACAGCCAGAACCGGAACAACTACCGGTATAGGGCATACAAATATTTGTACTGTGCGGGAATCGAACCGGCGACACGCAGCAGAGCAGCCAATCCCTCAGCCACTGCGCCAACCGTATCAAAGCTGATGTTTGGACGCGCTAAACTCCGAAACTACTGTTCCGATTATGAAAACTCTTTCTACCCGGATGCAGCTGAACACCCGCGTATTACATGGAGCGACTGCTTGTCTGACCTTTACCACCAAGTCACTAGGTCACACCCTTTACTGTCAATGATCTACGAATGACAGCCGGGACCAACAGCTTTACGTGCTCTCCGAGGCACGGGGGGGCTTTGACGTCATAACCCCCCGGTTTTGACGTAAAATGGATGGTCACCCATCCACGGACCGACCGCGACAAGCGTAGCTTAACTATGTTCGAGCGATCCGTACGAATTTTACTTAGCCACAAGCTCTGTCTTTGGACTGTTGTCGTTGTTGATGTTGGACTGTTACTGGTTAAAAAAACAGCAGAGGTTTGCGAGAATATAGACTCAACTCAAAAACATCGATTTTACAATTTCGATTACATATTTTGTTTTAATTGCGTGATCTTATTTTGTCTCAAATGAATAATGATGCTCTCTCTTTCTAGCAAGCGCTAACGCTAAATCGACGTTCCGTCACTATTCATGCTAAAATATCAGAGATTTATGATCGTTTCTCTAAGCTCAATCTATACTAATATTATAAAGAGGAAAGATTTGTATGTAATGCATAAACTCAAAAAGTACTGGTCCGATTCCAAAAATTCTTTCACCAATCGAAAGCTACATTATCGCTGAGTAACATAGGCTATAGGGTAGGTGTAGTGTAGGTGTTGGGTAGGTAAATAGGCAGGTAAGTGTGCAGTGACAGGACGTCTCGATCAGCTAGTTAAAAATAATTTTGGATTGCGTCGGCATTCTCACAAATAAGCGCTGTTCCATACAAACGAAAAATGTTGACGCTGGAGGATCTCATCATCATCATGTCAACCTTTAGACGCCCACTGCTGGGCATAGGTCTCCCCAAGGGGGGTTCAGCCGTAATCGCCATGCTTGGCCGATGCATGTTGACGATCGCAGTAGGTGATGGTACTCAGAAGGACGCTGCTGCCCATTTTCTGGTCAATATCCCTCTGTCGCCTTCTACAACACCCACGGGTAGAAATGGTGCTATCTTCGACCGGCACTACATGTCTTCTCTGGAGGGTCTAGTTCTAGAATAATACTACTTAAGGCGCTTCCCTGACCAAATAACCTTAACTATACATTTCCTCTTTGCCGCAGAATCTAAATTCGCACAATTTTTTGTTATAAAAAAAGAGGAACGATCTTTTGAAATAAAATAAAACGTGAATTATAAAGATTTTTAATTTACCTATATATTATTGCAATCCTCAAATTAATAGCACGTCAACTTTAGCAAAAGATACATGTTTTCAATTATTTTAATCATTTTTTTTACAAGGAGATTTAGGTGTATATAGGGTGCATAAAAAAAAAAAGAACGTGGAATGTGATGATAGGATATTGAACATTAATAATAAGCTTTTAGATGTAGTTTGTTTCTCTTAATTAATGACTTAATAGCCCATATTATTACCTGGTATTACTGAGGGTACTAGATTAAAAATAATTGTTTTTTTAAATTAATTATGCATAATATTAATCACAAAATGACTTACCGATGGAAGGAAATGTTTACTTTATTTTTTTTACTTACAATTTTTGTACGTAAGCTAGGCACGAAACTAGGCACGCAAAGTAGTTGCTCTTGCGTTATCTAGGTCTATCTATATCTGTGGTGGAAACACATGTATGCAGTTTACTCTTGCGAGTTAAACGGAGTCCTTAATGGGTCCGCTCCGTTCGTGGTGGAAACCGGGCTTTAGTGTGCAGTACTCACAGCAAAACAGAAGGGGTTCTGTGCAGCCCACGCCACGCGCTCGACCTCGGGCCCGAGGCTCCACGCGCGGTGCGTGTCAGCTGTGCGGCAGTCCCACACGCGAGCCTTGCCGTCACACGACCCACA
Source organism: Charanyca ferruginea (assembly GCA_947361185.1). NCBI lineage: Eukaryota > Metazoa > Arthropoda > Insecta > Lepidoptera > Noctuidae > Charanyca > Charanyca ferruginea. The sequence goes on along the minus strand of OX376059.1, from coordinate 23,589,346 downwards.
CAACAAGGTCTGGGCTTCGAGAGGATGGAACTCTATGGATTGAACCTGTGTGCAGTAAAACGGATCATTTTGGTACTTACTGTTGGCATGCTTTTTATGAACTGTCAAAATGCGATTCCCCCTAAGGGTGTTACCAGACTAATCGATCGCTCGTCGATCGAGGGCATCGATCGATGGTAGAATGGATTAGTCGACGTCGATCGAGCTGCTTGATTAACCGCACCTCGCGCCGTCCGCTCCCTATTATCACCTGCTGCCCGCCTGTGCCCCGCGCGCTATCTACCTGGCCTGCGCGTCCTCTTAAACTGATGGATTATAGTCGGGGTTAATCGATCAAAGTCGACCGATGCTATCGACCGGCAATCGATCGATTGGTGTAGTAACACCCTAAGATTTCGTGTGGCAATAGCAAACTTATTTGTCAACTCAACTGACTATTAATTGATTTCAAAGCAACAAAAAATCAAATTTTGCAGTTAATTTATGTTCCCAAAATCCACCTTAGGGATATCCACTAGTGTGGTGGAGCCACTATCTACTAAGAAAACACCAGATACTTCTAAGATGACAATTTAATAATAATATTCTAAACTACATATACTTTTCCCGGTAACGAAACCATAGCGCGAATTTAAATTGCACAACGCCATCTATCGAGCGATGGCGTACTAAAACCTGTAATATTATTATAAAAGCCTTAACATTCCCGCCCACTAAGGACAACAGTCCTTAAACTAATATAAAAATCGCTAAACTAAACATATTGTAGCCATAACTAAAACTAAAAGTAATAAACAAACACACGTGCTACACAACATATTAAATAGCCATTGTTGTATATCTTAAAACAAACCAAAACAAAACTTAAGTATCGCTACTCGCTAGTAGGTAAAACACAAATTTTTGATACAGGCCTCTTTATAAATGAGTTCTTATATCGTAAAGTAACTACTCTAGTAACATTGTCGACGCCAGAATGTTTTTTTACAATTTTGCCCATTAACCACCTGGCAGGTGGTAAATCTGGTTCTTTAATCAAGACAACATCACCAACTTCTGGTTCCGGTGTTAAGCGATTCCACTTATGCCTATGCATCAATCCCGAAAGATATTCTTGTGACCATCGTTTCCAAAAATGTTGCAACATACGTTGACACAGTTGCCATCTTCTTAAAGAACTGAGCGTAGTTTGTTCATAATTACGTTCAGGAGGCAAAATCAAAGGTTCCCCTACAAGGAAGTGACCTGGTGTCAAAGGTGATATTTCATCCTGATCTTCCATGTATGATATTGGTCTAGAATTTAAACAAGCCTCAATCTGAGCCAATAAAGTAGACATTTCTTCAAACGTTAGTGTGAAATTTCCGATAATCCTTTTCAGGTGATGTTTAGTAGATTTCACCCCCGCCTCCCATAAACCTCCAAAGTTAGGTGCATGAGGTGGAATAAAATGCCACTGAGTTCCGTTAGTTGCTAACCAATCTGAAATTTCCGCCAGAAAATTTGACTTTTCTTCATTAAATAAATCCTTTAACTCTCGTGCCGCTCCCACAAAGTTACAGCCGTTGTCACTGTATAAGTTGCTGCAATGACCTCGCCTTGCTACAAATCGTTTATATGCCGAAAGAAATCCTTGAGACGTTAGGTCACTGACTGCTTCCAAATGGATTGCTCTGGTCGACATACAAATAAAAAGACATATGTAGCCTTTATATGATTTATTGCCACGACCCTTTGATACTCTAATGTTGATAGGTCCAGCATAATCTACACCACTAAATGAAAACGCTCTAGTTGCTGAAACTCTTTCCACTGGTAACTGTCCCATCAATGGATTTTTATTAGGCGCGCGATAGCGAGCGCATGTAACACATTTACGATAGTGAAGTTTAACTAAGTTTTTTGCTCCGATTATCCAATACTTAGAACGTGCATAGTTTAACATAAGTTGCGGACCCCCGTGCAACGTTTTCAAATGTGCATCTGCCACTATAAGTTTCGCTAAATGTGCATCATGAGGAATTATAATAGGATGCTTTCTATCCTCTTCCACCTGAGCAAATTGTAGCCGCCCTCCTACACGAAGCTTTCCGACCTCATCTATGTGAGGATTTAAAGAGGTAAGTTTGGATTTCGTTTTTATATTTTTACCATCAGTAATATCTTGTATTTCTTGCTTGAAATATTTGTTCTGACATTTCTTGATCATAATTTCTAATGCTTCATGTATTTCATTTTTCAAAAGGTAAGTATGTTTAGGTATTTTGTGTCTTTCTCTTTTCAGGAATCTTTTACAGTATGCTACCACTCGCAGCAACCTTGTCAGCGATGAGAATTTATCCCATATATCCTTATCATCTTCAACTGCGACGTTAACGAATTTAACCTTTTCTTCCAGGTTCGTCTTCAAATTCTTTGGGTTTATATATAGGATTTCCGAATCTTTCAACCATTTCGGCCCACGTATCCATAGCTGATGATCACTAATATCTGAAGGTTTTATTCCACGTGAAGCAGCGTCTGCGGGATTAAAATCTGATTTAACATATGACCACTGGTTTCGATCTAAATGTGATATAATTGTTGCTACTCTGTTACCAATAAAGGTTTTCCATCTGCAAGGATGATCACTCAACCATGCCAACACTACTTCAGAATCTGTCCACGCATGCCAATGCTGTTTAGGAATATCTAAAATTGTACCAACTTCAACAAGGAGTTTTGCTAGTATAACTGCTCCACATAATTCCAATCGAGGTATCGAAACTTGCTTAATGGGAGCCACTCTTGTCTTAGCCGAAATCAGACTGACCTTTATATTTCCTTCACAACCAATCACTCTCAGGTACACTACAGCACCATAGGCAACATTGGACGCATCACAAAATCCATGGAGTTCTACAAGCTGATTGTCATGTTGACAGTATATCCATCGAGGCAGTCTAAAATGGGTAAGTTGCGAAAAGTTGTCGCGATATGCAACCCACTCATCAAGTAATCCTTGCGGCAATTCATCGTCCCAACTTATTCCTGATAACCATAATTTTTGAATGAATATTTTAGCGCTTATTATGCTTGGTGCTATCCATCCTAGAGGATCGTATAAACGAGATATATCAGATATTACTTTCCTTTTTGTTACAGGTGCAGACATAGCTGGCAAATTAACTGCGTACTCAAATTCATCTTGAATTCGGTTCCAGGTAAGTCCCAATAGTTTATTTTTGCTTTTAGCTTTCTGTTCCTCAATCCCTTTTTCTTCCTCTAACCCTTTTTTATCTTTATTTTTCTTCTCAATGATATTCATTACAGCTTCACTATTGCTTAACCATTTTTGAAGTTCAAAACCCCCTTTATTTAATAAATCATTTAACTGATCATATATTTGTATTGCTTCCTTTTCATTATCACACCCTGACATAAAATCATCCACGTAAAAGTCTCTTTTAACTCTATCTGCCACCAGTGGATAATTTTTTCCTTCATCTGTAGCTAATTGCATTAACGTTTTTATTGCCAAATATGGTGCTGATGATGTGCCAAAAGTAACTCTTAACATTTTATATTCCATGATATCTTTTTCAGGTGTATTTCGCCACAAAATGCGCTGAAAATCAGCATCATCTTCCTGAACACATACTTGTCTGTACATCTTTGTGATATCTGCAGAGAGGCATATTCGGTACGTTCTCCAACGCATTATGATATGACGAAGTTCCGATTGCAAGGTAGGTCCCACCATCAGGTCATCGTTCAGTGATATACCATTCCTGCCCTTACAAGATGCATCAAAAACAATACGGACCTTAGTCGTGGTTCTATCCTCCCTGATAACAGCGTGGTATGGTAAGTATACTCCAATCTCTCTGTCTTCGCTATTAACCGGTCGCATATGGTTAAGCTCTAAATATTCATCAAATGTTAGTTTAAATTCATTTTTCAACTGCTCGTTCTTGACTAATTGTTGTTCCAGTCTTAGAAATCTCCTTAATGCTATTTCACGTGATTGACCTAAACAAACCGGATGCTCATCTCTAAAAGGTAATTTGACAATGTAACGTCCAGTTTCGTCACGTGTTGACGCGTATATTTCTTCACAGCGCTTCTCTTCTTCTGACATCAACCTTTGATTTATCTGCGGCTCGTTTTCCATTTCCCAAAATGCCTTTAGAAAATCATCTGCTTCAACGTGCATGCTAACTATATTTGCAGAAAGCGACTGTGTTTTATTTGATCCCGTTAAAATCCATCCAAATATTGTATTTTGAGCCAGCAACGATCCTGATGAACATTTATGAAAACCTTCCCTTAATATTTCACCATAAACTTCTGAACCCAGCAACATGTCAATCTTGTTAGACGAATGGAATCCTGGATCGGCTAACTTAATCTTTTCTAAAATAGACCATTGTTCTAGTAAAAAATCCCGAGGAGGTAATAACCCTGTTAATTTGTTTAAAACATAGGTTGTTACTTGGATGCTGCAGTCTGGATTGTTCAATGAATGAAGAATAATATTCGTTTTATTCTTTGAAACCACCTTGATTTCACCGCCCAATCCTGAAAAATTACCCTTGACTGCTTCACACTTAAGACCTAGCAACTGAACTGCGGCTTGCGTAATAAATGAAATATGAGACCCTTGATCAATTAAAGCGCGCAGCGGTATGAATCCATTGCTTGACTTTACATACACAATTGCTGTTGGTAACAACGACACTTGTTCAAAACCCTTTGAAATGTGTGAACTTCCCTGTATCATATCTGGTAATTGGTCATCTTGTAATACCTGATGTGATGCTATAGGCTCCAAGTTCGGTTGCGCACTACTGGAATGAAGTAATGAGTGATGTCGTCTTTTACAAATGTGGCAAGAAGTTGTACTTCGACAATATTTTACACCATGGTTATTGGCTAAACAATTAAAACATAACCGATTATCTGTAACAAATAAACGTTTTTTGTCATCATGTAATATAATAAATTCTTTACATGCACTTATTTTGTGATCACCTTTACAATAAGAACAAGTTATTTGAGATACATGTAAACTATTATTAAAACGACCCTTTGAATTCGGATTATCTTTATAATAATTTGAGCTAGTTTTTGTATCTAAAAATTCTAAAGAATGAAATCTGTTTTGCAAAAAGGTTTGAAATTGTTTAAAATTTGGTAATACACTACAATTAAATGTTATTTCACTGACTTTGGATTCCCATTGTTTTCTTGTTTCTGTATCTAATTTCTGTGATACAATATAGATAACTATTGCATCCCAAGACGTAGTGTCGATGCCCAAATTCTTCAATCCCTGCATCATGTCTGTAGTGTTGTCCAATAATTGTTTGAGACTCGTTGCAGATTCCGTCGTAATATTGCGCAGCGAGAAGAACCGTCCAAAAATACTATTCACAAGAAATTGTTTGTTATTAAATCGCTGCTCTAAAATATTCCAGCATTGTTCATAGTTGTCATTGGTAATAGCGATGTGCCTCAACAACTGTTCAGCCTCTCCAGTCAAATGTCCCTTTAGATAATGCAATTTTGAACATTATCAATGTCATCGTTGTTGTGTATCAAAGACACAAACAGATCCCTAAACGCTATCCAATCTGTATATCTACCCGAAAATGTTGGTATTGTTATCTTTGGTAGCCTCACAGACGTTTTTACGCACTTATTCTCTGCGTTAGACTTACTTGATGTTGTTGAAAATCCTTTCATTCCGTCTAAAATTTCACCAAGTTCCGATTTAAAATCCAAATAGAATTCTTCCACTTCGTTGTGTATGTCCTTTTTAAAGTAAATAGAACCCGCAGATTCATCATTTTTTAAGATTTCGTAATGATTTTTAGAAAACTCATTCCATTTGTTATTAACAATCTCAATCCTGTTTTCGACATATGATTTTGACAATCTTTCTTTAGGACTCTTTTTGAAGTTAATTTTTGTTTTTTGTAGCTGCGATCTAATGTCTTCCTGTATTTTTATAAGTTCCATAATGAGGTTTTATTATGGAGATTGCAACACTATAATATAATATTTTTCTAAGTGTTTCAGTTCGTAATTTCTATGTGAAATCGAACATAGGTTCCCCGTCGGTTCACTTTTTTCGTAATTATTCTAAGTCCCAAAACTACAGTACTCACAGTTTGATTGCACCCTTCACAAATATACAACACTTGCCCTTCCGTCCAGAGATGCTGGTAGTTGCACTGCTCCTGCTAGTACCCATCCGTGAAAACGCCCCTGCTTGTCGATGCCCTGGGTACTGCCGTAGTCACCAGGTGCTTCAGATCCTCAACGACAAGCTCGGATGAGCCGGCTTGCAGCTCTGGTCGGACTCTTCAACTTCTAGCCTTGGTTATCCGGCTCTCGAAGGACCATGTTCCCAAAATCCACCTTAGGGATATCCACTAGTGTGGTGGAGCCACTATCTACTAAGAAAACACCAGATACTTCTAAGATGACAATTTAATAATAATATTCTAAACTACATATACTTTTCCCGGTAACGAAACCATAGCGCGAATTTAAATTGCACAACGCCATCTATCGAGCGATGGCGTACTAAAACCTGTAATATTATTATAAAAGCCTTAACAATTTAAATTAATCGTATTTTCAGGGCTAATATCAAGTGTTTTTATAAAGAAGATAATAATAATCGGGGGGTATGCTAATAATAAATGCATATTTACAAAACATTCTGCACAGAACAGTACCTTATCGTAGAAGGCGACTAATTTGGTGTGTGGCGTGCCTTGATCCAAATCCCATAATAAAACTGTGTTGTCTGCTGACCCACTCGCTAACACGTGTCTGGACAAATAAAAAAAAATGATATACATTGACCTCAGATTATCAATCAAAAGGCAGATAACCGTGCGGAGCACTGCGAGTGAAGCCACAAAAGCAAATACAAATTCAATAACGAATACCTACCATCTCGTGATTGTATTCGCTTTTGAATTTTTATTTGTATTAGTATTAGTTTTTTTTAACAATGCTTCGCTTCGTGCTATACTGACTTGTGTCTGTACAGCGCGAAGCGAATTGTAGGTATTCGTTTCTAAATTTGTATTTGCTTTTGTGGCTGCACTCTCAGTATTCCCCACTTTGTTTCATAATCTGAGACATTGACAGTCTAAGCATTCCATCAATTTGGACGTTCGTATGAGGGCCCACCACGCAGCGTAAACACCCTTGAAGCTTAAATGTAATACCGCACGAAATCAGATTTACAGCAGTTATGGTGGTAATTTTATTCTTGCCTGGACGAAACACTACTACTAACTCAGGCACAGTCCGATGCAAACTTTATTACGGCTCTGAACATGAGGCGAGTTGCTGCGCAGTAACTAATTTACGTGACAGCGAGGGCAAGGGGCGGAGAAGTGGGAGGGGGACGTACTGCGCAGCGGGTAGCGTACTTTGTAAACATTGAAAGTTTGACGCTAGCTAGCTGCCAAAAAGCTGGGAGTCCTCGCAAAGGTGCGAAAGTACTTCACGTGGGAACAGCTGCTCAACTTATACCAAGCACAAGTTCGATCGTGCATGGAGTACTGTTCGCACCTTTGGGATGGATCGGTAAAATACCAACTGGAGGCATTGGAAGTCATCGATAGACGTGCCAAGAGGCTCATAAACAACGACTCCCTGGTTAGAGCTAAGCTTCAGAGCCTTGAACATCGCCGCACCGTTGCTAGCCTTTCGGTCTTTTATCGGGTACATTTCGGAGAGTGTGGTTTGGAATTGCACAATTTAATTCCCCCATCCCCGTTCCATCATCGGACGAGCAGAGATACGGCGAAGCGTCACCGCTATATGGTTGAAGTTCCACGGTCTCGAACCAAGCGCTTTGACTCCACATTTATTGTGCGAACTGCCAGACTGTGGAATTCCCTGCCCGCCTCTCTGTTCCCTGATAAGTATAATCTGGGTATCTTTAAGGCACGAGTGAACCGGTTCATCTTAGGCAAGCGTGTTCCAACTTAGGCCGCATTATCACTTACGATCAGGTGAATTGCGGTCAAACGCAAGCCTATTTAATAGTAAAAAAAAAAAAAAAAAAAAAAAAACTCTTACCTACTGTACATATAAGATATCTCAGTAAGTAAGTATTAATTTTATTTTCGAATAATTATGTATTTCTTTATTAGATTTTAATTTAATTTAATCGTGTATTGAGCTTAGTATACTCGATAATGGGTAAGCTATGGTTATCTATAATTGAGTATTCAAATAATGTACCTGGTTATCTACACTATATAATAATAATACAGAGGAAAGATTTGTATTTTGGTATGTTTGTAACGAATAAATTTAAAAACTACTAGTCCGATTTTAAGAATTCTTTCACCATTAGAAAGCTACATTATCCCTGAATAACATAGGTTATATTTATCAATTGAAAAAATTATAGATCCTTGAGAAAATTCACGCGGACGAAGTCGCGGGCAAAGTGCTAGTCCTTAATAAATAAGTGAAGAAAAAAAATGCTTACGTGAAATTCTTGTTCCACGATAGATCGAGTACACCATCCTTGTGTCCGATACGTTTGATTTTTTTCTTTTTATTCGCTTTCTTGCCCAGTTTGAACGCTGGCTCCAGACAATTCTCAATGTCTAAGTCCCACACTTGAATCACTGGGTCCATGCCCCCAAGGGCACATAAGTTGCCTGAAAATATTGTATTTGTTACATTTATTTTATCCTAAAGCCATTCCGGGCTACCTCCACAGTCGGATAGTGTCGACCAATCTATTTAGTAAACAAGCAAAAACCACTACTACACTGTGAATATTAATTGTGTGTTTATGATGAAAAGGAATTGGGTTGTTAACACCATTAACCAATAATACCAAAATATAACTTTTTTTAAATATACTTTATTTTAGCCCCGAAAACCCGATTAATTTTCAATTAACTGTAAAATTCGATTTTAAGTTGCTTTGAAATCAATGAATAGTTAGTCAATTGAGTTGGTAAATAAGTGACGTCACAGGTCACTATTATCATACAAAATCTATTGGGCAATCTCATTTTGACAGCTCATACAAATTATTTCAATTGATTGGCGGTGTCAAGTACCCAATTGAATACTCAGCACACTTACAACATTGCATAATCTTTTGACTGCCTAATGGTCAAATACACAAACGCTACTCATCTTTAAGATGCCGTATTTCGTGCTGTCTGTATCACTGTATAACAAAGTGACTGTCACAGTATGAGATTTAACGGCATCTTAAAATTGAGTTGCATTTGAGTATTTGGCCTAGTCATGTATAGATGACAAATCAAAATGTGCCCAGCATGCCACGGTCACGACGACATGACAGATTTCTATACGTCATTCGTAGCTCGGCGCCGAGGGCACGTTTATGCTTTTAAGACGTGGCGGTCAAAAGTTAAAATAGTTGCAAGTTAGTTGCCTGTAATACCTTGGGAACAATAATCTAGTCACTTGTTGGAACATTCGCCTTCTAATCTCTGTCTCGATCTGTCAAAAACGTCTGTAATTTATCAATTTCTTTTGACAACTTACTTTTTTATTTTTCTTGACGCTCAAAGGAGGGATTGGTCCACACTAGCTCTAGACAGAAGGAAAAAGGGAGGCCTTTGCAGTGGGACAATACAGGCTAAGAATAATAACAATTAGTTTCAGAACTTTTATTTTTCTATGTGTTTTCTTAGTTTTTAACACGTTGGTTGGCCTGTAATTGGCGATTGTATAAGTCCATGACTTATTATTTATTATACCTAAGACCCAATGTATACAGAAGCTGTTGGCAAACCTTAATAATAAATAAATAAACATTGATTGTCACTGAGATGTTGATGATGTTGCAACTAGATTTTGAACGCTTTTAGAATTGGCCCTCTATAATATACCGTCAAACTGGGTGAATAGGGATGCAGGGGTGAATCGAGACGAAATTTTAAAGGGGATTTTAATGTTGAAATAATATAGTTTGTTGACAAAAATTACTCTAATGAATGACTCAATAATAAATATTTTTTCCTAGTGTCCTTGTAGGTAACCAGCTATATTATTTCAATGTTAAAAATCGCTTTAAAGTTTCGTCCCGATTCACCCCTGCATCCATATTCACCCCGTTATATCGAACATGCTGGCGCGAATGTGCCGAGTTAGTAAAAATTTGGGCAAAAGAGTTGATAACACTTAAAAATACTTACCAGGCTTTGGATCAGATGGGTCGTAACTCAGCCATTCAATACACAGTGGGAACCAAGGCAGGATGATGTCGTGGTGAACGTAGAATGAATCCTCATCTGTGTTGCAAACTAGAAAAATAAAACGATAAGAAAGAGACATATAAAAAAAAAAAAAAAAAAAAAAAAAAAACATTGTGCTGGTTACTTTTGGCTGAACTGCTAAATGCTACACAACTATGCTGACTAACAGATAAAATTATTGTTATTCTATTACAGTTTTCTCTATACTAGGTACAGACGCCAACACATCAAGCCATACCAAAATGTCAAATTTTCCCAATTGATTATGAACCTTATGATTTTATAATAAACTTGAAAATCTATCAAAGAAATTTGACAGATTGTGGTAGCTTGATGTGCTGGCCTCTGTACAAGCCAAGCTAGACTTGTGTAGTTGTGAAACATTGGGAGTCTTTAATTGCACGCTTTTTGACTCGATCCTTGGCTACTTTTATGCTGCTGCTGCCACCTTGCGCCAGCGCGAACATCGTTCCACCTAGCCTGACGGTGTAACTCACCTCTTGTGTGCCACCTTTCTTTTAGATGATAAGAGCGTACTTCAAATTGGAACTTAAAGGACATGAAACAGGAAGCTAAAACAGGTCACAGGCTAGCTTGGCTGACAATTGGCGCCAAATTGTCATAAAATGGCATTGGCTTGGCATCGGCTGATCACATAACGTGGCGTTACAGACGATTTCCAATAATATTGCCAACCCGCGCACAGCAACTTGACCGCGGGCGTCTTCCGCGACACGCGATCGTAGTCGAAACCACGCTGAGACGCGCGATTGGCTCCGTTCGATCACGGTTGGAATTAAACTATTTGACTAGGCGCAGAAATGGATACGTTCGCAAGCGACGGTACGGAGTCGATCGTATGCGTCGACATTCTGCCGGACGCAATCGGCTGCCGACGCATCCGTTCGTATCCTTTCCGATCCGATGCGATGCGAGCCGTTTGGTAGACATCATCCTTTAAAGTGTGGCAAGATTTGTGGGTGCAAAGTGGGTTCAAACTTACTGTATACTTCCAAGACACTGGCATCACTCTCTACATGCCCTACTATAAGAAGGTTGTCAGTAGGTTTGATGATATCATCCTCTTCGTCACTGTCTGGACCGTCGGTCTGTGAGAGAGGAAATTATTTTTATAATCCTGTAATTTACTATTTACTGTACAGTCTTTTTTTTGCGATTCTGACCTTCTTCTTTGTTTTCCCCTATTTTTTCCGACTATTTCTTAATCCTTAAAAAAGCAGAATCTATTTTGAATCCTTATTATGTGTGCGTTACCCCAGCAAAATAATGTCGAAAATAGTAATTTAAATGTTACAGGCAATTAGTTGTCCAGCTTCTGTAATTGTTGCGCACATTTTTAAATTTGTTGCACATATAGATTTTGAGTTATTCCACAAAAACATTTCCTGCTGAGGTAACGTTACCGCAGCCAGACATTTTCTTTTATAATGGGAATATTGAAATAAATATTAGCCATATAATTAGTAGTCTAGACGAGGTAAATGTTGCAACTTATTTTGTATTTGTTCTTCCTTCGACTGCGATGTTATTCAAGATTTTGCTGGAGTAACGTTTGTGGTTTTGCTGGATCTCTGAAGCGGATAAGCAGATTCTTATCATCTTTTTTACATGACTTCTTAAGAATTAGTTTGAATTAGTCGGGTAATAAAAAAACAAAATTAATGCACCATTCAAAGGTTATTTAATTAAATATAAAAACACTTCAATAGGTCCTAACACTTTGAATAAGAGTTAGAAAGACTTACTTTAAACGTTATTTTGTAACTTGTATCTGTCTTCAAATGTATGTGAAGTTTCATTAGTCTCCTGTTAGTAATAAACAAATTATGATGAAATTCAGTTCTCCACTTTGACGGTCATAATGCGCGCTTAGTAATTTGGCCTCCGATAACCCTGTATGTGAATATATAAACTAAATGATATATCAATAATTAGTTACTTAGCTCAGTCATATTCCTGTAAAATTTCAGCGTAGTACAATCAATAATTAACGAGATAATAAAATAAAAGCCATAAGGAAGCGCAACACCGTGATAACCCGACCATGTTATGGTGGTTACAAAAAAGCGACCGCGCAGTACATTATGCTACCTTCTTAAATATGTAGGATAGGTTTACAAGTTTAGTACGGATGTGTACACAAGTGTTTTGAATTTGTGTTATGAAATTTTATGAACAGGTAAAATAATCATTTCAATAATACTTTCAAAATATTGATAAAACTTTAAAACAATCACAGGTAGCAATACTGTTCTTATGGCATTTTCCATTACTTTTCAACCGAGTTCAAAAAAGGAGGAGGTTATCAATTCGTCTGTATTTTTTTTTATGTTTGTTACCTGATTTCTTTGGACTGGGTGAACCGATTTTGATGATTCTTTTTTTGTTTGAAAGCTAGTGCTTCCCGTGTGGTCCCATTTTAATTTAGTCCGGTTCTGACAATGGCATCCATGAGAAAACCGTATAAGTCTTAAATTTACATTAAGTATGTGCGCGATTTGTTACGCGATTACTCCGGCAAACGTAAAACGATTTTGAAAATTCTTCTTTTTACGGATAGGGTATGCTTCAGGGGTGGTCCCATATAAATTTTATCGAAATTGGTTCAGCACTTTTTGAAAAATCAACAAATACCCAAAAATTTTACATAGTTGACGTTTTAGCTTCATCAATCTTTGTAGTAGTTAACTTTCATACTCTTCTTAATAGATTTGGATGAGAAGGAGGTACTAAAAAGCGGAAAATAAAAAGCTTTTTACAAAAAAGACAACCGCCTTCAAAAACTAAAAAGTGAAAAATAACTTTAGCACAGAACAACTTTAGTTTCGGAAGTCGGTGGCAATTCAAAACAACAAACAGAACAAAAGCCACTGAATTTCGAAACTAAAGTCAATGTGTGTTCTGTGCTAAAGTTATTTTTCACTTTTTAGTTTTTGAAGGCGGTTGTCTTTTTTGTAAACAGCTTTTTTAAATTTTAGTTTACACTTTGTCTTTAGTAATACAAATCTTCACTTTTAAAATATAAATTAAGATTTAAAACTATCGCAGAAAATAACAAATATATAATAAATGTTTTAAGTTCACATTATACCTACCTATGCCTACTAATACTTACATATATCGTTTAAAAATCACAGAGTGATGGTAATATAAAATAACATCACAATGTAAGTAGTATAGTGCTTACAGTAAGCCCCACTGTTTTATAGTCTAATTTCAAATATCACAATATTTTTTCCTAGCTAAATACGGATAGTTGTATTCTAAAAATGACTTAAATTATTTCAAAATCGCATCGAATATTGAACAGTGTACGCGTCTGTACCGAACTTGTAAGGTGTATTATACTAAACATTTTAGAAGGTAGCATAATGTACTGCGCGGTCGCTTTTGGAACCACCTTAATATGGTCGGGATATCACGGCGTTGCGCTTCCTAATGGCTTTTAGTTTATTATCTCGTTAATTATTGTATGTACTACGCTGAAATTTTACAGGAATATAACTGAACTAAGTAACTAATTATTGATATATCATTTAGTTTATAAATTCACATACAGGGTTATTGCAGGCCAAATAACTAAGCGCGCATTATGACCGTCAAAGTGGAGAACTGAGTTTCATCATAATTTGTTTATTACTAACAGGAAACTAATGAAACTTCACATACATTTGAAGACAGATACAAGTTACAAAATAACGTTTAAAGTAAGTCTTTCTAACTCTTATTCAAAGTGTTAGGACCTATTGAAGTGTTTTTATATTTAATTAAATAACCTTTGAATGGTGCAATAATTTTGTTTTTTTATTACCCAACCAATTCAAACTAATTCTTAAGAAGTCATGTAAAAAAGATGATAAGAATCTGCTTATCCGTTTCAGAGATCCAGCAAAACCACAAACGTTACTCCAGCAAAATCTTGAATAACATTGCAGTCGAAGGAAGAACAAATACAAAATAAGTTGCAACATTTATGTCATCTAGACTACTAATTATATGGCTAATATTTATTTCAATATTCCCATTATAAAAGAAAATGTCTGGCTGCGGTAACGTTACCCCAGCAGGAAATGTTTTTGTGGAATAACTCAAAATCTATAATGCAACAAATTTAAAAATGTGCGCAACAATTACAGAAGCTGGACAACTAATTGTCTGTAACATTTAAAATACTATTTTCGACATTATTTTGCTGGGGTAACGCACACCCTTATTATTAGTAAGGATAGTATTGTATTATTAAATTTATATGATTTATGGCTTACCCGTATCTGAACATTTTCACTTAGATCACCTAAGTTTGGCACAGTTGCCACAGTACCAATACCAATTGGGTTAGCTGTAAACAAAAGATAAAAATATTACATTTGAATGCCATTTCAGTAATTTAAACAAAATATTAATTTAAAAACTTTAGTATTCTTCTTCTGAGCGTGTCGATGGCAAACACGGATGTGTATATGTGTGTGTGACATCTACAAAAATCATAGCCGTATTTTAAACGACGACACGGTTGGCGCAGTGGCTGAGCGATCGACTGCTGCGCAGCGTGTTGCGGGTTCGATTCCCGCCCAGGGTAAATATTTGTGTGATGAGCACTTGTGTTTGCCTTGTGTCTGGGTGTTGTTTATCTATATATGTATGTATTTTAAATGTATTTGTGTATGTATATCAGCTGTCTGACACCCATAGTACAGGGTCTCCCTAGTTTGGGGTCAGATGGCCGTGTGTGAAAATGTCCCCGCATATTATTATTATTATTATTATTAAACAATTTACAAAAAAAAAAAAAACTATATATATATTTAAACCTTTATCATGAATGACTCTGTTCATTGCTGAAAACCGTATGAAAATCCGTTCAGGAATGTTGGAGTTTATCGCATTCAGACAGACGGACAGACAGATGCGGCGACTTAGTTTTATAATTTCATTTATTTTATTATTATTTACAAATAGTTGCCTCACATATCAGGTATTTCTCCTGTAATGTGGGTGCATTTACAAACATATAGACTAACATACACAAACAGTCAGAACTGGGACAACTTTACTATCAGGGCCTGTAGACAAAATCCCTTTTCTGTTAGCGTTAACGCCAACGGAAAAATCGGCCCTGTACATGCAAATATGTAGTGATAGTAATTTTGTGAGTTTGATTAGCTCCTAGATGAAAGAATTGCTCAGCAGGTGGGTCAGGAGTCAGATGCAGAAGGATGTAGTCTTGGATTGCGAAGAGGTCCCTTACTCTGGATCCATAAGTGCCCTGAGCTTGGGTTTACCACTTCACTGCAGGTTGAGCCCTATTTTTTACACAATTTAATTAGCGTCATCTGTTACTAACTATGTAAATCAATATTGGAAGTTGAATTTATGCAACTTCGAATTGACAAATCAATTTGAAAAATGTTATACCTACATAATATATATTTTAAAGTCAATTTCTGTATAGCTTATTTTTTTAAATTGTGTTGAAGAAAAGATTTAAACTGAATTAATATTACTATTGGAAATACAATTGCACAAGATTTGTACTACAACCAACGTTTACTAGATCGCGCAAGCAGAGTTCTCTGCAACATTAGAATATATTCAAAATCGCGACGACAACCGTCGGGCAGTAGCCCACCAGACACAACACCCGTCTGGTTGGAGGATCCTCCCTTTTCAATGGAGGATGAAGAACTTTACACTCTGTTCTTCATAATTATCTCTAAACTAATGGCAATGTTGATAAACTTGCTAGAACTTAATTGGTGAATAATTATAATAATGGGAAATTCAGAAACTATTGAGTGCATTTAGTATTAATGATCCATGACTGTTTTGTGTCACTAATGTTCAACTGTAAAAAGAGTGGTGTCCGCAACTCAACATCTCAGTGCATATTTTGCAAACTAGTGGAAAATAGATCATTTGATCCAGCCCAGCTCCACAAGAAAGCCTAGCAGCACCTTGATATTACTGATGATCTATCTGGACCCCTAAGACGACCCACTGACCGGATTATTATAGGTCTTTTGCCCTGTATTCACTAACATTCATGTTCAGTCTAGATCTATACCCTGTTCACAATAAGATTAGACATTTACACAAACCTTTTTTACAGTCCGTTCAACCGATTTTGACTTATATTGCGTTGGTAGCATGACAAATGGCAACTGCAGTAAACAGTTGTTATTGTAACCACTTTTTTGTCTCTAATGTCATCCTTAAGAACAAACCTTAAAGTCAAAATCGGTTGAAGGGACTGTAAAAAAGGTTTGTGTTTATGACTAATCTTATTGTGAACAGGGTATAAGTTTTTATGTGTTAAAGGCAAAGGCAAATGCTTACTATTTTCTTCTTCATCATAGTTCTTAAAGTCAAACTCGTCGTCAGGATCGGCTGGTGATTCTCTTGGTGCTGCACTAGCTTCTCCTTCCTCATCACTTCCACTATCTTCACATGCCTCTGATATTCTGTAAAAGAAGGTATAAATAAACGTCCTCTTATTACCTTCTTCTCTTATTTAGGTAACCCTTTAGTTAGAGGATGGTTTATCATAATGTTCCAGCGTGTTTGACACAGGCAGCTTATCTAAGTACAGTTACATTAGACTATTGAAAAATAATAAAAGAGAGAACAGAATAATGGTTAAATTGCAAACATTGTGTATTCAAAATTATTTCACAATATTATCAATTGATAACATTACCGCAACTCTTCAGCTGTTTGTCGAACAATTTTCTCCAAGTCCTTCTCTGTTATTTCTATCTGTAAGCACAGAAAAGAAACAAAATAGATTAGTTTTGATCAACTTAAATAACAGAAATATTAATACCTGAATGTCGATAAACATACCTTTTCCGGCACTGCTTTAGCCACGCCACGACGTACAAAGTGCATACATGATATGAAACTAACTGTCGGCGTAGTTTCGTCCATGGTTATAACAAAATTATAAGTTACATATATTTTTTACAATCACAATGAAAATCGAAATCAAGCATGGTACTCTGTACAAAAACAATGTGCAAATTTGACATAAAACTGACTTGATCAATTAAATAAATTGACAGTTAGTATTTGTCAGTGCATAAAATGTTGCTTCAGTAAAAAATCTAAAAAGCACACCTTGTGTTTCTGCTTTGATTTGTTTATTTAGATCTTTGAGCTTTGCCGGTCTCAAAGTTTTACGTATTTATCATTCACTTCTTCAGTTTTGAATCACTATTTCATTAGGTATTCGTTTTTATGTCACTGTGCTATTCTAGTTAATACGTATGGCAATCACTGTCAAGTCTCAAATAATTTAGATTTTCATTTCATCTCTAGTCTCATTCATTTCGCCGCTTGTGGCCGCTTGGTAGCGTTGCGAACGCTTGAGACCGTATTTAGTGTCAACATTCATAAAATTCTCAGAAAAAAGGCTTGTTTATTTACAATGCCAAGATGTTCAGCTTCAAGTTGCCGCAATATGGGATCACACACATTCCCCAAAGACCCCTACTTGAGAATATTGTGGGAAAGAGCGACGAACAAAGAGAACTTTAAGGCATCTAAGCATTCGAGGTTATGTTCTAGTCATTTTAAGCAAAGTGATTATGCTCAAGTTTGTTTATCGACAGGTATGCACTTTTATGAAAATTCATGTTTTTTACAACCATTTCGTCAACTTAATTTTTCCAATAATTTGATAAAAATGGTGTCATGAATGCTTATCAACTTTTAGGAATGCCTCCATTTCAAAGATATTTAAAAAAAACAGCTGTTCCATCAATATTTTCCTGTAAAATTCAACAATCTACAATAAATGGGGCTAGTGAAAATGAGGCCAGAACTGCAAGTAAGTTACATTGATTAATGATTTCGTGTTATTAGTACAAGGTTGGTGCAGGTATTACAAAACTTCCAATGGCCCAACCTCTAACTGGTCAACTACGGCCACTACGAGCGGCGCCCTGCTTTAAAACAACGAAGATGACGAACTCAACGAAGATATCTTCGCTTGTATGTTGTATGTTCCAAACAAGTTATATTGATATTTAGAGAATGGGTTTTATTATACACATAGACTATTGTCTATGGTTCCAGTCGTATAGCTTGAAGTGTAGCCGTGTGTACCATAGTCCATAATAACGTGAAGCTGCTTACTTTACTCGGGTTTATGTGTTCTGTGCTTTACTCTGACGTGAAGGTGAACTGTAAAGTGAGGAAGTGAGATATTAACCGGCCTACACATTTTTTATGTGATTTTATTTTACGGTAATTAAGAAAAGGATTATCCCATTAAAATGTACAATAACATTGCAAAAACGAATATTGAATATTCAGGGTTATTCTATTTTTCGGCGAATAGTATAAGAATACCTGCAAACCACAATGTAGCATTTTTTTCAGACCAAGCCGGTTTTATTTTATGAATTTGTTTGTTGTATTCAAATAGTTGATTGTTTTGAAAACTTGCATGTGTTTACTTCGTAGCACAGACTTTACAGAGATGATTCATGATAATATACTACGTAAAACTACTACGTATTTTTTTATCTTCGTAGTTTGAAAATCTCGGCTCGAGTATTGCCATTATGAAATATTAGTGCTAAGGTAATTATTGTTTCCATGCTGAGATTGCTGAGTCAAGACAAGACTGGCTCCCGTTATCTGACAGATGTAAATGAGAAATCTCAACAGTCAACGATAAAATTCCACATGGAAATAGTATTATATATTCTTTGCAGAACACGAAAACCATAATTTTTGGTGTAATTTCTATGAAAAGAAAATTAATTTCAAAATTGTAATTTATTAAGGTGTTTACTAGCAAAATAATAAATATTCCTTATGGTTCTACTTCTACCACTAGGTGTCGTGTTTGCGACACGGCCCGTTTCTGTCAGTAGCGCATAATTTACAGCGTTTCGTATTTGTTTATTGAAATATAAAATTAATATGCCTAGTTGTGCTCTGCCTGGTTGTAATAACGGTGGTGTGCACTTATTTCCGAAAGACACAAAGTTAAGAAAAAAATGGATCAAAGCAATGCGAAGAAAGAAACCTGTGACTGATACAATAAGATTATGCAGAGCACATTTCTTAGAATCTGATTATGTCGGTGTGTCTGCTTATACGGGTAAGTACTGATTGACGACATGAATATATTTGTCAGTATATTATACAAATTAAAGAGAAAACTGTAAAATAATAAATCTGTTTTTCAGGCCGCCAACAAATAAGTCGACATTTACAGAAAGGGGTTGTTCCAAGTATATTTCCTTGGACTAAAAAGTCATCAGCATCGGTCGCTACACAACAACAGAAAGTTTCATGTAATATTTTTAGAATCGAATAAAACCGTGAGGCAACGACATGTAGATAACCATATCGCGACGCTTACTTTCACCTTGCAAACTATTGTGTATCCTATTGTGTAACCACCAGCCCAAGTGGTCCGAGTCTGTTGGTTGAGTTATACACAAGTTTTATTTTACGTAAATAACGCAACAATGAAATATAATATACTTGCTCGTTTTCCCGTAAGTGTTAAAGCGGCAATCCGGAATTTGATTACGTGGTTATCATTGGTGTGTGGTGTGGGTGGCTTTATCGGTCTTTTTTACGGAATTAATTAATTACACTACCAGTGTGCCGACCTATTTCTAGCTTCTGACTTTTTTTTAATAAAGCAAGCCTTTTTACGAATTTTAGCAAAATATTTAAATTAGACATGATAGTGGACTCAGTGATATACTAATTCATACTTATTGAATCAAAAACCGTTGCGTGCCGTGCGTACGTTGCGACAGGTGCGGGGATAATGAACGTGTACAATAAATAGACTTGTACCGCTGAAACTAGTGATTAAATCTACTTCCTACATTTTTCGCATTTGATGACGCATTCCAAATTCGCATCCGATTACGCGCCGTATTGGTAAGGCAAGTCTTGGTGACTTTTATGAATAGCGGGCAGTAGATCTCCATCAGTACCAACTAGTGGCGCCTTTCGCCCCGTCCTTCAATCAGTCGATTATTAGGGTTAAATTTAACCCTGATAATTGTTGTGATTTTGAAAAAAACAGTTTATTGCCCAATATCCAGCTCTAAAATGAAATGTCTATCGAATCAGAAAGAAGGCTTATAATTACGGAAACTAAGTGCGCGTCAGATTCTTTATCCTACGGGCTACGACTCATCCAACGAATTTATATCGATTGGCATTTCGGCACTCCATCGCACCAGAGACGGCAGAGACTGTTAAAAACAGTGCTGCCACACCATACTTGAGAGGTTTCCTCATTGTTGTCATTGTGGTTGTCATGTTTGTTTGTGTAAGTGTGCTGTTGCTGTCAGCTGTTTGTGTCTGTGACTGTGTGTGTCAAAAGTTCAAATTGAAATAATAATATTTAAATATCCAAAATACAAATTCAAATCGATTTTATTTAGTTTATTTGAGTAACTCTGAGCACCCTAAGACTACCCACTGACCCACTAATGCGGTACTGTTGCTCGTTCGAATGTTCAAATAATGCGAACCATTCGTTTCTTTGTGATACGAAGAATAAACTGGTGAGTAGCTACAAGGTGTCGAGTAAAAAACACTCCAAAATATGTGCCACTGTAAACCTGAAGATTTTTGCAAAATTTGAGCATATTCAGGTTAGTTATTTGAAAATATGAAATGTTTTCTTCTAATGCAGTATGATTATTTGACTATTTGATTTTGTAAACATAACCTAAAATATTCGTTTCTTTTAAGGACTACAAAACACCATTCGCATTCATAAGAAACGGGTAGTGCCTTCAATCTTTACCTGGTCCTCAACAGAATATTTTGAGCCTAAGAATCGAAGAAATATATGCCAAACTAAGACGACCCACTGACCCAAACAAAGAATATTTTTTAACACTCAGATGCTTTCTGTAATTCAAGCAAATCTACAGCACCATCATTGTTGGTGTTGTAGATTTGCTGCTGCTATGAGATGACAGTGTTAATAATATTGAATTTTTAATACAAGAAGAGAGTGATATAAGCAATCTCAGTTTTCATGAATCTAGTATACAGATATACTCCCAGCATTTTATAGTAGACATTCAGACCTGAATTGGGTTGTATTTTTTTGCAATTACAACACGTATGGTATGAAAGCTTTGAATAAATAAATTATAATTATACTGAACAAACCCTTGACGATCATTGAATTATTTTTGCCCAACACCTACTGTAGTGCATGATATAAGAAAATACTTGTGACATTTTTTTTTAAAGGCACTCCAACGAAGAAAGAAAGATGTATTTTGAAGAAAAATCCTGTTTCTCCTCAAAATGCGCCAAAAGAGGAAGAAACTAATTCTTCCGAAATAAATACCTCTCCCAGGAATAAATCAGTGAGATTAAGGAACAGAAAAGCTTTCTTGTACGTATATATTGTTTTCTTTTAAGTAGATTGAATATTGTAAACTAATCAATCAATAATATTGTATAGCATCCTGGTTTTTATTGTTGCAACCCAAAAAGTATAAATCCCCACAAGTACGTAAGAGACAATACATTATGCAATTCTGGAATATATGGAATACAGTATTTGAAAGCTGCTTATATCGTATACTGATAAGCTAATTTATCAACAACCAATCACAGAAGCATGCTTGACAATTTGTGACATTATTGTTGTGTTAATTTTCCTTCTAGGAACTACAGTTAACTGTGTGTAATAATGGTAAAATTTTGCAGGTTAAATCGTAGATGTTCAGTGCCGCATTGCAACATAAGACCCACCAATGAAGTCTCTCTGCATCCGTGTCCCAATAATGCAGCTGTTAGAAATGAATGGGCCGAAGCTCTTAGGGTCAGCTATCAATATGTCAAGAACATGGTTGCTTGCAGTTTACATTTTACTAAGCCAGATTTTATTCAGTCAAGTATGTGTCGAAGGAATTTAAAATAACCAATATTAATCAGTTCGTAAGCTTGTAGTCTACTAAAAAGGCTTTTTTATTTACTACTGTAGCAATGGTTAAACTGCATGTCCACTAATAACTTATAATTCGTTTTCTTTTTAGAAAACTCAGAGCGAGTACTGAAGCACAATGCAGTGCCGTCCCGTAATCTGCAAAATCGTAAAAAGGTGATGGTGCCTGCCAAACATAAACTTTTGAAGAAAAGTGCCTCCAAAGATTTTGATATGTGAGTCGCATGTATATCTAAATACTAGCACTTTGCCCGCAACTTCGTCAGCGTTTATTTTTTTCAAGGATCCCTATTTTTTTTTCAAAATATAGGTCATGTTACTCAGGGATAATGTAGCATTCTAATGGTAAAAGCATGTTTAAATCGGACCAGTAGTTTTTGTGTTAAATCCGAACAAACAAACAAACAAATCTTTCCTCTTTATAACATAGTATTTATAGATCAATAACAGTCCTAATCTTGTTATCATTTCGAAATACCACGCAATAATATTAATTTTTTCATAACTTTGATTTAGTTTATTAATTTGATCCTGCAACACTAATAGACCAACATGGACCATTGTGTACACGGCTCAACTAGAAACCAGAGACTAAATTAAATGTAGATGAGTGAGTGAGTCGTTCTCTTTCCTGAAAAGTCGAGTGCTGTCTTACGTCCCCACGCGTAATGTAAAACGAAATACATGATTATTTTATCAAGTCATCCAAGCAAAGTGACAAAAACGAAAACATTATAAATTGTAATTGTTTTAATAATAACAATATTTATGTTACGTAATTATAAATAAGAATTCAATCCCAAAAATCTTATTTCATTGTATGTCATGTATAATTTTGTCTATTCTATTGGAAAAAATAGACGTCAAAAATTTTAAGTTGACAATAAAAATTGTCAAATGGATCTCACGCGATCCCTAAATGTTTTATTTACTTTTACATTTGTAATCATGTCTTTTCTCTGATGTGTTAGGCAGAAGACAATGACCGATACTGTTGACGAAACAAAGGAGTCTGTAAAAGAGGAAGAAATACGTGAATGTCGTGCTTGTCTTAAAAAGTTGGACAATAAAAAGAGCTGTTGTAATGTTTTCCAAGCTTGGGCTCCTCCTTGGGGTGGAATGGAAGCCACCATAGCCGAAGATTTAGCCAAATTAGCGAATGTTGAGGTTAGTAAGCAGGATAACCACAATTTGTTATTAAAGATAAATAAGGTTAATTTGTAGCTTCTCTTACTGTTGTGCCTTGTAATTTGATTGTTTTTAAAAAAACGTGACAAATAAATACTATTTGTAGTTTGCAGAACACTTCTAGATATTCATTCTAGGTAAAGAAATGTTAGTTTGGTTCATGATAAGGTATAATGCCTCAGATTGTGTAAATATTATGATGAAACTCGAAGTTCTTTCTTCTTTTACATCATTAATCAAATAACATTTATGTACTACTTATAGATGTTCATTTAACTTTGTTTTTACTATTATTATTATTTATCCTTATTCATAATAAAATCAATTTACAGATATCGTTAACAGATAGACATTCAAAAGTGTTATGCGCACCATGCTACCAGCGGTTACTGGATGCAGCTAAGTTTGCGGCAAGTGTACGGAGTTGTGACCATCTCCTCAGAATGCGGTTTACTGCCGAAATAGATATGGAAAAAGTCTGGCCTAAACCAATACAAGTGGACAAAAATATAAATGGTGACGTTTTCAATAACACAATGGACATAGAAATCAAACAGGAAGTTCTTACAGATGACGAAGATTCTACTAACCGAAATGATAACCTGTATGTGGAAAATGAACTGGCAAATTTGGATATAAAAATAGAACCAGAAGAGTTAGTGGAGCCTCCACCTTTAAATATTACTATAAATGGTAAGTCCTTTTGTATTATCATTTTATTATGACCACTATTATGTTCACAAGTACACTATTGATATTGCCAACCAGCCTTTTTTAACCTCTTGAATGTTGCTGACACCACTAATGTGTAGGTTTGACTAACCTCCGCTGCATATGCACCTCAACCAATGCTGCTCAACCAATTTTTTTTATAATGTAGTACTATTTGACAGAAACATAATATGTAACACAACAAAAATTGCATGATTACGTACAAGAAATAAATGCAGCACAAAATTACATCTTTTACACAATTTTCATCTGTATTTGTGATGGGTTTTACTTCATTATTAATTATTTTTCATTAGGAAGAGCTTCTCGCATAGTAAAAGCTGTATGGATCAACCAGTTATGATGGTTAAGCTACGCTTACCGCGGTCAGTCCGCAGATGCACCCATCCATTTTATACTGAGACCCATCCGTGCCGCAGAAAGCATGTAAAGCCGTTGGTCCGTGCTGTCATTCATACATCTTTGACAGTTGTTATAGGTAGTCAGAAGCTAGAAAATCTGACAACCAGTCTTACCTAGGGTTATAGTGTAACCCAGTAAGGGGGGGTTGCTTCAACTAACCATTACTGACCGGTAATAGTAAAAATGGCGCTAACTATCGCCAAATAAAAAAAAAAATGGGTTGTTTCACAAAATCATACGTCAAAAAGTAACTATTACCATAACCAATCAGTCATCGTAATTTTGTGTTGTCAAACAGCTACTTCAAACATCAAAATATTATGGAATCTCTTTTTGAATAACTTTAACTGACGAATTTTTATGTCATGAAACAACCCGTTACATTTAAGGTAACATACATCATCAGTCATAGTTACTTTTTAACCGTCCGTATGTAACGTTAACCAACTGTTTGAAACAACCCGCCCTTACTGGGTTGTGGAGGTCAGATAGCTGCATCTAGTTAAACTGGAAACGAACCCCAACATAATTAAGAAAAGGCTACGCATATGATTTTATTCTCTAATCACAAGTTGTATAATATAATATACCACAGGTAGTAAATAGTCATTAAACAAATCTAAATAACCACTACACATGTTACTAGTAAATAATTAATTTGTTTTGTTCTTTCAAAGGTACAATTTCACTGGATCCATTGAATTCTGAGAACAAACACTTGATAAATGGAACAGAATTACATAAGGAAACACAAGTAGGTACTTTGTTTGTGTATGAAAAATTAGTTTAAGGCCGCAGTTAGACGACGCGAAAAATTTCGTGCGTGGCCGCGTGCTATTGTGTTCAGTCATAGTAATGTATGTTTTATTATCTAGGACACAACATTGAAATTATTTGAACTAACCGCGCGGCGGGCGCGCGACGGAAGCGCGGTTGGCAGGCGATCGATCTCGCTCGAATGTTCTTTTTGTAGGATGAATCCAAAATCTTTTAAATCTCTGTTTTCTTGCATTGTAGGCGACCGCGCGGCAATTCGTGTCATTAAAACGCGCCCTTACTTGGCCGACCCTTGACATTATAACTAGGCGTTTTGAGGTGGCGCAAGACTAGAATACTTTGAAAGACTTGTGGGAGGCCTTTGCCTAGCATTAAGACATAAAGGCTAGTAAAAAAAAAATTGGGAATCTATTACCATTATAAAGACTGCAGTTATACTTTCCCATCTGTCTATATCTATACTTTTAAATATATCCATACTAATAGTAGCGACTGATTTTGATGAAATTTGGTATGAAGATAGCCTGAATCCTGGGGAAGTAGAAGTAGTAGTAGTATGACGGGCTAGTGTCCGCAACTCCACGTCTCAGCGCGTATTTTGCGTACAGGTGGGAAGTAAATCATTCGATCCACCCGAGCTCCCCAAGAAAGGCCAGCAGCGCCTTGACGTCGCTGGCGATCTCCCGTAGGTTACCTGGGATACCGACGTACTTTGCCCTGTATGAGGCGACCTCAGGGCAGTTCAGAAGCACATGGACTGCTGTCTCGTCCGCCCCCATGCAGGCTCTGCACAGGGGGCTGTCTGTAACTTCTATGATTAAAAGATGTTTATTGAAAGACCCATGGTCAGTTATGGCGGCTGTGACCACACGTAGCTGTTGTTTGGACAGTCAGAGGACTTGCCTCGTGAAGCGGCCCTCAATCGCAGAAAGTGCCTCCTTGGCCTGCCTGCACTCGCCACGTTCGGTCCACAGTCTTTGGTGTAGATCCTTGGTATATTTTCTTACCATGGTGCGTAGGTGACCGAAGGGGAGTGGCACTATGGGTTCCGGACCCACCGCGCTCGTACTCGAACCCCTTCTAGCGAGCTCGTCGGCAGCATCGTTACCGCGCGAACTGCTGTCCTTTAATCCATTGAATGGTTGTATCATTCAGAATACCCACCTCGTTCAGTCTTTGATGGCATTTGTGTTTCAGCCAGAAGTTGACCGTGTAGCTGTTTAGAGTTTGTAGTACACCCATGCTGTCCGACAATATGCGAATTGGTTATCCCTGGGGAAGGATATAGGTTACTTTTGAATCAGCGATTTCGTCTGCATCCGCGGTAACCGACATTCACGCGTACGAAGTCGCGGGCAAAAGCTAGTAATATAATAATATTATAAAGAAGTAAGATTGTTTGTTTGTAAGTAATAATAATAATAATAATATGTGGGGACATTTTCACACACGGCCATCTGACCCCAAACTAGGGAGACCCTGTACTATGGGTGTCAGACAGCTGATATACATACAGAAATACTTTTTTTTTTGTAAATACATACACATATAGATAAACAACACCCAGACACAAGGCAAACACAAGTGCTCATCACAAAAATATTTACCTTGGGCGGGAATCAAACCCGAAACACGCTGCGCAGCAGTCGATCGCTCAGCCACTGCGCCAACCGTGTCGTCAAAGTCTTAATCTCTGGAAGGTACTGGTCCTAAAACAAAAGTTCTTTAGCTGTTGAAAGCTATACTATTGTGACTTCCTGGTATGCAAATAAAAAGCTAGTATTGTAAATACATACCAATAAATAAAGTTGAAGTGTCTGTTTGTAATAATAACAGCTTTGTAATGAAAATAACAGCTTTTTACTAAATGCATATAAAATAATACGGTATTTATATGAAAAAAACAAATTTTAACATTTTTGTCTGTCTGTTTGTTCCGGCTAATCTCTGAAACGGCTGGAACGATTTTGGCAGGACTTTTACTGACAGATAGCTGATGTTATAAGGAGAAAGTTAGGCTACTTTTATCAACCGACTTCAAAAAAGGAGGAGGTTATCAATTCGTCTGTATTTTTTTTTTTTTTATTTTTTTTTTCTTTTTTATGTTTGTTACTTGATTTCTCGGGACTGGATGAACCGATTTTGATGATTCTTTTTTTATTTGGAAGCCAGTGCTTCCCGTGTGGTCCCATTTTAATTTGGTCCAGTTCTGACCATGGCATCCATGAGAAAACCGTATAAGTCTTAAATTTGCATTAAGTATGTGCGCGATTTGTTACGCGATTTCTCAGGCAAACGTAAACCGATTTTGAAAATTCTTTTTTTTATAGATACGGTACGCTTCAGGGGTGGTCCCATATAAATTTTATCGAAATTGATTCAGCACTTTTTGAAAAATCAACAAATACCCAAAAATTTTACGCGACGCGATTTTACGACGTTTTAGTTTCATCAATCTTTGTAGTAGTTAACTTTCAATCTCTTCTTAATAGATTTGAATGAGAAGGAGGTACTAAAAAGCGGAAAATAAAAAGCTTTTTACAAAAAAGACAACCGCCTTCAAAAAGTGAAAAATAACTTTAGCACAGAACACACATTGACTTTAGTTTCGGAAGTCGGTGGCAATACAAAACAACAAACAGAACAAAGCCACTGAATTTCGAAACTAAAGTCAATGCGTGTTCTGTGCTAAAGTTTTGCGACAAAAAATGTAAACCCTGCTGATAACCGATTAATGAAGACGAAGTCGCGGTTTATCAGCTAGTAATCAGTAAAAATAAAGTAATAAAGTTGATAATCCTTTTCAGTTCTTACTAACGGAAGTGAAACAGGAACCCTCAAGCGAAGGAGAACAAGAAATTGAGCTGAGTCCCGATCTACCACTCGAGTGTTTATTGTGCACCAAGTCCTTCAACAGTGTTACTGGACTTAAGGTATTTATTCATTGGTTTTTGTTGTTTACGTCTGTCAACCCTCCCCGACCCTTGCTCGTGCCAGCTCGCATTGCTTCAAATCAAATCGTTTATTTGTGATACATGGGTTACATACAGGTGTTTATAACATAATTATATAATGTTCATTCCATGATCAGCCACTTGGGCATACAAATTATTGAAGAATATAATAAAATTTATGAAATTTTAATGGGTTGATATTAATTCCATTGAAAATTTAATATAAATGCAACTATTACTACTAGTCATGACAGATACAAAACAATAAACAACAACTAATTATCGTCAAGCAGATTTGAAACATTTAAAAAGATCTAGTGGATAAAATTCAGTAATCGAGTAATAACAATTTTCTATAAGAAATTGGAACAATTTATTTTTAAAGACATTAATATTGCGACACTCTTTTATGTAATTAGGGATCTTATTGTAGATCTTTGTGGTCATAGCAAACACTCTTTTCCCAAAGAGGGTAGTTCTGTACTGTCTGGTAAGGTTATTGTACAAGTGACTTCTATTGCGGGAATTAAACTTGTAGTTTAAAATTCGTCTCTAAATAATTGAGATCTGATCTAGCCTGTCTCTTTGCTGCCCTCTCCCAGCGACGCCCTAAACCTAGGCCTGTACCCTTAGCGTGTAGTCGCTTAGTACCTATATAAGTTTTTTGCCCTGACTGGAAGCTTTCATTTTAAGGCGCCACAGGAAAGTCCGGTAAGCAGCTGACAACCATAGGAAGTTGTCAGCTGCTTAATCGGACTTCACATGTGACACCTGTTGACATATGAGATGCCATTCCGAAAAAATAAAATGTTTAGGTCTGTCAAAGACCAACCGCTAGCAGTTCGACTTTGGAGAGGCATACCTCACCATAGACTGAGCTGATTGGTTGAAGTCAAGAATGTAGTGATAGTCTCCTGATTTTAGAAGACAATTTAATCTTCTGCTTAGCATATCAATTGGGTAGGTGACACAATTAACCAATAACACCAAGACGGTGAACTTCTCTAAAAAATCACTTGATTTTAATCCTGAAAACCCGATTAATTTTCAATATACTGCAAAATTAGATTTTTTTTGTGACTTAAAATCAATAAATAGATACCTAGTTTGTCAATTGAGGTGGCAAATGACTACCTACAAGTGACGTCATTAGTATAAAAGGGGGAATCGCGTTTTGACAGCTCATAAAAGTATGTCAATTGATTGGTGGTGTCATCTACCCAATTACAAACACAGAAATACATTTCCTTGTTCAAATTATTGTTTGTCCCAGTATTCAGCTGTGGCAACACTATCAGCTGTCACTGACACAGGCCTGACTTACCTCAATTTTTTAATACAGTATTGTTTTAATACAGCTTTCCCATTTCTATGTCGAATTTAAAACTCAATACTACAGATAAGAAATAAACTAATAAGATCATTCACATTCAAATCTCAACCCAAATACTCCAAAGCTACTCAATTTTAAGATGCCGTTAAGTCTCGTGCTGTCACTATCACTTTTTGTCAAAGTGAATAATTAATAATTTAAGAATAATACATAATTAAAGAAGATTAATTTAAGATTATTTTTTTTGATTAATTTAAGAAGTTCTCGTAGTCACCTTGACTTAAATTGATAGAGAGCACGGCATCTTAAAGTTGAGAAGCGTTTGAGTATTTGGCCATTAGTCTGTCAAAAAGTCTTTATTTTTTAAAAGATTTTTACTTGATTTGTTTTTAATATAATGGCCTTGAGGGACACATAGTTATAAATCATAAATTGTTATTATTCAGGCGCATGTGATAGCCCAACATTCCTACAAGTCAGTCAAGAGAAAGGCAAATGGCAGTGTGTCTCCGGAGAAGAAACGCTGCGACCAGCATCAGTGTGCTATTTGTAAACGAAGTGAGTTTTTCTGCATCTTTTGACCATAATAGGTAGTTACTTGAAAATTTCACAGTGTGCATTACTATGGTTACGCTAACAACATTAAATAAAAATTAACCTTTTAACCGCCCGACTTCATATCAGTTGGCGTGCCCCCAGCGCCCGGCACAGTGAATAAAATAAGCAATTCATCTAACTTTGGGCATTATTTTTAGGACTTCTAATTAAGAGAATTAAGGGTTTTAAATTGTAAATGATTACTTAATTAACTATTTACCTTATATAAACATCTTCTTAATAGAATACAGCGAAATTAAATTAAAAAACAGACTTAACGAGCTGTGGTATTCGGTCGGAAAAATACGACGCTGGCGGAATGGAGACGAAAATATTAGTCGGATTAATCCGCCGTAGGCGGTTAAAGGGTTAAAGACAACAGGGCCTGTAGACAAAGTTCCTTTTCTGTTAGCGTTAACGCCAACGGAAAAGTCAAATTGTATGGATTTGACATATTTGCATCACGTGACATCGCGTAAGCAAACGTCAACTTCATACAATTTGTTTTTCCGTTGGCGTTAACGCTAACAGAAAAGGGATTTTGTCTACAGGCCCAGGTCACAAGAAATATGTTTGTTTCGGCGTTTTTTGCTCAGTCTCCACAACAGAGGCCAGCAGCGTCTTAACGTTACTGGCGATCTCTTGAAGGATACCTGTGTTACCATAGTACTTTCCTCTGTAACAGCGACCTCAGAGCAGCCTGTTGTTTCGTCTACCTCCATGCAGGCTCTACACAGTGGGCTGTATGTAACTCCCTATGACATTTATCATGTGCTAGCAGGCCCAGCAGACGTGACCTGAAAATAACCCTAACCCTAGAACCCGACTTCAGCGCAAACTACCGGGTCCAATTGAGTTTTCAAACCATCCGGGAACCCATTGAAGTATACACACACGATTTCATCGAAACTGGTCCAGTTGTTTAGGAGGAGCTAGGTGACAAACACATACAGAAGAATGATTTTAAAAATTACCCAAATCTCTTCCCCAGGTTTCCAAACCTCGACGGACCTTATGGTGCACGAGACATGCCACAATAAGCATGTATGTTACGGCTGTACCGAGAAGTTTGACTCGTTTGAGTTGCTGACTCGCCATCGGAAGCGGTGTAAAGCTAGCATCGCCAACTCCGTGCAGAAGCTTAAGACTTTGGAGGATGTTAAGAGGTGAGATATCTTTGAGTTATCTTCATCCTCTTGTTTTTATCCCAGTAGCTATAAGACAGATTCCAAATAAAAAAAGTATTTATGGAATGTAAATTGATCATTTATTATTTATCATGTCTTATTTGGTATCCATTGTCATCAATCTCTCTTGTATGCAGATACTAGATTGCTACTGATCTGCTTCACAATAATCAAGAAGTTATACTAGCTAGTCTTATTGTGGTAGTTAATATCTGTGTTACCATTCTAGCAAGAAACTCCCTGCCGATTGCTTCCTGAATGGATAGTATAAGTTTGGGTATATTCAAAGTTTTATGATCCATTCAAATTAAACAATTTAATTCATCAATCAAGGTGTTTGCAATATGTTTTTAGATTTAAAGTGGATTTTGTCATTCAATCTGTCAGTTAAAAAGACACAGATTCAGATTTTAAATAAAATTGAGTACTATTTTCAGGCCACTACCAGAAGAAAAAATAGAATACTTAGAACTACAAACAGAAAAGTTAGAATCAGAACCTAAAATTGAACCCGAGGAATATATTAATATGGAAGAAACAGAAAATGAATATAAATACGAGGAAGATATTGACATGAACGAATCAGGTACTGTAAATAAAGACGTTGAAATGAGAGAATTAAACAACGAACAGAAAGAAGAACTCTGTCAAAAGAATAAAGTTGAAAGTGTTGAAGATGTAGAAAATGATAGCAATAATACATTAGAAAGTCTAATAAAAGAAGAAGATGATGATAAGAAGACGTTAGAAAGTGTTATTGAAGCAATAGAAAGGGAAAAGCAGTTACAAAGTTTAGTATTACAAGAAGAAGACAGCAATAAGAAATCGGACAATGTTATTAAAGAATTAGGCAATGATAAGAGGTCAAAAAGTGACATTGAAGATGTAGAAAATGATGACAAAAAAGAAGTAGAAACTGAGGAGAAGAACACAGAGAGTGAAAATAAAGAAGATTCTGACAGCAATATGAAACTTCACCTAGAAATACATTCAACAAATAATGAGACTGAACCCACATTAAGTGATACTGATATGCTGGTAGAAACACTTGATACTGATGATTGTACTTAGATGAAAGGACCTAGATATCACATTGTACCTTTTTTAAGGGTAGTTCTATTGCCATAAAGTCACATGCTGCTAAATGGTTCTGTAAGATTAAAAAGAAAAAAACGCAAGAATTAAAAAAAAACAAAACATCCAATACACAAGATTCGAATTTCAAACATGGCACACTAACCCACACATATATAACGTAATATTGTGATGTCACACACACATTCAACACAACCGTTGACGCCGACGCGACTGAGATAATTAGCAAAGTATCTTACAACTTATGGCACCTTTTTACTTGTCAGGCTTATCGAGGATCAGAGAAAACCTACGTGACAAAAGAAAGAGGTAGTATTTTGTTATAAAATTAGTAATTCAGTTCTATAATGTACACATTTTTACCTCAAAATAATTGATTTGACCATAAATTACTGTGTTGTTTAGTATTATGTTTAGGCGAAATAATATATCGCATCGCACCATTGAGTACTAGTTGATTGGATAACGGTTGTTATATTGTATGAACAAAATTTTTAATTTTTAGAGCAACTTTTCTTTTACTATTGTATGTTTGAAACAAGCCACTGACTAATTTTCAGAATGTACTTTTATTTAAAAAATTGCCTTCTCAACTACCGATACGAGCATGGCCATCAAAACTTATTTTTTTAAATTCACACGGCCTAATGGCTCTTTTAGGGTCGCCATACACATAGCGGATCGGCACAATCTACAAACTTTGATAACGTTGTATTGAAAATGCTGAACCCATATAAAAGCGAAAATAATATTTGTAAATTCTCAGCAGAAGACGGGCGAGCAAATATCACCGTGTCCGTCGGCCTTTTTAATTTACATAACTGCTGGAATATATTGCTATACCCTGTCTATTTGGTTATTCGTCTTTTGATAGCTGCCTTAGAACGTAACTATTTCCGATTACGTAAAAATAAATACAAAAATTCCCTTATCTTATTGACGATGACTTCGAAAATGAAACAAATATTTTAAAGTTAATTTTACATTATTATAATCCTACTCTGCCGACATGGAACTTTTGTCTCATGACGAGTCTTCGCCTCAATTTATTATGATTAGTTCCTGCTTGCTTCAAAAAATCGATAATTAATACTACATGCAAATTAAAGTCGTAGTTGCAATCACTAGTTCTATCAGTCAAAAAATGGATAAACGAGTGGACAGAGTGTAATACATTTTTACTTTGCCCTCTCAGATTATAAAACAATAGGTTTATAATCTGAGTTTGCCCTAATACAAATAGTGATTGGGTCAAGCTTGAAAAAATGACATCCATTTTAATTTGAAGTAGTCAGCAATTTTAAGGTATTTTTTTACACTTTTGCTTGTTTTTTTACCAATCAATTTAATTGTGTCATTGTTCATAATCATCTGTATAATATTATCATTACATATGATATGTTGTAAATATTTTGTGAAACTTTTAGGTTATGATTATTGTGATGTATGAAATAATGGTTCCCTGTAAAATATATTGTTGCATTTCGCAAAAGAATCTTTTTATTGCAAACCCCAACTTATTTTTAATATTCCCAGGATTAAAGGAGAAAAAAAATCCCTCATTAAACGTTAATATTATTTATAAACGATTTCATAGGCTCCAATTACTTCGGTGCAGAGTCGAACTGAAATGTCGTGTTATGTATTTACAAGTTATAGTTTATTATTTTGAATTCAGTCACGTACAGATGTGCATAATACGCGCGCATGCAACGGTTGCGTTGCAGTCTAGCGAATACCTCATTTCGTTTGCGTTCCCATTGAGGGACTACATTTGATTTTGAGCCAGTCGCGTGACCGTGCGCGTCTTCGCGGCAAAGACCACGTTTGACGTTGTGTCGCTTTGACTCTGCGCTAATGTAAGTGGAGCTTTGGTGTTTAAACATACTATGCCGAAGTTACGCGACCTAAGTTCGGCGGCTGATTTTACGTTCCGACGTATTCGGCTGATATAACACACCATAAGTGCCTAACTTACGTGGCAGAAATTCAGTTCCGCAACTTTGTGTGTGTATTCAGTGTCTAGAGCGCTGTCGTGGCGTCGTGTCGTGTTATCTACACAGTTAGACAGACATACGCAAAACAAAGTAATCTTATTATTAATGTGTGCTCACAGAATAAGTTGCCGCTGAACTTACGCCCGACCGAAGTTAGGCTGTACGCTATGACGCGACGTAATTTCGGCATAGTGTGTCGTCAGTAATTCAAATAGCATTGCAGGCGTAATTGTGCTGAACTTCGGTCCCGTAACTTCGGCATTGTGTGTTTAGACACTTAGGGTGTTGTAAAAATAAAATATAGGGAAATATTTAAACAATTTATAATTATATATTTCATGTTTCAACAGTTGTGCTCCACGATTATGCTGATAATGTCGAAATTAGGTGTTGTGTGTCCACAAAGTAAGGTGTCATTTCACATTATACAAACACGTTCTAACAAATGCAGCCTAATTTTAATAGAACATCTAAATTTTACAATGCGATGTGAAATAATCCAATAATTTTAAATTAACTTTATTACAGAAATAAACGACTATTTAAAAAGTCTTTTTAAATAAATTACTTGCGTTTTTTGGAATATTATATTGCACCCAACAGTACAGAAACCTAATACAAAATAGTTAAAGACGTCTCCTTCATTCATACATCCATCTTGTCCTAGCTTATGTTGCAAAAGCAAAAACTGCATACGCCGGGAACGCACTAAGTAGTTTGTGAAGTCTGTTCCTGCCTGTAAGATCGAGCTCAAAAAACTTAATTAAACAATACTGCAAATTAAATAGCAAGAAAAAATATATAAATTATAATTTCATATTCACAGCCGTTCACATCCAGAATATAAAGTGCAATAAAATGCTCTAAATACACAAAATAATAAAATGCTAAATAAATACTGAAATTTAATTCCTGTTCAATTCGTTAAGGATTCGGAGTATGTAAAGGAACAGGTTTATAATATCGAGGTACAGATTGATGGTGGCGAGGATATACTCCTCAGGCGATAATGTCGTCATCATCATTTGTGTATCAAATATTAGGAAGAGACTGAACAGTATGGCCCCGACGAAAGACAGCGCGATTTCGAATGCCGAGCTCTGAATGAAGATCTGGAGAAGACCACCTAAGATGAGCACGCTGAGACCAGCGAACATACTGAAACAGATTAAACAACTTCATTAGAAAAAAATCAGATCAAAAGATTTTGTATGAGACAACTTATTAAAGGCCAAACGGTCTTTTTCTATAAATATCTACGAATATACTTATTATAAAGCTGAAAAGCTAAAAGCAGTAGTTCTGCTTTTAGCTTTTCAGCTTTATAATGTACTGGTCAATACTAAAAAACATTTCGCTAATAATCATCATGTCAACCTTTAGACGCCCACTGCTGGGCATAGTCTCCCCCAAGGAGGGATTCAGCCGTAATCGCCATGCTTGGCCGATACATGTTGGCGATCGCAGTAGGTGTTATGGTACTCAGAAGGACGCAGGTGCCCATCTTCTGGTCAATATCCCTCTGTCGCTTTCTACGACACCCAAAGATGGATATGAGGTGGTGCAATTCGCGGCCGACACCACACGGTGGTTCGCTAATAAGAAGCTATGTTATCCGTGAATGCTACATGCTATATATTTTTATTATCACGCGGACGAAGTCGTGGACTAAAACTAATAGATACATGAGAGATTTATATTGATCTTAGTCTGTATAATATATAATATAATATATATATAATATATAATAATATAATATAATATATGTGGGGACATTTTCACACACGGCCATCTGACCCCAAACTAGGGAGACCCTGTACTATGGGTGTCAGACAGCTGATATACATACACAAATACATAGATAGATATATATAGATAGTGCAATTCACGAAGACGCGCCCCTCCAATTTTTGGTTTAGGGGGTTTTCGGATTTTCGTGACGCTCTGTTCTGATTAGTCTATTCATTGTAGTGTGCGCGTGCACTCATAGGTAATTAGTGTGTACCGATAACACTCAAACATTGACGGAAGCTTGCACACATATACTATAAACGGTTAGGAGGTATAGCGGGGCGCGTCTTCGTGGATTGCACTATCTGTAGCAATATCGATAGCAAACTCGGCTATAGACAAAGATCGATCCACAGATACATTAATGGAAGCCGTTATTGGATTAGATAGAGATGAATCTTTCACCATTTAGCAACTTTTTGATATTCAATGTAAAAAAAAAAAAAAACATTTATTTCGGACAGAATCCATATAAGTGTAACAATTTCCTTAAAATCTATGTAAGTAGGTACATAATAAATTAAATAAGACAATTAAAATCTCCCCGCAACTATTCCCACCCAGTGTGCCTGTATGGGACAGCCATGGCGGGATGCAATCATTTGCAAAATGCTGTTGGTGCTACCGCGCAGTCTTTGAAATAATGACGTCACTTTCTTACGCATTACAGCATGGAAGCCGTCAACGCGCGCATTTGCGAACATTTGTGACGCACTACAATAGTGCGGCAACCCCAACAACACCCTGAAAGCATTATTATACTGAATACGCAGGACGTTGTGGGCTCGTTGCGTATACCGAACCCACAGGTTGCTCGAGTAAAAAGATTGGCAATAAGTCCTGAAAAGTATTACCTTAACTTCCTTAGTACATCGAGCGAACCTACGGGCCAGCATATATATATTGCTCCTTACCGCCAACGCCCTGCGTTCTCTTATATCTGAGTCATCTTTTAAGTCCTCCGTGACCAGATGACCCAGATATTTAACAGTCTGCACAACTCTTAATGCCGTTACGTCGACCATGATCGGAGGCACTATACAGTGCGTGCCACGAAAGATGAGACTTGACACAGACTTGATTTGACTTGCGCAGTACTGGATTTAAAGGTAAATTTCTTTAAATCGAGTACTGCGCAAGTCCGCCTTTAGCAAGCGGAGTGATCAATGCTCGTGCCTTCTCCGTATGAGAAGGGGCTTTTCCCAGCAGTGGGACAGTCATAGGATGATAAAAAAAACCGGATAAGTGCGAGTCGGACTCGCCCACCGAGGGTCCCGTACATATTTGTGGGTACATTTCCATACTTCTATACTAATCCATACCTACTACCCATACTTTAATCTACTTAATATTATAAATGCGTTTTTTGCGACATAAACGACCATATCTTTTTTTCACGTTAACATAGAGGGTTGATTTTTTTACAGCATCAAGGGACCGTAGACTTGAGCCATCATCATCATCATTTCAGCCGAAAGACGTCCACTGGTGGGCACAAGCCTCCCCCAAAGGGGGGGGGGGGTTGCCATAATCGCCACGCTTGGCAGGCGGGTCGGCGATCGCAGTATGGTTGTTACAAAGGTACAGAGAACGCTGCTGCTTGAGTATATGGTTTTAATTTCAACTCGATACCTCCACGCCTTCCCGAGATAAAGGGTCTTGACAGACAGACAGACAGACAGACGGACAACAAAGTGATCCTATAAGGGTTCCGTTTTTTCCTTTTGAGGTACGGAACCCTAAAAATAATAAAAATAGTTTATTTGATAACCTCATGTTGTACAACATAATATTTGAGATTGAAGCCTCCTTTTAAGCAAAAGATGCCTGTATTAGGAGACTCCGTTCTTTCATAAACAAAAACTGTCTTATTAAACTATACTATACTGATACAAAGTAAAAAAATAACAAGGTGACTTTAGTGAGTGTTTGTGTGTGTATGTATGTGTGTGTATGTTAGCGTGTCTGTTGCAGAAGTGATTTTCTCGCTGTAGTTGAGTTTTTTTATCCATTCTGTTAGTATTTTTTTGCATTCATATTAATTCTTAGGGTAGATGTAAATGTGTTTATTAATTGCGTTATAAAGTTGAGCCGAAAGTTTCCGAAGTTGAATACTGGCAAATAGTAATGTTGCGTACAGCACGCAGTACGTGATTAGTCGGGTAAAAGAAAACAGTTTAAAAACGTTTAAGTGTTTGAGACCCTGCGGCGGCGACGACTAGCATAACGGGAGTTGTAGGTCCTATCATGCGCACGGCGGGAAACGAACTAACTCGCTGACCCGCTCGGTGCCGTGGGTAGCGCGTGGGCAATGTGCGTTCAACATCTTACGGCCAAGCGAATTTGAACCCACATTACGCGGTGTTGTAGCCTGACGACGCGATGTCAGCATCGCGGATGTACTTATGAAAATATATTATTTCGCTGTTGCGGGG
This sequence comes from Charanyca ferruginea, assembly GCA_947361185.1. Classification (NCBI taxonomy): domain Eukaryota; kingdom Metazoa; phylum Arthropoda; class Insecta; order Lepidoptera; family Noctuidae; genus Charanyca; species Charanyca ferruginea. The sequence goes on along the minus strand of OX376059.1, from coordinate 23,550,619 downwards.
CCTCAAAACTCATTTATTTAAAAAATACACGATACGATAAATGTAATCAAATTAACAAACTTCTCCCATACGTAACATTCTCCCCCTCAGTGTCGACACGACACTCAAAACGGTAAACTAAATTACAAATATACATAAATCTAAATATAAATCTAGAATATTGCTAGCCTAGCTGCAGGACGTTTAAGTATGCCATTTTTTGTTTTAACGTCGACAACCCTTACACGTCCGTCAGCACCGGGGTACACGGATTGTACGATGCCTTTAGGCCAGCAGTTACGGGGGGAGTTAGGATCCACTATAATTACCATATCCCCGATCTTTAATTGAGCGCCCTCTTCTCTCCATTTTCGGCGTGGCACTAGATCGGGAAGCACCTCCTTTACCCATCTGGCCCAAAAATGGTCAGCCAAGCGTTGAGAAATACGCCATTGTTTACGCAGACATAAATCTTTGTCCGTAAATACTCCTGCGCTAGGTAAATTAGACGACGAACCAATGAGGAAGTGATTTGGCGTTAATGTCTCGTCGTCACGAGGGTCCACGGAAACATGACCGAGGGGGCGACTGTTGATCATATTCTCCACTTCAGCTATTAACGTAATGAGAGTTTCTTCGTGCGGAGCTCTCTCCTTTAGGATCACCCTGAGGGCGGTCTTGACACTGCGCACGAGACGCTCCCACGCTCCTCCCATGTGCGGGCTAGCCGGCGAAATAAAACTCCAACAAACTCCATTGTTCAGAGCTTCGTTCGTAACAGTACTTTTGTCTATGGCGTCGTAGGCTTTCTTCAGTTCAACTTCTGCCCCGCGCATGTTGGTTCCGTTGTCAGAATAGATCTTCTTTGGCCAGCCTCTACGCGCAGCCATTCTGCGTAAAGCCATTATCAACGAATCTGCTGTTAGAGACGGTACGACTTCAATATGCACGGCACGTACTGTCAAGCACGTGAATAAGACACCATATCGTTTTGGTCTTGATCTTCCAACTGTGACCTCTATTGGTCCAAATAAATCGACTCCGGTAACAGTAAAGGGTCTTTGGTGATGTGTCAGTCTACCTTCGGGCAGGTCACCCATTCGTGGCGGCTTTGGGTTAGCTTTCCTGATGCGACACATCAAGCACTGTGTCGCAATTGTACGAACTGTAGGTCGTAAACGTAACAACCAATATTTTTGACGCAGTTCATTGACCACCAATTCATTGCATCCGTGGCCTGCGCGAATGTGATAATGCTTGACAATGAGTCTAGCCACGTGGTCATGTCCATCCAAGATCACAGGTGATTTTGTGTCCATCGCTACATCCTTAGCTGCTCCAATTCTTCCACCAACACGTAGTAGTCCAGTATTATCCAATATGGGTGTCAAAGCGCGTAGTCTACTATCGCGTTTAATTTCTTTATTTTGTTTCAACAGCAAAATATCGCTGAAGAAAGCTGTAGCTTGTGAGTGCTGAAGCAATAATGTTTCAGCTCGTTTCATCAACTCGTCGGTAAGTCCATTTATTTTTATCTTCTTACATTTATCTATGAACAACAAGACAGTTCCAGCAGTTCGAAGCAATCGCAACCAACTGGAGAAGCGCGTCGGCTCCGGTACAGGTAAGTTGTTTACACTATTATTTTCATTAATTATATTTATTTTTTCTAATATTTCTTCATTAATTTTTATTTTATTTTGAGGTTCCTGAGGCCAGCAAGAGCGTGATTGATGTAAAAACGACGGACCGGTAAACCACGATGAATTGCTGTTAAGTTCGTAGTCGGTACTTTTAGTACCTAAATCTGCCACGTTGACGTCAGTCGGCACATAGTGCCACTCGTCAGCCTTACTTAGTTCGTCAATTTCCCCTAGACGATTAGCGATGAAAACTTTATATGTTCTACAATTATTTCTGATCCAGTGTAAAACAGTTGTGGAATCCGTCCAATAATAAACTGAATTTGGTTTTATGCGATGTTCTTTTTTAATATTATTTGCTAATTTACATCCTAATAAAGCACCCTGTAGTTCCAGGCGCGGTATAGAAACCGATTTCGTAGGTGTAACTTTAGATTTACTAGCAATAAATGCTACAATAATATTTCCACTGCTCATTTCTTTGCGCCAGTACGCAACGGTCGCGTAGGCGCTCGGCGACGCATCGCAAAATACGTGTAGTTCTAAGTTTTCGTTACTCTCGCTGTTATTACTATCGCAATAATACCAACGAGGTATCCTAATATTATTTATCTTTTTAGCTTGAATTATCCAACACTTAAATAAATTATTTAACTCGTCATTTAATTGCTCATCCCATTTTATATTTGTTTTCCAAGTTTCGCGCATTATTATTTTTCCTTTAATTGTAAATGGCATCAGATAACCATGAATATCAAAAATAGACATAACAATACATAACAGTTCGCGTTTAGTTGGTTTTCTTTTTAAGTTGAGAACATCATGTGGTATACGCTTCAAGGTCAAATCGAATCCTAACTCGTCGCTAGCGGGATACCATAATAAACCCAGTGTCCTTTCCGATGGATCTTTATCGAGGGCGCAACAAACACTGTCACTCAAGACTTCTTTGGGTAGGCTTTCTACAACTTCCGGGACGTTGCTAGCCCAGTTCCGTATTTCGAATCCACCCTGCTGGTGAACAATGGAGACTTCTTTAATCATCTGTTTCGTAAGGTCGACTTCGGGTAAACTATCGATATAGTCGTCCATATAATGTTGCTTGCATATAGCGTCGACAGCCGTCGGATAGGTATCCTGATAACGTAATGCGTTTTTATTTTTAATATGTTGCGCGATAAAAGGCGAGCAGTTCGCGCCAAATATTAATGACGTCATTGCATATTTATTAACGTCCCCAGTGGCCTTATCTCTAAATAAAAACCTAAGTGAATGTTGATCCTTTTCTTTAATTTTAATTCGAAGGAACATATCTTTGATATCTGCAATAATTCCTATTTTATTTTCTCTAAACCTAAACATAATTCCAAATAAAGACTGCAAAAGGTCCGGGCCTGTCAATAAAAAATCATTAAGGGAACATCCCTGTGTTTTCGCAGCCGCGTCGAACACCAAACGTAACTTTTTCTTATTGGGGTTATCGACCCCGAAGTGCGGTAGGTACCAAACGTGGTCGCTAGACTCCCCCTCGTTTAGCCTCCTGGCATAATTATTAGAAAATAAATGCTGGATACGTTCTTGATAACGTGACGCGTAAGTGTTGTCGGCTGACATTTTTCTCTCGACAGATTTTAAACGATTATAGGCATTTTGATATGAATCAGGCATAATAAAGTTATCATATTTCCAAGGCAATTCTACAAACCATTGATTATCAACTAATTCACATGTGTTATTTAGTATGGTGATAGCACGTAACTCGTCCGCATTCTGTCGCGGTTGTGCTGATATACCTATTGACTCTAACGCGAATGATTTTCTTACAATCTCGTTCAACTTAGAATCACAACAATGTTGCGCGCTGTCATCAATAGGAATACCATCAGCTGCCACGTTCATAACATTTATATTGTTTACAACACCGTGTATACACCAGCCAAGCGGTGTCTTTGTAATATAAGGGTCATTTTTCCTATTACCTTTTAAACACATTAAAGGAGCAATAAGGTCGTAATTATCTTGTCCGATTAATAGTTTAGGTTGTGTGTCACATTTACACAAGTCGTAGTTTATATAATCCGAATAATTGGTAAAGTCCACACACGATAAGCTTTGAGTAGGCAAATTAAGTTCGTTCATTTTTCGGGCACTCAAATTAAAACGATCGCCTGTGTTATTAGAAATGTCAAAACTTACATTTTCCGTTTGGCACACGAGCTCACCGGAGTCCCATGCACCGCGGGCGCGCATGGTGACGGTCTTACCGTGGAGTCCCGCCTGATCAGCGAGGTCAGCAGCTATCAGCGTCACAGTGGCGCCGTCGTCGAGCAACGCATGTGTGTGTATATTGTCTTTAGGTCCATGAACGGTAACCGGCACAATTTTTAACAACACTTTAGGCACTGGTACACTAACACTAGTGGACGCACTGGTGTGGGCGTGGGCGACGGTATCCTCGCGGTGCGGCTCGTCGGGCGTTGAAACGTGCACGCGGGCTGCGTCAGCCACCGGGCGCGCAGTCTCAGGCCGCGCGGTCGCTGTCAGTGCAGCCGGTGGCGCGGCTGCGGGTGCCGCAGTCGCGGTTGGTTTCGTCCAGTGTAGGAGATGATGATGTGGATGTCCACACTCGCTGCAGTCGGGAGCGCTGCACGCGCTGGGTACATTATGCCGTGCGCTCAAGCACTTGTAGCACAGATGTCTAGAACGTACAAACTGCCAGCGATCTCGCCTCATAGCGCGTTTGAACTTGCCGCACTTGTCTAAGGTGTGCGTCGGAGAGGCACGACAAAACATACATTTATTCTCTGATGTCGTAGTACACGCTAACACTGAATGAGTTTTTATATTATGATCGTATTTCTTTCTTATGTCATTCTGACTGTGTATAAAACTCACACCTGAGGTTGCGACGATTGTTGCTTCTCTGTATAAAAACTCCGATAATATTTCCAGTTTAGGTATAGAACTATCCTGTCTCTCGTAGGTATACTCGGCCCATTTATTGATAAGAGCGGGCGGTAACTTTGAAAGTATTATTGACGTCGTTTCCGGACTTTGTAGGTATTCCGGCAACTTAATAGCTTTAACAGCTGTGACGTAGTTTTTGACTTTTATCGAGAAATTCACGATCTCCGTGTGGTATGCAGTCGGAAGTGGGTGAATTTTCTTGAGTTGAGTGAATATTTTATTGATTATACACTCGGGTCTACCGAATCGTAATTCTAAGGTGTCAATTATAGCTTGCGGTGTTGTGTTGCCGATGAGGAGCGATGACACGGCTTCTTTTGCGTCACCACGTAGACATTTTCGTAACCGCCAGATGTTTTCTGCATCGCTATAACTGCACAGGTGTGACGATTCTTTATATGACTCCTTGAACTGCAGCCACTGCATAGGGTCACCGTCGAATACCGGTAAATCTTTTGATGTTGCTAGGCGCGCAAGGAGTTCTCTGTTGTTATCACGAACGTTACTTCTGGTAAGTACTTGTTGCAGCGCCTCCGTCAGCTGGTTGATGCCGTCGTTACGTTGAGGCGGACGCTCACTGACGAAGTGCTGTTGCGGTATCGAATAAAGTGGGCAGACATTTTCTTCGTACTCACTTTTAGCGATGGACTCGACGCCATCTTGTTTGTCGAACCATGAATCGACTTTTCTCGAACTTTCCGAGGCCGAGCCGCGGTCTTCTTCTTGCAAGTCTGCAATGTCGACTTCTAGTTTCTTCGAAACCAAGTCTTTCTTTATTTGCGCACTTCTTTCCGCTAAATCGAGATCTATTTGCGCTTGATGTTGAGCCGCTTCATATTCAAGCCTTTTACGGGCCGCCGCTGACGAACACGAGGTTTTATCACTTTTCACTGATTTTAACTGGTCACTTTTATTGGTAGCCAGCTGCTCCGTGGCACGTTTGCTACGTGTTGTAACACCCTTAGGGGGTGTGCGAAGCAGCGACATCCCTGCACTACAGGTTTTAGTTACGACTAACACGTGGCCGAGATCCTAAATCCGGCTAGAAGGACCAGCTTAATGTTGCGTACAGCACGCAGTACGTGATTAGTCGGGTAAAAGAAAACAGTTTAAAAACGTTTAAGTGTTTGAGACCCTGCGGCGGCGACGACTAGCATAACGGGAGTTGTAGGTCCTATCATGCGCACGGCGGGAAACGAACTAACTCGCTGACCCGCTCGGTGCCGTGGGTAGCGCGTGGGCAATGTGCGTTCAACATCTTACGGCCAAGCGAATTTGAACCCACATTACGCGGTGTTGTAGCCTGACGACGCGATGTCAGCATCGCGGATGTACTTATGAAAATATATTATTTCGCTGTTGCGGGGCCTCAAAACTCATTTATTTAAAAAATACACGATACGATAAATGTAATCAAATTAACAAACTTCTCCCATACGTAACAAGTAATATATAATATAATATTTAATATTTTTTTGGGGACATTTTCACACACGGCCATCTGACCCCAAACTAGGGAGACCCTGTACTATGGGTGTCAGACAGCTGATATACATACACAAATACATTTTTTTTTTGTTGTCAATACATACATATATAGATAAACAACACCCAGACACAAGGCAAACACAAATGCTCTTCACACAAATGTTTACCCTGGGCGGGAATCGAACCCGCAACACGCTGCGCAGCAGTCGATCGCTCAGCCACTGCGCCAACCGTGTCGTGCATAGTGTTCTTGTTTGTGGTATTTTTAATATAATATGATATTATTATAATAATTATTTACTTTAGTGAGGTTAATTTAAAAAGGCCCTGTTAGCAAATATATTCTTTAATGACTTACCCATATCCAATGAAAGAGAAGTCAGTCTTCGTGTTAAGCGTGAAGATAGTGAGAGAGAAGACCACGGCGAAAGTAAGGGTCAGCGCCTGCAGGACCACGGCGGTGTTGTAGTAAGACACCACCACGCCCACTGAATACGCTTGTACCACCGTCTGGAGCAAAAAATAACAATATTTAGTATCAGATAGCGAACACACATTCAGCCTAAAGAAAGATATCTATACATATAAAAAAATTGAAGTGTCCGTTTGTAATGTAAGTATTTCTTGCCCATTCTTCTCCATACAAAACTACCTTTTGGAATGGGCACCTAGAATCAATTTTTTTTTCTCATTTGACGTTCAAAAGTGCCTTATAATGGTCTAATTAAAATAAATGATTTGACTTTGACTTTAATGTCAAAATAACAGCTTTTTACTATACCCTGTTCACAATAAGATTAGACATTTACAAAAACCTTTTTACAGTCCGTTCAACCGATTTTGACTCATATTGCGTTGGTAGCATGACAAATGGCAACTGCAGTAAACAGTTGTTATTGTAACCACTTTTTTGCCTCTAATGTCATCCTGCCTACGGAATAGAAGTCAAAATCGGTTGAAGGGACTGTAAAAAAGGTTTGTGTTTATGTCTAATGTTATTGCGAACAGGGTATAAATGCTTATGAAAGTATATACGGAACTTATATAAAAAAAATGTCATTTTAAATTGTTTGTCTGTCTGTTTGTTCCCGTTACTAAAGTCAAATCATTTATTTCAATTAGACCATTATAAGGCACTTTTGAACGTCAAAAAAGAAAAAAAAAAATTGATTCTAGGTGCCCATTCCAAAAGGTAGTTTTGTATGGAGAAGAATGGGCAAGAAACTCCATACTTACTCTTTTAAAAACGATGTTAACAATATTTGCATTTACAGGAATTATATAATTATATAATTATACGTGAATACGATGTACCTTGCATAAAAACACTCGGTATTTGAAAGTGTGTACAAAGTATCACAGATTAAGGAATGACAGACTAAGTTATATGTACAGTACGCAAAAGAGATAAGTATCCATGTCGTCGGGAATAGTTGAAGATTTCTAAGAAACCAATGGGGGCTTTCAAATGAAATTTTATTAAATCATTGAACTGTTTATTCTCTATAAATTGTATTTTATTTTATTCATAAAAACCTATCGGTTCCTAAGTAAACTTCAACTGTTTCCGGCGACATGGATACTTATCTCCTTTGCGTACTGTACATAGATACATAGTGTTCACATATTATTACAAATGTTGAAACAGTAGACGACCACTCCTTATATTTTAACAAACAATGAATCAGTATGTGAGCCTGAGCAGTGTATAAAAAAGAGTCAAATATATATATGTACATATTTATACTAAGTATGAAATTAGGTATTTTAAATTAGCAATCGAATAAGCTTTTTTACAGAGTGTACTTTTAATATATGATTTAAATGACAATGCCAGATCCTGCCCCACCCATGTACAGAAAAAGTAACACATGTACAGAAAAAGTAAATTAATGAAAATAATTGTAATGAATATAAAACCTTTCTATACTAAATTGTTTTTCTTTAGAACTTGCGGATTACGAAATATCTACCCACAAAATACAAACTCATTTTACCTAAAATACAATTTAACCTATAATCAATGTCATTATTGTTTTTAGATTTAAACGGAAACCGCAAGTTCTACAGTCACTAAGACTAATGTTTAGTTATCAGCCATAAATAAACAGTAAGATGCAACATATTGCACATGACTTTTATTGAGTGGGGCAAAGTTCTATAGAGTTTCTGGCATTGTCCTTTTGTTTCACTTAGTTGTAATACACACTAATTTCTGAAACGGCTTCACCGATTTTGACCAGACTTTTATTGGCAGATAGCTGATAATATAGGGAGTAGTAGAGTAGGTAGTAACTTAAAACAGTTAAACCCCGCTGGTAACCGGCAAACACGCGGGCGAAGTCGCGGGCATCAGCTAGTAAGGAATAATACTTGTCAACTTATGCCAATTTTCAGTCCAATGCGTTATTTGCAACTAAATTACTAACATATCACATATAGACGGTGAAGTGTCAATTGCCAATTGACATTTTTCGAGAAATTCACTTTTTGATTGTTTTGATTTTAAAGGTGATTTTTAAAGGTAATGCAAATATAATGCTCATGAACGCTTACGCTGTTGTTTAAATAAGTACTTGCATGACGCTTAATTTGTATGCCATTATATCTGGAGAAACTTTGACTCCTAAAACACAGGCTTTTGGCCTAGTTTAGGAGTAATTAGTTATCCTTGAATGTGACCCCACTGTACAATCTTTTTTTAAATCCTTGTGTACTTATGTATGTTTTTTTTCTGTGTACAAATAAACATTTATTATTATTATGTTTTAGTGAAATCTCCTTACCATATTTTAGTTGCAACACCATATTAAATGTGGAAATACCTTCCAAGGCACAACTAAACCAGCGTGTGTATATATTAAAAATGTCAGTTAGTAGGTATTGGCACTTCACCGTCGATATACATATATAGGGTGACTGGTAATTAGTGTAGGATACTAAACATGTGATTGTGTTCATGATAAGAAACAACTTTCTCAAAGAAAAAATGTTTTTGCGGGTAACAGCTGATAGGTCAAAGGCGTGCGCGCGTCAAATTTTATACGGCTGTTCTGTTATTGAAATAATAGTGAACCAGTACAAACAAATTTTTTTCTTCGGGAAAGTTGTTTGTTATCATGAACACAATCACGTGTTTAAGTTTCATACACTAACTACCAGTCGCCCTATATAGATACTTACAAAAGCAGCCAGCAGGTACAGGTTGGCGGGTGAGTCCTTCCTCTTGGCGATGAGTGCAAATAGTGTTATCAAGCTGAATACAAACGCTATTATCACCATCCAATCACTGGAACAGAAGTGTCATCAATGAATATTCATCTTAAATCATATACCATCCACTAAATATAAACCTTCAATGAAGCCGAAAGAAGTTACATAATATATTTTTTGCATCATTGAGATCAGTTTATTTCTCTGGACCATATCTTCTGTTTAAGAAGAGTTGAAGGTATCAAGTTTACTTAACTTATTTTACGAAAACCAGGCTGCCACTCTAACCCGATGCAGCTGAATACCAGTACTTTCCATGAAGCGACTGGCTGTCTAATCTCCACAACCCAGTTACTGGGTAACAATACCCCTTAGGGCGGGTTGCTTCAACTAACCATTACTGATCGGTAATAGTCAAAAATGGCGCTAACTATCGTCAAATAAAAAAAAATGGCTTGTTTCACAAAATCATACGTCAAAAAGTTACTATTACCATAACCAACCAGTCATCGTAATTTTGTGTTGACAAACAGCTACTTCAAACATCAAAATATTATGGAATCTCTTTTTGAATAACTTTAACTGACGGATTTTTATGTCATGAAACAATCCGTTACATTTAACGTACGTTAAACATCGCACGTCATAGTAACTTTTTAACCGTCCGTATGTAACGTTAACCAACTGTTTGAAACAACCCGACCCTAGTAAGACTGGTTTTCTAACATTTAAATGCTATAACTAGACTGTAAATACCCCCACAACCTCTGTCCTGTTGCATGCACCTTTAAGCACAATGCTTTATGTGCATAAAGGTCACTAGTCAACAGAGAGGTTATTGAAACATTGGCTTCTAAGGGAAATGTGGCCTTAAGTCAACATTCAAACAATAAATATATTACAGACATGGAAAGACCAAGCAACATCAGGTTAGACATAGAAACAGTACATAAGAGTGTCCTGGGCCTCAAGTCTGCTATTACAATAGTGTCAGAATGGTGTATAATTGATTTCATAATTGTTGATTTTGACAAGTTTGGTAATCTACTAATATAATGACGTCCTTATGAAAACCAATGATTGACCATTCTGACACTATTGTAAAAGCAGACTTGAGGCCCTGCTCATTCTTCTCCATAGAGACCTACCCTACATTTTGGAACAAGCAACTAGCTTTAGCTTTCTGACTAACTGACACTTTGACAATGCAAAAGTGCCTGTAAATGGTTTAATTGAAATAAATGCTTTGACTTTGTTCAGGGTTACAAACAAAACAAAACAGTGTTATCGGTTTGACGGTGGGATCGAGTCTCAGTACATTTTTTGAACCATTGAAATAACTAGAAACAATAAATATAGTCAAAGGCACTTGACGCTTTTGGAATATCTAGGGGAGGGGGAGGGGAGTGGGGGCAACTGACCCTAAAGTAGATATTTGTTATGGGTGTGGCAGTTTATATGAGTTAATATGTTTGTAAACCACCTACGACACAGGAGAAATACCTAAAGTGGGGAAACAATTATAAAAAAAAATTGAAGGAAAATTATATGAAAGCAAGATTGTGGTCATAAGACAAGGAAAATGTATTTAAATGTTTCATGCATGCCAATAGACATGAGGAAAACAGCTACAATGTTCAAGTGTAAAATATATTAAAAGTGTTTTTTTCCTAACAGAGCCAATTTGGAACCTGGAACCTTGAAACTGTAATAATTATATGAAAATTTAAAGGCAAATGACTAATTTTGTTTCCAACTAGGATCACCAAATCACTTCGAACAACCTGATAGTTTTGTTAAACTGGTTGCAATAGGGAAAGTAGATGGTAAAAGACCATGGGGGCGATCATCTACTCGGTACTCTGATCCGATCAACGCAATAACGAAACTAACTATTGCCACTTCTCTGAGAAAAACCGAATACAGAGTGGTGTAGAAACAGCACATAAACGAATCTGTCAAAAGTATTTCAGGGCAGACACAACCTTCAGTAATTTTTCTGCTTCTTATTGCTGGCACAAGTCTTTTTTATTTGTTTGGCCCAACACTTAGCCACTTCCATCGCATGATTTGGGGCAGAGAGGACATGACAGGTGGGGCATGGTTTGCAACCTTCATTAATGAAAAACACAAACAAAGAAATACTTACTTCTGGTGTATAAAGAGTTTGACAGGCTCAACAAAATGGAATGTTCCGGCGATTGCAACGGTAGCCAGGAGTTGCACTGAGAGAAGACCATAGACTTTGCGCACAAACCCAAGACGGATCTCTTTGTCAGCATTGGCCACATTGTTGCGGTAGGAGAAATCATCCTGTAATCAAAGATTTTTATTTAACTCCCATGGCATAACTTGAGGTATACTGAACTCACTTTTATGCTCATGCTAAGGCCTAGCATGAGCATGATCACCTAAAAGTGAGTTTCGAAAACTGAGATGTTGAGTTATTTAGGAAGCTACTAGATATTCAGTATGAGGTAAGCACTGGGATGTCCCCATCACCCTCCAGATTTTATAAGATAAAGACATAGCCTTTAGAATACTACTAATTTTACTCAGCGATCGAGCTGATATCAGTTTAATTACCTAAATACAAATACTTCTCAGATAGATTTTAAAATGGTAAGTAGGTACTGAGTAAATAATCATAAATTTCTATAATGTAAACAGCTGTAGAATATACAAAATGGAGGCTTATATCAATACATGATTTGCATAAAAGAAAGTTAGAGGACTAATTTAGTATCTCAAATGTGATGAATTTTTAAATTAAGTGGCTATTTCACTACAATAATAAGATATGAAACAGTAAATTTGAAATGAAAAACGAAAACATTTTGCAAAATGAGGCTTTTATCTTATCAACGGCCTTAACATTGTAGGAACATAATCATGTGGAAATGGAATAATCCCCGATTATTCACGCTACCAATGAAAAATAAAACTTGTTTATGCCTCAAAAAGAATAGGAAATTAGCACATGAATACATAGTTGAAACAGACGTGTTTGTGTAAACGAGTTTAATGTTTTAAGCACAATATGTTAAAGGACAAACATTGAGGACAACATTCACTCGTAAAAGGTTCGCCATTATTAGTACAAAAATCTTTAGTTTACCTCTATAGATTCCTTTCCACCTAACTCACAATCTTCCTGTGCGTACATTAGTGGTATTGAAGCCATGATTAAAGGTTTTAATTGCCGTATTTTAGTTTTAGACAACTATTTTACACAAATTATTATGGTTTTCCCTTACGTGTTGTGTCGCAATGACGTTTATTATTTTTTGACATTGCTACTTTGCTAGCTGTCATGTCATGGCAGCAGTCAGTCAGGTGATTGATATTTTGTTTTTGTAGTCTGAATACAAGGCTTTTAAATTTCGTTTTAGATTTTGATAATAACAAATCACCATAAAAATAAATAAATATTGAGAGTAGCTGGCTATATTTAGCCAGCTACTCTCAATATTTATTACTAGTTTATTTTTTGTTACTTACACTATTGTGTAAGTAACAATAAATAAACTAGTAACTATGATGATACAATTATTGCAACAATAACATCAACACATATCTACACAAAAAAATAATCATTGGTTCAGAATTCCAGCTGAGATACTGAGAAATGATTTATAATACAGGAGTCCAGCCTGTCAGCAATCATGCTCAGGATGCTGCAATCCACTTTTATAATAGTGAAAGTCAGTAACTCTATCTGTTTGTTACCACATCACAGGAAACACACTGAACTAAATTGATCCTATTGAAATTTGATAAAGAGGTGCATACTTACTTAGTTACGGATGGGTAATGATATAGGTAACTTTTTCGTCTGTTTCAGCAATAAACCGACATTCACGTGCCGCCATTCACGGGCAAATGCCCGTTGAATAATTAATGATAGGTACTTACGTGTTTTAGAATCCGCAACACCACGCTGTGTTCCAAAACGGGCATAACTAATGTAGGCAAAACGGCTGTTACACTTAAATTGAATTGGACGGGTTACGTTACCCTCATGCACCTCATGCAGTAACCGCCGGGCAAAACTCTCCCCGTAATAGTTTTCTGAAAATGGACGGCTCCCCAAGGACGGCCCTAGAAAAGGTGATAAGATGACTTGAACGCGTACACGAGGGCAGGTGCGGGATACATGTTCTTAGAAGGACAGGCCAAAGAAAAAAAACGAAAAAAGAACGTCTTTTAAAATGGCCCTGCTCCCGATTCATATAATCAGAAACTAAACAAATAGAAAATATAATAGAAGTTAAAATAAAATATTCATGAACAAAAGATGGATATTTTTTTTTTGCCTGATAGAATACCTACTACTTAGCAGATTATCGTGTCTCTGTTGGACAGCATGCTTTTAATTTAACATAAATTTCTCCTCATCGGTCCTATTCTTAGGTAGGTATAAAGATCTATGTTGCATAGGTAAACACTCAAATATATCTCGACTATCCGCCAAGATGATTGCTCTAACATTATAAAAGCTACAAGTAACTGAGGCAGCAGTAAATGTGCAATAAAACGGAATTGAGTTAACTGCGGAGCGACAGTCTGAGTCTGCTAGCTTGGCTCCGCCGCTCTAAATCAAGTTTCAGCTGAGAAACTTACTTATCTAAGCCAATGGAATCACTACGGATGAACTACTCTGGAGAATGTTATTTGGTTTTCTTATAGGTACAATCTTTTTGCGTCTATCATTTTCAAATGATGTCTCAGAGGTAATAACGTATGACTTGGTTGGTTTGCAGTTATTTTTAGCTTTGTATTTTCTATATACAATTCTTATGAAGGTTTTATTGCGCGATAGTTGCCACAAGATCGGCACTATCCTACTTCAGACATCTTTTTCTTAAGACTTGCTTTTCGACTTCGTCCGCGTAAATGTCGGTATAAAAAGTAAGCATGGATTATCATTTTATCATGCAGTGCCTTTAATATGATTTGAGATAAATAAAGATGTATGGTGATGATTATTTCTAAAACTCTTGCCTGCCTCGAGAATCGAACTAGGTACCAAAGTAATATTTTGGTACACGGAGTCGCCATAGTACGCACTGGCCGATGACCTTATGGGAATGTAATAGCTTTATGGCAGGGGTAAATGTTAAAAAGTCTATAAATATCTTGAAATATGAATTGAGAATAATTTTGCAGAAAATACGGAATCGTTGCTATTTCTTGAAATATGAATTGCTGATTTATGTTATACTAGCACTTTACTCACGGTTTTTATAATGCATTATAGCCTATAACATTCACGGATAACGTAGCTTCTTCTTGGTGAAAGAATTTTTGAAATCGGGTGAGTAGTTTTGGAGATTACTCCCTAAATACAAACTTACAAACAAATTTTACCTCTTTATAATATCTATTAGTATAGATGTATAAGTAACAGTTTACCACTCTATATTATCTTTACTAAATAGTAATTTTAGTAAAGTTTGTTAATTTTACTCAAACTCAAACTCAAAATCATTTATTTCAATTAAACCATTTACAGGTACTTTTGAATTGTCAGTGCACACACAACAATGTAACACTAAAGAGTATTTTTAGTAAAGTTAACAAATATTTACCAAAGGTAGTTGTAAGGTATGAAGAAAAAGATCAGTGTTGCAACACACAGTTATCGATTCACTTGGCCGCCCATTATTTTTAGTGGCAATAAAAGTTTACTGTCATCGGCAGCCCGGGAAAGGTCGAGCGGTAATTACTGCTTTTATAGTAACTGCCTGCCGGTGCATTAGCGGTTCTAAGGGTTGCCAGCTCAGGTGAATTTGGAAATGATTAGATATTACTTCTGTGTTTACTCCTTATGGAAACGGATGAGAGTAGGACGTTTGTATATGTATTTAAGTATAGAATCTGAAGTTTCAGTGTCGTTAGTAGGGCTATATAAATTGTTGAGCCTGGCCACCTAAGGCTAGGTGGCACTAAAATACACACAAAATAAACGCTCAAATGACAAAGCTATGGTACTCTTGGATCACAATCTGTAGCTTAATTACAGAAAAACAAGGCGGATTACATAATTACATATTTGTGCGAATTTAATCTGCCTGTCTGCAGTGGGCCAACCTTTGGTAAAACCCGAACACTTAACTCAGACCGTTCCTGACGTACATGCGTGGTGCGGGACGGGTGACAGTTGTCACAAGTTGACGTATCAGTGAGCTCTCGCATTACGTTACCACACCCTTCCCGCTCTGCACAGCTCAGTTAAGCGGTTGGGCTATAGGAGACTTCAATTTGTCCCTGAAACTGTACCGCTGATATTAAAGCCAAGTGAGTGTTAGAGCATTTGCGAAATAGTGCAACGCAGTAAACTATTATTATCAAGACTATCAACAATTATTATATTCGTTTCGTATTAGTGCTTTTACCAACCCATTAGGTACTTCCTACAGTACTTTCTGAAAAAAATCTCGACGAATTAAGGTGGATTGAGCTGCCAATTCCTCACACACGTCACAGCTCACCTAACTCACCAAGGGGGAGTTTTTACGGATCAGCACTAACCCCATCTTCACCTGTGGTTACCAATGTAAATGTTTGAGAAATATATGATATTTTGAACCGTAAAATACACTGTGCAAATTCCCCATTAGTTACCTAACACGTTTAGATACCTGTTTTTTTTTTTTTAATTTTAAGCGGAATTATCTATTAAAAGATTAGAGGTATACGTCAATACTTTAAAAAATAGAACCTTAACATGAACTGCATGCCAGATTTATTAACAAACCTCGTCTACATACGAGCAGGTTCTAATAAATTAATATTATTGTCCGACATTTAAGTGGACCACGGCCTCGCAGGTGGAGTACCTACCGTAAATCGTACGCTCAACAAATTGGACACTATACGCTGGTACCGCAAGTTACAAACGGTAGGGTAGTAATTGTTTTCAGTTTATAACTTTACCTTACTGTGGAAACTGGAAGTGGAAATGGAAATACAGTATTAGGTATGTGAGGATAGAACTTTATATTGTTTACTAGACTTCGATTGCGTGTATATCGGTTATCGCAGATGTAGACGAAGTCGAGGATTAAATAATAGCATATTTTTTGAGATTTACGTTTAGAAAGTGTGACATAAAGCAAACTCGGTAGGGGCTAGCTGACACGTGAGGCGTAAACGTCAGGTGACGTCATCATAAGACTTGTTGTTTATGTGTGCGTGGGACTGATACTGTTACGAGCTCACATGTTTACACATCAATTCTCGTGAGTAACTTGGCACTCACAATTTTTTTTCAACCTTATCATTGCTTTAGCTGTTTTGTAAATTATGTAAAAATTGGGAGTCAATAATAGCATGACGGTTCACAAGACGGAATGGATGAAGAAAACGTCTATACTCCGTTTACAATAAGATTAGACATTTACACAAACCTTTTTTACAGTCCCTTCAACCGATTTTGACTTCTATTCCCTAGGCTTAAGGATGACATTAGAGGCAAAAAAGTGGTTACAATAACAACTGTTTTTTGCAGCTGCCATTTGTCATGCCGCCAACGCAATATAAGTCAAAATCGGTTGAACGGACTGTAAAAAAGGTTTGTGTATATGTCTAATCTTATTGTGAACGGAGTATAGTGCAGACCCAAAATAACATGGGACTAAGGCAGGAAGATGATGAGATTTTCCGTGCCAAAACATTGACTGGCGGGGGCGCGGTGCATGCGCGCATAGGTTAGACAAACAAATGATGGAAAAAAAAAATAAGACAACCGCCTTTAAAAAGTAACAAATAACTTTGAATTCGCAAGTCGGCGGCTTTGGTTTTGCTTGTTGTTTTGTATTGCCACCGACTTGCGAATTGAAAGTTATTTTTTACTTTTTGAAGGCGGTTGTCTTTTTTGTTGAATTTTTTTTTTCCGCTTTTTAGTGCCTACTTCTCATCATAGAAATGAATTACCAAACGACGACACCAAAAACAATCTGTCATCCCTTAATTTCCAACCCTTAGGGGTGGAATATTTTCTTGAAATTTACATGGAACCAAATTTGAGGTATACACTATCAATAAAAAAAAGAATTATCCAAATCGGACTACACTGAAAAATGTTATGCGTGGTCAAACATACAAATAAATATATAAAAAATAAAAAAATGTTCATAAAATGAAAACTACTGGGCCAAACCATGTTAAATTTTTATGGGACCAAATGGCAACTATTCCGCATCAAACTAAAGAAGAATCACGTAAATCGGATCATAAATCTCAGAGTAATCGATGTACATACATAAAAAAAACAACCGAATTGAGAACCTCCTTCTTTTTGAAGTCGGTAAAAAAAAAGAAATAATGATGAAATGATGATGATGGAATGATGGTCGATAAATGATTTCTCTATCTATCTATCTACGAGGAACACCGTCGTGGTTTTAGCCGGTAAGAGTCCGGCACACCCCCTCGTCTTCCCCGGACGGGGGATAGTCCATGAGGATATCCCCACGTTAAAAAAAGGGTCACTATACCTACACAGTGTACGAAAAAGCGTCCGTTAAATTGTGCCACATAAGGTGGCGGCGGTGGCGTTACAATCGCGTCCGGGTAAAAAATTTTTAACTCGGCGTGCTTCAATCCATCAACAACTACTACATTTATACCATACCTTGTGCTTACGCTAGCGCCATTTTGGCGGGTTTAGGAACTGTTACTGTATATTGTTGGAGATTTTAATTGTTATTTTGCAACACCAACATTTATTGTAAAACCTTATGGGACACTGGTACAATACAGACGTGAATTTTATTACTTTGCCATCTTTTATTTCTTCTTCGGCACCAACGTACCAGCACCTCATCAGCTACCCAACACCTAAACACAAGCTACACAATATACCTGGACACTTTTAAACTTTCACCGCCATAAAGCAATGCGGAACACCGGCCGCACGCTCCGGACGCGTGCGGCCGGTGTTCCGCGTTGCTTTAAAGTCAAAGTCAAAGCATTTATTGCAATTAAACCATTTGCAGGCACTTTTGAATAGTCAAAGAGTCAGTTAGTTAGTCAGAAAGTTGAAGCTAGTTGCTCGTTCCAAAACGTAGGGTAGGTCTTTATGGAGAAGAACGAGCAAGAAACTCCACGGACACTCTTTTCAATCAAGCTTTTACAAAATCCAGGCTACATTATTCTTGTTGCTTCTTTATGTGAAAACAATGTAAGTGAAGAGAAATCCAAAACATTCTAATTAAAAATAAATTAATATAAAAGCCATGGCAGTTAAGAGATGACCAATCTCAACTGACAGCGCCCGTTCACGAACATGACGCGCGGATCAGCACCACTTAGCTCAACCATTTTGAAGGGAACCGAATGATCTAACCCACACGCCATCATCAGTGAGACATTTGAGCGAGCATGACATTTGACATTTGAGCGAGCATTTATGCTCCCCCCATATGAGATAGTGCTCCACTACCCTCCATACCCTTGGATCATAATATTACTAGGTACTTAAAATAAAGTAAAAGGGCCAACCAACACTATTCATATTTTTTGACGTGATAACGTCTTATTAATCGGTGAACACAGGCTGCATGCACGAAAAAGTGTCGCGTTCCGCCAGAGCCTGAGCGTGCAAACGAGAGCGCGGAACAAGCGATAGAAAGGGACGATCGGCTCAAGCAATAAGTTCCGCCCACCTCGACGGAAGCCATTATTTGCTTATGTTATATATGTTAGTTATTATGTTTCTTTATGACGTTATCACATAAAACTATAGTCCGTAAACCGACTTTACAGACCAACAATTTTTTTTATATTATAGACGTTCTAATATTGTGTTAGGGGTATTTTTTTATTTGTCTACATTTTTAAGAACGAGGATAATAAAATAACTTCTTCCTACATTTTTGCAAGTCGATAAGCATCTTTTCTTTCATAATCGCATTTTTTCGCAGATCAAAAACTCAACAGCCAATTTTAAAATTTTAAAACCTCCATTTCAATTCTAATTTTCTTTTATTTCCTAATTAACATATATTAGTGGCACGTAATACCTCTGCCGCTTTTTCCTTAAGACGTTGCTACCGCAGCTTGGGTACCTGGGGTCCCATTCTCGGGGACTTGCTTTCAAGAAATTTAATTAGAATTCTCACGAAAATTTCCCCCCATAAAGATGTTCGAGATAAAAGACTGAGACGGCCGGAGGGGTGTTATTAAAAAAACTGTTCTGTTTACAGTAAGGTTTAGAATTTGTCGAGTGATTGCAGGGAAAAGGATTGTTCTATGTTATGGATTTGGTTTCTGCACTACGGTATGTATGTATGTACTATCGCGGACTTTCCCGCCTGCTCAGTTAAAAAAAAATCTCTTGGCGCCTGCGAAGTCAACGGGGCGGGGTAGACAGTAGCGCTTCTATATTTTGAGTGCAAGCAAAAATGAACTTAGTGGTGGTCAGGCGGGTGTGACCACGATAGTACATGATCCATGGTGGCCGACATTTCGAACGGCCCACCTCTATCTAGAAGCAGATTACGACGCATTCGATGTCTTATCCGATTGATGAAGTCTTATCCTGGAAATAAAATCACTCATTACTCTAGAGTTAGTGAACCTAAAATTATCATCATCATCGTCATCATATCAACCTTTAGACGCCCACTGCTGGGCATAGGTCTCCCCCAAGGGGGGGTTCTTCGTTGCTACTTTTCGTTAAAATTGTATTTATTGTTCGAACAAAATTAAGACTTATTACAACCAAATCAAATCAAATCAAAATCAAATCAAATCAGTTTATTGCAAACATGTTGTACAGGGGTTGGAAAAATGGTTTTAGTATCAAACATGCACCCTGTAAGGGCACTGCAAAACAAATTAAATAAACAAATTAATTACTTTACATTTCAAAATATTTTCATAATCTCACAATCATTCACATAATCAAATCAAAATAAAATTAATATTATTGAAGAATTCCAGATATTATGTCAAATGAAAATAACATTAATTAATGAAAATAAATTAAATTATATACACCTACATTTGTTTTCAAGTAATGGTGACTGTACTTAATAAAAAATTGGTGTATATAATTATGCATGACCTTCAAAAAAACTCTTGCAAAGTGTAGTAATGTCAATACATTTTCATCATTATAATTATAATTATCATGTCAGATTTAACAAAATTATTATTATTATTATTGAAGAATTAGAATATTATGTCCAATCAAAATAAAAATTAACAAATTAATTAATTAAAATGAATTAAATTAATGAATTAATGAAAATAAATTAATGAATTAATGAAAATACAACTCCTGAAGGTTGTTATTATTTTACATATTTTCCGCATAATTGTGCCACACGCGGGATAGCTGCGTCGGCACTTCCACTTGTTTTCGCTATTCCGTGTTGAACCCTAATTAATTTTAAATTATTCCAAGTATACGTTTTAGATGTGTATTAAACTGTTGCTGACTAGTATCGTAATAGGCATCATTAGGCAAATTGAATTAGTTTCACCTTATTAATTAAATTATTGATGGCCAAATACTCTATGTTCTATGTTAGGGGGTTTGGTTTCCTCCAGAAGCAGATCAATCATCCCAGTTGTTCAATCAATGTTCCCAGGAGTTTGGTGTTCCAAGAGTTTCCCTGCGGATCTGGGTGACGCCAGTGCACTCAAGGAGTACATACGCCACCGTTTCTTCCGCCTCCATTCAGGCTCTGCACAGAGGACTATCAGTGATGCCTAAGGTGTGAAAGTGTTTGTTCAGTGAGCAGTGTCCGGTGATGGGCCAATACTCAAACGGTACTCAATTTTAAGATTCCGGTCTCGTGCTGTCTCTATCACTTTATGTCAAAGTAACTGTGACGGTACGAGACTTAATGGCATCTTAAAATTGAGTAGCGTAAGGTAGTGAGGTGGTGTAAGAACGAACGAAATTGAATGAACTTAAATAATGTACATAAATGCAAATATTTTATTTGAAATTTAATAACTTTTCTTAGAAACACGATATACACTATTAAAAATCCATACACACACATCACATCCATCTATATCTTTACTCTATGGCAAAAGTAAAAAAATGTAAAATAATATTATTTTTATTTTGTTTCTATTAAAAGAAAAAGAAAGGAAATAACTTTCAATAACAATTATTAATTGTTCTTATATTCCATATCTTACATCAACATTCGAAGTTTTATTTAAATTGAACCATTTTTATCATTCATTCTTTACGCAAAATCATTCACTATCCCAACACTAATAGTCTTAGTATGGTATCATTATTATTCTTTGAACTGTCAAGTTACTGAACAGGATTAAAAGTCGAACCTTTTGAAGTTTAACCTCATGTTAATGACGTTCAAAGGCAAAGGAAAGTCAAAAACAGATTGAAAAACAATTTGAGTCGGACTTTGACCTTGATTTTGACTTTTTTCAAACTAAACTAATATTACCATACTGAAAAGTTTGCTTGTTGTTTGGAAACTTTAATCTCCGCAACTACTAGTACGATTCTGAAAATTCTCTCGATAATTAGAGGCTACTTTGTCACTGACTACTATATTTTATTATAAATAAATGAGATTCGAAAGAAAATCACGTGGACGAAGTCACGGGAAAAAGAGAGTCATCATCATCTGCCTAGTCTTTTCCCAACTATACGGCAGCGAGCGATGCAGCTGAATACTAGTGTTTTACATGAAGCGACTGCCTATCCACAACCCAGTTACTGGGTAAAGGTATTTTTATAAAGGGTCGCCGTTATCGAAATCGATAAGGAGGACTATACATATACATACATATATACTGGGTAACACGATACCCCTTGGTAAGACTGGTTGTCAGACTTTCTGGCTTCTGACTACCCTTAACGACTGCCTAAGATCCACAAATGACAGCCGGTACCAACGGCTGTACGTGCTTGCGACCCATCCACAGACCGACCGCGGTTAGTGTAGCTTAACCTTTGACCGACCGATCTGTACGGGTTTAACATAGCCCGGGAAAAAGCTACTAAGTATATATATTGGCGTGTTGTTAATGGGTATTAGTATCATGTTGATCTTTTTCGGATAATGCATGGTCTTTATGGAAAATATGTCATAAGTTAATCAACCAGGTCAGGCCTAATTAGACTATAACTCTATAATATACAGAAAACAACAAAAAAATAAACCTCTTTTAATTCGCAACCACAATACGAGTACACTTAATTAAAATAATTGTCGAACGACCGCAGAATATGGGCCAATGGGGACACAGAACTGTCCGATTTATCGGTAATTGAAAACGTTCCGATTTCGCGCCGAAACGACAGATATAAGAACAAATTCATTTTTAATGTCTATGGCGTTGGTTTCCTAATGGATCAGGTGGCAGGTTTATGTTCTTTTCTGTTTATGGTTGCATTTGGTTTATTTTTTATTTTTGTTGTGTTGGTACTTTAGCGATTCAATAAAAATTATAGGTCACACATGGGAGGGAGTCTTTCTTGTGTTTCTAGAGAAGTTTGTAGGTAAATATACTTCCGACCGAATTTCGGCCACGGTTGGCAATGTAACAGAAATATTTTAGAAAGAAAAAGACTGTTTAACCAAACCACTATTCAATATATTATAACTCCTCCCCTGGCTCGAACTCATGCGAAGATCCTCCTGGGCATGCTGAGAATCAAGTAATTCAGCATTTTTAGGGGTAACCTGTCCCATTCTTGAATAGCGACTTCCCTGAGCTCTGGCACTGTCTGGGGACGTGGCTGATGGTTCCAAACAGCTCGCTTAAGAGCATCCCACGCGTGCTCTAGTGGGTTTAAGTCAGGCGAACCGGCAGGCCAGTCTAACCTTGTGATGTCGTGTTCTCGGAGAGCAGCATTGACTCATTGAGCTCGATGGGCGGGCGCATTATCATCGACGAGTTACTTAATTGGAGCCCATGGTTTACTCGGAATGGTCTGACAATTCCATCAATAGCAACTGCTCTATACATGTCTGCTGTCATGAAGCCTCGATACAGGATCAAAGGCGTTTTAGCGCTAATCATAATACCACCCCAAAAGGACACCGATTTCTCGCCTTGCTGAACTGTTCCAGTGGCAGTTCTTTGCCTTTCACGGTCTCCTGGTCTTCTCTAGACACGGACATGTCGGTTATCTGGATAAGTTCTGATTCGCGATTCGTCAACGAAGAGACAATTTTGCCAAATGTTTTCCTCTTCATTTTGCCGAAGCCTAGCCCACTGCAATCTCCGTCGTTGACGTTGCCGGATATTCAGAGGAGCTCGCCAATACCTCCATGCTCGTAATCCAGCCTGGTGCAAGCAATTCCGAATGGTCTGAGTGCTAACTTCAAGACCAGAGGCGGCCCGAACTTCGCTTTTATTTTAATAGCGTTGATTGTTGGGTCACGGGCTGCCAGCCATCTAATATAGTCCGTGGTACCTCTGGAACGTGGTCACGACACAGGATTGGGATATAGCAACTCTGCGTGCTATTTCTCTCGTAGTGTATCTACTTCTTCTTGCTCGTAAAACTTCTAATAATCCTCTTGGCATATTTTCAATCACAACTTTCCACGAAAAAGTATTTTAAATCCGTTAAAATTGCTAGGACTGAAAGCCTTTTTAGATGGAAAAACCATTGAACTGTTTTATTGTTTTATATTCTAAATCTATATTTTTAAATAAAGAATCTAAAAAGAAGAAGAAATCATAATATAATCTACCGTATCAAAAAAGATTTCGATTTTACAAAGTGATCGCAAACTTTTGAAGTTATACTTCTTTAGGCGCGTTATGAAAAAATGATGAGAGTGAAATTTTACGATGCGCGCGCACAGCGTCACACAAAATTCTCACGGGAGTAATTGTAAACAACGCCATCTCTGACGTACATGCTGAACTACTTACTGCCTTCGTTGCTATTTTGTGACTCGAAGAAGTATAACTTCTCACGCGCGTACATAAGTACACACTGAATTTTTTTTTTTGATGTTTGTACATGAGCAATACTTTTGAGGGCAAGTTAAGCTTTTAAAATGAAATGGTAAAAGATGTTCTCATTTTAAGAAGAAAGGATCATTGATCACTTGATTTGCAAGCCACACGGTGTGACTTGACTAGTTATGAGTATTTTGACAAAAAAACGTTGTAAAACAGAGTAACGTTACATTTCGACTACTACTAAAACCTTTTATATCAGAAAAAGCAAAGATAATCCGCATAGCCCTGTATACCTTATAGTGTTTCGGTTCAACTCGAAAACTATATTTACTTTTCATAAGCATAAAATCATTCATCGCACGTTATGTCTACATCTTATAATATTTGTTTTTGTAGATTCTTGGAATCTTATGAATAGAATGTGTTTATCTACTTACGTTTTTTTATGCTGTTCCTGTCGTCATCCTTTGTAATTTATTCCTGTATAATTGGATCAAATTAATATTTACAAACCTGAAAAATAAATAATGTTTTGCTTTGACATGTCTGTCAGTGACAGTCGTCAAATTGACGACCGCCAACATTTCTTCTAATAAGTTTTCGGCTACTAGAGATCTTATTCGCACTAATATTATATTAAAAAATATTATAATTATGGACGAATAAGATCTAAAGGAACACACGATAATACAGCGGGTGTTCAGCCGTTTACTATCTAACACAGACAAACAAGCTTACAAGATATACAACATAGAGGTTTTACGTTAGTAGCCGAAAACTTATTAGAAGAAATGTTGGCGGTCGTCAATTTGACGACTATCACTGACAGACATGTCAAAGCAAAACAGTATTTATTTTTCAGGTTTGTAAATATTAATTTGATCCAATTATACAGGAATAAATTACAAAGGATGACGACAGGAACAGCATAAAAAAACGTAAGTAGATAAACACATTCTATTCATAAGATTCCAAGAATCTACAAAAACAAATATTATAAGATGTAGACATAACGTGCGATGAATGATTTTATGCTTATGAAAAGTAAATATAGTTTTCGAGTTGAACCGAAACACTATAACCTATAGTAAGAAGACATTAGCGCATATGCATTATATCGAAATCTATACTTCTTCGCTAATATTATAGAAGTGAAATTTAAAAGTATGTAGAGGGTAATCTCCGAAACTACAAATCTGATTTCAAAAATTCTTTCAACAATAGGATGCTACGTTATCCATATCCATACTTTAATATTATAAATGTGAAAGTAACTCTGTCTGTTACGCTTTCACGATGAAACGGCTGAACCGATTTTGATGAAATTTGATACGAAAATAGCTTTAACCCTGGGGAAGGACATATGCTACTTTTTAATCCGGAACTTCGTTTGCATCCGCGATAACCGACATTCACGCGGACGAAGTCGTGGGCAAAAGCTAGCAGCGCAACGCGTGTGTGTATATGCAAAGTATTATGCTACCACTTCACATGGCGTATTTG
Organism: Charanyca ferruginea; assembly: GCA_947361185.1. NCBI lineage: Eukaryota > Metazoa > Arthropoda > Insecta > Lepidoptera > Noctuidae > Charanyca > Charanyca ferruginea. Next base: position 23,524,904 of record OX376059.1, on the reverse strand, counting down.
TGCAAATATTCGCCTTACTTGGATAATACAAAATAGACTTTATTTCTACATATAACCACAGGGTACACTTTGTATTATCCAAGTAAGGCGAATATTTCTACAAATACGCCATGTGAAGAGCCAGCATTACAAGTTAAGGAATGGCAGCTCAGTTATGTTATGTACATAGTGATACATAGGGTTCACATATTTACAGATCTTATATATAAAAATCTTCTGTGCGTGTGTATGAAAGTGAACTCCTCCTAAACGGCTGGATCGATTTTGCTGAATTTCCAGTGTTCCAGTGGATTCGAGAATGGTTTAGATTCACAATTGGACCCAGCAGATGGCGCTATAGTCGGGTTGCAGGACAACGTCTGCCAGGCCCGCTAGTAATATTATAAAGAAGTAAAATTTGTTTGTATGTAGGTGATAATCTCCGGAACTACTCAACCGATTTCAAAATTAATTTACCAATAGAAAGCTACGTTATATTTGAGTGCTCAAAGTCAAAGTCAAATCATCTATTTCAATTAGACCATTAAAAAGGCACTTTTGAACGTCATAATAAAAAAAATATAAAGTTGATTCTAGTTGCCCATTCCAAAAGGTAGTTTCGTATGGAGAAGAATGGGCAAGAAACTCCATACTTACTCTTTTAAAAAAATGTGTACAATATTTTGCATTTACTACTTTACTTATGATTTTTTTTATTTTTGTTTGTTTTTTTTTTTTTTGCTACAGGCTATATTGTAATATTAAAAAAAATGGGATCCTTAAAAAAAATCACGCGGACAAAATCGCGGGCTAAGTGCTAATAGGCTATATAATATATATTTTAGTATCGAAAAGTTAAGGATCCGTAAGAAAGATTCACGCGAACGAAGTCACGGTCAAAGTAAGTACTAGTCAGTTATAATTCTCACAGTGGTGAATGCAATTCGGTTCGCATTGCGGCAGTCCGGAACATTATGCAGATCACAGTTATTAAACTACCGCCGCTGTCTACTGCCCTAGTATTTATTATACCTACGTATGAATAGATTTTCGGCCAGTTTGTGGATTCGTAAAAAATAGAACTATATTTTTATGTCGATGGTAGTTTCCTATGAACCATGAATTTATTTATTAAAAAAATATGTTATACGACCAATGGAGCGTAGCATAATGCATGCAGCAAAAGCAGATAGGTCGCGTTAGAAACACCATCTTGAGCTCCATAACTCAGTGGCAGATGTTGGAGAAAATACAGCCAGGCTGAAGTGGGAGTGGGCTGGCCACGTTGCGCGAATGCATCCGGAGAGATGGGCAAAGATTGTCACTCACTGGACACCTGAAAGAAGCCATCGCCGCCAAGGATGACCAAAATGTAGGTGGTGTGATGATCTGACCATATTTGCGGGGCAAACGTGGTCAGAGATCGCACAAGATCGGTAAAATTTGGAAAAAGAAAGGGGAGGTATTGTGTTACCTAGCAACTGGGTTGTGGAGGTCAGTTAAGCAGTCGCTCTATGTTACAAACAACACTGGTATTCAACTGCATCCAGTTAGACTGGAAGCCGAGACCAATACAGTTGTGAAAAGGCTAGGCAGACGATGATGTATTAAGGTTTATATGCAAGAAAACTTTTTGAAAATTCACCGAAAAAATTGCACCCGTGCGAAACCAGGGCTGGTCGCTAGTCTATCACAAAAGTACAACGCATCCATTAATTAAAAGATAGTAGACGTAAATAAATGAAGTTATGAATTCGCTTCGACTAGATCAATTTTCTGAAGAAATAAGAGGAGGAGGTACTTGAAATCCCATGAGTCCGTACTCGATTGCTTCATTGTCGATGAGAACCGACGCTCCACATTTTATAGACGCGTGATTACTTTTAGATTTTTATCCGTAATATTTTCTGCTAGACAGTACCAAGTCTCCTCACGTGTTAGAACTAACCTAATAGAGTAAATACAAGGGTTTCTTGAGCCTGTAAATTCAATTGTACTAACTCTATGCTCTTTATCAAAAATTGCTAAAGAAGGTCTATTAGTTTTAGGACTTATTTTAAAAATAGGATTTAATAAGTATAGGCCACAGGCCTTAAAGGAAAAAAAAGTTCCTAAAATACCGATATTTAGTTTTGTTTTTCCTAATGATGTTAAAATTAGTGTTGAAGGTAGTGTTCTCGATTGGTTTACCCAGAAGAGCACGATAACGTGCGATTATGTTGTTATATCTATTATTCTTAGCTTGTATTGTAGTAAAGGTCTCCTTATCCTTTGCAACCCTCCATATCTTGAGATAGTGTGGACCAATCCTGCCTGTAAGCATCAATCCCATTAGGTTCTTACGCGTTGGTTTTCTTGGTTTGATCATCAGCCGGAAGACGCCCACTGTTGAACAAAGGCTTCCCCCATAGAACGCTACAACAAGCAGTAACCTGCCCGCACGTTGCACGTTTTATGGGTTTAATATTAATTAAACAAATAAAGATTTCATACTAGATTCTGTCCGCGACCTAAATTATCCCACGTGATAAAAATTATCCTACGTGTTAATAATAATAATAATCATCATTTAATTCAGGTAACAAAGACCCATACAATATATATACCTTGTAGAATAACATACATAACTATATTATATTACGTGTTAGTATAGTAAGTTATGCCTATGCTAGTCACTTCTATGCTTAACGTCTATCTGCCTTTTGTTTCATAATCTGGGCCAATATCCATCCAAACATTTTTCCAACCTCACAACCTTTCGATTCAATAGTTGGTATGGTATATAGTAGGAAATAGTCCCTAGGTAGGTACTTCCTAAAACAAACCGTTTAATACCGCTAACGATTAACTTTTAATAAGATGAAGAAATCTCCGACTGATAGGAATCAATTTAATTTCGCTATTAGATATTTGAAATGTCAAGCTGAAGTAAATCGGATTACCGTTTAAGACTTTAACAGTAGTCGGAAAAAGTTTAATCCTGGGTCTTTTCTAAGTAGATCTTGAGGTTTAAATGGTAGGGACTTAAATGTCAGGATATGTCTGTAATTAATATTTAATCTGAAAGCCGCGCGGTGTTGCCAGCGTCTGTAATATCTTTTTTCTTTTTCGACTTTTATCTTTTTTAAAGGTTAGCATTCAGATCTTAGTGAAAGGTCAGGGTATTATCGCAAGTGATCGCAGTAAGTTGTTATTAGAAAGAGACCCGCTACTGCTATTTCGCTTTTCATCTGCTCTTTTCATTTTACAGCACCTCTACACAAAATGAGATAATATTAACTTTTCTTTCACCGTTTCACATATGTACAGACTCCAGAACATCAAGCTATACCAAACTGTCAAATAATAATAATAATAATAATAAAAAAAATCAAATAAAAAAAAAAATATATAATTAAAAAAAAAAAAAATTAATATAACAAAACATACAAAACATATATTTATATAATTATTAATTTTAATAATTTTAAATTTCAAATTTTCCCAATTGAATACGAACCTTATTCTTTTGAGATAAAGTTGAAAATCTATCAAAGAAATTTGACAGATTGAAGTAGCTTGATGTGCTGGCCTCTGTACATGTACGTAGTATTTTGTTTTCGTCGCTCAAGTAACATTCTGGACTTATTGGAGCAACTAGCTTCAACTTTTTGACTAAATAGTTTAATTGCAATAAAAGACTGACTATTTGTGGCAAGCCAGCAACCTCCTTACACAACTTGCGTCATTTTCATCATTTGCTTTAAAAAAATATTTAAAAAACTAGCTTTTGTCCTCAATTTTTTTGTTACTAAAAATAGCCTTTACCATTTAAGAATAACGTAACATTCAATTAATAATAATAATTTATTTATTTAATTTGACAACAAAGGTCCACAGGTTAGTAAAAAAGTTATGAACTTAGGGTTAGTATTTAATAATAATAATACAAAATTTATATTCACCCCTGCCGTACGAGTAACCGGACAGCGTGTTTTAATATAAGTGCATCATGTTGCCCGGCTATGGTTTTCAAAGTCTTCACGAAACTATGTATAATAAGCTTCCTAAGCAAATAAGAGAAATTGAAAATATTTATATGTTTAAAAAAAAATATTTGACTTCTTGGTAAATAGACCATATTGTACAGTAGGTACATGATTTTTTGTCCGAAAGATGCATGCTGTGTTAGTGCCAAACCATTTTATGTTTTGATGCAAATTTAATTATTATAGTGTATAATTAAATTTGCATCAAAACATAAACATAGGTAGGATAATAATAAAAAAAACGAATTATTGTATGCCTAACATGGTGGAGCAGTGCAAACGCACACTAAAACTCAATAACAACTCTATAACCACTGTCTCACAATGAAGATCTTTGACTTTGACTTTCAAAATGCTGTTACTGCTCGCAACGAAAGAATTTTCAAAATCGGATTAGGAGTTCCGGAGATTAGCACACACAAATAAAAACCAACAAACTCTTCAGCATTAAAATGTTAGTATAAATAGTTGTAACTTTTGGTTCACCGACAGCATCGTCCTTACCTGTCCAGGGGGCCAAGTCTGCTAATTTTATAATTTCGTCATTCCAACACGATCCCATTGTTATTTTGGTAAAAGTTTGTAATCTGCTAAATTCATAATGGTCGATCATTGGTCGGTCGAATTAAAAGCAATGACTGCACAATGACGTTCTAATGGTAGGTCACTGATCAAAAGAAATTCAGCTGCCATTTTGTACGAGATTACCATTCTATATCATTTCTTTCAATGGCGTGTCAGTGGTTGACCATTGGAAAGTCATAATGACGCCATTGTATTAGTAGATTACCAAAATTGTCAAAATCAACAATTATGAAATCAATGATACCATTCTGACACTATTGTAATAGCAGACTTGAAGCCCAGGACGGGCTTGCTACACTATACTTAGATATCACTAATAGTGAATGTATGTATGTATGTAAGTCGTCCAGTGCTGAACACAAACCAGCTGTAATTATATAATATCAAGTACTGGTCAGTTGATTGATTGGCAGTTACGGCTGCGATTGATGCGGTCTCTCGCTATAATTTAGGCGCAAATCAATCAATTATGTCTGTGGTGGAATCAGTAGTTGACAGTCGTGCGGTCAACGCTCGCTGCCAGTTGGTTCGGTTTGCTGCTGTGCAGTTCAGGAATAATTTAATTTTCTCTGGGCATACATAATAGATCCTATTTAAATCGGAATAATTATGAAAATGTTTGATTACAAAAGGTAGTTTCTGAAAGTTGTTTTTAAATGTCACAGTGTGACTAGAAAACAAAGCGTTGGTAGACCTCCTACCAGATGGACAGACGACATCGTCAAGGTCGCAGAACCATTAAAATTATTTATTAATAAAAAAATAAAAAATATTTATTTTTAATTAAATAAAAATTCACATAGGTACTTGCTCGGTTTCGAGACCGCACGACTACATGACTAAAAGGTAATACAATATCCATCCCCTACATTTCCCCTGTACCATAATATAAATCATCATTATTTTAACTAAAACGCTGACTGCGCTGAATAAAAAGTGGAAGAAACCTTACCAATAGCCGGGGGCTGATTCAGTGAGCGTCCAACATAAGTAAAACCCCCCCAACCCCCGCACAAAGCGCAAATTGAAAGACCGAAAGCGTACCTAATGAAATAGCGGAGCTCTGAATAAATTGGACGACCCGTTCACGTGGAAAACGGTTGCGATTCAATTTGGTTTTGAAATAGAATTGTTTCATTCCTGTTAACCGATAAATGCATACTTGTAATTATATGGAATCTGGAATATTTCTATGATTGTTCTGTTGTGTTGTTGACTCGGAAATGTGGGGATAAATGCAGTCGTAAGTACGTTCACGTTAAAAAAAATACGTATTGTGTAACGTACATTTAAGCTTTTTAGAATAAATAACTCCTTAGAGCCTAACTAACAATTAATTAACTACCCAACTGTTTGTGTATGTGAAGATATACAGACAAAATTGTATAAGTGTGGACATACAGACACAATTGGGTGTGTATGTGTAAACATAAGTCAAAGCATTTATTTCAATTAAACCATTTACAGGCACTTTTGAATTGTCAAGGAGTCGGTCAGTTAGTCAGAAAGTTGAAGCTAGTTGCTCGTTCCAAAACGTAGGTACGTCTCTATAGAGAAGAACGAGTAAGAAATTCCACGGACACTCTTTTAATACACACACTGTTTTTCTCATACATAATGTAGTATAGGGTGTGTCGAAAACGCTGAAATGAAAGATATAGCGGACATAGTAACACGCACTACGTGTAAATGACAATGCCAGATCATGCCCCACCCATGTACAGAAAAAGTAAACTAATGAAAATAATTGTAATGAATATAGAATCTTTCCATAGTAAATTGTTTTTCTTTAGAACTTGCGGATTACGAAATACCTACCCACAAAATACAAACTCATTTAACCTAAAATATAATTTAACCTATAATCAATGTCATTATTGTTTTTAGATTTAAATGGAAACCGCAAGTTCTACAGTCAATAAGTCTAATGTTTAGTTATCAGCAATAAATAAATAGTAAGATGCTACATATTGCACATGACTTTTATTGAGTGGGGCAAAGTTCTATAGAGTTTGTGGCATTGTCCTTTCACTGTATGTGTAACTACCTATTACGGTTTAAAATAAACAACCCGCTGAAAGACAGACGGACGAACAGCGGAGGAGTCCACAGAGCAGAATAAATCAGCTGCTTCATCAACACGGTCAATGTTTTGAAAAATGGGATCAGTACTTTCAAAGCGTTAGTAAAGTCAAGGGGATTTGGTACAGGGTTATGCAAAGTCAGCCTCCTCGCATTCCGTGGTTTATACACTCTAAAATGAGTAGAACGCACATGGTAGCGGCTTTTAGACTACGTTCTGGACACTATTCCACCAAGAGATTTGGCCATCTGATGAAAAAAGTTGATTCCCCAAATTGTGAAGTGTGTGAAGTTGTTGATGATGTCCAGCATCTTTTGCTGGAATGTGTCAAGAACCAGGCATTAAGGGAGTCATAGTCATTGACAGAATTGCGCAAGATCAATAAATATGATATGGGTACTTTCCTTGAAATTCTCACAAGTCCAGAAAGTGACGCCGCTAAAATTATCTATGAGATAGCATTATGTCGATGACTCCATTTTTGTATTATTAATAATAATAATAAAATATAGTATAAGTATAGTGTGTGTGTGTGTGTGTGTGTGTGTGTGTGTGTGTGTGTGTGTGTGTGTGTGTGTGTGTGTGTGTGTGTGTGTGTGTGTGTGTGTAGTGTGTAGTGTAGTATAGTGTAAGTATATATTATATATATTATTAAATCGTGTATAGTGCAGGTAGTTTGTCTAAACATAGGTTAGGTCATGATGGGGCTGACATGCCTTAAAAGGATAAAAGTCCCTAAAAAACAAAGAATAAAAAAATAAAAAAAAAACACGGTCAATTTTAATATCTTCTATATTTTGGTTGGTCCCATAATTAAAGTTTTTCGTAATGACATTAGCGACTTTCAGTGTACTTAAACTTGTGCAAGCCGCAAAGAACGTACGGTCAAGGTTAAGCTATGTCGCGGTCGGTCTATAGATGGGTGACCAACCATTTCATACCGAGTTCCCGCCGTGCCTCGTAAGCATGTAAAGGCCCCGGCTGTCATTCGCAGATCTTTTGTCAGGGGTATTCAGAAGACAGAAAGTCTGACAACCAGTCTTCCCAAAGGGTATTGTGTTACCCAGTAACTTGGTTGTAGACGTCGGAAAGACAGTTGCTCGATGTAAAAAAGTTTTTTCAAAAAAAAGAAAACCGCCTTCAAAAACTTAAAAGTGATAAATAACTCTAGAACAGAACACACATTACTTTACTTTCGGAAGTCGGTGGCGGTGGCTGTATGTTTGTTGTTATGTATTGCCACTGACTTCCGAAAGTAAAGTAATGTGTGTTCTGTTCTAAAGTTATTTATCACTTTTTAGCTTTTGAAGGCGGTTTTCTTTTTTTTTGAAAAAACTTTTTATTTTTCGCATTTTAGTGTTGCCTTAACATCCAAATCCATTAAGAAACAGCGACACACTTAAAAGAGATTGTAACTCCTCTAAAGATTGAAGAAACTAAAACGTCGTCTAAGTAATTTTTTTGGGAATTTGTTGATTTTCTCAAAAAGGGCTGTATCAATTTTGGTAAAACTTATTTGGGACCATTTCGGAATACACCGCTTTCGAACAAAAAAGAATTTTGCAAATCCGTCTATATATGACAGAGTTATGCCCGAACATACATAAAAAAAAATATATATATAAACATTCGAATTGATAACCTCCTCCTTTTTGAAGTCGGTTAAAAACCCCAACATAGTTGGGAAAAGGCTAGTCCTATGATGAGTACTTTCATTCCCACAAAAATGGCCAATTATGGTACATAATATCTATAAAATAAAATCCTATATACAACCACAGGTACACTATAATTGCAATGAAAGAGATAATGAATTGCACTGGGAGCTCGGCGAGAATAAAGAATATTAAATATTTTCATTTCGCTTCACCGTATAGTTTTGCATGGAGTATTTTTTAATTAAACGTTCTAGTGATGTGCTTGTGTTGTCGATAGATACCAAATGAAGCATGGAGGTGCTGGAATTTGTAGATCCCAGCTTTTTCCCGCGACTTTGTCCACATAAATGTTGGGTATCGAGGATGCAGATGAAGTTGCGGATTATAAACAAGACAACCACCTTCAAAAACTAAAAAGTTTTTTTACTTTTTAGTTTTTGAAAGCCTTTTCTGTAATAAAGTTTTTTTTTACATTTTAGTGCATATTTCTATTATCTAAATGAATTAAGAAATGGCAACACCAAAGAAATTAAGCTTCCCTTTAATTTTCCACCCTTAGAGGTAGAATATTTATATGGCATAAATTTTCAGGGTATACACTATCCATAAAAAAAAATAATCATCGAAATTGGACTATATAAATAAATACAAATTATCGAAATTAGACCACACTAAAAGTTATAAGTGGTCAAACAAAAAAAAATAGGATTCGAATTGAAAACCTCCTGTTTTCGTAGTCGGTTAAAAAATAGCCTATTTCCATTTTTACGGTTCAAGCTTAGTGTGTACTAAATTTCATCAAAATTGGATCAGTAGCCGTGAAAGTGTGACATAAAAACTCACTTTCGGATTAATAATATTTTGTACCTAAGGATGGATGTCAATTATTTTATCGATCACAAGTATTTTTAGGAAGGGTCAATGATTGGTGGAATTAAAATGTATGCTTTCAGTATTGCTTTCATTCTGACTCCGACTTTCACGTGACGTAGAACTTGTGTACCAAGCATAAACTTAGGTACACTTGCACCAAAAACTCAACTCAGATAAATTTGCTTACAAGAGGTTAAATTACCGGATGTCATAAACAATTTTAAATTCAACCTTGTGTTAATAACTGAGTTAGTTGTCACTTAGTTAAAACTTTGGCGCAAGTGAGCCTAAGGAAACGAAATGATTTTCTTGTAAAAAAAAATCTATTTATAAAACGTTTTATTGTGCCAAATTAAATAAGTTCGTTATCAGTTTGTAATTTTATTGAAATCACTCACGACTAATTTTGCAGTGTTCAACACCTCCGGTTAATTAACGCAATATTTAGACAAGGTACACTAATTAATAATGTATGTAACGTTATCAGCATTGTACAGGTTGGGTTGGCATTCAAATTAATTATAGTGTACACCGTTATTTAGTTCTGAAACCGTGGCTCGTGGTATAAACCGTACAAAGCGATTGGTCATGGTTAAGTTACGCTTGCCGCGGTCTGTCCGAGGATGGGTGACCGTCTATTTCATACCGAGCCCACTTTATGCCTCGGAAAGCACGTAAAGCCGTTGGTCCCGACTGTCATTCGCAGATCTTTGACGTTATTGAAAGTCAGAAACCAATAATCTGACAACTAGTCTTACTAAGGGGTATCGTGTTACCTAGTAACCATAGATGAATATACTCTAATACTAGTAACTGGGTTGTGTAGGTCTGACAGGCAGTCGCTCCATGTAAAACTGGTAGCTGCATCTAATTAGACTGAAAGCCGACCCTAATATAGTTGGGATAAGGCTAGGCAGATGATCGCCGTGCCCTCGTCTCAGAAGTTGGCAGTGACCTGCCGCTGACGGCCGTGGTCGAATCGATGGTTGACAGCGCAGAGTTCTGGGACTCAGTGGTTTCCTTCTGCGAAACTGTCATGTCGCAGAAGGAGGCTGCGGAAAGGGAGAGGGAGATCACAACCTCCAACCCTGCCCGCAGCAGGCGCACCGGGTGTCGGCGGAGGGCGGACAGCCCCCCTAAATGGGTCCAAGGGCGGCAGATTCGGGGACGTCTGTCGCCCCCCACATTCATCAGGACCCGAGGTGGCAGGCGTAGTGTTCCACGCGCGCCTCTGTTAGACGTTTGGGCGGAGTTTAACACCTCACTCCCCCCCCCCTGACCCGAGAAGTGGCCCGCAGTAGAGGGCCGGCACCAGTCGGGGGTTGCGGAAGTATCTCCAGTTCCCGCGACCCCCCACGTAGGTGTGAGATGGAACACCGGGGTGGTTTTTAGTCAGTAAGAGTCTGACAGACCCCTCCGCCCGCCCCAGGGCGGAGGACATCCATGAGAACTTTCCACCCCGAACAAAAAAAAAAGGCTAGGCAGATGATGATGACTGTTCTTTTTGTTGTGCTTTCCATTAAGGGAGGGTTTGGACCATAATCGCTCCAAAACAGGAATCACCGAAATGGGCAATACGTTTACAAGGTTGAAGTGGGATCTAAAAAACATCACGACCATCTGTCGTGGCTAAAGTCGTGACGAGGCGTTGTTGCTTGGGCAGGCCAAGGACACGCTGACGACACGACTTATTGGTGTTGTTTATGAGTGATTGGTCAGAGAGGGCAACACAAAGGAAAGAGTGCAGGGCTATAGAAAAGACCTTTTCCCAACAGTGGGACAACACAGGTTAAAAAAAACACTTATAGTATATTAGCTTTTGCCCGAGACTTCGTCTGTGAATTTCAGTTATCGCGAGAGAAAGTCACAAATTAAGAAGTAGCCTATTCAGATTTCAATCTTACGACCAAACAAGCAAACAGATTGACGGGTAGACAGACTTTCTTGTATTTCAATAAAATATTGATTTTTATTATGAGTTCAACTTAAACATATTTGGCTTCTGGACAGACGAAGGGAATCTTACTGAGTCGAAACGGTGGACACTGACCTTGGGCCTCGTCCACAAAATCAGGGCTGCCCAGCGTGCTATGGATGAGCGATCAGAGTTTCTCTGGTGGATAGAATTTGCAATGAAGTCATTCGCCAGAGAACTAAAGTCACCGACATTGCGCCTAAAATCATTACGCTGAAGTGCAAGTGAACCGGCCATGTCTACTGACGAACAGACGGTAGATGAAACATGTTAGAGTGGAGATCACGTTTGGACAAGCGGTGTTGGACACTCTAAAACACGATGGACCAATGAGTCGAAGAAATTGACTGGCAGCGGATGCATTCGGTCTCGCAAGACCGGGTTGACGATCTTTGGGGGAGGCCTACGTTCAACAGTGGACGGCAATAGGCAGATTATGATCTTAATTCAGGGTAAAACCTTCTTCTTATCTCATTCAAAGAAAGTTCATCTTTAAGAGTGCAAATTTTAGCATAGCATTGAAATAAAACCAGTTAATTTAATATGTATAATAACATATTAAACTAAATGAAGGTTTAAAGTAAGAGCCAAGTTTATTTAGACATTGCGGACGTTACGGCTCGACTGCAGATGTTTGAACTTCATACCCTAAAGATCTCACTCTAATTAAATTTTGGTAACCTAGTTTCAGTTACTTTGAGCTTTTGTTACTTTTTGGTTTAAAATAATCTTTTTAAAGGAGCTTTAGATTAAGGTTTTCGTGTAGTAGCTTTACTACGAGTAGTTCGACTTAAACTGCGTCGGTTCCAAGACCGAACGAAGGTTTTATAATAGCAGGCTATGATTGGTCCCACTGCAAGGCAAATACCTCTTTTCATAAAGAGAAGGTACGATCATTGATCGCAAAACTTACTCGAGGCAGTCCCTTTGGGATCACTCTACATCACGCCATTGAGATGCACCCCATTGGTTGAGAATCTATATTCTAGTGACCTGTATTGTTTTTTGATGGTCTATCTAGATACCGCATTGCACCGAAACCGGACGAGTGTTCGGTACGATACCAATACCAATTATCATAACGACCCCACCACTAGAAGCTTTTGAATCTGGTAAAAATCAGATTGGATTGCTATTTGTGTTCACCGTCGCTTTGTGCCCTTTGTGCTCGTTCTCATTGAATTCCTATTATTATGTGCATTTGTGCAGCTCAGGAATATGATGTTTATTAATTAATTTCATGGCTTTGTGTGAGATTCGCGGACAAAGGAATCGTGGAAGTGGAATGCAGAGGAATATTTTGTCATGTATTTTCATTGTTATGGCAGAATTATTGTTTTAGAAGGTGTGGTTTTACAATATATCTGGTTAAAGACATTTAATTTTCATAAAGAAATTTACATTTCACTTACATGAGAACAAATTTAAACATCAAGTATAAAAACTAATCATTTTCTTTCGACACTCGGATTTTCAATTAACCTGATGTATTTGATTATATATGGGGGTACTCCCAAAAATCTAACACTGTGCCACTATACGTAACTACCCTGCCTTGAGTTATCTCTAAAATTATACATAAAAAAATAAGTATTATGTGTCATCATAATCTTTAAACCTTTTTACTTGGAATTGTGACGACATTCAATAATTATTTCATTAGGAAACATTTTGTTGGCGTGAGCAAAGTCGCGGGCACAGTTAATAGGTTACAAAACAGAAATGAATAAATACAATGTACATACAACTTCATAAAATAAAAGTTTCTTCTTCATCTTTTACATCTTTAGTATCTCATATTACATTATATGTTACTTTTTACCAAAAACAAGAATAATGTATGCCTCTTCACAACACAAAACCATTACTTCCATATATTTACACAAAACACAATTTGTAGACAAAACGTAACACTCGTAAAAACAGTTGAATCGTCTGTCGTAGCAAAGTGCTACGAATATGCTACGCCGCTACGGCGCTACGAGGTAGCATAGTGCAGCCATAAACTTTATTATACAGATTTTTATGTGAAATGTTATTAAATGCCGCTATTTTGAACATATTAAAGTGAATTTCTCGTACTTCAGTTATATTTGTTTGTGAAATATCACCGCGGTGACCTGTAAATGTCTACTGGATATATGGTGAGTTTTGCGATAAGGCCGCGAAATTAATATACCAACTTTATATAAATAGTTAAGTGACGTGGGGCGGTGTCGAGGATCGAGGCGAAAATAATGTACTCGACGTTACGAACATATCAATATATTAATTAAATACTTCGAAATTATACTAAGGCTTTACCACTATTTATAAACTAGGAATGATTTTTATCTTGTAACTACAAGCTTTTCAATGGGAAAATCCTTATCGCAAGACTGCTGTAAAACTATGATAATAAAATAAGTTGTAAAAGACAGTCAGGCGTGACTAATCTGATACTAATTACCTACAATAGGTGTAACAAATGATAATTTTCACTTCTCTTGCTCAAAAAGGCCGTCATTGTAGCATACCAGAGCGGGAATAAAATAGCATTTCATCCTCTAGGGGAAAAACTTTTTTTTTTTTAATTTTTGTGCGTCGAATATGACAATGAGCCTACAAAAACGAAAAATCTTTAGTCATAAGTAGAATAATCATGAATAAAGACTCGACTTATTACTGTTTCATAAAAAAAGAACCTCATTTTAATTTTGAAAATGGAACTAAAATCGGCGATCTCTGGTAGAATGCATGTAATGTGTTGCGGCTACAGAAGAAACAAAAAAAAGACATTGGCGCGAAATCTTTATAATTTTTCTTTAATTGCAAATTGAATTGGTAGTAATAATTTCAGCCCAAAGACGTCCACTGCCGGACACAGGCCTCCCCCAAGGGGGGATTTTACCATAATCGCCACGCTTGGCAGGCGGATTGGCGATCGCAGTATGGTTGTTACAAAGACACAGAGAACGCTGCTGCCCATTCTCTGGTAAGTCCCTTAGTCGCCTCTTACGACACCCACGGGAAGATATGGGATCGTGCTATTCTTTACGTCCGACACCACACGGGCTATACGAATTGGTAGTGACCGTAATTAATTTCTCGCAATCGTAGTGAAAAGTACAGTGTAACACACGGCGCTAAAACCCATTAAAACTCGGTTTCTATTTAACCCCTCGCTAAAGTTCGGGAGTAAAACTACCTCGTATATAATGGGTCATTTTAGCTCCTTGTATAACAATCTACTATTATAGTCTTTTGGGCTTTAAAGAGTGTGAAACATAGTTGCATCAGATAAGGAATGCGGGGAAGCGGATTGAGTCACATGACTATATTTACTAGCTTTTGACTGCGGCTTCTTTCGCGTGAATATCGGTTATCACGGATGCCATGTCCTTCCAGCTCAAGCCCAAGTCAAGGCAAGCCTCAGACAAGCTCCTGGCCTTGTCATTTTTATTTATATATTTTCTCGAATTTACTATTCTTCTAATATTTATATTAATTGTTTATTTATTTACATTTTTTTTTATTATATCCGTATCTGACCATCACATCAAGTTTTTTTTTAAAGTTACAGCACCGTGCTGAGATAGAAGCCTTTTGGCCTCGTACAGGACCAATTTCGTTTCTTTTTTTATTTTTCAAATCAACCTTGTTATTTTTGTGTGTATTGCTATCCTGTGCGGGCCAATAAATGAGTTTTATTTCTTTCTTTCTTTCTTCCCAAGGGTTCAAGCTATTTCCATACCCATCAAAATCGGTACAGCCGTTTCATACGAAACAGACAGAGTTACTTTCGCATTTATAATATTAGTATGAATTTAGGTGATTTAGTGTATACTTTTTTTTTAAGACTGCCTCCCTCTTAAAAGTTCTTCTATTTCGTGGGTGCGTTTACAATCATATAAACTCCTCACATACACAAAAAACTAGACCGTATAAATATTTATGCCGTGCGGTAACCGAACCAGCGATGTGCACCGCGGCAGCCAATCGCTCAACCACTGCGCCAACCGTGTCCCCATTTAATGAAGCTACACTCTATCCACTTTTTTAACCGTTTTTTGACAGCTGGAACTAGTGAACAATATTTTTTTTTTGTAAAATCTGATACGCATACTGTATTAAATTATAATGTCTGTTAAAGGTCATAAATAAGATATTATAATCCAACAAGATATGGCAGTTCATATATTTTTTATAACGCATTTAGTAGTTAACTTAAAGGTAATCGGGAATAATTACGTTCTAAGGCAGCTGTCAAAAAACTAATAACACAATGGACAGGGTATAAGAGATTATATTCCCTGTATATTTCCGTCTAAATATGTGAACAATACCTCCCTACAAACTTAACTTACTACATACACACACACTTCGTAGCTATACTTGCTAATTCGCCGTGTTGCGCCACACTGCAGTCCGTTAAACTTTTACGTACCACGTTAGGCCTACGTGACGTTCACGTTACGGTATTGAACAGAACCTAATGGTATCTGTGTGCTTTTTTGGCTCATGACGTAGAAAAAATTGACTTCAATGTGTGTGTGCAAGTCTGAAGTAGTTACTTGCGTCATAACCTATTTCCAAACAGCCGTGGAGGCCCCGTTTGTGTACTCATATTTTAAGTACTAAGAAGGTTCTAGCCGTTGTACAGTTACCAAAAAAGTTTTTCAAAAAAAAGAAAACCGCCTTCAAAAACTAAAAAGTGACAATTAACTTTAGCACAGAACACACTTACTTTACTTCCGGAAGTCGGTGGCGGTGGCTTTGTGTTTGTTGTTTTGTATTGCCATCGACTTCCGAAAGTAAAATAAGTGTGTTCTGTGCTAAAGTTAATTATCACTTTTTAGTTTTTGAAGGCGGTTTTCTTTTTTTTGAAAAACTTTTTATTTTTCGGTTTTTAGTATTGCCTTAACATTCAAATCCATTAAGAAACGGCGATACACTTAAAAGAGATTGTAAGTCCTCCAAAGATTGATGAAACTAAAACGTCATCTAAGTATTCTTTTAGGAATGTTGTTGATTTTCTCAAAAAGGGCTTGATCAATTTTGATAAAATGTATATGGGACCATTTCGGAAGAAACCCCTTTCGAACAAAAAAAGAATTTTGCAAATCCGTCTATATATGACAGAGTTATGCCCGAACATACATAAAAAAAAAATATATAAACATCCGAATTGATAACCTCATCCATTTAGAAGTCGGTTAAAAAGGGATAAATACTCAGACCGTCGGAAATAGTTGAAGTTTACTCAAAACAGATGGATACTATTAAAAAAATAATAATTTGCGTGTTGCGGGTTCGAATCCCGCCCAAGATAAACGTTTGTGTGATGAGCACTTGTGTTTGCCTTGTGTCTGGTTGTTGTTTATCTATATAAGTATGTATTTAAATATATTTGTGTATGTATATCAGCTGTCCGACACCCATAGTACAGGGTCTCCCTAGTTTGGGGTTAAATGGCCGTGTGTGAAATGTCCCCACATATTATTATTATTATAATTATTGAAGCACCAACGGTTAAACAGTTAAAACAGAGATTGAATCCTTATCAAACCTTTGCTGCTGCTGAACCAGCTGAACCATAAACCAAAACGTCGTCTATGTATATTTGCTTCCTTTTGTGATTATTTCAAAAAGTGCTGAATTAATTTTGATAAAAAATATATGGGACCACTTGGGACTAACTTGAGGCATAACTACCAAGTCCATTAAAAAAAGAATTTTTAAAATTGTAAGAAATATACAATAAAAAAATTCCGTACAAATAACCACTCCTCCTTTTTTGCTGTCGTTTTTTAAAATAGGTTATTGATTTAAACCGTATTTATACAAACAGCAATTCAAATAATAAAGTTACCTAGAAAATATAAACAATATCAACTGACACACATACGCAAAATTCGCGGCAATAATTAACCCAAGCAATCAATAAAAACGATATTTCTTCAAACCACTAATAACCTACAATACAACTAATAATTCCTCTGGCTTGCTAGTTCTGGAAAGGTAAACTTGAAGCTACTAGTGCTTCATTGAAAAATACATTCCGAGAAAACCACTGACCGCTTTTTTACAATACGGCACACGATTTGGGCAACGGTATTTTACTATTATGGCTTTTATTGGTAAGGTTTTATATGAAATGGAACTCATCATCATTTCAGCCGAAAGACGTCCACAGCTGGACATAGGCCTCCCCCAAGTCTCGCCACATTGACCATTGGATTGAATACTAGTCAATAATTATTGATGAAGAGAAAATACTATTAAAAAAAAGGAATTGCCTTTTTTTATCGAGCAGATTATTTCAAACTTTTTAATTACATTTTATATCAATCGTCACATAATACCGAAACAGTACCGACAGTTTCACAGCTTTTGTATAGAAAATATTATGTCAAACCGCCATTCTTTATTAGATTAATATTATCTGACGACTGAATTATCAGCGTTAAATTGTAAAATGAATATAACTAATGTTTACTCGTATGCATTACTAATGAAAGTTCGTTGACAAAAACTATTGCAACGAACGTTCGCAAATGCAATTCACGAACCGAATGCTCGTGGTGATAATGATAAATAATTCGTTATAGCTAGGACTTCTTTAACAGTCATTCTTTTTACAATAATACATACCAGTCAATAATTATCCTACTGCATGGCAAGTCCTCGTCTCATACAGAGGAGACACGAATATTGGTCACCATCCTTGCTGAAGGTGGATTGATTTCTGATTTATAATAAATCATAAGTCCAAATCTACTCGCAAACTTTCCCTTCACCGATATCAGAGATCATCATCATCATATCAGCCTATAGCCGTCTACTGCTAAAGACCTCCACCAGAGATCGCTATAATCAACCCGGTCTTGGGCAGGCCGAAAATATCCGCAGCCAGCCACCTTCTTCAAATCGTCGGTCCATCGTGCCGCACGGCGCGCTACGCTTGCCCAAACGCGGTTACCACTCTAAAACGTGTCTGCTCCATCTATCGTCTGTCCGACTGCAGACGCGGCCGG
Organism: Charanyca ferruginea; assembly: GCA_947361185.1. Lineage (NCBI taxonomy): Eukaryota > Metazoa > Arthropoda > Insecta > Lepidoptera > Noctuidae > Charanyca > Charanyca ferruginea. Next base: position 23,506,707 of record OX376059.1, on the reverse strand, counting down.
CCCACTTCCACTTCAGCGTGCTGATTCGACGCGTAATGTCAGTGACTTTAGTTCTTAGTGATGTCCAAGCAAACTTAGAAAACACGTACGAATTTTAAAAAAAGAGCATATTATTACTTGCCTGGTATCAAATCCGCATCCTCATGCTAAAGAGTAGGGCTCCTTAACCACTGAATCACTATCACTGTTATTCACCTATTAAATTTTATCTTCCAAAATAATAAAACAAGAAATTCCTCTACACTTGAACACAGTAACACCGAGTCCCTCCCTGCCACTAGTTCTAAGAATTATATATTTATCAGCTGGCAAATTGAGCTAACATTTCTGTTAGTGCTGTACTGCTGGATATACTGCTGGTACGAGGCAGTTGCCTCTGCTGTTTCTTGTGGGTTTGTTGGTATGTTTTAAGATATGTAGGTATATGAAGTTGCTTGTAGTGGCCCACTTGCATGTCTATAATGTTTGTTGTGTACTTACTAGTAGAAATGTCTGTTTATTTTTCAGGGTCAATAATAGGCTTTTTAATATTTTTGTGGATTTTAGACTAGCCTCTGCCCGCGATTTCGTCTGCGTAGACTTTAGATTTAAACAAAAATACTAAATTATCTTACAGGAACACAAAAATGGGATAGTAATTATTCTACAGGTTTAGCTATATTAGGGTTGCCATATTTGGCAAGCCTCGTGTCGGGACGCAAAAAGAAAAATATCTATATTATCTCCGGTATCTGAGTATATTATATTGAAATTTTGATGTAAAAAATGTGTTTGCTGTACTTAATATCTGATTTATTTCGATTATTGACACTTTGTTTTCAACGCTTTTTTTTATTTTTGTGAAACAAATTCAGATTTGATTGCAGAAATAGGAAATTTTCGATCAGTGAAATTTTTTTCCTATTTTGACTTAAAAAAAAACAGAAATTATTTTACGTGATCTCTCTTCAGCGTTTTAAAATAGTTCAACTGAGTTGAATTTGGCGCGCGTATTTGTATGCCGTGACCGTGCAAAAAAATGGGACGTAATAGTGCTTTGTCGGGACGTCGGGACCTAGGCCCCAATGACGGTGACAGTCCCGATATATCGGGACGAATGGCAACCCTAAGCTAGATACTTTATTCACGTTTATTACATGTTATCATCATCATCTGTCTAGCTATTTCCAACTATGTTAGGGTCGGCTTCCAGTCTAACCGGATCAGTGTTTTACATGGAGCGACTGCCTATCGGACCTCCACAACCCAGTTACTGGGTAACACGATACCCCTTGGTAAGACTGGTTGTCAGACTTTCTGACTACCCTTTACGACCGTCAAAGATCCACGAATGACAGCCGGGACCAAAGGCTGTACGTGCTTTCCGAGGCACGGAGGGAACTTGGTATGAAATGGATGGTCACCCATCCACAGACCGACCGCGGCAAGCGTAGCTTAACCTTTGACCGATCGTTCTGTACGGCATTTACTTAGCCACTAGGTCATCCGTACTCCGTACCTTTTCGTAGTAATGTAGGTAATTAAATCGTTTCGTTTGTAAGGAGTGTCTTAGGTTTGTCCGTCAAAAGTTATGTCGCACTATCGTTTGTCGGTCTAAAGTTGTGTCGCACTAACGTACGTCGAACTGTAGATTTAGATTTGGAAGTCGGTGGCAATTAAAGACAACAAACAGAACAAAGCTGACGGTCATAAACTCGACGCTAAGATTTTCCGTGAGTGGGAGGAATTTAAAGGCAGGCTAGACAAGGACAAGCGTATAACATTATGTCAGTTCTTTGAATTCATGAAACATCAGACTTAATTGAAACATTAGAATTATCACGGAGCAACCAGCACACGTCTAATAATAAAAACGTAAAATTAAAAAGTATGGTCACTCAGTCAGACACAGGCACAGGGTATTAGCGTGTCAACTAATCCATGTCGTAAATGTAACGGTGATCATAGCGTACAGAACTGTCCTCAGTTTTTAGCACTTAGTACAGATCAAAGGTTACAATTATTACCGACTCTAAAAATATGCTTTAATTGTTTTGTAACCTACAGAACAGTCCTCAGTTTTTAGCACTTAGTACAGATCAAAGGTTACAATTATTACCGACTCTAAAAATATGCTTTAATTGTTTTAAGCCTGGCCATTATGCTAACCGTTGTAAGTCAAGTGGTTGCAGGCTATGTAAACGTAAATATAACACACTCATTCATGTAGCTGATTTTAAGCGAAAGAACACATTCCTTCGCACAGAGGGCACTGAGAAACAGGTGTCGATAACCGAACCGACTTCTACATTACATCGCATAACGGAACACAGTAATTTTATTTAAATACTCCTGATATTCCCAAACATTTATATTATATATTCTATATTCATAAAGTTACCGACTTCCAAATCTAAAGTCACGTGTGTACTGTGCTAAAGTTATTTATAACTTTTTAGATTCTGAAGGCGGTTTTCTTGTTTTTTAAGTTTTTTGCGTAACTATTTTAGCGAATACCAAATACTTTTTACAAAAAGCTTTTTTCAAGTAACTATTTTAGCGAACACCAAATACTTTTCACTTTAGGTAAGTGAAATCGGAAATGAATCCGCGGGTGATTTCTTACAGAATTGCACTGTTGATGTTAAGTGGTCAGCGCTGCCTATCATAATTATCACCATCATTTCACTCGAAAGACGTCCACTGCTGGACATAGGTCTCCCCCAAAGCTATAGTCGCAACGCATGGCAGGCGGGTTGGCGTCGGCGGTCGCAGTATGGTTGTTACAAAGGCACAGAGAACGCTGCTGCCCATTCTCTGGTAAGTCCCTTAGTCGCCTCTTACGACACCCACGGGAAGATATGGGATGGTGCTATTCTTTACATCCAACACCATACGGCATAAGTTAGCACTTCCTATAGAGATCTGCAATACTAGAGACCTTGTAGATGTGTTGCTATTTCAGAGACCAAGTGAAAATGTGTCATGTACCCGTAATTACATCGGTCACTTTTTAGTTAAACTACCAATGTGATAGTGAAAACAGAAGTAAACAAATCTATGTGGTTATCGTTAAAAACATTAAATAAATCCTACAATTTTAAATAACGGACACTTAGAAAAAACACTGTGTCGCCTAACTGGAAAAGATCGCGTTCTGTGTTGAACTGTGTCGGCCCGTGTCACTGAGTTCGGCGTTCGGCGAGTGAATCGGGTCCCGAAGATTTACGAAGGCGGAGACTACACACACAGGTGACAGGAGGATAGCGCGTTACTCGTGCGCAACAAAATAGATAAGTCATAGCCGATAATATTTGAACAGAACTACTAATTTATACACTACCTGGAAAATTAGTTAACGTTTTGCTGAGTAATTACTGATTTGTTAAATACGATAAGATGGTTTTCTGTGGAGGTTGTGAACAGATAATCCCGAACAGGCAGTATCTGACTTGCTCGATCTGTAAGAAACACTATGACCTCGAATGTGCGAATGTTCCTAAGGAACAATATGTCCGCATGAATTGCGACTGTAAATCGGTCTGGGAGTGCCAGGAATGCAGGTGTAAAAAACCTAAAAATAATAACATGAACACTCCCGCTAGACCACAACTTATTAATGCCAGCTTAAACATACCACCAGAGGCTAACATTACTCAGCGTCCAAATCCAAGTCGAAACAATTTAAATGACACTGTATGCTCAGACATAAGTATACTCGGTGATACACTAGACAATAAGACAAGTTTAAAAACTGATTATCAACCTGAACTAACACTACATAATCTGAGTGAAATGATATCTCTAAAACTAAAAGAAAACAATATATCAATAATACTGGAAATAAAATCTATCATTCAAACAGAAATTAATAAAGCTATATTAAAATTAAAGCAAGACGTGAAACAAGAAACCAACGCCTTGTTTTTACTAAGCGAACAACGTAAAACAGATATAGAAAAAATCAACACCCAAATAAAAGAACTAAATAAGCAAACTGAAACACTAAAAAACGAAATAAAATCGCTAACAACTGATAATATAATACAACAACATGCACCTGCGAACAATGTTAAGAAATTTGTGTTGTATGGACTTACCGAAATATACAAAGAGCCCGAACATGAACTACACGAAAGACTCAGAGCTATTTTTTGGGACATTCTAGGAGTAGACTTATTAGGCTATATTGAGGATACCTATAGAATCGGTCGATATTATGTAAACCGAAATCGACCCTTAGTAATTGAACTCATGAGCAAAAGGATGACTAAATATATAATAGAAAATAGTTCATATTTCCAGGGAACAAGACTGTATACTTCCGAATTTTTAAACGAAGAAGCACGGAATATTAGAAAAATACTACGGGATAAAATGCTGGTGGCAAGAAATAAAGGACAGCAGGCTACAATAAGGAATAATAAACTTTATATTGAAGGAGAACTCGCAAAATGCACAGACGAAACATTACCATACACTCAACCAACAACTGAAAATGAACTAGATAATACTACAAACGAACGAAGCGGACGGTTTAATCACAATACATTTCGAGAAGCCGAGGAACGCAACGGATTTCGAAAACAAAGAACAGCATTTTAATATTCTGTTTCAAAATACCCAAAGTCTATTTAATAAGCAACACATAATGGAAGCATTTATCAACGACAACCAGACACACCAAGCTATATGTATTTCTGAAACATGGCTCTCACGAGATAAATTGAGCATGATAGACTTCAACGGCTATAAAGTCGCAACATCCTACTGTCGAGAAAACCGTTTAGGCGGCGGAGTCTGCATCCTATTGGAAGAACACATAGAGTACATAGAAAGATGTGACATAACTGAAATGTCACTTGAATATGTTTTAGAAGTTTGTGCGATAGAAATACCTAACGAAAATTTACTATTAATAACAATGTATTGGAACCGAAGAGAAGAAAGAATATTTTTTACCTTACTCAGTGAAATACTAACTTACATCAATAATAAGTATGCTAAACTACATATAGTAATCGGTGGCGACTTCAATATAGATATTTTGAGAAATGATTCCAGAGTTAACACTTTCCTGGACCTTATGTCCGAATATAAATATACACAACACATAAAAAAGCCCACACACATAACACAAACAGCATCAACATGCCTAGACCTAATATTTACCAACTTCAAAAATAGTGATTTTTATACAAGTGTGGAGGAGCTGGGATTTTCAGATCATTGTGCTACAATTTTAAAATTTAAAACCCCTAAACGCCCGAAGCAAACCTCTTGGTATATCGAAAAGCGTCTATATAATAAAAATAACATTGAAAATTTCAAATCAGCATTAAAATTAGTAAATTGGAGAGATATCATCATAGAAAGCAACGATGCAAATCAGAACTATAATGTTTTTAGTCATTTATTAACTAATATACTGAACCAAACTATACCTAAAATAAAAACGAAACTAAGAACTCATTATAAAAAATATTGGTTAACGAAAGGCATAAGGATCTCCTGTACAAACAAGAGATTATTAAAAATCTTAAGCATCAAGTCAGACAACCCGATTATCAAAAAGTACTATAAAAAATACGAAAAAATACTAAAGCAGACAGTGATTACCTCTAAAAAACAACAATACATTAAAAAAATTAAGACCTCTCAGAATAAAATAAAAACAATGTGGAACATAATAAACGAACGTACTAACAAAAAAACGCAATCGGATAAATGTAATATACAATTACAAATCAACAACTCTTTAATTTCAGATCCAAAACAAGTTGCAAACGGATTTAATAATTTTTTTGCATCTATAGGGGAAGAAACCACCCGTCCTGTCGGTAGCCACGCGAAAGGCCAACCAGTTCTTAACCCTTCTGAAAATACCTTATTTCTTAGGCCTTTGAACTGCCGAGAAACATTTAGAATTATACAAAATTTAAAAAACAAAAAAAGTCATGGAATTGACGAATTACCGCCCTCTCTAATCAGACAATGTGCGGATGAACTTGCTGTGCCTTTTTGTGTATTGATAAATCAGTCTTTTGATGAAGGTATTTTTCCTGACCAACTTAAAAAGGCGATTATAAAACCGTTATTTAAGAAAAATTCAAAATCTGACGCCAATAATTACCGGCCCATAGCTCTTTTACCCACGGCTTCAAAAATCTTCGAAAAGGCTATGTGTGACCGGGTCTACAGTTTTTGCGAGAGGTTTAAAATATTTGATGAAGGTCAAAACGGATTTCGTAAACAAAGATCTACAACCCTAGCTGTCTATAAATATATACAGGAAGTAATTAATATTATAAATAATAAAAAATACGCGGTGGGAATTCTCTTAGATATGACGAAGGCATATGATAAAGTACAGTTTAAAATACTACTAGATAAATTATACGGAATAGGAATTCGCGGAAATACACATAAATGGTTTGCTTCTTACTTAAAAGATAGAGAGCAGTACGTAGAAATTGAACATTTTAACCATGACCTAAAACAAATAATACGAGTGAGATCCGATAAAAAAATTATAAATGCCTCTATTCCCCAGGGCAGCGTAATTGGCTGTCTTCTATTTATAATTTATATAAATGACCTTCCAAAAATCATGAAAGAACCATGTGTGCTATTCGCAGACGATATATCTATTCTTACCACATGCCATAACTATAATAATATCAATGAAAAACTAAACTTGATTATAAATAAAACTACAAAATGGATGGACGAGCATAACCTTGAAATAAATTATAAAAAAACAAAACTGATGACCTTCCACCCTCATCAAAAATCCCCTCTATCAATCAATTTCACAACAAATGGCACAAAAATAGAAGTTGTGAACGATTTCTCGTTATTAGGTCTGACAATAGACACACATATTTCTTGGAAGCCCCACATCAAAAAAATACGGTCAAAACTTTCCAAGTTTACATATGCACTTCGAGAAGTCAAAAAAACTACCGACCTACAAACTGCTCTTACCACCTACTACGCCTACGCTCATTCGTGGCTCAGCTATGGCATCATAATGTGGGGGAATAGCACGGACGCACATACGCTTTTCATTCTCCAAAAAAAACTAATTCGCATTATAGCTAATATGGAACCAACGGATAGCTGTAAACCCATATTTATAAAATATAATATTCTCACCTTACCCTCTATTTACATCTTAGAAATATGCAAATTTGTTAGGAAATACGCATACTTTTTTACAACCCGCGGAGACAAACACAGTGATCGATCTGTTAGATTTAAGAATATGTTAATGTTACCCTCCTCCCGCATGAAGCTACACTCAGATAGTCCCTATGTCATGTCAATAAAAATATTTAACAACTTACCGGATTCTATAAAGAAAGAAACAAGTGATGTAAACTTTATTAAAAACCTTAAGCAAATTTTAGGGCAAAAGGCTTATTACACACTGGAAGAATATATAAATGATAAAAAATTTGACATACAAACGGACAACAACAACACTAATTGAATAGATTATTATTTTATAAATAGATTGTTATTTTATGAATTGATTACCATTTTATGAATTGTTTATTATTTTATGGTTTGATTATTATTATTTTTTATGAATACACTATTATATTATTTTAGAATTGATTACCATTTTATGAATTGTTTATTTTTTTATGATTTGATTATAATTTTTTAGGAATTAATTATTATTTTATGAATTGATTATCGTTATTGTTTTGTTTTTATTTATTTTGTGTACTAATTTAATGTGAATGTTGCTGTGCCCTACAGGGTCCACGATTGTGCCTAGCTCTAAGCGATAATGTAAACAACTCAAAACATTGTGGAATGCAATAAATAATATGAGTATGAGTATGAGTATGAGTTTTCGAAGGCGGTTCTCTTTTTTACAAAAAGTTTTTATTTTCCACTTTTTAGTGCCTCCTTAGCACCCAAATCCATTAAGAACCACAGTTAAAACAGAGATTAAAAGTCCTCCAAAAAAAGATGGTAGAAACGAAAACGTCTTGTATGTGTAACTTTTTGGTATTTGTTGATTTTTTCAAAAAGCACTGAATACATTTCTATTTTGTATACTAAACCTTCTCCAGAATGTAACAAACACTTTTCATGCGGTTTTTACTGAAATCAGTTGAGCCAAACGGGAGATAATCGCCGACTAATATACATACATACATACAAACAAACATACGGGTCGAACTGAGAACCACCTTATTTTTTATTGAAGCCGGTTAAAAATAGTTCGCTTCACGTGTGTTCTCACTTAGTGGCGCTAGCGTAGTTTCATCGAGCTACAGAATACCTAATACAGTTTTCACCGCGGAATCCGAAGTGAGCACTGAAGTGAGTTCTTGCAGAATAGCATTGCTGGTCGTCGGCTTGTTTGTCAACCAAAGACATAAAATAAAAATAAAGTTAAAGTCAAATCATTTATTTCAATTAGACCATTTATCATAAAAGAAATTTGATTCTAGTTGCCCCTTCCTAAAGGTAGTTTCGCATGGAGAAGAATGAGTAAGAAACTCTTAAAAAAAATGTTCACAATATTTTGCATTAACAGGAATTATATAAATTATACGTGAATGCGATTTGAATAAAAACCATTAAATGTACGCAACGCGTGTGTGTATGTACAAAGTATTACGTCTCCTAAACGACTGTACCGATATTGATGAAATTTTTTGTGTGTGTTCAAGTGGATTCGAGAGTGGTTTAGATTCACAATTGGACTCGGTAGGTGGAGCTGCAGTCGATTTGTAGGACTTCTTAGATGTATGTCACCCTGGTACCTCTCCACTGCAAAGAGCCAAATTGCTGTGTCGAATAGAGACAAGGTAGGTAGGTAGGTAGATAGGTGGGGTAGGGTAGGCTGGGCCTGGATTTTTGTAAGAATTATTGAAATGTTAGGTAGGTAGTGTAGGTAGGTTGGTAGGTAAGGTAGGTATGTAAGGAGTAAGGTAGATTGGGTAGGTATTTTAGGTAGGTGGGGTAGGGTAGGCTGGACCTGGGTTTCTGTACCGATTTTCAGGGCAGGACAACGTCTGCCGGGCCCGCTAGTCTTTTATATAAAAATCTTATATATAAAAATCTTCTGTGCTTGTGTATGAAAGTGATCTCCTCCTAAACGCCTGGACCGATTTTGATAAGATTATTTGTGTGTGTTCCAGTAGATTTGAGAATGGTTTAGATTCACAATTGGTAGAACCGGTAGGTGGCGCTGCAGTCGATTTGTAGGACTTTTTAGATGTATGTCACCCCTGGTACTAGGAGCGCATAACTTAGTAGACTTATCTATGTCACCCTGGTACCTACCTCTCCACTGTGAAGAGCCAAATTGCTGTGTGGACACAAGGTAGGTAGGATATGTAAGTAGGTAGGTGGGGTACGGTAGGCTGGATCTGGATTTTTGATTTTCAGGGCAGGACAACGTCTGCCGGGCCCGCTAGTATTGTATATAAGTTCAATATTATCCTTACGTACTCTAATTTCCATTCTATTACGATATTATGATCTCACATTGAGGGACAGGACATGGGCCCCATCTCGTCAGCTATCTCATTATGATGCGTCTAGCCCCAAGTGCCTACAAATTATGCATGTGCTACAGTACCTGACCGCCCAATTGAAAGGTAATAGAGCTTCATATTACGCCTTGTGTCTAATTCAGGGGCTAAACCTATGAAAATTCATAGGTTTAGTCCCTACTTGCTTTGTTGTTTGTAATGAAGTTCAATAAATGGCAAAAATTTCAAACTAGCCAGACCTACGTTGTTTTTAGAATGCTACATGCTTGTCCGTAAGTGTGCTCGTTGTACAGTCGCCAAAAGAGATAAGTATCCATGTCGTCGGGAATAGTTGAAGATTTCTTAGAAACCAATGGAGGCTTTCAAATACAATTTTATTAAATCATTGAACTGTTTATTCTCTATCAATTGTATTTTATTTTATTCATAAACACCCATCGGTTTCTAAGTAAACTTCAACTATTTCCGGCGACATGGATACTTATCTCTTTTGGTGACCGTACATGTGAAGTGAAAGTGATGCTTTTTAATAGTAGATTATGCACCAAGGGGATAAAGTAGTGTCTTATGTAGCGGGCGCCGTATACTCAGGATTCTTGTCTTAACTCCCTCGCTTTACTCGGAAGTTAACTCTAAACTCCCTCGCTCTGCTTAGGAGTTAACGCTAGAATCCTTCGTTTTGATCGGGATTCAAGGTCGCCCAAGACGATGGCACCGTTATCCCCGAGGAGAATACTCTACTTTTCACACCATCTACGAGACAATAAAAAGCAATAGTGCTAGAATCCAGAGTAGATTGTTGGTAATGTCAATGGCTTCGGATTTAATGTACTCCGGAGTCAATCAATTTGCAGTAAGTAATTTGTTGTATAACGAAGAAAAGCAATTTTCAGTATTCGCGCCTCTTTTCATTTGTGTTCTATTTTCTTTTATTTATATTCTACTAGTGGTGGCCTGTTCGATTTTCGAACAGTTTATTTTTTAGTGCAAATCTTAATGGTCAATGTCCGTATGCGATTTCTACTTTATGTTCCAAATTCAAATCACATTAATGACCAGCGGGTCATAATGAAATTCAATACAATATTAATGCCCTGCTAGACCTCAGGTATTAAGACTGCACAGAGCAAAATAATTCAAAACAGTCTTCACTGTTAAAGTGATATAATCAATACTTTTACCGTAATTACCATAAAAAATATGTAATGAATACCACATTGAATGAGTTAACAGATTCGGTTGGCAAAAAATAAGAATACTATTTAAATTAATAAAGAAAAATACGTAAAGTTGTACAAATATCTTTAAAAAAATCTCGTATTTAGTTGAGTTTTGATAGTAAATGTCGCTTAGTTATTTTATTATTAATTTTTGTTTTAATTGACGCGCTGTTACATACATACGTTGCGTATGATTCAAAACAGCGCGAAAAATTAATAATAAAATAACTAAGCGACATTTACTATCGAAACTCAACTAAATACGAGATTTTTTAAAGATTTTTGTACCACTTTACGTATTTTTCTTTATTAAATTAAATAGTATTCTTATTTTTTGCCAACCGAATCTGTTAACACATTCATTGTGGTATTCATTACATATTTTTTATGGTAATTACGGTAAAAGTATTGATTATATCACTTTAACAGTGACGACTGTTTTGAATTATTTTGCTCGGTGCAGTCTTAAATGACTTACTTTAGGTTAGGTTTGCATGACATACAATTTGACATTTTGTCGAGCAGGTGGTGTGAAAAGTATATTGTCAGACTATGTACAGAGCCCAGCACATCAAGCTACTACAATCTGTCAAATTTCTTTGATAGATTTTCAACTTTATTACAAAAGCATAAGGTTCATATTCAATTGGGAAAAATTGACAGTTAGGTATGGCTTGATGTGCTGGCGTCTGTACGTGTTACCTATGGACAAGCAGTACATAAAAAGCCATCTCTTCGAGTTCAATATAACAATGCATTCAGGATGCTGCTGGGGCTGCCACATTTCTGCAGTGCTTCGGGAATGTTTGCTGATGCACTGATAGCTTCCTGGCGATCAGTCGTAAGCATGCCGCGTCGCTGCTGCAAAAGGTCCGGGGCAGCTCGAACAGTCTCCTGAATATCATTGCGGGGAAATTTAATTACCCGTTCATGTATTTCATGTCGAAACTACATGTTCTACTAGCATAGTTTTTAAAGTTCATGTTTTACTAACAATATAAGGATGTGAATGATGTTTGAAAAAAGAGATTATTATTATATTATTATTTAAATACCTGCCTTCGACACCGTCGAAACCTGGGCTGTTCTGGATTCCATGCAGAGATGCCTTGTCGACTGCCGATACGTCGAAGTTCTGAGGTGTCTGTATAAGGCCGCAACAATGACCATCCAAGTACAAGAACGTAGCACAAAGCCAATCCAACTGCGTCGAGGGGTAAGGCAGGGAGACGTCATCTCTCCGAAACTGTTTACAAACGCGTTGGAGGACGTTTTCAAGACGCTTAATTGGAAAGGACTGGGCATAAATATCAACGGTCAGTACATCTCGCACCTACGATTTGCAGATGACATTATCATCATGACGGAGTCTTTGCAGGAGCTGGAAGTGATGCTGAACGGCCTAAGCGATTTTTCGAGACGCGTGGGCCTCGGGATGAACTTAGATAAGACCAAAATCATGTACAATGGTCATGTCCTCCCGAGACCCGTAGTCTTAAATGGCGCTGTTCTAGTGGTTGTGCAAGAATACATATATCTTGGCCAAAATATACAACTGGGGCGGCACAACTTCGAGAAGGAGGCGAACAGAAGGATACGCTTGGGCTGGGCAGCATTCGGGAAGCTACGGAAAGATACCATACGGAAAGATACCATCTTTAAATCGTCGATCCCACAATCCCTTAAGACCAGGGTCTTTAACCAGTGCGTTCTACTCGTGATGACTTACGGAGCCGAAACGTGGACACTCACCGTGGGCCTGGTCCACAAATTCAAGGTTGCTCAGCGTGCCATGTAGAGAGCGATGCTCGGAGTTTCTCTGGTGGATAGAATTCGCAATGAAGTCATTCGCCAGAGAACTAAAGTCACCGACGTTGCGCATCGAATTAGCACGCTGAAGTGGAAGTGGGCCGGCCATGTCTGCAGACGGACAAACGGTAGATGGAGCTGACACGTTCTAGAGTGGAGACCGCGTTTGGGCAAGCGTAGTGTGGGACGCCCTGCGGCACGATGGACCGACGATTTAAAAAAGGTGGCTGGCAGCGGATGGATGCGGGTTGCCCAAGACCGGGTTGGTTGGCGATCTCTGGAGGAGGCCTACGTTCAGCAGTGGATGGCAATAGGCTGATATATATATATATTTAAATAATATCTACTATGCTTCACACTTAAACGTAAGCGAGTAAGGTACCTTTGTATAATGTATAATGTTGATGATGAAAAAGCAATTAATTCACATATAATGAGAAACACACAAAGTATTATGGTAGTCTAAAGTTATAGGTACATTTTTGTTACTATTTTATTACTAAGTTGAATAAAGTATTCTAGAACATTTTATAAAATACCCCTATTATTTAAAATAATTAATTAAATTATTCTAAGCATAAGTTTCTGAATATTGATGTAACACATTTAATACATTTAAAAGGCTGTTTCTAACATAAAGAGAAGTACTGGTATCATAAAGTCTTACGCGTAATTATGCAGCATTCAATAGTAACAAGAAATAGTACAGATATGCTGTTCTGTCTCGCTCATAGTAGTGTACCGGCCTTATCGTACACAAATGCGTATCTCCGTACTGAGACACACCCTCTTTACACTAACCAAGGTATAGTACGTACAGTACATTCTACACTATCATGCATTTAAATTGATTACCAATACTATGTCGTACTTCGGTACCGTGTTCGGTACCTACTGTCCAGTTGAAGACACAACCAAAAGGTGCCCCCAAAACCGCCCACCTAAGCCTCAATAACGTACATGTACCTATCATTGTCCCCGATCTGTGCAATCATGGAACTTAAATCCAAAATCTATAACGCTAGACTTACTATCTGGGCGGAAAATTTATTTGATAACCATTATGCTTCAGCTTGATAACATCGCTTAATTCCGTATGCCTAATACACTGCATGTTCTTTGCGATAGGATCGTAAGTTTATTGTTCCGAGAGCGCGCAATGGAGAGGTCACTTTGAGCGTATCTCGCGAGAAGTGTGCATGTGTGTGTGAAGCAGGGTAGGCCCACAGATCGGGCCCACAATGCACGTTGTTTATCCGCTAGGGCGCGGGGGTGCGGCGCGGGGTGCGGGCGGCGGGGCTCCCGGCCGGGCCCAGTCAGTGAGTTGCCAGCGCTCGCAGCAGCCGCACGCGCCCGCGAGTGCATCAGTGCCCTTACACTACAAACACTGACACTCCGACCTTCAATCCGTGGGAACGAGACATCTATATCAGGTAAGATTCTTTTTTCAAAAAGAATTCGTTTTGATTTTTTTGATTTTTTTTTCATTGACCTCTAGTGATATCGTGATGAAAGTTATATAATATTAACTAATTACCGTCGAGATCGTATCGACATCCCATTCGAGCTGAACCGCGGTAACTGTCGAAAAATTTGTAATTAGTCGCTACGCGGCTACGCGTTCTCGTAGCGGCGTAGCACTGGCGTGGAAAACAATGCGTTTGGGATTCTGCGAATTTACTACGGAGTTTAATTTCGCGGAAGTCGGTTTGTATTGTTGCGAAAGAAAAGAACCAGTTCAGGTTGTCGTTGATGGATATTTTTTTTCACGGTCAAGCCAAGGACTTTGTTGGGGGGTGGCTGGTGTTGTATGGGATGAAATGGGTGTCACAATTCGCGCTTATCCCACGGACGCGGCGTTTGTACAAGCGCTGTCATTTTACCATAATTGTCCTGAAAGCCTCGACCTTGTTCCGTAAGCGCACCATGAGTTCTTTGTTTCCACAGACTGTTTATGTTTAGAGTCCATTTGCTTATATACTTATTGTTTCTTCAATAAATGAAGCGTCATTATCTTTTCTTAGGTCAAAATGTTGAACTATCATATTGTATGTAGTTCTTATTAATATTGACCCATATAGATTGTTGAGCATTATATTAATAATTTGCACTTTATAAGCGATTTTATATTCGTAGATTTCGTATATTTCCCTAAAATACAGCCAATGTCACTGGCTGATAAAGTATCTTTATTTGGATGTTTTTTTTTTAATTTTTTAAGATTTTTTTGAGTTTATCTATTAGAAACGAACATACAAATAATCAAATATTTTCTCTTTTTAATATATCTCTCGGTTTAATAAAACCGAGCTTCAGTTCTGATCTGGAAGAAATCAATTACTTTAGTAATATCAGCTGATTTACAATCATCACGTATGACAGTTGGATGAAGGGGACAGGTTCCCGTTGTAGTAGTTCGGCAAACGAGTAACATTTGTATTTGAACCAAATCATAGCTAGCAGGCCCGGGTACTTGTAGCTATATATGTAAGTTTAAAATTTTAGAAAATGATACCAGCCTCCTGGGCACAGTAATCACACAGCCTTTGGTTGTCTGGTAGAGAATTCCTAAGACATTAAGTCCGCCTTTGACCTTTTTTGCAAAAAAACTTCAAAAAATTTAGTCAGATTGAATGGCTTTCACGAGGTTACATAGCATGGCAATAATTTTCAGTTGAAAGAAAACTCTGACTGGCGCAAATGGACCTTAGATTAATTAAAAGCATTATAGTTTTTTTTAAATATAAAATATGCGCTCAAATAAATGAATTAATTTTGTTAAATGAATTCATTTATTTGAGCGCATCTTTCAATCTTGTTAGAAGAATAGAATAGAATAGTATATTTGTTTGTTAAACAAAGGTATATATATAAAAAAGATCTTAAACATTTAAATAATAAAAATATCGTGGTATAGTGTTTGTAATCGAACTCCTCCAAAACGGCATGACCGATTTTTATGTTTCTTTTTGTGTTTATTTGGTAGGTCTGAGAACAGGTCACAGGTTATATGTTTTTTTTATTTATGCGGCAAAACAACGTTTGCCGGGTCAGCTAGTTACTATCATAATATAAAATAATAAAAATACCAGCCTATTACTATTCCACTGCAGAGCAAATGCCTCTTCTGATATAGAGCTCGTGCTCGATGCGGATTGGCGCTTTTAGAGTCCTTTAAATTATGCCCATCCCTCACAATGTTTCCCTTTACCGATGTCAGTAATGGCCAAGATAAACTTAAAAAGCACATACGAATTGAAAAGGTCACATTCGTACTTGGCCCAGTATCGAACTTGCAACTTTTAGGCATGAGAAGCGGGTGTCTAAAAAACTGGACCATCACAACAGAATTATTATTGTAACTATATGTTACACCTAGTTTTAACCGGTTAGAACTAGATGTAACCGGTAGCAGTTGGTTAAACTTAGGTGTAGCCTGCGAGCTCGGGACTTGGGGCAACAAATCATTGAGTAGAAAAAGACGGTCGACGATACATATAGAAGCAACGTGAATAATGTAATCAGTATTTTGTAAAAACTTGATTTAAAAGAGTGTCCGTGGAGTTTCTTGCTCGTTCTTCTCCATAAAGACCTACGCTACGTTTTGGAACGAGCAACTTGCTTCATTTTTCTGACTGACTCTTTGACAATTCAAAAGTGCCTGTAATGGTTTAATTGAAATAAATGCTTTGACTTTGACTTTGACGTTAGAACGACGGAGCCTCGATGCGCGGGGCTCCTATTTCTGTCTGCAGGGTAAGGAACCTAACCAAACCAAACCTCGGGGTACCCCTAACGTCGGTGTGCGGCTGCACCTAGTTCTAGCCGCTATGATGAAGGCTAAACCTAGTTCTAACCGAAGATAAGTAGGATACATCTAAGTTTAACCGCATGCGACCGGTTGCACCTGGTTGTAACCGGCTAAAACTGGTGTAGCCGCACTTCGGCTAATAGCCGAAACATATATAAAATTATCATTATAATCTTGATAACACATAAAAGATATGTAGTAAAAGAAAATACACATTCTGGTTACCCTCACATAAATATGAGTCGAGTTACCTTGCCATCAGTCACTGCGCTGTCAACAGAGAGGTTATTGAAACATCGGCTTGTAAGGGATATTTGGCCTTGGGTCGACATTCAAATAATAAATATAATATAGATACCAAGCAATATCAGGTTAGACCTGGAAAGAGTAAAAACAAAAGAGCGTCCGTGGAGTTTCTTGTTAGTTCTTCTCCATAGAGATCTACCCTACGTTTTGGAACGAGCAACCTCAGATTATGAAACAAAAGGCAAATAGACCGCGCGGAACACTGACAGTGGTAAAGCATATAAATTCAAAAGCCAATACCTACGCTACGCTAAAGCTAATCTCGTGATTGTATTCGCTTTTAAATTTCTATTTGTATTTGTTATTTTTAACGTTGCGGAGCTTCGTGCTGTACTAACTCGTGTCAGTATAGCACAAAGTGCGATTGTAGGTATTCGCTTTTGAATTTATATTTGCTTTGGTGGCTTCACTCAGTGTTCTGCGCGGTCTATCTGCCTTTTGTTTCATAATCTGAGCGAGCAACTAGCTTCAACTTTCTGATTAACTAACTGACTGACAATTCAAGAGTGCCTGTAAATGGTTTTATGAAAATAAATACTTTGACTTTGAAAGTGCTAGAGCTTTCTATGACGGAGTGGAATCTGCTAGCAGAAAAAGGCACAACTCACTAATTTTACCGGTAATCAGCGTCACTGAGTTCCAGTTTAAAGAGTATTTGTGCTGGTGTAATAATAGGCACCTGAGACATTTTAGCTTGGCCTCTGGAAAGGCAACGGATCTGCGAGGTCTCTGGTATTAGGAGGATTTGTCTGTAGGAGGCCACTAAATATCAGGCGGGCTGGTGAGTTATGGCGTACTAGAAGTCGGAGGTTCTTTTAAATTAAAGAGGGGAAAACGAGAGAAAAACTGTATTGATTTTGACAGCGTCGGTTAGGTCTCCACTTAAAATCTGTCATAGTATTCTCGCGATTAATCCCCTTATATGACACGGGCAATTAATTTTCATTCATATCCGATATTCTTCTATCTAAAGTTAGCTGGAACGGGTTCAAACGTGGTATTTGATCTGAAAACCGTTCGCTTGGAACTGTCGGGTCTGTTTAAATTCGGTCACAAGTTTCTTCATTATCAAGTATCTCTTCTCCCTAATTTTAAGGGCATATTTCATTAAATCAAATTCTTCTGTCTGTGCTATGCGCGTATGTAAAAAACATGCAGTTAGTTCTGCCTAAATGATCAAATTTTTACCAATTTACGAAGCAATTGTAACGATTTTGAATATTTAATGCTGATTCAATGTAATTATACTTTATGAAGTTTTAGTGTACATTCAACTGTAGTGACTGGATAGTAATTTGACATATTTGTCGCATTTAAATCATTTTATATGTAACTACAGGGCCTGGCAGACGTTGTCCTGCAACCCGACTATAGCGCTACCTGCCGGGTCCAATTGTGAATCTAAACCATTCTCGAATCCATTGGAACACACACAAATAAATTCAGCAAAATCGATCCACCCGTTTAGGAGGAGTTCAGTTTCATACACACGCACAGAATTTTATATATAAGACTAGACGGATGTCCGTGACTTCATCCGCGTGATTTTTGGTTCATTATCATCATCATCATCATCATATGAACCTCTAGACGCCCACTGCTGGGCATAGGTCTCCCTCAAGGGGGGTTCTGCCGTAATAGCCATGCTTGGCCGATGCATGTTGGCGATCGCAGTAGGTGTTATGGTACTCAGAAGGACGCTGCTGCCCATCCTCTGGTCGATATCCCTCTGTCGCCTTCTACGACACCCACGGGTAGAAGTGGGGTAGTGCTATTCGCGGCTGGCACCACACTGCTAATTTTCGGTTATCAGTGGGGATTTTTTTAATTATAAATCTTCGCCTACCACAGAGGCGGTCTCTACGCCAAGCAACGATATGTAAATCAAAGACTTCAGTAGTTTATATTCATGTACATAGTAGCATAGTAGTATGACAGGCTGGTGTCCGCTGCTCCACGTCTCAGTAGTTTATTTCATACCCATACATTGTGACGCAACTTAGCACATATTATCAGGTAGAAAATAATTCTCACAGCTTAACTTCAATAATAATGCAACCCTGTTTTTGTAAAAAAATATTGCTTGTTTTTTTATTATTTTTGATGTGAAACATCTATAGCCGCACGTAAAACCGATATCTGGCGTGGCGACGCGTCGCCACGCTATATGATGGTATATATATACAGTCTATATACAGTAGTGTGTACGGTATGGCGACGCGTCGCCATGCGTAATCGACTGTGCGATTACCGAAGTCACTGATTAAACGAATTAAGTAGTCACGATTTGAAATAAATTCGTAAATTTTTGTATTTAATGAAAATAAATGTTTATTCAATAAAAAGTCATCGTTATCTAGAAAAAAAATCGTAATATTTTATTTTATCATTATGACATATTTAGTTCCTATCACAATCTGTTCTTTTCTGCATATTACTTTTACAAAATAATGTCGATGTTTTACATCTGCCAGGCGTCCTGTGACGGCTCACATTTTTTTTTATTGTATCTAATGAGTTTCTTGCAAATTCATCTCCATAGAGACGTACCTACATTTTGTAGCTTCAACTTTTCTGACTAACTAATCAAATCCTTAACAATTCAAAAGTGACCGCTAATGGTTTGATTGGAACCAATGCTGTGACTTTGACTTTATGAGGCAATTTTAGTCACTTCTAAGAGCGGGAAGCTTCAACTATACATTATTGACCGGTAATAGACAAAAATGGCGCTAACTATCGTCAAATCAAAAAAATGGGTTGTTACACAGAATCGTACGTCAAAAAGATACTATTACCATATAACCGACCAGTCAACGTAATTTTGTGTTGTCAAACAGCTACTTCAAACATCAAAATATTATGGAATCTCGTTTTGAATAACTTTAACTGACGGATTTTTATGTCATGAAACAACCCGTTACATTTAACGTACGTTAAACATCTCACGTTATAGTAACTTTTTAACCGTAAACCGTAGTCCGTATGCAACGTTAACCGACTGTTTGAAACAACCCGCCCTAAGTACGTTCGTATTCTAATCTCAGTCTTAAACTGTAAAAAAATTGACCTCATCTTCTGACAAGAATTTGACATTGATTATGGCCGAGATGTGTGGCCTTCTACTCTTGACCAAAGAGAAACTTTCCGCAATATTCTACAACAAAATCTAGTCTACTATTTTTCTCCGGTAGATTTTTAGCAAAATTCCGTTTGCATTAAAAGGCTTGGCGAACTAAGACTTAGTTCGCGGGTAGCTTGTCCGGTACGTGACCAAAATACAAGCGGAATTACGAAATAGGGGCACGAAATACTTGTTTAGGATTTTCCGGGTTCTTAAGTTAATGTAGTGTTTATTGTATTGGTTGGAAGTGACTCTGCCTTGTACGTTCTTGTAGTCTTAGCTTTAATTGTCAGTAGAAATATAGCTTTTACTACACAAATTCACTCGCGTACATTTTCTTCATTGTCACCTCAGATGATGAAACAAAAGGCAGATAGACCGCGCGGAACAGTCAGAGTGAAGCCACCAAAGCAAATACAAATCAAAAGTGAATACCTACAATCTCGTGGTTGTATTCACTTTTGAATTTGTATTTGTTTTTTTTTTAACAATGCGGCGTTTCGTGCTGTAATGACTCGTGTCAGTACAGCACGAAGTGTGATTGGAAGTATGCGCTTTTGAATTTGTATTTGCTTTGGTGGCTTCACTCTGAGTGTTCCGCGCGGTCTAACTGGAGACTATTATCATCATCATTTCAGCTTTCTATAACTCGACCGCGTAACTGGAACCATTCCTGAGGTAGCTGCGCGGTGCGGGAGGGGTGACAGTTGTCACGAGTTGACGTATCAGTTAGCTCTCGCATCACGTCATCACAACTCTAACGAACCGCATAGCTACCTCAGCAACGGTCTCATATAAGTGTTTGGGCTTTAGAGGTCCACTGTTGGACATAACGCGGCGTCTTACGTGGGCGATTCAAAGCGAACGCGAAGCGGCGCGAGTACAACAAACAGTAGAAACCTATTGAAGTGTCCTACGTTGTCAAATGAACGTTGGGGGCGGTGCGGCGCGGCGCGAAGCGAAGCGAACGCGATCAGTATGTCTATTCTGTTACAATCTCCACACGGCGAACACCAAGGTGAAGTGAGCTGTTATCCGTCCGTCTGCTTTGTCGATCCCTAGCTTCGCGACGGATGACAACTCACTTCAGCTAGGTGTTCACCGAGGGAGATTGTAACATAATAGTACTACAGTTGGCTTGACATTTTCACGCGTAATGGGTGCGATGCCGTGGTTTCTTCTTTGTAGTAATGTGGGAAGTAGAAATTTTAATATAATTCTACACAAGATCGTCCTATATAAGGTGATAAAGGGAACAAAAATTATTACAACCAGTTAATATCGTATCATGACATGTACAGAGCTCACTGAACGAAGGCGGGCGGTTCGCGCGCACGTAGGACAGTACCGCCGCGCGCCGCTTCACATCGCTTCGCGTTGAATTCGCCTGTCACCGCATCGCTTCGCTTCGCAATCGCGTTCGCTTTGAACCGCCTACGTAAGACGCCGCGTAAACCTTCTCCGTGTCGCGCCATTTTTTCCGGTCCTCTGCCTTCCGCTCTAGCCACCACCGGCTAACTTCTTCAGGTCCATCGGAAATATAATTAAATTTAAGTCTTGCGGATCGTGAATGTTTTTAAAAATAAAGCACTGCACGTAGCTTCTTATTAGCTAAAGAGTTTTTCACAATTGGACCAGCAGTTCCGCAGATTAGTGAGTTGAAATAAAAAAATACTTTTCAATTTTATAACAAATAATAATTGTTTATATACCTTTACTGTACCTATATTTCTTACTGTATACATACGGGTCTATACAGTAGGGGTCAATGCAACGAGACCAGCAATGTGCATGAGCAGTATTTATTGCTTTTTGATAATAAACCAAAACAGCAGAAATAGAGTTAAAAATGGTTGTGCAAGATGTAATTCTGCTCGGCATCTTTATTATATTGCACGCGTTTGCACTTTTTTTAACTCTATTTTTTAATGTTACAGTTCATTATAGATTAATCAATGAAACTATTCGACCGCGTTGACCGTAACTCAGCGATACGGTAATGCTCTCATTATTAATAGTACTTTCATTATATTCCATATACAGCCATTGTTACATACAAAAATAGGAAAATAAATAAATAATAACAATCTAAAAACTCATATTATTCAAATTGTTTTCTGATTGATTGCCAATCAATCATCGCAAGCAATATTTTTGATTGATTAGCGTTATTGCTACACCTGCGTGAGACGGTTGGTCGGAGAGCACTCCAGTTGATTGTTTAAAATAATATTCTAAATATCGATGTTTTTGCGGCATAGTACTTAGAAGTCTCTGGTGGTTTGGTTGCTTGTGTGTTTCGCAAACGCATCCACAAAACAGAATAAATTCCTAGAGTGTGACGAAGAAGGTTGCGGGGCCAACTGGACGGGTTCCTCCAAAACTGAAGAGTTGAAACACACAGAATCGAGAAAGATGGAAGGTACAGAGAGGAGTTTTTGTCCAGGAGTGGGAAAGAATAGACTTAGAAAAAAAAGGGAAACACAAAGGTTCCAGGTTATGGGTAAGACCTAAGTTCACTTTTTGTAATATATTTATTTGGTTCATCTTATTATATAAGCACAGTATAATTATTAGTACTATCGTATAGTAGCGACACGCTCCGCCCCGCACTGAAACACTGTTCCTCTGTTCAAGGGCTGACTCGTGGCGCGTAGAAATGTGTATTCGCTCATTTGCGAAAAAGAAAATCGCAATATTTTATATTACTTATATAAATTAAATAGTTTATATTTAAAAACAAATAATAATATATCATCATCATCATCATTTCAGCCGAAAGACGTCCACTGCTGGACATAGGCCTCCCCCAAGTGGCGCCATATTGACCGGTCCCGTGCGACTCGCATCCAGCGGATCCCCGCAACCTTTACCAGGTCATCGGTCCACCTAGTGGGAGGCCTTTCAACGCAACGTCTTCCGGTTCGCGGTCGCCACTCTAGAACTTTTCGGCCCCATCGGCCATCTGTTCTGCGAGCAATGTGCCCTGCCCACTGCCACTTAAGTTTGGCAATTCTTCGGGCTACGTCGGTAACCTTGGTAATAATATATGAAATTATGTAATTTTATTATGAACTACGACGTATACATGCACGTACCTGTTTTAAATAAAATACCATGAAATACAAGTTGGAAGAAATAAATAAAAAACTAAAAGTATTGTGGAATACTGTGTAAATCTTTCCCTCATCAAGCGTCATTCCCTCCTAAATGCAATGAGGAAATGACAGTGAGGGAATGACGAATTTTAACCAAAGCTACAAACTTCTTTGTACGTATTTACTGACCTATTTGGAAGTTCGAATTTCAAGAATCGAGTACCTACATGAGAGAGAGAAACACTTGCGTTGAGGCCGGTATCGCGCGCTCGCTCGCTCTCGCGCGCTTGCGGTGGCAATGACAGCCCTAGCGATATTAACGCTTACGCACGCACGTATCTGTACAGTCTGCTACTTTGGTAGTTTTGTAGGCAATTATATCGTTTCGTTTGTATGAACTGTCGCGGGTGTGAGGTGTGATATAAGACTGTTGCAAAAAATCTCAAGGGGCAACCTGTATCTGCAGGGAAAATGAGGGTGTGAGGAGCTGTCAATATAGAAGGGGTGGGAAGACGGTTCATCTGGTAGAGCACTAGTGTCCACTGCTAGATAAGATAATAATAATAATTCTCCCAACAGAATTTCGGGCACGGTGGCCAATCTCAATGAAGACTAGCAACAATAAGTACGCAGGAGACATAAGTGCACAAATGTGTGCGCAAACATACCTAGGTGTACTCCCTCTTCCTCACTCTCATAGTCCGTTGGGACGGCAATCCGACACGACTGAGGAAAGATCAGACGCAGGAAAGGCTTAACAAGCTTTTCGAGCCTTGGGGTGTTACACTGCCACCTTCCGAACTCCAGGCTGCTACTGAGAAATTTCTAATGGAACAACCCAACAAAACTTTGGCAATTTAATCCAGGAACCTCCCTACGCTCATCAGTTGCGTTGACCTCGAGAACAACGAGGCAGTTACAGCAAACAGACGACTGCAGCAGTGGGTGTCTTTGGACTTAAATGATCTTGATGGATTCATTTATTTACCCCCTGTGAGGGTAGACCAATTTAGATATCAGCACGCGTAGCATGCCCACGCTATATCTACGGAAGAAAAGGTGGCGGTGGCGGTGGAGGCGTGCTGAGTCAGTTATTGACCACTGGCCTACAGGACGATGAGGATATGGACAGGGAGTGATGGGCGCTGTATTTGAGAGCTAACATGATTGCCCGCAAGTTCAAGAGTGCCTCTAAAGAGGTCAAACGTATTTAGTGCTTACTGCACTTCTTTCTACACTTGCTGTCTGCGGATCATTATTATATTCAAAAATCATACGGCGCCCTTCGCGTCAGTATTCTGGCTGTTGATGGGGTTGCTCCGATACTGCAGCGCATAGGGAATGTTCGCTGAAGCTCGCGTGAACTGTTTCTACTCGGTGATGTAGAAGCGGTGCGCATCCTTGTTCAGTATGGAGCGGGGCAGCTCCAACATCATTATGTCTATGATAGCGAGCAGGCAATTGTACGTTTGTGAACCACTGCCGAAGGGTTTCGGCTGGGCCTGTCACCTTGCCGCAATGATGTCAAAAACTGTTCCTGTAAGTGTAATACTAACGTAGTTTGTAAGTATATTGTTACTAACACTATGAGTCTTGTTGCTCGAAATAAATGATTGTTATATTATTTATACCACTTATAGTTGTATCCAAACATTTGGCTCTGCAAACATTCTCCACTGTTCAACTCTAAGCCTTCCATATCCTGTGTACTATTTACCTTAGTTATGTACTTTAGCTCGTCGTTGTGTCTGGGGTGCGTCCCACGCTATATTTATCGGTTCAGGGTCGGCACTCAAGGACTTGTCTGCTCTAATGGCCGTCGGTCTTTTGATGGCTGACTAGCTTGGTCTTCAGCTTTCTGCTGGGTTTCGATCCTTGTAGTTCTTTTTGGGAATATCTCATTACAGCAACAAAAAATATACAAAATAAAATTTGCTGGTTTAGACCAATTTAGTTTTAGAAGTAGACTGAAATAAAAGCTAAAAAAAAATGTTTTATGCTAAGTGGCATGCCACCAGCCCTTTAAAACTGACAACAAACGGTTTTTCGCTTGTACACAACTAAAAAGCTCGTACAGCTTTGGACTTATCTACGTCTGGATCCCAGAACGGCCAGTCATTTTCTGGAGACAACTTTGAGGAAAAATATGTGTACTTGCTAGTTTCAATGCTGGACTTTTTATCAGGTCTTTTGAAGGTACTTTACTCACTTACGATCAAGAGAGAGGACTGGTTTTTCAACATGTTTTAAAGGATATTGTTTTAACTATTATTCGTTATTCTCCGTCATTTTCTTTAGCCATCTTTAAAGCGCCTTAGAAAAAAATCGAAGTTCTGACGATTCCGGAATTTTGGATACTATTTAGTACAGGTCAACAGTTTGATGTTTACTGGATACAGTAAAAGGTAATGTCCTGCCATTGTTTGACCCTTAAATTGATCTCCCCACGATCCCATTTCTTCTTAATTACCGTCATTTCCTTATTCGAGAGCATTCACTTAAATTCTTCCATTATTCCACGCTAAGTTAGAAGTTGGCCTTGCAATGTTGCACGAAAACAACAAAATAATCGTTTATTTTGTCCCTCCGTTGGCTCATTACCGCTTGCCATGACATTTTCCCGTTCAAATATTTGCAATGAACCGCTATTACTGTGTTGTTGACTGGAGTTATGTTTAATTTTTTGTTTATCAGCAAAGGCAGGGCGTTTTGTAGAACGTTTTGTAAGACAAAATGTTTTGTAAGGATGATAAACTCAAAAATTAACTTACATGCTGACAATTATGTGAAGCCCCTTCAAACAATGTTTCTACAACATCTTGCTGGCAAAATTGCCGCGCTTCATTGTTTGCAACATTTATACCGCACCATAAAACATATTGTTAACGACTACACGTTTATTTTCTACGGAATGTCCTCTAGCAGGTCAACCTAAGAAGTTGTCGGCTGCTATACCGGACTTTCCTGTGTTGCCTTAAAGTGAAGTTAAGGCCTCCAGACAGGGCTAAACTACCTTTATACAAAGCGACTATGCGCTAAGGGCATCCCCTGTGAGGTACGAGCCTCGGTTAAAGTAGCCGAGGAAGGCAGCAAAGGGACAGGCTGGATCGGATTTCACGACAACGCACATGTACGCGGTATTACATCAATGCTGAGAAATAAAAACAGCCAGTCAGATTTCTCTTCTTAGCCTTCTTTGACATGAGTTGACAAGTTTGACTACACAGACATCGAAAGTGAGAGGAAAAATTAATACAATTAAAAAATAGGCGCAATTCAATCTATCAGTGTCTCAGTCTCAATCTGACAAAAATGACTTGTTTTACTTACATTTTTGACTAGATTTTAACATTGATTCTTGCGACAAAATGTAAAATGTTTTCAATGACGAGATTTGACCTTCTATACACTTTAATGCTTATTATAATTCTTTCTTACCAAACGCCAATTTCCTTCGATCTTAAAATTAAAGGTAACTGCACAATGACCTGACCTTTAATAAAACACGTTCTATACGACTTTCCTTTATGACATAATAGAACCAACGACATGCAACGTACTCCGATCCTAACATAATCTTTCTTTCTTGCATTCTTTCGTACATGCGCGCAGTAGTCTGTGTATTCGACCTTCTTGAAGGACGTCCTCAATATGGTACGTGCACTTTATTTTCTAGGGTGACAAGGCAAAATATATTAACTAACTGAAGTGGCGAATAACTGTGTAACACAAAAAAAAAATAGGATCTTATTAACACAATTGGAGTGAAGTTAAGCCACAAAGTTTATGGTTAGACTGACTTTATTACTAAGTAGATGTTAAAGGAGGCCTAAAAAAGAATTTGTTTTTTATAAAATAAGCTGAACTGTATGTCTATTCTGTGACAATCTCCCTCGGTGAACACCTAGGTTATCCGTTCGTCTGCTTTGTCAATCACTAGCATCGAAACGGATGACAGCTCACTTCACCTAGGTGTTCACCGAGGGATATTGTAACAGAATAGCACTGCTGTACGTAACAGTCAAATTAAAATTTTCAATATCACAACGAATAAAATAAAGACTACTTACGTATTTTCTTAATTTTCCGCCCTCAGATTATGAAACAAAAGGCAGATAGACCGCACGGAACACTGAGAGTGAAGCCAAAAAGCAAATACAAATTCAAAAGCGAATACCAGCGCTTTGTAGGTATCGTGTATTTGCTTTATTGTTTCACTCTCAGTGTTCCGCGCGGTCTATCTGCCTTTTGTTTCATAATCTGAGCTTCCGCCGATCTTGTTTAGTTGCGGTATCCAATTGATTTGTTTCTCCGGCACACGTTATGCTTCATTACCTCGGCGCTTTTCTGGTGGTTGCCACTATTGATTCTGGTATACAGGGGTTGCAGAGGTAGGAAAAATTAAAAAAGAAACAAATAATTCAACGGATAGTTCGGTAAGAGACTAACTATGCGATGAATATTTTTTTTTTTTATGTTCCCTACCTTTGCAATCACTATTTTTTAAATACAGAACTGATTGATGCTACTGGCCATCGAGTCGCATTTTACAAAGAACAGAAGTAGAAGCGATAGTCACTTGTTTTACTTCTAGGCACGACGATGTCTATATGGATCTGCAGGTTGGGAACTAGAGTTGATATCAAAGAGACTTTTAGTCAGATCTCAGATCACAACCCTATGTAATTTTTTTATCACTAAAATTTTGAGAAATAAGAAATATGTAATTAAAAAGTTATGAGTACTTGCTAGTTCCTGAGACAATAATTAGCCCAGTATTATTATACTTTCCTTGGGCTGGACTTTAGCCTGACTCTTTTAAGTTCCGACCTTTACCTCCAGTACATCTATACTATATATAATATTATATATTATTTAATATTATAAAGCTGAAGAGTTTGTTTGTTTGGCTGAACGCGCTAATCTCAGGATCTACTGGTTCGAATTGAAAAATTATTTTTGTGTTGGATAGTCCATTTATCAAGGATGGTTATAGGCCCATGCGAAGCAGGGTCGGGTCGCTAGTTTAAATAATGAACAGTTAGTCAACATTAAAAATTATAATTCCAGACTATTATTTTCCCACTACAGAGCAAAATCCTCTTCTGCTACCGATCATTGATCACCAAGCCTGCTCAAGGCGGATTGGCGATTCCAGAATTATTCATTACAAGTTCAGGTTTACTAAAGATGTTTTCCTTCAATGATGTTAGTAAAGGATACCTATACTCCGTTCACAATGAGATTAGACATTTACACAAACCATTTTTACAGTCCCTTCAACAGATTTTGACTTCTATTCCGTAGGCTGGATGACATTAGAGGCAAAAAAGTGGTTACAATAACAACTGTTTACTGCAGTTGCCATTTGTCATGCTACCAACGCAATATAAGTCAAAATCGGTTGAACGGACTGTAAAAAAGGTTTGTGTATATGTCTAATCTTATTGTGAACGGAGTATAGGTATTATGAGCGCCGCGGAACTATTCCACCTCGCGATAGAAAAGGAAAAGTGTGCAGGGGTGTGATTCTGTAAGACCTCATTCTAAACTTCGAACCTGTATCCGCTGTGAGTTTCTTGATTGGCATTCTAAAAACTCGGTTGATAATTCGGATTTACACTAGCGCCACCCTTGCGAGCGTGTCAGCGAGTTGAACTTAATTGACAGGAAGATTTTGACAGTTATAGTGTGAGATGGACGTAAGAAGTGGCATATTCTGTAAGGTAATTTCCCCGTCACTTCGACGCTCACTTCGCTCTCGAACCCGATTCAAAGTGTCAAATATATCAAGGTCATTTTGAACCTTATGCGAAGTGAGAGTGAATAGCGATGTGAGATGCGAGTAGTTGTTTGAATTTTACAGAATCGACCTATAGGGCTGAGTGTCAACCTTCGTAGTTCGGAGAGGCTTTAACAGAAGAAGATGTCAGTGACGCATAAGATAAACTTTAAATATATGTAGGATTTTAATTTGGAACGCACCATGATTTTAAAATATAAGTAGAATATGAATACAGCGACGAGTGAGAGGAAGTATTTTATGTGTTAGAGGTAGAGCAAAAAAAAAGGATGATGACGAGCGAGAACAAGATGTGTAAGACGATTAAAAATTAAAGAAGTTGAACTATTCAATTAAAGATGTTTTTTGAAGTCAAAGTGTTTATTTTGGTCATCTACAACCCCTACATATATCTATATACTAATATTATAAAGCTACAGAGTTTGTTTGTTTGATTGAACGCGCTAATCTCAGGATCTACTGGTTCAAATATGAAAATTCTTTATGTGTTGGATAGTTCATTTATCGAGGAAGGCTATAGGCCCATGCGAAGCCGGGCCAGGTCGCTAGTAAATTGATAAAGTCACTAACGTATTCGCAAGGTAACGCCCGCAATCTTATAAATCTCCATTTATAAGGTGCAATTTAGTTGCCTGTTCTATGCAATAAGTTGGAGCAACAATGAAAGTGGCACCGTCTGAACAGTGTTTAAACGATGCAAGTTTAATTGGTTGCTTCAATTTCATTGTATGCTGCATGCGCAAAACTGGCATTGTGTAAATAAGGCTTTAGAAGCATGCTTCACTGTTCAAAATTATCCAAGGAAAAAACCTTAAGGCCTGAATCTTTAGCTTGTTAAAGGAAGCCCGCCTATTAGTCTGAAGGAGTAATAATCGCGTACATTTGCAACGTAGACGAACCTTGAACCCGGTCCGCCCACGCTCTGTCTTTATTTTGGTGGACGCCCACGCATCGCCAGCCAGCTGATTGTTACGTGATAATAAACTTTATTATTCGGTTGACCTACTTTTCTAGTGGACTCTTTACTATGGCGTATTATAATGAACAGTGTTACAGTCGGGTTTCTGAGAATTTATACTCCATTCACTATAACTTCGTAATGCTATTGTTATTTCCATGTTGGCTGGATAAGCTTGGTTATTTTACGATAAATACAAAGTACTGTAATATTTCTAGTTTTAATTAAAAAAAGAAATAGCAAAACTTAAAAACCAAAAAACTTGGCCTATCGGTTTTTCTGTTTGTTCCGGCTAATCTCTGAAACGGCTGGACCGATTTTAATGGGACTTTCACTGGCAGATTGCTTATGTTAGGCTACTTTTAGTTTAGAAAAAAAAAATAGGGTTCTACACAAAAAAAATATCTATAATAAATGAAGCATAACTAGTTAATCCCTTTTACATGGCAAGCGACATCGTGGCAGGCTCAGGCGAAGATGACGGGCTAATCTAGACTCCTTCGACAAAAAACATGGTTCCAAAAAACTCTGGATAGAGAGAAGTGGAAGGAAAAAAAGAGGCCTTTGCCCTGCAGTGGGGAAATTCAGGCTGAAAAAAAAGCTAACTTATTCTCTTTTGTTGTGATTGGTGGACTACTGAAATGACAATAGCCAATCATGTACGTCGATGCGAGATTGTCAGTATAAAATCGTATAAACTTAAGGCGCTAACAAGCGACTTTTGCAGATTTTAAACTGACAATCACGTCAAAATGTGTTATGTAAATGATTTGAAAAAAATATATGTTAAACTAGAACATACTCTTAATCATTAGTATGTGAATATTTTTGATTAAGTTCATATTAAATAGTTTAATTAAATCGTGAAGTTGTGTCTGACGCGGACAAAACTTTGATAATCACACAAAATCTACTAGGAATATTTAAACGAAATTTTTACTATCTTACAGACAATTTTATTATAATTATATCTTTTAGTATACGCCTATTTTTAAGTTAAAGAATACTATCTTTTATTTAATTTTTCGACTAAACTTCGAAAGTTTTGAACGCAGCGCATACGATTCTCTGGTCGCTCAAGGTCGCCGGCGTATATCGTCTCCTTAAAGAAACTGATGGTGAGAATTTACTAGCACTAGTGGTCGCTTAGAATTTGAAATTCGACCGAATTAATTTGTTTTTATTTTTTATTTAAGTTTACGATTTAGTAATGTAGTGGTAAGTTTATTCTTCATGTATTAATAAATAGATTTAAAATGGCATCGCCATTCCGTTTACCTCGATTGATGATTGTACAAAAAAAATTGACAAAGTAAATACCTATATACTTCCATGATCGGTACCTACTTGAAATACCGACCTTTATGTATTTTTTTCAGTATTAAATTCCAATTCCAATTCTAAGCTCTATCCATAATTCAATACCTACAAAATTATAATACCTGAAATTCAATAATATTTGTAAACAAAAAAAAACATCGCATAAAAACTCTCAGCGTAATACGGAGAAAATGATTCGTGTCTGGTTGCAGTTTTTTATCCCCATACGTCGGGTAGTTCGCTAATTAAACCGACGTCGACCAATCACCGTGTCTGCCTGAAACTGATACACCAATTAGCGAGCGAGCTGAAGGGAAACTGAGAAGATACTAATGAAAACGTATTTGTTTACGATTGTATAGATTTCCTTTAGTAAACAAGGCTTCGGGGAAAATGGAAATCTTTAGATGTTTTTCAATAGACTAATGTAGGATATTGTTATTTTGATAAAGGATTTTTGTAAAGGTCGTGAACGTAAACTGGGTTTAGAAAATTAAAAGGATAGTTTGATAGGGAAGGAGAGGGAGGGATTCATCGATTTTTTCTTGGTTAAACACATAATTACTCCAATCTATGAAGTAGGTTGTAATTTCATTAATTATCCTACAATAAAGGCATTTATTTCTGTTTAACTAAGGATTAGGTACTTCCTGCCACACTAGTGTCTACTGAGACAATGGTGCCGATTCCCTTGTTCACAAACTAAACTAAAATTAGGCATTTGGCATCTCTTACTATCAGGCAGCTGAAGAAAAGGACGGCGACAGACAAGGACTAAGTTAGAGATGTCAAATTAGTTTTTCCCTTGAATTTCACAGTGTTTTTAATCAATACGTTCTGAAATGACAACTATAATTGTATGAACATTTTATATCAACTTAAATTGACAGCTCTTATTAATATAGACTCTTTCCTGTTTTATTGGAGAGAAAGAGATATAAATAGCTTAAAATTAATTTAGTTCGTGCACAACAGAATTGGCACCAATGACAATCTATTTGATATTTATTGAAATTGAATGTATTTTTAATTTATATTGATATTTAAGTGCCAATTAATAGGTTTTAACATTTTTTACCGATGTGAAAGTTTACATAATTCTACCACTTTATGATATTTTCAAAGCTAAATGTGTGCTAAAAAGTAATAATTTGACAATATTAGTCTATAGTTAATATTATAAAATGGTAACATTGGTTTGTTAGTTTATATGTAGGGGGTAATCTCCGAAACTACTCATCCGATTTCAAAAATTCTTACACCAGCACCACCTATAAGTAGCTACTTTCTCCCAGAGGGGTTCCCTACGTGGCTTCGAAAGTTGATGATTGGATTTTTATTATATCGAACACGGTGTGTCTATCTTTCAGTTGTACGGTGTTTTATTTCATCGATGCTTTATTGGTGCGATGTAACGTTTGTGCGAAAAACCCTACAGCGATTGCTCATTAGTTCAGTAATTTATTAGTTCGATACTATGTCAGTGCGAAACGCCTACTGTTGTCCGTGACATTTAATTAATAATCTTATTTTGCATCTTATTTTGCATAAATTCATTTTATTTAAAATAAAAGTGTAATTCCTAGTCGTCTATAATGCAAAAGAAGATTATTACTTTATTAAATGTCACGGACAACAGTAGGGGTTTCGAACCGACATAGTATCGAACTAATAAATTACCGAACTAATGAGCAATCGCTGTAGGGTTACATCGTTACATCACACCAATAAAGCATCGATTAAATAAAACATCGTACAACTGAATGATTGACACACCGTGTTCGATATAATAAAAATCGAATCATCAACTTTTGAAACCACGTAGGGAACCCATCCCTAAGTGCTATAGGCTACATTGCAATGTCAAGAAAATAGGGGTCCATGAGAAATTTCACGCGGAGGAAATCGAGGGCAAGATACAAGTTAAATATAATTAAATATATTTGGTAGCCTTTGGGCAAAACATAGAAGATGTACCTATCTGTTGTAATCTGACCTATGTATACAAATAAAACATTCTGATTCTGAGAAACTGTATGTCTATTCTGTTTAAATCTCCCTCGGTGAACACCTAGGTGAAGTGAGCTGTCATCTGTTCCGATGCTAGGGATTTACAAAGCACTGCAATCAGATGACAGCTCACTTCACCTAGGTGTTCACCGAAGGAGATTGTAACAGAATAGACATACTGGTGATAACTCCATCGGCGAATTTAGTTGAAATGAGGCTTGAGGTGAACTGTCAATACTGCATAATGACATGTCATCTCAACCTCACTTCATCTGCTATAGATGCAGAATAGCAAGTCTTCCTATAACTAGCCACCGCTGGAAGACAATAGAACAATTTTAAATAATTTCCTCCACGAACTCCATTTAGCACACCAAAACATAAGAACTGCTACAATTCCACATACCCTAGATATTTTTTGTATCAAGAAATGTCACACTACGCAGAAATCGATCTTCCATTTCCTAGTATTGTATTGTAAAGTATCAGCACTTAACTCTACGCTGTAACTATTGTCTGGCATTGAAGGAGTCAACGTTGTTTCCACGAAAACTCATCTGATTGCCGACTAACGTGACGCTGAACTAAAGTTTATGGATGCGGCTTTGCAAGGTCAGTGGGTTGAGGTAGACGACGTGGTTTAGTTAGACGATTTTTTTTAAAATTTTAGTAGTTAGGTGTTTGTGCTAACTTGACAAGACTAACGGAATCGGGTTTTTAGAAAAACATAAACAATAATAACAATAGCCGCCTATAATTAATAATAATAATATAATAATAATATGTGGGGACATTTTCACACACGGCCATCTGACCCCAAACTAGGGAGACCCTGTACTATGGGTGTCAGACAGCTGATATACATACACAAATACATTTTTTTTTTGTAAATACATACATATATAGATAAACAACACCCAGACACAAGTGCTCATCACACCAATGTTTACCCTGGGCGGGAATCGAACCCGCAACACGCTGCGCAGCAGTCGATCGCTCAGCCACTGCGCCAACCGTGTCGTTTAAATTGTCCCACTGCAGAGGTCTCTCCTCATACAGAGAAGGCGCAAGGATTGATCGCCACACTAAAAAAACATAATGGTTTAAATAAATGGTTTAAATAAGGTACAACAAACATCCTATATTATCTAACGACGACACGGTTGGCGCAGTGGCCGAGCGATCGACTGGTTCGATTCCCGCCCAGGGTAAACATTTGTGTGGTGAGCACTTGTGTTTGCCTTGTGTCTGGGTGTTGTTTATCTATATATGTATGTACTTACAAAAAAAAATGTATTTGTGTAAGTATATCAGCTGTCTGACACCCATAGTACAGGGTCTCCCTAGTTTGGGGTCAGATGGCCGTGTGTGAAAATGTCTCCACATATTATTATTATTATATCTACATACAATTTCGGTGTGTGAATCGGTTTTTAAAGCAATATTGTGTTTAGAAAGATATCAGTTTTGAATTGTATAAGGTTTTTATAATAAACAGTAAGTTAAATAACAGAGGGCGTTCTGTTAAACTACATCCTTAATTGATTTTATAAAACATATCAGCATAAAAAAAAAACCAAATATGTACGGAGTGTTTGTTTTACGTATCCCGATTTTGTATGATATTTAAAAAATATAAATAAAATTGTGATGGGAATATTTAGGAAATTCATGGATGGTGTAGTATTACCGGTTAAAGGGAACGTCTTTTGTTTTGACATACTATACAATACGGTTCCTTTTTTTTATTCTATTTTTACAATTTCCAGAGTCATAAATGACAATAGCTTTAACATAAACGTAAAAAGTTGTATTCTATTTTTTCCTATCTTATTTTTTTATCCTGTGCTTATAATTCGTACTCACATTCTCAAAGCCATTTCCACGTAACACAGATCATGGGCCACTCTTTCTTCAACTATACTTGACCTTCTGATTCCGTGAGTCGCAACGATTTATCATCTGTTGGCGGGTAGATAGTCCTGCCAACATTTATTATGTTTTCTTTCTTTCTTTCCTGCGATGTCTGTACTATGTCGAGGTCTGAATTTGAAGTTTTAATGTTGTTTGAGTTTTTGTAAAGAGAATTCAAAAGTAAAATCACTTACTAACAGATCAACAATATTCAACAGTTCATACAACAACAGTTCATAGAGTTGAAAATTTTGATAACGTGCAAGATTGTAGTTTCGCGAAGAATAATGTCTTGCACACAATTATAAAGACTATTTCTGAAGTTTTTAGTAAATTTTCGCAAAAATTACTGTAAACTTATCTAGCAAATTGCTACTCTGCTTGCGCTGCCTTTCGTCGTACTTTTCAGATTGTAGGTTTGCAATCATATAATGTTACTCCTGAAATACAATATATTCAAAAAACTTTGGGAGTTGATGATTATTTTTGTAATTAATTGCAGTGGATGAATTGTGTAGTCATTTTCGATTTCTTTTCCAATTGGACATGAGTGCTACAGATTTTTTTAAATTGTTTATTATCGACCTACTAAACCACCGACAGCACTGAAGCTCGGAATAAACTTGTGGTATGGTTGTCACCTATACCACAAGTTTATTCTCAGCTGGGCTTTCTCTCATTATTAATCTCTCTCACTCCTAAAGAACATCATCATCTGCCTAGCCTTTCCTACCAGTTTTTACATGGTGCGATTGCCTTCACAATCTAGATACTGGGTAACATGATACCCCTCCGTAAGGCTGGTTGTCAGACTTTCAGGCTTCTGACTACCGAAGATTTACGTACGATAGCCGGGACCAAAGGCTTTACGTGCTTTCTGAGATACAGAGGGGTCTTGGTATGCAATTGCTGGCCACCCATCCACGGACCGACCGTGGCAAACGTAGCTTAACTATTACCGATCAACTCGTACGGTTTTTACTTAGCCACGAGCCCCCACTTATAGAATTTCCCATATTAAAATGGTTTCCACAAGGAACGATTCTAGGACCCTTGTATTTAACGGCCGACCAAGACTGCAGCAAGCGCTTAACTTAATTTGGCTCTTCTTCTTCCTGCCCTTATCTCATGTTACTTGGGTTCGGCGCAACATGTTTTTGTCTTCCATTCCGTCCTGTTCAACGTCATGCTTTCACAGACTCCTTTTTCATTCATATCATTCCATCACACACAATCCATCCATCTTTTCTTTGGCGTTCCTCTTCCTCTCCATCCATCCAAATTAATATTCATAACTCTTTTGGTCACATGCGTTTTACCCCTTCTCTTCACTGGTTGTGTGAGAGATGTTTTTATTCCATCAATGAATTTTTTGAGTGTATAATGTAAAACTTAGATACTTATTACTATAATTATGACATCTAATTATTGACATCTTATTATTCTTGCTATTTTTTATTTATTTTTTTAATGATTTGACACCATAAAGCCCGTCACATACGTTTTGCTAATGTATTGCTAATTACTACATGTTACAAATCATGCATGCTAATGTAAAATTTTAATATTTGTACGGCTGAAATGCCGAATATAGTAAAACTCTCCTAATCTCCTATGTTGGCTACCTACATTCTTGCAAATAAATATATCATTCATTCATTCATTCACATGCCCATACCAAGACAAACGAATCCCTTTCAACTTTTCAGTCACTGGCGCCGCTTTCAAACTTTCTCTTATATATTCATTTCTCACCTTATCCTTTCTGGTCACTCCACACATCCATCTCAACATTCTCATCTCCGCTATATGCAATATTTTTTCATCTTTTATGCGCTTATCTTATTTTGTATGTGATATAATAGTATAACCATGGGTTTTCTTCGTATAGTACAAATGGCCTTAGGTTTTTGGCCTGTTGTCGTAAGGTAGAAGATTTAAGCAGAATAATTCTGCGTTCCCATTGACATTGTCCATCCGCTGGCTGTGATCCTTTAATCTTCTGTAACGATACTCATTCAGTTAGATAAGGTAACCTATTGTCGCCACGTAACCGACCAGAGGCTTTATGTTAAGACTGTAATATCATCAAACATCACGTTTCATTTGCAGAATATTACCTTTTTCTATTACGATACGAATAATATATATATATAATGGCGTCTACACACTCGGGCGGTCATATCACAGAGGCCAGTAAAACGGCTTAACTGACATGACACTAAACCGATTTTAGTACGGAGTAAGCTTGCTGCAGGAGCTCCACCTTAAGCAGCGTTTGTACTGCAGTAGTTTGGACATGTCTCTAGGTGGGATAACGACTCCTTAGAGCGGCTGGTTGTACAGGACAATATTTGACTGCGGCAGACAGTCTGCTAACAGGGAAAGATGGCGGGAGATCGTGCGGAGACCTGTGTCTGCCTCTACCACTGACGGGGATCACAACTGCTCTGTCAAGAGCAAAACGACAGAGAACAGAGAAGATTGAACTCCGAGAAAGGACATCAGCTACTTTTTAATCCGCAACTTCGTCAGGAATTTGCGAAGCTGTGACAAAGCTAAAGGACAAATATACAAACACACTACAGGTACAAATATTGATTAAACTGACAAACTTATTATAAAATTGACAACATATAATTGTGATAATTTTATTATAACACGTCACTTTTATTGAAGTAAAACGTGAGTCTGAATGCTTGATGTATCAATATCAATAGCAGCAGTACTGTACGGCAGAATATGATTTAAATAAAAACAGTTGAATGTGACATTCAATGGCAATATTGATTAGTGTCATTATCTTATTCTTCGAAACGTTTCAGGGACTTATTGCTCATGACCCTCTACTATGTATGAATACACATGTATAGGAAGGGCAAAGGTTGAAAATAAATCTTTTTATACCATTTTAAAAGGGCACGAGGATACCATTTATGATAGATACTGTAGAATAGAAACATGGAGTTCTAACTTATAAAATCGTATTTCTCTGGCAACGAAATTATTATATCCTACTAGTATTATAAACGAAAAAGTTTGTGAGGATGTTTGGATAAGAACGGAATCAGCTGAAATTTGTCACACATATATATATTGGCGAACACAGTAGGTGTTGCAGTACTCAGAAGGATGCTGCTGCCCATCCTCTGGCATCCATCTCTGCCATCCCTCTGTCGCCTTCTATGACACCAACGGGTATTCGCGGCCGGCAACACACGGCAATCGCCAACATGCATCGGCCAAGCAAGGCGATTACGGCTGAACCTTGGGGGAGGAATGGACTTGAACCCCCTATGCCCAGCAGTGGCCTTCTAAAGGTTGACATGATGATAATGATAACGAAAGATATTGATCTAGCTTAATAGATAGAATATTTTTTACCCATTTTGTGTTCCCTTGAGATAATTTAGAAATTCACTAACAACAAAGTGACACTATGAACTTCACTTACTTGCCAGTCGTACAAATACCGGCTTGCGTGCACCTCTTCGTCGCCTTACGAGCAATTTTAATAAGAATTTCTGGTGTTTGGATCCGTTTGCTTTACCGCATACAAAGTTTAGACTCATGTTAGTTCACATATTGAAAAAATCATGTGATAATGTTGTTCTACGTATGCAGCACTATTAACACCTTTATGTTTTAATGTTAATGTACTATTAATATTCCTCTTTTTTATTGTTTACAACGCTAGTCTAAAAGATTACCAAATGGTCTCATTGTGTTTGTGGAGAACGAGTTTCACATTTGTTTCATTTCTATATTCTATCTTTTTGTAATTCTTAAGGGCGCACCGAGCTTCTGGCGCTAATCGATTTTAGGTATTCTATGCGCTCCGTGTATGTGTGCGTAAGGCACACAATCGCGCGCCGCGCGACGCCGCGCCGCACGCGACACTCCGTGCGTCGATCGACTAGCGAGGGTGCTACAGTATTTACGAATTATAATGCTGGCACTTCACATGGCGTATTTGGGCAAATATTCGCCTTATTTGGATAATACAAAATCGACTATATTTCAATGCGCATAGGGTACATTTTGTATTATCCAAATAAGGCGAATATTTGCACAAATACGTCATGTAAAGTGCCGGCATAACACCAATAACGATTTCAAATATCTACTTTTATTAAAAAAATATTTAAACATTTAAATACTAGTTTAATAATTACTATTTATCTTACTACTTATTATTTTAATAATTTACTGTGGGTAAGTAAGTAGGCACCTATCCTAGGTACTTTCTAGGTAAGTACCCATATAGTAATCGAATAATACTTACCTAATTACATTTTATGATAGTATAGGTATATTCTAAGTACAATAGAAACTCTAAAAAGTGAACTCATTATTGTAAAATAATAGAACAGCTAAGTAAATAGGGTAAACATCTCAGTAGTCGACCCTTTATTTTCAAATTCAAAAATATTTATTCTATAATGTAATTTCAATACTTTTTAAATGTCAAACCAGAACTTAAAAAAAAATTACATAGATGACGTAATTAATTCAAATTTTAATTTAATTTCTTCACCAAAACTAATTTATCTAATATAACTAAAAATTAATTTAATTTCTTCACCAAAAATTATACACAGATGACGTATTAGTTTCATAATTTTTGGAGGATTGGCGCAATTAGTGTAGGTAGGGTATGTAGACTCAGACCAATTAAAAGTATAGACGGAACATAGCGCTCATAAAAGTGTGGCAAGTAATATGAAGACGATTCGGTGATATTATTATGAAGACGGCCGCTCGGTCACAGTAATCTTTTCTGTGGCTCGGTAGTCTGCCGCGCCGGCGCCGCGAGTGATTGAGAGCGCATGACGTAGTTTTGGTAAAATGAAAATTGCGAAATTATGCCGTCGCGTGCCAGTCATAAACCGCTGCAAAAAAAATCACGTTTTCTAAATAAGTATAAAGGGATTACTTTTCACAAGTAGGTAACGGATTTTCTGCATAGTTTAAACAAAATCGCAAAAGTAGTTATTTAAATATTTATTTTATTAAAAAAAAACATTTCTCCACTTTAGGAATTACTCCTGTGTCGTTTACAAACATATAAACTCACATACACAAACAGCCAGACCCGGAACAACTATCTGTAGGCCATACAAATATTTGTTCAGTGCGGGAATAGTATCCACGACACGCAGTGCAGCAGTCGATCGCTCAACCACTGCGCCAACCGTGTCGTCGAAAAATATATCATTAGGTACACATACGGTGTGCGTTTCGACCGTGCGGCCACGGCGATATTTCGAAAAAAGAACTATTCCAAGATTATGTACAATTTTGTGGAAGCTGATTCCCAAAACCATAAATTTGTCAAAGTTATGGTTACAAAGTTATAAGGGTTTGAACGTGGCCGCGCCATTGAAACGCAGAGAACCACGCGGCCACGGAGATCTTTAAAACTAAGCGTAGCAGAGACCTGAAATTCAGGTAAATAACAGATAGAATTTGTAAAAAAAATGTAAAAATACAGAAAAAAATCTTAGGTTTTATACTTTAGGAGCTGCAAGACAAAACCCCCATGGCCGCGCCATTGAAACGGTGAATAACACGTTATCGCCGATATCACGCTGAAAATGCATCGCAGACGTCTGAAATTCATTGTAAAATCTAGATTTGAATTTGTCGAAATTTGAAAAAATGCATCAAAATATCCTAGGTTTATATTTTCGGACCTGTAAGACTAAAAAACCCCATGGCCGCGCCATTGAAACGGTGGAAAACACGTTATCGCCGATATCTCGCTGAAAAAGCCTCGCAGAGGTCTGAAGTTTTTTGTAAAACCTAGATTTGAATTTGTCGAAAATGAAACTAAGTTATGATTATCTATCGAAAAAATCAAGGGTTAGCGAGATCTTTTTCTGTAAACAACACCAACATGGGGTTTTTGTCTTGCAGCTCCTAAACCTAGGATTTTTTTCTGTATTTTAAATTTTTTTTTACAAATTCAATCTGTTATTTACCTGAATTTCAGGTCTCTGCTACGCTTAGTTTTAAAGATCTGCGTGGCCGCGCGGTTCTCGGCGTTTCAATGGCGCGGCCACGATCAAACCCTTATAACTTTTTAACCATAACTTTGACAAATTTATGGTTTTGTGAATTAGCTTTTACAAAATTTTACATAATCTTGGAATAGTTTTTTTTTCGAAATATCGCCGTGGCCGCGCGGTCGAACCGCACACCACTTACAAAGTCACAGTATTATTATGGTTCACCCTTGTTTGGTCGAACAATGTTTGATACAATATTACTAAATCGAACAACGTTTAAGAAAATCATCACTTAGTACAATATCGTTTGACAGAATTTTCAGTTCGTCGAATATTTATTTGCTATAACAACATTTGTGCTAATGATCAAAAGGTATAATGTTCATTTCATGTAATGTTCAGATGGTATAACATGTATTTTATCGAATATTCAATTGGTGTAAAATATTGCAGAAAAAAATATATAACTATAAATCGAAACGGGTAGATTAGGTTAAGTGGTGACGACACAACGCGCGAAGGCGAGCGAGCGCAGCGAGCGTGCCGCGTCAGCGGCCGCCTAGCGCCAGATGTCCTCAATTGCGTAGCAAATTATATTTAGACATTTGTTTTGGCATAAATTAAATTCACATAATGTTACTAGGCATAATGTGCAAATCTATTGTGCCACGCTAAATCAATGTCTTCAAAAAACAATAAGATGTGGTACAAAAGTTAGTGACAGAAACGAATCGTTGCAAACCCAACTCCACGTAGTCTTGTCTGCCCTACTCCTAGAGTGTAATCTAAGCCCGCGTAGGCGCGGAGGGGCAAGGCGGCCCGCGGGCTGAGGAGCAGGTGGTTTTAACGCTCGCCACCGTGGCTGAGGCTGGCCGGCGTAGCCGGCCAGCAAGCCGAAGCTTCGGTGGTGAGCGTAAAACACATCTGCGACGATAAGCTCGCGTGGGACCGCCGGAGCCCCGCAGCGTCGGAGCCGTGACAGAAACCATGCCTGCTGCATGTTTGCTTGCATGCTGCATGCTTGCTTGCATGCTGCATGCTTGCCGCATGCTTGCCGCATGCTTGCTGCATGCTTGCTTACATTCTGCATGCTTGCTTGCT
The DNA here is from genome assembly GCA_947361185.1 of Charanyca ferruginea. Classification (NCBI taxonomy): domain Eukaryota; kingdom Metazoa; phylum Arthropoda; class Insecta; order Lepidoptera; family Noctuidae; genus Charanyca; species Charanyca ferruginea. Next base: position 23,464,719 of record OX376059.1, on the reverse strand, counting down.
GCATGCATGGTGTATGCTTGTTTACATGTTTGCGTGGTTACTGCATGCATGGTAAAAATATGTTTTAATATCATTATGCGTAAATCATTTATGCTTTAGAATGTTAACCTTAATCATTATTATGATTAGAAAAATTATGCGTAAACTGTTATACGTAAATAATGTTATTGCGTAAATATGATTAGGCTAATAGTAATTATTAATGAACTAAATATTCGATACGATCTTTCGACTAAATCATTATTAGTCTAGTGAAACATTAGTTTAAATAAAATTAGTGCATTTGAAAATTCGGTGAAATGAAATTTGTTCAAATGAAATTAGTAATCAAATTAATAATTATGCTAAATAAAAATTTACCAATGAATTATTCGGTCAAATGAATAATTCTACGAAATGACTTTATTGCAACTAAAATTCGCCGAAGTGATTTTCGACGAAACATTGTTCGACCAAACAAGGGTGAACCTATTATTATTGTCTTCAAAATGCTCTGTTTCTCTTTCTATACTAGCCGACAGTGAAATGCCAACAACTGGTACATTTACCCTATAATTAGAAAAAAGATACAGAGAACGATTCAATTTAGCGAATTTGCCCACCCGTGGTGTATTGTTGAAATATCGTAAATAGTACTTAGTTATATTGTTAGTACGTAGGTACAGACACCAGCCCATCAAGCCGTACCTAATTGACAAATTTTCCTAATATAATATGATATGAATATGAACCTTATTCTTTTGTAATCAAGTTCAAAATCTATTAAAGTTTGACAGATTGTTGTGGCTTGATGTGCTCAGTGCTGACCTCAGTACCTAACCGAGTACTTAGGTACGAAACAACAGGAGTATTCTCTTTGAGTTCAAAATTCTCAGCCTGTAGACGTCTTGCTCTAGAAAGATACATTTTGGCTAGTGATCGATGAATCGATGATTTTGGCTGAGCGATTGACTGCTGCGCAGCGTGTTGCGGGTTCGATTCCCGCCCAGGGTAAATATTTGTGTGATGTTCATTTGTGTTTTCCTTGTGTTTGGGTGTTGTTTATCTATATAAGCATGCTTTTGAAAAAAAATTTGTGTATTTATATCAGCTGTCTGACACCCATACTACAGGGTCTCTCTCAGGTTTGGGGTCAGATGGCCATGTGTGAAATGACCCTACATATTATTATTATTATTTTTAAATTGTTTATAATACATCCCATTAAAAAAATAACGTACCACCCTGTAACGCAATCAGATACGAGTTTTACTTAAATTATTTTTTCATTGTAAGCGAATAGAATTCTGTTTTCGCCAACCAATTCTTTTCTTTGTTTACTTTGTTCTCCATTTAAAATAAATTGAATTAACATAAAATTCTTCGTTATATTTTTAAAACCGTGCGTAAGCGTAAGCGACACAAGCTCCCCGTCTGATGGCCGAAGCAAGACTAAAGCGGACAGGAGGGAAGCGTGGCGGCTCTAGTTAGAATGGGTAGAACACGAGTTAATTTAGGTATTTCCTTCGTATTATTAAAACAAATACACATTTTGAAAAAGTAAAACAATTATGCGATAGAGAACATGTAGTTTTGTTATTATTTAAAAACAGATGACCTTTCGTGAAGTATTTACGACGTAGTAAGGGTTTATTTTGTTTTTAAGAGATTACTTTGGATTTTTTTTCTATCTAGAAAACTTCAAGTGATCGTGTTTCTAACGCCTGTGAAGTATAGAGTGAATCCTCTAATATCTTATATATGAATTGCATGACAAAAGGATAAGTAATAACGATGTAACAAGGAATCAAACGAACGCAATTATTTAGCAATTACGTATCGTTCCTTCGGTACCCCCTTAATGTGTAATTGTTTGTTTTCCCGAATAAATGAAATAAAATATTTCAACTAATTAATGTATTAGGTTAACAATTCAAATGAATAGCGCTTAAATCACTGGACTTTATGGACTAAAACCTTCTTGCCCAAGGAGTGTGCCACTTATCTCTATTCTCCAATACATAAATATAATCTGGGTATCTTCAAGGCACAAGTGAACCGGTTTATCCTTGGCAAGCGTTCTCCACCTTAGGCCGCATCATCACTTAAGATCAGATGAGTTGCGGCCAAACGCAAGACTATAACATTATAAAAAAAAACTTATCAAAACTTTCACGACAAAGAGAATCACAAGAATTAGTCCAGATACGACCACTTACCAGTCACATTCAAAATAAACCAAACTAATTCAAATCTAAACCTCCATACCAAACCTTCTTTCGCTGGTATCGGCATGAAAGAACCGTTCATGAAGCTGTCTATTCATTATCCGATCAGCATGTTGGTAGCTGAGGTCCTAAACAGGGTATACCAGACGTTCATGTATAGTTCCACGAGGCTAATCATCAAAAAGTATAAAGCACCACTTTGGTTCCTCTAGTTCGTTACACTCGTTACGTGATCGTCAGAACAGGTGATCAAGCTTGAAGATCGACCTGAATCAGTGTCTTATGTATAACGTTTAAAGGCTAAACAAGTTAATTTCCATCATAATTATTGACATATTGCTTATTTACATCAATTTGGTGAAAATTTAAATCACAAAATGTAACTTTAAATTTCAATCATACGCGCATTCATTTTCCCGCTCCCTGTGTCCATTTGACAGCTGTCAAAAGTATGTCATTTTCATCAGTGTTGCAAAAAGTATTTATTAAAACCATCTCTACTATTAATAAACCTTACACGATGTAAATATGAGCCAAATAACCAGTTGATTCGCTAGGGTTGTGTCGACCGCAGCTCATTGCCGCAGCAACGCCGCACTGCGGTACACACGGCCCGTTCTGTCCGGACAACCCGAGCCAAAGGAATATCAAGTGAAAATATATATTTTGGAACATTTTTGCTATGTTATGGCGTTATAGTTTGTAAATTGTGTAGCAAAATTAAAATACACGGCAATAAGTTTAGAAAAATAATTAAAAGAAAGAACGGATTTTTGAAATAACTATTTTGTTTTTCTGTTAATCGTGAAAGAGTAATGTTGAATATTACGGGTTGACGTTATAAACTACATAGATGAAAGGAAAACATATGTAATTATTTTTATTGTTTCATCGTTACCGCATAGCTGAAAATCGCATTACAACCCTGTTCATCAGAGAAACATACGACTCGTTAGCATTGATGCCTATAAACCAAAAAGCTTGTTCCCAATATTCTGTTTTTTTTTTTCATTTCAAAATAGAATACTGTGTCCCCAAACCATAACCTACATAGTGTCACAGCGTAACATACAAAAAATTCGCAGCATCATTCAGTGAGATATCGATTTAAAAAAGGTTTTATCACATTAAGGGCTATACGTTATTCCCTGACACACTGATCCAGCGACCTTGGACGAAACGGGACCGTTCCCGACACACCGAAGGGATTTATAATTTTTAATTTAGATTTAATAAGTGACGCGATACTTTTTTGTTGTTCGCAATTTTGCGCGCGAATTTAAATAATGGATGTTTGACGTGTCACGTGTGTGTTCTGTTATTTGAATAGAAATTCGAAAGTGACATTTCTTTTTCTTTTTATTTGTGTCGGTGTTGGAATATGGCTCGTTTTGGTGTTTGCTGCCAGTCCTTGATGCATACTGTAAGGTTGAAGATTAACGCAATGCACCTACCTCTGTTATACCTTATAAAAAAGTTTGACGATCGTAAAGGAAAAATAATCACAAACTATTTTGAATATGTTTTAATTGCAGATTTTGATAAAAGTCCGTTTTGTCTTTTTCTACATTGACAGACGAATCCAAAACACTTATTACCACAAGTTCTTTGTGTAAAACGCAAGAGCCAATTTTGTATTTTCAAAAAACTTTGCAATACGGATCGCCTTTTTGCACGTACATTATTTGACCACTAAAAGGCGGTCAGAAACATTATGAACAAAACCTTCATTCATGCATAATAGACGAGGTCTCCTAAAAAGGAACGACAGTTAGCAGCCGTACCTTACGAGTAGTAACGAGTACAGTCAACAGAAGAGTTCAACCGATCAATGTAAGGATCTCTTTTTTTGTTGGTTGATTTAAGGTGAACGCACATTTATTCGAGCTGAACGCGTCGAACGAATCGAAGTCAAGGAGGCCTCGCACATATATCCGCACCGAAAGAATCGACCGCGCCTAAGAAGTCGTTTCTATTTCTTTTGAAATTAAATGAAATGAAATGATTTATTTACCAGAATATAGGTATACAATGAGGTGGTAAAGTTAATCTAGACTCACTATATTCGAGTTATCAGTCTTGCAAATATTTAAATAGGTTAGGTAGGTATAACAGTCACAGCAAAGTCAAATACATAATATCACAATCATAATTTAAGTTCTCAATTTGCTGTACATATTCAATTATTACATAACATTAGGAAATTTATCAGATTATTGGATTATCACAGTCAAGACAGTCAATCAATTTAATAGCTCATAGGCAATGTCAATTATATAATAAAAAATACCTACATAAACGTCAACGCCCGCGCCCGCGTTTACGCCTGTCACCCTGATTGAGATGAATCTTGACTGATGGTTGTGGTGCGAGCGCATCGGTCGAGTCGACCGCATAAGCCCCGCCGAATCTGTTGACGTCATCCAAATTCGTCTAGAATTTCTTTGATTCTTCCAGATTCGGACGATTTGACGCGGACAAATATGCGAGGTTTCATAAGATTTCATATGCAGAATTCTAAACTTCGTTTATTTCGATGCGTTCGACTTAGATAAATGTGCGTTCACCTTTTGGGTGAAGTGAGCAGGTGGGATCATAGCTTACTAAAATTCACTAAAGGTGAATATTTTACGGTTTTTTTTGAATACCCTATGCTGTCCCACTGCTGGGCAAAGGCCTCCGTCCAAGGAACTATTGTCCAGCGCCACCTCGAACTAACCCTCGTGGTACGTATACAGGTAATCTCGCCACCTCTTTCTGGGCCGTCTACGGTGACGCTACCCATCTTCAGGCACCCATTGCGTGGAGAGTATCGCCCAGCGATCACTCTGCATGCCTCTGACGTGACCCGCCCCACTTGAGCCTGGCAGCCTTTTTGTCTACATCTTATATGCTCGTGTTAGTCGGTGGCTTTGTTCTGTTTGTTGTTTTGTATTGCCACCGACTTCCGAAACTAAAGTCATGTGTGTTCTGTGCTAAACTCAATTGTTTTATAATCTGAGATGCTAAAATTATTTTTCACTTTTCAGTTTTTGAAGGTGGTTGTCTTTTAATAAAAAAGCTTTTTAACCGACAACAAAAAGGAGGAGGTTATCAATTCAAATGTTTATATATATATTTTTTTTATGTATGTTCGGGCATAACTCTAATCCGTCTAATATATAGACTTATTTGCAAAATGATTTTTTGTTCGAAAGGAGTTTATTCCCAAATGGTCCCATATAAATTTGACCAAAATTGATACAGTTCTTTTTGAGAAAATCAACAATGTCCAAAAAAAAATACTTAGACGACGTTTTACTTTCTTCAATCTTTGGAGGACTTACAATCTCTTGTAAGTGTGCCGCCGTTTCTTAATGGACAACACATAAAAGTTAAAAATAAAAAGTTTTTTTTTAAAAGAAAACCGCCTTCAAAAACTAAAAAGTGATAAATAACTTTAGCACAGAACACACATTACTTTACTTTCGGAAGTCGGTGGCCATACATAACAACAAACACAAAGCCACCGACTTCCGAAAGTAAAGTAATGTGTGTTCTGTGCTAAAGTTATTTATCACTTTTTAGTTTTAAAGGCGGTTTTCTTTTTTTTGAAAAAACTTTTTTTGTGTCTTTGTTCCCTATTTTTAACCGACTTCAAAAAAAGAATGAAGGAAGGACTCAGTTTGACTCGTTTTTATGTATCTATGTATGTTTGTCCACGATTATCTCCCGTTTGGCTGAACCGATTTTGATGTGGTTTTAGTTTTGGCAAATGGAACTTTGGAAAAATTATCAAAATCCAAAAAAATATACGTAGTAGACGATTTCGTTTCTAAAATCTTTGGAGGACTTTTTAATCTCTGTCTTAACTGTGTTGCCGTTTCTTAATGGATTTGGGTGATAAGAAGGTACTAAAAAGCGAAAAATTAAAACCTTTTTTGGCAATACAGGCAATACAAAACAACAAACTGAACAAAGCCACCGACTTTCGAAATTAAAGTCACGTGTGTTCTGTGCTGCAGTTATTTATCACTTTTTAGTTTTAAAGGAGTTTTTTCTCTTTTTTGTTAAAAAGGTTTTTCAAAGATGTGGGTTAGAATAATTTCAAATAGATATTTAGGTCTTTATTATTCAAAATAAACTTAATAAGGGTATTATGAAATTAGAGCTCATGGTTATCACTCCGTGTATTTGAGCTTAAATTGTTAATTAAACTTTATTAGCGCGGATCCTCACCTTTACACTGCTACAGTTTTCATTACTTCAAAAGGTTAACCATATTCAAATTCAGTGTAATAATGTTTTATTCAGATGTTCTACTAGTTCAGTGGTTTCCAAAGTTGCCTAGACCGGGACCCTTCTAACATATTTTTTTAAAATTCGGATCTCACCTCTTGGGCTGTCATCAAGAAAAGTGGGACGTATTAATGAAGGATTGTTTAAAGAATCATGGCAGGATTTGTACAAAAAAATAAAGATGTTTAGAGAAGTTGAAATTCCAATTCTTATACTCTTGGGTACCTAAAGAGTATCTTCAGGCATTTATAATATTTTAAAACCCCGCAAAAAAATGAACATTTTAACGAAAAGCTCATTATTTCAGAACGAAACGGCGCCTGACAGTAATAGTGACACTGGCAGTCGCCGTTTCGCAGATCTTACTCTGAAATTGCATTGTTTTATGGGAAATAAAGTCACAAATAATGATTATTATTTTAGACACTTGTCATATCACTTGTCTGCCAATTTGATAGATCCGTTAATGACATTTGTCACTTTCTTTTTTTATAAACACAAAATGAGCAACGAAATGAAACGACAAAGTGTTATTATTATTTTAAAATGTTTTAATTATGCGGGGTTATATGCGGGGGTAAGTATATCAATCTATCCCTGGTAATAATAATAATAATGATTGTTGATATAGCGGTTCCGCATGACGAGAACCTCGTAAAAACCGAGAAAGATAAACAAATTAAGTATCTTGACTTGGCTCGCGAGGTTGTTGACATGTGGGATGTGAATACAGCAGTCATTGTGCCGATAGTCGTTACGGCCAAAGGACTAATTTCCAAGAGCCTCGACCAACACCTAAGGAGGCTCTCGTTGGGCAGCTGGATCAAGGGCTTGATACAGAAAGCGGTACTCCTGGACACGGCGCGTATAGTCAGGAGATTCCTCTCTCAGGAGCCCTAACCACCGGTAGCTTGGACCCTATTCCCGATACCGGTGGGTTACTATTTTTTATATTTTTAAATGTTTTTTTTTTACTAATATTTAAAAATATAATATAATATGTAAATAAAATAAATAATTGATATAATGATAACTTTATTATCAGGCAACTGTAGCCCATAGATAAAATAAAAAAAACAAACAAACAGACAAACAAATAATCTTAAACAATAACAAACTAATACATATTAAAACCTTATCAATTATAATAAAATATATCCTATTTCACACGTAAAGTTGGCGTCGTGTGTCGCGCGGTGTCAGCAGGTAACCGGCCTCGGAAGCACCGCGGAATGTATTCTCCACATTGGAAAATATTTTGAACTCTCTAAATGATTTTTATTTTTCATACAAATGAATGTATTGATCTCGCCATGATTCTTTTCCAACTATGTTAGGGTCGGCTTTCAGTCTAACTGGATGGAACTGAATACCAGTATTTTGTGTGGAGCGACTGCCTATCTGACCTCCATAACCCTGTTACGGGTTAAGACGATACCTCTTGGTAAAACTGGTGGTCAGACTTTCTGGCTTCTGACTACCCATCATTATCATCATATCAGCCTATTACCGTCCACTGCTGAACTACTCGGCCCCGAGAGATCTCCAACCGACCCGGTCTTGGGTAGCTCGTAACCATCCACTGCCAGCCACCTACTTCAAATCGACGGTCCATCGTGCCACAGGGCGGTCCCACACTACGCTTGGCCAACGGTGGTCTCCACTCTAAAGCGTGTCTGCTCCATCTACCGTCTGTCCAGCTGCAGACGTGGCCATTTCCATTTCAGTGTGCTGATTCGACGCGCAATGTCGTTGACGTTAGTTCTCTGGTGAATGACTTCATTACGAATTCTGTTCACCAGGGAAATCCTGACCATCGGTCTCTCCATAGCACGCTGAGTAACCCTGAATTTGTGGGCCAGGCCCACGTTGAGTGACTACCCATAACTATTGTCAAAGACCTACGAATGACAGCCGCGACCAACGGATTTTTGTGCTTTCCGGGGCACGGACGAGTCTCGCTAATGTATGGAAATGTATGGCCACCCATCCACGGCCCGATCGCGCCAGGCGTAGCTTAACTTTGCCGATAGATTCGTACAGCTTTTATTTATTTATTTATTTGCTCTCATGCACATCACACATTTTACAATATATTTATTAAATTGTCGGTTTTTGCACATGCCTGTTAGGGCACTGCGAATAATGAAGTTGGTTTGCTGTTGAGCGTACATGCTGCATCATAATTTTAAGAGGTTTGCCTAACATATTACAAAATATTTCAGAAATGACAGAATTTAAATAAAAAAATAAATAAAATAAAAAAATATGTGAGGACATTTTTCACACACGGCCATCTGATCCCAAACTAGGGAGACCCTGTACTATGGGTGTCAGACAGCTGATATACATACACACATACATTTTTTTTTTAAATACATACATGTATAGATAAACAACACTCAGACACAAGGCAAACACAAATGCTCATCACACAAATGTTTACAAATAATAATAATACATGTCTAGAATTCGTTATGATGTCCAATTTACAGTAATAAACCTTATACACATTAAGTCATATTTAGTCAAATTGCAAGAATAAAAGGTAATAATTACAATCATGTCATGTCAAGTTATAAAGTTTAAGTCGTGCCATGTCAAGTTATAAAGTTATTGATTAAATCGAATTTTGATACGTTATACAATACAAAATAATACAAAATAAATTAATACAAAATTGAATACAAAAATAAAAGGATAAAATAAAGATAATGATAATGATTTTTTGGTTTTTACTTAGCCACGAGCCCCTCTCGTTACATCAATTTATGTTAAAGTCGTTGAACCGTTTCAGTTACAATCAAAAATAGTAATATTATAAAGTGAGAAAAATTTGATTGTTTGTTTGTTACGATTTAACTCAAAAACTACTGGTCCGATTTAAAAAAATCTTTCAGCAATCGAAGGTTACATTATCCTGAGTAACATAGGCTATTTATCAATTAAAAATTAGGGATCGTTGAGTATATTCACGCGACGAAGTCGCGGGCGAAGTGCTAGTACGTAATAAAATACTAGGAGTCTTAATTTAATGAGAAGGATGTATTTGTTTCCTATGTTTTGTAATATTGTTGTCATGTAATAGGGTATTACACCCATTTTTGAAAAGTGTCTCAATAAAATTCTGTAGTGCTAATATGCCACCAAAAAAAAAACAAAATTTTTATTCAATCGATAAATGCCATAAAAATGCATCTAAATTTTAAATTTTCAAATTTCGCGCGTAGTTCGACGAAAACGCCTCTTACTGGACGCCATATTGCTCAGCGTAAATGACGTCAGTTCGTTTTATATCAAATGAGCTCATATTAAATATGATAATTGTATATCATTTAAAAATAATTTATTTCATATTTTGTAATAGGTGTAATAATGAAAAAATTACGTTGGTTACGAAAATAATAAAAGTACAAAGCCTATATTACGCGAATCGGTTGACTGACAGTTGTCAATTTTTTGTTTACACAGCCGTATGGCGTAATGACATGGCCGCTACTATTTCACGGTGTTTTAGAACAGATTAAAAATACTGAAAACTTTAAATTGAATTAAAAAATTTGTTTTGATATTTTATGAACTAAAACTTACATTTTCCGACTGCTTTATGCCTAAACTGTCTCTATAACATATTTATAGATTTTTTCTCGTATACAGTAAAATACCCTATTTTTCAGGGCTTATTTAATATTCGCTCGCGACCTGTTAGTGGGTCACTATACACACAGTTTGGAAAACGCTGAACTAGTTTATCTTGCGATTTCCTAAGGGGTCCAACAAATGTTGTATTTTATTCATAAAATCCGTAGGTACACTGTTTTTCTAGCTCAATTTTAATTAATTATATCGTATAGTTTTAAGAAGGTCCTCTGGGACAAACAGGCACCAAAGTTATACTATGCTTTTAGAAGAAAAATTCCCGTAGTTAATAATTTTTAATGTTGAACTAGATTATTCCGCGATGTCGTAAGGAGCGAAACTTTGTAGCTGTTTTTTTTTAATAATTACTTGTACACTGTTTCTATAGTTCAATCTATATTAGATAAAGTTTGTATGTTCTTTTGTTTGTAAGAGGCTAGCTATGGAGGTACTGATACTACATTATAATACTAAACTATAATGTGCCCATTTAATGAAAATATGACGTTTACGACCTTTTCTAACTAGGAGAGTTGTGTTGATGATTTTAATTATTATAACTGTCTAAACACATATTTGTTACTCCCGCGATTTTTTTTATTACTATACAACCTGGTACTGATCTGTAAATTGTAAAAGACGTTAGAAAATTTGAGAAGAGTTAAGTATCCATGTCGTCGGGAATAATTGAAGTTTACTTAGAAACCGAGAAGTGTTTGTGAATAAAATAAAATACAATTAATAGAGAATAAACAGTTCAATGATTTTATTAAATTTCATTTGAAAGCCTCCATTGGTTTCTAAGTAAACTTCAACTATTCACGACGACATGGATACTTATCTCTTTTGGTGCCTGTACATACGCCAGCACATCAAGTCACACCAAACTGTCAAATTATAAATAAAATATATATACTTATCTATATCTTCTATCTTCTTCTATCTATATAATAAAAATCGTTGTTCGTTAGTCTCGCTAAAACTCGATAACGGCTGGAGTGATTTGTCTAATTTAGATCTTGAAATATTTGTGGTAGTCCAGGGAAGGTTCAAACGGTGAAAAAATATTATTATCCTGTAGGTGGAGAGGTCATCGTCTGTCGGGTCAGCTAGTACATAATATGATAAAGTTGAAGAGTTTGTTAGTTTGTTTGAATGCGCTAATCTCCGAAACCACTGGTACAATTCTGAAAATTATTTCGCCAATTGAAAGCTACATTGTCAATGAGTCATCATCATCATCTCAACCATTAGGAGCCCACTGCTGGGCATAGGTCTCCCCCCAAGGGAGGGTTAAGCCGTAATCGACATGCTTGGTCAATGCATGTTGGCAATCGCAGTAGGTATTATGGTACTCAGAAGGACGCTGCTGCCCATCCTCTGGCCAATATCCCTCCGTCGCTTTGAACTACGACACCCAGGGGTAGAAATGGGGTGGTGCTATTCGCGGCTGGCACCACACGGCTAATCAATGAGTCTTGTCAATGAGTGCTCTAGGCAATGTTTTATTTTCAAAAACTGGAAAATCACGCGAACGGATTCGCGGTGCTACTTTTCAAATAAGAATACAATTAATTAAGATTTCAAGCCACAGTGCTTAAAAGTTACCATAAAAAGCAAGTATTATTTACAATTAACTCAAAAAGGTTTGCTATCATGGCGACAAATTATTAAAGTTACGTTTTCTTTTGGTTTAATAACAGTTTTACGTGTTAAAAGGTTATTAATAACAACCTCGTTTTAAAAGCATTTTGGTTATTTTTGTTGTTTTTATTATTTGTTTATTTAAGGTGGAGAGTAATGGTATAATTATAGTGTTTTAGTAATCCATACTATATACTATTAGCTACTATTATCCTATATCCATACGAATAATATAAATACGGAAGTAACCCTGTCTGTTACGCTTTCACGATGAAACGGCTGAACCGATTTTGATGAAATTTGGTCATTTGGTAAAGTCAAAGTCAAAGTCAAATCATTTATTTAAATTAGACTATTATAAGGCACTTTTGAACGTCAAATGAGAACAAAATTGATTCTAGTTGCCTATTCCAAAAGGTAGTTTTGTATGGAGAAGAATGGGCAAGAAACTCCATACTTACTCTTTTAAAAACGATTTTAACAATATATGCATTTACAGGAATTCTCTAATTATGAAATATACGTGAATACGATGTACCTTGCTTAAAAACACTATTTTAAAGTGTGTACAAAGTATCACAGATTAAGGAATGACAGCTAAGTTATGTACATAGATACATAGTGGTCACATATTACAAAAGTTGGAACAGTAGTCGTCTATTGTTCCAACTTTTTATAAGAAGTGGTCGTCCACTTCTTAATATTTTAACAAACAATGAATCAGTATGTGAGCCTGAGCAGTGTATAAGTACCAAAAAAAGTCATATATACAAGGTGTCCAAAAAGAGTATCGGGTATTTGTTTCAGCGCTGAAGTTGACACGAAGCGACGAGGGAGCGCGGGGAGGGGATTGTCAAGTCCGCTATTTTTTGCAATTTTAGCTGCAATGGAGCAGTACGCAGGGACGCATCGCGCATTTTGCGTACGAGCGTATTATCGTAACGGTGATTCAATAGTGACTGCTCAACGTTTGTATCGTGCGAACTATCGTACACGCAATGCACCAAGTGACAGTGAGTGAATGGTCATGTTAATTAGCAGAATTGTCGATACTGGGCAGAGGAGAATCCGAGCGCTCAATGTGAATAGTGACCGTTATTGCGATATGCTGCAAAACTTTTTGGGTCCAGAGTTGCAGGAGTTTCAAGGTTTCAATTCAAGAACGTGGTTCCAATAAGACGGGGCCACTTGCCATACATCAAATCAATCAATTGAAGCTGTTTACGAATTATTCCCTAATAAGGTCATTTCACGTAGAGGTAACATCAACTGGCCTCCCAGAAGCCCCGACCTTAGCCCACTTGACTATTTCGTATGAGGATACCTTAAAAGTAAGGTTTATGAGAATAATCCGTCGAACCTAACGCAATTGAAACAAAACATCAGGTCAGAAATGGCAGCACTATCGAGGGCTATGTGTCAGCGTGTTATCACCAATCTTCGTTCCAGATTAGAAGAGTGCCAGCAGCGTAACGGTCACCATTTGGATAACATTATCTTTTCGAAATAATTTTCCATTTTGTATTCTAATAATGAACATTAAAAAAATACTTTATTACTAGTAGTTTTTTTTTTATTGAGCAAACAAATACCCGATACTCTTTTTGGACACCTTGTATATAGTGTTTTAGTTAGCTTAATGTGTTGTTAGTAATGTGTTAATGTTTTAGTTAGTAAGTTTGTATGTAGCTTGAACCCTGGGATATAGGCTACTTTTTAATTTGCAACTTCGTCTGCATCCGCGACAACCAACATTCACGCGAACGAAGTCGCGTGCTAAAGGTAGTATTAAATAAGTAGAGTTGATTTTTTAAATGTTGTTCCTCGAAATAGGAATTTATCCTGTCTCTTGGGTGCATTCGGAAATATTTAAACTCGCTTTTTTTTTTTATGTCGGATCAGTCAGTATTTAGTCCGTTAGATTCAGTCATCATGTGGGCAGAATATGGGCTTCGTGCAATGAAAACACACTGGATATAGGATACAGTACACGGCATTTATTAAAACCACAATTTAGCACAAATTGATTTAAAATAAACTCGGCTTAAAATAAACAATTTCAAGGGTATCGGCACTGGTCTACACTTTAACACAACGAATTGTAAGTACAGTTTCGGGACGTATTAGCTCCGTTGCGATCAGACACTGGATTCTGAATGTCTTCCTCGCTGTCGGCTGAAAACATCACGACTCTGTAGAAGCGCTCCAAAATGGTCACCACCATTTTCACGTTGATCACGTGTTCTGGATAAATTCATACTCAAAGAATTTATTTCAATGAAATTATTTACAGGCATTTTTGGATAGTTAAAGAATCGGTTAGCTAATCCGAAAGTTGAAGCTAGTTACTCTATCCAAAACGTAGGTGCGTCTCTAAGGAGAAGAACGAGCAAGAAACTCCACGAACACTCATTCTAATCAAGTTTTTACAAAATCCCACATTAAATAAACAGGTAATATTGACCACCTAAGGCCTCTTTTCAGTCACAATTTACGCATAAACATTTTTTACCTTGTATAAATAATCGGAAGCGGCTTTTTGCTTTGGCAAACGGACGGGCGCGGTCCGAATATAACGTCGTATATTTATCTATAATGGAGAGTTCGAACTAATATTGGCAGACCTTGGTTTGAAAATTCCATACTGTTTTTATTTTGAAAGGGTTTTTTTTTTTTAATAGCTTTTGTCCACGATTACCTTCGATGTCTCATTTTACTGATAGCTAGGCTATATTTAATATAGCCTACTGTAGTATATGTAGATGGCCACATACGCTACCCGTGTGCCTTGTCTAGTGTCACTGACTCGGTGTCACGAGGGCAGCCCCGGCGAGAGTGAGCGTAGTCAAGCGATTGGACAGGTGCATTGCCGAGCCGGTAAGGTGCTGGTCAAGTGGTAGGTACTACAAATTAATAATTCCAGTAACATACAACTACGAAAAAACAAGGATGGGATGTAGTGTATGTAGATATCAATATATCACGCTACAAAGAGATAACAGTATTATGACGTTGTCTTGGGCGTGCACGTCGCTCGGTTTTAAATACCGGTTCAATAGGTGGGGCGATCAGTCATTGTCGGGCTGCCGGCCTGAGCGGTGGTGCTGGTGCGTTGGCAAGTTAACTATTATAAATGTGGGGTATAGAGTACTAGCCTACGTCCTGCCCCAGGGTTTAAGCTATCTTCATACCAAATCGGTTCAGACTAAGTAACGGTACTCACGAATAACGCTGTATAATCTTTATCTTTATTTTTACATAGTCTTTACATAGTTAGGTATTTTAAACTCCGCAACGGATTTAAATGCGGTTTTCAGCAAAAGATAGAGTGATTTAACAGGAAGGTTTGATAAGCGATAGTAAAGTGAAACACATTATTGAAATAGTTTTAATCATCATCATCATATCAATCGCAGGACGTCCACTGTTGGACATAGAGCTTCACTAAAAAATTCCAAAAGGACAGATTGGAAGTGGGTGGCATCCATACAGTGTTCCTATAACCTCCTTTTTCTAGTCATACGTATTTTCGCCCGCATCCTATCATTTCATACATGTTTTTCCTATCATGCGGCCAGCACGGAAAGGCTGTGGGCGAGCAGCCCGCGTGCATGCTAACCGCATGCGGGCTGCATTCTTCTGCCTTCAGTGTTGTTTTAACTGTGACGCGGGTCACACGTATGGTACGCACGAGTTTAGTCACTGGCGACACGCACGACACTGCAGCGGCAAACGAAATCTTTGTCTTGCGTATGGCCAGGAGAGTGTTGTCACCTGCATGCGGGCCAGATCCACGCGCCGTCGAAAATACGAATGACAGAAAAAGGGCCCTTAATCAGGTCGTCGGTTCACCTTGTTGGTGGACGTCTTACGCTGCACTTGCCGGTGCGTGGTTACCATTTGGCCATCAGTTTTTTTTTTCACTGTCACTTCAACTTGCTGATTCGCTGGGCTATATCTGCTAATTTTAATACCTACGTAATAAAATATACATTGCAAATTGCGGTACTTTGTCGTCGCTTCGTAGCAAACTGACACTCAACAAAGTTACTCAACTAACAAAGTATTGATCACTTGTGTGTACTTCTTATTCCTTTCTTGGACAATCTTAGTCGTGTATGTATTTACGTTTTTGTTAGAATTTGTAACGCCTGAGTTTTGAGGGAAACTGCAATATAAATTTTACAAGAACTACTACTTTTTAGGCCCTATTGTTCGTCCGTCCGTCCGTCCGCGCATCTGTCCCTCTACCAAAGGGCTGTACCTAAAGAATCATGGCGAGATTCATACATTCATTTGTATGAAAAAAAAAGAAGTAATTTAGAGGATTTAAAATATTTTCCAATGTAAAGAATACATTACTAGCAGCAGATTGATATACTTGGCATATTTTGAAACCCCCGCATAATTAAAATATTACGAAATGAAAATAACACTTTTTCGTTTCATCTCGATGCCCATTTTGTGTTTATAAAAAAATAGAAAGTGACAAGCGATGTTAACGGATCTATAAAATTGGCAGACAAGTGATGTGACAAGTGTGTGGAAAAAAATAATCATTATTTTGTGATATTTTTTCTCATAAAACGATGCAATTTCAATGTAAGAACTGCAAAACGGCAGCTGTCGGTGTCACTGTTACTGTCAGTCTCCGTTTTGTTCTGAAATAAGGAGTTTTTCTTGAAATTATGAACTTTTTTTTGCGGGGTTTTAAAAATTTTATAAATGCCTCAAGATACTCTTAAGGTACCCAAGAATATAAAAATTTGAATTTCAACTTCTCTAAACATCTTAATTTTTTTTGTACAAATCTCGCCATGATTCTTTCTACAAAGTGTGTATTAAGTCGTGTGGTGCTGGCTGCGAATAGCACCATCCCATTTCTACCCGTGGGTGTCGTAGAAGACGACAGAGGGATATTGACCAGAGGATGAGCAGCAGCGTCCTTCTGAGTACCACCCATAACACCTACTGCGATCGCCAACATGCATCGGTCAAGCATGGGCGATTACGGCTGAACCCTTCCTTGGGGAAGACCTATGCTCAGTAGTGGGCGTCTAAAGGTTGACATGATGATGATGTGTATTACTATGGCTATTATTATTACAAATAAAACAAAGTTTAAAATTGCCGCGTTTTTAGCTTGAACGTAATATTGAACGACGGTATGGATCCCATACAATTAGCTGACATCCCACCTTTGTATCGATCGATAGAATTATAATAGTTATTTGTTATACAAGAGTGCAAAGTTGCTTTTTAACCGCGTGTTCAATTTTGATGACCGAGCAAGCGAAGGATTCTAAAATTGAATCACGAGCGCAGCGAGTGATTCAAAATTAGAATCCTGAGCGTTAGCGAGGGAATCAAAAGAGCACGAGGTGAAAAATCTTTGCACTCGAGTGCAACACGTAACTTTTCATTCCACCTCAGCGAGGAAATGACTAAATGCAAAAAAAAAACGCTTACAAAGTCTGAGTTTTTAACAAATTAAAAAAAAGTTGTATGATATATTCGGCACCATAGAGGTAGCAGTAAATAGGTTTAATGTTTTTTTTAATTCACAAACTTAGTGCACACGATGTTCTAAATTCAATTTACTTTATCCTCTAGAGAATAAAAACGGCTTTTCCACTCAGATATTGAAGATAAATTTACTTTATCCTCTAGAGAATAAAAACGGCTTTTCCACTCAGATATTGAAGATTAAAAATACTCTTTCCGAGATGGTGGGATGAAATAGTTATTTGTTATACAAGAGTGCAAAGTTGCTTTTTAACCGCGTGTTCAATTTTGATGACCGAGCAAGCGAAGGATTCCAAAATTGAATCACGAGCGCAGCGAGTGATTCAAAATTAGAATCCTGAGCATTAGCGAGGGAATCAAAAGAGCACGAGGTGAAAAATCTTTGCACTCGAGTGCAACACGTAACTTTTCATTCCACCTTAGCGAGGAAATGACTAAATGCAAAAAAAAAAACGTTTACAAAGTCTGAGTTTTTAACAAATTAAAAAAAGTTGTATGATATATTCGGCACCATAGAGGTAGCAGTAAATAGGTTTAATGTTTTTTTTTAATTCACAATCTTAGTGCACACGATGTTCTAAATTCAATTTACTTTATCCTCTAGAGAATAAAAACGGCTTTTCCACTCAGATATTGAAGATAAATTTACTTTATCTTCAATATCTGAGTGGAAAAGCCGTAAAAGAGATAAATTTACTTTATCTTCAATATCTGAGTGGAAAAGCCGTTTTTATTCTTTAGAGGATAAAGTAAATTGAATTTAGAACATCGTGTGCACTAAGTTTATGAATTAAAAAAAAACATTAAACCTATTTACTGAATATATCATACAACTTTTTTTTAATTTGTTAAAAACTCAGACTCGGAACCTTCTTGGTGTTCTTTTTTCAATTTGCTTTGTACGCGGTTCTTTACGCGGCATTTTTTCACGTCATTGTTAAACCTATTAAAAACAAGAAACTTGAAAACAAGTGAAAAAACTAAAATGAGTGATTCTAGCGACGAGGAAGTTTGCTTGACGCCAACAGAATTGACTGAAACTGTTAATAATGCGCAAATGAGCTTTCTCCCTCAACAATCACGCGAGAAGTATTTAAAACAGTACGATATGTTCAACACGTGGCGACTAGCAAAAGGAGCCAAAACTTTCTCAGAAAACGTATTGCTGGCATATTTTATAGAATTATCCGAGAACAAGAAAGCAAGCACTCTATGGAGTACGTATTCGATGCTAAAAGCAACAATAAAGATGAAAAAAGACAAACATATCGATACCTATCCTAAATTAGTGGCATTTTTAAAAAGAGCCTCATCTGGTCATCAACCAAAAAAATCGAAGGTTTTCACAGTATCTGATATTGAAAAGTTTCTTAACGAAGCACCCGATTCCGTATATTTGGCGGCAAAAGTAAGTCAGTTGCACATTCAGTATCTACTTAAGTATATTAATCTCAATTAAATAGTATACTTAGTAGATGTTGATAGGCATAATTATGCGTTCATATCAATTTTATTCATTTATCTACTACAATACTCTTTACGTTACAGGTTGTTCTTATTATTGGAATAAACGGAGCATGTCGAACTAATGAACTAACACAACTTAATGTCAAAAACATTGAGAAACATTCAGATGACTTACTATTAATTAATTTACCTAATACAAAGACAAAAAGAGACCGCAACTTCGTCATTCGCAAGGAATACGTAACGATTGTTGAGAAATATCAAGCCTTACGCCCGCCTAACACTCCAATCAATCGATTTTTTCTACAGTATCGCAATGGAAAGTGTGTTAGACAGCCTATGGGTACTAATAAAATTGGCAGTATCCCACGAGAAATAGCAACATTTCTTGAACTTCCAGAACCCCTGTTGTACACGGGTCATTGTTTCCGACGAACTTCAGCCACACTTTTGGCTGATTCCGGAGCTGATCTCCTGTCCCTTAAGCGCCACGGAGGCTGGAAGTCCAATGCAGTTGTAGAGGGATACATAGAGGATTCCATCCAAAATAAATCTAAAATATGTGAAGGCATCGTAGGAGCCATTACACTGAAAGAGCCTCAATCGGATCCTTGGACTGGCCCTTCTACATCAAAAATAAGCCGTTATGAAACACCTAACCATCTCCCTCTCTCTCCAACATTCACGCCAAGGGAATCCGATGAATCGGTACAACTATTAAGTATGACAGATAGTTTACCGAAAAACAGTACACAAGTGACTAACACCAATATTACAGTACCAAACAAAAATAATATTTTTGTCTCAATTTAAATAACTGTAGCAACGTTACTTTAAAATTTTCTTAATTATACCTTAGTATTATTTTGTTATAATTTAAAGATTATTCTGTAATACTTACCTGTCATAATGTAGTAATTAATACCTAAACTGAAATAAAAGTGTACTATCTTGTGATTGTAAACGTTTTTTTTTTTGCATTTAGTCATTTCCTCGCTGAGGTGGAATGAAAAGTTACGTGTTGCACTCGAGTGCAAAGATTTTTCACCTCGTGCTCTTTTGATTCCCTCGCTAACGCTCAGGATTCTAATTTTGAATCACTCGCTGCGCTCGTGATTCAATTTTAGAATCCTTCGCTTGCTCGGTCATCAAAATTGAACACGCGGTTAAAAAGCAACTTTGCACTCTTGTATAACAAATAACTATTAAATTTTATTTACATTGCTAAAATCGCTTGTTTGCGACAGTAATTACATAATACAAAATGAAAAATTTTACGGGCGACCATTTTTTAACTTTGATTATTAATAATATTTTCATAATCATTGTCTATTGGTTACCATACAAAAATAAGACGTAGAGAGTGAATTTACATTATTGTAGGAAAAACTTGAATTATTGCTGAAGTACAATTATCTGTATTAACAAAGCAGATTTTGAGTTATGTCATTCTTGTCGCAAATGAGCAAAATGGTAAAAAAAATGTAAAAGTATTAAATAGTATAGTGTGTAAATTTTATTGATTCGTATATTCCAAAAAATCTCAACCATTTATGCAAAGTTGGGGTAGCTAATTGCCACTGAACCACTGACCGAATTTTTACTCGCAGTTTATCTCTTCTATTTATTTCCATATATCGTTGGGCTTCCATTCCATATGTTTAGATACTATGC
The DNA here is from genome assembly GCA_947361185.1 of Charanyca ferruginea. Lineage (NCBI taxonomy): Eukaryota > Metazoa > Arthropoda > Insecta > Lepidoptera > Noctuidae > Charanyca > Charanyca ferruginea. The sequence goes on along the minus strand of OX376059.1, from coordinate 23,444,284 downwards.
TTGTATTTTTGTGTGTGTGTGTGAATGTACAGGGTATGTTAGTGAGACAGGGCGAGGGGTTGTCCGTAAACATTCTGAGATACAAGTTTGATTTGAAAAGTTTAGGGGGTGTGTGCACATCAGCTGCGTAGGACACATTGATTAAGTTGCATGCTACTATGTGTAAGGATATTGTATCGAAAAATACGATGCCTTTATATTGACAGTATCTAAGACCTTTAAATTTTATTCCTCATTTACTTTTACCTTTGACTTCTTTCGCGTGCAAGTCAAAGCATTTATTTTAATTAAACCATTTACATGAACTTCTGAATTGTCAAAGAGTCAGTTAGTTAGTCAGAAAGTTGAATCTCGTTGCTCGTTCCAAAGCGTAAGGTAGGAAAAGCGTACTCTACGGAAAAGAATGTGAAAGCAACTCCACGGACACTCTTCTTAATCAAGTTTTTACAGGTAAAGAGCATTTTATTAATTATTTTAGTTTTACTTTATCATAAAACGGCCATTGGCCAATTACATTAGTTAAAGACTTATACAATTATACACTTAACGAGATTCACCCGCTCATCTCACAATACTCCAAACATACTGACAAGATCGCCTGCCATTCGTCCGCGAACACATCACAGTCAGGCTTGACGACCAAGAGATCCAGAACACGTGATTAGATGGCCGACTGGGCAAGGGCGACTATACGCCTAACAGGGACGGCAAACAATGGCCTCCTATTACGGTGGTATTTAGCAGGGGCAAACAATTGGACAAGTTCCCCATGCAGTTAGACAGCATCCATTTTTCCACGCATAATTTTGAACAAACGAACTATTTGGTAATTTTTTCTTCGTACCTCAAGCGAATTATAACCTAAACAGCCTAAAAGAAATTTCATAGGGTACAGTCACAAACTCAATACGAAATAATTAAAAACCTTGTTGACCAATGTAGACCAAAATGTAGCGGTATTATAAACAAATATTGTGTGTGAAACGGGTATATAAATTATTTCTTTTTTAATTTACTTCGTGCGTCGGCAAGCTATCACGCTGAGTTGGACACATCTGCCGCATATCAGACCCTCTACATGGCAAGCACCATTGCGGCAGGCCCAGGCGGAGATGGCGGGATGATCTTGACTCCTTGGACAATGACTGGTCCCAAATAGCCCTTGATAGAGAGAAGTGAAACAAGAATATAAGACTGTGCCACAGTATAATTATTAGTACTACCGTACAGCAGAGACACGCGCCGCCTCCCTCCGAAACACTGTTCCTCACCTCTTCCCGCGTCGAACGTGCTCTCGAAACTGCTCTTAGTTACACGTATTTGTACAGTCTGTTATTTTGGTAGTAGTGTAGGTAATTAAATCGTTTCGTTTGTATGGAGTGTCGTAGGTGTGCCTGTGCTCTACATTAGGTAGATTCTCGTCGACCAAGGGTTCCATTCAAATTCAGTTATTCGGTCACCCATACAATATGACTGCGCGCGCATACCTCGATGATTGATTACGTACTTTAAATGAAGTTTATTTTAAATTGTTTTCTGACTTTTCCCTGTTCTTGTACTATAAGACGATATTACTTGCTAAATTTCATAGTTCTAGGTCAATGGAAAGTGTCCCATAAATTTTGATTCCCTTGAGAGTGTCGAAATATACGTTTTTGCGGCAAAAACGGGCGTATCTTTTTTAACGTTAACTTAGAAGTTTGATTTTTTCACAGCTTCAAGGGACTGTAGACTTGAGTATATGATTTTAATTTCAACTTAATACCTCCACGCGTTCCCGAGGTAAAAAGTCTTGACTGACGGACAGACAGACGAACAACAAAGTGATCCTATAAGCGTTCCGTTTTTTCCTGTTGAGGTACGGAACAATAAATAAATACTCCGTGAATGATGGGAATACTCTAATGAAACTGCATATCAATATTTTACACCGTCTTGCCACCCGAACTCGACATACTGGTAACCTAATGCAAGACAATTTCTCTCATAGTATCCAGATAGAATCATCATGAAGATAAAATATTCAGTTATCTATTCCCTTCTCTCTACTAAAATACCTCGAAGTCGGAATTCTTTTCGTCTATTTCATGCGGTCAACGTTTTCACGTAGAACTTACAATGTAAGATATTCTTTTCATCTATATAGAGGAAGATCGACACTTCATTTCTTATTATAATAACAGTGCAAAGTTAATAGAGAATGATGTTTAATTTCCGTGAAAACGTGCATTTTCTTGTGACCGATTTTTTCCCGATAAAATATTACTTGCACGAGAAAATCCTCATACAGGTTTTGTTACCAAACTAACAGTGTTTGCATGTTTTAAACGACAACTGTTAAAGTTTGTTCAAAACTAAGTTCAAGTGGTTTGGTTAACATATATACAGACAGTTATATTTGCGACTAAGTTAAGTTAATTAACTATAAATCACGCCTACAACTTATTTTTTTTAGTAAAATTTTTGGACGTGGCAACATCCAAAAATTTTACTAAAATAATAAGTTCGTAATTTGGGTATTCATCTCACCCTCTTTTTTTTAATATATCATGTTATCAGCGGTGTTGTAAGGAATCTAACGACATCCCATACCTCTATTTCGGCTTAGGCATTTAGAAGTCATGACGGAATAAACATACTTACATACATTCATGAACCCTGAAAACATGGCTCTTTTTTTTGGACTGTCGTGTAACAAAATGGTGAACTAAACAAACCATTTTTACAAAAAATACAACCGCTTTTAAAAACTTAAAAGTGACAAATAACTTTAGCACAGAACACGTATGACTTTAGTTTCAGAAGTCGGCGGCCTTTGTTCTGTTTGTTGTTTTGTATTGACACTTTTCAATTTTTGAAGTCGGTTGTCTTTTTTGTAAAAATTGTTTTTATTTTCTTCTTTTCTTAACATCCTAATCGTTTTTTTTTCAGTTTTTGTTGTTTTTTTTTTCAAAAAGCGTTGATATATTTTTATGGGGCTACCCCTGAGGTATACTCTGGCCATTGGAAAAAATAACTTTTCAATTCGGTCTGCGATTGCCAGAAAAATCGCGTACCTAACGAGCATACAAACAAACCTACAGTCGAATTGAGAACCTCAGATTATGAAACAAAAGGCAGATATACCGCGCGGAACACTGAGAGTGAAGCCAACAAAGCAAATACAAATTCAAAAGCGAATACCTACAACGTGCTTTGTGCTATACTGACACGAATCAGTTTATCACGAAACACCACATCGTTAAAATAAACTAATAAAAATATAAATGCAAATTCAAAAGCGAATACAATTACAAGGTTTTTTTTTGGCTTCCCTCTCAGTGTTTCGCACGGTCTATCTGCCTTTTGTTTCATAATCTGAGTTGAGAACCTCCTCCTTTTCAACCGACTTCAAAAAAGGAGGAGGTTATCAATTCGTCTGTATTTTTTTTTTTTATGTTTGTACCTGATTTCTTGGGACTGGGTGAACCGATTTTGATGATTATTTCGAAACTAAAGTCAATGTGTGTTCTGTGCTAAAGTTATTTTTCACTTTTTAGTTTTTGAAGGCGGTTGTCTTTTTTGTATAAAGCTTTTTGAAGTCTGTTAAAAACATATATTAGCGTGGTAGAACACAGTAGGTATATGCTTATGTATCTAGCTATGTTACATTATGAACGTGACAGATATATAACGTACGTAACTGTAATGAGCCCAATTTGAAACAAACACGATTCTCCAAGCGTAGCGTTACCTACGAGCGGAACAGGGACTGAGCGAAATGTGACAATAGACGAAATACGATTCTAGCATATTAGGGTGCTTATAAACCGTGACGAGGTGAAAATTTAAATTGTTCTACTACTATTATAAACGGAAAAAATTGTAAGGATGAATAGAAGTTTGTTACGCCCGCCGGTTGAATGTAATTCCTCATGCTGTAAATACGGGAATACGAAAACATGATAAATTGTATCCTGGTTTAGAACGCACGTAGGATAATTGTACTGTGTACTAACATTAGTTTTGATAAGATTTAATGTATCTACTAACAGGGCTGTGATTCTGTAAGACCTCATTCTAAACTTCGAATCTGAATCCGCTGTGAGTTTCTTGATTGGTAATCTAAAAACTCGGTTGATAATTCGAATTTACCTAGCGCCACCCTTGCGAGCTTGTCAGCGAGTTGAACTAAATTGACAGGGAGATTTTGATATATAAAGTATGAGATGACGTAAGAAGTGGCATTCTGTAAGGTAATTTCCCCGTCACTTCGACGCTCACTTCGCACTCGAACCCGATTCAAAGTGTCAAATATATCAAGATCATTTTGAACCTTATGTGAAGTGAGAGTGTATAGCGATGTGAGATGCGAGTTGTTGTTTGAATTTTACAGAATCGGCTTACAGTATGGACCTCGGTCTGCAAATGAATTATATTTATTATTATTATAATTTAGGATTTTGGCTTAACTCTTAAGCAGTTGAGAGAAGTCAAGAGCAGAATTTAGTCAATACTAATATTATAAATATATGAGTTTTGTAAGTTTGGATGTATAAACGTCATAAATTAAAAAAAAGAAAACCGCCTTCAAAAACTAAAGAGTGATGAAATAACTTTAGCACAGATCACACATTACTTTACTTTCGGAAGTCGGTGGCAATACATAACAACAAACACAAAGCCACCGCCACCGACTTCCGAAAGTAAAGTAAGTAGTTTTTGAAGGCGGTTTTCTTTTTTTTGAAAAAAAATATTTTTCGCTTTTTAGTATTTCCAAATCCATTAAGGAACGGCGACACACTTAAAAGAAATTGTAAATCCTCCAAAGATTGAAGAAACTAAAACGTCATCTAAATTCTTTTTGGGATTTTGTTGATTTTCTCAAAAAGAGCTGGATCAATTTTGGTAAAATATGTAAGGGACCATTTCGGAATAAACCCCTTTCGAACAAAAAAATAATATAATAATTTTGCAATTCAATATATGACAGAGTTATGCCGGCCATATATAAAAAAAATATATAAAAACCTCCGAATTGATTAGCTCCTCCTTTTTGAAGTCGGTTAAAAATATACAAAATTAATTTCTTTGTCTTAGCACGCATAACAGTACCTACCCCTCAAAAGCGTGTTTTTTTAATTAATTAATTTATTTCAAAGTAGCATTCGGCCAGCTACAGTACATTGCAGTAATCACATTGCAAGAATTCGTCAAAACATAATCGAGTCCTCATATCTCCGGTACATTTGGTACAGTTACACTCGGCAGTAACCTGTACAGTCATAAAGATGTCAATTGTAAACGGATGTCAGTCTGTTGGGGCTATGATTGCTATGTCAATTCTCCCGAACACTCGTGCAACTTAAATTATATTGTGAACTGGTTACAACCAGTTTCTACCGGTTATAACTGCTTCTGTTTTGCAGCAAGTGAGTTGAGGTGACTGTTTTGGTTATGAGTGGGAAGTTTGATGATATGGGGAGAAAATTCTTACATTTTATTCACACATCAATCAAGGGCCAATTCCAGTAATTTAGAAAACGTGATCATGATTCTGTTCTCAATCTAAATTCTGACGCAATAATATACGAGTTACTATATTGCGTTCAATTGCTCACGTTGTATTATCCAATAACATAAGGAAGTGCGTACGCAGTATGATAAGACCTTTATTACCGAAATTGCTCACTGTGCAAGCGACTCGACCGATCCTAACAGCACAGATTATTTAATATAGTTACTACGCTAATCGTTTGAATGATTGTCTGTGTAGACTGTCTTTTCAGTATGATAAAAATAAAGTAAAAAAAAACATTTATTGTACTTGTTATCTTAAAACTAGTTAACTTGCATACCTATTTTATTATGAATACAAATAATTATCTACCAGCAACCAGGTCAGGTTGTCATTTGAAATAGGCCTCCTCTAATTCCCTCCATTTATTTTGGTCCAACGCTATTCTTCTCCACCCCTTTGGCAGGTTCTCCTCCCATCTTCTTATCTGCCGTCCTCTTTGTCTCTTTCCATTTCTGGGGTACCATTCCGTGACTTTTCAGTGGCTATTTTTCGATCTCCCGCAAGACAATTTTTTAAATGTTTCGGAATCTACACCCAAATGCTGCAGCATTAGGGTTGAAGGGGTATATTTTGAAAAGATATGAACAAACTTTTTTCATATTCTTTTTTTCATTTCCAATAGCCCACGTAATCATGCCCATCTACATTTCAGCATTCTTGTTTTGATTCCCACATCTGCCATTTTAAAGTATGATATTACATATTAAAATAGTACAGACATATGCAATGCTTGTGGCTGGGTTAGCCTTTCCTGAAAGAAATATGTAATATGCCAGTACTTACCTGTGTGTTACCTGTTGAACCGGTACACAGTAACACTGTTAAGCGACAGGGATGTGAAGGTAGAACTTCTCTGGGTAAGTTCCTTCAAAAAACAGCTCTACTACCTGCTACAATAAGCACTAAATTCTTATACCTCATATCACCCGTATAGCACCCACCTTGTCTAGTTCTGTTCTGTCTCCTGCTTGATTTGGAGGGAAGTGGAAATTATGTTTTTCTTATTCCTCCGCTATTCTTTTCTGATTAATTTCGTTGCGGGATCCAAGATAGTTGAATCGTTTCTCTGGGACTCGTCGAGCTTCATTGCTTTGGCGCTTTTTTGGTGGTCGCCACTGTTGATTCTGACTACGAGCCACCCAGGAGTTGCAGTGGTTTGGAAACAGTGTGGCGGTCCTGTTAGAAAAAAAATAGCACCCCCCCATTTCATCCCCAAGGTGTCGTAGAAGGCGACTAAGGTAAAATCCAGAAATTGGGCAGCAGAAACTTCCCAACAACCTCACTGCGATCCCCGTGACGCCTGCCAAACGTGAGGATTATGGCACCCCTCCACCCCTTGGGGAAGGCCTTTGTCTAACAGTGGAACTCTTTCGGCTGAAAATGATACCTCATATAATTTAGTCATCTTCCTGCCCTTTAGGTCGATTCTGTAAAATTCCAACAACATCTCGCATATCACATTGCTATTTACTCTCACTTCGCATAAGGTTCAAAATGCCCTTGATATATTTGACACTTTGAATCGGGTTCGAGTGTGAAGTGAGCGTCGATGTGACGGGGAAATTACCTTACAGAATGCCACTTCTTACGTCATCTCATACTTTATCAGTCAAAATCTCCCTTTTAATTTAGTTCAACTCACTGACACGCTCGCAAGGGTGGCGCTAGGTAAATTCGAATTATCAACCGAGTTTTTAGAATGCCAATCAAGAAACTCACAGCGGATTCAGATTCGAAGTTTAAAGTGAGGTCTTACAGAATCACACCCCTGGTCCTATGTTACTCGAACTCGCTGGAACACGTTTTCATCTTCCAATTCATCCTGTGACTCCCTTTTCTTCTTCATCACACAATTCTTCCATTTCTTTTCTTTCTCCCTTGATCCGTACTTAATACTTCCCTTTAACTTGCATCCAATTAACTCATAGTAAACAACTCCGCAGAAGATCAATTCTGTTTGTTACGTCAAATCCAACGAGAAGTAATCGGGTCAGTGATTCTCGCTGGCAACACGCCACAGCACATGCAGTCCGCAAACATCTGCCAATATGTTTGCCTTCTAGTAAATAAGTTTTACAAATATTATTTAGGTTGCAACATTTCTTGAACACTTATTTTTTTAGGTTAGCAATTCTGCTTCGTGAAAGGGGATTGTTGATACGTTGCCAACCTAAGAGACGGGGTTAGAAGAATCTTGTGCCTTTTGGTCTCCAAATTAGATAGCTTTGAACATAAACAAAAAGGTTCCTTGTAAAACTAACAAAGATTGAATAAAACTATGCTATATTACTATAAAGCTGAAGAGTTTGATGGTTTGTTTGGACGCACTAATCTCTGAAATTCCTGATCCGATTCTGAAGACTTTTTTAGTAATAGAAACCTACGTTATCCCTGAATGCCATCCATACTAATGACATAAATGCGAAAGTGATTTCTTTTATATGTTACGCATATAATTATGGCAGAACTACAAAATCGATTTTGATGAAATTTATATCACACTAACCTTGAACTTCAAGAAAGGATATAGGCTATATTTTAATCCGCGACTTCGTCTGAAGTCGCGATAACCGACATTTACGCGGTTGAAGTCGCGGGAAAAAGCTACTACACAAAATTTGAGCTCTGTAAGAAATATAACCCCATTTCTACCCGTGGGTGTCGTAGAAAGCGACATAGGGATATTGTCCACAGGATGGGCAGCAGCGTCCTTCTGAGTACCATAACGCGTACTGCGATCGCCAACATGCATCGGCCATATATGGCAATTAAGCCTCAACTCCCCTTGGGGGGCTTCTAAAGGTTGACATGATCATGATGAAGATGATGATGTTAATGAAGAAATCTAACGTTAAGAAAATCGCGGGTAAAAGCAAGCAAATCATATTAAAACAAATTACAAATCCATAAACCAGCAGACATACTGCAACGGTAAAACAATTAAAACTACTTAATTCATAGTTAACCTTGCACCCAAAATCTATGCCTGAAAACTGAAAATAACCTAGTTTACGAGGTCAGACTAACGTACAAGTTAAACTTTATTGGCCCGTTATAATGCAGTATACAATGAATTCGGGCTTATCTGCAGTCGCGCTTGGCGTGCCGACTTGAAATCTAAGGTCACAGTGATGCATTGGATACAGAAAGTACTGGAACTTTGTGGACGTGAAGAAAGTTTTGATTGATAAGGCGATGTTGTTTTTGACTTTCAAAAGCAAAAGGGTTTTATTGTAAAATTAGCACTTTGCCCGTGACTTCGTCTGCGTGAATTTTCTTAAGCATTCCTAAATTTTTTGTAACAAAATATAGCCTATAGCATCCAGGAAAAGCGTAGCTTCCAATTGGTGAAAGATTTTTTGAAATCGGTTAAGTATGTTTCGAGTTAATTATGTAATAATTAAGCTAATGTTTTTAATGACGATTTGAATTTTAAGAATTTCATTTATTGAATGTAATAATTAATTTAATGTTTTAATGAGAATTTAAATTTTAACAATTTTGTATACTTAATGAAAATGTTTGCATGCCGAATGGTGAAATATGCGCAAAACTCTGATCTAAACCTACTACTATTTACTTATGTATTACCCATATTTGCAAATAAATGGTATTCTATTCTACAAAAATTAAATTATTTTCTCTTTATACAATTACAAGGGTAAAAGCAGCAATCTATTTACATGTATGGCGACTGGTATCAAGAACATGTGAAAGAAGAATTTACACACATTTTATCAATAGAACTTGGTCCATACTAATATTATGAATCCGAAAGTAACTACTCAAGGTTGAATAATTTGACACCTTTGACAGTTCGAATATGAAAAACGATATTCGCTAAGCAAAAACAATCGCTGTGCTCGACGGCGAACTCGACATCGTGTCTATCGAGTTCGCCGTCGAGCACAGCCACGAATGATAACGTTAAAGAATAGCATATTTATAATAGCACAGTTCTGCAGTTCTAAATTTCAAACATTTTAGTTTTGGCATTCCTTACGAAAACGTTTTGCCAAGGTACGTTATCAGATTTCAAAACATCTGTAACCCTTGTTCACACACACATATGTTAACATACTGCATGTGCTGTGGCGTGTTGCCAGCGCGAATCACTGACCCGATTAATTCTCGTTGCATTTGACGTAATAGTTCGCAAACAGAATTGATCTACTGCAGTGTTATGCACTAGGGTGAGTCGCTAAGGGCGTGTTGTTTTATTTTATTTTAGTATTTTTTATATGTCGTGATGGCCTAGTGGTTACGGAGCCAGCTTCATTTACGAGGTCGGGGGTTTGCAACCGGGCACGAGCAAGTACCAATATGACTTTATTATTTTCAACCGACTTCAAAAAGGAGGAGGTTATCAATTCGTCTGTATTTTTATTTTTTTTTTTTTATTTTTTTATGTTTGTTACCTGATTTCTTGGGACTCGGTGAACCGATTTTGATGATTCTTTCTTTATTTGAAAGCTAGTGCTTCCCGTGTGGTCCCATTTTAATTTGGTCCAGTTCTGACAATGGCATCCATGAGAAAACCGTATAAGTCTTAAATTTGCATTAAGTATGTGCGCGATTTGTTACGCGATTTCTCCGGCAAACGTAAACCGATTTTAAAAATTCTTTTTGTTATGGATAGGGTATGCTTCAGGGGTGGTCCCATACAAATTTTATGGAAATTGATTCAGTACTTTTTGAAAAATCAACAAATACCCAAAAACTTTACATAGACGACGTTTTAGTTTCATCAATCTTTGTAGTAGTTAACTTTCAATCTCTTCTTAACAGATTTGGATGAGAAGGAGGTACTAAAAAGCAGAAAATAAAAAACTTTTTACAAAAAAGACAACCGCCTTCAAAAAGTGAAAAATAACTTTAGCACAGAACACACATTGACTTTAGTTTCGGAAGTCGGTGGCAATACAAAACAACAAACAGAACAAAGCCACTGAATTTGTGTTGTTGTGTGCTAAAGTTATTTTTCACTTTTTGAAGGCGGTTGTCTTTTTTGTAAAAAGCTTTTTCATATGTACTTTCTAAGTTTATCTTAGACTTTACTGACATTGGTGAAGGAAAACATGTTTTCCGTCACTTCACCTTTTGCTCAGGGCAAAGGCCCTGCAGTGGGGCAATCCTAGACTAGGATGGTATTATTATTATCTTGCCTGCGACTTCCACTGGCGTAGACTTCAGAATTAAGCCAAAGGTCAAAATTATGCCACGGGAACACAAAAATAGGATAAAAACAATGGAGCTTATCATTCTTTTTCACAGTATAATGTGTGAGTGAGAATAAATTATTAGCGCCGCCATTTTAGATAAATTTCTATTAATAACTCGGGTTATAGCGATCTATAAGGAAGCCAGTTCAGGATGAATTAAAGGTTAATATGAAAATATCAGAAACTATCAAATCGTATCGAAATTCGTATAAGGCTAGAAAGCTGCAAAAGCAAAACCTAAAAGAAAAAGCTGCTGGTTGTAAATTCCTTGAAGTAAAATAATTATACACCCGATATACATATAAGAATAGCAAAATTTATATGTGTGCCAAATTTCAGCCATTTCCGCTTAGCCGTTTAAGCTTAAAACAGTAACAAACAAACATCTATCCATGTTTCCTTCCTCACAAATTTCCGCATTCATAATAGTGGTAAGATAGGAAGTAGCCTTTCTTCCTTGTGTTTCTTTCGGCAACTCATCATCATCATCATCATCACCAGCCTGAAGACATCCACCGTTGGATAAAGGCCTCTCCCAAGGGAGGGCTTGCTTTAATCCCCACGCTTGGCAGGCGTCTTGGGGATCGCAGTGACGTTGTTAAGTACATGGAAGCTGCTGTTGCTCGATTTCCGGATTTTCTCTTAGTCGCCTTGTACGACATCCTTGGAATGAAATTCAATTCAATATATTTATTTCGGACAAGGTACATCCATATTTTGGTTAGTTACAATACAGGCACTTATAAAACTATGTTAGTAAAATTTAAAATATATAATACTGCGAACACAACTTCACCCCGACCATCCTTACAACAGACACCGCACACACTTATGCGTATGTACCAATGTCCAAGGAAAGGACTGTCGACTTTATCACTCAGTGTCTTCAAGATAATATTGGGACCCTCTCTCACTCTGCTCATAACTGAGGCGACTCTCTTACGCAAGATAGCAATCAACTGTTCGCATAAGCGCAAACATATAAGACGCACTACAGGAGCGAGGCAAACCCAACATTACCCTGAAGGCCCGCACACCTCACGGGCAAGCTCTCTCTCTCGGCCACTATGTATGTGAGATAGTTCATGCATTAGTAAAATGTATCTATGGGAGCTAACTGTTTTGGGTTCACCGAAGCATTTAAGTATTTATTTATTCATTATCTTCTTACCCCTTTCCCATGTTACTTGGGGTCGGCGCAACACGTTTTCATTTTCAATTCCGTCCTGTTAATCGTCATGATATCACTGACTGCGTTATCATTCTTTTTTTTTTTTAATATTAATATAGGCTTGCGTTTGACCGCAACTCACTCGCCTCGCCTGATCTTAAGTGATGATGCGGCCTAAGGTGGAGCACGCTTGCCTCGGATGAACCGGTTCACTCGTGCCTTGAAGATACCCAGATTATATGTACCTATCGGCAGTGAATTCCACAGTCGAGGTCGAGGTTCGAGACCGTGGAACTTCTACCGTATAGCGGTGACGCTTCGCCGTATCCCTGCTCGTCCGGTGATGGAATGGGGATAAAGGAATTAAGTTGTGCAATTCCAAAGCACACTCTCCGAAATGTACCCGATAATAGACCGATAGGCTGTCAACGGCGCGGCGGTGTTCAAGGCTTTGGAGCTTAGCCTTAACCAGGAAGTCGTTGTCTATGAGCCTCTTGGCACGTCTTTCAGTAACTTCCAACGCCTCCAGCTGGTACTTGGCAGATCCATCCCATTCTTCACATAATCCATCCATCATCATCTGCCCAGCCTTTTCTCAACTATGTTGGGTTCAGTTTCCAGTCTTGTCGGATGCAGCTAAATACCGGTGTCTCACATAGAGCGATTGCCTGTCTGACCTCCACAACCCAATATAAAGAAAGAAAAAGAAAGAAAGAAAAAACGTTTATTGACACAGACCATGTGCACACAAAAACAATTAAAAAAAAAAAGGTAAAAAAACAGAAATCCATAAGTACAAAAATATGCTTAGGTGGTAGGTGTTTGGTTAGGATCGAATGATCCTAACGGATCATTATCATTATCGCTGGACCCTTATCGGGCACAGCAATAGGATAGAAGAGAGGAAGCTCTGTTTTAGAAAAATAATAAATTAACGTAGGAACCTCGGATATCTATGGTAGGAACTATATAGTTAACTAAAAAAACACAATTACATTATTGTTATTATTTATTTATTTATTAGTAGGACTCAGAAGAGTCAGATGGTTACAAACGAAGACATCCGAGACGTGTGGTGGGCAAGAAACTCGGACTTACCATTAAGGTAAGGAAAGTTGCGTATCTAGGGCATGTGATAAATCATGAAAGATACGCTCCTTTACAACTTATGATGATAGGCAAACTACCTGGAAATCGAGGTGTGGATCACACGATACCTCTTAGTAAGATTTGTGTTCAGACTTTTCTGGCTTCTGACTATCCACTAACGACTGTTAAAGATCTACGAACAGTAATAGTAATTCACATAATTAATCAATCCATTTCATATTAGTATAGCTATTTCATCAAGTATATATTTATTTACTTAATTCGCAACAGCAATTTCTGCAACACCACAGACCTCGTAGATGCTTTGTCATCTCAGAAGCAAAGTTGAAATGTCTGATGTGCCTGTTTTAATTACACCGGTTCCTATACCCCTCACACTAGCAGCTACGCTGTTTTGCCGTAGAATTAAGTATCGTGTTAGTACTTCGTCTGATGAGGTCCTGGCATAAGGATCTCTACTACTACTAACTTACGCCCAGTTTCTGAGGTCTTCAGATAAACTTTTGATAGCTATTAATTCGACAAAGTTATCTATTCGAGTGATTTTCTTCCTAAACTGAGTGCTCGGAAACGCAATATCGAACCAATTGCACTATCGAATAGATGTAGTCCAGTTAAATCACCTCAGAAACTGGGCTTTAGGGTTGCCAGAGCATACAAGCTTGTCCACTTATTGGGTACTCACCTCGGATATCGGAGATACCAGTCCATTCTCGTAGGTACCTTAGGCAAGACTGCCTCCTTCGACCGACACCTCGCTTTCCAGGTACTTTGACTTATCACGTGCCCTAGATACTTAACTTTCCTTATTTTAATGGTATCCCAAAGTTCGAGTTTCTTGCCCACACGTCTAAGGATGTCTTCGTATGTAACCTTCTGAGTCCTACTAACTTTTAGCGTTTGTTGATAGGCCCTGATTTCGAATGCTTCTTTAAGTTTCTCGAGCACCGCGGAACTATTCCACATCGCGAAAAAAAAAGGATGCAAAGTATTGCAGAGTTAACTGCCAACCTTCGTAGTTTGGAGAGACACTAGAAGAAGCTCACCTAGCCTTCAGAATGGATGTCAAAATCCACAGTCTAACACAATTTACTGTGTTTCATTACCAAGGTATTCGTGCCGGCAGCTCTTAGCCACAAATCATTGCGCTAAGCCCGGAACGGACTGCTCAGCAATTAGGGTGAAAGTCCTTCTACGCGGCGCGAATATTAATATTAAATTGACTAACTTTTCCCAAGTATAAGATGTTTTGATTACTTTCATGTTCTTTTTTCTTTTAAAGTTTTTTTTTGGGATGTTATGACTGGTTCTGGGGAAGGTAGAGCGTTGCTGGGATAATTTGTGTTTTTAGGATTCAGTACCTTTAATGGAAAAACGGAACCGTCATCTTCTTCTTTCCGAATCGATGGTAGTTAATCCTTTTTTTTTGTTATATTACTTTGACCCAATCAGTTTTACAAAAGGGTATCGTTTACCTAGTAACTGAAATGGTTGTAGTGGTCAGACTGGACTAAAAGGCGAGGTAGTACTAAGTTTTTATTTATTTATTTTCTTTAGGCTTTTCAAGTATGAGTACACTTAGTTACTTTATAATTTGTACATTGCAAATAAATTTGGAATTAAACATATTATTATTATTATAACCTGTAATCCCCGCCCCCCTCGCTGATTTTAGGTGTAGTGATCTTCACACATTCATCGTGTGAATTTTGTATTGTATAAATCGTGAACTATTTCATTTCAGATACACTAGTATCTGCCCGCGTCTTTGTCGACGTGGAAGACAAATATTATTATTATCATTTATTTTCTGTGACGTCGGCAATTTTCCAAGTTAAATATTCCAAAAAAATATTCTGTGACTCATACTAATAGTATTCCTTTCTATCACTTAAATAATTTTTGTAATTATTTTATTATTTTTAAAATTATTTTAATATGTTTGTGGCAAAAAAAGCCGTGTGGTCGCAAATAACACCACCCCATTTCTATCCGTGGGTGTCGTAGAAAGCGACAGAGGGATATTGACCAGAGAATGGGCAACAGCGTCCTTTTGAGCATACCATAACACCTACTGCGATCGCCAACATGGATCGGCCAAGCATAGCGATTAAAGCTCGGGGCGACCTATGCTCAGCAGTGGGCGCCTAAAAGTTGACATGATGATTATGATGAACAAATAGAAAAACAAACAATGTGTACCTTTTTTATAATATTGGTATTTAAATGCTTTCACCACCGCCTTGATTAAAACATTTATAGTTGGCTAGGTAAATTCCCCGTGTACAAATAATTTACTTTAATTCTTACAAGACATGATCCAATTATCGAAGCCAAAGTTTCCGCTCAACACCAAACTTTTCCCTACTTCGTAAGTACAACAGCTTAGTAAAGATAGTTTTAACATTAAAATTCATACTCTTATAACATGCAAAGGTTTACGACCATTTACAACTTTCGATGAGTAGGTACCTAACACTAAAACAAAATAATAAACTTTGAAAACAGTGTTTTACTAATACAACATTATTTTTACACAGTCTGCGGATACAACCAATCGATTTTTAACTTTATTGCTTTTGTTATAGAGACTTATGTTAGTTTGTGGATAGAAATATGACTTGGTATTACCAAATTGGTAGTTATGACCAAATGAAAGGTCACGCGAGGCACAATAGGTGCGATTTATAAATTATGAACATTTTCACGTTAATAAGAGTAATTCACAGCTTTTTTATTGCTTCGAAATTACTTGATAATTAATAGTTCGTATGTTATTAATGACTTTTGACAGGTATTGTTTTCTTACTCCTGATAATGGCTCTTTTAATAAGGTTTTCTTGTACATTAAGGTTTGTTTCAAACAATATTAGGCAGAATACTCGTACAATAGCTAATGTTCTTTATTTTTTAGAGACTTTTATCCTTTTAGGGCATATAAATGATTATTATTTCAGGCATTTTATTTATTTTTCCACCTTAGGCCGAAACATTACTTATGTGGCTCACAGACGGACGCGGCGTGCGGTGGCGGCCAGTTGTATTCGGCGGCCAGAGCCGCAGCCCCCGGTTATCCGCAGCCGCAGGCCGCGTCTGTCTGAGTTCTGTCAGGTGAGATGCGGCCATACGCAAGCATATAAGAGAAGATGTGAAGAAAAAACCTAAGTTTAAATATTATTATAAAATACCTGCATGCAAACAATGTTCAACATTATTTATAGCTACATAAAGTCGAGTCGTCGAAATAATGCCAATATCATAAATAATTTTAGCGGCCACTTTCTGGATCAGCGTTGTTTTTCAGTAGTGTGTGATAAAAATGCCGTAACTTTTGCTAACCACGGCTGAAAACCCGCATAAAAGACTGCATGAATTTAAAATAGCTCGAATCTAAAAATACGGAAAGTAAATTTACATTTTACCTTTCAAACAGTCCACTGTTAAGTTCAATGGGTCAGAAGTCAAGCCACACATGCTCTTTGCACCGAACGAGGCAAAAGCAACACTCTGTGGGGCCAATTTCCGGAGGCCGACACGACCCGACGTATCTATTGCTTCTAGCGCCATTGTCTTGAACTAAGAGAACTGTTCAAACTTTGAATGTTGGTATCTGATGCTATTTGTCAATTATGGATTGTTAGGTTGGCTGTTTGATTGATTAGTGATTTTGAATTTGGAATTGCGTGGTTTGAGTAAAATAATTATTTTAACCACTCTCTTGCATTATGTTACGACTTGTAAATATAGGTTCAAGGAAATAAATAAATAAATGTTTTAGGTATCACGCGGGCAAAGGTAGTAATCAATATGTGTAAGTTTTAGAATTTAAGAATAACCAAGCTAAACTAGGTAGGCACGAGTCCACTAGCTTCACAATCATATTAAACTCCGTTCTTAAGAGAATTTTAACAATGTTAGTTTCGTGCCTAATTAACTAATCACGTGTATTCAGAACTGACCTAGTTCAGTCTTAGTCTAATTTGATTTTTATTAATCACATTGTAAAATTTTGGAACAAGGTTCAATTCTTAATAGCTTGGCCACACTCTCCACGTCCAAAGGCTGGCCGCGGGTGGGACTGGACTCATATTTTGACAGCAAACGAGGTTGTATATGTCACAGAGAAATTGTACTATTTTACTAAACTAGTTCAGGGATTTGATCAAATCACTAACTTTCTTCAGGGAAATGACCTAATGGAGTTGTTATTGTATGATCTGCCATGATTTAACTAAATCCTTAATTGTATCATTTCTTTGCGACATATATGTGTAGGCGACTTTGGCAATACTGGTGTAGAAGTTATCCAAAAAAATTTGGTTGTCTGTAAGGTCGGTTTACGGACGATAGTTTTACGTGATAACGTCATAAAAAAACATAATGGCTAACATATAATTATAACCTAAACAAATAATGGCTTCCGTCGAGGTGGGCAGAGCTTATAATACTGCTGGCCTTATACTATAAAATAATACTATGTTAAAAAACTTAGATAGCAGAATTGATACTTTGATTGATACTCATAATATTATAATAATACACGTAGGCGAAGAAGACGAAGATAGCATCACCTCAAACGAGTCTTGTCAAACTTGTAATATTTGAACGCAGTCGCAACTGTTTCTCAAAAAATAGGTATTATTTTTGAAATTATATTAAAAAAATATTTCGGAGTATTACTAAACATTTTATTTTCTTACGCTAGTTACATCCAAAAATTAGAAGACAGACAAACAAGTATGTTAGTATGATATTCTTTTTTGGGTCGGCTAAAAAAGTAATCATAAGGTGAAATTGACATTGGTGGCATTGACGTTGTTGCTAGACATCATTGCTGATATTGACATTGTTGATATTGGCGTTGTTGCTAGGCATCACTGCTGAAATTGACACTGGTAGCATTGACGTTGTTGCTAGACATCACTGCTGAAATGGACATTAATGGCATCGGCGTTGTTGCTAGGCATCGCTGCTGAAATTGACATTGATGACATTAACCTTGTGGCTAAGCATCATTCCTGAAATTAACATTGCTGACATAGACGTTGTTGCTAGGCATCATTCCTGAAATTGACATTGCTGTCATAGACGTTGATGCTAGGTACCATTGTTGAAATTGATATTGTAGATATTGACGTTGTTGCTAGGCATCATTCCTGAAATTGACATTGGCGACATTAACCTTGTTGCTAAGCATCATTCCTGAAATTGACATTGGTGATATTGACCTTGTTGCTAAGCATCACTGTAGCTGAACTTGACATTGGCTGAAATCATTCTATCAAAAACCATACCAAGATATTCGACATTGTATGATTGTTTACTTCATACCGAAATTCCTAATAAAATAAAGCAGGCAAACAATTTAGGGGACCGTCTCTCGTATAATTTAGACATTTATATCGCTATGCGGAAGCCATTGCTCGTAAAAATATGATTATGGCATTCAAAAAGTTATTTGATTCGCCACATGCGATCCGAGGAACTAAATTGACATCACCCAATGCTGTATTGAACCTCTGCAGTGAGTGGTGTTCAGGTATGGACTACTAAATGCAGACGGTATTTGCAAAGTACTTATACCAAAAAAGCTTTTTAAAATTTGGTCGGTCTGCCTGTCTGTCTGTTTGTTTCGGTGGTCCAAACAACAAGATGAAAATCCTGCAGATAAACTAGTCATAAACAAAGTTAAGAATAAAGGCGTAGGTGTTTTTAAAAGATGTAAACTGAGCCTAGAATATACGAACGTCCTTTAAACATATGCCCTGATCTACAAACGATTATCGAACGACCCTTACAAATTACACTACCAAAGCAATAAAGTAGCCTAAGTTAGCTATTCTTACATTGCCACAAAAAAACTTGAGCTAAGTGTAGCAAGTTATCAGGTCAGTATAACATTTAGTCCGACGAGGTGGCCCCACCTCACTGACGCCGCCTCGGAACAACTCAAATACTTTATTAGGCAGTAGAGTCGGCGACAAAAATGATTCCGGTTTGTGTAAGGCAAGGTCTTATTAATTTAACATTGCATTGAAGTTTTAAGAACTACACACAATCTAATGTAATTTAAAGCTAAACAGATAGAAAGTCGTCGATAGAAGGTCGTTATTAGTATATAGGTAATTAGGCGGGCACGCTCAGCAGAATTGGTGGACGTATTAATTAGATTATTCCGTACCAACCTGCAGAGCGGCTCATCCCACTGTCTCTGGGAAGATGGGTTCACGGGCCGATCTGTATCCGGGCAAGCCACTTTCCAGGCGTTCACCGCATCGGTCAAGCACGGCACTTCAAAGTCAACCAGTGAAGGGGATAACATTTTTTTGGTTAACTTTTCGGTGCTGTGGACGGAGGACAGGAAAGCCGGTAAGCTGACCCTGGAAATTTTGTTTCCAGTGCCCGTGAACCCATCTTCCCAGTGACAGTGGGATGAGCCGCTCTGCAGGTTGGTACGGAATAATCTAATTAATACGTCCACCAATTCTGCTGAGCGTGCCCGCCTACTGGCTGTGGGTGAGTGGGAGTCGGGCCTCTGGCTTCAGGCACTTCCGTCACCCAACATCGGTACTATGCTGTGTGATAATACCTTCCGACTCGCTACATGCCTGCGTCTGGGCGCTCCATGCGGGGCTCCACATTGTGCCAGACGTTGCCAGTGTGGTGAAGCAGTCGACTGCCTCGGACATCATGGCCTATCCTGTAGTAGAAGCGCAGGCCGAATGGCACGACACGCCAGCATCAATGACATCCTCCGTCGTGCTCTTGCCACCGCCGGGGTGCCTGCTATTTTAGAACCCAATGGCTTGGCACGCGACGATGGGAAGAGACCAGATGGGATGACCATAATGCCTTGGAAGTTGGGTAGGCCTTTGGTGTGGGACGCAACATGTGTCGACACCCTTGCGCCATCTCATCTTCCTAGCACTACGTGTTGTGCTGGGCCGGCTGCTGCAGGTGCCGAAAACCTCAAACGGCGCAAATATAATAACCTTCTTGGAAGCTAAATATTTGAGCCGTTTGGGGTGGAAACTCTAGGGCCATGGGGTCCGAGTGCCCATATTGTTTTTCGTGACATCGCCAAGCGGCTGGTTCGGGTGGCCCGAAGGCTGGTCTATTCTTAGGTCAAAGAATCAGCATTGCCATACAACGTGGCAATGCTGCCAGCCTGTTGGGCACGTTTCCCGTTGACAACGATGTGGACGAGTTTTTTGATGCCCTTTGAGCTCCCTGCCTTTTTCTTGCAATTGTTCATAATATTATTATTTAGATTTAAGTTTTGTATATATATTCCTAGGTACTAAGTTTTTATCCAGATTTGTATCTCTCTATTTAATGAAACTGTCACTAATTTTACAGCTCCGATTGAACACTTGTGTGACCGGCTGTACTGAGAACCTCAGGGCGTGTTGATAAGATGTTTTTCTACGGTTGCCGCTATAAAAACTTTCCGATTGCCGCCGAGGGGTGTGGCCGGCTTCAACTCATTTCTAGCTTAGTTCCGTTTGACTCGCAGCAAATACCTCTAAATGTTATTTGATGTTTTTGTTTATTTGTGTTCAACTCAACAAATATATGTTGCCGATAGTGTTTGAAAGTTACAGACGTTTGCATTGATTAGTCCCTTTATTAAGGTATTGTATACATGAGTATATACGATATCTTCATCATCTGCCAAACATATTCTCAACTATGTTGGATCGGCTTCTAATCTAATTAGTTGCAGCTGAATACCAGTGTTTTTACATGAAGCGTCTGCCTATCTGACCTCCACAACAAGATACCCCTTGGTAAAAATGGTTGTCAAACTTTCAGACTTTCATCCTCCTGACTACCCGTACGGACAGTCAAATATCCACTAAAGACGGCTTTACGTGCTTTTCAAGGCGTGAGCTTATTATAGGCAAAATATACTTCAACAATAATTAGAGAAAGGTTTCCTAGGTTTCCTCTAATCACAACCATTCAATGCCAATGCCTGAGAATGTAACAGTTTCAATTCAACAATTTCAATCAACCTGTATCATCATCTGCCTAGCCTGTCAGCTTCCAGTCTAACCGGATGCAGCTGAATACCAGTGTTTTACATGGAGCGACTGCCTTCTGCTTCCTCCTGCTTCTATGTTAGGGGGGTTCAGTTTCCGCACTTAATCCTTGAAATGGACCACTGTACGTGAGCCATGGCCTAGCCCACCGCCCTACAGAAGCAGATCAGTGTTCCCAGTCTTCTCAGGGCATCCACAAAGGAATTTGGTTGCGGCTGCCTATCGGACCTCCACAACCCAGTTACTGGGTAACACGTTACCCCTTGGTAAGATCGATCGACCTGTATCATTCGTCCAAAATAAAGATTATTACAAACCTACAAATACGGGTTTCTCTTTACAATTCTCTGTGACGTTGATAGTATATATTATTCAGTTAGTTCAGTACCTCTAACATTCGGGGTCGTGCAAATATCTGTAGCCATATTATTTGTTATGTCTACTGAACACACGATGTTTGGGATGAAAACTCTACAGTATTGCCTTGGTTAAGTTTTTACAGTGATTATCCGATTACAGCAAAGCAAAATAAAGGGTTCTGATATTTTTTGTCATCACTTTACTTGTTCTATAAACTTCGGATGCCAAGCGTATTTTTTTTGAGAACATTTACTTTTAACTAATTTCATTTAAATATTATGTTAAAAGTACGTGTAACCGTTGGTCCCTCCTGTCATTCGTAGATCTTTGGCAGTCGTTATTGGGTACTCAGAATCCCAAAAGTCACTACTAGTCTTACCAAAGAGTACTGTGTTACCCAGTAGCTGGGTTGTGGAAGTCAGGTAGGTAGTCACTCCATGTAAAATACTGGTATTCGACTAGAGGAGAGGTTAGACTGGAAGCCGACCCCAACATAGTTGGGAAAATGCTAGACGAAGCATTTCTGATGTTATGAACAAACAATAGTCTGACATGTGAGTATATTCAATATATCCAACTGAACTAATCCTCGCCAACTATTCCAAAACCGAAGCCTTCTAGAGACGCAGTGACGGTTACCTTTGTAGTTGGTCCATAATAACAGGTAACACTAGCTTCTGCCTGCGTGTTCGTCTGTGTAGACATCAGAATCAAGCTAGTACTAATTTATATTCATGGGAGCACAGAAACAGAAAAAATATCTATATTTATATGTGTGCCAAATATCAGCTGTTTCGGTTCAGCCTTGTAAACGTGAAAGAGTTAAGAACATCCATGAATCCATCTATTCATCCCTCCCTACTCACAAATTTTCGAGTTTTAATAGTACTAACTTTGGCCCGCTACTTTGCCCACGTGAATGTCGGTTATCGCTGATACAGACATAGTCACAAATTAAATGTAGCTAAGACCACAAAGTACGTAAGGTTGCGGGCGCTATTTTGTGCTAAGACATTGCTCGGCCCCCATACATTAATCACCCTGGAATTCATTAAAAAAAAAGAATCAGTAGTGCTATTCTTGTTACAATCTCCCTCGGTAAACACCTAGGTGAAGTGAGCTGTCATCCGTCCCGATGCTAGGGACTGACAGAGCAGACGGACGGATGACAGCTCACTTCACAGAATAGATATACTGATTTTGAGATGACAGCACAGGCGAGAGCAGTGTTGCCAACTATAAAAAATATATTATGCTAAATTTACGTTAAGAAAATGCTAAAAAAATGTCACTACTATGCTGTTTCATTTTTGGTCCTATGGCGGCTTCTGATTTGTTTCGTAATAGGAGACTACAATAAAATTGTTTTGTCTACACACTTTTGCCATTCCTAGAGTTCAACCTCAGTCTGTAGACACCTAGTTTTATCCAAATCAGTTCTGTAGTTTAGCTGTGAAATCGTAACAAATACATAAACTCACTTTCGCATTTATAAGTCGATCTTGCCTAGCATTACTCACTTCGCCTCGCTCAGCTCCACCAAAAACCTCTTACAGCTCAGCCGAAACCTCGCTTTGCCCCCAATAGATCGCGTGCGAGCCATGGGTGGTATTCCAGTGAATATATTAAACTTAGGCTTTATCTTTTGTTTTTTGCCGTCCGATGAAGTGTGCAAGGTTTGTGATGACGCAACGAAACGGTTCAGTTTGCCGTTCGGACGCAAAAAATTGGGTTTGTGGGTAAATAATATTCATGTGTACTTTCGTGTTTGTCTGGGTTAGGAAAATAGGGTATTGGTCGGTTATTTTTCTTGGCGTGTGCTCGAATTACTGTGTATGTTTTGGTGGAAAGCGAGAAATTAATCTGAGTAATAAATGATGATATAATATAAAGCGCATGTGACCATACAAATTATGAATATGAATGTAGATGAATGGGCAAAGTGAGAATTGAGTATATTGGAAGAAGTTTGAAACTGGCACCAGCGATGGAAAAGTTAAAAGCGAATCGTCTGTCTTGGTAAAGGCATGGCAAAACTGGCAACACACACAAACTCACACAATTACACATCACAAACACGATTCACCATCACAAACTCGACTCAGCTTCACACTTAAGGCAACATCTTCATGGCATTTGCTTTCTCTTTTTATTTTTAATGGTTTCATTTTGTTTTTCTCTCTGTAATATTTGGAACTTCTGAATACTTTTACTATTAATAATACTGCAATACCTTAGAATAAGCGAATCAAGGGTTGGGACTTGTGCCCTTAATACAAGTTATCCTGATAACTTAGCAAGGGTGCTAGTTACGACAACTTCTAGTGTGCTTCATAAATCTAAGTCTTAAGTATGTAATATTAAGTAGTCTTGTTGATGCGAATAAATACTTATTATTATTATTACCTATGTGAAGATGGGGGAGAAACTCATTAACCTAAAAAAGTTATAAATATAAATGTAGATGAATGGAGAGGTAGAGGAAGGCCAAAGGAAAGATGGATGAATTGTGTTAGGAATGATATGAAAGAAAAGGGAGTCAGTGTTAGCTTGGCGGTTGACAGGACGAAATGGAGGAAAAGAACGTGTTGCGCCGACCAAAAGTAACATGGGACAAGGGCAGGAAAATGCTGAGATTAGAATGATAAATTGTGTGTTACTGAATTTCTGAGGTCATTAAAATTTCGTTGAACCAGTGAACAACGAATCATGGCAAGATTTGTACGAAAAAATAAAGATGTTTAGAGGAGTTGAAATTCTCATTCTTATACTCTTGGGTACCTAAAGAGCATCTTCAGGCATCTACAAGATTTTTAAAACCCCGCAATAAAAATCGATGTTGAAAGTGAAAAGTTTTACGAAAAGCTCATTATTTCAGAACGTAAACGTGGCTAACAGTAAAACTGACACTGACATTGCCGTTTCGCAGTTCTTACACTGAAATTGACTCGTTTTTTGGGAAAGAATGTCACAAAACACATCACTTGTCTGTCAATTTGATAGATCCGTTAATGCCACTTTTTTTTTTTTTTTTCATAAACAAAATGGGCAACGAGATGAAACAGAAAAGTGTTATTTTAATTTCGAAATATTTTAATTATGCGGGGCTTAAAAATATGGTAAGTATATTAATCTGCTCCTGGTTACGTATTCTCCACATTGGAAAATATTTTAAACCCTCAAAATGTTTTTTTTTTTCATACAAATGAATGTATGAATCTCGCCATGATTCTTTCCCCATTGAAGAAAATAAACAAAGCGGCCAAGTGCGTGTCGGACTCGCCCATGAAGTGTTCCGTAGCAGCAAGTAACATAATATAAAAGTTTTTTTTATTTTTATATTTGAAATGATTGAATGAAAGGTAAATTGCGGTTTACGATTTATGACGTATTAAATAAACTACTTACTAGATCTCGTTCAAATCAATTTTCGGTGGAAGTTTATATGGTAATGTACATCATATTTTTTTTTTGTTGTATCATTCTCTTAATTTGGAAGTTACAGGCACACATTTCACCACTTTCGAAGTGTCTCGCGCGCAAACTATTCAGTTTAGGAAAAAAATTATACTAGAAACCTCAATATCATTTTTGAAGACCTATATATAAATACCCAACACGAATGGGTTTGATGAAAAAAAAAATTTTGTTTCAGTTCTAAGTATTGGAATCCCCAAAAGGACAATGCCAGAAACTCTATAGAACTTTGCCCCACTCAATAAAAGTCATGTGCAATATGTAGCATCTTACTGTTTATTTATTGCTGATAACTAAACATTAGTCTTAGTGACTGTAGAACTTGCGGTTTCCGTTTAAATTTAAAAACAATAATGACATTGATTATAGGTTAAATTGTATTTTAGGTAAAATGACGATGTATTTTGTGGGTAGGTATTTCGTAATCCGCAAGTTCTAAAGAAAAACCATTTACTATAGAAAGGTTCTACATTCATTACAATTATTTTCATTAATTTACTTTTCTGTACATGGGTGGGGCACGATCTGGCATTGTCATTTATTGTTTTTTTTAAAATTTTGTGTGAAAATGTTAATACAGTTCACAGAATACATCTACTTACCAAGTTTCAACAGAACACTTCTCACAGTTTCGGAAAAAAGTGGCTGTGACATACGGACGGACAGACAGACAGACATGACGAATTCATAAGGGTTCCGTTTTTTTGCCATTTCGCTAACGGAACCCTAAAAAGCCAGTTCAGCAAATTACATTTAACCTATTTTTCTGAACCACGACCTGGCCGCAATTTAAAACGAACGCAGAAATAAAAAAGAACAGCTAATGAAAAACCTCTTTGCTGCCCCTAACTAGAGCAACCTCCTTCGACCAGGAAACTTATGTAGGTAAACACTCCAGTAAGCTGTGTCAGCCAGTAATAACTAAGAAATTGCTTAAAGCCATCGACGACGGTACTTCAATTTCCTGTGCAATAACTCTTGTTTTAATTTTCAAATTTCTTCTCGTTAGCGGGAAAAATAAAGGGTTTAGTAAAGAACTACATCATGTTTTTCTTAAGGCTTTGGTTCTTTTCCTAATCACCCGACTGCCAAGAAGTAGAGTAATGTTTTGTGAGAGAATGTATGTATGTTTCCTGTGCAATAACTCTTGTTTTAATTTTCAAATTTCTTCTCGTTAGCGGGAAAAATAGAGGGTTTAGTAAAGAACTACATCATGTTTTTCTTTAGGCTTTGGTTCTTTTCCTAATCACCCGACTACCAAAAAGTAGGGTAATGTTTTGCGAGAGTATCTATGTATGTTTATTTTTTTGATTTTGACAAGAGTATGTATGTAGGTATATTTCTTTGACATTGACCAACTTTTTAGTTGCTTTTTTTATTCAGAGAATCAGTCGGTCTGTAATTCTGTAAGAATCCCCATCGGTAAATTTTGGTGAAGTGAACATTTGGTGAGCTTTCATCTGAAACCAAGTTAAGACAAAATCAAACGGACTGCTAATTTAATACTTGTGTTTGCCTTGTGTCTGGGTGTTGTTTATCTATATATGTATGTATTTAAAATATATTTATGTATGTATATCAGCTGTCTGACACCCATAGTACAGGGTCTCCCTAGTTTGGGGTCAGATGGCCGTGTGTGAAAATGTCCCCACATATTATATTATTATTATTATAATACTTAATATATTTTATATCTTTTTTGTACTTAATTAGTTATTTTTTTGTACTACTATATTTTTGTTTAAATATAAGGAGTGGTCGTCTACTGTTTCAATATTTTTAAATATGTTAACACTATGTAGTGCTTATGAATATAACTTAGCTGTTATTTCTTAATTTGTAATTCTTTATTATACTGGTTTCATGTAAGGTACATCGTATTCACGTGTACTTATAACATTCCTGTAAACGCATAATATTGTAAATAATGGAATAAAATAATTATTTACAATATTATGCGTTTACAGGAAGGGGCAACCAACTTCAAATTTTAAAATTATTAGTTAACAAGAAAACTAAAAACAGCTGTAAAGGAGACTATAGTAGGTTATTCAAAATATGTAAAATTCTACCAGTTACCCTTAAACATAAATACATATTATTAGTTAATAGCCATGGCAGTCGGGATAGTGACGCACTAATTTCTAACAAGTATACTACCAGGTCGATGACAGCAGGTAAATATGATGTACCCAGGGTTAGTAATTACTATGGCGACAGAACTTAAAAAAAACGCGTTTCCTATTTATTGAACACTTTGCCTGCTGACATCAGACAAGAAGTTAATAAAATAAAATTCTCACGTAAACTTAAAAAATATTTACTAGATTCTGTGTAAGTGTAGGTATTAAGTATATTACATAGGTTACAGATGTACCTGATAAAAGGTTTAATTTTAGAGAGACTCAACGATCTCACAGTTAAACTGCGTAAGCAGTTTTGTGGGACAATGTACGTAGTTTTAAGATTTTTTTTAAGTGAATAAAACATTCATTCATTTCTTATGACGTTAAAAAGTGCCTTTTAATGGTCTAATTGAAATAAATGATCCAACTTTGACATCCCACGTTTATATACGAATGCGAACAAGCTTTAGCGGTTTTCCAGTAACTAAAAACATAGTAAGCAGTCAAACAGTTTTAATAATACTCCTATTAAAAATCAAGTTACTATAATAAAATCAAGTAACACAAGCCCTCTTCACAGTACACATATGAAACCATTAGCGTCAGAACACCTATTACGTAATATCAATAGTTAGGTCTATTAAACTGCCATCAATCACTATGAACAAAGCGGACAGTAATAATTGATGAGCCATTGTTTTCTAAAGGAAATATGGATTTATGCCACTGACATAATTCTGTGGGCAGCGTGTAGAGAAATGTGTTCAAATGAATATTAAATGAGGCATGTGTAATTTTGATGTGGAATTATCAATACATATCTATACTAATATTATAAAGCTGAAGAGTTTGTTTGTTTGGTTAAACGCGCTAATCTCAGGATCTACTGGTTCGAATTGAAAAAATCTTTTTGTGTTGGATAGTCCATATATCGAGGAAGGCTATAGGCCCAGGCGAAGCCGGGTCGGGTCGCTCGTACAATATATATACTAGCAGACACGGCAGACGTGGTTTTGCCATATAAATAACTAGCGACCCGGCCCGGCTTCGCATGGGCCTATAGCCTTCCTCGATAAATGGACTATCCAAAACAAAAAGATTTTTACAATTCGAACCAGTAGATCCCGAGATTAGCGCGTTCAACCAAACAAACAAACTCTTCAGCTTTATAATGTTACTAGCGACCTGACTCAGCCTCGCATGGGCCTATAGCCTTCCTCGATAAATGGATTATCCAACACAAAAATAATTTTTCAATTAGAACCAGTAGATCCCGAGATTAGCGCGTTCAACCAAACAAACAAACTCTTCAGCTTTATAATGTTACTAGCGACCTGACTCAGCTTCGCATGGGCCTATAGCCTTCCTCGATAAATGGACTATCCAAAACAAAAAGATTTTTTCAATTCGAACCAGTAGATCCTGAGATTAGCGCGTTCAACCAAACAAACAAACTCTTCAGCTTTATAATGTTATAAGTTTAAAAGATAATAATAAATAAATAGACAGACCTAACAAATATACACAAAACAAATCATAAAAATCGTCCAAGCCGTTTTGAAGGAGTTTGTTAATAAACACTGTGACACGATATTTTGATATATTAGATTTATTTAGATCAGATTGAAAACATTAGTTCATAATTGGAATGTAATTAACCCAAAGAAAAGAAGAAAAAAAAAACCCAAAGAAGCGGTCTCACTCACCTAATATTAAAACGGAAGGAAATTATACAAAACCTTCTTCTGTAAAGTTATCAAAATGAACCAACACAAATGTAAAAAAAATACCAGTATTAACTTTTATTATAGTAGTGTTCGAAGTCGCAATTTTAACAGTAGACAACTATTAAGTAAATACTAACATTCAACAAACGAGTTACTTCCTAGAAAAACAAAAAAAAATGTTTTTTGTCGGTAATTACGAAAATATTTGTACACCAGAAATGGTAAAATATACATATAAGACCACCGTCACTTAATCTTCACCTTATTGTACTCATCATGACATGTGGTGCCTAACAGCCTAGCCTTTCCGAAGTATATTGGGGTCGGCTTCCAGTCTAACCAGATGCGGCTGAATACCAGTGTTTTACATGGAGCGACTGCCTATCTGACCTCCACAATCCAGTTACTGGATAACACGATACCTTTGGTTAAGACTGGTTGACAGACTTTCTGGCTTCTGACTACCCCTAAGACTGTCTAAGATCTACAAATGACAGCCGCGACCAACATCTTTACCTGCTTTCGTGTGCGCAGGTGTCTCGATATGAAATGGAATCCATCCACCGACCGACCGCGGCAAGCGTACGAGCTTTGCCTTATTGTACTATATTTTTACAAGTAAACTGTTTTCAAACGACTTTAAATAAATAATAGTTTAAAAAAACTAAAAACACTCTTTTTATAGAAAACCAAAGTAAAAAATAGAAAATAAATTATAATAAATTTAAATTAAGAAAAGTGTTAAAAATTTCAATAAATATAAATTAATAATAGTGTGAATAAAAAAAATATTTTATTTAAAAAAAATTAAATTAAAAATTAAAAAAAACCCCCAACGCAAAACATAAAAGCGATTATGTAAAAAGTCAAAAATAATACCTTTTGTTGAGCCATCAAATGTTTGTTCGTTGAAATGGCGCTACAATGTCGCGGCGGTGTACCGCTTAAGTAAGTCAGTCCCTTAATTTCATTCACTGTCTATTAATTTACCAGCATTTCCGACCAATTTGCTTCGATATTATCAAATTTTTGTTGCTAACCTAGTTGTTAATCTTGTTGCAAATCTAGTTACCATCAGTTCGCTATTTTAGCTATTTAGTTATTGCTTTAAACTTAGCGGTACCCCGCCGCGACATTATATCGCCATTTCAACGAACAAACATTTGATGGCTCAACAAAAGGTATTATTTTTGACTTTTTACATAATCGCTTTTATGTTTTGCGTTGGGGGTTTTTTAAATTTTTAATTTAATTTTTATTTTAAATTTTTAAAACGTAATTTAGTTTGGTTTTGTATAGGAGTTTACAAAAATAATTTACAAATTTTTAGTTTTCATTTCGTTACTCATTCCTCATTCCCTTGCAATATAGTATTACATTATTCTACTAGTCAAGGCTTTTCATTTGATACCCATATATTGAGGGAGTTGTGAAAATAGAATGTAATTCCCTAAGATCCCTACCGCAGCTAACAAAAGAGCTGATAACTTTAAAACTGCTGAACCGATTTTGACGAAACATGTCTAAGAACCATCGCTAGAGAATCTGCTTTCAAATAAAAAAAACCGCATTCAAATCGGTTCACCCGTTAAAGAGCTACAGTGCCACAGACAGACACACAGACACACAGACACGTCAAACTTATAACACCCCTCTTTTTCGTCGGGGGTTAAAAAAAGCGTGGGGTGCATGGATGGTGTCAATAGTTATAAATATTTTATTGACAGATATGAGTAGAGTGATTATCATTTTGATAATATCTTAAAAAGCACCCTTCACCATTTTTTACTTTTTAGTTTGAAAAATTGAATAATTTTATCAAATTAGTGTATTGTCATCGGTCTTCGATAAATCTACAAAGTTTGAACGAAACCTGGCCGTTAAAAGTGGGTCAAAATCGCGCCCAAAGAAGTCGGTTACCAACAAACATCCAAACATACAGGTGAAGCTAATAAAAAGCGTGTAAAAAGAAGGAGATTCTCAATTCGACTGTATGTTTTTTTTTATGTATATTTGTTACGCTATTTCTCCGGCAAATTTAAACCGATTTTGGAAATTCTTTTCTTCATGGATAGGGTATGTCTCAGGGGTGGCCCCATATAAACTTGATCGAAATTAATTCAGCATTATTTGAAAAAAAAAAAAACAAAATCCTATAAAAATACATAGACGAAGTTTTAATTTCTTAAATCTTTAGAGTACATACTTCCAATCTTTGTTTTGACTGTGTTGCCGTTTCTTAATGGATTTGTATGAGAAGGAGGTACTAAAAAGAGAACAATAAAAAGTTTTTTTACAAAAAAGACAACCGCCTTCAAAAACCCAAAAAGTAGAAAATAACTTAAAAACAGAACACACATGACTTTAGTTTCGGAAGTCGGTGGCAATATAAAACAATAAATAGAACAGCCAAGCCTAAGTTTTATTTTGTAAAAAGCTTTTTTCTTGTCTGAGATTACTTTCAAAATAATCTTGATAAAAAAATATAGTAATAACACTGAGAAGTTTCGTTTTCAAAGTTCTCTTTATGAGTGAGAAACTTGAACTGCAACCTCCTTAGGGGTTCTTCTCGTGTTACTGGATATGCAACGCTAAGTTTTGGTCCTGGGAGGATAAGATACAGGATAAAGTGTTGATTGAGGTGGATAGGGGATAGTTATCTATCACTTTCGTCTTCGTTGAAGAGTGGATGAAGAAATTTTCTATTTATTTGTAGGTTTATTTATTTATACTTCATGTACAAAGGTACAAAGGTACAAAGGCGGACTTTATGCCTTAGGCATTCTCTACCTGTCAACAAAGGGTGGTGAAAAGATGACATGACAGGTCCATGGTAGGTTATTGATTTAAAATGTAGGTAGCTTTGAATATTTTTAACCGACTTCAAAAAAGAGAAGGTTTTCAATTCGGATATTTGTATTTTTTATTTTTTATGTATGTTCGGGTATAACTCCGTCATATATAGACAGATTTGCAAAATTCTTCTTTTGTTCGAAAGGGGTTTATTCCGAAATGGTCCCATATAAATTTTATCGAAATTGATTCAGCGCTTTTTGAAAAAAACAACGACGTCCCAAAAAAATACATAGTTGATGTTTTAGTTTCTTCAATCTTCACACCACACCACACACTCACCCAAAAATACGCAATTGATTCATACCTTCTTAGTTTTAGTTTTTCGTTGTTTTTTTTTTTTATGTTCATCTATAAGTTCCACATCGTCACTGGTTTCACTTGTTGTTGTCTTTTAATAAATATAATTTGTCCAACGAAATGGCTGAACCCTATCTCTTAAGATACAGGCTAGACCTAGTTTAAGGGATAGAGTTTAAAATTATTGTACTCTTATGTTTAAGTCATATTGATTAAATCATGTCAACTGAATGTTTGCAGTGCAATGTGAAGTTTGTTATGCAATAAAATTTATTATTATTATTATTATTATTTGTG
The DNA here is from genome assembly GCA_947361185.1 of Charanyca ferruginea. NCBI lineage: Eukaryota > Metazoa > Arthropoda > Insecta > Lepidoptera > Noctuidae > Charanyca > Charanyca ferruginea. The sequence continues at coordinate 23,412,036 of OX376059.1, read as the reverse complement.
TCGCCGTTTCTTAATTAAATAGCTTAATGGATTACGGCGATACTAAAATGCGGAAAATAAAAACTTTTTTTTTAAACTGTGAGGTTTGGCGATCGGGAGAGTAAAGAAAACACATACGATCACGTTAAAGGTGCAATAATAAGGATTACAAACATACAGCTATACATTGAGTTACTAATATCTAAAGCAGTACACATACTAGGTGCTCCACACCACAAAACAACCGCCTTCAAAAACTAAAGAGTGATATAAAACTTAAGCACAGAACACACATTAGTTTCGACCCTCCAAAACCTTCGCAACGAGAACCTCCATCACGAATTAAAAATTCCCACCATCCAGCAGTTTATGAAACGCTCCGTCAAGCGCTTCTTCGACACTGCTGACAAGCACTCGAACCCGTTGATCGTATCGGCCGCCCGGTACACTCCCTCCCGTATTAGTAAGACTCGACGACCGAGACATACTCTGACCGACCCTGACGATGCTATTACTCTCCTCCAGGAGAGCAATAAGGCCACCAGTACAGTAAACAAACACAGACACAGACCGCCGTCATTCCGTCCTCGCCGCCGAGGCCTGTCGCGACAACCCCGTACGTCCCCTCCCCGACCCTTGCTCGTGCCAGCCTGCGCCCTGAGCCTGTAGCTTTAAATTCGTCCCTAAATAATGGAAATCCGATCCAGCTTATCCCTTTGCTGTCCTCCCCCAGCGACGCCCTAAGCCGAGGCTCGTACCCCACAGGGGGTGCCCTTAGCGTGTAGTCGCTTATTTTGTAAGTTATTTTGCCCTGGCTGGAGGCCCTAAAAATATTATTTTTTAAGGCACCACAGGAAATTCCGGTTAAGCAGCCGACAACCTCTGCTGTTTTTAATTAAAAAAAAAAAATATTTGAAATTCCTTCCTTTTTAGTTTTATTTAAAAAAATCTCTTAAAGTGTAAGTAACAATAAATATTGCTGTAATAGGGTATTACACCCATTTTTGAAAAGTGTCTCAATGAAATTCTGTAGTGCTAATATGCCACCAAAAAAAACACAATTTTTTTATTCAACCGATAAGTGCCATAAAAATGCATCTAAATTTAAAATTTTCAAATTTCGCGCGTAGTTTGACGAAAACGCCTCTTACTGAACGCCATATTGCTCAGCGTAAATGACGTCAGTTTGTTTAGTATCAAATGAGCTCATATTAAATATGATAATTGTATATCATTTAAAAATAATTAAAAGCATATTTTGTAATAGGTGTAATAGTGAAAAAAATACGTTGGTTACGAAAATAATAAAAGTACAAAGCCTATATTACGCCAATCGGTTGACTGACAGTTGACAATTTTTTGTTTACACAGCCGTATGGCGTAATAACATGGCCGCTACTATTTCACGGTGTTTTATAACAGATTAAAAATACTGAAAACTTTGAATTGAATTTAAAAACTTGTTTTGTTATTTTATGAACTAAAACTTGCGTTTTCCGACTGCTTTATGCCTAAACTGTCTCAATAACATATTTATAGATTTTTACTCGTATAGAGTAAAATACCCTATTGTATCGTTATAAGTTATAACGATATAATTACAGTAAAAAATGTATCCACACACACACATAACAAAATAATCATTGCTTAAGCATTCCAGAGCTGAGATACTGGAGCAACGATTTGCAATACAGGAATCCAGCCTGTCAGCATCAACCATACCCAAGATGCTGCTTGAGCTGGCTCGCACCCTGCGCACCTGCACGGATTTAAATATCAATTCTCAAAGTAAATTTCAATTTTCCTTAGCAACATTTACGTGACGTAACATTTGTAAGAGACGTATGTATGTGTGCGTGTGTGTATACGTAGATCACGTACATCCACGCGAAGGTTCCAGTCAACATCCGCACCTGACTTACGCAGTTAAGTAAAAACTCCGTATTTGTTCCGTCCGGGAGGCGCGGCCCAAAATCAATAGCTGACAAGTGATCGTACGTGTTGTACAGGATGTTACACGTCGTGTTATACAGGATGTAGCGCTTTATATTATATTACTAGGTTGTTGTAAAACTTGATAGGTATTGTAAGTTCAACATTCAATTTTCAGATCGGAAAATTTTCTTAAATCATTTTCTTCATATAATATATGAGAAGCTTGTGCGGAGCATCGATCCCTTATGGTTACGCTTACTGCGGTCACTCCGTAGATGGGTGACCATCCATTTTATATTGAGTCTCCTGCGTGTCTCGGAAAGCATTTAAAGCCTTTGATCCCGGCTGTCTTTTATAGACCTTTGACAGTCGTTATCGGTAGTCAGAAGTAAGTCTGACAACAAGCCTTACCAATGGCTAGGCAAATGATAATTTTCATTGTACAATAACACAAATATAGAAAATCATATTCCAAATGTTTAAATTCTACCACAATTGAGTTATTTAGTCAAACCTACTAATAAAATACTATTAAGACAAAAATATTCAAGTATGTTTGTAGCTTTATTTGTATTGGATAAGTTCAAAAAATACTTCTCCAATTTTCCTGAGTGCTAAAGGCTACTTTTGTCAAATGTATATAAACATCTCATGTCATAGTGTTTGTTAACGAACTGCTCCAAAACGGCTTGACTGATTTTTATGTTTTTTTTTATTTTGTAGGTCTGAGAACAGGTCGTAGGTTATTTCTTTTTTTTTTTGTAATTTATATGGCAAAACAACGTTTGCCGATTCAGCTTGTTTTGTGTTTTTATGTTTGGCTTGTTTTGTTGCCGCCTTTTTACAACGTTTTTTTACATTATGTGCATAAAGTTTAATAAATAAATAAATAAAAATATTAGAGATCAGCATGAAAATTCACACCGACGTAATCGCGGGAAAAGACGTTAGCACTTTCACCAATAAAATCATTCTTAAAACATTAGTAGGCAGCAACTGAAAAGCAGCCGTCACATAAAAATGGCCACAGTAAGCTATGAACTATTGACTAGACTGCGTACACATTGGAAGAACGCAAACATTCGCCAAAGTGTGTGGTTCCGAACAAAGCGCGTCCTTGAGGGAGCTCGGTTGATCCTTGAACGGGTCCAAGGCCGCGAACTTTGTGGAACGAGGCAGTAAGGCTGCGGTTCCACTAGAGCTGTACGAGGATGCGTAGCGAGGGGTGTGTGTGAAAATGACCAAAGATACCGCTTCCTTGTCATAACTTGTACTATGCTGGTGCTGTAACTGGCTGGTTGCACTCACATTCCTGGCTACACATCCTTGGTGGAAACGCAGCCCTAATGTTTTGTTGAGGTTTGGAGAAGATTTGCTAGGATGTTTTTATTCAAATAAAATTCTATTGTACATGTAAACTTCTATTTCCTACACGACTTTCTTACGGTGCCCTAATTTTTTGATACTAAAATATACCTTATGGTAATTGCTGGTAAGGTAGCTCTTTATTGGTGAAAGAATTTTTAAAATCAGGTAAGTATTTTTTAGTTAAATAAACATACAAATAAACTTAAATCTTTTCTCTTTTTTATATTCTTATTAGTTTATAATATTTATTTATTTATTTCTATTTAATTAAAACAGTACAATACCAATTACATTAATTAACATTGAAATACAAACTTATTATATAGGTACCCTCTGTACCTATATAATAACTAACTAAAGCGCATCAAGCTACAACAATCTGTCAAATTTCTTTGATAGATTTTCAACTTCATTACAAAATTTTAAGGTTCATATTTAATTGGGAAATTGCTACAGTATGGTATGGCTTGATGTGCTGGCGTATAAACACTAACAACATTAAAAAATCGTATGACTAAATTAAGAACTAACATGGTACAGTGGACACCCTCGCATACAGTCTCTCAGAGAATACCAGACATACAATCAATAATCAATCATTCAGTATATTATTATATAATCAGTACCAAAGTAGAACACTATTGGCAACAAAAATATATAGCACAAGCATTGCTTGTTAGCGATGCAATCCTCAAAACTGACAAAAAAAATGTACTAAAAAATCTTTTATAAAAAATCCAGCGCCCGTTTGTACCACTGCAAAAAGGCGGCTGAATATTTTCATCACCCGAGTACTTTTGAGCTAGTTAAAAAAAAAGTTGGTAAAAAAACCCGGAGTCGGGTTCGTTCACAAAACTACAAGTTCAGTTTAGTTTCAACGGCGAGGGTACTCGACGGGCTGGCTTGGACAAATTGCACTCTAGTGGCTTGAGACACTCGGACTAGAATTTGGGGCGAAGACGCTGCGGTTTCTTTTTTGTGTTTTCCACAGTAGTATTCAATCCCTTGCTCTCTTTACCGAATTTCAAGAAGGGATTTTTTTTAAATAGTATTGCTGATAGTTAGATAAAATATAGTTTATTTTTCTATGTATATTGGTAGGTATGTCTGGTGCCGTTAATTTTTTGTAATCTTTACCAAGTACTCGGATAGGATTTGTGATTTATTTCGTGATGTTGATTACGAGAAGTTGAATTTGAAAGTTATCCATTTTATGTAACAAAATCGGGATACGAGTTAGGTTAAGAACATAATAGAGGTTTCATGTTGTTTGGCAGAAAAGTTAGCTTTTGTTTTTACCAGTTACATAGCGCCGAGTTATGTAAGTTCTGTATGTCTATTCTGTTACAATCTCCCTCGGTGAACACCTAGATGAAGTGAGCTGTCATCCGTCCGTCTGCTTTGTCAATCCCGAGGATCGGGACGGATGACAGCTCACTTCACCTAGGAGTTCACCGAGGGAGATTGTAACAGAATAGGCATACTGTTCAGCATATTTCCATAACAACCGAATCATTTGTCTTTTGTTATATACGACTTACATTTTATTTACTGACAGATCATCATTATCATCAGCTGGAATACGTCCGCTGCTGGACTTAGGCCTACCCCAAAGGCGGTAATGGGAATCCCAGTGAATTTCTTAAGTACACTAAAACTGTTGCTATCAACTTCAGGATTTTCCCTTAGTCGCAACCCTCGGGATAAAATGGGTGGGTGCTATTCTAGCCCGGACACCTCACGAAAAACTTTTACTACCTACAACTATTTTATTGTCAGATACTAACTAAATAATCTGCAGCAGTTGTTTTTATTATAAAAGTCACGGGCCAGGACGTGTTAAACCCCCGTGTGTTTTCACAGTAAGCCCCATTTTCCGCATTCGTCCGTCTAAATTTCAAATGCTATGCTGACTCTCTACGGGTTTAAGTGTTATATTTCCCTCTTCGCCTGAAATTCAGACCGGTTTTTTTTTTAGTTTATTTATTTGGGGAATAATAGACGTTGCCATGTTTTTTTTTATAGTAAGTATAGTGTAACGGTATTGTGGGCAAGGTCATTTATTAAATTGTGAGGTTTTTACATCATATTTATTTATTAGCGACCCAACCCAGCTTCGCATGGGCCTATAGCCTTCCTCGATAAATGGACTATCGAACACAAAAAGAATTATTGAATTCGGACCAGTAGATCCTGAGATTAGCGCGTTCAACCAAACAAACAAACTCTTCAGCTTTATAATATTAGTATAGATTAATATACGAGTTGATCTAACACCAATTTTAATGGTTCGTGTAATTTGGAACACTGCAGATACTTTTGATTACATTATAACAATATATTTTTCGATTTCCTGATGGCCCAGTGTTAACCTAACCACGAATTTGCAACCAGTAAAGTGACTTTTTCTATTTCATATTTATGTATACTTCCGAAGTTTATCTTGGCAGTCACTGACTACGGTGATGGATAGCATTGTGAGGAAACCTAGCTAGCAAGTGTGGTGATTGTTCTCATAATACCTCCTCTGTGGTACAATAATATAATGATTATTTATTTGTCTTTTTTCTTTCCTACATTAGTGCCAATATTTTTCCTTCTCTTTGGAAAGCTGTGGGTGATAATTTGATTACATTAATTCATACATTGTGACATAATGACTTTCAGCTTCTGATGGAGATGTCGATGTTGACGTCTTATGTTTTCTTGTTTAGAAGCTAAACTCTAAAAAGCTTGACTCTAAAACGCCAGAAAGCATTTTAGAGTCAAGTGCTACTCTTGAAGAGAGAGCTCTTTACAATGCTTTCAGCTTCAAGTGCTGAAAGAGCATGGAATTTGAACAATCGATGTCGAGTTTGAGATGTCAAAATTACCGTTCCATTTTCGATTAAATAATGGATTCTGTTTATGTTAATGTTGCGGTTTAGCGATAGATGGCGGTGTTACCAATTAAATTATCGTGTCAAGGAGATTATGATAATTTTCGGTTTTAATTCGTTTTATCGGAGTTTATATCGGTTTCCGTTGTCTTATCTGTTAAGTTATCTATAGGACCTTTCTATGTCCTTTTCGTTACTATTTGTAGATTTGACAATCTTCTAAGATTGAAAGAAAAGAAACATGTTTGTATTTAACCTACTTCAAAAAGGACTTTTTTATGTATGTTCGGGCATAACTCTGTCATAGACGGATTTGCAAAATTCCTTTTTTGTTCGAAAGGGGTTTATCCCGAAATGGTCCCATATAAATTTTACCAAAATTGATACAACCCTTTTTGAGAAAATCAACAAATTCCCAAAAAAAAAATACTTAGACGACGTTTTAGTTTCTTCAATCTTTGGAGGACTTACAATCTCTTTTAAGTGTGTCGCCGTTTCTTAATGGATTTGGATGTTAAGGCAACACTAAAAAGCGAAAAAGAAAAAGTAAAAAAAAAAAGAAAACCGCCTTCAATAACTAAAAAGTGATAAATAACTTTAGCACAGAACACACATTACTTTACTTCCGGAAGTCGGTGGCGGTGGCTTTGTGTTTGTTGTTTTGTATTGCCACCGACTTCCGAAAGTAAAGTAATGTGTGTTCTGTGCTAAAGTTATTTATCACTTTTTAGTTTTTGAAGGCGGTTTTCTTTTCTTTTGAATTTTTTTTTTGTTAACCGCCTTGTGAAAAAAGCAAAAACGTGCTCTCGTCGCCAAGCTAAGTTACATAATCTATGTAATTACGTATAGAAGTCTGTCATGTATAGACGCCAGCACATCAAGCCATACCTAACTGTCAAATTTTCCCAATTAAATATGAACCTTATGCTTTTGTAATAAACTTGAAAATCTATCAAAGAAATTTGACAGATTGTAGTAGCTTGATGTGCTGGCCTCTGTACCTAGTCGTGACCGTGGTGTGTTGGACATATTTTGGTTTGTCATCTATACATGACTGTGGCGGTCAAAAGGTTAATTAAGTATAGTTTTATCAAAACAAACGAACAAACGTAAGAATTTCTCCCATTTTTCGAAGTTATTGTAATGATTTAGGATAATTATTTCATGCTGATTCAATGCATTAAACCATTTACAGGCACTTTTGAATTGTCAAGGTGTCGGTCAGTTAGTCAGAAAGTTGAAGCTAGTTGCTCGTTCCAAAACGTAGGTAGGTCTCTATGGAGAAGAACTATAAGTTTCGGATGTACTGTACATACATTTAACGGTTATTGCTGGATAGTAGTTAAACATATTTGGTATATTTTATTAGTACCACGTTGGCACAAATTATTATGATTGTAGGTTGGCTCCTTCAGTCAGAATTAACCTCAATTCAACGTTCAATACAAAAGTCTACTGAAACAACGTATGCAATCGACTCAAACCCGTAATACCAATCCATCAAAACAAAAGAAAATCAACAACCAAGAAAATAAATCAACAGCATAAAGTACAATGATACACAACAAGCATACATTCTGTTCGGTACAGTTGCGTCCAGCAAGCAATCAGTTAAGTGCTTCAAGATTGAGGGCGGTATATATTGTAGGTACTTGTTTCTATGGAACATCGGCTACGGGGCGAACCTGTACTATACTTTATACTACAACTATATATAGTTAAAGATTCCTAGTATTCCCAGAGGTAGGTAGGGTTAGGTAATTTTGTTAGTCGTGATTTGACTTTGGATATGGCCATTTTTGTTTGTCATTTTATTCTAGTTTGTAAGGTTGAAATTGGGTATGGCTGTTTGTAAGGTACAGTCGCAGATTATGAAATAAAAGGCAGATAGACCGCGCGGAACACTGAGAGTAAAACCAAAAAAGCAAATACAAATTCGAAAGTAAATACCTACAACGCGCTTCGTACTGTACTGATACGAGTCAGTATAGCACGAAACGTTGCATTGTTAAAAATAAACCGGACAAGTGCGAGTCGGACTCGCTCACCGAGGGTTTCGTACAAATTTGTAGCTACATATCCATACTAATATTATAAATGCGAAAGTAACTCTGTCTGTTACATCAACGTGGAGGAAGTCGCAGAGAAAAGTTAGTTTATAATAATATATGTAATGATGATATTATATACTATATACTTTACTATTATAGTCATAGTGAAGTACAAACTTTTGAATATTTTATTATCACCCTTTAAATACGTTGCTTTAAGTACTACAGAACTGTATGCTAATGTTTGGTGTATTTTATTGAATAAATAATAAAAAAAAAAAATACCAACATTAATTCGATATGTTGACGCTTGTTCCAGGTGGTGACGCATAGGATGTGAAGTGGTGTTACGCACACTACACACGCGCCGCTAGCAGCGGTCATGGCGACCCGGAGATAGTGCCAGGTAACAAAACAAAACCTTTTTTTTAAGACTAACTTTTGCGCGCATTTTCATATGCAATTTTTTTTAACGGATCTCTAATTTTTTTCGAGAACAGAACAGGTCCTTGATCCTTGTTACATTTTGTCACCCAATCTTAATTCTTACTACCAACGCGATAGTTTGAATGGAATGATGGATGGTTTATGTAACTCCTTCACGCTCAATTGGCTGAAAGAACTCACCTGAAATTTGGAACACGTCACGGGGTGGGTCCCACCATCTACCCCCTTCTACCTATCGACTGATCTAGCTTAACACATATGGTCATTTTTATCCGTTTTATATAATACCGTTTTTGAGTTCCCGAGGTAATTTAGGACTCTGGCTCTGACTTCTGATCTCTAACTTTTTGATAATAATACAAGGTGGGGATGGCAATAGAACAAAAAAAGATCATGGCAGGATTTGGAAATTTGGTGTAATTGTTTTTATTGAGCATTAATAATATTAAATTATGACGCCACAAATTGTCGCTCTTCTCACAAGTTAGTTAACCAATAATTCAAATGGTGTACTATTTTGGTTACATTTATATGCTCTTTAGTATGTTTTAATTTTTCATTTTTATTTCTGTGATAGGATTTTTTTGATAGTTTCAAAATATTCTTATGAACTAGTATTACCAGTATTTTATAACTTACAGCACACAGGGTTAAATTAGCTTCCAGTTGGTGAAAGAAGTTTTGAAATTGGATGAGTAGTTTCCGAGATTACCTGCTACATCTAAACTTACATATTATTTCATTATAATATTGGTTTAGAATACGTAAAACTCCACAGAGTCACATCATCTGCATAACGTTATCCTAACAAGTATGGGGTCTGTTTCCAGTCTAATTACCACTGTGTTACATATAGCTCTGGGCAACATGATACTCTTTGTTATGACTGGTTGTCAGACGTTCAGGCTTTTTAGAATACGTAAAATCCAAAGAGTGCAGAAAAACTTACAAAAATATTAGTAAAGAAAGGCCTTATATAATAATGTGGGTAATGCCAGGGACTTGTCCGTATGGTGTCGGACGTAAAGAATAGCACTATCCCATATCTTCCCGTGGGTGTCGTAAGAGCCGACTAAGGAACTCACCAGAGAATGGGCAGCAGCGTTCTCTGTACCTTTGTAACAACCATACTGCGGTCGCCAACCCGCCTGCCAAGCGTGGCAACCATGGCAAAACCCCCCCTATAGGGGAGGCCTATGTCCAGCAGTGGACGTCTTTCGGCTGAAATGATGATGAATAATGATGCCAGGGACTTATTCTAACATTAAAAACGTTAACGCCTAACGTCATATAAAGTTTCGCATTGAAAAATTAGTATGTACAAAAATATGGATGGAATAGTATCGATTATTGGACAATTGCATAGCAATAAAAAAGGAGATTGGCATCAACAAAAACCTATCGTATCGGTAACATATTGGAACCAGTAAAAATCTCAAAAATTACGATACCAAAGCAATGCGGTATGAATATATTTTGTAGATAACTTTTATAATATATTAGGGTAAACACGATGTTTGTCGTGCGGGATGGGCAGAGAAAAATATAATTAAGTCGTTCATATGTGCCGGCACGGAGGAGAGCGTGCTGGGACTTTATGGAGCTCACAGTAGTGATGTGACACCCTTATCGATCTACTTTGGGGATGGTACAAGGTGGTGGTTTTGGAGGTGGTTTGTAATTTAAAATATCTCTTCACGTCCTTTGGTCCACCTTGGTCCTTTTTTGTTGAATTAATTTTAAATAAATAAAGGTTTGAAGAAGAAAGACCGTAGGAAGAAATACAATTTATTAATAACTGTTACCTTTTGATGTCCGTAGTAAATTTTTTGATTTTCAGTTGCAACCGAACATCGAAAATTACCAAACACAAAAATAAGTTAGTAATCATACTCATATAGTATCTACTTTATATCATACTTTTATAGAAATAATCATTCAAGTAATCATACGTTGTTGGCAAAAATGTGTTGTAGGTATATCCAATGCAAAAATCCATACAAGCTATTAAATGGCACTAGAAAATATACTTACACCCAGTCTACATATATAAATAAAAATCAATTGCCGTATGTACAGAGGCCAGCACATTAAGCTACTACAATCTGTCAAATTTCTTTGATAGATTTTCAACTTCATTACAAAAGCATAAGGTTCATATTTAATTGGGAAAATTTGACAGTTAGGTATGGCTTGATGTGCTGGCGTCTGTACAAAAGATTTGTTCGTAGTTATCAGGACAAGGTAAAAGAAAATTGCACCGTGCGAAGCCAGGTCGGGTCGCTAGTAAATAACAAATATTCGAAGGAACTATACAAGACGAAAAGTTCGACAATATTTTTTTGAAATATGAGTATCGAGCTTTTCCCAACCCTAGTTATGATGGTCTTGCTCACGCTACATTATCTTAGCTTGTCATGTCTCATGTTTAAAAAGCGCTGGCTAAGTTTTTAATAACAACTTTGTAGCTATGTGTCCGTATATTTTGTCACGGAACAGAATAACCCGGGTCTTGAAACAGTACGACTAGCAAGGTTTGCAAATTGTTGGGAATGAAAACTTCGCACCAAAATTTCTAGTTGGGATTGTCAAGTATTTGGCAGTACCTATCGAATATATCACGGCAAAACCAGAAGGTTAACTCTAGATACTAATTAGAAACATTAAAATCTAATCTCAGCGACCATTTATGTCAATATATTGTCAAAAATGTTGGTAAAAATAAAGTCAGTTTTGACACATTCAGACTGAGATTCAAGTGCAAACGTTCCTAAAACTTACGAGGCTATAACGATAGTGTATACACTTACTGATAGACCTCATCATCATCAGCCGGAAGATGTCCACTGTTGAACAAAGGCCTCCCCCATAAGGGGGTTTTGCCATAATCACCACACTTGGCAGGCGTCTTGGTGATCGCGATGAAGTTCACGAAAGCCGCTGCTGCCCGATCGACCGCTTTGGGTCCTATCAGAATATCAGCGCTGTGACGTTTTTAAATGTTACAACACCATGCTGAGATAGGGGCCTTTTGACACCGTACAGGACCGATTTCGTTTCTTATTATTTTTTTTTTTTTTGCAATAATAATTAAACCATGTTTTTATTTGTGTGTTTTGTCCTGTGCGGGCCAATAAATGTTTTTTCTTTCTTTTCTTTATTTCTTTCTTTCGATCACCGCTGTTGCTACTGAATAGACCTATTTAAACTTATTTATCAGCCTTTGTCGTTCACTGCTGAACGTAGGTCTTCCCCAGAGATCGTCAACCAACCGGTTGGGCAGACGAAATCCAGCCACCTTCGTCAAATCGTCATACCATCGTTCCTTAAAATTTACGTTAATTTAATATTATTTATTTATTTATTAACACTTCAAGCACAATGTACAGAGGCGGACTTAATGCCATAGGCATTTTTTACCAGTCAACCTTTGGGTGATGCAGAGACAAGCAGTGGTAGGTGTAACAGAAAAAATAATTAAATGAAGACTAAGCTAAACTACAAGGACATATAAAAAAAAATACTATAAATATATAATATAAATACTATATAAATATAACATCAGACTACATATATACTACTGTAAATAGATATTTACAAGGATATTAAAAAAAAAAAAGACAAACAATGGAGAAAACATTACCGTTGTGATGAAACTGCCAACTTCTTGTGAATTTACTCTATATGTATGTATGTGTGTAATATTATATAGCTTATATAGCTTACAATGTTATTGTTCCAAAACCGGGTGAAGACACTGATTTCTGTAACACAGGTACCACCTAGCTCAGGAGTCAGAGCTTCAAATTTAAATGTCATACCTTCTTTTTCTATGTCAATAAAACTTTTCATTATTACGAAAACTTTTTATTATCGTTCCGCAGGGCGTCCCACACTAAGCTTGCCCATTTACCGTCTGTCCGTCTGCAGACTGCACTGTCGTGCAATGTCGGAATTTAGTTCTCTGGCGACTGGTAGATTTGCTTCAGATAAAGTCACTGCGAGCATACTTGCGTCATTTTCAGTAGGGGTTGCCAATTGAATATGAACCTTGTCCTTTTTAATAAAGTTGAAAATCTATCAAAGAAATTTGACAGATTGTTGTGGCTTGATGTTCTGGCCTCTGTATACATGTACGCGTCTATGTGTGCGTGTGTCTGTTGTCGTTTGTTGTATTGAGCTGGCCTTCTGTACCTACTTATATTGTGTAAAGTTTCATAAATAAAAATACGAATGGGTATATCAATGATTCACTTGTATGCCATTTTTCATGTATAAAAGTAACAATGACCAATACCACGAAAATGTGTAATAAATACAATAATTTTCCTCTACCACAATAAATTACTTACAAAGTAACATAAAATTGTAACAGTCACATACAAGTTCCAAACTTAAACCTCGTGTTTAAGAAGCGAGTCCAAACACTATCAAGAAACTACATTTAGAAGGAACGACATGAAATATTCCATTTAACAAACACTCCAAGACCGCACATTCTAGGAAAAGACATTTGAATTTGAGGAATGTCAGCCAACCGGCACCCTTATGTCGTCTCACTTACTCCTTATGCAAAACGTTTCCAAGAATATTGCCATCTCTTTCTTGCGTGGAGCAATTTCTCCACGAGGAGGAGGAGTCAGGGACTCGGAAACACTCTCAACCACGGAAATGAGGAAAGAATGAAAACTCATTAGTGCGGTTATTAGAGCCGGATTACACTGCGCTCCATTTACTGGAATTTAAACTGAGTTTGAACCTATTTTCTTGATGTGATCGCGACTTTGCTGAAGTTATGGTGTCGTGGTTCTGGTTGCAGTTAAAGTAAAAACATTTTTTAAAACGAGCTTGTATAAGCCTAAGAAGCAGTATAAATAGTAGTACTACCGTACAGTAGCGACACGCCCCGCTTCTCTCGGAAACACTGTTCCTCACCTCTTCCCGCGTCGAACGTGCTCTCGAAACTGCTTTTTGTTCTCGCGGCTCGTAGACACGCACACACACGCACGTATTTGTACAGTCTGTTATTTTGGTAGTAGTGTAGGTAAATAAATCGTTTCGTTTGTATGGAGTGTGTAGGTGTGCCTTAGCACGGTATGGCTGCTGTAAGCTATGGAGGAATTGGGTGGTCGGCAGGTGACCCTGGCAGCAGCGTCAGGTCCCGTTCACCTTTATATTGCATTGTCATCAGGTTTACGCATGAATACAAAATTTCAGCCTAATCGGGCTATGAGAACTGCTTTAAAATTCAGTAACAAGTTTTGACTAAAACAAATCAAAATACAAAAAAAAACTATTTTACAAAAAGAGAATCGTCTTCAGAAGCTGAAAAGTGATAAATTACTTAAGCACAGAACTCACATGACTTTGGTTTCGGAAGTCGGTAGCTAAGTCACAGTATAAGTATTAGTACTATCTAAAGTCATCCTTATCACCCAAATCAATTAAGAAACAGCAACATAGTTAAAACAAAGAAAGTCTTCCAAAGATTGGAGAAACAAAAATGTCATCTATGTATACCAAAATCTTCTAAAAAAATGTATCAATTACTTTTCTGAAAACCGCATCAAAATCGGTTCAGCCAAACGGGAGATAATCGACATACGGGTGAAACTGAACTGGTAATACTTAGTCTGGCCATAAATACAATTAAAAATAAGAAAGTTATTACATTTGAATTTGGAATCTGTCATTTTTATACGATTGTTCATTGTGTTTTCTAATTTTGGCGCCAATACATTGTACAACATTTTGCGATATTAAAATGGAGTGGGGTGAGAAAGAGAACCAAATCGCTGTGATTGCATTACACAAAGTTGGTATGGAGAAAAATGCAATTTGAAATTGCATTTGTAAATGTATTTGAATTTGCTCCATACGCTTGGTATTAGTCAAATGTTTGTGTAGAGGCTATTAATAGGTACAATGAGACCTCCTCTGTTTGTGACAGGAAAAAATCTGGCCGTCCACGTAGTGTTCGTACGAAAAAGGTGGTCAAAGCAGTCAGGGAAAGAATTCGAAGAAATCCTGTCCGAAAGCAAAAGATTTTATCTCGGGAGATGAAGATAGCACCCAGAACCATGTCGCGTATTTTAAAAGATGACTTAGGACTTGCAGCCTATAAGAGATGCACTTGTCATTTTTTAACTGATAATTTAAAAAAGAATAGGGTGGTAAAATCGAAACAAATACTGAAGCGGTACGCAAGGGGAGGTCACAGAAAAATTTTGTTTACGGATGAGAAAATCTTTACAATTGAGCAACATTTTGACAAACAAAATGACCTTATTTATGCTCATAGCTCTAAGGAAGCTTCCCAATTAGTCGACAGAGTGCAACGTGGGCATTATCCGACTTCAGTGATGGTTTGGTGGGGTGTCAGCTATGAAGGAGTGACTGAGCCATATTTTTGTGAAAAAGGTATCAAAACATCGGCACAAGTGTATCAAGATATCATTCTTGAGAAGGTAGTTAAGCCCATTAACAACACCATGTTCAATAACCAAGTATGGTCCTTCCAACAAGACTCGGCGCCGGGTCATAAAGCTCGGTCCACGCAGTCTTGGTTGGAAGTGAACGTTTCGGACTTCATCAGAGCTGAAGACTGGGCGTCGTCTAGTCCCGATCTTAATCCGCTGGATTATGATTTATGGTCAGTTTTAGAGAGTACGGCTTGCTCTAAACGCCATGATAATTTGGAGTCCCTAAAACAATCCTTACGAAGAATTTTCCCATGGAAAGAGTGCGTGCTTCTATTGATAACTGGCCTCAACGTTTAAAGGACTGTATTGCAGCCAATGGAGACCACTTCGAATAAGCTGTTTATATTTGAAATTGTTTTACATTTATGTATTAAACTAACACACACTAAAAGAAATAAATATTATTAGCAATAAAAAAAAAAATTTTTCTTCGTGACAATATTTAAGGCAAGACTAGGTATAAATAATTTCTTCTAATAGTGATCTTTAAGAATCTAGATCCTTCTTTTATAAGATGCTTTTCGTGGGGAAACCCATGTCGTGATAAAAGTCAAATTAGTTTGACGAATTTGTGGCACAACCTACACCTGTGCTCTGACGCAGAATAAAATTAAATGATGATTGATGACCCTTATCATAATTTTGTAAAAGTAATTAACACATGCCATTTTTATGATAACACTGGCATTTGCCCGTGAGTTCGTCCGCGTGATTTTTTTTACGGATCTCCATCACAATATATATCTATATATATTATTATTATTCTCATTTATTCATAAAAAAAAACATTTAAAAATATAAAAATAGTAGCCCACAGGTATCGGGAACAGGGTCCAATCTACCGGCCGGCGGTCAGAGCTCCAGAGAGAGGAACCTCCCGACAAAGCGGGCCGTGTCCAGAAGTACTGCCTTCTGAATCAAGCCCTTGATCCAACTGCCTAACGAGAGCCTCCTTAGATGTTGGTCGAGGCTCTTGGCAATTAAGCCTTTGGCTGTGACAACTATCGGCACAATGATCGCTGAGTCCACATCCCACATGTCGATAACCTCGCGGGCCAAATCAAGATACTTATTATTATTATTATTTTGTGCATAGCCTATGGCACTCAAGGAAAAGGGAACCTTCCTATAAGCGAAAGAATTTCCAGAATCGGTCTAGCAGTTCAGGAGTTTCGCGCGTTCAATCAAAGATCAAACAAACAGGCTCTTCAGCTTTACAATATAGGTAATAAATATTTATGCTGTTATTATTGTCTGAAATTCCAACAGATACGAATGTTTTTCTAGCAATTCGGTTGCAATTAAAACAACCACTAGAACAAACTTTGCGTAAAATATCAGTATCGTTTAGTATTTTGGTTAAAATTTAAAGAATACTAGTTTTTGCCCGAAACTTCGTCTTTATGTGGTTGTTTTACGGAACCCTAATTTAGATAATGAAATATAGCCTATAGCACTATTGGGTAAAGTAGCATTTTATCTGGAGTTCCGGAGATTAATTCGAATGAACACAAACTCAATGTTAATCCATACTCCATATTATAAATGTGAAAGTAACTCTGTCGTTACGTTTTCACGACAAAACGGCTGACCGATTTTGATGAAATTTTTCATGAAGATAGTTTGAACCCAGGGGAAGGACATAGGTTACCTTTTCTACTATTTTTTGCGACTATGTCTGCTTCCGCGATATCCTAAATTAACTTTGTTTATAATATCGTCGTAGATACTGGAATTCCGCATAACTAAAATTGTGAAATACCGCAAAATTTGGACCTTAAGTCAAATTATTGAAAGTGTATATTCGTGGTATTTAAAAATGTTAGTTACACGGAATTGCAGTATTAATGACGATATATAAAGAAATATTAGTACCACCCACTGACATAAAATACACAAACCCCGTAAACTAAATAATGTGCGGAACGTTTTATTTGCAATGTCAAAAACCATCGAATTTCCGTTACGAAAACTTCGTGCTCCCGTAAGGTCCTCAACGCAAAGATAATTACGAAATGTGCCTAGTCAAAAATCTAATCAAAAAATATTATCACATCTTTTAACCAGCCAATTTCCCCAACGTTTAAACTTCGAGTTAAACGTCGTTAAACTATGTAATCGGCAGTAAATATTCCGCGGCCGTAATTCGCGGCTTCCTTGAAGGTGCCATTTTATAAATTTATGAAGCCACCGACTGCCTCTCATCACCCACCAGTAATTTTGTCCTCAGAAAATATACGACAAGTTCTCAGCCTTTGGCGGGATTACTCTTCAAAGATACCGAGCGGACTGTAGGGTGACTACGAGCCTTTCATAAATGTGGGTATCTTGTGAACGATACCACTGACTAATTTTGAAGGAGTATTTACGGCCTCTCGAATGTCAATGAAACCGCATAGGTGCATAAGCATCGGAGAATTGACCTTTAACATTTTTCGCCCAACCGGCATTGAGTTACACCTTGCTTAAAATCTCCCTCAGTGAAATTGGATGAAATAAGCTGGAGCCTGTGTCACCCATACAATCCCTAGCATTGTATGCGTGAGATGACAGCCTACTTTAATATCAACTTACCTAATTTCATCAAGATATATTTTGACAGAATATACAGGCAGAATTAGATAAGTCCAAAATTTACAACGTGGGCCTAGGATGCTTGTTTGTGCGACGCAAAATGGTTGACAGTTTGCCAATGTATTGGCGACATTACAAAGTTGAAATCATACTATTCTACACTGTTACATATCGTATTTCTACCTTTCTAACCGCTAAGCATAGTTGCAGGACATACTTCTCCAGACAAGGAAACACTTGCAAGTCAAAGTTTTAATATAATTAAAAACGTTTGCAGGCACTGAAATTGTCAAGAAACCGGTCAGTTGGTCAGAAAGTTGAAGCTAGTTGTCCGTTCCAAATTCAGGTAGGTCTGCATGGAGAAGAACGTGCATTAAACTCCACAGACACATATTTCAACCAAGTTTCGTTATTCATTCATTAGAAAGAGTACCCAAAACAAGAAAACGTGAACAAAGAACTGGTAAAATATCAAACCTTCATTATTTCAGAATAAAACATTAACAATCTGATGAAACCAAATCCTTCTTAGAACCACACACATACCTACAACTTCTATCATAACAAACCTTCACCTTTTACCTTCAAACTGAAACATTATCGCTCCGTCAAAATCTACAATTCCAACAGCTGAACTCAAATATTAAAATGAAAAACCAACATTTAAATTTATCCCCGGGCTGACCTAAATTCATGGAGAACCCACTTCTAGAGTTCTTGTTACTCTGGTCGGTTGGTCCGTAATAGGTTCCCTTGGGGTATAAAATCGCCCATAAATTTCGTTTTGAACTACTCGCTGTTGAAGACGACGATATCGGTGGTATAATGTGTCGAATATTCCCCTATATTCTCACAATATACTGCCGAAATGAGACGAGTGTCGTAATCAAATTGAACATGTACTTGTAGGGCATTGTGTAAGTTGATTTGACAGGTGATAAATAATGGCTGAAATATAGGATGGTGGATAGTGATTGATGAGTATTGGATCTTATGGCCTACTTTAGATAAACAATATTACGTTTTATTCTCTTAGAACTTAATTTTACGAGACTAATGCCCGTTTTCACCAACTACCCCTAAATTTTAAGTAACCCCTAAGACATTTTAGGTGACGGAATCGCAAAGGATTCCGTCACCTAAAGTCTCTTAGGGGAATTTAGGGGTAGCTGGTGAAAACGGGCATAAGCCACGCATCGTTAAAGACCAGTATTAGTCAGTTTATTTATTAATCTACTAGTTTCTGCCCGTTACTTCGTCCACGTGAATGTCGCTTATCGCGGATGCAGACGAAGGTGCGAATTAAAAAGTAGTCTATGTCCTTCTCCAGGGTTCAAGTTATCTTCATGCCAAATTTCATCAAAATCGGTTCAGCCGTTTCATCCTGGATGTATGTTATTCTTTCATGCTTAAACGGCTAAATGGAATTAGCTGAAAAAAGATGATGCGATACGTACGAAAGACCGACGATTTGAAGAAGGTGGCTGGCAGCAGATAGATACATGCGAGCTGCCCAAGACCGGGTTGGTAAGCGATCTCTGGGGGAGGCCTACGTTCAGCAGTGGACGGAAATAGGCTGAAATGATGATGATGAAATAGCTATTGATCTTGCTTAAGACATAATAATGTTTACTTATTTTTTTTGTTCCTGTGCGGTAGTTAAGGACTTTGCTTTGAATTCGAAAGTCTACGTAAATGAAGTCGCGAACAAAAGCTAGTTAGTCTAAACTAATTTCAACAATGAGAATTATTTTTTAAAGGCTGCTGTTTGGGGTGGACAAACTCAAAAAACACTTAACAGATTTTATAAATTATTTTACTTATAGAAAGCGCACATTGTCAGCATCATCATCCTGATAATCATATTAGCAACATAGACTTTATTTTATTTTCGTACGAAAATCCACGTGGGTGAAGTCGCGGTAACAGTGTTCTCCACAGTAACTTTTGCTTCAACCAACTTGTATATGTGTGTGTTAGTAGACTGCGTCAACATATGCGTCAACGTGACGCCATATTACATCTTTAATCTGAACAACTATCTACCCAAATTAAGTGTCAACAAAGCATAGTAAAAGTCCAAAGAGTCTTACAAGAAAAAAGGTAAAAAATACTCAAGCTCTCTTCAAAATTACAGCGAGGCTCGCGATATCGCGCGCTCGCGTGACCGAAGGTCGGCGGTGCAGATACAGACGATTTGCAATTCAAAAGCAGAATGTGAGTGGTGGCTATGCGACAGCTCTTGCTATCAGTCGCTTTCGTCTATGGCCTTGGCGAGGTTTAATTGGCGCCGTAATTGTGATTGGGTGTCGCCTTGGCACTTCTTTAAAGGTGGAAGGTTCTTTTTTTACGTTACTCTTTGGTCGATTCTGCTTTTACGTTGTTAAGGTTTGTTAACCTTTACAAAGGGCTTTAGGCTTGTGTTGGTCCACTGTAAAGGAGCTGGTCTAAATTGGTTAAAACATAGATTTTACGAGGTTGTGACAGGCAGTTCCACAGAGAGACTGATACTAGACGGCCATGTCAAAATTTCTAACTTTCTTGTAGGACAAACGAAATGTAAAATAAAAACAATTCGGTTCAAAGGTAGATTTTTGCATGATTATCCTATTTATGACTTATGAACCTCCTTCTTTTTAAAGTCTGTTACAATGTCATTGTTATTATTTTTTAATTTATTAAAAAAGTTTCACTGATATCTAGGTATTACGGGCCTTCTATAAAAAATATATTATGAAACTTAATATTTAGAAATATATTAAAGAGTTTTCATTCGATTCCTGCTCTTTTTTTTGCCAATCTCATTTACTGCGAATATCGATTAGGCTGAACACCAATTTTGAATCGAAATAAGAAACTTGTGTGAACGGAAGCACTAAAAAATGTCACGTTGCAACCCAATTTTGTGTAAATTTTGTTAAGATTTTGATCTTTTTTTTTACTTACGTATTAATGAATATGATAATATGATGTTTCGTTTTGCGTTTGGTATATATACAGTCACGAGCATAAATATGTATACAGATTGCAAATGACTGTTTCAACTTATAGATAAAACGTATTTTATAGTGGTTTGGGATCAAAAATACTCTATTCATAACCCCATAACCTTTCAATCAATAGTTAAGGCGGAAATCAGTTTAGAATGAGACCTTGATCTATCCTTGAGGTTCGTGTTTTCTGAGCCCTACTACCGAAAGTCTACAAGTAATTATTTAATAGGTGACAATAATTTTAGTAGTAGTAAAACTCAAGACATTTAGACATTGTGAATGAACCGGGGAATACTACCATCATACCTATTTCTGCCGCAAAACAGCGTTTTAAAGGAGATGGGTGCCTTAGTAATTACACACAATAGCACAAGAGACATTTCAACTTTGTTTCTGGAATGGCAACGTGTGTTCATAGCCTCTGGTATTGCAGTTTGATATTCTTTAAATTAAAAAATATCCAATTAAATAAACCAGGGCCTCGAGTCTGCTATTATAATAGTGTCAGAATGGTCTATCATTGATTTTATAATGTTTGAATTTGACAAGTTTGGTAATCTACTAATATAATGGCGTCATTATGACTTTCCATTGGTCAACCACTGACACGCCATTGAAAGAAATGATATAGAATGGTAATCTCGTATAAAATGACAAATGAATGACTGACTTAGGCAGTAATCTGCAAAAATTTTGCCAGTTCCTTTGATCAGTGACCTACCATTACAACGTCATTGTGCAGTCTAGTCATAAACCATTATGAATTTAGCAGATTACGAACTTTTAACAAAATGACAATGGGATCGTGTTGGAATGACGAAATTAAAAAAATAGCAGACTTGGCCCCCTGGTCAGTACCTACCCTGAAAATATTGGAAAGTTACAAGATGACAGTAACATGACAACATAAACATTTTTTTTTTTTTTTTTTTAAACAACAAACAAATGTGAACAATTATTAATATTTTCTAACAATCTTGCAATAATAAAGAAACTAATGAATACGAGAGAAAGTGAATATTAGCAAATACTCCGTTCCATAGCTCTCTACCTACATGCTTATATCCAGCAAAAACAATTACTCAAAAAACAATAACAGTAAACCGACAAGTGTTAATTAAAACAAATCATCATCTACGTATTATGTTAATTCAATTACTGAAGAAAAACAGCGTAAATAATTAATTCTGTGGCCATTTGCATAAGCGGCTCGGTCCGGGTCGGACGCGGATACATTTGGTATTTTCGTACCGCGGTTATGGTTTAAAATAGGAATCTCTATGGCTCCAGTATATATTTATAAAACAATTCGATTCTTTATTCGAATTTCTAAAGTTGTAAAAGAACTTGTGTGGATGTCCACATGGTTGTCATTTATGCGAAAGAAATAAGGAGGCTTGTGAGAAAAGTTTTAAATTAAATGCCTGATGGTTCCCTATCCATTTGCATAAAATTTTAAGACCTAATATAACTTAGCATACTTTAGTTTCTCCTAATTATATTTTCGCATAACATTATTTACGCATAACAGCATACGCGTATTTTTTTAAGCATAATTTCTCTATTCATAATAATAATTAAGCATGACATTCTAAAGCATATTTAAATTATTTAAATAATATGTTTACCTTGCCTGCAGCAAGCATGCAAGCATGCAAACATGTAAACAGGCATACACCACGCATGCAGAATGCAAACAAGCTTGCAGCAAGCATGCAGCATGCAAGCAAGCATGCAGCAAGCATGCAGCAAGCATGCAGCAAGCATGCAGCAAGCGTGCAGTATGCAACATTCAGCGGGCATGGTTTCCGTCACGGCTTCGGCGCTGCGGAACTCCGGCGGTCCCTCGCGAGCTTATCGTGTATAGTATATGTTTACATATGCTATATTTACATTTTTATATGCATGAAATCATTTTTCTCAATTGCTGTTTCTATTTTGTAATACTTGCTTTCATAGATTCTTGGAATCTTTTATTACTTAAAATATAGACTAAAAAGTACTTACATTATTTTCCATCGAGCATAAAGACCCCGGAGGACCTCCGGGAGTGTCTGTTAATTAAATATATTATAGTTTCTTTTATAAATCTGAAAAAATAAATAATGTTTTGTTGTGACATGTTTCTTTTTAATTAGTTTTTGGCATATGTAACTTAAAACCTTCAAACTGATATATTGATAGTCGTATATATGTGTGTATTGCTGTATTTTATACTAAACTGCTGGACACCCGCTAATGTATCTGGTGTTCTTAAAAATCCTTTACGCACTAACCGAATAAAAATAACTGGCAGACTACAATAATTGAGTCTGGTCGGTACTATAATACCCCGCTATATGATGATACGGGCGTTCCAGAAATAAAATTCATACTTGGAAAATAATATGAATTTCGGAAGAGCCGACTGGAAAGAAACCTGTCAAATGGGTCAGTCTAGATCTCGCTGTCCATTAAGTAACACGCTGAGTTACTTCAAAGTCTACCGGTCCACAACCAAAAGTCGGTAACAGTCCTGAGTCGTGCCATCGAGCTGTCGCGTGCCTGCTGCTCCCAGGGCGGGTCTTAAAATCCCCCGGGGACCTGCGTCCCAAAGCTAGGAGCCTACCGCGGTAGTCTTATCTTCGGCCGATCCTGTTTCCCGGCCAGGCTGTGGAGCCTGGAAATCTCTGCCACGACTTAGTGCGTCTAGGTTAGTGTTTTTTATATCTCTGATTTTATACTCATCGCATTCTTGTGAGAGCTATTAAATTTTAACGTACAAGTCTACTTAGCTTTTTATTGCATAAAAGTAGTAGACCTGTTTGTTACACGTGGCAGATGTGTTTTAAGCTCACCACCGCAGCTTCGGCTTGCCGGCCGGACTCAGCCGCGGTGGCTTTAAAATTTTTACTATAAAAATTATGTAAAGAACTTGACTAGTCAGCACACTTATGACCTTGTTTAAAAATACATAGTTGCAAGTTGTCTTCTGTTGCAAAATGTGGTGATAGCGGGGTTAAGGCGCCCGCCTCTCTTGCATGAGGGTGTAGCGGATTTTATACCGGGCAAGTACCAATGTAATTTTTTCAAATCTTGTACTACTTTTTGAAGAATCAGGGCAGGATTCGTACTTCAGGCATTAACAATATTTTAAAAACCCAGCCAAAACATGGGAATAATGCAAAGAAAAGCTCGTTGTTTCAGACCGAAACGGCGACTGACAGTAACAGTGTTCTTACACTAAAATTGCATCGTTTTATGGGAAACTAGCTTTTGCCCGTCCTCGTCCGCGTGAATGTCGGTTATTGCGGATGCAGACGAAGTCGCGGAATAAAAATGTAGCCTATGTCCTTTCCCAGGGGTCGTGCTCTCTTCATGCCAAATTTCATAAAAATCCTTAGTCCTGAAAACGTAAAAGACTGAGTTACTTTCGCATTTACAATATTAGTATGGATATGGATTATAATATTAGTATGAATAATATCACAAATAATGATTATTTTTTCCACACACTTGTCACATCACTTGTCTGCCAATTTAATAGATCCGTTCCTCGCTTGTAATGCTCTTTTTTCTATAAACATAAAATGGGCATCGAGATGAAACAAAAAAGTGTTATTTTCATTTCGTAATATTTTAATTATGTGAGGGTTTCAAAATATGGTAAGAATATTAATTTACTCCTCCCATCCCTTTCATACCGAGTTCCCTCCGTGCCTCGGAAAGCACGTAAAAAAAGATCTACAAATGACAGCCGGGATTAACGGGTCGCGGCAAAATAAAAAAGCTATTTTACAAAAAAGACAACCGCCTTCAAAAACCAAAAAGTGAAAAATAACTTTAAAACAGAACACACATGACTTTAGTTTCGGAAATCGGTGGCAATACAAAACAACAAATAGAACAGCCAAAGCCACCGACTTTCGAAACTAAAGTCATGTTTGTTCTGTTTTAAAGTTATTTTTCACTTTTTGGTTTTTGAAGTCGGTTGTGTTTTTTGTAAAAAAGCTTTTACAGAATAACAGTACTCTTGATCATGGTAGAAACCTGAATTAAGTTCCAAGGACACTGGGATCTACACGCTGGTGTGCTATTCAGACCATATAACTATATCGGCTTCATCACTTGTATCTATATTTTTATCGATGTGTTATTCAAATATCTAGATCTCCTTCAATTATGACCTAAATCTTTATGAAGATTGCCTTTGAAGAATTTGTTACAGTAATTGTGGCATGATTGACTAAGCAGCTTTTGGTAATGCTTGACTATTCGGAAGTTCATAATTTGATTGATTGTGTATTTGAAAATGATTTCTTGTCATACCAGCATCATTGACGGTTTTCTACTGTTTAAATATGTATATAATATAGCTTCGAAAGCTTCATTCACGAGTAATAAATAAATATATTCATAACACCACCACCACCACCATCTACACCCACACTACACACCCGACACACACAACCACTCACTTCACACCATATACCACAATACATACGACACAGACACACACCACAATGTTTGTTCTTATTTTTCTATTTTTATTTTAAATTATTATTTTAATTTTATGTAAACTTAAGTAAGTAATCGTTCTTTTGTTTTGTATTTTTTTATTCTGTTTGTTTGCTTGTTTGACATAATGTTATAACAACCAATTTTGTGCGAAGTCACTGGTCCCTATCATACAGTTAACACTAGTTTAGGGGCCAGGGGATTCATATATTTTGTGATGTAACCCATTTTTATGTCAATAAAACATTATTATTATTATAATATAATCATCAGTATAATTCAGGCCTGCTTGTCGATTTTTATCTGAAATGTTATCAGTCCTTCAATTTGCTTCCAACAATAATTTGCCAACTGCAAAAGGAATTAAAAGTCAATTTGCTACAGAACAATTGACATCCGACCACTGCGAGGACGCGTATTTTCAAATAGCTGTTATTGAAATAAGATGTCTGCATCAACAATTATACTACCGATAAAAAACGCTTTGGAATGATGAAGTAGATGTCAAAGATATGTTTTCCTAACGCTATCACGATAATGCAATTCCGCGTAACTAACATTTTGAAATACCGCGACTGTTAAAACTTTCGCTAATATTAAATAAGGTTGATACTTGCGATATGGCGTTAAGACACTGCTACACACTTACATTGTTACATTATTACATGATCAAAGTTATTAGTTTGCAACTGTGTAGCGGTAGTTTGTAATAATGGTTGTCTACGTTATCGCATTAGGTGTTAAACCTGTAAAGATAATTTTAAGGTGGGAAATAAATAAATAAATTCTCTATTGTATCTATTATGAACTGCCAGACTGTGGAATACACTGCCCGCCTCTTTGTTCCCCGTTAAATATAATCTGCGTATCTTCAAGGCACGAGTACACCGGTTCATTCTAGGCAAGTGTGCTCCTCTTTAGACCGTATCATCACTTAAGATTAGGTGAGTTGCGGCCGGCGGTCGATCAGTGGTCTCGTAATAGAATTGTGTTATAATGACATTGTCGTATTGCCATTATTATGAAACCCGTTAGAAATGATTTTCGAAAAACTACTACAGAATTTTAACATTTATTCATACCTGATTTCATTTATATATATTTTTACATATTATTTATAAGTGTTATAAGCAATCTGAAGTAGTAAGAAGTTCGTAAACTAAGTCAGTCATTCATTGGTCATTGTACGAGATTACCATTCTATATCATTTCTTTCAATGGAGTGTCAGTGGTTGACCATTGGAAAGTCATAATGACGCCATTATATTAGTAGATTACCAAACTTGTCAAAATCAACAATTATGACATCAATGATAGACCATTCTGACACTGTTGTAATAGCAGACTTGAGGCCCTGATTCTTAGGGCGGATTCGACCAAATGCCTTGTTGTACCAGAGTAACTAACCCTTGAAAAATTTTGCTCATTGGTCTTACTCTCAGATATCTTTGTTTGCGTTTGCAGAGTAGCCAATACTAGGTATTGCTACTCTTGAGTTAATGAATGAATTAATGATGAATCATAATTATGTATAAATCGGAACCCAAGATTTTATGTGTACATAAATTTTGACGGTTTATAATGGTGTCAACTGTCAATGATATTCACACGAGTTGTCATTGTTAGCTGGTAATGTAGTGGCCACCATTATATTAATCTCGGATAACTTGTTTACTCGATGCATTTTGGAGGTGTAGTAATTAATTCTTGAGTAGACAGTTATTTCAGGATTAAAATTTGGCAAAACAAAAAGTTCTCTTACTCTAGTGTAATGTGTAATTTTGTTTCCAGAATAAGACATACAAGTTTGTTCGAATCCGTCCTTAGATATTATACAAATATCTAAAACACACACCTTTGAAAACCCTACATAGCCTCAGCCCTGTATTTTGCATTTACGCGTTTTCTGCCGCTGAAAAGGATGCCGGGAATCCGCTGTTAAAAACAAATGAATGTAACGGAAACTCGAAGCTCGATTGGCCGGAGACTGATACAATTTATTTGTCTTGATTTCTATGCAAATGACTACAATATGCTGGAACGTATTTCTCGAAACAACAGTAATAATAATAATTTGAATCTTAAGGGCGCGTATTCGATTTAGTGCAACTTAAAATCTAAACGATTGCTAGAACGGCGTAGCAACATTAACACACACTAGTACAATACAATTAGCTGTTTGTGTGCACCAGAAAAAAAAATACGCACGAAATAAGCACGAATCATTGAAATTGATCGGCAAACGACAGCGAGCGATGTTTTACAGTGCTTTTTAAAATAATTGTCTAAAATAAATGAGTTCGTATAACGGACTGAAAAATATTCTGTACATTGAGCATAACCTTTATGTTCATAAAATATATATATCAGTTATGTTTTTATTCAAATACTTGTGAAAAAAATTGTCAAAGTGAACAGATTTTGCTCCTTATAACATTGTTTTTTATTACATAATAGTAATATTTTCATAATTTTGGCTCTGTAGTAGGCTTTAAGACTGTATTTTCTTTTGGAAAAACGCATAAAACATAATATTTTGGCATACTGTAATTGTTGTATTCGTCCTGAAAGATAACTCTGACGTCTATTTTCGTAAAACGCTATGAACGGATTGTCTTTAAAAAACCATCGTTAAAAATTATACTTTTTCTCTGTAGTTGTCTAAATCAAGACTTAATCTTTCTAAAACTGTAATTGTCTTTAAATAATCTGCTCACATCATTACGATATTGCTCTGGGCAAAATGCAAAAACATGAAGTTTTCGTCACGAATCAAATACACGCTCTTAAGGTGCGTACAGATTAAGTAACATGTTGTATAACTTGAGTGTAACGTCTACATTATAATTATAACATTGTTTTTCAACATTGCAACATATAACAATACTGTACACGTTAGAGATACAATGTTATGTGACTTTGTCGTTTGTCGTTCTGTAGTGCTGTTCACTATTGCATGAGTTATATAACATTGATGTAAATATTAATAACATGTTTTAATAACATTCAGCCTCCACATTACTGAAACATGTTACATTACAACGTTTTTGTCATAAAATATGTACGCACCTTTATATAAAACTAGCACTTTACCTGCGACTTTGTCCGCGTGGATTTTCTTAAGGATCCCTAATTTTTTAATAAAACATTATAACCTATGTTACTCAGGGATAATGTAGCTTTCAATTGGTGAAAGAATTTTCGAAATCAGACCAGTAGTTTTTGAGTTAAATCGTAACAAACAAACAAGACAATATTTCCTCTATATAATATTAAAGTTTAGATGTCCTTGTAACTGTAATTATGGTGAAGACGCAGACGAAATTGCGGATAGAATCTACTTACTAGCTTCTTGCTGTGACTTTGTCTGCGTAAACTTTAGAATTGGGCAGATGGGTGTCGTCTACCAATCAATTGACATACTTTTTATGTGCTGTCAAAACGCGATTCCCTCATAGATTTTGTATGTCATGTCAATTTATACTTATGACGTCATTTGTAGAAGCAGCAACACGTAGCGCACTTTCAAGCTAAAAAAAAACTCTAAAATATGTTCAGCACATTTTAAATCCGAAGATTTCATTGAAATTGGAAAGTATTCAGGTGAGATAGTCGCATTTACAGAATAACGTTCACTTTTATCAAAATCCACTTTAAAATGGCCGTAAGATGCCATAATATAGTTAAAGTACAGTTAGGTAAGTAAGATTAATTAAATCTTTGATATATTTTCACAAAATACCTAGTTATTATTAATAACATACTATAACAAGAATACGAGGTTATGCTCATAGTTATTTGTCAACTCAATTGATAAACTATAACTCTGCCTATTACTTTGTCTCGGTGAAACGGGTGATCGGATTTTAATGAAATTTGTTATATAGATAAAATAGCTTGTACATTGACGAAGGACATATACCTACTACTGGTACTGTTTGGCTTTTTTAATAATAAGTATTCACACAATATTACCCTAAATGGCTTGTGCATAAATCGTGTCTCGAAATTTAAATACCTGGGGCATTTAATCACCGATGGTCTTGAAGATGATCTTGACATTGAGAGGGAGCGCAGGGCATTAGCAGTCAGAGGTAACATGCTGGCCCGCAGATTCTCCCGCTGCTCTGAACAAGTGAAAGTAACCTTGTTTAAGGCCTATTGTCAATACGGGAAATCTGTGGGTCAGTCACACCAAAAGATCGCTGGATGTCCTGCGCGTCCAGTATAATAATATCTTCAGGATGATGTGGGGGCTGCCTCGCTTCTGTAGTGCATCGGGGATGTTTGCAATGTATCGCACTGATGGCTTTCATGCCGTCATTCGAAAGAAAACAGTATCCCTGATCTGCAGAATGCGTGGCAGCTGCAATGGAATTCTGAAGATTTTAGCTGATAGGATCTCTTCTCCCCTATGGAGATCCTTCATTAGAAGAGTAATTTAGTGTATTAAGTATATTTGTTTTGTTTTGTGTAGTTTTCTTGTATTTTGTATTTTAATAATTTAAGCCTATATGGATTTTATTATCCGAAATAAATGAATTTTATTTTAATTATTTTTTTATTTTATAAGCGATTTTGTAACCGACATTCACGAGGAAGATGTCGCGGGCAAAACCGAATTCATACTATAAACTAGATATTAATATTTACTATTTGTATATCTGTATTCATACTAATATAATAAGTGCGAAAGTAACTCCGTCTGTTACGTTTTCACGACAGAAGGGTTGAACCGATGTTAATGAAATCCTACTTCCTACTAATATTATATTATCTAATATATAAAATTCTCGTGTCACAGTTTTCGTTCCCGTACTCCTCCGAAACGGCTTGACCGATTCTGATGAAATTTTGTGTGCATATTGGGTAGGTCTGAGAATCGGCCAACATCTATTTTTCATCCCCATTTTTCACCCCCTTTTCATCCCCAGTAGGTAGATCGGGACAGGACAACGTCTGTCGGGTCAGCTAGTATAATATATAATATTATAAATGTGAAAGTTTGTGAAGATGTTTGGATGTTTGTTACTCAATCACGCGTAAACCGTTGAACAGATTTGCATGAAAATTGGCACATAGGTAGACCATTTCCTGGATTAACACATAGGATACTTTTTATCCCGGTGATGTGTTCCCTTGGGATAATCGTTCTTTTTACGCAGGCGAAGCCGCGGGCAGATGCTAGTTTGGTATAAAGATGGCTTGAACCCTGGGAACGGACAAAGGCTACTTTTAAAACGAAGTCGCGGGCGAGAGCTAATAAATGAATAAAAGTAGGAGTAGGATAAGATATTCTCTGCACATAGGAAAAACATAAATAATAATAACACAAAACATAGTAGGTACTCAGAAGAGTAAGCCAGTGAGCTCTAGTTCCACTGTTTTTCCCAATATTTACCCCCGATGTTCGCCAATCCCCCACAGCCGGCCTACGGATATTCGATTGTTTGTATTGTCAGAACAGTACAAATACTTCGGGATTATTGCTCTGAAGCCAATACACAAATATTTGCTGTTCGCTCAAATTTGATGGAGTATTTTAATTTGAAAGTTGAAGCCGAACTGTATATTTTAAATGTTTGAAAGCTTTGGACAACGGCTTTGTTGTGAGGAAGTTCGTCAATAATGAAAAGTACATTAAATTTGTTTTTTTTTTTCACCACGCTTGTCAAGGCGGATTGGCGATTTCAGACTTATATTAATTACTAGCTTTTGTCCGCGACTTGCAGACGAAGTCGTGGAATAAAACTAGTCTATGTCCTTCCCCAAGGTTAAAGTTATCTTCATACCAAATTTCATCAAAATCGGATCATGGTTTAAGAACTTTATATTTTTCTCATAAGAATTAACAATAATTCACGTACTGAGAAACTAGGTTTAACGATTAAATAAATATAAACGTACAGAGACAGCGTTAAAAGTTACTTGATAAAAAAGAAAAAAGAAAAAATATGTAGGTACGCGGTCACAGAAACATCTACGAGGGCGGCACTGAAAATTTCGGGAATCAAGGAAGTGACACAACATAACTATTTAAAAATGTATTTATTGCTTTTCGAAGTATTCTCCGCGAAATTTGACACATTTATCCATACGATGGAACCAATCATTGAAGCAACCATTCCATTCGGAAGTTGGGGTTTCCAAAATGGCTGTTTTGTAGGCGTCCACAGCTTCTTCAGGTGATGAAAATTTCTGACCACGCAATTTATACTTTATTTTAGGGAAAGTATAGAAATCATTAGGGCTAAGGTCGGGGCTGTACGGCGGATGGTCTATTAATTCTATGTTTTCTTGCTCTAAAAACTCTTTTGTTCTGTGCGCGGTGTGAGAACTCGCATTGTCGTGATGGAGGATGTTGCGGCGGTTGCAGTTCTTTTTACGGAGTTCAGAAACGACCTGTGGCTAACAAATGCTAGCATACCATTCTGCATAAACCGTCCTTTGTCCCTCGAGAGGAATAGTCACAACATGGCCGGTTTTGGAGACAAACGTGGCCACCATATTTTTTGCAACACTCTGTGAACGAACAATTTTTGTTGGCTTTAACTCATTTTCGAACATCCAAACTCGTGACTGGTTTTTTGTTTCGGGTTCGTACGCGTATATCCAGGATTCGTCACCCGATACGATGTTGTATACAGCATTTGAGGATCCTGCGTGGAATCTTTCGAGAGTTCTGACGCACCAAGTAACGCGAGCCGCTTTTTGCTTTTCACAGAGCGAATGCGGTATCCATCGGGAAAACAACTTTTTTACACCTAATTGTTCGTGCAAGATTATTTGTATTTGACTCATGCCAATGTCTAAAGTTGCCTGAATTTCGCGGTATGTCACATGTCGATCTTCCTCAATCAGCTTGCGCACAGCATCAACGTTTTTTTGGGTGACTGCAGTTTTTGGACGACCTTGACGGGGATCATCACTAAGCTTGACACGTCCACGTCGCAATTCAGCAAACCAGCGAAGAATTGTGGTTTTGGATGGGGCTTCATCACCAAATGCAGAAATCATCCGGTCAACACACTGTTTTTGTGATAAACCACTTCGAAAGTCATAATAAATCATCGCTCTTGAATTTTCTCGAGTCAATTCCATTTTCTCAACGACTAAACAAGTTTGACAAAACCTTGTGACAAGACCGAGAATCTTTTTTTAAATAAATAAATGGTATTCGATTTTTAAAACCAAGGAGTTTTCAATTAAAAAGATTTTAATATGACAGGAACAGTGGAAATATTCCATTCCCGATACTTTTAGTGCAGCCTGGTATCACCATTCACCAACCAAGTGAACACAGATAGAGGTACAGATTTTTTACTAGATGTGGCATGCAGTGCAAAACAGTGTAAGTACTTACACCATTACTGCTGGTTCAGTCGTTTCATTGTGAAAGCGTAACAGAGAAAGTTACTTTCGCATTTATAACCTTACTAGCTTTTGCCCGCGATTTCGTCCGCATGAATGTTCGGTTATCGCGGATGCAGACAAAGTCGCGGAATAAAAGTAGCCTATGACCTTCTCCGGGGATCAAGCTATATTCTTGCCAAATTTCATGAAAATCGGTTCAGCCGTTTCGTCGTGAAAGCGTAACAGACAGAGTTACTTCCGCATTTATAATATTAGTATGGAGTATGGATATAAGTCTAGGTTTCCCCATGATGCCTTCCTTTACTGATGATTTCCTTCAGTGATGTCCAAGATAAGCTTAGAAAGTACATTCTTCGACTCAGTCGTTCACTCTTGACAGATTGGGCGTAGACTTGGGGCGTCGCCCACAACTACGGTGGCAGCCTTCGAGATCCTTGTCCACCGGTCTCTATTGGTTGCATGGCGAGCACATTCTGCCACAGGGATCTTAGTGGCAGATCTGATGGACTCTGTCCATCGGGTTTGCATCGACCACGTGGTCTCGTACCCTCTACTCTTCCCTGAATCAATTCACAGAAAGTACATATGGAAAGGAAATAGTTAAATTGGTACTTGCTTGGACCCGGTTACGAAACCACAACCTCGTGTATGAGGAGCGGGGAAAAGACTGATAAGTGATTAACCACAAACCTTGATATTAGTGACCTTATACTATCTTTACAAAAATCATCGAGTCTAATTGCTTATTGATCAAGATATGACTAACCTACTTTTGTTTGAAGAGCGCTGCCGGTAAAGTCCCTTTACTTTACTGGTCTTTCATTAACCTTCTGTTCTAATCATCACCTGCCATGATTTGACCAAATCCCTTAGGGATTTGATGAAATCCCTAACTGTACAATTTCGCTGGAGAACGAACTTTAAAATAATAAATGTCGCCCCACTAGGAATTTGTGGGTCCGTTTACAAACATGTTTTACATACACAAATAGCCAGACCCGGAACAACTACTTGTAGGCCATACAAATATTTGTTCCATGCGGGAATCGAACTCGTGACATACAGCGTAGCAGCCAATCGTTCAGCTACTGTGCCAACCGTGGTGTTGAAACTGTAGAATAACAATATTTGTTACAATTACCTTTAGTCGGAACAGACCCTCAACGCTTTTTTTTTGAGAGCGGATAAAATGCCTATCGCATACCACGCCTTCTGGGGAGACAACATGGTTATGTGGGGCTTTCACACACTAAAAACTCCGACTGTGCACCTACTTTCGCCTTCGTGGTTGGGCCGCGAGAACTGCTACGCATGACATTCGCGACCCATCCAGCGTGGCCCACTTTAGGGCTCACTTTTCTTTGCCCGCCTCCGGGCTCCCACCTCCTTCAGCGATCTCCGTATGCACTGGAACATCACCACTACTCTAGGGACCGTGTAGCGTAGATGATAGAGTCCCCGATCTATCGTTCGCTGGTTCCTCTTATGGGGGCATCAAGTCGTCATTACGCCGCCTGCGCCTCCCTGCAGCCCCGCAACCCTACGTCAACTATCTTTTATCTCCATCGTATTGCATTGATATACATTCATAACAACATAATGACTTACGTAAAATAGAAACTAATTAATGTTTTCATTTACGATTAATCAAAATTAATGTTATTTATCTGTAACGTGGCGTGAGTTTTATCACAATAATTTGAGCAATCAATCAAATAGTAAACATTGGCTTGCAAAAAAATTTGATGATGCTTATCTTCAAAGAAATTGACCTTATCGTCGTGATAAAAAAAATAACAAAATGAAATTGGAGATAGGTATAAGGTTGATACAAGAAAAGCCGCAAAACGCGATGGTGTTATCGGTCATAGCTCTGTCTCTCTCTCACTGAAAAAATGTACTGCACCATTTATCATTTTACTAGGTTTTGCCCCTGACTTTGCCCTCATGATTTTTCTTACGGATCCATAATTTTTAGGGTTCCGTACCTCAAAAGGAAAAACGGAACCCTTATAGGATCACTTTGTTGTCCGTCTGTCTGTCTGTTTGTCAAGACCCTTTATCTCGGGAACGCGTGGAGGTATCAAGTTGAAATTAAAACCATATATTCAAATCTACGGTCCCATAATGCTGTAAAAAAATCAACCCTCTATGTTAACGTGAAAAAAATATATGGTCGTCTATGTCGCAAAAAACGCTTTTATAATATTAAGTAGATTAAAGTAGGTTTTTTTATAGTAAAATATAGCTAAAAGTACTCAGTGATAAAGTATCCTTCCATTAGCGAAATAATTTTCAAAATCGGACCAGCCGTTTCAGAGATTAGCGCGTTTAAACAAAAAAAAACAAACTCTTCAGCTTTTTTATCATTAAACGAAACGTGTGCATTGTTACACATAGACAGAGAAACGGATTAACTCACTACGAATGATGCCGGGTTCGTCCGACTAGTTTCGATGGCATACGACCTTTCTTAAGGAGGTCCACAGGATGACAGTCTTCAGCTTGATTATAATTAAGTATAGATAGGTACACGCTTAGGTACTATCTTTTGTTCGTGACTTCGTACTCATAGATTTACTACTGGTTCGATTCGGAAATTGAATTGTTAGAAGGATATGTTATCCCTAAGTGCCTTGAGATATATTTTACTATCAAAAAAATTACGCGTTTAATACGTTGGACGCCAAGGGACACCGTGTGACCGACGACGGTGACGCTAGTAGAGGTTGTACAAATAACATTTTTGGCTCGCAGTCAACGTATTAAACAAACTCTTTAGATTTATAATACGAGTATTAGTGTAGATGTAAGACTCTTTAGATTTTATACACATTATTTTTATTCTTCGTACAATTATTATCATGTCAAAAATGTGAATTACTTTAGGCAAATGCTTCGTGGATAAAGTTAGTTCAGGCAGCAGCTGTGAATCGAATTCATGAAGTTCACCTATTTTGAGCACTCCATATTGGTACAGACGCAGACTATATTAAAATCATACATGGATCGATTTTGCTATTTCAGTTGATAGGTACTGGTATTAGGTTTCATATTCCTATGCTGCAATGGGTGATTCTGATTTGTGTAATGAACTGAAGATAAAATATTTTGTATATTTTCAACATAACACAACACACACAACAGTGTTTTTCTGTAAAATCTATTTCGGTGAGTTAAGGTGAAGTCAGCTTGGGGTGGCCTTAAAAACGGGCATACTTACTTTATGGGCATAACAGACGTAGGCAAAAAGGCTGCCAGGCTTAAATGGGATTCGGGAGGTCACGTCAGCCACATGCACAGTAACCGCTGGGCAAGATTCTCCATACAATGAGTGACGATGGACGGCGTTGCCGAGGACAGCCCAGAAAGAGGTGGCGAGATAACCTGGACGTAGTTGGTTCGAGGCAGCGCAGCATAAAAGTCCCTGGATGGACTTGGGTTAAGCCTTTGCTCGGCAGTGGAACAGCATAGGAAAGATAAAGTCCCTGATACCTCTCGCGTCCTGGTGGGATGACCGTTCACCTAAAGCTTTCTTCAGCTAAATTCACATTTGCTTGAAGTTTTTATGTCATCAGTTCTCAATAATTTATATCTAACAGCTTCAGTAGCTTTACAATTTCTATTTTCCCATTTTCAGATACAACATATTTTCTGCTTCAAACCTCTAAAGGTTGTCCTTTTGTATCCGTTTGATGAATGACGGGGTTGTTTTGTACCTACGTACCTGTACCTATACCGAGATATTGTGCGGGAACTAATTTGTCATAGGTTGTCGGTCCCGAATCCTTTGATGTTCCCTACAATGCTGATTGTTTTCTTCGGTATTTGACGGTGGAGACAGTGAATGGGAATTGTGTATAATGTTTCGAGATCCTGCATTGAATTGCGTTGAATTAATTTATTAAATTAATTCCTCTCATAACCATCAAATTATAAAATTAAATAATCCAATATAATACACCATATTATTATGCTGTCAGCCAGATGGTGATTAATGTTGTATAAACTACATATTTCGCTTGTTAAACTACGTCTATTTGAATTGCAGGTGGTGTCAGTGGGAGCGGGAGGAGCGGCGGTATGCGCGTGGTGTTGGCTGCGCTGACGGCGCTGGCGGCGCGCGCGCTCGCCGGGCCGCACGAGCACCGCGCGCGCCACCACGCGCCCGACCACGCCCCGCACTTCCCCGCGCCGGCCCCGCCGCAGCCCTACCGCGGACATGGAGAGGCCGTCCGATACAACCCCGAATTAGACACCATTCTACCCCGACTTGAAGATCACGAGACTTCCTCCAAACGCGCCAAGTTTGAAGACGCAGAAACCTCTTCCAAAAGAACCAAGTATGATGAGAGGTTCTATTCGAACCATGAGCGGGCCGATGAGGAAATGATGGCCGACGAGCCACATCTCGGGCCAGAGGATGAAGATCCGCTCGTCGTCCGCACCAGAAAGGGAAGGGTCCGGGGCATCACGCTGACTGCCGCGACCGGCAAGAAAGTCGACGCATGGTTCGGCATTCCTTACGCTCAAAAACCTGTAGGTGACTTGAGGTTCAGACACCCCAGACCGACGGAAAGTTGGGGTGATG
This sequence comes from Charanyca ferruginea, assembly GCA_947361185.1. Taxonomy (NCBI): domain Eukaryota; kingdom Metazoa; phylum Arthropoda; class Insecta; order Lepidoptera; family Noctuidae; genus Charanyca; species Charanyca ferruginea. Next base: position 23,374,866 of record OX376059.1, on the reverse strand, counting down.
AAATACTGAATACTACGACACTGCCACACTCATGCGTCCAAATTATAGATACTGTGTTTGGGGATTTTCCCGGAGCGATGATGTGGAATCCCAACACAGACATGCAGGAAGACTGTCTCTTTATAAACATTGTGTCGCCGAGACCGCGACCTAAAAATGCAGCTGTCATGCTTTGGGTCTTTGGTGGTGGATTTTATTCTGGAACCGCAACTCTAGATGTGTATGATGCAAAAATACTCGTCTCGGAAGAGAATATTGTTTATGTTTCCATGCAGTATAGAGTCGCATCTCTCGGTTTTCTTTTCTTTGATACTCCAGACGTTCCAGGCAATGCTGGTCTTTTTGATCAACTTATGGCATTGCAATGGGTGAAAGACAACATAGCGTATTTCGGAGGAAATCCTCATAATGTAACTTTATTTGGAGAGTCAGCTGGGGCTGTATCGGTTTCCTTACATTTACTGTCCCCTCTATCAAGAAACTTATTCTCTCAGGCGATCATGCAGTCAGGAGCCGCCACCGCTCCTTGGGCAATTATATCAAGGGAAGAAAGTATTTTGAGAGGCATTCGTTTGGCAGAAGCTGTTCACTGTCCACACTCTAGAACCGATATGGGGCCAATGATCGAGTGCTTGAGGAAGAAGAGCCCCGATGAGCTAGTCAATAATGAGTGGGGAACCCTCGGCATTTGCGAGTTCCCGTTCGTACCGATCATAGACGGTTCTTTCCTAGATGAGTTACCAGTTCGTTCATTAGTCCACCAGAACTTTAAGAAGACCAACCTTTTGATGGGATCAAACACAGAGGAAGGTTACTACTTTATACTTTATTACCTGACCGAATTGTTCCCCAAAGAGGAGAATGTTGGGATAAGTAGGGAGCAGTATTTACAGGCAGTAAGAGAGTTGAACCCCTATGTAAATGACGCAGGACGACAGGCTATTGTGTTCGAGTACACTGATTGGTTAAACCCAGAAGATCCCATTAAGAACCGTAATGCTTTGGACAAGATGGTGGGCGATTATCACTTCACGTGTGGAGTAAATGAATTTGCACATCGTTATGCAGAAACTGGAAATAATGTATTCACATATTATTACAAGCATCGTAGTAAGAACAACCCTTGGCCGTCTTGGACAGGAGTGATGCACGCCGATGAAATTAACTATGTGTTTGGGGAGCCATTGAATCCAGGGAAGAATTATTCTCCGGAGGAGGTGGAGTTTAGCAAACGACTAATGAGATATTGGGCGAATTTCGCAAGGAGCGGGTAAGGATTTATTTTTCACTATTAATCCATCAATATCATTGATTAATCTTTATGTCTTACGGAAGTTTTATTGAAAGTTTAATCAGTAATTGAAATCACATTGCACGTATAATAATATATCATAGCCATCTAAATATTGATAACAACATATGAAACTACGCATATTTATAATTTCAGCAACCCATCTATAAATCCGGATGGTGAATCGACGAAGATCCATTGGCCGGTACACTCAGCGAACGGCCGGGAGTACTTGTCCCTAGCAGTGAATTCCAGTTCCATAGGTCGCGGGCTGCGGGTCAAGGAGTGCGCCTTCTGGCAAAAGTACTTGCCACAGTTGATGGCTGCTACTAGTAAGTATGATATTCTTGACTACATTACTTTTAAATTTTTGATCTCATTAACGATTACAATACAAATTAGAATCGTAGAATCGTTTTAAATACAGTTAATTCGCAAATTGGTAGGCGTTTCTATTTTAATGATTTTCTGTTTGTAATTGCAGATAAGCCGGAACCTCCAAAGAACTGCACAAATAGCGCAGCACCCGTCAATGTCCCGTACGAGATCGTCGGTATCGGCATTGTCATCGCCACTGGCTTGGCCAAGACCACGTTCTTCAAGTACATCATATGAGTTTGTTGTGTGGTCTATGAGCCTCTTCGATTTATTTGCTTTGTCTAAAACTTCTATACTAAGAAGATTCTGATTATTAGAATGAATGGGACAATTGTTCGATTTTGAATATGTTGATCAAACATTTTCAATGCAAATGCTACTTAATGCCACAAGTATTTATCATTTAACCGATAAATACGAGTACACTGGAAAGATGATAATAATAATATCTACATTTTTTTACACTTTTGGACACTTAGTACCTACATGTCACACACATTTCAATATATTTTCTGGAACATCAACTATGAACATAGTGGATTTATTTTTATCGCATGATTTTGTAATATCATTATAATTTGTATGGGAAACTTTACTGAATGCATTAATGTGACGTATGATGTCAATTAAATTGATTTTGATTTTGATAACTTAATTTAAAAGATTAGTAGCTCATATGGACGATACGAGCAGATCACTTTAACTAACTTCGAGTTATTCAATCGACTTCGAAATTTCAATCTTCAGTAAACAGAATCTTATAAGTAAAGAAGCAATTAATTCGTGTATAATATTATATGTTGCCGTCAAAGAATCTCTGGAATATTTTCTTATCAACTTATTTTTATAATGTAGAGTATTTTAGTTGTAAGCCACCTCGAGTGTTGAATTGCTGAGTCCATTAATATTCGTCTAGATATCTGTTAAGTTCAATAGTTAAATATAAGCGATGTAACGTATTGTTTAAATTTTAATGTTATATTTTAAAAGGAGTGATTTCTCCAACTACATATCACTTGTTAATAACAAATTATAGATTACTGGTAGTCGTAATTTCGTCATAGTATAAGTACCTATCTACATATCTTCTGTAGGTTAAATAACTTCTGCCATGTGGTATGACGTCAGCGTCAACTTCGTCTTCATAATGCTAAGGGGCAGTTATTTAAATTGAGTCTGCGGTGTGTTTCGGAGTTTTAAGAAGGCGTAGATATGAGAAAAATGATTAAAAATGTTAGCTTTAAATCGCCTCTAACGCAATACATATCACGCAAGGCATAGAAAAATTTAAGTTCATTATAGCCTTAGATAGTAAGTTTAATATAAGCTAGATCATTTCACAACTCTGTAGCGGACCAATATTAGAAAGTTGTACGTGTTATAATGGTTCGAAGTAAATCTATCGGTGGGAAACAAGAGGATCGTCAAAAAAAGAAAATGATTTAATACGAAACAAAGCAACAATTATGATATTTACGACGAAACCAATGAAACTATAGATACAAAATTGAATAAGACTAAAATTCATAATAATGTAACAATATTATAAACTAATGGAAGCCAAAGTAAGAGACACGCGACGAAATCCAAAGGAATGAAAGATGTACAGAGAGTAGTATACTGAATGTATTAGAGAATACAATGTAGTACATTACGTTTAGGGTCGATACATCTAGTTTAGAGATCGTAGTGCCAGCGGTTCAGCTTTCAAATATTGGTGGACGATAGATGAATCTTTACAATTCGAGATATAAGATAACAAATATTACTAGTACAATACTGTAAGTTTTCTCGCGACAGCCGACTAGACAACCGGATACTTCATTGATGTACATAAATGAATGTTAGTATTATGTAGGGACTCGTGACGCCCTTAGTTCATTTTTTTAAAGGGCAGATCAGACGGGTGCCTATTTCGTATTTATCGAAAAAATATTAACCTGTTGTGAAGGACTATACCTATGAGATATAGAAGTTTAATGTAATTTTTACGTAGTATTTTGAGCTTTTGTTGTATTATTTACATAGGCTATGTGATCGTACACTCGGATGGACGGTGTCTTTATTCGCTATGTTAGTTATTGTATAGTAACAATTCATGTTTCTAGTTCCACGTTCGATGTTTCACGGATTACGCTTATTTTAGATCTGCGTATATAAACCTATAGAGTGCCTCTTATTCACTTTTATATATATTGATACATAGGTGATACTGGTAGATGTAGAACGCGTTATTTCTCAATGCACTGTATATTTTTTTTAACTTGTTCAAGACAGACGCGTAGTGCCAAATGAGATTGTGAAATCTGAAAAGGGTATATAGGTTTGAATTTTGCGATACAGATTATAAATATGCTTTTGACATAAGAAATGTATATTTCAAACATTCGAAACGAATGATGAAAATTATGATTTGTTCAAAATTAAAGCTTTTCAATTTGGCGGTGGTTATTTTGAGGTTGTAATGTAAATTAAGACTTTTACAGTTCATTGTTTTATTCAGGGTTTGGAGTTAATAAACTGATTGCAACTCAATATATATGACACTTGTGGTGTTATTTGCTTGTCACTGCATTCGCTACAACAAAACAATATGGAACGTATGTCTTTCTGATGAGTGTAGAAAATACTGACATTTCGGTAAAGAGTTAAAATTGACCTCAAAGTTTATATAAAATGCAATATAACCCCAAAATGCCACATATTTAAAAATACTACACAATATTGCTATGACAATAAAATATTTTACGCAAAATTTATTTTTTATGATAAACTTTGTAATATTTCTAATCCTTTTCCTAAGTGATCTTAGATTATATCCTTAATATATGCAGAGAGTTTTACAAAACACTAGTGCGTAAAAATTTACTCGAAAATGATATATTTTCTTTTGGCTTAAAGTTTTACTATTTAATTTTCATGTAAAACTAGTGTGTTATTTGATATATTATCTACTATTATTTATAGTTAGGTGCATATTAAGTAATTTATGTTAGAACATAGCTTTGAACTTTTTATACTTTCTTTACCTACTTAATCTCTTTTTGTAAATCTTTTCTTAAATTTCAACTTAATTTCTAAAAATTTTCAACAACGTTAAAAAAGAGGAGTTTTATTTATAAAAAAATATCGTCTCCTCAATAATTTCAAGCATAATAATTATTCTAAATTAAATAAAGAGTGCTATCTACTAAACTACTCTCCTCGTGTTTTGTAAAATTCAAAAATAAATGTAAAATTTCTGTTGCTCTTCATACACTGATACTTCGCTTGGGACTCCGCTTGGCTATAATGTTAAATGTAAAATAAAATAATCAATGTATTACGAATGGCCTAAAACTGTAGAAGGTATGACTTTGAGGCCTACGAGAATTTTCCGTATTGTTATTTTACATTCAAAGTTATCTTTTTTCAATTCTAATAGCGATTCAAGTAAGTTAAATGACATTAGTGCTATAATTGCATTATTGAATGTTTGCAACGTTTGTGTTTAATTATAAAAATAAATGCTTGTATATAAATTATTTTTTATTTTGTGGGACAAGCACACCATTCCCAAACCACTGCAACTTCTAAAAGCCAGAATCAGAATCCAGAATCAGAGAACCAGAATCAATGAAGGTCGACGAGTCCCGGAGACACAGTACAACTCTCTTGGATTCTGCAATAAAATTAATCAGAAAAGAACAGGGGAGCAGTAAGGTAAACATATTTGTCTTTTCTCAACTATGTCTGTATTTCCAGTCTAACTACCTAACTTAATTACTTTTTTAATAATAGGTACTTATAACATAGCGCTCAGGGCTAACTTACTTTCTTATTAGCGAAAAGAATGTATAATAATAATAATAATAATAATCATTTATTTTGAGTAACAAGACTCATAGTGTTAGTAACAATATACTTACAAACTACGTTAGTAACTCTTACACAAACACACAACAAAAAGCAATTTATGACATCACTGCCGGATAGGTTCGGATTAGAAGTTTTTAGCCCGAACGAGCACAAACTCAACTTTAATTTATAATAATAATATGTAGTGTTTGGCTACCGACGTAGCCCGAAGAATTGCCAAACTTAAGTGGCAGTGGGCAGGGCACATTGCTCGCAGAACAGATGACCGATGGGGCCGAAAAGTTCGGGAGTGGCGACCGCGAACCGGAAGACGTTGCGTTGGAAGGCCTTCCACTAGGTGGACCGATGACCTGGTAAAGGTTGCGGGGATCCGTTGGATGCGAGTCGCACGGGACTGGTCAATGTGGTGACACTTGGGGGAGGCCTATGTCCAGCAGTGGACGTCTTTCGGCTGAAATGATGATGATGTAGTGTTTGATAGAACCCTCCGCTTCCCTAGGGTGTAGGATATCTACGAGATTTTTTCACCCCGGAATAAATAAAAAAGAAAAGAAAGGCCTTCGGTAGAAACTTCCCGATAACAATCACAATTACCTAAACTAGTTTATCTTTCAGTTAAAAGTAGGTCTTTGACAAATATAGGTAGGTCTCCTTGTACGGTATGTAAAAATGATAAGATTCCTATCACTTTTAATTGTATCCTGATAATTGTTTAATTAGCATGGTGCATACACACTAACACATACACAAGTTTATACGAAACAGTATACTAATTCTCAAAATGATATAAATGATGAATTTCACCTTTGATTTTAGAGGGGTTAAGTAAGAGCGAATGTACCGACGACATCGTCAAGGTCGCAGGTAACCGGTAGATGCAACCGGTAGATGCTCGTTGTGGCGTTCTATAGGGGAGGCCTATGTTCAACAGTGGATGTCTTTCGGCTTATGATGATGATGATGAAGCAAAAGCAGTAAGGATCGATTAGCCATGGTTAAGCTAAGCTTGCCGCGGCCGGTCCGTACGCGGGTGACCATTTTTTTCACACCGAGACACTTCTGTGCCTCGCCTCGAAAAGCACGTAAAGCCGTTGGTCCCGTCTATCATTCGTAGATCTTTCACAGTTGCCATTGGTAGTCAGAAACCAGAAAGTCTTACAACCAGCCTTACCAAGGGATATCGTGTTACCCACCACCCGAATCCAGGGTTGCGGATTTCAGATAGGCAGTCGCTCCGTTTAAAACACTGGTATTCAACTGCATCCAGTACGAGTGGAAACCCAACTCAACATACTTGGAAAAAGCTAGGCAGATGATGAATTCGCTATAGTTTTCAATCCAGAATTTGATAATATTTTTGGTGGGAAGAATAGGCATGGAAAATTAAAGATAATTATTGTCAAGGCAAAACGCTTATAAACAGCGTTATACAAATGTTACTTGCATTTGGCACTCTCATGCATACTGTTACCGATACCGGAAAAATACCAATGTAACTTATTTAATTCATATGTACAGTCAGCAAAAGAGAAAGGTATTAGGTATGCAGGTCATCGGAAATAGTTGAAGTTTACTTAGAAACCGATGGATGTTTTCGAATTAAATTTAATTAAATCATTGAAATTTTTATTCCCTATTTAATTTATTTCATTTTATTCAAAAACACCCATCGGTTTTTAAGTAAACTTTAACTATATCTGACGACCCTGCATACCTATCTCCTTTGCTGACTGTACTTACCTACCTTTTTAGTTTATCTTGGACATAACTCATAGCGATGAAGAAAAACATCGTGAGAAAACCTGACCTTATAATTCAAATAAGTTTGAAATCGCCAATCTGCCTTCAGCAAGCTTGGTGATCAATAAATACTTGTGTCTTCTCTGTATGAGCAGAGGTCTGTGCCTTGCAGTCGGACAAAAATAAGGCTGTATTTTTATAACTTCTATCATACTTTTCTATACATATTTTAGCTAACACTTCTCTCACTCGTAGGCTAAGAACTCACGATGCGGTTTTCGCCCTCGCCCGTTGTGGTGGAAGAATAGTCCAAACTCACGACACGGGAGTTCTGTGCGATTGCGATTATCACCCGCAGACTTGGCGGATTATCGCAAGACGGTTGCGCCCGCACGTCTTGCGATAATCCGCCCAAACTATTAATAGATCGACTTCAATATCCATTTTGTAAAGTTTGTTGACAAACGTGCACAGACACGTCACGACGCCACGAGTAATAACAAGTCACTGCAAAATGGCGTCGTATTTCTGTACCCCCGCTGGCCACTGCGGTCGCCCGCCAGCCGACCGCAGAGCTCGCGGGTGCATCCCACCGAGGCTGCGGGAGCGATTCTAATAGTTCCCCGCCGGTGCTGCGGGAGCCGCAAACAACCGCGCACACCGCGGGCGTAAACTGCGTAGTGAAATGTGTTTTAGTTTTTTACATATATATCTGCATTCTACAGAAGCTACCCGCAACCGCGGCGGACGCGGGTGAAAACCGCATCGTGGGTGCTTAGCCTTATAGTCCGATGAGACGGCAATCCGATACGACCGGGAAGAGATTTGGCGTAGGACCAACGGCTTTACGTGCTTTGTGAGGCACGGTGGTGTCACACCGTCAACTTTCAAATTCTGGGGCTGCCTGCTACTGAGAAACTTACAAAAAGACCCAATATCACTTTGCCTGACCTGGGAACCGAACCTGGAGCCAGTCCGCTTGCGACTACGGAACCAACAGAATCAACAGCAATATAATTCTTCTCATAGCCTGCTTATTTCCATCTCGTACCATGAGTTTGATAGACCTCTTTTCGCGCTCCCTTGAAAACATGAGTTTGATTCGGATAATCTATACATACCTACGCCTCAAATAAACAATTAGAAGATAACATCTTAAAGATGAGACAATTTGATTAGCAATCGATAAGGATCAAATTACTTCCGAATAGTATAAATATGATATTTTTTTATCAATGCATGTTATTCTAGTTCTGAAGCATTGCAAGGTAAGACATCAAAATTTTTAATAAAAAATAATAATTATTTAATTCTTAAACTAATTACTTTAAATTGTGACAATACTCGTACAATTTGCCAATTTATTTAGATGATATAATTTTGAATTAAAATGTTGCATTTTACTTTGATAAAACAATTCAATCAAGATAATGTAAGTCATGTTGGTTCATCATTATTGTATTTTTAGTAAATTTTGTATCCCACTGCTGGGCAAAGGCCTCCCAGGCCTTTTCGATGTCCCCCATTCGATTGCATGCACCAGGATCAAGAAGAAAACTTTCAACTTTTAATATTGATGTCCACGACCGACTTTTAAGTTTACCTCACGTTCTAAACCTGTGATTTAAATCTGTAATTTTTGTGTTTTCTAGGAAAGTAGAAATCTGAATCAAAATGAAAGCCATCCTTAGTTTCGCTTTCCTCATCGCAGGCATCAGTGCCATTCCACAACCTGAAAAACCTGCACGTAAGTATAACTTAATTTTACAAGTAATCGACTTTACTAAATGTATTCAATAAACAAAGAAGCCAGAAAAGCAACCCTTAAAAAAAACCAGAATCCAATAAAAAAAGTTAGAAAATACCAGAAAAAAAAATGGTCGGAATGTACAAGTTCACAGTCAGCTGTAGAGAGATAGATTTGAAACAAATGAATATAAACTGAATAATAAAATTTCAGTTGACTTTACTGACGAGCGCTTGATCAGCGGACAAATAGAAGACGCAATCAAAGAAGCTAGTCAGGCCATTAAGGATGCTGGATTGGATCCCCTCCACATCGAGAGGGAAGGTTCCAGCTACAGGCTACCAGTTCCCGCGTAAGTAACTAGTATATAATCTATATACATAAGACGCTTTATACTTTAACTAGAAAGATCACCAAGTACAAAAACAGTTGGTTTCAATTTGCTATTTTTAGTTCAAATAACTCACAATATCATAGTATAAAGTAATAGTTAAGTAAATGACTTCTGTACTTAATATTGTGAATACGTTGTTATTTGGTAATAAGCGTTATGCAAATCCAGTACTCTAACTCAATATTTTTGATTTCCAGAATCTTTAACTTTGAAGCTTTTCTTGAGAACTTCTTAAGTACCGGTCTCAGCGACATCAAGACTCACAGAGTTAGCTACAGCCTTATCACTTCCCGCCTCAACTTTGACATAGAGCTGCCTCTAATTCACTTTTCCCTTGGTAAGTTAACTAGACAAGTATATTACAAAACAATTTATGCACACATTATGTCATCTACCAATCCGCACTAGCCCGCGTGGGCAACGGTTTACTCTCTCTTATAGATTAGAACGTGTTTATTATACGATTTTATTTATTTTTATCGAAATGAAAATTATGAATCATCTACCTAGCCTTTTCCCAACTATGTTGCCGGTTGTGTGTTGAATGTTAGGGTCGACAGTCTAACCGGATGTAGCCGAATACCAGTGTTTTCCAAGGAGTGACTGCCTGTTTGACTTCCAGGACTCAACGAAATTAATATTACTATTTTAAAAAAAGTCACCGTTTTGCTTCGTGTATCTTAAAAGATATTTATTTATTTCAGGTGCTGCAAAGGCTGACGGTGAACTTTTCAGCAACAAACTCGATTTTGATGCCTCTGGAAAGTAAGTAGTATTGCAAGAATTATGATTTCTTTATATCTAATGCAGCAATGACAGTCTTTTCAAAAATATAAGAAATAATTTGTTTTTTATACTTCTATGTATGAAATACTTAACGTTTTCAAAGAGTTATTTCTGGTTACGAAACTAAGTCTTACATGTGACTGGCCTACATAATCTTTATGGATTAAGTGGAATAATTTAGGTTATCCTAAATGATAACAGGTTTTTTTTATATTTTCTGAGTGTAATTTAATACTTATTCCTGTGATTATATACTTACTTGTTATAATCAAAGACTTATTCAATTATACACTTGGACATTACTATCTAAATGTAAATGTGATTCCTTGCATGGAAAATATATTTGCAGCATGCACTACTTAACAAACTAAATAATACATAATCTTGTTTCTTTTATTTCAGAGTTGACGTTGTGAGTATCCGCGTGGTTGGCGTGGTTCGTATCAGCATCGGCATTATCTCCGGCATTTCTATCCGCAGCATCTCTATTGACTTCAAACTGGGAGATATCAACGTAAGTATTTTTCTCATATTTAATCTTCCCGTGATTTATTAGACGATCAAGAATATGCGCGAATGATTATGCTGTTGTTGTAAGTGTCATAATTTTCATTCCGATGGTCGATGTTGAACATGAGATGTCTATTGTTAAACAAGCGTACCACTCATCTGATTGTAAGCAGTAACTGTAGTCTGTGGACGTGACACTGATCCTACAAAAACCTATTTAGTCCCCTTTTGAAGGAAACCCATACAATAAATGTCCTACTTGTATATCCATATTAATCCATACTATTTTATTATTATAAATGTGAAAGTAACTTTGTCTGTTACACTTTCACGATTAAACGGCTGAACCAATTTTGATGAAACTTGGTATGAAGGTAGCTTGAACCCTGGAAAAGGACATAGGGAACTTTTTAATCCACAACTTCGTCTGCATCCGCGATAACCGACATTCACGCAGACGAAGTCACGGGCAAAAGCTAGTATTTTGTAAACGTTAACTTATTTTGTAATTTTTTGCAGTCTGATGTCAATCTGGTCGCCATGGGCAAGGACTACTCCCATGATTTCAACGATTTTGTTGGTGACTTTGTCCCTACCACTATCAAGGCACATTATGTAAGTACAGTATCTTTACGTTATGAAATGCTAACGCATTTCCCAGAAGTGAAAATTGTTATGAAATTGTGAAATCTTAACTTTTCAAATGATGTCAGAAATGCGATGACAATAAGATTGCCGTTATATTTGAACAAGCTCCATAGAGACAACATAAGCAAACTACATGCGAGCAATACTACAGTAGTATTCTTCCCGCGTTGGTTTGAACCTATTCATATAAATACTACCGCAGTATCTCACCGCGCCGCAAGGCTTAAGTTTTCTTTGACTACTTTTTCGATCAGTCTTTTTCGAGTCTTTGCATCATATGTCAGCCAGTTAGTTATGAAACTTTGTCTGTCTGTTGCATTTATCAATCTTCCATCATTAATTCGGTTTAAAGTTAGTTCGTGGGTGTCACTGCACTATTGAAATGTTAACTTAAATTGTAATTGAGTGTGTTGGCCGGCTAGGTCCATGTTTTGTCTATGTAGCTCAGCCAGTTTATTCTTAACATATAGTAGACAAAAACACCTTCCTGTTTTTGTCCACTATGTTCTTGACTTCCACCGCGCTGTCATTTCTTTCCTGGAGCATCTGTTTACATAAAGCTTTAAAAGCCTCTAATTACTATAATTTAATAAATTAAAGTTGAGTTTGTATTTCGGCCTAATCTACGAAAATACTGGTCCGATTCTGTAATTTTTTTGCTAATAAGAAGCTACATTATTCCTCAGTGCTACAGGATTATTATAAAAAAAAAAAGGATCCTCAAAAAAATTCACGCGGATGGAGTTGCTGGCAAAAGTTAGAAACTAGTAGAATAATGCCATAAATAAGACGATAATAAGATTGCCGTTATTTTAGAACAACCTCAAGGCTGGCCACACTAGAGCGAAGTGGGCGCGGTCAGTTACTGCAGTAGTATTTCGCACAGCGGTTGCCCGCGTTGGTGTGGACCCGTCCATTGTAAATACTACTATAGTATCTGATCACGAGTTACCTGCTTCTAAGTAGTTATATTGTTTTTTTTGATATTCAGTCTTTGTGACACATGCACTTAGATTTGAAACTGCGTGTCTGTTTTATGTGGAAGATATACTAATTTGCGTATTTGTTTGCATTTCAGAGTGAAATCAACGAGCTTCTAGAGATAGTTCTAAAGGAACTCATCGAGGACAATTTGTAAAGTTTTAACAGTTAATAAGGTTACAGGATAAATACGCTCATAATGTTAATAAGTCTAGATTTAAGATTTTGTGTGAATAAAGAATTTTTGTATCGTAATACTTATGTTTTTATTATTTGTATTTCACTGTCTTACCTAAATATTAATATCAACCTCTTATTTATTTATTTATTTATACTTCATACACAAACGTACAAAGGCGGACTTAATGCCTTTGGCATTCTCTACCAGTCAACCAAGGGTAGTGAAGATATAACATGGCAGGTGCATTACAAAAATAATTATTTAAAAAGTAAAAAAAGATAGGTAATATATATATATATATATAAACTACACATACATAATTATATTCTGGAATATATATACACCGAAATAAATATAAACATACTCATAATATAATTATATAATATTATTAGAAACCAGAAGGGGAAGACATTAAAAAAAGACAATTATAAACAACCTAAGACTAATTTATTCCAAAATAGACTTAGTTCTAACAATATTTCAATCAATAATCAAAACTCGAGCGAACACAAATATCCGTTAGCATTTATATCAAGAAATACACAAGTACACAATAAATCACAGCAAATACATAAACACACAAGTCAATATATGGAACGAACTCACTGTAAAGTAGTGTAGGTACCAAACCCTTTCTGTATGACGACTCAGCAACAAGTGAACCTGAATCTTATCGAGCACGCGCTTTTATAGTACTCAGGTACCCTCACTATCAAAACATATTAAAATGCCTAACACGGCCTCTCCTGACCGTGCGCCGTCCTCGGCTGCACCAGGGACGCTGTCTTCGGAAGCGCTGGTGGGTACGGCGAGAGTTTGATCGCCGTCTTCGTCTGAATTGGTTCCGTCTGTACTTAAAGCGCCAGCAGAACCGGCAGAAGCACCAGCATTAACAGTAGAAGCAGCAGCAGCAGCAGCAGCACCAGCAGAAGCACCCGCAGCGCCTGCAGAGGCACCAGCGGCGCCTGCAGAGGCACCAGCGCCTGCAGAGGCACCAGCGCCTGCAGAGGCACCAGCGCCTTCAGAGGGTCCAGCACCTGCAGATGTACCAGCGCATGCAGAGGCACCAGCGCGTTCAGAGGCACCAGCGCCTTCAGAGGCACCAGCGCCTGCAGAGGCACCAGCGCCTGCAGAGGCACCAGCGCCTGCAGAGGCACCAGCGCCTGCAGAGGCACCAGCGCCTGCAGAGGCACCAGCGCCTGCAGAGGCACCAGCGCCTGCAGAGGCACCAGCGCCTGCAGAGGCACCAGCGCCTGCAGAGGCACCAGCGCCTGCAGAGGCACCAGCGCCTGCAGAGGCACCAGCGCCTGCAGAGGCACCAGCGCGTTCAGAGGCACCAGCGCCTGCAGAGGCACCAGCAGAGGTACCTGAAGGCTCACCAGCGATGTCGTCATTGGTTACAACAAGTGGTTATTATACGTGACGATATACACGTCTGCCTATTCTTTTGCTTGCACTCAATTCGTCTCCGTTCAGTCAATTTATTCATCGTTCTTTTACAATTCTGACTCATGTGGCACACATACATCGTTCTCAAAAAGAAAATAATCCTTAATCTCGCCTGTCGACTTCAATATTCGATCACCGGCGAATCCTGTAACATGGCCTGCTAAACAGACCCACTCGTACGAAGGCCATATTAAAACGTACGAGTGCATTCCACGCGCAGACCGTATTCGAACGTGTGGAGCTTCCCGACACCTAGACCATATTCATAAGTGTCGAGGCTTCCCAACACGCTGACCGCAATCACACGTGTCGAGGCTTCCCAACACGCTGACCGCAATCACGCGTGTTGAGGCTTCTCAACATGCAGAGCGAATCATACAAGTGAGGTACACCATACAGATAGAAATCATACAAGTGAGGTTCGCCCTACGGGCTCGCCACCCGAGGCGCGTACACAGCACGTGTTCGCCGGGTCAGCACCCGAGGCGCGTACACAGCACGTGTTCACCGGGTCAGCACCCGAGGCGCGTACACAGCACGTGTTCACCGGGTCAGCACCCGAGGCGCGTACACAGCACGTGTTCGCCGGGTCAGCACCCGAGGCGCGTACACAGCACGTGTTCGCCGGGTCAGCACCCGAGGCGCGTACACAGCACGTGTTCGCCGGGTCAGCACCCGAGGCGCGTACACAGCACGTGTTCGCCGGGTCACCATCCGAGGCGCGTACACAGCACGTGTTCGCCGGGTCAGCACCAGAGGCTCGTACACAGCGCGTGTCGGGGCGCATACACAAGCGCGCGTCCTCCGGGTCAGCACCAGGGGCACATACACATGCACGCGTCGGGGCGCATACAGGCACGCGTGTTCCGGGACAACACCCGAAGCACACACGCGGCACGTGTCCTCTGGAATAACACCCGAAGCGCGCACGCGGTTCGTGTTCTCCGGGGTAGCACCCGAAGCGCACACGCAGTACGCGTGCTCCAAAACCAGGTACTCCAGGGCGCCAGCCTATGGGGCGCACCGGATCCGGGCTGCATCAGCCAGCATAGCAAGTACATGCCTCACACCGCACGCGTACACAACACACGTGCAACCAGATCTTAGAAAATAAATAAAAGGACATTAGAGGTTTGGTTGGAACTTCTCAAAAAATACCGCACAGTTCTCAACTTCTCAAGAAATCACTAGCCTTTCCACCATGTATTGAACTTTGGCCCGTTTGTTAAATCGAAGGATTTAACACTGAAGAAACCCGCAAGGCCTATGAACTTGTTTTGTTTGACATTAGAAGGGGTAGGTGAGTTACCTAGTATGTCGATTTAGTACCGACTCGGCCTAACCTGACCAGTTGTTTTGAAACTCAGATCAAGGGACCGGTTGGTCACTATTTATTTATTTATTTAACATGGAAAACTAACAGCCAAGCCAAGCAAGCCAAGCCAAGTTAGTTACATAAAGCCAATTACAGTGTCAGTAACAATTATTATTGTGTCCTAACTTCTTACAGAAAGAACCGACGGATTTAGCATTACTATTACAATCGTTTGACCGCAATTAACACATTTGATTTCTGATCTACTAGAATTGTTAATTATGTACTTTAGTTAGAAATTCATGAGGCAGATTCATCAGACTAAGGGTTATCAAATTTACGAATAGACATTAAGTGGCTAAAAAGGAGACGTAGGTTGTCGCTAGGTCAGATTGATAATTACTGCGCACACCCGTACGTCACAGATACCGTGTATCACTTTTTGAACCATAAGTTATTCGCTTAACCATCTTACTACACGTAACTTTAATAAAAATGTACGGTGCGCATAGTCAGCATAAGACAACAACTTAATTAGACGTGGTGTATATAGCGTCGTGAGTTTGGGCATAAATAATCTTTTGCGGACACAACGACGCACAAATAATAGATTTGATTTGACCAACTTACATTTCTGAACTAATTTCAATAATGAGCGATCATTTGTAGCCTACTCGGTAAACCACGTACGAGCATCAGCTAGAAACAATTACAAAAGGCGTTCATGATCGCTGCAATTATTTGAAGTTTTGTTCGATCAACTTCGTCACACCACCATTAATATTTTTCACGCTAAGATCGATGCTAGAAATAAAATATTGGTCAGATCTAACCCAGTTAGACAGATCGCGTTCACCATGTGGTTCACCGGCGCGATCCATCAAGTCTGACCGGCACAGAGCTCTTTCAAAGTAGGTGGCACACGTATCCGGAGTCCATTCTCTTCTCCATGGTACCTTGTATTCGCTTACGGCGAACCGAGAACCAGCTGTAGCTCATACGCCCATGAGCAAGCGCTATCACCACACGGTAGGAGTGGCGTACCTGACCGCGGTGCTTGCGCCGATCGCCTTAGCAACAGCGACACAACGCGCTCGGCACGGCGCGCGGCACTGCGATATCGAAGCCGTCTGGCGCCGGGAAGGTGGCGTCGGTCGCCACGCTCGAACCGTAGTGTAATCATGTGAAAATACCCTCCTAGAATTATTGAAAGGTTTTCGTTAGGACTGGTTATTATCGTTACGATTGAAAACACTGAGCACTGGGTAACATATGAGATTTTGGCACAATACATTTTACAAAACTCGACAAGTAGTCCACTATGCTTTCAGGAGTTAATTTAGCATTCCTCGCCGGACGTACGAACGTGCATATTCAGCACAGGTAGAATATTTGTCAGACTCGGTACACACAACATTGCACGGAATGTTCGCAATATCGACAGACAGTGGGCACAACGATTTAGACTCAATTTGAAATTAAACTCAATTTTAAATTGAACCATGTACGCATGTTGCTAGCCCACTCGCTGAGTCGGGTACAGGCTTCTCTTAAGGCAATGACCTACGCGAGCAAGACATTCACCATCCTCCCAATGATTACGCGATACAACTTCATCGCACCACGTGTAGACATCATAAACACTCAAATCAATATCAGAGAAAAACATTGGTTTGATCTCACCGTGATTTATCATCATAGCGTCTAGAAAGCGTTTTGCTATGCTTATGGCGTCGTTAAGCGTCGGCAGCGGTGTGGCGGCAAAGTCTCTTAAAAATCTCGTCCAACTTTGGTGACGAGGTAGTTCGTAACGTATGAACCTTTTTTCTTGTAATTAACCTCCAAAACCACTGCAATAGAACATGGTAACCAAAACACTTCTAAACTTCAAATTAATAGAATCGGAGATAGCATTCTAGCGGCGGTATGCTATTACGAATTGACTTTTATTTTCATTAGTAGCAGTCAGTCGCGATGATGCCCAATACATTTTTCACGGAAACATGAGGGTAGAATCGAAATCCACCATGACAACGATTAGAGTTAACCGTACGTGACCTGCTACGACGTTTACACGAGCTGTCAACTCGTTTGTTCGAACGCGAAGAACGTCCCGACATAATAAAATCAAAGATGAGGGTACTTACGGTTTAACGACGTGTACATTTAACATTAAAATAGTTGATCAAAATAGCGGTTACAACTTTAAGAAGAACAAACACGATTTTACCACAAAACAGGAAGCGACAGCGAGCAAGGCGTCGTGTTTTATTGTGAGGCAATCGTGAACCATACGCGTGTCGCAGTTCACTGTGACGGCAACACCTACCCACACAGCGAGGCGATCGTGAACCATAGGAACGTGTCATGGTTCACTGCGATGGCTACACCCAGCGCCAGAGCGAGGTGGTGTCATAACCAGCTTTTCACGGAGTATTGTTATTTGAAGTCAACGGATGTTTGTGTTGGTATCAAAGCTAATAATTGTGAGCAAATGAGTTGAATCCCACTTCTGATATTAGAAACCAGAAGGGGAAGACATTAAAAAAAGACAATTATAAACAACCTAAGACTAATTTATTCCAAAATAGACTTAGTTCTAACAATATTTCAATCAATAATCAAAACTCGAGCGAACACAAATATCCGTTAGCATTTATATTAAGAAATACACAAGTACACAATAAATCATAGCAAATACATAAACACACAAGTCAATATATGGAACGAACTCACTGTAAAGTAGTGTAGGTACCAAACCCTTTCTGTATGACGACTCAGCAACAAGTGAACCTGAATCTTATCGAGCACGCGCTTTTATAGTACTCAGGTACCCTCACTACCAAAACATATTATTATTTGGCATGTGACGATGCACAGCATCTGTGCGAGAGGGCGCTGTATACTTCCCGTTTATTGTTAGCCAATCACAACTTGTTGACGTCACATGCACGACCAATCAGCGCAGAGTTCCGGTTGTCACGTGGTCCCAGAGAGGGGGTCGCTAATGGCGACCGGTCCTGCCTCATAGCGTCGTTACTTCTCGACTTATTAACATCAAATTTTTATACTGTGGTTAAAAACTTTAATTTCAAATATAATTTAATAGAAACGAATTAATATTTAAGTGAATAAATGTGATTCGGAGCAAGAAACTCAGGTAGGTAACGACTCGATGTCTACATCAAGCCGTGAACGCCTGCGAGTACCTACCAATTCTAGCTCTTCACAATTGAATTCATTTGATTCCGAGGTAAAACGGCGAACATGCGGTGAGTCATCAACATTTCAAAAGTTCTTTACCAAGTAACAGTGCTAATAATTTTGATGAAAACGTGTGTGTACCCGGTTCGATGCCGGTTTTACATAATTCACCTATGCCTGAACCAATTTCGGGACTTAGCTCCTCGACACCTTTCAGTAAAATCTCGGAATCATTTCTACCTACGTTAAAATTTCATAAAATTTGCTAGAAAATCATGCAGTGACTAGGCGAAAAACTTTTTAGAATCTTTCGGAACGGTCTTCGTAAGATCCCTGCGAGTTCTAATGTTTGATGAAAATCATGCTTCGCTTCGTCTTTCGCATTTTTGTTTCGAAATCATTTCTACCCTCGACAAAGTTTTATGAAGTGTACTAAAAAATCATGCAAATAGTTTACGGAAAACGTGCTAAATACATTGCAAATCCAAAACCTAGGCGAATTAGAAACTTTCGGGACGGTCTGCGTAAGATCCCTGCGAGTTCTAATTATATGATAACAAACTGCATGCTTGCATTCGGTATAGAAACATGATGGTTTGGTACTGAAAATAATCAAATAAGTAAACGGAGGCTGTCTCCGAGCGTATTCGAAACAGTACGAAATATTTCTTACGAACTTTCGGGACGGTTGCGTAAGATTCCTGCGAGTTCTAATTGCCTATTGGATGAAAATCATGCTTCACTTTCTGTCTTTGGCATTGTCGATAAAATCTCGCAATCACTTGTACCTACTGACGTAAAAATTACATGACATCAACTAGGAAATTATGCAGCCAGTTAGTGAAAAACGTGCTACATTGAAAATAACCGGGAGCATATCCTAGGCGAAATACTTTATGGAAACTTTCGGGACGGTCTGCGTAAGATCCCTTTGAGTTGTAATTGTCTAGTTCAAGAAAATCATGCTTTACTTTCTGTCTTTAGCATTTTCGATAAAATGTCGAAATAATCACTACCCTCGTCAAAAAAGATAAAGTAAAATCCGTACGGATCGATCGGTCACGGTTAAGCTACGCTTGCCGCGGTCAGTCCATGGATGGGTGACCATCCATTTCATACCGAAATCGCTCCGTGCCTCGGAAAGCACGTAAAACCGTTGGTCCCGGCTGTCATTTGTAGATCTGGCAGTCGTTATGGATAATCAGGAGCTCTGGCTCTTTTCTGATCATGAGTCTTACCAAGGGGTACCTATAGTCAGTAACCGGGTTATGGAGGGTCAGACCGGCAGCTGCTCCACGTAAAACACTTGTATCCAGCTGCATCCGGTTAGACTATAAGCCGGCCCTAACATAGTTGAAAAAGGCTAGGCAGATGTCTGCCAATTAACCTCCAATCCGCCGCTCTTATCTTCTTAGTTCGGCTACACCAATCCTACGGAGGCTGTCCCTTACTGTATTCGAGACAGTGGCAGACGGTTCGGGCTTCGAAAACCCTTCTCGAAATGATTACGAGAATGCGTCTGCCATTTACCTCCAAATAACCGTTATTCATCCATCAGTACGAGCCCTATACCGATTCAAAGCATCATTCATCAGAACTGTCGAACATCGAGCACCTGAATTGTCACATTGGGAAACTATTCAAGCTGATTCTCACTTATAGATACCCGATTTTTTCGGTGGTGAAGCTGGATAAATCTTCAGCGTTTTGAAGAACCACCGTCGAATACTCAGACTAAAAGTTTCAGATGACGTACCTGCCATTCGGCCTGTTATGGGCACCCAAATATTACACAGCTTTAACCAAACAACTACCGGTCCAAAGGGACAGGGAGACCAGACCAGCGGCATTGGTACTGGGTCGCCATGTGAGTATGCAATCTAACAATCACAGTTGTTTCGTACTTTATAAACTCAAAATTTAGAATCGAAACCAGGGTTTCGGCTGGGTCTGTCACCTTGCGGCAGTGATGTCATAAATTGCTTCTGATTCTGTGTTTAAGTATATTGTTACTAACACTGAGTCTTGTTACTCGAAATAAATGATTATTATTATTATTTTGAAATAAGCCATTTACAGGCTTGAGTTGAGTTGCCAACACATGTGTGAAGCATTTCCGACCACGGGCACGTGGTCACCATTTGAGCATACAATCCAACAATAACAGTTGTCTCATACGTTCTAAACTCAAAATCGACAAATTCGAAACTTAAACTTAAAACTAGATAATTCTAATGAATTATTCCAGTCTTGAGTCGAGTTGACAACACTTTCGAACTGTCAAAGAAGTCGGCCGATCGGAGAGTTGTGGCTGGTTGCTCGTTCAAATGGTGAGCTTTTGTGGAGAGGAGCGAGCGGGGGAAGCTCCAGAAACACTCTTTTTAAATCAATAAAATATTACAAATGTACGTGACATCATTCATGTTGAATCCCGTAGGTTCAACATGAATTCGAGAACAACGTAACGAGTCGTCTACGTTAGAAGAAAACGGGACACGATCGGTGGCCTTACTTTGTATGACTTATCAATTTTACTTAGCCAACAAGGACTTTTTGAGGGGTTGTTAGAAAATATGTTACCTAACATTTTTTAGACTCGTCTACCCATTTTTGCACATCCGTCAGTCGTATATGGCTATTTCAGCAGGCGAAGGTGTTTCCGCCTCCGAGCCTAATTCCTAAAGCAACATCAGAATTTTGGCCGGGGTGGGCGAGAGCTTATCGAGTATGGCTTCATCGATGTCGAGCACTCGGCAAACCTTTAAGGATTAACAACCTTGTTGTAGTGTTACTAGATCGGAGCACGGGTCATCCACCTCCTTAAGTTCAAGACCTTCTCAATAACTTCTTCGTTTGAAAGATACCGGGGGGAGCAGAATAACCAGTAATTGGTCGGAAGCAGAAAAGTCCCTTTTCCGATCTAGTTGGCCGGAGTCCACGCTGTAAATTTAGATCGGCATGATGTCGACCGGTCAAATGTTGTCAAATTAACTCACAACGTTGACTCAACTGTCCTTATAATATTAATAGTCAATATTTTTAATACTCGTATTCATTGAGCTAAGATTAGCTTACCCTACCACATATTGTCACATAGGTTTGTACTACTAACATTTGAACGAACGTCTGAAGGCGAAATGTACAACATATTCTTAAAATTATCTCTTTACTTTCAATCCCGTGAAGCAGAGAAGCCCCTAATATCACAATTTGGGACTCAAATGAACTAATTGCCGCGGATGCACACGAACCCTCGTAATAAAATTACATTTTTCAGAAAGTCGTGTCGATTGGCCTCTCTTTTGTTGCTGGCATCAGGAGGACGCGTCCATAATCTTACCGATTTTAGGGTCTAATCGAATTGTCACATCTATCGGGTGACCACATCATCATGTTTCTAGTATTTGGATCAAAAACAGACACCGACAGCGTATAGGAAATCAGGATGGAAGAAGTTATCTTGATAACGAATATATACGTCCACTAATTTGGTTGAAGACCGAGACATACGTACGATAGCTGAATGTAAGCATTCACTGTGTCAATTCGAGATCCATCCCACGCTAAGTGCATCACGGACTGTTATGGGTAATTTGGTAAGAATTTTATTGAAAGATGCAGGTATTTCTGGATCTCCTGGGAGTGTAAGTAGGCTCTTTGATTTGATATTGGTGATATTGGTAAAAATCTTTCAATAGAATATATTTTGCCTCGTGGTAATTGGCGAAGACCAAATGCTTTCGCTAAATGTTATCGAAAACTGATTATAGGTAAAGTTGACACTTTACCAAATATGAGTAATCTTTCGAATAATTTAAAACCTGTATGAACACAACAATTTATTATAAGTACCTATAATAATTTGCCATATTATTGTTGATCACTATGGATCAATTTGTTATCACATTGTTTTTGTTTAATACCTAAATACCTAATGGTAGCGTAGGATTGATATGATACTTAAATTGAACCTAAACCTATTACTTAGAGGTATTTGTAGTCCTGACTGATAATACTATATACTGATTTGTGGTTTTATCTTTCAGTTAATATTATAATTTCTCACATAGCGTCGTCGTGGTCACCAGGAGTTATAAACACGTCTCTCACAGATGCTGTGCATCGTCACATGCCAAATAATAGTGCAAGTTTTACACAAAAATAAAACTTGTATTATTAAGCAGAGACGATGCACAGCATCCATTCAAGGGCTCCTGGTGAGAGACTTCTATGAGGCAGGACCGGTCGCCATTAGCGACCCCCTCCCTGGGACCACGTGACAACCGGAACTCTGCGCTGATTGGTCGTGCATGTGACGTCAACAAGTTGTGATTGGCTAACAATAAACGGGAAGTATACAGCGCCCTCTCTCACAGATGCTGTGCATCGTCTCTGCTTAATAATACAAGTTTTATTTTTGTGTAAAACTTGCACTAAAATGCCTAACAATATATTAATAAAAGAAAATAGGTTTATGAGACTCGGCTCATTTGCTCTTATTACACTTATCTCACTTTTCTCCATGAAAGCTGAAATAGCATTATCTTCATCAGTCGGAAAACGTCCATTATTGAACATAGGCCTTCCCTATAGAACGCCACAACGGGCGGCAACCTGCCTCTTGCATCCGCGGTCGCCCGCGACCTTGATGATGTCGTCGGTTCGTCTGGTGGAATGCCTACCAAAGCAAATATCATAAAATATCTCGATCTCGCTTAGGAATATGAACTCACTAGTGATTGGGTCCACAATAATCGTGTTAGCAAATGGTTTGATAGCGAAAAGTTTTGACTAACATCTTGAGAAACTATCGCGCAACAGTTGGGTCAAGACTCAGTTGCAGAAGACGGTCTGCCTAGACACGGCACTCATTGTGAAGAGCCTGGTTCCTCACTCTAGATCCCTAACCTTCGTCTAACGTCCTCACTGCGTCCATGTGGAAAATAAAAAGAAGTGCTCCACTTCTTTTTATTTTAGATTTTTAAATATTAATAAAAAAAGAACATTTAAAAATATAAAAATAGTAGCCCACCGATATCGGGAACAGGGTCCAAGCTATCGGAGAGCTCCAGAGAGAGGAACCTCCTGACAATGCGGGCCGTCTTCCATAACAGGTTTAATAATCTACGATTTTCTACCAATAAAGACCGATTGATTGACTAATTTAGTAAACAAACATCCTCAATTTAGATACCTATGTATGTTAATGATTGCTACCATCATATGTCACCATAATACATTAATTAGCCACTAATTAATTCAGATCGATATATAAACTAGGCGTTTTTAGTTTCTGCAATTCATTGCAACGTTACAGTTTAAACGATTTTTATTATTCACATTTTCATTATTCTTTCCTAGGATTGGAAAAACATTGTGTGTAACAGTAGTTAATTGTTATTGTATTTTTTGTATGTTTTCCAATTAAATATTCCGATCTATTTTTTAATCGAGTAGAAGATTTTCAAATAAAGAACAAAATGAAATTCATCATTGCTATCGCCTTGTTTGTAATGAGCGTTAATGCTCTACGCCAGTTTAATGCTAAAGATAGTAAGTTAATAGATTTAATTGTTAATATTAATATTTATGTCAAATTAGATAAAATGATCAGTGCTAAATTACATCAGAAGGAGAAGGCACATATTTTATAGCCACTCACATTTAACCAGGTATTATGACTCTCACATAAAAGATATGTAGTCTATTGCCAAGAACTGGGCATGAATCTGAAATGATGACTTTTGCTACGATGTTAGATGGACCATCGTGGAACTCAAATCGGTACAATCGCTGAATCCTCACTTAATCCTAATAGTCTTTGCTCCGATCGACCTGAGTTTGGAGTCTATTATAATGAATTAAACGGCAAAATTAGTATAGTATCCTTGGTGATAACTTTATTTCGAGCCGTTTGGGGTTGACATTTTCGGGTCGTGGGGTCCGAGTGCTCATCTCCTTTCTAAGGAATGTTCCTTAAGGTTGGTTGACACTTTTTACCTTGGTCAGAGGTTAAGCACTGCCATCCAACGCCACCAGCCTCTTGGGTACATTCCCAGATAACGGCGATGCGGAGGAATTTTTTAATACCTTATTATATTACTTTTTATTTTAATAATTTTAAATTTTTCTTGTTTTATTATTCGTGTAAGTATTTTATTATCTTGGGAAATAATATCATGAGTTCATGCAAAAAGATACTATAATTAATTTGCTTACAGTCGACTTTAGAGATGAACGTTCAGTAAGTAGCTACATAAGGAATACAATACAGGATGTGAGCCAGTATATGAAGGACGCTGGTTTGGATCCCTTGTATATTCAAAAAAAAGAACGGAACTACACTCTGCCTGTACCTGTGTGAGTATATTTAAATTGCTTATGATAAACATATTATTCAAATTCTGTCTAATTTTATAGGGTTCCGTATTTAAAGAGTCCGAACAAAGCCCAATTGCTTTCGTTCAACGGTCCGTCCATGTGTCGGTTTTCCAGCGCCAGGGCTGTATCTTTTGAATCGTTAGGGTGTTACTACACCTCTCGCTCGATCATCGATCGATGCCATCGATCGACATCGATCGACGTTGATCGATTAACTCCGGCTATTGTTGACGATAATATGTCGATTGCTCAGTTGTGGGAGCGAATAATAAAAAGCGTGGACTAAATAACAAATTGGTGTAATCCAGGAATACAAGATTAACAAAACGCAGTGTCGTCGTCGTGGTAAAAAATGAAGTGACGTTTGGCTCTTAGCGGGTGACCGCGCTCGCGCTATAGTCAATCACTAATAATAATCAAGCAGCTCAATCGACGTCGACTAATTCATTCTACCATGGACCGATCGTCGATCGACAATCGATCGATTGGTCTGGTAGAAACTATCGATTAACGTCGACTAATCTATTCTACCATCGATCGATACCGTCGACCGACGATCGATCGATTGGTCTGGTAACACCCTTATATGTCGACCAAGATCATACACACTCTGAGAAATTTTCTCAGAGTGTGGATTACCTTGGTCGCTATAACAAAAAGGGAATCAATTAAGTTAATAATGAAAGGAACCCCATACAAGAAACGAATTCTTTTGTTCGGTCTTAATTTTCTACGGTGGTACGGAACCGACTATGTGCGACTTCGACTTGCACTTCAACAGGTTTTTCTTTACATTCCAGACTAGTCTAGAAAGATTTAATGAGGAAACAATATATCCAGATATAGTGTTTTCTATAGTCTAGAAAATAGCGTGTGTCTGTGTAACTTACCGATATTCTTCTCCAGGATTTTCAACAGTGGCTACCTGATTGAAGAGTTTTTGAGCAATGGCATGAGTAATATGGTCCTGAATAGCGCCAGTTACAACGTCTTCACATCTCGTCTTAACTTTGACATTGAGCTGCCTTTCATTGACGGCAGTGTTGGTAAGTAAAATTGAGTTGTCTTCTAAATAACTCAGAGTTGTTATTTGTATATATACAGAATGATTGCATCAATCAAATGAATTGCAGTTGCCTCCACAGTATTTATTTTTCGATTCAAAAAATTATTCATAGTTAAGTTACTTGGAGGAAGCAACCAAAGTGAATATTGTAAAAGAAAAGTCAATATTTCTCTTTTTGTCGCGAAATACTGAGTGTATGATGAATCCCGCAATAAACCTGTTTTCCCCATCCAACCCTGTCCAGCAATCTCGACCACATACACCTCATTAGCTGTCTGCCTACGACTACACTTCTACGACCAGGTCTAGGCTTCCACTCCAGAACTGTCTTTCTTCATCTGACATTGGTTCTACGTCTTTTATGACCCATACAACATTATAGAAGCCTATGGACTTTCATGAAACTCGTTGAATCTTAACTGAATGTCTGTGCCTTTCAATCAAAGTGAATCAATAAGGTTGAACCTTCCAATATTGCCAAAAGTTTCATTATAATACCTTGATTTCAGATGCTGCTTCAATGGCGACAACTGTATTCGGAAACACATTTAAAATGAATTCTTCTGGAAAGTAAGAATTTTTCTTTATGGCATTTGTTGACAAACAGACCTTCGGTCCGCCTGATGTTAATTTATCACCACGGCGTAGGCACCGTCACCTATAGGCATGTGAAACACCAGAAGCCTTGCAGATGCGTTGACATCGAAGAAACAAAGTTGTAATGTCCCACGTACCTCCCAACCAATCGAAACACAGCAACGCTGCTTTGCGGCAAATATGTATGGTGGTAGTACTTTCCCGCCAGTGCTCTACTACTACTGCTTCACCAATATTATTATTATTAACTAGCTTAATATCGGTACAGTGTTGGGTTTTATAGAATGATAAACACCAATTTTCAAGGTCAAACTACAAAAATGACGTTTTTCTATACAAACTTTCTTCCCATATTTAACTCCTTTAGGGATTGAATTTCAAAAAATCCTTCCTTATTCCTTGTCTACTTTATAAAGAGAACCTATGTTCAAAATTTTAGTTTTCTAGGTCCAAGTGTTTGGTCTGGGCGTTGAAGAGTCAGGACTTTTCTTTTTATAATATAGTTATACATAGAAACATATTGTGATAACAAATTCTGATTGGACGTCTTTTTCTGTCCAGGATCGAGGTCAAGCGAATGCGCTTCGTTGGAAATATCCGCATGAATGTGGACTTGACTACCGGTATCAGTGTCAGGAGTACGAAGGTGACTTTTACAATGGGAGGAATCGAAGTAAGTTCTCAGTCGTTCATTGTTTTCTTTTTCTCTTATCTGTTAATGTTAGGGTAAGCCCGCCACACTATTTCTAAACCATTGCAACTTCTGAAAACCAGAATCAACAGTGGCGACTACCAGAAAAGCGCCGACGCAATGAAGCTCGACGAGTCTCGGCGAAACGTTACAACTGTCTTTGATCCCGCAACGAAATAATTCAGATAAGAACAGGGACCTGCTTGATAAGGAGCAAGTGGAGAATATGCTTTTCAAAGAGGTTCTCAATTCGTCTGTATGTAGTTTTTTTTTGTATATTAGTTACGCGATTTCTCCGACAAATGTGAAGCGATTTTGAGAGTTTGATGGATAGAGTATGCCACAGGGGTGGTCCCACATCAAAGACTATAAAACCACTATATTCTCTTTGTTTCACATAAATAAAAAACATCAAACAGAACAAAGCCACCGACTTCCCAAACTAAAGTCATGTGTGTTCTGTGCTAAAGAAGTTTTTTTACTGACTCCTTCGTCTGTTTATTTTCTGTATAACTTCGTTGCGGGATCCAAGACAATTTAATTATTTCCCAGGATATCATCGAGCTTCATTGCCACGGCGGTTTTCTGGTGGTCGCCCCTGTTGATTCTGGCTTTCAGGAGTTTTAGTGGTTTGAGAATAGTGTGGCGGGCTTGTCTTATCCCCAAATATATTCTATTCTACTACTATAAAAAAAGGATATAATAAGGAGGTAAAATAAATTACTTATATAAAAATTCTTTCATTAGATAATAGAAAGGTACACTTTTATCTTACTTGACGCTCGCGCGGGGGCGTAGTCGCAGGTAGCATCTAGTCAAATTATATAAACTGACAACATTGTTGTGATTCTAGTCTGACGTGAAACTGGTCATTCAGGGTGAGGATTATTCTGACAAAATGAACGAGTTCCTCAATTCGACAGTACCAGCGACTTTCAAAACGTATAGGGTAAGTTTCATTGTATTTACATACTTGAAAAACTATATGTAATATGCTTGAGCAGTTTGCTTTGAATTAAATGATAATGAACTCATAACAAATAGGGTTGAAATATGTGTGAAGCATTTATTATTGCTCGAAAATTTTTATTACGCAATTATCAACTCTATTTACGTTAACATTCGGTGAATTTTGAATTAACAAAATGAACTTAGAAAAAACGATGAGACCTGTGGAAGATGCTCACAATTATTAAACAATTAGAAATAGAGGTGATAATCTTCAAAAAAACTCAATCCATCAGATAAGCGCTTTGATTTTTGCATTTTGAAAATGATTGCTGTCATACCGGACTGGCTCTTCCAGATTCACTGGCCCACTCAGTGAATTTGACAGTATTAGGTCTGAAATAATAATGAATTGAGTAATTACGAAAACTAACAATACTAACATATTTATATAAGTAATATTGTTACTAACACCAAAATACTAATACAACTATGGACTGTAGTCTGAAATAAAGGTTTATTTATTTATGTATTAATTTTGATGACACAAACATACACAGATATAACAGCCCTCTGTTTTTGTCGAGGATTAAAATACTTAATGCGCTGGACCTTTCTGTGTCCAATGATCATATTTTCTCTCTAAGCATCGCTTGGTTACGTGAGGCGAATCACGATGATAATCTCTGGCCTTGAATATGTGATCTGTTTGCCGTCATTGTTGACTTCCCAACTTGTGAAGGTGAGTATACACTAGAGCGCTTACTTGTAACAGAACATCGCGCCGCTCTATTGTGTTACCGTCTCACGTACAGAGCATTGAACAAGACTCTTGACGCTTTGTTACAACTTGTATTTGGATTTTACGAACAACGAGCGAATTTGAGTGTAACATTTCATCGAGTAAAGCCATGAGCGCAGGCAAAACGTGAGTTGCGGACATTTCAGCGAAGAGTGAATGCAAAATAGAAAGGAATGTTACAGGTACATGCTCATTCTCTTTGAGCATTACGTCAAGCAGAGCATTCGAGCATTCGCAGGAACGCTACGTTACATGGAAATTGCTTTTCCATTTGAGTATTTGTTTGTATTTTGACACGCCAGAACATCAAGTTATACCAAACTGTCAAATTTTCCCAATTGAACATGAACCTTATTCAATATTCAATACTTAATACTCAATTGAGTATTGAGTAATAAGTTAGTAAAGTATTGAATAGACTTTTGTGATAAAGTTGAAAATCTATCAAAGACATTTGACAGATTAGGGTAGCTGTATACCTTTCGTTGAAACTTTACATTACATCGAAATGCTCGAGAAAACATTCCCACCTACATTGAGGTCGGTTTCCAGTCCAAACGGATGCAGCTGAATACCAGTGTTTTACCACTGGCTCTCTGACATCCACAACCCAGTTACTGGATAACAATAATACCCTTTGGTAGGACTGATTGTCAAATTTCCTGGTTTCTGACTGCCTATAATGACACTTAAAGATCTACGAATGACAACCGGAACCAACGGTTTTATGTACTTTCTGAGGCACGGAGGGTCTCAGTATGAAATGGTAAATAAATCATTTATTTCAATTAGACCATTAAAAGGCACTTTTGAACGTCATATTTTATAGTAAATAAAGTTTATTTTAGTTGCCCCTTCCAAAAGGTAGTTTCGTATGGAGAAGAATGGGCAAGAAACTCTATACTTACTACTTTTTTTTAAAATAGTGTAAGTACAATATTTTGCATTTACAGTTACACGTATAGTTATATAACTATACGTGAATACGATGGGACTTGTATAAAAAAAACACTATATTGAAGTATGTACAAAGTATTACAAGATAAAGAATGACAGCTAAGTTGTATCACAAAGTACGTAAGGCTGCGTCTATGTGGTTACTATGTTAACACTATGCATCTATGTATACACATAGATACTTAGTGTTCACATTTGGCTAAGAAGATTTGGATTTTTCTTAGTCACGAGCTCCTCTACGCTCTAGTGTATATTCACCCTAATAAAGTCAGAAACGGCTTTTTTGATTACACTGAATTCATCAATCTTTTAATTTTGATAAAACAATGTTATTTGTTATTTGTTGTTTGGCTAATTACTTATTTTGAATAATAAATCGTTTTATTTCTCTTTCAGTCTGAAATCAACGAGCTT
Source organism: Charanyca ferruginea (assembly GCA_947361185.1). NCBI lineage: Eukaryota > Metazoa > Arthropoda > Insecta > Lepidoptera > Noctuidae > Charanyca > Charanyca ferruginea. Next base: position 23,344,528 of record OX376059.1, on the reverse strand, counting down.
TTGGGAATCATGTTAATGGACTTCGCTAATGAGTATTTGAAGGCACATCAGAGTTAAATTTTTAAATACTGACATTGACTATTGAACTTAGGCTCTTGTTGAATAAACCCATGTTTTTGTATGCTTTTTTTTTCATTTCATTTAAAACTGGCTTCATGAATGTTGGTTATCGTGGATATAAATGAAGTCTCTTAACTTCATTTATAATAATAATAATAATAAACTTTTATTTCAGACGTTTGTCCATAAGTACACACAACATATAGGTACATACAATAAACACAACAAATACAATAAATAAAATATCAAAATACTAGGGAAGAGGGGGCACCGTCCACTTATTACCCTGCAGTGGCTGTGTGCAAGCGTATCCATTGGCACAGCAGTGGAGAGTCCCACCTATCCACGAACACGCTTATGATGCTGTTATGGCTGGACCTTACACGACTCAGCAGCGACGCACATTGTTTCCTTATAAGGGCATGAAAGCCATCTGTGTGCATTTCTGCAAACATATTACACTTTGACTTTGTTCAACAGTGGACGTCTCCGGCTGATGATGATGAACCACATGCATAGTTGACGACTTATGTGTATTTTTAAACCCCGTATTTGACTTTTATTTTTAAAGTGTATAAATAAGAAAATGTCAACATTTGACTTGATTGAATAAATAATCCCTTCCACAATTTAACTGATAACTAAGGATTACGGATTAACTGCTTAATTGTCTATCTATACCTTTATCTTAAGTACTTCACAAATTATTCATAATTAAAGTATTATAATTATGGACAGTGGATTATTTTGAAACAGTATTATTTCATCGCTAGAAAGGTAAGCCAGTTTTTTTTGTGTCCTATTAATATTATTAATACAAAAGTGCTTAATATTTTAAATAGTTTTCATATTTTAGTTGTTTTTTGTGGTGGCGTTCCCTCTCCAAAATATCTCAGTCAAAAGGTTAATTTTGTTTATCTTAAGATACGGATAGCTTTATCAAGTGGTTAGCCCCTTTTCCAAGGTACTTTAATGCAAGGAGTATCCATTTGATCAAGCACCTACCCCAAGACCAAGATCCAAGATCATGCCAAGACCACCAAGTTTCAAGCACCTCCATAGTTTCTAGGAACTTAATCAGTTATCGTGTAGAGACGTGACCACTGAACTTGTTCGCGTGAGACCATTCAGTGTCGTTTGTTCAATCTCTTCTTATTGTTGTTTAGTCTATCATACAAACCTTGTCCTGATAAATTATGAAATAAATAAAAAACAATCTACCAATTTGGTCGAGCAGTTCTCAAGTGATGATCTTACATACATATACCACCAGATTGATATTTACATAAATTCTTCCTTTCCAGCAGATAAAAAAAACAAAATGAGGACCATACTTGCCTTCACCCTTCTCGTTGCGGGCATCTGTGCTACAGTTGTACCAGACCAGTCGTTCAAACCAGGTACGTCGTATTTAAAATTCAGACTGAATTTTTCTTGTATACCCGTTGGCCCCATCACGGGGACAATACCACGTCAAAAAACCTTACGTACATTCCTGCAACGGAAACAACGGACAGTTAAGATTTCACGTGTCATTTTTCACAGATTATTTTTTTTTAAACATGGGTAATTTAGCTCGGCATGCCCAAAACTAAAATGAAAGATATTATGTATATGATAGATTTTAATATAAAATCAAAGGTCGGCGGGGACAACGGGAAGTAATTTTAATTATTTTATTAAATTCCCTTTGTCCCCTTTAACGGGGACAAGGCCGACGGGGACAACGGAAATACACGGAATTTTTGATGTCATTTTGTTTAGTTTAATGTTATTGCTATTCGTTATCTTGTTGAGAAAGATGTGTGAAGTGATTGAGTCAAAGTTGTGTCCCGCTATCGTTTGTCGAACAAAAGTGGTGACGCCCCATCATTAGTCGATCAAAAGTTATGTCGCACTAATGCATGTCGAACTGATGTGCTGTTGCACCACTGATGGTCGATATACTACTGTCACCTTATCATTGGTCGTACCTCTAATTATTTGTCGCAACTTTGAGGTAGAGTCTAAGATGAAGAATAGTATATTATGGGAAGTTTGCACCAGGAATAGAAATGTTAAAAGGGAATCGTTTGTCTTAATATGGGCATTTGAAGAGAAGAAGAAGGAAAATCTCATGTAACTAAAACAGCTGTGAATATAAATTTGGATGGATGGAGAGGTAGAGGAAGGCCAAAGAAAAGATGTATGGGTTGGGTGAAGAATGATATTAAAGAAAAGGGATTCAATGATAGCGTGACGGTTGACAGGACAGATTGGAAGAAGAAAACGTGTTGCGCCGACCCCAAGTAACATGGGACAAGGAAAGATGATAAAGTTATAGGTATTTATTCATGAAGTTGGAATAGTTAAACCGCCCATTTGTGTAAATCTACAATAATCGCCTGTTGATTTTATTTGACATGCGGAACGACTTTCATTATAAAACTCAAAAGAAAAAACGATTTATTCGCGCCACGTCGAGTAGCCGTCACTTCGAGTCGCCGCTATGTCGAGTCGCCGCCATGTCGAGTCGCCGTTACGTCTACTTGTTCTTTTGATATTTCCTTAGGCTTTTTATACTAAAAAAATCTTCCTGGTGCCGCCAAGTCAAATGTGACGAAAGGTACAGTTATTGTTATAAAAAGCCTAAGGAAATATCAAAAGAACAAGTTGACGTGACGGCGACTCGACGTAGTGGCGACTCGACGTAGCGGCGACTCGACGTGGCGGCTACTCGACGTGGCGCGACTTGACGTCAAGGGAATAAATCGAAAAAAACAAACTGTATAAAAAACTGTTTCTATAAATTTCGTGTCGTCACTATCACATTTCAGCAAGTGACTAAATAAACACCCAGTATAATTTTACAAACCATCCAATGTCCAGGTAAAGTAGCATCACCGGAATCGAGATTTATAACCGGGCCGATCGAGGACGCAATCATCGAAGGAATTGAGGAGATCAGTCAAGCAATGAGAGATGGAGGATTAGATCCCTTCTACGTCGATAAGGAGAATTATAATATTGAACTACCTGTACCTGTGTAAGTAAACAATATTTTTCTTTCTTTCTCAAAATCTGCAGCAGTATTCTGATGTCGTTCAATAGATTTAGGTAGTGTAAGCTAGCTATCAATTCCTAACATCAGCTGGTTTATTCCGTAAAAATCTTCCTCTACGAATTTAGGTGAAACAGCTAAAAGTGAGGTAAGGTCGGTAAGATGAGGTCAATTAACAGCTCACCTCAGCTCACTTTGCTAGAGATTTTTGCAAAAAAAGAAAGTGTTAAGGAAGTTTTTTATAGAATAAACCGATTCAATTAGAAGATTATTATTAATGACCATAGACTTGCCTTCTTTAGCAGAGAATAATCTCTCTAAAATTTTACCTAGCAGGGTAGAATTTTATGCAGATTTTTCTCTCCTTTTTTTTGAGAGCTGCTATACAATTGCATGCTTCGCTAAGTACAATATTTTGCATGCGTTACATTGGCGGTTACCATAAACAGTGATTTTACACCTTTAAAAGTCGTTTCCTATTAATATTTTTTGCTAAATGTTAACTTAGTTTGATGTGCAGAATGCGTTGTTGACGCTTATTTTTTATTGTTATTCACAAAACTGATACAATCACACATGCAGTAAAAATAAAGTAATTGATTTACACACTTATGATTGATATCTTCTAGATGTGAATCCTGCATGCGCACTTTAGGTAGTCTTCTTAACTAACTACAAATAAAAATATCTAAACATTAAACAAGAATAAAAAAAAAGATGTAAACGCAATGAATATATAACTTTGTAATTAAGTCTCTGAGTTTAGTTCTTACTGAGGCTACAGAATCCGAAAATACATCTATTTCACTACGAATGGAGTTGGCAAGAGAAAGCATGCGGCATAAAGGTGAAAAATGACCAATATTAAATCGACTATGAGGTAGAATGAACGTCTTTCGGTTAATCAAGCGGCTGCTGCTACGTGGGACATTAAAATACACTTTTTCTAAAAGCTCAGGAGAATATAAAAAACCATTCATCATCAAGTTCAAGGACATGCCACCTTCCTCACGAAACTTCCTTGCTAGACGGCGGACGGCTCACTTTCAAAATCTATGTTCTTTCTTTCCATAAGTTTTGATTTAAACAGGTAATGACTACAATAGTTGCTCCTATCACTACCTTTGGTTGACTGGTAGAGAATGTACAAGGCATTAAGTCTTGTAAGTAACCTTTGTATGTAGTACACATGTTGTTCCATTAGGTTTCAATAAATAAATAAACGGCTTTTGTTTAACGTTTTGTATCATTACCAGGATTTTCAATGCCGCTGCTGTTCTGGACGACATATTGTTCACCGGGCTGAGTGACATTGTGATCAATAACATAAACTACAGCCTCTTGCTGTTCCGGCTGAACTTCGAACTTGAACTGCCTCGCCTCGATATTTCTGCCCGTAAGTTACTTTTTTGTTTTTTTTTTGTTTTTATTTATAACATAACAAATACAAATATCACTTACACAAATATATCACACAAACCATCGCGGGTTTAGCCGTGATTTACTAGGCACATCAAGCTCGGCGCACTTCTTACATATTATTAGTACCTACCCACATATTCAAATTCTCAATTAACTTACAACTTCATGAAATGTTTTTTTAATACAAATTTACAATTATTTTTGTTTAATACATTTAAGGTTTCGATAGGTAGGCCATTCAAAATTGATGGCAGCATGTATTCCCACGTCCGTTGTCCGTAAACATTAATAGATGGGGGTATATTAAAGGTATGTATGACAAACAACGCAACGACTTCGGCCTTGCATTTTTTTCTAAACTTAGTACATTATCGTAATTTCCGCTCAAAACGCACATGCTAATCCTGTCGAAAACGTTTACAATCTGACAGTGTGTGACTTATCCTCCCGACCGAATTTCGGTCATGACCGCAATCTTAATGGACACTGGCCAAGTACGCAGGAGATGTTATATGCCACAAGTTTGTAAACACAGGTGCACTCCCTATTTCCTTATTGTCATATTCCGGTAGAGAGATTACGCTTTTAACTACTTAATGTGATTTCCAAGGAACAGAGGTTACAGTACAAACTTCTTAACTCCGGCTGTTAATGAAAAAATCTAAATAGAAAAACCAAATAACACTTTGCCCGACATTTAAATCAATCCTAGGATGCCACGTTCAGCAGTGGCACTTTCGACTTCGTGACCAGCGGGACAGTCAATACTATTTTATTTATGTGAACTTTCCAACGACTATGTCAATAATGTGCAAACTTTTAGCTACCATATTTTATAATTAATCACAAAACATTGAAGTCAGATTAGTGATCGTATGTAACTTTATACTCTTCTCTTATTATGCAAATTCGAAGATGTCTGATGGGGACCCATCAGACATCAGACAAGACCGCAGGAACACGCCGGATGCAAACCGCTTCCAACCGGTCCTTTTGGAAATCTTTAAAGGAGGTCTATGTAAAGCAGTGGACGTCCTATGGTTGATATGATATGTGAACTGAATCTTTTAACCTAAACCTCACATTTTTTTATTCCAGGACTTGCGTACGGAGACGTTACCCTATTCGGAAACACTCTGACTGCTCAAGCCGATGGCAGGTAAGATGCCAGAGTCAACTAAATATAACACACAACTTTGACCCGTGACTTCGTCCGCATGAATTTTCTTAACCGACTTCTTAATAAATTAATTAAAGTTCTCAGTTCGACCCGTATGTTTGTATGTATGTATGTATATTTGTCCGCGATTATATCCCGTTTGGCTGAACCGATTTGGATGTGGTTTTCAGAAAAGTGTTTGTTACGTTCTGGAGAAAGTTTTAGTATATAACAACTAGAAATTTATTTAGCGCTTTTTGAAAAAATCAACAAACACCAAAAAATTATTCATAGAAGACGCTTTCGTTTCATCCATCTTTGAAGGACTTTCAATCTCTGTTTTAACTGTGTTGCCGTTTCATAATGGATTTAGGTGGTGGCTTTGTTCAGTTTGTTGTTTTGTATTGCCACCGACTTCCGAAACTAAAGTCATGTGTGTTCTGTGCTAAAGTTATTTATCACTTTTTAGTTTTTGAAGGCGGTTCTTTTTTTTATTAATTTTAATAATGTAAGGGTGTAGCACTCAGGAATAACGTAGCTTCCTAACTATTAGCGAAACATTTTTCAGAATGAGAACAGTGGTTGAAGATTAGTGCGTATAAACAAAAAAGAGAAACAAACTCTTCAGTTTTATTTTAAGTTTTAGAAAGAGATTGTCATACGGATATAGTGTGATAGACACAGACAACTAGACGACGGTCTTTAGAGCTGAACTTTTTCTAAATGACAATGCCAGATCCTGCCCCACCCATGTACAGAAAAAGTAACACATGTACAGAAAAAGTAAATTAATGAAAATAATTGTAACGAATATAGAACCTTTCTATACTAAATTGTTTTTCTTTAGAACTCATTTTACCTAAAATACAATTTAACCAATAATCAATGTCATTATTGTTTTTAAATTTAAGCGGAAACCGCAAGTTCTGCAGTCACTAAGACTAATGCTTAGTTATTAGCAATAAATAAACAGTAAGATGCTACATATTGCACATGACTTTTATTGAGTGGGGCAAAGTTCTATAGAGTTTCTGGCATTGTCCTTTACGGTAAACCCGTAAAAAACGGAACCCTTATATGATCACTTTGTTGTCCGTCTGTCAAGACCCTTTATCTCGGGAACACGTGGGTATCGAGTTGAAATTAAAACCATATACTCAAATCTACGATCCCTTGATGCTGAAAAATCAATCTTCTATGTTATCGTGAAAAATAGATACGGCCGTTTATGCCGCAAAAACGTATATTTCGACACGCTCAAGGGAATCAAAAATAGGGTACTTCCCGTTGACCTAGAACTATGAAATTGCGCTAGTAATGTCGTCTTATACTACAAATACAAGGAAAAGTCGGAAAACTTTACATTTGTAATAAAATTATAAAAAATATAATCCTTATTTATAACCAGCTTTTGCCCGCGATGACGTACTTACGCATGAATGTCGGTTATCGCGGATGCAGACGAAGTCGTGGATCAAAAAAGTCTATGTCCTTCCTCAGGGTTCAAGCTCGGTTCATACCAAAGGACATGTTTCATATTGGGCCCAGTCTATGTACACCACTTCAAAAAAAAGAGAAAAATCCTTAGAATCCGGGAAAAATACAGATAATTCATTTCAATTTATACTGTTGTGGTAGTAAATTGATATTTAACAATTATTTTTATGGATTTTCAACATGGCGTCACTCAGATTTAGCTACTCTATAAACCATAGATCCACCATAGATCATAGAAAGAGAACTGTCAGCTGTCAGTGTTACAACAGTGTCACTTTCGTCCGTATGTTCTGTGCTTTCGTCTCGTTTTGTTTCTAGTTTTTGGAGTTCTTTTTAACAACCTTCCATTCGTTTTTTTTAATTCAACATCATTTATTTTCCATCTGTTTACCTGGTTGTCCACAAATCCACATACAAAATCAGAATTATAAATGTCAAACGTCATTAATCAATCAAAATGACAGCTTATCGTCATGATTGTTTTTTGTTGTGTGTTGCAATTTTAAGTGCAATTTCTTGTGTTTTACCTGCTCAAAAAGCCATTTTAAAGTAATTGGACAGTTGAGGACTATTTAAAATGTGTTTCCCTATTTGTCAGTATGGTGTACAAGGACTGGGCCCAGGCTCCATACATTTTGAAACAACTCCTTTCATCGTAATCGGTTCAGCCCTTTCGTCGTGAAAACGTAACAGACAGAGTAACTTTCGCATTTATAATATTAAAGTAGATTAAAGTATGGATAGTAGCAATTAGACTAGTATAGAAGTATGGATATGTACGGTCACCAAAGGAGATAAGTATCCATGTCGCCGGCAACAGTTGAAGTTTACTTAGAAACCGATAGGTTTTTATGAATAAAATAAAATACAATTTATAGAGAATAAACAGTTTAATGATTTAATAAAATTTCATTTGAAAGCCCCCATTGGTTTCTAAGAAATCTTCAACTATTCCCGACGACATGGATACTTATCTCTTTTGCGTACTGTACCTACAAATTAGTACAAATATGTACGGAACCCTCGGTGGGGCCTGTTTTTTTTTATAATTATTATGTACTGTCAAGTGTCAAATTATTCAAACTTGAGTAGTTCCATTTAAAACCGTCAATTCATGTGACACTAGCGCTGCGTAAGCAAAGGTATCTCGCTACATTCTCGAATACGAGAATGTAGGTACCTAACTCGCACCTGCCGCAGCGTCGTGCGTTGGGTTGTGTTACATAAAGAATAACACCACAGTAGTTGACCACGCACAACTAAAAGCGTATTGTTATCTCATTATTGCGAAACTTAATTGATGTTGTTTCAATAAAATATGCGATTAGCAACGGATTTAAATATCTGACCAGATTATTCTGATTACGAGGTAAAAAAACTGATTAAGTATTTGTTTTGATAACGGGTACGATTCTTGAAGGTTTTTATCTATGTTCGTTTATTAGCACTCCTACGAAGGCCGTATTAGGTTATTTTGGAAATAAACATTATTATACCTAGTCTTGCCATAAATATTGTCACAAAGAACATTTTTTGACGTGACAACGTCTTATAATTCGATAGAGCCGGCAGCACGAACGAAAAAACATGGCGTCATGCGGCGTTACGGCGTTACATGACGTCATGCGGCGTTACCTCGCTCTGCGTCGTTTCCTCGCTCTGAGGCGTTCCAAGTGAAAAGTGAATGTGGTGTCAATTGTTTATAGCAACGATAATTACAGCGATAAAGGTAATGATTCTTTCGCGTTGTCACGTTTTTTTTATTGCAAATAATATTTATTACTTTTACAGTGTGTTAGTTTAATACATAAACATACAACAATTTAAAATATAAAAGCTTATTCGAAGTGGTCTCCATTGGCTGCAATACAGTCCTTTAAACGTTGAGGCCGGTTATCAATAGAAGCACGCACTCTTTTCAAGGGAAAATTGTTCACTGCCAATCGTATGGATTGTTTTAGGGACTCCAAATTATCATGGCGTTTAGAGCAAGCCGAATTCTCTAAAACTGACCTTAAATCATAATCCAGTGGATTAAGATCGGGACTAGACGACGGCCAGTCTTGAGCTCTGATGAAGTCCGAAACGTTTACTTCCAACCAAGACTGCGTGGACCGAGCTTTATGACCCGGCGCCGAGTCTTGTTGGAAGGACTATACTTGGTTATTGAACATGGTGTTGTTAAGGGGCTTAACTACCTTCTCAAGAATGGTATCTTGATACACTTGTGCCGATGTTTTGATACCTTTTTCACAAAAATATGGCTCAGTCACTCCTTCATAGCTAACACCCCACCAAACCATCACTGAAGTCGGATAATGCCCACGTTGCACTCTGTCGACTAATTGGGAAGCTTCCTTAGAGCTTTGAGCATAAATACGGTCATTTTGTTTGTTAAAATGTTGCTCAAATGTAAAGATTTTCTCATCCGTAAACAACATTTTTCTGTGACCTCCCTTTGCGTACCGCTTCAGTAGTTGTTTCGATTTTACCATCCTATTCTTTTTTAAATTATCAGTTAAAAAATGACCAGTGCGTCTCTTATAGGCTGCAAGACCTAAGTCATCTTTTAAAATACGCGACATGGTTCTGGGTGCTATCTTCATCTCCCGAGATAAAATCCTTTGCTTTCGTACAGGATTTCTTCGAATTCTTTCTCTTACTGTTTTGACCACCTTTTTTGTACGAACACTACGTGGACGGCTGGATCTTTTTCTGTCACAAACAGAGAAGGTCTCGTTGTAGCTATTAATAGCCCAGTACACAAACATTTGACTAATACCAAGCGTATGGAGAGTTTTAAAAATTGCATTTGGCTCCATACCAACTTTGTGTAATGCAATCACTGCGATTCGGTTCTCTTTCCGTCCGTATGAATGTTTTAATAAATTATAGCTATAACCTTTCTTGATAATTCCTATTTCTATTAGAGATGTTATGGATATAATATTTCGGATCTGGATACGGATATAATAATAAAATATGTCGGTTTCCGATACGGTTACGGATATGTAATTATTTCGGATTATCCGTTAGTTTCGGATAGTTTCGGTTACGGATATTAGATTGAAGTAAAATATAAACACAAATAGTATGTACCTAATCATTTGGTTTTATTTATAGGTTTTATCTAGTTTAGGTTATCATTTGGTATTATAAACAGTCTTAAAGGTACGTAATTATTTAGAGATGTTATAATAATTAGTAAAGTAAACCTCAGTTTCAGTGTTTCTCACGTATTTTTCATAATTAATAATTATTATATACCTACTCAATTTTAAGTTTTATCTATATATACTACTCAAAACCAAATAAGGGCCACAAGGTATTTTGTCTGTACCATGAAAATAATAAAACCAATATATATTTTTTGTCTCCATAACGAAAACTAATGTTGTTTTTACCATGTAGACCAATACATTTATTCAAATAATAATGATTAAAAAGTTTATTTGCTTTTGAAATAAAAAACACATTTTAGGTTAAAAATAAAAACAACGTAAAGTTACTGAAAACAAAAGAAAATACTCCATGCTCATCTTTTAGTAACGGGTATGCCCCCCTCGTTTAGCTACACACTCCTGAAACCTGGAGTGCATGCTCTCAATCAAATGCCTGACATTTTCCATTGGAATCTCTTCCCAGGTCCTTTTCACAGCGTTGATAAGTTGCTGTTGGTTGTGGATTTCCTGATCACCGTCTCTAACTCTTCGTTTCAACTGATCCCACATGTGCTCTATTGGATTGAAGTCCGGACTGTTCGCCGGCCACGGCAAGACTTGAATTTGAGAGTCTTCCAGTACAAACCGAGTCGCTTGAGCCGTGTGTGCACGAGCATTGTCTTGCATCAAGATGAATCCAGGACCCGCTCGTTGTGCAAATGGGATCACATGTGGTCTGACAACTTCCTCAATATACCGCCGATCGTCGTTAAAAAATTTAACTTTGCATTCGTCTGTGAAGAGCACCATAAAAAAATAAATTACACCAAAATGAAAAAAATACCTCGTGGCCCTTATTTTGTTTTGAGTAGTATATTTACGAAACTATTCGAAACTTGTGAAACGTATATGGTTAGGGATATATTTTTATTTCGTATATCCGATAGTTTCGGTTACGGTTAGAGAGCTCCATAACATTCCTGATTTCTATTGCTGAAAACCACATGTAAATCTGTTCAGTAGTTTCTTAGATTATCCCTAACGGACATTTCTCTATATCCGGTAGTTTAACACTTGTACGACAGTGACAGAAATAATAATAATAATACTACCGATCTTATATATCCACGGATATCGATATATCCTCAGCTTTAGATAGGGGTGTAAATATTGTTTTCGAAACGACCAGCCAATCTTATACGCAGTTTTTGAATGTTTTGGCCATAGTATATGTAAAAATTATAAAAGATTTGCTTATCTTTAATTTATTTTGTTTGCGTATAATTACTTGTTTGACAAATTCGGTAGATTAGATTACGTGGGAATTTATTCTACCTAATCATCTACATGATTGTCGAGATGCGCCACAAATAACATACCTACTTAATATTACATATCGCAGTCACCGATAATCTATATTTCCATACGTTAATATTATAAATGCGAAAGTAACTCTATCTGTGACGCTGTCACGATGAAACAGCTAAACCGATTTTAATGAAATTTGGTATGAAAATAGCTTGACCTCTGAAGCAGGATATAGGCTACTTTTAAATCTGTGGCTTCGTCTGCATCCGCCATAACCGACATTTAAGCAGACGAAGTCGAGGGCAAAATCTAATAGGTATCTAATGATAATTCATACTTAGTTATTGATCTAGCAACCATTTTTAGGGTTCCGTACCCAAAGGGTAAAAACGGGACCCTATTACTAAGACTTCGCTGTCTGTCCGTCCGTCTGTCTGTCACCAGGCTGTATCTCAACAACGGCGATAGCTAGGCAGTTGAAATTTTCAAAAATGATATAGGGTGACTGGTAATTAGTGTACGATACTTAAACACGTGATTGTGTTCATGATAACAAACAACTTTCCCGAATTTTTTTTTTTTTTGTACTGGTTCACTTTAGGTCACAGGCGCGCACGCGCGTGAATTTCATACGGCTGTTGTCTTATTGTGATAAAAGTGAACCAGTACATAAAACATTTTTTCTTCGGGAAAGTTGTTTGCTATCATGAACACAATCACGTGTTTAAGTATCGTACACTAATTACTAGTCACCCTATATATTTCTGTTGCCGCTATAATAACAAATACTAAAAATAAAATAAATATTTAAGGGGGGCTCCTATACAACAAACGCAATTTTTTTGCCGTTTTTTACTTGATGTCTAATGTTGTATAGATAATGGTACGGAAACCTTCGTGCGCGAATCCGACTCGCACTTGGCCAGTTTTATCCCATTGTTGTAGTCTCGTGGATTAATTTAGGACTTTGTTTTTAATTTTTTTTTTTTTTTTTAATTTTAATTTTAAAGTCTACCCAGACGAAATTACGGCCAGAAACTGATTGTCCGTTTTAGAAATAGAAATACATATTTTAAATGTGCGATGTTATGTATTTCAATACTCAATTTCTTTTTTACACTATTTAGGTTGTTGTCATTTATTCACATAGGTACTTTTTGTTTCCACCAGAGTTGACATCCGTGAAACTATCGTCAGAGGAGAAGCCCGCGTTAGCATCATCTCTGGTATCTCAATCAGCAGCATCAGCATTGATTTCAATCTTGGACGCATAACCGTAAGTAACATTTTACTTATTTACTAGAACTTTAACTGCGACTTCGTTCGCGTGAATTTTCTCAAGTTTTTTTTATATATATATTTGTTACGCGATTTCTCCGGCAAATGTGAATCGATTTTGAAAATTATTTTTCTTATGGATAGGGTATACCTAAGGGGTGAATCAATTCACCCCTTAGAACAAAAACCCAAAATAATCTACATAGACGACGTTTTAGTTTCTTCAATCTTTGGAGTAATACAGTTAAAACAGGGGTACTGTTTTAACTGTATTACCGATTCTTAATGGATTTAGATGGTAAGAAGGTACTAAAAAGTTATAAATAAAAAGCTTTTTTTTAACAAAAAAGACAACCGTCTTTAAAATCACAAAAGGGATAAATAACTCTAGCACATTACACACATGACTTTAGATTTAAATTAAATCCATAAGAGCTCAACTATCCCATTAGCCGACACAATAGTTAAACAATAGACGTGACTCTCCTGGAGATTTCGTTACAGATAAGAGGCCACCAAACCAATCGATTGATTGCCGATCGACGATCGATCGATGGTAGAATGGATTAGTCGACGTTGATCTGTAGTTTCTACCAGAACAATCGATCGATTATCGATCGACGATCGATCGATGGTAGAATGGATTAATCAATGATCGAGCTGCTTGATTATTATTGGTAATGGATTATAGCCGGAGTTAATCGATAAACGTTGACCGATGCCATCGACTGGTAATCGATCGATTAGTTAGTTGAACGGCATCCGTCAATCTGCCAAAGCTACCACACCAATCGATCAACGTCGATCGATGTCGACCGATGGCATCGATCGATAATCGATTGATTGGTGTAGTAACACCCTAAGGGATTTAAACACGCACGTCTGATGCTACAATAACAACTCGTTGGGTCATTTTTGTGAAGTTAGTGATTTGAACAAATCACTTAACAGGTTTAGTTGGTTATTTCACTAAACCAGTTTAGGGATCCGATCAAATTACTAACTTTTTAGCGTCCGTTTTGACTGCTCGAACACAGTGTTATATAATAAAAACGACTACATCAACATTATGAAGGAATTCGTAAAACACAAACAATGAAAGTCGCAAATTCGTAGATCCAATATTCAGAAAGATTTAAAGGTTTAACTATGACCGCGCGGTTCTCAACGTTTCGACCGCGCGGCCATGAGAACTGCGCGGTCACGCAATTCTCTTATACTGAGCTTAGCAGAGGTACAGTTTAATATTAGTACTGCCGCATGCCGTAGAGAAGCGATACCCCGCCTCCCTCCGAACTACTGTTCCTCACCTCTTCACGCGTCGAACGTGCTCTCAAAACTGCTTTGCTTTGCTTTTGCTTTTTTTTGAGAGTAAGAGTGTGTGCACACTCGCATGTATTTGTACAGTCTGTTATTTTGGTAGTTGTAGGTAATTAAATCGTTTCGTTTGTATGGAGTGTCCTAGGTGTGGCAGAGGTCCCAATCCTTTTGCTAAACTGTTGCAAAAATGTTTGGACTTCACGACCTACAGTAGGTCGATTCCGTAAAATTCAAACAAGAACTCTCATCTCACATCGCTATTCACTCTCACTTCGCATAAGGTACAAAATGTCCTTGATATATTTGACACTTTGAATCGGGTTCGAGTGCGAAGTGAGCGTCGAAGTGACGGGGAAATTACCTTACAGAATGCCACTTCTTACGTCATCTCATCTTTTCAATTATCTGTCAAAATCTCCTTGACAATTTAGTTCAACTCGCTGACAAGCAAGGGTGGCGCTAGTGTAAATTCGAATCATCAACCGAGTTTTTAGAATGCCAATTAAGAAACTCACAGCGGATTCAGATACAAAGTTTAGACTGAGGTCTTACAGAATCACACCCCCTGGGCCTCAAGTCTGCTATTACAATAGTGTCAGAATGGTCTATCATTGATTTCATAATTGTTGATTTTGACAAGTTTGGTAATCTACTAATATAATGGCGTCATTATGACTTTCCAATGGTCAACCACTGACACACCATTGAAAGAAATGATATAGAATGGTACCTCGTACAAAATGACAACTGAATGACTGACTTAGGCGGTAATCTGCTAAAATTTTGACAGTTTCTTTGATCAGTGACCTACCAAGAACGAAACCAACGTCGTAGAACGTCATTGTGCAGTCATTGCTTTTAATTCGACCGACCAATGATCGACCATTATGAATTTAGCAGATTACGAACTTTTAGCAAAATGACAATGGGATCGTGTTGGAATGACAAAATTATAAAAATAGCAGACTTGGCCCCCAGATCTTGAAACATGTCATAGTTGTAAAAGGGTAGATGATGAGTAAATTACAGCACTGATGATTAATGTGTAATGATCTTTATTTCCAGTCTAACATCAGGCTGGCTATCCAGGGCAACAACTACTCTTCGGACATAAACCATTTCATCAGCTCAACGATTCCAGAAACACTGCAAGAATTCAGCGTAAGTTTTTGCTAGGAAGTTTCAGTAGGCGTACTTTTTACCCGACTGCATGGAAAGTGTAAAACCACGCCAGTAGCGACTTGACCAGTCGGGACACATTAAAATCTATACCCTGTTCACAATAAGATTAGACATTTACTCAAACCTTTTTTACAGTCCGTTCAACCGATTTTGACTTATATTGCGTTGGTAGCATGACAAATGGCAACTGCAGTAAACGGTTAATATTGTAACCACTTTTCTGCCTCTAATGTCATCCTTAAGTCTACGGAATAGAAGTCAAAATCGGTTGAAGGGACTGTAATAAAGGTTTGTGTTTATGTCTAATCTTATTGTGAACAGGGTATAGACCGGCTCAAATCTTCTCAATAATGGATCCCGACGGTTCAAATCTCTATTGGATTGGTTTTTATTGAAATGATATAATTTTTTAACGTAATAATTCTAGACTATAGATTACTTCTTTATTACTTGTCAGTTTTTATTTAAAGTTCACTTTTACGCAGTCGAGTCATTTTTATTTTTCTAATTTTTATTTTTTACTAGCTGACCCGACAGACGTTATTCTGACAATTGATTTTTTCAATTTTCTCACCGCTTAAACTTTCCCTGAATTTCCACAAATATTTCAAGACCAAAATAGCCAAATCGGTCAAGCCGTTCTTGAGTTTTAGAAGAGAGAGAGAGAATAATGAACAACGATTCATTTTTATTAAATAGATTTTGACACGCTTTTATTAGCTATCGACAAACACAATCCATACCAATATTATAAATGCGAAAATGACTTGGTTACACTTTCGATTTTTTTTTTAAATTTCGTATTGATTAAGTTTGGTACTGACTAAGTTTGAACCCAAAAATCTTGGAAGATAAATTTTATTCACTTCATGTCGTATCAATTTCAAATTTTGCATTTCAATCAAAAATCACATTGAGTCATTTCTTAAAAGTAAAAAAAAACTTAAGTTATTTATTTCAAATAGACCTTTTGAACGTTATTTAAACATAAAAGAAAATCTAGTTCCCCTTTCAAAAGTTGGTTTCGTATAGAGAAGAAACTCTATACTTGCTTACTATTTTATTTAAAATATTTTTTTTTTTTTTTTGTATAAGTACAGTAGTCATGTAACAAGAATACGATCTGCAAGTTTGGCCGTTTGTGCTACTCATCTTAACTCGAGAACTACCTATACATATTTACTCACGTTATTGAAGTTATACTTCTTTAGGCGCGTTATGAAAAAATGATGAGAGTGAAATTTTACGATTCGCGCATGCGCGCGCACAGCGTCACACAAAATTCTCACGGGAGTAATTGTAAACAACGCCATCTCTGCCGTACATGCTGAACTACTTACTGCCGAACAGTAAGTAGTTCAGCATGTACGGCAGAGATGGCGTTGTTTACAATTCAAATTGTGCTTATATACTTTTTTAATAATGCCAAAGAAGTATAACTTCTCACGCTCGTACATAAGTACACGCACCCATTTTTTGTTTTTTTTAACTGACTTACAGTAGGCAGAAGTACAAAGTATCTTTCTTTTTCAGGCTCAAGTCAACGAACTCATCGAGATTGTTCTTCTGGATATCATCAACGAAAACTTATTTGAATGATAAACCTCTTTACAATAAGGATTTCCTACGTCTTGAATATTAAAAACAAAAGAAATACTACACTTGAACCACATTTTATTTCTTCCAATTCCTTTAATATCCCATTGATTCAAGAACGTATGTACGGATTGAAATGAGGACATCCGCAAAAGAACCAAGGTCACCGATGTAGTCTGAAGAATTGCTAAACTTAAGTGGCAGTGGGCAGGGCACATTGCTCGCAGAACGGATGGCCGATGGGGCCGAAAAGTTCTGGAGTGGCGACCGCAAACCGGGAGACGTCGCGTTGGAAGGCCTCCCACTAGGTGGACCAATGACCTGGTAAAGGTTGCGGGGATCCGCTGGATGCGAGTCGCACAAGACCGGTCAATGTGGCGACACTTAGGGGAGGCCTATGTCCAGCAGTGGACGTTTGTCGGCTGCAATGATGATGATGATAATGATGATGTACGGATCGATTTACCACGGTTAAGGCTTGTGTACGTGCCAATAACCTTGAGCATTTGGCCCGTACTGAATTTGTGGACGAATGCGGGGGTGATGTAGACGCAGTCTTTAATCGGACGCATTTTTAATTTATTGTAATAAAAATAATACTTATTTGTAAAAAGTAACAAAACCAAATCATTTTCCTTTGTATTGCAAAGCAGTAGATTTTTTTTTATACTCTATTGATAAGAAATTAAGGAGTAAAAATATCAGGTAGATTACTAACAATTTTTTTCAGATGTAATTTATCTGTAAATGCCGACGAAAAGTTGCTTCATCAGCCCAAGTGCTCAAGGTTATTGGCGTGTATACAAGCCTTAAGCTACGTTTGCCGCAGTTTGTCTGTAGACGGGTGACCAACTGACCATCGATTTCATACCGTGACCCCTCCATGCCTCGGAAAGCACGTAAAGCCGTTGGTTCTGGCTGGAATTCGAAGATCCTTGACAGTCGTTATCAAAGTCAAAGTCAAAGTCAAAGCCATAGCATTTATTTCAATTAAACCATTTACAGGCACTTTTGAAATGTCAAGGCGTCGGTCAGTTAGTCAGAAAGTTGAAGCTAGTTGCTCGTTCCAAAACGTAGGATAGATCTCTATGGAGAAGAACGAGCAAGAAACTCCACGGACACTCTTTTAAAATCAAGTTTTTACAAAATACTGCTTACATTATTCTTGTTGCTTCTATATGTGAAAACAATGAAGGTAATCTAGCAATACAAAATATAAAAAATAATCAAGATAAAAACCATGGCAGTTAAGATTTGACCAATCTCTACTGACAGCGCCCGTACACGAACATGACGCGTGAATCAACACCATTCTGCTCAACCATTTTGGAGGGAGCTGAATGATCCAACATGCGCCACCATCAGCGAGACATTTGAGTGAGCATGACAATACTCCCAACCGCCATGTTAATTTTTGTCAAACATATAGGTATTACTATACTTAGTAAATGGCTCCATGGTATTCACATTTACAAAATTTAAATAATGCTGCTAAATTATACAAAACTAAGGTTTCCAATGTACCTATATTATTGTATCATATGAAGTATAATAAGTAAATAATTTAAAAATATCTATGTATAATAATAACGATACTCGTTACTCATGTCAATAGAAAAAGGGGTAGGAAACATCCTTTTCTTCCAATTTAGAAATTCCCTAAACTGGCTGTGGAGCAGGACCAGCATTCAGCCAAGCATTTTTATCAGTGATGTAATCATCTAACTTATAATTTGCTTGTCTACATAGTGTGCGTTTAATACATGTTTTAAATTATTTTTCATTCAATTGTAAAATATCAAGTGGTATTTTATTATAGCATTTTACACAGTACCCCATAAAAGACGTATGTACTTTTGACAATCTGAAGCTTGGCTGATCTAATTTGTTCCTATTTCTAGTATAAACATGTGTGTCACTTTTTAAAAAGATGAAGATTTTTTCGAACATGATGCATAATGTTTTCATATATATATTGACAAGGAACCGTCATGATGTTAATCTGTTTAAACAAGTGTCCATAGACGGGTGACCAACTGACCATCGATTTCATACCGTGACCCCTCCATGCCTCGGAAAGCACGTAAAGCCGTTGGTTCTGGCTGGAATTCGAAGATTCTTGACAGTCGTTATCGAAGTTGAAGTCAGAAATCTTAACAAGGGGGTCGAGTTACTTTACTCAGTAACTGGGTTGTGGAGGTCGGACAGGCAGTCGCTCCATGTAAAACACTGGTACCTATTCAGTTGCATCCGCTTGGAGTAGAAGCTGATCCTGACATAATTGGGAAAAGGCCAGGCAGATGATGACTTGTAAAGTACTTTGTGATGTATTGACCATCAATGTAGACCTACTTACTTATATAGACCACCTTGTACGCACCCCAGACGTAGGTAACACACACAACACTAATACATAACTCGCACACATTCACACTATACACGCACGCTAGGTATACACTCACAGATTTGTTGATATACCTGAATTAATTATTTGTGTACTTCGTAATTGGCGTAATTTTCTGTAATGTACATATTGCTATTTTAATATTGTATGCGGTGAAGTTACCCGAAATAAAAAATTAAACAAATAAATAAATAAAAGAAAGAAAGAAAGAAAGAAAGAAAGAGAGAAAGAAAGAAAGAAAGAAAGAAAGAAAGAAAGAAAGAAAGAAAGAAAGAAAGAAATAAATACATAAATAAATAAATAAATGTGTTCATTCCATAGATACAAGAAATATTTCTATGGTTCATTCCGACTAAAAAAGCACATCGGTATTGAAATTATCCAAAAACTGGTTCTGTTGGACTAACAGATAATTTAGATACGTTATCTCTGATATCACTTGTACAAGGTTATCGTATTGCATCGCACAGTGTTGCCAGTTTAGAATAGTCTTGTGTAGTTCCTGAACGATGAACGAATAATATAAACCGTATCTTAACACTGTACTGAAGAAACGTTTTCGAATGCTGACTGACTTGTACTCGGTCTAATATGTCAAATAGCTCCTCGTACATTTGCAAAGCACCGCCGCCAAACGTACCTACACAGGCCAGTAATATCTGGCTTGTGTAGGTACGTAAGGCAATGCAATAATGTCTATTTTGGCTTATTGCCCAAACAAAATAGCATGAGATTAGCTGTATACGCATCATCATCACCATCATCATTTCAGCCGAAAGACGTCCACTGCTGGACATAGGCCTCCCCCAAGTGGCGCCACATTGACCGGTCCCATGCGACTCGCATCCAGCGGATCCCCGCAACCTTTACCAGGTCATCGGTCCTGTATACGCAAATACAATAAATTGTAAGTTTACTATGGGTACTTGCAATTGCGAAGAAAGCGAGGTATTTATGTATTTGCTTCATGGCCTGTGCTTTTTGGAAATTCTGACCGAGAGCGAAGACCGAATTGAGCTAATAGTATGAACTAATCACTGTCCGAAATGAACTATTACGGAGCGATCTTTAAAATGACCGTGCAGACACAGACTAGTTTGGAAGAAAAGTCTGAAATATCATAAAGTTTAATGTTACATTTTGCCCAATTTTTAAAGCAAGTCAAATTGAGCGTTCAGTCCACTCAGACCGTCGACCCTTAAAAAATTATTTGTTTATTTTTTCCTCTCAACCCTTAAATATAGTTCACACGCAACACCCAGGGGGTGAGACTGAATTTTCATACAAAGGATAGGCATGCCTCGTCCACTTTCAACCACTAGTTTGGTAAGTTGATATTTACAAAAAATAAACAAGCGCCCTAATTTGAGTTGGTTTTGTAAAGTCAATAATTCTCTAATGGGGCCGACTAGTAACAGCTGATCTCAGATGGCGCCACCACTGTATGAACCTTTGTCATTGGGTGAGACGACTTCGGATTTCTTATTTGCGTTGATTTCTTGACAATTTTCTGCTTAAAAACATGCACGGAACATGTATTTCACTGGAAAATATGTGAGTTAATACAAGAGTTAAGAAAAAGAGGCGCCTCTTTACGTGGAAGGAAAGCAAATCTAGTTGAAAGGATAGTTGTATTTCCTTAAACTTTTACAATGGTCTTAAAACTTGCCTCATGGTATATTGAATGCTTACTTAGGATAGTCTAGTGTATGATAACATTGTATCATTCTAACAGTACCTTTGAATGTCGGAAGTTACTTTTTCTGTCGTGTTAAAAAGTTTGAGGTTATATTTTAAGTCTGGATGATTTTAAATATGAAAAATATCCTTTTTAACCGACTTCAAAAAGGAGGAGGTTCTCAATCCGGTTGTTTTTTTTTATGTATGTACAGTACGCAAAGGAGATAAGTATCCATGGCGCCGGAAACAGTTGAAGTTTACTTAGAAACCGATAGGTGTTTATGAATAAAATAAAATACAATTAATAGAGAATAAACAGTTCAATGGTTTAATAAAATTTCATTTGAAAGCCCCCATTGGTTTCTAAGAAATCTTCAACTATTCCCGACGACATGGATACTTATCTCCTTTGCGTACTGTACATCGATTACTCTGAGATTTATGATCCGATTTACGTGATTCTTCTTTAGTTTGATGCGGAATAGTTGCCATTTGGCTCATAAAAAATTAACATTTTTTGTCTCAGTAGTTTTCATTTAATGAACATTTTTTTTTAATATTTATTTTTATGTTTGATCACGCATAACTTTTTTCAGGGTAGTCCGATTTCGATTATTCTTCTTTTAATTGATAGTGTATACCTCATTTACAATACCACAATTTCAAGAAAATATTCCACCCCTAAGGGTTGTAAATTAAGTGAAGTAGCAATGTTTAAAACTAGAACTTTATTATTAAACACCTACTTACCTTGTAAGAAAACACAAAGTCGTAAACGCTCATATTGGTACATATAAACCTAAAAACTTACTAAAACCATTTCAAATTTTGCGTAAAACGAAACGTTAAATATAGTAGAGTTCATAATTTTTCTTTTTTTTATAAACTTACAACACTTGCTCTCGACGACGGGGAAATACTGGATTGACTTATATTTTGGAGCTCACGACGTTGTTGTATTGTAGAAGGAAATGTTTTGCATAACATTGCTGTTTAGTTTGAGCATTTGCGCGGAGTGAGTGTTTGATAACGGAAGATTGGCTAGTGAATGTTTATTATCACAATTTGTATTAAAATCTGCATGCGTCTGTGGATAATAAAGGTATGTACGTGAAAATTAATAAAATTATATCTTTTAATGAACCGTACTATTTTTTGATGAGAATTGTGTTGTGATTTTGTAATCATTAAAAAAAACATGTTTTTTTTTGTCATTTCAAATGAACCCGACTTCCATGTTATTGGAAAAAGGCCAAGAAGATTTATTTAACAACTGAGTTTACTGTGCTTACGATTACGACCAAATCAC
Organism: Charanyca ferruginea; assembly: GCA_947361185.1. Lineage (NCBI taxonomy): Eukaryota > Metazoa > Arthropoda > Insecta > Lepidoptera > Noctuidae > Charanyca > Charanyca ferruginea. The sequence goes on along the minus strand of OX376059.1, from coordinate 23,322,112 downwards.
TTACATGTTTGTATAGTTTAAAACTATAACAAACTTAAATTAACTTACGAAACTTTTACTTGAAAATAAACAAAAATATTTACAAAGATGACGATGATAGTAGCTACATAAAAAATATATGGTAGGCTCAGATTATCAAACAAAAGGCAGATAGACCGTGCGGAACACTGCAAGTGAAGCCACAAAAGCAAATACAAATTCAAAAACGAATACCTACAACTCGCTTCGCGCTGTACTAACACGAGTCAGTACAGCACGAAGCGAAGCATTGTTAAAAAAAAACAAATACTAATACAAATAAAAATTCAAAAGCGAATACAACCACGAGATTGTAGGTATTCGTTATTGAATTTGTATTTGCTTTTGTGGCTTCACTCGCAGTGTTCCGCACGGTCTATCTGCCTTTTGTTGTATATAAATAAATCGCCAATCCGCCTTGCCTTGACCAAACGTGGAGATCAATCCTCGTGCCTTCTCCGTATAAGAAGAGACCTTTGCCCTGCAGTGGGACAGTAATAGGAATTATAAAAAGAAAAAAAAAATATATTAAAAATCTTCATAAAATGAAAACTATGTTTTTTTTTATGGGACCAAATGGCAACTATTCCGCATCAAACTAAAGCAGAATCATGTAAATCGGATCGTAAATCTCAGCGTAATCGGTGTACATACATAAAAAAAAATATCAATCGAATTGAGAACCTCTTCCTTTTTGAAGCCGGTTAACAAAAAATATTAGTGCATAGGTACCAGTGACCTACCTACTTGATAAAAGTACTTCATTGTTTTGTAAGAATGTAATAGGATATACTATTATTATTTTAGCCAACATTGTAGATACAATGTTTTAGGTTACCTCAAATACCTAAATATATGTTTCTATGTATGTGGTTTTATCATAAACTTGAGAGTTAATTCCTTTGACTTCCATTGTTGGACTATATTACGTAGGTACTTACGTATAGGTACCTACTTAATGTAAGCATCAATCATCATCATTCATAATTAATTATTACAGCGGTAACAGTCATTTCTCTGTCTGTATGTTCGTAAGTGCGCGTGTAACTTGAAACTGTGTCCCTGTTTGTAGTGAATTACATACTAAGTTATGATAAGAATATTATATATAACTAACCAAATGGATATCTGTTATCTGATACTTATCAATATTATAATTATACATATTTTTTGAAAATTTGTATAAAAACAACAACATTTAAGAGTATGAAAAATAGTTGCCTCCTAGTATCGGGAACAGGGGTTCCTAAGCGTTCCAAAGCTGTCGATCTCTGATCTGCAATCTGATCAGGACTGCAGGAAGAGAAACGTCCTAACAAAATGTGCCAGAAGTACTGCCTTCTGAATCAATCAAAATTATTTCAATTAAACCATTTACAGGCACTGTTATTGAACACTCTTTTTGTTAATCACGTTTTTACCAAATTATGGTTAAATTATTCTTGTTGCTTCTATATGTGAAGACAATGTAGGTAAAGAGAAACCCAAAACCATTACAAAAAAAATGAAGATAAAAGCCATGGCAGTTAAGATATTACCAATCTCTACCTGTACCTACTGACAGCGCCCGTTCAAACACGACGCGCGGATTAGCACCATTTTGAAGAGAACCGAATGATCTAACCCACACTCCTCCACCAGCGAGATATTTCAGTGAGCATGGCAATGCTCTCAATATTATTATTAGGGTGTTACCAGGCCAATCGATCGATGGTAGAATGGATTAGTCGACGTCGATCGAGGTGCTTGATTATATTAGTGATGGATTATAGCCGGAGTTAATCGATCAACGTCGACCGATGCCATCGACTGGCAATCGATCGATTAGTTAGTCGAACGGTATCCGTCGATCAGTCAAAGCTACCACACCAATCGATCAATGTCGATCGATGTCGACCGATGCCATCGACCGGCAATCGATCGATTAGTTAGTCGAACGGTATCCGTCGATCAGTCAAAGCTACCACACCAATCGATCAATGTCGATCGATGTCGACCGATGGCATCGATCGATGATCAATCGATTGGTGTAGTAACACCTTAATGTACTCCCGACATTAACAAGAACATGTACATCCTAATATTTCAGGACTGAGAAATGGGGCTTCTATTCTCTTCAATGATTAATTCGTACGTGGTGGATTACTTAAAGTCACTCCAGACAGAAGAACAAGATGTGTACACCTTGGACGAATTCGAAACAGAATTTGCTTTAAATAAATTACCTAAGTACTGTAAAGGTTGCATGTATAATATGGCATACCTACTGGTCGAAAGCATTGACTAAATCTGTAGATTTACAGGTGTACATTAAATCCTTAACGAGTTTGTTTTTAATTTGCAGAAGCGATAATACTCCAAAATGCCACATGTTTATTAAAAACTCTACTATACAGTGTCACGATTTGTATTTTGAAAGCGAACCTCTCAGCATGAAATCTTCGAAGATTTGTATTGAAATTGGTATGTATGACTTTACCAAGACAGGCATAAAACAAAATAATAAAAGATAAAAAAAAACTTGAGAGGTGTCAAGGGACACCCGGATGGAACGAAGTTCCTTTCGATTAATTAGTGAAGGAATTTTATTACAATTGTATTACAATTCCTTCACTAATTAATGTGATGCGTTAAAGTGAATTTAAGTGGCTTTAAGCCAGGGCAAAAAAAAAGCGAGGAATGAAAAGTTATTATGGCTGCTTACATTGTAAGTAAGTAATTTTAAAGATTAACATTTTCTAACATGTTAGTACAATGCGTAGTTATTTAGATAGAAAGACCAATAAATTATTTCTGCGCCATCTATTGGCCGTTCGTAATTCGATCTCGAAGAGCACAGTTGCGCCAATAACGTTAATACTTTATTTTGTAAACGTAAACGGTTAAAAATTGAAATTTTACCAAACTAGGTATGATAAAATTATTCTGAGAAACGTATAGGCTGGTGCCCGACCGGACAATAGGAGCTATGTGCAACCGAATTTCACGGTTAATGTGTAAAAATAAGGTTTTAATTCGCTCCAATATTTTCATAGAAAAGCCGCCATTCAACTAATAATGAACTCTATTTGACAGTTCCAACGATTCAATTTTTCTGTTCGAATTGTCTGCGTTTGTGAAGTAATAAAAATAGCAAAAATAAGGTTTTAATTCGCTCCAATATTTTCATAGAAAAGCCGCCATTCAACTAATAATGAACTCTATTTGACAGTTCCAACGATTCAATTTAGCTTATTATTATGTCGTGACAACTTTTCGTAAGAATTTTTTCCGTCTAGCCCCCTTTCACAACGCGCGATAAGGAACTTCGTTCCAAAAAACAAAAGGCAGTGACGTCCCACGGCACGGGTGTCTTTACGTATCTATACTAACGAGTATTTTGAAAAAGGAAAATTTGCTGGCGCGATTGCGAGTGTAGCACACACAGTACACAGTAGTGTGTGTACACAGTAGGTACTGTAGATTATGCCCGTGTTAGTGTGTACTCATCCATTGCATTACTATGGTATGGTGTGGTACATAGATATCCGTGGTATGGTATCACAGATATCTATGTACAGTCACCAAAAGAGATAAGTATCCATGTCGTCGGGAATAGTTGAAGATTACTTAGAAACCAATGGAGGCTTTTAAATTAAATTTTATTAAATTATTAAACTGTTTATTCTCTATTAATTGTATTTTATTTTATTCATAAACACCCAGCGGTTTCTAAGTAAACTTCAACTGTTTCCGGCGACATGGATACTTATCTCTTTTGGTGACCGTACATACCATACCATACCATAGTAGCTGGTATCTGCACTCCACGTCTCAGCGCGTATTTTGCGTACAGGTGGGAAATCATTCGATACACCCCTGCTCTTCAAGAAAGGCCAGCAGCGCCTTGACATTGCTGGCGATCTCTTTGCCCTGTATGAAGCGACATTAGGACGGTTTAGAAGCACAAGGGCTGGTGTCTCGTCTGCCTCCCTGCAGTCTCTGCACAGTGGGCTGTCCTAACTCCTATGACTAGAAAGATGTTATTAGGGTTCCGTCCCTCAAAAGGATAAAACGGAACCCTTATAGGATCACTTTGTTGTCCGTCTGTCTGTCTGCCTGTCAAGACCCTTTATCTAAGGAACGTGTGGAGGTATCGAGTTGAAATTAAAACCATATACTTAAGTCTACGGTCCCTTGATGCTGTAAAAAAATTAACCCTCTATGTTAACGTGAAAAAAAGATACGGCCGTCTATGTCGCAAAAAACGCATTTACAATATTATGTAGATTAAAGTATGGATTAATATAGAAGTATGGAATGTACCTACAAATATGTACGGATCCCTCGGTGCAATGGGCGAGTCCGACCGGCACTTGTCCGAGTTTTTTTTTTAAAGACCCTTGGCCGGTTCTGGCGGGTGTGACTATAAGTAGCTATTGTTTGGCATACAATAACATCTGACCGACCCTGACGATGCTATAACTCTCCTCCAGGAGAGCAATAAGGCCACCAGTACAGTAAACAAACACAGACACAGACCGCCGTCATACCGTCCTCGCCGCCGAGGCCCGCCGCGACGACCCCGTATGTCCCCTCCCCGACCTTTGCTCGTGCCAGCCTGCGCCCTGAGCCTGTAGCTTTAAATTCGTCCCTAAATAATGGAAATCCGATCCAGCCTGTCCCTTTGCTGTCGTCCCCCAGCGACGCCCTAAGCCGAGGCTCGTACCCCACAGGGGGTGCCCTTAGCATGTAGTCGCTAAGTTATTTTGCCCTGGCTGGAGGCCCTAAAAATAATATTTTTTAAAGCACCACAGGAAAGTCCGGTTAACCAGCCGACATTCTCCTAGGTTGACCTGCGAGATACAACTCCGAAACAAAAAAAATACAATAACTACTGCAGTATCCGTTCGAGCCCGTAACTTGTCCACTCCAGTGTGGCCGTGGCTAAGTTCGAGTACCTAATGTATAGCATTCGTGGCTAAGTATGGACCACGTCCTAATACATAAAGGGGTACATAATTCTAGACTCCGCAGAGTTGAAATATTACGTCGCTTATTAATAAAAAAATCTGCTGTGCCATAGATTTAGACCTTTTAAGTATTATTTATTAATAATTATTGTAAGTCTGTGTTGTCTCACTGCAGGGTAGAGCCCTCCCTTTCTCCTTTCCAACCCTCTCTATCACAAGCTCATCCCGCCACCATCGCCTGGGTTTGCCACGATATCCCCGAACAAACCACCTGAATAACAACTGACTTTTTTAATTAGGTGACGTAAAGTTTTATCTGTGTGGGTTTTCAATCTTGTAGGTGTGTACTTGCCTGATTCGCGGGTCGTTGTCTCTTTTATAAAATTTAATGATCATTTTATTGTCTTCAGGAGAAGCAGTAGTGAGATGTGACGATCTTGGATATATTTTAAAGATTTCGGGAAGGTAAAATATCAATTATTTATTTTTTGTTATGTCCAAAAATTTTGGACTACTATTCGTTGTCTGCGATTTCACTAGCAAACTGGCCCCGCCTTTCAGACTCACGGTTAGAGAAGTCTCGACAAGACTACTGGGGGCCAAGTCTGCTATTTTTATAATTTCGTCATTCCAACACGATCCCATTGTCATTTTGCTAAAAGTTCGTAATCTGCTAAATTCATAATGGTCGATCATTGGTCGGTCGAATTAAAAGCAATGACTGCACAATGACGTTTTATTGGTAAGTCACTGATCATTGATCAAAGTAACTGTCAAAATTTTAGCAATTCAGTTGTCATTTTGTACGAGATTACCATTCTATATCATTTCTTTCAATGGCGTGTCAGTGGTTGACCATTGGAAAGTCATAATAACGCCATTATATTAGTAGTCTAGACCATTCTGACACTATTGTAATAGCAGACTTGAGGCCCTGGTAGTTTGTTTTCGTTAGAGAGTAACTAAACTCTCAGAGTTTCTCAGTGAGAGTCTGGAGGTCGGGGTAAGTAAACTCAGTTTTCAAGAATGATTTTTTTATTTTATACACTGATATTTTCTTTTCCAGAATAACAATTTTTGACGTACTTATTAATGCATCTATTACTCCATCATTTGAAAATGGTTTCAGAGTCTCAGATATCGGCTCAGAAGTTACAGTGAATAATATTAAGGTAATTGACATCTTATTGAACAACCGATAGTATTTGTATAAAAAAAACCTACTTTTAATAATATGTCTTCGTAATTACACGACACGGTTGGCGTAATAAGCGATTGGTCTTCTGGTAATTGTTCTGGGTCTAACTGTTGTGTGTGTACCTATGTGAGTTTATATGTTTGTATACGAACACGATACAGGAGGAATTCTTAGCGTGGAGCGACGTTCATAAAAGAAACAAAATACAAAAAAAATACGTATTGATGTGACTGCAGCCACAATGGAATATGCTGATCACAATATTAATAAAAAAAAACTTTTTAACAAAAAAGACAACCGCCTTCAAAAAGTAAAAAATAACTTTCATTCTTTTCTTTCTTTCGTTATTTTGGCTTTGGTTTTGCTCCTTGTTTTGTATTGCCACCGACTTGCGAATTGAAAGTTATTTTTTACTTTTTGGAAGCGGTTGTCTTTTTTGTTAAAAAGTTTTTATTACGCTTTTTAGTGCCGACTGCTTATCATAGAAATTAATTACGAAACGGTGACACCAAAAAAAATCAGTCATCCCTTAATTTTCTACCCTTAGGGGTGAAATATTTTAAAATTTACAAATTTGAGGTATACACTATCAATTAAAAAAAGAATCATCGAAATCGGACCACACAGAAAAAAGTTATGCGTAATCAAACTTAAAAAAGTAAAAAATAAATATAAAAATGTTCATAAAATTAAACTACTGGGTCAAACTATGTTAAATTTTAATGGGATTTATTGGCAACTATTCCGCATCAAATTAAAGAAGAATCACATAAATCGGATCATAAATCTAAGCGTAATCGATGACATACATAAAAAAAAATACCAATCTAATTGAGAACCTCCTCCTTTTTGACGTCGGTTAAAAAGTAATTACACTTTTGTAGAAATGTTATGGGCACTAATATCTTTGTTTGTGGTTAGTCAGTTTTTCATCAAACAACTTTATTTCAGATCAATAATATATTTTTTACTTCTCTTGCTCAAAAAGGCCGTCATTGTAGCATACCAGAGCGGGGATAAAATAGCATTTCATCCTCTAGGGGAAAAAGTTTTTTTTTTTTAATTTTTGTGTGTCAAATATGACAATGAGCCTACAAAAACGAAAAAGTCTTTAGTCATAAGTAGAATAATCATGAATAAAGATTATTCTAAAAACTCGACTTATTACTGTTTCATAAAAAAAGAACCTCATTAACCCCCGACGTAAAAACGTAAAAACGACGGGGTGTTATAAGTTTGACGTGTATGTGTGTGTGTGTGTGTGTGTGTGTGTGTGTGTGTGTGTGTGTGTGTGTGTGTGTGTGTGTCTGTCTGTGTGTGGCATCGTAGCTCCCGAACGGATGAACCGATTTTGTTTTTGTTTTTTTATTTGAAAGGTGAATTAGTCGGGAGTGTTCTTAGCTATGTTTGATGAAAATCGGTCCAAGATGGCCGCCGCTACAAAATAGCCAATCACATATTTTTTCACAACTCCATCAATATGGGTATCAAATGAAAGTGCTTCACTAGTAGAATACTTTACACTATGATAAATTTCAAGGCCAAGATGACCGGCACCACAAAATGGCGAATTATATATACCAAACGCATTCTCAGGGTGATATCTTTAATATTAACAAAAAAGATCCATGTGACGAAATACAACTTTAGACGTATCTACAACTTCTCAAAACCAGACTAAATTACATTTAAAAACTTTCAAATAAAAATTAAATTTAAAATTTAAAAAACCCCCAACGCAAAACATAAAAGCAATTATTTAATAAGTAAAAAATAATATCTTTTGTTGAGCCATCAAATGTTTGTTCGTTGAAATGGCGCTATAATGTCGCGGCGGGGTACCGCTAAGTCAGCAATAGCTAAATAGGTAAAATAGCGAACTCATGGATTTGCAATGAGATTTGACTTAAGGCGACGATATACGACTTTTACAGATTTTAAACTGACAATCACGTCAAAATGTGCAGTGTAAATGATTTGAAAAAAATATATGTTAAACTAGAACATTATCTTAATCATATAGAAAGTGAATATTTTTGATTAAGTTCATATTAAATAGTTTAATTAACTCGTGAAGTTGTGTCTGATGCGGACAAAACATTGACAACCACACAAAATCTACCAGGTATAATTATCCGAAACTTGCACTATCTTACAGACAATTTTATTATCTATCTTTTAGTATACGCCTTTTTTTTATTTTTGAAAGAATACTACTTTTATTTAATTTTTTCGACTAAATTTTGAAAGTTTTGGACGCAGACTGCGTCCGTTCTGCATCAGTTTTGCGTCCAAAACTCTCAAAGTTTAGTCGAAAAAATTAAATAAAAGTAGTATTCTTTCAAAATTAAAAAAAAGGCGTATACTAAAAGATAGATAATAAAATTGTCTGTAAGATGGTGTAAGTTTCGTTTAATTATACCTGGTAGATTTTGTGTGATTATCAATGTTTTGTCCGCGTCAGACACAACTTCACGTATTAATTAAACTATATAATATGAATATAATTAAAAATATTCACTTACTAAGTGGTTAAGAGAATGTTCTAGTTTAACATATATTTTTTTCAAATCATTTACACCGCACATTGTGACGTGATTGTCAGTTTAAAATCTGTAAAAGTCGTATATCGTCGCCATAAGCGGTACCCCGCCGAGACATTATAGCGCCATTTCAACGAACAAACATTTGATGGCTCAACAAAAGATATTATTTTTTACTTTTTAAATAATTGCTTTTATGTTTTGCGTTGGGGGTTTTTTAAATTTTTAATTTATTTTTTTTTAATTTTGAAAATGGAACTAAAATTGGCGATCTCTGGAAGAATGCATGCAATGTGTTGCGGCTACAGAAGAAACAAAAAAATATTTCATATTGTATTGGATTGTTTTATTTTCTCGCAATCGTAGTGAAAAGTATAGTGTAACACACGGCGCTAAAACCCATTAAAACTCGGTTTCTATTTACTCCCTCGTATATAATGGGTCATTTTAGCTCCTTGTATAACAATCTACTATTTCACTTCTCTTGCTCAAAAATGCCGTCATTGTAGCATACCAGAGCGGGGATAAAATAGCATTTCATCCTCTAGGGCAAAAAGTTTTTTTTTTTAATTTTTGTGTGTCAAGTATGACAATGTGCCTACAAAAACGAAAAAGTCTTTAGTCATAAGTAGAATAATCATGAATAAAGATTATTCTAAAGACTCGACTTATTACTGTTTCATAAAAAAAGAACCTCATTTTCATTTTGAAAATGGAACTAAAATCGGCGATCTCTGGTAGAATGCATGCAATGTGTTGCGGCTACAGAGGGTACAAATTGTACATTAAATTTTTAATAAAATAAGCTACATATTTCATATTGTATTGGATTGTTTTATTTTCTCGCAATCGTAGTGAAAAGTATAGTGTAAAACACGGCGCTAAAACCCATTAAAACTCGGTTTCTATTTACTCCCTCGCTACAGCTCGGGAGTAAAACTACCTCGTATATAATGGCTCATTTTAGCTCCTTGTATAACAATCTACTATTTAAATTTTGTATGTCTTGTTTTGAATTACAAATCCTTTTCATCGTAGTATAGGATAATATTTTTATGATATAATATGAGTGTCTAATGATACCAATGTAAAATGTGATATGTATGCAATAATAAAAGTGATGTATGCAGTAATTATTACTGATGTATCTACTTACCTAATGTATATACCTATTTGTTAATTTATTTCTACTATGGACCGTCAATGTCTGAAACAAAGATATTATTAGATACTTTTATTATTAAAATAGGAGCGCATTGTCGGTACAATCTCTTAAATAAATTTTCATTTGTTTCAGTCTGAAATCAAACTCCAAGTCAATGGTACAGACCATTCTCGGTTGGCAAATGTTTTATTGTCTATTGACGATCCACATGTTGCTTGTAATTTTCTGGTAAGCTACTGAAGAAAAGGATTTAGAAGCTGGACATTTTCTGATAAGATAAAAATAAATTAATTTACCATAATAATCATGGCAATGCAAAGGCGTATGTATAATACGTCCATATTCGCCAGTTATATTAAAATCTCATAAGTTTCAGCGCAATTGTCATTTATTGATTGATAATGAATTAAAATAAAGTTTAAATTGTACTATTCTATCTGCGCTGACCGTAATGGATGATCTTTTATTTTTTTGGACTTCATCATGGTTAACTCTTTGACTGCTAGAGCATTTATAAACGCATGCGCGTGCTTCCACGCCAGCCCACAATTTACCGCAAATACCTCCAAATAAAAATAAGGAAATAACAATAAACCAATGGATATATCTTTGTACCTTTTAACAATATTTAATTAATGTAGTTTTAAATAATATGAAAAAGAATAACACAAAACTTTATTTAGCATATTTATTTTGTGCTTAAAAATGTTCCGTGTAACATTTTCTTGGCATAAATAGTCTTTGGTGTGTTGGGCACGTTTTAATGACGTCCACACTCAGGCGTGGCGGGCATACGGTTAAAAAAATATTTTTTGCCCTTTTTGTGACATTTGCCTTCCCTTCTTGTTTCAGAATGCCGTGTTTATGCTTACAAAAGGAAATATTAAAGACTTACTGAACGAATATGTTGGAGATATTGCCAGTCAATTTGGTTTGTAGTAGGCTAAAGTAAATATATTGCAGGCTAATATCAACTCAAATAATGAATACATAATGGAAAGAAGACATAAAGTGAAAAACGCCATTTGGGAGACGCCAGCGCCGATGTCTATGAAAATTGTGTGGATTGGTTGATTTAAGTTGTTTAGAACTGATGATTCAAAACTTTTTAACTATAAGTATGTAAAGTATTCATCCCAAATAGCGTTGCCAGACGTCTGAAAAAAGGCCAGACGCATTCAGGTTTTTTTGTTGCGCGTTCGGCCAAATTAGATAGTGTTCGAGCTCGGACAGATGTAAAAGAATGGTCTAATTGCAAAGGTTTGTGGTGGTTTTCGCTCCGCCCGACTTACCTAATATCGCTAGCGCAAGCAAACAGCCTAGCACTGTCCTCCACTGTCCGGATTTTTTACCCAAATGTCCGGCTAAACTGGCTGGTCTGTCCGGCTCCCAAGTATTTATTTATGCAAGGCACATCAACTACATATTTACAAATACAACAACAAGGTAATCACAAATCTTCAATACTGTGTAAATACACATAGAAGGTAAACAATTAATTACAATTACAATATAAAATCAAATATTGTAATAATTAGATTTACAATAAACTTAAATTATTGTTCAATTCACTTTGTGTGATGAGCATGATTGTTTGTTCTGTGTCTGGGTGTTTATCTATAATATGTATGTATTTATAAATTATATAAGTATGTATATCAGTTGTCTGGTTACCATAACACAAGCTCTGCTTAGCTTGGGACCAGATGACCGTGTGTGAGTTGTCCCAAGATATTTATTTATTTATTTATTTAATTACAAATTAACTATCAATAAATTAAAATCATAATAAATTCAAATAACAATAAGTAGCCGATCACAAATTAATTTTGATAATTATTGTTTCAAATATGAGCAAATCAATAAAGAAGATATCGAGACTACTCTTATAGATTGAGAAAAACGGATTTACTCACTAACTTGCCGGGTTAGTCCGACTAGTTTCGATGGCATACGGCCACCTTTCTCAAGGAGTTCCACAGGATGACACACCGCCCGTCGCGTTCCTGCGGACACTGCCACAGCTGCAGTACCTACTGCTGCAGTGTTATAAAGAGTAACAATACTCGCATTTAGTTTATCGAAACTGTCAGTGGAATACATGTTAGGTTTTTCACAAACCTAAACCTATTCTAGTGACCCCATAGTTAGGGTCACCTGTCATTGTAACTAGCGAATGCACGAAGCATTTGCTAGTTATTGGAGGAGCTTGCATCTCATTATGTAAAACCAAAGGGTTCCGTACTATCGTACAATATTTAACACTACATACAAAATAACTCAAGAACAAACATTTTAGTTGTTGAAAAACATGTTCTTCCATACACTAAAACTGAAAATGTAAGTTTGTAAGTACAATATTGAAAGATTTACCATGTTACGGTCAGACCACTCCAGGGCCTCAAGTCTGCTATTACAATAGTGTCAGAATGGTCCATCATTGATTTCATAATTGTTGATTTTGACAAGTTTGGTAATTTACTAGTATAATGGCGTCATTATGACTTTCCAGTGGTTAATCAACTGACACGCCATTGAAAGAAATGATATAGAATGATAATCTCGTACAAAATGACAACTGAATGACTGACTTAGGCGTCAATCTGCTAAAATTTTGACAGTTCCTTTAATTAGTGACCTACCCTTAGAACGTCATTGTGCAGTCAATGATCGACCATTATGAATTTAGCAGATTACGAACTTTTAGCAAAATGACAGTGGAATCGTGTTGGAATGATGAAATTATGAAAATAGCAGACTTGGCCCTCTGACTTCTTGTAGGTTTTTCTGTAATCATTAAGTAACTGTTTTCTGTATTCTTTTCAAACTGTTAGAGTTTCGGAGATAAAGTCAATTAGTATGTATTTCAGGAGGGAATGGTAAATTTTCATATTTTTTTTTATCATCTTAACAGCCTATTACCGTCCGCTGCTGAACGTAGGCCTTCCGTTCGTCGAACGTTATAATTAACTTTAACTATGAAAAATTATATATTTGAGACCCTTACAACAAGCCCTTTGATTCTATATGTCACACCGTTCATATTGCATTTTTTTTAATATCCTAATATGACACAGAAAAATGATGGGGTTGGGGCTTCCGTTTTCATTCGGGCGTGCAGAACTCTAAACTTTATATAACGATTAGAAATTGTAAGCGTAGTGTAGAGCATAGAGATATAAGAAATAAGTTTTTTATATATTTCTATAGTGTAGCTATAGAGAGTAATAGAAATAATAAATAAGTAATAAATTAGGATATCTTTTTAAATTCAAAGGACAATGCCAGAAACTCTATGGAACTTTGCCCCACTCAATAAAAGTCATGTACAAGCATGCAATATATAGCATCTTACTGCAATTTGTTCGACAGTTTCATAAGCAAGTTCTGCTACCCGCCGCTAGATGTCAGTATAATTAAAGCATTTAATTACCCGTTGACTGCGGGCGAACATTCGCTACGCCGATCGCCAGTGCGGCTGGCCACACAACTGGTGTGTTGGCCGCACAGCCGAAACGCTTTTTCGTAAACGAGACGAGAGTGCGGCCGCACACGCTTGGCGTGTGCGGCCGTACTTTACGCCAGTGCGGGTTTACGCGCTTGGCGTGTTTTACTACGCGTGTGCGGATAAACACATACGGTTGGTTTCATAATTTTGCGTCGACTGTGCGGGCGCTCACATACGGTTGTGTTTTTCGATTTTGCGTCGACTGTGTGGATATTTTTTAGAAATATTCACACGATTTATATTAAATATAAATAAATAAATAATTACTTATACATTATATCAGTTATTTTTCTCTCAAGACTTAAAAATGTAAATAGTATTGCCCCCCGATTATGTAGGCAAGTATGAAAACTAAGGGTTCTAAACCAAAATTATAAATTTATCTAGGTTTGTTACCTAGTATTTATACATATTTCAAACACGTCAACATTGGGACTTAATAATACTGAACTTCTTAATGCTTGACTTGAAACTATCAACTAGCCTATTGCAAAAGTACCTCTTTTGCAATAGGCTAGTTGATAGTTTGAGAATTCGATTATTATTTTTCTTGTGACTGGTTCTTCTTTTATTCAAAATATAAATCTTATTCCCCACTAGAATCCTATTCAGTATCGTCTAACACATACGGTTGTGTGTGCGCCGCACTCACGTATTTTTGTTGAAACACAAACGTATGTGTTTTGCCGCACTAGCGTACCTTCGGCCGCCACACAACCGTATGTGTTTTGCCGCACTGGCGTTTAGCAAAATACTAAAACACATACGGTTGTGTGTGCGCCGCACTCACGTATTTTTATTGAAACACAAACGTATGTGTTTTGCCGCAGTCAACGTGTTAAATAAAAAAACTGTATTTGCATTCCTTTTAGCATTGATTTGTAATCCGCAAGTAATAATAATAATGTTGTTCATTTGCCAACAAAAAAGTTCTTTACATTTCCTTATAATCTACAATAGTCTACACTATCAATTAGGTTCTTAAAAAAAAACAAAAATAAGACACAAAGGAAGCATTTTGCTAATGAACTCCACACAACTCCACACCCGAGCCTCTCTCGTGGAAACAAACCAAGAACGCAAGTTCGCAAGTTTTAAAGCAAAACCATTTATTATAATAAGTTTCTTTGATCATTACAATTATTTTATTAAATTACATTTTCTGTAAATGGGTGGGGCAGGATCTGGCATTGTCATTTAAATTCTATATTGCATTTCATACCTATATGTATTATATAGGTAGTATAACAGGAAATTGATCATAATGGACTCTGTCGGGCACAGCAAAAATAGGCGAGAGGAAGAGGGGTAAATAGCAATTCAAGCATTATTAATTCATTATTACATGAGTTTAATTGGGTGTCTGATTAATAAATAATTATATTATTAGATTTTCCTTTAAACGTATTTTTAATAAAAAAAAGGGTTAACATTTATACTAAACCAATAGAGGATTTTATCAAACAGTAATAGGTAACTAGGTACTATAAGGACCAGGAGACGTCATAGCTACTATTGATATTAAACTTTATTTTTCTTCATATATTAGATTATTATCAATATTATATTTTATATCTTAGCCATGACAGCAGCGAAGAATGTCAATTTCTTCTAAATTAACAACGTCATTTTTGTCTTTTTAAAACTGAATTTGTCTCACGGTTATTCTCATAATCACATTATTTATATTATTATTATTTTCAGCCTGTATTGTCCCACTTATATTCGTAATAAACAACACAAATGAGGTTGAGACGTCATAGCTACTATTGATATTAAACTTTATTTTTCTTCATGTATTAGATTATTATCAATATTATATTTTATATCTTAGCCATGACAGCAGCGAAGAATGTCAATTTCTTCTAAATTAACAACGTCATTTTTGTCTTTTTAAAACTGAATTTGTCTCACAGGTTTGTCTCATAATCACATTATATATATTATTATTATTTCAGCCTGTATTGTCCCACTTATATTCGTAATAAACAACACAAATGAGGTTGTATTTCTTTTGTTAGCCAGAGTCCCCACAGTACCTAGTATGTGTTGTAGTAAGTAGTTACCATTACTTTATTTCTAAAAAAATACACAAAATACCAAGTTTGTGTTGTAATTTTTAAAAATAAAGTTCTTTTTGTAATGTCTATGATTTTTTTGGTTTTCGATATCAGGCAACTACAATAGTTCAACTCATCTGTGTGCGCGCGACATTGTGTACATCAAGCCACAATTTCCAGTATAAGCTGACCTCTCATTGTATGGAAATTCTATACAAAGTGGGATCAGTTTATACTGGGGTTTTATAGCTTGATTTGTAGCCGTGTGTACGTGCGCTTTTAATTATACAGCTTTAATTTGTGTTCCTAGGACAAAGAATGCCGCGCGTTACTGGCACATAACTATACAAGTCATGACAACGCGTGCGCAGATGAGTTGAACTATCTGTACTAAAATATTCCTATCCCACTAGGAGTCGATACTAGCGAGGACTCCATAATATACGGTCTGCAGTCGACCATTAGACTAACGAGGTAGTTACACGGAGAAAGAACAATTGTAATGATCCAAGATCCTAAAGTCGCCGGACGCTAACGTCATTTTCGCATGGCAAACCATTATTAATTTTTGGCAGACACTTTCCATGGGCCTTATTTTTAGCCGGACGCTTTAAAGTTATAAAAAACTTTCAAACGTCTGGCTATCTAGGTTTGTTTCAAGCCTTTAACTGTAGTGGTGAAAAATAGTAACGCTTCAATAGTGGTGGGTCCGATGGACCCACATACGTTAAAATGATGATAAAAATAAAAGATTGGCATATATTTATTTCTTTTTTAAAACAGACGTTCATACACCTTTTAACATGCAAAATCAATAGCAGGCACCTATATTTAATTTTTTTATTTTATCTTACACTATCGGTATTTTTATGCAACTAAAAATACGGTATTGAAAAAAAATTATAAAAAAAATATTAAAAAGGTACCAAACAATTAAAAAGCCTATGTTTCTTAAACTTAAAGGTGTGCTTACTGAGAGCATGACAAAAATAAAATAAAAAAGTATTCTAAAAAAAAATTGACGTTGATCAAAATGAGACAAGTCCTGGCACGAATTACACATAGGTTTAGAGCATCCCATGCAAATAGGTTGCTTGCACTTAGCGCATATGTTCTAGAAACCAAGTGGAATTGTTGTCCAATTGGTTCCTAGAACCACAAAGTATGTAAGGCTACGACGTAATCTTTATATTTTGTGCTAGAACCACTGTTGTGGTTTGTCATCTCAAATACCTGAAATAACATAGAAGTAGGTACTAAATAAATGATGAAAATAAAAAGTTACGTATCTATAGATGTGGGTCCATAGGACCCACACGTATGTCTATACTGACCTTAGGAGTAGAGAGCAAAACACGTCCTTTTCACTGTGCGTGCTTTGGCTTACTGCAGCAAGGTACCAAGAAACGGGAGGCGCTGCGGTCTCCGTGGATATTTTTAAACACGTTCAGAGATTGAAAATGTGTCCAATGGACCCAAGACTACAGTTAAGGGTATAATGTATAGCAGATGATCCAGTGGCTAGCCGGCGAGTCTAGCGGTATACCGCGGACTTGGGATATTTACAGCATGCACGAAGAGTCCTACAAGCTGGGGAGCGAGGGTTCAGCAATGAACGGCAAAACAAATGACGAAGTCGCGGTCAAATGCTAGGCGATAGAATAAATAGAATTTTCTTTATTCAAATAACTAAGGCTCAACAAGATTGTTAGTAAAACTTAACATAGATAATCGTGTTAGTAAGCACAGTCACTAAACAAAAACAAGGCAAACACAACAAGAATTAACAACAATATAATAATAATAATATTAGTATGGCCTTATTTAACCCACTTGTGTAGTAAGGACCTCGAGACATCGTTTCATTGTGTCTCTTATTTGCAATCCCATTGACCATTTGTTTCAGATTACTTGACTAACGATAAGATCTTATATCCAAGGATTTATAGAGCTATTAGTAAACGTGGATATGTTTATGTAATATATAAAAAGAAATAAACATTTTACCGACCAAATTTCGATCATAACTGCCAATCTGAAGATAAATACGCAATTCGAAAATAGGCAAACAAAAGTGTACTCTCTCGAACCTCACTCTCACCATTTCAATCTCCAGGCTGTTACCAAGAAATTCTTAATGGAAAAACGAAATCAAACTTTACCTGACCTAATCGAACCCAGGGGTTCAGGTTTAGCAGTCGCACTTCCGACTACGAGACCAACTCTACTAGTTTTTGTAATAAAGGTATGTGTCATGACTGTCCCGTTGAACCATTGTGTCTGAACCGTTTAAGGACCGCGACTGCTAACAGTCGCACTTCCGACTACGAGACCAACTCTACTAGTTTATGTAATAAAGGTATGAGTTATGACTGTCCCGTTGAACCGTTGTGTCTGAACCGTTTAAGGACCCAAGTAGAAAGGTGTAACGCCAATCTCGCAAAATGGGGCTACCTCGACAGAGCAGCAGCAGTGTGCGCGCCGAGTTGCAAACCATGCCCCATGTCATGTCATGTCCTTTGTGCCCCAAAGCATGCGATCGGGGTGAATTATGCGCTGCCACCGACGACGCCGTGGAAGTGGCTAAATTTTGGGCCAAATAAATATAAATATAAAAGACTGTCGTGCCAACGATACGAAGAAGAAGAGATGACTGTCACTATAGTGTTAGTCATGCCTCATACCTGAGTGACAGTTATAATAAATAGGTACGTCAAATCTTACCCGACATTAGCCAACCGCGTAGCAGACTCCTCCCATCTTTCTTCCAACATCTCACCTTCGGGGTCTACCAGCTTCACAACATTGTCCGGTACCAGATTGTGCGAAGCAGTGATCATCATGCCTGTTGTGTGACCTGTAAATACCATGCTTGGCTTAGATAAATACCAAAGAAGAGTTCAAAACAGATGAAAGATTTTTTTTTGTCTTTGGATGACATACAAGCTGATGGACAACCTGGAGTGGGCGGTGGATTGTCACCTTCACCTATAGATTATGGAGGGTACAGGTAAGGAAAAGGTGGGAGTGGTGTGGGAGAAGATTACTGGTTTCCTTTAGTTAATAAAACGGAAAAGTACCTAAATCAGATTAAAAGCTGTAATTTTACTAGAGATTTAGTGATGCGAATCAATAGCATTTTTCGACTTTGGATCATTCTGAGGTTTACGCAGGAAAAGTCGCCAGCAGAAGCAGTTACTTTTAGATGCTACTTTAATAAGAACGAATAAGGGTTGATTATGTAATCTTTGCTGATAATCGGAGACTCTTTTCCTACTTCATGCTATTCCATCCAGTATTTTGAAGTTCATAAAAAAATGCAAAATCTTAGAAAATAATATAAAAAGTTAAAACAAACAATAACACTCCTCATTTGTTACAAATAATTCATTAAATCAATGTCAATGACGAAACAAATAAATACTGCAATCTGTTATAATCCATTTTGCTTCAGATTAAATATCATTATCGTTTGAGTAAATAGTTGATTTAGTATTTATCTATAGACAACGGATTCTCATTAGCAGTTTTGTGGACAACACGTGCAAGACAGGTATGTTTACTAATTACTTAAATTTTGATAAATACCTAATTATATTTTGGTGATAATCTCACATTGTTGCCTTTTCGCAATGCCCGTAAAGGGGCATCCTGAGCATTGCCCTTTGTGGTTGAATTTCGAAAAGCTTCAGCAGTTTTAGCTTGAATATTTTGAAGTCAATAGCTTCAGTGGTCAATTTTCTTTACAAAATTTCGTCTTTTAATTTACCCCCTTAGAGATTGGGTATGCACATCAAAATAATATAAATTTTGAGAAATTTTGATAGAAAAAAATTATATACATAGATGATGTTTTAAGATTCTCCAATCTTGTACTTTCAATCCCTGTTTTGATTGTGTCACTGTTTCTTAATGGACT
This sequence comes from Charanyca ferruginea, assembly GCA_947361185.1. NCBI lineage: Eukaryota > Metazoa > Arthropoda > Insecta > Lepidoptera > Noctuidae > Charanyca > Charanyca ferruginea. The sequence continues at coordinate 23,302,749 of OX376059.1, read as the reverse complement.
TGGATGATACGGAGGTACTAGAAAGCGAAAAATAAAAAGTTTATTTACAAAAATCAGAACGTCTTCAAAAACTAAAAAATAAAAACTAAAAAATAAAAAATAAATATAAAAACTAAATATAGGCTATATGTTTTGTTTGTTGTTTTGTATTGCCACCGTTGCAAAGTTATTTGTGTTCTGTGCTAAAATTATTTATCACTTTTTCGTTTTTGAAGGCGGTTGTCTTTTAGAAATGAATATTAACAATGTAGTGTAGAGTTTTGCCTGTTTATCAAATAGCTTATTAGACACCACAAAAACCACTCATGCAGAATTCAAGTTGAACTTCAACCACAGAATACTTAATAGTACTACGTACAGAAGGGACACTCCCTTCCCCGCGCTATATCAGATACCGCACCCTCACCCCGCACTTACAGGGGCTAACCGCCGACTCTTTAGCCAGGGCGCTCAAAATCATAAGAACTGCAGCGCTGTAGGTACTGCTGACACAAACACACAATTTTGCGATTTATTTTGTTTTAAGTTTTATTTATTAGTTTTAATCTCGATGATTCATTTATTTTCCAAGTTTTCGTCGTTTTATAATAATACAATTAAAACTTCCGTAATAATAACATACCAACATTACCAGCTATTAATATTGCTCTCTCTCTTTATTGTCTTTGTTATGTACTTATGTCCCTTTCCTTCACGTTCTATTCATTCTTGGAATTGAAAAGTAGTACCCTACGCACTAACTTTGTCGCGTCGCCCCATTGCGTTGCCGCGTAATGGTACGGGGCGATCGTGAATTCCATATTTTGTAATTAGGTACCTTCATTTACCATTACTGATGAATAAATAAACCTCTTTACATAATAAATATTATAATATTACTTTTATGTCATTACAAATCCGAGTATTCATAAACAAATATCATTTATTTTATTTATTAGAAATAAATAATTGACCGCTCGGACAAGATTACTTATAATAATGCTTGAAACGTTCGGGTAGTTCCGTCGTCGTTCGGTTCGCCCGACGCAAAGCGCTGCACTTTCCGCGCCATTTTGTACGCCACGACATCCAACTGATTCAACCCTACTAAAATTCACGCACACATTTGCACGTGTACAGACGTCATTTGGTTTTGTAGTAGTAATAGGTAATTATTTTGCAAGTTTTGTATGAAGTGTCCGAGGTGTGCTTCAACTTAGTGACTCCGGTTTCTCGAGCAAAAATCAATGTATTTACAAGCACGTATAAGCTGTTGTGATTGGTTGTGGATAATTTAGTCAACCAATCAGAGCGGATTTACAATTTGATCACATTAATTTTTCACCCGAGAAACCGAGAGTTACCTACTCTCGTTACTGATTATAAGGTAAAATATATAACATCGATTGAAATAAATAATAAATGAAATAATAATTTTGATTGAATTTCAGGCCATAAAATGCAGTTACGTTTAGTATTGCTGTCAGTCCTCGGCTTAGCAGTAGCTACTCCGCTAGACTTCATAAAAATTAATGAAGCTGTGTTGATGCAAGGTAAGACTGTTAAAATAACATACATTTCGGAGTATAATATCATTATTTTCATAATCGACCTTCTTCTTCTTGGTATCGCTGGCACGACAGTCTTAAATTTGTTTGGCCTAAAACTTAGCCACCACTATGTCGTCGGTGGCAGCGCATAATTCACTCCGATCGCATGTTTTGGGGCACAGAGGACATGACAGGAGGTGGGGCATGGTTTGCAACTCGGCGCCACATGCACACCCTGCTGCTGCTCTGTCGAGGTAGCCACATTTAACGAGGTTGGCGTTACACCTTCTTACTTGGGTTCTTAGGCGGTTCAGGGACTTCCAGATGGGCCATGGAAGGTGTTATGGAATAATCGAGCTCATTTCTGCAAACGCCAACCCACAGTCTCTTAACTAATTCAATATGCCCAATGTTTAAATTAGTTTCCAGCAGTATTAGTTCAAAGTATAACCAAAACTTATGCTTAGAATATGTTTTGAAATACATCATCATCATCATCACTTCAGCTTACTAGTGGTCCACTATTGGACATAACTTCCCCCATGGCACGCCATTTTTTTCGGTCCTCTGCCTGCCGCATTCAGCCACCACCGGTTTAGAATTAATCAGGCTTCCATCATCCTCATCATGATCAGCCGAAAGACGTCCACTGTTGAACATTTATTTATTTATTTATAGTTAATTAACACGGTAATATACCAATTACATCAATTAACATAGAAACACTCGATAAAATATCAATGTAATTAAACTATACAAAGCAGTCAATATTGTGTCTTAAACAATTTTACTATATGAAACAGTGGACACCCTCGCATACTGTTTCTCACAGAATATCAGATATACGCGTTTAATTTTACTCCATTCGTCCGCAAACACATCACATTCAGGGTTGGCCGTCAGGAGGGCATTGAGCATCCTTAAGGTAGGACACACAGGCGATTCAGCTCTGGCGACCGTTCTGCAAGGCAGTTGCGCAAAAAGATTGTATCGGCGACTTTGGCGGTGACCGATGTATTTGTCAGGTACAAATAATCAAACTCAAACTCAACTCAAACTCAAATCATTTATTTCAAATAAACCATTTACAGGCACTTTTGAATTGTCAAGGAGTCAGTCAGTCAAAAAGTTGCAGCTAGTTCCAAACAGTAGGTTTCTATGGAGAAGAACGAGCAAGAAACTCCATGAACACTCTTTTAAAATCAATAGAATATTACAAATTTAGGTTACATCATTCATGTTGAATCTAGAGGTACAATGTGAGAACGATGTAACAAATTGTGCACGTTAAAAGAGGTCCTAGTGGCAATGAAATTAGACAATTCAAAATAAATTTAAAATAACCGAGGCAGCTAAGAGATGACCAGTCTCAACTGACGGCGCCCGTTCACGAACATGACGCACGGATCGGCACCATTTAGTTCAACCATTTTGAAGGGAACCAAATGATCCAACACATGCGCCACCATCAGCGAGACATTCAAGTGAGCATGACAAACACTCAACCGCCAGGGCATATTCAAGTCAACGAAAGACATCTCGTAAATGGTGGCTTTAAAGTACATAGTGCTCACATGTATGTGCTATGCAAAATTATATAATACTAATAGTTTGAGTTTATACAATGCAAAGATAATGTAGTTCTACATCTTCAGCAGCTCCAAAAAAATTGTCACCAATGCTAATCAATAAATCTATGAACCCTTATGGCTGTGGAGCTAGACCAGCATCCAGCCAAGCATTTTTATCAGTGATGTAATCATCCAATTTATAATATGCTCGGCTGCATAGTGTGCGTTTAATATAGGACTTAAATTTTGTCTCATTAAGTTGAACAATGTGGGGAGGTATTTTATTGTAACACTTTAGACAGAACCCCATGAAAGAAGAATCTACTTTAGCCAACCTGAAACCTGGTTGAACTAGTTGGTCCCTGTTTCTAGTACTATAGTTATGTCTGTCACTTCTTTTACCAAAAAGATGCAGATTTTTTCTAGCGTACATAATGTTTTCATAAATGTATTGACAAGGTACCGTCATTATGTTAATTTCCTTAAACAGTTCCCTTAGAGAATCGCGCATACGTAGATTGTAAATGGCTCTGATTGCTCTTTTCTGCAGAATAAAGATAGACTCGATGTCTGCAGCTCGCCCCCAAAGTAAAATACCGTAAGACATAATACTATGAAAGTAACTAAAATAGACCAGTCTCGCGGTATCCACATCAGTAAATTGCCGGATCTTTCTGACAGCATATGCTGCCGAACTTAGTCGTCCTGCGAGAGATGTTAAATGAGGACCCCATTGTAGCCTTGAGTCGAGCGTGATTCCCAGGAAAACAGTTTCATCAACGAATTCCAGTTTCTCTTTATTCAATACTATATCGCAATCACTACTTTTGACATTAGGTAAAGCAAATCTGATGCATTTCGTTTTTTTTCCATTTAATACTAAGTTATTGGCTGTGAACCAATTTTCGACCTGAAGTAAGGCGTTATTTACATTGTCGAGATTATTAGCCCGTCTATTTATCTTAAAAATTAAAGAGGTGTCATCGGCAAATAACACCATTTGTGGTTGGTTTTTGAATAAACGGGGAAGATCATTAATATAAACTAAAAAGAGGAAAGGACCTAATATTGACCCTTGTGGGACTGCCATTTCTACTTTTAAACCATATGAATTCACCCCATTTATTTGAACTTGCTGCTGTCTGTCATACAGATAAGATTTTATTAAACTAAGCGCAAGTTTACCCAGTCCGTAATGCTCAAGTTTCAAAAGTAACGTGTCGTGATTTACGCAATCAAATGCCTTGGAGAGGTCACAAAAAATTCCTATGGCATCTTGCGCCTCTTCCCACGCGGTAAATATATGTTTTAATAAAGTGACGCCGGCGTCAGTCGTACAACGTCCTTTGGTGAAACCATACTGATGCTCGTGTAAAATGCCATTTGTGTTAAAATGAACAAGCATCTGATTTAGCATTATCTTTTCAAATACCTTGCTGAAAACCGGCAACACGGACACGGGTCTATAATTATTGGTATCTTTACTGTCTCCGGATTTGAAAAGTGGTATGACCTTACTAAATTTCATTAGATCTGGGAAAACTCCCTGGTCTACGCACATATTAAATATTATAGCCAAATAAGGCGCTATTGTTTCAATTATAGATGTGCAAACTTTAATAGACATGCCCCACAAATCTTCAGTTAATTTTATTTTGATTTGCCGAAATGCTTTTAAGACTGTTACGGGGTTTATATGTTTAAATTGAAATTCTACCGGGCAGCCTGGAACGTTCGCTTTTAATAACGCAATTGAGACGTCAGGTGAGGAATTTAAAGCTTCCGTGGTTTTAGCTGGTATGCTAGTAAAGAAATTAACAAATTCATGAGCTACTTCTAGGTTAGAGCTTATGGGACCATGTGATGTCTCCAATGTATATTCAGTGTTACGAACTTTTTTCTTGTTAGTCTCGTTATTTATAACTTTCCAAACTGTCTTTATTTTATCGTCTGCCGATTTAATCTTATTGCTAATGTATAGGGCTTTAGCTACCTTGCAAGTATTTCTAAAAGTTTTAGAATAAGTAGTAACATACTTGTTGAAAGTATCTGTATTAATATAAGCCTTAAGGTCATACAGCTCAAACAATCTTTCCCTACTTTTTCTAATCCCCCTAGTTGCCCAGTCACTAAATATAAACTTAGGGCTAATATGTTTTACCTTTTTTTCGAAAGTATTATTAAATTCAGTCTCCACCACAGAAAAGAAATCATCATATAATTTATTTGCATTGTTATTATTATGGTCCAGAGCACTTAACTTATCATTTAGGGAACTATTGAATCTATTTAATTTACCAGTTGTAAATGGTCTAAATTGAATAATCGAATAATTGATTAATCGACAAAAAAGGTCGTGGAGCTCAGGACAGTCAATATCAACATAGTTAGGCCTCCCCCATAGAGTCACAATGAGCGGCAACCCGCCGCTTGCATCCACCGGTTAGGTACCTGCGACCTTGACGATGTCGTCGGTCCATCTGGTAATCAGGGTTAAACACTCAAAATTATTTAAAAAAAAAAACTAAAAATGGGAATTTGTTTGTCGTGAGTTGGTTTGGCTAGGAATAATTAAACCTAATTATAAAAAAGGGAAAATAAGAAGGCTAGCCAAATAATGCACTATAAGAAAAAAACACACCTTTCTCGAAAGCACTTCTTCTTTCTTTGTCGCACTGTTGCACAAACTAACTCCCCAGTACCTCGAACTTTGGTTGTAATGATCTCTTGGATTCTAATCCAATAAACGATCTGTTGGCGGATGAATGGACGAAGTTTTAATTGATATGTCAGAAGTACAGTGAGAGAAATTGAAATGAAAGTTGTACTTACCTAAACTTTGTTATGTTCATTTATTTAATACATGGAAAACCAACAGTTATACATAGAGTGAATTAAAAGTCGAGTAAGTAACATAAAGTCAATTACAGGTTCTCACAGTTAGAAATAAAATAATTTATAAAGATCTTAAGGATCATTAGCAAAACGCACAATACTTCTTAATAAAATTAACAAACAGCAGAAAAACACCGTTCCACCTTGGTACCACCACACACCGTCTTTGTGTTCTCCCTTTCTCTCTAATATGAATCTCTGTCTTTAGTTATTGTAAGTGGACTTATTTACTTTAAGTTAAATAAATAAAGAGGTAGAATTTATTGAGTTTTTCGTTCCTGAAAAACATTCAATAACAATAATTAAAATTACAGGTGTATCAACACGGAACAGTTTCCTCGAGAATTTGGTTCGCGGACTGCTGGAAGACTTAAGACAGACTATGCTGGCAGGATCTGGTGATGTACCAGTTCTCGATCCTTTAGAGCTTGAACAATTGCATTTAAATGAAGAAATTCTGCCTATACCCGGGTAAGAGGTTATTCAAGGACTATATGCTATTCTTGTGTTCTGTTTTTAAAAAATATTCTGGACTTTTGAACTGGCTTGAAATATTGAATGTCTTCATAATAGGTCTAAGTACTGTTTGTAAGTACTGTGGGGACTCCTTACTGCTTTTCATTGAAACACTGACTGATTTTTTATATTCTACTAGCACTTTGGTCGAGACTTCATCCGCGTGTATTTTCTAACGCATCTCTAATTTTTTATAGTAAAATACACCCTATAACCACTCAGGAGTAAAGTAGCTTCCTATTGGTGAAATAATTTTTGAAATTGGATGAGCAGATACGGAGATTACCTCCTACATATAAACAAATTTCACCTTTTCATAATATTAGTATAGATTGACGTGCGTACCACAGACCAGTACACAAGTGCTTATATAAGAAGACCAAACGCTTAAATAACGTTGCCGCCACACTAAGAATTTCTCCTGAATCGTGGATGCGTTTACAAACAAATACAAAATTCACATGTACGGTCACCAAAGGAGATAAGTGTCCATGTCGCCGGAAACAGTTGAAGTTTACTTAGAAACCGATAGGCTTTTATGAATAGAATAAAATACAATATATAGAGAATAAACAGTTCAATGATTTAATAAAATTTCATTTGAAAGCCCCCATTGGTTTCTGAGAAATCTTCAACTATTCCCGACGACATGGATACTTATCTCTTTTGCGTACTGTACATATAAATATACCCGGTATAACTATCTTTAGGCCATAATCATTTTGCATGGAATGTAGGTGAGTACATTAAGTTACAGGTGGAGTAGATAAAGATGAGCCATAGGTGATTCAGCTTTCTATTGAGCGTGCAATATTAACTATGTAAGAACCGACTAAATTTAAGTTACATAAAACGAATAATACGATAACGAATAACATTCAACTATGAATACATATTTTGTAATAATTTTAATAACAGAATCATAAAATTGAACAAAATTACATTTAATTTCAAATTAAATATACTATAATAGGCTTGCGTTTCACCGCAACTCACCTGATCTTAAGTGAAGATGCTGCACCCGTGCCATAAAGATACCCAGATTATATTAATAGAGAGGCGCGCAGTGAAGTAGTTATTACGTATGTGCCAATCCGAAACCGTGTTTTCAACCTTTCTCATTTTGTTCTCGTGTTTTCCAGTTCCCACGTCGATATCAAAGGCCTGAAGGTTTCGAAGCTAAGCTCATTCGAGGTTAACAGAATGGACATCAACTTGGCATCCATAATCCCTATACCTTTAAGATATCGCATCGAGTTCGACTTTCACGTACCTGTCCTGGAAATCGAAGCTGGTAAGTATGTTTTGGATGATGTGAATGATAGGAAAAAAGAATATGAAAATAAAATATTTTAGATTATTTGAAATTGATATATTTTACTGTGTTTCCAGAGGCATACTTTTTTGGTTGTCGTATATTATTTTCTAAATATACTCATATTTAAAAATACTTAACTACTAATCTTATCTTAGATATCCTATCTACAAATTTTCATCGATTTTGATTATTCATTGACCAAAATATGACTACACTACTTTTGTATGTAAGGGAAAGTCCTCATAAGAAGGCGTTATAAAATAATTGATTACTCAGCACACTCACAACATAGTTTTTAAGTAGTTGCTAGGTTGCCAGTATCAAAAAGTTTGTTCGTCTGTACAAAAAATATTGAACCATCGCAGGACACTTGGAAGATGTGAAACATTGAGACTATTTTAAACTCTGGCTAAAGTTAGAACTGGGACTACAGTTAAAACTCGAAAAAAAACAATTAAACTGTATTGCAGTTTATAAATTCAAAAACTGATTCTATTAATTTCTATTCCAGCTAACTACGACCTCTTACTTTCTGCAATGGGTACCAATATTTTCGGAAACGGCGATGCAAAGTAAGTTTAATATGTTGTTCCTTTTTTTCATTATATGCCAAACAAGCCAATACGAGTAGCCTATTTAATGTTGACGGCCAACTTGGACGCCAATTTCCGTAACTAAAAACATTCAATATTTAGTCGCAATTTCATCTCGCCGATAAAAATGTAGGCAGTAAATTGGAGGTATTTCTGATAAATTGAGAGCGAGCAAATAAGTTATAAATATAAATTCCCATTTAGTTGCCTGTTAAATGCAATAAGTTGAAGCAACAATGAAAGTTGCACTGTTTGAACAGAGTTTAGACGATGCAAGTAATAATTGGTTACTTCAATCTTATTGTATGCTCTAGGCACGACTAACTTGCATCGTGTAAATGAGGCTATGTGGATGGGTGCAGAGGAAAAGGAAGGCCGAAGAAAAGATAGGTAGATGGATTGTTTCAAGAAAGAGAATGAGTCAGTGATATCATGACGGTTGACAAGCGGGATGGGAGTTCATGAAAGAAGAAAAGGTGTTACGCCGACCCCAAGTAATGATATGAGATAAGGCAGGCAAGACAGGCAGGAAGATAATGATTTGACAGATCTTACTGAGATTAGAACGCGAAAGTTTTTATACGACACGGTGTGTTGCAGGTTCGAATTCCGCCCAGGATAAACATTAGTGTGATGAGCACTTGTGTTTGCCTTGTGTCTGGTTGTTGTTTATCTATATACGTATCTATTTATGTATTTGTGTATGTATCTACATATATCAGCTGGCTGACGCACTTAGTACAAGGTCTGCCTAGTTTGGGGTTAGATGGCCGTGTGTGTGTGTGTGTATATTATGATTATATTATATTATTATTATATTATAAATACGAAATTTGCCCGACACAAATTGGTATATGTACTTAAGTGTTATTTTTTGTTTTCAGAATCAATTTAATTGAGCCAAGAGTAACTGGTACTTTAGTCATGGGCCCAAGAATTACCATTGGTAATGGTCTGTTCCTTCAAATCACGAGCAGCAATGTCAATTTATCTTTGAAGAGTTTCGAGGTAAGAATCCTAATGTATTACTTCAGTCAAAATAAACCAACTTAATGTAAAAAAATCTCGTTTCTGTAATTTTTAATGATTTTAGTTATTTTACGCTGATTATTTTAATATCGTTCAAATGATGTCGTGATGGCCCCGTGATCAAGGCGCCCGCCTCTCATGCTCAGCACGCGTAGCTTGACCACGCGTCATGCTTACGCGTGCAGGTTGTGGGTACGCAAAGGGGCAGCGAATTCACGAAACCTATACCATTTCAGTCAAGAGTTTTAAGAGCTTTTGAACTCCACTTACATTTTACTAGCTAGACTTTAGAATAGACTCGAATAGTTCATTTGTTTGTTAAACATAGGTTTACACATTAAAAAAGATGTTAAACATTTAAATAGTGCATTAAGCTTTGCCAATAATGACATACAATTATTATTATTTTTATACATTATATTAGACATACTATAAGGAACTATAAGGAACAGGATAATCAGGGTTATAGGGAATTATTTATCAGGAATAAAAGAAATATACACACCTACATCTAAGAGCTCTTACACACGAGCGGCATGTTGACAACGGCAGAGGTAACTGCTGTCGTCGACGTGTCGGCGGCAACCGCATACTAAGAGTGCTGGTGACGGCTAGCTGCCGCTGATCTTTGATGTTGGCATGGCGACGGTTGCAGCTGACGAGTGTCGACGGCTGCAGTTACCTCTGCCGTTGGCAACATGCCGCTCGTGTGTAAGAGCTCTAAGTGGATTCAGGCGTTTAGAAACTATGGCGGAACTAAGGAACTCACATACGTACAAACATGAGCCCCGAAAACATAATCCTAATTTTTTTGGGTAGTCATGTAGGTACTAAGAACTTCTTTTGCTTTTCAGTCTCAAATCAATGGATTGATGAATGACCCTGCAATGTCAGAGTTTATCAACACATTCTTGAGACATCTCGTTCCAGAATTACTGGAGATGTATGAGGTAAGGTTACATGGTATTTTTAAGGTATGATGGAAAGATACTCATCCTCCACTGAAAAGGGAAGATCATTCAACAAGACAGATGTTGTGTCTGGTAGGCTAATGTCTGACGGGAGCGGTGAATGCTTAGGTGAATCCCACAAATTCGGTGAGGAGATTATTGTCTGGCAACTGACGTTTTTAATTTCCTCTTTCTTTTTACAGGACGATATCACTACGTTCTTGAGTGACACCGTGCGAGAGGTTGGAAACGACCTTTTATTTGATTTGGATTTAGCTGGAATCCTTGGTTAACTGAAGAACCATTACAAGAATAATGCACTAAAATATTTATATTTAAGACTAAGATTATGCAATTTTAAGTCATGATGTTTATAGAGTGACTAAAGGGCAGGCGCAGACTGACGGCACGGTGCGGTAAGGGATTTTTATGTGGCGATACATAATATACCTTAACAATATGAGATTTTAGTTGAAATTTCAAACACGTACCGACACAACACCATCTAGCTTTTGATTTTGTAACTTTAACAATTTGTATTATTTAAGTTACAAGATAAGTTGTATCAAGTTGATATATTATGGAGGATAGGAAAAGTAAGAATTTTAAATACAGTCGAAGACACATGAAACTTTTGGAACCTCTGGAGGGGAGGGGGGGGGGGACTTTTCCTACCTGTCCCCTTTTTGCGTCCGACTTGACGCCCTTGCCGTGCCGTGCCGCCAGTGTACCCTTAAACTGACACCTACTTACGAGAAAGATTTTGTAAATGTATGATCTACAATTTAATAAAAATATAATGAAACACACATTTTTTATTTAAGAGTATTAGAAAAAAATGTTACAGATTATGTATTACACGCTAGCGTTGAAAATGAATTACCAACACGAATAAAAGTTAAACGACATGAGAAGAACTAATAAAACAACTATTACAGTCCTTTAAAGTTAAGGGCCTACGAGTAACTGATTATTTTTATTAATATTAAATAAAAAACTTACAGTTTACAATGACGTTGAAAATTTCATTTTTTAACGCAGCGGCATCTATGTAAATGTTTGAGCAATTTAGGTGTGTTACGATCATTTATTGTGGTCACTGTGTAACAAACTAGATGGCAGCACTTTACGTATCCCAAAGATTTACTATATGGGACTAATTTCATAAAACTATTCTTGATAAAATATGTATTTAAAAGATTGTCTACCTAATTATAATTCATAATAAACAAAACTTTGGCAAGTTTTAGGGGTGCAGTAACAATAATAAATAAATCAGTTTATTGCAAACATGTTGTATCTATAGAAATAAAGGAAACATGTTTCATGTAAGCGGCATACAGGGATAATTAAATAAACTCGTATATATAACACATTAAACATATAACAGGGGCAATTCTAATAACTTTAAAAATTAACTACATTAATCATCTACATTTTTGACAAGATTTTGATATCGACTTTTGCTGAGATGAAACTATGCCGAGATTTTGAACATTTTTAGTTACAGAAATTGGGTTTCAGATTATTGTGGCCAGAATTTAAGGAAACCTGTGTGTAGGCAAGCATTGACCATAATTATAATGATGATGACAATGATAATACTGCGTCTGCACCTAGAATACATGCGTAGATACCCGAATATAAAGTTAGATCCTACCTCATACAAAAAAAAAATGTTTGTTATTGTGTTTTTTAATTACCAGAATAAGGCAACCGTCACACTGTCGGAAATTCGAAATAACGTGAACGATTTTCGCGCTTACTACTATAAAAGACGGTTGTTAAACCAACATAAAACGAAACACAATATTAGGATTTTGATACATTATATCGTAAAATGTAAAATTAACGGGTGTCTGGGTTCATAGCTATAGTAAAATTTTCATTATGGGCTCAGTTATGAGGATAGAGTTTAGGGCAATGGATGTCTTTCGTTGAATTTCAGTTTTCGTTACTATTTTGTTCATAAATACTTAATATTTAATATCAATTGTGGAGGTCTGCTGTATTTCCGCAATCTTCCCATTAAGTAAATTAATCTTTACATTAATTGTAATAGGTATATTATTGATTTCAAAAGAGTGTACATTGAGTTTCTTGCTCGTTCTTCTCCATAGTAACTTACTGTTTGGCACGAGCAACTAGCTTCTAACTGCCTGACTCTGACAATTCAAAATTACCTGTAAATGATTTAATTGAAATAAATGGTTTGGAGTTTGTGTTTGATTATTCAAATGCAATTGCTGAAAACCCGAAGACCATTATTGCCATAAATAAATTGATTGTTTTTTATTTAGTTATAACATTTCATCTGTCGAATGACATACATTGGAAACTTTAATTTTGTATAGTTTTGTAGCATTATTTTAATTTTACAAATGTGACTACACATAATTTATTTACCTAATAAACAACATGGCTCCATATTATAAGCAAAGTAGGTAATAAGTAAATTATATGTGTTTGACACTTTGGTGATCATTTACTATAAAAGGCAATATAAAAAACTAGGTATTTTTAAGTTATATTTTATTATATCTGGCGTAAAATTAAACATAGGTAATCCTATGTACTATGTTGTCACAGCACATTGCAGTCAATGTTTGCGCCTTACAGTTTCCAGTCATCGACTATGCACCGTGGGAGGTTTTACATACGGGAACGAACTACGATAAGATAAAGAAGATTATTCAGGTTATTCACTATTATTTCAGGTAAAGTTACAATAATACGACTGACTCTGTCAGTATGTCAGTGCAATAATGTCATATATATAAACAACTATGGTCTAATATAGTTAAACTATACTTATATGTCTAGAATCTTCCAGAGTGTTATATTTAAAGGTGCCAGATATATGCCAAATGCATGACAAATCAAACTTACATATTATATCCAATTGATTCTGACCTCCAATTTTATAGGCTTTTCTGACAGTGTAAGGTTAGCCTAAGCTGGAAATTATAGCTGGTTAATGTAGTCGGACGTACTTTCTCAGTTAAACTAACTTACGTCACTGAAGCGTTACTTTAGTCGGAGCTAGTAGTGTTTGCTTAATTGAATCTCTGCTAATTCGACTCCACATTAGCGCTTGTCTGAATGAAGTTCTTGAAAGTCGAGTCGGAGTTGTAAAGTTTTGTTTTCAATGCCATTTGGGACTTAATTGATGATTTGTTTGGGATAATGTTGCTTTTCGCTTGGTAGGTATTCCTTAAATTATGTAAATATTGTATTTTTAAACCCTTAGCAGGATATGGACTGAAAGAGTTTTGAATATAAAGGTGGATGGATGGAGAGGGATAGGAAGGCCATAGAAAAGATGGATGAATTGTGTGAAGAATGATATGAATGTTATGGGCGTCAGTAAAATTAAGACGTTTGACAGAACGGGTTGCAAGAAGAAAACGTGTTGAGTCATACACAAGTAACATGGGACAAGGGCATGAAGATGAAGAGAAACCCCCAAATGAGTTGGTATGGTATGATATAACAGGCTTGTGTCCGCAACTCTACATCTCGGCGCGTATTTTAATAAAAATAATATTATTTATTTCGGGTAACAAAAGACCCATAACACATATACCTTACAGACTAACATGCATATTTATAAAAAAAAACACAAAAATACTAATTATCTATTGTACACGAATAGACGGCGTCGTGTTGCGCTGCGTGGTGTCGCGTAGCCTTCCGCGGAATCGCCGATACACGACACCCTTCGGCCAAAACTCTTCCTTGAGGAAGGTCTCAATATAATGTGTCGGGATTCGCACCACAAATGATTTGAAGTTCGTGTTGTGGCGCGACTCCAACTTCTCGACCCTTTAGGTCCAGCTGGTCTTCGTTCGAACATACTCCACGATCTCCTCAAGCTTCGTGGTGTGATGTAGTCGGGACACATAAAGCTGCGTCGTAGGTGTTGCCGGGCGCAGCATATTGGGTCCTGCAAGCGCGGTCCCGCACTGGTTCCGACTTGGAGCGGTGTACTTGTTGGGACTTCTCAACAAGTACACCGCTCCTAGTCGGAACCAGGATCGAATGATTTACTTCTCAATACGTACTTACGTATTGAGAAGTAAATCATTCGATCCACCCCAGCTCTTAGATAAAGGCCAGCAGCGCCTTGACGTTACTGGTGATATCCCGTAGGTTACCTGGGCTATCGAACTTTGCCCTGTATGAAGCGACCTCAGGGCAGTTCAGACGCACAAGGGATGCCACGCCCAAATGGGTTGTGTGAAATATTTATGATACAGCAATAAGGGATGAAAACCTACGATCATAGATGGTGGGTAATAGATATGACTATTTTTTCTTACTCCTCCGCTGTTTTTTTAATTTTTTTTTTAATTTGCGGGATCCATGACTGTTGTACCTAAGGTTTCTCCGGGAGTCGTCGAGTTTCATTGCCTCGACGCTTTTCTAGTGGTCGCCACTGTTGATTCTGGCTTTCCAGAGTTGCAGTGGTTTGGAAATAGTGTGGCGATATGACTATGGTTGAAGAAAACGTCTTATCTCTTTCCAACTATATTGGGATATCGATGATGACATCAATAAAATGGCGAGCAGCGAACTCCCAAGTTAATTTTATTATATTCCTTTACGAAAAACCAGCAAAAGGTCATGTATAAAATAAAAGACATTGCTCATTCTCCCTTGGCGCAAAACTTGCCAAAGCTTTGTCAACGCTGAAATGGAAAAATTCCATTTTAGCATCCAATCTTTTGAATTTATTTCTTTGAAAATTTTTCGAAAGTGGTTCTCGGAGTTTCAAACTACTTCCCGCTTGTTCCGGATACCGCGTTCATTGTGCTTTAGGGCTGACTAATTGTGAAAACTGTGGAAGCTAAATTATGTACACAGAAATTGGGGTGATTTTGTGCAATCTTAATAATTGGTCTCACTATAATTAAACTCCATTTCTATCTGTCATTTACCGACAAATGGGTCTTGACTTTGATCATTAGGTACCCGAAATTCTTTTATTTTACTCAATGTTATCGGTAAAATTAAACTTTTCACGTCGTTTAGTTACGTTTTGTAAATGCGTTATCTCACAATAAAGGATAGTTCTGAGTGGAAAAAATAAAGATCCCGAGTTAACCTTGAATATTCGTCGAAAATGCGTTCTACGTTGTGGTGACTTTTAACCAGCAATAAAGTGGGTGTTATCAAAACAGTCCTTTCAATATTAGTAAAAGCTACCGGTTTTATTCTTTTATTTTCCGTTTTTATTAAATAAAAAGTTATTAGTGTAGTCATTCAAAGACTCATTAACTTTTTTTTCCTCAGATTTCTTATTCTTAAATTGTAAAATAAGTGTAGGTTTTTATTTCAAAATAAATAAATCCCACATCATTTCAGCAAATGCTGGCTTACATAGACTTTCTCCGAGTTTCATCACAACAACTTCACAAGTGAAGGCAATACGTTTATAAGTACGTAGGTACAGTGGCGTGCCTAGGGGTTAAAGTTAGGGCAAGCCCGACCGATTTAAGAATAAAACCCCGACCAATTTTCAATACCTATCAGAGGTATAAATTAGAAGACTACATCAATGATAAAAATGCTTGGCTAAATGCTGGTCCTGCTCCACAGGCAGTTTAGGGAATTTCCTAATTGGAGGAATGTTGTTTCCTACCCCTTTTTTTTATTGACATGAGTAACGAGTATCGTTATGATTATACACAAATATTTATTTTAATTATTTTTTCGACATTTTAGAAACATTGGAAACCTTAGTTTTGTATAATTTAGCAGCATTGTTTCAATTTTGTAAATGTGAGTACCATGGAGCCATATTTTAAGTAAATTATTATGTGTTTGACTTAAATGAGCATGGCGGTTGAGAGAATTGTCATGCTCACTCAAATGTCTCGCTGGTGGTGGCGCGTGTGTTGGGTCATTCGGCTCCCTCTAAAATGGTTGAGCTGAATGGTGCTGATTCACGCGTCATGTTCGTGAACGGGCGCTGTCAGTAGAGATTGGTCAACTCTTAACTGCCATGGTTTTTATCTTGATTATTTTTTATATTTTGTATTTCTAGATTACCTTCATTGTTTTCACATATAGAAGCAACAAGAATAATGTAAGCAGTATTTTGTAAAAACCTGAGTTTAAAAGAGTGTTCGTGGAGTTTCTTGCTCGTTCTTCTCCATAGAGACCTACCTACGTTTTGGAACGAGCAACTAGCTTCAACTTTCTGTCTAACTGACCGACTCCTTGACAATTCAAAAGTGCCTGTAAATGGTTTAATTGAAATAAATGCTTTGACTTTGACTTTGACTTTGTATTTCCTTTTTGTGTTTTTTTTCTATCGTCTCATATTATTGATAGCAAGCCCGGCTTATATGGAAGGCACGCTACTACGTAGGTATGACATAGAAACAATACAGTACGGTCAACGTAACTTGGCGCGTCTGAAGTTAGCCGATTAGCTGCGCAGTAGACAATTTCGTTCCTAAAAGTTCCATTGCGCAGCCAAACAGCTAACTTCAGACGCGCCAAGTTACGTTGACCGTATTGTACATAGCCATTGAACTAAACAGAAGTTCTGATGAAATCATTGCTTCACATACTTCTTCGTTTCACCTGGACTTATTCCAATTCATTCAAGTAAGCTTTAATATTGAATAGCTAAAAATATATAAAAAGTAGCCTTTGCCTACAGTTTCGCTGGCATCTCAAATACCTGCCAACCCTGTGACATGATATTGCATGAGTTTGCAAGCCGGTCTTCAGAGACAGATAGTAGCGGGAACTAAGTCGGCCTGCGATCCTTGAAGAGCCATCCGTTATTCATGTTTTAGTAGAAAATATATCCCAATTTACATACAGACATAGCCTAAGAGTTTTTTTTTACCAATCATAGGCATACGTTTGACCACTATCTCACCTGATAGGAAGCGATGATGCGGTCTAAGATGGAGCACGCTTGCCTAGAAGTAACTTATTCACTCTTGACTTAAAGACTCCCAGGTTGTAGCTATCAGGAAACACAGACTCAGGCAGGGAATTCCACTCCTTAGCAGTACGCACAATGAATGTGTTCCCAAAACGTTTTGTGCGTATGGGTGGGATGTCCACCATGTACCGGTGGCGCATTGCCGTACGTCTAAGTATGGGTATTAATTTGGATGGATGGCGAGGGAGTGGAAGGCCAAAGAAACGATGGATGAATTGTGTGAAGAATGATATGAATGATAAGGGAGTCAGTGAAATCATGACGGTTGACATGACGGAATAATAATAATAATATAATAATAATAATATGTG
The DNA here is from genome assembly GCA_947361185.1 of Charanyca ferruginea. Lineage (NCBI taxonomy): Eukaryota > Metazoa > Arthropoda > Insecta > Lepidoptera > Noctuidae > Charanyca > Charanyca ferruginea. The sequence continues at coordinate 23,285,070 of OX376059.1, read as the reverse complement.
GGGACATTTTCACACAAGGCCATCTGACCCCAAACTAGGGAGACCCTGTACTACGGGTGTCAGACAGCTGATATACATACACAAATACATTTTTAAATACATACATATATAGATAAACAACACCCAGACACAAGGTAAACTCAAGTGCTCATCACACAAATATTTACCCTGGGCGGGAATCGAACCCGCAACACGCTGTGCAGCAGTCGATCGCTCAGCCACTGCGCCAACCGTGTCGTCAATGGAAGAAGAACACATGTTGCGCCGACTCCAAGTAACATGGGACAAGAGCAGGAAGACGAGATGATACAGACATAACCTGTAGTGATGTTCAAATATCTCCCTCCCTGGATTTAGGTGAAAATTGCTGTCATCCTACCTATCACTCTCATCATCTGCCTAGCCTTTTCCCAACTATATTGGGGTCGGCTTCCAGTCTAACCGGTTGCAGCTGAATACCAGTGTTTAACATAGAGCAACTGCTTATCGGACCTCCACAACCCAGTTAGGTACTGGGTAACACGATACCCCTTGGTGAGACTGGTTGTCAGACTTTCTGACTACCCATAACGACTGCCAAAGATCTACAAATGACAGCCGGGACCAACGGCTTTACGTGCTTTCCGAGGCACGGAGGGAACTCGAAAGGGATGGTCACCCATCCACATACCGACCGCGGCTAGCGTAGCTTAACCTGTGACTGATCGATCTGTATGGCTTTTACTTAGCCACGAGCTTCTTCGACCTATCACTCTATACTATAATAATAATAGTCGTTTATTTCTCCCAAAAAGGTACAGTTTTGGTACTTAGTATCTAGGTTACAGGTAGATTCAGACAATTGTGTGAGCTGTAGTTTATACCCACTGGGTTCGGAACCTGCAGTGCTATTCTGTTACAATATCCCTCGGTGAACACCTATACTCCATTTACAATAAGATTAGACTTTAAAACAAAACTTTTTTACAGTCCCTTCAACCGATTTTGCCGTCTATCCCGTAGGCTTAAGGATGACATTAGAGGCAAAAAAAGTGGTTACAATAACAACTGTTTACTGCAGCTGCCATTTGTCAAGCCATCAACGCAATATAAGTCAAAATCGGTTGAACGGACTGTAAAAACGGTTTGTGTATATGTCTAATCTTATTGTAAATGCAGTGTAGATGAAGTGAGCTGTCATCCGATTGTGGTGCTTTGTAAATCTCTTGCATCGGGACAGATGACAGCTCACTTCACCTAGATGTTCAGCGAGGGAGATTGTAACAGAATAGACTACTGTTTAACAGATCTCCCGGCTCACACACTTAAAATTACAATATTAAGTTGCACTTACGTACTACAACATTGAAAAAGCGCCAAGTATTGAGAGGAAGAGAATTAATAGTCAAGCAGATATGCTATGTGTGTCTATAATGAGGTATTCACAGTATACTCTACTTATTTCACAAAGAATTCTCTTAATTCTTCCACACAAACCTTAAGGAAATGTTATTATTATCAGTGTTAGAGACTGAAATTCCAGGGTCGCTAGATCTACATAAATTGAAAAAAAAAAATTCAGTGTGTACTTATGTACGCGCGTGAGAAGTTATACTTCTTCGAGTCACAAAATAGCAACGAAGGCAGTAAGTAGTTCAGCATGTACGTCAGAGATGGCGTTGTTTACAATTACTCCCGTGAGAATTTTGTGTGACGCTGTGCGCGCGCATCGTAAAATTTCACTCTCATCATTTTTTCATAACGCGCCTAAAGAAGTATAACTTCAAAAACCGGTTAGGTGCTTCAAAACAGTTTTCAGTTTTTTGCCTTTAGGTACTTGTGCTACATGACATAATTACTTCTTGAGAAGTTACATGATTCAAGGTCAACGGAAGGTACCGTGTAGGTTTTGATTCCTTTGCGAGTGTCAAAATGCACGACATAAATGGAACATAAATGGCCGGATCTTTTGACTGCGTTGACTTAAAAATTAGTTTTTTTGCAGACCTGAGTATTTGTTACTAATTTCATTTTGTTACCTCCACGCGTTCCTGAAAAACGGGTCTTGACAATCGTACAGATAGATGGAAAACGAAGTAATCCTATAAGGGTTCTGTTTTTTTTTTGTTTTGAGGTACGGAACCCTAAAAAGAACAAACACAAATTCTTTATTTGAGATAGCATGATCCAACGGTAAAAGCTATTTTTAAGACAACACTCATTTATCATTTAACTCTGGGCCAGAGAGGGGACGATCAGATATCCCTGAGACCTTTAAAATGCCCGCTTAACAATGCTGAAATAAGAATAGAAAGAGAACATTAAAACTGGTCGACTCACTTTAACGTAAGCGAGTAAGGTAACACACCGGTGTATATCTCCCGCCTGCACTACACCACTAAGGCGGAGGACATCGTGGAGTACGTGCGCCGAAAAATAAAGTACACGTCGAGGGTGCAGTTACTGGAGTCGCGCCGCAACGTCAATTTCAAGGCGTTTGTGGTGCGAGTACCGAATTGTTTCCTGCCCCTCGTCATGGAAGAAGACTTTTGGCCGCAGGACGTGGTGTTCCGTCGCTTCCGCGGGCAAGTGCCACAGGACAGCACACAGTCAACTTAGTGCAATTTAGTGAAGTGCTACTAACATAGTCTTAGGTCGTTTCTATTAACACAAGGTTGAAATTATAAAATATGTATGTTTAGGTTAAGGTATTTATCTATGGGCCTATGCAGCCTGAAATAAATGAATTATTATTATTATTATTATTATTAAACCTGATACCTGAAAAATGACGCAGCATTGGAGCAACAAGGAATTCCTTCTTACCAAGGAATAGAAAAAACTAGTGGAAGTACCCACACACAACTATCTTGCGTAAGTCACAATTATGCAAAAAAAAATATGTAACATAATATCAACAATAATTATTTTATATGAACAATACATAAAATTTTGACGAAAAGCTTATTTCTTGTTCATACAAAATTTAGACTTATAACAACTGACGGAGGTTGTTATAATTTTACAAATTGTGACACTTCCGCTTGTTTTGCCTATTCCGTGCTTCTTACCGATTTATTGCTCTATACACTCTCAAAGTTTCCATAATGTTTAAAATAAACTGAATTGGACTCTAGGATCCTGGAAATTTTTTATGTAATTAATTACCTACAGTACTTCGTACACATGGCAAGGATGATCCTAAAAATTTAGAGAAGCCTTAAATTGTATATGGTCAAGTGGCAGAAAAGCCATGACTTTTCACCAACCCGATGAACAGACATGGTGAAAGAGGTCTGTATATTGAATTTCCAAACATCTGTCCGCATGTCCGAAAACCGTTCAGTATGAGGAGCGATGGACGGCAATATAACGAGCTTAGGTGGTCACGGCCCTCAGTCATTAGGATACGAAGAAGGAGAAGCCAATAAATTATATTTACAGAAAAATCAAACACAAAATTCCAAAATGCCACAGGTTTAACTAACCATTAAATAATCCCAACTAAAGCTAGATTATACAAGCGTGTAGTATTCAAAATTGCACAATTTGAGCACGAGTATGTTTATACTATTTTAATACACGCATTAGTTGCGGGTGCAGGACTAATGGTGGAGGCACACTGAGTGCGGTCCTGAAGCTGCAATTACTAAAATTTCAGGTCCTGCCAAAACATTTTCTTTCTACCATTTTTCGAAGTAATCTTTATGATTGTATTTGATTAATTTAAGGCCACTCTAAGCATAGGTTGTGGATACTGCTATTGGATAACAATGTAACATTTTTGGCATATTTAATAAATTTGACGTAATAGGGTATACACCCATTTTTGCAAAGTGTCTCAACTCAATTCTGTAGTGCTAATATGGCACCAAAAAAAAAACAAAAATTTTATTCAATCGATAAGTGCCATAAAAATGCATCTAAATTTTAAATTTTTAAATTTCGCGCTTAGTTTGACGAAAACGCCTCGTAGTGGACGCCATATTGCTCTACGGAAATTATGTCAGTTCGCTGAGTAACAAATGCGCTGATGTTATATATGATAATTGTATATAATTAAAAAATTATTACTATAATATTTTGTAATAGGTGTAATAATTAAAAAATTACGTAGGTTACGAAAATAATAAAAGTACAAAGCCTATATACGCCAAACGGTTGACTGACAGTTAACATTTTTTTGTTTACACAGCCGTACGGCGTAATAAAATGGCGGCTACTATTTCATGGTGTTATAATACAGATTAAAAAAACTGAAAACTTTGAATAGAATTTAACAATTTATTTTGTGATTTTATGAAGTAAAACTAACATTTTCCGACTTTTTTTTTGCCGAAACTATCTGAATAATATATTTATAGATTTTTTCTTATTTATAGAGTAAAATACCCTATTACTTCAATTATTAGGATATTGTGGATAGTTGCAGTGGTTTGGGTATAATGTGGCGGGCTGGATCCAGTAAAAAAAATAATTGTGCATTATTTTGTTAGGCAGAACCGTAGTACTATTAAGTATTCTGTGGCAGAACTTTGCATAAGTGCGTAAACCCTTGTGGAAATGACAGTCGAGGTTTTTTATGTGAAGTATGCATCTTGTATTCATTTTCACACATAGTAAAGTAAGATCGATCAACGATCTTCAATGTTCCGGGTAAGATTCAAAATAGCATGGAACAAATATCTCTGCACAAAAGCCAATCACTCAATTACTGCGTTAATTGGGTCTCCTATAGTTTTTAGAAAAGTTTAACAACCGCATTATTATCCTTTGATTTTATGACAAAGTGCACATTTCCACGTATCCTGCAGCTGTACCCAGTGTGTACCAGTCTTAAATCGTTTAGCCTGAGGCTCACTCTGATACCGTGGACAATTGAATTGTAAATGCTTAGCTTTGTTTGTAAAGGGAAATTATTTTAATGTTTGTTTGGAATATCGTGGTCGCGATTAACATAATTTGTTGGACCATTCTGTAATGTGCTTACTTCTCATACATGAGGGTCTATGGACAAGTACCTATGTGACTTTTTAATTAATATTTACTTTCAAGTTTATCTTGGACATCACGGACATTGGTGAAGTGCTGACATTGATGAAGGAAAACATCGTGAGAAATCCTGAACTGCAAATTTACTATTTTTTCATTAAATGAAACGTGAGTATTGTTACATATTTTAGATTGAGAACAACGGGTGTGTGTACTGTGTTGCCGGGTTCATCCGACTAGTTTCGATGGCAAAGACTGAGGACATCGTGGAGTATCTACGGGTGAAGACCAACTGGACCTTGAGGGTGGAGAAGTTGGAGGCGCGCCATAACACCAATTTCAAGTCGTTCGTATTGCGAGTTCCAACTCAACATTTGGTGACCTTCCTCAAGGAAGAGTTTTGGCCGAAAGGTGTGCTGTATCGGCGTTTCCGCGGTCGGCTACGTAACACCTCGCAGCGTAACATGACGCCGTCTCTTCGTGTGCAGTAGTTTTTAAGTTTATTGTTTTGAAATATGTATTAGTATAAAATTATTGTTTTTATGCTTATGTATGTATTGTGTTTTATGGGCCTTAGTTGCCTGAAATAAAGGATTAATAATAATAATAATACGACCACCTTTCTCAAGGAGTTCCACAGGATGACACACCGCCCGTCGTGACACAGTGAGTTAATCCGTTGTTCTCAATCTATAATGTGAAAAGTTACTAGCTATTTCCTGCGACTTTGTCCGCGTAAAAGATGGTTATTGGGGATGCAAACGAAATCTCGAAATAGAAAGTAACCTATGTCCTTTATTGGGGTTCAAGCTAGGATTGTACCAAATTTCAACAATAGCAATTCAGTAGTTTAGTCGTGAAAGCGAAACAAACAAAACTGGAAATAAGTCTGAAATCGCCAATCCATCTTGAGCAAGCGTTTTGATCAATGCTCGAGCCTTCTGTGTATAAGAAGAGGTATTTGCCCTGCAGTGGGACAATCACGGAATGGGACAATAATAGGTTGGTTTTCTCTTCTGTAATGTTTATTTCGAACACTTCGAAAAACTTTACATAACACTGATTGAGCAAGCGCTGCAACCTTCAACAGCCGTAAGGGTCCAAGTGTCCAATACAACGATGGATATTAATTGATTTGAATCTGTAAATAAGACAGAAATTCCTTGTCGTAGCTGTCTGCGATGTGACGTTGCATTGCAAGAGAGCTTTAGAGATGGTACATATAGATGCGTTGCGTTGCGGTTCCGATCCAGCCTGTCCCCTTGCTGTCCTACCATTGTACCGCTGGGGGTGCCATTAGCGTGTAGTCGCTTAGTTTGTAAGTTCTTGTGCCCTGGCTGGAGGCCCTAAAAATAATATTTTTTAAACCAGCACAGGAAAGTCCGGTTAAGCAGGCAGGACCTTCCAGGTAGACGTGCGAGATGTATATCAGGAAAAAAAGTTGCGTTGCATCGCCTCATCTTACTACCGCGGCGTGAGGTGTCCATTTTGCTTACCATCGTAAACGTTGCTTATCTTTTGTGACGTCATACCGTCAAAATGCGCGGCGTGATGCACGTCTTCTGTTTCGTTTTTAGGTGTCTCGGTTTAGTAATTTTTGCTACTATGTAGATAGAACTTTACTACCCGAGAGGACTTGGAATTGCGGGTACTTATCCACACCAGTATTATGACCATGCATAAAGAGTACAATGCCTTCATAAACTTTTCATTGTTGCACTGTAGTTGGTTGAACTTTGCAACTGAACTTTTGTGTACATTGTGTTAGAAAGCAACTCAAACTAGATGATTTGGAGCCCTGTATTTTGAGAATTTTGAGCTTGGATTTGGAACTCGTGGCTATGTTAAAGCCGTTCAGATCGATCGGTCAAAGGTTAAGCTACGCTAGCCGCGGTTGGTCTGTGGATGGGTAACCATCCCTTTCATACCCAGTTCCCTCCGTGCCTCGGAAAGCACGTAAAGCCGTTGGTCCCGGCTGTCATTTGTAGATCTTTGGCAGTCGTTATGGGTAGTCAGAAGCCAGAAAGTCTGACAACCAGTCTTATCAAGGGGTATCGTGTTACCCAGCAACTGGGTTGTGGAGGTTCGATAGGCAGTCGCTCCATGTAAATCACTGGTATTCAGCTGCGTCTGGTTAGACTGGAAGCTGACCCCAAGATAGTTAGGAAAAGGCTAGGCCAGTGAACGGAATGTTTTATTTCCGTTCACTGGGCTAGGCAGATGATGATGATTTTGAGAATGTTGATGGTAAACAAGCGAACGACCATGTTAAGTGTTCCCAGAGGCCTGGCAGATGCATTTCCTTAATAGGTGTGTGCCTCTTATATTGGTTCTATGAATTACACCGTACCATAGATATCCGTGCACCGTACACATACCCTTCAAACCAAAACTCAGCAACGCTGCTTTGCGACAGAAATATCGCAGATATCCCGGCGTGTCATTATACGGAAAATATGAAAAATAATAACAACCTTTGTCTGTTGTAATAAGTCTTAATTTTGTGAACAACAAATAGGCTTTTCGTCAAAATTGAATGTATTGTTCATATACAATTAAGACTTATCAACTCACGAAGGTTGTTATTAATTTTAGATATTTTTCCGCATAAGTGTGTCGCGCGGTATACGGCGGGGCGTGTCGCTACTGTACGGTGTTTGCGTGGGTACTTTTAAGGCCTACGCAGACCGGGACGGCATGGCAAGGGATTTAAATTTTTACTAATGGAGATTCAAACGTATCGATATAGAAATACGTCGTCAATTGCTATGCTTTTAAATTTAATGATGCCGTGGCATCGAAAGGGATTTCATTGCACGGTGTTGAAAGACGCGCCACGGGCTCCCGCGGCGGGATGCCGTGGCGTACTGCGGTAGGCAACGGTATGCCAAGGACTCCGGCGCTCGTCGTGACATACCGCGGGGTGAGGCGGGGGTAGAGAAGCGGGAAATGTACACCATTTGCGCACTAAAAATATCGGGCAGCAGGAGCTGCCGAGGCGTGCTTTGTCGTGCCGTGGCATGCCGTGGCAAGGCGCTGGAATGCCGCAGTATCTAAGCGGCTACTGTGAGCTGACTGACGGCAAAATCCCTTGCCATGCCGTCCCGGTCTGCGTAGGCCTTTACTTGTTTTTTCTATTCCGTGACTTGCCGGGACGAGCTTCTTTACTCTAAGCCCTGTAAGCTGAAAATGTTTTCTTAACGATCAAAACAAAAGTTATCTTCAAAGCAAACATTAATATTGTGATTACTGAACTGTAAGTCATTATTTGTTGTAACATAACATTGAAACTCCAAAATACGGCCTAAGTGGTTAGAGTTCCAACTTACCTAACCTATATTACATTTTAAAAGCAATAAAATTAAAATGGAAAGCAAATGGAATGGCAAAAGTTTTGTTCTTAAGTTTTTTTTTCCGAGTTTTGTACCTCGTAGTCGGTAAAAGTTTTGCTTTAAACTTACAGTATAGCAAAAACCGGCTAAGTGGGAGACGTTCGTGCGGTTCCGTATCATCGTACAATATACTACCTACATAGGTACCTAAATGTCGACACCAAAACGCCAAAAAAACATGTTTCTTGTATGGGAACTGCCTTTAATTTTATTCATCATCATCAGCGGAAAGACGTCCACTTTTGAACATAGGTTTCTCCCCCATAGAACGCCACAACGAGCGGCAAGCTGCCGCTTGCATCCACCGGTTACCCGCGACCTTGACAATGTCGTCGGTCCATCTGGTGGGAGGCCTAATTTTATTACTTTATCTTATTTTTATTATTTGATGGAATAAATGATTTGATTTGATGTTCTCACCCGTGGGATGTCCGGGCCAGAATAACACCAACCCATTTCATCCGGAGGGTGTCGTAGAAGGCCACTAAGGGAATATCCCAAAGAGAATAGTCTTTGGAATATCCCGAAGTGGGGCAGTAGCGGCTTCCGTGTATTTAAAAACCTCACTGCGATCTCCAAAACGCCTGCGAAGCGTGGGGATTATGGCAACGTCCCTCCCATTTGGGGGGCCCTTGGGGGAGGTCTTTGTCCAACAGTGGACGTCTTCCGGCAGATAATGATGATTATCACGGCTATAGTAATACATACTGTGTGAAAATTTAGAGCGGTTCAAAAGAGACAGCCTGCTAACAAACAGGCATACTTCGGGTATGGAACCCTGATAAGCGTTTTACAAAGTTAATAAAATATTGGAATATCTAGAACTTTATAGTACTTAGGTATATCAATATTCCATTTCACGAATTTCTTTGAAAGTTATGACGCTACGTGCGTTGACATTCTTGCGCCATCCCATCTTTGGTAGTGGTGCTACTACGGCTGCAGAAAACCTCAAACAGCGAAAGTATAGTACTTACTCTTGTACTCGCATTGGTCTCATCATACTGCCAACTAAATCCTCATATGTCAATAGTTCGTATCAACGCTAATGCAAAGCTAACTGTCACTGTAATGTATTGTTCTAAACTTTGATTACATTAGCATAGCTCATTAATTATTCACAATAATCTAAACGGGGTAACGGCGAATTTCATTAATACTCGTAATTTGTGCGACTTATTAGGCTATGTATGTACACAACACGAACTTGCTTGACTATGTAAAAAATTTCATTTCATTACCGTGAGAAAACCTGTTCATGGTCAGCATCAGTCGATCAGAACCAGCAAGCTGTAGTTGGCTGGTCACTTGACAGCAGACGCAGCGTGGGACAGCCTCCAGCCCAATAGACCAGCCAGATAGCTCAGTGGCACAGGCTGGCTCGAGCAAAGGTCGGGGCGGGGACGAACAGGGACGTCGCGGCCCCGGTGGTTAGGACGGAATGATGGCGCTCTGTATTTTGTGTTTTCGTAACGTGCTAGTAGCCTTATTACACTCCTGGAGGAGCGTTATAGTGTCACCGGGGTCGGTCAGGGTATGTCTCGGTCGGCAAGGCTTACTGATGCGACAGGGAGTGTATGGGGCGGCCGATACGATCAAGGAGTTGGTCTGCTTTTCAGCAGGTTCAAAGAAGCTCTTAGAGGTGCGTTTCATGAACTGCTGAATGGTGGGGATTTTGAGATGGAGGTTCTCATTGCGAACATTTAGAACGGGGCTCCTGTAATTTTTTGCAAGAATCAGTTTTGGGTCTGCATCCTATAGAGGCGGAATGACTTTGCGGGTACGAATACGACACAGGCATAGCTCATGGTATGGTATGACTTAAGCCGTGTGGTGCTGATTGCGATTAGCACCACCCCATTTCTATCCGTAGGTGTCGTAGAAGACGCCAGAGTGAAGAAACTAGAGAATGGGCAGCAGCGTACTTTTGAGTACCACAACCACCACACCTACTGCGATCGCCAACATGCATCGGAATGGCAATTACGGCTAAAGCCTCCCTTGGGGAGACCTATGACCAGCAGTGGGCGTCTCAGCCGAAAGACGTCCACTGTTGGACATAGGCCTCCCCAAGGGGAGGGGGGCTTGCCATAATCGCTACGCTTCTAGAGCTCTTCTGCTTCTTTTCTTCGCGTTGGGCGTCTAGAGGTTGACATAATGATGATGACAGGTCATGACTGAGATGTGTCATCTCTCGCTCCCACATTTTTAAGACTGCACTTGCTACGAATTTTAGCGCGCGCCGAAACGACAACAAAATGTTACTGCAATAAACATTATTATTCAAAAAATTCAGCTATTGGTTTGCCTTCGAATACATATTTTTGTTTAGACATAAAATAACAATACACGGTAAGCTAACTCATATTTCGGACACGGATAAGGGTCGAAATCCCCTAAATCCGGTCCTAAATAAATATAGGTACGATTTTGTGGAAAAATCCTTCACAGAAAAATATCATAACTTTCTATGACTTCCTAGGATTTCATATGAGTATTTTTTTTCTGAATAGGTTAAAATTATATTGAATATTTTTCTGTAATATTGAGCCTATTAATGTAAAACGTTATAGATTCTGAAAACAACCCTTTTGCCTACCAATAGTGTCTAATCCGGCTACAGGGTGATAAATATTTATCTATTTATATTATGTTACAGCTAAAACTCTTAACCGGTCAAAATTACTTTTGACTGACTTCGGCCAACACCATTATTAAGAAAAAAAGCGGCCAAGTGCGAGTCGGACTCGCCCATGAAGGGTTCCGTAGCAGCAAGTAACATAATATAAAAGTTGTTGTAGTTCGATGTAACTTTGATCGATGTTTTAATAATAGTGTATATTTTTAAATTGCGGTTTACGATTTATGACGTGCCTATTAAAAAATACTACTTACTAGATCTCGTTCAAACCAATTTTCGGTGGAAGTTTACGTGGTACATCACATATTTTTTTTGGTTTTATCATTCTCTTATTTTAGAAGTTACACTCTCGCGCAAACTATTCAGTTTAGAAAAAAAAAATATTACAAAGCTCAATATCATTTTTGAAGACCCCAACACGTATGGATTTGATGAAAAAAAAATTTTGAGTTTCAGTTCTAAGTATGGGGAACCCCCAAAATTTATTGTTTTTTTTTTCTATTTTTGTGTGAAAATCTTAATGCGGTTCACAGAATACATCTACTTACCAAGTTTCAACAGTATAGTTCTTATAGTTTCGGAAAAAAGTGGCTGTGACATACGGACGGACAGACAGGCAGACATGACGAATCCATAAGGGTTCCGTTTTTTGCCATTTGGCTACGGAACCCTAAAAACTCGTTTTTTAGGGTTCACGCAACAAAAATAAATACAGCACTCCTTAGTTTAAGACTCACTACGAAACCAAAGTTTTTAAAAGGACTAAAAACCTACCAACCTAATGGGTTAGTAGTAAGAATACATTTAAACTGGTAACTAGTTTAAAAGTAGTATTGACTGATTTTTGTAGTAAAAAGTAGTTTTGACCGATTACGATTTTTACTCAAACCACATGTTGCACTAATTATTAGGATCATTATTTTATATTAGGAGACATGGTAAACCATTGCTTTTGGAGATATGGAAGGTCAAAGTAGCAATTCCTTTTTTGAGTTTTTTTATGAATACGTATTACAAGAGCCATTACTAAACTTTTTTCCAAACAAACACGCAAAAAGGTTTTCTAATTTCATATATTGTTAGCTACTAAGTTATAACGCGACATTCATTTCTGACTTGACAATGGTACAAGATGAATAATTTCACTAATTTTACCACGTCGAAAGCTCAGATTATGAAACAAAAGGCAGATAGAGCGCATGAAACATTGAGAGTGAAGCCAAAAAAGCAAATGCAAATTCAAAAGCGAATACCTACAACGTGCTTCGTGCTGTGCTGGTACGAGTCAGTACAGCGCGAAACGCCGCATCGTTAAAAAAAAATACAAATACAAATTCGAAAGCGAATAAAATCACGAGATTGTCGGTATTCGCTTTTGCATTTGTATTTGCCTTTTTGGCTTCACTCTCAGTGTTCCGCACAGTCTATCGCCTTTTGTTTCATAATCTGAGGTCGAAAGATTATTGTTAGTGATCAAACCAGTTGGACGAAATAGTTCGACTACGAGGTAGAACCGGTCATGCGTAAAAAAAGAGCTGCACGATCCATTTTATGAAATATACTGTTTTTGGTTTAGCTCTGAACACAAAAAACCAGTAGGCAATAATTGATAAACTGACTGCCTAGCAACGAGGGGGCCGAAGAACTGTGTTTCGAAACCGCATCGTGCATGCAATAACCTAAAAATGAAGATCGAGAAACGAATACTGCGCGCTCTGTCTTATGACAAATGGCTTCGCTTTGCCCCAGAACTCATTAAAGACACCAAACGCAAAGGGAATCAAGGGATAATTATCGTCACTTTTAGGATAGTTCGTATCTAATCTCAGTCTCAATTTGACAAAAATCCTCTATTTCGCCTACATTTTTGACAAGATTTTGGCATTGATTGTCACTGGTACGAGATTGCGACTAGAATAGAATAGAATTTTTCTTTATTCAAGTAACCAAAACTCAACAAGATTGTTAGTAAAACTTACGACTATGTTAGTAAGGACAGACACTCATCATTCATCATCATCATTTGTTCATACCAGTGTTTTACATGGAGTGACTTTTTACATTGACCTCCACAACCGAGTTACTGCATAAGGTAAGACTGGTTGTCAGACTTTCTGGCTTCTTACTACCCATAACGACTGCCAAAGATCTACGAATAACAGCCGGACCAAAGGCTTTACGTTGTTTTTTACGAAGCACAAGGGAACTAGGTATGAAATGGATTGTCACCCATCCACAGACCGCCCGAAGCAAGCGTAGCTTAACTTTGATCGATCGATCCATACGGCTTTTAATTTAACCTTTGATAAGATAACGTTTATTGAAAATGTCGAACAGGATGTGCTAACCCGCCTATGTGTATAGTGACCCTAAATTACACTATTTTAATTAACAGTACTGCAATAGTGGGAACACTTATCGCATGATGAAACAAAACAGCATCACTCCAGTCTGCCGATTCGTTCCGAACACGCGATGTGCACATTTTCTCCTATTTAATTTTCATTCGTTTTAACTTAACCATCAATGGTGCCGATTCCCTTGTTCACAAACTAAACTAAAATTGGGCATTTGGCATCTCTTACTACCAGGCAGCTGAAGAAAAGGACGACGACAGTGTAGAAGTGCTTTGGTACTACTTCTAACGTAATTTTGCACGAGCCGGGAATCGAACCTCGTATGACTTGCGCTCCACCAAACTTCTAGGTATCCTACCGGTATGTGAATTAACACTCGCAGTACGTAAATTTGAATCGGTTTTATTATGGAATTTAGTGACAATCAGATACAGCAAGAAGTGGGTACAAGCGAATAATAATTAATGGTTTGAAAATTACACTGGCTTTTATACGAAACCAAAACAAAAGAAACTTAAATTAGAAGTAGGGGTCCTTTGGGCGTACACAATATGTCCGCTTGATTTTGGAAACAAAAGGATAGCTAATCGGCCATATTGTGACGCAGGACTAACACAAAGGCGCACGCGCATCCATGTTGCTTCGCGGTGACGTATGTCGTAGGCAGGCGTGGCTTACGCGATGACACGACGGTCGAACAATGGCCTACGTCACAGCGGTGACCACCGCCATATTGGTCACCTGATGTGTGGCGTGATTTTGTTGTGTGCCTTGATGTATAAGCGGTAGCGTTTTAGTGGCGGCGGATAATGGTCGCCACACTACTCCCCCGCTGAGACCGTGACTACGGGCGATAGTAGTTCGGGAACCTCACTGACCGCCCGCTCCTCGTCTTTTTTATTGGTTGATCTGCTTCCTGGTCTCGTGTCATGGCAGGGTCCACTTCTTTGGTGATATATGCAGGTTTTAGTCGGTCTATCGTGACGGTCTGTGTTTTTCCTTGCACTTCGATGTCAAACGCCTTCGTGCCGTGACGTAGTACTTTATACGGTCCGAGGTACACTGCTTCCAGCGGTTTGCGGACCGGACCCTGTCGGACGAAGACGTGGGTCGCCGTGTTGAGGTCTCGGGGTACGTAGAATGTCCGACTTGCACCGGAGTGCCATGATGTTGGTATTGGTGCTAGCCTGGTCACCTGTGCGCGTAGTCTGCTGGCGAGGTTAGCTGGTTCTATGGTCGCGTTAGTTGACGGTGAGAAGAATTGTCCAGGCAACCGCAGTGGTTCGCCGTAGACTAACTCCGCTGCCGAGGCTTGGAGGTCTTCCTTCCAGGCACTCCGGATGCCCAACAACACCCAGGGGAGCGCCTCCGGCCAGTTGGGGGTCGCATGGCAGGCTATTGCAGCTTTCAGCTGCCGATGTAACCTCTCCACGAGGCCGTTGGCCGCAGGGTGGTACGCTGTGGTGGTGTGGTGGGAAGCGCCCACCAAGGCGGCTACCTCCTTGAATACGTGCGACTCGAATTGTCGGCCCCGATCGGTTGTGATGCGTTCGGGGCAGCCAAAACGCGCGATCCACCCAGATACTAGGGCGGACGCGCAGGTCTCGGCCGTTATGTCCGGCAGTGGGTACACCTCAGGCCAGCGTGTGTAGCGGTCGATGACGGTGAGGCAATACCTGTAGCCAGAACAAATGGTTAAAGGACCTATTAAGTCTAGGTGGATGTGTTGAAACCTAGCAGTGGGGGTTTCAAATGTTGCTAGTGGTGCCGACGTGTGCCTTGTGACCTTGCAGCGTTGACACTGCTGGCATTCCTTGGCCCATCGTCGACAGTCCTTTCTCACCCCTGGCCATACGAACCGTTCAGTGACTAGGCGTACACTGGCCTTTGCTCCGGGGTGGCTCAAATTGTGTAGAGTGTCAAATACCTGGCGCCGAAAGGGGGGTGTGATGAAAGGCCTTGGGGTTGTAGTTGACACGTCGCAGTATACCTCTACGTTTGCGTCTGGTGTTTTCTCCTTCCTTAACACCAAACTTGAACCGTTTGTCAGGAGGTCCTGTAGCTCGTTGTCTGTGCTCTGATCGTGGGCCAAGGACTGGTAATCTAGGGGCAGAGTAACAGCATTAATACGGGATAGAGTGTCCGCTACGACGTTTTCTTCGCCTGGTATGAACCGGATGTCTGTTGTAAATTGACTTATGTAGTCCAAGTACCTAAATTGACGAGGCGAACGGTTATCTCCGGGTTTGGTAAATGCAAAAGTTAACGGTTTGTGGTCCGTCATGATCGCGAATGTCCTTGCCTCGACCATGTGCTTGAAATATTTAATTGCTTCATATATAGCCAACAATTCGCGATCATACGGGCTATATTTCCTTTGAGCTGGAGACAACTTTTTCGAAAAGAAAGCCAACGGTTCGAGCTGTCGTCCTTTACGCTGTTGCAGGACGGCTCCTATTGCAGTGTCCGAGGCGTCGGTCTGCACAAATAACGCTGCATCTGGATCAGGATGTGCTAGTTGTGTGGCTTCGGCTAGGCTTTGCTTACACTTAGCAAATGTGTCTTGAAGCTCAGGTGTCCAATCTACAGGCTGCGATCCTTTGGTTTTTGGGCCTGCAAGCAATGAATTAAGTTTAGCCTGAATCATAGCTGCTCGTGGGATGAAACGCCTATAAAAATTTATCATTCCCAGAAATCTCCGTAGCTCCTTTATAGTCCGTGGTTCTGGAAAGTTCTGGATTGCTTCAACCTTTGATTGTGGTGGCTGCACACCTGTTGCGGAGACCTTGTAGCCCAGGAAAGTAACCTCTGATTGCCCTAAATGACATTTCGAGAGGTTTACCAAGATGCCGTACTCGTTTAGCCGCTTGAAGAGGAGTTCCAGGTGTTCCAGGTGTTGGCTGCTACTTCTGCTGGATACTAAAATGTCATCTAGATAGCAATAACAGAAGTCTAAACCGCGTAACACCTCGTCCATGAACCTCTGAAAGGTCTGTGCGGCGTTGCGGAGTCCAAAGGTCATGAACGGGAACTCAAATAGACCAAAAGGTGTTGTGATTGCTGTCTTTGGTATGTCCTCTTCGCACACAGGGATCTGGTTGTATGCTTTTACCAGGTCTATAGTGGAGAATATCGTGCTGCCTGTCAGCTGGTGTGCGAGGTCCTGTATATGTCGTACTGGATAGCGGTCGGGGATGGTACGTGCATTTAGTGCCCTGTAGTCACCGCATGGACGCCAGCCGTCGTCTTTCTTTCTTGACAGGTGAAGCGGTGAAGCCCAGGCGCTCTGCGAACTGCGTGCTGTTCCGTTCTGTAACATAGCTTCAAATTCCTGCTTAGCTATTTTTAATCTCGCAGGATCCAGGCGGCGTGGTCGACTAAAGACGGGTGGTCCAGGTGTGGTACTGATCTGGTGCACCGTCTTGTGTTTTGGGGTGCTAGGCTTACCGGCTGGTCGTGTGATGTCGGGGAACTCTCGTAGCAGGCGGAGGTATTGCGTATCAACCGTTGTTGCGCATGTTGTGCGTACTGACAAAATGCTATCTGCACGCTGTTGCTGTGGGGCGGATACGGTTAGCGATGTCACCCCATCAATTATGCGCTGGTTACGGCAGTCGACTAGTAGGTTGTAAAATCCTAAAAAATCAACACCGATTATTGGTTTTGATACGTCTGCTACTATAAAACGCCAAAGAAATGCACGGCGTAGTCCCAGGTTAAGCGATAACTCTATGAAACCATACGTAGCTATTGGAGTACTATTGGCTGCAAATAGTTGGTAGTTAGTTTTGGGTCGCGACTCCCGAACAGCTGTCCTTGGAAACACGCACAGGTCTGAACCCGTGTCAACCAAGTATTGGATCTTCGTGTTTTGGTCGGTAATGAACAGGCGGTTCGAAGTGTTAGGGCAGTCGTTTACCGCGATTATCGGCTGCCTTGGCTGTTTCCCGACTTGTAATTGCAGGGTTGAGTGCATTTCCTTGCGTTCTCCTTGAACCGGTAATGGTACCAGCAGTGCGGGTGATCTGCTGGTCGTGGACGGGATCGGGATCGCGAGCGGGAGCGGTTCCTATGGGAGAATGTTGACTCACGTCTGGAACGCTTCTGAAACTCCGTGGTCATCACCTCGATTTTTCTGGCAAGCTCGGCTACTTGTATTCTTAAATCGCTGTCGCTTGTACTTTGGGCCATCGGCTGTTTTGTTGTTGATGTGCTAGCTACCTGCGAAGTGGTTGGAACGATATCGTTAATACGGTCCGCCAGTTCTGCTGCGGCCTCGACGCTCATACCTGATTGAGATGCTAAAATGGTTTGTAAGTTGGTCGGAAGTCTGCTTGCCCAAATAGTCCGAATAAAATCTGAGGGTACGGTAGGTCCCGCTAACTGTTGAAGATGCCTGAGAAATTGAGACGGTTTTCTGTCACCTAGTTCCTCATGCATCAGGAGCTGCTTAGTTTTCCTCTCCTGTGATGCTGACAGTCTCTTGATAAGTTCCTCCTTCAGCTTATCATACCTGCCCGTGGTAGGTGGAGTGACTATTAGGTCCCTTACTTCGGCGGAATACTGGGGTTCCAGCTGTGCTAGCACATAGTAGAACTTCGTCTCGTCCCTCACAATATTAGAAAGAATGAACTGACCTTCTATTTGGGCGAACCACAGTGTTGGGTCTTCCGGGTTGAACGGGGGTACCCGTACACCAACTCTAAACAACTCTGCTGTCCCTTCTTTGGCCGACTCCGTGTCCATCTTGTCCTTGTTCGTTCGGGGTCACCACTGTAGAAGTGCTTTGGTACTACTTCTAACGTAATTTTGCACGAGCCGGGAATCGAACCTCGTATGACTTGCGCTCCACCAAACTTCTAGGTATCCTACCGGTATGTGAATTAACACTCGCAGTACGTAAATTTGAATCGGTTTTATTATGGAATTTAGTGACAATCAGATACAGCAAGAAGTGGGTACAAGCGAATAATAATTAATGGTTTGAAAATTACACTGGCTTTTATACGAAACCAAAACAAAAGAAACTTAAATTAGAAGTAGGGGTCCTTTGGGCGTACACAATATGTCCGCTTGATTTTGGAAACAAAAGGATAGCTAATCGGCCATATTGTGACGCAGGACTAACACAAAGGCGCACGCGCATCCATGTTGCTTCGCGGTGACGTATGTCGTAGGCAGGCGTGGCTTACGCGATGACACGACGGTCGAACAATGGCCTACGTCACAGCGGTGACCACCGCCATATTGGTCACCTGATGTGTGGCGTGATTTTGTTGTGTGCCTTGATGTATAAGCGGTAGCGTTTTAGTGGCGGCGGATAATGGTCGCCACAACAGACAAGGACTAAGTTAGAGATGTCAAATTAGTTTTTCCCTTGGATTTCGCAGTGTTTTTAATCAATACGTTCTGAAATGAGAACTATAATTGTATGAACATTTTAGATCAACCTACATTGACAGCTTTTATTAATATCTGTCTCTTTCTTGTTTTATTAGAGAGAAAGAGATATAAATAGCTTAAAATTAATTTAGTTCGTGCGGTACAGAATTGGCACCAATGTCTAATTAAAAAACCAGGAGCTGTATCAAAGCACCAATTTTAAGATAGCTTTTTTTAAATAGTGTTTTGTCTTCCCTTGCAATTTTGGTTTCTGACATTTCTATTTAAGGAAAAAAACATTTCAATATTTTTTGACTGCCCATTATGTTTGGTTCTTGGTCATTCAGATTTTCGTAATGTTACTTTCTTTCTTCTTTCATGTATGTGTGCGTGAATGATGGTTATCGCGGATGCACACAAAGTCGCGGATTAAAAAGTAGCCGTTTTATCTTGAAAGCGTAGCAGACTGAGTTACTTTCGCATTTATAATATTAAGTATGGATATGTATAGTGTCGAGGGATTTGGTTACAGCAATCAAGTTCTAGCTACATGACGTCATTTTCAGATAAGAACCAATTTAAGATTACACTAACCAGAACAAAAACTGATTAAAAAAGCACTTTAGAATCGTTTCAAACTTAACAAAAACAAAAGAAGGACATCACAGACAGAGCGGTTTTGTACGCCCGCGCCGGTACAAATAAAAAAAGAGAGCAAATCGTACTAAGTTTCCGTGTTATCTTTTTGTTCCCAGTTCCCGACACAGTGGAGTGTTATGAACATTTTGTAATTGCTAGGCATCCGTTGGTACAACCGTCGGTCCTCGAGTGGCGGGTGGATTATCAATTTAAATCCGACACTTTTGCTGGGCTTGGTAAGTTTTCACGTTAAAACGATTTCAAAAAAAGAGGAGGTACTATGTGCGTCTGCAGGTTTCTTTTTTATTGCATGGTGACTTTTTTACTCTGTAGCGTATCCTGAAGTGGTCCCATATTCATTTTGTGAAGATTTGCGTTCCTTGCATACGACTGCGTTGCGTTGATTGCGTTGACTGCGTATAGTCAACTTATCATGGGCTTTGAAGATACCCTATGGAACTCCTCATTGAAGACCAGAGACATAGACACATTTGCTGGTCAGACACGTGGCATATGGTGTGCCTATTGGCCTAGTTCTGTTTGATTTCCTGCTTGATATGGAAGTAAGTGGAATGGAGTGGTGGTGGCGGTTGAAGTTCCACGGTCTCGAACCAAGCGCTATGCTTCCACATTTATTGTGCGAACTGCCAGACTGTGGAATTCACTGCCCGACTCTCTATTCCCCGATGCATATAATTTGGGTATCTTCAAGGCACGAGTGAACCGGTTTATCCTAGGCAAGCGTGCTCCACCTTAGGCCGCATCTTCACTTAAAATCAGGTGAGTTCCGGTCAAACGCAAGCCTATAACAATATAAAAAAAAAACAAGTATTTTTCTTGTTCCTTCGTTGATTTTTTCTGATTAGTTTATTCAAGACAGTGGTAACGTTTTCCGAGACTCGTTAAGGTTCATTGTCCCGGCACTTTTCTGGTGATCGCTTTTCTTTGATTTTGGCTTTCAGGAGTTCCAGTGGTTTGATAAGAATATGGCGAAAATGTCCCAAAAAATTTGCTGGTGTGTTATTTAGTGTTACCGTTTCTTAAGGGAATGGGATTCGAAAAAAGCTTTTTACAAAAAAGACAACCGCCTTGAAAAACTAAAAAGTGAAAAATAACTTTAGCACAGAACACACATTACTTTACTTTCGGAAGTCGGTGGCGGTGGATTTGTGTTTGTTGTTTTGTATTGCCACCGACTTCCGAAAGTAAAGTAATGTGTGTTCTGTGCTAAAGTTATTTTTCACTTTTTAGTTTTTGAAGGCGGTTGTCTTTTTTGTATAAAGCTTTTTATTTTCCGCTTTTTAGTACCTCCTTCTCATCCAAATCTATTAAGAAGAGATTGAAAGTTAACTACTACAAAGATTGATGAGACTAAAACGTCGTCTATGTAAAATTTTTGGGTATTTGTTGATTTTTCAAAAAGTGCTGAATCAATTTCGGTAAAATTTATATGGGGCCCTTCCTGAAGCATACCCTATCTATAAAAAAAAGAATTTACAAAATCGGTTTACGTTTGCCGGAGAAATCGCGTAACAAATCGCGCACATACTTAATGCAAATTTAAGACTTATACGGTTTTCTCGTAGATGCCATTGACAGAACTGGACCAAATTAAAATGGAACCACACGGGAAGCACTAGCTTACAAATAAAAAAAGAATCATCAAAATCAGTTCACCCAGTCCAAACAAAATCAGGCAACAAACATAAAATAAAAAAATAAAAAAATTACGGACGGAATTGATAACCTCCTCCTTTTTTGAAGTCGGTTGAAAAAGGAGAGAAGTTTGTGATGCGACACAATTTTCGCAAGTGTCTTTGGTCTTAGTCCACAGCGCTCCCAACACCAACATCATTTCAGCCGAAAGACGTCCACTGCTGGACATTAGGCCTCTCCCAAAGGGAGGGGGGGGGGGGTTTGCCATAATCGCCACGCTTGGCAGGCGGGTTGGCGACCGCATTATGGTTGTTACAAAGGCACAGAGAACGCTGCTGCCCATTCTCTGGTAAGTTCCTTAGTCGCTTCTTAAGACACCCACGGGAAAATATGGGATGGTGCTATTCTTTACGTCCAACATCGTACTAGTACCTAACTGATAAATAATTTACTCGTGCGAAGAGGATATTGGCACACGTACAATACACGTACGTACAAATACACGTACAATGGTCCACATTTAAGGACTAAGTGCGGAAACCAAACCCCCCTAACGTAGAACGTAGAGGATATTGGCTCCTCTATCAATTATTCAAAAATAAAATATTTTCATGGGAATACTACGGAACAGGACAAGACCCTACCGTTTAATATGCTATAAGTAAGCTATCCTGTATGAACGCAAACATTAAATAGACCTCATCAAAAATCTGCAAAATCGCTGAATGTTATAGCTACCATAAATCGTTCTCCAAATATTTTAGCTTAAGGGCTTGTACAAGCTTTAGCACTAAAGCAATACAAGACCAGAGGTGAACAAGAAAGGTAAAAACATGGCAACATCCTACGCTAAATGGGAAGACGAGATCAAAAATATAGCTGGACTGAACTAGATTCAAACAGCCCAGTCGAGAGAAGACTGGATATCTTTGGAGTAGGTCTGTAACTTGCCTTGCATAAGAAAGAAATTAATTTGATACTTTAAAATACTTCATAATTTTTCTATTGGTACATACTTTAAAATGAAAAAAGTTTTAAATACAAAAAGAAACCGCCTTCAAAAACTAAAAAGTGATAAATAACTTTAGCACGGAACACACATTACTTTACTTTCGAAAGTCGGTGGCGGTGGCTTTGTGTTTGTTGTTTTGTATTGCCACCGACTTCCGAAAGTAAAGTAATGTGCGTTCTGAGCTAAAGTTATTTATCACTTTTTAGTTTTGGAAGGCGGTTTTCTTTTTTTTTTTACTTTTTTTTTTCGCTTTTTTGTGTTGCCTTAACATCCAAATCCATTAGGAAACGGCGACACACTTAAAAGAGATTGTAAGTCCTCCAAAGATTGAAGAAACTAAAACGTCGTCTAAGTATTATTTTTGGGAATTTGTTGATTTTCTCAAAAAGGGCTGTATAAATTTTGGTAAAATTTATATGGGACCATTTCGGAATAAACCCCTTTCGAACATAAAAATAATTTTGCAAATCCGTCTATATAAGACAGAGTTATGCCCAAACATACATAAAAAAAAATATATAGAGACATTCGAATTGATAACCTCCTCCTTTTTGAAGACGGTTAAAAAATAAAACTATGCTTTAACCAGAATTACTAACACTTAATTTAAGTTTATTAATTTATGGTTGCAGCGCTTTTTTATTTATTTTATAAAGAGTAAATGTAACGTAAATAAGATTGATTTCTCGACTCGACTCTCATATAAAAATGTTGGTTGTTGTTGGTCAATGGGTGCTACTCGTATAAAATCAAACCAAAATAATAGTAGCATAGTGGTATTTCCAATTCGAAAATCGTCTCGAATCGAAATTCAAATTCAAATATCGTTAATTTCAATCCATTTTAGATCATAAATTGATAGCGCATCCGAGTTAGGCCTACTGGTTTTCCCTGTTCAGAAAAATAAACGTTTTGGAATAAAAATTACAATTTGAATTACAAATGGCGAAATCCAATTATCGTAACGTGCGTTATCAATGTTGTCCTGTCGGCGGCCTGTAGGGATGAACGATAAAATTGTATATACACACAGTGGTGGATAAATCAGTAGTAGAAGTCAGTTCAATTTTTTTTTGTTAGTTTTTGTGTCTTGCTCCTGGGTAAAGTCCTCCCTCCATTTCTTTCATCTTTCGCGATCCTGTGTCTCATCCCTCCGAATTAGCCGCATTTCGTCCCGTCATGTCTGTTGTGGCCTGCCAGTCTGCCACGACCCCGTCTTGCTGTCTCAGGGTACCAGAGTCCAGAAGGCTAATTCACGTATTTTTATGCCGCGGCGATGAAGTTGTAGTGCAGTTGCAGTTAAGTTCAAGTTTGAGTGATAAACGGTATTCTTGTAATCTTTGAACTGCGCGTAAGCTGCGCGTGAACTGTACGACAACCAAACCACCAAAAATATTACTCACTAAATAATTAAATAGAACCTGAATATGACGTTATTAAAATATTTAAATAATACCCCAGTACAGATTTCAGTGCTTTTTAACAGTCATTTTGAGACGTCTAACGAATAGTAGAATACCGATCATGTTGCGTTCCGAAGCACTCACCAAAGACGGGCAACAGTAGAATGCCGTTATTGCGCTTGCGTCACGCGAACTTGACGCAAACGCGAAACTGACAAACTGACAGCGGTAGAGAATACGAAATTTTGATCGAAACTTAAATGCAACTGCACTGCAACAGCACTTCGTTAGCTACGTGAATTTGCCCACAGTCCCATTTAAGTTGAGTTCAACTATACCTACTTGTACTTATTTAATATTAACAATACCAGCCTAATTTTATACCACTGCAGGGCAAGGCCTCTTCTTATACAGAGAAGGCACAAGCACTGATCACCACGTCTGTACAAAGCAGGTTTGCGATTTGAGACATAATTATAATAAGTCTAGGTTTCCTCACAATGTCTTCCTACACCAATGTCAATAATGTGATGTGTGTTTCGGAGAGAGTGCTTTGGAATTGCACAATTTAATTCCCCCATCCCCGTTCCATCATCGGACAAGCAGAGATACGGCGAAGCGTCACCGCTATATGGTTGAAGTTCCACGGTCTCGAACCAAGCGCTTTGACTCCACATTTATTGTGCGAACTGCCAGACTGTGGAATTCCCTGCCCGCCTCTCTGTTCCCTGATAAGTATAATCTGGGTATCTTTAAGGCACGATGAACCGGTTCATCTTAGGCAAGCGTGTTCCAACTTAGGCCGCATTATCACTTACGATCAGGTGCATTGCGGTCAAACGCAAGCCTATTAAATAGTAAAAGAAAAAAAAAATGTCCAAGATAAACTTAGAAAGTACACGTCATATGAAATTGAAAAAGACATTTTGGCCTGGACCTAAACCCTTCTAAACGTGAAATATACCTTCCTGACATAATTGACCGACAATCCACCTTAGATAAATTTAATGCAATAGCCCCAGACACCAAAATTATTGACAAAAGTTCTTTACACCTCCTATAGATTCTCCTATTTTGGAAGACACTTTTTATTGAGGAAAAAATTAAACATTTTAATGAATTTCGAAAAGGCACATTAGTACTTGCTCAGTTGCGAACCACCACCGCAACCTCGTGCCTTAAGCACTGGGCTATCACGACAATAATTTAATATTATGAAGAGGTTGAGGAGAGTATGTTTGATTGTCAGTAGTTTATAATGCCTGGAAGTTCTGGACCGATTTAAAAAAGTCATGGATAGTAACATGGGGTTGAAACACTAGGGCCTGGGGGTTCGAGTGCTCACCTAGTTTTAGAGACATTTCTAAGCGGCTGGTCGACTCGTCAAGTGACCAGAGGGCTGGCCTTTTCTTGGGCCAAAGAATTAGCATTGCCATTCAACGTGGTAATGCTGCTAGCCTTCTGGGCACTTGTCCCATTGTGAAAAATGCGGACGAGTGGCGATTATGGGTGCACCTTGGGGGCGACCAAAGCCCAGCAGTGGGCATCTAGAGGTTGACATGATGATGATGATGATCACAATCTGTAGGTATGTAGGTGCTGTTGTACCTACAAATACCCATAGATTTCAGTATTTCAACGAACATAAAAAAAAATGATTATTTTGAGATTTTTTCAGTTTGCACGCTTTGTCGTTATAATAATATAAAAAAGGCGAAAACTCTAGAAATCCCAAAACTTTTAAAATATTTTTTTTATATACCTACGTTCAGTAATTTTAGTTTCCATGTCTCATTGTTTTTCCTAGAGTAGTAAGCACGTGCTTACTACTCTTTTCACCGAAACGTAATTCGAGTCTATGTATCATCTAGGCTTTTATGTAAATATGTCCCGGTGTACATACCATTATTACTTAAATATGATCGTTGTACTACTGCAGTAAAACTTCATGTACTTTGGTATTGGCTACGTAAACCAAAAAATACAAGGCTATTTTTTTAAGGAACGATTTTAATGTAAATCTGTTTTCCGAAGGTAGGCAACAGAAAAGCATTTACATTTATCTTACAAAATATTAAGCAGTGGGCTAACTGTTCAACAATTCAGAAATCCGGTAATAATAATAATCATCTGCCAAGCCTTATTCCAACTATGTTGAGGTCGGCTTCCAGTGTAACTGGATGCAGCTGAATACCAGTGTTTTACATGAAGCGACTGCCTATCAGACCTCCACAACCCAGCTATTGGGTAACACAATAGCCCTTAGTAAGACTGGTTGTTAGACTTTCTGACTTTTAACTACCCTTAACAACTGCCAAAGATCTACGAATAACAGCCGAGACTAACGGCTTTACGTGCTTTCTGAGGCATGGAGGAAACTCTGTATGAAACGGATGGTCACCCATCCACAGACTGACCGCGGCAAGCGTAACTTAACCTTTGATCGATGTGTACGGTTTTTTACTTAGCCACGAGCTCCTCTATGCGTTTGCGTACAATGGTTTTAAAACAATCCATTCTAGCCTAAGCAAACATTCCTAACGTGGTACAGAAGCGAGGCAGCCCCAGTCTTTGGTAATTCGCTGCCATTCGAAGCAAGAACGGGTCGCTTTACTGATAAAACTTAGACATAATAAGTTCGTGTCAATCAACTTGACCAACCACAGTTAATTGTTGGACATTATCTCTCCCAAGTTCCTCCACAAAACCTTCAGTCCTTTAGGAATTCCTTAATAAACATTAACGTGTCTTAGAAAACCAAAGTTAGTTTCGACTACATTGACACTAAGTAATTTGGAGAGAGGTTTAGTACTACCGCGCGAACTAAACGTATGGGTCGCTTATTCTCTTAAACGGATCGCCACATTCAGTTCTGAATTTTTAATACAACTTCTGATAAAGCCAAGAAAGAAACCCTTTTTTCACGCAAAGACAACCGCCAATAAAAACTAAAAAGAAAAAATAACTTTTAATTCGCAAGTTTAACTATTGGTTTTGTTTGTAGTTTTAAAGAGAGACGAAATTAAAGATTTTTTCTTCGCTTTTTAATGCCTACTTCTTATCATTCAAATTAAATAAGGAACGGTCACAACAAACAAATTAAGTCATCTCTTAATTTTTACCCTCAGAGGTGGAATATTTTATTTTTTTTTTTATTTTCCATGCATTAAAAAATTATCATTACATCGGACTACACTGTAAAAAATATATACGTGACGAATTGAGAACCTCCTCTTTTTTTGAAGTCGGTAAAAAAAATAAAGAATGCACATTGTATTGAAAATGTGGCAACCCGCTTGTTTAATATACGCTAACAAAAATTCGTTCGATTTTTAAACTGAAAAGAATTGTTTTGGACATAACATTTATTTGGTTTTATGGTTTTCTTAATATCAATGGGTGATACGTCTATTAATTGTGCTTATTGTATTTATTACATTAAACGAAAATGATATAGGATCGGCGTATTTCTTTTCGAAAATCGACTCTAATACTTTTACATTAGAGCGCTTGCGCTAGGCTCAAAAGTTTGGCTTTGTTCGCTAAATTCTGTGGCTAGACTGATATTGTTTCTAATTTGTTTCCTAAGTTCTAGGTGTGAAACATACCTACAAACACACCGTAGGTACTCACATAGTAGATGTCTCGGCCTGAATTGAGCTGCCTCGTTGTTAGCGTGGGGACCTGGCTTCAATTTCCAGGTCGGGCAAAGTGTTTTTGGGATTTTCCATTGTGAATTTTTCAATTGGAGATTGGTGGTGTGATACCTCCGTGCCTATGAAAGGTCGTAAAGTCTTTGGTCCTGCGTCTGATATCACCTCAGTTGTGTCGGATTGCCGTCGCAGCGACCTATGACAGCGAGTGAAGAGGGAACGCACCTGTTTGTATACCGTACTTGTGCACCATAATCATTGAAATAGGCCACCGTGACAGAAATTCGATCGGGGGATTTACTATACACCACACTTTGCCTGCGATCTCAATTTTTTTGATAAAAAGACAACCGCCTTCAAAAGCTAAAAAGTGATAAATAACTTTAGCACAGAACACACATTACTTCAGTTTCGGAAGTCAGTGGCGGTGGCTTTGTTCTGTTTTTACCAGCTTTTTATTAGCTTTACTTGTATGTTTGTATGTTTGTTTGTAATCGACGTCTTTGCCGCGATTTTGACCCACTTTAAACGGCCAGATTTCGTTCAAACTTAGTAGATTTATCGAGGACCGATGACATTACACTAATTTGATAAAATTATTAAAAAAAAAAAAAATAAAAAAAAATAAGTCGTTCAAAATTAGTTGCCGAAAAAACAGCTATTAGGTATATACTAGGAAGGTACTGCACAAGCGCCCCTGGTAGAATAAATGTACATAATATTTATAGATATAGATTTAACCAAACTAAAAAGTAAAAAATAAATAATAGTTTAAAAAAACTAAAAACACGCTTTTTATAGAAAACCAAACTAAAAAATAGAAAATAAATTTTAATAAATTATTTTATTAAAAAAAAAGCGTGGGGTGCATGGTGTCAATAGTTATAAACATTTTATTGGCAGATATGAGTAGAGTGATTATCATTTTGATAATATCTTAAAAAGCACCCCACGCTTTGTTTTAAATAAAATAATTTATTAAAATTTATTTTCTATTTTTTAGTTTGGTTTTCTATAAAAAGCGTGTTTTTAGTTTTTTTAAACTATTATTTTTTGTTTGATATTGCCACCGACTTCTGAAACTAAAGTAATGTGTGTTCTGTGCTATAGATATTTATCACTTTTTAGTTTTTGAAGGCGGTTGTCTTTTTTTTGAAAAGTTTTTATTTTCCGCTTTTCAGTATCGCCTTAACATCCAAATCCATTAAGAAACGGCGACGCAGTAAAACAGAGATTGAAAGTCCTCCAAAGATTTAAGAAACTAAAACATCAGCTACGTAGTTTTTTGGGATTTTGCTGATTTTTTCTAAAAGCGCTGAACCAATTTCGATAAAATTTATATGGAACCATTTCGGAATAAATTTCTTTCGAACAAAAAAAGAATTTTGCAAATCCGTCCATATATTACGGAGTTATGCCCGAACATACATAAAAAGCCCCCCATTTCTACCCGTGGGTGTTGTAGAAAGCGACAGAGAGATATTGACCTGAGGATGGTCAGCAGCGTCCTTCTGTGTACTATATCATCTACTGCGATCGCCAACATGCATCGGCCAAGCATGACGATTACGGCTGAACCCCTTTTGAGGGAGACCATGCCCAGCAGTGGGCGTCTTAAGGTTGATTAAGATACATAAAAAAATATAAACATGCCAATTGATAACCTCCTCCTTTTTGAACTCGGTTAATAAAATATAACATAAAGTCTGAGCGATCGACTGCTGCGCAGCGTGTTGCGGGTTCGATTCCCGCCCAGGGTTAACGTTTGTGTGATGAGCACTTGTGTTTGCCTTGTGTCTGGGTGTTGTTTATCTATATGTGTATGTATTTACAAAAAAAAAATGTATTTGAGTATGTATATCAGCTGTCTGACACCCATAGTACAGGGTCTCCCTAGTTTGGGGTCAGATGGCCGTGTGTGAACATGTCCCCACATATTATTATTATTATTATTAAAGACAGCTTTCTACTGGTAAGAGAATTTTTAAAATCGTTTACAAAAAACCATTACAAACAGATTAACAAAACTAAAAGAAACAAATCTTCTCTTTTGTTTAGATGTCTTCACTAGTGTTTAAGAATTTAATTCGCGTGCTACATTAAACAAATCACCTTTTGCTGCACAATAATGAATCAGACTCAGAATCAGAGGACACAATGGAAAACGGACAAGTTTCTTTGAAGATTAATTATTTCCATTTGCATTGAAATACCTTGTAGACAGGGTTAATTAGAGAGCTTGTTCATTGAACTATATTTTCTTGTTTGTTATGACACAACCGTACCTACCTATTTCTGTCGCAAAGCAGCGTTACAGTGTTCAGGCACAGTATAAGTATTAGTACTATCGTACAGTAGCGAAAACTGAAACCTAAACCTGAAAAACCTGAAAAGCCTGAAACCTGAACCGAAACTGTTTCTTATCTCTTTCCGCGTCAAACGACTGGTACTGGGAACTGCTTTTAGTTCGAGCGGCCCGTAAATACAAACACACATGCACGTATTTGTACAGTCTGTTAATTTGGTAGTAGTGTAGGCAATTATATTAGACTTGGAGTTCGTGAGCTAGTGTTAGAAAAGAACTAGCTAACTGCCTTTTCGGTTGACGTCGCTCTAGCTCACTCACTCGCTCGCTGAATAGCTCAGTCGGCAGACGTCCGAAGTCACCGACCGAACGGCTCTTTGGCTCGCTTCGGAATACTTCGAATGAATTCGGATCGCATTATTTGCTCTTCCAACAATTATTGGCTCTCCAGGCACAATACGTCATTGTAAACTTATCATACGACATACGTCATTATAAATTACTGTTTTTATTTAGCGGTTTTTATCTCAGATATGTCAACCCCATCCTACCCTTTTACAAGATATCTTCATTCAATTTTAATATATCTTAAGATCTATCAATAATAATATTAATATGTGGGGACATTTTCACACACGGCCATCTGACCCCAAACTAGGGAGACCCTGTACTATGAGTGTCGGACAGCTGATATTATAGTATTGTGCTAACACAATGTTAACACGATAACTATATTTACTTTTCATAAGCATGAAATCATTTGTAACGACTTATGTTTACATTATATAATACTTGTTTTTGTAGATTCTTGGAATCTTTTAAATAGAATATATTATGTACTTACAGTTTTAAGCTGGTCCTGTCTGAATTACGTTACATTTCATTCCTGTTAAATATTTATAGTTATATCTGAAAATAAATAATGTTTTGCTTTGACATGTTAATAATAATAATAATAATAATAATAATATGTGGGGACATTTTCACACACGGCCATCTGACCCCAAACTAGGGAGACCCTGTACTATGGGTGTCAGACAGCTGATATACATACATAAATCAATGACAGTCGTCAAACTTGACGATCGTCAATATTACTTCTAAAAAAGTTTACGGCTTACGTAAAACCTCCATGCCGTAGATTATGTAAGCATGTATGTTGGTATTTTATATTAAACGGCTGAACACCCGCTGATGTATCGCGTGTTCCTTTAAATCCTATTCGCACTAATAAATAAAAATAACTGGCAGTCTGCAATAATTGAGTCTGGCCGGTACTATAATACCCCGCTTTAGAAAACCGATATGACCGTTCTAGAAAGAGGATTCATAATTGGATTTTTTATGAATTTCGGAAGAGTGGTTAGAAAACAAAACCTGTCAAGGAGTCTAGATCTCGCTGTCGCTTGAGTAACACGCTGATTAATCATACGCTTACGTTGCTGAAGTCTACCAGTCTACTTACTGCAAGACTACCGGTCCACAACCGAGAGTCCGTTAAGTCAAGCCGTCGAGCTGTCGCGTGCCTGCTGCTCACAGGGCGGGTCCTACTACTGACCGCCTGGGGACCTCCGTCCCCGAGCTAGGAGCCGACCGCGCCAGTCTATCTTCGGTCAGATCCTGTTGCCGGCCAGGCTGTGGATCCTACTAACCTGGAAATCTCTGCCAAATTCTAGTGCGTCTAGGTTAGTGTTTTAAATTTACTATTGTTGTTTTTGATACTCATCACATTTTAATCTTTCTGTGAGAGTTATTAAATTCAATTCGTACAATTCTGCATAGCCTTTTATTTCCTAAATTATCAGAATCGCTACAATATACATACACAAATACATTTTTTTTTTGTAAATACATACATATATAGATAAACAACACCCAGACACAAGGCAAACACAAGTGCTCATCACACAAATGTTTACCCTGGGCGGGAATGGAACCCGCAACACGCTGCGCAGCAGTCGATCGCTCAGCCACTGCGCCAACCGTGTCGTCTATGTATAATGCTTATCTACTAACAACAACAACAACAAAAGAAAATTGAATCACTCAAAAGGAACTGAATTGTTTAATTTTGCCTGTTACGTACTATTATTTTAATTTTGCCTGTTTCGTAATATTATTTAGGTAGGTACCTATTCTGTGTCTTTTTTTGTAATAAAAACCAACGGTAAAACCTAGTAGAGTTAGTATTTTTATGTTGTTTCGTCAAATCAACCAAAATATTTAAGTATCACATAATTTAAATGTCACAAAAATCAATCATCATAATCTTCTTCTTCTTCGTGACACTCTTGTCAGAGCGGTCGTGGTCATCACGAGCTACCTGCAGCGGCTGATGTTATGTGCCTCACGATTTCTCGCCATTTGTCGCGACATTTGGTGTTTCTGCAGCACTCATGCAATGGATCGCCCACTGCGGATTTAATTTGGTCGGTCCATCGCATGGGGGATCTTCCTCGTGCTCTCATCATAATATGCAAACACAATAATGCGACCGTTCTTTCTGCACAGCCACAGCAAAGAAACAATATATTCTACAACGATAATTCCATAGTAATTCGCGTGTATAATTTAAAGAACTGAGCTAACAGTCGGCGTCTGAGCGCTGAGCTAAGTGAGCTATAGAAGAGCTAGTGAGCTAGAAGAATGATATAGCTGTTTTGAGTGAAAGAGCTACTCGCTCTTTTCTTTTCAGTGAGCTATTTCATGTCTAAATTATATTGTTTCATTTCTATGGAGTGTCGTTGAGTGTTGGTATAATTCACGGATAGTATAATTACAGGCAGATGAGACAATTGAACTATGTTATGGCAACGCACTATGTCAACCTTTAGACGCCCATTGCTTGCCAAGGGGGAGTTCAGCCGTAATGGCCATGCTTGGCCGATGCATGTTGGTGATCGCAGTAGATGTTATGGTACTTAGAAGGACGCTGCTGCCTATCCTCTGGTCAATATCCCTCTGTCGCCTTCTACGATACCCATGGGTAGAAAAGGGGTGGTGCTATTCGCGGCCGACACCACACCGCAATCGTGGGACAATACCGTCTCTCTATTCTCAGGCCACTACAACTACTGGAAGCTAGAATATAAATATTAGTGCCGAGACCGTGAAGCTCGACGAGTCTCGGAAAAAAGATTTGACTGTCTTGAATTCCGCAATGAAGTTAATCAGGACAGAACAGCGGAGGAGTAAGAAAAACCTTTTTTCCACTTGTTTTATCAAGCCAGAGACAGAACGGAACTAGGACAATACGTACAAAGGGGCATTTTTTTCCCATTTCCTTGTCCCATGAGTCACATAATGTTGATTATTTAACCGCTGTCACGCGTTAGAGCGAGATAGCGAATCGCCACGTTTTGCATTAACTGCACCAGCCAACTACGTCATCGCCGCCGGGGCCTGATGTTTATAAACAAAGCTGATTTACGACATCGGTTCTTGAATGGTGCTTACACTTGAATGTTTTTTTTAATTTAATGGCTTTAAGATGATGTACGTTTCGTTCGACTGACATTAACGTGACGTAACGTGTCTGCTTCGCGGACAGTGAAGTTGTTAATATTGTTATAGGCTTGAGTTTGGCCGCAAGTCACCTGATCTTAAGTGATGATGCGGCCTAAGGTGGAGCACGCTTGCCTAAGATAAACCGGTTCACTCATGCCTTGAAGATACCCAGATTATATGTATCGGGGAATAGAGACGCGGGCAGTGAATTCCACAGTCTTGACATTTCGCACAATAAAGAGAGAAGAGGTATATCAGATGGGCTGTTGTATTGTTTGCCATTTAATAACAAATTCGACCGTTGCCGTGTAGTGCCGGCTGCGAATAGCATCACCCCATTTCTACCCGTGGGTGTCGTAGAACGCGACAGAGGCATATTGACCAGAGGATGGGTAGCAGCGTCCTTCTGAGTCCATAACATAAGACTACTGCGATCGCCAACATGAGACCTATGCCCAGCAGTGGGCGTCTAAAGGTTGGCATGATAATGATGATAAAAAAATTCGGACACATATTAATGAGAAAAATTGTCAAGCGCTCAAGATCATGCTGGAACATTGACAAATTGCTACAATATGGTTAATACTGATACATACAGCTGCTCATAAGTACTTGGTTCTCTGACAGACTAAATTCAATTATAACAGACAGTTGTAGAACATTACTAGTTGACAGCGATGTGACTGTGCATTTCAGTATTCTTAGCCTAAAATAAATTCAAGATTTTTTTTGTCTTTCTGACATATTGCGAACCTGTATTCTGAGAATCTGTTGTTTTGAGAGTTTGGTATTCTGAGATTGCAGGATAACGGGAGTAAAAAGACACTTTACGGAGCCGAAATTACAATATATTTTGTTCCGTACTATACCTGGGGAGATTGCTTATTACGTATGATGTTAAAGGTAAAAGTTCTAATCATGCTAATAAAACAGTGATTTAACAAACATAAAAGTCGTTCCCGCCTCAATGTAACTTTGATTGGCAAAATGCACTGTAAACGGCTATGTACCTATTCTTAACAAATATTTCATTACCAAAATAATTTGTTTTAAACTTGTTTCAATTTGGAATCGGGGTACAACTCGTATACATGTTCCTTGTTCCCTTGATCGGTATTCGATACGATAATTGTTCGCTTAATTAGTTAAACCCGCAAACGTGTGTGTGGTGGACGCAAACGACGCGGTGGCATGTGGACAAAATGTATGTGCATACATACAATTTATTCACACCTAACTGTAAAACTTAAATACTAATAATGATGTCTCACTGCAGGATAAGGACTCGCACAGAAAAGGCACAAGCATTGAATTTGACGATTTCAAACTTATATGAGTTTTAAGTCATAAGTATTTATTTAGTTATGATCGGTTACATTTCGGAGACTGTGTTTTACTTAATTCCCCCATCTCCATTCCAGCATCAGACAAGCAGAACACAGCGAAGCGTTAACGCTATATGGTTAAAGTTCCACGGTCTCGAACCAAGCGCTTTGCATCTACATTCTACATTTATTGTGCAAAATTCACTGCCCGCCTCTCTGTTCCCCGATAAATATAATCTGGGTATTTTCAAGGCGTGAGTGAACCGCTTCATCATCAGCAAGCGTGCTCCACCTTAGGCCGAATCATCACGTAAGATCGTCAGTTGCAGCCAAACGCAATCCAATGATTGTATAAATAAAGGTGATTATGAATCGCCTTTTTTTTTTTCAATTCAATTCTATTTCTGTTGAATTTTAGTTCTATATTATTTAACAAAAGAAATTTTCAAGAGCATATAGTTGTCCTATTCGCGTCGTTAGAAGATGTTATCAAATAGAAGAACATTATTGTAATTGGATGACAATCCGATCGCGACCACATCTCGTCGGTCAGCCGTAATAACACCACAATAAACAGCTTAATCAGATGTTGGTAGTTGCAAATGTGTGGTCGCTACCTAATGGCAGGAATTTAATTTGCAGATTGGATTCACGTGGTAGACCACGCAAGCGCTCATCTGTGTAGACATGTCGAGTGAAGCCATGACAATAATATGTATGCATTATTACATCATTCTAAGTTAAGTATGCACACTGCCCAACAAGCTACATTGAGCAAACATTTTTGCTGGGCAACGACTTTTAGTCTTTGTGTGAAAAATCACTGTGGTAACGTGAAATTTAACTCTTGTAAAACATTGTGCTTATAAGTACATGTAACAGTGTATGGGTTTGGGGGAGGGGAGAAGAGGGTAAAAAATTATAGTTATAACATTTAAAACAGCACGTGGAAAAATATTTAAACCTTCAGTATCTCCATGCGGGGCTCCGTCGTCGACCGGCCATTCTGCAACTGAGTTGGACACTTTGCGAATTGTACATTCTGTGACCGCTGGACATTTCGCGTGTTTTATAGTGCATGCCACGAAAGATGAGACTTGACACAGACTTGATTTGACTAAAGAAAAAGATTTTTTTTTAAATCGAGTACTGCTCAAGTCAAATCAAGTCTGTGTCAAGTCTCATCTTTCGTGGCACGCACTATACATTCTGCGAACTGGACATTCTGCGGATTGAACCTTCAGCCAAATGGTAATTTTGCGGATTGAACATTCTGCGACCGCTGAGCATTTTGAGTGTAAACGGTCTAATATTATAAAGAATTTTGTAAATTTGACTGTAGCATCCGAATTCAAGAAATTTTTCAGCAATATGAAGCTAGGTAGGTTATTTTTGAGTGCTATAGGCTATATTATTACTATCAAAAAGCTAGTGAGTAATAAATTCGTTAAATCTTAGTACCAACACGATCGCCAACCTCCGTTTATCTAACAAGACATCACTGTTTGATGTATCGAACAATTAATTACGTTGGTGCAACGACCACGCCCACCAAACAGTACTGTCAGGGTATCTTAAGGGTCAGCTCACAGAAAGACGCGACACGTCGTTCGCATTGAAGTGGGCAATTTTAAAGATATATCTATAGACACAATATCAAACTTATTAGGTAACTATAAGACAAGGTATGTACGAGAAATCGTAACGAGGAAGTAACGCGATGTGATACTTTGCAATTTATAACCGAATAAAAAAAAAGAGGTGAAAACCTCTTTTTTTTTCTCTTGATTTTTTTAAATGTTTGTAGAATATGTGTAACCTGATTCGGGAAATTATTTTATTTTATTTGAAAATACCTATATACCTACTTTCAAATTGGTCCCATAGAAATTTCATAAAAATCGGGTCAGAACTTTTGTTTTTAAAACAAAATAACTGTGAACAAAAAATATGTCACCCAAGTAAATTAAATTGCGTATTTTAGCCTTCATATGGCTTTCTATTGTCCTATTTCTTAATTGTTTTGGATGATAAAAGAAATAGGTACTAAAATAAAAAATAAATAAACAATGCGGCACAATATGTTTATCTGTAACATCTGTTGGTAGACCTAAGGAAATAAATAAATAAATTAAAATATTGAACTTACTTACTGCTTGACAAAGTATACATGTGACTTTGACTTTGACTTTTGACTTTGGCTTTTGACTTTGACTTTTGACTTTGCCTTTTGACTTTGACTTTTGACTTTGACTTTTGACCTTTTCACTTTGACTTCTCCTTCTTCTTTTTCTTCTTTTCTTTTCTTTTTCTTCTTTGACTTTTTTTTCTTTATATATGTTAAATATACCATAAATACAAAAACACGTTAAGCGAACGCTCGGCCGAGCTACATGGTAGGCGGAGTGGGGGGTGTCAGGTTTTATTTTCGTTACGGAATTACTTGAGTCGGTCGCCGCGCTCAAAACCCGCGATAAAACCTATGCAATAGCTAAAAAACTACTCATTCTGACAAAAATTACTTTCGTACTAATGCAGCAAGAACAATAATTTAATCCACTTTCCTGTTCCAAACAATATTAAAGCGCCGATTTATCCTTTTCCTTTGTATAAAAATAACCACCAAAATGAATAAATACTTAACTTGTAAAATCGAGTAGTTTGATTGTGCATCTGTTTTAAAAAATTATAAATTATACTGATTTTTAACCGACTTCAAAAAGGAGGAGGTTATCAATTCGAATGTTTATATATATATTTTTTTTTATGTATGTTCGGGCATAACTCTGTCATATATAGGCGGATTTGCAAAATACTTTTTTTGTTCGAAAGGGGTTTATTCCGAAATGGTCCCATATAAATTTTATCAAAATTTATCCCGCCCTTTTCGAGAAAATCAACAAATTCCTAAAAAAATACTTAGACGACGTTTTAGTTTCTTCAATCTTTGGAGGACTTACAATCTCTTTTAAGTGTTTCGCCGTTTCTTAATGGATTTGGATGTTAAGGCAACACTAAAAAGCGAAAAATAAAAAGCTTTTTCAAAAAAAAAGAAAACCGCCTTCTTAAACTAAAAAGTGATACATAACTTTAGCACAGAATACACATTAGTTTACTTTCGGAAGTCGGTGGCAATACAAAACAACAAACACAAAGCCACCGCCATCGACTTCCGAAAATAAACTAATGTGTATTCTGTGCTAAAGTTATTTATCACTTTTTAGTTTTTGAAGGCAGCTTTCTTTTTTTTGAAAAAGCTTTTTTGTAGTGTATGTTTCACGGAATAAGATTCAGAATTAAATACTTTATTTATCGCAATAATTGGAAGTCACGTTATCACTGAGTGTTATAGGCTATATCTATCTATATATTATATAAAAAATCTTCTCTTTATCAACCTTAAGACGCCCACTGCTAGGCATGGTCTCCCTCAAGGGGGGTTCAGCCGTAATCGCCATGCTTGGCCGATGTATGTTGGTGATCGCAGTAGATGTTATAGTACTCAGAAGGACGCTGCTGCCCATCCTCAGGTCAATATAGTAGAAATAGGGTGGTGCTATTCGCGGCTGGCACCACACGGCAAAATAAATATATAAAAATGAATCGCCGTAATGTATGTAAGTGCATAACTTTCGAACGGGTGGACCAAATTAATTTTTTTTTTTGAGTTCGTTATTGTCACGAGGTTTGTATTAGAAAATTTTAGGTAGGTAGGGTAAGTTGGTAGGTCGGTAGGTAGGTAGGGTAGGTAGGTAGGCACGGTGGGAAGGTAGGGTAGGATAGGGTAGGTAGGTAGGTAGGTAGGTAGGGTAGGGTAGGGAAGGGTAGGTAGGTAGATAGGTAGGCAGTGTAGATAGATAGGAACAGGACAACGTCTGTCGGGTCAGCTAGTAATACTAAAAAAAAATAAGACAATTAAGAATTACGGAATAATTTTGACCATGTCTTTAAATTATAAAGGGCAATGACTCTGCGTTTCAAATGATTATCTTTGGAAATCTAATCTTTAGATATTCTTTTATATTAAACTCCATTTCATTGAAGACGTCATTAAATTCAAGCCTTATTTATATTAGTTTTTCTGAGTAAACTATTCAAATACCTAAACAAGTTTATTGAAATCTGTCTGTCAAGTGGTTTCTCATGAAACGTTCAACCGATTTTAATGAAATTTTTGCCGTCGCAATAATACAAATATTTTTATAGAAAAAGTTCGAGTGCTTTATTTTTTATTTAAAGTCTTTTGTAAAACAAGTCGTATAAAGAGATAAGTATATCAAATGTCAAAGATATACTTAGAAATTATAGAAATACTATCTGCCTGCCCCGGCGTCGCACGAGTGGTGTAATGCTACCCTACCTACCAACTTACCAACCTACCTACCTACTTACCGACCCTACCTTACCCTACCCTCCTACCTTACCTTACCTGCCTACCTACTCGCCGCGGTAGCCCTTATCACCTATGGGTATAAAAATAGCCTACGACCTATTGTCAGATCTACCAAATAATACACAAAAAAAACATAAAAATTTGTTTAGCCGTTTCGAGGGAGTTCGTTACCAAACACATGAGATTTTTATATGTATATGTCGCAGGCAAATCGTATAATTCCGCCGTTTACATACGGCGTTGTCAGTTTATAAACGCTCGCAGTTATGTATAATGCCGAAGGCAAATTGATAACTCGTTCAATTGTAATAATTTCGACGTTGGTTGTAGTTTTAGGGTGACCACGATAAAACACAGATTGGACAAATCAACTTTATTTCGATAATCAGGTAACTAATGAAGATTTCAAGCAAGATTAACTTAATAAAATTATGTGCTAAAGTCTAACATATATATGTAGTTCGAAGAGAAGTAGTTCGTAGTTACAAAAGTTAATGACAGAAACGAATTGCTGTGAAACCGACTCCACGTAGTCTTGTCTGCCCTACCCCTAGAGTGTAATTTAAATTCGCGTAGGCGCGGAGGGGCGAGGCGGCCAGCGAGTTGAGGAGCAGGTGGTTTTAACGCCCGCCGCCGCGGCTGAGGCTGGCCGGCGAAGCCGGCCAGTAAGCCGAAGCAGCGGTGGTGAGCGTGAATACCATCTGCGACGATAAGCTCGCGTGGTACCGCCGGAGCCCCGCAACGCCGTAGCCGTGACAGAAACCATGCCTGCTGCATGTTCGCTTGCACGAGAACCAGATTCGATTGACACCCTAGCGTTTTTGATCATCATCAGAACTAAATTCTTCAATTTGCCGCGGCATTATGTATACGGCGTTTAAATTGTCAATGAAATGTTTCGGCATTTTATATATTGACACGGCAATATAAATTTTGCCTTCGGCATTATACATAACTGCGAGCGTTTATTAAATGACGACGCCGTATGTAAACGGCGGAATCATACAAATTGCCTGCGACATATATATTGAAGATTAGATAAATGTTTTAATTGTTTATAGAACTGTAGATCATTAAGAAAATGTTTGTGGTTTAATAAAAATGTAAAAGACAAATATAGTTTGTGAGTTTCGTGGCTAAGTTAACGCTGTAACTATCGATCTGTCACGGTTAAGTCTTGTCGCGAGAGGTTTGTGACTGAGTTTCCTCCGTACCTCGGAAAGCACGTAAAGCTGTTGGTCTCGGCTGTTATTCGTAGATCTTTGTGCAGTCGTTATGGGTAGTCAGAACCCAGAACGACCGACAACCAGTCTTACTGAGGGGTTTTACCCAATAACTGGATTGTGAAGGTCCGGTAGGCATTCGTTCCATGTAAAACACTGGTATTCAGCTGCATCCGGTTAGACTGGAAGCCGACCTCAATATAGTTGGGAAAAGGCTAGGCCGATGAAGTGTTACAGTAATATTTTTATGAAGACTAGCAATGGTAAACCTTGGAGAGTATTTGGTAAGTGGTGATACATAGTAATATCTATGCAGAAACATTTATAATCAAGTTAAGTTTAGAAGACATACAGCCAAGCCACTAACTTTGCCACATTTAAACTCTGGTAAACGAGCTCAACCTTAACGTATAAAGTTTGATGGCAAAGTTCTCGTATCTTCGATGTTCCTGTAAACTGTTAATGATACCAGATGTTGTCGGGTTCAAGTTTTACCTACTTGTTACGTAAAATCACTAGAATTTTTAATGGTATAATTAATGTTCGTGAGGTAATGTTTGTATCATCATCTGGTCCGCAGTAGGTCAGTTAACTCACAACATAATATTTCATTATGAAATTTTGCAGTAAACTGCATTTCTCGGCCAAGCCACGAACACGAAATAAGGCTTGTTTTCTTTTTCTAAAATATTCTTTGACCGAGGGGTCTGTGGAATGGTTTAAATTGTGAAAGTGGTCCTTGACTACAAAAATTTTAAAAAACCCTGGCCTAGGGTTTCCCCAAACCCCCGAGGTGGCAGCGCGTAGTGTTCCACACGCGCACCTCTTAGACGTCCGGGGGAAGTCTTACACCTCACTCCCCCCCCCCCCCCTAGACCTGAGAAGTGGCCCGCACCAGCGGGTCGGCACCAATCGGGGGTTGCAGAAGTATCTCCAGTTCCCGTTACCCCCGACGTCGTTGTGAGATGGAACACCGGGATGGTTTTTAGTCAGTAGGAGTCTGACAGACCCCTCCGCCCGAGGACATTCATGAGGATTTTCCACTCCGGAAAAAAAGGGTTTTCCCATCTACGTTGGGGTCGATTTCTAGTCTCCCTGAATGCAACTAAATACCAGTGTTTAAATGGATGGACGACTGGTGTCTGACTTCCACAACCTAGTTATAGGATAACACGATACCTCTTGATAAGACTGGTTGTCTGACTTTCTGGTTACCCATAACGACACTGTCACAGATTTACAAACCACATCTGAGTTCAACGCCTTTACGTGCTTTCCAAGACACGGAGAGGTCTTAGTTTGTAGTGAATGGTCACCTATCTACAGACCGACCTCGGCAGTCGAAGCTTAACTATGTCCGGCCAATCCGCGCGCCTATTACCTGCCGCTTAGCAAGTATTGTAACTATAACATATTCTTTGTTTTTTGTTCTCCGATGTGATGTTGCGTTATTAAGTGACTATGTGCCAAAATTAAAAAAATCCTGTTGCATAGCTCTTGAGAAAAACCACTGTGTGACAGAAGGACAAAAAGTGATCTTGTAAATGTTGTTATTTTCTTTTTGAAGTACGGAACCCTTAAAAACTAATAATCAACTACCTTATCACTAACTTTAAACTATTATTTTATCGCGCCAAATAATCGTATTAAGTAATATTATTTATTCGAAACTAAGTTTGTTTGTGACCCAATCATCCTGAAATTTTGCAAATACGTTGTCAGGTGTAATAAATAAAAGCTTGTAAAAGTACTGTTTACGAGAAAAACAACAACAATGTTAATATGATAATACTTTATTACTTTATCGTCATTATTAGGGCGTCTTTACGGTGTTGTCAGATGTTTACCACGACAGGTTAGACTAAATATCTATCACTCCCTCGTCAGATCACATCTAGATTATTTAATTGAAATATGGGGTAGCGCGGCCAAAACTAACCTGAACTGCATCCAAACAATACAAAATAAAATAATAAAAATCCTATTTTATTACGACTTTCTCACACCAACAAATAAAATTTACTCCGAAACCAAATTAATGAATATAAAACAAATTTATTACTACAATACATGCATCCTAATCAAAAAAAATTAAGATAAAAAAATACACTCGGAGCTAATTTTTAAAACTAACACCGAGACCTTTTCGTAGTGCAAATGATATCTGTCTCGCGAGAACACGTACGAATTATGGAAAGAAAAATATTACCTACGAAGGGGCACAGATGTTCAATAAACTACCGAAAGAAATAAAAACCTCTAAAAGTTTACATAGGTACATTGAAAAATCAGTTCAAATCTTATATTATTGACAAAATTTAAGTCCGGCCCTGGTTTATGTTTTTAATTTACCCACAAAAATTGATTTTTGTTTCGCATGAATCTTTTACTGCTACCTTCAATGACCTGTTATGTATGTACGTTAAATAATGTTGTCTTCTTTTATTTGACACTGTGCATGTCATTCTAGCTCTCCTCACGAATTTATTATTATACTTATAAGTAAGTAGTTTAAACATTTCTCATTAAGCGAAGTTTGTAGTAAATTTCTTTTGAGAAAATAAAGATTTTTTAACCACATAATAGATAGATAGATAGATAGATAGATAAAACATTTATTTAGTGCACACAAAAGACACATTACAACACAAAAAATACAAATCAAATGAGGACTAAAACAAAGTGATGTGTGTGTCTCAGGGTTGCACCAAATGGGAGTCCAGCCCAGCATGTGTCAGGCAAGTATATACCTGACGCTGATATTCTGCTGAATCCCTGCAGTGACATACGGACGTCGAGCAGATGAGATAGTTATATTGGTGTTGACAGGTGTTGTAACCAAAATTTTATGCGCGGACTGAAGTTTAAAAAAATAAAATGAAAAAATAAAATAAAATAAAAACTAAAAAATAAAAATAAAATAAAATAAAATAAAATCTTTTTATTTCAGACATGATTTCTGTCCATAATATTGTTAGTACAATGACTTAAAACTATGTTAGTTACATTTAAAAAACTAATTTAAGTGTGGGCATATATTGTCAAAATCTTGTTTGTGCCAACATGTACCTAATGTTTTAATAGTTATTAATATTTATTTATTGTAAAACAGTATTTATTGCAAAGTATTAGTTAGTATCTAAATATTAGTTATAGTACTTATGTTATTTATTCATTTACGCAAGTGTTGTTGTAGTTACATAATTAATTATTTTCACAATTATTGTAACAGTAATAAAACTCAACGGATAGCTAGACGCGCAAACATCTTTATCAGTAGTGAGCAGTTTGGAATGCGGCTCACGGGCGCACAACCGGTTCGCTGTGTCACGTCATGTGGGCGGGGCCCACGGCGGACATGCGCCCGCGCACTGTGGTTCGCAACGCAGGCCAGTCTGCTACCTGCTCGGAACGCTATCGCTGTGTTAATATTGTGTCCGCACCGCGCT
Source organism: Charanyca ferruginea (assembly GCA_947361185.1). Lineage (NCBI taxonomy): Eukaryota > Metazoa > Arthropoda > Insecta > Lepidoptera > Noctuidae > Charanyca > Charanyca ferruginea. Next base: position 23,241,762 of record OX376059.1, on the reverse strand, counting down.
TAGCTAACCTCTAATTGTTTAACCTATATTTGTTCTATCCGCTTATTTTCTTACTCCTTCTTTCTACCTCGAACTATCTCTTGAACTGTGAACTATATTCTACTCTGTGCTTGTGCTACCGCTTACGCTTGTGCAATAAACAATATATATTTGTGGACTACCTAAGTGTTTTCTTAATAACTACACACATCAGACGACGTTCACCACCACGAGATCGAGGTAACGAATAGCGAACATCACGCTCACTTCGCTATATAAGTATTTGCCGCCCACTGGTGCCCCGGGCACACGCACTTGTGCTTGAACCCAGTGCACCAGGAGGGGGCTGTCCAGCTTATGGCTGAGTACGCTCAGGATGGTGTTGGCGCTCCCACGCGTGCGAAACATTAGCGAAGCGATGCGGCGCCGCAGGACAGTGTGAAAGCCGTCTGTGTGCGCGTGCGCAAACATCGCAGACGCACTACAGCAGCGTGGGAGCCCCACCAGCACCCTGAACGCGTTATTATATTGTATTCGAAGAGCGTTGATGGCCCGCTGCGTGTAGTTGACCCACAGATTGCAGGTGTAGAGAGTTTGGCAGAATGCCTTAAACAGAGTGATCTTTACCTGTAAACTACACTTGGCAAATCTGCGCGCCAATATGTTACAGCGGACCGCCATCGCTCTTCTCTCCCTTTCTATATCTCCATCGTCTCTCAAATCCTCGGTGACCACATGGCCGAGGTATTTAAACTCTCTCACTCTTCGGAGAGCGACAGTATTGAGCATCACAGGTGCCACCTCCTCCAGTTTTCGACCCCTAGCTTGAAATACTAACAGCTCGCTTTTCTGTACATTATACACGAGACCATGTACCCTCGCATATTCCTCACACACGCTTATCAGCTTTCTGAGCGCGGCTATTGATGGGCTGAGCAACACCATATCGTCTGCATAGCTAATGCTGTTGATACAATGACGATCGATCGAGCATCCTACTCCGATGTCACTCAGCTCATCAACCAGCCCGTTCATGTACAAGTTGAAGAGTGAAGGAGATGTTTTGTAAGTATACCCACAATTAGGTACAATTACATTGTATTGTACAATAAAGTTTGCATTGAAACGTCGATGTTCGTTGATATGACCCACGTGTCTTTCGAATCTTGATTGAATTATATTATTACAACCCGAATCGATTGTCAAATTCTAAATTAACGTGAGCTAAACCGCGGGCAAAAGCAAAGTAACAAATAAAACCGAATGAAACTAAACTGAAATTTATGAAATGTAAAATTCTTTGCGCGAGTGAATTTACAAAAATGTTCATCATTTTCTTTTTTAAAATTCAGTTTGCTTCACCGAATTTAATTTAGGAAAACATTTCATTGAATTAAAGCTGAGGGATTTTAGCAACATTTTTAATAACTTTACTATTTTATTTCATTTCGTATTCTAGAGGTTTTCTGTGTCGATATTTATTTGTGGTAAATTGCAAACTGTAAACAGATAAGGAATGAAAAAGTTTTAGATTCATAAACATTTTTCGGATACTTTAATTTTAAAGTCAAACTCAAATTATTTATATCACATATTTATGTAAGACCATTAAAATGCACTTTTCGTTCATAAGTGCTTTTCATTTACAAGAAAAACGAATTGGATCTAGTTGCCCCTTCCAAAAGGTAGATACGTACTTAGAAGAATGGGGAATAACAAAATGAATGTTTTACTATATTTTGTACACAGTAATTATAATGTAAAATATATAAGGTCCCATTAAAATAGGTGGACAAATTTTAACACAACGTTCAGTACGTTTAATTAAAGATATCCAACCAAATAAAAACACTGATAAAAGTGATTTTATTTTGTCCCATAAGAAGTAGTTACGCGTTCTCGTAAGTAGTTAGGACCCAGTCAGTTCTATTAACATCATTCTGTATTTAACCACAATAACTTTCAGTTGACTACACATCATCTTTTTAGGATAGTGCTAGGATAACTAGAATAAAGTAGGTGCGCTACTCGATCACACCAATTTATTATTATACTTCATTGCTGCATCCTACGAGATTTAATAAACCATGTAGTACGTTTTCTGTTGTACTGCATCATCACACGAATTTTAGATCTTAAATAAAATGTAAAAAAGTATTAGTAGTTCACTTCCCTACCGTGGCCACTGCCGACAGAGGGCGCCATCATCATTCGTTTTCCGTGTGTTGCATCATCCGCGTGCGCTCCGCAAAGTTTTTTTGTTTTAGGTGGAAATTTTTAAATTATAGTAAGTTTCGAAGGAAATATGGGAAAAAGAAGAAAAGAAAAAACTAATGACGAGATCAGAAGCAAAATTAAACGTTTAGAAAAGGAATTAAAGTCTAGACAAAAATCACCGCCGCCATTTCAATATGAAGGTACCCGCTGGTTTTTATTTTAAAATACACTCGGCGTCACAAAAATCGCACCTCTTTAAGAATTCCCTTCAAAGTCATTTTAACCCTATTAATCAATGGTATACATATGACTATAAGGTATAATTGGAAAGGCAATTTATTTAAATTTCAGAATAAATCAATGGATTTGGTTTTTTGTTTACCAGGGAATAAAAAAAAGCAAGCTAATGCAAATGATTAAAAAGTTAAATTTTATTTTATCAGCAAAAATTACAACAAACTCCTTAAAACTAACTTAAAACCTAGTGTTACCCCCCCTAGCCCTGATGACTGCTTCCATGCGTTCTCTCATGGACCTTATTAATGTGACAACAGTCTCTTGTGGAATGTTGTCCCATTCTGCAACGACGGCATCTTGAAGGTCTTGGAGAGTGGTAGGGGCAGGATTTCGTGCCCGTGCTCGCCGTTTCAGTTCATCCCAAAGGTGCTCAATAGGGTTCAGGTCTGGACTTCGCGCCGGCCAGCGCATAACAGGGATGCCAACTTCTTGCAGGTAGTCTCTTACAATTAAAGCGGTGTGACAACGGGCGTTATCGTGCATTAACGTGAACCCACTGCCAACAAAACCCGCATAAGGGACAACCTGCTCCTCTAAGATCTCTGTTATGTACCGAGCAGCAGTCAGCGACCCTTGCCCGCGAGCACTTCCAGTCCGAGAAACACACACAAGGTTTGTTTTACCGTCGATTGACATGCCGCCCCAGAACATGCACGAGCCACCCCCGTATTCCACTGTCTCTTGAATACAGGCTTGTGCGAATCGTTCCCCTTGCCTCCTATACACTCTTCGACGCCTGTCGTTGCAGAAAAGACACACCCTCGTCTCATCCGAGAAGAGCACAGCCCTCCATTGGTCTATTGTCCAATCCACATGGTCACGGGCAAATTGCAACCGGTCTCTCCTATGCTGTGCAGTCAATTTGGGCCCTGTAGCAGCCCTATGAGCTGCAATTTTCTTCTCCCGCATTCTTCTTCTAATCGTGGAGACGCTTACAGAAGTTCTGCGAGCTGATCGCAGTTGTTGTTGCAGCTCAACAGCATTGGAGAACCGATTACGTAAAGACGTCGAAACAATGAAGCGATCGTCTCTTTCGGATGTGCACCGTTGTCTTCCAGATCCACGTCTTCGGATATAGCCACCAGTCTCTTGGAAACGTTGGAACACTCGTCGAACGGCAAAACGACTCAAGTTCAGTTGTCGAGCAACATCACATTGCCGCATCCCTGATTGCAGTAGTGCAATGACTTGAGCGGCTTCATCTGCAGTGGTATCCATCTTCTGGGGTATTTTTCTTGCTGTAGCTGTTCACGTGTGTTCACTTCAAAGGTTGAATAGCGAATGACCCACATTTAACCCGGGTCGCCCGTTTTATACCCTTGTAGGGAGGTGCAATTAGTGGCCGTTGTAATGCGTATTTTGACAACATTTTTTTTAACGTTACGTGCTAATGAGATCTGTTGTGTTTAGGAATTCTAACTGTTGTTAATTTAAAGGTCATTAAGCATACTTTTAATTGATACCAATATTAATTGGGTTTAATGTATTCGTTACTGGCGGGACATGTTTTAAACTTATTTTCGAAAAGGTGCGATTTTTGTGACGCCGAGTGTATGTTTACGTTTGGCATTCAGAACAGCATTATTGTGGATTTAACATAAACGATAACGTTAATTAAAGTTTTTATATACTTAATAATCCCAAGTACCAAGTGGGTTTAGTTTCCCAGTGGCGGCACGCGATGTCGTCCGAAATTAATTTACCTACCTACCTACTTTATTAACGTTATGCTATCCAGAAAATCTGAATTAACAACAAAATTAAAATTTATAGGCCATGCTATTATTTCCTCAGTGGTGCCACGAGATGTCACCCGGAAATAAATTACCTACTTTCTTAAAGTGGTGGTACGTGATGCCATCCAGAAAGTTGGGATTATTAGCAAAATTAAAATCCATAGGCCAATCTATTATTTCCTCAGTGGTGCCACGAGATGTCACCCGGAAATAAATATCTATATACATTGCTTCCTAATGTGATGCCACGAGATGTCATCCTGGAAGTGAATATAATTATCATGCTGATGAAGCCTTGTTCTCTTATTAGATCCTGAACACGACTCCTACTACGAACATAATATCGAGTTTGAAGCCCACGATGAAAGCAGGGGTAGTTATGACACCAATGAGTATGAGCCAAGTGCTGCGCACCGTTGGCCGGAATCTGTAGTCGAAGTGCCGGCAGCTACAACTAGCTCACTTGTTCCTGAGATCCCCTCCCCTGAAAAATTGCCGGAAGAGCTTCCAAAAAGTTCTACATCGGCTCAAGGTGAGGAAAATGCCATTCCTTTAGAGGTTTTGGCTGTCCTAGGAGAAGCAAAGCAGTCTGAGGAGATCCTCGGGAAGAAGATACCCACGGAGGTCTCTGAACGTTGGGGTAAAATCCTACTTGAGGGCCTAACAAAGGATCAGAAGGAGAACTTATTGACAAAAACACTAATACCAGAAAACTTTCAATTGGCTAAAGCACCAAAGTTAAATGCAGAAGTCACATCAGTTCTCAATGACCCAACAAAAAATCGAGACAAGCGTTTAGAGAAAATGCAAAATCAATTAGGATCTAGTATCGCTGGCTTAGCTAATTTAACATCAGAGTTAATTAATCAAGAGCCCAGCAAAATGGACATCATTAAACAAATAGCGGAGATAAACCAGATCCTGCTGGATCTTCATTATGAGGAGACAATGAACCGCAGGAGACTTATTGTTCCATTGCTAGATAAACGATTTCTCACAATAATCCAAGGTGTGAAATGAGACTCATTTCTATTTGGGGATAATTTGGGTGAAAACATCAAGATGACAAAACTAATAGAACAATCTAGTTCTCAGATCAAGAAACCGACTACACCACAACAGACACCTCGAAGACTCAATGCCATGGGTGGAGCGCAGGGAAATGCGCGGGTGCCCCCCCGTCAAACGAGCGGGCGAGGAGCGGCACGAGCGCCCCACGCTCGACACTACCCCCCACCTCCCCCGCATGCCAGCAGCAGCTGCAGCAGCAGCTGGCAGCAGCAGAGTGCCGCCAGCATCGCGCCGAGCGCCGCCGCAGCCCAGCCGCGTGCAGGACCGTCGCGGGCGCCGCTAGAGGTACCACACGCTGGTCGTATTCAGCACTTTTTACATAATTGGTTAAACATAACTACAGACCACCGAATATTGGATATAGTAGAGGGTTATAAAATAACATTTATTCAAAGCCCTATACAACTTACGGAACCAAGTAACCCATCTTGCTCAAGGACTGAAATGTTAAATTCTACTTATTAAACAACTTAAAAATTTATGGTCTATTGTGCCATGTACAAGTTGTGAAGGTCAATTTATTTCTCCTATTTTTCTGATTCCGAAAAATAACGGAACATACCGATTTATACTAAATTTAAAAGCACTAAATAAATATATATTACAGTCACATTTTTAAATGGAAGATATTCGCACGGCATCAAAACTATTGTCTAAGGATGTGTACATGGCAACAATAGATCTTAAGGATGCATATTTTTTTGTACCTATACATAAATCTTATAGGAAATATTTACGATTTCGTTTTGACGATAAGTTATATGAATTTACCTGTCTTCCGTTTGGATTGTGTTCTGCTCCATTCATCTTTACAAAATTAATGAAGCCAGTGCTGACGTTCTTACGCAGCGAGGGCTATACTTTAGTTGCGTATTTAGATGACCTGTGGTGTATGGCAGACACCTATGATTCATGCATAAATACAATAACAGCAACTGTTAATACTCTGGAACGATTAGGTTTTATAATAAATTATGAAAAAAGTGTTGTCATACCAAACAAAATGTGCAAATTTCTTGGAATTGTGTTGAATTCACAACATATGATCTTAGAATTACCAACCGAAAAACGTTGTAAAATACATGAAATGGTTTGTTACATCTCTTCAAAATCATCAATTAAGATAAGAGACTTTGCTCAACTAATAGGTAATTTAACTGCTGCTTGCCCAGCCGTAGCCTATGGCTGGCTATATAATAAGCACTTTGAGAGAGAAAAATACCTGGCCTTGTTAAAAAACCAAGATTATGACGCAAAGATGAAAATCAACCCTTCGCTAAGAGAAGATTTTTTATGGTGGGAAACAAACATTCATTCAGTAGTCAATCCCATTAGAACTGGTCACTTCAAACTAGAGATTTTTTCGGATGCCTCTCTTTCGGGTTGGGGAGCTTTCTGCAATGGGGAAACAGTTAGTGGCTATTGGTCACAGGAGGAGAAAGAAAAACACATAAATTATTTGGAATTATTAGCTGCTTTTATGGGACTTAAATGCTTTTGTAAAAACATTACCAATTCAGAATTGTTGTTAAGAATTGACAACACCACTGCCATATCTTATATTAATAGATTGGGTGGGATACAGTTCCCACACTTGAATAATATAACCCGAGAAATATGGCAGTGGTGTGAACGAAGGCAGCTTTTCATATTTGCGTCTTACATAAGATCATGTGAGAATACTGAGGCTGATAAGGCCTCGAGGTTCTCAAATATGGATACGGAATGGGAACTACATGGATCTTGTTTCCGAGATATAGCAAGCGAGTTCGGTCAACCAGATATTGACCTGTTTGCCTCTCGGATAAATAAAAAATGTTCAAAATTCGTATCTTGGAAAAGAGATCCTGATGCCTATGATATAGATGCGTTTTCTCTAAGATGGGACAAATTTATTTTTTATGCCTTTCCACCTTTTTCTATTATATTGAAATGCATTAGGAAAATTATTGATGACAAGGCTACCGGTATTTTGATAGTGCCTTATTGGCCGAGTCAACCATGGTTCCCACTGTATATGTCCTTGATCAATTCTAAAGTATTATATTTCGGACCAGATGAAAACTTATTACTCTCTCCTTCCAGAACGGTGCACCCTTTATGGCCAAGCCTTGCCCTGGTGTGCGCAGTGTTATCCGGGAAGCGTTCAACAGGCAGTCATTCGACAATGATACCATAGATATAATGATTCAGTCATTATCAAATAGTAATTTGCAACAATATAATACAGCATATAAATTATGGTTTGTTTTTTGTAAAGACAATAATTTAGATTTTTTTAAAGTATCAGTTCAGGAAGTACTAAGATTTCTTACTATACAGTTTAAAAATGGTGCTAAATATGGCACATTAAATTCAGTTAGATCAGCATTGTCACTTATTTTAGGTAAACAAACTAGTGTAAATGAATGTGTTAGTCGATTTTTAAAAGGTGTTTTTAAGTTCAGGCCTAATCTACCTAAATATCAAAACACTTGGGACCCTAATGTTGTTTTATCTTACTTATGTGATAAAAATCCAAATGATTCATTAAGTCTCGATATGATCACTAAAAAACTCGCAACGTTGCTCGCGTTGTCAACGGGACAACGGGTTCAAACGTTGTCACTTATCAAGATAAACAACATTTTATTCTATGAAGCAGGTGTTCATATTATAATAGATGAAATTGTTAAAACGTCGGCACCCAATAGGGTGAACCCAAAATTGCTTATTCCGTTCTATCACGAACAACCACATATTTGTCCAGCGAAAGTTCTCTCTGTTTACCTTAATATGACGAAGGAGTTTAGAAATAAATCGTGTACAGATAAACTCTTTTTGACCGTTAAAAAACCTATCCGCAACGCCAGTTCCCAGTCGGTAAGCCGCTGGATTAAACAAGTCCTTAAGGATAGCGGTATCGATGTCAGCGTATACTCGTCACATAGTACGCGTCATGCGTCGACCTCAGCGGCCAAGCGGGCCGGCGTCTCGGTAGATGTAATCAAGCGTGCGGCAGGCTGGAGTGGTACATCTCTATGCTTTGCTAAGTTTTACAACTTACCCTTGATAGACTCGGAGCATGACAGAGCTTTCGCTGACGCTGTCCTTAATATACATAGGTAATGTAAAACCCACCGGACCACCGGTGACTTAAGAAGCAGGTAAAAATAAAGTACGATTAAGATGTTAAAATAGATACTTAAGTAGTTAGTTACAAATAAACTTAGTTTCAAATAAACATTATTTTCAACCAGTTGGTTTCTTTTTAAATCTGCTTATTTATCATTCTGCAATTAGTCGCTAAACATCTACATGGTTTATTAAATCTCGTAGGATGCAGCAATGAAGTATAATTTATGGTTAATTGAACTTACCAAAGTGAACTTCAACCATAATTATACGAGTTGCTGCATCCGTAGAGATTTAGGAACCCGACCCTCCCTACAAGTTAAAACCCCCAGTGATTGCAAAATGACCAATTGAATATTATATTACTCTGAAACGAATGATGATGGCGCCCTCTGTCGGCAGTAGCCACGGTAGGGAAGTGAACTACTAATACTTTTTTACATTTTATTTAAGATCTAAAATTCGTGTGATGATGCAGTACAACAGAAAACGTACTACATGGTTTATTAAATCTCGTAGGATGCAGCAACTCGTATAATTATGGTTGAAGTTCACTTTGGTAAGTTCAATTAACCATAAATTCTAGGACAATATAAAATCACTTTAACCCCTCGTAGATCCACGCCAGACACAATAGCTTTTTAATTGTGTCTGTAATTACGGCATACAAGGGGTTAATTTGTGTTTTTTCTGCTTGGATATCTTTTGTTAGACATACTGAATGCTGTGTTAAAATTTGTCCACCTACTTTAATGGGACCTTATATTGTGATAACTACAATCTGCAATCACTATATTAGAATACCTACAAAGTATTAACGAATTACAGCTAAATCATGTTTGTTGTTATGTGAGTTGAACACTGATGTATGAAGAAATACTTCTGTGAAAACGTAATTTACGAATGGCAAACTGGAAAAAATCTAATTAAATAAAAGATTATTAGCTCCAAGAGAAATTGAAACCTATTCATATCTGAATGTTCACTTCAAACAATTTTCTCAAAGGTCAATCCGTATAAACCTGTTTTGAGGATGTCAAAACTAATATAATTGAAATTGTTTGTTTTTCCAGAGCAGTTGAAGATGAAAAATTTCCTCTAGCATTTGAACTTTTGATATAAATTTATGTAGGTGGTATTATTAGAGCTCCAGAAGTTTCAAGAAAACTTGCATTATATTAATCCACTAGCACCTTCCCCGCGACTTTGCTCGAGTGATTTTTCTGATAGATCCCAAATTTTATGATTATGAGATATAGCCACAGTACTCAGTGATAACGTAGCTTCAAATTGGCAAAAGAATTTTTAAAATCGGACCAGAAGTTAAGGTGATACTAATATTATAAAAACGGCGGTAAAAGGGCACTTATCGAAATATGAACAGAGAAATGTTATTGCACTATTGACGACTTCCTTAATGATGAATCGCTGACTGATTGACATATTTTTATCATTGTAACAAACCGTAACCAATCCGACAATTTTATTTTTTGTAACTAATCATGACATTTATTTAACTAAATTTGACATTTATAATTTTAATGATTTGACATTTATCTTTCGTAAAATATTTTTTTAATTTGATTTTGTAATTGAATGATATTTGCATGCCCATGCGACGGTAGAATATGGAGGATTTTGCTATGTAAAACAGAACATCTTTATACTAATTACCCATGTTTGCAAAGTAATAAATGATTTGATTTGATTTGATTTGAAAGTTTGTTTGTTGTCAGCTAAACTTCTGAAATGTTAATGATATTTGTTAACCTGCCGCTTGCATTCACCGTTTAACCGCGACCTTGACGGTGTCGTCAATCCATCTGGTAGGAGGACTACCCACACTACGACTTCTGGTTCGTGGTCACCACTCGAACACCTTCCTTCTCCATCAATTACACTGGTCAACAAAAAAAAAACATGTTTTTGTTTCCTGTGACTTTTTTGTTGTTTCTATCTCAAATGACAATGCCAGATCCTGCCCCACCCATGTACAGAAAAGTAAATTAATGAAAATAATTTTAATGAATATAGAACCTATCTATAGTAAATTGTTTTTCTTTAGAACTTGCGGATTACGAAATACCTACCCACAAAATACAAACTCATTCTACCTAAAATATAATTTAACCTATAATCAATGTCATTATTGTTTTTAGATTTAAACGGAAACCGCAAGTTCTACAGTCACTAAGACTAATGTTTAGCTATCAGCAATAAATAAAAAGTAAGATGCTACATATGCACATGACTTTTATTGAATGGGGCAAAGTTCTATAGAGTTTCTGGCATTGTCCTTTGCGCGTATTTTTTAAATATGGCAACAATTTTTCTCTAACAGCTTTTGTTTTGGAGTTACAGCTAATAGTACCCTTATTAGTTTCCAGGATTAAGCACAGAAAAATTAAAAGCTGGTATTTTCGATGGGCCACAGGTGCAACTTGTAAAAGGTCCTAATTTTGTCAATGACTGAAGTCGAATCCAAAGCTTGGAATTTATTTGTTTTGGTTATAAGTAATTTTTAGGCAAAAAGAAATTTACGAACCCGTCGAGCTTGTTGTGGACTCAACAAGCTCGACGTGGTCGTCAGATTTCTATCTTGAAAGAGCTAATATCCAACTTGAAAGAGCTAGGGTGCAACATGAGCATAAACATCCACTTCTTGCATGCGCAGACCGATTTCCACAAAATCTGGGTGATTTTAGTGAGGAGCAGGGTGAAAGATTCCATAAGGATCTTCGGACATTGGAAGAGCGTTATCAGGAGCGGTGGACCTCATATAATTATGATGGCAGACTACTGCTGGAGCTTGCAACGAGATCTATGTAAAGTCATTCATTAATGGAAATCTTATAAAAGATCATTTCATCGTGTTCAATAGAAATTTTGTTTGTGAAAATAAAACTGTTCAAAAAGTAAAGCCGTTAGCAATCTTCCAGTATTTTTTTTTATAGTAAGGGCCATGGAAATACCCAATTACAGAAAAAATATTAAAGGAAACAAAACTAGTGTTGACCAGTATTCTCGGTTCTTCAAACAATGTGACCTACCCACTTCAACTTGCATATTCTGAAAGCTATGTCGGTGACCTTGGTTCTTCGGCGAATTTACTCGTTCAGAATTATTAGGGTTCCGGACCCAAAGGGTTAAAACGGGACCCTTTTACTAAGACTTCACTTCCGTCTGTCTGGCTGTCTGTCACCAAGCTGTATCTCATGAACCGTGAGAGCTTGACAGTTGAAATTTCTTATTATCAAAGATGATGTATATCTGTTGCCGCTATAAAAACAAATACCAAAAACTGCTGTTTTTTTTTCGATATTAAAAAAAGGTTCTAATATAGTGTCTAACCCTAGAAGCCCAATCTAGGTCATTTTTACCTACACGTAAACGCATATTTGCGATATCTTTCGCTCAGTTTCTTCGATCGCCGTGATTGATCAAACCAACTTAGTAGCCGCCGAGAGCTAACACGAGACGTTTGCGTCGCTTTGGTAAGTACCTCCATTTCCGAGTTATCGTATAGTCATAGGTCGATTTTACCTATGTTTGGGCTTTATGTAACTTTTGCATACGTCTTAGTTATGAGATTCAACGTTTTATTTTCTTTTATATTTAACGATATATATTATTTTTAGATTATAACATAAGATGGCGTCCTCTCAGCAACAGAATGAGGGAGACATATCATCTCTTTTAGAAAATATTGACGACTCGGACCTTTGTGATACAGACTCGGGAGAGGAAGACTGTGTGACTCGTGTGATCGTGAGATCTGTAAAGATGAACCAGAACCAAAGAAGCGACGCTACTGTGGATATTGTTATTATAAATAAACAGCGAAAGACAAATACACAGTGCATGAAATGCAAAAAACCAATTTGTCATGAACACAATATTGACGTGTGCCAGAAGTGTGTATAAAATGAAAATACTGTCATAAAACTGATTTATTAATATAAAAAGTTTCCTAAATAATCGTAAAATAGGAGATTTATTCAGTTTTTTTATTTTTTATTTTACTTTATAAGAATAAAACAGAAGGATCTCATTTTATGCCAATTTTTTGTATGCCTACTTATTGTTTTTATTTTTGAAATCAAATAAATAAACGTTACAAAAAAAATACTTTTATTTAATTCTCTGATAGTTACCTAATAAATATATATTAATAAAAAATAATATAATTATTAGGATACATCAAGTCATTGATAGTATTAATGTAGGTAAATTTGACCTATGATTGGGCTTTATAACCAATAAAATATGATTGGGCTTCTAGGGCTAATGTTGTTTAGATAGAACTTGACCAGTTTTATCGGAACTCTGAGTATAGCTCTCTTTCTGGCTCGCTAGCAGTTAAGAGGAAATACCACGGGCTAGAGAATTGAAAATTAGGTATTTGTAAAATCTATTGCTGTCGCGCGATGCCCGAACACGAACCGCAGAGCGCGATAGAGACAACTGCAGCTTTGACCGAAAATACCTATTAAAAGTACACAAAATCAATGATTTGTAGTCCCCTTAACCGATTTAACTGCTTTTTTCATTAAAAAATAAAGAAAGGCTTTTGCCGTGTGTTCCTATGTTTTCTAGTTTTTATATAATCAAGTCAAATTTGTTTTCTGAATGTTTGAACACAGCGGAAAATCATGCCAATTTTTTAGGTTTTTGAATGTTCATATCTCTTTTAATAATAAATTTATGAGAAAAGTGAAAACATAGGGACATGCCAATAGTAGGATATTTAAATCTACTGGCATTATCCAGGGAGGAAACAGGGGACTAAGTTTGTATGGAAAAACGGCCCTTGTGTTTCCTCTTAAGGATAAACAGATACCTACACACGTTAAACTTATAACACTTTAACACTTCTTAACAGTCACTTCACAAAATCGATTTGACAATATATTTGTGAGGACGTGCCCTTTGCTAGCAGTCGGTGTACCAACCCGGGGTAGAGGCAATGCCACTCTGGGCACGTTCGGCGGTTATGTCCACTAAATTCAATATTCGCGGGCCGTATTGTGTATAAGATATAACAAGTGTATGTTGTTGTTTGCTGATTCAATTCACGATACACGAACAAATATGCGATGTTTTTGATTGGATGATTCATGTTACAGATACAAACAGTGAATGGCTAATATGTAAGCGTACATACTGAGTCCCTGCCTGGTTTAGCCATGTTCAACCTTATTTAAATAGCATATTAACTTCATAGTTGAAATAAAATAAACTCTGTTCGAAATTGAAATAAGGACTTGACAGACCGCTAGGAAGGCTGTCAGGTGGTTTTAGAATAAAGTATAATATGACCAATGAACCAAGAAATAAGGCAAATTGTGTTTAAATCAAGTTAATTGAGCCTTCCGGTACCGTAATGATGACGTCACAGTGATTATACTACATTTACGGGAATTTAATAGTGATTGAAATGTATTGAAATTATGAATTTTCGGGTCCATATTGGCTCACCTAAAGTTCTTTATCCGAAATTGTACTTCCTAAGGATTTGTAATCCGAATGATCACTCCTCCTAAAATTTTTCATCCTAAAGTTTTCATTCATACTATTTGTAGTGCTACCGGCGATGTTCATAACACTCATGTTTCCGAAAATTGTAATTAATAATATCATTCATGTAAATATATTTAAACTCCTACCGTTTTTATCATAACACTTCTATCCCTAAACATAATTACCATAATATTTTCACTCATACTCAGAAAGAAACATTTACCAAGAGTAAAATAAAATATATGTGGGTAGAAAATAATACTTATAGTTTTAATTTGAGGGTATGATTATTATTTGGGGGTATGCTTTACATAACGTACTGAGTTGCATCTATTGGCAAGTTCATGTCGGTGTATTATCATTACGTGCATGTTTGTGTTAATGCTTCATTAATATGGAGGAAAGATTTGCAAGCAAGCATGCAGCGTGCAAGCAAGCATGCAGCGTGCAAGCAAGCATGCAAGCAAGCATGCAGCGTGCAAACAAGCATGCATTATGCAAGCAAGCATGCAACATGCAAGCGAGCATGCAACATGCAGCAGGCATGATTTCTGTCACGGCTCCGGCGTTGCGGGGCTCCGGCGGTCCCACGCGAGCTTATCGTCGCAGATGGTATTCACGCCGCAGCTTCGGCTTACTGGCCGGCGGGCCGGCCAGCCTCAGCCGCGGCGGCGGGCGTTAAAACCACCTGGGGGCCAATTCTCGATTTTCGCCATTTATCTCGAGTTCGAGATTGTAAGTCTATCTCTATGTCTATCAAAAATATCTCTATCTCTACCAAAAAATTTCGAATTGAGCAGAATTCCGTATTCTCAGTCAATATAGACATAAATGTCACGAAAATGTCAAGTCGAGTGAAGATAATCTTACCATAATGAAGAATCGCACGTTCCGTTTTAGGTAGCTATGAGTGAATGAATGATTTTGTTTAAAACGCGAACTAAACCTAATTATTTAAGTATAAAACGAAATGTTTAGTGTAAAAATAATCAGTTTGACAGTTGACTGTCTGTCAGTGGCAGATTTTGCGGTTCCTTCAAAACTTTTGTTAAGTTTAGTGTTTAGGTTTACATTGTTTAGATTTTTATTTTAACATGGAGGGGAAAAATACCCCAGTTCTGAACAAAAAAGGTTACTAATTCAACTCGTTGAAGCAGACCCGGAATTGAGGGGAGGTAAATTCTCCTCCAGTTTTACAAAAAAGGAAGCAGAGAGAAGATGGCAAGCTATCGCTCATCAATTAAATGCTGTGGCCGGAGCCAAAAAATCTTGGGATGGTTGGCGCAAAGTAAGTACAATGGTTACCGATGCACTTATCTACCTTTCTGTGACTCAACCTTTTTTATACTTCATCGTTAGCTGTTTTCATTACTTACAATCACCGCAATGATTTCCTCTACTTATCAGTCATTTATTTATCTTTGTATATGATTTTATTCTCAAAGGATGTATGTTCGTACTAACATAGGTAATAATTTTATTTCAGAGTTGGCAAGACAAAAAATCTGACTGGAGGAGGTCCACCACCAGAACAACTAAATGAAGAGGACCAATTGGTGCTTGGCACATTTAGTTCGGCTGCACTCGTCTGTTACTTATGACTAATAAAATTATGAAGCAGACAATTATTTACCTACCTTCGTTTTCAGGTCTATTTTCGTGGTTTCCTGAATTACAGGAGCCAATAGATCTATTAGAACCCTTATTAAATCTTTATTTAGTCTGAAGTTTTTAATGACTTCTGTTTCGCTCAAGTCGTAAATATCGACGGCGGGATAAGCGCGCTGTTGTCGCCGTGTATTCGCCACTTTCCAACAACTCCGAGATAAAAATGCTAATAAACTCGTCCATCTTTCAGTGGTTTCAAATCCAATCGTGGGTACACAAATTACAATGCACAAATCAAAGAGTTCATATCGAATTTCCAGTAGGTATGAGATGCCAAGCCGGATTTTATTTAAAAACTAAAGAAATGAAAACACAGTGTACAATCCAAAACTCAACGAATTCACTCAGAAATGACGTATCTCTACAATCGACATGACATCTCTACTGCTCAGAAGCACTCGACATGAACTCTAACGTTAGCCTTCGACAAATGTCGAATTCGACATCCCCAGAATAGCAACTTTTAAAATTTGTCGAAAAAATGACGTCATTAGAAACTTTTGTCGAGTTCGACACCATCTCTAAAACCGAGAATTGGCCCCCAGCTCCTCAGCTCGCGGGCCGCCTCGCCCCTCCGCGCCTACGCGGATTTAAATTACACTCTAGGCGTAGGGCAGACAAGACTATGTGGAGTCGGTTTCGCACCGATTCGTTTCTGTCATTAACTTTTGTAGCACAACATATTCACTTTTTAAGACAATATTTTAGTTATTGTCTATTTATATAGGGTGACTGGTAATTAGTGTACGATACTTAAACACGTGATTGTGTTCATGATAACAAACAACTTTCCCGAAGAAAAAATGTTTTTTGTACTGGTTCATTTTCATCACAATAACACAACAGCGGTATGAAATTCACGCGCGCGCAAGCCTGCGACCTAAAGTGAACCAGTACCAAAACAAATTTTTCTTCGGGAAAGTTGTTTGTTATCATGAACACAATCACGTGTTTAAGTATCGTACACTAATTACCAGTCACCCTATATATATGTTCGTTGAAATAAACTCCATGGAAAAATACACCGAACAAAGAATATTCGTTAAAAAATAATTCTACTGTTTGAAAAGTTTGTTAAAAAAAAATGTGAATAAAAATTCATTGAATTGTGTTTCTGTGAAATATGTTTCATTGAAGTAAATAGTCTTTGAAACAATAATAGTCGAAATAAAATTACAAGAACCAAATATTATATGAAACATTTTCTGGGAAACGAAATTCTATGAAATTTCTGTCTGCGAAACAAGGGGACACCGTTATACCTACATGTTATGTGAAAATAAAGTTACGCAAAATTAATGTATTTAATACTGATAATATACTGATGTATATATTATGAATAAAAAGAAATCTAAACAAAAAAGATGTGACTTTGAATAATAGTGTAAAAGATGGTTATGTTGAGAAAATATAGGAAAACAAATAAAAGTATAATAGATGTTTATTGCTACTGACATTATGAAGTTGAATGCTTCGGAATTATGAACATTAGAGACAGAGTAGTTAGGAATTGTGATTGTTAGGATGAAAAATGTTAGGAAGAACATTTTCGGATTTCCAATTATCGGAGTTGAAAATTTAGGTGAACTTTGGCGCACCCGATTTTTTTATATGATATCTTTGCACACATACTTTTGCGAACTATACTTATGACATTTTGTGTCAATGGAGCAAGTACGTGTACTTTATGGCTCGTCTTACTTTTCCACCCTAAGTTCGCGAACTTTGAGAGTTAAGCATGACCGAAAACAGTCTTTGAGCTTTAAGTACACGTATACTTGCTCGCTCCACGTTTGTCGCCCACTTAGGTAAAGTTATAGCTTAAGCATTTATTTCAATGAAACCGTTTACAGGTTCTTTTGCATCATTGCTGTTGCTCGACCCAAAAGGTAGGTTAGGTTTCTATAGAGAAGAAATATTAACGAACTCCAAAGACATTTTAAAGTTGCTCTTGAATTTTGCCTAATGAACTGAATTAGTGATACATATTCAGTTGAACGATCTGGATCAAAATTCAGCTGCAAATTTACACATATACAAGTTAAATATAAGCTTATCATCATCATCTCAGCCGAAAGACGGCCACTGCTGGACATAAGCCTCCCCAAGGGGGAGTTTTGCCATAATTGCCACGCTTTGCAGGCGGGTTGGCGATCGCAGTACGGTTGTTACAAAGGCATAGAGAACGCTGCTGCCCATTCTCTGGTAAGTCCCTTAGTCGCCTCTTACGACACCCACGGAAAGATATGAGATGGTCCTATTCTTTACGTCCGACACCACACGGACCAAAAGCTTTAAATAAAAATGGGAAATTAGTAAGGTAATTTTGCAAAAAAAAATATGGCGTTGAGTAAATTGCACCCGTCGTGCGAAGCCAGGGCGAGTCGCTAGTTTACCAATAAACCCACGGCTCAGAACAAGAATCAACATAGTTGTTACCACATATTGGCCAAGTAAGTAATATCAGAACTTTCATCTGAAGTGGCTCTTGTGAACTTGACAAAGAAGTCTTATGAAAGAATATTGTAATAAAATAGCTTTCATATTTATCTCAAAAAGATCGGAAGCGTAGATGCAGCGCCGAAATTAATTTCTATTTTTAATCTCTGAAGAAAAGTGAAGGCGGAGAAAGTTTAAAGTGTGTATTGTGTGGTAATGTGTCTGTCTACAGTATCTTAGCTCCTATAAATTTATTTGTTTTAAAGGTGACTTAAGGCTGATTTTCAATGGTCAGATAAGTTTTATCTGAGGAATAAAAATGGCGGTCTGACAGTTTATGTATAGAAAATATGTCAAAACGCTATTTTTATTCCTCAGATAAAAGTTAACTGACTATTGAAAAATCAGCCCTTAAGATGTTGTGTAACTTGTGTTTTATAACCTGTCTACATTATGTAACATTGTTTTTCAACATTGCAACATAATATAAAAATACTGTACTCATTAGAAATACAATGCAATACAACAATGTTATATGACTTTGTCGTTTGTCGTTTTGCAGTGCTGTTCACTGTTGCATAAATTATATAACATTGTTGTAAATATTAGTAACATTTTAAATAACATGCTCACACACCACATAGCCTCCACATTACTGAAACATGCTACATTACAACGTTTTATAACATTATATTAAATAAAATGTACGCACCGATAGGTATTTAAACATTTTATTTAATCTGTTCAGCTGTTTAAAGATTATCAGCTCTTTTTATAGTTGATTAATGATTATGAGCATTTTTACACGTCTAATTGAATTTTGTATAAGACAGTTTTTTTTTGACTTTAACATTTTATCTTGTTAACTACGCCTTCAACAAACATCTTGAAAGTATCAATATGACTTTATTAATCACTAGCTTTTTCTCGCGACTTCGGGAAATTTGCTAATGGATTGGATTTTTTTATAATTATATATATCCTATATATCACTCAGGGATAATGTAGCTATTAAATTATTTTCCTTATAGGAAAATAATTTTCGGAACCAGAAGTTTCTAAGATTACCCCGAGCGAACATAAATTCAGCGCGGCGGGATGCTAAATTACGAGTTTGAAATAGTTTCATAAAATAATCCATACTTCCATACTAATCCATACTCTATACTTTAATATTAGGTCTTTACATATGAAATTGCCGCTCGGTATCAAAAAATTAAAAATAACTTTTTTTAATGAAATTATATATTTAGTCAATCGAAGTATGCACCATTGTTATCGATACACTTCCGCCATTTTATCGGGAGCTCATTGATCCCTTTCGCAAAAAAAATCCTGGGAGCGAGAATCGATGAACTGCTTGAAGGCTGTTTTAACTGCCTCATCAGAATTGAATTTTTTTCTTTGTAAAAAGTTGTCCAAATTTCGGAATAAGTGATAATCGGTTGGGGCAAGATCTGGAGAGTATGGTGGGTGACGCAGAGTTTCCAGTCGCAGCTCCTCTAACTTGGCGACCGTCTGATGTGCAGTATGTGGTCGAGCGTTATCCTGAAGGAGCAATGGGCTAGAGCAATTGACCAGTCTCGGTTGTTTAATGGTGAGCTTTTCCATCATTGTTTGCAACTGTTGACAATACATGTCTGCAGTAATCGTCTGGCCTGATCTCAAGAAGTTGTAGTGGATGACACCAGCACAGGACCACCAAACACTAACTAGAATCATCTTTTGGGCCAGTTTTCGCTTGGGGCAAGGTTTTGCCGGTTCTCCAGGGTTAAGCCATTGTGATGATCGTTTGCGATTATCGTACACGATCCACTCCTCATCACAAGTGACAATACGATTTAAAATTCCCTCATTATTGTAACGATTGAGCAAAGAAAGGGCATCAACCGACGCGTGTTTGGTGGTGTGCTTCAGTCAATTCGTACGGTACCCACTTTTCGAGCTTTTTTACTTTTCCAATTTGACGCAAATGGATAATGATTATTTTGTCACTTACTCCAAAGGCTG
Organism: Charanyca ferruginea; assembly: GCA_947361185.1. Taxonomy (NCBI): domain Eukaryota; kingdom Metazoa; phylum Arthropoda; class Insecta; order Lepidoptera; family Noctuidae; genus Charanyca; species Charanyca ferruginea. Next base: position 23,221,711 of record OX376059.1, on the reverse strand, counting down.
CTGCTAATTCAGAAGTGTTTTGAGATGGATCCGCTTCCACTATCGCCTTCAATTCTTCATTATTCACTTGAGTATCCGGTCGTCCACGAGGCTCATTTTGTAAATCAAAATTTACAGAACGGAAACGTTGAAACCAAAAACGCACCGTTCGTTCGTTAGCGGTGCTTGGCCCGTACACGTCGTTAATCCTTCGAGCCGTTTCTGCTGCACTGGTGCCACGGTGGAACTCATATTCGTAAATACCGCGAATTTTTAATTTCTCCATTGTTGTTGCTATAGCAATTTTCAAGCACAAACAAATGACGTGAAAACAAATGAAACACGAATTTTAAAACAATATTCTTTAGTCTTTATTTTGAAATAATTTTGAATTTGGAATTCCTAATCAAACACAAAATATTTGATTTCAAAGTTGCCAGTATTAATTATCGGCAATTTCATATGTAAGGACCTAATATTATAAATTCGAAAGTAACTCTGTCTGTAATGCTATCACGCTGAAACGGCAGAACCGATTTTGATCAAATTTGGTACGAAAATAGATTAAACCCTGGGGAAGAACATAAGCTACTTTTTAATAATAATCCGCGATTTCGTCTGCATCCGCGATAACCGACATTCACGCGGACGAAGTCGTGGGCAAAAGCTAGTATCTAATAATAAGGATTATGTCAAATTAATTTATTGAAAAAAAAAATGTTGTACCAAAGGCTGTTTTCTCTCAAAAATATAACCACAGCTCTAAAGCACCATCTGTTTTAAAATTCTAATTTACCATCTCAACTTTTACATTAATAATGATCTAGGATGCTAGAATAGCCAGAACGACGTCATTTTAGTGTTGCTAAAATTTTGAGGATAGATGAACGAATGTGTGGTTATGAAGGTATGCATATCTGCTAGAATATGTAAGTGGGAGTGCCAATGGGCAGGTTATATCACTCGGAGAACCGACAACCGATGGGGAAGAAAGGAGGTTCTCGAGAGGCAACCATGAACCGGAAGACGTAGCGTTGGAAGGCCTTACACCAGATAGACAGACAACATTGTTGCGGGTAACCGGTGGATGCAAAAGGCAGGTTGTCACTTGTTGTGGCGTTCTATAGGTGAGGCCTATGTTCAACAGTAGATGTCTTTCGGCTGATGATGATGATGATGCATATCTGCTAATTCTAATGTTGGGTCTTCATTACAGGCATGAAAGGTATCTAACTCACGTTTAAGTAAGACTGCTGATTTTTATATATTATGTTTTAAATTATTATATTCAATATTTCCCGCCAAAATTGGTTGGTCGTAACTGTATCCAGTCGCTAGTAATTCATTACTTTAAGTTACTGTAAGCCAGACATATAACATAACGCACCGATGAAATGGCGACAGGTCACGAGAATAACTTGTGACCCACGGATGCCCCTTTAGTTGAAGGGGAAAAACTACAAGTCCGTGATAAGACCTGTCGTACTGAGATCGGAAGGTTGGGCAGTGAAGAAGATGGATGAAAAAGATTGCATGTAGCGGAGATGGATGAGAATGTTGAGATGGATATATTAGAGGAAGTTTGAAAGTTGCACCAGTGACAGAAAAGTTGAAAGGGAATCGCTTGTCTTGGTATGGGAATGTGAAGAGAAGAGATGGAACGCATAGTAACCAAAAGGGTTATGAATATTAGTGTGGATGGATGGAGAGGGAGAGGAAAGCCAAAAAAAAAGATGGTGGATTGTGTGAAGAATGATATTATTATAAATGACACAGTAACATAGGACAAGGGCAGGATGATAATGAGTTTTTAAAATGTCCTGTAAAACATATAAAAACTAGCCGTTTCACATGGGCGTAAGTTTTTAAGGGTAATTTAATAACTGATACCAGAAAAATATATATAAGTAGCCGGTGGTGGCTGGATGTGGAAGACAGAGGACCGGGGAAAATAGCCGTCACGGTGGAGGCTTATGCTGAAGTTATGATGATAATGGACTGAAAAATGACTAAGTATTGAAACAAGCACCTCCTTAACACCACGTCAATTCTATATCACCCGTCAAAATTGATTGATCATGTACGTCTCGCGTCTTTGGGATCTCAGTCCATAATCTTTAATGTAAAAGTGCAATAAACTCCACGAAGCTCATCTGAAATGTACGAACAACAAGCATCTGTGTAATTGGATGCAGTACAAACTATCAAAGAACTAATTATTCAGAGTATCTAATCTAATACACTAATGGTTTTAATTTCTATATTTTTATGTACTTAGTTAACTAATGTATTTTGTTTAAATTGGAGGCACTCACTTGAATAATTAATGTTGTTCGCAAACTTTTGAGTGGTTTTGCTTTAATATTTTTGTGTATGAGTTGGTTTCTAGACTTGGAATTATTGTGCGGGCTGTATGAGGCAAGATAATGTTTTTCGTGGTTGATAGGCCTCCCACCAGATGGATCGATGACTTCGTCAAGGTTGCGGGTAACCGATGGATACCTGTTTTGGCGTCTATGGGGGAAGCCTTTATTTAACACTGAACATCTTCCAGCTGATGATGATGATGAATGTCGTGGTGTGGTTACATACACATGACTGTGGCTTAGTATCCGGGCACTGACAATGTGACTTTATCTATTTCAAATGTACTTTCTAAGTTTTTCCTTGACATCAGCGACATCGGTGAGGAAACCTGGACTTATCATAAGTTAGTCTGAAATCGCCAATCCCGTCGGGGGTAAGTAAGGGTGGAGATCAATGCTCATACCTTCTCTATATGAGAAGAGGCGTTGGCCCAGCAGGGCGTAATAGGTTGGTATTATTTATTATAATTTCATATTAGGAATATTAAACAGAAAGCTGAGTTTGAAGATCTACCATATAAAAAATGGTTGACGTAGTTTCAGTTGCATGTATCAAATATTGTAAAGACTTGAGTGTGTATGACATTAAGATAATTTTCTCAAAAGTTGTCTAGACATTATATTAGTGAACGAGTTATCAAACTCGATGGAATTTTGTAGATGGGATAAGGCTACTAATGTCCAGGCTTGTGGTTAGCCAGATTCTCATCAAACCACAACTTTAATAATTTTACGAAATTCTAAATTATTAATTGACTAGCACTTTGCCCGCGACTTCGTCCGCGTGGATTTCGAAAATACAGCCCATAAGTATAACTGACTAGCAACCCGACCTGGCTTCGCATGGGCCTATAGCCTTCCTCAAAAAATGGACTATCCAACACAAAAATATTTTTTCAATTCGAACCAGTAGATCCTGAGATTAGCGCGTTCAACCAACCAAACAAACAAACAAACTCTTCAGCTTTATAATATTAGCCTTGCCTTTTCCCAACTATGTTGGGGTCGGATTTCCGTCTAGCCGGATGCAGCTGAATACCAGTGTTTTACATAGAGCGACTGCCTATTGGACCTCCACAACCGTGTTACTGGGTAACACGATACTCCTTGGCTTACCAAGCCAGTCTTAGACTGGCTGTCAGACTTTCTGGCTTCTGACTACCCTTAACTACAGCCAAAGATCTGCAAATGACAACAGGGACCAACGGCTTTATGTACTTTCCGAGACACGGAGGAAGCTCGGTATTAAATGGATGGTCACCCATCCACACAGCGACTGCGGCAAGCGCAGCTTAACCTTTGACCGATCCAAGTGTACGGCTTTTACTTAACCCTAGTTAGGTACAATATTGTGGCTGTATTTTAGAGTTGAGAATTTTTCTTCTTATGTCATGGCAAACAAGCCGATGACGGCCGATCTGATGGGTAATGGGTCACTGCTGCCTATCAGCAATACCAAAAGCCTTGTGGATGAATTGCTTTCTCTGAATCAAAGTTGTAATGCCTCAAGTGCCTGTTTGTATACCGACAACCATACCTTTCAAACCGAAACATAACAACGCTGTTTTGCGGCTTGGTAGTACTTCCTCAGACTAGCTAATTCACAAAGAGTTCTACCACTAGGGTGGCACAGTATAAATATTAGTACTATCGTACAGTAGCGACACGCCCCGCCTCCCTCCGAAACACTGTTCCTCACCTTTTTCCACGTCGAACGTGCTCTAGAAACTGCTTTTAGTTCAAACAGCACGTAGACATGAACACATGCGTTCGTATTTGTACATTCTGTTATTTGGGTAGTAGTGTAGGTAATTAAATCGTTTCGTTTGTATGGGATGACGCAGGTGTGACGGTGGCGTCGAGAATTGCATAAGGATCTCTAATACTAAAATGTCGCAAGATCTATAATCTTTTCTTTTTGTCGACCACCTGCCGTGTCTTTGACAACTTTTTCTCAAATCCAAGGCATTCATTCCGGTCTCACAATCCTCTTTAAAAATAAACCTTTTGAGGTATCTTTTCAAATATTTGCAGACTGTAATTAATCTTGAAGGTCTTAACAAAGTGTCTTGGGTGTAAAAATAAGGGTGCGTCCCTTTTGTAGAGGAGCGATCGAGGGTTAGATGTGGACCCACTTGATTTGCCTCAAAATTGGTGAAGTGTTAGGGTTTGCCTCATTATTTGAAGAGGCCGTCTCGGCCTGATGAGTATCTTATGTCCTGGAGATTTTATTTTCACAATGTCGAATTTAGTTGGAACATGAATATTTTAAGACCTATTTCATATCGAGACGGCTTTCCGAGTCACGCAGGGGTCCCCGAAAATCATCTAAAGCCGTTAGGGACCAACGGCTTTCGGCTGCCATTCGTAGATCTTTGACAGTCGTTATGGATATTCAGAAGCCAGAAAGTCCGACAACCAGTCTTACCAACGGGTATCTTGTTACAAATACGAGTAGGCAGTCGCTTAAAACACTGATTTTTAGCTGCATCCAGTTAGACTGGAAGTGGATGACTGACTGGTGGTGGAGTGGAGTGGTTTTATCTCGCGAAGATTTCTTTGTCGCAATCCGCTTTTACTAAAATCACACCCGAAGGATAAAAATGTCGCCTAATTAGTTATTTCAATTTCTTTCTTTTATTTCGTTCAGTAATGAATTACCTGTAGGTACTAATGACATACCTACCTTGTAAGTATATAATTATCATGAGCCCATTTAACTGCCTCGTTGGTCTCGTGATTGTAAGCGCAACTGCTAAGCGTATGGTCCTGGATACGATTCCAAGATCGGACAGTGTTATTTGGTTTTACTATTAGGATTTTCTTAGTAACAGCCCGGAGTTTAAAAGTTGATGGTGTGTCAGATTATCGTCTTATCAGACTTAGAGAGTGCCCACATAGTTTGCGTATACGCTAGTGTGTTATCATTATCTCCAGCGTACTTGACTAATCAGAGTCCGTGTGGTGTCGGACATAAAGAATAGCACCATCCCATATCTTCCCGTGGGTGTCGTAAGAGGCGACTAAGGGACTCACCAGAGAATGGACAGCAGCGTTCTCTGTGCCTTTGTAACAACCATACTGCGATCGCCAACCCGCCTGCCAAGCGTGGCGATTATGGCAAAACCCCACCTTGGGGAGGCCTATGTCCAGCAGTGGACGTCTTTCGGCTGAAATGATGATGATGACTTGACTAATCTGCGTTAGGATTGGCCACCGGGACTGAAATTAATAGTCGCTTGCGACCTTGAAATGAACAAACAGTTATGTCATTGTATGGTAGATGTAGGATTGTATGTAGACACGTGTTAGAGTGGAAACTGCGTTTTGGCAAGCGTAGTGTGAGACACCCTGAAAAGCTCGTGGCTAAGTAAAAACCCTACAGATCGATCGGTCAAAGGTTAAGCTACACTTGCCGCGGTCGGTCTGTGGATGGGTGACCATCAATTTCATACTGAGTTCCCTTCGTGCCTCGGAAAGCACGCAAAGCCGTTGGTCCCGGCTGATATTCGTAGATCTTTGGCAGTGACGTTAAGGGTGGTTAGAAGCCAGAAATTCTGACAACCCCTCTTACCAAGGGGTATCGTGTTATATCCAGTGACTGGGTTGTGGAAATGTATAGCTCCAATAGGCAGTTGCTCCATGTAAAACACTGGTATTGAGCTGCACCCTGTCAGACTGGAAGCCGACTTGATCATAGTTGAGAATAGGCTAGGCAGATGATTAGTGTGGGATGCCCTGCGGCACGATGGACCAACGATTTTAAGAAGGTGGCTGGCAGCGGGTTTCTGCGGTCTGCCCAAGACCGGGATGGTTGGCGATCTCTAGCGGAGGTCTACGTTCAATAGGTCGATTCTGTAAAATTCAAACAACAACTCACATCTCACACTGCTATTCACTCTCACTTCGCATATGGTTCAAAATGACCTTGATATATTTGACACTTTAAATCGGGTTCGAGTGCGAAGTGAGCGTCGAAGTGACGGGGAAATTACAGAATGCCACTTCTTACGTCACCTCATACTTTATCTGTCAGAATCTACCTGTCAATTTAGTTCAACTCGCTGACACGCTCGCAAGGGTGGCGCTAGTGTAAATTCGAATTAACAACCGAGTTTTTAGAATGCCAATCAAGAAACTCACAGCGAATTCAGATTCGAAGTTTAGAATGAGGTCTTACAGAAACACACCCCAGCAGCGGACGGCTATAGGCTGATTTGATGTCATTGGATTGGCCAAACTGATGTTGGGGCCAGGGGCCTCGCAGACGCGTTGCCATACTAAACGCAATGTTGAAATGTCTCATGTGCCATCAAATGCTCTCAATTGCTCTGGTACCTATAACTTTCAAAGTACAGCATCGCTGCTTTGCGACGGAGATAGAACAATTTTAATACGTAATTCGTCAAAGGAGTTCTGTCTATTGTTCAATTTAATTCTCCAGTTTCTTCAAGTAACTATTCTAATACAAAGCGATAAGGTATTTAATTAAATGCTACAATAAATTGGTCTCGCTTGAGTAGGTACCTAGAAATTCTTCTTCTTTTTCATTGTTACAAAATTTCTTATGAAATTCGTTTAACTTTGCATAATTTTGTTGTTCATGCGAATCTTTTTTATTGGTGGAATATTCTATTTTAGTAACAGGAGTCGTTTTCGCCTGATTTTGTTTCTTTTAGTGCGTCATCAATATTCTGCCTATATATATGACTGAATCTTTATTCGGTAAATTTTTGGAATGTACGTACAGTCGAACTAGCAATTTTGAATACATACATGCCTGTATGTCTATTATGTTACAATCTCCCTCGGTGAACACCTAGGTGAAGTGGCTGTCATCCGTCCGTCTGCTTTGTTAATCCCTAGCATCGGGACAGATGATAGCTCACTTCACCTAGGTGTTCACCGAGGGAGATTGTAACAGAATAGCACTGCTGTTTGAAGAATAATAAAATGCATGCTTGTGGAATTCAGAGATACGTAGTTTCCTATTGATGAAATAACCAGAGCAGTAGTACATTCATTAAATTTGTTTGTTAGAGTCTTTACATCAGCTACGGCAATCGTATTAGTGTAAACGTAGTGATAAAACCACGGGATAAAACTTATCATCTATGAGATAAACACTTAAAAACTTGGTGGCCCTAACCTTGATGGCTTACATTGGGTATGCCCGGTTGAGATTGCGTAACTCATGACGTACGGCGCGATAATATTACAATATCATCAAATAATTTCTACACATTGGCATGTGTGGTGAGAAATATAACACTAATAATAAAAATAAAAAAATTGCATCATAGAATCTGAGTAGTTCGCCGATTCTATAAAAATCCGGTTCAAATAAAAATAACAGACAAATTAATGTCTGTCTTCCATGCGTTCCTTTTATAATCTACCTAAATATCTTTCACGTTATCTGTCGAATACGTCATCTTTCTCACTCACCCAGCTCTTTCATGCAGTCAGGCATCTCAAACATTCCATTTCTAAATTTTTTTTGCACTGTTATAGGTTTACCTACGTTACATAATTCATACATAATTCTGCCTTTCTAATCATATAGACCGAAGTTCAGATATGTATCTTAGAATCTTAGGGCAAGCCACATGTTATCCGCAGTTGCTAATTGTATTAGCAGTCCCGCAAACTTGTTGACATTCCTAAGTACACAAGTTTGGGATATCTGCTACGAAGATTCGGTCAGTGAGAAATCCAATACGTTAACACATTAAGTGGTTCATTTAACGAAAGATTTTGACACAAATAATTGTTTTGTGGGTTTGTTCACCACAATATTTATTGATGGCTCTTATGGACTGAGATAATGGAGACCATCATACGACTTTTCTTTTGGGCACGTCCATCACACTATTCCCTAATTTATAGTAATGGTTGTATTCGTCCTGAAAGTTAACTCTGACGTCTATTTTCGTAAACCGATATGAAAGAATTGTCTTCGCTTTAAAAAACCATAATTAAAAATTATACTTTTACTCTGTAGCTGTCTAAATCAAGACTTAATCTTTCTAAAACTGTAAATTGTCTTTAAATAATCTGCTCACATAATTACGATATTGCTGTGGGCAAAACGCAAAAACATGAAGTTTTCGTCACGAATCGAATACGCGCTCTTAAACAATATTTTACAGTGTTAACGACATAGCTCATGTGAAGTAGTTTTTGTGAACTTATTCAGAGAACAGGAAATCAAGTCTAGCCTTTGCGTTTTCGTTAAGAGTGCATACTCTGCAGGTGTTCGTCATTAGCGCTTCTACTCAGCAAGTTGGTCAGGCCGCGAGCCATCGCAAGTAACCGCGGTCTTAGACATGTAATTATCCGGCACGTTGTCTAAACCTATTTTAGCACACCCGGGTTACATCACCACCAATCCAATCACCAAAAAAACTAAAAAAATCAGTAACAAGTGCCCAATCCCTTCTAGTTTCCAGCTTATTGGGAAGAATGAGCAAGAAACTTTTAGGATATTCTTTCCAATCAAGATTTTACAAAATCCTGGTTACATTATTCTCATTATTATTGATTGGCATTCTGTAATTCGAAATTGGTAAAATTGATTCCAACTAACGTCAACTATTCATCAAGATTACCGTACACACATAATCATACACACAACTAAAATGATCACAGGCATTTCGTACAATCACACACACGTCGCACATTCCGACGTATGTTAATATTATGAGAGCATTAAGGTCGGCGCGCCACAGCTATGCAGAGCCCCAATCAAATTACCAACCCAGTTCGATGAGAATTGGAGGACATATATGGATTGGGTATTGATACCTAATAAGTAAGCTTTGTAATTGAGTAAGGGTTAAAATAAACTGTGTAATACAGTGGCTTAAGGCAAAGTACATTGTATTCACGTAGAGTTAGTCGTATTATAATTACGTTACTAGAAGAAAATATTGTTATTAATCATTTTAAAAGCGTCAGAATGGAGTTTGTTGCCCATTCTTCTCCATGCGAAACTACTTTTTGGAAGGCAACAGCGTTAGATTCTACTAGATTCAATTTCTCTTTTATGACGTTTAAAAATGGCTTTTAGTGATTTAATTGGAATAAATTTGAATTTGACTTTGACTTTGTGGTGTTTTTGGTTACTTCTTGAATATGGAATTGCATAGATAAATCAGTGATGACTTTCTAGATTGTTAAAAAAGAAATTGTGAAGGGATGAAAATCAACTAGGTTTTGCACACGATTTTGTCATTGCTATCAACCGAGCACAAGGCCAAACTCTAGGCTGCTATTGGGTAAGTCCTTATAAAGAAACCAACAGCAGTGCCTTACCGGAGAATTGAAATGGGCGTTACGCTGATGCGTTTAGCTCTTGCAATCACTAGAACTAGGCAGTAATAAAGTTAAAAAGTATGAAAATGCCTCATCATTTTACAAATGAATTATGAAATCAAACAGCACTAAGATTAAACTAAATAATCATAACTACGAAAAACCAAATATAACTACAAGTAAACCAAATTACGAGATACTCGAGTTAATAGTCCCAAAGTCCCTATTCCGAGCAAAGTCGAGGTCGAGGAGTGATAAATGATATCCGAGTCGATTCCCGATTATATTGAAATCCGCTTAATTTTGACCCGAATCCTTTAGGAATATAAAGAGGATTGGCGCATTATCGCTTCGAGATGTGTCGAGAATAACCTTATTGATAAACGAGTCTAATTTAAGACATGACATTGTCTGGTGAAGGATGTAATAAAGTGTAGGCGTAAAAGTTGGTCATGAATTTATTAGAGAATATTGTATTAAACTAAGTGCAATTTATTTTCGGCGACTACTTTTAGCAACTAACAAGATAAAATTTATTTTAGGCGACTATTTTTGGTAACATATTATATACTTAAATCAGATGTGGAGACCATTACAAGTGAAGGCTAGGGAAATTGATCGTGTAAGCTTATATTGTAGTTTATATGTAATGTCTGATATTATACTATGCAAGTATGACATGAAACATATTTATTTATTTATTTATTTACACTTCATGCACAAAGGTACAAAGGCGGACTTAATGCCTTAGGCATTCTCTACCAGTCAACCCAGAGTGGTGAAGAGATAACACGGCAGGTGCATATAAAAAATATAACAAAATAGGTAAAGTACATAAACAAAATTATATAACTAATAAAATATATATCTATATAAATATATTTATGTTTATGTGTAAACATATCCTATGACTGGTGATTCTGTAAGACCTCATTCTAAACTTCGAATCTGAATCCGCTGTGAGTTTCTTGATTGACATTCTAAAAACTCGGTTGATAATTCGAATTTACACTAGCGCCACCCTTGCGAGCATGTCAGCGAGTTGAACTAAATTGACAGGGAGATTTTGACAGATAAAGTATGAGATGACGTAAGAAGTGGCATTGTGTAAGGTAATTTCCCCGTCACTTCGACGCTCACTTCGCACTTGAACCCGACTCAAAATGTCAAATATATTAAGGTCATTTTGAACCTTATGCGAAGTGAGAGTGAATAGCGATGTGAGATGCGAGTAGCTGTTTGTATTTTACAGAATCGACCTACAGAACTTCCAGAGGTCACTTACGAACTCTGCTCTGCTGCTTATACTCTTTTTTATATACTACGTTTAATAAATAATAGGGTATTACACCCATTTTTGAAAAGTATCTCAATGAAATTCTGTAGAGCTAATATGCCACCAAAAAAAACACAAATTTTTTATTCAATCGATAAGTGCCATAAAAATGCATCTAAATTTTAAATTTTCTTATTTCGCGCGTAGGATGACGAAAACGCCTCTTACTGGACGCCATATTGCTCAGCGTAAATGACATCAGTTGGTTTTGTATCAAATGAGCTCATATTAAATATGATAATTGTATATCATTAAAAAATTAATAAAAGAATATTTTGTGATAGGTGTAATAATGAAAAAATTACGTTGGTTACGAAAAAAATAAAAGTACAAGGCCTATATTACGCCAATCGGTTGACTAACAGTGGACAATTTTTTGTTTACACAGCCGTACGGCGTAATATCATGGCCGCTACTATTTCACGGTGTTTTATAACAGATTAAAAATACTGAAAACTTAAAATTGAATTAAAAAAATTGTTTTGTTATTTTATGAACTAAAACTTATATTTTCTGACTGCTTTATGCCTAAACTGTCTCAATAACATATTAATAGATTTTTTCTCGTATAGAGTAAAATACCCTGATATGATATTCATTGTGTGTGCCGTGCCGAAACAGCAGCTTTTTGTGTCCACATCAACGTCGTGTACAATATTATTGTTCTGTGCGTCGGAACAATAAGTAGTTAAATGATGTTTTATTTATTGTTCCGAGACAGCGACACGCCGGCTTACGCTGGAAACCAGCGTCGTGGTCCGTGTTTTGCTGCGCGGACAGCGGTATTAATGCTAAGTGTTTTCCATCCCGGACTTTTAATTTTTATTATAGTTTTTAGAATCCACTTGTAGTTTTAGACTTTGTAATATTTTTTATATAATATATGTCGTATCCGGTCAAGAGTACAGACATGAAACGAATCCAAGCCCGCCATTATCGAGAACACGTGATCTACCACCGCTATTTTGGCGCGCTTCTACAGAGTCGTGATGTTTTCAGCTCACAGCGTCGCGTCGGAGCTAATACGTCCCGAAACTGTACTCGATTCATTGTGTTTAAGTGTTACTATTGTCTATTTTAATTTAAGTCTGAATTTATTTAAATTGAGTTTGTGTTAAATTGTAGTTTTAATAAACGCCGTGTATTGTACCCTATATCCAGTGTGTTTGCATTGCACGAAACCCAACTTCTGCCCACATGATGACTGAATCTAACGGACTGAATCCTGACGATCCGACATATATATGTATGTAGGTAATACGCGTTCGCGTGAATAAACGGTTTTTATTTCTTTCTTTCTATCTTTCTCAAACTGTTTTACTTTCTATTAGTATAGAAAACAAAATAACACATGAGTTATGACCAAGACAGGCGTTTCTTTATCTTGGATTGTTAGGGCCTTTGGCACAGCTGTAGTTAATCTATTGGGTACAGTTCTTCGATCCCCTACGTGACCTGAGTCATAAGGGACCAAAGAGAGAGGCAATGAAATAGGCGACGAGGGTCTAAGTTATACCTATCTACTTAATTCCCGTTTTTCTGAGAAATATCGACATTGATTGAATTGAAATTTATCGACTCTTGGAAACGATTCGAATATTTATTAAGTCACAACACTCACAACTTTTTAGCACGTTTTTTATTACCTAGAGATTGATGGAGAGATTTATATTGGAACCAGAATTTATTGATTTTAGTTACGGTATACTAATGGGCTGAAATTAATGAGTTGTCAAACTACAACTTTAGACGTATCTACAACTTCTCGAAACCAGACTAAATATTTATTTATTTATATATACAATAAGTATTTACAAGAATAATAAAATAGAAAACCTAAAGTATTAAACTAAAAACTAAAAACAAAAACCTAACACAATAAAGCATCATAAAATTCGTCCACATCGCCGTCAACTGGAAATGTACCCAAGAGACTGGCAGCATTGCCACGTTGGATGGTAATGTTGTCAAACTTAGATAAAAAAAAAGAAATGTAATATCATCTGTAAGGAAATGACCTACAGGTACTTATTCCAAATCTGGTTGTTTGTGCCTGTAAGTAGATAAATGTTTGTAAACGCAACTACAAAATCAAGTCACCAGCAGCACGTACACCTATCGGGAAATTTAAAGAATGAAAGGATTAATTCACTAACAGTAACGAACAACAGTAAAAGATTAACTATTCACTTTTGAAAAAAACTAGGTTTAGCTGATTCCGCACAAGCCTTTAGTGGTAAACACGTCCAACGAGAATAAAGGTCTTCACTCATACTAAGTATTAATAATGAATATATCTCCGTCCGATCTACAAAATTTCATCTGCTTTATTATAATTATTGGCCAAAATATAACTTTCGTAAGGCATTGTCCTATTAAAACGCGATTACGCGATCATCGCAAGTTCGCGCGATGGGATGATCGCGTAGTCGCGTTCTTTTAGGACTCCAGCTTTTGTTATCGCGCGACAATGCGATGGTCGCATCGCTTACTCGCACGACGATCGTGTAGCCGCTTTCTATTAAGACAACGCCTTACACTTTCGTGTGGCCACTCCATACGAAACTGTTACGAAAGTAAATAATTATAATGATGAAGCTTGGTACAGTTTCCGTAGATTATATTTCTTGCCCTGAGACTCCAACAACTCCTTACTTTTTGTAAGGGTTGTCACAAAAACAAACCGACTATTCACTTATAAGTTACTCCTGTTGATCTGAGCATGTATAATATGAGAAGAGGGAGTCCCAAGAGAGGCCTTTGACAAAAACTGTGTCCGACGTTACGTCAGTAACTCAACATCGGAGCGGTGTGGACGAAATAATAATTAGGGTCAGCCCTATTTACGTTTTCAATTTTGCTTGTGGCAAATATTATTCCGTACGTGATGTGATTCGGGTCAAAGTGCACGAATTATCCTGTTGCTCTGGTTGACTTATTCTCTTTGTACAAGGACTAGGACTTTCTGAGTGTGTGCTGTGGAAAATAATTAACTAATATCACCGTACGTATGATGATGACGACATGACGGCTCAGAGATTAAGGCACCCCGCACGTGCTCATGGAGTGTAAGAGCGTGGCGGATCAACGAGCACAGATTCTCCAGTCTCCAGCATCACTATCGGAAGTCTGCAGTAACCTGAAAAGGCTGTTCGCCTTCTGGGATGAACTGGGATGGCTAGAATAAAAGAAGAAACAGTTCACGTACAATGGCCCAATCAAGTGGCTATGTGCGGAAAAATGCCCGGAAAAACTAACTAACTAACTAAGGCATCCCGCTAATGTGACTTTGTATTTTCTAAGCTTATCTTCGACATCAATCTTTCAATGTTTTCTTTTATCAATGACATCGATAAAAGAAAACATCGTGAGGAAACCTGAATTTAAAATTATCGTAAGTCTGGAATCGCCAAACCGCCCTGACCAAGCGTGGTGGTCAATGTTCCTGCTTTCTCCTTATTAAAAGAGGCCTTTGCCCTGCAGTGGGACGATAATAAGCTGGTATATATTTTTATAATGTGCCTACTTTATAAGCATGTCTTGAACATCAAGAAGACAAAGATTTCCCCAAGACATTTCCTTTACCAATTAAAAGAAATGTCGTTAGGAAACCTGGGTTTATAGATAGTGCAATACACGAAGACGCGCCCCACTCTTTTTCCTAATCGCTTGCAGTGCAAGTGTGTATCCATTCGCTAGTGTTGTAGTGCTATCGATACGTATGAATTATCTATGAGTGCGCACGAACACTACTATGAAACATACACCTGGAGAAAACTCCTCACACCCCGCGGCCTCCTCGGCCAAAAAAAAAGAGGGGCGTGTCTTCATGGATTGCACTATCTATAAAATTATTTACTTATGAGCAAACATGGTGATCAATGCTGGTGCTTTCATAAGAAGATGCCTATGATAATAATAGACTGGTATTATTATTGTTTAATTAGTGTAATGAGAATATACAATTGTATTAAAATTGCCGCGTTGATATTAAACTTTTCCATGGGCTCTTCCATGAGCCACATACTGTGTTGCAAGCAGTCGGTATGCGCTTCAGCGAATATACCCAAGGCGCTGTAGTATCGGGGCAACCCCATCACCGCCCTAAACGCCTTATTGTACTGGACTATGCCTATCGTGCTAAGTAACAATTAGTGAAAATTATTGGTGGGAAGTGACTTTTATTTTAAGTTAAAAAGAAACACTGTTTAAGGTAACGCGCAATGTAATGCAGGCAAAACCAAAAGTACTTTCATTGCATCACCATAGGACTTATGGGAGTATTCGAAGTATATTCACCATCTAACTTTTTGCAAGTATGCTGGGGTCAGCTTGCAGTATATCCGTGTGCAACTGAATACCAGTATTATACATGGAGAAATTCCCTATCGAACCTCCACACCTGGGTAACACGATACCCCTAGGTAAGACTGGTTGTCAGACTTTCTGGTTTCTGACTACCCATAACGACTGCCAAAGATCTATGAATGACAGACGAAAGCCGTTGGTCCCTAACGGATTTAGGTGCTTTCCGGCGCCCCTGCGTGACCCGGAAAACACGTAAAGCCGTCTCGATATGAAATAGGTCGTCAGCCGGGGGACCAACGGCTTTACGGGCCGTGTTAATTTAAAGTATTATTATGAAATTGAAAAAGCCACAGTCGTGCCCGGCTACGATGCCCACAACCTCGTGCTTGAGACGTATTAGTTACGACGAATAGGTTCACGATATAAATAAAATATTCTCATCAGTCAAGCACTCCTCATAAAGTTTCCTCAAAAGCCCTTCACGTTTGCCAAACTCATATTATGTCGGTCCTATATTAAATCACATTTCCAACATCTACGTCACGACGTGTGAGGAATATTCGCAATTCCCGAGGTGAGCCGAACATACCCGACTATTACCGATCACCAATCGACATGAGTAATGAACTATTGAGGCCAATCGAGTCGTGCGAGAAACGTATTCGGAATTATAATCGAGAAGGGTAAGCGATTATTATGAATCGATTGTGATAATATTTGCGTTGGTTTCGAATTGGGATCTGCGAGTAGATTTGACTTTATTGATTTGCTATAATATTTTCGTATCTATTGAAATATAGGTTAGTCGTGCATGAAGTTGCGAATTTGAAGTTACGAAGGTTGAAAGTCAAAGCTTAACATTTTTTTACGGCAGTCCGTTTTAAAGAATCATGGCGAGATTCATACATTTATTTGTATGAAAAAAAAAGAACATCTAAAGGGTTTAAAATATTTTCCAATGTGGAGAATACGACGACACGGTTGGCGCAGTGACTGAGCGATCGACTGCTGCGCAGCGTGTTGCGGGTTCGATTCCTGCCCAGGGTAAACATTTGTGTGATGAGCACTTGTGTTTGCCTTGTGTCTGGGTGTTTATCTATATATGTATGTATTTACAAAAAAAAATGTATTTGTGTATGTATATCAGCTGTCTGACACCCATAGTACAGGGTCTCCCTAGTTTGGGGTCAGATGGCCGTGTGTGAAAAATGTCCCCACATATTATTATTATTATTATACATTACCAGGAGTAGATTGATATAGATACTTACCATATTTTCAAACCCCAGCATAATTAAAATATTTCGAAATTAAAATAACGCTTTTTCGTTTCAACTCGTTGCCCATTCTGTGTTTATAAAAAAAAAATGATAAGTAACGGATTTATCAAATTGACAGACAGTGTGTGGAAAAAAAGAATAATTATTTGTGACATTATTGCTCATAAAACGATGCAATTTCAGTGTAAGAAATGCGAAACGGCTACTGTTAGTGTCACTGTTACTGTCACTGTCGCCGTTTCGTTCTGAAATAATGAGCTTCTCATTAAAGTGTTCACTTTTAACGTCCATTTTTATTGCAGGGTTTTTAAAATTTGTTATATGCCTGAAGATACTCTTTAGGTACCCAATTTCAACTTCTCTAAACATCTTTATTAATTTTGTACAAATCCTGCCATGATTCTTTGCTGTTATTGAGGTAGTGGCTTATGGCTAAGTTAGACCCGTACGAATCAATCGGTGATGTATTTACACTTGCCACTGTTGGTAAGTGAATGGGTAACCATCCATTTAGTACCAAGACACTTCCGTGCCTTGAAAAGCATGTAAAGCCGTTGGTCCCGGCTGTCATTCTTTAACAGTCATGTCCTGTCTTATCAAGAGGTATCGTGTTACCTAGTAACTGGGTTATAGAGTTCAGGCTGGTGGTTTCTCCATGTAAAGCACTGGTATTCAGCTGCATTCGATTAGACTGGAAGCCGACCCCAATATAGTTAGGAAAAGGCCAGGCAGATGATGAGTTTTAAATGTTATAACTAAACCTCAAGTACCCGCTATCTTTGTACTATTGCATAATATAAGCACAACGTTTTGCATATACCTATTCAGTGACAAAATAAAAACAAAAGCCGTTTCCTAGAAATAGGTTTGCTTTTTACTATACATCGCTTAAGTTTGATGAGCAGTATGAGTACTATGCGCAGAAAATCTTCAAAGGTGGGGGTTCTCAGATGATGTCAATCTTCAGTGCCTGTGTGGTGTCTCCCCGGAGACCGCATGGGACTCTCCTTGCGCCGCCGCCGGGCAGAGATGTCACCTGCCCATGTGCGGACCTAATGATTACACCAGCGGATGGCGTTGCCGTACCTGAATTCTGGGCCAAACGAGTCTGACAAGACTTAGAATAAACACAACACACCCATACACACTCGCACACATTTATATACATACGCACATATGATACACATCCGTGTTTGCTATCGACACGCTATGTATAAAATTATGCGATGTATTTTATGTATACCCTGTATTACTCCTACATGTAGGTACCATACTCCTGAACTAGTCTCCACGTCTTGTCGGCTGAAAACATTTCATTATGTAGGTTGTGTATGCAAATACAGTCACGTAGGCGCTTTCCTACGAACATGCTGTTCTTAGGCAGTTCATTCGTTTTCTTATGTTATTTTATGAAAACTGTATGTTTGTTTCGATCGATTCGTAGTTCGTAGTAAGTTGGATCCTGTGGATACTTGCCACAGTCACTGCGCCAATCGTCTCGTCGATTAACTTATACTTCCAATTAGAAGTATAAGTTAATCCTTTTGTTGTAAAGGTACTTGGGCTCAGTATGTAGGCCACGTTTATAACGGCATCATCATCATCCGCCAGAAGACGTCCACTTTTGGACAAAGACCTCCCCCAAGGGGACGGGATACTATAATCGTCACGCTTGGCAGACGTCTCGGGGTTTGTAGTGAGGTTGTAAGAAAGAATGGGTGGGTGCTATCCTGGCCCGGACATCCCACGGGTTATGAGGGCATCAGTAGCGTTTTTATATCCTTTAAGTGCAGCTGTAGGGACACTTGTGGCACTGAAGTGAATCAGCCATCGGAGGCCAAGCGGAGGCCATCGTCTGATCAGAAGCACACGCTGACTTTTGGTTTTGGAACGAATTCCTTAACGCGGCTTACGGGTAGTGCGAATTGGTAAAAACAACGAAATGCGTGTGTGTATGTGTGCGTGTATCGAGTCTACTACAAACAAATGAGCACTTGAACCTGCTCCTGTTTATACACATAATTATATTATTTTTATAAACCTATTTGTATTCTTTTTTTACCAGCTTTTTATTAGCTTTACCTGTATGTTTGTATGTTTGTAGGTTTGTATGTTTGTTTGTAACCGACTTCTTTGGGCGCGATTTTGACCCACTTTAAACGGCCAGATTTTATTCAAACTTTGTAGATTTATCGAGGACCGATGACAATACACTAATTTGATAAAATTATTAAAAAAAACAAAAAAACAAAAAAAAAACATAAGTCGTTCAAAATTAGTTGCCGAAAAAACAGCTATTATATACTAGGAAGATACTGCACAAGCGCCCCTGGTAGAATAAATGTATATTATATTTATAGATATAGATATAACCAAACTAAAAAGTAAAAAATAAATAATAGTTTCAAAAAACTAAAAACACGCTTTTAATAGAAAACCAAACTAAAAAATAGAAAATAAATTTTAATAAATTATTTTATTTAAAAAAAAAGCGTGGGGTGCATGGTGTCAATAGTTATAAATATTTTATTGACAGATATGAGTAGAGTGATTATCATTTTGATAATATCTTAAAAAGCACCCCACGCTTTTTTTTAAATAAAATAATTTATTAAAATTTATTTTCTATTTTTTAGTTTGGTTATCTATAAAAAGCGTGTTTTTTAAACTATTATTTTTGTACAAACACATACGTAATTAACTTCGTTCCTTACGGGGGTCCCCCGACTGCACAATAGGCTTGCGTTTGGCCGCAATTCAACTGATCTTAAGTGATGATGCGGCCTAGGGTGGAGCACGCTTGCCTAGGATGCCGAATTGCCGGTTCACTCGTGCCTTGAAGATACCCAGATTATACGGAGTACAGAGAGGCAGACAGTGAATTCCATAGTCTGGCAGTTTGCACAATAAATGTTGATGATATTGGAGCAAAATTCAAGCAAACAAAGAATCAGCACCATAGTTATTAATGGTTTACCAGCCAAATGATTACACAGTATGTACAATAGATTACAGGCATGTTTGTGTAAATGTAGGTGTTACAGATTTTGAACAAACAATGGTAGCTTATTTACTCGCAGCCCACTCACCACAAACTCGTATAATACCTCATCTGTGTTGTTGTTTAGATAGTCGCATATTACTGAAATATTGTTCGATCACATCCCACATGCAGAGAGAGTCACGTGTTTTAGAGTTCTGTTATTAAATAACTTTGGTTTGCTTCATACAAAAGTAGTCATAAAGTCTAGACATATTTTGGTCAGGGACAGTCAACAGCAAAAATAGATGATCAAAATCAGAAATTTTATACTAATGAATGGAGTTCGCGTCAGAACTGTGTAGCGTCGCCGTCGAAGTGATTCAAAAGTATGTGATTGTCACACACCATACTTTTGAATCACTTCGACGCCACACAGTTCTGACGCGAACTCCGTTCATTAGTACCTATTGAATTTCTGATTTTGATCGTCTACTTTTGCTGTTGATCTATCAAATATCTAAAAAATTTCAAATTTAAAATTTCATCAAGTATACCTAGTGCAGCTAGGTATACTTGATGAAATTTTAAATTTGAAATTGATTAGATAGAGAGCATTTATATCATAAACTTTATATTATTAACACAAATTGTATAAAAATATTGATATTTTAAGCCGTGTGGTGCCGGCCGCGAATAGAACCACCTCATTTGTACCCGTGGGTGTCGTAGAAGGCGACAGAGAGATATTGACCTGAGGATGGGCAGCAGCGTCTTCCTGAGTATCATAACACCTACTGCGATCGCCAACATGCATCGGCCAAGCTTGGCGATTACGACTGGACCCCTCCCTTGGGCTCCCCCAAGCCCCCATCTCCCCATCTATGCCCAGCAGTGGGTAATGATAATGATGATTGATATATTAAAATGTAAATGGCTAACATTGCTTTGTGATAGAGTTATAATGATGCTATAATTAATGTTGTATAGCTCTGTGATTGGTTAGTTACATACACGTCCTTCTGGCTAACCCATTCTCGCACGTCCCTGGTGGCAACGCAGCCTAAGAGGGGCATGTAAGGTAGGATACTGACTGTATTATTGCACAGCTCTATTGGACGATTAAAACAAAACGATTAAATCCAAAAAATGTTAAAAAGCACTATCTGAATAAGTAGGTAGGAGTATAAGTTTCGAGATTTTTTTGCAAAAATTTCTGTGGTTGCACCTAAGCCAGATAGCGCTATTTGGATTATATCATTACATGCAAAATTGTTATATAATTGCTAAGTTGCTATTATAGTTTTTTTTATACAATTTAGGTATAACAAATAAAAAAGACGTATCTCAAAGACAGCGCCTTGAGACTGAACAGGGCAGTATAGTTATTATAACTACTATAGATAAATCGTTTTAATGTGGTAAAACGGTCAATGCCCTTTCCTTAATAACTATTTGTGGGATACTGAATAAAAAGCTCATCATTTTAGGTTTCTTTTCTTGTCTCATACAACTTGGGGGCGGCGCAGCCCGCCGCAGCGTCGTCTTCTTCCATTCCGTTCTATCAACCGTCATGATATCACTATATTCCTTCTCTTTCATCTGACTTTGAGAATGCTTAATGCATCACCAATCGTAAATGTGATCTGTTTGCGAAATGGAGTAGAATTATTCGAGTATGTCTGATGTTTTATGAGGAAGTATGATGGGATGTTCACTATTATATTACTTAGAATTAAATTAATTGGTTTTACCGTTTTATTAACAATATATAAATAAATAATTCCATCCATTCACATTTAAATTCATAACCCTTTTCTCACTGGTGTAGTCATTCAACAGTCAAGTCACTAAATAATAGTCTTCATTTAATTCGTAAAATATGTTAGCTAATATGATAAATATCACTATAGGGCGTTAATGTACTTTGTTTCCGTTTTTAAAATGAAGAATATTTAAAAATGTGGGCGGGCTATTGTACGCGTTTAAAAAGATTTTTCTATATTACCGTGGCTATGTCGACGGCGCGTGTTTTCGTTAATAAACTAAATAAATGTAGGTATTGTACGTGATGTCTGGGTTTTTTTTAACAGAATATAATGTAAAACAAAGTAGGTCAAAGGTTACATGAAAATGAAATAAAATTACTCGTGCCTACGTGATTTTTTCTTTATTTTCTTGCATCTGGAACGTTACACGTATTTCGGCAAGATAGAAATCTGATAAAAAAAATTGCCTTAATTTTTGGTCTCTGTACTCCAGTTGCGAGAGAAAAAGCGGGGCGAAAGTGTTATTCTGAAAAGGGTTTTGTATTAATTGCAATTAGCGGTGAATTGTCATGAGTTTATTTTTGCGATACCGTTTAGCAGTCTTTTTTCCTTGACAAAATATATTAACGTTCTCGCGATCGATCACTCAAAATGAACAGACCTCATTCAATCAACTACAGAGCGTTCCCTTAGTGAGTAGAAAGTCCCGTTAAGCAACCGACAACCTTCCAGGTTTACCTGTGAAATGCCATTTGGAAAAAAAATGTTCGCATATCGAGTGTACACGCAGGAAAGGGATAAAGAAGTCTCGCAAAAGCCACAAGCAACCTATTAGATGATTTATGACAACTTTAGCAGGAGTGTACGACTACAAAATAAATAACGAATCGACAAAATAATTATCATACTACTGGTATGAGTGTTGGTAGAAATACGCGAACGTGAGTCTGCCTCTGAGGGTTTCCTTAGGGACCAGCGGCTTTATGTGCTTACCAAGGCATAGAGGGAACTCGGTATGACATGGATGGTCATCCATCTACAGACCGACCGCGGCAAGCGTAGACCTTTGACCGATCGATATGTACAGCGATAACTTAGCCCCGAGCCACAGAATACTTAATAGTACTACATACAGAAGGGACACTCCCTTCCCCGCGCTATATCAGATACCGCACCCTCACCCCGCACTTGGAGAGGCTAACCGCCGAGTCTTTAGCTAGGGCGCTCAAAATCGTAAGAACTGCAGCGCTGTAGGTACTGCTGACACAAACACACAATTTTGCGATTTATTAGTTTTAATCTCGATGATTCATTTATTTTCCAAGTTTTCGTCGTTTTATAATAATACAATTAAAACTTCTGTATTAATAACATACCAACATTACCAGCTATTAATATTGCTCTCTCTCTTTATTGTCTTAGTTATGTAGTTATGTACTTATGTCCCTTTCTTTCCCGTTCTATTCATTCTTGGAATTGAAAAGTAGTACCCTACGCACTAACCTTGTCGCGTCGCCCCATTGTAATTACTATTATTGTAATATTTTAATTAATTTTTAATTTTTATTTTTAATACTTTTGAACTTAACACGTGGACATGGACTGGTTCCGAATTAAATGAAAAAAAAAAAAAATTGCGTTGCCGCGTAATGGTACGGGGCGATCGTGAATTCCATATTTTGTAATTGGGTAGGTACCTACCTTAATTTACCATTATTGATGAATAAATAAACCTCTTTACATAATAAATATTATAATATTACTTTTATGTCATTACAAATCCGAGTATTCAAAATCAAATATCATTTATTTTATTTCTTTAGGAAATAAATAATTGAACGCTCGGACAAGATCACTTCATAATAATGCTCGAAACGTTCGGGTAGTTCCGTCGTCGTTCGGTTCACCCGACGCAAAGCGCTGCACTTTTCGCGCCATTTTGTACGCCACGACATCCAACTGATTCAACCCTACTAAAATTCACGCACACATTTGCACGTGTACAGACGTCATTTGGATTTGTAGTAGTAATAAGTAATTATTTTGCAAGTTTTGTATGAAGTGTCCGAGGTGTGCCCGAGCGTAAGACGCATGTCTGCAATAAGAATATTTATAATTTTAAATAGTGTTCTTCAGTTGAACGATGTTTACGCAGAACAATATTTTATAACTGGCTGATGACCGTGACACTTCAATACTTTTTATTGGATTAGATTAGATTAAATTAGATAAAAGTAGGTAGGTACTACTATTAACAAGACCCGAGACCGTTTTTCTTTCATTTTGCTATATAGAAAATAAGGGTCCATTGTTTGAAATAAGTCGTGAGAGATATGTACTCGGCACCACGATAGCATGTGTCGAGATAAATCTCAGTCTCAGTACAGCAGCCGTTGTATTGGAGGCAACCATCATTTATCTTGTTCCTAAGACATTCTTTAGACAAGGTTCGAGAGACAATTTTTTTTTAATTTCAGCATTCCTGCAATATGCAGATACGCATAAAAAAATTCAAATGTCTTTATTTTCATAATAATTATGTTATATTTGGTTTTATTAGACCAATTACGGTCATTCAAAAATTGCCAACGCGGACGGTATTTCACGTCCACACGGCGGGGTATTGGTAAAGTTTTCAACTAGCAATAATCGCACCTCGGATTAACCTCATTGGTTACGATATTGCCTCTGCGCAAAGTTAACTTGAACGTTTTGCACCGAGCTACCTAACCAAATGTCGTGAAGCAAATAATAGCGCGATCTAATTCGATCCCAACGCCATCTAGTTAGGAAAAAGTCAACTCTGGCATGATGTATAATTCCCAAAAACACCGCGGTGGCGCCACTTGTGTTTCACAATTCATTCTATATCTGTGATTCATTCAGATCAATTCAGATATGAGCAGAGCGGTGAAAAGGGAAGCTGGATATTCATTGTATTATGTGATCGCATGTTATTTATAAGAATCGGAATGTCGTTTCTTCTAATTATTATTCATCATTATCAACATGTATAGCAGTGGGCATCTAAATGCCCACTGTTGGGCATCTAAATGCCCACTGTTGGGCATTAGGTCTCCCACAAGAGGGGATTCAGAGGGGATTCTTAATTATAAGAAATTATTTAAAAACCTTTTTCTGATTTTAATATAATACCTAACTAAGTCAGTGGGTCGTCTTACTTTATCAATTATGAACTGTCTAAACGCGACTTCCCCGATTTTCGTCATAGTTAGCGGAACAGCACTCAAAAGTGCTGTGACGTCCTTAATAAGTGTCAATTATTATAAGTAAGTAATGAGTTGGCGAACATTAATATTCATAACTCTTTTGTTCACATACGTTTTATCCCTTCTCTTCACATGCCCATACCAAGACAATCGATTACCAAGAGTTATTAATATTAATGTGGATGAAAGCAGAGGGAGAAGAAGGCCAAAGAAAAGATGGATGGATTGTGTGAAGAATGATAATATAATTCTTCACACAATCCATCCATCTTTTCTTTTATATTATAAATGATAAAGGAGTTAGTGAAAGCCTGACGGTTGACAGGACGAAATAGAAGGAGAAAACATGCTGCGCCGACTCCAAGTAACATAGGATAAGGGCAAGAAAATGATAAATGAGTTGGCGAACATGCCAACTCAATTGACATTTTTTTTATCTCAAAGCAAAGGACAATTAAAGCAAGTATTAATCAGATATTACAGTTCAATGAAGAATATGGAAGAGAGGTGGTTTTAGCCGGTAAGAGTCCGGCATACCCCTCCATCACCCCCACGATGGAGGAAGTCCAAAAGGATTTCCACCACGCAAAAGAAGGGTATGAAGTGCTGTATTAGTGTATGTAAGTTCTTTGACAATGAACTCGTTCGGAGTAGTACCTATTTCTGCCCATAAAATAGCATTGTTGTATTCCAATTTTAAAAGTAAATGGGTGTCGGTGTAATTAACATAAGACATTAAAATTCTTGGTTTCTGGGATGACAACGCATCTCCAAGAAGTCAGGTATTACAGAAGTCTATCGGCTGTGGTGACCACAACCACAACCTACTTAAAGTTACGAAATGTGCGGGTTCGTTATACAATTAAGCTGTACAGTGAACCCGCACATTTCGTAACTTTAAGTAGGTTAAGCTACATCAGCGTTTGCATACGCGCGATCATTAAGCGAACTGGCTAGGTAAAATAAATCAGTGAGGGGGCGGTAAAATTTATATATTATTTATATATTTCCCCGGGTTACCATCATCACAAAGCGTACAGATCAATCATCGTATGCTTGAACAAAGTGTATAGACTACTGTCGTACAATAGCAAAAAGAAAAATACCACACATATTATTTTCCTACATCTCAAATCATGGTCCGCGTAGTGTATTCCGATGATGTATCGCCTCTGATTTCGTCCCGTGCTAAGCAGCGGTTTGTTACGCCCTTCATCTTGAAGTCCAGCAAAATATATCGCTTCAGACTCAACACTGACTTTTTTTCTATTTGTGTGTAGCACCTTATTTTGTAATGGAGAAGGAAAAAAGGATTTCGTTTGAGACCCAGCTGCTCATTTACATAAATATATACGTATCTTTATATTCATAATTGGCTTCTTGAACGTATTACTAGTAGTAGTGAATGACATAAAAAGGCAACAATTTTATTATTTTATGCCTTTGATATACTTGTCGCAGCAAGCGATAATTTAGCGATAAAGAGGATTCAAATTGATTATTTTAGTACCTACAAAAGAAATGGTAAACGCCGTGACGTCAGCTATCGGTTAAAATGGCGCCATGTGGACAGAGTCGTGTTGGAGAGTGGGGACCGTGCCAAGCTGACTTTTGCTCGAGACACCAAGCAGGACACTCATCTAGTACGAAACTGTCGGTTTACCTATTTGAATTGTATTGTACGATCACATTTAATAAAGTAAGGTAGTTAGTACTGCATTGAATATTGTTATTCTACAATTGACCCGATACCACCGAACCCAAACGATGTCGGCGCTACCGCTCAGCCATCGCTGACGCCGACATCAGAAGCGGGATCTGAAACCCACTCGCACACCATGTTCGAGATGCAGCTAAGGAATATGATGCAGGTGATCGAAACATCAAAACTCAATCAACTGCGGGTAAACCGGCGCATAAGGCGGTGAACTATCGCAAAAATCACATCTAACGGAACGTCGCAGGAACAATCTAAAGGTCAGAGTGTTGATTTCTTATCAAGTGAAAATAACCGTTGGAAACTTTTATTCGAAATGCAGCATCGCTAAATAATGAAATCAATCCACGGGATAAAATCACCTAGTTCAGAATACAATAAGCTATCTTTACCTGAATTTAATCCCGATTTTCGAGAAAATGATACTAGAGTTTGGTGCAATACCCTTAATTTGTGCATTCAAAAAAAAAATCAAGCAGTTGATTAATTATTACAACGAGTAAAGCCCTTAATTAAGGGGTCGACTGCTTCTTGGTCAGCTTAGAATACTTTACCTGGAATAACCTGGCATGTCAAGGTGTTGCTACAACTATGGCAATCTGGGCCAAATGGCAAATGAATGTTCGAATAAAAGCTACCGCGATTCTTCTGCTAACTCTCAATCTCAGTTTTCAGGAAATAATGGATCGCAACGGGCCAAAGACTGCGTTTTTAAGAAAGTATCGACGCCGATGACCTGTGATGACCTTCTGTGGCAAGCCGGAGCACATCGCTACACGCTGTCCAAAGAAGGAGGCTGAGTCCATTAACAGTCAAGTTGAAAATCGAGTGGATATTTGTACCATTAAACCAGCTACTGATCTATATCTACCGAATCTGGTGAGTCGTATTATTTTTATTTTGTTTCTGGTGCCGAATGCTCTCTTGTTAAGCAATCTGTTAGCCGTAACTTCGTAGATAAACGTACCTACATTTGTTTGTTCATATACAGGGTATAGGTTTTGCTAAAGTAGACTGTACGGAACAGATTCTTTGTGACGTAATAATTGGTGGTAATCTTTTACGATTTTTGTTTCATGTGTTACCTGGTTATTGTTTGAAAATATAATGTAATGATTGGCTAACTTTATTTAAAACTTACTTTAACAATTACCTTGTCTATTTCGTGTAATAAGGGCAAGCCCATTTAAGTTTTTGATATGGTTAAGTTTTTGGTAACTAGGCTATTATAGGCAATAATAATGTTAATAGTACTTTGCAATTAATTTTAATTTTAATTTTATTTAATTTTTTAGTAGATATTAACAAGACGATACTTAGTTTTCTTGTGTCTGGTAGTGAATTCCCGTCACCTCGACACCGAGATGCATTGTTTTGCCGTTATTTTAAAGTCACTTTTTTGGTTCTTTCCATCTGTAACTCACGTAGGTACTATACCGCTGATAGGTAATGTTTGTTTCTTGTTTTAACTGGGTTTAGAGCCCCACTATAATACAAGTTTGTTTCACAATCACTGCACGCTATCTGGTATTACGCAAAGAGTATGGATTATGATTTTGAATTCGCTTTGATAATTGATGTTATAATAATTAATGCTACGTTCCATAACAATAAACAAATATGTCTGCGCCCGCGTCCGTCTCTGTTCGTCAGTGTTGCCACTTGCCACTTTGCCAGTGAATGAAAATGAAAGTTATCGGCCATCCCATCGCGCAGATTGACGAAGGGTATGGTTACGTTGGGTGTAGATATAATAATAATTATTATTTTTTATTTACTGTTTTCTCTAATTTACTTTTTTACATGTATTTATATTTGTTTATTCATTTACATTATTTATTTTTTATTATATCCGTATCTGACCGTGGCATCACTTTGGGCCCTATCAGAATATCAGCGCTGTGACATTTTTAAATGTTACAGCACAATGCTGAGATAGGGGCCTTTTGGCATCGTACAGGACCGATTCGTTTTTTATTTTGTAATAATTTTAAACCTTGTTGTTATTTGTGTGTTTCGTCCTGTGCGGGCTAATAAATGCTTTTTCTTTCTTTCTTTCTTTGCAATAAATTGCTGTGTGTGGTAGTAGTTAAATAATGATTTTGCGAAGAAGACATTACTTCACGACTACCTATTTAGTGATATTTAATTGGGTCAAGAGATTTTTGTAACTGTTTTCGAGTTAGTATGACCGCAACCGAGTTTTCTTTATCAAAGGACAAGATTGTTAGTAAATGTTTGAAATTCGAGTAATGGTTATCTCTAACACAAAAATGATTTTAATTGCATTGACACTGATACTTTATTAGACAGAAAATGGTGATAATGTGAAATCCTTTATAACATTTCTCAACAAATTTAGATTCGATAGCGATAAAATTTAATTTGGTGACTAGGTTTTGATTCAAGGTAACAAAATAAATCAAACAAACTAAGATCTTAAATAAAAAGTACCCACCGTTCAAAATTGTAAAATTGTTTGATGGTGATCGATACGTTTTAAAGTCTTTGACCGGCAATCGTACTTACAAGTACGCACATGACTGTGTCCGTAAGATGCCAACCTGTGAAGTTCCAACAGAGTATGTAATAGACGATATTTCTGAGGGCGAATAAACCTCGACAGACATATATTATGATGGCGCTTGTTGGCGATTTGGTCAATCTGCATCCACAAGACGCAGTCGCAACTGCGTACGTTGTCGTTCAGAGCGTGATGAGTGGCTTGTGGTGTGGTGGGGACCTGGGTCTCGTAAGAGACTATTAGTCACATGGACGTGACTTGGGCCTTATGGCTATTGGTCTGGATAGACCTGGGACTTTGAGTCTATTTTGGTGAACAGACAGTGATCTGTTAGTTGCATGGTGCAACTGGGCCACTAAAGCAAGCGTGAATTATAATGTCAATGTTGTTGATTTTAAAATTGATTTAGACTATGTTGAACTTCACAAGGTTTCTGATTATTGTGTTAACAATTGTTGTGTTGGTCTTGTAATGACCTGGGAGTCGTAGACTGTAGACTCTATAATTATGAAGTTGTGTGCTGGTCGTATCACTTGAGGTGATGACGATATGGGTGGCATTAGTGCTACTAGCTGCTGCGGTAGCCGAGCCATGAGCGTTGTATGTGATCTTATTGTGTCAATACTAAAATTTGATTAATTTCAAGGCTTAGAGGAACCATTTGTTTTTGAATTATTAAGATGATGATGATGTTCTTCTTGATAACTTATGGTCAGGTTGGCCGAGATCGCTGTGATACCTCACATCTAGTTACATTGTTCACAGGTACACACGAGGTCGTGTGACGAGTCAGTATGGCCGTGTCGCAGCAAGCGATAATTTAGCGATAAAGAGGATTCAAATTGATTATTTTAGTACCTACAAAAGAAATGGTAAACGCCGTGACGTCAGCTATCGGTTAAAATGGCGCCATGTGGACAGAGTCGTGTTGGAGAGTGGGGACCGTGCCAAGCTGACTTTTGCTCGAGACACCAAGCAGGACACTCATCTAGTACGAAACTGTCGGTTTACCTATTTGAATTGTATTGTACGATCACATTTAATAAAGTAAGGTAGTTAGTACTGCATTGAATATTGTTATTCTACAATTGACCCGATACCACCGAACCCAAACGATGTCGGCGCTACCGCTCAGCCATACCTGACGCCGACATACTTTTATTACAAACTAGCTTTCGCCCGTGACTTTGTCCGCGTGAATATCGGTTATCGCGGATGCAGACGAAGTCGCAGATCGAATTGTAGCCTATGTCCTTCTCCTCAGGGTTCATAATTATCTATGTTCATTCCCATCAAAATCACTCATATCAAACTATACGTATAAACCTTCCTCTTGAATCACTATCAATTGCTGGAAACTCCATTAAAATCCGTTGCGTAGTTTAAAAGATCTATAAGCGTACCGACAGCGGGAGCTACTTTGTTTTATACTATGTAAAGATTTTTAAATATAAATGACATTTCATTGGTATTTTTTAAATGTGTATTAAAATAGTTTTCCGCTCACAGCAAGTTGGTTACATCCAATCTAACATTGGTTAGGTTAGGTTAGGAATCCAGTGTGAGGAACATCCTCATAATGTATGCCATATTCAAGACAACCGCCTTCTTTGTCTGACTCCTCACCTTGCTGTTGAGCGATAGTTTTTGTAGACGTTAGTCAAAACTCTTCACTATCAAACCCATTTTCTAACACGACTATCGGCACAATATTTGTTGAGCCCATATTTCACGTGCGTTTCTTGGATTGGGATATTTTATAATATTTTAAGAAGAATATATAATTATTATACTGTATAAACCTTAAGTTAATTGGGACAAGAGTAGGAGAACAATGACTTATGAAGTGTTAATAGTGGTATCTTTAACATAGGTTACTATTACAAGATGATCTCGCTAAGTAGCCAGTTGTGATCCGTACAGTCAATAAACCACAATCACTATTAAATATTTGAATTGTAGGTAATTTTAAGGGTTTGTAGTTTTATGTATACTATTGCTTGTTATAGAACAAGCCCGCTACGCTATTCCCAAACCACTGTAACTTTGTAAAGTCAGAATCAATAGTGGCGTCCACCAGAAAAACGCTGAGGTAATGGAACTCGTCGAATCCGGGAAAAACGTTACAACTGTCTTGGATCCTGCAACGAAATTAATCAGAAAGAACAACGGAGGAGTAAGAAATACATATTATTTTTCCACTTCCCTCCGTATCAAGCAGGAGCAAAACAGGACTACGCCAATTGGCAAAAACGGACGTTTACAAATACGTATACTAGCTTCTGCCCAACCAATGTAAACCGAAGCCATCAGTCCCAACGCCGACGAAGAAGCTAATAGTATCGACTATATACTCCCGAAGAGACTCTTACTTCTATATAATACGCATACCAGCGGTATTAGTGGAGCGAGTAGTGTGCGCACTAGCACACTCATTTATAGCACAGCGACAAAACTATAAAATTATACACTCGCTTCTCGTAGCTCGCCAACTCGCCACCAACGTTTCTACTTTCTAGCTCTACTCGCTTTTCGCTAATCGTCAGCGCAATGACAGACGCCTAATACCACCACGGTACCACCACGGAACTAGGTTTACCATATGAAAACTTTTAAAGTGTTCAAAGTCTTAGATCAAAGGAAGGCCAAAGAGATATGGATGGATTGTGTGAGAAGAATGATATATGAAAGAAAAAATTCTTATATCATTCTTCATTCTTCAAAAAATTCCATTGTGTTCTGTCACCACTGAATCCCTTATTCAGTGGTGACAGAACACAATGGAAAAAGCTAACGTGTTGCGCCGACCCCAAGTAACATGTGACACAGGAAGATGAGGTCTTACACCAAAAAAACACCAATTTCTTTGTTTATTACTCTTTATTTTCTAATATTGTTCTTGAAATCAAGGATTGAGCTCAGCCGAATACACATCCAGCAAGAAGTTCTTGTATCGCTCCATGTTCATTGAGTAAACGATTCTTGCATTAGGATTCGCCGATGAGAAGTCGTTTGTGTTAACACCTCGTTTCTCACCTGAAAATGAAAATAAATATGTATTTTAATGGTCACAACCAGGCATGCACCAATATGACCTTTTCTATTTCTGTACTTCCTAAGTTTTCAGTGTTTAGCAGAAGCATAAAAAATATAGACTAATTCATTATATTTTAGGTTTTGTACCCGGAAAGTGCCCAACATGACCCTATTACTCTAAGCCTTCGCCCTTCATCAGTCTTTCTGACAGCAGGCTGTATCTTTTGTCATAGATAATTAAAAAGAAAAATACTGTAAAAAATTCAAGGGATTCCCTATACATAAACATGTTTTTTCCGGCGTTTTCTGCTCGATCTTTATGTAGAGACGCAGTACAATCAAAAATGTTTTGCTCAATAAGAGGCCAGCACATCCAGTTACAACTATCTCTCAAAATTCTTTGATAGATTTTCAACTTTATTACAAAAGATCAAAGTTAGGTAAAATTATAGTTAAGTATGCCTTCATGCACCCCACATATTATTATTATTATTATTATTATTATGTGCTGGCGTTTGTACCTATTTTGTAGGTTGGCTCGAAACCTTTCATGTGCGAATCTGACCTGGGCCTCAAGTCTGCTATTACAATAGTGTCAGAATGGTCTATCATTGATTTCATAATAAAATTGTTGATTTTGACAAGTTTGGTAATCTACCAATATAATGGCATCATTATGACTTTCCAATGGTCAACCAACCAGTGACACACCATTGAAAGAAATGATATAGAATGGTAATCTCGTACAAAATGACAACTGAATGACTGACTTAGGTGGTAATCTGCTAAAATTTTGACAGTTCCTTTGATCAATGACCTACCATTAGAAAGTCATTGTGCAGTCATTGCTTTTAATTTAACCGACCAATGATCGACCATTATGAATTTAGCAGATTACGAATTTTTAGCAAAATGACAATGGGATCGTGTTGGAATGAGGAAATTATAAAAATAGCAGACTTGGCCCCCTGTTGGGTTTACTCTATGTGGTTAGAGAGAGGAAAATAATTGAAGTACACGAGTACGTTAATAAAGTCTATTTTACTGTTTCCAAATCAAGTACCTAACGTTGTTTACATCGGATGACAGAACACAAGTAACATACATGGCGCTGGGCAAACGACTGTCCGCCAAACTGTATGCGCGGGGAACATTGCATTTTGCATCGCTAGCATTATTACCTGTAGTCCCTACACGACCCCCAACTTACCTTCCAAAATAATACCGTTACTAGTATTTCTGAACTCTTCAACAAAATCATTATGCAAAGCTATAGCAGCCGTGGGTGGGTCCAGTAGAGTCCACGACGGCTCTTTTGGTAACGATATTCGTTCAAAACTGTTTAATGCTTGCATTAAAGGAGTTTGAATTTTTCCTAACACATTTAAGCGCCAGGCCTGTAACAATAAGTACAAGTTATAAACCCTCACCCCGACTCAAATAAAACTGGGATCAGATCAATGGAAGTCGCTCACATTCATAAATCAACTAAAATAGAGTTCACTTAAGTTTTACAAGACCAAACCAACAAACATTCTGAGAAAGGGGCAATTTGCGAAAGTGACATTTTGCGAAAGGGACATTTTGCGAAAGGGACATTTTGCGAAAGGGACATTTTGCTACCTATAGACATTTTGCGAAGTAAGCATTTTGCGACTGAGCCCATGCAATCAACTATATGCTATTCTCTAACGTTAGAGAGAATAGCATAGAGTTGAGTGAGCTCGGTTTTCGCTTAGCGAATATCGTTTTTCATATTATGGAAAAGTGTCAAATTATTCAACTTTGAGTAGTTTCATCAAATGCCGTTAATTTACGTACCGTTATCGCTGCGTAAGCAAAGGAATGAATACGAAATGTGACTCGCCGCTGCCACCAGAGGCAACACTGATCCGCTATCCAGTCGTGTCGTATGCCGTTCCATTGACATAAGTGGAAGAGGGAAAAGGGAGTGCACCTCTCACCTATCCTATACCACACTCTTGTGACGTCCGACGACGTCCGGTCGGCAGAATATTATTTATACTATAAGCCCAATCATGTGTTGCCCAGTCATCATCGATCACAAGAAAAGCACAGTTGCGCCGCGGGTTAAGCCTAAGCCTTAAATCCACCAGCATGCTCAGGCGTCTCCACTTGAGTGACTCGGCCAAATGAGCCGCTCATTCGCCTGAGCATGCTCAAGTGGATATACGCACGGAACAAATATTTATATGGTCTACAGGTAGTTGATCCGGGTTTGGTAACATGTATGAGAGTTAAAACATTTGTAAACGTACAACCGCAACAGGAGAAATTTCTCTTAAAAAAATACTTAAAAGAAAAAATTATGATAAACTCACTAGAGTAATGTTTACTGTATCGTAAATCTGTGAGAACGGTACAAACGTCACTTTGTCTACTATAGAACTATTTGCAACGACGTGGTAAGCTTCTGCGTCCAAGTTGGCGTTGAATTCTGGATCCGGGTGTAGTTCACCTGTCGATGAACAAAAAAACATTTATTTTTCACTGATTTAGACTTAAGCTATATGTTCTAGGCAGTTAGCCCCGTGTCCACGTTGCAGGATAGTCGGCATTTTCAAAATAACATAAAATAGACTCCACACTTTCTTATGCAGCAAAGAGAATCTTTACCTACAGGTAGGGGTTCTCAGATGACGCCGATTTTCAGTGCATATGCGGCGTATCCCAGCAGACCATGACCCACCTTTTATCTTGCGCCGCGTGCGTTACGTGCATACCTGAGGACCTATGACTGTGTCTGCGGTTGGTGGTGCCGTAGCTGAATACTGGGCTAAAGTAACAATATTTGCTATCAACACATTAAGAAGAATACAACGTTACCAAAGGTTGCATTGACAATGCCGAGCCGCTTAAGTGTATAGGAATCTTTAGTGCTAGTTCGCACGGGTGTATTTTTTTCAACATTTCCATCTACTCCCACAAGAGATGCACACGATTTCATACAATTTCAAACCTGGTTGTAAAAAAGATTAAAGTGGTGCCTCAACCTTTCACTGAACATTCTGCGGTTATTGCTGATTGCAGAGATATAAGACATTTAGTACAAGTGAGGTTTTACAAGCCGCCACGGTATATCGAGTGAGACAACTCACTCTGTCTCTTTTCCTCATATGACCGATTCTAAATGGCAGCGTGGAGCGACAATCCGCTGCCCACACGTTTACTGCACAAGCGCCGCAAATTCGTCGCGCCACCGCACCGCCACGTGCCCGTGCGTATTGGTTAAGGCAAAAATTATTAGTTTTAGGGTTTCGTACCCGCCTTATTTCTACGTACCATTGTGGTGCAAGAAACTATTTTTGTACGGGACTCAAAGTGCCTGACAAACTTCTCTCCTAGGCCTCTGCCTCGAATCTTGCGGGCAGCGGGGTGGCGGCGGCGCGGAAGCGGGGCGGTCAACGCAGACAGATTCTCGAAACGAGCGGGCAGATCGCGCGGCACTATAGCGGCGTAGTGTTGTGTTCGTGGTTGTGTCGTCGAGATATTTGATTTTATTCGCGAACGAAAGTTTGAACAACGACGACAACATCTTTTTCATTCAAATTTATTTCCTAACGCTAAAAATAAATTGCACAACACTGCAATGCAGACGCGCGGGCGGTCACCGCTTGACTGGAGCGCACCGCTCGTTGCCCGCCCCCGCGCCGCTGTTTTCGAGGGCCGGTCCATTTGATTTTACGCATTAGATCCTGCCGCTGCCGCCGCCGCCCCGCTGTCCGCAAGATTCGAGGCAGAGGCCCTACAGGTACGCTTTTTTATATCTTACCTCAACTTATTACACTCATGTCCAGAAATCTCTACTGGCTATAATAATATGAACTTACTATTTATATGACCAGCACCAACATATAAATGCGCCAGTCTATGAATAAATTCGGGATCCATTCTTGCTGCCAAAGCTATATTCGTTAGAGTACCAATTGTGATGATAATTAGATTTCCTGAAAAAACAAAATTAATTTAGAACTGCTTCTTGGAGTTTCTGACACTATACTGCGCTCCAAAACAGGGTTAGCAGACGTGGCTCATAAGGCTACTCAAATTAAATGGAATCGAGCAGGACCAGCCAGAGCGCATGCCGGACAAACTGTGGGCTCAATTAACACATAACTTTGTCCTGTTATAGTAAGACGAGGTCGCGGTAGGGTATTATGACAGATTCTTTCAAATCTGGAGGGATGAAGCACAGAAGTGCGAAAAATGGAGGGCAAGGAGGTTGCCCAGGAGTGAGACATATGTTAAATTAACGAAAGGCGTGCCTTTTAACTGGTAATACTACATCGGCCGTAGATACAGAAAAAATATTCAGATAAAAAAAAGGTTCTATTTTTAAATGTAAATATACCACACCTACGTATTCAGATACGTAAAAGAAACACTGTACATTTTTGAATCTTATTTGTACTTATTATTTTTGGCTGATATATTTTTAGGGTTCCGTAGCCAAATGCCAAAAAACGGAACCCTTATGGAATCGTCATGTCTGTCTGTCTGTCCGTCCGTATGTCACAGCCACTTTTTTCCGAAACTATAAGAACTATTGAAACTTGAAACTTGGTAAGTAGATGTATTCTATGAACCGCATTAAGATTTTTACACAAAAATAGAAAAAAAAAACAATAAATTTTTGGGGTTCCCCATACTTAGAACTGAAACTCAAGATTTTTTTTTATCAAACCCATACGTGTGGGGTATCTATGGATAGGTCTTCAAAAATGATATTGAGGTTTTTAATATCATTTTTTTCTAAACTGAATAAATTGCACGAGAGACACTTCCAAAGTGGTAAAATGTGTCCCCCCCCCCCTGTAACTTCTAAAATAAGAGAATGATAAAACTAAAAAAAAATATGATGTAAACTTCCACCGAAAATTGGTTAGAATGAGATCTAGTAAGTAGTTTTTTTTTAATACGTCATAAATCGTAAACCGCAATTTACTATAAAACATAGATCAAAGTTACAACGAACGGAACCCTTCATGGGCGAGTCCGACTAGCGCTTGGCCGCTTTTTTAAACCTATCAATGATGTAGATTAACGAGTTTGAAGGAACGCCCTTTGTTATTTAACTTACTGTATATTTTGGGATAATTGATTCTTGAATGTATCGAGTGAGTATTTTTATATCCAAAAGACAAGAAAATATTCTGTTGAACAACTGTGCTCCTTCAAATATTTACCTTTCTTGCCGAACTCAGTTCTCAACGTACTCCTTACATTCGTGCTTAGACCTTACCTTCATATTTCTTTGAAAGCTCGAGGAGTGCGATTGATGCATGTTCTTTCTGTATCTTGATTGGTGCTGGAGGTGAATAGCCAAGGTCTCCCAATCCATCGTAACCAAAGTAGTAATCAGAATATTCTTCTGTTATTAGACTTCGGTGAGCTCCTGAGTATATCGGTATCTATTTTTTTGAATGCAAATTAAAATGTATATGTCGCAGTCATCTGGTTGGATCTGCTATTTGATTGAATGACTAGAGCGTTCATTGAATGACGACATTTAATTGAATGACTCAAGGACAACTCGTCAAGTTGTTTAATGTAACGTTCAACGTCTTGACTGAACGTCATTTAGCATAGTCGTTGAATGAGATATAGCCGACTTGGTAATGTTTGGTTTGGGGGCACCCCGACTCGGATAGGTTAGGTTAGAAGGGCCATCCCCTTCGTGGTTATTTTTTTTAAACGTCCCCTCCTACACCTTTTAGTCAACTTTAGTGTTTTGAGGTTAGGTTACAAAAAATGCATTTTCTTTTCATAGGAGTGGTACAGTCAACAGCAAAAGTAGATGATCAAAATCAGAAATTCAATACTAATTTACTAAGACTAATTAATATAATTTATTACAGTTAGTGGTTATCAGTGGACCTCCTTCTTCCCCCCCCCCCCCCAACACCACCCATCCCAAATTTCAATTACCTGACTGATTTTACGTCCGCTCTGTTCAAAGGGCTATGTTACAATCCGCTAACTAGTTGGACGTTGAGTGACGCTTGTTCAATCAACGTTCGGCCTAGTCATTCAATTGAATGTTGTCATTCAATGAACGCGCTAGTCATTTAATGAAAAATCAGATTCAACCAGATGTCGGCGACATAATATACACGCTGAATTTTAAGTTACTATGCAGCTTTCAGGAAGTGAAAGAAGTCATGATTACGAACAATTTTTGTTACTGGACTAACCTTGAAATATGATCGAGTATCAGTTTATAAGAGAGCACTCGCACCACACCTCCCCCGCACCGCGCGGCTACCTCAGGAACGGTCTTAGTTAGAGGTCGGGCATACTACACTAATGCATTTTTGTAGGGAACAACAGTTTTTTTTCTAATTTCAGAATTCTTCCCGTACATTGTAGCAATTCTGATAATTTGAGTGAGTGAATGAGTAATCAGCGTGACGTTGGGCGCCAACACGCTGATTACTAATACGCTTACGTTACTGAAGTCTACCAGTCTACTTACTGCAAGACTACCGGTCCACAACCGTGAGTCGGTTAAGTCGAGCCGTCGAGCTGTCGCGTGCCTGCTGCTCCCAGGGCGGGTCCTACTAACCGCCTGGGGACCTCCGTCCCAGAGCTAGGAGCCGACCGCGCCAGTCTATCTTCGGTCAGATCCTGTTGCCGGCCAGGCTGTGGATCATATTAACCTGGAAATCTCTGCCTAATCCTAGTGCGTCTAGGTTAGTGTTTTATATTTATTACTTGTTTTTGATACTCATCACATTTTAATCTTTCTGTGAGAGCTATTAAATTCAATTCGTACAATTCTGCATAGCCTTTTATTTCCTAAATTATCAGAATTGCTACAACATTCAAAAATGTTCGTATTCATGAACACCTTCATCGCTTGAAAGATGATCAGTCAGTCTGTTGTGATTAGATTTGAATTTAAATGTTTTAGATGGTTTCAAAAAGAGTAATAAGAACTACATAGCTTATAATAATTGGCCTTATGTCTGTTGCATGCACCCAAAACAACAATATTTTGCGTGCTACCATAAATACTGATTTTTCACATTAAAAGTAAAAACTGTTTTCTAGTCCACAATTTTTAGTTTTTTGAATAGTATACGGAGTATGGACTGT
Organism: Charanyca ferruginea; assembly: GCA_947361185.1. Taxonomy (NCBI): domain Eukaryota; kingdom Metazoa; phylum Arthropoda; class Insecta; order Lepidoptera; family Noctuidae; genus Charanyca; species Charanyca ferruginea. The sequence continues at coordinate 23,182,750 of OX376059.1, read as the reverse complement.
AAAATGACTTAGACGTTTGGCTATACGATGTACATAGGCCAGCATATCAAGCCACCTCAATTTGTAAAAGGATGATGGCAGGATTTGTACAAAAAATAATAAAGATGTTTAGAGAAGTTGAAATTCTAATTCTTATACTCATAAGTACCAAAAGAGTATCTTCAGGCATTTACAATATTTTTAAAACCCCGCAATAAAAATAGATGTTAAAAGTGAATAGTTTGACAAAAAGCTCATTATTTCAAAACGAAACGGTGGCTGACAGTAACAGTGACACTGACAGCCGCCGTTCCGCAGTTCTTACACTGAAATTGCATCGTTTCATGGGGAATAATGACACAAATAATAATTAATCAATGTACTTTTTCAACTTCGCTATTGTAAACAACGATTCACATCACTTGCCTGCCAATTTGATAGATCCTTTAATGTCACTTGTCATTTTCTTTTTATATCTCTATATATAGGCCAGCACATTTTCAACTTTATTACAAAATAATAAGGTTCATATTCAATTGGGAAAATTTGACAGTTTGGCTTGATGGCTTCATATTATGCTGGCGGCTGTACTTGAGTAGATTAGGTTAGATAACAATACTTACATCTTGCCTGTCACATAATGCCAGTATTCGATCACTGTTGATTATTGTTTGAGTCAAGTTTACATTCCCAAATGTTGTTGTCAAGGCAACCACGTTTGGACTGAAAAAAATAATAAAAATGATATAGTAATAATAATAATAATAATGATATATTATATATATATAATGATATAGACAGGCCCGTGTTGGTGATAGAGACCGCGGCGAACATTTTGAACACGAATAATAAATGATTTTAATTATAATTTTCGTTTAAATAATTCGCCTAAAAAATTTAATTTTCTCCCTCAATTTGGTTTGTAGGTCCTAATTTCAATAATTGGTGACCTATCCGCGTAGTTGATACCTCGAAAGAAAGAACTTTCACCAGACATGTTTTTAAAAATGTTTGACCAAAAAAAGCACCATATGTGATTTTTTTTCATGCCGTCTAAAAACAGATTTCGGAAATCTTTAAAAACGTCTTTGCCTTTAAATGTATGTAAAAAAATTGTCTTATCACACATCCCCTAATTATGTTTAATTAGATTGCTTACGCATTATGTTAATCATATAAAATAAAAAATAAATGACTTATAAATTGGCCATTATTTGCAACTAACTGCAATATTTTGGGTTTTGTCATCAAAAATCATAAAAATTTTGCTAAAAAAAAAATTTAAAACCTAAGGTAGGTAGGTAGGTATGGGTAGGGTAGGGTAGGGTAGGTAGGTAGATAGGGACAGGACAACGTCTTTAGGGTCAGCTAGTTTAGAATAAATTGACAGTCCGACTCGGGGGCTTAACAAGGTGTAAAAATAAAATTTATTTATGAGTTTATTCATTACACGATATGGTAATTCAAAGTGTGTTATCCAATCCAGTAGATTGATCCTTTCTTGGACATTAAATTAATTAATTAATTAATTAAACGATAAATAAATAAGTAAAAAAAACAATAATTAAAAAAGTAAATAATAAAAAAATAACCCAGCTCATTTTTTACAAATGATTGGTGTGTTATATTTTTTGCTGCTGCACACAGTGATAAATATATATTTAACTAATATATTATACAAATATAACTATATATTTAACGCATATAACGCACGCATGCTTTTAACGCATAAAAGACTATAAAAATTTTCAATGCAGATAAAACAACGTAAGTATATGTTATATGTTATTTGTATGCTATTTTGGTACCCAAGCTTGTATCACCGCCATATGAATAAATTCCTCAAATTAATTAATATTACGTGCGAAACGAGTATTTATAATACAAAATCTATTCAAATCGAATACGATTTGCATACATTTACATTTTTTATTTTTATTTTACTCTTGCTTTTGTATGTACGCGACTTGGTTCGTGTTATTTTTTATTCGGTTCCCTTATTATTAATACAGTAAATACAGTTTAATACAGTGCGGGTTGCTTCAACTATACTTTACTGACGGGTAATAGTCAAAAATGGCGCTAACTATCGTCAAATCAAAAAAATGGGTTACTTCACAAAATCGTACGTCAAAATGTTACTATTTCCATAACCGACCAGTCAACGTAATTTTGTGTTGTCAAACAGCTACTTCAAACATCAAAATATTATGGAATCTCTTTTTGAATAACTTTGACTGACGGATTTTTATGTCATGAAACAACCCGTTACATTTAACGTACGTTAAACATCTCACGTCATAGTAACTTTTAACCGTCCGTATGTAACGTTAACCGACTGTTTGAAACAACCCGCCCATTGCCCATAGTTCTCAGCGATAACGTAGCTTCTTATTACTGAAACCATTTACACGATTGAACTACATATTAGTTTCGGAGATTGGCCCGTACGAACACAAAGTTATTTGACTGAAAAAGTTAACAAAAAAAAATAATTAAAGTCATATTAAAATTAAAAAACAAAAACCTGTCAAAGTTATACAAAATAAAATAAACAGAAATTATCATTGAAATTAGAATTATAATTCAGTTATCAATAAAAAAATAAACAATTATGTTAAAAGTAAAACAAAAGTAAACAATTGTATAAAATCAAACAGAAAAAGAATTAACATTAGTCAGAACATATTGTACTAGAGGCAGTAAAAAAAGTAGCAGTGTTCAGGAATCTCGTCGCAAATATATATAATGTATCGTCAAATCTTATAAGTGTATGAAAGAAGTATGAACTCCTCCTAAACGGCTGGACCGATTTTGGTGAATTTTCTTGAGTGTGTTCCAGTCACGTTCCAGTGGATTCGAGAATGGTTTAGATTCGTAGGTGTAGAATGGTAGGTGATGTTGTAGTCGGGTTCTAGGACTTTTTTATTTTCAGGCAGGACAATAGTAATAGGCTAGTAATAGGCCGCTAGTAATAGGTAAAATGTTAGAAGGTCTATAAATTAACATAGTAATTAATATAGTATATATTTTATTTAATGCAAAACCTACTTATTTATAATAATGTAGAGTATAGCTCAGACTTAGTATTTATGAATAATGAGTAAGTACCTTAGCCTTACCTTTTGATTGTTTTGTTTTGTGCTAATACTAATTGATTATGCTATTTTATTTTTATAAAATAGCGTAGCGTATTTAGCATGGCTTCTCGTAATTTAATAAGATTGAAATAAAAATCAAAAACAACCGCTGACTAAAAATAATATTATCAGGCATTTAAGTAAAGCAAAAAGGCCAATGAACGCATTTTATTTTTAATTATTTTGTAATGTGAGTTAATTATTATTTTTTAATACTCACCCACCAAAGTATTTCTCATTGAGCAAGCTCAGTGTAATTGCGAAGGCATCGTCTGCCCCTCCATCGTGGTCTATCACCAATTTCAGTCTCGAGTCTACTGCAGTGGTTTCAGGACTGGAAGTGAAATAAATAATGATTCATTAGATCTGTACATAATATGTATTCGTCCGGAAGAACCATTTTTTTTTCTGTCGTAATGCAGTATTTAATTGCTGTGTTCCATTATGAAGGGTATATGGTATTACGCGATCATCACGCGAATAAGCGATGCAACCATCGCTTTCTCGGGCGATAACAAAAACTGGGGTATGATTCTGTAAGACCTCATTCTAAACTTCGAATCTGAATACGCGGTGAGTTTCTTGATTAGTATTCTAAAAACTCGGTTGATAATTCGAATTTACACTAGCGCGCTTGCGAGCGTGTCTGCGAGTTGAACTAAATTGACAGGGAGATTTTGACAGATAAAGTATGAGATGACGTAAGAAGTGGCATTCTGTAAGATAATTTCCCCGCCACTTCGACGCTCACTTTGCACTCGAACCCGATTCAAAGTGTCAAATATATCAAGGTCTTTTTGAACCGTATGCGACGTGAGAGTTAATAGCGATGTGAGATGAGAGTTGTTGTTTAAATTTTACAGAATCGACCTACTGGTGTCTAGAACGCAAGTATAACGCAAGTATAAGTTCGATATCAGTATGTTAGATCCCGGATTCGCACGACTAAAATTCGCGAAAACTCGCGATGATCGCGTAGTCGCCTTAGGCTAAGGCTCTGGTATTGCAGGTGACCAATTAACATCAGATAAGCCGACGGATTACGCCATACAATGTCATGAAAAAATATCTGCATACTTATAAATTACTTGAGCCATTTTCACCAGCTGTTTTGTAAATGATATTAGAGTCCAGGCTAAAACAGCAATTTAAAAAAAAAACATTAAAGCCAATAAGGAATTTGTTGATCCGGGGGTCTTACTGTAAAGAAAAAGACAACCTCTTTCGAAAACTAAAAAATGGTTTGAAGGAGGTTGTCTTTTTCTTATAAAAGTTTTTTTTTCGGTTTTTAATACGTTCCTATTGATATCATCCAAATCCATTACGAAACGGCACTACAGTTAAAACGAAGATTGAAAGTCCTTAAAAAAACTTTTGCTAAACGGGACCAAAATGTCTTCTACGAGTATGTACAATTTTATTGCTGGTTGCTCAGATCAAGTAAAAAAGTAGCTATGAAAAAGGTAGAGGTATGTGTGAGTCCCTGAAGTGTTGCCACTTTAAAAAAAAAAGTCCCTGATAAGTACGATAATACGTAATAATAAAAATAGGTAGTATGCGAATGCGAAATTAAACCTGTTTGTTTGTATTTTAATTACTGGAAACAATATTCTTCAGCGTCAACAATTCGAAGAGATGATGAACTTAGGAGCCTTGTAGGATTACTTTATTAATTTCGATTTCGATTCGATTTAAAAAAAAATAAACAGATAAATAGTAAGTCCAGTAATAGTAGCCCAGACATACAACAAAGGTTATGTGAAGCACGTTTATTTTCATGGAATTAAAAACATCTTTATAATTACATGCGATAATAATATTACTGACAGCCGCATTCGAAGGTGGAAGTAATTTCTGTAATATACACAAACCTAAATAACTTTTAACATTTAGGTAGGTATAGTAGCAACAGATAGGTATACTGTATACCGAGAAAATCGCAAACATAGGTAAATAACAGAATATTAATTTAAAAGAGATCTCCTTTTATTTGAAGTCGGTTAAAAATATCTTTTTTAGATATCATGTTCTATGGATTCGGCGAAGTTCACGTTTTGTATCGTAAATGTCAGTCTTATCAAAATGCTCTGAACAAACCACACTAGATGAGGATGACTGCCATTGTGGTTCATTTCGGCTCAGTCTTATTATAGCAGTTACCCATTCGTTTCTTATTAAAATATTTTTTGGAAACCTAAAAACATAATATTCGATAGTAAAATAGGAGAATATGAACTCAAGAATTTGAACAACAAAAACATAAGCGAATTCAAAAATAATTATTTTCCAATTTAAGGTTTGAATGTATACGTAACATAAAATCACATAGGTCCAATAGACTTAATTATGTTTCTATTTACCCACAATTTAGGTTACTAAAAAAAAACTACTGACATCACTTTCCCGGTACGTCACTTCGTGACAATGACATTACATATTTTGAAAAACCAAAAAAATATGTTGTTTTGTGTATACTTACGTGTGAAACGATATTCCCTCAGACTTTTTGTTCACTTTGGAGTTGATTGATCACCATTACCGACCCCCGACGCCCCGTGAGATACTAATGAAAATCGTCATAGTTTGATGCATGTGTGTGTGCGTGTGCGCTTGTGTTTACTTGAAGTAGCAGAGTTTTGTGGCTTCACTAAAGGCCGTGCGTTATCTACCTTTTTTTACTTGATCTGAGGCTGGTTGTTGATATTTAAAAAAAGTGCTATATGTGAATTTTGATAAAATAAATACAAATCTAAATAAATTTTATCAAAATTATTTCAGCACGCCGTGAGGCATGCCCAATCCATTAAAAAAATCATTTTGAAATCGGCGGTCCACAATCGGCGGAGAAATCGGTGAACATTCATAAAAAAAAGTACACGCAATCAAATATAGAACCGGAAAATTTGTATATTTTGACATTTGTCTGCTAGTCGTCCTTGGGCTAGCACGTGTAACTTCTAATACAAGATTTAACCACGGAGTTCACGTGGAGATCACAGTACCTAATTAATTTCATCATTGATAAAATACACCATTTACACTTTTTTTTTGCCGGCTCTTACCGGCCCTTGCACATTTAATTTATGGTAGAATATAACATCATCATCATCATTTCAGCCTAAAGACGTCCACTGCTGGACATAGGCCTCCCCAAGTGGGGGTTTTGCCATAATCGCCACGCTTGGCAGGCGGATTGGCGATCGCAGTATGGTTGTTACAAAGGCACAGAGAACGCTGCTGCCCATTCTCTGGTAAGTCCCTTAGTCGCTTCGACACCCACGGGAAGATATGGGAATATAACAAAATTATATAATTAAAATGTATAGTATTTATATTTTTGAAGACGTAAATCTAAATTCCTAAATCTTCTGTTCATCCGATAATGAAAAAAAATCGCAACTTTTCTTACCTGTTAAACAAAGACACGAAAATTAAACAACAAATAAATTTAACTGCCATATTTGAAACGACTGATGTAACATTCTATGTGCACTGTTTTTTTATAAATATTTTATACCGAAACCCTTGAGATAAAACCTGAAGTACTGATAAAACTGATGTACTTACACCTATAAACTGATAGCAGTCCGGTCAAATCAGAAATTCGCATAGAGCTAAAAAATTTTTAACCGACTTCAAAAAGGAGGAGTTTATCAATTCGGATGTTTATGTAAACGGATTTGCAAAATACTTCTTTGTTCAAAAGGGTCTTATTCCGAAATGGTCCCATTTGAATTTCATAATAGATCTGATGATGAGTTCCGTAGACAGACAACGGAACTCTTCAGAAAATGAGAGCAAATCGTTAGTTCAACGCCAGTTCAAGATCATTCGATTGTTTTTATTCTTTACATTAATTGTGTGCAATAAAGTCCAATAAGAAAACAATAAAATTGGGGTGTTCAAGAAATAAATGTAGGAAATAAAAATAACAAAACATAATTTTCGTGTACCCCAATAATAGGTTTATTAATAAATGTCTTTTAAATACTAGAATTATGTTAAATAAGGTAGAGATAAATTGGCTTATTTCGTATCCACGTGGACCAAACTTGTTTCGTTACATACTATCTAAAATTATATCAATGTTAGTGACAAGGCAGTTGCTGTGTGTATACATGTGAGTTTATAAATTTTTGTTTATAATCGCACCTATGATACAGGATTTCTCCTGTTTCAACAGTACTTATATTTTCATTCACTTTCTTATCATTTATTACGTAAATTATTATGTGTTTGACATAAATGAGCATGGCGGTTGAGAGCTAATGGTGGCGCGTGTGTTAGATCATTCAGTTCCCTTCAAAATGGCGTTGAGCTGAATGGTGCTGATCCACGCGTCATGTTCATGAATGGGGCGCTGTCAGTACAGATTGGTCAACTCTTAACTGCCATGGCTTTTCTCTTTTTATCTTTATTCTTTTTTTAATGCATTGTTTTGGTCTTTACCTGCATTGTTTTCACATATAGAAATAACAAGAATAATGTAACCAATATTTTGTAAAAACTTGATTTTAAAGAGTGTGCGTGGAGTTTCCTGCTCGTTCTTCTCCATAGAGACCTACCTACGTTTTAGAACGATAAACTAGCTTCAACTTTCTGACTAACTGACCGACTCCTTGACAGTTAAAAAGTGCCTGTAAATAGTTTAATTGAAATAAATGCTGTGACTTTCAAATTCTAGTACGGAATCTTAGCAGTCTGACACTCGCTCTTGTCCGATTGTATGACATAATTGTGTCTAAATAGACATATGCATGCATACAGGCAGCACACGGCAAGAGTTTCTAAGGAAAGCCTCAAGTTTGAAAGGATCGTGGCAGGTACAAAAAAAATAAAGACCTTTAGAGAAGTTGAAATTCTAATTCTTATACTCTTGGATACCTAAAGAGTATCTTCAAGCATTTACAATATTTTTAAAATCCCGCAAAAAAATGGATGTTAAAAGTGAATAGTTTAACGAAAAGCTCATTATTTTAGAACGAAACGGTGGCAGAGACACTGACAGTCGCCGTTTCGCAGTTCTTACACTGAAATTGGATCGTTTTATGAAAAATAATGCATATTTTTACACATACTTGTCACATCACTTGTCTGCCAATTTGATAGATCCGTTAATGTCATTTGTCTCTTTTTTTTTTAAACCCAAATGGGCAACGAGATGAAACGAAAGTGTTATTTTGAAATATTTTGATAATGCAGGGGTTTAAAAATATGGTAAGTGTATCAATCTACTCCTGGTAATGTATTCTTCACATTGGAAAATATTTTAAACCCTCTAAATGTTTTTTTTATTACAAATGAATGTTTGGATCTCGCCCAATCTCGCCATTATTCTGTGACGTCACACCGTTATATTTATGTATAATTTATTGTATTGTTGTGGGAAGTAGGAATTTATAATACTTTTAATTTATTTTATAATACTTACTTTTTATGTTAAAATAGCTTCTGCCCGCGACTTCGTACGCGTAAATTTTATTATAAGTCCCTTAAGCTCATTTCAGACTAGGTACACTATAATGTAATAGCTTAAAGTTCATAGCACAACCATATCGCTCACTATACATTTATTTAGAACACGCATAATATAATAATAATAATAATAATTTTATTGACACACACTAGTTATTACAAAGAAACATTTAGGTACACAGTGTTTACAAAATTATAAAAGCACAGTAATGACGTTGCTGTGGGCCCCAAACTAGGCAGAGCCTGTATCTTGGTGGCCCAGTAGTTAAGAATAGGCAGATAGATTGTTCTGTGTGACGCTGCACAATGTTTCTATGTCAAACAAAATTAGGAAATTACAATAACCAATGAATTAATATTGAAATGCAAGGATGATGAGAAACAAAGATAAATAATTAAATTAAAATTAAAATTAGATTGGATTTAAAATTACATTTCTAAGTATGAACAAAAGAGAAAAAAAAAATAATAAATGATAGGCAATGTAACAGGTAATATGAATTAATATTGAAATACAATGAAAAATGCGAAACATAGATAAATTAAAATTAGATAGAATTTAAAATTACATTTCTAATTATGAACAAAAGTAAAAAAAAATAAAAAAAAATAATAGTATATAAATATATAGTATAGCAAAGTGTGAATGTGTTCTAAATAAATGTATGGTGCGCGATATCGTTGTGCTATGAGCTACTATATGTTATGAGCTACTATATGAGCTACTATATGTACTATATGCTATTATATTATAGCGTAGTCTAAAAGCCGCTTAACTTCTTATAACAAAATACAGCCTAAACCACTAGGGTATAACGAAGCTTTCTATTAGCGAGAGAATTAGAACCGGACCTGTAGTTCCGGAGATTGGCGCGAAAAAACAAAAAACATAAAAAAAACTCTTTAGCTTTATTAAATACTTACTTTTTATAATAAAATATGAATCCCAAAGCAGTTGCTACCACAATAATCAACGCCACTAATGGCACTCCGGTGTAGATAAGAAGTTTTTTTACTGGAACCATGATTTCTTGCTTGTGTGTGGCTGAAACTGTAAATGTACATACATTCATAAAGTTAAGCTCATTGCTCATTTTAGTAGCTTGACCGATATGGCAAATAATTTGCCATTCAAGTCATTATAAAAAATATTTTAACACTAACGACCCGACCCGGCTTCGCATGGGCCTACAGCCTTCTTCGATAAATGGATTTTTCAATTCGAACCAGCAGATTCTGAGATTAGCGCGTTTAACCAACCAACCAACCAAACAAAACAATAAATGAATTTGAATTTGAATTTGAATTTGAATTCAAACAAACTCTTCAGTTTGATCATATTAGTATAGATTATCACCATCAATAGCCTTTTCGGGCTTGACTTCCAGTCTAACCGAATGCAACTGAATACTAGTATTTTACATGGAGCGACTGCCGATCTAACTTCTACAACGCAGTTACTAGGCAACAGTACCTTTTTCCTTTATATCCAGACCATTCTTCTTTGGAACGAGCTTCCTCTCGTTAAGAGGACAGCCATTGCATTTAAGCAAAAATTGCGAATTTACTTTTCTCGCGTGTAAGCAGAGATATCTCATTATCCTCTTTTGTTTTCCTATATATAATTATGTATGTCGCATCTGGTCAATAGTACAGACATGAAACGAATCGCAAGCCCGCCATTAGCGACAACACGTGATCTATCACCTCCATTATGGCACGCTTCTACAGAGTCGTGATGTTATCAGCCCACAGCGAGCAGGACATTCAGAATTCAGTGTCTGATCGCATCGGAGCTAAGACGTCCCTAAACTGTACTCGATTCGTTGTGTTTAAGTGTTACTATGTCTATTTTAATTTGAGTCTGTGTTTGCATTGCACAAAACCCATCTAACGGAGTAAGTAAATCCTGACAATCCAACATTATGTATGTAGTTTACCTATTTGTGTTATTTTATTTTTACTATGCACCTGATATGTTATCTCTTCATCATCTTTGGTTGATTGGTAGATAATGCGTAAGGTAAGGCGCTACCTCGACCAAAAGGGTGTTTTTCTTCGTTATTCAGGGGCTATTAACTCATTAATTAAGAGACACAAACTACATCTAAAAGCATATTATTAATGTTCAATATCCTATCATCACATTCCACGTTCTTATTTTTTTTATGTACCCTATATACACCTAAATCTCCCTGTTAAAAATGACTAAAATATTTGAAAACATGTATCTTTTGCTAAAGTTAACCTGCTATTAATTTGAGGATTAGACTAATAGATAGGTAACTTAAAAATCTTTACAATCCACGTTTTATTTTATTTAAAAAGTCGTTTCTCTTTTTTTATAACAAAAAAGAAAACAAATATTGTGTGAATTTCGATTCTGCGACAAAGAGAAAATGTATGGTCAAGGTTATTTGATCAGGGAAGCACCTTAAGTCCGCCTTTGTACCTTTAATAACTTTACTGTGCTTATACGGTCATGTATTGGAGTCACGGATATGCAATGATATTGGAATGTAGTGGCGCGTAACTGCTCCACTTACCCATCCGCGGGTATAACACTGTCCAGGAAAGAGCGCAGGTGAACGTCCCGGGTAGTATACTCCAAAAAAAAAAATTACTTCAATAAAATTTCTTACATTGGTGGGAATATGCCATTAATTGGTTTGTAAAAATGTGGGTAAGTACAAAGGTTCGGGCGGCTGGGTGGTACGAAAGAAATTAATTCTCACACAATCTTGGTATTTATATTTGATGTGTGATGACCACTTGTGTTTGCCTTGTGTCTGGTTGTAGTTTATCATGTTCGTCTCTATATAATGTATTTGTGTATGTATATCAGCTGTCTGACACCCATAATACAGGATCTACCTAGTTTCTTTATTATTATTTGAAAGTTGCTGATTTACAAGAGCCCCGATACTATTTCTGTTGACTATAAACGTTAAATAAACGGTAATGTCCTGTTTTCCATGAAATAATTTGTACTATTATTGTTTTTATCTTCATAATATTTACTTGCACTATTATCATTTATACTAATAACGCTTGTTATGTCAAGTTATTAGTCGATAACTTTAACTAAGTACTTTAACTTTTTTATTTTTATTTTTTTTACTTTTTTATTAAGTTTCCATAATTACATGGTGTTACTATCATTAATTTAACATGAGCAACATTTAATATAATTTTTACACCACCTGCTCGATAAAATGTCTCAATTATAATGTCACTCAAACCTGACCTAAAGTAAGTCATTTAAGACCTGAGGTCTAGCAGGGCATTAATATTGTACTGAATTTCATTATGACCCGCTGGTCATTAATATGATTTGAATTTGGAACACAAAGTAGAAATCGCATGTAACGAACATTCATGCACTAAAAATAAACTGTTAGAAAATCGAACTGGCCACCACGAGTAGAATATAAATAAAAGAAAAATGGAACACAAATTATAAAGAAGCGCGAATACTGAAAATTGCTTTGTTTTGTGTAAATACTAATACTTTGATTCTTACTATTGCTTTTTATTGTCTCCTAGATGGCGTAGAAAGTATTAAAAACTGATCTATTAAAAATGAATACAAACTGCATTTATTACGTCATACTTTACGACATTAATTTAATAAAATAATACATAATTATCTATCCAGTCTTTTACAATCTATGTTGGGGTTGGCTTCCAGCCTGACTGGATGCAGCTGAATACCCGTGTTTTACATGGAGCGACTTCTTTCTGGCCTCCACAACCCAATTCCTGGGTAATACGTAGCCCTTAGTAAGATTTGTTGTCAGACTTTCTGGCTTCTGGCTACCCGTAACGACTGACAAAGCTCTAGAAATGACAGCCGTGACCAACAGTTTTATGTGCTTTCCGAGACCCGAAAGGGTTTCGTCATAAAATGGGCCACGGACAAAACCGATCGATCCGTAATTTATGATAATAATAATAATTTATTTATTTCAGGCTGCATAGGCCCATAGATAAATACCTTAGCTTAAACATACCTATTTTATAATTTTTAATTTATTTTGTTCTTCTTGCTTTTTTTATGTTTACTTAGCCAGAACCCCGCTTTAAAAAATTATTAAATATTCATTTAAAATTTGCACTGACACTTACCTATGCAAGATTTATGGCCTCGTTAATCACAATCCAATGTTATTTCCCACTTATTTGACACTTTTATAATTATTATAATTATAATATCACGTTGCAAATTTCTGTCCCTAAAATAAAGCGCCGCGGCTTCTGATAAGAACTCCACGGCACGACTAAATACATATAATTGTGTGATATAGTGATTTAGTTAATCATGCTAATATATGTATGTAAATTATAGTATAAGGAGTTTATCTTATAATAATACAAGACGAGTGACGAGTACTATAAATTATATCAAGATAAGACAAGACTTAGCAAGTGCTCGGTACGATAAGGATTCCAATTTAATTGAAATGTATTATGAGCATGCATGTCGTACTAAATGAATCGGAATGTTTGGCTGTGAACAAGATGGATGAAAAAAGATTGCATTTGGCGGAGATGAGAATGTCGAGATATGTAGTAACCAGAATGGATAAGATCAGAAGAAGTTTTAATGTCTTGGTATGGGTATGCGAAGAGAAGGGATGAAACGCATGTGACCTTTTGGTTATGTAAAAAAATGCGAATGGATGGAGAAGAAGAGGAAGGCTGAAGAAAAGATGGATGGATTGTGGGTAGAATTAGACAAAAAAGAACAAAGTCAGTGATATCATGACGTTTGATAGGAATGGAAGATCACGTGTTTCGCCTACCCTGAGTGACATGGGTCAAGCGCAGGAAGATTATTATGATGCATAATGTGCCTGCAACGTTAGGTCTTCGATCGATGCCATCAGTCGACATCGATCGACGTTGATCGATTGGTGTGGTAGCTTTGGCTGATTGACGGATACCGTTCGACTTACTAATCGATCGATTGCTAGTCGATGGCATCGGTCGACGTTGATCGATTAACTCCGGCTATAATCCATTACTAATAATAATCAACCAGCTCAATCGACCTCGACTAATCCATTCTACCAACGATCGATACCGGTGATCGCCGGTCGATCGATTGGTCTGGTAACACCCTAAATAGAATCGATGCTGACTGTCGCTTGTTTGGGAATAATAAAAAAAAATAATAGCTCTAGATCTTAATTTTTTTAGTCATCAACATTATAGGTATGTAAGTACATAGCATAAACCGACCGAGATAAGTATTAAAAAAAAACACTATGCAAGTTTAGTTCTAATTGAATCGAATCCATTACCTACCAATAGTAAAAAAAAAATGATTTAAAAATTTTTATAGTTGTAAAATATGAATAAAACATCAGATATTATAATTTATGATATTTCGTTTATGTATTCGCATTTATTTTTAAAAAATCCTGTTCATAATTATATACCGGATTCATTTATTATTCCATACTGGATTTCTTTGTTTTTCTAGTAATAGCTACTAGTTTTTAGTAGTAGTGTGGTGGCGCGTCACTAGATGCTACGCACACCACTAGATACGTCATACACGTCACAGACCTCATCTATTATTCTTCTGTTCTTTTTCGCTCTGTACCTACTGTCATCTCGGCGTCCCTAAAGACAGTTACATACTCTATGGGCGTCCCCATATCTGATCGCGTGCAAATGACCTGTACACGCCTAGTACTGCTGGAATAAACAGGTTATAAGTAGGTAGTGTTGTTTTAATATTGTACGCTTGCACAAAGCTTCCCTATAGTTGAAAATTTTCTTTTTTTTATATACGTTTGTATAGAAAGAACAGAAAATTTGGCTTTGGCTTGCGTTTGGCCGCAACTCATCTCATCATAAAGTGGGTTCTGGGTTTCTTTAAGGCACGAGTGAACCGGTTCATCCTAGGCAAGCGTGCTCCATCTTCAAGCGTGCTCACACACCGGAATGGCAGCGCAGCGGCCGGCAGTTTTGATGGCAAACCATTTTCAACTTTATCTCTAAACATCAAGACATAGTATCGCTTAAAGATTTGCGTGCGTCGAGCGGTAGCTCGTGCCGCGCCGGGCTGTTCCACAAGCCGATGACCGCCGAAGCGATACTATGCTTTGAAATTTAGAGATAAAGTTGAAAATGGTTTGGCAGCAAAACTACCAGCCGCTGCGCTGCCATTCCGGTGTGTTTTGACCCTTAGGCCGCGTCATTACTAAAGTGACTCCCAGACAGACGCGGCCTGCGGTAGCGGCCCACCGCAGGTCACGGTTCTGGCCGCTGAATACAACTAGCCGCCACCGCAGACCGCGTCTGTCTGGGAGTCACTTTAGTAATGACGCGGCCTAAGGGTCAAAACACACCGGAATGGCAGCGCAGCGGCTGGTAGTTTTGCGGCCAAACCATTTTCAACTTTATCTCTAAATTTCAAAGCATAGTATCGCTTCGGCGGTCATCGGCTTGTGGAACAGCCCGGCGCGGCACGAGCTACCGCTCGACGCACGCAAATCTTTAAGCGATACTATGTCTTGATGTTTAGAGATAAAGTTGAAAATGGTTTGCCATCAAAACTGCCGGCCGCTGCGCTGCCATTCCGGTGTGTGAGCACGCTTGAAGATGGAGCACGCTTGCCTGGGATGAACCGGTTCACTCGTGCCTTAAAGAAACCCAGATTAAACCTACCTACATATTTATTGGAGAATAGAGAAGCGGGCAGTGAAGTCCATTGTCTGGCAGTTCGCACAATAAATGTGGAAGCGAAGCTCTTGAAAGAAATTCTGCGAGGTAATGTGTGGCGTTATCATGCTGGACTTAAGTGTTGATTGAAGTGTATTACTATTATTCTCCCTTGAATTTGCCAGAGAATGCTTTTGTTGATCGCTGCAGCTAGATATTTTTTGGTCTTTGAAATAACCCGTTCATACACCCAAGAATAACAGATGATAGCTCCCGTATACCAGATGTTCTTCTAATGTTAGCATTCCTCTACGAAGAGTCTCACGTTGATCCAACTGGTATTACCTTAATTTTTATAAAAACATCTAAGAATTATTTAGCACGTGAATTCTCGCTAAGCTGAGCGCGCATATTAATAGTCAAGCGGAATCTTTGAACTCATGACCACAGAAGACCTCTCTCTCACAAGTAGTTCTTAAAGTCACCACAGGTAGCGAATGCCAAAAATCACCCACTTCTATTTTTTTGTATTGTTTTAGGATTGCGTTTGGCCGCAACTCACCTGATCTTAAGTGATAATGCGGCGTAAGTTGGAGCACGCTTGCCTAGGATAAACCGGTTCACTCGTGCCTTGAAGATACCCAGATTATATGTATCGGGGAATAGAGAGGCGGGCAGTGAATTCCACAGTCTGGCAGTTCGCACAATAAATGTGGAAGCAAAGCGCTTGGTTCGAGACCGTGGACAGTTCTTCCCCACTACTCAACTAGATTGCTTAAGTACATAAAGTTGAGCAGTGGGTAATACAAACTGCTCAATGAATAATACCACTAAACAGAACTGTGCCAACACCACTTATGTAATGGCTCATGCAAATGTAACGCAGGGTTTGGTATGTACATAGTTAGGAAGAGGCAAATGATTATTGACTGCTGTACACATATCTATCAGAAGTAGTTACAGTTAAACAAAAATAATTAATTAAACTTATCATCTTCCTGGCACGACGTGTTGTGTTGAGCCGGCTGCAGCAGGTGCCGACAACCTCAAACGGTGCAAATATAATAGCCTTCTTGAAAGCTATATATTAGCGCTTTTTGGGGTGGAAACTCTAGGGCCATGGGGTCCAAGTGCTCATCTTGTTTTTCGAGACATTGTCCACTCTTCAACGCGACCTGAAGGCTGGTCGATTCTTGGATCAAAGAATCAGCATTGACATGCAACGTGGCAACACTGTCAGCCTGTTGGACATGTGTCCCGTTGACAGCGCGATGTGGACGAACTTTTTTATGTCTTTTGAGCTTTCTCTCCCTTTTTCTTGGGATTAAACTTTCATCCCGTCCCACCGACGGGGAGGAAGCTATTAGCTACTAATGACTATTCACTACCCAAGAGACTCTTTGCATTACGCATAGGTACCAACGGTAGTGCGGAGTGAGTGGTGCAAGTAATTGCCTATCAAAACTCAAAACTATTAATCATTCGTCAATATAACTCTCCAAGTTAGATAAGCTCGTAAATAGGCCTATTTAATTAAAATATGACGTTTATGAACTTTTCTAATTTTTTTAATTCTTTGTAGTGTGTGTAGTATCTTTGTATGAGAAGAGGCCTTTGCCCTGCAGTGGCAACTGGCAAGTAGTCAACATTTCAGCCGAAAGACGTCCACTGCTGGACATAGGCCTCCCCAAGGGGGGGTTTTGCCATAATCGCCACGCTTGGCAGGCGGATTGGCGATCGCATCGTTGTTATAAAAGGCACAGAGAATGCTGCTGCCCATTCTCTGGTAAGTCCCTTAGTCGCCTCTTACGACACCCACGGGAAGATATGGGATGGTGCTATTCTTTAAGTCCGACACCACGCGGACAAGTTGTGCTAGTAGTAAGAAGAAAGAATGTATCTAAAATATATATTTATTTCAGATTCTGACTGTAATAATTTGCCCACCAAAACAAAATTCTAAAACAGCCAAAACGGGAACACCCCGTCTTAACACACTCGCTTCTCGCCACCTCGTTTCTATACTCCATTTACAATAGCATTAGACAGAAGTTGAAAAAGGTTCTTTTTAATTCTTCTTCTTTTTAGTTACGATGACGCCGAACAGCTGTTGCACTTGAATGCAGTTTTTCATACGATAAATTTATTCAAATGGTTTGAATAAATTTATCGTATGAAATTATGTGACTTTCATTTAGTTGTATTATTTCACTCCAATTTAAAATTACAGTGGCAATGCTAAAAACCTTAAAGAAGCAGAAATGAACAATATCGGTAACGTTAATTATAGCACCAAATTTAATAAATATGTTACCTAATCTTTTATTTTGTTTTTATTATTATACGTCGTTAATTAATGTAGACCATAATTGAAACACATTGCGATTGTTACATGAATAAATGAATAAATAATAATAATATTTATCAAAGTTATGTTAAAACAATTTTAAATAAAATTGTTTTTTACTTATCTTTAAAATAAAATGTTTTGAATTCCTGCTTATTCGAGCCTCTTTTTTTCTAATGCCATTATAAATGGAGTATAAGTACGTCGTGTGTCACGAGCGAAAACATGTAAACAGTTAGTTTCATTCTAAACTGATCTTCTCCTAAACTGTTGATTGAAATGTTATGGTGTTATGAATTTGTTAATTTTAATCCCAAACTACAATAGGTTTTATCTACAAGTTGAAATAGATATTTCACGAGAAAATTTCTTTTGAATTTTGCAATATGTATACATAATACTTATGCTCGTATATAGTTTCTATCTCTACTCGGTAGGACAGCAGGTTGTTCTTGATATCTTTTTCTTTCTCTGCCTGAGCTCAGCCGAATACACATCCACCATAAAGCTCTTGTACCGCTCCATATCTATTGTATAAGCAATTCTAACATTAGGGTTCGCCGATAAAAAGTCGTTTGTGGTAATACCTCGTTTTTCACCTGAAAATTAAAACAAGTATACTACCTATGTGTTTATTTTTTTTCTTTTTTCTTCTGAAAATTAAAACAAATATACTATGTGTTTAATGGCCGTGTGGTGCCGACCGCGAATAGCACTACCCCATTTCTACCCGTGGGTGTCGTAGAAAGCGACAGAGGGGTATTGACCTGAGGATGGGCAGCAGCATCCTTCCGAGTACTATAACATCTACTGTGATCGCCAACATGCATCGGTCAAGCATGGGGATTACGGCTTAACCCCGTTGAGGGAGACCATGCCCAGCAGTGGGCGTCGTAAGGTTGATGAAGTGAAGATGTTTTTATACAATACTAGCTGATGCCTGCGACCTCGTTCGCGTGAATATTGGTACAGTCTGGGGTTTTACAGAATGATAAACACCAATTTTCATGGTTTAAAAAATGACAATTTCCCACACAAACTTTCATCCATTTTTTAACTCCCTTATCGGTTAAATTTCAAAAAATCCTACCTAGTTCTTTGTCTATATTATAATGGGAACGTCTGTGCAAAATTTCAGCTTTCTAGGTCCAAGGGTTTGGGCTGGGCGTTGATGAGTCAGTCAGTCAGTCAGGACTTTTTTTGCTTGATTTTCATCATCATCAGCTGGAAGACGTCCACTGTTGAACAAAGGTCTCCCCCATAAGGGGGGGGGGAGGGGTTGCCATAATCCCCACGCTCGGCAGGCATCTTGCGGTTCGCAGTGAGGCTCATCATCATCATTTCAGCCGAAAGACATCCACTGCTGGACATAGGCCTCCCCAAGGGGGGGTTGCAGTGAGGTTCTCGGCACACCCGCGACACTCCATAGAAACGAAACGATATAATTGCCTACAATACTACTAAAATATTTGACTGTACAGATACGTGCGTGTGTATGCGTGACTACATGCCGCTGGAACAAAAACGTAGTTCCCAGAGCAGTCGTTTGACGCGGGGAGAGGTAAGGCACGGTTTCAGAGGGAGGGGGAGCGTGTCGCTACTGTACGGTAGTACTAATATTTATACTGTGCTCTCGGGATGAAACGGCTTCATCTTTAGGTACCTATTATTGTAATTGTGCCTTGGTGCGGAACCCTTCATGTGCGAGTCCGACACACAACTTTCCCGTTTTTTTTTATTTTAAAATTTGATTTAATATTTTTTTTACCTTGCAAAATTATACCGTTACTAGAATGTTTGAACTCTGTCACAAAATCATCATCCAGAGCTACAGCAACCGTAGCCGGGTCCAGTGAGTTCCACGTGGGCCATTTTGGTAACAATAATCGTTCAAAACTGTTTAGTGCTTGCATTACAGGAGTTTGAATTTTTCCTAATACGTTTACGCGCCAGTCCTGTAAGTAACAATAAGTATAAATATAAGATGAATTTAAAAAAAAATCTGTGGAAGTCCCTCACATTCATTAATCCACATACAAAATAGGGCTCATCTTTAAATTGCTGAACCAATTTTCATTAACAGATTATGCTAAGAACACACGATCAAGTCACTTTTCAAACAAAAAATACTAAGAGCGCGTTCAGACGACACGCGCGTCTAACTCGGTTTGAAATTTGTTGTTTAAAAATTGAGGTTTAGGCACTGCGCAGACGTGGACACTTTTGTGTCATGTGTCGAATACAAGCTACCAATAAATATTTGATTTCTATGTAACCAGTATGAAATCAACCATGTCCTGCGCAGACGTAAGCATTTTTTTGTCCAGTTGCTTCCACTTGACGCATACTCTACACTTGATACAAAAAGTGTTCAGTGTTGGTAACTGGAAACTCGAAGTCGTTGAAGACACAAGCAACATTAACAAATTTTCTTACAATTTTACTGAGCCGGACACAGCAACTACGGTCACCAGTGACCAGAAGGCTAATTCACGTAATTTTATGACGCGCCGATGAAGTTGTAGTGCAGTTGAAGTTAAGTTCAAGTTTGAGTGATAAACGGTATTCTTGTAATCTTTAAACTGCGCGTAAGCTGCGCGTGAACTGCACGTCAACTGTACGACAGCCAAACTCTACCAAACATACTTATAGTGTACCCACATGAGAAAAAATATCGATCGATTATATTTCAATGAATATGACCATTATTATAATATTAAAATAATACCCCAGTACAGATTTTAGTGCTTTTTAACTGTCATTTTGAGACGTCTAACGAATAGTAGAATACCGATCATGATGCGTTCCGAAGCACGCACCAAAGACGCGCAACAGTAGAATGCCGTTATTGCGTTCGCGTGACGCGAACTTGACGCGAGCGTGTCTGACAGCGTTAGAGAATACGAAAAGCGTTGTTTTGATAGAAACTTAACTGCCATTGCACTGCACCAGCACTTTTTTAGTTACGTAAATTAGCTCACAGGTGTAGCAACCGGTGACTGTGTCTGATCGCCACTCCAGGACACAGCAACAACGGTTTCCTGTGACGGTGTGCCGTGTCGGTAGCAAAAAGTGTCTACGTTTGCGCAGCCCCCTAGTACACATCAATAGATCTCAAATTGCATTTATCGAAGTCCAAGCGCACACGCCACGCGCCAGCTTCACGGCCGCCACATGCCCACCCCGCACTCACCCCGCACACGCGCTACACCCACCCCGCATACGCCTTGCGCCCTAGTGTCGTAATGGCTGTGATCAAGTTTAGTCGCGTGCCGTGTTTTTTGGTTAAATAATAATGGATATGTAACATCGGAAAAGAAACATTAAATTCTTTGGTGGAGGAAAGTGATGTGCTGTAGGAGTATAAGCATCAAATCACGCACATCACGCGCATCACTAGTAGTATAAGCGGGTGCGAAGCGTGCGTGTGTAAGGCGGGCACAAAGTGTGTCAGGGGCCTATGCGCGGTCCGCGCGGGTTGTCTGAACACTCATCTGTTTGGGCGCTAAGATGCCACAGACAGACACAGATCTGTACACACTACCGATCTTTAATCTGCGCTTCCACCAGAGATGTGCGGCGAACGTAGCGAGGGATGTGTGCTTGCCGCTTCATTGTCATAACTTGTATTAAGCTAGCTCTGTGATTGGTTAGTTTAACACACATCCCTCGCTTACACATCCTCGCACATCTTTTGTGGAAACGCAGCCTGACCCGGTCGTGTCGGGTTAACTTCCCATCAGCATAAGTGACTGAAATAAAAGGGAGTACACCACTTTTGCACACTCTTGTGCACTATAATATCTCCTGCGTACTATTGGCTAGTCTCTATAAGAGCGAAGTCAAACTGCTCCATTGCGATGCGTTGCGTCGTCGGAGCGTTGACGCTCCGTCATTTTGCATATAAATTTTAAAACATGCCACACTGCTCCGTTGCGTTGCGTTGTCGAACGTATTGCGTCGTCGCCGAGATGAAGCGGGGGAGGTGGCAACGTAGTTAATTTTGTACTGGCAGAGAAAAAAACACGTGCGCAGCGCAAGACAACGCAACGGAGCAATGTGGCATGCAGTGCGTTAAATCTTGCGCTCCGACGGCGCAACGGAGCAGTATGGCTTCGCCGTTAAAGCCGGCTGTCAATTCAGTCGAGAGAATATTATTATTATAAGCCCAATCATGTATTGCCCAGTCATCATCGATCATAAGGCAGGCGCAGACGCGCTGCGGGTTGGACTCACGCACAAAGCAAATATTTGTATGGTCTACGGGTACTTGTTTCAGGTTAGGTGTATTGTAAACGCATCCACGGCACACGAGATCCTAATTATAAAACAAAACATACTGTAAAGATTATAAGTAAAATTATGATAAACTCACTATAGGAATACTTGCTGTATCGTAAACCTGTGAGAACGGTACAATAGTCACTTTGTCTGGTATAAAACTATTTGCTACGATGTGGTAAGCTTCTGGGTCCATGAGCGCGTTGAATTCAGGACTGGGGTATTTTTCACCTGTAGAGAATAGAAAAATACTTATTTATTTTTGACTGATTTAGACTTTTAGTTACAAATGTCATGGGCAAGTTATAGACCCATTAGGGTCTTTTGCCCTCTTAGGCTCGCTATATACATAAGCGGGTCAAGAAGTGGAAAACATAATAATATCATGTTCGTAAGAACATGACATGTTTTCCACTTCTTTTTCTCTCCACTTTCTCTTTCCACTTTATCCGCGGTTATTTTCTGATTAATTTTGTTGCGGGATCCAAGACATGTGTATCGATACTCCAGGACTCGTCGAGCTTCATTCTGGCTTGTAACATGTAATATAACAGGTCGGCAATTTCATAACATCGTAATCAAAAGCCGACCCGCTTAAGTGTATAGCAAGCCTACTTGTTGGCATGGGTGTTTTTTTAAACCAAAGGTCTAAGGTCCTTTTAGGTCTGTTTTTGGCGTAGTCGATATCCCATTTTATTCCTGATTGAAACTTATTTTTTAGTTTTCTCTTCTTGTAGATTGTGAATTGAGCAATTTTGAACTTTAGAAATAGAAAAAAAATACGCTTTTGAAATCACATTCCTCAACTTATTACACTCAGTTTTAGAAATCTCCGTCTCCTTTCAGCAATGATAAAATGATGCAGTTCAGCCCAGTTTCCACCGCGAGCGGAGCGGACCCATTAAGGACTCCGTTCAACTCGCAAGAGTAAACTGCATACATGTGTTTCCACCAAGAAAGAGTCGAGCGGAAATGACTCAGCGGGCAAAAAGAGTAAAAACGAGCTCGCTTCATCACTCTTCTTTTGCGGTGGGAATCGGACGACTAGACTCTTCCTTGGTGGAAACGCAAACCTATTTCATGAAAACGAAGTCCGCTCCGCTTAGCCATTTTCGGCTCATTACTCTTTCACGGTGGAAACTGGGCTTTAGGACTTTGGAAATTGGGAAATTAAAGGAATTAGACCAAATAAACTTACTATAAATATGACCACCGCCAATATATAAATGTGCCAGTCTCTGAATAAACTTGGGGTCCATTCTTACTGCCAAAGCTATATTCGTTAGAGGACCAATCGCTATAATAATTAGTCTTCCTGAAAAAAAAAGAACTGCTTCTAAAAAGGCAAAAACATAAAGGGGCCAAACAATTGTGGAAAATTTAAACTCTGCCAATCGACCACCTTTATGAAGTGACTCCTACCAGTACTGCGAACTTGTGGCAAGGAGGAAACCTGACCATTTAGAGAAGGTCATTTTAGTTGGTCATGTGGAAGAAAAAAGGAGTCGTGGTCGATCACCAACCCAATGAACCGATGTGGTGAAAGAAGTCTGCAAAGGGAATTTCCAATCACCTGTCGGCATGTCCGAAAACCGTCCAGCATGGAGAACGAAGGTGGACAATATAACGAGCTCAAGTCGTCACGACTTCAGCCATGAAGATTCGAGGAAGAAGAAGAAAAGAACATTGTAAGTTCGGGACACGAAGCCAGTTAGCGAGTCAGTTCAGTAGACAGGACAGTTACTGGGTTCATGACTTCATGTACGAATTTCAAACACGTTTCACCTACAGATTAAAAAAAAGTCTTGAAGTACTTTATGTGGGATACATTGAGTGGAACTACCTTTGTAAAAAGACTAAAATGCCACAATATACGAACGAGTTACATATATTGGGCTATTTGATTCTTGAAGCATCATCTGCATGTTGCATAAATAAAAAAATAAACAAAAATCTTATTTGTAATATTACTATTTCATCATTATGACTTTAGACGCCCACAGTTGGGTAAAGGTCTCCTCAAAACCCTTCCACCAGCAGCTTGGACCAGCTCGTCGGTCCACCTTGTGGAGGGTTTGCCGACTCTGCGTCTGCGGCTGCCACTCGAATAATATATTTAACTCAAAGAGCAGTGATAGCAATACAACACACATAAAAGCGACAGGGGGGAGGGGGGGGGGTGTTTACAGTACAAGGTATTTTGTTTTCAATAACTGTGCTCCTTCGAATATTATTTGCCGAACTTAGTTCTCAACTCAATCCGTATATCCGTTCTCAGACCTTACCTTCATATTTCTTTGAAAGCTCGAGCAGTGCGATTGATGCATGTTTTTTCTGTGTTATGATTGGTGTTGGAGGTATATAGTCAAGATCTCCTAGTCCATCACTACCGAAGAAGAAATCAGAATTCTCTTCTGATATTAGGCCTTTATGAGCTCCAGAGTATATCGGTATCTGATTTAAAAAAATGATTTATTAATTATACAAGCGGAGTTTTAAGTTACTGCGTATCTTTCTGAAGTTGATAGCAGTCATGATTACGAACCACTTTTGTTACAGGACCAACCCTGAAATATGACTTTTCCATACTTTTTATTTATTTAATTTGGATCACCAACAGAGGCTACACAATTTCAGGCATCATAACATAGAAATGGACAAAACAAGTGTGCGTCTCCAATTAAAGGCAACCACATCATTCACATAACTAGGTAGGTAAAACAACAAAAGTTTGATTAATTGTTTGATTGTTTGTTTGATTGGTTGAGTTTAATTTAGTTCCGCATTTTTCATCATCATCATCAGCCGGAAGACGTCCACTGCAGAACAAAGACCAAGGGTTGCCACAGTTCCCACGCCTGGGGGATTGCAATGAGGTTGTTAAAATACACGAAAGCCGCTGCTGCCCGACTTCCGGATTTTTTCTAAGGCGCCTTCTTTGACACCCTCGGGATGAAATGGGTGGGTGCTATCCTGGCCCGGACACCCCATGTGTGAATGCATTTTTATAGAGTACAATTTTCTTTTTTAATTTCAGAGTTGTTCCATAATTATGATTGATCGTATTCATTACTATTTTACTTGAAACCTTGAAACATAGTGCTGTGAATGGTACGTCACAATCAATTGGTAATGGTTGGGGTTTTAAATTTAAAAGCTTTAGATAGTTTGGAGAAAGAGAAAATTACATAGCTTAAGGCGCGTCCCTGTGCAAAACGCAGCGCTAGCCGTTTTTTGTTCAGTTTTTCGGACCTAAATACTCTGTATCCAAAAGAAATATCAACAAATAAAAAATAGATTAAATTTCTACATAATCTTGACTCCAAAATGGTAGATCTGATTTTTGTTTACGAAGTATAGTATTTAACGAAACAACGAAACCACAGAAATGAGAAATAATTATTGAAAAAATGCATCTCCTCGGCAAGTAACCATTAATTCGATTTTTTACTAACACTAATGGATAGGCAATTTATTAATGAACATTTTGGTAGAATTTTTTTTTTCAAAATCCCAATATGTGATTTTATAAAGATTTAATTCGAAAATCTGAGCTTATTTTGCTACTATATCTCTTGCGCGGCGCAGAGGGAACGAACGCTCAAGGTTATTTGCTCAGGGTACCGCCTTAAAATATATCTAGGTCTCATGCTCTCGCGTGTTTCCACGGTCGGACTAACGCACGAAGGATTCTGTACCATTATCTATACAACATTAGACACTATATTATAACCCTTTTTTAATATCGAGCAAAAAAACGGCAAAAAGTCGCGTTTGTAGAAGCCCCCCATGAATATTTATTGTATATGTTGTTATAGCGGCATCAGAAATACATCATCTGTGAAATTTTCAACTGTCTAGCTATCACGGTTCATGAGATACAGCCTGGTGACAGACAGTCAGATGGACAGTGGAGTCTTAGTAGGTAATATGGTCCTGTTTTTACCCTTTGGGTATAAAAACACTAATGAATGCTCTTCTTACGGCATCACGCTGATCACTGTAAGATCAATGACAGTAGTAGCAGCATGAACTGGGACTAATCAATGTAATCCAGTGCGTTTACCAGATCTTTATAAAACCGAATTGCACTTTAACGGATAGTAACAAAACTACTATAAGCCGTAATACTCGTATTAATTCAAATGCGGCACTATTAACGTTTGTAGGATTTATATAGGACTAAAAAAGACATGCTTCTAGAATTTTTACAGGATTACCTCATGCTGCCTGAGGTAGATTAGAGGAAGGTACATATGTAAATTAGCTTGGATAATAATACTTACATCTTGTCTGTCACATAATCCGAGTATTCGATCACTGTTCATGATTGTTTGAGACACTTTTATATTTCCAAATGTTGTTGTCAATGCAACCACGTCTGGTCTGAAAAAAACAAAATTATGATGAATCCTTTAGAGGCCCGGGCTGAGTTAGCCGTATGTAAGCTTAATTGGTTACGTTTATTCTAATACTAGTTTCTGCCCGCGACTTTTGCCCACATTAATCCACACTTCCATACTATCCATACTAATCCATACTTCCATACTAATACTAATATCATATATATAAAAATCTTCTGTGCGTGTGTATGAAAGTGAACTCCTCCTAAACGGGTGGATCGATTTTGCTGAATTGGTTTGTGTGTGTTCCAATAGATTTGAGAATGGTTTAGATTGACAACTGGACCCGGCAGGTAGCGCTATAGTCGGGTTGCATGACAATGTCTGCCAGGCCCGTTAGTACTATACAGTAATTGTACTAATACTAATTACTAATGACAAATATTAGTAATTTGCTAATTACTAATTTACTAATGACTAATATTACTAATTTACAAATTTTACTCATTAACTAATTTACTAATGTTACTACTTACTAATTTACTAATTATTAATATCACTAATTACTAATACTAATTGCGAATATTACTAATTACTTATACTAATTGCGAATATTACTAATTACTAAAATGACTAATTACAAATACTAATTACTAATTGCGAATATTACTAATTACTAATATTACTAATTACTAATTTACTAATAATTACTAATTTACTAATATACTAAGTTATACTAATCCATACTTCCATATCCATACTAAATATTATAAATGCGATAGTAATTCTGCCTGTTACGCTTTCACGATGAACCTATTTAATCGATTTTGATGAAATTTTATATCAGGATAGCTTGAACCCTGGGGAAGGACATAGGCTACTTTTTGATCCGCGACTTTGTCCGCATCTGCGATAACCGACATTCACGCGGACAAAGTCGCGGGCAAAAGCTTATTTATAACATGTAACGATGGTGATGATAATGAAACAAAGCGTTATTCGTATTTACAAGAACTTGACAGTCCACCTCAAAAGCTGACAAGACGTGTTTGGTATATAAATAGAATAATTATTAATTTATTCAATAGAACACATTTAGAATTACCATTCTAAATGTTATCATTCCAAGTAGATAGACCTTACCCAAAGACAATAGTTACTACCGTGGTAGGTACCTACCAAAATAATAACGTAATTACGGTTTCAGGTTATTTTTAGGGTTCCGTACCTACCTTAAAAGGAAAAAACGGAACCCTTATAGGATCACTTTGTTGTCCGTCTGTCTGTCTGTTAAGACCCTTTATCTCGGGAACGCGCTGAGGTATCAAGTTGAAATTAAAACCACATACTCAAGTCTACGGTCCCTTGATGCTGTAAAAAAACCTCAACCCTCTATGTTAACTTGAAAAAAAGATACGGCCGTTTATATCGCAAAAAACGCATTTATAATATTAAGATGATTAATGTATGGATAGTAAGTATGGATTAGTATAGAAGTATGGATATGTACAGTCAGCAAAAGAGATAGGTATTGTAGAGACTTGCCCAGCAGAGAGGCTTTATGTAATGAAGCCATAACTATTTAATCTATGGTTGGAATCTTCTGGAAATATATTTAAATAATATAGAAGGATAGTTTTTATACTATGACATGGGATGTCAGAGTTAGACCCGGCTAAGCTCAATGCTGCGGTCTATCTAAAGTTCCTCTCGTAAATCTGATTATTATAATCTTCTACAAGTTATTCGTACCTTTCATTTAACGTAGCTTAGTTCTACAGTAATTCGTACACGGTACAAGGTACAAGTGTAGCCGAAGCGTTACAAATTGGCGACAGGCGCCGGGTAGAAGTATTTTTTTTCAGATGCGAAAAGCGAGTGCTCGCCCCCAAAGCATTTAATATTCCAGCAGGAGTAGCTGGAAGGCCTATTAATAGGGCCAGATTGATGATTACGCTGGTATAGCAGCGAAGAATTGTACGTATAATCGGTCTATATTATAAAGTGCAGTGCAGACGAGCGATTTTTCGGCATCGCATAAAAGGAAATACAGAGAAGTATTTATGTAGTTTTTCATATGTTATTATAAACCACGATGTATCGTCATGATCGTGATTATTTCCCTGGGGAAGATATGCCCTATTATTATGGTATTCAGGGTTTGGAGTTCGATGATTTCCTCGAACAGTTCAAAGCGGTTGCACAGCGCAAGGAATGGGAGGAAGCCGGTTATCCAGTACTTCTGGGTTGTTTTGTGAAGAGTACTGCAAACGCCTACTACCGACTTTTCTTCAAGTATGGCATGTCTTTCGAGGAGACTTGCGATAAGTTAAGGGAAGAATTCGCTAATGATTGGCCCGCTAGAAGGAAGCGGCAACTCTTACAGCAGCAAGCCGTAATTCCAGTAGTGGAATCGGCGAAAGAAGTTAAGTCTGTGGATATTAATGGTTCATTTTCCCAGAGAAATGAAAAAGATGGCTGCCAAGCAGGCAGTGTTGAAAAAGATGTGGTTGCTGTGTCTAGCTGTCCAGAGAGCAGCCTAGATGAAAAGGAGGCACAGGAGTCGGTCTCGTCCCCTCTAGAACACGAGGAAGAGAAGGATGAATCGGGTCAGTCCGGTCCGATTATTTTATTAAGTAGAAATCTTTCAGAGCAACCTGATGTCGAGGTGCCGAAAGAAGAAGAAGTAGTTAATGTTTTGTACCAGCAGGTACAAGATAGTGTTGTCACTGACGTTCAGGAAGAGAACTGGGTGATGGTAGAATGCAAGACGAATGTTGAGGCATTCGTTGAGGTGGAAGAAAATGTTTTCGTCGAGTTGTCGCGAATGGATTATGATGGTGCTCCGGTTAACCAAATTGTGTTACCAGAGAATATTGTTGTCGAGTCCTCGCGAGATATTGTGTATAATGGTGGTTCGGACAGCCAAAGTTTTGATAAAGCGAATAGTAAGGTCACGCGTGATGTGAAGTTATATAATATGGTTCCGCAACCCGCTGTAATAAATAAATATATAAAACGGAGTAAATTGAAATCCTTATTAGGTTCAAAGAATAGTGAAATAAAAATAAAATATATTAATAAATTTATAGGTCGAACTGAGAACCTCTTTCCGTCGAAGTCGGTTAAAAATAATTTATTACGACTAGCTTTGATGAAGGAAATATTCGGTACCTAGTATGAACTCTCCTTTAGGTAAATTTTATTATTGTCAATTTTTGAAAGATGATTTTATTTTAATTTTTATGGCCAGTTCTAAACAGTTTTGTATCATAATAGTTTTTACGGATTCGATTGAATTGAAACTTTTTGTTTATAATAATTCTAGGTTGTGTATTATTTGTCATTTTATTAATTATTGGATGTTATACAGCATAGTTGCCATGGTTATTTAGGTCTGTCATGTTGGACAGTTGATGCTAGGTGTATTGTTATGTATGTGATTAGAAATATTTCGACATGATAATAATGCGTGTTTTTTTTGTATTTTCATATTTACTACGAGCTGAAGACTGATGGGTGAATGGTGCCCACATTTCTTGAAGTACAAAAACGTGTATCTTATTCTTTTTTTTACTTAGTAGATTGTTTGATGTAGTTAGCGTAGGACTCCTACAGGCCTCGTTCACTGACGTAGCCAATTACGCTAACAGAGTATAATCTCTGCGTAAGCTGTCGATGACACGCATGGTTTATTAAGTGAGCAAAGTTTGTTTCGAGTTTAGTCTTTTCTCATTTAATTGTAAACCTCGTATAGGAAGAAATATAGGTCACCAAGAAAGGAGGACATGGATTTGACCATATCATTTTGTTTAGCGGGATGCACTCTAACCTTTTCGAGAGGGTTTTGGTAGAGTGGGGTTTGGACATGATGGCATGAGCGTATTTGTTGTTCGTTAATTCTTTTAGTTGATTACCCCATGCGTCATGGATTAAACCATCTCTACAGAGACGTCCTCATTGTAATTTCCCTCTTTAGAGTAGGGACCTTCCGATAGGATTAGGTAGTTGTTAGGTTAGTTAGTCAATTACTTCGTAAACTAGTATTGGTTTCCAGAACGTTCAGAACATGGATAAAAGCTACTAGTCCCTTTTATTCATGAAGGGGGCGTAGCTGATGTAGAGACTTGCCCAGCAGAGAGGCTTTATGTAATGAAGCCATAACTATTTAATCTATGGTTGGAATCTTCTGGAAATATATTTAAATAATATAGAAGGATAGTTTTTATACTATGACATGGGATGTCAGAGTTAGACCCGGCTAAGCTCAATGCTGCGGTCTATCTAAAGTTCCTCTCGTAAATCTGATTATTATAATCTTCTACAAGTTATTCGTACCTTTCATTTAACGTAGCTTAGTTCTACAGTAATTCGTACACGGTACAAGGTACAAGTGTAGCCGAAGCGTTACAGTATGCAGGGTCGTCAGATATAGTTAATGTTTACTTAGAAACCGATGAATGTTTTTGAATAAAATAAAATAAAATTAATAGAGAATAAACATTTCAATGATTTAATTAAATTTCATTCGTAAACATCCATCGGTTTCTAAATAAACTTCAACCATTTCCGGTGACCTGCATACCTATCTCTTTTGCTGACTGTACCTACAAATATGTACGAAATTCTCGGTGGGCGAGTCCGACTCGCACTTGTCCGGTTTTTTAACATAATATTGGAGTGTATTCGCTTTTATTTTATTTACCTTATTGATTGTTATTTTGTGTCGCTGGTTGTCAAAAAGACGTTTTTGTAACTCACCCGCCAAAGTATTTCTCATTGAGCAAGCATAAGGTTATTGCGAAGGCATCATCTGCCCCTCCATCATGGTCTATCACCAATTTCAGTCTTGTATCTGCTACAGTGATTTCAAGTCTGAAAGTGAAATAAATAATGATCCTTTGAACCTGTAATTAGGAGCTCGTCCAGAGAAGAACTACCACGATATGTCATTTCTGTCAGAAAGCAGCGTTGTTGTGTCCCAAGAAGGGTATGGATGCTGCCAGGGCCGCATTAACCATGTAGATATAGGGGCCCATAGGAAATACAATTCACGGGGTCCTTTTAAGCCTTTTCTAACTAGGAAGTTAGAAAAGGCGGGGCCTTAGGTGTGGTAGAAAAAAAGTATTTTAGGAAAAATGCTTATTTTCTACCACAATTAATACCATTTTTTGATTACATTACGTTTTTTAACCGACTTCAAAAAAAAGGAGGTTCTCAGTTCGACCCGTATGTTTGTATGTATGTATGTATGTTTGTCCGCGATTATCTCCCGTTTGGCTGAACCGATTTTGATGCGGTTTTCAGAAAAGTGTTTGTTACATTCTGGTGAAGGTTTCAATATACAACAAACATAAATTTATTCAGCGCTTTTTGAAAAAAACAACAAAAACCGAGGTGACGTTTTCATTTCTTTCCATCTTTGGAGGACTTTCAGTCTCTGTTATAACTGTGTTGCCATTCCTTAATGGGTTTGGTGATAAGGCACTAAAAAGTGGAAAATAAAAGCTTTATTGAAAAAAGAGAACCGCCTTCTAGAAGTGCTTAAGTTATTTATCTTTTTTTGTTTATAACATTTTCATCATTTTTTTTCTCGGTACTCCTCGCGTATGTATTGGCCCTTGGCCTATGGATTTCAAATTTACAGCCGCACAATCCTCTTATTTTTTTTTAAACAAAATAAACTCTTAAGCCCTCGGGGATAAGGTAGCTTTTAACTAACGAAATATATTTTTTATAATCGGACCAGTAGTTCCGGAGATAGGTGCGTTCAAACAAACAATTTCTTTAGCTTTAATCTTGTAAGTACTTACTGTTTATAGAAAAATATTATCTTTTTATGATAAAATAATATCATTTCATACATCTTTTTATGATAAAATATCATCCATTTATGCATCTTTTTATGATAAAATATCATCTTTTTATAGATCTGTTCATAATAGAATCCCAAAGCAATTCCTATAGCAATCAACAACGCTATTGAAGGCACGCCGATGTAGATGAAACGCATTTCTTCTGGACTCATGACTTTTACGCAATTTACACAAATTGCTTGGCTCGACCTGAAAATATTAATAATAATAATAATAATGCTGGCCTATTATTGTCCCACTTCTGGGCAAAGACTTCTTCTCATACAAAAAATGCACGGTCACCACGCTTGCTCAAGGTGAATTGGCGATTTCAGACTTTTAATAATTATATAAGTTCAGCTTTCCTCGATGTTTTCCTTCACCGATGTCAGTGATGTCCAAGATAAACATAGAAAGTACATAATGAAATTGAAACAGTCATGCTCGTGAGAATATCCCTACTAATACATAAATGTAAATGTAAGTTTGTTTGTTACGCTTTCACGCGAAAACTACTTAACCGATCATCATGAAACTTTGTACACATATTCTTGGATGTATTAGAAGTAACATAGGATACTGTTAATTAAGAAACAAAAAATTTTTTTACCAAAAATTAAAAATTGTTTGTCAAAAAATCTCAAAATCTAGCTTCTTCAACGCCATCTACCGGTTCAGTAATGAAGTTCCAATCCTGAGTACTGTAATACCGTTGCACTGTATTACCGACGGTCACGTCAATATCCAATCCAATTGACTATAGTTTTAGCTGTTTGGGATTTTTCTATATTTATTGTTATTTTCGCCTGTCATTTTCTTCTGTCATTATGTATGCAGTATAAAGCTATTTGAATTTTTGAGGTTAGATGTCATTTTTGTGGTTAGATGCTATTCTTTAGTTTTGATCTTACTCTTTGGTTTTAATTAGTTTTGATCTTACTCTTTGGTTTTAATTAGTTTTGATCTTACTCTTTGGTTTTAATTCTAAGTCTGTTCTTCTTTAAAAATGCCTCAGAAGCGGAAATCTGATCTGTCCAAAAATTCGTCGCGGGCCCGTGCAGAACCGATTTTGATAAAATTTGGTATGAATATAGTTTGAACCCCGGGCACAGAATACTTCCCCGGGGTAGGACGTAGGCTACTTTTTACCCGACTACGGCAAAGCCAAAGGAGGGTTATGAGTTTGACAGGCTATGTATGTATGTATGTATGTATGTATGTATGTATGTATGTATGTATGTTCATCTGTACGCTCATAGCTCCTATACTACTTATCAGAACTGAACAAATGAGGTATCGTTAGAAGCGTCTTGATCGTCCGCTGGTTATAGGCTATATGACGTATCACCGAATCCAATGTGGCGCCCTCTGGCGGACAAAAAAAACAATATTAAAAAAAAAATGAAGACAAGCATACCGTGTTTGGTATCATTGGAAAGGGGTTCACTAGTACATTTCAAATTTATATAATATTTAGTGGTGATTTGTCACAAATTATTGTAAAAAAAGGAAAGATTACCAAATAAAGTAAGATACGCATACCGTGTTTAGATCATTGGAAAGGGGTTCACTAGTACCTATTAAATATATAATACTTAGCTGTGACTCCAAAATGGTTTAAATAAAAATATAAAGTTTAAAAACTAAAACCCGACCACAACAAAAAGTGATCTAAAAAGTACAAAACAAGAAAATATTTCACACAGAAATCAAGACATAGGTACAAAATAGTCAAGGTAAGCCGTGGTTGCATGACTGTATCCCATATGAGTGCGATGAACATAAATATAATGACATGCAACCACGGCTTACCTTGACTATTTTGTACCTATGTCTTGATTTCTGTGTGAAATATTTTCTTGTTTTGTACTTTTTAGATCACTTTTTGTTGTGGTCGGGTTTTAGTTTTTAAACTTTATTAATATGCAACTTTGTCTGCATCCGCGATAACCGACATTCGCGCGGACGAAGTCGCGGGCAAAAGCTAGTAATTATATATTTAAACAGTAAAGATAAATAAAAATAATAAATACCAGTCTTACCAGTACCAGTCTTACCAGTACCAGTCTTACCAGTACCAGTCTTACCAGTATCAGTCTTACCAGTACCAGTCTTACCAGTACCAGTCTTACCAGTACCAGTCTTACCAGTACCAGTCTTACCAGTACCCGTCTTACCAGTATCAGTCTTACCAGTACCAGTATTACCAGTATCAATCTTACCTGTACCAGTCTTAGCAGTATCAGTCTTACCTGTACCAGGCTTACCTGTACCAGTCTTACCAGTATCAGTCTTACAAGTACCAGTCTTACCAGTACCAGTCTTATCAGTACCAGTCTTATCAGTACCAGTCTTACCAGTACCAGTCTTATCAGTACCAGTCTAACCAGTACCAATCTTATCAGTACCAATCTTATCAGTACCTGTCTTACCAGTACCAATCTTACCAGTACCAATCTTACCAGTACCAATCTTACCAGTACCTGTCTAACCAGTACCTGTCTTACCAGTACCAATCTTATCAGTACCTGTCTTACCAGTACCAATCTTACCAGTACCAGTCTTACCAGTATCAGTCTTACCAGTACCAGTCTTACCAGTACCAGTCTTATCAGTACCAGTCTTATCAGTACCAGACTTACCAGTACCAGTCTTACCAGAACCAGTCTAACCAGTACCTGTCTTACCAGTACCAATCTTACCAGTACCAGTCTTACCAGTACCAGTCTTACCAGTACCAGTCTTACCAGTACCAATCTTACCAGTACCAGTCTTACCAGTACCAGTCTTACCAGTATCAGTCTTACCAGTACCAGTCTTACCAGTACCAGTCTTACCAGTACCAGTCTTACCAGTATCAGTCTTACTAGTACCAGTCTTACCAGAACCAGTCTTACCAGTACCAGTCTTACCAGTACCAGTCTTACCAGTATCAGTCTTACCAGTACCAGTCTTACTAGTACCAGTCTTACCAGTATCAGTCTTACCAGTACCAGTCTTACCAGTACCAGTCTTATCAGTATCTTGTTACCCAGTAACTGGGTTGTGGAGGTCCGATAGGCAGTCGCACCATGTAAAACACTGGTATTCAACTGCATCTGGTTAGACTGGAACCCGACCTCAACATAGTTGGGAAAAAGCTAGCCAGATGATGATGAGTAAAGATAAATAAAACTCATTTTAGTATCACGGCATCGTCGCAGCGATGCGGGCGCAGTAAATAATTTACTATTCAAGTAGAGCAGCAGTGCGATTCTGTAAGAATTCACCCGCGAATTCGAATCCTATCTCATTTCCGATTTCACTTACCAGAAGTGAAAAGTATTTGGTATTCGCTAAAATAGTAACGTAATAATAGTTCGCTTCACCTAAGTTGGTACTCAGTGGCGCTAGCGTAGTAGTTATCGAATTACAGTATACCTAAAACAGTTTTCACCGCGGAATCAGACGTGAGAACTGGAGTGAGTTCTTACAGAATAACATAGCTGTGTCAATCGATCATTTTCAGTAATTCGATCATTCAAGTATTGGTTCATGGCACAACCCGGGTCATTTCCATCGTTCGATCACTTGTTCAATACTGAATCAGTGAACCACACAGAGCAAACGATTGATTGAACCAAATTACTTTAGTACAAAAAGAAATATAATACCTTCTTGAAGAGCGTAGGTACTGGGTTATTCAATGTAATTATTTTTTCGTGAATACGTGATAACATCTAACACCTGCTTTATGGTCTTCCTATTTTTATCATCTTGTCAACAAAAAGAATATTTTGACGCACACGATTTAAAGGGGCTCGTGGCTAAGTAAAAGTTCGTTTTCAATGATCCGGTTCACCAATCGTTGATCCTTAAGATTGTAATAATTCGTTTCCAATCATTCAATGATACGGTTCGACCAATCGCTTATTATCTATAGATCCTTTTCAACTTATTTGGTTGTAGATTTGTAGAAAACCGACCAATAACGAGTGAGCGCGAATGAATGGGTCACAGACAAACACAGAGCAAACGATTGATTGTACTAATTTGGTTCAATCAATCGTTTGCTCTGTGTGGTTCACTATGCGTTCACTGGTTCAGTATTGAACCAGTGATTGAAATGACCCGGGTCGTGGCATGAACCAATACTTGAATGATCGAATCACTGAAAATGATCGATTGATACAGATCTAGTAGCCAGAAAGACGGACAACCAGGGCCTGTAGAAAAAAACCGTGTTTCCATGAAGAGTTTTATGATGTGTGCTATTTTTTTTATGCGATAAATCGATTATAACAATTTCCGAACAATAAAGGAATGCTTTATTTCATAAACCAGAACTACATATTATATTACACACCGACACCCCAGAGGCACCTTTTGAAATTGGAAATACCTGTTTCCCACATGTTTATTTCATTAAAATTATTCATATCAATGAGTAACTAGTTAATTTGCTTTTGTGTGTGTGTGTGTGTTTACATGAATGGGCGATACTGGAAGTAGTTGTGTTTGGTTTGTACAATAAAACCCATAAAACCGAAATGCTAAGATACTCATATTTCCGATCCGAAAACCTACTATAAGCAAATACTTTTGCGTTAGGGTCTTACTACACCAATCGATCGATCATCGATTGATGCCATCGGTCGACATCGAACGACGTTGATCGATTGGTGTGGTAGCTTTGGCTGATCGACGGATACCGTTCGACTAACCAATCGATCGATTGCCGGTCAATGGCATCGGTCGACGTTGATCGATTAACTCCGGTCATAATCTATCACAAATAATAATCAAGCAGCTCGGTCGACGTCGACTAATCCGTTCTACCATCGATCGATCGTCGATCGACAATCTATCGATTGGTCTGGTAGAAACTAACGATCAACGTCGAGTAATCTATTCTACCATCAATCGATGCCGTCAATCGATGCCGTCCATCGACGATCGATCGATTGGCCTGGTAACACCCTTAGCGTGCCGGTGCTAGACCATGTTTGGTTAGTGGAGTTCATTATCTGCCTAGCCTTTTCCCAGCTTTTTGTTGGTGTCGGCTTCCAGCCTAAGCTTAATTTGAACAAGAGTTGGAAATTACAACAAAATCGCGCTTTTTAACGGGTAATACCTGATCAGCAACAAGCAGTATTAATTTGGGTGTCCCCTTGTTTCGCAGACAGAAATTTCATAGAATTTCGTTTACCAGTTTTATTCGTTTTATTAACTATTTTATATATTATTAGCTATGAAACAACGTACAACCATTAATTTGGCTAACCTTGCCTTTTCCTAACTACGTTGGGATTGTATTCCAGTCTAACTGGATGCAGCTGAATACCAGCGTTTTACATGGAGCGACTGCCTGCCTGTTCTTCACAACTAAATTCCTGGGCAACACGGTACCCTCTGGTAAGACTGGTTGTCAAACTTTCTGGCTTCGGACTACCTATATGGACTTGCAAAGATTTACCAATGACCGCCGGGACAAACGTTTTATGTACTTTCTTACCGCTCAATAGACTGCGCACCCAGGTAGGCCGCTGCAAACACAATCTAGCAAAATGGGAAATAATAAATCCCAGCGACCCCCAGTGGGAGTGCGGTGATCCTGACCCGACAATGCCCCATTTACTACAGTGCCAAATGTGGTCCGACACCTGCACCTTAGAGGACATTAAAAACGCCACTAATGCTGCGATAAATGTGGCTACCTACTGGGCCCAAGTAGTCTAACATAAAGGAAAACCATCGATTCTAAAAGAAGAAGATGTACTTTCTTGGTGTGAAATGTATGATCACCCATCCATTAACTTACCCGGCCATGACCGATCGATTAGACGAGTAGACTTTAAAAATATAATAAATACTAGCTTTTGCCCGCGACTTCGTCCGCGTGAATGTCGGTTATCGCAGATGCAGACGAAGGAGCGGATTAAAAGTATGTGTCTATGTCCTTCTCCAGGGTTCATGCTATCTTCATGCCAAATTTCATGAAAATCGGTTCTGCCGTTTCATCGTGAAAGCGTAACAGACAGAGTTACTTTCGCATTTATAATATTAGTATGGAAGTATGGATTCACCCAAAATTGTCAATGATACTTACATATTTATGCTTTTTAAATGACCTCACTAATCAGAATCCAAGTTAATTCGCCATTTATTAGACACTTTTCTTATTATTACAATTGCCAAAACTCTATTAACACGTTGCACATGTTTGTCCCAAAAATGCACCGTCTTCTGATAGCAACACCATGGGACGACTAAATACATATTATGCTGTGCGAGTCCTTAGTGGGTTGGGTGCGGGCCAGCTTCAAGACTCTTCTGGTGATGACCACTGGGCGATTTGACGAAAAAAACACACACAATGCCAATGCTGATAAGTTACACAATGCTTTACCAGATATTTTAGCCAGTGCACTTAATTTAGATTGATCTTCACCGTGACATATTTATGATGAGAATGACTGCTTTTATTGCATTATCTTTAAATGAATTTTCAATTTAATTTGTAATACTGACAATTTGTATCTTTATTTTCGTTTATTTTTTATTGCTTTTGACATTTTATTTATATTTGAATTCTGTGACATTTTTAATTTTGTACAGCTTTTGACATTGTTGTTTTGATTTTATTCTGTGGCAGTATTGTATTTTTTTTCATTATACGTAGTCTTGGCTGAATTAAGGGGCTATTAAACGACTTTTACAGATTTTAAACTGACAGTCACGTCAAAATGTGCAGTGTAAATGATTTGAAAAAAATATATGTTAAACTAGAACAATCTCTTAATCATATAGAAAGTGAATTTTTTGATTAAGTTCATATTAAATAGTTTAATTAACTCGTGAAGTTGTGTCTGACGCGGACAAAACATTGACAATCACACAAAATCTACCAGGTATAATTATCCGAAACTTACACTATCTTACAGACAATTTTATTATCTATCTTTTAGTATACGCCGTATTTTTTTAATTTTGAAAGAATACTACTTTTATTTAATTTTTTCGACTAAATGTTGAAAGTTTTGGACGCAGACTGCGTCCGTTCTGCATCAGTTTTGCGTCCAAAACTCTCAAAGTTTAGTCGAAAAAATTAAATAAAAGTAGTATTCTTTCAAAATTAAAAAAGGCGTATACTAAAAGATAGACAATAACATTAAAAAAAGTCAAAAAAGTCAAATCATTTATTTCAATTAGACCATTAAAAAGGCACTTTTGAACGTCATAATAAAAAAATATAAAGTTGATTCTAGTTGCCCATTCCAAAAGGTAGTTTCGTATGGAGAAGAATGGGCAAGAAACTCCATACTTACTCTTTTAAAAATAAATGTGTACAATATTTTGCATTTACAGTTTACAGTTATATAACTATACGTGAATACGATGGACCTTGCATAAAATCACTATATTGAAGTATGTACAAGATAAAGAATGACAGCTAAGTTGTATACATAGATACATAGTGTTCACATATTATTATTTACCATTATTGTAAAAGTAGACAACCACTCCATACATTTCAACAAACTATGAACCTATGAACCAGTGTGTGAACCGAAGCAAGAATTAAATATAATGTATATACTAAGTATAAATGCTTCAGGCACTGCCGTCACCTAACATAGGT
This sequence comes from Charanyca ferruginea, assembly GCA_947361185.1. Classification (NCBI taxonomy): domain Eukaryota; kingdom Metazoa; phylum Arthropoda; class Insecta; order Lepidoptera; family Noctuidae; genus Charanyca; species Charanyca ferruginea. The sequence continues at coordinate 23,143,034 of OX376059.1, read as the reverse complement.
ACTATGCTTGGTGACTCTACATTCCGGCTCGCTACATGCCTACGTCTGGGCGCTCCTTGCGGGGCACCGCATCGCTGTCAATGCGGTGCAGTTGTCGACTGCCTCGGTCACCATGGCCTTTCCTGCTGTAAGAGCGCAGGCCGGATAGCACGGCACGCCAGCATTAATGACATCATCCGTCGTGCTCTTGCCTCCGCCGGCGTGCCAGCTATGTTAGAACCTATTGGCTTGGCACGTGACGATGGAAAGAGACCAGATGGAATGACCATAATGCCATGGAAGTTGGGTAGGCCTTTGGTGTGGGATGCAACTGATGTCGACACCCTTGCGCCATCCCATCTTCCTAGCACGTCATGTTGTGCTGGGGCGGCTGCTGCAGTTGCGGAAAACCTCAAACGGCGTAAATATAACAACCTTCTTGAAAGTTATATATTTGAGCCGTTTGGGGTCGAAACATTAGGGCCATGGGGCCCGAGTGCTCACCTTGTTTTTAGGGACATTGCAAAGCGGCTGGTCGACTCTTCACGTGACCAAAGGGCTGGCCTTTTCTTCGGCCAAAGAATTAGCATTGCCATTCAACGTGGTAATGCTGCTAGCCTTTTGGGCACTTGTCCCATTGAGAGCGATGCGGACGAGTTTTTTGATGCCCTGTGAGCACTGTACATATTATGTGTTTATATTTATTTTTAAGCTCTGTATATATTATATTTAATTATTATTAATAAAAATATATCGATAAGTATAAATTAAGTAGTTTTAATTAGCAATCAGTTTGATTTTGTCTAGACTGTTTCCAAGCATTCTTATCATGGATATAATCACGGAATAATAAAAACAAGGATATAATCCTCTAAACTGTAATAATAATTGTCTGTAAAATGGTGTAAGTTTCGTTTAATTATACTTGGTAGATTTTGTGTGATTGTCAATGTTTTGTCCGCGTCAGACACAACTTTACGTGTTAATTAAACTATATAATATGAATATAATTAAAAATATTCACTTACTAAGTGATTAAGAGAATGTTCTAGTTTAACATATATATTTTTTACAAATCATTTACACTGCACATTTTGACGTGATTGTCAGTTTAAAATCTGTAAAAGTCGTTAAATAGTCCCTTAAGTGGCTCACAGACAGGCACGGCTTGCGGTGGCGGCCGCGGTTGCGGCCAGTTGTATTCGCTTGCAGTGTAAGTGAGTCTTCAAATACGTGCGGCCATGACGCGGCCTGCAAGCGGCTGACTGCGGCCGCATGCCCCTCCCCGTCCGCCACCGCGCGTGTGTGCGAGCGCGCGTCCTGGCGGCGGTGAAGGCACGGCCAGTGGCTACACCATTTTAGTCATCTTACAACGGCAGCCCACTTCGTGTACTCAATGACTACTAAACTATCATTAAAAAAAATGGAACACTTGAATAATTAAAAATATGAAAATATTATCTTATATATATAAGATAATATATCTTATATATAAAAATCTTCTGTGCGTGTGTATGAAAGTGAACTCCTCCTAAAGGGCTGGATCGATTTTGCTTTTTTTTTTACTATTAAATAGGCTTGCGTTTGACCGCAATTCACCTGATCGTAAGTGATAATGCGGCCTAAGTTGGAACACGCTTGCCAAAGATGAACCGGTTCACTCGTGCCTTGAAGATACCCAGATTATACTTATCAGGGAACAGAGAGGCGGGCAAGGAATTCCACAGTCTGGCAGTTCGCACAATAAATGTGGAGTCAAAGCGCTTGGTTCGAGACCGTGGAACTTCAATCATATAGCGGTGACGTTTCGTCGTATCTCTGCTCGTCCGATGATGGAACGGGGATGGGGGAATTAAATTGTGCAATTCCAAAGCACACTGAATTGGTTTGTGTGTGTTCCAGTGGATTCGAGAATGGTTTAGATTCACAATTGGACCCGGCAGGTGGCGCTATAGTCGGGTTGCGGGACAACATCTGCCAGGCCCGCTAGTTTAGTATAAAAGACGCGCAACGTTGTTTGAAACCCTGTAACGAGCGCGGTCCGAACCTGGCGTTTTATCAACTATGTTGGGGTAAACTGGATAAACTAGAAACTCTAGTTTATCCAGATGCAGCTGAATACCAGTCTTTAACATGGAGCGACTGCCTATCTCACCTCCACATCTCGATTCTTGGCTAACACAATACCCCTTGGTAAGACTTGTTGTCAGACTTTTTGGCTTCTGACTACCCATAACGACCGTCAAATATCTACGAATGACAGCTGGGGGCTTTACGTACTTTCTGTGACACGGAGGGGACTCGGTATGAATAGATCATTCACGATAATTCACGGACCGATTTCTGCAAGCGTAATTTAGCTATGACCGATCGATCTATAGGTTTTTACGTAGCCAAGAGCTCCTCCTTAAAATATTGAAGTCGTAGAAGGACTAGGTATTGTAACACATTATCTGAGATTATGAAACAAAAGGCAGATTGACCGCGTGGAACACTGAAAGTGAAGCCACCAAAGCAAATACAAATTCAAAAGCGAATATCTACAATCGCGCCGTGCTGTACTGACACGAGCCAGAATAGCACGAAGCGTTGCATCGTTAAAAATAACAAATACAAATAGAAATTCAAAAGCGAATACAATCACGAGATTATAGGCACTCGCTTTTGAAATTGTATTTGCTATGGTGGCTTCACTCTCAGTGTTCCGCGCGGTCCATCTGCCTTTTATTTCAGCAATATTTTATGAATTGTGACGGTACACATTGGCATTGCGGTTTTATTCCCAACCCTTAATGGAAGAGGCGCTTATCAAAAATAAACTTGGCACATTTGAAAAGGTTAACACATCACGCAATTCCCACATTAAAATAAAAATTAATCCACAGTATAGAAACATACAATAGGTTTAGTCAGAATCTGGAAGATTCATAGAGAGACATGGAGAAATTAATAGAGATAGGTACTATCAAAATATGGCAACAGTTTTAGGTTAAGATAAAGATAAGTTACTTTATTTTGCAAAACATAAGTACCTACGTACTTACATAAAAAACAAGAAATGGGGTAGTGCTATTTGCGGACGGTACCACACGGCAAGCACACCTTTTCAAATAAATAAAATAGCCTTTTCTTACAGTGGATATATGCCTACACACCAACTAAATTATTATTATTATAATTTTAAATCATAATTATTTACACTATCGGCAACTGGATGTTTGTCTGCAACAGCTTGTCTGTCGACAAAGGCCTCCTCTAAAGATTTCCATTTATTCCTGTCTCTTTCCAAATGGGTCCATACTGGACCAGCTACTTTCTTGAAATCATCTTCCCATCTTTTATATAGTGGTAGACACCTTTTCACTTGTACTTAATATCTTTGTTGTTGAGATTTTTTCGCTGTCGCAGCCAGAGCACATGAGAAATTCCCAGACAGAAAATAATGTAAACATACTTTCTCTTAACGATGACGACACGCTATTATTTTTTTGATGAGCATTGTTTATAAAAGAAAAAACCCTTTTTCATGTAACGTAACACGTTCTTTAATATATTTTTAACATTCATATAAAATAAAATAATACATTGGTGCCAATTCTGTTGTGCACGAACTAAATTAATTTTAAGCTATTCATATCTCTTTCTCTCCAATAAAACAAGAAAGAGACATAATATGTTAATAAGAACTGTCAATTTAAGTTGATCTAAAATGTTCATACAATTATAGTTGTCATTTCAGAACGTATTGATTAAAAACACTGCGAAGTTCAAGGTAGGAAAATCTAATTTGACATCAGCTCTAACTTAGTCCTTGTCTATCACCGTCCTTTTCTTTAGCTGCCTGGTAGAAAGAGATGCCAAATGCCTAAATTTAATTTACTTTGTGAACAATGCACCATTATTCAACTATATTCCACCTTTATTTAAATCTATACTAATATTAGGTACATGGTTGCGTGGTGCCAGCCGCCAATAGCACCACCCCATTTCTACCCGTGGGCGACAAGGCGACAGAGGGATATTGACCAGAGAATGGGCAGCAGCGTCCTTCTGAATACCTTAACACCTGCGGCGATCGCCAACATGCATTGACCAAGAATGACGATTAAGGCTGAACCCCCTCTTGGGAGAGCCCTATGCCCAGCTGTTAGCGTCTAAAGGTTGACATCATAATGACTTATATAACAAAGCAAGAGAGTTTGTTGATATGTTTGAACGCATCTCGAGAACTACTGGTCCCGATTTTTTTGGGTAATAGTAAGTTTGAACGCTATATTTTATTATAAAAACAAACAATGTTGATTAACACAAAGACAAAATTCCTTTTTTCATAAATTTAAATACGCGACCTTTTCAGGTCGTGAACACTCTTAGTACTCTTAGCCTTCTGTGACTTCTCCAGCAATAAAGTCCCTCCCATACTGTCCTACAGTCTACAGACTATAGGCCAGTAAAACAGTAAAGGTGTTTAAAAAAAACGGATTTCCAATTCACGCACGTCTAGCCCACTTCCCATTCCCGAATAATGTTATGCATGGAGTTTATGCAGTCGTCCCCGAGTAGCGCGAATGCTGTTAAGTTAGAGTGTTGAGTGGGAGCGGGATTAAAGCGCCAGCGAGTCCATTTTTGGACTGAAGAAAAGGCGAATATGGAGATGTATAATAATTTTAATATTTTAAAGAGGTAAAGTTTATTTGTTTTGTAAACATTTTAGCGCTCTGTACTCATACGCCAGCACATAGACCAATCCTAAACTGTAAAATTTTTCCAATTGAACATGAACCTTATTCTTTTGTAATAAAGTTGAAAAACAATCGAAGAAATTTAAGAGATTGGGGTAGTTTAATGTTGTACTTAGCTGAGACTTCAAGCGTCAGACGCGTAAGGCGTAAGTTTCAGATGACGTCACCGCAAGACTTGTTGTTCATGTGTGTGTGAGACTGGTACTGATACGAGCTCACATGTTTACACGTTAATAAATTCTTGTGAGTGACCTTGGCACTTATTTTTTGTTTGTAAGAGGAATTTCAAGGATCTTTGGTAGTTCTGGTGCGATTATAAACCATCATTTACTGATGGACAGCCTAAAGACCTAAGATAGTTCTAACGTATATTCAAGACTCATCGAGCTTCTTCGCCTCGGCGCTTTATGGTGGTCGCCACTGTTGAACTTTGCTTGCAAGAGCTGCTGTGGATTGAGAATAGTGTGGAGAACCGGTTCAAAAAGAAAAGTATACATTTTTATAAGCCCACCAGCAATACAAGAGAAATTATTATTTCCCGCAAACACAGAGACCCCACCCTTAGCAGCGGCTTGCGAATAACTTCCGACGTATGCTCCGAACTGAACCGCTTCATGTAATACACGATGCGTCAGTTCTATAATACAGTCTATTGGATTGTAAGGAATTGATGACAAGATCAGTGTGTGTAGGTATTTATAGTGAAATATAATTTATGCTTGTTTTTTAGGGTGCTTTACTTGAAAACAAGAAACGGTACCTTAGGGTGTTACTACACCAATCGATCGATCGTCGATAAATGCCATCGATCGACGTTGATCGATTGGTTTGGCTGATCGACGGATACCGTTCGACTAACCAATCGATTGATTGTCGGTCGATGGCATTGGTCGACGTTGATCGATTAACCCCGGCTATTTTCCATCAGTTTCTTTCGAAATGTATTAACAAGAGAAAGCGATGGCCAGTTTGATGTTGCTTGTACTATTATTACGGAGACGCAACGCAGAAGACACATGAACACAAGGGCCAGGTAGTTAGCGCGAGGGGCGCGCGGCGCGGCTTATCAAGCAGCTCGATCGACGTCGACTAAATCATTCTACCATCGACCGCATGCCGTCGATCGACGATCGATCGATTGGTCTTGTAGAAACTACCGATCGACGTCGACTAATCCATTCTACCATTGATCGATACCGTCGATCGACGGTCGATCCATTGGTCTGGTAACACCCTTATAGAATCACTTCGTAGTCTATCTGTCAAGACCCTTTTTCTCAGGGACGAGTGGAGCTATCAAGCAAAATTAATTTCAAAAATATACTGATTTTTGCAATCCTCGAGGGCGGCGAAAAAATCAAACTTGTGAGTCAACGCAATCAAAAGATTGGCCGTTTATATAATGCCCCATTTATGCCGCATATTTTGACACTCGTCAGGGAATCAAAGCCTATGCCGCCTAGCCGGGTAATTCCCGTTGACACAAAATTATGGAATTTGGCAAGAAGCAATGTCATGTTGCACAAGTAAAGAAAAGCCGTAAAATATTTAAATCTCAAAACCAGAAACAGTGATTTGTTTCTTGCGATTACAAACTTAATTTTACTTTTTTGTATGGAATCCTCAGTACGCGAGGTCGACTCGCACGTGACCTAGTTTTTTATGACTTATCTGTCTAGTGGGGTTCAAGGGTCTGTAGCAAATTTCATCAAACTTTGTTTAGTAATTTAGCCGTAAAAGCGTAACGAACGAATAAACTCACTTTCTAATTTTTTTTAAATATTGGATTTATACTAAGACAACTTTTGTATGAAGTTAGTTGTCAAGAAAGTACACTTAAAGCTTAATTTCATGTTTCAGTATTAAGATTTCTATATTGAAATATCACAAAAACGCAGTCTGTAAGGTATTCAACCGCCTTTAATCTGCAAAAGCTTACACTGGTAAGCTAAATTGACAACATACACGAATATGGTGGGGCTGCATGCAAAACGAATTGATCTCGAATGAATATTGCAATGCAAGCATCGAGTATTGGCGAATTGGGAACGTTCGCCAATACAAAGCACAAATTCCGATACATGGTGGGGCTTATTTGCTCTGTATTGCTGGGTTTACTCTAACTTTGCTGACAAATGAATAATGTACCTTATATAGGGGTTAACTTAATACTCTATGGAAATTGGTCTAAGAACAGTGCGCCATAGGTTAAGACAAGTAACATATATTATTGTAATAATTAAAAGGTTACTAGACACGAGAGCAATGAATTAGGGACACACATAAAGATACCTGAAAGTCTAGGAAAAAGAAAAAAAAATTAAATAATATTGTGACAATCAAATGTTTCTTAAATGAAAGTAATAAAACTTCTTAGTTTTTTGTAAAGTTATGCTATCAAAAATGTCAAAGTCAAAGCATTTATTTCAATTAAACCATTTACAGGCACTTTTGAATTGTCAAGGAGTCGGTCAGTTAGTCAGAGAGTTGAAGCTAGTTGCTCGTTCCAAAACGTAGGTAGGTCTCTACGGAGAAGATCGAGCAAGAAACTCCACGGACACTCTTTTAAATCAAGTTTTTTACAAAGTCTGGTTACATGATTCTTGTTGCTTCTATGTGAAAACTATGAAGGTAATCTAACAATACAAAACAAAAAAGGAAGCAAGATAAAGTCCATGGCAGATAAGAGCTGACCAATCTCTACTGACAGCGCCCGTTCACGAACATGACGCTTGAATCAGCATCATTCAGCTCAACCATTTTGAAGGGAGCCGAATGATCCAACACACGCGCCTCCATCAGCGAGACGTTTGAGCGAGCATGACAATACTCCCAACCGCCATGTTAATTTTTGTCAAACATATAGGTATATACTTAGTAAATGGCTCAATGGTATTCACATTTACAAAATTGAAATAATGCTGCTAAATTATACAAAACTAAGGTTTCCAATGTATATAATTTTATCATATGAAGTGGGATAAGTAAATAATTTAAAAATATCTAGGTATGTATAATAATAATAATTATTATTTATTTATTTCTCGCCACAATATTACAAGGTACAGAGTTATCGAAGTGGTAAAATACATATATTTATTATTGTGGAAGACTGGTGCCTAAACTAGGCTCTAGGTCTGTATTTCAGGACACCAGGATCTCCGCCATTTTAATATAGATGACATTTACTTTGTTATGCACTTGTACACTGACAACGTCAAACAGTCGTTTTTATTTTTAAATTAAAGTTTGTTGTGACTCGAACGAAAAATTTTTCATGCAAATAAGTTATAGTTAGTTCAAACAGTATTTTATACATGGATGTGTGTGTATGTGGATGGGTGTGTCTGTGGGTGTGATGTGTGTGTGTGTGTGTGTGTGTGTGTGTCGAGTTAGTTATGTGTGATGTAATTGTGGTTATGGAAGAACGGGACCTAATTAATATAAAATAAAAGTATAATAACGATACTCGTTACTCATGTCAATAGAAAAGGGGTAGGAAACATCTTTTTCTTCCAATTTGGAAAATCCCTAAACTGGCTGTGGGAGTTTTGTAAATGGAACTATGAATTAGTTTGGACTTTAAGAGATTATTAATAAGATAATAATTCCAGATTTCTTCACGATATTTTCCATCACCGATATCAGTGATGGCCAAGATAAACTTAGAAAGTAGGTACATAAATATGAAATTGAAAACGTCACATCATCATGGTACTTGCTCGTGCCCGGTTGCCAACCCAGAACCTCGTACATGAGAGGCGGGCACGTTAAGCATTGGGCCTTCACAATTATGTACGGTCGTGAGTGGGGTGTTCGGGCTAGAATAGCACCCCCCCATTTCATCCCGAGGATGTTGTCGAACGCGACTAAGGGAAAATCCGGAAGTCGGGCAGCAGCGGCTTCCGTGTACTTAACAAGTTCACTGCGCTCCCCAAGACGCCTGCCAAGCGTGGGAATTATAGAAACCCCCCCACCCCCTTATGGGGGAGGCCTTTGTTCAACAGTGGACGTCTTCAGGCTGGTGATGATGATGATGAATTATGTACGGTCGAACAAGCTAATTGGTTTATAGGCAAAAGTATTCATCGTTCTACTACACTAATATTTTATTTATTTATGTTTTTATCTTTAGTACGTAGGTACCACGGATACCTACATGCCCGAGATAAGAAAATCGAATAAAATAAAATATTGTGAGTGTAGTAGAAACATGAATATTTTTGCCTGTAAACCAATTAGCTTGTTCGACGATAGATATTTTTAACCGACTTCAAAAAGGAGGAGGTTAACAATTTGGATCTTTATATATATTTTTGTATGTATGTTCGGGCATAATTCGTCATATATAGACGGATTTGCAAAATTCTTTCTTTGTTCGAAAGGGGTTTAATATAAATTTTATCAAAATATTTTAATAAGTTCTTTTTAAGAAAATCAACAAAATCTCAAAAAAAAACATAGGTTTTCACGTTTTAGTTTCTTCGATCTTTGGAAGAGTTACAATCTCTGTTTTAACTGTGTCACCGTTGCTTAATCGATTTGGATGTTAGTGCAATACTAAAAAGCGGAAAATAAAAAAACTTATTCAATAAAAGACAACCGCCCCCAAAAACTAAAAAGTGATAAATAACTTTAGCACAGAACACACAATTACTTAAGTTTCGGGAGTCGGTGGCGATATAAAACAACAAACAGAACAAATCCACCACCACCAACTTTTTTATTTTCCGCTTTTTAATATTGCCCTAACATACAAAGCAACGGCGACACAGACGGTTAAAACAGAGATTCCTCCAAAGATCGAAGAAACTAAAAATTCATATTAAACTATGTTAATACTATGCTAAAACTTCATAAACAATGTGTAACTTGTGTTAAAATGTGAGATTTGTATTCAAATGCATTCAGAAAAAGTCCCAACAATAGGCAACCTCTTTTTTAAGACAAAAAATCCTACCTTTTAAGTCATAATTATGATTCAAATATGAACTTAAAACGTAGGATTTTTTGTAAACACCAATTAGTGGTTTAAATGAGCTTAAATTCTTCACGTTTTGTCAACAGGATTATCTTGCTGATGACGTCATTTGTAGTCAAAACAGCAAGGAGGCTCGTATGAAGGTAATGAGACAATTAAAATTCAAGGTAGCTCATTTGGCTGCTGACTTCCATTGTTTAGTTACGAAGATTATGTTCCAACTGCTGTTGTTGTAGTTTTACACGATTTAGAGGGTAGGGGGTTGGTATCTTGTTTTTGAATGGTCCTGAGATTAATGCATGATTAGGGTTTAAGGTGACGTGTATTGTATTGTAGGTCGTAGGTATAAATCTTTCTCTCAATATCTGGACGGCCACTGGTCGGGAAATTGAGAATTTGATTTGTACATAATTAAGAGTCTATGTATATATGTATTTATAGGATTTTATGTTATAATTATTGGTTATATATTTATTTATATGACGTGTTATTTTATTTTTACACTTGCCAAGTTATCTCTTCACCGCCCTTGGTTGACTGGTAGAAAATGCCTAGGGCATTAAGTCCGCCTTTGTACCTTTGTGCATGGAATATAAATTAATAAATAAATAACCAAATTTGTGACATTACATCAGTAATTGTGTAATCATGTGTACATGATACACACAATTAAATAGGGACACATTTAAACAGTAATTCAAAGACCCTATTTCTCTAAAAAACAATTTATTTCTGTCCAGAAAACAATGAATTTTCAGTAACAGAAAAAAACGATTTTTAGTTGCTTTGAAATTTATGAATAGTAAGTTACCTAATTTAATTGGTGCCTAAGTGTGTCAAAGCAGCGTAGGTATACCAAATCTATGGGGAATCACATTGTGATAACTCATAGATAGTGTGTCTGATCCTTTCACTCGCTCACTATGCTGTGCGAGTGAAATAGCATGATACGTTCTTTTGCTTGACCACCATCTTTAATTCGTTTTTAAGGATGCGATTTATAACGTATATCAGTTTTTCGTAGCAGGCAAAAACGTCGGTCTAACTTATTACTTTTTTAGTATCCTCGTGGACCATACGGCCAGCTGTCTGGAAACAAAATTTCATCTACCTAATGTTTGATTTGAAGCTTTCACAAAAATAAACCATAAACCATGTCCAAACCACCGGTAGATGGCGTTGCCCTTTTATTGACTCTTAACCTTTTATTGGTCCAATGTTTTGCCCCAAAATGGCGGATATTAGGGTAGAAGATGATTTTCGACGATAATGGACGTCCATTCGTCGGGGTATGATAAAATTTTATGGGGTAATACCGGCCCATCCGAACGTTTTGCTGTCAATAAAATCTTCGTTTAATGTGGTCTGTAAAGTATGTTTCTGTGTAGTTGTTTTCATTTTCGAAATATTAGTGTTGGTGTTTACTAAAGGGAATAAATACCACCAAAAATATACTAAATATCAAAAATGTAGTAAATGATCACCATATCTTAGTGTCCAAAATAACTAAAATCTTTTTGACCCTTAAGTCCCCCTAGGACGGATCCGACATGGTTAGGTTAGATTAGAACTGTGACGCCAGAACCAAATCGTTTTTTACAGTCAAAGTCATACATTTCTACAATACTTTAGGAAACACAATTTTGGTGATTATTTACTATTTTTGGTTTTATTTTATTTACAAACTAGCTTCTGCCCGCGACTTCGTACGCGGATCTTGTTGCTTATGCCAGCGACAACGGGGTCGGCAAAATCGAAGATCTTAAACGTCTGATGTCGAATTCTAAGAGCCCGGGGACGGGAAACCAACGGGATGCGCGAGACGATTCGAGACGTTCAAAAAGTACAATTTTGAATCATACCTCCGGTGGCGGAATATGTGGCGTAGTCAATCTTAGGAGTATAAGCGTAAATGCACTCCGTTCCTTATCAATCCAAGGAAGGTCGCCATGCCTTACGGCTATATCTGAGGCACATCCGATTCTTCAGATGATATCGACATTCTGTTCAGAGAATGTCGAAGTCGATCAGAATTCAAACGTTCGTTGCGCTCTTCTTCTGTTTCTTCATGCATGCACTCCAGCAATTCTTTCTCTCTCACTTTCTAACTGATTATGAATATTTTGTTGTGTGCGTGTTCGGGACAATGTATGATAATCTCGATCAGCAGTTAGTCGTGCATCACGCTCATCACTCGTTTCAAAAGACCTGTTAGTAGATGTGCGAATACGCTGAGAACTCAAGCGTGATTCTGTATCGGTAAACGTTTCCGATTCTCGAGACAATGCATGTCGCTAACGATCAGCGGACAGTCACGCATCACGTTCCGCACTTGTCTCTAGAAACCTAGAAGCAGATACGTAGATACGCTGAGAACTCAAGCGAATTCTTTATCCGTGAACGCCTCCGACTCGCGAGACAATGCGTGACGTTCACGATCAGCGGTCAGTCGCGCATCACGTTCCCCACTTGTCTCTAGAGACCTGGATGTAGATGCGTAAATACACTGAAAACGCAAACGTGTTTCGCGATCTGAAGAGGTTTCCACGGAGCGATTTGCAGCCTGATGTTCTCGAACAGCATCAAGTCTCATGAATCAATCATCTCGCGCATCCCGTTGTTTTCCCGTCCTCGGGCTCTTAGAATTCGACATCAGACATTTCAGATCTTCGATTTTGCCGACTCCGTTGTCGCTGGCATAAGCAACAGGATCCGCGTACGAAGTCGCGGGCAGAGGCTAGTTTTATAATATACAGTGAAATTAGTGATAGCTTTACAGTAAAATTAGTGATAGCTTCGATTTCCACATCAGATGTTTCTGATCTTCGATTTTTATAAGTCAACAGGAAATGCTCATAAGACCGAACAACTTTTGCTAAGACGTCATTCCTATGTGTTATGGTGTAGCTGGGCTCTTGGAGTTCCACATCAGGTGTTCCAGATCTTCAAATTTATTCTCTTAGCAGAAAATGCTCATCACGTCATCACGTGGAACAATTTTTGCTAAGGTACCATTTTTGTATCTCTTATAGTTTGGCTGGTCTGTTGCAGTTCTGCATCAGGTGTTCAAGTTTTCAAGATAAATTATAGCCTATATGTTACCCAAACTTAATACCTACACAACAAAAAAAAAACATTCGAATCCGTCCAGCAGTTCCGAAGATTAGCGTGTACAAACAAACAGACAAACAGACAGAACTTTTTTTTTGGATTCGTGCTCTATTACTGTTTCTAAACCCCCCTCAATTATGGTTTTTTTTTAATATTTACAATGTTTTTTACTGGTTTATTATATGTATAGATTTTTGGTGATCATTTACTAGATCTGGAGGTTCGTTAAACATAAGCCTTTATTAAAGTCCCTGACTGGTTTGTGGACAAATCTAGTACCTTTTACGATTGTTCGTATGTGAATATCATTCGCACCGCAGCGTCAACTTTGGGGCGTTCGTAGTGCGGTTGGCAACGTGTTATCTGCAGTTTGTCAGAACGAGGACTTTTGGCCGCAGGGTGTGTTCCGTAGCTTCCGCGGACAATTCCCGCACGATCACAGTCATAACTACACTAAATCCTTGAAGTGAAATTACTAATTAACATAAGCAAAAGTTTCTATACTAACACACATTGTAAAATAGTTAAGTATATCTGTTAGTCTATAAGTTATATGTGATATGGGTCTTTGTTACTTACAAAGACCCATATAAATTATAGGCATACTTGATATTACAATTCTAGGTATGCAAATATCTGGTATGCGATGATAGTCAAAAAAAATCAAAAAAAAAAAACAAAAAATCAATAAATAAATAATTATGATTGATCATAGTGGGTGGACGAAGCAGACTAGTTTATAAATAGCGGTCCGTCCCGCATTTGTCCAGACATTTGGTTATCAATATAGGTATTTACCTATTTGGTTAGACCTTCCAAAATGTCTTGAGAAAAATTAAGTCTAATTCGGTCAAATATTATGGTATACGTTCTGTTTTATTGACCAATAACTTGCATGTGTATGTAAACTGTAAAACGAAGCTAGTTATTTCATTAATAAATAAATAAAAAAATGATCTGAATGTGGATATTTTATGTGCGTGTGAACAGAAGGACCACACTGATATTTCGCAAAATAAAAATCATAGGATTTAGTATTAGTTTTAAAACAATTGTAAAACGTATCTGCGAATTTGTAAGCAAATATATTAAAAACTACAGCCCTTAAAGTGCGGTCCCTCAATCTTCACAGACCATCAGCCAGATCTCGGAAAGTATCTGAAAATTTTAGATATTGTGATTACAGACATTTAGTATAGTATTTGTAAAGATATTTACGGAATAACAGACAGGTTTTGTTTTTTACTGTTATGGTAACAGGAACATTACTCAGAGAATTTTTTCCATTACTATCGATTCATTTATATCGATCATTCGATTTGAATAATCGAATGATATTATATTGGAAAGTTCGTAATTATAACTAAGTTGGTCATCACAAGTGGTACAGTTTCTGTTTCCTTCATCGATGATAATGGCCTCTTCTAAAATACATATACCAAAAATTTAAATAAAATTTATATTTAAAGGTAAAAATGCAATGTCTCTTTTAATTATTTAATGAACTATTTAATAATTTTGTGATCTACTTTTTTATTAAATACACTTAGCCATGTAATATAACATCAAACTAACCGTACTACGTTGTTTTCGTTTCGTCTAGTGCTATATTAAAAGAAGAATAATAGTAATGTCTACATTTTGTTTCATTGTGTGGTTACACTACTCTATCTATTTTCATAGGATTAAAAAAATAATATTATCTCAGCGTAGAGGTAAGAAATACACAATTTTAGATACCTATTATTTAGTAGAAACTATTTGCTAAAAGTTAAGCACTCTAGACTTTCTGATAGTCCTCTCGTCTAGCAGCTAGGCCATGCACATATGTCAGTGGAAGTGAGGATTGAGGGACCAGTTATAATAATCGCTATCTTCAAATTGCGTCAAAAATGATTAAAATATGTGTTAAATATTTTAATAATTTTTGAACTTTATTTTTACAATTTTAGCAGTAGTGACAGTTGTACTGAAGAACATAAAAATTATTGATTTCTCAAAAGTTATACAACTGACACAAACATGCATGTCATGCATGCTGTAAGACTCTTTATTAACTGTCGAATGCACAGAGTTTTATATTGAAAAGTTCCTTAAGCGGATTCCGGCCTCAACAGATCAAGGGTTAATATAACGGGTAGAATGACCCCCATAAAGGGTGCAGGTAACTAAATCCGCAGCTTGTATACAGGCAAGCGCAGTATTTCCATAAATTTTAACAGACGTCAAAATAGGAGGAAGTTCTCTTCAAAATTTATGTCTGAAGGTTGAAGATTTCTGATGATGAAAACAAGTTGGTTTTTTCCGATGAAAAAAAAAGAAGAGAAAAGAAGAGTCGAATTGAGAACGGTATAGGCGCAAAAGGTCTAATTCTCAAAATAGCAAATTCTCTAAAAGCCTATTCTCGGAATGGCCAATTCTCAAAAAGCCTAATTCTCTGAAAGGCCAATTCTCAAAAAGCCATGAAAAGCGCCATTTTGATATTTAGCCATTTACAAAATTGTTCATTCCGAGAATTAGGCTTTTTCCATCATAAGAAATCTTCAACATTCAGACCTCATATTATGAAACAAAAGACAGATACACCGCGAGGAACACTGGAGTGAAATCAAAAAAGCAAATAACAATTCAAAAGCGAATACCTACAACGTGCTTCGTGCTGTACTGACACGAGTCAGTATAGCACGAAACGCCGCATCGTTAAAAGAAACAAACAAAAATACAAACACAAATTCAAAAGCGAATACAATCACGATATTGTGTGTGTGATCGTGGCCCAAAACCGTAATCGGTCTTTTATTACTGACCGTTTGAAATATACACACACTGGATTTTCAGCAATCAACTTTAGGATTCCATTGTTACTATCCCTAATTCGACATATCAGAGAGGCAAATCAAATGAAGTTCGAGATTTAGCATATAACACGTTTGGGTAACGTTCCTATGTCCCCTAAGCTGTTCTAAGCTCACAAAGTAGAATACTTATGTTAAATTTATGCGCTCGATTCTTCAGCTTATTGTAAATCGATATTACGCGACTGTCAGTGAGTTCCTTAACTTTTATTGTGAGACCTTCTTCCAGGATATTGTAGTGTTCTACTGAATGCTGAGAAAGATTTTGGAAGTATACCTTTACGAAATTAAACAAGAATTTTACTAGGATTTTGAAAATAACTTGATTGAAGTGTATCCGTGGAATTTCTTGCTCGTTTATCTTCATAGAGATCTACCGACTTTGCCACAACACCTGTCAACGCCAATCTGTATCATCTCATCGGCTCGACGTCCGCAAGTCACTACAGGAATTTAGCAGAATATCAGCGTCATGTATATTTACCTGAGACATGCTAAGGTGGACTCCCATTTGGTGCAACCTTGACACGCACATCGCACTCTGTCTAATACTTATTTCAATAGAATTTTCTTTGTGATATGTCTTTTGTATACACCAAATAAATGTTTTATCTATCTATGTCTGAATGAGAAGAGGCCTTTCATGCTGAGATAGGAGCCTAGGAAAAATAATATAGCGAAAATTGGTCCTGTACGAGACCCAAGGTCTCGTACAGGACCAATTTTCGCTAAATTATTTTTATTTTTGTGTGTTTTTGTCCTGGTGGGTGAGTAAATACTTTTTTTTTCTTTCTTTCTTTCTATACCTTGCCCTGCAGTGGGACATAGCAGCATATTGTGCATTAGCAGGATGAAACCAAGATGTGCCTGCGTGGTTGCGACCATCAACGGAAAGTCTATGAGACTGGGGGAGCAATTTACACAATGCTGTTTTGTGGAAACAGTGGCATACGGGGGTGGGTCCTGTATGAAGTGGGCGGGGATTTTTATTAAAGCAAAAACGGAGCTGATATTCGTACCTGGTAGAGGTCAGGAACACGGAGTGACCTGGTGGAGGTTAGCTCGGGGGCCAACCGCTATATAAAAAGCTATGTAGAATTGTACGATAGAATTTAATAGCTCTCACAAGAAAGATTTTAATGTGATGAGTATCAAAAACATAGAATAAATATAAAACACTAACCTAGACGCACTAGGATTAGGCAGAGATTTCCAGGCTCCAGGTTCCACAGCCTGGCCGGCAAACAGGATCGGCCGAAGATAAGACTGCCGCGGTGGGCTCCTAGCTTTGGGACGCAAGTCCCCGGGGAATCTTAGCAGTAAGACCCGCCCTGGGAGCAGCAGGCACGCGACAGCACGACGGCACGACTCAGGACCGTTACCGACTTTTGGATGTGGACCGGTAGACTTTAGTTAGTAGCGTATAAGTAAATTAGCGTGTTACTTAAGCGACAGCGAGATCTAGACTGACCCATTTGACAGGTTTCTTTTTCATGTCCGCTCTTCCGAAATTAATAATAATCCAAGTATGAATTCTATTTCTAGAACGCCCGTATTGGTCTTATATAGCGGGGTATTATAGTACCGGCCAGATTCAATTATTGTAGACTGCCAGTTATTTTTATTTTATTAGTGCGAATAGGATTCTAAAGAACAACAAATACATTAGGGGGTGTCCAGCTGTTTAGTATAAAATACAGCCATACACACTTATATTTTTACGTTATTTAAGCCGTAAACTTATTAGAAATAATATTGACAATCGTCAAGATTGACAACTGTCATTGACAAACATGTCATAGCAGAAACATTATTTATTTTCCAGATTTATAAAAAGGGATTTAAAATACATAGCTTGGAAATATAATGTAACGTAACGTAGACAAGATCAGCATAAAGACTGTAAGTACTTTTATTCTATTTTTGCATATTAAAAGATTCCAAGAATCTATAAAAACAAGTATTATAAAATGTAAACATCAATTGTGATAAATGATTTCATGCTTATAAAAAGTAAATATAGTATTGTATTAAACAGAATACTATAACGGACAGGTTAGATTAGATGGGGATCGCGGGGTCTTTCAGAGGCCGCAATTTCCTTCTAACCTAACCTGTGGTTCGTGTTTTTTTTTTTTAACTACCCAGAAACAGTTGCCCTGCTTCGCAGGGCTCCCTCGACCGTGCCACATTTTTAACAAATGTTGATACCATTAGGATAAAAGTAATACGTTAGCAAAATGCTGTATTGATTTCGGATTTTTAAGTATTTTATTCGGTCGTATTTGTATTCTCATATAAGTTGTCGGGAAATAAGTATATAAAGCAGAATGCTAACATTTTAATTGAACATGAACATTATTAATAAAAACCCTTTCATTTTTATTATTAATAATGTTATATTTCAGTATAATCTCAAGATTTTCATTAGTCGTATAAAAACAAAGCGATGTAGATATTAAACAATCTGTATCAATGTACCTACTTAGATAGTATTAAATTATATTTTGTGGCTTAAATTACAAGAAATATAAAAAGTTTACAGAATCCCAGCAGGGACATTTATTTACGTTAGACGATAATTCAGAAAAATCCAAATTCCACAATGGAGTAATATGTCTGAGAAAGCTAATCTATGCAATTTTTATTTTGCTTTTTATACAAATTGCAATTTGTACTCTAATGTTGATGTGGCCATGATTCTTTAAAGTTTAGGACAACCCGTTTTAGGTACATCTAGTTTTAAGAGGAGGGGGGTTGAAAAGCTCGTGGCTAAGAAATGCCGTTTGGATCAATCGATCATGCTCCAGTTATTGCTTGCCGCGGTCAGTCTGTGAATGGGTGATCATCCATTTCATACAGAGTCGCTTCCGAGCCTAAGAAAGCACGTAATGCCGTTGGTCCCGACTGAAATTGTAGATCATTGACAGTCATTATGGGTAGTCACAAGCCAGAAAGTCTGACAACCAGTCCACCAAGGGTTATCGTGTTACCCAGTAAGAGGGTCAGATAAGCAGTGGCTCCATATGAAACATTGGCATTCAGCTGCAACCTAGGAGGCTAGGCAGATGATGAAAAAATCAACCAATTTATTCTGTAAAAAATGTCCCTCGCTGAATTTTGGTTAAGTGATCTTTAGGTCACCCCAACTAAAGTTAGGAATTGAATTTTTAAGATTACAAATATATTTTTGTTATTATCTATACTTATACTTATAATATTATATAGCTGAAGAGTTTGTTTGTTTGTTTGGTTGAACGCGCTAATCTCAGGATCTACTGGTTCGAATTGAAAAAATCTTTTTGTGTTGGTTTCATGCGAAGGCGGGTTGGGTTGCTAGTTGTAAAATAAAGAGAATATACTTTTATTGTTTTTGAGTATACAATACTGTTAATACTTGTTTTTAAGTTTTTAAGTGTACAATATTTACATGAATAATAATACTTTAGGTTTTATTTTTGAGATTAAATTCACCGAGATATTTTTTTACAGAATACAACCGCTGCATTAATTTTCGCGCCTCGTGACAGCATCAAAAATATCGTAAGCCACTTCAACTATAAGCCAGAAGCTACTTACATATTCCTACTTTACATCCAATGAAACTGATAAGGTAAGTAATCTATTCGGAGCATACTAGAACGCGGTTTACGGAGCGAGCGTAGAGACACCAAATAAATAAATGCAGAAGGCCCGCTGCAAACAGACGCAGGGAAATATAGACTTACATTTAGATAATGCCAGAGTATTGGCGACGAATTCGTTTGAGATTGCCCTACGTTAGTGTCTATGGAGTTTAACTGCAAGGTACATCACTACTTTACACCTAACACAGTGGTGCATATTTCTCATTAATTAAAGTAACATTGAGCAAAAATTTTTTTTGGAAAAAAATTCTAAATGTCAAACGTCATTATTCAATCAAAATGACAGCTTACCGCCATGACTGCTTTTTTGTTGTGTGTTGCAATTTCAAGTGCAATTTCTTGTGTTTTACCTGCTCAAAAAGTCATTTTAAAGTAATTGGACAGTTGAGAACTATTTAGAATGTGTTTCCCTATTTGTAAGTATGGTGTACAAGGACTGGGCCCAGGCATTTTGAAACAACTCGACCTTTGACTTGATTTGTGACCTTTAATCACTAACTAGTGAAGTGATCTAGTTATGGTTTAGTACAAAAAATGATAACAATTGAATATGAAACTTTCGGCTCCATTAGGAGACTTTATGTACCCGTTATATCTGCATACTTGTTTTCGCTAGTTGTATTGAGCCAGCCTTCTGTGCTAATCTACTCTGTGGTAGTGGGGTATAAAATATGGCTACGTGCATTAAAGCTTCCACCGTCAGCCCGCATTGCGTCCTATCAATCACTAGGAACTACCACAGCACTGCGGTTCCCAGGAGTAGTGGTGTAATTTTAGGAAACCAGTCGTAAATCAGTACGGGTATAGTTGATCCAGTATTTTTTTGCCAATATGATGCTCCAGATGCCTGTATATCGTGATGGCCCACTGGTTAAGGCACCGGCGCCTCTAATGCACAAGGTTGTGGGTGCCATACGACGTGATGTGACATTTTCAATTAAACACACAACACATCACACATACTCATACACACACACACCCACACTTGAGAGAGGCTTAACTAATGCTAAGCCTCTCTCAAGTTTGTGTTTATTATAAACTTTATTTTCTGGTATATACTCAAACCATAGCTTCGAAAACACTTACCTCCGTACATGTTTGTTTTTTTAAAGAAAATATGATAATTAGAGAGAGCCCTGACACCCATAACACAAGTTTAATCTTAGCTTGGGTGCCAGAGGTCGTTTATCAGTAAATAAGCAATTGAGGAAAAAAAAATAACAGTCAGTTGTGCTCATTTCAAAATTGGAAAATTGGAAATAAAGAAATTTATTATTTTAATGTTCTTTCTGAATTATTTATCTTCTTCCACATGCTTTACACACGTAGACAGGCTTTAGTTAAGTATACCTAAGTTTACCGATGTAAACGGTATGCTCACAGATATAGATAGACCTAGATAACGCAAGAGCAACTACTTCGCGTGCCTATTTTCGTGCCTAACTTACGATAAAAAATCGTAAGTAAAAAAATAAAGTAAACGTTTCCTTCCATCGGTAAGTCATTTTGTGATTAATATTATACGTAATTAATTTAAAAAACAATTGTTTTTAATCTAATACCCTAATACCTGGTAATACCAAATTTTGGAAAAACAAAACATTCGTATTACTTTGTGACGTCCAAAAAATGACACGCTTGGTTTTCATACAGATCGTGATACTTGCGTTATCTAGGTCTATCTATATCTGTGGGTATACTTAACTAAAGCCTGTCTGCCTTTAACAAGCATGGTAAATGCTGGTACCTTTTTTGTATGAATGGAGGCCTTCATTCTGCCATAAGACCATCATGTCAACCTTCAGACGCCACCGCTGGTCATAGGTCTCCCCCAAGGGGTGGTTCACCCGTATTTATTTTGTAGATCTATTATAACTACATAAAATATTTTTAGTTGGGGAAAAAAATGTAGCGGTATTGTTTACTCCTCCAATCTGCATTGCGTCGTATCAATCACTGTAAACTGCTATAGCAGTGCGGTTCCTAAAATAAATATTATGCAGATATGAGCTAGACATTAGAGTTAACTGCTGTTGAAGTAAAAAGCTTATCAGATACACATTGTAAAGCAAGGTTCAACTGGACAACCCTTGATTGATGGTTTTTGAGGAGCCACTACAGTTTCATATTTTTTAATTTTATTTTATTGGGAAAACAAACAAAACAAAATGGGCTAACGTACAATCCACTACGTTTCCACATGAATTACAATAAGAAATAAATATGTACATGCTGAGGCTGTTTAAAACTCTATTACAATTGGCATGAAACAAAATAAACAACTTTGTTAGTTTATATTAGAAAATCATACAACAATTTGATCTTATAAAAATATAAAATGATCGTCAATTATCTTAATCAGATCAATAAAATATTATTAATTAGTATTATGTACTTTTAGTCTGTGACCCACTTTGTATTCAATGAATTGGTCAAATCGGATAAAGATTTCCTATTTTAGTACTACCGTTGAGTAGTATGCCGTAAAGTATTTCTTAATTTTTATTCGAATCAAAATAAACGCTTAAAAGCTTTAGGTAGAGTCATCACTCACAAAAATGTCATCTATTTTTATAACCTTATTTTTTTTGAAATAGCTTCGTCACCCTACTTTAGCTCCTGGGTAATTTGTGCCAAGATTGCTGGTTGACACTACTACATTAAAATTATCCATTCGTTTCGAAAAATATTCAACACCATGGTGAAACGTATTTAGAGGAGTCAGGATAATTTAAAAGCTTATTTGGATTAATGTTATTCCGGATAAATGAGCTTCTGATTTATTTTGAGTTTAAATAAGGAAAAGTAGATATTACAGAGGCTCTGGCTGGTTTTATGATATTCAACCTTATTTTATTAGGTACTTTACTAACTATGCCTCGCGACTTCGACCGCGTAATTGTCGGTTCCCGGATGCAGAAAATGTAGCTTATGTCCCTTTTTGAGGTTCAAATTTAGTCTGTATCTTTCATCAAAACCGGTTCTGTTTATTCATGAAGCGTAATAGTTGCATTTTTAATATTGGTATCAATTTGTATATTGTACTAGCTTCGTCCCGCAACTTCGTTCGCGTGAATGTCGGATATCGCGGATGCAGTTAAAGTTGCGAATTAAAAAGTAGCCTATGTCCTTCCCCTGGGTTCAAGCTATCTTCATGCCACATTTCATTAAAATCGGTTCAGCCATCGTGAAAGCGTAACAGACAGAGTTACTAGCTGATCCGACAGACGTTGTTGTTGAAACTTTTTGTCATTTTTTTTGGCATTTTTGACAGATTAGGACTTTAAATACAAACTTTCTAAAAAATTCGGAATTTCCCACCCTTATAAAATACCTAACTCCCTCTCTGCCTAGGCGGTTATCGATTGGAGGATAGTGTTGGAAATGCCACGCAGCCCGTGGAGTAGCAAGGCAGTTTTTAACCGACCGAAGGAGGAGGTCATCAATTCGGATGTTTATATTTTTTTTACGTGTGTTCGGTTATAACTCTGTCATATTTATTTCCAAAATTCTGTTTTTTCGAAAGGGGTTTATCCCGAAATGATCCCATATAAATTTAATCGAAATTGATTCAACGCTTTTAGAAAAAATGTAAATGGATGACGTTTTAGTTTCTTGTATTGTGTTCTATGCTAAAGTTATTTACGAGTATCACGTTTTAGTTTTTGAAGGTGGTTGTCTTTTTTGAAAAAAGTATTTTCTTACGCCACAACGCATCGAAACTGTCGGTGCGTGCGTCAGCAAACATTGCTGGTACTACAGAAGCATGGTAGTCGCAACAATACCTTGAACGCATTATTATATTGGATACTGTCAGACACCCGATAATCATAATCCCGTATCTTTTACATAACAAAATCGTAACTGAAATATTGAACATAAAATGAGTTGGTTTTCGAAACCGCTACTGATCAACTAACAATTTTTAATTAATCAACAGATATTTAGAGTTTAAAAGGGATTAAACTGTGAGTTTAATCCCTTTTAAACTAAATACCATTCTAACTTATTCAATCGATGAGCCAGACCTTTCGTTATTGCAAAAAAGTTTATTAATTTCCTACAGATAGTTAGAAAGTTTTAATTGAACGGTCAGTCAGAGGGATGCCCCAAGGCGACCACCTAGGCCCCACGTGTTGACAGCTAGTGATGTAATAGGTCAATGTGACCTGGAAAACGATGAAAATTTTGATTACTTACTGTTTACAGCTGTTTCCGATCATGAATCGATTAAGGATTTAAGTTTAGGTATGACATTAAATATTTGTCTAGTCAAAGTGTATCAAAAGGTTTGCCTTAAGAGCGCCCTTCCCCATCGAACGAACTGCAACGCGAGCGTGATTGAATTTTTTTTTGTTTCAACCAACGCAAAGCTCGAAAACAAACGAGTGAGTGAGAACGCGATAACATCACAGGAAAATTGGCGCGCGGAAATTTCACAAGACTTGTTCCAGGACATACGTATTTTTAAAAAACCCTTACTAGTTATTGGTAGAAATGTTTGTTAGTAAATCTATAAAAGAATCTATATTACATGTGCAAGGTTTCCATGAAGCTGATTTTTTACTTTTTCAATGTATGAGTGCATTATGAACGGCCAAAGTTCAGATAAAAATGTGCAAAAAAACTGATTTTCGGACGTGTTTACGGAATTCGTTTCTCAAAAAAGTTTATTTTTGGCTTCATACAAACCTAGATTTAAACCACAAGATACCGGTGTGTTAAATTTTTTTGGAAAATAATTTGTTACAACGCCGTAATCGCGTACGAGTGTTTGTATGGAAAATATGACGGTATGGGCGCTCTTAAGGCGTTCCCTCATCGAAAGCATTCGCCTGTAATGTAGCAGTTAAAATTCGTCTAATACATTAGTGAGTGAGAACAATAAAGATGAAGTTCCATCCATCAGCATAAAATTTTAAGACATAATATAACATGACATACTTTTTTAAATCCTAATTACTTGCTTATTTACGCATAACACTATTTTTGCATAATTTTTTATGCACATTTTCTCTAATCACAATAACACTGAAGCATAATATTAAAAAGCATAAATTTAGTTACGCATAATGAGATCAACAGTTCTTATAAATTGAGGTCCGGTCTACAGAGCCACGCTTCGCGGGGCTTCTATTTCTTGGTGGTTTTTTCCTTCTAACCTAACCTGTCCGAGTCGGGGTGTCCCAAGATGCGACCCTGCTGCGCTCTTATAAAGTGACTACGTCGACTGAAATTGCTGCAAACCTTGAGCAGTAGGTGATTTTCTTCCTTCATTTGTAAAGACACTTAAATCCATTCGGTGCTGTACTATTATAGGAGAATTACAATTATGCTACAGTTATACTGTTATGTTACAGGCACACAGTTTATGTTGACATAGTTGTCTTTTTGCCTAATCTGAACGCCAAAAACAATTATGGCAAAGTATATTGTATCAACAAAAAAATGCAAAATAGTTATGACAAAGTATCTTAGAAAAAAAAAAACTTGAGAGGTGTCAAGGGACACCCGAATGGAACGAAGTTCCTTTCGATTAATTAGTGAAGGAATTTTATTACAATTTTATTACAATTCCTTCACTAATTAATGTGATGCGTTAAAGTGAATTTAAGTGGCTTTAAGCCAGGGCAAAAAAAAGCGAGGAATGAAAAGTTATTATGGCTGCTTACATTGTAAGTAAGTAATTTTAAAGATTAACATTTTCTAACATGTTAGTACAATGCGTAGTTATTTAGATAGAAAGACCAATAAATTATTTCTGCGCCATCTATTGGCCGTTCGTAATTCGATCTCGAAGAGCACAGTTGCGCCAATAACGTTAATAGATGGCTCTTAAATCAAATGAATGACGAAATGTCAAATGTCGTGACAACTTTTCGTAAGAATTTTTTCCGTCTAGCCCCCTTTCACAACGCGCGATAAGGAACTTCGTTCCAAAAACATTATGCGAAAAGAAGGGATACCTGAAAATTATCGTCAGCCAGTGAGGTAGTATTGTAAATTAAATGCTCAAAATCTAATCTTTTGTTACATTACAAGCGAATGCTCAAAGTGAGGGAGTGCCTTTAGCTACTGCTAACCTAACAACATCATCATCATCATCATTTCAGCCGAAAGACGTCCACTGCTGGACATAGCCCTCCCCAAGGGCGGGTTTTGCCATAATCGCCACGCTTGTCAGGCGGGTTGGCGATCGCAGTATGGTTGTTACAAAGGCACAGATAACGCTGCTGCCCATTCTCTGGTTAGTCCCTTAGTCGCCTCTTACAACACCCACTGCTAACCTAAATACTACTAAATCATAATTTGGCTAAACATTTTACCTGTCACTATCGTACAACTCTCAAACTAAGAGTACAAGATAGGAACGGGAACACAGCAAAGCCAAAGTATATGCTAAAATAAAGTTTATATAGGGTGACTGGTAATTAGTGTACGATACTTAAACACGTGATTGTGTTCATGATAACAAACAACTTTCCCGAAGAAACAATGTTTTTTGTACTGGTTCACTTTTATCACAATAACACAACAGCCGTATGAAATTCACGCGCGCCTGTGACCTAAAGTGAAACAGTACAAAAAAAAAATTTTCTTCGGGAAAGTTGTTTGTTATCATGAACACAATCACGTGTCTATGTATCGTACACTAATTACCAGTCACCCTGTATATATCACAGCTTACAAAAACGTTTTGTGTTGCAAATTACGTTAACGGAAATTGTTCCAAAATTCTGTATTTTTCGAAAGGTTTTATCCCGAAATGGTCCCATATAAATTTAATCGAAATTGATTCAGCGCTTTTAGAAAAAATCAACAAAATCGCAAATAAATACATGGATGACGTTTTAGTTTTTTTACAGGACTTTCAATCTCTGTTTTAACTGTGTTACCGTTTCTTTATGGATTGGAGGTAAGGGCGATACTACAAAGCGGAAAATAAAAACTGCGGTTATTTATCACGTTCTAGTTTTTGAAGGCGGTTGTCTATTTTGAAATTTCTTACGCCACAACGCATCGAAACTGTCGATGCGTGCGTCGGCAAACATTGCTGAGGCACTACAGAAGCATGGTAGTCGCAACAATACCTTGAACGCATTATTATATTGGATACTGTCAGACAACCGACAGTCTTATCCCCGTATCTTTTACATAACAAAATCGTAACTGAAATATTGAACATAAAATGAGTTGGTTTTCGAAACCGCTACTGATCAACTAACAATTTTTAATTAATCAACAGAACTGTGAGTTTAATCCCTTTTAAACTAAATACCATTCTAACTTATTCAATCGATGAGCCAGACCTTTCGTTATTGCAAAAAAGTTTATTAATTTCCTACAGATAGATAGCAAGTTTTAATTGAACGGTCAGTCAGAGGGATGCCCCAAGGCGACCACCTAGGCCCCACGTGTTGACAGCTAGTGATGTAATAGGTCAATGTGACCTGGAAAACGATGAAAATTTTGATTACTTACTGTTTACAGCTGTTTCCGATCATGAATCGATTAAGGATTTAAGTTTAGTTATGACATTCAATATTTGTCTAGTCAAACTGTATCAAAAGGTTTGCCTTAAGAGCGCCCTTCCCCATCGAACGAACTGCAACGCGAGCGTGATTGAATTTTTTTTTGTTTCAACCAACGCAAAGCTCGAAAACAAACGAGTGAGTGAGAACGCGATAACATCACAGGAAAATTGGCGCGCGGAAATTTCACAAGACTTGTTCCAGGACATACGTATTTTTAAAAAACCCTTACTAGTTATTGGTAAAAATGTTTGTAAGTAATTTAGAATCTACATTACATGTGCAAGGTTTCCACGAAGCTGATTTTTTACTTTTTGAATGTATGAGTGCATTATGAAAGGCCAAAGTTCAGATAAAAATGTGCAAAAAAACTGATTTTCGGACGTGTTTACGGAATTTGTTTCACAAAAAAGTTTATTTTTGGCTTCATACAAACCTAGATTTAAACCACAAGATACCGGTGTGTTAAATTTTTTTGGAAATAATTTGTTACAACGTGTATGGAAAATATGACGGTATGGGCGCTCTTAAGGCATTCCCTCATCGAAAGCATTCGCCTGTAATGTAGCAGTTAAAATTCGTCTAATACATTAGTAAGTGAGAACAATAAAAATGAGGTCCCATCCATTGGCATACAATTTTAAGACAATATAACATGGCATACTTTTGTACATTCTAATTACTTGCTTATTTACGCATAACACTATGTACGCATAATTTTTTAAGCATATATCTTCTCTAATCACAATGACACTGAAGCATAATATTCCAAAGCATTTTAGTTACGCATAATGAGATCAACAGTTCTTATAAAATGAGGTCCGGTCTACAGGCCACGCTTCGCGGGGCTTCTATTTCTTGGTGGTTTTTTCCTCCTAACCTAACCTGCCCGAGTCGGGGTGTCCCAAGATGCGACCCTGCTGCGCTCTTATCAAGTGACTACGTCGACTGAAATTGCTGCAAACCTTGAGCAGAAGGTGATTTTCTTTCGTAATTTGTAAAGACACTTAAATCCATTCGGTGCGGTACTATTATAGGCGAATTACAATTATTATGCTACATTTATACTGATAAGTTACAGGCACACAGTTTATATTGACATAGTTGTCTTTATGCCTAAACGGAACACCAAAAACAATTATGGCAAAGTATATTGTATCAACAAAAAAATGCAAAATAGTTATGACAAAGTATATTAGAAAAAAACATTATGCGAAAAGAAGGGATACCTGAAAATTATCGTCAGCCAGTGAAGTAGTATTTTAAATGAAATGCTCAAAATCGAATCTTTTGTTACATTACAAACGAATGCTCAAAGTGAGGGAGTGCCTTTAGCTACTGCTAACCTAACAACATCACGATGATGTAATTCATTATTATTAATTAATCATTACTAAGTAATTAATATTATTATTATAAATTAATATAATTATTTAAAAAGAAAAAGTTTTTTTTAGTTTCCTTTGCCATTCTGTCATCAGAACAGTAAATCAGCCTCGTCCCATAAAAAATGATTCTTGCGAATATTTAATCCCTTCATCATCATCATTATTTCAGCCGAAAGACGTCCACTGCTGGACATAGGCCTCCCTAAGGGGGGGTTTTGCCATAATCGCCGCTTGTCAGGCGGGTTGGCGATCGCAGTATGGTTGTTACAAAGGCACAGAGAACGCTGCTGCCCATTCTCTGATAAGTCCCTTAGTCGCCTCTTACAACACCCACTGCTAACCTAAATACTACTAAATCATAATTTCGCTAAACATTTTACCTGTTACTATCGTACAACTCTCAAACTAAGAGTACAAGATAGGAACGGGAACACAGCAAAGCCAAAGTATATGCTAAAATAAAGTTTATATAGGGTGACTGGTAATTAGTGTACGATACTTAAACACGTGATTGTGTTCATGATAACAAACAACTTTCCCGAAGAAACAATGTTTTTTGTATTGGTTCACTTTTATCACAATAACACAACAGCCGTATGAAATTCACGCGCGGGCACGCCTGTGACCTAAAGTGAAACAGTACAAAAAAAAAATTTTCTTCGGGAAAGTTGTTTGTTATCATGAACACAATCACGTGTTGATGTATCGTACACTAATTACCAGTCACCCTATATATATCACAGCTTACAAAAACGTTTTGTGTTGCAAATTACGTTAACCGGAATTGTTTCCACACCCTAAATTCTCAAAAGCTATCCAACTAACAATTTGAGTCTTTGAGGTTCAAGCGGTGAGTGCAGACGCTTCCAATTCGGATATCGTTCGAAACGTGCTCTTGACAACCGGTGCATTTCTCGTAAACTTCAGTTCTATAGATAGGAAGCATAATTCGTTTAAACTCCAAGTGCATCGGATTTCTAAAGCAAATCGTCTTGGTCAGGAAATTGAAGGTTACTTCAAAAGTTTACTGGTTGAAGAGGTATTTATTTAAATTGTAGGAATGGATTTTGTTGTCTCGTTCAATTTGTTAGAAGAAGAGATTATCTTCACGGCTAGGTAGGTACTACTAGTGATTACGGCACTGGAGATACAATCTACTATTTATTAAAACAGTCTCAAGGAACATTGTTACATTATTTTCTTGTAATATTATAAAATGGAATTAAGAATTGAGATCAAAGAAACAATGTTGTTGTTATTATTATTAGTTTATTTTGCTTATAATAAAAAAGAAGTAAAGAAAATATTTTTTCGTAGATACATAATATTATGTATCCACGAAAAAATATATTCTTTACTTCGTATGCTTTTGCAATAAAGTTGAAAATCTATCAAAGAAATTTGTCAGATTGTAGGATGTGCTGGCCTTTGTACATTAATAAAAATAAAGAAGTCCTTTGTACCTTTATGCATGAAGTATAAATAAATTTAAATAATAATACACCAATCCATCCATAATTCATCAATCAATTCAATTCAATAATAATATTATTGAATATTACACCGCATGACAGTACTCGTGGTGGAATGTCGTCTTTATTTTTAAATTTAGAACAAAGTTTAAGTCATTACACATTTGATAATAAGGTTGAATATGACTAAATCAGCCAGAGTTTCTGTTAATAAATGTTCATTTCATTAGAAGCTTTAAGAGAAAATAAACTATACCAATAATCACATCACCAAATAGTGAAGTCCAAAAATTCGTTCCTTTGTAGTTGGTTAGTGTAAAGGACAACACACAAACAATTCGACCTCTGTTTGCGAAACTTTATGGTGCGGGTATTGGAACTGTATCGGTATTTACAATAAACTGTTCTTGTAAATACTGGTTTCAATTTGTTTATTCAGGAAACAGTCCCTGCTGAATACATGTATGAGTATTTCAGTAATCATTTGGGATCGCTTTCGGCTTTGCTACTGAAGTCTTTATGATTATTTGATAACGTGTTTTAGGAAATGTATATGAAAACTGAAAAATTAGCAACAGCTTTTGTCGTTTCTCCAGGACTCGTTGAGCTTCATTGCCTCGGCGCTTTTCTGGTGGTCGCACTGTTGAATCTGACTTACAGGAGTTGAATTGGTTTGGAATTAGTGTGGCTGGCTTTTAAAGAAAAAACATCTTGGGAGACCTGAGATGGTTTTTTTAATTCATTAAATTGATTACAGACGAATAGGCTAGAATTCGTAGAATAGACCATGTAGGTGGTATATGAATATCGACTAGCGAATATATGAATTGACGTATGGGACGCCCTGCGGCACGATAGCCCGACGATTTAAAGGTGGCTTGGCAGCTGATGGATGCGGGTTGACCAAGACCGGGTTGGTTGGCGATCTCTGGGGGAGGCCTACGTTCAGCAGTGGACGGCAATAGGCTGATTTGATAAATATATTTGTTTATTATTTATCCTTTATTTCAGGCAACTAAGGCACATAAAACACAATACATATATAAGCATGAAAACAATAACTATAAACTATTAAATATTTTAAACCATAGACTTAAAACTACTACACCCGAAGTGACGGCGGTGTGTTACGCTGCGAGGTGTCGCGTAGCTGACGGCGAAAACGCCGATACAGCACACCCTTTAGCCAAATTTCTTCCTTGAGGAAATAACTAAACCGGGGGAATATAACCGAACGAGTCGTTTACCGAAAGTCGAGATTAAAGCATCAGTTTTTTCTTAAACCGCCAGTGACAGTGAATTTTTGACGTGACAACGTCTTATAATTCGATAGAGCCGGCTGCACGTACGAAAAAACATGACTCATGCGGCGTTACGGCGTTACCTCGCTCTGAGGCGTTCCATGTAAGGCTTGAAGTGCAAGCGAGAGCGCGGAATGAGCGACAAAGAAGCACAATCGGCCTTTGCGTTCGGCAGCGTTCGACATCCGTCTCTCTCCTACTTGAGTGAGCGATGCGTCTGCGTGGACAGCTGCTATACTATAGTACATTTACATGTTTTGATCGAGTATCAAGTGCAGTGAAAAGTGAATGTGGTGTCAATTGTTTATAGCAACGATAATTACAGTGATAAAGGTAATGATTCTTTCGCGTTGTCACGTTCAACTATCGTCAGTAAACCGACTTTACAGACAACCAATTTTTAATTATCAAGAAGTCTGTTAGAAAGTTAAAGCTAGTGGCCCAATCCAAAACTTAGGTAGGTCTCTATGGTCAAGAATGAGCAAGAAAATCCACGGATTTCATGAATCCAGTTTGTACAAAATCCTGGTGACATTAATTTTGTTGCTTTTTTAAGTGGAAATAATGTAGCTAAAGAGCGTTATATTAAACAATTCATAAATTAACGA
The DNA here is from genome assembly GCA_947361185.1 of Charanyca ferruginea. Classification (NCBI taxonomy): domain Eukaryota; kingdom Metazoa; phylum Arthropoda; class Insecta; order Lepidoptera; family Noctuidae; genus Charanyca; species Charanyca ferruginea. The sequence goes on along the minus strand of OX376059.1, from coordinate 23,111,418 downwards.
TATAAGCCATGGCAGTCAAGATATGACTTGCCTCAACTGACACCACCTGTTTACGAATATGGCGCGTGGAGCACCATTTAGCTCAACCATTTTGAAGGGAACCAAATGATACATTACACGCTCCACCATCAGAGAGAAACATTTGCACAGACATTGTCAAAGTTCTATTTTCTAAAAATGAGAGTCTGAAATTTTTCTAAGTATTTATGTTTTGCGCACTTAAGGGATTTGATCCCTAACGGAGTACGTAATACCTTTCTGTACTTCCTAAGGATTAGCGGAGACGCCGATGCCGGTGTCCCGACGAATGCTTTTAACCGCTTAATGCGGAATGGAAGCTGAAGAAAAATAATATTAGATCTTAATATTAAACTTATACCTGGGTCTGTCAGTGTATATCTGGGTCCATCAGTGTGAGGCCAGTGTATATCTGGGTCGTGATTGCCCAGTGGTTACGGCGCCCGCATTTCATGTATACGTTTTTCATGTATATGTATATGTTGTACCTACCAATATGACTATTCCAATGTATTCCTATATATTTTCAAAGTTTGTCTTGCTTAACACATTTTTTTTTCTTTTTTTTTTTTAATTATTATGTGTTATTTTTGTTAGTTTTTATTGTTTCTTTATCACATTAAAATCAGCGTGTTTTTAATCTTAATTATTTTTTTACGCCGATGACGGCGTAAAAAAATAATAACACCTGTACCTACCAACAAATGAAAAGTTTGTATTTATATTGGTGTAGGAAGTCGTCTTAGGGAAACCTGGACTTTATTATATCAGAAGTTTATGAGTATTTTTATAATTATTTCTATTTATTTGTAGTCCCAATTAAAACGCATCTATTAAATAACTAAAGAATAAACAAAAAACGGTCGCTGCAAGTTCTTTAATTATAAACACTGGCTGTTTAATTTGGCTAAAATAACAATTTGAAAAGTAGAACAGCAATCGACGATGCTTTGTTTTTTTTATTTTTAAACCTTTTAGAACATAATACTGTTGTACCGGGAGACAGTAAAGAAGATGCATCGTATACAACTTGGACACAAATGGAGGAACACTATAGAAAAATTGTGCATTCTTTTATACACAACTGGATGCCCGACTAGAATTCGGATGTACGATGTATGTATATTTTATTTTATTTCTTTTTTTTTATCTCTAGCACGTGGGTATCCCTGGTTTTTTACCTATCGTATCGTAGGTACCTATCTACGTGCTCAAGATAAAAATATTGTTAGTATATTAGATACATGAATATTTTTGCCTGTAAACCAAATAACTTTAGTATCGCAGGTACCTATCTACGTGCTCAAGATAAAAATATTGTTAGTATATTAGATACATGAATATTTTTGCCTGTAAACCAAATAACTTTAGTATCGTAGGTACCTATCTACGTGCTCAAGATAAAAATATTGTTAGTATATTAGGTAGATGAATATTTTTGCCTGTAAACCAAATAACTTGGTCGACCGTACACACCATCATCATCATTCTGCCTAGCCTTATCCCAGCTATGTTGGGTTTTTCAGTTTAACCGGATGCATCTGAATACCAGTGTTTTAACATGGAGCGACTGCCTATCTGACCTCCACAACCCAGTTGCTGGGTAACACGATACTCCTTGATAAGACTGGTTGTCAGATTTTCTAGCTTCTCTGACTACCTATAACGACTGTCAAAGATCGTGTGTTGTTGTGTCTGTGTGTGCACTGTTGATGACTTTGGACAGCAGTTCAAGTCACAAGTGACTGCTGGCTAGATACTGCATCCAAGCCCACCGCCAGATACGTTCCATTGGGTTATAGAAGGAAAGGATGAACGAGGGCCATCCGCGTTTGCACGTTCGCTTCTGCACTAAAAATATTCCTGCGCAGATGATTGCTTTCGAAAATTGCGGAGCTGAAGCAATCGCTTTGGCCGAAATCGGTCGGATCGGATCATTATCATCATAGTCTAGTATATAGATAGATAGTATACTAAAGATGATTCTAAATACTTACGACATGCAGCTCAAACAATGACGTCATAATTCAAATACGTGTAATTTGCATAACTAATCAGAACATGCATAGGTAATAAAGCGACATAATTGCAAGATATTACGTAATTGTGCAGGGCAGTGTGCAGTGTTCCCCCGGGGAGACATGACACAATGTGAGGGCGAGTGTCGGTAGGGCTGTCAGATCTTAGGAAATAAAATCCCACTATGTTATAATTATTCTGACCGAATTTTAGCTAAGTACGCAGGAGACATTGTAGTGCACAAGTGCATTCTTTACTCTTCATCATCATGTCAACCTTTACTGCTGGGCATAGGTCTCCTACAAGGCGTTAGTCGTAATCGCCATTCTTGACCGATGCATGTAGGCGATTGTAATAGGTGTTATGGTACTCAGAAGGACGCTGCTGCCGATCCTCTGGCCAATATCCCTCTGTCGCGTTCTACGCCACCCACGGGTAGAAATCGGGTGGTGTTATTCGCGGCCGGCACCACATGGCTCATTTGCCCTCTCGTCCCTTAATCTCGGGACGGTAATCCGACACGACCGAAGCGAGATCAGGCGCAGGACCAACGGCTTTACGTGCTTTCCTGGGCACGTGGGTGTAACGCAAAGCTGCTACTGTGGAATTTACAACGGAAACATCCAATGACACTTTTCCCGACCAGGGAATCGAACCCAGGACCCCATGCTTAGCAGTCGCGATTGTGATCACGAAACCAATTAGTGATAATTAAAATCATTAACATAACTCTCCAAGTTAGTAAAGCTAGTAAATGTGCCTCGATTTTTTTTTATTACAAAACAACCTGATACTGAGCTGCAAATTGCAAAATACGTAAGATGATGATTTCCCCCTGTAAAAATCATTCTATATTGTAAGGGGGTTAGTGAATTATTTAAGCTAGTATCTAGCTTTTACTCACGACTTCGTCTGTGAAGAGCGTAGACTATACAACTAAGTCAAAGTTCTAAATTATCCCACAGGAACACAAAAACGGGATAAAAATAATTCTTTATGGTGAGGGGATTAGAGAATTATTTAAGCTAGTATCTAGCTTTTACTCACGACTTCGTCTGTGAAGAGCGTAGACTATACAACTAAGTCAAAGTTCTAAATTATCCCACAGGAACACAAAAAGGGGATAAAAATAATTCTTTATGGTGAGGGGATTGGAGAATTATTTAAGCTAGTATCTAGCTTTTACTCACGACTTCGTCTGTGAAGAGCGTAGACTATACAACTAAGTCAAAGTTCTAAATTATCCCACAGGAACACAAAAAGGGGATACAAATAATTCTTTATGGTAAGGGGGTTAGTGATTTTTTTAAGCTAGTATCTAGCTTATACTCATGACTTCTTCTGTGACTATAGAATTAAGTAAAAGTTCTAAATTATCCCACAGGAAGACAAAAACGGGATAAAAATAATTATTAATGATATATAATTATTATAATAATGCTATATAAAAAAAATTTCTAATAATTTTATTTTCGGGATTTTGGCGTTAGGGTCGAGACAATATAAACATTTAGTTACTTTTTGTAATATCAAAATGTTGCTTTTATTTTTAAATCAGTTAAATTCATTCCTTTCTGCGGTGAAATTTCCAATTCAATAAGTATCATTATGTTCTTTGCGATGCTGTTTGTCGGGAGTTTAATTAACACTTATCTTCACTAATACTAGATTTATATGATCTGAAATAATCATATAGTCATTAATTCATTTTTTCATTTATTTATTTAGTATTTTGTCGGGTATGGTGTGAAATATCGGGAGAATGTAGACGAATCTCTACCATCTGGTAACCCTAGATGTAGGTTGGTTTATATTAATTAATAATGGCTACAATTCTGCCAGTCATTTGAGGAAATGGCCGGTAATAATAATGCTGTATCATTGCTGCAATACAAAAATCGATCATACTTAGTACGTTAAATGTGTAAATGTTTGAATAATGAAAACCTTTGCGAAAAGGACCTTCGCCTTCAAAAATGTAATAGTCTTAAACACCTTTACTATGACATTATTATGACTTATGTTTCAAAAATCGGCTGCTTTTGGTTTGTTTGTTGTGTTGCCACCGACTTCCGAAACTAAAGTCATACCTATGTGTTCTGTGCTAAAGTCAATGTGTTCACTTTTTGAAGGCGGTTGTTATCTTCGCATTTCGCAAAAAAAGGTTTTTATTTTTGGCTTTTTCGTACCTTCTTATCACATAAATCTATTACAACACGGAAACACAGTTGAGCAGAGATTGAAAGTCCTTATAAACACTTTTGCTGAAGGTATATAATCAACGTCATCTATGCATAATTTTATGCTTTTTATTATTATTTTTTGAAGTGCTGTATCAATTCCGATAATATTTACTTGGGACCACCCCTGAGGCATACCCTATCCATATACAACGGAATTCTCAAAATCGATCTACCATTGCCGGAACAAACGTACAAAAAAATGTACAGTCGAATAGAGAACCTCCTCCTTCTTTGAAATTGGTTAAAAGGAAATATTAAACGTTTACAAAGGATTAAAACTGAGAGTTAAAACTACTTAATTTATACTTAGTATATACATTATATCTAATTCTTGCTTTGGGTCACACACTGGTTCATAGGTTCATAGTTTGTTGAAATGTATGGAGTGGTTGTCTACTTTTACAATAATTGTAAATAATAATATGTGAACACTATGTATCTATGTACACAACTTAGCTGTCATTCTTTACCTTGTAATACTTTGTACATACTTCAATATAATGTTTTTTATGCAAGGTCCATCGTATTCACGTATAGTTATTTAACTGTAAACTGTAAATGCAAAATATTGTACACATTTTTTTTAAAAGAGTGAGTATGGAGTTTCTTGTCCATTCTTCTCCATACGAAGCTACTTTTTGGATTGGGCAACTACATAGAATCAACTTTATATTTTTTTATTATGACGTTCAAAAGTGCCTTTTTAATGGTCTAATTGAAATAAATGATTTGACTTTGACTTTGACTTTGAATTCTGAACAAGATTTTAGACCCTCCAGGGCCAAACCTTTTTATCGGTTATTTAAAAACTAGCCAAGTGCGAGTCGGACTCGCGCACGAAGGGTTCCGTACAACATACGTACGTATCTATACAACATTAGACATCAAGAAAAAAACGGCAAAAAATTACGTTTGTTGTATGGGAGCCCCCCATAAATATTTATTTTATTTTGTTTTTAGTATTTGTTGTTATAGCGGCAAGAGAAATACATCATCTGTGAACTTTTAACTGTCCGGTTCGTGAACCCCACGCGAGAATCTTTCTTCCCCATCGGTTATCGGTTCTTCGAGCGATGTTGCCTGCCCATTACCGATTCAACTGATATAGAGCTATGTCGGTGATATTAGTACCTACTTCGGCGACTTTAGATAACTTCTGCATACATTGGATTGTTATCAGTTATTGTAAATTTTGGCCAACATGTGGGTTGTGATTTGTGTTTCCTTAATTGTCGAAGAGTTTTCATCTCATAACCATGTAATACAACCTTATTTGTACTGGTTAGCCAGGCTGCCAGGCTGGTGGTTGGTGGTTGCTGGTGGTCAGCCTGGTTTCAAAACCAGGCTGAGTCTCTACGGTACCTACTATCTTCAATTTCAAATTTCTTTAATTTCAAATCCATTGCGGTCCGACCGATTCAGAGATAAGCCTTGCTTGCCTACATAGTTTGTTATAACCCAAATCCGACTCTTATTTAGTTGAAATCCTATTCATTAGATAAACGTCAAACTTTCTGTGGCAATAACTCCGTTTCGGATTATCATTCGCATATTCATTTTGTAACTTTACTTGAGGTGAGCATCGTTCTAACTTTAGCTCCGGAGACTACTTAGCCGGCATCTCAAATGTCTTTAGCTTCTTGCTTCTCTTTTTAGGTACTAACGTATCTACCTACTCTTACATATATAGATAAAAGAGTAAAGTTTGTAAATTTATATCTTTAAGAAGTAAACTTTGTTTTATGGTATGCTTGACTTCCACTCGGACGATATCGTGGGCAAAAGCTAGTTCTAATACAGGTAATTATTTAAAATGGCCGTCACTCAATTTTCAGACCGAGGCACTCTAAAATAGAGTGTAGTTAGGGTCCCCCATGAATAGTGTATGAGCTAAGTTTCGAGACACCGCTGCTAGTCCCCGAGGTGTTATTTCGTGCCTTCGTCGAACTTCGACGAAACCAAACGATGGAACCCGCGTCTGACGTACCATCATGGTTTACGGTTCTTAAAAGGGTGGACAAAATTCTACGGAATATTTTTGAATAAAGATGAGGTTGGTGGAGCTTAAAGGTGGTCTATTAAAGCCTTTACTCGCTGTGACGAAAACAATATAAATTTTCTTGAACTACTAAATAGAAATGAAAAAAAAAAACAAAATCGATTTCGATTCGAAATATGGCTGAGCTTTAATGTGTTTAGACAACTATTGTGTATTACCCATATTTGCAAAATAAAAGTATTTTCTTGTCTATTCTAGTCTAGTCGACTTTCTTCTACTGTTATAACCACGGAATAGAAAAAAACACGTAAAAATGCCCGCACGTGTCGCAATTATGCGGAAAATATTTAAAATAATAACAACCTTCGTCTTTTATAATAAGTCTTAATTTTGCATGAACAACAAATTTGAACAACCACAGAAAAAGAAGGGTAATAAACGTTTAAGCGAAAAAATTAAAGGTAGTTAATTTATAAGGCCGGCAGTGTATTACAAAACTGGTTAAATAATATCTTTAAAAAAAATTGAGGGGTAAGAGGGGGTGGGGTTGTTTTCTGGTTTTTATTTATTTATTTATACTTCATGCACAAAGGTATAGTCAGGAACATAAATATGTAGGTATACAGATTGCATAATTCAAAAGCAATATTCTCTTGAAATAACTATTTTAACTTATAGATAAAACCTATTTTATAGCAGTTTTTGATAAAATATTGATAGCACACGTCAGAGTCCAGAACAAGAAAGATGCATAGAAAAAAAGAAAAGATTGACATGAAGTAGTGCACGTAGATATTAACTAAGGAGGTTTTGCGTTCAGTTCATTTTCCATCAGTTTTGGATCAAAAATATACCCTATTCGTAACCCCATAACATTTCAATCAATAGTTTAGGAGAAAATCAGTTTTTAATGAGACCAACTGTTTATATGTTTTGCTGGCTTAGGCATTCTCTACCAGTCAACTCAGGGTGGTGAAGAGATAACATGGCCGGTGCATAAAAAAATATTAATAATTTAAAAATTCAAAGATTTAAACTACACATACATAATTATATCTTGTACATTATTATTACTTGGTATCGATAATATTATTCTATTAATGTGGTCATTTACCGAAGAAAAAAACATGTAATGTAAAAATGTATATGTATTACTGAAGTCTCCACATTCGCGTAACGGATTAATAGTCCTTCTGAAAAAAAAAACGAAACAATCATGTGGCAGTATTAATGTACCAAAAGAAATAATTAAAATTAAAAAAAAATAGGAGATTAAAAATAGCTTTTTTACAAAAAAGACAACCGCCTTCAAAAACCAAAAAGAGCAAATACAAATTAAGTGAACTACAATCTCGTGATTGTATTTGGTTTTGAATTTGTATTTGTTGTTTTATTTGTTTTGTCGTTTCGTGCTATACTTACTCGTGTCAATACAACACGAAGCGCGTTGTGGGTATTCGATTTTGAATTTGTATTTGCTTTTTTGGCTTCACTGTCAGTGTTCCGCACGGGCTATCTGCCTTTTGTTTCATAATCTGAGCTATAGATCATACAAATGTTGGATCTATGCGGGAATCGAACCCGCGTCACACAGCGCAGCAGTAAATCGCTCACCACTGCGCCAACCGTGTCGTCAACAATTATGAGTACAACGACCGGTTTTCCGGTTTTCAGTTTTTTTGCTTAAAGCTTGCATGTGTGTCTGTATAGGTATTTACTCAAATCTTGCGATTCACTATATATTATTTTTAAACAGGATGAAATTGAATTTATGAACAAATTTTTAAGGAGTGACTCAGACCATGGGTGTGATTCTGTAAGACCTCATTCCAAACTTCGAATCTGAATCCGCTGTGAGTTTCTTGATTGGCATTCTAAAAACTCGGTTGATATAATTCGAATTTACACTAGCGCCACCCTTGCGAACGTGTGAGCGAGTTGAATTAAATTGACAGGGAGATTTTGACAGTTATAGTATGAGATGACGTAAGAAGTGACATTCTGTAAGGTAATTTCCCCGTAACTTCGACGCTCACATCGCACTCGAACCCGATTCAAAGTGTCAAATATATCAAGGTTATTTTGAACCTTTTGCGAAATAAGAATGAATAGTGATGTGAAATGCGAGTTGTTGTTTGAATTTTACAGAATCGACTTACATGAACCTGATCAACTTTCATTATGGGACCAACTCAAACAGCGCGAAAAAAAAATCTGCTGTTCCGTGCAGAAGTGCAATAAGTACTCGGCCAAAATGTATGGAACAGCTGTTTTTTCTCATGAATTCAATTTCATCCTGTATTTAGCCTGTACTGTCCCACTGTAGGGCAAAGGGCTCCCTCCATTAATTCCATCGGTCTCGTTCCTCACTATACAGGTAATAAAAACTTACATGCCGTCCAAAAAACGCCCACTTCTCCTCCTCTTCTGAAGTTACTTTTGGCATGAATTCTGCCATATCTGGAGCATCTGGATCGATCCTTATATGGTTGAATTGGTCCTGGAAGCAAAAATAATAGGTTACCCTACCTTGCGGTTTTTTCTTGTCTCGTAGGTATCTGGCCCTTTGAAGCATGTAGAGAAACATCTCTCGCATCTAAGGGCTAGCTAGAACAGCATATGCTCGAGTTGTTCGTTAAGTGATTTTTGACAGCTTAATTATTAATTAAAATGGACTAAAATACATCCTGAATAGGGTTGACAATTGTGTGTACAAGACATAAATAATCCTTGCACACAATTAAGGATTTTTTAACCGTATTTCTATTTTTAAACGACTTCAAAAAAGGAAGAGGTTTGCAATATTGCTTTTTTTGTATTGTTGTTTCCGATTACTTGAAAACGCCTGGACCTATTTGGAAAATTCTTTCTTAGTTTATAAGAGTAGACTTCACATGGTCCCATACAAATTAAATCGAAATTGATTTAGCATTTCTGAAAAAAACCGACAAAATCTCAAAAAATGTACATAGATAAAGTTTTAGTTTCATCTTTGAAGGACTTTTTGGGTGTTGAGACGATATTACAAAGTGGAACATAAAAACCTTTTAGAAAAAATGACAATCTCCTTTAAAAACTAAAAAGGGATAAATAACTTCAGCACAGAACACACATGATTTTAGTTTCGGAATTGATGTCAGTGAAAACCCCTTTCGAACAAAAAAGAATTTAGCAAATCCTTCTATGATGGAGTTATGCCCGAACATGCATAAAAAAAATAATAAACATCCAGATTGGTAACCTCCTCCTTTTTGAAGTCGGTTAAAAAACTAATAGGTATTTGAAACAAAAATAATTACCCCATGTAAGAACCATCTTAACGGGTCACGATGTTCGTTTTCCTGAGTCTCTCTTGATTCGTCGTAATCTGAACCGATGTAGGGCTCATCGTGTATAGATGGTTTTATTTTTATTTTCAAAGGCTGTACCTTGCCTTGCCGTAGTCTGTTCTTCTTGATAACGTCTGCAATATTCTCTAAGTCGACGTACGCGTATTGATACTGTAACGTTATTTTAGTTTTGTATTAATATTACACAAACTGGTTATGCGGGTCTGGATTTGATTCCGAGATCCGGCAAAGCGGTGGATTTACCAATAGCAATTTCTTAGAAGCAGGGAGTTTGGAAGTGGATGGTGTGTGACACCTCTGGGCTTCGGAAAGTACGTAAAGCAGCTGTCATCTTTGACAGTAATAATTATTACAGGTTGTCAGATGCCCGAAAATCGGACCACCGGTCTTATCAAGCGGTAGCGTGTTACCCAGTAATTGGGTTGCAGTCGCTGCGTGCAAAATACTGATACTCAGCATATCAGTTCTGGTAGTAGAATCCGGTTAGACTGGTAGCCGATCCCCACATTGTGGGAAAAAGCTAGGCAAAAATTCTTTCACTGGTAGGGAATTACACTATTACTTAGTGCTACATGACAAGAATATCATTAAGTACCTATACTAAATCTAAGCCTGATTGAAATCTGATCAATGTGTCATAAAATTACGTGAATTAGCCTTCAGATCTGGATCGGTTGATCCGGATTGTTATTCGTAGATCTTTGGCAGTCGATAAGGGTAGTCAGAAGCCAGAAAGTAAAATAACTGAGTTGTTGAGGTCTGATAGGCAATCGCTCCATGTGTAATACTTGTATTCAGCTGAATCCGTTTGGACTGGAAGCCGACCCCAACATAGTCCTAGTCTTAGTAGGCTAGCTTAGTAGTGCCCCTACCCCCTGGCCCTAGGCTACTTCCTAGCCTTACCCCAACTATGATGAGCTCTCAGATCCGGAACCGTGACCAGAGTGCGAAAATCGAACCTCTTTATTCACAACGCTTATAGCCACATTTTAATAGCTCCCAAGCACGAAATAACTGACAAGTCAATATTGAGGTTATTTTACTGTCAAATCTGATTAATGTCAACACTCACCGCAGATATTGGTTTTCGCCTCTTCTTTAGTCTGAAATAATTATTGTAAGGACGAAATAAAAATAAGAATTATTTTTTAAACATCGTCAGATTTAGAGAACATTTGTCAATTTACTTATGTCATTGCGTGCTGAGGCATAATAACATAAATAAAATAACAATGAGTAATCAGGAACTTATTCGTCAGTCCAATAATGGGTGATCGCGCTGGGCCCACAAGTTTGAAGGACGGTCAAGAGTGAGGTGCAGCGCAGACGACAGACTATTCGTGACGCACTTTTTAGTCTGTGAAAATAGAACCTATGCAATTATATGCAGTAACGCACACGACGCGCAAAAAGTTCGGCGCACAAAAAATTCTCTATTTCTTCTTCTTTTTCTGTACTTCATGTACAAAATAATACTTCGCGATCTCTGCACGATTTCCATAGCGTCTAGCTCTGCCGACAGAATGATCGAAGATGTGCATCGTGTGCGTTGAGTCTGTGAAAAATCCGCGACCGACTTTTTGCGCGCCATGCAGACTTTTTGTGCGACGCAGACTCGATCGCACAAAAAGTGTGCCGTCTGCGCAGCACCTGAATCGGTGAGACCACGAGAAATTGTAAAATTACTTGTCGACCCACCAGTGAGTTATCGCGGCAGACCCGCGAGTCTAAAATATTATGAATGAATATTTCCAATTTGGAAATCGATTGAACTTACTCAATACTTCATAAACACTAATTTAATGGATTAAAAGGTAATATAAGGTTTTCATTTATATGTCAAATATTTACACAAAGGGTCATTGTAGCAATACAAATAACATACATTATGGGACGAGATCTGAAATATGGAAAAAGAATCGGCTATTACCTAATAAACTTTAATACCTTTACGAAACAGCTACTTGGTTTTAAGACCCACGGACTAGAAAAAAATAGGCAGTCATGGGGACTTCTGATAGCAGTGAGAACTTAAAAGTTTGGAAAAACTGGCTTCATCGATATGAGTGGCGTGGAGTCCTTCTTTTTCTAGTCAGTGTTAAGGGGCTATTAAACGACTTTTACAGATTTTAAACTGACAGTCACGTCAAAATGTGCAGTGTAAATTATTTGAAAAAAATATATGTTAAACTAGAACATTCTTTTAATCATTTAGTATATGAATATTTTTTATTATATTCATATTAAATAGTTTAATTAACTCGTGAAGTTGTGTCTGACGCGGACAAAACATTGACAATCACACAAAATCTACCAAGTATAATTAAACGAAACGTACACCATCTTACAAACAATTTTATTATCTATCTTTTAGTATACACGTTTTTTGTTTAGTTAAAGAATGCTACTGTTATTTAATTTTTTCGACTAAACTTGGAGAGTTTTGGACGCAGAGAATCGCATGCGCTGCGTCCAATACTCTCCAAGTTTAGTCGAAAAAATAATAATAACAGTAAAAAAGAACAGTAGTATTCTTTGAGAGCTTTAGACGCAGCGCGCGCTTTAAAGCCCGTCACACACTTAGCTATAATATATACAGTATGTTAATTAACGAAAGACCCTTCCCTTTAACCGGTAATACTACATCGTCCATAGATACCAGAAAAAATATTCCCATCAAAAATAAAAAAGTTTTTATTTTTTAAATGTCGGATACGTAAAAGATACACTGTACATTTTTGTTTTTTATGCTTATTTTTTTTTTATTGATTTATTTTTTACAATCTTTAATGGTGTAGATTAACTAGTTCAAGTGCACGCCCTCTGTTATTTAACTTGCTGTATATTAATATATCATCGTCTTCCTGCCTTTTTCATCTTACTTGGGGTCGTCGCAACATGTTTTCTTCTTTCATTCCGTTCTGTCAACTGTCATGCTTTCACTGACTCCCTTTTCATTCACATCATTCTTCACACAATTCATCCTTCAACATCAATTCATATTAATATGATGGCTGAGTGGGTATCACCGTCATCATTTAGGTTCGGTGGTATTGAGTGATCGTCAAATACTTACAATTAATCTAGTTAAACCACAGAAATCATTATCTATGAGTTAAACCGATAGTTTCGTTCTAGACGAGTGTTCTACTTGGTGTTTCGAGCAAAAGTGAGCTTGGCACAGTCTCCACTCTCCAACACAGCTCTGTTCACGTGCAGCCTTCCAACTGACAAATTACGTCACGGCGTTTACCATTTCTTCTGTACTTTAATAATCAACTGAGTAACTAATTCTTTTAACAATATCGTTTTCCACGACATACAAGTATATTAACATACCGTACTGTAATATATATTCTAGCGGGACACGGGGACGATGCGAATATATTTAACCTTCATTTAATTTTATTAAGTCGGCCGAGAATTTGCACGCGTTTTGTAATAAAAGGTGTTCTGATTTCAAAATACAGTAATAAAAAATATATCATAATATGCCTAGTTATAACCTAAACTAATATAATATTATGGGTTGGTGTGTGACGGTCTTAAGACTATTATACAACGTTAGTATTTGTTGAAACTGAACCTCAAAAGGGGTCATTGTGTCAGGAACGTACTTTTATTTAATAGTTATACAGAAATTAAATTAGTTTACCTGGCTTTTACTGTTGGTTTAATTTCTCGTATCCTCTGTAGATATATAATATAGAGCTGTGAACGTAATTATTATTAACTTTGCTTACTACAATAATCTATGTTTAGTTTCAAGAAAAAACAGTAAAAAGGAGTAGTAAAAAAGATATTTTAATTACCCGAGCCAAGTCGTCTTCTAAGCTAAAAAATAAAAATAAAAGTTTATTGAGAATAATATTTATAATAGTTTATATTAATAAAAACCGGCAATAGGATTCGGGAAGGAAAAAATACCGTTTTCATACCCATTTAGGCTTCCATTGCATATATATAAAGAAACTTAATAAGTAATTATTTTATTCTTTCACTTGGTATATAAGTGGACAGGCATTATTTAACACAATTCCTTCGATAGCTTTGATAGCTGTGACATTCGGACAGACGAAGTCAGACCGTAAGGGTGCTTTTTTTTTATAAAATAGAAAAATATAATCTACAACTATTAACCAACCGATAACCGCCTACCTTTTCAAAGTAAATTATTTTAAACTACTCGGGTTAGTGCATATACAGGGTATAAAGTGATCTACTGAACTACGGGATCAACTTTGAAAACGCAACCAAGTCAGCTGTTCCTATAATTTTTGTCAAGTTATGGGAACATAATTTACTTTCTATCAGTTATTCACATTAAGCGATTGGTTTTGTGCGTTCAGGGATCATATTATAACTATTAAAACCATCATTTTACTGTTGCGAAAAAAATGTTATAGGCACCAGCATATCAAGCCATACCAAACTGTCAAATTTTCCCAATTAAATATAAACCTTATTCTTTTGTAATCAAGTTGAAAATCTATCAAAAAAAAGAAAGATTTTTGTCACTTGATGTGCTATGCTCTGTACTATTATAGGTCATATACGGTATGTAAAAAGTCATTACATAGCCGTTAACTACGCATATTGCACAACATACTAAATAACTTTGATCATCCCTTTTTACGGATTTTTTATTGTAGTGTGAAAAATCACTATCTGTGGTAGCTAACGGGTGCATACAAAGTACAGAAGGCTTACAAGATTCGAAAAAACGTGAAACAAAATTTGACAACACGGTTGGCGTACTGAATAAGCGATTGGCTGCTGCGCTGCGTGTCGCGGGTTTGATTCCTGCACGGAACAAATAATTGTATTGCCTACAGATAGTTGTTTTGGGTCTGGTTGTTTTGTGCGTGTGACTTTATATGTTTGTTAACGCACCCACTGACAATACAGGAGAAAACACTAGTGTGGGGAACCGTTTAATATATTTTTTTTATTTAGACCTTTGATATCTCCATAACCAGGTGTTCCCCAAGTATAGTGCAAAACAAAAAAAAAATGATCGAAAAGATGGGAAGAATACGCGACTCTCGGCTTCGTCAAGTGTTTATTAACACCAGGTATACCTCAATTTGTTGCAAACAAACCTACAACACGACTTCACGAGTCTCGGTGTTTGTGCATGTGAGATTTTCTATAGGAAATATAACCTGTAATGAATTAATAAAAAAGTACCTACTTGTTAAATAATCTTCTTTTGGGATAAGGTACTATTCCGGTTTTGATTTTTGGGTTGGTCCTCGGGAAATACAACCTAAGGATTTAACAAGCAATCAAAATAAAGAATAATCGGTATTAAATAATTGAATTATCCTATCTCTAGGGGAAAACGTAGTCTTTGTATTAAACCCACCAATTATTATACTATATACTATTAATAATATATTATGGAGTTAAATAAGTATATTGAGCATTGTTTTAAGTCCAAAATACATTAAAACCCGGTTTACTTTCGATTTTCTTTAAGCAACCAAACTGGATCATGTGTACAGAAATTAATAAAAAATTGACCTTTTAAAATTACGAATAATTTAGTGTAGTAAAATGTAGTTTTTTTTACCTCTCATAGATAAATATATATATATGATTTATAACAAAAAAAAGACTCATTGAAAAACTCTTACGTTTTATTTATGTCTAACTGAAATGAACAAAAAATAAAACACTTTTTAAAATATTTTTAACAACAAGGCTAGTTCTTTATTTAAGAAAGCATTGATGTAATAATAATGTAAATATTTGCATTGTATTTAGTATAAGTCTGATGACACCTGAAATGATAATAATAAAGTAATTTCGACCAGATGCTGAAACCAATACAGTCTACAAACTGCATAACTTCTGGACAATTTATAACAGGTTTGAATTCACTACACAGGTCACAATAAAAAAATGGCCTTTATATAGTCTTATCGAGTAGGGAAACTGAACTTTTAATTCGTAAACAAACCGAGTTTGAACTCGTTGGATAGGTCTTGATGAGTGGTTGATTGACAGACGGTGAAAAAAATCCAAAGGTCGATTCTACAACTTAAAAACGTTCATAATTTAGTCGCCTTTTCACTTCAGACACAATCAATGTCAAAAAGTGTAGGTGAATAAGAGCATTTTTGCCAGATTGAGACCAACCGTTGTACGAAACCAACATTAGTTTAACGGAGACTTAAAATTGATGCTGATACTTTCTTTTTGATACAAAACGTAAGCGATGGAATCAATTTTAAGTCTCCGTTAAACTAATGCTGGTCTTGAATTTTACCATTCACCTAACCTAACCCAAATGATTCACCAACAATAGAGGGGATCTAGCGCTCGGCGCTTGCTTCGCTCGCTTGCCGTCGCGCTTTTATTATCCCTGTTTTAACCTTTTTTTTTATTGTGGGGAAATCCTCATGGACTATCCCCCGTACGGGGAAGACGGCAGAGTGTGCCGGACTCTTACCGGCTAAAACCACCATGGTGTTCCTTGACTGACCTAACGGGCGTGGGTACGGGATTAACTCGCGCATGCACCGCGCCTCTGCCAGGCTATGACTATGTAGGCGGGTCCCGTCGACCTCAGTCAGCAGTCTAAACGCCGCCAATTCGTCTAGTGTGGCACTTGCGGAACACGGCGCGCCGCCTACACGGGCCTGCATCTGGGCCTCAAGTCTGCTATTACAATAGTGTCAGAATGGTCTATCATTGATTTCGTAATTGTTGATTTTGACAAGTTTGGTAATCTACTAATATAATGGCGACATTATGACTTTCCAATGGTCAACCACTGACACGCCATTAAAAGAAATGATATAGAATGGTAATCTCGTACAAAACGACAACTGAATGACTGACTTAAGCGGTAATCTGCTAAAATGTTGACAGTTCCTTTGATCAGTGACCGTCATTAGAACGTCATTGAGCAGTCATTGCTTTTAATTCGACCGACCAATGACCGACCATTATGAATTTAGCAGATTACGAACTTTTAGCAAAATGACAATGGAATCGTGTTGGAATGACGAAATTATAAAAATAGCAGACTTGGCCCCCTGGTCGAGTGGTGGACTGCCCCTAAGTCGACCACCCGCAGGCCGGCAACTCATGGCAGCCGGAGGTCATTAAGCGCCCTCCGACGCCCGGTGCGTCTTCTCCTGGAGGGAAGCGAGACAGTTGCTTCCCTCACCCTGTCTCAAAAAGAGGTGACAGCCTCCCACGCACTCTCGCTCTGGACCATCGAAAGAACAATGTTCGGGAGCGCGAGGTCACCTACACTGCTGCGGAGAGTTCACAGCGCTGCTTTGCCCAAGCTGGGTACTCTGCCAGGGTATGCTGCACCGTGTCCTCCAGGCAATCTCCACAGTGGTGGCTCACTGTTCTAACCTAACCTAAACGATTTTTCTCAGTGGTATAGTTTTAGACAACAACATGTTTTGTGCAACTCAAATTGAGATTAAAATACGATCGTACTAATTTATTAGAATTGGTTTCATGATGTATTCAATAGATAGCAGAAAGGTGAAAAGTTAAAATCTTACCGTTTCTTGGTTATTTTTCTGACCATCTGGAAGAGACTAAAAATAATCATAAAAATGTGTTCCTTTCTTTTCTTACCTCAAACTAATTATTTAAATATTCATCATGAACATATTTTTGTTAAATAAATTTAAGTAAAGCTACTTACATTTGGATCTATATGATATCGTTCAGTATTTGCTTCTACCTGTAATATCAATAATTTATTTATAATTTAATGTTCAATTGAAAATCATGTAATCATTCTCTTGAAAATATTCCATGCCAAAGCTCGAAAAAGCTGATGGTCCCGGCTGTAATTTGTAAATTTTTCATAGTCGTTTGTGTTATATTATTATAGACTTTCCTTGAATAAACGCTTTTTAAATTTAACCCCTATGTTTTGTAGTTTATAAACTTATTTTTTCACGACTGTACTCTGTCCAGCTGCGAAACTGTCCAGCTGAGAATCTGCCCAGTTGCTCCGGAGGGGTTTTATGGACAGTCAAAAGCCAGAAGGTCTGGCAACTAGTCATCATTATCGTCATCTACCTAGTATATTGCTGAACACCAGTGATTCACATGGAGCGACAGTCTGTCTGACCTCAACTACCCAGCTATTGGGTAACACGATACCTCTTAGTGAGACTGCTTGTCAGACTTTCTAGGTTCTGACTACCCAGAACAACGGTCAATGGTCTGAAATGATAGCTGGGACCAACGGCTTTATCTACGTGTACTCCAAGGCACGGTGGGGTCTCGATATGAAATGGGTGGTCCACAAACGGACCGCGGCAAGCGTAATTTTACCGTGACCGATCTAACCGTACTTACTTAGCTACGTACCCCTCCACCATTATGATTTATATACGAGTATGATAATTAATTACTCATTACCTTGGTTATTAGATTATTTTTTTTATTAGCCTGTTTTTGTGTCCCACCGCTGGGCAAAGGCCTCCCCTTTCTCCTTCCAAACTTCCCGATCGTGTACGATCTTTGCTCACGTTAGCCCCGCAAATATGGTCAGATCGTCACACCACCTTTGTTTCGGTCGACCTTGGCGGCGATATCCTACTTCAGGTGTCCAGTGAGAATCATGCCCATTTATTACTTTCTCAATTTTTGAATATAAGGAAAGTGTACTTACTTTTTGCGGAGCATATAAAGTTGCCAACTGAAATAAATGACATTTATTTTTAGCAACAGGTATTTATTATAATTACAGTAGGTACATGACCGATATAATATATTCTAAACTTATAGATTATTTTGTTTGTATGAACGCACTAATCTCCGAAATTTCTGGTCCAATACTGAAAATTCTTTCCTTAAGCTCTATACCTGAGTACTTAGACTTTATTATTATATTTACCTTAGTACTTAGACTTTATATAATATCAAAATATTAGAGAACCGTTAGTAAAGACACGAGAGCGAAGTCGCGAGCAAGAGCAAGTTATAATATAAACTAGTTTGTCACTCATACGTGTGTGACAGCCTTTTTCTAAAGTTTGATTTCTGGATTCCAAAACTTGTCAATTATTTGATCGACCACTACAACGCAACCACGAATAATCCACGTTGGATTGCGCGAATTCACAAAATCTATCAAGAAAATGTACCTAGTACTTAAAACTTCTTTTTTCATTGGTCAAGCTTACGGAACAGATAAATAGAGTCTCCTTCCTTAACCATTGTAACTCCTGAAAGCCAGAATCAACAGTGGAAACCACCAGCAGCTGAAGCAGTGAAGCTTGACGAGACCAAGAAAAAGGATTCAACTGTCTTGGATTCCGCAACGAAATGTAGGAAAAAACATATTTTCGCACTTAGGTAAATTGTAGTTAATAATTACTGATATAATAATGTAGAGTTATTTTAACTTAAATATTTAGTTAAAAACTTATTCATTTAAACAGATTGAAATTAAAAAAAAATGCGTTTTCATTTTCTTACCTCTGAATCTGATAAATATGGTTGCACGTATTCAGTCGTTCGTTCTTGGTTATATGGCTAATGTAAATGACAAAATAAAAATAATAAATTAAATTGACGGGGACTAGATAATCGATGGGGAAGAAAGGTTCTCGAGTGGCGACGACAAACCAGAAGACGCAGCGTCGGTAGGCCTCCCACCAGATGGACCGACGACATCGTTAAGGTCGCGGGTAACCGGTGGATGCAAGCGGCAGGTTTCCACTCGTTGTGGCATTCTATGGGGGAGGCCTTTGTTCAACAGTGGACGTCTTCCGGCTAATGATGATTATAAGGACAAAACTTAACAAACAGTTTGTCATCTATTTACAATTACAATAAAAACGTTGCGTCAAAACTGCATATTGAATATTTAAAAAGCATAAATCAATTATAAAAAAACGTTTTAGAAAACTAGCTTTTACTGATGCTGTGTACATAGTTGTTGCCACCTAGTATTAGAAAGAAAATGTACTTATCAAGACAAATGTAACAAGTCTAATCACGGTATGGTTGCTGTAAACTGTTGAGGAGTTGGGTTGATTGCAGATAGTCCTGGTAGCAGCATCAGATCCAGCTTACCATAATATTGCATTGTCATCACGTTTCTGCATGACTACCAAATTTCAACCTAATCGGGCTACGGAAACCAGTTCAAAATTCAGTTGCAAATTTTGACCTAAACAAACATACATACAAAAATTGTAAATTTAATTTTATGTGTGGGAACAATTCTGACACCATAGATATAATGAATTCTTGTATGTTGGCTTGTGTGTAGGTATGTCATGATTAAACACCCCCCATTTGCCAGATATGTTTAGCCCTAGGCAGGGTGTCAGCCAATTGCTGACTGGGTACTACTGGGTCCAGAGTTAGGGCGTCTACAGAAAACTCTTTTTGGAAAATTGCACGATCACACCTTTCAGCAGTTGCACTTACGACCATTAGACCAGACTAGGTTCACTTGAAGGACTATGATGTATGTTCGATACTTATTTACTTAGGTTACAATTAGCAAGTCCACTTGAGCAAATCCGAGCGCACTGCTTGTTAATATGAACTCAAATAGCCAAGTAACCATGGTCGTTGAATTTACTTGAAGTTTACTTAGAAACCGATGGATGTTTTCAAATCACTCCATATTATAAAACAAAGTCCTCCGTCGCGTCTGTCGTTCTATACGCAATAAACTTAAAAAAACCGGACAAGTGCGAGTCGGACTCGCCCACCGAGGATTCCGTACATATTTGTAGGTACATATTCATCTTCTATACTAATCCATACCTACTATCCATACTTTAATCATCCTAATGTTAAAAAAGTTTTTTCAAAAAAAAGAAAACCGCCTTCAAAAACTAAAAAGTGATAAATAACTTTAGCACAGACCACACATTACTTTACTTTCAGAAGTCGGTGGCGGTGGCTTTGTGTTTGTTGTTTTGTATTGCCACCGACTTCCGAAAGTAAAGTAATGTGTGTTCTGTGCTAAAGTTATTTATCACTTTTTAGTTTCTGAAGGCGGTTTTCTTTTTTTTGAAAAAACTTTTTATTTTTTGCTTTTTAGTGTTGCCTTAACATCCAAATCCATTAAGAAACGGCAACACACTTAAAAGAGATTGTAAGTCCTCCAGTGATTGAAGAAACTAAAACGTCGTCTCAGTAAGTTTTTTTGGGAATTGGTTGATTTTCTCAAAAAGGGCTGTACCAATTTTGATAAAATTTATATGGGACCTTTTCGGGATAAACCCCTTTCGAATAAAAAAAGAATTTTGCAAATCCGTCTGTATATAACAGAGTTATGCCCGAACATACATAAAAAAAAAAAAAAAGAAATATAAACATTCGAATTGATAACCTCCTCCTTTTCGAAGTCGGTTAAAAATGCGTGTTTGCGACATAAACGGCCGTATCTTTTTTTCAAGTTAACATAGAGGGTTGATTTTTTTACAGCATCAAGGGACCGTAGACTTGAGTATATGGCTTTAATTTCAACTAGATACCTACCTCCACGCGTTCCCGAGATAAAGGGTCTTGACAGACAGACAGACAGACAGACGGACAACAAAGTGATCCTATAAGGGTTCCGTTTTTTCCTTTTGAGGTACGCAACCCTAAAAACTACCTTATTCCTAATGGATTTTCATGCATGTTTCATCAATAGACAGAGTGATATATGAGGATGATATAGATGTATAATTTGTTAAGATTTTGTGAAAATTGGTTAAAATAATATGCCGATAATAGCCATGAGATGAGAAATCGGGGCGGGTTATGAGTAAAATTTAATTTAGATAATGGACAGTTTATTCTCTATATATTAAATTTTATTTTATTTGAAAACCTTTGTGTTTCTACGGAAACTTCACCTATATCTGACTGTTGTCTGATATCTGTTTTTGATTAATAAAAGCGTAAAACTATGAATTAAAAGTCACTGAGAATAGAGAGGCACTTAATGTTTTTTTAATTTTGTTCAGAGTTGCATAAACGCGAAAGATTTTCAGGATGAATTGATCGATGGATGGAAGGATTGATGAATGGATGTTACTCAGTCACGCTACAACAGCTATACAGTTATTTAGGCGAAAATTTATTTTAGCATAAAGAATATTTTTTATCCAGTTTTTGTGTCATATCTTTGCTCGTGACTGTACTTCTAGAGATAGAGATTAATCAGTTCTCTATTATTCTTTCAATTTTTTATATAGTTTACAATAGTAATGGGATAGTATAAAAATATAATGGAAAATTGTATTTTTTTTTGTTTTCTGTTGTGATTTGCCGGATTTAAGAGGGCCCATTCCGATCCATTTATCGTCAACGCGAAAATCATTAAAAAAAAAAATTGTTTTATGTATAAAACAATTTTCGTTTTCGTTTGTTCGTTTTCGTTTTTTCGTTTGTTTTCGAACGTAATGCCCGAAAACAAACGGGTGATTGAGAACGCGATAAAATTACAATGAACCTTGATGCGCGGCGATTTCACAAAATTTGGTAAAATTGTTTGTAATTTTGATCTCCATTATATGTGCAAGGTTTCTATGACGACGAATTTGTGCAAAAAACTGATTTCCCGACGTCTTTACTTCACAGAATTTGTTTCTCAAAAATGTTTATTTTTTAATAAAAAGAAATCTAGATAGAAACCACACGTTACCTGTGTGTTTGAAATATCGGGAGAAACGTTTTATATAGCACCACAATTTCGTATGAGCGTTTTTAAGGGAATTATAACGGGTAGGCAAATAAAAAGCACTAAGTCTCACCTCATATATGGTGCCATTTGGACCTCGTAGTAACCCAACCTACAACATTAAAAAAAAATAAGTTCACAAATAACAATAACAATATTTCACTGAGTAGGTACTTAATTTTTAGGTAGAAGACTTTGTGTTTTTATTCGCGGTAGGTATCTCATAGGCTGTTTTTAAAATACTAAAAACCTCGAAGGATTAAAATACTATCATTATAAACAGTGTCTTTTGTTTTGTGATTTCTTATTAATATTTTATTCAGATTTTCGAAACATATAAACTAATATAAATTGAATTGGCTGTAATGCCTAAATTACTTTTTAATCTAATATATAAAATTCTCGTGTCACAGTTTTCGTTCCCGTACTCCTCCGAAACGGCTTGACCGATTCTGATGAAATTTTTTGTGCATATTGGGTAGGTCTGAGAATCGGCCAACATCTATTTTTCATCCCCTTTTTTCACCCCTTTTTCATCCCCCTAGATCGGGACAGGACAACGTCTGTCGGGTCAGCTAGTAAATGTATATGAATGTTTACAAGGTAGTACTATCAAACGACAGTTTTTGTTAAAAATGTTGTTCCCTTCTGTTGGACAAACCGACAGAAGGGAACAACATTTTTAACATTTTGTCTGTTTGTGCCGGCTAATGTCCGAAACGGCTGGCCCGATTTTGACACGACTTTCACTGGTAGATAGCTGATGTAATAAAGAGTAATATTGGCTTATGTTATTGAATAAAAAAGTTAGAAAAAAAGAAAAACGCCTTCAAAAACTAAAAAGTGATATCACTTTAGCACAGAACACACATTACTTTAGTTTCGGAAGTCACTGACGGTGGCTTTGTTGTGTTGTTGTTTTGTACCACCGACTTCCGAAACTGCTCAAACTTACTTAGTTTGATGGGCAGTATTAGTTAACGGCTATGTTAAATGCGTATTTTTAGACCTTATAATTATGACAATACGTTATGAATCGGAATGTTGCACCGTGAAGAAGACTGATGTAATGGACTCGCCCACCGAGGGTTCCGTTCAAATTCGGTGATTGGGTCACCTATTCAATTACGACCGCGCATACCTCGATGATTGATTACTTACTTTAAATAAAGACTATGTTTTTTATTATTTAATTACAAATGAATAGTTTTTAGACTTTATCCTGTACTTGTAGTATAAGACGATATTACTTGCCAAATTTCATAGTTCTAGGTGAACGAGTACCCTCCTTATTCATTTAGATTCCCTTGAGAGTGTCGAAATATACGTTTTTTGCGACATAAACGGCCATCATTTTTTCACGTTAACTTAAAAGTTTGATTTTTTTGGTTAGTCCCGTTATGTACTAGTCCCGCTTTGCACGACTCGAAAAATACCTAACGAAAAGTTTCGCTATGCACGAAATCACAATCGCGGGCAGTGATGACGAAAACTGTTACAGTGTAATATTTTATTTAACCATTTAAACAGTAAAATAAGAAAACCTAGTATGTAAATATACTTATTACGTTATCCTATTCTAAGTAATCATTAAATTCAAGCTTTGCGCTTGTTTTGAGATGCATGTGGCGAAATGGTTTTTTAAGGGTTACCATAACAATGGGTCCTTTTACATGGCAAGCGACATCGCGGCAGGCCCAGGCGGAGATGGCGGGATGATCTAGACTCTTTTGACTAAGACTGGTCTGTAATAGACCTTGACAGAGAGAAGTGGAAGGAGAGTAAAGAGACCTTTGCCCTGCAGTAGGAAAGTATAGGCTGCAATGAACCCTGCTGCGACTCATTACCTAGTTCTTCTCTTTCACTTTTATGTAAATATTATGACTTTGAGAACGAACTTTTTACTGACGCTCTTATATAATTTACTAGTTTTCTGCCCGAGATTAGACTTCATTTATAATAATCTGTTCTTTCAGGATTTCAACTATATGTGTAACAAATTCTATTCCGATTCGTCCAGCCATGTGTAACAACTTTCGCATTTTTTGTAATATTAGTTAGATATTACTAAAAAAATAATTCAAACACTTTTCTTTACAGCTGTACCTTCCATTGTTTAAGTGGAATCGAAGAATTTCGTGCATAGCGAAACTTTTCGGTAGGTATTTTAGTAGTCGTGCATGGGACTGTAGAGTATATGGTTTTCATTTCAACTCGATACCTCTAGGCGTTCCCGAAATAAAGGGTATTGGCAGACAGATGAACGGACAGACATACAGACGAATAACAAAGTGATCCTATAAGGGTTCTGTTTTTTTCATTTGAGGTACGGAACTCTAAAAAGTTTGCATGTAATGTTGAAATGGATATGTGGAGTAACCAGAACCGATAAGGTATGATGAGTATATTAGAGGAAGTTTGAAAGGGGGTTAGAAAGGGTATCGTTTGTCTTGGTACTCGTATGGGCATGTGAAGAGAAGAGACGAATCGCATGTGACCAAAAGAGCTATAAATATTAATTTGGATGGATGAAGAGGGAGAGGAAGGCCAAAGAAAAGATTGTGTGAAAAATGATATGAATGAAAAGGGAGACAGTGAACGCATGCCGGTTGACAGGACGGAATGGAAGAAGAAAACATGTTACGCCGACCCCAAGTAACATGGGATAAGGGCAGGACCAAGAAAGATTAGCTTCGCCTGTAACTGTAGCTAACTGAGTACCTAATAAAATCTTGGAAGTCAAAATTAACCAACTTCTAATTATTGCTATCGATTTGAAACTTTGAAAAAGTCAAGGGATCAGCCAGTCTGGTTACAGTCTAAATAGCATCATGTTATTATTTATCTATATTATATTGTCAAAAAATTATGGATTCGTAAGAAAAAATACACGAACGAAGTCGCGGGAAAGTGCTAGTTTTTAGTATAATGTACTTTTGGCCCTGTATTTTAGTAACTTCCCCGTTGGTCGTATGGTTATATGATCGACTGCTGAGCTCGGAGTTAGTCAGAAAAGTGTTATTGAAATTTTCCATCAGGAATTTATCAGTAGCAACCCAGACTTGGAAGTTGGCGGTGTAACACCCTTGCACAGACGCCAGCACCTCAAGCCATACCAAACTGTCAAAGGACAATGCCAAAAACTCTATAGAACTTTGCCCCACTCAATAAAAGTCATGTGCAATATGTTGCATCTTACTGTTTATTTATTGCTGATAAGTAAACATTAGTCTTAGTGACTGTAGAATCTGCGGTTTCCGTTTAAATCTAAGAACAATAATGACATTGATTATAGGTTAAATTGCATTTTAGGTAAAATTGGTTTGTATTTTGTGGGTAATTATTTCGTAATCCGCAAGTTCTAAAGAAAAACAATTTAGTATAGAAGGGTTCTATATAAATTACAATTATTTTCATTAATTTACTTTTTCTGTACATGTGTTACTTTTTCTGTACATGGGTGGGGCAGGATCTGGCATTGTCATTTTCCTAATTGAATATGAAAATTATCATTTTGTGTTAAAGTTGAAAATCTATAAAGGAAATTTGATGAATTGGTGTAGCTTGATGCGCTGGCTTCTGTATTTCTAAAAGCAGGTAAAGCTGTTCTCTATTTCTCATATTACTTTCTAATGCTATATTAGACATCAATGACATTCGGTGAAGGAAATCATCGTGAGGAAACCTGGTCATAAATTAACATTCGTCTAAAATCACCAATTCACCTTGAGCCAGCATGATGAAGCTCGTTCCTTCTTTGCGAGAAACAAGGCCTTAACCCTCCAGTTGGATAATATTGGGCCAGTATTAATATTTATTTTTCTAAACGACAAATCGATGATGACTTTAATAATTCAGAGTACAACAGAAATTACATACCTGAGATAAATATTCCTACAAAACATAAAATTTTAACTTAATATTTATAAGTAAATTGAAGGGACTCTGTGTGGTGACTTTTTCAATGTCTTGTTATAGGTACAGTAGGTCGATTCCGTAAAATTCAAACAACAACTCGCATCTCTCTTCGCTATTCACTCTCACTTCGCATAAGGATCAAAATGACCTTGATATATTTGACACTTTGAATCGGGTTCGAGTGCGAAGTGAGCGTCGAAGCTCGAGGAAATTACCTAACAGAATGCCACTTCTTACGTCATCTCATACTTTATCTGTCAAAATCTCCCTGTCAATTTAGTTCAACTCGCTGACACGCTCGCAAGGGTGGCGCTAGTATAAATTCGAATTATCAACCGAGTTTTTAGAATGCCAATCAAGAAACTCACAGTGGATTCAGATTCGAAGTTTAGAATGTGGTCTTACAGAATCACACCCCTGTCCTTTACAATGATGTCAAAAAGACCTACTTACGGTTATCAATATTGCTACACATATACCTACTATAAGTGAAATCTTGCAATAGGGCTTAATTATATTTGTTTGTGTTCATAATTTTCTCTGGCAATAGCTGTAAGTTTTTCTACATAAAATAAAAAGTAAAATAAATGTAATTGTATCACGTATTTTATCTACGTTTTATGGTTAACTGAATTTAAAGCGCCATTTTCAGGGGTCTACTACTAACCAAAAACTATCGCTACCCGTATACACACTACACTTATTGCGGCGACTGTTTCGCCTTGCTATTAAATTCTCACCATGATGATATAAAAAATAGTTGGCACAGTGGATGAAGATGTCGAGACTATCGCCACGATATCCTCTCCCTTTCAGATGGCGTCTAAGACATAGTGAAAAACTGTTATCGGGTTTTTCTATCAGAAATTTCTCAGAAGCGACCTGTGAGTTTGGAAGTTGGTGGTGCAACGCCACCGTTCCTGATATCTCCTCCGTCGTGTCGGTTTGTCGTCCCACCGCACTATGAGAGCAAGGAAAGTGGGAGTGTATCTGTGTTTGCGCATACACTTGTGCATTATCATCTCTTGCATACTTGGCTAGACTACATTAGGAATTCCGTCGAGACAATATTATTTATTTAACATTAGGTACTAAAATCGTTGTTTTCTATCCAACAGCACATTGAAGATGTTTGTAAATTTTACTAATAAGTAAGTATCAATGACGACACGGTTGGCGCAGTGGCTGAGCGATCGACTGCTGCGCAGCGTGTTGCGGGTTCGATTCCCGCCCAGGGTAAACATTTGTGTGATGAGCACTTGTGTTTGCCTTGTGTCTGGGTGTTGTTTATCTATATATGTACGTATTTACAAAAAAAAAATGTATTTGTGTATGTATATCAGCTGTCTGACACTCATAGTACAGGGTCTCCCTAGTTTGGGGTCAGATGGCCGTCTGTGAAAGTTTCCTCCACATATTTTTATTATTATTATCATTTATTCATTTTTTTACATATTATAATATATTTTTAAATATCAGTAAAAAAAAAATAAAAACATTTAAAAATATAAAAAATAGTAGCCCACCGGTATCGGGAACAGGGTCCAAGCTACCGGTGGTCAGGGCTCCTGAGAGAGGAATCTCCTGACTATACGCGCCGTGTCCAGGAGTACCGCTTTCTGTATCAAGCCCTTGATCCAGCTGCCCAACGAGAGCCTCCTTAGGTGTTGGTCGAGGCTCTTGGAAATGAGTCCATTGGCCGTAACGACTATCGGCACAATGACTGCGGTATTCACATCCCACATGTCGACAACCTCGCGAGCCAAGTCAAGATACTTGATTTGTTTATCTTTCTCGGTTTTCACGAGGTTCTCGTCATGCCGAACCGCTATATCAACAATCATTGTGCGACGCTCTAATCGATCTATCACCACTATGTCAGGTTTATTGGCAACAATAGTCCTGTCAGTGATGATAGATCGATCCCAATACAATGTGATGTTGCCATTTTCGAGAACTGGGTCGGGCACATACCTGTAGTACGGTACTTCCGATTCCACAAGCCTGTATTTTAGAGCAAGTTGCTGGTGGATAATCCTAGCTACAAGGTTGTGTCTATTGTAACAATTCTGATAGTTTAAGAGAAATAAAAGGCTATGCAGAATTGTACGTATTGAATTTAATAGCTCTCACACGAAAGTTAAAATGTGATGAGTATCAAAAACAATTGTAAGTATAAAAGTTAGCACTGACCTAAACGCACTAAGGTTAGGCAGTATCCAGGAGGATTATGATCCACAGCCTGGCCGGCGTACAGGATCGGCCGAAGAGAAGACTGACGCGATCAGCTCGGTGACGGAGATCACCCAGGCTTGCAGACTGGTAGACTTCAGTAAGTAGACTGGTAGTCTTCAGTAACGTACGCATATGGGTAATCAGAGTGTTACCCCAGCAACTCCGAGATCTAGACTGCAGCAACGTAAGCGTAGGAACAATCAGCGTGTCCAACAAACGGCTCCAAGAACTAGACTCAGCAACGTAAGCGTATCAGCAATCCGCGTGTTTACCAAACGGCTCCGAAATCCAGACTGACCCATTTGACAGGTTCCTTTTCTGACCGCTCTTCCAAAATTCATAAAAAATCCAATTATGAATCTTCTTTCTAGAACGGTCAAATCGTTTTTTATATAGCAACGGCCAGGCTCAATAATTGTCGAATGCCATTTATTTTAGTAATTTTTATTATAATATTAGTGCGAATCAGATCTAAAGGAACACACGATAATACAGCGGGTGTTCAGCCGTTTACTATCTAACACAGACAAACAAGCTTACAAGATATACAACATAGAGGTTTTACGTTAGTAGCCGAAAACTTATTTTAGAAGAAATGTTTGCGGTCGTCAATTTGACGACTGTCACTGACAGACATGTCAAAGCAAAACATTATTTATTTTTCAGGTTTGTAAATATTAAACAATGAATGATAATTATGAAATGAAGATGATACCGGAATACAATTATAACACAGACAAAACCAGCACATATAACTGTGGGTACATTATATATTACTTATAAGATTCCAAGAATCCATACAACAAATATTATAAAATGTAGACATATCGTGCGATTAATGATTTCATGCCTATGAAAAGTAAATATAGTTTTTCGAGTTGAACCGAAACACTATACTATGCAAGTAGTCTCCGTTAGCTAGACGAGAGCACCCAGAGATAATGTGTCGGATTGATTCACCCGGCCGGTGGCATGCCCGACAAATGTCAACCGTGCCGTCCTTCACAATATACCTCCGGTAGTTGTTCGTCATCATAACTTCATCCATAATCGCACAGACAAAACCTTCGGTTTCCCCAAACAGGTCACTAAAACACAGCCAGGATACGGACGCCACAAAATCTACATCAGGCCCATGTAGGGCCCGGTAGAAGCGCCCGTGAAGCTCCTTGCTCTGCCATACCTCTTTGCGGTCATTAGTATCGAATACTACAGGTTTGCGCCAGTTCTCGTTCGCTAAGGAGAGCGGGGTGAGGCCCTTGTCCACTGAGACCACATCTCGATGCATACCCACGTCGGTTTTAAGGAAGTACTCCCTAAGACTGCATACCTCACGGTTGTGCAGGGACTTAGCATTAAGAAAGCCTCGGCGTCCGCATTTCCGTGGGATATACAGTCTCATTACCGATGACCGTGGGTGATGCATCCGATTTGCGGTCAGCAATGTACGGACCCTCCTATCCAGGGCGTCAAGTTCCGTCTGAGTCCACTTGAGTATGCCGAAAGAGTACATCAAAACCGGCATGACCCATCCGTTGAAGGCGCGCACCTTGTTTCCGCCTAATAAAAGACTATAAATTAACACTTTATTCAGGCGGCCAAAGAAGCGCTCCTTCAACGATTGTTTCATGTCGGCAGCATTGATGCCTAACGCTTCCGACATACCCAAGTACTTGTAGGTTTCGGTTGAGGAGAGGGATCTAAGACGTATGGAATCCGAGAGTTGGGTTCCCACGGATTCCATAATCTCCCCTCGCTTCACATGCATGACTGCACATTTGTCCACACCAAATTCCATCCTAATGGCGCTACTGAAAGCTTCTGTAACTTTCAGTAGCTCCATCAGTCGCAAATTGTTGGGGGCAAAGAGTTTCAGATCATCCATGTAAAGGAGGTGAGATATGACCTGACCTCCTCTTCTCAACCGATACCCTAAACCCGAACCCTCCAGCAACGTGCTTAGAGGGTTCAAGGCTAAACAGAACCATAGTGGACTTAGACTATCACCCTGAAATATACCTCGCTCTATCCTTATCGGTTCGCTGTTCTCCCGGATCTGCCGACATCCTGGATAGCGAAGGACCGTCCTCCATTGTCCCATACATGACATCAGGAAGGTGCGTAGAGCTGTATCTACCTTAAACAACTCCAACACCCTCATGAGCCATGTATGTGGCACAGAATCATAGGCCTTCTTATAGTCTATCCAACATGTCGACAGATCCCTTCGGGAACGACGAACCTGCTGGTTAATGGCCATATCAATTAGGAGTAGCTTCTTAGTACCACGAGACCCATTTCTACATCCATTTTGAGAGGCAGACATGATTGAATTTTTGTCAATGTGTTCGTTAATTTTCACTCTCAAAATGGATGTAAAAACTTTATAGACCGTTGGCAGACAAGTAATCGGCCTATAATTTTTGGGTTCCGTAGTACTACCAGATTTATGGAGCAGGTGGGTTATTCCAGTAGTTAGGAATTGGGGCAATGATCCTGACTCTAAGGCTGACTGGAACTGAGACGCTAAGCGAACGTGCGATCTTTGAAACCATTTTATCCAGAAATTTTGCAGCCCGTCCGGCCCTGGAGATTTCCAGTTAGGTAACGGACGGACTGCACGAGCTACATCTTGGGGGCTTATGGTAATTGCCCCCATTTCTAGTATTGGATCACACGCTCGCTCAACCTCCCGAGTCCAATCGCCCTCAGTGTGCCTGACAGGCACCGACCAGATGCTGAGCCAAAACGAACACATGGCAGCATCATCCGGCTGGTGCGCATCAGCCACGCCTTGGTCCGGTCGCTCCCAAGTCCTATACACCCACCTCTCATCACTCTGGAATATGCGATTCTGAGTGCACCGCTCCACTCGTCGCTTGTACCGTCGAATACGGTTTGCCCATGCACAGATCTTCTGCTTCAGGAAGTCGATACGCTCTGTGATGCAGGACAAATAATCTCGAGGATTGATATCAGTCCCCGAGAATGCCCGCCTCACAAAGCGCATCACTCTAGGGCGCGTGTTGCCCTCCCTGAAGCAGATAAGCTTGCCGATGAGTGCTCTAGCCTCACCAATACGACGCTCAATCCTGTACTGCCATGCTGGTACAGCTGGTTTTGGTCGTGCAGCTCCGTCACAGTTGGGAAATTTGACATGAGCTACACGACATGCTGCTACAGCCGCGCAGTACAAGATCGAGTGGGTATTAGCGAGGTCTTTGCTGCTGTCAAAATAATTTGACAGCTGCGAATCTAAAGCACACACCAGCGCCCTATTTTTCTTGTGCATGGGCAAACGAGGTAGTCGCGGCTTTAATTCAGGCGGTGTGGAGCGATACGCCCGGAACGCATCCTCCAAAGCACTCCTCAATTGAACATTGCACTGGGTACTCACGGATATAGTCTCGCCATCATCCTCTTCACCACCGTCGTCAGGTCGCGGCGAAGCACTGGGTAAATCTTGCGATTGTACCGCGACCGCAACCAGTGGCAAAGCAGACGTGTCATGGCTACTCCGTGATTCTAGGCGTAGTCGATCAAGTACAACGTCATCCAGCATATGGTTACGCTGGATGACCCGCACCTGATCCGACAGTCGCTGTGCCGACACGTTGACAGCTGGCTCAAGCACCTGAAACAGAGAGAGCATCCGACCACGGTACGCAGTCATGTTACTTCCCCCCTCTGTAGCCCCATAGTATGAGCGCATGACACTTTCATTAATCCACCTGCACACTTCCACCGGGAGCGGGGACCCTATCAGAGACCGGTGGGTCTCGAAGTCCCAAGCTGTCCGGCGGCCGGCGTTTTTTACCTGCTTTTCGTTTCGTATTTTCCATCGATATTATGTATTTTCCAAAGTATTTTCCATTTGTATTGATATTGTTTTGACATATTATGTCATAATAAAATTTTCATCATTTTTGTGTCCGTTCGTTGTTGTCGTTGAATTATTGGTTTTTTTAAAGATTATATATATAAGGGACCGAAAT
This sequence comes from Charanyca ferruginea, assembly GCA_947361185.1. Taxonomy (NCBI): domain Eukaryota; kingdom Metazoa; phylum Arthropoda; class Insecta; order Lepidoptera; family Noctuidae; genus Charanyca; species Charanyca ferruginea. The sequence goes on along the minus strand of OX376059.1, from coordinate 23,078,959 downwards.
AATATTATGTATAATAGGTTTCCAATGCGTTTAGTGCAGTTTTATTAATTTTAAGTGTAAATAAAATGAACAGTAAATGGTTGACGTGTAGTGTTGCCAGCGTTATTATTATTATTATTATTATCAATATTAAAATAAAACATTAATTGTAGATTACTTACTGGTTTTTTAATTTGGTCACCATATGCCATCTGTGCCATTTGTATGGTTTGCCTAAGGGCATAGAAAATTAAAAGTATATGCGTAAATCGTGTTGTGATGGTCCAGTGGTAGTCATGCATGGTTCTAAGTTTAGCGTTGTTAATGTTTATGCGTTCTAAGTTTATCCTAGACCTCACTGATATCGGCGAAGGAACATTTCGTAAGAAAACCTGGCGCCCTAGCCAAATTACCCAAATTGACAATCTACAATCGATAACGCTAATAGAAAACTAATCAAATGTATGGGAATGACGTCATCTCAACGATAAGTCGCGTGATCGAAAATCAAAAATGGATTAGGACGAGGCGTTAATTATTGTAGAAAGAAATACGATACGAAACAATTGTAACTTGGCTAGGACTACTGGGCCTGTAGACAGAATTCTATTTTGTCTACAGTCTCTAGAGCCCGTACCCGTACTCTGTATAAGAAGACTTCTCCCTACAGTGGATTTTTTTTTCAAAGGAAGAATAAGAAGGTTATTAAATAATCAAATTACTTACTTATAATTCTCTACTACCTTTTTTCTTCGCGCTATTTCTTGTTCAAGCTTACGGTACTCGCTTACTAAAGTTTCTATTGACATATCCTAAAAATGGTAAATAATCATCATTTTCTACACCGATACTGTTAAGAGGTAAATTTATAAGTTTGGATGTAGGTGGCAATCGCTGAAACTGCTTATCCGATTTCAATTTTTTTTCACTGATTTTATTGTCTATGTTTTATATAAAACCGAGGGCAGATGCTATAAATTTACGAAACTCACCCCTATTGCTATGCCTGGTGTCGATTGATCCTACGAAAAGGTATATTATTAAAAAAGTTCCTTCAAACCTTCTAAAGAGAGGACACACCTCCTGCTTTCAACTACACAGTTGAAAGCAGGAGGTGTGTCCTAGGTTCGACATTATAATCACTTTTTATGTAGACATTACAAACAATAATTATACAGAAAATTTACTTACGAGTAGTGATTGCCAATTGTAGTTTTCTGTGGGCGCGGTTAGGCTTATGAGGTCCTTTATGCAAAAATAATATCATAATATTATACATACCTAATAGGTAATATATATACTTCTAACTTTGATATTACATAATAGGTAATATCAAAGTTAGAAGTTCATATTCATAATTATTAATGTGTTGTAGTCATTGTGGACTTCTGGACTTGCCCGCCACACTATTTCCAAATCACTGCAATTCCTGTAACCCAGAATCAACAGTGGCGACCACCATAAAAGCGCCGAAACAATTAAGCTTGGCGAGCTCGTCGATATGGGTAGTCAGAAACCCGAAAGCCTGACTGCCAGTCCACCCATGAGGTATTGTGTTACCCAGTAGCTGGGTTGTGGAGGTCAGATAGGTAGTCACTCCATGTAAATACAGGTATTCAGCTGAATTCGTTTAGACTGGAAGTTGATCTTATCGTAGTTGGGAAAAGGCTAGACATAATGTTGATATCGAGAAACTTTCTTAAATATTATCCTGTGAAGTAAATTGGGTAGATGACACTACCAATGACACCAATCAATTAGCATCCATCGATTAAACTGGAAGTCGATCTTAACGTAGTTGGAAAAAGAGTACACAGTGATGATGATATATATTTATAAGGATAGGTGAGATAGTGGTCAAACGTATGCATATCAAATGATAAAAAAAAAAAAAAAAAAAATTACCCTATGATTATTAAACTAAAGTCGATTTGTATTATCCAATTATGCCGAATATTTGCACAAATACGCCATGTGAAGTGCCAGCATTAGTTAGATAGACTATTATTTTCTTTTACATTTAAAAGCATTACTCACCGCTATGTTTGGTGTTACTTGTTCCTGATCCTATTTCAAAAATAAAAAAGTACGTAAGAAAAAAATATTTGATTGGTTACTACATTATTATAAATTGAAGTCTCAAGTTTATGTACGTTCGGGTTAATCTCAAAATCTGTTCGGGTTGTTATATGGTTTTCACCAATAAAATAAGAATTATCCGTGTTACCCGTGTGGCGTCGGGTGGGTGACAAGTTTAGAATAAGATAATGATTGCTACAGCCCAATTAATTAATAATAATAAAATGCACACGAGGCTGTTTATACTCGTAAGCCTCAGATTATGAAACAGGCAGACAGACCGTGCGGAACACTGAGAATGAAGCCAAAGAAGCAAATGTAGGATGAGAATCCAGCAATGATTGTCCTGATAAGTACTCGTACATATAGTTGTTGGCGCTGGGATATGCTATTCTAGATAGGTATATAAGGCACTACTACCTTGCAGTTGATGGCACATTTTAAACATAATTGTTCTTATTACATTTGGATTTTTAACAAGACTGTAAAAAGACTAGAATCAGAAAGAACATCAGAATCAGAATCAACATCAGAATCAGAATCAACATCAGAATCAAAATCAACATCCGAATCAGAAACAACATCAGAATCATAGTTTGTAAACAAGTAGAGTTACACAGTGTGTGATATGTTACAACATTTCCGTAGGTTATCTATACGCAGTTGTTTTCGAACTAGACTGCAAAAGTCTAGAAACAAAATCAATATCAATATCAGAATCAACATCAGAATCTTAATTTGTGAACAGGTAGAGTTACACAGGCTGTGAATTGTTACAACATTTCCGTAGGTTATCTATATTTTGCCGCCACTCTACTCCACTCTGACGGGCCTGTTGGTCTAGTGGTCACTGACCCTGACTGCTAAGCCGGAGGTCGTGGGTTCGATTCCCACCCAGGACAAACTTTGTGTGATGAGCATGAGTGTTTGTTCTGTGTCTGGGTGTTTATCTATAATATGTATGTATTTATAAATTATATAAGTATGTATATCAGTTGTCTGGTTACCATAACACAAGCTCTGCTTAGCTTGGGACCAGATGACCGTGTGTGAGTTGTCCCAAGATATTTATTTATTTATTTTTTTACTCATTTCTATACTCTTCTAGAACTTGTCCCATGTATTCTTAATTTCGTTCATCTTTACAGACAAACTTTAAAAAAAAAATAGTCGTCATAATCTAAATAATAGTATGGTAAAACGCGATTTACATCATAAAAAACATACCTGTTGCCATAACTTGAAGATGTCCTCACCATTTTGTTGGTCTGCGCCTGCGCTTTGTGCCTGTTGATGTGATGGGAATTGATTTTGAAGCAGAGTATCCTGTGTTGGTACGGAAACCATTGATTCTTGAAGTTGTGGACGTGGCGTTTGTGGTTCAGGACTCTGTTGCGCTAGGGCGAACCTGTATTTATACGTATTTTATAAAAATATTTTTATTTTTAAATATAAATTAAAACAAAAATCCAGACAGACATTTTTCTGTCAAAACCTCACGGTGAATTTAAGTGATTTGAGCTTGAAATGAGCTCGGACGGGCCAATGGCTAAGTAAAAGCCATTTCTGTGCCATATGTCATCACTGGAAACACATTGGTTATTAACCCTCGTTTTCAGGCACTGTGGAAATTTTCGGTAGGAATTTCGAACGAAAAGATATTTCGTAGTTTACCGAAAGCCAAGTTGAATTCTTCGGGCGACCTCTTTGTCGAAGTTGGACCTACCTAGTTAAACAGATTGTGCAAGGTAAACATAGTGTTCGACAATTTCGAGAGTATCGTTCCCAACATTTACCGGTACATGGACTTTCGACATAATTTTGCCATGGCGGTTTTATTTCATTTACTGATTGAAATTTACGGGCGCGTTTTTTTTGTCGACGTAAAAAAGCATATACACGCATAATGAGAGTGAAAAATACTTTATGCGACCTTTCTCCTTCCGTTCCTTTATAGTACCTATTGAACATGTCTAAGGCTCAATACATAAACCACCAAAAAAATCCTTGGAATAGAGTTTTGTGCACATTGCACAGTTAACATTTTGGACATTGATTTACGTACAAACGCAAAAGACTTATTTTCCTTCGAATTCTTACTGAACGTAATGAAGAATGAGTCTAAAGTGTTCATGAAGAAGAAACCGAACAAAACATAAATGTGAAAAAGGGACCAAGTTCTATTGTAACGGGGTAGTCGGTGTCATCGTCAAAAGAGTTGAGGTCTAACGGGTGCTAAGTTCTATAGCAGTCTCTTTAATCATAGCTGTTGGAATGTACAACGTTCATCAATTAATTAAAAAAACCATTTATTACTTTCTTTAAAATCAGATTTCTAACACAGCAAGTATAAACTTGAGTGATTTAAAAGTAGCTCGAAATATTTCGTGTAAAATACCCACTCCAGTGTGTCGCTTTCCTTTTCCGAACTTGGCTGACACACGGCCGTATGTCTAGGTGAAAGTGGTAACTTACCTGTTATCATACTCGTGTTGTTTACGATCATAGTCTTGCATTAAATTTTCTTTAATAATATTATTATGATTTTTGACTTCATCTTGCTGTCTTGAGTACTTATTTTGGTTTTTCATCATTTGTTCTTTGAACATATCGTAATTGTTTATGTAATAGTCGATAGCTATGTCCTAATGATAAGAAAATTAAACGTTTTCGTTTTATAAACTGGGTTAAATTAAATTATTCTGCAATTCTTTGCATTATATATTAAGTAAAGATAAAAATATACTTATATTTAGTAACCGTTTGACGAAACCTGAACTTTTATTTAATGCCTGAAATCTCCAATCCGTCTTGAGCAAATGTTTTTTTTTTTTACTTTTTACAAGAAGAATAGCCTTTTGCCCAGCACTGGGATAGTAAAAGGCTGTTTTTTTTTTATCTTGACAAACGTAGTACGGTTACAAAAATAAATAGTTTATGATAATTTCTGCACCCTAGATAAATAAACTATAATACCTAGTTTGATATATATAGTTATATATATATAGTTTGATATAATTATGTTTGACAAATTTAAATCTTTACATATAATTATGAAATTTAAATATAAACGTCAAGTATTAAATAAAAGAAAAATAATACTCACCGATTTCACAGTAGTGGTTTCTTTATTTTGTTGATGTAACCTATATTGGATTTTACAATCTAGAGTCAAATTCAATTAGCCAGCGAAACTTCACTATCATAACGTAAGTTCATTGGTCAACTTTTATTGGTCAACGATAATGTATTATTATAATGTAATTGGTCAATACCAATCAAACCACATATATCTACACATTTTTAAATGTAATATCATTGACCAATGTCAATGATATTACATTTAAAAATGTGTAGATAAATTTACCCAAATAAGATTCGATTTTAAATAATTGCACTCTCGAATATTACCGAATATTTCAGCAGCATTCTTTGTATGACCACGTCATGCTTAAAATACTATGTGTTTGATCTAAGATTAACACAAAGGCACTAATTTGACAACGATTCAAAATCTTGCAAACTAAGTATTTTGTAAATTCCTGTTAAATTTTACGACATTTTATTCTCTGCTTATAAAATACTGCACAAACACCGAGACCCGACCTTGTCTTCTTGAGAATATTAAAATTAAAATAACAGTACCTAATTAGCGGAAAATTATTCGACTTCCGTGACACGCACAAAACAAAACGCCAATTGTACAGAACAATTTTAAAATCGCTTTTTGGTACGTTTTCTTATCACCTTTTCAATATAAATTCACCTCACATTTCTACGATTTACTAATCGTAGGATGCATTACTGGCTTGCTCTGAATCCAGAGTTCTTATTTCAAAGAATCATGGCGAGATCCATGCATTAATTTGTACTCGTATGAAAAATAAAAATCATTTAGAGAGTTCAAAATATTTTCCATAATGGATATTACATTTCCAAGAGTAGATTGATATATTTACTATATTTTTAAACCCCCGCATAATTAAAATATTTCGAAATGAAAATAACACTTTTCCGTTTCATTTCGTTGCCCATTTTGTGTTAATAAAAAATGAAAGTGTCAAGTGACATTAACGGATGTATCAAATTGGCAGACAAGTAATAATATCGTTTTCATATTATGACAAGTGTGTGGAAAAAAATAATCACTTTACTTCCCATAAAACGATACAATTTTATTTTTTTGAAACATCTTTATTTTTTTGTACAAATCCTGCCATGATCCTTTGAATGCCCAGTCACAAATTGCAAAATGAAAAAATAAAACAAAAGAAAAATAACTCACTTTTGCATCATTTCTGCTTCCCTCTTCTGTATTTCCAATTCGATCTGGTGATAATCTTTGACGAAATGAGCTATTGGTAACTCCTGAAGAAAAAAAAAACGATTATTACTTTACATTTTATCTAAAGAGCCTAAAAAGGTTTAAGAGTAAATTATAGAAAATGGACGCTATGGATTAAATCTAGACTATACAGAAATGCTATTTTGAAAAACTCTCTTCGGTGAATTCAGGTTAAGTGAGGTTGACGTACACCACAACGAGCAGCAATTTCCTGCTCGTTGTGGCGTTCTGTGGAAGAGGCCTTTGTTCAACAGTGGACTCTTGGTTCACCGAGGTTCATTCGGCTGATGATGGTGATGCTGATGGTCATAAAGTTGACGTAAGCTGTCAATCACAAGCGACAAGTTGGATGACAGCTCACACGTACACTTTAACTTAACCGAGGGAAAATTTGACAGAATAGCATTGCTGGTCAAAACTTTACTCAAAATTATTACTTTGCCTATGAGAACATTTTGTGTGTTATTTGTCTTATTAGCTACTAGCTGCTGCCCGCGACTTCGTTCCCGGTGTTCACTTGCGGGAGCCATTAGTCCTCCTTAATCCGGCCCTGTCGCAAAAGCCGTTCTTAGTGGACGTTTATTAACTATAAACTACCTCCATGCCAAATGTCAACTTTATACGTCAAGCGGTTTTCGATATTTCGTGATGAGTGAGTGAGGGACTTTTCGCTTTTATAAATATAGATAATCAAGCTATGGAGGGTAGACACCCGCGACTCTCCATAGAAACGAAACGATATAATTGCCTACACTAATACTAATATAACAGACTGTACAAATACGTGCGTGTGTGTACGTGTCTACGCGCCGCTCGAACAAAAACGCAGTTCCCAGAGCAGTCGTTCGACGCGGCGGGGAGAGGTGAGGAACGGTTTCAGAGGGAGGCGGAGCGTGTCGCTACTGTACGGTAGTACCAATATTTATACTGTGGTAGAGGGAAGGAACACTATCTCTGTATGAAAAAGTGTAAGTTAAAATGTGCCATAAGGGTGGCGCTATAATCGCGACCGGGTAAAAAAATCTAACTCGGCATACTTCACTCCATCAACCATTGCTACATTCACGAATCTGTGGCTACATTCATACCATACCCTGTGCCTACGCTAGCGCCATTTTGGCGGGTTTTAGAACTGTTACTTGCTGCTTAGAGCTGGACACTGTTTTAACTTTCCCCCCATATGAGATAGTGCTTCTTCCCTTCTACCCTCCATAGGTCAAGCGCATCTCACATTTAAGGACTTACGCTCACTGGCGTGGCGGCACGACACGGCAAGGGATTTTTATGCGGCAAATAGAAACATGACTTAACATCATAAAATTAAAACAGAAATTTCTATGAAAATCATTGTAGGTGCAAAAACACAGCTGCATTCTGTGTAAGCAGCCTTCGGGAAGCCACTGCTGGCTTAGTACAACTAGCGTAACGTTACAACTGTTCTGACGAAGACGCACGATAGTTGTGAACAGAACGCGCGAGCGCGATGTGGTGACGGTACCTACGCTACGGCATGTCTAAGGACATCGTAGCATGGCATGCCTGAGGATACCCAGGCATAGTTGCCATCAGCGTCCGCTTTAGTGATGCCAAAGGATTCCCAGCCGAGCCGTGCCGCTAGTGGGCGCATAAATTTACGTAAATCTGTATACATTATAACTGTTACTTACTTACCAATAAGTTTACTGCTCTTTTCTATAAAATGACAAAAACATAACGCGGTGAATGTCATAAATTAAAAAGAATTGTAACAAGAATATTTTTGCTGAAATTTAAAAAAGCAGTTTTGTATTTTTTCCTTGGTATACTTAATTGGCAGATAATATACAAACTAAGTACGGAATTATTCATTAAAGCTTCAAAAACATCGTAAATTTATTTATTTTATTTATTTATTTATTTATTAACCAACTTGAATTAAAAGTCAAAGACCACACACACAAGTTAGTAAAGGTAGGTGGTAGGTGGTGGTAATTAGTTAGTTAAGTTATCGGTCATTTATCCAAAACTGTACAAACTCAGTTAATCTTCATAGATTTTGTACAAATTTCAATAACATGAGATAAAATGGTGTGATATTAATAATAAGACAAACTATGATACTTACAAGTTCTGTAAAATTAAAATTCTGTTGTCGCCTGCGAAGTAGTTTGACATGATTATTACAGAAATATTTAGATTTATATATATTAAACCGTGAAGCCGTGTGCCGGCTGCGAATAGCACCACCCTATTTCTACCCGTTGGTGTCGTAGAAGGCGACAGAGGGATATTGACCAGCCGCGGCAGCAGCGTCCTTCTGAGTACCATAACACCTACTGCGATCGCCAACACGCATCGGCCAAGCATGGGGATTACGACTGAGCCCCCCTTTGGGGGAGACCTATGCCTAACGGTGGGCGTCTAAAGGTTGATAATTATAATACATAATTAAACAGAACAACAAAGATAGTTCATTAAAGTGAAACCTGCATTGTAAGTTAGTTTTCTCTTTTTCTTCTCGAGTACCTATTGGCCATATTGAAAGGTTTGAATTCAAAATTCAAAACTATATAACTGGGTACTTAAAAAAAAAGAAACTGATAAAAGAAGTTGGTTTGAAATTCAAATAGTTGAAAACTATTCTTTAAAATAATAACTGACTTCAAATTTAATAAAATAGTTTTAGTAGCACACCTTGAATGACTGATATATCGGGTATCGCGTGACGCAGCGTGTGTGTCACCAGTAATTTAGAATTGCGTCAATCATCTGGCCAGTATATGATCTTACTAGATAGTAAGTGTGGAACTGCCAGTCTATTCCAAGTGAGCAAGAAGAAGGAAGCAGGAGTGAGTTTGAGTTTGAGGTGAGCAACCATGCTTTTCTGTAACAATATCCCTCAGTGAACACTAGGTGAAGTGAGCTGTCATCCGATCCGATGCTAAAGATTGATAAAGCATTGCAATTATAATCAATTTTGAATACAACTATTTCTCTTTCCTGATGCTAATTAAGCGTCTAAACATGACTGACATGGCTTCTTTAATTCTGAAAGCAGAAGCAAAAAATAAATGCTTGAAAATTTGCAGAAATAATTACAATAAATATCGATTATCAGATGACAGCTCACGTGACCAAGAGTTCACCGAGAGATTGATACAGAATAGCATAGTTGCTCACCTCAAACTCACTTGTGCTTTCTTCTCCTTGACTCGGAATAGACTGGCAGTTACCACCAAGCAAGATCATGGGCAAGCCAGATGAATGACGCGTCTCTAATTAATATTAGCAGACCTGGAAAAGCAGTTAACCAATACCAACTCGGAACTAGTTGCTGCACACATTGAAATTGAAAATTTAAATATAGAGATTAATACATTAAAACAAAGATTAGAAGATAAAGAAAAAGCTATAGGCCTATTAAAAAAGATTAACACCCCTAGCACACTGTGTCCCACACCCGTGCGAGCGCAAACTCGCACACCATTAAGAAGGAAACTTATCACTAGGCAAATAACAACACCCAGAGTCTCTCCTCTTCATTCAGCTAGAGTAACATGCAGAGAAGTTTACAAACACTCTAAAATTAAATCTCAAGGCAATAACAATACAGAAAAACCTGAACCCTGTGCACCTGTATACGACGATGAAGGCACCTCTACCTGTTGCAAAATTGACCTAGCTAAAATAATAACCACTACAAAAATTATGACACCAATGCCAAAAAAAGAGAAGATCAAGAAAAATATAGTTGTATTGGCCGACCAGCAAGGACGCTACATCAGAAATATACTTCAAGATCTTGTCGGGCCCAAGTACAAAGTTACTTGTTACTCAAAACCGGGTGCCATGCTGATGGATGTGTTAAATGGTCATGACCAAATGACAAAAGGTTTAACAAAAAATGACTATATTGTAGTATTAGCGGGTATTAATGACCATGCATATAGTTTGACTCGTAATTTAAAAACCTGGCTAGAAAAAGTCAGAAATACAAATGTAATCGTTTCGGAAATACCCTCAAACAACTATTTGAATTTACGCCAGCTAAATAATGGTTTTAAAACTATATGTTGTCAATTTTCAAATTCAATATACATAGACATGAATTACAGTCGAGAAATAAATTCTAAAAAGAAAAACTGTATTAAACTCTCTCGCAATATTTTGAAAGAGATATGTCACATTGAATATAAACTAAAATTTGATGAATACGCCCAAAAACTTAACATTAAAAAAACTTATAATGACCAATGTACTCAGACTGACCTAACAACCTGTGACAATAATATAATTTTAGTAAAAGATGTAAATGTAAACAATCAATCCAAAGATTGTAATATTAATAATTCAACTGCAAAAGATAATGATTTATTTCGTGTATGACAAACTAATTGTAATGCATCAAAACATAAACGGGTTAATAAACAAAGCAAATCTTCTCACTGTACATTTGAACGAGCTCGAAAAAATGGATAAAACTGTAGACATCATTTGTGTAACAGAGCACAATATGAACAAAGAAGATCACATATTTCTTACGATACCAAATTACTCTCTTGCGGCCAGCTATGCTCGCAATAACAGAAATGGTGGATCATGTATCATCATAAAAAACGATCTAAAATTTCAAAGAATTAAACATATTGATGAGTTAAGCATCCCAAATTTGATAGAATGCTGTGCTATTAAGCTAATTGAACATCCTATTGTTATTGTATGCTTGTATCGTGTGCCAAAATCTCGGATAAGCGATATAAATATCTTTCTTGAAACTTTGACTAATATTCTTAATAAAGAGCTACGTCATAGAGAATTAAAAATAATAATTTGTGGCGATTTTAACATAGATCTTAAAAAAAGAACCTATTCATCATCTGAATTTGAAAATACTATCCTAAACTTTAACTTAAAATTTGGTACCAGAGAATCAACGCGTCTAAGCAGCAATACATGTATCGATAATATCATTAACAATATTAGGGGTAGCAAGTGCGACATCATCGACTTTGCTCTTTCGGACCATACTGCACAAATTTTATCATGTCCAGTTAAAAAAACCTGTCGAATTAAACAATGGTATATCTTTAGAAGAGATTTTAGTAACAGCAATAAAGAAAAATTTAAGCAGTGTATAGAAAGTCTCACTTTTTCTGACGTATATGGCGAAAACGATGCCGAAATAGCTTTTAATACATTTTTTGATCACTTCCAGTTATTTTATAATCTTTGCTTTCCTGTAATAAGAATAAAAAATACACCAACCAAAAGACCTACATGGGTCTCAAAGGGCATAGCCAAATGCTGCCGACGGAAGAGAGAGTTGTTATGGACGTATCGCAAAACGTCTAATAAAGCGGATCATGATCAATTCAAAAAATATTCTTCAAGGCTGAAGCGAATAATTAACTTGACTCAAAAATCGCAAAATGACTACAATATAAATCAATCGAATAATAAAACTAAAACAACTTGGAAGATAATTAACTCCACAAAACATAATATTCCTAAAGAAGAAATTGTAAGAATAAATCTAAATGGAAAATCTATAACGGATCCGCAACAAATTGCTGAAGTTTTTAATACTTACTTTGTTAATCTTGTTAAACCGATAAACCCTCCAACATTGAATGATTTGACATCACATAATAATAAAACGCTGACATTGATTGATAATAATAATAATTCCTTATTTATAAGTCCTACAATTCCAAATGACATATTTAAAATCATAAAATCTTTAAAAAATACACACAGTACTGGATACGATAATATATCTACGTCAATTATAAAGTACGTCGCACTGTCCATTAGTCCGGTTCTAAGCTACTTGATTAATCTATGCATCCAAAACGGAAAATTTCCTAGTAAGTTAAAAGTGTCAATCATCAAGCCTTTGTTCAAAAAGGGTAATAAGGAGGATATCTCTTGCTACAGGCCAATAGCTTTAATCCCTATTTTTTCCAAAATTATAGAAAAAGTAATCTACAATAGCATTTATAACTATTTTGAAAAACATAATCTTTTTGTCAGTGAGCAAAATGGATTTCGCAAAAGCAAGACTATCAATATGGCCATCTACGATCTTCTTATTAGGATTTACAAAAATATGAATAATAGGACACCAGTAACGGCTATGTACATGGACATGACCAAAGCTTTTGACCATGTGGATCATAAATTACTGGTCGAAAAACTGTATAGATATGGAATACGGGGTAATGCTCTAGACTTGATAAAATCGTATTTAAGCCAGAGATTACAAATAACTGAAATAAATAAGCTTTCTTTTGCGACGAAAACTGAAATGCAGTATTTATCAAATCCGAGTGATGTTACATATGGCGTGCCGCAGGGTAGCGTTTTGGGTCCTTTGCTTTTCCTTATTTATATAAACGATTTACCAAGAGCCGTGAAAATTCCGTTAGTCCTTTTTGCTGATGATAGCACTGCTGTATTTTCTCCGACTGACATTAACACATTTGAAAATGACATAAACGATACTTTAAAGGACATTATAAATTGGTTAACACGTAATAATCTCATAATAAATTTAGATAAAACAAAAATAGTCAGTTATTCCCAAAGAAAAACCCCCTTGACATTAAATATAAATTATGACATGAAAAAAATAGAGGAAACAGATACCATCAAATTCCTAGGACTATGGATTGACAAAAATATGTCATGGAAAACGCAAATTGATACGGTGTGTAAAAAACTAAATAAATTTTCCTACGCTTTATACAGACTATCTAAGATTGTTAATCAAGCAGCAGTACTAACCGCCTATCATGCCTATGTAACTTCTACGCTTAGATACGGACTAATTTATTGGGGGAATGCTACAGACAGGGAACTCGCTTTTAGGGCACAAAAGAAGTGTCTTAGAGCTGTTTGCGGCATACGTGCCCCAGAGAGCTGTATGCCATATTTTAAAAAGCTTAAGATTTTAACCTTTCCTGCCCTCTACATCTATGAGGTCGCTATATTTGTAAAGACCAATAAGGAAAAGTTTGGTAACCTGCATTCCCGTCGACATGCCGACAAAATAACAAATATGCCCTCAAAAACAGCCCTACTGTCCAAAAGTTTCTTCGGAATGTCTTCACGAATTTATAATAAGCTTCCTAAGCAAATAAGAGAAATTGAAAATATTTATATGTTTAAAAAAAAAATATTTGACTTCTTGGTAAATAGACCATATTATACAGTACATGAGTTTTTGTCCGAAAGATGCATGATGAGTTAATGCCAAACCGTTTTATGTTTTGATGCAAATTGAATTAATATAGTATATCACATAAACATAGGTCTAAGATAATAGTAATAATAAAAAAACTAATTATTGTATGCCTAACATGGTGGAGCAGTGCAAACGCACTTTAAAACTCAATAACAACTCTATAACCACTGTCTCACAATAAAGATCTTTGACTTTGACTTTGACTTTGATATTTTTGGTGGCACTGACGCTGCGCCTAGCGATACCCAAGCGATATGTCAGTCGCCCAAGTTGCATTGTCCCTCTAATATCTTCAAATTAAAAAAAAAGAATTTTCTACAGTTTGAATTTCGAATCGAGTTCCTTTGTCAGTTACTTCACTAAAACTCACTGAGGGTGATTTTTACAGAATACGCTTGCAAGTATCGTTATGTAAAATGTGCCTGTACAATAAATTGTCTTACGTTTGCTGTAAATTCAATCGTGACAGCCTCCGTCCATTGTGTAGGTAATTGCTGTGGCGGTCTTCTGCTGTGTCCTATAGTTTTAAATTATAACATTCAGAACTATTTCTAGAAATGTACACATGCATACAAAGAAGCCACCAAAAAACTGTATGTCATCAACGTAATTGAAAACACCGTAAGTTTACAATAAATCTTGGGAGATTAGAAATTGGCGTTGGTGATTATTCAGTGACGGGTACACGTATAATTAGACTGAGGTCCCCAGTTCACAAAATGATAAAAGAAATACAATATTATTAACGTATTTTCGCGTTTAAAATAATAATTAATAGTATTAACGACAAATCAACGAGCCCTAAAAACCTTATGTTTAATGTTGTTAGGTAATTAAATGTTCTCTATAGATCATTATAAATTGTATGTTTAATGTTATGTATTTTAATGAAGATTCTGTTGAGATTGAGTTTGAATAATTTATTATTATCAAATTACTTATGCCCAGTTTCTGAGGTGATTTAACTGGACTATTCTCTATTCGATAGCTATTGGTTAGCTATTGCGTTTCCAAGCACTCAGTCAAGGAAGAAACTCACTCAAATAGATAACTTTGTCGAATGAATAGCTATCGAAAGTATATCCGAAGACCTCAGAAACCAGGCATTATAAAATCTAGATTTTCCATAGCATCCCATTTTTTTTAATTTTTTTTTGGTGAACTTACCTTTTTGTGCGATCGCAGAAGCGCCATAACTAATCTAGAAATAGCTGTATTATTAATAATCTCTACTATTATTATAAAGACGTTTGTAAGTTTGGATGTTGGAGGTAAACTTCGAAACTACTCATCTGATTTTGAAATTTTTGTTTACTAATAGAAAGGTATATTATTGTTGAGTATCATAGGATATGATTTATGGTATATTTGACTTCCAAGCAGATAAAAACTAGTCTTAAATAAAATGAGGGAAATGTCCATTTTTGCACTTTTGCACTGATCAAAGAATCATGGCAGGATTTGTACAAAAAAAATTAAGATGTTTAGAGAAGTTGAAATTCTAATTCTTATATTCTTATTTCCTAAAGAGTATCTTCAGGCATTTACAATAATTTAAAAACCCCGCAAAAAAAAAGTTAATAGTTAAACGAAAAGCTCATTATTTCAAAACGAAACGGTCACTGACAGTAACAGTGACACTGACAGCAGCCGTTTCGCAGTTTTTACATTGAAATTGCATCGTTTTATAGGAAATAATATCACAAATAATGTTTTTTTTTCACACACTTGTCACATCACTTTTCTTCTAATTTTATAGATCCGTTAACATCGCTTGTCACTTTCGTTTTTTATAAACACAAAATGGGCATCGACATGAAACAAAAAGTGTTATTTTTATTTCGTAATATTTTAATTATGCGGGGGTATGATAAATATATCAATCTACTCTTGGTAATGTATTCTTTACATTGGAAAATATTTTAAACCCTCTAAAGTCAAAGTCAAAATCAAAGCATTTATTTCAATTAAACCATTTACAGGCACTTTTGAATTGTCAAGGAGTCGGTCTGTTAGTCAGAGAGTTGAAGCTAGTTGCTCGTTCCAAAACGAAGGTAGGTCTCTATGGAGAAGAACGAGCAAGAAACTCCACTGACACTCTTTTAAATCAAGTTTTTTACAAAGTCTGGTTACATGATTCTTGTTGCTTCTATATTTGTTCTAAATTACTTTTTTTTCATTTAATGTATGAATGTATGAATCTCGCCATGATTCTTTTGGCACTGGACTCAGCGTTGAAAATACTACTGTATGGTTTTATCTAGATGACGTCTAGTACTAAAAAAAAACGGTATAAGTCTTACTAAGTAGAAATACTTACGTAGGTTGAGAATTCTGTAAAAGATAAAACAAAATTTTATAATAATTCGAGGGTTTGACTCCTGTTCCAATTACATACATACAGACGCCAAGCACATCAAGTCTTACCAAACCGTCAATTTTTCCCAATTGAATATGAACCTTATCTCTTTGTAATAAACTTGGAAATCTATCAATGAAATTTGACAGATTGTTGTAGCTTGATGTGCTGGCCACTGTAAATGAGACATTTAAACTTTATTTCTGGGATGGCAACGTATCTGCAACTACTTAGCATCAGATGGAAAGATATAAAAAAAAACAGCTAAGTTCGATTTGAACTTGCGTGGAGAGGGTTCAGTACAATGCCAATTGATAGAATCATCATCATCATCATCAGCCTGAAGATGTCCACTATTGAACTAAGGCCTCCCCCATAAACGGGGGGCGTTGCCATAATCCCCACGCTTGGCAGGCGTCTTGGGGATCGGATTGATAGAATCCTTATAGGTTTTCCTGTAATCTACAAGCAATGAACTATATTTTGTATTTTTTTCAAAATTTTAGGCTCAGTAGTTTCGGAGATTAGGGGAGGGGTCAATTTTCGTCTTCTTTCATAAATAAAATCAAAACTTTTTATTTTACAATAACATTAAAAATATATTTGAGATCCTCATAACAAGCCCTTTCATTTGATTTATGACACAGTAAGATTTGCAAAACCTTTTTGAATTTCCTAATTTGCCCCCCGAAAATGACCCTTATTTAAAAAACATGTTTATTTACTTTGCATATCTATATTTGGGTCATAGGATTACACCATCCTACCAAATTTCACCTGATTTGGTCCAGTAGATTCGGAGCAAATTGGCTGTGACAGACGGACGGACAGACAGACGTTCCGTTCCGTTTTTTTTGTAAAGAACCCTAAAAATGGTTTTTTTACGCAATAGCCGGCTAAGCCACTTGATTGTCATGTCACAGGAATATCATCTTCTTCCGAAATTAAAACAACCGTAACTCCTTAAGGTGAAAGCACCGCGGTAACCCACGAAATTCAAATATTCTTACGTTTTTTGCAATTTTAGCCCAGTATCAAGTGGTATGGTGATAAAAAAAATTGCGGGAGTAACAAATATGCATTTACAGAATTGTAAAAGGTAAAACCATCTACATAACTCTGCAAGTTAGAAAAGCTCGTAAATATGCCTATTCAATAAAAATATGACATTAACGAACTTTTATAACTTGCAGAGTAATTATGTTGATGATTTTAATTATTATAATTCTGTCCTGACGCATCCCCCTACAACTCTATTATAATTAATTGTAAGTATGCGAATAATCATTATCGGCTTAGTTTTTTCAACTACGTTGGGGTCGGCTTCCAGTCTAATTTGATGCAGCTGAATGCCAGTGTTTTACATGGAGCGACTGCCTATCAGACCTGTACAACCTAGATAATAGGTAACACGATACCCCTTGGTAAGTAAACTAAAACTGGTTGTCAGACGTTCTCGCTTCTGACTACCCATTATGACTGTCAAAGATCTACGAATAGCACTGCAGCCAGGACCAACGGCTTTGTGTTTTCCGAGGCACGAAGGAGTGTCGATATGAAATGGATAATGGGTCACCTTTTCATAGATCGAAAGAGGCAAGCATGACAAAACCATGACAGATGGTTTCGTGTGGCTTTTATGTAACCATGAAAGCTGGTATGCGAATAATCGAAAAGACAATGAGAGTCCGTAGAGTTGTCATTTTTGTTATTTGGCCCTAAGGCCGGCCATACACGGACTGCTCGAGCAGTTAGGCATTGATCAAAAGCAGTCATAGTCAACCGCTTGAAGCTGCCATTGATAACTGCTGGAGCAGTTCATACCAACTGCTCGACAAGCAAAACAATAAGCGTGCTGGTTGGAGGAAGCGTAACGTGGAATGAAGAGTGCGGTCGGAGAGATTGCGTAAGTCGACAGCTCGAGCAGTCAGTGTATGCCTGGCGACTGCTAAATCGCACGATGAAATTTCGGGCTGACCGCCCGAAGGAGTCGCGACTGCTCGAGCGGTTCCGTGTATGTGTGTACGTAGAAGAGTATAGTTCACTATGCAGTCGCAGCTGGAATCCTGACTGCTTCGAGCTGCCCGTGTATGTCCGGTCTCAGAAGGGCCGCTTGGATGTACCGGCCGTGATAGTTAAGCTATGCCGTATCGGTCCGTGGATGGGTGATCACATACATTTCATACCGAGACCCTTCCGTGCCTCGCAATGCACGTTAATTCGTAAAGATTTTTGACAGTCGTTATGGGTAGTCAGAAGCTAGAATATCTGACAACCAGTCTTACCAAAGGGTATCGTGTTACATCAGAGTGCATGATCTTCAAGGCGGGTACAAAGTGCCCAACTGTTGTTCCACCAGTGTTACTCAATAGTATTCCTCTTAAACGAGTATACCGATTCAAGTATCTTGGGCATGTGATCACTGATAATCTTGGAGATGATGTAGACAAGGAGAGGGAACGCTGTGCATTGTCAGTCCGGGCGACCATGCTGGCCCGCAGGTTCGCTCGATGCGTACTGCACATCTCTCTACTCAGCGCGCCTGTGGTTCAGTTATGCCCAAAGGGCTTACAACTATCTGCGCATCCAGTTTAACAAGTAAACTAAAGGTAAGGTACTTTTTACTTTACTTATTTATTACTCAGCAACTGGGATACGGAGGTCTGAGAGGCAGTCGCTGCATGTAGGAACACTGGTATTCAGCTGCGTACGTCTGTATAGTCTAACCAGACTGGAAGCCGACCCCAACATAGATGGGAAAAAGGATACTGGACTCCTTTCTTCTGCCGTAACTTCAGCCAGATGATTGAAGTTTGAAATAAAATTTCATCCATCCTTTAATGTCGTAGGTTTGGCGACTGTTCTTGTATCACAATTTTGTATTTTAAGAATAAAAAAAGCTTACTTGAATACGTCTCCCGGGTCGTTGAATCTCTCTCAATGTGAGTCCATTGCAATCCCATATTATGTTCTGTAACTAATTACCTTTAATTAATGTCCACTGGCAGTTATCAATGAAAACCAGACACGACCTTCAAGAAAAACTGACGCTTATACATTTTTAGCTTCGCTTTTGTAAATCTGTTGTTATTTTTTTGTTTTGTTTGTATTATACTATTAAGCTATCTATAAAAAAGTACTAAACTGACGGATAATAAAACTTTAATAAAAATACCACCGTAAAAATTGCTTACAATTGTTACAATAATAAAAATAATTACGGCCGAATCCATTTCATGTTTCAATGCATACTCGCGTTTCATAAAACTGTAATGAAAATCAACGGCATACCCAACTTTATTAGTATTCAAATAATTGCCGTGAAATTAGAATTGTAATAAAATGTGTCGAAGATAAAATAATAATATGAAATATGAAAATCAGAGTTAACATTAATAATAATAATACGCTAGTGATTCGTTTGGCTAGAAAATGGTGATACAATTATTAATAATATATTAATTAATAAATGCCTTGCTGAACGATATTCATAAGGGTTTTATGAAATGCATGTGACTAACTTGCGACTCAAAGTAAATGTACGTATGTATGTTATGTCAAGTGAAAGGAAAAAACTACAATTCCGTGATAAGACCTATCGTACTGTATGGATCGGAATGTGAGGCCGTGAAGAAGACATAATATATGAAAAAAGATAACAAGTAGCGGAGATGAGTAGGTATGTTAAGACGGATGTGTGGAGTAATAAGAAGAAGTAAGAATTGATAAGGTCAGAAATGATTATATTAGAGGACTAGCTTCTGCCCGCGACTTCGTACGCGGATCCTGTTGCTTATGCCAGCGACAACGGGGTCGGCAAAATCGAAGATCTGAAACGTCTGATGTCGAAAGAGTCCGGGGACGGGAAACCAACGGGATGCGCGAGACGATTCGAGACGTTCAAAAAGTACAATTTTGAATCATATATACCTCCGATGGCGGAATATGTGGCGTAGTCAATCTTAGGAATATACGTAAATGCACTCCGTTCCTTATCAACCCAAGGAAGGTCGCCATGCCCTACGGCTATATCTGAGACACATTCGATTCTTCAGATGATATCGACATTCTGTTCAGAGAATGTCGAAGTCGATCAGAATTCAAACGTTCGTTGCGCTCTTCTTCTGTCTCTTCCTGCCGTACTCCAGCAATTCTTTCTCTCTCACTTTCTAACTGATTATGGATATTTTGTTGTGTGCGTGTTCGGGACAATGTATGATAATCTCGATCAGCAGTTAGTCGTGCATCACGTTCATCAGTCGTTTCAAAAGACCTGTTAGTAGATGTGCGAATACGCTGAGAACTCAAGCGTGATTCTGTATCGGTAAACGTTTCCGATTCGCGAGACAATGCATGTCGCTCACGATTAGTGGACAGTCGCGCATCACGTTCCGCACTTGTCTCTAGAAACCTAGAAGCAGATGAGTAGATACGCTGAGAACTCTAGCGCATTTCTCTGTCCGTGAACGTCTCCGACTCGCGAGACAATGCGTGACGTTCACGATCAGCGGTCAGTCGCGCATCACGTTCCCCACTTGTATCTAGAGACCTAGAAGTCGATGCGTAAATACGCTGAGAACGCAGACGTGCTTCGCGATCTGAAGAGGTTTCCACGGAGCGATTTGCAGCCTGATGTTCTCGAACAGCATCAAGTCTCTCCTGACGCTCTTCGGTAGATTCTTGGGATCTTATGATGCTCAATCTTTTAGCTCCTTTGGAACATTGGGAAAGATTTGACCTCTTTCTAGGCATGGTTATAGTTTTATTGTGAAGAGATACCTGATCAATTAAAATCTAAGTGACTACTCCCCTGCGTTACCGGGTAGGCTACCGTGTAAAGGAAATTAAACACCCAAATAACATAAGCCCGAAGGCATATTTATTCGATAAAATAAAAAAATAAATGGGAATGTTGGCAAGTAGAGTCAAATTTTCAATTACATACCATCGTCATCAAAAATCAGCCCTAAACTGTTACCGCCTTCACCGCGTGATGCTCCCAGTTTATGTTATTTTATAAGATACAGAGAAATTAGTGATAGCTTTGAATTTCACATCAGATGTTTCTGATATTCGATTTTTATAAGTCAACAGGAAATGCCCATCAGACCGAACTACTTTTGCTAAGACGTCATTCCTTTATGTGTCATGGTGTAGCTGGGCTCTTGGAGTTCCACATCAGGTGTTACAGATCTTCAAATTTATTCTCTGAGCAGATAATGCTCATCACGTGGAGCAATTTTTACTATGATACCATTTTTGTATCTCTTATAGTTTAGCTGGTCTGTTGCGGTTCTGCATCAGGTGTTCAAGTTTCCAAGATAAATTATAGCCTATATGTTGGCCAGACTTAATACCTATACAACAAAAGAAAAATCATTCAAATCCGTCCAGCAGTTCCGAAGATTAGCGTGTACAAACAAACAGACAAACGGAGAAACAGACAAACAGACAGAATTTTTTTTTTGGATTCGTGCTCTATTACTGTTCCTAAACCCCCCTCAATAATTATTTTTTTAATATATTCAATGTACAGACACGGTTTTTTTACTGTTTTATTATATGTATAGAAGTTTCAAAGTGGTGTCAGTGACAGAAAAATTGAAAGGGAATCGTTTGTCTTGGTATAGGCATGTGTATAGGAGGGATTGAACGCCTCTGATCAAAAGAGTTATGACTATAAAATTTATAGTCCTATCTCTTTTGAGAGGAAGGTCATAGAAAAGATGCGATGGATTGTGCGAAGAATAATTATGAAAGAAAGAGAGTCAGTGAAATCATGACAGATGACTGGACGGAACGGAAGAAGAAAACGTATTGTGCCGACCTCAAGTAACGTTGGACAAGGGAAGGAAGATGATGATGTATGTAATTTTTAATGAAGTTTAATGGATCAAAAGATATTAATCATATTATACAGATTTTAGTCCCCTATGTGGTATTACAACCACAACAAAAACATGAAGTCGGGCACAATCTATATAATAAAAATGAATCGTTGTTCGTTAGTCTCGCAGAAACTCGAGAACGGCTGGACTGATTTGGCTAATTTTGGTCTTAAATATTTGTGAAAGTCCAGGGAAGGTCAAAATCAATTGACAGAACAACGTCTGTTTTTTATAAAAATGAATAGTTTAATTCACACTGGCCACTTTGTAGGTACGACAACGCAGCTACAAAGAGCCACAGCGTCACTATTCACACGTAATCACTGCTTGAATACCTTTTGACGCTGCGATATGGTGTGGTTGTGGTACTTATGCAAAAAACCAAATGAGTCGAAGGATAGCCTGCTTTAAAAAAAATCTGACGTTCCTTACAGAGCGAAGTGTACTAGGACCTACCAGCTCAAAAAGTAGAAACTAATAACAATAAATAGGTTGAGGGTCGAAAAAAAATAAAAATTGGTACAAGCCCACCACACTATTCCCAAAGCACTGTAACTCCTGTAAGCCAGAATCAGTTGAGATTGTTGACATGAGGGATGTGAACTCGGCAATCATTGTGCCGATAGTTGTTACAGCCAACGGCTTAATAGCCAAGAGCTTTCGGCCAATATCTAAGGAGGCTCTCGTTAGGCGGCTTAATTCAGAAGTCAGTACTTCTGGACACGGCCAGCATTGTTAGGAGGTTTCACTCTCTGGAGCCCTGACCTTTATCCTTCCTGGTAGCTTGGACCTGGTTCCCGGTACCACTGGGTTACTATTTTTTTAATGTTTTTAGGTGTTTTTATTTTTATGACGTTCAAAAGTGCCTTGTAGTAGTCTAATCTATACTAATATTATAAAGCTGAAGAGTTTGTTTGTTTGGTTGAACGCGCTAATCGCAGGATCTACTGGTTCGAATTGAAAAATTATTTTTGTGTTGTATAGTCCATTTATCGAGGAAGGCTACAGGCCCATGCGAAGCCGGGCTGGGTCGCTAGTTTGAAATAAATGATTCGATTTTAAGTTTGACTTTGGTGCACATATTTAAAAATGTAATTTCTAAGAGTATAGTGAGATATATAAGAATAATCACACCAGCCTATAATTATCCCCCTGCAGGACAAAGGCCTCTTTTCATACAGAGAAGGCACGATCATTGATCACCACTCGGATATCTATGATCACCACGCTTACTCAAGATGGATTGGCGATTTTTCTTTACCTTTGTCAGTGATGTCCTAGATAATCTTGTAGAATAATAATACTGAACATTTATTTCAGACCATATTATTGAACAGAACTCAATTATATTGAAGTCTTGACTTTTTAAATAGAGCAGGTGATTCATTTTGTAAAAAGTGACGACAATGTTCAAGCATACTGGGTCTAGAATCCTATACTGACTGCATGGTAACCGGTTGTGTGTCGATGGCCAGTGTCTTAAATGAATAATAAAGTATTAGTCGCTTTTGCCCGCGACTTCGTCCGCGTGAATTTCTGTTACCGGGGGTTCAGCTGATACAGTCACGGATTCAAAAGTAGCATATATTCTTATCCTAGTCCCAAGTTACCAACTTAATTGTCAAAGAATCAAGGCAAGATCGATACATTCATTTGTATAAAAAAAAACATTAGAGGGTTTAAAATATTTTCCAATGTGTAGAATACATTACCAGGAGAAAAGCAGATTTATATACTTACCATATTTTTGAATCTCCGCATAATTAAAATATTCCGAAAAGAAAATAACAGTTTTTCGTTTCTTATCGTTGCCCACGGATCTATCAAATTGGCAGATGAAGATGCAGTTGATGTGAATCGTTGTTTACAATGGCTGAGTTGAAAAAGTACATTGATTAATAATGTCACAAATAATGATTTGTGACATTATTTCCCATAAAACGATGCAATTTTAGTGTAAGAACTGCGAAACGGCGTCTGTCAGTGTTACTGTTATTGTTACTGTCAGGCGCCGTTTCGTTCTGAAACCAAGCTTTTCGTTAAAATATTCGCTTTTAACATCCATTTTGATGAGCACTAATTTGTGTTTACCTTGTGTCTGGTTGTTGTTTATATATATTTATGTATGCATTTGTGTATGCATATCAACTGTCTCACACCCATAGTATAGGATCTGCCCAGTTTGGGGTCAGATAGCCGTGTGTGAAATATCCCCACATATTATTATTATTAGGTCCTTACATATGAAATTGCCGATACTTAATACTGGCAACTTTGAAATCAAATATTTTGTGTTTGAATAGGAATTCCAAATTCAAAATTATTTCAAAATAAAGACCAAAGAATATTGTTCTAAAATTCGTGTTTCATTTGTTTTCACGTCATTTGTTTGGGCTTGAAAATTGCTATAGCAACAACAATGGAGAAATTAAAAATTCGCGGTATCTACGAATATGAGTTCCACCGTGGCACCAATGCAGCAGAAACGGCTCGAAGGATTAACGACGTGTACGGGCCAAGCACCGCTAACGAACGAACGGTGCGTTTTTAGTTTCAACGTTTCCGTTCTGGAAATTTTGATTTTCAAAATGAGCCTCGTGGACGACCGGATACTCAAGTAAATAATGAAGAATTAAAGGCGATAGTGGAAGCGGGTCCATCTCAAAACACTTCTGAATTAGCAGCAGCCTTTGGAGTAAGTGACAAAACAATCATTATCCATTTGCGTCAAATTGGAAAAGTAAAAAAGCTCGAAAAGTGGGTACCGTACGAATTGACTGAAGCACACCAACAAACACGCATCGGTTGCTGCGCTTCTTTGCTCCATCGTCACAATAATGAGGGAATTTTAAATCGTATTGTCACTTGTGATGACAAGTGGATGGTGTACGATAATCGCAAGCGATCATCACAATGGCTTAACCCTGGAGAACCGGCAAAACCTTGCCCCAAGCGAAAACTGACCAAAAAGGAGATTCTAGTTAGTGTTTGGTGGTCCTGTGCTGGTGTCATCCACTACAACTTCTTGAGATCAGGTCAGACGATTACTGCAGACATGTATTGTTAACAGTTGCAAACAATGATGGAAAAGCTCACCATTAAACAACCGAGACTGGTCAATTGCTCTAGCCCATTGCTCCTTCAGGATAACGCTCGACCACATACTGCACATCAGACCGTCGCCAAGTTAGAGGAGCTGCGACTGGAAACTCTGCGTCACCCACCATACTCTCCAGATCTTTGCCCCAACCGATTACCACTTATTCCGAAATTTGGGCAACTTTTTACAAGGATAAAAATTCAATTCTGATGAGGCAGTTAAAACAGCCTTCAAGCAGTTCATCGATTCTCGCTCCTAGGATTTTTTTACCAAAGGGATCAATGAGCTCCCGATAAAATGGCGGAAGTGTATCGATAACAATAGTGCATACTTCGATTGACTAAATATATAATTTGTTTTAAAAAAAGTTGTTTTGAATTTTTTGATACCGAACGGCAATTTCATATGTAAAGACCTAATACTATATTATTTTATTGCGGGGTTTTATAAATATTGTAAATGCCTGAAGATACTCTTTAGATACCCAAGAGTATAATAATTAGAATTTAAAATATATAGTATTACAAATCCTGCCATGATATTGATCGCTTCAGCGATTTTTTTGTGATGAGCTAACAAACATAGACAAACTAAGTTACTTGCGCAGTTATAAGTGTGGATTATAATTTAGAAGTGCTGTCCTCGTTTATAACGATTGAAATTTTAAGTACAGAACTTCTTTTTTAATAGTCTGGTTTCGAAAATATTATGCTTGTAATACCAAGTTTTCTTTTGAATTTTGCGTACCTTTTCTAAGAATTCATAAAAATTGTTATTATAAGTACTAGCTTAGGTGTGCCCGCGATTTTGGTCTCGTAAATATCGATTTTCTGCTGAGTTTCTTATTAAAAATTTTTTTTTGTATACGTACCTAGTTAATGTCATCATTCAGCTTTTTAGTAAATGCATATTATTATCATTTACTAAAAACTGTTATTGTACAATAAAAAATATATTCTTAAATTGTATTTATTTGTATGTATAGATTTGTTGTGTAACGAAATAAAACGAATCTTTTATATTGCCTTTGTTTAATTATAATGTTATTTTTAATTAATTTAAAATGTAATGTAATTAAACTACGTTTAGCTTTTCTCGCTACAGTCTGACATACTTCTTTATTCCTTTTAGATTGACTGATTTATATGGTTGAAGTGAGCTGAAAGTAATCATGTAAATCGTGGTTAGTTCAGGGGACTGTTTCGACAGCGTATCCTTACAAAAGTAAGTCTTGTGATATTTTGGTTAATAAGTAATTAATCTTTTGACGGCCACAGTCATGTGGCAACAACCAAAATGTGCCCGATCGTCAACACTGTGAACGAAAGAAACTATTTTTTCCCGATCGTCAACAGTGTTGACGACTCGGGTGTTACTGAACGGAAATCATAGAAACAAGGGCCCGTTTGTCAACACTGTGAACGAACGAAACTTTATTTTCCCGATCGTCAACAGTGTTAACGACACGGGTGTTACTGAACGGGAATCATGGAAAAAGGTCCCGTTTGTCAACACTGTGAACTAATGAAACTGTTTTTGCCCGATCATCAACAGTGTTGACGACGGGGAATAATCGGTTTCTTGCCACAATTATTGCGCGCTTGCGCTGGTTTCAACTGGATTTTGTTTTTCTTCCTTGCGTTGTATTTTATATTTTTCATGTGTGTTATTTTTTTAATAAGAACGCAAGTGAAGTATTTGTATTAGTGCCTTTATCCTATCTGGACTGGACTACTATTGCATAAAGAGCGCTGTCGATACAGTCCCCTTGCCTGGATAGCAAAGTTTATCTTTGCGTATCGATAACAAAAATAATTATAAGATCTAGAGTAAGATAGAGACAGAGATAAAGAGAGTGAGATAGAGGGAGATAGTTTGTTTTGTTATAGAGTAAAGTGCATTTTTCTTTGTCCTAAGAATACAGCACTGTTAACGTAGTAGATCTTCATATTCAAACGCTTTATAATTCGCTTTCAAAAATTTCCCAATAGGTACAAAAATTAGAATTCAAATCCATTATCACCTTGGTACTCGAGGTACAAAAGCATCCTGAAAAAAATAAAAAAAATGAGTTCTCCCCAATATGCTAGCATCATCATTTGCTGACGAAAAAGAAGGAGGTTCTCAATTCGACGCGAGTATAATGTACCTATAACTTATATACGCACTACGCGTAACTTTTTTAAGAGGTGTTCGATTTTGATGATTATTTTTTTACTAAAGAAGACTATACCTCCAAGTTTAGCATATTCATTTTAAAAGCGTTTTTATTTAAATTGGACTTATTATTATTTATTATTTATTTATTTACACTTCATGCACAAAGGTACAAAGGCGGACTTAATGCCTTAGGCATTCTCTACCAGTCAACCCAGGTTGGTGAAGAGATAACACGGAAGGTGCATATAAAAAATATAACTAACTGATACTACTACTATATTAATATAACTTGGTACTTATTTACTTGTTACTTGGTGATGTTGGGTTATGCGTATATGTTTTGCCATAATAGCGTACAAAGTAATAACTGCATTGACATACATAAGTAGGTAACAAAGAAATCTTATACTTAACTAAAAATAAATTGACATATTTTCTAAAAACAGCAAAATCGTGTTTCCCTCAAACAAGATTAATTTTTTTTGAGTATTTTTTTCAATTTTCTTAATTTATAATTTGGCTTGCTCTGTCTTAATCTGTTAAACCTATAAAGGGCATTTCTTGGCGTCCATATTAAGTTTGCCTTAGAACCAACAGGAACGTGAATTTACTCCTGACGTGTTCTATATAATGCACACTTTCGATTGAAACTAAATTTAAATCACAGACTCAAACTCAAACTCAAAATCATTTATTTCAATTAAACCATTTACAGGTACTTTTGAAATGTCAGAGTCAGTCAGTCAGAAAGTTGAAGCTAGTTGCTCGTTCCAAACAGTAGGTTTCTATGGAGAAGAACGAGCAAGAAACTCCATGTACACTCTTTTAAAATCAGTTAAATTTTACAAATTTAGGTTACATCATTCATGTTGAATCTAAGGGTAATAAGACACTTCTGAGAATCGTCAAAATTCCAAAACGTTTCCAGATTTTGAGGTTATAACTAAGCCAATAGAGACATACGTGCGGTAATATAAAAATTTGCGTATGTTAAAATAACGAGACTGTCATTACTATAAAATGTTCAAATTCATCGAACTGTAAGTGTCGTTATTGTCTTTTCACACCGCGCTTTCAACTGCTTTATTCTATTTGTAATTAAAAACCTTATTCATAGACCAAGCGCTGAAGGTGCTGAATTAACGTTCAAAACTCCAAATAAAAACAAAAAAAAATGACACCGGTGAAAAATTTGAAGTTAAGTAAGTACCTATAACTTACTTTTTTAAATGTTTTCAAAATTATTAAGTATCTATCCTATTGTAGTAATTGTAATGTAAATTATAAAAAAAAGTAAGTTAGGTATATAAATATATTATTTTAAGTGATGATTCTTAGGCCATTTTTGACAACCCTATCTAAATTTTTGATAAGTTTTTGACATTGGGACATTGGGTTACTAATATATTTGTGATTTTTTTTTAGTGCTATTTGACCTCTATGAATGGTCAACAAACCCCGTCTTATCAAACTATAATATTTGCTATGGAGCTGTCATTTTCTTTATTTTTAACCCTCGACGAATACAGAATGGTTTATAAGTTAAACATGTGAATCTGTATACACATCTGTGCCTGTCAATAGCCCCGTAGCGCCCAAACAGCTCAAGCGATTTTCATTTAGTTTTTTTTTTTAGTGTTCTTGGCTAAAAAGGATTCAGCTGTTTAAACTTTTGACCGCCACAGTCATGCATAGATGACAAACCAATTACGCCATGGTCACGACCGAGAAGCTTATAGGTAAAAGTGGAGGCAACACTCTGAACACCTAAGTTAAACCAACTGTGGGTAGACGCTCTCTTTCTGAATGCATACATAAGATAAAGAAAACTGTCTCGTTCCTATGTATGCATTCAGAAAGAGAGCGTCTGCCCACAGTTGGTTTCATTTATATATTTAGAGTGTTGCCTCCACTCTTATCTATAAGGTTCTTGGTCACGACTACCTACATAACAGACTTCTATACATAATTCCCTGGAGCAAGCTTAGCACGTTTTTGCTAATTTGAGGTGGCGGTCAAACTCAAAAGGTTAAAGATTTTCAGGTTTTTTTGGTCAAACCAATTCTTTAGCGATTCAAGAGTCAGACTTTACCACCATTGAATTATAAAGTATCTTTGTAGGTATGCTTACCGTTGCATATTGTTTAGCGATCTTCGGAAAACGTTGTGACGCCTAGAAACAATAAAAGAAAATGTGTATCGAAAAGTCTCAGGATACCTTAAAAACGCAATCTAGAGAGAAAACAAATAAGAGAAATGGGCGTACAAAAATCAGTATTTACATTACAAAATGCAAAAATTAGCAATCAATTTAAAAATATATTATTCATTAGGCCGCGTTCACACCAAATGTTTAGTCGTCGAGGTTGAGACTAACGAACGTAATTTTATAAGTGGTGAGTCACGAAATTTACGCTGACGCAAAAAGACAAACCCCTTCAAAAAGTAAAAAACAACTTTAAATTCGCAAGTTGACCAAAGCCTTGCGAATTTAGTTTCGCTTTGGTTTTGTTTGTTGTTCACTTTGTTTGTTGCTCAAATTCACAAGTCGGTGACCACCAACTTGTGAATTTAAATTTTTTTTTTACTTTCTAAAGGCGGTTGTCTTTTTTGTAGAAAATACTTTTTTTCGCTTTTTAGTGCCTACTTCTTATCATACAAATTAATTAAGAAACGGTGACACTAAAAAAATGCAGTCTTGTCTTAATTTTTACCCTTAGGGGTAGAATATTTTCATGAAATTCATTCGGGACCAACTTTGAGGTATACAGCACCATCAATTAAAAAAATAATCATTGAAATCGGTCAATCGGTGCATGGTCAAACTGAAAACCTCTTTTTTAAGTTGATTGGAAATGAATTGTCAGTTTCAGTAATAAGTTTATTACACGAATTACACAATCACAAAACTACGTTCTTTGCGTCTCATACTAAAGTTCATAATGTATGTAACAATCATAGTAAGCCGTCGACTGATTGCTGATTATGACAGCCGACTATTAGCAGGCGTTACGTTTGGTGTGTACGCGGCCTTAGTTCTGAATACCTACCCAATCCACGTTCTTTACTCGAGTTGCATCAATAAACTGTTAATGGCAAGAAAACAATATAAATAAATAGATATAATTCATGTAATATGTAATTTTATTTCAAAGTGAATTATATTATTTTGATGAACTATCTTTCTATACTTTTATTATAGCTTTAAAAAATAATCATTTTTTTATCTTTTAACAAAAATTTTTTAACAATAAACTTTACCACTTTTTACCATTTCCTTGAGTTTTAGTACTTTGTATTACCCCCACGTGCTGTCATCACTGCGGTTGGGCCAGAGTAGTTAAAAAAATAAATCAAATGTGTTTTACCTCTGAATAAGGTCTGACGCTTTCGTGGTAATGCTCCTTCTGTTTTAAAAAGAATAAAGGTAGTTCTATATACAGGGTTATATTTGAAATACCTATCCAAACTTCGCAGAACTTTATTATTACTTTATCCAACATTAAAAACTAGAAGTTTTGAGGTTATAAGTGTTTTAAAGAAATAACCTTGCATATAGAAGACTAGCTGATGCCCGCGTGATTGTCGGTTAAAAAAAAAAGTAAAAGTAGCCTAAGTTACTCGTTATAACATCAGCTATCTGTCAGTGAAAGTCCCATCAAAATCGGTCCAGCCGTTTCAGAGATTAGCCGGAACAAACAGACAGAAAGACAGACGCAAATTTAAAAAAAAAAATTTTGGCATAGGCACCATACTTACTTTCATTTGCATTTAGTAAAGAGCTGTTATTTTGACATTACAAACAGACACTTCAATTTTATTTATTTGTATACATAAATAAAAAAAATAAGTAAGTGTTTTTTTACACAACAGCCAAAAAATATGATGGGGTATAGAACCCTAAACACATGTCTGTCATGGCCAAAATTAGGTACCATAAAAGTAAAAAACAAAGTGTAGTTTTCATCGCAGTTACCGCTTAGATAGGAAAGTTTTCCATAGAGCTGTGCCCCGACTGCGATGAAAATACACCTTGCTATTTAATTGTTTTTTTTTTTCATGGCAATGGCTGTAGTCGTTTTTGGGTTCTTTGTTTAAAATAAAACTCAATAGTAGATTTGAATAACTCACCTCCATGGCTTCCAATTTAATGCGAGGAATTTCAAAAAACTATAAAAATATTGTAATTATTTTAAATTGTAAAATTTCTATGTAAAACCGGTAAATTATTTTAACATTTTTCACACTTTCAATGTTAAAGATAATTATTTTAATTTAATGAAACATCCCGCCGTAAGCCGTGTGGTGCCGGTCGCGAATAGCACCACTCCATTTCTATCCGTGGGTGTCGAAGAAAGCGACAGAGGGATATTGACCAGAGGATGGGCACCAGCGTCCTTCTGAGTATCATAACACCTACTGCGATCGCCAACATGCATCGGCCAAGCATGGCGATTACGGCTGAACTTCCCCCGCCCCCCCTTGGGGAGACCTATGCCCAACAGTGGGCGTCTAAAGGTTGAAATGATGATGATGAATGAAACAACATGATAATGTAAAAATTACATAAAGCAGTATTTTTTTTTTTGCGATCGGCACGCATAGCTTAACTAACCCCTTGGTACCAGCAATAGACCGCCAAAACGGAGGGTTACATTTTTAAATTGGGATTACTAGATCAAATGAAGTATTCAACATTTTAAAGAGCTTCATTTGAACGTAATGACAGGGTTTTATTTGCATCTATACTATAAGTGATTTGCGTGCTAATTTTGTTGAAAAGTATCTCCGAAGTTTGCAAAGCCAAAATCTGAAATAAATCGAGTAGGTGGAGATTTTCTTAAATATAAAATGAAAAACCAAACGATGTCTCTAACCAGCACATTTTTTTTAGAAATCATGATAACCCGTCCGCTAACGAACTTGGTTTGTGGTCACAAACAATGAAAATTGAACTTTTGAAACTGGTAAATTACTATTCCTTCCTTGGTATCGAACCTTTGGTGCGCGAGTGCGATTCGCATATTGCCGTTGTTCTTCTCTCTGCTGTTAAAAAAATCAGCTCACAGTTTGTAGTAAGTTTTAAAATAAAATCAATTTACCTCTAAAGTGACTCCAGCGGATGTTAAGGTCTTTAAAAAAACAACCCATTGTAAATATACTAAATTAAACAAAGCCATCAACTTGATTAGATAATAATATTGTTAATTAGTATATTATATTGATCATTATCTGCCTTTTAACTTAACCTGGTGCAGCTAAATACTAGTGTTTTACATGGAGCAACTGCCTATAGGACCTCCACAACCCAGTTACTGGGTAACGATACCCTTTGTCAAGACTGCTTGCCAGACTTTATGGCTTCTGACTACCCTTAACGACTGCCACAAATCTACGAATGAAAGCCGGATCCAACGTCTTTTCGTGCTATTAGAGACACAAAGAGGTTCATATAACATTGATGTTAGAAAGTATTGTAAACTTGTACTAACTTTTATTAAACGTTTGGTATTGAGCGTCTGAAATTAAAATAAAAAGTGTGATTTACTAAAATAGTAAAAAAGGAAACCTTATGGTGTGACTCTACCTGTCCGTCTGTCTGTTTGTCTGTCTGTCACAGAAGTTTATTTTAGGAATCTAGCTAATCTTAAGTTTGGTTTGTTACTGCCTTGTCCTATGTTACTTGAAGTCGGCGCAACACGTTTTATTCTTTGATCCCGTCTTGTCAGCCGTCATCATATCACTGACTACATTCTCTTTCATATACAATCCATTCATTTCATTTCATTCATTTCATACACAATCCATTCATCTTTTCTTTGGTGTTCCTCTCCCTCTCCATTCACCGACATTCCCTTTTAATTTTTGTGTCACTGACGTGACTTTCGATCTTCTTCTAGTATGCTAATATCTCACCTTAACCATTCTGGTTACTCCACACGTTCATCTCAACATTCTCATCTCCGTTACATACAATTTTTTTTCATCCGTCTTCTACACGGCCCAACATAATTTAGTTTGACAGGTCTTATCACTGACTTGTAGATGTCGCAAGTAAGTAAAAAAATAAAATGTGTATTGGTACACACGGCTACTCATCAACCTACTACATTTCCAGTTAATGCTGATCTCGCATATAGGATTTCCGTACAATGCTAGATCAGCTTATACTGGAAATGTATAGCTTGATGTGTAGCCGTGTGTACATTCACATAAACATAAAAGTACATAGTTAAAAAAATAAATGACGAACTGCTGGCTCTTAAACTAAGAAAGAAAGAAAAATTAATTATTCACGAGAAAGTTACGCACATTATTAAACATTGATGTACTTATAACAAAACCTAAAACTAAAACTAGTGGATGCAACAGGTGAATACTGGAGTGGTGAAACTAGGCCGAGAGCCTGTGTTTTAGGAGAAAAGTAATCGTAGCATTTATATTACATACATTAAAAGTCATCATATCAGCCTATTGCTGTCCACTGCTGAACGTAGGTCTCCCCCAGAGATCGCCGACCAACCCGGTCTTGGGCAGCCCGCATCCATCCGCTGCCAGCCACCTTCTTCAAATCGTCGGTCTATCGCCGCATCGCCGCAGGGCGTCCTACACTACACTTGCCCAAACGCGGTCGCCACTCTAAAGCGTGTCTTTTCCATCTACCGTCTGTCCGTCTGCAGACGTGGCCGGCCCACTTCCACTTCAGCGTGCTGATTCGACGAGCAATGTCGGAGACTTTAGTTCTCTGGCGAATGACTTCATTACGAATTCTATCCACCAGAGAACATTAAAAGTAATTTAGAAATACTATTGTGTCAATGTTTGACTTAAGTATATTATGCTGTTGGTACAGTTAAAACCATAGATATCCGAGTTAAAACCAAGTCGCCGAAATGTCGGTACGCACATAACTTCCGAATGACTGCAATAAATTGGATTATTTGTTTTTGTTAACATAAACAAATAATTCAAACTCAAACTCAAAATCATTTATTTCAAATAAACCATTTACAGGTACTTTTGAATTGTCAGAGTCAGTCAGTCAGAAAGTTGAAGCTAGTTGCTCGTTCCAAACAGTAGGTTTCTATGGAGAAGAACGAGCAAGAAACTCCATGAACAACACTCTTTTAAAATCAATAACATGTTACAAATTTCGGTTACATCATTCATATTGAATCTAGGGTACAATGTGAGAACAATGTAACAAGTCGTGTACGTTAAAAGAGGTTTAGATAAAAATATAATCATAATAAACAATTCAAAATAAAATTAGAATAACCGAGGCAGCTAAGAGATGACCAGTCCCAACTAACGGCGCCCGTTCACGAACATGACGCACGGATCGGCATCATTCGACTCAACCATTTTGAAGGGAACCGAATGATCCAACACGCGCGCCACCGTCAGCGAGACATTCCAGTGAGCATGACATACTCCCAACCGCCAGGGCACATTCAAGTCAATGAAAGACATACGTCGTAAATGGTAGCTTTAAATAACATAGTGCTCACATGTATGTGGTATGAAAAATGTATATAATACTAACACATTGAGTTTATACAATGCAAAGATAATGTAGATCTATATCTTCAGCAGCTCCAAAAATAATTAAAAATGCTAATCAATGAATCTATGAACCCTTATGGCTGTGGAGCTAGACCAGCATCCAGCCAAGCATTTTTATCAGTGATGTATTCACCCAATGAATAATATGCTCGGCAGCATAGTGTGCGTTTTATATAAGACTTAAATTTTGTCTCATTTAGTTGAATAATGTGGGGAGGTATTTTATAGTAACATTTTAAACAGTACCCCATGAAAGAAGTATCTACTTTAGCCAGTCTGAAACTCGGTTGAACTAGTTGGTCCCTATTTCTAGTGTTATAATTATGTCTTTCACCCCTTTTACTAAAAAGATGCAGATTTTTTCTAGCGTACATTATGTTTTCATAGATGTATTGACAAGGTACCGTCATTATGTTAATTTCCTTAAACAGTTCCCTTAGAGAATCGCGCATACGGAGATTGTAAATGGCTCTGATGGCTCTTTTCTGCAGAATAAAAATAGACTCGATGTCTGCAGCTCGTCCCCACAGTAAAATACCGTAAGACATTATACTATGAAAATAACTAAAGTAGACCAGTCTCGCGGTATCCACATCAGTAAATTGCCAGATTTTTCTGACAGCATATGCTGCCGAGCTTAGCCGTCCAGCGAGAGATGTTAAATGAGGACCCCATTGTAGCCTTGAGTCGAGCGTGATCCCCAGGAAAACAGTTTTATCAACGAATTCCAGCTTCTCATTATTCAATACTATGTCACAGTCATTACTTTTGACATTTGGTAAAGAAAATCTGATGCACTTCGGTTTTTTTTCATTCAATACTAAATTATTCGCCGTAAACCAATTTTGGACTTGCAGTAAGGCGCTATTTACGTGGTCTAGGTTCTGGGCTCGTCTGTCTATCTTAAATATTAAAGAAGTGTCATCAGCAAATAACACCATTTGTGGTTGATTTTTCAACAGATGAAGAAGATCATTAATATACACTAAAAAGAGGAAAGGACCCAAAATTGAACCTTGTGGAACCCCCATTTCTACCTTTAAACCATGTGAATTCACCCCATTTATTTGGACTTGCTGCTGCCTATTAATCAAATAAGATTTTACTAAACTAAGCGCAAGTCTACCTAGTCCGTAATGCTCAAGTTTCAAAAGTAGTGTGTCATGATTTACGCAATCAAATGCCTTGGAGAGGTCACAAAAAATTCCTATGGCATCTTGCGCCTCTTCCCACGCAGTAAATATGTGTTTTAATAAAGTGACACCAGCGTCAGTCGTACAACGTCCTTTGGTGAAACCATACTGTTGAATAATATAATATAATGGCTTCCGTCGAGGTGGGCGGAGCTTATTGCTTCTCATCATCATCTGCTCTCGCTTGCACGCTCAGGCTCAGGCGGAACGTGACACTTTTTCGTACGCGCAGCCGGTGTTCATTGACTTATAATAAGACGTTATCACCTCAAAATAAAGTTAGGAAATTCGAATAATAATTGCACCCGTGCGATGCTGGGGCGGGCCGCTAGTAAATAAATAAAAAAAATGAGATTATTTAAATACTCACTTTGGCATTCATAGCTTTTGCCTCTGCCTCTTTTTGCTGTCTTTTTTGTTCATAAAGGTCCTGTAACCAACAACGATTTACTAAATTACCTATAGTAATTTCTTTACGTTGCAGCAAACGCAGCTAATGAGTGTAGTTCTGCCATAACGAAGTCAACATTACGACAATTAAATAACAAACAAACATACAATTATTATTCGCCTGACGGCGCGTTTGATTATTTGAAGATTATTTTTAAGAGTGAATGTCAACCGGATATGCTATATGTCATCTGTCAAAGTAATCGGTTGTCATTCACTCTGACGCAACACCAAGAGCTATATTCCTGACAATCTAAGAAGTCCCATTTGACATATCATATTTGAATATGAATCAACGATTAATTCGTGTTTTTGAGTGCCCTTTTTTATATAAAGTTAAACTTGATGCTTACGAATGATACTCGTTGTTATAGTGTATGGGCAAAGAGAATATAAAGTCTTTGTGTATGGGTAACATAGTAATTAATTAGGATTATTAATGTTATTTTAATGTAATAATGCTTATAATAATGTAATATTGTCCTTATTGTAATAATTAATAGAATGTTTAATAGTTTTGGTGTTAATGGTAATAATTTAAAACACTTCGTACTACCTTAGCTAATTATAATTGTATAGATATGTAATATAATGCAAGAAAATAATAATAGTTGTATGTCATTATTGGCAAAGCATAGCGCACTATTTAAATGTTTAAGATCTTTTTTATATTTACACCTATGTTTAACAAACAAATAAACTATTCTATTCTATTCAATTTTTTACGTACTAGTATAAAAGAAGAAACGTCAAATGGGACTTCTTACGTTGTCAGGAGTTTAGTGTGGGGAGAGGCAACGGCGGCGCGACGGTTCAGTAGGAATCGTGACGGCAATCCGTTCGCATCTCAAATAGGCGCTACGTTTTTGATGGAGTGTCTAGTGATTCAGTGTTCCTAATAATTTTGAATTAAGGTCCTGATTATATTTTGTGCGAAATACGTTGTTTAATTCTCCTAGCACGATAACCCACGTCTTAATAACATTGATTATGGATCCAAATGATATTGTGGACCGTCCTGACGTCCCTTTGTGCCTATTATTTAGTTTGTAATTGAACAAAAAAGTGTCAAATTCATATATCTATTTATTTTCGAGCAATAACAGTTCAATGCATAGGTATCCAAAACTTGTGTTTTAAATTAATTTATAATTAACCAACCTTAAATATCAATTTAAGTGAAAAAACAGGTAGACTTAACAATTCTCAAAATAAACTTAATTGCCAAAATGAGTCAATGCAAGACATACCAAACTGTAAAATTGTCCCAATTGAATATAATGAACCTTATTCTTTTGTACTAAAAGTTGAAAATCTATCAAATAAATTTGACATATTAATGTAGCCTTGCTGGCCCTTGTACCTACATCATAAACTAGAATATATTCAAAAATAATCAACGTTCAATATGGAAAACCTTAAAATTACTTTAAAAAATGGAGGGAGAAATATTAATACGGGTTTGCTCGTTTTGGGAAAAATATACTTAAATGTATGCTTTAAACCTATTGCCATAATTAGTAATATATTGACAGCTATTTACGTATAATGGATCCTCGCGTCTTTTCCTTTTTTCTTCATCTTCTTTCGCTTTAATTTTGTTTCGCTCTTGCTCGCCGTAATCTATATAGCGTAGCGTAGGTTTTTCCTGAATAAAGTAATAATTTAATAATTATAATTTAGTAATCTTTGGACTCAGCGATCATTGTGCCGATCGCTGTTACAGCAAATGGCTTAATTACTAAGAGCTTCGATCAATATCTGAGGAGGCTCTCGGCAGGATCAAGGGCTTCAGAAGTCAGTACTTCTGGACACGGCCCGCATTATCAGGAGGTTTCTCTATCTGGGGCCTTGACCGCTGTAGCGTGAACCCTGTTCCCGATAGTTTACCACGATATAATGTATTTTCATGATGACGAACAACTACCGGTGGTATATTCTGAAGGACGGCACGGTTGACATTTGTCGAGCATGCCACCAACCGGGAGAATTAATCTGACACATTATCTCTGGATGCTCTCGTCTGGCTAACGGAGACTACATGCATAGATACAACCTTATAGCTAGGATTATCTACCAGCAACTTGCTCTAAAATAGTACCGTACTACAGGCATGTACCCGATCCAGTTCTCGAAAATGGCAATAGCACGTTGTATTGGGATCGATCTATCATCACTGACAGGACTATTGTTGCCAACAAACCTGACATAGTGGTGATATATCGATTAGAGCGTCGCGCAATGATTGTTGATATATCGGTTCCGCATGACGAGAACCACGTGAAAAGTAAGAAAGAGAAACAAGTAGAGTATCTTGACTTGGCTCGCGAGGTTATCGACATGTAGGATGTGAATACATCAGTCATTGTACCGATAGTCGTTACGGTCAATGGAATAATTTCCAAGAGCCTCGACCCAACATTTGAGGAGGCTCTCGTTGCGCGGTACTCCGGGACACGGCGCGTATAGTCAGGAGATTCTTCTCTCAGGTACCCTGACCACCGGTAGCTTGGACCCTGCTCCCGATACCGGTGGGCTACTATTTTTAAATGTTTTTATTCTTATATGAATATTTAAAAATGGAATTTAATATGTATGTACAATAAATAAATGGTTATAACCGATATCCGTGGTTATAACAATAACACCTCCCCCCCTTGGGGGAGACCATAGATATCTGAGGGGAGAGTGGGCGTCTAAAAGTTGTCATGATGAAGTTGGTAATAAAATTGATAGAAGTGCCTGTAAGATATGTTAGTTTTGTGATGATGTTCTACTGCAGTGTTATTGAATATAAAATATGTCAATTAATTAAGGCCCGGCCACAATGAAGCGTACAGCAGGTCTGATTCTGTAGTTGTATTTGTATGGACCAGTTTTAAGTACCAAACACCGACGATGTTACCTACTTAGTACCTAGGTCGCATTATCACTTAAGATCAAGTGAGTTGCGGCTATACGCAAGCCTATAAGACTATAGAAAAAAAAACAATTAAACTTCCTACTTAAATTGAAAACAGTATATACTAGTAGAGTTTGTATTTAAACAACCACTTTTAAAGGTTGACTGGTAGAAAATGCCTATGGCATTAAACCGCCTCTGTACTTTGTGCTTGAAGTGTTAATAAATAAATAAATAAAACCACTGTAAACTGTTTCTATACTTCAAGTTATGCTTCGTAAAATTCATAGGCCCCTAACCAAATCATTGTACTGAAACCATAGCGCGGTCTATTTCGACGCCAACACCATCTAGTTACGTGTTTGGCAAGTTTAACAAAATCCCTTGGTATTGTTTGACCTAATGAGCGGTTTTAATCATAAATGACTGCATCAACCATCAACGCAGATTTCTGCCCTCGTTATGGTGTTTTTTAATGTCGTGCATCCCGCACGACCCCGCACGTGTAACCCCCTTTTCATACGCGGGACCGCGGCCCCGCGTGCGTATTCCACGCATTAGTACAATAAATACTTGTATGAAAAAGACATTTGCGTAGGATATACGCGTACGGGACCATCCCGCATGCATGATGAAATCCGCACGACATAAAACACCCTTAGACCACGACCGCAAGTTCTCCACTCTGGGTTTTTAGTTTAATAATGAAAAATCTTTAAAAATACATTACCTCGTAACCACGATCTTTATACAGGAATGCTACAACAAATCTGAAGGCAGAAAGCAATTAATGAAAGTGATGTTTTAAAAATTGAGCAAATGTTTAAATAACCAATGACAGAAAACAAATTAAAACTGGACTTACCCGGGACTGTCGTTCTGTAAAACACAATTTTTTTAAGCAATAATTTTGGTGTAATGGGTAGATACTTATTCATTTTAAGTTATGCTTAATATCGCGTTGAAAATGTATAAAATAATAGCAGAATGAAATGCGTCGTTTAAAAATGAACTATTCTATCATAAGTAATTTATTTCTTAACCAAATACGAAAGTTATAAATGACTGTGATAGATAATATTTAAAATAATTTAAAATTAGATTAATAATGATTAGATATTATGTTACGCTCAGATTATCAAACAAAAGGCAGATAGACCGTGCGGAACACTGCGAGTGAAGCCACAAAAGCAAATACAAATTCCAAAACGAATACCTACAATTCGCTTCGCGCTGTACTAACACGAGTCAGTACAGCACGAAGCGAAGCATTGTTAAAAAAACAAATACTAATACAAATAAAAATTCAAAAGCGAATACAATCACGAGATTGTAGATATTCGTTATTGAATTTGTATTTGCTTTTGTGGCTTCACTCGCAGTGTTCCGCATGGTCTATCTGCCTTTTTGTTTATTAATCTGTGATGTTACGGCTAAAACTCGAAGTGCGGCTACACCTGGTTTTAACCGGCTTGAACTAGGTGCAACCGGTAGCACTTGGTTAAACTTAGGTGTAGCCTGCGAGCTCGGGACTTGGGGCACCCCGACTTGGTTATTTTTTACCAAACCATTGAGCAGAAAAAGACGGTCGACGGAGCTCCGCTGCGCGGGGCTACTATTTCTGTCTGCAGGGTTTAAAGGAACCTAACCATTTTTTTTTTTTGGTTGGGAGTGGAGAATCTTCATTGATGTCCTGCGCCTTAGGGCGGGCGGAGGGGTCTGTCAGACTCTTACTGACTAAAAACCACCCCGGTGTTCCAACTTACACCTACGTCGGGTGTCGCGGGAACTGGAGATACTTCCGCAACCCCCGACTGGTGCCGGCCCGCTAGTGCGGGCCACTTCTCTGGTCAAGGGGGACCGTCCCGTCCCGGACGTCTAAGAGGGGCGCGCGTGGAACACTACGCGCCGCCACCACAGGTCCTGTTAAATGTGGGGGGTGACAGACGTCCCCGAGTCTGCCGCCCCTGGACCCATTTAGGGGGGCCGGAAGAGGGCGTTGTCCGCCCTCCGCCGACGCCCGGTGCACCTGCTGTGGGCAGGGTGGGAGGTTGTGATCTACCTTTCCTATTCCGCAGCCTCCTTCTGCGACATGACAGTTTCGCAGAAGGAAACCAAAAGGAACCTAACCAAACCGAACCTCAGAGTGGCCCTGACGTTGACCGTTTTCTTCCGGTTCAAAAGCACAAAACAGACAATTTAATCACCGGGGAAAGAAGGGGGGTTTGCCGGACCCTTACTGGCTAAAACCGCCACCGTGTTCCTCGACTAACTTATGGGCCGGGGTACGGGATTCACTTGCGCATGCACCGCGCCCCCGCCAGGCTATAATAATAATAATAATAATTCAATTATTTCAGGTTGCATAGGCCCATAGATAAATACCTTAACCTAAACATACATATTTTATAATTACCTGCCAATGACGTGGGCGGGTTCCAGCTGCACCTAGGTCTAGACACTATTATGAAAGCTAAACCTATAAGTTCTAACCGAAAACACGTAGGATACATCTAAGTTTAACCGCATGTGACTGGCTCCACCTGGATCTAGCCGGCTAAAACTAGGTGTAGCCGCACTTCAGCTATTAGCCGTAACAGATACATTATAAGATTGAAATGCATTAAAAAGGCAAAATGATAAACAGAAAATGAATATTCAATTTTTAATAATATAATATGTAATACTAATTTAATAAAGAAATATAATGAATGAATTATATAGTAAAAAAGTCCCTTTAGTGAGTTTAGGTTGGTTTGAGGTGAACTTCCATATATGGGATGACAATTTACCTATGGAGATTTTTACAGAATACATTGTCATAAGTAAAACGCACAATGATTTGTCTTGCATGACTATTTTAGAATAAGCAATTGTTAGTACTTAAAATGCTGTAATATTGCCATTATAGCTCAACATTGCTTAAATTCTAAAACGTTAAATTATTGCCGCTGAGAAATGTTTTTGCTACCTATGGTATTACTAAAAGCAAGTCGGCTATCTATATGGCAAAAAAACATTTCTCAGTGGCAATAAACTTAACATTTTAGAATTTAGGCAATGTTGAGCATGACGGCAATGTTACAGCATTTTACCGGTACTTAATTTATTTTTAATCTTACCTCTATTTCTTCTATGTCATTATTGAGATTTCTTCTGAATCCTGTGTACAAAACTCTTTCACCTGTGCCAGCATATCTGTAAAACATAATATTTTGGAACGTCTTTTTCTCTCACACGTAAACACACACTCGTATACACTTTAAAACTCCATACAGGCTTCTTTTAACCGTTTTTATTTTCATTACTAGCTTCTGCCCGCGACTTCGTACGCGGATCCTGTTGCTTATGCCAGCGACAACGGGGTCGGCAAAATCGGAGATCTGAAACGCCTGATGTCGAATTCTAAGAGCCCGGGGACGGGAAACCAACGGGATGCGCAAGACGATTCGAGACGTTCAAAAAGTACACTTTTGAATCATATATACCTCCGATGGCGGAATATGTGGCGTAGTCAATCTTAGGAGTATACGTAAATGCACTCCGTTCCTTATCAACCCAAGGAAGGTCGCCATGCCCTACGGCTATATATCTGAGACACATCCGATTCTTCAGATGATATCGACATTCTGTTCAGAGAATGTCGAATTCGATCAGAATTCAAACGTTCGTTGCGCTCTTCTTCTGTCTCTTCCTGCCGTACTCCAGCAAATCTTTCTCTCTCACTTTCTAACTGATTATGGATATTTTGTTGTGTGCGTGTTCGGGACAATGTATTGATAATCTCGATCAGCAGTTAGTCGTGCATCACGTTCATCACTCGTTTTAAAAGACCTGTTAGTAGATGTGCGAATACGCTGAAAACTAAAGCGTGATTCTGTATCGGTAAACGTTTCCGATTCGCGAGACAATGCATGTCGCTCACGATCAGCGGACAGTCGCGCATCACGTTCCGCACTTGTCTCTAGAAACCTAGAAGCAGATGTGTAGATACGCTGAGAACTCTAGCGCAATTCTCTATCCGTGAACGTCTCCGACTCGCGAGACAATGCGTGACGTTCACGATCAGCGGTCAGTCGCGCATCACGTTCCCCACTTGTCTATAGAGACCTAGAAGTCGATGCGTAAATACGCTGGGAACGCAGACGTGCTTCGCGATCTGAAGAGGTTTCCACGAAACGATTTGCAGCCTGATGTTCTCAAACAGCATCAAGTCTCTCCTGACGCTCTTCGGTAGATTCTTGGGATCTTATGATCCTCAACCTTTTAGCTCCTTTGGAACATTGGGAAAGATTTGACCTCTTTCTAGGCATGGTTATAGTTTTATTGTGAAGAGATACCTGATCAATTAAAATCTAAGTGACTGCTCCCCTGCGTTACCGGGTAGGCTACCGTGTCACGAAGATAAATGGAAAAGGAAATTAAACACCCAAATAACATAAGCCCGAAGGCATATTTATTCGATAAAATAAAAAAATAAATAGGAATTTTGGCCAGTAGAGTCAAATTTTCAATGATATACCATCGTCATCAAAAATCAGTCCTAAACTGTTACCGCCTTCACCGCGTGGAGGTACTCCCAGCTTATGTTATTTTATAAGATGCAGTGAAATTAGTGATAGCTTTGATTTTCACATTAGATGTTTCTGATCTTCGATTTTTATAAGTCAACAGGAAATGCCCATCAGACCGAACAACTTTTGCTAAGACGTCATTCCTATATGTGTCATGGTGTCGCTGGGCTCTTGGAGTTCCACATCAGGTGTTCCAGATCTTTAAATTGATTCTCTGAGCAGATAATGCTCATCACGTGGAGCAATTTTTGCTATGGTACCATTTTTGTATCTCTTATAGTTTAGCTGGTCTATTGCGGTTCTGTATCAGGTGTTCAAGTTTCCAAGATAAATAATAGCCTGTATGTTGGCCAGACTTAATACCTATACAACAAAAGAAAAATCATCCAAATCCGTCCAGCAGTTCCGAAGATTAGCGTGTACAAACAAACAGACAAACAGACAGAATTTTTTTTTTGGATTCGTGCTCTATTACTGTTTGTAAACCACCCTCAATAATAATTTTTTTAATATATTCAATGTACAGACACAGTTTTTCTACTGTTTTATTATATGTAAAGATTATAGTTTTTATTTTTATCCAAGTTTCGCAGATGACATTAAATAATAATAATATGTGGGGACATTTTTACATACACGGCCATCTGACCCCAAACTAGGGAGACCCTGTACTATGGGTGTCAGAGAGCTGATATACATACACAAAC
Source organism: Charanyca ferruginea (assembly GCA_947361185.1). Lineage (NCBI taxonomy): Eukaryota > Metazoa > Arthropoda > Insecta > Lepidoptera > Noctuidae > Charanyca > Charanyca ferruginea. The sequence continues at coordinate 23,034,432 of OX376059.1, read as the reverse complement.
ACATTTTTTTTTTGTAAATACATACATATAAAGATAAACAACACTCAGACACAAGGCAAACACAAGTGCTCATCACACAAATGTTTGCCCTGGGCGGGAATCGAATACGCAACACGCTGCGCAGCAGTCGATCGCTCAGCCACTGCGCCAACCGTGTTGTCAACATTACCGTGAAACCGTCACGACTGCCAACCTAAAGGCCTGGTAATACAATACGGGTTGCCTGCTAGTGTACTCGCATGACAGGAGTTCGACTCACCTCAGCCGTTTACACTAGAACGAGCTGATGACGTGAAAGTAGACCCGCATTTTTTTGCAGTAGCTAGGAATATGTCGTGTTGGTAATGTTTTCAAAAAATAATGGTCCCGAACTTATGAGCTACTGTCATTTGGCGAAACAAAAATTATTGTAACTGGTAACTCGGATGCGATGTATAGAGATCAGCACATCAAGCTACAGCAATCTGTCAAATTTCTTTTCAACTTTATTACAACACTGTAAGGTTCATATTCAATTGAGAATATTTGACAGTTTGGTAAGACTTAATGTGCTGGCATCTGTACTAACAGAGTCACATACGACAGTAAATCGTATGACTGTTATATGCGAGCCATCATTTTCATTTCAACCTTTAGAAACCCACTGCTGGGCATTGGTCTCCCCCAAGGGGGGTGGGGGGGTTCAGCCGTACTCGCCATGCTTGGCCAATGCATGTTGGCGATTGGAGTAGGTGTTATGGTACTCAGAAGTCAATATCCTTCTGTCGCCTTCTACGACATCCACGGATAGAAGTGGAGTGGTCCTATCCGTGAGCGGCACCACACAGCGTGTGGGTGCGTATATATGCGAGTATAAATAACAGTTAATCGAATGATGCAGTCACACGGTGCCAGTAGTAGCACATCAGTAACTGACCAGGCCAGCTCGCTCTGTATAACTAGTTACACAGTAAAACTATACCCTGTCCATTGGGTTATTGGTTTTTTGACAGCTGCCTTATAATGTAATTATTCCCGATTACCTTAAGTTAACTTTAAAATGTGTTATAAAATAAATATATAAACTGCCTAATCTTGTTGGATTATCATATTATGACCTCTTACAGATATTATAATACAGGGTATGCGTATCAGTTTTTACAAAAAAACATAAATATTGTTCACTAGTTGCAGCTGTCAAAAAACGATTAAACCAGTGGACAGATTTGTAGTACGAAAAATTTGTCTTACTAACGTGATACCCAAATTATTATAATTGCCATAAACTCCAGCTTCAGCCTCCAAATCTCGATGTGGAAACTTGACGGCGGACTTCAACATGCCTCTGGATGGCCTTATCAACGTGTGCCCGGGCAGGATCGGTTCCGCCTCGGGCAAATGATTGGGCATTGAGGGAGTACCGAGGATTGGTCCCCTCGATACAGATTGGAACGCCCTTCGCTGTAAGCAAAAAGTTGAATATTTTAGACTGCTATGTTCACTTTGGATAACGAATATTATACGGTAATATTACAGTATAAGTATTAGTCTACCGTACAGTAGCGACACGCTCCGCCCTCCTCCGAAACACTGTCACCTCACCTCTTCTTGCGTGGAACGTGCTCTCGGAACTGCTTTTAGTTCGAGCGGCGCGTAGACACGCACACACACGCACGTATTTGTACAGTCTGTTATTTTGGTAGTAGTGTAGGCAATTATTATATGGAGTGTCGTGGGTGTGGTAATACAGTTAAGTGTAGTGTAGTTAGTGTTATTCAAGTACCTAAGCTTCAAGTAACTTTAAAATGCGATTTTTAGTTGCTTTTAAATAAAAAAATCGTTGGTCAATTGAGTTGGCAAATGACTACCTACAAGTGACGTCATAAGTATAAATTGTCATACAAAATCTATGGGGGGTCGCGTTTTGACAGCTCATAGAAAGTATGTCAATTAATTCGTGGTGTCATCTACCCAAATCTAGTAACTTTTTGGAACACCGTATTCTAAACTCAGTTTCAATCTGTCACAATGAGGCTGCCATCGGAGTGTAGCGTGAGGTCTCCGAAACGTCAAATGTCACTGTTTGTGGGTGGGCCACGCGGGTTTATGCCTAATTAGAGTAACGTTGTGAATCCTGAGATTTATTATGAGAAATACGAATTACGGGTCAATGAATGGCAATGCTTTGAGACAGTTTTATCTTTTGGAAACTTAATTCCTCCTTTTTTCCCGAATAAAACGGGACTGCGAAACACTACGGCATGCTCGATATTTTAAGGTACGATTTTAAGGTATTAAATAAATGATTTAACGCATTTTCACGATGTTTTCGCGCTCGTTACAAACTTTGGGACCTTAAGCGACAGTGGCGCCAACTGGTGAGCATAAAAACGGTAGCCCTCATTACCTCTACCTACATCATAGAGCAACGCGAAACACAGCCGCACGCGCGTGCGGTCTGTGTTTCGCGTTGCTCTATGGCCTACATATTTGACAAGACTTTGACATTTTTTTTCAAACGATGTCCCACGCTAGTGTGTGTCGTGGGTGCGTTTACAAACATCTAAACTCACATACACAAACAACCAGACCCGGAACAACTACTTGCTACGTATGTGTGACAATAATTGCAAGTATTGTGTTCCTATTTAAAATTATGTGATGCATTGAAGATAATTCTGCTGTATGAACCTGCGTCTGATACTAAAGTTTTATTATAATTGTTATAACTTACTAAAATTGGTAAATCGGGTACCTCCGCGTTTACAATACTTCTTCGCTGTAAAAAGCAGTTTTTTGTTTGTTAGTTGAATAGTTGTTAAGAATATGTAAACGTAACAACGTAATTAAATTAATAAATGTTTCAAACTAATAAACCAGTGAAAAGCTGTCAATCCCAGCAATGGAAACACAGCTCATCTTAATTTTACAAAGTTTGGCTAGAAAAAATCTTTTTGTTTTGCGTTTATGAGTTTCAAACTTACATGTGGAAATAATTTGGCATATAACGTATTCTCAGGCAATAAAACCGTGTTCTGAAAACAAAAATATTAGGTGCAGAATCTAAAAATTATGTAGGTACGGATAGCGTCTTACACTGGTTACCCCTTTTCCAAGGTTTTTTAATGCCTATCAAATATACATTTGATGGTTCTATCTGTACGTTTAAAGGATGATTTCCACCAATCGGTTCACATCGCATCAGATGGAAAGGATATGAACGAATGCGGCGATAGCTGGTCGCAACCGGCAGGGTGTCAACGAATACGATGGGTTTCGTGACGTCGCTTGCGACCGTATCTGTTTCTGCGCCTAGTCAAATAGTTTTGTTCCTACCGTGTTGACAAAGGATCCGAAAATGATGGCCGAAAAGATCCGATTGGATACGACAGGCAAATGGAGCCGATCGCGCGTCGCAGCATGCTTTCGACTACGATCGGGTCTCAGAAGACGCCCGCGTTCAAGCTGCTGTGGGCGGCTTGGTAATACAGACTTTAAATGTAATCTTCCGACCGAATTTCGGTCACGGCGGCCAATCTCAATGGAGATCAGTCAAGTACGCAGAAGATATTATAGTGCACAAGTGTGTGCGCAAACACAGATGCACTCCCTCTTCCCTCAATCTCATAGTCCGGTGGGGCGGCAATCCGACACGACCGGAGAGTTATCAGGCGCAGGACCAACGGCTTTACGAAACGGCTTTAAAACCCAATAACACTTTGCCCGACCTGGGAATCGAACCCATGACCCCACGCTCAGCAGTCGCGCTTGCGACCACGAGACCAACGAGGCAGTTAGTCAGACTTTAAATACTGTGTACATGAATGAATATCGTTTAAAGAATGTAAAATCGTTCCGATCCGATGCCATTCGAGCCGTTTGGTGGAAATCATCCTTTACTTTCTGTTTCAAATTATGTACCTACTTTATTTTTAACCCCGACATTGTAATTTCGATGCGGCTTTTTTTGGTTCAATTGCGGTGGATTTTAACTATGTTTTATGAATATCTTTACAACTATTTTGAAGATAATCAACTCTTTTTTAAATGGTGTATAGGACATTATTTATTTATTTCCATTGTTTTGACTTTCAAAAAGGATAATATGTCGATCTCGGTATTTTTAGTTCAAGTATGGTAACACTAATCATAAAGAGTAACACCGACTCTTTAAGATTCAAAGTCAAAGTCGACTTTGACTTTGACTTTGACCAAAACGTAGGAAGGTCTCTATGGAGAAAAATGAGCAAGAAACTCCACGGACACTCTTTTAAATCAAGTTTCTACAAAATATTGGTTACATTATCCTTGTTGCTTCTTAACATTCACCCCTTCATTATCACTGGTGAAACCACAATTTCTGCACATCAATTAATGTTTCTTAATTGTTTTGGTGTCAACGTTTTGCAAGTATGATTGAAAACGTTCCATTTAAAGAATACAGGTAAATAAACTTTTTCGAAAACTTACATAGATTTCGGCCATTTTGCTTTTATCCATTGCTCTCCTAAATTTCTGCAAACAAGAACGTTACGATGTATTACTTCTTTATCAATTTTCATTACGATTAGTATCATGGTTTTGTCGTGGTGGGGTATCAAACAGAGATAATAGTTTTCGTATATATAACATACTAGTTTTTGCCCGCGACTTCGTCCGCGTGAATGTCGGTTATCGCGGATGCAGACGAAGTCACGGATTAAAAAGTAGCCTATATCCTTCCCCTGGGCTGAAGCTATCTTCATACCAAATTTCATCAAAATCTGTTCAGCCGTTTCATCGTGAAAGCGTAACAGACAGAGTTACTTTCGCATTTATAATGGACTAGCTGACCTACCCTACACCTACCCTACACCTACCCTACACCTACCCTACACCTACCCTACACCTACCCTACACCTACCCTACACCTACCCTACACCTACCCTACACCTACCCTACACCTACCCTACACCTACCCTACACCTACCCTACACCTACCCTACACCTACCCTACACCTACCCTACACCTACCCTACACCTACCCTACACCTACCCTACACCTACCCTACACCTACCCTACACCTACCCTACACCTACCCTACACCTACCCTACACCTACCCTACACCTACCCTACACCTACCCTACACCTACCCTACACCTACCCTACACCTACCCTACACCTACCCTACACCTACCCTACACCTACCCTACACCTACCCTACACCTACCCTACACCTACCCTACACCTACCCTACACCTACCCTACACCTACCCTACACCTACCCTACACCTACCCTACACCTACCCTACACCTACCCTACACCTACCCTACATCTACCCTACACCTACCCTACACCTACCCTACACCTACCCTACACCTACCCTACACCTACCCTACACCTACCCTACACCTACCCTACACCTACCCTACACCTACCCTACACCTACCCTACACCTACCCTACACCTACCCTACACCTACCCTACACCTACCCTACACCTACCCTACACCTACCCTACACCTACCCTACACCTACCCTACACCTACCCTACACCTACCCTACACCTACCCTACACCTACCCTACACCTACCCTACACCTACCCTACACCTACCCTACACCTACCCTACACCTACCCTACACCTACCCTACACCTACCCTACACCTACCCTACACCTACCCTACACCTACCCTACACCTACCCTACACCTACCCTACACCTACCCTACACCTACCCTACACCTACCCTACACCTCCCCTACACCTACCCTACACAAAAAAAAAAAAAAAGTATCCTATATCCGTCTCCTGGTTCTAAGCTACCTCCCCAATTTTCATCCAATTCTAAATTCTTGTTATTACTGTAACTAACACGAATTTCTTACATATATATAGATAATAAAAACCGTGTGTGAAAATGTCCCCACATATTATTATTATTATTATATAATAAATAAAGGATATTATTAAAGTATAAAGTATGGATTAGTATGAATGAATTATTAATGTGAATGGATTGATAATTACACGACTAGTTTGTTTAACTTAGTTGGAAAACTGAGGTTTTATAATCTTGCGTTAAACTTCAACATGTGTATCAATATACTGTGTATCTGTCTGTCGTATCGTAGCTCACAAACGGCTGAACCGATTTGGATGTCGTATCTTTTATTTCGAATGGATACAACAAACAATGCTACGCAAGTAAAACTAGTTAAAATAATCTTACCAACAGTATTTGCAATCTTTCTTCCTTAGTGAGATCAGCATGGCATTTTAAAATGTTCTGGAAACAATTAGATTTTATTATTGATATTGATTAGTTTCTATGCAGAGAAGTAAAGTCGAAGAGAAGTGGAAGTGGGCCGGCTATGTCTGCAGTTTAGAGTGGAGACCGCGTTTGGGCAAGCGTAGTGTGGGACGCCCTGCGACATGATGGACCGACGATTTGAAGAAGGTTGTAGACTGACCAAGACTGGGTTGGCTGGCGATCTCTGGGGGAGGCCTACGTTCAGTGGACGGTAATAGGCTGATATGATGATGATGAAGTTTCATACTAGTGCTGCACTTTGTTAGACATTTGTTTAAGTGTTCTATTGTCGCTAGATACCCATATCTCTAGTGAAGACTGTCTTAAAATATACATAAATCTAATGTGCCTGATCTTAAGTATACAAAATATTGGAATACTTGTTATAATTATATCACTGCTGGGTGACCGCTTCCTTTTACTCTTCACAATTTTCAAGATTCTTAAAGTCAAAGTCAAAGCATTTATTTCAATTAAACCATTTACAGGCACTTTTGAACTGTCAAAGAGTCAGTTAGTTAGTCAGAAAAATGAAGCTAGTTGCTCGTTCCAAAACGTAGCGTAGGTCTCTATGGAGAAGAACGAGCAAGAAACTCAACGGACACTCTTTTAAATCAAGTTTTTACAAAATACTGTTTACATTAGTCACGTTGCTTCTATATATGAAAACCAATACGATGCATTAAAAAAGAAGAATCAAGATTAAAAAAAAACTATCTTTGATGAAGCAGTTCACCTCGTCAATTTCCTCCTGGGTCTCCCAACTATTCAGACATAAACTTATCCCGATCATATTATGCCATTTGATATACATGGCCTGCTCAGTGCCCTATCCCATTTTGATTTGGAGGCCTTTTTGCCCAAATCTTCAATTTGCATCGAGAAACGCAGTATTGGGTTACGCGGATTGGAATTTTAACTTTCAGAATACAGCATTTCACGTGTAGCTGGATTAGACAAGAAATATTAGTGCTTATCAGCATTCCTCACCATGGATTTATGTCAATTTGTTATGGATGCATCATTATCATTATATCAGCTATTGCCATCTACTGCTGAACGTAGGCCTCCCCCAGATATCGCCGACCGACCCGGTCTTGGGCAGTCAGCATCCATCCGCTGCCAGCCACTTTCTTTAAATCGTCGGTCCATCGTGCAGCAAGGCGTCCCACACTACGCTTGCCCAAACGCTGTTAGGGGTTGACGCAGCATTACTTTTTTAATCTCTTTTAGCTGTCACTTCAGTAGTCACCCCCTTTTCTAGCCATGTCAAATAGTCGCTTGTTACAATTGCAGAACGGCCTTTTACCCTAGAATAAGCCGGTGGACTGAGATTCAGAGTCACCAGACTTAATATCAAGTTAGCATGATTGAAATTTTCACACTACTACATACACAAGCTACCCAAAGGCTACTTCTACATATTCATTATAGCCTTTGGGTATATAAAAGCCGAACGAATCGGTCATGGCTACGCATGACGTGGTCTCTCCGTGGATGAGTGACCATCCATTTCACCGTACTGATGGCACGTAAAGCCGTTGGTCCCGGCTGTCATTCGTAGATCTTTAGCAGTCGTTATGGGTAGTCAGAAGCCAGAAAGTCTGACAACTAGTCTTACTAAGGGGTATCATGTTACCTAGTAACTGGGTTGTGGAGGCCAGATAGGCAGTCGCTCCATGTAAAACACTGGTATTCAGCTGTATCCGGTTAGACTGGAAGCTGACCCCAACATGGTTGGGATAAGGGTAAGCAGATGATGATAGAGAAATATGTAGTTAAGAAGGTATGTGTACATGCTAGATTAAACACTTGGCCCTTTTTCAGGTATGAGGTACAAAAGATACAATTTTTTTTTGTTGCTCGGTGGATATCCTCATGGACTTCCTCTATCGTTGGGGTGACGGAGGGGTGTTTTTTTTTAAAAGGACAAGCCCGCCACGCTATTCCTAAACCACTGTAACTCCTGTAAGCCAGAATTAACAGTGGCGACCACCATAAAAGCGCCAAAGCAATGAAGCTCGACGAGTCCCAGAGAAACGATTCAACTGTCTTAGATCCCGCAACGAAATTAATCAGAAAAGAACAGCGGAGGAGTAAGAAAAACATATTTTCCACTTCTCTCCAAATCAAGCAGGAGACAGAACAGAACTAGGCCAATCGGCACAAAGGGACGTTTACAACTGGGAAAAGCCCAGTTGCTAAGCACCACGGATTGTAATTGACATAATTAATGGGTCCTAAAAAGTGAGCTGTTACATTAACTTTGATTCCAATAATAGGTATGGCAAAATCGCTTGAACGCACGGAAATTAGTTCTAGTTTCCACAAGGTCCGCATAAGAAACTGCTCCGGATGTAGCCAGTACACTATCCAACATAATATTGCGTTCTTTCTGCCAAAGAATACACTCCCATAAGATGACGGAGGGGCATGCCGGACTCTTACCGGCTAAAACCACTGCGGTGTTCCACCTCTGTCTATGACCGGGGCTACGGGTTTCGCATAAGCATTAACCGCTCCCAAAAAACCTAACATTTACAAAAGGTACCTATCATTTTAGTGTGACGGCTGGATTGAAAGAAATTGTTGAAGGTTTGGCGACTATTGAAACCTCTATAGTTATCTAGAAGAGCAAAGCTGTGAAGGTTTTTAATAAAAATAATATTTCTTACAATTATAGTAGTAAATATAAAAATAACTTTGATGGAATCCATTTCATTGTTCAATCAATTCACGTGCTTGTAACTGTTATAAAAATTTACCGCTGAAACAACTTCATTATCATTGAAATGATTACCGTGAAATTACATCACGAGTTAATTATAGAAGGTACCTACACAGTATACCTACATAGTATCTACCATTAATGAAAATTTCCTCGACTGTCTGCCCGCTGCGATTGAGCATTAGGTCTTAGGTTCGATACTCAGGTGGGGCAAAGTGTTATTAATTTTCGATTAGGAATTTATCAGTAGCGGCCTAGCGAAATCTGGAACAATATTACCCGAATTATTTTAGTGTTTGTGAAGAATGAAACTTACGTACATGATCTAAAGTTAACGTTATAATTTCATTCAGGAAACCTAGAACTACTCTCCGTCTCTCTCTCTCTCTCTCTCTTCCTACGTGGGACAGAGTAAGGACATGACACGGATACTCATATTTCCTGACAGTATGTAAATTGTTCTGCAAAGTATAAAGAAACTTTTTTTATGCTATTGTACGCCTAACAAGCTGACGGGTCACCTGGTGTAAAGTGGGCAACGCTGCCTATATACATCTGCGCTACAAGATATTATCTAATGCGGCGAATATTTGTACAATACAAAATTTACCCTATTACAATAAAGTCGATTTTAGATTATCCTAATAAGTAAGGCGAATATTTGGACAAATACGCCATGTGAAGTGCATTAAAGATGTGTGGCCATCCTACAAATAAAGTTGAAATATCTCATGTTTTTGTAATTATACCCTTCAAATAATATGGAAACGCTACTTTGTGATAGAAATAGGTATTGTTGTACTTCTCTGGCCAAGCTCTTCACAGAGACCTCTACTACTACAAGTATTTGTACCTAAGATTTTTTAATAATAATAATAATCTTTATTTCTCCATAAATAAATGCATACATTATTTAAATTTAAAAAAGTCTTAAGCTAGTGTTCCAGAGTGAAAATAAACCCTGACTTCTAAACTAGGTTTATGTACCTGTATCTTAGAAGCCAGTGTCCCTTCAAAATGATGTGCATATAGCAGATAGGACACACATAATACAACAATATTCCATTAGGGCTAGTTTAAGAGAAATAAAAAATATAAAATACAAGATAAATAAAACAGAATACAAAAAAAAAGAAGAAGAAATAACATTATCGAAAGTTTGTGTATGTCTCTAGTGTGTATGTCTGGAGTTATGTGTGTGTGGGTGTATGAGGTTGTGTATGTTTGTGAAATGGCGTATGTGAGTGCGAGTGTAAGTATGAGTGAATGTGCAAACGTATGAGAGAGAATAATAATTAATTATCATAATTTTACTCTATTGAAACCTCAACTATTTATATATGTTGCCAAAATTACCCAACAGAAGATCCTCGAAGATGTAGTGTAGATGGCGTAAAATGCAAGAAAAAACGCCCATTCAAGTAGAAACTTCTTAGTAATACAATATACTTGATTCTACCCACGTTCTTATTACGTACAACGCCTACACAAAGTACTTGTGGGGTTTGACGCGTATAAACCTGTTCCTAGTAAGGTAGAAAATATCGTTTCTGTAAACCGAAAATTCACTAAGGCGTAATGTAGCCTGGTTGAAATATTTTTGGAGCAAAAGTACTTATATCAAAGTGTTTCTGGATTGAAAGTATTAAAAAGATTTGTTACAGATGCCATATTAGAATAACTGAATTTATTACAAGGGTATAAATATAATGATCACCAAAAAATACTTTAGGATCTTAAGAGCGTGTATTCGATTCGTGACGAAAACTTCTTGTTTTCGCGTTTTGCCCAGAGCAATATCGTAATGATGTGAGCAGATTATTTAAAGACAACTACAGTTTTCGAAAAGATTAAGTCTTGATTTAGACAGCTACAGAGTAAAAGTATAATTTTTAATTATGGTTTTTTGAAGCGAAGACAGTTCTTTCATAGCGTTTTACGAAAATAGACGTCAGAGTTAACTTTCAGGACGAATACAACCATTACAATATGCCAAAATATTTTGTTTTATGCGTTTTTCCAACAGGATATACAGTCATAAAGACAGCTACAGAGCCAAAATTACGAAAATATTACTATTATGTATTAAAAAACAATGTTGAAAAAGTAGAAAATCGGTTCACTTTGACAATTTTTTTTTCACTAGTATTTGAATAAAAACATAACTCATATATTTATTTTAATGAAGTAAATGTTATGCTTAATATACAGAATATGTTTCAGTCCGATAAACGAGCTCATTTATTTTAGAAAATTATTTTAAAAAGCACTATAATACATCGCGCGCTGTCGTTTGCCGATCAATTTCAATGATTCGTGATTATTTCCTGCATATTTTTTTTTCTGATGCACTCAAACAGACCATTGTTGACGACACGGTTGGCGCAGTGGCTGAGCGATCGACTGCTGCGCAGCGTGTTGCGGGTTCGATTCCCGCCCAGGGTAAATATTTGTGTGATGAGCACTTGTGTTTGCCTTGTGTCTGGGTGTTGTTTATCTATATATGTATGTATTTAAAATATATTTGTGTATGTATATCAGCTGTCTGACACCCATAGTACAGGGTCTCCCTAGTTTGGGGTCAGGTGGCCGTGTGTGAAATGTCCCCACATATTATTATTATTATTATTATTATTGTATTGTACTAGTGTGTGTCAATGCTGCTACGCCGTTCTAGCAATCGTTTAGATTTTGAGTTGCGCTAAATCGAATACGCGCCCTTAAGCTGCCTTACCAAAAAAATATACTAAATTATACCAAATGTACTAAATGGTCACCAAATCTTAGTGTGCAAAATAACCAAAATCTTTTTAACCCCCCTGGAGCGGATCCGACATGGTTAGGTTAGGTTAGAACTGTGACCCCCGGAATCAAATCGCTTTTTACAGTCAAACTCATACATTTCTACAATACTTTAGGAAACACCATTTTGGTGACCATTTACAATTTTTGGTTTTATTTTATTTACTATAATTGGTGATCATTTAGTAGATCTGGAGGTTCGTTAAACATAAGCCTTATTACAATACTAGTGCTGACCCTACAGACGTTGTCCTTTCAATTGATATTTTTAATTTTCTTACTGCTTAAACCTTCCCTGGACTTCCACAAATATTTCAAGACTAAAATTAGCCAAATCGGTCCAGCCGTTCTCGAGTTTTAGCGAGACTAACGAACAACGATAAATTTTTATTATAAAGAAGATTTATTGAGGTTTTCTGTTTGAGGATACCGAAGAGAATATCAAAAAAAAAATTATACAAAAAAAATTATGTTAATTTTTATTAATTAAGTTCAATAAATTGATGCGGATTATGCATCAATTTATTGAACTAAAATGAATTTGATCCTTCTTGCGTCGTTTCCCCGAAAACTGGGGGTTGTGACCCTTCAGGAAACCAATTTTCCACGGACAATTTTGCGCCAACTGCGCCAGCTTTCAGCAACGTGAACCACTTCGGCGATCTTTATGTAGAGTATGGTGCGGCTCTGGTCAGGCCAGCGCATTGGACTCCTTCCTCTAGATGCATAATAAATTCTATTATAAAAGCGAATGGTAAACACAAAATACTATCACAAATACTATCACAAATCGTAGAAATTACTAAAATTAGGCAGCCGAAAGAATCATAGCGAGATCCATACATTCATTTGTATGAAAAATAAAAAACATTTAGAGAGTTCAAAATATTCCTTATTCCAATGTAGAGAATACATTACCAGGAGTAGATTGATATACTGACCATATTTTTAAACCCTCGCATAATTAAAATATTTCGAAATGAAAATAACACTTTTTCGTTTCATTTCGTTGCACTTTAAAAAAAAAAAAAGAAAGTTACAAGTGACATTAATGGATCTATCAAATTGGCAGACAAGAAATGTGACAAGTGTTTCAATTTCAAAGTAAGAAGAGTTACTGTCAGTCGCACTTTTCGTTCTGAAATAATGAGCTTTTCGTTAAACTATTCACCATTAACATCCATTTAAATTGCGGGGGTTTAAAAATATGGAAAACGCCTGAAAATACTCTTTAGATACCCAAGAGTATAAGAATTAGAATTTCAACTTCTCTAAACATCTTTATTTTTTTGTAGGTACAAATCCTGCCATGATCCTTTATTTATTATTATTTATTTATTTATTATTTTAATTACTCTCTGCACTAACAGTTGACACCGACACGTGCAGAGAGTCAACGATTACAATTATAAATTATCAGTAGTAGTGGTATTATCAGTGGTAATTTTTAGTTATTTGTTATTATCTTTGGCAGGTTGGAGTTGTTAGCTAAGGACGGCATTAACTTTGATTTTGGCTTTGACTTCCACGCAGAGGTGGGCAAAAACTAGTATTAGTATACATTGAAGTGTATAGACACAATATTTTAGATATTTAGTAAATCCCACTCAGTACTGTTGGAAACCAGTACATCGGCTGGATCGTGTTTATAATAATTGGAATTCACTGCCCGCTTCTCTTTTCCCTGATAAGTATAATCTGAGTATCTTTCATCATCATTAACATGTCAACCTTTAGACGCGCACTGCTGGGAATAGGTCTCTCCTAAGCGGGGGTTCAGCCGTAATCGCCATGCATGGCCGGTGCATGTTGGCGATCGCAGCAGGTGTTATGGTACTCAGAAGGACGCTGCTGCCCATCCTCTGGTATCGCCTTCTACGACACCCACAGGCAGAAATGGGGAGGCAATTTTTAAGGCAGGCTAGGTATCTTTAAGGCGGAGTTAACCAAAATATCCTAGGCAAGCGTGTTTCACCTTAGGCCACATCATCACTTGACATCAGGTGAGTTGCGGTCAAACGCAAAAAAAGGCCTAGTTATCCAGCTCTTAGTTACGGAACAACCTTCCCGACGTTAAAAACCTTTGTTACGACTAGCCACGGCCTGCATCATCATAAAACCCAAAATCCTCATTATGAAGTTGCGAAAAGAACACCGAAAAAGGTATTAAAAACTTCTTTTGCTTTGCCTCTTTTCTAAGCCTAGCTAATTTTAAGCTAGCACACTAGCGCGCCTGCTAATGACGTCGGTGGATGTGTCAGTGTTGTGGTACGGTGCTAGTTACAAGCGAAAACGAAGCTGTGCCCGCGATATCGTCCGCTTGAATGTCGCTGAAGTTGTCAACCGGCCATGTTTAACTAATATCGTTTATCACTAAATTGTAACACTTATCACAAGTTTCGGAACAAATATATTTGCTTTAATGGGACCCTATTTATATAGCAAATTAAACAAAACCCATAAAATTCTAAAACTCAGTAAAAAAGCTTGCTCCAAAGTAATTTTCCAGTGGCTATTTAATCTGGATTACGAAAAAACAGAGGACGTCTTTAAAAAATTGTCATAAATAATACACAAAAATAACAATAAACGCATAGGTACACGAGTAATTATCACACACTTGCATCCACTCGTACCCTCCTCACATGCACTCATACACCTGCACCTACCACATCACACTCACTACACACAGCACACTACACCTCACACACCACATTCACTACATCACACTCTACACAAACTGCCTACTACATAATTATTATGTACTTTGTTAAACCTAAATTTAGTTATAATAAACTTTGTTGTCTTCATTACTGTACTCACCTTCTGATTATGGATTGAAAGAGACTGGACTCCACAACACAGGGAATCCTAGTGTGGGGTTCAGGGCTTCATCTAAGTTTGTAAAATTTGAATGAGACAATAAATGTTTTTTATTTTATTTTTTTATTTTATTTTATAATAATAAACATAAGCATGTTAATTGATGATATATTAATCTTAATCTATACTTCCATACTAATATTATTAATGCTCTGTCTGTTACGCTTTCACGATAAAACGGCAAAACCGTTTTGATGAAACTTAGTATGTTGACAGCTTGAACCCTGAGGAAGGACATAGGCTACTTTTTAATCCGCAACTTCGTCTGCATCCGCAATAACCAACATTCATGCGGATGTAGACGCGGGCAGAAGCTAGTCACTAATAAATATTATAAAACAAAGTCCCCCGCCGCGTCTGTCCCTATGTATGCTTAGATCTATAAAACTACGCAACGGATTTTGATGCGGGTTTTTTTAATAGATAGAGTAATTCAAGAGGAAGGTTTATAGGTATAATACATGCATATTATAGTAGAAGAAATCCGAGAAATTCCAAAAGTAATGTGAGGCCGTAATAAACATATTTTTGTGCGCTTACATTGCAAACGCTGGCTAAACCTTACGAAATATATCAAATTAATGTACTACGGAATTGTATATCTTAAAAAGATCGATAAAAAAGTCCGCGATGGTACATGTTTATCTCTTAAGGATAACCCACAGTAACCATTTTTATCTTTTACATATTACAAATAAGATATGGGTTACTTACCAAGCTATTTTAAACAATACAGTTTTTTCTTCGCTATCACGAAGTAAGTATTACTTTCAGGCAGGATTGGTCTACATTAGCTCAATATAGGTAGGTCCAAAAGGTAAAGTACCGTGACTTACGGAGGTATCAGGATCGAGCCTTGCTTCGCTACCACGAAGTAAGTATTAGTTCGTGTTCGCTACTTAAGTACCTTTTACGACATGATTGGCGCAGTGCCTGAGCGATTGACTCCTGCGCAGCGTGTTGCGGGTTCGATTCCCGCCCAGGGTAAATATTTGTGTGGTGAGCACTTGCCTTGTGTCTGGGTGTAGTTTATCTATATATTATGTATTTGTGTATGTATATCAGCTGTCTGACACCCATAATACAGGGTCTCCCTAGTTTGGGGTCAGATGGCCGTGTGTGAAATGTCACCACATAATATATTATTATTATTCTCATTATTATTATACGACGATTCATGGGTTAGTCATCATCATCATCATCTTTGACGTCCACTGGCAAACAAAGGTCTTTACCATAAGGTTTCGCAATAATCCCCACGGATGGCAGGCGTTTTGGGGATCGCAGTGAGGTTGACATGGACGTGGAAGCTACTGTTGCCCGACTGTGATGATGAGATGATAAGTTAGTATATCTTGTGAATCAAAAAGAAAAGAGAGAAGTTTGTGTGTCGTATAATCGCTCTACACTCTAAACTTGCGACATTATTCTATCGTGAAGTTATGAAACTGCCTGAAATACACTGTTCTATTTGAGCTTTTGTATTTGTTGTTATTTTGCTACATACCGTGACTGTTTTGACTGAAGCTTTACTAATGGGTGTTTTGTTTCACAATTCATCCATTCCACTTCAACTTTGTCTGTGTGTTTTGTAATAAAAGACAAAATTATTCGTAGCTTAGGATTTTTATAAAGGCCACTGACTTTGTCTAAGTTTTCAATACTGGGTACTCGCTACAAATAATTTTGACATAAACCATTTCACAGCAACATACTTTTGAGTTCAGGAGACTACTAATACTAATGTTACTAATGTTTCGTAATAAAACCCGCCTATTATTGTCCCATCATCATCAACATCATTTTCAGCGGGAAGATGTCCACTGTTGAACAAAGGCTTCCCCCATTAGGGGGTGGGGCCGTTGCCATAAGCCCTAGGCTTGGCTGGCGTCTTTAGGATCGCAATAAAGTTGTTGAGTACACGGAAGCCGCTGCTGCTCGATTTTCGGACTTAGTGGACACACAAGCTTACCATAGGTGGATTGGCGATTTAAGACTTACATCCATACTTCCCCATACTATAATATTATAAGTGCGAAAGTAACTCTGTCTGTTACTCTTTCACAAACACAACACACAACAAAATCGGTTCAACTGTTTCATCGGTTGAACCGATTTTTGAAAGAAATTGGTATGAAAAAAATAGTTTAAACACTGGTGATGAACATAGGATACTTTTGAATCCTCGACTTCGTCTACATCCGCGATAACCGACATTCACGCGGACGAAGTCGCGGGCAAAAGCTAGTAAAATTTTAAATGTGAAAGTAAAACTCTGTCTGTTACGCTTTCAAAATAAAACGGCTGAACCGATTTTGATGAAATTTGACAAGAAGATAGCATGAACCCTGAGAAAGGACATAGGCTAGTTAGTAGCTAGTAAGGACGTAGACAAATTTCCTCACGTGGATTCCCTTCATCGATATCATTGATGTCCAAGATAAACTTAGAAAGTACTGTGAGGGTTCAGATAGTGCTGAGCTGAGTATATATTTGCGTGTAGTATGTACTTACGTATGTATTAGAGGTCGGAGAGACTAATAAATTAAAGAGGGCAATGCCAAATTATAATTGTATTCTATAATAGCACGTCGGCCTAAGCACGGCGCTAGGCTAAACAATGCCTTGAAATAAAAATAAGACTAAACCTTCTAAATACGAATAGCTTCTAGAACGAATCCAGAGTGTTAGACGAAACATTTAGTCAATGTTTTCGACCAGAATGCAATATGCATGCAACCTTTACAGTACGTATAAATTGGAAAAAGTCACATTGGTGATTGGTATTCGCGAAACACCAAACTTGTAACCTCATCCATGAGAGAATGGTTGTTATTTAGCAGAAATTATGAATAAATATTTATAATATCTATGCATATCTCTGTTTCTTCGTAGCTCTGTGTAGTTGCAACGTGTTGTTTTCGACGCAACCAAAGCGAGGAAGCCAGACACAAGTCGTGTGGGCGTCAAATCCAGTGTTGTGCACGTAAAATGTACACCTTTCCACGGTGTGCAGGAAACAAAAAGCTTTAGACACGGCACAAGGAAGTTAATCCGACGAAAAATGTTTACGCTAGAGAGCCTAAAATAATGTTCTGAATCATTGTTAAAAAAGTTATAAAATGATTTTCCAATTTAATAATAAATTGTTACTTCAGCATGATATTTTGATTGTAATTTATGTGTAAAATTTTGAATGCCTGCCTTCATAAGGGCGAAGGCAGAGCATGGAAAACATTATCAAAACATGTAATCCTGTGTCGAATGTTGATTGCACCGCATAGGTGCATAATAGCGAAGGTTTGACCTTCATATTATTCACTCGATAGTCGTTGAGTTAACACGTCTACAGATCTCTTACCATGAGTAAGGGGTATCTGTAAATAAATAAAAAAATCGTCACGATGTTCCTTTCACTGTGACAATATGATTATGGTATTGACCATATTACCATAATTATCGATATATCCGTGTGGTGTCGGACGTAAATCTATATATTATGTATGTATTTAAAATATATTTGTGTATGTATCAGCTGTCTGACACCCATAGTACATGGTCTCCCTAGTTTGGGGTCAGATGGCCGTGTGTGAAATGTCCCCACATATTATTATTATATCTTCCCGTGGGCGTCGTAAGAGGCGAATATGAGACTTACCAGAGAATGGGCAGCAGCGTTCTCTGTGCCTTTGTAACAACCATACTGCGATCGCAAATCCGCCTGCCAAGCGTGGCGATTATGGCAAAACCCCCCCTTGGGGATGCCTATGTCCAGCAGTGGATGTCTTTCAATTGAAATGGAATTGACCAAATTTGGCTTTAGAGCGCGCGCATCGCAATCAAATTTAATGAAACAAAATTTTAAATTCAATAAATAAATATGTGGGGACATTTCACACACGGCCATCAGACTTCAAACTGGGGACGTTTGGGGATTGTGATTTAATCCATACTTCCATATTTAATATTATAAATGTGAAAGTATCTCTGTCTGTTACGCTTTCACGATGAAACGGCTGAACCGATTTTAATGAAATTTGGTACGAAGATAGCTTGAGCTCTCGGGAAGGACATAGGCTACTTTTTAATCGGCAACTTCGTCTGCATCCGCGGTAACCGACATTCACGCGGACGAAGTCGCGGGCAAAAGCTAGTCTTTTATAATTAGCAAAATGTATAAAACTTTTAAAGTTCTGTTAAACCTTTTATTTACTATAGTAATTTTAAGAGTTATAAATAAAATAATACTAAACAACAGAAATAAAGATCAAAATTGTGTACCTAATTCAGATTTCCACTACGTATTTAATCTTGTAAGTCCTTCCAATATTAAATAGGTCTTAGGGGAAATTCGGGCAAAAGATTTTTTTGATTTAGCAATCGAAGCTCAAGGGTAAAGGTCCTCATTTTCCTCTTAGGAACGTGAAACTAATTTATTATGCCAAAAAAGTAGCATCACAAAATAATAATAATACCAGCCTACAATTTATTGTCCCACTGCTGGGCAAAGGCCTCTTCTCATACAGAGAAGGCACGAGAATTGATAACCACGCATGATCAAGGTGGATTGGCAATTTCAGACTTACATTATACCTACTAGCAACCCGACCCGGCTTCGCATGGGCCTATAGCCTTCCTCGATAAATGGACTATCCAACACAAAAAGAATTTTTCTATTCGAACCAGTAGATTTTGAGATTAGCGCGTTCAACCAAACAAACAAACAAACTCTTCAGCTTTATAATATTAGTATAGATACTACTCGCGTTAATTTAGAATTTGACAATCTAGGTTGTACCACAAAGAGACCACTCAGAGCAATCCGCCATTTTTGTCACGCACACATTGACAATACTTTTATAGGCATTCTCAAGCAGTTTCAAGCAGACTTCAGTCTCGACTGTCACGTGTTGTCTAAATTAATAAATGAGAGACATTGACATTTCATGACGAACAGGAAAATTTTGTTATAAAAAAAATACAAAGAGTTCCAACCAGTGCCAATCAAATTTCATATTGTTACGAATAAAACCTACAAAGTCAATACAGTAGCAGCCCTAATGAGTTTGCCAAGTTTAGATTATTATTTTTGAAGATGGCGGGAGCGGTCCTTCTGAAATCTCTATATTTTGTTGATTCGAAAGATACGTGGCGCCATTTATCAGAACGTTATTGTTGTTTTCCTTGTTATTATTGTTTGTTGTGTCCGTTTTTGTACACCCGACAACGTATTTGAAAAATTTTAGAATGATCGGTTTATTTATTTAGTTATACTTCGCGCACAAAGGTACGAAGGCAGATTTAATGCCTAAGGCATTCTCTACCAGTCAACCAAGGGTGGTGAAGAGATAACATGGCAGGTGCATAGTTAAAAAAACAACTTAGGGAACTGAATAAACAAAAATAAAACTAATTTATTTATACTCTGCTTACCTATGTAAAAAGTATATCCGCAATTTCCGCTTAAATGCATACCGACTAGCGGCCGTCCTGATATCGGTTTAGTGGTTTAGGCGAGAAAAGGTAAACAAACTTACTTAGTTTTGCATATATAATATTAGTTTAATCGCTACAATAGATCGTTACGTGTGTAGCTGGCATTTGGACAATTTCAAGTTTCCTCACGATCTTTTCCTTCGCCGACGTCAATGATGTAGAAAATAAACATAGAAAGTACATTTGAAATCGAAAAAAAGTATTTTCAAAAAAAAAAACCGCCTTCAAAAATTGCAATACAAAACAACTAACACAAAGCCACCGCTACCGACTTCCGAAAGTAAAGTATTGTGTGTTCTGTGCTAAAGTTATTTATCACTTTTTAGTTTTTGAAGGCGGTTTTCTTTTTTTTTGTAAAAACTTTTTATTTTTCGCTTTTTAGTGTTGCCTTAACATCCAAATCCATTACGAAACGGCGACACAGTTAAAAGAGTTTGAAAATCCTCCAAAGATTGAAGAAACTAAAACGCCGTCTAAGTAATTTTTTTGGGAATTTATTGATTTTCTTAAAAATGGCTGTGTCACTTTTGGTAAAATTTATATGGGACCATTCCGAAATAAACCCCTTTCGAACAAAAAAAAGAATTTTGCAAATCCGTCTATATATGACAGAGTTATGCCCGAACATACAAAAAACAATATATAAACATTCGAATTGATAACCTCCTCCTTTTTGAAGTCGGTTAAAAATTCACATTAGTAATTGCTCGTGTAGGGTTGAAAGAAAGAAGAAAAAAAGAAAGAAAAGCGAAATTCACGAGAAAACGACGCACATATTACTTTACACACTTGTTACTAAGCCTAAGACTAAAACTAAAATAAGTGGATTAAAAAAAATAAAATGTCCGAGTCGGAAACAGTGCATCACTATCGCGCGAAACGGTTAACGCTCAGTATAAATGCTATATTGCATTTATTATTTTTTTTATTTTCGGCCTGTTTTGCCCCACAGCAGGGTAAAGGCCTCCCTTTCTCCTTTCCAACCCTCTCTGTCTAAAGCTAGTGTAAACTAATCCCTCCTGTAAGCGTCAAGCTCATTCCGCCATCTTTGCCTGGGTCTACCACGATGTGTGGATGTGCTGGGCCTCAAGTCTGCTATTACAATAGTGTCAGAATGGTCTATCATCGATTTTCATAATGACGCCATTATATTAGTAGATTACCAAACTTGACAAAATCAACATTTATGAAATCAATTATAGACCATTCTGACACTACCTATTGTAATAGCAGACTTGAGGCCCTGGACGTTTTCCGGGACCCACATTGTGGATGTTTTAGCCCATGATCCGTTTAACATGTGGAAGTTATGGTCCAGTCATATGCATTACTATACAACAACAACAGTTCATTTAGAATTAACTTAGCTGTCATTCCTTAAGGTCGTAGCACACATATGAAATCGGAAAGGGATTTTCACCGTGTCGCCTTTCGCCTCGCCGTCAAACAGGTGTCAACATAACGTAAGCAACGTAACCAAAACGGATCAGCAGCTCCGACACGTCGACTCGGCTACGGCTAGGCGACGCAGCGCTTACGGCTCGCCGACCGCTGGTTGGCCTGGCTGGCACCAGATCACCAGATCAAACACGCGTGTAACAAGACTGGAAGTTGCCTTGTGAATGACAGCACGTGTGGCAACGATATTGTGCGGCAGGCAGGTCGCGGGAGGGGTGAGGGGGGCAAGAGTGGACGAAGAAACACAAACGCAGCGACGCCGCGACGTAGAGGCGTAAGCGAGTGGACGACGAGCCGTAGGTGCGGGGACCGCTGGTTGACCACACGCCGCACCGCGGTTCGTGAGCTTGTCCCCAGGCGAGTCGTTTACTCGTACATTACGATTCCAATTAGTGTGCTTTGTAGTAAGGAGTTTCATACAAAAAATACTAAACGGCTAGAGTCGATACGGTTACGATCCGTTTCCGATTTGATATGTGTGATACGACCTTTAATCTGTGATACTTTGTACATACTTTAATATAGTGCTTTTTATGTAAGGTACATCGTATTCACGCATATTATATTATTTCTGTAGATGCAAATATTGTTAACATCATTTTTAAAGAGTAAGTATGGAGTTTCTTGTTCATTCTTCTCCATACAAAACTACCTTTTGGAATGGGTAACTAGAATCAGTTTTTTCTCATTTGACATACAAAAGTGCCTTATAATGATCTATTTGAAATAAATGATTTGACTTTGACTTTGAATAGATTTAAAATTAATCAACGCGTAATATTCAACATCGTTACAATTACTTTGAAAATTGGGAGAAATGTTGACATGGGTTATTTTGGTAGAACAACCCATTTGGGGTTTAAGCCCCGTGTCAATTACTGTCCAAATCAACACGTATTTTCTTGAAGCATGGAAAGCGTTTTATCCCCTTCATAACCCTTCACATGACTCAAAGACTTTGTTAATTTCGGACTTATTAACAAAGACTTTCATTAATAATGTATTGTTGCTTTGATTTCGAAAGTTATTATTATGGTAAGGAGTACATCTATTAATAATAATTATCCCGACCGATTTTCGTCCAAGGCGGCCCATCTCAGTCGAGAATAGCCAAGCACGCAGGAGGTACTAAAGTGCACAAGTGTGTGCGCAAACACAGATACACTTCCTCTCCCTCACTCTCAAAGTCTGATGAAGTCCGAATCGCAGGCAAAAGAGAGCTAGTTATATCTCTTCATCATCATCATGTCAAACTTCCAGATGCCGTTTTCGATCATACTTACTAAACGTTGACATCAAAACAATTGAGAAATATTAATTGACTAGCGATCCGCCCCGGCTTTGCACGTGTGCAATGTAGATAGAGACTAATGTGGGGCAGTGTGGAGTAATAATATTATGATTATAATTATGATTAGTCTCATCATCATCAACATGTCACGTTCCAGACGCCCACTGCTGGGCATAGATCTCCCCTTCTCTTCGTATCGTTGGCACGACAGTCTTAAAGGACAATGCCAGAAACTCTATAGAACTTTGCCCCACTCAATAAAAGTCATGTACAAGCATACAGTATGTACCATTTTACTGCTTGTTTATTGCTGATAAGTAAACATTAGTCTTAGTGACTGTAGAACTTGCGGTTTCCGTTTAAATCTAAAAACATTGATTATGGGTTAAATTGTATTTTAGGTAAAATGAGTTTGTAATTTGTGGGTAGGTATTTCGTAATACGCAAGTTCTAAAGAAAAACAAATTAGTATAGAAAGGTTCTATATCGATTACAATTATTTTCATTACTTTACTTTTCTGTACATGGGTTACTTTTTCTGTACATGGGTGGGGCAGGATCTGGCATTGTCATTTGTTTGGCCCAGAACTTAGCTACTTCCACTGTGTCGTCGGTGGCAGCGCATAATTCACTCTTATCGCATGTTTTGGGGCAAAGAGGATATGATAGGAGGTGGGGCAGATCTTCCCCAAAGCGGGCCATAATCGCTATGTTTGGCCAATGCATGTTGGCGATCGTAGTAGGTGTTATGGTACTCAGAACGACACTGCTGCCCATCCTCTGGTCAAAATCCTTCTGTCGCCTTTTACGACACCCACGGGTGGAAATGGGGTGGTGCTACTCGCCTCCGGCACCACACGGTTTGGTTATGTCTGTACTTCTATACTAATATAGTAAAGCTGAAGAATTTGTTTGTTTGTTTGAACGCGCTAATCTCCGGAACTACTGGTCCAATTCTGAAAATGTATTTACCAATTGAAAGCTGCGTTATCACTGAGTACTAAATGCTATATTATTTTATTATAAACAAATAGGGATCATTAAGAAAATTACATGTACAAAGTCTCGTCGTAAGTGCTAGTATATTTGTAATTTGGCAACTAACAATAAAAGAAGCAATTCATATATTTAAATTATATTTTAATATAGATATTTTACATAGAAACTAGTCTTCGTATAGGTACGTATCTTCTAAAAACTTAACCTATCGGCTTGTAGTCGTCCTGAAATACAAAGTTAGTGTACAGAGGCCAGCACATCGCTACAACAATCTGTCAAATTTCTTTGATAGATTTTCAACTTTATTACAAAAGGCTAAGATTCATATTTAATTGGGAAAATTTGATAGTTTGGTGGCTTGATGTGCTGGCGATTGTAAGTAATAGTTTCAGTAAAGTGTTACTAATTACTATAGTATAATTATTAAAAGAGTGTCCGTAGAGTACGTTTGTCTTACGTTTTGGAACGAGCAACTAGTTTCAACTTTCTGACTAACTGACCGACTCCTCGACAATTCAGAAGTGCCTGAGAATGGTTTAATTGAAATAAATACTTTGACTTTGACGGATTTAACACGTCTATTGCCACATCAGGCGACGTCGCGTGATTATGTACGAGCCATAAAATAGCGGCAGCAGCGTATTGGATTTTGGCATTTGTTTTGACCACTAAGGGATGGAATTACCTATTTATTAGTGGCAGTGGCCTGCGGGTAGCCAAGTTGCAAAAACCACATATTTTTTTTTATATTTTTGGCAATTAATGTGTTAAGGAAAGAATTTAGCGACCTGTATGTCTATTCTGTTACAATCTCCCTCGGTGAACACCTAGGAGAAGTGAGCTGTCATCCATCCCGATGCTAGGGATTGACAAAGCAGACGGACGGATGACAGCTCACTTCACCTAGGTGTTCACCGAGGGAGATTGTAACAGAATAGCACTGCTGTACCCAACATGAGTTTGCTAGCGTAAAAGTATTTAATTCGAGTCGATTTTCAAATACGTAATTGACAACTATCCTTTAGTAATCAGAATCAGAATCAGAATTATTTTATTTGCTCTAAATGTAGGTACAGTATGGGTAAACAACCATTGAATTGTATGAAGCAACATCAAATGCTGCGCAATCGGATAGTAGACCCACCACCAATCAATTGACTGTAATGGACATGCTTTTTACGTGCTGTTTCTTCAGAAAGTAGCTTTATTCTATGCTCATACTATAGCAAACTGTGACGTCAATTATTTTCACTCAATTGAATGAGTACTCGTATTTATTACTATTGACGACACGGTTGGCGCAGTGGCTGAGCGATCGACTGCTGCGCAGCGTGTTGCGGGTTCGATTCCCGCCCAGGGTTTAATATTTGTGTGATGAGCATTTGTGTTTGCCTTGTGGCTCGGTATTGTTTATCTATATATGTATGTATTTAAAAATGTATTTGTGTATGTATATCAGCTGCCTGACACCCATAGTACAGGGTCTCCCTAGTTTGGGGTCAGACGGCCGTGTGTGAAATGTCCCCACTTACTCGTATTAAATTATTTATTGATTTGAAAAGCCACTAAAATGTAATTTTGCACTTAATTGAAAATAATCGGATTTTGAGGGCTAAAACAGGCTTTTTTAGGGATGTCTGTTGTGATGTGATGTTTTTTTAGTTGCTTTCTACTCTAACATGCCATGTCGCTATCATTTAATGGTGATAGTGTTACTGATAACAAACAACTTATTATTATTATTATTGTTGCGAAGTTTCACCCCTGGTTTTACTCCGGTTTTACCCTGGTTTCACCTTGGTTTTACTCTGGTTTTACCCTGGTTTTACCCTGGCTTTACCCTGGTATTACCCTGGGTTTACTCTGGTTTTTCCCTGGCTTTACCCTGGCTTTACCCTGGTTTTACCCAGGGTTTATTCTGGTTTTACCTTGGGTTTACCCTGATTTTACCCTGGTTTTACCTTTGTTTTATCTTGGTTTTCATTACCTGGTTAAAGTACCACCACTTCCTACCAAAGAAGAGTTCGGGACCAGTTGGTCCAGAGCTTGAAAATTGAGGTCCAAAAGGATTGATGTTCATATGATCGCCGTCCATCTGAAAAGTATTATAATGGCTACATTTTAGAATTTATCAAAATAACTATGATAATTGGGGTTACTACTGCCAAAACTAAAAACCCCACGTCGAAGTTTCTCCCATTCTTCAAAGTAATGATATTAGTTATTTTGCTCTGATTAATTTCTACCTATTCAAAGTATTAGTTTTAAATGTATACACATGAATTTTTTTGTTCGTAAGCTGCCATGATTGTTTGACTAAAATATCAACAACCAATCACAGTTGCTAGTTCGCGTTCGACAATTAATTTGTCACATTATTTTTGAAATTCGAGATACCAGGGTAAGAGTCTAATTAGTCTTACCACAACCACACTATAACCACAACAAAAATACATATTCGAGCCCTTTTTTCATGTAAAAATGAATACCTAGTCTAATGTACACTGACCACTTTCTTGGTACGACAACACAGCTACAAAGCAGCGCAGCGCAGTGGTTGAGCGATCGACTGCTGCGCAGCGTGTTGCGGGTTCGATTCCCGCCCAGGGTAAACATTTGTGTGATGAGCACTTGTGTTTGCCTTGTGTCTGGGTGTTGTTTATCTATATATGTATGTATTTACAAAAAGATAATGTATTTGTGTATGTATATCAGCTGTCTGACACCCATAGTACAGGGTCTCCCTAGTTTGGGGTCAGATGGCCGTGTGTGAAAATGTCCCCACATATTATTATTATTATAAAAAGCCGCAGCGTCACTATACACACGTAACCACTGCTCGACCACCTTTTGACGCTGTGATGTGGTGTGGTTGTGGTACGTGTGAAACAAGCCTTATGTATGACGTTTCTTGTTACACAGTGGCTACCATAAGTACCTAACAGCTGACTGCTTTCCTTTCTTTTATTTTCTGTTGGTGTACTAATTAAAAAAAATAATTTATACAGTCTAGTATAATTTTAAGCTCAATAAAATATACTCACGTAATGATTATACGGCCAATTTTGTTTGTATTTATTCTTGTGTATAGTGAAGGGGTTACCCGGGTTTTTCTCATACGAATCAGCAGAATCAGTGTCTGATTCAGTTGAAGATAAGAGTATGTCATTATCTTTACCGCTAGATCTTCTAGTCCCGTACAGGTATTGCGAGACCTATAACAAAAAAAAAATACAAATGATCTGCCTTTCTATTCTTTGAAAATGGCCTGTTCAATTTTGGTGAGGTGAACGTAACGTGAGCAGTATGTCTATTCTATTACAATCTCATGAAGTCTCAATCTAGGTGAAGTGAGCTGTCAGATGCTTGGGATTGACAAAGCAGACTGACAGATGACAGCTCACTTCACCTAGGTGTTCACCGAGGGAGATTGTAACAGAATAGCTCTACTGTCATCTTATCTTATGCTATGGATTGTCACCTCACTTGACAATTCACCGAAGGACATTTTTTATAGAATAGAGGTAGTTTCTTAGAGAAGAGATTATACAGTCCCCATCCAAGAAATATGCTTTTTTGCGGGTAATTTGTTATGTCGATCTCCTTTAATTTTTACTTTATGTCATTTTTATGATTTATTGTTATAGCGATTAAATTTCAAGTGTCTATCTATTTCAAACATACAACCCGCTGACAGACAGACAGACGGACAGTGGAGGCTTACAAAAACAAACAAAAAACAATAATTATAAACTAATACATATTTTAAAACAATAAACTTAAAAACTACTGCACACGAAGAGACGGCGTCGTGTTACGCTGCGTGGTGTCACGTAGCCGACCGCGGAAACGCCGATAAATAATAATAAGAGAGAGAGAGATGAGTAATAGGGTCCCGTTGGGTACAGGGGGTACCCAACGGGACCCGAGGGTACGAAACCCTGTAAACAAGTGGTTGTGGTCATAATAAGGAGTGATTCATTTGGAGTTATTTAATTCAAAGCTAAAAAATATACTTAATAGTGTAACAGTCATTAATTTTATCGCTTACCATATTTATACTCATTACTAATTAATAATATTATTCACTTTAAACACTAATCTATCAAATAGTAATATCCATAAAAACCCAAGATATTCATAATCATAATTTTAAATCGATTCATGAATCGATTCATTTCCGAACGTTGCAACACTGACGGTCGCGGTCCGCCATTCGAATTGTGAGATCCGTTGGAGATGTACATGTTTGTGAAGTGCGAGTAAAAATAAAATACTTTGTGGAAGTTTGTGTTTATATCAAAAACCCGATCCTTCTGAGCGTTTTTCAGCTCAGAAGTGGGATTACAGCAGAAATATATTGTTTTTGCTACGCCCACAAGTCAACATCTAAGGTACGTGATTTTTTTCTCCCTGATACCTATGTAGATTATAATGACACTGTCTGTTTAAAAGGTATATTTAACTGAGGCTTAATAATAACGAATACAATTTCAAAATTAGGTCGACTGCAACACTAGTTTACATTGGATAAATAACACGTCGTTACACACGACGTGATGGCCAGTAAAAATGTGTAATAAAGTATCCTTGTCTACGATGATATTTAAATAAATATTGAATAGGTATCTTGAGCTGTCATTATTGTAATTATGCGCTTTGAAAAAAATTGAACATAGGTTAGTATTTTTTTTATTTTTATTTTATCTTATCGGAAATAAATCGAAATAAGGTTACTAAATAGTTCTAAACCTATTTATATTTCATTTCGATTACAACAAAACTGAAAATAAAGGATAAGATCTGAGATGCGATTGGATTAATTTAATTTTGGTACCCTCTAATTTCTGCAATCAGTCTTGAAAAAATATACCCGTATTTGATAGTAGAGCGGGTAGTTAAATACGTTACCTATGCACAACAACAAGGAACTTAAGACTCTGGCGTGATGAACATCGATTAAAAAGATTTTAACCTTAGAAAATCTTTTACCCCATTTTAATTTGAATAAGCCTCAAGACAAGAAATACAAGAAGTTCGTTTCGAGTTTCAGATAATGGAACGCGGTAGCCCTGATGAGAAACGGTGTCGAAGTCGTAGACTTCAAACACCCGTACCACCTGAGAGCCCCATACTATCAACAATGGAAGCCGAACGTGGTGCAGGGAACAGCGGCGGTATGCGACGAAGCCGGAATCGCGTGAGGCACGAACATCGAAGTCAGGATCGAAGCCGAAGCCGGAGCCGTCACCGCATCCGGAGCATCCATCGCAGCCACCACAGTAACCGTGAGTTATTACATCAGGATCTGAATATGAACCGGAACTCACTCGAGAATAGACCCAGTCGTAGACGGGAATTATGTAGTGGATATCAGCAACGCAGTCGCAGTCGCAGTAGACCTAGGAGCAGCCGTCATAGCCGTAGTCATTCTCGTAGAGAAACCAATCGACGAAGTCGCAGTGGTACTCATATACGGAATGATGAGAATGATGAGTTGCGTGAGAGGCTATGTCTGTTAGAGCAAGAGTTGATGAGACAACGTGGCCGCAACGTGATAACACACGATGTCGCTGATAGCCATCGACGGCATGTTTCCCCGTCTAGAACGATTCGCAGCCCCCTTGAAAGTGACACTAGGAATCCAGGTTCTCAACCGCCAAGGGTTGTGGAGCCAGCTAAGTTC
Organism: Charanyca ferruginea; assembly: GCA_947361185.1. Classification (NCBI taxonomy): domain Eukaryota; kingdom Metazoa; phylum Arthropoda; class Insecta; order Lepidoptera; family Noctuidae; genus Charanyca; species Charanyca ferruginea. The sequence continues at coordinate 23,004,818 of OX376059.1, read as the reverse complement.
TTCGAAGAATTTGTTAATATTTTTAAGGGCCGGGATCGTGAATAGTTTCCTGTACTAAATAATGTTCTTTCTGATTTTGACCCGCTTTCTCGAGAACAGACCATCGAGATGTGGATAAGTAAAGTGGACGAATGTGCTGAAATCTATAATTGGAGTGACCGGCAAACTGTTCACTATGCCCTGCCCAAACTAGTAGGACATGCTAAGACCTGGTACCAGGGCTTGCCATCTATTAGGCATTCGTGGGAAGAGTGGAAGACCTTATTGAGAGAATCTTTTCCGTCTACCGAGAACTATGCTGAACTTCTGACCGAAATGCTAAATAGAAGGGCGCGCCCTGGTGACTCCTTAGAATTATACTATTTTTCTAAGATTAACTTATTAAATAGATGTAAAATATTTGGTAAGCAGGCTGTAGATTGTATAATATTTGGAATTGAAGACAAAGGCATTCGGTTAAGCGCTCAAGCAGGAAAATTTAACAAACCCGAGGAAACTTTAGAGTTCTTTAAGACAGTTAAGTCTCACCCTAGGGAATACAATGAGGGTACTAGGAGAGAGGGGACCAGTAAGGATAGGCGCTTTCAAAGTTCTACTTCGACCTTGACTAGCTCTGTACCATCTAAAACCGTTGATAAAACTTTTAGAAATCGACCGAAAGGAAATGCAGTTTGCTTTAATTGTAAGGAAACTGGCCATATGAGCTACCAGTGTCGAAGGCCGATAACCAAGTGCTCTGAATGTAATTTCTTAGGGCACGACTCAAATACTTGCCCTAAAAAGAATTCCAATAACTCTAATAACGGTAACGTCTCTAATAAAAATGTTAACGATAGTAAACCAAAAAGTGTTCTTGAAGTATCCATAAATGATGATAGCAATGACAAATATAGAGTAGGGATTAAAATAAACGGCGTAGTTATTGCTTGTCAAGTTGATCTAGGTAGCCAAGCTACTCTTGTCCGTAAGACCGATGCTCATAAAATTGGTATTCAGTGGGACACCGTACAGGGCCCATTGTTGAGAGGATTAGGCAGTATTCCCTATGTACCCGTAGGTAAAGCTTTCGTTACAATCGAGATCCAGGATGTAAGAGAAGAACAGGTAGAAGTCTTGATAGTAGATGATTCACTTATAAATATTCCAGTGCTCCTTGGTCACACCTTTACGGAACGACCTAATTTAAGAATAATAAAGACTGCTACAGATTTACAAATCGAAAAGGTTGACGTAAGTGATGAAGCTAGACTTCTGCTTGTTACAGTTGATGATTTTGAATTAGATATAGGAGGACTTAGAGCAGTTACAGTCGGAGCCAAAACGAATTATAGTGGTAGTATTTATGTTGGAGGCTCGATAAGGGGTAAACCCGACAGGGAATACTATTTATTGCCTGGTGAATATCAGATGATCAATGGAGTGTGCCGCATTCTAATACAGAGCTTAAGTTCTCACAAAATTCATTTTAACAAGGATGTGTTGGTTTCTCGAGCTAGGACGACCTTGTGTCAGAAACGAGTTTTAGATGTGTTACAGATAAATACAGATTCGGTTAATAAAACTCATGTTAACCCCATCATGGGAGAGGGACTTACTGTTGGTGAAATGGATAAATGTCGAGCTTTATTAGCTAAGTACAAGGGATGCTTTTCGACAGGGTTGCATGATTTAGGTTTCACATCTGTAGCTGAAATGGAAATTCATTTAACTGACTTAACACCAGTCGTATACAGGCCTTACCTACTTTCGTATTCAGAACGTGCCTATGTCCAAGGTTTGGTAGAGGAAATGATAGAACATGGAATAGTACGTGAATCTAGCTCGCCCTATGCGAGTCCGATTGTCCTCGTCCAAAAGAAATCGGGTGAGAAGCGTTTGTGCGTGGATTACCGCGCCCTTAATCGACGTACAAAAAGAGACCATTACCCGCTTCCGCGAATAGTGGATTTACTTGACCAGCTTTCAGGGCAGTCACTTTTTACAACACTTGACCTCGCATCTGGTTACCATCAGATCGCTATTGCTGAAGCGTCTAAGGAGAAGACGGCATTTGTTACGCCCGAGGGGCAATACGAATACAATCGCATGCCCTTCGGACTAGCAAATGCACCTGCCGTTTTTCAACGGGTAATTCATAAAATCCTCAATAAAACTAAGGTGCCATTCGTGATCATTTACATGGATGACATTTTAATTCCATCTAGAACATTCCATGAGGGCTTACAACGCCTGGAACAAGTCCTTTGTTTATTACTGGATGCTGGACTGACATTGAAAATGGAGAAATGCAATTTCTTCCAAGAGAAAATAGTCTTCTTAGGTTTTGAGATCGATAAACTTGGTATCAGACCTGGAGAACAAAAGACCCAAGCTGTGTCCAAATTCCCTGTGCCAAGCAACCAAAGTGACGTTAGGAGATTTCTTGGCTTGGCCGGATTTTTCCGCAGGTTTGTCAAGGGCTTTGCTCTATTAGCGAGACCCTTGACAAACTTGCTAAGAAAGGATACCGCTTGGCACTGGGCCGAGTCACAGCAAAACGCATTTGATACCTTGAAGAGGCTGCTAGTAGAGAGACCAATCTTAGCACTATATGACCACAGGGCCGAAACCCAATTACACACAGATGCGAGCAAGTTCGGTTTAGGAGGCATTCTGATGCAAAAGTCCGGAAATAATCCGTGGCAACCCGTCTCTTATTATAGCCGTCAAACTAGCCTGGACGAACAAAAATTCCACTCCTTCGAGTTAGAAACGCTCGCAGTCATAAACGCGTTAAATAAGTTCCGCACTTACTTATTAGGTATAAAATTTACCATCGTGTCCGACTGCAATGCATTAAGGTCGACATTTACGAAACGAGATCTGATCCCTCGGATATCACGGTGGTGGATCCAATTTCTCGAATACGACTGCAGCATTGAATATCGTCCAGGTGAGAAAATGGCTCATGTTGACGCTTTAAGCAGAGGCTCAATCGTAGACCGACAAGAACCAATACACGTGCTCGATATTCTAAACGTCAGTGTCGATGATTGGATTTCAACAGTTCAATCCGCCGACGAAGAAGTTAGACGTATCAAAGAAATTGTACAGGATCCTGAAACCGCCAAAATTGCAGCTATTCATAAAGAGTATCAAGTCAAAAATGGTCGCGTTTATAGGGTAATCGAAGATGGGGCATTAAGATGGCTTGTCCCGAGGGGTGTGCGCTGGCAGGTTCTCAAAACCAACCATGATGACGTAGGTCATTTTGGTTTTGAGAAGACCTTGCAAAGGGTCAAGTCCATATTCTGGTTCCCAAAGATGCGGAAATTTATTCGAAAGTATGTGTCGGCGTGCTTGGAGTGTGCGCACCATAAGGTTCCATCTGGCGCTAAGGAGGGTATGTTACATCCGATTCCGAAAGTGGATGTCCCGCTACATACCGTACACGCTGATCATCTCGGACCATTTCCACGTAGCAAGCACGGTAACATGTATATTTTAGTCATTGTGGATTCCTTCACAAAATACGTCTATTTAACTGCAGTCCGTAGTACAAAATCAAAGGCAAGCATTAAAGTTTTTAAAACGTATTTTAGTTTTACCAGTTTTACCAGCAAAAGATTTAAAAAGTTTGTTCAGTCCGTTGGAATGAAACATATACTCAACTCAGTCGCGACTCCACGTGCCAACGGGCAGATCGAGCGATATAATCGCACGATTTTGGCCTCTTTGGGAAGTATGACTCACGGCAAAAGCAGTGACATTTGGGACACCTTCCTCCCTGATGTCCAATTAGGCATAAATACCTCGATACATGCTGTCACGAAAAGATCACCAACTGAATTGCTGTTTGGGCGAAAATTAGGCAACCCGTCGCAAGGTATTTTGAATAATGTGTCTGAAGAGATTTTAAACAGTGAGACTAATGAACCCATAGAGCGAATTAGGTCAGGAGCTAGTGATCGCATTAAAGAAAATCAAAATAAAAATAAGGATCGATTTGACAGGCATCGAAGGTCACCAAACAAATATAAAGAGGGAGACCTAGTCAGGGTAGTGAGAGCTATTGTTTCGGGTTCAGGAAAATCGAAAAAGCTAGAATCCAAATGCCAAGGGCCGTATCGAATCAAAAAGATTTTACCCAATGACAGGTTTCTCATAGTAGACACACCGCTTACACGGAAGGGCAAAGCATACGAGAATGTTGTAGCGATTGATAAAATTTACCCCTGGATGAGCTATGATGCACCGGCATGTTCATCTAGTGACGAAAGTATCTAGATATAAAATAATAGATGATTACTTTTAAGATTTATTGATTGTGAATGAATAATACAGATAACTTAGTTATACAGACTTTGTCATAATTTATACCCAACGATACTTAACTAAACCATACTCAACAATGTTTCCTTATACACGTATAGTTTTAAATCAACAATATTTAATTATAAAGGTTGTGTTTCTTTTAATACATGAAAGTACAATTAATTTCATTGTTTTATGTTATACCTAACAAATATGTAACTCTAGTACTAATGATCAGCGTAAATATGACATTAATTTATAGGTATTTCAATCAATTCGATTATCTTGGTAAGAGAATTTAATTGAGAGAACCAATTGGTACCGACTATGAATTAAAATAATGATGATACTTATTTACATGAGATACTGGCGACATAGAAACTGCATAGAGCTTCGGTTGGTTTAAGCCGAGCATGAGTGCATTTTGAGAAGGATAACTGCTTACCTTAATTGAGAGCTTTGGCAGATTCGAGCCTAGCATGAGAACGATAATGTGATCAGTGAGGGTGTTTCATAGCACAGAGCTTGGTTAGATGCGAGCTGGACATGAGTGATATGTCCTTGAGGGTCATAGCACAGAGTTCAAGCAGAAGCTAACCACGTATGAGTGATATGATATAACACGCAGCCAAGGCAAATTGATGGTGAAAGACGTGAAGTAACCTCCTTTTGTCTAGCTATATCTAAGTATAACAGTAGAATTAAGTAAATTTATTTCTCTCAGTATAAAATTAAATTAAAATTAGATTAAAATTAAAAAGAAAATTAAATGATCAGTTAAGATTAATGTTTGTTTGGAAATGATTACTACTTTAAACGAAGGGACTCGTTTATGTGACGGATGGCCGACTGTAACAGTCATTAATTTTATCGCTTACCATATTATAATTAATAATTACTCATTACTAATTAATAATATTATTCACTTTAAACACTAATCTATCAAATAGTAATATCCATAAAAACCCAAGATATTCATAATCATAATTTTAAATCGATTCATGAATCGATTCATTTCCGAACGTTGCAACACTGACGGTCGCGGTCCGCCATTCGAATTGTGAGATCCGTTGGAGATGTACATGTTTGTGAAGTGCGAGTAAAAATAAAATACTTTGTGGAAGTTTGTGTTTATATCAGAAACCCGATCCTTCTGAGCGTTTTTCAATAGTAGTAGTAGTAGTCTGTTGGGTTGGTGTTCGCAACTCCACGTCTCAGCGCGTATTTTGCGTACATAAAATAAAAATATACTTATTTTAAAAACAAAGAATCGTGGCGAGATCCATATATTCATTTGTATGAAAAAATATTAATCATTTAGAGGGTTTAAAATATTTACCAATGTGAAAAATACATTACCAGGAGTAGATTGATATACTTACCATATTTTTAAACCCCCGCACAATTAAAATATTATAAAATGAAAATAACACTTTTTAGTTTCATCTCGTTGCCCATTTCGTGTTAAAAAAAAAAAAGTGACATGCGACTGTAGAGGGTTTAAAATATTTTCCAATGTAAAGAATACATTACCAAGAGTAGATTGATATACTTATCATACCCCCGCATAATTAAAATATTACGAAATGAAAATAACACTTTTTGTTTCATGTTGATGCCCATTTTGTGTTTATACAAAACGAAAGTGACAAGCGATGTTAACGGATCTATCAAATTGGTAGACAAGTGATGTGACAAGTGTGTGGAAAACAAATATCATTATTTATGGCATTATTTCCCATAAAACGATGCAATTTCAGTGTAAGAACTATGAAACGGCGACTGTTAGTGTCACTGTTACTGTCAGTCACCGTTACGTTCTGAAATAATGAGCTTTTCGTTAAACTATTGACTTTATTTTGCGGGATTTTAAAAATATTGTAAATGCCAGAAGATACTCTATAGGTACCCAGGAGTATAAGAATTAGAATCTGTACTTCTCTAAACATTCTTATCTTTTGTGTACAAATCCTGCCATGATTCTTTATCGGGTTATCGTTAATATTATACAAAAATAACCCTTCTTTACGTTTATTTTTTAAAGATTACGAGTATTTTTTTTTAATGTTGTCCGGGCTTAACATGGTTAATTCTGCAGTTCCAATTTTGATGAAGCTTCTGATCATTTCGAGTGATATTTGGCGAATAACGCGAGTAATGTTAGTTGCTTTCAGTTGCTCAATCATAGGCGACTTATACATTTAGATTTTGGATTTTACATTGCCACAAAGGATGTCTAGGGGTGTCACAGCATCTAGGCGTGCATTGAGTAGGTCGATTATGTGAACCATAAGTGGCTTTTAGTGCACGAAACACATTCCTCGTAGAACGCAGATCTTTGTAAGGGTGTTACCAGACCAATCGATCGATCGTCGAACGACGGCATCGATCGAAGGTAGAATGGATTAGTCGACGTCGACCGAGCAGCTTGATTATTATTTGTGATCAATTTTAGCCGGAGTTAATCAATCAACGTCGACCGATGCTATTGACCAGCAATGGATAGATTAGTTGGTTAAACGGTATCCGTCGATCAGCCAAAGCTACCACACCAATCCATCAACGTCGATCGATGTCGACCGATGGCATCGAGCGATGATCAATCAATTGATGTAGTAACACCCTAATACAGCTTAATAGTTTTTAGGCGCTGTGGGTAAGTCTTTCCATGATGAAATGTTGAACTATACTAAACAAAAAAAAAGAAAGTTTAAAAACTAAAACCTGACTACAACAAAAAGTGATCTAAAAAGTACGAAACAAGAAAATATTTCACACAGAAATCAAGACATAGGTACAAAATGGTCAAGGTAAGCCGTGGTTGCATGCCGGTATCCCATAAGAGTGCGATGAACAGGCAGCAACCACGGCTTACCTTGACCATTTTGTACCTATGTCTTGATTTCTGTGTGAAATATTTTCTTGTTTCGTACTTTTTAGATCACTTTTTGTTGTAGTCGGGTTTTAGTTTTTAAACTTATTTTTTTTTATTTAAACCATTTTGGAGTCACAGCTAAGTATTATATATTTAAAAGGTACTAGTGGACCCCTTTCTAATGATACTAAACACGGTATGCGTATCTTAATTTATTTGGTAATCTTTCCTTTTTTTAAATAATTTGTGACAAGTCACAACTAAATATTATATATTTGAATAGTACTAGTGAACCCCTTTCCAATGATACCAAACACGGTATGCTTGTCTTAATTTTTTTTTTTTAAATCTTGGTTTGTTTGTCCGCCAGAGGGCGCCACATTGGATTCGGTGACACGTCATATGAGGCTGTCGGCGCGGAAGTGGTGTATCTTTTCCAGACACAATTGAAAACCAATTGTTCTTAAAAAGGTTACGCCGCTTTTGCGCTGATAGCCTCATATAGCCTATAACCAGCGGACAATCAAGACGCTTCTAACGATACCTCATTTGTTCAGTTCTGATAAGTGGTTTAGGAGCTATGAGCGAACAGATGAACATACATACGGGAACACCCAAATATACCGAAATATTTTATTCCGAATTTCGATATTCCGATTTTCAAAAGTCCGAATTTCATAATACCTAAAAATTATAATCTCTATTATTTAAAATCACGAAAGTTATTTTACCGAATGTCTTAAATCCGATTTGTTTGTTTTCCGATTTTCATATGTTCGAAGAATCAAATGCTCGATGAGTTCTCGGTCCGAAAAACGAAATTCCGAATTTCAATATTCCGAATAAACTATTAAAATTAAGATTCTGATTCAATTCAGCTACGCATATATATTCAAAATGGTGTCCCCTTGTTTCGCAGACAGAAATTTCATAGAATTTCGTTTCCCAGAAAATGTTTCATATAATATTTGGTTCTTGTATTTTTATTTCGACTATTATTGTTTCAAAGACTATTTACTTGAATGAAACATATTTCACAGAAACACAATTCAAAGAATTTTAATCACATTTTTTTGTTTAACAAACTTATCAAACAGTAGAATTACTTTTTAACAAATATTGTTTATTCGGTGTATTTTTCTATGAAATTTATTTCAACAAAAATATGTAGGTATAAAAAGAAAGACAATAACAAAAATAATCTTAAAAAGTCAATATGTTGTGCTACAAAAGTTAATGACAGAAGTGAATTGCTGTGAAACCGACTCCATGTAGTCTTGTCTGCCCTGCCCCTAGAGTGTAATTTAAATTCGCGTAGGCGCGGAGGGGCGAGGCGGCCAGCGAGCTGAGGAGCAGGTGGTTTTAACGCCCGCCGCCGCGGCTGAGGCTGGCCGGCGAAGCCGGCCAGTAAGCCGAAGCTGCGGTGGTGAGCGTGAATACCATCTGCGACGATAAGCTCGCGTGGTACCGCCGGAGCCCCGCAACGCCGTAGCCGTGACAGAAACCATGCCTGCTGCATGTTGCATGTTCGCTTGCATGTTGCATGCTCGCTTGCATGATGCATGCTTGCTTACTTGCATGCTGCATGCTTGCTTGCACGCTGCATGCTTGCATGCATGCTGCATGCTTGCTTGCACGATAAACGATTGCACGATAACGATAAAGATAATCGGAATTTTAATAATCGGAATTCGTATTTTTGATGTTCGGAATTTTCATTATATCGGACTTTTTGTTATTCGATCTTTTGAAACTCGGTATTTTGAGAATAGTAATTATAAACGTTCGGAATTTTGAAATTTTAGTATTATAAAAATAGGATGAATGATAAATCGGAGTTGCCATATTAGGAATTTTGAACTATTCGGAATTATGTTAATCGGTATTTTGAAATTCGTATTTCTGACTTTCGGAATAAAGTTTTTCGTATTTATGTAGTGTACCCCATACATACATACATACATACATACATACATACATAGCCTGTCAAAATCATAACCCTCCTTTGGCTTTGCCGTAGTCGGGTAAGAATACCATTATACGTTAACACGACTCACGAACCATCAATCAAAAAATTCATACACAAATAGGTACCATAATAGTTTGAGAAAAACGGATTAACTCACTGTATTGCTAGTTGCGGTGTCCGCAGGAACGCGACGGGCCGTGTGTCATCCTGTGGAACTTCTTGAGAAAGGTGGCCGTATGCCATCAAACTAGTCGGACGAACCCGACAATACAGTGAGTTAATCCGTTTTTCTTAAGCTATAATGTGTATCAATACCTACGTTTCGTATAATGATAAAAAGGTACCACTAAATGAATCAAACTTTATAATAATTTTTAGTCGAACAGTACACTTACTTTATCTTGACGAGCCTCCTCTCCTAATAAGCTGTGTGGAATAAAATAATATCGTTAAATTTAATTAAAAACAGTAAAATATCATTAACTAGCCGACCCGGCTTCGCGATAAATGGACTATCCAACACAAAAAGAATATTTCAATTCGAACCAGTAGATCCTGAGATTAGCGCGTTCAACCAAACAAACAAACTCTTCAGCTTTATAATATTAGTATAGATTTCAATATAGTAAATAACATTTTACAGTTTCACCTTACTTATATTATCATCTGCCTAACCTGTTCCCAGCTATGTTGGGGTTCAGCCTAATCAGATGCAGCTGAATGCCAATTTTTTACATAGAGCGACTGCCTATCTGACCTCATTACTCCAGTTACCAGGGCCTCAAGTCTGCTATTACAATAGTGTCAGAATGGTCTATCACTGACTTCATAATTGTTGATTTTGACAAGTTTGGTAATCTACTAATATAATGGCGTCATTATCACTTTCCAATGGTCAACCACTGACACGCCATTGAAAGAAATTATATATAATGGTAATCTCGTACAAAATGACAAATGAATGACTGACTTAGGCGGTAATCTGCTACAATTTTGACAGTTCCTTTGATCAGTGACCCACCATTAGAACGTCATTGTGCAGTCATTGCTTTTAATTCGACCGACCAATGATCGACCATTATGCATTTAGCAGATTACGAACTTTTAGCAAAATGACAATGGGATCGTGTTGGAATGACGAAATTATAAAAATAGCAGACTTGGCCCCCAGGTAACACGATGCCCCTTGATAAGACTGGTTTTCAGAGTTTATGGCTTCCGACTACCCCACGGATATCGACTACCGATATCATTTGTCAAAGATCTTCGAATGACAGCCGCGACCACCGGCGTGACCCGTTGTCAAGGTGCTAGGTAAGGACAAAAGCGATAATATGACTCGACGTGTAAACGTCAAATAGTCGTTGTGTGTACTTGTGGCCTACGTAGTCGCCATAATCAATGTGCGACCCAACGCGGCAAGCGCAGATTTGTTTTTCGCGCGACGAGACGCGACACAATAGTTTTTTAATAATTAAATATTTACTATTATAAGTACCAGTGTTTTTCTTACCTTAAAGTAAAGTCAATAACAACCTGTCCTTAATAGAAATAGGTTTTTGAAAATTGGATATTGGTAATTGAATTTAACAGCTGCAATAATATAATCGAAAGTGCTTGTTAATATGTCACAATACTCTTTAAATAAACGTGGATTTAGTTTCGTATATAAATGATGAAACTCTCTAAATTATTTATTTCTAAATAAGTACAATACTACCTACAACGTAGCACACACGTCGCGTGAAGTATTGGTCGCATTACGTCGCATCGCGTCGCGTCGCGTTGCGTCGCTCACCTAGGACAAAGCCTTACATGCTTTCCGAGGTACGGAGAGGTCTTGATATTTAATGGGTGGTTACCAATGCACGGACTAACAAGGCGGACGGCAAGTGCAGAGTAATAGAATAGCAATAAGTAATAATAATCTTTACATAACTTACAATATTACCAAAGGAGGACGTTGACCACTGTAATTAAATTGTACAAGCAATTATTATGATTATTCTCATTTATTTATTGTATAAACATATAAGTTACATTTTTAAATATTAATACAAACATTTAAAAATATAAAAAATAGTAGCCCACCGGTATCGGGAATAGGGTCCAAGCTACAGGTGGTCAGGGCTCCTGAGAGAGGAATCTCCTGACTATAGGCGCCGTGTCCAGGAGTACCGCTTTCTGTATCAAGCCCTTGATCCAGCTGCCTAACGAGAGCCTCCTTAGGTGTTGGTCGAGGCTCTTGGAAATGAGCCCATTGGTCGCAACGACTATCGGCACAATGACTGCTGTATTTACATCCCACATGTCGACAACCTCGCGAGCCAAGTCAATTATTATTTTTATTACAGCAAGCAATGTTAAAATCAGAGTAATGTAGCTTAAAGACTATTTTAGATTGAATTGAAACAAGGCTCACAGAAAAAAAAGACTGCCTGACTTACTATCAGGACTATATTGACAGCAGACTCCATTCGATAGTAGCCTATAATGGCTAGTGTACATGGTTAAAAGTAGAAAACCTCAATAATTTGTAGAAATGTTGTAAATAGGATAAGATAAAGTTATTTATTCAATAGTAGATTGTATGACAAGGGAGCATAATAATATTTTTACGGCCTGAGGAAAAAATATTTTTGCTCTCGAGTCATATACTCTACTTTTCATCTCCTTCTATGAGAAAATAAATAAATAAGAGACACTTTAAAGTAATTAATGAATAAGTTTATTTAAAAAAATGATATGAGTGTAAAAAGGTAAATTACAAATTTAATTTTTTTTATACACTAATTGCGCGCTTTTGTTTTTTTTTTTAATTTCCGCGCCTCCCCACACCGTACAATACAGCCAGTCATTTATACAATTTGCGTTTGATTTCAATCCACAATTCATGTTCCAAATTCAATTCTCATTACTGCCCGCTAAAAAGTCCAGTGGAAAAAAGAGCTACTTTGCTCCAGCTTATAGAGGAACAAAACGACACTTTTCGAATAGAAGGGATGAACAATTTTATCCAGTTTACTTACTTATTGACCAAAGTATGAAATACTACTACTTTATTAGACCGTGTCGGTCCCTATAATTTTATTAATCGCGTAGCGGGCGTAGCATTCGCTACGGCGTAGCGACAGCAAAGATCACATCAAAAAAAGTACAGATCAAAGTGATCAGTACAAGTTGCAACCTGTTCAATCACGCATTACCTACATTAGTGAAGATTTGTCAAAATAATGTTTCTGTACTACAGTCAACAGTGATAGGCATGTCGGATTACAGGGGGTGCCGGATTAGACAGGGGCCGGATTACCGGGGGTCCACTGTAGTAGGTAACGCAGATAAGCTTTAAATTTCTTCTAAGGGTTAGTTTTGAATGTATATTGATTGTTTTTGCTGTATGTATACTTGTGTACGTAACACTATTGATATAACCATTGAATTGTATTTTTTTGGAGAGATCATGGGTTAGTTTGTTTCGTCAGAATTAAGCTGAATTTATATAGTTCAAACACCAAAATACTTACTTTTTATTCACTCGGCCTTGGTTTATATTCTGTATAACATTTAAAATATTTTTCTGCAATAAATAGAGAATAATTAGTAGCAAATTAGTGAAGTGCTAACTATCTATATCGTAATTTACTAAAATTACAAATGGGAAAGTTTGTGAGGATGATCTCGAATGGATGTCTGTTACTGTCGGTTGTCTTTCACGCTTACATAGCTGCACGAAATTAGCTAAAAATTTGCTCACACTTAAGTAGATGATATAGGTATCGATCTAGCCTTAGTCGTTGTCATAGGTGAGCGACCGAACGCGACGTGACGGGGCACGACGCGACGCGACACAACGCGTCGCGACACGACGCGGATACGACGCGACGCGACACGACGCGACGTGACGTGACGCGATGCGACCAATACTTCACGCGACGTGTGTCCTACGTTGTAGGTAGTTATTGCACTTATTTAGAAAGAAGTAAGTTTGGAGAGTTTAATCATTTATATACGAAACTAAATCCACGTTTATTTAAAAAGTATTGTGACTTCTTACCAAGCACTTTCGATGATATTATTGCAGCTGTAAAACCTATTATTTAACTATCAATATCCAATTTTCAAAAACCTATTGCTATGAGGAGAGGTTGTTATTGACTTTACTTTAAGTTAAGAAAAAACACTGGTACTCATAATAGTAAATATTTAATTATTAATAAACTATTGCGTCGCGTCTCGTCGCGCAAAAAACAAATCCGCACTTGTCGCGTTGGGTCGCACATTGATTATGGCGACTACGTAGGCCACAAGTACATACAACGACTATTTGACATTTACGCGTTGCGTTGCATTATCGCGTTTGTCGTTCACCTAGGACAACGGGTAACACACAGCTTAACTGAACACATAGCTAATGCATAATTTTTTCCCGTTTTTGTGTTCGCATGGGATAACTTAAAGTCTACGCAGACAAAGTCGCACATAGAAGCTAGTCCATACTAATGTTGTAAGTCCACCAAAGATTGAAGAAACTAAAACGTCATCTAAGTATTTTTTTTGGGATTTTGTTAATTTTCTCAAAAAGGGCTGGATCAATTTTGGTAAAATTTATATGGGACCATTTCGGAATAAACCCTTTTCGAACAAAAAAGAATTTTGCAAATCCGTTTATATTTGACAGAGCTATGCCCGAACATACATTAACAAAAATTAAAAAAAAAAGCTTTTTACAAAAAAGACAACCGCCTTCAAAAAGTGAAAAATAACTTTAGCACAAACACACATTGACTTTAGTTTCGAAATTCAGTGGCTTTGTTCTGTTTGTTGTTTTGTATTGCCACCGACTTCCGAAACTAAAGTAAATGTGTGTTCTGTGCTAAAGTTATTTTTCACTTTTTAGTTTTTGAAGGCGGTTGTCTTTTTTGTAAAAAGCTTTTTATTTTCCGTTTTTTAGTACCTCCTTCTCATCCAAATCTATTAAGAAGAGATTGAAAGTTAACTACTACAAAGATTGATGAAACTACAACGTCGTCTATGTAAAATTTTTGGGTACTTGTTGATTTTTCAAAAAGTGCTGAAATAATTTCGATAAAATGTATATGAAACCACCCCTGAAGCATACCCTATTCATAAAAAAAAGAATTTTCAAAATCGGTTTACGTTTGCCGGAGAAATCGCGTAACAAATCGCGCACATACATAATGCAAATTTAAGACTTATTCGGTTTTCTCATGGATGCCATTGTCAGAACTGGATCAAATTAAAATGGGACCACACGGGAAGCACTAGCTTTCAAATAAAAAAAGAATCACCAAAATCGGTTCACCCAGTCCCAAGAAATCAGATAACATACATAAAAAAAAAAAAAAAATACAGACGAATTGATAACATCCTCCTTTTTGAAGTCGGTTAAAAAGACACTGTCAGTTTATCTGTTTCGTTTTCACGACGAAACGGCTGAACTGGTTATGATAGCTTGAATCCTGAGAAAGGACATAGTATTTACTTTTTAATTTATGTCGAATTAAGGGGTCTTTGAATTCCAAGCGGACAAAGACGCGTTCAAAAGCTAGATAATATTAAAATATTCATGCACTTTGCAGGATATTGTTTTATGTGATAATTACTTAAGACAGTCTTGCAACGACAGCAAACGAATATGCTGAGTAGTGCAAGCCAGGTATGAATAGTCCAAGACCCCGGTGTCGCCAGTACTACGTCATCTTATCATAGCTGAAATATAGTTGAAAAAAGATAGAGGAAAAAGGAATATGTTTTACTTTATAAGTTATATACTGAACCGTTTTTAGGTAGGTATCTCATCATTATCATCATCATCATCAGCCGAAAGATGTCCACTGTTGGACAAAGGCCTCCCCAAGGGAGAGAAGACGTAATCCCCACGCTTGACAGGCGTCTTGTGAAGTTGTCAAGTACACGGAAGCCACTGCTGCCCGACTTCTGGATTTTCCCTTAGTTTCCTTCTATGACACCCACGAGATGGCATGAGTGGGTGCTATTTTGGCACGGACACTCCACGGGTTAGGTATCCCAAGTGGTAAGTAAGATTTCGGTAGGTACCTTAAAAGTACCCCGAGGTTGATGGCTGGCTATATTATTAATAATAATTATTATTTATTTACTTTCTTGTGAAATAAACAAGAAAGTGGGACAGTCTGTTACATGGTAGGATGACACTTAGGAATAAATTATAGGTAAGATAAGCAACAAAAACAAAATACGATCTGCCCCCCTATCCAAGTTACAAGCTTTTCGCTTCGTCGTTATACATTTTTGTTTTTCGATCACGTGACTTATCGTTGAGATGACGTCATTCCCATACATTTGATTAGTTTTATGTTAGCGTTATCGATTGTAGATTGTCAATTTGGGTAATATGGCTAAGGGGGCTGATGTCCTAGCTAGGTTACGTAGTAATCTGTGTAAAGGATATTATAATCTACAGGACTTTTAAATGACGTTGAATGAGTATTATACCTGAAAAAGTGACTGAATTTTGTAAGTACGAATACCTTTTTAACAACGAATTCCTCTTCCTATCCAAAACATTTCAGTCATGCTAAAATAACGTTGTCTAGCCACTTCGGGATCGCTTTTTTATGGTCTTATAGGCTTGGATTTGGCCGCAAATCACCTGATCTTAACCCTGGAGTAGTCGCGTGGGCTACATATGTAGCCCACTCATACAAAATCGAGAATTTCTCAGAATCGGTAAGCATTAGGTTTCTGCGCTCCCAGGTACTTTCGAACGAATGTACGAGAGACACGCTAAGTGAAGCACAAGGGTCAGTCGCGAGCGGTTGTGTCACAGGACTTCTGCGAAGTACATAGACTACAATTGTAGCCCGCGCGACCAATTACGTGAGTATTTATATCATGACAAACTTTTGTGTTTTTAATAATTTTATGATAATTAACTTAAATTCGTTATTTAAACTTTGTTTATTAGTTTCGGATAGATTTAACATAAATGACTTTTTATTTTTTAGCATAGAAATTACTAATAAACGAGCTGCACCGATTGAGGCATGGCTGAAGATGATGAACCGCCTCAGCAACGCGCGCGCATTGACACATACCGGAGTTGACAATACATAGTGGTCAAAAACGATTCCTCTATGATTCTCAGAAACCCAACCAACTCCCTCGGCAGCGACATAGAGTAATGTTGTGCGCCGTTGCCATGACTTTGGAAGAGCCCGCAGTAAAAGCACCAGAAAGATGTGCACCGCGTGTAACAAGTTCGTATGTGGGCATCATTCAAAGATTATGTGTCTGTCCTGTGCAGAAAATAGAAGTTAGAAATTAGTTCCTAGTATTTTTTTTTATCGTGATCTCAATTAGAGCGAATCCTGTAATTTTTGTGCCAATTTAGAGAGATTTTTTATTTTTGTTGATTTTTTGTAACACAGAGGTTGTGATTAGGTTATGTTAATCATTTTTAGTTAAGAAAACTGTAGTGATTATATTTTCATACGTCTAATAAACTGATTATGCTTATGAGTTTATTTATTTCAATTTGAAAATGGACTACGTATGTAGCCCGTGCGACCACTCCCGTTACTTTTAGGTGCGCGACTACTGCAGGGTTAAGTGATGATGAGGCCTAAGGTGGAGTACGCTTGCTTAAAATAAACCGGTTCACTCGTGCCTTGAAGATACCCAGACTATAATAATACATCGGGAAATAGAGAGACAGGCAGTGAATTCCACAGTCTGGCAGTTCGCACAATAAATGTGGAAGCAAAGCATTTGGTTCAAGCAGTGCAGTGACGCTTCGCCGTATCTCTGCTCGTCTGATGATGGCATACAACTTAATTCCTTCATTGGAGAAGGGGGAATTAAATTGTGTTCCATCAGTATCAGTAGGCTTTGGAGCTTAGCTTTAACCAGGGAGTCATTGTCTATGAGCCTCTTGCCACGTCTTTCATCAAAAAAGATGCGATAGTTTTATACTTTCAATATCAAAGTAAGCACGTACAATAGTCCATATTTAGGGACTAAGTGCGGAAACCAAATCCCATAACATAGAACAAAATAGATATCAAAGTAAGTTAACGTACCATCAAGTCTCCAGTATCTTCTTTAGTTTCTTCTGTTTTATCATACCTGTAACAATTTGTGCCGGTTTATTCTGCAAAATCTCCCTCAGTGAATTATAACAGAATAGT
Organism: Charanyca ferruginea; assembly: GCA_947361185.1. Taxonomy (NCBI): domain Eukaryota; kingdom Metazoa; phylum Arthropoda; class Insecta; order Lepidoptera; family Noctuidae; genus Charanyca; species Charanyca ferruginea. The sequence goes on along the minus strand of OX376059.1, from coordinate 22,987,492 downwards.
TCGGCCGATAAGGTTAAGAATCTAGAACTTGGATAATCATTTATGGGCGGTACTTACCCATATTCTTCACTTCCTCGATACTTGTTGATATTTATATTTCCATTTAAAAGATTTTTCTGTAATATCACGATTTAAATAAATACTTGACCTATAGGTATAGGTTTTACTGTATACCTAACGTCAATCCATCTACGTATTTATGTACGCCTTCTGGCATAACATAGCGCTCTATAATTAATTTCGTATAACCACTATTTTATGTACCTATCTACCTATTTTAACAAATGAATAAATGACACTTACTGCCACACTGAGAGACGTCACTTAATAATTTTTAATTATTAAGTGACGTCTCTGAGTGTGGCAGTTATTGACTTAAGTGAGTGATTGAGTGTGGCAGTTATTAATATTTTTTTTAAACTTAATTGGAACGCTGTCAGCCAAAAATATGACATATTGAGAAGCAAAGTTATGTTGGTCAATTAAAGTGAATATTCATTTTTATTAAGTGACGTCTCTGAGTGTGGCAGTTAATGACTTAAGAAAAGAAAAAAATGGGTATGTCAGATTAGCCTTTGTGGTTATTTTATTTTTCCATTAAATCACCACTGGGGCGGATCCGACATAGTTCAACTTTGGCAACAACGAACGTGGCGATGGTTAACTTTCGCAGAAACGTACATCGCGCAACTATGATTTACACTCGATACTGTAAAAATAAAATTAGCGGATCTCTACATATTGTCAACTTACGGTCATTGCTTATAAGCAATGACCAGTTCTTTAGTACAATGACCATAACTTCATCAATCATATCCGCTATATATTTTCAACCGACTTCAAAAAGAAGGTTTTCAATAGGGAACATTACGCGAAACTCGGCGCAGAGGGCGCCACTAGCACATTCCGTAAATCATAACCTCGTTTTCTTGTTATATTATGTTATTAATTGTAATAACTTGGTATTTTGTGAAAATATATCAAAGTTTTAATTAATCTTACTTACCTAACTGTACTTTAACCATATTATCGCGTCCTACGACCATTTGAAAGTGGATTCTAGGTTATGCTCAGAATAAAATAATATTTGTTGTCTTACATGATAAATGTGAACGTTATTCTGTAAATGCGACTATCTCACCTGAATACTTAACCTGAACATATTTTAGAGTGATTTTTAGCTGCTACCCAAAGTTTTAGAACATTTTCTTCTTTTGGAAATTAATAATTCCCTTCATTTCTTCATCAAAATACACAGCACTGATACATGATTGTATAATATAACACACTTCCCAATTTTGAACTCAATTAAAGGCAGAATTTCACGCTTTGAACGACTCGTCGATAAACTGTTTACGGACTATGCTAGTGCTGCACTCTGGTGCCAGAACATTGCAGTAATATCCAATATTCCACTGTGTTTTTCTTTTTTGTATGTTTGTTACGCAATTTTACGGTCAATAATAATAATAATATAATAATAATTTAGCATTTTCACACACGGCCATCTGACCCCAAACTAGGGAGGCCCTGTACTATGGGTGTCAGACAGCTGATATACATACACAAATACATTTTTTTTTGTAAATACATACATATATAGATAAACAACACCCAGACATAAGGCAAACACAAGTGCTCATCACACAAATGTTTTACCCTGGGCGGGAATCGAACCCGCAACACGCTGCGCAGCAGTCGATCGCTCAGCCACTGCACCAAACGGCTATGATGAGCCAATTACGCTAACATTACCTACAGATAAAAGAAGTATAATGAGTACAAAAATAATGCAAAAACGAAAAACAAATAATACCTATACCTAAACTTAAAAAAAAAAACAATGAAAATATGTCAAATATGTTCATGCTTTCGCAGAAGTTTAGACATACGCACATTACAATTTTACAATTGTCCGCCTTTGATTATATAATGAGTTGGCTGACACTTTTTGACACGTTTGCGTGCACTTGACGCTCCATCTAGACATTATATATAATCAAAGTCGTCCGCAAATATATCACAGGTCGGGTTGGCTTCCATGAGGCTGTTGAGCGCAGATAGAACGTGAGGATAAAAGAAAGTTGTGTTAGTCTTACACTACTTACCTATAACTCAAGAACGGTTGAACCGATTTGGGTGAAAATTGGCGGGGAACCTTAGAACCAGGAGACGGACATAGAATTTTTTTTTCTAGTGGTGTAGGGTAGGCAAAGAGCATAAGTCTTTGAGGGTAGGTGTAGGGTAGGTAGATAGGGACAGGACAACGTCTGTCGGGTCAGCTAGTTGTTTTCAACCGACTTCAAAAAGAAGGAGGTTCTCAATTCGTCTGTATGTATTTTTTTTTTTGGTGTATTAGTTACGCGATTTCTCCGGCAAATGTAAAGTGATTTTGAAAATTCTTTTTTTGGTGGATAGGGTATGCCTCAAGGGTGGTCCCTTATAAATTTTATCGAAATTGATTCAGCACTTTTTGGAAAAATACGACAGAAAACAAAAAAAAATACATGTATAAAGAAAAGAAAAAGAAAGAAAGAAAGAAAAATTGTTTATTTGAAACCTCGTACAGGTATGATGTATGATGTATGATGTTGTAATGTTCTCACCTTGTACTTTCGATCTCTGTTTTGACTGTGTTGCCATTTCTTAATGGATTTGGATGATAAGGAAGTACAAAAAAGCGAAAAATAAAAAGCTTTTTTACAAAGTCGGTGGCTTGGCTGTTCTATATATTGTTTTGTATTGCCACCGACTTCCGAAACTAAAGTCATGTGTGTTCTGTTTTAAAGTTATTTTTCACTTTTTGGTTTTTGAAGGCGGTTGTCTTTTTTGTAAAAAAGCTTTTTATTATTTTAGAAGATTTTATGAAAAGTACCTACTATACTCGAAGTAACAATGGTTCATGACGATGAGTACAGTGACCTAATGGTTAGCAAAAATTTAGGTTGTTTAGAGCCGAGCTTTTATTAATTAAACGCAATTTACCATTAGATGCTTTTCTTTTAAACCTTTTCTTGAATATCGATTATTTGTATTGTGCCTGTAAAAGATAATGATAATTTAAATTTTATCTGCCAAATAATTAGGATTTTATCAATGTATTTCATTCTACATTTATTTTCATTGTTTTTAGGGTTCCGGGCCTCAAAAGGAAAAACGGAACCCTTATAGGATCACTTTGTTGTCCGTCTGTCTGTCTGTCTGTCTGTCAAGAATTTTTATTTTGGGAACGCGTCGAGGTATCGAGTTGAAATTAAAACCATATACAGTCTACGGTCCCTTGATGCTGTAAAAAAATCAACCCTCTATGTTAACGTGAAAAAAGATACGGCCGTTTATGTCGCAAATGACGCATTTATAATATTAAGTAGATTAAAGTATGGATAGTAGGTATGGATTAGTATAGAAGTATGGATATCTACCTACTAATATGTACGGAACCCTCGGTGGGCGAGTCCGACTCGCACTTTTCTGGTTTTTTTTTTAATAAAACTTTACCCTCCACTAGAAACTTCTCCTGTGTTGGGTCCATTTACAAACATAATATAAACTAACAAACACAAACAGCCAGACCCTGATCGACTATCTGTAGGCCATACAAATATTTGATCCGTGCGGAAATCGAACCCGCGACACGCAGCGCAGCAGTCAATCTCTCAACCACTGCGTCAACCGTGTCGTCATAATTGCATTTCATAACATTTAATTACACGACATTACATTTCATTACATTCAATAACTTTTCATGACAATTTATTTCATTTTATAACATTTCGTTATATATCATAACATTTACTTTTACCTGGTGTCTTGAACATTGAGGAATTCAAATTGATCATCAGGCCAAGCCTTAGGATTTTCAAATAATAATTTAGAAAACTTTGATGCGATGGCATTTTTTTCGACTTGGCGGTAAGGTTCATCTATTATTGAATTATCAATTCTTCTGGGTTTACCCTGGAAAACGTCATTACGTATTATCAATTAAAAACAAAACAATTTAAATTTGAAAATTACCTAACATAATATTCCAGATCACGTCGGCCAATCTTAAGGAAACTAGCCCAATTTTTTATTTCAGCCTGGATTTTCCCACTGCAGGGTAAAGGTCTCTCCACTCTCCTTCCAACTCTCTCCATTAAGTCATCATCATCATCATTTCAGCCGAAAGACGTCCACTGCTGGACATAGGCCTCCCCCAAGTGTCGCCACATTGACCGGCCCCGTGCGACTTGCATCCATCGGATCCCCGCAACCTTTACCAGGTCATCGGTCCACTTAGTAGGAGGTCTTCCAACGCAACGTCTACCGGTTCGCGGTCGCCACTCCAGAACTTTTCGGCCCCATCCGTCAGCAATGTGCGCTGCCGGTAACCTTGGTTCTTTTGCGATGGTTCCATTAAGTGCGTAGGAGATATTATAGTACACAAGTGTATGCACATAGAAGGACTCTCTCTTCCCTCACTCTCATAGTCTGATAACGGCAATCGGACACGATCGGAGAGAGATCAGGCGTAACCAACGGCTTTACTTGCTTTTCGAGGCACAGGGGTCTTACACCACCAAACGAACTCAGGGCATCTACCTACTATAAAACACCATATAACCAACCAACTATAACCTTTTGCTTGACCTTTTAATAGAATCCAAAACCACATGCTCAGCAGTCACACTTGCAACTACAAAACCTTGCAATAGTAAAAAGCAGTGTGTATAAAAATGTCATTAATTAAGGAAAATGTTTCAAGTTTTTCGTATATTCAAATAAGTTAAGACTTCAGAGACAACGTCATGAAACACACAGACTTTACCAAATTACCAAAAAGTTTCGACACAGCAAATTCAGTGCGATAGAGTTTAAACTGGCGAGCAAAAATAAGTGCACATAGGAAGTTTAAGTACCTACCCACGTTTTTATGATATTTTTGAGGTGAGCTGTCAATTTAATCTATAAAATGTTAAGATGAGCTTTTTTTAATAGCCTTTTATGTCCCACTGCTGGGCAAAGGCCTCCCCCGAATCTATCCAGGTATTCTTTATTTGCACCGCCTCGAATCAACCCTCGCTTTACGCGTCTAGGTCATCGCGTCATCTTCGTACTTCACGATGACAGCTTACTTCACGTTAATTTGAACCAAGAGAGATTTTTATAGAAAAGATAGCAGGATGTATCTATATCTACAGAAAAAAAAAATAGATTAAGAATAAAATTATTTCCCAAAGTGTTTTTCAAGATAAAATAATAGGACTTAACTTTGTTTTTATCGTTCATTAGCGTCAGAATAAAATTTATGAAGAGTATAATTTTATTGCCATAAATAAACGATGATTTGGTTTTAATAGGACCGTTAGCGCTGAATTTGAGCTATAAGAACGTATTAATTTAATTTAATATTCCAAAAAATAAAAACAAAACGGTGCTGAAATAATTTAATTTTAGTTAAAATTCATCTCCTTGCTGAGGCTAATTAATACTGCTCTAATTGGTTTCATCTAATGATCTGTACGCAAAATACGCGCCGAGACGTGGAGTTGCAGACACCAACCCGTTATAATATTATACGACTACTCAGCTTCATCTAATGATGACATAGCAATGTAATCTACGAACATTACACAACATAAAAAATAACATCAAACTATAGCCCAAAATACACAAACTCTACTCTACATACTTACGACGAATGGTACAAACGCTGGAGAACTTAAACAACATTTAATACCACCACTTACGGCGTGGATATACGTGAATTGGGCTTCATTAGGGATAGATTAAAATCTTTTTTCTTCAAAATGTTTATAGAAAAAAATATACTATATACTATATATTATTATCTTAATTTACATTCTTTGATTATATTTTGTCTAGATAGAGCGTCGCCCTACAATCATAACAAAGAAAACGAGTCAACAATTTCAAGTATGTGTGCGTGCAGGCGTCGTTTCACACTGTGCATCTACGTCTCTGTGTGCGTAAATAATGATTATTATTATTATTACGCATTTGGGCTTTGATTATATAAGCACTTATCAGCCAATAGTTGGCTGACACTTTTTGACACGTTTGCGTGCACTTGACGCTCCATCTAGACATTACATATAATCAAAGTTTACATCATATAAAGCATTTTCTCTTCGGTTTAAAATATTGAAAAAAATATTTCAATTTAAGGAAGAAATATGCAAAGTAACTTCTATTTTCGTAGTTACTACCTTTTTTCTCGTAACATATCTATCACAAGGTTATTTTAATGTCATTGGCATGTTATATACAACACCAAGAGAATCTTCAGTTTATTTTTGCAAACAACTTTCCTTATTTTTGCGTTCTTGGGGCATTTTCAACGGTAGCGCCCGATCGAGCAAGGTCCAGTATATCCAGTTCTTAATCTTAAAAAAAACAAACTGTTTACCTAATCGTGGCTCACAGTGTACTAGTCATTTGTTCTGTAGATAAAAGGATCTAACGCTCCTACACGAACTTTCACTCCGAAGCTTTCAAATGCAGTCCAAAGTGTTCGTATGAACTCTCTGTTATAAACAGAATGGAGGTAGTTGTTCTATTGCTGCAGTATTTTGTATATAACGTCGCAGTCTAATTACTGAACCAGTCAAAATCAATTAGGATTACGAAAATCAGTCAATAGTAATTTTGACCGGTTTAAATTTATACTTACTACTTAGAAACCATTTAGGCTGGTAGATTTTTTGTGAACCTTTTAAAAACTTTTGTTGTTTTGTAGGAGAAACGCGTTTTATTTTTTAAGGGTTTTGACTAAAGCCAGTCAAAAGTAGTTTTGACCGGTTAAGACTTTTGACTAGCTGACAGTCGTAGATCTTTGACAATTCTTGCGGGTAGTCAGAAGTCTGAAAGTCTGACAACCAGTCTAACCTAGGATAAAACCTGTAGGTAAAACTACTGAGTAACGCGGTAGTGTTACCCAGTAAATTGACGACACGGTTGGCGCAATTGCTGAGCGATCGACTACTGCGCAGCGTGTTGCGGGTTCGATTCCCGCCCAGGGTAAAACATTTGTGTGATGAGCACGTATGTTTGCCTGGTGTCTGGGTGTTGTTTATCTATATATGTATGTATTTACAAAAAAAAATGTATTTGTGTATGTATATCAGCTGTCTGACACCCATAGTACAGGGTCTCCCTAGTTTGGGGTCAGATGGCCGTGTGTGAAAATGTCACCACATATTATTATTATTATTATAACTGGGTTATGGAGGTCAGATAGGCAGTCGCTCCATGTCAAATAATGGTATTCAGCTGGTTTCGGTAAGAGTGGGAGCCGACCCCAATCTGTAGTTGGGTAAAATGCTAGGCAGATGATGATGTACTAGAACTCTTGAGGGTCAGTATCGCGGTCAACGAGTGTGACTGGGCCGCGCCGACACTGTCATCGGTTCTTTCCATCCGTCCGACATGGCTGGAGGTAGACCACTGCGTTGCCCAATTTTTAACAGGTCATGGCAACTTTTTTTTAAATTGATTTTTTTCAAGCTTGTTGCTCCGCCTTTGTGTCAATGTTCTTTATCTTACTGAGAATAAGAACAATCATATCTTATGGGAGTGTATTCTTTGGCAGAAATAATGCAATATTATGTTGGATAGTATAAGTAGTTGAAATATAGGGTATTCAGATTATTATTCTGAATGATCTGATTACCCTATTTTTCATTGTTTGACTATTCTAGTAACCCCTTAATCATTTCAGTTTATTCCTCAGTAAGCCCAACATATAAAATTCTCCTAAATACATATTTAAGTTTATGCTTTCGTTTATCAATCCAAGCCACTTGTAACCATTATTTCTTTGTTCTTGTTTATTATTTATTTGTTTTTTTTTTATTTCAAACGTTGCCCCACACTAGGATTTACTCCTGTGTCGTGGGTACGTTTACAAACATATAAACTCACATACACAAACAGCCAGACCCGGAACAACTATTTAAAGACCATACAAATATTTGATCCGTACACTGCTCCTTATAACAAGACATTCAGTATGAACTGGTCATTATAACAAGCTGTTGTGTAAGTGCAAGCAACTGTGGCTGGCAAATGAAGGATCCTGGGTTCGATTTCCAGGTCGAGAAAAGTATTTCCAATAAAAATACATCTGATAAACAAAATGGAAATAGGATTATATTGCTGTATTTTGGGTCTTTACCTAATAGAGCTCTTGACTACCCTGGTTTCGTTGTCAGCAATTGCGACTGTTAAATGGTGTCCTGGATTCGATGCTCAGGCCGGATAAAGTGTTATTGGGAATACATTTAAAATTTCTCAGTAGCATAAGCATACTTACTCCCAAACCATTACAACAGTAACTCTTGTAAACCAGAACCAACAGTGGCGACCACCAGAAAAGCGCTGAAGCAATGAAGCTCGACAAGTCCCGAAGAAACGGGTCAACTGTCTTGAATCCCACAACGAAAGGACAATGCCAGAAACTCTATGGAACTTTGCCCCACTCAATAAAAGTCATGTGCAATATGTAGCATCTTACTGTTTATTTATTGCTGATAACTAAACATTAGTCTCAGTGACTGTAGAACTTGCGGTTTCCGTTTAAATCTAAAAACAATAATGACATTGATTATAGGTTAAATTGTATTTTAGGTAAAATGAGTTATTTTGTGGGTAGGTATTTCGTAATCCGCAAGTTCTAAACAAAAACAATTTAGTATAGATAGGTTCTATATTCATTACAATTATTTTCATTAATTTACTTTTCTGTACATGGGTGGGACAGGATCTGGCATTGTCATTTATCCGAAAAAAAAACGGAGAGGTAAGAAAAAAAAATATTTTCTATTTCCCACAAAATCAAGCAGGAGACAGAACAGAACTAGGCCAATAACCACAAAAGAATGTTTACAACTGGGAGAAGTTTACGACTTTGCACCCATAGTATAAATAAAATAGTCAATCAATAACAATCAACTTGGATATCACAAAATGTATCCACGAGAATATTGCCGACAAACTGAACAGCAGTTTGGCAAAAAATATGTGTATTTCTTCTTGTATACTTTTCTTGAATAAAATAATAAAAATAAAAAACTTTTTTGAAAAAAGAACCGCCTTGGAAAAAAAAAATAAAAAGTGATAAATAACTTTAGCCACAGAACACACATGACTATAGTTTCGGAAGACGGTGGCAATACAATACAACAAACAGAACAAAGCTACCGACTTCCGAAACTAAAGTCATGTGTGTTCTGTGCTAAAGTTATTTATCACTTTTTAGTTATTTTGAAGGCGGTTCTCTTTTTTTTTTTAATATTTTACACATTTTTAGTTTTTTTTTGAAGGCGTTTCTCTTTTTCAGAATTTTTTTTATTTTCCTCTTTTTGTACCTCCTTGTCACCCAAATCCATTAAGGAACGGCAATATAGTTTAAACCGAGATTGAAAGTCCTCCAAAGATGGAAAGGTGGAAGAAACGAAAACTTCTTCTCGGTTTTTGTTGTTTTTTTTCAAAAAGCGCTGAATAAATTTGTTTGTTGTATACTAAAACCTTCACCAGAATGTAACAAACACTTTTCTGAAAACCGCATCAATTTTGGTTCAGCCAAACGGGAGATAATCGCGGACAAACATACATACATACATACATATATACATACAAACATACGGGTCGAACTGATAACCTCTTTTTTTTAAGTCGGTTAAAAATAAAAAACAAGTCAAGTTATCAAGCACCACGGATTACAATTAACACGATGAATAAATCCTAAAAAGTAAGTTGTTTCATTTGACTACAATGATTGGTATGGCAAAAACGCTTGAACGTCAGGAAATTATTTCTAGTTTTACAAGGTCCGTGGTGTGAGGCGTGGTGAGGAGTTTATTTATTATCATCATCATCATCATCTACCTAGCCTTTTCCCAACTATATTGGGGTTGGCTTTCAGTCTAATCGGATGCAGCTGAATACCAGTGTTTTACATGAAGCGACTGCCTATCGGACCTCCACATCCACAACCCAGTTACTGGGTAACACGATACCCGTTGGTAACACTAGTTGTCAGACTTTCTAGCTTCTGACTACCCATAACGACTGCCAAAGGTCCGCAAATGACAGTCGGGACCAACGGCTTTACCTGCTTACATTATCTAACATAATATGCTCTAACATTTCTGCCAAAAAATGATAATTATGATATGTTGTGCAGATTGTTCGTATATCCGCGGTATTTATTTATTTTATTTATTTATTTGGAACAACTAAAAACTACATAATGAAAGTATATAAAAAGAAGAACTTAAAACTAATAATTATGCAATCAACTGCGTTATTCACAGAATACTATTTGGTTTTACTATTTTACGCTAGAATATAAAGATAATTTAGTAAATCTATAGTTTACAGTAAAAAGTTAAAGCGCTTTAAAAAAAAAATAGTTTCATACATGTCGAAGTAATTAAAGAACAAGGAACAATAAAAGTGTTTACAAAATTCAGCTTTACAGTTAGCTTTAAATACATTGGTTTAGATTCAATAAACCACGCTTATCTGCTCAGAAAGGAGATATAATATCTGAATCTTTGATCGCTTCAAGGATAGTGCATTTATATTTACCATATGTCAAACAGAATAAGTCAACATTACTAAAGAATTTATTATAATTATTAGTAAGGCGCCGTAGAGGAGCACGCAAGCCAGCATTTGTACGACAGGAGGACACAGCAAACAGTGACTGTTTACGGACTACTCTTGTTTGAGCTCTTCTAGGTACTGCGTAACATAGCCTATTGCAGATATCCAAACATTCATAAGCATTGTTACAAATGTCATACAGGAGCATACTCTCAAGAAAAATTCGTCGACTACATAATGGCGATAAGTTATACTGATTAAGTAAATCGGCATAGGATACAGAGGTACGAGAGCATCTGTAATGCATTGCCTTGATAAACTTCTTTTGTACCCTCTCTAGGCAATCCGAATATTTATTGCATAGAGGATTCCACACCGCAACTGCGTATTCCAACTGAGATCGAATTATTGACTTATACAAATGCAAGTATGTCTGTGGGCGCACAAATTCGGTTGAGGATCTGAGAACAAAACCGAACATACGCCAAGCATTATTGACGATCGTATTAATGTGTGTATCGAGATGTAATTTATAGTCATATGTAGAACATTGTTCTACATGAGCATTGGTCTCAGTAGCAGTACGGACGTGGGAATTTGGTGGTGTGGCCTCACTGAACCTCGGAAAGCACCCTAAACCATTGCTTCTACGCTTGTTGCCCCCCCCCCTCCCACTGGTCATGTCATCGGATTGCTGCAAACGCATTATTAATAGCACGGGATATTTATGATTAATAGAGGGCTCTTTATGTACGAGCACTTAAAATGTTATTTCTAGTAAACATTTAACACATAGTAAAACATTTTCTCACTGTAACGCCATTTGAGCATGGAAATTACATACAAAACAAGGTACTACCGAGTCAAAGAAAATATACACTGAAAACACACTATAAAAGTCAAAGAAGATAAAAATATGGCAATAAAACTACGAAGAACTAATTTAAACCTTATTTATAGAGCCTTTGAGTGTAAAATACTCTACAAAACTATTATGTGGTAATTTCTGTATAAATTGATACACAAGTGGACTGACGTCAAAGAGGATTGCTTGATACAGTAGAAAGAAACGAGCTATGAAGTATCTTATTATTTTTCATACATATTTCTTTAAAAGCCGTCTGTGGTACTTTTAGAGTACCGTACTTGAGGATCCCAGGGTTTAAGGGTTCCGTACTCAAGCCGTGTGGTACTGGCCGTGAATAGCACACCACACATAGTAGCCACATCTACTCGTGGGTGTCATAGAAGGTGTGACACCTGCCAAGCGACTTTAAGTTCTATTTTAATTTGAAATTCAGTATATTATTGTCTGTATCATTTAAATTAAATTTAACGGTCGGCGCCTGAGGTGATATAACAACATTAAATATAGGCTAAAAATAAGTAAGCCGTGTGGTGCCACCCTATTTCTTCCCGTGGGTGTCGTAGAAGGCGACAGAGGGTTATTGACCAGAGGATGGACAGCAGCGTCTTTCTCATCACCGTATCACCTACTGCGATCACCAACATGCATGGGCCAAGCATGGCGATTACGGTTAACCCCCCCGCCCCCCTATGTGGCAAATCTGTGCTCAGCAGTGGACGTGTACAGGCTGACATGATGACCATGACTCAACGGTCCAAACGGTGTCTATCCCTCTGTCACAGACCTCACCAGACCTGTGTTGCAATCACCTTCTTCAATCTTATAGTACGATGAGACGGTTAACAGTTCAATTATGACCGTGACTAGCCAAGTAGACACTGGTATACTACAGAAAATATAATATGTAATTAAAATTACCAACTCGAATAAGAGCCAAGAAATGCAAGTTTAATTAGCAAGAAGGACGAATCCACAGAGAGATTACATTCTCAAAGACATCCCTTAAATAACTTTCTCGTGCATTCTGCCTTCCAAGTTAACCTCTATGTTTATTTATAGTTACTTGGGAGAAATAACTTACTTGCAAGTCAACTGTCGTAAAATGTGAGCGAGAGAAAAGAGAAAATGGAGTACTCAAATATGTAAATAAGTATTTTGCTCAAGATTTCGTGAGAAAAACAATCGTTTGATATAAATTACTCATGACCGATACGGTATTAAGCTTGGTGAGACGAATTTATTATTTAATCTCGATTAACACTTTGCTGCCTCTGCCGCTGATCTTATTTGTTGCCGCTACTGTTAAGGGGACTGTACTGATAACAAAAGAAGTCCAGTCAAATTTTGATCAATTAGTAAATTAAATTTGATAATTATAATTATGTGAATAGGTTAAGAGCAATAATACCTAGGATTGTCGTAGGTCAGTTTCCCTGTAATATTACGTATTTCCAAAGTGATAGAAACAGGATAATTGGACTATACAAGCATAAATATTAGTTTCTATCTACAAAATTTAATCGACATTGATTACATAATGACCAAGATGTGACTACTCCATTAATTATTTATATTCAATTTTGATAGTCGGTGTCAGAGTTTGCATTCCATTTACTACTCCTCTGTGACTACAAAATAGTGTCCTGAATTTATAACAAGTCAATATTGATGTATTCCTGTTCGGGAAATATGAAATCAGGAAATGTAAAATGCAAGCAGATTTCAGGGAAGGAAAATGTCTTTCACATTTTCCTCCAATGAAATCTGCTTTTTTGACGATAAGCGGTTTTAAGTTATAAATGTCAGAGTTGTGTTGGGGATCTTGTGTGTTTGGCACTCCTTTTTTCTTCTATTTAGTACCCAATTTATAATCAACAGTAAAATAAACTTTATTTTGTATTCATAATATATTTTAATTTTACTGAGAGAGTTTTTTTTTGTAATTTTCTATTACGTAACATTATGACTATAACTACTATAACGTTACGTTACAACTATAAATATTACGTTACGTTATGATTAAATCACGTTACTTTATATCACAAGCTTCCTAAGCAAACATTCAAAATCCATTTTAACTTCTTTTGACAAGACCCATCCAAGAACGGCAGCTCAAGTTGCAAATTAAATTCAACGTGTATGTACGTACAACAGGGTGCAAGTTGTGCGGATGTGTGTACTTAATTTCTCATCTACATAGGGAGAGCGCTCGTAACTAGTTTATTGGAGGTGAAGGCACCGATTACCGGGTTGGATTAAACATAAATTTTATCAGTTTTAGATTTTTTTTGAAGGCCCGCCTTTATTTTGCACTTTTTAGTGCCTCCTTATCACCCAAATACATTAAAGAACGGCAACGCAGTTAAAACAGAGATTGAAAGTCCTCCAAAGATGGAAAGGTGGAAGAAACGAAAACGACTTCTCGGTTTATGTTGTTTTTTCAAAAAGTGCTGAATAAATTTATGTTTGTTGTAAGTACTCGTATACTAAAACCTTCTCCAGAATGTAAAAAAACACTTTTTTGAAAACCGCATCAAAATCGGTTCAGCCAAACTGGAGATAATCGCGGGCAAACATACATACATACATACAAACATACGGGTTGAACTGAGAACCACCTTTTTTTTGAAGTCGGTTAATAATCGTGCAATGATAGTATTTTTGGGTGATCTTCGTAGTTTACTTAGTTTCGGCATTTCACAATACTTTATAGGAGTCCAACTTTTTTTCTTTTAAACTATTGTTTCAATACAAAATTAATGGATTGTTTCGTATATTATTACTCATTTCAATGACTAGAAAATAAGCCTACATAAATAATAAAAAGATATTGTTAAACAAATTACTGTTTCGCAGTAAACATTTCGTTTAAATATTTTCGCACTCAAAAGTGTAACAAACACCTAAGAAGCCGATTGATCGATTTTATAATAGGGTAAGTCGGACTGACTTACCCTATTATAAAATCGATTTGGATGCTAACACTATCTTGTAGGTACATGGAACCACAGGTTTGATAGACTGAACATTATCATGTTAGTGATTGGTGGACTATCTATAACGTTGTGAATTGACTCTTAGTCACAGTGCCTGTAGTGTACTTTCTAAATTTATCTTCTTAGACATCACTGACACCGATGAAGAAAAACAGTGTGAGGAAACCAGTGTTCTAATTCACATAACTAAAGAAGTGCTGTTACACTGCAGTTGCAGTTAAGTTTCGATCAAAACAACGCTTTTCGTATTCTCTACCGCTGTCAGACACGCTCGCGTCGAGTGACATTAGCGTCACGCGAGCGCAATAACGGCGTTCTACTGTTGCGTGTCTTTGGAGCGTGCTTCGGAAGTTCGGAACGCAACATGATCGGTATTCTACTATTCGTTTGATCTTTAAAATGACAGTTAAAAAACACAACATTTGTACTGAGGTATTAATTTCGGGTGTGTAATATATGGCATAATAACAGATAGTATCTATAATATCACTTGAAATAACGTTCACATGATATAATTTTCAGATGCTATAAAAACAAATAACCTAATTTCATGTGATCGAATGTTATATTTCATATAACCTTGTTTTGCTCTAATAACATTTAGTATAACGTTCATTTCATATAATTTTCAATTTGTATAATGCTCTTTTTATATAACGTTCAGTTAACCTAATTTTCATTTGACCTAATTTTGATATTAACTAAGTTTCAGTCAAAATTCTGTAATGAATAAGTAATTATCAGGAAACATACAGTTATAACCGTATATAAAAATGAACGTTGTTTTAAAGCTAATAGTTTTATAGAATTTCGTTTCACTTTTTTTTTCTTATAATTTCGTTTTATAGAATAATCAAACTCAAACTCAAACTCAAAATCATTTATTTCAATTAAACCATTTACAGGTACTTTTGAATTGTCAGAGTCAGTCAGTCAGAAAGTTGAAGCTAGTTGCTCGTTCCAAACAGTAGGTTTCTATGGAGAAGAACGAGCAAGAAACTCCATGAACACTCCTTTAAAATCAGATAAATTTTACAAATTTAGGTTACATCATTCATGTTGAATCTAAGGGTACAATGTGAGAACAATGTAACACGTCTTGCATGTTAAAAGAGGTCTACAACTTCATAGGCGCGTCATATTATTACGTGAATTAGCTCTCTGGACTTATAATTAATATAAGTCTGAAATCCAATCCGCCATCTCTGTATGAGAAGAGGCGTTTGCCCAGCAGTGGGACCATTATAGGCTAGTATTATTATTTACTTTTTATTTGATTTAATCAAAAAATCGAATGGACAACTCAACACGTGGCTATTGGGAAGGGGAACTCGTTTTTCGCTCGAATCGACTTTGTTTCGAGTTCAGAACGAATTGGGTCTATCCGTAACAAATACATAAATGAAACCGTCGGCAGTATTAATAAAAGTATACATAGTATGTTAGAAATGTGACGTAACATTAATTAAACGAATCGTCTGGTCTGTAAGAGGTTTTTCTACAAGATTGATGCGAAACCTCGCTATGCGATGCGGGTATGTAAAAATGGCTTCAGTTTTTGTTTGAAGCTAGAAAAGAGAAATAGGTTTTTGCTTTGAAATAGAGGTTTAAGTAAGATATTTTACTGTTGAAGATGGAGCAACTTCATTTCTAAAAAAAAGGTAATTTGTCAAGTAATGTTAAAAAGAAAATAACAATCTTTTGCCAAGGTTTGTGCGAGAAAGATTCCTACAAAAAATGCCTAATAATCATTTTTGTTTTAGTTTATTGATGTTCAGACGCCAAACCAACAGATCAAGCCTTACCAAACTGTCAATTTTTCCCAACTGAATATGTACCTGGATGCGAGTCGCACGGGACCGGTCAATGTGGCGCCACTTGGGGGAGGCCTATGTCCAGCAGTGGACGTCTTTCGGCTGAAATGATGATGATGATGATGATGAATATGTACCTTTTACTTTTGTGATAAAGTTTAAAATCTATCAAAGAAATTTGACAGCTTGTTGTGCTTGATGTGCTGGCCTCTGTACATATCGAGAAACTAATACAAAAATGATAAAAATAAACAACAAAAATTAATTACATCAAAATCTAAGTAAACTCTGTACTTAATTGATAAGTCATGGTTAAACTACGCTTGCCGTGGTCGGTCTGTGGGTGGGGGACCATCCATTTCATATTGAGACCCTGCATGCGTAGGAAAGCATATAAAACTGTTGGTTCCGGCTGTCATTCGTAAATCTTTGACAGTCATTATGGTTAGTTAGAACTCTTAAAGACTGACAACCAGTCAGTCAGTTTATAAGTATAAATAAATAAATAAATATATACCCCTTGGTAGGTACCCAGAGGAAAAGGGTACCCAGAGTATAATCGAGTATTGAGTATCGTGTTACCCAGTTAATAGGTAAGTAGTGAATAGGCAGTTGCTCTATGTAAAACTATGTAAAATGGAATCAAAATTTTCAAAAAGGATTTTAAATCAAATTTTATTTAAAATTGTTGCCAGCATTAGATGAATACTACAATATTAAAAAGTTTAGGTTTCAAAGAGTTTGTATACTCAATATTTTACTACTTTCAATATGTTTAATAAATTACACCAAAATGAAAAAATACCTCGTGGCCCTATTTTGTTTTGAGTAGTATATATTCAGGAGGTCAGCCGGTTAGATCCCAACATAGCTGGGAAAGGTTGACTTCTAGTGTAACCGGATGCAGATAAATACCAGTGTCTACCATGGAGAGACAGCCTGCTGACCTTCACACCCAAGTTACCTACTGGGTAACACGCGATACCTCTTGGTAAGACTGGTTGTCAGACTTTCTGGCTTCGGACTATTCATAACGACTGTGAAAGATCTACGGATGACAGCCGGATATCGAGGCACGGTGGGGTTTCGGTATAAAATGTCTTCTTTTTTTTTTCTATTTTGTCTTTTTTGTTCTCGCGGTGGAAATCCTCATGGACTTCCTCCATCGTGGAGGTGACGGAAGGGCATGCCGCCGGCTAAAACCACCGCGGTGTTCCACCTGTCTATGGCCGGGAATGCGGGTTTCGTATAAGCATTCACCGCTCCCCCGACAGGATGGTCCAACCTTCTACGGAAACACGGACACGGGCCGATCAATCTATACGGCCATTCTTACTTTACTTAGATTAAACAAATTAATTAAACCTAAACTATAATAAACTATGGTGTGAGATATTATGAGATAGATTACAGAGAAGAAACTTGTCACTATTATCTTTAGGATATCGACACCTCCCAGTAATTGGGTACCGGAGGTCAGACGTCACTAATATTAAGTAACAGCTTGAGACTGATGGGGACAGGGGACAAATTGAGCAATTTATCTCCATGTAAAATATATTATTACTCCACATCAGCCCCCGAGTAGGAACCACACGATAACTCATATAAATTTGACGTGTTATGTTAAGGTAAAATTATTGATTTCAATTCGATCATTAAGACACTTTTGAACGTCAATTGTAAAAACAAAGATTTGAATCTAGGTAGGTGCTCCATCTAAGAGGTAGTTTTGTATGGCGAAGAATGGGTTATGTTTATGATACTCCATACTTACTCTTTTAAAATAAATGTTGTACAATATTTGGTTATGGTATTTAAAGTGTGCCTCGGTGGTATGGTATGGTATTTAAACAGTGGACCTCTAATAAGTAGAAGTAGTAGTCTGAAATAAAAATCATAATGAATATTTGGTGGTATGACAAGACACTGTAATTCAACATGAATTGTAATTCAATATAACTTCAACACAAAGTTAAATAAATATCGAACAGCCAGCCTGAGGTAGTGAGATAGTTGGTTTTTAAATGCGAAACTGCGAACTACTTCGAAAGAACGAAGTGGACGACACTCAAGTGATTCTTAAAAGTGTCTGAATAATGTATTTGTGACTGTTTAAATAAAGCGTCAGCTTTGATGATGTACATTTCATATAGATTATTTATCCAAAATCCCAGCTGGTAACAACACCAATACTTCCAGACATTACCCCCTTACAAAACAAACTTAACTTCTTCTATAAAAAAAATGTATTTGTGCATGTATATCAGCTGTCTGACACCCATAGTACAGGGTCTCCCTAGTTTGGGGTCAGATGGCCGTGTGTGAAAATGTCCCCACATATTATTATTATTGGTATAGATTGGCAGGTCCAAATTGGAACCTAGAAAGTCTGACGGTTGAAGAATTAAAAATAAACACACAACGCTACATTACCGGCCATCACTCAAATTATAAATATCAGCCGAGAATACATAAAAATACAAAATTTTCCCTCATCTAAAATATTAAAATCATCCTTGAATACAATTCTCTACCTTTTGAACTTGATGTATGCAAATATTATTGAAAATACGGTCGGATCTTGGATTAGCCCGTCAAAAGCTAATCCGGGATCATACCAATGATCCGTACATACATCCCTATCCTTTCTTTGATAAATAAAAAAAAATATCGTTCAAAATTATGTGAGACACGATTTCTGGAACGAAAATCAACACCACAATGCCAATCTCGTTTGAATGCAGGTAGTTTCTAATTTTGTTTTAACTTAGGTTAGGTTATGATCAGGCCCCTTATTCACAATCATTCGATTCGATTCCGTACCGAATCGAAAGTCAAAAGATATCGAAGATGTCCTTCAAACGCAATTCACAAATCCGAAACCGAATAATTTTGACAGTTCAACGAACATACGAAGACTGAAGTCGGAAATGACATTGTCGAATACGGTTCCTTACCGACACGGAAACGTATCGAATGGTTGTGAATAAGTGGCCAGGTTCCAGTCGGGGGTTGCAGAAGTATCTCTAGTTTCCGCGACCCCCGACGTAGGTGTGAGCTGATGGAACACCGGGGTGGTTTTTAGTCAGAAAGATTTTGACCCCATGAGGAAATCCGTGAGGATAATCCATCACGGGAAAAAAAAAAAAGTTATGATGGGGGCTGACATCACTTATAAGCAAGTCTCTAAAAAATAAGTTATGGAAATAAACCACAGAAATTGTCTAACAAGTAGATAGTTCCACCGATCAATTGACATAGTACTTTTAATAGCTGTCAAAATGGACTTATCACGTAGACTGTATGGCAATCTGTACGTGTGACGTCACTTATTTGTCAACTCATTTGGCCAGCTATTTTTTGATTTTAAAGTAACAAAAATTTATTGTTACATATAGGTAGTTGAAAATTAGTCAGGTTTAAAGGGCAAAAAAATCCGTTTCTTTTTTAACATAAGTTATGCATTGGAATTATTAATTAACGGTCTAGTGAATGTAATGGTATTGCCGGTGGTGGCTGGATGGGGCAGAGGACCGAGAAAAATGGCGCGCCATGGAGGAGGTTTATGTCCAACAGTGGTCCTCTAGTAAGCTGAAGTAATGATGGCGATGGTGATGAGGAATCAAGTAAGGGTCGCTTTACACAAAACCCGGGTCAGGATATACTGTTCGGTGTTTTCAATACAATGCCTAACCAAATATAAAAATCCGTTTAAGTGTAAAGTGACTCATTCGCTGTAAAGTTGCATTGACAGTTAGGTACAGGTAAAGTGCTTTAGCAACAGAATGACTTTAATAATAACAATAATAATTCTTTAATAACTCTCACAGTATATAAAACTTTAAGATTACATTTAGATTAACAGTGATTGTGATTTTATAGTCACAGTACGGATCGCAACTGGTATCTTAGCTAGATTACAGTGTAACCTGTGTTAAAGATACCCTCCATTCCCTTTTACAAATGTAAACATTTTCACAGGACGTTCAAACTGTTTATGAATTCACTACATATATTATAATTATACAATCTAGAATTTAATAACTGTATGAGGGAAAGGAAAATACAAAAATGAAATATAATAAACTAAAACAGAGCGAAACTTTTTATATATGCATGCGCAAGTGAAAGAGTACGTTAATGGAGGTGTGTGTAAGTGAGTACGTGATTAGGTTGGGGTCTATGGGCGCGTGACCTGACTCTCATGCAAGTGTCGTTTGAAAATTCATGGTGACACACTCATTTATTGCTTATTTATTAATACACACACGTGCGAGCTACTACACGTGTCAGCTACAAGTGTTACTAAACATATTTCATGTTTACTGAAAAAGATACCTTCCATCCATTGTAACCTACAATGGATGACTGACTGCGAAAATTTTGATCATATTTAAAGTTCAATTAAGAAACACTAATAAGACAAGACAATCCTTATTCGACCTAACATAAACGCGAACGTCGACGTCAGTAAAGGCCCACTAAATCAACTCCCCAAATAAAACCAGAAAAACTTGTCAAACCAAACATGCAAATAGTGTAATCCGTTGAGATTCATACATTCTCCTAATCCCGTAGTGTCAAGTAATATGAAATGGGAAATTCCCAGGACTTAGGAAAGTTTTCTCACGTCCAGAGTTAGGTCGCTCCATCACTTATAACTACCCCATATGAACGATAATAGGCAAGCAATTCGGGAAATATGAGAAAAATACGTGGACCCCAACATATTGGTGGAAAACTACGTTTTATTTTTAGGAGCTTGTGGTCAAAGTCAAAGTCAAAACGTTCATTGTGAACTACCCTGTATAAATGAGGAATTTATAAAATCAACAAACAAATTAATAAAATTGAAGTGTCTGTTTGTAATGTCACTCACACGCACACAGCAGCGCGCATATGTCATCCTCTCACAAGTAGCATTTTGTTTTTTTTTGTTTTCTGTAACCTTGTAAACATACTCAAATAGTTAAGCCAAATAACTAGTTACTTATATAACTCGAGAAGGGCAGGGCATTCTAACACAAGCAAACTACTTGCTTAAAAGGATACTCTTAAAATTTAAGAGTATCCTTTTAAGCAAGTAGTTTGCAAGTAGTTAGCAAGTAGTTAGCAAGCAAGTAAGCAAGCAAGCAAGCAAGTAGTTAGCAAGTAGTTTCAAATAACTTACACTTACTTAGTACATTAAATGTACTAGCGTAAGTTATTTGAGTTGTTGAAATAAACATAAATATTTTTTTTTTTTTTTTGTTATCACTATAACAACTTATTACTAAATGCATGAATACTGGCCTCCGTAGATAATATGAAATAGTGGCTACTATCACAAAATACATAATATTGAACTTTATTTTAATATTAATAAATCGTGAATTTGCGTAAAACATGCTATAAAATGGTGATACAACAAGGAAAAGGCACTAACATGTTTAGCTAAGTTTTACGGATACAAAATAATGGCTTTTTAGCAAACTATTATAAAAATATGGACTCACATTTCTTATCCATAAATTGCTAGCTCGTAGCTAGCCGTACATATCGATTGGTCAAAGGTTAAGCTACGCTTGCCGCGGTCGGTCTGTGGATGGGTGGTCCATTTATTTCGGGGTATATATATTCCATAATATTATTATGTATGTGTAGTTTTTATATATATCTTTATAAATATATCTTTTTTCACTTTTTAAATATTACTTTTTGTAATGCACCTGCCTTGGTATCTCTTCACCATCCTTGGTTGACTGGTAGAGAATGCCTAAGGCATTAAGTCCGCCTTTGTACGTTTGTGCATGAAGTATAAATAAATAAATAAATAAAAAACCCGGCTGTCATTCGTATATCTTTGGCAGTCGTTATCGGTAGTTAGAAGCCAGAAAGTCTGACAACCACTAGTACTAAGGTGTTCCTCAGTAACTGGGTTATGAAGGTCCGAAAGGCAGTTGCTTCGTGTAAAACACTGGTATTCAGCTGTATCCGGTTAGACTGGAAGCCGACCCCAACACTCTAAGAGGCTAGGCAGTTGATGATGATGATAAATGCTCACGTATTCACTTAACCACTTGTACATTACTTTGTGAATGTAAATAATGTAAGGGATTTCAGCCTGCTAATGCGTCATAAAACCGGTCCCTAAAATCTCTAAACAAAAGAGACACTACCCTTTGCAAACTCGTTATCTCCACAAACACACAAATCCTAATAGGAATAACATATTATGACTATAATATTACCTACAATCTGTGAACACCTCACAGCCCAAATCTATAAATACAATCGTCAGGCGATGTACCGCAATATTAGTTTTGGATTTCGGATATATCCACGCTCCGTATTCGGATACGAATAGCGGCAGCACTAGTTAATTAGTTCACTCTGTCAGTTTTCATTAGGCGTCTAATTTATCAAAATTAATTATCTCTGTTTCATGTTATTTGAATGTTATGAGATGTCATTACGTAAGAGCCTGTCCACACGGTACGTTGTTGTGCCGTTTCTAAAAGATTTCGACGCTCGACGGGTCCCGCAGTAACGATTCAACTACCTTAGAATTCCGCAACGAAATTAACCAGAAAAGAACCGCGAAAGACTAAGAAAAGCACAATTTCATCTTCTCTCCATATCAAGAGACAGAACAGAACTAGGTCCATAAGTACAAAAACACGTTTATAACTAGAACAAGCTTAGTTGAGCTATACCGGCAGAAAAGTGTTGGACCAACAGTCTTAGATCCCGCAGCGGAGGAGTAAGGAACACATAATTTCCACTTCCCTCCATATTAATAAAAAGTCAGAAAAGATAAAGGTCAATAGGCGCAAAGAGACGTCTACAACTGGGTGAAGCTCAGTTGTGCAGTAACAAGAGGCGATTGTTGGACCAACCGTAATACAGTGTAGTCTGAGTAGAGCGCCGCCGGAGCGGTTCTATATGGCCTCACGTACTCCCCATCTCGTCTCGCTTGTCGCAAGTATGGCGTGCGTATGGCCTGGCGCCGGAACACACCATGTATCATATTATGGATATTTATATCTAAGATACAGCAGCGGCGCCGCTTAGAGATCGCGCCGCCACTGCATCGTATCGTGTGTAATATACCTTTAGTGGCCGTCGCTCACTTTTGATGAACTTGTGCCTAACCAAAAGTCAGCCAGGATCGATCAGCTATTCTTAAGCTAAGCTTGCCGCGGTCGGCACGTAGCCGGGTGCCCATACATTTCATACTGAGACCCCTTCGTGTCTCAAATAGCCCGTAAAGCTGTTGGTCCCGTCTGTCATTCGAAGATCTTTGACAATCATTATGGGTAGCAGAAAGTCTGACAACTAGTCTTCCCAAGGGGTATCGTTTAACCCTGTAACTTTGTTGTCTAGGTCCGACCGGCAGTCGACTTAGGGGCAGTCCACCACCCGATCAGATGCAGGCCCGTGCAGCGCGCCGTGTTCCGCGCGCTCCACACTAGAGGATTCGACGGCTCGGCGGCGCTTAGACCGCCGAGGTCGGCGGGACCCGCCTACGTCATTGGCGGGTTATAGCCTGGCGGGGGCGCGGTGCATGCGCGAGCAAATCCCGTACTCCCGCCTATACGTCAGTCGAGGAACACCGGGGTAACAGTCCGGCACACCCCTCCGTCTTCCCAGACGAGGGAAAGTCCAAGAGGAATTCCCCACGTTAAAAAAAGAAAAAAGTCCGACAGGCAGTCGCTCTATGGGTCACCACCCATAGAGCGACGACCCATAGAGAACGACCCATAGAGTGGTAGTCTTCGCGCTCACTTTTACGAAGGTTCGACCGGAATCGCCATGACGTATCAACGGCTACCTAGCACGCCGGCCATAAGCTGTCAACTGTTTATCTTGAGATTATTAAAGATATATATTTTAACGCATACAATTTAAAGCCCTTATTTGAATGGCAAAGTACTTGCTGTGTTGGAGCCGTGCTGTCATAACGTGTCTTATGGCTCAATTTACACCGTGGGCAAAGGAACGGGAAGGTAGGTACGAGACTATACTCCTGGTCGAACAAGAAGGCGCGTATAGCAGCTACGGGATTGCTCGAAAATTCGCCGTAAGACACGCGCCTTTTTCTGACTTCCATCTAATTTGAACGTTAACACAACTGACATAAAACTTATTATACTACATTTCAAAAAATCGCTTACCTTCCGTTCGTTGCATAAAACTTACGTTATTCTTCGTGAATATAATACGTCTAATCTTCTTGAATGATTAAAATGGTAATTAAAAGGTCGGTCGGTGCAACCGTTAGAAATACCAGGTGCCGGGATTCTTACCTTTAATATTTTCAAAATTGTGTCATAATTAATGTCGTGGGCAGCATTCACAAGGGTTATAAGACTCTGAAAGCATGAATACGTTACTATTAACTCCAAAGGAGAGAGTGAGAAAGATGGAGCGGACAGGTTCTCCAAAGACGCTTGCAGTAATATTGTCTATTTTACTGTTACCATTAATATGTCTGTTATTCCGTATGGTGTCGGACTTAAAGAATAGCACCATCCCATATCTTCCCGTGGGTGTCGTAAGTGGCGACTAAGGGACTCACCAGAGAATGGACAGCAGCGTTCTCTGTGCCTTTGTAACAACCATACTGCGATCGCCAACCCGCCTGCCAAGCGTGGCGATTATGGCAAAACCCCCCCTTTTGGGGGAGGCCTATGTCCAGCAGTGGACGTCTTTCGGCTGCAATGATGATGATAATGACTGTTACCATACAAACCAGTTTTTTTTTTAATTCAGTTCAATATTTTTTTAATTCGTTTTTTTTTTCTTTTTTTTTAATTCAGTTCAACCTTTTATTAGCCCTAGGAATCGAACCTAGTAACTAATATTATTATGCTTTGTGAGAATCGAACTATATATCTTTGCACAGAGGAGTAGGATTCTCGCCACCAAAGTTTTAGATGATTGCTTCTTTTCACACAGTGACCATTGAACAGCGGTGTGTGACCGTCGATCGACGATCGATTGATTGGTCTGGTAACACCCATAGATTTTGTATGATATTAAACTAAAGTCTGTTCTGACTTTATTTGCTAACTCATTGGCTTACTATATTTATAAAATTAACCGTGTTTTCTTGGCTAATATAAAATGTTTCTCTAGAGAAGTTGTGTCTTGAAATAACTAAATTATTGGTTTATTGTGTCAGACTCGTCTTGTATTGTGTTGATCACTTCAAATTATAAAATAATTAACAAGACATTGTAAATAAAAAGTTTTTTCTAAAAAAAGAAAACCGCCTTCAAAAACTAAAAAGTGATAAATAACTTGAGCACAGAACACACATTACTTTACTTTCGGAAGTCGGTGGCGGTGGCTTTGACTTTGTTGTTTTGTATTGCCACCGACTTCCGAAAGTAAAGTAATGTGTGTTCTGTGCTCAAGTTATTTATCACTTTTTAGTTTTTGAAGGCGGTTTTAATTTTTTTGAAAAAAGAAATTATTTTTCGCTTTTTAGTGTTGCTTTAACATCCAAATCCATTAAGAAACAGCGACACACTTAAAAGAGATTGTAAATCCTCCAAAGATTGAAAAAACTAATACGTCGTCTAAGTAATTTTTTTGGGAATTTGTTGATTTTCTCAAAAAAGATCAATTTTGGTAAAATTTATATGGAACCATTTTGGAATAAACCCCTTTCGAACAAAAAAAGAATTTTGAAAATCCGTCTATATATGACAGAGTTACGCCCGAACATACATAAAAAAAAAATACAAACATTCGAATTGATAACCTCCTCCTTTATGAAGTCAGTTAAAAATCACCCCAATCAAAACTCACATACTACGACAATACCCTCAATTGTGAAAAGGACTAATAGTCCACTGCATGTTTGAAAAATTATCTGCTCGACAACATACATTTTTTTTGTTAGCCTGTTCTGTACCACTTCTGGGCAAAAGCCTTCCTCTATGCCTTCCATCTTTCCCGATTCTGAGCTTCCTCCCACCAGTTTTGAAGGAATCCATCCAGTTCGTTCCGCCATCTCCTTCGTGGGCTGCCGCGACGCCATCTGTACATTTTAAATATGTATGTTAAGTGGAGCGCAGTACAGTCTTTCGATCTAGATCCGTTAATTTAACACCTAGTATACTGCGCTCCACTTAACATACATATTTAAAATGTACACACATTTAACACGTAACACATAATTTAACATACATGTCACACTGAATGTTATCGAATTGTTGAAATCTCAATATGAAGGGGTTTAACTCTGCCAAAACCAGTCAGGCTACAAAATGTCAATAATTAAATTAATTACGTCAAACTAATTCAATATGCTAAATGTGTTACGTTACCATCCAAATATAAGCTAATCAAATTACATAGTAAGCATATATGCTTAGAATATACTTCCAGTAAATCTGCGTTAAATTAATATTACAATTTAAACAAACTAACATTACAAACTACACAGTGGTTGAGCTACTGACTGCTACCCTGCGTGTCACGGGTTCGATTCCCACGCGGAACAAATGTTAGTATGGCCTACAGATACTTTTTCCGTGTCCTGCTATTTGTTTATGTGACTTTATACGTTTGTAAACGCATCCACGTCACAGAAGAAAATCCTAGTGCGCAAGAAAAGCTTTTTTACAAAAAGACAACCGCCTTCAAAAACTCAAAAGTAATAAACAACTTTAGCACAGAACACACATGACTTTACTTTCGGAAGTCGGTGGCTTTGTTCTGTTAGTTGTTTTGTATTGCCTTTTGATTTTTAGTACCTCCTTATCATTCAAATCCATTAAGAAACGGCAACACAGTTAAAACAGAGATTGAAAGTACTCCAAAGATTGGAGAAACTAAGACGTTGTCTATGCATATTCTATGCATGTTTGACGACACGGTTGGCGCAGTGGTTGAGCGATCGACTGCTGTGCAGCGTGTTGCGGGTTCGATTCCCGCCCGGGTAAACATTTGTGTGATGAGCACTTGTGTTTGCCTTGTCTGGCTGTTATTTATCTATTTAGTATGTATTTACAAAAAAAAATGTATTTGTGTATGTATATCAGCTGTCTGACACCCATAGTACAGGGTCTCCCTAGTTTGGGGTCAGATGGCCGTGTGTGAAAATGTCCCCACATATTATTATTATTATTATTATATTTAATTGGATATTTGTTGATTTTTCAAAAAGTGCTGATTCAATTTCGATAAAATTTATAAGGAACCACCTCTGAGGCCATACCCTATCCATACAAAAAAAGAATTTTCAAAATCGACTCACATTTGCCGGAGAAATCGCATAACGACCATACAAAAAAAATAAAATACATACAGCCGAATTGAGAACCTCCTTCTTTTTGAAGTCGGTTGAAAACAAAAAAATCATCTCGAAACATGGTAAAAAAATTTACATGGATTACTTTGTTTTAGTAGAACTAATACGAATTACAGTAATTAGGCTCTAGGTCTATTGGAATAGTGGTTATTTTATAAAGAAAAGGTCTATATTGGGAAAATCATGCCTAGTGGACCTTTTACTGTAACCAAACCACCAGATCACTTGTGTTCATTAAATGGTAAACAAGCCGATGTTAAGAGGTTACCACTGCCTATACACATCTGCCATCTTAATTTTATGTCAGCCTAGTACTTATTGTTGGATGGGTGCTTAGAATAAACTTATAACTTTTAAACTTTAAATTTTAACTAAATTTGCTTGTTACATATTTAACATACACATACATTACTAATAATACAATAAGAAATATCATATTATTATTAATAAAATAATCAGGACACATTTTTTCTTATCTAATAGTTTTGAGGCCAAGTGGTAATATTTCTTCCCATTTAATGTGATCTCTAAGATACAGGGACCCCTCTAGTTTGGAGATCAGGGTTTCAATGTATTGTGCATAGCATAAGCCTTTTAGTCATAACATAACATTGTAATAGTACGTAGGCTTTTCTTCAATTAACATTTTATTATTTGTCACCATTTTTAAATGACGGGAAATAAATTTTTATCCACCACCGCGGAGGCAGACCATCCGGGGGTGTGTTGAAAAACCAAATATGTTTCATTAGCTTGTAATACCAGAATATTGTAAGGTTAAATTCAACCTACCAAACAGACGACAGCAATTAAAACATTCATTTTGCTTCACTTTAAATAGAAAAAGTCACAGATCCAACATAGTCACGTTTCACACACGGTACATTGCGGTAATAAAACTTTTCTCATCAAAATGGCTGGAATATTGAATGCATACCGTGAAATGGGGAACTTGCTTTGTCTAATATCTATGGTAAAACAAGGATGTTTGTCTGTGCTTAGTTCTAGCTACATTAGAAACCGATATTTCCAAATCCATACTTACTAATATTATAAATGCGAAAGTAACTCTGTCTGTTACGCTTTCACGATGAAACGGCTGAGCCGATTTTGATGAAATTTAGTATGAAGATAGCTTAAACCCTGGGGAAGGACATAGGCTACTTTTTAATCCGCGACTTCGTCTGCATCTGCGATAACCGACATTCACGGGGACGAAGTCGCGGGCAAAAGAAAGAAAGAAAGAAAAAGAATTTATTCGCCCCCCAGGACAAAAACACACACAAAAAGCAAAAAGCTAGTAGATATATATTTTTTTACCCAAAATATCAAAACGCCCATGCAGCAATCAATATTGCTGAGTAGGCATTTTGATATTGCTTTGATATAGCAGTCTATTAAACAATTGTACCAGTATTTACAAAGGTAACTCAAACAGACCAAAAAAAAATTTTATGACCAAATATCTTTTTAATGTTAGTCATCATCATATTGTCCACCTTAGATGCCCACTGCTGAGCATAGGTCTCCCCCGAGTGGGGGTTCAGCCGTAATCGCTATGCTTGGCAGATGCATGTTGGCGATCGCAGTAGGTATTGAAGGACACTGCTGCCCATCCTCTGACCTCTTTGTCGCCTTTTACGGCACTCGCGGATAGAAATGGGGTGGTGCGATTCGCACCACACGGCTTACAAACCTTCTACTTACAAACTTTTTATAAAATTTGCATTCTGTATATTATTGTTTAGTATAATATTCTGGTCTCTCTACGGTTGTGTCGGATTGCCGTACAATCAGATTATAAGAGTGAGGGAAGAGGGAATGTACTGTTGTTTCCACACACACTTGTACACTAAAATATCAAAGTCAAAGTCAAGTCAAAGTCAAAGCATTTATTTCAATTAAACCATTTGCAGGCACTTTTGAATAGTCAAAGAGTCAGTTAGTCTGAAAGTTGAAGCTAGTTGCTCGTTCCAAAACGTAGGGTAGGTCTCTATGGAGAAGAACGAGCAAGAAACTCCACGGACACTCTTTTCAATCAAGCTTTTACAAAATCCAGGCTACATTATTCTTGTTCTGTATGTGAAAACAATGTAAGTGAAGAGATCTATATAGATATATCCGGCATACCTGGCCAGGCTTCATTGAGATTGGCCGCCGCGAATAAATGTGTCGTGCCTACTTAGCCTACCTACCCTACATACCCTACCTAGTATACCTACCCTACATACCCAACATACATACCCAACATACCCTACATATCCTCCATACCCAACATACCCTACATACCCTACCTACCCTACCAACACTAATATTGAGCCAATCCTCAAAAAGTAGAAGAAACTAATACGTCATTTATGTATAATTTTTTTGGTGAAGAAATTATTACGTCATCATGTAATTTTTTTTATTTTTGTTGATTTTTTTAATGTTTCGCGCAACTTTCTTAGTTTTTTCTTTCCTATTCTTCTTTTTCTTACAATAACAAACACAACAAAAAAAGAATTAGCGAAATTGTTCCAGCCGTTCATGCGTGATACCGTGACCAAGGGAAATAGGGATTCATTTTTATATATACTTGACGTGATGTTTCATTAATAAAAATACAAAATACTATCTACTAGACCAGAAAATCTTAAGAATTTCTTCAAAAATAGTACAATGAAAAGATAAAAAATCATCAACATTTCATGAAAAAATGTGCCATTAGCTGTAAATCTATTTGACCAAACAAAAAGGTTTTAGTGAAATTTATGAGTCCACTAAGTGACTGCTCTCAACTCTGAAACACGCTATTCAAAACTAATGTTATGAAATTTCAACGAGGCATCGAGTACTTTATTCGTGAACTGTCACAATCACTTTAAAATCAACTTTAGCTTTCAAATTTTAAGGTTCCAAATCGTGGTGGTCGTAATTTAACAAATTTTAGTAGTAAAGTGTGCTCGCAGATACCCTTGCATCGATTCATGCTTTATCTACATCTATTTTGTGGGCAAGTTCTCTTGAAACGAACTGTTGAAGGCCGATATGG
Organism: Charanyca ferruginea; assembly: GCA_947361185.1. Taxonomy (NCBI): domain Eukaryota; kingdom Metazoa; phylum Arthropoda; class Insecta; order Lepidoptera; family Noctuidae; genus Charanyca; species Charanyca ferruginea. The sequence continues at coordinate 22,956,858 of OX376059.1, read as the reverse complement.
AAGTACCTTTCATGTTTTAACCTTTTCATGGCCAGAAATATAGCTCAACGATTTAGCATTTAGAAGAGAACTTAACGTCTATTTTAGGGTTAACAATCAAAATGTCAAATTGTCTATGAAATAAAAGGTGTGTGTGACCCCGGTTCAGTGTAGTTGTCTATCAACAGTACTTTGTACTTGTTGTGAAACAAATGTTTTGGAAATCTATGAATATTTAAAGTTTCATTAAATCGTTCTATTTCAAATTACCTAAAGGTTTAACATCGCGCAAGTATTTCTGTTTTGAACTTTGATACTTAAGATATAACGTTTAAGATAAACAATGAAAATTTAACCGATTCTATAAAAGAGTTTTATCGAGTTAATAAAAATATTATGAATATTTATTACACTTCATCATCATTATCATCATGTTAACCTTTAGACGCCCACTGTTAGGCATCTCAGATGCCCGGCAGTGGGGGTCAGGTCTCCTCCCAAGGTCCTCCCCAATCATCATCATCATTTCAGCCGAAAAACGTCCACTGCTGGACATAGGCCTCTCCCAAGTGGCGCCACATTGACCGGTCCCGTGCGACTCGCATCCAGCGGATCCCCGCAACCTTTACCAGGTCATCGGTCCATCTAGTGCGAGGCCTTCCAACGCAACGTCTTCCGGTTCGCAGTCGCCACTCTAGAACTTTTCGGCCCCGTCGGCCATCTGTTCTGCGAGCAATGTCCCTTGCCCACTGCCACTTAAGTTTGGCAATTCTTCGGGCTACGGCGGTAACCTTGGTTCTCTTGCGGATATCCTCATTTTTGATTTTATCACGCAAGGAAACGTCGTCCGTATGGTGTCGGACGTAAAGAATAGCACCATCCCATATCTTCCCGTGGGTGTCGTAAAAGGCGACTAAGGGACTTACCAGACAATGGGCAGCAGCGTTCTCTGTGCCTTTGTATCAACCATACTGCGATCGCCAACCCGCCTGCCAAGCGTGGCGATTATGGCAAAACTCCCCCAAAATGAATTGGTCCTCCCCAAAGTTCGGCTTAATTCGGCTAAAATAAGGCAAGCCGCAATCTCTTAAAAAAATCAAATTATTGTGTCAAACTAATTTGAAATGCCAAATGTTTTCACCAAAAACAGGTCAACATACCTACTTACAAAACTTATGCTCAGAATAGTATTAAAATTAATTAGCATAATTACTTCGAAAAATGGGAGAAAAGTTGTTGATGTGTTTTGGCTCGTTTTGGCAGAACTAAACAGTTATTGTTATAAAATACTCTGCATAAAATAATTTTACAAATAATTTTATCTAACAATGGCACCGATTCCCTTGTTCACAAATGAAACTAAAATTAAACAATTGGCATCTCTTACTGGCAGGCAGCTGCAGAAAGGGACGAATACAGATAAGAACTAGGTTAGAGATGTCAAATTCGTGTTTTCTTGAACTATGCCGTGTTTTTAAACAATACGTTCTGACATGACAACTATAATTGTATAAACATATTAGATCAAATTAAATTGACAGCTCTTTCTTGTTTTATTGAAGAGAAAGAGATATAAATAAGTTTACCGTGCACCACAGAATTGACACCATTTGTTCTCTGCAAAAAGGTAGTTAGTTTAGAACTCTAATTAGCTGATAATAATAAAATTTATGTTTGATTTTAAACTAAGTTCAATGTTTTCAGGTCAAGTTGATGCGTAACTTTTCAAATTGGGTAATCAAATACAACTAGATGATTAAAAACTATAATTAAATAGGTTTTCTTACACACAATAATAAATAACGGTATATCGTTCACAAAAATAATGGAAAAATACATTTTTAAAATAACTTAATTTGCCTAAAATCTATGGAATGTTTCTTTGGCTGTGAAAAATTAATTAAGGTGTACAAAAACTTAGTTAATAGGAGGCTTGACTTTGTTCGCGAAAGTTCCGATCACGTTGCCCGGGGGGTAGTAATAGGCAACGACATAAATGTGACCTTCTTTGGACTTGGCAACACCTACTCCAAGCTCTTTAGTGTCCTCCCAGATTACTTGCGAAAAATGACCAGATTTCAAGTCTGAGGGCTCTTTACCAAATCTGTGGTTAGCGACCTCGCTGTACCATTTGTTTACAGGATCTCTTCCGCTCACTGTAAAGTTTGGGTCAGTAGACCAAGCTGAGTATATATTCTCTCCGTATTCGTTCTGATCTCTGTGTTCAGTCTGACCTTTCTTTGCTAAGGTCTTTGCCCAGTCTTCAGCTAATTTACAAAGCTTCTTGCTAAGTTCCAAAGATGCTACTCCATGGTTCCTTCTGTATTCATTGTGAGCCTTCAAAAACTCTTCGTCGAACCTATCACCAGATATTGAAGAAGTTCGGAATTTGTTCACCAAATCTGATGCGATGTCACTTAAGTTTTTACTGTTTCTTTGATTTGGTGATGGTGGTGACAAACTGTTGTAAGATTCTCTTGGAGAGTTGTTGTTATACTTCTTAAACTGATTGGCACCCGGAGGAGTGACGTTCTTAGCAAATTGTCCGCTGTAGTTGCCAGGAGGATAGTAGTTAGCAACAACGTACAGCTTCCCAGATTTGCTTTTGGCGCTTCCAACTCCTAGTTCTCTAGTGCCTTTCCAAACTACCTGTGTGAAATGGCCACAGGTTAAAACATCTGGTTCTTTTCCGAAAGCGAAATTGTTGATTTCACTATACCATTTTTCTACGCAGTCTCTTGCCTTTATTTTCGTGTTAGGGTCCGATGACCATCCGCAGTACACATTCTCTCCATAGCTTTGGTTGAGGCTGTATGCCATAGCGTCTTTCTTGGCCAATTCTTCGGCCCATTTTTGGCTGTATTTGCTGATCTCTTTGCTGAGTACTAGTGGTGGAACTCCATGTTCGCTTCTGAACTCGTTGTGAACTTCCAACGCCTGGAGCTCGAATTCATTCGACTTTGAAGTGAAGAGTTTACTCTGGAAAAGGTGAATGAATGGATTAGTTATCAATATGATATTATGGTATAAAATAGATAGGGACTGTGACGTCAGAGATAATTACAAACAAAATGTTATCTGCTTTAGATTAAATTCTTAAATCTTTTTTGTATAAATTAATGTTACGTGAATTCTGGCATTGTGTTTTTATATCAGTTAAATTTTGTACCAAAATATTTCTTAAACTATGTGCATATCTATTGATTTACAGACGCCAGCACATAAAGCCATACCAAACTCAAATTTTCCCAATTGAATATGAACCATAATATTTGAAATTCTTTGACAGATTTTTAACTTTATTAAAGTTAAAAATATATTAATGAAATTTGACAGATTGTTGTAGCTTGATGAGCTGGCCTCTGAACACAGTTTATAAAAAAAGTAGAAAAGTTTAAGAACTATTGCTTGACATCTTAGATCTTATTCTGTGGAAGCTATGGTACAAAAATGCTTGACGACAGATATTAGCAATCTTGAATGTAGTAGCGAATTACGCATTAAAAAATATAAAGAATAAAGTCGAAAATTATGTGTAAGTTACAATTCGCACGATATTCCTTATCTCGTATGCCAGTACGCAATTTACAACTATATTTCTTTTTAGTTTTAGTTCATTTTAAATTAATCAATGAAAACTAATCGGACATGTTGCTGCTCGTTAGTGTCCTACTAGTATTTGAACGCAACTATATTTTTCAAGTGGCACTCAATATCATCATCGTTCATACTTTTCCTCGTTACTCATAACGCATTAAGTTTTTTCAAGGTTTATTTCCTACTTTCCGCTATTTACTCCAGTTTGACTCATAGTTCACTCATTCACACTTTAGTAACTTAATCATTCTTCCTCTACTAATATCGTTTCGCTGAAAACTATTTACAATCTGATAAAAAGATCATTTAACATTTAAATGACTGTAGATTTACAGTCATTATTTTAAACGTTCTGGAACTCAGTGAAAACGATTGTTAGTCATTGCAATAAATTTGTTACAAAACATGAATAGTGTATTTATATTGAAATCTGATAACAATGATTGGGTACTGGAAATCCGTTTAAAATTAATGATTTAGGCAAGAATATTTTGCACATTAATGCCTTAATTACAGTTTTGGAGAAAATTCTAAAGAACAACATGGGACTCTAGACCCCTGGTTACTCGTACGTAAAAAAGGTGACTGTGTGTGTGTGTGTTGACTGAACTAACAAAATTAATAAAAACAAAATAATGAAAATAATGTAAAATAAATAATAATTAGCAAATTAATGCATGTGTGCATTAATTTTTCGGTCGAAATCCTGATGTAATCATAGTGCAATACTTACGAAATTGAAAGTCGTCAAATAAAATATTGGTAATATCTATTTAGCGAAAATATCAACTATTTGGCCTGAAATTAACTAAGGCGTTTATATATTTTATATGACATAGAATAAAAAGGAAAACAGCTACATTTCCACAACACTTCATGAAACACAATTTGGGCATTTATTAATTCGAATTTATTATAAGTAAAATAAGTGCATTTCTGGTAAGCGTTAAGGGAGGAATTGACAAAGGCGCGCGCGCCATGGTCTTGACCACGCATTGAAAAACAAACTCCTAGACTATATCTTCAAAATGCTTAGCAAGCCTGCTTCTTCCTTTTTCGCAAAAACAAGAGGGATAGTTCAAGCTTGCTTCCGGGGTACCCTGGGGCACCTAACTAATGATCTCATGATGATAACGCTATGAAAGATAACGCATTATTCGCTCTTTGACCATGAAACGCTGTTGACATACTATAAGTCATTGATTATCCTGTTTGCTTTTTGATAGGTGTTTAGGAAATGAAATACGTAAGTATGTATATTGGTTTTCAGAAGTGGACTACTTAACGGCTTTGAAATGACACTAAACAAAACCAAAAATAAAATGTTCTAAAAAAAATAGCCTACAACCTCAGACCTACTAAGTATACACACATTTTTTTTTATAAATCTGTCAAGCCGTTTCAGAAACGATAAAGACGACGCTATTTAGGGCATACTATTTCTTTTTTTTTTCGATATGGCAGCTCGCTCGTTGACTGCTTAACCGGACAATCCTGTGGTGCCTTAAAAAGTGATTTTTAGGGCCTCCAGCCAGGGCAAAGACTTATAAGCTAAGTGACTACGCTAAGGGCACCCCCTGTGAGGTACGAGCCTCGGCTTAGGGTGTCACTGAAAGAGGGCAGCAAAGGGATAGGCTGGCGCTAGCAAGGGTCAGGGGGGGGGCGTTACGGGGTCGTCGCGAGGGACCTCGGCGGCGAGGTCGGAATGTAGGGCATACTGTCAGTCCTTTTACACGTAAAGTTTGTGGACCAGCTTCACGCAGCGACCCGTCAGTGCCATGCGGGTCCAATATAACAATGCAATTAGGTTGCTGATGAGATTGCCTCGCTACTGCAGTGCGTCAGCGATGTTTGCTGAGGCTCAGGTGGACGGCTTTCACGCCATTATACGGAAGAGAGCAGCATCGCTGATGCGAAGGGTGAGGGGCAGTCCCAACGGCTACCTGAATGCATTGTTATATTGGTCCCGCAACGCACTGACGGTTCGCTGCGTATAACTGGTCCACAGACTACACGTGTAATTGCAGAGTACATCCATAATCCTATTTGGAGGCATTGGATAAGGGTGCATATATTAAAGGCTTGTGTGTAAGATACTAACATAGTTTTAAGTCATTTCGATGTATTACTAACACCATAGGACCTAAAGGCTGAATTAAATGTTTTGAATTTTGACAAGAGATTTTTATATAGATATTAGAAGATTAAACTTTATGCAGTTAACACACGACACAGTTAACAACTGTGTTATACTCCTTGGGCCATTTAAAATTCTAACAAATACTGCGATTAATATTACCCTTCGTAAAAAGAATAATATCATAAAATAGCCTGAAACTATATCGCTTGCAACAATCTTTATTGCTCCAAAGGTAATTCCTGAATACATTATCATAAAAAATAGTGATATTAAAAGATATGAGTTACTAACACTAAAAGTTATGCATACATCCTGTTATGTTCAATATAATAAAGCAAAATGTATAATGTACTGCTTTTGCTCGTGACTTCGTCCGCGTGAATGTTGGTTATCGCGGATGCAGACGAAGTCGCGGATTAAAAAAGCTTTTTACAAAAAAGACAACCGCCTTTAAAAACTAAAAAGTGAAAAATAACTTTAGCACAGAACACACATTGACTTTAGTTTCGGAAGTCGGTGGCAATACAAAAAAAACAACAAACAGAACAAAGCACCAGCTTTCAAATAAAAAAGAATCATCAAAATCGGTTCACCCAGTCCAAAGTTCTCAGGTAACAAACATAAAAAAAAAAAAATATATATAGATGAAATGACAACCTCCTCCTTTTTTGAAGCCGGTTGAAAAGTAACCTATGACACAAAGTACGTAAGGCTGCGGTGCGCCCGAGCAGAGAGACCATTCAGAACAAGCCGCCATTTCTGGCACGCACACATTGACATTACGTTTATAGGCATTCTCAAGCAGTTTCAAGCAGACTCCAGTCTCGACTGTCACGTGTGGTCTAAATGATAAGTGAGAGACATTGACATTTCATGACGAACAGAAAAATATTGTTAAAAAAAAATTGCAAAGAGTTCTAACCAGTGTCAATAAAATTTCATATTGTCACAAATAAAACCTACAGAGTCAATACAGTAGCAACCCTAGTAAGTCTGCAAGTTTAGGAAATTATTTTTGAAGATGGTGGGAGCGGTCCTTCTGTAGCCTATACATTTTGTGCCTATGACCTTCTTTAATATCGTGATTGCCCAGCCCAAAGCCCATCTCTCTCATGCACGAGGTTGTGACAACCAGGCACGAGCAAGTACTAATGTGACTTTTACAATTTCATATGTATTTTCTAAGTTTATCCGGAAAATCACTGACATCGGTGTAGGAAACCATGCCCTATAATTTAAAAACGTCAATCCGCCTTGGCAAGCGTGTTAATCAATGCACGTAGGTACCTTCTTTGTATGAGAAGATAACTTTGCCCTGCAGCAAGAGCGTCGCCAGGACTCGCCAGCTGATGGCCTAGGGGGGGGCAAGTTGATATAATATGGTGAATAGGAAAAGTATGAATTTTTAATTCCGTAACAAGTATACATGAAGCTTTTGGAATCTCTAGGGGGTGGGGGGGGGGCAACTGCCCCTACCTACCCCCCCCTTGGCGACGTCTTTACCCTACAGTGGAACAATACAATGGCTGGTATTATGTTATTATTTTTATGTCCTTCCCCAGGATTCTAGCTATCTACTTACCAGATCTCATCAAAATTGTCTCAGTTGTTTCATCGTGAAAACGTTACACACAGATAGACAGGAGTTACGCCCCTTTCACACGGCAGTCCAGTTTTTTGTAGGATCCCGTTTGATGGCGAATGTGTTTTGCTCGTGTTCGCGTGAACGCTGGCATGTAAACACATTCGCGATCAAACAGGATCCTGCAAAAAAACTGGACTGCCGTGTGAAAGGGGCGTTACTTTCCCATTTACAATATTAGTATGGATAAGGTTCTGAGGTTGTAATCTATCCATTTCAAAATATGTTAATCCATAAGAATGTAGGCATGTATCAAGAATCGGTAGATATTGAATTACTACGTTAGATAAGTATTTTATCTACAGCTGGGTGCGTAATTTCAATCGCTAAGGAAAACGTATTATGAAAATATTATCGGTGTAATCATAATGGCACTTCACATGGCGTATTTGTGTAAATATTCGCCTTATTTTAATAATACTAAAATCGACTTTGTATCAATAACCCTAGGGTACATTATGAATAAACAATAAGGCGAATATTTACACAAAAACGCTAAGTGACGGGCCATGTGAAGTAAAACATGATGCCTAAACAGGCTGACTAATAATATATTATACTGTCCATCTTTGAAAAGGACAAAGTGTATGTCTTTTTTTTTGGGCGGCATCTCGTATTTTATCCTTGGAAGTGTTTATCGGCTGCTTAACCGGACTTCCCTGTGATGCCTTAAAGAGAATTTAAGGTCTCTAGCCAGGGCAAATAACTTTAAAATTAAGCGACTCCCACTAAGGGCACCCTCGAAGATAAATGACGGTAAAAAAAACATTGAGAGGTAAACTAAACATACAATGATAATCAGTAATTACCGCGGTGTTCCACTTCTGCCTATGGTCGGGGGTGCGAGTTTCGCATAAGCATTCACCGCTCCTCCGACAGGCTTCGACCCGCTGAACCTCAGCGGGTCCTACCTCCCAGTGCGGCCATTCCTAGTCTCTTCCCAAAAATGTTAGGGTCGGCTTCCAGTCTAAACAGATGTAGCTGAATACCAGTACCTACTTTACAAGGACCGACTGCCTATCTAATAATAATAATATGTGGGGACATTTTCACACACGGCCACCTGACCCCAAACTAGGGAGACCCTGTACTATAACTATCTGTAGGCCATACAAATATTTGTTCCGTGCGGGAATCGAACCCGCGACACGCAGCGCAGCAGTCGATCGCTCAACCACTGCGCCAACCGTGTCGTCCACTATGGGTGTCAGACAGCTGATATACATACACAAATACATTCTTTTTAAATACATACGTAGATAGATAAACGACACCCAGACACAAGGCAAACACAAGTGCTCATCACACAAATGTTTACCCTGGGCGGGAATCGAACCCGCAACACGCTGCGCAGCAGTCGATCGCTCAGCCGCTGCGCCTCAACCCAGTTACTAGAAAACACGATAGGTACTCCTTTGAAAGACTTGTTGTCAGACTTTCTGGCTTCCGACTATTCAAATCTAACGACTGCCTAAGATCTACGAATGACACATTGGACCAACGGCTTTACGTGCTTTCCGAATCGCGGAGGAAACTCGATACAAAATGGATGGTCACCCATCCACAGACCGACCGCGGCAAGCGAAAAATACAAAAGAAAAAACAGAAATCACGATATTGATATTTATCCTTTCTGCAACAAGAGGTCTTCGCCCAACAATGAGACAATTACCGGCCGATATTGCTGTACCACTGAATAACTACTTTACATATTGTGTGCGTCCATCCGTGTTATTACATTCAATTGAGGATGTGAATCATACCGGTGTCCGTTAGTAATGAACCTCCTCTTGTCAATAGGCCATACCTACGTTGGTCTTTGACCCCAGTTTGTATTGCAATTTTAAGAGAGTACTATACTCCGTTCACAATAAGATTAGAAATGACAATGCCAGATCCTGCCTCACCCATGTACAGAAAAGTAAATTAATGAAAATAATTGTAATAAATACAGAACCTTTCTATAGTAAATTGTTTTTCTTTAGAACTTGCGGATTACGAAATATCTACCCACAAAATACAAACTCATTTTACCTAATATATAATTTAACCTATAATCAATGTCATTATTGTTTTTAGATTTAAACGGAAACCGCAAGTTCTATAGTCACTAAGCCTAATGTTTAGTTATCAGCAATAAATAAACAGTAAGATGCTACATATTGCACATGACTTTTATTGAGTGGGGCAAAGTTCTATAGAGTTTCTGGCATTGTCCTTTACACAAACCTTTTTTACAGTCCCTTCAACCGATTTTGACTTCTATTCCGTGGGCTCAAGGATGACATTAGAGGCATAAATTGGTTACAATAACAACTGTTTTTTGCAGCTGCCATTGTCATGCCACTAACGCAATATGAGTCAAAATCGGTTGAACGGACTGTACAAAAGGTTTGTGTATATGTCTAATCTTATTGTGAACGGAGTATAGATGGATTGGACTTTGATTTACTAGCAGTAGAAAAATGGCACTTATTGGTGCCGATTCCCTTGTTCAAAAACTAAACTAAAATTAGGCATTTTTCATCTCTTACTATCAGACAGCTGAAGAAAAGGACGACGACAGATAATAACTAATTTACAGATGTCAAATTCGTTTTTCCCTTGAACTTCGCCGTGTTTTTAATCAATACGTTCTGAAATGACAACTATAATTTTATGAACATTTTAGATCAGCTTAAATTGACAGCTCTTAATATTATATGTCTTTTTCTTGTTTTATTGGAGAGAAAGAGATATAAATAGCTTAAAACTAGTTTAGTTCGTGCACAACAGAATTGGCACCATTGTCAATATTACCGATGCTTTTAAACTAACACTAGCTACCCACCCGGCTTGGCACGGGTGCAATATAGATACTAATGTGGTGTTACAAAAATCAGTATCAAACTATACGTACAAACCTTTCTCTTGAATCACTATCACTATTGCTGAAAACTGTAGCGTAGTTTAAAAGATATAAGCGTACAAACAGAGGGAGCGACTTTGTTTTGTATATTGTAAAGATAATAAAAGATGGAAAGTTTCTTTGTTTTTTGTTTGCTAAGAGGTAAACTCAAAAGGTAAGGCCTCATTCTAAACTTCGAATCTGAATATAAATAATAACTAACCCAAATGGTATAATTCATAATGGTCATCTCGGGTCACAAAAGCTGTCAAATGCTTTGCCGATTCTGCCATTGGAATCTGATTTTACCCGGATCGAGGGAAGTAAAATTTTTACGGCCTGAGCGATTCTCTAACTGGCGTGTGATTCTGTAAGACCTCATTCTAAACTTCGAATCTGAATCCGATGTGAGTTTCTTGATTGGCATTCTAAAAACTCGTTTGATAATTCGAATTTACACTAGCGCCACCCTTGTGAGCGTGCCAGCGAGTTGAACTAAATTGACCGGGAGATTTCTAAAGTATGAGATGACGTAAGAAGTGGCATTCTGTAAGATAATTTCCCCGTCACTTCGACGCTCACTTTGCACTAGAACCTGATTCAAAGTGTCAAATACTATCAAGGTCATTTTGAACAAGTGAGATGCGAGTTGTTGTTCGAATTTTATAGAATCGATCTACTGGATCGATTACAAAAAATCTGTCACTAATAGAAAACTATTACCGAGTGTCGCAGGATAGGCTAAGTATATATTTATTATTTTTGAGTAAAGTCGATTATGTGTCTACCAAAGAACACTTCGAAATCCTAAGCTCCCTTACCAAAAAATATACTAAACACCAAATTGAAAAAATAAAGCCAAATTAATATGGGATCGTATTTTCATTAAAGAAAAACGTTTTGATGGGTTGAACGACATTGGTCAAGTCTGATATTCGTCAAATCGGAAATTCGACAAATTTGATATTAGACAAAGTTGTAGTTCGTCAAATCGTCTTTTAGTCCAATTATAAAATTTGTCAAATACGCTATTGGTCAAGTAATTTAAGTACAATCTGCTGTAAAAATGAAAGTACCTCATGATATTTTTAACTCATTTTATTTAATTCATATATTTTATTTATGTAGAATTCATACCCAACATAACTGTTGAACAACATTGGTCAAGTCTGATATTCGACATTCTAAGAATGTTACTAGGTATTATTTATTCGTTTTGTATATATTTAATTATGATGCAATGAAGAGAATATTAAATATTTATAATAAAATGAAATAAAATAGTATGTTCCCGTGTCATGTCGGGATTTTTATGATGAAGGTTTTCACAAAAGGTTTTGGTGGTTTCCGTTATTTTCATTTACACGCGTAGGTGTAACGCGAGTACGTTATAAAAGGTGTTTCCGGACTGTGAGCACTGTAATGGATGTTCTCATATTTATTATTAATAAAAACATGAAACCTGAAGAAACCCTATGAATATAAAGTGAAATTTTATTCTTCTTAATTTCACAACGTTTTATATTACTGCTCATCATCTGCTACGCCTTTTCCCAAACATGTTGGAGTCGACTTCCAGTTTAACCAGATGCAGCTGAATACCAGGGTTTTACATGGAGAGACTGTCTATCTGACCTCCACAACCAAGATACTGGGTACACGATACCCCTTTGGTAAGACTATGGTTGTCAGACTTCTAGCTTCTTACTACCCATAACAACTGTCAAAGATCTACGAATGACAGCCGGCTTTACGTGCTATCCGAGGCATGGAGGGGTATTGGTATGAAATAGATGGTCACCCATCCACGGAGTGACCGCAGAAAGCATAGCTTAACCATGATCGCATATTTTTTTGCGTCATCGAGCTCTTCAACATTTTATATTACTGCTACTAGATTTAATTTTAAATGAGTTTGTCTAAAATAGTATTCAGCCCTTATTAGGTCATTGTTATTGCTGCTTTTTATTTCACCTGCTGTTCATAAACTTGAAATTAGGTCACAATAACGAAATAACCCGTATCTGCATCACTAGTATAATTTTACTACTAATCTCATTGACAACACGTTTGGCACATTGGTTAAGCGATTGGCTGCTGCTCTGTGTGTCCGCGGGTGCGATTCCCGCACGGGACAAATAATTGTATATCCTACGGGTAGTGGTTCCGGGTCTGGCTGTTTGTGTATGTGAGTTTATACCTTTGTTTGTAAAGCAACCACGATACAGAAAAAGAAATCTAGTGTTTCCGCACTAGGAATTTTACCGTTAAATAACATAGGTGCACTTTAAAAAAAAAAAAAAAAATACCAACAAACAACACAAAACAAAACTGCTTGGTATTTTCGAGATTCAGATTATACTATACATATACAAGGATTGCTCGTTTAATGGTATTTAAAAAAGAAAAATAAAAGCAATTGCAGTACAGTAACAATTATTGTAAAACAGTTATTTCAAAACATAAAGTAAGTATGGAGTTTCTTACCCATTCGTCTAAATACGAAACTATCTCTTGGAAAGTGCGCTTAGATTCTATTCTTTTCTCTTGTATGATATTTATTTATGAGAGATAACAAGGCAGGTGCATTACAAAAAGTAATATTTAAAAAGTGAAAAAAGATATATATATATATATAAACTACACATACATAATTATATTATGGAATATATATACACCGAAATAAATATATACATACTCATAATATATATATATATATTATACGGTACACGGTAGAATAGTCGCAAATGTATGTTCCAATTATTATGTATTATTGTTTGATTAATGCAGTCACATCTTATTATTTAACAGATATCTTATTATTGCACATAGCATATACAATGAAAAAAAAAAGAAAAAGTTCTTTCACAACTAATAAACAATTTCATGATTAAATTTGTTATCAGCCTATTAGTAAGGTGATTACTGTCAATACCTTCTTTGTATGAGAAGAGACCTTCGCTCTGCAGTGTGACATTATAAGAACAAACATACAAGCCTATGTTTATTTATTTAGCATCATCATCTGCCTAGTCTTTTCCCAACAATTATCTTGAGGTCGCTTCCAGTCTAACTGGATTCAACTGAATAGCGCTATTTTTAACCCCCGACGAAAAAGAGGGGTGTTATAAGTTTGACGTGTCTGTGTGTCTGTGTGTCTGTGTGTCTGTGTGTCTGTCTGTGGCACTGTAGCTCTTTAACGGGTGAACCGATTTGAATGCGGTTTTTTTTATTTGAAAGCAGGTTCTCTAGCGATGGTTCTTAGACATGTTTCATCAAAATCGGTTGAGCCGTTTTAAAGTTATCAGCTCTTTTGTTAGCTGCGGTAGGAATCTTATTATAAAACCAAACTAAATTACGTTTAAAAATTTTAAAATAAAATAAAATTAAAAATTTTAAAAAACCCCCAACGCAAAACATAAAAGCGATTATGTAAAAAGTCAAAAATAATATCTTTTGTTGAGCCATCAAATGTTTGTTCGTTGAAATGGCGCTATATTGTCGCGGCGGGGTACCGCTAAGTTTAAAGCAATAACTAAATACCTAAAATAGCGAACTGATGGTAACTAGATTTGCAACAAGATTTACAACTAGATTAGCAACAAAAATTTGATAATATCGAAGCAAATTGGTCGGAAATGCTGGTAAATGACACATGGACAGTGAATGAAATTAAGGGACTTAAGCGGTACCCCGCCGCGACATTATAGCGCCATTTCAACGAACAAACATTTGATGGCTCAACAAAAGATATTATTTTTGACTTTTTACATAATCGCTTTTATGTTTTGCGTTGGGGGTTTTTTAAAATTTTTAATTTTATTTTACATGAAGCGACTGCCTATCTGACCTCCAAAACCCAGTTACTGGGTAACACGATACCTGTTAGTATTACTGTTATTATTAATGAAGTTATACCTAATTATTTTTTTGTTTATAATCAGCCACATGTTTAGTAACAATTTCTACTTATACTGAAAGAATAGAGTCAACAAAAATTTTGGAAGAATTCTTCCTCAAAAACTTGTATCAATAATACAACATCTGGTGCATTGATACGTATAAAAAATGCACTATTTAGAAATCACTCAAAATGATCTCTGATCACACACTTCTATAAAATCATGATGACCTATATTCAAATCACTTTTTATAAAACATAAGAATGAATAATATTTACCATTATGCTCCGCACTTGGGTCTAATAAGGATGCAATAAATAAAACAAGAGAACACGTCTCCCTCTCGGTAACTCACAAGATATCCTGACCAATAGTTAGGCAGTTTATTATTACGAATGCGACTGTTATCGCGATAAGAACTTTCGACCAATGTACGACTAACATATCGAGTTTCCGTGTTCGATCGAGATAAAAAATCGAGTAGTTTTTATGCGTGAAATCGGAACGATGTAAGGGGATATTTATTACTTGAGGTCATTTTTTGTAAGAATGTAGGACAAATATGTGAGAGAGACGAATTGATGAAGAATGCGAAATGTCAAAAATATCTACCTACGTAGGTATTTCGTAGTCGAAGGACCACATACCTGGACCACATCATATCGAATATTGTTTTGAAATATACCTATATAACTACAAGAATTCAAAATACGTGTAATAAATATTGGGGGCACGAAAGACATTTTTAGATGTTCGTCCTCCCCTGAAAGCTTTGGGTGCCTGCTTGATACCATACTTTACTTATGTCTGTTTGGAGAATTCAATAATATTGTGAAAACAATAAACACTAAACAACACACAAAAACAAATACTAAAAATATGGATCATCTCAACAAACACATAAGTATAATTGAAGTTACCTCCGAAGGCTTAATAATTTTCCATTCTATCGAACACCGAGTCGCTCTGCAAACAAATCGAAATCGATTCCATATCCAAATTGAACCACAATCGATTAAAACTATATATTTTCGATTTATCAAAGCAATATATTATCGCCTTTGATAAAGAATAATGTTGATTAAACGACTGCGAGCGTGACTAAGGAAACGTACTTAGTAAGATTTTTATAAATGAATAGACGAATAAGCAATTATTGGTTAATAATTACAAATTAAAAACGGAACAAATTAAGGTCAGTTCAAGCAAGAAAAACAAAAAGTGGCTCCAGTGACAGAAAAATTGAAAGGAAATCGTTTAAGTTCGTATGGGCATGTAAAGAGGAAGAGGCTACGAGTATACATACTTATGGATGTATGGAGAGGGAGAGGAAAGACAAAGAAAAAATGTATGGATTGTGTGAAGAATAATAAAGAAAAAGAAAGAAAAGGGGGTCATTGATAGCATGGCAGTTGATAGGAGGGAATGGAAGAAGAAAACGTGTTGGATTGAACCCAAGTAACATAATACTTACAAAGGCAGAAAGATGATGACAAACTAAAAAAAAAACGTAACATCATTATTGCAATGATTTGACGTTTTTTTAAATATATTTTAAGGAAGTAGGTACAGATGCCAGCACATCAAGATGCCAAATTTTCCAAATTGAATATGTCAAAGTCAAAGTCAAAGTCAAAGTCAAATTCAAATCATTTATTTCAATTAGACCATTATAGGCACTTTTGAACGTCATATTGTAAAATTGATTCTATTAATTTGAATTTGAACCTTATTGTTTCGTAATAAAGTTAAAAATCTATCAAAGAAATTTGACAGATTGTTGTAACTTGATGTGTTGGCCTCTGTAGCTGTAATTTTCTGCTCGTAAATTATTTTTTACTTCGATATATACCAACTATTATTCCGGTAACAGGGCAATTTGCAATTACATGATTATATCATTTTTTTTTAAACTATTGACTACAGCTATCACTGGTGGCCCTTCTTATGAATATTTCAAGAAAGCACCACTGATTTGAAAGACGCACCTAATCTTGTACAGATCTACCAGAAAAGATAGCTGCTTTGCCGGTAATTCATATACTACTTAATATTATAAATGACTGCCTCATTGGTCCTGGGTTCGATTCCCAGGTCGGACATGGTGTTATTGGGTTTTTCTATTAAGAATTTCTCAGTAACAGCCCGGTGTTTGAATGTTGGCGGTGTAACACCCCCGTGCCTCGGAAAGCACGTAAAGCCGTTGGTCCTGCGCCTGATCTCTCTCCAGTCGTGTCGGATTGCCGTTCCACCGGACTGTGAGATTGAGGGAAGAGGGAGTGCATCTGTGTTTGCGCACACACTTGTGCACTATAATATCTTCTGCGTACTTGACTGATCTCCATTGAGATTGGCCGCCGTGACCGAAATTCGGTAGGAGGTACAATATTATAAATGCGAAAAGTAACTCTGTCTGTTTGTTTGTTGTACTTTCACGGGTAAACCACTGAATAGATTTTGATTAAGTTTGGTACCGGCTGAGAAGAGAAAGGACATGGCTTTTTTGTTAGCTACTTTGTCTCCGCGATTACTGACATTTACGGCAACGAAGTCGCTAGCAACAGTTGGAATGATAAGTATGGAAGTATGGATTACTATTGTTGCGTAGGTTGTCATGCTAACGCCATCTATTGCCATGCAGCAGAACTACGTCACACGCTGGCGCCATCTGTTATCGAATAGCAGATCTACAGTTCTGGAATCTTCGAGATGTTTAAGTTTCGTGTTGCAACGTTCTCGATCGGTCCCGTATTTGCTAGAATGTTCGCGTATTATGTCCTAAGCCATAATATATAAATAGCGGACTGCGATGCGGTAAGTAGAGTTAGTTAGTTTTAGTTTAGTATTTGGATTCAAAACAGAAAACTGCGACTATTGCGAATACTGCAATCTAAGTGATTAACAAGTGATTCTTTTACGTGATTTATTATTGAGTTTGTGATTTTTTTAAATAAAGTATTTGTATTTTGTTTGGTGTAAGTTGGTGTAGTTTATTTATCCCGAACCTCAGCTCGTAACACTATCCATACTTCCATACTTATCATTCCGATTTTGATGAAATTTGGTATGAAGATAGTTTGAACCCTGGGGAAGGACATAGGCTTCTTTTTCTCCGCGGCTTCGTCTGCATCCGCGATAAGCGACATTCACGCGGACGAAGTCGTGGGCAAAAGCTATATAGTAATTACTATAATTGCAAAAGTGAGTTTGTATATTTGTTTGTTTGTTACATTTTCACGGTTCAATCACTGAACCAATTTTGATGAATTTTGGTACAGACTTAGTTTGAACCACAACATAAGGCTAAATTATTATTTTAGACAATAAATATGTATGTAAGATTTGCACGCCGAACTTAATGATAGAATAAGAGTGTTACCAGACCAATCGATCGACCGTCGATCGACGGTATCGATCGATGGTAGAATGGATGAGTTGACGTCGATCGATAGTTTCAACCAGACCAATCGATCGCTCGCATTGATCGATGGTGGAATGGATTAGTCGACGTCGATCGAGCTGCTTGATTAGACCATTATCACCTGCTGCCCGCCGGCGCCCCGCGCCCTATCTACCTGGCCTGCGCGTCCTCTTGTAAATACATTTCGAAAGAAACTGATGGATTATAATATAGCCAGGGTTAATCGATCAACGTCGTCCGATGCCATCGATCAGCAATCGATCGATTGGTTAGTTGAACGGTATCCGTCGATCAGCCAAAGCTACCACACCAATCAATCAACGTCGATCGATGGCATGGATCACCAACATTACCTGTACCCGTACCTTTATAAGGCAAATAAATAATTTAGATGTTGCTTCTTTTTAATTCAGCTAGTTATTTTATAATGGAAATACGAACACGCAATTAAGACCTCTTAAAAACCTCTATGGAATTATTCTGTGAGAAAATTTTCGTATTAAAATTCAGAAACACAAAGACTTCAATGTATTATTTTTCTGAAGGCCGATTCGACTAATTAAACAAATTAATTTCGCAATCACATTTCAGTACCTAACTAATCAATGTCAACATCTTTAAAAATGTAGATAAATAGAAGCCGTTTTGGTATATTGCGGCTAAGATTAGAATACCAAAGTACCTTTTAGAACTATGTCAGGTTTTTAAACATACATACCTTAGATACATACTCGCTCGAGCTCGTGGCTGAGTTAAAGCCGTACAGATCGATTGACCAAAGGTTAAGCTACGCTAGCAGCGGTCGGTCTGTGGATGGGTGACCATCCCTTTCATACCGAGTTCCCTCCGTGCCTCGGGAAGCACGTAAAACTGATGGTCCCGGCTGTCATTTGTAGATCTTTGGCAGTTGTTATGGGTAGTCAGAAGCCAGAAAGTCTGACAACCAGTCTTACCAAGGGGTATCGTGTTACCCAGTAACTGGGTTGTGGAAGTCCGATAGGCAGTCGCTCCATGTAAAACACTGGTATTCAGCTGCATCTGGTTAGACTGGAAGCCGACCGCCAACATAGTTGGGAAAATGCTAGGTAGATGATGACCTTAGATACATACATCAGACATACAGCCTGTTGCTACAATTTTTATCTTTCGTGTAATCTTTAAGATTACACTTTATAGTCATACATTAACCAAAAATATAAAATTTGACCTACTTTATACATTGTTTGAGAACAATAACACTTTTCACTTCCGTAAATATTATTTACACCATTCACTAAACATCACTTTATGTCCTTATTCGGCGGAACGTGCAAACAAACTGACGTTAACACAGCAGTCACTGTCGACTGTGTCTGTCAAATTAATGACGAATCACGGACAGAGAGAAAAAAAGCAATTGTAAAAAATAATACAATCAGTCACTCAAATTAGATAGCACACGTAAAACCTTTGTTGTGAACTCTGACTGGTCAGATCGCTTTGTTTTTGTTTTGTATTTTTTTGTACCTACTCACACTTAAGGTGATTTACACACTATTGATTTAGTACTACTTTTGCCCGCTACTTCGCACGCGTCATTTTTTTCCGGATTCCATATTTTTAACCGACTTCAAAAAGGAGGAGGTTATCAATTCGAATGTTTATATATATATATATTTTTTTATGTATGTTCGGGCATAACTCTGTCATATATTGACACATTTGCAAAATTCTTGTTTTTTCGAAAGGGGTTTATTCCGAAAAGGTCCCATATAAATTTTATCAAAATTGGTACAGCCCTTTTTGAGAAAATCAACAAATTCCCAAAAAAACTTACTTAGACGACGTTTTAGTTTCTTCAATCACTGGAGGACTTACAATCTCTTTTAAGTGTGTTGCCGTTTCTTAATGGATTTGGATGTTAAGGCAACACTAAAAAGCGAAAAATAAAAAGTTTTTTCAAAAAAAAGAAAATCGCCTTCAAAAACTAAAAAGTGTTTTTTGTGTGTGACTTTAGCACAGAACACACATTACTTTACTTTCGGAAGTCGGTGGCAATACAAAACAACAAACGCGGAGCCACCGCCACCGACTTCCGAAAGTAAAGTAATGTGTGTTCTGTGCTAAAGTTATTTATCACTTTTTAGTTCTTGAAGGCGGTATTCTTTATTTTTTTTACTTTTTTTTATAATATTTATAGCTCACTCAGGGATTATAAAAATAAGTCATTTATTTCGGGTGACCCAAGACCCATAACATATTATGTACCTACCTTGCAGACTATTATTTTATTAAAGATCAGATTATATTTAATGTAGCTCCTCATTCATCATGTCAACCTTTAGAAGCCCAGTGCTGGGTATACGATAGTACTAATATTTATACTGGAGCATAGGTCTCCTTCAAGGGTGGGGTTTGGTTGTAGGTAATCGCCATGCTTGGCCGATGCATGGTGATAATCGTTCTAGGTGTTATGGTACTCAAAATGACGCTGCTGCCCATACTCTGGTCAATATCCCTCTGTCGCTTTCTACGACACCCATGGATAGAAATGGGGTGGTGCGCACCCCATTTCTATCCGGTTCGCGGTTGGCACCACACGACTGTTCCTAATTATCGAAAGAATTTAAATATTTAGACCAGTAATTACGGAGATTGGCCCGAACGATCAAGTTCAACTTTAATTTAGTCATTATCATATTAAGTACCCGTATAAAATACTACTCGGTAGAAGTAAATTACATTGATTAACAAATTGAAAATACCTGTTTCACACATATTTATTTAGTTTCAAGGCTTTATTTATGTCAATGGGAAATTCTTATTAATTACTAGCTGACACGGCAAACTTTGTTTTGCCATTTAAATAAAAAGAAAAAAAAATGAATACGACTTATTCTCAGACCTATCAAACACACACAAAAAACAATCGGAGGAGTTCATTACAAACACTTGGACACGAGATTTTTATAATAGATAGGTTGACTAGCTTTTGGCTGCGGTTTCATCCACGTGAGACGTGACTGTCAGTTATCGCGGATGAAGACGAAGCCAGAAGTAGCGCATATTCTTTCTTGGGGTCCAAGCTTAGTCTGTTTAAAATTTCGTCAAAATATTTTTAGCCATTTAGCCGGGAAAGCCTAACGAATAAACTTAGATACTTTCAACTATACTTTACTGACGGGTAATAGTAAAAAATAGCAACTAACAATCGTCAAATCAAAAAATGGGTTGTTTGTTTCACAAAATGGTGGCCTTAGCGTACGTTAAAAAGTTACTATTACCATATCCGATGCTTCCACCATCCACGACCTGTCGACGTCATTTTAGTTGTCAAACTGGCAGCCCGAATAACTTTAACTGACGGGTTTTTATGACATTAAACAACCCGTTACATTTAACGAACGTTAAACATCTCACGTTGTAGTATTTTTTATTTAACCGTCCGTATTTAACGTTAACTAACAGTTTGAAGCAACGTTAGTATGGATCACGGATATCTATGGTATGGATGCTTGTTGTCAAAGAATCATGGCAGGATTTGCACAAAAAAATAAAGATGTTTAGAGAAGTTGAAATTCTAATTCTTATATTCTTGGGTACCTAAAGAATATCTTCAGGCATTTACAATATTTTTAAAACCCCGCAAAAAAAAGTTAATAAGTTTAACAAAAAGCTCGTTATTGCAGAACGAAACAGTGACTGACAGTAACAGTGACACTGACATTCGCCGTTTCGCAGTTCTTACATTGAAATTGCATCGTTTTATGGGAAATAATATCACAAATATTAATTATTTTTTTCCACACACTTGTCACATCACATGTCTGTCAATTTTATAGATCCTTTAACATCGCATGCCACTTTCTTTTTTTATAAACACAAAATGGGCATCGAGATGAAACGAAAAAGTGTATTTTCATTTCGTAATATTTTAATTAAGCGGGGGTTTAAAAATATACTAAGTATATCAATGTGCCGTTCCAATGTGATGTGTTCTTCACATTGTAAAATATTTTAAACGCTCTAAATTACCTTTTTTTTTTCATACAAATGAGTGTATGAATCTCGCCATGATTCTTTAAAAATCGAACGAATCTTTTGTTCTTTTGCCCTCTCTCATAAGGTAATTTGCACACTATTTGGTATAATTATCATCATAAAAAACACCGTTGATCAGTTCACATGTACCAAATGAGGAAAAAGTAGTTGAGTCATCATTCTTGGTAGCTGTTCATTGTGACTGACTGACCACAAAGTGCAATTTTTTGCGTCAAATACCGTCAGTTTCCTGGTTTTTTTTACAGTGAAATTAGAACGCTTGGTTACGGGTAATAAGGTTAATTTCCTCTTGTAAAAAAACTTTTTAGTCAGCGGTAATTCCTAATTACCTTTCTACTCATAGTGAGAGAAATGGCAGTAAGATATACCTAAGAAATATTGCTGTGGATGGCCAAAACGGAAGTTCTTGGAATTAAAGGAAATTGCGGAGAAGAATTTCTCGCGAAGAACTTGTGTAAGTTAATAAAAAATATTCTGTGCTATAACAGATATGATGTCTTCAGGCTATCACGTGATGTTGAAGTTGTTTTTTAGACTTTGTTTGTTAGAGCTTTATTTGCCTAGCTATCTATACCTACTTGTTTTCTTTTTACTTTTTTAGGGCTCCGTAGCCAAATGGCAAGAAATGGAACCCTTATGGATTCGTCATGTCTTTCTGTCTGTCTGTCCGTCCGTATGTCACAGCCACTTTTTTCCAAAACTATAAGAACTATATTATTGAAACTTGGTAAATAGATGTATTCTGTGAACCGCATAAGAAGAAGCATAAGATTTTCACACAAAAATAGAAAAAAAAACAATACATTTTGGGGTTCCCCATACCTAGAAGTAAAATTTAAAAAAAAAATTTCATCAATCCCATACGTGTGGTATATCTATGGATAGGTCTTCAAAAACGATATTGAGGTTTCTAATTTTTTTTTTTCTAAACTGAATAGTTTGCGCGAGAGACACTACCAAAGTGGTAAAATATGTGTCCCTCCCCCCCTGTAACTTCTAAAATAAGAGAATGATAAACCTAAAAAAAATATATGATTACCATGTAAACTTCTACCGAAAATTGGTTTGAACGAGATCTAGTAAGTAGTTTTTTTTTAATACGTCATAAATCGTAAACCGCAATTTACCTTACTTGCTGCTACGGAACTCTTCATGGGCCAGTCCGACTAAAAAGCGGCCAAGTGCGGCCGCTTTTTTATTCTTCAAAATATTAGTTAAACTAGTTTGTGCTCGCGATTTCGCCCGCGTAAATGTCGGTTACCGTTGATCGCGATAAAAAGTTTTTAAAAGATAGTAAAATTACTCCATGCCTTTTTTATATTCCAATATGTTTGCGTTTGGCAACTCACCTGATCTTAAGTGATGATGCAGCCTAAAGTGGAGCACGCTTGCCTAGGATGAATCGGTTCACTCGTGCTTTGAAGATACCCAGATTTTGGACAATCAATTTGGAAGTAAGCGTTTGGTTTGAGACCGTGGAATTTCAACCATATAATGGTGACGCTTCGCCGTATGTCTCGGCCAACAATGGAATGAGGAATTAAGTTGTGAAATTCCAAAGCTCACTCTCCTAAATGTACCTGAAAATTGCTTAATACGAAACAAAATTCAAAAGAAGAATTCAAAAACTATTTGCCCATCTGACACAAAATGGCGCTTCTAGATTCAGTTGAGCATGCAACCGACCTAAGTCACTGGGTCGTGAAGTTAATTGAAACGTCATATTTTGGTCGTTAACCTTAATAATTGTGGGAATGGCATCCAGCAGCCGCGGCAATAGGACGGTTACATACTTACTTATCTGGTTTGTGAATTAGTAGAAACTGCTGTTTTATTAGACTTATTGTTCTGGTCTAAATTAAGTCTAAGTTTATTACGAGACTGTCTATAAAAAGAAGTGTTATTGTTTGTATTTTTGTTTCAACAATGGAGCCAGTTTTGTGTTTTGCACTTTATTTCATGCTACAAAATTGACCACTCTAATTGTTTTATTCCGTTCTAATACTAACAACTTCGGAATACAAAAGACAACCGCCTTCAAAAACCAAAAAGTGAAAAACAACTTTAGCACAGAACACACATCACTTTAGTTTCGGAAGTCGGTGGCTTGGCTGTTCTATTTGTTGTTTTGTATTGCCACTGACTTCCGAAACTAAAGTGATGTGTGTTCTGTTTTATTTTTTACTTTTTGGTTTTTGAAGGCGGTTGTCTTTTTGTAAAAAAGCTTTTTTATTTTTCACTTTTTAGTACTTCCTTATCATACAAATCCATTAAGAATTGGCAACACAGTCAAAACAGAGATTGAAAGTACAAGGTGAGAACATTACAACATCATCCATGTATATTTTTTGCTTTCTGTCGATTTTTTCAAAAAGTGCTGAATTAATTTCGATAACATTTATATGGGACCACCCTTGAGGCATACCCTATCCATCAAAGAAAGGATTTTCCAAATCGATTTACATTTGCGGGAGAAATCGCGTAACAAATTTACAAAAAAACAATAAAAATAAACATACAGACGAATTGAGAACCTCCTTCTTTTTGAAGTCGGTTGAAAAATAAATATGACTTGAAACAAATTCCAGTGGTATTGTATTACAACGGAATAAATGCTTCAAATTTGGTTCTAAAAAGTCAGTTTTCGGAAATTTTGTTCATATTGCAGTCCTTTTTAACCGACTTCAAAAAGAAGGAGGTTCTCAATTCGTCTGTATGTTTTCTTTTTTTTGTATATTTGTTACGCGATTTTTCCGGCAAATGTAAAGAAAATCTATGTGGAAAATTCTTTTTTTGATTTATAGGGTATGCATCAGGGGTGGTCCCATAAAAATTCTATCTTGTCTTTTTAGTAAAAAGCTTTTATATATATAGATAGATTGGTATAGATAAAACAATTAAAAGATTATGTAACATATTTTAATTCCTATGCTTCTGCCACGGAGATAGTTACACGGAGCGTAAAGACGAATCAGCTCATTGAGGAGATCGAAGCATCTGGTATCCTCAATACGCCTCCAACCCCCAATCCCCAACACAATATCTATTATATTTTTGTTTGTTAACGACTTAACAGAGGAGCCGAGCGAATTGACCGTTCATTATGATAAAGCTACGCTTACCGCTGTCCATCCGTAGGTGGGTGATCATTCATTATAAACCAAGATCAGGGCCTCAAGTCTGCTATCACAATAGTGTCAGAATGGTCTATCATTGATTTCATAATTGTTGATTTTGACAAGTTTGGTAATCTACTAATATAATGGCGTCATTATGACTTTCCAATGGTCAACCAATGACACTCCATTGAAAGAAATGATATAGAATGGTAATCTCGTACATAATGACAAATGAATGACTGACTTAGTTTACGAACTTCTTACTACTTCAGATTGCTTATAACACTTATAAATAATATGTAAATATATATATAAATGAAATCTGGCATGAATAAATGTTCAAATTTGTTGACAATGACATTATAACACAATTCTATTATGAGACCATTGACCGACCAATGATCGACCATTATGAATTTAGCAGATTACGAACTTTTAGCAAAATGACAATGAGATCGTATTGGAATGACGAAATTATAAAAATAGCAGACTTGGCCCCCAGAAAGCAAGTTAAGCCGTTGGCCCCGACTGTCATTTGTAGACCTTTGAAAGTCGTTATAGGTAGTCTGAAGCTTAGAAAATCTGACAACCAGTCTTACCAAGAGGTATCGCAAAGGGGCAGACGTTCCGCTGCAATCAGTTAGATTAGGAGCCGACCCCAACATAGTTGGGATAAGGCTGCAGATGATGATGACTGTTAACAATTGTTGTAGTAATCCGTATTATCTATTCTTGTATCTATACTTATACTTATATATCTAATATATAAAATTCTCGTGTCACAGTTTTCGTTCCCGTACTCCTCCGAAACGGCTTGACCGATTCTGATGAAATTTTGTGTGCATATTGGGTAGGTCTGAGAATAGGCCAACATCTATTTTTCATCCCCTTTTTTCACCCCTTTTTCATCCCCCATGGTAGATCGGGACAGGACAACGTCTGTCGGGTCAGCTAGTCTTAAATATAAAAATCTTCTGTGCGTGTGTATGAAAGTGAATTCCTCCTAAACGGCTTGATCAATTTTGCTGAATTTGTTAGTGTGTGTTCCAGTGAATTCGAGAATGGTTTAGATTCATATTTGGAACCGGTAGGTGGCGCTGTACTCGGATTTTTTTCAGGGCAGGACAACGTCTGCTGGGAATATTATAAAGCTGAAGAGTTTGTTTGTTTGTTTGTTTGGTTGAACGCGCTAATCTCGTTTTCTTTTTGTGTTGAATAGTCCATTTATCGAAGACGGCTATAGGCCCATGCGAAACCGGGTCGGGTCGCTAGTACTTTAATATTATAAATGCGAAAGTAACTCTATCTGTTACGTGTCCACGACGAAACAGCTATTCCGATTTTGATGAAATTATGTATGAATATAGCTTGAACCCTAAGGAACGACATAGACTCATCGTTTTTGATCCGCAGCTTTGTCTGCATCAACGATAACCGATATTCACGCGGACGCAGTCGCGGCCGAAAACTAGTTTTAAATAATTTAAGTAAGTAGGCAATGTCCTAACACTTCTTATCAGCCGATAAGGTGGTTACTACGACTGTTCACTAGCAGAGTATCTACTGCAGTAGGTTATCAGATAACAAACAATGATTACAAACAAATTAATATGCTGGCCAATAAAAGGTTGAATTATTAATTAACCATGTCCTGTCTTTTATTTAATGGTTTCGGTAAAACTGAATATAAATTTTCTTACTTAAGAGGAAACACAAGGGCCGTTTTTCCATACAAACTTAGTCCCCTGTTTCCTCTCTGGATAATGCCAGTAGATCTATTATTTTTTTTTAAATATCCATTGCTACTATTGGCTAGTTACTATTTTAAAAGAGATATGAATATTCAAAAACCTAAAAAATTGGCATGATTTTCCGCTGTGTTCAAACATTCAGAAAACAAATTTGACTTGATTACATAAAAAATAGAAAACATAGGAACACGGCAAAAGCCTTTCTTTATTTTTTAATGAAAAAAGCAGTTAAATCGGTTAAGTTTTGGAGAAGAAATCACGAATCATTGATTTTGTGTACTTTTAATAGGTATTTTCGGTCAAAGCTGCAGTTGTCTCTATCTCGCTCTGCGGTTCGTGTTCGGGCATCGTAGATTTTACAAATACCTAATTTTCAATTCTCTAGCCCGTGGTGTTTCCTCTTAAGTATAAACGTTCAAAATGTAGTTGCAATGTAGCGATCATCAAAAACTATGCAAAATTAGAGGATTCAAGGAGACTTAGGGCCTATATACAAACTCCACTCAATTTTAAGATGCTGCTAAATGTCGTGCTGTCTCACTTTATGTCTAAGTTGTTGTTTTATCAAATTGTATCAATTTTATCAATTTGATTCATCTACATAATAATTATAATTCTTTAATTTAATTTATCTATTTACCAATGTTGTCATAGTTAAAAAAAATTAACAAAAAAGACAACCGCCTTCAAAAAGTATAATATAACTTTCAATTCGCAATAAATTAATTACGAAACGGCGACACTAAAAAAATCTGTCATTCCTTAATTTTCAACCCTTAGGAGTGGAATATGAGGTAGGTATACACTATCAATTAAAAATGGAATCATCGAAATCGGACTACACTGAAAAAAGTTATGCATGGTCAAACATAAAAATAAATATATAAAAAATAAAAAAATGTTTATAAAATGAAAACTACTGGGCTAAACAATGTTAAATTTTTATAGGACCAAATGGCAACAATTCCGCATCAAACTAAAGAAGAATCGCTTAAATCGAATCATAAATCTCGGAATAATCGATGTACATACACAAAAAAAAACAACCGAATTTAGAACCTCCTCCTTTTTGAAGTCGGTTAAAAATTAATCAAATTTTCTTTTGTCATTTACTGTTTTCATAAGCTTTAATAGAATATTGGCGCTTCTTACTTAGTAAGTTACCTTATTTTACGAATTAATTTGTGCATTATGGTGTTTAATAAAATAAATAAAAATAAATAAATAAATAAATTACCTATAAGTAATTGTTGCGCTGTAATTTTGCTTATTGAATGTATTATGTCTCTGTAATCAGTGTAAACAGTTGTTGGTAAACCTAATATAATAAATAAATACATAAATAGAAGTAACTGTGACCCTGCGAAAATTGCCCCTTTGATTGTTGGATACAATATCATCACGTACAGTTACAATGCCACGAAATGCAGGTGTACAGTCTCGAGCATGAACATGTTATAATTACGCAAAATTAAAAAGAGTAAGCGTAAATTAAAGATCGCAACTTAAAAAAAATATTTTATGTAAGTCCTAATATTAACATTTGTTTGTATGTACGGGGTAATCTCCGGAACTACTTATTCAATTTCGAAAATTCTTTCACCAATAGGAAGCAGCGTAAACCTTGCGTGCTAATGTTATTATCAAAAAAAGCGGCCAAGTGCGAGTCGTCCATGAAGGGTTTCGTAGCAGCAAGTAACATTTTAATATTTGAGCTGATTGAATGGAATTTAAATTGCGATTTACGATTTATGACTTTTTGAAAAAAAACTACTTACTAGATCTCGTTCAAACCAATGTTCGGTGGAAGTTTACATGGTAATGTACATCATATTATATTTTTTTTAGATGTATCGTTTCCTTATTTTAGAAGTTACAGGGGGGGGGGGGGACTCATTTTTCCACATTGGAAGTGTCTCTCGCGCGAACTATTCAGTTTAGAAAAAAATTATATTAGTAACCTCAATATCATTTTTAAAGACCTATCCATAGATAACCAACACGTACGGGTTTGATGAAAAAAAAAAATTGAGTTTCAGTTCTAAGTATGGGGAACCCCCAAAAT
Organism: Charanyca ferruginea; assembly: GCA_947361185.1. NCBI lineage: Eukaryota > Metazoa > Arthropoda > Insecta > Lepidoptera > Noctuidae > Charanyca > Charanyca ferruginea. Next base: position 22,928,314 of record OX376059.1, on the reverse strand, counting down.
TTATAGATTTTTTTTCTATTTTTGTTTGAGAATCTTAATGCGGTTCACTAAATACATCTACTTACCAAGTTTCAACAGTAGTTCTTATAGTTTGGGAAAAAAGTGGCTGTGACATACGGACGGACAGACAGACAGACATGACGAATCTATAAGGGTTCCGTTTTTTGCCATTTGGCTACGGATCCCTAAAAAATACAAATCTAACGACCGGAAAGAAATAAAGCGCAGGGTCTACAGACTGCTTCACGGAGGTGTTACACCGAACTTCCAACCTATGACCTGCTATTGAGAAATTGCTAATAGATCACTTTAGCCGACCTGGGTAACGAACCTAGAACCCCACGCGCGGCAGTCCTGCTTGCTACCATGAGACCAACGAGGCAGACAAAGCCAACTAAGTAAGTTCGATTCAAAGACCGGACTAAAATCCTATCTCAGTCAACAGCTGCATTTACGACAGAGCGGAACAACAAAGGAACAGCTCTATCTACAGTAACGACACTTTAGGTCCAAGTGTGAAAAGGCTTGATAAGCTTCCTTTGTCAGGCTTCCATTGTAAATTTGTTATACCTATATTTAATATCAATGAGTTAATCATTTATTTCATACCGAGTTCCCTCCGTGAACTTTGGCAGTCATTATGGGTAGTCAGAAGACAGAAATTCTGACAACCAGTCTTACCAAGGATTATTGTGTTACCCAGTAACTGGGTCGTGGATGTCAGATAGGCAGTGGTTCCATGTAAAACACTGGTATTCAGCGGCATCGGGTTAGCTGGAAGTCAACCCAACAAAATTGGGAAAAGGCTAGGCAGATGATGATGAACAGGAAAGAAAGTGCATGGCATGGCATGGTAGTACGAACGAACTCCTTCATAAAAAGGTGTGTCTAAGGCTACCAGAGAAGCGTAAAGATGCAACGCGAGGGATGTGTGTAAAACTGCTACAACAATCAAGGTCAAAAATGTATGCAAAAGCAGAGGATTTTAGGAGACTGACAGTAGCCTATTAGACTTTAGACAGGCTACCAGTAGACAAGATACTACTGATGCTGTCACTTTCTTTTTGATACAAAAAGTAAGGGATGGTATTAACTAATGTTGGTTTCGTGCAACTCAACGTGAGATGATTACAATGATTAAGTCGTGATGGCTCCGTGGTTAAGGATCCCTGAATTTTTCAATCTATATCTATACTAATATTACAAAAGCTGAAGAGTTTGTTTGTTTGTTGAACGCGATAATCTCAGGATCTACTGGTTCGAATTGAAAAATTATTTTTGTGCTGGATAGTCCATTTATCGAGGAAGGCTATAGGCCCATGCGAAGCCGGGTCGGTTCGCTAGTTTTATATGAACTCTCTAAGTTTATCTCCGATTTCACGAAATCAGTGGACGGAAAACATCGTAAGGAAACCTGGGCTTGAAACGTGCAAAGATGCAACTCGAGAAATGTGTGTAATAAGATTAGACATAAACACAAACCTTTTTTACAGTCCCTTCAACCGATTTTGACTTCTATTCCGTAGACTTAAGGATGTCATTAGAAGCAAAAAAGTGGTTACAATAACAACTGTTTACTGCAGTTGCCATTTGTCATGCTTCCAACGCAATATGAGTCAAAATCGGTTGAACGGACTGTAAAAAAAGTTTTTGTAAATGTCTAATCTTATTGTGAACAGGGTATAGTTATGAAAACGAAGAGAAGTCATTGGTCTTTCTCACACTCATCTCTTCCTACGCATTCTTGCACATCTTTGACAGAGACGCAGCGTATACTTCGCGTTCGTCATTTTATATCCATTTGCCATCCGGGCAAATTTAATAAAACTATCTCTTGTCTATACTTCCATAATAATATTATAAATGAGAAAGTGACTTTGTCTGTCACGCTTTTAGGAGTGGTCGTCTACTGTTTCAACATTTGTATATGTGAACACTATGTATCTATGTACATATAACTAAGTCTGTCATTCCTTAATCTGTGATACTTTGTACACACTTTAAAATACCTAGTGTTTTTATGCAAGGTACATCGTATTCACGTATAATTATATAATTCCTGTAAATGCAAATATTGTTAACATCGTTTTTAAAAGAGTAAGTATGGAGTTTCTTGCCCATTCTTCTCCATACAAAACTACCTTTTGGAATGGGCACCTAGAATAATTTTTTTTTCTCATTTGACGTTCAAAACTGCCGTATAATGGTCTAATTGAAATAAATGATTTGACTTTGACTGTGTGTTTGAAACGACTGAACCGATTTTGAAAATAACTTAAAATCTGGAGAAAGACATTGGCTACTTTGTAATCCGCAACTTCATCTGCATCCGCGATTACTGACATACACGCAGACGAAATCGCGGTCCAAAGCTAGTTTCCTATATTCTAAAAGAAGAAAATTGTAATTAGTACGCGGTAAATGCTATTCCAAAGCTATTTTTTTCTTGTAAAGTAAAAGGCGACTTGTGTAAACAGTAATCTTATAGCTCTGTTCTAATTAATTTCATAAATGCGTCAGGAAAGTTTATTCCTCCTTCATTTTATTAAATTTTCTTGACATCGCGTCGTTTCAAGTTTACCAACAATATTCTATATCCATAGCTAATTTTATTAACTGTGTACAAATGAGTTTAATAACATCTGAGCTCTTGATATAACCCAGACATTTTTTGGTTTAAAAATAGCTTCAGTTTTCTATCTTGTTGATAGTTTTACCTGGGTAAAATAATTGTTATATACACTTAGGGTTGGTATTTTAAATCTATTCTAAGAATAAATTCAACGTTCATTGAACTGTCTGACTGGATGCAGCTGAATACCAGTGTTTTATAATGAGCTACTGGCTATCTTTGACATCTGTTTCTGGTAAAAGAACCTAGTTTTGAACCTCATCTACAGTCAAAAAGAAAAACAAAATCTCCAATAACTCAAAAAGGGTTCCAGTCTAAACGGATGCCCAGTATTTTACATGAATGAACTGTCTATCTGAACTTCATTATCTAGTAAACACGATACCCCTTGGTAAGACTGGTAGTCGGACTTTCTGGCTTGACTAAGTAATTTCCAAAATTTTTGAACGAATTATGTATGATAAACTGCACTCCTTTATAATAAGGCATTCGGTTTTAAAAGAGGAACAGTTTGGTTTCAGAAAAAATAAATCAACAACTCTTGCATGTTTTTCTCTTGTGAAAATGATTACCTCTAGTCTTAACGAGAAAAGGCCAATATTATCAATATTTCTCGATATGTCAAAAGCATTTGACTTCGTAGATCACAAGCTGCTTCTTTTCAAACTGAATCGCTATGGTGTTAGGGGAAATGCGTTACGTTGGTTAGAAAGTTATCTAAATAATCGCCAACAATGCGTAGAGATAACTAGACATACACCATCGGAAAAAAGAATATATAGATCCGCCTATCGTCAAAACTCCTGTGGTGTTCCCCAGGGCAGTATATTAGGACCTTATTTGTTTTTGCTGTACATAAATGATTTGCCCAACGTAACCCCATATTCATGCATTCTGTACGCCGACGATACAACCCTTAGTGTTGAACTAACCGATAACAATATCACCAAATACGAAAAAGAGATTAATGACACGTTAAACAAAATAATAGAATGGCTAAAAGACAACAATTTACATGTCAATATCAGTAAAACCAAACTTATACAGTTCCAAACTCACAATAGCAAACGTCACCGATTAGACATTAGATATGCAAATGACGCTATAGAGGAGGTTGACAGTGCTAGTTTTTTGGGAATAACATTAGATAAATATTGCAACTGGAAAGTACATATTGACAAATTATGCACTAAACTACAAAGATTTGTATTTGTTTTATACAGAATTACTCGCGTGGCTGGTATTGATGCAGCACTCTATGCTTATCATGGTTACGTAGCATCAATTCTCCGCTACGGCATTATAATATGGGGTAATTCTGTCGATATAATTAAAGCATTTCGAGCCCAAAAAAAATGTATTCGGTCTATAACTAAAGCCCAATCAATAGAAAGCTGCGTCCCACTCTTTAAAAAATTAAAAATATTACCACTCCCATCTTTATATATATTCGAGCTCTGTATCTTTGTACATAAAAACATAAAAACATTATTTAAAGTACATAATGATGTTGTAATAAGGAAAAGTCGAGATGTCTACAAATTATGTGTACCCCAACAAAGGATTAAACTATTTTCTAATAATGTTTATTGTATGGCAATTCGTGTTTATAATAAATTACCTAATGTTTTTAAAAATCTCAACTTCATGACATTTAAAAAGAAATTATTTAACTTCTTATTGCACAAGTGTTACTACTCAACAAATGAGTTTCTAAATGAAAAATTTGATTCAAAATTTAAATTAGACGACGACTTGCCTTTGTATTCCTAATGGCTGAATAGAATTTAATATTTACGACATTATGGTTAATAAATTCTTACTTTAAATTTAAAAATAATTCTTGACATTGTATTTAACTATTCTTGACATTGTATTTAATAATTCTTGACATTTTATTTAATAATTCTTGTCATTTTATTTAATAATTCTTGACATTGTATTTAATAATTCTTGACATTGTATTTAATAATTCTTGACATCAGATTCAATAACCTTTGACATTGTATTTGATAGTTGTTAGCGTTTTCCTTTTCCTTGACATTGTATGATTTAAACAACAAATTTTGATATATTCTCTGATTCATATATACGTACCTAATTCAATTTTTATTCCCTATTCGAAATATTTGTACGCTGGAAACAGCAGAATATTATGGACGTCATATTATATGTAACACCTTGTAACAACAATATTTTAACAAATAAATACATTATTATTATTATTATTATTCTCATTTATTTATTTTATTTACATATTGTATTATATTTTTAAATATTAGTAAAAAAAAACATAAAAACATTTAAAAATATAAAAAATAGTAGCCCACCGGTATCGGGAATAGGGTCCAAGCTACCGGTGGTCAGGGCTCCTGAGAGAGGAATCTCCTGACTATACGCGCCGTGTCCAGGAGAACCGCTTTCTGTATCAAGCCCTTGATCCAGCTGCCCAACGAGAGCCTCCTTAGGTGTTGGTCGAGGCTCTTGGAAATGAGTCCATTGGCCGTAACGACTATCGGCACAATGACTGCTGTATTCACATCCCACATGTCGACAACCTCGCGAGCCAAGTCAAGATACTTAATTTGTTTATCTTTCTCGGTTTTCACGAGGTTCTCGTCATGCGGAACCGCTATATCATCAATCACTGCGCGACGCTCTAATCGATCTATCACCACTATGTCAGGCTTATTGGCAACAATAGTCCTGTCAGTGATGATAGATCGATCCCAATACAATGTGATGTTGCCATTTTCGAGAACTGGGTCGGGCACATACCTGTAGTACGGTACTTCCGATTCCACAAGCCTGTATTTTAGAGCAAGTTGCTGGTGGATAATCCTAGCTACAAGGTTGTGTCTATGCAAGTAGTCTCCGTTAGCCAGACGAGAGCACCCAGAGATAATGTGTCGGATTGATTCTCCCGGTCGGTGGCATGCCCGACAAATGTGAACCGTGCCGTCCTTCACAATATACTTCCGGTAGTTGTTCGTCATCATAACTTCGTCCATAATCGCACAGACAAAACCTTCGGTTTCCCCAAAGAGGTCACCGAATCGCAGCCAGGATACGGACGCCAAGAAGTCTACATCAGGCCCATATAGAGCCCGGTAGAAGCGCCCGTGAAGCTCCTTGCTCTGCCATACCTTCTTACGGTCATTAGTATCTAGTACTACAGGTTTGCGCCAGTTCTCGTTCGCTAAGGAGAGCGGGGTGAGGCCCTTGTCCACTGAGACCACATCTCGATGCATCCCCACGTCGGCTTTAAAGAAGTACTCCCTGAGACTGCATACCTCACGGTTGTGCAGGGACTTAGCATTAAGAAAGCCTCGACCTCCGCACTTCCGTGGGATATACAGTCTCATTACCGATGACCGTGGGTGATGCATCCGATTTGCGGTCAGCAATGTACGGACCCTCCTATCCAGGGCGTCAAGTTCCGTCTGAGTCCACTTGAGTATGCCGAAAGAGTACATCAAAACCGGCATGACCCATCCGTTGAAGGCGCGCACCTTGTTTCCGCCTGATAAAAGACTATTCAACACTTTATTCAGGCGGCCAAAGAAGCGCTCCTGCAGCGATTGTTTCATGTCGGTAGCATTGATGCCTAACGCTTCCGACATACCCAAGTATTTGTAGGTTTCGGCTGAAGAGAGGGATCTAAGGTGCATGGAATCCGAGAGTTGTGTGCCCACGGATTCCACAATCTCCCCTCGTTTCACTTGCATGACTGCACATTTGTCCACACCAAATTCCATCCTGATGGCGCTACTGAACGTTTCTGTTACTTTCAGTAGCTCCATCAGTCGCAAATTGTTGGGGGCAAAGAGTTTCAGATCATCCATGTAAAGGAGGTGAGATATAACCTGACCTCCTCTTCTCAGCCGATAGCCCAGACCTGAACCCTCCAGCAACGCGCTTAGAGGGTTCAAGGCTAAACAAAACCACAGTGGACTCAGACTATCGCCCTGAAATATACCTCGCTCGATCCTTATCGGTTCGCTATTCTCCCGGATCTGCGGACATCCTGGATAGCGAAGGACCGTCTTCCATTGCCCCATACATGACATCAAGAAGGTGCGCAGAGTTGTATCAATTTTATACAACTCTAACACCCTCATGAGCCATGTATGTGGCACAGAATCATAGGCCTTCTTATAGTCTATCCAGCATGTCGACAGATCCCTTCGGGAACGACGAACCTGCTGGTTAATGGCCATATCAATGAGGAGGAGCTCCTTAGTACCACGAGACCCGTTCCTACATCCATTTTATTATTATTATTATTATTATTCTCATTTATTTATTTTATTTACATATTGCATTATATTTTTAAATATTAGTAAAAAAAATAAATAAAAACATTTAAAAATATAAAAAACAGTAGCCCACCGGTATCGGGAATAGGGTCCAAGCTACCGGTGGTCAGGGCTCCTGAGAGAGGAATCTCCTGACTATACGCGCCGTGTCCAGGAGTACCGCTTTCTGCATCAAGCCCTTGATCCAGCTGCCCAACGAGAGCCTCCTTAGGTGTTGGTCGAGGCTCTTGGAAATAAGTCCATTGGCCGTAATGACTATCGGCACAATGACTGCTGTATTCACATCCCACATGTCGACAACCTCGCGAGCCAAGTCAAGATACTTAATTTGTTTATCTTTCTCGGTTTTCACGAGGTTCTCGTCATGCGGAACCGCTATATCAACAATCATTGCGCGACGCTCTAATCGATCTATCACCACTATGTCAGGCTTATTGGCAACAATAGTCCTGTCAGTGATGATAGATCGATCCCAATACAATGTGATGTTGCCATTTTCGAGAACTGGGTCGGGCACATACCTGTAGTACGGTACTTCCGATTCCACAAGCCTGTATTTTAGAGCAAGTTGCTGGTGGATAATCCTAGCTACAAGGTTGTGTCTATGCAAGTAGTCTCCGTTAGCCAGACGAGAGCACCCAGAGATAATGTGTCGGATTGATTCTCCCGGTCGGTGGCATGCCCGACAAATGTCAACCGTGCCGTCCTTCACAATATACTTCCGGTAGTTGTTCGTCATCATAACTTCGTCCATAATCGCACAGACAAAACCTTCGGTTTCCCCAAAGAGGTCACCGAATCGCAGCCAGGATACGGACGCCAAGAAGTCTACATCAGGCCCATGTAGAGCCCGGTAGAAGCGCCCGTGAAGCTCCTTGCTCTGCCATACCTTCTTACGGTCATTAGTATCTAGTACTACAGGTTTGCGCCAGTTCTCGTTCGCTAAGGAGAGCGGGGTGAGGCCCTTGTCCACTGAGACCACATCTCGATGCATCCCCACGTCGGCTTCAAAGAAGTACTCCCTGAGACTGCATACCTCACGGTTGTGCAGGGACTTATTATTATTATTATTACCCATAACGACTGTCAAAGATCTAAGAATGACAGCCGTGATCAACAGCTTTATGTGTTTTTCGAGGCACCGGACCTTAAGGCTTGTATACATGCCAATAACCTTGAGCATTTGGCCCGCACTGAATTTGTGGACGAGTGCGGGGGTAATGTAGATGCAGTCTTTAATCGGACGCATTTTTAATTTATTGTAATAAAAATAATACATATTTTTAAAAAGTAACAAAACCAAATCATTTTCCTTTGTATTGCAAAACAGTAGATATTTTTTTATACTCTTTTGATAAGAAATTAAGGAGTAAAATGTTTTCATCTCCATGATTTGGAGGTGATTTGACATTTTTTTTTCTTATTATGTGATACCGATAGAAAAATTGTGGCTAAACCAAATTACGTATCATATCGTGTAGATTACTAACAATTTTTTAGATGTAATTTCTCTCTAAATGCATTTCAAGCTTTGTTCGAGAGAGCAGCCTTGCTCAACTATTGCCGCTCATTCCGACTTTTCCTTAGTCCCGAGTTCCTCAATATATACGCATATTGAATTGGTTTAATGTAGGTTGTACAGAGGCCGCACATAAATCTATCCTAAACTTTCAATTTTTCCCACTTGAATATGAACTTTATACTTTTAGGATAAAGTTGAAAATCTATAAAAAATCTGACACTGTTGTTGCTTGATGTGCTGGCCTCTGTTCATTGAAAGATTGTGTATTGGCTCGTTATGGCAAAACAAATCTCATTTATATGCCATTTTTGTTTTTACGATATAATATTACTGGTGTAATTAAAAATCTTTTTTAAAAAAAAAGAAAACCGCCTTCAAAAACTAAAAAGTGATAAATAACTTTAGCACAGAACACACATTACTTTACTTTCGGAAGTCGGTGGCGGTGGCTTTGTGTTTGTTGTTTTGTATTGCCTTTTTAGTGCATTTTTAGTGTTGCCTTTTTAGTGTTGCCTTAACATCCAAATCCATTAAGAAACACACTTAAAAGAGATTGTAAGTCCTCCAAAGATTGAAGAAACTAAATCATGGTCTAAGTATTTTTTGGGAATTTGTGGATTTTCTCAAAAAGGGCTGTATTAATTTTTGTAAAATTTATATGGGACCATTTCGGAATAAACCCCTTTCGAACAAAAAAATAATTTTGCAAATCCGTTTATATATGACAGAGTTATGCCCGAACATACAATAAAAATAAAATATAAACATTCGAATTGATAACCTCCACCTTTTTGAAGTCGGTTAAAAAATAATTATTAAGGTTAATCGTAGTTTAATTAAATTATAAGCTCTTTAGTTTATCAACTGACAGTTATTGATGTTTGATTGATAAAATGATTTATTATGACATTAATTAAGATGATGACGACGAGTCCCAGTTTACATAACACATGATTCATGATCATTATAATGTAATTTTGCCCACAACATCATGCTTCGGTCATTGACCCCTTTCAAATCGTTAGGCCGTTATTTGTTCTATTTCCTTCACACCATCATTAGATGATACTTACACGCTTCATGATATACAGAGATCAGCACATCATGCTTTAACAATCTTTTTAATGGGACAAGCCCGCCACACTATTCCCTAACCACTGTAACTCCTGTTAGCCAGAATCAACAGTGGCGACCACCAGAAAAGTGCCAGAGCAATGAAGCTCGACGAGTCCCAGAGAAACGATTCAACTGTCTTGGATCCCCAAACGAAATTAATCAGAAAAGAACAGCGGAGGAGTAAGAAAAACATATTTTCCACTTCCCTCCAAATCAAGCAAGAGACAGAACAGAACTAGGCCAATAGGCACAAAGGGACGTTTACAACTGGGAGAAACCCAGTTGCAATCAGTTGTTTGTTGTAACAATCTGTCAAATTTCTTTTATACATTTTCAACTTTATTGCAAAAGCCTATGGTTCATATTCAATTAGGAAAATTTGACAGTTTGGTATGTCTTGACAATTTGCTGTCTGTACAATTTTTTTCCACTAAACAAAAACTAGCATTAGACTGCCTGCCTATTGGTGAGTAGCACGAAATGAACATTAGTTTAACAAATACTTTAAATTGATACTGTCACTTTCTTTTTGATACAAAACGAAAGGGATGGCATGAATTTAAAATTTCTGTTAAGCTATTGTTGGTACGCGCAACACAATGTTAATAACCGGTAAACTGTTTTTGATGTCGGAATACATATTAACACTAGCAACCCGACCCGGCTTCGCATGGGCCTATAGCCTTCCTCAATAAATGGACTATCCAACACAAAAATAATTTTTCAATTCGAATCAGTAGATCCTGAGATTAGCGCGTTCAACCAAACAAACAAACAAACAAACTCTTCAGCTTTATAATATTAGTATAGATATTATACTTTTGACTGGTTTCAGTCAAAACCCTTGCTAAGATAAAACGCGTTAGCAATACAAAATCAAACATACGGAACGCCTTAGGTATAAGAATCACTATAAAACCAAAGTTTTAAAAGGGTCACAAAAAAAAACCTACCAACCTAATGGGTTTCTAAATATTAAGGATAAATTGAAACCGTTCTAAAATAGTTGTCACTTCTTCTTCTTTTCGAATCGATGGTTTTCCTTTATGCTAGACTACTTGGGCCCAGTAGGTAGCCACATTTATCGCAGCATCAGTGGCGTTTTTAATGTTCTCTAAGGTGCAGGTGTAGGGGCACTTTGGGCACTGTAATAAGTGGGCCATTGTCTGGTCAGGATCACCGCACTCACACTGGGTGTCGGTGGGATCTATTATGCCCCAGTTGTCACTGATTTTTCTAGTCAATAGTAGTTTTGACTGGTTAAGAGTTTTGACTGTTACAAATGCACTCACTCACTTATTAGGAGGTACTTGTGGCTAATTATAAGTCGTGCAAATCGAACGGCCTTAAGCTACACTTGCCATTTCATATCGAGACCCGTCTGTGCCTCGGAAAGCACTTAAAACCGTTGGTCCAGGCCTGTCATTTTAAGATCTTGGACAGTCATTATAAATAGTCAATAGCTAGAAAGTCTAAGAACCAATTTTACCAAGGGTTATCGTGTTGCCTAGTTACTGAGTTGTGGAGGTCAGGGCCTCAAGTCTGCTATTCAAATAGTATCAGAATGGTCTATCATTAATTTTATAATTGTTGATTTTGACAAGTTTGGTAATCTACTAATATAATGACGTCATTATGACTTTCCATTGGTCAACCACTGACACGCCATTGAAAGAAATGATATAGAATGGTAATCTCGTACAAAATGACAACTGAATCTGACGGACTTAGGCGGTAATCTGCTAAAATTTTGACAGTTCCTCAGTACCTACCATTAGAACGTCATTGTGCAGTCATTGCTTTTAATTCGACCAATCAATGATTGACCATTATGAATTTAGCAGATTTCGAACTTTTAGCAAAATGACAATGGGATCGGGCTGGAATGACGAAATTATAAAAAAAACAGACTTGGCCCCCAGATAGGCAGATGTTTCATTCATTAAACACTGGAATTCAGCTGCATACGGTTAGACTGCCAAAGATACGCAAATGACAGCCAGGGCCAAAGTCTTTGGGGCAACTATAACAAAAAAAAAAACAAAGAAAGAATGAGAGCCGGGACCAACGGATTTACTTGCTTTCCGAGGCACAGAGGAAACTCGGTATGAAAATGGATGGTCATCCACAGAAAGACCGCGGAAAGCGTAGCTTACCTTTGTCCGATTTATATGTACAGCTTTTATTTACCCACGAGCTCCTGAACAGTAAATAAATTTTATCAACATTTGTTCTGTAGTTTAGACGTGGTAGCGTAATAAACAAACGAACTCACTTTCGCCTGTATATTAGTATGTTTTAATGAATATTATTTAATAGTAATAATTAGTATCTTGACTTGGGTCGCGATTGCGAGGTTGCCGACATGTGGGATGTAAGGATGACAGTAATTGTGCCGATAGTCGTGACGGCCAAGAGTCTCGACCAACATCTAAGAAGGCTCTCGTTGGGCAGCTGGATCAAAGGTTTGATACAGAAATCTGTACTCCTGGACACGGCGCGTATAGTCAGGAGATTGGTTACCTATCATAATAATTATTATTATTATTTTCAGCCTATATTGTCCCACTGCAGGTCAAAGGCCTCCCTTTCTTCTTTCCAACCCTCTCTGTCCAGAGCTAGTGTGGACCAATCCCTCCTGTAAGCGTCAAGCTCATCCCGCCATCTTCGCCTAGGTCTACCTCGATGTCGCTGGACGTTTTCTGGGACCCACACACCTCTTTCTTCATGGACCTATCATAAGGTTGAAAAATATTTAACCGAATTTCATTTCACCTAAAACTTTTCAACTTTTCTCGTTTCGTATTTTTTTAATTCATCGAAGTCACGTCTGCCACTGTACCAGTTGACCTATTATCAATTCGCTTTTTTTCGTTGCGCCGACGTTTCATTTGGTCGTAATTTTTTTTATCGTAGTTACACTTCGCCGAAATAACATTTGTTCGAACATTCGTTATACCACTGTTTTAATTACCATATTTCACCTAACGCCTGGAAGTAAATATGTCTGATATTGAGTCAATGATAACCGGTACTCCACCAGCAAAAAAAGTACGTCGTTAAAGAAACGAAAAATCAAAAACTTTTGAAAATTAAAGACAATTTGAGTGAAATTAAATAATTATTTGAAAGAGCTTTCAAAACTAATATATTAGGTCTTTACATATGAAATTGCCGCTCGGTATCAAAAAATTAAAAATAACATTTTTAAAAGAAATTATATATTTAGTCAATCGAAGTATGTACCATTGTTATCGATACACTTTCGCCATTTTATCGGGAGCTCATTGATCCCTTTGGTAAAAAAATCCTGGGAGCGAGAATCGATGAACTGCTTGAAGGCTGTTTAAACTGCCTCATCAGAATTGATTTTTTTTCCTTGTAAAAAGTTGTCCAAATTTCGGAATAAATGGTAATCGTTTGGGGCAAGATCTGGAGAGTATGGTGGGTGACGCAGAGTTTCCAGTCGCAGCTCCTCTAACTTGGCGACCGTCTGATGTGCAGTATGTGGTCGAGCGTTATCCTGAAGGAGCAATGGGCTAGAGCAATTGACCAATCTCGGTTGTTTAATGGTGAGCTTTTCCATCATTGTTTGCAACTGTTGACAATACATGTCTGCAGTAATCGTTTGGCCTGATCTCATGAAGCTGTAGTGGATGACACCAGCACAGGACCACCAAACACTAACTAGAATCTTCTTTTTGGTCAGTTTTCGCTTGGGGCAAGGTTTTGCCGGGTTTCCAGGGTTAAGCCATTGTGATGATCGCTTGCGATTATCGTACACGATCCACTTCTCATCACAAGTGACAATACGATTTAAAATTCCCTGATTATTGTGACGATTGAGCAAGGAAGCGCAGCAACCGACGCGTGTTTGTTGGTGTGTTTCAGTCAATTCGTACGGTACCCACTTTTCGAGCTTTTTTACTTTTCCAATTTGACGCAAATGGATAGTGATTGTTTTGTCACTTACTCCAAAGGCTGCTGCTAATTCAGAAGTGGTTTGAGATGGATCCGCTTCAACTATCGCCTTTAATTCTTCATTATTCACTTGAGTATCCGGTCGTCCACGAGGCTCATTTTGTAAATCAAAATTTTCAGAACGGAAACGTTGAAACCATAAACGCACCGTTCGTTCGTTAGCGGTGCTTGGCCCGTACACGTCGTTAATCCTTCGAGCCGTTTCTGCTGCACTGGTGCCACGGTAGAACTCATATTCGTAAATATCGCGAATTTTTAATTTCTCCATTGTTGTTGCAATAGCAATTTTCAAGCCCAAACAAATGACGATAAAACAAATGAAACACGAATTTTAAAACAATATTCTTTAGTCTTTATTTTGAAATAATTTTGAATTTGGAATTCCTAATCAAACACAAAATATTTGATTTCAAAGTTGCCAGTATTAAGTATCGGCAATTTCATATGTAAGGACCTAATATTTATTACACTGGCGATATAGAGAGCTAATTTCAGATTAGTTTCCTACTATTTTGTTTCATTAATTATTTAAATGTAATGGCACTTAATAAAACAGGTGGTCCCAGTAAGAAGCTTGCAAACAAAGATTCTTGCTTCAAGCATGCAGCATACAAGCAGGCATGCAGCATACAAACAGGCATGCAGCATGCAAGCAGGCATGCAGCATGCAAACAAGCATACAGCATGCAAGCAAGCATGCAGCGTACAAACAAGCATGAAACATGCAAGCAGGCATGCAACATGCACAAGCATTGTTTCTGTCACGGCTCCGGCGCTGCGGGGTCTGAGCGGCCCCACGCGAGATTATCGTCGCAGATGGTTTTAACGCTCACCACCGCAGCTTCGGCTTGCTGGCCGGCGGGCCTTCAAACCGCCTGCTCCTCAGCTCGCGGGCATAATACAATAAATGTAAATAAAATAAATAAATGAGAATATTAATAATACCATCATATAATTGTCCCACTGTAGGGCACAGGCCTCTTCTCATTCAGAGAAGGCACGAGCTTTCATCACCACGCTTGGTCAAGGCGGACTGGCGATTTCAGACTTAAATCAATAACCTAGCTTTTGCCCGCGACTTCGTCCGCGTGAATGTCGGCTATCGCGGATGCAGACGAAGTCGCGGATTAAAAAGTAGCCTATGTCCCTTCCCAGGGTTCAGGCTATCTTCATACAAAATTTCATCAAAATCGAGCCGTTTTGTCGTGAAAACGTAGACAGAGTTACTTTCGCATTTATAATATTTGTATGGAAGTATGGATATAGTATGGAAGTATGGATAAGGAAGGAAAACATGAATATTAACACAAAAATTATGCAATGTTTTTTACTTTCTTAAAACGTTCTTCTGCTTTAAACTCAGCATTACTCTTTTATTGCGAAGTTACTGATAAATACGTCTTGCTCAAGCATTTACAGCCTCAGTGACCCGCTTATGCGCCTACGCAGAAATAGAGATAGTGCCAGTTTTATCTTATCTATCGCGACGATCACAATGACCCATATCCCTGAGATTAATTTGAAAGTTTACCGTCAGTGTTGTATGATTGTCTTGAACGTAGTTTTTGTATTATTTGGAAATTACCACAGTCATTTGTTTTTATAGAACCTTTTTCAATAAAAATTATAAGACCATACATGGTGAAACTTTTACCACATCTACGACACTCCATACAATCAAAACGATTTAATTACCTTCACTACTACCAAAATAACAGATACAAATACGTGCGTGTGTGTGCGTGTCTACGCGCCACTTGAACTAAATGCAGTTTCTAGAGCACGTTCGACGCGGGAAGAGGTGAGGAACAGTGTTTTCGGAGGGAGGCGGGGCGTGTCGCTACTGTACGGTAGTACTAATATTTATACTGTGCTTTTACCATGGCTCCATAAATTGAAGTCTGTGTTGTTCCATACAAAAGAGCACCTACAAGATCAAAATATTATGAAACAGTCAACTTTTATTTTTTAAATAAACGACGAAAAATGTCAACCCTGTATCGGTCTAAAACCATAATATACTGGACTACATGGTAACAGGTTGGACCTCGAAGTTCTTTGGCTTGCTCCTATTTAAATAGGTATCGCATTAAATTGAAAATTGAATTGAAGCCACCAGTCAGTAAAAGATGGTAGATATCGCATTTAGTGGACCTAAGAAACCATCAATTTAACCTGAAATTTGATCGTAAGGCCAATTAAATAGGTCCTCGTAATGCGACAAAGAAGAAAGAACTTTGGCAGTCATTATAGGTAGTCAGAAGCCAGAAAATCTGACAACCAGCCTTACCAAGGGGTATCGTGTTACCCAGTAACTGGGTTGTGGAGGTCAGATAGGCAGTCGCTCCATGTAAAACACTGGTATTCAGCTGCATCCGGTTAGACTGGAAGCCGACCCCAATATTATTGGGAAAAGGCAAGGCAGATGATAATAAATGCGACGACGATGAGAATGCGACTAATGTTTGGACTTAAAGAAGTTACGACTATTCGCAATCTCATCTCAGCGACAATTAATGTCAAAAACTTGTCAAAAATGTACTTAGGTTAAACAGTGGCATTTTTGAACAGATTGAGACTATGACCCGTTGTCCTACGTGAACGACAAACGCGATAAAGCGACGCGACGCGACGCGTAAATGTCAAATAGTCGTTGTCTGTACTTGTGGCCTACGTAGTCGCCATAATCAACGTGCGACCCAACGCGGCCAGTGCAGATTTGTTTTTTGGGCGACGGGACGCGACACAATAGTTTATTAATAATTAAATATTTACTATTATGAGTACCTGTGTTTTTTTAGTAAAGTCAATAACTACCTCTCCTCAATAGAAATAGGTTTTTGAAAATTGGATATTGATAGGTGCATTGACAGGCATGCGTCGCGTCGCGTCGTGTCGCGTTCGGTCGCTCACCTAGGACAACGCCTAGGGCGTTGCATCGTCAACCCTTAGATCAACGTGAATTTTATTACTTTTCAATATTTTTGGGAGTGGGCTGGCCACGTTGCATAAATGCATCTAGAGAGATGGGTAAAGATGGTTACTCACTGAACACCTGAAGGAAAACATCGCCGCTTAGGTCAACCGCTGCGAAAATAGCGTGAGGATCTGACCTTATTTGCGGAGCAAACGTGGGCAGAGATCGCACAAGATTGGGAAGTTTGGAAGGAGAAAGGGGAAGCATTTGCCCAGCAGTGGGACACAAAAAAAAAATTTCTATGTAAAAATAAAAATAATAATTATTTTCTTGTATTGTCGCCAAAACAACTATTATACTGATTGTATCAGTCTAATAGTTGGCGTATTTGGCAAAGATAATGATCGGTGAAGATATCTTTCAAATATGATTACAATCGTCTATGTTCCTAGCTACTGCCTTACCAGTAAGGTTTAATAATATGATAGAACTATTCTCGACTGTATTATGCAGCACCATATTATTTGAACACATTCAACTAATTCAATTTACCAAAAATGTGTTACATTACTACATAGGTACCTATCAAAAACAATTGAATGTATAGTACGCAAAAGAGATAAGTATCCATGTCGTCGGGAATAGTTGAAGATTTCTTAGAAACCAATGGGGGCTGTACACTCAGCTATCTGAATGTACCGTAAAGGGGGTTGACTGTAGCCTATCAACAACCCTAGCTCCCTAACACCCTAGCCCTAAACATATAACAGCAATATATACGTATATATATAGTGCGGGAAGCCTGTTGCCATGAGACCTAAGGCAACAGACGGAAAGTGGGAAGGATGAAGGGTGTATTGGATGGGATTTTCTCACTGCCGATCCGCAGCCTCACGGACCGACCAATAACCAAGGCTGGGTATGGCCAGAGTTATCGGTAACCATTTATAGGCGCAGTAACAGTGAGAGGAGTCGATGGTCTCGTCGTAAAGAAACAGCGTTGCTCGAAGTGTAGAAAGAGACTTTATTACAATTTTACATGTTATTTATACTAATCTATTTACATGTATGAGTATATAAATTATATTAACGCACTTGTGTGAAACAGCTGATGCTGTCCAATAATTAAATAACAAATAACAATTATTGACGTAAATTCGGGTTCACCGCGGTCACTGCCCTGCTGCGTCGGCATGTTCAGGGGCTTTCAAATGAAATTTAATTAAATCATTGAACTGTTTATTCTCTATAAATTGTATTTTATTTTATTCATAAAAACCTATCGGTTTCTAAGTAAACTTCAACTGTTTCCGGCGACATGGATACTTATCTCCTTTGGTGACCGTACATCGAAAACATTATATTAAAATTAATCAGTATTAAAAACAAAATCATTATGAACCTATAACTTTTTAATTTTGGTAGTTTTCGTAGTGAATGAATTTATTTGTTGTTTCTTAGCATTTCTCATTACAAATTACCTACATTTAAATAATATTAGTTGTACGAGTATATCTTCTTGTAACCCTTTTATTTATAAAACCTTTATTTAGATATTTTTTGGAATGAATCGGCCATTTTATTTTGAATAATTTTGATATAGGTACCCTGAGTGCACTCTCACAATTAAGACAAATCTAACGACACCACTCAAACTAAAATCCAACAAGCCAATTACAGAGCGTGCCAAAAAAGTATACATACATACACAGCCTTCCTCATACCATGCCCTCCTTTTGGCGCGGTTTGGTAAAAATAGGAGATTATTTATGTGGGTTGGTTCTTAATATAGAAACTAAAAATGAATAACTCTTAAACCAATTGCATTTATATTGATATATTTACTTTACTGAGCAATATTTTTTCAGTTGTTACAACATCAACACAAATTACAACTATGAATGTTATTTGGAACGATTTTAGTATACAGCAGTATACAATCAATTTGTTTGAATATTTTCTTTATATTTTTCTGTAATCGAAATCGTTATTTTGTTTAAAAAGCATTTATCTATCGAATACCTTTAAACGAGCAATTATTGTATATTTAGTATATTATTATACTAGCAACCCGGCCTCGCCTATAGCCTTCCTCGATAAATGGACTATCCAACACAAAAAGAATTTTACAATTCGCCAGTTACAGTCAACCAGTAGATCCTGAGATTAGCGCGTTCAACCAAACAAACAAACAAACTGTTCAATTTTATAAGTATAGAAGAAGAAGATAGAAGATAGAAGAAGATAATCCGAATCTCGGGGGCAATAAATCAATCTAGCTAGGTTTCATTTTTAAAAATCACGAAAAGAAAAATACCCTGTCGCCCAGGTACTAATGATTTTATATTAGCTTCATTAGTCAAGTATATTATAAAACATGCCTATAGCACTCGGCAATATTCTTGCTTTTTAACAATAAAAGAATTTTCATAATCGGACGAATTATTCCAGAGATTATGTGCTAAAAACCAAAAAAACACAAACTATACCTCTTTATCAAATAAGTAAGATATGAAGTAAGTACTTCAGAGATTTATGTAATGATTATACCACTTTTCATTCTAAAATATTCACAGCCTTTAGGTATATTCGGTATCTTTCCAGTCTACATTCATAAATTAAAACACTAACACTTTAAAAAACAAATCACACAACACTTAGGTAATTGATGTTTCTATCACACTACATAACATTCAAAACATTGCTACCAAATACGACAAACAATTGAACATAACCTAAAATAAAATAAATATCAGATTAATAAAAGATTATAAAATAAAACTTACGATTACAGAACATCCAGGTAATGCGCAAGGCGTCTTCATAATTACACAAAAGAATACTATTTTTAAACTATCTGTTTGTTTGTGCTGCACACATCCAAAAAGATGGCTCCTTTTTTATAAAATTTACACTGAACTGATCCCGCAGCTGCGAGGATAGTGTACGATATTGTGTTTGGAGATAAGTGACGTGTGACGATCGGTGCAAACGAAAAACGATCAGCGAGTTATTACAAGCGATACGCTTTATAAAGAAAAGACAATAAAAATAATTGTATGGGAATTATTGAGTTTTAGAAGTAAATGTTTGACTCGCGCAAAATTCAACCGCTAATCAACATAATGATTAGCGGTAGTATCTACGTGTGGTCTGTATTGACTCGTCATGTGAAATGAACCATTGGCATTACGGACAATGGTCCACCAGCAAGGCCTAAGTGCGGAAACCAAACCCCTCATAATAAAAGAGTTATTAGCATCGGCGAGTACATAGTGGAGTCAACAATAATGCTTATGCCATTGAAGAAACGAATTAAAAATGGCGGTCGCATAAATGTGATTATCATGCTAGTTTACTTGTTCAATCCTAATAAAATGGGGAATTATAGATCCCACCGATACCCTATGTGATCGGTGCTCGTGACCAGGCGATAGCACAATTACTACAGTACCCAGAGGACATTACCGCGATAAATTTGGCTACATACTAGGCCCAAGTAGTCTTACAAAAAAATTAAATTAATAAGGATTAACCTTAAACCATCGAATCGAAAAAAAGACTTACATGCGCCACGATTTTTAATTCATTTCTTTTCTGACAGTTAATTGTTATCATCTTGGGCTCCATGGACCACATTTTTCCTCAAAATCGCTTATTCTTATGATTTACACTGCTTTCTTATCATCAACACCTATATATACGTAGTTAAGAATGTCTACACTTCCTCGGGATTTACATAATATAGGAGGTAAGTTGTTTATACTGCTAATAGTACCTACTCATAGCTTGGTGAAGTCATAATGTATCAACATTCACTGAGATGAATTAACAAGAAAATTGTGAAATGAACTTTCATTCACTCATAAATGCTAAAGAATTATTTCTTTATGTTTGGGTGGTAGGTACGATCAGCAACTAAAGTTGATTAACACTGTTACATTTTCATATCATCTAAATGACACAGAATAATATGATGAAATACTTTTCAGTATTTCAGGTCATAGTCAAAAGTTTATTTTATATTTATTTTCCATCATTTCTGTATTTCATTTGATAATCTGCTCAATAATTATGATTTAAAAATCCGAGGTGTTACTCGACTTTTGTTGCTGACCGTACAGTCGAACTAAGAGTAACAAAGTTAAATTAATTAGTTAGTTGTAAGTAACTCACACTTCCATCAACATTTACCAAGTCCAGCAACCTTCTGTTCAAGTAGCCTGCATCATTCCTATCCTGAAAACAAAATATAGATACTGAAAATAAAACAAGGGAAGTTAAATTGAAGATAAGAATGAAGTCATCAGTCTACAGTTCAATTGAATATTTATTATTTCATTCAGCCGACAGTTCAAACAGATAAGCCTTATGAAGATTTTTACTGCAAATAAATTCACGTTTTTGTAATAGATAGATTGGTAGGTACCTAATACCGAGCGAGCTCCTAAAACCATTCTACCGTCAGTCGTCAAAGATAAAACTGTTATTTATACTGTCGTTCCTTTCTTTCCTTTGCCAAAATATACCTGTCTCGTTCCCTCATGGCGTGACAAACGATCATTGTAGTAAGTTACCGGGAGTTTGTGATTGAACAAAATTTCATGAGTATACTTAGTAACGAAATGGGGTATTTTATGCGAATTCCCTTTATACTTACTCCTGTTTTGTTACTGGTGATATATAGGAAGTTTCTTTTTAACAGGCCTATTCTTGCTGTGAAATTACGTCTTCCGTTTTCTGGTAATGAAATATCTGCTTGATTGTCGATGGTACCGCATAGGTTCATAAGCAGTGGAGGACCAGACCAGACCAGACCTTCAATATTTTTCGCCCGACAGTTGTTGAGTTAATGCGTCAGCTGATTTTCATGTAACGATAGAAAAGGTAAAGGTGTGTAATTGGGGCTTAGTAGCTGAGGGTCATCACGAGTGATCATCACAATTACGTTCACTGCTTTCAAAAAGTTTCCTAAAGGACCGGTTGAAAGCGGCTTGCATCCAGTGTATTCTTGCTGCGGTCCTACGCAGCATAGCTAGTGGTTTGATAGCTTAACACTTTTTGTTTAAAAATCATTATGCCAACTGACAATTTTTGAAACGAAGTTCAATTTAGTAGAAATCGTCACGTAACGAAATGCGTGTGTTGTATCGAGCCGCTGCTGCGCACTCGCCTGCTCGTGATATGTATTTTTTTTTTGCACAGACACGTACGTAAGGAACTTTGTTCCTTACGGGGGTCCCCCGACCGCACAAGTTTTTTTTAAGTTTCCTCTCTGATGTTTGAAAAAATCAGCCCCTAAGCAGACAAAAAAGTAAAGCTTTAAATCCAATCAGCCCTAAATTCAACAAAAATCAGATAGGCCTATCATTATTTTTAATCAAAAAGCTTGAACATTTTATCGAATACGGTACATAAAGTAGGAACATTATATTTATAGATTTGTATGAAGTTAAATGAATTCAGGAAATCCATCTACATGTTTCATTGAGTTCAAGGTCATTGGGACCCTCGAAATCGATACGTACACCATTATCTCTACTTTACATCTACAAATACGATTGTGGCCACAAAATTGGAGATAAGGATTCTTTCATTAGCGTTTGGTGCGGGTATTGTAATATTCATCGACGGTTATTTTTTGTACAATTATTGTAAATACATCTTACCAAGCCCATCTGCTGTCATTTCTTAACTTGTGATACTTTGTACATACCATAATATTATAGTGATTTTTATACAAGGTACATCGTATTCACATAACCATTCTTGTAAATGAAAATATTGTAAACACCCTTTTTTTAAAAGAGTATGTATGGAGTTTCTTGCCCATTCTTCTCCATTCGAAACTACCATTTGGAATGGGCAACTAGATTCAAATTTTACAATTTGACGTTCAAAAGTGCCTTTTATTGGTCTAATTGAAATAAATTATTTGACTTTGACTTTGACATCTTACCTTCCCTTCTAAATGGCTGAGCTAAATGGTGCTGATCCACGCGTCATGTTCGTGTGAGACTGGTCATATCTTAACTGTCATTACTTCTTATAGTTTTGATTTTTATATTGCACTTTACCTTCATTGTTATCATAATACAGAAGCAAGATGAATAATGTAACCAGATTTTTTTAGGCTGCTCTCTCGAAAAAAGCTTAAAAGAAGCATGCAGATGAAGCAACTTTTCGTCGGCATTTACAGAAAAAATACATTTGAAAAAAAATTGTTAGTAATCTACAGGATATGATACGTAATTTGGTTTAGCCACAAATTTCTATCGTTATCACATAATAAGAAAAAAAAATGTCAAATCACCTCCAAATCATTAAGATGAAACCATTTTACTCCTTAATTTCATACCAAAAAAGTATAAAAAAATATCTACTGCTTTGCAATACAAAGGAAAATGATTTGTTACTTTTTACAAATATATATTATTTTTATTACAATAAATTAGAAATGCGTCCGATTAAAGACTGCGTCTACATCACCCCCGCACTCGTCCACAAATTCAGTACTGGCCAAATGCTTAAGGTTATTGGCATATATACAAGCCTTAAAACTTGATTCAAAAGAGTATCCGAGGATTTTCTTGCTAATTCTTCTCGATAGAGACCTACCTATGTAGGTAGGCTCTACGCAACTACGCAGTTGTTTGTTGCAACTAGTTTCAACTTTTCTGATTAACTGATGGAGTTCGTGACAATAGGGTATGACACCCATTTTTGAAAAGTGTCTCAATGAAATTCTGTAGTGCTAATATGCCACCAAAAAAAACACGAAATTTTTATTCAATCGATAAGTGCCATAAAAATGCATCTAAATTTGGATTTTCAAATTTCGCGTGTAGTTTGACGAAAACGCCTCTTACTGGACGCCATATTGCTCAGCGTAAATGACGTCAGTTCGTTTTGTAGCAAATGAGCTCATATTAAATATGATAATTGTATATCATTTAAAAATAATTAAAAGTATGTTTTGTAATAGGTGTAATAATGAAAAAAATACGTTGGTTACGAAAATAATAAAAGTACAAAGCCTTTATTACGCCAATCGGTTGACTGACAGTTTTTTGTTTACACAGCCGTACGGCGTAATAACATGGCCGCTACTATTTCATGGTGTTTTATAACAGATTAAAAATACTGAAAACTTTGAATTGAATTTAAAAAATTGATTTGCTATTTTATGAACTAAAACTTACATTTTCCGACTGTTTTATGCCTAAACTGTCTCAACAACATATTTATAGTTTTTTTCTCGTATATAGTAAAATACCCTATTCAAAAGTATATGGTTTAATTAGAATAAATGCTTTGCCTTTTACTTTGACAAGGCGCATCGTGTTACCCAGTTACTGGGTTGTGGATATCAGACAGGTAGTAGCTCTAAGTAAAACTCTGGTATTCAGCTGCATCCGGTTAGACTGGAAGCCGACCCTAATATAGTGGGCAAAAGGCTAGGCAGATGTACATACAACAGCCTGCCATGTTGCCTAAATTACCAGTAATACACCTGCTAAATATTGCTTTTCGTTTTGTGGTAGGCGTAAATATCAGGCCCAGTGTAAAAAATTGGTTGGTCGAAATTTTACACTGACTTGTCAACCGGTTTTTGCATTTGGTTTGTTATGTATATGAATCAAGCCCGTCACATACGTAGCTATTATAAATACTATAGCTAGCCACCACTGGGTATCTATAATATAATATTATATTTTTCCCTTATTACGTCTGCGGTCGTTATTTGTTTCACATTTTTTAAATATATATTAATATGCCTTGCTATATCTGTCCACATATTTTGGTGACGTAATAATGATAAAGGTATATTATAGCTACGTCTGTGACGGGCTTAAGGAGTCGTAACTTTGGATATAGTGGAGGTACCATAGCAACCAAATACATCGAGGGATTTTTTCGTGACCAAATTTTTCGCAGGTGTGTCACTAGACTGAACTACTATTCTATGATGCGCAATGCCAATGCCGTTACAATCTCCTTAATCGCTTCTATAATGGCTGCACAAAGATGTTTCTTCCAAAGCTTCTTTAACGTAAGATTTTCCTGTACTCCTGTAACTAATGAACATTGTATACAAAAATAACCCTCGCCTTTCGTCCCAAATAAATCAGGGTAAGCAATTTCGTCCCTATTAGTGTCGTAATCGACGTAATTACAAATGTTCTCGGAGAAATTCAATACGTAACTAATAGTGCCTAAGGAAGATGGTGAGTGCCTGATGCCCACACTCTAAAAGTTAGGTAATGTATTACATGTCAAATGTTTCTAAAGTCTACAGGTTCCGGGCTTGTTTGGATATGACAGTTTATAAGTTTGTAAATGCACCCACGATTCAAGACAAAATTCTAGTATGGGGCAACGTATTTTCTATTTGGCATTATCACACACTATTTACAAATCACTGCCACTCCTGAAAGCCAAAATCAACAGTGGCGACCACAAGAAGCGTCGAGATATTGAAGCTCGACGAGTCCCGGAAAAACATTACAGCTGTCTTTGTCTTGGATCCCGCAACGAAAGTAATCAGAAAAGAACAGCGGAGGAGTGAGAAAAACATATTTTCCACTTTTCCACGCAACTCTAACAGGTAATGTATCACATATCAAATATTTGTGAAGCCTACAGGTTTCAGGCTTGGTTTAAAAAATATATATATACCGCCTTTGTACCTTTGTTCATGAAGTGTAAATAAATAAATAAATAAATAAATATGTGGGGCATTTCACACACGGCCACCTGACCCCAAACTAGGGAGACCCTGTACTATGGGTGTCAGACAGCTGATATACATACACAAATAATAATAATAATAATATGTGGGGACATTTTCACACACGGCCATCTGACCCCAAACTAGGGAGACCCTGTACTATGGGTGTCAGACAGCTGATATACATACACAAATACATTTTTTTTTGTAAATACATACATATATAGATAAACAACACCCAGACACAAGGCAAACACAAGTGCTCATCACACAAATGTTTACCCTGGGCGGGAATCGAACCCGCAACACGCTGCGCAGCAGTCGGTCGCTCAGCCACTGCGCCAACCGTGTCGTACAAATACATTTTAATTTTTTGTGAGGTTTTTTTTTGTTGTGTATGTGAGTTTATATTATGTTTGTAAACACACCCACGATACAAGAAAAAAAATCTAGTCTTTATGACGATGTAAAAGGCACAATTGTTTATACTGGAAGCCCGACGGCAGCCTAGTTAGGAAAAAGGCAGATGATGATGACTCATTTAGCCGCCTGCAAAGAAATACTGGGCACGTTGTAATAGTGTCTACTATCTCAATTTATTTCAAAAGGCGATTTTCGTTTTGGGCACACAAACAAATGACAGTAATTTTTGTGTTTGCATGTTTTTTTACTCTATTGTAAAAAAACATTCACACGGGCGCGCTGCAGTCTTACGTACTTTGTGATAGAATGTTGAGATTACTGATCCCGCTGTTTATATGTTTAAAATAAAATAGTGTACTTATTCAGATTCCATATTTGACTGTGATATAAGCGGGTTTTTATCTTTTTACGATTTTTCAGTAGTCAGTCTTAACGGCGGATTAAAGAATCATGGCGAGATTCATACATGCATTTGTATGAAAAAAAAAAAGTAATTTAGAGGGTTTAAAATAATTCCAATGTGAAGAATACATCACCAGGAGTAGATTGATATACTTAGCATATTTTTAAAACCCCGCATAATTAAAATACGAAATGAAAATAATACTTATTCGTTTCATCTCGATGCCCATTTTGTGTTTATAAAAAAAAAGAAAGTGACAAGCGATGTTAACGGATCTATAAAATTGGCAGACAAGTGATGTGACAAGTGTGTGGAAAAAAATAATCATTAATTGTGATATAATATAGATTAAAATAAATATATATTATTTGTGTTCCCGTAGGCCCCACAAGTGCCCGGAGCCCCGCGTGGGCGGTATTTCCCATAAAATGATGTAATTTCAGAGTAAGAACTGCGAAACGGTGGCCGTCAGTGTCACTGTTACTGTCAGTCACCGTTTCGTTCTGAAATAATGAGCTTTTTGTTAAACTATTAACTTTTTTTTTGCGGGGTTTTAAAAATATTGTAAATACCTGAAGATGCTCTTTAGGTACCCAAGAATATAAGAATTAGAATTTCAACTTCTCTAAACATCTTATTTTTTTTGTACAATTCCTGCCATGATTCTTTAACAGTTTGGCAGTTTTTTTTATTTGCTGCAGATAAAAGCGGTCTGACAATTATTAAAAACAACTAGTTTTTGTCTGCGACTTTGTCCATATGGAAAACAAAATCAAAAACATAGAGTACACGACGCTCGGCAAATAGTGTACGTTCCTATCTTTGAATGAATTTTCGTAATCGGTTTAGTAAACAAGTTTTCGAAATTATCCTCTTGCAAACAAACAAACAACTTCTCTACTTTGAAATATTAACAAGTATTCACCGTACATACTCGATTATCACCAAATATGTATACCTAGTGTAAGTCTTAACCTGCGAATATATTTTCAAGTTCTTTCATATAAGAACTGCTATTTTGTTCGATGGATGAAAGACTTTACTTTATATCGATGCCCATTTTGTGTTTTTAAAAAAAAAAGAAAGTGACAAGCGATGTTAACGGATCTATACAATTGGCAGACAAGTGATGTGACAAGTGTGTGGAAAAAAATAATCATTAATTGTGATATTATTTCCAATAAAACGATGCAATTTCAGAGTAAGAACTGCGAAACGATGGCGAAATATGTATACCTAGTGTAAGTCTTAACCTGCGAATATATTTTCAAGTTCTTTCATATAAGAACTGCTATTTTGTTCGATGGATGAAAGACTTAAATAGATAAAAATATTTGTATAAAATTCATCTTAAACGTTAAAATGAAACTTGTCTATACTACTAACATAGATACAACTATACCCAAGTCAAATAAGTAGCTAAGTATATTACCTGATATTGTCTTCCTGTTCCTCGCTGACGGAATTTATTGGTTTTCTCAAGGAAGTTGTAAAACTTTGGCCATAAAGTTATCGGCATCAACATTTTATTGCTGTTACGTCGACGCATTTCGCTATATTATTATGTAACCTATTTCAGTTTAGGGGAAATATGGATTGCCGCTGGTCGTGTTTTTATTATTGCGCAGCATTCTTCAATAGGCATTATTATAATCTGACTACCGCTATTTATTTGTAAATAAAAACATTTTCCCCAAACATTACGTCATCACCTTTTGTAAGAACCAGAAATTGCTTCAAATGGAAAAAGAAAAAAAGATAATGTTAAATGCCTATCTTTTGCCAAGCGAAAGAGAGCCTTAATGTAGTTTTTATTTTAACACCCACAGAACATAACTCTTCCTTTTGAATCGAGGCATTGAATAGGGAACAATGTACGAAGTTTTGAGCCAAATTTGTAAATAAAAGCAATTCCTGCGAAAAATAAAATGATAAGCGAATAATGTGTTGGTTATTGATAAAGTGATTGATCGCTTTGTTTATCAGTGTTGCGAGTTGCTCACTATGCTGAAAAAATGTACTTTTTTACTTGTATTTAGAGGCTTCGCCGAGGTCTGCCCAAGAGAAAGTTACGAGATTTTCTTGACGCGTGCCTACTGCGAGGCCTGGTTCGAGACGCCATCGCCTCAAGAAATAAATACCTGGAATTACTCTGAAGATACCATTGCACAGCAGTGGGATACCACGGGCCAGATTTAAAAAATGGATAAAAGTACACAGTGGAAGATATAATGAATTTAGTTTATGATTCTAGAACCCCAGCGCTGAAACATTTCTTTGATAAAAAGAAAAATAACTACTTCTTACAATTGCAATACCAACTCAAAGTAAAGAATGAAAGAAGAAAGAAAAACCTTTTATTCACGCGAAAGCGACGCACATAATTATAACATTGTTACAAAGCTAAAAACTAAAACAAGTGGATTCTAAAAAGTCAAAATAAAAATTATAAGTCCGAGTCGGAAACATGCAAAAAAATTGTGTTGGATTAGTTAAACTCAAAACCATTTAATTAATTTTAACGATTTACAGGTACCATATACATAGAGGCTTCCGGCGACTGGGACCACAATTAACTGGGACTACGGTCCCAGTTGCCGGATCCGACTGCCACCACAATTAACTGGGACTACGGTCCCAGTTGCCGGATCCATTTTATTATATTATTTTTGTTCCGGCGACTAGGACCACGCACAAGGCTAGTGGCCCCGACGGGATTCCAGCAATTGTACTGAAGACTTGTGCGCCTGAGTTGTCTCCGATCTTGACACGCCTATATCGTCTGTCGTTTGAGACTGGGAAAGTGCCGAAGGCTTGGAAGCAAGCTAACGTGCAGCCCGTGCCCAAAAAGGGTAGTCGGGCTGACCCGTCGAATTATAGACCCATTTCGGTAACGTCCATACTTTGTAAAAGTATGGAACGGGTGCTGAATCGTAAGCTCCTGGCATACCTAGAAGCGAATGATATCCTCAGTGACCGACAGTACGGCTTCCGCCGAAATCGATCAACTGGGGATCTACTAGCGTATGCCATTCACATCTGGAGTGAGGCCATCGAGAAACACGGGGAGGCACTAGCGGTCTCCCTTGACATCTCGAAGGCCTTCGACAGGGTCTGGCACGATAGCCTTATTAATAAGCTTCCTTCCTTCGGTCTGCCCGCCGGATTGTGTGATTGGATTGCAGATTTCCTGAGGGATCGGTCTATTCGAGTGGTCATAGATGGCTGCTCGTCCGGACTGCTGGATATTAATGCCGGGGTTCCTCAGGGGTCGGTGCTGTCAGCAACATTGTTCCTGCTGCATATTAATGATCTGCTGAAACCCGGTACCCTTGGGTATGCAGACGACAGCACTATTGCTGAGAGATACGTGTCCGATGCACGAGCTGGTGGGTCGCAGATCCGGTCTCTCCGGGAGGCAATGGTTGAGCGCTTGAACTTGTCCTTACAGGCTATCTCTGAATGGGGCGATGCCAATCTGGTCAAGTTCAATGCAGCTAAGACCCAAGCGTGTCTCTTTTCCGCTAAAAAGAGCCAATTCCACCCAGCTCCATCTTTCCGAGGTGTAACCGTGCCGATAACCGACCGACTTGAACTTCTTGGTGTTACGTTAACATCTACCCTCAATTTTGGCCCTTTCATAGAGGCAAAGGCTCAAGTGGCTGCCAAAAAGTTGGGGATCCTAGCAAAGGTGAGACGGTACTTCACGCCGGAACAGCTGCTTAAACTTTATCAAGCGCAAGTTCGATCGTGTATGGAGTACTGCTCTCACCTTTGGGACGGATCTGCCAGATACCAGCTTGATGCCCTTGAGTCAATTGAGAAACGAGCCAAGGGGATCATTGGCAATGATAGGCTCGTCGAGTCAAAGCTTCAAAGTCTTGAGCATCGACGCCGAGTTGCTGGCCTGTCGGTTTTCTATCGGTTGCATTTTGGGGAGTGTGCGACAGAATTGCATAATTTAATTCCGCCGAGCCCGTTCCATCATCGGACCACAAGACGTACGGCGATGCGCCACCGGTACATGGTGGACATCCCACCCACACGCACAAAACGTTTTGGGAACACATACATTGTGCGTACTGCTAAGGAGTGGAATTCCCTGCCTGAGTCTGTGTTTCCTGATAGCTACAACCCGGGAGTCTTTAAGTCAAGAGTGAATAGGTTACTTCTAGGCAAACGTGCTCCATCTTAGACCGCATCATCGCTTCCCATCAGGTGAGATAGAGGTCAAACGTATGCCTATCAAATGATAAAAAAAAAAAAAAAAAAATGAATAAGAATGTAGTATGTAGGGAGGCCTACATACTCCGTTTTGTACGCGTGGGTACGTGAGACGTTGGTAAACGCGCAAATGCTACGTTAACAACACATTTATTATATTATATTGGTAGAAGACACAACTTTTGTTGATCAACTTTAATTAAATTATGATTCATTTGTTATTATAAGTCTTCAATTTATATTAAAGAAACTTAACCCCGTTGCAACCCGCGTAAAAAGCTGTAGAAGCTTTTTTACTTTAATTTTAGTTTATTTCGATATCATAAAATAGAGTTTCTATTTACTTTTAGAAACAGTTCTTAACTTAGTTAAGTGTGATTGAATATTGTTTAACTTTGTTTATGCTTTTTCTTAGATGTTTAACTTTTTCTTTGTCAAAAATCTTTGGAGACAAATGATCCTTTACTGTTTATCAAAACTTTTCATGTTTCAAGACTTTGCTGTTTGAAGAACCTTTTCTAAGTACCGCCTTCACATGCTTATATTAGTTAGTGTACTCGTATAGATCTTTTTAATGATGTGTATTTTTATTAATGAGGCTAACTCTGTTTTTCGAACAAAAATCAGCACGCATAATATGCTACTGCGATTGGTTGACTGATAGATTGTAAAAGTATAAAATAAGAATTGATTTTCGAATAAAAAATGTGACTATACTACAGCTTTTTGATAAAAATCGCAGTGAAATACAAGTTGTACACTGAAACTAAGTTTGGCAAACAAGACATCAGGGCCTCAAGTCTGCTATCACAATAGTGTCAGAATGGGCTATAATTGATTTCATAATTGTTGATTTTGACAAGTTTGGTAGTTTGGTGGTTTGGTGTTTGGTATCTACTAATATAATGGCGTCATTATGAAAATCAATGATAGACCATTCTGACACTATTGTAATAGCAGCCTTGAGGCCCAGATTCGCCTCTTCGTTGAGCCGAAGTTTCATAACGCTTGCTTGACGCAGAATATGAGCAACATAGGCAAAGACTTTCTTGCGTTGACATTTTTTATTTTGACACTACTATTTTGTTTATCCTCTCTCTGGATTCGAGATGAACCGACAGCAGTCGGGTGAAAATGGCGCGTTTGTTTGACAAACAAGGTCGCAGATGTTCAAACTTCAGTTGCAGTAAATTATTTGAACACATCATTATCGCAGACGATCAATAAGACTAACATGTGAATGACAAACAGTTAGATCGTTTACCAAGCCCTTTAGCAGCCTATACGAGTTTAACAATACGTATCACATTAGAAGAAATCGGGGTGAGGAACATCCGACAACTCTAAAAATCCACCTCACGGTAAGTTGCGCCTTGTCCTGGCGTAAAATATTGACAGACGTGGCCGACCTATGGCTACTTCGGGCTTAGCCAGAATAGCAATCTAGGTGAATCTAATTTTATCTTGGTCAATGCAAGTACTGCTGTATTTATACTTCAAAGATACTTCTAGAACAAGGGTCTTCAACCTTGATGATGTCAAGGGCCAAAAATATTTTCTTATGGGTTCCGTGGGCCGCAACTCAAGGGAAAATACGTATAATTGTTATTACAGTAGTTTTACTGTAAATAAACATTTCAAACCATAACGATTTCAAATTAGATTTTAATAGGTGATCCACTGCATCCATGTCGGTGAACATAGGTACATCATAATATAAACAAGAAATGTTAGCAGTAGGTACACATTTATATTATTCGAATGTTTCGACGATAACGTGTGAGAATTTAAAGCAATGGTTGTTTAACCATTGCTTTAAATTCTATAATTTAATATAATCAATGAGAAGTTTGACAATGTTTCATCTTAACTAAGTAATTTATCAATATCTGGCCTAATAGTAGTTGTTGCGGTTCTTAAGCTGTTGTCTTGAAGTTCACGATTTTCATTCCAGAAAATAACTGCTCACATAAATCTGTCGTCCCAAAGAGTGATGTCATCTTCAGTGCATGATCTCTGTCAATCTCTGACCTTTGAAAATTTTGTAATGGAGACCTATTTGGAATAAACTCGAGCAGCCCCAAATTATTATTTTTTTCAAGATAGAGTTGCCCTGTAGCTCTATTGTTCCATCTGAGCTTCTTCAGGTATATTTTCGCCACGAACACTGAATGGACGAGCAAATAAATTCATGTACTTTTTTTTTTGTATTACAACAAAACGTGCATCGAACTGTGTTGTTAGATCTTGAAGCGCAGAAATATATTTAACCATGTTCTTAATTTTGCAGGCGATAAATGAGGAAAACGTGTGGTAACGCGTTGTTTTTGAAATGGTTGATCCATAGATCCAGCTTTACATCAAATGCGCTTAGCACTCCCTATACACGACCAATTGACACGTACTAACGCCCCCGTTACTGTGTGTGCTTGATCCGGTTATTTACTTTATTATTTACGAAATTAAAATAACGATTAATTATTATTTATTTACTTGTTATATTGCTATATTAATATTATAGATAAATAAATAAAAATTGGCGATGATGGCGGGTCGGGTCAGAGGGCCGCAGATTAAGTTGGCACGGGCCTCATGCGGCCCGCGGGCCTCTGGTTGAAGACCTTTTTTCTAGAACGACTCACCGTGTTTTTGGACTAGTATTTGTAGAAAAACTTCAAGGTATTTACAGTGAAATAGCAGTCATACACGTACAGGCGCTTTTGTAAAACGTATTTCTTTTGTATCGTAGTCTGGATTTTCAACTATGGGAGTTAAGCTGGTCGTTGAAAATCCAATACGTGATAACGGCGTGTTTTTATGCGGGTGTTTTATTTTACCGCGCTCTGGATTTTCGACTATCGGAGTCTCGGTGCAAATAAGACCTTATAGACATTTTGAAAGGAGTCAAGATTCAGAGCATATTGTTAAAGGTACCCCACATCCTTGCATTGTTGACGGCGAGAATACGTCGACAAATTATTCCTACGAATTAACGTGATCATGTCGACATGTTGACATGCTAATAATAATACTTCCGAATGACTGCACTAAATTGTTTTTTTTGTTGTGTTTGGTATTACTAGGGCGCGGTATGTATGAAATAAAAAGCTTTTTACAAAAAAGACAACCGCCTTCAAAAAGTGAAAAATAACTTTAGCACAGAACACACATTGACTTTAGTTTCGAAATTCAGTGGCTTTGTTCTGTTTGTTGATTTGTATTGCCACCGACTTCCGAAACTAAAGTCAATGTGTGTTCTGTGCTAAAGTTATTTTTCACTTTTTGAAGGCGGTTGTCTTTTTTGTAAAAAGCTTTTTATTTTCCGCTTTTTAGTACCTCCTTCTCATTCAAATCTATTAAGAAGAGATTGAAAGTTAACTACTATAAAGATTGAGGAAACTAAAACGTCGTCTATGTAAAATTTTTGGGTATTTGTTGATTTTTCAAAAAGTGCAGAATCAATTTCGATAAAATTTATATGGGACCACCCCTGAAGCATACCCTATCTATAAAAAAAAGAATTTTCAAAATCGGTTTATGTTTGCCTGAGAAATCGCGTAACAAATCGCGCACATACTTAATGTTAATTTAAGACTTATACGGTTTTCCCATGGATGCAAAATGACACCACACGGGAAGCACTAGCTTCCAAATAAAAAAAGAATCATCAAAATCGGTTCACCCAGTCCCGAGAAATCAGGTAACAAACATAAAAAAAAAAAAAAAAAAAAATTTTAAAAAAAAAATACAGACGAATTGATAACCTCCTCCTTTTTTGAAGTCGGTTGAAAATTAAGGAAATTCGAAACAAAAATTTGGACCCGTGCGAAGCTGGGGCGCGCCGCTAGCCTAATATAAATTTATTTGTTAGTTTGTATATTTGTAAGTTTGTATGTAGGGGGTAATCTCTTAAACTACTCATCCCATTTTTAAAATTCTTTCACCAACAGGAAGCCACGTTTTCCCTGACTTGTAAAGGCTTATTGTAAAATTTAGGGATCCTTGAGAAAATACACGCGGACGTAGTCTCGGGCAGCCACTAGTTAAAAATAAAGTGAGTCACAAAACACCAGTGTTCACAGTGCTCCAATTTCTTGTAGCCTCAAAACCCTTGCAAAACACACGGGGGTAATTTAAGCCGCGCTGCCCGTTTTACCTTGCATACAGTACGGAACAATACAGATCGTTAGAAAAGCTGTAATGGTAGGAAATTACCTGTACCATGATTTATAACCCGGTGCTTTGTTGGGCTCCACAATGTGGACCGTTGACCCCAATAGATAGCGGTTTAATCTTTTCCAGAAGCGACCGCGGCGAATGTGGTTTGAGCACGGAAAGGAAACGTTGTTGTGATTGATTTTTATATTTTTGGTGCAGCAGTTTAGGGTTAGTTCGGAAAAGGGTCACGTATTGTTGGAAATAAAATGAAATCATATGAAAATGTAGTCAAGGAAAGAATTCTCTTGACTTTAGTATAAAAAAAAACAGTATTAAGAGTGAAAACAAACGTAGGTTCTTCTTATTTATAAGTACTGGTACAGATCATATTTCACGTTATCATCACGAAATAATCACAAGGGCACATTTTGTCAGAGGACTGTATAGTTTACCAAAAAATATCCTACGACCTATTGAATATACAGGCAAAATTTCATAAGAATCGGTCAAGCCGTTTCAGAGGAGTTTGTGACACGAGAATTTTATATTTAGATTAAGTAAAAATAATAATAATGGAATTGATACAAGACGTACGATGATATCGGAACACTTCTGAAACCTTGCCACATACACACCGAACTCATGTACTTTCAGTCACCTCTAAAGGTTCACTCTCACTCACATAATTATACTCACACACAATTACATCCACTAATACACACACTTGAGGTATGTTTAAGATGATTGTGTTATTTTTTTGATTGCCTTATATGACATATATGACACCACTGCTGCACGCGTAGCATGACCACGCTATGTCTACGGAAGAATAGACATACTGACAGCAAGAATAGACAAGTCAGTACAGTTTGTCTATTCTTCCTGTCAATATGTCTATTCTTCCGTAGACATAGCGTGGTCATGGTACGCATGCTGCTCTGCTATGGAAGAGCGGACTCTCCTAAAAGCTGCATAAAAGGAGGGTCCAACCTAAAAATGTTATTTAAACCATAACTGGTTTTATCAATTAACTATTTTTTATTATTTTATTTATTTATTACTTAAGCTTTCAGAGGATAAATATGATACCAACCTATATTGTCCTACTTCAGGACAAAGCATGTCCAGCAGATAAAGCATGAGCATTGATCAAAACTATGTTTTCGTATATCGTGATATCGAAGATAAAATTAGAAAGTATATAAATGAAATTGAAAAAGTCACATTGCAACACTAAAACTCTTCTTGCAATTATTCGACGACAATATTTCTCCGGACGAGCAATTTCTAAAGGACACAAAGTATTTCTGCTAATTACAAAACAACTTACTTTCAGTAAAATAAACAAGAATTTACGTTAAATATCCAATTTGTTTATTTGTTCGAAGTTTCGTAGGAACTGTGAAAGCGTTCCTCGTGAAATGGTGTTAATCGCAGGCGTTGAAAACCACAATGTTTACGTTTACACTGTAATAATACCACCATTTAGTAACGATATCTGATTCTATGGATTTATGAGTTTATTTACAGCTCTTGTATTTCTAAATTGTTATTCGAGAAATGAACAATTTGAGGAAACTAATTCTAGTAATTTTTAGGATCGGTCGCATTCAAATCTGTTCTTAATCAAAATGTTGCTTTAGGAAAGTATTTAGTTACTATTTTAATTTAAGTTTTTTACTTAGTTTCAGAAATATTATTGTTTACTATATGTTATCTTGATTTTAAACTTGCTGGTTGGTCTGTAATTGTCGATTGTAAAAGTTCGCTACTTTTTTTTTATATTGTTATAGGCTTGCGTTTGACTGCAACTCACTGATGCGGCCTAAGGTGGAGCACGCTTGCCTAGAATAAACCGGTTCACTCGTACCTTGAAGATACCCAGATTATATGTATCGGGGAATAGAGAGGCGGGCAGTGAATTCCACAGTCTGGCAGTTCGCACAATAAATGTGGAAGCAAAGCGCTTGGTTCGAGACCGTGGAACTTCAACCGTATAGCGGTGACGCTTCGCCGTATCCCTTCTCGTCCAGTGATGGAATGGGGATGGGGGATGGGGGAACTTTCTATGTATTTTACCTAAGATCGAATGTATATAGAAGCTGCTAGCTAACCCAAATCCATACTAATATTATAAATGCGAAAGTAACTCTGTCTGTTACGCTTTCACGATGAAATGGCTGAACCGATTTTAATGAAATTTGGTATGAAAATTACTTGAACCCTGGGAAAGGACATAGGCTACTTTTTAATTAGCGACTTCATTTGCATCCACTATAACCGACATTCACGCGGACGAAGTCGCGAGCAAAAGCTAGTAATAAATAAATAAATTTGTGTCTCAATTTGTCAAAAATGACCCTATTTACCAAAGACAGGGATTGTTATTTACCCATATTTTTGACATGGTTTTGAAATTGATTGTCGCTGAGATGAGGTACCGACATGATTTTTTTATGTTTTAACCGACTTCAAAAACAAAGGAGGTTATCAATTTTACACTTATGTGTGTAATATTATTGAGATTTCTGTAATATATTCACATAAGATACTTTATTAGGACTTCCAAAAAAATGTATATAAAAAAATAGATGTACGTTTGTATGTAGGTACCTACTTATATTTTTTTTTTTGTAAAAAAGTTGAAATTAGTAGAATATTAGCGTTCTAGACAGAACAGACTGTAATACCTTTTTGGAAAAATTTATTAAATCAACTTTCAGCAGTTGCACTTGCAACAATTTGACCAGCTTGGAAGATTATAATGACATGATTATTTCCTTGAGTAAGACTTAAATTTACGTGAGCGAAGCCGCCAGCACAGCTAGTAATACATATAAGTGTAAAATTGCCAATCCGTCTTGTGCAAGCATGGTCAGCAATGCTTGTGCCGTTTCTGTCTCAATAAGACTTTGCCCTGCCTCCGACAGTTACGTCCTAATCTGAGGATCAAACACACACGGGGTAAAATTACCCTTAGTGTAAAATTACTTAGTATTTACACGGTTGGCGCAGTGGCTGAGCGATCGACTGCTGCGCAGCGTGTTGCGGGTTCGATTCCCGCCCAGGGTAAACATTGGTGTGATGAGCACTTGTGTTTGCTTTGTGTCTGGGTGTTGTTTATCTATATATGTATGTATTTACAAAAAAAAAATGTATTTGTGTATGTATATCAGCTGTCTGACACCCATAGTACAGGGTCTCCCTAGTTTGGGGTCAGATGGCCGTGTGTGAAAATCTCCCCACATATTATTATTATTATTATTATTATTTTAAAAGATTGTACTTTTGTTTGCCCTTACATTTTTTTACGGCTCCATAATAAAGGCTGGTAAACCAGCTGAAAACCTCCTTTTGAAAGTCGACTGCGAGATAACTATTTTGTATCTTAATTAGATACAAAATAGTTAAATTAATAATTGTAGAGAAGAAAAATAATTTTACTTAGGTACTTAGATTTTATAAGCTTAGTGTCAAAATTGTGCACTCCAGCACGCGTAGCATGACCACGCTATGTCTACGGAAGAATAGACATATTGACAGCAAGAATAGACAAGTCAGTACAGTTTGTCTATTCTTCCTGTCAGTATGTCTTCTTCCGTAGACATAGCGTGGTCATGCTACGCGTGCTGAACTATTTGCACTAGATGGCAAGTATTTTTTTCGGAATGGCATCTCGCAGACGACTTTCAACAGGAGGTTTTCGGCTGCTTTACCGGCCTTTATTATGGTGCCTTAAAAAAATTGAAGGGTATAAAACTTTTAAAGTAAGTATTTTCACACTAAGGGCACCCCGTGTGGGTTTGGTCCTCAGATTAGGAACATCGGGATCAGAAGAGACAGATCATCTCTTGATGAGGAGGCGCTTGGCTAAGTTAAAGCCGTCCGGTTCATGGTTAAACTACGCTTGCCGCGGACGGCCCCCGAGTGGGTGATAATCCATTTCATACGAAGCCAGGCCGTCGGAGCCTCCGTGCCTCGGAAAAATTTAAAGCCGTTGGTCTCAGCTGTGGTTTGTAAGTCTTCGACAGTATACAGGGTAATTGAAAAAATACCCAAAACCACTTAATCCTTACTTTGTATCATCTCCCTGAACAAGTTTTGTTCTACGACTTTTCAAAATTCGAAACAATTTTTTTCCATACAAAAAATATAAATACCTACACTTTAAATTTTGCGTAATATATTTTTTCTGACACGGCCGACGAAAGGCCTGCAATCAGCTGTGCCTGTACATTTGCCTACCTACTACCTACATCATATTCGCTATCATATGGGTGCACGCGCGTAGTACTTAAGTATACGTAAATTATACAGACTTCAAATAAACGAAAACAAATTTTTGGCTACGTTATTTAGATGAGGTCAAAGTCGTAGAACAAATGTTATTCAGGGTGATGATACGAAGTCCAGATTAAGGGTTTTAGGTATTTTTTAAATTTCCCTGTATATGACAACCAGTCTTACCAAGGGGTATCGTGTTACCCAGTAACTGGATTGTAGGGGTCAGATTGGCAGTCCATTGGCAGTTCCAGGCTGGAAATCAACCCTACCATAGTTGGAAAAAGACTAGCTAGATGATGATAACCCTAAATCAGTCAAAGACAAATAATTTATTTCAATTAGACCATTATAAGGCACTTTTGAAACGTCAAATGAGAAAAAAATTGTTTCTAGTCCAGAAAGGCTTTTGCCCTGCACTGGGACAAACCTAAACTGGTATTATACTTCGTTATAATTATTTTTTACTTTTCATAGTGTAGGTACTTTTATTTTTGTTGTACTCGTGATTTATGTCAGTAAAACGCCCACAGTTTATGATGAATCGCAACGTTTGTTCTTGGAATTTTAAACCATAAGCTGACGCCTACATGTTTTAAAATGTCACGGCTAAATAATAATACCAATTTGCTGATTAAAAATATACAACATTGTCGTAACTGAAACGTCCCTGTTAATAGATGACTCATTTTCTGAATTTTATGGTAATTATTTAAGGGGAAGTGGAAGACGGTGAATTCCGAGTTCTCATGCATCGGTGGTCGGAAAACTAATTTTTTTTAAGTACCTACATTAGACTGCTTTTGTTTCTAAGATTCCAACACCTACCCGAAACCTTTCTCGCCTCGCCCGTCGTCTCGCGTAACCGTCTTTGTTACCCGAAATAAATGATAATATATTTTTTTTTTTTTTTTTACTATAAAATAGGCTTGCGTTTGACCGCTATTCACCTGATCGTAAGTGATAATGCGGCCTAAGTTGGAACACGCTTGCCTAAGATGAACCGGTTCACTCGTGTCTTAAAGATACCCAGAATATACTTATCAGGGAACAGAGAGGCGGGCAGGGAATTCCACAGTCTGGCAGTTCGAACAATAAATGTGGAGTCAAAGCGCTTGGTTCGAGACCGTGAAACTTCAACCATATAGCGGTGACGCTTCGCCGTATCTCTGCTCGTCCGATGATTGGAACGGAATTAAATTGTGCAATTCCAAACCACACTCTCCGAAATGTACCCGATAAAAGACCGAAAGGCTAGCAACGGTGCGGCGATGTTCAAGGCTCTGGAGCTTAGCTCATTATTGTTACAATATTTTTCTAGAGTGGAGACCGCGTTTGGGCAAACCGACGATTTGAAGAAGGTGGCTGACAGCGAATGGATGCGAACCGCCCAAGACCGGGTTGGTTGGCGATTTTATGGGAGGCCTACGTTCAGCAGTGGAACGGCAATAGGCTGAGATGATGATGATGATAAATTATCTATTATTATGATAAAGTAAAATACAGATTTAAATGCAAACATAGATCATCACTACATAATTTTAGCGTTAAACGTATTTAGAACATTGCTGCATTCCTTTCAAATTGTTCGCGTTTGTAAATCGTGAGCAAAAGCTATTTAGTCATAACTCATAAGGTCTCAGGTTTTCTAACGATGTGTCCCTTCACCGACGTCAGTGATCAAATAAACTTGGAAAGTATGTATATATGAATAATTACAAAAGTAACATTGGTACTTCCCTGGATTCGCTTTTCGCTTTCGCACTTAATAGATTACTCTGGCTCACACACTATTCATTGTTTGTTGGAATAGAAGAAGTAGTCGTCTACTGTATTATTAATTATAAATATGTGAACACTGTGTGTACATAACTTAGCTGTCATTTCTTAACTGGTGATACTTTACATACCATAATATAGTGATTTTTATACAAGGTACACCGTATTCACATAACATAAATTATTGTATTGTAAATGAAAATATTGTAAACATCCTTTTTTAAAAGAGTATGTATGGAGTTTCTTGCCCATTCTTCTCCATACGAAACTACCATTTGGAATGGGCAACTGGATTCAAATTTTACAATATGACGTTCAAAAGTGCCTTTTAATGGTCTAATTGAAATAAACGATAATAAATAAAAAAAAAAATAATAATCACACCAGTAACTTCATGCAAAAGAAAATGGTGCGCCATCGCCACCACAAAAATATTACATTAAAAAAAAATCAAGAAAGTGGTTAAAAGAACCCGTTCAAAGTAATAAGTAGTTCAATAACCTGTCGAATATTTCAAGTCTTCTAAAAATAAATTCAATTTCAGGGAACAAATAAATCCTCACGTACAAAACTGCCACGTATTCGCTGCTGGTTTTAAATAAAAATAACATTAATCCCGGACGGTGGTGCACTGTTGTTTTGCGGACGACGGCCCGGACAGCTGGTGTCCGGACGGCGAATTTAACGTGAATAGAGAAGGTTTTATTGTTTGCACATTAATTATTTTTGCGGTTACATATCTAATCCTACCTTTTTTGGTAATTAATGTGCAATGAGGATGCTATAAATACATGGATTTTTACTTTGATTATTTACATGTCTAGATAGAGAGTCTGAGCGTTATTAGATTTTAGCAAATACTCGATGAGTGAGTGAGTGAGATTTGCAGCCGGATCTTAGACTATAACGTCATGATCAACATTGCTACATTCTAAACAGTTAAATGATTGCCACTGAGAAATGTTTTGTCTCTCTATGGTATTACTAAAAGCAAGTCGGCTATCTCAGCGGCAATAATTTAACTTTTTAGAATGTATATAAAGGCAATGTTGAGCATGACGGCAATATTACAGCATTTTACGGTACAGGTGACGAGTATTAAAATACACTTAATATAGCCGAAAGTGCAAAGTCACGGAGGTTAAGGAGATATTAAAAATATTCTTACTAAACTTGATTTAACCCCACGACCCCTGTACTGTTGGATGCACCCGTATGCACAATGTTTTGTTGCATAACATTACGCGCTTTAATAAACAACAATGATTCAGACCAAAAATAAAAGCCGTTTCCCAGTCATATTTTGTGTTACTCAGTTCCGGATTTTGGCAGGCCGCATCGCGCGAAGAACCGATAACCGATAGGGAAAGGTTCTCGAGTGGCGACCACGAATCGGAAGAAGCAGAGTTAGTAGGCTTCTCACCATATGGACCGACGACATCGTCAAGGTCGCGGGCAACCGGTGGATGCAAGCGGCAGGTTGCCGCTCGTTGTGGCGTTCTATGGGGGAGGCCTTTGTTCAACAGTGGACGTCTTTCGGCTAATGATGATGATGATTATTTTACTTAATTTTATAAGCTGTACACGTAGTTATACGGCTAAGTAATGTATTTTTTACACCCCATATAATACCACATCCACACAGTATTAGATTTTTCAAAGCTCACTTTCACATATTTCAAAAAGGTGCAAACCTTATTTTAATCCTCTACTGTTTCCAATTTTTGTATCGAGGAGGGATTACGAAAAATATATATTTTATAAACAATACGTCTTTGACGTTTATTGGATTTTTTATTACTTTTTAATAGGTTTTAGTTCACAATGTGGACATAAGTAAATGGAAAAATGTATTCTGTGATTTTCAATTTGCATACTAAATTGATGAACAACGAAAAAATCTTGGATCTCTTCAGTCTAGTCGTGGAAATTCATGTGTGGCTGGGAATAGAAATAATTGCTTTATGTTTGGAGAGGTTGCAACTCTGTTTGATTCTTGAAACATGACGATGACGATGTTTTTGGTGTCATCTTAAAAACTGCTACCGATAGCATTAGGGGGAGGCAGCATTATGGTCTTAATCTGTCAAAACACCTATAATTTACCTATGTTTTGCACAGATCTTTGACTGTTGCTGAGATGAAATTGCGATGTAGGCACGAATGGATTCTGAGT
Source organism: Charanyca ferruginea (assembly GCA_947361185.1). NCBI lineage: Eukaryota > Metazoa > Arthropoda > Insecta > Lepidoptera > Noctuidae > Charanyca > Charanyca ferruginea. The sequence goes on along the minus strand of OX376059.1, from coordinate 22,885,652 downwards.
GTAAAAATAATAGATATTATACAGAACAGTACACAACGGTACGCAACAAAAAGGCATTATAGACGTTTGCAAAAAGGCTACCAGACTCAAATGGGATACGGTGGGTCACGTCAGTCGCATGCACAGCGACCTCTGAGCAAAAGTCTTCACGTAATGGGTACTTGAAAATCATTGAGTCATCGAGGTCTGCGCAAAAATGGGTAGTGAGATTACCTAGACAACTTGAGGGAAGGTTTGAGTCGACGCATGGAAAGAATACTTATAAATATTTGGGGAGGCCTTAGCCTCGGGGATGTTTGCCCAATCGCGAACAGATGGCTTCCATGCCATTATCAGGAAAAAACGTGGCGTCGCTTGTGAGGAGAATTCGGGGGAGTAGCAACAGCATCCTGAAAGTCGTGGCTGATGACCCGAGAGCTCCTGTGCTGAGGCATCTCATGCGGAATCATTGTCAGCATGACATGTCTCGTAAGTACATGACTCACTAACGTGTTATTTATTCTTTACTAATCCTAGTGTGTAAGTTGTAGTATTTAAGGTGTGTACTAACAAAAATTGGTTCCTATGTTGTCCCGAATAAAAGCAATTTATTATTATTTACCCAGCAGTTTGATATTATAGGCCAACCAATTTTTGGTTAAGAACAGCCTACCATTATTTGAAGGTTTCGAAAACACGAAATTGCGTGTTAAGATTACGCCGGTATCACCTTCAATAAAATAGCAATCTTTAGTCAATAAATACACATTTTAGGGTACCGTATGTCCGAATGGAACAACTGAACCCTTATAGGATCACTCTGTGTATCCGTTTATTTTCTCCGAATCTACTGGATATAGTAATATAGTAGGTATACATTCTGTCAAGAAAGTACCGGGAATGAATCATTTAAAAAGCTCATATAAAGGAATTATCTAAATTCTTTTAGACGCTTAGTTGGCACTACTGTCCTCTTTACTCACGCGGAGTTCGATTTTTACTATAGTTAAAAATATCGAACAAATAATTCGTCTTAAATATTGCATTGCAAATAGAATTTCGTGTGCAGAAGCACTGAAAATGTTACATAAGTCTTTCAGTAAAACGATATTTATCAAATACACGTGCCTATGAGTGGTACAATGCATTTCAAAGCGCACCAGACTGCGCTCGAGTACGGTCATGTTTGCGTTGCAGTTACCGGATATTAATTCGCGTTTCGCGCGGCTGTAGCCGCTGCCGCTTTTTGTCGCTATGGGTTCCCAACCACTCATAGTCAACAAGTTGTTGGCATTCGTAAAACATGCCGTCGATTATATGGATTAGCTGAGCATTCTGCAAATATGAAGGTCCCAGTACAAGGAAAAGGAAGTAAGCAGTGCCAAGCTGCTGTTGTTCCAGACCCTTGAGAAAGTTGACCAGATGCCGCCGGAGGGATGGAAACGCAAAAAGCGTCCAGGATATCATCAGCCTGCTGAAGGAGGTTAACCCTGGTCATTTACCCAACTTCGTGGCGAAGGACCTGCACAAGCTGCCCCCCGTCACGTTCGATCATGTCGACGTCACCAGGATGTTAAAACACATAACGTCCCTGAATACGAGCCTAGCCAAGCTACAGTCACGGTTGGAGACGTCAGAGAAGACCACTAGGGACCACTAGAGGAGCTACGTGCCGAAGTGGTGTTGCTGCGCAGCGCGGCTTCTGTAAGTAGGTCACCGGGTAAGTGCCTACGCAGCAATTGTCGCAACCAGCGAACCCGCTGCGTCACAGAACAAGCGACGAAGAGAAATAGGGCCAAGCAGAGCCATAATGAAAGTGCACGTATAGATCTGCAACAACATGGACCTGAAAAGGTCACGAACGACAATAAAGTCACAACAAGTGTGGGACCGCACCGACCGGACCGAACCACCTGCTGCGTCCTGCTGTTCCAGTGACCCTGCTGTATGTGTCTCAACTGCACTACTCTACAAAGGTTGAGGAGGTTGTCGAGTAAATCCGAATTAAGTCGAATTTTACTCTGAGGGACGAGCGGTTGACCTCGAGCCATAATGTGAACTTCAACCCTGCCCTGTTGTAACTCCTTTGTGGTAAGAGTACCAACTGAACATCTGTCGACCTTTACGAAGGAGAAATTTTGGCCAAAAGGTGTTGTGTTCCGGCGCTTCCGAGGCCGGTTACCTGCTGACATCGCGCGACACACGACGCCAACTTTACGTGTGAAATAGGATATATTTAATTATAGCTGATAAGGTTTAAATATGTATTAGTTTGTTATTGTTTAAGATTATTTTGTGTATTTTATCTATGGGCCACAGTTGCCTGATAATAAATTTATTATTATTTTTGTTGTTATTATTATTTAAATGTGGTCGAGATGTGGTGTAAGATTGGCCTCGTTCTGGTCGGCCATCAACGTCTTTCACTGAACGAACATAAAGGAAATGGTGACTGAAAATCGTCGTTTTAGTCTAGAAGAGATAGCTGCTAAAATTTCTGTAACTCAAAAATCAATTCGTACCGTTTTTCAATTCAATACAAGCAATTGTTTGGGCATGAAATGCGTTGTGACAGTACCAAAAGATTAAAATCGTCTGCAAAATCTCAATCGCGTAAACGTTGCTGAACATGTAAGTTAGAAAGAGTCAATTCCTACCCCATATTAATAAAACGCATAGTTACTGGTGACGAGACGTGGGTTTAAGAGTTTGACATGCAAAGCAGTCAACAAGAATCGGAATGGCGCTTTCTAATTGAAAAAAGGTGACGTAAAAGAAAATTCGTGACAACTACTGAAGTTGATTCCAAAAAATACGCCTAAAAATGTTTTGATTATTGGGTTATTCTTTTTTTTATACAAATTTGGTATACATAATTTTGAACTAACTAACATTTGCAGTTAAAAAGAAGAAGAAAGAAAGAAGTATGTTGGGACTAAGGTTAAAAGACAAATGGAAAGCTACAACAATTTGGAGCATAACCAAAGTAGCGGAAGTTAAAGTAAAAACACGAACCTTGAAATTGAAATGGACTGGTCACATGATGAGATCAAAAACAGGAAAGTGGACCAAAAAAGTAACAGAATGGTCCCCGCGGGACAGAAAAAGACGTAGAAAAAAGATGGGAAGACGATCTGCCCAAATGTTGTAGAAGGACAGCAATGGACAGGCAAAGGTAGAGGGAACTTGAGGAGGCCAATATTGCAAGACAGCCTGATCTGTTAACTGATTTTATATATTAAGTTATATACATACAGAAAAACAGAAATATGTATAGTTAGGTATAGTATAGTTAGTACCTATAGTTTTATTAGATTACAAATTGTGCAAAGGACAGAGTAAATAAAGGCTATTTTAATTTTTAATTAATTAATTTATTTAACATTTGCAGTTTTTCAAATTCAAATTCAAATTCAAATTATTTATTTGTAAACATAGGTACATACAGGTAATAAGATTTATTTTTAGTGTTAGAATCACTATGTTCAGCCTAATAGGCATACAAATTTTTGGATACATTTATATAATTATACATTATTATTATAATACTAATTTTAAATTATTATTTATATGCATTGATAAATTAAAATTATTCAGTTATATATTATAATATTAATACCATTTGAACGAATTGAACTTAAATAAATCGGACATTTGACTCACTCAACGACTTAACTAATTATTATTTATTAAAATTGTCTGTTAAAAGTTCACCAATAGAATAGTACGCTTTATTAATCATAAAGTCTGTTAACATTCTTTTAAATTTATTAACATCTTTCTCAGCTCTTATATTCTTGGGTATCATATTATAAATTTTTGGGGCCATTCCCAGAAAGCTTTTTGCGTATAATGCTGTTTTATGAGGCCTAACGCGAATTTTGTCCCGGTGACGTTTACTAGTCAGGGTTTCAAATAAACCGAAGTGTTTTTTAACGAACATTGCTACTTCAAACGCGTATAGAGAATTTTACGGCTGAAACCAATTACCTACCTTCACTGAAATGTAGATCACTACTGCTGGAAGACCATATGTTTCTATCTGTTTCTATATTTATGTTTGATCGGTATCTCACATTCATCAATAACGGTTAATCTATGTGACGGAAACAATAGATGGGGGTGGCCCTCCCGTGCGTTTCGTTACAACCAACATCATCATAAACAACGTGATTTTTATAAAAAACTTTTGTATGTTTAAAGTATTAAATTACTGGATGTAGTTATAGTTTACATAAAATATAAAACTCTGCGAGTAACTCGACAAGATTTGACAAGATTTTACTACATTTTGCTAAATAAAGCGTTAAGGCTAGAGAGTAGGAATTAAACGTACCTAATTGACAATTTAAAACTCAAAAAATATTTTTTTTCTAAATATTTCGTTGAGTAAATAACTTGCTATTGATTTATTTAAATGGAATCTATATGTAAAATCATTACAAGTTAATTTGCTCATATGATCGATACGGTTTTTATTGCTTGTTATTGGTTCTATGTTATAGGACCTCAAAAGCAATTTCCTTGTGGGATAACTCTGGTACCATTTCAAAATCAGTACTTTAACTTGAGTAGGACAGGTTTCATGAGATTATAAATAAAGTTTATTTTAAAAGCAAACCATTTATTCCTAGAATTCGGCGGATCAACAAGTCTGTTACCATTAGTTACCACCCTATCAAACAAATAATTGTCAACACGTCATTGGGATTGGGACACATACTTTGGCTTTTTCATTCAAATAGTTAACTGTAGTAAGCCACAGACCCTCTCATCGATAGATATCGTGTGCCGGTAAGATTTCTTACTCTCTAACAAATAATTGGGACACTATAACCACAGACAGATAGGTTTTTCTATTACCAGTATGTCAAAATTGGGGATAGAATAGGTAATTGGGTTTGGCCGTTAGTGTATCGTAGTTCATGTTTTTCAACTACAATGTTAAGTTTGTTCTTTGGTTATTTTGTACGTAGTATAAAATATTGTAGGTACGTTTCTTTTTTATATTCCAATAGGCTTGCGTTTGGCCTCAACTCACCTGATCTTAAGTGATGATGCGGAGCATGCTTGCATAGGATGAACCGGTACACTAGTGCCTTGAAAATACCCAGATTATACTTATACGAGTACGTTGGTACAGAACCCTAGGTGTGCGAGCCCAATTTGCACTTGGCCGGTTTTCTATGATACAACCCTAGTTCAAAACTATGAATTCTGTCTTAAAACGAAATAGACAAGGCTATAAATATAAAAAAGCTACTGACACCTGTCTAGACGAGTTTTTCAGTACAACTACAAAATATTCATAGAGAAAGCAGTGTGTGTTTATGTATTTATAGCTTTATTTATAGTCTGGTATCTTTTTGATATTTAATGAATATTTTGATATACCTGCCCTGTTCAAAAGAGATGGTTTCAAAATATATTTTTACTGGAAAAAGAAAATCTTAATACGATCAGTTCAACCAACATCAGGTTGGTTGAACTGATCGTGTGCTTTCAGCATGTTGGCAATTTTAGATGTCAGTGGCTCTGTTCTGTTTATTGTTTTGTATTGCCACCGAATTTCGAAACTAAAGTCATGTGTGTTCTGTGCTAAATTTATTTATCACTTTTCAGTTTTTAAAGGCTTGTCTTTTTTGTAAAAAAGCTTTTTATTTTTCGCTTTTTAGTAAAAGTACTCAAAATATTGGAGAAAGAAAAACGTCATCTATAATGCTCAGATTATGAAACAAAAGGTAACTAGACCGCGTGGAAGACTGAAAGTGAAGCCAAAAAAGCAAATACAAATTCAGTAGCGAATACCTACAACGCGCTTCGTGGTGTACTGACACGAGTCAGTATAGCACGAAACGCCGCATCGTTACAAAAAAACAAGTTGAAATACAAATACAAATTCAAAAGCGAATACAATCATGAGATTTTAGGTAATTGCTATTTGTGATAGTTATGTATTGTATACGATATCTAAATTTGAAGTTTCACTGCTGCCGTCACGACCCGACACCTTGTGACATTCTGACGCGATTATGATTTTGAAAGTTCGAAGTTATAATACATTATTGCGATATTCATTATATGGGATCACCCCTGAAGATACGCTATCCATAAAAAAAGAATTTTCAAGGGAGAAAAAATACACAAAAAAAATACACTGTGGCACTCGGGGACTGCCGCGGTAAAGCTATTGCATAGCATTTTTGACTTTGACATTTCAATTTTTACTTTGACTTTTGACTTTGACTTTGACTTTGACTTTGCCTTTTGACTTTGACCTTTAACTTTTGACTTTGACTTTGACTTTGACTTTTGACTTTGACTTTAAACTTTGTCAAAGTCAAAAGTCATATTATATATTACGTTTCTTTTTTTTTTTTTTTTTTTCTGAATGGCATCTCGCAGTTCAACCTGAGGGTTGGTTACTGCTTAACCGGACAATCCTGTGGTGCCTTAAAAGTGACTTTTAGGGCCTCCAGCCAGGGCAAAAACTTATAAACTAAGTGACTACGCTAAGGGCACCCCCTGTGGGGTACGAGCCTCGGCTTAGGTCGCCACTGAGAGAGGGCAGCAAAGGGACAGGCTGGATCGGGTCTCCATTAATTAGGGGCTATTTTAAAGCTAAGGGCACAGCAACGCGGGCTGGCGCTAGCAAGGGTCGGGGGGCGGGGGGGGCGTTACGGAGTCGTCGCGAGGGACCTCGGCGGCGAGGTCGGAATGACGGTAATTTGTGTCTGTGTTTAACTAATGTGCTAGTGGCCCTATTTCTTTCTTGAAGGAGGGTAATAGCGTCATCTGGATCGGACAGGGTATGACGTGGACGACGGGTCCTGCTAATACGGGAAGGGGTATATCGGGCGGCCGCTACGACGAGCGGGTTGCGGTGTTTCTCCGCTTGATCGAAGAAGCGCTTGCAAGCGATTAAATATACCATATACATACTCGTTAAGCGAACGCTCGGCCGAGCTACATGGTAGGCGGAGTGGGGGGTGTCAGGTTTTATTTTCGTTACGGAATTTCTTGATTCGGTCGCCGCGCTCAAAGCCCGCGATAAAAGCTATGCAATAGCTAAAAAAACTTACAATCGAATTGAGAACCTCCTTCTTTTATGAAATCGGTTGAAAACAACATTGGAACATTAATTTTCAAATTGATTCGACGTGGGACTGTTATTTGTGTAAATAAATATTACAAAAAGCCTTTTAAAGACTCCCGTAAGGCATCAGTAATAAAAATCGTTTGTTCAAATATTTCAAGACATTTTGTCATCAATATTATCAGTAAAAGTGTCAGTCATTTTGACCTGTTGGTACCTCTGACACGTGTAGGGACATAAATAGGTCAGTCATATTCTCACCAACCCTCTAACGTTACCTCAAATTATTTTGTATAGAATTAGGAGTTAAGGTAGCTGTCAGGTTCCATTTGCCTGCAATTAGAATGATTAAGGGTGTATAGGCCCAGGTAGAAGGAAGGCAAGTGGACTGTATTATAAAGAGGTTTATTCGGTGGTTTACAATAATATAGAAACGTTAGTACCAGTTAATTGGTTTACAGGTAAAAATATTCATCTTTCTACTATACTAACAATTTTACTTATTTTATTTTTTTATCTTTAGTACATAGGTACCAGGGATACCTACGTACTCTAGATAAGAAAATGGAATAAAATAAAATATTGTGAGTGTAAAAGATGAATATTTTTGCCTGTAAACCAATTAGCTTGTTCGACTGTACTTAAATCAAAAATATGTCTGTGCGCGGTCGTGTCGGACGATGCAGTGACCAGATGCTCATCGCTCCTGGTCCCCGCGCTGTGCCGCGTCACTCGTTGCTAACGTCGTTGTGTGTTCCTTGTATTTGTATGTATTTGTGTGAACAAAGGGTTACTTACAATGTTCTGGCCAAAATAATACATGCAGTGTTATAAATAACAATACCAGCCAAATAGGCTGGTATTGTTCCACTGCAGGTCAAAGCTAGGCCTCTTCTCTTATGCTACCACTTCACATGGCGTATTTGTGCAAATATTCGCCTCACTTGGGTAATACAAAATAGACTGTATTTCAATAAACATAGCGTACACTGTGTATTATCCAAGTAAGGCGAATATTTGTACAAATATGCCATGTGAAGTGCCGGCATTACAGAATAGGCACCAGCAGATCACCACGCTTGCTCAAAGCAGATTGGCGATTTCAGACTTAGTTTTGACATAAATTCTTTAAAATTGCAAGGCAAGTAAAAAAAAACTGGCCAAGTGCGAGTCGGACTCGTGCACGAAGGGTTCCGTACCATTATCTACAACATTAGACATCGAGCAAAAAACAGCAAAAATCACGTTTGTTGTATGGGAGCCCCCCTTAAATATTTATTTTATTTTGTTTTTAGTATTTGTTGTTATAGCTGCAACAGAAATACATAATTTACGAAAATTTCAACTGTCTAGCTATCGCGGTTCTTGAGATACAGCCTGGTGACAGACGGACGGACAGACAGCGAAGTCTTAGTAATAGGGTTCCGTTTTTACCCTTTGGGTACTGAACCCTAAAAACTAATGATAACAAAATCGGGGGGTACCGCTTGGTGTTGCAACTTCATAATAAGAATTATCTATCATCCCTACCCTAAATTCAATCGCCTACAGCATTGGATAGCTAAAGGATCAAAGAATTCATTACACCAAAAATGAGGACTGTGATGCATAGCACGCGTTGGAGGGGGTAAGTCCAAGTTTCCCCACGATTTTTCTTTCTCCAATGTTGGTAATGTCCAAGATAAATTCAGAAAGTAATCGAATTGAAAAGCCAGGGCGGTACTTCCTTGTGTCTGATTGCGAACTGGGCTGGGACGAAATTCGACAGGCAGTGCTATCCTGAATAAATTTGGCGATTCTTTGGTGGAGTGAGTTTGAAGTAAAATAATAAAGAAAAAAACAAATCAAGTATCTTGACTTGGCTCGCGAGGTTGTCGACATGTGGGATGTGAATACAGCAGTCATTGTGCCGATAATCGTTACGGCTAATGGAATAATTTCCAAGAGCCTCGACCAACATCTGAGGAGGCTCTCGTTGGGCAGCTGGATCAAGGGTTTGATATAGAAAGCGGTCCTCCTGGACACGGCGCGTATTGTTAGGAGATTCCTCTCTCAGGAGCCCTGACCACCGGTATATTTTTAAATGTTTTTATATATTATTTTACTAATATTTAAAAATATAAAACAATATGTGCATAAAATTAATAAATGAGAATAATAATTATTTATTTCTCACCACAATATAGGTACATTAAAGAGGTATCAATTCAAAATACATTATAAAACTATTATTATACTGTGGGAGACTGGTGCCGAAACTAGACGTGAGGTCTGTATTTCAGGACACCAGGTCTCCACCCCTTGGGGAAATTTACATTTTATAATCATGTACCTACTCGTACAATGGAAAGTGCTGGAATTTACAACAAACCTATTTTCAATTAATGGTGCATGGTGTTAGTATGGTTAGAAGGTGTTTGGGTGAATGTGTATCTGTAGGTGAGTAAAGGTGTATGTGTGGGTGATCTGTGTGTTGTGTGTGAAATGTCAATGTCTAACATCGGTGGGATGAATCACTTAACCATATTTCACTGAGGGAAATTTATACGGAATAGACCAGCTGTTCCTCATGTATCATTGAATCTGTACTAATAAATATTATAAAATTGATGAGTTTGCTTGTTTGTTTGTTTGAACGTGTAATAGTACGGAACTCTAGCCTGATTTTGAAAATACTTTTGGAAAAAAAAGTTACGTTACTATATCTTAGAGAGGGCCTATCATCATCGTCATCATCATTTAAGCCGAAAGACGACCACTGCTGGACATAGGCCTCCCCCAAGAAATGGGGGGGGTTTGCCATAATTGCCACGCTTGGCAGGTGGGTTGGCGATCGCAGTATGGTTGCTACAAAGGCACAGAGACCGCTGCTGCCCATTCTCTAGAGGGCCTATATTTTATTACAAATAAATAGGGATAAGTAAGATAAAGAACAAAGTCACTGGCCAAGTATTGGAGAAAAACAATATTTGCAAATTGTGTTTTGTCCCTGACACTTGTGTTAAGTGACAGACGTGTGATGAAATTACTAATCCCACCAAAAACATTTTCATGTATAATGCTGCCAAGACGAGAGCAAACGGCTTGGCCATTTCGCTATCGTTATATGGGCGTAAGGTGAAAAATGTATTCACTGTTCATTACACAGATATAGATAGACCTAGTTAACGCAAGAGCAACTACTTCGCGTGCCCATTTTCGTGCCTAACTAACGATAAAAAATCGTAAGTAAAAAAATAAAGTAAACGCTTCCTTCCATCGGTAAGTCATTTTTTGATTAATATTATGCGTAATTAATTTAAAAAACAACTTTTTTTTTCTAATACTCTCAGTAGTACCTGGTAATACCAATTTTAGGAAAAACAAAACATTCGTATTACATTGTGACGTCCAAAAAATGGCACGCTTGGTTTTCATACAGATCGTGATACTTGCGTTATCTAGGTCTATCTATATCTGTGGTTTATTACTTTTCTGTTAAACAATAGTTCTTGTAGTAACGAAACAGCCAAGTAGCCACATACATATTTTGACCTAAGTGTAGAGTTTGTGAAGTAAGGGCTAGTAAAGTAGAGATTATGCCTAGAGATCTGATAACTGTTTGACAGTGCGAGCCATTTGCTCTCGTGTTGGCAGCATTCTTCATGAACGTGTTAAAAAAAAAATGAAAGAGCTTCGAGAAAAGGTAGGTAGTGCCCTCTAGCGCTTCGCTTGGCTCGTCTTGGCGGGGGCACTACCGTGGGCCCAGATGTATCCTCAAAAGCAACCAACGATAACATTATTTTAATCACGTCTCAAAATTATTTAATTTTAATTATAAAGTTTGTGGAATTAGTTGTTATTCCAAAGTGTTTGTCGTTGGAAGTTCCCAGACAAGTTTTAATGGCATTACTGCAAGTATTTGTGTAAAAAACACTTAATTTACATTCTAACTTTATGATCCTCTTAGAGGGACTTTACAGAAACTCCTTTCTTCGAGTCCAATTATATTGTGAACAAGGGTCGCGAACTTTTTGACATTAGAAATTAAAAGAGAGAAAGGGGATTTTTTTCTGAAAATGTATTTTTATTAATTTACAAATCTACATTCTAAAATTTTGGAATTACTCTGATTTTTTTTTCAAACTTGTAGGTCTACTTACATGTTTTTTCGTTCTACCATTTTTGCCAATGCTCCTTTATAAAGCAAATGTAAAATAATCACCTCGCCGAATTACTTTTCAAACTCACTTGTAAAGTTCAAATTTTCTACTTAAGTTTTTATTTCCCTCATTGTGCAATAAAATTCCCGATGTACTTTTGGAAGACCAATTTTCAAGTCACAAAACCCATTTAAAAAGTCCAAATGATTGGACTCCAAAGCCTTCAAAGTTTACACTCATCTTAACTTGTAAATGACATTTAAGATTAATCAAAACTTTTCGGTAGACGAGTTACCAATTAAAATTGCTACGAATCTCGTAGAGCATTCGTAGCACGCGTAGCCGATTGAATTCGTAGCACGTAGGCGTTGTAGTTCGCATACAAATTGTCGTAGGCACTATTTTTACACGAAACTAGATGCTCTGTGAATTTATCGCATAATTATAAACTCGAACTTTTTCTGTCTTTTTATTTTAGGTATTTTTTCAAGTGATCTTCATTTGAATTATTTTTTATGTGTTATAAATCATTAATTACGTGACTACAACTGCCTTTGTGTTGCGACACTAATAAAGTTGAAGCTATTTTTTTTGTTAGTCTGTTCTGTCCCACTCCTGGGCAAAGGCCTACCTCCATGTCCTCCATCATTCGCGATTCTGAGCTTCATCCCTCCAGATTTGAAGGAATCCGTCCACTTCATACCGCCATTTCTTTTCGTGGTCTGCTGCGATACCGTCTTACTGTCTCAAGAATCCTGTCTTACCTGAGTAAACAGTTTGTCCGGCACGCGGCAGACATGTCCTGCCATTTAAGTAGGCCAGCCTTTTATTTAAATTAAACCGTTAAAGTTACTTTTGAACATCATTTATAGAAAAAAATAATACATTAGTTGCCTCTGACGATGATTACGACCCGGCCGGCCCTTGGTGGAGACCTATAATAATAATATTTTGTTTATTTATGGCAACTAGGCTCAAATGTTAGTAACATAGCACTTAAAACTATTGTTAGTAAACAAAACAAAAAAAGAGAATGGCACGGTTAGGTGGGGTCTTCTGACCAGTACATCCACAGCATGCGACAACCAAAGTGGATCATACTTCTCTATTAACATAATTAGGAATCCGTTAGAACTAGTCCGCGCTCTTTACAGGATGGAATTAAATTAAAAACCATCTATGGCTAGGCAGTGGGCGTCTAAAAGTTGACATGATGAATCGTATATTTAATAAAAAGTCAAATTTACTAATAATATAATAAAATACATATGTGGGGACATTTTCACACACGGCCATCTGACCCCAAACTAGGGAGACCCTGTACTATGGGTGTCAGACAGCTGATATACATACACAAATACATTTTTTTTTTGTAAATACATACATATATAGATAAACAACACCCAGACACAAGGCAAACACTAAGTGCTCATCACACAAATGTTTACCCTGGGCGGGGATCGGTACTATAAATATCTTAGAGTTTAAAATAGAACACAGTTGCATAACTATTTGCTAGAACAAGATTGAAAATGTGCTTCAAGCTAGAAAGTGCTAACTATGTATATTAGGATAAATTAAACCAAACTACAATGAAAACTTAAATTAAGGTAAAAGTTACTAACAACTTAGGCCCAACGCACTACCAATTTCTCCCACATCGTGGGTGCGTTTACATACATAATATAAACTCACACAAACAACCAACCAATACAACAATGGCGCGTGTATCGTTGCGAACAACACGCGTATCACCTATACGTGTATTGGTGAGTTCCACGTCTCACGTACCTTCTGACATTAACATAATTATTATGTGAGTGCACGTGTACCTCCAAGTCATAAAAAGGGTTAACAAAAAAAATAATTTCGAGTAAACATCAGCTCTCGTCATGCGTGTACGCATAAAACGTTCATCATCATCATTTCAGCCGAAAGACGTCCACTACTGGACATAGGCCTCCCCCAAAAGGGGGAGGGGGCATAATCGCCACGCTTGGCAGGCGGGTTGGCGATCGCAGTATGGTTGTTACAAAGGGAAAGAGAACGCTGCTGCCCATTCTCTGGTGAGTCCCTTAGTCGGCCTCTTACGACACCCACGGGAAGATATGGAATGGTGCTATTCTTTACGTCCGACACCATACGGACCCATAAAACGTTACGTCACCAATAATCACAATAAATTAATACGATACTTTGCACCAGTACTTTCAAACATTTGCGCTTTCAAACAAAGAAGCTACCTGTAAAAAAACTCTTCACCTTTAGTGTTGATTTCAGTTTGGCTACCCCGTTGCCAGCGCGACTGCTGAGCGTGGGTTTCCATTCCCAGGTCGGAAGAAGTGACATTCTTTCTTCTTTGTTTTTAAAAAACGTTGCCTAAACAAGAACTTTCTCCTATTTGTTCGGCGCGATACGCATTGCGGTTCGATTCGATTGAGAATCTATAAGTGAAATCGATAAGTATAATCTGGGTAGCTTCAAGCACCAGTGAACCGGTTTAACCTAGGCAACCGGCATCGTTATTTAAGATCTGGTGAGTTGCAGCACACAATTCAAGAGAACGAGAACGCAAGCCGATTAGAATATTAAAAAAAAAGCTTCCATGCATTTAAACACAACAAAGAAGGCAGGCTATGTCTGGCTATTCCCACAAGGTAGCAACACTTGCAGGCTGAATTTAAATTCACTAAGCATTTTTCAGGGAGTAAAAGTACTCATGATTGCGAAAAGTTCATACTATGGAAACAACAAAAAAAACCAGTGGTGTTTTAGTGTTCCTAAACTAAAAAAAATATTGTGCAAAAACTTCTTTGAAGATGACTAAAGGCGGGTTGTTTCAAACTGTCGGTTAACGTTACCTACATACGGACGGTTAAAAAGTTACTATGACGTGCGATGTAACGGGTTACGTTACATCGCACGTCATACGTTAAATGTAACGGGTTGTTTCATGACATAAAAATCCGTCAATTAAAGTTATTCAAAAAGAGATTCCATAATATTTTGATGTTTGAAGTAGTTGTTTAAGAACACAAAATTACGATGACTGGTCGGTTATGGTAATAGTAACTTTTTGACGTATGATTTTGTGAAACAACCCATTTTTTTGATTTGACGATAGTTAGCGCCATTTTTGACTATTACCGGTCAGTTATGGTTAGTTGAAGCAACCCGCCCTTAACCATTTGTTAATTCTCTCCGAGTGCTTGCTAACTTTTACTTTCTCTAACCTTCTGTTACACTCTCCCTCGGTGAACACCTAGGTGAATTGAGCTGTCACCCGCGATTGTAGTGCTTTGTAAATCCCTAGCATCGGGACAGATGACAGCTCACTTCACCTAGGTGTTCATCGAGGGAGATTGTAACAGAATAGACATACTGTCTACTGTTACTTGTGCTACCCTAAAATTGTCAGTGAACACCTTCTGTCACTCACCGACATCTATCTGTAACCTCGCTGTAAGTTTTCTCAAGAAATAAAATAAAATAAATAAACTCTAACATATCAACAAATTTCATTTTTGTAGGGAATACCTAGCTGTTTTTTTTCATATTTAAAAGGTCCAAAGCAAAAGTTGTTCGGAATCCTGAATACGTTCACTCACTAGAAGGTTCGCAGTGGATTAAAAATGCGCCAGAATATGGATCAATGTTATACATATCTCAAGTCGTGCTAGTTGTAAGGTTACACCAACGGAAACGTCTTAACACGGCATTAGGACCAGTGCACACGATACGTTGCGGCGGGGCTGCAGTGCTAGAGCGGTGTTGCTGCGGCGACATAAAAATACCAACGGTATGCCACACGATCTCAAAATATACGAATGTATATTTATTATTTATTTATTTATACTTCATGCACAAACGTACAAAGGCGGACTTAATGCCTTAGGCATTCTCTACCAGTCAACCAAGGGTGGTGAAGAGATAACAAGGCAGGTGCATTACAAAAAGTAATATTTAAAAAGTGAAAAAAGGATATATTTATATATATATATATATATAAAAACTACACATACATAATAATATTATGGAATATATATACACCGAAATAAATATATACATACTCATAATATATATATTTTATATTAATAAAAAAAAAAGAGGTTTATGAGACGACTCTGCTCATTTGTGCTGAAAATAAATTCGCAATTTCCGCTTAAATGCATACAGACTGGTGGCCGTCCTGACATCGAGAGGAAGCGCATTCCAGAGAAGAATGGCCTGGATCTGAAAAGAAGAATGAACAAAATCAGAAGTGTTCTCTTATAATTTTATTACATTAAAGTAAATTTTAAAATTGGATTATTGGGTATTGCATGCTTACATTAGGTTACTTATTGCATGTAACGGAGATGAGAATGTTGAGCTAGATGTGTGAAGTGACCAGAATGGATAAGATGAGAAATGAATATATTAGAGGAAGTTGGTAAGTTGCGCTAGTGACTGCAAAGTTGAAAGGGAATCGCTTGTCTTGGTATGGGCATGTGAAGAGAAGGGATAAAACGCATGTGACCAAAAGAGTTATGAATATTAATGTGGATGGATAAAGAGGGAGAGAAAGAAAGAAAATACGGATGGATTGTGTGAAGAATGATATTATTATGAATGAAAAGGGAGTCAGTGAACGCATGACGTTAGACAGGACGAAATGGAAGAACTCATGTTGCGCCGACCCCAAGTAACATGGGACCAAGGCAGGACCATGATGATGATTTAGTTATTTATTCATCATCATCATTTCAGCCGAAAGACGTCCACTGCTGGACATAGGCCTCCCCCAAGGGGGGGGGGGTTACCATAATCGCCACGCTTGGCAGGCGGGTTGGCGATCGCAGTAGGGTTGTTACAAATGCACAGAGAACGCTGTTGCCCATTCTCTGGTACGTCGTTATTTATTGCATGGAACTAAAATATATTTTTAATTAAAGAAATAAAAGCCTTTTAAACCGACTTCAAAAAGAAACAGGTTCTCAAGTCGACTGAACGTTTTTTTTTGTGTTTTGTTACGCGATTTCTCCGGCAAATGTAAAGCGATCTTGAAAATTATTTTTTTAATAAATTGGGTGTGCCTCAGGGGTGGTTCCATATACATTTTATCGAAATTAATTTAGCACTTTTTAAATAAATCGACAGAACAATATATATAGATAGATGATGTTTTAAGTTTCTCCAACCTTGTACTTTCAATCTATGTGTTGACAGTGTTGCTGTTTCTTAATTGATTTGGATGATAAGGAGGTACTAAAAAGCTTTTTAACAAAAAGGCAACCGCCTTCAAAATCGAAAAAGTGATTAAAAAAAACCTTTTTTTTATTTCATTTTCAACCCAGGAGTTTCACCGCTTATGTCCTACCACTGCGGCTTAACAACGCGAACGTTACAACGATGGTGGTGCGGCGGGTTCCACAACGCAACGTGTGCACAGACCCTTAGTTGGCTTTAGGCCAGCAATTTATCACCACTTACGATTTATGGTAACGAGTACGATCAATGTAGTATACTTCCAAGTTTATAGGACACTATCTGTTTGCGATGTTGACTATAAAATGGAGGTTTATTTAATCTGTAATACAAATAATATTTTTTTATTAAATTATATTTGATGTCGATTTATTTTGATCATGTTATTTTTGTTAGTCTCCTTGGTTTTGTGGTCGCAAGCGCAACTGCTGAGTGTGGGAAAATGGGCAAAATGTTACTGGATTTTTCCATTAGCAGCCCGGATTTACTAAGTTGGCGACGTCACACCTCCGTGCCCAGGAAAGCACGTAAAGCCGTTGGTCCCGCACCTGATATCTCTCCAATCGTGTCAGGCCGTCCTACCGGACTATGAGTATCAGGGAAGAGGGAGCGGTCAGAGAAATATTGTTTTGAAGTAGTAAAGTTTGTTCGTTTCTATTTCTTTTTCAACCGACTTCAAAAAGGAGGAGGTTATCAAGTCGTCTGTATTTTTTTTTATGTTTGTTACCTCAGAATTTTCGACTGGGTGAACCGATTTTAATGATTCTTTTATTATTTGAAAGCTGGTGTTTCCCTGTGGTCCCATTTTAATTTGGTCTAGTTCTGATAATGGCATCCATGAGAAAACTGATTGTAACATCATAACACTGCAGGTCTCCTTATGATATTTTCCTTCACCGTTATCATTGATGTCCAAGATAAACTTACAAAGTAGGTACTGTGGAGGCTCCATGAATTTATGATGCAATAGCCATTAAACAATAACCTCTATGAGAGAAAATTCAGCAATCTTCTAGAATAAGTTCAAATCGTAGATTTGTATTGTTTTAGGTATGACATAAGGGAGTCCTTAGCCTGATCTTGTCACGGACATACGTAAAAGTATCTTGATTATAAACTAGTTCCAAATATCAGTGGTTTGATTCTGAGTATATATGTCGGATCAGTCAGGATTTAGTCCGTTAGATTCAGTCATCATGTGGGCAATGAAAACACACTGGGTATAGGGTACAATAAACGGCGTTTATTAAAACCACAATTTAGCATAAGCTCAGTTTAAATAAACTCACATACAAAATGCGCTTAGTTCACTTCACTTCAACAAATCGAAAGTACCGTTTCGGGACGTATTAGCTCCAATGCGATCAGACACTGGATTCTGAATGTCTTCCTCGCTGTGAGCTGAAAACATCACGACTCTGTAGAAGCGCGCCAAAAGTAGTCGTAGATCACGTGGTCTCGATAATGGCGGCTTGCGATTCGTTTCACGTTCATAAAACCTCTTACATCACGCCACAACCCGGTACCAGTAAGAAGCCCTGCAGTTGGACTTCTTACAGTACACATAAATTGAAAAAGTTACATAGGTAGGTACTTGCTCGTGCCCGGTTGCAAACCTACCACCTCATTAAAGCAGTAGATAGTTTGATAAACAACTTCGTGTCAGCAACAAACTGAGTCAAGTTTTTGGAGCAAGTGGGTCTTAAAAGGCCAAGAAACAAAAGTGTACCATCTGTTGGGTATTTTTGTACTTACTGGAGAACACCGAAACTTGAGCTTAGAAAAGACATGACCTTTTATGCAAACTGAATTAACTTCGAAATTTTCGCAAAAGATTACGATGTTTGTTATTTAAATACAGTGAATAGTTTAGAATAATGTTGTTGTCTTCTTTGTTTTAGAATATTTACATGTTACACGTTTGTGAACAAATATTAATTATTCTGAAGGGCGAGAGTTGTAAAAGAATAAAGAATTAATGAAAAGTCAAAGTTTCTATAAGGATTGTTTATAAAAAAAAATTTAATTATTATAGTGCGATGTATTTATTACAGCATGTGTAGAACATAGCCATGACAGTTGTATGAACGAACCAGAGAGCAGTGCTGCCATAGAAAACTAAACCAGCAACACACACACATACACATACACACACACACATTGCCATAGTTCAACAGTTTCCATACAGTTTTAATGGAAACTTTATATTAAAGATATTGACTCTCGATGCCTACTGTTCTATAAAAGTTGTTATAAGTTACAATTTATTGTGATTAGGATCAAAACTCAATATTATCTAATGGAATAATAATGAGATAAATTGTAAGAAATCAGTTTATTCCTATTCGTGTCAGTCAACTAGATATTAGATCTTTGATCCTTGTCCAAGTGAAATTAAAAGATTATTTTAATACGGCCCTGTCACGGGTTATTTCTTAGATGACGTCTTCTACATATAGGCTAACTGCCTTCCTGTTGACAAATTTATAAGTCAAGTAGTTTTCGTGTGAGTGAATGACCTTCAGCTTTTAAATATTTTTAGCCATTTTTTCTTACTGATCCCTTACTTTTTGATGGTAAAATATAGCCTAGTATATATTACTACCGCTCTAATCGTGAGCGCAGAATGGGCAAACTCGCGCATGTACGCTTTTGGCCAAATTTATTCAGTACCATCATCATCATCACCTTTTCAGCCGAAACACGTCCACTGTTGGACATAGGGTTCCCCCAAGTGGCGCCACATTGACCGGTCCCGTGCGACTCGCATCCAGCGGATCCCCGCAACCTTTACCAGGTCATCGGTCCACCTAGTGGGAGGCCTTCCAACGCAACGTCTTCCGGTTCGCGGTCGCCACTCTCGAACTTTTCGGCCCCATCGGCCATCTGTTCTGCGAGCAATGTGCCTTGCCCACTGCCACTTAAGTTTGGCAATTCTTCGGGCTACGTCGGTAACCTTGGTTCTCTTGCGGATATCCTCATTTCTGATTTTATCACGCAAGGAAACTCCGAGCATAGCCCTCTCCATTGCCCTTTGGGTGACTTTAAGCCTTCTGATGACGCCCATTGTGAGCGACCACGTTTCGGTCCCGTATGTAATCACTGGCAACACACACTGGTCATAGACTTTCGTCTTGAGACACTGCGGTAAGTTGGACGAGAAGATACCACGCAACTTCCTAAACGCTGCCCAGCCGAGTCGGATTCGACGATTGACCTTTTTTACCTAACTGGACCGTTTGTCCCAAGTAGACATAATCGTCTACAACTTCGAGTGTAGAGTCTCCGATCTTGATAGGAGTGGGTGTTCAGTACCGGTTTAACTAAAATTCTTGATAGGTGGTACTATGGATGGTCTCCCTCCATAGTACTTACACAAATTATAATTAAAATACAAGTGGTACTTTAAATTTTATTTTGATACTGTTAATTCTTAACTCAGCGTTGTTTTTAACCGACTTCAAAAGGGACGATCTATCAATTCGAATGTTTAAATATATTTTTTTTATGTATGTTCGGGCATAACTGTTTCATATATAGACGGATTTGCAAAAAATATGTTTTGATCGAAAGAGGTTTATTCCGAAATGGTCCCATATAAATTTCACCAAAATTGATCAAGCCATTTTTGAGAAAATCAACAAAATTCCAGAAAAATACTTAGATGACGTTTTAATTTCTTCATCTTTGGAGGACTTACAATCTCTTTTAAGTGTGTCGCCGTTTCTTAATGGATTTGGATGTTACGGCAATACTAAAAAGCGAAAAATAAAAAGTTTGTTTTGTGAAACAATACACTGTATACACCATTTGACTTGCCTCTCTATTTAAAACTGTATTTTTTCTCCTCGACATTTTCAAGGAGTTCTTATTCTATAAGGCATACAAAAGTAAGGGGTAAGGGGGTAAGGGTCTTTGTTACCTAACTAAATGATATATTATGTATTAGGTATTATTTAAACCTAAAATTTTAAACATGAATTTTATGAAAATAGATATTAAAAAAAAACTACACTTTCTCTTCCCTCGCTCCTATAGTCCGAAGGGACGGCAATTCGACACGACCGGGGAGCGATCAGAAGCCGCACCAACAGCTTTCCGAGGCACAGGAGTTTCACACGACCAACTTTTAAACACCGTTGCCCCTATTGACGACACGGTTGGCGCAGTGGCTGAGTGTTTGACTGATGCGCAGCGTGTTGCTATTTCAATTCCCGTCCAGGGTAAATATTTGTGTGACAAGCATTTGTGTCTAGGTGTTGTTTATCTACATATGTATGTATTTAAATGTATTTGGGTATATATATTAGCTATCTGACACCCATAGTACAGGGTCTCCCTAGTTTGGGGTCAGATGGCCATGTGTGAAATGTCCCCACATATTATTATTATTATTGAGAAATTATTTCTGAAAAATTCCATTTAAAAATACTGCAAACTATAGGTACTTATTGGCAACCAGTCCACCGTAAAAATAAAATTTATTAGTCAACTTTTTCGACCTAAGGAGCTAATTTACAATTCAGTTTTTTTTTTACAATAATACGACAGAATACTTGCGATACTTGCTTGCAATATTTAACAAAAACAGTTTTTTTTTCAAATTAAGAATAATGGTAATCAATCATAATGTGCTTCGCCGGGCTTCGCGTGATATTAATAGATAAGTCAATAGTTATTTTTAGTTTGTCAAAATTAAAATCTTTATTCGCCCAAAAATGTATATAATATTAAGTGTAACACATTTCGCCATTTAGTGTTGGCATGCAAAAATTATAAACGCATAAAATAATATATCTATACAAAGTTAATAAAAAATCTTTAAAAGATAAGTATCTACCTATTAGTCTGACGTTTAACCCATTCGCTGCCAAAAACTGGATCAAACCAGTATTTCCGTACATTTACTCCGCTAATATGCGGAACTGGCAGCGAACCAGTCAATAACTAAGAGTAGTCTTTGTAATATCCTTGTTATTAAGACAATGAGAGACCAAGGGAAATTCGCAAGTCGGCTTTGGTTTTCTTTGTTGGTGTGTATTGCCAGACAAAAGCCCAGGATCAGACAACATCACTAATGAGGCCATAAAAACCGCCTGCTTCATACTCGCCGCTCCCCTAACAAAATTATTTAATTTGATATTTGAAACTGGTATCACACCTTCTCAATGGTCTGAATCTGATATTATCTTGCTATACAAGAAAGGAGACCCAAGAGACATCAGCAACTACCGGCCGATAAGCCTTTTACCAAGTATATATAAACTTTTCTCTACAATAATCAATCAAAGAATTAGTACAACATTAGAGAAAAATCAACCTATTGAACAAGCGGGATTTAGAAAGAATTTTTCTACTATAGACCACATCCACACATTAGAAATGATAATTGAAAAATATCAAGAACAACAGAGACCGCTGTATATCACATTCATTGATTACCAAAAAGCTTTTGACACAATCTCACATGAAAGTATATGGAACACTCTAAAAGCCCAAAATGTTGAGCAAAAATACATAACAATACTCAAACACCTATACAGTAATAGCTCAAGTAGAGTCAAACTGGAAACCATTGGCCCAAAATTTTCCAATCAGGATACTAGAATCAATCATAAGCAAATTGGACTGGAAAAATTGTGGTTTATACATTCAGGGTAAATACCTAAGCCACTTATCTACATAAAACAAGCAGACAAGTGAGATTAGAAATGAATATCACAATGACCAAACTCATGACTAACTTTCAACTTTAAAAAATCAAAAGGAATTATCGAAAATGACCCATTAGATTATGTGGATCAATATGTTATATTTAGGAAAACAAATTGGATTCAACCGAGATAGCAAAGAATTAGAAGTAGAGAGAAGAGTCAAACATACCTGGAATAAGTATTGGAGTTACAAGGAGATATTTAAAAGCGAAATGCCTATCAACTTAAAGAAAAGAGTCATGGACTCCTGTCTTATTCCTTGTCTGACGTATGCATGTCAAACATGGAAGTTTACCAACAAAATAAATAATAAAATAAACACATGCCAGCGAGGAATGGAACGCAGTATGTTAAATATCAAGAGAATACATAAAATCAAACACACTAAAATAAGATCTGAGACAAAAGCGATAGATGCTCTCAGCTACAGTAAAAAGTTAAAGTGGAAATGGCCCCGTCATATAGCACGTCTTAAAGATCTAAGATGGACAAAAAAAGTTACGCTATAGACAGGCCCATCGGGTAAACGATATAGAGGAAGACCATTCACTAGGTGGGAAGACGATATAAAAAGAATTGCCGGTCCACATTGACAACAAATAACCCAAGACCGAGAGAAATGGAAGTCTTTGGAGGAGGCCTTTACCTGAGGGGGGTTCCAGTGGAATAAAATACTAGTGCCTACCTACTTTAAATACGTTTTTATAGTAATAATAATTAGGTTTATATTAATTAAATTTAGGTTACATGGATATTAATATCTCTGTTTTTTTCTAATATTTTTTGTTAACTAGGTAAGTAGTAAGTAAGTACAAAGGTAGTAACAACATTATTTATGTTAATCTGTAACTGGAAATATAAGGCTTTTTATTTTATTTTATTTATTTATTTATTGCCACGGCAAGGCGGTTGTCTTTTTTGTAAAAAAGTTTTGTTTTTCGTTTTTATGTGCCTACTTCTTATCATACAAATTAATTACGAAACGGTGACACCAAAAAAAAAAACAGTCATCCCTTGATTTTCTACCCTTAGGAGTGGAGTATTTAATGGAATTTATAAGGGACCAACTTAGAAGTAGGTATACACTATCAAGTAAAAAAATAATCATCATAACTTTTTTCAGTGTAGATATCGGAATATCTACACTGAAAAAAGTTATGCTTGGTCAAACATAAAAAAAAAAATCTTGTCAGGTTCAGAACCTTCTTCTTTTTTTGAAGTCGGTTGAAAAGGATAAAAATGAAAAAAAACAAACTAAACTCAATCGACAATTTTTAGTTAAAAACAAAAAAATATTAAATTAAAAATTTAAAAAAACCCCCAACGCAAAACATACAAGCGATTATGTAAAAAGTCAAAAATAATACCTTTTGTTGAGCCATCAAATGTTTGTTCGTTGAAGTGGCGCTATAATGTCGCGGCGGGGTACCGCTTAAGTAAGTCAGTCCCTTAATTTCATTCACTGTCTATTAATTTACCAGCATTTCCGACCAATTTGCTTCGATATTATCAAATTTTTGTTGCTAACCTAGTTGTTAATCTTGTTGCAAATCTAGTTACCATCAGTTCGCTATTTTAGCTATTTAGTTATTGCTATAAACTTAGCGGTACCCCGCCGCGACATTATAGCGCCATTTCAACGAACAAACATTTGATGGCTCAACAAAAGGTATTATTTTTGACTTTTTACATAATCGCTTGTATGTTATGCGTTGGGGGTTTTTTTTAATTTTTAATTTAATTTTTATTTTAAATTTTTTAAACGTAATTTAGTTTGGTTTTGTATAAGAGTTTACAATAAAATAATTTACAAATTTTTAGTTTTCATTTCGTTACACATTCCTCATTCCCTTGCAATATAGTATACATTATTCTACTAGTCAAGGCCTTTCATTTGATACCCATATATTGAGGGAGTTGTGAAAATAGAATGTAATTCCCTAAGATCCCTACCGCAGCTAACAAAAGAGCTGATAACTTTAAAACTGCTGAACCGATTTTGATGAAACATGTCTAAGAACCATCGCTAGAGAATCGGCTTTCAAATAAAAAAAACCGCATTCAAATCGGTTCACCCGTTATAGAGCTACAGTGCCACAGACAGACACACAGACACGTCAAACTTATAACACCCCTCTTTTTCGTCGGGGGTTAAAAAGAAACGTGCCAAAACGTTACTTAATTTTTTTTATGTTTGGTTTGTCTTCTCCGAGAGGTATTCTTTTCCTACTCCGCATCAAATCAGCCCTCACCTTACGCGTCTAGATCATCTCGCCACCTCTTCCTCGTTGTTTCTTCTGTAAATAAACAAATACTCTGAGTGGCCTATTCAATTTAACGATAACAAGCAAAACTTAATAACGTGACTTTAATTTTGAAAGTCAAAATGAATGAACAAAATGTTATTAGACCTTGAAACGGCAATTTTTAATTTACATTTACATGAAACAAGTGGCAACATCTAGTTGTCCTTTCCAAAAGATTGTTTTGTAATGAGACAAATATGCAAATAATTTAGACTGTTAAGATAAATAGTCTTTCTAACTTCTATCACTTTCTTTACCAAGTTAAGTACAACAAAAGCAACAAAATTAGTTCTGCTACTCGATAACTCAATAAACGTTACGTAAACACCGTTAAAAGACTACCCAATAGTCGATAAGTTCCTTAAATAACTTGGTGGAATGTTACCTACGTAATGGTAACTATTTTCTTCAAGTTTTCCCTAGGGGGGTTGAAACGGCGGCGGCTGGGGAGAATTTATTCGATAGGGGTGAAATAGAGCGAAGCCTATTACGGAAGTCTTTGACTTTTATTAAAACTTTGTGTGAATGTAAATTGAGTGGAAATGATGAACTGCTTTTAAGAGAAATGTGAGTATTTTTTTTAGTTATGTTTTGATACGCTGAAAATCCACACTACAATTATAACTGCAAGTGCAATTCTGTCTATCTGTCTGTCATTTCATCACGGCAAAACGACTGAAAAGATCGTAATGAAGACATAGGTGTTTGTTTACTTGATATCTGGAATTCTGAATTACATTTAGGATACTTTTACTCTACATCTGCGATGACCAAGAAGTCCCAGTTTTCATTGGTTAATTGATAATCAACTGAAATTCTACAGAAATACAGCAAAAAATGTTCCAATTGTGTACAAGATAATAAGTAGGTACCTATCCGTGTATTTTGCACCTAATTTTCAACTCTATTAATTTTGAGTTTTAGTACATTATCAATAAAAGCTGCTCAATCACATTGCTGTTCATTTATACACTGATCCCTTCCCCCTACACTAGTTACTATAAGCTAGGGCAAAATCGCCCTTAGTGTCAAAAAACAAAGGTGAAAAACCTCGATGATCCTCTCCGCTACAATTTATAGCCATTACACCTTATCCACCACCGGCACCCGCTGAAGAAATTTCTCGATAGCCCATTTATCATACTACCCTGGTCCCTGGTAGTTTGTGAAAATAATACTGATATTACAGATCTAGTTTTTTGTGTCAGCTTTATGTGGATAACAAAAGTAGGTAATAATCTTCTCCCAATGGAATTTCAGCCACGATGGACAATCTTAATCGACACTAGCCCAAGTACGCAGAAGGTATTATAGTGCCGAAGAGGGTGCGCAAATACAAGACCTGTCAAAACCATGACGACACAATTGGCGCAGTGGTTGAGCGGTTGACTGCTGTGCAGCGCTTCGCGGGTTCGATTCCCGCCCAGGGTAAATATTTGTGTGATGAGCACTTGTGTTTGCCTTGTGTCTGGGTGTTGTTTATCTATTTACGTATGTATTGAAAATGTATTTGCGTATGTATTTCAGCTGTCTGACACCCATAGTACAGGGTCTCAATAAATTGGGGTCAGATAGCCGTGTGTGAAATGTCCCTAAAAAAAAAAAAAACAATTGCACTCCTTCTTCCTTCACTCTCATAGTCCGGTGGGACGGCAATCCGATACGACCGGAGAGAGATCAGGCGCAGGACCAACGGCTCTACGTGCTTTCCGAGGCACGGGGGTGTCACACCACCAACTTTCAAGCCCCGGGCTGCTACTGAGAAATTCTTAATGAAAAAATCTAATACCAATTTTTGGCCGGACTTTGGAATCGAACCCAGGACCAAAAGCTCAGCAGTCGTGCTTGTGAACACAAGACCAACGAGCGAATTTTTGTGGATACTACAATTGTAAAATAATTTTGTTATAAAATCCGTACTAATCATATAAAATTAGAAAGTAAGTTTGTTTGTTCCACTTTCACGACTTAACTACTGAACCGATTTAGTTGAGATTTGGTAGACTAAGTTTAAATCCCAAGAAAGGATATATTTATATATAGGCTACTTAATTATTAATCCGCTACTTCGTCTGCATCCCACATATCAACAAACGAAAAGTAGTTCCAAATCCTTATTTATTTCTTCTCTGTATGAGAAAATGCCTTGACTCTACTACTCGTATATATTAGAACAGCAACAGGTAGTAATAAAAATAAGAATGTTCCAAAAGTGAGTTCATCTCAATCAAGGCTTTACTTCTGTAAGCAAAATACGCGCTGAGATGTGGAGTTGCGGATACCAGCCCGTTATACTATACTATCAAGCGTAGACCTGGTCGCAGAAGTACGGGTAGACAACCTGATCATGATGACTGGACGAGGTTGGATGGGGCATGCCCAGGACAGAGGCGAAAGACGTGCAATGTAAAATGCAGGGCATTGGGTGAAAAGAAGGCTGTGAAGAAGAAAAAGAAAAGTTAATTGTATCTACATAAAGCTTTAAATATAACGAGGTAAAAGTAGTAAATATCAAAAATACTCCAAAAATCACTTAATAGAAAAACTTGTATTCGTAAATATCATTTCATATTCACACTTGACATTTCACTACACAATATCACCTTTCTATTATAAATTAACTTGAGCTTCCAATAACTTGATTTCCAAAGTTATTACACGATGGCATAAGTCCCTGAAATAACTTTGCCTACTTAGAATATTCCATTTCTTCATATTACGTAGAATTATTAAATAACTACATGGTTATTGAAAGCTAAAGCTGGGTCCACGCTAGCCGACCCGAGCACGAGTTGGACACAAGCTATACGCACGACTTTGTATAGAATGCCAAAATAATGAGGTTTGAGATGTCTTTATTTCCCTTATGAGTTTAAGTCACTTACATGAGAAATATTTGAGTACTTAACATAAAAAATATTATTGATCAACGTACAGTTTTGACTAAATAATACAATACATTACTAAAAAATATTCTAAAAGTGTAGGGTCATTGCTAATAATTTATTGAACACAGTCAAAAAGTAAACATACACGGAGCGCGCGCAACTGGAAGTGGCATGTAATGTACTAGGTGCGCTCGCTTTATTAAAGATAAGTAACTTTAAGTGTTTAACTATAATAATAATAATTTTCTCGGCCAAATTTCGGTTACAGTAGCCAATCTCAATTGAGACTAGCCGAGTACGCATGTGTTTAGAGCACAACTGTGTGCGCAAACACAGGTGCAATACCTTTCACCTCACTAGTGCGATGGGACGGCAATTGGACACAATCAGGGAGAGATCTGGTGCAGGACCAACGGGTTTACGTGCTTTTCGAGATACGGGAGTGTAACACCACACCACCAACTTCCAAACTCCAGTCTGTGATGCTCCTAAATGTTTCATTCCTCGCCCCTCGTTTCGTTTTGCCTCATCAGCGTTGGTCAAAAGCATCTTAAGGTCCGTCTAAGATATTACGTATCTTAGACGGACCTTAAGATGCTTTTGACCGATTCGTGCTCGACTCTCCTAGCGTAGACACAGCTTTATAAAGTAATATTATGTTTATTTTAGACAGCGTGGGTGTGTGTGGTTTTCTTTGACATAATAATATTAGTTCTGATGAAGTGTATATATTAATTACTGGTTCTTATATAATTCTACCCGCCTCTCTGTTCGCCGATAAGTATAATCTGTGTATCTTCAAGACACGAGTGAACCGGTTCATCCTAGGCAAGCGTGCTCTACCTTAGGCCGCATCATCACTTAAGATCGGGTGAGTTGCGGCAAAATGCAAGTCTATTAGAATACATATAAAAAAAATCACTAAAACAAAGTCAAATTCACTATCTTGATCGTCATTAAAAGAAATAAGAATTTTAATCTAGTTGCCTCATCCAAAATGTAATTCCGTAAGGAGAAGAATGAGCAAGAAATCCTAAACGTTTACTCTTTTTAAAGAAAAATGTTTTACAATATTTTGTACAGGCATAGTAATTAGCCACGTGAATACGATGTACCTTGCACAAAAACCACTAATAAAATAATGATGTGCAAAGTATTAAAAAATAACAAATGACAACTAAATTAAGTTCCACCAAAAACAAATGTTTATCCATGATTGGTCCTTTGAAAATGAATTGAGTGGCAATTTTTCATGTGAACGCTTCTAAAGGATGAAAGGGTCCAATGGGCAAAGCTTCGAAGGACACGGTGTGATATTGATTACAACACTATAATATTAGTTATAACCTAAAACTATTAAAAAAAAACTAAAAATATAAAATAAGCATAAAATGCCATCTTTGTCTTATCTGCCAAGAATGCTCTGAAAAATGAAAAGAACTTAAAAGTCAAAGTCAAATCATTTATAATTTCAATTAGAAGGCACTTTTGAACGTCATAATGAGAAAAATTGGTTCTAGTTGCCCATTCCGAAAGTTAGTTGGAGAAGATGATAGATCGAGAGATGGCAAAAAAGGGTCAAGAAACTCCATACCTACTCTTTAAAAAAAAAGGATGTTTACAATATTTTGTATTTACAGAAATTATATAATTATATGTGAATACGAATTACCGTGCTTAAAAATACTATAAAGTATTACAAGTTAAGGAATTACAGCTAAGTTATGTAATATAGATACATAGTGTTCACTTATTTACAAATATTAAAACAGTAGAAGACGATCGTATTTAAAAGACGACCAATAATGAAAATTCAGGTACCTATAGCTGCTAAATCGCAACAGCTTCTAAGAGCCCGATTCATAGTTGATAGTCTCTCGTTAAAGCTGTGAACACAACAGGTGCGGTCGACCCTCATTCGGCCATAACCGTCGGATCGGCCGCACGCGCGCTTCGCTCGCTCCGTTACCGAAATATAACTTTACAAATTCAAATAGTGTTTGTGAACGTGACGTATTAAGTGACAGTTATTTTGTTTTTTGAATTCGAAATTCGAATTTGTGTTGATAGTGTTTTTTTTTTAATGGACTTGTGCTGAAGGTATGTAGTTTTTAAATTGTTATAGTTTTTTAAATTTATTTAGTAAATACTCTATATGCTACGATAACACGTAGAGAGGTGTAGAAGGTTGTGGAGGAGACCTTTGCCCAACAGTGGGATAATAGAAGATAAAAAAAGTAAATACTTGTTAAGTTGGTAACTGCAAAAAGGGTAACTAATGTTTTTTTCTGTAATAAATACAAGTTTAAGACAACCTGTATTTTACTATTACAACTTTTTATTGACATAAATATGTGAACAATTTATGTGAAATTATAAGAAAACTATAAATCACTTAGGTTATTGTTATCAATTTGTACTTAATTTTTTTATGAATAAACCAGAGAATGAACGGTTATGCAGCCATTGATTTAATCAATGATTAGAAATTATTTATACTAAATAGTATTTACTCATTAATCTTTTTTTTATAAAACGCGTGACGTCACCAAACAACGTAGATTCTGGAAGTTACTTTTATTAGTAATGGTTATTAAATTCTCCGTTTGAAGACTAAGGGACAGCCGGCCGCGAGATGAGCATTTAAAAATGTTACAACGTATAAATTTATATAAATACGATTTCGAAAAAAAATATACAGTATTTTCGTAATTTTAACAAATACTTTTTTTATTCAAAACAACAAAACGTGCAACAAATTATTTAACTATTAATCCTTTTAAGTTTTATTCCTTTATTTACATAACTGTACACATTATTTATAATTAGATTTATAAAAATCTTATTAAAAGTTCAAACAAAAATATTGTTAAAGATATTTTATTATTTGAAATAATGTTCGAGCAAAGTATCTAGGTATATTATTATAACTATATTTTTTTCTAGCCAGCTATTTTAATATTTTAATTAACACATCTCATTGCTGCGTCAAGCCACGCGAATCTCTGATATGAAAGTATTTTAATGATTTCATTAAAAAGATAAAATTAAATTAGAATACACATTGACACGAGATTGATAGAGACGACACGGTTGGCGCAGTGGCTGAGCGATCGACTGCTGCGCAGCTTGTTGCGGGTTCGATTCCCGCCCAGGGTAAACATTCGTGTGATGAGCACTTGTATTTGCCTTGTGTCTGGGTGTTGTTTATCTATATATGTATGTATTTACAAACAAAAAAAATGTATTTGTGTATGTATATCAGCTGTCTGACACCCATAGTACAGGGTCTCCCTAGTTTGGGGTCAGATGGCCGTGTGTGAAAATGTCCCCACATATTATTATTATTATTATTATTATTATTCTAGAAATAGTGAATAAAATCTCTGTTTCGAACATACGTACTGGAATGAGCGATTTTCAAAATAGCTTACAGTTTTAAGTAAACAATTATTGTGAAATAATTAGTTGGGAGCCAAAGTATTAGGAAATTGGTTGGTGTTAAGTATGCAGGAAATTACATTATTATGCATCCTGCATTTTAACTTCAGCGGGAAGATTCGCAATATATTTGCAAACTCATTGTGTAGTAATTCTTGTCATAGGAAAGCGAGTCAGCAGTGCTATTCTGTAACAATCTCCCTCGGTGAACACCTAGGTGCAGTGAACTTGTAGTGCTTTGTAAATCCTTAGCATCGTGAACAGAAGACAGCTCACTCCACCTAGGTGTTCACCAAGGGAGCTTGTAACAGAATAGACATACAGGTCATTTCATTTAATTTATTTATTCATTAACAATTTACTCTGTGTCTGAATGTGATACACAAAAAAGGAATTAAATACACGCTAATAGCAATCCACAACTAAAGTCCAACACATAATAAAACAATAATAACAATCTAGACAAATCAGTATAGGAATATTTATATTTGGTTAATTCAATAGAATAAATCTAATATAGCTACAAACATCAATAAATAATCTAAAAAATGTCAAAGGCCGCAGTAATCTGATACAAGTCTTGACAAACTAATAATACATTCAAAATAATAATAATCTAGAAATGTCAGTACCAGAATTCGTTAATTCCATAAAATAAAACTCTAACATGTTAACAAACTTCAATAAATAATCTAAACAGTGGTGGACTGTTTTTTGGTAACCATTTTTTTTTTCATTTGGAAATCTTCACTTATTCGAGGAGTAGACCAGTCATGATGGTTAAGACACGTTTGCCGCAGTCCGTATGTGGATGGGTAACCATACAGAAAAGTCTCAGTATGAAATCACCAATCTACAAACCGACATCGATGGCGAAAGACGAAGTTCAACCATTATCATCTGCCTAGCCTTTTCCCAACTATATTGGGGTCGGCTTCCAGTCTCACCAGATGCAGCTGAATACCAGCGTTTTACATGGAGCGACTGCCTATCGGACCTCCACAACCCAGTTACTGGGTAACGATACCACTTGGTAAGACTAGTTGTCAGACTTCCTGGCTTCTGACTACCCATAACGACTGCCAAAGATCTACAAACGAGAGCCGGGACCAACAGTTTTTACGTGATTTCCGAGGCACGGAGGGAACTCGGTATGAAAGGGATGGTCACCCATCCACAGACCGACCGTGGCTAGCGTAGCTTAACCTTTGACCTATCGATATGTACGGCTTTAACTTAGCCACGAGCTCCTCGAGTTTAACCATCATCGATCAATATACTAGGTAATTTTTTATTCACGTTCCAAATTTCTCAGGGTGATAGTACCCATGAAATTGAATAACTTTCTCCAAAAAACATGGGTCGAAATATTAAAAAAAAAATCGGACTTCCCATACAAAATCGATCAGCTGACTATTGATTTTGTATGGGAAGTCCGATTTTTTTTTAATATTTCGACCCATGTTTTTTGGAGAAAGTTATTCAATTTCATGGGTACTATCACCCTGAGAAATTTGGAACGTGAATAAAAAATCACCCAGTATAAGCACCCCAACTTACCTACATAATAAGATAAGACAAAAACCGCCAAAAATGTCGCATATAATGTCCTACAAAAAAACCTCCCTTTAACCTCTGAACAGATCTGATACCAAACGTTATTGAATAGTTAGGTATTTTATTTACAACTGATTTAATAATGTCACAACCCTCGCCAATATTTGCTGACAGACAATGAAGTTACGACGTATATTTTATTTGCGATATTTCGATTGAAACTCATACGCTGTCGACAGCAATCCGATCGGATTTCTGTGAGGATTTACTACAAGTATTTTATTGAACTATAGTATTTTATTTGTGGGTATATAATAACAATATTGACCTGTTATTGAGACACTGCAAGACACTATTTTCAAACAGAGAAGGCACACATTGATCACCAGACCTGATGACCTGAAAGACTCAATCTACATTACACTCCAAAAAGCCGCAATTTTGAACACCAGCACAATCGTGCGAAAGTTCATGCAAAATAACGAAAACGTCGTCTCTTCTCACCACACGCTACATTGAATTGGCTTGGGCCCGTTGATGTAGCTTAAAACTTGCCAAAAGCTAATAAACGTGCATGTTTTCGCAAATAATAATAATATATGGGGATATTTCACACATGGCCATCTGACCCCAAACTATAGGGACTATATTAATAACAATTACCTTTCCTCTCAATTATGATTTATTATATACATATAATTATATTTTTATTAGTTTATATATCTTAGCATTATGTTTTTATATAAATGTATATTAATATTTACTTATATGTGTACCTATTTATATATTATAATAGTATAGGTTAGTTAAATAAGGCACATACATACTTTATTCTCTTCCTTTTCTCACACACTATAGTCTATGTTTCTTTTTTCATTTCTCCTTTTGCAGGTCTGCTGGCAGAAATTTCTTAAGAAATAAGCAGTACCTATGTACTCATATTTTATAATGTTCTTTTCCTGTGTTGTCTACTGTGTGTACATAAATAGTAAAATAAATAAATAAATAATAAACAATTCTTGGTGTCATCGCGATGTTTTCGTTCACCGATGTCAATGATGTCCATGATAAACATAGAAAGTAAGTAGGTACAGTCACGAGCAAAAACATGTAAACAGTTGGTCTCATTCTAAACTGATTTTCTCCTAAACTGTAGATTGAAATGTTATGGGGTTACGAATAGGGTATTATTTATTAATTACTGTAGACTTGGTTATTTGACGAGAAAACTGCTTTTGAATATCTTATATGTAAAAATCTTCTGTGCGTGTGTATGAAAGTGAACTCCTCCTAAACGGCTGGATAGATTTTGCTGAATTTGTGTGTGTGTGTTCCAGTGGATTTGAGAATGGTTTAGATTCACAATTGGACCCGGCAGGTGGCGCTATAGTCAGGTTGTAGGACTTTTTTATTTTAAAGACAGGACAACGTCTGCCAGGCCCGCTATTTGCAATATATTATTCCGTATGGTGTCGGACGTAAATAATAGCACCATCCCATATCTTCCCGTGGGTGTCGTAAGAGGCGACTAAGGGACTCACCACAGAATGGGCAGCAGCGTTCTCTGTGCCTCTGTAACAATCATGTTGCAATCGCCAACCCACCTGCCAAGCGTGGCGATTATGGCAAAAATCCCCCCTTTGGGGGAGGCCTATGTCCAGCAGTGGGCGTCTTTCGGCTGAAATAATGATGATGATGATGATTGCAATCTGTATACATTATTAATGCTCATGACTGTACATAATAATATGAATTAAAAATGTCACAGTCGTTTCTCGGTATCGTAACCTGAATTTTAATTTGTGAGTATTTTATCAATTTTCTTTTGAAAGGTGTGATCATGTAGGCACCTGTTATTGTCATTGCGTTTTACAAATCTTTTAGTAAAATCATTGTAGATGATTATTTTTGATGGCTTCTTCTCATACGAGATAGAACGAGCATTGATTGCTATGTTTATATAGTTCGTAATTTAAGCCTAAGATTAATATGGTATTACACCCATTTAAAAAGCGTCTCGATTAAATTCTGTAGTGCTAATGTGCCACCAAAAAAAACACAACATTTTTAATCAATCGATAAGTGCAATAAAAATGCATCTAAATTTTAAATTTTCAAATTTTGCGAGTAGTTTGACGAAAACGCCTCGTAGTGGACGCCATATATTGCTCCGCGGAAATGACGACAGTTCGCTGGTTAACAAATGCGCTGACATTATATATGATAATTGTTTATAATTTACAAATAATTACATAATATTTTGTAATAGGTGTAATAATTAAAAAAATACGTTGGTTACGAAAATAATAGAGGTACAAAGCCTCTAAACGCCAATTGGTTGACTGACAGTTGTCAATTTTTTGTTTAGTCAGCCGTACGGCGTAATAACATGGCGGCTACTATTTCATGGTGTTATAAAACAGATAAAAAAAAAACTGTAAACTTAAAATTTAATTTAAAAAAATATTTTGTTAATTTATGAACTAAAACTAACATTTTCTGACTGCTTTTTGCCTAAACTATCTCAATAATATATTTATAGATTTTTTCTTATATAAAGTAAAATACCCTATTCTCTGTCAATATTATCCAAGGAACAAGAAACGAATATGAAAAATACTGGCACTTTCCAAAACTTGTACCGATAAAAAAACAAAGAAGCCCTGCAGGCGTAGCATGACCACGCTATGTCTACGGAAGAATAGACATACGCTATGTCTACGGAAGAATAGACATACTGACAGCAAGAATATACAAGTCAGTACAGTTTGTCTATTCTTCCTGTCAGTATGTCTATTCTTCCGTAGACATGGTCATGATACGCGTGCTGATGAATGAGGTGTTTATTAAACTCTTTTGCAACTAATATTTCACGGTGCTCTTTCTTCTTGCTACTTACTTCTTGCAAGTTTCGAACCTGCATTTCCATGTTTAAAAATATTCTGATTGGGTGTTCTGTCAGAACAATCAGACACATGTCAAATTTGGGCTTATATTTCTAAATAACTATTTTTTTCTATTGTCTTTTTGAGAGTAACATGAAATAACTTAAATAAGCATGTACAATATGAAAACCTTTATTAAAAAAAATACTATTAACCAGATAAACACATTAAGTAATTGGAAAGAGAATTACAAGTAATTTTTTTTGTAGGTATTAAAAGATAAACACACATAATAATTGCTTACTCATTAGAAATAATTAAACTAAAAAAAATGTCATTCAATAATAATAACACATTGAATAATAACAATTGATTGATTGATTAATAACTATTTAAGACAATTTTCATTTATTATTTATTGGCTTTTGGATGTCAGTTATTGCGGATGCAGACGAAATTGCGGAATAAAAAGTAACATAAGTCTTTTCCCAGGGTTCAAGCTATCTTCATACAAAAGAACAATGGCGAAAACGTAGTTGACTTAAATTTGAGCGTCTAAAAGTGACTTACATACGAAAGAAATTACCTTATTTTTCTACGATTTTTCAAAGTATCACATTAACCAGTTAGCCGGTTAAAAAAATTATGTTAAATTAAAACTTATTTGACTTTTCATTAACGTTTAGTGTTGCCATTTTACATTTATCCTGCCAAGTGACAGTAATAAGTACATAAAGCATTTAAAGTATTGTAATCAGTTTTAGTTTGTTATTACAATTAAACGGAGTAAGTAAATGAATACAGTTTATTTCCAAGTGTAGGTTTCTTGCAGGTATGTAAAAATACTGTGGTATAAAAATAAATCAATTAGTTTCGATTAATGACTAGCAAAAAGACTAGTAGCCCAAATCTAAAAATAATTGCTTGGTAATTGACACAGAGTCATAAACAGATCTGTGCACAGAGTAAAAACGATATGATCGATGTATACATGTAGTAGATACCTATTGTATACATAAGGTAAGGCCAAAGAGTATTTATAACCACTGGGATTACCAACCTTAAACAATATTTTTACAAGACATTTCATTCTGAATTAACTAGGTAAAGAAAATACTAATGCCATATTACCTTTTTACTTCCTCAATTTGGAATATAAAAGTTACCATAGACATAACCTACAAAAGTTCATGACTGAATATCTATTATTCTCGGCCTTCTTGAACAAAAAATCTTGCACAAACTAATTCAGAAGGTGATGCTGAATTTAATAAGATATTTTTCATTTAAAGACGTAGGAATTTAATCTCAACTAAAACAATGTATGGGTGGCTGCCATTGTTCTTTCATAAAAATCGGTTCAGCCGTTTCATCGTAAAAACGTAACAGAGTTACTTTCCCAATTACAATATTTAGTAAAGAGTATGTATTAATCGTCATTAATGTTTCTGTCTGTAAGCTCTTCTGAGGAGTAAAACGATTTTACAAACTAATACAAAAAGACATCAAAAGATTACCTCCTCAACGCTTTTATCTGGAAATGTACCCAAGCGACTGGCGGCATTACCACGATGGATAGAGTATGAATGGATGGATGGATGGAGTTTAACCTCTGACCGAGGTAAAAACCAGCTCTTTGATCACGGGAAGTGTCAACTAACCGTTTGGAAAACAAATTGTGACTGTTTTGGATATTGGCCTTTGATTAATTTTAAACCTTATTCCACACAAGCTTAAAACGTATGTATAGTCACGAGCATAAATATGTATACAGATTGCAAAATTCAAAAGAAATTTTCTCGTAAAATTACTATTTAAACTTATAGATAATACCTATTTTATAGTAGTTTGGGATCAATAATATCCTATTCGTAACCCTATAACATTTCATTCAACAGTTTAGGAGAAAATCAGTTTAGAATGAGACTAACTGTTTACATGTTTTTGCTTGTGACGTTACTGTACAGAGGCCAGCACATCAAGCTACAACAATCTGTCAAATATCTTTGATAGATTTTCACCTTTATAACAAAATAATGTATAAGGTTCATATTATTTTATTTATTTTATATTTAATTGGAAAATTTGGTCAGTTTGGTATGGGTTCCTCTGCTGCGTCTGTACATTGAAGCGATATTGATAGAAAGTAACGAAACACATTTGGAATATTAAATAGTTGAACGTAATTTATTAATTACTAGCTGATCCCCTGACTTCGTCCGCGTGATTGTCAGTTATCAGCAGAGCTTTTTTTGCACGGTACCCTAATTTTTTTTTCTAAAATAAAAGTAGCTAAGTCACTCCTTATAATATCAGCTAACTGCTACTGAAAGTCCCGTCAAAATTGGTCCAGGAGTTCAAGATATTAGCCGAAACAGACCTATAGACAAAAATTATAAAATAAATATTTTTGAAAATGTACCATAGATACTTTCATATTATTATGCATATTTCGTAAACAGCTGTTATTTTTACATTACAAACAGACACTTTAATTTTATTTATTTGTATAAAATTGACTTTTTTTATATAAGTACCGTATGTAGGGTGACTGGTAATTAGTGTACGATACTTAAACACGTGATTGTGTTCATGATAACAAACAACTTTCCCGAAGAAAAAATTTTACACATTTTTTCACACTTTAGGTCACAGGCGTGCGCGCGCGTGAATTTCATACGGCTGTTGTGTTATTGTGATAAAAGTGAACCAGTACAAAAAACTTTTTTCTTCGGGAAAGTTGTTTGTTATCATGAACACAATCACGTGTTTAAGTATCGTACACTAATTAAGTTGTTTGTTATCATGAACACAATCACGTGTTTAAGTATCGTACACTAATTACCAGTCACCCTATATACTTTCATATGCATTTAGTAAAAAGCTGTTAATTTGGCATTACAGTCAGACACATAAATTTTATTTATTTGTGTGTAATTTATTATATACATTAACAAATTATCGGTTGGTCGTTTTGGGAGACAGTTCAATTACAAATGAAAAGACAAAATGTTGGCAAAATGCGTCACTAATTTGTATTAAAACGCCTATAAATAACTCCATAGCTTTGAACCAAGCCTTAACTTGCCAACTTTTTATCTTTATTAATCTTTTACAGGCAAAAGTTAGCGACGTTCTCCAACTAAACAAATACCGACCTCGACTGTGTTGAAAGAAAGTTTCAGAACGTAATTCAACTGTTTTGTTTTTCACTTGTTTTTATTGGAAATATTACGACTTTGTTAAGCTCTATTTTTCTTGAATGTAGATAGGTTTTAAAAGGATTACTAATATATATCTTCTGTATCTTCTTATATTATCATCATCTGCCTAACCTTTTACCAACTATATTGGGATCGGCTTCCACACACCCTTTTACAGAATTTCTAATGTGTTTGCCCTTTCTCGTTGAAGTCTAAATGTTAGTTCAGCAGTTTTATTGCCAAAGATTTTAAGCTTTTTAAAGTATTTAAATTTATTTTTTATTGTTGTTATTATTAATGAGGACCTGTATTATTTCGAATTATATGATTTATTACGAAAATGTTTCTGGGTAATGTATCACAATTGAAACGTACACTTAGTCTTTTTTGATTGTTCATTGAGTTTTCTAATTTTGGGCCAATACATTGTACAATATTTTTCTTCGTGACAATATTTATGGCAAGAGTAGGTAGATAACGATACTTAGCCACTAGACCCTGATTTATTTGTTTCCCGTAATGTGTATGAATTATGTTACATAAGGCTCTACTTCCATTTCTCTGAAGTGGAAGCCGGCCACGTCTGTAGACGGACAGATGGTAGATGGAGCAGACACGTTTTAGAGTGGAGACCGCGTTTGGGCAAGCGTAAATGTGGAACGTCATGAGGCACGATAGACTAACGATTTGAAGAAGGTGACTGGCAGTGGATGAATGCGAGCTGCCCATGACCGTTGGTTGGTTGGTTGGTGATCTCTGGGTGAGGCCTACGTTCAGCACTGGACGGCAATAGGCTGATGAATGTATGTATTAAATACGAGTACTTTGCTCGCAACTTCGTTAGCGTGTATTTTCCTATGTCTTAATGGTTTGGTAATTAAATATAGCCTGTAACAGTCAAGGATAACGTAGCTTCTTATTTATAAAAGAGTTTTTAAAATCGGCTAAGTATTTTTTAATTGTATCAATTACAAACTGACGGGCAAAAAATCTGTTCTCTATTATAGCAATTTAAATGTGTAGATTATACGTAGCTATACCAAAGGACAATGCCAGAAACTCTATAGAACTTTGCCCCACTTAATAAAAGTCATGTGCAATATGTAGCATCTTACTGTTTATTTATTGCTGATAACTAAACATTAGTCTTAGTGACTGTAGAACTTGCGGTTTCCGTTTAAATCTAAAAACAATAATGACATTGATTATAGGTTAAAATGTATTTTAGGTAACATGAGTTTGTATTTTGTGGGTAGGTATTTCGTAATCCGCAAGTTCTAAAGAAAAACAATTTAGTATAGAAAGGTTCTATATTCATTACAATTATTTTCATTAATTTACTTTTTCTGTACATGGGTGGAGCAGGATCTGGCATTGTCATTCATGACTAGTCTGCTTGTATACGAAGCGCTTTGTTGATACAGTCCTTATAATAACGAGACATTTTTCGACTATTGTGACTAATATGAATAGGTACATTCGTACCTATTGTTTGTCTAAATTTTGTCTAGACAGAAATATTAGATAACAATTTTAATCGATTAGGAATTATCGTTATGCTAAAGTACTATAAGTACGGTCAGCAACAAGAGTCGATCAAGGATCGGATTTTTAAATCATTATTATCCATCTTACGGATACAAATACGGCTGGACGACGCATATTCCGAGTTAAAAGCTATAAAAGCTGGTGTACCTCAAGGAAGTGTGCTAGGCCCAATTTTATACTTGTTATAAACATTAAGTGACATCCCAGAACTGGAAAACAACACCATCGCGACCTTTGCAGATGATATTGCAATTATGGCCACTGGATCAACCCACAGAGAAGCAGTAGAAAAAGTTCAACTAGCTGTGAACAAAGTTTATGACTGGACACAAAAATTGAAGATCGCCATCTTCAAAAATAATTACCTAAACTGGCCAGACCCACTAGGGCTGCTACTGTATTGACTCTGTAGGTTTTATTTGTGACAATATTAAATTTTATTGACACTGGTTGGAACTCTTTGCAATTATTTATAACAAAATTTTCCTGTTCATCGTGGAATGTCAATGTCTCTCATTTAGACAACACGTGACAGTCGAAACTGAAGTCTGCTTGAAACCGCTTGAGAATGCCTTTAAACGTAATGTCAATGTGTGTACTTTGTGCCTTTGCCCTGTAGTGGGAAAATTCAGCCTGTAAATAATAATAGTATTATTAGTATTCATATTTCTGCCCCATGTTACTTAGTACCATCGCAACATGTTTTTTTTTTCCATTCCGTCTTGTCAACTATCATGCTTTCACTGACTCCCTTTTCATTCATATCATTCTTCACACAATCTATCCAATGGTTTTTCTGCGTTTCTCTTCTTAAAATCATTATTGTTGAGCACAATATTAAAGGAAATTCGATAAGAATGGAAAATCAAGATAAAATAAACTCTTGAAATGAAATCATCATCATCATCATGTCGATATACGCCCACTGCTGGGCATAGGTCTCCCCCAAGGGATACCAGCTTGGCCGATGCATGTTGGCGATCGCAGGTGTTATGGTACTCAGAAGGACGCTGCTGCCCACCCTCTGGGGCTGGGTCTAATCGCGGCCGGCACCACACGGCGATAAAATGAAATACTGAAAAGTATTACATCGACTGCCCAAGACTGGGTTGGTTCGCGATCTTTACGGCTAATATGATATATTGATGAATACATCGTATTATTTTGTATCTATTTAGCTGATATGAAAATTAAACTTTATTGATCGACTTTTGTTGCTAACCGTACCATCGTAATAACTGGTACCTCCAAAACGCTCTGATAACATTTATTTCAAATAACCATCATTAAAATTATCACTGATAAAACAATCTACAGAGCTATTATAAATCAAAATAAGTTACACATTACTGTTTAACAAACTAGTTCCTACCCATGGCGTCGTCCACGTGGAAATTAAACATACATAGCGTATTAATGGCAATCAGCAATAGTAGTAGTGTAGATTCTTTCAATAAAATAATTATTTTATAATAATAATTAATAAAGTTAACAAAACTGGATTCCTAATAGATATAGCCGTACCAAACACTCACAATTTACAGACTACAATAGCCGAAAAACTATCAAAATACACCGAGTTAAAAGACGAAATTACCCGACTTTGGCGCCTACAAAAAGTAATAATTGTCCCTATAGTTATTTCTTCCACGGGAGTCATCCCCAAACAGCTTCACCAGTCCCTGAGTTCTCTAAACTTACCAGCTAGCACCTACCACTTACTGCAAAAGGCAGTGATCCTAAACACATGCAGGTTAGTAAGAAAGTTTCTACAGTGTGAGCCGGACAATATTATACAGTCTGCGCACAACCACGTGGAATCTAATATTTCCATACCCGCACATAACCCAACTGATGAACACTTGGCTTAGGCCCGTGCCACCAGAACTTCCCGGGTAGCCGGAGGAACAAAAATATGATAACAAAAATAATAATAATAATAATTTATTTGCTGACCGAGGTCCATACTGTTAGTAGATACATTCAAACTTATTAAAACTATGTTAGTACACATACAATGACGAAATAAAGATAAATAAATAAATAAAACAGTCACAATTTGTATCTGTCCACTTATCTGGCTGCGACCTGTGTGTGCAGTCTCACCCATCGGCCGAGCATTGGACAGTCCCAC
This sequence comes from Charanyca ferruginea, assembly GCA_947361185.1. NCBI lineage: Eukaryota > Metazoa > Arthropoda > Insecta > Lepidoptera > Noctuidae > Charanyca > Charanyca ferruginea. The sequence continues at coordinate 22,843,512 of OX376059.1, read as the reverse complement.
CGCTCACATAATGCCCTCAGCATACTGTTGGAGCTACCCCGTGTTCTGTGCCGCAGAGAGGCGCAACGCTATTTTTTCGGCAAATGTAAAAAGATTTTTATATCAGTGAAATAATTATTTTATATCAGTGAAATAATTATTTTATATAAATGAAATAATTATTTTATATTAGTGAAATAATTATTTTATTCGGGCCAGTACTTTCAGAGATTAAGTACCTCTCACATCATGATTCCCCTGTCGCATTCCCTATTTGGGGTCGGCCCTTCTGATACTTGATTGCCACTTGTTGTGATCTTCAGTAATTGCTGGCGTTAGGCCTAGCATCGTCATGTCCTTGGAGATGTTTTTTCTTTTTTTTTCTTAAAAAAAAAACGTTGCCCCACACTAGGAATTACTCCTGTGTCGTGGGTGCGCTTACAAACATATCAACTCACATACACAAACAGCCAGACCCGGAATTTGTTCCGTGCGGGAATCGAACCCGCGACACGCAGCGCAGCAGTCGGTCGCTCAACCACTGCGCCAACCGTGTCGCCGGTTCTAGTCCAAGTAGTTGGATATCCATCACTCGTCTCGTCATGTGGAGTGTTGAGTAATTAAGTACCTCTCGCATACAAACAAAATAACCAAACACATTTTCAACCGACTTCGAAAACAAGAAGGTTCTCAATTATTCAACTGTATGTTTTTTTTTTGTATATTTGTTACGCGATTTTTCCGGCAAATGTAAAAGATTTTAACAATTCTGTTTTTAATGGGTAGGGTGTGCCTCAGGCGTGGTCGCATATAAATTTTATCGAAATTGATACAATAGCGACAGAAAGCAAAAAAAATATCATATAAATGATGAATTAAGTTTCTCCAACCTCTGTTTTGTGTTGCCGTTTTTTAATGGATTTGGAGGTACTAAAAAGCGAAAAATAAAAAGCATTTTTACAAAAAAGACAACCGCCCTCAAAATCTAAAAACAGATAAAAAAATTTAGCACAGAACACATATTATGAGTTTAGTTTCGGAAGTCGGTAGCAATACCAAACAGCAAACAGAACAAAGCCACTTTCACAATATTAACCCACGTTTCGTTTAATGAAAAAAACTCTTCAGAGTTATTAAAATTAGAATAGATTTATTATTTAGTCAAAAATTAGAATAGATTTATTATTCAGTCAAAAACTCAGTGACATCATAGTGAGATCTAGAGTCATTTTCAGTGAAAAAACTCTAGATTTAATTTGCATTCAGTGAAAATTTGTCACTGAATGCACCTAATACGAATACTAATCTAATCTGCATAGTAAAACTGTACCTTATGCCTATATTATGTTGGCAATATCAATCCCGTTTCGTGCATAAACGGCTTAAGATAGAACTATTATAGCTTCATGAAGTACCTACCTACGTAGGTAAGTAATTGACGTCATATAGTTCGATAACTTTCAATAGCTTCGGGATATAGCTTTTAAAACAAATAAACTTTACACGTGCTTGTTACTTTATGAGCACTCGACGATTATTAAAGGGTTGTTACGAGTTTTATTGGTAAACTAGGGATGTACTTTGATATGCCTCTACCTTTCCCAACATAAAGGGGCTGGTTCAGTACCAGTGTTTTACATGGAACGACTGTCTATCTGACCTCCACACATAGCCTCTTGGTACTACTGGTTGTCAGACTTTCTGGCTTCTGACTACCCAAAAAGACTGCCAAAGATCTACAAATGACGGCCGGGACCAACGGCTTTACGTGCTTTCTGAGTCACGAAGGGAACACGGTATGAAATGGATGGTCATCCCATCTACAGACCGACCGCGGCACGTGTCGCTTAACCTTGACCCCGAGCTCCTCTGATGTGACCAGATATGACGGACTATCAAGTCATATTACAAAATTAGAACAGAGTGTATCTCAAAGACATAAACAAATCAATAAGATTGCGTATTTCTAAACTAGCTTACTGACGATTCGGCCACAAAATATAAAGATTACAGAAGGACCGCTCTTGCCATCTTCAAAAATAATTACCTAAACTTGCCAGACTCACTAGGGCTGTTACTGTACTGACTCTGTAGGTTTTATTTGTGACAATATGACATTTTATTGACACTGGTTGGAACTCTTCGCAATTTCCTGTTCGTCATGAAATGTCAATTACATTATTTATTCATTTTGACAACACGTGACAGTCGAGACTGAAGTCTGCTTGAAACTGCTTGAGAATGCTTATAAACTGAATGTGTGTGTGCTAAAAATTCTCTGCTCGGGTACGCCGCAGCCTTACGTAGCTTGTGATTCGGCTTACTCACAATATATTGTCATTGTCCAAATTGATATTTTTTTCACTGATTATTCGGAAAACAATAAAAAAACTGGTTTGTAGAGTCAAAACTTACGTACTTACGTATAAAAAAAAAACAGTTTTTAACCGGATTTCAACGTTGGAAGTTTTTTATCTGACTGTACAAACCACCTTTTTATTGTTGTCCATATCATCGGTGAAAAAAATATTTTCAGTGAACAAAACAAAAAACAATTCACGAACAAAAAAAAGAATTCGCATTAATTAAATGCGCTGAACCGAGATATTAATTCTTCATCTCTCATTATAATAACGTATTCATTACAACATTACAAGTACGCACGTAAACATTAAACCCAACATTGACCTATTTTTGACGTGGAGTCATTTCGTCGTGGGAAGTACCAGTCTGTTGTACATTATAATACCAATAAGCTTTGCTTATCCGACCGATTCATATTTTATCTGTAGGTATTGATGCGATGCATAATACATGAGGCAAGGACAATAATTTTAAAGGCTTGTTGACATCGAAATAGGTAATTGAAAAGTACATAAATGGAGGACCCGCAATGTATGGATTTGGGCACTCTCCTTTGGTCAAACAATTGGTCATTTGATCCAAGGAGAGTACCTGTTAGACCTGAAATTTAATGGATCAATGCGTTTGCAAAATATTTACATACTAGGTTTTACCAACAATTTTGACCGCGTACATTTTCTTACCGTTTTGATCCCTTTCATTTTTTTTAGTTAATGGAGGACCCGGAATTGATTTGGGCACTCTCCTTTGGTTGAACAATTGGTCGTTTGATTAAAGGAGAATGCCTGTCAGACCTGTAATCTAATGGATCTATGGGTTTGTGCAAAATATTAAATATACGGAATACAAAATTAAATAATAATAAATATTATATTAGACAGCATAGGTTTTGCATACGATTTCGTCAGCGTGATTTTTTTAAAAGATCCCTATTATTTTTTCCAGCAAAATATAGTCTATAGCACCCACAGATAATGTACGTAGCTTTTTATTAGTAAAGATTTTTCAGCAAAAAAAAACAAAAATCTCTTTAACTTAATTAATATTAGTGACTGGTGCACTTTTATTACAATAACACAACAGCCGTATGAAATTCACGCGCGCGCACGCCTGTGACCTAAAGTGAATCAGTACAAAAATCATTTTTTCTTTGGGAAAGTTGTTTGTTATCATGAACATAATCACGTGTTTAAGTATCGTACACTAATTACCAGTCACCCTATATATTAGATAAAGAATCCAACTGCATAACCGCCAGTACTTAGGCTGACTTTTCGTTCACTGGCCATCTTTCTTGTGGTACTTCCACGCCTCATGAATGATTATTATATTGTTATAATGAGCCCGCACTGTACCATTGCTAGGCAAAATCCTCCACCATTCTTTCTATCAGTCTCGATTTTGCACCACATCTTGCCAGTCCTCAAGGAATCCATCCAAATCGTTCCGCCATCTACTTCAAGGTGTTCTCCGACCCCGTTTCGCCGTTCCGGAGCACCAATTTTAAATTCTTCGAAACCGTAGCTCGTTTTTCGTACGGCAGACGTATCCAGCCCAGTCCCATGATCAACAACTGTCGGGCAAAAAACATGATGGTCAAACCAGGTCTACCCTCCGCTACTTATGCACCTATGCGGTACAATCGACATTCGAGAGGTAAAACTGGGTAGCCTTTTGAGCCCTATGAATGAGTACAACTTTTATTACAGGATGAAATCTGAAAATTGAAAGACAAAACACAAGAAATCTCTTTGCTACAAAAATGCACTTCAACACGGTATCAAAACATACCACCCAGCTGATAAATAAGGACAATGAGTGAGCCTGCACGCTAAACCATGTCGATGTGAAACCTCAGCGTGTACAGTAGGAGGTATATTCAATTTGTCAACATATGAAAGGCCGTTAACATGATCGGAAAGGGGAGTGTGTGGTGTGCTGTGGTCTCACGTGGTTATGTTACTTATGTACAGTTTAATATGTGATAACATCCTGTCGGGGTCGTAACAGGGTAGTTGGTTTGTTATTGAACATTTGCATTCTAATATTAAGTCTCAATCTATCTAAAACGCCCTAATTTGATAGATTTTTGACCTAGATTTTCGCTAAGATAAGATTCCGAATAGATTTGATAGTTTATTTTACGGGAATTGACTTTTTTTAATGACTACTCAATGAAATTACGTACCGAAGTTTGTCATGTACAGTACGCAAAGGAGATAAGTATCCATGTCGTCGGGAATAGTTGAAGATTTCTTAGAAACCAATGGGGGCTTTCAAATGAAATTTTATTAAATCATTGAACTGTTTATTCTCTATTAATTGTATTTTATTTTATTCATAAAAACCTATCGGTTTCTAAGTAAACTTCAACTGTTTCCGACGACATGGATACTTATCTCCTTTGCGTACTGTACTCATGACCGTCGCGTGCTGGTCACATTTTGGTTTGTCATCTATACATTCATGAAAGTGGTGATCATAAGGTTAAAAACGTTGCCCCACTCTAGGAATTTCTCCAGTATCGAGGGTGCAATTCATCATCATTCATCTTTTCAACCTTTAGACGCTTATTGTTGGGCATAGGTCTTCCTCAATGCGGGGTTCAGCCGTAGTCGCGGTAGGCGATCGCAGCAGATAGAAAGAAAGAATAAAGAAAGAAAGAAAGAAAAATTGTTTATTTGTAACCTCGTACAGGTAAAGACGAACATAAAAAAAGTAGTTTTGTTATATAAAACAATAAAACATAAAAAGAAAAGCCTTATGAAACCTGTACGAGACCAAAAAGGCTCCTGTCTCAGCACAATGCTACGACATGAAATGTCGCAGCGCTGGTATTCTGACAGGGCTTTGCAGAGATGCCACGGGCGGCCACAGTCATGACTTAAGGTAAAAAAAAAATAAAAAAAATAAATAAAAAAGTTGTAATAATAAATATCTACAAAAATATGCAAGCTAACATTATGTAAAAAATATGTAATATGTAAACCCGACATAACTATTAATTATATAAAGTTATTAAAACAATAAATAAATAAAAGTGAATACATAATATAGCATTTTTCCTTTTTTTTTTTTTTATTTTTTTTTTAATGTTGCAACTATCGGCCAATGTGTTTCCACGTTGTTTGTCTATGCCGCTGGCGTTGTGAGAGGTTTATTATATTACTCTGTGGTTGTGAGTTTGTGACAAACAAAGGGACACCGACGACTCAAATTGACAACAAATAAAACTAAAAAAGTGTAATATGTGTATGTAGTATTATGATAAGTTCATGTATAATAATTATGTACTGTAATCTCTTATGTGTGGTGTGGATCACGACAGGGAATTTGGTCAGTGGGTCGTCTTAGTTCTTAAAGCGAAAAAGAGTTATTCCTTATGTTAAAGCGAACAACAAGTATTATTAATAACATAAAGCGGTATACGGTGATCTGTATGATTAAAAGGAATAAAAGAAGAGAAGACACTCGCTGCCGAGTTTCACTGAGGTCAGCATTCCCAGCTACGTGCAAACCAAAGGTAAAATACTTCAGCTATTATAGTCCTTTTGTTTTTGTAGTAGGTGTTTTTTATATTTTAAACTAAAGGTATGGACTGTTTTTATAGCACGAAAAGGAGGTGGCAAATCGTTCCAGCAGCGAGTGGCAGCAAATTTGAAACAACCGCGAAAGGCAGCCGTTCGATGCGTTCCAGTTAACATAAGGTAGGTGGACGCTCTGGTTTTGATTTTGTTTACATCACGCGACCAAGCTAGCTTATTATGTAGGTAAACCGGTGTTTTAGTGAGAATTACGCCAAAGAGCAGGGTAGCCAGATGGAGTTTTCTCCGTGCTGACATTCTCATCAAATTACCCTTGTTTAAAAAAGGAGTGATGTGGGATCTGGGAGGGACATTATAACATACAGATAGGAACTTAGAAGGACGAGGCTGCCCATCCTCTGGTCAATATCCCTCTGTCGTCTTCTACGACACCCACGGGTAGAAATGGGGTGGTGCTATTCGTAACCGGCACCACACGGCAAGGAGGATGGAGGGTGCATTTAGAAACATTAAATAACACAAACATACAGACACGGAACTGCAATTACCTGTAGACCATACATGTATTTGTTTCGCGCGGGGATCGAACCTGCGATACGTAGCGCAGTAGCAAATCGCACAATCACTGCGCCAACGATTGTCCTCACGATGTTTTCCTTCACCGATATCAGTGATGTCCAAGATAAACTTGAAAGTACATTCATCATCTGCCTAGCCTTTTCCAAACTATATTGGGGTCGGCTTCCAGTATAACTGGATGCAGCTGAGTGCCAGTGTTTTACATGGAGCAACTGCCTATCGGACCTCCACAACCCAGTTAGGTAACACGATACCCCTTGGTAAGACGAAGTCCAGAAACTCTGACAACCATGTCAGAGTTTTTGGACTTCTGACTACCCATAACGTCTGTCAAAGGTCTATAAATGACAGCCGGGACCAAAGACTTTTACGCACCAACATCCTTTCATACCATCCACAGACCGACCGCGGCTAGCGTAGCTTAACCTTTGACCGATCGATCTGTGTGGCTTTAACTTAGCCACGAGCTCCTTAGAACGTACATTATGAAATATAAAACCAACACCCACAATCTATAGTTAAAATAATTCTGCAACTTTACAAAAGTCGTGCACATCAAAAATGATAAACGAACCAAGTCAGTCTCACAACACTGACTAAGGTCAGCCTAAAGCCTAATCTAGGCTTAGCCAGCAATCTTCTACGGCAAGTGGCCCTTGCTTAATCTACCGTAAAATCATTGTCTTGATATATTTCGGGGTTGCTATTCCAGCGAGAATTCTGCTGAATCAAGACTTCTGAAGCCCTAGTATACGCGCGACCTAAAAGTATTCCAAAAGAAAATAATATGACTGTTTTTCATCAAAATTCTTTGTTACAGAACCTATATTCTTTGACCGCGTGAATTTCTTACAAATTCCTAATTTTATGATAAAGTATAATTATTATCTATCCTATAGCACTATGACGTAGTAAGACGTTCCTATTAGTAAAATAATTTTCTTAATCCGATGAGAAGTTTCGGAGATTACCTGGGACATCCAAGCTTACTAACTTTATAATTTATTACATACTGCCGTGTGGGCCCGCCCTAAAGTGCATTATAAGAAAAAAAGCAGTTTCGAGAAAAACGCATAAAACTTTTTTTTTTATAAGATTGATTTAATTTTTATATATTTTTATTGCCTTAAGAACTAAGTGACAACAAAGATGGTTTTTACAACAACAAATATTAATTTAGTTTATTACATTTAAAATAAAAATGACTTTTTCAAAACCATGGCAGTTACTGCACGCAAAAATACACGCAATTTATATGCCTCAATATTTTTTTGGGTGTAGAATACAGACTTTTTGTGGTAATAATAAAAAAAATACTGCGTTTAACATGGTAAAGTGACGGGTCGAGGTAGACGTAACTGCTTTGACTGTATTTTAGGTAGTACTGTGACATATTTAGACATGCAAAATTAAGTTACAGCATTCACAAATTTGATTTATTTACCGTTTAAAACATCCAATCTAAAAACCAGTTAGTTCAGTGTGTTCCCTATAACGTGTCCTCTAAGGTTCAATATTCAACTAAAAAAGGTAAAAAAACCTGTTACTGCGTTTTAGTGTCTGCACGGCAGCATAGCTCATCATCATCAGCCGAAAAACGTCCACTGTTACACAGACCTCCTCATAACACGTAGCTTATTGCTCTTTTGATATTATTTAATTGTTTCGTATTTGTGTACATTTCACTTTATTTATAATAGTTATTTTGCTTTTCAATTTCTAATTTGAATAATTTACGGTCTCGCGATATATTGCACCTGTTATGTTATTTCGTCACCATTTTTGGTTGGCTGGTAATAAAAGCCTATCGCATTAAGTCTGCCTTTGTACCTTTTGTTGCGTATTAAGTTGAAATAAATATTATACGAACAGCTCAGTAAGTGTCACTATTTGGTTTTTCTCTGGGACAAGCCCTTCACACTATTTCCAATCTATTGAAACTATTGAAAGCCAGAATCAACCGCAGAAACGATTCAAATCACCTTTTAATTTATGAATAAAATCTTTAGTTAGACTAAGAAAATATTATGTGCGGAAGGGGTATTCCTAATTTAAAAATCTATCGAATTTACGTTACATTATAATCCGTGTGCTTGTGGTAGGCTCTCTAGTTTGAAATAGGTAAGTAGGTCTAATTTTCGAGTCCCCTGTATTTGGGTCGCAGACGACAGTTGACAGTCGCGTCGAGTAAATTTTTGATATTCATTCTCGTTTTGCGAAATCCGACCCCGATGTAGGTATTAAATAACCTGAAACTGATTGGGTAACTGATGTAACTTAGAATTAAATAAAATTGTACTTCATCATTATCACGTCAACCTTTAGACGCCGACTGCTGGGCATACATTCTGTCAAAAAAGTAGCGGGAATGAATCATTTAAAAAGCTCATTTAAAGGGATTGTCTAGTTTTTTCTGACGCTAAGTTGGTCCTCTTTACTCACGCGGAGTTCGATCGTCACTAGTCATTCTGTTTGTTCACTGTGCGCCATTTTGTCAATTCATGTCAAAAGAGTTTTGCGATTTTTACTATAGTTAAAAATATCAAACAAATAATTCGTCCTAAATGTGCGCAATGCGAATAGAATTTAGTGTGCAGAAGCATTAGAAATGTTACATAAGGCTTTCAATTAATCGACTTTATCAAAACCACGTGCGTATGAATGGAAAAATGCATTTCAATGTGGTCGAGATGTGGTGTAAGATTTACCATGTTCTGGGCGGCCTTCAACGTCTTTCACTGAACTAACATCGCTATAATAAAGAAAATGGTGACTAAAATCGTCGTTTTAGTCTAGGAGAGATAGCTGCAGAAATTTCTGTATCTCAATAATCAATTCGTACCGATTTAAATGATTGTTTTGCATTAAATGCGCTGCCGCTCGACTAGCACCGAAAGATTTGAATCTTCTGCAAAATCTTAATCGTGTAAAGGTTGCTGAAGATGTGTTAGAAAGAGTCAATTCCGACCCCACGTTCATATGCGTTCAAAACGCATTGTTACTAGTGACAAGACATGGGTTTACGAGTTTGACATGCAAACCAGTCAACAAGAATCGGAATGGTGCCTGCTAGCTGAAAAAAGATGTCGTAAAAGAAAATTCGCCGCAACTACCTAAATCGATTCCAAAAAATACGTAAAAAGAACGATAATCCCATGGGAACACATTACCGGGATAAAAAGTATCCTATGTGTTAATCCAGGAAATGGTCTACCTATGTGCCAATTTTCATGCAAATCTGTTCAACGGTTTACGCGTGATTGTGTAACAAACATCCAAACAAACTTTCACATTTATAATATTATTAAGTAGGATTAGTAGGATTAGTAGTAGGATAGGATATTTTTTTTATTTATAATTTACATCAGAACATAAATTCCATAAAAATTGTTAGTAAAGCTTAAAACTATGTTAGCATCTTATAACTACTTATCCCACTTATCCCACATTAAAAAGGGCACCACCAGAGCTGTGTACTTTATTCCAGTGCCTCACAATAGGACACTCGACTCTATCCATAATGGTACTTAGTAGGCCGTTGGAGCTGCCGCGGACCCGACGCATCAGGGAGGCCACTCTCTTGCGCACTATTGCCCTAAAGCAGTCTGTGTGTTATATACACACGAACGATAAAAAACGAAAATCTGTAACGTTTCAACTAAAATCGAATAAAAGGCATCAAAAAATTCCTCCACATCGCCGTCACCTGAATACTTAATTGGGACTGACTACGTTAGTATTAAACTACGTATTAACTTGCCATACAAGAGCTTTATAACTGAAACATAATTTCTCTAGACAACACATTTTCATCTCACACGACAGCAAACTACTTTCCGTAATTAAAAACGTTCAAAATCGAATTGTGTTCTGTTCTCAGTGATATTATCTACTTATTTGTTATGTATTTTAGTTAGTTATAAATACTCTACACAAATGGTGAAGTTGGTTTTTATATTTTTTTGGTTTGTAAGACGTTATCTCTGAAAATCCGGGTCTGATTACAAAAATTGCTAAAATATTGCCGTGCCAAAGGATAATTAGGTGTTAAAAACATATCCTTTTTTGACCTAATTAATTAAAAAAATACAATTTATTGTTTAAGGCGACGATTTACGCCGGCGACCTTGAGCGACCAGAAAATCGTATGCGCTGTGTCCATTACTCTCAAAGTTTAATCGAAAAAATTAAATAAAAGATAGTATTATTTCATTAAAAAAAGGCGTATATTAAAAGATAGATAATAAAATTGTCTGTAAGATAGTAAAAGTTTCGTTTAAATGACCCTGATAGATTTTGTGTGATTTATCAATGTTATGTCCGTGTCAGACACAACTTCACGAGTTAATTAAACTATTTAATATGAACTTAATCAATAATATTCACATGCTAAATGATTAAGAGAATGTTCTAGTTTAACATATTATTATATATTTTTTTTTAATTATTTACACTGCACATTTTGTCGTGATTGTCAGTCTGTTTAAAATCTGCAAAAGTCGCTAGCGCCTTAAGCATTATTTTCACTCTGTCTGCGTGACCGTAAGAAATGTACAGTCATCAAAAGAGAAGTAACCTGGTCGTAAATAATTGAAGTTTACTTAAAAAACGATGGATATTTTTTTATTATTGAGCTGTTCATTCTCTATTAATTTTATTCAAAAATATCCATCTGTTTCTTTGTAAACTTCAACTATATATGACGGGCCTGGATACTTATCTTTTTTGGTGACTGTACATTGACTGTACACCCTGTTTTGGTAGAACCGAAGCTCTCAGCACAGATGATCCACCTTATCCCATGGTAAACCTTAAATCTAACAAGGTACAGACATTAAGCTATTCCAAATCCATGTCGTTACATATTCCATCATTCGTGAACGTGACTTTGTCATAGAAGGAAAGATTTTGAGCAAATCTCTCTGTGGATTTCAAAACTTACCTTTTGAATGTGACTCTAGAAGGAACTAATACGTATTTTTCTATTTTTCTGTTATTTTTTTATTTTTCTGTTATTTACGAAAAACGTTGACTGACATTATCAATAGGCAACTGTAGAAATAAAAATCTGTTTGATTTGGGTGATTTTTTTTTATTGTCGATTTCGTATTGTCAGGATATTATGGTTTAAATAATAGAAATTTTTTAAGCTATTGCATAGTTTTTATCGCGGGCTTTGAGCACAGTGACCGAATCAAGAAATTCCGTAACGAAAATAAAACCTTACACCCCCCACTCCGCCTACCATGTAGCTCGATCGTGCGTTCGCTTAACGTGTATGTATATGGTATATATAATCATAATATATATACATATATATTTCTAGTCCGATCACCTTGTTCGGCAAGCCGATCCCTTGGGAGAAGCAAGCTAAATACTTGGGGGTCATCCTAGACCGGAGATTATCCTTCGGGGAGCACATAAAGACGGTACGTTCGCGTGCCGCTTTCGCCCTCGGCAGGCTCCACTCTGTGCTGAATGCGCGCAGCAAATTGTCACTTAAGTGCAAATTGCGTATTTACACCGCGTGCATTAGGCCCATCCTGACCTACGCTTGCCCCGTGTTCGCACACGCCAAGCCCCACCACCTACATAGTATGCAGACCCTTCAAAACCGATTTCTCCGAAATGCCACGGGCGCCCCGTGGTACATTAGGAACGAACGACTACATGTCGACCTGAAAATCCCCACTATCAAACAGTGCATGAAACGTCTTACTAAGCGTTTCTTTGACTCAGCCGAGAAACACCCCAACCCCCTAATTTCTTCGGCTTCCCGATACGTCCCATCACTAATATCGAAGATTCGCCATCCAAGGCATACCCTCATCGAACCCGATGACCCCATCACCCTCATCCAAGAGAGTAAGTAGGGAAACCAGTACGATCCGTAGTAAGTACAAAAACAAATACCGACCGCGATTCCGGCCCCGCCGCCGAGGCCCTCCGCGACCCCCCGTAATATCACAGCCCGACTCTTGCTCGACGAGCCAGCCCGCGCCGCTGAGCCTGTAGCTTTAAATTCCCCTAAATAATTTCGACCCAGCCTGACCATTGCTGTCCCCTTAATGACGCACTAAGCCTAGGTTCGAACCCCGCAGGGGGTGCCCTTAGTGTCTGTTCATTTAATAAATATCCTTAGTTTGTAAGCCCTGGCTGGGGGCCTTAAAATAATTTTCGGCCACCACAGGATTGTCCGGTTAAGCAGCATCAACCTCAGAGAGTTGTTGCGCTGCGAGTGGTCATATAAAAAAAAAAAATACATATATATTATATAATATACATAAGTACACCTATGTATACATGTATATATATAATATATATAAAATGCTATGCAATAGCTTTACCGCGGCAGTCCCCGAGTGCCACACGTTTTTTTTTTGGAAAATCCACCAGACGTGTCGGAATTTGGGATAGTATTATTGTACGAAAATCTCAAAACCAAAGTAAAATGCATCCGTGCAAAGCATATAAAAAAAACAAATATTTTTCTTTTTTTTTAACTAAATCCATGGTAAAAGTTTGTGTCACAAAGTCACTTGTACAGTGTAGGTTTACTGTGCATATAGTTAAGCGGCATTTTGCAGACAATTTGAATCTAACATTCATCATCATGTGCCCAGCCTTTTCCCAACTATATTGGGGTCGGCTTCCAGTCTAACCGGATGCAGCTGAATACCAGTGTTTTACATGGAGCGACTGCCTATCGGACCTCCACAACCCAGTTACTGGGTAACACGATACCCCTTGGTAAGACTGGTTGTCAGACTTTTTGGCTTCTGACTACCCATAACGACTGCCAAAGATCTACAAATGACAACCGGGACCAACGGCTTTACGTGCTTTCCGAGGCAAGGAGGGAACTTGAATCTAACATTAAATTCTAATAATACATTGTCTATTTCGTGTGATTGAGTGAATTGAGTCAAAAGTTATGAGATTTCAGATTAAAGAACAATATATGTAAGAACTGCACCTCTACCACCCGCACCCCACCTTTACCGCACCATACAGTAGGTTAATATATTGCCCGCCCGCACAGAAACGATAATCCCTCCGGGAAAGGTTCACCAAGTTTGTTTGGTTTTAGGGCATCCGATGAAGTTCCCAAAAGTCGGCCCAAGAAATATTAATCGGGATTGCGCCGGAAATTATGCCGATGTGAAGGTCGAATAGGGTATCTATTGATTTTGAAAGAATTTATCTTTTGCAAATTTTCTCTGACCTGGCAATCTCCTAAGGGATTGCGCGGAGTTCGAATTGGTGTAGACAAAGAATTTTAGGCATAATGTTTTTACTTGTTTCCTTGTTTGTTTTTTCTTTTAATAAAATGGATTATAGGCAGTGAACGGAAATAAAACAATTATAGGTACCGATTTAGGGCATCCCGTGTGTCTCCCGTGAGACCTTCTACTAAAGACGACCCGTCTTTAGTAGAAGGTCTTCCTCGCTTGAACTCAGAACACCAACCGTAGCATATGGAGGAGCATGAACTCCTAATGTTGCTCTCAAGTCTTGATTTACCTGGTTTGTAGAAAAAAAATTATGCAGAGATATTTTATTACCGCGCGAACTTCAATTTTATACATTTTTAAAACACGTTCCAACAAGACGCAAACAAACGCCTTCTATTTTAAATAAAAAAACAAAAGAGAAATTGGTTGCTTTTTTGTTATCATCATAATTATCTAATGTTTGGGCTATGCCTGCCAGTATTTTTTTTCTTTCCAAAGAGAATGTATCGCATTCTCACTGTTTATTGAATACCCCTCGTATTTTACAGTTTATTTTCTTGATTTTTTTCAACAAATTTCTTTTAATGCTTTGAATTAACGATTCCATTCTGTAAAGTGCACTTGAGGTGAGCTGTCAATTAGGGGTTGACAGCAGCAGTACACTTAAAACTCACTTCACCAAATTTTTAACGAGGTTTTTAAAGAATAGTCCGGCAGTTATAAATCAATTGCTGGGCAAGGTTTTAATAGAAAAGGCTATTGTTAGTTGGATCTTTTGTACATATTTTATTTATATTTTACAACTATTTTAAACTGACAAGACGTGATTTGACTAAAGCCAGATAATACAAATGTCAAACTGACAGCTGAATGACCTTTTTGACATTTTATTTTTACTAAACCTATGTTTACTGTTATCTTAATTAATGTTATAAAGAAGTAGAGTTTGTTTATTTTATGTTTTGTTTTGTGGTTATAAGAGGCAAATCGCTGGAAGTTACTTGCAATTACATTTTTTCCTATTGATAGAAAGTTTTTTCATGGTGTAATTGAAAAACCACGCGAAGGAATTCGTAGACAAAGCGTATAATTATATAAATATTATTACTAAAAACATACTATATCCATGCATTTCACAGCTCAAAAACAAAATGAAATACAGGTATCTATGACCCAACCCCATAACATTTCACCTAAACTTCATCACAAACTAAAACCGCAACGTCATAGCTCTGTAATTCAGTGCCAAAGCTCGCAAAATGCAATTTCTTGTTCTCTGAGTCTGTCGGAATGTTCATTAGAAGACTGGCGACCTTTGTTACGTCACAACCCTATGCCAGCCATGATAAATGAAGCTAATCCTTTTTAGCTTACGGATTCAAAAATTTGCTTTGACATTCTCCACGTTCTGTTTCTCTTACTCCTAGGGTTTACAGATCTGTCTGTCTCGTTTCTGCTTAGAATATTGTTGTTTGTTTTTGCGTTGGTTTAGTGAAGGATTTAAATCTGTTTTGTAACATTAAAAGGGTGGATAGGGAATTGTTAATGATCTGATTTTTGCTGCTTTTTGGTTTTCTGTAGAGAGTTTAGTTTTAAAGTTTCTGATGTATTAAAATTACCTTAGTTCCGCCAAAGATGTAGTACTATTAAGTATTCTGTGGCCAAAGCTAACTGATAATATCTCAATCCATACTTTACTAATATTATACTACTAACTCTGTCTGTTACGTTCACGACAAAACGGCTCCGATTTTCATGAAATTAGGTTCGAATATAGCTTGAGCCCCTGGGGAAGGACATATTATGCTACTTTCTAATCCAGGACTTCGTCTGCATCCGCGATAACCGACGTTCATGTGGAATAAGTCGCGAGCATCATCATCTGCCTAGCCTTTTCCCAAGTATATTGGGGTCGGCTTCCAGTCTAACCGGATGCAGCTGAATACCAGTGTTTCACACGGAGCAACTGCCTATCGGACCTCCACAACCCAGTTAGGGGGGGGGTAACACGATACCCCTTGGTAAGACTGGTTGTCAGACTTTCTGGCTTCTGACTATACCCATAAGGACTGCCAAAGATCTACAAATGACAGCCGGGACCAACGGTTTTACGTGCTTTCCGAGGCACGGAGAGAACTCAGAACGAAAGGGATGGTCACCCATCCACAGACCGACCGCGGTTAGCGTAGCTTAACCTTTTACCAATCTATCTGTACGGCTTTAACTGGCCACGAGCTCCTCCGAAAAATTCGCGAGCAAAAGATAATAATCAAATAAACTGAATAAGATAAATGTGTTACATTACTCTACATTAGTCCACCTCTAACAGTTCAATGTACGTTCCAAATTTATAGAAAAAATAGATTTTAAATTAATCTGAGTCAAATATACCTACTATTACAAAATCTTTGAAAGGAAAAAAACCATTACTAACATCGGAGAAGGAAAATATCGCAAGGAAACCTGGGGTGTGATTCTGTAAGACCTCATTCTAAACTTCGAATCTGAATCCGCTGTGAGTTTCTTGATTGGCATTTTAAAAACTCGGTTAATAATTCGAATTTACGCTAACGCCACCCTTGCGAGCGAGTCAGCGAGTTGAACTAAATTGATAGGAAGATTTTCACAGATAAAGAATGAGATGACGTAAGAAGGGGTCCATATTGGCTCACCTAAAGTTCTTTAACCGAAATTGTACTTCCTAAGGATTTGTAATCCGAATGATCACTCATCCTAAAATTTTTCATCCTAAAGTTTTTATTCATACTATTTGTAGTGCTACCGGCGATGTTCATAACACTCATGTTTCCGAAAATTGTTATTAATAATATCATTAATGTAAATATATTTAAACTCCTACTGTTTTTTATCATAACGCTTCTGTCCCTAAACATAATTACCATAATAGTTTCACTCATACTCGGAAAGAAACATTTACCAAGTATAATAAAAAATATATGTGGGTAGAAGATGATATTTATAGTTTTGATTTGAGGGTATGATTATTATTTGGGGGTATGCTTTACATAACGTACTGAGTTGTGTCTATTGCTAAGTTCAAACCTACTGCGCGTGCGTGCAAGCAAGCATGCAGCAGGCAAGCAAACATGCAGCATACAAGCAAGTACGCAGCATACAAGCAAGCATGCAGCGCGCAAGCAACCATGCAGCATGCAAGCAAGCAAGCATGCAGCGTGCAAGCAAGCATGCAGCATGCAAGCAAGCATGTAGCGTGCAAGCAAGCATGCAGCGTGCAAACAAGCATGCATCATGCAAGCAAGCATGTAACATGCAAGCGAGCATGCAACATGCAGCAGGCATGATTTCTGTCACGGCTCCGGCGTTGCGCGGCTCCGGCGGTCCCACGTGAGCTTATCGTCGCAGATGGTATTCACGCTCACCACCGCAGCTTCGGCTTACTGGCCGGCTTCGCCGGCCAGCCTCAGCCGCGGCGGCGGGCGTTAAAACCACCTGCTCCTCAGCTCGCGGGCCGCCTCGCCCCTCCACGCCTACGCGAATTTAAATTACACTCTAGGGGTAGGGCAGACAAGACTACGTGGAGTCGGTTTCGCAGCGATTCGTTTTTGTCATTAACTTTTGTAGCACAACTTATTCACTTTTTAAGACAATATTTTAGTTATTGTCTATTTATATACATTTTCGTTGAAATAAATTCCATGGAAAAATACACTGAACAAACAATATTCAATAATATTAAGTTAAAAAATAATTTTACTGTTTGATAAGTTTGTTAATCAAAAAAATGTGAATAAAATTCATTGAATTGTGTTTCTGTGAAATATGTTTCATTGAAGTAAATAGTTTTTGAAACAATAATAGTCGAAATAAAATTACAAGAACCAAATATGGTATGAAACATTTTCTGGATAACGAAATTCTATGAAATTTCTGTCTGCGAAACAAGGGGACACCGACATGTTATGTGAAAATAAAGTTACGCAAAATTAATGTATATAGTACTGATTATTATGAATAAAAAGAAATCTAAACAAAAAAGATATGACTTTGAATAATAGTGTAAAAGATGGTTATGTTGAGAAAATATAGGAAAACAAATAAAAGTATAATAGATGTTTATTGCTACTGACATTATGAATTTGAATGCTTCGGATTATGAACATTAGAGACAGAGTAGTTAGGAATTGTGATTGTTAGGATGAAAAATGTTAGGAAGAACATTTTCGGATTTCCAATTATCGGAGTTAAATATTTAGGTGAACTTTGGCGCACCCCGTAAGAAGTGGCATTCTGTAAGGTAATTTCCCCGTCACTCCAACGCTCACTTCGCACTCGATCCCGATTCAAAGTGTCAAATATATCAAGGTCATTTTGAACCTTATGCGAAGTGAGAGTGAATAGCGATGTGAGATGCGAGTTGTTGTTTCAATTTTACAGAATCGAACTTCAGAACTTATAATTAATTAATATAAGTCTGAAATCGCCGCTTTGAGCTGGCATGGCATGGTGATCAATGCTCGTGCGTTTTCTGTATTTAAATAATATTAATAAGAGGCCTTTGCCCTGCAGTGGGTATAATGACAGGCTGGTGTTATTATACTTGAGTATAATGTACTATGATAATAAGTTCCTTATTTTTTTAAACCGAACTTCACCTTAGACCCTGCATTGATATTGTATACATTGTATTAATAGAATTGTTATTTACTTCGTGGTTCAAATCAATTATAAAGAAGTTGTGAAAAATTATGTGATTAACCATTTTGTAGCGGCGGCCATCTTGGACCGATTTTCATCAAACATAGCTAAGAACACTCCCGACTAAAACACCTTTCAAACAAAGAAAACAAAATCAATAACGGTTCATCCGTTCGGGAGCTACGATGCCACAAACAGACACACACACATACACATACACACACACACACACACACATACACACACACAGACACGTCAAACTTATAACACCCCGTCTTTTTTTTGTCGGGGGTTAAAAATAGGCATTTTTGTATGTCCGTCTTTGAAGCGCTTTGAAGTTAGGTACTGCTATCAAATAAATATTACAGACTAGCTTTTGCCCGCGACTTTTTCCGCGTGAATGTCAGTTATTGCGGATGCAGACAAAGTCGCGAATTAAAAAGCCTATGTCCTTTTAGCTTTTTTTTTTAGCTTAAGCTATCTTCAGAAGAAATTTCTTCAAAATCGGGTTCAGCCGTTTCATCGTGAAAGCGTAACAGACAGTCTTTCGCAATTATAATATTAGTATGGAAGTATGGATTAACAGGTGCGGTCATCGTCAAAAGCTGCTAAACCCTTTAGAATTTTAAATCCTAATTATTGAGCACGAGGAAATTAGGTATTTTCCTGATCACTAAGGGTCAGCTCACACCGAGATGCGACGCGACGCGACGCTGCGCGCACATTTTAGAAGAACGACTCAAAATATAACTTTTTTTTCTACACGAAAAAATAAACATTTCATTATGAGAATTTAGAATACGTTACACCATGCAGCGCTGCGCCTCATGATGCCTCGCGGCGTAGAGCGACGCAGCGGTGCATCGCCGGTACGCGCGAGGTGCAAGAGCGGAGCTGCGCCTCACGAAGCCGCGTGACGCCCCGAGGCGCAGCCGAGTCTGCCGAGGCGACTTGTCTCTAATATATCAAATGGTAGACTGCGGGTGGACGCGGGGCGGGGCGGGAGCACGTGGCGAATGTAGACACGTTCCGCTGCGACGCGCGGCGTCTCGCTGCGCAGCGAGGCGTCGTGTTTCCAACGATTTTACAATGCGCCTCGCGACGTTGCGATGCATTTCGCGCGCGGCGCAGCGCGAAATCACTGGCCTCTTCCAGTATTGTCGCGTCGCGTCGCGTCTCAGTGTGAGCTGACCCTAAACCGAAAAAAATTGTTTTAAGTAAACACTGTTTATTATGCAATAAATGTTTAATGAATGGTTCGTTTTTTCTATGAACCAAGCAATTGGAACCTTTGCACCCAATTAGTGTCTGTAGGTACTAACAAATTATTTCGACCTTTCTACACAGTTCGTCTTAATAAATGGAGATGATCAATATTATCACGCTATATGCCATGACGCCAATTAAATGTTGATTAGGTATCTCAATGAAGGAAGGGACTGCCCCATTGATTATGACTGTTGAGCGTGGGATTCCGAAAGTTCTCAGTAGCAGCTGGGAGCTTGTAAGTTGATGGTGTGGCAGCCCCGTGCCTCGGAAGGCACGAAAAGAATATTTAGATCTTTGATAGTCTTTATGGGTAGTTTCTAGGATGGGCAGCGTTCGGGAAAATACGAGATATCTTTTCGTCCAAAATTCCACAGTGCCTAAAGACGAAGATTTATAACCAGTGTGTGTTGACAATGTTGACTTATGGTACAAAAACGTGGTCCTTAACTTCTGGGCTCCTACAGAAGCTCAAAGTCACGCAGCGAGCAATGGAGAGAGCTATGCTCGGAGTTTCTTTGCGCGATAAAATCCGGAAATCCGCCGACATAGCGACACAAAATTGGCAAGTTAAAGTGGCAATGGGCAGGTCACACCCGCCAGATGGACCGACGACTTCGTTAAGGTCGCGGGTAACCGGTGGATGCAATTGGCAGGATTCCGCTCGTTGTGGCGTTCTATGGGGGAGACCTTTCTTCAACAGTGGACGTCTTTCGGCTGATGATGATTATCTGGGATGTAGAGGTCAAATTAGTAGTAGCTCCATGTAAATTACTGGTATTCAGCTGCATCCGATAAGACTGGAACCCGACCTCAACGTAGATGGAAAAAATCTAGGCAAATGATGAGATGATGAACAACGTTAAAAAAAACGTCACAGCGCTGATATTCTGATAGGGCCCAAAGTGATGCCACGGTCAGATACGGATAATACAAAATTAATACAAATAAAATGTAAACGATAAAACAAATATAAATAAGTAAAGTACAATAAATTCGATAAGAAAAATAAATAAGTTAATAATAACAATAAATTACATCTACACCCCACGTAACCAAACTGTTCGTCAATCTGTGTCATGACTTTTATTTTAATTTCAAGTGGCAACACTGACGAACAGAGAGTACAGACAATGTACTCTGTGGTTGGAACCGAGACGCGCGCGCAGACAGATATATTTTTAGAACAATATGAATGTTATCGAAGCGAATTCAAAACAAAAAACTAATTCAGTATTATGTAATCATAATCCCAGCTAGTGGCGGTGGCGGTGGTGGTGACTGTGGCGATCAAAAGGTTAATTACAATCATAATGTCAATATTGTGACCTATAATAATAAATAGTTATTTATTTGTACATTTTTTTACACACAGTAACATTGTATAAGCAAATAACAACGGGTATAATTGTACAAACGGTCACAAAATATAGAGGTTGGAGAAGGACCGCTCCCGCCATCTTCAAAAATAATTATCTAAACTTGCCAAACTCACTACGGCTGCTACTGTATAGACTCTGTAGATTTTATTTGTGACAATATGAAATGTTATTGACACTGGTTGGAACTCTGCAATTTTTTTTTAACAAAATTTCCCTGTTCGTCGTGAAATGTCAATGTCTCTCATTTATTTATTTAGACAACACGTGACAGTCGAGTCTAAGGCCTGCTTGAAACTGCTTGAGATTGCCTATAAACGTAATGTCAATGTGTGCATGCGAAAAATGGCGGTTTGTTCTGAGTGGTCTCTCTGCTCGGGTGCGCCACAGCCTTACGTATTTTGTGAAACGGTTAACAGTATAATTGAACAAGTTGTCTCCTAAACTAAGTAAATAAATACTTGTACCTCAGGAGCCATAGTTCCTCATCTGAGATGAACATTACAACAGATGCAAACAAATAATACAGCTTATACTATACTAATATTAGTAATGGAAATTAGTAATAGATATTATGCAGCGTTGTTAACAGAATTTCGGTGTTGTCGTAAATCAGATTTTGCAACCAATCAAATAATTTAGTTTTAAGAGTGAATTTGTTTATTGTGTAAATACTAATCAGACGATGGACCTTATTGTAACCCATGTTTAAGGCGGTCGCCCCTCAAGCATATTTGTGTTTGTAAAGGGTAAATACCAAAACCAATACACACAAAATAAAGGCATAATAAATACAAAGGTTCAAGAAACGAAGATTGATAACTTCTAGTATATTATTAGTACAGTTTGGGGTCACAATCATTAAAAAGAAATTAGGCATACCAACCATATCCCTTTACAAACATTCCCGTATCATTACAACCGAAACGGTGATCACAGTACAATAAAAACGTACATAAAGTAAGAGTAGATGTCGCTAGTGTCAGCATTACACAAAGAGTGACGCTCAAAAGACTCAGAACGCGACCCAGAAATTTTTCTTTGAAACATGGTGCTCCGGTTTTTTTTCTTCTTTTTGACAAACAGTATTTGGGTATGTAGACTTTTTGAATTGATTCCAATGAATGTTTAGGGCTGATTTATCTGAAGAATAAAAATAGCGGTTTGACATTATTTTCAATACATAAACTGTCAAACCGCCGTTTTTATTTCTCAGATAAAAGTTATATGACTATTGAAAAATCTGCCCTTAGTTAAAAAATGCGTGGCTTTGTAATGGGGAAAATTTGCCGTTTTCACTTTATTTTTACGTATTTATTTTTTATTTCATTAAATCTTTTTTACAAAAAGCATCGCAGCATTATTGTACCTTTGTGCATGAAGTGTAAATAAATAAATAAATAAAAATGAAAAATAACTTTAATTTCGCAAGTCAGCGGCATTGTTTTTTGTTTTGTGTTGCCACCGACTTCCACAATTAAAGTTATTTTTAGGAATCCGTAATAAACAATAGGTAAAAAACAAAGATATACGCAGTGTTGTTTCATCCTGAAAGCTCGACAAATCTTCTACGTAGATTTATAGTCTCGTTAATTAAAGTTGTAGAAGCTACCGGTTCATAGCAGGTGCGAACTGCTGATGTAGTTCAGCTTAAAATTCAATTTAATACTTATTTACAATCGGACAAACAGACAAGCGTGGTGTAGGAATTTCTTGATTATATTACGTACCTATAATATATTATAAACCTTTTTGCACGAATAAGGAATGACAGCTAGGGATTGTAATACACCGTCATTTCCAATCCTACCGGATCCAACCGGATCCGGTAAACGTTTACTGATGGTAAATATCAGTAAACGTTTACCGTGGTCTGGTATCCGCTGGAATACCAGATCCGGTTTTCCAAATTGCATTCCGTAATGACGGCACGGTTAGTGCAGGGCTTAAGCAGTTGGCTGATGGGCTATGTGTCTTGAATTCGATTCCCGTACGGAACAAATATTTGTGTGGCCTATAACAGGTAATCAATAATTTAACAACGTGTAATATATAATTAAACAACGTGTACCAGAAATAGTGTGCTCACATATAAAGGTGATATTTTAAGTAAGCACTAATTGTTCAAAAAAAGCATTAAACATTAATAAAATTTACGCTCACTTGGTTCGTGTGCTACCTACTTCAAATTGGAGCGTCGCGAGTGTGACACGATTACAATCAACGCATTAACTAATTGATAACAACACATGACGTTGACAGTTTGACAGTGTTTAATAGTTCACGCTGTGTGAATCGATCCTACGGCTATATTTAGCGGGTATTTTCTCTTTTACTAAAATACTGAGTGTTCTATCAAGGCAATCATCATTCCCCTGACGCATTCCCTATAGGGTCGGCCCTCCTGATACTTGATCGCCACTTGTTGCGGTCTTGAGTCATTGCTGGCGTTAGGCCTAGCATCGTCATGTCCTTGAAGATGGTTCTAGTCCAGGTAGTTGGCGGGCGACCTCTGCCTCTCTTGCCCTCGTCTATATCCATCACTCGTCTCGTCATGTGGTGTGACCATACCAGCGTAACCGGCCTTCCTGCATCTTTCTATCACGGCAATGGTCTTCATAAACAGAGAATGGTCATCATCTTCCTAACCTTTTTTAAAACTGCGTTGGGGCAGCTTTCAGTCTAACCGTATCCAGCTGAATACATGGAAGGACTGTATGTCAGACATCCACAACCCAGTCCTGGGTAATACGGTACTATGAGCTATCGGAACTATTTACGATATATCAAACACGTGTTAGAATTATTCAGCGATTACTTCGTATAAGCTAACAAGAATGACAGCCGAGACCAACCTCTGTACGTGCTTTCCAAGGTATATTAATAATAACACTAGCCTATTACTGTCTTACTACAGGGCAAAGGCCTCTTCTCATACAAAGAAGTCATGAGCATTGATACGATACGCTTGCTCGAGTCGAATTGGCAGTTACATAAGTCAGAGGTATTTTTTATATTATACATAACTCAAAAAATAAGCGTAGATTTTCACCAGTGAAAATACTCGTACCTAATTTCTACATTAATTTATGGTTAAAGAAATTTATTTCTCAATAAGAAATTACAAGGATTTCACTTACTTGAGAACATTTTTTAACTTAAAATATAGTATTACATAAACTTTGACATACAAACTAAGCAGTTAATATTTTTCTTTATAACAAATCTAACAAACATTTATATAATGTAGATAACAATTCATTACGTGCACAGTAACATTTGCGAAACAGCAAAGCATAAAACTTTTTACATCCACCCGCAAAACAAATAATTACCATGGTCACAAATAATCATAATAGATAAGGAATGCGAAACCGGTGCCACAATAAAGTCAACACAACAGTAGGGCAGGTTTGTTTAAAGTAATGTTTGATCATTTAGGATGTGATTTTTTAATTTAGTTTTGAAAATATTAAACGAGTTCGCATTCTTTACCTCTTTAGGTAGCTTATTATATTGTTGCACTCCCGCAAAAATTATTGTTCTCTCACCACTGACTGTCCGCACTCGTGGCAGTAAAATATGATCCTTCCTACGACTGCTACGATTATGTACTTGATGTATTTTAGTGAAGTGTATTTGTGTGTGAATGGACTTGTTTAGAATTTTTCTTATCAGTATGCTGGTACAGTATGCATGCAATTGTCTAATGTTCATGAGTTTCGTTTCCTTGTAGATTTGAATAGTAGGTGTAAGGTAATTATAGTGAAATAGCAATTTAATGATTTTATTTTGAGCAATCTGTAGGTCCTTTAGATTAGTTTTAGGTGCGTTGCCCCAGATTTCAATGAGGTACATCAGATGTGGCTTCACTAATGAGTTATAAATAGTCTGGCGCACTCGAAGAGGAAGGCAATGGACAACGTTGCGCAATGAGCCCAATAGTGAGGAAAGCTTGGACCTGATATGATCAATTTGTATTTTCCAGTTTAACCGACAATCTACTCTTAGTCCAAGGTATTTTTCGTACTGTTTTTGCTGTATTATTTCATTATCGATGGTCAACGGGGGGTGAGCTGGTATTTTCTTATTTTTGGCTTTAAAGATAACATAGCTAGTCTTAACAGCATTTATTGTAAGTAGGTTTTGCTGGAACCAAATAGATAGCGTGTTTAAATCTTGTTGCGCTTGGTTGATTATGTTATCAATCGAAGTACCATAGTAAAAGAGACAGGTATCGTCAGCATAAAGAGAAATGTGTCCGTGTAAAGAAATTTCGTGTATGGAATTGATATAAATGAGAAAGAATAGCGGTCCAAGCACCGATCCCTGAGGCACGCCGAACAAGCCTGTGCTCTGTGGTTTACTTTGGTATTCCCCGACTTTTACTATTTGAAACCTATTCTTTAGGTATGATTCAATCATTTTGAGCACTACCCCAGAAACACCAATGTTGCTAAGTTTTTGCAGTAATATTGAGTGGCTAACGGTGTCGAAAGCTTTTTTTAGGTCGATAAAAAGACCTAATGCTATCTTTTTTTGGTCAATATTAGTTTGTGTTGCTGTGATTAAGTCTGCTGTAGCTGATAAAGTGTTGGACTGAGAGCGAAACCCATACTGTCTCTTGTAAAGGAAGTTAATAGAGGTGAGGTATTTGTCTAAGCGTGAATAGATAACTCTTTCAAATATTTTCGAGACGACAGGAAGGACAGAGATAGGCCGGTAATTATTTGGGTCTGTTTTTGTGCCAGATTTATGAATGGGGGTAACTTTAGCAATTTTTAGTGCATCTGGAAACGTTCCCTCAGTAAGGTGCTCATTAATGCAAGTTGTCAGTTTGTCTGTTATTAGGGTTCTTATACATTTAATTATTTTTGTGGTTATCCCGTCAATCCCTACGCTACAGTTTGGATCTAGATTTAAGATTATTTTTTATAATTTACGGATATCTAACTAGAATTTTTGCATATCTTACACATTAGCACGATAGAAATTGCATATTTTATTTTGTATTAAGTCAACACAAATAATTGCATGTTAGAACAATTATATTGTATACGAAAACTGGACAAGTGCGAGTCGGACTCGCCCACCGGGTTCCGTTCAAATTCCGTGATTTGATCACCCATCCGGGTTCCATTCCCGCCCAGGGTAAATATTTGTGTGATGAGCACTTGTGTTTCCCTTGTGTCTGGGTGTTGTTTATCTATTTAGATGTATATATTTAAATGTATTTGTGTATGTATATCAGCTATCTGACACACATAGTACAGGGTCTTCCTAGTTTGGGGTCAGATGGCTGTGTGTGAAATGTCCCCACATATTATTAAATTATTATTATTATGGGCACGTCCAACGATAAATTATTTTGGTCACGAAATACTTTTATAACTACTGGGAATTGATTTAAAACCAAATTACTTAGTATTACTATGTAATTACGCTATGGTACTACTATAAAAAAATCGGACAAATACGAGTCGGACTCGCCCACCGAGGGTTCCGTTTATATTCCGTGATTTGGTCACCCATACAATTATGACCGCGCATATCTCGATGATTGGTTACGTACTTTAAATAAAAACTACTTTTTTATGATTTAATTACAAATGTATAGTTTTTAGATTTTTCTCTGTACTTGTAGTATAAGACGATATTACTTGCCAATTTTAGGTCAACGGGAAATACCCTATAAATTTTTTTGAGAGTGTCAAAATATACGTTTTTTGCGGCATAAACAGCCGTATCTTTTTTTCACGTTAACTTAGAACTTTGATTTTACAGCTTCAAGAGACCGTAGACTTATTATTTATTTATTAGGTTTGCCAACAATGGTTTACACATACATACAGCGACAAAAATTTTGATGCTCACAATAAATTAACAGTGCAACAATTAATTAAAAGCAACTACATTCACATTTCAGTATATGGTTTTAATTTCAACGCGATACCTCCACGCGTTCCCGAGATAAAGGGCCTTGACAGACAGACGGACAGACAGATAGACCGACGGACTACAAAGTGAACCTAAAATGGTTCTGTTTCTTCCTTTTGAGGTACGGAACCCTAAAAACTACATTGTTGACTGCTAATAACGTATTAAAATAAACAGGTTTTATCTAAATAAAACCTATTACATACCCCATAAATGGGTAACTCTTTGGGAATATTATGTATGGACTTACTGGTAGTTGTTCCAGTTCTGGTTATTTGTATAAGTGAGTTTATAATGTTTCTAAGCGCCATGATAATGGAGAACTTTTGACGTCCCTTTGTGCCTTACTATTGGTCTAGTTCTGTTCTGTGTCCTGAAGTGTGACAAAAATAGGCTTGTATTGATATTACATTTATTTAATGTAGTAATATCATATTATACACTAACTTCTCGTCGCGACTTTGTCCACGTTGAAGTCAAATGTACCATAAAACATACCCTATAACACTCTCGTGGCTTAAGCCAGCCCCACTTGGACTAGACTAGAACAAGATAGAGTGAAGCCCAGATTATGGAACAAAAGGCAGATAGACCGCGCGGAACACTGAGAGTGAAGCCAAAAAAGCAAATACAAATCCAATAGTGAATACGTATAATCTTGTGGTTGTATTCGCTTTTGAATTTGTATTTGTATTTTTATTGGTTTTTATTAACGATGCGGCGTTTCGTGCTATAGTGACTTGTGTCAGTACAGCACGAAGCGCGTTGTAGGTATTCGTTTTTGAATTTGTATTTGCTTTTTTTGGCTTCACTCTCAATGTTTGGCGCGTTCTATCAGCCTTTTGTTTCATAATCTGAGGAGTGAAATGGAAAAAAAGGAGGAAGTCTTCGCCCTTAAATGAGTACCCAATAAATGACTGCTTAAAACATTCAATGCTACAATATAGCTTTATACAATTTATATTATTAGACCTGTCGGCGACGAGATCCACGAACAACAATAATGTATGTAATATAGGGCGCTAATTAGATTTAAATGTTTGTTATTTTTCTTATAAGGTTCTAATTAGTATATAAGGGTGTATTTACGTAATATTTTAGCGATTCATTCTAATAAGACTGGTTATTTGATAGTTGTAAAGTAAAAGTTTGATCTCAAGTAACTTTGTCCAAATAATTACGTAACTTGAAAAAGTGATTTTTTGTTTGTGTACATAGCGATTTGATTTTAGTCTTAAAAGTTAGATATTGATTTAAAAATGTATACACAAAAGGTTTCATAAGGATAGAACTTACCAATTTAAAGTTATAACAAAAAATGTAAAGTGAAAATTGCGAATCACACATTTTTACGAGTTTTTGTTCTAGGATTTTTTTGTTAAGTTATTAAATAGTTAAGATTTGTGTTTTATTTTATTAATTAGGTTCATAATTAGTTAATAAGATAAAAATTGTAAGGATTTATTGAAATAAATAAATAAAATAAGGGGTCCAAAGTTTTCGGCTAAGGGAAAATTGACGAGCAAAACAGGCCTAAAATACGCGGACCTCTGTCCGGTAAGGCAGGCCGGTATATAAGGCGAGCCATTTTTCGGTTCGAATCAGTCGCAGCTCAGCCGTTGAAGAGGCAACATCAAGAAAAGGGAAGCAAGCCGAAAACTGCGGACAAGAAAGGTTCAAGAAGAATATCTGCGTTTCATTTGCCTGCGCCGCCTCTTCAACTCCCCGTCTCTCCCGTGGTCCTTGTGGGTGGTGCCCACGAACACATACGCATTCAGGGGTGCGTGGTGACGTACGTCACCAGCAAACAGTTCGTCAAAAAACGTACGTCAAACAAACGTTTGGGAGATTGTCCCAGGGTGCCTGCGGGTACTGACCATACCCCAGCCGCCCGAAACAAGACCTTATTAATTCATCATAATAATTATTTAAATTGCATGTTTTTTAACGAATGAGTTAATATAATGTACTTGTTTCTTTGGAAAATAAAAGGCTTAAATAAATAATAAATAAATGACTCTCGGTAATTATGTAAGATTTACCCCAAACAAACAAACAAACTTTACCTCCTTTTATTAGTTTAGATAATTGTTTAGTCAATTTACTTTTGCATTTCATGTTTCGTAATTTTGATTTCCACTGGGATTATTGTTTGGGGAACTGGCCCATTGTTGACATTGGTCAGTACGTGTCATACATTCCCGTAATCCCGCCGTGTGTTTCTAGTAAATATTTATTTTCATTTAATGCTCGTCATATGGACACGTCCTACGGTAAATTATTTTGGTCACGAAATACTTTTGTAACTACTGGGAATTGATTTAAAACAAAGTTGCCCTTTAGTACTATGTAATTAGGTACACAATGGTACAACTATGAAAAAATCCTTTTAAACATGGCAAGATAATGTAGAGTAGCTCGTGGCTAAGTAAAAGCCGTACGGATCAATCGGTCAAAGGTTAAGCTACGATTGCCGCGGTCAGTCTGTGGATGGGTAACCATCTATTTCATACCAAGTTCCCTCCGTGCCTCAGAAAGCATTAAGCTGTTGGTCCCGGCTGTCATTCGTAAATCTTTGTTAATCTTTATTGATATTCAGAACCCAGTCTTGAAAAACAGTCTTACCAAAGAGTATCATGTTTCCCAGTCACTAGGTTATGTAAGTCAGACCGGCAGTTGGTCCATGTCATAATTTCAGCCGAAAGACGTCCACTGCTGGACATAGGCCTGCCCCAAGTGTCGCCACATTGACCGGTCCCGTGCGACTCGCATCCAGCGGATCCCCGCAACTTTTGCCAGGTCATCGGTCCACCTAGTGGGAGGCCTTCCAACGCAACGTCTTCCGGTTCACGGTCGCCACTCTAGAACTTTTCGGCCCCATCGGCCATCCGTTCTACGAGCAATGTGCCCTGTCCACTGCCACTTAAGTTTGGCAATTCTTCGGGCTACGTCGGTAACCTTGGTTCTCTTGCGGATGTCCTCATTTTTGATTTTATCACGCAAGGAAACTCCGAGCATAGCCCTCTCCATTGCCCTTTGGGTAACTTGCCTTCTGATTAGGCCCATTGTGATCGACCACGTTTCGGTCCCGTATGTTATCACTGGCAACACACACTGGTCACAGTCCATGTAAAACACTAGAATTCAACTGCATTCGGTTAGACTGGAAGCTGACCACCCCAACATAGTTGGTAAAAGGCTAGGCAGATGATTAGTCAACAAAACGTTTGAATCAGCTGGTTTATTTTCTCGATTTTGATTCCTATCCTAACCTACCCTACACCTACCCTGCACCTACCCTACACCTACCCTAAACCTACCCTACACCTACCCTACACCTACCCTACACCTACCCTACACCTACCCTGCACCTACCCTACACCTACCCTAAACCTACCCTACACCTACCCTACACCTACCCTACACCTACCCTACACCTACCCTACACCTACCCTACACCTACCCTACACCTACTCTACACCTACCCTATACCTACCCTACACCTACCCAACACCTACCCTACACCTACCCTACACCTACCCTACACCTACCCTACACCTACCCTACACCTACCCTACACCTACCCTACACCTACCCTACACCTACCCTACACCTACCCTACACCTACCGTACACCTACCCTAAACCTACCCAACACCTACAAAAAGAAAAAAGTATCCTATGTCCGTCTCCTGGTTCTAAGCTACCTCCCCACCAATTTTCAGACAAATCGGATCAGCCGTTCTTGAGTTATTAATAGTGTAATACTAACACGACTTTCTTTTATATTTTTTATAGATAGATGGTGTTCCCATAAATGAGTTCAATGACCCCTTTACAGGTTTCTGGTAAACAACTACTACTAGGTACTTGCTAGTCTCTGTTGAGATTCACCACTGTGGCGGAAATTCGGTCGAGATTCTTTTCAATCTTTTATTTAAAAAAAAAAAAACGTTGCCCCACACTAGGAATTACTTATGTGTCGTGGGTGCGTTTACAAACATATAAACTCACATACACAAACAGCCAGACCCGGAACAACTACCACTGCATGCAACTTACCACTCTGAATCATTTCCATTCATGCTTAAATAAAGCAAGTAACAAAGCACTTCCATTCATTTGGTTGTGTCCAAACTTCCATAGCTTGCCCTTATCAGTGGCTGTCCTATTTCCCTTACACTAAAAGTAGGTTGGGTGACGTCACACCTTCTTCGTTTCCCGACCGAACCCTAGTGTTGCCAATAAGAATAACAAAAGGTTAACTAACTGCTTGATGGTAGAGTTTATTTTTATATTCTAATAGGTTTGCTTTTGACCGTAACTCACCTGATCTTAAGTGATGATGCGGCCAAAGAAGGAACGCGTTTGCCTAAGATGAACCGGTTCATTCGTGTCTTGAACATACCCAGAATGCATAAAGGTACTAAGACGGACTTAATGCCTTAGGCATTCTCTACCAGTCCAATCAAGTCCAACCAAGGGTGGTGAAGAGATAACATTATGACAGGTGCATATTTAAAAAATACTCACATAGGTTAACTACATTTGTACATAATTATATACTTAATATAACATATTCCTATATAAATAAATTAAAATATAAAAAAAAATTCGTCGTGTTGTGCTGGGGCGGCTGCTGCAGGTGCCGAAAACCTCAAACGGCGTCAATATAACAACCTTTTTGGAAGTTATAATATTGAGCCGTTTGGGGTTGAAACACTAGGGCCATGGGGTCCGAGTGCTCACCTTGTTTTTAGAGACATTTCTAAGCGGCTGGTCGACTCTTCACGTTTCCAGAGGGCTGGCCTTTTCTTGGGCCAAAGAATTAGCATTGCCATTCAACGTTATTTTGTAGAGTAAGTTCATAATTAAAATATTTTGTAATATCTGAAACAATTATGATTTTTAATTTTGTTAATTAATGCAGCTTAAAGCTAGCTTGGTCGCTATTTAAAATATTAAACTGAATTTAAATTAATTATTCGCTTTGTCTTTTTTTGACCACCGGTACCCAAATCATCCTAGTTCAGACAGTTTGATAAGCTTTTTAAGCGCTTGTTAGCGTTTGTAAGTTCTATTTGACGTCTCAAAATAAATGATTAAGGCGACGATATACGACTTTTACAGATTTTAAACTGACAATCACGTCAAAATGTGCAGTGTAAATGATTTGAAAAAAATATATGTTAAACTAGAACATTCTCTTAATCACTTAGTAAGTGAATATTTTTAATTATATTCATATTATATAGTTTAATTAATACGTGAAGTTGTGTCTGACGCGGACAAAACATTGACAATCACACAAAATCTACCAGGTATAATTAATTAGGAAAGAATACTACTTTTATTTAATTTTTTCGACTAAACTTTGAGAGTTTTGGACGCAAAACTGATGCAGAACGGACGCAGTCTGCGTCCAAAACTTTCAAAATTTAGTCGAAAAAATTAAATAAAAGTAGTATTCTTTCAAAATTAAAAAAAAAGGCGTATACTAAAAGATAGATAATAAAATTGTCTGATTTTGTGTGATTGTCAATGTTTTGTCCGCGTCAGACACAACTTCACGAGTTAATTAAACTATTTAATATGAACTTAATCAAAAATATTCACTTTCTATATGATTAAGAGAATGTTCTAGTTTAACATATATTTTTTTTAAATCATTTACACTGCACATTTTGACGTGATTTTCAGTTTAAAATCTGTAAAAGTCGCATATCGTCGCCTTAATATAAATCATCGATTCGAATCATAAAATCTCTAGTGTCTTTTCTAGATTTCTAGAAAATACCACTTACCAACGTCTTCCTTGCCGACTGACTAATATTTTACTAAGACATAGAAATCAAATATTCTCATTCAGCTAATAAGCACTCATACCGCTCATTTCCTCTGTTCTTTTCTGATTAATTTCGTTGCGGGATTGAAGACAGTTGTAATGTTACTCTGGGACTCGTCGAGCTTCATTGCCTCAACACTTTTCTAGTGGTCGCTATATACTGTTGATTCTAGCTTCCAAAAGTTGCAGTGGTTTAGGCATGTTGTAGTGAGCTTTTCCCATAAAAAAGACGCATAATTGTATCATTTATATTCCATTCAGTGTTTAAAGGTATTTTCATAAAATGGCTTGAAAGTAAATACAATCGTAGACCACACAAGACACAACAATATTTAGGATATTAAAATCATCATCTGCCTAGCCTTTTCCCAACTAACTGGGGTCGGCTTCCAGTCTAACCGGATGCAGCTGAATACTAGTGTTTTACATGAAGCGACTGGCTATCGGACCTCCACAACCCAGCTACTGGGTAACACGATACCCCTTGGTAAGACTGGTTGTCAGACTTTCTGACTTCAGACTACCCATAACGACTGCCAAAGATCTACAAATGACAGCCGGGACCAATGGCTTTACGTGCTTTCCGAGGCACGGAGGGAACTCGGTATCCACAGACCGACCGCGGCT
Source organism: Charanyca ferruginea (assembly GCA_947361185.1). Taxonomy (NCBI): domain Eukaryota; kingdom Metazoa; phylum Arthropoda; class Insecta; order Lepidoptera; family Noctuidae; genus Charanyca; species Charanyca ferruginea. The sequence continues at coordinate 22,810,080 of OX376059.1, read as the reverse complement.
AGCGTAGCTTAACCTCTAACCGATCGATCTGTACGACTTTAACTTAGCCACGAGCTATATTAAAATAAAAACATAATATAACGATAGAATTTCAACAAAATAACTTTTCCAAATAAAGCCTAACCACCACTGTTAGAACTTCCTTTACTTTCCAACATAAAACGCCTTCCTCAACCATTAAGGCCACTTCCTACGACCCAACATAGTATTTTACGCCCTCTAAAAGTGCAGTTGACAAGTGAACATTAAGTGCAAGTATCATTATATCACCGGCCTCGCCTGTACAGGGCGCGGCGTAAATTAAAACTAACCTTAAGTACTGAACAACACGCTAGCTTTTAGATTTTCATGTAATTCTATGTTGTGGTGTAAATTATGGATCGTTTGGAATGATTTTTGCATACGTTTAGTGTGGGTTTTCGAGGTCAATCTATTAAAAGCATGAATAGAACTTTCACCTTTGGTCTATTTCATGCGGAAAGGTGAATAATTAGGATTTTGTTCTGCCAAAACAATTAATGTAAAAGTTTCTTTAATTTTTTTGAGTACCTAATTGAAATGAACTTGAATAATTGACGATTGTTTTAAATAATCTATTCTAAGCATAAGCAGCGGCCTAACTGTGGGCTCAGGTGACACAGAACTGGTGCTCTGAGACAACAAAACGGGGTCGCGGCAGGGCACGAAGAAAATGGCGGTAGTCCTGCCATCTCCTTCGTGGCCTGCATGGTTTGCTCCAAAACTGGTGGGATGAAGGCCAAGATTGGCAAAAGATGGAAGGCATGGAGGGAGGCCTTTGAACAGGAGTGAAACAATGGGGCGATCCCCTTTTGCAGGACAGTCATTATCAGATTATAAAAAAAAATTGAGCATTGTTCTATCAAAATTTGTCAATAATTCGCTTAATTATGTCAAATCTAATCCAATATGCCAAATATAATACATCCAGACTGGAATGGTTGGCGATCTCTGGGGGAGGCTTTCGTTCAACATTGGACAGCAACTATTGCTGTCCACTGCTGAAAGCGAATTATTGACGGATTTGGTCAGAACAATCACTAAATATGCCGCCATCTTCAAAAATAATTACCTAAACTTGTCAGACTCACTAGGGCTGCTACTGTATTGACTCTGTAGGTTTCATTTGTGATAATACAAAAAAAAACATAGGTACTGGTTAGAACTCTTTGCATTTTATTTCTAACAAAATATTCCTGTTCGTAATGAAATGTCAATGTCTCTCAATTATTCATTTAGACAGCACGTGACAGTCGAGACTGAAGGTTGCTTGAAACTGCTTGAGATTTCCTATAAACGTAATGTCAATGTGTGCGTGCATAAAATGGCGGTTTGTTCTGAGTGGTCTCAGTTCGGGCGCGTCACAGCCTCATCACGTACCTACTCAATTTTTCTATTAAAATTTAATCATTTCCACACTATGAATTTATCCTGTATCCTGGATGCATTTACAATCATATGAAATCACAACCGGAAACAACTAGTCCCGGAACAGTTCCCTATAGGCCATATAAATATTTGTTCCATGCGGGAATCGAGCCCACGACACAAAGCGCAACACCCAATCGCTCAGCCAACTACGTCAACGGTATCGGCAAAAATACTTCTTTACTAAGAAACCATAGCTTAAATAGATACATAATCCGTACTTCCATACTTTTTAATATTATACATGCGAAAGTAACTCTGTCTGTTACGCTTTCACGATGAATCGGCTGAACCGATTTATATGAAATTTGGTATGAAGATAGCTTGAACCCTGAGCAAGGACATAGGCTACTTTTGAATCCATGACTTCATCTGCATCCACGATAACCGACATTCATGTGGACGAAGTCGCGGGCAAAATCTAGTATAATAAAATCTGTTCGTACTCGAGCTAGCACATTCAATTCCCTTTAGTGATAAGAACTACATTCCAACCGCCAGCATCAGTAAGTGCTGTGGCATTATTAAATGCAACTGGTCACGTGTATCGGTAACAGCGTCACAAACGAAGTGGCGTCACGAAGTAAACTGTGACTATACCCTGTTTACAATAAGATTAGACATAAACACAAACCTTTTTTACAGTCCCTTCAACCGATTTTGACTTCTATTCCGTAGGCATAAGGATGACTTTAGAGGCAAAAAAGTGGTTACAAGAACAACTGTTTACTGCAGTTGCCATTTGTCATGCTACCAACGCAATATAAGTCAAAATCGGTTGAACGGACTGTAAAAAGGTTTGAGTAAATGTCTTATCTTATTGTGAACAGGGTATAGTTATCTCAAATTCAGTTTATTGGAATGTAATAATTAAATTTTAGAATCAAACTGGCTGATGTCAGACACTTCGTGTTTTAGCACACAAAGATAAAGTAACTTCCTATTGACGAAAGAATTTATACAATCGGTCCAGTTTCGGAACCTCTGGGCCTCAAGTCTGCTATTGTAATAGTGTCAGAATGGTCTATCATTGATTTTATAATTGTTGATTTTGACAAGTTTGGTAATCTACTAATATAATGGCGTCATTTTGACTTTCCAATGGTCAACCACTGACACGCCATTGAAAGAGAATGGTAACCTCGTACAAAATGACAACTGAATGACTGACTTAGGCGGTAATCTGCTAAAATTTTGACAGTTTCTTCGATCAGTGACCTACCATTAGAACGTCATTATGCAGTCATTGCTTTTAATTCGACCGACCAATGATCGACCATTATGAATGTAGCAGATTACGAACTTTTAGCATAATGACAATAGGATCGTGTTGGAATGACGAAATTATAAAAATAGCAGACTTGGCCCTCTGCACTATATTTTGCCTTACATAATGAATTCTGAGGTTTTACTACGATTTACTTTATGTCATTACTAATACCACTACCCTTTAATTTATGTCAAGAGTTGGTAGCTTTTCATCACAGATTAATAAAATACATTATATGGGTCAAACTAATTCTACACATAATTCTCCTACCTAAATTCCCAGACATAAAGATAAGTATAACTTTAAACACTTGTATCGCTAAACAGCGCTGACTAAGTTATGAACATAACGGATTCCCGTTATCAGTATTTCACAGTTGGTTAGCTAGAAGTCCTTACCTGGTTGAAACATTAAAGCAATCTTTACAAGATGTTAGAGCCACGGTTTAGTTTCTATAATTGGGTAGTCTCACTAATATTATAAAGAGGTTATGGTTGTAAGTTAGGATTTAAAGATCTCGAAAACTACTAGTTCGATTTCAACAATTGGGTAGATAACTGTAGATAACACCATCAATCAATTGACATAGATACGTCTTTTAATGAGCAGTCAAAACGCGATTTTGTATGCAAATTTATACATTTGACGTCACTTCTTGTTGTCATTTACCAACTTAATTGGCCTATTGATTATAGAAAAACAAAATGGAATAGAATTTTCTTTAATTAAGTAACCAAGACTCAACAAGATTGTTTGTAGGGTGTTACCAGACCAATCGATCGGTCGTCGATCAACAGCATCGATCGATGGTAGAATGGATTAGTCGACGTCGATCGATAGTTTCTACCAGACCAATCGATCGATCGTCGATCGACGGCATCGGTCGATAGTAGAATTTATTAGTCGACTGGATTATAGCTGGGGTTAATCGATCGACGGCGATCAATGCCATCGACCGGCAATCGATCAATTAGTTAGTGGAACGGTATCCGTCGATCAGCCAAAGCCACCACACCAATCGATCAACGTCGATCGATCAATTGGTGTAGTAACACCCTAAAACTTCCGTAAAAGTAGTAACACACACACACACACACACACACACACCACACACACACACACCACACACACACACACCACTCACACACACACACACACATACACACACACACACACACACACACACACACACACACACACACACACTGTGCAGACACTTAACAAAAACATGAGAAACAAACACACATTCCATGAGAGACAGCAACAGTGACCCATGTACACACAGTCCAGCCGACTCGCAACCCTGCTTAAGACACTGTTGGAGCTGCTCCACACCCTGTGCACCAGGGAAGCTTACGCATTGCTGCATAAAAGCAATCTATATGCGTATCTACGCACTCACCCTCCGCCCCATACTGACGCACGGGCCAGCATGATCATCATCATCATGTCATCCTTTAGACGCCCATGGCTGCGCATAGCTCTCCCCGAAAGGGAGTTCAGCCGTAATCGCCATGCTTTGCCGATGCATGTTGGCGATCGCAGTAGGTGTTATGGTACTCAGAAGGACGCTGCTGCCCATCCTCTAGTCAGTATCCCTCTGTCGCCTTCTACGACACCCACGGGTAGAAATGGGGTGGGGGGGGGGGGGGGTAATTTTAAAAGTACCAAAAACAATAGCTCCCATACCTAAAATGAATAGCAATTTAACAAAGTTCAAAGTTTCAATTCAATGAAGCGATTATTACATTATCAAATCTAAAATTTTGAAGGTACTAAGAGTTTTCGAAAGCTAATAGAATTTTATCAGTGTTTTACAGGTCGCTAGCCGTGGCTACGACCCGTCTACCTGGGTCTTAACTTTAATGGTCTATCTTTAAAGGCTATCAGGAAAGTAGAACTTTGTCGTTCAAGCATTAGAGTGGATTGTTTTGTTATTAACTCTATGAATGGAACGTTTAATATACTTATACGAACGAACAAACGAACGAACGTTTGATATAAAAAGAAACGACTATTGACGATGTCCTGACTGTTTACTGGATAGTCTGCTTAGTCCTGCTAATTGCGAGCCAGCCAACAATAATTTAATAAAGTAAGTACCGTACCCAAAGTAAAGTACCCGACAACCCTACCCTACCTTACCTACCTACCTACCTTACCCTACACTACACTAGCCTACCTACCTACACTACCCAACCGACCTACTTAACCTACCCAACCAACCTACCTAAGCTACCTACCTAAAATTTTCTTATGTACAAACCTTCTCCTGAAAACGAACACAACAAAAGAAGAATTATCCAACTTGGTCTAGCCTTCGGAAGTTATGCGCTTACATACATTTCGGCGATTCATTTTTATATATACAGGGTGTCCGGTAATTAATGGATAACCTTGAAATGACTTAATAGTAGAACTTATGGCCATTCAGAAAAAAAAAAAAAAAAAAAAAAAATACGGAAAAAAAATGTATTCTAGTCGTAGGTAGTGTTCAACAAAGTAAATTAAGGATTTTTTTAATACTTATCTTAGGTAGTAGTTATGATAGATTTATTTTCGTATATTTCTCTGAATGGCCGTAAGTTCTAATATAAGCCATTTCAAGGTTATCCATTAATTACCGGACACCCAGTATATATAGAGATTTATGAATAAGTAGGTACTACAAATAAAATTGAATATCGCTAATTACAGATGCAGACATGTAAATTTCACGTACCAATTATGAATATTCATTTGCATATATTCAAAAGTAACGTAGAGCAGTTGACAAAATAACAAACTGTCAGCCGTTGCTATGTTTGAATAATTATAATAATTTTCGCGACCGAATTTCGGTCACTGTGTCTAATCTCTACTATTCAAGTACGCTGGAGATAAAGTGCACAAGTGTGTGCGCAAACACAGGTACACTTCCTCTTCCCTCACTCTCATATTCCGATGGGACGACAATGGCCGACACGACTGGAGAGAGATCAGACGCAGGACCAACGGGTTTACGTACTTTCCGAGGTTTGACCACCAACTTCCAACTTGGTGCTGCGACCTACATAGTCCTAATGGAAAAGTCTAATAATATTATATTGGAAATTGTTGGCAACACAACATTTAGTTTGTGATTATTTTAGCTATAAGTCATTACTGTCACTGTCAACTGACGTCTGTCACCTTGTATCAAGAACACAATAAAAAACAGTCACGTATTTTTGCATCCAGTCTGCACTTTCATTTAGAATATAATAATAATCATCTATTCAAGTGAAAACCCAACATGATCCTTCGAGTGAACCCGGAACCCCTCACTTAGCAGTCGCGCTTGCGACCCCGAGACCCACGAGGAGTAGATTTAAATAATTTATTTACGAAGCCATAACTAATTGGGGTTAGTACTCACCAACGAGTACAACAACATTTCTCCCATTTTTTGAAGTTAGTTTAACGATTTTGGAGAACGCTGATTAAATCCACACTTATCCATACTATAAATACTTTCATATTATAAATGCGAAAGTAACTCTGTCTGTTACGCTTTCACGATGAAACGGCTGAACTGATTTTGATGAATTTTGGTACGAAGATAGCTTAAACCCTGGGAAAGGACATAGGCTACTTTTTAATCCGCGACTTCGTCTGAATTCACGATAATCGACTTTCACGCGGACGAAGTCGCGGGCAGATGCTAGTTAAAAATAATCCGAAATGTTATTTCTAGATTTAGCATATTAAATACTAGCTTCCACCCGCGATTTCGTCGCGCAGACTTCAGAATAAAGTCAAAGTTCTAAATTACAACGCGGGAACACTTAAACGGGGAAAGAATGTTTGTACGAGTATTTATTCGGTATGGCATCTCGCAGGTTGTTTAACCGAACTTTCCTGTGGTAACTTAAAGGTCCTCCAGCCATGGCAAAAGTCTAAAAAACTAAGGGACTACACGTCAAGGGCACCCTATGTGGGGTACGGGCCTCGGCTTAGGGCGTCGTTTGGAGAGGGCTGCAAAGATTCCTCTATAATAAGCTAGTTCAATATGTATAGGTATGTGTACTTATTGCGTTCAACTGAAGCGCGAATAAAGTATTATTGCATCCTCGCTAACATTGTGTTGGAAATTTGAAGTACAAAATAAACGATTGAGAGACATGAATGGGCTCCCGTAGTGGTTTACTTCGGAGGTATAATATCTAAGTTTACAGCACACCCCCTTGCACGTTTTCCACTTCTTCCAGCAATGGAAACATCATACGGTTTAATATTCTTCATTAAGTGCTGAACAAGACGATCCCTAAAATATTCCGATAATAACCTAATTCAAAATCCTTTACGACCTCAATATAAAACATTATCAGCCAAATTCTGCTTCACTAGTTGAAACCTCAGCTTACCTGGCAAACTTTAATGGACTATTTTCGACCTTGGAACAAGGTCTAAGTTTCCAAGCACTTTCGCTTGTATAAAATCCGCGAGTTTCTAAGTTTTTAGTCTTAAGTTCTGTTGTAAACGTTCAAATGCTTTACGAGTCCTGTCTTGGCTATTAAAATTCTTGTAAACTTAAAAGTTTAGGCCTTGTTGTTCTTTTTTGCGGCTTTGTTTTGATTTTAAGTGCTACTATATAATTATTATTCTGTCTGCTCTAAGATTAAAAGGGTAACACTTTTTAGTTTTAAGGGTAGAGTACAAAAACAAGTTTGATCTTAAAAACAGATTATAAATGATCCAGTAAGAAACGTTTCGTTTGGGCGTTAATTTACTGATGTAAGTAACCTTTAAGAATTAAAACCGTAAAAAAACCCTTTCTGCAATTTTGTAAAACTGACTGGGCAAACAGACAAACGTCCAAAAAATGTTTTAAACTATTAATAGATCTCTGATCGTGTACAACTAAAAAAAAGAGATCATAGGGCATCAAAAAACTCGTCCACATCGCTGTCAACGGGACATGTGCCAAACAGGCTGGCAGTATTGCCGCGATGTGTGGCAATGCGGAATCTATCTTTTTGATAAATAGGCCAGCCCTCGATTAATAGGTAAATAACCCAAGCAAGACGGAAAACATTGTGAGGAAACCTAAAGTTTAATATTATAAAACTGAAACCGCCAATGGAGTTTTTTACCAAAAAAAAACTAATTAGTCCGTCAGTTAGATTATCGAAAAATATTGGATACGTATTTTTTGTTTTATCAAATCAATAAAAACTGACTAAGATAAAATGCATCAAAGATCATTTGTAGTGTGGGTGTGTGACGTCACTTCGCCAGTAAACGTGTACTGATATAGTGATGTCACACGAGTTTTTGACGCACTATATCGTCTTCATTTTTTGTTTACGTGAAAAAAGAAAAAACACGTGTCCAATATTTTTTTTGAAATCTATCTAACGGACTAATTAGATTTTTTTTTGTAAAATACCCTATTTGCCTTGAGCAAGCGTGTGATCAATGGTCACTTCTATTTATGAGAAAAAGCCTTTGCCTTATAGAAGGATAATAATAAGCCGATATTTTGTTGCTTATTCTCTCTATATTTAATACCTTATTTAATTCTCACAAAAACAAATTAAAAATCATCTCTAATTTTATATTTTCATCTGAATTTCTTCTTAATATCGACACTACCTACACCCTTCAGTCGACCTAGGTCATACATTTGATCTAGATCGTTCGTTTTAGCCCGACCCAAGCTCAAAAAATCTCCAATTACTAGACACCTAGTACAAGCACTTATAGACGCAATAAAAATTTAGTGTAAGCAATTTCGTTTTTGCTCTGTATTCGTAATGTCTATTTTCCTTGGTGGCCCGAATTGGGGAGACGTGAAATAAAAACTCAAGGTTTTTTGTTATCATTAATGAGTTTTAACCACAGCTGGAGTTGTTTATTTTGTGTAATTAGACGTGTATCTAATTTCCTTTATTGTGGGAATAAGATATGATTTGTAGGGTTGTATTTTGTGGCGCGGTCATCTTTGTTTCTGTGTTCTTCATTACTTCGTTTAGCCGCCAGTAACATCAAATCGAAGCAGTACCTACAACACCTGTATGCTACCTGGGCCTCAAGTCTGCTATTACAATAGTGTCAGAATGATTTATAATTGATTTCATAATTGTTGATTTTGACAAGTTTCGTAATCTACTAATATAATGGCGTCATTATGACTTTCCAATGGTCAACCACTGACAATCTTGTACAAAATGACAACTGAATGACTGACTTAGGCGGTAATCTTTTAAAATTTTGACAGTACCTTTGATCAGTGACCTACCATTAGAACGTTATTGTGCAGTCATTGCTTTTATTTCGACCGACCAATGATCGACCATTATGAATTTAGCAGATTACGAACTTTTAGGAAAATGACAATGGGATTGTGTTAGAGTGACGAAATTATAAAAATAGCAGACTTTGCCATCAGAAGTAACGTAAGGCACTCACTAAAACGCAAAACAAGAAACTAGAAACCTATCAGACAGCAAACATAAATAAATCAGATAGAATAAGTGACAAAACTATCTGAAAATGTATGAAAATAGAAGTTGTTACAAAGAAAATAAGAAAACTTAGTTGGACAGGCCATATAGTAAGAGAAATAAAAAAATATAGTATTCAGGTATCCAAGAAATGGAAAAAGGAAACGAACTCTAACTATTTATTTTAAATAAACCATTGACAGGTAATTTTGAAATTTTAAGTTAAAGTCAAATCATTTATTTCAATTAGACCATTAAAAGGCACTTTTGAACGTCATATTAAAAAAATATAAAGTTGATTCTAGTTGCCCATTCCAAAAAGTAGTTTCGTATGGAGAAGAATGGGCAAGAAACTCCATTAATACTTACTACTCTTTTAAAAATAAAACACTATATTGAAGAATGTACAAAGTATGACAAGATAAAGAATGACAGCTAAGTTGTATACATAGATACATAGTGTTCACATATTTATTATTTACAATTATTTTAAAAGTAGACAACCACTCCCTACATTTCAACAAACTATGTACCTACTAGTTAGTGTGTGAACCAAAGCAATTTTATTTATCAAATATCTTTATTTTAATTAAATTTATTTTTTTAGTTTTTGGAGACGGGTTTTTTATTTATCGCTTTTTAGTATTGCCTTAACATTCAAATCCACTAAGATACAGCGACACACTTAAAACAGGGATTGTAAGTCCTCCAAAGATTGAAGAAATTAAAACGTCACCTATGTAATTTTTTTTGGGATTTTGTTGATTTTCTCACAAAGAGTTGAATCAATTTGATAAAATTTATGGGACCATTTCGGATCAAAAAACTATTTCGATCAAAAAAAAAATTTGCAAATCCGTCTGCATTATGATAGAGCCCGAACATACATAAAAAAAAATATAAACATCCGAATTGATAACCTCCTCCTTTTTGAAGTCGGTTAAATAGAAGAAATAAAAACTACAGTAGGGAAAATATGGACTATAAAAGCGATAAACAGAATAGAGTGGACAGAAATAAAGGAAGCCTTCGGTGACCTTCGGACCAAGTCTTCGGTGTCGTTGGACTCACTACAAAATCGTCAATGGTTTAAATCAATGTAACATTCTGCGCGTTGAATATAAGCTTATATTATTACTAGAAACTGCCCGCTCTGACCCACCCTGACGATGCTATAACCTCCTCCAGGAGAGCAATAAGGCCACCAGTACAGTAAACAAACACAGACACAGTCTGCCGTCATTCTGTTTTAACGTGCCATGCCCGCGACGACCCCGTACGTGCCCTCCCCGACCCTTGCACATGCCAGCCCGCGCTGCTGAGCCTGTAGTTATAAATTCGTCCTTTAACAACGGAAATCCGATCCAGCATGTCCCTTTGCTGTCCTCCCAAAGCGACGCCCTAAGCAGAGGCTCGTGCCCCACAGGGGGTGCCCTTAGCGTGTAATCGCTTAGTTTGTAAGTTATTTTGCCCTGGCAGGAGGCTAAAAATAATAATTTTTAAGGCACCACAGGAAAGTCCGGTTAAGCAGCCGACAACCTCCTAGGCTGACCTGCGAGATGCCATTCCGAAAAAAAAAAAAATAGCTAATGCCTGCGACTTCGTTCCCGGTGTTTACTTGCGAGAGCCATTAGACCTCTTTAATCCGGCCCTGTCGAAAAATCCGTTGTCAGCGGACGTCTACTAACTATAAATTACCTCCCTGCCAAATTTCATCTTTATACGTCAAGCGGTTTTCGATATTTCATGATGAGTGAGTGAGTGACCTTTCACTTTTATATTTAGTAAGATTATTTTATAGCTCAGTAGTTTAGCATAGTTACTCTTAGTGATCGAAAGGTATATTTGATTACTACCTATTGCCCTAAAAAGGTGAACCCCGAATTGCCTTAAATGTCTTACTTAGAATGTTCATTGAATTAATTAACCAGTCAATCTCACGTCAACGTATTTGATTGGTTCAATCGGTCAGCCAATTATAGTACTTTGACTGTCCTATTATGATCGCAAACGCGAAGGCTGCTAGTATTTTTTTTATGATTGAGCCATTTTGCTTTTTTTTTTTTTACTATTAAATAGGCTTGCGTTTGACCGCAATTCACCTGATCGTAAGTGATAATGCGGCCTAAGTTGGAACATGCTTGCCTAAGATGAACCGGTTCACTAGTGCCTTGAAGATACCCAGATTATACTTATCAGGGAACAGAGAGGCGGGCAAGGAATTCCACAGTCTGGCAGTTCGCACAATAAATGTGGAGTCAAAGCGCTTGGTTCGAGACCGTGTAACTTCAACCATATAGCGGTAACGCTTCGCCGTATCTCTGCTCGTCCGATGATGGAACGGGGATGGGGGAATTAAATTGTGCAATTCCAAAGCACACTCTCCGAAATGTACCCGATAAAATACCGAAAGGCTAGCAACGGTGCGGCGATGTTCAAGGCTCTGGAGCTTAGCACTAACCAGGAAGTCGTTGGTAATGAGCCTCTTGGCACGTCTATCGATGACTTCCAATGCCTCCAGTTGGTATTTTGCTGATCCATCCCAAAGGTGCGAACAGTACTCCATGCACGATCGAACTTGTGCTTGGTATAAGATGAGCAGCTGTTCCGACGTGAAGTACTTTCGCACCTTTGCAAGGACTCCCAGCTTTTTGGCAGCTAGTTATTCCATTAAACAGAACATAATTATTATTATGATGTATTTTGGGTTAAGCGACATTTTTTTTTAGTAATCTCGTATATTGGTGACTAGCTGACCCGACAGACGTTGTCCTGTCAATAGATTTTTCAATGTATTTACCGTTTGAACCTTCCCTGGACTTCCACAAATATTTCAAGGCCAAAATTAACGAAATCGGTTCAGCCGTTCTCGAGTTTAAGCGAGACTAACGAACAACGATTCATTTTTATTATATAGAAGATTTGACCAGGGAGAACTGCAGTATGTATTAATAAAAATACTTTGATAATTATACCAAGTAAGTAGTTTATGGTAGTTATTATTAATGTTTTTTTTCCGAAACATAATACTACAAACCTCTTTCGAGATTAATTTTATTTGTCTAACTATTCCTGTCAAATTATAAGTGCAAAACAGAAACAGGATTACATCTAACCCAATAAGATCTATATCGTGTCCACCTGTATCAATCAAGATTTATTTTTCTTTTATTTATATCTATGGATATATCTATTTTTCTGTACAAAACTGCTGATGTCAACATTAGCATTGCTTGCCATTATATAAAAACAGAATGGATCGTAGAAGTTAAGAAAGAAGAAGAAATAACGTTATAGCAATGATTTCAAAAGGAAGGATACGCCCATTAGAACATTTTAAACAAACGTTCATGGAACAAGCAAAAGTAGCGACATCTGTCAAAACTCATACAATGTCAACTGAGTCGCGTTGCCCGTTGGCCCTAAACTGTCTTTTTAGGGCCAACGCGCTGGTGCCATTTGGTCGTGCGGTTGGCCTGAGGGCCAAGTCTGCTATTTTTATAATTTCCTCATTCCAACACTATCCCATCGTCATTTTGCTAAAAGTCCGTAATCTGCTAAATTTATAATGATCGATCATTGGTCAGTCGAATTAAAAGCAATGACTGCACAATAACGTTCTAATTGTAGGTCACTGATTAAAGGAACTGTCTAAATTTTAGCAGATTACCGCCTAAGTCAGTCATTCAGTTGTCATTTTGTACGAGATTACCATTTTATATCATTTCTTTCAATGGCGTGTCAGTAGTTGACCATTGGAAAGTCATAATGACGCCATTATATTAGTAGATTACCAAACTTGTCACAATCATGAAAAGTATGAAATCAATGATAGACTATTCTGACATTATTGTAATAGTAGACTTGAGGCCCAGGTCCTTACGCAGTAATATATAAATGTCAATGCGTTATAGTGTATCTAGGTAGATGATGTGTATTATTGCTTATCATATTAAAAGAACATCAAAACATCTACTACTCTTATACATTCTACACCGACAATAGTAAAAAACACAGTCACATAAGTACAACTGAGCACAACCCACAATTATTTTTATTACATCTCTTAGACCAAGGTGTCCGTAACTGTACCCGAGACGGCATAATGGATACTCTAGGACCTTAAAATGTACAGGTATGATAGTGGACACTTGATTTACTGTTATTGTCTGCACTGTGGTTATGAGAACGGCGGGAACTAGCCATTTTATAGACTACAAATAGGGGTAGTTGTTATTATTATTACGTTGTTATAATAATGTTGTTTTATGAGCTCGAGTGTGAAGGTAATGGGGTTTTGATGTTGTAAGGAATTTGTATGATATATTGGAAGATGGTAATATAATGTAGTAGTCTTCACTTTTTGTTTACGTGAAAAAATAAAAAACACGTGTTCAATATTTTTTGGAAATCTATCTGACGGACTAATTCGTTTTTTCTGGTAAAATGGTGGTTTTTACACTCGTTTAATTCGTCTGATGCGTTGTCGTCGCTCAAGCTAAAGAATGTTCAAAGGTGGGTTCTTAGATGATGCCAATCTTTAGTGCCTGTGTGGCGTCTCCCCGCAGAGCATGGCCCACCTTCTATCCTGCGCTGCATGCCCTGTCACCTGCTCATGTGCGGACCTAATGTCTGCGTCACCGGAAGGCGTTGCCGTGGCTGAATTCTGGGCCAAACATGGAATCTGACAAGAACAAACACTACTCACACATACATACTCACATACACACTCGCACATTTACACGCACACATATACACACATGTAACACTGTTTGCTATCGACACGTTAAGAAGAAGACCATGCTGAGATAGGAGCCTTTTGGCCTCATACAGGACCAATTTTCGTTTTCTTGTTTTTTATTTTTTACTGTTATTTTTGTGTGTGTTTTTGTCCTGCGGGGCAAATAAATTATTTTTCTTTCTTTCTTTCTTTCACTTATTTTCTTATACTTATTGCGTTGTTTAGTGTTTATTACTTGTTATAATCTTCTCTTCTGTCCGCGAATTTGTCCGCGTGAAATTCAAATTAATCTTCTTTACATATTATAAAACAAAGTCGTTACCGATGCCTGTACGATTGGATCTTTTAAAATACGTAACCGATTTTAATGCAGTTTTCAACAATAGATTGAGTGATTCATGATTCATTTTTAAGGTTTATCAAAGTCAACGTCATTTCAATTAAACCATTTACAGGCACTTTTGAATTGTCAAGGAGTCGGTCAGAGAGTTGAAGCTAGTTGCTCGTTCCAAAACATAGGTAGGTCTCTATGGACAAGAACGAGCAAGAAACTCCACGGACACTATTTTAAATCATATAGCTTGTGCGAAGCAAGGACGGGTCGCTAGTATACCTACCTACTATACAACATACCTTACGACACTAGGCAAAAGTGTAGCTTAGATTTCAGTAAGTGAAAAAAAATATTAAAATCTTACCAGATTACCCCTGTAGTACACCGACGCGTTCGCATGCGTCAGCGAGTCACTGCAAAAGTACTGCGTAACGAAATATCTGCGGAATGTTAGTACACTACAGTTTTTTCGCAAAGAAATGTCATTGTAATTTTCCCGTCTTTTCTTGAACTTTCCTCCATGCCACCTCTTCTTTGTACGCATTTTAATAATCTACGTGACCCCAGAATACCCAGACCGGGTATATAATACGGGATAATTCCAATTTTATTCAAAAATATTTCAAGATTTCCGGCTTCCATGTTGCGAAATTCGGTCCTCACCAACAGAACACTTACGGGCGCCTTGCGTTGCGAAACAGCATTAGCGAAACGTCTGCGTCTGTGTAACGACGATTTCGGCAGTTCCTTGCGAAACAATACAGACAAGGAAGCAACTATTTCATGTAGCGAGTGCTAGAGTGATAGGTAGCGTATGCGAAATTCTGCCATACTACTGACAGTTTTTTCGTTGTTTCGCTGCCGCATATGAATGCGTCGGTGTACTAACGCCTTTACTTCCAGAGTTTATCTCTTTCAAATGAAAAACAAAGTTCACCTTTTCATTATCTCGCTAAATGATTTTATGTTGAAACAGTATGTGGTAGATTTACTAATTATTTTACTAGGTATCTGCTAATAGGATCTGAATCATACCGATTGTAAACGTGTTGAAATGTTCACTAATTAATTTCGCTCCCAAATTGTTTCGAATGGAATTTACGTATAATTTAGAAACGTAGTGAATTTTAATTTTGATTACAAAAAAGGGTTACTCACCGTAACCCTTAATATGCTGTGCGCAGACCTGAGTTGTTGTAATTGTTTATTTTACCTAACTTTACGTTTTTTCAAA
Organism: Charanyca ferruginea; assembly: GCA_947361185.1. Classification (NCBI taxonomy): domain Eukaryota; kingdom Metazoa; phylum Arthropoda; class Insecta; order Lepidoptera; family Noctuidae; genus Charanyca; species Charanyca ferruginea. The sequence goes on along the minus strand of OX376059.1, from coordinate 22,794,588 downwards.
ACTAATTTAAAATCTAAACGCTTGGATATTAAAAAAGATACTGATACCATTTTATAACTTGATACGTTATAAGCACTTCGCGAGTAGCACGTAGACACTATGCTAATTAGCTTACTTGAGCTCAAAGTCGCGTCGGCATCGACGGAAGAATATTGTGTCAAAGTCAAATCATTTATTTCAATTAGACCATCATAAGCCACTTTTGAACGTCAAATGAGAAAAAAAAAATGATTCTAGATGCCCATTCCAAAAGGTAGTTTTGTATGGAGAAGAATGGGCAAGAAAATCCATACTTATTCTTTTAAAAACGATGTTAACAATATTTGCATTTACAGGAATTATATAATTATACGTGAATACGATGTACCTTGCATAAAAACAATAGGTATTTGAAAGTGTGTACAAAGTATCACAGATTAACGAATGACAGACTAAGTTATATGTACATAGATTAATAGTGTTCACATATTACACCACTCCTTATATTTTAACAAATACTGAATCAGTATGTGAGCCTGAGTAGTGTATAAAAAAGAGTCAAATATCTATATGCTCCAAAACAACGGAAAATGCCGTTTCCTGACAATCTCGAAATATCATCGTTCATAATTTCAGCCGAAAGACGTCCACTGCAGGCTGGACATAGGCCTCCTCAAGGGGGTTTTGCCATAATCGCCACGATTGGCAGGTGGGTTGGCGATCGCAGTATGGTTGTTACAAAGGCACAGAGAACGCTGCTGCCCATTCTCTGGTAAGTCCCTGAGTCGCCTCTTACGACACCCACGGGATGATTTGGGATGGTGCTATTCTTTACGTCCGACACTGCACGGACAGTCTCGAAATATAATTATGACATTTCTCTTGTCACTTAATATAGCGTGCCATTGAAATTGTGTTGTGCAGTGGAGTGATTGGTGAAATTTGCACGTTATGTCTTTATAGACATAACGTGCAAATTGGATAAAAAATTGCAAATGTTTGATAAAAAGCAAAACAAAGGTTATCCTTTGTTTTGCTTTTTATCACACGGTTTTTCAGTCGATTTGACTTCTTCACATTCATCAAATAAAAAAATAAACAAATTAATACCCCTTAGTAATATCACAGTATAAATATTAATACTACCGTACAGTAGCGACACGCTCCGCTTCTCTCCGAAACACAGTTCCTCACCTCTTATTGCGTCGAACGTGCTCTTGAAATTGCTTTTAATTCAAGCGGCACACACTTACGTATTTGTACAGTCTGTTACTTTGGTAGTAGTGTAGGTAATTACATCGTTTCGTTTGTATGGAGTGTCGTAGGTGTGGTAATACCGGTAGTCAGATTTTCGTGCTTCTGATCAGAGACCTACAAATGGCAAGTGGTAGGTACCTACAGCTTATCCTGTTTTCCGAGACACCACCAACTTCCAAAATCATTGCTGCTATTAATGTTTTTTTATGGTATACGTAGACCTGGAGCTCAAAACCAGAACCCCAAGCTCAACAAGCACGCTTAAGACCACGAGACCAATAAAATCTATAAATATCAGGCTTCAATATTGTCACCCTGTAATAAGCCTATCAAAAGAAAAGACCCCTTTTACAAAAAAGGACGATTACTTACTAGAAAGACAATACGAAAATAAATGCAAATACAAATTCACACTTTCGCCCTTTTCAGTGCGAAATCCTCTTAGCAACGCATTTATAGCAGTTTTAATGGCCCCAACCTCTATCGGGCCCGTGACAATTACGTTCATTGCGAAGGCTTTCTCAACTCGTTGGAATTACAGACACTTTTCTTTTACGCTGTTACCTTTTGTGTTGATGCCTTAATTCGCTGACGTTATGGCCTTAAGAAACTCGATGTATAGGGGATTGTTCGAAGTTTAGTGAAGTTGAGCACTTTGTGTGTTTGAATGAAAGGTATCTACTTACTTGAGAAAGGTTTTACAATGTGCTTGATGAACGAAAAGGGGGTAATATGATACTTTTTTATATTATAAAATGAGTTCATTTTTTTGGGTGTGAAACCCTTTCATATAAAAGTTGCATAAAATAAAAAATACTTATTCGAAAACGAGTATCTTTTTATGTTTTGTAATTTAATAAGGTTCGTAAAAAACTACCAAACTCGTTTTATGACAAAATGTAGCTTAATAACTGAAGAAATACGAGACAAAGAGATTTTTTTAACACAGATTAAAACGAGCAAGTTCGTATAAATTGGCGCGCCCCAACTACGCTCTTCATTGTTATGTCTTCATCGATATTTAAAAAGGTAATTTTAGCACGAAAAGTGTCTTTAATAATTTGTACTTTCTCTACTAGCGTTTTCACGGAATTATTTTGTAAAGATGCTCAACGGGTAACACTTTTGTTGCAATATATGTACCTGCAACAGTTTCAAGTACCTACAACCCGGCAATATGTTTTATACAGGTATTTTTTTTAGCTACACTTGCACACATATATTTAAAGAACTTTTTACTTTGTACGCCATATTCAATGGCAAAACATGTAGGTCAAGTTTTAAGAATGTTCCCGACGTTCTAAGAATGATGTTGGGGCTGGCGCGAACATGGTATAAAACAGGCTCCACGTGTAAAAGGGTTGGCAATAGGCTTTCAATGTGTCACCTTAACCTAAGCCGTAAAACGTGCAAACCTGTGAACAAACTTCCCACATCGAACAGCCGGCGAGCTACGCCCCCGCTTAAATAAATTGATATCAGAAATAGAATATTATTTAAATCTTAAAAAAAGAACTCAAAATGCGGGTATATTGCAGCCACATATTGTCGGGAAAATCTGCCTGTGGAGCACAACAAACTGCTGCAGTTCTATTTGTTTGAGTAACCGAGAAACACTGAAAATATTGTCAGGTATTTCAACAACGTTTGAAGGACAACCGGGTTTTATTTAAAACCTTGCTGGCAATGCATTGCAGCCTCATATTCCTGTAAAAATACTTGCCGTGTAGGTGCCATAAAGAAAACAAAAGAGAATCGCAAATCATTGCCCATTCAAAACGGGACAAAACAAAGTCACGTTTATACGTCACACATGTCAAACGCTTTGACAAATTGTCCAAATGCTACCCCTTTTATGGTCAACCCGAACGAAAGATAGGCCATGACAAGTCTTTTTCGATTCCCAGGGGCAAAAATGACATATAAGTGACATGTTGAAAGGGATGAGACAGTGCATGGACAATTTTCATGCTGTTGCATGATTTATTGGTAAGCCCCCACAACGTGGACCGGTGACCTAGTAAGAGCTGCGGAGTTGTTGTATACGAAAGGCGCAAAACTAGTTCTAAGCTTATAACAGTGGGCGTTTCCCAGATGGCACGATGATTATGATGGTGCATATCGTTTTCCTTATTTTTGACGTGATACCGTCTTATAAATCGATGAACACCGGTTGCACGCACGAAAAAGTGTCACGTTCCGCCAGAGCCTGAGCGTGCAAGCGAGAGCGCGGAACCAGCGAGGCAAGAGAGGCACGATCGGCCCAAGCAATAAGCTCCGCCCACCTTTTCGGAAGCCATTATTTTCTTATGTTATATATGTTGATCATTATGTTTCTTTATGACGTTATCACGTAAAACTATCGTGCGTAAACCGACTTTACAGTTAACCAATTTTTTTAGTACGTATGATACAAAAATGAACAGACTCTGTCAAAAATTCTGCCTCTTTTCAAAGTAATGATTTTGAATATTTGAACGTTGATTAATTTTAAATCTATTGTAAGCGTAAGATTCGGATGAATATTGGCCTGATTTTGCTAGATAGTAATGTTACACGTCTGGTATATTTAATTAGTTAATTGAATTATTTAAATATGTTAATAAGCTATAACGGTTAAAGTTGCGAATTGCCAGACTGTGGACTTCACGGCCCGCCTCTCTGCTCCCTGATAAGTATAATCTAGATATCTTCAAGTGTGCTCCACCTTAGGCCGCATCATTACTTAAGATTATGAATTGCGGGCAAACGCAAGCCAAAATTTTGGTTGACATTTAGAAAACCATCAGGTAGATAGCCTTCAAACAATAAAACAAAGGAAAATGGTGTAACTATGTGATTGTCATTTGTTTCCTAATATATTTTGAACCTATTAAAATCTACCTCAAGACCAACCACTTCCACCTCACTCATATTATCTCTAAGACAAATGATTTGCGTAATAAACCAATTCCCAGCGGTTACGAACTGCCTCACACACAATGACAGTAAAAAAGTATCCCCTAAATCTTAACAAAAATGAAAGATGTCCTATCTACATTACAGAACCATTTGTTATTCTTAAATCATTCATAATACGAGAAATAATAGATGTCGCAATCGCGAGACGGACGGAAGACATTTATTTCCTTTTGTTGAGCAAGCGGAACTGAAGAGAGCGTGCATAGAATAGCTCTGAGGTATTAATCGCTTTGCAAAGTTCCACTCTCATGCATTGTATTTCTTGAAATACTTGTGTTGCTGCTGTTGTTTTTTGATGTTAAATAAATATTGCTTCACAAGATATTTTAAAAAGCGCGCCTTTTTTAAAAGAAATAATGAAAACTGTTTATTTATCACAGTAAATCATCGCCTTTTCCCTAGCTATGTTGGGGTCAATTTCCAGTCTAACCGGATGCAGGAAAATACGAGTGTTGTACATGAAGAGATTGCCTATATGACCTACACAACTCAGTTTCTGGGTAATCCCTGTCCGATCCAGATGACGCTATTACCCTCCTTCAAGAACGAAATAGGGCCACTAGCACATTAGTCAAACACAGATACAGATTACCGTCATTCCGACCTCGCCGCCGAGGTCCCTCGCGACGACCCCGTAACGCCCCCCCCCCCCCCCCCCGACCCTTGCTAGCGCCAGCCCGCGTCGCTGAGCCCTTAGCTTTAAATTAGCCCCTAATTAATGGAGACCCGATCCAGCCTGTCCCTTTGCTGCCCTCTCTCAGTGGCGACCTAAGCCGAGGCTCGTACCCCACAGGGGGTGCCCTTAGCGTAGTCACTTAGTTTATAAGTTTTTGCCCTGGCTGGAGGCCCTAAAAGTCACTTTTAAGGCACCACAGGATTGTCCGGTCAAGCAGTAACCAACCCTCAGGTTGAACTGCGAGATGCCATAAAGAAAAAAAAAAAAAAAAATTCTGGGTAAACGATAACTCTTTTACTGGATAACTCCTTGGTAAGATTAGTTGTCAGACTTTCTGGCTTCTTACTACTCATAACGACTGTCAAAGATCTACGAACGAAAGTCGGGACCAACGACTTGACCTGCTTTCCAAAGCACGGAGTGGTCTCGGTAACTTACCCCTGGCCGATTAATCCGTAAGGTTTTTACTTAGCCCTGAGCCTCCCTACCCTCTTATATGTGATACAAAAAAAAGTTTAATAATTAAAATACAAACAAAACCTTGTGTGCCCCACATATATTCTGCACCTAATACTCGTAGGTGCGTTGCATACATTGATAAGTTATCTAAATATTAAGTATAAGTAATAAGTAACTATTGTTTGACAAATAACGATAAATAGAATTTAAGAAACCGCACTAAAATAAATGTAATATTAGGCTAAATAACACCTGTTTAATAAAAAAAGAAAATAATGTATAACGATGAGTGGAATTTAAAATAGCTCTAAAATTAATGTGAAATTAGAATAAGTGTAATAAGTTATGGAACCTGTACTTGAGTAGGATTAAATAAAATGTAAAAAAGGTCTCTGGTCATACACGCCGGAGGAATACGCAACGTCCTGTGATGACGGGTGAATATAAAAAAAAAAAACTTGAGAGGTGTCAAGGGACACCCGGATGGAACGAAGTTCCTTTCGATTAATTAGTGAAGGAATTGTAATAAAATTTAATTTTTTTTAAGTTATAATAATATTTTTTTTTATTATTAACAAATATAATGTTACACAAAGTTAATCAGTAGGCTCAATTTTCGTTTATCTGGAGATGCTGCAAAATACCATACCGGAGTTGTTAGAGGATGTGCCTCTGGCATAGGTACTTACGCGGCATGTTCTATCAGCATGATGGATGTCCCGCTCAATAAGCTACTTCAGTGCGTGCGCATTTAAATAGTGAGTTTGGTGAGCGGTGGATAGGTCGTGGTGGCCCAGTGCCTTGGCCCGCAAGGAGCCCTGACTTGACACCGCTGGATTTTTATTTGGGGTCCGAGATTAAAAGGCTCGTTTATACCCAGGAGTATACTACTCGAGATGACTTAAGAAGTGCGATAGTGAACGCTTTTAATATTGTGAAAAGTGACAGACACATTAATAAAATTAAAAGAAAATTTAATTCAATTGTCTTTTAATCCGTTTAATTAAACGGGCACGTTTAATTAAACGTGCCCGTTTATGTATCGGTACCTACGCCTGCCTGCCTTTCTTTTTCTAGCAAAAGAGTACCTACTCTCTTACCTACTTACAACTACAAATAATTCGCCAATGATAAAAGTAAGTACCACTACCTACCTAGGTACCCACCTAAGCTCCCACTGGCTTAATTTAAACCAAAACATTTTAATCAAATCAAAAAAAATATTATTGTCGCTAGTAAAACCTAGAGAAAAGTACTCTGTGACCTAGAGCGATAAGGTGCAGTGGTTACCTACTGACGACCGCGACCGATAAAAAGCTCATGATTACCAAACCCAAACTTTCAATAGGTACCTACTAAACAAAACATAGAAGTAGGTACAGTAACTACCTACCTACCTAACCTACGTATTCTATGGCTTAATTATCGACTTAAAATTTACACTCGTTTTCACAATCCACACAGTCTCACAGTGAAAGGTGGACTTATCTCGTAGGTGATAATTCCGATGTCATTGAGGTAGGTACCGCCACTATTTGAGCGAATAAACTTAGGTACTAAACATATCGCCGTAGGTACCTAGTTCAAAGAGTTCGCCGCGCCGCCTTTAAATACATAAACATATTCTACGAAAAGCGAATTCGGACTTTATTTTGTAAACGTAAACGGTTAAAAATAGAAATTTTACCAAACTAGGTATGATAAAATTATTCTGAGAAACGTATAGGCTGGTGCCCGACCGGACAATAGGAGCTATGTGCAACCGAATTTCACGGTTAATGTGTAAAAATAAGGTTTTAATTCGCTCCAATATTTTCATAGAAAAGCCGCCATTCAACTAATAATGAACTCTATTTGACAGTTCCAACGATTCAATTTAGCTTACTATAGCAAAAAGTGTCGTGACAACTTTGAATTTTTTCCGTCTAGCCCCCTTTCACAACGCGCGATAAGGAACTTCGTTTACTCGTAGGTGCAGATGTGGGGCACACAAGGTTTAGATAAGCCGTTCAGTTATTGTGTGAAACAGCACATTTCTTTTATATAACCGGTGTAATGGAATACCATCAATAATTAGGGTTTAGTGACGAGACATTATTTAATATCAAACCATACAAAAAACACCCCATCTTACTTATTCCAAACTACCACTTGTCAAACTCCGACACGTCAAGGAGTTTGGCTATGTTCTATCAAAGAGATGCGGTCGCGTTTCACCGGTGAATATTGAATCCCTGGGGGATTTAGAATCATGAACTGAATTTATAACAATTTTCGGCACGATGTCTCTTCCATCCTATATAGGTGACCTTCAGGCTAAGCTGTAATGATGAAGCATATCCTTTAGACCCATTTAGACTACACAATGTCTACGATACCTACGAAACTTCCCCGAAATAATCCCAGTTGCTTTCACACCGGTCTTATTCATAGTCTTATTTGATGTATGGTCCTCTTTGTCCTGGACTATAATAAATACCCAATTATTTATGACATTAAATATTTCCGAGACATGGTTTAAAGTGCAAATCAGTATTGCAAACATTTGTGTAAGAAAGCCACAAGTAGTCTCGATTAAAGTTCCGCTCACTCTTACTGTTTAGTTAAAGATTTAACGGTTAAATTTACTAATAATCATTAGTAAATCGATAGTTAGTATTTTGGGATTCATATTTGAGATTAGTTCTCCTAAGTAGAGCCCACTCACAAGATTGTCCAAATCACCACCAATCACTAAATTAATTACATCAGACAAAATTCAATACGCCAAACGTAATACGTTCATTACTATCGAATAATAAGTGCAAACTGTAAGCTTATTGTTATTCATAAATAAATAAAATAAATAAATACCAGTTTAATTTATCCAATACTTATGCTTAGAATATAAATATTTAAAATTAATCAGTGTTAGATATACAAAATCAATACAATTACTTCAAAACGTAAGAGAACTTTTGACGTGGATTGGGTCGTTTGACAGAAGTTAACCCATTTCATTTCATTTCGTTTTCCATTAATGCTTTTTTTTTATTTCTGTGATATATTGAAAACTTTATTATTATTATTTTTGTCAAAATTAACATATTTTTTTCTTTTTTCTTTCTTTCTTTCTTTATATCTTGAAAACTAGAAATATAACCATTTAATTAAATTAACCCATAAATAATTTGTACATATTTATTTCGAAATATAAAACGTATAATTGATTTTACTTCAATTTAAAAAAAAGGCTATTTAACAAATTAATTATATTGAGTAAATCTAAATAATTAAAAAAAACCATTAATAATAGATTTTAAAACTAATCGTTTTCTAACAACTAAGTGTTTTTAACACATTTCACTAGAAATGTGTTAAAAACACAGAGTTTGAAATGACCCAATGACCAAACAAATAGTTATTTGGCATAGAAGGTTGATCGGCACATTTCACACGGAGCGGACACGATGATATGACGCGACCTATCAACGGGCACGTCTGTCCGCGCCACAATCCGTCACTTCTGTGTACATTGTGCATAACGCGTGTAATTTGTGTGCGATATTCAAGGTACAGAATATTCCATTAAAAGTCATGTTTCCCCCATTCACGGTAAATCATAAATGAGACCGTTTTACACAAAGTATCGTTTAAAATGACAAATGGGACACTTTTGTTGCCTCCAAATATGCATAACTGCTATGTATTTTTCCTTACAGCGACACCTAGTGAGTAATGACAGAGACAAGGATTACTTTTTGTTAAATTCTGTTGTAGTAATATTATAACCCGTGTAGTGCCTGCCGCGAATAGCACTACCCCATTTCTACCCGTGGGTGTCGTAGAATGGGACAGAGGCATATTGAACAGAGGATGGGCAGCAGCGTCCTTCTGAGTTCCATAAAACCTACTGCGATCGCCAACATGCATCGGTCAAGCATGGTGATTACGGATGAACCTAGCCCTTACCAGCAGTCTAAAGGTTGACATGATGATGATAGTAATAATACACAATAGTCCCCATCAAAGAGCTTCATAAGTACTTGGTTCTCTGAAACTATCATCTAGTAGGAACTGCAAAGGTAGCATATATATGGCATGCTAGACGAAAGCATTTAACCAAAAGTTTCGCCTAAACACTCTGGATTGGTTTTACAAGAAAGTATTTTGAATCATCTCATCTCTCAATCAAATCAGTAAGAGTCTGACAGACCCCTCGGACATCCATGAGGATTTACCACCACGGAACAAAAAAACAAAAAAAGACCTGCTAGCCAGAGAGAAAATATAGAAACAAAAATAATAAAAGCCTATTGTCCTTCTGCTAGTCAAGGACCTCTTCTCATACTGAGAAGGCAAAAGCATTGATCATTAAGCTTTGCTGAAGACGGATTGGCAATTTCAGACTTGTAATAATAAGGTTTCCTCACGATGTTTTCCTTCACCGATGTCAGTACACGATAAACTTATATAGTACCTTTACATCGTAACAACAATACCACTTTTTTTAGTTTTAGTTACAGAACCATTGCGTAAAAATGAATGATAGTTCATCTGATCTCTCACTCTCATGATTATGAATTTCATATCATCGATCTCAAAGTCGACTTTTCAGCGTTCATGTATTATTCATATGATTTCCTTCATAACAAGTAATGGAAAATACCATGGAAATATGCGAATAACTTTCTCTCTCGTCACGTCTATCATCTATATCTATCTTATTATGGAATTTGAATATCGAGATATGGAAACGCCACAGTAGATCAAAGGTAAAGGCATCAAAGTGGGAAGTGAGAGGTTGGTATACTGACTGATACACTACTAGTGGACTGAGTTTTATTGAAGAATAACATAAAATTGGTTTTAGTTGCCAAAATGCGTACAGAACTGGAGCCCTGAAACAGTAAGACGGGTTCGCGGCAGGCCACGAAGGAGATGGCGGGACGCACTAGACGTATTCCTCCAAAAGTGGTGGGATCTGGCCCAGGTTCGAAAAAGATGGCAGGCATGGAGAGAGGCCTTTGCCCAGGAGTGAGACAGAATAGGGTAACAAAGCTTATATAGCATATCACGAATATATAGCATATACGCATATACGCTTATATAGCATATCATATTATAAGCATAGTATAAGCGTATCACGTCAGAAATACCACCCTGCGCTGCACAACTCAAGTTGAAGATGGAGAAAAACTGCTGACTGGTCACGTTGCACGGATTAACCTGGAGAGATAGAGAAAGGTCACTCACTACATGCTTGAAGGAGGACATCGCCGCCAAGGTCAACCGCTGCGAAGGTGGTGTGACGATCTGGTTATGTTTGCGGGGAAAACGTGGGTAGTGATCGCACAAGATCGGAATGTTTAAAAAAGAGAAAGAGGAGGCCATTGCAAAAAGATTTCAATGGATTACCCCAACCCATGTCAACATTTCAAAATTTCTCTCGCTTTTTCAAATTATTTTGAATATTTACTGCTGAATAATTGAAATCTATTCTAAGCATGAGTTTTGGAGTATAAGTAAACGGCATGTTGAATTAGTTTGGCGTATTGAAAAAGAACTACGCACAATTGTGAGCTAGAAATTCTTTAAAGTTAGAAATAAATAGGGTGTAAAGCAAAACTACGCCTTATTTTAAAGAAAATAATTAACTGTCAAAAACATTTACAGCCAGAATGAAGTAATTTAATTCGATTTTGACAGATAGGCACAAATCATTTTTAATTAACCAATCCGATACGACCTGTCATTTTCAAATCTATTCCTGTAGTTTGAAATCCGAACGCTAATCTTATAAAGTAGAGTACAGATTATGACAATGATTGTTGCTGAATCGATTCAGTAATTATAATCGATTCTATAATTGAAACCGATTGCGAATCTGAAATGAAATGATGTGGCATCAGTAAACGGAATTGGTTTTGAAGTCGATGTCTGAAATTAATGTGAAATGAGTCAGACTTGTGGGTGCTACGATTGTACTAATTTACATAAAACTCGATTAACTTTCGGGACTAATTACACAAATATTCAATCAGTGGTCGTTAAGGAGAATTTAGTAATTATACAATCAATTTTTTTATATTTAAAAATAATTTATAATATAGAATACTTACGTATTAAAAATATTGATTACTTAATTAATCTTGACTTGGCTCACGAGGTTGTCGGTATGCAGGATGTGACTACGTACAGCAGTCATTGTGACTCTAAAAAATAGGTACGAACACGGACTAGAAAAAAAAGAAGGACTCCGCGCCACGCATATCGAAAGGGAAGCACCCTAAGTAAGCTAGACCGTTTATACAAACATGCCTCACGCACACATTTACGGATTAAAAAAAAAAGGATTCCGAAACTACCGACTACCGACCGTACCGATCTTAGCGAGCGTACTTTAGGTGCTTCACTTTTGATATACGTTTCGTGGAGTCCTTCTTTTTTTTCTAGTCTATGGGTACGAACTACTATAAATAAGCGAATTCGTTAGAGATAGCCGTAGTTTTGATAAGCTTAAATAATACAAAAAATATTGATATTACAATTAAATCGACTTTAAAAAGGAGAAACACATGACATAGTTTCGGAACTCGGTGGCAATTCAAAAGCACAAACAGAACAAAGCCACCACCATCGACTTCCGAAACTATAGTCATGTCTGTTCTGTGCTAAAGTTCACTTTTTAGTTTTTGAAGGTGGTTGTCCTTTTGTAATAAAGGTTTTTAATCTACAAAAACCTGTCTTTAAAATATCGGCATCAAGATATTATTATGGTGTAAGAAACCGGCATTATATAATTAAAAAAAAAACCATACCTGTAATCTCATTAGGCTATTTTGTAGTGATGGCCAGTAGATTTGAAACTGACTTTTCTTTAATTTTTCTGCGCACATTTAGAACACTTGACTGTCGTAAGAGGAAGACATGTCGTTAAGAAATAACACCTAAATTACGTGCTAATACTTGGTGGGCATATAGTCTAGAAACAAACCTACCTACCATGCAAACCGGTATAATATATCCATCGGCGGCATCAATTACACCTTCACTCAGAATGCCCGAGAAAATTGCAGTAGCAGTCTGTAATTTGGAGAAGTGTTTTATAACTTGCTCTGTACTCGCCCACTGCTTCATTGACATACAGCTGTGGCTAAATATAGCTGTAAATAATACATCTATTTCGAGATGTATTTCTCGTCTACGACAGAGCGTGTAATCTGATATTATAAAGTTAACAGATGTTTGTTTAAACACACTTATCTCCGGAACTGCTGACTCGATTCTGAAAATTATACTTCTAATAGGAAGCTTATTATTATCCCAAAGGTTATATTTAATTTTCAAAAAATTAGGTTCCGCCTCAGATCATGAAATAAAAGGCAGATAGACCGCACGGAGTCAAAAAAGCAAATACAAATACAATAGCAAATACAGTTTGTATTTGTTTTTTTAACGATGCGGCGTTGACTCGTATCAGTACAGCACGACGCGCGTTGTATGTATTTGCTTTTGAATTTGTATTTGCTTTTTTGGCTTCACTATTAGTGTTCCGCACGGTCTATCTGCCTTTTGTTTCGTAATCTGAGGGTCTCGGTAATAAAATTTACGCGGATGATTGCGGGCAAAGGCCAGTCTATTATAATAATAATAATAATCTTTATTTCATAAAAACAGTACTTAGATTTTGTTACAGTTTAGTGCTATGTTAAAAACAGAAGTACAACAAAAAGTTTTAGCATCTGCAGCCGAACTAGGATGGACCTGTATTTCGGCTAACAGCGCCAATCCCCTCGAGTTACCTTAAATTAGAGTTCTTAAATGCTAGCATTTTACAATACAAGGAATAATAATAGTTCTAAGTTAATAATAATATAATATGTGGACACATTTCACACACAGTTCTATTTATGGTATGTATGTATGAATGTATATATGTGTAAATGTGTACCTCGCTTTGTGTTATGTGATGTAGTGAATGAGTGCGTGTGAGTGTAATTATGTTGTTTTGAGTGAACACATGAGTTTGTGAGATACACGGAATACAGAAAACATATGTACATATAAAATATATGTATATTTCTATGTATAATGATTTTTTTGTAACATTAAACACAATTTACTGGTTACGTAGGTATTTTTAGAAGTTCCTCAGTCTCTTCATATGTGAGACCTTGTAGGAATTCTGCTACTTTTTTCTTACAACGATCTGTACAGACGTATTATTAAGTCGGCACCGCATAGTACGTTTCATATCGTGATGCATAATCTTGTAATGCAGGCCCGTGAGTTTTGGGTCCCTCCCTGCACTAATACTTCTTGGGGTCCTGCTTAATGAATCAACTAATTGCCATTTGTCAAAAACACTGTTTTCGATTATGATGTTTGCGATAAATTTCTTTTTTTATATTAATAATAATAATAATAATATGTGGGGACATTTTCACACACGGCCATCTGACCCCAAACTAGGGAGACCCTGTACTATGGGTGTCAAACAGTTGATATACATACACAAATACATTTTTTTTGTAAATAAATGCATGTATAGATAAACAACACCCAGACAAGGAAAACACAAGTGCTCATCACACAAATGTTTACCCTGGGCGGGAATCGAACCCGCGAAACGCTGCGCAGTAGTCGATCGCTCAGCCACTGCGCCAACCGTGTCGTCAAAATGTCGTCAATATTCGTAGTATTGTCCATTGTTTTCATTAGGGGCTAGAGCCCTATATATTCACGGGGTCCTGGGCTGCAGCCCAAAAAGCCCTTTTAATAGATCTGTCTCTGTTGTGACGGACCAGTGGTTAAGGCATATCATGCATGAGGTGGTGAATTCGAATCCGAGCACGAGCAAATACCAATGAACTAAAAAAAAAAATTCAATTAGACTTGCGTTTGACCGCAATTCACCTGATCTTAAGTGATAATGCGACCAAAGGTAGAACACGCTTGCCTAGCATGAACCGGTTCACTCGTGCCTTGAAGATACCCAGATTATACTTATCAGGGAACAGAGAGGCGGGCAGTGATATTGTTTTTAATTAAATAAAGTGCGTTATTCGTAATAAAATAGTGGGTTAAAATTTAGTATACGGTAGCACGAATTAAGGGATGGGTGGTATTGGGGAGGGGAGCGGGAGGTCCACCAACCCCCTGGTATGTACCACTCCTATGAAAAGAAAATGCATTTTTGTAACCTAACCTCAAAACACTAAAGTTGACTAAAAGGCGTAGGGGGAGAGCCCCGCCACAAGGGTTTAAAAAAATAACCGAATCTATCCGAGTCGGCCGGCCCCTAGTCCTGAGCTCTTTACGCTCGCTCTTGCATGCATTAATGAGAGTGCTAGCGTTATAACGTTCAGTCAAGACGTTGAACGTTACATTAAACAACTTGACGAGTTGTCATTTAGTCATTCAATTAAATGTCGTCATTCAATGAACGCGCTAGTCATTCAATCAAATAGCAGATTCAACCAGATGACTGCGACATTTATACCACCGATTCCTATCGGACTCATATTGTTGTATAATAATAATAAATTTAATTGTCAGGCAACTGAGGCCTATAGAAAAATACACAAATAATATTAAACAACCATAAACTAAAACATAAAAAAAACCTTATCCACTAGCAGTTTATACGTTACATTGTTTGCGGTATAAAGGCATGCACACTGTTCTGATGGTGCATCATTTTAAAACCACATTACGTCTTCTAATAATAATATTCTCGAAACCGTTTTTCGGCCACGACGGTCGAAAGCTTACTAGTCAAGTACTATGTTGGGATCGGCTTCCAGTCTAACCGGATTCAGCTGAATACCAGTGCTTTACATGGAGCGGCTGCCTAACTGACCTCCACAATCCAGTTGCTTGGTAACACGATACTTACCCCTTAGTACGTCCTTATTTTTATTAGAGAACAAGTCGTTACTAACTAATCTTGTGTCTGTCTGGTAGTGAATCCCCGTTACCACGACACTGTGATGCACTTGTACCGGTGATAGGTAATAATGTTTGTTTTTTGTTTTTACTGTGTTGACTGATCCACTAAAATACACGTATGTTCCACAATCACTGCACACTAGCTGGGATTATGATTACACAAAACAGAATTCGTTTTTTGTTTTGAATTCGCTAAAATTCGCTTCGATAACATTAATTATGCTTAATGTTCTAAAATTATATTACAGAGTACATCATTTATATCCAATTATAATCTGTCTGCGCCCGCGTCTCGGTACCAACCACAGAGTACATTGTCATTTGTCTGTACTCTCTGTTCGTCAGTGTTGCCACTTAAAATTTAACGAAAGTCATGACACAGATTGACGAACAGTATGGTTACGTGGGGTGTAGATGTAATTTATTTATTTTTATTATTAACTTATTATTTTTTCTTTTAGAATTTATTATACTTATTAATAATTGTTTTATCGTTTACACTTTATTTTTATTTATTTTGTATTATCCGTATCTGACCGTGGCATCACTTTGGGCCCTATCAGAATATCAGCGCTGTGACGTTTTTTTAATGTTACAGCACCATGCTGAGATAGGAGCCTTTTGGCCTCATACTGGACCAACTTTCGTTTTCTTGTAATTTCGTTGTTTTTTAATATTTTACTGTTTCTGTCCTGGGGGGCGAATAAATTATTTTTCTTTCTTTCTAGTAAGATTGGTTGTCAGATTTTATAGCTTTTCACCACTGTCTAAGATATACAAATGACGGCCAGGACCAACGGCTTTACGTACTTTCCGAACCATGGAAGAGTTTTGGTATGAAAGGGATTGCCCATCCACAGATCGACCACAGTAAGCATAGGTTAACTACCATGACTGATCCGTAGTGCTTTTACTTAGCCACGCTCCAATATTATAGCTTTCCAAGGCACAGGATTTACACGACCAACTTCCAAACTCCGGGCTGTTTGTGAGAAATTTATAATGGAAAAACACAATAACAGTTCGCCCCAAGGTCCACAATCGCTTTCGACGATGAGACCAAAAGGGCAGCCCACAGCTTCTAATATCTATGTTAAACTCTTCACAGTCGCAAACTATTCATAACTTTACCATTTTCTGTCCTCGGTCTAAACCGCAGTTCTAAGAAACTTTGAAGGTGTACGTTGAGTTGACATGGCGGTTTTATGAGTAAGTTTTACTTGACATTTATGATATTGAGAAAATTGTATTGGTAGTTGGTGGAAGTTTTTAAGCAAAGGCTTTTAGTGAACTTTTATGCCGGAGCCAAACAGTTAGAAGCTTCGCTTGGTGCTAACTTATACTCCATTTATTATGGCGTTAGACAAAAAGTAAGTCGCGATAATATACTTAATTTTTGTTACAAAAATTGTAGTTCGGAATTGTAAATTGTGATATTATTATTAGATACAATCAGTCTCAGTCGTAATAGTAGGATCTAAAAAAAAAGTCGTTAATATTGACTTCTGTAAGTTCGGCAAAAGTCAGTCAACGAAAAACAAAATGGACAAACAAGCACCTTAAAACTGTCTTTCAATTCCATTCAATCAGGATCCTCAATTTACATAAATTTAAGAAGATTAATCTAAAATTTAATTTTGTTACAGGATTTGCATTCATTACAACCATTTTGCCAGTAAAAACTTTCAACAAATATGTCAGCGTTTTGATCCAATGTACCTAGAAAGTGAAATGCTAATTTGATACAAAATATTTGAAGAAGACGTAAAACGGATCAGAGTTTTTGAAGTTTTAACAAGAAAAGTCGGAATTGTTCGCTTATTCTCGTTTTATATTGGATCCTAATTTAGTGACGGAACGTAGATAAAGAGGATTGAAATCGTAATGGGGGATCGAACTGATCTACTTTTGAATTTATGTTTAGAATATACAATTCGTTTGCATAGATTTAACTCGAGGTGTTATATACCTAATTACAAAAAGTGGTCTTCTATTTTTAAATACCTTTGAATTTTTAAGCCTTTTACCTCAGATTATGAAACAAAAGGCAGATAGACTGTGCGGAACACTAAGAGTGAAGCCACCAAAGCAAATACAAATTCAAAAACGAATACCTACAATTCGCTTCGCTCTGTACAGACACGAGTCAGTACAGCACGAAGAAAAGCATTGTTAAAAAAAACAAATACTAATACAAATAAAAATTAAAAAGTTAATACAATCACGAAATTGTTGGTATTCATTATTGAATTTGTATTTGCTTTTGTAGCACCGGACCGTTAACCGGATGCAGCTGAATACCAGTGTTTTACATGGAGCGACTGCCTATCTGACCTCCACAACCCAGTGACTGGGTAACACGATATCCCTTGGTAAGACTGGTTGTCAGACTTTCTGGCTTCTACTACCCATAACGACTGTCAAAGATCTAAGAATGACATCCGGGACCAACGGTTTTACGTCCTTTTCGTGGCACGGAGGGGTCTCAATACGAAATGGGTGGTCACCCATCCACCGACGACCGCGGCAAGCGTAGCTTGACCTTCGACCGATCGATCTGTACAGTTTTTACTTAGCCACGTTAGTTCCAAAGATGTCAGATAAATGAATAAGCACTAAATATTTTTGGTTTTCGAACCGGTATTTCCAGAGACTACCTCTTTAAAATATACAAACTATCATTTTTACCTGTCTTATTAGTATAATATTAATAAACAACTCTATATTACTCTACAAAAAGTTGCAATTTAAAAACATGCCAAATTGTGAGAAAGTTTATGCAGAATGATGAATACAAAGTACACAAAACATACACCCTCAACATAATAGACACCACACGCTACATTTACTTGGCTCCGGCCCGTAAATGCAGCTGGAGGAGCTAAGAACAAATAAAACAACCGCAAATAATAACAATAACATCCCCATGCCGATTTCGACTACGATAACAGTTCCTGATCATTTTTTTTTTTTTTTTGAACTTCAACCTTATAGCGCTTACGTTTTGCCGTATCTCTGCTCGTCAGATGATGGAACGGGGATGGGGGAATTAAATTGTGCAATTCCAAAGCACACTCTTCGAAATGTACCCGATAAAAGACCGAAAGGCTAGCAACGGTGCGGCGATGTTCAAGGCTCTGGAGCTTAGCCCTAACCAGGGAGTCGTTGTTAATGAGCCTCTTGGCACGTCTATCGATGACTTCCAATGCCTCCAGTTGGTATTTTGCTGATCCATCCCAAAGGTGCGAACAGTACTCCATGCACGATCGAACTTGTGCTTGGTATAAGTTGAGCAGCTGTTCCGACGTGAAGTACTTTCGCACCTTTGCGAGGACTCCCAGCTTTTTGGCAGCTAGTTTGGCCTTGGATTCAATAAATGACCCAAAGTTAAGATTTGACGTCAAAGTAACGCCAAGAAGCTCAAGCTGGTCAGTGATAGGAACGTATACATGTCGGAAAGTAGGGGCCACCTAAAAGTTACAAGCGTTTGCTCTAATGTGGCTTATGTATCCTATTTTAGCACTGAATGACATGTACATTGAGGAAACGTCAAAATACACAGTGAGGACACGTCAAAATACCATTATGGTAGTGATATTGTCTCTGGTTATCGAGGTCGAACTTCTTGTGTTCTTCATCATGTGTAAATATTTTGTTGCACCCACGGATATAAACACTTCCAGGCCAGTACATCTCTTGGCAAATCCTCCCAGCGAGAGGGATCAATATTGCATCTCTTCATATGTCTTTTCTGAACATTTATTTTTAGTATAGACAAACCTTGTTAACAGAACAGTATCTACCTATTATAGTTCCTATACCTACCTACCATACGTTATCATTTCGATCGTGTTGCGCAAATCTAGTTAGCCTAACGAGCTAGTACGTTGCACGATAGTGATTAGTGAGCGCTTTACTGCCAACCCTTAATAACGAGGTGTAACATCGCAGAGTAAAGCGATATAGTGAGGTCGGTACGTCGATGTGGGTTGCTTGTTAGTCTTTGAAACAGTAAGATTGTACGTCATTACTGTATTTTTTATTTTCAAGTTAATTTATATATAAGGTGCTATAAAAATAGCTGCCACGGCTGCAATGGGAGACAGTATTGTGTTTATAGATTACAATAGTAAAGATAAATTATTGATCATTTGTCATATTTTTTTTCATACAAAAAATTGTACGTATAAATTTAAATTGATTTATTCGCATAAAACCATCACGTCGACTTGCTGTTGCCGCTCCTCACCGAATAGGTACAATTCAATCGTTTCGCAAAACGCCGGCGCCGTTCATACACTGTTGCCATCCTTATCATTTATCAAACGATGCCGAGCGCTGCGCATCGGCACTCGTCGGGACGTCGCGTCGTCAAAGAGCAGCCCCGCGCGGCCCCACCCTGACCCGCACTACCCGCACTACCCCGTTCGTCGCACGCGCCAGCCGACCGCCCGCTCGCCAGTCGCCCCCCGCCCGCTGGGAAGTTATCAAGTTAGTTTTAATTAGCGGTTAGCGACGGGATAATCGCTCGCGCTTCCTTTAAAAATGCCTCCCAGACGACGGTATTCCAATCAAGAATATCTTGAAATGGTGTTGTGCTACCGCGAGTGTAACTCCATAACTGCGCATGCAGTAAACTTATACCAGCAGAGGTTTGGTGTGCGAGTGAGTCATCATACATATCATTAGAAGTGTGGAAGAACTAAAAAGGCGCCTCAAACGCGCATTTAGGCAAGTAAAAAGTGAAACGGACGTGACATTAAATAAAGTGAAGAGACATGTACGTAAGCGTGCCTACATTTGTGTGCAACGCGAAGGCGAAGGCAACGCCAAGTTACTGTAATTTATCGTTATTTGATACCTAAGTATAAATCTAAGCACCTACTGTTTAAAAATAATAAGAAAAAAATTGCGATTCTTACACTAACTTGTCAGTCCAAAGCCTGTTTTAAGTGTGATGGGAAGTTTATCATCTTATTTACCTACGTCAGTTTTTTGGAAGAATGCGGTAGCTGGTAAGTAATTGCACTTTTAAAACACTTTTTTCCCTGCGTATTATTGTGTACCTAGTAGGTTAGATAGTGACGAACTAATCAGCTGATTTCAGTTTTCATTCACAGAACAGATAGAAAGAGATAGCAGTTGTTTTCATTGACGAAGCGTCACATCGCGCGTAATTTGTGAAACACGTTATGCAGAGTAGAGTCAATGTTTATTAAACTACTTTATTTTCTCAAATTAAATTAACTGTTCTGGGGTACGAAAGTTCTTCACGATTGTAATCTTTAAACACAATACTACCTCCCATTAAAGCCGTGGCAGATATTTTTATAGCACCTTATATATGTATATATTATATATATATTTTTTTTTTTGACGTGATAACGTCTTATAAATCGATGAACACTGGCCGCCTTTTTCCGTTCCGCCTGAGCTTGAGCGAGCAAGCAAGAGCGCGGATCAAGCGATAAGAGAGGCACGATCGGCCCAAGCAAAAAGCTCAGCCCATCTTTGACGGAAAACATTATTTGCCTATGTTATATACGTTGGCCATTATGTTTCTTTATGACGTTATCACGTGAAACTATCGTTCGTAAACCAACTTTACAGACAACCAATTTGTTTTTGTTTTTATAATCATTGTGAACAAAAATTTTTATTGTTTTTCATTTGTTCCTTTTTGTTATATAAGCCTAATACCAAAGGGAATGCACTGGCCTCTGTAATTCAGTTTGTAACTAGCTCAGGGGTCAGGGATTTCAAGTAATCTGGATCATATTTAAATAGCAATAAAGACATTTTTAATTTTTTTTTTTTAGTAATGCATTTTATGTAAGCATCTGCATTCTGCAGTATTCGTTTCTTTTTAATCCACGACGAAAACGGAGACGTCATAAGTTAAATAAATCTGTCTGTGTATTTGAACAAACCCCTAGGGATTTGGTTAAATCACTGCAAATGTTACAATAATAACTCATTTGGGCCATGTCCCTAAAGAAAATTAGTGATTTGAATTAATCCCTAAACTATTTCAGTGAAATGTTGAAATAAACAAGTCAGGGCATATTTTGATCAAATCATTAACTTTCTTCAGGGAAATGACCCAGTGTTAATATATAATTTGCTGTGATTTGACCAAATCCGTTAGGGATCAAGTCCTTAATTGTACCATTTTCCTGTCACGTCCCGTTTTTGTATTCTCGTAGGATAATTTAGGACTTTGAATAATTTAATTTTAAAGTCTACCCAGACGAAGGCGCCGGACGGCATCAGCTAAAAACATAGTTTTATTCACACAAAAAGTACAGAACCACCAGTCAGTCAAGTTATAAGCTTAGAAAAAGTAAAAAAAAAACTGCCTTCAAAAACTGAAAAGTTAAAAGTTATTTATCACTTTTTAGTTTTTGAAGGCGGTTTTTTCTTGGGAAAAACTTTTTTTTTTTTGCTTTTTAGTGTTACCTTATCATCCAAATCCATTAAGAAACGGCGACACACCTAAATGAGATTGTAAGTCCTCCAAAGATTGAAGAAACTAAGTATTTTTTTTTTGGGAATTTGTTGATTTTCTCAAAAAGGGCTGTATCAATTTTGGTAAACTTTATATGGGACCATTACAGAATAAACCCCTTTTGAACAAAAAAAGAATTTTGTAAATCCGTGTATATATGACAGAGTTATGCCTAAACATACATAAAACAAATATATAATTGACATTCGAATTGATAACCTCCTCCTTTTTGAAGTCGGTTAAAAAGAAAGTTCTTTTCAACAACGCATAAGTAGGCTTTCTAATACAAACACAATATCATTTAAAATCCGCACATCAAAGGAATATTAAATAACAGTTATCATTATAATAATGTGATGTAAAAACAAAGCCTTTCTTATAACACACATGAACTGTGCTTGACCCCGCATAACTACGACGCTGCTTGTTTTTATCGTTCTGTCAATAATATGACGTGTAGGTACTGGTATTGAACTTGAGTTACTTATTAATAGATGAGGTACTGCGGAGGTTCCCAGTTAAGTCATAACTACATAATTATATTATTATAAATGCGAAAGTTTGTTATGGATGGATTAAGTTTGTAACTCAAACGCAAAATCTACTGAACGGATTATGATGAAAGTTTACAGTTACCATAGCTTATTCATCAAAATAACACATAGCTATAATTTCAAGAATTTCGGAAAAATACTGCCACTTGATAATGCGGGAAACATCTACTAATTCCACGCGGCGAAATTTGCTTGTTTTTTTCTTATTGTGGCACTTGTATTCTCAAATTGACAAAGATAGTCATAAGTTGATGGCAGTTCACACAATAAATGTGGAAGCAAAGCGCAAGCATGTAGCGGTGACACTTCGCCGTATCTTTGCTCGTCCGGTGACGTAATGAGGATGTAGGAATTCAGGCTGCTCTCTCGAAGAAAGCTTGAAAGAAGCATGCATATGAAGCTAGTTTTCGTCGGCATTTACAGAAAAATTACATATAAAAAATTGTTAGTAATCTACACGATATGATACGTAATTTGGTTTAGCCACAATTTTTCTATCGGTATCACATAATAAGAAAAAAAAATGTCAAATCACCTCCAAATCATTGAGATGAAACCATTTTACTCCTTAATTTCTTATTAAAAGAGTATAAAAAAAAAAAATATCTACTGCTTTGCAATACAAAGGAAAATGATTTGGTTTTGTTACTTTTTGCAAATATGTATTATTTTTATTATAATAAATTAAAAAGGCGTCCGATTAAAGACTGCGTCTACATCACCCCCGCACTCGTCCACAAATTCAGTACGGGCCAAATGCTCAAGGTTATTGGCATGTATACAAGCCTTAAGT
This sequence comes from Charanyca ferruginea, assembly GCA_947361185.1. Taxonomy (NCBI): domain Eukaryota; kingdom Metazoa; phylum Arthropoda; class Insecta; order Lepidoptera; family Noctuidae; genus Charanyca; species Charanyca ferruginea. The sequence goes on along the minus strand of OX376059.1, from coordinate 22,771,468 downwards.
TGTGCAATAGTATGAACTTAAAATCCTCATCATCATTACCATCAGCCGGCAGACGTCCACTGATGAGCAAAGGTATCCCTCATAGAACGCCACAACGAGCGGCAACCTGCCGTTTTGCATCCACCCGCTACCCGCGACCTTGATAATGTCGTCGATCTATCTGGTGGAAGGCCTACAAAATAACTATTACAAAAATAATAAGCATTAAATATCCAACATTATTACAATTACTTCGAAAAATGGGAAACATTTTGGGTGTGATTTGTTTTCTCAGAACTACATCCATTGAGGACACAATATTCTATTCAATGCAAACATCCTCTCACCGAAACATGCAATTTGTCATACCTTTTTTATAGGGTTCGCTGTATACCTATTGTGACCTTATACTTGACCCTAATAAAACTTCCGTGACCTTTCCAAGGCACTTCAAAGAAAGCAATACGTTTTAGAGGTAGGGTATCACTTTCAAGGTTGTAACATACCGTCTTAGGAACACCATTGTGCTAACTTCTAAAACCTTTTAATGATTTATTCTTTAATCATCTTCTACTGACATTAGAAAATAATACTTATGTTCATCCTTGCCATACTAATTTTACATGTTAAAAAATATTGTGTGTGAATGTGGCGCCAGTGCCAGTAAAGTTTAAAGGTAATCGTTTGTCTTGGTATGGGTATGTGAATAGGATGCAAAGTATAGTCTTACAGTATGGAAACCTACTCTTTTATTATTTTTAATTATTAAACTTTATTTTTTTCTATTTAATAGATTTACTTTAAATATTATTCTACGACGTTCTTTATCTCAAAATTCTAAATCCTTTTGATATAATATTTTTTTTTATAGTTATACGCACTTGTTAATTTTTTTTTTACTTTTTTGTTTTATTGTTCTACCAAAAAGTCGTGTATTGGTGGATACGCCCTTTGTCATAGCTACATAGATCTCAGAACGTTTCGATTAAAAACACGGCAAAGTAAAAAAAAAAAAAAATTGACATCTCCAACTTAGTTCTTATTTCTGTCGCCGTCCTTTTCTTCAGCGGCTTGGCAGTAAGAGATGACAATTCTCTAATTTTAGTTTAGTGAGTAAACCAGAGAATCGGCACCAAGAACCTTCTATTTAACTATTTCATAATTTCCTTATACTACACAAATAGCAAAACAATAACGACTTTGCGTATTTGACTAAATATTTCCTTCCTACTGACGGAAGGGGTACAACAGGGGTAGCTTTTACCCCACACACCCTACATTACAGGCCTAATGAATTAATGTATGTATCACTCATGCGTTAATTTCTTGGAGGGTAAACATGGTCTGTAATTTCTGGTAATTTCAAATGAAAACATTTAGGTGAACGGTTTTGGTGTTTTTATGAACTTGATGCAAATATTATTACAATGTATTTAAGGTATTGCTTTTGCTCGCGTCTTGGTCCGCGTGAATGTCGATTATCGTCGGCGCAGACTTACGATAAAGATAGCCTATAAATATCCATGACAAGCTACCTTTTTCTCGGATTTTTGCAACGTTCGATTTAGGGATAATATCGTAACGAGGTAACAAACGGATAAAGTACTTTTGCATTTAAAATATTTGTTTGGATTATTTATCTCTATTCTTCTACTAGTCTTACAGTAAATATTTATTTAGGCACCTAACTAAATGCCCTTTAACTTGCTGTACCTACTATAATTTAAAATACTTGTGAATTTACCTACTTTTTTTATGTAGCCTGTTCTATTCTGTCCTCTCCTGGGCAAAGGCATCCCTCCATGCTTTCCATCTTTCCCGATCTTGGGCTTCATCTCATCAGTCCTGTTTTTCTCGCCATCTCTTTCGTGGTGTCATAGGATATATTTCCTGGTAATAGGTATTTAATTTATACGTGGATGAAGTTATTTATAAAAATGTCTAAAAAAGGATCACTTTGACAAAGTACACAAAATTGAATTTATCAGTCACAATATTTTCGCTGACGGTGCTCTAACAATATTGGAACACGACCGCGGTCCCTGAGCCAGTAACATATTGCATTACAAGTTTATTGTTTTAGCGATATTACAAACTTACATGATTTATTACTTTATATTGTTTACGGCATAATAATTTAAGTGAGTGTGCACTTCTCTGATAAATTAAATATTTTAGATGTGGCTTTATTGAAGTCGAAAGGGTGATAAATTCTTAATGTGATGAGAGCGAAATCTATTCGAACTTAGCACAGGGCTTTTTGCCCCTAATTTTGGTAAAACCTTGGATTAAGTATCGTCGGCAACAGGCAATCGATTAAGAGTAACGTTTTATTAACCATCCTTTTGAATTTGTTGTTATATTTCTTCGACTTAGCACTATACAGGCTATATTATCTATAATATAGCCTTTATAGTGCTAAGTCGTGTTGCCGGGTTCATCCGAACCCGGCAAGACGGTGAGTGAAACTATTGTTCTCAATCTATAATGTAGTCCGTAATAGACTGCCCAGGCAAGTATAGTGCAAAGTCTTAAAACAATTGTTTCTTTGTGGAATCTACGAGATCATTTTTGATGAAACGAAGATTTTCAACGTAGATAGAATAGAACCTCAGATTATGAAACAAAAGGCTGATAGACCGAGCGGAACACTGACAGTGAAGTCAAAAAAGAAAATACATATTCAAAATCTCGTGATTGTATTTGCTTTTGAATTTGTATTTTGTTTAGTTTAACGATGTGGCGTTTCGGGCGCGTTGTTGGTATTCGATTTTGAATTTGTATTTGCTTTTCCGCATGGTCTATCTGCCTTTTGTTTCATAATCTGAGAATAGAACAGAATAGAAAATAGAAAATACAAACAATAAATTGTACTTATTATAAATATACTCATTTAAATGAACACTGGCACCTAAGGTAAGTAAACTTGTGTTTTTTGTGCCAAGGCTCTCGCAGTTGAATTTACCTTTTTATAAAGTACCTACAGTTGTCAGTTTTCTATTTTTATGGAAAAAATATTTAAAACTAAGAACAGTATGTCTATTCTGTTACAATCTCCCTCGGTGAACACCCAGGTGAAGTGAGCTGTCATCCGTCCGTCTGCTTTGTCAATCCCTAGTATCTGAGCTCACTTCACCTAGGTGTCCAAGGGAAATTGTAACAGAATAGCACTGCAGGTGTGAAGAGTAAAGGTGTGAGTACGTTGTGTGGGTGAGATAGGTGTGTAGGGACTTGTAATGCATGTGTAACGTGAGTTATATTCCTGGCAATCTAAGAAGTCCCATTTGACATATCGTATTTAAATATGAATCAACGATTAATTCGTGTTTTAGAGTGCATTTTTTTTCAATATAAAGTTAAACTTGATGCTTACGAATGATACTCGTTGTTATCATTATCATATCAACCTTAAGACGCCCACTGCTGGGCATAGGTCTTCCCCAAGGGGGTTTCAGCCGTAATCGCGATGCTTGGCCGATGCATGTTGGCAATCGCAGTAGGTGTTCAGGTACGCAGAAGGACGCTGCTGCCCATCCTTTGGTCAATTTACCCCTCTGTCGCCTTCTACGACACCCACGGGTAGAAATGGGGAAGTGCTATTCGCGGCCGGCACAACACAGTACTCGTTGTTATAGTGTATGGGTAACACAGTACTTAATCTATTAGGATTATGAATTTTATTTTTCAATTTCTTACGTACTAGTTCGAAAGAAGAAACGTCAAATGGGACTTCTTACGTTGCCAGGAGATTAGTGTGTGTTTATCATTTTAGTATGCCTTCAGTTTCAGAATAGGTCAATGACATGAGCCTGATGTGCCTTCGCCGTTATTATGTTTCGTGAAAAAGTATCAAGACAAAGAACAGCAAACTCTGCGTAAGCTTTTCTTGTGTTCTAATAAAGTTGGTATTGGCATGGACTAAACAAACGAAACAGAACGTGACCATCATTGACGCGGTAGGGTATAATTATCGATGTAAATCTTTGATCGAAACAATATCGATTTAATCTGCACTATTTATGTACCAAAATTATAAAACTGAAGAATTTTTGTTTCTGTTTGAACGTGATAATCTCTTTGAATTTCTGGTCTGAATCTGGAAATTCTATCGCTAATAGCTACGCTATCCCTGAGTGTTAATATCTTTTTATCGTGAAATTAAGGGACGGACTTATAATTTTATTGTAAAAAAAATAGTAAGTAAATGAAAAATAAAATTAAAATTTTAAATACCCCTTGTCACAAAATAAAGCCTCTAAAAAGTAAAAATCTTCCCCCCCAAAACCGCACCCAAATCGGTCCATCTGTTTGGGAGCTACCCTGCCAGAGACAGACACATACAGATACATACGTTAAACTTAACTAAAAAAAAAAACTTATTGTAGGGAGATATCGCTCAGTATATATTATATACTCACACATAGCACGAACATGGAGAAGAAGGTTCTAAAAATTTCATTCATCAGTAACCCCGCAAACTACCGTCACATCGAGGCCTTCAAGAGGCGGTTAAATATTCAAGCCAATCTTTACCTAATCGAGTACAAAGTAACCGGGTGACCCAATTATCGGCTCTCGTTCGTACCAGCTAAGATACAATTTTAATCGCTCGTTATTCTCCGGAAGCTAAGTAAATCAATCCTAAATATTTGCACAAGTATCATTCTGGAAATTTCCTATAGAAATGCAAACGACTGGAAGTTATTGAATCAAAATATTAAGTGGGTAATCGTTTTGAGAAATTAATTCGGAAATTGTTGATTTTGAGATTTATTGTCTTATTTTTAAGCGTCTAGTCATGATGGTATGAAGGTTAAAGGTTTTAGGGATGTACAGACACCAGCACATCAAGCCATACCAAACTGTCAAAATTTCCCAATTGAATATGAACCTTATAATTTTGTAACATAGTTGAAAATCTATCAAATAAATTTGACAGATTGTTGTAACTTGATGTGCTGACGTCTGTACTTTTGATCTAAGTAAATGATGTGATTTTTTAGATTCTAAAGCTATCTTTTAAACTCGTCTTTTAGATGCATAAACGTATTTGGCTGTGCAGCTATTTATTGCAACTCTAGAGCTGCAAGTGGTATCTCTGGAGCTGCAAGTTGCATCTCTGGGGCTGCAAGTCCTATCTTTGGAGCTGTATGCCGCGTAACGTGATTTGCCTGTGCCATGCTTGTAGGGATCTACAATATTGTAGTGCCAATAAATGCTGGTTCCAGATTTTACATTCCCTTAACCTCTTCAAACTAAGATGGTATTCAGCTAAATGCCCATTTAAATGCTCACACGGCCCTGATCTCTCGAACAACAAATTAATTTCTCGAACGTCAAACGCATATAAGCTGCCATGATTGGTTAACTGATTTATCAACAACCAATCACAGAAACTTACACGTGCTTGAAAGTTTGCCCCATTCATTTTTCGTTCCAGAAACCTAGGGCTGGTCTCCATACCACTTCGTCGCCAATTAAGTGGCATCATATCCAGTGTAAATCGCTGTTTAGTATTAGGGCTTAGTCTCAAAGGGGCGCTAAAGCAACTTCATGAATATACATGAATACGTAACATTATTATCCGAAATGTGATTACGCAGGCCCTGTGCCAAGAACTTGATGGTGACTGTGATTTAGGTGGTAAAGTTTTTTGGTATAAGTAGTTTAAATCTTCTGGGTTGGATAATTCCTACCGGTTATTCTTCTGAGATTTTGGTTTATTTATTGTTGAAAGATATTTCTTTCAACAATAAATAAACTAATTGAATAGTTAATATTTTAACTATTCAATCTTTAATTCAAGGTTACCAAACAATAGTCTCAGTTATTACACAATAAATACAGAGCAATGTAAACTAAATGCCATTTACATTAAAACATATCACAAAAATGTAGTTATTTCAACAATATAACCTTATAACTATCGTTATTTTGACGTTTTTTGTCTATAAACGTGAATAATTTATTATGTTACTATCTGTAAACGAAAATAATCTACCCGCTTAATTAAAATTAATTGTCGATAAATAACAATATCGTTAAATGCCTCTCTTTTCAAGGTACGTAGATAATGTAAATAGTAGAATACTGTAAAGCTGAAGAGTTTGTTTGTTTGTTTGAACGCGCTAATCTCAAGATCGAATTGAAAAATTGTTTTTGTGTTGGATAGTCCATTTATCGAGGAAGGCTATAAGGCACATGCGATGCCGGGCTGGGTTGCTACCTACATAGAAAAGGCAAGTTTTAATTTTCAGATGAGGAGTTACAGAAAACTTAGAAAATAAAATAAAATGACATTAGATTTTTTAATAAAATTTATTAATGAATTCAAAACCGGCCATGACAAAAATCGAACTGAAATGCGTGTAACATTCTCAAAGGTATCAGTATAGTATCAGGTATAGTATCAGGCCAGCTTATCATTAGGTGTATATAGCTTTGTATCCGGGATATCACCGCACCTACTCACACATATATACACACATATAAACATAGCCTTTTAAAATCAGAAACCTCCTGGTTTTTTCGTAGTCAGGCAAAAATAAGTTTTAAATACTTTGTCCTTGGTTTAATTTCAATTGAATCTCAGCTACACATGACACGTCTACTAGTCCAAGCCACAAAATATAGAGGATACAGAAGGACCACTCCCGCCATCTACAAAAATAATTACCTACACTTGCCCAACTCACTAGGGCTGCTACTATATTGACTCTGTAGCTTTTATTTGTGACTATATGAAATTTTATTCACACTGGTTGGAAATCTATTTGTATAACAAAATTTTCCTGTTCGTCATGAAATGTCAATAATAATAATAATAATAATAATATATAAATGTCTCTCATTTATTCATTTAGATAACACGTGACAGTCGAGACTGAAGTCTGCTTGAAACTGGTGGAGAATGTCAATGTGTGCGTGCGAAAAATGGCGGTTTGTTCTGAGTGGTCTCTCTGCTCGGGCGCGCCGCAGCCTTACGTACTTTGTGTCCAAGCTCTGATTCCGCCTGGCACGATCGTAATTACTGGCAACCCACATAATGACTCCTTCATCAGACGCTCAACGAAGAGATTATTACTTTTTAATTCTACTTACAGTCTTTTGTTTCGATTCCATTGATTTCTGATTGCTGAAGTTGTGTATTAAAAAATGTTTTAGGTTTTGGAGTTTTTAGCTTGGCTACTTACCTAAGGGTCTTTAATTTAAACTGTTTAACGAAAATTTAAGTTTAACTGTCTTAAAACCTAATCTCCTGACAATCAAAGAAGTCAGATTTTACGTTTCTTTTTCCGAACTTTGTATGAACGTCTTCGTTATCATCATCATCATCATTATCAGCCGAAAGACGTCAACTGTTGAACATCTACCCCCCCCCCCCCCCCCATAGATCGCCACAACGAGCGTTAATCTTCGTAAGAAATTGAAAAATCAAATTCATATTCACTTGTAGGCAGTAATTTGCAAAGTCAATTGAAAAAGTATTTATTGATATCAATGCAAAAATTAAAAATGCGAAAAATTTAAATTAATCGGGTTTTAAGGGATAAAGTCAAGTGTTGTTTTAGAAAAGTTCTGTCTTATAAATTCAAATGTTAAAAATCTGTTACGTTACTATCCAACAAAGAAACTATACATACAAAACTTATGCTCTGAAAAGATTTAAAATTAATAATCATGATTACAGTAATCATAATCATAATCATAATCATTATATCTACTTTCTAAGGTTACCTTGGACATCACTGAAATCGGTGAAAGAAAATTTCGCAGACTTATTTAGTCTGGTACAATAATAGACAATAGTATTTTTTTATATACCCTATATTGAAAACTAGCTGACCCGACCGACAGACGTTGTCCTGTCCCTATCTATCTACACTACCAAACCTACCTACCTACCTACTACCCTACCTAGGTACCCGACCTACCTACCCTACCTACCAACCCTACCCTACCTACCTACCTATGTACCCTACCCTACTCTACAAACTTTTACAAACCTTCTCCTGCAATAACGAACACAAAAAAAATAATTATTCAATTAGGTTCAGCCGTTCGGAAGTTATGCGCTTACATCAAAGACTATATATTGGCTTGCATACATTTCGGCGATTCATTTTTATTATACTTATATAGATGACTAGCATCTGCCCGCGACTTTGTCCGCGTGAATGTCGGTTATCGCAGATGCAGACGAAGTCGCGGATTAAAAAGTAGCCTATGTCCTTCCCCAGGCTTCAAACTACCTTCATGGCAAATTTCATTAAAATCGGTGTAGCCGTTTCATCGTGAAAGCGCAACGGACACAGTTACTTTCGCATTTATAATATTAAATAGTATGGGTTGGAAGAAATATCGACGTGGTTAAATTTATTTTGACAGAACTACAATTACCATATTTACATAATTATAGACCACTTAAACTTTAAATTGACGTTATTTAGTTACCCCACACTAAAACACCAACTCACATAACACTTAACGAACCCTCTAAACCAACACAAAACCCATTTATTAATAAAACAGCTAAAACTAGAACAGAAACATTTATTATAGAAAATGACAGCTGTGAAACGGAACGCGGCAGTTGGTGCCACCTGAAAATAGCTTGGTCTACAGAAAAACCGTTTGTAAGGGTTTCAGCGAGAGTGTGCGATTAATTGTGCGCAATGTGCGATTAATTTGTCGAGAATAGGAGAACGTGTAGCGTGTAATTGTGGTTTTCTGAGGGTTGCAAAGAGATTAAAATGTCTAGAGTCTTTTGTAGTTAGAATTTTGAAGTGTACAGGCAGATTATGTTTGGCTTATACTTACTTGAAGTATGCAGACGGAAACGGGATTATTTCAAAGTCAAAGAGTCAGTTAGTTAGTCAGAAAAATGTAGCTAGTTGCTCGTTCCAAAACGTAGCGTAGGTCTCTATGGAGAAGAACGAGCAAGAAACTCCACGGACACTGTTTTAAATCAAGTTTTTACAAAATACTGATTACATTATTCACGTTGCTTCTATATGTGAAAACAATGCAGGTAAAGACCAATACAATGCATTAAAAAAAGAATCAAAATAAAAAGATGAAAGCATGGCATTTAAGAGTTGACCAATCTCTACTGACAGCGCTCACGAACATGACGCGTAGATTAGCATCATTCAGCTCAATCATTTTGAAGGGAGTCGCATGATCCAACACACGCGCCACCATCAGCGAGACATTTGAGAAAGCATGAGCATTTATTTACCTACGGCTTATAAGTTGAAGTAAAGATGTAGTTTGGTAGGAAGGTAATCCTTCAATGTGTGAAGGACATAATTATGGAAGCCCATAATTATGTCCTTCACACATTGAAGGATTACCCATAATTCAAAGTCAAAGTGGCATGATTTATTTTAATCAGACCATAAAAAAGGACTTTTGAACGTTATTTACAAGAAGCGAATTGATTTTGTTATATTTGCCCATTGTTTTTAGATTTGTCAAAACGAGCCAAGCCATATTCTCGTAATTATTAAAGTAATTACATCAAATAAATTTTATATTTTTTATATTTCACATTATTTACCAGCAATAATAGTTTAATGTTGTTATATTAATGTAAGTGCATGCAAAATCCATGCTTAGAACAGATTGAAAGTTAATCAACGTTAAATATACGTAATGAATACAAGCACTTCGAAAAATAGGAGAATTTTTGACATAGTTTAGTTCATTTTTTCAGAATTAAACCCAATCATATTCAATAAAACCACATTTAAAACAAGTACCCGCCGACTCTAAAAGAACAATCTAGTTACGCCTTCCTTAAGGTACCTAGTTTCGTATGGAGTACAATGGGCAAGAAACTCCATATTTTGTATATATATAGGGTGACTGGTAATTAGTGTACGATACTTAAACACGTGATTGTGTTCATGATAACAAACAACTTTCCCGAAGAAAAAATGATTTTTGTACTGGTTCACTTTATGTTACAGGGGTGCGCGCGCGTCAATTTCATACGGCTGGTGTGTTATTGTGATAAAAGTGAACCAGTACAAAAAACATTTTTTCTTTGGGAAAGTTATTCGCTATCATGAACACAATCACGTGTTTAAGTATCGTACACTAATTACCAGTCACCCTATATATTTATATTTCAGCCTGGATTTTCCCACTGCTGGGCAAAGGCCTCTCCACTCTCCTTCCAACTCTCTCTGTTAAGGGCTAATTGGGGCCAGCCTTTTTCGAAGGAATCTAGATATTGTATACATCGAAATTATATTTTCTGTTATGTGGGCCTCCAGGAAAGGCCATAAATTAATGTATGTTATGGACTATTAAAATGAAGCCGATAATCATCATCATCATCATCATATCAGACTATTGTCACAGTATAAGTATTAGTACTATCGTACAGTAGCGACACGCTCCGCCTCCCTCTGAAACCGTTCCTCACCTCTCCCCGCGTCGAACGACTAGCTCTGGAAACGGCATTTTTGTTCGCGCGGCGCTTAGACACGCACACTCACGCACGTATCTGTACAGTCTATTATTTTAGTATTAGTGTAGGCAATTATATCGTTTCGATTCTATGGCGTGTCGCGGGTGTGCTATTACCGTCCACTGCTGAACGTGGGCCTCCCCCAGGGATCGCCAACCAACCCGGTCTTGGGCAGCCCGAAACCATCCGCTGCCAGCCACCTTTTTCAAATCGTCGGTCTAGAATAGAACTAACCTCACTTCAAATTCATCATTAACCTGATATTTAAAAATGAAATTACAATGGTCTGCATAAGAAAGAAAGAAAGAAAGAAATCATTTATTTGCTAATAATGTAGGTATACATTATTAGTTGGAATATTTGTAAATTGTCCCGATACATTTTACCTTGCGGCATGCAAAATATTAGTTAGATGCAGACCATTCTCCAATGATTTGTCAAAATCGCTGAGTAATGTCGCTGAAATGAGATTGCAACTAATTATTTAAAACTTTTTAATAAATAGAATTATCCTGACTTAGGGTCGTTTTTTCTACAACCAGATAAACCTTAACAGAGGAATAAATATGACGGTTTTACAACCTTATTAAGTATAGGAAATTGTGTTAAACAGATTTATTCTTCAGATAAAAATTATCTGACTTTCGAAAAAGCATTACTGCCACTAAATTCGTATCGCTATCGACTTACGGAAAATAGGAAATGATCAAGATTTAATAAAATATAAAAAAATTACGAGATTGTGTAGGTACCTACTACACGTTAATTAATTCAAAATAATTTATACAGTAGCCCATATAAATAATAAACATAAATATTACCAATACATATATCTATGTAGGTACTAATATAGTACATAATAAATATAAACTCAATAAAAACTTCAGCACACGACATTGACGTCGTGTTGCGCTTTGGGGTGTAGTCTAAAATATAACAATGTCGATTCACTAAGGAAGTTGGTACTTTAAAACTATGGTACATAATTTTATGATCTGTCTCTGCCTAACTTTTTCCGAACTTTGCTGGGGTCGGCTTCCACCCTAACAGAATGTAGCTGATTACCAGTATTTGCTGCCTGTATAACCTCCACAACCTAGTCACTGGGTAACACAATATAAATAATCTAACAACTGTTTGTTAGACTCTCTGGCTTCTGACTACCCATAACGACAGTTAAATAATTATAAATGTCGACTGTAATTATTTATATCTGTAAGATCGTAAATTCATCATCATCATCATCATTTCAGCCGAAGGACGTCCACAGCTGGACATAGACCTCCCCAAGTGTCGACACATTGACCGGTCCCGTGCGACTTGCATTTCCGCAACCTTTACCAGGTCATCGGTCCCACTAGGTGGATCGTAAATTATGAATCAAAAATTTTTCGGACAAACTACAGACTGATTAAAAACATAAGCGAGAATATTTTACTATTAATCACGTCCTTGTATAACTTACCTATTTCAACAACACATTATACTGTAACCTGTAAATTACCAGTTTATTTTTCAAATTGTTATGATTATGGCGATTACAGAAATTATGGGCCTTTTCCGGAGCACTATCGCGTTTTGAGGGTTAAATAACTTAATATTATGGTTGACTTGCTGATTTTATTTTTGTCGGAAAATTGTTTTGAAGAACGTTTATTTGTTTTATTGAAATGTACTTTTTGTGTTTTAGATATGAATAAAAACCCATTATTACTTTATTATTATTATATAATTATATTTGAGACAAAAGTTTTGACAAAAAAGCAAAACGTATTATTTGTTATCAACCTATATAGAAAGCATTTGCTCACGCGATTGCTTTGGCCAACATCAAAATCACTTACACTAATCACTATTAGTATATATATTAAAAGAAACTCAATTTAATTTCTAAATATTTTCCCAAAGCCAACAAGTAAAGAGAAAAATAACGAATAAGCATTTTCTCATTAAACAGCGAGACTTCACCAAACTCACATTTTTATTACACTAAGCATTTTAATAAAATAATTTTACGATATAAAGGTACTTAATCCGGTAGATATTGCTTTATCTGGTTTTATGACAGGGCGCTGGCCATTTAAATATAATGTTGCCAGTAAAATAAAATGAAAAAAGTTCATATTTCAGTGTTGCCTGCCAGTTCTGTGCATAGCAAATAAAAAAAGTACTTAGGTGACATTTTTCTTTCTTTTTTCGCTTTATTAATTGAAAGTACTGAGTTAGAAGTGACTTGTAGTTTTACGAAGCCTTTTATAGGATAATGTCTGTGTATCATAGTCATTATCTTTGTTCTTGATAGTCTCCAGATTAATGAGACTAGAAGAACAATTCTCGTAAAAATAGTTGCAATCTCATTTTACCGAAAATCAAAAAATCAAGTTTTTTTTTTAAATAACATAATTATGACAAGTTTTAATTGTTGTTCTAGAGAAACAATGTTTTAAAATGTCATGATAAAAAATTAGGAGTTGTTATTTTTTCCTGTTTTTTTTTAGTTGTATATTATTATTTACTTGACATTTATTAGGTAAGTACCAAACCCTATATTTTCGTAGACAATTTCAGGAAAAGAATACAGTACAGACCGGGTTTATTTTAAGCAAAGAAAAACAAAATGGAGTAATTATTTTATACTTTGCTAAAAATAAGCCCAATTCTAAAATAATTGTAAAACGAATCATAAAAACAGAAAAGATGTGCAAAAAGAATCATAAATTAAATAAATTAAAAAGGGTTGAGTAAAAAACCGCTTGTAACTCGATCGTGAAATAAAATTTTGTTATTTAAGATTTGTCGCGTGGGTGGAAATGACATCGGGACGTTTTAGTTGACGGTACAAATGGAACTTTTGGACGCCCCCCTGTTTGCTGTTTTTTGATATAAAAGGTAAAAAGTGTGGAAAAACGGTCCTTTAGTGGACCTGCTTACTACTCGTCACACTGACTACTCAACTTTTTTTTTAAAATGTTACAGCGCCATGCTGAGATAGGAGCCTTTTGGCCTCGTACAGGACCAATTTTCGTATTTATTTTTCTTCTTTTTTGTTATTTTTGTGTGTTTTCGTCCTGGGGGGCGAATAAATACTTTTTCTTTTCTTTCTTTCTTTCACTGCAGGGCAAAGGCTTCTTCTCAAACGGAAAAGGCATGTGCATTGATCACCACCCTTGCTCAAGGCGGATTGGCGATTTAAGACTTACACATATTATTATGCACAGTAATATATAAGTTTACTGGCTTTTGCCCGCAACTTCTTCCGCGTGAATATGGGATATCTGCGATGCAGACGAAATTGCGGATTAATTTTTTTAGATTTGCCATAACCTCCACGCTTGGCAGGCGTCTTGGGGATCGCAGTAAAGTCGTTAAGTACCTACACAGAAGCCGCTGCGGCCTGACTTCCGGATTTTCCCTTAGTCGCCTTCGACGACACCCTCGGGATGAAATGGAGGTAATTCTACTATCTAATGTCAAATGACAATGCCAGATCCTGCCCCACCCATGTACAGAAAAAGTAAATTAATGAAAATAATTGTAATGAATATATAAGGTGCTATAAAAATATCTGCCACGGCTGCAATGGGAGACTGTATTGTGTTTATAGATTACAATAGTAAAGATAAATTATTGATCATTTGTCATATTTTTTTTCATACAAAAAATTGTACGTATAAATTTGAATTGATTTATTCGCATAAAACCATCACGTAGACTTGCTGTTGCCGCACCGCACCGAAATAACAATTCAATCGTTTCGCAAAACGCCGGCGCCGTTCATACACTGTTGCCATTCTTATCATTACGCCCCCACCCTGACCGGCACTACCCCGTTCGTCGCACGCGCCAGCCGACCGCCCGCTCGCCAGTCGCCCGGTCGCCCCCCGCCCGCTCGGAAGTTAGTTTTAATTAGCGGTTAGCGACGGGATAATCGCTCGCGCTTCCTTTAAAAATGCCTCCCAGACGACGGTATTCCAATCAAGCATATCTTGAAATGGTGTTGTGCTACCGCGAGTGTAACTCCATAACTGCGCATGCAGTAAACTTATACCAGCAGAGGTTTGGTGTGCGAGTGAGTCATCATACATTATTAGAAGTGTGGAAGAACTAAAAAGGCGCATCAAACGCGCATTTAGGCAAGTAAAAAGTGAAACGGACACATTAAATAAAGTGAAGAGACATGTACGTAAGCGTGCCTACATTTGTGTGCAATGCGAAGACGAAGGCAACGCCAAGTTACTGTAATTTATCGTTATTTGATACCTAAGTATTAATCTAAGCACCTACTGTTTAAAAATAATAAGAAAAAAATTGCGATTCTTACACTAACTTATCAGTCCAAAGCCTGTTTTAAGTGTGATGGGAAGTTTATCATCTTATTTACCTACGTCAGTTTTTTGGAAGAATGCGGTAGCTGGTAAGTAATTGCACTTTTAAAACACTTTTTTCCCTGCGTATTATTGTGTACCTAGTAGGTTAGATAGTGACGAACTAATCAGCTGATTTCAGTTTTCATTCACAGAACAGATAGAAAGAGATAGCAGTTGTTTTCATTGACGAAGCGACACATCGCGCGTAATTTGTGAAACGCGTTATGCAGAGTAGAGTCAATGTTTATTAAACTACTTTATTTTCTCAAATTAAATTAACTATTCTGGGGTACGAAAGTTCTTCACTATTGTAATCTTTAAACACAATACTACCTCCCATTAAAGCCGTGGCAGATATTTTTATAGCACCTTATAGAACCTTTCTATAGTAAATTGTTTTTCTTTAGAACTTGCGGATTACGAAATACCTACCCACAAAATACAAACTCATTTTACCTAAAACTACAATTGAACCTATAATCAATGTCATTATTGTTTTTAGATTTAAACGGAAACCGCAAGTTCTACAGTCACTAAGACTTATATGTAGTTATCAGCAATAAATAAACAGTAAGATGCTACATATTGCACATGACTTTTATTGAGTGGGGCAAAGTTCTATAGAGTTTCTGGCATTGTCCTTTATAAAATTCTTTATTAGAATAAAAACAGTTATCAAAAAGCCAGGCAAATATTGTTTTTCTGAATTTATAAGTGGGTAACTTTCGGATGTATGAGGGTAAATTGTTAAAAAATTTAATTGCCATGCAATTGGAATTCCTACTGTACAAATGTAGTTTCTGGCTAGGTGCAAGTAATTCGTTTGGGTTTCTGTTTTTTACTCTTTTAGAGACTTTTTTTAATTATGGCTCTGCGGTGAACGCTCGACTTTTATTTTACAACCCCGAACTTCACAGTGGCGAGGATGATAAGATCGGCGAAATAAAAAATGCTCGTAGAGCCCATGGTAAAAGCATGAGCGTCAATGTCCCTACCGCCCTGTATTATTACATTACAGGGGTATGTGATACCAAAATAACCTTCACGTGCCATCTTTCTGTCTCCCTAATAATATCTTAAAGTAATCAGAAATACCCGTACAAGGTGAACCAGAATGTAATCTTCAAAGGCATCAGGAAGTACCTTTACCTACTCTAATCAGGTACCCGCATTGAGTAATCATAATCACAGGAAGGGACCGAACCAACGTTCTAGAAAACACTTCGAGTGTAAAGATTTGATGGAAATAAAGGGAAAACGGAACGTCGTATTGTTTGGTTTTTGAGTAAGATAGCGTGAAATATTGTGGTTCAGAAATATCAGAACGTTTTTAGTTACCACGGACTATCTGTTTGTTTGTTCAGCTCTATCAAATCCAACTAAAGGTTTTTTTTTTTTAAACATTTATTATTTCATTCATCATTATAATGATTATTGTATTTAAAATAAAACATTGGAAGTCGTTCTAATCAGTAAAAACGAACAAGAAATTCCTTGGACACTTAACGACTTAAAAAATGAAGGAGTTTCTGTCTGCCTGTTTATTTTAAACCCTTTAAAAAAATGTAAAATCTGTTTAATTGTTACGCGATTTCTAGAACGATTTTGAAAATTATTTTCTCAATAAATTAGGGTAATGCCTCAGGTCCCATACAAGTTTCATGAAAATTTCTATGGGACGTTAATTAGTGGGTGATAAGAAGCGAAAAAAAAACGTATCTATAAAAGAGACAACTGTCTTCAAAATGTACAGAGTGATAAATAATTTTAGCACAGAATACATATAATATGAGTTTTAGTTTATATTGCTTGATCATTTATTGCGACAAGACCTTCAATTGTTACACCTTTGTAACTCTAAGGTTATTTTTTTTGGGTATCTATTCTATTCTTCGAGTATTTAGTCCAAAATAATCTGAAATTTGACTTCGAAAAACAAACTGAAAAGCATGGAACAATAAAACACTTCCGCGTCAACAATAACCCTGGTCGCATGCAACTGTAGTAATAATTATTTATCGGCTCACAATACCACGGCGAAATACGGCTGTGGTTTTCTGGCTATGATTCCAAAATACAAATACTTGATTTTTCACAGTATAGTTACTACTGTGTCAAGAAGGTACCGGGAATTGTTCAATAAAAAACAAAATATGTAATGAATACCTTAATTTATTGTATCGCCTTCAAAGTAGGTCCATTCCGTAATAATTTACTAACGCCAACAAATAACCCGATAATCAAAAAAATTTAGACGTATTTTTTGGAAACGACTTCAGTAGTTGCCGCGTATTTTCTTTATCGTCAACTTTTTTCAGTTAGTAGGCGCCATTCCAATTCTTGTTGACTAGTTTGCATGTTAAACTCGTAAACCCATGTCTCGTCACCAATAACTGTGCATTTTATGAATGTGGGGTCGCAATTGACTCTTTTTAACACGTCTTCAGCACCGATTACGCGATTGACATTTTGCAGACGATGCAAATCTTTCGGTACTAGTCGAGCGGCAACGCATTTCATGCCAAAACAATCGTTCAAAACGGTACGAATTGATTTTCTCACAAATATTTTTCTTCACCGATATCAGTCATGTCCACGATAAACTCAGAAAATACTAATGAAAAAGTCATATTGGTACTCGAAACCGCAACTTCATACATGAGAGACGGGCTTCTGAATTTCTGAACCACTAGACACTCAAGACGATTAGAAGATAACCAAGCTATTTTAAATTTATTTTTCCATTTTCCATTAAAGTTTCTACAGACTGCCGATTGCCTTAAGTTAGTTACCAGTAGACTCGATTTAAACCTTCTGTAGCTTAGCTTGTGAATAAACTAATTTTGAACTGACGGTACGCTTTGATTGGAAACTTATTTTAGTACTAATTCATTTACTCGACGAACTTTGTTGAAGTAGAAACGGGAATAGAATTGTCTGTCTTTTTAGTCTTGTTAGTTCTAGCCGGGGCTGCCACCCTTAATTTAAATATTGTACGTGTAAACGTAAAAATATATTACTTTATGGTATATGGTTAGCTGTGTATTTTACCTACTTCAACTTGAAGGTTCTAGTTAATTGTTTACTTAAAGAAACCAAAAGTGAAACCTTTTTTTGTGTAACGGAACAAATCATTTCGATAAAGCAACCATAATATTTTGTTTTCAGATGTTGAACTAGTAAGTTTTTTTATACCTTAGAAAGTAAATAAAGGTAGGTAATCAACATGTTTGCTAAAAAAAAGGTACCAACCGTAATTTTACCTGATGTAGAACTAAAAAGCTTCGTAAAAGTTGGCACTTAGATGCTAGAAAATAAGGAAAGTCAATTAGAAGAATCATTGTGACAACGACTTGTTTGTGAATAAACTTCGAAATTCAACGGCTAGAACCCATTTGAATTTCGAACTACAAATTCAATTGAACAACCTCTTTTGAGGACATTACTTAAACTAATGAAATGGAAACTTTTTATAAAATTACTTTTTTATCCTGTTTTTCTCCGATGGAATCTACTTTGAGGTTCGAGACTAGAAGCACAGAATACTTAATAGTACTAGAAGTATGACGACGTCGTTTTCGTATTCTTTTGGCCAAAATTTTTGATTGTCTGTAGATTTTATGGTCGAATCTTTCCCATTGGTATTTGGTAGTATTTTTAACCGACTTCAAAAAGAAGGAGGTTATCAATTCGAATGTTTGTATTTTTTTGTTTTTTATGTATGTTCGGGCATAACTCTGTCATACATAGACGGATTTGCAAAATTCTTTTTTTGTTGGAAAGGGGTTTATTCCGAAATGGTCCCATATACATTTTACCTAAATTGATCTAGTCATTTTTGAGAAAGTCAAGAAATTCCCAAAAAAATTACTTATACGACGTTTTGGTTCCTACAATCTTTGGAGGATTTACAATCTCTTTTAAGTGTGTCGCCGTTTTTTAATGGATTTGGATGTTATGGCAACACTAAAAACCGAAAAATAAAAAGTTATTTAAAAAAAAAAGAAAACCACCTTCAAAAACTAAAAAGTGATAAATAACTTTAGCACAGAACACACATTACTTTACTTTCGGAAGTGGGTGGCAAAACAAAACAACAAACTCAACAAAAGCCACCGCCACCGACTTCCGAAAGTAAAGTAATGTGTGTTCTGTGCTAAAGTTATTTACCACTTTTTAGTTTTTGAAGGCGGTTTTCTATTTTTTGAAAAATATTTTTTGCCGGTTCGGTTATAAGTTAGATTTTTTTAGTAAAACTAGATTTTTCACAGAAGTTATAAGACCTAGTTTTCTGTATGTCGTTAATCTGTCAGTCTGAACCTATTTTAATTAATCCTTATACTTAGAATGGATGAATAATAATAATAATAATATGTGGGGACATTTTCACACACGGCCATCTGACCCCAAACTAGGGAGACCCTGTACTATCGCTGCCCTACTAATTGTACTTGCAGTAATCGACATTTTTGAGAATTTCACTTTTTTGCAAAAATGACATCCTAAGGATATATTCTATACGTAAAAAATATATTTAAAAGTTTTTTCTTATAAAAAACGTGTTTTTTATCTAACATGAAACGCAGTACTTGCACCTAAATGTTACTTTAACTAAAAAGATTTGCAGCATTAAGCATATGCTACAAGATTATGCAGTACTTGCTACGTTTACTGTATATGCTTTTAGCATTTAACTTTTTGCATCGAATACTAACTAAAGCCAAACGCAGTAGTCACCATTACTGCATTTGAATGTAGCAAAAATAACAAAAACCTACTCTTGCGATGCTAAGCCTAAACGCAGTATTCTACAGTACTGCGTTTAAGAGAAGGAAGAGTGAAAGCGAGCTATGCATGTACGAATGCCGCACGGTATAGTGCCGCATTTTGCTCTAGCAAATCAGTGCATCGACGTCGCTCGCGGACGGGACAGTGTGCTCCGCGTGGTTGTACTTTGTCAAATGCCCCAGGATTTCGGTAAGTTTTTTTCATTGTCTTTATGTATAATTAATACTCGTTTGTCGTGTGTTTGTTATAACATACTCGTTTAACGTATTTCAACGGCACATGTTTGTAATGGCAAGATTTTCAATTAGTAAATTTTAGGTTATAAATGCACCGTCGGCCACAAATGTGCTTACCCACATAATCAATGGATTCATTCGCAAAATAGGGTAGGCAATTCTTCAGGTCATAGTTCGGATTGTTGTATAAAGTCCGGCCTATTTGATTATGTTATAATTCGTATTAAGTATAACTCGTGTTTGTTTGTGATGACGAATGTATCAGCATTAGTGTTAATTTTCATTTAAGTCGAACATTCGTACCATCATAAGTGTGTCATGTGAATAATATAATGATGATGACTTTAAAATATGAATGGATGTAGAAGAGCATATCTACAGGGTGAATATTGTGTGAAGCAATGTATGCAAATAATCAAATAATCGTCTCAGTACCTAATGGTGGAATGAGAATGACATATTATTATTTGACGACACGGTTGGCGCAGTGGCTGAGCGATCGACTGCTGCGCAGCGTGTTGCGGGTTCGATTTCCGCCCAGGGTAAACATTTGTGTGATGAGCACTTGTGTTTGCCTTGTGTCTGGGTGTTGTTTATCTGTATAAATAAAATATGTATGTATTTACAAAAAAAAAATGTATTTGTGTATGTATATCAGCTGTCTGACACCCATAGTACAGGGTCTCCCTAGTTTGGGGTCAGATGGCCGTGTGTGAAAATGTCCCCACATATTATTATTATTTTCGTATATGTGTTGTTTTTTCTCAGCACTTAGGCTGGATTCAGCTACATTTACGGGCCGAAGCCAAGTAAATGCAGCATGTGGTGTGTATTAGGTATAGGACGTGTTGTGTTGGGGACCAGTTTCGTGTTATGAACTATTATTATTATTATCCGAAGTGTGTGTGTATGTGTGTATGCGTGCATGCATACGTGCGTGTATGTGTGTGTGTGTGCATGCGTGTGTGTGTGTCTGCTGAAGTGCGTGCGTGTGCGTGTGTTTATGTGTGCATGCGTTTGTGTGTGTTTGTGTCATCATGCATATCCATGAATTACGTAGGCTACTGCCGGAGGACTCAAAAAAAACCGAAATTATTACAAACTAATTTATTTAAGTAAAAGTACAATTATTATAATTAAGTGAAAAAATCAAATTGACTCGATCGATGGTGGATACGAAGTGCGCGGGCGCGGTCACGTAGACGGTGTCGTCGGCCTCTTGTCCTGTGTCAGCAGATTCCCCTCGCGACAACAGTGACGATGCGCACGCGCCGTGCCTCGTGACTCTGTGTCAGCGCTTTCCTTACTGGTAATGCGCGTAACATCTCCCCCCTCAGATCGACGACTATTTCAGATTTTGAGATGAAATATCGTCGAGAGCTTGGATTGATCTTGAGATGCTGGTTGGTTCATGCGGGATGCAGGTGTTTCAGGTTCGGTGTAGGTGGCTTCATCGGGAACTGTCATCTGTTTCTTTCGGCGAATATAGATTCGGTATAATAGTATTGCTCCCACCACAAATGTAAGTAGTAGTGTGCCATAGAATGGTATTGTGGTATGGTAGATAGTTGAGATTGGTTCAATGTAGATTGGTTTTTGTGAATCTATTCTATCTTGAATTTCGTGCAGCTTCTTTAAGTTGATGGCGTTAATTTTAAGAGGTGGCATGGTTGATCCTTCGATGTCGTCTGGCACGTTGCTTATTTTCATGGGTTGTCCTCTGATGTGGTCATTGATGTTGACGATGGTGAATTCGTCTGTTCGTAGCTTGCAATTATGTGGAATAGTGGCTAGGAAGCTTCCGGCTAGGGTCATGGATTCTTCTTGTTCGCAGATTAACTGGACCTGTGTTGGTTTCGGGAACACGAGGGCGTAGCGGCGGTCGTCTAACTTTTCCATGGCGGGTTTCGTCAGGCTAATTGTGATCGTGTTGCATGACTTGTCCGGTATCTGTCCTCCGATAATATCGCAGATGCAGTCTGGATGGGTTCTTATTTGGTGGTTGAGGTTTTCTTCGCAGAGATATTCTGAAGCTACCTTCGGGCATTCTGCCTCTATGTACGCGTGAATGTTTCCAGTGATTGCTAGGAATGGGAAGGACGGGATGATGGCTTGCCTATTTCTATTTGGTACAATGACTAGCTTATACAATTGAAATTTTAAAGGGGACGTTATGGGAAATTTAAATGCGAAAACTATTTGATTCCCGCTATAATAAGCTAAAGGTTTAATGATATCATAATATTCTCTAATGTCCACATCGAGTAATTGATCTTTATTATAGAGCGCACTTAGCTTGCGTATCATATTGCTAAGTATTTCTGTACCTAACATGGAATGATGAGTGTGCGGTTGACCGGAAAGTGCTATCGCATTCTCTAACCTACTTAATTCGTTTAATAAACTATCTATGTTATTGCTAATTATTTGTAATATTTGCGAAAACTTTGCGAATTTTATAAGGTTGTGTTGTTTATACTTATCGGCGTCGAGTAAAATATGCAGACTGTCATTTAATTGTATTTGATTCTCGGCAAGTTTCGTAATTATTTTTGTGTGTTCATTCATCAAGCTTTTGCTCAGACTTATATGATGATTTAACTCAATGGCTATCTGTTGCTGGTTATCGTTAAGACTTTTAAGGGCGTTATTATATTGGAGGGCGTCTGTGTAGTCTAAGTTTCCCGTAATGCTCTTAATTACAGATCCGAGACCATCTACTAAACCTCTCTTGAATCGATTGGGCTTTAAACTTCGTAGATGAGATGAAGTTTTATTTAATTTCATGTGTAAACTGTCTATTTGAAGCTCGTATAGAGTGCGGGTATAATTGTCTAGTCTGTCTGTGGCCTCAGTAAGCTGACCTCGTATTTTATTAATGTTGTTGTCTATGTCTGTTAATTCTATGTTCTGAAGGAATGTATGGTAATGAGTGATGAGTTGCATGGGCCCTAATTTGAAGGGTAGTAGTCCGGGTCCATTCTCAAGCCGTTCTAGATTAATCTCCTGGCCTCGTATTAGGCTAAGAGTCAGCATCAGGGGTATCCTGCAACAATTTCGCGGTTTTAGGGACACGTTTTAGTCTAGATTTAGCTATGGGTCCCTTTTTTTTGGAGGTGTATATATGGATGGGTAAATTAGCTAGGACAGTGTCTTGGGTGTATCTTGGTGCGAGTTTTGATCTACTAGCAGAGGGATTAGTAATGAATATTTGTTGGTCGGGCTCATAGTCGACCTCGTCCTCGCGGGTTTTATTACGACTCTCTATAAGCGTTGTTCGGTTAGCAAGGGACGTCTCGTTGATTAATTCATATACCTTTTGCATACGTTCTTTATGTGTTTCGGTATATTGTTGTAGTAAGTGTCCGGTCAGATCTATGTCGGTCGGGTCTCGTGGGTCGGTGTGTCCAAGTATAAGGTCGTATGGTTTACATCGTGTAAAGGAATGGATCGAACTATTGTACGCTAGGATAGCATATGGCATCAGGTGTATAACTGGCTCATCCTTGTATTTTAATTTCAAAATACGAAGATGTTCCAATATAGTGGGGTGGAAGCGCTCGATATTCCCGTTAGCGTTTGGTGAGTATGCCAGTGTTTGGTGATGAATTATTTTATGCACTTTGCAGAACTCGGAGAACATCTGGTTAGTAAATTCAGTCCCTTGATCTGTAATAATGGTTAGTGGTAAGCCATGATGCGTGCTAAAGGTTAGTAAAGTTTGTATGATGCTAACTGCAGTCCCATCTCGTAGGAGGTATGCTTGACCATACTTTGAAAAGGCGTCTATGAATGTTACGTATTTTTCGTTCTGTGCTGAAAAGGTATCCATATGTATTATTTCGAAGGGTCTGGTGGCAGGGGGTGCTATATTAAACTTTTGCTTTATGGGGTTTCTATCGTACTTTGCTTGTCCACATATTGTGCAGTCATTTATGAATTTGGTAATGTGTTCTCGCATTTTAGGCCAGTAATATTTCACAGACAATGCTAAAGTGCATTCGTTAATACCACGGTGATTAGTTTTGCCCTCGTGGTAGTGGCGAATGATTTCCTGTTGCTTCAGATATTCTTTAACATTTTCAAGTTCCTTTTTTGCCAATACCAATTTCATACATGAACTTTTAAAGTGATTTTGTATAAGAGGGATTATTTTGTACATTGCAAGGGGTGGATTTATTAACAAAGCGGTTTTGATTTTAGGGTTAACGTATTCCTTAATGGCATTAACCAGATCCTCTTCAAGATTAGATTCGGATAACTGAACGGATGTTCGAGTGTGGGTGTCGAATGGCTTAGTCGCGATAGTTCGTTTTTTAATGTCGCCTACTACGGTCAGGCACAGCTGTCGGTGGTATTTGTTAAGTGGTTCGTCAGTAATGGGTACTTCAAGTATAGGGCTTTCCTCGGAGGTATGTGCTGTCAAGGTGTTAGAGTCAGCCAGGGATGGTAGTCGGTCAGTCGCGTTTGCAATCATAGAACTAACCTCCTCGTTACAGATCTCCACGCGCGAAAGGGCGTCGGCATTGGTGTTATGTTTGCCCTTTTTGTAGATAACGGTAAAATCGTATTCACTTAATTTTAACCGCCACCTGGTTAATCGTGAATTTGGTTCCTTGAGGCTCATGACCCACTGTAGTGGTTTATGGTCTGTTACTATTTTAAATTTACGTCCAAAAAGGTAAGGCCGAAAATATTTTGTTGCCCAGACGATGGCTAATAATTCCTTTTCTATTGTGCTGTAATTTACTTCACTTTCATTAAGTGTCCGTGAAGCGTATGCTACGGGTTTGTCTGAACCTATGGAACCTTGCGATAGTATTGCACCGATTGCGAAATTAGAGGCGTCCGTAGTTAATATGAACTCTCTGTCAAAGTCTGGATATTTAAGGATTGGGTCATTTGTCAGTAGTGTCTTACACTTCTCAAAACAGTTAATGTAATCTGAGTCTAATGTTATTTTTCTTCCTTTCTTTAGGCATTGTGTCAAGGGTTTGGTGATACGGGAAAAGTCTGGAATGAATTTTCGGTAGTAACCGAGAAGTCCGAGAAATTGTTTAATCTCTTTAGGTGTTTTAGGTATGGGGTAATTTTGAATAGCTTTGATCTTATCTGGGTTAGGCTTTATCCCTTCGGTACTGATGACATGACCTAGGTACGCGGTCTCGAGTTTTAGGAACTCTGATTTATCCAGTTGGATTTTGAAGTTGGATTCTCTTAGCCTTTGGAAAACTTTCTCTAGGTTGTTCATGTGCTCCTGGAGAGAGGTACTGAATATAATGATATCGTCAAGGTATACTAGACATATCTCGTTTTGGAGTCCTCTGAGTACGTTATCCATTACTCGTTGGAATGTGGAAGGGGAATTCTTAAGTCCCATGGGCATTCTTAAAAATTCGAAATGCCCATGTTCAACATTGAAAGCGGTCTTGGGAATGTCATTAGGGTTCATTTCGACCTGATAGAAGCCTGATGCTAAATCGAGGGTACTGAAATATTGACACTTGCCTAACTTGTCCAGGACGTCTGTAATATTCGGGATAGGGTATTTGTCGTCAATGGTTTTTTCATTCAGCTTCCGAAAGTCGACAACCAAGCGCCATTTCTGTTTTCCAGAGGCGTCAACCTTCTTTGGAACAACCCAAATGGGTGAGCTCCATGCGGATTCTGAGGGCCTAATTATTCCCTGATCTAACATCTTTGCAATTTGATCACTAACTTCCTGCCGGTGTATGAATGGGTATCTATAGCTTTTAGTGTAGATCGGAAGTTCGTCGGTTGTCTTAATGTTATGTTTTATCTTGTTAGTAAAAGTTAATGCCTCGCCTTCAATATAAAAAACATCAGCGTACTTTGAACATAGTGCCAATAAGTTTGCTTTTTCCTCCTCGTTTAGGTGATCGGTACGTAACCTGGATGTAACATCTTTAGCGCGCGACGGCATTTGCTTAGAGTTAGTGCACTCGACGTTGAATATCGTTGCCTGGGTAGCATGGTCTAGTGAAAATATTATATCGTTATTGGTTGGATTAGTCACCTCAACTATACCGCGGCTGTTATAAACGGTGGTCAGGCACTCAGATACGATACAATTACAAATTATTTGTTCCTCTACAAAAACATCGCCATCCGGTGCGTTAACAGGTAATCGAATTAATTTGGAATTCCCGGCTGGTACAATTTCCTCATAAAGATTTAAATTTCGGGAATTATAAATTTGAATAGGATTAATAGCAAATTTAGTTATCAATGTAAGATCTTTTAAATCTAGTTTAGCCTCCCATTTTGTCAGCAAATCCATTCCTATCAGGCCATCAAAACGATCGTGAAATTTGTATACGAATAGTTTAATTGATTCCGTGTCACCGAATTCGGGAAAGCAGGGTAAATTAATGGAGTAGTCGTTTCTACTCGTGGCATGAACGTTTGTAACTTCGAATGGGTCGTAGTTAAGAGGTATATACGAGAAATAATTCTGGACTGCTTCTGGGCTAATAAATGATTGGTTTGCACCGGTATCTATAAGTAAGTTAAGTGGAGGGTTATGAATACGAATATACGGCAATTGCCTTTGCGTTTGTAAATTTAACTCTATCCTGAGTTGTTTGACTTCGGAGCTTTCTGAAAATCCTGGCTAGACGTGTGTGGCTGTTGGTCAGCAGGCTTGTCCTTGTCATTACTACCGTCAGTCTGTTGCGGTGTGACGTCATAGTTACAGTCATTGTAGTAAGGGTAGTCAATGTTGTAGTGTCCATAGTCATAGGGGTCCATGTAATAGTAGTCATATTGGTCAGGGTAATAAAAATCATCCCCATAGTTCGAACACTCGTTCACGTTAACGTCGCGAGTTTTAAGATAGTTAGAAGGTGGTGGATTTCCCTGTTGGGCCCAATTCCAGCTGTTAGTAGCAGGCAGGGGCCTGGATACATAGTGACTCACGCCGCTCATCGGTTTGGGACCGTTATTTGGTGGATAAGGGTTTCTTGGGGGCATTCTGAATCCAGAACCACCCTGATTGTTATTAGGCGGTGGTGCGCCGAATACTTGTTGCGTACGAGTCGGGCCACGTGGTTGCATGTTATACGGAATAAACGGCATTCTAAATTGATTCTGTGGCGGCAAAGGCCGTAACATAAATTGCGGGCCCTGCGGTCTAGATGGGCCGGCCATATTAAAAAGATTAGGTTTTAATGGAACATGCATATTGTTTGATTGGACAGGCATTTTAAAATTGATTTCGTTCCGTTGATTAGATACCAAAGATTTTTTATCCATTAAGCTATCATTCCTGTTCTGCAAATACATAGTGTTACTCTCCTCATGTACGAACTCTAGAGCCTTCTCAATGGTTTCCGGTCTCATACATCTAATGCGCGCACCTAAAGGATCTTTCAAACCGCGGAGATAGGCCTGCAAGGTTAGTTTACGATACAAATCGCGTTTGGCTGTAATAGTTGATTCCAGGGTATCGTGCAATGAAACGTATGTCATG
Organism: Charanyca ferruginea; assembly: GCA_947361185.1. NCBI lineage: Eukaryota > Metazoa > Arthropoda > Insecta > Lepidoptera > Noctuidae > Charanyca > Charanyca ferruginea. The sequence continues at coordinate 22,744,126 of OX376059.1, read as the reverse complement.
ACGGTGCTGAAGAGATTCTGGCAACGCTCATAAAACTCCTGCGGCGTGCCGGAACCTTGTGTTAGCAAAGCCAAATCGTTATAGAGAGCGGTCTCGTCTCTCTGGTCGGCAAAGTTATTAATAAGAGCACTACGTATGCCTACCCAATCATTAGGTATACCATTAGCGTTAATTAAACGGGCGGCGGGCCCCGTGACTTTATTCAGTACGCCGTTTAAGAACGCTGCTCGATTTATATCCGGTTGACCTTCGCGAATAAACTGAAGTGCTAATTGATCACACAATTTAATGAACCTGGTAAGTACATTTGGGTTCCCGTCAAAGTCGGGAACTAAGCGGAGGGCTTTAAATATATTATCTAAATCGGCCATCTCGGGTTCAATATTGGCGTTAATATTACGTCTAGAATCTATACTTCTATCCCTGCTACTTTCTAACCTAGGTGTACTCAATCTACGTGGATAAAAAATGTTGGATAAAATTATATAGGACCTACATACAAAAAGGAAGCAAGCAACCACTGAGAAAATTCAGCGTACTTACATGAACATTCTGGTCTTCGTTGAGCGGTATCGATATCTGGATCTCCGGCGTAGTCTCGTAGTTCAGGATCTCCCGGTGCAACGTTGAAAGTCTATCGTAGCGAACGCGGTGCGATAAACCGGTAATCGCAAGAACGACCCGGGAATCCTACCGACTGCGCCAATTACGTAGGCTACTGCCGGAGGACTCAAAAAAAACCGAAATTATTACAAACTAATTTATTTAAGTAAAAGTACAATTATTATAATTAAGTGAAAAAATCAAATTGACTCGATCGATGGTGGATACGAAGTGCGCGGGCGCGGTCACGTAGACGGTGTCGTCGGCCTCTTGTCCTGTGTCAGCAGATTCCCCTCGCGACAACAGTGACGATGCGCACGCGCCGTGCCTCGTGACTCTGTGTCAGCGCTTTCCTTACTGGTAATGCGCGTAACACATGGATATGCATGATTGTATGCAGTTGAGTTCTCCAATATCTATGCAAATTTTTAGTCATAAATATCTGTACTCAACCTTATTCTTATAGCGATAAAGTCATATATTTGAAACAAAAAATGCATAGATATTGGAGAACTCGACTGTACCTAGGTATGTGTTAGTGAATGTGCCTGTGAATAGGCCCATATATTTGATTCAACGATGTTGAACCTGTTTTTTTTTATTTCAGATCATTTTGATCAAAATATCTTCAAATACTCGAGGCAGAAACATGGTGCAAATGGTGATTGACATGCCTAATCAATCTAAAGATACATCTGATTCTTTGATTCTTCAAGATACGTCGAAAACGGAAATAACTACTAAAAAAAACATGATGAAAGGACCTACATAAAAAATATTGTCTTTTGTTAAATTTACTCACGATGGAAGTACGAAAGAAATCGACTTTCAAAACAAAGCTAGTTAAACAAGGTTCAATACCTTGTGCTGTTCAAAATACTAAGCCACGAGGTATTGCTCAAGAAAGAAAGTCGGATATATTGAAGAAGTTAAGTGGTCTCATCCCAAAAAACAGATTACCATTCTGGGAAAACTTGCCCGTTAACAATGATTCGATTGATCTCGTACAACACAGAGAGTCTGAAGAGGAACATTTAGGTGTTAAAACTTTTATTTCTAAGAGTTTGTTATTAAGAAGGATTGCTATTGTGATTTATTAGAAGAAGTCTTTATTTTTAAATGAGAAATGATGTAGGTAGGCTGTTGTGTTTAAAATTTTATATTCAGTTATTTTTGCTAAAAGTATTTAAAATAATGTTAAATAATGTTTATGAGTCTGCTTTGCTCAACTTTATGAGACTGAAAACATAAATAATAATAAAAATTGTCCATCTTGATTGTGATAATAACTCTAATATAGAATTTCGATTTTAATTTAGTATTGTAGACCAAAATTATATAGGTTATGGAAGTTGGCTACATATTTTTATTTTCATTTATATTTCTATAAAAATATTTTGTGTAGATTTGATTTAGTGCCATAAGCCATAACAATAATGATTGTTTATTTAAAAAAATGATAACTTAATGAGTGAGAAAAATGTTTTTGTAACAAGTTTTATAGGCTGATTATTTAAGCTAAGTAAAAAAATTAAAAATAAAATGTATAATATTTACCTTTCTCTGTCTTATTTCGTTTCTTAGTCATTTATACATTTGACAGAAGCTATTTTTACCTACATTTTAACTAGTGCCAGTCATCAAAATATAAAATGATTGCTAATTACAAACGCAGTATTGAGCATGTGCTAGGTAATTTTGCAGTAATAAACACAATTACTGCATTTAGTCTTAGTAATACGGTAATGCTCGCAAGCCCAGAAAGTTGATGAAAATGCAGTACTGAGCGTTTTATCAAAATAAGACAATAAAGTGAAGAAAAAAATATATCAATAGAAAGCTAGATTTTTTTACTATTTTTAAGTCACACCTTAAAAGTTATATAACGGATATTTCTCCATTAGATATGAAGAAATAAGTTTACCGCGTTTATCTCCACACCGCCATTTTGCAAGTACTGCGTTTGCAATAAGCAGGGCAGTATGGGTGTCAGACAGCTGATATACTTAGACAAATACATTTTTTTTTGTAAATACATACATATATAGATAAACAACGCCCAGACACAAGGCAAACACAAGTGCTCATCACACAAATGTTTACCCTGGGCGGGAATCGAACCCGCAACACGCCGCGCAGCAGTCGATCGCTCAGCCACTGCGCCAACCGTATCGTCGAATGAATGGTCCTTTTGGATTTCTTATACCTCTGGCACACAAGTACAACAACTGCAATAATAATAAAATACCTTACATTTTCTTAACTTGAAATTAGGTACCTACCCCATATTCACTAGAAAGCAAAGTCGCGTAATATTGTTTAAGGAACATTTTTCTGCCGTTGGAGAGACCTATGCCCAGCAGTGGGCATCTAAAGGTTGACGTGACGATGATAGTGATGAACGTGTTTTCGTGTTGCGGGAAACATTGTTGCTGGCACCCTGGGCCTCAAGTCTGCTATTACAATAGTGTCAGAATGGCCTATCATTGATTTCATAAATTTTGTTGATTTTGACAAGTTTGGTAATCTACTAAAATAATGGCGTTATTATGACTTTAAAATGGTAAACCAGTGACACGCCATTGAAATAAATGATATAGAATGGTAATCTCGTTCAAAATGACAACTGAATGACTGACTTAGGCGGTAATCTGCTAAAATGGTGACAGTTCCTTTGATCAGTGACCTACCATAAGAACGTCATTGTGCAGTCATTGCTTTTATTTCGACCGACTAATGATCGACCTTTATGAATTTAGCAGATTACGAACTTTTAGCAAAATGACAATGGGATCGTGTTGGAATGACGAAATTATAAAAATAGCAGACTTGGCCCCCAGATATGATGTATATGTTGCATTGTTGTTAGGAACATTATACATACTAGTGTTTTACATGGAGGCCACTGCCTGTCTGACCTCCGCAGCCCAGTAACTGGGTAACACGATATCCTTTGTTTAGACTAGTCGTCAGAGATTGTAGCTTCTGACCTACCATAACAACTATCGAAGATCCACGGATTACCAACGGCTTAACGTCTTTTCGGCTCACCGCATTTCTACCCGTGGGTGTCGTAGAAGGCGACAGAGGGATATTGACCAGAGAATAGGCAGCAGCGTCCATCTGAGTACCATAACACCTACTACGATCGTCAACATGCATAGGCCAAACATGGCAATTTCGGCTGAACCCCCCCTTGGGGGAGACCTATGCCCAGCAGTGGGCGTGTAAAGGTTCATATGATGATGATGATGAACGTCTTTTCAGAGGCACAGAGGGGGAGTCTTAGTATAAAATGAATGGTCACCCATCCATAGACTAACCGAGGCAAGCCTAGCTGAACCAATAGATCCGTACGACTTATACCAAACCACGAGCCCCTTATGTGATAACCTATTACATGAAAAAAATCATCATCACCATGTCAGCCTTTGGACGCCCATTGCTGGGCCTATGCCCAGCAGTGGGCATCCAAAGGCTGACATTTTTCTATGTCTCCCCCAAGGGAAGTTCAGCCGTAATCACCATGCTTGGCAGATGCATGTTGATGATCGCAGTAGGTGTTTTGGTATTTAAAAGGACGCTGCTGCCCATCCTCGAAAAAAATATTCATATAATAAATCAAAAGGCAGATAGACCGTGCGGGGAACACTGAGAGTGAAGCCAAAAAAGCAAATACAAATTCAAAAGCGAATAGGTAGGTACCTACAAGCTCGTGATAGTGTTTGCTTTTGAATGTATAAGGGGACTATATTTCTTGTCACCAAAATTTATATTTGTCATCAAGTTGTATCACCTAATAAATAGATCGATCGCCACGAAATATTTTCGTTCTCAGATAAACAAAAAGTGTTCCCAGATAAGAATTATCAAATTAATGTTAATATTATGTAAAATAAGAGATGGATTACCAATAAAATTGTAGTGCATTAGATGAATATAAACTTCGTTCTTATAATAATAGTTTTATTACTTAAATAATAGCTTTGTGCTCAGAATGGTAGATCTGTCACCAAATAAATCTTAGGACCCTTAAGTTCCCCCTGGGGCGGATTCGACATGGTTAGGTTAGGTTAGAACTGTGACCGACTGCGGACGAGGCGAGCGAGAGGAGCGAGCGTGTCGCGGCAGCGGCCGCCGAGTACCAGAACCAAATCGCTTTTTACAGTCAAACTTATATATTTCTACAATACTTTGGTTAAATGTTGGTGATCATTTACTATTTTTGAAGGTCAATTACATTTATTTGGTACTAGACCTTATATCTCCATGATTTTAGGTGATTTACTGTGGAATTGATTTTATATTGTTTGGTGACTACATTTTGGTGACAAATCTAGTATTTTGCGGGCAAACCCTATTATTTAAGAAACACAAAACTAATTAAATTGGCGATAGCTTAAATGATACCCAATGTATAATTATGTTTTTTTATTTTGTATTGTTTGGCGTTTCGTGCTATACTGACTCTTGTCAGTACAGCAGTACTGACACGAGTCAGTATAGCACGAAACGCCACATCGTTCAAAACAAAACAAACTACTAACAAGTTAAAAGCAAATACAATCACGAGCTTGTAGGTACCTATTCGCTTTTGAATTTGTATTTGCTTTTTTGGCTTCACTCTCAGTGTTTCGCACGGTCTATCTGCCTTTTGTTTCATAATCGGAGGCTAAGCAAACCAGACCTGAAGACAAGTGGTAATACAAAACTTTCAAATTTAATGTACACGCTCCGTATCTGATCCTTTTCCATAACAAACACGATAATTATCTGCTGAACCGTAAAATTCAGGTAAATATTGTATTTGGAGTTTCTAACATGAGAATTTTAATGGGTGTATGTAATCAAATAATGATTTAATGAATACACAAAGGCTTTCGAAATTTAATAAGATGTGCTTAACTTTAATAAGTCGATTTCCCTTTTGTACGTGTCTAATTTATTAAAATAATAATTAGGCTTCTTAAGCTTTTTCACAGATCAGAAATTTAGTCTTCCGTTTGTTTCCGTTGACATAAAAATAAATACCAACTAATGGATTTCAAAGCAGTAAGGATAATTTTATTAGTCAAAAGTAGTTCTGACGGGTTAGGATTTTTGACTGTAAACATTTGCATAATAAATAACATCCCTGAATTTAAATATGTGACCTATCCATCTGCCTAGCCTTTTCCCAATTATATTTTACTTTTATATGGCTTCCAGTTTAACCAGATGCAGCCGAACACCAGTGTTTTACATGGAGCGACTGCCTATCTGACCACCTCAACCCAGTTACTGGGTAACACAATATTCTTTGGTAGACTGGTCGTCAGACTTTCTGGTTTCTGACTTCCCACAAATACTGTCAAAGATCTACGAATGAAAGCCGTGACCAATAGTTTTACGTGCTTTCTAAGGCACGAAGGGATTTCAGTATGAAATGGATGCCCACCCATCCATTGGCTGACCGTGGCACACTTGCAAATGTAACTAGCTGTGTGTATTTTTTTTTTTGCTTTTTGCGGCTGTGATATCACTGCGACCAGAGTTGGTCTATTGTGATCGCCGCTTGTGTTGGTTAGAGATCGCCGCCAAACCCTGCAGCTGTTATGAACTGCAGGATCTGCTTTGGGGCGATCTCCATTAGTTCATCCGGGTTTAACAGGTATTTGCCCAGATGATTGTTGCGCTTGTGCATTAGTGCTCCGCATTCCCCCAGAAGCTGAAGTGGCGTTTTATCAGCCTCATTACAGCGTCTGCAGGTTTGCGGAGCACTTAACCCCAGGTGGAACATGTGCTTGTTTAAGCAGCAATGTCCTGTAGTGGCTCTAGCTACTGCTGTGTACACACAGCAGTAGCTAGAGTATCATTTAAAGCTTAAAACGTTAAGCTACAGCTTAACGTTTTAAGCTTTAAATGATTGATCAATCCGTAGCCAGAAGCTCCTTAATAAGGGACCTAACGAGTTAATAGCTCGGCACAGATTTATCGTTTCAATACCAAACTCTTCAACCCTCTTGCCTACTTCCCAAGCTTACATGAGTATGAACGACTCGCAATGTGTTTCTAATTAAGTTTCCAAGTCTACCGGCGGTTTGACAGCCCGTTAATTACACATCGCAGTTTACGATCTACGTTTTACATGTGCATGTTATCGGATGGATACTTAGCACGTGCGATTTTATGCAATAGAGCCCAAAGTCCCGGAGCCGCTAAACCTCTGTCATCAAACAATGCTAAAATTTGTGGATAGATAGAGGAATGTAGTAGAAATTATTATTAATTATTATTAATGTCTGAGAACCTTCTAGTTATGGAGGTACTAGCTTTTGCCCGCGACTTCGTCCGCGTGTATGTCGGTTATCGCGGATGCAGAAGTAGTCGCGGAGCCTATGTCCTTCCTCCTAGTCACAGAATACTTAATAGTACTACGTACAGAAGGGACACTCCCTTCCCCGCGCTATATCAGATACCGCACCCTCACCCCGCACTAAGAGGGGCTAACCGCCGACTCTTTAGCCAGGGCGCTCAAAATCGTAAGAACTGCAGCGCTTTATGTACTGCTGACACAAACACACAATTTTGCGATTTATTTTGTTTTAAGTTTTATTTATTAGTTTTAATCTCGATGATTCATTTATTTTCCAAGTTTTCGTCGTTTTATAATAATACAATTAAAACTTCCGTAATAATAACATACCAACATTACCAGCTATTAATATTGCTCTCTCTCTTTATTGTCTTTGTTATGTACTTATGTCCCTTTCTTTCACGTTCTATTCATTCTTGGAATTGAAAAGTAGTGCCCTACGCACTAACTTTGTCGCGTCGCCCCATTGCGTTGCCGCGTAATGGTACGGGGCGATCGTGAATTCCATATTTTATAATTAGGTACCTTAATTTACCATTATTATATTATAATATTACTTTTATGTCATTACAAATCCGAGTATTCTAAATCAAATATCATTTATTTTATTTCTTTAAGAAATAAATAATTGACCGCTCGGACAAGATCACTTCATAATAATGCTCGAAACGTTCGGGTAGTTCCGTCGTCGTTCGGTTCACCCGACGCAAAGCGCTGCACTTTTCGCGCCATTTTGTACGCCACGACATCCAACTGATTCAACCCTACTAAAATTCACGCACACATTTGCACGTGTACAGACGTCATTTGGTTTTGTAGTAGTAATAGGTAATTATTTTGCAAGTTTTGTATGAAGTGTCCGAGGTGTGTCCTAGTTCAAGCTATCTTTATACCAAAATTTATCAAAATCGGCTCAGCGATTTCATCGTGAAAGCGTAACAGACAGAGTTACTTTCGCATTTATAATATTAGTATGGGTTTAGTAAATACTTCTATAGTATGGAAGTATGGATTAAGGGTCAAAATTTGTAACATTTTTTTTTATTACGAAATAGTTCATAAAGTTTAATGTCAAAGCCAAAGCATTTATTGCAATTAAACCATCTACACTACAGGTACTGTTTTGTTCTTTTTAGGGTTTCGTACAAAAAACCTAAAAACGGAACCCTTATAGGATCACTCGTGCGTCTGTTTGTCCATCCGTCTGTCACAGCCAATTTGCTCCGAAACTACTGGACCAAATCAGGTGAAATTGGGTAGGATGGTGGAATCCTATGACCCAAACACAGATGTGCAAAGTAAATAAATATATTTTTTTAAATAAGGGTCATTTTCGCGGGACAAGTTAACCAATTAAAATAAAAGTTTTGCAAACCTTACTGTGTTATTTATCAAATGAAAGGGCTCGTTATAAGGATCTCAAATATATTAATATATATTTATAATTATAATACATATTTGTTTATTATTGTAAAATAAACAGTTTTGGTTTTATTCATGAAAGAAAGACGAAAATTGACCTTTCCCCCCTGATCTTCGAAACTACCGAACCTAAAATTTTGAAAAAAAAAATACAAGATATTGTTAATTGCTTGTAGATTACAGGAAAACCTGTAAGAATTCTATCAATTGGCATTGCACGGAACCCTTTCCACGCGAGTTCAACTCGGACTTGGCCAGTTTTTAGGGTTCCGTAGCCAAATGGCAAAAAACGGAACCCTTATAGATTCGTCATGTCTGTCTGTCTGTCCGTCCGCAAGTCACAGCCGCTTTTTTTCCGAAACTATAAGAACTATACTGTTAAAACTTGGTAAGTAGATGTATTCAGTGAACCGCATTAAGATTTTAACACAAAAAACAGAAAAAAAAACATTAAATTTTGGGGGTTCCCCATACTTAGAACTGAAACTCAAAATTTCTTTTTTCATCAAACCAATACGTGAGGGGTGACTACGGATAGGTCTTCAAAAATGATGTTGAGGTTTCTAATATCATTTTTTTCTAAACTGAATACTTTGCGCGAGAGACACTTCCAAAGAGGTAAAATGTGTCCCCCCCCCCTGTAACTTCTAAAATAAGAGAATGATAAAACTAAAAAAAAAATATGATGAACATTACCATGTAAACTTCCACCGAAAATTGGTTAGAACGAGATCTAGTAAGTAGTTTTTTTTAAAACGTCATAAATCGTAAACCGCAATTTAATGGGACGCTTTTTTTTTAATGGGACAAGTCTGCCACACTATTCCCAAATCACTGCAACTTCTGAAAGCCAGAATCAACAGTGGCGACCACCAGAATAGCGCTGAAATAATGAAGCTGGACGAGTCCCCGAGAAACGTTACAACTGTCTTGGATCCCGCAACGAAATTAATCAGAAAAGAACAGCGAAGGAGTGAGAAATACGTCATAGTTTTTACTTCTCTCCAAATTAAACAGGAGACAGAACAGAACTAGGCCAAATTGACACAAAGGGACGTTTTGAACTGGGGGAAGCCCAGCTATCCAGCACCACGGACTGCAATTAACATTACTTAGTGGTACACACACAAGCACTTCTGAATTGTCAAACAAAACCCGAAAAAAAGTGTCAGTGTGTAGTTTCAGTTAGTCAAAAAAGTAATAAGTAAACTTTGGATACCCCTTCTACAACACCCAAGGTTAGAAATAGGGGTAGTGGTATTCGCGGCCACACGGCTCTAGCGTAATGTTACGTAACAAATAATAGCGACTCATGCCGATTACGGATACGATGACAGTTTCTGTTCTAAGAGTCATAGACCCTATTTTAGCACTGAAGACACGTGCACAGTGAGGACCCATCAGAACGCCATTAACGTAGTGGTTTTTAAGATTGTCTGTCTCTCTGGTCTTCATAATCATAAATATTATTATTTTGATGCATCAGGATGCCTTCAGGACAGGTCTAACGCTAGCTAAATCCTCCCATCGAGAGATCAATGTTGCATCTCTTCGTATAGCTTTTTTGAACATCTTTATATCTGAGCAACTGGCCACCTTGTTTCCACATGCCGTCTTTGAGTTCAGAAAAGAAGATGCGCCTAACATATCCTTTGGTCAGGCATCCTCAGACCTCCTTAGTTGGCGATGCATCAGATAGACCTCAATGCTGCATGCAGACAGAAGCCATTTGCAAGACCGCGAACGTCTTTCCATGTTTCCGAAAGGGTCGGACCATATTATATTCATAATATCGCGGTCTAATGCGCGTATGTGTCTCTTGTAAACACACCACGTATCTGAAGAATAGTGGATGTTATGCAACTATCCCGAGTACGTAGGTAATGCCGAAATATTCAAAGTCTACACTACAAAATGTTGAAAGCTGTTCGTGTGTAGGACAACCAATTTGAGGCGAACACGCGATACTATAAAGTTGCTTTATCGTTTCTGGCTACCTTATTCTTGGCTCATATTTTGGACTACGTAAATTTCATGCTAGTTGGACGAAGTTGCAAGATAGCTTTTATAGACTTGGCATGAATAAAGACCTTATTTTAAACATGATAGAAATGTTTTTCTATCTGGTTTTCCATGTTTTTCTGGTCATTCCCTCGGGAATCAGGTATTTGCGGGATCCCGCAAGCTGCTGTGCGACTTTGCAGATTAAATTAAATTAAAGATCAGTCTCATCAGTATAGGGATCAGTCCCGATATATCGGGATCCCGAATTCCCAGTATTGCATTATCATGATAGTGTACCAATCCCAAAAAGTTAGTCCCATATAAATTTCATGAAAATATTCCACATCTAAGGGTGGAACATTATGATATAACTTAAATCTTTTGTTGTTACCGTTTCTTTACTAATAATGATGTTATGAAACAGGCACTAAGTAAAAAGCGAAAAAAGAACTTATTGCGAAAAAGCCTTCAAAAACTGAAACCTGAAAAGTAACTCTAATTTAGAAAATCAGTGGCGATACAGAACTACAAACGGAACCACAGCCTTGCGGAATTAAAGTTATTTACAACGTTTTAGTTTTTTTTTTTTGAAGGCGTTTATCTATTTTTACCAGCTTTTTATTAGCTTCACCTGTATGTTTGTATGTTTGTTTGTAACCGACTTCTTTGGGCGCGATTTTGACCCACTTTAAACGGCCAGATTTCGTTCAAACTTTGTAGATTTATCGAGGACCGATGACTATACACTAATTTGATAAAATTATTAAAAAAAACAAAAAACAAAAAAACATAAGTCGTTCAAAATTAGTTGCCGAAAAAACAGCTATTATATACTAGGAAGGTACTGCACAAGCGTCCCTGGTAGAATAAATGTACATAATATTTATAGATATAGATATAACCAAACCAAAAAGTAAAAAATAAATAATAGTTAAAAAAAAACTAAAAACACGCTTTTTATAGAAAACCAAACTAAAAAATATCATATTTTTTTTGCATTTTTTTTAAATAAAATAATTTATTAAAATTTATTTTCTATTTTTTAGTTTGGTTTTCTATAAAAAGCGTGTTTTTAGTTTTTTTAAACTATTATTTTTTTTACTAACAGGCCAAAATTGTCTCTATCAGCGAGTCAGTGTGAGAGTGTCACGGATTCCCTTCCACCATGAACATGTAACTATACAATATACGAACACATAAACGTCTATCTCGACATCTAACTTGAACACTAGAAGTCAACATAGTGGAACTTATTGTCGCAGCAGTTAAAAACGATGGTCTTCCAGAGCGTGTTAATTACTCACTATTAAGTCGTTTCGCACCGACACCTTTCCGTGTTATGGCTTCAAGCGGTATGAAAGCTCGCGTTGGTTTTACTTGAAGTTTGAATGAGATTATGTGGGCGATATTGTGGGTGGTAGGTGAAGGTTTTGTTGAAATTGAAACGTAGTCGTCCGTGTGGTGTCGGACGTAAAGAATAGCACCATCCCATATCATCCCGTGGGTGTCGTAAGAGGCGACTAAGGGACTTACCAGAGAATGGGCGGCAGCGTTCTCTGTGCCTTTGTGGCAGCCATACTGCGATCGCCAATCCGCCTGCCAAGCGTGGCGATAATGGCAAAACCCCCCCCTTGGGGAGGCCTATGTACAGCAGTGGACGTTTTTAGGCTGAAATGATGATGATGATGATGAAACGTAGAATGTCATTAATGATCTTCTTCTCATTTTTGAATGGATTTTTTGTTCATAGAGCTTATGGTTAAGCAATAGCCGTATGGATGGATCGATCATTGTTCGCGGTCGGTCCGTGCATCGTCGACTATTCATTTCATATCGAGACTCCTGCGTGCCTCGGAAAGCACGTAAAGCGGTTGGTCCCGGCTATCATTCGTAGATCTTTGACACTAGTAGACAATAGCCAGAAAGTCTGACAACCACTTTTATCAAAGGGTATCGTGTTACCCAGGAACTGGATTATGGAAGTCAGACAGGTACTCGCTCCATGTAAACTGTAACTGCAAAACACTGGTATTTAGCTGCATACGGTTAGACTGGGAACCGATCTCAACATACTTGGGAAAAGGCTAAGCCCAGTAGGTAACCTCATTAATCGCAGCCTTAGTGGCCTTTTTCATATCCTCTATACTCCATTTATAATAGCATTAGATAAAAGAGGTTCGTAGAAATAGTGTTGATATCCCAAGTAGCACATTAGCGATGAATTAGGTCATAAACAAGCTGCATTACAGTCTACAGCTTTTATGCAGATTTACTAAAGGATAGGGCGAGTCTTTAGACTGTATTATGGAAAGATTATACACGATTAAACAGCATAGCTGACTAATGACTTGATAATGGCGAAAAAGTATACTAAAAACATTTAAGTAGAATTTTAAAATGATCTAGTCCAGCTTTTGGCTACATGAAATACTACTAGCTGGTTTAGAAGTCCAAAGCTTGTTAACGACTGGTTAATACGAAACATTCACCTCTCTTGTAATGGTGCGGGCTGCATTAAAGTATCGAATAATGCCACTGACTTTTAATTGGTATACACTAATTCTATTCTAATTCTACTTCAACGAGCTTGTTAATGGCTGATTAAAAGTGGATTATGAATTTCTACAAATGCCGTTACATTTATAAGAGGATCATTAAACACTCTGAGTTGTAAGTTGGAGTAGGTGTACTCTATCGTAATGCCAATGCATAAAGTGTAGCTGACAGTTATTATATAGCTTTCGGCGTTATTTAAGAGTTAATCTAGATTATTGGTGTTTAAATTACGTCAGATTTGATTTATTTATGCATAACGTGCGAAGCGATCTCAAGAGTTATACTACGTATGTTCTAATACACTTTAAATAAAAAATGAACAACTTAAAACCATGGAATAAAAGAAAAAGAACTGGTGGAGTAAAAAGAAAACTGTTAAAAGAATACGCTAAAGCTTCTATGGACGAATTGCAAAGGAGCAGTACTGATGCAGTTGATATTTACAAGCCAGTGTCATTTACGAATAGTGAGGGTTCCGCACAAATAGATTTTGATCAAAATATTGATGCAGTTGATATTTACAAGCCAGTGTCGCTTTCGTATAGTGAGGGTTCCGGACAAAATATTAATGCTTATAATAATCAAGATTTTCTTGAACCAAGCTGCAGTAAAGAGAAAGCGTCGTTGGAGCACAAACAGAGTTCTATACATTTAATGGATTCCGACAGAGACGAATTTGAATTAAGTACGGATGAAGACAAGGAAGAATGCATATTTATGAAAAATATACAATTTAAAAATAGCATTAAAGAATGGGCTATAAAAAGAAATATTGCACAAGATGCATTGAAGGAATTGGCAGAAATTGTAAATATCAGATTTAAGGATATTTTGCCCAAAGATCCGAGGACGATTCTACAAACAGCCAGAAAAATTACAACGAAAACAATCGAACCTGGTGGTGAATACTGGCACAATGGGCTCATCAATTCACTTACTCTTATTTTAATCAACTGGCAAGACGTTTGCAAAAACATAATGAGTATTAGTTTAAACATAAATTTCGACGGCTTGCCTATATATAAGAGTTCTAAAAATGAATTCTGGCCAATTTTAGGTAATGTCTTTGAAATACCTAGCGCTCAACCATTTATTATTGGCATTTATTATGGCGTCGGAAAACCAAAAAATCTTGATATTTATCTTGAAGATTTCGTCACGGAAATGAAACAGTTATTGAATGAAGGGATCCGTCTATCCAGCAACAAGAGTATAACTGTCAAGATTAGATGCTTTGTCTGCGATTCACCCGCTAGAGCTTTTATAAAAGGTACCTAATGTAAAACCTAATTGTTTTGTTTGTCACTCTACCTAGTATTATGAATATGATCAAGCACCCGCTGCACGGCGCAGTACCAACCAGCACGTATCAAAATTGAACATTGAAATGTAAGCCATTAGTAATTTTTTGTCTTATTTTCAATATCATATGATTTAACTTGTCGTTGAACAGCAGAACCACCGAAAATTACCTAAGGCGCAATTCAATGTTTATTTTGAGGTAAGATCGAGCCACGCCGTGTTGTGAGTAGAGCACCGATCGTTCTTTTATATAGGTTTACACTTTTCAGGGGTCTGCAATTTTAATGGCAAGCATGGTTGCTTAAAATGCGTAACTGTGGGAGAGTATTCTCATGGATCCCATACTGTAGTATTTCCTGGAATGAAATGCTCTAGCAGAACAGATGAAGGCTTCCGCAATAAACTCTATGGACAACATCACAAATACGATTCACCGCTGCTGCAACTTCCTATAGATATGGTAAATGAGTTTCCAGTGGCTGATTCTTTGCACCTAATAGACTTAGGTGTCATGAAAAGATTACTAGTAGGGTGGAGGGACGGCAACTTTGGAAAATACATTACAAAATGGTCTGCTAAAAACATAGACATCGTCAATATATTTTTCAGCAACTGCCAACTGCCTTCTGAAATACACAGATGTGTAAGGGGATTAGACTGTCTGGCACACTGGAAAGCATCTGAATACAGATCATTTTTCTTTTACTTGAGCATTATTATACTTCCCGATGTGTTAGCAAAAAATGCTTTAACTCATTTTTTGTTTTTATATTGTGCCATTACAATTTGTTCAAGTGATAACTATAATCAATTATTACCACTGTCAGAAGAGCTGCTTCAATACTTTGTAGAGCATTACAAGGATTTTTATGGTGCAGATTACGTGACCAGCAATGTCCATAATCTACTTCATGTCACTGATGAGGTTAAAAGATTTGGGTCTCTTCAAACATTCAGTGCCTATCCTTTTGAAAATAAATTGCATTTGATTAAAAGGATGTTGCGAAGTGGTAGCAGGCCACTTTCGCAGGTAGCAAAACGACTCAGTGAATGTTGTGCTACTGATCGAAAAGGCGAAAAGAAGTTTGAGGTGCCTTTCATTACCAAGGATAATAAAAGTTTCCCCAAAATTAATTTTCAAAATTTCATACTTACAGCGAGATCTAAAGATAAATATTTTATGACAAGTAATCGTGAAATCATTGAAGTCAAGTCAATTGATACAGAAAATTTAATTATAGGCTACAAAATAACAGGTTTAATGGTCATTTTTGATTACCCAGTGAAGTCATCTACTTTTAACATATTTAAAGCAAAACGGCCTAACGCAGAACGTATTGAAGTGAAAATACACTTTCTGGACGTGAAGTTTAAATTTGTATGTATTGAGCATAAAAACTACTTATATTTCATACCTCTTTTACATACTTTGTAACTAATTATAGAAATAGATTTTTTTTAATACTATTATTTCAAGTAATGTGTATGTAATTCTGAAGAACAATGATACAATCTTAATAAGGATAATAAGAAAAATAAAAAATCATTTTATAAATTTGTACGCACTGTTTTTTAATCAATATGAAGTATAATTTGTGGAAATACAACATTATTACGAATAAATGCTACTTTTCATAATCTAAATTACTTTTAATCACAGCCACCAGATTTGGTATCGATATTATAATAAAAAACCTTATTCCATGGTATGGTACCTATGGTATAACGGGCTGGTGTCCGCAACTCCACGACTCAGCGCGAATTTTGCGTACGGAAAACCTTATGCCATTATCTTAACACAAAAAAGAAAAAGGCCAACACAACTCTGCCGATGGTACTACCCCAACTTTGTTTGTATGGTGATATAATGTAATATAATACCAGCCTATTATTTTCCCACTGAAGGGCAAAGACCTCTTCTCATACAGAGAAGGCACGAGTATTGATCACCACAAAGCACAAAAAACAAAAATAGAACTGAATGCAACATAAGTAATCAAGAAAATATGTTACTTTTCCTAATGTGAATTATTTTTTAATCACTCCCACCAGATTAGGTACGCTATTACCTATAATAAAATAATCTCAATCATTATTATATTTAGCCTTGACACAAAATATATGCTATCACAGCATGGCACATTAACTATTAGTAAGGCGATTGCGAAAAGTTTGAAATAAAAAAAGCGTCATAAAACAAAATAGTACAGAAACAAGATTTTTATAAAATTATATTTTAGCACAATGATTCTTCTTCTAAGTCTACATTTCCGATAATTTGATCTTGAACATCTAAGTTTGGC
The DNA here is from genome assembly GCA_947361185.1 of Charanyca ferruginea. Lineage (NCBI taxonomy): Eukaryota > Metazoa > Arthropoda > Insecta > Lepidoptera > Noctuidae > Charanyca > Charanyca ferruginea. The sequence goes on along the minus strand of OX376059.1, from coordinate 22,727,581 downwards.
AAATTATCGCTTTTGGGTTCTTGATTATTATTTTCAGAGATAATCTCACTGATCGTTTCTTTAATTCCATCTTCGACGATTTCCTTCACATCTGCTGTTTTTGATCGCTTGTTGATCTTACTTGAATCTTTGCGTGTGCGTTTCGTGGAAGTTCTTAGGTTTTTAATTTCTAATCTTTTCCCTGAATTTTTCAACACTGTCTTGAAAAATTTTTCGTTCGTATCATGCGTATATGTTGAATCCCAAGAATTAATTAAACTGAAAAAAAAATTTAGGATATTCTTGTACGCTTTCAATGCAACTTTTACTTGTTGTCCTTTACTGCCCCCCGACCATGAACATTTACAGAGAAATTCTCTTGTAAACATAATGTCCAGCAATTTATATGCACAACTGATACCACTGCCATCCGATTTATTACACAAAAGTGCGAATTGCAAATGCATTTTTTGCTTTTGTCTGTGGTCGGATAAGATTAGCTCTAATTCATTTAATTCTTTGGCATCCGATATAGGTTTAATCATAAAAGATTCCGACTCAACATAGTTGGCTTCATCAAGTTTAACCACTGACAAATTTTGATTGCTTTCTGCAAGCCTTTTAAAGCTTTCTTCTATAAGAACAGTTACGTCAGAAATTTGGCGGCTATTTTTTTTTAGTTTTTCTAGTATTTGTATCTGCGTTTCGTGAATTATATTTTGATTATTCGTGATGGATTTCTGATTATCTAGTATTTCTTTTTGATTTTTAAGAATTTTGTCGGTGTTATTTAGTTGAATGTCATCATCATTAGTAATAATCTGAAATACGCTACTTCCTACAGGTATCACTTCACTGTCTTGCACAACATCTTGATGAGATTTCTGAAATTACATTAAATTGATTAGAAACTATACATAAAAACTTTTCATATAAAACTGCAACTAACTAATACATGTACAGTCGCCAGCACATCAAGCTACTACAATCTGTCAAATTTATTTAGTAGATTTTAAACTCTATCGCTAAAGCATTAGGTTCAAGGTTGATTGGGAAAGTTTGAGTTTCGGATAGCTTGATGTGTGTGTATGAGTCAGCATTTTATCGCGACACAACTGGTGCACAGTTTATGTAGCCAATTTTTGCAAGAATTCGGCTATAATCTACACATCTATCTGTAATTCGATTTTACCCTGCATGGCTAGTTTAGTTGGTGTAAGCTATATAATAAAAAAACCAAAGCGGGTCATTGGCTCCCGGTTGTGTGATAAACTATTTTTGTGAACGACACTTTATTAATGTACGAACATTGATACAAAACCCAACTCATCTTAGTATCGCGGTACAGAGGCGAGTACCACGATTGTCATATACGGCCGTATTCTATAACGCGATTTGTAGATTGATCCCTGCTTGCAACCAATCAATGGCCCAGTTTGCTATCTGAGATTGCAAACTCCGTTACCTGATTGGTTCCGGGCGGGGATCGATCTACAGATAGCATTATAAAAACGGCCATAAGTAGACATGGATTACGCGCATTAATGAATACACGTCGAAAGTGTCTTTCGAAAAAAAGTTAACACACTACCGGGCCTCAACGACCCGGTTTGCTACTGGCTACTTACGTTATCTGCAACGTTAGAAATGGTTGATTGTTGAATCATCTGAAAGCAAGAACATCTCTTCAGGTAAACAGGTAGTAATAAAAAAACAATACAGTTAGTATAGGTTTTATATTTAAGATAACATACATACGAGATAACGTACATCCCACCAACTAGACTAGGCATCGACCGCGTTGGTCTAGTGACCGCAAGCGCTACCTGAGCATTAGATCCTGCTGGGTTCGATTCCCGGGTCGGGCAAAGTGTTATTGAATATTTCCATCTGGAATTACTCAGTAGGAGCCCGGAGTCTGGTTTTATGCCCGCTTGATAGCAATAGTCTCACCCCCTATTACATGGCTAAATGCGGGTGTATTATAGGTACCCTACACCTCTGTGGGAAAACTAGGCGAGATATTATGTATGTATGCATGTAAAGTTCAGTACAAAGAAAGACTTCACAGATAAAGGATCAATACTGTGTCAATATCTCTCTTAAACTCTTTTAAACAAAGAAATCTTTAACTTGGCAAGTTTTCACGTACTAGTAAGTATTTGTCATTCGTTATGTATAGCGGTACATAAGTAAGTAATACCTTTCTATTTTCCACTTTATTTTGTAACTAGCACTTAAATATACATTTAATTATTTATCTATCTATATATTTTTTGTGCAGATTGAAAAAAAATTAACTTGCCAAGTTAAAGCTCTCTTTGTTTAAAAAATCTTTGAAAAGCTTAACACAAAATTATATCTCAATTTCGTGTAATTTAACTGCTTTTCTTTTGCGATCTTGGCTGCCACACTTCCATTTGTCTAGATACCTAGTACTTTTAACGTGACATTGGCTAAACGCACGAACCGTTCAAAGCCATAAAAAAAATACAGAAGCAACAAATGCAGCCACACGCTTACACTGAACCTCCGCCACCACGGAGGTGGCCAAGGTTACAGAGTAACTACCGATACCTACCCATATCTGGATCATTATTTCTTCTATTTAATTAATTATAAACAAACATACTCACCAAACTAGCTGCCTTGGAATTGTAATCAACGCTGCTGTGTAATATTACTCTTTCCTCATCATCTGGATAATCGGACGTATCACTACAGTTCAACATTGTTTCAAGGATTTCTTCAGCTTTATTGTAAGTGGGAATAGACGACCGTTTGACTATGCACTCCATTTTAGTCCAGTCTGGAAGAGGCGCGGATTTTTCACTTTTTGTCAATTTTAAAGAAATGTTTTTTCCTGGCCATCTCAAAATGCCATTATGCTCCCAACCACTTGGAACAATTGTTAATCTTTCCTTTCCTTTTTCAACGGTTTTGATTATTTTAAACGGCATTATTATTCCTGAAAACAATATTAAATTAATTAGCAATCTTAATATAGTACAAAAAGGGAAAAGCAAAATAAAAACAAATCAAATGAACTGAAGGTTTGTAGGTAAATTATGTACGATTGGCTCTCTAAATACCCTTGCAGGTCCGAAAGATACAGTTGAAGTTCAAACCCGATGTTCGTCAATGAGACACTGGTGCCGATTCCCTTGTTCACAAACTAAACTAAATTTAAATTCAGTGCATCTTTTTCTTTCTATTTCATTAAGAAAAGGGCAGAAGATAAATTTTAGTGTAGTCCTGTAAAATTAAACAGCACTTGACGTAAATTGACGTAATTTTAGTAGGCAAGTTTTTAATCACGTCTAAACTTGTATGACAGGCGCTGATTAATTTGACAGGACTGAAATAAAAATTATCTTCTGTCCTCTCCTTAACGGAATACAAAGAAAAAGATGCACTGAACTTAAATTTAGTTTAGTTTGTGAATGCCTGTTTGTTATTGCCTACCTCCTCAAGGGAATCGGCACCACTATGAGCTTGCCTATGTAATCACTGAAATGCAACGCCAAACAGACGTACAAAGTATTTGTATATAAACAGAAACACCGTTCTTACGTCGGTGAATCCCATGAATCCGTTATGGACACGTGCGAGTTCGCAGCGAGCGCGACGTCGACTGCGCTGCGCAACTGCGCAAGCGAGCGAGTCGCTCGCTCGGGTCGAGCGAGATTGGCTGGCACCGACCGAATCACCGAGGTACCGACCGAACAGCTGTTTCTCATCGTTCGCTCTTCCAACAATAGCTCTTCGGCACAATACGTCATTGTAAATCTATCTTTATAATCGTGGAATTAAAGTAGAAAATATTTAATTGTTTAACTTTGCCTGTTGTTTCGTAATGTCATAATAAAAACAAACAATAGTATGTACTTAGTACTTTTTCGGTTGTTTTGACGAAATGACATGCATGGCGCTGTCTAAGACTTAATAAAAAAAAGAGGAGCATGCGCAAAACTACCTAACTTCTGGGCTTGCAGGGGTATTTCGCAAGCCAAACAATGTACATATTGAAATGGTTTTCTGTCGAGATTTCTTTATCCCTGAAAAGCTACTGTGTGCTCTATCTTTATACCAGTACACAGTAAGAAAGATAATTAACATCCTTTCTCCAGCCAGAATAAGGCTAGAAGCTGGTACATTGACTTGGTAACACCAGTGTACAGTAAATAACTTTACAAAAGAATTTATGGAGAATTTGTACTGGATTCAAATTGACGCCATTTTAGCATTACAGAAACGATTTATTATTAAATATCCAAATGATTTCTTATAGTTTTCATGGATATTTGATAGCTTTTAATTCAAACAATATATTTTCCGCTTATTTCCTAATAGAATGCATTAAGTTAGAAAGCAATAATTTGAGTGATAAATTTATTAAGTATTCGTACACCATTTAATCTTGTGAAATATTTTCGTTAAAGCGATATTATTCTGATGGCGCGTGAAATATTTGATGTAATTACCTATACACATTTACAGTAAAATGGTACTCGCAACTCAATTTACATACAGGACACTCAAAACCAACGTGAAAACTATTAAAAATATCTTACCTTAAATATAGTCCGCCCGCGCACTTTAACAAACAATAAATGTCATCTGTCACATAAATACACAAAAGAAATAAAAAAATATTTTTTGTTTGGTTATTTATACTTTAATAAAAGCCTCAAAACATCTAAGAGCTGTTGAAGAGAATTAAAGTAGCTGAATCTTAGGCTGCAATGACTGTTGTATAGCTGTATAAGCCATTGTACAGGCCTCGTACAGCTGTTTCAATGATTATACTGCCGTTAACCAGTCACTGTAGTGCTCAAGGCTGATTAATTTGGGGCCCAAATTAGAATTATAAGGGCTGCGTAGCTAACTACACAGCCCTAAAGCAGGAAACTAAAACAGCCTTGAGTAGTCACAAAATTCTATAATCAAGTCACTATGCGGCTGTCATGTGCTACTTGGGATGTCACTATCCGAGGATTTACCAAAGTTCTTCAAGTTTGAGCAAATGCGGTTTTAAAAGAGCTATTTTTTATTTTTACACTTTTCAAAAAGTTTTGATTAAATTACTTACCTCATGCTTCTCGAACAAAAAGTTAATGCGACAAATTGTCGACCGAGCGGAAATTAATGTGATTGGTTGGCTTCATAATCAACAACCAATCACAGTATATTACGCACGACAGCAGGTATAAATTCGGTTCCATATTTTTATATTTTGTCAATAGTGTCTATTGTAGCTTGTCGCTTACCGTAGCGAATGGTAAAACAGGTTCATTAAAAGATTTTATTTGTGTTGATTAGAAAATAAAATCGAACCCTATCTAAAATCAAATCATACACTTCTTCTCTTGCACATTCTATTATTTATGTCGTTCTCGTGGAAATCAGGTACATAGAGCATGAAATAACCTATGTATCATGGGACTGGCCAATAGTAAAGATTTTTTGGAATCGTACCAGTACTTTCCTTTATAATATTACTAGCTTTTGCCTGCGATTTCGTTTGCGTGAGTGTCGGTTATCGCGGATGCAGACGAAGTCGCGGATGAAAAAGTAGCTTTTGTCCTTCACCAGCGACCAAGCTGTCTTCAACTAAATTTCATCAAGATCGGTTTAGCTGTTTCATCGTGAAAGTGCAATAGATAGAGTTACTTTTGCATTTATAATATTAAGTATGGATTAATTAATTAATAAATTGACTGCCGGGTCAAAAACGTTGAAGGTAAAACCTCCACTAGTGTCGGACAGGCGTTGTACGGCATGTCATTCAAAGTGTTAATTAATAGTAAAATAGTATATAGTATTATATAGTATGGATTTAATTAAATATTAAAACTGTCAACAAATCTAAACTGAACCTGAACTGGATGTAATATAAAACATTCTCTTGAACAGCTGAGTATTTTCCCTTTTGAATATTAAAAACCTGCAAATCCCTTTTTTGAATTATAATTATGTACCTACCTATTTGCAATCTCTTCACAACCTTCCGATAAGAGTCTCACCACGTAAAGCAAAAACTCCAAGATAATCTAATAAAAGAGACCACGCCTTTTACTAAATCCGTCTTGAGGTTTCGTCCGAGATTTACAAAATTTATCGCCATCTTTTCCGCTAGCCCCTGTTATCCGAGATTGCAAACGTGCTACGATAAAAGACCTTAAAAATGTATAGTTAAAATGCTTTTTTCGATGCAAAAAGGATAAGTGGAGACAGAGATTTAAAGTTTTTGAATCCTTGTTAAATGATAGTAATAAATCTTTATACGCTGTGAGAATTGTGGGTGTATTGTGTGGTTTTGAATAGGGACTGCTTGCTGTAAATTTTTCTGGCCTGTGTGAAAAGTAGCAAAAGAAAAAATAATTTGGTTATTTTACATTTTGTTAAATATTTTTCGTATACAAGATGGCTTTAATTCTTTAGAAATCTTTCAGACAGTCAAAGTACTTATGAACATGAACATTTTATACTATAGGTCCAACCCTATAATACTTACGAAAAAGTAATCATCTGTTTCAGAAAATAATGCAATCCATACTAATATTATACTTAAATGCGAAAGTAAATCTGTCTCTGTTACGCTGTCACGTTAAAACGGCTGAACCGATTTTCATGAAATTTGGTATAAATATAGCTTGAAAGGACATACGTAACTTTTTAATAAGCGACTTCGTCTGCACCCACGATAACGCCGGCGAAGTCGCGCGCAGAAGGTAATACACGTCCAAAACGTTCTATTTTTGCAACGATGTTGTATAACGCGGCTACCGGTAGATGTGATTCAGGAACGAATAAAACGACACGTGAGATTTTTGTGTTATACTCCCTCCATACACCTTTCTCTTTCTCTCTATCATGTATCTTTCTATGTGCAGGCATATATACACACACCACGCACTCTCTTTTCTTTTTTTCTTTCTTGTGTGTGTGTGTGTATGTGTGTGCGAGTATCGAGACTCAAGCAGAATAACAAACAAGCAAACTGGCCGAATGTATAACTTTAATGCTGAAAATGTTTTTTATTTGTTAAAAAATATTTGTTTGTCTTATCGTAAAAGTACGTTCCTGACAAGGTTTCTCTGACCGCACACGTTTGTTATTACTGATTTAAAAAACTTGAGATTATCAATTCGATACGTATTTGTAATATTATTGGAATTGCTATAATAACAGTCACATTTCATCACTCGCGAAATCGTGTTGAAGTTTGAAGCAACAAAAGTCGATTAGCACTTCGGATTTTAAAATCATAATTACTCAAAAATAATATAACTTTAAATTTTGGCTATGACCTGAAATACTGTAAAGTATTGAAAAATATTTTTATTTTGTGTCATGTGTCAAGTTCGAAATTCTGTCGCAATCTTGAAAAGTATGTACCTACAACGTGTCGTCGTATTAGGTGTAGTGTCTAGTGATCCTTAAAAAATAATTAAATAAAATTTATATCAGCCTATTGCCGTCCACTGCTGAACGTAGGCCTCTCCCAGATATCGCAAACCAACATGTCATGGTCCTGGGCATTCAAATCGTCGCATCGTGCCGCAGGGCGTCGCACACTACACTATTTCAAACGCGGTCTCCACTCCACTTTCCAAAAACTAGCTATCCTTTATTCATAATGTATGTAATGAATAAAGTAATTATTATTATTATAAAGTAGGTAATTATTGATATCATTTATAATGTAACAACTACTCTATTGGTAATGATGGTTCTATTCAAAAAAGTTTTGCAAATAAGATATCACATAATAATGTTTAAGTATCATAAATTGATAAAAGTTATAAATTACATTACATTATTACCAATACATAGCTATACAATATAAACATAATGAAAAGTTACGCTAACAATCCTAACAGCTGTTGCTATCCTTTATACAACTTATAAGGACCATTTCAAGAAGTTTATGCCATTAAGTCAGAGTTGAGATTTACTTAGTAGCTAGGTTATCATAATGATTGTGGATGTAGACTCCACTGTAAAGTTGTAAACTAGAATATGATAATTATCTGTATGTGATGTACCTAGTATGAAATTGAAATAAGGTTTGTAAAAATAAGAACGGTTTTACGTAATTATTAAAATCAAACAACGTGGCAATGCTGCCAGCCTTTTGGCATGAGATGTATGAGATGATTATAAATTTAATTCTGATCTTAAAAGAAAATAAATGTCAACATTATACAACACTAGCTGATGCCCGCGATTTCGTTTGCGTGAATGTTGGTGCAGTGTGGGGTTTTACAGAATGATAAACACCAATGTTCATGGTTTAAATAAACTACAAAAATGACAATTTTCCATACAAACTATTATCCCTATTTAACTCCCTTCGGGGTTGAATTTCGAATAATCCTTCCTTATTCCTTGTCTACATTATAAAGGGAACCTCTCTTTAATTGTAGCTTTTTACGTCCAAGGGTTTGGGCTGGGCGTTGATGAGTCAGTCAGTCAGTCAGGATTTTTCTTTTTATTTAAATATGTCGCAGTCATCTGATTGAATCTGCTATGTGATTGAATGACTAGCTTAAATGACGACATTGAATTAAATGACTAAAGGACAACTCGTTAAGTGGTTTAATGTAACGTTCAACGTCTTGACCGAACATTACGCTAGCATTCTCATTAATGCATGCAAGAGCGAGCGTAGCGAGCTCGGGACTGTGGGCACCATTATTATTATTTTACTTTTCTTAATTCTTGAGCCCCGCGAAGCAGGGCTCCCTCCCTACGCCTTTTAGTCAGCTTTAGTGTTTTGAGGTTAGGTTACAAAAAAATGCATTTTCTTTTCATAGGAGTAGTACCAGGGGGTCGGTGGACTTCCCCCTCCCCTCCCCAACACCACCCATCCCTTAATTCGTGCTACCGTATACTAAATTTTAACCCACTATTTTATTACGAATAACGCACTAAATTTAATCAAAAAAGAAAATCAACACAGTGCTATCTGTGCGAGCTGTTTGACGCCATATTTGTTTGGTGACTACTAGCGCCACGATTTTACGTCCGCTCTGTTCAAAGGGCTATGTTACAATCCGCTAACTAGTTGGACGTTGAGTGACGCTTGTTCAATCAACGTACGGACTAGTCATTCAATTGAATGTTGTCATTCAATTAACGCGCTAGTCATTCAATCAATTAGCAGATTCAAACCAGATGACGGCGACATATACATATTTGTAGCGTAAACTTTTTGACCTTCATGGCTGACACCCTTTAAAGTATGTATACCCTACCTCCGTCTGTTGCCACGTTAATGTCTGAATCGATAAACTGCAGGTTGCCATCGTATGCCTAGACCTTGGAGGATTAATGAACAAACTAGTACCACTTGCCGAGATCGTCGATCGCCTATTATTAGCCTATTATTTAATTGTGGCACTGGCAGGGCAAAGGCATCTTCTCATTCAAAATAGACACAAGTTTTGATCACTACGCATGCTGAAGGTAGATTGGCAGATTTCAGACTTATATCTTTCCACAGCATTGGTGAGAGGGTTGACGGCAAGGACAGCAAACATATAGCGCATCCGGGCATCCGGTTCCGACTCACTGGAACTCTCCACTGGCTCGGCAAGCATCACGAGATGTACGGACGACTCATTGTGCTACGAGTATCGACCTCCGGTCTCGGAGGGGAGTGATATAGCGACATATATCGCACATGAAGCATACTACAACGGACGTTTCCTAGATCGCGCGATCTAGGAAACGTCCGTTGTAGTATGCTTCATGTGTATCCCAATGTCGCGGACAACTCTGCTTGCGCAAGCAGAGTTGTCCGCGACATTGGGATATATACAAAATCCCGACAACAACTGTCGGGCAGTAGGCCCACCAGACACAACACCCGTCTGGTCGGAGGATCCTCCCTTTTCAATAGAGGATGAAGAACTTTGCACTCTGTTCCTCATACCTCTAAAAACACACCTCCAGAGCGATCTTGGACAACGGTAGCGCAAACTAATCGAAATCCATTTGATTTTGCAGAGGGAGAAACAGAATTAGTTTCAGGATTTAATATTGAATATAGAAGATGAGGATTTGCATTAATTTTATTAGCTGAATATTCAAGAATTTTACTTATAAGAATATTATTTGTTTTAATATATTTAGGTGGGTTTATTTTAAGAGTAATATTTTATTTTAACTAACATAAGTATATTATTAATATTATATTTATCCCGAACTGTCCCACTGCAGAGCCTCCCTTCATTCCTTTCATCGGTCTCGACTTTTCGCTATGTCTTGCCAATCCCTAAGGAAGCCAACCAAGTTATCCTTTCATCTCTTTTAGTTCATTATAGTAAATAGATAATAATTTCCGCACTGCGCTGATTTTTGTTTAGTATTCGCTATTATCAGTACAGGGTTTGTATAAAAGATTTTTTTTGGAAAATCCACAGTAAAAGTCGTAAATTTGGAGTGTCTTTTTATGAATATCTTAATAGAAAACATGTGATGTTTAGTAAACTGCAACTTTGCAAAGACGGGGCGGGTCGCTAGTTTCTCCAAACACAGCTGAATAATAGTATGTTTATAATATGAGTGTGTTTTGTTCAAAACCCACTTTCTCGGTCGTACAATAAAGTTCAAAGTCCCACTAAGACCGAACCGGGTAATACCAAAAGAGGTTGGAAATCTCCATAATGATCTGACCATTAAAAATTAACAATAATAGATATATTACTAGCTGACGCGGCAAACATTGTTTTGCCAAATAAATTACTAACACTTTGTTCGCGACTTCGTCCGCGTGAATTTTCTCAAGGATCCCTAATTGTTTCAATAGATAAACATAGCATATGTTACTCAGGAATAATGTAACATTCTAATAGAGAAATAATTTTTGAAATCGGACCAGTAGTTTTAGAGTTAATTTGTTACAAACGTAATAAAATACAAACGTTCTCTTTATGATAATATTATAGATGTACATTTCATATCACCTAGGACCTATTCTCAGACCTACCAAATATTCACAAAATTTTTATAAAAATCGGTCATGCCGTTTTAGAGGAGTTTGATAACAAACACTGTGATACGAGATTTTTATATACTCAGGTTATCAAACAATAGGCAGATAGACCGTGCAGAACACTGCGAGTGAAGCCACAAAAGCAAATACAAATTCAAAAACGAGTAGCTGCAATTCGCTTCGCGCTGTACTAACACGAGTCAGTACAGCACGAAGCGAAGCATTGTTAAAAAAAACAAATACTAATACAAATAAAAATTCAAAAGCAAATACAATCACGAGATTGTAGGTATTCGTTATTGAATTTGTATTTGCTTTTGTGGCTTCACTCGCAGTGTTCCACAAGGTCTATCTGCCTTTTGTTTGATAATCTGTGTTTATTATATATATATTAGATTAAATTACGCAATTGACAGACAAAAACTGTACAAACTTGTGTCGACCCCTCGTTAGCTACCGGTTTTAGACCACTTCGCTCCTTTTACCGGCTTAGTTTTAAATGCTAATAAATTATTTAACTTTAAAAGGGAATTTCTTAAGGTATTCAAAAACAGCAATTTTCTTGTTAACTTTGTGTTTCGAATTTTGATAGGAAGATATTTTTGTGGTTAAAATGTTTGAGTATCAACCTATTCTGCATCACTGCAGAATAGGTTGATCTTTGAAATTTTCACACCAATTCACAATAAAACTTTGTTTGTTAAAACTTAAATGTAGTGTTGTCGCGACGAATGCTAAAAAGATACCACCGCTGTAAAAAGCCGTTATTTTGACATTTCAAACGGGCACTTCAGTTATTCATTTTAATTGTATAGATACCTAGATTTAAAATTAATCAGCATTGTATATCAACACTCATTACAATTACTTCGAATAATAGTAGAATTTTTAACGTGGATTGGTTTTGGTAGAACTGACCCCAATTTTTATCTACGACGATTAATCTTTACTAGATCATTTTAAACAACTAATATCATCCATATATAACTAGACAAATAATCAACTAAGTACAAATCGAGATTCTGGGCGCCTATAAAAACTGGAAAAATCCTTTTGGAAAAACTCACTTTCAACAGTCGCGCTTGCAACCACTTGCAGACCTTTGACGCTGTTGACACATTAACGAATATTTTTTAGACACTCAAAGAAAAACTTTTATACTTACCTACCCTGAAAACACAATTAATTTTCAATTAAATGTAAAATTCGATTTTTCATCATCATTTCAGACGTCCACTGCTAGATATAGGCCTGCCCCAAAGGGGGGTTTTGCCATAATCGCCACGCTTATTGGCAGGTGGGTTGGCGGATCGCAGTATAGCTGTTACAAAGGCACAGAGAACGCTGCTGCCCATTCTCTGGTGAGCCCCTTAGTCGCCTCTTACGACACCCACGGGAAGATATGGGATGGTGCTATTCTTTACGTCATAAATTCGATTTTTAGTTGCGTTGAAATGTTTAAATGGTTAGTCAATTAAAGTGACGTCACATTTTGTATGGCTGCCCATAAAAAGTATGTCAATTGATTTATGACCCTAAAATGGAATCCGTCACCACCATTATCCAAAAAATTGCTGAAGCCCACGAATACAGACTTCACCGACACGTGAATGTTGAGGCAATCCAACTACTAGACAACACAGTCTTAAAAAGAACTGAACCTTTTGAATTAGTGTAGTGTACAAAGTGAATGAATAATAGTAACAATGTTGTGCTATACTTAAAACACATGAACATAGTGTTTCTACAAATTAGATCAGACTAAGAAAGTGCGTGTGTAAAACTATTTTTAGTTTTAACATAATCTATCATGTCACTTATAAAGTTAGTCAGTCTTATACGCTAGATCGTAATGGACGGCATAGTTGGCGCAGTGGTTTAGCGATTGAGTGCTGCGCTGCGTGTCGCAGGTTCGATTCCCACACGGAACAAACATTTGTATGACCTACAGATATTTTTTTCGAGGTCTGACTGTTTGTGTATATGAGTTTAAATGTTTGTAAACGCACCCACGACACAGGAGAAATTCCTAGTGGTGGGCAACGTTTTAAAAAAAGAAAAAAATATATTGAGAATTTTGTTCTTACTAATACAGCATAAAAAAAAAATTGGTGTCAAGTACTCTATTATGATGATTGATGACATAGAATTCAATACTTATTTCCTTATGGAACACTAAGGTCCACGTAAGCAGAGCCGTAGATTCAGCTAGTTATCTATATACCTCAGTTAGTTATCTCAAAACAAAACTTATTGGTGCTTGACTTTTGGGCATAACTCCTGAAGTTAATCATAAGGGATATAAAAGGGTCCAAAGGGTAAATTTGTCTGCGTTCTTTATCTTTGACGATATTGGAATACCTGAATCATAGGGTAATGACCCTTTGTGAAGTAAAAGTGATCTACTTTAACATAGGTTTGTCATTTTTATATTATGCATACATCTTGAAATATTATAATATTGATTACATACACATGTTGGTAAAGTGTTGCAAGAATATTTAATTCTGAGTTGAATAATGGTCTACTTTAAATAACGATTTTTTATTACTGCGGGATATCTTTCTTAAATATTAATTTCTTAAGTTATAACTTTAATAGTAAGACGTAGGTACTTATATTGTACGTCTTAGAATTAAAAAATAATAAAGCTTAAACGCTTTAAAGTGTCTGGTTAAGTTATGGCCCACGGAAAGTGTCTGGCAGCAACGAATAAAAGTTTTAACAATATCTTGTAAATCATGTATGAAAACCAGCCTTCTAACTTCAACGTATTTAGAGTCAGGTACCGTTTATACCTGATACCTGAACCTGAAAACGTATCACTAGTAAATCTACCAAATACGCAAACCTTCTACTCCTACGTATTTCTGTAGAGATTCTCAACATTTCAGCCTAACTAAAATTACGTAAGATTCACTACTATGCGATATTGGACCATTATGTTAAAACGTGTATCATAGAACTTCATGCAGTTTGTTAAATTCTGTGTAAATATCTTCGAAAAACCAAAGACATTCAAAACAATTTTCACACCTACATTATTTTGTTCCAGATGCTGATCAAAATTAACAACCAAAACTAGAACCAAAAGAAAATGTATCCGGAAACAATCCACATTTACGAAATAAGATGAATGGAGTACCACCAAAGATGAGACTGACATTGGAGAAAACACGGCACAATGCATGAACACAGCCATAGATCTTTATCAAAGAATGTACTGGAACTGAGTGAACCGATTGAAGAAACCATCAATTACACGATAGACAACATCTTTGATGTGTTTGTTAATGATACTGGAAATGGTACGAATAGAATTGAAGAAGATGATGCGGTGAATAACTGGTGGGCTCTGATAGCTATTATGCTGGTGCTTTGCACAGCTGCAGGAAATGTTCTAGTATGTCTGGCAATATATTTGGAGAGGAGGTTGCAGAATGTGACCAACTATTTCTTAATGTCACTGGCGATTACTGATCTGCTTGTGGCAATATTGGTGATGCCGCTTGGGATTCTGACGTTGCTTCGAGGTAAGATTATTTTTTTAAAGTTTGACAATTTACTGCCACGGTGACACCGTACTATGTAGAAAATGGAGAATGTTGTGGTCTATTCTTTTCTTTTTTTTATTATATGTCAAACGAGCCTCGATATTAGGTGGTCTTAGTGATCATCTGCAATACCAATCTTGCAGATGGGCTGTCATCACAGACATGAAGCTAAAAATCTCATATGTGTCTGTAACTACACCGGCACCATTAGGGCAAGCTCCTTCAAAACGAGCTTTACTAAAACCAAATTATTCTTACTTAAAAAATATTTATGGTAGATCGTCGTTGTACACATTGTTGTATCGGATAAAAATAAATCTATACAAAAATTTTCAAAATCTATAGACAGTACAGTATGTCTATTCTGTTACAATTTCCCTCGGTGAACACCTAGGTGAAGTGAGCTGTCATCCGGCAGTCTGCGTTATCAATCCCTAGCATTGGGTCTGATGACAGTTCACTTCACCTAGGTGTTCACCGAGGGAGATTGTAACAGAATAGACATACTGAACTTGCTATCTAACATTAAAAGTGATGTGGGTGGTAGAAATTCCTCTAACAAATTCACTTACAAGAAAAATTTAATCAGATTTCGGTTTTAGTCTAATTGTGATCCAATTCACTCCCCACCTAATCTGTTAATTGAATTAATTGCTAACAAAAAATAAAAGCAGGTTTTCTCGGAAATCCGTGGCATTCGGAAATCCGTAGTATTCGGAAAACTGTAGGTAGATGCCATGGAAATCTGAAAATACCTACCCTGATTTTTTATTGCAAGAGGTGAACCTTCTTTCTAATTTCCGCTTTTTCTTGGCTTTAATTAGTTTACGTAGGAACGATAAAGTTGGACGGCGATAAATACTGTTAGCTATGTGTCTGCGTGAAAAATGTGCTGAAAACCTTATCTGTTGGCGTAATAAATAAGGGTAATAGGTTTATTCTTGTAAAGCGACGACAACAATGTAAAGGAATTTAGTGATGGTAGATAGTACTAACGTTATTACATAGAATACATACACTTATAATAATGGCATATAAATTTGTATGTATTACCTACTGTAGGAACGGTTTAAGAGTATCCAGAGAGAGGAATCGGGATCCTTTTATCAAGATTCCATTGTCTGTTATTCCATTTTTCACAAAGCAGTATCTTTTGAACCGTCATAGGTATGAGCTTGAAAGTTTCACAGAGTGTGTATACTATTGCCACTTTAGCAGCAAATAAAAACAATAATAAATGGGGTATTGTTTTGATTTTTTCGCCTAACATTATAGAGATTCGATATTTTGTATGTTTGTTTGTAATAAATAAACTCAAAAAACAGTTAAACGATTAAAAAGAAAGAAAAGCGCCATAGGCTATATGTTACCTATTATCCAAAAACTTAGGCTCTTATGAGAAGTAGGCCAAGTGCCACTAGCACTTGTTAAATATGTAGTGTTAAATTTACTGCAGCCGGTTAGGCTGGAAGCTGACCCCAACAGTGTCGTGTGTAAGATTTTAAAATAAAAAAGGAGTCTTTGTTTATTTTTTATGCTACAAAAAATAGGCCAAGTTTCCAAAATTAAATTCCAGTAACCTTCAACAACAATTCTCCATTGATTTTGCAGACAAAGTAGTGGGTGTTTAAACAAATTTGAAGGTAATCAAATTTTCAAGGGAGGCCTTGGTAACTTTGGTTGCCGGGAAGCGTAACTTAATTTTACCACAACATCGATTAAACGCTCTAAGAATTAATTTGTGTAAGAAGTAATGCTATTACGAATTGATTGAGAGGAAATTTGATTATTTCCAGGTGAAATTCGGTTAAAGTTTTCTAAGTGTCTTGTTGTCTATGAAGCAGTTTAATTATGTTTTTTTTTCTTTGTTCTTGTGAAGGCTCTGTATTTTCTCTTAACATACGTCCCGTCCGTCGCCATATTGTTTTTTATTTTTACAATAAAAATAAAGGAGACGGGCGAAAGTTCATAGAAAGGTGGGCCTGACATTACAGCAACGATTACTGCGTTATTTTATTTAGACATTAATACTATTTCAAAAAAAAAAATCGATACTTCTTCTCCATGGGAGAAAAAAATTATAGGGTGTTATTAGTTTTTACAAAACTAACCTTGTTGCTTCCTAATAAGTTATTCTTACAAGCTCTCAGTGCTCTCACGTTATACGTTAAGAAAATAATTATTAGACTTTATTATAGACTAGAATTTACCAGAATGTATTTAAGGATATTAACACACTAGCGACCCGACCCGGCTTCGCCTGGGCCTATAGCGTTCCTCGATAAATGGACTATCCAACACAAAAAGATTTTTTGAATTCGAACTAGTAGATCCTGAGATTAACGCGTTCAACCAAACAAACAAACTAACAAACTCTTCAGCTTTATAATATTAGTATAGATTGAGGATTCAGACGCGCCGACCGGCCGACCAAACAGATGCTGGGACAGTCCCATACTGGGGCATTGGATACGCCTACATGCCACTGTGGCGTATACTTAATAATAGTTTTAATTGTTTTATTTTCCTGGTAGATGTAAGTGCTAACACTAGTTTCTAAGTTATGTATTGTACTAACCAAATGGACATTCGTCTGAAATAATAGAGTTATTATTATATTATTAAACAATAGCCAGGTGCAAACAACAGTGAGAAGAAGGCAGTGTACAAAATCGAACCCAGCTGAACTCATTATACAAGTGTCTTTATGAATTTCAAGTTTCTTGCTGGAATTGTGGTAACATTAAGATCATACCTATATATTAATAAGCCTTCATACAATGTCAATTATCCTTCTGTTGCTTATTTAAAGAGGTAATTTTTTAAGTAAGCCTGTTATTAATATTAAAACAACTTTCTTCAGTATAACTAAATATTTTATGGCTTCGGGTAGTCTTTTCAACTAATATATCTTTTTGAAATAAATGTGTTTATTTGATCATCAAGCCATCTAGTAAATCTTGCGTTGAATTTATTGAGAGGTAACATAGTGTATGGTAGATATAAGTACTTACCACTTAAGGCACAACTCATTGCTGTATAACTGAAAGAATGTCTTCATCTTCTATTTGATGTAAGGATTACGCTTTACGCCGCCAAGTAGCAATGTCGCAGTTGATTTAATGATGACCTTGATCACTCATCGTATTTTATTTCAAATTCCGGTAGTAAAGGCTGAGTCCAGTAGTCAAGATTATTATGTCCGTTGTAAGAAATGCGTGGGTCGTTCGTTAAAGTAATAATCGCCAGAATCCTTTATACGTAGCCAAAGTCGCAAAATAATACAAATCCAATAAACACAGTTTCAGTTCAGAGTCATACGAAGCGAATAGAATATTAGAATGATTTGTTTTGTTATCAACCGACTTAAAAAAAGAGGAGATTATCAATTCGTCTGTATTTTTTTTTTTTTTATGTTTGTTACCTGATTTCTTTGGACTGGGTGAACCGATTTTGATGTTTCTTTTTTTATTTGAAAGCTGTAGTGCTTCCCGTGTGGTCTCGTTCTGACAATGGCATCCATGAGAAAACCGTTTACCTAAGTCTTAAATTTGCATTAAATATGTGCGCGATTTGTTACGCGATTTCTCCGGCAAACGTAAACCGATTTTGAAAATCCTTTTTTTATGGATTGGGTATGCTTCAGGTGTAGTCCCATATAAATTTTATCAAAATTGATTCAGCACTTTTTAAAAAATCAACAAATAACCAAAAATTTTACATAGACGACGTTTTAGTTTCATCAATCTTTGTAGTAGTTAACTTTCAATCTCTTCTTAATAGATTTGGATGAGAAGGAGGTACTAAAAAGCGGAAAATAAAAAGCTTGTTACAAAAAAGACCACCGCCTTCAAAAAGTGAAAAATAACTTTAGCACAGAACACACATTGACTTTAGTTTCGGAAGTCGGTGGCAATACAAAACAACAAACAAAACAAAGCCACTGAATTTCGAAACTAAAGTCAATGTGTGTTCTGTGCCGATTGATTACCTTATTTAATTCGGCAACATTGTTCAAAAGTGAAAATGAAGGAAGTCAGTAATGTTTCGATTAAATAGTTAATTTCTTATCCCATGGCAAAACGGCATATTATCTCATGATTAAATATAAAAAATCTTTGAAAAGTATTAGTAAATATTTCATTAGTGTAACGTTAGGCCCAGATTCGCCCGCCTCCTTTAAATAGAACTACGCAATCCTTAAGTTTCTACAATAAATTACTACCCCAAAAACCAGCGTCATTCCAACGTGACAGTTTACTTCAACGTTTTCCATAGAGCGCCATTTCTATTTACATTCAGTGAACGCATAATTCGTGTCGCGTGAGAGAGGGATGGCATTGATAGATGTTAGCTTGGAGCACGACAATGACTGTTCGGGACAATGTCGGTGCCATTAGCGACATTGTGCGATTAGATCTTTAGAAATTATCTACAGCAGGTCACATAATTATAATCTATATAATGAAATATTATTAGTTACATAAGTGCAACATTTACAGCTCTGTCTGAAAACATTAATTCTGAATTAACCTTTCGTTTTTTTCTATAACAGCCATCAAATTCGAAGTCAAAACTTTTGTTTCAATTAAACCATTTACAGCCACTTTTGAATACCTACTTACTAAAATAAAAAAAAAATGATACCTATACGTCTTGGAACCAGCTAGTTGCTGGTTCCAAGACGTATAGGTCTCTATGGAAAAGAGCGAGCAAAAACGACGGGGTGTTATAAGTTTGACGTGTCTCTGTGTGTGTGGGTGTGTGTGTATGTGTGTGTGTGTGTGTGTGTTTATCTGTGGCATCGTAGCTCCTGAACGGATAAACCTATTTTGTTTTTTTTTTACCTTTTGACTGCCACAGTCAAAAGGTAAAAAAAAAATAAAAATATATGATAAACCAAAATGTGCCCAGCACGCCACGGTCACGACTGCATGACAAACTTCTATACGTAATTCCATAGAGTATGAAACTTAGCTGGGCACCAAGGGCGCATTTTTTCTTTTATAACGTGGCGGTCATGAAGGTAATCAAGTTTTTACAAAATCCTTGTAACGTGTAGTTCTAGGTACCTATTCTATCACATATCTGAAACTAGGTATGTTACGTAGCTTCGACTCCGACTCCGATAATTCGAAACTTAGTAGTAGTAGTAGTATGACGGGCTGTTGACCGCAACTCAACGTCTCAGCGCGTATTTTGCGTACAGATGGGAAGTAAAACCTTCGATCAGATCTTTTGATTGATATTACACCTCCGGTTTCGACTTCGGCTCCGACACTTTGAAGTCGGAGGTTTTAATCGGAGGTCGAAGTATATCGACCCCGGTCAACATGTACGAACATGTTTATGCATGTTCCGTGGGGAACCCCACTCCCAACGTGCTTTCTTTTCTGTCGTCGATTACGAGTACACGATTACTCTTACACTTGTTGTTACGCAATCTTGATTCACGATTCGCTTTGTTTTATGTGGCGTTTCAATTTTATATAGGAAATTTGCTACTTTTGGAGTTCATTCATTTGATTAAATTTACTAACTGTTATTGAAAATATGATTATTTTTATTTTCCACACCTATGTTATGTAGGATTTTTATTTTTTTAATTGAAATTAAGAGGCTGAGGAGACTGAGCAATGATTGTACCTACTATTTTATTTTATTAGGCCTGCCCTTTTTAACACATCACTCTTCTGCCACCGTCTACGACTCGGCCTCCGATTCCAACTCCGACAAACCAAATTTCAAAATTCAATAAAATCACATTCGTAACATCCCTATCTCAATTCAACAAACGAAACGAATTCAATCAGATTTCCACATAGATCTAGAAATACGTAATTGAAACATGCACGTACATTAACGTTGTTCCCCTAAATTAATGGATTACAATAGTTAGACGTTACTAAAGGGCTTCGGGACCTCAGACCTTGTAGTTCAGTTATGTAACGTAACAGTTGTTTATAATTACATAACTGATTTGATTTAATTTGGTAACTCTATTGACTATTATGAAGTGAAATTATTTGTTGAGACGTGGGTACAGCCAGTAACAAAAGTGGATTAACGCTGTTAATTTTACGTAATTAATTACATAGGTATATATACACGTAATAACACGATGCACTGCTTTTTAAAAACAGTTAATTTTATCTTGACATTAAAGTTAATATCAAAAATTCAATTAAACCATTTACAGGCACATAAGAATTGTTAATTAAGTAGTCGGTCAGTTAGTCAGAAAACTTGAAGCCTCGTTCTAAAACGTAGGTAAGTCTCAATGGAAATGAACGAGCAATAAACTCCACGGATATTTTTTTCTAACAAGTTTTTACAAAATTCTGGTTACATTATTCATGTTGCTTCTATGTGATAAAATATAAAAACAATATAATATAAATATGAGCTATGTCAGTTAAGTGATGTCCAATTCACAGCTGACAGCGCCTATGAAAGGAACGAAATGATTCACCACATACGCCAACATTAGTGAGACACTTGAGTGATTATCCATTCCGTATTTCGTTTTAATACTGTGGATTTAAAAATTTAAAGTGTTAGATGCGCCTAATACATAATAATACTAATATTCTGTTTTGTTTTTTGTTTATTTCATCTCAGACGGCATCTAGCATTTGTGAGGCGCAGCCTTATGTACTACCTATGTGTTAGGATCAAATTCAAATTCATTTATTGTTGATCTCTTTCATTATCTGCGAAATTCGAATTATAAAAATATATTTTGTGTGCGTTTTGAGAGAGGAGGGGTGCAATATGTCCAAAACAAAATGTTTTTTTTTTATATTTGTTTCGCAAGCAGGTTATTTAGACTTTTCTGACGGTAATATTGTGGGATGTTACCGGATTCGGACAATTATTTTGAATAATTTTTATATTGTAATTGTTACAAGTCCTTCTATTTAGTAGCGAATTTCAGCTACGTCTTGCAAAAAAAACAAATAGAAAAAAAAACATTTCTACTTTAAGACATTTCAAGGTTATCCATTAATTACCGGACACTCTCTATAAGTACTTAGTGAAACTAATAAAGTTAAACCATTTCATCTCTTAGGTTAGGCTCCACGTCTTACGGTTCAAACACTTCACCTCTCATAATGGGGTCCCTACTAACCAACGAACAAGAAAGTGAGTAATATAATATAGAACACCTACAAATGGTCCAGAGTCGAGCCCCGTAAGACCCCAGAGTCGCAAGAACTACGTCATTTTGAGAATAGATACAGATAATATAATACAAGATGGGGAATTATCACAAACAAGGATATTGGTAGGGTTTGGTAATTTGGTGTAATTGTTTTTATTGAGCATTAATAATATTAAATTATGACACCACAAGTTACAAAACCAATACCTATTTCATAAGGTTTTGGTTACATTTATATGCTAATTAGTATATCTGAATTTTATTTTTTAATTTAGTTTTTAGGATTTATTTGATAGTTTTAAAATATTCTTATGAAATAGTATTACCAGTATTTTAATTTTTTGTCGTATCGTCGTCCCCACCTTGAATATGATAATATGTTGCAGCAGCCAGTTCGTAGCTCGACCAGTGGTGCTATTCTCTAAATACCGTGCCCCCTTCTCATGGTAGCAGAAGTAACTGAGGGGTTTTAGTCGAGAAGAGTTCGATGATAACCCTCCGTTCTCCCAAAAAGGTGGTGGTGGTGGTGGTCTCCCCATAAAAAAGGCACGCGTACTTGCTTGCCTCTATGCTGAGTCTTTCTTCTGGTATCAGGACGTAGGAAAGGTGTTTTACTCACATACGTTCAAATGAAGGCTGGTAATTATTGTGTCTCGGAGACTGTTTAAAACTAAAGCATATATTATCAGTAAGCCGTAACTTCAGCCAGACGCTTTAAAGGTCGGAACCTAAAAGCGTCGCGGAAATAACAAATTTCCATTTTAAATCTCCTTAAATAGGACTCAATACTGAAGCTAGCGAGCTAACACACCTTAACGTCATACTCGTCTATCTTTCCGCAAAATTTCAGCCATATTAAAATGACATTGGTTTGGGGTCTCTAGGATCTTGGACCAAAACGCCTCACATTAGAGAGAAACTTGGTCGTAATAGCGTAAACTATTTCACCTACATAAAACTTACCCTTTAGTTATCTTACTACCTTGTTCGTTTGGTGGTCCCAACTGCTACTGCTGGGCATGAATGAGATCCTGGCTTTAAAGCGCTTCCCTGACCAAATAACCTTGACCATACATTTCCTCTTTGCCGCAGAATCGAAATTCGCACAATTTTTGGGGTATTTTGTTATAAAAAAGAGAAACGATCTTTTGAAATAAAATAAGAAGTAAATTATAAAGATTTTTAAATTACCTATCTATTAATGTAATCCTCAAATTAATAGCACGTTTAGCACAACAACTTTAGCAAAAGATACATGTTTTCAATTTTTTTGTAATTTTTTTTACAGGGAGATTTATGTACCATTAAAAAAAATAAGAACGTGGAATGTGATGATAGGATATTGAACATTAATAATATGATTTTAGATGTAGTTTAGTCTTAATTAATGAGTTAATAGCCCCTGAATAACGAAGAAAAACGCACTTTTGGATCGGGGTAGCGCCTTAAGTGCTTTCCGAGGTGAGTAGACCAGGTTACTTCGCAGTGTGCGGGTGGAATTTAGTCTTGAATGCAAAATTAAACGCAGAATAACGGCATTAAATATTTACTACTTTTAACAGAGTACATCGTAAAGTTGTATATCTGTGTAAAAATATATTTAAAAAGTTGTATGCGGACACGACTTTAAAGATGGTGGCGTAGAGAGAGTTGTTCGGCGCGTCGATGCCAGAGGGCGCTCCCGCGCTTCCGTTCCACGTCGCGTCGGTCACTGCGTTGCATGGAAAGCGTATGTCCCAAGCATGGCATACGCAAGTGCGTCAACACGAGGCATGGAGGGAACTCGGTCACTTCTCCACTTACCAACCGCAGCATGCCATATGATTTCAATTTCAAAATCGTTCCGTTTTTTCCACGCGCTTTTGCTGGATCCTATGTTCAGCCACCACCACCATCACCATTATTTCTGTATGAAAATAAACTTGTAATACTTTTTAAATACTGAAAAATAGTGTTTTTTTTTACAGGTATATCGTATTCACGTATCTAATAAAATGTAAAAATATCTTGTTATGTTTACTGTCGCATTCCTCTGAAACGGTTTTACGGATTTTAGTGATTTTTTTTACGTCGTAACGGTTTAACCGAATTATCCGAAATGAGCGGATCATTGCATCCGCACAACACAATTATGGCACAATTATGTTGCCGAATGTTGGTTCGGCGGCAGGGGTAAGTTCGGCAGGGGGCAAGCTCGGCAGGGGGCAAGCTCGGCAGGGGTCAAGTTCGGCAGGGCCAAGTTCGGCAGGGGGTAAGTTCGGCAGGGGGTAAGTTCTGCAGAGGGTAAGTTCGGCAGGAGGTAAGTTCGGCAAGAGGTAAGTTCGGCAGGGGGTAATTTCGGCAGGGGGTAAGGTCGGCAGGTAAATTACCTTTAGGAAGGGGCAACTAGATTCAAACTTTCTTATATGACGTTTAAAAGCCTTGCCTTTTAATGGTCTAACTTAAATAAATGATTTGACTTTTATGAAATTGCAAAACGCTGCCTTAAACTACGAATTTCTCATGTATCGTGTGTAGGAACGTGAGCAAACAAACAATAATCTAATATGCGCAAACACCGGTACCACAACCTGTAGGCTAGTGTACACCGTACAAATATTTGTACCGCGCGGAAATCGATTCCGGTGGCTGCGAAATAATGACAGGTCAAACTATGAGTGGGCGAGCCACGTAATACAGCTGAAGACTCCAATAACTGTAATGCTGGCACTTCACAAGGAACGCGAAAATTTGTGCAAATATTCGCGTTATTTGGATAATAAACAAAAAGACAACCGCCTTCAAAAAGTGAACAATAACTTTAGCACAGAACACACATTGACTTTAGTTTCGAATTTAGTGGCTTTGTTCTGTTTGTTGTTTTGTATTGCCACCGACTTCCGAAACTAAAGTCAATGTGTGTTCTGTGCTAAAGTTATTTTTCACTTTTTGAAGGCGGTTGTCTTTTTTGTAAAAAGCTTTTTATTTTCCGCTTTTTAGTACCTCCTTCTCATCCAAATCTATTAAGGTGAGTGTAGTTAACTACCACAAAGATTGATGAAACTAAAACGTCGTCTATGTAAAAATTTTGGGTATTTGTTGATTTTTCATTAAGTGCTGAATCAATTTCGATTAAATTTATATGGGACCACCCCTGAAGCATACACTATCCATAAAAAAAAAAGAATTTTCAAAATCGGTTTACGTTTGCCGGAGACTGATTCGGTTTTCTCATGGATGCCATTATCAGAACTGGACCAAATTAAAATGGGACCACACGGAAAGCCCTAACTTCCAAAAAAAAAAGAATTATCAAAATCGGTTCACCGAGTTCAAAGAAATCAGGTACCAAAACATAAAAAAAAAAGACGGGTTGCACTCCGGGAGTGCCGGCAGAAGTGAAAACAGTAGGCCCAGGCATACATTTTCTCCGCGCCGTAGAGAGGGGATAGCTGTCTACTCTCCATCCGTCTTACGCTTTTTCGATCAGGTCACGTGTCGTGACGCGAGTTTAAGATTTTATACCCATTACAGAAAAAGTGCTCAACGCCGCTAAAGAAGTTTTCACTTCAAAAAAAAAAATACAGATAAATTCACTTCATTTCAATAGGTATAGGGTATATTTGTGCCAGCATAAGACATCATTATCTGCCTAGCTTTCTCAACTATGTTGGGGTCGGCTTCCAGTCTGACCAGATGCAGCTGAATACCAGTGTTTTACATGGAGCGACTGCCTGTCCATCCTCCACCACCCAGTTACTGGGTAACACGATAGTTGGTAACGCACGCACACGCACGAAACGTTTTGGGAATACATTCATTGTGCGTACTGCTAAGGAGTGGAATTCCCTGCCTGAGTCTGTGTTTCCTTATATCTACAACCTGGGAGTCTTTTAAGTCAAGAGTGAATAGGTTACTTCTAGGCAAGCGTGCTCCATCTTAGACAGCATCATCGCTTCCCATCAGGTGAGATAGTGGTCAAATGTATGCCTATCAATAGATAAAAAAAAAAAAAAACGACTGCCAAAGATCTACGAATGACAGCCGGCTTTACGGGCTATATGAGACATGGAGGGAACTCAGTATGAAATGGTTGGTCTCCCATCCACAGACCGACCACGGCAAGCGTAGCGTACGGGTGTCACTTAGCCACGAGCTCCTGTAAGTGAATAACCCCATGCTCCATATTTCCAAGGCATAAGGTCTCTAAAAAACAAGTCAAGCTGCGCTTGCAACGGTAAGTTTATGGATGGGTTTTTCATTGGTTTTTGGTGGATTCATAACAAGACTCCTCCGTGCCTTGCTCCTGATTATCATTCGTAGATCTTTGGCAGTCGTTATGGGAAGTGCCAGTGCCAGTTTTACCTAGACGTATCAAGTTACCCAGTGCCTGGGTTATTGGAACCAGATAGGCAGTTGCTCTATGTAGTCTGCTGTATTCAGCTGCATACGGATAGACTTTAACCGGACCCCAACATAGTTGAGTTGAGTGATAATAGTGATAGTGAAGAATAATGATTGTCATACAAAATTAAGGCGACGATATACGTTGACGACCTTGAGCGACCAAAGAATCGTATGCGCTGCGTCCAAAACTCTCAAAGTTTAGTCGAAAAAATTTAATAAAAGATAGTATTCTTTAACTTAAAAAAAGGCGTATACTAAAAAAGATAGATAATAAAATTATCTGTAAGATATTAAAAGATTCGTTTAAATATTCCTGACAGATTTTGAGTGAAGTTGTGTCTGACGCGGACAAAACATTGATAATCATCAATGTTTTGTCCACGTCAGACACAACTTCACGATTTAATTAAGCTATTTAATACGAACTTAATCAAAAATATTCACATACTAAATGATTAAGAAAATATTCTAGTTTAACATATATTTTCAAATCATTTACACAACACATTTTAACGTGATTGTCAGTATAAAATCTGCAAAAGTCGCTTGCAAGCGCCTTAAGTAGGTACAGTGATACAGTAATATTAGTCAGATACAGTAATAGCCTTCGTTCTTTGTATTTAAGTGAAACCACAAATAAAATTCAGTAACTACTAACAAGCATATAAAACAATTAAATTCAGCTTCAAAAATTCAGTGAGACTTCACAAAGCAGGTTAAATTTCAGTAAAATGAGGTATTTCTACTGCAGGTATTTCACCCGTCATATTGTTCAGCAGAACAACATGCAACATGTGATTAAATATTTCTACTGGGTACACGAACCAACTTGGTTACTCTATACGTTGTTCATTAAATGTACTCCAACAATTCGCTGTTTTGGAAATAAAATAATCTTGACTGCACTTTTACTACTCTTGTACAGAATTTGGAACACTTTGAGCTTTAGGAAAAGTTTCTATTATACAGGGTGGACATGGCAATATCACAAATAAGGGTCATGATAAGATTTGGTAATTCGGTGTAATTGTTTTAATTGAGCATTAATATTAATATTTTATTTTTTTTATTAATAAAAAATTATGACGCCGCAAGTTGCCGCTTTCCTCACAAGTTAGAAAACCAATATTTCATATGGTATTTTATTTTGGTTACATTTCTATGCTCTTTAGTATATCTGAACATTTTTTTTTTAATTTCGTTTTTAGGATTTTGTTTATAGTTTCAAAATATTATCATGAACTAGTATTACCAATATTTTAATTGTTCCTCGTATCGTCGTCCCCACCTTGTATAGTTATGACCTACGTCTTTTTATGTAATTGAGTTGTATTTAATTGTTGGTGGTAAAAAAACTTGACAGCCAGCTATTATAAATCTGAAACACTAAATGCTTGCCAGGGACTAAGCTATAATTATCATCATCATGTCAACCTGTAGATGCCCACTGCTGTGTATAGGTCTCCCCCCCAGGGGGGTTCAGCCGTAATCGCCATGCTTGGCCGATGCATGTTGGCGATTGCAGTAGGGACTCAAAAGGAGGCTGTTGTCCATCCTCTGTTCAAGATCCCTCTGACGCTTTTTATGACACCCGGGGGTAGAAATGGGCCGGCATCATACGGCCTGCAATCACACCGACACTAATACTGTTCAAACTGAAATATAGCAACGGTGCGGTAGAGATAGATATGATAGTTTAGTAGTTCTCCTACCAAAGAGCTTTATTTGTATCATTATTTACAAACGGGTATAATGGAGACATCATCATCTGCCTAGCCTTTTCCCAACTTTGTTAGGGTCGGCTTCCTAACAGTACCAGTAATACCAGTGCATTACGTGGTCGACTGAAGACTGTAATCTGACCCGCACAACCCAGTTACTGGGCAACACGGCGGCACACATAAGCGGGTCTACTGTAGTAAAATTAAACATATTTCAAAAGCACAGTTTTAAAATAGTACTCAGTATTCATTGTATAATCTAAATATATAAAAGCAAAAGGTCACTCACTCACTCATCACGAAATATCGAAAACTGCTTGACATATAAAGATGAAAATTGGCAGGGAGGTAGTTTATATCCGCTAAGAACGGATTTTGAGACAGAGCCGGATTAAGGAGGTCTAATGGTTCTCGCAAGTTAACACCGGGAACGAAGTCGCGGGCAGCAGCTAGTAATATTAATAATAATAATAGCCTTTTATTCGGACAATAGATTTACAATTTTGCTTCTTACACTACTGCACTGTTATAAAAGGATATATATATTTTTTACAGTTCAAATTATTCGCGTATTTGGTGCCTCTTTACTTTCTGTGAGTCCGTTTGCCAGTTGGCAAAGGCCTCCTCCAACATACTCCATTCTGATCTTTCTCTGGCTACTCTACTCCATGTTATTCCTGCAACCTGCCTGTTTTAACTGTAAGGTTTTCATCGTTTTAAGTACATTGAGTGCTGCAACATGGATTTTTGATTTTCTGTGACTGATTTCGCAATTTTTCGCAATTTTTCCGCATTATGTTGGAGGGTTGTGGTCCATCCCCCACGAGAACCAGTCGGCTTTTGGAGAGGTTGTGTTATTTCTTTTGTTTGGTTTTCTAATTTGGTTGGATTTTCCGTTTGCCGGTTGTTAATTGCTATTGGTTTTTATGTGTGAGGATGTCAGTAAGAGAGTTTTATCGGGACCTCATCATCTCGAGCTAGTAACACTAGAACACCAATATTTGTAGGTAAGTTCTTTCCTCAATGAAAGTCACGCAAGGGTTCCTACCTGAGTCGCGTGATATTTTGGTAAATAATCTAGAACAGTATGTCTATTCTGTTACAATCTCCCTCGGTGAACACCTAGGTGAAGTGAGTCATCTGTCCCCGTGCTAGGGATTTACAAAGCACTACAATCGGATGACAGCTCACTACATTTAGGTGTTCACCGAGGGAGATTGTAACAGAATAGCACTCCTGTAGGTAAGTCTCTGGTGAGTCCCAGGCTCACCTATCTCACTGGCCTTGATTAAATATTTTATAGACAGTGGCTGCCAAGTTTTCAAACCGAAATCTCTTTGGAATATACAGTCCAGTACTGGTAGTCGACGGTTCCATCTAGTACTCGTGGTCTCATGGCACGTTTTGTACACCAAGTCAAAGCTTACTGGAATAAAGACAGTAAGAAGCCGTTTATACGGTCCTATGTTGTACAATATCTAACGGTAAATATTTTGAGATCACACGTCAATATCCAACTGTAATTACGACTAAAACAAATGCTGTGTAGAACTACATTGTGACTTTAAAATTTTACAGAAATAAAAATCATCAGGCAATCATCCGTTATTTTCGCATTATTAGGTGTGGCTTTTGTAACTTTAAATGGGTTGTTTAATTTCGAGGTATGGTCATGTCCAAGGGTTTAATTTCGAGGTATGGTCTGGTCCATTTTTTTTTTAATCGCCTATACTGTCCCACTGCTCGTCTACGGTCTCTCCCAAGTCCTTTCCAGGAAATTTTGTACAGCGCCACCTCAAACCAGCCTTTTTGGTACGCGTCCAGGTCATATCGCCACTTCTTTCTGAGCCATCTTCGGTGACGCCTCAAATAGATAATACAATCAGACTACACTTTAAAAAAGTTATGAGTTGTCATACATAACAAAAAATATACTCGTCGTCTTGATTACCTCCTCCTTTTCATACAGGGTGGAGTTTTGAGACGGGACAGTAAGGGAAGGTACCTTAACCGTTATAGGTAGTTACAGGAAAACCAGGAGACCACCAGGAGGTCTTAGAAGACCATTCATAACTTTCTGAGATATTGTGAATCTGCATTCACAGATTTTGGGAAAAATTTACAGTAGTGAAAAAAATGCAAAAATTCCAATATTATCTTTTATTATGCCCATCGATCTTATTTCATGTAGGGATCAAACAATTCTATGGGACCATGTAAGGTATGAGTACTAGAAATGACAAAATCGCTAAAAACATTTCCGATACATTTTGTACAGTTTGTTTGATCCCTTATAATTTCAAGTGCCGTCATATGCCGTTTCAAAAGATACAGTATTTTGGCAAGCGGACGGAAAGACAGACAGCGGAGCCAGTTTAGTAATACGATCCCGTTTAGTACCTTTTGTACACGGAACCGAAAAAACAAAACAATATCACCCCGTAAACCTAGGAAACGAACATAAATATACAAAATAGTACACTCACAAAACACTCAAGGAACTTCTCGAGTTACATTTCAAATATATGGCGCCTGTAATTTTGCTGGGATTACGTTGGCCGTTCATATCTTGTTTCTGTAATTTACACAGAGGATTTATAGCAAGGGGTTTATTAATGCTAGAAACACCTTTGCTTACTGTAATGTAATGTCCGTATTTAGCCTACATTTTGTGGTGTTGCACCGAACGCTTTATTTGCAAGGAACATTGCAGCATTTTTCTTTATTTTTGTCAAATAATTTCTATGGCATTAGCACGAAAAAAATACACAGCCCAATATAAAAGATTTGATTACAAACAATCTATGCTTTATAACATAAAGCGAATCATTAACTCACTGACTTAACACAAAATCTCGAAAACCAAAATAGTTAAATACAATAGAACTAGTAACTAGTAATAGTTTCCTTACAAAATTTCTGTCACAACGTACACGTACATTCTACTACGTACCACGCACGTACTGTGCGTATGTGTGTGTGGTGCGTACTTACGCAAGAGATGTTTTAACTCGATAAGGAAGAGATCATGCGGAGGACCAATGGCTTCATGTGCTTTCCGAACACTTTGCCCGACTCAACATGAAACTCAGCAGCATACAACTACTAGACCTCATCATCATCATCATCATATCAACCTTTAGACGCCCACTGGTAGGCATAGGCCAAGGGTTCAGCCGTAATCGCCATGTTTGGGCGATGCACGTTGGCGATCGCAGTAGGCGTTATGGTACTCAGAAGGACACTACTGCCCATCCTCTGGTGCCCGCCGGTTAAATCCGTACGTGTATGCTTGGCCAAGCATTGATTTAACCGGCGGGTACTATTCGGATCTGATCCGTTACTTTTCCACACACTTTCACGGGCATCAGTTATAATCGTGACTTTGTTATGAACAGTCGCTATGTCTGATCAGCTGTATATTGCTACAGCAAATCAGCAAAAACACAAATCGCAAAACAAATCGCAATCGCAAATTACAATTTGTGGTGGTTTAATTTGTCTTGAAGAACGGAAGCGTAGAAGAGTATGGGTGAAGTAATGGCTAAATAAACGACAGCGATATAGTCACATGAATATAATGAGGGTTTTGTCAATTCATGAACCTGTCGATTTGTTCAATTTTCTGAGGATGGACAAATGTGCTTTTGAATATCTACTTAAAACAGTAAAACCTTTAATCTGGAAAGAAAACACAGTTATGAGATATGCTGTTAGTCCACGAAAACGCCTTACAATAACGTTACGCACGCGCACACGTACAAGCAGAGCTCGGATTGTACCCGATCCGTACGTTTTGAGCACGGGCGACGGGCAGGCAATAAGCAGACATATCCGTGACTTTTATCGCCACACGCATACAATATGCCCGTCGGGTACCCGTATGGGCAGATCCGCCGGGTAAATCCATGCGTGTATGCTAGCTTAAGTCAAAGTCAAATCATTTATTTCAATTAGACCATTATAAGGCACTTTTGAACGTCAAATGAGAAAAAAATTGATTCTAGGTGCCCATTCCAAAAGGTAGTTTTGTATGGAGAAGAATGGGCAAGAAACTCCATACTTACTCTTTTAAAAACGATGTTAACAATGTTTGCATTTACAGGAATTATATAATTATACGTGAATACGATGTACCTTGCTTAAAAACACTAGGTATTTGAAAGTGTGTACAAAGTATCACAGATTAAGGAATGACAGACTAAGTTATATGTACACTGTGTATATACACAGTGTTCACATGTTATTACAAATGTTGAAACAGTAGACGACCACTCCTTATATAAACAAACAATGAATCAGTATGTGAGCCTGAGCAGTGCATAAAAAGGGTCAAATATATGTATGTACTTAGTTATACTAAGTATGAAATTAGGTATTTTAAATTAGCAATCGGTTCGATTTTGTCTAGACTGTCGATCGTCCTATGGAGCTAGACCAGCATGTTTCCAAGCATTCTTATCTTAAGTCGCCTTCTACGACACCCACGGGTAGAAATGGGGGGCCCGGCAACGGCTACTAGACTTATAAAGGTGAAATT
The DNA here is from genome assembly GCA_947361185.1 of Charanyca ferruginea. Lineage (NCBI taxonomy): Eukaryota > Metazoa > Arthropoda > Insecta > Lepidoptera > Noctuidae > Charanyca > Charanyca ferruginea. The sequence continues at coordinate 22,695,231 of OX376059.1, read as the reverse complement.
GGTCAGATTAGTAATTTATAAAGTAGGGACGCACCATATTCTTATATAAACCTGTTGTTTACGTCATACACCGGGCATCTCAGTTCTTATTTATACGTTTTTATTATTGTTTTTTCCTCAGAAGATGTTTATGCTAGTGCCGAGCTGGCGTTCATATTTTTGCGCTTTCCTTAGACAGTTATTATACTGTGAATAAACAAAGACTTTTAGAAATGTGAAGATTCTGTGAGAAATAACAAACTTAAGGCGCTAACAAGGGACTTTTGCAGATTTTAAACTGACAATCACGTCAAAATATGTAGTGTAAATGAATAAAAAAAAATATATGTTAAACTAGAACATTCTCTTAATCATTTAGTATATGAATATTTTTGATTAAGTTCATATTAAATATTAAATAGTCTGACACGGACAAAACATTGATAATCACACAAAATCTAGCAGGAATATTTAAACGAAACTTTTACTATCTTACAGATAATTGTATTATCTATCTTTTGGTATACGCCTTTTTTTAAGTTAAAGAATATACTATCTTTTATTTTATTTTTTCGACTAAACTTGAGAGTTTTGGACGCAGCGCATACTATTCTCTGGTCGCTCAAAGTCGCCGGCATATATCGTCGCCTTAAGCGGGGATTTTTCAACAAACTACAAAACACACGTAGACATCACTATACCCAGTCTTTTTATTCTCGTTTCCTTTGTTTATAGAGTGTTACAACAACATCATCTGCCTAGCTTTTTCCCAACTATCTTGTGGTCATCTTCCAGTCAAACAGGATGCAGCTGAATAGAAGTGTTTTACATGGAACGACTGCCTGTCTGACCTCCACAACGACCACAACCCAATTACTGGGTAACACAATACCCCTTGGTAAGACTGGTTGTCTGACTTTCTGGCTTCTGACTACCCATAACGGCTGTCAAAGATCTACAAATGATAGCTGGCACCAACGGCATTACGTGCTTTCGGCAGGGAGAGGTCTCGTTTCGAATCGGTTGGTCACCCATCCATGGGGCGACCGCGGCAAGAGTAGCTTAACCATGACCAATCTGACCAAACTAAGGGCCCCTCAAGAGCCAACAAGTGTAAGAACGAAGATGGGGTCGTGAGAAAGAGTAATGACTGTTTATAGGTATGATGACGGGTGTAGAAGACACGTAACAAAGTCGATAGATAAGGCGCAGTGGCTGAGCAATTGACTGTTGTGCTGCGTATCGCGGGTTCAATTTGCATGGCCTACAGATTGTTTGTCCGGGTTTGTATTGGCTTATGTTTAACGAACCTCCAGATCTACTAAATGATCACCAATAATAGTAAATAAAATAAAACGAAAAATAGTAAATGGTCACCAAAATGGTGTTTCCTAAACTATTGTAGAAATGTATGAGTTTGACTACAAAAAGCGATTTGATTCTGGCCTGGGGGTCACAGTTCTAACCTAACCTAACCATGTCGGATCCGCCCCAGGGGGGTCAAAAAGATTTTGGTTATTTTGCACACTAAGATTTGGTGACCATTTAGTACATTTGGTATAATTTAGTATATTTTTTTGGTAAGGGAGCTTAAGATCCTAAAGTATTTTTTGGTGATCATTATATTTATACCCGTTTGTATTGGGGATTGTTTGTGTATGTGAGTTTATAGGTATGTATGTTTAAACGCGACCACGATACTAGAGACATTCCTATTGTGGGGCAATGTTTTTTAAAAAAGAAAAAAGAATAGGTAGAGTAGAATTCTACCCATCATTGAAATCATTATTTTGTTTTGAACCATGCTTAGGAACTTTCGTGTTATGGTACCTAGAAGGTCAAAGTTTCAACTTTAGTTTACGGGAACAAATAAATGTTATACTTAACTGAACTGCAAATACCCTCACAACCACCTTAAATTTTAACTTAATTATATTTTTAGTTATTATAGTGGCTATAGGTATACACACACCGAAAATTGACAAATAATTTTAGCCACTATAATAACAAAAAATATAATTCAGTTAAAATTTAAGGTAGTCGTGAGGGTATTCGCAGTAGCCACTATAATTTGTCAATTTTCGGTATGTGTATACCTGTAGCCACTATAATAACTAAAAATATAATTAAGTTAAAATTTAAGGTGGTCGTGAGGGTATTTGTAGTTCAGTTAAGTATAACATTTATTTGTTCCCGTGTGTTCATTTGTTTGTTCGTGTTTGTTTTCGGTGTGTGTATACCTGTAGCCACTATAATGTATAATAACTAAAAATATAATTACAAGGTTCCGGTTTGCACCATTTGTGTACAGAACCCTAAAAAACAAAGAAAGATAAATTCTTCAAGTTCCGTTACCTGTTTGTTTTTGTGAGATTTGATTTATACAAGGTCGTGGCAGCTCTGAGCCGCGATGCGTACAAAAAATTTATATGAAACTAGCGACCCGACCCGACTTCGCATGGGCCTATAGCCTTCCTCGATAAATGGACTATTCAACACAAAAATATTTTTTCTATTCAAACCAGTAGATCCTGAGATTAGCGCGTTCAACCAAACAAACAAACAAACTCTTCAGCTTTATAATTTTAATATAGTATAGTATAGATGAAATAGGATAGCATGCTACGCATTCTATAGTTGCATCGTTTTAGCATATCAAACAGCGGTCATTCCCTTTCCCCTAATTATCTTTTCGTAGAAATCTTAACAAAAACGATTTATCGTTTTTCATTTGTGAAACATGTTGATGGGTACAATAGACATCGATTCAGGACGTGAACTAAATGATACATGATATTAATTCTGTAAATAGGCTGAAATAACACTTTTATTCGTTTTTGGGGTTCCGTACCTCAAAAGGAAAAAACGGAACCCTTATAGGATCACTTTGTTGTCCGTCTGTCTGTCTGTCTGACTGTCAAGACTCTTTATCTTGGGAACGTGTGGAGGTATCGAGTTGAAATTAAAACCATGTACTCAAGTCTACGGTCCCTTGATGCTATAAAAAAATCAACCCTTTATGTTAACGTGAAAAAAAGACGCGGCCGTTTATGTCGCAAAAAACGCATTTATAATATTAAGTAGATTAATGTATGGATAGTAGGTATGGATTAGTATAGAAGTATGGATATGTACCTACAAATATGTACGGTTTTTTTAATTAGATGGGGTATGATTTTTCCTAGCCTATTCTGAGAGGAATCACTGAAATAAACTCAAAGGTCTAATTTTGTTTTTAAATATATTCTATAAGGAAAGATCGCATTCAAATCTCTAATTAATCAAAAACGACTCTAATTACAACATAAATACATTTTAGAGAATATTTTAATATTAAAATTATATTTATTGTGACTCGATTTTGAACATTTTCTATTAATATAATTGACTGTCAGATCCTATATAAACTTAATAACCTTTGCTTGAATTTTTTAAATTAAGAATGTTAGAAAATATATATTGGTCAATGACCGCTTAAACGACACGAACGGTTACTTAAAACTTTCTAATTTTTCGACATATGATTCTGGGTATTTAAGCGCATTAATTTTTATATTTTCACACGTACCCCACGTACGTGTAGTAAAATAAACCGATGTGCCAAAAAATGTTAGTAAAAAGAAAAAAGTTTATGAAAAAAGTTTATTTAAAGCTTTTCAAAAAAGTTGCGGTAAACTAAAAAAAAAAAAGTAAACTAAAAGCTTTCGAAACATTTAAAAAATGTATCTTGCGGGTGGTAGAAAAATAACCGACGATATGTTTCCACGGCATCGTCTGCAGTGTAAAATTTTCACCCACGAAGCTGGTTTTTGCCATCTTGTATTAGTTCTACGTCAAAATATTAAGAGATCGTGAGTTACCCTGATAAGGCAGATTCAAATCCATATTTGCATAAATATGACCATATATATCTACACAGACGATAAAAAAAATCGGGGTCCCAAATTACAGGCACCATAAGTCTATTCTCACTTACAAGTGGGGCTGAAACAAGAAACCCATAAACATGCCAGATCCGTACAGAAATACGGCCTTCAGAGCTTAAGGTTTTTTAAAGTAAAAAGGTCCCTGATTGCCGAAGATATATTGGATCTTTCACAAACCCGAGAAGCCATTCACCTTGGATTTGATATTCTTATTACACTTGTGGGCTGAGATCCCAAAGTCATACTAACGTCATTAAAACATGGCTGGAAGGAGACGGATACGCTTTCATACAATCTTGGGCCTGGATGTAAAAAGATGAAATTGGTATCAATTGATAGCCGCTATTATTTTTAAACCATCACTGAAAATTTTGCGGATTTTGGCAATCTGAGATCTGAGTTAAAAGGAATTTAGTAAAAGTGAGGTTATATATCAATCTGCTGCTGATTTTTGAAGAGCGGTTGTCATTTTGTTATTTATATAGAATGTTAATTATATTTCTAGAGTGGGAGAACGTTACGGTTTTCTATTCATCTTCTATTATAATTAGAATGTCATCTAGCAATTGTGCAGGTGGTGCTATATTATCTTGCCTAGCCTATCCTCCTATCCTATTTTATCTATTGACATTACATGGGCGCAGCAGCCCGCAGTCCGTTTGCCTACGGTGCAGTAGCAATAATATTTTAGAATTGCTTCCCTACCCTACCTTATTTATTCTGTAAGTGTTATGGAAAGAAAACCTCGTGAAGATTGCAAGCCAGCATGGTAGACGCTGGTGAGCTAAAAAACAGGAAGTAAGTAATACTTACAGATTGTGGTGCACGCCATCGACGAATCACTGCTAATATCATTTCGTCATCTAAAACTGCATGACCTAATGTATTACATCGACTAGTCCCTATACCACATTTAACACAACGATCAATGGTCTCAATATTAAATCGGTATACCGCGAGATATAAGCTAGATCAGATCATCAGAAGTCTGTAAATCACAAAAATCAGGGGTCGAGGAAAATCAATAAAACTTGGGAGGAAACACACACTAAACGATACGAAACGAGTGAGTCGTGTCACTGTTTGTTAGTGTCACGGAATGCGAATGTCATGTCAGCACAGACTAAAAATGCAATAATCGATTAACAAACATGAATCGATTTTATGATTTTATTTTTCTATAGTAAATAGATATTCAATTTATTTAAACCATAATAATAGGTACGTTAATTCTAATAGATTTAATTATTGTGATTGAATTATACAGCTGGTAAAAGCATTTTTTTTAAATAATATGAACTCTGTCACGTTAATCGATTATAATTTAATCGATATTTTATTTCATTCGTCACATTAACTTAATTTTTGGATTTCTCGTTTCCCTGATTGTAGATAGAGCTGATTTTTCAGATTTTGGAATAGAAAAATATACCCCTTTTTTTAACTATACCTCATCTTATTACATTTTGGTCCGTCTCCTTTGAAAAATAGATATAAAAATGTATGGTGTTAGTGGCTAAGTAAAAGCCGAACGGATCAATCGGTCTCGATGAAGACTAATAATAATAATAATACGGTTGACATTTGTCGGGCATGTCACCGGCCGGGTGAATCAATCCGTCATATTATCTCTGGATGTTCTCGTCTTGCTAACGAAGAGTACTTGCACAGGCACAACCTTGTGGCCAGGATTATCCATCAGCAACTTGCTCTGAATTACAACCTCGTGGAATCAGAAGTTCCATACTACAGGTATGTGCCCGATCCAGTTCTTGAAAATGGCAATGTCACATTGTACTGGGATCGATCCATCATCACTGACAGGACTATTGTAGCCAATAAGCCTGATATAGTGGTGGTGGATCGATTGGAGAGGCGCGCAATGATTATTGACATAGCTGTTCCTCATGACGAGAACCTCATGAAGGCCGAGAAAGACAAGCAGATAAAGTATCTTGACTTGGCCCATGAGGTTGTCGACATGTGGAATGTGGACTCAGCGATCATTGTGCCGATAATTGTTACAGCCAATGGCTTAATTGCCAAGAGCCTCGACCAACATCTAAGGAGGCTCTCGTTAGACGGCTGGATCAAGGGCTTGATTCAGAAGGCAGTACTTCTGGACACGGCCCGCATTGTCAGGAGGTTCCTCTCTCTGGAGCCCTGACCGCCGGTAGCTTGGACCCTGTTCCCGATACCGGTGAGGTACTATTTTTTTATATTTTTAAATGTTTTTGTTTTTATATGAATATTTAAAAATGTAATTTAATATGTATATAAAATAAATGAATGTGAATAATAATAATAATTGATTTAATTCAGATTACAAAATCCATATATGGTTAGTAGAAGTCTTAACCTAATGTTAGTAAAACGACACTTTATACAAAACTAGCGACTTGACCCGGCTTCGCATGGGCCTATGGCCTTCCACGATGAATATAGGTAGACTATCCAACACAAAAATAACTTTTCAATTCGAACCGGTAGATCATGAGATTAGCGCGTTCAACCAAACAAACAAATGAACAAACTCTTCAGTTTTATAATATTATAAGTATATAAGTATAGATGGAAACGACTGACACCTACATGTGCAGCCGTATTCAGTGCGTCAGCATAGGGCTGTCCCACCTATCACACAAAACACTCAAGATGCTGTGGGAGCTAGCACGCAATCTACCGAGAACAGAAGCGCACTGTTTCCGTATGATGGCATGAAAACCATCCACCCTGGCTTCGGTGAACATCCCGGAAGCGCTACAAAAGCGTGGTAGACCCAACCGCATCCTAAATACTTTGTTGTACTGGACACGCAGGGCGTTGTATGCCCTCGGCGTATACCTGACCCACAGACTGCACGTGTAAAAAGACTGGCAGTTGCCATTGCCCTGCGTTCTCTCTTAATGTCTAGGTCATCATTCAGTAGGTCGATTCTGTCAAATTCAAACAACAACTGCATCTCACATCGCTATTCACTCTCACTTCGCATAAGGCTCAAAATGACCTTGATATATTTGACACTTTGAATCGGGTTCAAGTGCGAAGTGACGGAAAAATTACCTTACAGAATGCCACTTCTTACGTCATCTCATACCTTTATCTGTAAAAATCTCCCTGTCAATTTAGTTCAACTCGCTGACACGCTCGCAAGGGTGGCGCTAGTGTAAATTCGAATTATCAACCGAGTTTTTAGAATGCCAATCAAGAAACTCACAGCGGATTCAGATTCGAAGTTTAGAAAGAGGTCTTACAGAATCACACCTCAGGTCATGAGTGACCCAGTGACCCAGGTACTTCAATTTTGTTACTCTGGGTAACGGAGTGTGATTTACGGTTACGTCTAGCACGTTTGTGTAACATTTGGTGCCTGCCTTGAATACCAATAATTCTCATTGTTTTGCGTTGTACCTTTTTTATATTGTTATAGGCTTGCGTTTGGCCGCAACTCACCTGATCTTAAGTGATGATGCGGCCTAAGGTGGAGCACGCTTCCTAGGATAAACCGGTTCACTCGTGCCTTGAAAATACCCAGATTATAATATGTACCTGTGTCCGTATGGTGTCGGACGTAAAGAATGGCACCATCCCATATCTTCCCGTGGGTGTCGTAAGAGGCGACTAAGGGACTCACCAGAGAATGGCAACAGCGTTCTCTGTGCCTTTGTAACAACTATACTGCGATCGCCAACCCGCCTGCCAAGCGTGGCGAATATGGCAAAACCTCCCTTTTGGGGGAGGCCTATATCCAGCAGTGGACGTATTTCGGCTGAAGTGTGCAAAAAAATGCTTAATCGGTGACTAAGCTACGCTTGTCGCGGTCTGCCCGTGTATGGGTGATCATATATTTCATACTTTAACAGTCATTATAGGTAGGTCAGAAGCTAAAAAACCTGACAACCAGTCTTACCATGGGATACCCAGCAACCGAGTTGTGGAGGTCAGATGGGCAGTCGCGCCATGTAAAACACTGGTATTCAGCTACATTCGGTTAGACTGGAAGTCCACTCCAACATAGTTGGGAAAAGGCTAATCAGATGGTGAAGATAGGGAAATGTGTAGTGACAACGAATGCCTACTTGATTAAATCAATGCTGGACCATTTTCAACCGACTTTAAAAAGAAGTAGGTTCTCAATTCAACTGTATGTCGCGATTTCTCCGGCAAATGTGAGTCGATTCTCCGGCAAATGTGAATTTGAAAATTCTTTTTGTAATGGATAGGGTATGCCTCAGGGGTGGTCCCAAATAAATTTTATCGAAATTTATTGAACACTTTTTGAAAAATGAATTAAAATAAAAAAAAATCTACATAGACGACATTGTAATAGTTTATTCAATCTTTGGAGTACCTCTGTTTTAACTGTGTTGCTGGTTCTTTATGGATTTGGATGATAAGAAGGACGTACTAAAAAGTGATAAATAAAAAGATTTTTAACAAAAAAAACAACCGCCTTCAAAATCAAAAGCCACTGACATCCATCACTTTTTAGATTTTGAAGGCGGTTGTCTTTTTTGTAAAAATGCTTTTTTCCAGGTATCAGTTACAAAATGTATCTTTTATAAATTGACGTCCAAGTGGGACGGCTCAATTTTATGCATTTTTTTTTATTTGGATCGGAGCTTTATAACGACAAACTTACGTTACACTCATGTGAAGTATCTAGCAGTAAAGAATAATGGTTTATATACAGTTATATTTCTGATAATTTATTAATTAGCCAGAAAGTTGTACCTGACTATTGTGTTGCGGCTGTGTTGTTGAATACCTATAACGACTGTCAAAGATTTACGAATGACAACTGGGACTAAGCGCTTTACGTGCTTCCCGAGACACGGAGAGGTCTCGATATGAAATGTGTGGCACCCATCCACGGACCAGCCGCGGCAAGCGTAGTTTAACCATCATGATCAGTCGAGAGCTGCTATTCACCTATATTCATCAATCTTTTATCAAATTTCAGCCAATCTTAAATGACGTAGTCTTGGTGACTCCGGTATCTTAGACCATTGATGTTCATAAATAGTAATAATAAGAGATAAAATTAGACTAGACTGATCAGTATAATGGTACATTAAATTTTTCTTATTTTCTAACGTTTTACCACAATATGTTACATTGAATGTTTCGCATTTTCCAACGGTTTACCACAATATGTGAGGCAAGAAATTGGAAAGTAATTCAATTACGTTCCTTCGTAGTCTAATATTATATCTTTTTTGCGTGTAGGCGATATTTGTTTGTGTCTGAAAAATACAGTGTGAAAAAGATTTACCACGAAGCCATTAACTACGAATGCTGACCATCAAACTAAATGAAATTAGGCAAAAAATTATCACTGCCATACGACTTCTATTTTAGGTGTGGAAAATCACTGTTTTTGGTAGCGCGCCGTATTATCACATTAGCTTTTTACCGTCCACTAAGTCACCCCCAGTGAGCGTCATAACCAACCCGGTCTTGGGCAGCCCGCATCCATCCGCTGCCAGCCACCTTCTTCAAATCGTTGGTCCATCGTGCCGCAGGGCGTCCCACACTACGCTTGCCCAAACGCGGTCTCCACTCTAAAACTTGTCTGCTCCACCTACCGTCTGTCCGTCGACGGACATGGCTGGCTCACTTCCACTTTAGCTTGCTGATTCTACACGCAATGTCGGTGACTTTACTCTGAAGATTGACTTCATTGCGAAAGTTATCCACCAGAGAAACCCCGTGTATCGCTATCTTCATAGCACGCTGAGCAATCTTGACCTGTTTTTTTTCTTTTTCATGACATGAAAAGGTATTGTGCTGTCAGCGCCCTCTTTATAAATCAAATCAAATCATTTATGTATTTGCCAACATGGGTCATCATCATCATCATGCTAAACTTTAGGCGCCACCTGCTGAGCATAGGTCTAGGACACCCACGAGTAGAAATGGGGTGGTGCTATTCGCGGCCGGCATCACATGGCTGGCCAACATGGGTAAGGGATGAAGATGTTATTATTACGTGTATTATAAAAGTAGTCTTCTTATTATTATGCTGAATTAGTAATTAAACTCGATGGAAGTTTTCAACATGGAATAAGTGCACTAATATTCAAAATAGCGTACTAGAAAAAAAAACAACCATTATAATTCGGAAATTAAATTAGTTGACGGGCAACATACTAACCACAAGCTTAGATAACTCTTATAATAATCTACAAAATTTCCTCGAACTTAACTACCTATTGATCTAAATATGACTAGAATAGTTTTGTAACACACTGTCGGCAAAGTCTCAAAAATATATGGTATATATAAATATTAATGGTTAATTTTAATGGTTAACATAATAAACAATAATACATTTATACTATTAGTATGGATTAAGTCGACACGTGCAAACTTGCTACGGCGTAGCTTTATGACGTCACCGCTACGCAAAGCGCTACGCTTTCGTAGCAGGTAATCAACCGTAAGACGCCAAACGTATCGCGTAGATTACATTTTTGATTGATTACTATGTTTATTTAATATTACCTACACTAGGACGAGTATTCGGTTTTAAATAATTATAACGTTTATTCAAATCACTGAATAATATTTAAACCAATATAAAATTACAAGCTGACCCGACAAATGTTGTTTTGCCATGTAAATTTGAAAACAATCTCTTACTTCGTGAAGACATACATTTAGCTATGAATCTAGGATTAAAACGCATTTGCAAGGGTTCTGGCAGATGTATATAGGCATCAGTGACCACTGATTATCAGGTAGACCTTAGAGAAAAAAAACATGTCAAATGACAAAGAGTTAGATAAAGACTCTTCTTAGGAAGAAGAAGAGGAAAAGAAGGGTCAGGTAAGGCAGGACACTGACTGAATATTTAACTAATCGATCGATATTCGGATTTCTTCGCACACATTTTAAACAAAACCAAAACAATAAACTAACAGCATTTTTAGCGCCGCGTATCACTTTCGCAGGGCTTTTAACAAATTTGTAAATACGCCGCAGGGGTGCGCCTCTAAACAAACAGGCGGTTAGTGACAACCCTAGCTGCGGCTCATTAGTCCACCATCGATGTTTGCCGAGTCCAAATTACTGGGAATATTATACGGAATGTAATGGGGACGCCTCCCTGTAGGGTTCGACTGTTAGCGGGGAAGATAGAGAAGAATACTTGGCTAGAATAAATGGTCTGGCTTTTGTTTAAATATTAACCTACTAGAATCAAAGTAACAGAGTCGACTCATAATAAAAAATCCAAAACCATTTGTTTCTCTAACAATTAAAGAATTAAGAATTAAATAATTTATTAAGCACAAGTTTACAGAATTAGTAAGCACAAAATAAATCTAAAAAAACAAAGATTGCCTTATAATGAAGAGTTTGTGTTGTGTGCAATGGGAGTAGCCCTAGACCCCACACTAGGATACCCTGTGTCGTGGGGTCTAGTATACTCGTAGTTGGTGAGACATAAAGTGCACATAGTGGTTTTCAGTTGGGTTTTGATTAGCTAACATAATAATACTAAGCAAAGGTGTCGCAACTTAAGTAGTTACTAATTCAAACTTAACTTAGGTATAAGATTAAAAGCTGTAAGTATGTGTGTGTGGATGTTTGATATGTGTATGAGTTATTATGATTGTGTTATAATGTGTGTGATGTGGGTGAATGTAAAGTGATATGATTCTATGACTGTAAGGGTGTGTTTGCGTATGTTTATGTGTAGGATGTGTTGTGTGTGGGTGAGTTAATGCAGGGGATTTATATCAAGGGAATCAGGAGAGCTTCAGTCTTGACATAGTCCAGAGCTGATAGCCACTTTATATATACAATATTTACAAGAGCAGCTTACTGATTGGAGTATATCTTTAATAATAATAATAAATAATAGCCGCTCGTTAGGCGGCTGGATCAAGGGCTTGATTCAGAAGGCAGTACTTCTGGACGCGGCCCGCATTGTCAGGAGGTTTCTCTCTCTGGAGCCCTGACCGCCGGTAGCTTGGACCCTGTTTCCGGTACCGGTGGGCTACTATTTTTTATATTTTGAAATGTTTTTATTTATTATTAATATTTAAAAATGTAATTTATAGGTAAACATGATTAATAAGTGGTGAAATAATAATAATACATTATTTATTTCAGACATAAAGGTAGTCCACTTTATTAGTAACAATTTAACTTATAAATTATGTTAGTAGATAATTGAAAATTAAAAGTAGTAAGATTCATTGAGGGGTCGATCGGATATCCTACTATGAGGTTATTCAATCAACACCCGAACGAAAGCTTTCATAATGGGAAAGTCGAATTTCTCCGCAATAACCTGTAAGATACTGTTAGAGCTGTCGCGTAACCTGCTGAGTAATGAAGCAGTTTTTTTACGAATGATGGCGTGGAAGCCATCAACTCTTGCTTCCGCAAACATATTCGAAGCACTGCAGTAACGTGGCAGCCCCAACAACATCCTAAAGCCATTATTGTATTGGACTCGCAAGGCACTGATCGATCTCTGAGTATATGTGGTAAACAAACTGCTCGTGTAAAATGTTTAGAAGTATGTTTTGAACAGGGTGATTTTAACCTGTAAACTGCAACGAGCAAATCTGCGTGCCAGCATATTATTTCTAACGCCAGTGCCCTGCGCTCCCTTTCAATGTCCATTTGATCGTCAAGGCTTTCTGTAAGATAGTGTCCTAGATACTTAAAATGATACACTCGTCTGAGCTCTACTCTATTGAGACGAATTAAAGGTACACTGGATGGACATTTACAAAAAGCCTTGAAAACCAAAAGCTCGCATTAACTTTAAGCAAGTATTGCCTGTGTTGGGAGACTCCGCTCTTCCATGGCGATATTCTTAGATACACATACAATATTTCTGTGACTGTGTGAGTATGTATGTGTGAGTGTATGTTTGTGAGTGCGTGAGTAATAATAATAATATGTGGGAACATTTCACACATGGCCACCTGACCCCAAACTAGGGAGACCCTGTACTATGGGTGTCAGACAGCTGATATACATACACAAATACATTTTAAATACATACATATATAGATAAACAACACCCAGACACAAGGAAAACACGAGTGCTCTTTACACAAACTATTACCCTGGGCGGAAATCGAACCCGCAACACGTTGCGCAGCAGTCGATCGCTCAGCCACTGCGCCAACCGTGTTGTCAAGTAGGTTTGTATGTATAAAGGGGATTATTCAGACGAATGTGAAAATCTGTTATTTTATAGCCTTTTTCAATAGTTACAAAGTCTATTACTTTTTAACCGCCGACGAAAAAACGACGGGGTGTTATAAGTTTGTTACCCAAAAACATATAGTGAAAAAACTTACAAAACATTTAATATGTCGCCGATAAACGACTGAAGATTTTAAGGATCGTGTGTATCTGATAAAAAATAGTCAGCTGCATAGAAGTTGCGGGAAATGTAATATCGGTCGGGTAAATAAACATGAAATTTTGCTGTCTGCTGTCTCCGTTCCTTATTACATGGCGTGACTGTCCATCTGACTTCGACAATCTAGAAGATTGGTGTTTTACATGCTTTCTGAAATAACAAGTGTGATTAGATTATAGGCCATTTTCTTTTAGCAATTTCCAATCCAGAAAAAAACAAAAAAAAAACAAAAAACACGAAAAAAAAAAAAAAAACGATAAATAAAAAAACGATTTATTCCAGTTAGCTGCTACGCCGTAGCAAGCGTAGTATTGACATCAGCTACGACGTAGCAATCTTTTAGATCACGTAACGAAAATCGCTAGATTTCTTATACAGTTATGCCTTGATCCGATACAAAGTTCTCGGGTAACAAACACACATTTTGTTTCCATCGGAAACAAGGTATGAAAGTTTGTTTGAAGACTCTGTGATCTTATTCTAGTACAGTCACACGCATAAATAAGTTTTTTTTTGCATAATGAGGTTTAGGTGCTACTCTCTCAAGGTTGTGGGATCAATACCGGCCAGTAACAATGTGGCTTTTTATATTCATAACTAGCTGACCCGACAGACGTTGTCCTGTCAATTGATTACGGCTTAAACTAAGGTTTAAGCCGTGACTTCACTTGGACTTCAAAAAATATTTCAAGACCAAAATTATAGAAATCGGTCCACCCGTTCTCGAGTTTTAGCGAGACTAACGAACAACAATTCATTTTTATAATATAGATATGTGCCTTGTAGGTTTATAATATGTATTAGACATCACTGATATCGTAAGGGAATCTTTGTCCGCGTGAAGGTCGATTATCGCGGATGTAGACGAAGTCGTGGATTAAAAAGTAGCCTATGTAATCCAGGGTTCAAGCAATTCTCATTTCGTCAAAGTCAAATATTTTCTCTCTATAATGTTAGTTTAAATAAATAGAAAACCTACTTCTGCAGATAATAATTATGTTATAAGGTGTAATATACATAGAATTTTCAAAACCACACTACCTTTTATAGAATACATAGTTCTTTCTTAGTATAGGTGCGAACGTTATTAAAAAAAAACGCTTTTTATTTCAGCGTAGATGTAACATATGTATGCTTGTAACTGTACGTAGAAATTTGAGCTGCAAACCTGTGTTTGCAGCTCAAATTTCTGATATACCTGTGTATCCGATAGTAAAGGATTTGTATCATTTAGGGTTTGTGGTGTACTCACACATAGAATTTGATATGTTTGTGGAATGGTTATGTCAGCAGTCAGCATGATAAATATTGATAAATAGTTCAATAATATAAATGTATGATTTATGATCGTTGCTTGTTTTTGACGATTTGAGAAGGTTTGTGGTATATTCAGAAGACGGGTGTCTTATCGAAAGGGTCCAACCTGAACTGAATTGCTCTCGTCCATGCGTCTGTCCTTCTGTCTGTCGCTCTGTCACGGGGGGTCTATCTTAAAAACCGTAATTTAAAAATATGATGAAGTTAAAAATGATAGGGGTTCACCATACAAGTTACCTATGGTGTCTTTTTGGCGTTCGTTACTCGATCTTAATATTGTACGGTGGTACGGAAGTTTTCATTTGCGATTCCAACTGGAACATGAATGGTTTCTTTAATAATAATAATAATAAAATATTTATTTCCTTAAAACATGGTATACAATGGTGTTAAGTACAAATTTAGATGGCACAAACATGTTTAGCTAGGATAAAACATAGCATGCAAAATTATAAGTAAGGTGAAGAAGGCATCAACCATCAACATTTTTTATCTAAAAATTCTATTAAACTATAAAAACTACATTCAAGTAACCATTTATAAAACTTAATTTTAAATAACCTAGTATTTAATGTTTTGAATCCATTATTAATTACTTTTACTTTGTTTCAGGTTACTTCCCCTTGCCCGCAATATACTGCCTGTGCTGGCTCTGTCTCGACGTGCTACTCTGTACCGCGTCCATCATGCATCTATGCACCATTAGTGTCGACAGGTTTGTAAATTACTGTAATTAACGTTAATTAATTAATCTACAACGTGTAATTGTTATAATGTTGTTAAGTACCTCTGTGGCTTTTAGAATAATTAATTTAATTACTTTGCAGAGTGTTAAATTTTGATAAATTATGATGAAGTGTACATAGGTTTTCATTTTAAGTCTTGCTTTATAAATAGATTTTATTAGCCGTTCCGTCGGTAGCTGGGCGGTGCGGGAGGGGTGACAGTTGTCAGAAATTGACGTGTCAGTGTGCTCTTGCGTCACGTCAACACGGAGTGTGTTGACGTGATGCAAGACGCACCACGCATCTGCCTCAGGAACGGTCTCACTTTATCGGTCGGGCTATAATAAAAAGCATTAAAAAACTAGTCATTTCAACTTAGTGGCAAATTAATTGCCACTAATTGCTGACTAGATTTTTAAATTATTGACAAAAATGTAGGTAAATAGAGGCGCTATTGTCAGATTGAGTCTGAGATAAGAACACAAAAGTTGCTAAAACTTAATAGAATTGCTTCAATGTTTTAAACAATGTTGCACTTCAAACAATCTTTGACGTTTATTTTGGTTCTTTTACCTCTGGTTCTTTTTAGTATTTTTTTTAAATAATTGGGTATAAGATTTCGTTTACGTTTTGCCAGCTCATAAAAAGTATGTCAATTGATTGATGGTGTCAATTTAAGTACCCAATAACTTTATTTAAAAGTCACTTGCCAATTAAAACAAAATCAGACTTTGTAACCTAAAATCGGACTTCTAGCCCCCTACGAAAACAGAGGGGTAATATAAGTTTAACATGTGTATCTGCCTGTAGCGTCATAGCTACCAAACAGCTGAATCAATTTGGATTATGTTTCTTTTGTCTGAAAGACGACTGATCGAAAAAGTTGTTAACTAAAATCTGTTCAGCTGTTTAAAGATAATTAGCTCTTTTCTAGTTGATTAATGAATGTGAGCATCTTCCACAAATCTGATCGAGATAAATTATGGTCGGGATTTTTATTTAATTAAGGGCCTATGCACACTATGTTTTTTAAACGCGCCGTCGACGCGCGTTTGAGGAACGTGCTTCGTTAATTTATTAAAATAATAAATATATACCTACTTAATAATAATTATAACAGCAGTGGGACAATAATAGGTTGTTATTGTTATTTTTAAGTAGGTGTATCTTTATCACTTTAGTAAATTAACGAAGCACATTCCTAAAACGAGCGTTGACGGCGCGTTTCAAAAACCCGGTGTGCATAGGCCCTAAAAGTGTACCTATGCTGTCCCACTACTGGGTAATGGCCTCCCCCAAGTCTTTCCAGGAAATTTCGTCCAGTGCCACCTCGAACCAGCCCTCACTCTGCATGCGACTGACGAGGGACAGTTTAGGCTAATAAAAAAAAGTACATAATTATCTTGTTCATTATCAATAAATGTTATCTTATAAATAAAAATAACAGTTTGACAGCTTTTGTATAGAAATATATATAACTGCCATATTTATTGATCAGATAAAATTTATTGCAACATCAGCCCTTAATAAAATTGCTCCTGGAAGAAGACAGTTCAAACATTATGTTTTGTTTCTACAGATACCTCTCTCTCCGGTATCCAATGAGGTTCGGGCGAAATAAAACGAGGAAGAGAGTGACAGTGAAGATAGCTTTCGTCTGGATTCTGTCATCAGCTATGAGTCTTCCATTGGTTCTAAAGTATTCTAAGGTAAGGTTTATAATAAAACTATGTTTTTTTTTTCAGCCTGCATTTTCCCACTGCAGGACAAAGGCCTCTCTCCTCTCCTTCCACTTTTCTCTGTAAAGTGCTATTTCAGACCAGTCTTTGTCAAATGAGTCTAGATCATCCCGCCATCTCCGCCTGGGCCTGCCGCGATATCACTTGTCATGTAAAGGGACCCATTGGGTCACGCGATTGGCCCAATTATCGTCAGACAACTATGATTATAAATTAGTTATTAAGTGAATATTAATGCGCCTTTCGCCAACCCATCCTGTGCAAGCGTGGTGATTTATGCTCGTGCCTTCTCTTGAGAAGAGAGAAGCAAGACCATAATTTTATTATATTATTAATTTTATTATTATTTTCGTGACGTGATATTTTTTCTCGGCACTTTAGCTGGATTCAGCTACATTTACGGGCTGAAGCCAAGTAAATGCAGCGTGTGGTGTGTATTATATATAGGGCGTGTTGTTTTGGGGACCAATTTCATGTTTCTCTAATTGCAGGAACTTTCTGACAATGCGACATGTATATTTTTTTTTTTTTTTATAGGCCTTATACTTAAAGACAAACTACAACATATTTTAATTGACGAAGTCGATCTTCAGTTTTATTTGTATTTTTGCAATTGACTTCCGCAGTCTGTTAGTAAAATCATTACAATACAAAATTAAAAATATTGGACGTTTTTAAAATTATACGTAATTATCGACAGTGACATTGGAGACATAACTGGCATACACTATTGTTGTACAACATATCTACGGTTGGCAGCCAATTGGCAATGTGACAACTACATCGTAAAAGAATTGTATTTATGCCAGATGGGATATAAACATTTGGCACATACTACCGGACGGTTGGTCTATTTCTTCTTTTCTTTTTTTATTAAAAGCGTTGCCCCACAGTAAGGACATATTAAGTCACTTACATTTACCACGGGGTGTCTGGGCCAGAATAGCACCTACCCATTTTATCCCGTGGAGGTCCTAGAAGTCGACTAAGAGAAAATCCAGAAGTCGGGCAGCAGCGATTTCCGCGTACTTAACCACCTTACTGCGATCCCCAAGACGCCTGCCAAGCGTGGGGATTATGGCAACCCTCGCCTACAGGGGAGGCCTTTGTTCAGTAGTGGACGTCTTCCGGCAGATGATGATAAACTCACATACACAAACAACCAGACCAGGAACAATTACCTTACAGAATCATGTAAAACCTCATTCTAAACTTCGAATCTGAATCCACTGTGAGTTTCTTGATTGGCTTCTAAAAACTCGGTTGATAATTCAAATTTACACTAGCGCCACCCTTGCGAGCGTGTCCGCGAGTTGAACTTAATTGACAGGGAGATTGACAGATAAAGTATGAGATGACGTAAGAAGTGGCATTCTTTAAGGTAATTTTCCCGTCACTTCGACGCCAACTTCGCACTCGAACCCGATTCAAAGTGTCAAATATATCAAGGTCATTTTGAACCTTATGCGAAGTGAGAGTGAATAGCGATGTGAGATGAGAGTAAAGTTGTTGTTTGAATTTTACAGAAACGACCTACTGTAGACCATACAAATATTTTTGCTTGGTGCGGGATTGGAACTCTCGACCTGCAGCGTAAAAACTGTGTCGTCCAATTCTGTAAAAAGATCTGAAAGAATGAATAAAAAAATGTATGAATGATTGACAGTTCACCGCAGGTTCATCATCATCTGCCTAGCCTTTTCAGAACTATGTTGGGGTCGGCTTCCAGTCCAACCAGATGCAGTTGAATACCAGTGTTTAACATGGAGTGACTGCCTATCTGACCTCCACAATCCAGTTACTGGGTAACACGATAGTAAGACTGGTTACACATATATAACGTTAGCACCAAGGTTACCATACTTTCGCTGTTTGGGAAAGTAGCACCTTCAGCTTGTATTGTATCAGTCGTAAGAATACATTGAAATACTCAAGTGTATTATTCATCCATAAAAAAAACGGTTCAGTGTACAATACCTACCGTACCATAGCAGTACCACTGCTCATCCACATTTTAATGAATTAATAATGAATGAAAAGGCCCTTAGTTAGCCAGATAGGAGGTACATTTTATGGCTTCTGACTACCCATAACGACTGCCAAAGAGCCAACCACCTCCACCACCACCTCACCACAATTCATCGATCGAGAAATCTACAGAATATCACTGCTCATCAGTGCTAAATTAAACCTTAGCTATTAGAAAATAAGCTTTTACTATCGCAGTAAATTTGTTCGCCTCGTAATCCGAGGTTTCAAGATTGGAAATTTGAGCGCCTAATCATGGCTTTAATTAGTTAATCTGCTGTCAAATCGCTCGTTAGTGAAATAACAATAACTAATTTAGTTTGTGAGTTAGGTGAAAATATTAGAAAATTAGAATCTGCGTAATAACCATAGATATCCGAGTAATAACCATACCTTTAAAATTTAAAAACCCTTTGCCTTAACCAATGCATCTCAGTTTGCGGTTACTGTGTTTTTCTATTATCATTGAAGTAACGGAATACCAAATTTCGTCTCGATCTGACCTGTGGAAAAATATGTGAGAAATGCTCAAATCAATTTATCAACTAGAATAGACCTGGTAAATAAGATATTTTTAATTATAGTTGATAAGTTTTTAATATGTATTAGTTTGTTATTGTTTATTATTATTTTGTGTATTTTGTGTATGGGCCACAGTTGCCTGATAATAAAGTTATTATTATTATTATTAAACGGCTGAGCAGATTTTCATTATATTTATGAACAGTCTCACTCAAATTGTAATCGGTTCAGTCGTTTATGCGCTTCGGTGCCACATACAGACACATATCACAGATACACACATGTTCAAACTATAACATCTCAATGTTTTCGTCGAGGGTTAAAAAGACTGCAAAAATACTCACCAAAGTCGAACTTTACAAGTTTTTTTTTTCTTTCGGACCATACCTCGGATATTTTGGTTAAGATATTGAAAATCCAAGTTCCAACTTTTTTTACGAAATAAATTTAAAATTTTGTAAATAAAGTTTTTTTTTTAAGATGTGTATTTTATTTATAAGTTTGCCCACGACCCCTCTGCTGGTGGATGAAATGAGCTAAATGATGCCGATCCGTGCGTCATGTTAGTGAACACACACCGTCGGTTGAAACTTGTCATCTTTTTGCTGCCTCGGTTATTTATATTTTGAATTGTTTATTATATTTTTCTCTTCACCTCTTTTAACATGCACGACTTGTTACATTGTTCTCACATTGTGCACCTAGATTCAACATGAATGATGTTACCAAAATTCGTAAAATATTATTGATTTTAAAAGAGTGTTCATGGAGTTTCTTGCTCGTTGTTCTCCATAGAAACCAATTCTTTGGAACGAGCAACTAGCTTCAAGTTTCTGTCTCTTTGACAATTCAAAAGTATCTGTAAATGATTTATTTGAAATAATTGGTTTTGAGTTTGAGTTACCTTCCACGGCTTTAAACAGCTTCGCGCCTAAAATAAAAGTGGTTTCCTAGAATTAAATTTTGCTTACGTTACTTTACTTTGATGTGGAGTTTAGGTCGTTAACGGCTATGTGATATATATTTTTACATTTTGTAAAGTTCATTAGGTTCTCAGGCCAGCACATCATGCTACAACAATCTGTCAAATTTCTTCGATAGATTTTTAACTTTATTTCAAAATCATAAGGTTCATATTCAATTGGGAAAATTGGCAGTTTGGTGTGGCTTGATGTGCTGGCGTCTGTACGCAATTTTACTAAACATTTTCTCACCAAACTTACTTCTTATTAAAGTAACGTAGTTACGTTCTTTAGACTCGTTGAGCTGAAATAAACTCAGGTTATTAACAAAGCAATCAACGCTTTTATGTATTTTCAATACTTTGAACCTAGGTTTAAACTTTCAATAACATTGTTTATTATTTAAATCTTTTAGAAGGTCACCTGAATGTTGATCACCATTTTAGCCGCAAGGTAAAAGGGGTAACTTTAGAATTTCAATTAAATTGAACTCGAAAACTATTAAATTAATGTATTTCTTAGATTTAAATTAATTGCAATAGTTTTACTTAGATCTAGTCGCTTGATTGAACTGAGGTGTTTTAATTGAACTGAAATAGTTACAGACAAAATAATTGCCTTAATTTCGCTAAGTGCCAATTTCAATGGATTTTGTATCGTAATTACAGTCGGTAAATTGAAGAAATTAATTTAGTGGCTATTGATTTATCACGTAGTTAATTGTAGATGGAAAGTATTTGTCTAAAAGTGATTAATTTTCCAAGTCACTTCGAGAAATGTCACCTAAATTTTGATTCCGTATCGACTTAAATTTCACTAATATTTTGATCGTGTACTGAGGCTCTTGCAGGAGCGAGCTAACGTAAAAGTATTTTTGATTGGATTGGATTATCCGATTACACTTAGGTTTAATTTAATACAACACGCAAAATTAGTACACACAGCTCCAGAGAAATCTCATCCCGAGCGGGTGAGAAATCACAGCCGGAGAGGGTGAGATTTCTCTCCCTCCTTCTACTTCTTTCTATTAAGGGCTATTTAGGATCAGTCTTTGCCAAATGAGTCTAGATCATCTCGCCATCTCCGCTTAGGCCTGCCGCGGTATCGCTTGCCATGTAAAGGGTCACGCGTTTGGCCCAAAATCATTTAATTAAAGCGCTACCCCGAAAAGAAAAGTGCGTTTTTCTTCGTTATTCAGGAGCTATTAACTCATTAATTAAGAGAAACAAACTGCATCTAAAAGCATATTAATGTTCAATATTCTATCATCACATTCCACGTTCTTAATTTTTTTTATGTTCCCTAACACTTAAATCTCCCTGTAAAAAAAAAGACTCAAATAATTGATAACATGTATATTTTGCTAAAGTTGACGTGCTATTAATTTGAAGATTAGGTACACTAATAGATAGGTAACTTAAACACTAAAACTTTTGAAATAAAATAAAAATTCACGTTTTATTTTATTCCAAAAGATCGTATCTCTTTTTTTATAAAAAAAAATCCAAAAATTGTGTGAATTTTGATTCTGTCGCAAAGAGGAAATGTATGGTCAAGGTTATTTGGTCAGGGATGCGCCTTAAATAAATATTACTTGTGCCTTACGACCGTGTCCTTTGTAAATAGGATAAGACAGCCAATATTTAGGTTTGGGTTTATTAGTTTCTCGTCAAATAGATTCAATTAAAACGGCAACACAATTACAACAGAGAATGAAAGTACTCCAAAGATTGGAAAAACTAAAACGTCGCCTATGTATAACGTTTAGGGTTTTTTGTTGATTTAAAAAAAATGCTAAATCAATTTTAATAAAATTTATATGGAACCCCTGAGGCATACCCTATTCATGAAAAAAGATTTTTTTAACCGATTTCATTTGCCGGAGAAATCGCGTTGTTACGCCATTTCTCCGGCAAATGAATGTCGGTTAAAAAAATAAACAAAACACATGAAACATAAAAAAAAAACAAATAAAAAAACATACAGTCGAATTGAGAACGTGGTTCTTTTTTGAAGTCGGTTGATAAATAATACGAAACTAAAAAAAATGGCGAGTTTAAAAAATAAAATAAATGAAAGTTATATTAAGTTATTTAATACAAACAATCAATTGAAACAAATTCAAAAAACTCAACAAAACAAAGTGACACAAGGTTAGGCAGTGGAAAAATTCCAATAACATGAGTCATACTTAACCGTTTTGCGTAATTTAAAAATCGGGATTGAACAGTACGGTGACCAATTTCACTACCAACAAATAAAGTTTATGTGGCTTAGAGGCATAACTAGCTACATTATCATACTGTAATTAATTGGTCGCACGTTCGAATCCAAGCGACATCGTTCTCTTTTTGTATTGTAATCAACAAAAACTGACTTGAACAAACATGAATTTCTTGGACAATATCACTTTCCGACGTACGAGGACGAAGTCAGACTCTATTCAAAATGTTAGTGAACAAACTATAAATGAGACCGTCAATAGCATACCGGAATTGTCCGACGATGAAGATGAAGAAATAAAAAAACTGAGGCAACAAGTATTGAAGCTAACTTTAGATCTTCTAAATGCTCAGTTACAATCGAGGAATTATCTAAAGAAAACAATGAACTCAAGACGAAGAATGATAGTATGAATAATAAACAAAATGACTTAGATAAAATTACCCACAGTACTGTCAAAAAGTCATCTAGTGCAAGGAAGAAAAAATATAATAACAATAAACAACAACCACAAACTGAAATGCCGAAGGTGGAAAAAATCAATGTTACACCAACAAAACAAATTATTAATGATTCGGAAAACAGTAATAATTAACTTAAATAAAACCAAAATAATGCACTTCCACCAAAGAACTGAAGTACCAAAAGTAAATATTAGGTATAAGTAGTAACTGTGACATTGAAGAAGTTAAAGTAGCGAAATTCTTAGGTTTATCCCTTGATAACCAACTTAACTGGAAAGCCCACATAGATGACCTAAGTAAATAAATTAATAAATCGGCATACGCACTTTTCCAAATTGCCAGAAAAATAAACATGGATGCGCTACTAGTTGCATACCACGGCTTAGTGGCCTCTAATTTGCGATATGGAATTATTTTTTGAGGCAATTCTACTGATAAAGATATCGTTTTTAAGGCACAAAAAAGATGCATAAGATCAATGTGTGGTCTGAAAATTGATGATAGCTGTGTACCATCCTTTAAATCGCTGAAAATACTTACCTTACCTTCAATATATATTTTTGAAATTAGTGTTTTCGTCAAAACAAACATGAGGTTGTTCGAAAAAGTGTCAACGTTACGAGATGTTGCGATACGTAGCCAATACGCAAACTCTCTTAGCAATCAGCGCTGTAAGACTGCCTTAGTGAGAAAGAGTGTCTTAGGCATGGCACCTCGCATATGTAATAAATTACCAGATGGCAAAAAAAAATTTGAATGTTACCCAATTAAAAAAAAAAAAAAAACTGATGTTAATTGATAAATGTTATTATTCGACTGATCAATTCCTGAATGATAAATTAATGTAGACTTATTTATTAACTTGATTGGAGAAACAATGTTTAATTGAATACTGTGACTAATTGAATTTATGGTTATTTATTGAATTATTGCATTGACTGTAGAAATTACTCCATACTGTGACATTTATTATTTTGCTTTCATTTAGTACTTTTGACATACCTACCTACTATTCTATTAATTTTGACATACCTGCCTACGAAATAATTTGTGTTATCCTCTCGCATGATTTATATTTTTATTGCTTATTTCGCATGTAGCCATATTTGTACGCCTCTTGGCATAACATAGCGACCCTATGAACTTTAATTTAAGAACTGTATTTACTACCTATGTTACACAAATAAAAAATGATTTGATTTGATTTGAATTGGAAACTGAGTAACCACAAACAAAGTATCATTACTAAGACGAAATTATTTGATACGGTTACACTCTTCTATACAACTGATTTCACATTAGAAGCAGATTAAAATTAATTAATTCAACACATCACAAAACTTAGCAACTAAAGAAGATTTTAGTCTTCTTTAGCATTTCTAATGTTCAACAAAAAGCAAAAGAATTGAAAGGCTTCTGTAATAAATTCAAATGAAGCTAAAGTAATGTAGATGCTTATGCGGGTAATCTAGCGTGATTTTAAATACTTGAAAAAGTTATTTTATTCTAAATTATGTATTAAGTAAAAACGAACGTATTATCGTACATACATCATAGAAAGATTATGTTGATAATGATGATAATGAGACCGTTCGTGAGGTAAATGTGCAGTGCGGGCGGGCTGACAGTTGTCACAAGTTGACGTATCAGTGAGCTCTCGCGCAGCTACCTCACCCGTTAGGTTGTCCTAGGTGAACGACAAACGCGGTAACGCGACTCGACGCGTAAATGTCAAATAGTTGTTGGATGTACTTGTGGCCTACGTTGTCGCCTTAAGCAATGTGCGACAAAACGCGGCAAGTGCGTATTTGTTTTTTACGAAACGCGACACAATAGTTTATTAATAATTCAATATTTACTATTATAAGTACCATTGCAGTGTTGTTTCTTACCTTAAAGTAAAGTCAAAAACAAACTCTCCTCCATAGAAATAGGTTTTTGAAAATTGGTTATTGATAGTTAAATAACAGGTTTAACAGCTGCAACAATGTAAATCTCATGAAATAAACGTGGATTAATTTCGGGTATAAATGATGAAACTCTCCAAACTTATTTATTTTTAAATACATATCTTTAGAAAGAAATAAGGTTGTACATACAATGACTATCTACAACGTAGGACACACGGCATCGCGTGAAGTATTGGTTGCATTACGTCGCATCGCGTCGCGTCGCGTCGTTTCGCGTTCGGTTGCTCACCTAGGACAACGCCTTAGGAACGGTTTCAGTTAAGAAGTCGGAACATAGTCAATTTCGGCCACAGCGACTGCAGTTCGGACTTCATGGTGATTGGCTTAGATATACTGCTCTTTCATGTCCCCTCATGTGACTGGCATACAACTTTCGCTGAGAAACTTCTTTGATCTGATTATAAATACAATAGTCTAAGTTTAACGGCCGACCAAGCCCCCTCTGTGCCTCGGAAAGCACGTAAAGCCGTCGGTCCCGGCTGTCATTTGTAGATCTTTGACAGTCGTTATGGGTAGTCAGAAGTCAGAAACTCTGACAACCAGTCTTACCAAGGGGTATCGTGTTGCCCAGTAACTGGATTGTGGAGGTCCAATAGGCAATCGCTCCATGTAAAACACTGGTATTCAGCTGCATCCGGTTAGACTGAAAGCCGTCCCCAATATAGTTGGGAAAAGGCTAGGCAGATGATGAGTCTAAGTTTGAAGGCCCAGATGTCCAGGTGCCCGCTTTTCATGCCTGAGGGTCTTGGTACGATTCTTAAAAATTACCAAAACGACTTTCTAAGTAAATCTTTGACATCGATGAAAAAAATATATTAAGGAAACTGTAATCACTAATCTACCTTGAGCAAGCATGTTGATCAATGAGCATGCCTAGGCTGTCTGTATAAAAAGAGGCCTTTTCCAAGTAATAGGACAATATTAAGCTGATAAAATTATGATATAAGATTTTAAATTAATTAATTGTTAAAAGAGAAAGTTTAAGGCGTATGTAATTTCATGCTGCTTCAAAATAATAATAATAATAATATGAGGGGACATTTTCACACACGGCCATCTGACTCCAACCTAGGGAGACCCTGTACTATGGGTGTCAGACAGCTGATATACATACATAAATATTTTTTTTTTCTTTTTAAACATCCTACATAATTATATAGATAAAGAACACCCAGATACGAGGCAAACACAAGTGCTCATCACACAAATGTTTACCCTGGGCGGGAATGGAACCCACAACACGCTGCGCAGCAGTAGATCGCCCAGCCACTGCGCCAACCGTGTCGTTAAATAATAATAGATCTACAAACTAAAAAAAAACCACATTCAAATGAATCATTAACTTTAATTGACCAGCATAACTTGTTAGGCATAGGCTGTCAATTAGAAATATTGTTGTTGGCACGTGTTAAGTTATGTTGGTTAATTGAAGTTAATGATTCATTATTATTAAGTGACGTCTCTGAGTGTGGCAGACGATAAAACTAATTCGCGAAAAAGAGAGGTCCAGAATTTTCTGCATTGTCTTTTTCAAATGAAAGTTACAATTAGCAAGAAATATAAGTGAAAAGAAAGTTTGTCCAGCAATGAGACCAGAATGAAATGAAAAAACAACCGTTCTTTGAAAATGACCAACTGAATAAAGTAAGTTTTATGTAAGAACAGGTACATTTCTTGAGACTAGAACACGTACAAAAATTGTCTAAAGAATATTTCCTACTATAATTATGACGGGAACTAACCTAGATTTTCCTGCAAAGTCATTTTCTAAATTGGATAGCAGAGACCCGTTCAAATAATTTCTTTGAGCAAAATCAAACTTCAGTGGCCATTCTATTCTAGCAGAGGACGTTCAATTTTAAATAAAATATTTTCAACCACAAATTAGTTTCAGTAAGGATATCTACTAAGTTTAAAAGTATTTTTTAGATTTAGCATTTAAAAATGAAAGATTATCGTATTTGAGGGTTGGTTAACGAGGTCTGAAAAAAACACGAATCGTTTTAATAATTTTATGTCACATAAAATTATTAAAACTAGTTTTGGGTTCCTCAGGGTACTATTTTGAGACCATTCTTATTTTGTAATAATAATACCATTCCGTTATCAAAGAGCAATGAAGCGCAGCATTTTGGGAGTAAAAGACAGGACAAAATCAGGAACACCACGCTGCGTTCCAAAACGGGCATCAGATGTTGGCAAAAAGGCTGCCAGTCTCAAGTGGGATTGGGCGGGTCCCGTTAGCCGCATGCAGAGTGACCGCTGGGCGAAAGTGTCCACGCAATGGGTGCCTGAAGACCCACGGCCCACAAAGAGGTGGCCAGATGACCTGAACGCGTACCACGAGGGCTTGGGGGACTTTGCCCAGCTGTATGACAGCATAGGCTATTAGAAAAAAATACCATTCTATTATTGTACCACAGGGTAAAAGCCTCTTCTCATACGGGAAAGGCATGAGTACTGATCACCATGCTTGCTCAATATTAATCTACGAATGACAACCGGGACCAACGCTTTTGCTTAGCCACGAGCTCCTTGAGCAAGTAGGTATATCTATTAATAAAAAACGGCAACATTAGAATCTTTGTCTAGAATATAAACTAAAAAAAAGTCTTTAGGAAAAATAAACAAACAAAGTTAAAAACAAAATTCGTCAGAGTATTATTTCGAATAAACGATGACTTACATAAATCATTGTTTCAATTAATTCTAAAAATGAGAGAAATTGTTTTGACTAAACTAAATCCAATTACTAATGAATGTCAGATATCAGATACCTGGCGAGATAATATTTAAAACAATCATAACTTATGATTGTCAAAATAAAATTAATTTAAGTATTTGCCTCCAGTCATGAGATTTTCCAATTTATACCAAGCACGTGTCAACCTCGTGGCATTTTCCTGTTAGCAAAATAATTCTGTTACATAATTGAAAATTACGTGATTCCCGAATCAAGTACACTCGGGAGAGACATTCGTATTACTTAAGAGATTTCTTCTTAAGGAAAGGACTGATACGAAATCGTTTCTAAGTGATATTGTATTTTTGTTCTACTAAGAGAGTTTATTTTTTGTCTTTGGAGACATAATCGTATTAGGAAATTAATGTATTTTTTTTGTATAGCCTAATAGGCTTGCGTTTAGCCGCAACTCATCTGATCTTAAGTGATGATGCGGCCTAAGGTGGAGCACGCTTGCCTAGGATGAACCAGTTCATATGACGGTCAAAAGTGCTACATAATGGTCTGTTTGAAATAAACGATTTAACGTTTACAATTTTTTTTAAACATTAATAATACTTTATTTGCTACTTAACCGGATTAAATATATGCAAAACCTAAAATAATAATATTCTGTACCTACAATTTCAAGAAAACTCATAGTGCGTCAAAGACTCGTCCACATCGCTGTCAACTAGACACCGTAACCAACAGCATTGCCACGTTGTATGACAATGCTGATTATTTGGCCAAAGAATAGGCCAGTTCTCGTAAAAAAATACAAAAATGTGTGTGAATTCTTTCAGATATTCTTGTACACGTACTCCATGACACGAATGCCTATTAACTTTGTGCCGCGGCATATCGTATTTGACGGCAGCCCATGATCGTCCACCGTGAAATTAAAGAACACTCTATTGTGGACGTGGAATTGATTTCTGTTGTTATTACGTGTTCGAATAGAGGTTTTGAAATTGACCTAAAAACATCTTTAGGAAAAACTAGCCTTATTTTGGAGTTTAGTTATATTTTCTAGGACAGTAATAACAATAATAGTAATAAAAACTTTATTTCGAACAATACAGGATCCTCTGCGTTAGTAAATTTCTTATATTAATGTTAGTAAGTAGATAATATAATCTATATGACTAAATGCAAATTGGTATAAAAGTGAGTTCGCTTCATGTGTGCGACGCACAAGCAAAAGTAAAAACTTCACTCGTTCGTCAGCTACATAATAATAATAATAAAAATAATAAAACGTTTAATTCGACCACAAAGGATCATAGCCACACACATTTATAACAATACCAGAAACACAAAACAATTAAATAAAACAAAACATATAATTAAAATACACACATTTCTACTGATTTCGATTGCACATAAAACGTCTCAGATTATTTTCCGCTTTTTAGTCCCTTTTTAGCTATTGGTCCATGAAGGAACAGTTTAAAGGTACTCTACCAATGTCACTGAAGCGCAACCTAATGGACATGTGTATTCTTCCCATCTTAACCTATGGAGTACAGACTTGGTCTTTGACTAACATCCAAAAGTCCAAACTTAAGGTTTGCCAACGTGCTATGGAGCGCAGTATACTTGGTGTTAAGTTAACCGAACGCATTCGTAATACCATACTGCGCTCCAAAACACAGATCGTTGACGTAGCTCAAAAGGCTGCCCAGCTTAAAGGGGACTGGGCTGGACATGTCTGCCGCATGCCGAACGACCTATGGGCCCGTAAATCCCAAAATTGGTGCCCTGAAATGACGAGACGGGGCCGCGGTAGACCATGTAAGAGATGGCGGGATGACTTGGATAGCTTCCTTAAGAATTGGCAAGAAATAGATAAAAGTCGAGACCGATGGAAGGAATGGAGGGAGGCCTTTGCTCTGCAGTGGGACAGTACAGGCTAAATATAATATAATAATAGTCCCTTTTTTTAAATAACCCACATCCATTACAAAACGGCAACGCAGTTAAAACGGAGATCGAAAGTCGCTTATCAAAGCTTGTGCTGAAGGGAAAAACAAAACCAAAACTATTTTTTGCTGAATCAATTACTAACGATAAAAATGTGGGACCACCTCTAAGGCATACCCTATCCATTAAAATTGAATTCTAATTTTTTTTTAACAAAAGAGACAACCGCCTTCAAAAAGTAAAAAATAACTTGCAATTCGCAAGCTTTGGTTTTGTATTGCTACCGCCTTGTGAATTGCAAGTAATTATTTACTTTATGAAGGCGGTTGCCTTTTTGTATTCATAAAGCCAACCTATGTTAAATTTAAATGGGACCAAATGGCAACTATTCCGCATCAAACTAAAAAAGACGACACGGTTGGCGCAGTGGCTGAGCGATCGACTGCTGCGCAGCGTGTTGCGGGTTCGATTCCCACCCAGGGTAAACATTTGTGTGATGAGCACTTGTGTTTGCCTTGTGTCTGGGTGTTGTTTATCTATATATGTATGTATTTACAAAAAAAAAATGTATTTGTGTATGTATATCAGCTGTCTGACACCCATAGTACAGGGTCTCCCTAGTTTGGGGTCAGATGGCCGTGTGTGAAAATGTCCCCACATGTCCCCACATATTATAAAAAGAATAGCGTAAATCGGATCATAAATCTCAGAGTAATCGGTGTACATACATAAAATAAAATAGCAATAGAATTGAGAAGCTACTTTCTTTTGAAGTCGGTTAAAAATTAAAAAATTGGCGGAGAAATCCGTGAACATACATATATATACATACAATCAAACATAGAACCTCGTTCTTTATGAAACCGGTTAATTAAAGTCATTTCCCAGCAATGTGTTTTAGTGTCATGCACAGTATACAGTTTACGGCCTATGATGTGTCTTTTTGCACTCTGTATTACAGACCCCAGCACATCAAACTATCCCAAAATGTCAAATATACCAATTGAACATGAAACTTATTCTTTTGTAATAAAGTTGATAAAAGATCAAAGAAATTTGCAAATTTCTTTGATCTTTTATCAACTTTCTTCTATAACACATCGCTATTCACTCTCACTTCGCATAAGGTTCAAAATGACCTTGATATATTTGACGTTTTGAATCGGGTTCGAGTGACGGGAAATTATCTTACAGAATGCCACTTCTTACGTCATCTCATACTTTATCTGTCAAAATCTCCCTTTGAATTTAGTTCAACTCGCTGACACGCTCGCGAGGGTGGCGCTAGTGTAAACTCGAATTATCTACCGAGTTTTTAGAATGCCAATCAAGAAACTCACAGCGGATTCAGATTCGAAGTTTAGAATAAGGTCTTACAGAATCACACCCCTGGCCTCTGTACTTACACACAAAAATACGATGACCGTATCGCTTTAACTTTTTTTTCGTGTAAACTCCTAAAAGAGTCTGTAATAAATAACTCACCGATTACGCATGTACCGTGAAATTAAAAACCGTTATTTTTGGAGCGAAATTGATTCGTATTTAGCTGCAAGCTCATGTGACGGTTCGTTGAGAAAAATACTACTTAATTTTCTTTGTTGAAAAATAAAGAGTTGACTAATTTTCTTTGATACAATATCATTTTGGATTTTTTATGGAGCTCATATACCTATTTTCTTTAAACTTATGCTGAAAACGAACCAACCCTTACCAACCTCTAATTTTTCGATCGAAATTCAACACGAAATTGAATGTGACAAATTGATTAGTGCGTGTGCGTATGCTGTGGTTGGCTGTTGATAATTAAGCCAACCAATCGCAGCAGCTCATGCAAGCTTGGCAATCCGTCACATAAAATTTTCGTGTCCGAAACGTTACATTTTCTCTTGAATAACACCGACCGCAAGCCGTGTTAAGGATCTTCGGATCTTAGTTCCAATAAATTCTTACAAGACTAATAAAAATATTATCATTCAATGACATTAAAAAAACTACTTGAAATCAAGTTCTAATTACTTAACTAAATTGCCTCATAATCATCATATTATCATATCAGCCTTTGTCATCCACTACCGAACGTAGGCACACCTGCGACACTTCATACAAACGAAACGATATAGTTGCCTGCGCAACTACCAAAACAGCAGACTGTACAGATACGTGCGTGTGTGTGCGTTAAATATCGCTAGGGCTGTCACTGCCACCCCGAGCGCGCGATACAGCCTCAACACAAATGTTTCTCTCTCTCATGTAGGCAGGTACTCGATTCTTGAAATTCGAACTTCCAAATAGATAAGTAGGTACCTACTAAGAAATTTGTAGGTTTGGTTAAAATTCGTCATTCCCTCACGGTCATTTCCTCATTGCATTTAGGAGGGAATGACGATTGGTGAGGGAATGATTTACACAGTATTCTACAATACTTTTAGATTTTTTAATTATTCCTTTCATTTGGAATTTCGTGATATTTAATTTTAAACAGGTACGTGCATGTATACGTCGTAGTTAAATATGATAAAAATTACATAATTTTATATAATATTATTCATTTTTTAATATAAAATATTTAATTTTCTTTTCACAAATAAGCGAATACACGTTTCTACGCGCCACGAGTCAGCCCTTGAACTAGAAGACGTTGCCAGAGTCAATGCGGCGCGTGTAGACGTGACGAACAGTGTTTCGGTGGGGGGCGGAGCGTGTCGCTACTGTACGATGGTACTTTATACTTATACTGTGACGTAGGCCTCCTCCAGAGATCGCCAACCAACCCGGTCTTGGACAGGCCGTATTCATACGCCTCCAGAGATCGCCAACCAACCCGGTCTAGGACAGGCCGTATTCATACGCTGTCAGCCACCTTCTTCAAATCGACGGTCCGTCGTGCCGCAGGGCGGCTCACAGAACGCTTGCCCAATCGCGGTCTACACTCTAAAAGTTGTCTCATAATCATCAATATAAAATTTAATTACACTTCAACGAACGATTAACCAGTTTTCCAATCTTATATTATTTACATTTTATTTACAATC
Organism: Charanyca ferruginea; assembly: GCA_947361185.1. NCBI lineage: Eukaryota > Metazoa > Arthropoda > Insecta > Lepidoptera > Noctuidae > Charanyca > Charanyca ferruginea. The sequence continues at coordinate 22,662,299 of OX376059.1, read as the reverse complement.
AATAAATCTTTGTTTGGTGCATTCAATGATAAAAGAGCAATGAAATTGAAACTTGTTTCTGATTGATAACTGTTGATCAATTAATTGATAAAGTTTATTTGTTTCAACTCGCAATCAATTGAAAAGGAATCCGATTACAATTAAATTGGAGACAGCCGTTGAGTACGAGTTCATTTATAAATAATGGGTGTTCTGTTCAATTAAAACGTGTTCAATTATTACGAGCAATAAAGACGCTTTAAGCTTCGGGCTAGGCAACAAGCGATTAATCATTTGTTCTAATTCTGTGTACTACGTGTTGGATCATTTCATTAAAATATGAATTGCAAGTGGTAAGTACAAACACCAACATAATCATACTAAAAAATGTATCCAAATATGAATTGCAAGTGAAGTAGAAGCAAGTAAGAGAAGTATCGTGTTACCCGGTTATTGGGTTGTGAAGGTCAGATAGGCAGTCTTTCCATATACAGGATTACGACATTGGTCGAAATATGAAAAAAAAAATCAGACATCCCATACAAAATCGATCAGCTGACTATTGATTTTGTATGGGAGGTCTGATTTTTTTTTTCATATTTCGACCCATGTTCCTTGGGAAAAGTTGTTCAATTTCACGGATATTATCACCCTGAAAAATTTGGACGGTGACTGAAAAATAATCCTATATAGCTCTGGTAGATATTTAGCTGCCTCGGGCTAGACTGGAAGTCGACACCAACACAGTTGGGCAAAAAGCTAGGCAGATGAAGGGGTATACTAGTGGCGCTAACAAAGAACAATTAAATTGCTATTTTTACATTGTAAACACGCTATCTTAATAGCCCTTTTGTCCCTGAACTTCTAAGACCGACAATAGCTCACAGTTAAGGCGCCATAATGAAGTATTAACAAATCGATACTTCTCACAATGAGTTACGATCTATTGTTAATGGTACGAGATTAACAATTGAAATTGTAATGAATGAGATAAATTTTATCTTGGTTGTTGTTGGTGAGGGATTTTCAGTCTTAGTTAATTTGGTTAAGGTTGAATTTTGGGCGGAGGCTGTTACTGTGGAGGTTTATAAGTTCCGTATTTAAGTAAACATTACTTTTGAATGATGGCGGTTATGATTTTATGGTTGTGAGTAAAAATAAGAAAAAAAAATTACATACCTATTATTTAAGCTTAATGTTTAGTCAATGTATTAGTAAATTAAAATGATAGGTCAAAAAATTAAGCACTCGTATCCAGAAATCATGGAGCATAAAATATATACCACTGACTATCCTTGATAGAGTTAACTTATTAATGTTCTACATCAAACATGTCCGCTTTGTTAGAGATGCCAAAGTCTAACTGCCACACTCAGAGACGTCACTTAATAATAATAAATCATTTACTTTAATTGACCAATATAACTTGGAACGCTCTCAGTCAAAGATATTGTTATTGACATGTGCCAAGTTATGTTGTTCAATTAAAGTTAATGATTGATTATTATTAAGTGACGTCTCTGAGTGTGGTAGTAAGACGAATTTATTTAGGTTTGCTCCGCACGTTTGATAAATAATATTACATCGGAGGATATATTTCATAGCCTGGCGAAATTTGTATCAGGAGAGCAAAAGTGCATTGAAGCTGGGATACAAATATATTATGACTGACTGACTGGCTATTGTTATTGTTAATGTTGATTATTGTTTAAGGGTATTGTTTGAGGGATATAAATATGTGCATTTAGTAAGTGATTAATATATGTATATGGCATCGTCTTGGAATTATCTGTAAGATGTTGTACTTAGTGTCATAAATAAATAAATGTCTTCTGTAAAAACAACAATGCCTTATTAAAAAAAAAACAATTATGACAATAATAATAGACAGTCGTGATGGCCTAATGGTTAAAGCGCCCGTCTCTCATGCATGAGGTCGTGGGTTCGAAACCGACCAAGTAAAAATGTGACTTTTTCGACTCATATGTACTTTCAAATCTTTCTTGAACATCACGGACATCGGTGAAGGTAAACATCGTGACTACCCATATGGAATACTACCATTTGGAATATAATTTGCTACTGGACTAAAACAAAAAGCACACAAAACAACACCTCCCACACCAATACACACACTCCCGCCCTACACATACACAAAACCCTGCGCGCATACTTTTTTTATTTAATTTCATTTTTTTTTTCCTTTTTTAAATAATTAAAAAAAGCTTAACCCTGCGCGCATACTTTTTTATAATAATAATAATAATTTATTGGCAGACCGAGATCCATACTGTTAGTAGATACATTCAAACTTATTAAAACTAATGTTAGTACACACACAATGACGAAATAAAGATAAATAAATACCTAAATAAAACAGTCACAATTTGTATCTGTCCACTTATCTGGCTGCGACGTGTGTGTGCAGTCCCACCCATCGGCCGAGCATTGGACAGTCCCACCGCTCACATAATGCCCTCAGCATACTGTTGGAGCTACCCCGTGTTCTGTGCCGCAGAGAGGCGCAACGCTTACGGATAATTGCGTAGAAATCATCCACCCTCGCATCGGCAAACATACCTGAAGCGCTACAGAACCGCGGCAGCCCCATAAGCGTTCTGAAGGCATTATTGTACTGGACACGCAGAGCGCTGTATGCCCCCTGCGTATACTTGACCCACAGACTGCAGGTGTAGAAAGTTTGACAATAGGCTCGAAAGAGGGTCATTTTAACCTCATGCGTACACCGTGCAAATCTGCGGGCCAACATATTACCACGGACAGACAGCGCTCTGCGCTCCCTCTCTATGTCCAAGTCATCACTTAGGTTCTCGGTGACCCAGTGGCCCAGGTACTTAAACTTTGTAACCCGGTTTAAGGGTGTATTTTCAGTGATATGAGCGGCACATTCACGTCACCTTTGGCGCCGACTTTGAAAACAAGAAACTCACTCTTACTAACGTTGTACCTAAGCCCATGAGCCACCGCGTAGACCTCACACAACTTCAAAAGTCGTCTCAACGCACTGATCGATGGGCTCAGCAAAACCATATCGTCCGCATAGCTGATGTGAATTTTTTTTTTGTTCCTTTTTTAAATAATTAAAAAAAGCTTAACAAATCTATTGTTAAGTAAATACTTTTGGCATGCTTTCAAAATTATCTGTTGTTTATTTTTTCACACATTAAATATAATATACAGGGCGTCCCACAGATATACCACATGGAGGGAAAGTACCTTGAATATTGAAGATGGAACATTTTACTGAAAGAAGACTTTATTTGAATTTAAAAACAATTCAAACTGCATTCATAGATATTTAAATTATTACATGGTTAAACCGGGAATCGAATCTCGTTACACGAAAAAAATAATTACCGTGTAGCTTTATCATACCGTTCGAAAGGCTTCATCTTTATCATAAGGATTCTTTTTTGCTAAATAACATAGTGTCAGAAATAAATGGAAGACCATGAATTTTAACATTTGATGTGAAGTTTTGTTCAGATAAATGAAAAGCTGACATTGCCGTAAGGACATAAATTGATAAATTGATTAGTTTTGTATTAAAAATGTTAAAATTCATGGTCTTCCTTTTATTTCTGACACTATGTTATTTAGCAAAAAATCATCCTGATAATGATGTTGCTCAATATTAATCAGACATAGAGGTATGTACTTGCCCGATGAATGAAATACTATCAGTTACTCAACTGAAATACTGTTTGAACGATAAAACTTTTCTAAATGAAAATGATGATGTCTTTTTTAATAATGTGAAGTGAAGCAATGGCTTCACTTCACATTATTACGTTCAACAGGCAATAAAATTGGTCCGTGTAAATAAACCTTCAGCTATCTAACATCATTTCTGGTATTTACTACTATATCTTTTTACGCTTTCACATTTTATGTACAATATTTACACGAATAATAAAAAACCCGTGTGCCTGGGTGTTGTTTATATATATATGTATGTATTTACAAAAAAAAAATGTATTTGTGTATGTATATCAGCTGTCTGACACCCATAGTACAGGGTCTTCCTAGTTTGGGGTCAGATGGCCGTGTGTGAAAATGTCCCCACATATTATTATAATTATTTTTACGACAGTCACAATTTTTTTTTCAAATTAGTTTTAACAATGTGCAGCGGAAAACCAGTTATTATACATTATCATTTACCAACCAGTTTTTATATAGCGTATTCCCTATTTGGGGTCAGCCCTCCTGACACTTGATCGCCACTTGTTGCGACCTTGAATGATTGCTGACGTCGTTAGGCCTAGGATCGTTATGTCCTTGAAGATGGTTCTTGTCCAAATATTTGGCTACGTCTGCCCCTCTTGCTTTGGTCTCTAACTATCACTCGTCTCATCATGTGGTGTTCATCCCCGTCATTACTGACCATACCAGCATACTCGGCCTTCCTGCATCTCATGATGTATATCTACAACTTTAAAAGTACCTCTGATATATTTGCTTCTCAAGTCCCGCCCATCGCAACATTGTCATTTTGGTGGCATCCATTTTCTGTTCGCCACACTTTCTCTTTTAAATATAATAAATTAAATAAATTTGACGACACGGTTGGCGCAGTGGCTGAGCGATCGACTGCTGCGCAGCGTATTACGGGTTCGATTCCCGCCCAGGGTAAACATTTGTGTGATGAGCACTTGTGTTTGCCTTGTGTCTGGATGTTGTCTATCTATATATGTATGTATTTACAAAAAAAAAATGTATTTGTGTATGTATATCAGCTGTCTGACACCCATAGTACAGGGTCTCCATTTTATGTTCGCAAGACTTTCTCTTTAAAATATAATACATCAAGTTCATAATCATTTGCCTGGCCTTTTCCTAACTATGTTAGGATCGGTTTTAAGACTAACCGGATGCAGCTGAATACCAGCGTTTTGCATGGACCGACTGCGTGTCTCTGTCTGTCCCAGACGACGACCCAGTCACTGATGGGTATCGACTGAGTATCGAACTTTCTATCGAACTTTCTGGCTTTTGACCACCCATAACTGTGTCAAAGATTTACGATAGACTGCCGGCACCAAAGGCTTTCTGTGCTTTCCGAGGCGTGAAGAGCTTCCAGTATGAAATGGATGGTCACCCATCTACAGACCGACCGCGACAAGTGTAGCTTAACATTGACCTATCGATCCGTATAGCTTTTACTTAGCCACGAGCCACTCTATAATACATCAAGACGAATTAATAAAAACGGTGTTACCATATCAAAAGTAATCAAGGACAAACACATAAACATTATCGTTAATATAAAATGTGGGTTTTATTTTCGTAACTATATTAAACATGTTACTCGTAAGATAACAATAACAGTAAAATATTATGATAATATCTCCCAAAGCGAGAGAGAACTAGATTAAGCAATAAGCAGTACGTATGTCAGTAGCGTATAAAATAATCTACTGAACGTTAATATTTATAAATAGATTTAAGCTGGCAGCACAATACGCCGCTCATTACAAGGTACATTCATGACAAAATCAATTATTTAAATAAATCAAATTGAAGTGTCTGTTTGAATCATCAAAATTGCAGCTTTATACTGAATGCTTATCACTACATATTATAAAACAAAGTCCCCCGCCGTGTCGCAAAGAATTTTGATGCGGATTTTTTTATTCTATTTTTTTTATTTTTTATTCGGAGTGGATAGAGCGATTCAATAGGAAGGTTTCAGTATATAATTTGTTAAGCGAGCGAAGCCGCGGGCATCAGCTAGTGAAAGTATACACAGTTAGTACTTTTAGCAAAAAAAAAACTCTTTTTAAATATTATATTTTTGTCTGTCGGTCTGTTTGTTTCGGCTAATCTCTGAAATGGATGGACCGATTTTAACGGGACTTTCACTGGCTTTCAAAGCTAATGTTATAAGGATAGGCTGCTTTTATTAAAAAAACACGCATATAACCGACAATTACGAGGACGAAATCGTGGGCATCAGCTAGTATATTATTATATAACATAATAATAATAAATGATAATAATAAAACCATTTATTTTCAGGTAACAAAGACCCACAGAAAAATACCTTAACTTAAGTATACATTTAACAATATAACAATTGTGTTAGTAAATAAAATTTAAAACTATGTTAGTATCACTTAGTTGCACTAAGTTTTTGCACGATCCGGTAGCACTTGTCCGCGAAAGCGGCGGAATACCACCAGCCACCATTATCATCCCACTGCTGGGCATAGGCCATACATACAAAGCACGATCATTGATCACCGCGTTTGCTCAAGGCGGGTTAGCGATTTCAGACCCATTTATTATAAGTTCAGGTTTCCTCACGATGTTTTTCTTCACCGATGTTAGTAATGTCCAAGATAAACATAGAAAGTAGGTACATAATATGATAAAGTCACATTGATATTTGCTCGTGCCCAGTCACTGTAACTCACAACCTCGTGCATGAAAGGCTTTTTATTTATATTTTCAACCGACTTCAAAAAGAAGAAGGTTCATAATTCGTCTTTAAGTTGTTTTTGTATATTTGTTACGCGATTTCTCCGGAAAATGTAAAGCGATTTTTAAAATTCTTTTTTTGATGGATAGGATATGCTTCAAGGGTGGTCCAATATAAATTTTATCGAAATTGATTCAGCAGTTTTTGATAAAATCGACAGAAAGCAAAAAAATGTACAAGGATGATGTTGTAATGTTCTCCAACCGTGTACTTTCAATCTCTGTTTTGACTGTGTTGCCGTTTCTTAATGGATTTAGATGATAAAGAAGTACTAAAAAGCGAAAATTAAAAAGCTTTTTTACGAAAACAGACCACCGCCTTCAAAATCTAAAAAGTGATAAAGTGATAAGTTATTTATCACTTTTTAGGTTTTGACTTGGACTTTTTGATTTTGAAACTAAAGTCATGTGTGTTATGTGCTAAAGAGCACATAAAAATACAAAACATCAAACAGACCAAGTCACCGACTTCCGAAACTAAAGTCATGTGTGGTAAAGTTATTTATCACTTTTTAGATTTTGAAGGCGGTTGTCTTTTTTTTATATGTTATTTAATTCTTGTTAGATCGGAGTGGGGTAAGCCCTAATGGTGGTGATAGGACGAAAACGCGGTGCTAATTTGTATTACAGGACTATATTTAAAACATCGAAGAAACAAACGGTTGACAGTTAGAATAATGGATTAACGCGAAAGGGTGAAGCGCGCGCTTAGTACGGCGGTGAATGACGCAGTGTCAGCTGATCCGGCCGGTGCGCGCTCGCAGCTCGAGCGCCCCCCCTGCACCCGCTGCTCCGCCCGCGGCCGCCCGGCGTGTAGTGATGTCGGCGGGAGCTAGTGATGTCTTAACATGCTCCCGGCGTTGAAGACTAGTCTTCAAGAGTTATGCTGGAAGAGGACAGATGGTATTGTAAGCTCGTCTGACTATTCCTTTCTTCGTCTTGACGTCTGCGACTCTGCTTATTCCGTCTCTCCCAGGTATGAGACGTACGATACGGCCGAGTGGCCACATCAGTGGTGGTGCAAGCTTCTCCTTGAGTACCACCATGGTTCCCTCTTCGAGCATCCCATCGGAGTCCGTCCACTTGGTTCTCTGTTGGAGGTAAAAGATATACTCGTTAGAGAATCTATTCCAGAACTGTTGCTTCAAGTGTTCTATGCGCTGGTAACGTTTCAGGCTGGAGACGTTCTGGTTGCTGACTTGTGGATGCGGCAAGGATGTGAGAGATCTCCCAATAAGGAAATGGGCAGGAGTTAGAGGGTATAGGTCTGATGGATCAGTGGAAAGAGGAGTGAGAGGGCGAGAGTTTAGAATTGCCTCAACCTGAATCAGACAAGTAGACATCTCTTCGTACGTGAGATGTGCTAAGCCTAGTATACGTCGAAGGTGATGTTTGATAGACTTCACGGCAGATTCCCATAAGCCCCCAAAATGTGGGGTGTATGCGGGGATGAAATTGAAGTTGATACCTGAATTTGCCATTTCTGAAGAGAGGTCCTGTTTTAATATGTCAGCTATTTCGTTACAGGTGCCAACAAAGGTAGTACCGTTGTCGGAGTAAATTGTTCTAGGCTTACCACGACGAGCAATAAACCTGTTCAGAGCTGCAATAAAGGCATGTTTTGTAAGATCAGAGACAAGCTCCAAATGAACTGCCCTTGTGGCTAGACACACAAAAACACATATGTATGATTTTATTAATCTACATCCTCTACCCTTGCGGTCGGCTATGAGGATCGGTCCGGCATAGTCTGTACCAGTCTCTAGGAAAGGGAATTCCAGCTGAACCCGTTCCTTAGGCAGATTGCCCATGATGGGTTGAACGGTTCTGCCGGCGAATCGTTGGCACTTCACGCACTTATGGACAGTTGTTTTGGCAAGGTTTCTACCACCCAAAGGCCAATACTCATGTCTAATCGTAGCTAAGAGTAACTGTGGACCAGCATGAAATAGACGTAAATGGAAGAAATTAAAAATGAGTTTAGAGAAGTTATGTTTGCTGCATATAATGATGGGGTGTCTGACATTATAGTCGTAACAGGAATTGTCTAATCTGCCTCCGACTCGTATAATGCCAGATTCAATGAAAGGTGACAATTTCTTAAGACGATTTTTGTTTGGCAGTGGTTTACCTGATGAAAGCAGTTCGTACTCCTCAGGAAACATTTCCCTCTGAACTGTTTTGACCATAAACTCAGCGCTGTAAGTTAGCTCTGAGCAAGTAAGGGTAGGACTGTGGTTATGCTCTCTTTTAGACCGGTTAATAAATCTAAATACGTATGCTAGTAGGCGTTGTACATGTAAGTAATTAGATGAGTTATTAATTAAAGTATGAAATGAATTTCCTGTGTTTGTATTAAGATTAGTGTTGGTAATAGGTAATGATTGACTGTTAATGTTCGTAAAATGTGATTTTAAGAGCTCCGGTAGCACTGCGTCAGCTTCCGAGTTAGGCATTAAAGGCCAAAGAGCCGAGTCTGTCAACAAGAATGAAGGTCCTGACCACCACATGGTAGATTGACCTATCAGGTCAGCGCCTAAACCACGGGAAACCAGATCTGCAGGGTTGTCCTTAGACGGCACATATCGCCAGGTGTAATCACCAAAACCTTCCCGTATCTCCGAAACTCGATGCCTAACGAACGGTTTAAGTGTACTAGGTGAAGCAGACAACCAACCTAGAACAATCATTGAGTCACACCAGAATATGCATTTGTCGGGTTTAAGTGTTAACGACTCTAGTACCTTCGCACACAACCTTGTCCCTAATAAGGCACCACAGAGTTCTAGCCTTGGGATTGTGGTCGACTTGATCGGTGCTACCTTACTTTTAGACGTAAGCAGATGAGTATGAACGGTGCCGCTTCTAGCTACAGAACGAATGTATATGCAAGCTCCGTATGCCTTTTCTGACGCATCTGTAAAAATATGCATTTCAACAGAGGTAGGGCTATCTGATACCACCCAGCGTGGTATGCTGAGATGATTAAGCTGTGGTAATGTTTGTGTGAACTTCAGCCACAACCTTTTAATGTCCTCATTAACCTCGTCGTCCCATGCGCACTTGTCTATCCATAGTTTTTGCAAGATTATCTTAATTTCGATAATACATGGAGAGACAAGACCCAGAGGATCGAACACTTGCGCTATTGTGGAAAGGATGTGTCGTTTTGTGATTAAAGTAACTGTGTGTTCCGGTACATGAATGGAGAATGTAAGGCAGTCAGTATGACAATGCCAATTAAGACCGAGTGTCTTACTTGGTTCGTCAATACTTAAGCTGACTGTGCTAGGTGTATCTGTATGTGATGTGGATGTGGGTTGAGTGGGTGAAGGGTGTGCGATGCTTGTAGTGACTGCCTGAAGTATTTGTGAATTGTTAGACTGCCACTTTCGAAGATTGAGTTGTGCAGTCTTAAGTGTGCTGATGACATCTCTACATAGCGCTATAGTACTCTCTATAGAGTCACTTCCTGACAGGTAATCATCCACGTAAAAGTCGTGTTGTATAGACTGTTGCGTACGTGTGTGCGTGGCTTCCTTCGCCAATTGTGACAAACATCGTGTACTAATGAACGGAGCAGATGCTGTTCCGTAAGTGACGGTGTTTAGCGTGTAAGTTTTGAGAGGAAGTGATGGGTCGGAACGCCACAATATCTGTTGTAGAGGTCGCTGCGATTCGTCCACTTCAATTTGTCGAAAGAACTTTTCGATGTCTGACGATATGACGTATTTATGCTGACGGAACCTTAGTAGTATGGATATTAAGTCGTCCTGAACTCTAGGTCCTATGCCTTGGATGTCGTTAAACGACTTGCCCGACGTTGTGACGGCTGAAGCGTCGAAGACAACTCGAAGCTTTGTCGTTGTACTGGACTCTCTGAAAACACCATGATGTGGAAGGAAGTATGAATGAGATGAAGAAGGCTGAGAGGCTTCGCTCATATGACCTAATGCTTCATACTCCTGCAAGAACTCTACATAGCGACGCTTGAATGTTGGGTCTCTATCAAGTCTACGCTCCAACGACAGAAAGCGACGTTTAGCCATCTCAAAGGAGTTACCTAACGCTTCGGGAGACTCCTTTAAAGGAATGGTGACAACAAAACGTCCATCTGCGTTACGTCTAGTAGTGGTCTTGTAATTTTGTTCACATGCTCGCTCTTCGGATGTATAATTGAACTTAGGCGAGATGGAATCAAGTTCCCAGAATCTTGATAGATCCATGGGCGCTTGTACGTGTGTGGTGTGCCTGTCATGGGCGACCATACATAATGATGAGTGGGTTGAGTTACGTTGAGGTATGGCGCCTGATATGAGCCATCCGAGCTTTGTCTCGAATAGCGTTGGCATATGTCTACCTAACTGTATACGGTTGCGACCAATCACACCCCAAAATATGTCGGCTCCAACAAGTATGTCGATGGTGGAAGGGACATTGAAAGATGGATCGGCCAGACTTACTCCTGCCGGTATCTGCAAGTCCGTTAAGTCTATGTATGTATGAGGTATATGAGTGGTTATGTTGGGCAAGACAAAACAATCAATGTCAATGTTGTATGACCCATCGCACGATTGTAGATGTACAGTACATGATTGTGTTATGGTGGACACTTGACTGTTAATGCCTGCAACGTGTGAGCTTACACTACGAATAGGTAAATGTAGCTTACCACAAAGGTCCTTGGTAACAAAGTTTGCCGTGCTTCCATTGTCAAGTAAGACTCTGGCGCTGTGCGGCGTCCCGGAATTGTCCGTGACTCTTACCAAAGCTGTGGAAAGTAAAACATGACGAGATGAATAATCATAGTTAGTACCAGCTAAAGTTATATGCTCTTTGCTAGAGCTAGGATTATCATCGTGAGAATGCAACATTGTATTGTGCCTATTCTTGCAGTATTTACAGTGCCCGAGTGGACAAGTAGCCTCAAAATGACCTGGGCGTAAACAATTCAAACAAAGTTTGAATTCCTTCGCTTTAGATAAGCGTGCAGCGACTGCAAGTGCCTTGAACTGATCACAAGTAAATATGTAGTGCTTCTGTTTACACAGGGGACAAGAAATATCAGATTTACCCTTACTTGTTAATACAGAGAAGCTTTTAGGCTTACTGTGCGATGACTCCGGCTTGATTTTATGCTCTTAGCTTCCTCAAGTGTTTCTAAAAGATTGCAACGGTTAGAAATAAATTTAATAAATTCGTCTAAAGATGGATACTCAGTTAATGAGTTCCTATGTTCTTCCCACTGCCTGCTGGTGACAGTGTCTAACTTTGATGCCATTAAATGTATCACCATGTCATCCCAATGTTGTACGGACCTACCCAGGGTTGCCAATGACCGAAGATTTTTCCTGGTCACGTCGACAATTTCACGTAAGCCCTGACTACTCTCTTTCTGAAGTGGTTCCACGTTGAATAAAGCGTGAACATGATTATTCACTAATAACTGCTTGTTATCGTACCTCTCACATAACAATTGCCATGCATTATCGTAGTTGTCCCCTCTAAAATCTAAACTTTTAATTACTAGTGCTGCGCTGCCATTAAGTGATGATCGTAAGTAGTGAAACTTGTTTATATTGTCTATAGATTTCTCTTCATGAATCAGTGACACGTAAATATCTTTAAACTCTAACCAATCCCTATAACCGCCGCTAAAGTGAGGTAAATTAATCTTAGGAAGTCTAACATTATTATGTCTAGTAACCACTGACAGTTGCTCATTGGAGCCTACCTTAGATCCCAGTTGCGCACGATGCCGTGACAGAAGCGCGCGGGCAGCTGCTAGTTGCCTGTAGTAGATGCTCTCGAATTGCTCACGTTCAGTAAATTGCTCGTCGGGTCTAGCGGACAGGAACTCCAGTTGACTCTGTAACTGATCATAGGTGGCATATACGGTAACTATTTTCTCAATTCTGATGTCTAGCTCGACAAGTTGTTCCTCACTAAGCTGTTCGCAAGACTTAGCGGTAGCTAAAAAGTTTGTAAATTGCGTAAGCTGAGATTTAATTGAGGCACGTTTCCTCGTAAGCTCTTTAACCGTTACTTCTTCAGTCATGGCTAAACAGGAGTATAGCTTTAAGTGCTAGAAAAAAGAAGAAAAAAAAGGGAAGTAAGAAAAACCAGAATAAGAATTAATGCTAAAGGCACTGAAACAAACTAGAATATGCGCCTGTTGCAAAACAAAGGCGAACAGCTGACCGATGAAGCGATGCTATTCAATACCGTTAGGCGTTTAAAAAAAAAAATCAATTCAAACAGAAAAGTCAAAAAAAGCGGGTACCTTAAAAAAAAATATTTTTTCGAATATTTTTACTAGATGATTATGATTATTATATTAAGCACTTATTACTAATAATGATTAAATAATGGGGTTCTACTTTGATGGGAAAGGAAAATCTACTTGTGCATGAATGTGTTGAGTATTGAAATAATAATGATTATGACAGAATGTAGTTTAAATGTATGATTGTATTGGACAAAACAAGCTACTGTAATTAACGTAGGATGATACTACTCACTGAGACGAATACTAATGAATGATTCTCTGGTCTAATGCACTATCTAACACTCTGGTGGAATGATATTATGTTAGTATATGATTGTGTACAAATGTTAGTAAGAATATGGAAAGATCTCACAAAATCCGTTGACTGCGTGTCCGAACTAAACGTCTTCTTGCTTGTGATGGATGGCGATGCTCTTGGGCTCTGCTCGGGCTGCTACGCTGCGATGACCCTGCTATGATGACCACTGAAGAACTTGCTCGCTCCACAAAATGCGCTTCTTCACAAAGGCGCCGAAGATGATGACCGAAGACAGGAACAAAGCTCGCACGAAGGGCGGGATGTCGTCTTGATCTCGAAGTCCAGTTTTACTAACGGCCGTTTTCAAATTTTGAAAAACCGCTTGTCACTCTTCGTTACTGGCTTGTTTACTCGCCGAAAACCTCGAAGGACCATAGATCGGAGTGGGGTAAGCCCTAATGGTGGTGATAGGACGAAAACGCGGTGCTAATTTGTATTACAGGACTATATTTAAAACATCGAAGAAACAAACGGTTGACAGTTAGAATAATGGATTAACGCGAAAGGGTGAAGCGCGCGCTTAGTACGGCGGTGAATGACGCAGTGTCAGCTGATCCGGCCGGTGCGCGCTCGCAGCTCGAGCGCCCCCCCTGCACCCGCTGCTCCGCCCGCGGCCGCCCGGCGTGTAGTGATGTCGGCGGGAGCTAGTGATGTCTTAACACTTGTAATGATACGAAATATTGTAAACAACATTTTCTAGAGAGTAAATATGGAGTTTCTTTCCCATACTTCCCTATAATTATGAAACTACTTTTTAAAAGGGGCAACTAGATTAAATTTTTTCATCAATTGACAAGTTCAAAAACGCCTTTTAATGGTCCAATGGAAATAAAGAAAGAAAGAAAGAAAAAGCATTAAATTCGCCCGCCAGGACAAGAACACATAAAAATACATGAAAAAAAAGAAACGAAAATTAGTCCTGTACGAGGCCAATAGGCAAATCTCAGCATAAATAGTTTAACTTTGACTTTGACTTTGGTTATAACTTTAATAATAATAATAATAATATGTGGGGACATTTTCACACACGGCCATCTGACCCCAAACTAGGGAGACCCTGTACTATGGGTGTCAGACAGCTGATATACATACACAAATACATTTTTTTTGTAAATACATACATATATAGATAAACAACACCCAGACACAAGGCAAACACAAGTGCTCACCACACAAATGTTTACCCTGAGCGGGAATCGAACCCGCAACACGCTGCGCAGCAGTCGATCGCTCAGCCACTGCACCAACCGTGTCGTCAAAACTTTGGTATTAACTTTGACTTTAAATATAAATATCGTACATTATTGGACGTAAGAACTAAGCACAGCCAGCGAAATGCCAGCAGTGATTGAAACCCGGGCCATTTACATCATTGTAATAAATTATTTATATCTGCTAAGTAATTCCTCACTCAAGTCTGCGGTGGCGTCGAAATAGCAAAATAAATGCGAATAAATTCGAATGGGTGCTCAAAATATATTTTACAGTCTAGACAAAACGAAAAGCCGTTAGCATGCGTAGATCTTTGACATTTGTTATGGATACTCAGAAGTCAGAATATCTGACCACCAGTCTTACCTAGGGGTATCACTACCACAACCTAGTTACTAGGTGTAACTAGGTCAGGCAGTCAGTCGCTTCATGTAAAACACTGGTATTTAGCTGCATCTGGTTTGACTGGAAGCAGAACCTATGTAGGGTTCGGCGGAATTGCGAAAAGGCTAAGCAGATCGTGAAGTTCAAGGTTAATGGGCTCATTGGCTTTTATTAACGAAAAACTGTACACGACCACCAAAACACAAAAAACACTTCAGAATCTTCACCCAAATTCTAAAAAGTAGTTCTCTCCCACAGAATGCAGACTCAGTTCTCATCGATGGATCATGCCAGGTTCCAGACAACTTGTACAAGGCTATCGGGTCCATCATCTCATTCTACATACCTCTGATGGTAATGCTGCTGACGTATGCGCTGACGATACAACTCCTGGCGAGTCAGAGGAAAGGGCTGGGTGCTGGTTGGGCGCCTGGCTGGCTCGGTGGTCCAGCTCCTATCGGTAAGTGGTTTTTGTATTATTCCAGGGTCTTAATTCCAAAAAATCTCTACTTCATCTGGTTGTTTCGGCGAATTCTCGAGCATTCCCGTTGCTACTGTTAGCGCGCCTTCTCGTACGACCAGGAGAAATTGACTCTTCCCTTCTCTTTCGTTCGCTCGCAGTGTAAATTGAGCTTTAAGCTCTTATACGGACTAATACAAACAATGCTAAATAAAATAGCCAAGCGATGCGCTTAAAACGAACTGAATTAAATTTTCACTGATAGTTGATAGTTTGATTCTGTTGTGTAGTGGAAAATCGGCTAACCCTCACAGTCATGCATTTTCGTAGAGGACAGATGTTTTTTTTTTTATATTTTAGGGTGTACGAGTTTTTTGAGATGCAGTGAGCTCTCCCCTCCCTTTCTCTTGGAATTTTACAATATATTATTATTTTTATTTTTAATATTTGTTTAAAAATAAATAAAATTTAGTTCAGATAAAAGGTAATAAATGTAAACAAACCCGTGTAAGCACACTTTCACGGTTTGTCCAACAATAAAAGTTATTCGTACTTATGAGTACTTTTATCCCCTTAAAAATAGCTAGTGAATTAAAAGTGTCCCTGTATTAGTAACCTCTAAGTATACTCACTATTTGGTAGGAACGAAGCCATGAAACTAAACAATAACAACATAACTTTGCCACAGGTTTGTATAATCTCACGAAAACGTCCCTGAGATTAAAAACCACTCACAGTAGCTGAGTAGGCTTCATTTTAATAGGATTTAGATCTTGAATTACATCGAGTAGTACATACAGAAGTTTAGTGTGAAAAGTGAAAGTAATTTCATTTTGATAGTGGACAAGTATATAATAATAATATAATAATAAATATGTGGGGACATTTTCACACACGGCCATCTGACCCCAAACTAGGGAGACCCTGTACTACGGGTGTCAGACAGCTGATATACATACACAAATACATTTTTTTTTGTAAATACATACATATATAGATAAACAACACCCAGACACAAGACAAACACAAGTGCTCATTACACCAATGTTTACCCTGAGCGGGAATCGAACCCGCAACACGCTGCGCAGCAGTCGATCGCTCAACCACTGCGCCAACCGTGTCGTCAGTAGTTGTAATAGATGTAAATGAGCCTGAGTATTTGAACTAAAATAAATTTTATGAATATAATACTTACATAATACTAACTAGGATTGCATTACTTACCTCGTTTCTTCTAAAGGAAATCTAAAATATCTCAGATTTTTGTCATATTTATCGCTTTGTAAGCATCCACTAATGGAACAATAACGAGCCTATACGATTTTTTTCACAAATGAGTGAATACACGTGACTACGTGCCGCAAGGCTGAGCCTTGATTTAAAAGTAGTTTCCATAGCAGGTTCGGCGCGGGTAGAGGTGAGGAACAGAGGGGGGCGGAGCGTGTCGTTACTGTACGGTAGTACTAATACTTATACTGTGGCATAAGTCTCCCCCTAGTCTCCCCCTTTTTTAAACCCAACAGAGCCCCTGCCGCATAAGTTACGCAGGGATAATTTAAAGGCTATGTGATTCTTTTTATGTTTATGTTGGGTTTAAAAAAAAAAATATTTTTCGCTCAGTGGTTGAAGTTAACACCGTATTATTTTTACTTTAGTTTTCTGCACTTCTCCTCCACATAAACTTTAACTATGCCAAATATATGCTCAGTAATACATAATATTCATAGAAAGCTATATAGTTTCTGTTCACGTATTACGTATTAATAAAGGTATAATTAACGGTACAAAATATGGTACTTTATATAATTAAAACGCAATTTATTCCCTGTAATTTTGGCACACAAGACAGTAACATTGATTTATCCTCTTATCTGTAACGAAATCTCCAGGAGATTCGCGTCAATTGTTTAACTATTGTGTCTGCTTACTACTTAGACTGAATGAATTTATATAAAATAAATATTTATTAATAGTTCATTCAATAATTTATTATCATCACTTTTCCAAAAATCTTCTCAGATACCGATTCAAATGTTTTTGAAAATAAATTAATACATCCAATAACTCCTTATCTTTTAGAATTGGGACATGTCCCTTCGCAAAGGTAACCGCAGGCATTCAATTCAATTTCCTCAAATGTAATAAAAAAGGTAAAACGTTTATTTTTTAAGACTACCTGCGTTCTTTTGTACCCTCATTTCAATTTGGCATAAGTGGATTTGGGATTCAAAGAATTCAAATACCTTTCTAAAAAAATATTTGTATATGTTGGGTAAATTAATCGACCGTGTGTCGCAGAATTTCTTGCTTACCCAAAAGTACTTTTGCTAATCTTTGCAAAATCATCCAGTTATTATAATTATGGGGTAAAAATGCTCTTTGTAAATCCTTTACTTTCTTGATTAAAGAGGCGATATACGCCCCATCCAAGGATTATTACACTTCGTGATTATTACTGTCCATTCTTTGCTACCAGTACCCAAGAAGCTTATAGGTAAAAGTGGAGGCAACACTCTAAATACCTAAGTGAAACCAACTGTGGGTAGACGCTCTCTTTCTGAATGTATACATAAGATAAAGAAAACGCATATCACTATCTCGTTCTTATGTAAGTAAGTATGCATTCAGAAAGAGAGCCCACAGTTGGTTTCACTTGGGTATTCAGTGTTGCCTCCACTTTTACCTATAAGCTTCTTACTAGTACCTAATTACGATTATCTATGAAAAGATAAATTCCGGGGAAAAAATATATAATGGTTATTGCATTTTTCGTTAAACCTACGAGAATTTTTTGTCCGTTGTAATTTAATATAGGTTTAAAACTTTTTAAATTTAATTAAAATAAGCTCTCGATCGGGCGTTGTTGCTGAAGTTTTAAAAAGTATTTAAAAGTTACGATGAAAAGTTAAATTGATCGTTTCGTTTACATTTTGCTTCGGGATTTGGTTTCTTACTAAAACAATGTTCCAGAAATAGATCCATTAACAATCGTGGGGAGTGATCAATGTGATCATGGATAGTTTACTTCTACAAATATACACACATTTCCTGACAAACCTACAGACTTCCTAAAAGATTGCATGTGCCAACCATAGGTGCCAACGCACCAAAATGTATAGCAAAAATTCGTACTGTTCGTAGTCGAATTTATAACAAGCTGACCGGCGATATCGTTTCATGTGTTAACTTCTTTTGCCAGAAACCTTCCGCGAACCCGTCTTAAATACTGCACTTTATGTCGTTCTCAACATGACAACACAAAAGAGTTTGAATGGAAAACATTTTTTTTTTACATATTCCGGTAGACTTTCCCAATTTTTCTTTTCATACGAACCTATTCCTGTAATTTTTGTTACATCGGCCAAATCGGTCGAGCAGTTCTTAAGTGATGCTTCAGTCATAAAACTATGTGGTAATGATTTTTATATGCTATTTGAATTATGAATGAGTAAATTCTCGAGGCACGAGTACCTAAATGATAAAATGATTTAAAATATTTATCTAATATGGCTAAAAGGGAATATTGGTACACCAGAAATTGTACAATAGTAGAATGGTATTTATGAGGCCATGACAATTGTTTCTTGACATAGTGATGAGTATAGAAACATAAACTTGAAAAAAAACATGTGCACGTTTAAATGAACTGTCAAAAACACACATCAGATTTTCACTTTCTTTTTCTTACTCTACATAAACGTCGCAAAATTTAAAGGGTGCCCACTCAAACGGTCTTTCACAATTTCTAACCAAATTTCGCGGCTGCTCCTGAAGTTATTAAACATCAAAATCTTCAATTAATTTGATCTCATCACAATTTAATTTCAGTACAAACTTGATTATGAAAATATTAAGTTAATTAGACCGTAATGTAGGACAAAGGGAAGTGCCTTTGATAATATTATATACAAAGATATTTAAGACGTCAGAGTAGCGTCGAGAATGGTTGTAACTTTGTAATAAGCGTTGTTAATATTTAACCGTTTTTATTTTACAGTCTAGACAAAATCAAACTGATAGCTAATTAAAACTACTTTATACTTAATAATTATATACATTATATTTAATTCTTGTTCTGGTTCACACACTAGTTCATAGTTTGTTGAAATGTAAGGAGTGGTTGTCTACTTTTTCAATAATATGTGAACACTAGATATGTATCTATGTATACAACTTAGCTGTCATTCTTTACTATAGTGTTTTTATACAAGGTCCATCGTATTCACGTATAACAATAAACTGTAAATGCAAAATATTGTACACAATTTTTTTTTAAAAGAGTAATTGTGGACTTTCTTGCCCATTTTTCTCCATACGAAACTACCTTTTGGAAGGGGCAACTAGAATCAACTTTTTTACCCGACTGCACGACGCAAAGGAGTGGTAATGTGTTTGTCAGTCTATGTATGTACCCGACTGCGCGACGCAAAGGAGTGGTAATGTGTTTGTCAGTCTATGTATGTACCCGACTGCGCGACGCAAAGGAGTGGTAATGTGTTTATCAGTCTATGTATGTACCCGACTGCGCGACGCAAAGGAGTGGTAATGTGTTTATCAGTCTATGTATGTACCCGACTGCTCGACGCAAAGGAGTGGTAATGTGTTTATCAGTCTATGTATGTACCCGACTGCTCGACGCAAAGGAGTGGTAATGTGTTTATCAGTCTATGTATGTACCCGACTGCGCGACGCAAAGGAGTGGTAATGTGTTTATCAGTCTATGTATGTACCCGACTGCTCGACGCAAAGGAGTGGTAATGTGTTTATCAGTCTATGTATGTACCCGACTGCGCGACGCAAAAGAGTGGTAATGTGTTTATCAGTCTATGTATGTACCCGACTGCTCAACTCAAAGGAGTGGTAATGTGTTTATCAGTCTATGTATGTATGTATGTTTGTTCCTTTGTGGCGCACTACAGCCCAAACGCGTAGGTCGATTTTGATAATTCTTACGTTAATTGATTCGTCTTAATCTTGCGAGGGTCACTAAAGACATGATAGTAATCAAAATTCAATATGGCGACCACCAAACGCCATACTGTGAAAAAGAATAAAAGTCGCACGATGTGGGGTATCATTGAATAGATAATTATAAATCATCCTAAGGTTTTTAACTATTTTGCGTTTCGATTGCTATTTAGGATCTATAACAATTTAAAATTTGTTAGCAAACATTCTCACAA
Source organism: Charanyca ferruginea (assembly GCA_947361185.1). Classification (NCBI taxonomy): domain Eukaryota; kingdom Metazoa; phylum Arthropoda; class Insecta; order Lepidoptera; family Noctuidae; genus Charanyca; species Charanyca ferruginea. The sequence goes on along the minus strand of OX376059.1, from coordinate 22,641,990 downwards.
AAATTATCAATGCTTATAATAAAGCTGTGATAAAGTAATTGTATAATTGCGTAAATAGTCTTACTAGCGTTAAAAAAAATCTTAAATTCGAATGACACACTCAGACGATTTTACTACTTTGAATGAAAATTTTACTGTTACCTAAAGCGTTACTTAATACAGTGAGATATTACTTAATTAGAATCAAATAAATATTAAAATAAATTGATTCATAATCAGTATCTCCATGATATTAACGCAGCTACGTGACCAGATGCTTGATATAATGTACCGTTGTTATGTCGTTACTTGCGGAACCCTAAATTCCTGAGACAATAACTAACAGCGCGGTGCGCTCTTCAACTTGAGATTTGCTGCTTCAGCAATTCGGCATCGTGAGGCCGAAAATTATGTAACGACAGTGAATAATATTAATTTAGTGTATCGGTGTTTCTCACATCGATCATTAGTCACGCATCTTAGTTTTTAGCAACATAATTGTAATAATTACATTACAATTTAAAATTTAAATTGTATCGGTTTCTTTTGCACCCTAGACGGCAGCCGAACGTAATTCCGTAGTAAATATTAATAAAAACAACAATAACGAAGTAGATTACAAATTTTAATATAGGAATAAACGTAGATAAATTTTATAAGTCAAACTTAAATTTTACCAAATTAGAACACACAGTACCACTTTTAGGACGTCAATATCAAAAACAAAAATAGATAGAAGCATTTCATCGCCTCGCAGGACACCATAACATGTAAGATGGATAAGATAATATTATGACTGACGGCATTAAAGACATTGGAGAAATTAATTAAAACCAACACAATAAATTTAGTGCCCATTGCTTCCGTAATGTCACCAGTCACTTTATGGATAGCGGTAGTTGTGCTGTGCCCTAGCCTGAACCCACACACATGACTTTAGTTTCGGAAGTCGGTGGCAATACAAAACAACAAATAGAACAGCCAAGCCACCGACTTCCGAAACTAAAGTCATGTGTGTTCTGTTTTAAAGTTATTTTTCACTTTTTAGTTTTTGAAGGCGGTTGTCTTTTTTGTATAAAAGCTTTTTTTAAATTTCATATGTACTTTCTAGGTTTATCTCGAACATCCCTGACAACGGTGAAGGAAACCATCGTTAGGAAACCTGGACTAATAATTAACATAATATCGTCAATCTGCCTTAAGCAAGCGTGGTGATGAATGCTCGTACCTTCTCTAAATGAGAAGAGGCCTTTGCCCTACAGTGGGACAGTTATGGGTTGACACGAAGGCCTATTCTTGGGTCAAAGAATCACAAAACGTGGCAATGCTGCCAGCCTTTTGCGCACGTGTCCCGTTAACAGCGATGTGGACGAGTGTTTTTTATGTCATATGAGTTGCCAAAATATAAAGATTACAGAAAGACCGCTCCCGCCGTCTTCAAAAATAATTATCTAAACTTGCCAGACTCACCAGGGCTGCTACCTGCTACTGTATTGACTCTGTAGGTGTTATTTGTGACAATATGAAATTTTATTGACTCTGGTTGGAACTCTTTGCAATTTTTTATAACAAAATTTTCCTGTTCGTCATGAAATGTCAATTACATTATTTATTCGTTTTGACAACACGTGACAGTCGAGACTGAAGTCTGCTTGAAACTGCTTGAGAATGCCTATAAACGTAATGTCTATTAATAACTGACAATATAATTACTACTTTTAGTTATTAATAATTATGGTTTTAGTTTATAATGTTTGCAACACTCTCAGACGTTCTCTATGATTTTTGTAACGATAGAATAATTAGTCTTTGATCTTACTTTAGATCCCAAGTGTCTGAACTGATTTTAAAAAATACTGTGTAACTGTGTAACAATAGCACGAACAATAAAACTTTTGTTGAACATCAGCATCATTTATTTAACTTACAACAGGTTATGGGCCCAGGCACATATACCTCAAAAGATTCTAATAAACTTGCTGAGTTGGTGAAATACTGCACTCTGACTGACCGGCGTATTGAGGTTAGGTTGAAACCGCAACGTGTCCTTTGTGCAGGAAGGCAAAGAAACAAAAGGAAAGAGCAACTTGTGAAAAGTAATAATCAAGATGGACAGCAGTCAAAATGTTTTGAAGCTGGAAGGTTCAAAGAACTGGAATATTTGGAAATTCCAAACCAAAGTGCTGTTGCGTGGGCATGGTTGGCTGGACATAGTAGAAGGCAAGCGCACAAAACCAGAAGCAGCTGGGGAGAAAATTACTTGGGAGAACCAGGATGCCAAAGCTCAGACTTTAATAGTAACAAAGATGACTGAAGATGTCATGTTACATATAATTTCTTGTTCGACTTCAGCTGAAATGTGGAAAAAGTTACAGAGTGTGTTTGAACAAAAGACCGAAACCAGCATTCACATTGTTCAACAAAGATTCTTCCAATATAAATATGAAAAGGGTACTGCAATGTCTGTATTCCTGTCAAAGATTCAAGAACTGCAGAACAATTTGAAACAAATGGGTGAAGAAATTTCTGACAAGTTTGTTATAACTGAAGTACTCATGTCGCTACCAGAAGAATACAAACATTTTGTTTCTGCTTGGGAATCACCTCCTGACGACAAGCAAACCTTGGATAATTTAGTGGCTAGGTTGCTTATGGAAGAAGAACGATTAATGGAGAAGAACGAAGAGTCACAGCAAACTTCATCGTCATCTGCTTTTGTGGTGAAAAATAAAAAGACTGGAAAGTGTTTCAAATGCGGTAAAATAGGACATTTCCAAAGCGAGTGTAAAAGTAAACAAAAGAACAGTGAAGAAAACGTAAAGAAATGTTTTTACTGTGGCAAGTCGGGACATTATAAATCACAGTGTTGGTTCAAAAAAAATAAAAACGATAGTAACCGTGAGAAAAGTAATGCGTTCGTGGTGTTAAATACAGAATATGATTCATATCAAGAGTCTAAATGGCTGGTGGACTCTGGTGCAGATGAGCACATGTGCTGTCGCGCATTGTTTTCAAAGTTTACAACAGACGTTACGCAAAGATCAGTGATAGTCGGTAACGGTACGGCAATAAATGTGTTAGGCTGTGGGCAAATGGCGGTACAGGTGCGAAACGGAAAAGAATGGATTGACACTACCATAAATAATGTTCTATTCGTTCCTGATCTAAAAGTGAATCTGTTCTCGGTCAATCGCGCCACTGAAAGAGGTTATGTCATAGTGACAGATGACGTTTGTTGCAAATTTTACAATGATGGTGATGTTTGTGCGATAGCAAATCGAGTTGGAAATGGTTATTACATGGATTTACGACCTAAGTGCAAAGTTGCAAATGTTGCTAAAATAGAGCTGAATGACGTAAATATATGGCATGAAAAATTAGCTCATCAAAATTTTGATTATGTCAGAAAAGTGTTAAAGAAAAACAATATTGATGCTAATCAAACTTCAGTTCCTAAGTGTGAAAGTTGTTTACTAGGAAAAATACATCGATTACCATTCCCAAAGAGTGATTACACTAGTACAAAGACATGTGAATTGGTACACGCTGATACATGTGGCCCGATGGAAGAAGTGTCAATAGGTGGATCAAAATATTTTGTGTTAATGAAAGATGACTACTCAAACTTCAGATATGTGTACTTTGTCAAAAATAAATATGAAATCAAGAGCTGCATTGAAGATTTCCTTAACAAAGCTGAGACTGTTACTGGAAATAAGGTTAAGATTTTCAGAAGTGACAATGGTACGGAGTTTGTAAACAGAGAGGTCAAATATATATTTTCAAGGCGCGGGATATCTCATCAAACCACCGTGCCGTACACACCCGAGCAGAATGGTAAAGCGGAGAGAGAGATCGGAACATTGGTTGAAGCTGCTAGGACGATGTTACATGCAAAGAATTTACCGAGAAAACTATGGGCAGAGGCCATAAATACTGCGGCCTTTGTGCTTAATAGGACCGGAAAGAGTAAAGTAGATGGAAAATCTCCCTTTGAAGTGTGGACAAAAATAAATTTTGATATTCATCAATTGAAAGTAATCGGTATACCAGTATATGCACACATCCATAAAGAAAAGAGAAGAAAGTGGGACAAAAAGGGTGAAAAGGGATTGATGATTGGATACAGCGAAGACGTGAAAGGTTATAGGATTTATTTTTCACAAAAGAATACCGTAGAAATAAAACGGGACGTAGTATTCTTGGAAAAAGAAATAAACAAAGTGCAGGAATCAATTGAGACAGTAACTTTAGAAGACCAACCGTCACAAGAGACTATAACTGTGGTGAATGAAGAAACCAGAAAACCAGAAGATGCTGTGTGTGTGAGAGAGAGTGATGTTGAGGAATGTTCCTTTTATGAAACAGAATCTGAAAGTGAATATGAACCTTGTCCAGAAGAATTGAGTTCATTAACAGATGATAATACTCCACCACATGACAGTGAGAGATCTAAGAGAAGGAGGAAACAGACCTCTTTTTATAAGTGTAACAATGTGCATATAAATAAAGAATCCGACCCAGTGACTTACAAGGATGCTATGAGCAGGACTGATGCTTCCAAATGGAGGGAAGCTATAGAAAGAGAACTACAAACACTAACTGAAAATAATACATGGGAAGTGTCCAATGTGCCAGTTGATCCAAGTCAAATTGTAAGCAGTAAATGGGTGTTCAAAGTTAAAGGTACAGGTCAGTATAAAGCCAGATTAGTCACAAGAGGGTTTGAACAGGATAATTTATATAGTTATCAAGAAATCTATGCTCCAGTAGCAAAGCTTTCAACATTTAGACTCTTTGTTGTTATTGCTACTAAATTTAATTTACCAATCTTCCAAATGGATGTAACTGGGGCCTTTTTGTATGGAGAAATCCAAGAGGATGTTTATATTCAGTTACCTGAAGGGGCCTACTCTAATAATAAAAATATTGTTAAACTGAATAAATCACTGTACGGTTTCAAAATGTCTCCTAAGTGTTGGAACAATACATTCAATGCAGTAATGACTAGAGAGGGTTTTCTTAAATCAAATTGTGATTCATGTTTTTACTATAGATATAATGGAAAAGATAAAATGTTTGTGTTACTGTATGTAGACGATTTAATATTTTTTGGAACAAATAACTCTGAAACTACACAATTTAAAAAGGTTTTAAATGGGGAATTTAAAATGAAGGACTTGGGATTAATCTCTGAATTTTTAGGTATTAGTGTTAACCAAAACCTAAAATCTGGCATAACTGAACTTAGTCAAAAAATCTATTTGAAGAATATACTTAAAAGATTTAAAATGGAAGGGTGTAAACCTATGGCAACACCAATGGATATTAATTTCAATTCTAAAATTTTTGAAAATCAAACAAACGATAAAAATATTGAGAAAATGTGTAGGCAGATAATAGGAAGCTTAATGTATAGTGTACAAGGTACAAGACCAGATTTATGTTTTCCAGTTTCAATGCTGAGTAGGTATCAAAAATGTTCAAATAATGAGCTATTAGCTGGGTTAAAAAGAATATTAAGGTATGTAAAAAGTACACTAGATTATAAGTTAATTTATAAGTGCACAGATGTACATTTAGAAGGCTTTTGTGATGCTGATTGGGGTGGTGATTTAAAGGACAGGAAGTCCACCTCTGGGTACATGTTTAACTTCTCAAATTGTTTAGTATTATGGAGTTCTAAGAAGCAAGCATCTGTGAGCCTGTCTTCAACTGAGTCTGAATATGTTGCAATGAGTATGGCTGCCAGTGAGGCTTGCTGGTTAACAAACTTGCTTAATGAATTTGGTTTCCAGAATATTTACCCGGTGAATATTTTTTGTGACAATCAGTCAGCAATATTTACTGCAACTACTGAGTCTGTTAAACGTTTAAAGCACATAGACATTCGCTATCATTTCATTAAAGATTTTATTAATGATAATAGGATATGTATAAAATACATAAATACTGAAGAGCAGCCAGCTGACATGCTTACTAAAGCTTTAAATAAGGAGCTACTTTTAAGGTGCGTTAAGAAAAGTGGTCTAGATAATAATACTTAGCTTTTATTATTTTTATGTAATTACATTGAGGGAGGGTATTAATAACTGACAATGTAATTACTACTTTTAGTTATTAATAATTATGGTTTTAGTTTATAATGTTTGCAACACTCTCAGACGTTCTCTATGATTTTTGTAACGATACAATAATTAGTCTATGATATTACTTTAGATCCCAAGTGTCTGAACTGATTTTAAAAAATACTGTGTAACTGTGTAACAATAGCACGAACAATAAAACTTTTGTTGAACATCAGCATCATTTATTTAACTTACAACAATGTCAATGTGTGCGTGCGAAAAATGGCGGTTTGTTCTGAGTGGTCTCTCTGCTCGGGCGCGCCGCAGCCTTACGTACTTTGTGCTTTAATTAAATTTGTACTTAATTCTTCTATATCTTCTTCCTGCCCTTATCCCATGTTACTTAAAGTCGGCGCAACATGTTTTCTTCTTCCATTCCGTCCCGTCTAACGTCATGCTTTCACTGACTCCTTTATCATTCATATAATTTTTCACACAATCCATCCATCTTTTTGTTGGCCTTCCTCTCTCTCTCCATCCATCCAAATTAATATTCAGAACTCTCATGGTTACATGCATTTCATCCCTTCTCTTCACATGCCCAGTACTTAATTTTATTTTTATTTTCTTGTTAGCCTGTTCTGTCCCACTCCTGGGCAAAGGCCTCCCTCCATGCCTTCCATCTTTCCCGATTCTTTGCTTCCTCCCACCAGTTTTGGAGGAATCCGTTCAGTTCATCCCGCTATCTCCATCGTGGCCTGCCGCGACGCCGTCTTACTGTCTCAGGTCTCCAGTTCTGTGTCATCTGAGCCCACTTAATTACTTACATTATTGTTCTTAATTACATTATTGTTAATATTACTGTGTGAAAAATTCATAGATATTTCTCACAATGATTCAATTGATCTTGTTTGAGGTATTTCATAATGTTCTTTTTAGATGCATGAGCTATTTCCGTTTATCTCACAATATAAAAATAAATCCAGTAGTGTAGTAGTTACAGCGCTGGAACTAACTGAAGCCTCTTAACAATTTCTATTCGTGGAGAATATATGACTGAAACCGAGTTCCAAATGAATAAATTCGCAGAAAAAAATAAACGCACACGTCTAAAGCCTCATTCATATGTGAATATATTATACTAGCACTTTGCCCGCGACTTCGTCCACGTGAATTTTCTCAAGAATTTCAAATTTTTTGATAATGCAATATAACCAATATAACCATGCATTCAGGGATAACGTAGCTTTCTATTGGTGAAAGAATACATACAAACTTACAAACACACAAACTTACAAACAAATTTTACCTCTTTATAATATAAGTATAGATAGGCATTAATGTATTTTTTCATCCCTTCTATTCGAAAAGTGTAGTTTTGTTCCTCTATAAGCGGGAGCAAAGTAGCTCTTTTCTCCACTAGACTTTTTAGCGGGCAGTAATGAGATTTGAATTTGGAACATGAATCGTTCATTGGAATCGAACGCAAATTGTATAAATTACTGGCTGTAAGTGTTGGCTGTGCGGTGCAGGGAGGCGCGGTAACTAAAAAAAAAAAAGTCGGTACGGACTTTATTGCATTTTGCAAAAAAATAATTCTACGTCGAGTTCTGAAAGTGATAGTGAATTAACTACTGAAACAATAAAAATAGAAGCTAATAACGTCATACAAAACTGAATACCAACGAAATCCCGGGAGAAATGTTTTCTCATAGAAGGAGATGAAAAGTAGAGTATTATGACTCGAGAGCAAAAATATTTTTCCCTCAGGCGATGTACTTTGAATCCCTCGCTACGCTCAGGATTCTATTTTAGAAGCCCTCGCTGTGCTCGGGATTCTATTCTAGAATCCTACGCTTCGCTCTGGATTCAAATCTACTATTTTTATGTCATTCGAGGAGGAGCTCATGGCTAAGTAAAAACCGTTCTGATCGACAAATCATGATGGTGAAGGCAGGTGGTCTGTGGATGGGTTTCCATCCTTTTCATATCGAGACCCTTCCGTGCCTCGGAAAGCACGTAAAGTCGTTCGTCCCTGTTTCCACCAGTCTCACCAAGGGGTATCGTGTTATCCAGCAACTGTGTAAAACACTGGTATTCAGCTGCATCTGGTTAGACTGGAAGGCCTTTTGATAAGGCTAAGCACATGATGACGGATGGCAAGCAAGCCGAACGGCCTACCTGTCACAATAGTGTCAGAATGGTCTATCATTGATTTCATAATTGTTGGTTTTGACAAGTTTGATAATCTACTAATATAATGGCGTCATTTTGACTTTCCAATGATCAACCACTGACACGCCATTGAAAGAAATGACATAGAATGGTAATCTCGTACACAATTACAACTGGATGACTGAGTTAGGCGGTAATCTGCTAAAATTTTGACAGTTCCTTTGATCAGTGACCTACCATTAGAACGTCATTGTGCAGTCATTGCTTTTAATTCGACCGACCATTTTGAATTTAGTAGATTACGCACTTTTAGCAAAATGACAATGGAATGACGAAATCATAAAAATAGCAGACTTGGCCCCCTGATGTTTAGTGTACACCACTGTTTACAGACCTCTGCAATAGGAAAGACCTTGTAGAAACGTTGCAATCCCATTAGATCTGCTTCCGTACCCAATTCCTACGTAGGCTACTTGTCTCTATGTTGGCTGAAAGCTAGTAACATAAGTACTGTAAGAAGTCCAACTGCAGGGCTTCTTACTGGTACCAGGTTGTGGCGTAATGTAATAGGTTTAATCTATAAAAATTGGAATGAAACCGCTGATACTTGGAACTGGTTTATAATAGAGATACTTTTATGTGTGCCCGTGACAAGATCAGGCTAAGTAATTCTAATGTCAAATGTAAAACAATACAAATATACGATTTGAACTTGTTCTAGAAGACCGCTGAGTGTTCTGACCATAGACCAAATAGCTAAGGCTATCAACCTTCACAGTACACAATACATCTGGTGCTTTAAATTTCATTCGAGTACCTGGGATGCTCTTTAGGTGCAATTAAGAAACCCCCATGACTGGTGATACCTACTTACAGGGTGACACTTCATCAAAGCGTAGAGTAACGGAGGAGAAAGGAAGGGGAGCAGGAATCTACCAACCACATGCTTGAAGCGGAAACATGATGTGAAGCTCGACCAATATGATTAGTGGGTTCCTGCTCATCCTCACTCCGTTTCACTAGTCTATGCTTTATTTTAGACGAAAGACGAGCGTGTATTCGATTCGTGACGAAAACTTCATGTTTTTGCGTTTTGCCCAGAGCAATATCGTAATGACGTGAGCAGATTATTTAAAGACATTTACAGTTTTAAAAAGAGAAAGTCTTGCTTTAGGGACCTACAGAGTAAAAGTTTAATTTTTAATTATGGTTTTTTAAAGCGAAGATAATCCTTTCATAGCGTTTTATAAAATTAGACGTTAGAGTTAACTTTCAGGACGAAGGCAACCACTACAGTATGCCAAAGTATTATGTTTTATGCGTTTTTCCAACAGAATATACAGTCCCCAAGGTGTACCTTAGGGACTAACAGAGCCAAAATTACGAAAACATTACTATTAGATAGTAAAAAAACAGTATTAAAAAAGTACAAAATCGGTTCACTTCAACCATTTTTTATCACCAGTATTTGAATAAAAATAAATATAACTGACATATTTATTTTATGAAAATAAAGGTTATGCTCAATATACACAAATTTTTTTAGTTCCTTGAACGAACTCATTTATTTTAAACAATTATTTAAAAAAACACTGTAAAATCTCGCGCGCTGTCGTTTGCCGATCAATTTCAATGATTCGTGCTTATGTCGTGATGCGTATTTATTTTCTGATGTACACAAACAGACCATTGTATTGTACTAGTGTGTGTCAATGCTGCTACGCCATTCTAGCAATCGTTTAGATTTTGAGCTGCGCTAAATCGAATACGCGCCCTTGACAAAACGACACATCTAGTCATAATGTTATTATTATCCATAGTTCATTCACGTTAACAAAACAGTGAGTCATCGTTGTCTGCCGATACACTGACGTTGGCCAAGGTCGCAAATTACATCGAGAACACCAACCACCCGTTGCAAAGATGACTCACTATTTTCTCAACGCGAATGTTCTAAAGTATGAACGAAGCTTTACGTACCAAATATAGGTACGACAAATATTAATCGGATAAAAGCTTTTATATTTCATATGTGAAAGCAAACTCATAGGCTGTCCTCTGAAAGGGTACTTTACTAATATTTACTTGTGAGTCGTGACAAGGTACGACGTGGAATATGTGGTCGTAATATAAACGTTTTTCAACATCCGTAATCTGTTTTCGTATTGAACTAATATAAGAGCTTTTGGGCTTGAAGGACATTTTGTTGGGTGATTGAAATAAAAATGTTATACCTTCTAATCTGCCAATTTATTTTGTCTTCTATAATGAACTAACGTAGGTTCAAAATCGAATGTAAAAATCACCAATCAATTTACTTACTTTTTAAGAGCTGCCAAAACGTGGTACCTCCCTGTATGTTGTATAGCAATATGCTACTATGACGTCACTTGTTTGCCTGCTTAATTAACTTACTCTTTATAGGTTTAGGCTGCTTAAATCTAACTTTAAAATTAACTGAAAATAAATCGTGTTTACAGGACCAAAAAATATTTTTAATTAATATGTAGGTATCTTCTTTTTTCATTAATGTGTCTTGCCCTATTAATAAATAATAATAATAAATCTTTATTTCCCCAATAATTTGCACAACCATTGCATTGTCTAACAAATATGGCTTAAGCTAATTGCCCAGATTAAAAAGGCTTTGAACCTTTATACTAGGTAAAAGTATGTATATTAAAAGTCAGAAGAAGTATTGGAAGAAAGATCTTGAACTAAACACTTAATAACACGCAAGAGTGGTTCAATTCACAAAAAATGAATTGAAAAAATAACACAAAATACGGTGACATTTTATCCCCCATTACGAAAAACCGAAATGTCAACCCGTTCCCCAAAGGGCATTTTAAAAACATGTACCCCTAAAAAATCAGCCTCGATCAATTTGTAGGGGCGTATCGTTTATGTAAATGTCTCGTCATTTAACCAAATGTCACATTACGCTAAATGCCTTTACATACATACGTACGTTCACATATAAATGTGTATACGTGGGTATGGTGGAGTACACCAGATCTAGCTTCCCCAGTTTAACTAGATTGTGGATTAATATCCCCCTGAGACAATTTTGCGGGTTGTCGGGTTGAGATTGTACAGTTTGTTTGGTAGAAGTTTTGAAATACCGTCTGTCTAGTCTGTAGAATTTACCTTCACTGTAATAATAGGTTTGTAGACAGGCACAGATAATTTAACTCATCTGTGTTCGCGGTGCCATTGTGTGAGTGGCTTGTAATTATACAATTATTTTATTTGTGTGGTAGTGACGCGGCAGCCATCGTCCAAGCAATTTATACGAGTTGTTTTCTAGGTATCGTCCGCAATTATATATGTACTCCAAATATATATATGTACAGTACGCAAAGGAGATAAGTATCCATGTCGTCGGGAATAGTTGAAGATTTCTTAGAAACCAATGCGGGCTTTCAAATGAAATTTTATTAAATCATTGAACTGTTTATTCTCTATAAATTGTATTTTATTTTATTCATAAAAACCTATCGGTTCCTAAGTAAACTTCAACTGTTTCCGGCGACTTGGATACTTATCTCCTTTGCGTACTGTACATATTCATACTTAGTATAAATATGTACATATATTTTATTTATTTATTTTATTTATTTACTCAAAACAATGGATACATACGGTAGACGTTGAAATACAGTTTCACAAAAGAGTACTATTTTTATAAACCTGTGGGTGAGCACTGCTCTCCTAGTTAGGTTATGAAAACCTGTGAAGTCTATGTCTGGATAATTATGTTTTTTAAATTTTAATTCTTTTGTTGACCACAACTTATATATATATTTGACTCTTTTTTATACACTGCTCAGGCTCACATACTGATTCATTGTTTGTTAAAATATAAGGAGTGGTCGTCTACTGTTTCAAAATTTGTAATAATATGTGAACACTGTGTATCTATGTACATATAACTTAGTCTGTCATTCCTTAATCTGTGATACTTTATACACACTTTCAAATACCTAGTGTTTTTATGCAAAGTACATCGTTAATCACGTATAATTATTTAATTATATAATTCCTGTAAATGCAAATATTGTTAACATCGTTTTTAAAAGAGTAAGTATGGAGTTTCTTGCCCATTCTTCTCCATACAAAACTACCTTTCGGAATGGGCACCTAGAATCAATTTTTTTTTTCTCATTTGACGTTCAAATGTGCCTTATAATGGTCTAATTGAAATAAATGATTTGACTTTGTCTTTGACTTTGACAATAAAAGAAATGATCGCAAAGATAGTGTGTCGTCGTCACAACGGTTGGCGCAGTGGTTGAGCGATCGACTGCTGTACTGCGAGTCGCGGATTCACTTCCCGCACGGAACAAGTATTTGTATGGCTTACAGATAGTTGTTCCACGTCTGGCAGTTTGTGTATGTGAGTTTAGATGTTTGTAAATGCACCCACACTAGCAAAAAAAATTAAGGTTTCGACTTCGTTAGGTGTGTTTTCATACCCTTGCAGCCGTGGAAAGTTTTTTTTTCTTAGTCTATTCTGTCCCACTCCTGGGCAAAGACTTCCCTCCATGCCTTCCATCTTTGTCGATCCTGCCCTTAATCTCTCCAGTTTTAAAGGAATCCGTCCAGTTCATCCCTCCATCTACTTCGTGGTCTGCCGCGACGTCTTACTGTTTTAGGGCACCAGGGGGGCAAGTCTGCTATTTGTTTAATTTCGTCATTCCAACACGATCCCATTGTCATTTTGCTCAAAGTTCGTAATCTGCTAAATTCATAATGGTCGATCATTGGTCGGTCAATGACTGCACAATGACGTTGTAATGGTAGATCACTGATTAAAGTAACCGTCAAAATTTTAGCAGATTACCGCCTAAGTCAGTCATTCAGTTGTCATTTTGTACGAGATTACCATTCTATAGCATTTCTTTCAATGGCGTGTCAGTGGTTGACCATTGGGAAGTCATAGTGACGCCATTATATTAGTAGATTACCAAACTTGTCAAAATCAACAATTAAGAAATCAATGATAGACCATTCTGACACTATTGTAATAGCAGACTTGAGGCCCAGTTCTAGAAGGAAGAAAGAAATATAGAAAAATCTTTTATTTACACAAGCTCTGTGTTACCTGTGCCCACAATAGGGAAGATGACACCACCAGTCAATTGACAATTTGACATACATTTCATGAGCTGCCAAAACGCGACTTCTTCATACATTTTGTATGGTAGAAGTGAAAAGCGGCCAAGTGCGAGTCGGACTCGCCCATGAAGGGTACCGTAGCAGCAAGTAAAATAAAAGTTTTTTTATTTGAGTTGATTGAATGAAAGGTAAATTGCGGTTGACGATTTATGACGTATTAAAAAAAAACTACTTACTAGATCTCGTTCAAACCAATTTTCGGTGGAAGTTTACATGGTAATGTACATCATATATTTTTTTTTAGTTTTATCACTCTGTTTTTTTAGAAGTTACAGGGGAGAGAGGGGGGGACACATTTTACCATTTTGGAAGTGTCTGTCGCGCAACCTATTCAGTTGAGAAAAAAATTATAATAGAAACCTCAATATCATTTTTAAAGACCTATCCATAGATAACCCACACGTATGGGTTTGATGAAAAAAAAATTGAGTTTCAGTTCTAAGTATGGGGACTTTTTTTTTCTATTTTTGTGAAAAAAAAAGTGGCTGTGACATACGGACGGACAGACAGACAGACATGACGAATCCATAAGGGTGCCGTTTTTTGCCATTTGGATACGGAACCCTAAAAAGTGACGTCACTTTTTTGACAACTCAATTGACTAACTATTTATTGATTTCAAAGCAACTGAAAATCTAATTTTACAGTTAATTGAAAATTAATTGGGTTATCAGGGCTAAAATCAAGTGTTCTTTTAGAGAAATTCAGTCTTAGAATTATTGGTTGATGGTGTCATCTTTCCAATTAGACGAAGTTTAGATTAAGCTTTTTTGGTATATTCTTTTATCAAAAATTCAGGTTTTCATCGATTTAACATTTCAGAAACCATGTACAAATAATATAATTTATATCTAAATGTTATCTTTACCTACGGTATGGGCCCGTCAGTGAGTTCAGCAGGTATTTTGTACAAATATTTGTGTCAGAATGGAATTTGAACCCGAGGTCCTAAGCATTGAAAGGCGGATGCAAATATTTCAGCAATTTGCCCTTGGTTCTTTAAATAGAATTGTACATGCTTACATTTTCATGTTATTTGCAAAAAAAAACAACTGTAAAAAGACGTGAAATTTACATGTTATTTATTTAATTAAGGCTCTCAAACGATTTATTCACTAATACATTTACAACAATTAGTTTGGAGTTATTAGATTACTGTAAACTAGTCAGTTAAAGAAGTGCACAGCATTTACCTACGAATTAAAAAATCAAATCACTAATAAAAACAAAGAATCATGGCGAAATTTGTACAAAAAAAAATAAGATGTTTAGAGAAGTTGAAATTCAATTTTTTTATATTCTTGGGTACCTAAGGAGTATCTTCAGGCATTTAGAATATTTTTAAAACCCCACCAAAAAAAGTTAAAAGTTTAACGAAAAGCTTATTATTTCAGTACGAAACTGCGACTGACAGTAACAGTGACACTGACAGCCGCCGTTTCGCGGTTCTTACATTGAACTTGCATCGTTTTATGGGAAATAATATCACAAAATAATGTTTTTTTTTTCCACACACTTGTCATATCACTTGTCTGCCAATTTTATAGATCCGTTAACATCGCTTGTCACTTTTTTTTTTTATAAACACTAAATGGGCATCAAAATGAAACGAAAAAGTGTTATTTTCATTTCGTAATATTTTAATTATGCGGGGGTTTAAAAATATGCTAAGTATAACCAATCTACTCCTGGTAATGTATTCTTCACATTGGAAAATATTCGAAACCCTCTAAATTAGTTTATTTTCTCATACAAATGAATGTATGAATCTCGCCATGATTCTTTAAAAAAAGCAGTTGAATCACTGGTGAACAAAAAAGAACTGCAAATAGATTTCAAAATTGTTAACACAGGTAGGAGTACCTAGATCTATTTTTAGTGCAACTGGTCAGAGAATGCAGTAGAATGCAATCGCATGAAAGACGCTGCCTTTATATTGTGTAATAAAGAGTGAAAGGATCTCTAAAGGGCCCACCCCTTTAGAGATCCTTTCACTCATCATATTTATGAAATTGAGGCAACGTGTTGGTGAAAATGTCGATGTCATTACAACGTCTACTCATTTCGTTGTATCCTCTCATCATCCTGTTCTGGAGCTTCCGAGCCCAAGTTAAGTTCCTCTCAACACTGAGACCCTTTTTTTATTTCCGACCTGGTTTTTCCGTGTCTTCTAGAACATGTAAAGCTCTTAGACCCAGGCGTCATTCTTAACTCTTCAGACAGGTTAGACTGGAAGCCGATCTTGGGATCATGCAGCTTACTATGTTGGCATAATCGAGAATAATGAAGCTAGGCAGATAATGAATTGTGTGTCGATTCCCAGTAATATTTTTTGCTAAATGTAACACTGTTTGTTGGGTAATAATGAGTAGTAAACGGCCCTGTTATAAATTCAATATTTATAGTATACTAATTTCAGACGACACGGTTGGCGCAGTGGCTGAGCGATCGACTGCTGCGCAGCGTGTTGTGGGTTCGATTCCCGCCCAGGGTAAATATTTGTGTGATGAGCACTTGTATGTGCCTTGTGTCTGGGTTTTGTTTATCTATATATGTATGTATTTACAAAAAAAAAATGTATTTGTGTATGTATATCAGCTGTCTGACACCCATAGTACAGGGTCTCCCTAGTTTGGGGTCAGATGGCCGTGTGTGAAATGTCCCCACATATTATTATTATTTCAATAATTATGTAACGTAAATACAACTTGATAGTGCAATTTGGCACTCAAAATCATTATTCATGCAAGAATAGATTGTTATGTGGTGTATATTTAGCAAAACAGTAGACCCAAAATTGAAAGTTGGATTGTAGTCAATCCAACTATCTATTTTGGGTCTACTGTGTTTTGGGGAGCGCTGTCTGACCTTCATTACCTAGTGGTAGTGAAGGTCAGACAGCGTTCTTTGTGCCTTTGTAGCAACCATACTGCGATCGCCAACCCGCCTGCCAAGCGTGGCGATTATGACAAAACCCCCCCTTTGGGGAAGGCCTATGTCCAACAGTGGACGTCTTTCGGCTGAAATTATGATGATGATGATGAAGAAGGTCAGACAAGTAGTTGCTTCATGTAAACACTGGTATTTACCTACATCCAGTTAAACTGGAAGCCGACCCTGACATAGTAGGGAATAATGAGGGTTAGCAGATGATGACTTGTTTTTAACCAACTTCAAAAAGGAGGAGGTTATCAATTCGAATGTTCATATTTTTTTTTTATGTATATTCGGGCATAACTCTGTCATATATAGACGGATTTGCAAAATTCTTTTTTTGTTCGAAAGGGGTTTATTCCGAAATGGTCCCATATATCCAGCCCTTTTTGAGAAAATCAACAAAATACCAAAAAAAAAATACTTAGACGACGTTTTAGTTTTTTCAATATTTGGAGGACTTACAATCTCTTTTAAGTGTGTCACCGTTTCTTAATGAATTTGGATGTTAAGGCAATACTAAAGAGCGAAAAATAAAAAGCTTTTTCAAAAAAAAGAAAACCGCCTTCAAAAACTAAAAAGTGATAAATAACTTTAGCACAGAACACATAATGCCTTACTTTCGGAAGTCGTTGGCAATCCAAAAAACTTTTTTAACACCAAAAATACAAGTCGTTTTCCTGCAATGTTTTTTGCAAAATTTTTGTAGGGTAATATAAGTTGTTAATGACCCTATGGTACAGTCTTGAAACACGCTGTGTACTAAATTTAATACGTAAGTGCGTAAACACAACTTGATAGTTCAAGTTGGCAAGAATAATCATTATTCATACAAGAATAGATTGTTGTGTGTTGTAAATTTCGCGAGACAGTAGACAGTACCCAAGATTGATAGTGGGATTGGCTGCCTCGTCGCAGGTAATTAAGTACCTACCTATTGTTACACGTGATGGCTTTTGTACGGTACCTTTACCAAATAAGGACAATGTTATAAATTATTCTTGGTTAACCTATAAATTTTAAGTTAGAATATAAATCTTAGCGTATGTGAGATGATTTTGTATTACCGAGTGTATAATACACTTTTCAATAAAAACGTTTTTTTTCTGGACCATACCTCTTTAACAATAAGACAGGGTCGCGGCAGGCCACGAAAGTGATGGCGGGACGAACTGGACGGATTCCTCCAAAACTGGTGGGATGAAGCCCAGGATCGATAAACATGTAAAGCATGGCCCTCCATGCCTTTGTCAAGGACACCCGGATGAAACGAAGTTCCTTTAGACAACAATTTACAACAACAACAACAAACAACAACAACAAACAACACAACACAACAACACACAACAATAACAACAACAGCACAACAACAATACAACAACAACAATTACAACAATAATAACAACAACAACAATAACACAACAAACAACACAATAACAAACAACAACAACAATACACAACAACAACACAACAAACAACAACAATATGTTGTTGTTTATTATTATTTATTAGTATTTACTTATTATTATTTACAATTAATAACTGGCTTGCTTTCTATGAGAGAGAGAGAGAGACAGACAGAGAAAGACGCGCACGCCGCACGGCTTACAACTATAGTAAAAGGTGTCGTTACAACTTTTGGTCTTCAAAAGTGTCGTTACATTTTTTCCGTCTTGCCCCCTTTCGCAACGCGCGATAAGGAACTACGTTCCAAAAAGAAAACTACCTGTAAATCTTCTGGTTACTAAAAAAAGTTTTACTTATAACTGAACTCTTAATACCCCACAACACCAATTTTACACCAATATCAAAATTGTCAATTTGCATAATTGTTTTAACAGTCTAATGCCGCAGATTTTTGACAGTAGTTAGGGGTCAGAAGCCGTCCACAACAAGTCAAAGTCAAAGCATTTATTTAAATTAAACTACTTACAGGAACTTTTGAATTGTCAAGGAGTCGTTTAGTTAGTCTGAAAGTTGAAGCTAGGTGATCCTTCCAAAACGTAAGTTGAAAGCAAGTTTTTACAAAATTCTGGCTGCATTATCCTTGTTGCTTCTATGTGTTAAACCAACGTAGGTAAAAGGCAGTGCAAAAAAAGGACTTTTTAAGCTCGTTGTAAGATACAAAACTGCTGAACTAAATTGTATAATACTACCAACTTTAACCCCAGAAAAGTCCATATACAACTTTTCACCCAACAATTTAAAAGAAACACACCCCGCTAGCATCTCCCGGGTTATGTAAATTTTAAAACCAAACCTGGTACTAGGAAAACTTTTCCGATACACTCTACGTAGGTAGTTCAGTGCATCTGGCGCTGACACGAGTTAGGTTTAGCTCTCTAGGGTAAAAATCGAGCTAGACATATCGAGAGTCTAGATTCTAGTGATACTTGACATAACTGCGTGTTTATTTTTAAATCTTTATTGAGTAGGTAACATTAATAACATTACAACGTTTAAAGTTAGCATATAATAAGCTTCATTATTTCAAAGTGTAAGAAAAAAGAAGACAATTTAAAGCTTTAAAATTTCACTTCTGTTGACAGTCCCCTTGACTGCTATTTTTTTAATAAAACGAGTTAAAATTTCAACGCAACGCGATCTAGAATCACATACTAAATTCATGCTAGAAGTTAGTCAAATCTCCACCGCGTATCGTATATAATATATATTGCTGTTATTAGCAAATATGAGAGTTCTACCTTTTGTCGTAAGATCATAATATATTGCCTTTACAATAATCACAGGTACATACTAGTCTAACTTTATTGTGACCTACAAACATAACCTTTCCACCAACATAATACGTACAACAGTTGAAACATTAGCATACATTATTAGCATACGTCAGCTACATAATCCCGTGGGACAATCGCGAGAGCTTCAATGGTATCTGTCACACAGAAGGTCGGTTTACACCCAACGACCCATGATAAGTGTAAACTGTTTACGTGAATTCGGACGCGATAACGTGAAGGTAAATAGACGAGTTTGTGGGTTGAATTTGTGGTTATAAATTACTGGAAATGATTCTGTGAATAGTTTTTGTTTATATTGTTTTACTAGCTTTTGCCCGCGACTTCGTCCGCGTGAATGTCGGTTATCGCGGATGCAGACGAAGTCGCGGATTAGAAGTAGCCTATGTCCTTCCCTGGGGTTCAAGCTATCTTCATGCCAAATTTCATCAAAATCGGTTCAGCCGTTTCATCGTGAAAGCATAACAGACAGAGTTACTTTCGCATTTATAATATGAAAGTATGAATAATTAAGTACTAGCTTTTGCCCGCGACTTCGTCCGCGTGAATGTTGGTTATAGTGGATGCAGACGAGGTCCAAAAAAGTAGCCTATGTCCTTCCCCGGGTTTTAATCAATCCTTATGCCAAATTTCATCAAAATCAGTTCAGCCGTTTCATCGTGAAAGCGTAACAGACAGAGTTACTTTCGCATTTATAATATTAAATATGTAATGTGTATATATGTATGGAGTATGGATAATCATCATCATCATGTCAACCTTTGGACTCCCACTGCTGGGCAGAAGTTTCCCCCAAAAGGGGGTTAAGCCGTAATCGCCATATCATGCTTGGCCGATGCATGTTGGCGATCCCAGTAAGTGATATGGTACTCAGAAGGATGCTGCTACCCATCCTCTGGTCAATATCCCTCTGTCGCCTTCTACGACACCCACGTTTAGAAATGGTATGGAATGGATGCTTTGAAAACATGATCTAAAAATCTCTGAGCGCCCCTGATGATGCTATGACTCTCCTTTAGGAGAGTAATAGGGCTAATGGCACGTTAAAAAACACTAGAACAGACCGCCATCATTACGTATGTCCCCTCTCCGACCCTTGCTTGTACCACCCCGCGCCATTGAGCTTGTAGATTTAGTTCCTAACTAATCAAAATTCGATTCAGCTTGAGCTTTTACAGTCTTCCTCCAGCGACACCCAAATTCGAGGTCTGAATCCCACAGGGGGTGTAGCGTATATAGTGGCTTAGTTTGTAAGTTTTTTGCCCTGGATAGAGGCCTTAAATTCTCTGTAAATACTTTTAAACGAGATATATATACGACAATACGACTAAAATAATCTGGATCTCGGAATCGGCT
Source organism: Charanyca ferruginea (assembly GCA_947361185.1). Classification (NCBI taxonomy): domain Eukaryota; kingdom Metazoa; phylum Arthropoda; class Insecta; order Lepidoptera; family Noctuidae; genus Charanyca; species Charanyca ferruginea. The sequence goes on along the minus strand of OX376059.1, from coordinate 22,621,538 downwards.
CCAATGATTTTCATGAAATTTTGTTGGCAGGCGGTTCCGGGGGCATTCAATCGATCTAGCTAGGTTTCATTTTTTTTAAACACAAAAGGAAATTCAGGAAAGTCCGGCTAAGCAGCCGACAACCTCCTAGGTTGACCTGCGTGATATCGCCATATATACCTCACATTAAACAAGGTGTTTCGAGATATGACTAGGAAAAAAGGGTAAAAGATCTAGAAACCTTCCTAGGTGCTTTAATGTCCGGCCCTTTTGGAAATCTTATGTGCAGCAGTGAACGTCCTACGGCAGATATGACAATAATGATAAATGTAGAAGAGTCTGAATAAAACTATGAAAATTAAAGTTTTGTTAATATTTGAAAGCTTGTACTAAAATTTATATACACAACTTTATTCACTATATCTAAAGCAAAATGGCATAAAAAAATATATTTATAAATGTACTAAATGGATTGTCTTTTTTAAATAATTTATTTCGAAAAGCAATGTTACAGAATTTGCCAATTAGTTTCTAACATCTGAACTGATGTTATTTTATGTTTATACAATCAAACATTTACAGCCAAATCTACCGCTCAACAACTCAACTCAATTTAGTTCACCTGTACCTAGTACACACTGGCATTCCCGGGAGACTACCAACAGCCTCCAATAATTGACATCAGTGTCATTGCAAAGGTCAGTTTACATGACACGGGACGTGGTAACATATGATAACGTTAATTTTATTTTAACGTGTCAAACTTAAATAAATTTCTCTGGTGAGTAATTTATAGTTATACATTTTAAATGAATATGTAAGTTGAAGTGGCTATGAGCAGACCCCACTCGCTCGAAAAATCGATAACTGATGCGAAAGACCAGTTCTTTTGACGCAGCGTTGGTAGGCCTCCTACCCGATGGACCGACAATTTCGTCAAGGTTCCGGGTAACCGGTGGATGCAATCGGTAAGTTGCCGCTCGTTGTTGCGATCTATGGGGGAGGCCTTTGCTTAATAGTGGACGTCTTCTGGCTGATGATGATGATGATTTATTTTAAACTAGTTGCTGCCCGCGACTTCGTTCTCGGTGTTTACTTGCGAGAGGCTACGCGCGCACTACGAATTTTAATCGTAGCGATTTTAAAAATGCGAAATGAAATCGATTGAAATAAAGGGAAAATCGCAAACAAACTGGGCCTCAAGTCTGCTATTACAATAGTGTCAGAATGGTCTATCATTGATTTTCATAATGACGCCATTATATTAGTAGATTACCAAACTTGTCAAAATCTACAATTTATGAAATCAATTATTAGACCGTTCTGACACTATTGTAATAACAGACTTGAGGCCCTGTTCTCGCAGTGCGCGAACTCTAGAATATTGGTATTGTTCACTGATTTGCGATTATTATTCGCAACTATTAAAAAAAATCCGTTCGCAAGCCTGTCGCAAAATCCGTTCTTAGCGGACGTCTACTAACTATAAACTACCTCCCTGCCAATTTTCATCTTTATATGTCAAGCGGTTTTCGATCCTTAGTGATGGGTGAGTGAGTGACCTTTCGCTTTTATATATTTAATATAAATGTTGTTTTTCACCTACAAATGGTATAATAATTTTATTGATAGTTATTTCAAATGAATTGCTACTTCATGCTCAAATTATTTGAACTACGTATACTAAATAATAGGAACGGGCATAGTCAATTTGATCCAATCATTACTTACCCAATTACGGCGTAACCATAGATGCGGGCACAATTCCTGTACAATACAAATATTTAATAGTCTTTTGTGGGCCAACCCTTATTAATTATTGTAACGCTATCTTGTTGTTCCGGGTCTGGCTTGTTGTGTATTTTGTACAAACATACACAAATAACCAACTATACAGCGAACACGATACGATACACTAGCAATACCTACCTACAGGAGAAAAAACCAATGTGGAACTAACATAAAGAAAAGGTTACTTATTTATTTAAAAAAGAATTGAATCAAAAGTAAACAGCGTAAAGTGTGTATTGCGCGTATTCGATTCGTGACGAAAACTTCATGTTTTTGCGTTTTGCCCAGAGCAATATCGTAATTATGTGAGCAGATTATTTAAAGACAATTTACAGTTTTAGAAAGATTAAGTCTTGATTTAGACAGCTACAGAGTAAAAGTTTAATTTTTAATTATGGTTTTTTAAAGCGAAGACAATTCTTTTATATCGTTTTGCAAAAATAGACGTCAGAGTTAACTTTCAGGACGATTACAACCATTACAATATGCCAAAATATTTTGTTTTATGCGTTTTTCCAACAGTATATACAGTCATAAAGACAGCTACAGAGCAAAAATTACGAAAATATTACTATTATGTATTAAAAAACAATGTTGAAAAAGTCGAAAATCGGTTCACTTTGACAATTTTTTTTTACCAGTATTTGAATAAAAACGTAACTGATATATTTATTTTATGAAAGTAAATGTTATGCTTAATATACAGAATATTTTTCAGTCCGTTATACGGGCTCATTTATTTTAGACAATTACTTTAAAAAGCACTGTAAAACATCGCGCGCTGTCGTTTGCCGATCAATTTCAATGATTCGTGCTTATTTCGTGCATATTTTTTTTTCTGATGCACACAAACAGACCATTATATTGTACTAGTGTGTGTCAATGCTGTTTAGATTTTGAGTTGCGCTAAATCGAATACGCGCCCTTAATAAAATATGTTCATATTAAAAATAATAGAGCTTATTTAAACTAATATAGTTTATTATTCTAGCAAAAAAAACAACGGTATCGCATTAGATTTTGTACAAAAAAATATGTTATCCCACTAAACGTCTTATTTGATTTGTGCTTCTCCTAATACTACTTCTTGCATTTTTTATAATTTTATCACCGGCCTAAATTCTTAGAAACTCCTTTGAACAAGCGCCTTGTTTATTTAGCTTTACAAAACAGCCTTTATTTGTCAAACGGTCTTTTCAAACGGCCATAAATTAAGTTTTATTGCCGGCATGCGTACGCGCCTACTCGACGTGATTTTTTTGAGGCACCTAAGCACCTGAGCACTGCACTGCACTACAACTGTAACATCTGGGTGGCTAAATACTATATTATATTTTATTTCGCTGAGACATGGAGTTGAGGACACCAGCCCGTCATACTACTAATATATTATATTTTATTAAATTAATAATATATTATGAAGATTTTGTTTGTTTGTCTGAACGTGATTATCTCCGGAACTACAGGTTCGATTCTGAAAATTATTTGTCGATATTAAAAAGCTACATTATCCCCGAGAAAAAAAGGCCATATTTTTAAACGACTTCAAAAAAAGACAAGGTTCTCAATTCACGTATATTTTTTTTAATGTTTGTCCACGCATAACTGTAGTCCGATTTCGATGATTGTTTTTTTTAATAGATAGTATATAGTCTATACCTCAAAGTTCGCCCAAATAATTTTATAAAAATATTCCGCCTATAAGGGTGGGAAGTTAAGGGATGACTTAATTTGTTTGGCGTTATCGTCTTTTAATTTAGATTATTAGAAGTAGGCAAAAAAAAACTTTTTTACAGAAAAGACAACCGCCTTCAAACTAAAAAGTTGTATTTTATGTAATTTCTTTTTTTTTACTATAATGACAACTTTCTGTCGTCGAAATATTAGAAGTCCATAGAGTAGACACACGGACGAAGTCTCAGGCACAATCTAGTATTATATAACTTACATATTGGTAACTACTACAAAACCGATCTATATTCAGCACTATTTTGTTCAAACAACACGATCCCAATTCCAACGGCTTACCTTTCAATACTTTATAAGTGTACCGAACTAAAAACGTGTCCATACATGAAAACGTTTCATTACAACTTGCGGCCTTCAATCAATATCCTAGGTACCACGCTCTATAGACCACCTGCGTCGTGTACTTTATTCTAATCGATTTTAGTTGAAGTGACGTCGGACAAAGAAGCATGCTCACTTAGTATTTATTTAAGGTCTGTAGGTATTCCTGTTTCCATGTCAACGGTGGTGGTAGGAAGTTTTTTCAGTATCTAACCACGAAATAGAAAAATACAAGTGGAATTGCCCATGCAGGTAAACCGCGCGTTTCACAAATTATGCGGAAGAAAAATATGTAATAATAGCAACCTTCGTCAGTTATAATAAGTGGTAATTTTGGTATGAACAACAAATTCAATTTTGACAAAAATCTCATTTGTATCAAAAACTGCCATCCCAAACTAACGATTGGAAAATATTTAAAATTAATTAAGTAATAATAATGCAACAACAAATATATAGCAACAGCATGTGACTAAAAGAGGTTACGAATATTAATTTGGATGGATGGAGAGGGAGAGGAAAGCCAAAGAAAAGATAGATGAATTGTGTGAAGAATGATTTAGATGTTAAGAGAGTCAGTGAAAGCATGATGGTTGACAGGACGGAATGAAAGAAGAAAACATGTTGCGTCGACCCCAAATAACATAGGATTAGGGCAGGAAGATGATGATGATGAAGTACTAATAATAATAAATCTTTATTTCAAACCATAGGCTTATAATTGGTTAGTTACTAGAATTAGTTAGTAGAATAAAACTAACTTACACTAATCCTAAAGCTACCCTTAACCAGTGATTCTGGTAAGGGCAGTCGACTCGTGCAGCAATCACTTTAAGGATGCTGTTGCCATTGCTACGAAAACGCTGTAGTGGGGAAACCGATTTTTTGCGCATAATTGCTTGAAAGCCAGTATACGACTCCGCAAACATACTTGCATGCAGCGCCACGGCAGCCCCAACAGCATCCTAAAAGCATTATTGTACTGGGTATTATTATACCCAGTACAATAATGCTGGTATTCCAGCCCATAATGAATTGTACGACTGCAAAGCAAAGTTCAGGGGGCCAAGTCTGCTATTTTTATAAATTCGTCATTCCAACACGATCCCATTGTCATTTTGCTAAAAGTTCGTAATCTGCTTAATTCATAATGGTCGATCATTGACTGCACAATGATGTTCTAATGGTAGGTCACTGATCAAAGGAACTGTCAAAACTTTAGCAGATTACCGCCTAAGTCATTCATTCAGTTGTCAGTTTGTACGAGATTGCCATTCTATAACATTTCTTTCAATAGCGTGTCTGTGGTTGACCATTGGAAAGTCATAATGATGCCATTATACTAGTAGATTGAAGAACTTGTCAAAATTAACAATTATGAAATCAATAATAGACAATTCTGTCACTATTGTAATAGCAGACTTGAGGCCCTGTTCTCATGCAGAGAAGAAACGAGCATTGATCACAACGATTGCTTAAGGTGGTTTGGCTTTTTAAAACTTATACTAATTATAAGCCCAGGTTCCCTCACGACATTTTACTTCACCGATGTCACTGATGTCCAAGATAAACTTAGAAAGTACATAATATGATATTGAAAAAGTTACGTTGCTTCGCCTCTAGGTGGACGGATGCCTTAACCACTGAGCCATCACGACATGATAATATTATATTATTTATATTGAATCGGTATTTTTCCAAAAGCATTGTAATTACTTCGAAAAATGGAAGACATTTTGATGTGGGTTGACAGAACGGATGACTGTGTGCTGTAGTCACAGACCATTTAAAGTCTAGGTTTGCTCGAGATAATTATGTTTCCTTACGCACGGTATGCGGCACGGTAATAGTTATCTTATAGTTCCGTGTTTTTTAGGGTTCCGTACCTCAAAAGGAAAAAACGGAACCCTTATAGGATCACTTTGTTGTCCGTCAGTCTGTCAAGACCCTTTATCTCGGGAACGCGTGGAGGTATTAAGTTGAAATTAAACCATATACTCAAGTCTACAGTCCCTTGATGCTATAAAAAAAACACACACAAAAACGCATTTATAATATTAAGTAGATTAAAGTATGGATTAGTATAGAAGTATGGATATGTACCTACAAATATGTACGGAACCCTCGGTGGGCGAGTGCGACTCGCACTTGTCCGGTTTTTTAATGTTATAACTGCTGTTTGCACGGGATCTTCGTCTTCAAGCATCATCAATTTAGTCTAGCCTTTTCTCAACTATGTTTGGGTCGGTTTCCAGTCTAACCGGATGCAGCTAAATAGCAGTGTTTTACGTGGAGTGACTGCCTATCTGACCTCCACCACCCAGTTACTGGGTAACACGATATCACTTGCTTTCTGGCTTCTGAATACTCATAACGACTATCAAAGATCTACAAATGACAGCCGGGACCAATGGATTTACGTACCCTTCGACTTCAAGCATTAAATATTTATTAAAAAAACATTTATTCCCTCCACGTAGTCGTCACGACGCCGTCCCGTCTGTACCGCCATTTTTTAATCAATTTTAATCGAACACTCCACAGAAAATCAATTCAATTATTGTCTCTTGATGAAGCGACAGTTCAAAAAAAAATATTCGTTCGCTGAGTGACATTTAATTTAATTGTGTTTTTAATTGTGTTCCGATCGAGTTGAAGTTTTTGGGCCTGTTAGACTTAATTGGTTTAAAGATTGGAAGCTCTGCAAAGAAAATTAAATTAGATGAAAATTTTATTTAGTTATTTATGAAGAAAATTGGCTGTGTGAACTTGAGAAAAATATATCAGCTAAATAAATTAAATAATTTTCAAGCAGGCTTGTCATATTATCACTTCATCAGCTGCCTAGCCTATTCCCTACTATTTTGGGGTGAGCTTCCAGTCTAACTGGATGCTGCAGAATACCAGTGTTTCACATGATGCGACTGCCTATCTGACCTCTACAACCCAGTTACTGGTGGTCAGACATTCTGGCTTCAGGCGACCCTTAATGGCTGTCAAAGATCTACATAATATAATAGTTCGGACCAACGGTTTTTCGTGCTTTTGAAGCACGGTATGACATGGAGGGTTAGCCATTCACGGACACTGGAAAAACTAACATTGGTTCAGTCAAGTGGTCGAGTGGACATTTCCTTGCCATTGATAGAAATCCCGCAATAACCACATAAGAGGCTTAGTGCCTACTAGCCAGAAACCACATGGCACCTCTCGGCCATTACGCACATTTCGGTCTTAGCACATTAATACCACTTACCGTTAACGTGCAGTACAATATGGAGTAACATTATGTTATACACACAAATACAATTAGGATAGGCGAGGACCGAAAGGGCCGGAGTATAGGGGAAATAGACGCTTAGGTATGCCTAAAATTGGCACAAAGATACAGTACAGTGATGTCATAATGATGTACACGTCCTGGAAAGTATTTTTTAAGTACTTTTGTCATGGTTGGAACGTGGCCAATATTTTTATTCTTCTTTTAAACCTCAGCAACATTTTCGTTATAAAAAATAATGGTTTGCAATGTATTGTGTTGTTTCCTTTCCACAATTTTAGAAAAAATTATAAGCATAGAATGCAGATGCCAATTTAATACTTTTCACAAAAGAAAGCAAGTGCCATGCATGTTAGTGTGGCGTTCAACAATATAAACTTTTTATAGCAAAATGGCGGCATTGTTTCAAAAATTTCCAAGATGCTTTAACATTGAAGTACAAAATCGAACTTAGGTTTAGGTATTTGGATTTTTTTCTATTCGATCTGGATCATTACTATGTAAAAAACGATCGTTTCCCCGCTAGTAACAATTTTTATTTCAATAGAGATATACATTTTTTGTGTAATTTTTTTAATGTTTTAGTAGGCCTGCGTTTGACCCACACCTGATCTTAAGTGATGATGCGGCCTAAGGTGGGGTATGCAAATTAAATGGGTAATTCGACTGTACCTATCTATTCCTAGTAAAACCCTGTCGTAAAAAGAAAAATAAATACACTAAAAAGGCTTAACTGTATTTCTGGAGGGTTGACAAATTCAGCGATTACTACATGTTACTGTATTTAGACACCCACGCGTGTCGGACTAAGAGGATTCCACGTGTTACGCAACACATTACGTACCGTCTGCACAGTTGGCCATCTATACTTAACTATAATAATATTATTTATTTTATTTTACTATTTATGTACACACAGTACACACACACACAACACAGGAAAAAAACATTATAAAATATGAGTACATAAGTACTGCTTATTTCTTAAGAAATTTCTGCCAGCGGACCTGCAAAAGAAGAAATGAAAAAAGCTTTTATACAAAAAAGACAACCGCCTTCAAAATCTAAAAAGTGAAAAATAACTTTAAAACAGAACACACATGACTTTAGTTTCGGAAGTCGGTGGCTTGGCGGTATTGCCACCGACTTCCGATCTTTTTTATATTTTTGGCTTTTTAGTACTTCCTTATTATCCAAATCCATTAAGAAATAGCAACACAGTCAAAACAGAGAATGAAAGTACAAGGTGAGAACATTACAACATCATCCATGTATATTTTTTTACTCTCTGCCGATTTTTTCAAAAAGTGCTGAATCAATTTCGATAAAATGTATATGGGACCATCCTTGAGACATATCTATGCTACCTGTCCATCAAAAAATTTTCAAAATAGCTTTACATTTGCCGGAGAAATCGCGTAACAAATATACAAAAAAAAAATAAAAATAAAAAACATACAGACGAATTGAGAACCTCCTTCTTTTTGAAGTCGGTTGAAAAGAAACGTAGACTGTGGTGTGTGAGAAAAGGAAGGGAATAAAGTATATAATATGTGCCTTATCTAACTAACCTTTAATATTAAATATTTATACACATACATGTAAGTAAATATTAATATGTACTTAGGTATATAAATACATAATGCTAAAATATATAAACTAATAGAAATATATAATATGTATATAACAAATCATAACTGAGAGGACAGGTAATGCTCTTTCACTCTGGTTTTGAATACGGGTCCGGTACGAACCGCCGCGAACCGGTTCAGTAAAGTTTCGATTACTCAAATACCGAGACCTTTGTTATCGAATCGCGTTGTTATTTCATTGTACTGTTTTATCGTAATGGCTTGGCTCGAAATGGTCTTCAAATCACGAATGCTAAGCGGAAGCGCGTTCCACAACCTTACAGCATGGACGGAAAAGGAGTAAGAGTAATAGCTGGATTTATGAGGATGGGATTTAAGCAGGGATCTCAGGTGCGATCTACACGGTGCGTCAGTAGGGCGGGCATAAGAAAAACGCTCGCGCAGGTAAGAAGGATAGGACGCGTTGTGTAGGATATTGAAGAGGAGACATAAGATCCTAGTGTTCCTGTCTATTATAAAGAAGTAACATTATTTGTTTGTTAGTAAAAGGTAATCTGTGGAAATACTGGTACGATTATACAAATCACGTACGCACTATGTATATAAACCGCACGTTAACAATTAAAGAAGAATTCACTAGTTGAGTCACGGAGAAGTACGGAACATGGTGTTTTCTTTACCCCTACCTCTCCCTATATCGCGATATATTAAGAAGTAGGATTAAAAATCTTCTAAAAGAAAATAGAAACTTATTTAACTCTTCATTGGCTTTTACACCAAGGAAGATAATATGGCTGAATTCGTAATATAAAATCTAAATCTTCGAGAAATCCGATAGACGCTACTCTTTCCGTATATCAACTAGGTACTAAACTCATTAAACACTGTTTGTTTTAGTTATCTTTGAAGGCACGATTAACTATAAACTTTGTATTTACCTTTCATTCGTGGAATTCTAAACTAAGTAAAACAAGATGTTTAATTATCAAAACAACCTCAAGACAGGCCTACCTAGTATTTATCTATCCACGGTATTAATCTTCCTACAGGATGTATTTATTGGAGGGCGTAGATAACAATGGCACGGATGGGCAGTAGGTCGATTCTGTAAAATTCAAACAACAACTCGTATCTCACATCGCTATTCACTCTCACTTCGCATAAGGTTCAAAATGACCTTGATATATTTGACACTTTGAATCGGGTTCGAGTGCGAAGTGAGCATCGCAGTGACGGGGAAATTACCTTACAGAATGCCACTTCTTCATACTTTATCTGTCAAAATCTCCCTGTCAATTTAGTTCAACTCGCTGACACGCTCGCAAGGGTAGCGCTAGTGTAAATTCGAATTATCAACCGAGTTTTTAGAATGCCAATCAAGAAACTCCTATTCAGATTCGAAGTTTAAAATGAGGTCTTACAGAATCACACCCCAGGTAGCAATAATACTCAAAAAGTTAAAAGGCAGACAAGAGCCAATTAGCGCCATCCATAATTTTATTTCTTTTACTCCTAAATCAGATCAAATCTATAAAAACATTTGAACAAATGTTTGGGTACATACCGGTTTAGGTACCCAAAACCAATCTACACCAACCAACCCTGGTATCCAATCCTATTTACTTATCTATTTGATAAGTAGTCCTCGTCAGACATAATTGAAGTTTTCTAAGAATCCGATTTTATTTTTAAAAATTATTAGAAAATAAACAGTTCTTTAATTAAATCAAATTATTACATCATCATCATCGTCAGCCGGAAGACGTCCACTGTTGAACAAAGGCCTCCACCATAATGAGCGAAAACCTGCCGCTTGCATCCATCGGCTACCCGCGACTTTACCGTTGTCATCGGACCATCTAGTGGGAGGCCTACAAACGCTGCGTCTTCTGATTTGTGGTCGCTACTGGAGAACCTTACTTCCCCATCGGTTATCGGGTCTTCGAGCGACGTGGCCTGCCCATTGCCACTTTAACTTGCTTTATTTCTTTCAAATTATTTTAAAGCAACCAATTCTCTCACTTTCTCAGGTCGCCGCTGCACTTGGCGAAGGTTCCTGGGTCCTCGAACTGGAACACCCCAGCATTCTGCAGCATCAACGGAGACTGAACTGCCTCCTATAGACACCAGGGACCTATGGATTCAAGACTCAAGGTATAGTATAAATTCAGGGTTACCAATTTAATATTCTGTATTTTTTAGCTATAAGTTCCTGTAGGTTTTTGAAAATCTTCGAAAAATTCATATTACATGATTTAGGTAGTGACTTTTCGTTTGTGCTGGCTTGTTCTGGCTTGGGCAAATCAATAATTAAATTGAAGGAAAATACAGTTTAAATACGGGAACGTTCATAGGCAAAAAGCATTCCCGAATAACTGAAAACATTTTGAGAATCACGCATTCCCCAATAACTGAGAACGTTTTGAGAATCACGGATTCTCCAATAACTGAGAACATTTTGAGAATCACTTTCAAAACGTAAGAGTCTGTCTAACTGCCACATCCAGAGACGTTTGTTAACTATAATAAGATTTAACGTAAGTTTGACAACTACATATGGGTACTTGTTAAATACAAATATTAATGATTAAATTAAATGTCAATAGTAAATGGCAATTTCATCAGCAGGGACTTTTTATATTAAAAGAGAACTCTGAGAGTGGCAGTTAATATTTAATTACATATAAAAAAGTATATTTTGTACTAAGTAAATTGTGTGCATTAATTGTTTCATTAGTAGCTTGGTTAAAATAAAAGTAGCTTTCTTGTTGTTTTTATGATGTGAATAATTCGGTATTGATAATTCAACATTTTAACCTGCGTTTGAATGTAAGAATATAATAATGTAAATAGAACTGCATGTATTGTTGCATGTATGTAATACATAGTTATTTCTGTGTGCGGACCCAATATACCACTGACCATACCCCTGGTGGGTAACGATACCACTGAGAAAATCGCTTGGGTTAGGTTAAGTTAGAACCGTGACCATTCAAACGCGAAGGTGAGCAAACGTAGCAAGCGGTGCCGCGGCAGCGACCGTCGAGCGCTAGATCCCCTCTATTGTTGGTGAATCATTTGGGTTAGGTTAGGTGAGTGGTATAGTTTTAGATCCACCATAGCACCACGCCAGTATTATAGTGGGTCTGCAATGGTTATTTCATTAACTTCGAAATTTTCACGTTTTATTACAGTACGTGTTGTTATTTTGTAATTAGATTTTAAAATACGTGCATGAACTAATACTTTATTACGAATAATAGACCAAGGGTTTGAAATAGTTTTTAACCTAGCATTACAGTCGCGGGTTCTAAAAAGTTTCATGACCAGCACGCGTAGCATGACCACCCTATGTCTACGGAAGAATAGACATATTGACAGCAAGAATAGACAAGTCAGTACAGTTTGTCTATTCTTCCTGTCAGTATGTTTATTCTTTCGTAGACATAGCGTGGTCATGCTACGCCTGCTGGAGTTTCTAACCGTACAATAATGTATACTAATACTAATTAGTATTAGTAATTAGTATTAGGTATTATAAAGAATTAATGTTTGCATTTTTATGTTGTATTGTTTCGAAAAGATACCTAAAATCTGGACGTGCAGTTCCAATTATAAAAACTAATTCACTGATAAAAAGCTACGCTATTACCGAGTGACTCGTTTAAAGTCGCTTTTATTCATAAAAGGAATTGTGGAAAAATATACGGCCTACGTTACAAATGGCGACTAAATTAACATAACCAGTAATTTAGAAATTACATACAGTGCTTCAGTCTGAAAAACAATGCCAATACGATTAAGTGTTGTGGGTTCTGTAGACAAATAATCACGATACAACGTTATTTATATATTGAACTAAAGGCCAATTCTCGTTCTAGTCCCAATTAATAGCGACAATTAGTATCAAAAGGTTGTCAAAAATATAGATAAAATACAGGCATTTTTAACAAATTGCCCCCCACTTTCCTTGTACAATAGATACATTTTCAGACATATTTTCAGCGATAATTGTCATTATAAATTTATTATCAATATCTAATGAAAGTAAAAGTTCTTGTGCACACATTTTGCTGGCTGCAACATACAGGAGTAGTGGCAAATTTTAAGTGATTCTTATTTATTTATTTTTCTATACTTCTTACACAAAGGTACAAAGTCGAACTTATGCCTTAAGCATTCTCTACCAGTCAACCAAGGGTGATACAGAGATAACATGGCAGGTATAAAACAAAAAAAATAATATTGAAAAAGTTAAAAAGATGTAAACTACACATACATAACGACATACGTCTGGTATATAATATACCTGTATAAATATGTACATGCTTTGCTTTATTTCACCACGAAACCCTAAAATTCCGCTATTTGTACCACTTAATACAAAATTACAAAGAACAGTCTACTGCATAATCGTTTTCCTATGAAACCTGATTTTTCCTTTTTTTAATTGGATTGAAATTGCAATGTTAAATTGTAAGTAGCAAAAATCAACACGCAAGGGAAACATTATGTTGTTCGCCGAAACCTATTTGTTACCACATGGTATGGTGTTTCAAAAATGTCATGGCCTAAAATATAAAATTTGCTAGAAAGTGTAATTAGATACTAACATTACTGGTAAAAACACCCACACCTTCGACACACCATATACTTATATACCTAACCATTTTCCAACTATGTGGTAACTATATAAGTTCCACAATCTCGAACCAAACTTTGCTTTCACATTATTTGTTGTGCGAATTGTCAGACTGCGGAATTCACTGCCCGCCTCTCTGTTCTCTGATAAGTATATTTTGGGTAGGTACTTTAAAGGCACGAGTAAACCGGCTCATCTTAGACAAGCTTGCTCCATCTCAGGCCCATCATCATTTAAGATCAAGTGAGTTGCGGGCAAACGCAAGCCTATTAGAATATAAAAAAAAATTACGTTGGGGTCGGCCTATGGTCTAACCAACGTAGTTGAATACCAATGTTTTACATGGAGTGACTACCTATCTGACCTCTACAACACAATTACTGGGTAACACGATACCCTTTGGTAAGACAGGTTGTCACTGTCAGACTTTCTGAATTCTGACTATTCATAATGTTAGAACTCTGACCAGTAACCCTTTCACTGTCCGCGAAGCAGACACAATAGTTAAACAATCAACGTGAATCCTATGTGACTCATGGGACAGGGAAATAGTTAAAACGCGAAGACAAGCCAGCACAGCGAACGGTGCCGCGGCAGCGGCCGCCGAGTGCCAGATCCCCTCTATTGTTGGTGAATCACTGTCAAAAATAAACGAATAACAGCCAGGACCAACGACTTTAATAATATAATAATACTAGCTTTTGCCCCCGACTTCGTCCGCGTGAATGTCGGTTATAGTGAATGCAGACGAAGTCGTGGAAAAAAGTAGCCTTTGTCTTTCTCCGGGGTTAAATCTATCTTCATGCCAAATTTCATCAAAATTGGTTCATCCGTTTCATCGTGAAAGCGTAATAGACAGAGTTACTTTCGCATTTATAATATTAGTATGGATATGTGGAGACATTTCACACACTGCCATCTGACCCCAAACTAGAGAGACCCTGCACTTGGGTGTCAGACAGCTGATATACATACACAAATAGATTTAAATACATACGTATAAAGATAAACAACAACCAGACACAAGGCAAACACTACACTTAATGTGCTTTGTAGGGCACGGAGGGGTCTCGGTATTAAATAGATGGTCACCCATCCACGGATTGACTACGGCAAGTGTAGCTTAACCATGACCGATGGAGCCATATAGATTTTGCTTAGCCACGAGCTACCACCATGTTGTAACATGTTCTTCTGGTCATTACGATTAAAAATAATTGTGTCCTTTTAACTTTATCAAGAAGAAGAAAATGCATCCACGGTTAATAAAGTGGTCATGCCATGTACAACTAAATGAGAAGACCAGATTAATGAATCTACTTTGTAGTCAATTGGATCACGAATCGGATGACTTGATCTGACTAGAATGTATAAATCCGACAACAATATTCTAAATGAATACATAATACCTTTCTCGATGTGAAAAAGTAGTTGAGGATTTCTTTAATGTTTAAAACTAGTGGACTAGGGGAGGTCTGTCTTCTAAGCCATTTAAGCATGGATCACATTTTGGGAATAACGATCCATCAATACGAAAGTCTTCTTCTTCACCTCACATCTTCCCGTTACGCGAGGTCGGCTTTCTTAATTTTTCAGGGCCATTCACTTGGGAGCGGTGAATGCTCATGCGAATCCCGCACCCCCGGCCATAGGCAGAGGTGGAACACCGCGGTGGTTTTGACCGGTAGGAGTCCGGCATGCTCCTCCGTCACCCCCACGACGGAGGAAGTCCATGAGGATTTCCACCGCGTAAAAAAAAATGAAACAAAGGGCCATTCACTTCGGTGATATCCGTAAGGTCAAGCTTTTGCATGTCCTTTCGAATACACTCACATGAATAGGTATTCTATAAATAGAAATCTTATACCTTTTCAATCAGCGTGAGTAATTCCCCATTTCAGAACATTGAACGAATGAACGAGGAACGAATGAACGTTACTCAATCAGCACAATTTAAAGCACTTTATATTCAGAGTGGAAGTCTTCGTTAGTCACTTAAGTGGTTCAATCGAATGACATTTTGATCTGTTTATGTCTTATATTTGACGTTTTGAGAAATTAGGAGAAATGTACCGACAGCAAGTTACGTACAACACGTAGTCAGGTCATATTTTGCTCAATAACTATGTAATTTAATACATCGAAATTACTATCTGCATAATAGATTCACAAACATTTTTCCAGCCGTCCTCACACTCTTTCTACTGTACAATTAGTAGTAGAACGTAAGATAATTGTTGTTACGAGCTAGGGTTCGGGATAAATAATTTACACCAAATTACACCAAACAAGACACAAACACTTTAATTAAAATGTTACAAACAAGTCACTTACAAAAATCACTCTGTAATCACTTACTTAACTTAAAAAATAACTACTCAGATTTTTTTTTTTTTTTTTCGGATTGGCATCTCGCAGGTCAACCTAGGAGGTTGTCGGCTGCTTAACCGGACTTTCCTGTGGTGCCTTAAAAAATATTATTTTTATGGCCTCCAGCCAGGGCATAATAGCTTACAAACTAAGCGACTACACGCTAAGGGCACCCCCTGTGGGGTACGAGCCTCGGCTTAGGGCGTCGCTGGGAGAGGACAGCAAAGGGACAGGTTGGATCGGATTTCGAAAACTCCTCAGAGCTGGTCGCACGCTTTATATACAAGTTGAGACATACTCAAGAACATTCCAGTATATTCGGGAATGCTGTGACACGACACTTCACCATTTAGAATAGTGTCGAAAGTTCCAGAACCTGTAGTTCTGCTATTCGACAATAGATGGCGCCACCGTGTGGCGTAGTTCTGTTACTCGACAATAGATGGCGCCAGCGTGTGACGTAGTTCTGCTACTGGATAATAGGTGGTGCTAGCATGACGTTTTTGATCGTACCGACCTACGTAACATTATGTATACTATAATATTACATGAGACATTTATTAAAATTAGATATAAAAAAATCTATCTATGCTTATTTCACTTATTTTACCAATAAAGGAAAAAAATACGTGATATTTTTGATATTTTGAGGCTATTATTCGAAACTCAGTTGAAAGTTATTGTTTTCAAAATTTATTGTTTCTGGTCTTGTGATTTATTGCTCGTGTCCATAGAATAATGGAACGGGGTCGATAAATAGCTCCGTTGTTGTTATGAGAAAAGCGGTAGAAGCAAGAACAATTTGTTGCTTTAGATATTATTTTATCATCATTCGTCTGCTTTTTAGCCGTTTTCTAACCATTTTAAGTTCTTTTTCCAGTCTAACCAAGTGACAACCAGGGCTCCTCATTTCTTTAATTGAGTTAGTGGGTAAAACGGTATCACTTGGTCACTGGTTGTCAAACTTTCGCACCTCCGACCTTTAGTAATGACTGTCAAAGACCTACGAATCGCAGCCGGATGCGATGGCCTTACGAGCTTTCCAAGGCACTTAACCACTGAGTGCGAGTGCTTTAACCACAGGGCATTAAATACATTTTACAGTAAACAAAAAATTGTGCGATCGGGGGACCCCCGTAAGGAACGAATTTCCTTACGTACGTGTCTGAACAAAAAAAAAAAAAAAGAAATAATAATAATAATAATTATGTGGGGTATAGAAGACACACGCATTTCGTTACGTGACGATTTCTACTAATTCGCACTACAGGTTAGCCCACATTAAGGAACTACGTTCCAAAAATACTCATTTATGATCATGACTGTAATAGAATAAGATCACAGATTCTTTAAGCACACTTTTCTACTTTGTTCTCGATGAAAACACAATAAGTGTTTCTTGCGGGGAACTTTGTATTGGATCAAGGTTTAACTGTACAGAAAATCTGGCGATTTTCGTTACGTGATCTAAAATATTGCTACGTCATAGCTGATATCTCTGCTAAGCTGGCTACGTCGTAGCTGATGTCTCTAAAATAAATCGTTTTTTTTATATCACTCAATGGAAAATTAGTGAAATAAAAAAATGGTTTATAATCATACTTTTAAAAACAAAATCATTGATACCGGCTATCATTCGTAGATAGAGACGTTATGGGTAGTCAGAAGCCCAAAAGTCTAATATACAGTCTTATGAAGAAACCCAGTGGGTTGTGGAGGCCAAATAGGCGCTCTATGTAAAACACTATTATTCAGCTGATTCCGGTTGGACTGGATCACAACAAAGACCTTATTCATAATTTGGAGTACCCAAACATCTGTGTCATTCTATATCAATAGCTCAACATTTTGATGATATTACAAAAATATGTCGACACCAAAACAATGCTTTTACTTGATTAATACTTCAGTGAAGCCTTGGAAATTTCAATACAATTTTTATCGCGTTCAAAAAATATTACTTCAAGAGATGAAAAAATTACCGGGTATTACTTTTTTGCTTAAGCTTCCCTCGCTTTTTAATTCTATTTTCATCTAAAGAAGCTGGTTCTTCAAGCATAAATTAGTTTCGTTTTCGATTGTTTTTTTTCTATTTTGTAAACAGAATTCTGTGAAATACAATTTCCCAGTTCCTTTAATTATAGCATTGTTCTTGTTTTTAAAGGATTAAGAGCGCCCAACCCGTCATATTTCCTATACAAACGCTCGTACGCGATTACGGCGTTATAATAAATTATTTACCAAATATTTTTAACACACAGGTATCTTGTGGTTTAAATCTAGGTTTGTATGAAGCCAAAAATAAACTTTTTTGAGAAACAAATTCAGTAACGCTCGCGTTGTAGTTTGTTCAATGAGGATGGGCGCTCTTAAGTACGAAATAAAAACGTCTTTTACCTAAGACTTTGTTGTCGAAGATAAATCGAGTCAGGGAGAGAGGACAAGATTCTCACACAGATATGAATGACAGAGATAGTTCTCTAGAACCCCTTAGATGAACTACTGACTGAAAACCGTTTTTTTACTGCAATTTCTACTAATTATCTTATTTATCACCTTGTAAGTACTGTAAGGAATCTAGGTTACGATGAATTAAACGTATAATATCTTGATAGAACTTTATATTGGAATCAAATCAGAATAACATGACCGTCCCAGACGGCGGGTGGCCTGACAGTAACTATATTTAAATCATCGAATATAAATTAATAACAGATAGATTCTAGAAGGATGCATAGTTTTTGTCCATAGAGCAAATAGTTACTATGGCCAACGTAAAGCCTCTACAAAACCATGTAGGTACTTCAGTCTACAGACCCGTGCTTTGAAAAACACGTAAAGACATTTGTCCCGGCTGCGGCTGTCATTCGTTGATCTTTGACAGTAGTACTTTACGTGCGCGAAAGTCTGACAACCAGTCTTACCAAGGGATATCGTGTTACGTCATGTAAAACACCGGTATTTATAATTATGCAATCAGTTACACTAGAAGCTGATCTTAACTTAGTTAAGAAAAGGTTAGATAGCTAAGGACATTTAGTCGACAGACGTGCAATTTGATAAAGAAAGAAAGAAAGAAAAATTGAGTTTGTGACAAACAAAGGGACACCGACGACTCAAATTGACAACAAATAAAACTAAAAAAGTGTATTATGTCTATGTAGTATTATGATAAGTTCATGTATAATAATTATGTACTGTAATCTCTTGTGGTGTGGATCACGACAGGGAATTTGGTCAGTGGGTCGTCTTAGTTTTTAAAGCGAAAAAGAGTTATTCCTTATGTTAAAGCGAACAACAAGTAATATTAATAACATAAAGCGGATGAATCTAAAAACTAAATAAATAAAGCATAAAATGGATAGTTTCCAGTTTAATTAATAATCATTTCCAACACCACTCAAAGACATTCTCTCAGTTTTAAAACAGAGTTTAATTGTGTTACGATTAAGTCTTCTTTGAATACCTAACACATGTTTGAATGAATACACTCTCTGTAGGTACTTATACACCTAACATTGTATCTACTGGCTCCTTTGTGGGGTAATCGAGCGTCAATTATCTCGATGAATAGATAACATGCAGAGTATATATAAACATCTGTGGCGACGTAATATTACTGAATAGATATTCTGACAGGTGGTTGAATAGAAGATCTCCCGGTGATTCTATACAATTACATTATATTATAATGATAATGTCGCTCAGCCCTGTCTGGAAATATGGAACGAATTATTTCTGAAGTCATTGTGAAGGTAAAGGATTGTTTTAAAGAAAGAGCAAATACAAAACACGTTCGCAGGATGATGTAACTGTCATGTTTTTTTATTTTGATAGTTTCAGCTATCTTTCTAGTCTAGGTAATAATAATAATGTTAGTATAGAATAATGTAGTCAGGAGATTCCTCTCTTAGGAACCCTGACCGCCGGGGTAACTTGGTGGCTCCAAACTACCGGTGGCTTTTTTATATAGGTATTTTTAAATGTTTTTATTTTTTACCAATATTTAAAATCATAATTTAATATGCATATACAATAAATAAATGAGAATAATATGTGGGAACATTTCACACACGGTCACCTGACCCGTTAACTAGGGAGACCCTGTACTATGAGTGTCAGACCGCTGATATACATACAAAAAATGCATTTAAATACATACGTATATAAAGGCATTTATATATATTTGCTTATAACAAATGTTCACCTACAGCGGTATTCGAACCCGCAACACGCTGCACAGCAGTCAATCGCTCAACCACTTCCCCAAACGTGTCGTCACTAAGCACTAAACGTCGGCCTCTCTTGACTTGTACGTTTATATTGGCCGTAAAAATATGGGTGATGAAAAAAGTGACAGTGAGCGATGAAATAACTGTCTTTTGGATAAGTATCTATACTTAATATTATAAAGCTGAAGAGTTTGTTCGGTCGAACGCGCTAATCTCAGGATCTACTGGTTTCAATTGAACAATTCTTTTTTGTTGGATAGTCCATTTATCGAGGAAGGCTATAGGGCCATGCGAAGCCAGGCCGGGTCGCTAGTCGTCTCATAAACTGCTTACCTTTGGGATTTGAATTTTAATCTACTTCTGCCGCAGAACAGTGTTGCTGTGTCCTGGTTTGATATGAATATGAGACCTTTATACTTTGATTCTAGGATGACAATGCATCTGCAAGGTTTCTGGTATTGATAATATTTATGAGCAGCAATGACTTTAGCTCATTAGCGGTGATTTCAGGACTCTATTAGTAATGTTAATTGTAATTCGTGATCCTTGACCACTGGGCTTCTCCCCTTTGTGCCTATTGGCCTAGTTCTGTTCTGTCTCCTGCTTGATTTGCAGGATAGTTTAAAATATGTTTTCTTACTCCTCCGCTGTTCTTTTCTGATTAATTTCGTTGCAGGTTTCAAAACAGTTGTAAAGTTTTTCCGGTACTCGTCGAGCTTCATTAGATATTAGAAAAATAATATCAATGCAACCATTGTAACAAGAAATGCAAACATATTTTTATATTCACAAATATTCGTTCCAACCATACATCATGTTACAAAATCAACAAGTTTGTTTTTTTTTATATTTGATATGGCAGTAACTTATTTATGAGAAAACAAAATGAATGTTCCCTTTTATCTTGCTCTCCAAAAACGTTATGAATTCACAAATATTTCTATGAAAAAACTTTTTTAACATTCATGGAGTTTATTTTGCCGGGGTTCTGTGTTTTTGTAAAAGGTTTTGTGAAACTCATAACTTTGCAGTATCCTGTTTTCTTTTACCTAACTCTTTTGTGAGTTGCCGGTCGCATTTTTTGAGTCGCGTAATTTATTTTCAATTGAATTTGACAACTTATTTTGCGTCACCGTGTGGCATCAACAGGAGTTTTTAATGAAAAAGAATACGCGTAAATTACGCGACTCAAAATACGCGGTCCAAAATACGCGACTTAAAAAAACACCTTTCACAAAATAACTTTCGTTTTTCTTCACACTTTTCGTTATGATATTGTATCTTGTCCAAGCAATACTGTCCAGCTATCTTGGACCTCTTAATATTACATTTTTTAATTTTTCTTCTATCGCAGCGATAGAAGCTACGGGACCTACGGGTTCCGTGGAAAAGTTTCCATTATTTCAGGCTGTTAAATATTTCCGGTTCCAATAATTATTTTGCAATAGCGCAATGGCGCACAGCTTCATTAAAACAGTAAATCATTAATAAAACAGTAAAACAATTCCATTAATTGCATGTAAGGAATGGCTGACTGCATGCATCGTGTACATTACAATATGTGTATAGAAATGTCAAAATATGTATAAATTAATTTTACCATTCATCTATACTAATATTATAAAGCTGAAGAGTTTGTTTGTTTGTTTGGTTGAACGCGCTAATCTCAGGATCTACTGGTTCGAATTGAAAAATTCTTTTTGTGTTGGATAGTCCATTTATCGAGGAAGGCTATAGGTCCATGCGAAGCCGGGTCGGGTTGCTAGTATTATATGAAACTCAAGGAGCCCGACGTGGCTATGTAAAAGTGGTACTGATCGATCGGTCATAAGTTAAGCTACGGTTGCCGCGGTCGGTCAGTGGATGGGTGACCATTCATTTCATACCCAGTGCCCAACGTGCTTTGGAAAGCACGTAAAGCCGTTAGTCCTGACTGTCATTTGTAGATCTATGGCAGTCGTCAAGGTTAGCCAGAAAGACTGACAAGCAGTCTTATATAAAATCTTATACGAGTTAAGAGTTGCAATACTGCTTTACACAAAAAAAATGTTATTAGTATGGGACCTGCAATATATAACAAAATACCTGACATAATTAAAGATGACACAATATGTAATTTTAAAAAGAAGTTAACAGCATTATTGATTGAAAAATGTTACTACTCGATTAACGATTTTCTAAATGACAATGATTTATAAATTTATCCTAATGTAAATTCTTATTTAATATAATTGTAATTTATTTACGCAATTTAACGACATAATAGCATATTCTTTTTGACTTATAATTCATAATTTTGTATTTTGGCACTTAGTTCGCCATTCATTAATGTTTGCATGCCTAATAGGTAGATTGTACAAGGATCACAGTTTTATTGTTCATTTAATACCTTATGTCATGTACCTACAATCTATGCAAATAAATAAACTTTACTTTACTTTACTTTACTTTATCAAGGTGTATCGTGTTACCCAGTACCTGGTTTGTGGAGGTCCGATAGCCTTTCGTTCCATGTAGAACACTGGTAATCAACTGCATCCGGTTAGACTAGAAGCCGACAGAAGCCGACCTCAACCCTAGCTGGGAAAAGGCTAGGCAGATAATGATGAATTTGATGTTACTTAATAAAAATATTTTTATACAATTATTTTGAACACCTAATGTAATCTTTTAAAATACAGTTTTTTGTATCTACTATGAAGAAACAACTCATTAATCATCAGAATAGGATAACACATTTTCCTAACTATATTAATTTACAGGTCTTCTTTCGACCAAAAAAAAAACAAACTTTCTTAGTATAAAATAATCTTCAAAAGGCGCCATCAGTCATTCAAATCCATCGCCGATCCCGTTAAATCAAAGAATCTTATCATTTGAATTGTAAATTCCTTGCCATTAGCATAAAGTACAAAATTCACTGAAGCTTTAGTGGTATTCATTTGACAGGGAAATCAAATCACATTGATGTTTTAAGCCTGGTAGATATACAGCTTTGGTCTTTTTCAGCAAAAATATTTTTAACACCGTTTTTTTGTGATTTGTTTTAATTTCTAACATTTTTGCTTTTTCTGTAGCCGTTTTACAAAATTGATTGATTACATTGTTAGGTGAATTTATTGTGAATTGAAATTCTTAACCAAAATATATAAATCTCTCATTACCAATTCACAATCATTACACTAGATACTGGTGCCAATTCTGTTGTGCACGAAATAAATTAATTTTCAGTTATTTATATCTCTTTCTCTTCAATAAAATAAGAAAGAGACATATATTAATAAGAGCTGTCAATTTAAATGGATCTAAAATGTTCATATAATTATAGTTGTAATTTCAGAACTTATTTAATAAAAAACACTGCGAAATTCAAGGGAAAAACTTATTTGACATCTCTAACTTAGTCATTGTCTGTCGCCGTCCCTTTCTTCAGCTGCCTGGTAGTAAGAGATGCCAAATGCCTAAATTTAATTTAGTTTGTGAACAAGGGAATCGGCACCATTGTCTGTGTGTGTGCGATTTCTACTATTATTAACTACCTAGGCTATGCATGTAACTTCGTCCACGTGCAAGTAAAAAAAAAATTGCCAATGGCACGACTTGGTGAGACCTAGATAACGCAAGAGCAACTACTTTTCGTGCCTATTTTCATGTCTTACTTACGATAAAAATTGTAAGTAAAAAAATAAAGTAAACGTTTCCTTCCATCGGTAAGTCATTTTGTGATTAATATTATGCGTAATTAATTAAAAAAAAACAATTATCTTTAATCTAATACCCTCAGTAATACCTGGTAATAAGGAAATAAGGAATATTAAGGAAAAACAAAACATTCGTATTACATTGTAACGTCCAAAAAATGACACGCTTTGTTTTCATATAGATCGTGATACTTGCGTTATTTAGGTCTATCTATATCTGTGGTGATAGTTTTCTACCAGTGAAATAATTTATTGTAATCTGTCAGTAGGTACTTCCGAAATATCTGATGAGTCCTGCGAGCCAATATTTAAAAAACTTGGTTTATTACCGCTACCGTGGCTTTATATATATGAAATATGCATGTTTGTATGGAAATATAAGAATATTTTGTAAAAGTGTCTGACGTAAGCTCTAGAAATCGGAGAGACCAAAATAGATTAGTTTTTTATGACACTCCCAGACTGTCCAAATACGGCAAAAGTTGTCTAACTATGTGTGTAAGAATTTATAATAAAATACCTAGGGAACTTAAAATCTTAAATAATAGACTATTTAAAACCAAATTATTGGAATGGCTCAATACCCATAACTTTTACTCCCTTAAAACATTCTTTGACAATCAATTTTAAAATAGGATTTTGCATGCTATAGTTCCAATAGCTAAACATGTTTGTACTTCTGTTTTAATTGTAAGACCTATAAATACCATGTTTAAAGCAAATAAAGAATTTGAATTTGAATAAATTAACCATCAAACTGCACCTTTTTTACCCCGACTGCAAGGAAAGGGTTATGTTTTACACGCCGTTCTTTTTATAATCATAGTGTTAATAATAATACCAGCCTTATTGTCCCACTGCAGGGACAAAGGCCTCTTTTCATAAATAGAAGGCACTATAATGATCCCACACTTGCTCAAGGCGTATTTTCGATTTCGGACTTTTAATTATACATCCAGGGGGGCAAGTCTGCTATTTTTATAATTTCGTCATTCCAACACGTTCCCATTGTCATTTTGCTAAAAGTTCGTAATATGCTAAATTCATAATGGTCGATCATTGGTCGGTCGAATTAAATGCAATGACTGCACAATGACGTTCTAATAGTAGGTCACTGATCAAAAGAACTGTCAAAATTTTAGCAGATTACCGCCTATGTCAGTCATTCAGTTGTCATTTTGTACGAGATTACCTTTCTATATCATTTCTTTCAATGGTGTTTCAGTGGTTGACCATTGGAAAGTCATAATGACGCCATTATATTAGTAGATTCCCAAACTTGTCAAAATCAACAATTATGAAATTAATGATAGACCATTCTGACACTATTGTAATAGCAGACTTGAGGCCCGGGTTTCCTCACTGTGTTCTCCTTCATCGATGTCAGTGATGTCCAAGATAAATTTGGAAGACAAGAAATCGAAAAAGTCACACTGGTACTTGCTTGTGCTCGATTTGTATAACTTCATGCATGAGAGACGGGCGCCACCGGACGATCACGACATTAATAATCAGAGTTCAGATTTAAAAAACCAACAATTGGACCTACTCTATTATTGCATTTAATTTTAAAATACCAACGTGAATGTGTAAACTAGGCAAACGCGTCGAGAACTCTCGTTTAAAATGAATGCATGCGGAAGATTTAATAAAATCATAATTAGTAAAATTCATACAGGCGTAAAACTCGACGTCCTTAATTTTATTTAAAACGATCATACACGTTTGACATCAAAAATCATAATACAATTATTATTTTGTATGTTATCTACTGAAATTAATGTTCCATAATTTAGCCATGTCCAAAGACTCCATACATTTGCCCGTTTTGCATAACCCTAGAATTCTCAAACGTCACCTTTGTATTGATCAAATCTTCATTCGCTAAAGTCATTTCTGTGATACTGTCACTTACAGGATTTTAGCAATCCTGCAAGTGAAAGTAACACAGCCCTGTCTGTCTTTAGACTGAATTGAGTTAATTCGAAGGAACTAGTTGGCCAACTGTATGGAGCAGAAGTATGACATCTGCTTGCTTTTCATACAACATAACGTTCTAATGCCTAACATGTGATATGTCCATCCATGTACCTATGTGTATGTCAATGTGTAGTCCTCATACATTATGTGTTGTGTTGCACAGCGAGCCTGCCCCGTCAGCAATGACAGCACTGCATCAGTTTGGGGCAGAGATGTTGCGTCTGTCTCGCGGCTTGGAAGCTTCTGCTGCGACAAAGCCACAATACAGAGGGTATATAACAATTGGCATTATTTGTTCGCTTCAAAATTAACCCGCTCATCATTGGCTGATCGAAAGATCAGAAAATTCCATGAAATTTTAACCATGTTCTAATACTACTTTATTTTGCAGGACAAACATATCTGAACGTGGTGGAATGCTTACACCAGGGTCTCTGAGCGTCTCATCCAGTTCACCGTCGTCGGTGCTCCATGATCGACGTAGACCTTCGTCTACTGGGGAACCGAATACACCTCTCCACAGACCAAGAAGTGCATCAGACGACGAGAGCAATGAAGGTCTTCTAGCACCGGCAACCTTGACGGCCAAGTCGCGTAGTTCCGAAGACGGTCTACTTTTACCACCTCCCTGCACGTGCCCCTATTTTGGGTCAGAATCTACCCCGCCCAGACGAACTACTGAAGTCATTATAGTTCCCGGTGGAGACATAAATGGATGCAACGGCTATCCCAGAAATGGGAACATGAAAGAAGAACAAACTACTCCATTTTTTAGAAGATCTAGTCGTGGTGCCGCGTCTATGGTTACTTGGGACGAAGCTAAAAGATTTCGTAGAGGTTCAAGTTTTGGAGGAGCGAGGACTACTCTCTCGACTCCAATTCGTAGCATACGCGCTCAAAGAACAATAGCTAGGTCACAGCAAGTGACCGCGAGTCCACAGCGTCAAACGCCCAGAACGCATCATTCTAGAAATTCTAGCGTAATTTCCAGAAATTCTTCCCGCCACGGTAGGATCTTGCGTTTAGAGCAAAAAGCTACAAAGGTTTTAGGAGTTGTTTTTTTCACATTTGTAATTCTCTGGGCCCCGTTTTTCATTCTAAACATGGTTCCGGCTGTGTGTCCTAACTGCGAGGAGAGTATCTCGCCTTGGGTGTACGATTTCGCCTTGTGGTTAGGGTACGCTAGTTCGATGGTGAATCCAATTTTCTACACGATATTCAATAAGATATTCAGACAGGCCTTCAAGAAGGTTCTCGTGTGTGGCTATTGGAAGTCGATGAGGTAGCCGGCACCCTGGGAGCGCGTTCGTCCGAACTCCGACCCTGGTCTCGGAGCGCTCTCAGTCAATAGAAATATCCGATCTCACTTTGTATAAACTCATTGAAGAGCTTTAAGTATTACGCTTCTAGGTTTTAGTATGCGTCAGTTGTCTTTAGTTAAAGATGTAAAATAACAATTTGAAGAGAGTAATAAAGAGATTAATGTGGTTTATGAATGAAAGATAATTGTTTCAGATATTTTAAATAAAACTGAGGGTGTATGTACTAGGTATTTTTTGGGTGGTACTTTTTTCAATTGCTGAGAAATACTTCTTAGTGCTGCTGCGGACTGAGCCACTAGTAGGCTCTACTAGGCGCTGCAATTGGTAACCATGTGATCAATACCTTAAATAAAGTATGAAAAACTTCATTGCTAGTGGCCACTAGTGTCTTTGCTGCGACAGGTCCTGCCTCACTTACATCGGGTTTCATTTATATGAACTGGTTTGTTGGTTAGTATTTTTTTAACGGCTTCGTAAAAACTAATACGTATTAACCTTGGTTTGCGACGACTTCGTAAAACATTGTAATCGTATTATACGTAGAACAACGCAATAAAAATTACTTAGTACACCCCTCATTTTATAGGTTCCATAAATGTTTATTTTTTTAATCATAGCTGTGGTGTGCACTCCACTTTAATGCGACGCACAAGTAGGAATATTTGCCTCCATATTGACCTCATTACCTCTGTACGTAACCATTTCGTAAAATTAAATGTGCTGCGATTCGGAGAACAATTAGAATAAAAGTACTAGGAAGAGAAAATACATTCGTGATTACAGTGGCGGTTAATTCGTTCATCACATACATTGTATTTGTTCGTCAAACATTTCAAGCATGAGAGTTCAAAACCTTATACCAAAAAATAACAAAGATATATTTTTTAAGGTTCAGTCTTATCACGTTTTAGTTACGTCAACTTATATTAATAAACGTTGTTACATAAGTAAATATTTCTTCTATATTTTATTTTGTACACTCAGCCTTTACACTTTTTTGTAACCGCAGTCTGATCCACAACCACCCTCAAAATGATTTTATAACATTGTGTCCATGGATGAACAGACGCCAGCTCATCAAGCCATACCAAACTAACAATTTTTCCCAATTGAATATGAACCTTATGTTTTTTGTAATAAACTTGAAAAACTATCAAAGATATTGGACAGATGATTATTGTAACTTGATGTGCTGGCCTCTGTACAATGTTTTTGAGCAGTTGTCATAAGGCGTATTATACTTAATTAGACTGCATGCATGAATTATTTGATACCTTTGAAGTTACTTTTGTTACCAAATGACAATGCCAGATCCTGCCCCACCCATGTACAGAAAAGTAAATTAATGAAAATAATTGTAATGAATATAGAACCTTTCTATAGTAAATTGTTTTTCTTTAGAACTTGCGGATTACGAAATACCTACCCACAAAATACAAACTCATTTTACCTAAAATACAATTTAACCTATAATCAATGTCACTATTGTTGATAGATTTTAACGGAAACCGCAAGTTCTACAGTCACTAAGACTAATGTTTAGTTATCAGCAATAAATAAACAGTAAGATGCTACATATTGCACATGACTTTTATTGAGTGGGGCAAAGTTCTATAGAGTTTCTGGCATTGTCCTTTGTAAAGGCTCAAAAATAATTAAACTTACAGTTGACGATTCCAAATTCTTTCTTTGAAATGAATTGTTCTCAGCCACTGCTTTGTCTTAGAGATGACAAATAGCCTCAAAATGGACTTTTTTTTTTAAAGACTGATTCTTTTATTAAGGAGTACTCAGCCGGCTTTCTTTTTTAGGGTTCCGTAGCCAAATGGCAAAAAACGGAACCCTTATGGATTTGTCATGTCTGTCTGTCTGTCCGTCCGTATGTCACAGCCACTTTTTTCCGAAACTATAAGAACTATACTGCTGAAACTTGGTAAGTACCTAGATGTATTCTGTGAACCGCAGTAAATTTTTTACACAATAATAGAAAAAAAAACAATAAATTTAGGGGGTTCCCCATACTTAGAACTGAAACTCAAATTTTTTTTTTTCATCAAACCCATACGTGTGTGGTATCTATGAATAGGTCTTCAAAAATGATATTGAGGTTTTTCATATCATTTTTTCTAAACTGAATGGTTTGCGCGAGAGACACTTCCAAAGTGGTAAAATAAGTCCCCCCCCCCCCTGTAACTTCTAAATTAAGAGAATGATAAAACTAAAAAAAAATATATGTTTACATTACCATGTAAACTTCCACCGAAAATTGGTTTGAACGAGATCTAGTAAGTAGTTTTTTTTTTTAATACGTCATAAATCGTAAACCGCAATTTACCTTACTTGCTGCTACGGAACCCTTCATGGGCGAGTCCGACTCGCACTTGGCCGCTTTTTTTTAGTTGGTTTCTTAACAAATCTTACTGGTGGATGTTATGATGTAGTTATAATAATGAGTCGCGACGGATTATGAATATAAATAATGGAGTTTGTTTGTTTTATTATTGGAATTCGAATGCTATAAACGTTGCATAAATTCAATGACTCTGCAATGTAGGATTACTCTGCAGTATCAGTAACAAAAATTAAAATTAAATGTGTAGGTACTGTAAATATTTAATGACGATTATAACACCGAATTTGTAAATTGTTTTTAGTTTGATCTGTTAGTGAGATTGCAGAGTTTCATAACTAATAGTGAAAAATAACCATAATTGCAGAGTTGTCGATTGATTTAATAATACTTTAATCATGATTGTATAAATTATAATAGTTATGTGTTCGTTCAAATCAATTAAGTTTGCATTAAATGCCAAGCTTTTCCTAGTCCTGTATTTAATAGATTTAGTGAATATAATTAATTCAATGTGATGTTGTGTAAGCATATAATATAATTTATAGTTTAACTGATTCCATTTTAATGCAAACAAATAAAAAATAACAAATATATAATAATATTAAAATAAGTTACCTACCATTTCCCTAGTTTTCGATGCTACATTGTTTTTTATGTTATGTAGAGATAAAGGTCAGTTACAATCATTTGTTTCAATTACAATCGGATAGAGAACTGTATGTCAGCAATATCCTATTAACTGAATAAATTTTCCTTTTTGAAAATCAAACGCTTGTATAATTACAAAAAAAATATTTTTAAAGTTAGTTTTTGATTTACGTATGTAAGTATATTGAAAAATTATAATGTCTAAAATATTTTGTGGTTCTACGAAAATTATGATTAAGACTCCACTATTTTTAATTTTGTATTTTTTTAATATAACTGACGTAAGTTAGATAGATTCAGAACAAAAATGTCTAGTCGTTCCACACAAATAATAAATTGTAAATACAAAAGTATGATAATATAATAATAATTTAATTACTATTATAAAGATGTTAAATGGAAGTAATATATAAATGTAAATAAAATATAAATATATGGCAATGTTTCAAAAAAAAAGGTGTCAATAATTTTATTTATGATTTCATCGTTAAAATTAATAAAACGATTAAATCGTAGTGCTTTTGTTTTATTTTTGAAGTTCAAAAACTAAACTAAACACAAAAGTAGAGAAATATTTTGGTAAATCATAATAGGTCACTGAAAATTCAGAGTAACTTTATCCACAACGAAGTTACAGGTCAAAAGTGCCCTGAGTGGCTTCGAAAACTGGACGGTACGGCAGTTTTGCTCGGCTTGGCTAGGGCACTGACGTGTACCCAAAGAATCATGGCAGGATTTGTACAAACAAAATTAAGATTCTAGAGAAGTTGAAATTCTAATTCTTATATTCTTGGGTACCTAAAGAATATCTTCAGGTATTTACAATATTCTTAAAATTCCGCAAAAAAAAGTTAATAAGTTTAACGAAAAGCTCGTTATTTCAGAACGAAACAGTGACTGACAGTAACAGTGACACCGACATTCGCCGTTTCGCAGTTCTTACATTGAAATTGCATCGTTTTATGGGAAATAATATCACAA
This sequence comes from Charanyca ferruginea, assembly GCA_947361185.1. Lineage (NCBI taxonomy): Eukaryota > Metazoa > Arthropoda > Insecta > Lepidoptera > Noctuidae > Charanyca > Charanyca ferruginea. Next base: position 22,590,597 of record OX376059.1, on the reverse strand, counting down.
ATATTAATAATTTTTTTCCACACACTTGTCACATCACTTGTCTGTCAATTTTATAGATCCTTTAACATCGCTTGCCACTTTCTTTTTTTTATAAACACAAAATGGGCATCGAGATGAAACGAAAAAGTGTTATTTTAATTTCGTAATATTTTAATTATGCGGGGGTTTAAAAATATACTAAGTATATCAATCTGCTCCTGGTGCTGTATTCTTCACATTGGAAAATATTTTAAACTCTCTAAATTACCTTTTTTTTTCATACAAATGAATGTATGAATCTCGCCATGATTCTTTCAATTAAATGTTTTAAGGAGACTCAGGCTACAAAATCGATTCTTTGCAATGTTTCCGTTTATCATCAATTAATATTTACAAGAAAATACGACGCTATATTTTGTATTATTTAGGCACTTAACGCGTACTACGCGATTAGGACCACCACTTTCCGTGGTTGTAACCGCGTAGTGCGCGAGGTCTCCAAATGTGTCTTTAATATTAATAGAAGAATAATGATCTATTTTCATATCAAAATACCTACTTAATCCCAGAAAGGTCCATGATCACCGCCCACAGAATATAAAAGACAAAATCAATATCACTAAGCCTCCTTGATCAAGACTAATAAGATTACTCAAAGACAAAGTATCTACTTTGCATATAGAATGTGTATTATTTTTTAATATTCTCGTAGCTCGGAGTTTATTCTGCCATTCTTTGAAGTTCACTGTACTTACATGAAAATGTAAGCTTTATGTGTGCACCCGAGTATTGTGCAGTTACAAAGGGAATTATCCTTGCAAATTCAAGATTTATAAACGTTTTAGTGTTCCGTGGAAAAGGAAGAATGGTGTTTTCAATTTGAATGCCCTATCTGATGGAGCCTTAGCTTTGAGTCCCTATTTTTTGTAAGCTGTTGCTTACAGTACCAGGGTTTATCAGGGTTTTTAATAATAATAATAATAATAATATGTGGGGACATTTTCACACACGGCCATCTGACCCCAAACTAGGGAGACCCTGTACTATGGGTGTGTACTTGTTATTTATTTATTTATTTTATTTTTATTTGGAAAACTTACAGCTAGGTACAAAAATAAGACAGAAATAGTGACAACGATAAGGCCAATTAAAAGTTATGTCGGACTCTTACCTACTAAAACTCCACGGTTCCTCCTGCTACCATAATTCGGGAGTCCGGTATTCGCTTGATCATGTGATCCGCACCTCTGCAGACTGCTTTTGGACCGCCTTAAGCCGGGGCTTTACCATGTACGGCCGATTAATTATATATATTACTAGCTGACCCGACAGACGTTGTCTTGTCCCGATCTACGGGGGATGAAAAGGGGGTGAAAAATGGGGATGAAAAATAGATGTTGGCCGATTCTCAGACCTACCCAATAAGCACAAAAAATTTCATCAGAATCGGTCAAGCCGTTTCGGAGGAGTACGGGAACGAAAACTGTGACACGAGAATTTTATATATTAGATTAATAGGTATGGCCGAAACATCGATCGAATCTATGTTCCTTTTCCTCCGCACGCTGCTACTAGCAGTGTTTACATCGTTTTAAACATGACGCACATAAATAACGCCAATGACGTAAACTAAAATTTAAATAGTATAAGAAAAGGGTAACCTTCTTTAAATGCCAATGCCACTGTTCAATGGCGCAACCCCTAGACTAACAAGACAAGGTTCTTGCAAATGACAGGTTAGTGTCCAATTTTTCACTTGAATGCGCTAGACTGACCACTGACAGTGCCACCGTTGGGGAAACTGGTTTGTTGGTACCTAAAACTACTTACATTTAACTGTAAAGGAGAGGCCTTTGTACCAAAATGCAGAAGTTAAGTGGTTAAGACTTTTTAGTGAAAATGTCACCACCTTACCCTAAGAATCTAATGAACTCGCTTGTAATATACAAGGTGTAACGTCAAATACGCTAAACCTGAAAATAGTTTGATTAGAATAACGAGCAGAATCAATTGAACCACTTTTTAATATAGGTCACATTTTTCAAAAAATCTTCATTTAACATGTTGCCCTGTCTATTTATTAATAAGTCAAGCCATCACGTGCGTAAACCTGCCAAAATAGGTAAACAAACACAAATGGTTGTCGTCCAATTTAAATTTTCTCATACGCGTGATAATAATAGTTCTTATTTCAATGCAAATACGAGTCTTGGTAAAACTAAAACAGCACATAAAACATTTGAATTTTATTTTATGTTTTTTTTTCTCTCATAATTAGGTTAATTGAATTAAAAATCATTTGGGGTGGCTGAAGTTTTGCGTGTTTAACGTTACACCTTGTATATATATACAAGTATATTTTGTTTTCTTCTATACATGCGGATGTATTATTTCATTACTTAATTAGTAATATAATTAATTGTTGCATCATGTAAGTGATGATTGTGAGAAATAAAATTCTTTAAAAGGTGATTATTTCAGGAGTAGAAAACATGGTCAATGATTTTTTATAGGTTAGTGTAGGTACTTCCAGAAGATGTGATAGCTACATCAAGGGCAAAAACCTCGCAGAGAGTCACATAAAGAGATGGAGGCTCAGGCATGTATAATAATAATACTTCAGTACCGGCGATTTTTCTGGCAAAAACGTCTTCTCGTGCAGGAAAGAAAACAATAGCAAAAAACTTAATTATGTACGAAATAGATGCACAATTCTGTATAAGCCCGCCACACTATTTCCAAACCACTACCAGTTTTGTAAGCCAGAATCAACAGTGGCGACCACCAGAAAAGCGCAGAGCGAGCGACGAGTCTTGGAGAAACGATTCAACCGTCTTGGGTCCCACTACAAAATTAATCAGAAAAGAAGAGCAGAGGAGTAAGAAAAAAATTTATCTTCCAATTCCCTCTTTATCAAGCAGGAGCCAGAGCAGAAAGGCCAAAACTAGGCCAATAGGCACAAAGGAACGTTTCAACTGGGAGACGCCCAGTTGAAACCCACTACGGATTTTATTTGACATAATTATCTTATATATAATGTCTTCTGTGCGTGTGTATGAAAGTGAACTTCTCCTAAACGGCTGGATCGATTTTGATGAATTTGTTAGTGTGTGTTCCAGTGGATTCGAGAATGGTTTAGATTCACAATTGGACCCGGCAGCCTCTTCAAATATACATTGTTCCGTTTGCTAGCATATGATGTGGGTAGTTGGCAGTTCCGTGTATGTTTATAGCACTAATAATTTTGCCATAAACCTTTGTAGTTTATGACAACATTAAGCTGGCACGGCAACTGGCATGGCATAGTGCTCAGCCAAGAAACGCCATGTATTCATGTTTTATTGTGCTAATAAAAGAGGAAAGGCATTTACTTTTTGCGCATTGTGTTTAGATCCAACAGTAAGCTGCTAAAATATCTAGAAATAACCAACGTTAAGAACTATTTCTGGATATCACCCGGGAGTGTGGCGGCACCTGGAACTTTGCGTGCCCGACCGGTACGTGTAGAGGCCCGCGACGCGCGCCCCTGTATGCTGTGTGTACTAGAGCCATGCGTGTGGTGAACGAGGTTCACGAGAGGGTGGATGTATTATGGTGCAACTTGAGTGAACTCGCAAAAGCTACGTTGTATATTATATTATGTTATTTAGGTGTAGGTTAACATTTATATACTTATAGTATATTTAGATACCTATAGTATATTATTTTATAAGATGTAAATTAAGGATTTAAAATTGTCACTATATATTATCGCATTTGATTCTGCAATCAAATGCAATACAGTGGCAATTTTGATGCAAGCAGATTTTGATCTGCATATATAATGATAGTGGTTGGTAAGATTTGCGTAAACCTCTCGATCACTTTTTCTGCAAATCTGATCTCATAAAGAATCATGGAAATTAGAGCTTTAAGGTTAGTGGTGTAAAGACGTTTTTATCTAGGTTTATGACATGGATCTGAGTTGAGTCATTTCGCACTCACTTTTGGGTACCTTATGGGCGACGTACAGGCCATACACACTCTTTAAACATTTCTAGTGTCTAATCAGTACGATTCAAAAGATAAATACGGACAGATGGACAGATAGAGAGACAACAAAGTCTAGGGTTCCTTTTGGCATCCTTTGAACCCTAAAAAATGAAAGGGACGGTGATAGAAAATATTGTATTACGCGGACACCACAGGTGGTGAGCGACGTATTAAATAAATTCAATAACCGACGTTATTTTACGGATTACCAAACCACAATAAAACCTTAACCTATTTACGACCACAGGTAAAAAATAAATTAAATATTGAATTCAGAGGCTCTCTTTACTGTGAGGAAATAAGCATTCCGAAATGTTAAGGGGCTATTATCTGTTGTCGTCGCCATTTTTATCGGGAAATGAACAAATATAATGGGATTCTCGTATCTTATTTAAATCTGCGTGTTGTACTGTAATAATATTTACGTGTGGGGAGTTCCGTATTTATGTGGTTTTGTGTTGTTTGTAATCATCGCACTATGCTTATAGGGTTCCGTATAAAAAAAACGGAACCCTTATCTGTCTGTCCGTCCGTCTGTCACAGCCAATTTGCACCGAATTTACTCGGCCAAATCAGATGAAATTTGGTAGGATGGTGTAATCCTATGACCCAAATACAGATGTGCAAAGTAAATAAATGTTTTTTTTAAATAATGGTCATTTTCGGGGGACAAATTAGAAAATTTTAAAAAAAGTCTTGCAAACCTTACTGTGTCATATATCAAATAAAAAGACTTGTTATGAGGATCTCAAATCTATTTTTGTTATTATTTTAAAATAAACAGTTTTGATTTTATTTATGATAGAAGACAAAAATTTACCATTCCCCCCCCCTGATTTCCGAAACTACTGAGCCTAAAATTTTGAAAAAAATACAAAATATAGTTCATTGCTTGTAGATTAGCAAAACCTATAACAATTCTATCAATTGGCATTATACGAAACCGTCTCCACGCGAGTTCAACTCGCACTTGGCCGATTTTTTATTACCAAATATATATTTTTCATTTTTCTATAAATCATTTCCCACTTTAACGTGGTGATTAAGGCTCGTACCTTCTCTGCATGAAATGCTTTGCAGTGGGATAATAATAGGCTGGTATTTTACAAAAGGGTGTCGCACTCAGAACAAGATCTCCTGGATCGTGAATGCAGTTACAAACATTAACCTAAACCATACACAACCAATCAGACCCGGAACAACTACCAACAGGTCGTACAAATGTATGTCACGTGCGAAAATCGAACACGCGACACTCAGTGCAATAGCTAATCACTCAGCCATTGTGCTAATCCAGTCGTCCATCATTTACCGCGTGGTGTTGCATTATAGATTCGATATTGACTTATCATTTTGTAGGAGCAATACAAAAAACATTACTTAAGTTTATCATCATCATCATATCAGCCTCCACTACAGAACGAAGGCCTCCCCTAGAGATCGCCCACCAACCCGGTCTTGGGCAGCCCGTAGCCAACCGCTGCCAGCCACCTTCTTTTAATAGTCGGCCATTCCACACTACGCTGGCCCAAACGCGGTCTCCACTCTAAAGCGTGTCTGCTCCATCTACCGTCTGCCCGACTGCAGACGTGCCTGCGCACTTCCACTTCAGCGTGCTTAGGTATTCCACAAGCAATATCGGTGACTTTAGTTCCTTACTTAATTTTGAATTCTATCCACCAGAGAATCCCCGAGCATCGTTCCTTCCCTAACACCCTGAGCAACCTTTTTTTTTTTAACGTGGGGAAATCTTCATGGACTGTCCCCCGTCTGGGGAAGACGGGAGGGTGTGCCGGACTCCTACCGGCTAAAACCACCACGGTGTTCCTCGACTGTCCTATGGGCGGGGGTACAGGATTCGCTCGCGCATGTACCGCGCCCACGCCAGGCTATGATCCGCTTACATGGCGGATCCCGTCGATCTCGGCGGTCTGAACGCCGCCGAATCCTCTAGTGTGGCACGCGCGGAACACGGCGCGCCGCCTGCACGGGCCTGCATCTGGTCGGGTGGTGGACTGCCCCTAAGTCGACCACCCGCAGGCCGGCAACTCATGGACGCCGGAGGTCATTAAGCGCCCTCCGGCGCCCGGTGCCTCTTCTCCTGGAGGGAAGCGAGGCAGTTGCTTCCCTCACCCTCTCTGCCGCCTCTTTTGCGTGCATGACATGCTCACAAAAAGAGGCGACAGCCTCCCACGCGCTCTCGCTCCGAACCATCGAAAGAACGATGTTCGGGAGCGAGAGGTCACCTACTGCTGCGGAGACGCTGAGCAACCTTGAATATGTGGACCAGGCCTACGGTGGACCTAGGTTTATATGGGAACATTCTAAACACACACAATACGCAACACCAATCCTAAAGATTTATAATAATAAATAATACCAATTTGTTGTGTGGTGCCGGCCGCGAATAGCACCACCCCATTTCTACCAGTGGGTGTCGTAGAAAGCGACAGAGAGATATTGACCAGAGAATGGGCAGCAGCGTCTTTCTGAGCACCGTAATACCTACTGCGATCGCCAACATGCATCGGCCATGCATGGTGATTACGACTGAGTATATCACCATGCTTGCCTAATGCTGATTAGCGATTTCATACCTACAAATTATATTTGAACTACAAACTGAAAAATCTGTTCAGTTTCAGAGGTCATGGCTTTGGGTCTGTCTATTGCTTTGTCAAAAAAGCAAAGTCTACATTATGTACATCATCTTCCTATCCATCATCCATCCATCCCATGTTAGTTGATGATATCACAGACTTCCTCCTTTCTCTTTCATATCATTCTTCATACCATCCACTTCTTCTTCGGCCTTCCTCGTCCTCTCCAAACATCTACATTTATATTCATAACTCTTTAGTCACATGTGTTTCATCCCTCTTCTTCACATACCAAGACAAACGTCTACAAACATACGTGTCAGAAATATTTCAAATCAGGACAAAAACCGCAGAACAGGCTGAAATTCAACCCTGTGTCGGACCTAAGTCACGTCGCGTCATGGTCCCGTCCCGCACCCGTGCCACTCCCGTACGATTAATCACACCCACGCCGGACCGTAGGTAGGCAAGTGTCGAAAATAAATGAGATTTTCAACTTTCCGTATTAATAAAGTGAAATTAAACGTTTTTCTTTTATAACAGTGTTTAAGTATTTTGCGTGTTTTTTTTTTATTCAGAACTTTGTAAATCAATGTAATTATTTGTTCAAAATTGTATCCTACCAAAAACCTTTTCATTTTTTTTTTATTTTTTATATTTTTATAGGCTTGCGTTTGACCGCAACTTACCGATCTTAAATGATGATGCGGCCTAAGGTGGAGCACGCTTGCCTAGAATAAACCGGTTCACTCGTGCCTTGAAGATACCCAGATTATATGTATCGGGGAATAGAGAGGCGGGCAGTGAATTCCATTCATGTAACATTTTGCCAAGATGAACCTTAAGGCTCGTACTCGCACTGACAAAAACTTATCAGATCTCATGTAGACCCAAGCTTCTAACTCTGCACACCCTAACTCTACAAGCCCTAACTTCACAAACTCTGCACCTTAGTCATAATGTGGCTTAGCTGTTTCGCTACCGTCACCGTCTTTTCGCTACCGCCTTTTCTGATAAACAGTAGTTCTTGCAGTAACGAAACGGCCAATCCACATATTTTGACTAAGTGGCCACCGGTGGTACACGCCAGTCTGAACGTGTTATCTGGTATGAACCAAACCCAAGTAATGAAGGTTCAAAAAATGGATGAAACGCTTCGAGAAAAGGTAGATAGTGCCCTTGCGCTTCGCTTGGCTCGTATTGGCAGATTGAGGATCTATTCAGTCATTGGAATTCGAATTTTAGCAAATTGTTCAATTTTTCATGGGTCTTGTCGAACTTCACTGCGTCAGCCCTTTTATAGTGGTCGAGACGATTGATTCTGATTTTCAGAAATTGTAGTGCGGTGGGGACAGCTTGGTGGACTTGTCCCAAAATAAAATTGTTTAGATTCTAATAACGCGCACACTTAGCCCCAATTCAAAACCAAAAATATTTCATATATTGGTCCTAAATTTGTCCTTTCTTTTAAACATGTTTAGTGATGTGGATAAACTCGTTGGTTTCTTTCTCAGTTGCTTCATTAAAATACTGTTACTTGTGAGCTCAACTGTCCAATTATTAGACACAATAGTTAAACAATATCAACATGACTCTAGGAGTCATTTAAACAGTAAAATCAGTTACCAGAACGTACTAAAATTTTGATGCCCTCACGTCCCCTGTACTGTTGCATGCACCCATAAGCACTATATAATGCATGCGTTACATTTGGCATTACCTTAAGCAGTGATTTTTCACACTTTCGACAACAATTTACAACAACAACAACACACTGTTGTTGTTGTTCCCACCCCCCCCCTAACCTAAACACCAACCCCTCTCCCCCTGCCCCCTAACCCCGCCCCCCTAACCCCCTAACCTAACCCCTAACCACCCACCCTCTCCCCCGGTATATATACATATAATAACAACTGGCTTAAATTTCACGCACACACCGCACGACTTACAACTATAGCAAAAAGTGTCGTACAAATTTTGGTCTTAATTTTTGGTCTTACTTTTTTCCGTCTAGCCCCCTTTCGCAACGCGCGATAAGGAACTACGTTCCAAAACACTCCGGACCCAATTCGGTCATTATGGTCAATCTCTATGGAGACTAGTCAATGGAGATAATCCATCCATACTAATATTACTAATATTTTTAATATTATAAATGCGAAAGTAACTCTGTCTGTTACGCTTTCACGATGAAACGCCTGAACCGATTTTGATAAAATTTATTAAGAAAATAGATTGAACCCTAGGAAAGAACATCGGCTACTTTTTAATCCGCGATTTTGTCTGCATCCGCGATAGCCAACATTCACGCGGTCCGCGCGAATGTTGGCTATCGCGGTCAAAAGCTAGTATGGTAGAAAAACATGTATGAGGACATCACACAAACTGCCATCTAACCCCAAACTAGGCAGACCATCATGTACTATGGACACAAAGTACGTAAGGCTGCGGCGCGCCCGAGCAGAGAGACCACTCAGAACAAACCTCCATTTTTCGCACGCACACATAGACATCACGTCTCAAGCAGTTTCAAGCAGACTTCAGTCTCGACTGTCACGTGTTGTCTACATGAATAAATGAGCGACATTGACATTTCATGACGAGCAGGAAAATTTTGTTATAAAAAAATTGCAAACAGTTCCAACCAGTGTCAATAAAATTTCATGTTGTCACAAATAAAACCTACAGTGTCAATACAGTGGCAGCCCTAGTGAGTTTGGCAAGTTTTGGTAATTATTTTTGAAGATGGCGGGAGCGGTCCTTCTGTAACATCTATATTTTGTGCTATGGATGTCAGACAGCTGATATACATACACAAATAAACAACATCCAGACACAATGTAAACACAAGTCTTAGCGCTCATCACACAAATAATCCGCGCGCGCGACCTTGTGCGTCAAAGGCAGATACACTGCCACCTAGGCTAAGGAGCCGTCGATATAAGATATTATAGTCAGTAGTGAATGCGTAAATACAGGTGTATTTTTGGAACGAAGTTCCTTATCGCGCGTTGTGAAAGGGGGCTAGACGGAAAAAATTCTTACGAAAAGTTGTCACGACACTTTTGTATATTTGATTTAAGAGCCATCTATTAACGTTATTGGCGCAACTGTGCTCTTCGAGATCGAATTACGAACGGCCAATAGATGGCGCAGAAATAATTTATTGGTCTTTCTATCTAAATAACTACGCATTGTACTAACATGTTAGAAAATGTTAATCTTTAAAATTACTTACTTACAATGTAAGCAGCCATAATAACTTTTCATTCCTCGCTTTTTTTTTGCCCTGGCTTAAAGCCACTTAAATTCACTTTAACGCATCACATTAATTAGTGAAGGAATTGTAATAAAATTTTATTACAATTCCTTCACTAATTAATCGAAAAGAACTTCGTTCCATCCGGGTGTCCCTTGACACCTCTCAAGTTTTTTATTTCCTCGCTCTCATTATTCATTGGGACACACACACACTCAGATACGACCGGAGAGAGATCATGGGCAGGACATGAAGTTGTACCACCACCAACATCCAAGCTCCGGATACAGAAATCTCTGAGATGAATGAGAAAACTTAACAACAGTATGCCTGACCCTGGAATCGGTCCCTAAGTCTTGCATACAGCGGTCCTGCTTGTGATAACGACACAGAGCAGTAGGTACTTCCTTTATTGATGTCATCATTCAGACGAAAGAAGTCCTCTAAATCGATCTTCATAGTAAATAAAAATGGACAAGTGCGAGTCGGACTCGCCCACCGAGGGTTCTTTACAAATTTGTAGGTACATCCATGCTTCCATACTAATCCATACGTAATATCCATTCTTTATTATTATAAATATGAAACTAACTCTGTCAAAGCATAACAGCTTTCACGATAAAACGGCTGAACCGATTTTAATGAAATTTGGTATGAAAAATACCCTGGGGATAAATATAGCTCTACCTTTTAATCCGCGATTTCGTCTGCATCCGCGATAACCGACATTCACGCGGGCGTTACCGCGGGCAAAAGTTAGTTATAAAAAAATATTAAAAAATAAATTTTATCGAAATTGATTTAGCACTTTTAGAAAAACCAACAAATACCCAAAATTTTTGACATAGACGACGTTTTAGTTTCTTCAATCTTTGGAGTAGTAAACTTTCAAACTCTGTTTTAACCGTGTTGCCGTTTCTTAATAGATTAGGATGAGAAGGAGATGTTAACGTGAAAAAAGCTTTCTACAAAAAAGACAACCGCCTTCAAAAACTAAAAAGTGAAAAATAACTTTGTTGTTCTGTTTGTTGTTGTTCTGTATTGCCACCGACTTTCGAAACTAAAGTCAATGTGTGTTCTGCGCTAAAGTTATTTTTCACTTTTTAGTTTTTGAAGGCGGTCGTCTTTTTGGAACGAAGTTCCTTATCGCGCGTTGTGAAAGGGGGCTAGACGGAAAAAATTCTTACGAAAAGTTGTCACGACACTTTTGTATATTTGATTTAAGAGCCATCTATTAACGTTATTGGCGCAACTGTGCTCTTCGAGATCGAATTACGAACGGCCAATAGATGGCGCAGAAATAATTTATTGGTCTTTCTATCTAAATAACTACGCATTGTACTAACATGTTAGAAAATGTTAATCTTTAAAATTACTTACTTACAATGTAAGCAGCCATAATAACTTTTCATTCCTCGCTTTTTTTTTTGCCCTGGCTTAAAGCCACTTTAATTCATTTTAACGCATCACATTAATTAGTGAAGGAATTGTAATAAAATTTAATTACAATTCCTTCACTAATTAATCGAAAAGAACTTCGTTCCATCCCTTGACACCTCTCAAGTTTTTTTGTAGAAAGCTTTTTTCACGTTAACATAGAAGGTTGTTTTTTTTACAGCTTCAAGGGGCCGTAGACTTGAGTATATGGTTTTATTTAAACTTGATAACTCCACGCGTTCCCAAGATAAAGGGTCTTGACAACAAAGTCATCCTATCATCCGTTTTTTCCTTTAAAAACGAACCCTAAAAATAGAATAGTCGTTCTAAATATTGGTGTATGTTAAAAACATATAAAATTAATTAAAATACATGTCATTAAGAATATAAAAATAATGTTTTTAGGGTTCTGTACCTCAAAAAGAAAAACGGAACCCTTATAGGATCACTTTGTTGTCCGTCTGTCTGTCTGTCAAGACCCTATATCTCGGGAACGCGTGGAGGTATCGAGTTGAAATTAAAACCATGTACTCAAGTCTACGGTCCCTTGATGCTGTAAAAAAATCAACCCTCTATGTTAACGTGAAAAAAAGATACGGCTGTTTATGTCGCAAAAAACGCATTTATATATTAAGTAGATTAAAGTATGGATAGTACGAGTAGGTATGGATTAGTATAGAAGTATGGATATGTACCTACAAATATGTACGGAACCCACTACTAATAAATTCGCTTCTGTAGCAGAATACGTTAGGTTCAGCTCCGACCCTAATGCAAATAATATCAGTGCGCATATTTTATAGACTTTTTTCCTAAATGGACAGAATCGTATGAAATATGTTTTCTTCCGCATTTTTTATGAGCGACGACGTCTTGCACGGTTGTACAGGGTCGGAGTTAGAAAAAGGAGTAGGTACGGTTATGAAAATTAATTTAAGTACAAAAGAGCGATCATTTTATTTTTCCTAATATTTTTTTTCTTACAGATCATAATTCATTTTTACTATACATTCTTTTCAAATAGATAATTTTACAGATATGGCGTTAAAACAGAAACCTATGGTCAACCAAACTACTACGAAAATCGCCTGTCACAAAATAAAAAAGCTGCCAAAGTTTGTATTTGTTATTTAATTAAAAATTTAGCAATGAGACCAACATGTTTTGTAAGTTTCATTATGATGGCCATTTGCAAAAGGAGCCTTAAAACTTAATTTACCTAAAATCTTCCATTAAGACATGAACTTAGGGCTCTCTTGGGCTTTGTTAGTGATCTAGCAGCAAGCTATTATTTTTCATTAGACTAAATAATGTTAAGTCATCAATTTTCATTTTCATAACAATGAAGATTAGCTATTGTATTGGGAGTGATAATGTCTACTATCTAATATTACATAACATTGTCTTGTATTTTGAATTTAAATTGATATTTCAAATGTTTCGTTGAATTTATTACAGCCTTAGTCATGACATGACAATGTTTAAATTTATTTAAATTTTAGAATGTGAAAAAATCTTGGCCGATGTAAAAGTAAAATAAACTATTTCACTACTTAGTTAAGACTTTTCTAACACAATTAAATAAGTAGTAGTAAAATAAGTAATAAGCAGTAAGATAAGTAATCTAACATGGCAGTTTACACCATAAACATTGTTACTAGGCACCTCCAACCATATAGGCTCTATAACAGAAATCCTGAGTCATTCAAATGAACTCAACTATTTTTTTCTTTTTTTAATCAAACGATTACACATTACAATATTATAGTAAAACATGTGAAAATATAGCGTGAGTTAAAAAAATAATGTGTATGTAACATTAAGGTAGAGCAACGATATTTTCAAGAAAAAATATTTCATTCAGCATCTAGTCGCCTCTTCCCTAATTCGGTCCTGCCTCCATCCTTCGGTGACATGGTACAACGCTATCGATGATAGATGTTGGTTTTTGCAAACCAATCTATTGAATTGGAACCTTGCCAGCCATAAATCTATGTTCTGTATTCGCTCTGAAATCTTGTTAAAACCGTTTTTTTATGCTGATAAAGTACATAAAGTTTGTTGACTCAAATTTTGCGGTGGGTAATGGTTCTGTCATTCTGTCAGATGCAGCGGTTTGGTATCACTAATTGCATTAGGGCTTTGATACGTTCAATAAAGTTTTATAAATGTAAAAATATTTTGCTAGACAGCAACCAAATTGGCAACATCTAATAATAATCTGACAGTACTTAAAATATTGTTTAAATTTGTGAAAATTAATTATTTACACATGAAACTTAGTTCAAGCCAGCTAATCCAATCTATGTCAATTAAAATTTGATAAGGATTGGCACAGAACAGTGGTCTTTTACCCTGTTTTGAGCCTTAGTCCCAGTTGTCACAAATGCCAATCAATGTCGATGTGTTTTGTATACTTAATTCTCGTTAATGAGTTGTGACTGAGGTCAAAGCAGACCAGCTACTTTTACTTGCCACGATCGGCGATTTAGTTGCTTTTCTGAATATTTATTTATTTATTATTTGGGTTTGCCAATTGCTTCTGTATACATTAAATCTTAGGTATAATCCATAGAAAGTAACGAACTAATATCGCCTACTGCAAGCCAACCAGCATGTTAAAATAATGTGAATATTGTTGCTTTCAAATTGCCGATCTCTGTTACTAGTCTGCTGTGGCACTAAGGACCATACGTCTTACTGTCCAATCACTTTTGCCTTAAGACTTGAAAGAAAAACCGTGAATTGAATACTTTTTGTTAAGTTTCTATTGATAACCTTCGGGTTTTTCGAACGAAAAATTGTTAATTGTGCGTTACGTGCTGTATTTTACATTGTATTCACTTAATTTATATGATTCCTGTGAATGCAAATTATTGATATTAATATTATATTAATATATATTAATTATTGGTATACCCCAACGCCAAAATTTGTTACAACTTCAGCCTCTAAGATATTTCTCTGCAGAGAGACAACTTTGACCCGGTTCCCGTTACACAACAGTGTATTTTTTTTAAGTTTAATTCCAAATAATATGTACACCGACCTTTAGCTGGATGACATGCGCTGAAAGTCCACCTGCCGTAAGCAAATTGTGAAATTCTTGTTTCAGGTAATGTGTGGCGACCCCATAGGGTGTACGATCTAGAATATCACCCACGCATTTCATCTACGGCCGTGTCGTAGACGGTGACTAAGAGAAGCAGCAGGTGACTTCCGTGCTCTTTCTCTCTACTGCGATCGCCAAGTAGTCTTCCAAGTAATTATTTTTGAGATTATCGCAACCCCCCCTTCTATAGGGGAGGCCTTGGTTCAACAGTGGACGTCTTCCAGGTGATGATGATGATGATGAATGTATGGCGTCATCTTGATCGACTGCAGGGTTCGTTACATCGATACCTATATATGCTAACTACTTCACTTCCTCCAATTTGCGAGAGAATGCATTTATTGATCGCTGCAGCTTTGATCATTCTTGGGAGTTAAAATTTACACACCGAAGAATTATAGAAATCCGAGGGAATTTATATTATTATATATATTCCCCCCCCCCCACCCCTATATTGCCTTGTAATAATATTTTTCTTACCTAGCGGTAAGAAAAAATATAAATATTCTTTTATTTTTGACATTCCAATTTTAAAGAGTATTGCATTGCACCAAGTTTGTATGTGAGTTCAAACGTTTTTTGAATATAATCGAATTGAGTTTTCAAACATGTGTCAAAATAAAATGAAATTTAAATCAACTAAAGAGTATTGATATTAACTTCGATGCAAATTACAACCAAAATAACGTTCAACAAACACAAATTAAAGTAACAACTTTTTTAAGCGCGTGGGACTGGTAGTTGATAATGATGATAATGCCGTTAACCAATCAAAGTCAATGACAAATCATTAATATAATTAATATTTTATTTAACTTCTTGCCCCTTCCAAAAGGTAGTTTCGTATGGAGAAGAATGGGCAAGAAACACTTAACTAACTCTTTAAAAAAATTGTTTACAATAATTTGTAATCACTGGAATCATATAAATTAAGTGAATACGATGTAAAAATACAGCACCATTAACAGTTTTTCGTTCGAAACACACGAAGGCTATCAATGGAAACTTAACAAAAAGTATTCAATTCACGGTTTTTCTTTCAAGTCTTAAGGCAAAGTGATTGGACAGTAAGTTAAACAAAAATATAGGTTTGCAGAAACTTGTTCATGCAATGTCTGGTTAACCTAAAAACTGAGTACTAGATATCGGAAAACGAATGGCTATTCTATTTTAGCCAAACATGATCGATGGTGCTTTCTATCGTTAACATTTTCACTCGTTACAATAATTTATTATTTCTTTTCTGACTCCACCTGTTTTCTATGAATGTTTAAAATGTGTTCTCGTTTTGAAATCAAATTGTATGGTTTTCTGAGCTCTTCGTGTTCATTTGAGTTTAAAGACCGCAATGTTTTTAAAGGAATCATTGGTTAGGGGTTATTATTCAGTTTGGATTGTATTCAATAATTTTTAAATGAGCATTATGACGGAAAATTAAATACGGTCAGGGCAGTAATTAGAATAAAATATCATTAAGAAACTGGTAAATGTTACTTCATATCTATGCCGCCTCCACAGGACAAAAACGATTAATTAATTTTAGCAATTTTCTCGTAATAAAAAACGTATACGGTGACTTCTATTACCACATCAGTAACCCGACGAAAAGGCATTAACAATTATAAGAAAAATTATTTCTATTAAACAGAAGCTATTATCATATAAACGAGTACTATAACATTTTGATTATAAGAAAAATTGGAACTACAATTAAATTATAACATTTTTGCCAGGATTTAGCAAATCCACAAATAAATAGAAGTAAAAATGATCTGGCAATATTTGTGCGTGTTACCGTAAGGTAACGCGCGCAATTCTAGTAATAGAATGTGCCAATTCCAATTCCTATGTTGCATAAATCTTGAGATGCACCCCTTTGTGACAGACAGACTAAAAGCGTTCCGTGTTTTTTGAACAGGTAACTTTGAAATAGAGATAAAAGTTGGTTTAGAAATCACCCAAAAGTTACCGTGATTTTGTATTTGTAATAGAGAAACTTCTTTAACTCATTGACTGCCGAGCCAAAAATGTTGAAGGTGAAATCTCCACTAGCGCTGGTCACCGGTGATCTGCGTGGCGTATAAGAGGAAACACAAGGGCCGTTTTTCCATACAAACTTAGTCCCCTGTTTCCTCCCTGGATAATGCCAGAAGATCAATTTTTTTTTAAATATCTATGGCTACTATTGGCATGTCCCTATATTTTCCTTTTTCTCATAAATTTGTTATTGAAATTAAAAGAGATATGAATATTCAAAAACCTAAAAAATTGGCATGATTTTCCGCTGTGTTCAAACATTCAGAAAACAAATATGACTTGATTATATAAAAAATAGAAAACATAGGAACACGGCAAAAGCATTTCTTTATTTTTTTATGAAAAAAGCAATTAAATCGGTTAAGTTTTGGAGAAGAAATCAGGGGACTACGAATCATTGATTTTGTGTACTTTTAATTGGTATTTTCGGTCAAAGCTGCAGTTGTCTCTATCGCGCTCTGCGGTTCGTGTTCGGGCATCGCGCGACAGCAATAGATTTTACAAATACCTAATTTTCAATTCTCTAGCCCGTGGTATTTCCTCTTAACGTACAGCAATACAAACAGTTTTCCACGATAACCTACCAAAAACATTTACTGTAAGCAAAACAGCAACAAATACTCCAAAACTGGTAATCAAAACGAGCTTTATGTTGTTTATTGTACTGTGTTAGTACAATAAACAACATAAAGTTACATTGAACAAGCATTCTACAAACGAGCAGCAGTATTAAAATAATAGTACAGGAATTGAACTTTAAATTGAATCGGATCCCGAGGGTGCTACCAGTCATTTTCAGCTTTGAAAACTTTAACTAATATTTTGTGATTTATCTTTTTTGTGAAACATGACGATAGTTTGAAAGTTATGTGATTGATAAAGGTGAGGTGTGGGCTGGCATATCCGATTAGCATTATCCTTTGTTTTGGACGTACTTAATTTTACACGAAATTGTATTTTACCCGCAACGTGGGTAGGTAGATTAGATGTGTCAAAAAGATAATTTAATCCCCGATGAAAACAGAGGGGTGTTTTAGAAGTTTAATTTGTGTATCTGTGAATTTGTGTGACTGTCTTGGCTTCGTTGCTCTCGAACGGATGGACTGATTTAGATGCGACTTTTTAATAGCAAGCTTTTTGGGAGAAGGTTCTTAATCTATGTCTTCTTCTTAGTCTATGTGCGATGAAAATTAGATAAGCCAATCCGCATTTCCAATATGATGAAAGTAACTTCTGCTAGCTAAATTATGAAAAGTATTTACATTGCGCGTAGCGTGTCTTAGTAACTTAATTAAAAGGGGTACACTACATAAATACGAAAAACTTTATTCCGAAAGTCAGAAATACGAATTTCAAAAAACCGATGTTCATAATTCCGAATAGTTCATAATTCCTAATATGGCAACTCCGATTTATCATTCATCCTATTTTTATAATACTAAAATTTCAAAATTCCGAACGTTTATAATTACTATTCTCAAAATACCGAGTTTCAAAAGATCGAATAACAAAAAGTCCGACATAATGAAAATTCCGAACATCAAAAATACGAATTCCGATTATTAAAATTCCGATTATTTTTATCGTTATCGTGCAATCGTTTATCGTGCAAGCAAGCATGCAGCATGCAAGCAAGCATGCAGCGTGCAAGCAGGCATGCAGCTTCGGCTTACTGGCCGGCTTCGCCGGCCAGCCTCAGCCGCGGCGGCGGGCGTTAAAACCACCTGCTCCTCAGCCCGCTGGCCGCCTCGCCTCTCCGCGCCTACGCGAATTTAAATTACACTCTAGGGGTAGGGCAGACAAGACTACGTGGAGTCGGTTTCAAAGCAATTCGTTTCTGTCATTAACTTTTGTAGCACAACATATTGACTTTTTAAGATTATTTTTGTTATTGTCTTTCTTTTTATACCTATATATTTTTGTTGAAATAAATTCCATAGAAAAATACACCGAATAAACAATATTTGTTAAAAAGTAATTCTACTGTTTGATAAGTTAGTTAAACAAAAAAAATTGATTAAAAATTCTTTGAATTGTGTTTCTGTGAAATATGTTTCATTCAAGTAAATAGTCTTTGAAACAATAATAGTCGAAATAAAAATACAAGAACCAAATATTATATGAAACATTTTCTGGGAAACGAAATTCTATGAAATTTCTGTCTGCGAAACAAGGGGACACCATTTTGAATATATATGCGTTGCTGAATTGAATTAGAATCCTAATTTTAACAGTTTATTCGAAATATTGAAATTCGGAATTTCGTTTTTCGGACCGAGAACTCATCGAGCATTTGATTCTTCGAACATATGAAAATCGGAAAACAAACAAATTGGATTTACGACATTCGGTAAAATAACTTTCGTGATTTTAAATAATATAGATTATAATTTTTAGGTATTATGAAATTCGGACTTTTGAAAATCGGAATATCGAAATTCGGAATAAAATATTTCGGAATATTTGGGTGTTCCCAATTAAAAGATCGAAAATAAAATAAAACTAGAAAATTAAAAATAAGTATTACGGTGTCTTTTGTGTTTTATTTTTTATTGAACTTTTAAAGTTAGGTTTTCGTAAAAGCTAATTATAGATAGCATCCACAAATTGATATTTAAAGTTTGCATACTAGTCGTATCTTCAGGGTAGATTCTGACGTCGTGGTAAAAATGCATATATTGTACAATTGTGTAAAGTCTGATGTTAATAGGGTCTATTATTTTAATTTTTTGGTCAGATTTTTAGTATGAACTGTTAAGTAGATAACCCTAGTTATAAGTTGGTTACTATCCCAGCTAAGAATTGCTACGGCGAACGAACGAGCGCCTACCTGATCCTGCGATTGATTAATTCCTTACCTACCGACATTCGGAATATTATTACTATAAAAAATATAAAACACAAATTGAAAACATACTTTCTAACTCTTCCCGAATCGTAAACTAATAATGGTCGATATCGTATAACCTGTAGATATTGTTATTAGTTAATGTAACTATGTTGTTTTTAATGTAGATTTCATTATAAATTACCCATATCCAAATAACCTTGTATGCTATACCATAGTGTTGAGGAGGCTGTCGGCGCGGAAGTGGTGTGTCTTTTCCAGGCACAATTGAAAACCAATTGTTCTTGGAAGGGTTACGCCGCTTTTGCGCTGATAGCCTCAATTATGATACCCTAAAGGTATCGCGTTGTTCTGGGTGTCGCACCTACTGGTAGATATTTTTTATTGGTTTGTGGATTCCTACATCCGAAAACGGAAGGCAATCCTTTTTTCTTGTTTTTCGCTTAAGAATCTCGGCTTTGTGTTTTTGTTTGGGACAGCGCTGCCTTTATGGTACCATCTAATTGTTAAGTTTAATGTAACATGAGTTCTTTTTAATTATTTTAATTTCTTTTAGTAGTAAGTATGGCATGAGAATAAACTGTATGTGCCACACACAAACTCCAGAAGTTTATGTGACACTATAATTATAAAAAACTATAATATAACCCCTACGTTTGATAAAAAAAAAAAAAAAAAATTTTGTTTTTCTGGGAACCACTCTATTGCTTTGTGGTTAACCTGTAAGATAGTGTGTGTAAATTAAATAAATATTTCGCTTTACTCGTATGTCGTCGTATAGGACGCGTTTACATTGCGATAGACATCGCATTTTCGGAGCGGAATTCTACTTTGGGCCGTTTTAAGTGAATGTAGGTAACTTAAAACGTTGTGACAAAAATCAAGGAAGTTAGTCCGTTGAAAATCGAATATTCATGACTTAATAATTAAATTACCTCACCTCCATTTTCTCGGATAAAAAATTCATGAATCAAATTGTCAAGACCCCTAAGATGCTGTAATTGCTTATTGATAATTTAGCAATTTTAATTTAATTAACATTAACATTAACATTAACATTTATAAGGACAATATTCACAAAATATAACACAAAATTCGAACCAGCACAAACACAGGTAAGATATTTATTTCGTTCCATTCGTTAGTTCCAGTGCGTACCTTCCAGCTTTACCATTTGATCAGGGCCTCAAGTCTGCTATTACAATAGTGTCAGAATGGTCTATCATTGATTTCATAATTGTTGATTTTGACAAGTTTGGTAATCAACTAATAAAATGGCGGCATTATGACTTTCCAATGGTCAACCACTGATGATATAGAAAGGTAATCTCGTACAAAATGACAAATTAATGACTGACTTAGGCGGTAGTCTGGTAAAATTTTGACAGTTCCTTTGATCTGATGACCTACCATTAGAACGTCATTGTGCAGTCATTGCTTTTAATTCGACCGACCAATGATCGACCATTATGAATTTAGCAGATTACGAACTTTTAACAACATGACAATGGGATCGTGTTGGAATGATGAAATTATAAAAATAGTAGACTTGGCCCCCTGTTCGATGGTACCTACCATATTATAATATTGTATTTTCATCTGAATTGCCCCGAACTTCCAATTTTCACAATGATAAAACGATTAGAAGTAGGTGAAATTCGGTTCTAAAGATTCCGTTACATATAGATAGTTACACAAAATCTTTAAATTTTAAATTCATTCTTTTGTGTAATGCCTATCAATTGAAAATTCTCGTCAAAGTAAGCTCTCAACTAAAACTAATTTATAAAAGACTTCCAATTTATTTTCTTCAACAAAATCTTACTGTATTGCATTTTCCCACTTAAAACCTCCTTGTTAGATGGCGCTGTAGTCGTCTGATGAAATTTTCAAAGCTTTCATCTTTAGAAGACAACTGCCGGCTGAGGAAAGCGAAGATGCTGAACTTAGTTACAATTTAACGAGGCTAGAGACACATTGTCTATAAATTTTAAAATAAATTGTGCTGTATTTTAGTCGTTTTAGAGTTTGTTGGGCTTGCAGCCTACCTGGAGCATAGAATAACTAATTGCCTAAAGTGTCCATGTTGAGATCAGAAGGCTTTTAAATTCTCGTAATAAAATACATTCTTAATCTCATCTCAGCAGCAATGTAAACAATGTATGTAAATTAGAGGCATTTTTGACGGATGAAGGCTGAAATTAAAATGCGAACTTTCCTTGAAGTTGAGAATTACCCCCGTGCCGTGTAACGAGATTTGTGTGTTTTTCTGTTTCATTTTTCATACTAATTCTGTTGTGTTTCAGTTGCATGTCTTGATCTTCTGTCTTTTTTGTAGACTTAAAAAAGGAGGAGGTTATCAATTCGAATGTTAATATATATATATATATATATTTTATGTTTGTTCGGGCATAACTGTGTCATATATGCAAAATTCTTCTTTGTTCGAGCTCCAGCTCTTTTTTGAGAAAATCAACAAAATCCCAAAAAAAATATTTACACGACGTTTTAGTTTCTCCAATCTTTGGAGGACTTACAATCTCTTTCAAAGTGTGTCACCGTTTCTTAATGGATTTGATTATTAAGGCAATACTAAAAAGCGAAAAATAAAAAGGCTTTAAAAAAAAAGAAAACCGTCTTCAAAAACTAAAGAGTGATAAATACTCGTAACTTTAGCACAGAACACACAGTACTTTACTTTCGGAAGTCGGTGGCAATACAAAACAACAAAAAAAGCCACCACCATCGACTTCCGAAAGTAAAGTAATGTGTGTTCTGTGCTAAAGTTATTTATCTCTTTTTAGTCTTTGAAGGCGGTTTTCTTTTTTTTGAAAAAACTTTTTATTTTAAATCTTATGGGTGCCGTGCCGACCCGGCAGCGTGCAAGCACATGAGATATTTTAGCTTTGTCTCTCGGATACCAATGCATTTGACAGGCATCTGATATTGCAAATGTCCATACTTTGACTTGCCTGCTATCCCAAACTGTGAGAAAAATGTGATATTTTCATTACTTCATAACATAGATATGTCGTATCCGGTCAATAGTACGAACATGGAACGACGAATCGCATGCCGCCATTATCGAGAACACGTGATCAACCACCACCATTTTGGCGCGCTTCTACAGAGTCGTGATGTTTTCAGCTCACAGCGAGGAAGAAATTGAGAATCCAGTGTCTGATCGCATCGGAGCTAATACGTCCCGAAACTATACTTTCGATTCGTTGTTGAAGTGAAGTGCCTATGTCTATGTCTAAGTGAACCTATGTCTATGTTAATTATAGTATCCGAGTGTATTTTAAATTAATTGTTTTAAATTGTGGTTTTAATAAACGCCGTGTACTGTATCCTATACCCGGTGTGTTTTCATTGCACGAAACCCATATTCTGCCCACATGATGACTGAATCTAACGGACTAAATCCTGACTGATCCGTCAGATACATATAAATATAATTGGAGCAGTAACATTGATCTCAAACTCAAACTCAAACTCAAAATCATTTATTTCAATTAAACCATTTACAGGTACTTTTGAATTGTGAGAGTCAGTCAGTCAGAAAGTTGAAGCTAGTTGCTCGTTCCAAACAGTAGGTTTCTATGGAGAAGAACGAGCAAGAAACTCCATGAACACTCTTTTAAAATCAGATAAATTTTACAAATTTAGGTTACATCATTCATGTTGAATCTAAGGGTACAATGTGAGAACAATGTAACACGTCTTGCATGTTAAAAGAGGTCTAGAGACAAATGTAGTTATAATAACAATTCAAACCAAAATTTAAAATAACCGAGGCAGCTAAGAGATGACCAGTCCCAACCGACGGCGTCCATTCACGAACATGACGCATGGATCGGCACCATTTAGCTCAACCATTTTGAAGGGAACCGAATGATCCAACACATGCGCCACCGGCAGCGAGACATTCAAGTGAGCATGACTCTCCCAACCACCAGGGCATATTCAAGTCAATGAGAGGTATACCTCGTAAATGGTAGCTTTAAAGAACATAGTGCTCACATGTATGTGCTACGAAAAATTATATAATACTAACACATTGAGTTTATACAATGCAAAAAGATGAAAAAGATCAAGAAGAAGATCAAGCATAAGAAGAAGTTTGCATTTCTATAAATAAAATAGATTAAAAGTTTTATTCATAATTATTCATTTGCCTGATAATGAAGTCACACAGACCTCAACCGTATGTTTAAGTAAATAAGTTACGAACGAACAAAAACTTTACTGTATGGCACAGGGACGTATTTGCGTTAATGTTCAAGTATTAGACATTTCATGTAAATACATGAAACGTCGTGTCGTTTTAACTAAATAGTTAAAATGACATGAAATATATCAAAACACACTTAAATTTTTGTGATTATTTTCCCGAAGCGAAATGATTTTGTCTTGGTAGTTATTAGAAAAAATAAAACATATAATTAAAAAACGGCAGATTTTGAATTGTGGAAAACTAGCGACCCCGAACCAATAGTGATACATCGCGAACGGCTGACTGCGCGAGGTCCTGTGTTAACGAAACACAATACTTACCTAAAAGTTATTCCAAAATTCCCTTCACCCTTATACGGGTTTTGAACCGTTATAAGAGGAACCGATGCATATTTTTTTAATTATTTGAAAAACAAAAAACATTTTTATTTTTTAAGTTTAACTCTATGAATCGATAGTACTACTGAGGGCAAACGGTTCTGCTCCGGGAAAACCACCATTTAAATTTCAGCGTGTATATCTTTATTTGCATAAAATACGAATGATTTGATATAATTTTGCTTACTAACTTTAACATAATGAGTATTGAGCTGGAAAGAGGAAGCACACAATCACCAGATCTATGACCAGGAGCGACACAAATCGGGGTACTTAATTAATAAAAATGGCCGTCAAAAAATAATAAGACTTTTTATTATTTATTTTCAGCCTGTATTGTCCCACTACAGGGCAAAGGCTCCCTTTCTCCTTTCCAACCCTCTCTGTATTAAGCTAGCGTATATCAATTGCTCCTGTATGCGTCAAGCTCATCCCGACATCTATACCCCGGTCTACCGACTTCGCTTGACATTTTCCGGGGCCCCCATTGTGGTTATTTTAGCCCATGATCCGTTCGACATGCGGCAGATGTGGCGGGCCCAGTTCCACTTAAACTCGGCAATTTTTTTTATGACGTCGCTAATTTGTGTCTGAAAATACACATACTTATTATATCTAGGTAGATACTAGTGCGATCAAAATAAACTTTAGAATTAAATTACAATTGGTACTTAATGATAGCCAATGATATTACAATTGGTCTGTTTGAGAATACGAGCATACTTGTTTTGAGGAAATGAGGAAGGAGAGAAAGAGCAAGAGTTAGGTTTTACAAAAGAGCATCTAAAGCGTAGACCTTAACAAAACTATCTCACATTACCGTTTTGCCGGACCGCAGTAGATTAGTCCCCGTCGCAAAAACACAGACACATTGTCGGTCCACCTCGTTCATTAATAAATAATACACACAAAGGACCAAGGACCAAGTCTGTGTAAAAACGACTAGCAATGTTGGTCCTTTGAAACTTAAAGTGTTTGGGAGTTTTTACTGCGGACGTAAAGGGTTGACTGAGAATGTTGGTTTTTTGACTCATAAACTTTGGTACTTAACTTTACAGGTAAAAGATTGGACTTCAAAGGAGTATAGACGACTTTTACTACAAGACCAACTTTGAAATGTGATAAAAAATATTTACTGTTCCATACAAAAGTGCTTTAGCTATACGATGAAATGTATGGAACATACACACCTACAACTAGCTTTTTCCTGCGACTTCGTCCTCGTGAATTTTCTGATGCGTCTCTATTTTCTGTGTAATTAAATGTAGCCTATAGCATTTAAGAATAACGTAGTTTTCTATTAGCACAAGAATTTTCAGAAACGGACCAGTTGATTCAGACATTGGCACGTTCAAATAAACCGACAATATACTAATGACTAAAACTTACAAATTATATACTATTACTATACTTACTTTATATAATACACTAATTTATACTAATATACTAATTATACTAAACCTAATATACTAATTACTAATTTACTTATTTACTAATTACTAATTTAATATTGTAAATGCAAAAGTAACTCTGTCTGTTACGCTTTCACGATAAAACGGCTGAACCGTTTTTGATAAGATTTGGTATAAAAATAGCTTGAGTCTTGGGGAAAGACATAGGCTACTTTTTAATCCGCGATTTCGTTGGCATCCGCGATAACCGACATTCACGCGGACGAAGTATTAGTATAAATAAAGCATTCGTATTTAAGTCTACTTAATAAACAGGGGCTCGTGGCTAAGCAAAAGTCATACCGATCGATTGGTCATGGTTAAGTTGCGCTTGCCGCAGTCCGTCTGTGGAAGGGTGACCATCTACTGAGACCCCCCTGTGCCTCGGAAAGCACGGAAAGCCGTTGGTCCCGGCTCTCATTCGCAGATCTTTGTCAGTTGTTTGGGTAGTCAGAAGCCAGAAAGTCTGACAACCAGTCTTACCAAGGGGTATCGTGTTACCCATTAACTGGGCAGAAAGGCATTCACTCTATGTAGAACACTGCTATTTAGCTACATCCAGCAAGACTGGAAACCGTCCCCCACTTAGTTGGGAAGAGGCTAGGCAGATGATGGTGATTGAAGTCTACTTATAATACGTCTTTATTTATTTATTTATACTTCATGCACAAACGTACAAAGGCGGACTTAATGCCTTAGGCATTCTCTACCAGTCAACCAAGGGTGGTGGTGAGATAACATGGCAGGTGCATTACAAAAAGTATTATTTAAAAAGTGAAAGAATATATATTTATATATATACATAAATATAAACTACACATACATAATTATATTCTGGAATATATATACACCGAAATAAATATCCTATACATACTCATAATAAAATTAATTATTTTAATATGTTTTCTGTAACTTGAGCAATCAGTCAACCCCAATTTTCAATGTTTCTGATCGGCATTTCATCATCATTATCAGCCTGAAGACGTCCACTGTTGAACAAAGGCCTCCCCCATAAATGGGGGCGTTGCCATAATACCCACGCTTAGCTGGCGTCTTGGGGATCGCAGTGAGGTTGTTAAGTACACGGAAGCCGCTGCTGCCTGACTTCCGGATTTTCCCTTAGTCGCCTTCGACGACACCCTCGGGATGAAATGGAGGGATGCTATTCTAGCCCAGATACCCCACGGCCGTCTGATCGGCATTGGTTTTACCTAAAAATTCCCCATTTTTATCGTTTTCAGAGCTTGTAACATTACTTCTTTATCTTCCTACTATATCAACCCGCTAACTTAATGTAACTTCAGTCCATAAAACAGTCTGAAGAGATTTAAGTCAAGTTAGTTAAGTAAGAAGACGCTACGACTGGTGCCAAGTGCCACTATCATTGGAAGAGAGCCGATCTGAAGTAACTATTTGTCGGCACGGCCATTTGTTGTAAAAAACCATTGCGTTTTTTTTCTTTTGATGAGAGACATTCGATTTAGTGCTGTTGAACGGTGTCCCCTTGTTTCGCAGACAGAAATATCATAGAATTTCGTTTCCCAGAAAATGTTTCATATAATATTTGGTTCTCGTATTTTTATTTCGACTATTATTGCTTCAAAGACTATTTACTTCAATGAAAAATATTTCAGAGAAACACAATTCAATGAATTTTTAATAACATTTTTTTGTATAACAAACTTATCAAACAGTAGAATTATTTTTTAACGAATAAATAGACAGTAACAAAAATGATGTCTTAAAAAGTCAATATGTTGTGCTACAAAAGTTAATGACAGAAACGAATCGCTGCGAAACCGACTCCACGTAGTCTTGTCTGCCCCACCCCGAGAGTGTAATTTAAATCTGCGTAGGCGTGAAGGGGCGAGGCGGCCCGCGAGCTGAGGAGCAGGTGGTTTTAACGCACGCCGCCGCGGCTGAGGCAGGCCGGCGCAGCCGGCCAGTAAGTCGAAGCTGCGGTGGTGAGCGTGAATACCATCTGCGACGATTAGCTCGCGTGGGACCGCCGGAGCCCCACAATGCCGGAGCCGTGACAGAAAATATGCCTGCTGCATGTGGCATGCTCGCTTGCATGATACATGCTTGCTTGCATGATGCATGCTTGCTTACATGCTACATGCTTGCTTGCACGCTGCATGCTTACTTGCATGCTGCATGGTTGCTTGCACGCTGCATACTTGCTTGCATGCTGCATGGTTGTTTGCACGCATGCGCAGTCGGTTTGGTTAGAACTAAGACTCCCATTCTTGGGAATAAGTTTTATATTAAATAAAAAATATAAGGATAAAGAATATTTGATTTGTTATTCTATGATATGATTATTCTAACAAAAACCTTTATGTGAAACTAAAATCAATGATTTAAAAATCTTGAAAGTAAGTATTCTGCGTATTGATTATTCTATGAAACGAAATTATTAGGAAAATTTTATGTGAAACGAAATTCTATAAAACTATTAGCTATGAAACAACGTACAACCCTGTTGAACACTAGTCCAAAACTAGTAGTATGTTTATAGCCACCTTGCAGAAAAAACTTAGTTCCTATTTCCATGAGTATAACGTTGATTCCCAGAGAGAACGGAGGTAGATGCAGCTCAATGCTGAATTTTTATTAGGGTTCCGTAGCCAAATGGCAAAAAACGGAACCCTTATGGATTCGTCATGTCTGTCTGTCCGTCCGTATGTCACAGTCACTTTTTTCCAAAACTATAAGAACTATAATGTTGAAACTTGGTAAGTAGATGTATTCTGTGTACCGCACTAAAATTTCCACACAAAAATAGAATCTCAATTTTTTTCTTTCATGTGAGGTATCTATATATAGGTCTTCAAAACTGATATTGAGGTTTGTAACATAATTTTTTTCTAAACTGAATAGTTTGCGCGAGAGACACTTCCAAAATGTGTCCCCCCCCCCCCCCCCCCCTCCTGTAACTTCTAAAATAATAGTGTGATAAAACTAAAAAAAAATATATGATGTAAACATTACTATGTAAACTTCCACCGAAAATTGGTTTGAACGAGATCTACAAAGTAGTTTTTTTAATAAGTCATAATTCGTAAACTGCAATTTACCTTTCATTCATTCAACTCAAATATAAAAATAAAAAAAACTTTTTTATTATGTTACTGCTAAGGAACCCCTCGTGGCCGCTTATTTGTAACTATTGTATTCTGTGTATACAAATTAATACTAACACTATGGATCTTGTCTGAAATAAAAGTTAATTATAATAAAAAAAAATTAAATATTTTTATAGCAATAAAAATCACTTAAAAATGTAAAAACTAGTAGCCCATCGGTATCGGGAATAGGGTCCAAGCTATTAGTGGTCAGGGCTCCTGAGAGAGAATTTTCCTCTATGTTCGAGCCTTGTCCAGGAGTACAACTTTCTGAATCAAGCCCTTGTTTCATCTGCCAAACGATAGCCTCCTCAGATGTTGGTCGAGGTTCTTGGGAATTATTTGGTACTAGCTTTTGCCCGCGACTTCGTCCGCGTGAATGTCGGTTATAGTGGATGCAGACGAAGTCGCTGTTACAGAATAGCCTATGTCCTTCTCCAGGGTTCAAGCCATTTTCATACCAAATTTCATCAACATCGGTTAAGTCGTTTCATCGTGTAAGCGTAACAGACAGAGTTACTTTCGCATTTATAATATTAGTATGGAAGTATGGATATGGAAGTATGGATTAATTTTGTTATTTTAACACATTTATATTCAACCAAGACATCAAAGGCTGCGGAGATCCACTGGATGCGAGTCACACGGGACCGGTCAATGTGGCGACAATTAAAAGAGGCCTATGTGCAGTGGACGTCTTTCGGCTGAAATGAAGATGATGATGATTTAGAGGTATGAGAAACAGAGTGTAAAATTCTTCATCCTCCATTGAAAAGGGAGGATCCTTCGACCAGACGGGTGTTGTGTCTGGCGGGTAAACCTAGGAGGTTGTCGGCTGCTTAACCGGACTTTCCTGTGGTGCCTTAAAAAATATTATTTTTAGGGCCTCCAGCCAGGGCAAAATAACTTATAAACTAAGCGACTACACGCTAAGGGCATCCCCTGTGGGGTACGAGCCTCGGCTTAGAACGCCGCTGGGGGAGGACAGCAAAGGGACAGGCTGGATCGGATTTCCCCCGACGCATGTCAGGATTTTGTATATATCCTAATGTCGCGAATAACTCTGCTTGCGCGATCTGGGAAACGTCGGTTGTAGTTCGTATTATGTGCGATAGATGGCGCCACAATGATAGCAAAAAAAAAAAAAAACAGTGTTTTGACATCATTCTGACCATGTCAGACGTCATTATAATAATAATAATATGTGGGGACATTTTCACACACGGCCATCTGACCCCAAACTAGGGAGACCCTGTACTATGGGTATCAGACAGCTGATATACATACACAAATACATTTTTTTTTTGTAAATACATACATATATAGATAAACAACACCCAGACACAAGGCAAACACAAGTGCTCATCACACAAATGTTTACCCTGGGCGGGAATCGAACCCGCAACACGCTGCGCAGCAGTCGATCGCTCAGCCACTGCGCCAACCGTGTCGTCATTATTATTATCTTCCTACCCTTATTTCATATTACTTGGGGTCGGAGCAACATGTTTTCTTCTCCCATTCCGTACTGTCCACTGTCATGCATTCACTGACTCCCTTTTCATTCATATTACTCTTCACACAATCCATCCATCTTTTCTTCGGCCTTCCTCTTCCTCTCCGCCCATTCACATATTCATAACTCTTTTGGTCACATGCGTTTCATCCCTCCTCTTCACATGCCATACCAAGACAAACGATTCCCTTTCAACTTTTCTGTCAGTGGCTCAACTTTCAAACTTCTTCTAATTTACTCATTTCTGGCATTATCCATGGTGGTTACATCTCAACATTCTCATGTCCGCTACATGCAATCTATTTTTATCCGTCTTCTTCACGGCCCAACATTCCAATCTTCGGGCCATATCAGTATATAAATTAATTTGTTGGTTTTCAGAAACCTGCAAAGGGGGCATGGTCCTCATCAATATAAACTACTTTTACTTCGGAACTAACCTACCTACCTTGTTGTTTATCTATTGATGTGTCTATTTACACATTTGTGTATGTTTATCACCTGTCTGACACACATAGTAAAGGGTCTGCCTAGTTTGGGGTCAAATGGCTGTGTGTGTGATGTCCTCATATATATATGAAGACATCACACACACAGCCATTTTAATATATATATTATATTACATTATTAGCCTGAAATCGCGAAACAAATTTTGCCGATCCAAACATTTATATTGGCTTATGTTTACCGAACCTCCAATAATAGTAAATGATCACCAACATTTAACCAAAGTATTGTAGAAATGTATGAGTTTGACTGTAAAAAGCGATTTGGTTCTGGCGTAGGAGGTAACAGTTTTAACCTAACCAAACCATGTCGGATCTACCCTAGGGGGACTTAAGGGTCCTAAGATTTGGTGACTAAGATTTGGTGATCATTTACTATTTTTGGTGGTCATTTAGTGACTAAGATTTGGTATCGATTTACTATTTTTGGTGGTCATTTAGTGACTAAAATTTGGTATCGATTTACTATTTTTAGTGGTCATTATATTTATTCCCATTTATATTTATTTAAACAAAGATTAACTTGTTTAATGCATCCGTACGAAGCAGTGGCAGGTCGTTTATAACACTAAATCAATCTAAAGCCAGTAGAATCACAAAAAACCAGCTACCTGTTCCTGAAACTTTCACCTGTAAAATCAGTAGCAGAACATTTCTACCCGGCTTACATCTACAAATTACAATATCTACCAAATCCTTTTGTCGGCAGGGTTAGGCCGACCTCACCCTGTCTTAATTAACTTGGGACCCAAGCAAGATTTCAATTATAATAGAACCATAGATACGCTTAAAACATTATCATTTGCACTCCGAATGTAATAGGAGGTAGTTTATTGAAGTTTGGGTAGTTTGATATAGATTGGGACTGGGAATTAAAGCGGCATAGTCAGGTTGTCGCGTAATAGTATTATTTTTAGCAGTAATAGAGTACTTTGCGAAGAAGCTCATCCGGGAATACCACTTGACTAACACGTAATGTACACGTACAAACGTAATGTAATACAGTTATGTATGTTATTCTATAAGGTATAATATATTGTATGGGTCTTTGTTACCTGAATTAAATGATTATTATTAAATGTTTCGCCTTATCACTCTGGATTCGTTCTAAAAGCTTTTTGTATTTAGAACGTTAGTCGTATTTTTTATTAGGTATACTAGCTTCTGCCTGCGATTTCGTACGCGGATCCTGTTGCTTATGCCAGCGACAACGGGGTCGGCAAAATCGAAGATCTGAAACGACTGATGTCGAATTCTAAGAGCCCGGGGACGGGAAAACAACGGGATGCGCGAGACGAATCGAGACGTTCAAAAAGTACAATTTTGAATCATACCTCCGATGGCGGAATATGTGGCGTAGTCAATCATAGGAGTATACGTAAATGCACTCCGTTCCTTATCAACCCAAGGAAGGTCACCATGCCCTACGGCTATATCTTCAGACACATCCGGTTCTTCGATATTCTGTTCAGAGAATGTCGAAGTCGATCAGAATTCAAACGTTCGTTGCGCTCTTCTTCTGTCTCTTCATGCCGTACTCCAGCAATTCTTTCTCTCTCGCTTTCTAACTGATTATGAAAATTTTGTTGTGTGCTTGTTCGGGACAATGTATGATAATCTCGATCAGCAGTTAGTCGCGCATCACGTTCATCACTCGTTTCAAAAGACCTGTTAGTAGATGTGCGAATACGCTGAGAACTCAAGCGTGATTCTGTATCGGTAAACGTTTCCGATTCGCGAGACAAAACATGTCGCTCACGATCAACGGACAGTCGCGCATCACGTTCCGCACTTGTCTTTAGAGACCTAGAAGCAGATGCGTAGATACGCTGAGAACTCAAGCGCAATTCTTTATCCGTGCAGTCGTGCATCATATTCTTCACTGGTCTCTAGAGACCTGGATGTAGATGCGTAAATACGCTGAGAACGCAGGCGTGCTTCGCGATTTGAAGAGGTTTCCCCGGAGCGAGTTGCAGCCTGATGTTCTCGAACAACATCAAGTCTCGTTAAATTCGATCCGGTACCGTAAGCGCTCAGCACGGTTCAAATCATAGATATCCGATGGTTCAAATACTCACAATACTATGACAAGCAGGCTTATAACAAAACTGTATTGTCAATAATTTTTTTTTTCCGCATAGCCACTCGGTGAAAGTTTTAAGTTTCTTCCTATTCTGGTTTGTTTTAATTTCTAGAGCACCCTTCTAGGCCCTAGGAATTAAAACAAAATGACAATTTAAAATACAGTTTCTCTGTATGACAGCCAATTAGCTACTGGTTACCAAACATTGTTATCAATTTAAGGGTTCTTTAGATAGACGATCATTTCAGTTGACAATCAATTTACAGTATTCAGCGGTTAATTGATTGGACCCTTTTAACGTATTGCGTCGGCGACCTTTACACCCGCACCATCTATTCACGTTCCTGATCGTAGGCCAGATAGTTAATCTCTTTTCAACTGTTTAGAAATCTGTAAGTCGAGGGGTTTGGGTCGATAAATGACCATCCATTTCATAGTGACCCTTCCGTGCCTCGGGAAGCACGTTAAGCCCTTGGTCCCGGCTGCCACTTGTAGACCTTTGACAGTTCTTATAAGTAGTCAGAAACCAGAAAGTCACACAACCAGTCATAGCATCTTTACTGTCTATGACGACTATCAAAGACCTACGAATGACAGCTGGGACCAACGGCTTAAATGGTCCCAATAATATAATGAATTAGATTAAATTGTCCGTATGGTGTCGGACGTAAAGAGTAGCACTATCCCATATCTAAGGTTTAAGGTTTAAGAACAACTTTATTTCTCATAAAGAATTACACATAATTCACTTACTGAGAAACACTAAAACTAAGTAAATAATTAGAACGCACAGAGGTAGGTACGTATATAAAAATTATAAAATAAAATAGTAAAGAAAAAATGTGGGTAAACAGATAAGTTTTAACCAAGCACTACATGGATGTATAAAGATTTTTACTAGATGTGGCATTGGTGGCATAGTTTGTTTTTAGCGAGTTTTTGTTTATGTTAGGGTTTTATTATGTTAAGACTACTTTATTTATAGTTTATTATTCTATTAATATACGTTGGGCACATACATGGTTTATAAAACATTTTGAATATTTGACTTTATTTGTTTTCGTTTAATTTCAGCTATTTCTAATGTATATTTTTAATTTACAGGTATATGCTTAATCTATGCATTGTGTTTTATTTATATGTTGTATAAATATATATTATGTATATAAATGTTATATATTTTATATACATATATACATATATAAATATATTAATTTGCCGCATAATGCATTTTTTTGTTTTTTTTTTTTTAATGTATTTATTCACTTATTTGTACGTATTAATTGTGTGAGTTTTTAGTAGCTTTTTGAACCGGGCATTACTTTGTTCTTCTTTTATTACTGATGGTAATTTATTATAAATTGTAACACCTTCATACTCCAAATTTCTTCTTCCATAGTTAGTTCTAGGAGGGCGGGTCACTAAGTAACTAGCACGTCTTAAGTTAATCTTTCGTGTTTGTTGTTTTGTTACAAACCTCATATTTGAATGGATTTCCTTGTTTAATATTTTACGTATTAGAATACATGTGTAGTATATCTTCCCGTGGCTGTCGTAAGAGGCGACTAAGGAACGTACCAGAGAATGGGTAGCAGCGTTCTCTGTGCATTTGTAACAACCATACTGCGATCGCCAACCCGCCTGACAAGCGTGGTGATTATGGCAAAACTCCCCCTTGGGAGAGGCCTATGTCCAGCAGTGGACGTTTTTCGGCTGAAATGATGATGATGATGAGATTAAATTAATTTCAAATTTCGAATCTTTTACATTACTTTTCAGCAATATTAGTCCCATGTAATTACATACATCCAAAATACATGAGTGATTCAAATTGAAATATCCAAAATCAATACAATTACTTACTAGTTCATTTTGGCAGAACTAAATTCAATTATATAAATGAAAGCCGCATTTAAAACTAAAACCCGCCGACTCTAACATACTCTCAAGAAAATTTGACATTTATAAATGGCGTTTTAAAGTTAAAAACTAAGTGGCAACCCATCTGAACGTAGACATCTGAGAATGAAGACTAATT
Source organism: Charanyca ferruginea (assembly GCA_947361185.1). Classification (NCBI taxonomy): domain Eukaryota; kingdom Metazoa; phylum Arthropoda; class Insecta; order Lepidoptera; family Noctuidae; genus Charanyca; species Charanyca ferruginea. The sequence continues at coordinate 22,555,957 of OX376059.1, read as the reverse complement.
CTCGTTGGAAGGCAACCCTGAGCGAACTCATATTTCATTCGCGAATCAGACTCCCCATTGATTTGTCATTGTCGTAAGGGACCGGTTCACCAAAGATGTAGACGTTACAGATGTGGCTTGGGGTTTGCATGCAAATGTTTGTTAAAGATTCTATCAGATCAAAATAATATTTAGCCTTTTCCCAACTATATTGGGGTCGGCTTCCAGTCTAACCGGATGCAGCTGAATACCAGTGTTCATGGAGCCAGAGAGATCTCCAGAACCCCATTTATTGGATAACATGATACTCATTGGTAAGACTGGTTGTCAGACTTTCTGGCTTCTGACTACCCATAACGACAGTAAAAAAATATATTAAATATAAAATATTATTTATGATGAATGAAGATGAATGTATGTTCGTTTTTGTGTTTTCAAATAAATATAACAATTTGACAGCTTTTAAATGAAAAATATATCAAAGCACATTATTTATTCTTCAGAACTTTTACATTTATTACATTTTATCTGGCATGGCGATTACGGCTGAACCCCACCTTAGGGGAGACCTATAATACCCAGCAGTGGCTACTAAAGGTTGAAATGATGAAATACATAACATATAAAAAGCAGCAGCAGCTTTTTATATGTTATGTATGTAAGCTTTGTACACTGTATGTTGTGTACGTAGCCTGATGTACGAGTATGTGTACGCCGCTTAATGAGCATGACGTTGCACACGAAGAATGACAATGACAGGAGACTCGAGATAGAGAATTGAAGCCTGCTCGTGAAGTCATTTATTTCTCATTGTTTATACGTAATAAGGAAAAGAAGTAAAGTTCATAAAATAGCTAGTTTAACTCAGTAAAGTAATACAGTGTCGACCTACTAAAATATTGGAAGTAAAAAACCTTTAATTGTCGATTTTTCTATTTTTAGGTTAGTAGACCAGAATTTTATTCACGATGTGTACCTAAATATTTGATCACAATTATTTTGAGTATTTTAATCTCATAATAACATTAAACTTTTCTATTTTTAGATAAATCAAATTGTGCGTTATTTACTCCCGTATCATCTTACATATTACAAATCGACAATTGTCAGAGTTTGATTGGATAATAGTAGATCATGACAAGATTACAATTTGAAGTTGAGCTGGCAGCAGATGAAGATCCGAAGAATAACATCATAATTATAAAATCAATAACAAAAGAGGATGGAGTAACATATCTCATACCGCCCTGTTTCCAAGCAGCAAAACACCACCTTCAATTGATAAAGTTACCAGAATTTTTGAAAATAAAAAAAACATTACAGAGAAGGGGTCATAATAGAAAGGTGTGGATCTCCATGTCAAGTGATGTTTTAGAACTATACATAGATGATGCTGGAAATATGGTGTTTAATGATTATTTATTACAAGAAGTGCCTCAAGTCACAAGCCAATCTATTACAGATGGAAAATTATTGCAAATTTTAGAGAAATTAAGTGATAAATCCAATGTCAACAAAGAAAAACATAATTTAAGTAAATTAAATGAAAAATTTGTTTTAAAGAAGTTTGATAGCAAGATCACTAATGCCAAACAATGGTTGCAAAGTTTTGAAAGTGAATGTACAAGATTTGATATAAATGATGATACAGAGAAAATTAGTGCTTTGAGATTATTTTTGAATGACTCAGAAAGTGACTGGTATGAATCTATGTTAATTAAACACAGTTTAAACTCACCATGGAAAATATGGCAAGTGAGTTTTCTAGACACGTTCGCAGATAAAAGTTGGTCCTCTGTAATGTATGCACTGAGTTTCAAACATTTAAATGGCTCTCTGCTGGAATATGCATTGAAAAAACAGAGACTGTTACTAGAATATAATTGTGATATAGATACCAGAACTCTCACTGACTTAATTGTCGCAGGATTGCCAACCTATATTATAAGTAAACTAGATAGACAAGAGGTGACAGATCCAACTCTTCTGTTTAGTGCCCTACGGATGCATGAAAATCAGAATAAAAACGTACAAAAACATTTCACTGAGAAGAAAAGCTCTACTAAAACAGAAGCGGAATGTAAAAAAAAAACACCTTGTCAAATATGTTACAAGATGGGAAAGAAAAACAGATTTCACTCTGAAGATATGTGCTGGTTCAAAGAAGACAAGAAGAGTAATGACAGTGTAAAACACTGTAAAAATTTGATGTTGGAGATTGATGAATTTCAAGATACAAAAAACTAAATATTCCCCCACTAATAGAAGTTGAGGTTATACTGAATGACACACTGAAATGCACAGGTATTTATGACCCTGGCTCAAACATAACCTTAATAAATTCCAAATTAATAAAAGTAACAAATTCAAAGAAAAACTACTTTGAAAATAAATTCAACACAATTGGTGGTGGGGGAAAAACAACAGGTTTAATAACATTAAATGGAAAAATACTGGATATTGAAAAGGAAATAAATGCGTTTATTTGCAAGGATAAAAACTTTACTCATGATTTGCTTTTGGGACTGGATACAATAAAGCGGTTTGGATTGACCCATGATGGGAATTTAAACATCCAACTGCAGACAAATGCCAACCCAAGTGCAAATAAATATATCATCCCAACTGAAGACAAAAAATATGGTAATCAAGAAATTGAAACAAGAGAGTTTAAGTCAGAAATATTTAATAACGAAATAAATTTCAATACGGGCATTGATGTGAATAAATTTGATATAGATACTACTTACTTGGAACATGACCAAAGAATGAAAATTAGTACATTATTAAATGATCACAAACACATATTTGCCAAAGATAAATACGATGTAGGCCAAGTGAAAAACTATGAAGCATTTATAGACCTACAAATAGAGAAATACTGCTCAAAAAGACCATACAGATGCTCCTTAGATGATAAGGAAGAAATCGAGAAGCAAATTGGACAATTGCTAAAGAATGAATTAATTGAAGAATCTTATAGCCCATTCGCAGCACCAGTGACATTGGCATTCAAACGGGATGAAGGAAAAAAGTCAAGATTATGTATCGACTTTAGAGATCTTAATAAGATTATTACCCCACAGCCACAGCCGTTTCCTCTAATAGAAGATCTAATGGTAAAAACGATAAACTGTAAGTATTTCACGACTCTTGATATTAATTCTGCTTTTTGGTCTATACCATTGAGGATCAGCGACAGAGAAAAAACAGGCTTTGTTACACAGGAAGGTCATTATCAATGGACTTGCCTTCCTTTTGGGCTGAAAACATCTCCGGCAATTTTCCAAAGAATCTTGACTAATGTTATAAGAAAACATAACCTGTCAAATTTTGTGATGAACTACATTGATGATATTATGTTGTTCTCAAAAACTTTTGATGAACATATAGACCATTTATCGAAACTGCTGAATGCAATTGCTGAAGAAGGATTCCGTCTGAAATTAACAAAATGTAAATTTGCAGCACAGTCTGTAAAATTCTTGGGACATATAGTAAAAGGTAATACAATCACACCTTTGAAAGATAACCTCAGATCTATAGCAGAATTTCCAGCACCACAAAACAAGAAACAAATAAGACAATTTCTAGGTAAAGTAAATTTTTATAATAAATATATCCCTAATGCTGCGATAACTCTTGACCCAATACACAACTTACTTAGAAAAAACATAAATTTCGATTGGTCAGCTGATTGTGAAAAAGCTTTCCAAACAATAAAAAATAATTTATGCTCTGCCCCAATTCTGGCTATTTTCGACCGAGAAGCGACAACTTTTATATACACTGATGCAAGTATAAAAGGGATTGGTGCAATACTAAAACAAACACAGAAATGTGGAGAAATCAAACCAGTGGCGTACTTTTCAAAGAAATTGAATGAATCACAAAAGAAGAAGAAAGCCATATTTTTAGAATGTTTAGCCATAAAAGAAAGTTTAAAGTTTTGGCAACACTGGCTAATAGGAAAATCATTCACAATTTATACAGACCACAAGCCACTAGAAAATCTAAACATAAAAAATAGAACAGATGATGAACTGGGAGACATGACTCATTACCTATCACAATACAACTTTGTAATAAAATACAACCCAGGTAGAAACAACACAGAAGCAGACTGCTTAAGCAGAAATCCTGTATATGAAAGCCACGAAAACGAAGAAGATAACTTGAAAACCGTAAATATTGTAAGGATTGAGGAAATATTGGACGACCAGAACAAAAATCCAAACATAAAGAACAAACATAGTGTAATTAGAGAAAATGGTATATATTACAAATGGAACAACAAGAAAAAAAAAATCATTTTGTCCGAAGACTATAGTAGGATATTAATTAAAAAGGTGCATGAGCATTTCTGTCATGTAGGAATAAATCAGATTGAGTCAAAAATAAGACCTTTCTACACAGCACCAAACCTACTGGATAATATAAAATTGATTTGCCGTCAATGTGAAGTTTGTATAAAAAACAAATCAAGATTAAATAGGAATTATGGACTCATGTCACAATTAGGACCGGCACAAAAACCTTTCCAAATCATGTCCATAGACACAGTAGGAGGATTTGGTGGTAACAGGTCTTCAAAAAAGTATCTACACTTGTTGATGGACCATTTCACACGTTATGCATACATTTCATGCTCCAAGACACAACTGACTAAGGACTTCATAAAACTGGTAGATCAAGTAATCAAGGATAATGAAGTGGAGATATTGCTCTCCGATCAATATCCAGCACTGAATTCAAAAGAGTTTAAAAAATATTTAAAGGACCACTCTGTTAATTTAATTTTTACAGCAGTAGATGCTCCTTTTTCAAATGGTCATAATGAGAGGTTGAACCAGACGCTGGTAAATAGGATAAGATGTGCCCTGAATAGCAAAGGAAAAAACACAGCTTGGACAACCGTGGCAATGGATTGTGTGAAAGCCTACAACTCAACAAACCACACAGTGACAGGTTATTCGCCTCTATATCTGTTAAGTGGAGAACCAACTGATGTACTACCAATGGACCTAAAGAAAAAACAAATGGCACCCGGAGAACTGGAAAAAGACCGACATACAGCATTTCTCAGATCAAAAAAATCACATGAATTGAACAAGGCCATTTTTGACAAAAATAGAATAGACTACAAGTTTCAAAAAGGTGATATGGTTTACATAATGGACTGTAATAAGTTAAACAGGTCTAAAATGGATGAAATTAGAATTGGTCCCTTTGAGATCGAAGAAATGATATCTAATTCACTATGTAGAATCAACACTGGAAAGAATAAAAAGTCCTTGGGATTGTACCATGTGACAAAGCTCATTCCCCAGTTTGATTACTCAAATTAACCACAGCTAATTTGCACTTTTGAGGGGGGGAGATGTAAGCTTTGTACACTGTATGTTGTGTACGTAGCCTGATGTACGAGTATGTGTACGCCGCTTAATGAGCATGACGTTGCACACGAAGAATGACAATGACAGGAGACTCGAGATAGAGAATTGAAGCCTGCTCGTGAAGTCATTTATTTCTCATTGTTTATAAGTAATAGGGAAAAGAAGTAAAGTTCATAAAATAGCTAGTTTAACTCAGTAAAGTAATACAGTGTCGACCTACTAAAATATTGGAAGTAAAAAACCTTTAATTGTCGATTTTTCTATTTTTAGGTTAGTAGACCAGAATTTTATTCACGATGTGTACCTAAATATTTGATCACAATTATTTTGAGTATTTTAATCTCATAATAACATTAAACTTTTCTATGTTTAGATAAATCAAATTGTGCGTTATTTACTCCCGTATCATCTTACATATTACATGTATATTTTATTTATTTTAAAGCTTTTATATGTTATGTATTGAAACCATGCCATGAAATATTGAGGAAAGAAAAATTATCAAAATTAATCTGTGATCAGCTACTCTTGCATTAGTATTCAATTTATTACAATTTTAATTTATTGAAATTTTAAATAGTAATTTTAATTTATTCCATTGTTATTCTATTGTAATTGTAATTTATTTGTAATTTAATTTGAATGTAAATCAATTTCATTTTATTTCATAATAATTGATATTATATCGTATCTATTTTTTTATTTTTAATGAATTGTTTACCTTTTAATAAGAATGTTGTGCATGCCTATAAGTGATGCTGAAAAATATACTAGTCTTCGGCTCACATGAAGAGTCGGCCAGCTGCTTGGCGATGTCCCGAAAATGGGCATTCGGACCCCATGGCTTTAAAGTTTCCACCTCAACCTGCCCAAACATATAGCTTCCAAGAATTATATCTGCACCGTTTGAGGTTTTCGGCACCTGCAGCAGCCGCCCCAGCACAACCCGTCGTGCTAAGAAAGATGAGATGCATCCCACACCGAAGGTCTACCCAACTTCTAAGGCATTATGGTCATCCCATCTGGTCTCTTCCCATCACCGAGTGCCAAGCCATTAGGTTCTAAAATAGCAGGCTTCAGGTAAATGTTATCTGACAAATGAAAAATATCTACAAAACAACCAGCAACCTACAAAATAGTCTAAAGGTCAAACAATCAGAAATTTTCCAATTAACTGTTGTTGTTTATTCTGTAACTTTGGAGTCGGTAACCTTAGCTTTGATCAGAAACATTTAATTTTTGATTTGTTGATTTAAATCAAAGTTTTTATCTCTGTGTTAATGATAATGATATTATATATTAAATACCACAAAATGTCAATTTGATTGACAGTATCAATTAATAGGCCCTACTCATTAATAAAACCATGATTCCATGATGGATTATGTGTGTGTGTGTGTGTGTGAGTCGGTATTTTAAGAATGAGAATAATTAAAACAACATTTTTATAATTTTAAATAACTTCTTTCTCTTTCTCAAGCTTTTAAACCCTATTTTTTCTTTAGACTATGTTATCCCACTATGATATCTATCCAAGAACTTTAGTCCCGCGCTTCTTCAAACCAGCCTTCGTGTTACTCGACCAAGTCATCTCGCCACCACTTTCTGAGCCGTCCTCGGCGACACCGTTCCTCTTCAGTCACCGATTGCATGTAGACTTTCGCCCAGAGGTCACTCCCATTTGCCCATCCCATTTGAACTTGGCAGCTCTTTTTGCCCACGTCTGATAATGCCCGTTTGGAAGTACCTAGATTTGCATTCCAACATTTGGCGCTTCCAGTCGTCTATAAAAAATGTCTGATTTTACGTTCGCTGAAAGTGTGGGCGCGGATGTATCCACCATTAGCTTTTGTTCGGTGCCAGCTAATTTAACTAATGACGACATCAATGACGTCACTGCACGGACGACATCAAAAGAATTTATCAACTTTGGAAAATAATGGTTCCGATTTATTTGAACATAATATTCTGACTTTCAAAGTAAATCAAAGTAAATCTACTGTAAAGTCGACAGTACATTTAGGTTTTATCGCAACTTCGTTTTATAATAAAACTAGCGACTCGCCCCGGCTTCGCACGGGTGTAATGTAGATACAAAATATACTAGTAACCTTTCTCTTGAATTACTCTATCTATTGCTGAAAACTGCATTAAAGTCAGTTGCGGAATTTAAGAAATCTAAACGTACGGACAGCAAAAGCGACTTTGTTATATACTATGTAAACAAGAAAAAGAAAAGATATAGCTTTTAGTACTTAAGAGTTAACATAGTAAACAAAAATCTATTTGTGTTAATTTGCATCAACTAGTTGGTATTATTTTCAGTAACAGGTTTTTTTAACTGGTTAGTTATTAACCGACTTCAAAAAAAAGGAGGTTCTCATAAGTATGTTTATCCGCAATTATCTCCTGTTTGGCTGAAACGATTCTGATGCGGTTTTCATAAAAGTGTTGTTACATTCTGGAGAAGGTTTTAGTAAACAACAATTAGAAATTTATTCTGCCCTTTTTTTAAAATCAACAAAAATCAAAAAAAAAAAAAACATAAAAGACGTTTTCGTTTCTTCCATCTTTGGAGGACTTTCAATCTCTGTTTTAAATAATAATAATAATAATAATAATATGTGGGTACATTTCACACACGGCCATCTGACCCCAAACTAGGGAGACCCTGTACTATGGGTGTCAGACAGCTGACATACACAAATATATTTTAAATACACACACATATATAGATAAACAACACCCAGACACAAGGCAAACACAAGTGCTCATCACACAAATATTTACCCTGGGCGGGAATCGAACTCGCAACACGCTGCGCAGCAGTCGATCGCTCAGCCACTGCGCCAACCGTGTCGTCAAATGTGTTGCGTTTCTTAATGGATTTGGGCGATAAGGAGGCACTAAAAAAGGAAAATAAAAACTGGAGGTCAGACAGGCCTCGGTCAGAGGCTGACAACCAGGTCAGTCTCTCTGGCTTCCGTCTACTCATAACGACTATCAAAGATCTACGAATGACAGCCGGGACCAACGCAACGGTTTTAAGTGTTTTTTTGAGGCAAGGAAGGGTCTCGGTATGAAAAACATGGTCACTCATACGAGGACCAACCGCGGTAAGCGCAGCTTTACCATGACTGATCGATCCGTACGGCTTCTTCTTCTTAGTTTGGAGGGTCCGATTTTCGCACTTATTCCTTAAAATGGACCTTATTACGTGAGCCATGGCGGCCGTTATTCTAACCAGCCCACCTCCTTCCAGAAGTAGATCAGTCTTCCCGGTCTTCTCAGGACATCCGCAAGGGAGTTTCGTGTTCCAAAAGTTTCCCTGCGGTGACGCCCGTGCACTCAAGGAGTACATGCGCCACCGTTTCTTCCGCCTCCATGCAGGCTCTGCACAGAGGACTTTTAGTGATGCCTAGGGTGTGAAAGTGTTTGTTCAGTGAGCAGTGTCCGGTGATGGTCCCCGCCACCAGTCGCAAGTTAGCTCTGTCCAGGTGTGGAACTCGCTTGGTCAGTTTCGTATCCAGGGATGGCATAGCCTAATTCGTACGGCTTCTACTTCGCCACCAGCTCATCCCAAAAAAAAAATTACACACTTCCTTTAGTAAGTATAAATACTAGGTTACTAAACGCCGATGTTAAATGATGATATTGGTGTACCCATAGATATCCGAGGTGTACCTTACTCTTACCTTACCCTTCTCACAAAACTCTGAATAATAAATTTTACCGCTTCAATTGTTTTGAGGTAAGCACGCAAAAACTTTATGCCTGCAGTGCAGGTTTGGCGACTTTTTATTTTATAGGATCTGCAGTTAAAAAGCGTGGCTTAACTGAAGTATTTATTGAAGTAGAAAATTACTTAATAATTGTACAAAGGCGTATTCTAGAAGCTTGATACAAAAAGATTTCCTCCATATTAAAAACTAGCTTCTGCCCGCGACTTCGTACGCGGATCCTGTTGCTTATGCCAGCGACAACGGGGTCCGCAAAATCGAAGATCTGAAACGTCTGATGTCGAATTCTAAGAGCCCGGGGACGGGAAAACAACGGGATGCGCGAGATGATTCGAGACGTTCAAAAAGTACAATTTTGAATCATACCTCCGATGGCGGAATATGTGGCGTAGTCAATCATAGGAGTATACGTAACGTAGGTACCTAACGTACGTAACGTAGGAGTATACGTACGTACGTCGCCATGACCTACGGCTATATCTTGACACACATCCCATTCTTCTGATGATATCGACATTCTGTTCAGAGAATGTCGAAGTCGATCAGAATTCAAACGTTCGTTGCGCTCTTCTTCTGTCTCTTCATGCCGTACTCCAGCAATTCTTTTTCTCTCACTTTCTAACTGATTATGAATATTTTGTTGTGTGCGTGGTCGGGACAATCTATACTATAATATTATAAAGCTGAAGTTTGTTTTGTTTGTTTGGTTGAACGCGTCTATCAGGACGTACGTACGTACCTACGTATCTCAGGATCTACAGGTTCGAATTAAAAAAATCTTTTTGTGTTGGATAGTCCATTTACCGAGGAAGGCTCTAGGCCAATGCGAAGCTGGGTCGGGTCGCTAGTGTATGATAATCTCGATCAGCAGTTAGTCGTGCATTACGTTCATCATTCGGTTCAAAAGACCAGTTAGTAGATGTGCGAATACGCTGAGAACTCAAGCGTGATTCTGTATCGGTAAACGTTTCCGATTCGCGAGACAATGCATGTCGCTCACGATCAGCGGACAGTCGCGCATCACGTTCCGCAGCAGATGCGTAGATACGCTGAGAACTCAAGCGCAATTCTCTATCCGTGAACGTCTCCGACTCGCGAGACAATGTATGACGTTCACGATCAGCGGTCAGTCGCGCATCATATTCTTCACTGGTCTCTAGAGACCTGGATGTAGATGCGTAATTATGCTGAGAACGCAGGCGTGCTTCGCGATCTGAAGAGGTTTCCACGGAGCGAGTTGCAGCCTGATGTTCTCGAACAGCATCAAGTCTCTCCTGACGCTCTTCGGTAAATTCTTGGGATCTTATGATCCTCAATCTTTTAGCTCCTTTAAAACATTGGGAAAGATTTGACCTCTTTCTAGGCATGGTTATAGTTTTATTGTAAAGATACCTGATCAAGTAAAATCTAAGTGACTGCTCCCCTGCGTTACCGGGTAGGCTACCGTGTCACGAAGATAAATGGAAAAGGAAATTAAACACCCAAATAACATAAGCCCGAAGGCATATTTATTGGATAAAATAAAAAAATAAATGGCAATTTTGGCCAGTAGAGTCAAATTTTCAATGATATACCATCGTCATCAAAAATCAGTCCTGAACTGTTACCGCCTTCACAGCGTGGAGGTACTCCCAGCTTATGTTATTTTATAAGATACAGTGAAATTAGTGATAGCTTTGATTTTCACATCAGATGTTTCTGATCTTCGATTTTTATAAGTCAACAGGAAATGCCCATCAGACCGAACAACTTTTGCTAAGACGTCATTCCTATATGTGTCATGGTGTAGCTGGGCTCTTGGAGTTCCACATCAGGTGTTCCAGATCTTTAAATTTATTCTTTCAGCAGAAAATGCTCATCACGTGGAACAATTTTTGCTATGGTACCATTTTTGTACCTCTTATAGTTTAGCTGGTCTGTTGCGGTTCTGCATCAGGTGTTCAAGTTTCCAAAATAAATTATAGCCTATATGTTGCCCAGACCTTATACCTATACAACAAAAGAAAAATCATTCAAATCCGCCCAGTAGTTCCGAAGATTAGCGTGTCCAAACAAACAGACAAACAGACAGAATTTTTTTTTGGATTCGTGCTCTATTACTGTTCCTAAACCCCCCTCAATTATTTTTTTTTTAATATATTCAATGTACAGACACACTTTTGATACTGTTTTATTATATGTATAGATAAAAACATTAAAAGTACGTGGGTCTTTTGTCAAGATCGTGGGTCAAGTGCGGGGATTCAAATACTCGGATTCTCGAAAACAAAAATTGGTTGTCTGTAAAGTAGGTTTACGGACGAAACGAACGAACGAAATATAATGGCTAACATAATATACCTAACATAAACAAATAATGGCTTCCGTCGAGGTGGGCGGCGCTTATTGCTTGGGCCGATCGTGCCTCTCCGCGCTCTCGCTTGCACGCTCAGGCTCAGGCAGAACGTGACACTTTTTCAGCCGATGTTCATCGATTTATAAAACGTTATATCGTGTATGTAGCGTTACGTCAAAAAATGTAATGTAACAAAATTACTGTCAAGCACACATAATTTGCTTTAAAAAAAAATCGTTGCCCGACACTGACAATCCACAGGGGATTGTCAGTGTCGGGCAACGATTTTTTTTTTATTGTGGGTGCGTTTACAAACAGCCAGATTTGGAGCAATCTGAAAGCAACACAAATATTTGTTCTGTGCGGAAATCGAGCCGGCAACACGCAGTGCATCAGCCAATCGCTTGACCACTATGTCACAGTTACGACACTCCACACTAACGGAACACACTACCAAAATAACAGACTGTACAAATATGTGCGTGTGTGTGCGTGTATATGCGCCGCATGAACTAAAAGCAGTTTCGAGAGCACGTTCGACGTGGGAAGAGGTGAGGAACAGTGTTTCGGAGGGAGGCGGGGCGGGTTGCTACTGTACGGTAGTACTCATATTTATAGTGTGACTGTGTCAACCATGTCGTTCCAATGGTGTACAGAGTACGTGTTCCACCAAACTCCTTCATCCTCGTTAAAGAAGCTATACAAAATCTCAATTTATTTACTAATTAGGAAACAAAAACTGAATATCATAAAATATCAAAATAATGTACCACGACGGCTGTGCTCGACATTCCGTAAGGTGAGCACGAAGATTGCTTCGCTCAGGTATCAATTCGGATTTAGTCGATATTTTAAAATGAAAATCTAAAAATATTGGCTTACTCTATATTGGGTTGCCATGCCACGGATATATTGAGTTATCAGATAAGTTTTGCCCTGTCGGGACGTTGGTTCAAGCTGTCAAGTTAATGTTAGTCAGTCTTACGAAGGGGTATCGTGTTACCCAGTAACTGGTTCAGGAGGAGGTCAGACAGTCAGTCGCTTCATGTAAAGCACTGGTATTCAGCAACATCTGGTAATACTAGAGGCCGACCCCAATATAGTTGGGGAAAGGCTAGGCAGATATCCAAGATAAGAATGCTTGGGAACATGCTGGTCCGGTTCCATAGGACAATCTACAGTCTAGACAAAATCAAACTGATAGCTAATTAAAACTATACTTTATACATTTAAATACAATTATTATTTAGTGTACTTAATAGATTACCATGGCTCACACACTATTCTTTGTTGTTGGAATAGGAGTGGTCGTCTACTGTATTATTAATTGTAAATATGTGAACACTATGTGTCTGTACATCATCAACCGACTTCAAAAAAGGAGGAGGTTATCAATTCGTCTGTATTTTTTTTTTTTTTTTTTTTTTTTTTTATGTTTCTTACCTGATTTCTCGGAACTGGGTGAACCGATTTTGATGATTCTTTTTTTATTTGGAAGCTAGTGCTTCCCGTGTGGTCCCATTTTATTTTGGTCCAGTTCTGACAATGGCATCCATGAGAAAACCGTATAAGTCTTAAATTTGCATTAAGTATGTGCGCGAATTGTTACGCGATTTCTCCGGCAAACGTAAACCGATTTTGAAAATTCTTTTTTTTATGGATAGGGTATACTTCAAGGGTGGTCCCATATAAATTTTCTCGAAATTTATTCAGCACTTTTTGAAAAATCAACAAATACCCAAAAATTTTACATAGACGACGACGTTTTAGTTTCATCAATCTTTGTAGTAGTTAACTTTTAATCTCTTCTTAATAGATTTGGATGAGAAGGAGGTACTAAAAAGCGGAAAATAAAAAGCTTTTTACAAAAAAGACAACCGCCTTCAAAAAGTGATAAATAACTTTAGCACAGAACACACATTGACTTTAGTTTCGGAAGTCGGTGGCAATACAAAACAACAAACAGAACAAAGCCACTGAATTTCGAAACTAAAGTCAATGTGTGTTCTGTGCTAAAGTTATTTTTCACTTTTTAGTTTTTGAAGGCGGTTGTCTTTTTTGTAAAAAGCATTTTATTTATACAAGGTACATCGTATTCACGTAACATAATATATTATAATTCTTGTAAATGCTAATTGTAAACATTATTTTTTTTAAAAGAGTATGTATGGAGTTTCTTGCCCATTCTTCTCCATACGAAACTACCATTTGGAATGGGCAACTAGATTCAAATTTTACAATATGACGTTCAAAAGAGCATTTAATGGTCTTATTGAAATAAAATTATTTGACTTGACTTGACTTGACGAAGATGAGGTCAAGTGGTTTTCGAGATATCGTGTTTAGTCAGTGAGTGAGTGACCTTTCACCTTTATATATTAGACTGACTTTTGCCTGCGACTTCGTCCGCGTATATGTCGGTTATCGCGGAAACAGACGAAATCGCGGATTAAAGAAATAAATGTCCTTTCCAGGGTTCAAGCTACCTTCATGGCAAATTTCATAAAAATATCGTTTCAGCCGTTTCATCATTAAAGCGTCACATGTAGAGTTACTTACGCATTTATAATAAAGTATGGATTAGATTTGATGGCACGGTATCACTATCGCCGCTATCTCATCTGGAAGATGGCGTTTTTGGCCTGACAAGATATATCAGGGCAACAGTACCCTTAGCAGGACCTCTAGAACAACTTACGTGTACAAGATGTAAAAATAGCTACACCTAACCGACCCAGCTGTTCAATTTCCTTTACACATCAATACAAAATAATTACAAACAAGTAAGTAATAACATAGGTAGTTTACACTTAATAGAACGCCAGACGAAGACCAAAGTGGATTATTTATATTGGGGTCATCGGTGCCATACACGGCACTCTATTATGCGATCAACTTGTATCGCCTATATCAGCCATGCTACGGCATGAACTAAATAACCAACTGAATTTTGCCACGTTATACGACGGAACGTAAAAAAATTGTTCTATCATCACATCGTAACGTATCAGCTATTGCTGTGCCGTATTTGCTTTAGGTTTTATTTTTAGTTGACTTTAAATATACATCTACATAAATATACTGTGCGGCATTTTAATAAATATACGAGGTGTTAGGGCTCTTACACACTAGCGGCATGTCACCAACGCGACGGCAGAGGTAAATGAAGCCGTCGACATGATAACTTCAAAGATCAGCGGCCACCGTCGTCGTCGTCTCCTGAAGTTGGCATGTCGACGGCTGCAGTCACCTCTGCCGTTGGTAACATGCCGCTCGTGTATAAGAGCCCATACACATATAAAAAAACCAGTATATCAGTTCTTCGACCCATGTGGCATACTCATAGCTTCTCCAACTTGCATATTCTGAGAGCTATATCGGTGATCTTAATTTTTATTTTATCGCGCAAAGGAACTAGAATATGTCTGTAATCAAAAGATTATTTTTTATTTTAGTCAGTGGTTCACATTCTCACAATCATCTATATAATAAAAATGAATCGTTGTTCGTTAGTCTCGTTAAAACTCGAGAACGGCTGGATTTGGCTAAATTTGGTCTTTAAATACTCGTGGAAGTCCAGGGAGTCCAGGAAAGGTTTAAACGGTAAGAAAATTGAAAAATCAACTGGCAGGACAACGTCTGACCGGTCAGCTAGTACATTTTAATTTGAAACTAATTCTAAATTCTAAACATAAAAACCTAAAATAAAATTGTAATTAATTAAATTAAAAAACCTAACATCCAGTTAAAAAAAAAACA
The DNA here is from genome assembly GCA_947361185.1 of Charanyca ferruginea. Classification (NCBI taxonomy): domain Eukaryota; kingdom Metazoa; phylum Arthropoda; class Insecta; order Lepidoptera; family Noctuidae; genus Charanyca; species Charanyca ferruginea. The sequence continues at coordinate 22,540,748 of OX376059.1, read as the reverse complement.
AACACACACAGACATACACAACACACATATACTAATTTAAATAGAAATCGTAATGCAGCACATGGAACTTTGGATTTCGTAGTGTGCGTTTAAACAACCAAAAAAAGACTTTATAAGATTTATGGTATCTAAAAATTAGATATATTTTTAGCTTAAACCCGATAAATAGCTCTTCAAAATTATTATCTTTGTAAAATAAACCTATTGAATACAAGATAGAAATAGATGACTATGTGTTAAAATAACTTATTTCACTAAAGGCTTGAAAACGGGTTTTTTGTATGAGAAAATTGAAACTAAGTACGAAATTATTTTTATAGAAAATATAAGTTTGTGAGCTTTAATCCTTTGGGATTCAGATAAACTTAAGTACGATATAAAAAGTAAATCAGATATCTTCTAGAATTTCTTTTTTTAAAGTTCAATCGATTGACATTATAGGCTTTTATTCTACTATAAATTGCTCCAGCATTCCCGGCTGTCATTTGTAGATCTTTGGCAGTCGTTATGGGTAGTCAGTAGCCAGAAAGTCTGACAACCAGTCTTACCAAGGGGTATCGTGTTACCCAGTAACTGGATTGTGGAGGTCCGATAGGCAGTCGCTCCACGTAAAACACTGGTATTCAGTTGCATCGGGTTAGACTGGAAGTCGACCCCAATGTAGTTGGGAAAAGGCTAGGCAGATGATGATTAATCCGAAATATCCCTAACGTTTTTATTGCTACATTTCCTGACAAAGAACACCATGTATTCCCAACAATATTAGTTCAGCAACAAAGTTAAGGAGTACCTAACAAAATTGCGCTATTGAACTGTAACAAATTCCCTTAAAAGCTCCTAACAATAGTTTTATAACCCCTAACAATAGGGTATTACGGCAAGTAAAACCTTTATACAAAATCTGTTATGATTACATTTTCAATTACGTCTTTTGTCCTTTTTAAATGGAACATTTGGTTATCTTAAAGAGATTTTCATCCTAGATAACACAGCAGGATTGAAAAGTGCTAAGTGACGGTGATAAAATCTATACTCGTTACATTGAATTTTATGTAAATGTATAATATTTAACTTCAGTGACTTCCGTGTTTTCACTGAGGGCGGATTCAACCTAATCCCATGTTATACATTGTGTGATACACCTATCACACAATGTATAACATAACAGTGTGCCAGCATGGGGCTGTCCGGTGGGGCAGCCCCATGAACATAACAGTGTGCCAGCATGGGGCTGTCCGGTGGGGCAGCCCCATGCTGGCGCACTGGTAACGGCTGCACACGTAGGTGTCAGTCGTTTCCATTTAGTTATAAAGCGTCGTTTTACTAACATTAGGTTAAGACTTTTACTAACCATATATATGGATTTTGTAATCTGAAATAAATAAAAAAAAAACTTGAGAGGTGTCAAGGGACACCCGGATGGAACGAAGTTCCTTTCGATTAATTGGTGAAGGAATTGTAATAAAATTTTATTTTTTTTAAGTTATAATAATATTTTTTTTATTATTAACAAATATAATGTAATTAAAAGACAATTTAATTAAACGTGCCCGTTTATGTATCGAGCGAAATGGACTCCATATTGAGCAGTTGCTTCGATACAGGGAAGTGTACATTTTATACCTAATAGGTAAGTTTTTTAATTAAGCCAAAGTTGATTAAAACTGTGTTTGTGAATAGTTCTAATTTATTTAAATAGGTTACCTATAGCACCTATAGGTACCTACGCCTGCCTGCCTTTCTTTTTCTAGCAAAAGAGTACCTACTCACTTACCTACTTACAACTACAAATAATTCGCCAATGATAAAAGTAAGTACCACTACCTACCTAGGTACCCACCTAAGCTCCCACTGGCTTAATTTAAACCAAAACATTTTAATCAAATCAAAAAAAATATTATTGTCGCTAGTAAAACCTAGAGGAAAGTACTCTGTGACCTAGAGCGATAAGGTGCAGTGGTTACCTACTGACGACCGCGACCGATAGAAAGCTCATGATTACCAAACCCAAACTTTCAATAGGTACCTACTAAACAAAACATAGAAGTAGGTACAGTAACTACCTACCTACCTAACCTACGTATTCTATGGCTTAATTATCGACTTAAAATTTACACTCGTTTTCACAATCCACACAGTCTCACAGTGAAAGGTGGACTTATCTCGTAGGTCGTTATCATCGGAATTATCACGTAATGATAATTCCGATGTCATTGAGGTAGGTACCGCCACTATTTCAGGGAATAAACTTAGGTACTAAACATATCGCCGTAGGTACCTAGTTCAAAGAGTTCGCCGCGCCGCCTTTAAATACATAAACATATTCTACGAAAAGCGATTTCGGACTTTATTTTGTAAACGTAAACGGTTAAAAATTGAAATTTTACCAAACTAGGTATGATAAAATTATTCTGAGAAACGTATAGGCTGGTGCCCGACCGGACAATAGGAGCTATGTGCAACCGAATTTCACGGTTAATGTGTAAAAATAAGGTTTTAATTCGCTCCAATATTTTCATAGAAAAGCCGCCATTCAACTAATAATGAACTCTATTTGACAGTTCCAACGATTCAATTTTTCTGTTCGAATTGTCTGCGTTTGTGAAGTATAGCAAAAAGTGTCGTGACAACTTTTCGTAAGAATTTTTTCCGTCTAGCCCCCTTTCACAACGCGCGATAAGGAACTTCGTTCCAATAATTATTATTATTAATTCTACTTGTTGGCTTTACTCTTAAATAACTTCATTTGCGTTTTACCATCACAATCGTTGAGTAGCCATAACTAGGTATACATAATGTAAGCTAACTAAAATACACATACAATTGTTTAGAAAACGGAACGCAAAGATTTATGTCTACATCATTTTGCTGGTATAAAATGGTGTCCACTGTCAATGTTGTTTATACGACTTGTCATTGTCAACTAATAATGTAGCGGCCGCCATGAATTAATCTCGGATGCATTTTGTTATTCCGGAATTAAAACTTGTTAAAACGAAAAGATCTCTATTTCTAGAGAAATGGATGATTTTATTCCCAGAATAAGTCCTATACAAGTTGTTGAATTTATTCGAAATTTTCCAAAAAATATTCGCGAATGAAAAATACGCAATTGTGAATACACATTTTCTTTTTATAATATTAGTATAGATTGTCTGCAAAGGCCTCTTTTCATACAGAGACAGCCTCTTTGGCTGTATAATAACTATAATTATAATAATTATAGACGAACAGCCAAAAATAAAAGATCTTGAAAATGATCTTTATCTTTATCTTTTATCTATAGCCTTCTAGGCCAATGATCTTTAATAACATGCTGCATTGCTAATCCAACTCACAAATAACACTTATAATCCTCTTTGAGACCCGAACTCGATATATTACTTAGTAAAGTACCTCTTTAGACATTATTAAAAGGCATTGAAGTGGGGCCTTAAGTGAACAAGAAAGGACAATGACCAAAATCCAAGTGACGAATGAAGAGGCCACTTGATAGGAGATTACAATTTACCAACTTTCCACTTGACTTTCTGCTTCGAATAGTCTTGTTAAGAGTGAGAATTGGTCACATTGTAAGTGAATAGTGGTTTTGGGGTTATAGCTTTTGTTCAGTACCTACACAGGAACATAAGAAATAATAGGCAATACAAACGATAGAACAATCAGCACATTAAAGGTATAAATTGATAACATTGGTTGTGCAAACGGAGGCGATCTATTGGTGAGTGCGTGTGCGCGGCGTTCAATCGAACCGTAAGGCCTTCGGCTATATTCACCCCCTTCTAACCCCACAGTCCCTGCAGACATTGTCAAGTTATTAAATTAAAAACATTATTATCTTATTCCTCAAAACGCACCCACGATGGAACATAGTGAAGTGCATGAAGGAAGACGTTTTAAAATTCAACTGTTTATTAAAACTACCAAGAGAGCAGAAATGAGCTGGAAGTAAGTGCTCAAGCGATTCACTATTTAGCTCAATAATGGTAAGGTTTAAAAATTTCATCATTTGTATTTTTTTAAAGTACCAGGGTAACAGAAAATAGGCGCCTAAACAATCTCACTAAGTTGTGCACTAACGATTAAACACAAAGAGGAATTTAAAGTATTCGTTATTATTCACTGTAACGATAGAAGTCTTAAAAATTGACCTTTTTTTTCCTATATTCCTATACCTATAACTATCAGGAAAACAGAAATGAACTAGAAGTAGTTGTTTATGCGATGCTACTTAGCTCACTAATGATTGAAGTACACGTAACCCATCTAAACTCATGGAGTATATATAATTTTTAAGGACTCTTAAAAAAATGTGCATTATTTGCTATCGATATTTTCCGTTAGCTAATACCCATCCCTATCCACACCTTGACCATTGGGTGCGTTTCGAGGAATAAGATTACAATATTATTTTTTTTAATTTCCTAAGCGCACCTGACGGGTGCGTTTCAAGAAATACTTTAGATGCACTTCGTTGGGTGCGTTTCAAAATGGGTGCGCTTCGAGGAATACCCCAAATTCTGACGTCTCCTACATACAAACTACCTATCTGCCAAATTCCATCTTCATAGCTTAAGTAGTTTTTGAGATTGCGTCATAATTTTTACTGCTCTATTTACCGGCGTAAAATTAACACTATGAAAAATTGAAGTATAAATAATTGCAATGCAATTTCATTTATTTCGATACTAATAACATAATGTTGTCGAGTAGAGAGTTTCCAATATTGCCTTTTCAATTTAATAAGACTTACAAGAACGCAACGCAATAAAGTATTTTAAAGACCTACCATTACCAGTCTTATTTCAGACTAAAAATAGCAAGGTATAGAAATTACATCGCTCAAATACTCTCGCCTATTGAAAACATACGTAATCCGCTCAAAAGACTTTCAGAAATGAAAGAAAACATTCAGTAACCGATACGTGTGTGTATTTTGTATTTTAAGCTTAGGTCTGATGAAAATAGAATGGTAATTTAATTAATCCACGCTTTGGATTATTGCTTTTATAAAACTGCGTAACTAGGCATATAAAGTTATTACGTGTAAAAATAAGAATTTATGAAATACTAGCTTTTGCCTGCGTCTGTGCAAACGTGAAACGTTATGGAAATCGTTTTTTAAATACTAAAATGTAGTATAGCTAATAAAGTTCAGAGACAAAGTTGCATCACATTAGAGAAATAGTTTTTAAAATCGTACTAGTATTTTCGGAGATTAACGCGTTCAAACAAAATACCCTTTATAATATTGAAGTAAATATTAGAAAAAAACGTGTTAAAAAAGTAGTAGAAGAATACCGTTACCTTTATTTTAATAATTATTTTTTTTTGATAAATCATTAACATTTATTTCAATAAGTAACAAATCCATACTTAATATTATTGCAAATGCGAAAGTAACTCTGTCTGTTACGCTTTCACAATGAAACGGCTGAACCAATTTTGATGAAATTTGGCATGAAGATAGATTAAACCCCGGGGAAGGACATAGGCTACTTTTTTTCCGCGACTTCGTCTGCATCCACTATAACCAACATTCACGCGGACGAAGTCGCGGGCAAAAGCTAGTATACAATATTTACACGTACAATAAAAAGAAAGAAAAATCTATAACTATTAAACAAAAAATTAACTAATATAACAAGGCATCAAAAAATTCCTCCACATCGCCGTCATCTGGGAATCATTAACCGCTTTTTAGAATTTGATAAATTTCTCTATCTTGGGTGCATTTTACGCAACGTTTTTTGACTTTCGTTTAGGCAATAAATTTTTCAGTTATAAAAAAAGCATCGTCAGGCCATAGTTACATGGGACATAGGGGTATAGGTAGGTAGGAAATTAAAGACATATCTATAATTCCAAAGGGAAAAAAAACATTCAAACAACGCGTTTCGAGGTCGAACGCGAAAACAACATAAATACTTGATTACTTATTCATAATACCGAGAATGTTTGTATAAAACGACGGGACAGGTGTGTCAAAAATGTTACGCCTACCGCAAGAAGAATGACTGTTTCAATTTATAATACATTCTGCCTTGTTTGTTGAAAAAAATGTTTACCTAACTGATGGCCAAATACAATATTCATCTAACAATAATAATTATTCGTCAACTCAATTTTAAGATGCCGTTAAGTCTCATAATGGGACTTTCCCGATCCTGAACTTCATCATACCAGTTTTGGAGGAATCCGTCCAGTTCATCCCGCCATCTCCTTCGTGGCCTGCCGCGACGCCGTCTTACTGTCTCAACCCAGGATCGGAAAAGATGGAAGGCATGGAGGGAGGCCTTTGCTTAGGAGTAGGACAGAACAGGCGAACAAAAAAAAAATTGTTGTCTGTAAAGTCCGTTTACGGACGATAGTTTTACGTGATAACGGCATAAAGAAACATAATGGCTTAATGGCATAATGGCTTTGTTGCTATGTTTCTATCTATCCACTTTTGTATCTACCCACTAGCTGTTGAGTGTTGTTTCGGCACTATTATTATTATAGATGTAATACTTTTGTATTTGCATGCTGTGTCTCATTATCATCATTAGCCGGAAGACGTCCACTGCTGAACAAAGGCCTCCCCCATAGAACGCCACAACGAGCGGAAACCTGCCGCTTACATCCACCGGTTACCCGCGACCTTAATTCAATTCAATTCAATATATTTATTTCGGACAAGGTACATCCATATTTTGGTTAGTTATAATACTGGCACTTATAAAACTATGTTAGTAAGATGTAAAATATAATATACAAAAATAATATTGGGCAAAACTGCGAACACAACTTCACCTGTGTCTTACAACAGACACCGTACATACTTATGTATACCCAATGTATGTGTACCCAATGTCCAAGGAAAGGACTGTCGACTTTATCACTCAGTGTCTTCAAGATAATATTGGGACCCCCTCTAACTCTGCTCATAACTGAGGCGACTCTCTTGCGCAAGATAGCGTAGAAATCATCTGTTCGCGTACGCGCAAACATATCAGACGCACTACAGTATCGAGGCAAACCCAACATTATCCTGAAGGCATTGTTGTACTGTACGCGCAAGGCGTTGTAGGTCCGCTGCGTATATTTCACCCACAGGCTACAGGGGTTAAAATAGATTGACAGTAGGCCTTAAACAAAGTGATTTTTAATGATGTCGTCGGTCCATCTGGTGGGAGGCCTACCAACGCTGCGTCTTCCGGTTCGTGGTCGCCACTCGAGAACTTTTCTTCCCCATCGGTTATTGGTTCTTCGAGCGATGTGGCCTGCCCATTGCCACTTTAACTTGCAAATTTTGAGAGCTATGTCGGTGACCTTAGTTCTTCGGCAGATTTCCTCGTTCTGGATTTTATCGCGCTAAGAAACTCCGAGCATAGCTCTCTCCATTGCTCGCTGCGTGACTTTGAGTTTCTGCAGGAGGCCAGCAGTCAAAGACCACGTCTCTGTACCATAAGTCAACACATGCTGTGTCTATCGCATCATATTGTACACTATACTTGTATCACATTGTTTGTATTATTAGGATAAACAGTGTAACAATACTATGGATAGACCACACAATAAATAAATAGATAAACAAATAATGGCTTCCGTTGAGGTGGGTGGAGCTTATTGCTTGGGCCGATCGTGCCTCTCTATCGCTTGTTCCGCGCTCTCGCTTGCACGCTCAGGTTCAGGCGGAACGTGACACTTTTTCGTGCATGCAACCGGTGTTCATCGATTTATAAGACGTTATTACGTCAAAAAGTCTAGTGACTGTAATAGTACCCTATTACAGTCACTTTGACATAAAATGATACAGACAGACAGCATGAGACTTAACAGCATCTTAGGATTGAGTAGCATTTGAATATTTGGCAATGAGCTTCATCATCTGCCTAGCCTTTTCCCAACTATATTGGGGTCAGCTTCCAGTCTAACCGGATGGAGCTGAAAACCAGTGTTTTACATGGAGCGACTGCCTATCGGACCTCCACAACCCAGTTACGGGGTAACACGATATCCCTTGGTAAGACTGGTTGTCAGAGTTTCAGGCTTCTGACTACCCATAACGACTGCCAAAGATCTACAAATGACAGCCGAGACCATCGGTTTTACGTGTTTTCCGAGGTACGGAGGAAACACGGTATAAAAGGGATGGTCATCCACAGACCAACCGCGGCGTAGCTTAACCTTTGACCGATGGATCTGTATGGCTTTAACTTAGCCACGAGCTCCTCTCATATTTGGCAATGAGCTTAATTCTTCCAAAACGAGGCATAAATACCATACCAGTCATTCACTAACCCACTACAAGGTAAAGGCCTCTTCTCATACAGAGAAGGCACAAGCTTTGATTACCACGCTTGCTTAAATCAGGTTGGAGATTTCAGACTCATATTAATAAGTCCAGGTTTCCTAAAGATGTTTACCTTCACCAATGTCAGTGATGTCCCGTTTGAAAGTGGTGCAAGTGACAGAAAAGTTGAAAGGCAATCGTGTGTCTTGGTATGGGCATATGAAGACAAGGTATGAGACGCATGTGACCAAAAGAGTATGAATATTTATGTGAATTGACAGAGAGGGTCAATGAAAGAAGACTGAGATTTGAATGAGAGAATGTCATCAGAGAGTGTCATCAGAATGTCATGGATGTCAGTGATGTCACGTTGGTAACCGATTGCGAACCCACAAACGTGCGTGAGAGAATTTATTGATTACGTCAAACTTATATAACACGTTGACAGTGCGTCAGGTAGACACATTAGTCAAACAATCGCAATGACCCACCCGTGGGTCGTTGCACAGAGAAAGGGTTAATTTGCTAAATGTTTTACATTAGTCATCATCTACCATCTACCTAGCCTTTTTCCAACTATCTTCAAGTCGGCTTCCAGTCTGCAATCAGTCAGTCAGCAATACCAGCGCTTTACATAGAGTGATTGTCTATCTCACCTCAAAAATCCAGTTACTCTGGGTAACACGATAACCCTTGGTAAGAATTGTTGCTAGAGTTTCTGACATCTGAAAACCTGTAACGTCTGACAAAGATCTACGCATAACAGCCGAGTCCAACGGCTTTACGAGCTATCCGAGGAACGAATGCTTACTCCTTAAGTCAAGCGTGCGTAATGAAGTTTTACTTAAAAAACTAATCGCCCACAAATCCCCGCTCACATTCTCACCTAGCCTTACCCAGACCCTTGTCCAAACCTGAGACAGTAATAAGCCATTACCGATCCAAAACTCAACGGTCAAATAGAGATATTTTTATTTCGTGAGAATTACGTTATTTTTATTTCGTTGTCCATTTTTATACAGCAGTCAATGTTATGTTAGAAAATAGAATAAAACGATTGACGTAGTGATGTTATTAAGAATGTATGATGGTCAGAGGGTCAGGCAGAGGGCAGGCAGGTTTGCTCTGACGTGAAAATATTCGATTTTTATAGTTATTTTTAATTTTTAATCGATAACCACATAGAACTGATATTTCTTATTCATGTAGCGACTTCTTGCGATAGCATGATTGTGCGTAGTTTATCGATTCTTTTTTAACCCTCGACGAAAACAGTGGGTTGTAATAAGTTTGACGTGTGTATTTTGTACGCATCCGATTTGGACGCGTCTTTTAATTAAAATAGAATGATCATTTTGAAAAGAAGGTTATTAACTATGTGCGATGAAGATCAGAAAACCTAATCAGAAGATTTCAGCATTTTTCCACTATGATGGGAAGATTTTTTAACAGAAAAAAAGTCATTGCAGACAAACTTTTGCCCTTATGTTGTAAAAAAAATATATTGTCTATTTGTCTGTTTGTAGCTTTTAATCTCCGAAACGGCTGTTCTGTTTTTGACGGGACTTTTACTGGCAGATAGCAGACGTTATAAGGGTCAACTCGTAGATTATCGATCTGCAAATCATATAACGCGTCCGAAGTCGCGGGAAAAGTGTTAGTGGTATAAAAGAAAACATCGGTTGAAGCCTAACTAATATTTTGACATAAAAATGACAGCTCACAACTTTAGAAAAATAAATTGGTTGTCTGTAAAGTCGGTTTACGAACGACAGTTTTACGTGATAACGTCATAAAGAAACATAATGGCTAACATATATAACATAAGCACATAATGGTTTCTGTCGAGGTGGGCGGGGCTTATTGCTAGGGCCAATCATGCCTCTTTATCGCTTGTTCCGCGCTCTCGCTTGCATGCTCAGGCTCAGGGAGGACATGACACTTTTTCATGCGTGCAGCCGGTGTTCATCGATTTATAAGACGTTACCACGTCAAAAACTTTTTATTACCAGCCAACTATGCGTAAATACTCAACAAATGAAAGATACAAACTTGTATTAACCGAGCCCGTATAAATGAAATCACTTAATAATATCATTTCATAAGTAATTGCTAACTTCACCTGTGCTTTCAACTTGGGGCTATTGTTTAAGTTAAACTGACCAAGTAGTTTCTAAGTTACAAACTCAAGGGTCTACCTTCTGCCCGTTTAATGAAACGTAACGAATCGTACTCCTGGGAGCATTTGGGTCGGAGTCTTTACGACTATAGGATTTTGGTATAATAATTGCGTGGTATAGAAATGGTTTGGTAAGTAGGTATATTCGGTCATTCGTGTATTGATTGGTTCTAACTTTAAACTTTACTACTTTAAACTTCCGCGACACGATATCGTAGCCGAAATTATGCTGCGACGCAATCGGCTCCGTTGGCTTATCGTCGTATCCGATAGGATCATTTCGGCTGTCAACATGGTAGGAATGAAAGAATTTGACTAGAAGCAGATACGGATACGTTAACAAGTGACGGTACGAAGCTGATCGTATACCTCGAGTCGCGATATCCTGCCGGACGCGATCGGCTGTCGCCGCATCTTTCATATCCTTTCCGATCCGTTGCGATACGAGCTATCCATACTAATTTTATACTATTTGGGCCCAGTGTGTAGGTGGAGATGAACAGTCATTTGGGACACTTCAGCTATTAGGTCATAGTCTGATCAGAGGAGCTCCGCACTCACACTGGGTGTCCAACTCGGTCTCAAAGTGAATCTAATTTGTCTAAGGGTTGCAAGCGTGATTGCTGAAAGATGTGATAATGGATTTTTCCAAAAGGAATCTGTATTTGTATCCTGAGTTGGGGGTTGGGGAATGTTCATCATCATCTGCTGGACAAAGACCTTCCCCATAAGGGGGGGAGGATGTTGCCATAATTACCACGCTTGGCAGGCGTCTTCGGGATTGCAGTGAAGTTGTTAACTCCACGGAAGTCGGGCACATCCGAATTTAAATAAAAATTTCCCTTAGTCGTCTTTTATGACAGCCCGGATACCCCACGGGGAATGAGCAATATTATAATAATATAATAATAATAATAAAGCCCTTTTTATTTCCTTAACATACAGATTATTAACAACACTAAATAGTTTTAATTAAAAATATAGTTTCAGTTAAGGCCCCTGGCGGGTATAGGCCTCCTCCAACAGTTTCCAGGTTTTTCTTGTCTTCGCTTTCTTTACCCAGTCTTCTCCAGCAATTTTCTTTATTTCGTCTAGCCATCGTTCTCTAGGACGTCCTCTGGCTCTCTTGCCTCTTGGACCTAACCAGTTCGTAACCAGTTCTGTCCACCTTCCATCAGTCGATCTTGCCACGTGACCTGCCCACTTCTACTTCAGTCGTTTCATATGCTGGAGAGCATCTATTACTTGGGTCTTTTTGCGTATATTTTCTGATTTTTGCTTATCCTTCAATTTAATATTCAGGATGCTCCTTTCCATAGCTCGCTGGGTCTTCTGTATTCTGTCCCTTGCATAGTTGTTGTGTGTCCAAGTTTGTGATCCATATGACATGCAAGGGAGTAGACATCCATCCATAACTTTCTTTTTTAGATTCAAGGGTAGTTTGGATTTCATTACTTCTTTTAGGCTCCAGAACTTGCTCCACGTCATGTTCATTCTCCTGTCAATTTCATCTTTGTTTCTGGAATTACTGAATGAAATGCTTTTCCTCTCTACATACTCTAAGCTCTGTGAATCGTCAACTAGTATAGGCGTTTGGACCGAGTTAGTCATTATTTTAGTTTTTGATGTATTTAATTGTAATCCTATACTGTTACTTAGTTTGCATAGGTCTGTTACCATTTCTTTTAGTTGCTTAGCTGATCTTGAGAAGAGGACTATATCATCAGCGAATCTAAGGTTATTCAGGTTTTTCCCTTTTATGTTTATACCTTTTTGTTTCCAGTCTAGATCTTTCATTATGTGTTGTAGAACTGATATAAAGATTGTAGGTGATAGCGGGTCTCCCTGTTTCACGCCTCTACATATTTTTATTATTGGTCCCAATCTGTCGAGTTTCACGCGGCTTACACTTTTGCTGTAGATATCTTTCAGGATGTTAATGTAAGGTTTAGGGATTTCTTGATGGTCTAGTGCTTGCCATAGGCTGTCGTGGGATATAGAGTCAAAAGCCTTTGCATAATCAATAAAAGCTAGGTATAAAGATTGTTGCCGTTCTTAGTGCTTTTCAATTACTTGTTCTAAAGTATGGATGTGGTCGATTGTGCAAAAACCCTTTCTAAAGCCTGCCTGTTCTATGGATTGGTGTTTCTCTATATCTGGCTCTATTCTCTTGTTTAAACATGCCGCGAATAGTTTATACATAGTAGGGAGCAAGCTAATAGGGCGGTAGTTATTCATATCTGACGCGTCCCCCTTTTTGTAAAGCAGTATAATTCTTGACTCGGCCCATTTTGTAGGTACTCTTTGCTCTTGGAGGATTTGATTAAAAAGGTTTAATAGAGGACCAGCCAGTAGGTACTTGCCTAATTTGAGAGCTTCGTTTGGGATATTATCATGCCCGGGACTTTTTTCTTGTTTAAGCCTGTCTATTCAAGAGCAGAGAGCAATATTATAGGGGAATATTATTAAGGCCAGCATTTTCGAACAAATACACTAACGCCTCCGAACAAAGCTTTCAGCTTAAAATCAACAGACGGTATAACCAATCAACCACATAGTTAACTATTCGACGCAATACAAAGTTGCCAGTTTCAACATAAAATGAACCCAGAATATTTTTAAACCATAATCCGTTAGGCAAACTTATCTAACGTAGTGTAAAGCAAAAGCCAACACAGATTGATACTCGTAAATCCGGTTCGAACTAGTCTGTGAAAGGCTCAAAGCCCTCCATCTATAGGATGAAATCGATTGTTTGACCTCAAGCTGAAACAACTTGGATAGCTTATGTGGGGTTTGAGTAAAAGCGGTAGGTAATCAGTATTGATTGTAACCTTCCTATCTACTGTACTGTAAAAGAAATGAAGAAAACTAAAGAAAGAATACATTTTATGAGAATGGAAAATTTACCCTAATCACTGACTGAAGACCGGAAGACGCAGCGTTGGTATGCCTCCCACCAGATGGACCGACGACATCGTCAAAGTTGCTGGTCACCGGTGGATGCTGTTCATTGTGGGGTTCAATGGGGGAGGCATAGGGGGTAAGCAGTTGATGACGCTGTCTGTACAACATACAGACGTCGACTGAAGGATACATTTCTATTTAAATTGTTGATGTAAGTTTCGTAATACAGCAGAAAAATAATTAGCGTTACATACTGAGAAACTTAACCCTCTTCCACTGCAGCCACACAACGAAGCACAGATATTCAGCAGCAGGTAACGTGGGGGTTTAAAAGCTTAGGCAATCCTAGTAGAATTGGCGTGCTGTACTGTGGTTCGCTCGAATTTTTACTCACCGATATTGCTTTATGTGGTCTTGTCTTTCGTTTTATGGAATTGTATTACGACAAGCTTTTATTTTTCTTGAACTTGGTGGTGGTTTTTCGCGTCCAACTCCTTAAGAATTGTCGAAACTTTCTCAATTCTGCAATTTTTCTTCAGTTTCTATGTCATCATAAAACACTAACTTAAGAACATGTGGCATGCTGCTGCTGAATGCTGTTTGCTTTTGTATTAATTGATAATGACCTAAAATACAGCAGAGATAGAATTTTGAATCAAGAAATTACATGCAAGCTTATTAATGCGTCTACCTATTAGCGTCTAAGTACCAACTTTTATTTGTGTTTTTTTTTTAATATTCTCACCATGTAAACTTTTCCTGGATTTCCACAAATATTTCATGAACAAAATTAGCGAAACTGATCCAGCCGTTTTCGAGTTTTTCAGCTGCGAGCGAGACGTTCAGCCGTTAAAGAGTAACAATCATCCCTCTATTCTCACAAATAATAGTTATAGCACTAATTATAGTAGGTACACAAATGTATGCGCAAACACAAGTGCACTCCCTCACTCTCACAGTGCTATCAGACGGCAATCCCACCAGATGGCGAAAGATTTAATGCAGAATCAATGGCTTTATGTGCTTTCCAAGACAAGGGGTGTTACAAAACCAACTTCCAAACTCCAGGTTTCATCATCATCATCATCATTTCAGCCAAAAGACGTCCACTGCTGGACATAGGCCTCCCCCAAGTGGCGCCACATTGACCGGTCCCGTGCGACTCGCATCCAGCGGATCCCCGCAACCTTTACCAGGTCATCGGTCCACCTAGTGGGAGGCCTTCCAACGCAACGTCTTCCGGTTCGCGGCCGCCACTCCAGGTTTGCTACTGAGAAATTCCTAAAGAAAAAATCTAATAGAACAAACATTAAAATAAAGAAATGTAAGCTTAAAAACTGAACAGACGAACTCTATTTTTTCTATTTACCTCCAGAATCCATTACTAAAATTATACAGCCTCCCTCAAATATTTCATGCAGAACTACCAAATAAAAAATCTCACAAAGGCGAGAAAGGAGCCATTTTACATTTCCTCTGTGCAAACTATCTGAACCTTACGTAGGTACATACACGTTCAGATATTGAAAAGCTTACTGATCGTGCTTGGAACATTTCAATTTCCATTCAATTCGTGTATATTGACAAAGCTGACAGGCGAATGCATTTGCTTAAAAGCCCGAACAGAAGTAATATTTTGCGATCGTGCAACTGTCGGGTGTTATTAAGGTTTGTGACATTTTTCATTGTGTTTTATTCGAATGTAACCCGTTATTGATGATGGTGTTAGTACATTTTAAAGATTCTACCCGCGTCGTCGTTCACGTGATTTTTTTACACGCTTTTACTATCTGCTCCTTTAACTATGTAAGAAAATCTTGGAAGCCGAAGTTAAACAACTAATAATCGTATCAAATTGAAAAAATGCAAATACATATATTTTATTATGACTCTGCAATCATTTCTTTGAGAACCTAAAATAGTCAATTGTTTCAATAGTCAAGTTTATTCTGTCTACTAGCTATTTAAACTTGAAATTGGCCTTGTAATTGGCCTTCATAATGTTATTTATAACCGAACTATTGTGCACTGGTCAGCTAAGTTTTCAAAAAATTACAAAAAGCCATTGAACAGATCTGATGATGGGGCCAGAAAATAGATACTGGAACTCCATGACGAAACAACATATTCTACTCGATTGATAGAATTGTCATATTATGTAAATCTTGGGATTGCCTAAAGTACAAGTACACCTTTAATAGCAAAACTAGAAAGTGCAGTAGCAAGTGTTTCCTTTTTGAAATTTTTAACCAACTTTAAAAAAAGGAGGTTCTCAGTTCGACCCGTATGTTTGTATTTATGTATGTATGTATCTATGTATGTATGTTTGTCCGCGATTATCTCCCGTTTGGCTAAACTGCATTTGATGCGGTTTTCAGAAAAGTATTTTTTTTACATTCTGGAAAAGGTTTTAGTATACAACAAACAGAAATGTATTCAGCGCTTTATGAAAAAAACCAACGAAAACCGAGAAGACGTTTTTGTTTCTTCCATCTTTCCATCTTTGGAGGACATTCAATCTCTGTTTTAACTGTGTTGCCGTTCCTTAATGGATTTGGGTGTTAGGGAGGCACTAAAAAGTGGAAAATAAAACCTTTTTGAAAAAAGAGAACCCGCCTTCAAAAAAATACTAAAAAGTGATAAATAACTTTAGCACAGAACACACTTAACTAGTTTTGGAAGTCGGTGGCAAAACAAAACAACAAACAGAACAAAGCCACCGACTACCGAAACTAAAGTCATGTGTGTTCTGTGCTAAAGTTATTTATCACTTTTTAGAATTTTTTTGAAGGTGGTTTTTTTTCAAAAAAGTTTTAATTTTTTAAACGATTCATTTTATTTTGATCATAAAATATAGCCACTCAGGGACACACAAGCATGACCCAAATTCACAACAGATTCTTTAAAAAGACTATCAAATCGTACAACCAGCTTAAGTCATGAATAGCTTCACTTTCCAGTTCCACTTACTAAACATCTCATCGCAACAGGTACCAACCCATTGGCACGTGATAATTTAACGAACCATCATTGGAAACTGAATGTATAACAGAATAAAACCTACGTAAAAAGCGATGTTGGCATATTTCCTTCCATTCAAACATAGAATGGG
Organism: Charanyca ferruginea; assembly: GCA_947361185.1. NCBI lineage: Eukaryota > Metazoa > Arthropoda > Insecta > Lepidoptera > Noctuidae > Charanyca > Charanyca ferruginea. The sequence goes on along the minus strand of OX376059.1, from coordinate 22,524,272 downwards.
GAACGACGCGTCCCGTCTATAAATGTAAAAATGGAGTATAAAAGCTTCACCGTTCGCAAAAAAAAAGATGAAAAAAAGGGAAAACAAATATTTTCATGTCCGAGATGGAAGTATGGATATAACTCGCATGTGTCGTTCTATTGAAAAAGCTAGACCCAAATTTGTTTGGAAACGTACTAACAATGGGTAAAACCGTCGGCGATGAGAACAGGGAAAACACGATCTTTCCTATTCTCGATGTTGATTGTTTCAAACCAGAGCTGATTTAGGGTAAAGTTATCCATTTATCCGAAAAGATTTAATTACCTACACTACTACCAAAATACGATTTCATCAGTCTGGACCCATTATCGGGAAGATTTGAGCCGGTCTAGGTTATAATAATAATAATTTATCTTTATTTCAGACTATACGTCCATAAATTTATACACAGATAGCGTTAGTAGAATTGATTGTTAGTAGTACACACATAAATAAAAATGAAAAAAGTTTTTTCAAAAAAAGAAAACCGCCTCCAAGTCCATTAAGAAACGGCGACACACTTAAAAGAGATTGTAAATCCTCCAAAGATTGAAGAAACTAAAACGTCGTCTAAGTATTTTTTTTGGGAATTTGTTGATTTTCTCAAAAAGGGCTAAATCAATTTTGGTAAAATTTATATTCCATTTCGGAATAAACCCCTTTCGAACAAAAAAAGAATTTTGCAAATCCGTCTATATACGACAGAGTTATGCCCGAAAAAAAAAAAAAAATACAATCATTCGAATTGATAACCTCCTCCTTTTTGAAGTCGGTTAATAAAAAAGGTGTTAGTAATTAAAATTTGTTAGTAAACAAACACGGAACCACAATAATAACAAATTACTTCCTATTTCTGTGCAGGTGTACACCTGCCCAGTACACAACAAATATACTGTCTATTTTACCTTTTTTTTTATTTCTTGTGTTAATATAATGGGTCCCGACTGATGACATTCTGGCAAAGATCTACGAATGATATCGGGGACCAACGGCTTTACGTGCTTTACAAGGCACGAAGGGAACTCGGTATGAAATATATGGTCACCCATCCACAGAAAGACCGCTGCAAGCGTAGCTTAACCATTGACCGATCGATCTGTAGGGTTTTTACTTAGCTCCTCTCTTCTGATTGAATACAATAATAACAAACTTTTGTTACGCTAAAATACTAAACAATGTATTTATAGGAAAATTATGTCGTTTAATTTTAAATAATATTCGAGTTTTGTGTTCCAAATGGTTTGTTGGGCTATTAATAAATCAATGAGTCTCTCGAGTGTCGTAAAAAAATTCCCAAATGAGCTTTTAATGTCACAAAAGAGGTAGGTATTACTAGTAAACCTTTAATGTATCTGAAATATTAAAGTAGTAAACCTTTAATTTTTCAGGTAAGTATTTTAATTGTAGCCATACAACGGGGACCTTATTTAACATTTTATTATTTGTTGTAATAGCGGTCATGTTAATTCAAATTAGTTTAATTCGAACAATAGTGAATCATATTATGTCAGGCTGGCCTATTCTTCGGCCAAAGAATCAGCATTGCCATACAAAATGCTGCCAGCCTGTTTGGCACATGTCCAGTTGACAGCGATATGGACGAGTTTTTTGATGCCCTATGAGCTATCTCTTTTTTAGTTTTTTTTGGCTTATGTTTAACGAACCTCTAGATCTAGTAAATAATCACCAAAAATCTATACTAATATTATAAAGCTGAAGAGTTTGTTTGTTTGGTTGAACGCGCTAATCTCAGGATCTACTGGTTCGAATTGAAAAAATATTTTTGTGTTGGATAGACCATTTATCGAGGAAGGCTATGCGTAGCTGGGTCGGGCAGCTAGTAGTTAATAAAATAAAACCAAAAATAGTAAATGGTCACCAAAAAATAATAAATAATCACCAAAATCATCAAAAAGCGACGTGGTTCTGGGGTTGGTAGGGGGTCACAGTTCTGACCTAACCTTATCATGTCGGATCTGCCCCAGGGGGGACTTAAGTTTCAAAAAGATTTTGGTTATTTTGCACACTAAGATTTGGTGATCATTTACTACATTTGGTATTCTAAAGTATTTTTTGGTGATCATTATGATTCCCGATTTTTTAAGTTGTTCATAATTTATTGTTTTTATTTTAAAAGAGAACGTGGCACCATTATGTTTTAAAAGTATGACATTTTTAGCTTCTGTAATATCGCCACTTATAGAGGCTCTTGCAGCATAGTAAAAAGCCAATTACAAATTCGTTTCTTTATAAACCAAAGTAAGTACTCTGAATTTAATCCTTTCCTATGGCAATTACATTCTTAAGATCGTAATTAGCACGTAACTGCCTAATAACGGTGTAAGTATCCCATTACGCGAATGCGGCCTTCTACAATATTCTCCTTAAAGTATAAAATTTCCCTAGGTAGAGATCACGTATATATGAATTTTGTGCACCAAACCAGTTTGAACTTTAAGTTGAAAGAATTAAGGTTGAATTTTGTGGCGTTGCCAAATAACGTGACTCCATTTAATTCGCTTCAGGTAGCCTAATATTTGGTTAGGAAATATAAGGAAACGATCTTTCAATTTGATGACTGCATTGCAGTTTCAACGATGCAGTTTCGGTTTTACCTACTTCACAAAGATTATTATGAAACAGCCAAGCCACATACATATATTTTGACTAAGGTGTAGAGTTTGTGAAGTTAGGGCAAGTAAAGTAGAGATTATAGACAGAGATCTGGTAACTTTTTGACAGTGCAAGCCATTTATTTCGCGTGTTGGCAACATTTTACAAAAAAATATTTTTGGTTGGATTTTATTTCTTTTTGTAAGTTGCCTAAGACATTTTTTTTTTTATTTCTTCGTGTTTAAGAATTTTTTTATTGTTTGTGTACTAATGCTAGCTTACATACCAAATTTCAGCTTTCTAGGACTTCAGGAAGTACCCCAGAATTTCGATGATCATCAGTGAGTCAGTGACGAAATCGGGCTTTTTTAGATATCAATAAATTTTAAAGTATAAGAGCTATGCAATCGAAACTTTATACATTTATTAAGTCTACTATAAATTGACATCATATTCTGAGAATTTTGTTTATCGGGCATAATCCAAACCCAATTTGTTATAATAATAATAATAATAATAATAATGTGCGATTATGGACGAAGTTATGATGACGAACAACTACCGGAGGTATATTGTGAAGGACGGCACGGTTGACATTTGTCGGGCATGCCACCGACCGGGAGAATCAATCCGACACATTATCTCTGGGTGCTCTCGTCTAGCTAACGGAGACTACTTGCATAGACACAACCTTGTAGCTAGGATTATCCACCAGCAACTTGCTCTAAAGTACAGGCTTGTGGAGTCGGAGGTACCGTACTACAGGTATGTGCCCGACCCAGTTCTCGAAAATGGCCATATCACGTTGTATTGGGATCGATCTATCATCACTGACAGGACTATTGTTGCCAATAAACCTGACATAGTGGTGATAGATCGATTAGAGCGTCGCGCAATGATTGTTGATATAGCGGTTCCGCATGACGAGAACCTCGTGAAAACCGAGAAAGATAAACAAATTAAGTATCTTGACTTGGCTCGCGAGGTTGTCGACATGTGGGATGTGAATACAGCAGTCATTGTGCCGATAGTCGTTACGGCCAATGGACTCATTCCCAAGAGCCTCGACCAACACCTAAGGAGGCTCTCGTTAGGCAGCTGGATCAAGGGCTTGATACAGAAAGCGGTACTCCTGGACACGGCGCGTATAGTCAGGAGATTCCTCTCTCAGGAGCCCTGACCACCGGTAGCTTGGACCCTGTTCCCGATACCGGTGGGCTACTATTTTTTTATATTTTTAAATGTTTTTATTTATTTGTTTACTAATATTTAAAAATGTAATTTAATATGTTAACAAAATAAATAAACGAGAATAATAATAATAATAATTTATTTATTAAATAAAACGTTTACAAAATATTGTACAATAGTCAGCAGAAGAAATATTTCCCATACAAATATATAGACTAAAAATAAAACTAAAACTAAAATATTTATGTTACTGATGCAAGTTAGTATGGATCGGAATTACAATGGTAGGTAGCGACCCGCCCGAACTAGGTTAAATCAAACCTGTGTTTCAGGCCATCACTTTACAATTGAATTAAATGGGCCAGTGAAGTTTGCAGTTAACCTAATATAAATAAATAATCTGATAACAATTACGAGAAAAAGCATTTTTAATTACTATCTAAAACTAAATCTATGTAAGTAAACAAAAGTAAATACTTACGGGGGCATAAATTATTTGAAATTATTATTATGCCAAAACTTTTAAAAGTAAGTAAATAAATGTATGTCTGTGTCTTTATTCTAGTATTATTTTACTACATTTTTTATTACTTCCGCTATAGTGGCTTTGTAATTAATTAGTTGACGCTATTTTTGCTGTATGAAATCGCTGATAGCAAGTCGATAATTCGATATGTTTACGGAAAAGAATAATGGAGTCAATAGTGACACCTAGATATATTAAATAGTCAGCTTTTGCTAAAGTGGGGCAAAAATGTCAGCGTAAGTGATGCAATTATGTGCATAAACGTTTAAATTAGTAGGTAAGTGTTATGTTTGTATGTCTCATGTAAGTAAATATGGATGGAGTTTTTGATTTTCAATGATATGGTGTATGATACTACGTGAAGTGATAGAGAGCTGGTAAAAGTCCATCGCCCCTATATTAGGTTTTTAACGGTTGGCGCCCTTAAGCGCTTTCATAGTCTATTGAGTTTATATAATTAAGCTCTGCATATTTACGCGCCGGGCAACTTTCATCACCAGTTGGATGGTCACATTTTCTCTTGAAACGTTTGCACGTCGCACATTGAGTGGGAGAAGATCTGTTGCTGCATTCCTTGAAGGAGTGTCCAGTCTCACCACAGTGATTGCAAGTCGGACTTGTTTCCCGGCAAAACTTGGCTGCATGACCGAACTGCTGGCAATTGAAGCACCTGGTGACTATTGTGAAATCTCTCACAGGGCATGATGTCCAATTTATAAAAAGTCGGCCTTGATTTATTACTATTTTCCTTATGCTAGCAGGTAGTTCCAGGATATAATTGCAGGTAGGAAGGTCTTTCTTACCCGATTTGTGACTCAATTTGATGCTCTCAAGGAAATACTCACGAGTTATATTCTTGTCTGATAGGTTCTGCTCGTAAATACATTCAAATACTTCCTTCTCGGTAAGGGCAACGGGAACACCAATGACAGCGACCCTTGGGCGGCGTTTAGAAGGTTCTTCTATTGTAAGGCCCGATGAAACTAGTTTTTCCGAATTCTTCAGTTTATCAATGTCGCCTTTGTTCTCAGTGATAATCAGAACGCCCCCATTTTTCACTTTTCTTAGGCCACGGGCATGGAGCTTAAGTTGCTCGGGGGATATTATCTTTTGAACAAGTGACTTGGTGTCGTCACTTGTTTGGGTTTTATCGCTGGGATAGATGGCGACTGAGCTCAAATTGGCAGGACGGACGAAGTTATCGGCACCTTTCTTCACCATACTAGCATAAGAATTATTGTTTGGTGAATTCAGCTTAGTTTCTACAACCTCTTTGAACTGCTGGAGAGAGTTCACAAGGTTCTGGTGTTCCTGTAGGTGCTGGATTGTGGTATGGGCTTGAATTGTCTTCTGCTTTAATGATTGATATAAAACGGCCATCTGAGAAGTTCCACTTGAGACCTTCCGGCAAAGATTGGTCACACGAAGCTTCTGGTCAGAGTTCATTTTTCCCTCACCAACAATAGTGCAAACTTCGTTCACAATGGCATCTATAGATAATAACCATTTCTGGATCTCCGGTGTACTGATAACTTCAGACGGCAATTCATTGACCTCGGGTACTGGTGGAATTGGGTAGCTCGGGGGTAACGGTGCAGTAGGCGTTGGTGGGGGACTACGCCGTAGTAATTGGCTACGACCAAACGGGCTCGATCCTGGGTTAGACATATTACCCGAAACACTTTATTTATTGATTATATGAAGTATTTAGTTCATCTTGTAAAAACAAACTTGAAAAAACTACAAGTCACACACGACACACTTTACTTTTATGCTGACGGCGCAAATAATTATTTATATTTGTTGTAATTGTTTATTTCATCATACGGAATGAATACAAAAAATACGTCCGCTTAGTCTCGCACCTCGACAAGCGACTCCGTTATGAGAGTTCAAAGAAGGCAGTGCCCTTGCGCTTCGCTTGGCTCGTCTTGGCGGGGGCACTGCCGTGCCCCCAGATAAGCACATGCTGTTTTTGAAGTCTTTTTAATTTATAATTTAAGAGTTTAACAGAAGAAATAATACTATTGTAATGCTATAATTGCCTGGCTAAATACGACGGCACCATGAATTAATAATTCTAAGATTCTTTTCTAAAAGAAGACTTTATTTTAGCCCTGTAAACCCTATTCTCTACCTCTATTTAATTTTCAAATAAATTTTAATTGTATTGAAATTAATAAACAGTTACTCAATTGAGTTGGCAAATAAGTGACGTCATACAAAAAGTGTAGGGGATTCCCACCACTTTGGCAGGTTTATAAAAGTATGTCAACTGACTGGTGGTGTCTACAGCTTACGCGCGTTTGACATATTGTCACGCTCAGATAATGGAATAAAAGGCAGATAGACCAAGCGGAACATTAAGATAAAAGCAAAAAAAGCAAATACAAATTGAAAAGCGAATACCTACAACGCGATTCGTGCTGTACTGACACAAGTCACTATAGCACAAAACGCCGCATCGTTAATAAAAACCAATAAAAATACAGATACAAATTCAAAATAATACACTCACGAGATTGTATGTATCCGTTTTAGAATTTGTATTTGCTTTTTTGGCTTCACTCTCAGTGTTCCACGCGGTCTATCTGCCTTTTGTTTCATAATCTGTCTGAGTTGTCACTATACATTCTTTGTACGAAAAGTCGGTGGTATTTTATTATTAATTTACACAAGTGTTCAAATCCACCTAGTTCCCTTAGCTTAAATTTAGATATTTCAGCATGAAGATATGGTATAGTATGTTTCGTCATATAAAAATTCCTTGCCGTGCCGTCCCAACAGTCGGCGCACGCCCTAAGTCTGAATACAGTTCTCCTTAATAGCGATCTGTTCTCTAGAGACTCGCAAGTAGTAGGTATATGCTCTGTATCATTTACCTGTGCGCTTATCTGTGACAGCCAAATTTCCCTTAGGCATTGACCTGGCATAGAATGGCATATCATTTCTGTAAACTGTGATAATCTATTTCTTTGGTATATTCCCCCGACCGGATTTCGGTCACTTTGGCCAATCTAAATGGTGACTAGCGAAGTTCGCTGCAGAAGTTATTATATTGCACAAATGTGTGCACTAACACAGGTGCACTCCTTTTTCCCTCATCAATACCATAGTCTGATGGAACGGCAATCCGATACGACGAAAGAGATCACCTCGACCAACAACGGATTTACGTATTTTCCGAGACACGACCGACTTTCAAACTGGGCCTCAAGTCTGCTATTGCAATAGTGTCAGAATGGCATTGATTTCATAATTGTTGATTTTGACAAGTTTGGAAATCTACTAACGTAATGGCGTCATTATGACTTGCCAATGGTCATCCACTGACACGCCATTGAAAGAAATAATATAGAATGGTAATCTCGTACAAAATGACAAAGAACTGAATGACTGACTTTAAGCGGTAATCTGCTAAAATTATGACAGTTCCTTTGATCAGTGACCTACCATTAGAACGTCATTGTGCAGTCATTGTTTTTATTTCGACCGACCAATGATCGACCATTATGAGTTTAGCAGATTACGAACTTTTAGCAAAATGGCAATGAGATCGTGTTGGAATGACCAAATTATAGAAATAGCAGATTTGGCCCCCTGGGCGGTTACTTAGAAATTACAAAAATGGGAAGGCCTAATTCACGTAACTAAAGTTACTTGTATTTTTTTACTATATTTTTAAGTAAACTACTTGAGTTATTTTGCGAGTATTATTTTCTAACAACCTGCAACGTACACGACATGTCCATGCTGGAGAACCAAGAGATAACTCAAATTGAAATTCAACAGCTTGAGTTAGTCTAGTTAGGCTGTAGCACTATCACAGGTGCTAAGCTTCAACTGAGCGAAGCAGATTACCAAACGTACCGGAATTAATCGAACTAGATGTGCGGATTTACTAATGAAACTACTCTACTCTACTTTAAGGATTACCTAAAGTGTGCAAATGTATTAATTACCTACAGATGTTATACTTTAGGCCGTTAATAAAAGAACACCGTACAGTAATATTACGATTTCACACAGAAATAGTGTATCAGTTAATTATAGAATCGTGCGAAGGAAAAAAAACAGGTTATTTTTTACAATTTTCCTCATTCCAAAATACCCACTCCTTTTTAGGGTTCCGTAGCCAAATGGCAAAAAACGGAACCCTTATAGATTCGTCATGTCTGTCTGTCTGTCCGTACGTATGTCACAGCCACTTTTTTCCGAAACTATACTGTTGAAACTTAATAAGTAGATGTATTCTGTAAACCGCATTAAGATTTTCACCCAAAAATAGAAAAAAAAACAATAAATTTTGAAACTTGAAACTCAATAATTTTTTTTCATCAAACCCAAACGTGTGGGGTGTCTGGATAGGTCTTCAAAAATTATATTGAGGTTTCAAATATATTTTTTTTCTAAACTGAATAGTTTGCGTGAGAGACACTTCCAAACTGGTAAAATGTGTGTCCGGGGGACCACTTATTTTACTGTAACTTCTAAAATAAGAGAATGATAAAACTAAAGAAATATTTGATGTACATTACCATGTCAACTTCCACCGAAAATTGGTTTGAACGAGATCTAGTAAGTAGTTTTTTTTTAATACGTCTTAGATCGTAAACCGCAATTTACTATTAAAACATCGATCAAAGTTACAATGAACTTCAAGAACTTTTATGTTATGTTACTTGCTGCTACGGAACCCTTCATGGGCGAGTCCGACTCGCACTTGGCCGCTTTTTTGAACTTCCTCTATTTTTCATCCTTTCCTGAAATCCGCCATCAAAATCAAAAGAGGAAAGAGCTTTGTTTTCGTAGTTTTAACAGCGAAAATGAATGAACGAAAGCTAGTTGAAAGTACAAAAGCAAGTTTTATAACCTAATTCGAATAGTTTACGCATTCCATTAATGTTGCCAACGGGGCGACAATCCGGTTATAAAGTTAAATGTACAAGTAGAGACCTTCGAGAATGTTTGCAAGCAGTGTTTCAGCGGGCTAGCTGGGTTTAAAAAAGAAATTATATGTAAATAAGTACTGCAGGTTTAAGCATATTTTAACAATAGGGTATTACACCCATTTTTGAAAAGTGTTTCAATGAAATTCTGTAGTGCTAATATGCCACCAAAAAAAACACAAATTTTTTTTTTATTCAATCGATAAGTGCCATAAAAATGCATCAAAATTTTCAATTTTCAAATTTCGCGCGTAATTTGATGAAAACGCCTCTTGCTGGACGCCATATTGCTCAGCGTAAATGACGTCAGTTCGTTTTGTATCAAATGAGCTCATATTAAATATGATAATTCAATAATTATCATTTAAAAATAATTATAGATTTTTTCACGTATAGAGTAAAATAGCCTATTATCATCGTCATATCAGCCTGTTGCTGTTCACTGCTGAACATAGGCCTCAACCAGATATTGCTAAACAATGCCTCTTCCAAAAGATTATTTATTTATTACTAGCTTTTGCCCGCGACTTATTCTGCGTCAATGTCGGTTATTGTGGATGCAGACAGTAGCGGATTAAAATACTTTTTAATCCGCTACGGTCTGCATCTGCCTATGTCCTTTCCTCATCATTATGTCAACTTTTAGGCGCCCATTACTGAGCATAGGTCTCCCCCAAGGGGGGTTCAGACGTAATAGCCATGCTTGGCCGATGCATGTTGGCGATCGCAGTAGGTGTTATGGTACTCAGAAGGACGCTGGTGCGTATCCTCTCGTCAGTATCCCTCTGTCGCCTTCTACGACACCCACGGGTAGAAATGGGGTAAATTATTATATAAGTTAGGATGATAGGCCCGTGTTAGCAAATGACTCAAAGTTAAAAGATAACCTTGACTAAATGTTTGAAAAGTGCTGTGTATTTATACCTACCTACCTACTTGTTATGCTTATAATGTTGCATGCTCATCGCATGACTTTCCTTACATCCACCAACCTAACTATTACAGCAGGAGCTAAGCATATTTTTTAAAGAATTCTCCATTGAGAAAATATTTACTGATGAATGAGTGTTGCCAGAAGTTCTGATGTTTCTGGCAACACAATATCAAACTTCAAAGCCTGCGTTGTTGTTTAACTATTCTGAAAATTCTTTATTAAACAATAATCACTTTGTTGTTTTAAAATTGTATAAACTTCAAGTTTATTTATTGTTTACGTATCGTTTGCCATCGAACCGAAATAGGTATAGAAAAATCGTTTTATCGTGGTAATGGCGGTCATTGATCCACATACATTTCAGACAGCAGAGAAATAATTTAAAGATCGTACACGTGCTAACTTGACACTGTCATGCGTCAACATATTTTACAAAAATTAAAAACGATAAATAGTATTTACTCAGTTTCCTACGAAGAGGTAGTCAAGTAAGTGCAATGACAGCTATTGCCGCAGGTAATCAAATACCGCAGCTATACTTTCGATGTTGGTAAACATAAGCCATTACTAAGTTTATTCAATGACCCGGAGCTATGACAATACAGCGTTCGCATCAATGCAGCGAAATGTGTGTGGGGCCAACCCGAGGTAACTTTCCTTGGATACCAGGTATCAGCTACTGGTACCAAACATCTCTGCACGAAAGTCCAGGCGATACAGGACCATCCAGTACCACGCACGGTGAAGGAGTTACGAAGATTTCTAGGCATGCTAAATTTTTATAGAATATACAAGACGTACGGCGATGCGCCACCGGTACATGGTGGACATCCCACCCACACGCACGAAACGTTTTGGGAACACATTCATTGTGCGTACTGCTAAGGAGTGGAATTCCCTGCCCGAGTCTGTGTTTCCTGATAGCTACAACCTGGGAGTCTTTAAGTCAAGAGTGAATAGGTTACTTCTAGGCAAGCGTGCTCCATCTTAGACTTCTTCATAGCGTATGCCTAACAATAGACAAAAAAAAAAAAAAGATTCGTACCCTATGCTGCAAACAGCCCACTAAACTCGATGGTGTGTGGAGAAAAAGTCAAAAACTCAGATCCCGTACAGATGTCACAGCTCCAGCTGGATGCATTTGAAGAATGCGGTCTATTGACCTAAATTGGAATCTTGGCTTAAAGCTTGTATACATGCCAATGACCTTGAGCATTGCCCGTACTGAATTTGTGGATGAGTGCGGGGGTGATGTAGACGCAGTCTTTAATCGGACGCATTTTTAATTTATTGTAATAAAAATAATACATATTTTGTAAAAAGTAACAAAACCAAATCATTTTCCTTCGTACTGCAAAGCAGTTGATATTTTTTTATACTCTTTTGATAAGAAATTAAGGAGTAAAATGGTTTCATCTCAATGATTTGGAGGTGATTTGACATTTTTTTTTTCTTATTATGTGATACCAATAGAAAATAGATTACTAGTTTTCAGATGTAATTTCTCTGTAAATGCCGACGAAAAGTTGCTTCATCTGCATGCTTCTTTCAAGCTTTTTTCGAGAGAGCAGCCTTAATTCTAAAGCAGGTGATGTCGGAGTCCAAGCCTATTAATTAATATAAATCTGAATACACCTTGAGCGAGTGTAGTGATCGTGCAGTCTACGTATTAGGCCTTTATCCCGCAGTGGGCCAAATTATTAGTAAGGTTTATTTTTGTAAAAGTCAAATTCAATTGGGAATACGGCAACACACAATAATGGAAATAAAGACTGTTATAACTTGTGTGGTTAAATAAACAAACATGTCAAAATAGAGTACAAAAACATGTTTCTCTTTATTTCATTTGCTCTCAAATCAGACCATCATTTGATCGAATAAAACATGCTTATGGAACACAATACAATATTGTTTTGTTCCGGAAACAAACAGGTAAAAAAAGTCAGCCAAATGTGTTTAGTAAATATCACGTTTTTTTGTGTCATTGGGTAGCAAACAGCCCCAATTCTACCCGTGGGTGTCGTGGAAGAGGGATGGGCAGCAGCGTCCTTCTGAGAACCATATTATTATAACGCCTATTGCGATCACGAACATGCTTCGGCCAAATATGGCGATTACGGCTGTACCTTCCTTAGGGGAGACCTGAGGCCAGCGGGCGTCTAAAGGTTGACATGATGATGATGATGACGATGAATCAGGTTGTCGCGTTATAGTGCATATTATTTTTAGCATTATTAGAGTTCTTTGTGTAAAAGCTCGTCCGGGGAATACCACTAAACCTAGAAGAAGTAGAAGGCTCTATCTGAAAGGGTAGGGATGACGGTGTAATAAGAAGATCATGACTTAATACAACTTCACATCTTGACGACTTCTGGTATTGTAAATGTCTATAGGCAGTGACCACTGAAGATCAAGTGGGCTGTAGACGTTGTTTTCCATCCGAAGACATAAAATTAAATTGTCATTTTTGTCTGGGCAATATTTTTTAAAAAAGCGTCGCGAATTAAAGTCAAAGTCATATAGTAAAGTTCTGTAATCTTAAGAAATGGAAATAACCATAAAAAGGTTTTAATTCTTTCCAGCTTACCAAACTCTTTTATTGTCTGTACCTGCCCTTGACTTCATTATACAACCCACCCAAAATAAAACCAGAATTTAAAAAAATATCCACGCCATTTAAAATGTCGTAAAAAAGTATTTTTAATATTCCTGAAAAAGAAATGCCTCGTCAGCGCCAAAGCTTGAATACGAAATCATTTATCAAGACGTATTAATGATGACGTAGTGTTTACCCAATTAATCATTATCGTGGAACACCGGGAAAGGCGGGTCTTGGTGGTGTCAGTAATCGATTTTTAACCGACTTCAAAAATGAGGAGGTTATCAATTCGAATGTTTGTATTTTTTTTTTATGTATGTTCGGACATAACTCTGTCATATATAGACGGATTTGCAAAATTCTTTTTTTGTTCGAAAGGGGTTTATTCGGAAATGGTCTCATGTAAATTTTACCAAAATCTCAAATTTTACCAAATCTAGCCCTTTTTGAGAAAATCAACAAATTCCCAAAAAAATTACTTAGACGACGTTTTAGTTTCTTCAATCTTTGGAGGATTTACAATGTCTTTTAAGTGTGTCGCCATTTCTTAATGGATTTGGATGTTAAGGCACACACACTAAAAAGCGAAAAATAAAAAGTTTAAAAAAAAAAACGAAAACCGCCTTCAAAAACTAAATAGTGATAAATAACTTTAGCACAGAACACACATTACTTTACTGTAGGAAGTCGGTGGCGGTGGCTTTGAGTTTGTTGTTTTGTATTGCCACCGACTTCCGAAAGTAAAGTAATGTGTGTTATGTGCTAAAGTTATTTATCACTATTTAGTTTTTGAAGGCGGTTTTCTTTTTTTTTTGAATAAACTTTTTTTTAACGTCTCTTTGGCTCAGTAGCTCAGAGATTGCCTGCTGCGCTGCGTGTCGCAGCTTCGATTCTCGCACGCAACAAATATTTGTGTGGCCGACAGGTAGTTTTTCCAGGTCTGGGGTTGTTTGTGTATGTGATTTTAAGTGTCTGTAAACGCACACACGATATTTATCAGAGTAATTCCTAATGTGGGGCAACGTTTTATTTTAAAGAAATAAAAAACTTGCCAAGTTCGAGTCGGTCCGCGCACGAAGGGTTCCGTACTATTATCTATACAACATTAGGCAAAAAATCACGTTTGTTGTATAGGAGCCCACCTTAAATATTTATTTTATTCTGTTTTTAGTATTTGCTCTTAAAGTGGCAATAGACATACATCATCTGTGAAAATTTCAACTGTCTAGCTGTCACGATTCATGAGATGTATGAACCGACAGCCACACATACAGACAGACGAACAGTGGAGTCTTAGTAATAGGGTCCCGTTTTTACCCTTTTGGTACGGAACGATAAAAAAAAATATGCGCTATTTAAAACATTATTTCTCTATTTCTTTGCAACAACAAAACGATGTAGAAAAGATTCTTAAAATAGAGATGTTTATTCGATGTAGATCGTAAATATTTCAATCTGTTTTTCATGGAAAACAAAACAAATTAGTAAGAGATAAATGTTTAGATAGTAATAATATACTGTGAGTGCTTCAACCTTAAGGGCTATTAGTCCGAGTCGTTCGTGATCAATCAGCCAGTTCTATTTGGAGTAAAAGTCGTATTTCTTTTTGTAGAACTAAAGTTAGTTTATTTTTTGAGAGATTTAAGGCGTGCCCACATACGAGTCGAGGCGATAATGTGGCAGGCAAAATAGGAATAGAAATTGTTTTAGACATAGTTATGTAGCGGAGAGCGAGGTCGGTTCTAACAAGGGTAGGAATTAACTTAAAATCTATTGCTGTCAAACGAGAAACGTTACAAACATGATATTTGGTGTGTAACTACTATTTGTGTCACCTAACGTGGGCAATGCTTTTTGCACGTGATGAGTCTTTTAACATCCTGCACAACAGAAAAAATACTTACTGCCAAATTATTTTATTACATAATAACAGAAAAATTATTGATATTAAAAAGTTTTGCTACAAAAAGTTTCAAAACCAATCGAGCAAAGTGGGGCAAAATTGATTTGAAAACTTTTTTCGGAGTTTGCTAACTTATTTATTCAAAACGGGCTGAGAGTCAGCATCGAACGTCAAAAATTACAATAGACAGATCCTAAAGGACCAACTCTTCAAGTCTTACATAAAAAGGGTCCAGTTTTGTCTGATCCGGTGACAGTGTCTTCTAAGTGAACAAAAAAAAATCCGGTCATGTGTCCTAAGTCGTACTCGCACATGTTGTAGATGAACATTGAAACTATTATGTTAAGAAAATATGCTCAAAGGATAAAATAACCTTTTGAATGTCGATGAAATGCAGATCTTTCCTAAAGAAAATATTGTTCTGTATTTAATAAATAGATATAAATTACCAAAATTAAAAATTTGGGCAGCCCGGCTGTTACTTGGCGTAACGGCAATTAATGCGGCATTAAATGTTTCTCATCAAAAATAAAGTTTTATATCCATTTCATCAAATCGGATTCATCGGTGACAGCAGCGGATTCCGTGTACTTAACAACTTCACTGCGATCCCCAAATCGCCTACCAAGCGTGGGGATTATGGCACCCCCCCCCCTTTATGGGGGAGGCCTTTGTTCAACAGTGGACGTCTTCAGGCTGATTCGTAAAGGCTGTTGGGGCAGGTACGTTCTGGCACTACGGATATTATTGAAAACATACTATCACCAAGCACAGTGTACACTTCCTTTCACGCAAAAGAATCCAGTAGGTACCTATCAATTTTAAATTTTCCGTTTACTAAAATCCTTGACATGAATACGAACTGTGAACGCTAGTGCTAGGTACACTATAGAGTCTCTAGGCAACTAAATCGCGATGTATTCAGCTGAGTGATAAGATACACTGCAGTATGTACACTCGGGTTTACTGAAAGATTCACACAGATATGACTCTGTTTCATAATACTGACGCGAATATTCTGATTTATATGGAGGTAATATGGAGTGTTTTAGCTTTGAAAACGTTTTAGAAGGCTTTTCGGAGTTTTGCATTGCATTTTAATGTCCCATTTAAATGTTTTGAAATGTGGTCAGTATTATACTAGGAATTTTTTGCTGGTATTGTAAAATGTGATGCCAATTCTGTTGTGCATGAGCTAAACTTATTTTAAACTATTTATATCTCTTTCTTTCCAATAAAACAAGAAAGAGACAGATTTTAATAAGGGCAGTCAATTTGAGTTGATCTAAATGTTCATGCAATGTAGTTGTCATGTCAGAACGTATTGATTAAAAAGACGGTATTGATTAAAAATACGGCGAAGTTCAAGAAAAAACTGATTTGGCATCTTTAACGTTTAATGTTTTTTGTTTGTTAGTTTGTCGGCGGCAATAAAGTCATATTATTATGTGATCTGTGCTTAAGTTATTTATCTTTTTCAGTTTTTGAAGACGGTTGTCTTTTTTATAAAAATCTTATTAATTTTAAACGTAATAAAATTTGACCCTAAGTCGGTAGGTATTCCTAATTTAATAGAACATACAATTTGTTTAGAACATACCAATCCCGGGAGAAATCATTGAAGAAGGGACCTAATCTTTCTTATTCATTAAATGAATAGTCCTTTTGTTTGGTAAATTCGCATTCAGTATGCAAATATTTTAAAATAATTAACTATTTAAGTATCTACTAACTAAAAAAAGTAGAAGGGGCTCGTGGCTTAGTAAAAGAAGTCAGGGTCGAGTCGCCCTGAAGGTTAAGCTACGCTTACCGCGGTCTGTCCAGAGCTTGAAAATATGACAAAGAACAGGAGTAAGAATTGAAGAATACCTTTTTATTATAGTAGTTGAAATTCCATCAAAGCCCACTGCAGCATTGGGCTTTAAGGAAATAATGGTAGATGCTATCTCCTCAGGATTTGTTTCTAAAAGTACGAAAGAATTTAAACAGTTGGTTGTATTAAACGGGGAAGGAGAAGGGCAGGTATTCTGAATGTGTCTGGTACGTTCAGCAAGATCTTTGCCTATATTTACAAAGAAAGCGTTTACGTCGTTAACAGATTGGGATGGGGTATCAGAATAGGAAAGCAACTCCGTAGGAGGATGAGTAGTTTAAGTGGTGTGTGTGACACGCTTGACTGCATTCCATAATAGTTTTGTGTTACTACCTGCTTTGGTGATTTCATTTAAAGAAATCGGTGACCATCCATTTCATACTGAGTTCTTACCGTGCCTTGGAAAGCACGTAAAGTCGTTGGTCCCGGCTGTCATTCGTAGAACTTTGACAGTCGTTATTTGTAGTCAAAAGCTAGTAAAATCTGACAACCAATCTTACTAAGGGGTATCGTGATAACCAGTATGTAACTTGGTTGTGGAGGTCTGAGAGGCAATCGCTCTATGTAAAACACTGGTATTCAGCTGTATCCGGTTAGGCTAGAAGCCAATCCCAACATAATTGGGAACAGGCTAGGTAGATAATAAAGATAACCATTGATCCATTTCATTTACATTAATATTGTTAGACGAACTTAAAAACTATGTTAGTACCTACTTTTAGGGTTTTGGTATATACGGGATCTAGTTAGAGAAGGAATATTTCTATTATCTGTATATATAAAAGGCAAAAGTGATTGACTGACGTATCAACGCACAGGCCAAACCTTTAAGGCTACAAAATTGAAATTTTGTACACGTATTCCTCATATGACGAAGGCATCCACTATGGAAGGATTTTTCAAAATTCATCAGTCAAGGGGGTGAAATAGGGGATAAAAGTTTGTATGAAACTTTTTATATTCCTTGAATATAATTTGTTTGCATTACCTACCTACTTAGGTAGGTAGGTAGGTATAGGTAGGGTAGGGTAGGTACCTACCAATCTACTAGGTAGGTAGGTAGGTAGATTGGTAGGGTAGGTAGGTAGATAGGGACAGGATAACATCTGTAGGGTCAGCTAGTTGCATATAAACTAACAATACTACGCCAGTAACTCATGAAGGGCCGTCTGTCAATCCAATAAGTCAATATATAAACAACTATGTTCTACTTCATTCAAATGTATTGGAATGACACTTAGACCTCTAGAAGCATCCAGCACAAAATATAAAGGTTACAGAAAGACCGCTCCCGCCATCTTCAAAAATAATTACCTAAACTTGCCAGACTCACTAGGGCTGCTACTGTATTAAGTCTGTAAGTTTTGTTTGTGACAATATGAAATTTTATTGACAAAGGTTGGAAGTCTTTGCAATTTTTTTTATAACAAAATTTTCCTGTTCGTCATGAAATGTCAATGTCTCTCATTTATTCATTTAGACAACACGTGACAGTCGAGACTGAAGTCTGCTTGAAACTGCTTGAGAATGCTTATAAACGTAATGTCAATGTGTGCATGCGAAAAATGGCAGTTTGTTCTGAGTGGTCTCTCTGCTCGGGCGCGCATTTAACCTTTACAGTACCTAATAACCAAGAAAGACTTCGACCTCTGGGTGAGGCTCCACACCAGAGGGCTGTCCAACTTATTGCCATTCAGGATGCTGTTACTGCTCCCACACAATTTGCTTAGCAGTGAGGCTGTCTTTTCGCCAGATGGCATCAGAGCCATCTGTGCGCGACTCAGCGAACATTGCTGACGCACTGCAAAAGAGTGGCAGACGAAACAGTACCCTGTAGGCATTTTTAAACTGATGCTCAGATAATTGTAAGAATTTTGGGTATATCTGAAACACAGGCTCGCTGAGTACAGAGATGTGCAATACGCTTTAAATAAAGTTATTTTCACTTCACCGCGTTTATTCATCTTGCGAACCTGCGGTCTAGCATTTTCACCCGGTCTGACATTGCCCTTCGCTCCCTCTCCATGTCTACATCATCAACTTGTCTTTGCCTTGTCTCTGGTTGTTGTTTATCTATATACATATACGTACGAGTATGTAAATGTATTTGTGTATGTATATCAGCTGTCTAACCCCCATAGTATAGGGTCTTCCCTAGTTTGGGGTCAGATGGCCGTGTATGAAATGTCCCCACATAATATATTATTATCATCCCCAAGATTTTCGGTAACCACATGCTTGAATAGTATCGCAGTTCATTTGAACAATTTGATGTTTATTTAGGTACTTCGTTTACTTGCCTTCTTTTATAAACCGTTGCTGCTACACTGCTGAGCAAAAGTCGCCCCCTAGTACATCCAGAAACATTTTTTCTGCGCCACTTACATAAATATTTGTTGAAAAAACATTTTCTCCTATAACAAGTTTCTTTGCGATCCATCAATAAGTTTGTTATTGGCTGTCAGACGTAGCTGAGACCGCGCGAACGAGAGACACAGATGCCGCTATCCTTCGTGTCTCAAACGCGCGTGAACATGTTATTTGGGCCAGCCCTTATCTGGTTAGGAAAGGTACATTGCAAAAATATATATCATTGGTTTAGATAAGAGAAACTTTCAATTGACGCAAACTCAATAGGTACTAAATAAACCAAAAATATGAAGTAGGTACTAGGTAGGTACAGTCGAACAAGCTAATTGGTTTACAGGCAAAAATATTCATCTTTCTGATACACTTGACGACACGGTTGGCGCAGTGGCTGAGCGATCGACTGCTGCGCAGCGTGTTGCGGGTTCGATTCCCGCCCAGGGTAAACATTTGTGTGATGAGCACTTGTGTTTGCCTTGTGTCTGGGTGTTGTTTATCTATATATATGTATGTATTTACAAAAAAAAAAAAGTATTTGTGTATGTATATCAGCTGTCTGACACCCATAGTACAGGATCTCCCTAGTTTGGGGTCAGATGGCCGTATGTGAAAATATCCCCACATATTATATTATATTATTATACTAATATTTTATTTTCTTATTTTATTTTTTTATCTTTAGTACGTAGGTACCAGGGATACCTACGTGTTAGAAATAAGAAAATGGAATAAAATAAAATATTATGAGTGTAGTAGAAACATGAATATTTTTGCCTGTAAACCAATTAGCTTGTTCGACTGTACTACAAAGTAGGTAGCTTAAGTTCTGTTTCACCATCTTCGAATAAGCTGCGATTAAATTAATTGATACACAATCTGTTTTATCATTAAATGAAACGTGAGTATCGTTACACATTATAGATTGAGAAAAACGGATTAACTCACTGTGTTGTCGGGTTCGTCCGACTAGTTTCGATGACATACGGCCACCTATCCGCAGGAACGCGACGGGCGGTCATCCTGTGGAACTCCTTGAGAAAGGTGGTCGTATATATGTCATCTAAACTAGTCGGACGAACCCGGCAACACAGTGAGGTAATCCGTTTTTCTTAATCTATAATGTGATACAAAATCTGTAATCTTCTTCTTCAGACATATTAATTATTAGGTCAGGTTATCTTGAACATCACTGACATCTGTAAAGTAAAACCTTTATCGATGTCAGTGAAGTCCAAAACAAACTTAGAAAGTAGACATGGGACGGGTAGTGGTTTAGCCGGGTACCCGGCAGCGGTGGCATGCCGTGACGTGTGCATTTTGTTTGCCAGAACAGAGCGCGACCGCGTGTGACGCCAGCGTCGTCTAGATTTCAATCGGTGCCGCGGGCTGCGGGGGTCGATTTGATGCCAATCGTGCAGAGAAACCCGTGTTTTTGTTTTTACATCACAATTTTCCAATTTTAAATTACAAATACCTACTAAAATTATTAAAACCATTTAAATTTTTGTATAATAAATGTTATTCCAATTCATGTTTTAGGCATTATTTTTCCTGCACTAAATTACCCGTCACTGCCGGGTACCCGGTTTTATTACCTGTTACCCGGCTGGATCCTTAAAAACTGCCAGATCCGCCGGGTACCGGATCCAAACCGGGTACCCGTTCCATGTCTATTAGAAAGTAAATTACGAAATTGAAAAAGTCACATTGGTACTTGCTCGTCCCGGGTTGCAAACCCACAACCTCGTGCATGGAAGGCGGGCACCTTGGCCACTGAGCCATCACGACATACATACCTCATTGTATTTATCGAGCCAAAGGGTGCTAGCCCACAGAAAGTGTAAAATCTTTATCAAAATGTATATAGGTTAATTTGTCTGCAATGTTAACGTTACAGAAGATTAATTAAACCCATCTCATGGGACGGCGAAAGGGCTAAAGTAATTAAGGCAAATTACGTACAACGAAACTCAATTTTATTAAAATCTACTTAATCATGAGAGAATGACAAATTATTGTTGGTACAGTTAACAAAATAGATAGGTTTGCAGGTCCATATGACCCCACCTAGTAAAACCATAGCCCTCTTTTCGGCTTTACTGTAGTCGGGTAACAATACTTTCATCAAATTCAAAACATAGACAGATTTGTATTTATAACCATCTTAAGAAATATATTTTATTACCTTTTCTTGAGTGGTTCTCCTCAAAAGTTTACAAGTGCTTGCCAAACCCTTAGGGTGCGTCTTATGAAAAATAATTTTGTGCGACCAATACATTTACACTTAAGTGGACTTGCTCTACAGCGTGCTACAAATAAAAATAACCTAACCATATTTGGGCCTTTTGAGCAAGTATACTCGATATTATATAGGACTAGCGACCCGACGAGGCTTCACATGGGCCTATAGCCTTCCTCGATAAATGGACTATCCAACACAAAAAGATTTTTTCAATTCGAACCAGGAGATCTTGAGATTAGCGCGTTCTACCAAACAAGCAAACTCTTTAGCTTTATAATATTAGTATAAATTTTATTAATGCTAATAATCTTTATAAATAAAAACAATACAATTATAACTATATTTGCTCATATTGTTTTTCGGGACATCGCCAAGCGGTTGGTCGACTCTTCATGGGAGCCGAGGGCTGGCCTTATCTTCGGCTGAAAAATCAGCATTGCCATACAACGTGGCAATGCCGCAGCCTGTTAGGCACATCTGTCGTTAACAGCGATGTAAATCAGTTTTATGATGCCTTTTGAGCCCCCTTTTTATTTTTATTAGTTGTACATAATTTTCAACTGACTTCAAAAAGAACGAGGTTCTCAATTCGTCTGTATGTTGCTTAGTTCTGTTTGATGTTTTGTATTGCCACCGACTTCCGAAACTAAAGTGTTGTGTGTTCTGTGCTAAAGTTATTTACATTGTATTTATTTCTGAAGATATTTCAGTCTATCTTATACATTGGCAAGCGGTTCGGCACTTTCGGCCCATTTTTAATACAACGTTATCAAAGTATTTATTGTGAATTCCGAACTGAGTGTGCCGACCCGCTTATGAGCTCAACTGTCTAATTAGCAGAAACAATAGTTAAACAAAGGCCAACGCCACCATGAGGCGGCGTTCACATAATTATGCAGCAATCCTAAGTTTACGCATAATTTCTCTAATCATAACATTCTTAAAACGTAAATATTTACTTAGGGCACCCCAACTCAGACAGGTTAGGTTAGAAGGGGAACCACAGAAATAGGAGCGGGACTCCGTCGACCAGGCCTCATTTTTAAGAACTGTTGATATCATTATGCGTAAATAAATGTATGCTTATAAAACATTCTGTGGGTAAACATTCACTGATATAGAATTATGTTGTCGAAACGTTCGTGGGTGAAACGTCCTTTGGATGAAAGGTTAATGGTATAAAGGTAATGTTAAACAACGGTTTATGGACCAATCGACTGTTGGTAAACCGTTTCTGTTTCCTCCAACATGGTAGGAAAAAGACTAGGCAGATAATAACTGACTATCATCATCATATTTATCAACCTTTAGACGTCTAAAGGTTGATAAATATGATGATGATAGTCAGTTGTTAAAGGCACGTGCCTTTGGGCATAGGCTGCCCCCAAGGGGGGGTTCAGCCGTAATCGCCATGCTATGACTGACTGATTTTTTTGGGCACTATTTTATTTTTCGTATGTACGTAATTTCATCGCTTTAGTTCCATATTGATCAAAATATGTCTAGACAACTTTAGCATTGAGCGCGTCGTCGCCTAAGTTCTCTCAAAACGCTGATATCTATCTGTATCATAAATTTTAATGTGAAGAAAAATTTATGAATGAACTTGAAAGTATTATTGGATGTTCAACGACGCGATATTCGTTAATTTTATAAAGATCTAGCTGATTCCCGCGACTTCGTCCGTGTAAATTTCGGTTATCTGTGATTAACATGTCTGTGATATCAGAAGGCCAATTTTAATTAAAAACATTAAAAGTAGTAAGTAGTCGCAATTTCGTCTCAGCAACAATCAATGTCAAAATTTTGTCAAAAATATAGATAAAATCTCAGATTATGAAACAAAAGGCAGATAAAAGTGAAGCCACAAAAGCAAATACAAATTCAATAACGAATACCTACAATTCGCTTCGCGCTTCGTTACTGACACGAGTCAGTACAGCAAGAAGCGAAGCATTGTTAAAAAAACAAATAGGGACTAATACAAATAAAAATTCAAAAGCGAATACAATCACGAGATTGTAGGTATTCGTTATTGAATTTGTATTTGCTTTTTGGCACGGCCTATCTGCCTTTTATTTGATAATCTGAGGATAAAACAGAGGATTTTTTGACAGATTAAGAAAGAAAAGCACGTACAAAAACGTTACTAGATAACCTATTAGTTTATATCAATGCAGTATCGATATAAACCAATAGGTTATCAGTGGTAAACAGATATCCCAGTCTTACAAAACACGAATTATGTCATTATAAACCATTGTCTGCAACAAAAGGACGCTGCTACGCTTCGTTCGCATAAACTGATTAATAATTACCTACTTATTTTGTACCACAATAATGAAATCTATTGAAATTTTTAGCAGGCAGGTTCTAATTAATTGTAGACGATGAAATCTCCTTGTATAACAAAAATCGAAGCAACGTTGAAATTCGTCCGAAACGAATTTGAATTTCGCATTCCGCTTTCCATATTCAAATATGCGAATCAAAGTATGACGAGCGCTCCGAACATTTTGTTTCAAGAAAATTGATTGGATGCACTATGCTTCAAAACGTTCAATTGTTTTCGCCTTGCTGGGATGCAATTTATGTAAACGGAATGTATGGAAACAACTGGGTTTCTGACGAAATAAATAACAGCAAATATTTTTGTCATTGTTTTGATCTTTCGGCACTGAGTATTTTCATGAGACACTCTTAAATCTGTGCGTAATTTAAGGCGCTAATAAGCGACTTTTGCAGATTTTAAATTGACAATCACCTCAAAATGTGTGGTGTAAATGATTTGAAAAAAATATATGTTAAACTAAAACATTCTCATAATCATTTAGTATGTGAATATTTTTGATTAAGTTCATATTAAATAGTTTAATTAAATCGTGAAGTTGTGATTGACGCGGACAAAACATTGATAATCACAAAATCTACCAGGAATATTTAAACGAAACTTTTACTATTTTACAGACAATTTTATTATCTATCTTTTAGTATACGCCTTTTTTAAATGAAAGAATACTATCTTTTATTTAATTTTTTCGACTATACTTTGAGTTTTGGACGCAGCCCATACGATTCTCTGATCGCTCAAGGTCGCTCGTCGCCTTAAGAGCGTGTACCTATTCGATTCGTGACGAAAACTTCATGTTTTCGCGTTTTGCCCAGCGCAATATCGTAATTATGTGAGCAGATTATTTAAAGACAATTACAGTTTTAGAAAGATTAAGTCTTGATTTAGGGAACTACAGAGTAAAAGAATAATTTTTAATTATGTTTTCTAAAGACAAGACATCCCTGACAAGCGTTTTACGAAAATAGACGTCAGAGTTAACTTGCTGGACGAATAGAACCATTACAGTATGTCAAATCATTTTTCCAACAGGATATACAGTCTCAAAGTGAATAACAGAGCCAAAATTACTAAAATATTACTATTAGATGTTAAAAAACAGTATTAAAAAAGTACAAAATCGGTTCACTTCAACAATTTTTTTCACCAGTATTTGAATAAAAACATAACTGATATATTTATTTTATGAAAATAAAGGCTATGCTCAATGTACACAATTTTTTTCAGTTCCTTGTACGAACTCATTTATTTTTGACAATTATTTTAAAAAGCACTGTAAAAGCCGATCAATTTTAATGATTCGTGCTTATTTCGTGCGTATTTTTTTTTCTGATGCACACAAACAGACCTTTGTATTGTACTAGTGTGTGTCAATGTTGCTACGCCGTTCTACCAATCGTTTAGATTTTGAGTTGCGCTAAATCGAATACGCGCCCTTAAGGGGCTATTAAACGACTTTTACAGATTTTAAACTGACAATCACGTCAAAATGTGCAGAGTAAATGATTTAAAAAAAATATATGTTAAACTAGAACATTCTCTTAATCACTTAGGAAGTGAATATTTTTAATTATATTCATATTATTTAGTTTAATTAATACGTGAAGTTGTGTCTGACGCGGACAAAACATTGACAATCACACAAAATCTATCAGGTATAATTAAACGAAACTTACACCATTCTACAGACAATTTTATTATCTATCTTTTAGTATACGCCTTTTTTTAATTTTGAAAGAATACTACTTTTATTTAATTTTTTCGACTAAACTTTGAGAGTTTTGGACGCAAAACGGACGCAGTCTGCGTCCAAAACTTTCAAAATTTAGTCGAAAAAAATTAAATAAAAGTAGTATTCTTTCTTTTAATTTAAAAAAAAGGCGTATACTAAAAGATAGATAATAAAATTGTCTGTAAGATAGTGTAAGTTTCGGATAATTATACCTGGTAGATTATGTGTGATTGTCAATGTTTTGTCCGCGTCAGACACAACTTCACGAGTTAATTAAACTATTTAATATGAACTTAATCAAAAATATTCACTTTCTATATGATTAAGAGAATGTTCTAGTTTAACATATATTTTTTTCAAATCATTTACACTGCACATTTTGACGTGATTGTCAGTTTAAAATCTGTAAAAGTCGTTTAATAGCCCCTTAAGGCTTTTATACATGCCAATAACCTTGAGCATTTGGCCCGTACTGAATTTGTGGACGAGTGCGGGGGTGATGTAGATGCAGTCTTTAATCGGACGCATTTTTAATTTATTGCAATAAAAATAATACAAATTTGTAAAAAGTAACAAATCCAAATCATTTTCCTTTGTATTGCAAAGCAGTAGAATTTTTTTTTATACTCTTTTGATAATAATGGTTGGAATGGTTGGTTGAAGTAAAATGGTTTCATCTCAATGATTTGGAGGTGATTTGACATTTTTTTTCTTATTATGTGATACCGATAGAAAAATTGTAGCTCATCTAAATTTCGTATCGTATCATGTAGGTTAGTAAAAATTTTTTTTCTGATGTATTTTTTCTGTAAATTCGGACGAAAAGTTGCTTCTTTCAAGCTTTTTTCGAGAGAGCAGCCTTAAAATTAGGAAAACACTCTTTCTCATTTATTTTGGTTGATAAAAACAAGGAAGAATATTCAAAGCTAATTTTTCTTCTAAACCATCGATCGACACTGCACATTTTTTTAAACATAATTTTAGATGATAAATATTTTTATTTTATTTTCAGTTGAGTTACGTTTACTTAATAATATCACACATATTAAAAAAAGGTAAAGTATGCATCCATGTGAAGTGATACAAGATGACGTTGTAACGAACATCGTCTCTGAGCATTTTTATCGTAAAACATATTAAAAAAGAATCAAAACAAGAAATATATTTACAAATGTAAATATCAAGTACTATTGTTATCTGAGCGATCCGTGAAAGTATAGTATATAAAATACTATTTTTAGATAAAGTGACACAACAGATTTTTACATCTAAGATTTCGAACAAATAACTTTCAAATATTACAAGTGACGACCCCGACCCCGACCCCGACCCCAACCCCGGCGACCCCGGTGTGTGGTCGCTACTCGGACGAACCCGACAACACATTTAGAAAACCTGTACCCTACGTCTGTGATGGGCTTAAGAACAAGAACGACGCGTCGGCCTGTCTCTCAGCAACGGTTGCTAGGGCTGCGTCGAAATGCCAGCAACTGCGGCACGGCGCCCTAGGCCGCTGCGCGTCACTCAGTGTTTTATTGTTTTTTAAAAACTGTCATTGTGATATATTATTAATATAATTTTTAGTTCTTTATTTAGTAGTTAATTTTAATGAATAGTGATAGCAGCGATGGAGTTCCAAGTGCATGCCAACCTTCAGCATCACAAAGTGCCCTGGACAGATGCCCCCTTTGCACCCAGGTTCGATATTTTAAAGGTAAGCGGGGTCTGAATGTGCACATTGGGTCCTCAAGGTCCACAAACCCCCAAGTGCACTCTCTTCGGACCCTGTTATAACTTCTATTACTTCCACACCACCAACATCCACTTTAGTCCCGTTTTGGAAAACCCTTTCAAATTCAAAAACTCTATCCCTGTTTTGAAACGAGTTCCCCGTGGCGCTAGACCACTAGTTGCTCAGAATTTAGCAGGTTGCATACGTCTTGCGGCCCGGGAGAACTCGCAGCATGCTTGGGAGCAACTTCTCACCTTCCCTTACAGAATTCTCCATGTGCAAAAGAATTTGGCAATGAAAAAAACTCTAACTGCACAAATTAAAGAAAACTGTAATGTTTCGGCTCAACTTTTGGATCCAAATTTTTCGTCCAAAAGATATACCTCTTCTAGGGGTATATCCCATCTGGTAGAAAGTAAGTTAGTGAAAGGTGACATAAGTGGGGCAGCTAGGATTCTTTTTAGTAGTAATGTGGTGGCACAGTGTTCTCCGAAAACACTCTCAGCTCTGGAGAGTAAACATCCTGCCCCAGCAGATGGCCTTTCTTTTCCTGACCCTCCTGATTCGGTTAACCACTCCCTCACCATCACAGGTCAAGAGTTGATCACAGCCGTTTGCTCCTTTCGTAGCGGCTCCGCCGGCTTCGGCTCCGATGATCTTCTTTGTTCAGGCGCCAGGGTAGCTGGTGAGTTACTCTTAAAGGAGCTTACTGCTCTGATAAACCTCATGCTCTCCGGCAAGGTGAACGATTCCGTCATCGACGTCTTGTACGGGGCCAATTTATGTGCCTTGCGCAAGAGGGACGGCGGAATTCGTCCCACTGCCGTAGGAACTACATACCGTCGTATGGCTACCAAGATTTGTTGTAAATTCTATGGTGAGGTTGTTTCGGAAAAATTTCAGCCCCTTCAGCTAGGTTACGGATCTAAAGGGGGCTGTGAGGCTGCCGTACACGCTTTATCGACCTATCTAAATTCTGGCAAAGGAGAGGTCATCTTGAAGGTTGACATTAAGAATGCCTTTAACTCAGTTAATAGGGACACCTTGCTGGCAGAAACTAAAAAAGAAATACCCAAAATTTATAGTTTCCTTTGGCAATGTTACAGACATCATTCTAAATTAATGTATCGTGATAACCTTTTAGAATCTGCTGTTGGCTGTCAACAAGGTGACCCTTTCGGGCCAGTGATTTTCAGTCTAGCTATTCTTCCAATTATTCGACAGCTAAATTTCAAATTTAACGTTTGGTATCTCGATGATGGGACCTTGGGAGGTGATGTAGACAACGTTTTAAAAGATTTGGTTTTCTTAAAAAATGAACTGCATTTAATTGGCTTAGAACTCAATCTCTAGAAATCGGAATTATACTTATCGGACAATACCGACAGACAATCGACACTTTCTAAATTTAACGCAATAGCCCCAGATATCAAAATTATAGATAAAAGCACTCTTCGTCTCCTTGGGTCTCCTATCTTCGAGAGTTCCTTTCCCATTTTTATTGAGGAAAAAATACAAAATTTCAATGACATTTCGGAAAGACTGCTTCAAATTAACATGCATTCGGCCATCACCATAATTCGTTAGTGTTGTTTCGGCGCCAAATTAAATTACTTCATTCGGGCTACCCATTTGTGGAAACACATTCACCTTTTAGATAAAATGGACCAAATTATCCGTCGTACTTTAACCTCAATTTTAAATTTAGCAATGGACGACCGTGTTTGGGCCCAAGCTACTCTACATGTTGGAATGGGGGGCCTCGGCGTCCGCAAAATTTCAAGTATTAGTTTGCCTGCCTTTATATCCTCGGTCCACGCCACTGAGAAATTAATCAGGAATATTCTAGCTCCTACACTGGTTGATATTGATGTGCCGTGCTTCGCCGAGGCCATAGATGCTTGGAAACTTGCTTGCTCGAACACAGATCCACCCGACAACCCGTGTGCTCAGAGACGGTGGGATGAGCCGCTCTGCAGGTTAGTACAGAATAATTTACTTATCACTTCTGTTACTACTGCTGAGCGAGCGCGTCTACTGGCTGTGGGCAAATGGGAGTCGGGTCTTTGGCTTCTGGCACTTCCGTCGTCGAATGTAGGTACTATGTTTGAAGACACTTCTTTTCGTCTCGCTGCTTCGCTACGTTTAGGAGCTTCCTGCTGTTCTCCTCATCGCTGTCGCTGCGGGGAAGCTGTCAACAGCCTTGGACACCATGACCTGTTGTGCAGCCGGAGTGCGGGTCGCATAGCGCGGCACGCGAATATTAATGACATTATTCGACGTGCTCTCGTCGCCGTCGGCAATCCGGCTGTCTTAGAACCCAATGGCTTGGCACGCGACGATGGCAAGAGACCGGACGGCATGTCTCTATTTCCTTGGAAGTTGGGTAGGCCTTTAGTGTGGGACGCTACGTGCGTCGATACTCTTGCGCCATCCCATCGTCCTAGTTCAGCATCCCGTGCTGGTGCTGCTGCTGCGGCTGCAGAAGACCTCAAACGGCGAAAGTATAGTAACCTTGGTTCGAACGTTATTTTCGAGCCGTTTGGGGTTGAAACCGGTGGTGGGGTCCGAGTGCACATCTTCTTTTTCAGGAAATATCCAAAAGGTTGGTTGACAGTTCCCGTGACTCAAGAGCTGGTTTTTACCTTGGTCAGAGCTTAAGCATTGCCATCCAACGTGGCATTGCTGCCAGTCTCTTGGGTACATTTCCAGTTGACGATTATGATGCTTTATTGTGTTAGATTTTTGTTTTTTTTTTCAGTTTAATACTTTAGGTTTTCTATTTTATTATTCTTGGTAAACATTGTACATACTTAAAAACAATAAATATTAAGTACTTTGGAAGTTATCTCCCTCAAATATCTAATCTTTCTCAGGTACCTAATCTCCGAAACTAGTCATCCGATTTCAAACATTCTTTCACCAATAAGAAGCTATGTAATATAATCTTCCGACCGGATTTCAGTCACGGCGGCCAATCTCAATGGAGATCAGCCAAGTACGCAGAAGATATTATAGTGCACAAGTGTGTGCGCAAACACAGATGCACTCCTTCTTCCCTCACTCTCATAGGCCGGTGGGACGGCAATCCAACACGACCGGAGAGAGATCAGGCGCAGGACCAACGGCTTTACGTACTTTCCGAGGTACGGGGGTGTTACACGACCAACTTCCAAACTCCGGGCTGTTAAACTGAGAAATTCTTAACCCCTTGTATGCCGTAAATACAGACACAATTAAAAAGCTATTGTGTCTCGCGTAGATCTACGTTAATATATGGGGTTAATATAATACGAGGGGTTAATAGAAAAACCCAATAACACTTATCCCGACCTGGGAATCGAATCCGTGACCCCACGCTCAGCAGTCGCGCTTGCGACCATGAGACCAACGAGGCAGTTATATAAGAAGCTATACGATATATCTGTAGTAAAATTTACAGAAACGAAGTTAGTCTTTAATAAACTCAAAACCTACACGTTTAACATAGTATGTAATTTCTATCAGCGAAAATGTTTAATATACACCAGGTCTATTTCAATTCGTTACACACTTTGCATCAAGATCTAAATGTTCTCATCAAGATTTCAAACTGTAACCACGTAATTTAATTAACCCTCTTAATGAAATGAAGACTCCCAAATCACAATTACCGAGATTTCATTTGATAGACATACAAAAAGAGCCCTTTTTCATTTGTACGTACTACTCTTGTGAATAACTCGAAAAGGTTCCCACGTATACAGAGAAAATTTAAGGACAGGATCAACTGAAGCCCTTTCAACACTTGCTTTTGGGAGGATGTAAGTTACAAGACAACGCGGCGGCGCAAGAAAAATACGATAGTTTTTTGTCAAGAACCAAAGATTTCATTCTACTTAGCTAATTTATAAAGTAAGAGTAAGCTATTCAGCATTAAATACTAACATACTAACAATTTACTAATTTACTAGTTTACTAATTTACTAAATTACTAATTTACAACAAATTTTCAAATTTTCCATTTTTCTAACTTACCAATTTACCAATTTACTAATTTACTAATGTACTAACTAACTAATTTACTAATTTACTAATTTACTAATTTACTAATTTACTAATTTACTAATTTACTAATTTTCTAATTTACTAATTTACTAATTTACTAATTTACTAATTCACTAGTTTACTAATTTACTTATTTAGTAACTTACGAACTTACTAATTTAATAATTACTAATTTACTCATTTAGTAATTTACTCATTTACTCATTTACTCATTTACTCATATACTAATTTACTAATTTACTGATTTAATAAATTACTAATTTACTAATTTACTAATATTACTAATCATATTGTAGATACGAAAGTAACTCTTGTCTGTTACGCTTTCACGATGAAACGGCTAAACCAATTTTGATGAAATTTGATATGAAAATAGCTTAAACCCGTGGGAAGAACATCTACTTTTAAATACGCGACTTTGTCTATATCCCCGATAATCGGCATTCACGTTTTTTGTGTCAACCTGCCGGGCAAAGTCCTTTCTCCTTCTAAACTTCCCGATCTTGTGCGATCTTTGCACTTCCCACGTTTATCCCGCAAACATAGTCAGATCCTCACATGGAGTGAGGATCTGACTATGTTTGCGGTCTTCGCCACGGTCGGCATTAGCGGCGATGTTCTTGTGATTCTGTAAGACCTCACTCTAAACTTCGAATCTGAATCTGCTGTGAGTTTCTTGATTGGCATTCTAAAAACTCGGTTGATAATTCGAATTAACACTAACGCCACCCTTGCGAGCGTGTAAGCGAGTTGAACTAAATTGACAGGGAGATTTTGACAGATAAAGTATGAGATGACGTCAGAAGTGGCATTCTGTAAGGTAATTTCCCCATCACTTCGACGCTCACTTCGCACTCGAACCCGATTCACAGTGTCAAATACATCAAGGTCATTTTAAACCTTATGCGAAGTGAGAGTGAATAACAATGTGAGATGCGAGTTGTTGTTTGAATTTTACAGAATCGACCTACAGGTATCAATTATAATTACAACAACGTGATTATTATCTATTGTTTTTTTTTACTCTTTTAGCTTCTCACTCGATTACCTAGTTCAGGCCCGTAAGACTTAGAAACATGATATACATTTAAGCAGCACTGCAATTCTGTAAGAATTCACTCACGCATTCGAATCCTATCTCATTTCCGATTTCACTTTCTTGAAGTGAAAAGTATTTGGTATTCGCTTAAATAGTAACGAAATAATAGTTCACTTTACCTATGCCAGCACTTAGTGGCGCTAGCGTAGTTTTCATCGAGTTACAGACTACCTAAAACAGTTTTCACCGCGGAATCAGAAGTGAGAACTGGAGTGAGTTCTTGCAGAATAACATAGCAGGACTGTATTAATTTTATCCGTTGAAATTTTCGAATAAATATGATTCGTTAAATGTCCGCGTCAAATGCTAGTCACGTTCTGTCTTGTTTCCTTTGTTTTATCAGAAAATCAATAATTTAATATAAACAAGATGTATGTGAGCTCACGTTTCTATCCTGTTTAAATAAAATTGTTTTAAGTACCTTTTGCAAGTTTTCGCGTGACAGAATATGTACGGTGATAATCTACGATTTAAATCTAGTAAAAGTAATTTGTACCTTATAAAAGTTAAGTACCTACTGTAAGAGCTCAAATCTGTTGAACCCTTACGGTACCGGATCGATGAACAAAACTACGTTAGTGGTGGTTCTTGAAATTAAAGACGGTACAGTAATTTAGCACTTTGTATTATTTAAAGAGCACGTTGGCCACTGATGGCTCCAGGTCAAACAGTACCTTGTCATATAAAAATAAGACTATTGTCTAATTACGAAAACCTTTTATAAAGAATCCAGTGTTTAGACGAAACATTTAGTTAATGGTTTCGACCAGCATGTAACCTTTACACTACCTAATTTTGTGATAAACAGACTATAATT
This sequence comes from Charanyca ferruginea, assembly GCA_947361185.1. NCBI lineage: Eukaryota > Metazoa > Arthropoda > Insecta > Lepidoptera > Noctuidae > Charanyca > Charanyca ferruginea. The sequence continues at coordinate 22,491,277 of OX376059.1, read as the reverse complement.
ATAACGTTTCCTGATAGCTACACCCTGGGAGTCTTTAAGTCAAGAGTGAATAGGTTACTTCTAGGCAAGCGTGGTCCATCTTAGACCGCATCATCACTTCCCATCAGGTGAGATAGTGGTCAAACGTATGCCTATCAACAAATAAAAAAACAAAGCATTGTACCACTCGGGGACTGCCGCGGTAAAGCTATTGCATAGCATTTTATAAATATATTATACATATATATATTATAAAAAATATATATATATATATATATTATAGTATATACATAGCTACACCTACCCTCCACCCCTCCTACACCCCTACCCCCCCACCCACAAACTACATCATTTATAAGACCTTACTTGTCTATTATTATAACCAGTAAGCAATCAATTTAAATGTTTTAAATTTATTAACGAAGTGTATCAAAAAATTACAAGTGTTCCATTTTTTGCTTTCCGAGGTACGGAACCAAAAATACTTGGTTTAGATAAATTGAACTTTTACACAGTATAGACCTATTAATAATAACGCTACCAACTTACTTCTGACACCACAAAATATACTGTCAAGCACCAAGGGGACTATACAAAAGATAGAATAGTAGAAACCGAGTTTTTTGAAGGCACACTGTTTTGTTGTATTGCAAAGGAGACACGTTTGTTATCTATTTCTATTATCTCGACTCCTGTTTACTATCAAAGGATGAGAAATGTTTCCTTTTCCCGTTTTCTTTGTATTTTGTCACACATTTCTAGTATACAGAGCTGAAAGCATGTGTTTTAACATGTTATAGCATTATCTATTAACATTTTTAAAAGTATCAATTGTTAATGTCATAATTCCATTTATGATTTTTTATTATAATTATTTTCTTCATTTTTTTTTAACACATACGAGTTATATTTTTAAATAATTATCATAACAAAAGATATAAAAATACATAAAAATAGTAGCCTACCGTTATCGGGAACAGGGTCCTTCATTTTAATTTAACACATACGAGTTATATTTTTAAATAATTATAAGTACAAAAGATATAAAAATAAATAAAAATAGTAGCCTACCGTTATCGGGAACAGGGTCCAAGCTACTGCTGGACAGGGCTCCTGAGAATCTAGAATCTCCTAACTATAAGCACCGTATCCAGGAGTGCGCTTTCTGAATCAAGCCCTTGATCCAAATACCTAACGAGAGCCTCCTCAGGTGTTGGTCGAGGCTCTTGGTTGTTAAACTATTGGCCGTCACGGCTATCGGCACATTGACAGTTGTGCTTAGTTTAGTGAAATCTTAATAAAGTGATAGACAATAGGAAGCTTATATAAACGGGGTGAATTCACATGGTTTAAAAGTACAAATGGGAGTTTCACAAGGCTCAATTTTAGGTCTTTTCCTCTTTTTAACCGACTTCAAAAAAGGAGGTGGTTATCAATTCATCTGTATCTTTTTTTTTATGTTTGTTACCTGAGAACTTTGGACTGGGTGAACCGATTTTGATGATTCTTTTTTTATTTGAAAGCTAGTGCTTCCCGTGTGGCCACATTTTAATTTGGTCCAGTTCCGACAATGACATCCATGAGAAAACCGTATAAGTCTTAAATTTTCATTAAGTATGTGTGCGATTTGTTACGCGATATCTCCGGCAAACGTAACCCGATTTTTAAAATTCTTTTTTTATGGATAGGGTATGCTTCAGGGGTGGTCCCATATAAATTTTATCGAAATTGATTGAGCACTTTTTAAAAAAATCAACAAATACCCAATTTCGACGACACGGTTGGCGCAGTGGTTGAGCAATCGACTGCTGCGCTGCGTGTCGCGGGTTCGATTCCCGCTCGGAACAAATATTTGTATGGCCTACAGATAGTTGTTCCGGGTCTGGCTGTTTGTGTATGTGAGTTTATATGTCTGTAAACGCACCCACGACACAGGAGTAATTCCTAGTGTGGGGCAACGTTTTTCAAAAAGTAAAAAAAAAAAAAAAAATCATAGACGACGTTTTAGTTTCTTCAATTTTTGAAGTAATTAACTTTCAATCTCTCTAAATAGATACGGATGAAAAGGGGGTACTAAAAAGCGGAAAATAAAAAGCTTTTTACAAAAAAGGCAATCGCCTTCAAACACTAAAAAATGAAAAATAACTTTAGCACAGAACACACATTAAATTTAGTTTCGGAAGTCAGTGGCAATACAAAACAACAAACAGAACAAAGCCACCGAATTTCAGAATTAAAGTTAATGTGTGTTCTGTGCTAAAGTTATTTTTCACTTTTTAGTTTTTGAAGGCGGTTGTCTTTTTTGTAAAAAGCTTTTTTTAGTTTATAATAATGATCTTCCCCGGTTATTCAATAACCAACCACAAATGGTGTTATTTGCACTACTTTAATTTTTAAATAAATAGTCGGGCTCAAAATCTTGACTACGTAAATAACGCTTTCTTACGTAGTCAAGATTTCTTCAGATTCAAAATTGGTTTACAGCTAACAATTTAGTATACAGTGGAAAAAAAATGAAGTGCATCAGATTTGCTTTGCCAAATGTCAAAAGTTGAGATTATCAAAATTTATAGGGACTATAAATTTTGATAATCTCGACTTCCCGTTGACCTAGAACTATGAAATTTGGCAAGTAATATCGTCTCATACTACAAGTTCAGGGAAAAGTCTGAAAACTATACATTTGTAATTAAATCATAAAAAAAATTAGTCTTTATTTAAAGCACGTAATCAATCATCGAGGTAGGCGCGGTCATAATTGCATGGGTGACCAAATCACGGAATTTGAACGGAACCCTCGGTGGGCGAGTTCGACTCGCACTTGTCCGGTTTTTAATATTATTTTTGATTACGATTGATTTGTTTTTTTTTTTTTAATTAATGTTATTTCAAATAAACTATGATTCCTTATTGATGAAAGAAGTTTCTGAAACCCTAAAAAAACCTAATGAAAAGTATGCCCCCAAAGTTGACATATTTCAGAGCGTCTAACAAAAGCAAAATGCAGCTTTATGAGTATGCGCGAAATTCGAAAATATGGTGTCATTTAGAACGTCTGGGACGATTACGTTTTCATACAAGTCAGAGAGAGATTTCAAGAAGTTTGACTTCTATTACATGTTGAAGATATCTTCAGATCTTCCCATTATGTACATACCTTGTACACAAAATACTTAAACAATTTCTTATTCTTTAACATACGTCTAGAAAATTAAATTTGGAGAATGTACGCTTACAATCTTCTCAAGTAAAAAGTTGTTGAATTTTAATTAGAAACTTGGCTGTCACAGTTATGTGAAATTAAGAAAATAAACATTGTTTTAAAGTTGAAATATTCTGTCGTTGAAGAGCTTCGGTAATTTTATTCGAGCTCAAGTAACACATGAACGGCGCCTTCAGATGTTAAAGAGTTTTCACACTGCTTATAAGATAAAAATAAAAACTGCAGTTCTGTCAGTTCCTTTATCTAAAAAAGAAAAAAAAATCTTGTTTGTGGCCTTTTTTGTTATTTATTTCGCTGATATTGATTTTGTTTAAATATATTATTTTTTTATGGGTTGGTAGCTTTGATTATATAATGTCTAGATGGAGCGTCGCCCTACAATCATAACAAAGAAAACGAGTCAACAATTTCAAGTATGTGTGCGTGCAGGCGTCGTTTTACACTGTGCATCTACGTCTCTGTGTGCGTAAATAATGATTATATAAGCAATTATGTATATAATTATACATAAATTAATATTATTATACATATATTAATCATTTATTATTATTATTACGCATTTGGGCTTTGATTATATAAGCACTTGTCAGCCAATAGTTGGCTGACACTTTTTGACACGTTTGCGTGCACTTGTCGCTCCATCTAGACATTACATATAATCAAATGTTGGTAGCTAAATTATGTAAGTATTAAAATGGTAATGCTAGCAGCTTCATCTGGCTGTCCTGAATTTTGTTTATTGCAAATAATTCTGAAAAACCGAATGCAAAGCAGAAATTAAAGCCTGTAATTTAAAAAAAGAACATATCTGGCTCTTGGACCCCCGTCAGGAATGAAGTTCCTCACGCATACATTTTACGCACACATATACACTAAAATAAGAAAGAAAGAGTACACGGTGTGCGTATATGTCTGCTCATAGAAAGATACAATGAGAGAAAAAATTACCGAAGAAATAAAAACTAATGTATTTATTTTTTCAAATTGTAGATTTCATTTTTCGAGCCGTTTGGGGTTGAAACCCTCGAGTCGTGGGGTCCGAGTGCTCATTTACTTTGCAAAGAAATTTCCAAAAGGTTGGTTGACACTTTCTGTGATCCAAGAGTTGGTTTTTACCTCGGCCAGAGCCTTGCCATCCAACGTGGCAACGCCACTAGTCTCTTGGTCATATTGCAGTAGTTTAATTTGTACTAGTGTATACTGCCACTAAGTTGGCAAGATTAATCCGTTCACAAGGCACCTGCCAGAACAACTGTTTGCTATCCAGCCAGAGTGTCAGACTGCGCCATAATAACCACGTACGTGACATTTGTGTTGTTTGTTATTTTATTGCTACTTAAACGTTTATTACGGCCAGAGGTGAGGTTTTATCATGAAATAACTTTTATTAGTAAAACCTGAATAAATTGTAAATTAGTCCCGTCATATTTTTGTTTTATTTGTCATATTAATTTAAAAAAAGGTAAATTTTCGTAACATTTGCAAGGAAATCTTTTGAACTCGGTTTATTTTTTATTACCTTATTTGCGTGATTGCAACATTGTATGATTTTGCTGACTTTGTAATTTTCCTTCCTTTTATGCACTTTAGAATAAACTATTTCACTGACACTGTATTTTTATGCTGCATAATATTACGAAATAATGTTTAAGTAATAAAGTAACCAAATATGTTAGTATTATTGTTCAAAATCATGCACAGCAATTAAGTTTTCTTTTTTTATTATAAGTAGTAAGTGTGTTTAAAGAATAATTTAAATTATATTTGCATATTGATAACCCTTACATATAAATGATTAAATTTGCCTTTATAGACTATTTTTGTTTAATCAAACTTGTTTTACCAACATCAACAAGTAACTTGGATTTTGTTTCAAATTCACAATTTCATAAATTCTCTTTTTAGCATGAAAGTACCTAATGTTCTGACCTACTTCATAGGTAACCTAAATTAATAATTACGTTGAAAAACAAAAATAATCATTATGCCTTTTTATAACACTACTACAAAAATGAAACAACCATTCAAGAAAAGTGTAAAACGAAAACAACTTTACAAAAACACACATTTTAAACAAATTCGTTATTCAAATTACGTCCGCTTGTCCTGGAAACGCCAACAAAAGTTGACTCGTGGAAAACATTAAAATATTCACTTTGTTTAAAAAAAAATCACGTGTCTCTTTATGCGGGACGGCCGTAACCGTGTCTTTGTGGAGCTTTGTGCACGGATTTAACCCCCAACTGCTCATTTTAAACAAGCACGCAAATGTTGAAGATTTGTTTGGTTTTGTTGACTTAAAAATATAGGAGGTGGGGAACAAGGATGGAAGGGGAAGGAGCGTCTTAAGTACGTGTAGAAAATTTGCTTAAGGGACTGGAAGAGCCCAACTTGAAGAGGCCTTTTGGTACCTGGACGCACTAAACTGTCTTATAATGTGTTAAGAGGAGGATAGAGGGATACTTCAATCAAAGAGGGACTCTGTTGTAATCACTCTATTATAGAATAGTACGTCAACCTCTGACGGCTGTAAGCTAAACAGTGCCTTGTCATAAATACGAAAAGGTTCTAGAACGAATCCAGATTGTTTAGACGAAACATAGTCAATGGTTTCCACCAGCATGCCATCCATATGCATGCAATCTTTACAATACCTTAACTGCTCTCAGTCAGCCGTGTTACCTACACGGCTGAGAGCTACAAGAATATTACTAAAAGTCAAAGTCATAGTCAAAGCATTTATTTCAATTAAACCATTTACAGGCACTTTTGAATTGTCAAGAAGTCGGTCAGTTAGTCAGAGAGTTGAAGCTAGTTGTTCGTTCCAAAACGTAGATAGGTCTCTATGGAGAAGAACGAGCAAGAAACTCTACTGACACTTTTTTAAATCAAGCTTTTTACAAAGTACTGGTTACATGATTCTTGTTTCTTCTATATGTGATAATCTAGCAATACAAAACATAAAAAAGAAGCAAGATAAAGTCCATGGCAGACAAGAGCTGACCACTCTTTACTGACAGCGCCCGGTCACAAACATGACTACTGAATATTCATGTTTATAAATAATGATTATGTATTAGCTGGTATTTGAAAAATATATTATTAACTAGCTGATGCCTGCGACTCCGCGTGATTGTCGGCTGTTAGCGGGGTTTGTTTTTTTTTGCACAGAAGCCTAATTTTTTTTCTAACATCAGCTATCTGCCAGGAAAAGTCCAGCCAAAATCAAATCGGTCCAGCGGTTTCTGAGATTAGCCGGAGCAAATTTTTTTTTATATCCTTTCGAAAATAAGTATTTAATAAAAAGCTGTTATTTTGTTATTACAAACAGAAACTTCAATTTTATTTATTTATTGTATAGATATAGATTTGTAAGTAGTCCGGTACTGAAAGTCAGTTCCTTAGATAAACCATTGATAGCGTGTTCACAAATCGGATATTGATCCAGAAAAGCCCTATCGAAAAGATTAAACATGAGATTAGGCATTAGTCAGTCATGCACTATATAAATCACTTTCATTCCCAAATTATAAGAACAGAATCTAACAGATATTTTAGACATCATCCTAACGCTTTCGGATTTCCGAAGAAAGACGAAGATTGCCGAGGCTCATAAATTAAATCCCAGTACCTACCCATTATGGCTGCCTGTAAGTTTCTGAATTATGACGCCATTTTACTTCCCCCGCCTGTCTAAACATGTTCGCTTTTAAACACCTAAGGCTTATTTGCACCAAAACTTGACTTTAACACCTTGAAAAGAACTTTATGTTGGTGCTGATTACATTTATAGTAGTTAAAATAATATTAATTATCGAATATCGACTGAATTATGTATAAAGAGACTCGCCGACGTATGTACCAGGCTCACTCAACTGATATAGCCGTAGTGATTGGTCAGACATAGGAGAAGTGGGCAGGCCGTATAAGTCTTAGAACCGCTGGCAAACTCAAAAACTCAAAACCATTTATTTCAAATAAATCATTTACAGGTACTATTGAAATACTAAGGATCAGACAGTCAAAAAGTTTGAACTAGTTGCTCGTTTCAAACAATAGGTTTCTATGGAGAAGAACGAGGATAGGAAGAAACTCCATGAACACTCTATAAAAATCAATAATATGTTACCAGTTTAGGTTACATCATTCATGTTATCAACCTCTTTTAACATGCACGACTTCTAACATTGTTTTTACTTTGTAAATAAAAAAAAATATCCTCTTTAAAATTAATTTATTAACCATGGATAGAATAGTTTTATTTGAACTTTTAAACAAAGCTGAGCTAAAATATGAATTATAAATAATTCAATTTTTTTTAAATTAATAAATATATTAAAATAAAAATATTGATATATTATTAGTTTAATTATTTTATATTTGTAATTTAATTAATGGCGCCCAACGTGGGGCGCCAATAATAAAAAATAAATATTATTAAAAAAATTATAAGTACAAAGTCAGAACGATGTTAAAAGTCGTGTATGTTAAAAGAAGTCTAGAGAAAACTATAACCATAATAAACAATCTATACTTACTTATAATTTTCCATATTAATATTATAACTGCGAAAGTAACTCTGTCTGTTACGCTTTCACGATAAAACGGCAGAACCGATTTTGATAAAATTTGTTATAAAAATAGCTTAAAACTAAGGCAGACATAGGCTATTTTTTAATTCCCAATCTACATCCGCGATAACCGACATTTACGCAGACGAAGCCGCGGGCAAAAGCTAGTTCAAAATAAAATTTCAATATACCGAGGCCTGCTAAGTGATGACCAGTCGCAAACGATGGCGTCCTTCCACGAACATAATGTATAGATGCAGATAACAGATGGGAAAGATTGTGCTGGCGTGTAAGCCTATCCCAGGGCCTCTAGTCTACAAAGTCAAAGTCAAAGCATTTATTACAAATAGTGTCCGAATGGTCTATCATTGATTTCATAATTGTTGATTTTGACAAGTTTGGTAATCTACTAATATAATGGCGTCAGCATGACTTTCCAATGGTCAACCACTGACACGCCACTGACAGAAATGATATAGAATGGTAATCTTGTACAAAATGACAACTGAATGACGACTGACTTAGGCGGTAATTTGCTAAAATTTTGACAGTTCCTTTGATCAGTGACCTACCATTAGAACGTCATTGTGCAGTCTTCGTCATTCGACCATTATGAATTTAGCAGATTACGAAGTTTTAGCAAAATGACAATGGGATCGTGTTGGAATGACGAAATTATAAAAATAGCAGACTTGGCCCCCTGGTCGTAGAAGTATGGGGCATATAGCGAAAGGCCCAGGACAGAGCCAAATGGTGTGAAACGCAGGATGCCTACTGCGAGCAATAAAGTGACAAAAGGCTGAGAAGGAAGAGGAATATTCATTTCTAAGACCCACTTGCTTTAAATACTGTGAGGACTGGGAGAGGTTACCTACCTATCAACTAATTTATTATGCTATTAAACTTCCGAATAACTTAGTATATTGGTAATTCTTATTTATATTCTTAAATACATTTTATCCTTAGATTATTGCCGACGTACTTATCAAATGAGGCAACCAATACGTCAAATATCTAGCGAAAATCCGCTAGGTATTCGAACCTGTTTCTTAACAACCCATGTGTCAGGTGGAGGTACAGAATATTTTTCATGCACAATTTTTCACGCACACTAGACCGGAAGCACCTGGGTGGATAGCTTCCTTGCAATTTGTTTTACACACACTACAATATTGAGTTGCCTCATTCCCGGAGCTATTAGTAGGTAGTGCGGTATCTAGTCGGAGCGACCTATCAATTATCTAAGCTGTACGCTCGACCCGTAAGTCCACACGTCGGACGTCAAGTTCGCTTATTCAAAAAAAGTGTTCATCTCATAACCATAAGTAAAATAAGGTTGTAATAATTCGTTTTTGACACGAGAGTAAATTACAAAAAGACATACAATATGGGTCAGCATTAGAAATTAACTCGGAGTTAAAATATAACCCAGCCTAGCGCAAGTGGGCCTGAGAGATAACTCATTAATGAAACGAAAATCATGAGACGAATTTAAAACAAAGTTCCATTCATTAACAACTTAATACAGAATTGTTTAACAATGATGAAACAAATAATGAAATTATTATAACTTCAATAGGTATTCGAAGCGAGTGAACGAAGAACGAGTACATTTAAAGTCATGAAATTAAATATTTTTAGTCTGACCTTTTAAACTTTTTTGATTTTCGTAGTAATTTCTTCTAAATCTGCTTTACAAATTGTCCGATCTATTATTAATAATAGAAGATTTCGTTTTTATCTGTGGGCCAAATAGTTTATAAAAAGAACAAAATAATAATTAGATTGCAATTTTATTCATCAGGTAATTGGCGCCATCTAGTAAGTCGTGGTGTTACTGTATAACAGTAAAAAAAAAATACTTATACAGGATTAAATTGATTTCATTAGCAAAATTTTAAGGAGTTACTCAGACCACGAACCTGAACAACTTTCATTATGGAGCCAACTCAAACAGCGCGAAAAAAAAACAGCTGTTCCAAACAGAAGTGCCAAAACGTCGGCCAAAAAGTATGGAACAACTGTTTTTTTTTCGCGCTGGTTGAGTTGGCTCCATAATGAAAGTTGTGTAGGTTCGTAATCTGTGTCACTCTTTAAAATTTTGCTAATGATTTCAATTTCATCCTGTATATTACATCCATCGTCATGTCTACATCTCGTTGCTGTGTTCCAATTAGAAGAGAATAAGTAAATAGATTTATTTTTGAATATTGGAACAAACCCGCCACACATTTCCAAATCACTGCACAACTGCACCTGAAACCCCCATCAACCGTGGAAAAAAAAACTTTGTAACCTAAATAAAATGATAACCCTTCGTTTGGCTTTGCCGTATACGGGTAATAATTTTAACATTAAACGTAATGTTTTAAGTTATATTTTGTTAGAGATCCTAAAATAAATGGCTCCGAGAAAATGGCATTATTATCCCTATTAAGTGACGTCAAGGAAATTAGGAACTCACACAATCATCATCATCATCATCATCATTTCAGCCGAAAGACGTCCACTGCTGGACATAGGCCTCCCCCAAGGGGGGGTTTTGCCATAATCGCCACGCTTGGCAGGCGGGTTGGCGATCACAGTATGGTTGTTACAAATGCACAGAGATCGCTGCTGCCCATTCTCTGGTCACACAATAATGTCATCCAAAAACCACAGCTTTACAACAGATCACAAGTACAATCGCACATAGAAAAAGAAGTCGTGAGACAGCGTGGTCGGGCAATGTATGTGTTCGTGTGTAGGTACCTACATTTAGTACACCCTTGCCTATGTATTCCAATCGTTACATACATACATACCCCACACAGATTCATACTTGTAATCTACTACATTTTTTCTGCCGGGTAAATACACCAATAAACGGCGACACGTCCTCAAGACACCGGACATGAGCGTGGAAAAAGGAAGCCTCTCCACGAAGCACCAGGAAATGAACCGACTTCGCAGTTAATTGAAAACGCCTGTTACTTGGAAGAATGCCAATATGTTGCGGTAGCTAGGTATGTTCGGATCGAGAGGCTGTTTACTAGGCTTTCTACCTTAAGGATAAATTGATTATCGGTTCCGTGGCATTTAAATTGATAGTGGTTTTCTTATTTTGCCGTATGGAAATGAAACATGAATGAAATAAACAGCGCGGAAAGATAACCGTGGAGGGAGAGTACCATAAAGGTAAGTTTAACTCACATGAAAAATGTAGCCAACGAAATTCAAATACATATTCTTATAAATGTATTTTGTAAATGTGAGTGCCATGGAGCCAGTTATTAAGTGAATTATTATGTGTTTGATATAAATGAGCATGGCGGTTTAGAGCATTGTCATGCTCACTCAAATATCTTGCTGATGGTGGCGCGTGTGTTGGATCATTCAGCTCCCTCCAAAATGATTGAGATGAATGGTGCTGATCCAAGCATCATGTTCGTGAACGCGCGCTTTCAGTAGAGATTAGTAAACTCTTAACTGCCATGGTTTTTATCTTGATCCTTTTTTAGGGTTCCGTACAAAAAAAAAACGGAATCCTTATAGGATCACTCATGCGACTGTCTGTCTGTCCGTCTGTCTGTCACAGCCAGTTTGCTCCAAATGTACTGGACCAAATCAGGTGAAATTTGGTGATATGGTGCAAATTTATGACCTAAACACAGATGTGCGAAGTAAATAAATATTTTTATTTTAATATTTTTCGGGGGCATATTATTGTAAAATAAATAGTTTTGATTTTATTCATGAAAGAAGACGAAAATTTACCCCTCATCTCCGAAACAACTGAGCCTAATATTAAAAAGCAAATACGAAGTATAGTTGTAGATTACAGGAAAACCTATAACAATTCTATCAATTGGCATTGTACGGAACCCTCTCCACGCGAGTTCAACTCGCACTTGGCCGGTTTTTTTATGTTTTATATTTGCTATACTCCATTTGCAATAGCATTAGACAGAAGTTAAAATAGGTTCTTTTTAATGCACACTTTGTAACAAAACTACATTAAACATGCAAAAGTTACGATAGGCACCGAATTTATTATAACCTATTTATACAGTAGCTGTCACGCGTATTTGTAACTATTCTAATAATTTATCTTCTAAAATTATGTGGCTTTCATTTAGTTGTATATTCAATTCCCATTTAAAATTACAGTGTCAATGCTAAAAACCTAACAGAAGCAGGAATGAACAATACCCGGAACGTTGTTCGTTTCACTGTAATTCTACCAAATTTTAAATGTTACCTAATCTTTAAAAAACTTTTATTCTATTTATAATATTATACGCCCATATTTTTAGATCTATTTATCAAAATTTAATTAAAATTGTTTTAACTTATCTTTAAAATAAAATGTTTTGCATTCCTGCTCATATATGAGCCTCTTTTTTCTAATGCTATTCTAAATGGAGTATAGATTACCTTCATTGTTTTCACATATAGAAGCAACAAGAATAATGTAACCAGTATTATGTAAAAACTTAATTTAAAAGAGTGTCCGTGGAGTTTCTTGCTCGTTCTTTCCATAAACACCTACCTACGTTTCGGAACGAGCAACTATCTTCAACTTTCTGCCTAACTGACCGACTTCTTGACAATTCAAATATTAATTTTGGATAAGGATATTTAAATTTTGCGGTCCACCGTCCACCCGTTTTCACATTGAGGGTTCAGGCCACAATAATATCTACCCACTAAAGTAGTAATGTAAACCTCGACAATCGATATTAATAAATTGGTTGGAACGTTTTAAATTGACACAGTAATTAGTAAATTACAATCAAGTAGTCAGCAATCATCATTATCGATAGCCTTCACATTTTGACCGTTAATTTATCAGGTTCGCTTTTCAGAGCTATTTTAAAATTATAACATTGACGAATGGTAAGTAGTCAATTAATTAATTAACTTGACGTGACGTATACTATAGTTCACTAATTAACATGCTTTATTATCTAAAGCGTTACCCTGCCCTATTGGTCTAATGGTAGCAAGCGCGACAACGTTAGGTTCTGGTTTCAATTCTCAAGTCAGGTAAAGTATTAGGCTAAGAAGTCACGAAGCGGTTTTCACCCGCGCCCGCCGCTGTTGAGGAACAGTTCAAATTCACGAGACCGGAGTTTTGTACGGTTACGCAGCCGTCGCGGTTGCGATTATCGCCCGCAAAGTTGGCGGTCGATTATTGCAAGACGGACGGTTAACGAACGTTGCGCGTAGGCGCAACCCGCCGAAGCTGCGGGTGACCGCGGCCCGTGCGATTCTACTAGTTGCCCGCCAGAGCAGCGGAAGCCGCAAACAACTGTGCACACCACCGAGTGCCAAAAAAAAAAAAAATAAATAAATAAATAAATAAATATAAATAAATAAAAATAAATAAATAAGTGTAAAATAAAAATAAATAAATAAGTGTAAATGTAAAAAAATAAAGCACATTTCACGAAATGTGCTTTATTTTTTTACATTGATATCTGCATTATACAGAAGCTGCTGGCCCACAACCGCAACGGACGTGGGTGAAAACCGCTTCGTGAGTTCTTAGCCTTATTGGGTTTTCGATAAGGAATTTCTCTGTAGCAAGACAAGACTTTCACACACAGACACCAGACAGACTGACGGAATGTGTGGTTAGGTGTGGGTGATATTCGCATCAAGAATCGTTAAGGACAGTGCAGGTGCCACCTATCGCGGATTGAAGTTTGAAACAATATGGCGGATTTGCAAGACCTCGTGTTTTGTCGCCCCGCGCTAATCGTTTTGGACAAGTAACAGTATGTACCAATTGGTGAAATTGTGAGTGTGGATGAAGGCTGATCCAGAACGAATTATAAGGTACCTACTATAGATATAAGAAAGAAGGAGATATGCCCTAGCAGTCGAAAATATATCAAAACCCAATGTCGCCGGTCCAGCCCTTCCACTCGCCAACTACTACATAATATGCAGTTCACTAAAAGCAATAACAAGCACACAAAAATAGCACTTCATAAATCGGTACCTACTACACAATCAATTATACACCTTTTTACATCAGGAACAGCGTTCATTTACCATGCACCGTGTAAAACACACACAAAAACATCGTTGTGCTGTACAAAAGCCATTTATCCTACTAATATTAAATATGTGAAAGTTTGTGAAGATGTTTGGATGTTTGTTACTCAATCACGCGCAAACCATTGAACAGATTTGCATGAAAATTGGCACATAGATAGACCATTTCCTGGATTAACATATAGAATATTTTTTATCCCGGTAATATATTCCCTTGGGATAATTGTTCTTTTAAAGCGGGCGAAGCCGCGGGCAGAAGCTAGTTTTACATAATTATATGCTAGGGATTGAGTAAACCAGAAAATTATCGATTATAAACGATATCGTTTATAATCCTGTGAATGTGAATAAACTTTTAGCGTACTTACGCTAAAAGATATTATAGTACCAACCATTTTTTTTTTTTTTTTTTGGTACGGGGTGTAAAATCCTCATGGATGTCCTCCGCCCAGGGGCGGGCGGAGGGGTCTGTCAGACTCTTACTGACTAAAAACCACCCCGGTGTTCCATCTCACACTACGTCGGGGGTCGCGGGAACTGGAGATACTTCCGCAACCCCCGGCTGGTGCCGGCCCGCTGCAGCGGGCCACTTCTCGGGTCAGGGGGGGAAGTGAGGTGTTAGACTCCCCCCCGGACATCTTAGAGGGGCGCGCGTGGAATACTACGCGCCGCCACCTCATTATAGTACCAACCAAGACTAACCAAGTGGTTAGTCTCCATTCAGATTGCTTTGCTAACGTAAATAACCTTCGGTCGAGCTGGTATCTATCAATATATAAAAGTATTGGCGTGGATAGTCAACTTTATTGCTTTCTTGTTTTGGTCGTTAAAATCTCATCTGTTGCAATCTTCACAGCACGTTTTATATTAATACACACTACCGCCACTTTTGTTTACTCCGCAAAAGAAAGAAAGTGTAGGCGTTGCAGTAAAAAGTTATTTTATCAAACGCAACCAACGCAAACGGAGACAAATATTGTGAAGTATTTAGAGTAACCCGTTCGTTCTATTTGTGGTTGTTGTAGAGACAGCAGGCTAAGGGATAATGTGGGAAGCAACGGTTTAAAAAAACTTTCCAGACAGAACGCTACTTACAAAAGTACTTAGTCCTGTAATATATTGGTCAATAACTAAACACAAAAAGTCAGATATCACACTGAACTTGAATGGTGTCTTTTATCTTTGGATCCAAACTTATAAAATTTACCTTTTTAAATTAAAACTAGCGACGCGACCCGGCTTCGCATGGGCCTATAGCCTTCCTCGAAAAATGGACTATCCAACACAATAAGATTTTTTCAATTCGAACCCGTAGATCTTAAAATCAGCGCGTTCAACAAAACAAACAAACTCTTCAGCTTTATAATATGAAAAACAATAATAAATAATAAACTCAAACTCAAAATCATTTATTTCAAATAAACAATTTACAAGTAGGTACTTTTGAATTGTCAGAGTCAGTCAGTCAGAAAGTTGAGCTAGTTGCTCGTTCCAAACAGTAGGTTTCTATGGATAGAAGCGATGAAGAAACTCCATGAACACTCTTTTAAAATCAATAATAAATGTTACAAATTTCGGTTACATCATTCATATTGAATCTAGGGGTACAATATGAGAACAATGTAACAAGTCGTGTACGTTAAAAGAGAAAATGAAGAAATAAAAAATAATCATATCAAACAATTCAACAAATTTAGAAATTTAATAACAATATTAAGTAATTGTGTAATAAGTATAAGTATAGATAGACTAAGTTTAGCATCATCATCATTGTATTCATCACATTATCACCATCACATCATTCACCACCATCACTTCATCATCAAAACTTTATCGTCATCAACGTCATAATCATTTCATCATCATCACATCATTATCATCACTCCATTATCATCATTTCAACCGAAAGACGTCCACTGATGGACATAGGCTTCCCCCAATGGGGGGGGGGGGGGTTGCCATAATCGCCACGCTTTGCAAGCGGGTTGGCGATCGCAGTATGGTTGTTACAAAGTCACAGAGAACGCTGCTGCCCATTCTCTGGTAAGTACCTTAGTCGCCTCTTACGACACCCACGGGAAGATATGGGATGGTGCTATTCTTTACGTCCGGCACCATACGGACAAATTCATAATAATCACTTAATCACCATCATCATAATCATTATTACTTCATAATCATCATCGCTTTATCATCATCATCGTCGTAACTCTAAACTCTATTGTAGCAAAGTTTCCCTAAATACTATTATTCTGTGAAGAGATTTTCGTAGAAGGCGACTAAGGGAAAAATCCGTAAGTTAGGCAGCAGTGGCTTCCGTGTACTTGACAACTTCACTGCGATCCCCCCCCCTTTTATGGGGGAGGCCTGTGTTCACAGTAGACGACTTTCGGCTGATAATAATGATGAATGATGAAGTGAGTTTGGTAGATGACACGATGACACCACCTACCAATTGGCATTATTTTGAAAATCCCCCATAGATTTTGTATGACGATTTGTGTTTATGACGTCACTTATTTACCAACTTAATTGACTAACTCATTCGTACATTCACTCACTCTGATTTATTGATTGCAAAGCAATATAATTTTACAGTCAATTAAAAGTTAATCGGGTTTTCAGGGCTAAAATAAAATGGTTTTATAGAGATCTGTTTTGGAATAATTGGTTAATTTACCGAATTGTTGTATACTCGTATTTTCAACCGACTTCAAAAAGAAGGAGGTTCTCAATTTTATTCGTCTGTATGTAATTTTTTGTTGTTTGTATATTTGTTACGCGATTTCTCCGGCAAATGCAAAGCGAATTTGAAATTTCTTCTTCTGAAATTTTTGATGGATAGGGTAAGCCTTAAGGGTGGTCCCATATAAATTTTATCCAAATTGATTCAGCACTTTTTGATAAAATCGACAGAAAGCAAAAAAAAATTACATGGATGATGTTGTAATGTTCTCCAACCTTGTATTTTCTTCAATCTCTGTTTTGACTTTGTTGCCGTTTCTTAATGGATTTGGATGAGTTTAGTTTCAAAAGTCGGTGGCGTGGCAATACAAAACATCAAACAGAACAAAGCCACCGACTTCCGAAACGTCATGTGTACGAGTATTATGTGCTAAAGTTATTTATCACTTTTTAGATTTTGAAGGCGGTTGTCTTTTTTTGAATCGGCTTACTTACTTAGGTGTGTGAGAATTGTTTGTAGGTAAAGGTAGCACATAAATCCTTTGTGTAGGCTAAGTGTTTTTCCTGTAAAGAAGGGAAAATTACAGTTTATTAGGATTATGCAATGGCCTAGAAAGAGCTGTAAGCTAGCAATATTGTTATCACTGCAATATTTTTCATATTAAAAAAATACTATCTAAACAACGAGTAGACCTACCGTTTGTGCTTTGTCTGCAATTAAATAGACATATTACGATCTATCTAGTGGATCATTGGTCCACCAACTTCAGATGATACGAGACGAATGAAAGACGATCGAACCGTCCACTGACAGAGGGTGACAGTGTCGTCACTAATTATTATGGTAAAAGAACAACTAAGTATTATTTTGGTACTTGAATTGTTTAACAAAATAGATTTATTAAGAGAAAATGTAAAAATTAGTAAGGGATCAAATTAAAACATTATACAGGATTGCAAACAGAATTAAATACAGTGTATTTAAACCATAACAATCTACTATTGTAAGTAATAGGTATGTCCATAAGGTGGTTCATTGTTATTGTAAAACAGCGTCTCTCGCTATCAAACGTACAAGTTTGGCGAGTTTAGAATTAAGTAACACCTCTGTATTAATATTTCATTACGCAAAAAAGCTTAAAGAAATTAAGAGTACACAATTCTCTTTAAAATGTCTCTCTCTCTGCCCGGCTGACGATTTGATCGTCTGTTAAGCCCATCACAGACGTAGCTGTAATATATATTAATATACGTCAGACGTAGCTATAATCAAGGCATATTACGATCAGCTATAATATATATTTTTACTCCGTCAACAAAATATGTGGACAGATATAGCAAGGCACATTAATATAAATTTCAAAAATGTGAAACAAACAACGATCGCAGACGTAATAAGGGCGAAAATATATTATTATATTATAGCTACCGTGTGTGGTGTGGTGGCTAGCTATAATATATATTATAGCTACGTATGTGACGGGCTTTAGCGTTTATAAGCCCCAGAAAAAAAAACATTGCAATAACAAACAATCAAACTCCAACTTAATTACCTTCCAATTAGGGCAAACGCCCCAATGATTGGCACCAAATACTTAATTAAATAACCTTTATTATTAAACCACTTAATCACATGAAACGAGCCGTCGATGTAGCAGAAACAATCGTGGCTAGTATCAACGTCACGTTCGAATGAAAAATACGAGAGAACCCGACCTTTATTGGGGCCGCTACCCGACTTACCCGAGCGAGCGATTGAAGCATTACCAATGACGTGAATTGGTATTTCTACCCGAATGGAGAAGATTTGAGTGGATACTGTTTTGGATGCAGATGAGTAGATTTATCACGATTGTTTCAGTGATTCAGATCTGATTGGGGTGAAATAACATTTGGTGGCAGATAGAAGTATTTTTTAACCACTGCGTAATTTATCAAAATGTTGCGTACAGCTTAAGCAATGTCGTCGGAACGTTCAATGCAAGTTTGATTTTTAAAATAGAAAGACGGTCACAACATCTTGACGACGTTAACGACTCTATTCTTCAGGTGCTAAATTAGTTTATGGTAAACATGTCTAATTCGTGTAATAAGGGCAAACCCATTTATGCTGTAGATAGGTCGCTTAGAACTCACACCTAATTCGCAATAGTGTTGGTCTATTACGTACAAATGCGACACCTGGATATACTAAAAAGGTGTCTTGTTATCCTACTATCCTGCTACTTTTACAAACTTGAAAGTTTGTGAGGATGAATAGAATAGTTAGAATAGTTTATTTGTTTAAGGATGAACAGAAGGATGGATGGATAGGTAAATGGATAGATTATTGGATACTGCTCACTCTGTAAAAAGCTAAATGGGATTGGCTTAAATTTGACATATATGGATTAGAGGGGTACACTACATAAATACGAAAAACTTTATTCCGAAAGTCAGAAATACGAATTTCAAAATACCGATTTTCATAATTCCAAATAGTTCAAAATTCCTAATATGGCAACTCCGATTTATCATTCATCCTATTTTTATAATACTAAAATTTCAAAATTCCGAACGTTTCTAATTACTATTCTCAAAATACCGAGTTTCAAAAGATCGAATAACAGAAAGTCCGACATAATGAAAATTCCGAACATCAAAAATACGAATTCCGATTATTAAAATTCCGATTATCTTTATCGTTATCAAATTCCGATTATTAAAATTCCGATTATCGTTATCGTGCAATCGTTTATCGTGCAAGCAAGCATGCAGCATGCAAGCAAGCATGCAGCGTGCAAGCAAGCATGCAGCATGCAAGCAAGCATGCAGCGTGCAAGCAAGCATGCAGCATGCAAGCAAGCAAGCATGCATCATGCAAGCGAGCATGCAAGCGAACATGCAACATGCAGCAGGCATGGTTTCTGTCACGGCTACGGCGTTGCGGGGCTCCGGCGGTACCACGCGAGCTTATCGTCACAGATGGTATTCACGCTCACCACCGCAGCTTCGGCTTACAGGCCGGCTTCGCCGGCCAGCCTCAGCCGTGGCGGCGGGCGTTAAAACCACCTGCTCCTCAGCTCGCTGGCCGCCTCGCGCCTACGCGAATTTAAATTACACTCTAGGTGTAGGGCAGACAAGACTACGTGGAGTCGGTTTCACAGCAATTCGTTTCTGTCATTAACTTTTGTAGCACAACATATTGACTTTTTAAGATTATTTTTGTTATTATCTTTCTTTTTATACCTATATATTTTTGTTGAAATTAATTTCATAGAATAATACACCGAATAAACAATATTTGTTAAAAAGTAATTCTACTGTTTGATAAGTTTGTTAAATAAAAAAATGTGATTAAAAATTCTTTGAATTGTGTTTCTGTGAAATATGTTTCATTCAAGTAAATAGTCTTTGAAACAATAATAGTCGAAATAAAAATACAAGAACCAAATATTATATGAAACATTTTCTGGGAAACGAAATTCTATGAAATTTCTGTCTGCGAAACAAGCTACGCATATATATTCAAAATGGTGTCCCCATTTTGAATATATATGCGTAGCTGAATTGAATCAGAATCCTAATTTTAACAGTTTATTCGAAATATTGAAATTCGGAATTTCGTTTTTCGGACCGAGAACTCATCGAGCATTTGATTCTTCGAACATATGAAAATCGGAAAACAAACAAATCGGATTTACGATATTCGGTAAAATAACTTTCGTGATTTTAAATAATAGAGATTATAATTTTTAGGTATTATGAAATTCGGACTTTTGAAAATCGGAATATCGAAATTCGGAATAAAATATTTCGGAATATTTGGGTGTTCCCGGATTAGAGCAAGAATAAAAAAAAATTGTAGGTACATTTAACAGAGATAAAAAAATAATTCTATGCGTTATCGCCTTACACTTACATTATTGACTCATAACATATCCTTAACCTTTAAGTACCGACGTGTGCCAGGTCTGGCAGACACTTCGAGAAGTCGATATGTGAAGTTACCTATGTTGCCGTAGTAGTATCCCCCCGTGCTTCTCTCTACCCTTCGGGCAGTCGGCAGGCAGCGTTCATGAAGAGTGGCAGTGTCAGCGCTTGCAATTTCAGGGCCTCAAGTCTGCTATTACAATAGTGTCAGAATGGTCTATCATTGATTTCATACTTGTTGATTTTGACAAGTTTGGTAATCTACTAATATAATGGCGTCATTATGAAAATCAATGATAGACCATTCTGACACTATTGTAATAGCAGACTTGAGGCCCTGTAAGTTTTGATTATTATAAGACAGCGAGTGGTCTATCAGACCACTCGTCGGTTCTTATGTAACTTTTTTTTTAAACGACTTGTTTCAGATAATATTGTTTTCTCTTTCATTTTCAGTCAATTATAACAATGGATCAGCCATGTTCTTTAGGCATAAAACAGGCATCCCCAAATGAAAATAACAGTATTCCTGACACTAGTAAGATATATAAAACACGGCCTCGAAATGAAGGGAGGAAAGGGAAGAAAATGGAGGAAATCTATCCAGAAAACTTGGTTAATTTTTTCCTTCAAAACTAAAGCGCAAGACTGCTTACAAATGTGATACTTGCAAGATACATGTGTGTCATCAATACAGTAAACCTGTATACAAAAACTGTTGGTAAAAATGTATAGTTCCTACATTTTGATGCCTTGTGATTTTTGACAAGGCTGTTGTTTATTTATGTTTTTTGTATTTTCATAGAAAATTAAATAGTTACTTATCTCTAAGAATAATTTATTGTTGAGAAAAACAAACATTGTTATTAATAGATATTGAATAGTTAAGACATAAGTTACTTTTTTCTTCTAAAGAATACATGTCTGCAATAAAAATGATTATAATTAGTAATAAATGTAAAAAAATATATACAATAACAGTAATATTAACAATACTTAGGAACAATTTTGTTAGGAAAATATAAAGAAACACTTAAGGTTTAGTTACTTAAGCTATGGTGGTCTAGCAGACCTCACGTCGGTACTTTGTTACTAACGCGGCACGTCGGTACTCAAAGGTTAATAACAATTTAAAATGTAAAATAATACAATTCTCAAATGGAAAACAGAAGCCAGCTAAAAGTCATTAATTAAATCCTTTCGCCGCCATCGTTTTCTCCTCATACATGTAACATGAGGATCTGCACGTATATTTGTTCATAGGTACATCATAAGTATCAAAGTAAGTGCTTACTTAGGAAGTTCAACCAATAAACGTGGAACTTTGCTCATATATTTGAACCTCTTGCTGCCGACGATGTTTCCAACATAACTCGAGTCGTGAGAAAAAACTTTTGAGTTTGCGCGTCGTATTTTAGGGTAGGTACGACTAGCGAATGAGGCAGGTTTCACTTGGATTACTTCGGTTTTATTTTTATTTTTAGAAGAAACTTGCATAATCAACTTTGAAAGTAACTGTATTCAGATTTTTTTAAGCATTTAGGATCCAATGTTTTTGGGATTCAACGACAATTATTACCCCGACTGCAAGGAAAGGGTTATGTTTTTCGCGCCGGTAAAATAAAATAAAATATTTTTTCAACACACTTGCTCATAAAATGGCTCTAATTTCACCGCAATTAGGCACATAATGACACCTGTAATCAAACTGTGACTTTTTCATTGCTATTATTCACAAGTGGGTTATAGGGTTTTTTTTATTTTATTGATTGAGTTGCTTTGTTCTTAAAAAAGTTTCGATACAAAAAAGATCGTGTTTAATAGTACTTACAAATAAATGAATGTACCTATTGCTTGCTCATTTCATGCAACTTCGTATTTAAATAGATAATTTCACTTATACGTTTTTAATAAATAAAACTTTCACTTTTGTTTTCTCTGTAATAAAGAAAACTTTGAATTCCCCATTTTGTACGTGGCTACGTAGAACGCTATCCGCGAAAAGATACAAAAGAAACCTCATTCTTTTAGTCTATGGCCGATCGCCATTGTTTGATGCGCGCGGATAGGAAAAATGATTAATTTTTCCCGCCATTGCGAAAAAAAATTCACAACTCGTTTTCACTATTGAAAATGATTTTTTAGAATAATTTTCTTCACAAGTGTGTTGAAAAACGTCGTATGATACACGTGTGTATTGATGATTACCGTCCTCGGCTCTCTTAAGACCCTCACCTAACGGCTCGGGTCTCAATGGCGCCTCAGCGGTAATCACCAACATTACACACTTGTACCATAATGTACTATTATTACCTGATATCTTCCAAACTACTGAACGGATATATTTCGTTAGGGTATCGTTAGATTCGTCTCATTAGTCCAAGTGTTCTTAGATACGTCACGAAAAAAATAAATAAACGTGGCAGCTGGAAAATCCCATTGTTTGTTTAAAAAAAATATTTTTGCCGAAAGCTATAATATGGGTATCAAATTCAAGGGCTTATTACAGTAATAATTCAAAAATAAAAATAAAAATCACGTTATAAAGCTATTTTTTCTTCGAAATCTGCAATGTGGGTATCAAAATAAAGAGCTCATTTTAAGGATTCCAAAAAGGTATTACAATGCCTTAGTAATATAATAATAACACAAAAAAAAAACCAGCCAGGTGCGTGCTGGGCTACGCGCAATGTAGGGTTCCGTCGTTGCTATACCGTGCAGTTCATGTCCGGTGTTCGGGTTCGGGGGTATTTTTAAATTGTCGCGCCATAGCAGAGACCGCCGATGCGATTGTCGCTTTTGACGTCATTGAAAAATAAATTATATTAATAGTACTACATAGGTATTCATAACGGAAAAGTATCAAATAAAAATATAAATTAGAAAAATAAAAACCCCGACTGCGTAAAGAGTGAACTTTAATTAAGTAAAAACTGAAAAGAAATAAACAAGTCCGGTAGTCTACAATTATGTTTAGCAATGTTGAATAACTATACCATTGAAAAATAAATACCGCGTCAATAGCGATTTGATCAGTCGGGACCCATTAAAATCTAGACCGGCTCAAATCTTCCCTATAATGGGTTTTTTTTTCTTGTATTTTTTAAATTTGGGATCCAACGGAAATACATAATAATGTTTTGTGGGATCCAATGCCCAAAATATTAAATTGGGATTCAAAACTGGGATCCAACGAACATAAATGGATTTCTCCTGTGTCGTAGGTGCGTTTACAAACATATATACTCAGACACACAAAAGGTTAGACCCGGAACAACTATCTGTAGGCCTTACAAATATTGGGTTCGTACGAGAATCGAACCCACGACACGCAGCGTAACAATCAATCAGTCAACCAATGCGCCAACCGTGTCGTCAAATAAAGTTATAATAATTATTATAATATATGTTTTAATTCAGACACGGAAATTAATTTAAAATGAATTAAACTTCATCATCATCATGTCAACCTTTAGACGCCCACTGCTGGGCATAGGTCTCCCCCAAAGGGGGGTTCAGCCGTAATCGCCATGCTTGGCCAATGCATGTTGACGATCGCAGTAGGTGTTATGGTACTCAGAAGGACGCTGCTGCCCGTCCTCTGGTCAATAACCCTCTGTCGCCTTCTGCGACATCCACGGGTAGGAAAGGGGTAGAGCTATTCGTGGCCGGCACCACACGGCTGAATTAAACTTAATCTAAAAAAAAAATATTACAAAACGGTAGGTAAGTATTACGTAGGCTGTTGTTTTTTTTATTAAATCGGCTAATAACTCTTGAACTGCTGACGTGGGGGTCGCTCAGGCCCAGCGAAAGAAATAATTTCGAATTACTCCCCTCCCCCCAGAGTGACACATACGGTGCTTCTAGTCGTAGTAGGTTTTCTTTTTTATTATTCTGTATTGTACAGACGACCACACATCAAGCCATACCAAAACTGTCAAATATTCGCAATTAAATATGAACTTTTTTCTTTCTGAAATAAAGTTGAAGATCTATACAAGAAGTTTGACAGATTGTTGTAGCTTGATGTGCTGTCCTCTGTACATAAATAACGAAAAAAATATAATATTCAATAACGGTAAAAAAAGCTAACTAAAGATCCAACTAAAGATTTATTTTCATGACATTCTAGCACAATAAACCTCTTTTCGTCTTCATCATGAGATCACAAAACAGTGTGTAAAAACAATCGTTAAATGGAAACACTAGGTAGCACCCAGTTTTTTGTGAAAGCCCGCAAACCTAAGTACCTTTCTCGGTTAGGGGCCGTGTGACATAACACACAGTCTGGGGGCCAAGTCTGCTATTTTTATAATTTCTTCATTCCAACACGATTCCATAGTCATTATTTTTTTTTTTTTAAAGTTCGTAATCTGCTAAATCTATAAGGGTCGATCATTGGTCGGTCAATGGTCTCATAATAGAATTGTGTTATAATGACATAGTCAACAAATTTGAATATTTATTCATGTCAGATTTCATTTATATATATATTTTTACATATTATTTATAAGTGTTATAAGCAATCTGAAGTAGTAAGAAGTTTGTAAACTAAGTCAGTCATTAATTTGTCATTATGTACGAGATTACCATTCTATATCATTTCTTTCAATGGACTGTCATTAGTTGACCATTGGAAAGTCATAATGACGCCATTATATTAGTAGATTACCAATCTTGTCAAAATCAACAATTATGAAATCAATGACAGACCATTCTGACACTATTGTAATAGCAGACTTGAGGCCCTGCAAACAACGTTCTTTGCGATCCCGGATTTAAAGCTCAAATAATGGTATGAAAATCAGTTGTTTCGGCTACTATGTATTTCAGATGATTCCAGCTTAACTTTCTTGATTTTTCTTTGAGGTAAGCAGTTAATTTCTTTTTTATTGGGACAAGCCCGCCACACCATTCCCAAACCACTGCGACTTTTGAAAGCCAGAAACAACAGTGGCGACCCCTAAAAAAGCGTCGAGGCAATGAAGCTCGACGAGTCCCGGTCAACATTACAACTGTCTTGGATCCCGCAACGAAATTAATCAGAAAAGAACAGCGGAGGAGTAAGAAAAACATATTTTCCACTTCCCTCCAAATCAAGGTTCAATATGTAACCATATTTTGCCTAATTTCGAAGATCTTTTTTTTTTTAAACCAAAAAGTGAAAAACAACTTTAAAACAGAACACACATGACTTTAGTTTCGGAAGTCGGTGGCTTGGCTGTTCTATTTGTTGTTATGTATTGCCACTGACTTCCTAAACTAAAGTCATGAATGTTCTGTTTTAAAGTTATTTTTCACTTTTTGGTTTTTGAAAGCGGTTGTCTTTTTTGAAAAAAAAACTTTTTTATTTTTCGCTTTTTAGTACTTCCTTAGCATTCAAATCCATTAAGAAATGGCAACACAGTCAAAACAGAGATTGAAAGTACAAGGTTGGAGAATAGTACAAAATCTTCCATGTATATTTTTTTGCTTTCTGTGTATGTTTTCAAAAAGTGCTGAATCAATTTCGATAAAATTTATATGGGACCACTCTTGAGGCATACCCTATCCATTAAAAAAAGAATTTTCAAAAACGCTTTACATTAGCCGGAGAAATCGCGTAACAAATGTAGGTGTCTTTTTGAAGGTTGAAAAATACATGGAACGATCGTTCAAGTCAAGAGTTTTTTTAACGACTTTATAAAAAGAAGAGGTTCTCTTTTCGGTCGTATTTTTATGTTTGTTGCCTCAGAACTTCGTCATTAGAAATATTTTTTTCAATATAATCGGTAGGTACAGCAGTTTGGTTAGTTAAATAAAAATAACCGGAAAAAAGTATTTTTTGCATTTCTGTGCCTTGTTAAGGGCGCGTATTCGATTTAGCATAATTTTTGAAGACCTATCCATAGATACCCCACACGTATGGGTTTGATGAAAATAAAAATCCGTATGGTGTCGGACGTAAAGAATAGCACCATCCCATATCTTCCCGTGGGTGTCGTAAAAGGCGACTACGGGACGTACCAGAGAATGGGCAGCAGCGTTCTCTGTGCATTTGTTACAACCATACTGCGATCGCCAACCCGCCTGCCAAGCGTGGTGATTATGGCAAACCCCCCCCATTGGGGGAGGCCTATGTCCAGCAGTGGACGTCTTTCGGCCGAAATGATGATGATGATGATTCGATTTAGCGCAACTCAAAATCACGACTGCTATACAGGGCGTCCCACGAATATGACACATGGAGGGGAAGTACCTTGAATATTGTAGATGGAACATTTTACTGAAAGAAGACTTTATTTGAATTTAAAAACAATTCAAACTGCATTCATAGATATTTAAATTATTACATGGTTGAACCGGGAATCGAACCCGTTACACGAGAAAAATAATCATTCTGTAGCTTTATCATACCGATCGAAAGGGTTCATCAAAAGGATTCTTTTTTGCTAAATAACATAGTGTCAGAAATAAGAGGAAGACTATGAATTTTAACATTTGATGTGAAATTTGTGAGATCCCCAGATCTAACCCTGTTAGATTTTTTTTATGGGGTTATGTAAAAAAACTTGTTTACAAGAACCAGTATGAAAGTGTCCACGAGCTACAAGCAGAACTTATACGTATTATTCTAAATATCCACCACAACAAGATAAAAAAATCGATACGGAGCGAAATAATCAAAAGAGTGCGACTTTGTATTCAACAGAAAGGGACTCATTTTGAGCATTTGATAAATTGATAAATTTTGTATTAAAAATGTTAAAATTCATGGTCTTCCTTTTATTTCTGACACTATGTTATTTTGCAAAAAATAATCCTTATGATGAAGCCTTTCGATCGGTATGATAAAGTTACAGGGTGATTTTTTTTCGTGTAACGAGATTCGATTCCCGGTTTAACCATGTAATTATTTAAATATCTATGAATGCAGTTTACATTGTTTTTTAAATTCAAATAAAGTCTTCATTCAGTAAAATGTTCCATCTACAATATTCAAGGTACTTTCCCTCCATGTGGCATATCCGTGGGACGCCCTGTATATGATTGCTAGAACATCGTAGCAGCATTGACGCATACTAATACAAAAACAATGGTCTGTTTTTGTGTGTGAGCGAGGATGTATGATGAGGACGAATTATTGAAATTGATCGACAAACGATTCCGCGCGAGGTTTTAGTGTTTTTTTTTTTAATTGTCTTAAATAAATGAGTACGTATAACGGACTGTAAAATATTCTGTTTATTAAGCATAACCTTTATTTTCTTAAAAAAACTATATCAGTTGTTTTTATTCAAATACTGGTAAAAAAATGTCACAGTGAACCGATTTTGCATTTTTTTAACATTGTTTTTTAATAACTAATCTATATATCTAAAAGAAAGTCGTGTTTGTTACAACACTTATAACTTGAGAACGGCTGAACCGATTTGGATGAAAATTGGTGGGGAGGTAGCTTAAAACCAGGAGACGGACATAGGATACTTTTTTTTTTTAATATTTTTTTAGGTTTAGGGTAGGTGTAGGGTAGGTGTAGGGTAGGTGTAGGGTAGGTGTAGGGTAGGTGTAGGGTAGGTGTAGGGTAGGTGTAGGGTAGGTGTAGGGTAGGTGTAGGGTAGGTGTAGGGTAGGTGTAGGGTAGGTGTAGGGCAGGTAAGTAGGTAGATAGCGACAGGACAACGTCTGTCGGGTCAGCTAGTAGTAATATTAGGTCCTTACATATGAAATTGCCGATACTTAATACTGGCATTTGAAATCAAATATTTTGTGTTTGAATAGGAATTCCAAATTCAAAATTATTTCAAAATAAAGACCAAAGAATATTGTTCTAAAATTCGTGTTTCATTTGTTTTCACGTCATTTGTTTGGGCTTGAAAATTGCTATAGCAACAACAATGGAGAAATTAAAAATTCGCGGTATCTACGAATATGAGTTCCACCGTGGCACCAGTGCAGCAGAAACGGCTCGAAGGATTAACGACGTGTACGGGCCAAGCACCGCTAACGAACGAACGGTGCGTTTTTAGTTTCAACGTTTCCGTTCTACCTTTTGGAATGGGCACCTAGAATAATTTTTTTTTTTCTCATTTGACGTTGAAAAGTGCCTTATAATGGTCTAATTGAAATAAATGATTTGACTTTGACTTTTGACTTTGGAAATTTTGATATACAAAATGAGCCTCGTGGACGACCGGATACTCAAGTAAATAATGAAGAATTAAAGGCGATAGTGGAAGCGGGTCCATCTCAAAACACTTCTGAATTAGCAGCAGCCTTTGGAGTAAGTGACAAAACAATCATTATCCATTTGCGTCAAATTGGAAAAGTCAAAAAGCTCGAAAAGTGGGTACCGTACGAATTGACTGAAGCACACCAACAAACACGCATCGGTTGCTGCGCTTCTTTGCTCCATCGTCACAATAATGAGGGAATTTTAAATCGTATTGTCACTTGTGATGAGAAGTGGATCGTGTACGATAATCGCAAGCGATCATCACAATGGCTTAACCCTGGAGAACCGGCAAAACCTTGCCCCAAGCGAAAACTGACCAAAAAGAAGATTCTAGTTAGTGTTTGGTGGTCCTGTGCTGGTGTCATCCACTACAACTTCTTGAGATCAGGTCAGACGATTACTGCAGACATGTATTGTCAACAGTTGCAAACAATGATGGAAAAGCTCACCATTAAACAGCCGAGACTGGTCAATTGCTCTAGCCCATTGCTCCTTCAGGATAACGCTCGACCACATACTGCACATCAGACGGTCGCCAAGTTAGAGGAGCTGCGACTGGAAACTCTGCGTCACCCACCATACTCTCCAGATCTTGCCCCAACCGATTTCCACTTATTCCGAAATTTGGACAACTTTTTACAAGGATAAAAATTCAATTCTGATGAGGCAGTTAAAACAGCCTTCAAGCAGTTCATCGATTCTCGCTCCTAGGATTTTTTTACCAAAGGGATCAATGAGCTCCCGATAAAACGGCGGAAGTGTATCGATAACAATGGTGCATACTTCGATTGACTAAATATATAATTTGTTTTAAAAAAAGTTATTTTTAATTTTTTGATACTGAGCGGCAATTTCATATGTAAACACCTAATATATTCGTAACTTTGGCGTTATACTTTAGGACTGTATATCCTGTTGGAAAAACGCATAAAACATGATATTTTGGCATTCAGTAAATGGTTGTATTCGTCCTGAAAGTTAACTCGACGTCTATTTTCGTAAAACGCTATGAAATTAAAAATTATACTTTTACTCTGTAGTTCTTTAAACCAAGACTTAATCTTGTCTAAAGCCGTAATTTTCTTTCAATAATCTGCCCACATCATCACGGTATAGCTCTGGGAAAAACGCGAATACATGAAGCAGGTTTACTACTTTTATGAAATAAAAAGCTAAGTAGACTTGTACGTTAAAATTTAATAGCTATCACAAGATTGCGATGAGTATAAAAACAGAGATATAAAAAACACTAACCTAGACGCACTAACTTAGCGGCAGAGATTTCCAGGCTCCACAGCCTGGCCGGGAAACAGGATAGGTAGACTTGTAAGTAAATCAGCGTGTTACTTAATGGACAGCGAGATCTAGACTGACCCATTTGACAGGTTTCTTTCCAGTCGGCTCTTCCGAAATTACTACTACTACTATTACTACTTTTATTTAATTTTTTCGACTAAATTTTGAAAGTTTTGGACGCAGACTGCGTCCGTTCTGCATCAGTTTTGCGTCCAAAACTCTCAAAGTTTAGTCGAAAAAATTAAATAAAAGTAGTATTCTTTCAAAATTAAAAAAAGGCGTATACTAAAAGATAGATAATAAAATTGTCTTTAAGATTCGTTTCGTTTAATTATACCTGGTAGATTTTGTGTGATTGTCAATGTTTTGTCCGCGTCAGACACAACTTCACGTATTAATTAAGTTATATAATATGAATAAAATTAAAAATATTCACTTACTAAGTGATTAAGAGAATGTTCTAGTATAACATATATTTATTTCAAATCATTTACACTGCACATTTTGACGTGATTGTCAGTTTAAAATCTGTAAAAGGCGTTTAATAGCCCCTTAAGGTAATTTATTACTTGGTAGCCTCAGAGCCGTTGTGTTTCTTTTTTTAAAGTTATTTTTCTATTATAATAATCCATACTTCCATACTAATATTATAAATGCGAAAGTAACTCTGTCTGTTACGCTTTCACGATGAAACGGCTGAACCAATTTCGATAAAATTTTCTATGAATACAGCTTAAACCCTAGGGAAGGACATAGGCTACTTTTTAATCCGCAACTTCATCTGCATCCGCGTTAACCGACATTCAAGCGGACGAAGTCGCGGGCGTAAGCTAGTTAATAATTATTATTAGCTTATTATTAATTATTAGAATAATTAATATAATTCTAACGGGGGAAAGACATAATAAAGCCGAAGGTACCTTGCTGATCTTCCCATCATAGCACTTAGGTTTTTGTACTGAATCATATCGGGGAGGTTTCCTAGTCATGTGTAGGTACGTATTTACAACAAAATTCCAAAAGAAATAAAATTGTTATATAATATTAATTCATTTAAAAATAGACTATTGAAATGGCGAAAGAACATATGTTTTATGACATTAAAGATTTGTTTAATATTTAGATTGCTGAACTTTTGTCATTACGGATAATACTGACATGTTAATTAATAATATTCTTGTGTCGACCATATTTGTGACATTGAACAACAATTAATTAATAATCATTATTTTGCATGCAATCGATACAATACTGTATAGCTAAAAATGTGGAATTTAGATTAATACCTGACTGTATCAACTTTATACCATGTTTAAGGCAAATAAATACTTACCTATCTTATCTTATCTTATCTGATGATCACAGTACCAACTTATTTTTTCCTCGTAAGGACAATGTTACATCGCTACCATAAACATTGACTATTCGCATCAAAAATTAAAGTGGCTTCACCGCTATAATTTTTATTTAATACAACTAAATCTAATGAGTTTAGGTATACCTACGTAGTTATTAAATAAAAATCTATTGTTTCAGACTAAAGTCCAATAATGTGATGATGATGATGTGTGTGTGATGGTAAATGTGGTGTGAAGGTGACATGTGTGTGTGTGTGGTTAATGGGTACCTATGTGATGTGTATTTTTACATTTATTATTGTTGTATAAAGAAGATGGTAACCTGACTACATTTTACGAGTTTTAATACACATACCAGGTCAAACTTTAAGACAATTTTTTCAGAGGGAAACGAGGTCAGGAAGCTTATAAAGTTAGCATAAAGAGCAGCAGAACTTCCAATCCAGTGGTTCTGTTACTGCTCTCTACATTAAAACTTGAGTTGCTGTAAAAATGGTGTTTTTATTCCTAATATAACTAGTTTGTTGCATTGTTTATTTTTACTCTTATTATAACAGTTTGTTTAAAATTAATTTAAAAACGCCAATTAAATGCTATGCTATTATTTTCATTAAATTAGGCTTATGTTTGATAAAACTTGAAAACTGAATTAATATTTTAAATCATATTTATCTTTTTAAATTTTTAACCTTTTTATATTTTTTTTTTACGAGACACGAGGGAATCAAACACCATCTTCCAAGTAATAACTCTCGGAGCTACTACTGAGAAATTCCTATTGGAAAAACCTAACGACTATTATTAGCGTTAAATGACAATGCCAGATCCTGCCCCACCCATGTACAGAAAAAGTAAATTAATGAAAATAATTGTAATGAATATAGCACCCTTCTATACTAAATTGTTTTTCTTTAGAACTTGCGGATTACGGAATACCTACCCACAAAATACAAACTCATTTTACCTAAAATACAATTTAACCTACAATAATCAATGTCATTATTGTTTTTAGATTTAAACGGAAACCGCAAGTTCCACAGTCCCTAAGACTAATGTTTAGTTATCAGCAATAAATAAACATACATATTGCACATGACTTTTATTGAGTGGGGCAGAGTTTCTTGCATTGTCTTTTAATATTGTTAGGCAATATGTTTTTGAATAAATCAGCGTTAAATAAAATTATTTAACGCTGATTTATTCAAAAACATATTGCCAAGAAACTCTATAGAACTTTGTTGTATGTTTCGGATCGTTTATCAGAAATAAATTCTTAAATAGCTGAAGAACTCATTGGCAAACTCTTGTAAAAAAACTAATTACCTAGATACTTAAAAATTGCACAATCCATTTTATCAACATCCAAAAATACCACAAAATAAGTATATAAAAAAACATAAACAGAAAATAAATACAAATCCATTACAAGTTTGTAAAAAAACACAATCTAGAAATTTGTATCAACGCAAAGTGTCTTGTAACAAAAGGAATTTAATCTTTGAGCGTCCTGTGAAAAACTGTGCCCCGAGCGGAAGAACGGGCCTTTCGATAGGGCTGCGACTTACTTGCGACTTTGCGACGTTTTTATGCCGCGCAAATACAAATTCATAAGCGAATACCTACAACGCGCTTTGTGCTGTACTGACTCGAGTCAGTATAACACGAAACGCCGCATCGTTAAAAAAAAAAAAAAAAACATAAAAATACAAATTCAAAAGCTAATACAATACACAACATTGATCACAGTTACAAAGATGACCAATCTCAACTGACAGCGCCTGTCCACGAACGCGATAATGTAGGTATATAGGTATCTACTCGGATATCTATGGTATTTACCGATAGCCTAAAGACAGACCAGTTGGAAATATTAATGAAAAATTTGAGCAGAATCTATCCGGTAGTGATTGCGTGATGCTTCAACACACATACTAGTAGTAATAGTAGTAGTAGTATGACGGGCTGGTTTGCACAACTCCACGTCTCAGCGCGTATTTTGCGTACAGGTGGGAAGTAGAGTTCGATTCACCCGAGCTCCTCAAGGAAGGCTAGCAGCGCCTTGACGTCGCTGGCGATCTCCCGCAGGTTCCCTGGCTGACCGCAGTACTTTGCCCTGT
Source organism: Charanyca ferruginea (assembly GCA_947361185.1). Taxonomy (NCBI): domain Eukaryota; kingdom Metazoa; phylum Arthropoda; class Insecta; order Lepidoptera; family Noctuidae; genus Charanyca; species Charanyca ferruginea. The sequence continues at coordinate 22,457,874 of OX376059.1, read as the reverse complement.
ATGGAGCGACCTTAGGGCAGTTCAGAAGCACATGGGCCGCTGTCTCGTCCGCCCCCATGCAGGCTCTGCACAGAGGGCTGTCTGTTACGCCTATAACAAAAAAGATGTTTATTGAAAGACCCATGGCCAGTTATGGCGGCTGTGACCACACGTAGCTGTTGTTTGGACAGTCGTAGGGCTTGCCTCGTGAAGCGGCCCTCAATAGCAGGAACTGCCTTCTTGGCCTGCCTGCACTCGCCAAGTTCGGTCCACAGTCTTTGGTGTAGATCCTTGGTACGTTTTCTTACCATGGTGCGTAGGTGACCGAATGGGAGTGGCACTATGGGTTTCGGACCCACCGCGCTTGTACTCGACCCCCTTCTAGCGAGCTCGTCTGCAGCATCGTTACCACGCGAGCCGCTATGTCCTTTGATCCATTGAATGGTTATATCATTGAGAATACCCACCTTGTTCAGTTTTTGGTGACATTCGTATATTAGCCCGGAGTTGACCGTATAGCTGTTTAGAGCTTGTAGTACAGCCATGCTGTCCGACAGTATGCGAATTGGTTGTCCTACTACCGGCCTGTTTATTATAGCTGAGGCTGCCAGGGAGATGCTCATGCACTCGGCCTGGAACACAGTGTTGTAAGCACCTAGTGGTGTTGCTATACACATACTACATGTACTGTCGGAAAATCACTAAACCTATTTATTTATATTTACAAAACGACGACACGGTTGGCGCAGTGGTTGAGCGATCGACTGCTGCGCATCGTGTTGCGGGTTCGATTCCCACCCAGGGTAAATATTTGTGTGATGAGCACTTGTGTTTGCCTTGTGTCTGGGTGTTGTTTATTTATATATGTCATCATCATCATCATTTCAGCCGAAAGACATCCACTGCTGGACATAGGCCTCCCCCAAGTGTCGCCGCATTGACCGGTCCCGTGCGACTCGCATCCAGCAGATAAAATACCAAACGACATAAAAGACGAACAAAATGAAAAAATATTAATTAAACGGCTCAGAAAACTATTAGTGGGAAAATGCTATTATTCATTAAATGATTTTTTTAATGACGATACCAAATTGGGATGATACTGTATATTATTTTATTATACATGTATTTTGATTTAGCTTGTAAATGATTTTTGAATTGATTTTAATTTGTGACATTATTTATTTTAAATGAACTGTGAATAATCTCTAATTATAATATTTTATATTTTTGTATTTTGGATTATTGTCCTACTACTCATATTGTATTATATTAAATTATATTGTTGTGCCCGACAGGGTCCATGTGAACTATTTTATCATTATTATTAAGACCTTGTGAACACATGTGAAATGCAATAAACATTTGAATTTGGATCCCCGCAACCTTTACCATCGGTCATCTAGGTCATCGGTCCACCTAGTGGGAGGCCTTCCAACGCAACGTCTTCTGGATCGCGGTCGCCACTCTAGAACTTTTTGGCCCCATCGGTCATCCGTTCTGCTAGCAACCCTTGGTTCTCTTGCGGATGTCCTCATTTCTAATTTAATCACGCATCTATATATGTATGTATTTAAAATGTATTTGAGTATGTATATCAGCTATCTGACACCCATAGTACAGGGTCTCCGCGCCGTGTTCTGCGCGCGCCACACTAGAGTATTCGGCGGCGCTCAGACCGCCGAGGTCGACGGGATCCGCCATGTAAGCGGATCATAGCCTGGCGGGGGCGCGGTGCATGCGCGAGCGAATCCCGTACCCCCGCCCATAGGTCAGTCGAGGAACACCGTGGTGGTTTTAGCCGGTAGGAGTCCGGCACACCCTCCCGTCTTCCCCAGACGGGGGACAGTCCATGAGGATTTCCCCACGTAAAAAAAAAAAAAAAAAAAAAAAAAGGGTCTCCCTAGTTTGGGGTCAGATGGCCATGTGTGAAATGTCCCCATATATTATTATTATTTAACTGAACGACTGTCGGGCGAAAGTGTTGAAGGTCGAACCTCCGCTGCTTATGTCGGACTGTGTAACATAAGACATTCGAGAGGTTAAAATCCACAAATAGTCTTACAGCTACTATTTAATTACTAGTTACTTCGACTAATCGCATCGACTGGCCGCACTCTTGCAGCAAGCCTTACCCTTCATTACCCGCGCTCAGTTACGCGCACAACTGCATTGTAGTTGCACAAAAGCTGTAAGTAAAGCCCTGTCATCATGCGCCCATTGTGCTCAGACTCATATTAATACGATCAACATGTGTAAATGTTCATCACGTAATGGATTCTTACAATATCGGACATAACACGTCATTGAGAAGGGGAAAGGTTGTCTTCATTAGAAACCTCTCCTAGTTTGAACCTCTGTTTAATTTTGCGATTGATTGTTTTTATATCAATAGTAGCTACTCACGAATGCGAACATTAATCATTTACTATATTATTATCGATGCAAAGAGCCGAATAGTTATTATATAGTTATTGACGACACGGTTGGCGCAGTGGCTGAGCCATCGACTTCTGCGCAGCGTGTTGCGGGTTCGATTCCCGCCCAGGGTAAACATTTGTGCGATGAGCACTTGTGTTTGGCTTGTGTCTGGGTGTTGTTTATCTATGTAGGTATGTATTTACAAAAAAAAAAGTATTTGTGTATGTATATCAGCTGTCTGACACCCACAGTACAGGGTCTCCCTAGTTTGGGATCAGATGGCCGTGTGTGAAAATGTCCCCACATATTATTATTATTATTATTATTCTTTGTTTTTCTGTTTGAATGCGCATCTCGAGAATTACTAATTTGATTTTGAATATTCTATATTTAATAGGAAGCTACACTAGCCCTGAGAGCTATAAAATATTTAAAAGTTAATTGTAAGGGTTCTTTAGAGAAGTAGTATGTTATACGGATTAAAACTTGATTTTAAAGACTGTCCCTGGAGTTTCTCTCTCGTTCTTCTCCATAGTACAACTAGCTTCAACTTTTCTGTATAATAGACCGACTCCTTTACAATACAAATGGTTTAATTTAAATAAATGATTTGACTTTAACTAATCGTTCTTTCCTATAATTATGAGAAGTCTTTGTCCATCAATAAAATAATTCACACGTCGGTATTTTTATTACTAAAAGGGAAAGTATCATAATAGGCACCTTTATAAATATAATATTAGGATAATACCATTACCTACCCACTTCGAGGGACCAAATAATATATTTTATTCCATTTTCTTGGAAAAAATCTGCTGAGGTCGAGTATATAAGTGGGTCCATACATTTCCGTCCGCAAGATTAGCGTCCTTTTTATGAAATTGGGGCACCAATAAGTTCCTAATAGGATCAAAAACCATTTCTATAAGTTTGGCTAGGAGTAAGTAGGGCTTTATTGTTTTCTAAAAAAAGGCTGTTTGCCTGAATTTAGGGACTTTACGGCTGATTTTGAGGCAGTAAAAATCAGCAGTTAGTCTAGGAAAATAAATAAAAAATTATATAATTAAAATTAATCGTTGTTCGTTAGTCTCGCTTAAACTCGAGAACGGCTTGGACCGATTTCGATAATTTTGGTCTTGAAATGTTTGTGGAACTCCAGGGAAAGTTTAAACGGTAAGAAAATTCAAAAATCAATTGACAGGACAACGTCTGTCGGGTCAGCTAGTAATTATATAAAATCTGTTTATTTCAGAAAAAAATATAAATAAAAATATTTATATTTTAAGAACACTTAAAATTTAACTTATAATCTTAAATTAAATTAAAGATTTTACAGTTATAGTTGCTACCTTGCCTACGAAATGATTCCACACCCTCTCACCATAACATTATTACATATTTTGTTTATTTCGAGGGTTTGAAGATAATTACAGATTACGTAAGTTGTTCGATCATATCGTCTTATTCAGGCACCTAAATACTACAAACTGCAACCACTACCACACTAGTGGTTGGAACCATTAGCGGACGCCTTTGCCATTACGAAGCTCTGGGCGGCAGATTGGTTTGAAGTACTTTATTTTTCATTACCCGAGACTTCGCCCGCGTAAATTGTCTAACTGATCTAAATTTTTTTTTTATAATACGTAACATTCTATACTGTCCGTGTGGTGTCGGACGTAAAGAATAGCACGATCCCATATCTTCCCGTGGGTGTCGTAAGAGGCGACTAAGGGACTTACCAGAGAATGGGCAACAGCGTTCTCTGTGCCTTTGTAACAACCATACTGCGATCGCCAATCCGCCTGCCAAGCATGGCGATTATGGCAAAACCCCCCCTTGGGGAGGCCTATATCCAGCAGTGGACGTCTTTAGGCTAAAATGATGAATGAACATTTTATAGCACTCTTAGGCAACCGTGCTCCACCTTAGGCTACATCATCACTTAAGTTCAGGTGAGTTGAGACCAAACGCAAGAATATAAAAACAACAACATAATTTACGTTTGTTAGGTTTTTGACGACACGGTTGGCGCAGTGGCTGAGCGATCGACTGCTGCGCAGAGTGTTGCGGGTTCGATTCCAGCCCAGGGTAAACATTGGTGTGATGAGCACTTGTGTTTGCTTTGTGTCTGGGTGTTGTTTATCTATATATGTATGTATTTACAAAAAAAAAATGTATTTGTGTATGTATATCAGCTGTCTGACACCCATAGTACAGGGTCTCCCTAGTTTGGGGTCAGATGGCCGTGTGTGAAAATGTCCCCACATATTATTATTATTATTATAGGTACCTACAGAAAGTGCAGAAATAAGTCCAATATTAATCATTATAATTATTATTTGTCCTTGAGAATTGTTCACCGAACAATACATAGCTGGGGTGGGTTGGTGTGGTGTAGCTAAATCGGGCTCTATTTATTAATAGTTCGATAATTTTGTCAATAAAAGCCTTGTTTTAGTTTTCAATAGTTCTGGTAAACACGCTTTGTTTGTAGAGTTGTCTCAATGTGGGTACTAACACATTTATTGTTTCACGTAAAATTGATTATTTTGGATAACTTTCAGTAACTGACCCACAAGTTTAGTGTTTGTTGATACTGACCCTTAAAAGGGGTCGTTTTACTCATTATCAACCCCGAAATTCAACAAGGCAAAGTACTTCGGTAATCCTGGTTACCTACGGGAGATAACCATCAGTAACGTCAAGGAGCTCAAGATCTTTCTCGACGACCTGGGGTGGATCGAATGATTTATTTCTCACCTGTATGCAAAATACGCGCTGAGACAAGGAGACATTGCGGATACTAGCACGTGTTATACATACTATGCTTCCTTTGAAATCCCGAAAAATAAATCAGATGATCTATTTCATTATGTTCAATTATCTGAACATTGATGATCGGGGTTTTTCGCGAATTTAGCTGAGAACTCTTAGTTAAGTTGTCCACAATCTCTTTTTAACCGACTTCACAACAGGAGGAACTCTTCATATTTTATAGGCACACTTGAAGCGATTTTTTGAATGCATAGTGTGTTCCTCAAATTTGGTTCATGTAAGTTTATTACAATATTCCGCCTCTGAGGGTGAAAAATTCTCGAACCCCAATAATTAACTTTATTTTGTTGTCATCGCGACCTTTAGTAATTAACACACTGAACATTTCAAGTGCCTACCTATTACCGTTCAAAAGAGAGAGCTCGCTGACAGACAGCTGGACAGCGGGGGCTTAGTGATAGTATCTCGTTGGGCCCCTTCGGGTACGGTACCCTAAAAAAGGGAAAATCTTTTTCTTGTAATATTTCCGCAATCGTAAAAAGAAGTGGAATCGCAGTAAAGGTTGGTCATAAAGTTAAACCCTCACGTCAGAGTCGGTTATATGTGTCTGTGAACAGCTGGCACCACTAAAATATAAAGGAAATATTCTCCATTGATTTATCGTAGAGATTTATTTGTTTTTTACTATATTCATTGTATTTTGTAAATGTTGTTTACATTGTTCCATGTTGTTGTTGTCTATGAAGGGGCTTGAGGTTAATTAAAAGCCGTACTAATTGATCGGTCATGGTTTATAAATAGATGACCATCCATTTACGTATGCGCGTATTGAAACGGATATCGGGCAAATATCCGTTGCCAGTTTTTGATATTCGGCCGTTGACTGAATTTGAATAAAAATACAATTATTTCAATTATTACTTATTTGCCGCAAGTCCACCGTTGAACTAAGACTTGCCCCAAGACCCAAATTTATTTTGACACAATAGCTTATAGACACCATTAATTTATAGTTATAGACACAATCCTTTATTGCTGACAAAAATTACTTGTCAAAATGACATGACAATGACGCTGCCAGCTGAACACACCCGATTGCTATATGCGATGACACCCGAACGCGACCGAATCTTTTCAAACTCGGTCACTAAAATCAAACTCATCACAACATGTCACGCGACAAAGGGCCGAATATCCGGCCTCAAAGCTTGGCGAATATCCTGTATCCGGCCAAACTACTATCCGTTTCATCCCTAGTTTTTACCAATAGAAAGGGGAATTATAATTTTATAATTTATTAAAACCAGTATGAAGCCGGAGTGGGTCGCTAGTATAATATAAAGTATATGTATTTGTAGCTATGAGTAATATACGATACAAATGTGGCATGATCAATCTTCGACCGCTCTATTTGTTCGTGAGATGGACCACGTGAATGCTATTAGTCTTATTTACTCAGAAAGCCATGATTATGGATGGTGGCCGCGACTGTTTGTGACGGAAAAACTAAACTGATCGATGTTTGTTTTTAGGGTTCCGCAGGCAAATGGCAAAAATGGTACCCTTATGGATTCGTCATGTCTGTCTGTCTGTCCGTCCGTATGTCACGGCCACTTTTTTCCGAAACTATAAGAACTATACTGTTGAAACTTGGTAAGTAGAGTATTCTGTGAACCGAATTAAGTTTTTCACACAAAAATAGAAAAAAAAACAATACATTTTGCGGGTTCCCCATACTTAGAACTGAAACTCAAAATTTTTTTTCATCAAACCCATACCTGTGGGATATCTATGAATAGGTCTTCAAAAATGATATTGAGGTTTCTAAAATCAGTTTTTTCTGTTTGTCCCCCCCCCCCCTGTAACTTCTAAAATAAGAGAATGATAAAACAAAGAAAAAATATATGATGTACGGTCACCAAAGGAGATAAGTATCCATGTCGCCGGAAACAGTTGAAGTTTACTTAGAAACCGATAGGTGTTTATGAATAAAATAAAATACAATTAATAGAGAATAAACAGTTCAATGATTTAATAAAATTTCATTTGAAAACCCCCATTGGTTTCTAAGAAATCTTCAACTATTCCCGACGACATGGATACCTATCTCTTTTTCTGACTGTACCATTAGGTACCATGTAAACTTCCACCAAAAATTGGTTTGAACGAGATTTAGTAAGTAGTTTTTTTTAATACGTCATAAAACGTAAACGCCAATTTACCTTTCATTCAACCAACTCAAATATAAAACATCGATCAAAGTTACAACGAACTACAAGAACTTTTATATTACGTTACTTGCTGCTACGGAACCCTTCATGGGCGAGTCCGACTCACACTTGGCCGCTTCTTTTTATTACTGAGGCGGCTAAAGTTAATACCTACTGTTACGCTTTCAAGATGAAACGGCAGGACCGATTTAAATAAATTTGATATGAACATAGATTGAACCCTGTGGAAAGACATAGGCTACTTTCTGATCTGGGACTTCGTCTGCATCTGCGATAACCGATATTAATGGGTCACAGAATTCACGATGAAACGGCAGGACCGATTTTAAATAAATTTGGTATGAACATAGCTTAAACCCTGTGGAAAGACATCTAGGCTACTTTCTGATCTGGGACTTCGTCTGCATCTGCGACAACCGACATTAATGTGTCACAGAATTCACGATGAAACGGCAGGACCGATTTTAAATAAATTTGGTATGAACATAGCCTGAACCCTGTGGAAAGACATAAGCTACTGTTTGATCCGCAACTTCGTCTGTATCCGCGATAACCGACATTCACGGGTCACGAAGCCACGGGTTAAAGCTTGTGGAAAATAAATGAAAATAAATAAAACTCACTTTTGTTGACAGCGCGGCTGCTTAGCACGGGACCTTCAGTTCGAATCTCAGGTCGAAAAACAGTGTTAGTGGGTTTTCCATCAGGAATTCCTCAGTACCTAACAATCCGGAGTTTGGAAGTTGGTAGAGTAACACTCAGACACCCCTGTGCCTCGGAAACCACGCAGCCGTAACTTCGTCGGTCCTGCGCCTTATCTCTCTTTGATCGTGTCATACCATCGTACTATGAAAAACAGGGAAGAGGGAGTGCACCTGTGTTTACCCACACGCTTGTACATTATAATATTTCTGGCGTATTTAGCATAGATATGGACCACCGTGACCGAAATTCGGTTGGGGGAATATATAACCTGCAAAACCGGGATAGGAATACCCACTCAGTCTCTGAATATCATATTCTTAAAAAAAACATAATCGCAAATCATCAGATTATCAGAACATCATATTATCAACACATCATATTCTCAAAACACCACATTACAGAACACAACATTCTTATGATACCACATTCAACGTACAGTCCTCAACAGCGTTGAGGTGTGCAGAGTTGGGCAAAATTTATTCGATTAAGAATTATTTTCCTGCTATGTAGGTTTAAAAACGCGTGTATTTAGGTCATTATGGCCTTTTAATAAGGAACCAAATACCATCATCCGTTCCATTACAAAAATAACTGACGTCAATCGAAAAGCTGTCATGCTGAAATGGAATTGGGGTGGACACATCTGCCGCATGTCAGACGATCATAGGGCCAAACGGTCGACCCAATGAGTCCCTCTACATGGCAAGTGACATCGCGGCAGGTCCACGCGGATATTGCGGGATGATCTGGACTCCTTCGACAAAAACTGGTCCCAAATAGCCATTAATAGAGAGAGTTGGAAGGAGAGAGGCCTTTGCCTTGCAGTGGGAAAAACCAGGCTGAAAATAAATAATAATAATTATATATTGAGATAAATACATATATCGCAGAAATGTCGCAATAACTAGAACTGAAATAACTGCCTTATCGTGAAGCTATGACCCTTTTTTTTTTTTTTTTTTTTTTTTTTTTTTTTTTTTTTTTTTTTTTTTTTTTTTTTTTTTTTTACGTGGCGAAATCCTCATGGACTGTCCCCCGTCTGGGGAAGACGGGAGGGTGTGCCGGACTCCTACCGGCTAAAACCACCACGGTGTTCCTCGACTGACCCATGGGCGGGGGTACGGGATTCGCTCGCGCATGCACCGCGCCCCCGCCAGGCCATGATCCGCTTACATGGCGGATCCCGTCGACCTCGGCGGTCTGAGCGCCGCCGAATACTCTAGTGTGGCGCCGCCTACACGGGCCTGCATCTGGTCGGGTGGTGGACTGCCCCTAAGTCGACCACCCGCAGGCCGGCAACTCATAGAGGCCGGAGGTCATTAAGCGCCCTCCGGCGCCCAGTGCGTCCTCTCCTGGAGGGAAGCGAGGCAGTTGCTTCCCTCACCCTCTCTGCCGCCTCTTTTGCGTGCATGACATGCTCGCAAAAAGAGGCGACAGCCTCCCACGCACTCTCGCTCCGGACCATCGAAAGAACGATGTTCGGGAGCGAGAGGTCACCCACTGCTGCGGAGAGTTCACGGCGCTGCTCTGCCCAAGTTGGGCACTCAGCCAGCGTGTGCTGCGCCGTGTCCTCCAGGCAATCTCCGCAGTGGTGACAACCGGGCGATTGTTCGCGGCCTATGCGACACAGATACTTCCCGAAACAGCCATGTCCGGTCAGTATCTGCGTCAGCCGGAACGTAAGGGCGCCGTGTCGGCGCCCTAACCAATCCTCCATGTTGGGCCTTACCGCCGAAATTACGGCGTGCCCTGCGCTGGGGTTGAGAAGTCGTCCCTCCCATTCCGCCGTTAGAATTACTCGGAGTTCGGAGCGGCGAAGCTATGACCCTAGCAAAACAAATGTTTAAATACATATCCAATTGATTAAATGTTGGAGGATCGGTTTAAAGATTAGGCAGGCATCTAATTTCGGCGGTAAGAGAGAGAGAGAAAGACGGGTCGTCTTGGAGGATTGGTTAGGGTGCCGGCAAGGCACCCTCACGTTCCGGCTAACGCAGATACTGACCGGACATGACTGTTTCGGGAAGTATCTATAGAAGATGTCCACTTTTTGTATGGACGTTGGTTTTTTATTCCGAGATAAATTTAACCAGCATCAAACTGCACTAATATAAAAGCAACAAAAATACGGAACTTGAAACCACTGAAATAATATTTTTAGACCCCTCCATTTAAGAGAAAAATAATAAACTATGTAATGTTAGTACATCTATTTAATTTGAACATGGCAACCCAAAAAAAAAGTCTACCATAGAATCATCTGTCAGAAATGATATTGTCAAAGTGTCAAGTTCATACCAATATAAATGTTTATCTATGTATGTATCGTATAGTAGACACTATTATCATTTACCTCTAAGCAACCTCTGCGATTTAAGTATGGTGAAATATGCACTTTTAAATCAGTTCTCGGTAAAATATTGCAACTTGCATATGAATATTCGAAGTAGTCAAGAGTCGTATTCATAAAGTTGTTCAATATTGAGGACTTTTAGTCGTAAAAGGTGAAAGCTAGATTACCTACTTTTCTCTGACAATATCGCATTTTTTATTATTTATTATGGTAAATCGTCTGATTACACATACGTTTTGTTTACATTGTCATACATATTGACCGACACTATCGGTCAATGTTTGATTTATGAGTCACTGTGAGTCTGTTAGTGACATTGTCCGTTTTTCCGGTAAGTTCGCTTTATTAACCTTGATTTTGGAAAGGTTTGCTCGTTTTAAGTGTAAATTCACACTAAAATAAAAAACGTTTTTTCTCCACATTCTTTCAAAGGAGGTCTTTAAAAATGCATTTTATAAATAAAACAGTTCGTTTTTGCGATGTCTATCCACATATATTTAAATTATCCTGGTTAGAATTTTTGGTGATTAAAAACCATTTTTGATGTCCAAAAATGGTTTTTAATCACCAAAAATTCTATTTACTAAAAAGTTATTTCAGTTATTCTGTACGCAAAATACGCGCTGAGACGTGGAGTTACGGATACCAGCCCGTGATACTACTACTACTACTATTTCAGTTATTGCGACATTTCTGCGATATATGTATTTATCTCAATATATAATTATTATTATTTATTTTCAGCCTGGTTTTTCCCACTGCAAGGCAAAGGCCTCTCTCCTTCCAACTCTCTCTATTAATGGCTATTTGGGACCAGTTTTTGTCGAAGGAGTCCAGATCATCCCGCAATATCCGCGTGGACCTGCCGCGATGTCACTTGCCATGTAGAGGGACTCATTGGGTCGACCGTTTGGCCCTATGATATTCTGACATGCGGCAGATGTGTCCACCCCAATTCCATTTCAGCATGACAGCTTTTCGATTGACGTCAGTTATTTTTGTAATGGAACGGATGATGGTATTTGGTTCCTTATTAAAAGGCCATAATGACCTAAATACACGCGTTTTTAAACCTACATAGCAGGAAAATAATTCTTAATCGAATAAATTTTGCCCAACTCTGCACACCTCAACGCTGTTGAGGACTGTACGTTGAATTTGGTATCATAAGAATGTTGTGTTCTGTAATGTGGTGTTTTGAGATTATGATATTTTGAGAATATGATGTGTTGATAATATGATGTTCTGATAATATGATGATTTGCGATTATGATATTTTAAGAATATGATATTCAGAGACTGAGTTCGTTTTTGCGATGTCTATCCACATATATTTAAATTATCCTGGTTAGAATTTTTGGTGATAAAAAACCATTTTTGATGTCCAAAAATGGTTTTTAATCACCAAAAATTCTCCGTCCTGTCCTGTCCTGTCCAGTCCTTTGATACATTTAAATTTTATTTCTCTCAAAAAGGTGCAGTTTGTTGTTTCATAGCATCAAGTTACAGTTGGCTAATAACCTCTGTGAGAGCTGGAGTCTATATTGGGTTCGGGACCTGTATGACAGATCTCCAGGCTCACACCCTCTGTTGCATAGGCCGCGAACAATTGCCGGGTTGTCACTACTGCGAAGATTACCTGGAGGACACGGCGCAGCACGCGCTGGCAGAGAGCCCAGCTTGGGCAGAGCAGCACCGTGAACTCTCCGCAGCAGTAGACCTCTTACTCCCGAACATCGTTCTTTTGATGGTCCAGAGTGAGGGCGCGTGGGAGGCTGTCGCCTCTTTTTGCGAGCAAGTCGTGCACGCAAAAGAGGCGGCAGAGAGGGTGAGGGAAGCAACTTCCCTCCAGGAAAAGACGCACCGGGCGCCGGAGGGCCGTTTATGACCTCCGGTCTCCATGAATTGCCGGCCTGCGGGTGGTCGACTCAGGAGCAGTCCACCACCCGATCAGATGCAGGCCCGTGTAGGTGGCGCGTCGTGTTCCACGCGCGTCACACTTGAGGATTCGGCGGCGCTTAGACCGCCGAGGTCGACGGGACCCGCCTACATCATTGGCGGGTCATAGCCAGGCGGGAGCGCGAGCGAATGCCGTACCACCGCCTATTGGTCGGTCGAGGAACACCTTGCTGGTTTTAGCCAGTAGGAGCCCTGCACACTCCCCCGTCTTCCCCGAACGGGGGATAGTCCATGAAGATTTCCCCACGATAAAAAAGGCATCTAAGGACAGTATAGAAATGAACCAGTTATAATACAGAAGCAAGAAAGTCTGACAACTAGTCTTACTAAGAGGTATCGTGTCACCCAGTAACTGAGTTATGGAGGTTAAACAGGCAGTCGCTCCATGTAAACCACTGGTTAGACTGGAAGCCGACTCCAACATTGTTAGTAATAGGCTAGGCAGGTTGATATATGTACGTAAATTGTCAACAAACATATCCCTCTTACAGCTATCAGTCTTATTTATAAGAGTGTGTAATGTTGTTACGCCTTGCTAATCTATTTAGCTACTTTGTGAACGATGGAGCGCTACAATAATTACATTAAGTACCTATATATCAACTTTCTCTTGTTTGTTTAGAAAGAAAGGTACATTTTCTAAATAGGATTAAACAAAGCCGTTGTTTTTGTTGGTTCCGGACACGAGTTCCACTATGCTTTTTCTTAACGTTACCATTCGTGGCGATGTTCGACGGCCAACTCGACATCGTGACAGCTGTAAAATTGACGACGAGCTCAGCGATTGTTTTTGCTTAAGGAATATCATTTTTCATACATTAACTGTCAAAAGTGTAAAATTATTCAATTTTGAATAGTTCCACCTAGGAAAATAGGGGCTTATAGATACCACCGATACCCGTGTGAGTGCCACCGTATTCCTGGTCAGACAATGGCCCACTTACCACAGTGTACAAAGTACCCCTACACCTGCACCTTTGAGGATATTAAACGCTCAGGATATTAAATGCTGAGATATTAGGCTACCTACCGGGCCCAAAAAGTCTAACAAAAAAAAACATCTTCTGGAAAAGAAATTTCACCAAAAGCCGTTAATTCATGTGACGCTAGCGCTGTGTAAGCAAAGGTTAATAATACGACAATGCAACTCACCGCTACCGCAACGCACCGACTCCGTTTTCATTCATATCAGTATTCACACAAACCATCTATCTTTTCTTAGGCCTTCCTCTCCCTCTCCATCCAGCCAATATCCATAACTCTTGGTCACAGTCATACGTTTCATCCCTTCTCTTTACATGCCCATACCAAGAAACGATTAACTTTCGACTTTTCTGTAACTGGCAACAGTTTCAAACTTCCACTAATCTGCCGTGACGTCCCTAAAGTGCAGTATGGAAAAAAAAAGCAGTTTCGAGAAAAACGCAAAAAACTTTTTGATGCTGTTTTTTTTATATAATTAATTATTATGATGGATATTTTTATTGCCATAAGGACTAAGTGACAACAAAGCTGGTATTTACAACAACAAATTTTAATTTAGTTTATTACATTTAAAATAAAAAGGATTATTTCAAAATCATGGCACTTACTGCACGCAAAAAGTTACACACATACAGATTAGAATGCGGCAAAAATTCTCGTTACTGCAAAAAGTTTTGATTCATTTGCTACTTTGCAGACTAATTCGCAGCATACGACTTTCTTTACTGCATTTTAATTTGTGTCTTGAACTAAATGCACATGTAATATGTAACAAATTTATCCAACTTACGAGTATGTATGTAGAAATTTACAGAAAAAAAATACATTTGCGGTACCTATAAGAATAACGTTAAATTATTTTTAACAATTTGTGCTTTTTGTGACATACTTAAACATTTTCTTCTTTTGAGACTCTTTTGGTATCAACATCATAATGCTTCACAATTAGGATCTCGTCCGAATTTTACATGGTCTATTCTGTTACAATCTCCCTCCCCAGGACTATGAATTAAATTATGTGCATAATTAAAACTCCTCGTGTTTCAAGCCTAGTGAAAGAAATGTTCATGACGTTAGACAGGTTATAACAGTATGTAGCAGCGTATGCTACGCCGTGTTCTACAGGCAATCTCGGCAGTGGTGAAACGCCTTCAACACCTTGGCCTAGAATTGTATTCAGGAGGCAATGCGGTATCATCGGGTGCCTCCATACCTCCGCCGCTTATTTGAGGCTTCCGCCGCATTGGGGTTTATTTTGCAAAGATGTGTGTCACCTACATGAAACGTCATGACTGAAATCAGCGCCGAGTCGTGCGATGTTCCACAGGGCTCGATTGTGAGCCCGCTCCTGTGGAACATCGGGCACGATTCGATGCTGAGAGGCGAGCTCCAACCAGGCGTAGACCTGACGTGCTATGTGACTACACGCTGGTGACGGCCCAATGGAGCTCGTACAGGGAGGCAGTGCCAGCGACGGCTGCAGTATCACAGGTGGTGAGCTGCATACGGCATCTAGGCCTGAAGTTGGCCCTCACTGGTCGATTACGTACCGCCATACGGATCGCACATCGTGATCGAGGGGACTCGTATCACTGTCGAGTCTATCATGAAGTACCTCAGATTGGCGCTCGACAGCCGGTGGAATATCGGCCCTCACTTCCGACGTCTGCAGACAGTGCGTCTTGGGAGGAAGCAGTACGCCTCCTTGTCGTTTTGGGTGACGCAGATGCTCTCGGGGCATGGTTGCTTCGGGAAGTACATGTGTTACGTAATCAAAGAGTCGGGCGCTCGGGGTCACCACTGCGTCGACTGCCGGGTGGATACGCTGGCATAGTCTGCCGATGTAGGACCCGCGCCTCGACCTCATCTCAGCAGTGACCTCGTCGATGCATAGTCGCCGTAGTCGACTCGTTGAGGACGCGAGTTTTTTTATATAAGTCGAAGAATTTAAAATAGCTTTGTTGATTAATAAGCTTTTAATAATGGGTTCAGACTACTTCAGACTCTTTAAGTTTCAGAACAATTTGGAATCAGGCCCGTCACATTTTTTCCCGTCATTTACCTAGTCCTAACGCCAGCCAGTGATTTACGCGCTCGATCGATAGTGGGTAACTATATAGAATCTACGACTAGTTGTCCTGTTTCGGTTGATTTCGGCAGCGCAGACGTCTTCCTTCTTTATTCCGCGGCGACGTATTGACAGAGAGAGAGTGACAGATCCTGACTAGAACGCAGTAAAATATGATCTGGACTGCAGTGAAATTTAGTAACATTGTTCAAGTTACCAATTCAAATGCAGTAACAGCGACTCATACTGCTATTTATTTAGCATTAAGTTATTTTCACCTTTAAAAAATACCGACTATACTGCAGTAAATAATGAATTATGCTGCATTTTAATCTGTGGTTCATTTGAAATAATTTAGTTATCAACCATGCAGTAATAACACTGCTGGTACAAAAACAACTTACTGCGTTTTAATTTATATGCCTCAATATTTGTTTGGGTGTAGAATACAGATTTTTTGTAGTATTAAAGAAATTTACTGCGTTTGACATGGTAAAGTGACGGGACGAGGTAAACGTAACTGCTTTGACTGTATTTTAGTTAGCATTGTGACATATTTAGACATGCAAAATTAAGTTACTGCATTCACAAATTTGATTTTTTTACCGTTTAAAACATCCAATCTAAAAACCAGTTGGATCAGTGTGTTCTTTATAACGTGTCCGTTAAGGTTCAATATTGAACTAAAAAAGGCAAAAAAACCTGTTACTGCGTTTTAGTGTCTGCACGGCAGTAATGTATTCATTTCTCACCTTATCCATTCTGGTCACTTTACACATCCATCGAAACATTCTCATCTCCGCTACATGCGATATTTATTCATCCATCTCCTTCACTAGCGTTAATAGTTCTAGGTGGGTACCTAATCATCATCATCATGTCAACCTTTAGACGCCCACTGCTGGGCATAGGTCTCCCCTAAGGGGGATTTCAGCCATAATCACCATGCTTAGCCGATGCATGTTCACGCAGTAGGTGTTATGGTACCCAGAAGGCCGCTGCTGCTCATCCTCTGGTCAATATCCCTCTTATCATTAGATTAGTTGGCTATCTAACCAGTATATAACTAGCCAATGCGATCGCGTTAGCTCACTAATAAAATCTTATAGTTTGTAACTTATTAATGAATATGTGACCGCCATTGGCTAAGTTTTTTAGCTAATTATCAAATCGTTACTAGTTCACTATCTAATAGTTAATTCTTTTAGGAGCTACGACTTCATAGACAGATACCCCACCCCTCTGTTTTCGTAGAGTTTAAAAATAAGAATTTATTTTTTTTATTTTTCGCTTAATCATTTCGTTTAGCGGGTTCTGTATTCATTTATAATTCATATCAGAATGACGTATAGGTAGGTACCTCGAAGTCTGATGAAATCAATTATTCAAAATATCAAGAATCAATCGCAAATCAAGAATTCACTGTTTCAGTAAAACAGAATCGAATAATTTTATTTTCTTTTTAGGTCAGAGATTCCGTGATTAGCATAAATACTTAGGTAATCAGAATGAAAAAAATAAGTGGACGAAGAGAAAAGCATGTATAATTTATATATATTTAAGATTTTTCTTTTACTTTAAAAGGATTAAATTAAAGAAAATCTGGGACTTAATTTAAAAGGACAACAATATGTTTTCCTTTCTTAACTTTGCCCTCCACCAGAAATTTCTCTTGTATCGTTGGTGCGTTAACAAACATTTAGGTACTGTAAAGGTTGCATCTATATGGCATGCTGGTCGAAACCATTGACTAAATGTTTCGTCAAAACACTCTGGATTCATTGTAGAAGGTTTTCGTATTTAGAACGTTAGTCTTTTTTACACAAGGGGTGATATTTTTAATAATAATAAATAAATAATAATAAAAATATTTATTTGCTTAAAACATGGTATACAATGGTGTTAAGTACAAATTTAGATGGCACAAACATGTTTAGCTAGGATAAAACATAGCATGCAAAATTATAAAGTAAGGTGAAGAAGGCATCAACCATCAACATTTTTTATCAAAAAATTCTTTTAAACTATAAAAACTACATTCAAGTAACCATTTATAAAACTTAATTTTAAATAACCTAGTATTTAATGTTTTGAAATGCCTTGGTATTTTGTTATATATGCGTACACACATTGCTAGGCAGTTATTATTATATTTAGCTAGTCTAGGTAAATCATTCAACACTAGTTTATGAGGATCTCTTCTGTTCCTAGGATTAATATCATTTGCAGTCTTAAATAATTTCTTATTTTTAATTACAAACAGACATATTTCGTAAATGTAAAGTGACGGTAACGGTAACAAACCAAGTTTCTTAAATATTGGTCGACATGACTCGTCTGGTTTTAGACCACAATGTAAATTGACCTCATGCACTTTTTTTGAGCGATGAATGCTCTATTGAAGTCAGTGCTATTACCCCACATTACCAAGCCATATCGTAGTAACGATTCGACGTACGCGTGGTACGACATAACAGCAGTTTTAATATTAGTTACGTTTTTAACTTGTTTTAGTGCATATACAAATTTATTAATTTTAGTGCTAACATTGCCTACGTGTTCTTTCCAATTAATGCCTTTATCTATTATAACGCCTAAAAATCTTGTTTGCATTACTTCTTTGATTTTATTAATATTTAGTTTAATGTCATGTTTATAATTATTTGAATGATTAAATTGAATAAAAACGGATTTATCTAAATTTATCTTCAAATGGTTAATGTCAAGCCAATGCAGTAATTTGTCAATTGTGTTATTAATTTCAAGCTCATGGTCTAAAATGGTATTTTGTTTTTTGTTAGATGTCACTATAATAGATATATCATCGGCAAATAATATGCATTTATGGTTAGTTATTTTGATAATGTCATTAATGTAAATGAGGAAAAGTATTGGGCCCAGTACGCTACCTTGTGGAATGCCATATTTATTAACTCTATATTCTGATGAGTACGTTAAAATGTCATTATTTTCATGTTTTCTATTGATAATAACACATTGTTTTCTATTATTTAGATAGGACGATAACCACTGAAGTACTGGTCCTCTAATTCCAATAGCTTCTAACTTTTCTAGCAATATGTCGTGTGCCACCAGATCGAAGGCTTTCGATAGATCAAAAAAAAGGCCAGTGGTTATATAATTATTATTAATATTTGAAAGTATAGCTTGCATAAGAGAATAAATAGCCAGCGATGTAGATTTGTTCTTTTGAAATCCAAACTGATGTTGACTTATAATTTGAAATTTGTTGCAGAAATCAGTTAATCTTTTGAACATACATTTTTCATAAACTTTAGACAAGATGGGTATTAAAGTTATAGGTCTGTAATTATTAATGTCACATTTATCTCCCTTCTTAAATAAAGGTTTTATTAAAGACTGTTTTAATTTTTCAGGGAAGGTTCCATGTGAAAAGGACATGTTTATTAAATGAGTGAGAATAACAGTTAGTTCATTACAGCAGGCTTTTATGATTTTTGTATTTATTTGATCATGGCCCTCCGATCTGCTGTTAGACAGAGACATTATTTCCTGTCGTACCTCATGTTATACATGGAAGAAGAACGACAAGGGGTGGTTTGACCTGGAGCCATCAGTGGCCGACGTGCTTTTTAAATAATATAAAGGCTCATCAGGTTTAAACACTTACAACTCACATACATAATCAACCAGGCCCAGAAATACTAACTGTAGGTCATACAAATATTTGTTCCGTGAGGGAATCGAACCCGTGACACGCAGCGGAGCCGCCAATCGATCAGCCACTGCGCCAATCGTGACGTCAAGCTGCTATTATTTTATATTTAAATAAGGGTAGTAAAGAAACATTATCACCATTTGACCGCCATAGTTATGTATAGATCATCATCTGCCTAGCCTTTTCCCAACTATACAAGCTGAAATTGAATTCATTAGCAAATTTTTAAGGAGTGAGTCAGACCACGAACCTGAACAACTTTCATTATGGGGCCAACACAAACAGCGCGAAAATAAAACAACTGTTCCATACATTTTGCCGGAGTACCTATTGCACTTCTGTATGGAACAGCTGTTTAATTTTCGCGCTGTTTGAGTTGACCCCATAATGAAAGTTGTTCAGGTTCGTAGTCTGAGTCACTCCTTAAAAATTAGCTAATGAATTCAATTTTAGCCAGTATTGGAGTCAGCTTCCAGTTCGTGGTTGCATGCCTGTATCCCATATGAGTGCGATGAACATGAATATAATGTCATGCAACCACGGCTTACCTTGACCATTTTGTACCTATGTCTTGATTTCTGTGTGAAATATTTTCTTGTTTCGTACTTTTTAGATCACTTTTTGTTGTGGTCGGGTTTTAGTTTTTAAACTTTATTTTTTTATTAAACCATTTTGGAGTCACAGCTAAGTATTATATATTTAATAGGTACAGTCAACAGCAAAAGTAGATGATCAAAATCAGAAATTCAATACTAATTTACTAACACTAATTTATATAATTTACTAGCTGACCCGACAGACGTTGTCCTGTCCCGATCTACCTATGGGGGATGAAAAAGGGGTGAAAAAAGGGGATGAAAAATAGATGTTGGCCTATTCTCAGACCTACCCAATATGCACAAAAAATTTCATCAGAATCGGTCAAGCCGTTTCGGAGGAGTACGGGAACGAAAACTGTGACACGAGAATTTTATATATTAGATTACTAGATTATTTATTGAAAGTATGTGATTGTCACACACATACTTTTGAATTACTTCGACGCCACACAGTTCTGACGCGAACTCCGTTCATTAGTATTGAATTTCTGATTTTAATCATCTACTTTTGCTGTTGACTGTACTAGTAAACCCCTTTCCAATGATACTAAACACGGTATGCGTATCTTAATTTATTTGGTAATCTTTCCTTTTTTTACAATAATTTGTGACCAATCACCACTAAATATTATATATTTGAAGGGTACTAGTGAACCCCTTTCCAATGATACCAAACACGGTATGCTTGTCTTCATTTCTTTTTTTAATTTTGGTTTTTTTGTCCGCCAGAGGGCGCCACATTGGATTCGGTGATACGTCATATAGCCTATAACCAGCGGACGATCAAGACGCTTCTAACGATACCTCATTTGTTCAGTTCTGATAAGTAGTTTAGGAGCTATGAGCGAACAGATGAACATACATACATACATACATACATAGCCTGTCAAAATCATAACCCTCCTTTGGCTTTGCCGTAGTCGGGTAAAAAAGGATTCCGCACCGAAAGTACCGACTACCAATCGTACCGATTTATGTGTGCGTCTCGGTGCGGCGTGGTTTATGTGCTTCACTGTTGATATGCGTGGCGTGGAGTCGTTTTTTTTTCTAGTCAGTGAGGTACTCGTACAATGGCCAATTTTCAGGTTTCCGAATCCTTCGACAATCGTAACAGTTTTCACAATTTCTTGTCTCCTTGGTATTAAATAAATGACCATTTAATACCTACCTATCAGTGAGTCATTTTACAAAACAGAAACTTCCCAGTTTAATTAAAATCGAGATGGCGCTATAACAAAGCATTAATTAAAGCTATCCATGATTTATGTTACAGATAATGATACCTAATCCGAGGTGTTATAAACCATGAATAAGGACCTTTCATTTGGTGTTTTATCTTATCACCGCGGTGTAATGGGCAAGAAATTTGTAAATGTAAAGTATTTTTTGTATTACCAATTTAAATTGGTAGATATATGTATTTATAAGAGTGTAGACCCTATTTTCAATAAAAGAAGTTACTATTTACTATTATTACGCCTTTATTGCTCATATAATTATTCAATAAATCATCATCAACTGCCTAGCCTTTTCCCAACTATATTGGGGTCGGCTTGCATTCTAACCGGATGCAGCTGAATACCAGTATTCTACATGGAGCGACTGCCTATCGGATCTCCACAACCCAGTGACTGGGTAATACGATACCCCTTGGTAAGACTGGTTGTCAGACTTTCTGGCTTCTGAGTACCCATAACGACTGCCAAAGATCTACAAATGACAGCCGGGACCAACGACTTTACGTGCTTTCCGAGGCACGGAGGAAACTCGGTACGAAAGGGATGATCACCCATCCACAGACCGACCGCGGCTAGCGCAGCTTAACCTTAACCTTTCGAATGTTACTTCTTATGTTACACAGTCCGACATAAGCAGCGGAAGTTTGACCTTCAACACTTTCGCCCGACAGTCGTTAAGTTAATTATTCAATAAATAATCTTACAAAATAATTAAAGACAATTATTATTACAAAATCAATATTTTTGTACTATATTAACTAATTATTTTACAATCTAAGTAGTTGAGCTCATAAAAATTAGTCTGTTTTTGGGGTTTGGCGTGTCTTTGCGATTCTGAGGTCTTCTCCAGTTCTTTCCAGTCCACTCTTATTTGAGTTGTTCTGTGCCATACCTGCTTGCTGGACCGGCAACCTTTTTGATGTTATCAGACTAACGTTTTCTTTGTCTTCCTCTCAAAGAGAAAATCTTTGTTTATAATCTAGCTATCCCTTTTGCTATATCATTTGTCCATTTTTTAATTGTTTTTTAAATTGTTATAGGCTTGCGGTTGGCCACAACCCATCTGGATCCTAAGTGATAATGCAGCCTAAGGTGTAGCACGCTTGCTTAGGATAAACCGAAATGGATGACCTGATGTGGCCTACCCATCTCCATTTGAGTTTTTTGGTGTGAACTACAATCTTCAATTTAAGTAATGTGAGGTTTCAGGTTTTAGTTTTTAATATAAATAACCTTAGGGATCGGTAAAAAAATAACGTGGGCTAAGGCGAAGGTAAAGCTAGTAGATGCTATGCAAAAACAGTATTTTGTACACGAAAGTTTAAGCATCTGGGGACAAAATAGGGGGAACCTGTATTTTAATTATCGTCTTATTTTTTTAAGCAGTTTCTGAGTTCATTCAACTCGTATGATGTGGTTTTATGTAACTTTTTAACACGTAATTGGTCATGAAAATGGAACAATCTTTTGTTTTGATTAGAACGATACATTGTTATAATAATTTTACTTAACGCCATCTGGTAGCCATTGTTTAAAATAGAGAGAGAAATAATACCCATGCTGAAGAGATCCTATTTCAGTGGCTCTGCACTGTGAGTTCAAATTCAAGTTTTGTCCGTAGTTCATAGATGGCGTTGAATTAAAAATGACGTAGCTTATTTGAAGTCATACAACCATTACCTTCATAATAGAACTATTTAATTCACTAGCTCCTTTTTATCTAAAACTAATACACCTAAATACCTACTATTCTAAACCAGTAGGTATAATTGAATATATATCATTCATGCCTTATGATACCATTATATTGTATTTAACGTATAAACTCACTGTTCAAAATACGTCTAAGGATAAATTTATTGTACGCGTTTTTGAGTGCATAGATGGCCGCGGTGTTGAATTGTATCAAATACTAGCGACCCGGCCCGGCTTCGAATGGGCCTATAGCCTTCCTCGATAAATGGACTATCCAACACAAAACTATTTTTTCAATTCGAACCCGTAGATCCTGAGATTAGCGCGTTCAACCAAAAGCTCTTCACATAAAATCATATATTTCAAATAAGCCGTTTACAGATAGGTTTGAATTTACTGTTGAAGCTCATTCCAAACAGTTTCTATGTAGAAGGAAGAGAGAGCGCGGGTAAAAACCGCCTCGTGGAATCAAAGTCAAAGTCAAAGCATTTATTTCAATTAAATAATTTACAGGCACTTTTGAATTGTCAAGGAGTCAGTCAGTTAGTCAGAAAGTTGAAGCTAGTTGCTCGTTCCAAAACGTAGGTAGGTCTCTATGGAGAAGAACGATCAAGAAACTCCACGGACACTCTTTTAAATCAAGTTTTTACATAATATTGGTTAGATTATCTTTGTTGCTTCTACAATTGTGAAAACAATGCAGGTAAAGAGCAATACAAAACATAAAAAAAGAATGAAGACCAAAACCATGGCAGTTAAGAGATGACCTATATCTACTGACAGCGCCCGCTCACGAACATGACGTGAAACCATTCATTCGAATGGTCCAACACATGCGCCACCTTCAGCAAGATATTCAAGTGTGTATGACTTACAACCGCCTGGGCATATTCAAGTCAATGAAAGAATGTATATTATGTGCTATGCAAAATTATACTATTAGTTACGAGTTAAATACTATATCATTAGTTGTTATTATTCGTTACGGGAACTGACTTTTATGTGTGTAACATTTGAAATGCAATCTGTGCCCAATTTGAATGACACGCTTGAATGGTGTACAACCGACCTTTTGTCATTAAGTATTTTTACTACGGTTTTGAATCACTAGTCTTTAACAACGTCAAGCTCTTCATTTTATTTATTTTTTCTTGTTAGCGTGTCGGTAACAAATGTTTGATTCATACTTCCATACTGGTATTATAAAGTGACTCTGTCTGTTACGTTTTCGCGACAAAACGGCTGAACCGGTTTGTCCGTGGAGTTATTCTCCATAGAGATCTACCTACGTTTTGGAACGAGCAACTACTTTCTGACTAACTGACCGACTCCTTGACAATTCAAAAGTGCCTGTAAATGGTTTATTGAAATAAATGCTTTGACTTTTACTTTGGATTAGATATTACCTCGTGTGTATCGAATGCGTCAGAATGATACATAAATAAGAATGTGATGTTCATTCTTATTGTAAGCCCAAGGAAAAAATCTTTGCCTGGGAATATCTGGAAACTTGTGTTATTATTGACAACGTCTTTCATAATGCTGTTAACAGTATTTTAATGAATTATGTTGTTATGGTCATGTCCGACCCTCCAAAACCTTTTCTTGCTAAAAATCCCCACCATCCAGCAGTTCAGGAAACGCACCTCCAAGCGCTTCTTTGACTCTGCTGAAAAGTACCCTAACCCATTGATCGGCGCCCGCCGCGAAGGCCCCATTCGTCCCCGACCCCTGCTTGTATCAGCCCGAGCCGCTGAGCCTGTAGCTTTAAATTTGTCCCTAAATAATCAAAATTCCATCCAGCCTGTCCCTTTTATGCCCCCCCCAGGAACGCCCTAAGCCGAGGCCCGTATCCCACAAGGAGTGCCCTTAGCGTGTAGTCGCTTTGTTTAAAAGTATTTTTGCCCTGGTTAGAGGTCTTAAATTCACTTTTAAGGCACCACAGGAAAGTCCGGATTAGAAGCCGACCTTGTAGGTTGACCTGCAAGAAGCCATTTTGAAAAAAAAAATGTTTTACATTTATTTATGAACCTATTATAAATGGTATTTGAGTTATAATTACGTTAGAATTTGGTACAGATTTGAGCCATTTCATAGTACTTAATCAGAAATCACGCGGATTTATGTCGTTCGTTCCGCCAGCTATAATCATGTATTGTATTTTACTTTTGAAACTGTTCGACACATCGCGTCTTGCACCTTGCTTCCAATACACATTATATTATTATCATCTTTAATTAAACGTTAATAATACTAATCATTTATTTATTTGCCTGAAATACGGTACAAAGTTGTTTGACGGTAAGGTTGTGGGAAACTCTAGACCATTCTTTCTATAAATATAATCTGCAATAAGTACCTACCTATAATGTTTTTTAGTCTTTTGGACGGTGACATTTCTTTTGCGTTTGTTAAATTTCTGGTAGATTCAATATTTATGTGGTGATTAAACACATTGATAACTCCGTGGTGGAGTCATGTGTCACTTCAAGTTTTAATTATGAATCGCTTTAAGTTATTTTATTCGTAAGTGGTTAAATTAAATTTTTGAATATAAAGTCTTTCACTAGAAGTTTTGTTTAGGATATAAACCATTTAACACCTTTAACAAGTTTTAACATTTAATCTAGTTTTTTTTTCTCAGGTTCAAATATTTTTGCAATGATATTACTGGTATAAAGGTGTAGATAATAATAATAATAATAATAATAACCCCACCGTCGTATCTCTACGTTGTCGTCGTGGTGGGGCTTGCGCGCTTCAATGAACCTTAGATGTGTGCCGGTAAAGTTTCCTTTGCCGACATAGGTCTAGGGTGAGGAGCCAGACTAAGAGAGATACAATCCAAGCCAAGGTCGCACATGCCGAGGGCTGCATGGCTAGGGGAGAGGCCTAGTCGCTAGTGTGCCAACTCTGGATAATAGGGGACCTCCAGTTTTATTTACCCTAGCCGCAGTGAACGCAGGGCACTGCTGCGGTCGACGTCTTAAGTCCCTAGCTACTCGTGGGAATAACATGAATACTAGATCTAAAACAAAAAAACAAATTCAGGCTATGGTGCCTCAGATAAATGACGAAATTTCACAATTCTCTTCGTCATCTTCCTCTTCTCTATTTCCATCAATTCCATCATCATCATCATAATCTTTCCGCGTCACTCCGACGCCATCATCATCAATCAGTATAAAGTTAGCGGATGTTGTACAGGAGACAAATTTTGTCGACGATACTGTGCCCACCGCTAGAACTGCCACAACTCGTAGGAAATGGAGCACATATATGAATAAATTCATCCTACGCACATATCTTCATCTTACAAATATGGAAACAGACAAAAATGCATACCTTCCATCACTTCACACCAAGTTTTTAGAAAAATACCCGGCAATGCAAGCAAGCCGACAAAGGATAGGTGACCAGCGTAGAGCCATAGTTCAAAAGAAATTATTACCACAGGATACAATAGACCACATTTATGAGGAAGTCAGAGCCGAACTTCAAATACTTCATTCTCAAATACAGCAACACTCCACACAATCTAAAACCCCAACAAACACACAATCTGGCAAGCGCATGAAATGGACATACAATGAAACACTAATTAGAATATATTATACTACTACACAACTAGAAACAAATAAAACAGGCTATAGAAAATATTTACATGAGGAATTTCTAAATATTTATCCAGAATTAACATATATAACAGAGCAAAGATTGTCGGATCAAGTGAGAGCTATTGTAAATAACAAATACATAAACACTAACAGATTAGAAGAAATAAAAAACCAGGTTGCAACAGAATTATCTAACAGAAACAGCAACACACAAAATATTGAATATGTAGACAACGATAATTTGAACACACAATCGCAGAATGACTTAGAGGAATCAGATGAATATATTGAAACACTAAATACTCAATACACAAAAAATATTCACATCTCTAACACATCGACAAACTTCACAACAAATATAGTCGTAAATAATAGCATAGATACTGACATCGCATCTCACACACTCATAAATACAGATGAAGACAATTTCTTGAACAACATAGATATTGATCTATCTCAACCTACGCAACTCTGAAACTGCCCCAGAAATTAATCCAGATATAGAAACCACGTTTCAACAAGCCCAACAGTTTTTTTCTGATACACACCCCACTGATAGACCATACATCCCTAAGCAGAAGACCTCTAGAAAGTTCTCTGCTATAGTTACATATATAAACACTGTCATTCTCCCTAAGTGCGTAAATGTGGACACCGATTTTACTACATTGCAGACGATAATTTATTGTGCAGCATGGTCAGCAGCTAAATGCAACGGAGCTAAAATGTCACACTTTACACAAAATGAACAACGCCCTTATAAACAAAGAAAGCCAAAGTGGCAAATCAGATTAGAAAAGAAAATTGAAAATCTAAGAGCAAACATAGGTAGGCTGACACATTTTATTAAGGGTAGCAGAAGTCAAAAATTAATAACAGCTGTAGAAGCAATAAAGCTAAAATATCAACTACATGCACAACACGAAAACTCAAATACGCAAATAGAACACTTTTTAGACACTTTAAAACAAAAATGAAATGCAGCATCTAGCAGACTTAAGAGATATTTAACATGCACTAACCGAAAAGTACAAAACACTAAATTTACTAACAATGAAAAAGTATTTTATAGGAACCTTACATCTAGTAACAACGACACCACTAACCAGAACTTACAGACACCTTCCCCCGAAGCTTTACGAGAATTTTGGGCAACCATATGGGAAAATCCTGTACAACATAATGATCATGCAGACTGGGTCAATGAAGCGACACCAGAAACCCCAGAAATGGTGTTTGATTTCATACCGATAGACACATTTATAGACGTCCTCAAACGTACACACAACTGGAAAGCTCCTGGCACAGACAATATTCATAACTACTGGTATAAGAAATTCACTTATATTCAACCATATATACATAACCACTTAAACACATTCATTCAATCACCACATTTACTTCCAACATACATAACACACGGAGTAAACATTTTTACTTATGCTGATGACACAGCCCTTGTTTTTTATGGTGATTCTTGGGACGAGGTCAAGCAAATAGCTGAGGTCGGGCTTCATCGAATCAGCCGATGGCTTAACACAAACCTACTAACTTTAAATCTTACAAAAACCACGTACTTACAGTTCTCGTTTGCCAAAACTACTCCACCTAATGTTAATCTTAAGGTACATTCTTGTAAATATTCTCCTAACACAGATTGCTCATGCCTCTCAATAAGAAAATCTAATAATGTTAAATATCTTGGGGTTATACTGGATGATAGATTGAGTTGGCGTCCACATATTGACATGATTACAGCTCGTACTAGGAAGCTTATATGGGTGTTTAGA
This sequence comes from Charanyca ferruginea, assembly GCA_947361185.1. Taxonomy (NCBI): domain Eukaryota; kingdom Metazoa; phylum Arthropoda; class Insecta; order Lepidoptera; family Noctuidae; genus Charanyca; species Charanyca ferruginea. The sequence continues at coordinate 22,429,757 of OX376059.1, read as the reverse complement.
CATTTGAGGCATGTTGCCGATTTTCATCTATTACGGACTGTTTACTACGCTTTAGCTCAGTCAGTTCTTGGGTATTGTGCTATTGTCTGGGGAGGAGCGTGCAAGACTTTAGTGTTACGCCTAGAAAGAGCACAACGGTCTTTATTAAAAGTCATGACACACAGACCATACAGATTCCCAACAAAAACGTTATATGAATCATGCCAAGTTCTTTCAGTAAGGCAGCTGTATTTACTGCAACTTCTCACTAAGCAACATAAAATCACCCCATATAAGTCTTCAGATTATTACAAAAAGCGAACTATCAGAGACGTCTGTCCATCAATAAAATGCCATACAGCATCTGCTAGGCGACAACAATGCTTCATGTCTACATACTTATATAATAAAATAAATAGAATACTAAACTTTCACCCACTATCACATCGTGATACTAAAGTTTTAATAAAGCATTGGCTACTAGGTTTAGACTATGACCAAACTGAAAAACTGCTACCCTGAATACACTCCATTTTAAGAATGTAATGTAATAAATGTACATCATTCTCACGTCCATACTTAAATTATCGAAAAACACAACACATATTCCTACATCCACACTACACACTAACACTCCACATATAAACACATTCCAACTTTTCTTTTTGTTGTAACTGCTTTTATTTTTGCGTTCGTGACAGCTATTGGGAGAGGACACTGACTCCTGTAACACAGGTCTTTGAACCTAGCTCAGGAGTCAGGGACTTCATAGGGCTTGTGTATTTTTTATGTGAATAAATTATTATTATTATTATTATTATAGTAACATACATGATACCTAAAGACTTGAATGATACCACCGACCCAGCCAAATATCGACCAATCACCTGCTTACAAACTCTTTATAAACTTCTAACAGCCTGTGTAAGTGAAGTAGTATACGAACATTTAACCAAACATAATATTCTTGCTGAACAACAAAAAGGATGCCGCAAAAATAGCCAAGGATGTAAGGAGCAACTGACTATTGACGCAATTACAATGAACAGTGCACTTAAATGGAAAAAAGATATTCATACAATGTTCATCGATTACCAAAAGGCCTATGATTCAGTTCCGCATAGCTGGTTGTTACATGTCTTAAATATATATAATATCCACCCAACACTCAGATTGTTTTTAGAAACTTCTATGCAAAATTGGCAAACTGTACTTAAAATAAATCAAGCCTCCACGACTGTGGCAACAGAACCAATCCACATAAAACGTGGGATTTTTCAAGGTGATGCTTTAAGCCCTTTATGGTTTTGCATGGCACTCAATCCACTCTCAAACCTACTAGATAAAACCAACACAGGATTCACTTTGACAAGCGATAACACACAATTCACCTTAACACATCTCATGTACATGGATGACATAAAATTATATGCAGCAGATAAACAATCACTTTTTCATTTAGCAGACACCACCCAACAGTTTTCTAATGACATTTGTATGCAATTCGGAGTAGATAAATGTAAAATTTTGTCAGTTGTAAAAGGTAAAGTTCAAAACAATAGTTACACACTCGGATCAGGTAAATCTATTGAGCCAATGGATGAATATAGTACATACAAATACCTAGGTTTTAAACAATCTTGACAAATACAACAAAAGATGACAAAACAAGAACTACTTAAAAAATTTAGATACCGCCTTAACCTAATCTTAAAAACCAACCTTAACTCAAGAAACACAATTAAAGCAATCAACACATTCGCAATACCCATTCTTACTTACTCTTTCGGAATCATACGATGGTCAAAAACCGACATCAAAACCTTACAGCGTACTATCAATACACTCTTTACCAAACACAGGAAACACCATCCTAAATCATGCATACAAAGACTCACACTACCTCGTCAAGAAGGAGGAAGAGGATTGATAGACATATGTAACCTGCACAACAAACAGATACTCTCACTCAGATCTTACTTTCATAACAAATCAGAGCATTCATCACTACACAAACATGTAACGGAAGCAGATAAAAAACTTACACCACTCAACTTACAAAATAGGAACACTCAAATTAATGAACACCTCATAAGCACACAAGCCAAAATTGCAGCATGGTCTAGAAAAGCTCTACACGGAAGACACCGAGCCTACCTGAGCCAGCCACACGTCGATAAAATTAAGTCGAACGAATGGCTCAAACGAGGCGAACTGTTTCCCGAGACCGAAGGGTTCATGCTTGCAATCCAAGATCAAATCATAGCAACTCGTAATTTCAGGAAATATATTATAAAAGACCCAAATCAGCCGACTGACATATGTAGACATTGCAACAGTGCCTCTGAGACCATACAGCACATAACAGGGGCCTGTAAATCACTCGCACAGACCGACTATAAGCACCGACATGATTAGGTTGCCGCAATAGTACACCAACACTTAGCGCACAAATACACACTTACAGGAGAGATGATTCCATATTATAAATACAAACCTGAAACCATTCTAGAAAACAGAAATGTGAAAATCTACTGGGACCGGACTATAATTACAGACAAAACTATTCATTACAATAGACCTGACATCACCGTGCATGACAAAATTAATAAAACAGTTTACCTAATAGACATAGCGATACCTAACTCACATAATATTCAAACAACAATTTCCGAAAAACTTAGTAAGTACCAAGACCTCGCCATAGAGATAAAAACCCAGTGGAAAGCACAAACAGTCCATATCGTCCCCATAGTACTCTCATCCACCGGTATTGTACCGAAATCACTAACACAAAGCCTTAACACTCTACATATGCCAACTCACACACTTTACATGCTTCAAAAAGCCACTTTACTCAACACCTGTCGCATAACCCGAAAGTTCCTGACTTCCTCTACTCTCTCATCCACATTTTCAATTTAAATTTCCCCTTACACACTTAGCTCCGGCCCGTGTGTAAGGTCTTCGACTCTCTTTTATGAGAAGAAAAACAAAGAATCAATAATAATAATAATAATATTTGGGGACATTTTCACACACGGCCATCTGACCCCAAACTAGGGAGACCCTGTACTATGGGTGTCAGACAGCTGATATACATACACAAATATATATTTTTTTTTGTAAATACATACATATATAGATAAACAACACCCAGACACAAGGCAAACACAAATGCTCACCACACAAATGTTTACCCTGGGCGGGAATCGAACCCGCAACACGCTGCGCAGCAGTCGATCGCTCAGGCACTGCGCCAACCGTGTCGTCAAGCAACGTACACAAGGTATCAAGTTCAAAATGGCACACTAACACACAACTTAAAAACGTGATATTGTAATGTCAGTATGTCACACTTTTTAGGCGAAACGGGAAATGTCATAGATGTCGTGATTGTCCAGAAACGGTATTTCCGGTTGTTTTGGAGCGCATTCTACTCTCGGGACACAATAGACTCCCGTTGACACCGACGCGATTCTTAGCTCAGGGGTATGATTCTGTAAGGGGGGTTCTGTAGGGGGTGTGTGTTGAGTATGTATATATTTATTTCGGTGAATATATATTCCAGAATATAATTATGTATCTGTAGTTTATATATTTTATTTTTTTACTTTTTAAATATTATTTTTTGTAACGCACCTGCCATGTTATCTCTTCACCACCCTTGGTTGAACAGTAGACAATACCTAAGGCATTAAGTCCGCCTTTGTACGTTTGTGCATGAAGTATAAATAAATAAATAAGACCTTATTCTAAACTTCGAATCTGAATCCGCTGTGAGTTTCTTGATAGGCATTCTAAAAACTCGGTTGATAATTTCGAATTTACACTAGCGCCACTCTTGCGAGCGTGTCAGCGAGTTGAACTAAATAGACAGAGAGATTTTGACAGATAAAGTATGAGATGACGTAAGAAATGGCATTCTGTAAGGTAATTTCCCCGTCACTTCGACGCTCACCTCGCCCTCGATCCCGATTTAAAGTGTCAAATACATCAAGGTCATTTTGAACCTTATGCGAAGTGAGAGTGAATAGCGATGTGAGATGATTGTTGTTTGAATTTTACAGAATCGACTGATTGCATTGCATTCATTGGATCATCAAAACAACCTATCGATGTTATCTTACGGTACCTACTATTGCTTTCTGCAGTCACCTCTTAATGGGACAAGCCCGCCACACTATACCCTAACCACTGTAACTCCTGTAAGCCAGAATCAACAGTGGCGACCACCAGAAAAGCGCCAGAGCAATGAAGCTCGACAAGTCCCAGAGAAACGATTCAACTGTCTTGGATCCCGCAACGAAATTAATCAGAAAAGAACAGCGGAGGAGTAAGAAAAACATATTTTCCTTTTCCCTCCAAATCAAGCAGGAGACAGAACAGAACTAGGCCAATAGGCACAAAGGGACGTTTACAACTGGGAGAAACCCAGTTGCTAAGCACCACGGATTAAAATTGACATAGTTAATGGGCCCTAAAAACCTTTCCCCCTTTCTGCAGTCAGTCATTTTACACATAGAGGGCCGGCAAACACATGAGCAATACTCGTATAGCAATGATATTACCAGTAAAAAGGTGTAGATTAGTTACCAATACAAGATTCCAAGTTCAAAACTGGCACACTAACACATAGCACTTACCCATTTCATCCCGAGGGTGTCGTAGAAGGCGACTAAAGCCCCTATTACACTTGGCTAAATTAAGTCGCTACTGAATTCAATAAAGTGTAATCGCATTCAGTAAAAGTAGTAGTAGCAAGTAGTAACTGAATTCAGTAGCGACTGAATTTAGTCGACTTAATTTAGCCAACTGTAATAAGGACAGGGAAAATCTGAAAGTGTGCTTAACAACTTCACTGCAATCTCCACGACGCCTGCCAAGCGTGGGCTTGGCAGGCGTCTTGGGAATCGCAGTGAAGTTGTTATCATAATCCATTGCCATTGTCATTCATCCATTTCTTATTTTTGGGGTGTTGCCATAATCCCCACGGATTATGGCAACACCCCCTCCCCCTGCTTGTTGATGATGGCACTAACTGTCAAGCAACATAAATAACATGATATTCTAATGTCACACTATATTATGTTACACGGGAAACTTCATTGATGTCAAGATTGTCCAGAAACGGTGTTTTCGGTTGTTTTGAAGCGCATTCTAACACTTGGGGACACAACAGACTTCCGTTAACACCAACGCGATTCTCAGCTCAGGTAAGCTAATTAGCTTAGTTTCATCGTGCCACTTGCTTAGCACTTATAACCTCTCTACACCTTCACCCTAATATCATTGATCACAAATGTTTATAGAAACTACGCCCTATTTAATAAATTATTTTTCATCACTCAGTTCAAATATGGCAGACAAAATTATTTTTTTTGTGATTCTGGTGTATTTATTTGGTTGGTAAGTGTTAAATATTTTGAATACAATTTATAATTTGATGACAATGTAATTATTTAAAATCATACAAAAAAAGTTTTTTTCTTACCTACTTTGCCATATTTTAATATTTAAAGACATTCAAACTAACTACTTCTACACTAATATTATAAAGAGGAAAACTTTGTTTGATTGTAATGAATAGGCTCAAAAACTACTGAACCGATTTTAAAAATTCTTTCACCATTCGATAGCTACATTATCCACGAGTAACATAGGCTATATTTTATTTTGGAGAAAAATAGGGTTCCGTAAGATATTTGGGTTTTTCGGCCACAAGGTCAAAATCAACCAGAAAAGTTACTTATTTTGCGTACGCTGCCTGAACTATAAAAGATAGAACCATAAAATGTTCCAATTAATTGTTGATCTTATAAATATCTACAAAAAAGTCCGCGACACACTATATCTATCTATGTCGAGTGAGGCACAACAACCATTTTTTTATTTAAAAATCTTGAATTTTTTTTGGACTACATTTAAACGCGTTTATTTTACTCATGCTATTAATCCTTATCAAAATAATTTTTTTCATCACTAAGTACAGTTTATGTAGATAATATTTGGTCTTTGAATGATTAAAATTGAACGTTTGGTTTAGAAGTTATGGCGAAATTAAAATATTACGATTTCTGCTGCACGGCGCGTTGCGAAGTGAGCGTCACCAAGGCGGGGGTGCGCGTGCGGGAGGGGAGTTTAGATCTATGAGTAAGGTACCCGCGCGGCTCAGCCGCGTGGTCGGCTCCCTACGCACGAAGTCTAATTATTTTCGTGCGTTTTTATTAGATTTTGTTCTTAAAACTACACCTACGCAAAAGTTCTTCTCAGAGCTAACCAACAGTTCTTTTCAGGGCTAATCCATCTAATGACAGAGTTATGTCCGAACATACATAAAAAAAATATATATAAACTAGCTTCTGCCCGCGACTTCGTACGCGGATCCTGTTGCTTATGCCAGCGACAACGGGGTCGGCAAAATCGAAGATCTGAAACGTCTGATGTCGAATTCTAAGAGCCCGGGGACGGGAAAACAACGGGATGCGCGAGACGAGACGTTCAAAAAGTACAATTTTGAATCATACCAGTGAAGAATATGATGTGCGACTGACCGCTGATCGTGAACGTCATGCATTGTCTCGCGAGTCGGAGACGTTCACGGATAGGGAATTGCGCTTGAGTTCTCAGCGTACCCACGCATCTGCTTCTAGGTGCCTAGAGACAAGTGCGGAACGTGATGCGCGACTGTCCGCTGATCGTGAGCGACATGCATTGTCTCGCGAATCGGAAACGTTTACCGATACAGAATCACGCTTGAGTTCTCAGCGTATTCGCACATCTACTAACAGGTCTTTTGAAACGAGTGATGAACGTGATGCGCGACTAACTGCTGATCGAGATTATCATATATTGTCCCGAACACGCACACAACAAAATATTTTTAATCAGTTCGAAAGTGAGAGAGAAAGAATTGCTGAAGTACGGCATGTAGAGACAGAAGAAGAGCGCAACGAACGTTTGGATTCTGATCGACTTCGACATTCTCTGAACAGAATGTCGATGTCATCTGAATAATCGGATGTGTCTCAAGATATAGCCGTAGCGTAGGGTACGGCGACCGTCCTTGGGTTGATAAGGAACGGAGTGCATTTACGTATACTCTTATGATTGACTACGCCACATGTTCCGCCATCGGAGGTATGATTCAAAATTGTACTTTTTGAACGTCTCAAATCATCTCGCGCATCCCGTTGTTTTCCCGTCCCCGGGCTCTTAGAATTCGACATCAGACGTTTCAGATCTTCGATTTTGCCGACCCCGTTGTCGCTGGCATAAGCAACAGGATCCGCGTACGAAGTCGCGGGCAGAAGCTAGTATTTCATAAAACTAAACCATTAGAATTGATAGATAATTTACATAGAAGAATTTGTTATTGTATAATAATATGTGTTTAATAATAGTTGCGTCAGATCAATATTTTTAGCGCGTTGCTTTTTTTTAAATGTACTTCTTACAACTAAATGTGGATGCAGTATCCCACGACTACCCCTTTCAGAGAAAAGTCATGATGTTAGGTTGACATTTGATTTTTAGTCCCGAAGACTCAGCAACAAATTCAGGAAAGAAGTTGGTAATAGACCACGATGGAGGAGCAGACGATGCCTTTGCTATAACTCTGAGCTTGCTCAATGAGAAATACTTTGACGGGTAAGTTACTTGTACAGAGATCAGCACAGCAAGCTACAACAATCTGTCAAAATCTGATAGATTTTTATCTTTATGACAAAACTATAAGGTTCGTATTCAATTGGGAAAATTTGACAGTCTGGTATGGCTTAATGTGCTGGCGTCTGTACATACCTAAGTACTTTCTATGTTTTTTTTACGAAATTCATGAAATTAAAAAGACCCATCACATATCCTTTTCATCGCTATGTTGGGATCGGCTTCAAGTCTAATCTGATGAAATAATCAAATTTTTCAGTCCGAAAGTAGTCGCCTTGGCAACATCGTTTGGCAATGTAAACTTGAGCCAATCAATTATCAACAGCGACCGAATACTGGCTTTAAGTAACAGACAAGATGTAAGTTTTTTATATCAGTTAATCTGGGTAAAAGATGACTTAAGTCAAACAAGTGTTACCAATATTTATCCCAAGAGAAAACTTAATATTGTAGTAGTACTCCCAAAAGTTCCAACAGCAAATAAAAGTTCGATCAATTGAGATGTTTAACATGTTCTTTTAGGACTTTTATAAATAGTTATTTTCTGTTTTTATTTTTCAAAGTAGTAGGTACAGTAGGTTTCGAGATGGAGGTGTATTTTCAACTATTTTCTTAAATAACTAAATTATTTAATTATTACTACGCAGTTTGGTGGGTTTACAGTTTATGTAACATGACTGGTTTTGAATAAACATTTTATTATTTATTATTTTTATTATTATTTATTATTTTAAAATTATAAAATAAATATTTCCGCCTTTCATTTCCGATAATGTTACACAGTAAAGTTTGCTAAACTTTTTTATTTTCTTTTTTCCCCTCATAAAGTTTCACTTCTATACGATACATCTCCTTGTTTAGGTCAAAGAACGACATATATACATGTATACCAAATACCAACCACTATGCGGGTATTTCCAGTTCGTTCAGTAAAGTCGAAAATAATTTTTATTTCAGATACCCATATACTCTGGTGTTGATCAAGCTCTCATACCAGACTTCATATCTGACTACTTTTATGGTTATGATGGGCTGGGAGACGATGGCTACACACCTCCAGCACCTATTAAACTCCAGAATGTACCAGCGTCACTCGCACTCGTCGAACTTTCGAAGAAATATGAAGGTACGCCTTTTCAACACCAGAGATTAAGTCTCCTGTGCAAAGAACAGCCATTTTGGGGTTATATTTGGTAGAAGGCGGACTCGACGTTGTTATATTCTTATTTCAAAAGAGTCCGAATATAGTCTGGTATCTCGAGCTCTGCGGAACTATTCCACCTCGAAAAAGAAAAAGAAAAGTACCTATGCTTCTGCATAGGTACTTTTCTTTTTCTTTTTTTATTCGAACTACTCGTAGAACGGTTGGCAGACAGTTCTCTGTCTGCCAACCGTTCTACGAGTAGTTCGAATAAATACTAGTAGAAGAAGAAGAAAGAGTCCGAAATAGATATCATCATAATTTAAACCAACTAACTTGGATTAACATCGCAAGCGCGACTTGTGAGGATTTGGGTTTGATTCCCAAGTTATTTCTCAGTAGCAGACCGGGGCGTTTAGACGTTTGGAGTTTATGAGTCATTCTAGAACCTGGTAATTTTATATTTTTGGTAATTTTAAATGGCGGAGGGCCCATGGAGTAGTAACTCCATGGACCCTCCAATTTTTTACTGATATACCTACCTAGTTAACCGAAATATTAATGGAAAGTTTTAAATAATCACGTGACACAAGTTGACTCTGTATATAATTATGAACCTCTCGTAATTTAAAATGTCTTACTATATTTTGCGTGATGATCGGACTATGAGATGTATGGAAGGTTTCTCTTACCTTTCCTGTAATCTTGGACCTGGAGTGGAGTGAATGAAATCAATGGGCTCACCTGACATGACTTTAATAGTAATATTTTTTCATGTTTCAGGAGAGCTAATTATCATATTAATTGGTCCTTCAACGAATATAGCTTTGGCAATAAGAATGGACCCCAACTTTATTAGTAGACTGGCGCATTTATATATTGGTTCTGGTCATATTTATAGTAAGTATATTTTAAGCATTAAAGCATTAAAAGCATTAAATATAGCATTAAATTAAATTTAAGGAGCCCTAAAACTCAATGAGACTCGATGACTCGATGTCTTCCTTAAGAAGACGTTTTTAGAAGACGTTATCTTTAAAAACTGGAATATGCTCTACTATTACTAGGGACTGTCAGTTTGTATCATTTTTCAATTGGTAAAAAGTGCCTCCCTCCATGCTGTCCACTGTTTCCAGTTCAGGATTAGGTGTAGACCAAATGAAAACACCTTTGTTTTTACACAACTATTTTGTTACAGGAATGGCGTAACGATGTCTTAGGAAAAATTCAGACTCCAATAATGCAAGCACTGAATGGGTTTGAACGATTATCGTTGACTAAGAAGAATTCCTGGATCGACCTGGACCCCGTTGTAGCATCTATAGCACTCAATAATGACATAGTTGACGAGTTCAGAAATACTAGCAACGGTATTATTTTGAGTGGTAAGAGAGTTTGAATGTGGTGGAAGTACATTTTTATATACGAAGATTGTTTTTTTTTATTAGATGACAAACAAATCGACGGGGTTTCTGATATTGAGGGGTTACCTCGGCCTTGCAGGACTCAGATACGGCACCATCCCAGAGACAAAACTCTAAAATTATTATCTCATGTGCCTATCATTATACAGACACAAAAACACTGTTTAATGCCATCGGATACCGTACCCTGACAATAAGATGAAGAAATCATCAGCCGGAACACGTCCACTGTTGAACAAAGGTGAGGGTTGCCATAGTCACCACACTTGACTGGCGTCTTGGGGATCGCAGTGAAACTGTTAATTACACGGAAGCCGCTGCTGCCCGACTTCCGGATTTTCCGTTAGTCGCTTTCTACGACACCCTCGGGATGAAATGGGAGAGTGCCATTTCTATCTTGGACACCCCCAGATGACTATACTTTACTGTAAATTGTGGTTTTAGTAAATAGGCTGGATTTTTTAGAAAAAACCCCGCATGTTCTGAAAAAAAAAATCGAAACCGCAGCACATCTATTTACAATAAGATTAACCATTTTGAATATCTATTTAGAATATTATGTAAAGATAATTTGTTCTTATTTTCAGGTGACAGACGAGGTACAAACACAAATGACTTCTCGTCGACGCATCCAAATGCAAGGATTGTTTATGCAGCGAACATAGACCGATACCAAAAATACTTGCTGGATGTATATTCTGCTGAATTAAAACAATGAATAATTAATTAATTTACTCAATAAAGTCCACCAACAGCATCACTCTTTTTCTTTTTTTTTAATATAATTATAAAGGTACATGTTGTATAAGTTACATAATTATGTATTTAAATTGTTATTTTTACCTGATATGTTATCTCTTCACCACCTTTTGTAGTCTGGTAGAGAATGCCTAAGGCTTTTGTAACTTTATGCGTGAAGTATAAATAAATCTTCTATACAAATAAATAAAATTTAAGTGTCTGTTTGTAATGTCCAAATAACAGCTTAATACTAAATGCATATGAAAGTAAGTATGGTACCTATCCCAAAAAAACAATTTTAAAAATTTTTGTCTGTCTGTCTTTCTGTCTGTTTGTTCCGGCTAATCTCTGAAACGGCTAAACCGATTTTGATGGGACTTTCACTGGCAGATAGCTGATGTTATAAGGAGTAACTTAGGGTTATAATTAAAATAGGGTTCCGTACAAAAAAATTAAAACCCCGCAAATCCATGAAAAAATAATTAAACCCCTGCTGACAACCGACAATTACGCGGACGAAGTCGTGGGCATCAGCTAGTATATAAATAAACATCGATCATTAATAATTTACAGTAGTTCTTAAAGTAGTGTTTAACTTCTAAACGCCAAACCAATTACAGCAAATCGACGGCAGGACTGCTAATAAACTAAAAGTAAAAGAAAAATAACATAACTCCAAAGAATTGAATTACAAATTAGTATAGGGCATTGTGAACATGTTGGAAATTATGAACGTTCGTGTATTTAGGCGTTCGATCTATAGTGGTCGATTAATTGTTATGCGATTACTTGCCATTCGATTTCGCATATTACACCCGTTAGAAACAATAAGAATATCGAGTATATCTAGTGTGAGTACAAGGGTCTTCGAGGTCCAGTGGCCTTGCACTGGGCCTTGCACACTTGACGGCGCATTTGACGAACACTTATCAGTGTAAGTGTTCGTCGAATGTGCCTGCAATTAAGCTGAATGGTACTGAACTGAAGCAGGTACAACAATTCAAATATCTCGAACTTTACGTTACTGAGGGTCTTGACGACCAAGTTGATCAAAAAAGTTTGAAAACCGAGTATCTATCGTATAAATATACAAAACTCACATTGGTTCTTGCCCGGTTTCGAACTGACGACCTCAAGCATGAGAGAGGCAGGCATCCTAACCATTGGGTCATCAAAACAACGTGCTGTACCGATGATAACAATATTATTCCTATCTGTTGTCAGTCGATATCTGCGGTTGTCAGATATTTCACACATGGCGGGCTCATTTAATACATGAGCGTTTTTTTTTTATCTCAGTGTTTTTAACAAGTACGCACATTATTTATACAATTATGTCAGACAAAATTATTTCTATTGTGATTCTGCTGTCTATATTTAGTTGGTAAGTTCATGTATAAAATAAATTATCTGCATGTGTAGGATATGATGAATAAATCCAGAAATGTAGTTTTTTTATGAAGAATTTAACAATAATTTTGACTAAAAAAATTAAACACACTCAACTATAATTTGACTTAGAGATAGTTTACGTAGAAATATTTGTATTTATTGAAAATATAATAACTACTAAGACAATTTTCTTTTTTTTTTTTTTCATGAGAAATAAAGATTATTTAATTATTAGTAACGAATATACACTATTTACACGTACAATAAATAAAAGCCTATAACTATTAAACCAAAAATAAACTAATATAATAAGGCATCAAAAAACTCCTCCACACATCGCCGTCATCTGGGAATGTGCCCAAGAGACTGACTGCATTGCCACGTTGGATGGCAATGCTTAACCTATAATTATGTTATCTGTTGCATAATTATTTCGTCAGATCAAAATTTTGTGCACTGTTAATTTTAATGTTTACCATATATTCTCCATATAGCCTAATATATTATAAAAATCTCGTGTCACAGTGTTTATTATCGAACTGCTGCGAAACGGGTTGACGGATTTTTATGTTTCTTTTTGCGTATAGGTAGGTCTGTGAATAGATCGTAGGTTATTTTTTGACGTGACAACGTCTTATAATTCGATAGAGCCGGCTGCACGCACGAAAAAACATGACGTCATGCGGCGTTACGGCGCTACATGACGTCATGCGGCGTTACCTCGCTCTGCGGCGTTACCTCGCTCTGAGGCGTTCCAAGTGAAAAGTGAATGTGGTGTCAATTGTTTATTGCAACGATAATTACAGCGATAAAGGTAATGATTCTTTCGCGTTGTCACGTTCAACTATCGTCAGTAAACCGACTTTACAGACAACCAATTTTTTTTATTTATAATTGGCAAAACAACGTTTACGCTATATTTTTATATTATGTACCCTTTATTTCTTGACTAAACTATGTGGGTGTAGTATCACGTCCCGTGCCTACCCTTTCATAGAATAGTCGTGATGTTAAGTAGATACTTTACCCTATTAGACATAAACACAAACCTTTTTTACAGTCCCTTCAACCGATTTTGACTTCTATTCCGTAGGCTTAAGGATGACATTAGAGGCAAAAAAGTGGTTACAATAACAACTGTTTACTGCAGTTGCCATTTGTCATGCTACCAACGCATTATGAGTCAAAATCGGTTGAACGGACTGTAAAAAAGGTGTTTGTAAATGTCTAATCTTATTGTGAACAGGGTATAGATACATTTAATTTTTAGTTCCGAAGCCTCTGCAACAAATTCGGGAAAGAAGTTAGTGATAGACCACGATGGAGGAGCAGACGATGCCTTTGCTATAACTTTGAGCTTGCTCAACGAGAAATACTTTAACGGGTAAGTTACTAGTACATACATACTTTGTTTGGTTTTATAAAGTTTCGTACCTAAAGGGTGTCAAACGAGACTCTCTTGCTAAGACTCCGCTGTTGGTCTGACCGCTCGTCTGTCACAGGACGCTTTGTATTATTATCCGTAATAGGTAAAACTTAAAAATAAAATTTATTGGTATCAAATTTAATGTAACAGCTCACTTTTTAGGGCCCATTAACTATGTCAATTATAGTTCGTGGTGCTTAGCAACTGGGTTTCTCCCAGTTGTAAACGTCCCTTTGTGCCTATTGGCCTAGTTCTGTTCTGTCTCCTGCTTGATTTGGAGGGAAGTGGAAAATATGTTTTTCTTACTCCTCCGCTGTTCTTTTCTGATTAATTTCGTTGCGGGATCCAAGACAGTTGAATCGTTTCTCTGGGACTCGTCGAGCTTCATCGCTCTGGCGCTTTTCTGGTGGTCGCCACTGTTGATTCTGGCTTACAGGAGTTACAGTGGTTAGGGAATAGTGTGGCGGGCTAGTAAAGTGACTATGGAAATGAATGAGTCGCTAGAACAAAATTCAAATTAAAAGAAAAACAGACAAAACAAATATTGTTTACAATAAACCTGTCTTTGTGTTTTGTTTTTTTGTTTTCTTCGTAAATGAGATCGAAAACCTTTGTTTTTCTCTTTTGATACTTTAGATTTACATTGAAATGAATGACATTAAAACAGGTATTAAATCGAAATCTTTTCTCGATTGACATTTCAATGAATGACATTTAAATTTAAATATATACATAACATATTTTGTATTTTTCAGTCCAAAAGTAGTCGCCTTGACAACATCATTTGGCAATGTAAACTTAAACCAATCGATTATCAACAGCGACCGGATACTGTCGTTATGTAACAGACAAGATGTAAGTATTTTTATCTCATTTAATCTGGTACTTATAGATAAGGTACATCTTATGGTTGGAGAGGCCGAGATGGAGAGGCAGACAAAGAGAAAGATAAATTGAATGAAAATAAAAGAATGGTGCTGTGTAGTGCCCGCCGCGAATAGCAGCCCTCCATTTCTACCCGTGGGTGTCGTAGAAGGCGACAGAGGAATATTGACCAGAGGATAGGCAGCAGCGTCACTTGACACAGCCCTTTTTGAGAAAATCAACAATTTCCCAAAAAAATACTTCGACAAAGTTTTAGTTTCTTCAATCTTTGGAGGACTTACAATCTCTTTTGACTGTGTCGCCGTTTCTTAATGGATTTGGATGTTAAGGCAATACTAAAAAGCGAAAAATAAAAAATAAAACACACATTACTTTACTTTCGGAAGTCGGTGGCAATACAGAATAACAAACACAAAGCCACCGCCACCGACTTCCGAAAGTAAAGTAATTTATTTATTTATATATATATTTGAAAACATAAGCTGACAGTGCTTGCGACCAAATTGCTTACATTTTAATTATCTTAGGACTAACCAATAATGTAATGTGTGTTCTGTGCTAAAATTATTTATCACTCTTTAGTTTTTGAAGGCGGTTTTCTTTTTTTTTGAAAAAACTTTTTGCGAACAATGTTTGGGCCGGCTTCCAATTTAACCGCATGCAACTAAATACCAGCTTGTTTACATGGAGCGATTGCCTATCTTACCTCCACAACTCAGTTACTCGGTAACACCATAGCCCTTTGTACTGGTGTCAGACTTTCTGGCTTATGACGACACATAGCGACTGTCAAAGATCTACGAATGACAGCCGGGACCAAACGGCTTTACGGCCCCTCCATACCTCAGAAAACACGTAAAACCGTTGGTCTCGGTATGAAATGATCATTCACGGACCGACCACGGCAACCGTAGCTTAACCAAGACCAATTTTTCGTACGACTTCTACTTAGCCTACGACCTGTATTTAATAATCCATAATGAACAAAAATGTGTCACAAATAGAGTTCAAAATTCGACGCAAAATGTAATTATGTAATTTACAACACGGACTACTTCATTGGTATCGTTGTCGGAATCACGACTGCTGAATGGGGGGTATGGGTTCAATTCCCAGGTTGGGCGAAGCGTTATTGAGTTTATCAATTTAGAATTTCTCAGTAGTAGTCTAGTTTGGAAGTTGGCAGTCTAACCCCTCGTTTACACCAAGAAACAAGTATAATACATGTCCAGTACTTGTCTTGACACAACTTGTCTTAAACTTGTATAATAGAAGTTTAAGTATTATACTGGTATTTGAGTGTGAACGATATTACAGACATTGCATAAAACTTGTAGAATACATGTATTATACCGTGGTGTAAACGAGGGGTAACACTCCCCATTCGATGGTGACTAGTCGTCTTCTTCTTTGTTTTTGCACTGCAAAGAAACAATATGAACATGCATTATTGTAATATTTAAAGATTTGCAGAATAGAAAACAAATAAATTTTACAAATAATATTTATTTCAGATACCCATATACTCTGGTGCTCATCAAGCTCTCATATCAGAACTCATATCCGACTACTTCTACGGTTATGATGGACTTGGAGACGATGGCTACATACCTTCAGCACCGATTGAGCTCCAGAAAGAACCAGCAGCAGTTGCACTTCTTGAACTTTCAAAGAAATATGAAGGTATTGTTTTTCAACATCGGACATTAAGTCTTCTGTGCAAAGAACGGCCATTTTGGGACTGTAATTGGTAGAAGTCCGACCCGACGTGGTTGTTTTCTTATTTCAAGGAGTCTGAAATAGGTCATTATCATCATGATTTAAATAAAAGACGTATTTTTTTCGTATTCGCTCCACCTTATGGGTAGAATGAGGCACACACGCGGTCGTCATCAGAACCGACACCCCGACACCCCGACACACATCTGCTTCTTGAAGCCTCCAACACCACTCACTGCCACTTAAGTTTGTCAATTCTTTGTTCTATGTGGACATAGACGTCTAACTGTTAATAGGAAGGTTTAAAGTTTCACTTGGACTTTGTATAATCCATAATATCGCGTGAACTAATAGTACGCAAGTTCTTTCTTTTCTTTCTTGTGTTCTTGTTTCTGATGTAAAGTGAATAAAACTAATGTACTACTGTACTACTAATATTTTTTTTTTTTTATATTTCAGGAGAGCTAGTTGTCATTGCAATTGGTCCTTTAACGAATATAGCTTTGGCAGTAAGACTGGACCCCGGATTTATTCATAGGCTGGCGCATTTATATATTGGTGCTGGTCATATCTATAGTAAGTACATAATATGTGAATCGACCTCGACGTCACAAACCACAATCAGTCACTTTGAGACCCTGAAAAGTGTTCTGTGTCATTGTCAAATGTTTGCGTGTAACATTCGTGTAAATCGGAAATTATTCAAAACTTTTCTGAATGCTTCTACGCTTCCAAAGTCGCGGGCAGAAGCTAGGTAATATATCTAGTTATAATGTTGTTGTATGTTTACCAGGTGAACAACACGCGAAGCCAGAATTCAACGCACATATGGACCCGGAAGCTTACCACATCGTTGCAAATAGTTCTTTACTGGACAAAGTGACGTTTGTAGCGTACTCACAGATTCAACTGTCGTTAAATATTTCTTTAGTGAGTTTACTTTATATAATGACACTTTATCGTTATTTTTTTTTATAATTACTCGAAGATAATGATGTGGAGATTGTTTATATTCACGGTCTTAAGTAGAACATTGTCACAAAGGCAATGCAACAAGCTTGAAAGAAAATAATTTATTCTTAAAGGTCTGTGAGAAATCGGGCAACACATTGGTCCACCTCCAGCCGTGTCCTAGCTAGCCGCTCACGACCGTATGGAAAGAACTGATAGAGGTGTCGACCCTTGCCCTTGCCCTAACACAGCTTTTGACTGAAGGTCTCTTTCTAAGGACTCTTTGATTTTCAACGTTTGGTGCCCGATTAAAACCGACAAACCGAATTCGATCCATACGGTCCCTTTGCTTTCCTCCCCTAGCGATGCCTTAAGCCGAGGCCCGTTTCCCACAGGTGGTGGTGCCCTTAGCGTGCAGTCGCTTAGTGTATAAGTTTCTTTTTCTCTGCTTGGAGGCCTAAAATTCCCTTAAGACACCACAGGAAAGTCCGGTTAAGCAGCCACCAACTTCCTAGGTTGATCTACGACATGCCTGAAGTAGAAGACTGGAGCAGTTTGGGTGTCGGAGTGCACTCCGATGGTTATCGTTTTTCATGCATTGACTTGGGTTACTTTATACATATGGATAAAGACATTCTTGTCTAAGGTGCCTTAAATGCCAGATTTTTTAGAAAAGTGCCTGTTTCTAGTAGATCACTATCATCATCATCTGCCTCCCTGCCCCTTTCTCATGTTACTTGGGGTCGGCGCAACACGTTATCTTCTTTTTTTCAGTCAAATATTATGATACTATTGACTCCCTTCTCTTTCATATCATTCTTCACACAATCCATTCATATTTTCTTCGGCCTTCCTCTTCCTCTTACCTTTCACCCATCTACATTACAAGTACAATAGAATACTATAAAATATGTAGAACGATACTGTGTAGAATGCCACAGTAAAATACTATAGTAGGTAGGTAATTATTAAGTAAAAGACAGTACCTATAATAGTGAAGATTTATTTTATTCTCCAGTGACAATGTTCTTTGATGATATATTTTGCTTTGCTTTAGATTGATATTTATCAGTGGGTAGAGTATTTATTTTACAAGATCTTTCTTTTCTAATATAATACTTAAAAGTCTTTTCAAGATACGGATTCAAAATGCCCTAAATCTTAAAATGCCTGTCAAATACAGCAATGCCTGTCAGATTGTAACCCAACGCACAGCGCTCTTGACCTGTCAGAAGGCTATCTACAGAAGTCAGAATGTCAATTTACAAAAAAAAATTGTAGGGACATTAGTACTACTGTGAGCTTGTATTACTCTACAACTGGGCAAAAATGCCTCCTACGACTGCAGCGATTTCAGTCCAGGGCTAAGTGTGGACCATTTCAAAATAGCTTATTCTATAAAATATTCTGTCACAGGATTGGCGTCAAAATGAGTTGGGAAAAATTCAGACTCCAATAATCCAAGCACTGAACAGTTTTGAACGAATATCGTCGACTAAGAAGAATTCTTGGATCGACCTAGACCCAGCTGTAGCATCTATAGCACTCAATAATGACATAGTTGACGAGTTCAGAAATACTAGCAACGGTATTATTTTGGAAGGTAAGGGTGAATGTGGTGATTGAAGATCCTACTATCATATATTATACACGCGAAAGTTTGTGAGGGCTGAATTTGATTAGCTGAAATTGGTTCACATATGGACAGATCATTTGTTTTGCTTAAATTATAACTAGAATCTAGATTTTTGATTATGCCGTTTTATTATATTTTAATCTAATTTAACATAGAATTTTTATTGTGCACATACGTATACATTTGGATAATAATCCAAATTGGAAGACAACAACGCTGTGAAATGTAATTTATAAGCGTACACTGACAGCAGCATGAATATTAATAAATATGAGTTAAAAAAAATTGATTAAAGCCGTGTGGTGCCAGCTGCGAATAGCACCACGTTATTTCTACCTGTGGGTGTCGTAGAAGGCGACACAGAAATATTGGCCAGGGGATGGACAGCAGCGTCCTTCTGAATACCAGAACACCTACTGCAATCGCCAACACGCATCGGCCAAGTATGGCGATTACGGCTTGGAGTCCTATGCCCAGCAGTGGGCATCTAAAGGTTGACATGATGATGATGAAAATAATTTGTCTGTAGACGTTTAGAATCTGGATTTGTACTCGGTAGGCAAATAGCTAGCTAGTTACAGATATTTGTTTAAATTCACAGGTGACCAACGAGGCATAAACACAAATGACTTCTCATCGCCGAATCCTAACGGAAGGATCGTTTATTCAGCAAACATAGAGCGGCACATGAAATTCTTGTTGGATAGGTATTCTGCTGATCTAAATCTATGATTAAGAACAACTAGAAAATAAATCTTAAAACTGTGTGTGTTTTTAAACCCAGTGTATGAAAAATCCTACGTATTAAATCATGACTCGGAAATGTTAATTTTTCCCCGTTAGCCATGTTGTGCATTTAAGTGATTAAATACTATTTTTTCAAATACCGTAATTGTTTTATTTAAACATAGGTAATTATCCTTCAGAATTGTTTCGAAACATAGGACGGTATTGGAAAAACTGCGCCTGCGCTGGGTGAGTCGAGCACAAGCCGAACAGAAATGTGACACATCAAGCCATACCAAACTGTCAATTTTGCCCAATTGAATATGAACCTAATTCGTTTGACATAAAGTTGAAGATCTGTCAAATAAAGACAGATTGTTGTTGCTTGATCTGCTGTCCTCTGTGTGGACTTAGGAGCCTCAAAGCCTTTCTACACGAAGTATTCGGCTCGCTCAACGCAGACGTAGCTTGTACATAGTTTATTATTTTTTTGACAGTCAAAGTTATGCTCACATTAAATTTACAGCTCCGCTCTGACACGGCTTTTATGAACTGCTGCTGTCATCACCCCTCCTGGGGGCCAAGTCTGCTATTTGTATAATTTCGTCATTCCAACACGATCCCATTGTCATTTTGCTCAAAGCTCGCAATCTGCTAAATTCATAATGGTCGATCATTGGTCGGTCAATGACTGCACAATGACGTTGTAATGGTAGGTTACTTTGATCAGTGGATCAAAGTAACTGTCAAAATTTTAGCATATTACCGCCTTAGTCAGTCATTCAGTTGTCATTTTGAACGAGATTACCATTCTATAGCATTTCTTTCAATGGCGTGTCAGTGGTTGACCATTGGAAAGTCATAGTGACGCCATTATATTAGTAGATTACCAAACTAGTCAAAATCAACAATTAAGAAATCAATGATAGACCATTCTGACACTATTGTAATAGCAGACTTGAGGCCCTGCAAGCCGTCACCTTTTTATATTGTCATTGTAAAAATTATATTAACGCACACCATTTATAACCGTAAATTGAATAATTCGAATGGCAAATTATTTTTGCCTCGAAGCTGTGCTCCTAATGAGCGATGACTTTTAAAGTGAGGATAAGTGAGACGTGGTGTGCATTTTGTTCATAAAAAAAAACTTCACGTGCATTAATAATTGAAATAATTATGTTTATCTTTTATAGAATAACAAACTTGCTAGCGCTTACTTTAATTTTTCTCTTCTTCTTGAGATAACGAATGTTTAATTACAACTATAATCATCAAAGAAAAATATTGTTGTAGAATCGGTAGGTATTTAACAATTAAAAAGCAATTTGTACCATTTAAATGTAATTGTTATCATTTAAATGTTACTGTCACTGCCACATGTAATTTAAATACGATTATTACGTAGTAAAGATAAGGTAGTCTTTTATAATTCCGCTAAGAGAATAGTGCCTGAGCAGGTTAATTTTAAAAATGTCCAACTCAAATAATTTGACTTCAAATTTTGATGTCATTCAGTTTAGAGCAAGCGCGGTGAATAACGCCCTGCGTTCTCTGTACGAGGCCTTTGCCCTGTAGCGATTCGATCATTGCTAAGCGGGTATTATTAGTTTGAAAAATAAAAGATTGAACATAATACTGGTATTCAACTGTATCTGGTTCGACTTGAAAAAATAAAATTCTTAAGTATTTAAAAATTTGGCCCAGTTGGTTCTGTTCATCAGTCGACGCAACTATGGCAGATAGATTTTTTATCGTGGTGTTTTTGGTGTATTTATTTGGCTGGTAAGATTTTAATTTTAAGTTTTCGGATGTATTTTTTTTTTCGGTTTTTACACTGCTGAGAGATAATGTCCGGAAGGGACATCGCCGAAACCTTTACCATGAATTTAGTTTTTTTTTTATCGGCTGCAACTCACCTTATCTCAAGTGACGATGCGACCTAAGGTGGAACAGTGTACGCTACTTCAGCAGGAAAGTGACTACAGTGATATAAGTGGGACGTATAATTCTGGTGCGAAATCTGCTGTAAATGTGAGTCAAATAAAAAGTAGTGCGCTTTGTCGTTCTGAGAAAAAAACGGAAATAACGATTTTACTGCTAGAGTAACGTTGTTCCAGCAAGAAAATTCTAATCAAATGATCGGAGACAGAAATATTGTGCATGTGCAAAGAACTTATATTTGTGCTAAAATATGCGCCGAAAATATAATCTATGCTTCATCAGGTTTTCGAGACTGCATTTCCTGCTGAAGTAACGTTTTGCAAAATCGTGTATTTCTAAAACCATTGTATGTACTTCTGTCTAATAAGCATACACAAGTAGCTCTTTATTTATGCGTATTTGTGGCAAAATTAGATTTAGATAATAGGTATTTATAATTTTCAAGTAATCGCGTTTTTTTTGAAAATCTGAAAAATATTGCAGCACCTAAATGAGAAAACGTACTTACAAGCTCGCTGAATACTGTATTTGGTTCTTCTTGACGCTTAAACTATCTATAAAAAGTTTTAAAAGTATCCATGCATGCGTTATTTAATAATATTGCTAAACGTCAAAACGACGAGACGATATTACGCACAAACACATATACGTTCCACTCATATCATTCTAGGAGCCCCTTTCCTGCTAGATTAACATGTACGATGGAGCACGCTTGCCTAGGATGAACCGGTACATTAGTTTTGACCGCAAGACTAACATTTTTTATTCGCGTCTTGAGATATTTTATGTCGGATACATTGAGTGGCCCACGATGACTAAAACGCCACAGTATGTAACCATCAATCACTTGGGAGATACAATTTGAACAGTCAATAAGAATACACAACTGGAACAAAGGTACTTAAGCTAATTAAGCCTAGTACCCAAAGAAGAATATATTATTACGTTTTTGTTGTTCGTATTCTAGGTTGACAACAAGTTATTTAGCGTAATTTCGCCATAAGCTATCTATCTAGGCTAGTACTATCTTTTGAATGTGTTAATTGTTTAAAAATAAATATTAAGGCAGTTTAGTTGCCTACATTTTTCGAGTTATATCGTCAACGTAGTTTCTTGTTTACCAAGCACATTTAATGAAATGACGAGCAAGACCTACGTGGGTAGTATAATATTATTTACTTATTAATTTACACTTAGGGCCCTAACTCACTAGGACACCATGGTGGCGATCCCTGGTCGCGCCACC
This sequence comes from Charanyca ferruginea, assembly GCA_947361185.1. NCBI lineage: Eukaryota > Metazoa > Arthropoda > Insecta > Lepidoptera > Noctuidae > Charanyca > Charanyca ferruginea. The sequence continues at coordinate 22,406,879 of OX376059.1, read as the reverse complement.
AACAAAATGTAGGCAATGTACGCGTTCGTGCTGGTCGCGTTGCCAAATTGGTTGCTTCTTGTCCTTCATAGCGTGTCGATGGAAAATATGGATTATGTTATGTGAGTGAATTTATTCTTGTCAAATTTCTTGTTTGGCCAAGGATTTGGCCACGGTATAAACGCCATCCGCCGATGCAGTCATTAGGTCCGCACATGAGCACGTGATCGGGCATGCGACGCAAGATAGAGAGGGTGGACTATGATCTGCAGGGAGACACCACACAGGTACTGAAGATTGGTATCATCTGAGAACCCCCACCTTTGAAAATTCAAAGGTGGGAAGAGGAAGGTAGTTGAGGATTCCAATTGGTTGCTAAACCATGCGGACATCAGATGAGATACTCTCTATGGAGTTGCATACATATTGTTGGTGGCAGTGACTATTTGCGCCGCAATGGTGTGCCGGGAAAATATAGCCCTTAAGGTAGCCGAAAGTTAGATGTACTTTGCATAATTGCGATGATAGGAACCATTTAGTAGCGGAGGTATAAGTTCTAACTTTTTTTTCGAGTCACGACCTGCTGCAATAAATTGTGATGGTTTTTGCGTGCATTGCATTTCGTGACAATATTTTTTACAACTAAAAGAAAAGTATTTACCCAGCACTATCGTTGCTCAATATTACTTAGTTGGATTGTAGTTAGCGGCTATGATAGTGTGATGTGGTCTTTTTGGTCTTTTTACATCCTGTATGTATTATATGTACAGACAACATCATCAACTGCTTGCCAAAGAAGTTTTAATGCGTGCACCCCCCGGTAAGCAGTTGATGACGCTGTCAGTACCTCTTGAGCCTCAAGCGTGACAGCTGACGATGTTGCTCTGGGTTCCATTCCCGGATTGGGCTTTGTATATTTGAAGACAGTGCAGGTTCCCCAGCCACACCTACTGTTTATCACGGCAGTTACTACGCACACGCATAAATAAAATGTAAATTAATATGCTGTAATAAAGTTGTATGTTAAACAGTATGAGTGGCCAGGCAACGTATAGTGGTGACCCCGAACAGTTCCTGGAATTTCAATATCAGTGTTACAAGTGATGGAGCGGTTACAGCAGTAGCACGAATTCCGAAACCGAATCCTGATACATAGGAAACTAAACAAGGATCCACTTCGGTCTGCTTACATCTTTAGAGTATTAAATTATCTCGTTCTGTAGCTTTATTTCATTTCCAGTCTCGTAGCCACCATATTTGCAACAGATACAGGAAAGAAGTTAGTGATAGATCACGATGGAGGAGCAGACGATGCCTTTGCTATAACTTTGAGCTTGCTCAATGAGAAATACTTTAACGGGTATGTTACTTGTACCATAGTCTTAGATTATTGATAGGTCTCCGACTGGATATACCGCCGTTGTGCTTGTCAAATGGGATCACAAATACTAAGGGCGGGTTGCTGCAACTATACTTTACTGACGGGTAATAGTCAAAAACGGCGATAACTATTGTCAAATAAAAAAAATGGGTTGTTTCACAAAATCGTGCGAATCGTGTACTATTACCACAACTACGGACCACAACCGACCAGTCAACGTAATTTTATGTTGTCAAACAGCTACGTCAAACATCAAAATATTATGGAATCTCTTTTTGAATAACTTTGACTGACGGATTTTTATGTCGTGAAACAACCCGTTACATTTAACGTACGTTAAACATCTCACGTCATAGTAACTTTTAAACGTCCGTGTGTAACGTTAACCGACTGTTTGAAATGACCCGCCCTAAGCCAAATTTTGGCTTACCCAAGCCTGTCTCCTAGCAACCAATGTGTCAGGTGGAGGTACAGAGTATTTTTCATGCACAAGTTTTCACGCACACTAGCCAGAAGGCTAGTTGCAAGAATTGCAAGAATGCAATTTGACTTATACACACTAAAATATTGAGTTGTCCCATTCACGAAGATATTGTTTTCAGGTAGTGTGGTATCTAGTCGGAGCGCGTGGAGACCTATCAATAATCTAAGACCATAACATATCTACTAAATTGTACTAATGTTTGAATTTCGCAGTGGCGTATCACTTTATAATTATAAGTAAAAACTTACGAGTTGCAAACCCCCTGTTTGTCGAACATATAATTAATATGACAAATTTTTATGCACGTGTAACCTACTGTGACACTTTTGTCTTATCACTAAAAGTGATAGTTTCTTTACATGTACCTATAGTTAATATCGCCGCACACTGAGTCACTGGTACAGTCGCAAACTGAACACAGCGAAGCCAATATAGGGCGGCATAAGTTCTGAATGAAATTTTTTCAGGGGAAAGCGCCAGGGTATCCAGCAAAATTCAAATATTCAGTATATATGTGTTTAGACAGTTATAATTAGGTTAGTAATTTATTTAGTACTATCCAACCTGATACTGTGCTGCAAATTACAAAAATCGTAAGTGATATTCTGTTTCATTTTCTCTTGGTGAACACCTAGGTGAAATGAGCTGGCATCTGTTCCGATGCTAGGGATTTACAAAGCACTACAATCAGATGAGAGCTCACTTTACCTAGATGTTTACCGAGGAAGATTGTAACAGAATAGCACTGCAGGATACTCAGATGAAAATTACAAAAAACGTAACAATAAATGAATTTCGTGGGCCACTAGCAGCCCAGTGTGTGGAGGCACTTATATATTTTTATTATCTTAGCTGGTTGCACTGCCATGAAGTACCGGTGAGGTACGGCCTTAAAAAAGATCCAGACGCTTATCGAATATTGATCATAATATTTATTACTAGCTTTTGCCCGTGGCTTCGACCTCTTGAATGTCTGTTATCGCGGATGCAGACGAAGTCGCGGATTAAAAAGTAGCCTATGTCCTTTCCCAGGGTTTAAGCTATGTTCATACCAAATTTCATTAAAATCGTTTCAGCCGTTTCATCGTAAAAACGTAACAGTCAGAGTTACTTTCACATTTATAATATTAGTGTGGAAGTCATTGAGTTATATGTACTACGTACTAGAGAAGACGCCTCAACTCGATAGTTTGTAACACGAGTTAGAGTGCGCGCACTCCAACTCACTTAGACATAACACCCCCCCGCTTGCACCGCGCGTGCCCCGCTGTCATCAAGCTGCGCGACACCTTTTGTTTGAAAGAGCTTCTCTAGTACGTAGTACATATAACTCAATGGTGGAAGTATGGATTGTTTACAAATTATGTATTGTTTGCAGCCCAAAATTAGTTGCCTTGACAACAACATTCGGAAATGTAAATTTGAATCAAACAATAATAAACTCAGATCGGGTACTCGCTTTATGTGACCGGCAAGATGTAAGTACATATTACTATCTAATTATTCATTTATCTTCCCTCTCTTTTCCCAATTGAGTATTTAACAGTCAAATGTACATAAGACCCAAACTTATATAGGTAACGACTTCTATGGCACATGCTACGTACTACTAATTGACGATTCCCAAATCGCGCAAGTAAAGATCTCCGCGATATTAGCACATATACAAGATCCCGATTAAAACAGCTGTCGGGCAGCAGCCCGCTAGACACAACACCCGTCTGGTCAGAGGAACCTCCCTTATCTATGGAAGATGAAGAACTTTTCAAGCTGTTCTTCATACCTATAAACTTATGCTTATTTATCAAAAATCATTTACGTATGTTGGTTCGCTGTATCAGAACTAACCCCAACCGGGATTGGCTTCTATTTTAACTGGGTTCAACTGAATTCTAGAGACTTACTTAGAATTTCGAGCTTATGAATTCAGTTGTTTTTTTTTTTTGTTTCTAAAATTTTCTGAGATATTTGTTTAGCTGTATAATAAAATGATGAGTAAATTGAGGCAAGCCAAGACAAACATCTTTTTTTATAAACCAAAATTAAAATTACGAGTAAACCTTTCTTCATTAGGTTTAACAAGATATTGATATGTAATTTTTTTTAATATACCTAATGAATTTTACAGATACCGATATTCTCCGGTGCTCATCAAGCCCTTATAGCAAAACTGACATCTGATCACTTCTTCGGTCATGATGGGCTGGGAGACGATGGCTATTCGCCTTCAGCACCTATTGAAGTCCCTGAAGAACCAGCAGCAGTCGCACTTCTCAAACTTTCGAAGCTATATGAAGGTACAGTCTTCAGTATATATAATCAGAGCTCTTTGAGTTGTTCTGCACCTGCATCCTTGTTAGTTGTTAATTAGGCTCGTGGTAGCAAATAAATCTGATTAAGGCTTGACATAGGCTGCTGCTACTGAAGGTAGGCAATGCCATTAGTGCTGCTCTTGTCAATTTTAAACATTGAGTTCACTATCGAAAAAATCATCTACATAAACATCGAATGATGTATAAACACGATTCAATTTATACAAAATGTGTAATGACCAATAAAGTTTACAAAATGGAACTGGCATTCATTGATGGACCGACGATTTGAAGATGGTGGCTGACAGTGGATGGTTGCGGGCTACCCAAGACTAGGTTGGTTGGCGATCTCTGGGGGAGGCCTACGTTCAGCAGTAAATGGCAATAGGCTAATATTATTATGATAATGATTCATCGGGTATGTACCAATTTAAGAGTTCTTTTATTGTCAACAACACAAAACTACAAACAAAACAATTGACAACACAACTAAAGTTAAGTCACCTTGTGCGGTGTGAATATCCCGAAAACAAAATAATTTTAAAGGAATATATTTTTATTAGGTACCCCATTTTACGCTAAAACGCGTAAAAAAACAATGACTTTACTGTTTCTTTTTTGTTAATTTACATTTTTTATACATTTCAGGAAAACTTGTAATCGTTGCAATTGGTCCTCTAACGAATATAGCTTTGGCAGCAAGAATGGATCCCCACTTTATTCACAGACTTGCACATCTTTACGTCGGCGCTGGTCATATTTATAGTAAGTGTATCCAGTATTACATAGATTAAATGGTATTATTGATGTCGTACATACGTACTTTCTAAGGTAATCTTGGACCTCACTTATAACATCGGTGTAGGAAACATCGTGATTAAACCTTAATATAAGTATGAAATCGCCAATTCGCCTTGAGCAAGCATGGTGATCAATGCTCCTGAAGAGGTCCTGCAATGAAACAATTATAGGCTGGTTTTATTATTATATTTAAGTCTTAATACTTAATGTCTAAAAACTTCACTCAGAGTTAGTTGGTAACAAGAGGATAAATTACAAAATGTCATACATAATGGGCCCGTGTTGGCAACTCTTACTTAATTCCCACATCCCCATTCCATCATCGGACGAGCAGGGAAACGGCAAAGTGTCACCGTTCTAAGGTTGAAGTTTCACGATCTCGGACCAAGCGCTTTGCTTCCACATTTTTTGTGCGAACTACCAGACTGTGGAATTAATTGCCCGCCTCTTTGTTCCCTATAACATCCTGAGTATCTTCAAGGCACGGGTGAACCGGTTCATCCTAGGCAAGCGTGCTTCATATGGCTGCATCATCACTTAAGATCAGGTAAGTGGCAGTCAAACGCAATGGCCCGCCGATTTTAAGTATTTGACATTATAAATTTATTTATTCGAAGTAAATACAATATTTACAAGAATAATAAAAAGAAAATCTATAACTATTAAACTTAAAAACTAACACAATAAGGCATCCAAAAATTCCTCCACATCGCTATCATCTGGGAATGAGTCTAAGGAACAGGCGGCATTGCCACGTTGGATATCAATGCTCTGCAAACCTCTGACCAAGGTAAAAACCAGCTCTTGGATTACGGGAAGTTTAGTGTCAACCGACATTTTAGACGTTTCCTTAAAAAGAAGATGAGCAAAATCTTTCATAAAATATTATCTCTTCTGTTTTCTACAGGTAAATATCACCTTAAGCCAGAATTCAACGCAGCCATGGACCCAGAAGCTTACCACATTGTTGCAGATATTGCTTCACTGGACAAAGTGACGTTTGTACCATTATCACAGGTCCAATTGACGTTAACGATTTCTCGAGTGAGTTTATCTTACTATGACGTAATTATACAAATATGGGTTTAATTCCGGAGTTTGAAAATTGGCAGAGGTTGACCCCCGTGCCTCGGAATGCCGTTGGTCCTGCGTCCAATCTGTCCCCGATAATGTCGATTTGTCGTCCCAGTTGTTATGTCAGAAAGTCTGACAACCAGTCTTGCCGGGGGATATTGTGTTACCCATTCCGAGATCAACGGCGCATTCAAAAAACATTCTCCTTCTTAGCGTGTCGATAGTAAACACGGAAGTGTTTCATGTGTGTGTATATGTGCGTGTAAATGTGCGAGTGTGTATGTGTGTGTTGTGTTTGTTCTTGTCAGATTCCTTGTTTGGCCCAGAATTAAACCGTGGAAGGTGGACCATGGTCTGCGGGGATACGCCACACAGGCACCTTTGAAGATTCTCTTTGTGCGGTCAACCAGGGTGCGGTTCAGAGTTTTCCATATCGGCCATGGCAATGCATGCGCAGATGAGAGGGTCTCCGATGGCTCCATTAAATTTTCTGGGGGATTACACTTATCACGCCAAAGATCGCATCTTTCTGAGGTGTTGCCATCAGATGGACTCACGAATCTCAGAAAACTTCTCCGGCTTTTTAGTCTCTGTGGCACAGAGCAATAATTATGCATTGGGTGGCGAGGGTCGTTTTCTAGTTTTGCCCTTTCCATGCTAAAAACATTAAGCATTTAATAAAAGTAACTCACATAGTAGAGTATGAGTGTGTGTGTTTGTGTGTGTGTATATGTAGCGTGTGTGTGTGTAGTAGTAGTCTAGTAGTATATAATGTGTAACTCACATGTTTTTACAGGACTGGCGTAAAAATACCTTAGGAAAAATTCCAACTCCAATAATGCAAGCACTTAACGGTTTTGAACGAATATCGATCAAAAAGGACAAATTTTGGACCCTACTGGACCCAGCTGTTATGTCCATGGCACTCTATGATTGTTTAATTGTAGACGAGTACAAAAATACTAAAAACGATATTATTTTGGAAGGTAAGCAATAAGTTATTATTCGATTTTTGTACCTAATGCGATAGTGCAGACGCCAGCTCATCAAGCCATACCAACTGTAAATTTTTTCCAATTGTACATGAACCTTATTCTTTGGTAATAAAGTTGAATAATTAGCAAAGAATTTTAACAGATCGTTGTAGCTTGTTGTGCTGGCCTCTGCACTATTATTAAAAGTAATTCATAACATATTCTGATCTTAGCTTAATCGGTAAGTAACTGAAAACAATGCAATAGGGTAGATAACCATCAATCAATTGACATAATTATTTTTATGGCGAGCCAAAACGTGTTACGCCTATAGATTTTGTATCGCAATTTCTACTTATCACGTCATTTGCCAAACCAGTTGACTAACTATTTATTGATTTCAATGCATCGAAAAATCTAATTTTACAGTAAATTTAAAATGAGTTGGATTTCAGGGCTAAAATGAAGTAATTTACTAAGTTCTCGAATTATTGGTTTATAGTGTCATGGACCCATTTCCACATATTTGACATTGTTAAATACCGCAAATATCGACGATATGTCAAACTGTTAACTTCAAATACCTAAGTGAAATCGGAAATGAGATAGTATTCGATTTCGCAGGTATTTCTTACAGAATAGACCTACTGCGCGGTAAAAGTCATTGTCATTGTGGCAGTGACAGCTCTAATGTCATATTACGTTCCGTTCTTTATATTTTCCATATCTTTAAAAGATGTTTTTGACCAGTTGATAATATGATACAAAAATAAATGAAAAATCTACAATAAAATCTAGTAGGTATTTAAAAAAAGTAAATGCTTTATTTGAAAGTGTTATAATGAAACGTGTAACACAGATAGAAACGGGACGGGTTTTGATGCGTTCAAAACCTATAAAAAGTAGTAAGGTCACCATGTGTGGTCTTAAGACAACTGATTGCTGTGTTCCATATTTTAAATCATTGAAAATTTTAACTTTACCTTGTTTATATATATTGAAAACAGCTTTATTTGTGAAATGTAATCCACATCTATTTCAAAAATTATCAGAGGTCAGAACAAATCCTTTACGAACTCAATACGTCAATAAGCTATGTCAAGTAAATTGTAAAACCGCGCTAATGCAAAAAAAGCGTTTTTGGTATGGCTTCTCGCATATACAATAGAGTACCTAATACTATAAATAATATGACTATATTCAAATTTAAAAAGGCGCTAAATGACAGGTTGATAATGAAAAGCTATTACTTAATTGACGATTTTCTTAATGACGATTCACTAACTGTTTAATAATAATAATACTCACTAAACATATATACTTACTGTTATTGACAGATTTATAATACATCTACTGTTACTCCAATTGACATAATTGTTAATCTAGTTGACATAATTGTTAATCTAGTTGTCATAATTTTAATCTTTTGGACTGTTTTGATACTGTTTAGTTATTTTTATTTATTTTTTTACTACTCTGACCAGGTTGACATGCTTAATTTTATTGCAATTCCAATCATATGCCTCCTTTTCTTAAAATATAATTGTAAACCTTACCATTTGCATGCCCACGTGACGGTACAATGTGGAGAAGCTTTATTATAAAAAAAAAACATCTACTCATGTACCCATGTTTGCAAATAAATAAATGATTTGATTTGATTTGAAGGAAATGTAAATTTTATTAAAAGCTAAATTATTTTACCGGCGTCAATAAAATAAGCCCCGTAATTTAATAATCAATTAAGTCAGTACATTTTGATGTATCGAGCATTGATGGTCGTTTCATATTAAGGTCAGGTCGTATTTGACCGATTTTCGTTGATCTTCAGATAAACTTTATTTACAATAGGTACTGGAAAATCTGTTGTAAATCATATTTATGACGTTAATATCTTATTAAATTACTGTTTTACGTTAGTACTTTTTTTTCATTATATATTCCAGGTGCCAAACGAGGTATCAACACAAACGACTTCTCATCGAACAATCCTAATGCAAGAATCGTTTGCTCAGGAAACGTGGAGCAGTACAAAACATTATTGATGAATGTGTATTCTGCTGAGCTGTCTTCTGTAGAATAATATGATTTTGGCGTAGAGTGTGTTTTATTTATTCAGTGTTCTTTTTGACGTGATCACGTCTTATAAATCGATGAACACCGGATGCACGCACGAAAAAGTGTCACGTTCCGTCTGAGCCTGAGCGTGCAAGCGAGAGCGCGGAACAAGCAATAGAGAGGCACGATCGGCCGAAGCGTCTACAATAAGCTCCGTCCACCTCGACGGAAGGCATTATTATAAATATGATAGGTATACTTATGTTACACAAAGTGGGGACGACGATACGACCAAAAATTTAAATACTGGTAATAAGTACTAATCCATAACAATATTTTGAAACTATCAAATAAATCCTAAAATCGATATTAAAAAAAAATCAGATATACCAAGGAGCATATAAAAATGTAAGCAAAATAAAACACCATATGAAATATTGGTTTTCTAACTTGTGAGAAGAGCGGCAACTTGTGGCGTCATAATTTAATCCTATTAATGCTCAATAAAAACAATTACACCAAATTACCAAATCCTACCATGATCCCTTATTGTGCTATTGCCATTCCCACCCTGTATATGTTAACCATTATGTTTCTTTAAGACGTTATCACGTAAAGTTCTCATTCACACCAAGCCTGACTGTGATATGTTCGCGGACGAATGGAAGGCCATCTTGTCAGTATGTTTGGGGTATTGTGAGATGAGCGTGTGAATGTCGTTAAGTATATATAAAAGTCTTTACCTAATGAAATTGGCCCATGGACATTTTATGTTATAGTAAATATAAATCAATAAAAAATAAAAAGTTTTTTCAAAAAAAGAAAACCGCCTTCAAAAACTAAAAACTGATAAATAACCTTAGCACAGAACACACATTATAATAAGTATTGCCACCGACACCGACACCGAAAGCGGGGGTAGAGCGGCTGGCGCTTAGATTTGAGCGTTGATTGTTTTTCACATGGCCAATTACTATGTCGCTCTTTCAAGAGTAACTTCTAAAGAAAACATGTTTGTGTTGTCCAATGACAAAAAAGCTGTGAACGTTGTATATAAAGACATTCTGTAGTATATTTAGTATCACCATTGCACCCGTGCGAAGCCGGGGCGGGTCGCTAGTATTATTATAAATGTGAAAGTAACTCTGTCTTTTACCTTTTGAAAACAAAATGGCACAACCGATTTTGATGAAATTTGGTAAGAATATAGCATTAACCCTGAGATAGGACATAAGCCATAAGAAAAGTTATAAGGGAGGATATATACTTTTTGATCCGAAACTTCGTCTGCATCCGCGATAACTGTTATTCACGCGGACCAAGTCGCGAGCAAAAGCTAGTATAACATAAATTTAAAATGATTAAAGAAACCTCCTACATAGTTAAAAAAAGTCTGCTCATGATAGGGTGCGGGATCATTATCATCATCATCATCATCATCAGCCGGAAGACGTCCACTGTTTGACCACTGACCCCATAGAAGTGGCGAGGGGGGGTTGCCATAATCCCATGCTTGACAGGCGTCTTAGGGATCGCATTGAGGTTGTTATTGTACACGGAAGCCGGCGCCGACGACTGCCCGACTTCCAGATTTTCCCTTAGTCGCCTTCTACGACTTTCTTCCCTCGTGATGAAATGGGTGTGTGATGTTCTGGCCCAGGCACCCCACAGGACCCCGCGGGATAATTGCTTTTATTTATTAAAACCAAACACCTGTATATTATGTACAATGGATTTCAATAAACATTTAAGGCGGTACCCTGAGCAAATAACCTTGAGCATTCGTTCCCTTTGCGCCGCGCAAGAGATACAGTAGCGAAATACGTGCAGATTTTAGAATTAAATCTATATAAAATCAAATATTGGGATTTTGAAAAAAAAAAACTACCAAAATGTTCTTTAATAATTTGCCTATCCATTAGTGTTAGTAAAAAATTGAATTAATGGTTACTTGCCGAGAAGATGCATGTTTTCAATAATTATTTCTCATTTCTGAGGTTTCGTTGTGAGGCGATTAGTTAAATACTATACTTCGTAAACACAAATCAGATCTACCATTTTGGAGTCAAGATTATGTAAAAATTTAATCTATTTTTTATTTGTTGATATTTCTTTTGGATATAGAGTATTTAGGTCCGAAAAACTGAAAAAATAACGGCTAACGCTGCGTTTTGCACAGGGACGCGCCTTAAAACTTGATTTGATATCTTGCGACGAGGCACCACAAAACAGCATCGCACAACAGTGCGTTTCGTTGTAGCACAGCGCCACACTGTTTTTATTTATTGTGTCGTTCCAAATTAAACAAATATGATGTCTGTTGTATGTATTCTGGGAAAACTGGTGATTCACAATTAAATACTGCTACTATCAAAGAAAACGAGACAGAATACCTATTTCGAAGGTTACCGACCACACTTCGCTCAAAATAGTCAATACTTGTCTTACGTCATACACACGCGCCGGCAAAGAAAGCCTACCTTTTTCAAATAATCAGTATTATGTGAAATGTGTGGTGAAATAGACGACTTTATAAGAAAATATAAATCGAAATTAGAAGAAGACACATCTTTTACATTCTGGCCTTTGAAATAAGAAACTACTTAGTGAGTGTAGATTTTTCGGAACATGATCGCAAAATGGTAAGTACATAAAATCGACAGTAGATCCTATGTAAAATGTTCAAATCAGGATGTTTTTATCTCTATTCATTTGACCGACATACGTTTCAATGATGTTAGAATTAGACACACTGAAGTGGCAAAGCGGCGGGCAGGACAGCGGCGAGCAGTTTGCCGAAATGATTTGACGTCTTGCGTCCTGACAAAGTGGTGATTCATGTCAGTCATTCATGCGATACTCAGCTGTTTCTTTTTTATTAAAAGAGGCCAAGTTTAAAATGCTTTCGAACTCAAACCGCTCGCCGCTGTCATTTCGGTGTATTTTGAGACTTATGATCGTGTTTTTGTTTATCTGTCAGTGTATCAAGTGGTAAGTATGTAGGCAGTACTAAACATAAGTAAGATGGTGACTTTAAATGTCTGTTGAATTTAGGTCTTAAATAAATTGGTACGATAATTAAGTTCAATTTTGTTGCATGTGGTTATAAATAGATTATCTAAGACTAATCATTGAACAACGACAACAACAATCAATAACAATAACACTTATACAAAATAGTTGACCGAAAAATAAGATTGATTAGAAAGGATTGCCTTTTTTTTTGGTTCAGTTGTGCAGTTTGCGTATTTTTTGATATTATCTTAATTATCTAAATGCAAGATAAGTTAGGACATGTTTATTTTTATTTCCCAGAGCTGAGCCTTAAATAGGTAACCACCACTTATTACATAGGTAATATACGAAACTTCGGTAATTCTGGAGGATTCTTAGCTTCAGAAAATATCTTTTAGAATTAACATTTTGATAAACCCTACTATTATTATCCTACTTCATAACATTATAAATCAGAATATTTGTATGTTTGTTAATCCATCACACCTCAACGGCTGAACGGATTTGGAAGATATTTAGGATATAGATAGTCTATGACCTGGATTAGAACATAATATATTCTTTACCTTAAAATTATTTTGGAATTAAAAAAAAACAAATGTTTGTAGATATACCTACGGCCGGTTCGACCGGTCATGATGTTACTCTTGCAGCGGACTCCTCCATACATCGGAAAGCACGTAAAGCCGTTGGTCCTAGCCGTCAATCGTAGGTATCTGACAGTCGTTATAGGTGCTTAGAAGGTAGAAAACAGACAACCCGTCTTACAAAGGGGGATCGTGTTACCCAGCAATTGGGTTGTGGAGGTCAGATAGGCAGTCGTTCCATGTAAAATACTGGTATTTAGATTAATCAGGTTAGACTGGAAGCTGAACCCAACATAGTTAGGAAAGCGCGAATGACGTAGTTATTTTAATGTAACTTCTTATTTGTCAGCTTGTCAACCGACGACAGAAAACCAAAGTTCATAATAGACAATGACGCTGGTGGTGACGATGCTATGGCCATTTTCCTTGCGTTGCTGTACGAGAAACACTTTGACGGGTAAGTAGAATTAGCTCCCTTCTTGTATTTCGTTTATTCTTTCAAACATATTCTAAGTACCTGAGCCGTCTTCCTAGTCTTTTTATTGTCATTTTTCTGATAAGTATTTTATCAAAAGCATTTTAGTTTTTGTGTTTCGTGATAGCCCTGTGGTAAAGAGACCGTCTCTCTTGAATGAAGTTACAGTTCGATACCGGGAAAGTAGTAATGCGACTGTTTTAGTTCATATGTACTTTCTTAGTTTACCTTGGACATTACTGACATCGGTAAAGGAAAACGTCGTGGGGAAACCTGGATCCACAATTACGTTTAGTCTGAAATTGCCAATCGGCTTCGAGCAAGCGAGGTGATCAATCATCGCGCCTTATTAGGCTTTGACCTGCAGTGGAACGATGATAGGCTTGTATTGATTGATGATTACTATTTGGTTTTCAGACCAAAACTGCTGGCATTGACGACAGGGAACGGAAACACCATAGAAGACAACGTCTGCTACAACAACCAGAGGATATTAAGAGTTGCTAGAAGACAAGATGTGAGTAGAAAATACCAAAATATATTAAATTAACTTTTGGCCGCGATTTCATCCTCGTGAATGTCGGTTTTAGCAGATACAGACAAAGTCGCGGAATAAAATTCCATTTCCGGAGTTTAAGCTATCTTCTTATTAAATTTCATCAAAATCGGTTCTGCCGTTTCATCGTGAAAGCATAACAGACAGAGTTACTTTCGCATTTATAATATTAAGTATGGATTAAATAGTACTTAGATCTTCTTATTCACCAGGTTCCAATCTACAGGGGATCCAAAGCATCATTGGTGACTACTCCATCAGCACTTGGCTTTTACGGCAGGGATGGTCTGGGAGATATTGAAGAAACCATCCCGGACCTGATGCCAGCTAAGACTGAGGACGCTGTGACTGCACTCATCAATTACTCAAAGACTTATGAAGGTATGAACAATATCAATACTACAGTGTTAAGTACTGTGTAAAATATACCTGGGTGAATTTAGGCGAGAAGAATTTAAATTGAGTTGTCAGCTCTCTTTAGCATCAGCAGTGAGTGAAGTCAGTTATCAATCTCGGTATGATGACATTCACCTCAAGCTCACTTCGTCTAAGTTAACCGAGAGCGGTTTTTACAGAATAGTCTTGCTATTTTGAATAGAGATTCTGTACTTTGAAAATAAATTCATGTCAAGGTAAGACTTTGAAAACAATCTATCTATATCAGCGGGTCTTCCGAGCAGAATTTGTTTATGTTCTGCTCCTGGGCGAAACCTCCCCATTTCTTCTACAGATTGTGACTCATCTCGTCAATACTCCAGAAAGTAATTTATGATGTCTCGCTATCTTCCTCTTCGTTTAACTCTCAATCAGGGCTCTAACCTTGCTAAAAAATTTGGAACGATCATTTTTTTATTCTTAAAGTCTCTAGAATTAGTTTCGTAAACTACTTATAAAAGTAAGCGATGTAGCATCCTCCTATTAGGACATGTAGAATAACTTTGCAAGCCGATGATGTAAAGAACTGATGAACATTGTATTTAATTTCAGGTGATTTGACTGTGATTACAATTGGTACTCTGACAAATATAGCGTCAGCCATAAACTTAGATCCTGAGTTTTTGTTAAGGTTTAACCATTTATACATTGGCGCGGGACATATTTACAGTAAGTTGAAATAAAAATTATTTTATTAATTTATCAGACTTTATTAAACGAATGGTACAAAGGCGAGCTTAATGACTTAGCATACCAGTTAACCAAAGGTGGTGAAGAGACAACATGGCAGGTGCAAATTATTGTTCGAATATTTACCTAACTTCCAAAATGCCAAAATGAGCCAAAATTTCCAATAATTAAATTAATACCGTTAAACAGATTCAACATGCCAATGTTGCCATGTGTTTGGTTTTGACAGTAAACTACTTACTTTTTCAATGGGATGGATCTGCCAAGTATCTGGGATGGATCTGCCAAGCACCACCTGGAGGCGTTGGAAGTTATTGAAAATCGTGCCAAGAGGCTCATAGACAACGACTTCCTGATTAAGGCTAAGCTCCAAAGTCTTGAACACCGCCGCGCCATTGCCAGTCTATCGGCATTTTATCGGGTACGCAGGGATATGGCGAAGCGTCACCGCTATACGGTTGAAGTTCCACGGTCTTGAACCAAGCGCTTTGCTTCCAAATTTATTGTGCGAACTGTCAGACTGTGGAATTCACTGCCCGCCTCTCTATTCCCCGATACATATAATCTGGGTATCTTCAAGGCACGAGCGAACCGGTTTATCCTAGGCAAGCGTGCTCCACCTTAGGCCGCATCATCACTTAAGATCAGGTGAGTTGCGGCCAAACGCAAGCTTATAACAGTATAAAAAAAGCTTTCTGAAAATAATTGAAATTAAAAGAACTACTAACTTTTATTAGACGTCTTGAGAAGTAGAAGAAGAAGGACAGTATGGTATGGTTTGTTGTGCCGGCCGTCTGTATATTGAAATTGTATTTCTTATTGCTACAGGTGACAAGTACCCAACTGCAGAATTCAACGCACATATGGATGTGGAGGCGTATCATATCGTAGCACAGAATGCTACTCCTGACAAAGTCACTGTCTTCCCTTTCTCACAGACTAAAGAGTATCTTAACTTTAGTAAGGCAAGTGGATATTGTGTATTTCTATCACTTGGTGTCTGTGCCCCTTCCACTTGACCTAAAATAAATCTATAGATCGATTCCAGCCTGCAATAAATTTATAATCCGAGTTTTATTGGTTACTTAATAGGTAAAGATTGATCCGCCGATACAATTATAGAAAGCGGCAAGTTTTGATTGCTACCAGTGGAATTTACTTAAATAAAAATTACACACAGTGGTGCCGATTCCCTTGTTCACAAGCTAAATTAAAATTAGGCATTTGGCATCTCTTACTCGTACTACCAGGCAGCTGAAGAAAAAGACGGCGACAAGCAAGGACTAAGTTAGAGATGTCAAATTAGTTTTCCCCTTGAACTTCGCAGTGTTTTTAATCAATACGTTCTGAAATGACAACTATAATTGTATGAACATTTTAGATCAACTTAAATTGACAGCTCTTGTTAATATATGTCTCTTTCTTGTTTTATTGGAGAGAAAGAGATATAAATAGCTTAAAATTAATTAAGTTCGTGCACAACAGAGTTGGCACCATTATCTTGCAATTCATAGTTTAAATATTCTATAAAATAGACCACAATAATTTTGTTTTTTTGACGAACTAGCATTAATTTTAACAATTCTAAAGAACAGCATTGTGGTCCTACCATTTGCTCATTTACTGATGATGCTAGAATTACTGGTATTCCAGGACTGGAGAGAAAATGAACTAGGAGGAATAGATACAGATATAATGAAGGCCCTGAATAAATATGAGAAGGTGGGCTTGGCTCGAAAGCCAAGCTGGCAAGCGTTAGATCCTGCGACTGTAGCACTGTTCCTGAGACCAGATTTAGTTGCGGAGTACAAGTTCTCGAAGCATGATATCATTGTTCATGGTAAGTTCAGAGGACATCAACATCTGCCATTGCCCCATATTACTTGTGACCGGCGCAACACATTTTTGTCTTCCATGTTTTTCCTGTTAACGGTCATGCTATCACGGTCCCCCTTTTGTCTCATATCATTCTTCACACTCTTTATTTGGTCTCTCTCTTTATTTCATTCTTTATTTGGTCTTCCTATTCCTCTCCATCCATACACATTTTTTGAATTTTAGCTCTTTCAGTTACATGCGTTTCACCCCTCCTCTACACATGTTTATTCCTAGTCAAACGATTTCTTTTCAGCTTTTCTTTCACTGGTCAACTTCATAGTCATTTACACAAATGTTTTCAAAGAGAAAATACTCTGGCTGGGTGTTTGTCACCTCATTAAGGCAGAACCACTAAACTAATCGTAATGTTTGACAAAAGGGTAGGATATCTGTAAGGACATATTTACTTTTTCACATTAACGCGCACGATGTCGTGGAAATGAGCTGGTTGCGTCGTAACGATGATGATGATGATAACGATTCATTGAAGGCCTTATCACAGTGTAATAAGTCTTACTATCTTAAGGCACCACATACAATTCGGCTAAGCTACGATAACCTTCTAGGATGATCTGCAAAATGCCGTTTCGAAAAACAGAACGAACAAGTTGAATACGACAGTTAGTCAAAAAAGTCTAAGAAAAATCAATGCTCGTTAATAGTTATAGATTTTATGTCAACAATATAACAAATAGCTAATGTTTTATTTTAGATGAAAATAAATTTAAGAATTAGGTACAGTACAAAGTAATACGATGAGTTAACTAAGGTACATTTTCGAACAACATTGTACTAATTATATCTATGGTTACAGGTGATAAAAGAGGAATCAATACAAATGAATTCGTGGAAAAAGAACAGGCTAACATCAGGATAGCTTACTCAGTCAAGACAGAAGAATACAAAGCATTTTTATTGAAAGTCTTTGGAGCCGAACTAAATACTTCTACCAAATCTCACATTGACGTTTAGATATTAAAACAACTGTTTGAAATTATTGTAAATTTATTTTATTTATTCATGTGAATAAAAAAGAGTTACTGTCATATTTTCTTGTGAACTTGTTCGATGTAGAAGTCAGGTATACCTTAAAATATCCTATAGCAGTCGGCAATAGTGTTGCTTTCTTTTGATAAAATATTTTTTGTAATCGGACTAGTAACTTCAGTGATTGCCTCTTACAAACAATCAATTTTATTTCTTCAAAATCCAATACTAATGCATAAGTGAGGCTAAGCACTAATGCAAAAGTGAGGCTAAGTAGGTACTAAAGCATAAGTGAGCAAGCGTAGTGTGGGACGCCCTGCGGCACGATGGACCGACTATTTGAAGAAGGTGGCTGGCAGCGGATTGATACGAGCTGCCCAAGACCGGGTTGGTTGGCGATATTTGGGGGAGGCCTACAGTCAGAAGTAGACGGCAGTCTGATATGATGATTATGACATAAGTGAAGTAAATTAAATATAAAATATAGTAAAACATAAGTGAAAATAAATTAAATGATAACTTCAAATAAGCCCTCAGAACTTAGGTATTATTTTTAAGAATATGGTTTAGTATAAAGAAAAAAATTAAAGACCTGAAAAGGTCCCTGGAGGCGCCGGATATCGATCCCGGTACTTCTCGCATGCTAAGGGAGCATTCTACCATAAACGCGAACTGTTGAACTGTTGATCGAAGAACTTAAGTATGTATTGAGAAAACAAAACAGCCTACCTTGTAATTTGCACAAAAACGTGTTCCTTTTACAGTCAACTACAAAGAGATGCAAACCCCCAAAGTTACAAATACATGCACCCCTTTAAATAAGTGTACATGCTTTGTTACAAATTATTGTACACATGAAATATGACGGATATAATATATGTATTCACTCAATGTGCCTAACTAATGTATACAGCAAAATGGACACTGAAATGTGTACGCTCTGAAACAAATTAATGTATTGACACTTCGTTACAAAAATATGGATACAAGACAACGTTATAATTTAAAATTTCAGAAATTATTTATTGAAAACTCTTTGGATGTTATAATTATGTATAATAGTTTTATTTCTGTTATAATGACACTTATAAATCAATATTCATATTATAACGAGGTAAAATGTGTTTGTATGTTAGGGGGTAATCTCCCCCAACTAATTCATCTTTGGAGAGAAAAAACTTAGGTTAATTTAGATCGACGTCAATCCCTGCAGACAGAAATAGGAGCCCCGCGCAAGTTTAATAATTTCTTGCCAAAATCTACAAGTAAAATAACATTAAAGAAAAATTATAATATATTTTTAAAAGCAAGACATCGATATAAGTTTCAATATTTTTTTATGATTCGATAGTTTAAATTTTATCTATATCCAAATAATTGTTGTATTATATTAATTGTAATTTTAAGTTTAGTTTCTGTATGGAAAAAAAACAGGTTGAATAGAAAACACCTTCTTTTTATGAGTCGAGTGAAAGAAAAAGAGAAAACAAGTATTCCCACACTAATAATTTATGACCTTATAGATTAAGAACAACGGATTAACTCACTGTGTTGTCGGGTTCGTCCGACTAGTTTCGATGGCATACGTGAGGCACGTTTGGTTTCGTTTCGTATCGTTTCGTTTCGATTCGTTTCGTTTAATGAATTTATGACCTGTATACATTTTATTGTAACCAAATATGAACACATTAATTCATTTCACAGCGTAAACATTATAGTGTAATTTTAGCTGTTTATATAAATTTGTCACAGTTAATTGGAACATAAATCTGGCATACATCATGTCTACTAGTATTTGTAACAATCAATGACAACATCATCAATGGATACATATTGTTATAACTTTCAAATGTATACATCTTTTTGTAGTCGACTGTACTATGGTCAGCTGGTTATCCTCATGTTTTGCATTGCCAAACAGAGATGGCGATTCAATAATAATAATAAATTGGGACAGTCCAAATGAAAGAGACGGGAACACTCGGTCACCGACCCTGAATATTTACATTTCGCTCGCGATCGTCTACGCTTGTGCGCCTACGTCATGTTATTATGCGCACGCGTCGACAAATACACAGTATTATAAATGTAGGGTTAGTATGGAATTAGACGTAATGATAAGCTTTGTTTGAAAACAAAGAAAATTGTAAGCAATAATATCTTGAAGATTCTATTCATTAATGTTCCAGCATTTGAAGTGAGTGTCAGTGTGTTGAAAAGGAGAAATTGGAAAATGGCTGCAAAATCGTAAGTTCACCTTTTCTTTTGGTGTATGTGTAAATTAATGGTCTGTTTAGCATAACATAGCGTACATAACTTAAACTGCAAATGAAACCATTCTGATGAAACTAAGACGGAAAGAAAACAAAAAAATAATAGTGAAAGATATAGTAATAGTTGATTACTGTTTAATTTGCCAATCAATGTCACTAATAATATGTACTTATTTAAATTGAGCTAAATTTTGCCAAAAGGAGCCCACAATCTCACAAAAATTAAATTAGTTACGTTATGCTAATTTTATATTCCAAATGTGTTAAATTACTATTCAGTAATATTAATTCAATGTACAGTAAGTTATAGCAATTAGCTGACCCACCGCATAAAAATTTGAGATTTTTTAGAATTTAGGTAGAATTTTATACCTACTTAATTATTTTTTTATTTTTCTACCATTTGAGCAAAGTAAATAAAGAATAAAGTAATTATAAAATTCTATCGATTCGTACTCTAAAAAATCTAAACCGTTTATGCAAAGGTGGGTCAGCTAATTGTCATAACTATCAGTACCTACATTCAAAATTAATGCTAAGAAAAGATTTAAAATAATCAGCGTTATGTCATTACCATACTTAGTTATGTTAAAAATCAGTACAATTACCTACTTTGCCAAATGGGAAACATTTTGACGTGTGTTGATTGGTTAAGAGAAAACTGCAATTAATAGATGGATTTTGTCTTTTACGCTAAGTAATTTGGATAAATAGTTTAAAAATATCACTTAAAATATAAATATTAAAACATAAATATTAAAATATAAAAAACCTAAATAACAACACTAGCTCAGACTTAGTTGGTTTGACCAACAATGTTGAAAAACACAAACAACAATCTCTAAAGTTTGTTGCAAACCTAATTCTTGAAGAGGATCACTTGTTGTTTAAACAAATGTATGAAAATAGGGACTTTTCCAAGTAATCTTTAAATAGCCAAGGTTACATTTTTATAAATCAGGAGAAAAATCAGAGCCAGGAAATTATCGGCCCATCTCCCCTCCCCCATTCTCCCCGTGCTGTCTAAGATATTTGAAAGAGTTCTTTATAATCGGCTTGAAAAATATATGATTTCTATTTACTTTTTTTACTATAAATAATATGGCTTTAGACCAAAGTCCAATACACTTTCAGCAACAATTGACCTTGTAACAAACATAAAGCTTAGTATTGATAAGAAACAACTTGTTCTAGGGGTATTTATTGATCTGAAAAAGGCGTTCGACACCGTCAGATAAACATTGTTACTACACAAACTCAGTGATCTCGGTATGAAAGCCCCTTCACACGATATATTTAGATCTTAGTTGGCAAACAGATACCAAGTGGTGAAGAATGGTGATACTCAGAGTAATCACAGAGTTATAATATGCGGTGTACCCCAAGGCTAAATTTTAGCCCCCTAATCCTATACATAAATAATATCCATGAAATTGTCCTGAAAGGGGAAATTACACTTTATGCAAAAGACACAAGCCTGTTCTATTTTGGCCACTCCATCGTTACGATTATAAACGACGCACAGAGCAATCTAAACTTAATTAAATTTTGGTTTCAGCAAAATCTTCTTACTATTAACGCAGCCAAAAATAAAAAAATTGGAAACCAAACCCCATTAAAAATATACAATAAAACTATAAATAAAGTAGATCAGGAAAAGTACTTAGGATTAATTTTGGACAGTAAGTTGACATGGCTACCGCATATTCATAAAACAAAAACTAAACTACAGACACTTACGGGAACCCTACGGGGTATCGTTCGCTTCCTACCAAGTCAAGTGCGTTATTTAACCTATAATATTCTCTTGTCAAGCCACACAATTTAATATTCAAAGTCGACATATGGGGTGCCGCCGCTAAAACAAATATAGATCTTGCAAACTGCTCAAAACACTATTACATTCTAACTACCTCACTCGAACACAAACACTATATAGAGGAACAAAACTAATGAATATTACACATACATACATATTATAATACGTGCATACTCATTCGAAAAATACTAAACAAAAACATACATACAAAAGTTATCATCATCAAAAGTAAAAAGAAACACAAAATTAAATTAAATTAAATTAAGACGTGAACAAGACATACAATGATATTCACCGCGTACAAATTACGTAAGAAAAACCATTATGTATCCTTCATACATAATGGTTTTTCTTACGTCTGTGTGAGTCTCAAATCTATAACATAGGTATTACCAAAAGATCTAAAAGAAACAAAAAACTTTGTACACTTTAAAAAAAATACTAAAACGATTCGGAAACTTGTTTTTGCTTTGAGATTGAATCGACATTGCATGTTTTCTAAGACAACCACAAAGTATTAAATTATGTTTTTTGCAAAACGTTTAACAAAATAATCTATGTATAGTTTTAATATTCTCATGTAAGTGAATGAACGTTTTCTTATGAGAATAAAGTAATCTCAAACCGGAAAAAATATCACGGTAAGATTGACTTGAGCACTTACTTCAATTGGTTGTTTACGTTGGGATGCGCTATACGATTGTATTTTTATTTATTTCGGTATACTTAGAATGTGTTTGTAAGGTTCATTTTTGTTTCAAATGAGGATTCCATACCATGCGAATCCACGTATGAACCCACACTCGAGATAGATATTAAAGAGGTTAAACACGCTATGTCTAAAATGAAAAACAGAAAAGCCACTGGGCCTGATGTGATCCCTGTTGACCTTTGGAAAACCCTTGGCGTAGATTGGCTGACTAAGCTGTTTAATATCATCATGCACACGAAGCGCATACCAGAATCCTGGCGCCAAAGCCTTCTCCTAACTTTTTATAAGAACAAGGGTGATGTGGCACAATATGAAAACTACAAGGTCATAAAACTGACCTCACATACGCTTAAGGTATGGAAAAGAGTCATTAATGAACGTCGACAAATATTACAGAAATACCTCCAAATCAAATTGGCATCACAGCATTCAGGTCTACCACTGACGCAATACAGTCAATCAAGATTATGATGGGAAAGTATAGATTTAATAAAAAAGTCTACATCGGGAATACTATGTACACCTAAAACTATCTACTAAGGGACGACGCAAATTTTCACCATAGAGAAATTTACGTTCGGCTGCCGTCGAGGGTGCAAAAGAAACCGATACAACTTACTTTAAAGTATTTAATTAATGCAATTATTACAATGAGCGGATGTGAGTCGCACGGGACCGGTTAATGAACACATGGGGGAGGCCTATGTCCAGCAGTGGACGTCCTTCGGCTGAAACGATGATGATGATTACAATTAAGTTTCTAAAAACTAATACGCGTGACAAATGTTCGATGTGAGAAACAAGAGTAATTCACCGATACACTAAATTAATATTATTCACTGTTGTTACACAATTTTAGGTCCCACGATGCCCAATTGCTGAGGAGACCTGACCCCAAATAATGGGATACAGGGTAGGAAGAAAAAGAAGATTGTTTTTTTCATTATATTATTACAATTTTGTTAGTTTAAGAGTACTTAACGGTTAGTTTTAAATATAGGTCGTGTTATAAGTAGTAAGAAAAAGTTTAGTTTTTCTCTTCATTAGTTATTGGAATAGGGTATTTTACCAACAAAAATGTAATTGGTCCGTCAGATAGATTTGCAAAAAATATTGGACACGTGTTTTTTTCTTTTTTCACGTAAACAAAAAATGAAGACGATACAGTGCGTCGAAAACTCCTGTGACATCACAATGTCAGTACACTTTTACTGGCGAAGTGACGTCACAAACCCCCGCTCATGATCTTTGATGCGTTTTATCTTCGTCAGTTTTTATTGATTTGATAAAACAAAAATACGTACCTATCCAATGTTTTTCTTTAATCTATCTGACGAACTAATTAGATTTATTTGGTAAAATACCCTATTGTTTTTTTTTTTTAAATAGTACTTAAATGCCGCGTAACCGTAATTCTAATATTACACAAAGCTCAAATAAAGCCCGAGCTATGTAAATAACTAGACATAATGAGATGTCTCAACTGGCTAGTTGAGACATCTCATTATGGCTCGGCTGAGTTGCTAAGGCTTGAGCAGGCGGTCCGTGAGGCGGCACACAGAGCAACTGATCAGAACAGAACAGAACACCGGAACAGTTCCAAGATCGACGTCAACAACACGCTGATTATCTGGCATCTCAACACTATGCTAAGTATCTGGTGTCACAACGGGCTGCGGAAACTCCAGAATAGTCCTAAAATCAACAGCATACTGAGTATCTGGTGTCAAAACGGGCTGCGGAGACACCAGAACAGTCCCAAAATCGACAGCAACAGCACGCTGAGTATCTAGTTTCACAACGGTCTGCGGAGACACCCAGAACAGTCCCAAAATCGACAGCAACAGCATGCTGAGTATCTGGTGTCACAACAGATTGCGGAGACACCAGAAAAGTTTCAAGTTTGGCGTCAGCAGTAGGCGACTTACGTAGCACCTCGACAAGCCTCTGAAACTTTTGAAGCAGCCGAATCTCTTAGACGTGCTGTTGCTGAAAGGGCAACATAGGGACATCAAATATTTACATGAAACACGTGGGAGGTATTTGGTAAAGCTACCCTTTAACTGAGACCACAGGGAAACCGTTCTTTGGCGAAACACCGCCTGGAAGCCGTCCGTGCTATGGTCGATGAACATACCGGAGGCAACTCAAATCAAAACTTAAAACTTCATTCGCATTATTTACAATGTGTAACAAATTCAAATTCAATTGAAGTTGTAATTTGAATTCGAATTAATTCTTGAAGGACTTGTCTTTTTGGAAAATTTGCATTATTTACGATGTGTAACGCCCAAACCAGTTCTCGTTTATGTAACTCGCCCACCGACCCAACGTAAACAGGTCTTCGTATGATTTTGCATCTCAATCTCAAGATTAACAACAAGTCGATTCAAAACATAATAACATATCTTTTATTATTTAGTTCATCTCTCGACGCGACCGACAACGCACGTTTCAATCATGTTAGATTTGAGAACCGTTTTCGTATTTTTGTTTCTCTGTGTGTGTATTCATTGGTAGGTAATCTGTTATCAATGTCGTGTTTATGTGAGTTTAGTTAAGTTTTAAGATAAAGTGGAGCTATGTTCATAAACATCGTAAGAAAACCAGCTGGACTTATAATTTATGTAAGTCTGAAGTCGCCCATCCGCCGACCAAGCGTGGTGATCAGTGCTCGTGCCTTTTCTGTATGAGAGGAAACCTTTGCATTGCTGTGGGACGATATTAGGCTTGTATTATTATTATTATTAAGTTCATATACGGTTCATTCTTGAAGGTTGCGGGGATCCGCTGGATGCGAGTCGCACGGGACCAGTCAATGTGGCGCCACTTGGGGGAGGCCTATGTCCAGCAGTGGACGTCTTTCGGCTGAAGTTCATATGAGTGTGAAGCCATTTCTCAGCTAAATGACGGCTATAATCAGTCAGCTAGGTAGTTTGTCTATAGGCAGCAGTGACCACATAATATTAGAAGGCTAAATCACGCCAATCAGATTTCGACCACGGTTAAAACATAACCAAGTAACTAAACAAGTTCACGATCGACTACTGATTCTTGTCATCTGCGTTCGCGTGATGCGAAACTGACGCGAGCGCATCTGACACAGATCGTGAAGTAAGGAGAGTATTCGAAGTGGGCTGTTTAGATCGAAATCTGATCTGAACTGTACTGTAAATAAACTAATTAAGTTACTTTTTGGCCAGAGGTGAGTCATATAGGCTTATTTGCCATCCAGTGACAAAAAAAAACTTTTTTCTCTTTTTGAGGCAACCAAGGAAAAGGATTATGTAGCAAACTTCTAAGTTTTTTCTAACAATTAATTAAGAATAATTACTTCTATGATCCGTATCCTCGTGCACTTATGAGTTTCTACACTAATATTTATAATTAGGTAAAGTTTGTATGTAATAATCTCCGAAACTACTCATCTTATTTAAAAAAATCTTTCACTGATTGAAAGCAACATTTAATTGCCATGTGTCATAGACTACGTTTGAAGTCGCTGGCAGAAGCTAGTATAATATACAAAGAGATTGATAATTATTATACTCGTAAGCCGTTTGTGTTTTCCTATTTGGGTCACTTGTGCAATGTGTAATTGGCTGATAAATGTCCGTCTAGTATATTGTAACATTATCTGATTAGAACTGAATGATGACGCAAGATACTTTGTTTATCCATGGAGTTTCTTGCTTGGTCTTCTCCATAGAGATCTATCTACGTTTTGAAATGAATATCTAGCTCCAATTTTTCTGACAGATACCTTGATAATTCAAAAGTTCCTGTAAATAGTTCAATGAAAAAAAATGCTTCGTCTTTGAGTTTGATTGTCATGGCAATTGATTTAATCATATCTATCGTTTTTAGTTTTTTGTTTTTTTTAGAACTTCAATATTCCTACTTGCATAACCTTTTTGTTAACCCTTTAGCTCGGGCGCGCCGCAGCCTTACATACTTTGTACCTTTAGCTACATGTGTTTTTGTGGTTTAATGGTTTCACAAATTAATCAAAATAGTAGTGTAACAAGGTAGTGTGTACATTGGTTCCACTATGATAGGTATACAAGCTAATTTTTTGGTTCATGATACTTCTCATTATGAACAACTTTTACTCTGAGCCCATCTCTGTTGAGTTATGCGAACAAAAATGTATGAATCAGCAGATGTTTTATTAAATACTTAATCGCACTTTCCTTGCGCCTTATTTCGCGTGATTTTAGTTACGGATCCCTAATTTTTTTTAGAATAAAATCTATTTTTTATAAAATATAGCATAGAACACTCAGTGATAACGTAGTTTAATAGGCGAAATAACTTTCAGAATTGCATCAGTATTTCCGGAACAAACAAACAAACTTTTTACTTTTATTATATTTGTATGTATAGATATATGCTAAAGGTATAAGATTGTAATAATTACAATCTCTCACTCATCATCTTGTATCTCATCTCTTACTAAACAACAGACTAAACGTCAGAATTGACTATTAAATTACAAAAGTAAGTACCTGGTAACTTTTATGAGTGTATTGTTATACATAATACGGATTTACCTACACTACTACCAGTCACCAGTTAACCAGTTATTGCAAGATACCCTGACTCATTACCAATTAATTATAGAATTAGATTTTAATTGAATAAACAGCTAGTCAATTGAGTTAGCAAATAAGTGACGTCACGGTTCGCTATTGCCATACAAATTTATGAGGGAATCGTATTTTAACAACTCATACAAAGATTGTCAATTGATTGCTGGTGTCTTCTGCCCCTTGCTTCGTTTATCCAATGCTGGAGGTCATGACCCGTCAGGGAATCAACTTTCCAAGGACGATGTGGCGCCATTGCTCTGGTTTTCAGCAACATGAATCGCATCGATGATCTTTATGTTGAGTGTGATGCGGATCTGGCCACGATGGTATTTACACCCATATGTTCTCCCGAACATATGGGTGTAAATACCATCGTGGCCACACGTGGACATGTGGAGACACGTGGCAACCATTGTACGTGACCTACACCCTTATTAATTAATTATGTTTTATTGTCAGCCTATCAACCGACGAGAGGAAGCCAAAATTCATAATAGACAATGACGCTGGTGGTGACGATGCTATGGCCATTTTCCTGGCTTTGCTGTACGAGAAACACTTTGACGGGTAAGTTGCACTGTTGGTTTTTTAACTCTCTACGCTAACCTTCACAGTCGTAAATCCTGGACAAGCTTAAGCACCTTCGCCCACATTGTCAATAATAGAAATGCCTTGAAGATTTGTTATAATTAGGTCATGATACTCATTGAAAAAAAGGAAAAGAAAACATGTTATGTAAGTGTGTAATTATTTAGTGGAAAAGGCCCACTAAATAATTATAACTACATATTATAAACGTGTACTTAAACCATAACTGCGTCCGGGGTTATTATTAAATCTGGAGTAGGTAAACCACATCAGTATTAACATATTCTTTTCAATGTTTACTTATGCTTGGTATTACTTTGTTCTTATTAGTAAGTGGCGAATGTTTTCAATACAATACACGTATTGAAAACTTTCAGTGGTTCCATTGAACAGTTCATTTGAAGGAATTGCTGAGAGTTTTTCTAAAGTTAAAATTCTTAGTATTCCCTCCAGAAGAACTGCTTTAGGTGAGTCCTGCGGTTAACAGTATATATCGCTTAGTAAATACAGCATGCCTCGACACTGGAAGAAACAGTTTGTATTTAATCTTATCAATTAAAAAGCGATGTAGTATTATTTGGTATTTTACCTAAACCATACTGGTTTTCAGACCAAAACTGCTGGCACTAACGACCGGGAATGGAAACACCAAAGAGGACAATGTTTGCTACAACAACCAGAGGATACTGCGAGTCGCTAAAAGACAAGACGTGAGTAGAAAAATATAAAATATTATTACATTAGCCGTTTTGTAAAAAAAAAACCGTTTTGTATTTACGAGTACCTATACCTATGTAAGAGCATGGAGAATCGTGTAGGTACAGTAATTTTGGTGTGCATATGGTTTAATAAATAAAATGCCTCAAAAAGCACGTAAAACCGTTGGTCCTGGCTGTCATTCGTAGATCTTTGACAGTCGTAGTAAGTAGTCAGAAGCTAGAAAAATTGACAACCAGTATTACCAAGGGGTATCGTGCTACCCAGTTACTGAGTTGTGGAAGTCAGATAGAGAGTAGCTCCATGTAAAACTCTGGTTTTCAGCTGCATCCGGTTAGACTGGAACCCGACCCCAAAACAGTCGGGAAAGGCGAGGCAGATGATGATTTGTCATAGAATTTGAAAAAGAAATATAAGAATTAGTAAATAGCGAATATTTTACTTTAATTTTTGAAGTGAAACTTCTATATAAACGGGGCGTATTAAATTTTGTGTCACGAAAAAACGTTACGGTTGGGTGGAGGGGGTAGACGATATATCGCGTATCTTTCCACTTGTCTGTTGAAATTTCACTTCTACTATGTGACCCAGCACACATTTCGATTTTATTTGAAACTACATGCTAACATTGAAATAATGATAGTATTTTAACGTGCTATGCTATAACAACTGGAATTTTGGTTATTTTAATCATAAATTAATCGTGTCGGTTATTATAAATAATAACGTGGTTTTTTATCGCTCAATTAGTTGACCTGTGACTTTAGCAACTAGATAAGAATTGGTAATGAAGATTAATGTAAACATCCGTAGTGTTTCAATTTATACTGTACTGTAATAATTATACAATGTGATAACAAAGCTAATGTTTTACAGATAATGCCATTCGTAAGTGTAATCTATGAGTTTAAAGTTCAGCCGCGAAGTAGACCAATGATTGTTGTGCTATTGCAATATCTACCGTTATAAAAATCTTTGGAAACTAAACTACATTAAAAGTAGTAAAATATTAGAGAAAATGAAATAAAAGTTGATAAGTTTTATTAAATAAATAATAAAGAAATAAAAAAATTAAATAAAAAATACTCTTAAATCACGAAATTTCAATTTTGGTCCTTATGACCTATTTTGGCACTAAGGACCAAAATAATTAATCTTTTGTGTTACGAATATTTTGCTACATTTCCAGTCTTGGTTTCTAAAACCATTTCAATAGCTCACACCATACAAAAGTAGTTATAAGTCATATTATACTCAGTTACCTACACAATTACCTAACTAAATTTATTTATTTATCCTATTCTACAAAATTTCGTTGAGTATAAAATTGACATCTGCCGATTAATTACTCATTTATCATTAATAGATTATTTTTGTACGGTGCTAAACGAGACGTTTTACTGTTTAATCTCAAAATTATCTTCACAAATTCCAGGTGCCAATATACAGAGGTTCCAAAGCATCGTTGGTGACAACTCCGA
This sequence comes from Charanyca ferruginea, assembly GCA_947361185.1. NCBI lineage: Eukaryota > Metazoa > Arthropoda > Insecta > Lepidoptera > Noctuidae > Charanyca > Charanyca ferruginea. The sequence continues at coordinate 22,377,011 of OX376059.1, read as the reverse complement.
CAGTGACTGATTACTACGGCAAGGATGGTTTAGGTGACAGTGGTGATGAGTTTCCAGACCTGGTACCAGCGCAAGTTGAGAATGCTGTAAATGCTCTTATTAATTACTCTAAAACTTATGAAGGTACGAAAAAAATCATAAATTTGAGTATAAAATAAGCTATGAATTTGTACTTGTCAAATAAAGACAATTTTATTGTAATCGACAACCATTATCAGCCGGAAAACGTCCACTGTGTTTCCCATAGAATTCCACAACGAGTGGCAACGTTCCGCTTGCATCCATCGATTACACGTGACCTCAATTTAATTAAAATCTATCTACCTACATAGTGTTAACAAGCTCTTCCTCCTTTGTTGGTATTTTTGGTACCAGAAACTACTGTTTACCACTGGTACTTAAAACAACAATAAGATAGCAATACAACATCAGTTTGATTAAAACTTAATGGCGAAGTGAAGTGCGTTACTGCCTGCGCAGTACCCCACCCCTCACTCCAGCTGACATGTGAAATTGTTACTGCGCAGCCACTCGACTCGTTTTGAATTGTACTGAAACAAGATAATTTTGTAGAAATCTTTGCAAGATTATGTTTGAAACAATTAATCCCGATGGAACTATTATACTAACAAACCATTATTTTTAATACTTTCAGGTCATTTGACTGTGATAACAATTGGGGCATTAACGAATGTAGCATTAGCCATAAAACTGGACCCTGGCTTTTTATTAAGGTTGAATCATTTATATATCGGCGCGGGACATATTCATAGTAAGTAAAAACTGACAATAATTCTTCTTTAATAATTTATAATATGAAAACCAAAATGAACTTTAAATCCTCCGGTAGACAGCAATGTGTTTATTAATTATAATGTAAAATATTTACATGAATAATAAAAATAAATCCTATAACTATTAAGCTATTACAATAAGGTATCAAACAATTCCTCTACATTGGTGCCATCTGGGAAGAGACTAGTGGCATTGACACGTTAGATGGCAATCCCCCTCTTGAATCATGGAAAGTATCAACTAACAGTTTGAACACACTTTTTGATGCCTTTAAAACAAAGAAGCTTAAAATCCCCTTATCCTCTTATAAACGCGATAAATAAATGGATGATTATTACTATTTCACAGAATTAGCTGCATACATTATTGATAGAGATCTATCATTTTCATCCCGTTTTGGTGTTCCCGTGGGTTAATTTAGACCTTTTCCTTAATTTAGAAGTCTCATCATCATCATCATCATCAGCCTGAAGATGTCCACTGTTGAGCAAAGGCATTTTGAAGTCTACGCAGATGAAATACTTGTCCGCGACTTTGCCTGCTAATAATAATATATTTCTTTGTATAGGTGACGAGAACCCAACTCCAGAATTCAACGCTGAAATGGATGTGGAAGCGTATCATGTCGTAGTACAGAACGCTACTCCTGACAAAGTCACCGTATTCCCCTTTTCACAGGCTAAGAAGTATCTGAATTTTAGCAAGGCAAGTAAAAGTTGTGTGTTGCGTGAGTTGTGTGTGCTAGAAAAGATTTTTAGATTGCTTGGAGTGATTTGCCCGAACAAAATATATGTTATGGTATCTTACAAAAACGTGACAGAAGAAACAAAACTAGACAGGGTTATTTTTTACAGAATGTTTGAGATATTGTAGACGATCGCTAATATGAATTTGAATAGAAAGATGGCGCAGAAATTTGTAATAAACGAATTATTAAAAATAGCAATCTAACTACAAACATCCTACTTACTTTTTTTATTCTCATCTTCCAGGACTGGAGAGAAAATTACCTTGGAGCAATAGACACGGATATCATGAAGGCCCAGAATAAATACGAGAAGGTAGCCCTGGATTTAGAGGGAACCTGGCAAGCGCTGGACCCCGCGATGGTGTCACTGTACCTGAGGCCAGACCTAGTAGCGGAGTACAAGTATTCCAAGAACGATATCACTGTTTGTGGTAAGTTCATTATAATTGTTTCATAAAAAAATACATGATTGATGATGAAGCATACATGTGGAACTGAGTTAAGCTAAACAGAATCTACTAGTAGGAAACATAATGTAATAGATCAAAGAGAAAAAGTTTAGAACCATTGTGCTTGTAATGAGGTGAAGTTAGTAAGACTTCTGATTCCTCCTCAAAAGTAAAATGAATGGATTTTCGAAACAAGTGCTAATTTTTTCAGTAAAATTAAAATGATCAAGCCTCCTCTGTATGATAAGAGGCCTTTGCCCTGCAGTGAGAAAGTATTAAACTGTTATTTTTGTTAATGTTCTACATAACCCGGGACTATCGGATCCTGGATTTTTGGGATGCCTACGAGGGGCCTTTGTATTAATATTTCCTTTTATTAAAACCCTCCAAAATTCAAACAAAAAATTGTTGTCTACGCCATTTTCCAATATTATTGTTGTCAATTTGTATCTCTGTTTACGAAGTGTCTAGTCGTCCGATTAGCGGGACGAATAAAACAAAAAACACAATTCACAATAACAAGTGTGTTTGATTTAATAAACTTTTCAAATACAACACCTGTGTCCATTTTAACGGATGATTAATTATTTTTATTCATTCGATAATCGGACTATTAATTAATTTTATTCGTCCACTAAACGGACGACTAGCAACAGCCCTCTGTTTATAGGTGACAAGAGAGGAATCAACACTAACGATATTGTGGAAAAAGAAAAAGCTAACGTCAGAATAGCTTACGCAGTCAAAGCAGAAGAATACAAAGCATTTTTATTGAATGTCTTTGGAGCCGATCTAAAAGCTTCTAAGAAATCTTAAAGTCAAGTTTACAGGTATTAGATGGCTTTTGTAATATAAATACAGAAATAAATATGTATTAAAAAGTAAACTGTCGTTATTATTGCTATCTTCTTTAAATTGTTTTTTCTTCTTTTATTAATTTATTTACCGAACAAATAGGGAGGCTGATGAGGCTCGTAAAGTAAGTGAGAATAAAATTCAACATGGATTGTCAAAATAAGTGTCAACTAAAATTAACTAGTTTTAATTGTAAATCTGCGAAAAGGTCAGTTGATAATATAAGAAATATTTGCGAATGGTCCGATATGATCTGCCTACAGGAGACTTGGCTATTACCACATGATATATTAATGTTAGGAACGATAAGTCCTGAATTTGAATTCACTGGTAAGTCTGCTGTAGACACATCAGAAGGGCTCCTAAGGGGACGGCCGTATGGAGGAGTGGCCATTCTCTGGAAAAAGGGTATTTTTGAGTCTGTCTCGGTAATATCCTGTAATAGCTCTCGGTTAGTGGCCATTAAAGCTGTGTCTGGTAGTCGCACTATTATTGTTTTTTCGGTTTATATGCCTACAAATTCACCGGAGAACCTGCCTTTATTTACTGAGGCGTTAAGTGAGGTAAGTGCAATAATTGCTACGTATAACGTTGAGAATATATATATAATGGGCGATTTTAATGCACATCCGCAAGAATTATTTTATGATGAGCTATTAAGTTTTTGTAACGATCAAACCTGGGTCTGTGCCGATACAAAAAAGTTAGGTTATGATCAAAATTACTATACCTTCACTAGCGAGGCTCACGGCTGTAGGAGGTGGTTAGACCATTGTGTAGTCTCTTCGTCAGCCTGGCAGACAATTGTTAGTGTAGGTATTGATGAAGATGTTTATGTGTCGGATCACTTACCTATATATATTATATTTAACATAGATGTTGTTAGGCCAAAGTTGTTGCATGGGGCTGCACCCCGCAATGCTGTTGTTTGGGGTGTCAGAAATAAAACTGAGATCGAGAGTTATCATCAGATGTGTTCTAATAAACTGAGGGAGATAGACTTCCCACAGGAGTTTGTGGTGTGCAGTCATGGGTCATGCAACTTGGATGATCACAAACTTGTTCTTGATAAGTTGTACAAGAGTATTGTCGATGTCCTTTGTGAGGCAGCGAGGGAATCGAATGTAGCACACAAGAGACCTAAACGGGGTAGTCCGTTATGTGGGTGGAACAAACATGTTCGAGACGCTCACCGGGAGGCCAGGCTTAGATTCCAACATTGGGTTTTGTCTGATAGACCAACCTCTGGGACTGTTTACGACCAAATGTACGAGACACGTAAAATTTTCAAAAGCCGACTAAAGTACTGCCAGAATAGTCAGGAGCAAATTAAAATGGACATATTAGCAGAACAACGAGCCACAAATAATTTCTGTGCATTTTGAAAGTCCACAGGTAAGTTGGAGGCTAAGCCTGGTCTTGCTGCGGACGTAGGGGGGGTTACTGAGCATGGGGATATTGCTAACTTATTTAGAGACCATTTTAAAGTAAGTTCTCCACTTGGCCCCTCAGTCCCCTCAGTGTCGGGAATCGGCTATGTGTCTCATGTCCGGGGGCAGGAGCCACTACTACGCTTCACCACGAAGCAAGTAAGTTCGGTGATAAATAGTATGAGTAGAGGCAAATCCCCTGGGCATGATGGGCTTAGCATAGAACATTTAAAGTATGCAGGCATGCATATGCCGAGGGTCCTGTCCTTGTTCTATACGATGTGTCTCAGCCATTCGTACCTGCCGGCAGACTTAATTAAGACCATTGTAGTACCCATCGTGAAGAACAGGACAGGAGACATCTCGGACGTAAGCAACTACCGCCCAATCTCTCTGGCGACTATTATGGCCAAAGTGTTGGACAGTATGCTTGACGCTTGTTTGGCAAAATATGTTAAGTTGCATGACGCACAGTTTGGGTTTTGTCCAGGACTGTCAACCGAAAGTGCTATCCTAAGTGTCAAGCATACTGTCAAGTACTACACTGATCGTAGGACGCCAGTGTACGCCTGCTTCCTTGACCTCTCCAAGGCTTTCGATCTGGTCTCTTACGACGTGCTTTGGAGCAAACTGAGGAGTAGGGGTATACCGGAGGAACTGCTCAGTGTATTTCAGTATTGGTATCTTAATCAAACAAACCGTGTTAAATGGTCTAATGCGCTCTCGGAGTCATATGGATTGGAGTGCGGGGTGAGGCAGGGTGGTCTTTCGTCTCCCCGGCTCTTCAATCTATATGTTAATGACCTCATTGCCGAGCTCAGCAGCATGCGTGTCGGATGCAGGGTGGGTGGCGTTAGTTGCAACAACATCAGCTATGCGGATGACATGGTGCTGCTGGGCCCGTCGCCAGGAGCGATCGTGGAGTTGCTTAAGGTATGTGAGACCTTCGCTGCTGCACATGGACTAATATATAATGCAAGAAAATGTGAATACATGGTCTTTGGGGTCGCGGGTAAGTGCCGGGAAAGTACACTCGAACTTGCCATAAACGGTGTTTCAATACGTAGAGTGAAAAAGTTTAAATACCTTGGGCATTTTCTTACCGACGACCTCAGTGACCATGCTGACATTGAACGGGAACGTACGGCTCTGGCGGTCAGGGGTAATATGTTGGCACGAAGATTTGCGCGGTGTACTGACCAAGTAAAGATAACGCTGTTCAAAGCTTACTGTCAGAGTTTTTACACCGGTAATCTTTGGGTCAACTACTCGAAAAGATCGCTGGATGCCCTACGCGTCCAATATAATAATGTTTTTAGGATGCTGTTGCGATTGCCTCGTTTTTGCAGTGCCTCTCATATGTTCGCGGTAACCCATACCGATGGGTTTCATGCTATAATCCGCAAAAAAACGGCCTCGCTGCTGAGTAGAGTAAGAGGCAGTCACAACAGCATCCTCAAGACTGTGGCGGCCGATATGTCCTCCACAATAGTAAGACAATGTGTGAGAAGACTTATACCCTAGTATTTTGTTGCTCTAGTGGTGGGTGGTCTTCTCATTAATTAGTCTTTAGTTACGGTACTAACAATAGTTTTTAAGTGCAAACCTGTTACTAACAATTTATGGATCTCGTAGTTGTCCGAAATAAAATGATTATTATTATTATTATTATTAATTTGACGGCCATGCAGTGTCTTTCTGGCAGGAAAGACACAAAATTCTTCCATCGTTCTTCTCCATAGTGATCTACTCTAAGTTTTGGAACGAACAACAACTAGCTTCAACTTTTAGACTAACTGACTTGCTCTTTGACAATTCAAGAGTGCCTTTAAATGGTTTATTTCAAATAAATGCTTTGACTTTGACTTTGATAGTTCATTAACCTTCTGGCGTGATGATGCTTGAATTATAATATTATTGAGTACAAATAAAGTAATACGGCCATCAAACACATTTAATTTTTTACTTTTCAAATAAGAAGCTTCTTGTTTGACGAATCGACAATAGTTAAAAAAAGGAAATAATATTCCCATTTAAAAGCTACATCTAGTGAGACTATCGTTAACTACTGGAAAAAGTTTTTATCTCATAATTATTACGACTGCCATCGGAAAACTGACACTGTCTACTTTTTTTAAACCACGCCATCTAGTAGGTTTTGTGAGAAACGCCAAACTTGTAGTGACTATGTTTGAGTTTCTAGCACTGTCAACAGATGGCAGATACTTCAGATTATGGCCCATAGAGCATAAGTAAAAAATATTATCTTGGGGGCAATTATATTCTAACTTTTAGGAAGGTTTATCTTCAAATCCCAGTCTCAATCTGTCAAAAAGGCTTCAATTTTACTTACATGATTGACAAGATTTTGACATTGATTATTGCTGAAATCCATAGTATTGCGAGTCCTACATTTTAAACGTTAGTCGGATTGGCCTGTAGGGAGCCAAGTCTGCTGTTTTTATAATTTTGTCATTCCAACACGATCCCATTGTCATTTTGCAAAAAGTTCGTAATCTGCTAAATTCATAATGGTCGATCATTGATCGGTCGAATTAAAAGCAATGACTGCACAATGACGTTCTAATATATATATATAAGGTAATATAAATAAGTTCTAATATATAAGGTAGGTCACTGATCAAAGGAACTGTCAAAATTTTAGCAGATTACCGCTTAAGACTGACTTAGGGCGGGTTGCTTCAACTAACCATTACTGACCGGTAATAGTCAAAAATGGCGCTAACTATCGTCAAATCAAAAAATTGGGTTGTTTCACAAAATAATACGTCAAAAAGTTACTAAATACCATAACCGACCAGTCATCGTAATTTTGTGTTGTCAAACAGCTACTTCAAACATCAAAATATTATGGAATAAAATGTCATGAAACAACTCGTTACATTTAACGTACGTATAACATCGCACGTCATAGTAACTTTTTAACTGTCCGTATGTAACGTTAACCGACTGTTTAAAACAACCCGCCCTTAGGCGATAATCTGCTAAAACTTTGACAGTTCCTTTGATCAGTCGAGAGTCTCGTACAAAATGACAACTGTAGTGCTATTCTGTTACAATCTCCCTCGGTGCCCACGAAGGTGAAGTGAGCTGTCCTCCGATTGTAGTGCTTTATAAATCCTTAGCATCGGGACAGAGGACAGCTCACTTCACCTAGGTGTTCACCGAGGGAGATTGTGACAGAATAGACATACGGAATGATTGCATTCAGTTGTCGTTTTGTACGAGATTACCATTCTATATCATTTCTTTCAATGGCGTGTCAGTGGTTGACCATTGGAAAATCATAATGACGCCATTATATTAGTAGAATACCAAACTTGTCAAAATCAACAATTATGAAATCAATGATAGACCATTCTGACACTATTGTAATAGCAGACTTGAGACCCAGGAATGATGATGTGGTTATGAATCCTTAGAATTAGATAGAAAGAAAATAGAATAAGCGGTCGTTGCTAAGGAAAATAGAGATTTATACAGAAGCTGTCACAGATATGCATCTTTATAGGTGATAGGTATAAGTGATACAAATGTGACGCTTTACATAGCCAACGTTTATATTATAACTCTGATTATAGTCACTCTCTCTCTCAATCTGCTTATAGTGTCTCTTCACCAGTAAAAACTATTTTTTTCTGGTTTCAGTCACAACTTTTGTTCATTTTATTATTATTATTTATTATATGGTTGTAGGCTTGCGTTTGACCGCAACTCACCTGATCTTAAGTGATGATGCGGCTTAAGGTGCGGCACGCTTGCCTAGGATAAACCGATTCACTCGTGCTTTGAAGATACCCAGATTATATTTATCGGGGAATAGAGAGGCGGGCAGTGAATTTCAAAGTTTGGCAGTTCGCACAATAAATGTGGAAGCAAAGCGCTTAGTTCGAGACCGTGGAACTTCAATCGTTTAGCGGTGACGCTTCGCCGTATCTCTGCTCGTCCGGTGATGGAATGGGGATGGGGGAATAAAGTTGTGCAATTCCAAAGCACACTCTCCAAAATGTACCCGATAAAAGACCGAAAGGCTGGCAACGGCGCGGCGGCAATTTAAAACGCAATACCACTATACCAAAAAAAATGTTTACGGAGCGCTCTTCTTGTTATAAGAATCACTACAAAACCAAAGTTTTTATAAGGTTAAAAAAACCAACCGTTGCGATCGAAAGTATAAAAATCAAAGTTAAAAATAAATAGTTTTGACCGGCTACAATTTCGACTGTGACAACTCTTATCATATGAACAGCCGGATATTGAGTAGCTCGTACTTTATTTAAGCTTTTTAAGCCTTTTCTCAGCTACATTAGAATCGGCTTTAAGTTTAACCAGATGTAGGTGAATACCGGTGCTTTACATGGAGCGCTTGTATGCCTGACCTCCACGACCCAGTTTTGTATAACACATTACCCCTTGAGAACTCAAACTCAAATTCAAAACTCAAACTCAAAATCATTTATTTCAATTAAACCATTTACAGGTACTTTTGAATTGTCAGTCATTCAGAAAGTTGAAGCTAGTTGCTCGTTCCAAACAGTAGGTTTCTATGGAGAAGAACGAGCAAGAAACTCCATGAACACTCTTTTAAAATCAGTTATATTTTACAAATTTAGGTTACATCATTCATGTTGAATCTAAGGGTACAATGTGAGAACAATGTAACACGTCTTGCATGTTAAAAGAGGTCTACAGAAAAATATAGTTATAATAACAATTCAAACCAAAATTTATAATAACCGAGGCAGCTAAGAGATGACCATTTTTTTTTTTTTTTGATACGGGGTGGAAAATCCTCATGGATGTCCTCCGCCCTGGGGCGGGCGGAGGGGTCTGTCAGACTCTTACTGACTAAAAACCACCCCGGTGTTCCATCTCACACCTACGTCGGGGGTCGCGGGAACTGGAGATACTTCCGCAACCCCCGGCTGGTGCCGGCCCGCTGCAGCGGGCCACTTCTCGGGTCAGGGGGGGGAGTGAGGTGTTAGACTCCCCCCCGGACGTCTTAGAGGGGCGCGCGTGGAACACTACGCGCCGCCACCTCGGGTCCTGGTGTATGTGGGGGGCGACAGACGTCCCCGAGTCTGCCGCCCCTGGACCCATTTAGGGGGGCCGGAAGAGGGCGTTGTCCGCCCTTCGCCGACGCCCGGTGCGCCTGCTGCGGGCAGGGTGGGAGGTTGAGATCTCCCTCTCTCTTTCCGCAGCCTCCTTCTGCGACATGACACTTTCGCAGAAGGAAACCACCGCGTCCCAGGACTCTGCGCTGTCGACCATCGACTCGACCACGGCCGACAGCGACAGGTCACTGCCTACTTCTGAGACGAGGGCACGGCGCGGCCCCTCCCAAGCGGCACATTCCGCCAGCGTATGCCGCGCCGTGTCCTCCCGGCAGTCGACGCAGTGGTGACACCGGGCGTCCGTCTCCCTGTTTATGCGACACAGGTACTTCCCGAAGCAACCATGCCCCGAGAGCACCTACGTCACCCGAAACGTCAGGGAGCCGTGCCTCCTCCCGAGCCAGCGCTCGAGCACTGGCCGGACAGCTAAGAGATGACCAGTCCCAACCGACGGCGTCCGTTCACGAACATGACGCATTTGTACGCAGAAGATTGGTTGTCGGGCTTTCGGAGCTCTGAGTACCTGTAACGACTGTCAAAGATCTACGAATGACAACTGGAACCAACGGCAACTTGTCTTTGAAATAGAGTTTTGGAACATAATACTTGCAAGAAGACATACGATCGTCTTTTGTCTAAACTTTTAATTTTGTTGGCGAATAGCGCTTAAGGCGAAATGGTATCGTGGACGACTAACGGGGTGCGCGGGGAGGTGGAATGGCCGGACCGCGCGTAATATTGCACGCTTTTTTTATAAATAATTCTATTTTAAATTCTATTTGCTCTGTTTTATTAAAATAAACCCATAATCCAATAATGTATTTAATGGTAAACGTGTTGACAAAATTTTATTGAAATTGCTCAAATTACAATCGAATAAAACTGGTTTTTCTCATAATGGATGTATATAAAATGCTGATTTTGAGAAAACTGTGCGACTTTTTTGTATCGAGGCAAATTGTGTCAATCGTGTTTTGGCCCTCATAATTTACTAAAGAAAATCTTTAGTATTTATGATCACGAAAAAGAATAAGAAAAATTTGTGGTTTTAGAGGATACAAATTGATTCTGCGTGAAGGCAAAATGCGTCAAAACATCTTCTTTGGGACCCATTTCGCCTTAATACTCATCGATATATATGTACTATACTTCCATGTTAATACTCATTTCACAGGTTACTTACTTGGTCTTTACGTGATTTCCGATACAATACGGAGATGACATAAATAACATCACTAATATTTAACCCTCCCCTACCCTTGCTCGTGCCAGCCCGCGCTGCTGTAGTTTAACTTTAAATTAGTCCTTAAATAATCGAAATCCTGCCAGCAGTCTGTCCCTTTGCTGTCCTCCCCCGCACGTGTAGCCGCTTAGTTTGTAAGTTTTTTGCCCTGGCTGGAGGTCTTAAATTCAATTTCAAGGCACCACAAGAAATTTCGCCCACCACCTCCTAGATTGACCTGCCAAATGCCATTCCGAAGAAAAAAAAACGATATTTGCGTTCTGATATTATGAATCACTTTTGAAAAAAAAAGTCGCTGAAACTGGTCATTCTAGAAGTAAAGCTTTTTATGATCAAACACCTTTCTTTTTACACAAACAACTTCTGCTTCGCCGCCGATAAGCAATTATCGAAAAATTAAAAATATCTAGACTTCGGACCTCAAAGGCGAACTATAAATTTTATTACCCGTCTAGCAACAAAAATGTATTTAATATCTTCTATATGTAATGTTTTGTCCAAAAAATGTGTCACAAGTAATAAAAAATAATATGTTTTTACGGACACATAAAATAAGTTCGATTTCATACTTGATTGCGGATAACATAAAGTTTATGGCCATATTTTATGGTCAAAAAATTAGCTGTAGTCAGGTCAAAGGGCACTAAAACTATTAGGGTAACATAATTATATAAGAGCTTATCCTACGAAAAACATTCAACATCGTCTGCCAAGCCTTTTCCGTTGTGGTCGCCTTCCAGACTAACTGGATGCAGCTAAATACCAGTGTTTGACTGGGTAATACCCTATGGTATGACTGATCAACGACTTTACCATACAATGCGGTGATGTTGCCAGCCTGTAGGGCACATGTTCCGTTGACAGCGATGTGGAAGAGTTTCTTGCTGCCCTATGAATTCCCACTTTTTTATAGTTGTACTACAAAACTTTATTGTTTTTATTTTCAAGTTTTGTATAATTATATGTGATTTAGTTAAGAATTTAGATATACTACTGTGTCAACAATGTACCGGGAATTATTCAATAAAACCAAAATATGTTTTAAACCTTCAGAGTGTCCCTTTAGTGTTAATACTAACTAACGCCAACGAATAACCCAATAATCAAAATATTTTTAGACGCATTTTTTGGAATCGACTGCAGCACTTGCCGCGAATATTCTTTTACGTCATCTGGATTTCAGTTAGAAGGCGCCATTTCGAATTTTGTTGTCTGGTTTGCATATCAAACTCGTAAACCCATGTCTCGTCACCAGCAACAATGCGTATTATGAATGAAGCCAAAACAATCATTTAAAACGGTACAAATTGATTCTTGAGACACAAAAATTTCAGCAGCTATCTCTCCCAGGCTAGAATGACGATTTTCAGTCACCATTTCGTATATTATAGCGATGTTAGTTCAGTGAAAGACGGTGATGGTCGACCAGAACGAGCCAAATCTTACACCACATCTCGAACACATTTAAATGCATTATACCACTCCTACGCACATCGACGCCCCCAAAAAATAAGTCGGCAATGCACTATTATGGACTTCTTGGTGTTATGGCAAATTTGGCATCTGTGGACTGGAAAACACCTTAGCAATTTTTTTCAGAATTTTTTAATGATTATTTCTGTTTACAGACATTTAATTCTCATTAAGACAGTTGCATTTCACTAACATGAGAACAAATTTAAATATACAGTTACTAATCTTGTCCTTCGACACTCGGACTCACAATTTATTGACCTGGCGTATTTGATTATATACCTATTAACAAATTATTTAGGTTCGTGGGTATTTCCAAAAATCGAACATTTTGTCACTATGCGTGACTACCTTGAGATAAAGAGTGCGGTCCCGTTGCCACAATGCAGATACATCAGTCAGTAGTACAACTTTTGTTTACAGTTGCTATTTTTTTTTACTTATTATTTATTATTTTATTTATTGATTTACAAAGATATTGTCACATACATTTTTATTGTTGGGAAATTTACAATCAAAATTATGTCGGCAAAAATGCTGTTGTAGGTCTGTACAAAGAATTATTTTACATGTATTTTTTGGTAAGTATCTTTTACCGGATTATTGGAGTAAATAATATTCATAAGATTTTTGGTCAATTCAAATACGGAGTTTTTGATTACAGATAAAAGAAAAGATGAGATTATTAAAAAAGAAGAAATAGAGACAGCTGACAAAGATAATACTACTACAGTAGCAATATTTCACTTAGTAGTAGTAGTAGTAGTAGTAGTATGACGGGCCGGTGTCCGCAACTCCACGACCAAGCGCGTATTTTGCGTACAGGTGGGAAGTAGGTCATTCGATCCACCCGAGCTCCCCAAGAAAGGCCAGCAGCGCCTTGACGTCGCTGGCGATCTCCCGCAGGTTACCTGGGTTTCCGAAGTACTTTGCCCTGTATGAAGCGACCTCAGGGCAGTTCAGAAGCACATGGGCTGCTGTCTCGTCCGCCCCCATGCAGGCTCTGCACAAAGGGCTGTCTGTGACTCCTATGACAAAAAGATGTTTATTGAAAGACCCATGACCAGTTATGGCGGCTGTGACCGTGCGCAGCTGTTGCTTGGACAGTCGGAGGGCTTGCCTCGTGAAGCGGCCCTCAATTGCAGGAAGAGCCTCCTTGGCTTGCCTGCACTCGCCATGTTCGGTCCACAGTCTTTGGTGTAGATCCTTGGTACGTTTTCTTACCATGGTGCGTAGGTGCGCGAAGGGGAGAGGCACTATGGGTTCCGGATCCACCGCGCTCATGCTCGATCCCCTTCTGGCAAGCTCGTCCGCAGCATCGTTACCGCGCGAACCGCTGTGTCCTTTTATCCATTGAATGGTTGTATCATTCAGAATACCCACCTCGTTCAGTCTCTGATGGCATTCGTGTATCAGCCCGGAGTTGACCGTGTAGCTGTTTAGAGCTTGTAGTACAGCCATGCTATCCGACAGTATGCGAATTGGTTGTCCTACTACCTGCCTGTTTAGTATAGCTGAGGCCGCCAAGCAGATGCCCATGCACTCGGCCTGGAACACCGTGTTGTAAGCACCCAGCGGCATTGCTATATGTATGTTGAGGTCTTCCGAGAAAACGCCGGCCCCCGTGCCGGTACCTGTTTTAGATCCATCTGTGAAGATCCGCAGCTCTGTCGGGCGAAGGCCCTCACACCGCCGATCCTCATGCAGTTGGATTTTGTATTTTTTGTCAAATAAGAATTGTTTAGGAATTCTGTCGTTAATAGCTTTAGTTATAGGAAACTCCTTACTAAGTTCCTCTAGTAACGCAGAGTGTCTAGTGCTAGTCTTGCTCCAGAGATTTAGTGTTTTCAAGCGTAATGCAGCCGTTGTCGCCTCTTGTTGGATGAATAAGTGAAGCGGCGGGAGCCCTAACATCGCCTCCAGTGCTGCCGTCGGAGTGGTCCTCATGCAGCCCGTGGTCGCCATGCAGGCTAGTCTTTGCATACGCTGGAGTTTGTTTGCGGCTGTGATTAGCTTGGTCCTCGGCCACCACACTACCGACCCATAAGCAATCATGGGGCGGATTACCGCGCTATACAGCCATAGTATTATTTTAGGGGATAGGCCCCACTTCTTACCTATCATTTTCCTACATTGCCAAAAGGTGATGCAGGCCCTGTTTAATTTGTTGTCTAGGTGGTTACTCCAGTTTAACTTACTGTCTAAGATGACCCCGAGGTATTTTACTTCGTTGGCCAGCTGGAGCTCGGTATTGAATAGTTTTGGTAGGCGATAGGGTCCTAGTGCACGTTTGTGGGTAAACATGACTAGTTCGGTTTTATTGGGATTGACGGATAAATCAAATTCCCCGCACCATCGCTCCACGATGCGTAGCGCCCGCTGTGTGAGGTTGCAGATGGTCCCAGTCACCTTCCCTGACACAAGGATGGCGAGGTCGTCTGCATAGCCTATAGTGTAGTAGCGTTCGGCATTGAGTTTCTTGATTAGAATGTTGATTACCAGGTTCCACAGGAGAGGGGATAACACCCCTCCTTGGGGGCAGCCTCTGGCAATCATGGCTACTTGCTGCTCTTCCTCAAGCCGAACTACCCGTTTACTTAGCATATTAGTAATCCAGTCAATTAGTACCTGTTCTACGCCGTGTTTGGATAGGGCGGCGCTAATGCTGGAGAAGCTAGTTTTGTCGAAGGCCCCTTCGATGTCTATAAATGCGCCCAAGCAAGAACCCTTTTGGTGGATGTCCTCCTCAATCCTACTGACCACCATATGTAGGGCAGATTCTGTTGACTTACCTGAGCTGTAAGCGTGTTGATTACCGTGTAAGGGTAAGTTTCTTAAAGGCCCGTCCCTCAGCTCCCTTTCGCATAGTCTTTCCAAGGTCTTCAGCAAGAACGAGGTCAGACTGATCGGTCGGTGGGATTTGGCGTTTGTGTAGTCACTCTTACCTGGTTTAGGGATGAATATGACCTTCACTTCCCTCCAGCAGTCTATCGGTGACCAATGCACCACCCCACTGAAGTAGGGCGGGAAAAACTCCGTCTGGACCGGCTGCCTTGAAGGGATGGAAGGACTGAATGGCTCATTGGAGCTTCTCCAAGGTGATCATCCTGTGTGCGTAGATCCAGTCATTACCTGATGGTGTGTAGATCGCATCAGACCAGTCTACCGTCTGTGTGAAGACACATCCGGGAAAGTGAGTTTCTATAAGAACCCGTCTCGCTTCGTCTGGCGATGTTGTGAGTGTGTTGTCGGGTTTGCGGAGAGTGGCTACCCCAGGTGTATTCTGCTGTGCCAGTATCTTCCTTACCCTGTTTGCTTGTTGGCAAGATTCAATGTTTCCACAGAATTTGCGCCAACCCGTGGTTCTCCTGAATCTGATGCATTTCTTGTAGCTGGATTTGGCCGCGTGGTACGCGTCCCAGTCATCGTCAGCACAAGTGTTCATAGCTCTGTTCAAGGCTTTTCTTACCTTACTGCGCTTACGCTCCAGCTCGGCACCCCACCAGGGTTGTTTCCCTGGCGTCTTGGGCGCGGTGATCATTGGGCATGCAGCTTGGTAGCATTCTATCATTGTTTCAGTTACATGTCTTACCTGTGCATCGATCAATGTCGTGCACTCTAAAGGCAGCGAGTTAGCAAACGGTGTTAGCTTGTTTGCAAGGTTGTGTGTGTAGGCCGCTCTGTCCGTGTTGCGCGGATTACGCCGCGGTGGCGTCGGTGGTATACAGACCTGAATGTCAAAGCGGATCCACCTATGATCGGAGCAGGAGGCCTCCTTAGAGACCTGCCATCCGTTGATGATTTCCGCTGCACCGTCTGATGCTAATGTCAGGTCTATGATTGTGCGGCTCCGTCTAGTGACAAAGGTAGGTTCGGAGCCTGTGTTAAGTAGGGATAGGTTGGTTGTGAATAAATAGTCCACTAAGGCCTTACCCCTCTCGTTTGGTGTGTCCATACCCCATAACGGGTGGTGGGCGTTGGCGTCAGCCCCAATCACCATCTCCAGTCCGTTCCTCTCGCAGTCAATCACGAGGCGGGTGAGGTCGTGAGGGGGCGGGTTCTCCGCCTCAGGCATATAAGCCGAGGCAAAGACTATCGGTGTGTTCTCGGCGCCACGCTGTATCAGCAGCCTAGCTGCAGAGAGGTCTCTGCAACAGAAATCATTTAGTGGCTGTGCTTTGAGGTTACCTGTCACGTAGATGCACGCTCTTGGGTGATCATGATCTGTAGTAAATAGGAGCTTACCGCCAAGATTGGAGAGTCCTTGTATGTGGCCGGCCCTAACCCACGGCTCTTGGATCAGGGCGATGGCCGTGTGTTGAACCTCCAGCCACTTGCGCAGCTGAGCCGTCGCGGTCTGACTGTGGAGGTTTGCTTGAAGGAGCTTACAGGTCGACGAAAGGGACGCCATCACTGGCCGCACCCTCCTCGTCCCCCCCAAGCTGTAGCCCGGCAATATTTCACTTGCAAAATGTTTTGAGTGTACCTCAATCTGAAATAAACACGTTTTATTACAAAAAAAAGTACTATCCATGTTACAATTTTAGCGTTTTCGATCCCATACAAAAAGTAGGATATTTATTATGTGTATTTCTTTTTTAAACTGAACGCGAGAAAGGTATTTTGAAGTTTAACATGCACGCAAGACATGAAAAAAGACAGTATGATGTTTCCTCGCGACGTGATACCGACGTAGCAAGTTATCAAAAATGTATTTTTCATCGTAAGGGTCTGAAGGTTTTATTTCCGTTTTTGTGACTACCTCTTTTATTTTTGTTTAGTTTTTTTTATGAAACTGAGTTTATTAACATTTTATTCTTGACAAAAACATCATAGGACTTGGGAAGGTTGGGTCATATTAAGTCTTAGGTATCTAATAGTAACCAATCATGTAAAATTGTATTATTATATGTTAAAAAGTAATAACAAAAATGTGTGAGATTTTATAAAATAACTTTTTTTTTTTACTATTAAATAGGCTTGCGTTTGACCGCATTTCACCTGATCGTAAGTGATAACGCGGCCTAAGTCGGAACACGCTTGCCTAAGATGAATCGGTTCACTCGTGCCTTAATGATACCCAGATTATACTTATCAGGGAACAGAGAGCCGGGCAGGGAATTCCACAGTCTACAACTAATCACCACACATGTCAATTGGGTAGGTCATCTCAATTGATAAAGCAAATGTTGATATTGCAATAATCACCATAAGTAAAACCTATGATATTTAAATGATGTTCACTTATCAAAAGGACTGACGACCACATCGGCATATAGTTGGCCTTGAATTTGCTACTATAAGAAGGGAAGTTCTACTATAATCAGAAAAGGGAGTTTATCAACGTTGTTAATAAACTCCCATGAAAGAAAAAACTAGCGATCGTAATATCTGTTTATATTGCCCATATTTTCCGAGCCATAACAGTTCCTTTAGTTAATCACCTACTTGGCAAAGTGACTGGTCATTACTAAACGTGATGCTCATAGAGAACAACGGGTACTGTTCACAGTTACAGTTAACTTGTAACCAACCAATAATTTTAGGTAGCAATATAGAATAAATTCCTTCTCTCCTCCGTACAGCCTGCCATGTTATTTTTTAAGTTTTGTTTACTAATAATACGTACTATCTTATATTGCGAATTTTTCTCGAGCTCAAAAAGGACGAGTAGATGACAGCTGAAATCGAGATAATCTCATGTTAAAGTGGCAAAAGTCGATAAAAATAATGTCAAATGTAGAACCATGTTAGGGTTTGTAGAGATAATTTCATGTTTGACAGAGCGAGTATTTGTGGGTATTTGGTTTGTGTGTTGTGTTGCTGTATTTAGTTAAGTTATTGCCATAGGTAATGACTTGGTCTTTGACGTTCCCAGAAGTCCAAACTCAAGGTTTGCGACGAGCAATAGAGCGCAGTATACTATGTGTTAAATTAACGGAACCAGTTCGAAACACTATACTGCGCTCCAAAACAGGGATAGCAGACGTGGCTCATAAGGCTGCCCAACTTAAATGGGACTGAGCAGGACATATCTGCCGCATGTCGGACCAACTGTGGGTTCAGGTGAAAGAGAACTGGAGCCCTGAGACAGTAAGACGGGGCCGCGGCATGCCACGAAGGAGATGGCGAGACGTAATGGACGGATTCCTTCAAAACTGGTGGAATGAAGTCCAGAATTGGGAAAGATGGAAGACATGGAGGGAGGCCTATGCCCAGGAGTGGGACAGAATAGGATAACAAAAAAAAAAAGTAATCGAACAGTGTATTTTTCGTTTAAACTTTGAAACATTACATTTAAACACTTCAAAAAAAAAACTGTACTTGGTGATAACAATAACACTGATATTCTAAAATTTCCCTGTAATAATAATGGCATGTACCAATACTGTTTCTGCAATTATTTAATATTACCACAATAATGGCGTAATAGCACATTATGCATCATCCTTACGATGAAAAATAACACTGTAGAAGTCCATTATATAATGTTACGAAATTTATTGTTTGATAAATTTACTACAATAACTCCGTAAGTACTGTTACTGTAATATTTCAACTATCTTATTTCAGGTATTATTTATTTTCTGAAATTAGTAGGTTTTTAATATATATATAATTTCATGTTAATAACACAGTTACATTCCACAAAAAAATAGCTTTCATTTGATACATTAAAGATTTGAATATTCCTACTGGCTGAAAAGATATTCGACAAAAATAGTAAATCGAAAAGATTTACTGTTTTCCTGTAAAATTTGGATTTTTTGATTGCCGACTTAATGCTTAGGGGCATCGACATGTTTTTGATAAAGTCGATTCGCTAAAAGCCTTATGTAACATTTTCAGTGCTTCTGCACACGAAATTCTATTTGCAATGCTACATTTAAGACGTTTTTTTAGTTAGTTATATTAAGTATAGTAAAATCGCAAAACACAAGTGACATGATCTGACAATATGTCGCACTGTGAGCAATCAGAATGACCAGAGACGATCGAACTCCGCGTGAGTAAAGAGGACAGTTGTCCCAAATGCCAAAAAAAATTTGTCAATCCTTTTAAATGATTCATTCCCATACTTCATACTTTCTTGACAGAATGCAGACATTTTTTTTTTTAATGTATATTGTGAAACAATAATCGTGTTTCAAAACTTCTGACATTAATCGATCGAGTTGTCGTGAAACTGATCTGAAGCGCATTATGACAGCCGACAAAGTTTTCAACTTCTGTTCAATAATTTGTGAGACAGGGCTGAAAAGTTTAGCATACAAAATGATTCATAAGTGCCGTTGCTTCTTAGAAACTGCTTCACGGTTGCATGATATTGGCTGATAAAGTAGAATACGTTTTACAGAACTTTTGGTCAGTTACTATATTGTAACTCCGGAATTTAAAGTAGGTAGAATTTTGAAAAGAATTAATTTCAGGTAACTAATGTTATATATGAAAAATTTTAATTCGTCGATTTCCTCGTGTCTTTCGGAAGAAAATGGAAAATTCTGAAACTAATATTAGAAGACCATTACCTTCGCTTTTGAATTTGTATTTTTATTTGTTTTTATTAACGATGCGGCGTTTCGTGCTAAAGTGATTCGTGCCAGTACAGCACGAAGCGTGTTGTAGGTATTCTCTTTTGAATTTGTATTTGCTTTTTTGGCTTCACTCTCAATGTTCCGCGCGGTCTATCTGCCTTTTGGTTCATAATCTGAGTCTTTAACGATGAATATGTAGGTATTTTCTCAGGGAACCGATCACTTTTCCGAATTATTTTTGTCCGTATTTCACTTTACCGAAAACAATTGACCGATGTCTTTTTTGCTATATGCATTAGGTATTTGCTTATTATTTGACATATTTTTAGATCATCGAAGTATCATGTGCCATAGGTATTATTTTACCGAACTATGTTTCTCCGATTTACAAAATAACTTTTTCCTATTGACCGAAGTCTCTTTTGAACTATTTTCATTTGCCAAATGATTTATTTGCCATATTTTGACCCCGTCAAAACCACATTTTACGGAATATTATTTGATCACAAATATATAGCCGGTTACTTGGTAGCATTTTCAACATTAAATTAAAATAGTGTAATAAAAAGTCAATATGTTACAAAATTTATTGACAGAAACGAATCGCTGCAAAACCGACTTCACGCAGTCTTGTCTACCCTACCCCTAGAGTGTAATTAAGAACGCGTAGGCGCGGAGGGGTGGGGCGGCCCGCGAGCTGAGGAGCAGGCGGTTTGAAGGCTCGCCTTGGTGAGCGTTAAAACCATCTGCGACGACAAGCTCGCGTGGGGCCGCCCAGACCCCGCAGCGCCGGAGCCGTGACAGAAACAATGCTTGTGCATGTTGCATGCCTGCTTGCATGTTTCATGCTTGTTTGCACGCTGCATGCTTGCTTGCATGCTGTATGCTCGTTTGCATGCTGCATACCTGCCTGCATGCTGCATGCCTGTTTGTATGCTGTATGCCTGCTTGCATGCTGCATGCCTGCTTGCATGCTGCATGCCTGCTTGCATGCTGCATGCTTGAAGCAAGAATCTTTGTTTGCAAGCTTCTTACTGGGACCTGTTTTATTAAGTGTCATTACATTTAAATAATTAATGAAACAAAATAGTAGGAAACTAATCTGAAATTAGCTCTCTATATCGCCAGTGTAATAAATACATTATTTTGGAAAGCTCTTTCAAATATTTAATTTCACTCAAATTGTCTTTAATTTTCAAAAAATTTAGAATTTTCGTTTCTTTAACGACATATTTTTTTTGCTGGTGTAGTACCGGTTATCATTGAGTCAATATCAGACATATTTACTTCTAGGCGTTTGGTGAAATATGGTAATTAAACCAGTGTTATAACGACTGTTCGAACAAATGTTATTTCGGCTAAGTGTAACCTCGGTAAATAGTTTTTCGACCAAAAGAAACGTCGGCGCAACGAAAAAAAGCGAATTGATAATAGGTCAACTGATACACTGGCAGACGTGACTTCGATGAAGTAAAAAAATACGAAACGAGAAATATTTAAAAGTTTTAGGTGAAATGAAATTCGGTCAAATATTTTTCGACCTTATGATAGGTAACCATTTTCTCAACATCCTTTGTTAGGTAGGACAGTAATTCGACACTCAATTCTACACGCAAATGTTTCTAAACCGCCATTACTTGCCTAATTGCAATTTTATAGAAGCATAAAAAAATTACTTTAAATTTACAAAAGATTTGTCAAAGAAAACCCCCATCCCAATCCACTTTTGCCATTGGCAGAATTATCGACATCGACATTGCGTGCTGTGTCAACCTTTAGACACCCACTGCTGGGCATTGGTTTCCCCCAAAGGGGGTTTCAGGCGTAATCGCCATGCTTGGCCAATGCATGTTGGCGATCGCAGTAGGTGATACGGTACTCAGAAGGACGCTGTTGCCCATCTTCTGGTCAATATCCCTCTGTCGCTTTCTACGACACCCACGGGTAGAAATGGGGTGGTGCTATTCGCGGCCGGCACCACACGGCATGCTTGCACAATATAATAATAATACCAGCCTAATATTGTCCAACTGCAGTGCAAATGCCTCTTCTTGTACAGAGAAGGCACCTTTTCAATGTCATAATATTTTTAAAGTTTATCTTGGACATCACTGCCATCGGTGAAGGAAAACACGTGAGGAAACTTGGATTAACATAAGTCTGAAATCGCCAATTCGCCTTAAGTCACCCTTTATTTATAAAGAAATTGAATAGAATAGAAAGACAACCCGAGAGATCAAAAACTTCACCAACACCTTACCCCAAATGAGAAATTCTCCGCCAATCATAATTCCCGCGGGTAGCTCCCAGAACTCAGCAACCTGGGATTAACATGAATTAACGCAGCAATGGCGGTAGGGCCCAAGTTTTAATATGCAATAACACACGTTAATGTTTACCAAGTACATAGTAATGAGGGTAATCTTTACTTAGTACTGTTACACTTTTGAAACGTTTGGCGTAAGCACTTATGACTTTGGGTGTAACGTGGAATATTAGACAAGTTATAAGCTTTTTTTTATTGTGGGCATCATCATAATCAGCCAATTGGGCGTATTTCTGACAAAACGAAATAGTCCACGTTAGTAAAAAGTTTTTTCAAAAACAAGAAAAGCGCCTTCAAAAACTAAAAAGTAAATAAAAAAGAAAACCGCCTTCATAAACAAAAAAGTGAAGACTTCACTTTTTAGTTTTTGAAGGCGATTTTCTTTTTTTTTGAAAAAACTTTTTATTTTTCGCTTTTTAGTGTTGCCATAACATCCAAATCCATTAAGATACGGCGACACACTTAAAAGAGATAGTAAGTCCTCCAAAGATTGAAGAAACTAAAACGTCGTCTAAGTAATTTTTTTTGGGAATTTGTTGATTTTCTCAAAAAGCTGTATCAATTTTGGTAAAATTTATATGGGATCATTTCGGAATAAACCCTTTTCGAACAAAAAAGAATTTTACAAATCCGTCTATATAGGGTGACTGGTAATTAGTGTACGATACTTAAACACGTGATTGTGTTCATGATAACAAACAACTTTCCCGAAGAAAAAATGTTTTTTGTACTGGTTCACTTTTATCACAATAACACAACAGCCGTATGAAATTCACGCGCGCGCACGCCTGTGACCTAAAGTGAACCAGTACAAAAATATTTTTTTCTTCGGGAAAGTTGTTTGTTATCATGAACACAACCACTTGTTTAAGTATCGTACACTAATTACCAGTCACCCTATATATGACAGAGTTATGCTCAAACATACATAAAAAAAATATATATATAAACATTCGAATTGACAACCTACTCCGTTTTGAAGTCGGTTAAAAAAAAAATGATGTAATTGAATATTTAACACTGTTTAGTCTTAGTTTTTATTCCAAGCTCAAGTGTTGGATGTTCTTTGAACTGTTATTGGTGGAAAATATTATTTGCCAATGCAAATAATATTTTTAACACATTTGTCAGATTTAATCGTTTGATGTAAAGACCTTGATGCGTAGTTTTTCTTTTTTCACGTGATTTTCAGTCACGAAATTTGAATAGGTAATATTTATTTATTTTTACGTACCATAACAGGTTACCCCAAATCGGTAGCGTGGCCCTTTAACAATATTACAATACTAACGACATACCTACTCAATATGTTTGCTTATAAATGGTACAGAGGTGCTGAATCACCTTCTATCTACCTAGCCTTTTCCCAACTATTTTAGGATCAACTTCCAGTCTAACCGGATGCAGCTGAATACCAGTGTTTTACATGGTGTGCCTACCAGACCTCTACTATCCTGTTACTGGCCAACATGATACCCCTTGGTAAGACTGGTTGTCAGTCTTTCTGCCTTCTACCCGTAACGACTATCAAATATTTACAAATGACAGCCGGGACCAACAGCTTTACTTGCTTACTCTACTCCAGGGAAAAGAACAGGCAAAGATTGATCATATGCATTACGTGAAAGCTATATGCCAAAACGAGCCAAACCTACAATGGGATCCTTTCTTTTTGCATAATGTTCTTTTTTTTCCTAGTATACTTTGGCATAACTGTTTCGGCATAGTTTGTTTTGCCATAATAAACTTTGCCATATTCTTTTTTGTTTTCATACACTTTATGTTGACATAATTATCTTGAAGGCTAATTTGTTTTGGCATAAATTTATTTCGCATAATGTTACTGTGCAAATTATTTGTGCCACGCTAAAGTATTGTGTTAAAAATTCAATAAGTTATGCTACAAAAGTGACTGGCAGAAACGAATCGCTGCAAAACCGACTCCACGTAGTCTTCTCTACCCTACCTCTAGAGTGTAATCTAAGCCCGCGTAGGCACGAAGCTGCGCCGAAGCTGTGGTGGTGAACGTAATACACATCTGCGACGATAAGATCGCGTGGGAGCGCCGGAGCCCCGCAGCGCCAGAGCCGTGACAGAAACCATGCCTGCTGCATATTGCATGACACATGCTTTCTGCATGGTTGCTGCATGCTTGTTTGCATGCCGCATGTTTGCTGCATGCTTGCGTGCTTGCTGCATGCATGGTAAAAATGTGTTTTAATATCATTATGTAAATAAATTAATGCTTTAGAATTTTATGCTTAATTATTATTATGATTAGAGAAATTATGTTTAAAATAGTTATGCGTAAGTTGTTATGCGTAAATAATGTTGTGCGAAAATATAATTAGGAGAAACAAAAGTAAACTAAGTTATATTAGGTCTTAAAATTGTATGCAATCCATCCACCTACAATATCTCAATAAATCAATTAATTACGTCAAACTAATTAAATATGCCAAACGTGGTAGATTCCTAACCAGTAAAAACAGATTAATGTACCTACATTCAAAAGTTAGGTTTAGAATTAATCATTACAGTCAGGTACTTCGAAAAATGTGAGAAATTTTGACGTAGGTTGTTTCATTTCGCCAGAACTAAACCGAATTGGCCCAATTTAAAGTTTGTTTTACAACTTCTAACTAGGGAGCGTGAAATTCACTGAATATTTGTTAGACCTACAGTAAAACACACATAACGTAGGTACAAAACGGGACTGACATGGATATACGGCAGGGATGTTTCGGATATGAAGTTTCGGATCTAGATATAAATACGGATATCTGAAAAATATTGTAACGGTTTCAGATACGCAGATACGGATATGAAATTATTTTGGATTATCCGAAAGTTTTGGGTAAGTAGATGCAGACACGAATAGGTATTAGATTTGGAAGGAATAGTAAAAAGAAAATTCAAACGGGTAATGATTTGACTCGGCTGCTCTATTCGGCCGGGCGAATTCTTTGGATATCGGGTCTCCTTTAGACTCCGCCTTTATCCGAAATGATTTGAAACTTTTATATCAGATTCGGTACGGATAGATATTTATTTCGGATATCCGATAGTTTCGGTTATATTTACGATGCTTCATAACATCCCTTAGTGCAGTATTATTTCATAATAGTGTTCGTACTTCCCTTTAGCTATGTATACCTGTCAGTTGCTGTCAGGTTTCATTGTTAGAAAGTTCGTATATAAACTTTACCATCACACATCGTAGAAAGTAGGTAGGTGCTTAGTTTTGTTATTTATGTATTTTGCTTTAACTTTTTCAAATCTAGTGTCATTTGTAAAATTTTCTGAAAAGCACTTTCATTTAACCCTGAAAACACAATTATTTATCAGTTAACTGTGAAATTATCATCATCATGTCAACCTTTAGACGCTTACTGTTGGGCATAGGTCTGGCCCAGAGGTATCGAGGGGGGGTTGATTCAGCCGTAATTGCCACGCTTGTCCGATGCATATTGGCGATCACAGTAGGTGTTACTGGACTCAGAAGGACGGTGCTGCCCATCCTCTGGTCAATATCTCTCTGTCGCCTTCCACGACACCCACGGGTAGAAATGGGGTGGTGCTATTCGCGGCCGGCACCACACAGTTTATATTATAGTAGTTTAATATCAACACAGTTACAATACGGTCAACGTAACTTGGCGCGTCTGAAGTTAGCTGTTTGGCTGCGCAATGGAACTTTTAGGAACGAAATTGTCTACTGCGCAGCTAATCGGCTAACTTCAGACGCGCCAAGTTACGTTGACCGTACTGTAGCATGGTTTAAGTTAGTCTCACAGGGACTATCAGTGTTTGCGCTATGTTACGAAGTTTAAACTTGCGCTTATTATATTGTATCGTCAAACAATTTTGCATAGTTACAGTTTGCGTTTGAGATCTTTAGCTGGATTAATGTTTGGGACATGCAAAATTCATCAAACAATAATAAAACTGGCCTATTTTATTGTCCTATTACTAAGCAAAAGCCTCTTCTTATACAGAGAAGGCACAATCATTATCCATCACGCTTACTGGTAGATTGGCAATTTAAGACTTATTATAAACTTTAAAGCCGTAATAAATACTTACTTCAATACTTTTAAATATATACAATCTTAAAAATCTAAATATTGTACCATTCCAAAAATAGGCCAGGGAGCTCAAAGGGCATGAAAAAACTCGTGAAACGTGCACCACAGGCTGGCAGCATTACCGCGTTGAATGGCAAAGCTGATTCTTTCGGGTCACAGGAAGATTCAACCAGCCGTTTGGCGAGTTCCTGTAAAACAATATGAGCATTCGGCCCTATAGTTTTCACCCAAAACGGCTCAAATATATAGCTTCTAAGAAGGCTATAATATATGCGCTGTTTGAGATTTTCAGTACCTGCAGCAGCCACCCCAGCACAACACGTCGTGCTAGGAAGATGAGATGTCGACACATGTTGCATCCCACACCAAAGGCCTACCCAAATTCCAAGGCACTATGGTCATCCCATCTGGTCTCTTTCCATCGTTGCGTGCCAAGCCTTTGGGTTCTAAATTAGCAGGCACCTTGGCGGTGGCAAGAGCACGACGGAGGATGTCAATAATGCTGGCATGCCGTGTCATTCGGCCTGCGCTCCTACTGCAGGATAGGCAGGACTTAAGTCCAGTCCAGTTTCCTCTCAACTTTTTCCTTAAAAGTCACAATAGTACTTACCCGGTATCAAACTCATAACGTCATGCATGCGAGATCATCATGAAACTCAAAAATTAATTCGGTTGTCAATAATACCTGAAAATATCCGAAAATATAATTATTAACAAGTTGAATGGAACTTTAATTTGCATCATGTACTCTAGGTTTCTATAGACTTTACATGAACTCAAATGCAGTAATACCCGATTTCAAGACTTTCCTAACCGACTCCTTACATTAAAAGCGCAAACAATAAAAAATCTTGGAAGAACGCAGGTGGCGCGTGGCGCGTTCTGTTAGTGGAGCAATTTGCTAAATGTTGCTCCACTCTCGGCAATCCGGGAGAAGGTTTACACTTATGCGCACGAACAAACGTTTGAATTGTTCCTTATTTAAGTGACTATTTTGTACTTTGTGCTTTGTTTAGACTGCTAGAAAGTGATTGGTATAATGACATGACTTGTTTCAAATTTTTTTTTTTACATAAAATAAAACCTATAGCACTGAGATGTAGAGTAGCTTCCCATTAGCGAAAGATTAATCGGAATTGAATCAGTAGTTTCGGAGATTAGCTCAAACAAACACAAACTCAACACGTGGGGAATTTTAAGGTACATAGCTTAAAGTTCCCCACTACACTTCACTACATAATGATGATATAGCAAAAGGCGAGAAATAAAAAGACATAACAAAAAGATGGTCCAGTTAGGACAGTGCTTCCTAGGAATACACCCTTTTTTAATTTATTTCATCACTACTGATCTAAAATCAGTGAAGAAAAGAAACTTGAGGAAACCAGCACACCAACAGTGCAGCGCATTGAACAACGAAGGTTGATTTCTACCAAATAATCTACATTACCTAGACCCGCATGATGGACCATGGCCCACTAACAATCACAAAGATGACTCACAGAAATGGACACATTATGGCTAGACCTAGTGTATATAGTCAGAAAAAGTGAATGCTTCATTTTTAAGGTTCCTTGAAAGCCAATTTGAGCCTGTGTCGAATCTTAATGTGAACATTTTAAATATCTTGGCCACTATGTAACGGAGGACCTTAAAGATCAGGTAAACATGGAACGCGAGCGTTGGACTCTAGCTGCGAGGTGTAACAAGTTGGCACATAGGTTTGCCCGCTGTAGTGCAGAAACTAAAATCATGCTGTTTACAGCCTACTGTCAGAACTTCGAAACGGCAGCCTGCCAGTTAACTATACACATAAAACTGTAGACGTCCTACGAGTACAACACATTAATGCTCTCACGCTACTGTAGTGCTTCTACTATGTTGGCGGAAGTGCGAATTGATGACTTTCACGCTATTAGAAGAAATAAGACCTTCGCTTCTTTACTTACAAGAGTGCGTGGCAGTTCCAATAGGATACTGAAGGCCTAAGCTGAACAGCTGAAAGCCCCAATGCTAAGCCATTTTGTAAATATGTTGGTGTGACAAGGGCAACTTTGTCGTTCGTAATGTAACTATTTGTCTTTGTTTGTAGTTTTAGATATATTAACTAACCCGTAGATTTATTTTTTGTTTTTTTACTAACAAGTGGAACCATGTTGTCAAATGAATGAATTATTATTAATATTGGTCGTACATTTTGTGTGTTATATACGGTCAAAGGAACATTGACCCAAGCTTGCACCATGGCTTAGTACATGTTTTTAGACCCCCCAGCGTTAACATTTTTCGTCAGTTAGTGCTGTTAACAGTGTTAGCGGTGGGGGGTTTTTCTTCAGTATAGTATCTTGCAGGTCAACCTTAGTCAAAGTTAAAGTCAAGTTAAAGACAAATAATTTATTTCAATGGGACCATTAAAAACAAATTATGAACATCTTTATACGAAAAAAAAAATCGAAACTCCATACTTACTTTTTTTATGGTAGCATTATTTTGTATGACAATTTTTGTGTACTTATGTACACAAAAATGTATGTGTGTATGTGTGTGTGTGTGTGTTTTTGTGTGTGTTTTGTGTGGTTTGTGTATTTTTGTGTAGCGTCGAAGTGATTCAAAGGTATGTGATTGTCACACACATACTTTTGAATCACTTCGACGCCACACAGTTCTGACGCGAACTCCGTTCATTAGTATTGAATTTCTGATTTTGATCATCTACTTTTGCTGTTGACTGTACGTGAATACGATGCATTTTGCATGAAAACCACTATATTGGAGTATGTGCAAAGTATTACAAGTTAGGATGGAACCTAGGAGGTTGTCTTCTAATCTGTGTCTTAAAGAAAATTTAAAGTTTCCAGTCAGGGCAAAACGCTTATTAACTAAGCGACTACACAATAAGGGCACAGACCTTAGCTAGGGCGTTGCTAGCAGAAGACAGTAATGTTACAGACCGAATAAAACCTTGGTTATTTGAGAACGAATTTAAAGCTACAGGCTCAGTGCTACGAGATGTTTCAAGCAAAGGATGGGGCGGATTGAGTACTGACCTAAATTTATGCTAAAAGTCTGTGTTACGGATCTCCCTTCCACTGTGTATTGACAGACAGCATTATTAACTAGGTACGTCTTAAATAATGTTTTGTAGATACTCCATTCTTATTTGAATACATAGTTGTATGAACAATCACCACTAATGCAAGGATTCCCTTAAATCAACCACACATCATTGACGCATTAGTACTGTTTGATGTTCAATTGCTTTCAAATGTGCTGAATCGTAATATAGTTTGCAAACTTTGATGTTCAACATTATGGTACGTTTATTGTCTATCAATTGATTTGTTTGATAGTTTCCTGTTTATGATTGTTGAGGGATTGACAATGATTTAATGTATCAGCTGATACTGAAGTCACTCGCCAGAGAAGTCTATTCTTTTCTTGCACCGCTTTAAACCAGCCCTCGCAGTACGCATCTAGGTTATCTCGCCACCTACTCCTGGGCCGGCCTCGGTGACGCCGACCATCTTCAGGGACCTATTGTGTGGAGTCCTTTGCCTAACGGTCACTGTGCATGTGGTTGACATGACGCGAACAATTCCATTTGAGCCTCTCAGCCTATTTGCCCATGTCTATGATCCTTGTGAAAAACATGAATTACTTATAAAATAAAAACCTAGGTATAGTTATCTATCGCATTTTTCGTCATAATAAATCAACATGACAAAAAGGTAAAACAGAACCTGAATACATTTTCAAAAGAACACAAAAATATTTCGATGCAAGCGTTTAAAAAGAAAAATTCTTGCTCAAATCATCCGTGAGACCTTTACGGAGGCAATTTATAAACATCGTCTGAAGAATGTAAGCCGAACACATGCAGCGATCGAGGTGCTCTGACGTGTCTATTTGTTCAGGTATTTCGTGAAGGAGGTTTTGTATTTACGTTTCTTAGCGTTTGGGAGTTGGCAGTATTAGAAGATTGATTATTATAATCCAGTGTTCAATGTAAGCCAACGATTATTGTTTTTAGACAGCACGGTGTTAGCAGTGGCTGAACAATTGACTGCTAAGTTGCACGTCAAGGCTTCGATTCCTGCATGGAACTAATATTTGAATAGAATAGAATAGTTTATTTTTTTGTTTGTTAATCATAGCTAAACAAGGTGGAGACGACGATACGACAAAAAATTCAAATACTGGTAATACTAGTTCATAAGAATATTTAGAAACTATCAAATAAATCCTATCACCAAAATTAAAAAAAAATTCAAACATACTAAAGAGCATATTAATGTAACTAAAATAGAACACCTTTTGAAATATTGGTTTACTAACTTGTGAGAAGAGCGGCAATATGTGGCGTCATAATTTAATATTATTAATGCTCAATAAAAACTATTACTAACAACAACTTTTTTGTGTTATTGCCATCCCCACATATTTGACATACGTACAGGACGTATAAAAAAGATCTATCCACCCACGACACCATAAATTCTTTGGTGTGGTTGTAAACGGCTAACCACGGCCTTGATGGGTTGTAGATAGAGATCGCATTACAGAAAGCGGTCGTTAGTCATATTTTACGACACTATTAACTGCAAAAATGTCAGCCTAATTTTCAAAACAATGACTTCACAAAACTGTTCAGAAATACAAAGTGGCGTCTTCCGTCTCCTGAGTGTAAACCGAATCCGGAACCATTCTTCTTCCGTCGTTTCTTTGTGGTTTTGCAAAGATAGGCCTACATAGAATTTTTTCAGAAACTTTTCCTGAAAATATCTTACCACAAATCTCGATTTTAAAATGTTTTTAAAGGATGTTCTTTGAGGATACCGGAAAGCTCATTCCTGTAATTAATAAGAACGTACACATGACTTTATATTTGGAAGTCGGTGGCTTTTTTTTATAACTTTTTTGAACCTTCTTATCATCCAAATCTATTAAGAACCGGCAACACAGTTAAAACAGAGGTACTACAAAGATTGAATAAACTTTTTAAGGCTTTAATTGATTTTTGAAAAAGTGCTGAATCAATTTCGATAAAATTTATATGGGACCACCCCTGAGGACATACCCTATCCATAAGATAATTTTCAAAATCGATTCACGTTTGCCGGAGAAATCGCGTAACACATTCATACAGAAAAATAACATACAGAAAAAAAACAACGTACAGTCGAATAGAGAACCTTCTTTTTTTAAATCGGTTGAGAACCGGTAAAATCTAAGTAAGTAAATAGAGGTTCTTTGGTACATTGAGACTGAAATTTATATGCGAGCGTCCTTATAACCAATTGCCCCTTTGGCAGTAGGATGGAAGTCAACATCATTAGACATCCTTGTCATCCAATTTCCCTCTTTTTAGTACCTGACTGACAGCTGACCGTGTATCGTATTTATAATGTACTTACTTACTTACCTAATTACCTATACTCCATTTACAATAAGATTAGAGATATACACAAACCATTTTTACCGTCCGTTCAACCGATTTTGACTTATATTGCGTTGGTAGCATGACAAATTCGTAGGCTTAAGGATAATATTAGAGGCAAAAAAGTGGTTACAATAACAACTGTTTACTGCAGCTGCCATTTGTCATGCTACCAACGCAATATAAGTCAAAATCGGTTGAAGGGACTGCAAAAAAGGTTTGTTTTAAAGTCTAATCTTATCGTAAATGGACTTGTTGCCACCTTTTTGATGCACAAACCACAGTCTCGCACATTTAGTGTACATTACTGGGTGCTAGGGTACATTAGTGTTTTTAGGATCCTCGGTTTGGGTGCAACCTTGGGCGTGACATTTTGTATTTAATAATATAATAATATAAAACTACGTAAACCAACCTATACTCCACTCCGTTCACAATAAAATTAGACATACACACAAACCTTTTTTACACTCCCTTCCACCGATTTTGACTTCTATTCCGTAGGTTTAAGGATAACATTAGAGGCGAAAAAGTGGTTACAATAACAACTGTTTTTTGCAGCTGCCAAAATCGGTTGAACGGACTGTAAATAAGGTTTGCGTATGTCTAATCTTATTGTGAACGGAGTATAGACTTACTGCTTACAGGAAAATAAAGTTACGTTGTAGTAAAGAAAAATAACGAAAATAAAATCGGTGATCAATGCTCATGTCTTAAACAATCTTGGCTGTAATTTCGTATAATTTATAGAACCGAGCAATTATTTATGGAAATTAAAATAAACTGGTAACACCATCTTTTGTTGTTAAAACGAATCGTATTTTAAACAAAGCTGTAGATTTATGTAGTTACTTAAAACAAAGCTTTAGTTATCTATGCTATTTAGTAAGTATCTAGCTAATACAATAAGTTATTATTTATCGGATAATAATAATAATACCAGTCTTTTGTATACCCACTGCAGAGTAAATGCCTCTTTTCATACAGAGAAGGCACTAGTCAACTAGTGTTGGTCACTACGCTTGTTCAAGACTGAACGTCAATTTCAAACTTACATTTAGTAATTACTAGAGCTCGCCCCAGCTTCTCATGGTTGTCATATTTTTTGCGAATTTCTAAAATTTTTCTCATACAAACCTTGTTCTGGCAATTCCTAACATAACAAAGAATGAATTATCTAATTTGGTGCAGTCTTTAGAAAGTTGCTTGTGCGCGTACAGACATTTCGGCGACTTTCTTTTATACTATGTAAGATTAAGCTCAGGTATCCTGCTTATGCGCGTACAGACATTCCGGCGACGTTGTTTTATACTCGTACTATGTAAGAATAAGCTCAGGTTTCCTGACATTGTTTTCCTACACCTGTATCAGTGATGTCGGATATTAGAAAGTACCTATGAATAAAAGTTAATAATCAAAAGTTTGGTCCTTCGCTCCGCGTATTCCATTACGCGTAATCTGCAAGATTTTTTACCAATCTGGCTGCCAATAAATGCTTTCAGCTGAATCTGCATTTACTCAAAGACTTCAAAAGCCTCAGATAAAAAATAACTCTTTTACAATATTAATTTCATATCTATTTAAGTACTACGTATAGAAACCAGTATGTACCTTCACACATATAATTTTTCATCCCGTACCTATTATGTATTGCACAGACTCTCGCCAATTCTCCCGTTCACTAAGATTTCCCGCCAGTTTCCCACGAGATACTGAAAGCTGTGGACGCGTTTTCCGTGACGTCACCACGCGTTCGAATAAAGAATTTCGCGCGCGAATGCTTTTCTTTTTAAATTCAAGTGTTTCTTAACTTCGACCAGTGCATTGTGTTATTTTAAAATTGCTCGAATTTATATTAAGTGGATTAAAAATTTAAAAGTGAAACAATTTAGGTTGTAAGTGTATTTAATCGAAAGAGTTGACGAGAAGAGTTTTCGTGAAATGGATAACTAAGTTTTCTTCAGAAAAAGGTTGGTGATTTTTCAATAAGATATTTTTTTGCGTATATATCTTTTAATTATTAAGATTATTAAGATCTACTTTAAAATGTTTGGTTTAGATATAGTAATTAGTAACAACGATACATTTAATTAAAAAATATTCGATAATTCTACTCGATTATACATTTTTCTGTATAATCTCAATATTATTGAGAAGTATAAGCATTTAATTGCTACTTGCAAAGGGGTGTAAATAAAATTGGAATATTTTTATTCTACATCCCACTAGGTACCTCTGTGTATAATGAATTAAGTAACTATTAGTAGTAATTAAAATACTTCTAAAATTCAATCTCTTACTAAAATTCTTATTTTGAATGAAAATTCGGGACTTAAATAAATTAACTATTGGAGCTATTCTTTAAAAGAATTTTACTTATTTTTCTCAAATATTCATTAAAATATTGAATCATTAAATTTGATTTCAATCTTTACCAATTTCTTCTTTTTCTTATTTTACATCTTTTTTTCTTCTTTGTTCAAGTATTTTTCTATCCAGGCTTTTTCAAAATTAATTTATTTTTACTTATAAAAATTGACTTAGGTACAAAATTGTTGTCTACATTCCGTCCTAATTATTAGCAAAAAATAAAATAAAATAAAACATCTTCCTTGCCAATCTAAAAAATTATTGTAATAAATTGTCAATTACTAAGTCGGATCGGCAAGCAATTTTGATTGATGCCTTAACAGCCTGTTCGTTTATATTAGGGATCCCTTCAAATATTGGAAATATAATGTCTGAAATACAAGTTTTGCTTTTAGCCTGTCACGAAAGTGAAAGATAAATGAAATAAAACTCTTCATCAACTTTCTGTCAATATTTTTTTTCTTTTTGTCTGTAAATCTACTCTGTGAAGAAATCAATATGACTATGAATTTCATTATCATACTCATCTAATTAACATCAAAAAGGAATACCTAACAATTAGGTCTCTCAAAAGTCTTATTCAACCTTGAATCCAACCATTGTGTACCGTGATTAAAACCATTGTTTTCAGCATAATCATAATTATGCCAATCTATTACTGGTATTGTCTAGAAAGATTCCTTAGATACAGGGTGAGATGTATAAATAAAACATAAAACGTAGAAATTAATTCCCGACCTTCGAACTATTTAATAAAACACTATCAAAAATAAATAAGAAATAATTGAATTTTACGTCACACTTTTTTAAATTGCTTCATATTTTTCAGTACATAAAACAAAATATCTTTTTTTTGTAAAACGTGTGGCTACTTTGATTTATTATCTTCAAATTTGTATCTTTAATACTTCCAGAGCATTGACAAATTTTTGCGGACCCCTAATTTTTGGGAGTAGTCTATATAAATTTCATTTTAAGAGATGCCCCGCATAGAAAGAGGACATTTTATCACGCAAAAACTCTTATCGCACTTTGCCTTCCCATGGAATAGCACAGAGAAATGCAACATGGTCATCAAGTTGGTAGCGGTAGATAATAGATAAATGAAATAACATCAGATTCATCCACGAAATAGAGGAATTACAATAATTGAGGCAACTATACCCCTGTGGCAACTATTCTGGTTTTACCCTACAGAACCCGCGTATAAAAGTAAACACACATGTACAGTGCATTTAATAATGTTGCTTGCAGCGACAGACGTGCCTGAAGTGATTGATCGATGAGCATAGGAGCATGGACGAGGTGGCGAACAATGTAACAGGGCCATGTTGTTATTTTAGGAATTTAATTACAAAACCAACAGGCTATAGCTACAGTATTTTAAACTGTTGATTTAACTTTTATTATAAGCTGCTGTCCGCGACTTCGTTCCCGGTGTTAACTTGCGAGAGCCATTAGACCTCCTTAATCCGGCTCTGTCGCTAAATCCTTTCTTAGCGGACGTCTACTAACTATAAACTACCTCCCTGCCAAATTTTAGCTTTATATGTCAAGCGGTTTTCGATATTTCGTGATGAGTGAATAAGCGACCTTTCGCTTTTATAAATTTAGATTAGATTAAATTATTTATATTAGATATACCTATAAAAGATAGATTTGTATATTTTTGTATATTAGAGAAGAACATACTAAGCTTTTGCTAAGTAACGCTATGAGTACCATAATGCACCTACTGCGATCGCCAACATGCATTGGCCAAGCATGGTGATTACGGCTGAACCCCCTTGGGAGTGACCTATACCCAGCAATGGGCATCTAAAGGTTGACATGATGATGATGACTAGCTTTTGCCCGTGACTTTGTCCGCGTGGATGTCGGTTATCGCGGATGAAGACGAAGTCGCGGATTAAAAAAAATTGGTTCTCTCTAAAGTCGGTTTACGGACGATAGTTTTACGTGACAACGTCATAAAGAAACATAATGGCTAACATATATAACATAAGCAAATAACGGCTACCGTCGAGGCGGGCGGAGTTTATTGCGTGGGCCGATCGTGCCTCTCGCGGAACAAGCGATTTCAAGCGATTTTTCTCAGGCTCAGGCGCAACGTGACACTTTTTCGTGCGTGCAGCCGGTGTTCGTCGATTTATAAGACGTTATCACGTCAAAAGTAGCGTATTATTATACTTGCTTGGGGTTCAAGCTTAGTTTGTACCAAATTTCATCAAAATCGGTTCAAAAGTCAAATCATTTATTTCAATTAGACCATTAAAAGGCACTTTTGAACGTCATATTAGGAAAATTGAATCTAGTTGCCTATTCCAAATGGTAGTTTTGTATGGAGAAGAATGGGCAAGAAACTCCATACTTACTCTTTTAAAAGAAAATGTTTACAATATTTTGTACTTACAGAAATTATATAATTATACGTAACTAGCTTCTGCCCGCGGCTTCGCCCGCGTAAAAAGAACGATTATCCCAAGGGAACACAATACCGGGATAAAAAGTATCCTATGTGTTAATCCAGGAAATGGTCAACCTATGTGCCAATTTTCATGCAAATCTGTTCAGAGGTTGACGCGTGATTGAGTAACAAACATCCAAACATCTTCACAAACTTTCACATTTATAATATTAGTAG
Source organism: Charanyca ferruginea (assembly GCA_947361185.1). Classification (NCBI taxonomy): domain Eukaryota; kingdom Metazoa; phylum Arthropoda; class Insecta; order Lepidoptera; family Noctuidae; genus Charanyca; species Charanyca ferruginea. Next base: position 22,340,483 of record OX376059.1, on the reverse strand, counting down.
GATACCTTGCATAAAAACCACTAGTAAGCACAAAGTATTAAAATCTAGAAATGACAGCTAAGTTATGTATACACATAGTGTTCACATATTTACAAATATTGAAACAGCAAACCACCACTCCTCATATTTCAACCACAATAAAATAGCGTGTGAGCCAGAGTAACCTAGAAGTACAGTAACCTAAGTGCCGAAAACCTCAAACGGCGCAAATTATATAATAGCTTTCTTGGAAGCTATATATTTGAGCCGTTTGGGGTAGAAGTAGTAGAAATACACGTTGGGCACGTGTCCCGTTGACAGCGATGTGGACGAGTTTTTTGATGCCCTTTGAGCTCCCCTGTCTTTTTCTTGGAATTGTACATAATATTATTAGATTTTTAAGATTTGTATATAACTAAAATGGTGTAATTAAATTAAATATTTTTGAAGTACAGTTAAGAATATAATATACATATATATATTACGTATTTATTAATTAAGTAGGTAGTTGAAATTAGCAATCAGTTGGATTTTGTCTAGTCTTTAGATTGTCATATGGAGCCGAACCAGCATGTTTCCAAGTTATCTTGAATATAATCCAATCCAAGTTCTGTAGTTTAGCCGTGAAAGCGTAATAAATCAACTCAATTTCGTATTTATAATATTATTAGCTTTAGCCCGCGACTTTGTCCGCGTGAATGTCGGTTCGAATGCAGACGAAGTAGCGGATTATAAAGTAGCCTATCCTTCCCCAGGGTTCAAGCTATGGATGGACTATGGATTAATTCAGACTGTCAACTAAGTATAGCATATCGGGCTGATGTTCACAACTCTACGTCTCAGCGCGTATTTTGCGTACGAGACTGTCAGTATATTTTCACTGTAAACAAAATGGTCGTGGTGGCCCGTTCTTTATTTGATCCGCTTCCTACGCCCCAGGTTGCAGGATCAAACCTCAGCAAGTACCTATGTGACTTTTTCAATGTTATACGTACTTTCTAAGTTGATTTATCCTTAGACATCACTGACTGACGGTGACGGAAAACATCGTGTGGAAACCTGAACTTCGGTTTGTAATCACCAACCCGCATTGAGCAAGCGTGGTGATCAATGCTCTAACCTTCTCTCTATGAGAAGTGCCTTAGCTCGTTATTACGGGACATTGCGTCCGTATGGTGTCGGACGTAAAGAATAGCACCATTCTATATCTTCCCGTGGGTGTCGTAAGAGGCGACTAAGGGACTTACCAGAGAATGGGCAGCAGCGTTCTCTGTGCCTTTGTAACAACCATACTGCGATCGCCAACCCGCCTGCCATTATGGCAAAACCCCCCCTTTGGGGGAGGCCTATGTCCAGCAGTGGTCGTCTTTTGGCTCAAATGAAACAAAATAAAAAATAGTAATCTTTGATAATTTTTAATATTTCTACACCGTCACCCTATGCAAAAAAATTGTATATTTATGACCTTAAATATACCATATCTACTTGAAATAAATGACATTTTATTTCACTCTTTGCTATTCTTTTCTAAACGTTTCCTAGTCGCTAGGAAACGTTTAGAAAAGAATCACATCGAAAGAGACGCCCTTTTAAAGGCCGCTTTAGGTAAATTACACTTACCTGATAGAAAGTGATCATAGCCGGCGGTTATGCCAATGCATTGCCAAGTTAAGAGACAGAGGTACACAGTCGCGCGTTCCAATATTTAACTACAAGCTTTAATTTATTATAGTACAGACGCCAGCACATCAAGACATACCAAACTGTCAAATTTTTCCAATTGAATATGAACCTTAAATATGCTTCAGTAATAAAGTTGAAAATCAATCGAATAAATTTGACAGATTGTTGTAGCTTGATGTGCTGCTGCTGGTACTCTGTATAAGACTGCCTACTTAAAAAAAAAGAGATTATCATTATAGATTGAGAACAACGGATTAACTCACTGTGTTGTCGGGTTCGTCCGACTAGTTTCGATGGCATACGGCCACCTTTTTCAAGGAGTTCCACAGGATGACACACCGCCCGTCGCTTCGCGAAACTAGTCGGACGAACCCGACAACACAGTGAGTTAAGCCGTTTTTCTCAATCTATAATGTGTAACAATACTCACGTTTCGTTTAATTAAAAAAATCGTTTAGTATCGTTTAAAATTGGGTAGGTCAGGCCATTTATCAATATTTCCAAGACAGTACTTCCCTAAAAACACTCGATTTTACCATACACTATTAAATTAGACTTTTATTTGCTTTAATTAACTTACAGTCAAAAGAGTTGGCGAATGATAAGTAATTCGCACCTTCATTCGCTTGAGGTGACGTCATAAATATAAATTGTGTTTTGACAGCTCATGAAAAGGATGTCAATTGATTAGTAGTATCATCTGCCCTATTATTAATGTTATGATTTGAAGAACATACTTTTTCTCAGATACATTCTTTGGTGTCGATGGTTAAAATCTATTTTTAAAGTACCTGCTTTTGATTAGTGGCCAGTAGAGTACGAAGGCAGCACCCATCAAGCTACAACAACCTGTCAATTTTCTTTGGTAGATTTTTCATTTTATTACAAAAGTATAAGGTTCATACTCAATTGGGAAAATTTTACAGTTTTGTATGGTTTGAGATGCTGGCGTCAGTGATGTCCCTACAGTATAGCGAATCACCCGTACATATTATAATGATATTTCATTTCTTGTTGTCTAGATAATATTTATTTATTTAACTTAAAGCAGTATTAAAAGTACACCTTACGTGGATTCAATGCTTTTTATATTCGCTACCAGTAAAGCATAGGGTTATGAGCATCTGCATTACATAAATGTATAATAATTAACAGATGTGTTAATCCTAATTAATATTCAAATCAAACAGACCTTATAAATAAACATTTTAAAACATGGACAGGTAGTCTAAACAAGTAACATATTTGTACCTCCAAAAATAGTCATCATATTTCGGTAGCCAAATATTTCACATCATGTTTTTTCATTCAAACTTTAGGCATGCCAGTTTTAATCATCGTTTCTGTCTAAAGGTGTGTTCATATTATATAACATAACATGTTATAAAACGTTGTAATGTAACATGTTTCAGTAATCTGGAGGCTGAATGTTATTTAACATGTTGTTAATATTTACAACAATGTTATATAACTTATGCAATAGTGAACAGCACTGCAGAACGCCAAACGAAAAAGTCATATAACATTTTATTTCTAATGTTTACAGTATTGCTATATGTTGTAATATTGAAAAATAATGTTATATAATGTGGACGTGTTATAAAACGCAAGTTGTACAACATGTTACTTAATCTGTATGCACCTTTACAGAACGGATGCGATTGGACTATTTTAGATTACTCTTTTAAAGCAAAGCTCATAACTCGAGACAAAATATAAGCTTTATGTTCATATATGAGTTATCAAAGTATGTGAGATTGCAGCTGCGTTACTAAGGAGTAAAAATAATTTATGTTTTAGTGTCAATAAAAAATAAAAAACCTAAATTAAGACCGTCGAATTGACTTCTCGCAAGTTTAAATTTGTTGAAGTAGGTAGTATAACGCACATTAAATAATTTAAACTCGCTTTTCATTTCTAAATTTAAAACTAAGGCTAAAATTAAAATTATATACAACGGCCGAATATTACAAGTTTTACTATGTTTATATTAAAATTCTGGTTTAAAATAATTTATTAAAATAAACGTTAGTTGCAAAAGTTTTTTTTTTCAAGTTTTAATTAAAATTTTGTAAAGCTAGAACACGCCGCTAAAAAATACCATCATAAATTCCCGTAGGCGTAGGAACAGAAATCTGTATCCGTTGCAAAAAAATACTCCGCCGCGTACCAAAGGACCAGAAAAAAATGGCGTGCGTGATGAAACTGGACATGTCCAGGGACTGAATGACATCGCGCTTTACTTGTTTTGGACATTCCATTATCATTTGCGGCTATGATAAATTATGACAGTGAATTAGCAGAGACAGGTTGGTCTCATCATGATTGATGCCGTGAGTTGATTGGCTGAGAGTCACCCTGTATTTTCTGTAAGTGTCATTAAGCTGAAAAAACCACTAGAAGTGTTGTTTAGTATCGTGAAGTCACTCCTATATCAAAATAACTGATCGAATTTTATTAAAGCAGACAGCAATGGCTTGAAGGAATTGGGGAGCCTTTAGCTCATCTGTGGGACAGTGTAAACTAGTTAAAAAATTATGTGATAACTTTAACTAAAAAGTAGTAGAAAAACTAAATATTTACACTCAGATCAAATATCTTTCAGAATCTTTAAAGGTTACCGAAGCTCTATACTTTCTGAACATAGAAAGATAATGTTGCCTAACGTGAATTTGAAGAAATTGATTGTGTATATGAGGACTACATGGGTAATTTTATTTTAGCTAGATTACATCATTGTCAGGCCGTTTCAGCACTTTGTGCGGCCTACCCAAGTGTTAATTCTTTGATATTATTCATAGGGTCGTTTAGTTTCTTAAGTTCGACGCCGAACTTACGTTGAAATGATACACATGCATGCACTGTCTGGACAGCTTTACTCAAACTTGTGTAGTTCTTTCTTCAAAATAGCATCTAAGATGTTAACCGACATGGTTCTCATATTATGTCTGCAGTGAATAACAAGAAACTTTACGAACTTAAAAAAAAAGGTTCGATCTCTGAGTTTGTTTCTGTGTAAATCATAAAATTGTGTAGGTTTGTATCAATGATTGAGAGCGTTTTTGTAATCAGATGTAAAATATAAATATTTGTACGGCTGAAATGCCGATAATAGTGGAACCCTTTGGACCTTAAGAACTTATGTTAGATACCTATATTCTTGCAAATAAATAGGTATATCTTTTCGTCATTCCTTTAGACCAGTAGATCCATCTTCTTACAAACAAAAAGAACAAACAAACTTTTCGTCTTTACAATATTTATATTGAAATATAGATGAACAAAGCTTTTTAGACATAGCCTAGTAACATTATAATTACATACGAGGACCAAAAAAGTCGTTACCAAACTGCCAGTCCTTCAGGATGACGATGCAAATCCATTATTCTGTTCATCCTATTATTATATTTTTCGCTTATGATAAATATTCTATAACAGGCTTTCTTGTAACCATTACCCTTGAGAATAAGGTCAATGTTAGTTCGAATAACTTTTTTATGGGAGAGTAAACTAATATGCCATACCCCATTGACAGTTCTTTAAAGATGTTTTTGGTCCTTCGGAACGGTGTTTTTGTGATCATTCATGCATCTGGTGGATTTTGAAGGCTCCGTAGCCTGGTGGTAGTTTATCTGCCTTCGACGCACAGGGTCGCGGGTTTGAATCCCGCCCAGGGCAAAAATGAGAATGTGTTGTGTGATTAGTACTAATGTTTGCCGTATATTGTCGGGTTGTTGTTTATCTATATACGTAGGTATCTATTAGGTAATTTATTTATGTATGTATATCAGCTGTCTGACTAGTTTGGGGTCAGATGGCCGTGTGTGAAATGTCCCTAATTTCACACACGGCCATCTGACCCCAAACTAGAGAGACCCTGTACTATGGGTGTCAGACAGCTGATATACATACACAAATACATTTTAAATACACTTTGGGCACATGTCCCGTTGACAGCGATGTGGACGAGTTTGTTGATGCCCATTGAGCTCCCCTGCCTTTTTCTTGGAATTGTACATAATATTCTTAGATTTTTAAGAATTGTATTTAACTAAAATTGTAATTTAATATTTGTTATGACTGAAATAAACCAAAATTTTAAATACACACATTTATATAGATAACGGTATGAGTAAATATTCATACCTAGTATTTTGTTAATATGGAATATTATCTGAATTGATAGTATACCAGGTCGAAAAATTGCGTGTCAATTTTAGATTTGATTATTGATTTCTTTCACCTGTTTGTTTTACCTACCCATATGTCATTGTTGTTATTTAAATGCATTTGTGTATGTATATCAGCTGTCTGACACCCATAATACAGGGTCTCCCTAGTTTGGGGTCAGATGGCCGTGTGTGAAATGTCCCCACATATTATTATTATTATTGTAAAGTTACTCCGATTAATCCATACGTTTTTCGAGGTTTAAAATTGGCATTATTTTACTTCGGGTATATTATGAACTTCCTTAGCCTTCCTTACCCTAAGGGGGTTGGAACTCTAAGGAAGTTCAATGCTAAATCCATTATCCCCCGTTCAGGGTTAATGGATAAACTTGAGCACACATTTTATGTCGGAATGGGAATAAAAAATATTATAGGGTAACGGCTTGTGCGATTATTATCATAAGTATAGATTTTTATGTTCTGATCTACGCTTATTATTATAAACGCGAAATTAAATATATTTATTTGTCTGATTTTATGGTTCTATATCCAAAGGGTACCAAACCGCTGTCTGTCTGTCACGACAGGGTCTTGAACCGTAAAAAGCAAACAGTTACTGGTTTTTTTTTTCTACAGAATGTATATTACTTTAAACGCTATAACAAAAAATTATAAACAATAAAAAAAAATATACGTCGTACGGAACCCTTCGCGGGCGAGCCCAACTCATACTACATACATACATACATACATATTTTTATTTAGAAGTTAACTTCACCGTTAACTCCACATATATAAACCTAGTTCTCTTAACATTGTCTTCATGAAGTTCTCACAAAGAATATGTTCCAAAGCTGCGATAATCAAATCTACGATACGCTACTGTCATGGTACAGAGAACCTTTTCGCTAACGATATTTGGGGTTAGTTCTAGCAAATTTAATCAACCCACTTATTTTTTCCATTTTTATCGAGATTATTGCAATAATTTTGGATATTTCAACTTTTAGATCTATTCTAAGCATACGTTTTGAATTTATCTTTATTGGATTATTGCAGATCGAAGCTCTATATAAACAATATAGGTATAATTATACAGCTGAACTGAACTTATGTTTTAAGGTTATATGCAGCAATTACAAACTTGATGACATAAGTACAGTGGACTTATCTCCATGTATCTTAGTACGAGCAAACAGGACCAATGATCTTTTAGAACTCAAAATGTAAATCGCACCTCAAACTTTACCATAAAAATTTGTTCATCATTTTGACCATGAAATGGTGAGTTTGCGCAAACTGTATGAGTCCTTTAATGCAACTACTAGAGTCGAAAATAACACTTTGTATAAATATTGTAAAAATAAATTTAACCCTCACAGTCTTTTAGACTGGAAGATAGTTATTCCTAAAGAGAATATCTTAGATACTAAGAGTTGGTGAATTCTAGTTATTATTCAGTGTTTTTGCGAGTTAGCCAGTTAAACGGTACGCCAACAAAATGATTTATGAAACTGGCTTTAGATGCAGCTTGGTTATTTTGCTACAATAACAAGGCTACAATAATGTTGTTAGTGAAAAGGTAAATTAAAATTATTTCCAACTAGCGATTTGCCAAATTCGTCCACGTGAATTTTTTTACGGATTCTTGTATTTTGATAATAAAATATAATCAGTTAATTCAGAGATAACGTTACTTCCCATTGGTGAATTTGTAAAATAGTCTTGTAACTCGATCCCTACATATGATTGGTAACATAACATGCTTCACCGTTGGGCATCATCGGATCGGATCGGATCCGGCTCGAAGGACCATATATGTTGGGGGACATATATGGTCCTTCGAGCCGGATCCGCTAGATTGATGTTCTGTACATGAGACCAAGATGGTGTCACAAAAGTCTTATTTGGCAGGTTCTTGATCAAGTTGTTCATGATAAGGACAGATATCTCGAACTTGTATATGTTTCAGTACAAAATGGGTACTCATCCATTCATGAACCAATCGCGGCAAGAGTGGCCGTCCGAAGGTTTGTATTTAATTAAAGATTTATGTAAATTGGCTGAAATATAACGATGATTGTTAGCCCTTCCAAATGGTTGACCTGATCCACGCGTCACGTTCGTGACGGCGCTGTCAGTAGAGATTGGTCAGCTCTTAACTGCCATGGATTTGATTCTATCTTGTTTCTTTTTTATGTTTTGTATTGCTAGATTACCTTCATAGTTTTCACATATAGAAGCAACAAGAATCATGTAACTAGTATTTTGTAAAAAAAAAATATTTTAAAGAGAGTCCGTGGAGTTTCTTGCTCGTTTTTCTCCATAGAGACGTACCTAGTTTTTGGAACGAGCAACTAGCTTCAACTTTCTGACTAACTGACCGACTCCTTGACAATTCAAAAGTGCCTGTAAATGGTTTAATTGAAATAAATGCTTTGACTTTGACTTTTGAAGATGGCGGAAAAAAAATAAGACGTAGGTATATACTCTGTAACCTGTGCGAAACCTGGGCGGGTCGCTAATCAATTAATATATGAAACCTTGAGCATAAATTGCGACTCTGTTTGCGATGTTACGTTGTTCCTAGGTACTAGGTACCCCTTTTACACGCATTTGTAAGGTTTAATTAGAAACTTAACATGCTACTTTTGTAGGTTTCCTATCAGCTTTAGTTTAATATCATAACATCGTTTCACAAGAAAATAATAGTCCGAATCATCATCATCTGCCTAGCCTTTTCCCAACTATATTGGGGTCGGCTTCCAGTCTCACTGGATGCAGCTGAATACCAGTATTTTACATGGAGCGACTGCCTATCGGACCTCCACAACCCAGTTACTGGGTAACACGATAGCCCTTGAAAATACTGGTTTCTTTGTTTTTTTTTATCATAAAATATTATAATTATAATTGTTTATTCGTCAAAACAGCATTGTAGTACATAATAGATCCCACCGACACCCAGTGTGAGTGCGGTGATCCTGACCAGACAATGGCCCACTTATTACAGTGCCCAAAGTGCCCCTACACCTGCACCTTAGAGGACATTAAAAACGCCACTGATGCTGCGATAAATGTGGCTACCTACTGGGCCCAAGTAGTCTAGCATAAAGGAAAACCATCGATTCGAAAAGAAGAAGAAGTACATGATAATTTACAGGGATGACAAAGTGTACTAAAACTACAACTGAAATGGTGGTGAGGTGCTGCATTCCCAGCTAGGTTATCGATAACTTGTATAAGGGAGAACAGTGACAGTTCCCATTGATTATAATTAAATTGTACACAATATTATGTGGCTATCACTAATCTTCTACTACAATTTTATTATTATTTGTGACATAAAAGAAAAAAAGTTGTCTGACTTTCTGGCTCTGACTACCCATAACGACTGCCAAAGATCTACAAATGACAGCCGGGACCAACGGCTTTACGTGCTTTCCGAAGCACGAAGGAAACTCGGTATGTAGATGGTCACCCATTCACAGAGCGACCGTACCTTAACCTTTGACCGATCGATCTGTACGGCTGTAACTTAGCCACGAGCTCTTCCTCCAAAATAATACTTAGAATAAGAAACAAAAATAATATTGAAGAAATCGGTTCAGAAATAGTTTTAATGTATTATATAACGTTTGGTAATGTCAACGGACTTGACCCTTTCCTGACAGCACCTGCCTAATACCTTTTACCACCTTTGCCAGTAAGTGATTGATGACCCAAGTCGGATTACCTATAAGGCTGGTGTCACAGCTGTGCCAAAAAGCTGATGAGAATTCGTTCTCCAAATGTGGTCTAAAAACACATATTACACAACCGTAAACTACGACTAGGTACTGCACTTTAAACTACATAGTAACTTTGAACAAACATAAGTTCTGAGAAACGATTATTAGTGTGGAAAATGAGTGGTTATGGCAGCGTGCGAAGTAATGCAAGCCAAACGTGCTTTCAAATGGATACATCAGTAGTAGAAAACCTGTAAAAATAGTTGTAAGGGGGATGTTTAATAATAAATAAATAAATGTACATAACTTAGCTGTCATTTATTAACTTCTAATACTTTGTACATGCTTTAATCTAATACTTTTTATGCATGGTACATACATACATCGTATTCACGTGAAATTAATACATAATTCCTGTAAATGCAAAATATTGTAACCATTTTTTTAACGGAGTTTCTTGATTATTATTTTCTATACGATGCCACCTCTTGGAAGGTACAACTACATAATAAAATAAATGGTCAGATAATTTAAATAAATGATTGTATTTAAAGTTTAGTCAAAGTATCTGAAACTTATTTTCATTTCATATCTAGGTTCAGTAGTTTCTCAGCTGTTTTTCTGCAGGAACATTAAAAAAAGAACGCATGGAACTAAATCTGGGTTATACGGAGAATGGGGCAACATTTTTAACCCCGAAGTATTCAAATAATTCATGGTTCTAGCAGCTGTGTGAGCGGGCCAGTTTTTTTGGTGAAAAAGAATCAAAGAGTAATGCCACGGACACCGCTCCTTGGTCGCTCGCTATTCAAAAATATAAAAATAAAATAACTACACAAAGGTGGCCAATGATTTTCACCAAGGAGTTTTGGATTGAAATTAGGCGTGAATTCAAAATAGTTTAAAAAAGAGGTTGTATTTATTCTGTGGCTTACCATTTCCGGAACGACCTAGGTTCGAACGATCTTTAAAGTCCAAAAATGTATCGATTTAATTTAAATTTCATGCGTAAGTAGGTGTGTAAGTCCACACACCACATACACACATAGACCACCCACGTCGTCTGCATCGCTACTTCATAGTGTACGTGACAGCGGCAACAGTCTCCTGAGTCTAATTGCTAGTAAGACGAAGGGCCACTTGATGGGGCAACTGTGGGCACTACACATTATAGGCACTTCATGTGGTGTTGCCAAGTATCTCCAGAAGGAGGTTGTTTAGTTACATTATTTAACTGTTACATTTGTGTTGTGTTTGTGTTGTGAACAACTATCAAAATAATGAATAATCTGCCCTAATCAAAGATGAATAAATAAGACTAGAACATTTTTGGAAAATAACGGTGGTTTGGGTGTCTAAATCGGTTTATTATTTTCCAAGATTTTCAAACCAGATAGGTCATGAGGAATAAACGTTCTTAACCAACTCCTGCATTGGTGTCGATTGTATGATAACCATGAAGCGATGTGTGTTTTGTGTCTGTTTGGTAAGGAAAACAGTCAGTTCGTTAATAAGGAAGTAAATTCTCACCAATTCACCAATCAGTCAATCAAAATGCTGAGTTTGTAAAGGCAAGAGCACTTGTCGACCTATCGCGATCCGACCCGTGAGGAAAGTGGACGAGACATTCAAATAACAATGGCTACCGAGAGCGCTAGTGATGTCCGTATAATTCAGTAACATTTAGTGTTGGGATTCCAACATGCTCCAGCCTTACAAAGAGGAAAATAGGAGAAACAAAAAGATCAAATCTAAAGCTAGCTAGCTAGCTAGCTTTAAGCTAGTAAGATAAAATATCAATAAATAACCCCTCTCCTTTTCTAACCCCTAAAAAATAACAAGATAATTTTCCCAACCCAATTTCATTCAAGTCGACCAATATCAATAAGACAAGCCGAGTACTCAGGAGATATACTCTTCACCCACACTCTTAAACCGATAAAATCAAACTGATTGCTAATTAAAACTACTTAATTTATACTTAATACTAGCGAGCCTGGCAGACGTCCTGCCCTTAAAATAAAAAAGTTCTACAACTCGACTGCAGCGCCATCTACAGGCTCCAAAATTGAATCTAAACCATTCTCAAATCCACTGGAACACACACAAAAAATTTCATAAAAATCGGTACAGCCGTTTAGGAGGAGTTCACTTTCATACACACGCACAGAAGTTTTTTTTTATATAAGATACTTATGCATTATGTTTAATTCTTGCTCTTGTTCACACACTAGTTCATAGTTTGTTGAAATGTAAGAAGTGGTTGTCTAGTTTTTCAATAATTGTAAATAATAATGTGAACACTATGTATCTATTTAAAAAAGTTAGCAGTCATTCTCTATCTTGTACTAGTTTGTACCTACTTCAATATAGTGTTTTTTATGCAAGGTCCCATCGTATTCACGTGTAGTTATATAACTATAAACTGTGCAAAATATTGTACACATTTTTTTTAAAGAGTACTTTAAGGCTTAGGTACTCTTTAACTTAAACTGTTGGAATGTCTTTGTAAACGCAAACTTTGATGTATGTTTAACAGGCTCCGTAAATACGACTAGTTAAGTCTACCAAAAAGGAAATGTCAACCTTACGTAAATTTGAATGTGACAGCTAACTTCACTATCTTGCCATTGTTGGATTTTTCTGTGTATTGTGTCGTTCTATAAATAAATCTTTTAAATCTCTGCTTATACAAACAATCGTATATTATTTCGACTATAACCCTTCATAAACTCCATAGTTTCTTGCCCATGCTACATACCAAACTACCTTTTGGAACGGGCAACTAGAATCAACTTTTTTATATGACGTTCAAAAGTGCTTTTTGATGTTCTAATTGAAATCAATGATTTGACTTTGAATCTGCGTTCACTAACCGCTAAGCCATAAGAAAATAATTTTCCGAATCGAATTTCAATACTCAATACTTTATTGCATTCCATAATGTGTAATAGTTGGTATGTTTAAACATCGAATCAATTATGGACCCTGTCGGGCACAGCAATTTCGGTCACGGCGACCAATATCAATAAAGACGAGCCACGTATTCAGGAGATATTGTAGTACACGAGTATGTGCGCAAACGCAGGTAGAAACACTCTTCTCTCACACTCATAGTCTAATGGGAAGGCTATCCGACACGACCGGGGAGAGATCAGGGCCTGTACAGAAAATCCCTTTTCTGTTAGCGTTAACGCTAACGGAAATTGAAATTGTATGGAGTTGACATTTGCCTACGCGATGTCACGTGATGCAAATATGTCAACTGCATACAATTTAATTTTTCCGTTGGCGTTAACGCTAATAGAAAAGGGATTTTGTCTACATGCCCAGAAACGAATCAACGGCTTTGCGTGCTTTCCGAAATTCGCGAGTGTCTCACCGCCTACTTCCTCCAAGCTGCTGGTGAGAATTTCCTAATAGAAAATCTCAATAACACTACCCAGCCTGGAAATTGAACCAAGGACTCCACGTTTAGAAGTCACTCTACTCGCTTAGTTCGCTTGCGACTACGAAACCGACGCGGTATTGCATTACAGTAGACAGAGAAATCAGTAATTCCCATTTCATAAAACTGAGTACCCTCTATCTGGTAGAATCTTGATGCTGCGAAATTTATTTGGCATAACACACTGGGCATAATCTTCTTTAAACGAATATTCTTAAGGCATAAAAATGGTTTAATATAATTATTGTTTGGCAGAATGTTTATATGTCCGAATTTACAATGGCATACTTTTAAGATGGCAGAATATTATTTCGCATACTTTTGTTTAGGATAACGTTTATTTGACAGAATTTCATTTGGAATAATTTTATTCGGCAAATTGCCATTTCTATAAAAAAGCATTTTAACCTTAAATTAAAATTAAAATTGGTTTTTTTTTTTTTATTGGGACAAGCCCGCTACACTATTCCCTAACCACTGTAACTCCTGTAAGCCAGAATCAACAGTGGCGACCACCAGAAAAGCGCCAGAGCAATGAAGCTCGACGAGTCCCAGAGAAACGATTCAACTGTCTTGGATCCCGCAACGAAATTAATCAGAAAAGAACAGCCAGCGGAGGAGTAAGAAAAACATATTTTCCACTTCCCTCCAAATCAAGCAGGAGACAGAACAGAACTAGGCCAATAGGCACAAAGGGACGTTTACAACTGGGAGAAACCCAGTTGCTAAGCACCACGGATTATAATTGACATAATTAATGGGCCCTAAAAAGTGAGCTGTTACATTAAATTTGATTCCAATAATAGGTATGGCAAAATCGCTTGAACGCACGGAAATTAGTTCTAGTTTCCACAAGGTCCGCATAATAAACTGCTCCGGATGTAGCCTGAACACTATCCAACATAATATTGCGTTCTTTCTGTTAAAGAATACACTCCCATAAAATATGATGTGCAGATTGTTCGTATTCACAGTCAGGTGTAGAACATTGACACAAAGGCGAAGCAACAAGCTTGAAAGAAAATAATTTACTTTTAAAGTTGCCATGACCTGTTAGAAATTGGGCAACACAGTGGTCCACCTCCAGCCATGTCCTGGCCAGCCGCTCACGAACGGATGGAAAGAACTGATGAAGGTGACGGCCCTTGCTAGAGTCACCTACACTGCCACTCGGATAAAAGTTAAAATAGGTATTATCGATATAAAAAGTATATATTGTGCTACAAAAGTTAGTCACAGAAACGAATCGCTGCAAAACCGACTCCACGTAGTCTTGTCTGCCCTACGCCTTGAGTGTTATTTAAGCCCGCGTAGGCGCGGAGGGGCGAGGCGGCCCGCGAGCTGAGGAGCAGGCGGTTGTAACGCTCGCCGCCGCGGCTGAGGCTGACCAGCGAAGCCGGCCAGCAAGCCGAAGCTGCGGTGGTGAACGATAAAACCCTCTGCGACGGCAAGGTCGCGTGGGACCGCCGTAGACCCGCAGCGCCGAAGCCGTGACAGAAACCATGCCTGCTGCATGTTGCATGCCTGCTTGCATGCTGCATGTTGCATGCCTGCTTGCATGCTGCATGTTGCATGGTTGCTTGCATGCTGCATGCTTGCTTGTATGCTGCTTGTTTGCTTGCATGCTGCATGCCGTATGCTGCATGCTTGCTGCATTCTTGCTGCATGCTTGCTGCATGCATGGTGTATGCTTGTTTGCATGTTTGAATGCTTCTTACAGGAAAAGAAAAAAGAAATGTTCACAATAAGCTATTTAATTCAGTGATAATACATGCAATAATGAATTTATACAAAATAATTAATAAATTATTATGGTAAAAATACAAAATAATTCTAACTATGAATTTTCTGCAATGTGAAATATGAGTTTTTCAATTATTATGGATATGAAACTAAATGATGATTCTAACTGTAAGATTTCTGAGATATGATGCTTCTACTTTTCGATTATTATGCATATGAAATTTATGCCTAAACGTGATTCTGACTTACAAAATTATGAGTTTTGAATGTATGATAAATGAGTGTCTGCCAAACAATTTTCTGCGAAATGAAGTTTATGCTATCCGCTGTTATGCAAAATAATATTATGATATAAAAAGTTTTGCTTTAAAAGGTAGATCCCATAAAACTATGTCAGTCAACCCTAACTAACAGCATAAGTACACCATAATAACAACATCTTAACCCTGCCAACGCGACGGTACTTCACAACATAAACCACGGAACCCTTTTGATGCAGTTACGGAACCCTAAACATGTCGCTGTCTATTTTTACACATGCGCTGAAAGAAAGTGGAAGATGTTTCATTCAACCCTAGTACCTTTAAGACTTGAACGACAGGTATGCACTCGGTTTTAAAGCTTAAAGAGTGCATACGTCTTAATAAAAAAAAACCGGACAAGTGCGAGTCGGACTCGCCCACCGAGGGTTCCGTACATATTTGTAGGTACATATCCATACTTCTATACTAATCCATACTTTATTTAATCTACTTAATGTTATAAATGCGTTTATTGCGACATAAACGGCCGTATCTTTTTTTCACGTAAACTTAGAGGGTTGATTTCTTTACAGCAACAAGGGACCGTAGACTTGAGTATATGGTTCCAATTTCAACTCGATACTTGTACTTCTACGCGTTCCCGAGATAAAGGGTCTTAACAGACAGACAGACGGACGGGCAACAAAGTGATCCTATAAGGGTTCCGATTTTCCTTTTGAGGTACGAAACCCTAAATACGGAATATGAAAATGCTTTGGATTGATTTTTTCCAGCTTTGAAACCAAGAAAACTTTGCTCTGAATAAATTTAATAAAAAAAAATATTGATACATTTTGTTATTAACTATAACTATTAAACTTGAAAACGAATACAGTCAAAAAATAAAAAAAAAATCTCCACATCGTCGTCATCTGGGAATGTGTCCCATCTTCCTAGTTCAGCGTGCTGTCCTGGTGCTGATGCTGCGGCTGCAAAACACCGCAAACGGCGAAAGTATACTATCTTTGGTGATAACTTTATTTGCGAGACGTTTGGGGTTGAAACCCTCGGGCCGTGGGGTCCGAGTGTTCATCTTCTTTTTATGACTATGTACAAAAGCTTGGTTGACATTTCCCGAGATCCGATAGCTTAAGATGATCCGAGAGGTTAAGGCTTGTATACATGCCAATAACCTTGAGCATTTCGCCCGTACTGAATTTGTAGACGAGTGCGGGGGTGATGTAGACGCAGTCCTTAAAAACCAAATCATTTTCCTTTGTATTGCAAAGCAGTTGATATTTTTTTTATACTATTTTGAAAAGAAATTAAGGAGTAAAACGGTTTCATCTCAATGATTTGGAGGTGATTTGACATTTTTTTTTTCTTATTATGTGATACCGATGGAATAATTGTGGCTAAACTAAATTACGTATCATATCATGTAGATTACTAACAATTTTTTTCAGATTTTTTTCTTTGTAAATGCCGACGAAAATTGCTTCATCTGCGTGCTTCTTTCAAGCTTTTTTCAAGAGAGCAGCATTAAGCACTGCCATCCAACGTGGCAATGCTACCAGTCTCATTAAAATCACTTATCAGTTTCTGACAAAGCCTCTTGTCAAATTATTTAAAACAAAGCTCAATGTTAAGTGTGTATGTATAGTCAGTGATAAAAGTCAATTAACACTGATATTTTACATAATCATGATATACATGATATAAAAACGATGCACTGCTCTACAGTATTTAAGGTAATAAAGCCCGTCACAGACGCAGCTATAATATACAAGGTGTAACGTCAAATACGCAAAACCTGAAAATAGGTTGATTAGAATAACAGCACAATCAATTGAACCACTTTTTAATATAGGTCACATTTTTCTAAAAATCTATATTATACATGTTGCCCTGTCTATTTATTAATAAGTCAAGCCATAACGTGCACATACCTGCCAAAATAGGTAAACAAATACAAATGGTTGTCGTCCAATTTAAATTTTCTCATACGCGTGATAATAATAGTTCTTATTTCATTGCAAATACGAGTCTTGGTAAAAGTAAAACAGCACATAAAACCTTCAAACATTTTATTATGATTTTTTTTCTCTCAAAATTAGGATAATTAAATTAAATATCATTTGGGGTGTCTGAGGTTTTGCGTGTTTAACGTTACACCTTGTATATTAATATACGTCAGATCAAGGCATATTACGATCAGCTATAATATATATTTTTACTACGTCACCAAAATATGTGGACATATATAGCAAGGCATATTAATATAAATTTCCAAAATGTGAAACATACAACGATTGCAGACGTAATAAGGGCGAAAATATATTATTATAATATTGCTACCGTGTGTGGTGGCTAGCTATAATATATATTATAGCTACGTTTGTGACGGGCTTTAGGCTGAGACTCTATTTTATCTTAATTTTACACCTATTCTGTATACCGATTTAAAATAATGTTAAGTAACTTTCGTCGTTTAATGTGCTTACCCTCGTCCTAAAGATTCTCTCTCCACTTTTATTAATAGCATTTGACTGAAACCAAATACTCTAGCAAAGAGCGTGAAGCCTTATCAACTCAATCCGTCCCTGTGCTACTATATTTAGTTTGATGGGAACGCTTATCAGATAACTTACAATGTAAAGAGGTCATAGCGTAAGTTACTCAGTTATTTAATCCTCGATTTTCTTGTTCACCCCCAAGGACACAAACTATAAGATATATCGGTATCCTACTCCTGGTAATGTATTCTTCACATTGGAAAATATTTTAAACCCTATAAATTACTTTTTTTTTTCATACAAATGAATGTATGAATCTCGCCATGATTCTTTAGGAATGTTATTACAAAATATAAAGACGAAAGATGAATTTATTGAGTATATCGAAAGAACTCTTTAAATTGTAAGTCTTGTAAAAGAAATAGAACATAAAAATGTCAAAAGTAAATAATAGGCTAATAGGGGCTGGACCTGGTAAAGCGCTGCTGTATATTCACATAGCTGTATAGGCTTGCTGCTAGCGAGCGATACACTTTGTATTTGGGTGGCTTATGCTACTGTAATGTTAATTTAAAACAGGTACGTGCATGTATACGTCATAGTTTAATATGATAAAAATTACATAATTTCTTATATTATTATTAGTTTTTAGATATAAAATATTTAATTTATATAAGTAATAGCGACCCGACCCAGATTCGCATGGGCCTATACCCTTCCTCGATAAATGGACTATCCAACACAAAAAGATTTTTTCAATTCGATCCAGTAGATCCTGAGATTAGCGCGTTCAACCAACCAAACAAACAAACAAACAAACTCTTCAGCTTTATAATATTAGTATAGATATAAAATATTTCGCTTTTCTTTTTCGCAAATAAACGAATACTTACACATTTCTACGCGCCACGAGTCAGCCCTTGAACTGGAACAGGTTGCCAGAGCCAATGCGGCGCGGGTAGACGTGAGGAACAGTGTTTCAGTGCGGGGCGGAGCGTGTCGCTACTGTACGATAGTACCAATGATATTATATTATTAGAATATCATTGGATAGTACTAATACTTATACTGTGCTGACGGTGACGATTTGGACGCACCCAAAGGTCATGGTCGATTTTTGAAAATGCAAAAAAAAAATCGAGACGTCGAAATACTCGAGCGTGTCAGATTTTTATACAGACTTCATCTTGATGTCCTTGTCGTTTTGACCCATAATCTGACCATGATGTGGAGGAATTTCCTTAATCTGACGGTTAGAAAAAAATATATTCATAAATATCTTTTTGTTAATTTTTAAATGTAATATTAGGTAATTCATTTTCCCTTTCAATTGCATGCTGTATGCTTGCAGTTGCGTACATGGCGTATGCTTGTTTACGTGTTTGCATGCTTTCTGCATGCATGGTAAAAAAATGTATTTGTGTATGTATATCAGCTGTCTGACACCCATAGTACAGGGTCTCCTTAGTTTGGGGTCAGATGGCCGTGTGTGAAAATGTCCCCACATATTATATTATTATTATTAATATCATTCTGCGTAAATAAATGTAGGTAGTTATGCTGTAGATTGTTATGCTTAATCATTATTACGATTAGAGAAACTATGCTTATAACAATTATGCGTAAGCTGTTATGCGTAATTAATATTATGCGAAAATATAATTAGGAGAAACAGTATGCTAAGTTATATAAGGTTTTAAAATGTTATCCAAATTAATAGAAAACCGTAAAATTCTATCCTGTATTTAAAAAGATGCAAAATAAAATTCAACCATCATCGACGGTGGAATCATCTTCATATTGGGAGTTCGGTTCGACTTGGTCGTTATCTTATCTTTTCTTCATCTTTCTTTTTAGTAATGACATCTCGCAAGTCAACCTAAGAGGTTGTCTGCTGGTGGTTTCCTTCTGCGAAAATGTCATGTCGCAGAAGGAGGCTGCGGAAAGGGAGAGGGAGACCACAACCTCTTACCCTGCCTGCAGCAGACGCACTGGGCGTCGGCGGAGGGCCGATAACGCCCTCTTCTGGCCCCCTAAATGGGTCCAGGGGCGGCAGACTCGGGGACGTCTGTCGCCCCCCACATACATCAGGACCCGAGGTGGCGGCGCGTAGTGTTCCACGCGCGCCCCTCTAAGACGTCCGGGGGGGAGCCTAACACCTCACCCCCCCCCCCCCTGACCACCCCTGACCAGATAAGTGGCTCGCCGTAGCGGGCCGGCACCAGTCGGGGGTTGCGGAAGTATCTCCAGTTCCTGCGACCCCCGACGTAGATGTGAGATGGAACACCGGGGTGGTTTTTAGTCAGTAAGAGTCTGACAGACCCCTCCGCCCACCCCAGGGCGGAGGACATCCATGGATTTTCCACCCCGTACCAATAAAAAATAAAAAAAAAGTAGGTCTGATGCTTAACCGGACTTTCCTGTGGTGCCTTAAAATGAATTAAAGGCCTCCGGCCAAGGCAAGAAAAACTTACATGCACCACACTTTATTGATAATTTTAGCTACTTCGGCTTGTGCAAATCGGCAGATTATGTTATTTCCGTGATCCGTGACTAATTTCTTACAAAAGAAAAAACAAAATTAACCGCGCTCGAGAATGTCCAGGTGACGTTTTTTTTTTTTGCAACTTTGTGATTCTCCCACTTCTTTATATCACGCTCAAATTGTCAGATTATTGAAATGTACACTTTTCTGCATGTAACTTGCCTTAATCTGAAACGCTCGAGTATTTCCAATGATCGATTTTTTTTTTACTAATCTGATCAGCAGTCCTAGACATTCGACGCTACATAAAAGGCTCAGGTATCGTGGGAGCACTTCTCAGGAGGCAAGGCTGCCCCCCTTATGTTATTCTGCCGAGCTCGAGTAAATCCCAAAATCCCCACTGGGGCTTTCCTCTACCCCCAATCCCTTAGATGTATTCTGTGAACCGCATTAAGATTTTCACACAAAAATAGAAAAAAAAAACAATACATTTTGGGGGTTCCCATACTTAGAACTGAAACTCAATAATTTTTATTCATCAAACCCATACGTATGGGGTATCAATGGATAGGACCTCGAAAATGATATTAAGGTTTCTAATATCATTTTTTTCTAAACTGAACAGTTTGCGCGAGAGACACTTCCAAAGTAGTAAAATGTCCCCCCCCCCCCCCCGTAACTTCTAAAATAAGAGAATGATAAAACTAAAAAAAAAATGGGTTGAACGACATGTATGTACATTACCATGTAAACTTCCACCGAAAATTGATTTGAACGAGATCTAGTAAGTTGTTTTTTTTTTTGTAATAAGTCATAAATCGTAAACCGCAATTTATCTTTCATTCAATCAACTCAAATATAAAAATAAAAAATACTTTTATATTATTATGTTACTTGCTGCTACGGAACCCTTCATGGGCGAGTCCGACTCGCACTTTGCCGCTTTTTTATACTTAAGATTACGTTTGGCTGCAACTCACCTGTAGGTCGATTCTGTAAAATTCAAACAACAACTCGCATCTCACATCGCTATTCACTCTTACTTCGCATAAGGTTAAAAATGACCTTGATATATTTGACACTTTGAATCGGGTTCGAGTGCGAAGTGACGGGGAAATTACCTTACAGAATGCCACTTCTTACGTCATCTCATACAATATCTGTCAAAATCTCCCTGTCAATTTAGTTCAACTCGCTGACACGCTCGCAATGGTAGCGCTAGTGTAAATTCGAATTATCAACCGAGTTTTTAGAATGCCAATCAAGAAACTCACAGCGGATTCAGATTCGAAGTTTAGAATGAGGTCTTACAGAATCACACCCCTGTGCTTAAAATTATGTGATCAAGTGGTCTAAGGTGGAACACGCTTGCCTAGGATTCACCGGCGCGTATTGGTAGTTTCAATTTGCATTTACTTAGCCACCCTTCCAGGTCGCAACACAAGTGTAGCGACACAGATCTACCCAAAATTACCTAAACGACGAAAATTCAGCATGCTCAATGCGAATATTGCGCAACGTAATTTCGGCCTGGGGTGTTGTAGGAGTCACTGTACTTTAAATAAATGCTTCTGCATCCTAATTACGTAACACATTCACGATCGCAATAGATTTCAATTTGACAGTTCAACAATATACATTGCTCTGTATGTTTGGTAAATCTGTCTGATACCCAAATAGATTTACACAATGTATATTGTTGTATTGTCTAAATGAATAAATTGGGATTGCAAAATTGCTATGGATATTCGAACTGCGTCGAGGTGAATCAGCGATAATTTACACCTAAAACAAGTGAGTTAATTTTCAAAGTTTGTGTTATTCATTTTATATGACAATCACAATTAATTTTAAAATATTATTATGATTAAAACCTTCAAACTAAATTGGACGTAGTTTAGCAGAAAGGACATAATCCGGTCAAAAATGAGCTGCTTATACCAAAGAGGTCCTAACGGTTGGTTCTGTCACTCAGCAAAGAAGATCTGTGATTTCACAAAGATAAGATTGATTTTTTAATGATGGGTATCAACCACAAGTATAACAGAGGAGATGGCGTTATAGAAAGATTATGAGAAAGATGCGTGACACTTTTTCAAGCTAAACCCTGCCCACTTCAGGTCTAGCCCTGCCCACATATTAGTCAAACCCCGCCATTTTTTCTAGCGATGAATAGCAAAAGCTAAATGCTGCCATTTTCTACGTGGTTTAGCTATATCATGCTAGATGTCTCTATGACAATATGTATTCGCAACACAGGGCGAACTTAGTACCTTTTTATTTTTTGCAAGGATTTTTCTTATAAACATGGGTTGTGAAAATAAAAGGGATGATGTGTCCTGAGTGTTACGACTTACTGGCTACATAAGTACATTATAAATATTAAAATTAACCTATGCAAAGAAGAAAGAAAAAAATACAACAAGTTTTTAAATCTAATATTTATATTTTTTTATTTATGCAAACTATATTATATACATGTATATGTGCCAACTTAATAATCGTCACCGCCGTTATTAAATTATTGAATTTTAAGTACGGCCCTGCCATTATTTTGCTTGTCAATTCAGCAATGTTGCAATTTTAGGGATTTTCCCAATTTGTAGGGGAAAAATAACATAACTCACACTAGATAAAATAATTATGGATTACGACGATTTTTATTTTTATTCGGGGATTTAGAATAAGGTTCTATACCCATTTTTGAAAAAGTATCTCATTGAAATTTTGTAGTGCTAATAGGCCACCAAAAAAACAAACATTTTTTTATTTAATCGATAAGTGCCATAAAAATGCATCTAAATTTTAAATTTTAAAACGCCTCTCACTGGACGCTATTTTGCTCAGCGGAAATGACGTCAGTATGTTTTGTATCAAATGCGCTCATTTCAAATATGATAATTGTATATAATTTAAAAATAATTAAAAGCATGTTTTGTAATAGTTGTAATAATTAAAAAAATACGTTGGTTACGAAAATAATAAAAGTACAGACGCCAGCACATCAAGCTACTACAATCTGTCACATTTCTTAAATCGATTTTCAACTTTATGGTTAAAAAATAAGGTTCAAGATTGATTGGGAAAATGTGACAGTTTCGGGTAGGTTGATCTACTGGCGTCTGTACAAAGCCTATATACGCCAATCGGTTGACTGACAGTAGTTGACAATTTTTTGTTTACACAGCCGTAGGGCGTAATAACATGGCCGCTACTATTTCATGGTGTTATACCATGAAATAGTAAAAAAACTGTTTAATAAAACTGAAAACTTTGAATTGAATTTAAAAAAGTAATTTGTTATTTTATGAACTAAAACTTACATTATCCGACTGCTTTATGCCTAAACTGTCTCAATAACATAAGTATTTATAGTTTCTTTCTCGTATAGAATAAAATACCCTATTAAATATAGTTGTTTCCCAAAAAAAATATATCTTGATAATTAACAATGTAACATGGCGAAGTAAAGTAAAGGTAAGTAGGTAGTGCTATCGGCGGCGCTTCGGCGTTTAATTTTATATAATATTATAAGCCAGATATCTACCATGCTTTCATGTTATATGAGCGTACAACTAGCGAGCGCATTATTCAGTGGTGGCTCAATTAGTTTATTGTAATATAAAATGAATTATGTAAAGCAAAACGTCTTTTTCCTAAAACGAAATTGCGCGGGAAATCAATCAACTTTTAGACCTCCAATTTATTTTAATAAGGGTCATTAAAAAAATTAGGGAAAATTAAATTATAAAGTTATAACCCCGGTTTTTTTGTTTCGCTACCTCACACTAGACGGCATACGGAACTAGAAATGGTAAATTTTAATTTAATACAACAATACGATACTTTTAGTGGACAAAAAAGGATCAAGATAATCTAAAATGTGTTTACAAATACATACATAATAGTTTTAAACCTATAAATAATTGTGTGGCATCAGAACGTTTATTGGTGTAGGTTTAGCAATTAAGCACATACCATTTCATGTTTTAATTTTTATAAATAGAGTAATTAATAAAAAAATGATTAAAACTGGAATGTCTGAAATGTCTGGTGCACAAGACGGCTATAGATCTAATGACCGAAGCCATGCCCACTTTGATGACGTCATTGCACCAGTGCGTGTCACGGTGCACCGGTGCTATGGGCATCTCCTCTATTATACTTACTTCGTGGTATCAACTCTATGAGGATCGGTATCTTTCTACAAATCTCTGTAATAACCCACACTGTTTGGTTGCAATTTTAGCAAATCCAACTCAAAAGAAGTAGGTCCATATTTTAAGGAACAAAATTGTCTCAGAACCCTTGAATTAAATCAGTTAAATTATCTTCATAGAAACTAGTACAATTTCTATTCAACTAAAACGACTCAAACTGTGTTGATAATTTCTCATTTTAACAATTTTTTAAACCGGTTTACAGGATTACAGTTAAGGAAAAGAGTGTTTTATATGATTTCTGGCACCCAGTGTAAGATTTAACTTGTGTTCACGGTGCCAGTGTTGCTAGCCTCCTTGCCTACGATTTGAAACATACAACAGTAGTTTTAAAACATGATGTGTACCTGCTTTTATGGATAAAATATGAAAATGAACTACACTTCCTACACTATTTTCGGCACCATATTATTAACCCTGCAGATACTCAAACATTTCTCAATAATGCAAAAACATTAAAACTTCACCCGCAATAAAACCGTAACAAGAAAATCTCGCCGAAATATTCGCCAAGAATTTTGGGCCGATATTCTCTCGGGAAAGTTTCGTTAATAATCTCAACTGCTTCTGATAAATACAAGTTAAATAAAGAGGAAGGTTATTGGTGTTTGTCTAGTGAGATTGAGTGGGGAACTTGAGTATTTAAGCTCCTTCAAAGTGTTAATAATTTCCGTGTTTTTCAAGTGATCTGTAGAGGCTGTATTTCGTCAAAAAACGATTTTATGTTAGTGATCAATTTCTTCCAACAATGGTTGATTTTAGTCGGGTACTGATAATTTTTAAATGGGACAAGCCCGTCACACTGTTTCCAAACCATTGTAATTCCTGTAAGTCAGAAACAAAAGTGTCAACCGCCAGAAAAGCACCGAAGCAATAAAGCTTGACAAGTTCCAGAGAAACGATTCAACTGTCTTGGATCCCGCAACGAAATTAATCCAAAGAGAACAACGGAGGAGTAAGAAAAAAAGATATTTTCCACTTCCCTCATTTTCAAGCAAGAGACAGAACAGAACTAGGCCAATAGGCACAAAGGGGCGTTTACAACTAGAAGAAACCCATTTGCCACGGACTGATCTGACTGATACTTGCTATCATGTCTTCCTTATGGTAGGTAATAATAATAATAATAAAGCCTTTATTTCCATGCAATTTACATATAGATAAATAAAACAAGATATTTTAAATTAATTGAGTAGATCACATGGCCCCGCTCTGGGTATAGGCCTCCTCCAATTGTTTCCATTTTTCCCGGTCTTTCGCTGTCTGCATCCAGTCTCTACCGGCTAGTTTTTGAATGTCATCAATCCAGCGGTCTTTGGGTCTCCCTTTACTTCTTTTTCCAGCTGGACCCATCCATTCAGTGACTCGTTTCGTCCATCTTTTGTCTGACCTTATGGTAGGTACTGATGTAAAACTAATGGGGCTATAGCTTTACGGTTCCAGTCGTACACTTCCCAGCGGCCACGGTGCGTAAGATGCAGCTGGAGGGTTTCTATACAAAAAGTTTTCTTACAAAAAAGACAACCGCCTTCAAAAACTAAAAATTGATAAATAACTTAAGCACAAAACACACATGACTGTTTTGGAAGTCGGTGGCAATACAAAACAACAAACAGAACAAAGGCACTTTCCACTTTATAGTACCTCCTTATCATCCAAATCCATTAAGAAACGGCAACACAGTTAAAACAGAGGTCTATGCATATTTTTTGGGTTTTTGCTGATTTTTTTCAAAAAGCGCAGATTCAAAATCTATACACATTTTCCACAGAAATCGCATAACGAACATACAAAAGAAAAAAATATACAGTCGAATTGAGTTGAAACGAAACTCCTTCTTTTTTGAAGTAGGTTGATTAAAGAGGAAAACCGAATAAAATAATTTGTATTCGACCAAAAACGTTAGCACTCCACAAGTGCAAGCAACAATCGCATTGGTATAAAAAAAAGCATTTCGCTTCTAATTTAAAACGACTTCTAGAATTAAGTCAGAGTGTTTAGAAGAAACATTTAATCCCATCAAAAACATTTTCATGTATTATGTCATCAAGACGAGACCATATGGTCATGCAAGCTTCTAACTCTACACTCCCTAACTCTACAAGTCTTTACTTCACAAACTCAACACCTTAGTCAAAATATGTGGCTTGGTTGTTTCGTTACTTGTTACAAGAACTATTTGTATAACAGGAAGTAATGAACAATGAATACATTTTTCATCTTACGCCCATGTGATGGTAGCGAAACGGCCAAGTCACTTATTTTGACTAAAGTGTAGAGTTTGTGAAGTTAGGGAGTGTAGAGCTGGAAACTGGCATGGCTCTACATGAGATATGATAACTTTTTGACAGTGCGAGCCATAATAATATAGTCTCGCCTTGGCAACATTTTACATGAAAATGTTTTTGGTGGGATTTCACTTCTTTTTGTAGGTTGGTTATTTATGACAATATTTTTTTTAATTTTAGTGTTGTTTTGTTGTTTGTGTACTCATACTATCTTACATACCTAATTTCAGCTTTCTAGGACTTAAGGAAGTACCCTAACAATTTTGATGATCATCAGTGAGTGAGTCAGTGACGAAATCGGCGTATTTTAGATATCAATCAAATCTAAAGTATAAGAGCTATGAAATTGAAACTTAATATGTTTCATAAATCCACTATTGACATTATATTCAGGGCTCAAAAAAACGATGAAGCACTTCGGGAAAAGGTAGATATTGGTGCTAATTCTGTTGTGCACGAACTAAATTAATTTTAAGCTATTTGTATCTCTTTCTCTCCAATGAAACAAGAAAGAGACATATATTAATAAGAGCTGTCAATTTAAGTTGATCTAAAATGTTCATACAATTTTAGTAGTCTTTTCAGAACGTATTGATAAAAAACACTGAGAAGTTCAAGGGAAAAACTAATTTGACATCTCTAACTTAGTCCTTGTCTGTCGCTGTCTTTTTCTTCAGCTGCCTGGTAGTAAGAGATGTCAAATGCCTTATTTTAATTCAGTTTGTATAAAAAAAGACTGCTGAAGTTTAATCCCCAGGACTAAACTTAGACTTTCAGGATGCCTAGGTGAAGTACTGAAGAAAATCTAGGTAACAGAAAATATAACTTTATTCTTTTCAACACGACCTTCTTGTCTAACAGCTCGAGTCAGAATGTTTAACCGACCTCTTCCCACCCGGTTTCCAATAATTTGCGCGGTAAAATTGAGTTCTGTGATTGGTTAACGATTTTATGTCGTCAACCCATCACAGATGACAATCTGCTGGCCTCTGATTTGTTTTGTGCAAGCAAAACCCAAGCACTCAACGACCAACTGACAAACAAAGTGTTGCCAGTACAAAATATTTGAATCAAATAGCTACTGGACTGGAAACTAGTATTTTTGCGTTTTAATTTATTTAAATAAAAATGTATATAAGCGAACCCTAACATTTGTGAACAAGGGAATCGGCACCAGTGTCTTGGGGGGGACACTACCGTGCCCCCAGATCAAATGTTTTCGACCAGATTGGCTTTTGCTTACAACTTTTACAGTTTCTTCTTTAAAAACAAACCTCTAACTAAAAACTTACCGACCTTGTACTTTTATGCAGACAAACAAATGCCACAGCGTATCAGGCACGTGCAGGATTTCCGGAGCGCCAAGCAGAGGAACAAAGTTCCCTCTTCCTGAGAGTGGGTGTTATTGGCGAACTGTGTGCATATAACGTAAGTCTAGCGAGATACAGTTTGCAGGAGTTTTTTTTTATAAAGTAGGAAGAAAATTCTTATTTGGAAACTTTCACACTTTTATAATTATAGAGCTTTTTGTTTGAAAGCTCACGAATAATAACATTGTATTTATAAATTATGTACGTTTGTTATGTCGTTACTTGCGGAACCCTAAATTCCTGAGACAATGAACTAACAGCGCGGTGCGCTCTGCACCTTGAGATTCGCTGCCTCAGCAATTCGGCATCGTGGGACCGAAAACTGTATAACAACAGTGAATAATATTAATTTAGTGTATCGGTGAATCACTCTTGTTTCTCACATCGAACATTTATCACGCGTATTAGTTTTTAGCAACCTAATAATTGCATTAATTTAATTCTTTTAAGTAAATTGTATCGGTTTTTTTTTGCACCCTCGACGGCAGCCGAACGTAATTCGTTAGTGTGATAGAAAAAAAACAAGATTTTTTGTATGTTTGTTTGTCATGGATAAACTCAAAAAATACTTGACCTATTTTAAAAATTGTTTCACCTATATGAAGCTATTCCTGGACTTTTAATAATTCTATTCAGTAACTTGAGAGTTCAATGAATAATAATGATACCATGCTCAAACTATTTTGGGGTAGTGAACAATTTTGCGTAAAGAACGAATTATAAAAATAGTTTAATCTATATAAAACTTTAAATGTCCATATGTAAGTTGTGGAATATAAGAACAAATTAATAATTGTTAATTAAAATAATTTCCTTCCTTTTTCTTCTAATAGAAACAAAATAAAAATCATAAATTATTTTACTTTTTATTACTTTTGTCATTTGAATAGTATAAAGTTATAGTGAGTGTGATGTGTGTGTAGATTTTTAATAGTGAATAAAATAAAATAAAATTTTTGCTCTACTTCACTACCGTTTTTTTGACAATTTCTGGTATCCCTTCAACTGTCAAGTTTCAAGTTACTGAAGTTTGGGTACGTTATCCTTGAGTGGTATAGGTTATATTTTATTATCGAACAAGACCGATCCATATGAAAATTCACGGGGAAAAAGTCGCGGGCAAAATGCTAGTCTCGTAGGTAAAGATAAAAAATAACGGCTTGGAAAAAAAAATCTGTTTAAAATCACAGAATTCGAATACGATATAAATTGCAGTTTAAGCTCTGAGGGTATATCACGAGCATGCAAAGTAAACGTAAATTCGTTCTATTTTTAAATTTGAAATATCGGTTTCGCGCTACACTAGGAATTTCTCCTGTATCGTTGGTGCGGGGGTCTGTACATCGACAGAACTTTGCCACAACACCCGTCAAGATCAATTTATCTTATCTGCTCAACGTCCATATGTCACTAAGGGATACAGCAGAATATCAGCGTCAGGTACATTTGCCTGAGACATGCTGAGCTGAACTCCTATTTGGTGCAACCTTGAGACGCACACCGCACTTTGTTTAACCCTTATTTGATTTGTTTTGTTTTTCTTTTTTTTGTGTTGTGATATGTCTTTTGGGTGCATTAAATAAATGATTTATCTATCTATCTATCTAATATATAATTTCACGTATACTAACAACCGGACCCAGTAGAATATTATTTTTCCGTGTAAAAATAACAGTCTCCTGAGTATTGTCACAAAGTACGTAAGGCTGCGTCGCGCCCGAGCAGAGAGACCGCTCAGAACAAACCGCCATTTTTACCACGCACACATGTACACATTACGTTTATAGGCATTTTCAAGCAGTTTCAAGCAGACTTCAGACTCGACTGTCACGTGTTGTCTAAATGAATAAATGAGAGACATTGACATTTCACTACGAACAAGAAAATTTTGTTATGAAAAATTGCAAAGAGTTCCAACCAGTGTCAATAAAATTTCATATTGTCACAAATAAAACCTACAGAGTCAATACAGAAGTAGCCCTAGAGAGTCTGTCAAGTATAGGTAATTATTTTTGAAGATGGCTCTATATTTTGTGGTATTGTTGCGAGTAAGACTGAAGGCCACTTGATGGGGCACCTGTGCGCACGGCATGTGTTGTTGCCAAGTGTCTCCAGAAGGTGGTAGGTTTTAATTATGTTGTTTATTTGTTGTTTGTGTTTTAGTTGTCTAAGTACACTAACGTAGTTTAATTCAATACTAACAAAATTATGGGTATTTTGCCTGATGTAAACATTAATAAATAAATAAAATTATTTTTCCGTGTGGGAAACGAAACCGCAGCTAATCGCTAAACCACTCCGCCAACTGTGACATCAATTATTTAGTTTAAAGTCATTTATGTCAATGGGTAATAAAAATTGTGTTTGTCGTATAAAATTAAAGGCTTTATATATAAAATTAAATGAATTCAAGGTTATTCAGCGTGCTATAGAGTGACCGATGCTCGAGGATTCTCTGGAGGTAAGAATTCACAATAAAGTCATTCGCCAGAGAACTAAAGTCATCGACAGTGCGCGTAAAATCAGCACGGCAGAAGTGGAAGTGAACCGGCCATGCTTATAGATGGAGAGACGGTAGATGGAGCAGATACGTGTTAAGAGTGGAAACCGCGTTGGGGCAAGCGAGTGCGGGACACCCTGCGGCACTATGGACCGACCCGCGATGTTCCGCCTTTGCCTATGGCCGGCTAGGCAGAGGTGGAACATCGCGGTGGTTTTAGCAAAAAAAAAACTTTTAATAAAAAATCTGATTCCGTAAAAAACAATTTAAACCCCGCTGATAACCGACTATTACGCAAAGTCGCGAAGTCGCGGCCATCAGCTAGTTAATTATAAAATAAAACCAATATGCTGTACGATAGCCGCAATTCCAATTCGAAAATCGACTTGAAATGAATGCTTTTACATTAGCTCCACGCTCTAGGTTACTCTGGTTACTGACAGAAGTAGCTCTCTGAAGCAAGTTGTGTGTGCAAGTGTGCTGTGCCTCGGAACAATAAATAAATTACGTGCTATTTATTTTTCCGAGACAGCGACACGTAGGTAGGCTTAAGCTGAAAACCAGCGCCTTGACTTCGCGCCTTTGTGCGCGGACCACGGCATTTATGCTGAGCGTCAGCCGTTTCGCGTGGCAGTGACGCATATTTTCTGTCTCGTACGTTATTATAGTTTTTTATTTTATTTTAAGTACTTATTTGTTATATACAATATAATTATGTATCCACTTGTTGTAGTTTTAGGTCTTGTTCACAGAGTAATATAATATACAGCATTTATTTTGTAATGTGCGTCACTATCTCGTGAATAAATGGTTTTTCTTTCTTTCTTTCTTTCTTTCTTTCTTTCAAGTTTACTGAAAATCCTCATCAGCTCCCAAGGGTCATACTTCGCCGTCTGAAAACCCGCTGTGAAAATAATTACATGAAATAAAGATACTGTTGAAACGTAACTTTGGACTAGAGATAAAATACTATAGGCAGACGATATTTTAATATTAGACTGTATAAGAGGCAGACTGAACAGCTATATGCTCGAATAGATTTTATTGATATTTAATGCAAGATACAATTACGCATGGGGGTTATATATAGGGTGACTGGTAATTAGTGTACGATACTAAAACACGTGATTGTGTTCATGATAACAAACAACTTTTCCGAAGAAAAAATGTTTTTTGTACGGGTTCACTTTAGGTCAAGGCGTGCGCGCGCGTGAATTTCATACGGCTTTTGTGTTATTGTGATAAAAGTGAACCAGTACAAAAAACATGTTTTCTTTGGGAAAGTTGTTTGTTAACATGAACACAATCACGTGTTTAAGTATCGTACACTAATTACCAGTCACCCTATATATTATCATCATCTGCCTAGCCTTTTCTCAACTATTTTGGGGTTGGCTTCCAGTCCATCCGGATGCAGTTGAATACCTGTGTTTTAACCCAGTTACTGGGTAACACGATACCCCTGGTAAGACTGGTTGTCAGACTTTCTGGCTTCTGACTGGACTTCTAGCTGGTCTTATTATATGATAAGAGGCAGCTGCTTCTTACAAGCCTGGCTTGCTTTCCTAAAAGATAGACACAACATATTATACATCATCAACAGATACTTACATCAAATTCTCAATAAAAGTTGTATGTTTTCAAAAACATTGTCACCATATTTTCCTGAAATTCTAAGAAACGGTTCTTGATGAATTATCTATTTGCTAAGTAAAATGAGACAGACTCCAGAAAATCGGTCAAGTACGTACGTCCTTCAGTTATCTGGGAATAGATCTTAATTTATCTGTATAAATAATGGAGGGCAAGTAGGTAGTCGTTCCTATGGCAATGCTTAGTATTCTAACTATATACTAAATTACATAATAATATAATAAAGCTGAAGAGTTTGTTTGTTTGTGTGAACGCCACCGTCGGCTAACACCGACAAGAAAACGTTACACCAAGGAACATTAAGTACAAAATTGTATTAATTTAAATTGAACGTAGTTAGGCAGAAAGGACTTAATCCATAGTGTGGTCAAAAATTAGTTGTTTATGCCAAAGAGGTCCTAATGGTTGGTTTTTACACTATCCGTGAAACTACAAAGATAAGATTGTTTTTTTAATTATGGGAACCAACCCACATAAGGATGAGGATCTTTCCACAAACCACTGTAATAACCCAGACTGCTTGAGTCGTTTTTGATAATTGGTTCTAACATTATGAAGTATTTCTTTTAATTTCTCGAAAATAATGTAAATAACAAGAAATGTATTTATTTGGTTGTACGTTGTTTCATAGCTAATAGTTTTACAGAATTTGGTTTCACATAAAATGTTTCTCATAAATTCGTTTCATAGAATAATCAATACGCAGAATACTTAGTTTGAAGATTTTTAAATCATTGATTTTTGTTTCACATAAAGTTTAATGTTAGAATATCATATCATAGAATAACAAATCAAATATTCTTTATTCTTATATTGTTTATTTAAAATAAAATGTATTACCAAGAATGGGGGTCTCAGTTTTATCCCAATCTACTGTGCGTGCGTGCAAGCAACCATGCAGCATGCAAGCAAGCATGCAGCCTGCAAGCAAGCATGCAGCATTCATGCAGGCAAGCATGCATGCAGGCAAGCATGCAAGCAAGCATGCAGCGTGCAAACAGGCATGCATTATGCAAGCAAGCATGCAACATGCAAGCGAGCATGCAACATGCAGCAGGCATGATTTCTGTCACGGCTCCGGCGTTACGGGACTCCGGCGGTCCCACGCGAGCTTATTGTCGCAGATGGTATTCACGCTCACCACCGCAGCTTCGGCTTACTGGCCGGTTAAAACCAGCTGCTCCTCAGCTCACGGGCCGCATCGCCCCTCCACGCCTACGCGGATTTAAATTACACTCTAGTTGTAGGGCAGACAAGACTACGTGGAGTCGGTTTCGCAGCGGTTCGTTTCTGTCATTGACTTTTGTAGCACAATACATTAAACTTTTAAGACAATATTTTTGTTATTGTCTATTAAATACATTTTTATTGAAATAAATACCATGGAAAAATACACTGAACAAACATGATTTATTAAAAAATAATTCTACTGTTTGATATGTTTGTTAAACAAAAAAATATGATATTAAAACCATTGAATTGTGTTTCTGTGAAATATGTTTCATTCAAGTAAATAGTCTTTGCAACAATAATAGTGGAAATAAAAATACAAGAACCAAATATTATATGAAAAATTTTCTGGGAAACGAAATTCTAGGAAATTTCTGTCTGCGAAACAAAGGGACACCATTTATTTAAATAAAAATAATTTAGGATCTATAATCATTGTTCCACCTTATTCCACAAGACTACCTGGACTTTTACAAGTCATTAAAAGGGAACGAATCTGTGGAAGATGTGGATGGTCTCGGGTCTCGACCAGATTTCGAGGTGGAGCAGGAGCTTGGTGATGACAATGATGAGGAAGTATAGGTTCCTACTTTCTGAATAAAAACGTATTCTGCAAAATAATAAATAATTTTTATTTAAATATCTCATTTTATTTAAACTACGTAGAATTTTCTGTAAATAAATGTGCCTACCTACTGGGTCCAAGTAAAGTACCTCAAAAATAACCATCGATTAGAAAAGAAGTAAAAGTTTCCAGTGTTTCTTTTTCCTATATTTTTTATATTCTTCTTTGCGTGTGTATGTGACTGAACTCCTCCTAAACGACTGGACCGATTTTAATTAATTTTTTTGTGTGTGATCCAGTGGATTCGAGAATGGTTTAGATACCCAAATTGGACCTGGTAGGTGGTGCTGCAGTCAAGTTGTAGGAGTTTTTGTTTTATGGACAAGGATAAAATCTGCTGGACCCGCTAGTTATTTAGTATTGTAAAAAGGCACAAAGAGTTAGGCCGGACATACACAGACTGCTTGAAGCAGTCAGTATCGACTGCTTCAAGCTGCGACTGCATAGTGAACCATAGTCTTCTACATACACACGGAACCGCTCAAGCAGTCGCAACTGCTTCAGGCGGTCAGCAGCGCGGTGAAATTTAATCGTGCAGTTAATCAGTTGGCAGGTATACACTGACTGCTCGAGTTATCGACTGCTCTCGAGCAGTCTCTCCGCGCGCGCCCTTCATTACGTCACGCGTGCTTCCCGCCCACGGAATAATAAAAACAAGTGGAAGTGCCACGCAGCCATCGAACGTGTGGCACAATTATGTGGAAATGATCAACATTGGTTCAGTCGCGATCAAATACTTGCTGCGACGTGACATATCGCACAATATCGCACGTAAGGAAAAAAAATACAACCATGCCTTATTGTGCAATTTTTACATGCAAAAATGATAGCAGGTCAAAGAATGTTTCTTGCAGAGGTATATCGTATCACCAAAAAGTATAAAACTTTCATATATTTCAATATCGATTTTTATTGACAATACCTTATTTTTGCTTTGATGCGAACTAAAAACTACCTTATGTCCATTCACTAAAGTCTAAATTAGCTTGCTCGCTGTCTTGACTGTAATCGTTTTACGTGGCATAAATTCTAGAAACTTCGACGCTACTCGTTTAGGGATGGGACACATTAATGCAAATAGTTCGTGTCGACAAAACAATTACACAATAACAATAACATGTTTTTAAAGTACCTAACTTTATTTTTAATAAATAAAAGTACGAGTTTGAAAGAATGAGTTTTAAAAACCTTATACCTATATTCTGGCAAATAGTCATTCATTCGCGGTTAGACGTAGGCCTATAAATATTCTATATACATACATGTATATAGTTTATTTTCATGTACAAGAATTGAGATGTCAATTATGTTTTTAAAAGACTGTCACATATTTAGAAAAGATATTGTCATGTCTAAAATAATGCGTCATTTCATTGGGATGTCAATCAATTTCCTACATACAATCATATTACGGACTCAATGAAAGATATCGCAGAAAAATATGTCAATACATCATTAGTTAATCATCATTAAAAAGATTAATATATTTCTTACATTGTACAAATTATCGATAACTTGACCACATCTCTCATTGAATAGCAAAATAATTAACAGTTGCATGCGAAAATGACATCTATTCAAAGTAACAATAGATGTCATGTTAAATAATTTGGTAACAGCGCTATCTAGCGTCGAATAGCTGAACTCGTTGGACATTGCTCGAACTGGATTGTTAGATGGAAAAAATCTCTTTAGTGATTTTGTCATGTAAAATAATAGCAACGTTCGTCAGTTGTGATACGATTTAATTTCGAACAACAATAAAATAAGCTTTTCGCCAAAGTTGCGTTCATAATTTGTAGCCAATTATATCATCGTTTTCTGTGTATTGCAAGTACATTTTAATTTGCAAATGTGTGAGTTTGGCGACACTGGATCCAGTATTAAGTAAGACTAAGGGCATTTCCTCTTGTTTTTATTATTCCGTGTTCCCGCCCGCTCGCTGTTTGTTTTGCTTGTTCGGCAGTTATTACCAATTAATCGAGCAATTGGTATAAACTGCTCGAACAGTTATCAATGGTTAATTCAATTGTTTGTTTTTTTATTAAATGTATTTTAAATTTTGAGCTTGAGCGGTATTTTTGATTTGTTTTTTATATTTTTATTTTGATGTTTATTATTTGATTTGTTGCCATTGTTGATTTATAGAAGTTATTAATTTTAATGCAAATGATGCAATTGCAAATGAATTTTGATGCAATTTTAAATGTAACATTTTATTTTATTTTAATTTAATGTGGGGGAGTATATTATTAAAATGTTAATTAGTTTATGTAGGTACTAACATAGATCTTAAGCACTACTAACAAATATTGTGGACTGAAATTGTCTTTGATGAATAAATATAATAATATAATAATGGCAGCTTCAAGCGGTTGACTATAACTGCTCGAGCAGTCCGTGTATGTTGATCAATGACTAACTGCTCGAACAGTCCAGTATGACCGGCCTTGGAGTTAGCAGTCCATTAGTTACTTGGTATTTCCTTTATTCCACGGTTTGGACGTCTACGTGGAAATCCAGTATACTTTAAATCATACGTCTATGGCACTTGGCAATACTGTAGCTTTCTATCAGCGAAAGAATTATTTAAATCGAATGAGTAGTTTTCGAGATTACCTCCTACATTAAAACGAAGTTCAAATCTTCCCCGTTCTATCTAAAATCAATCAATCATCTGTCTAAAAGTGCGTATACACTTGAGTATTTACTTGTAACAGAACAACGAACCGCTCTATGATACGCTCGCCGCTTTGTTACAACTACAGATTGATATAATAATAACGCAAGAGCCATTACTTCGCGTGCCTATTTTCGTGCCTAACTTACGATAACAAATCGTAAGTAAAAAAAGAAAGTAAACGTTTCCTTCCGTCGCGCGTCGGTAAGTAATTTTATGATTAATATTATGCGTAATTAATTTAAAAAGCAATTATCTTTAATCTCATACACAAAACGTTTTGGAAACACATTCATTGTGCGTACTGCTAAGGAGTGGAATTCCCTGCCTGAGTCCGTGTTTCCTGATTGCTACAACCCGGGAGTCTTTAAGTCAAGAGTGAATGGTTACTTCTAGGCAAGCGTGCTCCATCTTAGACCGCGTCATCGCTTCCCATCAGGTGAGATAGTGGTCAAACGTATGCCTATCAAATGATAAAAAAAAAAAAACTAATACCTTCAATAATACCTGGTAATAACGAAAAACAAAACATTCGTATAACAATGTGACGTCCAAAAAATGGCACGCTTGGTTTTCATACAGATCGTGATACTTGCGTTAACTAGGGTTTATCTATATCTGTGGTTACAACCTAATTGTACAAACCAACGAGCGTATTGGTGTAACATTTCATCGAGCCTTCGACGTAGACGAGACCTTACTTGATAGACATAGGCAAATTGTGTCTCAAAAAAAAAAGATCGAAGTGTATCTTTCCATCACTGTGATATATATCTTTATATCCTTATGTATCAGTAGCTCATGCAATGTACAACGAAATGTTACGGGTAAATGCACACTCGATGTGAGTTTACGCCGAACAGAGCATCGAGCATTCGTAAGAACGTTACATTACACAGAAATGCTCGAGTAAATGCTCAAGTGTATACTCACCTTAAGGAACCAGAAAGAACAATTAACACAGACTCCGAAGTGCGAACTACTGCAGCAGATATTAAGACATCTAGACCATTGTAGATAAAGTGCAAAAGGATGTCCTCATCATTCATAGCGTGTAATCTCGAGAAATACTGCTGTTAATGAGAATGTTTGCTTAGCTAGGAGAATGAAAAAGATATTAATTATTATCCTGAGATTATTTTCTATAGGAAGCTGTCATGTTAAGCGTTGTAATATTGTTTGTTATTGTTGTTGTTGTTGTTTCCCCAACTATGTTTGGGTCTGCGACTGCCTATCTGACCTCCACAACCCAGTTTCTGGGTAACATGTTAAGTGTTGGGTACTCAGCACATGTGCTACCACACTTGTAGTTACTCACTTCGTCAAAAAGAGTCACTCACTCTTAATATTTTGATGTGCTACCTACCTACTACAGTTGCACGCACCACAAAGTCAAATTACTTCAAGAGCTACTGAGTAGTCGTACTCAGTAGCTCGTAGCTCGCACACACGTTTTGTGAGTTTTGAGCATGAGTTGAGCTAATTTTATTCTTAAGTCTTCGATCTTTAGTACTTGTTCTGTCCAAATCTATAGTTTTTAAATAATATTTAGTAGGATAAATATTTTAAACCCACAAACAAACCTAAAAATATTCAAAAGTAATACTTTAAAAATCGCGCAATTTGATTACAAACTCCCTCGTCATCACTTGTGCGAGTTGAGGTATACGACGTTACCGAGTGAGTCCGAGTGTGCCTACGCACTCGTAGGCCGTGTGTTGCAGCGCACACATAAGCACGATGTCCTCACGTCTCCGCTACAGCTCATCTGTGTACTCGCACACTCGTAGACTCGCCTCATTCGTGCTAGCACAGTGTACTGCCTCACTTTGTAAAAAGAGTGCCTCGTACGATACTCGTTTTGAAAGAGTGAGCTAGCCAACACTAAACATGATACCCCTTGGTTATTGTAGCTTATTGTTGGTAAAATAATGACTAGCTCGATTATATTATCAGCCAGTTACAATTTTTTCTTGTTAATGTTTTTGTTTCCCCCCACTAGGAATTTCTCCTGTGTCGTGGGTGCGTTTACAAACATATAAACTAACATACACAAACAGCCAGACCCGGAACAGCTATCTGTTATAGGCCATACAAAAATTTGTTCCGGGCGGGAATCGACCTGCGACAGGCAGCGTGGCAGTCGATCGCTCAACCACTGCGCCAACCGTGTCAACAATTATAATTAATGACAATATTTAATGTTTGATATAAGGAATATTATACACTGATCCATTTTGTCGAGTTAAGCAAGCATAGCGTATGGATCAGCAAATTCTTTATTCGCGATTTTATGGTTAGTCGGTGTGGTATGTCGTGGTGGCTTTGTGTGGGTTCGATACCGGGCTCAATGTCACTTTTTCATTGAAGTACCCTCATGTTATGAAACAAAAGGCAGATAGACCGCGCGGAACACTGAGAGTGAAGCCAAAAAAGCAAATAAAATTTCAAAAGCGAATATCTACAACGCGCTTCGTGCTGTACTGGCACGAGTAAGTATAACACGAAACGCTGGACCGTTAAAAAAAAATACAATTAATACAAATTCAAAAGTGAGTACAATCACGAGATTGTAGCTATTCGTTTTTGAATTTGTATTTACTTTTTTGGCTTCACTCTCAGTGTTTCGTACGGTCTATTTGCCTTTTGTTTCATAATCTGAGGAAGTACCAATGTCACTTTTTCAATTCTTTATTGTATTTTCTAAGTTTACCTAGGACATCACAGGAATCGGTGAAAGAAAACATTGTGCATGAACCAACATGAAACAATTAATTTAAGTCTGAAGTCGCCAATCCACCTTGAACAAGCGTGGTGATTAATCAATCAATCAATCATTTTATTTCAGATAAAGATCCATAATAAACAAACATGTCGTAGGTAATAAAATCATAAAATTCTAAAATCAAAATTAAAAAGAGACATTACAGAATTCATAAATAACCAAATTATATAAAACACATAAAATCAAAAATTAAAAAAGTAAAACAAAACAAATTAATCATTAATATAAATAATTGGAATAGAATTAAAGTGATTTACATTTTTTTTAATTACATAGGATATAATAAGTACAGGCATGCAGCTGCAACCACCCCCGCAAAAATGGCGAATCCCACCGCTCGGACAACACAGTCAGGATCCCGTTCGGGCTGCCGCGACATCGGAGCAGGAGCGATGCACTCCTTTTTCTAATTATGCTGTGGAAATCATCGGTTCTCGCCTCAGCGAACATTGCTGACGCACTACAAAACCGCGGCCGTCCCAACAGAATCCTGAACGCCTTGTTATACTGGACCCGTAGCGCACTGTACGCCCGCTGAGTGAAGTTGGCCACAAGCTGCACGTGTAGAAGGTCTAGCAGTACGCCTTGAACAGGGTTACCTTCACCTTCGAAGAACAACGTGCAAACCTGCGAGCCAACATGTTGCACCGGACAGAACGCCCTACGTTCCCTCTCAATGTCCGCATTGTCAGACAAATCATCCGAGACCCAGTGACCCAGATACTTGAACTTATTTACTCTGTTCAAAGGTGACCCGCAAAGAGTGACAGGAGGTACAGATGAGTAGCTTTTGGCACCCGCTTTTCAATTTTTATTTTAATTTAAATATAAAATGAATGCTTCCTACCTTCTTTGTATGAGAAGAAGCTTTTGCTCAGCAGTGGGACAGTAATAGGTTGGTATTATTATGGTTAGTCTCATAGTCTCAGATTATTAAACAAAAGGCAGATAGACCGCGCGGAACACTGAGAGTGAAGCCAACGAAGCAAATACAAATTCAAAAAATAATGCCTACAAATTCGTGATTGTATTCGCTTTTGAATTTGTATTTGTTTTTTTAATTGGGCTGGACACATCTGCCGCATGTCAGACGATTATTGGGCCAAACGCACAACCCAATGGGTCCCTCTACATGGCAAGCGACATCGCGGCAGGCCCAGGCGTAGGTGGCGGGATGATCTGGGCTCCTTCGAGAAAGACTGGCCCCAAATAGCCCTTAATAGAGAGAGTTGGAAGGAGAGCGGAGAGGCCTTTGCCCTGCAGTGTGAAAATACAGGCTGTAATAATAATAATGGTGGTTTTGTTTAGCCTTGAACCCTCTAAGCGCGTTGCTGGAGGGTTCAGGTCTGGGCTATCGGCTGAGAAGAGGAGGTCAGGTAATATCTCACCTCCTTTACATGGATGATCTGAAACTCTTTGCCCCCAACAATTTGCGACTGATGGAGCTACTGAAAGTAACAGAAACGTTCAGTAGCGCCATCAGGATGGAATTTGGTGTGGACAAATGTGCAGTCATGAATGTGAAACGAGGGGAGATTGTGGAATCCGTGGGCACACAACTCTCGGATTCCATACACCTTAGATCCCTCTCTTCAACCGAAACCTACAAATACTTGGGTATGTCGGAAGCGTTAGGCATCAATGCTACCGACATGAAACAATCGTTGAAGGGGTGCTTCTTTGGCCGCCTGAAAAAAGTGTTGAATAATCTTTTATCAGGCGGAAACAAGGTGCGCGCCTTCAACGGATGGGTCATGCCGGTTTTGATGTGCTCTTTCGGCATACTCAAGTGGACTCAGACGGAACTTGACGCCCTGGATAGGAGGGTCCGTACATTGCTGACCGCAAATCGGATGCATCACCCACGGTCATCGGTAATGAGACTGTATATCCCACGGAAGTGCGGAGGCCGAGGCTTTCTTAATGCTAAGTCCCTGCAGGGAGTTCTTCTTTAAAGCCTACTTGGGGATGCATCGAGATATGGTCTCAGTGGACAAGGGCCTCACCCCGCTCTCCTTAGCGAACGAGAACTGGCGCAAACCTGTAGTACTAGATACTAATGACCGTAAGAAAGTATGGCAGAGTCAGAAGCTTCATGGGCGCTTCTACCGGGCTCTACATGGGCCTGATGTAGACTTCTTGGCGTCCATATCCTGGCTGCGATTCGGTGACCTCTTTGGGGAAACCGAAGGTTTTGTTTGTTGCGATTATGGACGAAGTTATGATGACGAACAACTACCGGAGGTATATTGTGAAGGACGGCACGGTTGACATTTGTCGGGCATGCCACCGACCGGGAGAATCAATCCGACACATTATCTCTGGGTGCTCTCGTCTGGCTAACGGAGACTACTTGCATAAACACAACCTTGTAGCTAGGATTACCCACCAGCAACTGGCTCTAAAATACAGGCTTGTGGAATCGGAAGTACCGTACTACAGGTATGTTCCCGACCCAGTTCTCGAAAATGGCAACATCACATTGTATTGGGATCGATCTATCATCACTGACAGGACTATTGTTGCCAATAAGCCTGACATAGTGGTGATAGATCGGTTAGAGCGTCGCGCAATGATTGTTGATATAGCGGTTCCGCATGACGAGAACCTCGTGAAAACCGAGAAAGATAAACAAATTTAGTATCTTGACTTGGCTCGCGAGGTTGTCGACATGTGGGATGTGAATACAGCAGTCATTGTGCCGATAGTCGTTACGGCCAATGGACTCATTTCCAAGAGCCTCGACCAACACCTAAGGAGGCTCTCGTTGGGCAGCTGGATCAAGGGCTTGATACAGAAAGCGGTACTCCTGGACACGGCGCGTATAGTCAGGAGATTCCTCTCTCAGGAGCCCAGACCACCGGTAGCTTGGACCCTATTCCCGATACCGGTGGGCTACTATTTTTTATATTTTTAAATGTTTTTATGTTTTTTTTTTACTAATATTTAAAAATATAATACAATATGTAAAATAAATAAATGAGAATAATAAAAATTTGTTTTTTGTAACGATGCTTCGCTTCGTGCTGTACTGACTCGTGTCAGTACAGCGCGAAGCGAATTGTAGGTATTTGCTTTTCAGTGTTCCGCGCGGTCGATCTGCCTTTTGTTTCATAATCTAAGCTCATAGTAAAAGTTGTTCCAAACGATGAGTACAATGAACAATTTCAAGGTTCATGGTAAAAAAAATTGTGTAACTTGTGTACTAGCTTGACCTACCTACAAAGTCGGTACTACCCACATAAGTCAGAACCATGATCATACTAATATCTAATTATAAGAGCAAAAGTTTGAACGCTAACGATCAAACTTGCTATGTCGTCATTAATTCTTAGAGTTTAGACAATCAAGGAATTGAACAAGTTACTGATAACGAGATGAAAGGAATTAGCTGGAACTTCACAATGTAGTTAACGATAGGTAATATAAATTATGAAATTAAAGTACCTACGGTTTTAAGAGCTTGCATAGTTCTATGAATCTCGTCATCAAACTATCTTCATAACTGGCATTAAATTCTGTTTTAGGCACCACAGGAAAGTCCGGTTGAGCTGCCAACATTCTTCTAGGTTGACCCTCAGGTCAACCAAAACAAAAGGCAGATAGACCGCGCGGAACACTGAGAGTGAAGCCAAAAAAGTAAATACAATTTCAAAAGCGAATATCTACAACGCGCTTCGTGCTGTACTGACACGAGTAAGTATAAAAGGAAACGCTGGACCGTTAAAAAAAAAAAAATTTTGTACTGATTTCGATACGGTAGTATCGAGTACAAAATCTTTATAGCTGTTCATAGAGGTAGGCACGTACCTTTAGACATAGGTATAGGAGTTGAAACATGGTTATTTTTGTGAGAATGTATACGTAGACAATCTCTAATGGGAAGACACACGGGTCTTTACAGGAATTTCATTCTCACCTATCTAGAGTAGGCTAGTTTAGGTCGCGTATTGAATCTTAAAAAA
Organism: Charanyca ferruginea; assembly: GCA_947361185.1. Taxonomy (NCBI): domain Eukaryota; kingdom Metazoa; phylum Arthropoda; class Insecta; order Lepidoptera; family Noctuidae; genus Charanyca; species Charanyca ferruginea. Next base: position 22,297,168 of record OX376059.1, on the reverse strand, counting down.
TGCAGAATTTACCTCTGAATGCTGTTGTTTTTTAGGGTTATGAATAGGGTTATGTACCTACAAATATGTACGGAACCCTCGCTGGGCGAGTCCGACTCGCACTGTTCCGGTTTTTTTTTATCAACACTGCAAATTATTTAGCTGAATCATCATAATATTCCTTATCCCATGTTACTTGGGATCGGCACAATACGTCTTCTTCTTCCATTTCGCCCTCTCAACTGTCTTAAATTCCTTCTCTTTCTTCGTTTTTTTGGATATGAATGTAGGTAAAATAATATAGGAGTTGAATGTTTCATGAAAGAAGATTTTCTTTTAATTATAATGCTAAATGACATTCGAGCTCGGTGATTGGTGCTTGTTATTGTAATCAACCAATCAGCAACGCGAGTGGTGACGGTAGATTTTTTCCAAACACGTTTATTGCTATCTCTTTTTTTTTAACTTCAGTGGGGACACATAGATGGGTCTAATACAGGAACATATTTTTCGCCTACATCACCATCATCATCTTACTGCCCTTATCTCATGTTCTTTGAGGTCGGCGCAACACGTTTTTTCCATTCTGTCTTGCCAATTGTTATTCTATCACTGACTATCTTTTCTTTCATATCATTCTTCACACAATACGTCCATCTTGTCTTTGGCCTTCCCCACCCTCTCCATCCACCCAAATTTATATTTTGTTTGTCATTTCTTTTTCGCCTAACCAGGGGTTATAATGGTGCCGTATGGTGTCGATTCCGTATGGTATCGGACGTAAAGAATAGCACCATCCCATATCTTCCCGTAGGTCTCGTAAGAGGCGACTAAGGGACTCACCAGAGAATGGGCAGCAGCGTTCTCTGTGCCTTTGTAACAAACATACTGCGATCGCCAACCCGCCTGCCAAGCGTGACGGTTATGTCAAAACCCCCTCTTTGGGGGAGGCCTTTGTCCAGCAGTGGACGTCTTTCGGCTGAAATGATGATGATGAGGGGTTATAATAGCTTGGATAGATACCTACTGAATGTAATCAATTGCTAAATTATATTCGAGCTTTGTTGATAGTTGGATTGACTTGGAATTGTTAGGTACAATTCACACGAGTTTCGTCGATAGATTTGCTCCATACAGGGGTCCATACAGAATGTGTTTTGCATACCAAGACACTGCAATGGCTTATATACTAATTCTAATCAGTCGCTATACACAATGAAGCTAGCTGATTTGTGGTAAACCTTTTTTAATAAACAATCCATAGCTATTACAGCTCACACGAGCTTTGACAGCAAAGCTCCAGCGACTTAATTATTCAAAAAACCCAGAGCTTAGCCTAAAAGTAGCAGATTTTTTTCCTACATTACAAAAACGTTTGAGCCTTAAATATTTGTATGTAAATAAAAACCGAGCTACGACCACACACGTCGCATTTTTATTCCCTAATGAATATTAAAATGAACATAACGTTATGAACCGGGTTTTGAACGACATTCAGGATCAAGGCCTCAACAAAGTAACTACATAACTCATATAAAAATAAACAAGAATTCGTAGTAAACCGACGGACTGGCGATATTTTTGTGTAGGTACACATGAACATAAAATTTAACGATTACACACATAAAAATGTAGCTAGTGAAACAAATATTTATGTTGGTGATACTAATAAAGGAAATTTTGTTGTGTTAGTGTTGTTGCTGGGAAGATTAGCTGAATCATGAATACGACCTTTCCCTTAATGCTGAGAGACTGGCTTATTTAATAGTTTATTCTTCATAAACTAGATTAGGAGATAAACACTGTTCGAAAATAGAAGGACTGTGACCGTTCACAGTCATTGACACTCAGTCCTATTGGCAACATCAACAAAGACCATGTTATGGGCATAGCAACATTTACTCAACGACTGTCGTTCGAAAAATGTTGAAAGCCAAACCTTCACTGCTTATGAACCTGGAGTATCATCGACACTGGAGAGGTCAAAATAAGTATGGCAAGCTCGCCCTGCCTCTTCTGTATCTGAAATTAAACGAGCTGCATCTAATTCGTGCCCTTCTTGACAAATCTTTACATTGTACCTATAAAACAAACTCGTTCCCGCTGTTTGTACGCTTAATTAAATCTTTTAAACTACGTCACGGATTTTAATGCGTTTTTTGCGGTTTTTAAAACGTATGCTTAACCTTACCTTATAACATTATATCTTATATCCTTATAACTTTAAACGAGCAATTCTTGTGTATACATAATCTTAATCTCGGAAACGGCTCCAACGATTTCCATGAAATTTAGTATGCATGGGATTTTGGGGGCGATAAATCGATCTAGCTAGGTTTCATTAAAAAAAAACACAAAAAAAAATTTGCGAGCTAAGCTCAGTCGCCGCAGGTAGATACTAGTTCGTAAAGTACGCTAGTAAAGTATTAATTGTGAAAAGTTGAGTTCATTATTGCAATAGCCTGCTCTACCCTGCCACGACCAACTTCAAAATACAGCCCGACTGTTCAAAAATAGAAAAATACGGTCACAGTCACTGACAGTCACGCCGTGGGACCGTCAGGCACATTTTGTATAAAAAACTAACACTTATCTTGTGATTTCGTCCGTATGAACATTTTTACGCATCCCTAATTTTTTGATTACAAAATAATAGAATATCGCATTTAGAAATTCGCACAAATTTTTAGATAGGAACCAGTCGCTCCGGAGATTTACGCCTTCAAACAAAGAAGCACACAAACAAACTCTTCAGCTTTGTGTATTACTAGCACTTTACGCGCAACTTCGATAATGCAATATTGCTTAAAGCACTCACGGATAACGTATCTATAGGTGAAAGAATTTTTGAAATCGGACGAGTAGTTTCGTGTATTACAGAGGTAAAATTAGTATGGGTTAGTTTAGAGTATAGATAAAAGGCTTTTGCCTTTGCTTTGATGCCTTTTCGAGGGTTCAGTTTAAATAAAGTGTAATTTCAAAACTTGTTTTAATTTGTAGACACCCAACGTCCCAAGTCAAGTAAATACACCAATTAATATGAAAAGCTTAAAGAAAATATTAAAAGAATTAATTAAATTAGTAACACCATCGTCAATTAACGTCTGTTAAAATTAATGAGGCTCTAATGATATCAATGGACGCACAGAAACTCCTTCAAGCGCTCAAGCACTGCGATTTAAGTTAATGTAAATTGAAAAATATTTTTTACAGCGCAGATGTCGCTTAAAGTTGAAAATGAATTTTTAAATAAATGGATTCTGAGTAATTTCAGAGGAAAAGGCTAGGTCCGCAAAGCGAGTTAAGTCATTTCTCGTTCATCTCTGCTCATTTTACTTGTGAAAACTGCAGTGGAATGTCCTAACGGTGTTCCCGGATGTTTAAGCGTATTTCATTTCTCGTTTAGCTAGCAGTATAACCTTGTCTCTTCGCAATATATCCGTTAAAGTACCTCATAACGAAGAGGGAGTAAATTTTCTATTTAAGTATACTTTTGCATAGTCGCGTTGCTTGCTTATTGCAAGATTTATTAAAGTGGGAGGTATTAAAGTAATTAGAACTACGTTTGAATTATATTGCAGTTTTCATTTTAATTTATGCCGTACGCTAGTATGTAAGTGTAAGAATCAGAACATTTTAGATCTGATCTTTACCTCTAAAACATAATTTGACATTGTTCTACCCTCAACATGGCCAATATCCTAGAGTATCTACTTAAGTACTCGTATTGATCGTGATACTGAGACCAGGTGCTCCAATACTGCTTAGAAGCCACAAGTACCCGTAATACACCTATAATATAACCATGTTAATGCATTTACACATCCGGAAGGTTAAGCTACACTACAACTCTATATGGATGACGCAAACTTTCATGATTCTAGACATAGTGCAGCACTTACACGGATAAAACGTTTAGGACAACTATTTTTAACAAGTGCTTATTTACTTTCACCTGTGCAGGTATGTGCTATAATATCGTATTAGGCCTAGCCTTTAAGGGTATTTGTAGGTTAAAAGAAAATTAATAAAGTGCCGGTATACCCACCAATCAGCTGGTTTAACTGTACAAAAAGAAAATTCTCTTGACGTCGGTACATAATCCCTAAGTTCCCTTTTATAACATTCTCAGCACAAAATTGGTAGGCAATTATTCGCCGGAAACAAACATGTCTGCCAACGAAATTACGGGCGTAATCGGCGGCTGTTATTGGTTAACGGCCATACTCACAGACACTCACATGAAATATAATTAAGAGCGTTATAAATAATTTTGCAGATGAAAATAAAATTGACAGGATATTTTATTTGTGGAAACATACGTATTACATTATGTTATGCAGGTGGAAAATTTAGTATAAGAGGCTATATTTAACATGTTGAACATAGAACATGGCGGACACCGTGTGTCCGACGCTAGTGGAGGTTTTGCCTTCAACATTTTTGACCCGGCCTTAGGCGATTATCACATTGCCACGCATCACGCTGCATGTTGCGTGTCAACCTACGCGCGTACTTGCGGGAGTGCAGATCTGCATCATCGTGCGGTTTTTTACACACTCACGCGCGTAGTTGCGTTTTGTGGATTCACGGCGGCTTTGACTCAATAGGGTATTTTACTCTATACGAGAAAAAAACTATAAATATGTTATTGAGACAGTTTAGGCATAAAGAAGTCGGAAAATTTAGGTTTTAGTTCATAAAATAACAAAACCAATTTTTAAATTCAATTCAAAGTTTTCAGTATTTTTAATCTGTTATAAAACACCGTGAAATAGTAGCGGCCATATTATTACGCCTACGGCTGTGTAAACAAAAAATTGTCAACTGTCAGTCAACCGATTGGCGTAATGTAGGCTTTGTACTTTTATTATTTTCGTAACCAACGTAATTTTTTCATTAGTACACCTATTACAAAATTATGCTTTTAATTATTTTTAATTGATATACAATTATCATATTTAATATGAGCTCATTTGATACAAAACGAACTGACGTCATTTACGCTGAGCAATATGGCGTCCAGTAAGAGGCGTTTTTGTCAAACTACGCGCGAAATTTGAAAATTTAAAATTTAGATTCATTTTTATGGCACTTATAGATTGAATAAAAATTTTGTGTTTTTTTTTGGTGGCATATTAGCACTACAGCATTTCATTGAGACAGTTTTCAAAAATGGGTGTAATACCCTATTCATCCAAAGCCTTCCGTGACCACGCACGGCACTGCGAGACTCGAGCTGCCATACCTTGCGTCTCGCCCCGCAACCACGCGCGTGTGCGCATGTTTCTCCGCTTGTAGGCACGTGATCTGCATGAACGAGCGTGGATGCATTTTCTGTGTGTAGGACTGTGCGTGTTTTCTATACAAACGGAGATACTTACAAGCAACGTTAGAACACGCATTCACGCGCTACGCTGCGTGGTGCGTGGCAGTGTGTAATCGCCTTAAACAAAGATTAAATCCAAGTTGGTGGTTCCATAACTGGAATTAAAATCTAAGAGTGTATCAGATAAGCTCGTGGCTTAGTAAAAGTCGTACGAATCGACCGGTCATGATGGTCAAGCTGCGCTGCGGTCGGTCCAGGCATGGGAGACCATCCATTTCAGACCCCTCCGTGAATTGGAAAGTACGTAAATAAAGCCGATGGTCCCGATCGTCATTCGTAGATCTTAGACAGTCGTTATAAGTAGTTAGAAGCTAGAAAAATCTGACAACCAGTCTCACCAAAGGATATCGTGTTAACCAGCAACTGGATTTTGGAGTTCAGATAGACAGTCGCTGTATGTAAAACACTGGTATTCAGCTGCATCTGATTGGAATGGAAACCGACCCCAATATAGTTGGGAAAAGGCTAGGCAGAGAGATGATGATGAGTGTGGCGGTAATTGCTCAAAGTCTGGATACCAACTTTAAGTTAAAGTGCCCATCACTTCTGACATGGTAACCTATTAAACCAACCTTCCGTCAAAGCCTTAAGAATTCTGACTCCACAGGAAATGTAATAAGATATCGAAAATCAAGATAAACGACCACATTCTGATTGACATTCTAATTTAAATAGACTTTTTTTTTGGTACGTTTCACTTGAATAAAGTGGATTTAAGACCTTTTTTATAGAAAAGTATCTACTGACGTCGTCGGCAAAGGAAAACGTCATTAGGAAACCTGGTCTTGTATATTAGTAGCTTTTGCCCGCGACTTTGTCCGCGTGAATGTCGATTATCGTGGATATAGACAAAGTTGCAGATTAAAAAGCAGCTTATGTCCTTACCCAGGGTTCAAGCTGTCTTCATACCAAATTTCATCAAAATCGGTTCAGTCGTTTCAACGTGAAAGCGTAACAGACAGAGTTACTTTCGCATTTATAATATTAGTACGAATCTAAGCTAATTATTATAAAGTAAAATGATTTGATTGTTTGTACGTTTGCTTGTAATGGATAAACTCCAAAAGTAGCTGAAACGATTTTGAAAAAAAAATCGCCAATAGTGAGCTACAGTGTGCGTGAGTATATTTTATTACTCGTATCAAACAATTTAGTAACGATAAGAAAATTCACGTAGACGATATGCTATAATTAATACAACGCGCTTCGTGCTGTACTGACACGAGTCAGAATAGTACGAAATGCCACATCGTTAAAAAAAACGAATAAAAATTCAAATTCAAAAGCGTATACAATCACGAGATTGTAGGTATTCGCTTTTGAATTTGTATTTGCTTTGGGAGCTTCGCTTCCAGTGTTCCACGCGGTCTATCTACCTTTTGTTTCATAATCTAAGGTCGAATTGATTACTCGTAAGATATTGTTTATTACACGACTGCCTGAAAAAAAGGAGTGTTTTTAGGGTTCATGTATGTTTGTGAGTTTCTTTATTCCACCATAACTTCTAAACGGCTTAACCGATGTCAATGTATATGGTATCGTTAGAAGCGTTGTGTTAACAGTCATTGCAGTCGGGGGACGGTTCCTTAGAGCAGTTCTTTACAGGTCCCTCGACTTCGCTGAAAAATATTGGTTTTCAGTTTTCCACTTTTGGGCACAATGGCGGTTTAATTGCACAATCAATATTAAAATCTATTTAGTACTCTTACCTTGTGCCAATTCAACACTTACATTTAATTAGCTTGTTTTTAATTTTTCAGTATTTTTTTAAAAGGCATGCGAGTTTTTGTTATTTTTTTTAATTATTTATTTCATAATCAGTTAGAACATTACATGTTAACCAAAGACAGAATGAATCTAAACACAAATCCTTACTCCACACACCGCAATTTAACTCAAGTAATAACAATGGTATATTTGGGTCTTATAATGTCTTTTGACAATATAAACTATGGAAATAATGGCTGAAACATGTTCTTGGACTACAAAGTGTTAGTTTTGAAGTACTTCTAGGTATTTGTTAATAAATAAATAAATAAATAATATGTGGGGACATTTTCACACACGGCCATCTGACCCCAAACTAGGGAGACCCTGTACTATGGGTGTCAGACAGCTGATATACATACACAAATACATTTTTTTTTTGTAAATACATACATATATAGATAAACAACACCCAGACACAAATGCTCATCACACAAATGTTTACCCTGGGCGGGAATCGAACCCGCAACACGCTGCGCAGCAGTCGATCGCTCAGCTACTGCGCCAACCGTGTCGTCTTAATGTCTTCATTTTCCTATATTTATTGTTTGGTGTTTTGATGTTGTGTGTTTGCTCCTCTACACACAAGTGTGGAGGAGCTTGTGGCTAAAGCTGTTCGGTCAAGGTTAAGCTACGCTTGCCGTGGTCGGTCTGTGGATGGGTGACTATCCATATTTTCATAACGGCTTTACGTGCTTTCCGAGGCATGAAGGGCATGCCTCGGAAACCACGTAAAGCCGTTGGTCCCGGCTGTCATTCGTAGGTCTTTGCTTCTTTTAGAAGCCAGACAGTCTGACAACCAGTCTTACCAAGGAGTATCGTGTTACCCAATAACTAGCTTTCGGAAGTCAGATAGACAGTCGCTCTATGTAAAACACTGCTATTTAGCTGCACCCGGTTATACTGAAAGCTGACTCCAACATACTATACCCTGTTCACAATAAGATTAGTCATAAACACAAACCTTTTTTACAGTCCCTTCAACCGATTTTGACTTCTATTCCGTAGGCTTAAGGATGACACTAGAAGCAAAAGAAGTGGTTACAATACAACTGTTTACTGCAGTTGCCTTTTGTCATGCTACCAACGCAATAGAAGTCAAAATCGGTTGAACGGACTGTAAAAAAGGTTTTAATAAATGTCTAATCTTATTGTGAAGAGGGTATAGTTGGGGAAAGGCTCGGCAGATGATGATTGTATAGCCCCGATTTCCAGGTCGGAACAAGGTGATAATTATTGTTTTTCTGTTAGGAATTTCTAAATAGCAGCCTTAGATTATGAAACAAAGAACACTGAGAGTGAAGCCAAAAAAGCAGACACAAATTCAAAAGCGAATACCTGCAAGCTCCTGATTGTATTCGCTTTCGAATTTTTTGTATTAATATTAGTTTATTTATTTATTTATTTATTTACACTTCATGCACAAAGGTACAAAGGCGGACGGTGGCGGCGGTTTTAACGATGCTTCGATTCGTGCTGTATTGACCCGTGTCAGTAGTGCGATGTGAATTGTAGGTATTCGCTTTTGAATTTGTATTTGCTTTTTTGGCTTCACTCTCAGTATTCCGCGCAGTCTATCTACCTTTTGTGTCATAATCTGAGGTAGCAGCTCGGAGTTGGAAGTTTTCGTTGTGTGTTGTGACCGCGTTGATTGCCTGTGTCTGATATTTCCCTGATCGTATCGGATTACCGTCCCATCGGACTATGAGGTCAGGGAAGAGTGTATGTGCATTCCGCACATGTGCTTGCATACACACTTGTAGTATAATATCTTCTGCGAAATTGGGTAGTCCTCATTAAGATTGGCCGTTGCGGCGGCGGCAGTCAAGAGCTCAATCGCCTAGCTGTGTGTCCTACCCTGTACCCTGGCATACCTGTTTCTCACAGAATATCAGACATACGCGTTTAACTTTACTCCATTCGTCCGCAAACACATCACATTCATGGTTGGCCGTCAACCACTGTTGTGCTGTGTGTCCACTGTTCCATGTTGATAAGTAGCGAATAATTGTTTAAGATACAATTGTCTGCATTGTATAGTGTTATTAAATTGAGTGTATCTATGTTAATTAATGTAAGTGGTATTGTACCGTGTTAATTAACTATAAATAAAAAGAATATTATTTATTGTTCAACCACAACACTTATGTTAATTCAAGCAGTTACAGAACCTCAGTTCGGAACCGAACCGAACCGTAGTAAACGTTAGTACCTACATCTACACGCGAGCATTCATTACCGAGGAACACGAAGTTTCGAAAACGCGATTTTTGTTTTGTTTTGTTTTTAAAACACAATAGTAATTTCTCCCGAGTCCTGGGTGCGTTTACAAACAATATATATAGGTACCCATATACACAAACAGTCAGACCCAGAACAACTATTTGTAGGCCATACAAATATTTGTTCCGTGCGGGAATCGAACCAGCGATACACAGCGCAGCAGTCAATCGCTCCACAACTGCGCCAACCGTGTCGTCATTAAATCTTTTTAATGTTTTAATATTGTTAATAGGTGACTGCAGTTGGTTGTAACTGTAAGTGTAGATAGTAGGTAATGCAAATAATATTCTATAGCAAACTTCATACTTGCTTGCCTACTTTGTAAACCTGGTTCAACGTGTCCACCGCTCAAATGTTCGTTATGGAAAACTTACTTTGCAACTATACTCGCGGTTTGCACACACCTTTAAATATTTTCAACCGACTTCAAAAAAGGAGGAGGTTATCAATTCGTCCGTATTTTTTCCAGTTCTGACAATGGCATCCATGAGAAAACTGTATAAGTCTTAAATTTGCATTAAGTATGTGCGCGATTTGTTACGCGATTTCTCCGGCAAACGTAAACCGATTTTGAAAATTCTTTTTTTTATGGATAGGGGGTATGCTTCAGGGGTGGTCCCATATAAATTTTATGGAAATTGATTCAGAACTTTTTGAAAAGTCAACAGATACCCAAAAAGTTTACATAGACGACGTTTTAGTTTCATCAATCTTTGTAGTAGTTAACTTTCAATCTCTTCGTAACAGATTTGGATGAGAAGGAGGTACTAAAAAGCGGAAAATAAAAAGCTTTTTACAAAAAAGACAACCGCCTTCAAAAAGTGAAAAATAACTTTAGCACAGAACACACATTGACTTTAGTTTCGGAAGTCGGTGGCAATACAAAACAACAAACAGAACAAAGCCACTGAATTTCGAAACTAAAGTCAATGTGTGTTCTGTGCTAATGTTATTTTTCACTTTTTGAAGGCGGTTGTCTTTTTTGTAAAAAGCTTTTTTGATGTATTATTTTATATCCATGACGATTGAAGTGGTTTGATAGTGAAACTGATTTTATTATCTAGGCACGAAAGTGCAGAGTGAATAATAATGAATTTGATAAAATAACTGAAAAAAGATAAAAAGAATGGTTGGCATTGATTATGCGAGACCAATAAAGAATCTTATCTCAGTGAAAGATAATAAAAATATTTTTGGTTCATAAAAAGTTAATAACAACGACACGTTATGAGTTTTAGAGATTTAAAGGATTATTTTGAGGACAGATAAAAAACAACCAAGTGCGAATAGGATTTGTTCATGAACGGTTCCGTATTAAGATCGAGAAAAGAACATCGCAAAAAATCACGTGTTGTTGTCATGGCAGTGTCCAATAGAAACTATAATAATATTTTGTGTGGAGCGTGTGGAGATTGTATAATTTCCAGAATACATTTAGTTCGGAAAATATATTCATATAATATAATATATTCATTCCAAGCGAAACAAGAAAGAGAAGTTACAAGACGCACCAAAAACGCCTGAAGCCTGGTTTATGAAAGCTCTCATGAATAGAGAACTGCCAATTTGACAAAAACGCATATCAATGGACATGTGCATCCTAACATACGGTGCTCAAACGTGATCTTTGACTGTCCAGCAGATGTTCAAGGTTGAGATTTGCCAGCGAGCCATGGAGTGAAACATCCTGGGAGTCAGATTAACAGACCGCGTTAGGTACATGGTGCTATGCTCTAAGATACAAAATGCCAATGTCACCCAAAAGCAGCCAAGCTGAAGTGGGACTGGACCGGCCACGTCTACCGCATGTTGAACGAATCATGGAAGATGGTGGGATGAGCTTGACGCTTATAATCTCCATCCACCACCACCCAACTTCGTTCAACCCAAGGAACAGCTGCCACTCGGAAGTGATATGCAGTGGCCTATATGCAAAGCGCTCAATAGACTGCGCACCCAGGTAGGCTGCTGCAAACACAACCTATCAAAATGGGGGATAATCGATCCCACCGACACCCAGTGTGAGTGCGGTGATCCTGACCAGACAATGGCCCACTTACTACAGTGCCCAAAGTGCCCCTACACCTGCACCTTAGAGGACATTAAAAACGCCACTTATGCTGCAATAAATGTGGCTACCTACGGGACCCAAGTAAAGAAGAAGAATTATAGTGAGCCTTTGCCCAGAAGTGGGACGAAACAGGCTTAAAAAATACATTATTTTTATTGTTATGCCTTAGTAATACACTTTGTGCAAAGTTTACATGTGTCTACCTACCTAAAGATACTGTCCTGTGACAGACTAAATGACGGATGGACAAACAAACAAACAGCGGAGTACTAGTTATAGGGTCCCGTTTGGCACCCATTGAATACGGAACCCTTAAAAGAAAAATCAATTATTGTTATAGATTGATTTTCCATTGACCTTTGCATTCAATTAGCACAATGTGAATACCTTTTCTATCCACACAAAAAATCTGAGTAGGTGGGAGTCAAATCTTTGATCGAAAGTAAACTTCAAATCGTTTGAAATAAAACCCAAAGTTCAAGAAAACATTAAACAAGTACCTACAACTGTTTGAACATTTAATGAAGAAAAGTTAAAAACAAACCCTTATATTATTTCTTGTTTATTTTGACCCGATAATGAAATGTAATTACTTTTAGTGTTTGATTTCAACGGTTGAATTGTTTAAATGTAAAGGATATTGTTGCTGTAAGATAAGGTAGGATTACACCACCAATCAATTGACAAAATTATTTTTTCTGTCAGAACGCGATTCGTCGGTAGATTTTGTATGGCAATTTATACTCATGACGTCATATTAAGTTAGTCATTTTTGCCAACTCAATTGACCATAATGACTATATTTTATTGATTTCAAAGTAACTTTCAATTCGCAAGTCGGTGGCAATACAAAACCAAAGCCGCCGACTTGCGAATTGAAAGTTATTTTTTACTTTTTGAAGGCGGTTGTCTTTTTTGTTAAAAAGTTTGTTTTGTCGCTTTTTAATGCCTACTTCTTATCATACAAATCAATTACGAAACGGTGACACCAAAAACAATCAGTCATCCCTTAATTTTCTACCCTTAGGGGTGGAATATTTTCTTGAAATTTATATGGGACCAAATTTGAGGTATACACTATCAATAAAAAAAAAATAAGTTTAAAAACTAAAACCCGTCTACAACAAAAAGTGATCTAAAAAGTACGAAACAAGAAAATATTTCACACAGAAATCAAGACAGGTACAAAATGGTCAAGGTAAGCCGTGGTTGCATGCCTGTATCCCATATGAGTGCGATGAACATGAATTATAATGGCTTACCTTGACCATTTTGTACCTATGTCTTGATTTCTGTGTGAAATATTTTCTTGTTTAGTACTTTTTAGATCACTTTTTGTTGTAGTCGGGTTTTAGTTTTTAAACTTATTTTTTTTTATTTAAACCGTTTTGGAGTCACAGCTAAGTAAATATTATATATTAAAAAAGGTACTAGTGAACCCATTTCTAATGATACTATACACGGTATGCGTATCTTAATTTATTTGGTAATCTTTCCTTTTTTTAAATAATTTGTGACCAGTCACAACGAAATATTATATATTTGAATGGTACTAGTGAACGCCTTTCCAATGATACCAAACACGGTATGCTTCTCTTCATTTTTTTTTTTAATCTTGGTTGTTTTGTCCGCCAGAGGGCGCCTCATTAGATTCGGTGACACGTCATATAGCCTATAACCAGCGGACGATCAAGACGCTTCTAACGATACCTCATTTGTTCAGATCTGATAAGAGGTTTAGGAGCTATGAGCGAACAGATGAACATACATACATACATACATACATACATACATACATACATACATAGCCTGTCAAAATCATAACCCTCCTTTGGCTTTGCCGTAGTCGGGTAAAAAAAGAAACATCGAAACATAAAAAGTACCTACATAAAAAATTAAAAAATATGTTCATAAAATGAAAACTACTGGGCCAAACTATGTTACATTTTTATGGAACCAAATGGCAACTATTCCGCATCAATGACATCATCCGTCGTGCTATTGCCTCCGCCGGCGTCCCAGCTGTGTCAGAACCTAATGGCTTGGCACGTGACGATGGTAAGAGACCAGATGGAATGACCATAATGCCGTGGAAGTTGGGTAGACCTTTGGTGTGGGATGAAACTTGTGTCGACACCCTTGCGCCATCCCACCTTCGCACGTCGTGTTGTGCTGGGGCGGCTGCTGCAGGTGCCGAAAACCTCAAACGGCGTAAATATAACAACCTTCTTGGAAGTTATATGTTTGAGCCGTTTGGGGTTGAAACACTAGGGCCATGGGGTCCGAGTGCTCACCTTGTTTTTAAAAACATTTCTAAGCGGCTGGTCGACTCTTCACGTGACCAGAGGGCTGGCCTTTTCTTGGGCCAAGAAATTAGCATTGCCATTCAACGTGGTAATGCTGCTAGCCTTCTGGGCACTTGTCCCATTGTGAGCGATGCGGACGAGTTTTTGGATGCCCTGTGAGCCGTCCATTGTACATAATATATATATATATTTTTTAAATTTACTTTTAAGCTTTGTACATATTTAATTCTATTATTATGTTGATCAATTATATGATTTTATTCCGCATCAAACTAATGAAGAATCACGTAAATCGTATCATAAATCTTAGCGTAATCGGTGTACATACAACCTCCTCCTTTTCGAAGTCGGTTAAAAATTGAATTCTACAATTGCAGGAGGAGGTCGTGGCTAAGTAAAAACCGCACAGATCGATCGGTATAAGGTTAAGCTACGGTTGCCGGGGTCGGTCTGTGGATGGTTGACCATCCATTTCATACCGAGTTCCCTCCGTGCCTCAGATAGCACGTAAAAGCTGTTTTCCCGGCTGTCATTCGTAAATCTTTGGCAGTCGTCAAGGGTAGTCAGAAGCTAGAGAGCCTGACAACCAGTCTTACCAGGGGGTATCGTGGTATCCAGTAACTGGGTTGTGTGTCCGGTAGGCAGTCGCTCCATATAACGTACTGGTGTTTAGCTGCATCCGATTAGACTGGAAGCCGACCCCCAACATAGTTGGGGAAAGGCTCGGCAGATTGGTTGTTGGTGTCATCAATCCAATTCTACTGATAATGGCGTATAAGAACAAGTGTTGCTATCTTTTGTTTTTAGGGAGAGTGGGATAAAAACGGGAGATTTGGGTCGTGAATGAAACAATTTTCTTTTATCACGCTGTTTTCTTTAAAATTGCGGCAGTATGTTTTCCTTGTGGAACTTGGATAAATGGATGCAGCGATAAGATGAGTTTTTGCAAGGAATTGAGTCGTCAAAAACGTTATGATTTGTTTATATGATTTTGTTTATAATGTTAATGATTGGAGTTAGTCTTTTATGCCATAACTCTTGTCAAAATTTCTCCGATCTTTCTAAGTACCTAACTGTAATGAAAAAGCATAACAGACAGAGTTACTTTCGTATTTATAATATTAGTATGGATAAAGTATGGATTTGGATTATATCTAACCTCATTTTGACAGAAAAAAGCCAAATTTAATCATACAAAGAAACCTTTACTATTTAAATTATGATTACCCTATTCTTTATTAAGGTTTACCCCTTTGTTTATTATGATTACCCTTTATAAGCTAAACGATAAATAGAGTAAATCCTTACAAAGTTGCTGGCGCAATTTTGCCATATATTCTTACGACTACAAAGAAGGAAGTAAAACAAAAAAATACGAAAAACAACATTACTTTTTAGGGTTATTTCAGCAGGAAACTCTCGCCTTATTGAATTTAATGCATATTAAGGCTACATAATTTTTCGTGATAAGGAGATAAGTGTGAAGATATAATAAACATAGAAGGACTATGTGTGAGATAATTATATAGTTGGAGCCATTTAAAAAAATTTAAATGTTTAAGAGAATCTATAGGCACTCATGGCAAATTTCATAACTTTAAACTTTCAAAAAATATTTGATGCCCGAGTTTTCGTAGCGATCACAGTAGGCTTGAGGGATCCCAACTTCGATTAACTAAAACACAGGTTGAGTTTCTTTCTCCACGGGAGCCCAACACAAAATAGTATGTGCTCAAATAAAAATGCCCAATCACCCCTTCTTTGAATAAACACCGCTCTGAAATGAGTGTTTGGACAAAACTTTTCGGCCATGTTGCATTAGCATACAACCTTTGCAGAACTAACCTAACAGAAGAAATTCTACCTGCATTTTAATGAACTTGTGATGGAAGCAGTGGCGTGCTTTCCATAAAAGCCAAAAAGCCTGGCTTGCATCAATAACGCGAGAAAATTAAAAAAGCACAAAAATATAATACTAAATAGTTTTTGAATATTTATCGTGTTTTTATTCTTAAATCAGTCGGGCTTGCCCTAACTTTGACCCCTAGGCACGCCACTGGATGGAAGTCTTTATTGTACTTGGTTAGGTTACGCGTCTTACCCATTACCGCCATTCTGCAATAGATGATTTTTACTAAAATGATTTGCGAAGTAAAAACTTATCTTACCGTCGTTGGTCTACACCGCAGTAAATTACGAGTTCTGTAATTTCTTTATGACTTCTTCACGATTCAAAAAAAATACAAAGTCATGTGAATGAAGCTTTTTTATGTCGCATGACTTCAGACGCACGCTAATGCGGTCACGATCACGACCATGACCGCTGACCGCATTCGGGCAGCCATAGTGTAGAAACATAGATCCTACTGCAATGTCCGTTTCCATATTGGAATCTTATATTTATGCCGCAAGTGGCAAGTCGGGTTGCCACTAGATGTGGTCGTTGAAGCAATAAACTGTTTTAAATGACTTTTGGCTATCTGGTGACCTCAGCGAAACACGGTAGCGAGTGTCTTTTTCTTTTATTCCTTTTAATTATATAAATCACATTATTTATGTTTTTTGTTATTCCGTGTTGTCCGCCTCAGATCAAGTAAAAAAGGAAGTTGTCCGCAACTCTGCATTAACTTATGATAAAACTCTTTTTCGCTTTGAAAACTAAGACGACCCACTGACCAGATTCCCTGTCTTGATTCACACCTCACATAAAAGATTAGGGTACATCATTTTATGATTATCCATGAACTTAAACTACTACTTTACAATACACTAACACTTTTCATCAATGTTGTCAATTTGAGGCGGCGTCGGCGTCCCTTTGTTTGTCACTGTCACAACGCTAGCGGCATAGACAAGACAAGTGTTAGTTCATAAGCTATTAAATAAAAACATACACTCTAAACTAACATTTACAATAAAAAGGGAAACACAAAAACGTAGTACTAGACGAAAAAACAACATTTGCTTAAGACCGCCACGAACTAATTACGGAAGGAAAAATATACTATATGAAGGAGCAGAGTTGTATAATAAATTACCCAATGATATTAAAGAGATACAGTCCTTTACTTTATACAAAAAAACCATACAGTACCACATCTTAAAAGATTTTTCTAGGTTTTAAATATAACCCACCGGACCAATTAAGTAATTTACATCTGTAACAATTGTCATTAAGTCATTATCTACTACTTTACTAAGTATAAAAATAACTAGGATACCTACTCTGCATTTCCAAAACATCACAGTAAATATAAATGTAATTGCTATTGACTTGCCTTTAAGAATCAATATGTAATAGTTCACTGACTTTTTCCTCTTACCCACAACATTGTAAAAAATTGTGTGTCTACAGTACTAACAGTACTAACTTACTTATTTACGAGTACCGACCTTCTTTGTAAGTAATTCTTATATTGAGTTTTAAGATTACCTTGTATTTCTCATAATAAGTGATTTGTAATCTTTTTGAGAAATAAATGTCTGAAACCGTAAACATTGTGGTAACGCTGGCGTTGGCAGATAGTTGCAAAATTAAACAATGCAAAATTATCATTATCACTTTTATTTATTTATTGCGTACTTTTATTTATTTATTGTATTTAATAACTTTATACATATAATTGATAGATAAGTCGGGTTTACATATTCTTTACAGAAGGTTATCCTGCTTATTTTTGTTAGATATTTATTATTATAATTTTGTTTTTTTATTTATTTACCTTTTAGTCGTGACTGTGGCCGCCCGTGGCATCTCTGCTAGGCCCTGTCAGAATACCAGCGCTGCGACATTTCATGTCGTAGCATTGTGCTGAGACAGGAGCCTTTTTGGTCTCGTACAGGTTATATAAATCTTTTTTTTATGTGGTATCATTTGTTTATGTTTCGGTTTACCTGTACGAGGTTTCAAATAAACAATTTTTCTTTCTTTCTTTTTTTCTTTCTCTTTCTTTCTTTTCATTCATCAGCGATTTAACTGTTAAAATATCAATGAATAAAGAATTAAAAAGGATATTAGCTGTTCATTTAAGTCAACTCACTCGACGCATTACTTCAAAAGTCATTTTATTATTCATTTCCAAAAAAACCTGTTGAAACTGAATAATACAATTAATTAACAATCTATACTAATATTATAAAGCTGAAGAGTTTGTTTGTTTGGTTGAAAGCGCTAATCTCAGGATCTACTGGTTCGAATTGAAAAAATCTTTTTTTGTTGGATAGTCCATTTATCGAGGAAGGCTATAGGTCCATGCGAAGCTGGGTCGGGTCGCTAGTATAATATAATTTAAAAATAGCCGTTCAACATATGAACTGAATAATTTAGTATTAATAATCAATATCCGTATTATTTCAATATTATTTTATTCATTTTTTAGAAACGTATACTAGGCGGAATTAATACTTTCGAACGATACTGATCATCGAAGGGAAGGGAATGCAATACAATTTTTTTTAAATATTTTTAAATCAAGAATCTTTTGGTAATTATTTGCAAAAAAAAAATACAATGGTCGAAAATATAAATTGACGCTAATCGCTAACGATAGAACATTAAAACCTGTAAATAATTTAAAAGCTTTTAAACCTGTTGACCATTGATGATTAACATTTAAATTACATCAACCAAAATACCGTCAATGACCCATACCTACCTAGTTGTCACATCAGTGCGCCATCACTCTGAACACTCATCTTCTAAACATGTCAACTAAACCAGTCCGAAAGTGTGAAAATATGTACAATAAAAATGCGACCCAGAAATCGACATCATGTATTCAAATATTATTCATATTACCAAAAAGGTTTTTCAACCATCATACATATTCCTTAAAGCTTATGTTACTTGAATCTTTCGGTCAAGGTTAAGTAGCTCTTTTGTGTTATCAACTTTCATGAAAGTATATTGGACTGAACTAGAACTATTCTGCAATGTCAGACTATGATTAGGATTTGAAAATTTTGGACTCCTTTTCTTAAGAAGCAGCAAGAAACTCAAACATCACTTCCCATTAGGTATACTTGCTGATTTTGTAAGTTTACAGCTGAAAATTCATTGTAAAACAAAATCGCATAAAACATTTTTGCAACTTGGTTTCGTGTTGCGTGAAACATGTTTCTAGAAGCAAGGAATGATGACCTATGAATGTTAAGTTAATGCTACATTTATTTATGATTGTCTCTAGACCTCTTTTAACGTGAACAACTTATTACATTTTTCTCACATTTGTGTCCCGTAAATTCATCATGAGTGATGTAACCTAGATTTGTAATGTTCTATTGATTTTAAAAGAGTGAAGAGAGAGTGTTTGAGTTTCTTGCTCGTTCTTCTCCATAGAAACCAACTGTTTGGAACGAGCAACTACCCTCAACTTTTTGACTGACTGACTCCTTGACAATTCAAAATTGCCTGTAAGTAGTTTATTTAAATGATTTGAGTTTGAGTTATCCCCGGTTTCACGCTGGTACCTATTATTGTCATAATTAAACCAATTCACACAATACCTTAACACCTAAACCTTTTTCATCACTCTGACCATTGGTGGAAACCACATTAAAATCCACTCAGTAGATTCTGAGTTTATCGCGAACAGTCAGACAGCCCGTCGCGGCGGGGGAAGTGGTTTTAAAATATACTAGCGACCCACCCCTGCTTCGCACGGGTACAATGTAAATCAAATTATAAATATAAACCTTCCTCTTGAATCACTCGATCTATTGCTGTAAACCGCATTTAAATCCATTGCGTAGTCTGAAAGATATAAGCATACATACAGACAGCTGGAGTGACTTGGTTTTATCTATGTAAAGTAGATAGTGATACCATGTCTAGGATTAAGTCTAAGTATTTCAGATCAATATACTCGTTCGACAAGAACAGAAATCCATATGAGTCTTCTTGAGCTAAGTATTTTTCAGCAGTGTGGTGCCGGTCGCGAATAGCACCACCCCATTTCTACCCGTGGGTGTCGTAGAAGGTGACAGTGGGATATTGACCAGAGGATGTTGAATAGTATTCTTTTACATGGAGCGACTATTATAGCGATTTATTATATATTTTGCTTTAGAATATTCTTAACGTGCACAGTTTGTTACATTGTACCTGTACTTAACTCATTTGTAATTTATTATTGACTAGCTGACCCTACAGACGATGTCCTGTCCCTACTACCTACCTACCTACCTACCCTACCAACTTACCTACCTATACCTACCTACCCTACCTATACCTACCTACCTACCTACCTGGGTGGGTAGGTAATGCAAATATATCCAAAGAATATAAAAAGTTTCAAACAAACTTTTATCCCCTATTTTACCCCCTTGGGGGTTGAATTTTGAAAAATCCTTCCTTGGTGGGTGCCTTCGTCATACCTAATATGAGGAATACGTGACCTATGAAATTTCAATTTTCTAGCCTTAAGGGTTTGGCCTGTGCGTTGATACATCAGTCAATCATTTTTGCCTTTTATATATATAGATTTCAAAAGAGTGATCATACGATTTCCTGCTCGTTTTTCTCCATACCATAGGAACCTACCGTTTGGAACGAGTTAACTGCTTCAACTTTTTGACTGACTTAATTCTTAACAATTCAAAATTAGTATATGGTTCATTAGAAATAGTTTTTTACATAAACGTCACTATTTTGTATTGTTCAATTGTACAATACGGTCAACGTAACTTGGCGCATCTGAAGTTAGCTGTTTGGCTGCGCAATGGAACTTTTAGGAACGAAATGGTCTACTGCGCAGCTAATCGGCTAACTTCAGACGCGCCAAGTTACGTTGACCGTACTGTATATGTAGCTACTTTTTTATTTATCTTTTTTTTTTTTTACGTTCAAACGATCTTTTATTATTTTTAACAAAAATACAAAATTTATCTTAGTCATCACTGACAGCGGTGAAGGAAAACAAAATAAGGAAACCTGACCTTATATTTAATATAAGTCTGAAACCGCCGATCTACCTTGAGCAAGCGTAGTGATTAAGGTTCGTGCCTTCTCTGTATGAGAAGAGACCTTTGCCCTGCTGTGCGACAGTTATAATAATAAACCATTTATTTTTTTACAAAGGGTTAAGGGTAAGGGTGGGTGGGTAAGAGTTTTCAGGTTTATAGGTTGGATATAATATTTATAATCATTCTGGCGCATCCAAGACTTCCGCACTCCGATCCGAATAGTTGTTACGTTGCTAGGGCTTTCGAGTTTGGCTAGAAGCCATGACTAAAATTGTTTCGCTAATCTACCAATGGTACTTATTGAGTCAGACTAGGTTTGGCAGCAGTATGCGTGATGCATTAGATAGCTTGCATGCTTTCGTAAACTCCATTTTGTACTTCACCTTGTAGTAGGTAGGTCTGGTGATTTTGAATTCCTAAGCAAGTAGCAACCTTTGGTGCCAAGGTACTAGAAATTGTTAGAAGTAAATTTTGAAATGGTTTTAAGAAATAGTTATTTTAATTGGTTTCTTTAGTCTATAAAGTTTTGGGGAAATAAGAAAAGGTATAGCAATTTTGCAGTCCAGTTATTACCGAAAAGGTCTACCAATGAAACCAGACTCCATGTTTATAATTTATTAGCCTGTTTTTGTATCCCACTGCTAAGCAAAGGTCTTCCATTTCGTCTTCCAAAGTTCCCAATCTTGTGCGATCTCTGCCCAAGATTTCCTCACAATCATGACCAGACCGTCACACTACCTTCGCCGCGGTTGATCTTGTCGTCGATGTCCTCCTTCAGACGTCCAGTGAGTGTCCATCTTTGCAAATTATGTTCGGGTATATTTGCACGATGTGGCCAGCCAACTCCTACTGCAACCAGGCTGTTTTCTCTTCAACATCTGAAACTTCAGTTGTGGAGCGCAGGGTGGTGTTTCTAACGCGATCTATTCGCTTTAAACCAATATGCTACGCTTCATTGCTCGTGGCAAATCATGAGTTTGGATCTGTTGGTCTGTAAGTTAAGTAGTAAATTACTTTGTGTACCGTGGGTTAGGTTATTAATAAGTGCAAATATTATTAGTTTTAATGCTTGTCTACTATTTACTTATTGCTTATTTTAATTGCTCTTGGTTCATTCAGTACTTAAACTTGGTCGTATGTTTAAGACCATCAACTACATACATTGAACCAATTCTTATGAGTAAGCACGCACTTACGATACAACTTTTTACACCACGACTTATATCGCTTTCTAGTACATTTTCGGTGCGAATTTTATTGCCTTTTCATATCAATATACATATTGTGTCAACATTTTTGCGATAATATATTCTTGCGTGCTCGTTGTTGGGCGAGATTCACAGACCGCGCTTTATAGCGTCTCATATCACATAAATATGAACATTATTGTATAAATATAAGGTTCATATTTCTTAAAAAGCGCCATCTTCACATAACAAAGTCTTAGCAAAGTAGTCTTTGAATCCCGCCCCTAGTCCTAGACTAATAACTTTTCTTTGTAGACACCTATTTTAAGAACTCATACAACCTTACGAAACTTATATTTCTGATATACCATACAACACAGCATCATAAGTATGTACAGATATCAACACAAACTACAATATACTTCAACACACGAGGCTTCTTATCTCTTTGACTGTACTTCTGCCAACTTTCTAGTACTAATAAACGCTGGCACTTGCCTTTGTGACAAAAGAGAGGCGACAACACTGTTGTTCTTTATGACTGTGACGTCATATCGGGCCGTAAATACCCACAGTCCGAATATGGGCCTCTATTGAAAGTCTTTAAGGCTATTATTGGACTTTATGGGACAATACGAAGATAATGATAGGAATTGCTGACACAAAAGTCGTCAGTCTAGCTAAATTATTGAACTTAATACTTTTGATTAAAAATTAAAAAAAACACACCACAAAAAAATACATTTAAAAACAAAATAATAATAATTGTTAATATAAGTGTCTTCTCGTAATAGGGGATATTACTGCAATGTTCAGGCACCAGAGTGCAGCACTAGCATAATCCGAAAACAGTTTTTCGACGAGTCGTTCAAAGCGTGAAATTCTGCCTTTAATTGAGTTCAAAATTGGGAAGTTATTATATTATACAATAATGTATCAGTGCTGTGTATTTCAATGTAGAAATGAAGGGAATTTTTCATTTCCAAATGAAGAAAATGTTCGAAAACTTTGGGAAGCAGCGAAACATCACTCTAAAATATGTTCAGGTTAAGTATTCAGGTGAGATAGTCACATTTACAGAATAACGTTCACATTCGTCTTGTAAGACAAGAACCAAATATGATTTTATTCTGAGCATAATCTAGAATCCACTTTCAAATGGCCGTAGGATGCCATAATATAGTTAAAGTAGGTACAGTTAGAAGTAAGATTAATTAAAACTTTGATATATTTTCACAAAATACCTAGTTGTTATTAACATAATATAACAAGAATACGAGGTTATGATTTACGGAATGTGCTAGTGGCGCCCTCTGAGCCGAGTTTTGCGTAATGTTCGGTATTTAAAAAGTTGAAATAAAAATAAATAAAAAATTAAAACACCAGTCACAAAAAGGATTTCCTTATTTTTTAATGAATAGTAAAACATGATACTACTAAGGGCGGGTAGCTTCAACTACACTTTACTAACGGGTAATAGTAAAAAATGGCGCTAACTGTCGTCAAATAAAAAAAAATGGGTTGTCTCACAAAATCGTACGTCAAAAAGTTACTATTACCATAACCGACCAGTCAACGTAATTTTGTGTTGTCAAACAGCTACGTCAAACATTAAAATATTATGGAATCTCTTTTTGAATAACTTTGACTGACGGGTATTTATTTCATGAAACAATCAGTTACATTTAACGTACGTTTAACATCTCACGTCATAGTAACTTTTAACCGTCTGTATGTAACGTTAACCGACTGTTTGAAACACCACGCCCTAAATCGTAACAAACTTCTTTCGAAAATACTGGCATGTCTATAGGTAGAATACACAATGAAGTGGGAGGAAATAAAACCATAAGTATGATAGCACTCACCGATTATAGTGACCAGCGTTTTCCGAGCCAAGGTCAAGGGGGCGCCAGAAAGCTCTTTGCCATGTTTTAATGATGTCTTCAGACCGACACATTACCATATTCTTTTGTTAGATATGGGTAACCTTCATAATTTATATCTTTATGGTTTAAGACATTTATTTCTCAAAACAAAATAGGTAATTTCACTTGAATGAGAAACATTGGTTACATACATAAGTAAGCGTTCCTTGGAAAGAGTATCGAAACGGTATGTTAGTCGATAACTTATAATAATGTTAGTAAAAAGAAAATATTTAATATAAATCTAGATGAATAGGTACAGTCACCAAAAGAGCTAATAGTATCCATGTCGTCGGAAATAGTTGAAGTTTACTTGGAAACTGATGGATGTTTTCGAATGATATTTAATTCAATTGTTAAGCTGTTTATTCTCTTTTAATTTTAATTTATTTTATTCAAAAACATCTACTGGTTTTTAAGGTAACTTCTCTGACGACATGGAAACTTATTTCATTTGGTGACTGTACGTTTTAAAAATATTATTATTGATGTTTTATATCTTTACAAGCTTTTACCCACGTCTTCGTGACCGTGATTTTTGTACTGACTTTTTTAAAGAATTTCTAATATTCTAATATTAAAATATAGCATTTATCACTCAAAGATAACGTAGATTCACATTAGTGATAAAGAATTACCATAATCAGACCGGTAGTTCGGCACATTAGGTCGATCGAACACAAACTCTTAGGGCTCCCGCACACGGGCCACCGGCCACAACCACAAAACGCCGCCACTGGCATATTTCCTGTAATTTTCATATATTTTATATGGACTCGCCGCACACGGTTGGCGCCGGTGGCCGCCACACGCTGCAAATCGTCGCTGCTCGCTTCTTGTGGCCCGCACCGACCACTAAACGCCGCCACACGCCACTCACGCGATTTCTAACCCTTTTCTCCCTAAATCTTCTTCGACAGAGTTCATTATATGGGTTAAAAAGTAGCAGCCACCGACCGCAGGTGTCGACCATCGGCCACAAGTGGCTGTCGCGCGCTTCAGCTACTTTTGTGGCCGTTTCTTGCCTCTTGTGGCGGCGTTTGTGGCTGTCGCGTGTGGCCCGTGTGCGGCGACCCTTTGTTAATCCATACTAACATTACGTATGCGAAAGTAAAAACACTCTGTCTGTTACGTTATCACGATGAAACGACTTAACCGATTTTGATGAAATTTAAAATGAAAATAGTTTGAACCCTGGGTAAGGACCAAGGCTATTTTTTAATCCGCAACTTGACCTACATTCGCGATAACTGACATTCACGCGGACGAAGTCGCGGGCAAAAGCTAGTTATAATATTATTCCATAAAACATATTGGTTAGTGATTATTGAACATTATTTTGTTAACAGTAAGGTACCTATCCTTATAAAGTAACACAAAGACAATAGAATTTGTTTTAACGATCCAACAATATCCATTGCTTTAAGCTTGGTTATCGTAAACATGAAAATAAAAGCGATTGCGATCAAAATGCGGGTACAGTCTTGTTACCTTTTTATGAATGAGTTGTTAGAATAATATTTAATACCACAAAGGGCGATTTTATACTCATTTTATTGAACAAAATTGCGCCACAAGCAATAATAATAAATGATTGGACGTAAAAGCATAAAATAATACAAACAGAAAACCACAGTAAACATTGAAATGTACTCAAAATTAATTTGTGATGGCGTCTGTATATTGTTTGCAAATAAAATTCATTCATCAATACTGGGAGATTTCTCTATCCATTAATAATAATTGAAATGAACATTTTATAGAAGTTAATAAAGATTGACTATTTTTTGGAAAATTCTTGAAGTGATGGTAAATATTTGATAGATCATTGAGTCTGCCTTAAAACTTGACTTTGCCTTGTTATTTTTTTTGAGCATAAAATAGGTAGTTGCTATAGGTACATTGAAAACGATGATGATGAAAATAAAGTATTGAGTATTGAAAGAAATACCTTACGTCTAAATATGACACAATTTATATAACTATTAATAATAATCATCATCAATAATTGATCTTTTGAATTACAATTGTAATAATAATATATAATAGTTGATCTGGTTTTAAAATGTAAGTTTATAAATCATAAATAATGTAAATGTTTGCATGCCGAATGGTAAAATATGGCTGAGTTTTAATATATTATAACAACTATTGTATATGACCCATTTATGTAAAATAAAAACCGTTTCTTTTCTATCATCATCGTCATCAAAACATCCTTAATGCCGTCCACTGCTGAACGTAGAACTTCCCCAGAGGTGCGACTATGAATTAAATAAAAAAAAATATAATTTTATTTGAATAATATAATAGCATTAAGTACGTAACGTTAAGTTATTATTGTTATTATTATTAATAATGCAAGTAATTTTTTTTAAAAGAAAAAGTAATTAAATTTGAAACACACATTAAGAAACAAATTGGTACCGAGTCCCTTGTTCACAAACGAAATTCAAATTAGGCATTTGGAATCTCTTACTACCAGGCAGCTGAAGAAAAGGACGGCGTCAGACAATGACTAAGTTAGAGATGTCCAATTAGTTTTTCCTTTGAACTTCGCAGTGTTTTTAATCAATATGTTCAGGACAACTATAATTGTATGAACATTTTATATCAACTTAAATTGACAGCTCTTATTAATATAATGTATCTTTCTTGTTTTATTGGTGAGAAATAGATATAAATAGCTTAAAATTATTGTTTTTTTTTATTATAAATATAATAGCTTATTATTAATTAGTTCGTGCACAACAGAATTGGCACCATTGTCTATAACTACTAATTATAAAAGAACGACGAGAAAAAAAAAGAATGAATAATAATGAGTATAAGTACATTCACATCGGATGATTTTTTATGTTTTACTTTTTTATAGTTAAAAGCATCTCAGTTTGAGCGTAATCTCATCATGACGATAAAACTAGAGGTTAAATATAAAATAAGTAATTGGGTGCAATCTATAAATTATAATCTATTTCTCACCAATAAAACAAGAAAGATCAAGAATAAAACAAGAAACAAGAGAGAATCTAAAGATTGCAACCAATTAATTATTTTATGTTTAACCTCTCGTTTAGTTAAATTGTAAATGGGGCTTTATAATACAACTTTAGGCACTGTAATTCCTAGGTAAACCTAGCTCACGACCTCCACACTTGACGAGGTTCACCTTGTAACCTAACTCGATACGCTCTATTACCAACCAACAAGTTTAAGACCGGTCTACATTATTGTGCGCAGAAATGCATGCTCTAATGCGCCCTTATTGTGCCTGAATGCTTCCTTCAGAATGACATTTCAATGTATTAAGAATAATAAAGTTTATTAACCGTTGCTTGTTACAATAGTAACCTTATAATTAAGTCGACGTAAAATAATAATTCAGTAATATTTGACGCTTCGCATTTGTCCCCAAACGGTCCCCAAACATATCTTGAGGACATTTTCACATTTCCAGTATAAGCTGACCTCGCATTGTACGAAAATCTTATACAATGCGAGATCAGCATTAACTGGAAATGTAAAGCTTGATGTGATACAGTCACCAAAAGAGATAAGTATCCATGTCGCCGGAAAAAGTTGAAGTTTACTTAGAAACCAATGGAGGCTTTGAAATACAATTTAATGAAATCATTGAACTTTTTATTCTTTATTAATTGTATTTTATTTTATTTATAAACACCCATCCGTTTCTAAGTAAACTTCAACTGTTCCTAGCGACATGGATACTTATCTCTTTTGGTGACCGTACATGATGCTACTTGCCACTTACTTTTGATCTCATCACCTAAACACACCGTGTATTTTTCACTGTTTTTCGTGTTTTAGGTGATGAGATCAAAAGTAAGATACAAGAAGAACAGATTTTTTGTTTTATGTTATTTTATTTATTGATTCATTAATACATGCATTTGTTTTAACAGGTAAGATACAAGTTAACAAAAGTAGTCACACATTGCTAATTGTCCAGTCACAAGTAACGGGTCTGGGTAAAAGCATAATATAAGTTATACAGTGGACAATATACTAACCCCGGAATTGTAACTGTATTAAAACAAACAAAAATAATAATGTACCTATCTAATACTGGGGTGTGATTCTGTAAGACGAGCGTGTCAGCGAGTTGAACTAAATTGTCAGGGAGATTTTGACAGATAAAGAGATGACGTAAGAAGTGGCATTCTGTAAGTTAATTTCCCCGTCACTTCGACGCTCTCGCACTCGATCCCGATTCAAAGTGAATCAAAGTCAAGTGATCAAGGTCATTTTGAACCTTATGCGAAGTGAGAGTGAATAGCGTTGTGAGATGCGAGTTGTTGTTTGAATTTTACAGAATCGATCTACTGGTGAGCTTGAGCAAAGGAAGCTTAAAACTTCGTAACCACTATCATTTCACTATCACTAGCATCATCACTATCATTTTAATCATCACTAGGTACTTATTATTAAAAATTATAGTTGAGTTTGTGACGTGATCCAACTGGTCTGATACTATAAATTCTTTCGCTAATGGAATACGGATTCGGATACGATATCCCTGAATGCTATAATTGTTATCATAAAAAAAATTATAAAAAAAATGCGAAATCACGGATAAAAGCTAGTAAAATTTTAAAATATGTACACAAATCAAAGAAGGTAGGTATATTTGTGTGTGTGTGTGTGTGCTTGTAGAGTGTATTATGGATTTGTGGCAATACGAATACCGCAAATGTGTAGAATAAATTGTTTTGTGATGCTTAATGAATGCACCTACCTATTATTTATTCTTAGCCAATCCAATAGGACTAGCAAAAGCAATAGCATTGGCATTCCATTTTTGCAATAACATTTCAGAATATTGGTTTAAATTAATTAAATATTTATTGCCGAAAATGTATTATGAAAACCAATACATATTAGTTTAATTTAGGTATATATAGTCTAGTTTGGATCGTCTGGAAATAACACCCTTGATATTAAATTAACTATCCAATACTATTTTGTGTGATATATTAGACGCCAGTACTACCTAACATAGCGAAATATAATCTGAAGCCAAGATTTAGCTAACTTCAATACTGTTATCTACATGTGAGCTTAATGTGTCTTTTTTAAATTGTATATGGATCTTGGATCTGAAATAAAGATATTTATTATTATTAATCCTTTTGAGCGTCACGTCAAAAACTCTCGGCACCAAGCTACGAATTACTACTCTAAGGAATTACGTATAGAAGTCCGTTATGTAGTCGTAACCGTGACATGGTGGACACATTTTGGTTTGTCTTCATCATCACTTCACTAATATTATAAAGAGGAAAGATTTGATTGTTTTTTAGTTTGTTTCTTTGCATTGAATAGGCTCAAAATTATTTCACTGTTGGGAAGCTACACTATCTCCGGTGAACATAGGCTATATTCAATTTTCAAAAAAGTTAGAGATCCATACTAAAACTCCAATAATGTAACCCAAGGTGTGAAAAAATTACCAAAAAACTTTCTTACATCGCGTGCACTGCGAAAACTAATGATTATAGAACAAAATAATGTACTACATCTTTGCAGAACAAATAATTATCTACAAAAAATATTTCGACAGCATATGTCTAACTATTATAGTTACGTCACAATAAGTGTTTTTTCATTTAAAAAAATATATATATTAATGCCACCGCTATAAAAGCTCTTTTATTTATACTTTGGAATTAATCCTTATCAAATCTAATGACTTCATATTTAAGTCTGCTTCAATACCATTATATGACTTTTTGAATTATTCAATTTGGACATTCCATTCGAAAGATATCACAATCTCAATTGAGATCAGCCAAGTACGCATAAATATTATAGTGCTCAAGTGTGTGCACAAACACAGGTGCACTCTCTCTCTTCCCTCACTCTCATGGTCCGGTGGGACGACAATCCGACACGACCGGAGAGAGATCAAGTTTTTTTTTTACCGATTGGCATCTCGCAGGTCAGCCTAGGAGGTTGTCGGCTGCTTAACCGGACTTTCCTGTGGTGCTTTAAAGATTATTATTTTTAGGGCCTCCAGCCTGGGCAAAATAACTTACAAACTAAGCGACTACACGCTTAGGGCACTCCCTGTGGGGTACGAGCCTCGGCTTAGGGCGTCGCTGGGAGACGACAGCAAAGGGACAGGCTGGATCGGATTTCCATTATTTAGGGACGAATTTAAAGCTACAGGCTCAGCGGCGCGGGCTGGCACGAGCAAGGATCGGGGAGGGAGAGAGATCAGGCGCAGGATCAACGGCTTTACATGCTTTCCCAGGCACGGGGGTGTTACATCGCCAACTTCCAAGCTCCGGGCTGTTACTGAGAAATTCTTAATAAAAAAACCGAATAACACTTTTGCCGGACCTGGGAATCGAACCCAGGACCCTACGTTCAGCATTCGCGCTTGCGACCACGAGACCAACGAGGCAGTTAATAATACATGACTGTGGCGGTCAAAAGGTTAAATCATTTCTTACACATCACTCTTTAACCTGTAAACGTCTCAAACAATAAAACAATAAAAAAAAATCATGCCATATTTTTTCTTCACTATCACTATCATCATCACTACAAATTAGTGATATAACAAATATTCGTATTCACATTCGCATAGTTGTTGACAGTCGCATCCGCATTCGCATTCGCAGAATTCATGCGAATATGAACGTCAGGAAAAATACGTAAGGTATATATAATATTAAAAGGTGTTTCCTTATTAAATGTCCTATATAGTCAATATGTTGAACATATTAAGGAAACATCCTTTTCCATATTTGCCTCTGCATCTCGAACAACACATTTTACTTTTTCACTCTGTATTTTCCATGCCATCAAGACGTTTATGAGCAACATTTTCTCTAAAGGCAGAAATTAAAGTTGAGTTTGTCTTCGCTAGTTCTATTCTCCGGAACTGCTAGTCCGATTCTGTAAATTATTATAAGAATTATTATTTCTAATAAGAAGCTGCATTATTCCTGAGTGCTACAGGTTATTTTTATTTAAATAAAAAATAAGGGTCGGTATAAGTTGAGCGGGCAATGTCGCGGTCAAAAGCAGTATTAGGCTGCATTTTCACTAGAAATGTGTTTAAAACTAGCCAATTACAGCGCTAGTTTAGTATAAGTTATGACAGTGAAGCGATGTCATTGGTCATTATCACACAGATCTCTCGCTTCGCATCCTCGCAGTTCTCTAGAGGAAACGCAGCCTAAACCTAAATAAAATCAAATGGTTGCACGTAGCACGTAGGTGACTATCTGTCAATTTGTCACCTGTCAGTTACTGCATAGCACCACAAAGTACGTAAGGCTACGGCGCGCTCGAGCAGAGAGGCCACTCAGAACAAACGGCTATTTTTCGCACGCACATAATATATTGACATTACGTTTAAAGGCATTCTCAAGCAGTTTCAAGCAGACTTCACTCTCGACTGTCACTTGTTGTCTAAATGAATAAATGAGAGACATTGACATTTCATGACATGACGAACGGGAAAAATTTGTTTTAAAAAAATTGCAAAGTGTTCCAAGTTCCAACCAGTGTCAAAAAAAAATCATATTGTAACAAATGAAACCTACAGAGTCAATACAGTAGCAGCCCTAGTGAGTCTGGCAAGTTTAGGTAATTATATTTGAAGATGGCGGGAGTGGTCCTTCTGTAACCTTTATATTTTGTGATAGCACCATGCTTTGACATTTTTCTAACAATTTCTTTACCCACTGACGTATCGTAAATTCAATATTTTTTGGAGGCAGTTAGGACAGCTAATAGAAGAAACTTGATTTTATTTGGTGATTCTATTTCGATTGGATTATTAGATTTAGATGTAGGGTTGTGGGACTGAGAAATCTTGAATGTGATCAGTAATATTGTTACTGCCAAAACTAGTTTTGGGGACCATTTTAAAAATAAGAAATCGAAAGTTAGAAGTTTCTAGGATAGAGGTACTTTGGCTCACAAAATTGTTAGAGCTTAATAAAGAGAGTGGTAGATTTGTCAAAACAATCTAACCCACATCAAAATGTCTCCCAACTTTAGAAGTAATTATAATGACTTACGGATACGTTACACGTTTATACGGTAGGTGGAGCAGACATGCTTTAGAGTGGAGACGCGTTTGACCTCTCACCTGTGGGTTAATTCACGTAACTGAAGAAGTGCTGTTGCAGTGCAGTTGCAGTTAAGTTTCGATCAAAACCACGCTTTTCGTATTCTCTATCGCTGTCAGACACGTTCGCGTCAAGTTCGCGTCACGCGAGCGCAATAACGGCATTCTACTATTGCGCGTCTTTGGTGCATGCTTCGAAACACAACATGATCGGTATTCTAATATTCGTTTGACGTAAGAAAAAGCACTAAAATCTGTACTGGGGTATTATTTTAATATTATAATAACGTCATATTCATTGAAATGTAATCGATTCTATTCGATTATTTAGTGAGTAATATTTGTTCTCTCATGTAGGTACACCATAAGTAAGTTTGGCTGTCGTACAGTAGACGCGCAGTTTACGCGTAACTTACGCGCAGTTCAGAGATTACAAATATTACAATAATACCGTTTATCACTCAAACTTAGACTTAACTGCAACTGCACTACAACATCATCGGTGCGTCATAAAATTACGTGAATTAGCCCTCTGACCTTAAGTGATGTTGCGGACTAAGGTGGAGCACGCTTGCCTAGAATGAAAAAATATACAAACAGAAAACATTAGCCTTACCCGTTACCTATACAAAAACTTAATTGTAAAAACGGTGAGATTAAAGCAAAAATCGAAAGCAATAAAATAGAGGTAAAAGCTGCACAAATACGAAACACAAATACAAACAAAATAATGGAGAACCCGATTCCATTCAGTGGAGCCAAACTATCTGCACTACACATGCATTCCTCTACTAAATTGAAGTGGTTGGAAGTTTATTTAGTAAGCTGACCCGGGGTCTGAACGATTGCTTGTTTTGCTCCTCTGGACTTACAGCAGAAACCTTTGCAAACATTCCAAGAGTATATTACGGTGTTAGGTGGTTTTATTTACAGTTTTACAGTTGTCTGAGTCGTATTGAACTTAATTTAAAACTCAGGCATTACTTGTAACTAGTTTTTTTAACAAACCAAATTTATTTTTAAAGTGATATCTGTGCTGTGTTGTAAAAAAACACAAGAAAATGATAAATATTTAGGCAAAAATTGTAAAAACCTTGGTAATGGCCGAATTGGCATAATCTATACCTTCTGTTATATTAACAATCATCGAAGTAAATTATTAAGAAACTGAGCGCGAAAAGAGCGGCCTAATTTTGCATTATAAGATTGCAAATTGCAAAAGCAGACAGCAAAGTTTTTAAAGGTTTTAATAATAATCTATGGTGAAGTAGGCATTTTTTTCATTTAACATTGTTTACTTTCATTATTCTTTTTGAGAAACAAAAAACTACGTCACAAAATGTCTGTTATGACACACAATGTGTGCTGAAAGGAGGCCGTTTGGTCGTCACAGACTTTATGCACAACTACGACTCGATACAAACGAAAAAATTTAATTACCTACACTACTACCAAAATAACATACTGTACAAATACGTGCGTCTGTGTGCGTGTCTACGCGCCGCTTGAACTAAAAGCAGTTTCGAGAGCACGTTTGACGCGGAAAGATGTGAGGAACAGTGTGTCGGAGGGAGGCGGGGCGTGTCGCTACTGTACGGTAGTACTAATATTTATACTGTGCTTTATGTCACAAAAAAGTCTATCGTCTGAATAAGCCCTTAACTTGATGAACCAAACCGTAGTTCAAAGAAATTGGACAATGGTGCCGATTCCCTTGTTCACAAACTAAATTAAAATTAGGCATTTGGCATCTCTTACTACCAGGCAACTGAAGAAAAGGACGGCGACAGACAATGACTAAGTTAGAGATGTCAAATTAGTTTTTCCCTTGAACTTCGCAATGTTTTTAATCAATACGTTCTGCAATGACAACTATAATTGTATGAAAATTTTAGATCAACTAAAATTGACAGCTCCTATTAATATATGTCTCTTTCTTGTTTTATTGGAGAGAAAGAGATATAAATAGCTTAAAATGAATTTAGTTCGTGCACAACAGAATTGGCACCAATAACTTACAATTCGGTTTTCCCTTTTATTGTAACTTTCCATTGTGAATTAAATAGCTTTGTGACTGAATTTAAAGCAGCTGTATTCAATTTGTTCAGTTCGAGAGCGCTGACCAAAGTAGTAACGGAAAAATATTAAAGTGGGCAACTAATTTGATTTCAGTACGTCGTGTGCATTTGTGTAATGGTCCTGCATAGTGCATGACTTGAAAAAATTGGAAAACAAGTCTGAAATTATTGCTTACTAGCTTTTGCCCGCGACTTCGTCCGCGTGAATATATTAAAAAGAATTAAAAAGTAACCTATGTCTTTCCTTTGTCTTTCTTTTTTGTGTTTAAGCTATTTTGGATCCCATGAAGCTGAGGAAGTGGATAATTTTTATGTCATTTGAGAATGACAAAGTGCATAAGCTATCCGTAGTTGAATAAAGAATCTGCAGTGCTATTTTGTAAAAGTCTCCCTCGATGAGTTTTTAGGTGAAGTGACCTTGACCTTGAAAATATGTTTCATGTGCCTTTGGGCATATTCCACTAACAGAACTAAAAACGTTCAAGATAAGTCAGTGTCATCGTTGTACTGGAATATTGACACGACAACTCTTGAATGCGATTTTTTAGTTTTAATGATGAAATTCCTCACTATGAGAGGGAAATTACAGACACTATTTTCTTTGGATTGAATCTCGGTGGTAATTTAGACGTTATGAAACGTTGTGGAACTAAATTTCAAAAATTTATCTAACAACTCAAATTCAAAAATGTGTCCATCAACTCAAGTTCAAAAATGGGTCCATCAACTCAAATACAAAATTGTGTCCAGCAACTCAAATTAAAAAATGTGTCCATTTCAACTCAAATACAAAAATGTGTCCAACAATTTCAGTTCGAAAATGTGCCCAACAACCCAAATGTGGAAATACGTAGAATTTATATATTTATTTTATAACACATTTTAAAGTAAAAATCAAAATAATAAAATTATTTACAATTCTAGGAAAAAGGCAGGGAGCTCAAAGGGCATCAAAAAACTCGTCCACATCGCTGTCAACGGGACACGTGCCCAACAGGCTGGCAGCATTGCCACGTTGTATGGCAATGCTGATTCTTTGACCCAAGAATAGACCAGCCTTCGGGTCACGTTCACAACCCAAATTCAAAATTCTGTCCGATCACTTCGAAAGTGTGTCCAAGAGCACAAAATCAAGAATGTGTCTATTAACTCAAACACGAATGTGTCCAAGAATTTAGAACTTGTTCCAGTTCTGTTGTTATGACGAGCAAGCGCCATGTGCTGACAAAATATCGATGTAGCAAGTTGGCAACTGCGAATTTACGATGTGAATATTGCGCTAATTTATAGCCAATACAACACGCGATGTTTAGATGAAAACAGGCATGGATTCAACGTGCTTTTTTTTTGTAAATGGTTTTGGTGAATATAGAGAGAGTGGGGATTGTCAGTAACTTAATACAGCTTTAGATTCTCATCATCATCACGTAACTTGCAGAAACTATGGCACTAAGTTTGTCTTTATGATATCACAACACGCAGTTTTACATACTTTGTGATGATACACCTTAGAAGCTGCACTACTTTAAATACTTTTTACCCCGACTGCAAGGAAAGGGTTATTGAAAGTGGAATACCAAAAATCAAACTCAAGAGTGTTACCAGACCAATCGATCGATGGTAGAATGGATGAGTCGATGTCGATCGATAGTTTCTACTAGACCAATCGATCGCTCGTCGATTGACGTCATCGATCGATGGTAGAATGGATTAGTCGACGTCGAGCTGCTTGATTAGCCGCACCGCGCGCCATCCGCTCCCCATTATCACGTGCTGCCCGCCTGCGCCCCGCGCTCTATCTACCTGGCATGCGCGTCCTCTTGTAAATACATTTCGAAAGAAACTGATGGATTATAGCTGGGGTTAATCAATCAACGTCGACGGATGCCATCGATTGGCAATCGATCGATTGGTTAGTCGAACGGTATCCGCCGATCAGCCAAAGCTACCACACCAATCAATCAACGTCGATCGATGGCATCGATCAACGATTGATCGATTGGTGTAGTAACACCCCAAAACGTCATTTATTTTAAACTAGCTGTGCCCCACGGTTTCGCTCACGAACTGTGTTAACTTTTGGCATTAATTTATGAGAACTTGAACGACTTAAAGTCATAGTATAGTGTAGTCACATATTATAATTCATAAGAAAATAATAAACCGCAGACAGTTGTTCGCGTTATTATAAACTATATCTTGTTTCAAATAAAAAAATTACAGGCACTTTTGTAATACTAATTGTAGCACTTTCGCCGTTTAAATACTCTTTTTATTTTTGAGAATTGGGAACAAAAATCTTTGTACTTCAAAATCCAAAGAATAATGTATTAACAATAAAAAAACCTAGTAAGTACTAGGTCTAATAAAATCCTTAGTCTAAAAAAAAGCTCAGATACAAATGTAAATTTAAAACCAGATTTGTAGAAAATCGAGATTTATGCTTGAGCATGATTTTAGTATTTGAACCTCAGTATTTGCATAACCTACACTTTTATACTTTTCATTAATGCGTCACGGATCTATTTTTAAACCACAATCCCAAAAAAAAGGAATACGAAAACAGACAAGACGTGGATAATAAAAATATTTTTGTGAATATTATTTTAGCCTTGGTAATCTTACTTGAGGAAAAACAAAACATGCAATACTAGATAACACAATTACAAAAAAGTTTCCAAAAAATAAA
Organism: Charanyca ferruginea; assembly: GCA_947361185.1. Classification (NCBI taxonomy): domain Eukaryota; kingdom Metazoa; phylum Arthropoda; class Insecta; order Lepidoptera; family Noctuidae; genus Charanyca; species Charanyca ferruginea. The sequence continues at coordinate 22,260,421 of OX376059.1, read as the reverse complement.
AGATAATATCTGAAAAAACAAGAAAATATCTGCCCACTTAATGAAGAAATAAAAGGAATTTATCTTAATTTGGCCAGTAATACATACTGTATTGGGGAAAAAATAGAGAGAAAACGAAATCAGGGTCTGTTAATAATAAGTAGACGAACTCAGAATTCCGAGATATATAAACGTTACCGGACACGTGCTCGGCTAAGTCATGTTCCTGTCTCTATCTTACACTAGTAGCTTGTCAGTTGTGCGACAGTAACAGCAATAATGCTTAGGCCAAGGCACGTGCTTAGTTACGTTTATTAATCTCAGCCTTCGTGTTTTATTGTAATATGTGTAATACTAGCTGATGCCCGCGTCTTTGTCCGCGTGATTGTCGGTTATTAGCGGGGTTTTCATTTCTTTGGCGCGCAACTCAAATATTTTTACTAAAGTAATTTTAGTATTTGGTACTCCAGATAACATTAGCTATCTGCCAGTGAAAGTCCCGTCAAAATCAGACCAGCCGTCTCGGAGAATAGGCGGAACAAACAGACAGACAGACAGACAAAAATGTTTAAAATAGATTTGTTCTTAATCGTACCACAGCATTAAGAGGAAATTCCTCGGGCTAGAGAATTGAAAATTAGGTATTTGTAAAATCTATTGCTGTCGCGCGATGCCCGAACACGAACCGCAGAGCGCGATAGAGACAACTGCAGCTTTGACCGAAAATACCAATTAAAAGTTCACAAAATCAATGATTCGTAGTCCCCTGATTTCTTCTCCAAAACTTAACCGATTTGCCGTGTTCCTATGTTTTCTATTTTTTATATAATCAAGTCAAATTTGTTTTCTGAATGTTTGAACACAGCGGAAAATCATGCCAATTTTTTAGGTTTTTGAATATTCATATCTCTTTTAATAATAAATTTATGAGAAAAAAGAAAACATAGGGACATGCCAATAGTAGCCATGGATATTTAATAAAAAAATAATTGATCTACTGGCATTATCCAGGGAGGAAACAGGGGACTAAGTTTGTATGGAAAAACGGCCCTTGTGTTTCCTCTTAATATTAGTACTACCGTATAGTAGCGACACGCTTCGCCACCCTCTGAAACTGGTCCTCACCCTCACTTTTTCCCGCGTCGATCGACTGCTCTGGGAACTGCGTTTTTGTTCGACACGCACACAAACGCACGTATTAGTACAGTCTGTTATTTTGGTAGTAGTGTAGGCAATTACATCGTTTCGTTTCTATGGAGTGTCGCGGGTGTGTTAGTACCGTATTAACGTTCAGATGCCAATTCAAATAGCAACTTTTTACTGAATAAATGTTGTTCTTTTTAAACATTACAAACAGAAACTTGAATTTTATTTATTTGTATAGACACAAGCTTCTGTTCCCGACTTCGTTTACATTGACTTCAGTATTAAACTAAAGTCCCCCCGACAATTATCCTATGTGTCTTATGCTAGATCAATACCTATACGACACCACGACTCGACACGGTTGGCGCAGTGGCTGCTTCGCTGCGTGTCGCGAGTTCGATACTCGCACGGAAAAAATATTTGTAAACGTATATATTTGTTAATATAACGTTAATATTTGTAACGGAAAAAAATATTTGTATGGCCTACAGATAGTTGTGACGGGTGTATGTGAGTTCATAATGGTTGTTAAATTCCTAGTGTCGGGCAACGCTTTTTTTTTATAATATATCTATTTCTGGGCCAAGTTTCAGCTAATTCGGTTGAGTCGTTTAAGCGTAAAGGGTAACAAACATATACATTCATCCACCTGCTCAAACTTTTGCGTTTTGGAAGTAAGAATGATTTTGATGAGTTAGAACATATTTAGCTATTTGCAGTACGAGTGGTTCTAAAATCAAATGTAGTAGCTTCATAAAGTATATTCTAGTCTAGTGACTACGTACATAAGTTTGTTTCAAGTTCACCTAGGTCATAGTTGTAAAATTTGGGTTGAGATCTGTTTGTGGCTTTCTCAACACTACGATTCTTGGCTTGAGAATTTAATGGGTGTTTCATCTTAGCATTTCCTCGGCTAACTGCCAGGCTCTGTTGTAATAACATGTTCATTGTTAAGATAATTAATTTCTTTATTTTATTTAGTTTCATTACTATTTATTTTTAATAGAATGTTGTTGCGTATCTTATGCTTCTTTTCAGACCTAGGGGATCTTTATCGAAAGAACGATCCTAACCAAAGCATTCTTTTTATATTTTGGTTACTTAATAACAAATTAAGCGGGGTGTACGATTGCCATTATTTATCTATCATCAAAATTCTATCAAGTTCAATTATTAATTGACCTATAAATTACTAGACTTCTTAAGTATGTAATGGGCTTACGGGGAAGTCTTTGTACCTGTTGACTTTTAAAAGTGGTGTTTCTTGTCTAAAAATTGTTATATTGTGCTGGGGCGACTGCTGCAGGTGCAGAAAACCTCAAACGGCGTAAATATAACAACCTTCTTGGAAGTTATATGTTTGAGCCGTTTGGGGTTGAAACACTAGGGCCATGTGGCCCGAGTACTCACCTTGTTTGTAGGATCATAGCTAAGTGGCTGGACGACTCTTCACGTGACTCGGGGACTGCCCTTTTCTTGGTTCAAAGAATTAGCATTGCAATCCAACGTGGTAATGCTGCTAGCCTTTTGGGCACTTTTCCCATTGAGAGCGATGCGGATGAGTTTTTTGATGCCCTGTGGGCCCTCCATTGTACATATTTCTTTTTTTTATGCTTTATACCGCCTGTAAATGGTTTAATTAAAAATAAATCCCACATCACGATTAGAAAAAGTAAAAAAAAAATGCTAGATATTGAAGTGTGAATTGTATTTCCAAATGTTTAATCTACAATAAAGAGTAATTACCCCGACGCATGGCCTTAAGCACTAGTAAATATGGCTTTTAAATTTAAAAATGTGCAAAACCATTTCGTCTCGTTTTAAACCCCAATATAGCTTCCCAAACTGTTACCGAATAAGCTAGGTTTCACCTTGAGGATATATTTTAACAAAGCGGGTTTTCAACGATTTTGGCTAGGACCCAGCCTAGCTTATCTTAAAAATAAGACTTGCAAACGAGAGGTCGTAGATATGGTACCTGATAATGTCGTGCAAAAACAGTTTATTTTTTCTTCTGGAGAATTCTTTAAGAACGGAATATGTGGGTAAGGGTCTAATAGAAACTAGAATATTTACAAGATATTTGAAAAAAAAACCACTTTTAAATATACTATATATTTTTATTGTTTTTCCACAAGGAACTTAATTTACTTAATTTTCTTTACTCAACCTAAAAATCACATATTTTTTTTTAATAATTGCACTAATTCAGTCTTGTCAAAAATGTGCATAATTATTATAATTTTTGCGTTATGTTTTTCTAAGCATATTAATTCTAAAGAAAAAATAAAAGCTGATATCTTTAAATCTCTTTGGGTTTAAACACTTTGTAATCAAATTGGAAAAAAGCTTATTCTAGATCTAATGCTTGTTAAATATTATATTTATTTTTAGAGCTGCCTCTAATTGTTTTTCTTAGAGCCTAATTAATTGAAAATACCAAACCACAAATGTCTGGTTCCTAGCCAAACTAATTCATTACCTATTTAGATTTAGCTACTGCGCTCGGTGTTTGGATGCATGCCTAAAGAAAATACACTGTATATTTACATGCAATAGTGTACATTTAGAAAGTAACTCCATAGTCATCATTTTCCCAGCCTTTTCCCAACAATTTTAGGGTCGACTTCCAGTCTAACTGGATGCAGCTGAATACCAGTGTTTTACATAGAGCGACTGTCTGCCGTATCTCCACAGTCAAGTTACTGGGTAACACAACATCCCTTAGTAAGTCTGGTTGGTAGACTTTCTGGCTTGTATCTACCTATAACGACTGTCAAAGATCTATGAATGACAGCTGGTCTGTATTTTCTTCGATATTAGAAACTTCTAAACAGAATTTGATAATTTTACTACGAGTTTTGAAGTGAAGATTTATATAAACAGCGACATACTTCTGAGCAGCTGGTCTATTCTGTGAAAATCGTCTTGGATGACTTTAAGTGAACATTAGGTGAGCTGTCATCCCACCTAACTTTAGGGATTGACAGCTGTGGTGTTAAGTAATACAACCTAAAGTTCGACGCTGCGACAGCAGCGAGTTACGACGACGACGTTAGAGAATAGAATAGCGGATTTGACGCTCACTGTACTTAAATTTACAGAAGATGATTTTTATAGAATAAAGCTTGTGGTTAGCTATCATTTCACCTTATAATAGGGTGACCTCAAGGTCACTTCATCTATATTTACCAAGGCAAAATTTTTTACAGAAAGGTAGGTACTGCTGGTCGTCGACCTTAAAGGTTGGACTAGCGTTTATAAAGATATTTAGATTGTTATTAATTTATTTTCACCGCTTGGAGGACTAACAATATTTTACCTGGATTGGAGGATCCAGATCATACTACGCAGTTTACTTTATAATGAATACAGTACATAATGAAACTGAAAGTTCAAAAGGTTCACTGTAATTTTGAAACTGAAACTGACGGCGTGGCCAATCCTCAGTTATCGCACTTAAAAGAAATACATTGGCAGCGCACTTTATACAAAAAATAATTTGGTCAAGTAGTAATTAAATAATAAATAATATTAATAATAAATATCTTTATTGCAGACCACACACGATACATAAAAACACAATTAGAAAAAAATATAAATTAATAATAAAAATTAAATAAAGATAAAGAATAAAATAACCACACAGACATAAATGACAATGCCAGATCCTGCCCCACCCATGTACAGAAAAGTAAATGAATGAAAATAATTGTAATGAATATAGATCCTTTCTATAGTAAATTGTTTTTCCTTAGAACTTGCGGATTACGAAATACCTACCCACAAAATACAAACTCATTTTACCTAAAATATAATTTAACCTATAATCAATGTCATTATTGTTTTTAGATTTAAACGGAAACCGCAAGTTCTACAGTCACTAAGACTAATATTTAGTTATCAGCAATAAATAAACAGTAAGATGCTTCATATTGCACATGACTTTTATTGAGTGGGGCAAAGTTCTATAGAGTTTCTGGCATTGTCCTTTTCGCGGCTATATCCAGCCACTGCTTGTAGGTCTTGGTAGCATACATCAGATCAGCAAGTTCCTTAATTATACTGTTTCTTCACGTACCTACCAACCATGAATGAGGTAATTCTGCTTCACAAACAAAACACACGATGAAATAAGGGCATTTATATCTATGCGTATCTTTAGTCAGATTTCCGTCAAATAATTTAATTTTAAAATACAACACAGAAACTCAAACACTCATAATCATTATCACGAGTTTTAGAGTTACCGTGTATCATTTTAAAATAAGTTAGTTTATTGACTTATTGACTAAACTATGACTGTAGCGCGCTGTCGATAGAAATATTTAAAAAATGTTTTAAAACAGTTCAAATAAAAAAACCCGTCACATACGCAGCTATAATATATATTAATATTCGTAGCTATAATATAATAATATATTTTAGCCCTTGTTACGTCTGCGGTCGTTGTTTGTTTCACATTTTTGAAATATATACTAGGTTGTTCCGAAAATTGATAGCCACAGAATAACTACAACCTCTTTTTTCATGAAACTATTTTGAATTGACGGTTAATTTCAACACAAACCTCCTTTGTGAAAGTCACTGGCCATCTATGTGTAGTTTTTAAATATCTTTAAGATTTTCTGTCACTCTTTTTTTGTTTGCAACAATGGACGTCTCGTGGGAAGCGTTTCGTGTTATGATTTTCGATGATTATAAACGAGAGTTAACCTTCAAGGAATCTCAAGAAAATTTACATGATGTTTTTGGGGAGTCTGCGCCTGCGTTAGCAATAAGCACTTATTGGTTTCGTGAATTTAAACGTGGTCGAGAGAACTTAAACGATGTCCCCAGACCCGGCCGACCACCTACTGCAGTAACTCATGAAAACGTCATCAGGGTAGAGTGACTATTGCGAGAGAATAGGCATATTACACATCGAGAGATACAGGCTGAACTAAACCTTGTATCACAGGCAGTTTCTGTCGGCTGTTTGTTCCTGACAAGTACATCGGACATCGCCAAAGCCGTCGACACAATTTGTTTGCGCCGCCGTCATCTAGAACTGTCGCCAGAGCTGAGTCCCCGGTGTGTCGTACTTTAAGAATGTTTAACGCTCTCCTGACCATCAATCCTGAATGTGATCTGTTTGCCGATGAATGGAGTGGAATTATGCGTGTGTGCCTGATGTTTTGTTAGAGAAGGTATGCTAGGGCGTCCTCCATTACATCTTAAGTATTATTATAATTTTTTCTTGTAAACCGTAACTGTGTTAATTAATGTAATTAGTGTTACCGTTTTTATTAACAATAAACAATAATTAGTTTCCACCATCCTGCATGAACACCTTTAAGTTAGGAAGCTTGCTTCGCGATGGATACCTCATTCTCTCACTGATGAGCAAAAATGCCGTCGTGTTGATTGGTGCAAATTTATGTTAGAAAGTTCGAAGGAGGAACTTTGCAAAACGTATCCTACATTCTTACAACTGACGAATCATGGATATATAGCTACGATCCTCTCATGAAGCAGCAATCCACGCAATGGGTGTTTGAAGAGGACGATTTGCCCACAAAAGATGTTCGCGGTCGGAGCGTTAATAAAAAAATGATAGCGGTTTTTTTTCGACGCAGTGGACCAGTAACAGTAATTTCGCTAGAAGTCCGTAGAACAACTGTTCTACGGACATCTAGCGAAGTTTGTCTGCCTCAAGCTTTTGGGGAGTTGGATAGCGCGCGCCCAAGGTGCGGCGTCCGTGGCATTCTTTTTCACCAAGATAACGCGCCCGCTTACACAGCTGTTAGAACCATGGACTATTTGACTTGAACTTCGGGGGTACAAATGTTACCCCATCCTCCGTAAGCCCAGATTTAGCTCCATGCGATTTTTTTTAATTTCCCACGGTAAAAAAAATGCTTCGTGGGCGAAAATTTAGCACTGCAGACGAGGTCGTCGAAGAATTTTGGCGGTTATTTTCGACCTCCCGCAAGACACGTTTTTAAATGTTTTTAAAGCGGGTTTACCCATAAGCATAAGTGTATTGGGATTGGAGGGAAATATTTTGAAAAGCTGTAAATAAACTTTTTTAATTCTAACTTTTTTTAATTTCACTAACTATTTTTGGAACAGCCCACGTATTAATATGCCTTGCTATATCTGTCCACATATTTTGGTGACGTAATAAAGATAAATGTTATAGTTGCATCTGTGGTCACTCAAAGATTACTATAGAAAATATATCGTAATACGCCTTGCTATGAATTATATTAATATATATTATAGCTACGTCTGTGACGGGCTCAGTCCTTTTTATTAATCACTAACTTTTCCCGCAATCACGTCCGCGTAAAATTTCTTACAGATCCCTAATACTTTTGATCATAATAAATAGCATAGGGATAGCCTAGCTTCCTATTAGCGAAACTTTTAGAGTCAGACTAGTTCTGGAGACTAGTGCGATCAAACGAAAAACAAAAAACCTCTTCCGCTTTATAATTTAAATAATTTGTAAGATACACACAAACACATAATACAAAAGCACACAAACACAGACATAAACATTACACATACACACACACACACATACATAAACATACACACAACAACACATACACACACACACACACAAACATTACATAAACTTTATTTATCTCTTTCAAAACTGTCTACCACTTAATACGTTTCCACGCACTGACTGAGTAGAACTTCTTACCTTTCCTGGTATTTTATCGGAATACCTGTAACAAGCTCTTCATAACAAGTTCGTAGTGGATAAATGAGAAAACCACGGGGTTACCTCAAATTTATTACCTACAAACACGCTTAAACTTATATTACATACACTTGAGACCAAAAAAGTTTGTATAATTAACTGTTATCTTGATAATATTAGGACAGGTAAAAGTAGAAATAAACATGATTTTTAAACGAGTATTTCAAGTATTTATCACACTCACTGTGATATGTGTGTGTGGCATCTTACCCACGGCTATCGCCATCATCATCATCATCATCATATCAGTCTATTGCTAAACGTAAACGTAGGCCTTCCCCATAGATCGCCAACAAATCTGGTCTTGGTCAGCCCGCATCCATCCGCTGTACGCCACGTTCTTCAAATCGTCGGTCCATCGTGCCGCAGGGCGTCCTGCACTACGCTTGCCTAATCGCTGCCCCCACTCTAGAGCGTAGCTGTTCCATCTACCGTCTGTACGTCTGCAGACGTGTATAGTGTTACCCAGTAACTAGGTTGTTGAAGTCAGATAAGCAGTAGCTTCATGCTCCATAAACACTGGTAATCGATTAGGGTAGAAGCCGACCTCAACATGGTTGAAGGGTTAGGTAGATGATGATTTTGTTTGTTTAACATAAACATCTTTAATCCCTACAGAAAGTTCTGTTTCTACAAAAACATTATTATCTATTGATTCAAGGTTAACATTAAAATAACTAAAATATACTACCTTAGAATGTCCCCCACAGCGTCTGCCTGTCTGTCTGTGTGTTCGCGATAAACTCAAAAACTCCTAAAAGAATTTTCATGCCGTTTTTACAAATAGACAGAGTGATTCATGACGAAGGTTTGGTGTATAATTTGTTAAGGTTTTGTGTATATTGGTTAAAATATGACGATAATACCCGTGAAAAACCGGGGCAGGTCGCTAGTAAAATTAAAACATCGCATGGCACTTCATTCCGGCTATAGATCAACAAGAAAGACATAAAACTTTGAAAGTCGGATCCGTTAGTAGCGACTTCTATGAACTATTTACCTAACTGCCAAATTTCAGCTTCATAGGTTCAGTTTTCGAGATTTCGTGTTAAGTCAGCGAGTGAATAAACATTTGATTTTGCAAGATTCAATACGTAGTAGACAACAATCGTCTACTCAAATGTTCTCTGAGCCGTGAATAAGCCAATCTTGTGTATTCATATTTACTGAACCGCTTTTCCTATCCGATACATGTCAACTATTTGTTTTGTTACAGTTATTACGTAAATTCTCTGTGATTGGATATATCCTGTTAGTATTAACGAACGGAGCGGATTAGTGCGAGTAATGATTTGTGCATTCATTATGAGTAGGGCCGAAATGGAATTGCAAACGAGTATTACTACTAAAAAATGGGAAATAATAAAGCTTCCGAAAAATGAATTAACTTCCAGCGATCTGTGGTTGACTTTGTAGAAACTAAACTGTTTTAAAATGAAATTATCAAAAAATGGATGCAAAAATAACCGACAAAAAATGTTGAATTAAACAAAGAAACCATGAGCTTATTCAAATTACAATGCTACGAAAACTAATATGTACTTTCAAACAATAAACTAAATTAAAAAAAAAAATTACGTCATGTCAGCAAAAATTTGCATTGTTTTTTTTTTACTTTTACCTAAGTATTTTATTCGGTCGTTTCTTTATTGGTTTTCGCATATATTATATAATTTCTTGGAAAATTAGTATATGAAGCAATAAGTTTCATTTCAGTTTTGATAATGCTCATATTTTACCCCTAAAAAATCACCAATTCAAAACACATGAAATTTATTATGATAGTGTGTGTGTGTTTTTAACATAAAAATTGAGTTTTTTTAACCAATGAATCTGTTTGTCTACCATACCCTACGGACAATGTAAAGAAAACTTAGACGGGACATCTAGAAAACCGTTTGGCGCCTTAAAAGATTTTTGTCGAATTTTTGTCGACCTACGTCATATTCAAACGACTCATTTTCTAATAATCGAGTCACATGTGGACCGCACGAGCAGGCTAACATAAAAATAATTTAATCAAATCGATTTCCGAATTCAGAATGCGAAAAACGAATAAAACTTCAAACTAATGAAATATTAAGTGCGAAACCCTTCTAAATGGTTAAGCTAAATGATACTACTCTACGCGTAATGTGTGAACGCGCGATGTCAGCTGAGACCGCAGGTCATCTCTTAACTGCCATGGCTTACATCTTTGGTTTTGAATTGTTTAATATTGTTATTTACCTTTATTATTATCTATATATGTACATACATATATAGACAATAATGAAGGTAAAGAACGTATTTACACACAACAAATACATATTTACAAAAAAAAAATGTATTTGTGTATGTATATCAGCTGTCTGACACCCATAGTACAGGGTCTCCCTAGTTTGGGGTCAGATGGCCGTGTGTGAAAATGTCCCCACATATTAATATTATATTATTATTATTATTATATAGAAGCGACATGAATTTTGTAACCAGGATTTTGTAAGAACTTGATTGAATAGAATATCCATATACGCGGTTCTTCTCGTCTTCTTCTCCATAGAAACCTACCTACGTTTTGGAACGAGCCACTGGCTTTTCTGACCAACTAAGCGACTCCTTGACAATTCCAAATTTACGGATAATTGAAATAAATGCTTTGACTTTGAAATTGGCAAGTTTCTATAGGGTTTGTAAAATTGCGTTACGTTTACTCCACGTGCTCATACTAGATAGAGTCTCTGATCCTCATCTGGTATGGAATCATGTACTTAGATACTGAAGGGAAAGTCCATAATCTTAAGGTGTACAAGACCCAACGCTTCCTATTTTAAGGTTCTGTACTCAAAAGGTTACACCAATAGAATTCCTGACCCTGAAAGTAAAACACCATTCTCCAAATCCTTTAATAGATCTTCAGTTATATAGTGTCAAGAAAAAAATGTACCTAAATTTTATGGTGGGCCCCGCCTGCTTGTATGACAGTTATGGCCCCATAAGTTTAGGCCGCTCGATTTGGGGCCCATTCTTAAGATGAATCGTTGCTTTTGGCCGTGAAAAAGTTTTAAATGTGGGTATTAGCTCCAACATTTATTGGCGATTTTTACTTTTTAAGTTGGTCATTTTGTTGATATAATAGTGTCGTTTCCAAATCCATTACTATTCATGAAAAATACTAATGTCGGTCCCTTTTGAATATTGATCCTAGGTATATGTGTATTGGTCCTGTATGGAAATTACAACATATACTGAGGTCTGCCCCGTCACTAACAAATAATTGCCTGGTTACTAGTAGGCATAGTATTCCCCCAGGCGAGATTCAGTCGTAATCGCCATGCTTGGCCAATGCACGTTGGCGATCGCGGTAGGCGTTATGGTACTCAGAAGGACCTCCTCCGTCCTAGAAGGCGACAGAGGGATATTGAAACAGGTAGAAATGGGGTGGTGCTATTCGCGACCGGCACTAGTTAGGTACAAAAATTAAATAAAAAAAATAATTACTGTAGGACCCCCGCGTGTCCGTGCATCCTTTGTGACTGTGTGTGTGTAGCCTGTGTAGTTATTTCCTGGGCTGTTAAGCCAATCATAGCACGACTCTACTGCCTAGTCTAATGCTGCAAAAATATAAATGTCACTTGTTTAAATATTCTTTTACTAAGATAGAAGAGATCTTTTATGGCCGCTTCTGAGTAAAATTGTACTTTTCGTCTATGATTCGTTTTTCATACTGTTGTTTATTGTAAAAAGATTGTAAAATCAAGATTATTAAGTCAAAGCATTTATTTTAATTAAACCATTTACAGGAACTTTTTAATTGTCAAGGAGTCGGTCAGTTAGCCAGAAAGTTGAAGCTAGTTGCTCGAAATCGATGTCTGGCTGATGGTGGCGCATGTGTTGGATCATACGACTCCCTTCAAAATGGTTAGTCTGAATGGTGCTGATCCACGCGTCATGTTTGTGAATGGGCGCTGTCAGTAGAGATTAGTCAACTCTTTACTGCCATAGGCTTTTATCTTGATTCTATTTTATGTTTTGTATAGCAAGATTACCTTCATTGTTTTCACATACTTATAGAAGTAATAATGTTGGTAACCAGTATTTTGTAAAAAACTTGATTTGAAAGAGTGTCCGTGGAGTTTCTTGCTCGTCCTTCTCCATAAAGGCCTACAGCTAAGTTTTAGCAAACGAAACATATAACTTTCTTTCAAGATTTTTCATTACCTACACAATTGCAACAATTTAATCATTTACAAAGGTGATTAAGCAGATACCTTGTCAACATAAATAATTAGCGTGCAATTGAAACTAATTCGTATAGTTTGTGGTGAAAAGTCACTAAAAATTATCTACATATCTACCCTATCGGTAGGTAGGTAGGAATACCTTCCTAGCTACCCTACTAACCTACCTACCTATCCACCTACCCATATACCTACCTACCTATCTACCCTACTCTACCCTACCTACCTACCTACCCTACCTACCACAATTTTTTCACCGCATAAACCTTCCGACTTCTACAAATATTTCACGACCAAAATTAGCCAAATCGGTCCCTCCGTTCTCGAGTTTTAGTGAGACTAACGAACAGCATTTATTTTTTATTATTATAGATAAATCATTCGTTCTTCATACAGTTCTTGCTTGTAAAATGTGCGAGCTCAAGATTATAAAACTTAAAAAAGAAAAAGATTACATTTTTACAAGAATTTAATCGTTCACAAAGGTGATTAAGGCGACGATATACGTCGGCGACCTTGAGCGACCAGAGAATCGTATGCGCTGCGTCCAAAACTCTCAAAGTTTAGTCGAAAAAGTTCAATAAAATATAGTATTCTTTAACTTAAAGAAGAAGGCGAATACTAAAAGATAGATAATAAAATTGTCTGTAAGGTTGTGTAAGTTTCGTTTAATTATACCTGGTAGATTTTGTGTGATTGTCAATGTTTTGTCCGCGTCAGACACAACTTCACGAGTTAATTAAACTATTTAATATGAATATAATCAAAAATATTTACATACTAAATGATTAAGGGAATGTTCTAGTTTAACTTTTATTTTTTTCAAATCATTTACACTACACATTTTGACGTGATTGCCAGTTTAATATCTGTAAAAGTCGTTAATAGCCCCTTAAGTAGATAACTTGTCAACATAAATAATTAGCGTGTAATTTAAACTAATTCGTATAGTTTGTGGTGAAAAGTCACTAAAAATGATGAGTAATCTCCAATAGTTAATCAAAACACCAATAGTGAGAATAACAAATTATCTATTTCCTTGAAACATCCTGTTTCCCGTTTATTTTTAAAACATACGTCATTAAAAAATCACGCAATCAACTGAGTAGTCGATTATAAAAATAGCGTTGCTATTAATTTTAGTGAGTAGATGATTTATCATCACATAATTATATTCGTTATGTTTTGTGGAAATCAAAAAAAAATACTGTTATTGATCGCATGGTACAATTTTTTTTTTTAAGTAGAAATTCTGAGCTGAATAATAATATGTAGGTATCGTGCGTGCCTAGCCTTTTTCTAACTATATTGGGGTCAGCGTCCAGTATAACCGCAATACCGCATGCAGCTGAATACCAGACTGCCTATAGGACCTCCACAACCCAGTAATTGCTGGGTAACACGACACCCCTTGGTAAGAATGTAAAGGTGTGTCCAAACACAGTGCGGCAGCTACGCGCGGCAGTTGCAGGACACAAATTTGCCGCGCAACTAGTTTAGACATTTTAGATTTTGTTTGCGCGGCAGAACTGCGCGGCATATCCTAGACACGCCGCGCGCGCTATTATTCCGCGTTCAGACCACAATGAAAGCGGCCGCGTGTGTTGTAGCTCTGTTCAATATTAGCCACATATGTCAATTAGGCGAATAGCTGTTTCGTTATCCATATTGCTTGTTAAATTAAACAAAAATGCGTCTACACACAATCACCGATGAACGAACAGTAAGGGCCGAGTCACACCGGAATGACAGCGGCCGGCAGCGGCCCGGCGAGCACTTTCAGTGTGAAATAATTTTAAACTTTATCTACATACTTAAAATACCAGCATCGCTTGAAAAGCTTGCGATGCGAGCGGCCGCTGGCAGCCACTGCGCGCTCCTCACGCCGTCGCAACACTAAGCACACAATTTCTCTGTAGTATAGCGACGGATACGCTGGCAGCCGCTGGCAGCCGTTGGCAGCCGCTGGCAGCCGTTGGCAGTCGCTGGCAGCCGCTGGCGTCGCCGCCGGTCGCTGCCATTCCGGTGTGACTCCGCCCTTACACAGTTCGCGCGCGGCAACTAGCTCGCGACGTCCGCACGCGGCGGTCGTCCAATCAAAGGGCTGCACGCCGCGCGCTTCGGCGCCGCGCACGTTTGCCGCGCTGTGTTTGGACACTCCTTTAGATTTTCTAAATTCTGACTACCTATAACGACTGCCAAAGATGTAAGAATGATAGCCGGGACCAACAGCTTTACGTGCTTTATGAAGCACGGAGGGGTCTCGTTATGAAATGGATGGTCACCCATCCACAGACCGATCGCGGCAAGCGTAGCTTAAGCACCACAACTGGTCGATAGGTACGTCTTTTACTTAGCCACATGCTCCTTCGTGTACCTATGTCTATACTAATATTATAAAAAGGGAAAGACCTTTTTTGACGTGACGACGTCTTATAATTCGATAGAGCCGGCTGCACGCACGAAAAAACATGACTCATGCGGCGTTACGGCGTTACGGCGTTACCTCGCTCTGAGGTAACGCCGTACGTTGTCACATTCAACTATCGTCAGTAAACCGACTTTACAGACAACCAATTTTTTTAAATAAAAAAAAATTGGTTGTCTGTAAAGTCGGTTTACTGACGATAGTTGAACGTGACAACGCGAAAGAATCATTACCTTTATCGCTGTAATTATCGTTGCTATAAACAATTGACACCACATTCACTTTTCACTTGGAACGCCTCAGAGCGAGGTAACGCCGCAGAGCGAGGTAACGACGCATGACGTCATGTAACGCCGTAACGCCGTAACGCCGCATGATGTCATGTTTTTTCGTTCGTGCAGCCGGCTGTCGAATTATAAGACGTTGTCACGTCAAAAAATTAAAGCACTATACACAGGTGTTATAGGCTTATACTTCCCTTCCAAGCGGACAAAGTAGCGGGCAATAGCAAATCTATTACAAGTGTCTACTAAATTACAATCAGTTACGAAAAAAAAAATACCTCTACCTTCGATAACATGCCATTAAACTCGGTAATCCTACTACTAACCCATGCAAAAAATAAAATTAAAAAGTAAAATGTAGACAATAACATCACATCCAATTATTTTTTTCCTTTATCTGAATAACCCGATTTTTCTAAAGCTACCGAAATAACAAAATTTTAATTGAAACTCTTTCAAAATTTATTAAATACTGGTACAAAAATATTTTTTATGTATCATATTACGGTCTTTAGTAAAATTGCCTATGATAGCAGTCTCAGAACCAGACAGTAGGTACACAATGACATTAACATAATTCAGGGCCGTAGTTAGTAAGGAAGGTATATATTATATTAGGCCAAGTTTCACTATCGCTACACTGTTGACTTGTTGTCGGGAATGTCTGTGACCTCCCCATTTAGTGTAGACATAGCCCAAGTTAGGGATTCTTATGAGTTTCGTGGTAGACTTGATTTTGTAAGCGAATTTACTTGGGTGAAGTTTTTAGGATCAAGGGGTTAGTAAATAATAGCAGCCTATTACTATCTCATGGCTCTTCTCATAAAGAGCATTGATCACGACCATAGATAGGTATCCGAATTACCACGCTTGTTTTTAAGGCAGATTGGTGATTTCTACCTACTACTGATTTCTACTTACCTATTTTAGTGATATCCCATATAAACTTGGAAAGAACAATCAATAAAAAAAAAACAAATAATCAGTTAAAAAGTTTTTCTTTTCTATAATTTTTTAAGGGACTTTTCCGCGTAGCGTATGACGGTCCTATCGTAACCTAAACTTATAATCTATTACATATAATAAAACAGTAACAAAACTGTGTCTGTACATTGAATATATTAAAAAAATAATAATTGAGAAGGGTTTAGGAACAGTAATAGAGCACGAATCCAAAAAAAAAATCCGTCTGTTTGTCTGTTTGTCTGTTTGTTTGTACACGCTAATCTTCGGAACTGCTGGACGGATTTGAATGATTTTTTTTTTGTTGTATAGGTATTAAGTCTGGGCAACATATAGGCTATAATTTATCTTGGAAACTTGAACACCTGATGCAGAACCGCAACAGACCAGCTGAACTATAAGAGATACAAAATTGGTACCATAGCAAAAATTGTTCCACGTGATGAGCATTTTCTGCTGAGAGAATAAATTTGAAGATCTGGAATACCTGATGTGGAACTCCAAGAGCCCAGCTACACCATGACACATATAGGAATGACGTCTTAGCAAAAGTTGTTCGGTCTGATGGGCATTTCCCGTTGACTTATAAAAATCGAAGATCAGAAACATCTGATGTGAAAATCAAAGCTATCACTAATTTCACTGTATCTTATAAAATAACATAAGCTGGGAGTACCTCCACGCGGTGAAGGCGGTAACAGTTTAATACTGATTTTTGATGACGATGGTATATCATTGAAAATTTGACTCTACTGGCCAAAATTCTCATTTATTTTTTTATTTCATCGAATAAATATGCCTTCGGGCTTATGTTATTTGGGTGTTTAATTTCCTTTTCTATTTATCTTCGTGACACGGTAGCCTACCCGGTAACGCAGGGGAGCAGTCACTTAGATTTTAATTGATCAGGTATCTTCTTAACAATAAAACTATAACCATGCCTAGAAAGAGGTCAAATCTTTCCCAATGTTCCAAAGGAGCTAAAAGATTGAGGATCATAAGATCCCAAGAATCTACCGAAGAGCGTCAGGAGAGACTTGATGCTGTTCGAGAACATCAGGCTGCAACTCGCTCCGTGGAAACCTCTTCAGATCGCGAAGCACGCCTGCGTTCTCAGCGTATTTACGCATCTATATCCAGGTCTCTAGAGCCCAGTGAAGTGCCCAGTCAGCGGTCAGTCGCGCATCATACTCGATGCGCGACTGACCGCTGATCATGAACGTCATACATTGTCTCGCGAGTCGGAGACGTTCACGGATAGAGAATTGCGCTTGAGTTCTCAGCGTATCTACGCATCTGCTGCGGAACGTGATGCGCGACTGTCCGCTGATCGTGAGCGACATGCATTGTCTCGCGAATCGGAAACGTTTACCGATACAGAATCACGCTTGAGTTCTCAGCGTAATCGCACATCTACTAACAGGTCTTTTGAACCGAATGATGAACGTGATGCACGACTAACTGCTGATCGAGATTATCATACACTAGCGACCCGACCCAGCTTCGCATTGGCCTATAGCCTTCCTCGGTAAATGGACTATCCAACACAAAAATATTTTTTTAATTCGAACCAGTAGATCCTGAGATTAGCGCGTTCAACCAAACAAACAAACAAACTTCAGCTTTATAATATTATAGTATAGATTGTCCCAAACACGCACACAACAAAATATTCATAATCAGTTAGAAAGTGACAGAAAAAGAATTGCTGGAGTACGGCATGAAGAGACAGAAGAAGAGCGCAACGAACGTTTGAATTCTGATCGACTTCGACATTCTCTGGACAGAATGTCGATATCATCTGAAGAATCGGATGTGTCTCAAGATATAGCCGTAGGTCATGGCGACCTTCCTTGGGTTGGTAAGGAACGGAGTTCATTTACGTATACTCCTATGATTGACTACGCCACATATTCCGCTATCGGAGGTATGATTCAAAATTGTGCTTTTTGAACGTCTCGAATCATCTCGCGCATCCCGTTGTTTTTCCGTCCCCGGGCTCTTAGAATTCGACATCAGACGTTTCAGATCTTCGATTTTGCCGACCCCGTTGTCGCTGGCATAAGCAACAGGATCCGCGTACGAAGTCGCGGGCAGAGGCTAGTATACCCTAAACTAAATGATCTGGACCATGAATTGAAACAAGTCTTGCATCGTCACAATTCGGATTACTTAAAATTTGGTGAAAGGTGCCTACATCAGACTTGTTCAAATTCAAAGTCCTGAGTATATCTCTTCTTATTGAATCATATCGGACACATTCCATCAGCAAGTGGTGTAGAACTTCAACCACTCCACACTCCTCACAGTTAGGTGATGATATTTTCTTCATCATAAAGCTAAATTTTCTACATGGAATGTGTCCGGATCTGAGTCTGTGAATTTCGTACTACAACTACTATTAATAAACCAGGGCACACGACAAGGATGACTTGAAAAGTTTCGCGGCTTTGAATCGACATCCCCTGCATTAGAACCTTAACTTATTTATTAAATCCACACATCTATACTTTAATATTATAAATGCGAAAGTGACTCTGTCTGTTACCCTTTCACGATGAAACAACTGAACCGATTTTGATGAAATTTTGTATGAATATAACTTGAACCCCGAGGAAGGACATAGGCTGGGTTTTAATCCTCGACTTTGTTTGCATCCGCGATAACTGACATTCACTCGGATGAAGTCGCGGGCAAAACCTATTTTTAAATAAGACAAATTAATAAAATAATCGAATGCTTAGCTTTAACAAATGTAAACAGAAATAAATCTCAAGGATTGTAAATAAATATTTATATACCAACAACACAGACCTAGGTACATTATTTACACTAACACCACATTCTTGTGATACACTGTAAATAAACGTAGAATGTAAATGAATAGTAAACTTATTTACATACAGTCCTATTAAATAGCTAACATAGATTGCAATCATCATTAACACCTAACATCTAGGTAAATGTCTGAGGTCTAGGTACCTATATAGTGCTTGAGCCAATCAATGACATAATGTTTGATTAGATGTTGTGTGAGTATGGTTATAAATAACTAACTTTAGCCCGCGTCTTCGGTTGTGTTAATTTAGAATTTGACAATAAACTCGGATTGAAGATAGCTTGAACCATGCAGAAGGACATAGGCTACTTTTTAATCCGCGATAACCGACATTCGCAGATGTATTATTATAAGAACCTTATTGTTTGTTTTCTTAAGGATCAGTGGGTACTTTTTTTCGGGATGAAAGGTACTCTATGTCGGCTGACAACTTATAAATATGCAAAAATTCAGGATGATTGCTTCAGTGGTTTAGGTAATAAACAAATTTACTTTCGTATTTATAATCTTAGGATTAGATGTCCTGATTTTGTACTCTTGGACTTAAGTCGAGCGTGCAGAGTCAACGAAACATAGTTATTAAATTTGAAATTCATATTGGGTGATAGAAGTTGTGGTTGATGCATAAAATAAAACGAAAATTCCAGATATATACCGCTACTATTGCTGCCGTTACTGCTAGATAGGGACTTAAAGTCAAACTCAAAGCATTTATTTCAATTAAACCATTTTCAGGCACTTTTGAATTGTCAAGGAGTTGGTCAGTAAAGTCATAGAGTTGAAGCTAGTTGCTCGTTCCATAACGTAGGTACGTCTCTATGGAGAAGAACGAGCAGTAAATAGTACAAGAAGTGCTGGTTACATGATTCTTGTTGCTTCTATAACGTGAAAACTATGAACTATAGGCCTTTTTGGACGGTTGGTAGTCGTATTTCCAATTCTTCAATTTGAATACGTTACGCGCTTGCACTAGGCACACTAGCGTTCTAGGCATTGAATTATTGTCCGTTACCACGATATTCATCATCATCATCATCAGCATCATCTTCCTGCCCTTACCCCATCCCGGGATCGGTGCCACACTTTTTGAAGTAAAACTTCTTTACGCACGCTTGAATTGATGCGTGACGAAAGCGTTAGGAGAAATGTGGGCGAGGCGAACGGAAGTTGAGAGGGAGATATAAGTTACTGAAGATAGAAAGAGAGAGAGTTACGTTTCGTATATTACTGTAGGGGCAAGAGAGAGAGGTGCGAGCACAAATTTTCTTTTTCTAATAGCCAGTTGCAAACGGATATATACACACAAAATTATAGATGGAGCTAAAGAAGTTTTACTTCAGTCGTGTGGTCTAAAGCACACTCGTATTTATTTTTCTTCTGTACTGTCCGTCACGTCATGATATCACTGACTCTCCATCAAATTTTCATTCTTCACATAATCCATCCATCTTTACTTTGGCCTTCCTTTCTTCTCTTCACATCTAAATTCATAACTCTTTTGGTAATGCGTTTCATCCCTCCTTTTTACATATCCATACCAAGACAAACGATTACCTTTCCGTTACCACGATATTACAGGGCTAAATAATTATTATAGGGAGGTGTAGATACCTAGATATATGACCGACTTAAACTGGAGATCTAAGGCAGTCTCCGCTCGGCGACAATTAACGTCAAATATGTCGGTAAATTAGGGCCAAGCGCGTGGCTAAGTAAAAGCCGTATAGATCGATAGGTCAAAGGTTAAGCTACGCTTGCCGCGGTCGGTCTGTGGATGGGTGACCATCCATTTCATACCGAGTTTCCTCCGTGACTCGAAAAGCACGTAAAGCCGTTGGTCCTGGCTGTCATTTGAAGATCTCTGGCAATCGTTAAGGGTAGTCAGAAGCCAGTCTTGCTAAGGGGTATGGTGTTACCCAGTAACTGGGTTGTGGAGGTCCGATAGGCAGTCGCTTCATATAAAACACAGGTATTCAGGTGCATCCGGGTAGACTGGCAGCCCACCCCAATATGGTTGGTATAAGGTTAGGCAGATGATGAGGATGTAGGTAAATTATAGATATTTTTGACAGGTTGAGAATGAAATTTAAATGTTAACGTTCCAAAACGTACCGACCTACCTATTATAAAAAGTCTATTGAAAAACCGTGTAGATACCTACATACTAGATTGTTTCTGTTTCACGTAAAAAACACCAATGTGCTACTTTTAAAAATCTGTTTAACAACTATAAACATAATAAAAATGTTTACAAAAATAAAGTCTTTGATCTTAGTAACAAAATGTTACAGAGTAAAAAACTCTTTAAATAAAAATTAACACACCGTGTAAATGAGCTACGTGTTTGATGGAAGTTATAATTTATGTCGTCATTTACGACGCTTCCGCTGTTGGAACGGTCAATGGAGTGCATCTGGAATTTTGGCAATGTTTTTTTCTTAAAAATGTTTTTGTTTTATATAAGAACTAGCTGATGCTCGCAACTTCGGCCGCGTGATTGTCAATATTCAGGGTGTCTTTTGCGCGTAAGGCTTTTCTTTTCAAAAATAAAAGTTACTCCTTATAACATCAACTTTCTGCCAGTGAAAGTGCCAAACAAAATCGGTCCAGCCTTTTAGAGATTGGCTGGACAGACAGAAGGACCATCAAAAAATTTTAATTATCTAAACTTACCAGACCCACTAGGGCTGGCAGCTACTGTATTGACTCTGTAGGTTTTATTTGTGACAATTTTTTTGCAATCCTGTTCGTCATGAAATGCCAATTTTATCTCATTTATTTATTTAGAAAACACGTGACAGTCGAGATTGAAGTCTGCTTGAAACTGCTAGAGAATGCCTATAAACGTAATGTCAATATGTGCGTACGGAAAATCGTGGTTTGTTTTGAGTGGTCTCTCTGCTCGGGCGCTGCGGCGTGCCTTACCTACTTTGTGCTTCAATTTTATTTATTTGTTTAGATAAGTTAAGATGTGTGATAAAACCTATCTATCTGGGAAGATGACACCATAAACCGATAATTTCTGGATAGGTTACTCTCCCACCTAATCTAATGATTTCCCATTAAATATACTGCTTTGTCCCGTTCATAGGTATACCGTTAGACGTCGTCATGGCTAAGTAGGTTCGCAACCGGACACAAGTCAACCAACCAACCAACCACCACCAACCACCAAACCAACCAACCAACCAACCAACAATCACCAACCAATCCAAGCAATGACACCACCAACCAACCAATACCAATGCCAATACCCATGTTTTTTTTTGTGAAGTTTATCTAGGACTTCTCTGACAACGGTGAAGGAAAACATCGTAAGGAAACCTCAACTTATCATTATAAGTCTGAAATCCCCGATCCGCCTTGAGCGCACGTGGTGATCAATGCTCGTACCTTCTCTCTATAAGGCGATTCTCACACTGCCCCGCATGATGCAGCGTAGCGCGTGGATGCGTGTTCTTCCGTTGCTTGTAAGTATCTCCGTTTGCATGGAAAACACGCACAGTCTGCATGTAGGCGCGTGATCTGCAACACCGCGCGTGAATGCGTTTTCTGTGTGTTGTACTACGCGTGTTTCAATACAAAACGAGATACTTTCAAGCAACGTAAGAACACGCACTCCCGCACCCCGCTGCGTGATGCGGGGCAGTGTGCCAATCGCCTCAGATGGGTTTTGCCCTGCAGTGGAACCATTTTGACGACACGGTTGGCGTAGTGGCTGAGCGATCGACTGCTGCGCAGCGTGTTGCGCGCCCAGGGTAAATATTTGTGTGATGAGCACTTGTGTTTGCCTTGTGTCTGGGTATTGCTTATCAAGTCAAGTCAAGTCAAGTCAAAGCATTTATTTCAATTAAACCATTTACAGGCACTTTTGAATTGTCACTTTTGTATCTATTTAAGTATGTATTTAAAATGTATTTGTGTATGTATACCAGCGGTCTAACACCCTTAGTACCCTAGTTTGGGGTCAGATGGCCGTATGTGAAATGTCCCCACATATTATTATTATAATTATTTCTTATTAGATCATCATCATCATCAGCCGCAAGACGTCCACTATTGAACAAAGACCTCCCCCGGGGGTGGGGTGGGGGTTCTCATAATCCCCACGCTTGGCAGGCGTCTTGGGGATCGCAGTGAAGTTGTTAAGTACACGGAAGCCGCTGCTGCCCGACTTCCGGATTTTCCCTTAGTCGCCTTCGACGACACCCTCGGGATGAAATGGGGGGGTGCTATTCTAGCCCGGACACCCCACTAGTTATTATTAGGTACCGAACATACAGATACTGTTACTTTAGCACATAACATTACCCTACATCCGTTAACTCACATGGGATGTAACTCAGTATATTCCATAGCTCCATGCAATAAAATAATCATGTACCCGATGCATATGTAACAGCACTTAAGACTAAGACTGCAAATAATTAGCACTCCATTTCCTCCAATTAATGTGCTCAGCTAGATGCATACTGTATGATAGTTAAGACAGAATAGTACAAAAGGTTCACAGGGAGATAACTAAAAAGAGAATGGTACATTTTCATGTAAATTGGGAGCCACTCTTATGAGTACTGTCACAAAGTATAAAGATTACAAAAGGACCGCTCCCACCATCATCAAAAATAATTACCTAAACTTGCCAAACTCACTAGGGCTGCTACTGTATTGACTCTGTAGGTTTTATTTGTGACAATATGAAATTTTATTGACACTCGTTGGAACTCTTTGCAATTTTTTTTAACAAAATTTTCCTGTTCGTCATGAAATGTCAATTACATTATTTATTCATTTTGACAATACGTGACAGTCGAGACTGAAGTCTGCTTGAAACTGCTTGAGAATGCCTATAAACGTAATGTCAATGTGTGCGTGCGAAAAATTACGGTTTGTTCTGAGTGGTCTCTCTGCTCGGGCGCGCCGCAGCCTTACGTACTTTGTGGTACTATAGTCAAAGTCAATTTCAAATTATTTATTTCAATTTTGAACGTCATTGACAAGAATAAGAATACATCTAGTTGCCCTTTTCAAAAGATACTTTTGTATGGTGAAGAACGGGCAAGAAAATCTATACCTAGCTAAACTTCAAAACAAAAGTTTTACTATCTATACTCTATACATCTATACAAATAAATAAAATTGAACTGTCTGTTTGTAATGTCCAAATAACAGCTTTTAACTAAATGCATATGAAAGTAAGTATGGTACCAATCCCAAAAAATCATTGTTTAAAATTTTTGTCTGTCTGTCTGTTTGTTCCGGCTAATCTCTGAAACGGCTAAACCGATTTCGATGGAACTTTTACTGGCAGATAGCTGATGTTATAAGGAGTAACTTAGGCTACTTTTATTTTAGAAAAAAATAGGGTTCCGCACAAAAAAAAATTAAACCCTGACAACCAACAATTACGCGGACGAAGTCGCGGGCATCAGCTAGTAATTTCATAAAATTGGTATACGCACATTTAATTATTAATGCATTTATCTGAAGACAATGGCGTACACCAATTAGTACCTTTAGAACTACGTAAAACTTGCAAAAAAAGTAAAAGGAATATAAGGTATGAAGGGTAAAAAACCTAAAACTAATCTATAAGTACTGACTTAACCAAGACTCGATTTTATAGAATATTCCTTAGATTTTTTAACAAGAGGTTCATTAAATAAATCTATTTATACACAAAACATATTTTATTGAGTTTAGTATTAAAATATGCTCGTAAGTAGAGTGGTGTGATACAAACTGGAAGGGACAGAAGGATGATCACTCTATACGAAATTTTAAAGAAACTGTACCGCCTCACTTTTGGTAGTGTTGTAAAAAGCATCGAATATGGGTTTCATAAATCAGTTTATACATTGAGTCTTACTGAATGCGTAACAGGCTATTTCCAATCTGTTCTTCACTCTCCAAACAACGCCATGTTTGGCTCGGAGCGGTCTAGAGAACCGAATCTGTTGGCAATTTGTGTTGATTATTATTCCTACACGTGGACTACGAGTATAAAGTTACTTGTATGATGTTCTTATAAATATTACAGTGAGGGAAGTCCAATTTATCATCATTACGACGACGACACGGTTGGCGCAGTGGCTGAGCGATCGACTGCTGCGCAGCGTGTTGTGGGTTCGATTCCCGCCCAGGGTAAACTTTTGTGTGATGAGCACTTGTGTTTGCCTTGTGTCTGGGTGTTGTTTATCTATATATGTATGTATTTACAAAAAAAAAAAATGTATTTGTGTATGTATATCAGCTGTCTGACACCCATAGTACAGGGTCTCCCTAGTTTGGGGTCAGATGGCCGTGTGTGAAAATGTCCCCACATATTATTATTATTTTTTTTTTTTTATCTGTCCTTGTCCCATGTTATTTGGGGTCGGCGCAACCCATCATCTTCCATTCCGTCCTGTCATCCGTAATGATATCATTGACTCTTCTTCTTCTTCTCTTTTATATCATTCACACAATTCGTCCTTCTTTTCTTTGGCATTCCTTTTTCTCTCCACTTATCCACATTTATATTCATAACTCCAAGGAAAAAGAGATGAGAGGGGTGAGAGAAGTCCAAATCATCTTCTTGCCCTTGTCCTATGTTACTTGGAGTCGATGGGCAGGCCACATCGCTCGAAGAACCGATAACCGATGGGGAAGAAAGGTTCTCGAGTGGTGACCACGAGCTGGAAGACGTAGCGTTGGTAGGCCTCCCACCAGATGGACCGACGACATCGTCAAGGCCGCGGGTAACAGGTGGATGCAAGCGGCAGGTTGCCGCTCGTAGTGGCGTTCTATGGGGGAGGCCATTGTTCAACAGTGAGAACGTCCTCCGGCTGATGATGATGATGACTTGGAGTCAGCGTGACATGTTTTCTTCTTCCATTCCATCCTGTCAACTGTCATGCTTTCACTGACTCCCTTTTCATTCATATCATTCTTCACACAATCCATCTATCTTTTCTTAAAAAGAAAATCCAATTAAAAAATGATAAATAGGTTTACATTTTTTGCAAAACTCTTCTGAATCTTTGTATACCACGTGTCCACGCTTCTGTTCAGTTATTTTTTAATTACTTTTATGCGGTAGTGCCACATGAATACAAAAATGTTATTTCTTTTAACGACAAAGTACATCATTTTAATTTGCAGAGACTGCAGGAACTATCTTACAATCTCGTTTCTGTAGCTTCACATGCCGGTCGATTTTATAAAAATCTCACTTAGTGAATTTAGGTGAGATGAGTCGCTAATCCCAAGCATGTTGGGATGACAGCTCACTTCAAACTCATATCACTTGAAACCGAGAGGCATACAAAACAGCCTGGCTGATGAGGTGCAAAAGACGACGAGTGAGTAATCCATGCCACCTACTTGTAGGCTGGAAAATAAATTTGCCATCTCCTCCACTCACAAAAACCCACAACAGTGTGGGGTTTTGCTCACTAAATACCTTGTAGATTTTTAGAGCAAAATCTCCGCTGTCGACAATAGTACCAAAACACGGTGAAGTCCGCAAATAATATAAATAGCTTTACACCACGATAGTACATAGTTATGTGACCGTGTCAAGTCGTATTGCACTCACGCGCTCGAGTGTTCGTGCGACGGCTTCACTGTTGAATGCGCTAGTGCTGTACCATCGATATCATAATGGGTATCGATAGTTACCTAGAATTAGCAATAATTTCAAGACACAACTTCTCAAAATCCCCTCACAGTCCTTAAAATAGAATTATTTTTCAATTAACCGTAAAATATATTTTTTGTTGCTCTGAAATCCACAATTTGTAAGTAAATTACGTTGTCACATAAGTGATGTCACAGCAGCCTATTGCCCTCCAAAATCTATGGGATTACGTTTTGACAGCTCATCAAATGTATGTATTTACCCGTATACAGCAGAAATATGTAAATTTAATTCTGTAGAAAAACGTGTAAATGTTTCGTTAATTTACATCGTAAAGTATACCAACGTAGGCAAATTTGATTAATGTCTTTATTACTTGGAATTTTGTTATATTTTATACATGGCTGTACTAAATCATTCCAAAATGTATTGCTAAGAAAAAAATATTAAGTGCTCATAACATTTCTTCAATATTTTTCTTGGTATTGTCATCGATCATAGATACTAAAAAAGATGTTGATAAATTATAAGAGCTCCGCGAGTAGCACTTTAAAACTTTGCTTATTAACTCACTTGTGAGCAGGGTTGGCGGAAACTGAAGTATCAGAATATTATCTATGCTCTAATGAACCAAAAATGCCGTTTCCCGATGATTCCGAAATATGTGACGTTTTCCGTGTCATATAATATAGTGTGACATTACAATACCTATATTACCTACGTTATCTATATGTGCGTTTGTGTGTCATTTTTGAAGTTTAAATGTTGTGTAGATAATTTATCTACACATTTCTAGTTATAAAAAAATGGTATTGATTGTATTTTTTATCTATTAGAAACTTTTTATATTTTTAGCTAAACATTACAAGGTTCTCTGAAAAATACCAAATTCGAGAGGCCTCTTATTTATGAACGGAGCATTTATATCTTAAATTGGTCCACTGCGCACATACCTTCCAAGATATATTGGAATATAATACATCTTCACGAAGAAAAATACTATCTAACCTCGTAATTCGATCGAACGATAACTTTCAGTTGCCGCAATAAATTATATACGACACAAGAAATTATTATACACTAAAGTAACGTCTTCCTTTCCTATATATTCCGAGATACAAAATGGAACAATGAAATGGGAAATCAGGGATGTGATTTGAATAATAATGTGAATAGTTTTGTGTTGTTTGTACGTTTTCGCTGGCGAGATGTGGACAACTTCAAAACTACGGATTCGATATTTCGTATCCCTCCGTTCATTAGTGTCACTATTGTAATAATGACCAGCCTATTAAATAGTCTTACTGCAGAACAAAAGCTTTTACCCATACAGAGAAGACATGAGCTTTGATCACCACACTTGCTCAAGGCAGTTTGTCGATTTCAGACTTACATTAATCATAAGTCCAGGTTTCCCCAAGATCTTTTGTTTCACCAATGTCAGTAATGTCAAAGATAAACTTAGAAAACGAAAAACTCATATTGGTCGCCCGTGTTCGCTTGCATGCCTACAAAGCCTTAACCATGACTTGAAATGTTTGACTGATGTTGATGGTCTTGATGTAAGACTGCTATGTCGTATGATTGAGTGTTTTTGATGTTACAATGGCTTATGATCCATGTGTAAGACTTAACTAATACCGCTTGGTGTCAGTCTCTTAATTTTAATGGGTTGGGTTGGTTACCACATACAACCATGCGTGAAAAAAATAAGGTACAAAAACAAGGGGGTTAAAATGAAGTATAACTTTCTAGACTTCTGTAGGACCTGTTTCGTCGTCTTAAAAATATTACAGAATAATCTTAATACCCAATTTTATTTTAATATCTACTCGAGTTTTAATATATTACTCGTCACGATGTAGAATTAGGAAAAGCTGACGTGATGAGATTTATGGGAAACTGGTCAGAAGCAATACATAGGGAAGGCTACCTACGTTATAAAGCTTTAACTAGCAGTGAAACTAAACTGGTTAAAATTAAACTCTAGTTTTATAACATTCACGATATAAAATCTATAGCAATGTAATTAAAACCATTAGTAATTGAGGCATTTATGAACGTTCATCATAGCAGTGATTCGTGAAACGCCCACGGCTTAATTAATAGCACTTTAATTTAAATACATAATTATTTAGCGTTTGCGTAGGATGTTACATCGAAGTGTCAATTTGAAATATTTCAAAGTTTTGATCCAAATATTTAAGCTTGGATTTTCTTAGTGAATAGGGATTGTTGTTATTACAACAATTCCTAGCAAGTTAGTTTTAAAAAGTTACAGATAAGATATTTCTTATCTGTAACAATTTAAAACTAGCTTCTGCACGCGGCTTCGTCCTCGTGGAAGTTAAATTAAATATAGGTCCCATAAACCATGTAATAAAGGTTGTTATCGGTTAAAGATTTTTTGTAATCGGAATATAACAAAAAAAAATCTTTGATTTGATTCCCGCTCAAAACAAATATTTGCATGACCTACAGGATTAATAATAATAATAATAATTAACCGACTTCAAATAAAAAAGGAGGTTCTCAGTTAGACCCGTATGTTTGTATGTATGTATGTTTGTCCGTAAAGTGTTTGTTACATTCTGGAGATGGTTTTAGTATACAACAAACAGAAATTGATTCAGTGCTTTTCGAAAAAAATAACAAAAACCGAGGAAACGTTTTTGTTTCTTCCATCTTTTCATCGTTGGAGGACTTGAAAAGAAAAAGTGGAAAATAAAAACTTTTATGAAAAACGAGAACCGTCTTCAAAAAATCACTTAAAAGTGATAAATAACTTTAGCACCGAAGTCGGTGGCAATACAAAACAACAAACAAAATAAAGCCACCGACTACCGTCAACTAAAGTCATGTGTGTTCTGTGCTAAAGTATATATTATTTTTATCACTTTTTAGTTTTTTTTGAAGGCGATTCTCTTTGTTTAAAAAAGTTTTTATTTCAATTCTTGTTATTATTATTTGTTTGAGTAGGTGAATTTATCGATCTTTACTTTACTTACTTAATATTATAAACTAGCTTCTGCCCGCGACTTCGTACGCGGATCCTGTTGCTTATGCCAGCGACAACGGGGTCGGCAAAATCGAAGATCTGAAACGCTTGATGTCGAATTCGGTTCAATTTTGGCCAGTAGAGTCAAATTTTTAATGATATACCATCAAAAATCAGTCCTAAACTGTTACCGCCATCACCGCGTGGAGGTACTCCCAGCTTATGTTATTTTATAAGATACAGTGAAATTAGTGATAGCTTTTATTTTAGTTATTAGCTTTGATTTCCACATCAGATGTTTCTGATCTCCGATTTTTATAAGTCAACAGGAAATGCCCATCAGACTGAACAACTTTTGCTAAGACGTCATTCCTATATGTGTCATGGTGTAGCTGGGCTCTTGGAGTTCCACATCAGGTGTTCCAGATCTTCAAATTTATTCTCTCAGCAGAAAATGCTCATCACGTGGAACAATTTTTGTTATGGTACCATTTTTGTATCTCTTATAGTTTAGCTGGTCTGTTGCGGTTCTGCATCAGGTGTTCAAGTTTCCAAGATAAATTATAGCCTATATGTTGCCCAGACTTAATACCTATACAACAAAAGAAAAATCATTCAAATCCGCCCAGTAGTTCCGAAGATTAGCGTGTACAAACAAACAGACAAACAGACAAACAGACAGAATTTTTTTTTTGGATTCATGCTCTATTACTGTTCCTAAACCCCCCTCAATTTTTTTTTTTTTAATATATTCAATGTACAGACACAGTTTTGTTACTGTTTTATTATATGTATATAGATGTAAAAGTAACTCTGTCTGTAACGTTTCCACGACAAAACGGCTAAAGCGATTTCGATGAACTTTGACACGAATGTACCTTTAACCCTGGGGAAGCACCGAGGCTACTTTTTAATGCCCAACATCATCTCTGCATCCGCGATAACCGACATTCACGTGAATGAAATCATTATAAAATGTGAAAGTAACTCTGTCTGTTACGCTTTCATGATAAAACGACTGAACCGATTTAGATGAAATTTGACATAAAGAAAACTTAATCCCTGGGAAAAGATATAGGCTACTTTTTAACCGACTTCAAAAAGGAGGAAGTTATCAATTGGAATGTTTATATATATATATATATTTATTTTCGGGCATAACTCTGTTCTGGTACGAAATGGTTCCATATAAATTTTACCAAAATTGATCCACCCTATTTTGAGAAAATCAACAAAATCCCAAAAAAAAATACTTTGACGACGTTTTAGTTTCTTCAATATTTGGAGGAATTACAATCTCTTTTAAGTGTGTCGTCGTTTCTTAATAGATTTGGATGTTAAGGGAATACTAAAAAGCGAAAAATAAAAAACTTTAAAAAAATAAAAGAAAACCGCCTTCAATAACTAAAAAGTGATAAATAACTTTAGCGCAGAACACACATTGCTTTACTTTCGGAAGTCGGTGGCGGTGGCTTTGTGTTTGTTGTTTTGTATTGCCACCGACTTCCGAAAGTAAAGCAATGTGTGTTCTGTGCTAAAGTTATTTATCACTTTTTAGTTTTTGAAGGCGGTTTTCTTTTGAAAAAGCTTTTTTAATCTGTAACTTTGTCTTCATCCGTGACTTCAGAAGCTGGTATAAACACACCACACACCCACGGTACAGAAGAAATACCGTTATTTTAAGATTTGGTTTCGCAAAAACATTAAAGTTCATTTGCTGTTATTTGAGATACCTTTAAGTATTGTTAAGTATTTTTCAACCGACTGCTAAAAGAAGGAGGTTCTCAATTCGACTGTATGTTTTTGTATATTTGTTACGCGATTTCTCCAGCAATGTAAAGCGATTTTGAAAATTCTTTTTTCTAATGGATAGGGTATGCTTCAAGGTTGGTCCCATGTAAATTTCATCGAAATTGATTCAGCACTTTTTGAAAAATTCGGCAGAAAGCAATAAATTACACACAGATGATGTTTTAAGTTTCTCAGACCTTGTACTTTCAATATCTGTTTTGTCTGTGTTGCCGTTTTTTAATGGATTTGGATGATAAGGAGGTACTAAAAAGCGAAAAATAAAGCTTTTTTTACAAAACAGACAACCACCTTCAACCAATATCAAATTCTCAAAAGTGACAGCACAGAACACACATGACTTTAGTTTCGAAAGTCGGTGGCAATACAAAACAACAAACAGACCAAAGCCACCGACTTCCGAAACTAAAGTCATGTGTGTTCTGTGCTAAAGTTATTTATCGCTTTTTAGAAGGGGGTTGTCTTTTTTGTAAAAAAGCAATATATTAAACAATATATTTTAATTACGTCTGAACATGTTATCGATATCGATACATTATCACTTCACTAGTAAATATTTGTTTACTGCATTCGATTTACTCAGACAGTACATCGAGATTCAAACACTATAGATGAGGGTTAGGTCAGTTTACATGGTTGGTCCATTGTACTGTTTACAGTACCTAAGGGTTACGATAAGGCCGATTACAAGAAACCGGAAGATAAGAAGTTTTGGCAAGCTCGTACTTTTAGAACAATATGACATAATCTGCCTGGCCTTGTCCCAACTATGTTGGGGTCGGCTTCCAGTCTAACCTGACGCAGCTGAATAACAGTGTTTTACATGGAGCTACTGCCTGACCTCCACAAACCAGTTACTGGGTAACACGATACCCCTTGGTAACACTGGTTGTCAGACTTTCTGGCTTCTAAAAATGACGGACGGTACCGGTTTTTACGTGTTTTCCGAGGCAACAACATGAAATGTATCGAGTATATACGTATTTGAAAAATGAAAAGGAACGTAGGTTGATTACCACGAGTGCTTACTAAGTGCAAGTTCTTAAGTCCTGCTTTGGTATTCTTCTTTCTCGGTGAATTTAGGTTTGAAATTTAGTGAGGTAAAAGGTCAATTTCTATCATTAGCGAGTTTTTACAGCATAGACCGGAGTTCAGGATTTTTCTTCAACATAAACCAGTGTACTATTACTTATACTGTGCCAGTGTCGTGTAAATAGGTAGATTTCGATTTTTAATAATAAAATTATTTTCTAGCGACTTAATTTTCGATCACGGCGGCCGATATTAATATTCACAAGGCTTATGTTTAACGAACCTTCAGATCTAGCAAATGATCACCAAAAATAGTAAATAAAATAAAACCAAAAATAGTAAATGATAACCAAAATTGTGTTTCTTAAAGTATTGTAGAAATGTATGACTTTGAGTGTAAAAAGCGATTTGGTTCTGGCAATGGCGTAGGGCGTCCAGTTCTAACCTAACCATGTCGGATCCGCCTTAGGGGGGACTTAAGGATCAAAAAGATTTAGGTTATTTTCCACACTAAGATTTGGTGATCATTTACTGCATTTGGTATTTAGTATATTTTTTTGGTAAGGGAGCTTAAGATCCTAAAGTATTTTCGGTGGTCATTATATTTATTCCCTATTATTAATGTAAATAAATCTATTCTCAAACTTAATAACACTATCTAAGTACGCAGACGATCAAATAGTGCAAAAGTGTGTGCGCAAATACAGGTGCAATCCCTCATCCCTCACTCTCATAGTCCGGTGGGATGGCAATCCGACATGACCGACGATTCGACGACAGGAGAGATTAGGTGCAGGCAGTTGATCCTTCTTTACGCGCTTTCTGAGGAACGGGGCTACTACCACAGTATAAATATTACTACTACCTTTCCTCACCTCTCCCCGCGTCGAACGACTGCTCTAGGAACTCCGTTTTTGTTCGAGCGGCGGCGTTTAGACACATACACACACGTACGTATTTGTACAGTCTGTTATTTTTGTAGTAGTGTAGGCAATTATATCGTTTCGTTTATATAGAGTGTGGTGGGTGTGCTACTACTAAGAAATGACAATGCCAGATCCTGCCCCACCCCTCCCCCCCTCCCCCCCCTCCCCCACCCATTATTTTCATTAATTTACATTAATGAAAATAATTGTAATTAATATAGAACCTTTCTATAATAAATAGTTTTTCTTTAGAACTTGCGGATTACGAAATACCTACCCACAAAATGCAAACTCATTTTACCTAAAATACAATTTAATCTATAATCAATGTCATTATTGTTTTTAGATTTAAACGGAAACCGCAAGTTCTACAGTCACTAAGACTAATGTTTAGTTATCAGCAATAAATAAACAGTAAGATGCTACATATTGCACATGACTTTTATTGAGTGGGGCAAAGTTCTATAGAGTTTTGGGCATTGTGCTTTTCAATGGAAAAAATCAATAACACTTTGTCCGGCTCTGGAATCGGACACAGAACCCGACGCTCAGCAGCCGCGCTTGCGACCACGAGACCAAGGAGTCGGCGAGGCGATATTGAATCTATCCAATAAATAAACATCTCGTATCATAGTGTTTGTGGAAGAGCTCGTGGCTAAGTTAAAGCCGTACAGATCGATTGGTCAAAGGTTAAGCTACGCTAGCCGCGGTCGGTCTGTGGATGGGTGACCATCCCTTTCATACCGAGTTCCCTCCGTGCCTCGGAAAGCACGTAAAGCCGTTAGTCCCGGCAGTCATTTGTAGACCCGGCAGTCGTTATGGGTATAGTTAGAAGCCAGAAAGTCTGACAACCAGTCTTACCAAGGGGTATCGTGTTACCCAGTAACTGGGTTGTGGAGGTCCGATAGGCAGTCGCTCCGTGTAAAGCACTGGTATTCCGCTGCATCCGGTTAGACTGGAAGCCGACCCCAATATACTTGGAAAAAGGGTAGGCAGATGATGATCATGTTGTTTGTTATCGAAATCCTTCGAAACGTCTTGACCAATTTTATGGTTGTTTTTGTGTATATTTGGTAACAACGTTTACGTAATACGCAGTAGTATCACGGACATTGTATTTATTAAAACTCTGACATGTTTTGGTTATGTTTTACATACACAGGCAACAACTTGCCACCACAACTTGTGACTTTATACCAACTGAGATTCTCGATTGCTGAGAACGTCTTTATTTAAAAAAAGCTTTTTACAAAAAAGACAACCGCCTTCAAAAACTAAAAAGTGAAAAATAACTTTAGCACAGAACACACATTGACTTTAGTTTCGAAATTCGGTGGCTTTGTTCTGTTTGTTGTTTTGTGTTGCCACCGACTTCCGAACCTCCTCCTTTTTTGAAGTCGGTTGAAAAACTAATCGTAGCAGACACAGTCGAAATGTTTAGTTCAAAGTCAGCACTGAATAAAATTAATTACCATTAAAAAAAAACTTTGACAAAGGAATCTAGAGGCAATATCGCTCATTTAGAATACCTAGAGCACCTTTAAGATCACCTAAATGACGTCATTAGTAAGTTCACAAAGTATTCTCAAAAGAATTCGTCCGTTCGAAAAGAACACTTGAATGGACTTTTTAAATCGAAAAGGTATCGAATCAGTGATGTGAGTAATCGATTAAGAACTAACTGAAGTAGACGTTTGTGGAAATCGAGTACTTTATTAGTTTTGTTGGACGTAATTAATGAAGTGTGAACAAGCAGAGAGAATATTCTTTAGAACATGAAGTTTTGTAGTATTAGATTGTTTATATCTCTACTTGAGATACAAGGTACCTTCTGGGCATAAATTCCGTTTAGTACTGCCAAAACAAACGAGCTTAAATCAAATTTTCTCCTTTTTAGGGTTCCATAGTAGACCATGAACCTTTATACCTATAGTTTCCCCATGTCCGTCTGTCTGTCCGTCCGCGGCTTAGCTCAGAGCCCATTAGTACTAGAAATCTGAATTTTTGCTTGGGTATACATATGGTGGCAACAAATGGTGGAATAAATCTGAAAAAAAAAAATTGTCAGGGTACTTAACTCGGGGCACGCCGTTATAGCGGCGGTAAGACCAGTCATGGAGGCGTGGATCGAGAGGCGGCATGGTGCCCTCAGCTTCCGGCTGACGCAGGTACTTTCTAGCCACGGCTGTTTTAGTACCTGTGTCGTATAGGTCGGGAGCAGACACCGGTGTGTCACCACTGTGCTGCCTGCCCGGAGGATACGGCGCAGCACACGTTGGAGGTGTGCCCAGCCTGGGCAGGGCTGCGCCGCGACCTCGTTGCGGCATTAGGCGGGAGCGATCTTTCGCTCCCGGCCGTCGTTCAATCGATGGTCGAGAGCGAGAGTGCATGGAACGGGGTTGCCTCTTTTTGCGAGGAGGTCATGTCTGCAAAGGAGACAGCCGAGCGGGAGAGAGAAGCCGTATCCTCTCTCCCCTCCCGCAGGAGACGCACCGGGCGCCCGAGAAGGGCGCAATACGATCTGCGACCTCCATGAGAGGTGGCCTGCGGGCGGCGGACTAGGGGCGTCCGTCGTCCGACCAGGGAGGTGGGACCTGCCGACGAACAGCAGGTCATGGCCTGTCGGGGGAGCGGTGAATGCGCATGCGAATCCCGCACCCCCGGCCATAGGCAGAGGTGGAACACCGCGGTGGTTTTAGCCGGTAAGAGTCCGGTATGCCCCTCCGTCACCCCCACGACGGAGGAAGTCCATGAGGATTTCACCCGCACAAAAAAAAAAAAAAAAAGGGTACTTATCTCCCCGTACACGTAATGTGGAGATGATTTTTTTTCGTTTTGCTATTGTTGGATAGTTCTTTCAAAAATTTAGCGAGTGTGGTTCCGTTTTTTTGTTAGTAGATGATTATTATGATGGCTTAAAAAAATGTACTAATCGATATGCTCACTGATCATCGTTTTGCGATATGACTTAGCATAGTTATCAACTGCAGCCAACTTTAACGGTGCAGATATATTAAAAAATACCAGATAGTTAAAAAAAGTTCGCAAGGAAATATCATTTGAAGGATCAAATAGTTTTTAGAGGACTATATTAACATTTTCGATATATTGTTTTTATTTAATGACATTTAGTTAGTAATAGGAATGGTAAACTTTTCCAAGAGGAACTGTCAAACATTTATTTTAATCAATTCAATGTTTTAGAAGGGAGGACAATTTTTCTTTGTAAATTATTTCCAGACTGGCTTTTATTGATTTCATTCAAATAAATAATTTAACGTTTGAAAACATTTTTAAAAGGATAACGGATTTCACAACAGGGTGAAAAATAGAGCATCAAAAGTTTAGTTTGTTAAAAAATTATACAAAAGTGAAGTAAACAACGTATTATAGCTCTATACTTTGAATATTGCTCGTCATTATCGCATGTTACGAACAAAAAATTGCTACGTGCAAATGGACATTAGTGGAATATTATCTGAGTTGATTATGACCATTATCTCTTAGAACCAAGCTTCCGACACGGAAGTATCGTCAAATAAAATAAAAAATCAAACTAAAACAGCGTTTGCAGTAGGTATTTTTCTCAATGTGTAAATGTAACAGTTTATTTCAGTATACTGGAATTCATTCTGTTTGTAATGTGCATCGTAATTATCTGCTACTTTCTACACTAATATTATAAAGTGCTAACGTTGATTTTTTTAGTTTGTAAGTTTGTATGTAATAAGAGGTATCATCGATAAGTGGAACAGAAGCATAGTGTCTTGGTACCCTAGAAGTAGGAAAAGGAAACGAGGCAGACAGATTCGAAGGTGGGAAGACGAGAAAAAGGCGATAGGAAAGGCGAAATGGAGGAGGCCTTTTGCCAAAGTTGGGCAAACAGACGAACCAAGTTTTTTTTTTTTTTGTAAATATATCTGTGTCTGAATAAAGGCTATTAACAATTATATTAACTCTCTTACCAATAAGAAGCAACTTTATTCCTGCTATGTTATTCTGTAAGAACTCACTTCAGATCTCACTTCTGATTCCGCGGTGAGAACTGTTTTAGGTAGTCTGTAACTCGATAAAAACTATGCTAGCGCTACTAAGTGCTGGCATAGGTGAAGCGAACTATTATTTCGTTACTATTTAATCGAAAACCAAATACTTTTCACTTCTAGTAAGTGAAATCGGAAACGAGACAGGATTCGAATTCGCGAGTGAATTCTTACAGAATTGCACTGCTGAGTGCGATTGGCTATACTGAATTATCAAAAAAATATGGATCCTAGAGAAAATTCACACGTACGAAATCGCTGGCAAAGTGCTAGTTATTTTATGAAAAAACCACCTTTTGCCCGCAAGTTCTTCAGCGCGAACGTCAGTTGTCGTGGATGCAGACGAAATCGCAGATTAAAAAGATTTTAAACAAAAAAGACAATCGCCTTCAGAAATGAAAAATAACTTTCAATTCGCAAGTCGGCGGCTTAGGTTTTGCTTGTTGTTTTGTATTGCCACCGACTTGCGAATTGAAAGTTATTTTTTACTTTTTGAAGGCGGTTGTCTGTTTTGTTACAAAAAAAAAATATTTTCGCTTTTTAGTGTCTACTTCTTCATACAAATTAAATACGAAACGGTGACACCAAAAAAAATCAGTCATCCCTTAATTTTCTACCCTTAGAGGTGGAATATTTTCTTGAAATTTATATGGGACCAAATTTGAGATATAAATTATCAATTTAAAAAAAAATCATTGAAAAAAGACTGCAAACATAAAAATAAATGTTCACAAAATGAAAACTACCGAGCCAAACTATGTTATTTTTTTATTATCTAAATGACAACTATTCCGCATCAAACAAAAAATCACGTAAATCGGATCATAAATGACAGCATAAG
The DNA here is from genome assembly GCA_947361185.1 of Charanyca ferruginea. Lineage (NCBI taxonomy): Eukaryota > Metazoa > Arthropoda > Insecta > Lepidoptera > Noctuidae > Charanyca > Charanyca ferruginea. The sequence goes on along the minus strand of OX376059.1, from coordinate 22,222,535 downwards.
CAGTGTACATACATAAAAAAAATACTAATCGTATTGAAACCCTCCTCCTTTTTGAAGTCGGTTAAAAAGTAGTTCTTATCCTTTCTTGGCGTACAAGCTGTATCAAATTTCATCGAAATCGATTCAATAGTTCAGCCTACCAATCAACAAGGATGGTTCGAGGTAGCGCAGGAAAAAAGTCGCTGGACGGACTTCGGGAGGCCTTTGCCCAACAGTGGGACAGCATAGGACAGATTAAATTAATTATGTTTGTGACATAAATGAAAGCTACGTTTTGGAAAAAAAAGTTGTTTATTTGATAACCTCATGTTGTACAACATAGTGTGTCACTCTCTGCCAATCAAATTCTTTTTTTTTTTCAAATTATTTGTGTACTTCGTCATTGGCGTAACGTTTAATTGTATAATTATGTTACACTTATATGTCAGCTGTGAAGTCACCTTGTATAAATAAATAAATAATATTTGAGAATGAAGCCTCCTTTTAAGCAATAGATGCCTGTATTAGGAGACTCCGACCTTTCATAAACAAAAAGTGTCTTATTAAACTATACTAATACATAGTAAAAAAAAGCAAAACAAGGTGACTTTAGTGAGTGTGTGTGTATGTGTGTGTGTGTGTGTGTATGTATGTGTATGCATATGTTTGTGTGTGTGTATGTATGTATTTGTGTGTATGTTAGCGTGCCTGTTGCAGAAGTGATTCAGTCTCGCTGTAAGTGAGTTTGATGATTTGACATAAATGAAAGCTACGTTTTGGATCGAGCTAGCTTTAACTTTCTTAGTAACTAACGGACAATTTAAATGGTTTAATTGAAAAAAATGCTTTGACTTTAACACGTTGCTGGACAGTGCTGCCTCACTGGTTGCGGCTACTGAGACACTACTTACTTTCATACATTGCCCAAGGGCGTAGTGACACAATGCATGGTTAAAAAAATATATGTTATGACAGAACCAGAACGGATCTAGGCGTGAGTACGTCGTAAGGCGTTCTGCGATCCGTACTCCCCGTAATCAGAAGAAAACATGTAGCGACCGCAGCGGCACACTACTCGACTGATCGTATGTAACTACGACGCCCACGGGCGTAGTGTGCGTAGGGAGGGGACCATAAAAACCTCAATGTGTGCGCAGAGGTACCAACTTTGACGAATTTTTGAAAATTGTGTAGTGACAGTACGAAAGCCTTAATTATACCTGTGGTGCCAGTACAACATGCCGTTCTTTATGATAGTATGGAAAATCGGTCGTCGTGTGGCGTACTGATTTTATGCAAGTAAAAACTCAGACGTCGACAGGCGTACTATCGTATCAATTTTAGCTACCTAGACGCCTGTGGCCGTTACTGTCCGCCAACGTGTTAACTAAGGTAAGGTTGATAAAATTTGGGTGACATAAATAACGTTATTATATTTGTAAGTATACACAAATCGTAGGCTTGTCTCGAAATTAAATTCTCTTTTTAACTCCCAGAGACGAGGCAATTTGGAGAGCGTTTCATCCTCTCATTTACGTGAGGGTTCATCACATAACATTTGTGTGTGAGGTGTGGTCACAGTGTAGGCGATACGAGATGAATTTAAGTTGTTGCCTGTTCTGTTGGTCTTATGACCACAAGATCGGTGTCTAAGTATTAATGGGTTTTCAATTAGATTTTTCACGGTGGTGCAGTATTCCTGTCCCCGGAAAGCACGTAATGCCCTATGTCCTGCGTTTGATCTCGCCCCGGTCGTGTCAGAAAGCAGCCCTGCATCGACTCAAAATGAGTTTTGTAGCTTGCCGCCCTGCATCGACTGAGTATGAGTTTTGTAGCTAATGCAAAGTGAAAAGAATATTCGTCCGTGTACTGCCCAAGACCTTACGTACTTATATACTTCCCGGGACGCTCACCCGCGCTCAGCGGATGAACGTACCGGGAAGCTTCTTCAAAAAATGTCTTAATTTGTGGAAATACGGTATCAATATGCAAATATCTAAAGTATGGACGGTGTCCCAAAATCTAGGTACAAGGTCGGACGGTTGAGTGGATCGGCACAAAATTCTCTCGCACTGATTTTAAAAAACTTTAAAAAAAAAACCTTCTTTACTAATTCTTTAGATTAACACGTATCATTTCACACACGGCCATCTGACCCCAAACTAGGGAGACCCTATACTATGGGTATCAGACAGCTGATATACATACACAAATACATTCTAGATACATACATATATAGATAAAGAACACTCAGACACAAGGCAAACAACACAAGTGCTCATCACACAAAATATTTACCCCGGGCGAAAATCGAACTTTCAACACGCTGCGCAGCAGTCGATCGCTCAGCCACTGCGCTAACCGTGTCATCTAAAATCGCTTCATTAATTTGGACTTTAAACTAACTGAGATACCGCGCGGCGTTACCGTTCTTAAGAAAAGAAAACGATACAAGTTTGTCAGTTACTAAGTATAAAAGTACCTATCTACATTTTTAAACAAACTGCTAACTTTTGCTCTGCAAAAGAAATCGGGGTAAAGCTACAGGAACTACACTTAAAACAAAAACACTAATTAAAAGCATGAAGCAGAACTCATCTTGAACTTTACATAATTAACATTGACTTTTTGCTGTTCATTTAACGAAACTGTACTGTACTGACAGCGCAGTCCGTATGAAGTCAAACTATCATTTATTTTAATTAGATCATTAAAAGGCACTATTGAACGACATATTAGAAAATTTTACCTAGTTGCTCGTTCTAAAATTTACTTTCGTATGGAGAAGAATGGGCAGAAACTCCATACTTACTCTTTGTTAACAATAATTTGTATAAGTACAGGATTTATTATACCTAGCTTGCATAAAATCCACTATATGTATTAGAGTATGTATAAAGAATTAAAAGTTGAGAAATGACAGCTAAGTTTTGTTCAAGAAGTGTAGTTTTATTCTGATCAATAACTAACTAAACTCGAAAATATTTGTAGATAGGATAAAGGCACTAATATCTACATATTAAAAGTTCAAGTCACGTCGAATAACTTAACTTCAAAATTATTCGTAATTCTAAATATCTTACGAGATTTAAAAATACTGAAATTGAACACAAGCTTGGATACTAATAAATTAAAATAAATAAATTAAAATATGACTAGATTACATTTTAGTGAAGGGTGCTTTTGGTACAGCTCCTTTATTTTTTATTTCCTGTAAATTAATTTTGAGCAAATGCACAAAAAAATAGAAAAGTAGCAGTACTTATTTAACATTTACTGCCAACTTATGAATATAACATCTATCAAAAATTGTGTAAAATATTTCAAGGAGTGATGGTACTTTATTTTCTTAGCCTTTCACTATTTAAGTAAGGGTCAGTTTTCAATCTAACCAGATGCAGCTGAATACCAGTGTTTACATGGAACGGCTGCCTATATGACCTCCACAACCCAGTTACTGGGTAGCACAACCCCATGATAAGACTAGTTGTCAGACTCTGGCTTCTGACTACCCAAAACGACTGTCAAAAATAAACAACTGACAGCCGGGATCAACGGTTTTACGTGCTTTCCGAGGCACGGCGCAGGGTGTGCGCATGTTTATCCATCCACAGACCGACTATGGCAATCATAGCTTAGGCCCCTATCTACTGGCGTTTTACGAGCGTGGCAAGCGTTCACGCTGCGACTTTGCAACGTCAACGTTAACGTTGCGTTTTTTAGCAGCAGGTGTAATCACGCCGTCCTGTTCTCTTCTCTGTGAAACTAAAGTCAATGTGTGTTCTGTGCTAAAGTTATTTTTCACTTTTTGAAGGCGGTTGTCTTTTTTGTAAAAAGCTTTTTTCCTGTGGATTTGAGCGTAAGAGCTGATAAATTTATTTCACTGAAAATTTCTACAAAGCTCTTCTTTATCTTTCTCTCCAAAGCAATACTGTGTAGTGAAGTAGGTACTACAAAATATAGTGTTAGCGATAATCTAAATCGTGGAATACTTCATTCTCTCTCCATTCCATCGTTATATGAATACTTCCAAAAACAGAGCACAAGTTGTTTTGTGCCCTGAACTACCATTGTGAACGAAATCAGTGCACAGGTTGTTCTGCGCCCAAACCGTCTGCTAGTGGTGCTAAACCTTCAATAATCTTTCTCCAGACAAACGTCAAACTAGGAACCAAGCAAGATCTGCCGAGCTGGAGTCTGACTCAGCGGTCTAAGCTTCCTGGAACGCTATCGACTCACGCCCTAGCTTTACCTTCCTGCTTGGCCTGTCTGCACCTCCTGACGTCATCCCGAGAGTCTTCATCATGATCAACCCATCTACATTCATTGTTCCATCTACTACCTATACCTACCTACACACTCCTTACAATCTTCATCCATTATACATTATAAATAATTCTATATTTTTATATTATTTTATTGTAAATATAGACTTGTACCTTTATACCTTATTCTCCTATCTTATTTCATCTGCCGCTTCACGACAGACGTTGGAGGAACGCCAACGTTTGTAAAGCTCCAGTTGGATAGATGATCTTGTTCGATCGATTTGTATGGCTTTTACTTAGCTACGAACACCTTAAAATGATCCAGTTTACTTTTAGATAAACATAAAACAGCTATCACTCGAGCCCTACCCTATACCAATTCCATAACAGCGTAAGTCCTTGACATAGCCCATCGCCATGTAAGCATGCAATGACGTGTATTACTTATTGCTCAGAATGGAGGTTGTAAAACTAGAATGAGATGCAACTGGTTATAGTGGAATGTTTTACACTGTGTTTTATGAGTGTGTCATAGATATAAAATATATGTCGCATTGTCTCAGATACAATTCTCCTAGTTTAAGATATTACGTTTAGTTTTGGTCTGTATAGATTTTTGTATGAATGTCCCACTGTGTTGAACCAGGGTCTATGCATTAATTTGATTAAATAAACAATAACTTATAAATGCCTTTTCAAATTATTAATTTCAAAGAATTAGGTCAGATTTGAAACACATACATGCGTGTTGATGTAGCTTATTGTCGGCTATCCGTTCTGCGAGCAGTAATGCACCTTCAAGTACCAAAAATATTTAATAAATGTATAGAATCAAGTGGAGTGTGCGTATAACGTTGTAGTGTGGTTCCTAAATTTGAGCGCGTCTAAAATGTTATAGCGTCCTTATGTACAGTGAATTTAATTAATGATGTACAATGCCAATTAAGTTTGGTAATCCTTCGGGTTATCAGATTGGATCAATAATAAACAACTGGATCTCTTCATTTCCTATGTATTCGGTTTTAATTAATTAACAGAATAAAAACTCATAATAAAGTGGTCTATTGTTGTGCGCCCACCATGAATGTCCTCATAACTTTTCTAGATAATAATAATAATAATAATAGTAATAATATGTGGGGACATTTTCACACACGGCCATCTGACCCCAAACTAGGGAGACCCTGTATTATGGGTGTCAGACAGCTGATATACATACACAAATACATATATATATTTTTTTAAATACATACCATTATATAGATAAACAACACCCAGACACAAGGCAAACACAAGTGCTCATCACACAAATGTTTACCCTGGGCGGGAATCGAACCCGCAACACGCAGCGCAGCGGTCGATCGCTCAGCCACTGCGCCAACCGTGTCGCTAAAATTTAGTTAAAAGGTTGTCGCCAAAAACTTAGTACGGTTACTTTGCATACCGAGATCACAAATAATCGAAAGTTATTTTTTTTTAACATTCTGAGTAATACCAAACACAATGTCTGTGTCGAATATGGTAAGTTTAAGTTATCTCATGAATTTGAGCCTACAAGAATAGTTAGGGTATACCTTATTCAGAATTCTGGGTATCTGAATAAGGTGATAAAGTTTTATGACGATACATTAGGTCGTAGAACACTGGGAATAATTAAAGTAAAACATTTTAGCATCAAAATAATATTAGATGGGTAAATTTCACATTATGTTATAAGTGAAGACATTATGTAAATTGTAAACTTCTTGTACACTTACACTATACATTATGAGAAAAAATATTTTAGAACACGATTCTTACTGTTTAAAATGTTCATAATGAATATGGTTCTTTATTTGTTCATAATAATATGTTGATAAAAGTTCATTATGAACATTTTAATCAGTGAAAATGACAGATTCAATTACAAAATATGTAATCGGTTTGTTTACAGCGAAACCAAACGAGCGCACCACTCATAACATTACTTGGAAAATTAAATTAAAATTGACGTTTTAATTAAGAATTTTTAATTATGTTTGCTTTCGATCCACCAAATGAATTATTTAAGCCAGTAGCAACACCTAGCCGGCCTATTGTTTCCAAACATTTCTTGTTTTCTCATAGCCCACAATGTTATGAATTATGTACAATAACGTCCCAGGTTGAAAGCTCCACTTCACGTGGAATTTTTTTATTTAATTTCTATACAAAATGTGCTGTTCATAAAGCTTGTTTTGTGTTTCTGCCGTTTGTATTTAGAGCGTTTACAACAAAAATGTTTGTGGGCGAGGAAAGAGAATATTGTTTATATATGTTTTGGTACGCAGAGAATTTAGGCTCATTTATGTCTGCGATGCTTTTTTGTAACAGTCTTTTAATTGTACATTATAAAGTAAAGTGTTTTTTTTAAATTAGCTGTTTTTTATTGATTTGCGGTGGTCTTTTTTACGGGTTTGCTTTTATAAAGGATTTAGTGAGTAAATCATAATTTGTCGAAAAATATGCCCCGAGGACTACCATTTCAATTTACGTAAAGAACTACTTCTTCAATATTATGCGATACTTTCACTTTGGCAGTAAAAACATGGTTATGTTTTTGTTCGAAAGGCATGTAACAGACTGTCTTCCTGTATTGTGTTTGCTTTTGCTATAAAAAAAGAAGAGATAAAAAGAAATACAAAGAAATTATCATCATCATATCAGCCAATTGCCGTAGTAACATAGGCCTCCCCCAGAGATCGCCAACCAACCTGGTCTTAACAAAGAAATAGTTCATGTAAAATCCAATTAATGAACAAATCACATACTACTAGTTTTAGATACAAAACAATCACTTCGTCACGATTGCCGACCCGAGACTGACACACCTCACATTTACCTACCATTTACTTTAGTAATCAATCGACTTGTGTAGACACAGAAAACTTTCCTTGATTGCCCCGTGTATTCCCGAACTTGTCCACGGTCAACGTACAATGAACAAACATAAATACAATGAACAAACATAAATAACAGCGTGAACGCTTGTCTTCCTCATTCCGGTGCTCTTTCTGAGATGAACAAAATTCAACCACGTATAATATTGTTCCTCGAAAAAAAGCTGGGTATGAAAAAAAAAAATTGGTGATGTGTCAGAGAAAATAGAATTTGGTAGGACGAGAAATGGCGCATTGGTATCGCGAGTCTTAATATTGTGCAAAAAGAACAGTTTACAAAATTGAATACTTTTGAATTGATTTCTTTAACCATAAAGTACTGTTGTCTACACTTTATTATAATAGGTAGGATATAGGTATATGCGAAAGTAGCTCAATCTGCTTGTCTATTTGTTACCTTATTACGCGAATACTACGGAACCAATCGTACGAAAATTGACAAAGAAGTAAGTTTGTATGTTATTTTACCAACTTACTTATATTACCTACCCGTCCGTCCGTGGGTCCTACCCTTAATGACTTATGGAGCCTGAAACGTGCACACTCACCGTGGACCTGGTCCACAAATTCAAGGTTGCTCGGCGTGCTATGGAGAGAGCGATGTTTAGGGGTTCTCTGGTAGATATAATTCTTAATGAAGTCATTCGCCAGAGAACTAAAGTCACCGACATTGCGCGTAGAATCAGCACGTTAAAGTGGAAGTGGGCCATATCTGCCGACGGAGAGACAGTAGATGGAGTAGACAAGGTTTAGACAGTTGAGATCGCGTTTGGGCAAGCTTAGTGTGAGACGCCCTGCGGCACAATGAACCGAAGATTTGAAGAAGGTGACTAACAGCGGATGGATGCAGGCTGCCCAAGACCGGGTTGGCTGGCGATCTCTGAGGGAGGCCTTGGGGAAATCCTCATGAGGGAGGCCTACGTTCAGCACTAGACGGCAATAGGCTGATATGATCTATGACCTATGTAACATTTCCAAACAAAAATTAGGTAGTACTTCTTCGCCAGTCGAGCTTTAGTCAACCACTAATACCACAGAATTATGAATACTGTATAATATGCACACTCACAATATATAATATGCACACTCACTAACACACTAGTTGGCTCGCCAACGCACCACCGCCCAGGCCGGCAGTCCGACAACGACTGACTGCCCCACCTATCGCATCGGTATTTATAACCGAGCGACGTATGCGCCCGAGACAACGTCATAATACTGTTATCGGTTTGTAGCGTGATATACTGATATCTACATACACTACATCCCTTCCTTGTTTTAACTTAGTTGGATGTTACCACTTGACCAGCACCTGCACCTGTCCAATCGCCTAACTACGCACTCTCGCCGGCGGCCCACGTTACACTGACTCAGTGACACTAGACAAGACACGGGCAGCGTATGTACCCACTTACATACACTACATCTCCCTCCTTTATCAAATTAATAGACGCAACCAGTGTTTTTCAAAAACATACATTGCTCATCCACCCGACATCTTACGACTACTACAAATTGATTGAGTAATCATTTTCCTAATAAAATCACCCTCCGGAGACCCAAGGTGCCCGCCTGGACTTCCTGGACGCAACCGCAGGATTCACCCTCAACCCTCCGCGACAGCACCGCACCGTTGCGCTCCGCCATCCCGACAGACCGCCACTGATTATAGACAGTTTGTCGCACAGTCATCAATAACGTTGACGAGGGCAAGGGATACCCCGTCCCATGCGTTTTGTTACAACCAACGACACTATAAACAATCATGATTTATATAAAAATGGTATATGTTTCAAATAGTAAATCATTATACAAGATTTGACTGCATTTTGCTAAGCAAAGCGGTAACGCTGTAGTGTAGGAATTAAACATAATTGACAGTTTAAAACTCAGGAAGTAATTTAGTTGAGTCAATAACTTATTGTTGATTTACTTAAATGGAGTTTATTTGTAAATTCAATACAGGTTAATTTACTCATATTATACGATTTTAATTCTGTTATTAGTTCTATGTGATTAAACCTCTATAGCACTTTCCCAGGGGATAACTCTGTTATTATAACTAACCTAACTAAAATCAGTACCTATTTTCACTTGAGTCGGACATGTTTTATGAGAATATAATTTATCCCTACAATTAGGTTCTTTCATACAAATAGTTATCATCATAGACCCCCCCGTTGGTAAACAACGTGTGCCAGCATGATTCCATAGTCTTTCACAAATCTTCGGGACGTTTCAACCAGCGACAGATAGGCCTCTCCATCCCCAGTACGATAAAACTCGAGATAGAATAGGTTACCGGGTTTGACCGTAACTGCGAAGAGCTGTTGATATGATACTAGCGCCTTCGTTCACAACCCAGACAAATGGCATCTCCCACCGCCAGGCAGCTGAAGAAAAGGGGGCGACAGACAGGAACCAAGTCAGAGATGTCAATCAGTCCCTTCTTGAACCTCGCCGTGCTTTCAATCAATACATCCTGACGTGACAGCTGTAATTGCATTAACACTCCAGACAGACTTAAATGGACAGGTCCTATCAATATCTGTCTCTTTCCCGTTTTTATTGAAGAAAAAGATATAAATAGGCTAAAATGAGTTCAGCTCGTGCACAACTGAATTGGCACCAATAACCTCCAAGCCGGATTTTTTGTACCAAGTTCCTTGCATTTGTGACAATACAAAGCTGAGGAAGGTGTTGAAAAAGCCATGGTCACGAAGCACTCCGATGTCCATGAAACCGTTGTTGCGACCCAAATCCCTTGCAGAGCATCTGGGATCCGTGACTGAACCAACCCGCCAACTGTATGACATCATACACAAATCGCATGGTGCATTTTTTTCAAATAAACACCAACGGTTTAGATATCTACGTAAGCAGATCTGAAACACAAACATGTAACATTGTTTGAAATAAATAAAGCAGCTGAATACAAATATCACCAGTTATTTAGTTAGATCTCGGTCACTTCCATAGGTGGGCTCAGTCATTTATGGATTGTTGTAAATATCAGGATAGTGTAACTTCCTCAAATCCTTGGAAATTGCTGAAATGAAAGTATTAAAGTTAACTAGTACTTGTACCTGCCCCTTGTTTTCTGGTTGCCCCATGCTGGTCCCTTGTTGTGTTGTGTTGTTGTCCTCCATTGTCTATTCCTCAAAACCTCAAATATACTAAAATAATGCAGGCCTGGAAACTCCGGAATCCCAGTCCACAACCATTATATGCATTAATCGAAGGTTCCTTGAGATCTTTTGTTGGAGAACTTAAGTCCGCGCATAAAACTTTATTACAACGTCTGTCAACACCAATCCATCCATCTACTTGATATCCGCATGTCACTGCAGGGGTTCAGCAAAATATCAGCGTCACGTGTTTTTTCTTGATAAATGCTAAGCTGGTCTCCCATTTAGTGCACTATTGAGTTTCTCTTTCATCTTTCTTCCAATCATCTATTTTCTTCCGTTCCTTAGCTCTGTACTTTCATCTTAGCTTCTCCTATCCATTCGAGTGCAAAAGAATTGTATATACTACAGTATGTTGCTACAGGAAATTGCTGTAATAAACAGTGAGTTAAGTGGAAGTGTTGTTTCCATCTTCTATACAGACTATACACACATGACGCTCCCACAATAATTACCATGATGAAATGACAAAATTATCATAAAGTTTATTCCAACCACTTTCTAATTTAATTGAGGTTTTTCCAACCACTTTCCAATTTAATGGGGCTACTAGCCACACAGAATAAACACATTGTCATTTATGTTTAATACGTAATATATATGTATATTCTATTCTTTACTGTACTTCTAGATTACTCTGGCTCACAAACCAATTCATTGTGGTTGAAATATGAGGGGTGGCTGTCCACTGTTTCAATATTTGTAAATATGTGAACACCATGTATAAATAACTTAGCTGTCATTACTAGATTTTAATACTTTGTGTTTACTAGTGGTTTTTATGCAAGGTATTCATGTACAATTATATAATTTCTGTACGTACAAAATATTGTAAACATTTTCTTTTTAAAAGTAAGTATGGAGTCTCTTGCCCATTCCTCTCCATACGAAACCACAATTTGGAATGGGTAACCAGATTCAATCTTCCCAATATGACGTTTGAAAGTGCCCTTCCATGGTTTAACCGAAATAAATGATTTGACTTTGACTTTGTTTAGTTTTCCTTAACCACATCCAGTGTGTCCAGTATGTATACAAATAGGAACAACTACTGCTGACCTGTTTTCCTTATAAAACTGTCAATTTAATGACCAGTAGATATAATCTACTGCTTTCACAGTCGTTTCCGACAAATGTCAATTTAATGACCAGTAGATATAATCTACTGCTTTCACAGTCGTTTCCGACACATGTCAATTTAATGACCAGTAGGTATGAGCTACTGCTTTCACAGTCGTTTCCGACACATGTCAATTTAATGACCAGTAGGTATGAGCTACTGCTTTCACAGTCGTTTCCGACACATGTCAATTTAATGACCAGTAGGTATGAGCTACTGCTATCACAGTCGTTTCCGACACATGTCAATTTAATGACCAGTAGGTATAAGCTACTGCTATCACAGTCGTTTCCGACACATGTCAATTTAATGACCAGTAGGTATGTTCTACTGCTTTTATGTGCTTCTTGATTTGTTGTTTTAGAACATCGTGTAGGTAGCACAAATCAAGTAACCAAGCTTGAGGTCCCCAGTTTGACTCCCATTTGATTTTGAAATACAACAATCTTCTTCTTCTTCTGCCCTTAATCCATGTTACTTGGGGTTGCCACAACACGTCTTCGTCTTGTATTCCGTCCTGTCCAACCTCATGCTTTTACTGACTCCTTTACCATTCAAATTATTCACACAATCCATCTATTTTTTCTTTAAATAAATTGATTTGATTTGATTTGGCTTTCCTTTCCCTCTCCATCCATTCATTTTGGAATGTAACAATTTTATGTATATTTCCTTCCGAATAATTATCTACCTGTAGGAGACTGTTTTTTATCTGCATTAAAGAGTAGAGAATATAACAAAGTTTTGTTCCTCTTAGATAAGTTCTTTGTTTTCTCAGAAAACATTATTTTTTTCAATCTACCTTAAAAAATAAATGTTATTTTCTCTTTTTTTTATAAACATGAATAATCACCATTATTACGCATTATTCTATTTCTCTTTTTTTTAAAGAGTTTTGTATTCTAAGAAAAACAACATTATTTCAATCGACCTTCAAAAATAAATGTTACTTTTTCTTGTAAACATGAATTATCATCATTATTACACATTTGATTTATAATAAAATATAAAAACTCACGGTTTTATCCTCGTCGCCAATGTATAATATGCACACTCACAATATATAATATGCACACTCACTAACACACTAGTTGGCTCGCCAACGCACCACCGCCCAGGCCGGCAGTCCGACAACGACTGACTGCCCCACCTATCGCATCGGTATTTATAACCGAGCGACGTATGCGCCCGAGACAACGTCATAATACTGTTATCGGTTTGTAGCGTGATATACTGATATCTACATACACTACAAATACAATAATTGAATTGTCCTCTCCATCACATCCGTTACAAAACGTACTTGCCCTATCATCAATCTTCTCGTATGCGCAGAGAACCTTCACCTTAACCCTCGAACCGCCACCGCCATGTCATTTCCATACCATTTCATTTGACATCCGCGTTAGCTAAGCTGCGATGAAGAGACGTCAATGGATGTTGTTCTACACTCATTATGTGCGTGCACTCAGCTATGTCGATATGTCAAGGTTGAAGGATGTACTTGAGGGGACTTGTATCGAGTTCTCCACATGTGTAATAGCTAGCTTTTGTTATGCTTAGCTTTTGTTAATTCGCATACATGTATTTCTAAAAAGAATCCCGTTGGAATGTTCAGCGTTAAAAAGTATTCTATGTCCTAATCTAGGTCATGGTGTCGACCCATGTGCCAAAAATCATCCAAATAAATTCAGCCGTTAAGAAGTGCGTTGACACTTCGTCATTTTACATACAAAGGATGTCAACAATATCTGCCCAATTTAGTACAGAAGGTACACTTAGTGGCATAAAAAACACTAGATTACACTGAATAATATTGCACTCTTAAATTATTCATATAGTTGCCCGGGGAAGAGAAGAAAATAACTTTTATCGTAATAAAAAGAACGCCCTTTTAGCACTCTATCAAATAACCACCTTACTTATTAAAAAAAAAGTTTCAAGTTTCTTCTTTCTCCTGTCAAACGCAGAAATGAACGGAATGACATGTGTGAAGTGTCAACGAAAACAAAACAAAATGACATTTAACAGTGTCACCCGAGTGACAACCAAATAAAACGCAATCGTGCTTTCATAGTTGCCACATGTTTTAAGTTATATTTTAATAATTAGCTAATGATTTATGAATAAAAGTAATTTTTTTTTCGAATTCCTCTATTTTTTCTCTACGCTTTGGTGCACGAGTACCTCGAGGCACATATTTGGTCAAAGTTGTAGGGGATTTTGTTGACCTCCTTTTAAAACACACTGCTCCGTTACGTTGCGTTGTCGAACGTTTTGCGTAGTCGCCAAGACGAAGCGGGGGGAGGTGATGCGGAGCGGCAACGTTGTTAATTTAGTAGTGGCAGAGAAAAAACACGTGCGCAGCGCAAGACAACGCGACGGAGTAGTGTGGCATGCAGTGCGTCCACATCTTGCGCTGCGACGTCGCAACGCAACGGAGCAGTGTGGCATGCAGTGCGTCTACATCTTGCGCTGCGACGTCGCAACGCAACGCAACGGAGCAGTGTGGCATGCAGTGCGTCTACATATTGCGCTGCGACGTCGCAACGCAACGCAACGGAGCAGTGTGGCATGCAGTGCATCCACATCTTGCGCTGCGACGTCGCAACGCAACGGAGCAGTGTGGCATGCAGTGCGTCCACATCTTGCGCTGCGACGTCGCAACGCAACGCAACGGAGCAGTGTGGCATGCAGTGCGTCCACATCTTGCGCTGGGACGTCGCAACGCAATGCAACGGACCAGTGTGGCATGCAGTGCGTCCACATCTTGCGCTGCGACGTCGCAACGCAACGCAACGGAGCAGTGTGGCATGCAGTGCGTCCAAATCTTGCACTGCGACGTCGCAACGCAACGCAACGGAGCAGTGTGGCTTCACTCTTTAGAGGGTTAATTAGCTGTCGTTTTTATTAGAATCCGTAGTAGGTACTTGTACTGATATTTAAATAATTTAAAACTATGTTTGCAGTATACAACTGTACCATGCTAATTAGTTTGTTACAGGATTCTAAATGAGCAAAGTTTTTAATTTCACTCGGTAACATTTGGGTGTTCAACTTTTAATTATAATATGTTTTAGTCGCTGCGAATGTTAGATTTTATAGTATTTGTAAAATTAATAACACTAGAAGTTAGTGTGTTGAGGCGATAATCAAAATGATGGACCGAGAACCCAGTGTCATTAAACCTACGTCATTTTAGTAAAAAATGTTGAAAGAAACCCTCGCACCCGATTGTAAGTGAGTAAAGTACAGACGCCAGCACAACAAGCTACAACAATCAGACAATTTCTTTGGTAGATTTTCAATTTTTTTTTAAAAGAATAAGGTTTATATTCAATTGGGATAATTTGTCCGTTTGGTATGACTTGATGTGCTGGCGTCTATACTAGATACCTAAAAAAAAATTCCAATAAACCAAAAAGCCAGTAGGGTTATCGTTTTAACAACCTCTATCATCATCTCATCAATGGGATGGATCAGCAAAATACCAGAAGACGTGCCAAGAGGCTCATTAACAACGACTCCCTAGTTAGGGCTAAGCTCCAGAGCCTTGAACATCGCCGCACCGTTGCTAGCCTATCGGCCTTTTATCGGTACATTTCGGAGAGTGTGCTTTGGAATTGCACAATTTAATTCCCCCATCCCCATTCCATAATCGGACGAGCAGAGATACGGCGAAGCGTCACCGCTATATGGTTGAAGTTCCACAGTCTCGAACCAAGCGCTTTGATTCCACATTTATTGTGCGAACTGCCAGACTGTGGAATTCGCTGCCCGCCTCTCTGTTTCCTGATAAGTATAATCTGGGTATCTTCAAGGCACGAGTGAACTGGTTCATCCTAGGCAAGCGTGTTCCAACTCAGGCCGCATCATCACTTAAGATCAGGTGAATTGAGATCAAACGAAAGCCTAATTGATAATAACAAAAAAATCTGTCTAGCCTTTTCGCAACTATGTTGGGGTTAACTTCCAGTCTAACATCAAGAATACATGGAGCGACTGCCTTTTTGGCCTCCGCAACTTAGTACCCAGTAACTAAGTAATTTTAACAACCTCAACTTAATATTCAGATTTCGGCAATGCTAAAATGACTAAGACCTGGTTAATCTGGGACCTTAGACCATAAGCAAACATGTTCTTAAGAGCGGGCAATTGAGAACAGAACGGGCTACTAGATACAACATAAAGGCCCCATTAGCACTAAGTGTTGTTAGCTACAATTGCGTCTTAAGGGGCTATTAAACGACTTTTACAGATTTTAAACTGACAATCACGTCAAAATGTGCAGTGTAAATGATTTGAAAAAAAAAATGTTAAACTAGAACATTCTCTTAATCATTTAGTATATGAATATTTTATAACTCGTGAAGTTGTGTCTGACGCGGACAAAACATTGACAATCACACAAAATCTACCAAGTATAATTAAACGAAACTTACACCATCTTACAGACAATTTTATTATCTATCTTTTATTATACGCCTTTTTATTTTAAGTTAAGAATACTACTTTTATTTAATTTTTTCGGCTAAAATTTGAGAGTTTTGGACGCAGACTGTGTCCGTTCTGCGTCAGTTCTGCGTCCAAAACTCTCAAATTTTAGTCGACGAGTTAATTAAACTATTTAATATGAATATAATTAAAAATATTCACATACTAAATGATTAAAAGAATGTTCTAGTTTAACATATATTTTTTTCAAATCATTTACACTGCACATTTTGACGTGATTGTCAGTTTAAAATCTGTAAAAGTCGTTAAATAACCCCTTAAATGCTGCCTCACACTTGGTAACTAGTAGCGACCACAGCAAATATACACTAGTTGCTACGTTGACGGCACGATTCGCAATGGTTGAACAATTAACTGTTGCACTGGTTTGATTTCCCTCATAGAACAAATATCTGTATGGCCTAGAGATAGTTGTTCCTGGTCTGGCTGTTCGTGTAAACGTACCCACGATACAGGAGAAAGAACTAGTGAGAGGTAATATTTTTTTTTAAATGGAGAACATAAATGTTGCTGCCATAAGCTGTGAACGAAATTATTCATACATTTTCTACGGTATCCATCGCATGGTCACCGATCGCAGCCGGTAGTAGCTCTATGTGCGGCTGCACTTACCGTCTTCTAGTGAGGTACTTCGTTTGTTAATTGTGGTCTTTGCCCAAAAACTCCGCTGATATGGTCCGGCTAAGATACCGAATACGTGCAATTTGAAGCTTAAAATGTGTTAGTTAGAGGTCAACGGCAAACTAGAATTGAGATTTATTTCAGAAAGATGTTAAGTTTTGATTTTTTTGCTGCGTATTTTTTAGGATATAAAGTGGTGCAATAGATAGAGGAGCTACGGATCGACTGGACATGATGGTAAAGCTACGCTTGCCGCGGTCGGTGTGTGAATGGATGAACCCACTGCTGGACAAATTTCTACCGCATAGTCTTCCACGCCTCCTAACGGGAAATTGGACAAAGAGGGCGATATGTCTGAACAATCTTCTATGAACGTCAATTCAACATTCGTCACAAATTTTACAAAATCCCAAATCGAAGCAACACCATTTTGCAATCCATCACAACCAATTTGCTCTTTGTTCATAAAAACGAAATTTATTTGAGAGACAAATTGGTCAAACAGATCCATTTCCAACTACCCCTCAACTTTGAAGTTTACAACCATTCCAAATTGAGTTTGTAGTAACAAAATTTCTCTCTGAATGTACAGGTATGCTATGTCATAAATTGCAACTGCCGATATACACTTATCTGATGACGTTGAATGTGAAATAAATGCTACGTTTTGGCTTCAACGACTGAAGTACAACTATTTTTATGATGATAATAACTTAGTGAGGAAAATTCATGTTTAAGATAATATTATTTATGTTAAATTACTAGTTCGTGACTCTGCAAAGATTAGTCCATATTCCGTCATCTTGTCTGCTCTTGAAAAGTGTAGCACGTGACATTCAGAAAATTATCATAATGATATTTCTCTCACCCATCTCATCGTAAAGTCCCTTTTCTGTTATCGTAAATGCCAAAGTCTACAAAATCAAATTGTATGCAATTGACATATTTGCATCACGTGACATCTGGTAAGCAAACGTCAACTCCATATAATTTGATTTTTCCGTTGGCGTTAACGCTAACAGAAAGGTATTTTGTACTACTCAACTGATTCTAAGAACCAATTGCCAATAATGTTCGCACAAATCAGCGTACACGACTCACGTTGGCTTATTGTTGTATTACCATAATGAGCAGATAATATATTTACTTAAGAAGTTAAAGGAGACATAAATAGTATTGAGGATGTTCGCAGAGGCAGACCAGTCGGGAATTTCAGAAAAGTTAACGCTCTAGGGCTTAAGGGCGCGTATTCAATTTAGCGCAACTCAAAATCTAAATGATTGCTAGAATGGCGTAGCAGCATTGACACACACTAGTACAACACAATGGTCGGTTTGTGTGCATCAGAAAAAGAAATACGCACGAAATAAGCACGAATCATTGAAATTGATCGGCATACGACAGCGCGCGATGTATTACAGTGCTTTTTAAAATAATTGTCTAAAATAAATGAGCTCGTATAACAGACTGAAAAATATTCTGTATATCAAGCATAACATTTACTTTCATAAAATAAATATATCAGTTATGTTTTTATTCAAATACTGGTAAAAAAAATTGTCAAAGTGAACCAATTTTCTACTTTTTCTACATTGTTTTTTAATACATAATAGTAATATTTTTGTAATTTTTGCTCTGTAGCTGTCTTTATGACTGCATATGCTATTGGAAAAACGCATAAAACAAAATATTTTGGCATATTGTAATGGTTGTATTCGTCCTGAAAGTTAACTCTGACGTCTATTTTCGTTAAACGATATGAAAGAATTGTCTTCGCTTTAAAAAACCATAATTAAAAATTATACTTTTACTCTGTAGCCTGTAGTCTAAATCAAGACCTAATCTTTCTAAAACTGTAAATTGTCTTTAAATAATCTGCTCACATAATTACGATATTGCTCTGGGCAAAACGCAAATACATGAAGTTTTCGTCACGAATCGAATACGCGCTCTTAAGTGTGGGAAAAAACACCAGGGTGCTTATTAGTCAGTAAGAGACCTCTCACCCTACCTCAGGGCAGAGGGCATTCATGAGGATTATCTACAGAAAAACTAAAGTCACCGACATAGCTCTAGGAATATGCAAGTTGATGTGGTAATAGGCCGCACAAAGCTCGAAGAACTAATTTATCGATGGGGAAGGAAGGGAGTGGCGACCTCGAATCGATCTACACAGCGTTAGTAGACCTTTCTCCAGGTGGACCGACGACATCGTCAATGTTGGGGGTAACCGGTGGATGCAAGCGGCAGGTTGCCGCTCGTTGTTCTATGGGAAAGGTCTTTATTTAACAGTAGACGTCTGTCGGCTGATGGTGATGATGATCTACCCCGACAACAGAAAAAGGCCCGTAACGATTGGGAACCCCTGCTTTAGAGTCAGTTCTTGATAACTCTCGCATCTTCCCGTTAATATGCGGAGTCAAGTGCACTTTAGTCTGCTTTGAAATGGTGGTGTATATGTACTCTAATATACATATGTATCTACAGCTGTTCACGTTTTAAGCAGAACTTCATAATGCACTTTGAAGGTGGTAATGGAATGAAGTAGCTTGGATGGAAAATTTCAGGTTTAGTAGTAGGCGTGAAAAGGTTGCAAACAAACTTACTTTCGCATTTATAATATTAGTTAGCATTAGCATAAGACGTGAAAGTTGTACTTTTACTTCTTTTTCCGTAAACTGGAAACTACCAGAAATCTACCACGATAATACAGGTACCGCCAAAACGAAATAAACACAATTCAAAATTTCTCTCATTTTTTGAAGTAAACGGAATGATTTTGGATATACCTAACGATGATTCATTTTGAGTCTATTCTAAGCACACCTTATTATGGATAGGATAGTAATGTAACACATTTGGCATATTAAATAAGTTTGACGTAATTAATTTAATTACATTGCAGTCACATTGTTCCCGTATATTCATCATGAATGATAATAATATCGTTAATTTGTAATATTTTTTATTGATTTTAAAAGAATGTCCATGGAGATTTTGCTCGTTCTTCTCCATAAAAACCAACTGTTTGGAACGAGCAACTTTTTGAGTAACTGACTCCTTGACAATTATATTTATTTATTTATTATTCGGAAAGCTTAAAGTCTAATATCTATATTCATTAATTTACAATAGGCGCTAACATTTGCAATTTTGAAAATGATTGAATGATTTTGAATGTGAATTATTGAGAGATTGTGGTTTAGCTCGATGCGGCTTATAACTAAGCTTATACTCATACCTTCAAATACCTATTTTTTTTTTTTATATCTTTTAAAACCTCCTTGAGTAGTATATAGTTACATAATATATCGACAACTTAATAATTTAGAAATGCGTTAAATTTGCACCACTGATAATAATATGCCATCGTCTTTCGTGACAACAGTTCGTAATTATTACGGACCGTTGTGACAGGACTCCCACGTCCCAATCCAGTGTCAACGATCTTGGGAATTGCGCTGGTGAGATCATCACTATGTCTATTCTATTACAATCTCCCTCAGTGAACACCTAGGTGAAGTGAGCTGTCATCCGTCCGTCTGCTTTGTCAATCCCTAGCATTGTAGCCGACAGCTCTATGGGTGGCGTCAAAAATGTTTCAAAATCTAAATCTTCTCTAAACCAATAAATAAAAAAGTGTCTGTTTGTAATGTCAAAAATAACGGCTTTTTGCAGTACTTAAATAAAAAATCTATTTTTAAATTTTGTGTATGTCAGTCTGTCTGTATGTAAAACGGTAGGACTGATTTTGACGGGACTTTCACGGAGTTTGGAGTTAGTAAAAAATGGGTTTCGCGCAAATAAAGAAAACCCCACTGGCAACCGATAATCACGCGGGTGAAGCCGTGGGTATCAATAAATTAACGCCTCGTCGTAATCCATTGATGATTTTTGATCATGTGGCTTATCGTTGAGATGACGTCGTTATTCCGATACATTTGATTAGTTTTCTTTTAGATTGTCAATTTGGGCAATTTGGCTAGGGCCCCAGGGCCCTATCTAAATTATGTAATTGAAATAAATGCTTTCATCTGACTTTTAATTTGACATCTTGAACCATCACCTCTGCTTTTCTGCGTTCTACGAGCGGTCATGAAGATAGTAGTGAACCAGTGGTTTAATAAATTAACGCCTCGTCGTAATCCATTGTTGATTTTTGATCACGTGGCTTATCGTTGAGATGACGTCGTTATTCCCATACATTTTATTAGTTTTCTTTTAGATTGTCAATTTGGGGAATTTGGCTAGGGCCCCAGGGCCCTATCTCAATTATTTAATTGAAATAAATGCATTCATCTGACTTTCAATTTGACATATTGAACCATCACCTCTGCTTTGTGTCGTTCTACGAGCGGTCATGAAGATAGTAGTGAACCAGTGGTCTAATAAATTCTCCTAGAAATTACGTGTTAAACAATACCTAGGTACTAAAATTCAAATGAAGCTTGAATTTATGTTCATTAAAGAGTTAATTAATGTTCTCATACTGACTGTAACAACTTGGCCGGAATAATTAATCTTTAGTTAATTAAATACTCATTTATATCAGCGCCTGTTTGTTATTTTTATTTTCAACTAACTTTTAAACAAGCATCGGAGTCAAAAATGATAAAGGGAGGTTTTTGAAGATAATTTTGGCACCCATAATTTCACTGTCTTTAAATAAATGTTTTTCGGGGGATGACTTTAGATTGTTGATGTTGATATCCTTTTAGATAATATACAAACGTATAAAATAATAATAATAATATGTAGGGACATTTTCACACACGGCCATCTGACCCCAAATTAGGGAGACCCTGTACTATGGGTGTCAGACAGCTGATATACATACACAAATACATTTTTTTTAATACATACATATATAGCTAAACAACACCCAGACACAAGACAAACACAAGTGCTCATCACACAAATGTTTACCCTGGGCGGGAATCGATACCGCAACACGCTGCGCAGCAAATGATTTTAGCCTTACAAAATAATTAAACTATGAAATTATTCGAGGTTTGTGTAGCGGTTGACCTGATTAGTTTCTATACTGCTGGCAAGTGACTGGCAGCTTACTAACGTAACATTTCTTTGTTACAGATCCTGCAAGGATGACCATTAAATACGGAGCACAACATGTGACCTAGCATGGTCTTTGACATGAATAATCTCACATTCCTGGACACCGCGTTTCAAGAATTCCAATGTCAACTGATCCACGGTCATGGTTGCGGCGATTCGTACTCCGGACTCGACTGTACCACAGACGATAACACTATCAACTATACATGCGAATTAAACATAGACATTCAAAATGAAACCTCATACACGTGTACTTCGTGTAATACTACAAATGTTGGTAGCAACAACACTATGTGCAGTCCTTACATCAAGTTGAACATGGTCACCATAATCTTTGAAAGTGCACTCAAGAATCTATGGCTCCGGTTACCGAATCTCTTCTGCGATCTGGACACCCTATTCTGTTACACGGAAACTAGAAATCGGACGTTGTACATTGACGCTTTGAATGAAACATCAATGTTGAGTGCAGTGGAAACATTTCAATGTAGTTTTGACTTTAGGAATATGACGGAAAAAGTGGTCGATAAAGTGGGTTACGATTGGAGTTTTCTATTTGTGATAGTATTTATAATAGCTGGTGGTGTTGGTAATATATTGGTGTGCCTAGCAGTGTGTTTAGATAAGAGACTCCAGAATGTTACCAATTATTTTCTTCTATCGCTGGCGATCGCTGATTTATTGGTCAGCCTGTTTGTAATGCCTATGGGGGCGATTCCTGGATTTTTAGGTAAGTCTTATTTTTTATTTTATTTTCAAATATTGAAATAAGGTTGCCAAGTGATTTTTTTATGGTCTATCAATAAGGATTTTAGCTGCAAAAGAAAATATAAATCTTATTGTTCTGGTATTCGTTACGAAATGATGTCAGTGTTGTACTCTGTACTCACTGTTATACCAAATAATCTATAAAAAAAGAAAAAATGCAGAATCGAATAAAAAAAAAGAAACGTCTGGCATCCTTTAAAAAAGACTACCTATTAATTCTAAATGCATTTAATTCGCTATCATCTTTAAACCACACCTTTATTAAAATCGCATACAATTTCTTTAAAATAACTCTCTGTACTCCAGCAGTGGTATTCCGTAAAAAAACCTCTCTCAGATAATTAGTTAGGTGAACTAACCATAAGTAGCGATGAGCGTTGAATCAACGAACTAGTTGAATCAACGTTGATGTCTCTTCAACGGAATTAACGTTGACCGTGTACAAATCAACTCGTTGAATTCGTCAACGAGTTGAGTTGACAACGACGTTTATGAATTCAACTCGTTTCATCGTTTGACGAATTCAACGACTCAACGACTGTCAACGAGTTGATTTAATTTTGTACACGGTCAACGTTTTGTTATTTTCAACGTAAGTAAATTGTATTTCTTTAAGAATAAAATTCCCGCTACGACGCGATAGTCAATTAGTCATGACAAGAATTTGAACTCTAAATAACGAATATAAGATTTTATATTTATTTAGTAATTTGATCAATGTCATTACTTTTTAAAGAAAGTAAACGATGACATCTTAAAATGATCATATTCGTGCGCGGAATGAAACGTTTCGGCGCCGGCGGGCCTGTGACTGGTTGAAGCCAAGCGGCTGATTGGCCGGACGCCATGTTCGACTCGCGCGCCCTGCCCGTGATAAACAGGTTTATACTGGTTTGTTTGTTTACAAATACGAATGATAGTTTGTGTTATATAGCAAATTAATCAGTCAGTCCTAAGCCTGAAAAAAGTATGAAGGGAAGATCATCTAGAACCCTAGGTAGGTAGTAGGTAAAGTCATCATAAAATGTTATCCAATTTAATTAGGTAAACTGCATCAAATTGTTCGTAAATTAACATTACAACAGCATAGGTACGTTAATAAAAGCGTCAACTTGCATGAACGATAAACGCCTAGTTTATCGTTCATGAAAGTTGACGTTCGTAATACGTTAACTCGTTGACGAAATTAACTAGTTGATCAACTAGTTGACAAACGCAATTCAACGTTAACGTTTCGTTGACGGAAAAACCTTCAACGACCCATCGCTAACCATAAGCTGTAAATCTGGAACACCAAGTGGGATAACTCACTCAAACTCACTTCACCTACACTCAACGAGAGATTTTTTTCGGAAAAGCACTACGGAAAATTGCATTAAAACGGTAACACATTGTACTCGTTTCAGAATATCAATTTTCGCAGATAGTTCACATCTTTCATACTCAACGTGTACAGGGCCTTCCAAATTGTACCTATTTTTGCCACAAGCCTTTTATGTAGGGACGTTCTACCAATTGTGTGAACGTTTTCGTCTTTGGTGATCTAATATAAACTGTTGTGACACACGGGTTTGTTGAATGGCAAGCATCAATACTTTTTGCATATCTCCGATGCAAAAATGCCAGCCAAATGTACCGCGTAATTAAGATAAATATGAAAAAAAAAAACAACTTATAAGGTTGTTCTGTCACTTTGTTTTTTTTTTTGCTTTGTGTAACTCGAGAATGGGGAAGTCTCGGACGTAACAGGCGAAACCCATTCGTAGAAGCCCGCTAGACAATTAATCAAAACTAGCGACCCGCCCCGGCTTAGCTGGCCTAACTCGCTGTTAATGTAGCTTTCTTTCGGTGATTTTTTTTTATAATACCTGAGTTTAGTGTGGTTTTTTTTCAGTTTTTTTTTTCATTTAAACAAACATAGAAATAAATAAAATATTATAATATTAGTAGATGAAATGAGATGAAAATAATATTAGTAGATGAAAAAAATACCTTGCCTAAACGTAAAAAAAAATAGCGCTAAGAAATATTTTACACTTTTTAAAATATGCTTCACCTGGTTACCCACTCGCATGAACCGTGTGTCACACAACAGGGGAGATAAAATTTTATTCCCAATGTCTGTTCCTTTGAATTTGCTGTATTTGTCAACAGGAAGCAATCTTCTGCTCATAGTTGTATGGAAATTCATAGGAAATGATTGAGTAGTGAAAAAAGTCTGCCGATTCAGAATCCAATTTTGGAAGTTGGATTTCGGTGTGAAAATGTACTTAACGATACAAGAACTGGCTAAAAAAATTGGATTGCGCGAGTACCTACCTGACTTTATTCTATCTATTGAATTGATTAGAGTATTTCCCAGTATCAACCCGCAATCTGGACTTATTAGTCTAGTTAAGTGCCTAGTTTAATGTGGGTAAACATACAACATAGGCGCAGAAATGTAGGTACCAGAAAAAGTATAAGCTTTGATAGTCGGCGTTTATCTTTCAAAATATGAACGCGTGGTGATGAAATCTAGAATATAATAAAAACATAGAGCTGGTACAACGAAAGCAAAAGCAGTAGTTTCTTAAAACTTTCGCTTCTATGGGTATAATCTATGGCGGTGACGTTCTAATTTGAACGCAAAGATTTTTGAAGCGCATTTTATTGGTCACACTAATGTATATCTCTTAAGAAAAGGCAGATGTAATCTTATTTCCAGTATCATTATAGACTGAGAAAAACGGATTAACTCACTGTGAATGTAGTCGGGTTTGTCTGACTAGTTTAAGAGGGGGTTTAAGGTGACTGGATGCTAACTAGTCTTCACATCGAACAACAGTTATATTATGTGTATAAAATTGTATAATAAAATTCCAAGTAACATAACGTCACTCCCGTTTTTTTAAACTCAAGCGTATTCTCACAAAAATGTTAATAAATGCTTTTATAGTGTACTCGAGTTCCTAGATTATAAGTTGTAAGTCGTGAACTGTAGCATAATGATTGTCACATTATTAATAATGAATTGTTATCAATTTAAAATGAATTTAATACAATTTCATACTTGATTTATTTAATACATGCCTAATTCAAACCAATTCATGTTTCTATAATTTGCACGCTGAAATTAATGGCAGAATAAGAGATCAACATACTATTTTTTAAGAACATTCTGTACCTTATTTACGCAAATCAATGATTTTGATTTTTTTTTACTTTTTTTTTGTCTGATTAACCCGAATACATTCACAGTGAGTTAATCCATTTTTCTCAGTCTATAAGTGTGAGTCACGTTTTGTTTAAGTATTTCCTATATCTTTTAATTTCCATAAAGCTCGTTATACCTCTTCACAGGTTATTGGCCGCTTGGCGTGGTCTGGTGCAATGTGTACGTCACTTGCGACGTGCTTGCGTGCTCTGCAAGCATCATGCATATGTGTTTCATCAGCATCGGAAGGTACGTTGGAGTTAGGTATTAACTAATTTAATTATATTTTCATAAAAAAACAATATTCAATTATAGGTACTAGTGAAAGGCAAGTATAACTAGTAACAGATATGAATTAATTATGGGGACCGGACACTAAGCTACGTTAAATGAAAGGTATTAACGACTTTCAGAAGACTATATTAATAAGATCAGCGAGAGGTAAGATTTACAAGACCGCAGCTCTGAGCCTAATTGCTTAGCAAATCTATTATTACTAGAGAGCGGATAATTGAATGCGTATGTATCTAAAGGTCATTTTCTGCTAAGGAAGTATGGATCACGACTTTTAGAAAGTTAAGACGAATTTTTTTTCGATACAAAAGTCATTCCATACTAAGCTAACACCTTCAGTTTACGTAAATAAACTTCCACTCGGGGGCATGCATCATTCAAATACCATAGTCCATCCCGATTTCCGACTTCTGGTAGCAGGAGGAACCGTAGAGTTTTAGTCGGTAAGAGTCTGTCATTACCCTCCGTTCTCCACGGGCGGAGTATTCGGATCGCCACAAAAAAAAACCGGACAAGTGCGAGTCGGACTCGCCCACCACAGGGTTCCGTACATATCCATACTTCTATACTAATCCATGCCTACTATCCATACTTTAATCTACTTAATATTATAAATGCGTTTTTTGCGACATAAACGGCCGTATCTTATTTTCACGTTAACATAGAGGGTTGATTTTTTTACAACATCAAGGGACCATAGACTTGAGTATATGGTTTTTCAACTCGATACCTCCACGCGTTCCCGAGATAAAGGGTCTTGACAGACAGACAGACAGACAGACAAACGGACAACAAAGTGATCCTATAAGAGTTCCGTTTTTTCCTATTGAGGTACGGAACCCTAAAAACGGTAAAGCATCCGATTATCGGGATCTTCTTCTAAAATTATAATATTGTTCTGAGATACCGACAGCTGAACTAATACTAAAAAGGCTACCATATCAAACTTTTATCGATACTATAATATTTTCATCAAAGCACTCGACTACTATCGACACTCCCACAGTTTACGAGTTTATCCGAAGCTGACCCGAGTGCCTCTGTGCACTGAAATATGATATCGTTATCGGATCCCATATTCAATGGATATAGATCACTTTGTCCAGACGTATGTATCGCTTTGTCTATGACACGTCAAGCGTGAGTTTGAGAATATTGTTCTCATGGATTATTCATCCCGAATGCTAGGGTCAGTTCACACCGAGATGAGACAAAGCGACACTAAGTATATCAAAATAACCGTGTATTCCCGTTAACCCCATCGGCCATGTCCCCGTTAAAGGGGACAAAGGGAATTGAATAAAATAATTAAAGTTACTTCCCGTTGTCCCCGTTGCGTTAAAATTGTTACATGACAAATATAATAAAATAAAATAAAATAAAATGTTAAAATTTTAGTTTCGGGCATCCCGTGCGATAACGTGAAATTATAACTATACCCGTTGCCCGAATGAGGGGGACAATGGTAATGAAATTTTATGACGTGTCATTGTCCCCTTAACGGGGACAAAAGTACGGGAACAACGGGAATACAGGCAAATAATTTTCATTTTTCTAAGGTATATTATATAATAATAATAATAATATAATATGTGGGGTCATTTTCACACACGGCCATCTGACCCCAAACTAGGGAGACCCTGTACTATCATATGGGTGTCAGACAGCTGATATACATACACAAATACTTTTTTTAAAATAAATACATACATATATAGATAAACAACACCCAGACACAAGGCAAACACAAGTGCTCATCACACAAATGTTTACCCTGGGCGGGAATCGAACCCGATATACTCAGTGATGAAGGGGCCCAACCTCATATGCACAAAGTTGTAGGTTCGGTTCAAGTCTCAATATGATTTTTTCTACTTCATAATATGTACTTCTCATAAGGAAACCTGGACTTAGAGTATCATATCAGTCTGAAATCACCAATTCACCTTGAGCGAGCGCGGTGCTCAATGCTCGAACCTTCTGTATATAAGAAGAGACCTTTGTCCTGCAGTAAGATAATAAGGCTGGTATTATTTAGCTAGGTAATTTCTTTGATAGATTTTCAACTTTATTACAAAAAGATAAGATTCATATTCAATTGGGAAAAATTGAGAGTTTGATTTGGCTTGATGTGCTGACATCTGTACATCTACTCACGCTTTCTGGCATATGTATTACATTGTGTCGCTAATATCGAACTTATTTACTACTCGATAAGGTATACGCGTGAAAGCCTATCGAAGTTCACCGCGTGCAATTTAAAAAGTGAACGCATCGTTGCTTCACTTCACGTGTCGTCGGTGTGAGCTAAACCTTATGCTTAGTCATGGACACTTTACAACTTTATGAAGGTATAGTGACAGTGCCTAAAGATTTATTATTACAGGTGTTACGTTACTTATTGAGTAAGTGGACAGCACTTATCTAAAATCTGCTTTTCGTGAAATTATTATCACTACCTACATCACAGATTATCAAACAAAAGGCAGATAGACTACTGCGAGTGAAGCCACAAAAGCAAATACAAATTCAATAACGAATACCTACAGTCTCGAGATTGTATTCGCTTTTGAATTTTTATTTCTATTAGTTTTTGTTTTTTTAACAATGGGGGAGGGAGGGGGGGGGAGGTATTCGTTTTTTAATTTGTATTTGCTTTTGTGGCTTCACTCGCAGTGTTCTATCTGCCTTTTGTTTGATAATCTGAGACCTACATATTATTATAAAGCACAGTCCTCCGCGGCATCTGTCTGTCTGTTTGCGATATACTAAAAATTAAAACTGGCCAAGTGCGAAACGGACTCGTGCACGAAGGGTTCCGCACCATTATCTATACAACATTAGACATCGAGCAAAAAAACGGCAAAAAAACACGTTTGTTGTATGGCAGCCCCCTTTAAATATTTATTTTATTCTGTTTTTATTTGTTGATATAGCGGAAATAGAAATACATCATCTGTGAAAATTTTAACAGTCTAGCTATCGCGGTTCTTGAGATACAGCCTGGTGACAGACAGACGGACGAACAGACAGCGAAGTCTTAGTAATAGGGTCCCGTTTTTACCCTTTAGGTACGGTACCCTAAAACCGACTAAACGGATTTTCATGCAGTTTTTGACAAAAGACAGGGTGATTCACGAGAAAGGTTTATAAAAGTGTTTAATTGGTTAAGGTTGTCTTTTTTTTTTTAATATGACAATAATACCCAAGCGAAACCGGGGCGGGTAGCTTATCCATACTAATAATTATAAATGCGAAAGTAACTCTGTCTGTTACGTGATGAAACGATGAAGCATGGCATGAATATAGCTTGAACTCTGGGGAAGAACATTGGCTATACTTATACATTTTAATACACGACTTTGTCAGCATCCTCGATGACCGACATTCACGCGAACGAAGTCGCTGGCAAAAGCTAGTCTCTATATTTTGTGGTAAATTTACATTTTCCTTTCAGTACAAAAATACAAACTTATTAAAACTTGCAATACCGAACCATGTAAAGAAAAAATATCGAGACAATTACATAGGCTTATTTAAACATTGCAAGGTATTACCAGTTCTAGCGCGTGCTGAGTATCTATTCCTCATTGAACATTTTGTTATCAGAGACATTCAGATCTCTGTTAATAGGGAATATTACGCGAAACTCGGCACAGAGGGCGTCACTAGCACATTCCGTAAATCATAACCTCGTATTCTTGTTATTATTATGTTATTAATTGTAATAACTAGGTATTTTGTGAAAATATATCAAAGTTTTAATTAATCTTACTTACCTAACTGTACTTTAACCATATTATGGCGTCCTAGAATCCACTTTCAAATGGTCGTACCATTTGAAAGTGGATTCTAGGATAAGCTCAGAATAAAATAATATTTGGTTGTCTTACATGATAAATGTGATTGTTATTCTGTAAATGCGACTATCTCACCTGAATACTTAACCTGAACATATTTGAGAGTGATATTTAGCTGCTTCCCAAAGTTTTCGAACATTTTCTTCTTTTGAAAATGAATATTTCCCTTCATTTCTTCATCGAAATACACAACACTGATACATTATTGTATAATAATAATAATAATAATAATATGTGGGGACATTTTCACACACGGCCATCTGACCCCAAACTAGGGAGACCCTGTATTATGGGTGTCAGACAGCTGATATACATACACAAATACATTTTTTTGTTGTAAATACATACATATATAGATACATATATAAATAATATAACACACATCCCAATTTTGAACTCAATTAAAGGCAAAATTTCACGCTTTGAACGACTCGTCGATAAACTGTTTACGGACTATGCTAGTGCTGCACTCTGGTGCCAGAACATTGCAGTAATATCCCCTATTATGACGTGAATACACGACAAGCCAAATTATAGTTATTTCAAGTGCCACGTAAAAATAACTTTTATGGTAGGCGTACTGCTTCGTTCACTATACCCAATCTACTTAATCAAATACCTGTTAACTTTAGAGATTCATTAAATAATAAAAACATAAAGTATAAACTACAAAATGATTACATTAACTGGATTAAAACTTAATTGTTAATTAGCGCGTTGATCTAACCTCAGGCCATGGCATGCTAAGACAGACCCCAGAGGCCTAACTGTGTGCCTTGTTTTAATATATGAAAAAACTTTTTAGTAAATTATGTATTAAATAAATAAATCATAAATGTAAACAAAGCTTAAAATGATGTACATTTTTGGTAATGGAAAGTGATGATTGTAACAAAGGAAGTGCGTTTTACTTCAGAGCCGCGTGAATTATGTTACTTAGAGGGCCATTATAGCACTCTTGTACCAGTAGGGACTATCAACCATTCCGGAATGTCGATTATAGTGCGCCCTCGAGACAAATTGGCGAAAACTACCAATTAAGTATAGGTTCCGTATATGTAATTTTTATTGGATAACGTTACAAAGTACGCAAATTTATTCAAAGTGCGATTAACGGGAAAATGCCATGGTATTTTTAAGGTACCAAGCCTCAAAAGTGTCGGATATGTAGATTTTAGACCTTTAGACGCCCACTGCTGGGCATAGGTTGACTGAATAACTGGTGGGTCAAGGGTGGGTTATCAATACCTTCTCGGTATGAAAAGAGGCCTTTGCCCTGCAGTGAGACACTAATAGGCTGGTGGTATTATTATTATAGGTCACTTTCACTAAGACGCCAAAGGCGGGAGTCTTACAAACCTACACGTGGATACTAAAAGGCTTGAAAAAATATAGGCTTTGTACGAAAAAAGCATACACGACTCAATATACTGATTATCGATCCAAAAATTTTACAAGCAGGGCCACAATACCCACGATGACTCACATTCAATTGCTGGAGAGCAATTTACTTTATAGCTCCGCATTTCAATGCTGCCGATGTGTCATTTTATCTGAAATATATTTCAGCTTTTCGATAAGTGGATTATGCTATAAGTGGGTCAATGAATGAACGTTTGAAATATTATTCCAACTTTAAAAAACTTCGTAAAAAAACGTACCTTCTTATTTTGAAAATATGATATAAAATTACCAAGACACAGTAAGCATAACCGTGGTTGTTTAAATTCGTTTATTCTCTATGTTATTCCGTTTCTTTCGTGTCTTTGCATTGGATAGCTAAGTGAGTCTTTGCTTAACTATAGGTATGTAATCTTATATGTATTTCGAATGTTAAGGTCACTCACTGAATCAACACTAAATTCCGAAAACTACTCGGCCTATAAACCTAAAGTTTCGCAGGTAGATCGGAAACGTCAGTTCAAAGTCAAAGCATTTATTTCAATTAGACCATTTACTTTTGAGTTGTCAAGGAGTCGGTCCGTTAGTTAGAAAAGTTGAAGCTAGTTGCTCGTACCAAAACGTAGGTTGGTCTCGGACAATTATTAGTTAACTTTTTGACTTTTACTTCCACTGAACAAAATCTAGTTTAATAATAAAGTAATGATTGAGATTTTAAATGTCTAATAAACTATAAGTTTTATTCAATAGAACACTCATTTAAATAAAACTACTGGCATCTTTACTTTATTATATAGAATAACAACGGCTATAATTACAAAAGATCACGCGGTACCCTAAAAAGGATTTTACAGGGCTTTATTTATTCTAGGGCTCGATTCATCCAGATAGGAGACGTAAATCTTAGTTGGAACGTGACTTTGTACAAAAACTCTTGGAATTCTATCCCAATCGCTTTGGTATTTACCTACTCGTGGAGAACGCCTTTGTAAATTACCTTTAAGTGTACCTTTTGTTTAGTGTGGTTATCATAAAAGTTTCTATTCAGTAGAAGATAAGTTCTTGAGAAGTTTTCGCTGGGTGGAAATCAAGAACATTTTCCTCTTAACTTATTATTTTCGAGTAAATTTTCAACAATTTTTGTTGGTAACTAGTAAATCCATACTAACTATTATACGTGCGAAAGTAACTCTTGAATATCAGTTATCGCGGATGCAATCGAAGTCGCGAATTAAAAAGTAGCGTAGATCCTTTTATGGGGTTCAAGCTTTCTACAGTCTTTGTTCAAAAATGTCATCGAAATCGGTTCAGCCGTTTCGTCGTGAAAAACGTAGCAGACAGAGTTATTTGCGCATTTACAATAATAGTAGTATAAAAGTATGAATATGGATTAATATCCCGAGTGCTTGATAACTTCTTACCATCGTGTTTCATTTAAGGCGCTAACTAGCGACTTTTGTAGATTTCAAACTGACAATCACGTCAAAATATGTAGGGTAAATGATTTGAAAAAAATATACGTTAAATTAGAACATTCTCTTAATCATTTAGTATGTGAATATTTTTGATTTAGTTCATATTAAATAGTTTAATTAAATCGTGAAGTTGTGTCTGACGCGGACAAAACATTGATAATCACACAAAATCTACCAGGAATATTTAAACGAAACTTTTACTATCTTACAGACAATTTTATTATCTATCTTTTAATACGCCTTTTTTTTTAGTTAAAGAATACTATCTTTTATTTAATTTTTTCGACTAATCTTTGAGACTTTTGGACGCAGCGCATACGATTCTCTGGTCGCTCAAGGTCGCCGGCGTATATCGTTGCCTTAAACTAACACTTTAATATTTTCGCCAATATCATACATTTCACAACTTAGCTAAAGGGGACCTTTTTTCCTTTAAAAGCGTTTACTTGTAGGTTCTATTTCGCTTTCAGCATATTTTTGGGTCTGCAATGGTGTAGCAAAATGGTCCGATCCGAAGCGACATAAAACCCGGACTTGGACCGAATAATTTAACAAAAATAATGTAACGTATAAAAATTGGAAAACCTTTTCAATATTTTATTTATAAAAAAACTGAGTCTTTCATAAGCATGATTTACGAATATAACATACAGAAAGGGCAAAGACAATGAAAATATTATAATATATGAGGCACTTGGTGCCAGGTGCTTGCGTAAATCTTGTTAGCTACAGAAAAATGTAGATTATTTCCCGTGGGTATAATTTTTTTACTAATACCCGTTTGACTGAAGTTTCAGCTTCAGATATAAGAACAGCTGAAAGTGGCTGCTGAGAACTAGTTTTTTTAACTATAATTGTATAATTTGGGTATTTCTCAGCAGATAACATTAATATTAATAAAAATAATAATGGACACGGCGCGTATAGTCAGGAGATTCCTCTCTCAGGAGCCCTGACCACCGGTAGCTTGGACCCTGTTCCCGATACCGGTGGGCTACTATTTTTTATATTTTGAAATGTTTTATTTTTGTATTACTATTTAAAAATGTAACTTACATGTATAGGTATACAATAAATTAATGAGAAAATAATAATAATACCAGCCTATCATTGTCCCACTGCTGGGCAAAAACCTCTTCTCATACAGAGAAGGCACGAGCATTGATCACCAAGCTTGCTGATATGACAAAAACGCTTAAACGCACGGAAATTAGTGCTAGTTTCTACAAGGTCCACATACAGCTCCGGATGTAACACTATAATATCTTGAACACAATATTTGTTCAAAACTTCGCCTTTGGCGTCCCACAAACTAATTACATTTAGCGGAAATTCAGTTTCAGTTTCGACCGAAACCACAATGGCTTTAGCTGCTAAATGATACAATTTACAGTCGCGAGAATGTCAAGTATATCACAAAAAAACATAGTCCATGTTTCTCATTAATAATGTAGCTTTCAATAAGAAAAGATTTGTAAAAATCAATTTTTAAATATCAAATTAGGAAAATAAAATATTTTCTCTTTATAATTTTAGTTTAGATTCTTAAGCAAGTTTAGGAGGTAGAGAGATATGTGTATTTACTGTACAAATATTACTATTCCTTGTATGCATAAAAAATGAACACATTGAATATTTAAATAAGAACGGTTTCTTTTTATAAAACGAACGCGAAGGTGCTACGGCGTAGCTGACGTGCCTACGCCGCTACGCATTCGTAGCTGATGACTTTTTATGCTACATTGGTTCTTTACGATTAATTTTTTTTCGATGTCATTTTTATTGAAGTAACTATGTTCATTATTTTAATGTTAATATGAAGAAGTACCAATCTTTTTTAGTTGAATATTAGTCTTATTGTCTAACGGTGTAGACAGTATGTTAATTAATGAATGGCGTTCCCTTTAACCCGGTGGTACTACATCATCCCTAGATGCTTAAAAAATACTCCCAAACAAAATAAAAACATTTATATTTTTAAATGTAAAAGAAACACTCAGTACATTTTTGTTTTTTTTTATAGGTACTTGTTTTTTTAGAGCTGATAATGTATCTGTTTTTAAACCTTTTAATTATGTAGATTAATGAGTTTGATTGAACTCCTTTATTTAACTTTTAACTAACTGTATCTATAACATATTATTTTCTATGGACTAGTTAGTTTAACTAACAACCCTACCTAATACAAAAATATTTTCACTTCTCTTGCTCAAAAAGGCCGTCATTGTAGCATACCAGAGCGGAGATAAAATAGCATTTCATCCTCTAGAGGAAAAAGTTTTTTTTTTTATTAATTTTTGTGTGTCAGATATGACAATGAGCCCACAAAAACGAAAAAGTCTTTAGTCATAAGTAGAATAATCATGAATAAAGACTCGACTTAGCATGCAATGTGTTGCGGCTACAGAAGAAACAAAAAAAAGATATTGGCGCGAAATCTTTATAATTTTTCTCTATTGCAAATTGAATTGGTAGTGACCGTAATTAATTTCATATTGTATTGGATTGTTTTATTTTCTCGCAATCGTAGTGAAAAGTATAGTGTAACACACGGCGCTAAAACCCATTATAACTCGGTTTCTATTTACTCCCTCGCTAAAGCTCGGGAGTAAAACTACCTCGTATGTAATGGGTCATTTTAGCTCCTTGTATAACAATCTACTATTTGTGAAAATCCGTCCAGTAAAGGTACCATAAAATAGAATACCAAAGATAAGACGCATATATTCCTTCTAACTTAGTACATAATATTACCTCATAAGTTATCCCGCAAGCGACGTCAAGTGCGATGTTCATAAATATTGTTTTGCGCTCTCTCCGTCAAGATGGAGTTGGTCTCTACTGAAGAGACTCTGGGGATTTATTATGCATCGCTTTTGTTTTACTTGATAAACATAACGATATTAAATCTGTTGAAACACAGGGTGCAAAAAGGCTATCACTTTTCCGTCAACTACGCTTAACCTATCCTATCAAACTGTAGCATTGAGCAAAAAATGTCCACTATTTTTTTTTTTTTTTGAAAAACGTTGCCCCACACTAGAAATTTCTCCTGAGTCGTGGGTGCATTTACAAACATTCAAACTCACATATACAAACAGCCAGACCCGGAACAACTATCTGTAGGTCATACAAATATTTGTTCCGTGCGGGAATCGAACCCGCGACACGCTGCGCAGCAGTCAATCGCTCAACCACTGCGCCAACCGTGTCGTCCTATATTGCTGGAAAACGACTTTTTTTGGTGTGAATAATCACTGTTTATGGTAGTGTGCACATTGTACTTACGGGAACAGAGAACAGCACATCATGCTACAAAAATCTGTCGTATTTCTAGGATAGATTTTCAATTTTATTACAAAACAATAAGGTTCATATTCAATTAGAAAATATTGTGGTATGGCTTGATGTGCCTGGCGTCTGTACATGCTACAAAACTGGGGTCGCAGGGGTAGTTTTTTTTTTAACTTTTATATAACCTCTTTTCGACGTCCGTATGGTGTCGGACGTAAAGAATCGTCCGTATGGTGTCGGACGTAAAGAATAGCACCATCCCATATCTTCCCGTGGGTGTCGTAAGAGGCGACTAAGGGACGTACCAGAGAATGGACAGCAGCGTTCTCTGTGCATTTGTAAAAACCATACTGCGATCGCCAACCCGCCTGCCAAGCGTGGCGATTATGGCAAAACCCCCCTTGGGGGAGGCCTATGTCCAGCAGTGGACATCTTTCGGCTGAAATGATGATGATGATGATGAAAACCTCTTTTCGAATAAAATGTAAAAACGTTGGAACGATCTTCAATATCTCCAGAAGGAACCCAGCTAACAGTGGCGCAGAACAAAAAAAAATGACGCTATGACAGTGTTCTCGTCACCATGTAACTTTTGGTTTCACACACTTTTAGCTTTTACACTATGCGGTTGCGGAGGTTTGGGACTACATTTACTTTTACGAATAAAATGGCATTTAATTCTTCCCAAAAGGTGTTTTCGAATCTTTTATTATGCTAACTATTCAAATTAATTAAAGCCTAATAAAAAGCGTCGTCACGGTTGGTGCAGTGGCTGAGCGATTGGCTGCTGCGCTGTGTGTTGCGGGTTCGATTTCCGCACGGAAAAAACACTTTACTACCTACAGGTAGTGGTTCAAGGTCTGGAGTTTATGGATTTGTAAACGTACCCACGATGCATGAGAAATTCCAAGAGTACCTAGCGCAAAGTTTGTAGAAAAAAAAAAAAAAAAAAATTTTTTCACGAACGTTTTTATTGGACAAATAATAACATTTTATGGTTGTTATTATGCTAATAAAGACTGGGTTCCATGGCCAGTCACGAAGATTTAATACTCTAATAACTTTTCACTCGTAAAATGCTCGACTGGCCACTCGATTTGTGAAGACCATAAACTTATAAATTTGTCATCTTACACGGTCTGTTGATTTTACTTCGTAGGATACTTGTGTTTCAATTTTATGCAGAGATATAAAAGCTACAAAGTATTCTGCGTCTTTCTTAAATGATATCAGGGAATATACGAAAGAGACTAATAGAAAAAGAAAAACAAATTCGGGAGAAACCGGGACTCAATAAAGAAAATAAAATATAATATGATAAAAATATACTTCTTATTAAAAGACTAATTAATTTGTCTAACAATAAAATAACAAATTTTCCACCCTTAGAGTAAAACCATTTGTAACATATTTAAAAAAAAAACCGGACAAGTGCGAGTCGGACTCGCCCACCAAGGGTTCC
Source organism: Charanyca ferruginea (assembly GCA_947361185.1). Taxonomy (NCBI): domain Eukaryota; kingdom Metazoa; phylum Arthropoda; class Insecta; order Lepidoptera; family Noctuidae; genus Charanyca; species Charanyca ferruginea. Next base: position 22,185,100 of record OX376059.1, on the reverse strand, counting down.
GTATATATTTGTAGGTACATATCATGGATATGTACCTACAAATATGTTGTATATATAATAGAAGTATGTATGTGTATGTAGTATGTTAGTTAGTAGTATGTTACATGTAATAGAAGTATGGACTTCTATACTAATCCATACCTACTACCCATACATCAATCTACTTAATATTATAAATGCGTTTTTAAGAGACCATATCTTTTTTTCACATTAGCATAGAGGGTTGATTTTTTTACAGCATCAAGGGACCGTAGACTTGAGTATAAGGTTTTAATTTCAACTCGACACCTCCACGCGTTCCCGAGATAAAGGGTCTTGACAGACAGAGAGACAGACAGACGGACAACAAAGTGATCCTATAAGGGTTCCGTTTTTTTCATTTGAGGTACGGGACCCTAAAAACAATCGAATTGAAAACCTCCACCCAAAGCTTCATCTTTTTTTGAAGTCGGCAAAAAAAAAATTTAAAGACATACAGGCGCATTTTTTTTTGTCCGACCGCTGAGAAAATAAATGCATTTCATCTTATTAATAGATTCATAAGTATTGATAACAGCGCTTACCGTATGCGTTTTGGCGAACCCAAATCACAGTAGTGACATTTATTTTATTTATTTAAATACCTTAAAACTATCTTTACAGTCCTTAATGCGAAAGCTAAGTCACATTCACAAAATTAAAATTAAACACAAAATACATACAAGATCATAAAAAAACTTTGTTTGTAACAAAGTGTAAACAATAGTCCTTTTGCGAGTTCACTCCAGTGGCATGTAAATATATCTATTTCAACTGGAATATAGTAGATGGTGCGAATTGCTCGAGTCAGAGGGGTTTTGGCCAACAAGTTGTGATGTAACTAGCTTTTGCCTGCGACTTCGTCCAGAGCCTTGAACATCGCCGCACCGTTGCTAGCCTATCGGTCTTTTATCGGGTACATTTCGGAGAGTGTGCTTTGGAATTGCACAATTTAATTCCCCCATTCCCATTCCATCATCGGACGAGCAGAGATACGGCGAAACGTCACCGCTATATGGTTGAAGCTCCACGGTCTCGAACCAAGCACTTTGATTCCACATTTATTGTGCGAACTGCCAGACTGTGGAATTCGCTGCCCGCCTCTCTGTTCCCTGGTAAGTATAATCTCTGTATCTTCAAGGCACGAGTGAATCGGATCATCCTAGGCAAGCGTGTTCCAACTTAGGCCGCATCATCACTTAAGATCAGGTGAATTGCGGTCAGGGGGTTTGCGGCTATTTCATAATAAAAAAAAATATATATATAAAGTGCTCGGGGATAACGTTGGTAATTTTCAGAATCGGAATAATAGTTCTAGAAATTACCGCGTTGAAACGAAATACAAATAAACAACCTCCTATGTAATAATATTAGTAAAGAAAAGAGTGTGCGTAGAGTTTTTTTTTTGTTCTCTTCCACACAGACTGAAGTTTAAACGGCCAACTAGCTTAAATTACCAACTAGTTGGTAAATTATTATAATAATATGATACCTATACCTGTAAGACTCGCCTGACCTCACAGTCAAACCATTTCAACGGTTTTGTGGGGCTTAGTTTATAAGCTATGTAACTTTGAACTTATAATAAATAAATAAATAAAATAATAAGATGAAATGCATTTATTTTCACAGCGGTCGGACAAAAAAATTTTTTTGCCGACTTCAAAAAAAGATGAAGCTTTGGGTGGAGGTTTTCAATTCGATTGTTTTTAGGGTTCTGTACCTCAAATGAAAAAAACGGAACCCTTATAGGATCACTTTGTTGTCCGTCTGTCTGCCTGTCTGTCAAGACCCTTTATCTCGGAAACGCGTGGAGGTGTCGAGTTGAAATTAAAACCTTATACTCAAGTCTACGGTCCCTTGATGCTGTAAAAAAATCAATCCTCTATGTTAATATGAAAAACAGATATGGTCGTTTATGTCGCAATAAACGCATTTATAATATTAAGTAGATTGATGTATGGGTAGTAGGTATGGATTAGTATAGAAGTCCATACTTCTATTACATATAACATACTACTAACTAACATACTACATACACATACATACTTCTATTATATACACGGTTACTTTTTGATCGTTTTAATCCCGTGGAGGGTCGATCCGGTGCATGAAACACTATTGATTTGTAAAGATAAAATTAAAATATAATATACTTTTTTTTTTAAACTCGAATTAATTCTCGCATGCGTGTAAAAATAATGCGGGCCATTAGTAGGCACCATTCGATACTAACAACAATGACGCGTAAGCGCAGTCAACGTGGACTCACAAAAATTAGCCAATCCTAGACCAAACCCCGCCCCCAAACCCCATTTGATTGGCAATGCAAAAAGCGCGCGCCCCGCGCACCCCGCGCGCTAAGGGCAGCGCATGTAAACAATTCAGTTTCTCCTAAGACGTCATCGGTGTGCCGTTGTTAAAAATATGATTGTCGCGCGAACGTAATGGCGTCTCGTAATAATTACGCGTACTCCAACCTGGAGTTGCCATGGTGTAATTCTACGCGAGCGCGGGTTTTGATGCACAAGCGGCTCGTCGTCTGTACAGCGAACAATTATTACGCTATCGTGAAGTATAACCCTTTAGTGATGATTCAGAATTTATGAATTATTAGTTTGTAACAGAACTCTTTTTTTAATCGTTGTAAATAATTTTGATTACCTACACATTTTTATGAACAATTATTATGTATTGCGAAGTGCCCTTGAAAGTTAAATAAATCAAAGGTGATTTAGGTATGTAACAGAACTTTTTTAAATCGTGTAATTAGAACTTTTTCCTTTTTAAAATCATTGTAAATAATTCCACATTGTTAAATACCTACGCCTTAACTAGCCGGCCTGTAAAGACTTATTTTACATGTACCGCTTTAGCATATTTTTTTAATTTCATAGGTATGTCTCGAAACCTAGGCACAAAGCAATTATGACGGTCCTAAGCTCGTAAAAGTATGAAGGAAAATTTGGAATCATTAAAGTTTACGTGAACATGATCAGCTGAGCGAGTCAATAACCTAAAGTCGATCGGGCGGAGTGTAGGTAGTTAGGTAGGCACCGACGTCGACGCGGCGTACGCGTAGGTAACTAAATCGCGGAACTACTATCGGTTTCATGCATTTTGCGAATATTACGTTATCACTTGCTATTTTTTTTATTTTAAGAGATACAATGCAGTGCAAGCTTTCGCTGAATACTATTTTGTTAGTTAAACCACCCGTCCAAGGGATTAAAACGATCAAAATGTAAGCTTGTATACAACATACATACGGAACCCTTGGTGGGCGAGTCCGACTCGCACTTGTCCGGCTTTTTTTTAAATATGTTACGAATTGTTTTCCTCTAAGAGTGGAAAATTTGTTATTTTATTGTTAGACAAATTAATTAGTCTTTTAATAAGAAGTATATAGGGTGACTGGTAATTAGTGTACGATACTTAAACACGTGATTGTGTTCATGATAACAAACAACTTTCCCAAAGAAAAAATGTTTTTTGTATGGTTCACTTTAGGCACCTTTAGGTCACAAGCGTGCCCGCGCGTGAATTTCATACGGCTGTTGTGTTATTGTGATAAAAGTGAACCAGTACAAAAACATTTTTTCTTCGGGAAAGTTGTTTGTTATCATGAACACAATCACGTGTTTAAGTATCGTACACTAATTACCAGTCACCCTATATTTTTATCACATTATATTTTATTTTCTTTATTGAGTCCCGGTTTCTCCCGATTTTGTTTTTCTTTTTCTGTTAGTCTCTTTCGTATATTCCCTGATATCATTGAAGAAAGACGCAGAATACTTTGTAGCTTTTATATCTCTGCATAAAATTGAAACACAAGTATCCTACGAAGTAAAATCAACATACCGTGTAAGATGACAAATTTATAAGTTTATGGTCTTCACAAATCGAGTGGCCAGTCGAGCATTTTACGAGTGAAAAGTTATTAGAGTATTAAATCTTCGTGACTGGCCATGAAACCCAGTCTTTATTAGCACAATAACAACCATAAAATGTTATTATTTGTCCAATAAAAACGTTCGTGAAAAAGTTTTCTTTTCTTTTTTTTTTCAACAAATTTTGCGCTAGGTACTCTTGGAATTTCTCATGTATCGTGGGTACGATTAAAAATCCGTAAACTCCAAACAATGAACCACTACCTGTAGGCAGTAATTTTTTTATTCCGTGCGGAAATCGAACCCGCAACACACAGCGCAGCAGCCAATCGCTCAGTCACTGTGCACCAACCGTGACGACGTTTTTTATTAGGCTTAAATTAAGTTAGCATAATATGATGATGTAATATTTTTATTTTTGCCGCAGCTTTGAAAATATCTTTTGGGAATAATTAAACGCCATTTTATTCGTAAAAGTAAATGTAGTCCCAAACCTCCGCAACCGCACAGTGTAAAAGCCAAAAGTGTGTTGTCGGCGACGAGATCCACGAACAACAATAATGTATGTAGTATAGGGCGCTAATTAGATTTAAATGTTTGTTATTTTTTCTTATAAGGTTCTAATTAGTATATAAGGGTGTATTTACGTAATATTTTAGCGATTCATTCTAATAAGACTGGTTATTTGATAGTTGTAAAGTAAAAGTTTGATCTCAAGTAACTTTGTCCAAATAATTACGTAACTTGAAAAAGTGATTTTTTGTTTGTGTACATAGCGATTTGATTTTAGTCTTAAAAGTTAGATATTGATTTAAAAATATATATACAAAAGGTTTCATAAGGATAGAACTTACCAATTTAAAGTTATAACAAAAAATGTAAAGTGAAAATTGCGAATCACACATTTTTACGAGTTTTTGTTCTAGGATTTTTTTATTAAGTTATTAAATAGTTAAGATTTGTGTTTTATTTTATTAATTAGGTTCATAATTAGTTAATAAGATAAAAATTGTAAGGATTTATTGAAATAAATAAATAAAATAAGGGGTCCAAAGTTTTCGGCTAAGGGAAAATTGACGAGCAAAACAGGCCCAAATTACGCGGACCTCTGTCCGGTAAGGCAGGCCGGTATATAAGGCGAGCCATTTTTCGGTTCGAATCAGTCGCAGCTCAGCCGTTGAAGAGGCAACATCAAGAAAAGGGAAGAAAGCCGAAAACTGCGGACAAGAAAGGTTCAAGAAGAATATCTGCGTTTTATTTGCCTGCGCCGCCTCTTCAACTCCCCGTCTCTCCCGTGGTCCTTGTGGGTGGTGCCCATGAACACATACGCATTCAGGGGTGCGTGGTGACGTACGTCACCAGCAAACAGTTCGTCAAAAAACGTACGTCAAACAAACGTTTGGGAGATTGTCCCAGGGTGCCTGCGGGTACTGACCATACCCCAGCCGCCCGAAATAGTTGGTCCTTCGAGCCGGATCCCTGCGAGAAGAGTACAGAAGAGTTCAGAAGAATCAGAAGACTGCGTTCAAGACCAGTAACCAGGTTGCAGAAGGATGCCCCCTCACGCCCCGGGTCCCGTCCCTCTGAAAAGGACGCGACAGAAGGAACGTCGGGGTCAGAAGGGGTCAGACAAGTGTGGAGCCTTCGCGACTTCAGAAGAGAAGAGTGGATTCAAAAGGACTCAACGACAGGCGACGCATTCAACGAAAGAAAGGGAAAAGGACTCAAGACAATCAGAGAAGACTCGCCCCGTGTGTGAGGGCGAACACTTTATCATCGCATGTCAGAAGTTCCAGAAGGCGTCAGTGCAAGATCGTTGGGCAATGGTAAAGAAGAGTCGCGTTTGCTTCAAATGTCTTCAAGGGAAACACAGAAAGGAGAGCTGCAGAAAACCACCGTGCAAGGAATGCAAAAGGTGGCATCATTATCTGCTGCACGTCGAGTTAGGAAAAAGGATCTCGGGAGAAAAGAAGACGGAGACACAAGAGGTGGCAAACGTCATGGCATCGGTAAACGCGGTAAATAACGCAAGGGCATACCTGAAGATCGTTCCAGTTGAAGTCTTCGGGTCAAAAGGATCGAAGAAGATATTGGCCTTAATGGATGAAGGGTCAACAGTGTCACTTCTGGATCAGAAGGTGGCAGAAGAAGTCGGCGCTCAAGGAAATAAAGAAGAACTAGTCATCGAAACAGTGGGGGGCAGGCTCATAAGGAAGACGGACTCTCAGATGCTGGACCTGACGGTGAAGGGGGTTCATCGGGGAAGCAAGAAGACCCTGAAGAGAGTTCGAACCATCGACGAGTTGAAGCTTGCGCCAAAGTTCCTAGAAAAGAAAAGGATCGAAGAATGTCGACACTTAAAGAAGATCGCCGACTCGATATACTATGAAGGGGAGTCACCACAGCTGCTCATCGGGCAAGATAATTGGGAGTTGATCGTGACTCGAGAAGTAAGAAGAGGGAAACCAGGAGAACCAGTTCTAATAATGTAAAAGGGTTTACAAAACATGGGCTATGACACGCATATTGATATTCTCGCGGACAAAGTAGCGGACAGAAGCTAATAGTATAAATATTTATGCTAGTGACTGTAAATAGTACCATTTAGCAACTATAGCCTGATCCATTGTGGTTTCGGTCGAAACTGAAACTGAATTTCCGCTAAATGTAATTAGTTTGTGGGACGCCAAAGGCGAAGTTTTGAACAATTATTGTGTTCAAGATATTATAGTGTTACATCCGGAGCTGTATGTGGACCTTGTAGAAACTAGCACAAATTTCCGTGCGTTTAAGCGTTTTTGTCATATGAGCAAGCTTGGTGATCAATGCTCGTGCCTTCTCTGTATGAGAAGAGGCTTTTGCCCAGCAGTGGGACAATGATAGGCAGGTATTATTATTATTTTCTCATTAATTTATTGTATATACATGTAAGTTACATTTTTAAATATTAATACAAAAATAAAAACATTTAAAAATATTTAAAATAGTAGCCCACCGGTATCGGGAACAGGGTCCAAGCTACCGGTGGTCAGGGCTCCTGAGAGAGGAATCTCCTGACTATACGCGCTGTGTCCATTATTATTTTTATTAATATTAATGTTATCTGCTGAGAAATAGCCAAATTATACAATTATACTTAAAAAAACTAGTTCTCAGCAGCCACTTTCAGCTGTTCTTATATCTGAAGCTGAAACTTCAGTCAAACGGGTATTAGTAAAAAAATTATACCCACGGGAAATAATCTAGATTTTTCTGTAGCCAACAAGATTTACGCACACACCTGGCACCAAGTGCTTCATATATTATAATATTTTCATTGTCTTTGCCCTTTCTGTATGTTATATTCGTAAATCATGCTTATGAAAGACTCAGTTTTTTTATAAATAAAATATTGAAAAGGTTTTCCAATTTTTATACGTTACATTATTTTTGTTAAATTATTCGGTCCAAGTCCGGGTTTTATGTCGCTTCGGATCGGACCATTTTGGTACACCATTGCAGAGCCAAAAATATGGTCAACTGGGGGGATCGAAAATTGGTCGCTTCAAAGTGTTGCTGTGAGATTTAGCCTATGTAAAGAAAGAAAGAAAGAAAAATTGTTTATTTGAAACCTCGTACAGGTAAACCGAAACATAAACAAATGATACCACATAAAAAAAAGACTTATATAACCTGTACGAGACCAAAAAGGCTCCTGTCTCAGCACAATGCTACGACATGAAATGTCGCAGCGCTGGTATTCTGACAGGGCCTTGCAGAGATGCCACGGGCGGCCACAGTCACGACTAAAAGGTAAATAAATAAAAAACAAAATTATAATAATAAATATCTTACAAAAATAAGCAGGATAACCTTCTGTAAAGAATATGTAAACCCGACTTATCTATCAATTATATGTATAAAGTTATTAAATACAATAAATAAATAAAAGTACGCAATAAATAAATAAAAGTGATAATGATAATTTTGCATTGTTTAATTTTGCAACTATCTGCCAACGCCAGCGTTACCACAATGTTTGTCTTGTCTATGCCGCTAGCGTTGTGACCAGGGTTGCCAACTTAGGGGTTTTGCCCCCAAATTTAGGGGCTAGAAGTGTTAAAAGGGACATTTTTAGGGGCTGGAATTTTTTAGGGGTTTTTTTAGGGCCACTTTAAATGGGGTGGAGTTCCAATTATGGCAACAAAAATGACTTCAGAATGGCATCAACTGCAAAATAAAAAAACATGGACACATGTTTCGAGTTCATACTCTGCAGTACATATCGATTGCGATGCTGGTAACTGCAAACGATTTGAAAATATCTAAATATTTGCTTTGGCATTATTAGCACTGTCTGTTTTCAATGCCTCTGTTGCATCCTCTGAGCGTGCCTTTTCTATAGAAGGGACAATTAACAATAAACTGAGGAACAGATTATCCCTTAAAATGGTACAGAGTGTCATGATGGTACGATTTTCCGTGATAAGAGGGAAGGGGAAAGGGAAGTCGGGATTATGAATCGTGTGTAAAATTTGAACCCACTGTTGATATGATAAAGAACTTCAACGTACAGTCAACAGCAAAAGCAGACGATCAAAATCAGAAATTCAATACTAATTTACTAACATTATGTTATACTTGTATCTCATTTATTCCCCTAGACTCTGTGAAAATTTGAGCGAAATAGCAGCAAGTTGAAAGTATTAAATCTTGTCAAAACCAATGACTAATATCCCCTGGTCGATATTGCCAGTTCACATACACGGACAAAATTGACAATTGTCATGATCGAAGATTTCACGGTTCAGCGGTTAAACTTTTTGACTAATTTACCAACTTGAAAATTCAAAAATATCTGTTAATAGTTTTTTTTTTGTGTCATTGAACTGATATACAAGCTGACTTGCTGTGAAGTGGTCACCGTTGCCTATCTTTGTCGATGCTTTGCCATTCCAAAAATAAAGTTGTAATGTCTCCTGTACCTGTATTTCTACCGGCACCCACAGAAGGATGAGACGCTTTAGACGCCCACTGATGGGCATAGGTTTCACCCAAGGGAGGGTCCAGCCATAATTGCCATGCTTGGCCAATGCATGTTGGCGATCGCAGTAGGTGTAATGGTACTCAGAAGGACGCTGCTGCCCATCTTCTAGTAAATATCCTCTGTCGCCTTCTACGACACCCACGGTTAGTGCTATTCGCGGCCGGCACTGCACTGTCGAAGTCCAGTCGAAGAACTTATCTGTCCTGTTTTCTCATGATATTTTCTTTCACCATTATGTTAATGACGATGATGTTATGGCAACGCGACTCAGTCGACATTGTATGAGTTTTGACAGATGTCGCTACTTTTGCTTGTTCCATGAACGTTTTTTTTTAATGTTCTAATGGGCGTATCCTTCCTTTTGAAATCATTGCTATCAAGATATACTTTAGCATAACAATAAAATTCATCGCATTCACGTCATATCGTCATATTCATATTTTGCAGCGTCAGCAAAATGCAATACGTACAAGAGTTTGCTGGAACGTCCAGGTAATTTTAATATATTGCCTGCTTGCTGCGGCAACGTATCACTTTATGTGGAGCCACGAAAACCGCTATGACAGTGTTGTCCCGGAAATGTATTGCGACAGACGAGAGTTCAGTTTCAACGTATATTTTGTTTGGAGAATGATCGACACAGTTGGCGCAGTGGCTGAGCGATCGACTGCTGCGCAGCGTGTTGCGGGTTCGATTCCCGCCCAGGGTAAACATTTGTGTGATGAGCACTTGTGTTTGCCTTGTGTCTGGGTGTTGTTTATCTATATATGTATGTATTTACAAAAAAAAATATGTATTTGTGTATGTATATCAGCTGTCTGACACCCATAGTACAGGGTCTCCCTAGTTTGGGGTCAGATGGCCGTGTGTGAAAATGTCCCCACATATTATTATTATTATTATTAAACATTATGCAAAAACTCCCGGTTTTCGATAACTTCATTTCTGCCGGTAACCACCATCAGTTGACTTGTTCTTGTCTTGAATTGCTGCCTTTACCACAGTTTAAGTATAAGTACTACCGTACAGTTGCGACACGCTCCGCCTCCCTTTGAAACCGTTCCTCACTTCTCCCGGCGCCGAACGACTAGCTCTGGAAATTGCGTTTTTGTTCGCGCGGCGCGTAAACTCGCACACTCACGCACGTATCTGTATAGTCTATTATTTTAGTATTAGTGTAGGCAATTATATCGTTTCGTTTCTATGGAGTGTCGCGGGTGTGCCTTTACACAGCATTATGTTCGCTAAAAAAAATTGGTTGTCTGTAAAGTCGGTTTACGAACGATAGTTTTACGTGATAACGTCATAAAGAAACATAATGTCTAACATATATAACATAAGCAAATAATGGCTTCTGTAGAGGTGGGCGGAGCTTATTGCTTGGGCTGATCGTGCCTCTCTATCGCTTGTTCGGCGCTCTCGCTTGTACGCTCAGGCTCAGGCGGAACGTGACACTTTTTCGTGCGTGCAACCGGTGTTCATCGATTTATAAGACGTTACCACGTCAAAACATTCTGTAACAATGTTACTGCAGGTTATCATAATATGTGACGATTTTTTAAAGTTGAAATAGGTTACTTAACACGGCTACACTAAATAACATTTTATTATCCGTCGTGGCCCACTAACGTTTCCAAACGTTGCTCCACAAAAAGTATCTGCGTAGTGAATGCAACATTACATAACCAATATCCATCTTTCACACGGCTAGTTTTATAGCCACACCCAATAAAGCACCTTATTCAACCGTAACCTATACTAAAAACTCATCAACATCATATCTAACAGGAAATAAGGTATTTGCACAAGATTTATGGCGACTGCTATGCGGCTGCAGACTGCAGTCCCACCGACCGATTCGTGTGCAGAATACCTTATTGAAAAATTGGAAAGATACGAGCACTTATCTAGGACCGGTACGCTGGGATCAATATTGTTTTAAAATTATAGAGGATGTTTTATTTATAAGTAACAAATATACAATATTTACACGTACAATAAGAAAAGAAAAACCATATCTATTAAACAAAAAATAAATTAAAATAATAAGGCATCAAAAAATTCCTCCACATCGCCGTCATCTGGGAATGTGCCCGGCGACTGACTGCATTGCCACGCCACGTTGGATGGCAATGCTTAACCTCTGCCCAAAGTAAAAACCAGTTCTTGGATCACGGGAAGTGTCAACTAACCTTTTGGAAATTTCTTTAAAAAGGAGATGAGCACTCGGACCCCAGGACCCGAGGGTTTCAACCCCAAACGGCTCGAAAATAAAGTTATCAGTTATTGTATTTCTTTTGCAATACTATATCTAATTGTATTTCTTACAGTAAGTTGATAAAGCACACGTTAACACTAAGAATAATGTTTACTCAAATACATACATTATGTACGCATAATCCGCATCGCTATCATAATGGGACAATTGCCCAAAAGGCTGATAGTATTACCACGTTGTATGGGAATGATGATTCTTTGGCCTAAAAGGCCAGAATGTTGTACATTTCATTTTTATTTTATGTTGAATAAGAAGGTTATACATTGATTATTTAAATTATTATGTAGGTATGAGATTACCGTGTTGTTGCTGTTTCTTTTAAATATGCTGAACTGCTTGAAATTTAAACCTCTGTATTTCCAAAATTTATGTGCACGTAAAGTGTCAATATACTTCAAGTAAAACCGAATTTCAGACTGTTAAGAACTGACGTGACTGTAATACAGGATTTATTATTCTGTTTAGAGTCTAGTGTTCAAAAATTTGTAACATTTGAGTCGTATTTGCGCTATTTACCATGTTTAGATGAGGTTACATTGTATTTATCGGGGTTGTTGGTCAAAGACCTGCCCATTGTGCAACTAGTTATTTACAATTTCTTATCTTTTAATATTTTGTTTGTTTCTGATTCATCATAATTTTTAAACATAGTTAATCTTGACGTATTTTTGTTGACTGTTTTAGCTTATTTTACATTTAAACGTAACAAAGAAAATTACTCTTGAATTACAACGAATACAAATACTAATAAAATATTTTACTATATGTAGGTACGGTTTAAAATGGATTGAAACGATTCATCATCAAAATAACTTAGCATATTTTTTTGGCTAAAACTTTTTCAGTATCATATTTCTGATCGATCGTCTGTCACAAGAGATAAAAGAAAGTAATTAATAAAGAACTCGTAACTTGTTGAAAACTTCACCCTTATTGACAAGGTGTTTAATAAATTATCGTTCGTATGAATCTTAAATGACCGAACTTTTTGTTTTCATAAAAACTTTAGAATAAGAAGTGGCTAATGACGTACTAAATCCCTCGACGCGAGAGACATGGCAGCGGACAATGTTTTAAAATATGTAGTGATATTATTATAAAACAAAGTCCCTCGCCACGTCTGTCTGTTCGTCTGGCTGTCTGTTCGCATAAAATCTCAAAACTTCTAAACGGATTTTCATCGCAGGGCGTCCCACACTACGCTTGCCCAAACGCGGTCTCCACTCTATAGCGTGTCTGCTCCATCTACCGTCTGTACGTCTGCAGACGTGGCCGGCCCACTTTCACCTCTGCCTACGAACGACCTAATCTTTAATTTCGAGCACTACTACTTTTCATGATTTTCTTAAATATGGGCATATTTTTTACCAGTTGTTCACTATACCATTTTGTCCACAGATACCTCGGCATTCGGAACCCGTTGAAGAGCCGTCACCATTCCACCAAGAGGGTTGTGGTCATCAAGATCGCACTAGTCTGGCTCCTTAGTATGTTCGTCTCTAGTTCTATTACTGTTTTAGGTAAGTAAAAATAAGTCTTAATTACATATTACCTATTTCCATACCCTCCTCTTCTAATTACAGGCGTATTCATACCTAGTGCGAGCGAGCAAAGGCTTTAAGTCATTGTGTAAGGTAAGGAATTCTCGTTTGACGTGTTTACCACTAAATGCTTAACAGTGCGGAATCAGCTAAACCTTGACTATTTCAAAAAAGAATAGTTTTACTGTTGTTCATTAGAGTTAGTGATTTAATCCTTTAACTTTTTAAATTTTCGAATTGTTCTTCGTGTTTCTTGTGATCCTTATCACTATAAATTATTATACTCAACTTCTGTATTTCAATCTTTGTATAGCTGTTGGTTTTCCGTGTGAATAAATAAATAAATAAATAATGGTTAGGTCAATACCTGTTGGGAAATGGATTGAAACGGATGAATTATAGATTATAGATTTAATTATAGGACAGACGAGTGAAAATAGTGAAAACAAATTACATATAAAAATTGACACGCGCACTCGTTCCTTGCTGTCATCCGAATGTCGCGGGGTTCGCATCGTGCGGGGTTCTCATCGTATGAGCCTGCGTGCGCAGCTTATATTCCCCGCGACCCATCCGCGGCCTCTGCTGCGCAATGCGCGTGTACAATACCGTTAAACGTTGAATACAATTATTCAACGTTTAATTATAAATTTGGAGCGACGTCATTGTTATTCAGACTTGTGTCACAATCTTAATATATGCTATCCTACTATTATTAAAAGCACGAAAGTTTTTAAAGATGTATGAATGAATGGATAATGCTTTCACTCTTAAACAGCTGAACGAATAGGGAAGATATTTGACTTGAAATACTTCGTAAAGCTTTTGCCCGCGACTTCGTCCGCGTGAATGTCGGTTATCGCGAATGCAGACAAAGTCGCGGATTAAAAAGTATCATATGACCTTCCCTAGAGTTCAAGCTATTTTCATACCAAATTTCTTAAAAATCGGTTCAGCCTTTACACCGTGAAAGCGTAACAGACAGATTTATGTACTTTCGCATTTATAGTATTAAGTATGGAAGTATGAACGTATGGAATATAAGTATGAAAGTATGAATTGGCAAAACTAAATTCAATCACACTTACATCAAAGCCAAGATCAGCCCACCCAGATCAGATCCCCCAGATCAGATCTACCTACTCATCAATAATATTTGCCCCTATTAGACCAACTGGGAAGTCACGTATTTCAAAACTTACAATCACATATCAAATAGTTAGGTATCTGTAACAATCAATTAGCAAAGTATTTAACTTCACTTAGAAATTTGTAACAGTTGGTTGATGATATTGCGTAGCAATTTAATGTCCTACATGTCAAAGTTATTAGGACACATTAAGGGGCTATTAACCGACTTTCACAGATTTTAAACTGACAATCATGTCAAAATGTGCAGTGTAAATGATTTGAAAAAAATATCTATTAAACTAGAACATTCTCTTAATCACTTAGTAAGTGAATATTTTTAATTATATTCATATTATATAGTTTAATTAATACGTGAAGTTGTGTCTGACACGGACAAAACATTGACAATCACACAAAATCTACCAGGTATAACTAAACGAAACTACTTTTATTTAATGTTGGACGCAAAACTGATGCAGAACGGACGCAGTCTGCGTCCAAAACTTTCAAAATTTAGTCGAAAAAATTAAATAAAAGTAGTATTCTTTCAAAATTAAAAAAAAAGGCGTATATTATAAGATAGATAATAAAATTGTCTGTAAGATAGTGTAATTTTCGGATAATTATACCTGGTAGATTTTGTGTGATTGTCAATGTTTTGTCCGCGTCAGACACAACTTCACGTATTAATTAAACTATATAATATGAATATAATTAAAAATATTCACTTACTAAGTGATTAAGAGAATGTTCTAGTTTAACATATATTTTTTTCAAATCATTTACACTGCACATTTTGACGTGATTGTCAGTTTAAAATCTGTAAAAGGTTAATAGCCCCTTAAGAGCCCACTTCAGACTATCGGTGACCGATTTTTGATCGGAGTGAAATAGAACATGAATTCCAATATACCAACACAGGATGTCCTGCAAAAACTCGGTCCTACAAAAAGTATGACGTGGGCGGAGGGTCTAAGTATGCACACGATCGATTTGTAATGCCTATTATTAGGCCGTTTCAAGACTGACCTGTAATGCACTGAGGTTCTTGTTCGACCTATTTGTTGACATCTAGATTGGTAGGTATTTTGAATTTTTATTTTTTATTTTATTTATTAGGGAAAACAAACAATTACACATTAAGAATTACAAAAAAACATAGGGTATAGAAATTATACAAATGTGAAATCAACCACGTTCTCCACAGATACACAATGAGACAATTTGGTAAATTTTAAGACTAGCGTTTTAAACAATAAAAATAGAGGAACAATAATAGAAAACAAAACATAAAGCTCTTGATAGTGCCGCATAAGTGGAACAACAGTGTCACATCAGTTTTTTAATATGTTTAGTAACATGAGTCTAAATTTTCTAAACGGTAAATTAAAAAGATCCAAACTGCAGAAATTCTTATTAAAATTGCTCATAAGGCGACGAAGAGGCGCACGCAATTTGTACGACTGGAAGTAGTGGCGAATACAGGTCGTGCGCGCACCTCGCGGCCGTGGCATGTTCTAGGAACTATATAACATAATTTGTTACTAATATCTAAACAGTCGTACGAGTTATTACATAAGTTATACAAAAATGTAGTTTCAAGAAAAGTACGCCTTGAACTCAAAGAAATCAAATTATATTTTTTAAGTAACTCACTGTAAGAGAGGTAACAATTTTTCGAGCAGCGATAATGCATAGACTTCAAAAATTTACGTTGTATGCTTTCTATACACTCAATATATTTATTGTAGAAGGGGTTCCACACAGGTACTGCATATTCTAATTGAGACCTACCTAGTGCTCGATAGAGATATAAATATGTACTAGGGTGCTTAAATTCTGTGGCTGATCTCATCACAAAGCCGTACATGCGATAAGCATTGTTAACAATTTTATTAACATGTGCGTCTAAGTGCAGTTTATCGTCAAGTAATACTCCTAGGTCGCGGATCAAACTTTCTCTTGCCAGAGTTTCACTGTGTATTGCATAGTGATATTTAAATATATTTTTATTCTTAATGAAGCTAATACAACAACATTTAGAAATATTAAGTTGGAGTTTATTTTTTGTGCAATAATCTGCAAGACGATTGAGATCTTGTTGAAGCAGTTGACAGTCAAGTATAGTTTTAATTGGTCTAAAGACTTTAAGGTCATCTGCGTAAAGTAAAAATTTAGAATTAAGAAAGCACATGTCAATATCATTGATAAATATTATAAATAACAAAGGACCCAGTATCGAGCCCTGTGGCACCCCTGATGAGACAGTTATGGTTTTGGAGTGAAAACCATTAACTACCACTTTTTGTGTTCTATTTGTAAGGCGCTAAGTCTCTGGGCGCTAAGTCTCTGGGCGCTAAGTCTCTAGGCGTTAAGTGTCTAGGCGCTAAGTCTCTGGGCGCTAAGTCTCTAGGTACTAAGTCTCTGGGCGCTAAGTCTCTAGGCGCTAAGTCTCTGGGCGCTAAGTCTCTGGGCGCTAAGTCTCTAGGCGCTAATTCTCTGGGAGCTAAGTCTCTAGGCGCTAAGTCTCTGGGCGCTAAGTCTCTGGGCGCTAAGTCTCTAGGCGCTAATTCTCTGGGAGCTAAGTCTCTAGGCGCTAAGTCTCTGGGCGCTAAGTCTCTAGGCGCTAAGTCTCTGGGCGCTAAGTCTCTAGGCGCTAAGTCTCTGGGCGCTAAGTCTCTAGGCGCTAAGTCTCTAGGCGCTAAGTCTCTGGGCGCTAATTCTCTGGGCGCTAAGTCTCTGGATGCTAAGTCTCTGGGCGCTAAGTCTCTGGGCGCTAAGTCTCTAGGCGCTAAGTCTTTGGGCGCTAAGTGTCTGGGCGCTAAGTGTCTACGCGCTAAGTCTCTAGGCGCTAAGTCTCTAGGCGCTAAGTCTCTAGGCGCTAAGTCTCTGGGCGCTAAGTCTCTAGGCGCTAAGTCTCTGGGCGCTAAGTCTCTGGGCGCTAAGTCTCTAGGCGCTAAGTCTCTAGGCACTAAGTCTCTAGGCGCTAAGTCTCTGGGCGCCAAGTCTCGAGGCGCTAAGTCTCTAGGCGCTAAGTCTCTAGGCGCTAAGTCTCTGGGCGCTAAGTCTCTAGGCGCTAAGTCTCTAGGCGCTAAGTCTCTAGACGCTAGGTCTCTAGGCGCTAAGTCTCTGGGCGCTAGGTCTCTGGGCGCTAAGTCTCTGGGCGCTAAGTCTCTAGGCGCTAAGTCTCTAGGCGCTAAGTCTCTAGGCGCAAAGTCTCTGGGCTCTAAGTCTCTGGGCGCTAAGTTTCTAGGCGCTAAGTCTCTAGGCGCTAAGTCTCTGGGCGCTAAGTCTCTGGGCGCTAAGTCTTTGGGTCTCTTAAGTCTCTCCTTTGTGCTTTGTGCTTTGTGTGTGTGCATAAATAAATAAATAAAGGATGTAAACCAACGGAACAAATCCCCACAAATGCCGTTAACTGCTATTTTGCCTAAAAGTAATTTATGATCGACCTTGTCAAAAGCTTTACGGAAATCAGTGTAAATAGAGTCTACCTGTACACGTGTGTCTATATTATTAAATAAATAATCGGTATATTCAATCAGATTAGTTGTTGTAGATCTTTTCTTGACGAACCCATGCTGTTGCTTAATAATCTGATCATGAATAATCGGATATAGCTGATTGTGGACTAGCCTCTCGAAAAGTTTTGACAATATTGACAAAATGGATATAGGACGGTAGTTTTCAATTTCATATTTAGGACCAGATTTATGGACAGGGGTGATATTGGCTCGTTTCCACACTTCGGGGAAAGTTCCCTGGCTCAAACATCTATTATAAATAATATATAGTGGGAGACTTAAATGGGCCGCGGTATTTTTAAGGAAGAGTGGCGGGATACCATCTGGTCCTGGGCCTTTAGAACAATCTAGGATTTCAAAGCACTGTGTACTTGTTCAATACTGATCACAAGATTGCTAACGAGGCGACGAAGTGTAATTAATCGCTATCTAAGATAAATGACCAAGAATAAATGACATGACAATAAAAATGCCTACAGAACACAACCATCAATGACGTCTGCCCGCCGCCGGCCGCCGTTAGGCGCTCCGTTCAAGTCAATCTTAACGTGATAACTTTTAAACTATTCGGCCAAATTACTTAGTGTGATAGACAAAGTTTATCTACATTAAATACTTAATGCGAGAAATGTATTAATTTTGATAAGAGTTTGATAAATTATATACTAATATGTGCATTGCAAAATAGTACCAAATTAAATTAAATTTATGGTTCACAATTTTGGTCGTACTGGCTTGCACATAAAATGTAGATATATTATTATGCTGTCGCGGACTTTTATTTAGACCTACTTAAGACAAACAATCTTGCGGTACATTGGTTAAGGCAGCGCACGCCAAGATAGATCTCAGATGGAAGATTTTTTTCCGACTTAATTGACACGTATCGTTATATTATGACCAAAATTACATAAAATCATTATAAATTGTAGCTTATGTGTTATTCTGATGAATAACCTATATTACTGTAAAGTTTCATTCAAATCGGTCCAGTAGTTTTTTCGTGAAAGGGTAACAAACATACACACACACACATACATCCATCCTCACAAACTTTCGCATTTATAATATTAGTAGGATATATTTATATTCGCAGCGTGTTGCGGGTTCGATTCCCGCCCAGGGTCATCAGGGTCAGGGTCATTTGTCTGATGAGCACTTGTGTTTGCCTTGTGTCTGGGTGTTGTTTATCTTTATATGCATGTATTGAAATGTATTTGTGTATGTATATCAGCTGCCTGACGCCCATAGTACAGGATCTCCCTAGTTTGGGGTCAGATAGCCATGTGTGAAGTGTCCCCACATATTATTATTATTATTCTATTCTCTGAGACAAAAAATCAGACGCCGATTATCTGAAGTGCGAGCATGCTTAATAATGCTCAGAACTTAGGTGATTACTTCCTTAATGACATACCTACGTGATTAGATGGATAAGGAATTAGGTAAATGAAGGAGAATCTCGCTTTCTGCCAACGTTAACTTGAGATTAAATTGGCGGAAATCGTGATTTTAAAAATAACAAGTCATTGGCAGCGTAGATGATTTGCGGATTTTAAAAAAAAAAGATTAATCGTGTTTTTCTCTGCCGCCTTTCTGATTTTAATTGAAGATCTTGTTAGGGATCTCATTACCTACTTTTAACGAATTCCTACTTAATTTTTTATTACACGACTTAAAATGCTTAATAGGATTTTAACTAATGAAGAGGGTGTTATATAAAACTAAAAAAAGAAATAGAGAATCTCTACGTTTATACCTACTTTAAATCTAAAATTCAATTTTACCAAACTTTTCGCACGTTCGTCAACCTTATTCCCAGGTATATAAGACTTATGACATCTAATAAAAGTCTTATAATCGTGTGCATAGTAGACGAACAGATGATGAACGAGTTATAAGTCTTAAACTCGTGTGAATAAAGTTGACGTTATAATAAACAGATCTTCATTCAGGACTTCATTTCTACAAACTTTTATTCCGGCTATCCGTATTGTCTTAGTTTAATTGCGGCACGAGCAATTTTCTTTTCCATTATATATATACAATTACTAATTCATTACAATAGATGTACGGTTCGCTGCAGCTCTAAAACATTCGCACGGTTGGCCGCAAGTCAGTGCGTTGATATCATACGGTTTCATATAAAAATTGAAATGCGGCTGCCCGCAACGACACGCTGCGGCCACCGCAAGTGCATTTTAGTCTAAGTGTCTAAACACACTATGCCGAAGATACGCGACCAAAGATCAGCACAATTACGTCTGCAATGCTATTTGAATGACTAACAACACACTATACCGAAATTACGTCGCGTCATTGCGTACAGCCTAACTTTGGTCGAGCGTAAGTTCAGCAGCAACTTATTCTGTGAGCACACATTAATAACAAGATCACTTTGTTTTGCGTCTGTCTGTCCAACTGTGTAGATAACACGACACGACGCTACGACAGCGCTCGAGACACTGAATACACACAAAGTTGCAGAACTGAATTTCTGAAGCGTAAGTTCGGCACTTATGGTGTGTCGTATCAGCCGAATACGTCGGAACGTAAAATCAGCCGCCGAACTTAGGTCACGTAACTTCGGCATAGTGTGTTTAGACACTAAGACTGAGATACTGATACGATCGTTCCTCTAAGTTACTAGAATTGCAATCGAGATCGCAGCTAGATTCTGAACGTTTCTAATTTAATTGAATTGATCTTTATAACTAAATTCTTTTTTAACAGGTCTTATCAACCGCTCCAATATAATGCCGACGCCAGACCTCTGCGTGATCAACAACCGCTTGTTCTGGATATTCGGCTCTCTGGTGGCGTTCTACATTCCTATGCTGACGATGGTAGTGTCCTTTGCGCTGACTGTGCAGCTGTTGAAGAGGCAAGCCCGACTTGCAGCCACTCCTGTGCCGGGAGGGACGCAAAGAAGGTAAGATACAGAACGACACTACTGTTTACTATGTGATAAGAGAGCTCGCTTGTAAGTTAACCCCTCAGATTATGAAACAAAAGACAGATAGACCACGCGGAACACTGAGAGTGAAGCCACCAAAGCAAATACAAATTCAAAAGCGAATACCTACAATTTCGGGATTGTATTCGCTTTTGAATGTGTATTTGTATTTTTAATTGGTTTTTCTATCGATGCAGTGTTTCGTGCTAGATGCAGTATTTCGTGACAGTCAGTATTCGCTTTTGAATTTGTACTTGTTTTTTTGGCTTCACTTTCAGTGTTCCGGGTGGTCTATCTGCCTTTTATTTCATAATCTGAGATTAACCCATACCTATTTCTGTGTTTCTGTGTGTCGATTTGATGGGTATGTGTACCGGTGTATTTTCAGACACATGAGACATTTTTCAGGTACAAAATTTACCTTTTTCACTTACAAAAGGATCAACTTTCATGTGAAAACCAGGTTAAGCGACTCTGGGCTCTTAGGCCATTTATATAGAAGGAAATGTCTAAGGCAAGATATAAAAGTAGTAGGACAAAATGTAATAAAATAAAAACCTTTTTCACAAAAAAGACAACCTTCAAAAACTAAAAACTGATAAATAATTTTAGCACAGAACCCACATAACTTTAGTTTCGGAAGTCGGTGGTGGTGACTTTGTTCTGTTTGTTGTTTTGTATTGCCACCGACTTCGGAAACTAAAGTCCTGTACCCTATGTACCTAAAAAAAGATACCTAATTATCCGAATTGATAACCTCCTTTTTTTGAATTCGGTTAAAAAGCACAATGGCTATACCTATTATTAGTCCACAATGAATACACGACGCTGCTATTGGCCATATTTTTCTTTTACCGCATCCTTATTTTTATCCCATACTTCCTAATGCAATACTTAAGAAGTCAAGATCTATGAAATCTACAACTAAAGGACACGTAACTTAAAAATAATTTCGTGTCGACTGCTTGGCGTGAGTCAGACTTTCGTAACTCTCATTTTGGAGGTTACTTGACTAAGTTTTGGCCAAGTTTTTTGTAAGCGAACTTCTTGGCAAGAGCTTTTTGCCTTAAGCATTTTATAAGTCATTCCGGACAAGTCATTCTTGTAGAGGAAAATAAAACTTGCTTGTTCACTGTGGCTGTTATTTTGCAATTTCTTTTAAGTAAAAGAAGATACAGAGTATTAATAAGTTTGTCTTATATGTTTGTTGCAAAAGAGGTTGCCTAGACTTTTTTATAAAATCTGTCAGATCTAGCAAGAGCGCGCGTATTCGATTGAAGTCAAATTTCGAATTGAATACGATTATATATCCTAGTTGTGTGGTTGGCAATAAATGTCTATTGGGTGATAGGTTATTAGCAAGAAGCTTATAGATAAAAGTGGAGGCAACACTCTAAATACCTAAGTGAAGCCAACTGTGGGCATAGATAAAGAAAACACATATCACTGTCTCGTTCTTACGTATGCATTCAGAAAGAGAGCATCAGCCCACAGTTGGTTTCAAGATTTTGTTCTAAGTGTTGGCTCCATTTATACCTATATCTTCATGGTTATTAGCAACCATTGACACAAATTCCTTTAAACTAAAGAAATAAAATATGGAATTTCCAATTTGAAAATCGAATGAATTTAGGTTTCGTTTACTTCACGCACTAGTTTATATTATGCGCACTAGAGACCGGCCCTCGTGTCTTTATGAAACCTCATAGAGGAAACGCAGGCTTTATTCGCTTACCATGATAATCCGCCTAGCCTTTCATCAACTATATTGTTACAAGCTGGGGTTCGGGATAAATAATTAACACCAATTTACACCAAACAAAACACAAAAACTTTATTTAAAAAGTCACAAACACAGTTATCAGCCACTTGCAAAAAGCACCTGTTAATCACTTCGATCGCAGTAGGTAGTCGTATCTCTACCGCATCGCAGTTCACTATTTATATATGGCTTAGGACATATACGCGAACATTCTAGCAAATACGGGACTGATCAAGAACGTTGCAACACGAAACTTAACATCTCCAAGATTCCAGAACGTGCTATTCGATAACAGATAGCGCCGGCGTGTGACGTAGTTCTGCTATTCGATAATAGGCTGCGCTTGCATGGCGACCTACGTAACAAAATTTGTTGAGGTCGGCTTCCAGTCTAACAATCAGCAGCTGAATACCAGTGTTTTACACAAAGCGACTGCCGGTCTGACCTCCACAACCCAGTAACTGGGTAAAACGGTAAGCCCGTTTGTCAGAATTTCAAGCTTCTGACTGTCAAAGACCTGCAAACGACAGTTGGGACTAATGTCTTTGCGTGCTTTCCGAGGTATAGATAAGTTTGGTTAAGAGTTACGGCTTTTATTTAGCTACGAGCCCCTTCCAAGTAATAAAAACATAAGTATTTATAAACATACTAGCGTGCCTGGCAGACGTTGTCCTGCCCTTAAAATAAAAAAATCCTACAATTCGACTGCAGCGCCACCTACCAGGTCCAATTGTGAATGTAAACCATTCTCAAATCCACTAGAACACACACACAAAATTTCATTAAAATCGGCACAACCGTTTAGGAGGAGTTCACTTTTATACACACGCACAGAAGAGGTATATAAGATAAGAAAGTAATATCTGTTCGTCAGTGTTGCCAGTGAAAGTCATAGCGCTGATTGAAGAACAGTATGGTTACGTGGGGTGTAGATGTAATTTTTTTTCTCGAATTAACTATTCTTCATATATTTAAAGTTTATTCATTTAGACAATTTTTTTTTTAATATATCCGTATCTGATCGTGGCATCACTTTGCGCCCTATGAGAATATCAGCGCTGTGACGACTTTTTTAAATGTTACAGCACCATGCTGTGATAGGAGCCTTTTGGCCTCGTGCAGGACCAATTTCGTTTCTTTTTTTATTTTACAACTAGCTGACCCGACAGACGTTGTCCTGTCCTTATCTACCTACTTACCTGCCTATTTACCTACCCTACACCTACCGTACACCTACCTTACACCTACCCTACACCTACCCTACACCTACCCTACACCTACCCTACACCTACCCTACACCTACCCTACACCTACCCTACACCTACCCTACACCTACCCTACACCTACCCTACACCTACCCTACACCTACCCTACACCTACCCTACACCTACCCTACACCTACCCTACACCTACCCTACACCTACCCTACACCTACCCTACACCTACCCTACACCTACCCTACACCTACCCTACACCTACCCTACACCTACCCTACACCTACCCTACACCTACCCTACACCTACCCTACACCTACCCTACACCTACCCTACACCTACCCTACACCTACCCTACACCTACCCTACACCTACCCTACACCTACCCTACACCTACCCTACACCTACCCTACACCTACCCTACACCTACCCTACACCTACCCTACACCTACCCTACACCTACCCTACACCTACCCTACACCTACCCTACACCTACCCTACACCTACCCTACACCTACCCTACACCTACCCTACACCTACCCTACACCTACCCTACACCTACCCTACACCTACCCTACACCTACCCTACACCTACCCTACACCTACCCTACACCTACCCTACACCTACCCTACACCTACCCTACACCTACCCTACACCTACCCTACACCTACCCTACACCTACCCTACACCTACCCTACACCTACCCTACACCTACCCTACACCTACCCTACACCTACCCTACACCTACCCTACACCTACCCTACACCTACCCTACACCTACCCTACACCTACCCTACACCTACCCTACACCTACCCTACACCTACCCTACACCTACCCTACACCTACCCTACACCTACCCTACACCTACCCTACACCTACCCTACACCTACCCTACACCTACCCTACACCTACCCTACACCTACCCTACACCTACCCTACACCTACCCTACACCTACCCTACACCTACCCTACACCTACCCTACACCTACCCTACTTACTTTTTTTTTTTTTTTTTTTTTTCTCTCCGTAAGAACCATCTTCGTACTTCAAGGAATATTATAAAAAAAGAATTATCCAATTTGGTCAAGCGGTTCGCAAGTTATGCGCTTACCAACACATTTAGCGATTCATTTTTATATATAAGAAGATTCAACCTTGTTATTTTTGTGTGTTTTGTCCTGTGCGGGCCAATAAATGTTTTTTCTTTTGTTATTCTTTCTTTGTTTAATATTACAGAAAACACATAATATAAGCTATGATAAAAAGAAGGAAGAACAACAAGATACGTTATCCACTCTACATTGCACATGTCATCATGATGTACCGTTTAAAACAAATGGAGTGTTTGTGTCGTGGGCGGTATAATCTGTCAGAACATATTACTGACGCTCAAGGCTTCGAATGATGCGGTGACAAATAATGCATGTACTTATATACGGTATCTGGAAATAGATGTGTAAAAACATTTATTTTAATGATATTAACGATTTAATTGAGTGTTCAATTAAGCTCACTGTGCACTATTTTAAGACCGATATTGTAACGGGTGTAAAATGACACGTACCGAAGTCGAAAAAAAAAAGTAACTTTAGTTTCGGAAGTCGACTATGGTTCTGTTTGTTGTCCACCGATTTCCGAAAACAAAATTATTTTTTACTTTGTAGTTTTTGAAAGCAGTTGTCTTTTTTGCCATCCCCTTATTTACCGTGAAGGTAAAATAATTTCATGAAATTGATATGGCACCACCCATGCGGCATACCTTAATCATTAAAAATCATAATAAATAATTTTCTAAATTGATCTACAATTGCCGGAGAAATCGCATAATAAACATGCAAATAAAAATCACACAGTTGAATTGTGAGCTGCCTCGTTTTTTGAAGTCGGGCTTAAACTTCATAAAAGATAGTCGGTAGGTAGATAATAATGTCATTTTGAATCGTATCTCAATGTGCAATAGATACTTTTTAAAATACCTAAGGTACTACAATTTCCAAGAAAAATCTATCATCAAATTAAACATGAGTGAAATGCAACCACAAATCGAAAAACCGCACCCGGATCCCCTCTTAACCTAACCCTCTTTAACATCCACTAAACCTCTATCCCGAACAGGTACCGAAATAAATACGAATAGAAAGGGAACTATCCAAGGGGATGTTAAGACGCTGGCAACAGCTGAAGCGTAGTCACTATCAGACTGTATAGAAAAGAAAGAGAAGCGTGGAGTATGAATTACAATGTGTCATACATTGTTTATAATCCATACTAATATTATAATAGCGAAAGTAACTCTGTCTGTTATGCATTCACGATAAAATGGCTGAACCGATTTTGATGAAAGAACAATGGCGAAATCTTAGCTGACTTAAATTTGAGCGTCTAAAAGTGACTTATATACGATAGAAATTCCATAATTTTTCTACGATTTTACAAAGTATCACATTAACCAGTTAGGGCCGGATATAAAAATTATATTAAATGTAAACTTATTTGACTTTTTCATTAAAGTTTCGTGTTGCCATTTTATATTTATCCTGCCAAGTGACAGTATATATAGCATAAAAATATTGTAATCAGTTTGTTATTACAATTAAACGGGGTAAATGAATTAACAATACAGTTTATTTCTAAATGTAAGTGTTTTTTGCAGGTAGGTAAAAATACTGTGGTGTAAAAAGAAATAAATTACTTTCGATTAATGACTGGCAAAAAGACTAGTAACCAAAATCTAAAAAAAATAGCTTCGTTATAGACCAAGAGTCGTAGACAGATCTGTCAGTCATACACAGAGTAAAAATGACATTATTGACAACTGTTGATTAGTTGATATTGATGTTCATGTTGTAGATACCTATTTACATAAGGTAAGGCCAAAGAGTATATATTACAACTGGGATTACCAACCATATACAACATTTCATTCTGAATTAACTAGGTAAATAAAATACTATTGCGATATTGCTCTTTTACTTCCTCAATTTGGATTATAGAAGTTACCATAGACATAACCTACAAAAGTTCTTGACTGAATATTTATTATTCTCGGCCTTCTGGAACAAAAAATCTTGCACAAACTAGTTCAGAAGGTGACGCTGAGTTAAATAAGATTTTTTTCATTTAAAGACGTAGGAATTTAATCTCAACTAAAACAATGTATGGGTGGCTGCCATTGTTCTTTGGTATGAAAATAGCTTGAACTTGACTAGGAAAGGACATAGGCTACCTTTTAGACCACGACTTCATCTGTATCCGCGATAACCGACATTCACGCGGACGAAGTCGCGGGCAAAAGCTTGTTTTATATAAATAAAAATAAACGTTTGTATAATATTAGTTCTATTTGAGTTCCTAAACCATTTATCCGATTGTGATGTAACTTTACTCGGTGATTCTGATTACTCATGCAAAGTATTCTGGCTAAAAAATAAAAATAATAAGTTCAGTAATAAAATAAGTTCAGTGGGTCGATTCTGTAAAATTCAAACCACAACTCGCATCTCACATCTCTATTCACTCTCACTTCGCATAAGGTTCAAAATGACCGTGATATATTTGACACTTTGAATCGGGTTCGAGTGCGAAGTAGGCGTCGAAGTGACGGGGAAATTACCTTACAGAATACCACTTCTTACGTCATCTTATATTTTATCTGTCAAAATCTCCCTGTCAATTTAGTTCAACTCGCTGACACGCTCGCAAGGGTGGCGCTATTGTAAATTCGAATTATAAACCGAGTTATTAATATGCCAATGAAGAACTTACAGCGAATTCTCGAATCTGCAGTGCAATTCTGTAAGAATTCACTCGCGAATTCGAATCCTATCTCATTTCCGATTTTAGTTACTAGAAGTGAAAAGTATTTGGTTTTCGATTAAATAGTAACGAAATAATAGTTCGCTTCACCTATGGCCAGCACTTAGTAGCGCTAGCGTAGTTTTCATCGAGTTACAGACTACCTAAAACAGTTTTCACTGCGGAATCAGAAGTGAGATCTGAAGTGAGTTCTTACAGAATAACATAGCTGAATCCGCTTTCGTTTAGAATGAGGTCTTACAGAATCACACCCCAGTTATCGAAAGTATAAATCAATCGAGTTCTTGATTTAAATATAATATGTAAAACATTTTTGGGGTCAATTTAGAAGCATAATGTTGATCAGTAAGATTTTTTCTGACATGTCGTTTTAAGATAAAAATTAGTTTTTGAAACAACAGAGTTCGCAGAAATATTATTAATTACAAAATCATTTTTCCACTGCCACAAACACAATAAATTTTTCAAAAAAATAAGCCAGTTTGGAGTATTTGGGTGTTGTTAGTGCCTTAACTAACACAAAAAAAAATATTTCAAAGAAGTCATGATTTATGAATATCATTATGAAGATACTACATGCTTTTAAGTTTTTGAAATAAGTGTGCTAGTCCTTGTCACAGAGGCATGGAAGACGATAGTGGTGTATAGTTACCTCGACCTGCAACGTTGACAAGCAGTGACGTGACCGCTTGCAAGTGCAGTCTCCGTATTCCTTTTTTTTTATTGTTTCTGTTCCACCAAAAAGCCAAATGTCAACATCCCTATTTTCCTGCTCACCTCATTACGGATTCGCTGCCCTCAATTTCGTACCGCGACATGCAAAACCGCATGTCATTTGGACCGTGTCTTGTGCAGATGGGTGCAGCCAGCCGTGATAGGTGCACAACTGAGACCATATTAAGGTTAAAACATACTATAAATATACGAAAGGTACGTAAAAGGTTCGAGAAAATTCGGTGCCAAATAAAATTTTGTAGTAAGAGTAATAATAATACAAGCCTATTGTTTATTATCCCAGCTAGCAGCTCTCGTCTCTTTCTCAATGATTTCAAAAGTAAGGATACGCCCATTCGAACATTTTAAACATAGACATAGAACACTAGACTACTGCTCAGCGTGTCGCTGAAAGGGACAGAAAAGCACAACCAAGAACACTTACGGTACAGCGTATTTTCACCATTTTGCAGGAATATGCAACGACTTTGTTTAGGCACATGAGCCAAAAACGCAATGAAGGACAAAAAATATTAAGCTTCTCTTTTTTTTACAAGCATCTTGTATATATTTTTCTTTTTCTTGTGTAAGCGAGATAGAAGATGATCAGCAGTCTATAGTGCCTTCTATTCTTTATATATTTATTATTTATTCTTCTTCTATTAGTTCATGGAACAAGCAAAAGTAGCGACATCTGTCAAAACTTATACAATGTCGACTGAGTGACGTTGCCCATTGGCCCTAAACTGTCATTTTTAGGGCCAACGTGCTGGTGCCAGTTGGTCGCGCGGATGGACTGGTCCTTACGCAGTAATATATAAGTCAATGCTCTTTCTACAATAATTAACGCCTCGTCGTAATCCATTTTTGATTTTCGATCACGTGACTTATCGTTTAGATGCCGTCATTCCCATACATTTGATTAGTTTTCTATTAGCGTTATCGATTGTAGAATTTGGGTAATTTGGCTAGGGTGGTGCTTTGGTATGATTACAAAATATATTTTACTGATATATAGCTATACTATTGCCAAGTGTCATATATGGGACATGTTTTCTTATGTATATGATAAACTTAATATCCACACGGACGAAGTCGCGGCAAGATCTATTTTGTTCAGACGCCAGCACATCAAGGTAGGGTCTGTCAAATTTCTTTGATGGTTTTTAGTTTACAACTTTATCACAAAAGGTTCATATTCAATTGGGAAAATTTGTCAGTTTGGTTTGGCTAGATGTGCTGGCGTCTGTACATAAAACAATCAAATCAACTTATTTTTAGGCAAGCTTTTGTAAATATAAAATTAAAAAGAAAAATATCTACGTTATCGTTTGAACTATAAGTATCTCATATTCACGGTAGCCTTACCTACTCCTCTATTTCTACTTCCCTGCAAAACCGTCCATCATTCCCTCAAGATGAGGAAAATGAAGGGAAAAGAGAACCAAATCAAACAAAGGTTAATCTACTTCGGTCATTGAAGGAAACGATTGTCATTTTTCTAAGAGATCTTTTTGTGGTTAAGCCCCTTCGTCATCATTGTTTTGCTGACAAACTAGTTTCGGTCGTAACGTTTCATGATTTTGAGATGACGTAGAAAGGAAAACCTGCAGAAAATTATCCCACTTCAAAAAGTAGTAGTATAAAAAAAATTAGTTAGTGAACATTGTTTTTTTTTGTATCTAAGGCCCACTTGTACGAGGAGTACTGTGGGTTTGAGTAGAGACACTATAATAATTATACATTTAGCCGTAAACATATTCAAATCATTTTGTTGTTCTGTCTCTGTTGGCTTCAAGTAATGAGCAGAAACAAAATGATGTCTTATTTAAATACATTCAGCGCTAATTGAATACAACGTGTAATTGAATTAACTGAAAACTCAAAAACAGATCATTGTACTCTTCATTCTTAACAGCTTTTACTATGGAACCGACCCTGAAATTTACGCATAAGTAGCTCAACCAAATGTGACCAACAGTTTATTTTTTCATGATTACACCTTGTATAATGACTTCTGGTTCAATGGAAAGCCTTTTACAAGATTTATTAGAAAATAAACGCTTTCATTGGTTTTAAGACTTTTCAATGAGTCTAAGGTACAGAGGCCAGCACATCAAGTTACAACAATAATATATGTCAAATTTCTTTGACATATTTTCAACTTTATAACAATAACAATAGGATAAGGTTTATATTCAATTGGGAAATTTTTACAGTTTAGTATGGTTTGATATGGTGGCGTCTGTTCATAAAGTAAAAAATATAAAAAGCATCTCTTTGTCAAAGTAATTTTTAATCTTAGCGCTCGGTACACGGTAGGCTAGTTGAGAGTTCAGAGTATAGATTTCTGCAGCATCCAATTAATGTTTTTATGTATAATTATGTTCGTTACTATAAACTCAAAAAAAAACTTATAGAGAAATAAAGGATTATAGATAATCTTATTATAGAGGAGAGGAGAAATGAAGGATAAGACTTGTTCTTAAGTACAATTATCTAGTTCTGACGACACAGTTGGCGCAGTGGCTGAGCGATCGACTACTGCGCAGCGAGTTGCGGGTTCGATTCCCGCCCAGGGTAAACATTTATGTGATGAGCACTTGTGTTTGCCTTGTGTCTGGGTGTTGTTTATCTATATATGTATGTATTAAAAAAAAAAAAAGTATTTGTGTATGTATATCAGCTGTCTGACACCCATAGTACAGGGTCTCCCTAGTTTGGGGTCAGATGGCCGTGTGTGAAAATGTCCCCACATATTATTATATTATTATTATTAATTATCTGTATTATTGGAAAATAAAGATATTTATTAAATACAGGCACATGAGAAACTCATTTTAACGTTTTCTCTGGGATGATATTGCATCTGCAAGATCTCTAGTATTGCAGATCTAGATCTAGACAATAGTAACCACTTAATATAAAACGGGCCTTCAGTTTGTTTACCATTAATTTAAATAAAAAAATAAAAATGTCTACTAATACTCTTAGAAAGTTTTAACGCTTCACTTAATCGATTAAATACACAACCTCTGAAACCACTTTCAATGCAAAAACGATTGTTTACCCAAAGAAAACTCAATAAATAAACTCACTTTGATCTACCGTGTGAAAACAAGAGCTTCACTAAAGAATTCTTTGATAATCAAAGACTTTCATTGAACTTAAAAGAGCAAAGAAAAGTTTAGAGCTCTTCGCGCCTTTCGCTTTGAGCTTAGTTACGTTCAGATGTTTTTAATTAAGTCTAAATAAATGTTTTCCTTAATTTGATGTACCTACTTATTTAGGTAAGTAAGTTTTTGAAGATTTTCTGTTATGTTTTTTCTCATCGAATTTCTATTTACTGTTTATTTCTGTGTACTTACTATAAAATATTTATTTTTACAATATTCTAATAGACTTGCGTTTGGTCGCAACTGGCCATTCGGCCTAAAGTAAAACAGGCTTGCCTAGGATAAACTGGTTCACTCGTGTCTCGATGATACCTATGTAATATTTATCAGGGCACAGAGAGGCGGACAGTGAATATTTTAGAAAGAAAATTACATACATTGTTGTGTATTAGTAGTCGGTTCAATTATTTTTACATGAGTACCTACCGAGATTTGTCCGTGCTTTGGAAAGCACGGTAAAGCCGCTGCTCCCGGCTGTCATTTGTAGATCTTTGACTGTCGTTATGGGTAGTCAAAAGCCAGAAAGTCTAACTTTTCTAAGTCAGTCTTAGTTTTTTGTAACCATTCAACCAGATCTTGAGCTTGCACAAGAACTTGCACATGTGTTTGTTGACCTCGAAAAGGCGTACGACCGGGTGCCTCGTGAAGTTTTGTGGTGGGCCCTGCAGGAGAAAAGTGTGCCCAAGGCTCGTCTACTGTTGGCACTACTGGCAGCTTCAATGTCGCTGTCGGCTTGCACCAAGGGTCGGCTCTCAGCCCTTACCTCTTTCTGGTTATAATGGACGCTTGACATCGGACATCTAGGAAAAGGCACCCAGGTGTATACTGTTTGCCGATAACATTGTGCTGGTAGCCGAAAGTGGCCTAGACGTCCAGAGCAGATTGGAGGTGTGCTGGTAAAGACTAGAGAGTGTAGGCCTGAAATTGAGTAGAACTAAAACAGAGTACTTGTATTGCGATTGCGGCGGTCTCTCTACTCCTGTGCCCATATCTCTAGGCAGAACGCCCATACCGACCTGCTTCGACTTATCAGTATCTCGGGTTGCTTGTTCAAGGGGATCCGGATGGCGAAGTAGACCGAGACGTAACGCACCGGATCAACGCAGGGTGGATGAAATGGCGACAGGTCACTGGAACAACTTGTGATCCATGGATGCCCCTCAAGTTAATGGGGAAAATCTATAAGTCCGTGATAAGACCAACATTCCGATTCATACAATATGACAATATTGTATGAACTGGAATGTTGGGCCGTGAAGAAAATGGATGAAAAAAAATTACATGTAGCGGAGATGAGAATGTTGAGATGGATGTGTGGAGTAACCAGAATGACAGAAAAGTTTAAAGGGAATCGTTTGTCTTGGTATGGGCATGTGAAGAGAATTGATGAAACGCATGTGACCAAAAGAGTTATGAATTTTAATTTGGATGGATGGAGAGGAAGAAGAAAGCCAAAGAAAAGATGAATGGATTGTGTAAAGAATGATATGCATGAAAAGGGAGTCAGTGACAGCATCACGTTGGACAGGACGGAATGGGAGAAGAAAACATGTTGCGCCGACCCCAAGTGACATGGGTTAGGGGCAAAAAGACGAAGACGAACCAGATCTAGAGCTAAAAATGGCAAAAAAACGTAAGAATATTAATTGAATGTTGCGGGCAACCCTAGCGCTTTCACCTAAAAAAAGAAGTGGACTGTGGGATGTTAATCAGATAAATAAAGATTAAAGTATTCTAATTTAAATTCAAAGCCCAACTATTGATTTCAATTAGATCATTAAAAAGCTCTTTTAATGTTTGTTTACATGTAGAATTTTAACTAGTTACCCCTTCCAAAAGGTGTTGTAGAGCGCGGCATAAATTGGTTCACACCGCGATTGTTTGCTGCATTTTGGTCAGCGTAGGCACAGCAGCAATGACCGAGTAGTTTCCATTGATAAATTGATAATGAACTAAAATAAACAGGAATAGAGTTGAAAATTGCGTACTTTATTGTGTGCGAGATAACAAATGTCGAGCGGTGGTTCGTATTTTAACTCTAATCACTATTAACTAGAGTCACTATGTATTTTAGTTTATAGTTAATCTAAATCTATACAAATAAATAAAATTAAAGTATCTGTTTGTGATTTCAAAATTACAAACATATACTATTTTTTTACTAAATGCTAAGTAATACATATGAATAATTGAATGCAATAAAGAATTGAATTTGAATCTCTATGCGGTAGGTACTTATGTCTGTCTTTCTGGCTCTTAATCTCTGAAACGGCTAGTCCGAATTTGACGGCATATAGAGCAAGGGGCCAAGTCTGCTGTTTTTATAATTTCGTCATTCCAACACGATCCCATTGTCATTTTGCTAAAAGTTCGTAATCCGCTAAATTCATAATGGTCAAACATTGGTCGGTCGATTTAAAAGCAATGACTGCACAATGACGTTCTAATGGTAGGTCACTGATCAAAGAAACTGTAAAATTTTTAGCAGATTACCGCCTAAGTCAGTCATTTAGTTGTCATTTTGTACAAGATTACCATTCTATATATCATTTCTTTCAATGGCGTGTCCAGTGGTTGACCATTGGAAAGTCATAATGACGCCATTATATTAGTAGATTACCAAACTTGTCAAAATCAACAATTATGAAGTCAATGATAGACTATTCTGACACTATTGTAATAGCAGACTTGAGGCCCAGATGTTATAAGGAGTAACAACGGCTACTTTTATATTAGAATAAGTCTCTATTGGAGTTCCGCGGTTTTAAGCAAGTAAACTGTGAAATTGCAAGTATCTACCTATTAAGGTTCATAGGTTTAATGCCTAGTGACAGAGGAACAAACATACAGACCAAAAACTAACGCATTGAAGTAGGTCATCATCATCTACCTAGCCTTATCCCAACTATGTTGGGGTCAGCTTACAGTCTAATCGGATGCAGCTGAATACCAGTGTTTGACATGACCGACTGCTTGACCTGTACAAACCAGTTATTGTGTAACACTATACCACAAAGTACGTAAGGCTGCGTCGCGCCCGAGCAGAGAGACCACTCAGTACAAGCGGCTATTTTTAGCACGCACACATTGACATCACGTTTATAGGCATTCTCAATCAGTTTCAAGCAGACTTCAGTCTCGACTGTCACGTATTGTTAACATGAATAAATAATGTAATTGACATTTCAAGACGAACAAGAAAATTTTGTTATATAAAAATTGCAAAGAGTTCCAACCAGTGTCCATAAAATTTCATATTGTCACAAATAAAACCTACTGAAGTAATACAGTAGCAGCCCTTGTGAGTCTGGCAAGTTTAGTTAATTATTTTTGAAGATGGCGGGAGCGGTCCTTCTGTAAACTCAATATTTTGTGACTATACTCCTTGATAACACACCCTATTCACAATAAGATTAGACATAAACACAAACCTTTTTTACAGCCGGCACCAACGGCTTTACATGGCATCTGAGGCACGAAGGAGTCTCGATATGAAATAGAGTAAACATAGCGTGACGTCGATCGCTGTGTTTGTGTGTGTGTGTACGCTGACGAGGAACATTTATAGGTACAAAATAAAATATTCATACAAGACTCGAAATCCAAACGTAGTGTTACTGAATCCAATTTCTAAGAAAAACTTTCAACAAAGCAATGCATCCTTTAAATCAATCCACACATAAATGAAGACACCTGTTTTAAAATGTCACATAACAAAAATATCAAAAATGGAATAGATAACCTTGACCATTTATTCAATAAACACGTATTTAGCATCCATGGATCAAACGCCGACATTTTTAATCCGAGAAAAGTTTGTATATCGGAATTTGCCCTTTTTTGAGAAGGATCAAAAACAAACTGATTTCTACATACTTGTTCATTATGATCGATGGTATAAATCGGCCCTCTTTGTAAGCCGTTTGGCAGTCAGCCAGAGAATATCAAGCCTGGGCCACTAAAATACCGCTTAGGGCGTTGTTTCACTACATTCGTTTGTGTCCCAGAAGTGAGACTGTATGTTGTATAGGTTTATGATTATGTTAAGTTTTTTTTAAACAACTGACGAAAACAGATGCGTGACAAAAATTTAAAGTGCAATGTTAATACAATATGTGTGTCCGTCTATGGCATCGTAACTCCTAAACGGATTGACCGATTTGGATGCAGTGTTTTATTAGAAAGGTGATTTCGTCGTACATAATATATTTTGCCTAAAATCAGCTTGTGGATCTGTGGATTGGATAAGCCAATCCGCAGATATCAGCATTTTTCTAGTGCGATAAATAGTAAATTGTATGACAAGGGAGCAGAGCAAAATAATATTTTTACGGCGAGGGCGCTATTTTGAATCCAGAGCGAAGTGAAGGATTCTAGAATAGAATCCCGAGCATAGCGAGACATTCTAAAATAGAATCCTGAGCGTAGCGAGGGATTCAAAGTACATCGCCTGATGGAAAAACATTTTTGCTCTCGAGTCATATACTCTACTTTTCATCTCCTTCTATGAGAAAATTAATATTATTTCTCCCGGGATTTCGTAGGTATTAAGTTTTGTATGACGTTATTAGCTTTTAATTTTATCGTTTCAGGAGTTAATGCACTATCCCTTTCAGAAATCGACGTAGAACTCATTTTTTTGTAAAATAAAATAAAATCCGTACAGGTTACAAGAACAAGGAAGTAAATCGTGTGCTTTTGTTTTTTTTTTTATTTACCGCGCCTCTCCGCACCGTTCACAGCCAACACTTACAGACATTAATTTATACATTTTGCGTTCGATTTTAATGAACGATTCATGTTCCAAATTCAAATCTCATTACTGCCCGCTAAAAAGTCTAGTGGAGAAAAGAGCTACTTTGCTCCCGCTTATAGAGGAACAAAACGACACTTTTCGAAAAGAAGGGATGAAAATAATAGTAGATTGTATGACAAGGGAGCAAAATAATATTTTTACGGCGAAGGCGCTATTTTGAATCCAGAGCGAAGCGAAGGATTCTAGAATAGAATCCCGAGCATAGCGAGGGATTTTAAAATAGAATCCTGAGCGTAGCGAGGGATTCAAAGTACATCGCCTGAGGGAAAAATATTTTTGCTCTCGAGTCATACACACTACTTTTCATC
Organism: Charanyca ferruginea; assembly: GCA_947361185.1. Classification (NCBI taxonomy): domain Eukaryota; kingdom Metazoa; phylum Arthropoda; class Insecta; order Lepidoptera; family Noctuidae; genus Charanyca; species Charanyca ferruginea. The sequence goes on along the minus strand of OX376059.1, from coordinate 22,148,928 downwards.
TCCTTCTATGAGAAAATATTTCGCCCAGGATTTCGTATGTATTAAGTTTTGTATGACGTTATTAGCTTCTATTTTTATTGTTTCAGAAGTTAATGCACTATCACTTTCAGAACTCTACGTAGGACAATTTTTTTTGCAAAATATAATAAAGTCCGTACCGATTACAAGAACAGGGAAGTAAATCGCGCGCTTTTGATTTTCTTTTTTAGTTACCGCGCGCGCCTCCCCTCACCGTACAGCCAACACTTACAGCCAGTAATTTATAAAAGCGTTCGAATTCAATGAACGATTCATGTTCCTAATTCAAATCTCGTTACTGCCCGCTAAAAAGTCTAGTGGAGAAAAGAGCTACTTTGCTCCCGCTTATAGAGGAACAAAACGACACTTTTCGAATAGAAGGGATGAAAAGGAAATTCTGACACCAAAGCTAAATTATTGAACTTCTGACTTTTTAATAAAAGTATTAACGTTGTGAGTAGCATGTGTTCACGTAATTTAAACAGTTTGAAATAAAAACCCTATTTAAAGATTTTTTTTTTAACCTTGCCCCAAATTTGATTTTTTTTTACGAATACAAATAACAATGTAAATAGCATACAATTGCTAGTTACAAGCTAGCATAATATTCTGGGTGAAATTGAATTCATGAGCAAATTTTTAAGAAGTGACTCAGACCCCGAACCTGAACAACTTTTATTATGGAGCCAACTCAAACAGCGGGAAAAAAATTAATCAATGAATCATGAATTCAATTTCACCCTGTATGATAAAAGCAAAGTAGAAGTGATAAAGGTTGACAAAGAAGCTAAAGAGCATCTTTGTTAACATTTACATATCTCTTTCGTTTTTAATAAAAATAAAACATATATTCATATATTTGATTTTTTCCTGTATCCAGACCTAGAATTTCTACCTGTAGGCCATACAAATAATTGTTTTGTGCGGGAATCGAACCCATCACATACAGCGCAGAAGTCAATCGCTCAGCCACTGCGCCAACCGTATCGTCCAGTTTAGCTACATTCAGTTTTTAATCTACAGTACATTATTGAATAAGCTACCGCATTTAGAATTATTGTAACTCCCAAAGTATAAGAGTTATGCACGAAACATTCATTCACTACATTTGGATTTGCTCCAAGATTTATACAGCAAGAACATGAAATAGATTTGAATTTACGATCTAATTCCAAAGGGATTAGGTGTTCAAAGGAAACTTTATCTAAACGGGTTTAAAAAATGGATGGGATTGAACCTAGGTATAATAATCTTCCAGCCCAATGAGCAAGATCGGTATCCGAGGGGAAGGTATCGATATATGTGTTACAGTGAAAGTTTGAAGATATATTATTATAGCAACAAAATTTACTTGACACAGTGTAAGTGTTTAGTATTAGAAATAATTCGTTGAAAATTTCGGGATTTATAGTGCACAATTGCTAAATTTTAAGAGGTATCGTGTTACCGATTAACTGGGTTGTGGAGGTCAGTTAAGCAGTCGCTTAACCAGATATTATAACTAAAATCTCCGCAGAACGTAACACTCGTAATAATGTGAGCTGATTTACATCTACATAGTAACATCGTTTAGTTTCCGATTACAGATTAATACAGCAACTTCGTTTTTGTGAAACAACCTTTTGAAAACCTTGTGAGGCTTACCGGAAGATGTTATCCATATTGGACCTTGTTCATATTCATGCAAGACTGAAACTCGAATGTTAACTCGATATGCCTATTCGAATGTATTACATTTTTTTCACCAGCTTTACAAATGTGAATTGGTATTCATTGGAGTGGATTTAGCCTTTAGCTTATTGAATGTTCTTTTATAGAATGCTGGTGTAACAAGTACTATGGAAGCTAATAAATAAATAAAAAAATGATTTCCTACTACCTACATGAATATGATTAGTTTGAATAGTGACGTTACTTCGACTGGAGGAGCTCATGGCTAAGTTAAAACCGTACAGTTCGATCAGTCAAAGGTTAAGCTACGCTAGCCACGGTCGGTCTGTGGATAGGTGACCATCACTTTCATACCGAGTCCCCTCCGTGCCTTGGAAAGCACGTATAGACGTTGGTCTCGGCTGTCATTTGTAGATCCTTGTCAGGCGTTACGGGTAGTCAGAAGCCAGAAAGACTGAGAACCGGTCTTACCAAGGAGTATCATTTTACCTAGTAACTGGGTTGTGGAGGTCAGACAGGCAGTCGCTCCATGTAAAACACTGGTAGTCAGCTGCATCCAGTTAGACTGGAAGCTGACCCCAATATAGTTAGGAAAAGGCTAGGCAAATAATAATAATGAGTGACGTTACTTCGACTGAACAGGGTTCACTACTAGCTTCTGCCGATGAGAGTTTGCATGGAAGTCAAGTATATGTACCATAAAGCCCAACACATAACCAACCATACAGCCTATAACACTCACCAATAGTGTAGCTTTCTATTGGTGTACAATTTTTTGTGATCGGACCAATCCCTCCACCTCCCATGACCCCACCGACATCAAGTCATATGGGCCGAAGCTCAGGAGACGTTTGCGGACATAGCTCACTATACTCCGTTCACAATAAGATTAGACATACACACAAACCTTTTTTACAGTCCCTTCAACCGATTTTGACTTCTATTCTGTTTCGTTTAAGAATAACATTATAGGCAAAAAAGTGGTTACAATAACAACTGTTTTTTGCAGCTGCCATTTGTCATGCTACAAAATCGGTTGAACGGACTGTAAAAAAGGTTTGTGTATTGTGACATAGGGGCTACGTGGAGAATAATTAAAAACCAACGTAACCGGTCAACATAAAAAAATATATGTCGGATCGTCAGGTGAGTATCGAGGACGAGTGCCGAGCGGTATAGTACATCGTCAGGACTATAGGCGTTCCCATTATCCCATTAGGGATAAACAACATACCTGTGAAAACAATTACGCACTATTAGTAAAGAAAACACAATACAAATGGTAATCAGTAACAAGAATAAAGTAAGTTTAAGGTACAGCAACAATACAGTTAATCGAACAGACCATTAAGGTCCCACAGTTCGTACAGCAGCCTAAGCCACCCAATGATAAACGAACAAACCCTTAAGGTTCATAGTTCGTACAGCAGCCTAAGCCACCCAATGATAAACGAACAAACCCTTAAGGTTCATAGTTCGTACAGTAGCATAAGCCACCCAAATACAAAGTGTATCGCTCGCTAGCAGCAAGCCTATACAGCTATGTGAATATACAGCAGCGCTGTACCAGGTAAACCGACAGTATTGTCGGGAGCAGGAACTCTTTACTGAGTCGAATCCGAGGATCGACTGCCATACTTACGGAGTGCACGCTCTTTTATAAGGCGATGCCCCCCACCTTGCAACCTCTCCATACAAGTCTGCCCATGCGCACGGAAGTGCGTCACGCGTTTACTTGATACAAAACACTAAAATGTGCTGAATCTAATAAGATCTGTAATCGAATAAACAATAGTGATTTCATAAAGTAATTCGTTTTACATTCAAAGTAACGTGTCAACAATTGTTTTGAATAAAACCATCGATAATAATTATCGAAATAAAGTAACCAGAAATCAGTGTGCATACACTGAGTACTCAATAAATCATGTTTGGAACCAATAGACAATAATTAATTGCAAAATCACACAAATTAACAATAAGAAACATAAATCAACAAATTCTGTTGACTACCCACAACAATAATTAATAAACCGTCTCCGACACGGCCAGACTGACATTCTACACGACCTCGTGTACTTCAATAACAAAACAAATCTCTAGGTAAATGTCGATCGGCCTTTCTGACAATAAGCTTTAATTAGCAAAAGGTATGTTGTAAAGAAAAATCCTGAATTAGTCCTGAAGTAATATCATTAGCAAAATTTGCATCATAACCAGTCAAAACAACCATACTGTTACAGACAATACATAGCTCAACAAATCAGCCGAAATCACACCATGGGATTCGACAAGTAACTTGAAGTCGAATAGACAACCCGCATAGGCGTCAACATAGACAACCCGCATAAGCGTCAAGTTCAACATTCAAATAAAGGAGTCAACATAGACAACCCGCATAGGCGTCAACATAGACAACCCGCATAAGCGTCATGTTCAACATTTAAATCCAGGAGTCAACATAGACATCTTGTCAATTCAGCTATAGTATGTCAGCAGCAGATGAATCATTATCAGTGTCAACATTGACATCATTAAAATTGAATGGACATTCAGGCATTTTTCAAACATTGTTACTCAAAGATGTTAACAAATATCATTTTGGATTTACAACCAAAATAACCAATAACAGAGCAACCAATAACAGAGTAACCAATAACAAACTATCCAATGATAAACTATCCAATGATAAAGTATCCAATGATAAAGTATCCAATGATAATGTATCCATTAATAAAGTATGCAACTTTAAACTTCCAGCACTTTTACCTATAACCAGTGTTGCTTGTTCTCGTTTACAGAACAGAATTTACTTTCATCTCCTCACTGTCAACAGTCAGGGGGTACACAGTTATTTTTTAGATAAACTATTCCTTAAACCACAGAATCACGCTGTTTGTTTAGCTAAAAGCCAACTATGTGACTTAGTTGTATTATCACTAGATTGTATTCAGATGGAATATCAGTATCGATTTTATTTGGAGTCTCAGGAATAGAGCATCTGTCAAAATCTCAGCTTTTGTAATGGTAACAAATATTTCAGTCATAATAACCCCAAAATCTAGATTTAATATCTCACGGCATAATATGATATTATGATTTAAATAAGCATTCGCTATTACATGAAACTTCACTTTATATTGACCATACAAGTAAGTTTGCCACACATGTATCAGCAATGAAAGTACATTCAAATCCAGAGTCATAACAAAATGGAAACGTCTCACCAGAAAGTTGTAGAACATCAGTGGTAGGTACATCACAGACTTTAACCCATCACGGATGGTTAGTTGCTCGAAGGCTGACTCACAGTATCTTCACTCGGTTAGTCCCGCCACGCTTCAGTTAGATGTTAGCGAAGTGACCTGTCGACTGGCATAAGCGGTTAAAGATTATCCCTGTCATGGTTGACAATTATGAAGGTTAATTAGGGTAGCGGTAACTGTTGGAGTAAGTATGTAAAATCCAATAAAGAAATGAATGTGGGTAGGTGATTTATGAATGTCATTAAAACAGCCTTAGCTCAGCGCTAAGTAATCCCAAGAGAGGAAGCTGTCATAACAAGAGTGGAAGAGACATACGATAATTAGGGTAGCCATGCGGAAGCATTAAGAGGCTATCCCACTTCTGATGTCGGATCGTCAGTGAGCGATCGAGGAGCAGCGCCGAGCGGTATAGTACATCGTCAGGACTATAGGCGTTCCCATTATCCCATTAGGGATAAACAACATACCTGTGAAAACAATTACGCACTATTAGTAAAGAAAACACAATACAAATGGTAATCAGTAACAAGAATAAACTAAGTTTAAGGTACAGCAACAATACAGTTAATCGAACAGACCATTGAGGTCCCACAGTTCGTACAGTGGCGAAGCCACCCAATGATAAATGAACAAACCCTTAAGGTTTATAGTTCGTACAGCAGCCTAAGCCACCCAATGATAAACGAACAAACCCTTAAGGTTCATAGTTCGTACAGCAGCCTAAGCCACCCAATGATAAACGAACAAACCCTTAAGGTTCATAGTTCGTATAGTAGCATAAGCCACCCAAATACAAAGTGTATCGCTCGCTAGCAGCAAGCCTATACAGCTATGTGAATATACAGCAGCGCTGTACCAGGTAAACCGACAGTATTGTCGGGAGCAGGAACTCTTTACTGAGTCGAATCCGAGGATTGACTGCCATACTTACGGAGTGCACGCTCTTTTATAAAGCGATGCCCCCCACCTTGCAACCTCTCCATACAAGTCTGCCCATGCGCACGGAAGTGCGTCACGCGTTTACTTGATACAAAACACTAAAATGTGCTGAATCTAATAAGATCTGTAATCGAATAAACAATAGTGATTTCATAAAGTAATTCGTTTTACATTCAAAGTAACGTGTCAACAATTGTTTTGAATAAAACCATCGATAATAATTATCGAAATAAAGTAACCAGAAATCAGTGTGCATACACTGAGTACTCAATAAATCATGTTTGGAACCAATAGACAATAATTAATTGCAAAATCACACAAATTAACAATAAGAAACATAAATCAACAAATTCTGTTGACTACCCACAACAATAATTAATAAACCGTCTCCGACGTATATATTAAAGAAAGGTGTGGGTAGGTTCACGGTCACTAATTCTCCTTCAACCTACCCTGGGAGTTGCACAGTACTCTCCTTTTTTTTTTTTTTTTTTTGGTACGGGGTGGAAAATCCTCATGGATGTCCTCCGCCCTGGGGCGGGCGGAGGGGTCTGTCAGACTCTTACTGACTAAAAACCACCCCGGTGTTCCATCTCACACCTACGTCGGGGGTCGCGGGAACTGGAGATACTTCCGCAACCCCCGGCTGGTGCCGGCCCGCTGCAGCGGGCCACTTCTCGGGTCAGGGGGGGGAATGAGGTGTTAGACTCCCACCCGGACGTCTTAGAGGGGCGCGCGTGGAACACTACGCGCCGCCACCTCGGGTCCTGGTGTATGTGGGGGGCGACAGACGTCCCCGAGTCTGACGCCCCTGGACCCATTTAGGGGGGCCGGAAGAGGGCGTTATCCGCCCTCCGCCGACGCCCGGTGCGCCTGCTGCGGGCAGGGTGGGAGGTTGAGATCTCCCTCTCCCTTTCCACAGCCTCCTTCTGCGACATGACACTTTCGCAGAAGGAAACCACCGCGTCCCAGGACTCTGCGCTGTCGACCATCGACTCGACCACGGCCGACAGCGACAGGTCACTGCCTACTTCTGAGACGAGGGCACGGCGCGGCCCCTCCCAAGCAGCACATTCCGCCAGCGTATGCCGCGCCGTGTCCTCCCGGCAGTCGACGCAGTGGTGACACCGGGCGTCCGGCTCCCTGTTTATGCGACACAGGTACTTCCCGAAGCAACCATGCCCCGAGAGCACCTGCGTCACCCGAAACGACAGGGAGCCGTGTCTCCTTCCGAGCCAGCGCTCGAGCATTGGCCGGACCGCCTCGATGATGGCGAGGCCGGCGGTAGGGCGCGAAAGCCTCTCCCGCCATTCCGCCACCAGGACCTCGCGAAGCTGAGACCGACGCAGCTCCATGTGTCGCTGCATCGGTCGCATCGACCACCGTCACTTAATCTTCACCTTATTGTACTCATCATGACATGTGGTGCCTAACAGCCTAGCCTTTCCGAAGTATATTGGGGTCGGCTTCCAGTCTAACCAGATGCGGCTGAATACCAGTGTTTTACATGGAGCGACTGCCTATCTGACCTCCACAATCCAGTTACTGGATAACACGATACCTTTGGTTAAGACTGGTTGACAGACTTTCTGGCTTCTGACTACCCCTAAGACTGTCTAAGATCTACAAATGACAGCCGGGACCAACATCTTTACCTGCTTTCGTGTGCGCAGGTGACTCGATATGAAATGGAATCCATCCACGCAAGCGTACGAGCTTTGCCTTATTGTACTATATTTTTACAAGTAAACTGTTTTCAAACGACTTTAAATAAATAATAGTTTAAAAAAACTAAAAACACTCTTTTTATAGAAAACCAAACTAAAAAATAGAAAATAAATTATAATAAATTTAAATTAAGAAAAGTGTTAATTTCAATAAATATAAATTAATAATAGTGTGAATAAAAAAAAAATATTTTATTTAAAAAAAAGTGTGGGGTGCATGGATGGTGTCAATAGTTATAAATATTTTATTGACAGATATGAGTAGAGTGATTATCATTTTGATAATATCTTAAAAAGCACCCTTCACCATTTTTTACTTTTTAGTTTGAAAAATGGAATAATTTTATCAAATTAGTGTATTGTCATCGGTCCTCGATAAATCTACAAAGTTTGAACGAAACCTGGCCGTTAAAAGTGGGTCAAAATCGCGCCCAAAGAAGTCGGTTACCAACAAACATCCAAACATACAGGTGAAGCTAATAAAAAGCGTGTAAAAAGAAGGAGATTCTCAATTCGACTGTATGTTTTTTTATGTATATTTGTTACGCTATTTCTCCGGCAAATTTAAACCGATTTTGGAAATTCTTTTCTTCATGGATAGGGTATGTCTCAGGGGTGGCCCCATATAAACTTGATCGAAATTAATTCAGCATTTTTTGAAAAAAAAAAAAAACAAAATCCTATAAAAATACATAGACGAAGTTTTAATTTCTTAAATCTTTAGAGTACATACTTTCAATCTTTGTTTTGACTGTGTTGCCGTTTCTTAATGGATTTGTATGAGAAGGAGGTACTAAAAAGAGAACAATAAAAAGTTTTTTTACAAAAAAGACAACCGCCTTCAAAAACCCAAAAAGTAGAAAATAACTTAAAAACAGAACACACATGACTTTAGTTTCGGAAGTCGGTGGCAATATAAAACAATAAATAGAACAGCCAAGCCTAAGTTTTATTTTGTAAAAAGCTTTTTTCTTGTCTGAGATTACTTTCAAAATAATCTTGATAAAAAATATAGTAATAACACTGAGAAGTTTCGTTTTCAAAGTTCTCTTTATGAGTGAGAAACTTGAACTGCAACCTCCTTAGGGGTTCTTCTCGTGTTACTGGATATGCAACGCTAAGTTTTGGTCCTGGGAGGATAAGATACAGGATAAAGTGTTGATTGAGGTGGATAGGGGATAGTTATCTATCACTTTCGTCTTCGTTGAAGAGTGGATGAAGAAATTTTCTATTTATTTGTAGGTTTATTTCAAAGGTACAAAGGCGGACTTTATGCCTTAGGCATTCTCTACCTGTCAACAAAGGGTGGTGAAAAGATGACATGACAGGTCCATGGTAGGTTATTGATTTAAAATGTAGGTAGCTTTGAATATTTTTAACCGACTTCAAAAAAGAGAAGGTTTTCAATTCGGATATTTGTATTTTTTATTTTTTATGTATGTTCGGGTATAACTCCGTCATATATAGACAGATTTGCAAAATTCTTCTTTTGTTCGAAAGGGGTTTATTCCGAAATGGTCCCATATAAATTTTATCGAAATTGATTCAGCGCTTTTTGAAAAAAACAACGATGTCCCAAAAAAATACATAGTTGATGTTTTAGTTTCTTCAATCTTTGGAGGACTTTCAATCTCTGATTTAACTGTGTCGCCGTTTCTTAATTAAATAGCTTAATGGATTACAGCGATACTAAAATGCGGAAAATAAAAACTTTTTTTTTAAACTGTGAGGTTTGGCGATCGGGAGAGTAAAGAAAACACATACGATCACGTTAAAGGTGCAATAATAAGGATTACAAACATACAGCTATACATTGAGTTACTAATATCTAAAGCAGTACACATACTAGGTGCTCCACACCACAAAACAACCGCCTTCAAAAACTAAAAAGTGATATAAAACTTAAGCACAGAACACACATTAGTTTCGACCCTCCAAAACCTTCGCAACGAGAACCTCCATCACGAATTAAAAATTCCCACCATCCAGCAGTTTATGAAACGCTCCGTCAAGCGCTTCTTCGACACTGCTGACAAGCACTCGAACCCGTTGATCGTATCGGCCGCCCGGTACACTCCCTCCCGTATTAGTAAGACTCGACGACCGAGACATACTCTGACCGACCCTGACGATGCTATTACTCTCCTCCAGGAGAGCAATAAGGCCACCAGTACAGTAAACAAACACAGACACAGACCGCCGTCATTCCGTCCTCGCCGCCGAGGCCTGTCGCGACAACCCCGTACGTCCCCTCCCCGACCCTTGCTCGTGCCAGCCTGCGCCCTGAGCCTGTAGCTTTAAATTCGTCCCTAAATAATGGAAATCCGATCCAGCTTGTCCCTTTGCTGTCCTCCCCCAGCGACGCCCTAAGCCGAGGCTCGTACCCCACAGGGGGTGCCCTTAGCGTGTAGTCGCTTATTTTGTAAGTTATTTTGCCCTGGCTGGAGGCCCTAAAAATAATATTTTTTAAGGCACCACAGGAAATTCCGGTTAAGCAGCCGACAACCTCTGCTGTTTTTTATTAAAAAAAAAAAATATTTGAAATTCCTTCCTTTTTAGTTTTATTTAAAAAAATCTCTTAGTGTAAGTAACAATAAATATTGCTGTAATAGGGTATTACACCCATTTTTGAAAAGTGTCTCAATGAAATTCTGTAGTGCTAATATGCCACCAAAAAAAACACAATTTTTTTATTCAACCGATAAGTGCCATAAAAATGCATCTAAATTTTAAATTTTCAAATTTCGCGCGTAGTTTGACGAAAACGCCTCTTACTGAACGCCATATTGCTCAGCGTAAATGACGTCAGTTTGTTTAGTATCAAATGAGCTCATATTAAATATGATAATTGTATATCATTTAAAAATAATTAAAAGCATATTTTGTAATAGGTGTAATAGTGAAAAAAATACGTTGGTTACGAAAATAATAAAAGTACAAAGCCTATATTACGCCAATCGGTTGACTGACAGTTGACAATTTTTTGTTTACACAGCCGTATGGCGTAATAACATGGCCGCTACTATTTCACGGTGTTTTATAACAGATTAAAAATACTGAAAACTTTGAATTGAATTTAAAAACTTGTTTTGTTATTTTATGAACTAAAACTTGCGTTTTCCGACTGCTTTATGCCTAAACTGTCTCAATAACATATTTATAGATTTTTACTCGTATAGAGTAAAATACCCTATTGTATCGTTATAAGTTATAACGATATAATTACAGTAAAAAATGTATCCACACACACACATAACAAAATAATCATTGCTTAAGCATTCCAGAGCTGAGATACTGGAGCAACGATTTGCAATACAGGAATCCAGCCTGTCAGCATCAACCATACCCAAGATGCTGCTTGAGCTGGCTCGCACCCTGCGCACCTGCACGGATTTAAATATCAATTCTCAAAGTAAATTTCAATTTTCCTTAGCAACATTTACGTGACGTAACATTTGTAAGAGACGTATGTATGTGTGCGTGTGTGTATACGTAGATCACGTACATCCACGCGAAGGTTCCAGTCAACATCCGCACCTGACTTACAGTGACGCGAGCACCTTCGCCTCCAGGTCCCAGGGCGGGGATCCGGCCAGTGCACAAGCCGCCTCGTAGGAGATCGTGCGATATCCCCTGATGACTCTGACGGCCATCGCGCGTTGCGGCTTTCGCAGCACGGCGATGCTTCCGGCCGTCAGGTCTGCCGCCCAGATCGGGGCCCCATAAAGGGCCATCGATCGCACGATCCCCACGTAGAGCCGCCTGCAGACGGCGCTCGGGCCCCCCAGATTGGGAAGCAGCGTTGAAAGCGCCCCGGCCGCGCCCAACAACTTGGGCGCCAGCCGCTGGAAATGAGGGCCAAAATCCCATCGGCTGTCGACCACCAATCCAAGGTACTTCATGGTGGACTCGATAGCTATTCTGGCCCCCCCGACCACGATGTGTGATCCCGGCGGCGGCGCCCGCCGAGGACCGTGAAAGATCACGGCCTCCTACTTGTTGAGGGCCACCTCCAGGCCGAGGTGCCGGATGCGGCTCACCACCTGTGAGACCGCAGCCGTCGCCAGCAACGCTGCCTCCCTGTACGAACTCCCCCGGGCCGTGACCAGCGTGTCGTCAGCGTAACACGTCAGGTCCACGCCCGGCTGGAGCTCGCCCCTCAGCACCCAGTCGTACCCAATGTTCCACAGGGGCGGTCCTAAGACGGAACCCTGCGGAACACCGCACGACATGCGGCGCTGGTGCTCGCCATCACGTCCCACATAGGTGACACACCTCTCGGACAAATAAGCCCCAACTATGCGGCGGAGGTAGGAAGGCACACGATGATAGCGCAGTGCCTCCCGTACACAACTCCAGGGCAGGGTGTTGAACGCGTTGGAAATGTCCAAGGACACCGCCAACATCACCCCGCCCCGGGACACCGCTTCCTCCGCCAGGACTCTCACCCTCGATACAGCGTGTATGGTGGAGCGCCCATGCCGAAAGCCATACTGGCTCTCGTCCAGGTCCGGCCCCTCTTCGCACAAGTGGCCGACGAGGCGGGCTGCGATTATCCGCTCAAACAGCTTTCCCACCTCGTCCAGCAGCACTATGGGCCGGTACGCGGACGGAGAGTCCGCAGGGCGCCCCGCCTTCCTGAGCAGGACCAGACGACCAGATTTCCACAATGTGGGAAACTGGCCCCGCTCAAGGCACGCTGTAAACAGTCCTCTCAGTTGGGCACAGTACTCTCCTGGCTCAGCTTTGGGCACGACGATCACAGCGGTGTGCCACGCTGGAGACGCCAGGTGTGGTGACGGTCGGCAGGTGGTGATGCCAGACCCGAAGTGAGCTCGACGCGGCCACGCGGGATAATTAGGAACCCGGGGGTGGAGCTCATGTTGTCCGGCGTGTGGACGAGCGGTGGTGCGGCACCCAACGTTGGGATGCTCTTGATGTCCGCGGATATAGAAAGATCCAGATGTTCAGCCGGAACTTTGGACCCTGGAATGCAACGTCCAGCGTGTCACAAGATTGCCGAAGGTCATCTCCGCTGATTCTGACAGCAAAGCGTAAGCAAAGCGAGATGCACTAGTGCGCTAATGAAGGTGTGTGTAGTTGTCACAATCAGTGCGGAGGGGTCTGTCAGACTCTTACTGACTAAAAACCACCCTGGTGTTCCATCTCACACCTACGTCGGGGGTCGCGGGATCTGGAGATACTTCCGCAACCCCCGGCTGGTGCCGGCCCGCTGCAGCGGGCCACTTCTCGGGTCAGGGGGGGGAGTGAGGTGTTAGACTCCCCCCCGGACGTCTTAGAGGGGCGCGCGTGGAACACTACGCGCCGCCACCTCGGGTCCTGGTGTATGTAGGGGGTTTAGGGGGGCCGGAAGAGGGCGTTATCTGCCCTCCGCCGACGCCCGATGCACCTGCTGCGGGCAGGGTGGGAGGTTGAGATCTCCCTCTCCCATTCCGCAGCCTCCTTCTGCGACATGACACTTTCGCAGAAGAAACCACCGCGTCCCAGGACTCTGCGCTGTCGACCATCGACTCGACCACGGCCGACAGCGACAGGTCACTGCCTACTTCTGAGACGAGGGCACGGCGCGGCCTCTCCCAAGCGGCATATTCCGCCAGCGTATGCCGCGCCGTGTCCTCCCGGCAGTCGACGCAGTGGTGACACCGGGCGTCCATAGGTGCACGCCCTAATATAACCTATAAGGTAGGAACACGAAATGTAAAATATAGTTAGCTGTTCAACACTTACCCAATATGAGGTTATAAATTCACTGAGTTTAATACTTTTGACTATTCTATTAGTCCATTAAAACTGGCTGGCAAGAAAATAAAATGGCGAAGAACATTTAATACGACTCTGGATAGAAAATGTCAGAAGAATGTTCTGTCTGTCTTCGCCGGTGACGGAATTCGAAAAAAGGGCTGTCATGTCCGTCGTCGTGGCTTAAAAACGGTAATTAGCATAGATAACATTCCTCATTTCACACGTCGGATACAACAATTAGGCGAGCTTCACTAGTACTATTGCTAATAGTAACTTAGGACGTCCCTAATATTTATACTTCTGTGGTTTGATTTCACATTTATTTGTTATTGTGAAGTTAATTGTTGAGATTTGGTTGTTATTTTAATTATTTTCAGGAGAAATAACGATACAACGGTACAGTATATGTCTAATCTTATTGTGAACGGAGTATAGGTCCTATCACCACAGTCGCTTCTTGACATCTTTACAAATTCTCGTCGGATCGGACCAGTAGTAGTAGAGATTACCTCTTGATAATCATCATCATCATCATCATCATCTACAGAAATACGTCCACTGTTTGAACATAGGCCTCCCTCATACACGCTACAACAATTACAACCAGCCAAACAAATTTATAATATTATTATAGGACTAGGCTATTTATAAATATTTATACAGGTACCACCTTATTTATGACTAAATGAAAATGTCACACACTTTGAATGGTTCAATATAATTCCAAATTAAAACACTCTCTTACTCATTCACTCTCAACAAAATTCCAATACTCCATCCCTTTCACAAATCCGAATCTTTTGTCGTCAGATGCATCTACATACTGGGCTATTGCGGCTACTTATAGTGCCATGCAATAGATTCCACAGGAAATGTAAAAAAGAATCGATCACAACTTGTGGCCACCGCCAGTGGCTCAGTGTGCGGCAGCACTTAATTCCAAATTTGAATTCAACAACAATATCCAATCATGTAGTCAGTTACTGCAAAATATGTGTCCACTAGGACATTATTGCAAACAAGATCATAACAAATTGCTGCCATAAAACCAACCAAATGTTGGCCGTAAATATTGATACATGAAATAGCGGCTACGTTATAATCGGCAGTAAAAGCTTTAATGTAATTGTTTGTCTGGGCTTATGACCAACATTGACTGTAAGTAGTTGGCTGTAGTTCGATTTATGTGAAGCCATCAATAAACGCATCGATGATTTGAAGACGTTTGATTTTATAGTTCGTAATTCAGGGTTGTTGCGGATTTAAGCATCAGCATCGGCGGATTATCAGCACTCTTATTAACATCATCATTGGCGTCAGAATTAGCATTAATCGATGCTGATTTTAATGCTGGCAATTAAAAAGTGACATGATCGTTTTCCGCACGTAACAGATAATATCTGTTCCGTGGTTTTCCGTATTAAAAATCATTAGCATGTACTTTTTATTAGATAATTGTTAAAAAAATGAAATAATACATAATTATGTTACACTAGTTTTTATCCGTGACTTCATCTGTGTGATTTTTTTGATGCATCCGTATTTTTTGATAATATGATTTATGTAGCTTATATCATAGTATCAAAAGATATTTCTCTTTCCATTCAGTTGCTAAAATTAACCAAAACCAACACAAATGTGTAAAGTGTGTGTGTGTGTGTAGTGTGTGTGTGTAGTGTGTGTGTGTGCGTGTGTGTGTATGTGTGTGTGTATGTGTGTGTGGATGTGTGTGTGTGTGTAGTGTGTACATGAATGTTTTATTTATTTATTTATTCAAGAAAAGTTACACAGAAAGAAAATACACATATCTTCTGCCAAACTGCTGTACAGTTTGTCGGCAGTGTTCTCGTGTATTCGTTTTGGTATATCCAAGTACCTACTTATTGAGTATTTTAAACTTTGGGTACACATGGACGCAAAGTCGAAGCATAAACAAACATGTAGGACTTTAATTTATAATATGTAGTGATCTAGTATAATATTATATTGTTAATAAAAATTAATAGGATTATAACCTTCTTTCTCAAAATATAATTTTGCTCACAATTTAGTAAAGTAAGATATATTTGATAAAAGTAGTTTAATTTATATAAGCATCTGTTATTGCTGTAAAATCCTACATCAGTAACAACCCTGGTTCGTATCTTGTGCATTATTGATGGAATTTAGGACGTGTTTGGAACATCTATGGGAATATTTAGTCATATAGTGTTCCTTTAGTTTCTGGCGTAGTTTCAGTTTCTGCTCTAATTTAGGAGTAAATAGCATCTGTGTAATGTGTCTCGGTTGTTCATGGAACTATAAAATTAGGGTGCGGTCCCAGTGAGAGCTAGTTACTATTTATTCGTTCAAAAACTGCTATTTGATCTACCAGGTTAGACAGAAATAGACATGAACATTATTAACTACTAAAATTCCAGCTACCTACTTCGAATAGTGCAGCAGCGTTTATAGTTCTAGGTGTGTAACCAATCGTTATATAACCCTCCCAACCGAATCTCGGTCACGGTGGTTAATGGAGACTAGCCAAGTATGCAGGAGAAAGAATCATGGCAAGATCCATACATTAATTTGTATTCAAAAAAGTGAATAATTTAGAAGGTTTAAAATATTTTCCAATGTGTAGAATACATTACCAGGAGTAGATTGATATACTTACCATATTTTTAAACCCCCGCATAATTAAAATATTACGCAATTAAAATAACACTATTTCGTTTCATGTCGATGCCCATTTTGTGTTTATAAAAAAAAGAAAGTTATAAGCGACGTTAGCGGATCTATCGAATTTTCAGACAAGTATTGTGACAAGTGTGTGGAAAAAAAAACATTATTTGTGATATTATTTCCTATAAAACGTTGCAATTTCAGTGTAAGATCTGCGAAACGGCGGCTGTCAGTGTCACTGTTACTGTCAGCCGCCGTTTTTTTCTGAAATAATGAGATTTTCGTAAAACTATTCACTTTATTTTTGCGGGGTTTTAAAAATATTGTAAATGCCTGAAGATACGCTTTAGGTACCCAAGAATATAAGAATTAGAATGTCAACTTCTCTAAACATCTTTTTTTTTATACAAATCCTGCCATGATTCTTTCAGTGCACAAGTATGTGCGCAAACACATGTGCACTTCCTCTTCCCTCATCCTTCGGCAATCCGACGTGACCGGAAAGAGATCAGGCGCAAGACCAACGAGAAGTGGGTGTTACACCGAAAATTTCCAAACTCCGGGCTGCTACTGAGAAAATCCTAACGGAAAAAAACCGGACAAGTACGAGTCGGACTCACCCACCGTCGGTTCCGTTCAAACTCCATGATTTGACCACCCTTTACAATTATGACCGCGTATACCTCGATGATTGATTACGTAATAAATAGGTACTAAACTTTTATGATTTAATTACAAATGTATTGTTTTTAGACTTTTCTCTGTACTTGTAGTAAGTTTAAGACTATATTACTTGTCAAATTTCATAGTTTTAGGTCAATGGGAAGTACCCTATAAATTTTGATTCCCTTGAGAGTGTCGAAATATACCTTTTTTTGCGACATAAACGGCCGTATCTTTCTTTCACGTTAACTTAAAAGTTTGTTTTTGTCACAGCTTCAAGGGACTGTAGACTTGAGTATATGTTTTTAATTTGAGTATAATTTCAACTCGATACCTCCACGCGTTTCCGAGATAAAGGGTATTGACAGACAGACAGACGGACAACAAAGTGATCCTACAAGGGTTCCGTTTTTTTCCTTTTGAGGTACGGAATCCTAAAAACACTAATACTTTGCCCGATCCGGGAATCCAGGGTGGGGCCCCGGCGCTCAAAAGTCGCGCGACACGAGACCACGAGACCAATGAGGCAATTAAATTGTTTGCTGACTCACCAGTTTATAACTTGCTAACGTGACCGCGTTAGCTAAGTATCTTGTAGTTTGTAATTTACCAATGACCGCCATTGCCTAATTGTTTATTAGCAAACCATCTAATAATGAATATCTGTCAATAGGACCGCGCCCTTAGGCCCGTTTACACCAGACACGGTTATCTTTCGAGTTAGTTGGTAACACAGGTCCATGATGTATGGCATTTTATAATTTAACCTCGTGGTAATAATTTACTCTAAGTAAAGTATTTGGTGCAAGTGAGCCTAGAACATAGTGTTGTGTTTGTTTATTGTAGTATATTGTTTTGGCACGATTGAGTAATTTCGGAATTACTCATTGTTCATACTCCAGACTTATTACTTCCTACACGTGTAAAACGTTAATGTTGTTCTAAACAATTATGATCTTAAATTTAATTATCTTCATGTCAGCTGAATTTGTATAACGAATATACATCGTAGCTTTAGATATTTGAGAAGTAATTTCCTAATTAATAATGTATTAGAAAACAACATCAAACGTTACATGAACAAAATATGGATTTGCCTTTTTTTGGTAGAAAGTCGAACATTTGCTTGAGGCAATGTTCGACTTGTTCTGTTGACTTGCATTGTTCGATGAAAAAGAGTTTCTTCGTCTAAGACGTACACTCCTGGCGGATTGGTCGTGGTCTTGGATCGGCTGTTAGGTTGGTTGCGGCTTTTGCGAGACTTCTCCATCTCTCTGTTCGCGGCACTACGTGTACCTACACTCGATCAGGGAACACTTCGTCGTCGATTTAATCAAATCTATCTACCTTGTGGGTGACCGGCCGCGAGGACGTTGACCTTCTACTTACCCCTGTACCACTAATCACTCCCAAGAGCTTTCGTTGCGTAAAGAGTGGCGTAAGCAAAGTTAGCTGGAAAAACCTAAATTAGAATTTAAATATTGTACTTTGTTGACAGGCAATGTGGAGGTTTTGACAACGGTCCAACAGAAGGCATGCGGCGGATCGGTGTGAGGAGTTCTCCAGACTTATCTCCAGATAGAACAGTGAGCAGGCAGCTGACTTGGAGGATTACTAGTACTACCAGGTAAGTACCATCAGGAATGTAACTCTTACTATGTTTCAGGGTGACGATAAGGGTCTTCGCCCACGTTAGACAATCGGTGACCGATGTTTTGTCGGAGAGAAATGGAACATGTGAACTCCAATATACCAACGCAGATGTCCCACAAAAAGTCGGTTTCACGAATCTATGAAATAATCGACCGATCCGATAATCGGTCCTACAACAAGTCTGACGCGGGCGGGCAGCCTGAAGTAAATGTTTGCCCATTATCTCCGATAACTGTTCAAAAATCTTCAATTTTTTATGTACGAAATTTATTTGGTGTGACTAATAATCGGTAACTCTCTGCTCCTAACGATAATTTATTTATGTTGGCACGTGTAAACATTCCGCGGTATTGTTCACGACAAAGTATTGTTCTAACCGACATATATTTTCCTATCGTCTTTTTGCACGTGAAATATGAATAAAATCTAATGGTAAAAGTTGATTATATTGCCAGATTTCGATTTTTAGTTGTATTTACACGTTGTATACACTACATACGGTTATCGTATAAAATTTAATTAAAATACTGGTTAGGGCTAATTGACTGAATATATCTACTCGCCCCCTTGAATATCAGTCACCCCAAAGTCTGTACGTAAGTTAAACGTACAGTCAGCACTCATAAGATATAAAAAAAATAAAAATAAAGAAAAACTACAATGGTATCTTCTTGGGATTTAATAATAAAGATGGAAATAAAACTGCACATGGAGTATAAAAACAGGTAATTTGGAATCTAATCATGTACTTACATAACAATAAAATTTTGTTAGGAAAATCGTATTTCCAATCCTAAGATTGACTCGAATCGAAAGCTTTTATGTTAGCACTTTCATGCTAGATCTACCAGTCAGTGATTCACCCACATTGTAAACACTTGAGAAACGTTGTTATTTATCAAGTGTGTACATACATTATTCCAACAAAAATAACCATATCGGAAACGGGTAATATATTTCTGCCAATCCAGAAATAGCCAAAAATATGAATACCATGTAACCCTTTGCCTTTCTGAAATCTCCAAAAAAACTGAATACTTACGTTACATTTGTACGTAGCAAATTCAATGAAATCGAACTTCAAAAGGCTAACTGATGTTATCGACAAATTGGCGGAAGCCACAAATGAGTTAAAATATTGTTTGTGAAACAAGTTGCTGAGACCCACTTGTACGAAAAACTTAACTCAAAGTTTGTTGTGACTAACACGAGGTTAAATTACAGAATGTCATACATAATCAGGGCATATTATTATTTAAATCTCTCCCATTTCTGGGGAACTACGTCAAAATTGCGGGCTTTTGGCCAAACAACTATGACGGCGATAGGCAATTTAATCTATAGACAGAAACTTTCTGACGATTCTGCATGTGTTCTAATGTGATGTCTAATGTGAACTAAATGGTGCCGATCCGTGCGTCATGTTCGTGAACGGGCGCCGTCAGTTGAGACTGGTCATCTCTTAGCTGCCTCGGTTATTTTAAATTTATTTTGAATTGTATTTCATTGCCACTGGGACCTCTTTTAACGTTACATTGTTCTCACATTGTACCTCTAGATTCAACATGAATGATGTAACCTAAATTTGTAATATTCTATTGATTTTAAAAGAGTGTTCATGGAGTTTCTTGCTCGTTCTTCTCCATAGAAACCTACTGTTTGGAACGAGCAACTAGCTGCAACTTTTTGACTGACTGACTCCTTGACAATTCAAAAGTGCCTGTAAATGGTTTATTTGAAATAAATGATTTGAGTTTGAGTTTGAGTTTGAGTTCAGTATGACTGCTTTCTGTAGCAGTATGTATGTGAGTGGATGATTATAATCGGCCCGGGTTTACAATGAGTTAGAGATACTTTTGCTAAATTCGAGAGCGTTGGACATCGTCACACCGTTGCCAGTCTAGCGGTCTTTTATCGGGTACATTTTGAGGTAGGATTTTTTTGGAATGGTACAACTTAATTCCCCGATCCCCATTTCATAATCGGATGAGCAGAGATATAAGCGTCACTGCTATATTGTTAAAGTTCCACAGTCTCGAACCAAGCTTTGCTTTCACATTTTTGTGAAAACTGCCACTACTGCCAGACTGTGGAATTCACTATCCGCCTCTCTGTTCCCCGATAAATATGATCTTCAAGCCACAAATCAATCGGTTTATCCTAGGCAAGCGTGTTCCATCTTAGCCCGCATCGTCACTTAAGATCAGATGAGTTGCGGCCAAATTATGCAAGCCTATTAGAATAATTAAAAAAAAAGATAACCCTAGTTGATAAAAGCAGGCCTAAATATTTAAAGCTTGTTTGATGGAGAACCTCTGTACAATTACACCGTAGTCAAAATCTGTTAAACTAATATAAAAAAGACTACATTTTTTGTCATTTTGTTTGTAAGGTAATGAATAAACTAAAATAATCCTTAACCGATTTAAATAATTATTTTCCTTAAAATAAGCTACGTTATTTCTGATTGCTATATTATATATGAATAATTATTGAGCTATATGATATTGGCTATATTTTATTATCACATAATTGGGGGTTCATGGGAAAATTCACGTCGACGAAGTTTTGGACAAAGTGGTAATTAATTTAATAATTGATTGGGTGGTCATTTTAATTTGATGGGTACGCATTATCGTTTGGAGTAAATATTGGGTTTTAGTGATTACGATATTGCTGCTCAATAATTATGATTATCAAATAGAGCTTAATTGGATACCTAGCTTTAAGACAACACCACGGTATTCATTGCGCTTCATGTTCTAAAATTGTGTTCTCGATAACCTACGCAACGTAATGAATGCTGTAGAACTGCCGAAACTGTTAATGCCTATAAACAATGTTATACAAAATGACAGTTTTTAACAAAAACTCTTTGATAATTTGACATTTTGTATAACATTGCTTATAGGCATATGGGTATATTATATTAGATACCTACATAATTATGTGTGCGTATTTTACCTATTAAATTATATTGCACTCTTGAAAGTTCAAATCTTTTAAAATATTTATTTTATCCTTTGACTTTTTAATTGTATGCATCTGCAATTTTCCATTTTCCCTGGTTGACAGGTAAAGAATGCCTAAACGACATTAAGTCCGCCTTTGTACCTTTATGAATGAAGTTTAAATAAATCAATATAAATAAAAAATATTCTAAGTTTGTTTGTTTGTTCTCTATTCGTTCTTAAAGGAGCGGTCAATGGTTTACCATTGATCCGAATGTGATATAACGTTGTTAGGTTGTTCTACGCCGACGTAGGTTCCTGGTCAAAAACAATTTAAAAAAAATCACCGGGATCGAAGTCGCAGGCAGCCCCTAGTATTATATAAAAAACATTTCAAAGAATGCCAAAAATTGGAAACTCTATTTATAAATTTCACACTACCCAGAATTTACCCACATTGATTAACATAGATTCGAAACTAGTGCATAAATCAACTTCGACATAACAGATTTTCCAGAGTAATTTTCACGTTTTGCCATGTGGTTTTCCAAACGCAAAATTTCCGTGCCCAAATGGTTAGGAACTCAACCGAAAAGCTTAATCACAGCCTCGTCGGGCCGTAGTGGGCCGTGTTTCGGTAAATTAAGCCGTACGAGACCGTGTTGGCTGTATTAGGCGTTTGAAATATGGCATGCTACTGGACCAAAATGTTGAACAGCGGTTGTATGAAATATTTTGGACAGGGGAGCAATAGGGCTTAAGACCACCATCCAGTCAATTGACAAACTTTTTTAAGCCGTCAAAAGCTTTTTATTTTACGTTTTTTAGTACCTCCTTATTATCCAAATTCATTAAGAAAAGGCAACGCAGTTGAAACAGAGATTGAAAATACTCCAAAGATTGAAGAAACAAAAACGTCATCTATGTATAATTTTTTTGGGTTTTGTTGAGTTTTTCAAAAAACGCTGAATCAAAATCGCTGAATAAATCTTTTTTTTCCATAAAAAAAGAATTTTCTATATAGATTTACATTTGCTGGAGAAATCGCGTAACAACTAAACAAAAAAAAAACATACAGTGGAATTGAGAACTTTTTGAATACGGTTGAAAATGCGATTTTCCTATAGATTTAGTATAATAATTTGTACTTGTGATGTCACTTTTAATTAGTAAATAACTATTAATTTATTGATTTCAAAGCAACTAAAAATCCAACAAAACATACACATATACATACACATTTTATTATTTTGCAAAATAAACGAAATAACATTCTCCAAATAACAAGCACTCAATAGTTTTCTGCTTTTTTCATTCGCAGAGCACAACGCAACAAAGTCGGCATGAGCGTCTCCCATCCTCAGCTCTCCTACATGAATGGCTGCGGAGGCACTGGTTCCTCAAGCGCGAGACGAGGTCGGGACGTCGCCACACAGACCCCTCCCAGCATAGCGGCTGAAACCAGGAGAGCGAGACTAAGACCTTTGAAACTCACGCTAGCTGCCCCTAATGCTTTGACTCTTAGGTAAGTGATTTTAGAGTGTATATTGAATTAAAGCATTCAGTTTGAGTCATCATTTATGATGCAGGTTTTTTGGTTGGTTAATTACTAGCATCGTATTTTTCATCTGTAGACGCTTAAACAGTAATTGCAATCAATTAATGTATTTTGTACGTTATATTGTAGATCACAACGCATAACCCTTCAAATTCAAAGGAAAAGAACTTGAAAAAGATTACACTAGACATTCATAATTATCCAGAGTGAAACGTGGTGTTCATAAAACAATGATTGTATTCTGAGTCTAAATTCTATAATAGTATCTTCGAGCCCAGTTGGTTATTATTTCTCCCACACTAAATCTATTTGCTTTATTTATTTTGGTGAATAAATTATATATAAAAGAGTGGCTTCTGCCCACGAATCCGTTTGCGCGAAAGTCAAGGAAGCAAAAAACATAGTTACTCGGCAATACTCTAGCTTTCTATTGGTGATTTCTTTTTTGTTTTCTGTCTGATACTTCCAAACATTACGTCGCACAAACAAAAAAAAACAGAAAACAAGCAAACTTTACTTCTTGACAATAATTATGATAGCATACGGCATATGGATAGTCTCCACTCTTCAACACGACTCTGTCTACGTGCCGCTATTACAACGTCACGGCGCGGGCGTTTACCATTTCCTCTGTACTATAATAATCAACTCAATAACTAATTCTTTAAATAATATCGTTTTCCACGACATTATATAGGAATACATACCTAAATTATCAATTTCGTTAAAAGTATATCAATGTTTTAACTATGCATGAAAAATATGTTTATACATCAACGATTAGCCTGAAGGAAACAAATATGATTTGTTATTAAATATTGATGAAATACGATATTATTTAGGCAAAAGGCCTCAAGCGTATTAAATTACTGGCTCAACTGTACTAATTAGAACCTAATAGTTTCACGTAATTCCTTTAATAATCTATACTAATCTTATAAAGCTGAAGAGTTTGTTTGTTTGTTTGGTTGTTTGGTTGAACGCGCTAATCTCAGAATCTACTGGTTCGAATTGAAAAAAACTTTTAGTGTTGGATAGTCCATTTATCGAGGAAGGCTATAGGCCCATGCAAAGTCGGGCCGGGTAGCTAGTATCTCATATATACCTTGTGAACAACGATATCTAATATAAAAAACAATTAAATATTATCCTCTTTCTCAATCGTCGGAATATCTCTCTTTCTTTCTTTCTTTCTTTCAGCGCAGACGTCAAAAACTTATACAATTTCGTTGTCGTTGTGCTATATTACGAAATTGTGTTAGTCCACGAAAGTCATGTTTGCTTATTAGTTTTTGAAGGTCTTTTTGTTAAAAACGTTTTAATAAAAGCTTATTGGCTGGTGTCAATAAGCCTAGTCTGAGTACAAAAACCCTTTCACAAACGTATCGATACTTGTCATAGTCGAGAAGTGTGGATATAAGGACACTCTTCAAGAAAAGTGCTCAATCACTGAATTTCCGTCGTGTTCTTCCGAAACCCTTCGGCCGTATAAATCTAGTAATAGCCATTTATGGTACAGTCAACAGCAAAAGTAGATGATCAAAATCAGAAATTCATTAATAGTGAACGGAGTTCGCGTCAGAACAGTGTGGCGTCGAAGTGATTCAAAAGTATGTGTGTGACAATCACATACTTTTAATAAATAAACTAGTAACTAATTATATAAATTAGTGTTAGTAAATTAGTATTGAATTTCTGATTTTGATCATCTACTTTTGCTGTTGACTGTACCTATGCTTGTTTTTGACCGCGGCTTCATAATTAAGGGATTTCTAAATGATCCCATGGGAAAACAAAAACAGCAAAAGAATTGTCCTGTGTGTTAAGCAAGACCAATAGGCATTATGGCGGGATGTGGTGACCAGCATGCGTGCCTAGGGGTCGAAGTTAGGGCAAGCCCGATAGATTTAAGAATAAAAACTCGATGAATTTCTTTAAATTTCATCGTTCCGCAACATCACACATATAATTATTATTATTATGCTCATTTTCATGCTATCAGTGTCACTTATTGATTGCAAGCCTGGCTTTGGGCTTTAATGGAAGGCACGCCACTGGTGGTGACGTGACGCAAGAGCTCACTGATACAACTCAACTTGTGACAACTGTCACCCCTCCCGCACCTCACAGCTACCTCAGGAACGGTCTCAGTAAGGGTGTTACTAGACCAATCGATCGACCATCGATCGACGGTATCGATCGACCGTCGATCGACGGTATCAATCGATGGTAGAATGGATGAGTCGACGTCGATCGAGCTGCTTGATTATTATTATTATTAGCCGGTGTTAATCGATCAACGTGGACCGATGCCATCGACTGGCAATCGATCGATTAGTTAGTTGACCTTTATGCGTCGATCAGCAAAAGCTACCACACTAATCGATCAACGTCGTTCGATGTCGACCGATGGCATCGATCGATGATCGATCGATTAGTGTAGTAACACCCAGCGATCAGGTTATAATTCCGTTAAACCGTTCCAGCGTGAAAGAGTAACCAAGTTTGTAAGGATGGATGGATGAATGTTAGTCACCGCAATATCAATGTTTTGATCATTTATTTATAGTGCCAAGAAGAGGGGCTCGATCCATACAGCTTTTACTTAGCCATCTAAGTCAATCCCTGAGTCAATTGAATCAGCCGAAAGACGTCCACTGCTGGACATAGGCCTTCCCAATGGGGGGGTTTTGCCATAATCGCCACGCTTGGCAGGCGGGTTGGCGATCGCAGTATGGTTATTACAAAGGCACAGAGAACGCTGCTGCCCATTGTCTGGTAAGTCCTTTAGTCGCCTCTTACGACACCCACGGGAAGATATGGGATCAATCCCTGAGTAACACTGAGTAAAACCATGATCGGTCAATGTTAAGCTACCGGGAAGGTACACATTCGTCAGAATAAATTTTAGGTTGTTTTTTTTCTGTCAAAAACGGAATTTTGGTCAGATTAAGCTTGCGTTAGAATAATAGCAAAATGATAAAGAGTCAACAAGAAATAGTAAGAAGCTGCGTTAAGGGGACAATAACAATTTACGATGGTCTGCAGCGGTTACGAAAATTGGCACAAAGACGGTCGACATCAGGTCGATGGAGCCCCGAACCTGACATCGACCTAAATTAACCTTAGTTTTTTCTGTCCAATGAGGAATTCCTTTTCCGTCAGGAAAAAAAGACAGTAAGAAATGTAGAAGAATGTGTACCTCTCGAAGCTACCTGGGTACAGGTTACTCCCATCGATTTTATACTGAGACCCGTCTGTGGCCTGTGATTCGTGGATCTTTGACAGTCGTTATGGGTAGTCAGAAGAGCAGAAAATCTGTCAACCAGTCTTACTTAGGTTTATCGTGCTACCAAGTAAACTGGGTTGTGGAGGTCAAAAATGCAGTCACTCGTAAGTCACTGTTAAACAGTGCTATTCAGCTGCATCTGGTTAGACTAGAAACCGACCCCAATCACAAGTGCATTCTTGATTTAAATATTAGAGTAGATTTTTACTCAGTGTGCTTAAGGGCGGGTTGCTTCAATTATACTGACCGGTAATAGTCAAAAATGGCGCTATCGTCGAATCAAGAAAATGAATATATCGTCAAATCAAAAAAATGGGTTGTTTCACAAAATCGTACGTCAAAAAGTTACTATTACCATAACCGACCAGTCAACGTAATTTTGTGTTATCAAACAGCTACTTCAAACATCAAAATATTACGGAATCTCTTTTTGAAGAACTTTAACTAACGGATTTTTATGTCATGAAACAACCCGTTACATTTAACGTACAGTGGGTGATAGCTATTATCTGACCCACCCTAAAAACAAACGAGTTTAAACCCTCTGTCTGTAACAATAAGGGTTATTCAATTTGTATGAGTTGATCTGACTAGCGCTACTCGATAAACACATACAATAATAAAACAGACACGCAAAATTGATCTTTAAAACGTTAGGATTAGGATATTTATAACTACTTGTTATGCAATTTTGATTTTTATGCGGTAAGACTTAAAGTTTATCACAGTATTGTAAAATAATTATCATTTTAACCTAACTTGTAATAAGTGGGTAGTTGAAAGACAAATGCGTATTCATTGTAAAACTGGTATTCAAATCTTACTAAGGATATGGGTAGGAAAATAAAAAAATACCGTGACTATAACTAAAGCTAGTCTACGCACAATTGCAATGACTACGGGCGAACATTATCTATGTTGCCTTTCTAAATTGCGAATAGCCCACGCCTTTTTAAAATTATTAAATATAATCTTTGTAGCTTTATTAACATGTCTCAATTGAGTGATTATTTAAAATACAAAATAATCTATTTGCACGAGGAGAATATTGGCATCAGAGAGATTGCAAGGAGACTTAATATAGCAGTAAGTGTATTTTTCTAATTTTAAACCACGTTTTTATATCTAGCTATTCCTTGTGCCGTGACGTAAACAAACATTTTTTTTATATACTTAAACGTAAAGTGACGCCGTTTAATTTCTTTGTTTCAGAAAATACTGTGAGATTGTGGTTAAGGCGTTTTAAAGAAACAGGAAATGTTCAAAAGGATTCTCCAGGACCAATGACTAAGAACTTGTGGAAATTGGAAGCCGATTTAATAGTCGCAAATATTTGGAAATGTTACGTGATGTAGGTAATGTTGCCGACTGTGCGTGTTGCTTAGCCAAACACGGATATTTACTTCGTGCAGAGATGCTGTGGTGCAAAATTGGCTAACCAGTCAAGAAGGTGTCATAACAATAAGTTGGCCATCTAAAAGTCCTGATCTGAATCCAATAGAAAACTTGTGGGGTCAAATGATTTTAAACTGAGATTCATCAGAAGTCAGGACAAAAGAAAATTTGGCGCAACTTGTGACTTCAACGTGGGAACTCATGTAAGGAAGTGATGCTTGCTAGAACATGGTGTGCAGTATGCGAAGCCGCTTGCAACAAATTATAGAGAAAGATGATGCTCCACTTCGCTACTAAGACAACATCACCGCCTGCAGTCAACAATACTTACGTCAGTGTGTGTGTTAAATAATCTGTTGTTATCATAATTCCTAAGGAAGTGTTTCATACAATGATGCAGGTTCTTATAACGATCATATTTAAAACTAAAAATACTTTAAAAAAATCTAAAAAGTATGTAATACATCAAAGTATTTAGTGCTGTTTTGACTAATATTTTATAAGTAGGTAGGTATGTATGACAGTAAGTTAATGTGGTGATGTTATTGTTATAAAATAGAAATATTATAGGTATATTTCTAAACATAGTATAACATGTTGATTCACTACATTCAACACTTTGTAAAGCATGTAACAGATTACTTACCTACTTAAAAAATAATAAAAATGGGTATTTTATGGGCACTATTGAAACGAAGAACTGGGCCTCAAATCTGCTATTACAATAGTGTCAGAATAGTCTTTAATTGATTTCATAATTGTTGATTTTGGCAAGTTTGGTAATCTACTAATCTATTGGCGTCATTATGAAAATCAATGATAGACCATTCTGACACTATTGTAATAGCAGACTTAAGGCCCTGTTTTGTTGTCGCGTTAGCAACTTAAACAGAAAATTCACGCATAGCATAAGTAGTTTAGTATTCTAACTTCTTTTATATTGTTGTAAGTAATTAATTTTTAATTATTTTGAATAAAATCTTTATCATTATCATAATTGTTTTTATTTTTTGTGGTTATTTGTATTTATATATTATTAATATAAATCTACTTTTCTTAATCTAATAGAAATAGTATTTTCAATTCAAAAAACATAAATGAATATTGAAAATTACAAAAAGTAAAATGTTTGTTTCGAACTCGCAACCATGTTGACTCACTTGTTTCCACTGGTTCAACCACTAGACCAAACAGACTTAATTAGAATTGTTGAAATTAACAACTCCATCATGTGACAAAACAGTAGTCACTATAATTATCTACCTTATCGTTACGTGTTAAAGATTAAATTGGCTTAACTATATTCTTTAATATATGCCTACCTTGAACAAGTCGTTCTAGTTCGTACGTATCAAATAACACTTATCTACTGCTAATTGCATAAGGTTAAAATTCGTCTAACTTTTAGTGGGTCAGTTAACAGCTATCACAGACTGTACGTTAAACATCTCACTTCATAGTAACTTTTTAACCGTCCGTATGTAACGTTAACCGACTGTGTGAAACAACCCGCCCTAAGTAGGACTCAGATTGTGACCATCAAAATAAGATGTTCTAGTCTAGGATAGGAACCAGAATATGAAGGCTGGTACTGTAACAGGTGACACCGTGCTAACGGTACGGAATCGTAGCATGTATTCTTGTGTTCAAGTGAGTTATGGTGTACCTACTGGGAGTAAGAGATTCTTTTAAATTAAAGAGGGAAAAACAAGAGAAAAGCTATAATGAACTATTAGCACGTCGGCCTCTGATGACGCCAGGCTCAACAATGCCTACATATAAAATTAGATTATCGTTTCCAAATTAGAAATATTTTCTAGAACAAATCCAGAGTGTCTAAACGAAATATTTAGTCAAATGACGAAGGTTTTGACCAGCATGCAAGTATCATAGTACCTAACTTCTCGAATCTGTTTCTCATAGTTTCAGAAAAAAGTGGCTGTGACATACGGACGGACAGACAGACAGACAGACAGCCATGACGAATCCATAAGGGTTCCGTTTTTTGCCACTTGGCTACAGAACCCTAAAAATATTGACGTGATAATCACTACTTAAATCGAACAAATACTAAGCCATTTTAATAACTATTATCATGAGACAATACCCTTATAACCTAGATTCTATTCTTAGGTCATAACAATAAACCTGAATCACGTCCAGATATTTTGGATCCAATTTAAGCAATAAAAGGTTACAATCCCTTTTAAAGCCAGCTCAGATAAGATCCGCTATTGTAAAGTATGGCTATAAAACTTTCAGTGGCCTTTGAGGCTGCGGTGCTCAAAGTTTAGGTGTCTTTTTATAGCAATTTGATAAAATAATGTGTGAAAGTTTTAAATTGTCTTGATACTCCTCGGATAATTATTAAAGAAAATTATTTTTCGGCTAGAATGCTATTTTTTTATATTTAAACAAAATTTAAAAAAAACAAAAAGCGGAATAAACAAAACTATACCTACTTCTGCTTAATACTGAGAAAAAGACTAATACACTAGCTTTTGCCCGTGATTTCGTCCGTGTGCATTTTCTGGTAGGTCCCTAATTTTATTGATAACTAGCAACCCGACCCGGCTTCGCATGGGCCTATAGCCTTCCTCGATAAATGCACTATCCAACACAAAAATATTTTTTCAAGTCGAACCCGTAGATCCTGAGATTAGCGCGTTCAACCAAACAAACTCTTCAGCTTTATAATATTAGCATAGTTTAATTATAGCCTATCCTAGTAGCCTTCTAGCGAGATTATGAATCGGACCCAATCGGACCAGTAATTCTAGAAAATAGCGCGTTTAAACGAAAACACAAAAAAAAGCAATCAAAAACTCAAAAAAGCTTAACATCATTTATTTCAATTAAACCATTTGAATTCTCTGAGTCAGTCAGTCAGAAAGTTGAAGCTACTTGATCGTTCTAAACAGTACGTTTCTATAGAGTAGAAGGAGCAAGAAACTCCATGAACACTCTTTTAAAATCAATAATATAATGTTAAAAATGTTGGTTACATCATTCTTACTGAATCTAGGTTACAATGTGAGAACAATGTAACAAGTTAGATTTCAATCAGATTTATAATGGTACTAGCTTTTGCCCGCGATTTCGTCCGCGTGGAGGTCGGTTATCGCAGATGCAAGCGAAGTTACGGATTAAAAAGTAGCCTATGTCCTTCCTCGGGGTTCAAGCTATTGTCATACCAAATTTGATCAAATTCGGTTCAGCCGTTTCATCGTGAAAGCGTAACAGACAGAGTTACTTTCGCATTTATAATATTAGTATGGATTATAGATTTTTTAATATCTTCTAATTTATAAAAATCTGGTGTAGTATTTGTTATCGAACTCCAAAACGGCTTGACAGATTTTTTTAAACAATAATTGTACATATATTTTAGTATCGTTTAGTATTTTAGTGTCGTATGAGAATAGGTTAAGGAATAGGTAGTTATTCATAAAATAATCCATACATCCATAATTTATTATTATTTATTATTAATACTATAAATGCGAACCCTGAATATTAATAGTGATATTTTAAACCCTGGGCAAGGACATAGGCAACTTTTTAATCCCCGACTTCGTATGCATCCGCCACCACCAACAAAAGCTTGTATTGTGTAACAAAAATCTTTCTTTTGTAATTCAACGTTTATCATACATAGTACAAATAATTAATACACCATTTGTGGTAACAAAGAAACAATAATTTTAAATACTGATACTTTAGTACCGGTGAGCTCGATAGATGGTGTTGGCGTCGAATTAGATCACAATATGGGTTCATTACCGGCAAATGTTTACCGGTAATTGATTTGAAATTAATAAAGGCTATCCCTGACCCTTGCTTGTGCCAGCCCCCACCGCTGAGCCTGTAGCTTTAAATTCGTCCCTAAATAATAGAAATCCGATCCAGTCTGTCCCTTTGCTGCCCTCCTCTAGCGACGCCATTAGTATGTAGTCGCTAAGTATTTAATCTTTGCCCTGGCTGGAGGCTCACTTTTAAAGTACACAGGAAAATCTGGTTAAGCAACCGACAACCTCCTAGGTAAAACTGAGAAATTACGTTCTGAAAGAAAAACTAATGAAAAACCGTCTCAGATCAGAACACAAATGGTTACACTCCATTATAGTGTTCACATTAATTCAACTAGTTCAACATTACTAGCTCGGTCATATACAATTTGCATAGTTCAAATTGTTTGTCACAAAAAACAGTTGAATCTTTATAAGTAGTTGGAATATTTCCCTAACGAATGTCAAAGTCTTTGAGTAATACTGCTGCAAGAGAAGCTCTTTGGCTCTGACAAACTTTGAGTAACACTTGCAATGAAAATTTCCTTTTACATTTTCAATGAAGGCTTGGATAAAACTTGCCAAGAGTTTGTAACTGTGATCCCAACACTTGTTTTAATTTATCAAAATAAATGTTTTAAACGATGAGAGATATTTTTGGTCGGGATCGTCAGATGTTTTAACCGCGGCATCGTACAGTTAATTGTTGGAATCCAGTGATGAATGTCCGTTTTTAAACTGAAAATATTAATCTGGAAACTGATGTTGCTTTTACCGGATGAGTGCAGTTTTAAATGTCAATTTGAATGACAGTTTAATATTTGAGATAAGTGCATTGGCAAAATACTGTTTCGTAGTTTTATTTTTACTGTTAATAAATGTTCTATTATTTAATATGATTATATTCTATGAGCAATTTATTTATCTGAAATAATTGTTGAATGAACTGCCGATATTATAGTAATATTAATTTTAAATAGACCATTAAAAGGCCCCTTTGAACTTCATTTAAAAGAAAACAGAATTGAATCTAGCTGTCTGTTTGTAATGTTAAAATATCTCCGATTTTGCAGATAGCTGATGTTATCAGGTGTATGTAGCATAGGCTGATTTATTTTAGAAAAAAAAATTGTTCTGCACTAAAAAGCTAAAAAGTATATAACCGATATTCACGCGAACAAAGTCGCGGGCATCAGCTAGTTGTATGTAACGTTTGAAATAATAACAAAAGTTCTAAAGATCTTAAGATCTAATTTCATCTAACATACTTTTTTTAACACAACGATGAAATGATATAATTAATAATTGGTATAATTTCATTTTACCTAATTTTATATGGTATAATGAACATTTTTTATAATGCACATTTGAACTAATATTCAGTTACTATAATATTCGAAATCTATAAGTAACGTTTAGCATAATTTAGTTATTGAATAATTTGGGTTAGGTTAGGTTAGAACAGTGACCATTAACGGATCCCCTCTATTGTTGGTGAATCGTATGGGTTAGATGAGGTTATAACAGTATGTTTCCTGATATTTACTTATTAATTACAGAATTTTGGCTGATAATTAGTTAGTATAAAAATTAGGTCAAAGGAAAATTAGGTCAACTGAACGTTATATGTATAAAAAGAACATTATACAAATTGAAAATTGTATGAAATGAACGTTATACTAAATGTTATTATAGCAAAAGAAGGTTATAATTATGAAATATAAGATTAGATCACATGTTTTTTTTTTTATAGCATCTGATAATTATATCACGTGAACGTTCCTTCAAGTGATATTATACTATCTGTTATTTTACTATACTCGTATATTACACACCCCAGCTAGCGATAACTTTAACTGCATACAAATAAGTCCTGTCACTGCTCATGCTAGAAATCGCCTCATCTCAAGGTCACCTCATTCACCATAATTCACCGAGAGTGGTTTTTATTGAAAAGCACAGCAGATTCTTATATTTTTTGTCTTCCACTCTTATTTTATAAATGCGTTAAGTACTTAAAACGAACCGGAAAATAAACCACGAAGTACGCGTTTTATTTTTTAAACCATAATTCTTTTAAGAGATTAAAATGTCAGATTCGTAAACGTGACGAGTTCTTCTAATTGCTGTGTTTCAAAATGTCTTCATTTTATGTTAGCATAGTTAACATTTTCTGCTTTTTGTTGGTAATTGTGATATTCAGGGAATCCTACATTAAAACGCAAATAGGCTACGATTACGCTTTGAGGTACCGAAATTAAAAGTGCTCGCGTTTGTTAGTGGGTAATTTTTTACTGTAGCAGCTTTTACAGGTTAATTAAATTGTAGCTTGTAACGACAGGCTTTATGTTAAGGAATTTAGCATATTTCGTAACTAGCTATTTATTTTCCTTGCAAAGGTTAACATGATATTCTTTTTTTTTGCTACCAAAACTACCCACTCAACAAGCGTATAACTTGCGAATAGGCAGTATATTATGTCCCGAATTGATTTATAACTAAATCTAATAATAATAGACAGTAAGATTTTAACACATAAAGAATGCTATTCGTTTCTGATTTACTTCTTTGATATAGAGAGAAGATTTATTACTCTATTAGGGCGCTAACAAGCGATTTTTGCAGATTTTAAACTGACAATCACGTCAAAATGTGTAGTGTAAATGATTTGAAAAAAATATATGTTAAACTAGAACATTCTCTTAATCATTTAGTATGTGAATATTTTTGATTAAATTCATATTAAATAGTTTAATTGAATCGTGAAGTTGTGTCTGTTGCGGAAAAAACATTGATAATCACACAAAATCTACCAGGAATATTTAAACGAAACTTTAACTAGCTTACAGACAATTTTATTATCTATCTTTTAGTATACCTACGCCTTTTTATTTAAGTTAAAAAACACTATCTTTTATTTATTTTTTTCGACTAAATTTTGAGAGTTTTGGACGCAGCGCATACGAATTTCTGGTCTTTCAAGGTCGCCGGCGTATATCGTCGCCTTAAATGACGTTCAAAAGTGCGTTTATCCTTCTGGCCACACAGTCATGTATAGATGACAAACCAAAATGAGCCCTGCACGCCACGGTCACGACAATATGACAGAAACTTTAAATTACCATTGGGCCTTAAAAAACGTTAATTAATAAAAAAAATTAGAAAAAAAGACGCAAAAGTTCTCCTCCTCCATCCCTTGGCTTTTTTTTTACTGACTGCGAAGAAAAAATTTTTTGACGTTACTGTAAGCTTGATTTAACGGTTTTACCCACTGATAGGCGCGTTAATGAATACAGAATCATCAAGTATAAGCTTTAAGAAGCTCTCTTAAAATACCATGGTTAAAAAACCCTGCAAAGATGACGTATCATACTGGAAGGTAAAAAGGAAAGAAAAGGACAAAAAAGGGACAAATGTCCCTTTGTGCAATCATTGACATGGCGGCAAGAAGGTTAATGATCTAATTGAAATAAATGATTTAGGATTTGACGTTTTGCAGATAATATACATATATGTATAATCGTTTAATTTTGGAGTCTAAAAAAACTTCACACCCTCTATACAAAAAGTTAGACCAAAAATCAAGCAGAGATAAGTCTTTGTTGGAATCCAAAATCTTCAACAATAACCACACTAGACTTTGGATTAGCATAAAACCGTTTTTAATTAAAATTCTTCATGCGACATATAGCCAAAATCTTCCACCATTTCGACAGTACACTTTTCAGAATTAATTTCTGTTTGTATCTCATTGTTCCATTGGCTCTTGCATAGTATTACCATCTTCATGTATATTTATATGACCAGATGTAATATTGTTGGCAACTTGTTCTAACCTGTCGGAATATTCAGTTTATTGTCAGAGTTCAAATTTGCATTTGTAAGAGTACAATACTTGTGTTTTCGACTTAAGTTTGAATCAAGATACTATTGAACAAAAATCACAGCAAAATTAAAAACAGGCCTACTGCGTACCGGACGTAGTGTTTCATATCACCGTGCAATACACTACTTAAAAAAAATTAAATTAAAAATTTAAAAAACCCCCAACGCAATACATAAAATCGGGTGTATTTATTTAAAAAGTAAAAAATAATATCTTTTGTTGAGCCATCAAATGGTTGTTCGTTGAAATGGCGCTATAATGTCGCGGCGGGGTACCGCGTAAGTCAAATCTCATTGCAAATCCATGAGTTCGCTATTTTACCTATTTAGCTATTGCTGACTTAGCGGTACCCCGCCGCGACATTATAGCGCCATTTCAACGAAAAAACATTTGATGGCTCAACAAAAGATATTATTTTTTACTTTTTAAATAATTGCTTTTATGTTTTGCGTTGGGGGTTTTTTAAATTTATAATTTAATTTTAATTTGAAAGTTTTTAAATGTAATTTAGTCTGGTTTTGAGAAGTTGTAGATACGTCTAAAGTTGTATTTCGTCACATGGATCTTTTTGATATTAAAGATATCACCCTGAGAATGCGTTTGGTATATATAATTCGCCATTTTGTGGTGCCGGTCATCTTGGCCTTGAAATTTATCATAGTGTAAAGTATTCTACTAGTGAAGCCCTTTCATTTGATACCCATATTGATGGAGTTGTGAAAAAATATGTGATTAGCTATTTTGTAGCGGCGGCCATCTTAGACCGATTTTCATCAAACATAGCTAAGAACACTCCCGACTAATTCACCTTTCAAATAAAAAAAAACAAAAACAAAATCGGTTCATCCGTTCGGGAGCTACGATGCCACAGACAGACACACACACACACACACACACACACACACACACACACACACACACACACACACAGACACGTCAAACTTATAATACCCCGTCGTTTTTACGTCGGGGGTTAAAAAACATGTTTTATTACGGGGAACCATTGACATATATATTACTGCGTAAGGACCTGGCCAACCGCACGACCATATGGCACCAGCGCGTTGGCCTTAAAAATGACAGTTTAGGCAAAGGAACTATTAGTTAATCTGTGGTTTAGGGCCAACGCGACTCAGTTGACAAAGATTCGCGCGCCGCGCGCGGGAGAAAAAGAGTATTTTTAACATGTCGCTAGTTTTGCTTGTTCCATGAACGTTTGTTTAAAATGTTCTAATGGGCGTATCCTTCCTTTTGAAATCATTGCGGAGAACCCTTTGAATTTTTAATAAAGAAACGCTTTAATAAGTAAATCAATTTTATTTTTCCAGAAGATGGATGAAAATAGATTGCATGTAGCGGAGATGGGAATGTGTTAAGCATGTGTGGATTCACCAGAATTGATAAGATAAGAAGTGAATATATAAGAGAAAGTTTGAAAGTGGCGTCAGTGATAGAAAAGTTGAAAGGGAATCGTTTGTCTTGGTATGGGCATGTGAAGAGTAGGGATGAAACGAATGTGACCAAAAGAGTTATGAATATTAATGCAGATAGATCAGATGCTTGAGGTTAAGGGTATCTAACTCGCTGCCTCAAGCATAATAAGCGTCTTAACTATTGGTTCATCACAACATTAGGAGAATTTTAAGGTATTTTTGATATAAGTACCTACCGAAAAGATACACCAAATTCACAAAGAGCCAAAAACAACCCATTTGAAATAGTAATAAGCTTCATATTTTTACGCTCGAGAAAATTCATAACTACATATTTATGAATCTGCAGCAAAATTAAAATGTCTGACCAAATTTATTTTCTGCAAATTAGCCTTGGAACACTAAACAAGTGTTCTTTCGGCTTCCGTTATACGTTGCAGTGTAATTAATTTTATTGTTGAAAGAGTATAACGGGTTTGTGTCCGCAACTCCACGTCTCAGCGTATATTTTGCATACAGATGTGTTCCTAGATTTTTAAGTATATTAAATCCAAGTATTTTTAAGTTACCTTGCACCTACCACATAAGAAAATTATGTTCCCAATGTTACAAAGAGGAGGCTTCCGGCGACTGGGACTGCAATTAACTGGGACTACAGTCCCAGTGGCCGGATCCATTTAATTTTAATATTTTTCTTCCGGCGACTGGGGCTACGCATAAATGAATAACATAAAACTATTGTTCAAGTCAAAAACAGTACATTCAAACGAAAACTATATTTAAAATGATAATTAAAGATACAAAAGTAATCAAAGGGTGTTTTTTAAATTTTGTTTTTTATTTTAAATATTTTTTCGTTTGACGGTACGGTTTTTGGCTTGAACAAGAGTTTTTTGTTATTGTCTCAGTCGCCGAAAAACAAATTAAAATTAAATGGATCCGGCCACTGGGACCGTAGTTCCAGTCGCTGGAAGCCTCCTGGCCCGCACTCTACGAACCCAGGACGCGTATCGCGTTCGCACGACCGCGACCGCGTAAAAGCAGTCCACGTAAGCTTCTGCAAACATCTCCGATGGATGTGGAGGGCGCCGTTGGGTTTTTGGGTGGTATATCTTTCATATACCACCCGAAAACTACACTGAGAGAAAGAGAAAGGGTATGGATATAACGCAAAAATCTTACTTGAGGTTACATTTTCTGCCAAATCATACCTACAGCAAGTCGCATTAAAGCACCCCGTTCTGAAATTACCTACGAACCAACAACACAAAATCATCAAAAAGATCCATTTAAAAAAACGTCTAATACCTAGAATGTGCGAATCAAACCAATTTGTCAGGCTTAAAATATCAAAAGGTAAATAGGGGTCTACCGATCAATGGAACAAAAAGGTTTAAAAGATTTGCGCCTTCTACGGACCTTATTATGCGGCATTTGTACGGGACTCGGTGAAAGCACTTGACGTTTATTCGTCTGACGTTTGTAAGACCAGAACATTGACAAACTTGAGTGAAATAAATTGAAGGAGACCTTTTGGATTACTGAGAAAAAACGACTACTGTTACTGAGCCAAGTTTGACAATGAACAAAATGGTTATGACAACTTTATTTCTCATAAAGAATTACACAATTCACTTACTGAGAAACACTAAAACTAAGATTAATAAATAGAACGCACAGAGGTACGTAGGTATATAAAATTACAAACCAAAGTAGTAAAGAGAAAAAATGTGAGTAAAAAGATAAGTTTTAACCAAGCACTACATGGATGTATAAATTTGATTTTTACTAGATGTGGCATTGGTGGCATAGTCTGTTTTTAGTTATTTCTATTTATACAATATCCAACGTTGGTGATGAAATGGCTAAAACTTATCAGACCAAAACCCACTATTCATTCTGAGCACGGTTTAAAAAATATACTTCACACAGCCGTTACTGCCCATCAAACAAAGAAACATTGAGCAGAAATAATAGCTGCGAAATGACTTTCATTTTTGGTGTGAAATATCACTGCTTATGGTATTACGTAAAACTTTATACAAGTACATACGGCTGCATCCAATAGAACAAGGATTGTTCCAAGTTTCATATTAGCCTATTGCTGTTCACTGCTAAATGGAGGCTTGCCCCAAAAATCGCCAACCATCTGGTATTTTACAGTCCGCATCTATCCGTTGCCAGCCATCTTCTGCAATTCGTCGGGTCATTGTGCAACAGGACGTCCCACACGGTGCTTGCCCAAACGAGATCTCCATTCGTTTAGTTTTAACAACCCTTACAGTTTAGTTTTAACATTAAAAACTTGTTTTCGTAAAAATGTTGGAACTTTGGCTTTAAAAATCTCCGTAATTAGATGGTTCCCAGGTATGGTTCGAAACAAAGATATAATAATTAAAGGAAGCATGAAGAACCTCCTCATCGTCTGCCTGGCCTTTTCCCACCTATGTCGCAGGATGCAGCTGAATACCAGTATTTAATGTAGAGCAACTGCTTACCCCCACAAATGAGGACTTCGTGGCTAAGTTAAAGCCGTACAGATCGATCGGTCAAAGGTTAAGCTAAGCTAGCCGCGGTCGGTCTGTGGATGGGTGACCATACCTTTCATACCGAGTTCCCTCCGTGCCTCGGAAAGCACGTAAAGCCGTTGGTCCCGGCTGTCATTTGTAGATCTTTGGCAGTCGTTATGGGTAGTCAGAAGCCAGAAAATCTGACAACCAGTCTTACCAAGGGATATCGTGTTACCCAGTAACTGGGTTGTGGAGGTCTGATAGGCAGTCGCTCCATGTAAAACGCTGGTATTCAGCTGCATCCGGTTAGACTGGAAGCCGACCCCAATATAGTTGGGAAAAGGCTGGGCAGATGATGTACTGCCTATCCCCACAACCCAGTGAATCCCTTGGCAAGACTTCTGACTACCTATAACGATTTTTTTTTTATGGGACAAGCCCGCCACACTATTCCTTAACCACTGTAACTCCTGTAAGCCAGAATCAACAGTGGCGACCACCAGAAAAGCGCCAGAGCAATGAAGCTCGACGAGTCCCAGAGAAACGATTCAACTGTCTTGGATCCCGCAACGAAATTAATCAGAAAAGAACAGCGGAGGAGTAAGAAAAACATATTTTTCACTTCCCTCCAAATCAAGCAGGAGATAGAACAGAACTAGGCCAATAGGCACAAAGGGACGTTTACAACTGGGAGAAACCCAGTTGCTAAGCACCACGGATTATAATTGACATAATTAATGGGTATACGGTATTATGGCAATACCTATAACGATTGTCAAAGATCTACGAATGACAGTCGGGACCAACCTTTAAGTGCTTTCTGAGGCACGGTATGAAATGGATGGTCACCCATCCACGGCCCATCCACGGCAAGCGTAGTTTAACCATGACAGCTGGTCAATCCGTACAGATTATATTAAAAAAAAATAAAAGACGACAAGAAGGACGGAGTAGGTACAATTAACTGTTTTTTTGTTTAATAAACGGCTAAAAATTTACCTGGGTGGTGTAGAAATATGTAATAAAAAAAGTTGTTGTTTTTGAAAAATTGTTTTAATTGTTTTTTTTTTTTTGCTTTTGTTTTTTTTTAATAACGTTGCCCCATACTATGAATTGGTCCTGTGTCGTGGGTGCGTTTACAAACATATAAACTCACTTACACAAACAGCTAACCCCGGAACAACTATCTGTAGGCCATACAAATATTTGTTCCGTCCGGGAATCGAACCCGCGACACGCAACGCAGCAGTGAATTGCTCAACCACTGCTCCAACCGTGTCTAAAATGGAAAAAAAAATAATTTTGTCTAAAATCTATATTTTTGTTTCAGATTCCTAGCAAATCGCAAAAAAGGAAGATCGCTCTCAGCGAACGCCGTGGCCAACGAGCAGAAAGCGACTAAGGTTCTTGGCCTTGTCTTCTTTACTTTCGTGCTCTGCTGGGCACCATTCTTCTTACTCAACATACTTTTCGCCGCGTGTCCAGCCTGTATAGTCCCAGGTAAGTTACTGTTGCTCTACATATAAGCGGGTGATGAAATAATGAACAACGAATCAGTATGTGAGCCTGAGCAGTGTATAAGTACAAAAAAGAGTCAAATATATATACATATTTATACTAAGTATGAAATTAGGTAGTTTAAATTAGCAATCGGTTCGATTTTGTCTAGACTGTCGATTGTCATAAGGAGCTAGACCAGCATGTTTCCAAGCATTCTTAGCTTGAATAAACTCCTCTAAATTATAATAAGCTTAGCAGAAAGTACCTATTTTATTTAACTTATAGATTGACTATATCAAAACGTGCCCATGTCCATGCTACCATAGACATGATAGAGTAGAGAATAATTAAGACAGACAATTTGTGATATACTTAAAAAAAAACGTTTATTGCAAAACCTTTTATAAAGTACAGAAGGGTCTTAGAGATAAGTATGTTGATCTCTTAAATCTGCCATTCATTTTAGTGTGCAAATTTTACATAATTATTTATTATCTAAGGAAAAGTTGATTAGTTTGTGCATGCATTAAATAAATTAAAGTAGGTAAGTAAATTGTATTAAATTCGTTCTAATTTGGATTTCCGCCCTTCAAATCCGTCAGAATTTCCACCACAAACGCTTCTACGTGATTATAACATAGATATTACAACTAAGTGAAACACAATTTAAATCATATATTAAAAGTACACTCTGCAAAAAAGCTTATTATAATCTAGAGGACTATATTCAAGATAAGAATGCTTGGAAACATGCTGCTCTAGCTCCATAGGACGATCGACAGTCTAGACAAAATCGAACCGATTGCTAATTTAAAATACCTAATTTCATACTTAGTATAAATATGTACATATATATATTTGACTCTTTTTTTATACACTGCTCAGGCTCACATACTGATTCATTGTTTGTTAAAATATAAGGAGTGGTCGTCTACTGTTTCAACATTAATTGTAATAATATGTGAACACTGTGTATCTATGTACATATAACTTAGTCTGTCATTCCTTAATCTGTGATACTTTGTACACACTTTCAAATACCTAGTGTTTTTATGCAAGGTACATCGTATTCACGTATAATTATATAATTCCTGTAAATGCAAATATTGTTAACATCGTTTTTAAAAGAGTAAGTATGGAGTTTCTTGCCCATTCTTCTCCATACAAAACTACCTTTTGGAATGGGCACCTAGAATCAATTTTTTTTCTCATTTGACGTTCAAAAGTGCCTTATAATGGTCTAATTGAAATAAATGATTTGACTTTGACTTTGACTTTAACAAATATTTCGAATAGGTACACATA
The DNA here is from genome assembly GCA_947361185.1 of Charanyca ferruginea. Classification (NCBI taxonomy): domain Eukaryota; kingdom Metazoa; phylum Arthropoda; class Insecta; order Lepidoptera; family Noctuidae; genus Charanyca; species Charanyca ferruginea. The sequence goes on along the minus strand of OX376059.1, from coordinate 22,106,946 downwards.
TTTTTGTATAGCGACCCTTGTTTATAGCTGCGGTTACATTTGATTTATAGCTGACATTTAACCGTGTCCGAACGTGAGTAGTGAGAGAAATCAAAGCTAGTTTACATTGACTTTTGAATGCTAATTATGCTGTTTGAATTGTTGCTATGAAAACAGGAGGCTTACCCTTCAAATTAATTTTAAATTCAATGTAATGACAATATGATTCCAATGTCAACTATGCAGTCACGTGATTCGGTACTCTTGAAACAACATTGGATTGAATTTGGGATTGCCCCCACGATTATTTGATTACACGTGAAGTTAGCTACGTTACGGGCCGCAATTTTATGATTTCACAATTTTACCTTTACAATTTTCCTTATAACTTTCGAACGGATTGTCCTATCGACTTCAAACCTTCTATACTGACGTTTTTATACGGGTACACTACATAAATACGAAAAACTTTATTCCGAAAGTCAGAAATACGAATTTCAAAATACCGATTTTCATAATTCCGAATAGTTCAAAATTCCTAATATGGCAACTCCGATTTATCATTCATCCTATTTTTATAATACTAAAATTTCAAAATTACGAACGTTTATAATTACTATTCTCAAAATACCGAGTTTCAAAAGATCGAACAACAAAAAGTCCGACATAATGAAAATTCCGAACATCAAAAATACGAACTTCGATTATTAAAATTCCGATTATTAAAATTCCGATTATCTTTATCGTTATCGTGCAATCGTTTATCGTGCAAGCAAGCATGCAGCATGCAAGCAAGCATGCATCATGCAAGCGAACATGCAACATGCGGCAGGCATGGTTTCTGTCACGGCTACGGCGTTGCGGGGCTCCGGCGGTACCACGCGAGCTTATCGTCGCAGATGGTATTCACGCTCACCACCGCAGCTTCGGCTTACTGGCCGGCTTAGCCGGCCAGCCTCAGCCGCGGCGGCGGGCGTTAAAACCACCTGCTCCTCAGCTCGCTGGCCGCCTCGCCCCTCCGCGCCTACGCGAATTTAAATTACACTCTAGGGGTAGGGCAGGCAAGACTACGTGGAGTCGGTTTCACAGCAATTCGTTTCTGTCATTAACTTTTGTAGCACAACATATTGACTTTTTAAGATTATTTTTGTTATTGTCTTTCTTTTTATACCTATATATTTTTGTTGAAATAAATTCCATAGAAAAATACACCGAATAAACAATATTTGTTAAAAAGTAATTCTACTGTTTGATGAGTTTGTTAAACAAAAAAAATTGATTAAAAATTCTTTGAATTGTGTTTCTGTGAAATATGTTTCATTCAAGTAAATAGTCTTTGAAACAATAATAGTCGAAATAAAAATACAAGAACCAAATATTATATGAAACATTTTCTGGGAAACGAAATTCTATGAAATTTCTGTCTGCGAAACAAGGGGACACCATTTTGAATATATATGCGTAGCTGAATTGAATCAGAATCCTAATTTTAACAGTTTATTCGGAATATTGAAATTCGGAATTTCGTTTTTCGGACCGAGAACTCATCGAGCATTTGATTCTTCGAACATATGAAAATCGGAAAACAAACAAATCGGATTTACGACATTCGGTAAAATAACTTTCGTGATTTTAAATAATAGAGATTATAATTTTTAGGTATTATGAAATTCGGACTTTTGAAAATCGGAATATCGAAATTCGGAATAAAATATTTCGGAATATTTGGGTGTTCCCTTTTTATACATAATCCTACCCTATATAACCAAAATTACCTTAATATTTACACACACAAAAAATCACATTTTCAAGTTACGTAATTATAACGATACAAACATTTGGGACAAAAATTTGCTTTTCTCTTATTGCACTTCAGTTTTATTATAAAATATGAATAAAATAACAAGTGAAACATATTCTTAAAAACTGATTAGACACTAATAATTAGGTATAAAATGTCTTAATTCTGTCAAGATAGCTTAAACTCCAAGAAAGGACATATGCTACTTTTTAATCCGCGACTTCGTCTGCACCCGCGATAACCGACATTCACGCGGACGAAGTAGCGGGCAAAACATTGTATTAGGTTGTACATATTTTCTCAAACGAATCCATGCTTTGCTTTAAATTCGCCTTTATTCAAAGAAACCGCTTTGCGTATTCTATGAATGAATGAAGACCGTATGACACATCCTCCGAAGCTCATATCGTCTTTATGTCAAATGTTTTTTCATGGGAATTATGTAAAATACTATATTACTGCTAATCGTACCATATTTTACTCTTATTACTTACTGAAAACCGCCTAAAACGCAAAACAATTTCTAAAAAGTTGCACTTTTGTCATTGGAAAATTACAACCACAACGCAACATTGGCGCAATACACAGCTGTCAAAATAAACTCAAGAGTAGCGTTTAAACCCGATCCTGATTCCAATTAGTTCCCCAAAATGGATACGTAATTTAATAATAATTTGGCGCTAGCGGCGACCTCGAGAGTACGAAACACGTCAAAACGTCAAAATTCCAATGTCAATCGGTCGGTATTAAAATGAAGAGTAAGCGCGCAGGTCTGTGGAAGAAATTTCATAAATCTTTGGTTTTACTTAGGTACCTACGTTTTCAAATTATAACATCAATAGGAGATTTTATGGATAAGAATAGTCTAGTGATAGTTTAGTAATTTTTCAATATTATATTGATTTTTAAATCTCGTACGGAATGTTGAATTAATTATCATTTTGAAATTAGGAAACGGAATAAGCCTATATTTTAGTGTCCATCCTTTCTACAAAATTTCATCGAGCTTAAGTGCTTTCTAAAACATGACTGAAATATGACTAGAATTCTCCTTTATGGAATGCGCTGTCGGAAAAGTTCCATTAATACTTTGTAGGAGTGCCAAGGTAGTCCAAGTTCAAGATTAAATGTGTTTGGAACTAACAAGTGACGTAATTCGAAAATATAGATCTGCAAAATATTTCATTCTACAAATGCATAGAAAACTTGTGTAGGTATGCGGACAGAGTTAAGTCCCGTGCCAAAAGATATGGCAACATTGAAGGTTTATGTTTCATAATGCTTCCGTGTGCCATACATGACATTGCAGATCTGTACCTAATGTCACATCATTTGACACTAATCGCGATATTCACAAAACTTTTAAACGTAGTAGGTAGGAAATACAAAATATTGAAACATCTAAAGTAAGTTTGAACTTTCTTGCCTATTCTTCTCCATACGCAACTTCCCATATTGGTAGAGGCAGCTTGATTAATTTTTGTGTGGATGACGTTTAAAAGTGCTTTTTTATTGTCTAATTGAAATACATATATACAAAATGAAGATTTTCCATAAAAAACTATTGGACGTTATTGTATTCCATGGATAAAAATCTATACTAGATAGATTTTTTTTAATTCGCGCATAAACTACTTACTAAAATTCGGTAAAAATAGCCTGGATTCTATTTTCCAAACATACATCGATCAGTTCATTAATAACGATTGCGCGGCACGGTTCGGGTTTATCTTGTAAAGAAATAAATCGATTTTAAGTCATTTTGATACGCAGACGAAAGATACATGCCCAACCATAACTACCTACGCAAAAAACTTGATGCACAATCAGAAGGCTAATTCACGTAATTTTATGACGCGCCGATGAAGTTGTAGTGCAGTTGCAGTTAAGTTCAAGTTTGAGTGATAAACGGTATTCTTGTAATTTTTGATCTGCGCGTAAGCTGCGCGTGAACTGCACGTCAACTGTACGACAAGCAAACTCTACTAAACTTGCTAATACTACTTAAACGAATAGAATCGATTACATTTCAATGATTATGACATTATTATAATATAAAAATAATAGCCCAGTACAGATTTTAGTGCTATTTAACAGACATTTTGAGACGTCAAACGAATTGTAGAATACCGATTATGTTGCGTTCCGAAGCACGCACCAAAGACGCGCAACAGTAGAATGCCGATATCGCGTTATTGCGCTGGTGTGACGCGAACTTGACGTGAGCGTGTCTGACAGCGGTAGATAATACGAAAAGCGTTGTTTTGATCGAAACTTAACTGCAACTGCATTGCAACATCACTTCTATTGTTACGTGAATTAACCCACAGAACTCGCTGATGATGTTATTAATAGGTACTTTCACTTCTTTAATATTTAAGATAGACAGACGAGCCCAGAACCTAGACCACGTAAATAGCGCCTTACTGCAAGTCCAAAATTGGTTCACGGCGAATAATTTAGTATTGAATGAAAAAAAAACTAAGTGCATCAGATTTACTTTACCAAATGTCAAAAGTAATGACTGTGACATAGTATTGAATAATAAGAAGCTGGAATTCGTTGATAAAACTTTTTTCCTGGGGATCACGCTCGACTCAAGGCTAGAATGGGGTCCTCATTTAACATCTCTCGCTGGACGGCTAAGCTCGGCAGCATATGCTGTCAGAAAAATCCGGCAATTTACTGATGTGGATACCGCGAGACTGGTCTACTTTAGTTATTTTCATAGTATAATGTCTTACGGTATTTTACTGTGGGGACGAGCTGCAGACATCGAGTCTATTTTAATTCTGCAGAAAAGAGCCATCAGAGCCATTTACAATCTACGTATGCGCGATTCTCTAAGGGAACTGTTTAAGGAAATTAACATAATGACGGTACCTTGTCAATACATCTATGAAAACATAATGTACGCTAGAAAAAATCTGCATCTTTTTAGTAAAAGGGGTGAAAGACATAATTATAACACTAGAAATAGGGACCAACTAGTTCAACCAAGTTTCAGACTGGCTAAAGTAGATACTTCTTTCATGGGGTACTGTTTAAAATGTTACAATAAAATACCTCCCCACATTGTTCAACTAAATGAGACCAAATTTAAGTCTTATATAAAACGCACACTATGCAGTCGAGCATATTATTCATTGGGTGAGTACATCACTGATAAAAATGCTTGGCTGGATGCTGGTCAAGCTCCACAGCCATAAGGGTTCATAGATTAATTGATTAGCATTTTTAATTATTTTTGGAGCTGCTGAAGATATAGATCTACATTATCTTTGCATTGTATAAACTCAATGTGTTAGTATTATATAATTTTTCAAAGCACATACATGTGAGCACTATGTTATTTAAAGCTACCATTTACGAGGTATGTCTTTTATTGACTTGAATGTGCCCTGGCTGTTGGGAGCATGTCATGCTTACTGGAATGTCTCGCTGACGGTGGCGCGCGTGTTGGATCATTCGGTTCCCTTCAAAATGGTTGAGTCAAATGATGCCGATCCGTGCGCCATGTTCGTGAACGGGCGCCTTTAGTTGGGACTGGTCATCTCTTAGCTGCCTCGGTTATTCTAATTTTATTTTGAATTGTTTATTATGATTATATTTTTATCTAAACCTCTTTTAACGTACACGACTTGTTACATTGTTCTCACATTGTACCCTAGATTCAATATGAATTATGTAACCGAAATTTGTAACATATTATTGATTTTAAAAGAGTGTTGTTCATGAACTCCATGGAGTTTCTTGCTCGTTCTTCTCCATAGAAACCTACTGTTTGGAACGAACAACTAGCTTCAACTTTCTGACTGACTGACTCTGACAATTCAAAAGTACCTGTAAATGGTTTAATTGAAATAAATGATTTTGAGTTTGAGTTTGAGTTTGTACCTAATCGAGGAAATGAAAAGATGGCGATCTTCTCTGAGCCAAAAAAAAACATATTAGCCACCAGATGAGCAATAATGATGGTTTATTAAATTACTTTTACTCACCTCTATCAGTTGAGCTACAAAACCGATGTGTATTGGGTTTTTTTATGGGATTGGGATCGTCTCCTTTATGACTTAATTGAAATAAATGCTTTGACTTCGCCTTTGGTATTAAAACAAGATCTTCTTTACAGAACACGTGGTGGACATCTGTTTATGGCTGGGCTACGTGTCTTCCACCATCAACCCTATCATCTACACCGTGTTTAACAGGACATTTAGGGCCGCCTTCCTCAGGCTGCTGAGGTGCCATTGTACCAGGTAATAACACCGATTATTCAACGTACAATAAATTGTTTTTAATGAGAGTGACTATATTTGGTTTTAGAATTTAGGATGAATTATTCCCATGAAGGCAAAATTAAATTAAGTTAATCATTATTGTTTTAACATGAAATCAATTTAAATAATTAAAATACTGATAACATACAATATCATTTAACTAAATAAAAAAAAAACAGATTGTTCTACATTTTTAGTCGAAAACCTTGAAATATTCTTAGAAACATTATGTTAGCGCTAATAGAAACGAAAAATAAAAGTGGTAACAATTACTTACAGAAAAATCTTTTTCTGAACACTTAAAATAGGAACAAATTTCCACTACGATCAATTTGTATAAACCAAAGAATGATCTGCTATTAAATCAAAAACGCCTCACAAATTATTTTAACGGCTCAAACCTTTTAGAAATAATCGACAGTAATATTATAAGCACAAGTGGTTTAAGAAAAAAAATTGGGACCATCATCATTATTTAATTTTTATGATTTCTTTGATTTGATGGGTCATAATGGACTATTACTCTAAAAGACTATGTTTATGAGTACATCATTTATGACCGTCTGGAAAAGTGTTAAGGCTTGTATACATGCCAATAACCTTGAGTATTTGGCCTGTACTGAATTTGTGGACTAGTGCGGGGGTGATGTAGATGCAGTCTTTAATCGGACGCATTTTTAATTTATTGTAATAAAAATCCTACTAATATTATAAATGTGAAAGTTTGTGAAGATGTTTGGATGTTTGTTACTCAGTCACGCGTAAACCGTAGAACAGATTTGCATGAAAATTAGCACACAGGTAGACCATTTCCTGGATTAACACATAGGATACTTTTTATCCCGATAATGTGTTCCCTTTGGATAATCGTTCTTTTTTACGCGGGCGAAGCCGCGGGCAGAAGCTAGTAATACATATTTGTAAAAAGTAACAAAACCAAATCATTTCCTGTGTATTGCAAAGCAGTAGATATTTTTTTATATACTCTATTGATAAGAAATTAAGGAGTAAAATGGTCATCTCAATGATTTGGAGGTGATTTGACATGCTGTTTCATGCTGCTTGCATTTTTTTTCTTATTATGTGATACCGATAGAAAAATTGTGGCTAAACCAAATTACGTATGTAGATTACTAACATTTTTTTCAGATGTAATTTCTCTGTAAATGTTGACGAAAAGTTGCTTCATCGGCATGATTCTTTCAAGCTTTTTTCGAGAGAGCAGCCTTTCGAGAGAGTTATTGGTTCTAAGTCTTTAATCCTCCAAATAATAATACCCGACCTGTATAATTATATCCGACCTCAATAATAGTTATAACCGTCTTTTAATAATAACCGACTTCAATAATTTTACTCGATAATTCAAATGTATTCGCTACAAAATCAAATATGACGGCCAAAACGAACACATTTACAAAAACAGTAGGTATCTTTTTGAAAAAATACTGCGAATTCAGATAAAATTTCCAAACCAAGTTTTCAGCATCGATTTTTTAAGTTGTTTTCATTGGCTTGTATCCAAAGCAGTTTGTGATCCGCTGACGTAACAAAGTTGTGCGATTTCCTCAGACTTATATCTGTTGACACTTACAAGTTCAAGTTTGTCGTCGCTTTACCGAACTGGTACAAGACATAGAACGCTGCGTTGATAGTTTATTTAAGGTTGATGCTACACTGGCGTTGCGGCTACGCTATGTCGTCGCAACACCACAGATATAGATAGACCTAGAGTATCACGATCTGTATGAAAACCAAGCGTGCCATTTTTTGAACGTCACAATGTAATACGAATGTTTTGTTTTTAAATTTCCTAAATTTGGTATTCCCAGGTATTACTGAAGGTATTAGATTAAAAATAATTGTTTCTTTTAATTAATTACGCATAATATTAATCACAAAATGACTTACCGATGGAAGGAAACGTTAACTTAATTTTTTTACTTATGATTTTTTATCGTAAGTTAGGCACGAAAATAGGCACGCGAAGTAGTTGCTCTTGCGTTATCTAGGTCTATCTATATCTGTGGTCGCAACGCAATGATTTCAACGCAGTCAATACCACACGAGCGCTGCGTCGGTGCTGCGTCAAAGCTACAAATGTCACATTCAATATGCTATTATTATTTACATAAATATTGCGCTGCCGCTTCGTCGTTTCAACGCAGCTCCCTTCCCCACCTCTACTCTCTCCTATCCATGTGCGTTGCATCGCCGTCCGTCATTTTAACGCATCGTGTGGCATGTCGTTCAAATTAATATATGTAGAATGACGGAGCGTCACCGCTCAGTCGACGCGGCGCCAACGCAACGCACAGACAACACCCGTGTGGCTCCTCTATAAGGGGATGCACCAGGGTGGTCCGCGCAATTTAAATTTTCTTATGTTTCTTTTGCAATTTGCAGCTCAGTATCAGGTTGTAACAAAGTTTAGATCATTATAATAATTATAATTATCAACACAGCTCTCCTAGTTAGCATAATCCGTAAACGTCACTATTTTCATTAAATAGGCATGACATTTACGGAGTATGCTAACTTGGAGGGCTATGTTGATGATTTTAATTATTATAATTGTCATTTAGTTGTTATAATTATTGTAATGTTTTTACAAACTTTTAATACCCTCACGACCCGTGATATTGCTATGTAATGTCTTTTTATAACACATTTGCTCGTAAAGTGTCTCTTATTACACCAATATCAATATCGTAATGTATGTCATTACGTACTTGTGCGTTATTGTAATGTAAAACGCACGAGTTTCGTAAAACGTACAGTTTATCAAGATGCTCCGTCTAAAACGAACGGTACTTTTTTAAAACTTAGCAAAGAGTTTTTATGTCAGAAAAGTAGTCAACATTTTATGAATAAAATTAACTTTGGGAGATAAAATATAAAAGAATAAACATTTAATTCTTTAATTTAATTAATTTTGACAATAAATTACAACCATTTATCTGTAACAAAAAAAATAAAAATAATTTACTTTATTAGTAATACTGGCTGTTTTTGTGCCTTTGCCTTAAAAAAAAAGCGCTGATGCGCGCGCATCGCTAATTTGTGAACAAGTATCAATTATTCCGCGCGCTTTTTCTTTTCGCTGTATTGTTTTTATTTGAATTATTTCCTCGCAAATATGTTATAAAACGTCTGCTTTCTTGTAGCAATATCACCTCGGCTGTAATTTTCAACCTACCGCACTTATATCATAATGTACTATTACACCACATTTATAATAAAATATGTTAATTTGTCTAGGTATAAAATGGCATCGCGTCTCCCTCTGATAATCAGTTGTCTTCGTCCGACGGCGACGGCGACTATACCTTTCGGTGTGTTGCTTATTTACCAACTTTAAAATATAAAAATAATAATTTCGTTAATTTGGTCAAAAGCTATTTTATCATCGAACATCCCAAAAAAAATACAGGAACGAAGAACTAAGCATGCATAAAATATATTCATTAACAAACAATTAAAAACAAAGATAGCAAAAACCTTTCTTTAATCAAATAAACTAAAGAAAATAATTTCAAATACAGCTCACGTTTTGCTACACGAGACAATAATTCCTGCGTGAACCCGCTTGGATTTTAATTAAGAAAACGATAACTTGTCTGTGCATGATTAAAACCACACAGAATTAGAATTCAAATATGCTTTAGGCTTTAATAATATTCATGAGAAAATAACATTATTATAAGAGATCTTTATTTTTTCTCGTTAATTTTCAACAAGCTAGTAACTCGTAAAAAATTAAAATTTGTAATGGTACCTACTGAATGTGATATAGTGTGTAATTACAAAAAAAAAAATATAAGAGGAAGCGAAACTTTCTTAAAAAACAACTAACGTCGAGTCTAACACTAAAAGCAAAAACAGGAAAACAATTAAAAAATGTAGGTATTTGGGTGAGATTCGGTGATAGTATTTTTTTTAAACTGACGCTCCTGGGGATTGAGGCAGAGAAACTTGAAACACCTAATGTCGAGTCTAGTAGTAAAATCAAAAACAGCATGTCATCTAAAGTATTAGAGGTGACATTTAAGGATTTTTTAAATGTATAGTATATGTTGCAAGAAAATGGTACGATTAGATCAAATTCCTAGATATTGTTTCATAAACAACATATACGTGCAACTGAGTTTTGTGTCTGAAGCACAAACTCAGTCGCACGTCGTGTTTTCGCGGGCAGGGGGCGACGCCGCGCTCCTTCATGGCGCACTCTCGCATGGCCCTGCCAGACGGCAGACTTGCGAGTACCGACTTACATAATTATCTTATATGATATTTATTATGATCATTATACCATTACTATAGATTAATCTCTTTTGTCCTTAGACGCGGCCGATGCACCCGCTACCGCTCAACGGGGTCTACCAGAGGAGCTTCCCAGCTCTGCGCAAGATCAGCTTTACCCCTGGCCATATCATTACGACCATCAAACTTAGCAACCTCACCAGCAGCACCAGACACCACCGAAACAGTATTAATAGAACAACCTATAGAAGATTTTAATATTAGGTATTAAGATAGATTTCTGTTTGTGATAGATTTCTTTTTCAATTGAAATCTACAAAGTGGGGAATGTAATTGACGTTAAAGTATTAGATTTAAAGTCTGATGTAATTATGTTTTCTATCTAGGATGTAATTGAAAATCTCATGAATTGTGCCAAAGTAGATATTTCGATATGGATAATGGTTATCGGTTACTTCCACTACGACACGGCAACGACCCTTGAAAAATCAAACTGTAAGTCGCTAGCCAGACAGAAAAGACGTAAGACGAGGGCGCGTCGTGAACTGGGCGCAGACTCGACTTTTTAATCAACTTCAAAAAGAAGGAGGTTATTAATTCGAATGTTTATATTTTTTTTATGTATGTTCGGGCATAACTCTGTCATATATAGACGGATTTGCAAAATTCTTTTTTCGTACGAAAGGGGTTTATTCCGAAATGGTCCCATATAAATTTTATCAAAATTGATACAGCCCTTTTTTAAGAAAATCAACAAATTCCCAAAAAACATACTTAAACGAGTTTCTTCAATCTTTGGAGGACTTACAATTTCTTTTATGTGTGTCCCCGTTTCTTAATGGATTTGGATGTTAAGGCATCACTAAAAAGCTTTTTCAAAAAAAAAGAAAACCGCCTTCAAAACCTAAAAAGTGATAAATAACTTTAGCACAGAACACACATTACTTTACTTTCGGAAGTTGGTGGCGGTGCCCTTGTGTTTGTTGTTTTGTATTGCCATCGACTTCCGAAAGTAAGGTAATGTGTGTTCTGTGCTAAAATTATTTATCACTTTTAAAGTTTTAAAAAACCTTTTTATTAAAACACAGAAAAGACGTGATACGGACGTGACGAATACTCCGGTGTTATAATCAACTGTTGCGTACGAGACCCGGCCCCCCGTGTACCGTCTGCACCCCCGGCCGCGCCTTTGCCTCGTCTTTTCTATAGGTTCTTCAATCAGACGATGACGAGTAAGCAACGTGTTCGCAATCCGTTTTTTCTACATCAAAGCTCAAATTGTTTATTGCAATAATTAATGCACAATTTTAGGTACATACAAGGCGTAATTTAAAAAAATATAATTTGATGTACATATGTTTTGTGTATGAAAAAGTCGCCGCACCTTCGATGCATCTTCGTCTTACGTCTTTTCTGTCTGGCTAGGCCCTTAGCTGCCGCGACCGCGAGCCTTCAACTTTTTTAACTTGTCATTATAAAAAGTATTTAAATGAACCCGATTTAAAACTCTTATTTGAATGGCGAATTATGTGCTGTGTCGGAACCGGGCCTGTAGACAAAATCCCTTTTCTGTTAGCGTTAACGCCAACGGAAAATGAAATTGTATGGAGTTGACGTTTGCTTACGCGATGTCACGTGATGCAAATATGTCAACTGCATACAATTTGATTTATTCGTTGGCGTTAACGCTATCAGAAAAGGGATTTTGTCTACAGACCCCGTACTGTTATATAATGATCCATGATCTAAAATATTGAATCGTATTCTTCCATTCATGTGTACCTGTCCTGTTTTATTTAAAAAAAGAACTTGTGTAGATACTAGTCTATTTCTGTATCATTTGGAAAAAAATAAAACAAATAAAAAAAAAAATTTTTTCGTTTTATTAAATAATTTCTGGTATTTCATTACGCTTCGCTACTCACTGTGGAAATGTCAATTATTGTTGAATGTTAGGTAATACTTTTGATATCCATTTCATTGTTTTTTCATACAATTTTGTTGATAACGAAAAATTCCTTCATTGATAGAGACAGTGAAAAAAGAAACCGGCCAAGTTAGAGTTGGAGTTGAACAAGGGGTTCCGTATTACCGTAAAATTTTTCACACTATATATATTCATTACAACATTATAAATACCCCACAGTTAGGTACCTACGTCGTTTTTTTGTTAAGTAATTTAATTTGTAACTTTTTTATATTTCTTAAATGCTATTACAGCGGCCTTAGTAATAATACATAATCTGTGAAAATTGGATCTACCTATTACGGTTTAAAAATCAGTCCTGTGACAGACGGACGGACAGACAGTCAGTGGAACCTTAGTAATAAGGTTCCGTTTAGCACCCCTTGAATACCGAACCTTCAACTGCTTGATAAGGAAACAATGATACTCTTTAGTATTTAATAATGTTTTGAAAAGCTCAGTTGATAATTTTTATTTGTGAAATCGATGGAAGCTATACACAATGTAATTCTTTAATATGGCTTCGAATTCGGAAAAGACAGTGCTTTCAGAGATAAACAAAGTTTACTAATAAATAACTACTTTTACAAATAACAGTCAGTGCTTACTATTTTTGTTACAATAATATTGTCACAGTTTTGTAGGTAATAGATTTTCAGTACAACATTTTTGAGAATCGTACAAATCTGTGAGAATATGTAGAAACTTGTTAATGACTAAATAACACACAAACTCGGGTCTAATCATTTGTTTTCTCAATATTCCAAATTTAAAATGAAGTATGTGGCCTTTGAAGCCAAACAATAGATATAACAGTTATATTATAGCATTTTTAGAGGCCAGGACCATAGTGCTTGCTGCATAACAATATGACCAAATATACTTAAACCTTGCCAAATGAAATGCCAATATTTGTTTCTACGCCATTTTTGCTTACATGTATGTCATTTGTATAAGGAGCTCGTGGCTAAGTTAAAGCCGTACAGGTCGATCGGTCAAAGGTTAAGCTACGCTAGCGCGGGTCTGTGGATGGGTGACCATCCCTTTCATACCGAGTTCCCTCCGTGCCTCGGAAAGCACGTAAAGCCGTTGGTCCCGGCTCTCATTTGTAGATCTTTGGCATTTCTTTTGTTCATCTTTGGCCGTTATGGATAGTCAGAAGCCAGAAAGTCTGACAACCAGTCTTACCAAGGGGTATCGTCTTACCCAGTAACTGGGTTGTGGAGGTTCGATAGGCAGTCGCTCCATGTAAAACACTGGTATTCAGCTGTATCCGGTTAGACTGGAAGCCGACCCCTATACAGTTGGGAAAAGGCTAGGCAGATGATGATGTATGGTCTTTTGTATAACGATTTGTATCTTTTATGGCACCTGAGAGGCAATTTTTAATTTTAAGAACGTTCACATTGTAATCTCAATCTATTTGTCAAAAATATCTCTAATTTACCGTAATTTCTGACATTGATTGAAGAGATCGGCTTATATTAACACCTAAACTAGAAAAATTGTGCCTATAGTTCTTTTTTTTAACATTTCCCGACCACGCTAGGAATTTTTCCTGTATCGTGGTACATACATAAAAAACATAACTATAAACTCATATAGGTACACAAATAGTCAGACCCGAAACAACTATCTCTGTCATGCAAATTTTAAACTTAAAGAGTAAATTTTTTTTTCAAGCTTGTTGCTTCGCCTTTATGTCAAAGTCAAATCATTTATTTGACTTTGACATAAAAAGGCACGTTTGAATGTCATAATAAAAAAATATAAAGTTGATTCTAGTTGCCCATTCCAAAAGGTAGTTTCGTATGGAGAAGAATGGGCAAGAAACTCCATACTTACTCTTTTAAAAAAAATGTGTACAATATTTTGCATTTACAGTTTACAGTTATATAACTATACGTGAATACGATGGACCTTGCATAAAAACACTATATTGAAGTATGTACAAAGTATTACAAGATAAAGAATGACAGCTAAGTTGTATAAATAGATACATAGTGTTCACATATTATTATTTACAATTATTGTAAAAGTAGACAACCACTCCATACATTTCAACAAACTATGAACCTATGAACCAGTGTGTGATCCAAAGCAAGAATTAAATATAATGTATATACTAAGTATACATTAAGTAGTTTTAATTAGCAATCCGTTTGATTTTGTCTAGACTGTAGATTGTCCTATGGAGCCCGGACCAGCATGTTTCCAAGCATTCTTATCATGGATATAATCCTCTAAACTGTAATATGCTTGTTTACAGAGTGTACTTTTAATATATGTTTTAAATTTTCTTTCATTTAGTTGCAATATATCACTAGGAATTTTGTTATAACACTTAACACAGAACCCCATAAAAGATTTATGAACTTTAGACAATCTAAAATATGGTTGAGCTATTTTGTCTTTGTTTCTAGTATTAATATTATGTCTATCACTAACCTTATTAAATAAATGTAGGTTTTTTCTTACGTACATAATATTTTCATAGATAAATTGGCAAGGCACTGTCATTATATTAATATTTTTAAATAGTTCCCTAAGAGAATCGCGGCGACGTAGATTATAAATGGCTCTAACAGCTCTTTTTTGTAAGATAAAAATGGATTCAATGTCGGCGGCCCGACCCCACAGTAAAATACCATACGACATAATGCTGTGAAAGTAGCTAAAGTAGACCATACGCGCAGTTTCTACATCTGTCAACTGTCTTATCTTTCTAACAGCATAAGCCGCGGAGCTTAGTCGCCCCGCAATAGATGTTATGTGAGGTCCCCATTGTAATTTCTCGTCTAGCGTGATTCCTAGGAAAACCGTTTGACTATTAAATTCCAGTATCTCTCCATTTAGAATGATGTTACAATTGCTATTCCTAACATTTGGTAAAATGAATCGAATACATTTGGTTTTTTTTTCATTAAGTACCAAATTGTTTACCGTAAACCAATTTTGAACCTGAAGAATAGCGTCATTTACGTCGTCAAGATGTTGTGACCGTCTGTCTACTTTAAAAATCAATGAAGTGTCATCGGCAAATAACACCATCTTCGGTTGGTTTTGAAGTAATTGGGGTAAATCATTTATATACACTAAGAATAGAAATTAACCTAATATTGAGCCTTGAGGAACGCCGATAGTCATTTTAGACCCCAATGAGTTCACACCGTTAACCTGAACTTTTGCCTGTCTATCCCTCAGGTATGACCTTAGTAAATCAAGAGATACTCCACTAATCCCGTAGTGCTCCAGTTTCAGCAATAGTGTCTCGTGGTCAACGCAATCGAACGCCTTTGAGAGGTCGCAAAAGATTCCAATGGCATCTTGTGATTCCTCCCAAGCGCTAAAAATGTTCTTCATTAGGGTGACACCGGCGTTAGTTGTACAACGCCCTTTGGTGAAACCGTATTGTTGTTCATGAAAGATGGAATTTTTATTAAAGTGATGTAACATTTGATTGAGCATTAACTTTTCAAACACCTTACTGAGAACTGGTAGAATCGACACAGGCCTATAATTGTTGAGGTCTTTACTATCACCGGATTTGAACAATGGTACTACTTTACTGTGTTTCATCAGATCCGGAAAGACTCCTTGGTTTACACTGGTGTTAAATATAAGAGCTAAATAGGGCGCAATCGTTTCGATAATAGATTTACAGACTTTTTGATGATTTAATTTTAAGATCTTTAAAGGCTTTTATAACAGCCTGGGGGTTTGTATGTTGAAACCTAAACTCCAAAGGGCATTTCTTAACATTTTTCCTAAGTAAGGCAGCAGAGAGAGCGGGAGAGGAATTTAAGGCTTCAGTGGTTCTAATGGGAATGTTGCCAAAAAAGGTTTCAAATTCTTGAGCTACTTCTATATCTGAATTTATGGGACCATGTGCAGTCTCTAAATTAAATTCAGTACTACGCTGCTTTTTCCTACCTGTTTCATTATTTATATATATGCCAAGTAGTTTTTATTATGTCATCAGCTAATTTTATTTTATTTTTAATATAAAGAGATTTGGCTATTTTGCAGACACTTTTAAAAAGTTTCGAATATTTCGCAACATACTGATGAAAGCTTGTATTAATTATATGTTGCTTTAGGCCATAAAGCTCAAATAGTTTTTCCCTGCTTTAACGAATACCTGGAGTCGCCCAGTCGCTAAATAAGAACTTCGTGCAAATACTTTTATTCCTTAGTGGAAAAGCTTCAATAAATTGCATGTTTAATAGTGAAAAAAACTCGGTGTAGAACTCATTTGGATCACCTATATTATCAAAGCACTGAACACTCAATTTACTTTCCAATGAATTATCAAATTTCTCTAAGTTTTTACATGTGATTGGCCTAAACCTTATTTGAATTTTTTGTAAAGGTATGTAGGCGCAAAACGTGTCAATGTTCTACATCTGACTGTGAATACAAACAATCTGCACATCATATCTTACGGGAGTGTATTCTTTGGTAGAAAGAACGCAATATTATGTTGGATAGTGTACATAACAGGCTACATCCGGAGCAGTTTATTATGCGGACCTTGTAGAAACTAGAACTAATTTCCGTGAGTTCAAGCGATTTTGGAATCAAATTTAATGTAACAGTTCAATTTTTAGGGCCCATTAAATATGTCAATTATAATTCGTGGTGCTTAACAACTGGGCTTCTCCCAGTTTTAAACGTCCCTTTGTGCCTATTGGCTTAGTTCTGTTCTGTCTCCTGCTTGATTTGGAGGGAAGTGGAAAATATGTTTTTCTTACTCCTCCCCTGTTCTTTTCTGATTAATTTCGTTGCGGGATCCAAGACAGTTGAATCGTTTCTCTGGGACTCGTCGAGCTTCATTCATCATCATCATTTCAACCGAAAGACGTCCACTGCTGTACATAGGCCTCCCCAAGGGGGGGTTTTGCCATAATCGCCACGCTTGGCAGGCGGGTTGGCTATCGCAGTATGATTGTTACAAAGGCTCTGGTGAGTCCCTTAGTCGCCTCTTACGACACCCACGGGAAGATATGGGATGGTGTTATTCTTTACGTCCGACACCACACGGACACGCTTCACGACACGGACGAGCTTCATTGCGCTGGCGCTTTTCTGGTGGTCGCCACTGTTGATTCTAGCTTACAGGAGTTACAGTGGTTTGGGAATAGGTTAGTGGGCTTCTCCCATTAATAAAAAAAAATACAAATATTTGTTCCGTGCAAGAATCGAACCCACGACGAACAGAGTACTCAACCGCTCAGCATCTACGCCAAACGTGCCGTCTCGAGTATCAAAGAAAAGTTAAATTAAAAAAATAAACAATTTTAATCGACAGTTTGGTAAACAATTTTGCCGGCAAAACACACTTTGATTACTTAACCAATAACTCATAAATTCTATATTACCCGTGTAATCCGGTAATATAATATTTTAAATTAAACTGAGCTACGACGAAATTCTGAATTTTACATCTCGTTTGACCGAAGTCTCGTCGCCGGGAAATCCATCTGTTTCTACGGAAATTAATTTTGAATACAAATCTGAAACAGGCCCAAAATATATTACATCTCTTGATATTACTTAATTATATTAGCTTATCTGGATTTCGAGAGACAAATCCTAATCTACACAATTAAATAAAAATTAAGTATCCAAGTAACAGCTTTTTTATTAAATGTATAACAGGAAAGTATAAACGGTGCTTATATTAAAAAAAAACATTATTAAAAATGTTGTCTATCTGTCTGTTTGTTTCGTCTAATCTCTGAAACGGCTGGACTGATTTTGATGGAACGTTTACTATTATTTAACTGATGTTATAAGGATAAACTTAAGATACTTTTAATTTAGGACGAAATTAGCGTTCCGCGCTAATAAAATACATTCCCGCTGAAAACCGACAATCACGCGGACAAAGTCGCGGGCATCAGCTAGTTAATTATATAAGAACAAAGGCATTCTTATTTCGTAACCCAATCCTAATGACAATCAATGTCTCAATGACAATTGAACACAGCGCTGTTTGCTTTAAGGTTCATTTCACGACGGTGGCAAACAAGCTTGCAGCCTGCTTAAGGGTCTTCGCCCACGTCAGTTAATCGGTGACCGGTGTTTTGTCGGAGAGTAATGGAACATAATTATGAACTCCAATATACCAACGCAGATGTTCCACAAAAAGTCGGTCTCAGACTATGAAATAATCGACCGATCCGATAATCGGTCCTACAACAAGTCTGACGTGGGCGGGCAGCCCCATGGTCAACAGTCATCGCAGTTTATGGACGCCTGCAATACGTGCATTGCTTACCTTTTAAAAACTTAATCACTCCTCTCTTGAAGAATCCCATCCCAAGCTGTACTCCCCTAAGAAAATCTCGTCAGGGTGCTTATTCCACAACGCAAGAGAAAATTCCTCTAAAACCGCAATATATGCCACCAACACCCTACCGATGACGAGCAGTTCAGCAAAATTCACAATATTTAACTCAACGCAATATAATTTCAATGAAAGCGATTGTCATAAATGTGCATTACGCAATTAGGTTTCTTGTCCAGTAGCTAACAAGTGAACAAGTCATATTTAAAGCCATGAAGACCTTTCAGGGCCTTTAGTAATGAAGAACGCTACTCAGAACAGCGCTATCGAGGCAAGAAAAAGAGCAAAAGGTGAAATATTATGTAGATAGTCGATGTGTGCACAATCACTACTTACTTATCAGCAAGTCAGAGCAGCAAAATACATAAGCAGCTTTTATTGACAAATGAACCAAAGATTAACGGAAATAAAGTTGAAAGTTATATGGTTGCAAGATATTAAAAGCCGTGTGGAATTATATCTTATACATTATTTTCAACTCTAATATGGTAGGTATTTTAGTTCAATTTCAATATTTTTTTCATTTAGTCTAGATGCTGTTCCAACTGTTTGGCAAAAGGCTCCACCAAGTCTTTCCAGGATTTTTTTAGTACCTTGAACCAGCTCATACTCGTCCAAGTCTCATCACCTCTTTCTGGGCCGTTCTCGGCGACGCCGTCAGGCACTCATTGCTTGGAGACTCTTGCCCAATGATCAATGTGTATGCGGCTGACGTCACACGCCCAATCCCATCGCGGCAGTCTTGATTCAAGACTCAAGCGCAAATTCATCGACATGTGTATCCTGCCCGTCATAACCTACGATCACAAAATATAAAGGGTACAGAAGGACCGCTCATGCCATCTTCGAAAATCATTACTAAAACTTGCACGACTCACTAGGGCTGCTACTGTATTGACTCTGTAGGTTTTATTTGTGACAATATGAAATTTTGTTGACACTGGTTGGAACTCTTTGCAGTTTTTTGTGTTTTAACTAAATTTTCCTGTTCGTCATGAAATGTCAATTACATCATTTATTCATTTTAACAACACGTGACAGTTGAGACTGAAGTCTGCTTGAAACTGCTTGAGAATGCCTATAAACGTAATGTCAATGTGTGCTTGCGAAAAATGGCGGTTTGTTCTGAGTGGTCTCTCTGCTCGGGCGCGATGCAGCCTTACATAGTTTATGCTACGATGCTCAGGCCAAGTCGCAAAAGTTCCGCCTTGGAGTCTGCCAACATCTATTATGCCCGTTGTGGAACGTAGCGTGGTGTTCCGGATTCTGACCTGTCTTTTTAGACCCAGAATACTGCGCTCCATTGCTCGTTGGCAGACTCCAGGGCGGAACTTTTGCGACTTTGTAGGTTAGGATGGGCAGGATACACATGCCGATGAGTTTGCTCATGAGGGAGATAAGCAAATCACCTTTCATTAGCGTCTTCACGGACCAGTAACTAACATAGAATATGCAATCGTGCATGCTATATTAAACATTATAAATTAATAAAGTAAAATTGTTCTAAAATATTTCTCTTTTGTTTTACGCAACTAGGTAATAAACAGGCTACAAAATGAAACTAAATTGTTTTTCGTTAAATTCTTCTAGCAAGTCTTAAAGGAACACTAATCACCTAATTACTTCAGTTTTTCTTCTCGTTCAAGATTAATAGATCGTTCACTACAAAAGTTTTAGTGCTCTATAATTCTTTGTTGTTTGCCGGTGTAGCAGCAAGCTGGAATAATTCAAACAGTCCCTTTTTTCTTGCAACTAAAGAGAAACATAATTCTAGCTGAAAAGGTTAATTTTGTTCTAATTTCTGCCCGAGATGAGCAAGAAAATGGCGACTATTATTCAAGCGGTTGAAAAAAACTCTTGAGATTTCATTTTACAAATACTAGATGACAAAACCTTTTATTTCTTTTGTATGCATTTACATATTCTGATTAATAATTGTCAGAGTAGGCAAGAGCATTGATCACCATGCTTGCTCAAATCGGATTGACGAATTCAGACCCTACATTAATTATAAGTCCAGATTTCCTCACTATGGTTTTTTTTTTCACCGATATCAGAGATGTTCAAGATAAACTTTAAAGTACATACATAATATTATATGAAGTAGGAAAAGTCACTTCCAAGCCTCCGGCCGCAAACCCCTTTCCTTACCTTATTAACCACTAGGTCATTACGACCGGGATCTTCTGATCACCAATCACATGATCTTAAGAATCGACGTGGTCACTCATAAGCATTTTTTCTTCGAATATTATACTAACAGATGATTTGGTGAGTAAACGATAAAATCTAATAAACTATATAAATAATTCTGAATTGGTTTTGTGTACCACACACTCCAAGATAATGAAGACATAAATTCTCTGAGTGAATTAACTAATTAGGACATGCGTATCGTTAATACTGAGTCTGTTGTTCATGGCGTGGGGATGAATAATATTACAGACTGTATTTATTAAAATCATTATTGATTAGCTGATAAAACGAACCAAATTTTTTGGCAATTTTTTTAACTTTTAAGAACCTTTCCATTCAAGCCTGTTAATCTGTCATTTTACATTCTATTTTATTTTTGACAAGTTTATGACATTGATTGTCACTAGAATGATATTGTGACTAGATTTTTAACGTATTTAATTACGAGAATTGACCTTTAGCGATTTTATTCTATAAAAAGTTACCAAAAGTTCATTTCTTATATTCAACGAGGGCGGTGATTATAAGAGAAGTAAGCTTTGGGTGTATTGTCATCCCACGATACTAGGAATTGATATCTTATCTTATCTTTCATTCATTTTAATTCTCCGAGGCTGATATTTACACAATAGCTAGCACTAATGATTTATCAGTAAGTAAATGATGATAATTTATAACTAGGTACTTAACCATTGCTAAAATACTGTTTGCAAATTCCACGTATTTTTTATTATTTTTCTTTTATTTAGGTATTGTGTGGTTTATTGTATTTTCAAAATATAGACTAAAATAATTTCACAACGTGATTGTTATTCAACCTCATTGTATTCTGTTTCAATCTTTAAAATTAAGTACGTTTTGAGAAAAAGAAATGGGATTCCAAGCACATCTTGGTCAATAAATCTTCTATCTCATGTTTTCTATTTCAAACGTAGGATTTTATTTCCGATTGAAACTGAAATTACCTATATTCGATTTTCAAACCGTGAGTCGAAATCGTAATTGTCGATCACTGGAATCCAAATTACTTTCTCCAAATTCAAAGCCCTTACTGAATCACTTTTCTAATACAATAATGTATAAGTCATTTGAGGATTACTTAAGAAAATGTCTAGAATAAGAGTGTTTTTGAAACAAATTCTGTGAATTTATAAGTAATGGCAATGATTATATTATACTTGAGTACTATAAGGTCGTCTATAGACGCAGCGTTGATAGGCCTCCCGCCAGATGGACCGACGACATTGTCAAGGTCGCGGGTAACCGGTGGATGTAAGCGGAAGGTTGCCGCTCGGTGTGGCGTTCTATGGGGGAGGCCTATGTTCAACAGTGGACGTCTTTCGGCTGATGATAATGATGATGATGAATATAGTCTAAATAAATGTATGTAACTAATTATTTCTCCGTTTATAGTCCGTGTGGTGTCGGACGTAAAGAATAGCACCATCCCATATCTTCCCGTGGGTGACGGAAGAGGCGACTAAGGGACTTACCAGAGAATGGGCAGCAGCGTTCTCTGTGTCTTTGTAACAACCATACTGCGATCGGCCAATCCTGCCAAGCGTGGCGATTATGGCAAAACCCCCCCTTGGGGAGGCCTATGTCCAGAAGTGGACGTCTTTAGGCTGAAATGATAATGATGATGATGAATTTATTTCTCAAAAGATGTTCAATTACCTACATATTTTTATGTTTATGCATAAAATTAATGTTATGTAGAAATAAACGTTATTTAGGAAGTACAATGTGTTGTATTACTATCTCATTACCAGCCTATTATTATCCCACTGCAGAGGCCTTTGCAGAGGCCTTTGCCTCTTCTTATACAAAGAAGGCATGAGCATTAATCACCATGCTTGCGTTTTGCCCAGAGCAATATCGTAATGATGTGAGCAGATTATTTAGAGACAATTACAGTTTTAGAAAGATTATGTCTTGATTTAGGGAACTACAGAGTAAAAGTATAATTTTTAATTATGGTTTTTTTAATTGAAGACTATACTTTCATAGCGTTTTACGAAAATAGCCGTCAGAGTTAACTTTCAGGACGAATACAACCATTACAGTATGGCAAAATATTATGTTTTATGCGTTTTTCCAACAGGATATACAGTCTTAAAGTCTACTACTGAGCCAAAATTACGAAAATATTACTATTATGTATTAAAAAACAGTGTTGAAAAAGTACAAAATCGGTCACTTTTTTTTCACCAGTATTTGAATAAAAACATAACTGATATATTATTTATTTTATAAAAATAAAGGTTATGCTTAATATACAGAATATTTTTCAGTCCGTTATAAGAACTCATTTATTTTAGACAATTATTTTAAAAAGTACTGTAATACATCGCGCGCTGTCGTTTGCCGACCAATTTCAATGATTCGTGCTTATTTCGTGCGTATTTTTTTTTCTGATGCACACAAACAGACCATTGTATTGTACTAGTGTGTGTCAATGCTGCTACACCGTTCTAGCAATCGTTTAGATTTTGAGTTGCGCTAAATCGAATAGGCTGATTGGCGGTTACAGACATGTTGTTGTTGTTATTTCTTCACGATCTTTTCCTTCACCGATGTCAGTGATGACCTAAATTAACTTAGAAAGTACATAAATTATGTACTTTTAAATGCTACTTTTAAAATTTCAAAGTTACATTGGTGCTTGCTCGTGCCCAGTTTTAAACCCGCAACCTCGTGTTTGAGAGGCAACTACATTTTGCAAACACAAACAGGAGACAGCCCTCCATCTCCTTACGAAGTGCCTTGTGTATGGCTCCCACAGGCACGACCTTGAAGCTTCTATACCCTGTTCACAATAAGATTAGACATTTACTCAAACCTTTTTTTACAGTCCGTTCAACCGATTTTGACTTCTATTGCGTTGGTAGCATGACAAATGGCAACTGCAGTAAACAGTTGTATTGTAACCACTTTTTTTGCCTCTAATGTCATTCTTAAGCCTACGGAATAGAAGTCAAAATCGGGTGAAGGGACTGTAAAAAAGGTTTGTGTTTATGTGAACAGGGTATAGTGGAGAACAATTAGCGAAGAAAATTTGAGAAAAATAATAAAATGTAAAAATAGTAAGCAGCAATTCATAGTAAAATAGTTCAACAAGAGGAACAAATAATAAATCGCGTAGGAAGATCACAGCTCTAACAAAATGTCTGCGTAACTTATGCGGCAGGGGCTCAGGCCAGGAGAGTGGTTTTAGCCGGTACTATCCAGACAGGCTCAATTATGAGACAGCCTGGAATCTCGCCATGAGGATTTCCCACATTTCCCAAAAAATACATACCTAGAGCAAATATACAAGGTGTAACGTTAAACACGCAAAACCTCAGACACCCCAAATGATTTTTAATTCAATTAACCTAATTCTGAAAGAAAAAAAATCATAAATAAAAATTTAAAGGTTTTATGTGCTGTTTTAGTTTTACCAAGACTCGTATTTGCATTGAAATAAGACCTATTATCATCACGCGTATGAGAAAATTTAAATTGGACGACCACCATTTGTGTTTGTTTACCCATTTTGGCGGGTTTGCGCACGTGATGGCTTGACTTATTATTAATAAGTCAAGCCATCACGTGCGTAATAGACAGGGCAACATGTATAATGAAGATTTTTTGAAACATGTGACTCGTTATTCTAATCAAACTATTTTCAGGTTTTGCGTATTGACGTTACACCTTGTATAATTAACTAATGTTATCAGTATCGCCCTAAAAATGTATATGTCTGGTGTAAGCTAGCATACTGGTTGGTTATTTAAAATAAATAAATTTGACGTTAACTACGCACAATATGACGTAACAGCGCGTATTTACAACAAACACAAAATTAATATTTTCTTCGGAAAACAAATCTCATTGAGTTTGATTCCTTTTGTCAAAAAACGAAACCAGTATTCCACTTCCAAACATTGTCAGAACAATAAAACATTTCCAAAGGAGGAACAATGAGTGAAATTCACAATGTAGGTATCCGACACGAGGTAGGTACGTGGTACCTTCCATGTAATATTTATAACAATAAAACCTTCGTAATTAAATTCATTAGACATTCTCTTGAAATAATATTCACGTTTGTAACAACCACCTCTTTTATACAAAACTCGACTGTAAATACACGTGGAGGGACAGAGTGCCAATATTTGTTTCCATGGATTTAGTAGGTACCTACATAGGTACTATCATTTTTTTAATTGACTTACATCTCTACAAATAAATAAAATTGAAGTGTCTGTTCGTATTAAACTGAATAGCTTTTTACAAGATGCATAATTAAATGCGTTTATACGGTAAATATACAAAAAAATACATTTTTTTTGTGTCTCTGTTTTATCCAGCTACTCTCCGAAATGGCTGGTTCGGATGTTGAATTTAAGGCTCAAATTCTGCATTTAAAATTAATAATAATGTTTATTGAAAAGAAAAGCCTACGTAGGTACTAATGTTATGTTATGACTAAAAGGCTTATGCTGTTATGCAGTTTATGTTACAAGGTGTAACGTTTTCGCACAACATTCACTCACGCGGGCGAAATCGCGGATATACAGCCTGGTTTGTGATAAAAGTTTAAATCACGACTTTCTTTCCACGTGTATTGCCGGATTTTAGAAAAAGTTTGGCTTAGTAGAGCATTTTGTCTATCACTCATACATACACCCATGATGTAGATCCAGCTAAGTACGCAGGTTTTATAATGCACATGTGTGTGCGCAAACACAGGACGGTGCATTCCAATCTCTTAATCGGGTGGGAAGGCAATCCGACACGAGAGATCAAGCGCTAGACCAACGACTTTACGTGCTTTCCGAGGCAGGGGGATGTTACACCGCCAACTTCCTAACTCAGGACTGTTACTGAGAAATTCTTAATAGAAAAAGTTATTTTTCTATTAAGAATTTCTCAGTAGCAAAGCAAACAGCGCGTAGCGCGTAGCGTTGTTCGACCTCAAATGCGAACCCAGGGCCCCACGTTCAGCAGTTACGCTTGCGATCACGAGACCAACGGGGCAGCCCATGATAGATGATAATGATAGCGTCATTCTAAAGCTCGATGTATCTTAAAAGGGTTTAATCTCATACCTTAAAACAAGCAATTCTTGTATATATACGTCGTATCTGGTCAATAGTACAGACATGAAACGAACTGTTATATCCTAAAATACACGCGAAGGCATGTACAGTAATATTGATGACCGCGCTAGTCTTTACACGTAGAACTGTCTTTGCTGTGTCGGCGTTTCCGCCACACTCTATTTTTCCAGAGCCCAATAGGCAGTGTGGATTTGAACGTCGTCGCGGATAGATATTTTTATTGTACTTTTAAAATCCAATTAAAGTTATATTTCAGTGTTTAAATAATTGTTTTTTTTTAAAACTAATTCGATAGACACCCCGTAACAGTGGTGTCAGAAGTGGGATACTCAGCAATCGTTGGCTAGTATCCCGTATAAAGTCCGCGGAGTGCATCTTGACAAACTCTTTTAAACTCTTACAAAGTCTTACAAACTCTATTTGGTGTGCAAACCACGAATTCTACGAATCCTGTGTATTGCTGAGGAACTGCGACAGTAAGTCTTACCGCGTAAGCCTGCCATCCTCTAGCACTTCGCCGCCACGTGGTGCCACGTGTTCACGCCGTGTGACCTCACAACGTGGTCGAGCCTGTTCGTGCTTCGTATCTGACGGTATCGTCGGGTCCTGCTGCCACCATCCTGTCCAACTAGGTACTTACCTGGTTTACCTGGTGCCGTCGCCGTCGGCGCCGCTGCTATACACGTTGTCTGTGCGACACGTGCCCGTTGTTACCCGCCACCTCGGTGCTGCCGTCCAAGTCCTGCTGCTCGTCCTGGTTCCTGCGGACGTACTGTTGTGCGCCCGGTGCCACGAGCTGCTGCTGAGCTGCGAGTACAACATACCTGCTCTACTGAAAATCCGTGATGTCCACACTCCTTCTCGCGGTGCTGCTGTGAGTCGAACATTTGATAATTCGTTATTGCTAACCTTTTTCCAGATAGCATTTATATTATTAATATTCCCTACAAACTCTTATACTGTCGAAAACCTTTATTTTCTTTTAATTGTTTATATTATCTCATACCCAAAATGAGTAAGGGCGAAATCTCGCTTAGCGAACAATATCCTATTAAAATTTTATGCGATTTTATTGACACATACAATGGAGATCGTGAAACCTTGTCTGCGTTTTTAACTAACTGCCAAAATTCACTTAATCTAGCATCTGAGAGTCAAAGAAAATTGCTTCTTAAATACATCTTATCTAAGTTGCGAGGCAAAGCTCAAATAGCTTGCTCGAACAAAGTTTTCGATGACTTTGATTCATTGCAGTCGTTCCTCCGCCAAAATTTTGGCGAAAGGAAACATTATAGTCATTTATTCTTCGAGCTGCAGTCTTGTAGGCAACAACAAAATGAGTCAGTGTCACAATTCTCGTTGCGTTTAGAAACCTGTCTCACCGACATGCAGACAGAAATTCACAACTCCGAAACTACTAAGAGAGATTTGTCAGGGAGAATCGCAATGACGGAAGACCTAGCTCTCCATACCTTTATTTTTGGCTTACAACTTAATCTTAGTAATATGGTGCGGTGTAGAAATCCTAAAACTCTGAATGACGCTATTAACATCGCGATCGAAGAAGAAAAAATACAAAATTTCTCCTTAAAAATCTCCCCAAAAATTGCTAAAATTTGCAAGTTCTGTAATAAATCTGGACACTTAGAAAACGAGTGTCTAAGGAAAAACCGAGCTCAGCCTTCAACTTCGTCCAACGTTCAACCTCGGGCCTCTTCTAGCTCTCGAACCCAACAAAATTATCAGCCGAATCAATCAACAGATGTAGTCTGCAGATATTGCAAGAAAACTGGTCATGATATTACTCAATGCTATAGGCGCAAATACAATAATTCAAGAAAAAATAATTCCCCAATTCAACACAACGTCACGGCTTCACCCAATCAAGTTGAATCGTGTGAGGAAACCGAGGAATTTGCTGACGATTTAAACTAAAGAGTCGGGTGTCGTTAGCGTGCCGCACTACGCCCGACCGTGTTCAAGGCACAAAAGCTCGTATTACAAACCCACAAAATCATGTTATAAATCAAAATAATTCTAAAACTTTGATGTTGACCAATCGACCGGGTAACCAGCCCCAAACCGACGGTCAACTCAAATCTTTTGCCATGCGACCGGGTAACCAGCCCCAAACTGAAGGCCATTCAAAATCTGATGCTGCCATGCGACCGGGTAACCAGCCCCAAACCGACGGTCAACTCAAATCTTTTGCCATGCGACCGGGTAACCAGCCCCAAACTGAAGGCCATTCAAAATCTTATGCTGCCATGCGACAGGGTAACCAGCCCCAAACAGAAGGTATACACATTGCAAACAAATCTCAACACATTCCATCAGGAGCCTCTGTTTCGTTGAGTCCTAATATTTTACAAAATCAGGAGTCCATAACTCCAATTCATGAAATTAAATATTGCAGAATCTCTCTACCTCACGTATTTTTAAACACTAATTATTCAGACAAACCCTTACGTTTTCTTATTGACACTGGAGCTAGTGTTAGTATTGTCAAACTCCAACACTTTAATTCTATGCCATCCTTATCTAATAATAAAATCAAACTCAAAGGCTTGAGTGAAGACGACTCCTGCTACGAAACTTTAGGGTCATTCACCATCGATTTCGAATATATCTTTCCTTCAAATTCTAAACTCTCTTTTAGTTACACTTTCCACGCTGTCAGTAATAAAGTACGGCTTAATTATGACGGTATTTTAGGTAACGATTTCTTACGAAAACTCGAATGTGATGTTAAGTACTCTCAAAACTCTTTGCTTATCGGTGGTCATCTCATACCATTAAATTTTAGTAATCCTGTCTATATCATTCCACCTCGCTCCGAGGCGATAGTCGAATGTTCTGTGTCAAATTCCTTGGAAGAATTAAATTCTATGAAAGTAGGCTTAGTTCTCGATCACATGTATACGGAAGGAGTTTACTTAGCAAATTGTATTGTCTCGATCAAACCTAATAATCGCATTAATATCTCAATACTAAATACTACTGAATCTCAAGTTGTATTTAAGAATTATTATGTCCACTTAATTCCCTTTGAGAACGTATCGCCGTCCTTCCAAATGTCTAACCAGGAAAATCTTCAAATTATTAATAATTTCGGTGAGGCGTCTTTAGATAGAGCACAAAAAGTACTAGATCTCATCCGAACAGAACATTTAAACCCCGAGGAAACAAAAACACTCTTAGAATGTTGCTCTGAATACACAGACATCTTTTACCTTGAGGGAGAGCCTTTAACTTGTACTAATGCCATTGAGCATTCAATCAACACTGGTGATGCTGCACCGATTCATGCAAAATCATATCGCTTCCCCGAATGCCACAAAAGTGAAGTCGAAAGCCAAATAAAGAAAATGCTCGATCAAAATATCATTCGTCCTTCAAAATCACCATGGAGCGCCCCTATTTGGGTGGTCCCCAAAAAAGTAGACTCATCGGGTAAGCAGAAATGGAGGATAGTCATAGATTATAGGAAACTCAACGATGTGACTGTTACCGAGGTTTATCCTATACCTTTAATTACGGATATCCTTGATCAGCTGGGTCATTCGAAATATTTTACTACGCTTGACCTTGTAAGCAGTTTCCATCAGTTAAATTTAAATCCCAAAGACGCGCCTAAGACTGGTTTTACGGTAGTAGGAAACGAAATTTCCGGGCATTACGAATTTTTATTATTATTATTATTATTATATTTATTTATTCAGACAGTTACAGTCCACATTAATTGTTAGTATAGTGCTTAATACCTATGTTAGTACCTACATCAATTACTTAACATTAACATGTCTTAGTTTGGGGTCAGATGGCCGTGTGTGAAATGCTGAATTATTATTTCAATAAATTACAATTATATTTAATTCGCTACCTACAATAAGAATAAAATTGAATTAAAAACAACAAATTATAATCAATTCTATAGATCAAAAATGTCAAAAAATCAAATTATAAATGTCAGTAAGTCAAATTATAAACAATAAAATCAAGAATATTAAAAAATATAGCGCTTCCTTACATACTATTAATTTAAAATACATTTAAAATAAAACCCTACTTGCAACATGATATTATCTGCCCCACACTTTACATACGGGTGCATGAAGGGCTAGCCAATGCCTCTGAAATGGCCCGTCCAACCTGTTAGCGACGACTGAAAGCAGTCTGTTACCGCTGCCACGCACCCTGCCCGCTATCGAGGTTGCTCTCTTGCGCATGGTGGCATAAAAGCAATCCACCCGCACATTGGCGAACATTCCAGATGCGCTGCAGAAGCGAGGCAGCCGCAACAGTGCCCTCAACGCATTGTTGTATTGAACGCGGAGAGCGCTGTAGGATTTTTGCGAGTATGACACCCACAGGCCGCTCGTATAAAATGAAGTGCAGTAGGCTCGAAACAAGGAGATCTTTACTTCCGTGGAGCTACGAGCAAACCTGCGAGCTATCATGTTTGCCCTAACCGACAGCGCCCTCCTCTCTCGTTCAATATCAGCGTCGTCTTTCAAATCAGGCGTCACAATGTGGCCCAAGTATTTAAAACTAAGCACCCGCTCCAAGGGTACGCCGCACAACTTGACTGCTGGAACCTCTGTCGGACACTTGGCCCCAGCTTGGAAGACCATGAGCACACTTTTAGTGACATTATATTTAAGACCATGTGCGTAAGCATACGCCTCGCATATGCCCATGAGCTCTCTGAGTCCACATATCGATGCACTCAGCAGCACCATGTCGTCGGCATAGCTGATGTTATTAAAACAAACATCATCAACGTGGCAGCCAACATGGCGACCGCTGAGCGCGACAATAAGCTCATTCATGTACAGATTGAAGAGCGTTGGTGAGCTCAACCCTCCCTGCCTCACCCCGCACCCCAACCTGTACGAGTCCGATAGAGCTCCCGCCCACCTTACATTATTGACCTGGTTCCCATACCAGTGCTGAAAGATATTTATTATTTCAGGTGCAATCCGACGGTCCTTTAGCTTTTTCCACAGCACATCATACGAGACCAGGTCAAATGCCCTGGACAGATCAAGAAAGCAGGCGTATACAGCTGTATTACGGTCCGTGTAATATTTGACAGCATGCTTTAAACTCAATACTGCACTATCAGTAGACAGCTGGGGCCTGAACCCAAACTGGTTGTCGTGCAGAGTTACGACCTTGTTTAAGTGAGAATTAAGCATGCTGTCGAATACTTTTGCGATGACTGTAGCTAATGAGATCGGCCTGTAGTTATTTTTATCAGAAATGTCACCAGTTTTATTCTTGACTATCGGTACTACGACCGTTCTCATGAGCCCATCCGGCAAATAAGAATGCCTAAGGCAGAAATTAAAAAGCATCGCAAGGACACGTGGCAGGTGAGAACCCGCATACTGCAGGTGCTCAATGCTGAGTCCGTCATGTCCTGGGGACTTACCTCTAGTCATGCCTTTAATTACTTGCGCTATTTGTGCTGCGGTGAAATTAGTGCTAGGTTCCAGGACAGTACACCCAGACTCAGCATCGACCACCCCCGTGAGTGGGACGTTGACCGGGTCTACACAAAAATGATTTTTAAAAACATTTGCGATTTCTTTATCTGCGGTCACGCCATCGACGCTCACTGGCAGGCCAGGCCTAGGGTTGTGCTTCTGTGTACTCCTCCAGAAACCACGAAAGTCTTTGTTCGCATGCTTTTCGGCAAGGATGTCCATCTGGATTTGATCTTGATGATTTTGACACCACCTCAATTTAGACTTAAAAATCCTCCTGCTAACACACATCTCCTCATAGACTTTGCCGGATTGGGGTCTACCACAATAAAGCCACTCCTCAAACCTCTGCCTGGCGTACAAATGAGCCCCGCGGACATGTCTGTTCCAGCCCACCACACGTTTCCTCTTACCGCGTCGTTTTTCCCAACTAATCACGGAAGAATCTCTGATAGCGGATACAATATCCTTATACAGGCAATCTATAACCATGTTATGAGTCGGGTCACTACACATATGATCACAGCACTGCGACAGCTCTGCCGGAAAGTCAATCTCTCGCAGACGGCGGTGACATTCCTCACTGTATAAGTTAATTGCCTCAACGCTTTTATTTCCCCAAATGACTTTGTTATCACTAGGTAGACTCTTAGCTAACTTAGGCTTGATTACGCTAAGATCACATTCAATTATCAATGGGTAGTGATCCGACCACATAACGTCATACACAACATAAACACCGCTAACAGTCCCTGAAGAGGATTCTGTGCAGAAACAATGATCTAGCCATCGCATAGCACCGTTACAATCACTAATATACGTATGCGTTTCCGAGTTCACACCAAGTATATCAACGTCAACACACGTAAAATTGTTTTCATTACAGTAATTCAGTAAGTCGTTATAAAATAACTCACCGGGATGCGCATTAAAGTCACCTAGACAATACACCGCCTCAGCGTCATTGTTATCAATGATTGCACTAACCAAGCCCAAACAATTCGAGAACTCCACCCGGTTACTCACGCAGTCCGTGGGCATGTACACACTCATTACAAGGAAAGGTCTATCACTCGTCTTAACACGTATAGCACACACTCGCGGGTTATCACTCGGTATGACCGACACATCGTCAAATACGCTCTTTCGCCATAATAAGGCCACCCCACCATAGGGGCGGCCCACCAGCATCCCAGCCGATACGTCAACTGCCGAAGTCCCCGTACTACTGAAGTCGCTATGTATGCTGCTAAGAATAGGCAATTCATCTGGTAGAAGCCAGCATTCCTGGAGCGCAATTATATCGCACTTTTCGCATAAGTCTCGCACGCCCTCAACAGAACGCTTAATACTTCTGCAATTGAAGCTTGCAAACCGAAGTAAATGTTTGTTATTCATTATTATTGTGTTCTGGGCCGGTTTTGAAAAACTTCTCTGCGCGCCTTTGACTATAGTGCACAAATCGCCTGAAAATAATATTCTCAGGCCATATATTTTCATTCAAAAATGTAGGTACTTTAGATTCAGCTACAAAAAACTTGTACGCGTCATAGTCAGTCTCCTTACGCAATGAAAGCTTTTCCAGCTTCACTAACTCGCTAGTTTTCAACTTAATATAATTAACAATATCGTCAGTCGCGCAATCCTTGTGCACATTCGTAATAAACATCGGCACTTTTCTATCAGCTGCCTTGAAGTTTCCTAGTGCATCTTTAGCAACCCCTGTTTTTCCCGAAAAACGATAAGTTTGTTTCGATTTACGATACGTTGCCATTTGCCATCCATTTTTATCGACACCACTATGCAACGGCATACTTAGTTGTTTACTCGCTGGCTCTGCTTGTATCGACTGTGACGTCACCGCCTCAGCTGTTTGCGGTGGAGATGGCGGCGCGGACCTAGTCCGGGCCGCGAAACCGGTTTCCTGCGACGACGACGATTCAATTTGCGACACACCCACATTGTTTTTATTAGGCTGCGACTGTATATTATTTGAGTCAGCTGTTCGCCTCGCAGAATTCACATTTTTTCGTTTGTTTATTCCTTCCTTCGACGTTGGACTTTCCAAAGTATGTTTGGAATTGTCCAGGCTTCTGTATGATGAATTACACAAGGAGATACCGGCCTCGCCACCACCTCGTTTTACATTAACGCGCTCCTTTTGTGCATCCTCAATCAACGAAGCAAATTTGAGATCATACTGAAGATCCGATTTGACTTTGTCCAGCTGATCTACCGTCACACAGTTTAATCTGAGTTCACGAACTTCATCCTTAAGCAACGTAAGATCTTTAAGCAACTTAGTCGCATCCAGGTGATCAAACGTGACAGGGGGCAGTTTCTCAAGCTGCCGCGCAACGAATATCGGGATTACATCAGGGTCTGTGGATTTGAACAGCCCAATTATATCGGCCAGGTCCCGATGTTCCTTTCCCTTTTGCTTTCGCTGAATATTTCTTTTGTTCGTTGGAACTGATTCAAAAAGTAACGTTTTCGACAATTTAATGTCATCGTTACTAAAAGCCGACACACAGATTCTGATCAAGCTATCATCATCCATCACCGATAACTTGTTTTGCACAAACGATAGTAGTTCGTCAATCACAATATTACATCGCGGACACTTAATTGTAGCGGACATTTCGCTAACACGTAAACACACCGATCGTAACAAAAAGCAGGCGACGCGTACGGATGCGCGCGCGCAATTTACGCGAATGCCTTTCGGACTAAAAAATGCCCCTGCTACATTCCAAAAACTTATGAACACAGTTTTATCCGGTCTTCAAGGCCTTCACTGCTATATATATTTAGATGACTGTATTATCTATAGCCAAAATCTACAAACTCATATAGAAAAACTAAAATTAGTCTTTGACAGATTCCGTCAATTTAATCTAAAACTACAACCCGCAAAATGCGAGTTCCTACGGCATGAAGTAGCGTATCTAGGACACATAATCACCGACAAAGGTGTCTGTCCTAATCCCGATAAAATCAAGGCCGTCATTAAGTTTCCAACTCCTAAATGTCCTAAAGACATCAAGTCTTTCCTGGGTTTAGTCGGTTACTATAGGCGATTCATAGAAAACTTTTCTAAACTATCTAAACCCTTAACTTCCCTTTTAAAAAAGGACGCCTTATTTAATTGGTCAGCGGAACAGGAGCACGCTTTCACTATTTTAAAACAAAAACTAACTACAGCGCCTCTTTTACAATACCCTGATTTCAGCCAACCTTTCGTGTTGACAACAGATGCCTCCAATTACGCTGTAGGCGCCATATTATCACAAGGCGAAATAGGCAAGGACAAACCTATCGCATATGCGTCACGGACGCTAAATAAAGCCGAGGGCAACTACTCCACCACAGAAAAAGAACTCTTAGCTATTGTTTTCGGCGTACAAACCTTCCGTCCCTACCTTTTCGGCTATCGGTTTAAGATCGTAACTGACCATAAACCTTTAGTTTGGTTATTTAACGTTAAAGATCCAGGCTCTAAGTTAATTCGCTGGCGTTTAAAGTTAGAGGAATATAATTACGAGATTGTGCATAAACAAGGAAAATTAAATTGCAACGCCGACGCTCTGTCGCGCTTCCCACCGCAAGATAACAACAACACTACCCAGCCTGTATGCGCCGTCGATGATAGTAACTCTCCAAGCCCTTCTAATTCGCCCTATAATTGTCCTTCGCCTTCCACGTCAGAAACCTACGAAAAGTATCTAAAACTTATTAAACAGCCGAATTTTAGTTTCGATACGGTCATTCAAGAACTTAAAGAATCCTTACTCAAAGCCAAATGCAAATTAATTGTTTATCCTACGTCAATAGATTTGGACGATTCTGTGCCTTATTGCAAAGAAATTATAGAATTATCTACGAGTCAACCTAACATTCGCGACATAGAACGCGAGCTTTACACTTCATACAACACATCAAATGATAATCATTTATTCACTCATTTATTTGTGAGAGTCCATCACTACGACGAGATGTCGTACAAAGACATTTTTAAGCTACTAGTCGAATACAGAGATATGATAAAATTTTGGTATATGGAGGAGAAAGAGATTGCTATATCCGATTTTTCGGATCCATTCACAAAACTTTCTTATACAAAAATTTATAATATCATAGCTTACGTTTTCCACAATACCGGCATTAAAGTTAATATCTACAAAAATTCTATACTATTCCCTACACCCGAAGAGGTTAAACAAATACTTCGCGATAACCACGATTCACCTTCTGCCGGTCACCCCGGCATCACACGAATGTTAGATAGAATAAAATCCATGTATTGGTGGAAGAATATGCGGCAAGACATTGAAGACTATGTAAAAAATTGTAGATCTTGCCAGATAAACAAACCTTTACGTCAAACTAACCGTGCTCCCATGATTATAAATTCCACCGCAACAAAACCGCTTGAAAAGCTATTTTTAGACATAGTAGGTTCTCTTCCAGAAACTTACGAATTTAAATATAAGTTTATTCTCACTATTCAAGATGACCTCACCAAATATTCACAAGCCTACCCTTTACAAACATGTTCAGCAGACGAGACTGCTAAAAAATTAGTTCATTTTATTTCTCATCTCGGTATCCCTAAAATGATCGTCACCGATCAAGGCACTAACTTCAATTCTGAAGTTCTCAAACAACTGAGCAAACTATTTGGCATTAAACATATTCTAGCAACGCCTTATCATCCTCAAACTTGCGGTGCCCTAGAAAGGAGCCACTCAACATTAAAAGAATATTTGAGACCCTTCGTCAATGAAAACGCACATACATGGGACCTGTACTTAAACACAGCTATGTTCTCATACAATTCTAACGTTCATTCGACTACTAACTACTCTCCATTCGAATTATTACTCGGTTTTAAACCCTATATCCCTAAATCTATCGATGCGTTAGAAAATAACACCTACACCGATTACGTCAGAGTATTAAATCACAGGTTGTATTACAGTAGGCAGAAAGCACTACAAAACATTCAAAGTTCTAAAGAAAGGTCTAAACGTTATTACGATTCTCACGCTAAACCTATCACTTACAATGTCGGTGACTCAGTGTATCTCAAGTGTCACCACAAACAAAACAAAGCTCTCTCTCCAGTTTGGAAAGGTCCGTACAAAATCGTCAAGATCAACGGGAATCACACCGTGACTCTCCTAATTAATCGTAAACATGTACGTCATCACTATGACGAAATTAAGTTGGCGTCTGACGGTGCAATAACTTGATCAATTTCAGGCACCTTGCTGTGGAATGTCGGTGCCATCAAGTCGTCACGCCGATAACAAGCAGTTCCGGCCTATACTTCGATAAAATGATCAACATTAAATTTACCAACGATGATTGGAATGTAGTTACATATTTAGATATCAGCAGAACACAATCGCACCTAGATATAGTTGAATCCCTGCTCGCCAGGGTTGGTGCTTATTGTAAAGATTATAGCTCATCTAAAATTCAAGTCGATTGTTTAAACGCGTTATCAGCGCTGCAGAGCCAGCACGACAACAATATTAAGAAATTTTCGTCTGTTTCTTATATCGTAAATAATAATGTCAACAATAATAAACGGTCCAAACGCGGCTTGATCGATGCCGGCGGATCTCTTTTAAAAACCTTTTTCGGCACATTAGATTCAGATGACGCCGTCAAGTTTTCAAACGCTATAGACCAAGTACAGACGGATGAAAAACAATTAGCACACTTGATGAGAGATAATATCCACGTAATCAAATCAACTATTACAATCTTCAACAGTTCTATATCTAAACTAAATGAAAATGAAAAGCGACTTAACAAAAACCTTGAAATCATCGATCAAGCTTTTCAACAACTAACTAACACCAATGATAAATTGGATGTTAAATCTAATATAAACGCATTTCTTAACGCTGTCGAAAGCATCGTCATTTCCTTGTCATTCGACATAGAGGATATTAATAATGCGATTCTATTTAGTAAGATCAATATTTTACACCCGACTGTACTTAGTCCTTATCAACTGTACAACGAACTTGAACATAACATGAATAATATGCCAAGGTATTACGAACTCCCTGTATCCTTGTCGCTACAAAATATTCACGACCTTATCGATATTTCTAAACTCATATGTTATTTTCATAATAACAAAATAATTGTAGTTATTAAAATCCCGCTCGTCCTACCGCAAACTTACAAACTATACCATATAATTCCAATGCCAGTCCCCTATGACGTTTCGCAACCTGATACCTTCGCACTTATCGCTCCGAGCCGTCCTTACCTTGCAATAACAATCGATCATATGTTCTACTCGCCGTTGCATAGTGTAGACAAGTGCAAAGTGATTCGTGAGAAGTTTTACGTATGTGAATTAGGAAGTGTATATTCAAGTGTCGTGAATCCGATTTGTGAAACTATCCTAATTACGGAATTAGTCAGTAAGTTACCTAACTCTTGTGAGATTAAATTGTTAAAAGGCTCAATTCAAGTGTTTCATAAAATTAGTAATAACAGATGGATATTCGTCATATCCGAGCCAGGCAAATGTCATGTATCTTGTGAAAATGATGGCAGTAGTTTTGATAAAACTTTATTTGGAACAGGAATATTGTCTTTAACTAAAAACTGCAAAGCTTTTATAAAACTTTACAATTTGTGCCGTCATCAAATGTTTTCGTTAATGTAAGCTCACGTGTTGTTTCTAATTTCAATCTCGGTGAAGATGACTGCTGTGAGAAGAGTAGAGTCAACCATTCACTTTCACGTTTACCGTATCAAAAATTAAATAATGTTAACAACTTAGACTCTTTATTACAAGCTAGTATGCATCTAAACTCTTTCGAACAAGAATTAAAAAACATTGAAGATCCGACGCATTTTCAAAAGTACGGAGTCCATTATATGTCCTTAACTTACACATTTTTCATTATATTCCTTTTATATTTACTCTATAGAGGTCGGAAATTAATGTGTCCAAATTCAAAAGCTCCATGTTGCATACAAATATTTAATCAATGTAATAATACTAAGAAGGTGAAAAGTCACAGTCATCCTCAACAAGCCATTGAACTATCTGTGTTTGAAGAAGCTGTTGAGCCTGATCTGTCAACATCAGTGCCAACATCATTGAAACGAAACATTTTAGTATCAAAACAAAATTAACCTCGTTATTATAATATTTCCTATACGTCCAACTAAAATAACAATGTGCTTAGCTTATACGAAACAGTTTGTAAATCTTCAATGACGTTCAAATCCTAATCGCTGTGAATCTTAATTTCGCATCTTTTCATCTCTGATGCTCCATCTTATTCGGGGGGCTGTTATATCCTAAAATACACGCGAAGGCATGTACAGTAATATTGATGACCGCGCTAGTCTTTACACGTAGAACTGTCTTTGCTGTGTCGGCGTTTCCGCCACACTCTATTTTTCCAGAGCCCAATAGGCAGTGTGGATTTGAACGTCGTCGCGGATAGATATTTTTATTGTACTTTTAAAATCCAATTAAAGTTATATTTCAGTGTTTAAATAATTGTTTTTTTTTAAAACTAATTCGATAGACACCCCGTAACAGAACCCAAGCCCGCCATTATCGAGAAGTAATCTATTAATACTTTTGGCGCGATTCTACAGAGTCGTGATGTTTTCAGTCCACAGCGAGGAAGACATTCAGAATCCAGTGTCTGATCGCATCGGAGCTAGTACGTCCCGAAACTGTACTCGATTCGTTGTGTTGAAGTGTTACCTATGTCTATTTTAATTTGAGTCTGAGTTTATTTAAATTGAGTTGGTGTTAAATTGTGGTTTTAATAAACGCCGTGTATTGTTACGTACCCTACACCCAGTGTGTTTGCATTGCACGAAACCCATCTTCTGCCCACATGATGACCGAATCTAGCGGACTAAATTCTGACGATCCAACATATACAATAATCTGAATCTCGGAAACGGCTCCAACGATTTTCATGAAACTTAGTATGCACGGGGTTTTGGGGGCGATAAATCGATCTAGCTAGGTTTCATTTAAAAAAAAAAACACGAAGAAAATACCAAAGCTCGGTCGCCCAGGTACTTCTGCCGAATTGAAGTAATTCAAAGTGTATTCTTTTCTTCGAAGTATGATTTAAGATATTAAACGCTGATAAATTTTAAATGTTTTCAGAAACATAAGTTTTGTCATCGTCATCATGACAAACTTAAGATGCCCACTGCTGGGGTCTCCCCCAAGCCGGGTTTAACCGTAATCAAAAATGTTGTGCACGTTGCACGTCAATATTTCTCTGTCGCCTACGACGACACCCACGGGTAGAAATAGGGTGTGCTACTCGCGGCCGGCACCACATAAGTTTGGTATGTCAAGTTCATGAAACCGTTATTGCTAGATATTAATGTAACACATCCAGCATGTTCAATTACTTTGACGTAATTTATTTAATTATTGAGAGACTGAGTTGGAAGCAGAATTGAGCTCAATTTACGCTTGAACATTGCCTAATGCGAAGGTTGGGTGACGTAAAAGTTGGAGGATAACAAAATTACCCTCAAAGTTTGATCGTGTTTCATTATAAGGGCAAGTCCATAACTGTGTAAGGTCGGTGCTTGAATAAGGATGGGATAAATAATTTAACAAAGGACAACAATGATATAAAGTTGGATAAATTATTTAGATTATAGTGCATTTAATTGGGAGAGCAAGCTTAATGTGGTAAGTTTCAAATTGTATAAGTTACAGGGCTGCGTTCAAGAAGAGAAAGATAAAGAGAGAGGTAATGTTAATAACGAATGAGTGTAGTTGTATAAGAGAACTACTTTTTTGTTTAAGAACGAAGTACATAGTAACTTTTTAGATTGCTGCTGTGCTATTATATAGGTACAAAACTCCTTCGCTTAAAGTGAGCAGTCTTCAATAGCATCAGAGGAGAAATAGCTCATCTCAAGCCCATTTCACCTTAATTCCCTGATTTTTTATAGAATAGACCGTTCTGTTCGTAAGTATTTTAACAGCAGTTGAAGGAGCACCTGTAAGTAAAAAGAAGAATATTAGTAGCGTTATTTCCATTCTTCTCCAATAGAATCTGCCTTTTGTAAATTTTTCATATTCATCATCTATTTTGGGGCAAGCCTGCCACACCATTCTTAATCATTGTAATTTCTGAAAGACGGATTCAATAATAGAAAAGCGTCGAGGTAGTGAAGCTCAACGAGTCTCGGAAGACTGTTTTGGATCTTACAAAAGAACAACGCGGAGAAAGAACATTATTTTCACTTCCCTCCATATTATCACAAAATCAATGTTCGCTGAATCGTGCACAGACGGCTTTGGTGCCACCTGGCGCAAAAAAACAGCCTCAAAGCTAAGCAGACTGCGTGAGTGCTGTAACAGCATCTTGAATATGACAGGCAATAAGATGGACAGCCCTGGTGTAGAGTCTCACTCAGAGGTCTAAGTCTTTCTTAGTTATTAGGTACTGTAAAGGTTGCATGCATCTTATCATTTGGCACCATTAATTATATGGCGTCCCGGGAACTTACACTTTGGATGCTTCTACAGGTCTAAGTGTCATTCCAATACATTTGTATGAAGTAGAACATAGTCACAAAATATAAAGGTGACAGAAGGATCGCTCCCGCCATCTTCAAAAATAATTAACTAAACTTGCCAGACTCACTAGGACTGCTACTATTTTGACTCTGTAGGTTTTATTTGTGACAATATGAAATTTTATTGACACTCGTTGAAACTCTTTACAATTTTTATAACAAAATTTTCCTGTTCGTCATGAAATGTCAACGTCTCTCATTTATTCATTTTGACAACACGTCACAGTCGAGACTGAAGTCTGCTTCAAACTGCTTGAGAATGCCTATAAACATAATGTCAATGTGTGTGTGCGAAAAATGGCGGTTTGTTCTAAGTGGTCTCTGCTCGGGCGCGCCGCATCCTTACGTACTTTGTGTCATTATCTCTCACATTTTAATTATCTGCCTAGCCTTTTCCAACTATATTAAGGTCGACTTCCAGTCTAATAGGATGCAGTTTTCTACATGGAGTGACTACCTATCTGATCTCCACAACCCAGTTACTGGATTGCACACACATTGTATCCCCTCAGTTAGTAAGACTGGGTGTCAGATCAAGTTGTATTTTTTTTTTATTATTATAAACTCTTTCTGTATTTGATGGCACTTAGTATTTTATTGAGGCCTGACGTAAATATAGGGTTATGGTAAGTTGTAACATAAAAATGGGGGAGTCCTGAGTCAAGTAGGGAAGCAAAGGTCAATTTCACACTCGATCGGTAGGGTTAATTTAGTGAGTCCCGGAAATCACCTTTAAGGGTACTGATTTGCAGGGGTTCTTATTTGCTTTAAATGCCATCGCACACTATATTCCATTCATAATAGCATTAGAAAAAAGAGGCTCGTAGAAACACGAATGAAAAACATTTTGTTTCAAAGATAAGACAAAACAATTTTTAAAAATTTATCTTTTTCCAAAATTTGTTAAATAGATCTAAATAATAAAAATAAAATAAAAGTCTTTCAAAGATTAGGTAACATTTTAAAGGTAGAATTATGTGGGAACTAACAACGTTCCCGGTATTGTTCGTGGTCATCCCTGCTTATTTTAGGTTTTAGGCATTGACACTTTAATTTTAAATTAGAATTAAATAATACAACTAAATGAAAGACATCATTTTATAAGATAAATATTAAATTTGTTACAATTAAGTGCGACAGCTGCTGAAAAAATAGATTATAATAAATTCGGCATCTATCGTAACTATAAACATGTCTAGTGTATTTTTGTTACAAAGTGAGCAGGCACTAAAAATAACCTTTTTTTTCTTTTGTCCAATGCTATTGTAAATGGAGTATAGTTGACTAGTAGCATTCACAGCAAAGCAATTTTAGTGACCGCCACAAGATATGAACGAAATTTTTCATACAATTTTTATGGTATCGATCACTTGGCAACCGATCGCAACTACTAGTGGCTCAGTGTACGGTAGCGCTAATTTTGATGACTGTTATTAAAATGACTTTTCATAATTAACTCTTGCAAAGAACTTAGATGGGTAGCCAATATAATGAGATTAGATACTTTGTTTTGAAAAACATTAACTATTCTGTTCCATAGTGTCTACGCGGCGTTTCTCCGCAGACCATGTTCTACCTTCTATCTTGCACCGCATGCCCTGTCACCTGCACAAGTGAGGACCTAAAGATTGCGTCAGAGAACGGTGTCGCCGTGGCTGAATACTGGTCGAAACAAAAAAATTGATAAGAACAAACATAACATAAACAATTACACACATACATACATACACATTCACACACACACATGATATATATATGTCGGATCGTCAGGTGCGATCGAGGAGGAGTGCCGAGCGGTATAATACATCGTCAGGACTATAGGCGTTCCCATTATCGATAAACAAGACCTGTAAAAACAATTACACACTATTAGTAAAGAAAACACAATACAAATGGTAATCAGTAACAAGAATAAAGTAAGTTAAAGGTACAGCAACAATACAGTTAATCGAACAGACCATTAAGGTCCCACAGTTCGTACAGTGGCCAAGCCACCCAATGATAAACGGACAAACCCTTAAGGTTTACAGTTCGTACAGCAGCCTAAGCCACCCAATGATATAAGAACAAACTCTTAAGGTTAACAGTTCGTACAGCAGCCTAAGCCACCCAATGATAAACGAACAAACCCTTAAGGTTTATAGTTCGTACAGTAGCATAAGCCACCCAAATACAAAGTGAATCGCTCGCTAGCAGCAAGCCTATACAGTTATGTGAATATACAGCAGCGCTGTACCAGGTAAACCGACAGTATTGTCGGGAGCAGGAACTCTTTACTGAGTCGAATCCGAGGATCGACTGCCATACTTACGGAGTGCACGCTCTTTTATAAGGCGATGCCCCCCACCATGCAACCTCTCCATACAAGTCTATCCAATGGCGCACGGAAGTGCGTCACGCGTTTACTTGATACAAAACACTACAATGTACTAAATCTAA
Organism: Charanyca ferruginea; assembly: GCA_947361185.1. Lineage (NCBI taxonomy): Eukaryota > Metazoa > Arthropoda > Insecta > Lepidoptera > Noctuidae > Charanyca > Charanyca ferruginea. Next base: position 22,063,458 of record OX376059.1, on the reverse strand, counting down.
TAAGATTTAACTATAAAGCAATCAAATATAACAATAATAATTGTCATGAATAAACAATAGTGATTTCATAAAGTAATTCGTTTTACATTCAAAGTAACGTGTCAACAATTGTTTTGAATAAAACCATCGATAACAATTATCGAAATAAAGTAACCACAAATCAGTGTGCAAACATAATAAATCATGTTTCGAATTAATAGACAATAATTGATAGTAAAATCACATAAATTAACAATAAGAAACACAAATCATAACAAATTTAGTTAACACCCACAATGTGATTGATAAACTGTCTCCGACATATATATCTGTCTGCGATCGACAAAATAAGAAGAAGAAGAAGAAGACATTATTTATTATCTACACTTTAAGGCTACATGCCCAATAACCTTAAGCGTTTGGCCTGTACTGAATTGGTGGACGAGTGCGGGGGTGATGTAGACGCAGTCTTTAATCGGACGCATTTTTAATTTATTGTAATAAAAATAATACACATTATTGTAAAAAGTAACAAAACCAAATTATTTTCCTTTGTATTGCAAAGCAGTAGATATTTTTTTTGTACTCTTTTGATAAGAAATTAAGGAGTAAAATGGTTTTGTCTCAATGATTTGGAGGTGATTTGACATTTTTTTTTCTTATAATGTGATACCGATAAAAAATTCTGACTAAACCAAATTACGTATCATATCATGTAGATTACTATCAATTTTTTTCAGATGTAATTTCTCTGTAAATGCCGACGAAAAGTTGCATCATCTGCATGCTTCTTTTAAGCTTTTTTCGGGAGAGCAGCCTTAAGAAGATAAGATGTTACTGACTGCCTCAGATAGACATTCTGACATTCTGTTTGCTGAAGACAAAATAATAGACACTACCATAATGCGTCATGATTAGAAATAAATGTCTATTGAATTTATTCGCGAAAGGAACGTGTCATGACGTGTGGAATGGGCACCTAGAATCAATTTTTTTTTTCTCATTTGACGTTCAAAAGTGCCTTATAATGGTCTAATTGAAATAAATGATTTGACTTTGACTTTGACTTTGACTTTAATATCATCAACACTGAATGAAATATACACCCAATCTGACTTTCACAAGCAAAATCGCATTGGAAAGCTTTTAAACTGATTCAAATTAATTCGAAAGGCTTCGAGCGAGTAAAATCGCCGCCATATTGAGTGCTCTCTACCAGAGACTCAGAAAATTAGGTTAATAGTTGTGCCCTGGCCGACGCAGAAATGAATTGCATGTAATTAGAACTCCTGTGGACGATAGTAACTTATGCACTTCTATAGAAGACAGGGATAAATGAGAAGTATTAATACTAGGTTAATTAGATTTCTGTGTTCATTATCTTGTTTTGTTATAACGAGAATAAAGTTCTTTTTAATTATTATAAACATGTAGTATTCATTAAAGTGTTTTAAAGACTATAACCAAAATTTGGTTTCACTACATACATAAGATACCGTTGCGTCCGTCTGTCTGTCTGTTTGCGATAAACTCAAAAACTACTGATTTATCATGCGGTTTTCACCAATAGATAGAATTACTAGCTTTTGCCTGTAAATTCGTCCGCGTGTATATCTCGAATAAATTAAGTATTTATATCAGTATGAATAATATTATAAACGTATTTACACTACAAATGTAGCGAAATGTTATTGAACTCAAAAGGTGTTAATTATGGAATTGCGCATTAACTTTTTCCATACACAAAAACTTTGAGAGCTTTCGGAAATGCAATATTAAATATGTAGTTCTTACTTTACCAATTGGCATTTTATTAAATTCTCCTATTATATTTAAGCTAAAATTTTCTATTGCTGGCACCGTTCTCAGTTTGAGCCATTGATACAAAGGAATTGAGGAATTTGTAACCAAGAAGTTCGTATATTAAGGTCACAACTTGCGAGAGTTCCAGGGACAGGAACATGGCCTTGCATTTATATTTTACTTTATTAAAATGTCTCGGATGGATAACATCTTTTCATGTTTGTAGAAAATAATAAGTAATTTTAGTAGTAGGTACTCGAAGAATTTACATTGTTTTATTTACACACACATAATTATTACAATAAACACCTTCATAGTAAAACCATAGCGATGCTATAGGTATATATAAACACTATACAAAAAAAACCACTAAAAACTACTAGAAGTAAAAAAAGCAATTAATAATATTTAGCCTGTACTTTCCCACTTCCCCTTCCATCGGGAACTATTAGTTAATCTGTGCCATCGGTCATGACTTGCGCTATGTCTTGACAGTTCTTAAGGAAGTCGTCCAAGTCGTGGTATACATCAACCCCGTTTCGCCTTTTCGAGGCATCCATTTTATTTTGTTACCCTATTCTGTTCCTATGTTAATGAGAGTTTTGGAGGAATCCGTCCAGGCATCAACTATACCTCACAAAAAAATATATGGCAAAATAAAATAACAACTTAACATTTGTTTTACAATTTTAGGAGCAATAACGAATTTCGGCAGGTTTTGTCCAGAGATATTTTAAGTATTAATACGTACTGTAATTATATAAATTATACGTGCGGTTTGTGACACAGCGGTAAACTTGAGCAGCTTAGTGCTAGCCGCTGGCACTTCTAACCAAACATATCGGTGGCGTGAACCCGTTTTGTATTGTTCAATTTCTATGTCAACGAAACATTTCTCTTAGTTCTGCCAAAAAAGCCAACTTATTTATTACCTATTCTCTCAAAAATAATTAAATCAAAATCAATACAATTACTTCGGGAAAAAGGAGAAAGAATCATAGGAGGATTAGTACAAAAAATAAAGAGGTTCAGATAAGTTGAAATTCTAATACTTATACTCTTGGGTACCTAAAGAGTATCTTCAGGCATTTACAATATTTTTAAAAGCCCCGCAAAAAAAGTGAATAGTTTAACGAAAAGCTCATTATTTCGGAACGAAACGGCGACTGACAGTAACAGTGACACTGACAGTCGACATTTCGCAGATCTTACACTGAAATTGCATCTTAATGTCACAAATAATGATTTTTGTTCCACACACTTGTCACATAACTTATCTGCCAATTTGATAGATCCGTTAAACACAATATGGGCATAGAGATGAAACGAAAAAGTGTTATATTCGTTTCGTAATATTTTGATTATGCGGGGGATTAAAATATGGTAATCATATCAATCTGCTCCTGGTAACGTATTCTTTACATTGGAAAATATTTTAAATTATTTTTTATTTTTCATACAAATGAATGTATGGATCTCGCCATGATTCTTTTCCAGTGTGTTTATTTTGACAGGACCAAACTCCATCATGAGTTAAGAGTATTAATATTACTATTTACTGTATTAATTACTTACTTAATCACCAAAGATTCATATAATTCTCGCCATTGCCACACAAAAAATAAAAATGGTCCAACAAAGGCTAATTTGCGTTTCTATACACAAACAGTTTCTTCAAGAAATTGGAATCATTACTCCAACATTGTTGTACCACTTTTGTGCTAGAAAATGGTAACAAGGAAACAGATGAAAAATGTTGCTAAAAATAACAGTCATTTTAACTCAGCGCAGTCTGAAAACAACTTAGCTCGTTATGTGAATTTATGTGCTTTTAAAATTAAAACTACAGTCAAAAGTATACGCTTCTTTGGTTTTATTACCTACCCGCTTTGAATTTGTAGGTTAAGAGAAGCTACCTGTGTCATCTTGAGATTTAGGACTAATTTAATAAAAGTATTAGAGCACTCCTTGGAGGTCTGACATTTTTTTGGGTTTCGTACTCAAAAATACTAAACGGGACCTTATTAGTAAGACTTCTACTGAAGCTGTCTGACTGTCCGTGCATATATTTTTCACAAGGCTGTATCTTTTTACCTGTAATAGGACACTGTTCTTTAGATTGTACGAAAGTAATTAGTCAGTTGAGCTGTTAATATAATGTATTTTTATACTTACATGCTAACTATATAAAAAGGCAAAAGTGATTGACTGATGTATCAACGCACAGGCCAAACCCTTAAGGCTAGAAAATTTAAATTTCGTACACGTATTCCTCAAGTCATCCACTAAGGAAGGGTTTTTCAAAATTCAACCACCAAGGGGGTGAAATAGGGGATAAAAGTTTGTATGAAACTTTTTATATTCCTTGGATATATTTGCATTACCTTCCTACCTAGGTAAGTAGATAGGTAGGCAGGTATAGGTAGGGTAGGGTAGGTAGGTAGGTAGGTATAGGTAGGGTAGGGTAGGTAGCTAGATAGATAGGGACAGGACAACGTATGTAGGGTCAGCTAGTATTTATTATATCATTATGTATGTGCAGTTTACCTATTTTTAAAAGTCTATATATTTGACCTTTTTTTTTGTTATGCTCCCGCCATATTATCTCTTTAACACCTTTGGTTGACTGGTAGAGAATGCCTAAGGCATTAAATCCTCCTTTGTACCTGTGTGCGTAAAGCCATCCCGTTAATACTATATTATACTACTATTTAAGAAGACTCTTGCTCAGTGGTTGCTGTACTTATATAACTATGCGGATAACATGACTTGCCAAACTATTTTTCTGTTATTTTCTATTACTCAATGGTTCCCTAGTATGGCCATTTAAAAAATATTAAAATATTCCACGAAATTGGCTCACAAGCCATTAAATAGTTGTTATTGGTTTGTACGATCTCTCATGATTGATAACAATGAATCGGACGATCGAATCGCGTGTTGTTGTTTCGCAAATAACTGTGGACTAGTATTATTTGATCCCTGTAGGTAAATATATTATAATTTTGAATGTTGTACGAAACAATCGTTTTTAAATTCCTGATCTTGTGATCTGGTTTTTACATAACGATAATTAGTAGGTTTAGTTTAAGTGTTTTACAATTTTTTTTGAGATACCTAAAATTGTTTTTACATAATCATAATTATTTAATAGCTCATTATTAATCTTTTAATTAATGACAATGACAATAAACCCTAGGTAGTAAAAAGAAATTGAATGTTTTCAAAATAATCTCGAAAAGTTAACTTTTGTCCTACTCGAACTCTTTGCTCTCAAAATTTATGTATGCCTACCACGAAGTAAGATGTATACTATCTTTCGCCCGCGAATTTATGTGCGTGATTTTTGTATGGATCCCTAGTTTGTTTTGGTAATAAAATATAGCTTAAAATACTCAGGGATAACGTAACTTTTTATAGCGAAAGAATTTATAAAATCGGACCATTTGTTCCGGAGAAAAGCCTGACACAAACTCAACATTAATTATTATTCATAATAATTATTATGTAGAGTGATGTGATGATAGTGGTAGTGAAATGATGTTATGTAAAAAAAAGCTCCCTAACAGCAAACGGAACACAGTAACCACGGGACCAACTAAACTTTGTTTTTTATTCAGAGTTCCAAGAGCAAGTTTTTTTACCGAAACGAACGCGTTCTAGTCTGTAATGTTAGCTACATTTTTAACTGTATGAAATAGTATCACACAATTTTTTACATTAACAAACACCTTGTATTAGAGTTCAACTAAAACTGGACTTTTCCAATAATCTGTTTGCAAATAGAAAAAACAGGTATCTACCATATCTACAATCAACAACCATTTTTTCACACGATAACTTTATACCTCTATTGAAATAAACGCACCGCTAAGTGATTTGTAATTTATACTTTGTAAAATGTCAACGGATTTTAGTCAGTTTTTGCGGAATAATAAGTTACTTTTGCCTCAGCAGCCGAATCATGACGTAAGTTTGTTTCATTTTAAGGTGATTCCCCGACCAAAACCATGTGATAGTGCGTTTTTCTTAATTCATCATCATCATCATCATTTCAGCCGATAGACGTCCACTGCTGGACATAGGCCTCCCCAAGGGGGGATTTTGCCATAATCGCCACGCTTGGCAGGCGGATTGGCGATCGCAGTATGGTTGTTACAAAGGCACAGATAACGCTGCTGCCCATTCTCTGGTAGTCCCTTAGTTTCCTCTTACGACACCCACGGGAAGATATGGGATGATGCTATCCTTTACGTCTGACACCACAAGGTTTTCTTAGTTATTTAGAGGCTATTAACTCATTAATTAAGCACATTATTAATGTACATATCCTATCATCACATTTTACGTTCCTATTTTTTTATGTGTGACTATTACACTAATGGACAGATAATTAAAACATCTATCTGCTTATATAATTCACGTTATATTTTATTTCAAGAGATCACTTCTATTCTCTTCTATACAATAATTCCTAAAAATTAAAGAATTCATATTCTGCAAAGAGGGAACGAAAGGTCACGGTTATTTGGCAAGGGAAGCGACTTAAGTACTAAATCAAGATTATACTTAAGGCTGGCAAGCCCACTAAAAGGTTGACCGAAGATCCAGTGAGAGTCATGGATAGTCGCTGGACGCGAACACTAATTACAAGACCGAAGGGAGAACTGTGTTGTGACGCAATAAGGAGACACCCGAAATCTTTACAAATAAATAAAAGTGTCTGTTCGTAATGTCAAAAAAACAACTTTTTACTATCTCGATATAAATGTTTACAGGACCATTACAGCAAAAATTAAATTTCTAATAATATTTATCTGTCTGTCTGTCTTTCTGTCTATCTGTTTATTTTGCTAATTTCCGAAACAGCTGCTCCGATTTTGGTGGGACTAGATAGCTGACTTTATAGGGAGTAACATAGTACAACTACATTTATTTTAGAAAAAGAGAAGGGTTCCCTGTATTAAAATATACCCCCCCGATAACCGACATTCACAGGCATAAACTAGTTAATAATGTATCTCAATCCCAACCTTTGAGATATCTACCTGAAACCAATCAATGGCCAAGATTACATTCTGTAACCGTGAGAAAGCAAACTATACGCAAAAGTCAAAGACTACGGATGAAGATTGATTAAGATTAATTATTAATATAGAGCGTTAACAATTCATGAATGAAAGTTGGCTGTGTGAATCATGTCTTGACTTTAGTTAGTGACGGGGATAGAATGTCTTACTTTATCATCCATCTCAATAGTGTGCAAAGCTAGCTTCTGTGTTGCCAGTGATGACATAAGGCACAGAAACGTGGTCCTTAGCTGGCCTCCTAGAGAAGCTCAGGGTCACGCAGCGAACCATGGAGAGAGCTATGCTCGGAGTTTTGCGCGATAGAATCCGGAATGAGGAAATTCGCCAAAGAACTAACGTCACCGACATAGTATAGTATAGACACACTCTCAGAATATGCAAGTTGAAGTGGCAATGGGCAGGCCACATCGCTCGAAGAATCGAAAACCGATGGGGAAGAAAGGTTCTCGATAGGCGACCGCGAACCGAACGACGCAGCATTGGAAGGCCTCCCGCCAGATGGACCGACGACATTGTCAAGGTTGCGGGTAACCGGTGGATGCAAGTGGCAGGTTGTCGTTCGTTGTGGTGTTCTATGGGGAGGCCAATGTTCAACAGTGGACGTCTTTTGGCTGATGATGATGATGGTGGAAGCGAAGTATACAATAAAACATATCCATTGACACTCAGCAATAAACGAGTAATATTCTCTCGATAAAATTACGATCACGGTGACCAATATCAATGGAGGCTAGCCAAGTAGTAAGAGATGATAGTATAGTGCACAAGCGTGTGTGCACACACAGGTGCACACCCTCTTCCTTCACTCTTATAGTCCGATGGGAAAGCAGTTGGGCACGGCTTAATGTATAATGTTAACAAATCTATGAATGTTGTCTTTAAGGCTGGTGCTAGGTGTCCCTCTAGCGTGCCTCCTATAAAACTGAATGGAAAAGAGTTGGCTAGGGTACGTCAGTTCAGATAATTACCGAGGTCCTTAAGGACGACTTGGATATTGAACGTGAACGTGGGGCTGTCTATGAGAGCAAACATGATTGCTCGCAGGTTTGCCCGGTGTACAAAGGAGGTAAAAATTACTCTCTTCAGAGCCTTCTGTGCATCTTTTTACACCTACAATACAATAATGCGCTTAGAACGATGTTCCGGCTGCCTCGGCCACTGTAGTGTATCACGTATGTTTGCGGAGGCGCGCATCGATTTCTTCTACGCTACTCTGCGCAAGCGGTGCTCGTGAAAACTGAGCAGAGTGCGGGCTAGTCGCAACAGCGTTTTAAGTATGATAGCCAGTAAACTTGACTGTCTATACATGAATCGATGTATTGATACCTCGTTTCGTGGGTCAGGCAGGGGGCGAATAGATTAAGGTTGTATATACAACATTAGTCATAAGTTATTGTACTACTAACAAATTTTATCCTGGTTATCTATACTAATTATAAAGCTAAAGAGTTGGTTTGTTTGTTTGTTGGTTTGTTTGGTTGAACGCGCTAATCTCAGGATCTACTGGTCCGAATTAAATAATTCTTTTTGTGTTGGATAGTCCATTTATCGAGGAAGGCTATAGGCCATGCGAAGCTGGGTCGGGTCGCTAGTCTTAAATAAAAGGTTATTATTATTATTATTCGACACGACCAGAGAGAGATCACTATCCACTGCAACTTCTGACAACCGGAGTCAACAGTGGCGAACACCAAAATGACGTCATTTCTATTTTCATACAGGGCTTCCTAACCGTCATGGAAAAAGTGTTTAAGTGGTCCTGCCTGATCGGCGTGCTAGGATCCAAGAAATATATTTGCTACTTCTGGAGTGCTTTCATATTAGCTGTGTTAATCTTTATGGAGATTCAAGCAATCTGGAAGGTCATAAAGGCACTTGCTGGATGGGCTATAGATACCGCTGGACAGAGTAAGTAGATATTTAAAACATGAAGCAAGTGGAAACTTTATGTAGAAGTGACATCACAATCGATTAGGTTACTATACTGCTTATGCATGAGGTTACTATTGTGATTTTTAATTTTCTATGTTCATCTTTGATATCAATAACATGGATGAATGAAAACATTGTTTGAAAACTTGGGCATATACTAAATATAAATCTGAAATTATTATTCCGCCTTGAGCAACCGTGGTGATAATGCTTGTGCCTTCTTTACGAGAAGAGAGGTGTAAAATCTGTGAATGTGCGGTAATTTCATTTCCTTAAAACGTTTACAGAAGGACTTTATGCAGAGGGCAGTAGATCGAAATTGTTAAATCCATTCGGACCCTTTTCTGCACCAATTATTTTTTTATAAATTGCTTATTTACTTTCAGGAAGCGTCACAGCACGTTTAGCAGGGACCATATTTTATACAATATCAATATTATCTTTGATCCTCACATCAAATCTGTATAGGTCTTGGGGAGAACTGTCGGCATTGTGGGCCAGAGTTGAACGAATCATGGCCGTCAAAGCGCCTGCTGATAAAACTTTGAAGAAGAGAATGTATATTGTCATTTGTTTTATGACTGTATGCTCTATATGTAAGTTGATGTTTGAATATAGTTTTAATTATATGAGTTTGTACAGGGTAGGTCATTAATTTTTGCACTTTAAAATTGCAATGATTTTTGAAATGGTCATTGTAAATAAACCAAGGATAGTATTCGTCAAAAAATTTTAAACATATCCAGCTCTCTATAGTCAAAGAGATTTTGAACATTTAAAGACCAGGTCTCAGGAATGCCAGCTATGAGATGGTGGCCTCCTAGACGATATTATTTTAACTTTCTCGTTAAATATATTCTTTATTTGAAATAAAGATTTATTTCAACACAGAGGATTTATTTTTCTTCATTGTAATTTCAAAAGTGCAAAAAAATATGGCTTTTACCTTTATAAGGTGTCACCTGGTCGGTAGCGCGCGTGCTGATCGTGGGGTCCTGGTCTTGAACCAGGTCAAACAAAAGGTTATTTGGTTTTCCATTAGGAATTTCTCAGAAGGAGCCCGAAGTTTGATAGCATCATCATCTCGTGTTGTTGCATGATTATACATATTTACGCAACCTCTCATGTAAATATGTTATCCTAGTACAATACTTTATTGCCTTCAATAAACATACCCTAGGAAAGCAAATATACTCCTAATAAGGGCGGATTGTTTTAAACAGTCGGTTAACATTACATACGGACGGTTTAAAGTTACTATCACGTGAGATGTTTAACGTACGTTAAAGGTAACGGGTTGTTTCATGACATAAAAATCCGTCAATCAAAGTTATTCAAAAAGAGATTCCATAATATTTTGATGTTCGACGTAGCTGTTTGACAACACAAAATTACGTTGACTGGTCGGTTATGGTAATAGTAACTTTTTGACGTACGATTTTGTGAAACAAACCATTTTTTTTTATTTGACGATAGGTAGCGCCATTTCTGACTACTACCCGTCAGTAAAGAATAGTTGAAGCACAAAATATAAAGCAGCCTTACGTACTTTGTGGTTGAAGCAACCCGCTCTAAGTAGTTACAATTTAAACCAGTGTAAATTCAACTTTGCAGGCATTCGGATTCTCTGTTATTTTTTTTTCCAACCTTTATTTTCCTAATGCAGGGCAAAGGCATCTCTACTCTCCTTCCACTTCTCTCTATCAAGGGCTAATTGGAACCAGTCTTTGACAAAAGAGTCTAGACCATCCCGTCATCTTTTGAAAAACTTTTTTTACTGGCGAAAAACTAAACAATACTCAAATTGTTTACTTTTTCAGTGGAACATATCATGAGTATTATCTCGTCAATTGGACTGGACTGCCCGCCATCTTTGATTGTAAAGCGATACGTTTTGATTTCACATGGATTTATGATATTAAGACGTAAGTAACAAAGAGATAGAATATTTTGGTATGCTGAACATTTGGTCCTGGGTTTGATGCACCGCCTTCAAAAACGGAACACATTCAGCCTACAAAATCGAAAAATAAACGGTAACACTAAAAAAATTAAGTAATTGCCTAATTTTTTATCCTTATAGTACTCTTATATAATTTTGCCTTTTATGCTTCCTTTTTTTTGTAATTCGATTGAAACTTTTTTTAAATAACGAACATAATCTCCTTTTTTGAAGTCAGTTAAAAAATGGAACTGTATCTCTTAAAAAAATATGATAAGGCTTTGTTCTTATTTTAAATTCATTGTATTTGTGAATACCATACTTTTAAGTTCTCTGCTGCTAAAATAATACGGGGCGTAAAAATAGTATGAAAAAATATTTTTTTTTTTTACATAAAGTTAACAATTTTGTTGAGTGTTCGATGCCTGAAAAGATTAAGTACCGCTGCTCTATTTAACTCTTTGGCAAATGCAATCCTATGTATATTTCAGATGAATATTCGGACTGGTACGCCCTCCCTTTAGCCTTTATGAGCACCGTCGCTACACTGCTATGGAACCTCCAAGACCAACTGATTGTTCTGATCAGCATGGGCTTAACTTCAAGATATCATAGACTGAACCAGTGTCTAGCCAAAATATGTGCGCTGGAGAAGAAGCAGATGGATTCTGGTGACGTAAGAAATTACTTGGTTTTCTTATAATTTTGCTACCTCTTACCCGCAACTTCGTCAGTCATTTTTCTAATATTTATAGCCTATTACATGCAAAGATAACGTAGCTTCCTATCATCGAAAGAGTTTTCAAAATCAGACCAGGAGTTTCAGCTCTTTGTAACATTTCAAGTAGGTATGTATAATGTCGGTTCGTCAGGATTTAGTCCGTTAGATTCGGTCATCATGTAGGCAGAAGGTGGGTTTCGTGGAATGCAAACACACTAGGTGCAATACACGGCGTTTATTAAAACCACAAATTAACACAAACTCAATTTAAAATAAACTTAGACTCAAATTAAAACAGACATAGTAACACTTAAACACAACGAATCGAGTATAGTTTCGGTACGTCTTAGCTCCGATGCGATCAGACACTGAATTCTGAATGTCTTCCTCGCTGTGGGCTGAAAACATCACGACTCTGTAGCAGCGCGCCAGAAGTAGTGATAGATCACGTGTTCTCGATAATGGCGGGCTTGCGGTTCGTTTCTCGTTCGTACTATTGACCGAATACGATATATTATTATATAATAGGTCTGTTGATTTTAAATATTAGTTTTAACTTTGATACTAAATTGCTAAATATCGGTTTGACTTGTGTATTTGTTAAAAATTATAATTAGGAATCATTATGAATGTACCTAATTTAAAATCATTTTCAAAATTTACAGTTAAAGTGTTTTTTTTTTCACAAACTTTATATTGGCATGTTTTTATTCAATCCCTAATAATTCCCATTTGGAATACCAAATAATTCTACGGAAACAAATCCACTGTTACAGTTGTTGTGGCAACAATTCTCTAACAGGTTTTGACCTATAAACAAAATACCCATTCAAATTCACCTTAAATAAAGCAGTTCGAATTTACAACCTGGATTTTAGTAATAAATGCCGCTACTTATCAGCCGGTGCTGTTAATGGACCGTCTGGAGACAAATACGACGTCATGAGCTTACAGCTCTTTGCATTTAGTACGAAGAATGCTATTCAGCGAATCATCCAGTCGATTTGAATAGTTCTATCATTAATTTACTTATTTTATGACGTGTGGTGTCGGTCGTAATTTGCAGTTCCCCTTTTCTACCCGTGGGTGAGGGATGTTGATCAGAGGATGGGCAGCGTCCTGCTGACTAGGTACCATAACTGCACCTACTGCTGAACCCACCCTTGGGGAGGACTTATGTCTAGCAATGGGCTTCTAAAGGTTGACATGATGATCATTTATTTTAGTTTGAATTGGTAATGGAATTCTATATGTATCTCACTTATATTGAAGAATGACAACTAGGAAACACTTTTAATTAAATTAATATGCACGGAAATATCAAAAAACTGTGCACCCGACAACTCGCGTTGTTAAAGAAAAAATCGGACAAGTGCAAGTCGGACTCGCCCACTGAGGGATCCGTATATATTTGTAGGTACATATCCATATTTCTATACTAATCCACACCTACTATCCATACTTTAATCTACTTAATATAATAAATGCGTTATTTACGACATAAACGGCCGTATCTTTTTTTCACGTTAACATAGAGGGTTGATTTTTTTACAGCATCAAGAGACCGTAGACTTGAGAATATGGTTTTAATTACAACACGATACCTCCACGCGTTCCCGAGATAAAGGAGGTTGGTTTGAGGTACGGAACCCTAAAAACTAAAAATGGTATCCAAACAAAGGAGTATCTCATGCTATTTCACTCACTCACTATAGCGAGCAAATAAAAAGACTGGTGTCCCCTTGTTTCGCAGACAGAAATTTCTTAGAATTTGTTTCCCAAAAAATTTTTCATATACGTTTGGATCTCGTATTTTTATTTCGACTATTATTGTTTCAAAGACTATTTACTTCAATGAAATTTTAATATACTACACAGAAACACAATTCAATGAATTTTTAATCACATTTTTTAGTTTGTTTTGTTATCAAACAGTAGAATTATTTTTTAACGAATATTGTTTGTTTGTTGTATTTTTCCATGGAATTTATTTCAACGAAAATGTATATAAATAGACGATACCAAAAAATATGTCTTAAAATGTCAATATGTTGTGCTACAAAAGTTAATGACAGAAACAAATCGCTGCGAAACCGACTCCACGTAGTATTGTCTGCCCTACCCCTAGAGTGTAATTTAAATCTGCGTAGGCGTGGAGGGGCGAGGCGGCCGGCGAGCTGAGGAGCAGGTGGTTTTAACGCCCGCCGCCGCTGTGGCTGCTGTGGCGCGCTGTGGCGCGCGAAGCTGTGGTGGTGAGCGTGAATACCATCTGCGACGATAAGTTCGCGTGGGACCGCCGGAGCCCCGAAACGCCGGAGCCGTGACAGAAACTATGCTTGCTGCATGTTGCATGCTCGCTTGCATGATGCATGCTTGCAAAACGAAATTCTATAAAACTATTACCTATGAAACAACGTACAACCAAAAAGACAATAAACGCCACCATTGTGAATTCCGTAACCTAATTATGATTTTAACATTCCAATTTGGATCAAAAATACGATTACCTACAGCATTTTAAATACTCAAGTGCCATCCATTACTATGGCCAATACCTTCAAATCAAATCAAATCAGTTTATTGCAAACATGTTGTACAGGGGTTGGAAAAATGCTTTTAGTATCAAACATGCACCCTGTAAGGGCACTGCAAATCAAATTATGTTAACAAATTAATTAATACCCTTCCTTTTCTACAATTTAAATGAATCATGTCATCATGTCAACCTTCAGAAGCCCACTGCTGGGAATAGATCTTCCCCGAGGGGGGGTTCAGCCGTAATCTCCATGCTTGTCCGATGCATGTTGGTGATCGCAGTAGGTGTTATGGTACTCCTCAGAAGGACGCTGCTGCCTTCTACGACACTCACGGGTAGAAATCGGGTGGTGCTATTCGCGGCCGGCACTTCACGTCTTAGACTAAACGAATGCTATGAGCAAATCGAGTATTTCCATTTTTTTATCGATCGTATATTTACGTTTCGTACAGAGTAAACCGTACGCTCTAGCTAAGCCATGCTTTTAATGTCTAAACTTATCTTAACTCTTAAATAACGTTTACAAGTAAAAGAGTAAAACTGAAACCAGTTTACAGGTTTTTACAGCTATGCGGAAGAATCTATTAATTACACTTTGTTTTAGATTTTATTGGTTTAAATGTCACGGGTTATCATTTTATTTAGTGTATAAATCATCATCATCTTCCTAGCTTTTGCCAAGTATGTTGTGGTCAGCTTTCGGTGTAACCGAATGCAGCTGAATACCAATGTTTTACATGTACCTACTGTCTAACTGACCTCCACAGCCAAGTTACTGGGTAACATCCCCCTGGGTAAGACTGGTTGTCAGACTTTCTGGCTTCTGACTCTCTATAACGACTGTCAAACATCTACAAATGATAGCCGGGGCCAATGGCTTTACATGCTTTCCGAGGCTCGGAGGGGCTAATAATAACTATTTTAATGTTGATTAAATTTTGAGTTATAATAATTGAAAACATTTAAAAATTCTCTATTGCAACACAACAAATCTCTCTTCAATTCTCATGTGAGCTGTGTCATATATTGAAACTTATCGTGCTCGGGGGAAATCTTGCTGTCTGCGGGTAGATCGAACTAGTTCTCGTTCTTTATACGTGTACCTATTAGGGTCAGTTCAAACAGAGGAGCAATATGTTCAATAATATTGTTCAAGCAGCTTACTATCACTACACTTTATAAAACAAAGTCCCCCGCCGTATCTGTGAGTTTGTCCGTGATACACTCAAAAACTACTGAACGGATTTTAATGTGGTTGGTAATAATGAAGGCGGAAGGCCTTCATTACGAATCACTCTATGTATAACTTTTTTTAGTTTTGTGTAAAATGGCTGAATGACGATGAATGTTGAAGGTGGCAAAAAAAACCGTGGTGACTGGGAACTGTGTAGATAGCTATACTCTGCAACTCTGTCGCTAATTTGATAATGAACTATAAAAACATTATAAGTAGAGTTGATAATTGTATGCACGACTAGCTGGAAATCAAGTACCATAAAGTAATGACACACGACTATAGTACTTACCGACAGTGAAAGTTGTTTTGTAATTAGCAGTACTTCGAGAGATTACTTTCTTGCTTGCTTGGAGTGAAAGTAGTATTTGTTTAAGGAATCATCTTCTGCCTAGCCTTTTCCGTTTTTTTTTTTTTTTTTTTTTTTTCGGATTGGCATCTCGCAGGTCAACCTAGGAGGTGGTCGGCTGCTTAACCGGACTTTCCTGTGATGCCTTAAAAATTATTATTTTTAGGGCCTAAAAAAAGCTTACAAACTAAGCGACTACACGCTAAGGGCACCCCCTGTGGGGTACGAGCCTCGGCTTAGGGCGTCGCTGGGAGAGGACAGCAAAGGGACAGGCTGGATCGTATTTCCATTATTTAGGGACGAATTTAAAACTACAGGCTCAACGGCACGGGCTGGCACGAGCAAGGGTCGGGGAGGGGACGTACGGGGTCGTCGCGGCGGGCCTCGGCGGCGAGGACGGAATGACGGCGGTCTGTGTCTGTGTTTCTTAACTGTACTGGTGGCCTTATTGCTCTCCTGGAGGAGAGTAATAGCATCGTCAGGGTCGGTCAGATCCTTTTCTGTAGTCTGACCTCTTCCTAAAGAGGTCGGACTACAGAAAAGGCTAGGCAGAATTAATAAATTAAAATTTAAATTAATAGCCCCTTGGCTATTAACGACTTTTACAGATTTTAAACTGACAATCACGTCAAAATGTGTATTGTAAATGATTTGAAAAAAATATATGTTAAACTAGAACATTCTCTTAATTATTTAGTATGTGAATATTTTCTTTTATATTCATATTAAATAGTTTAATTAACTCGTGAAGTTATGTCTCACGCGGACAAAACATTGACAATCACACAAAATCTACCACGTATAATTAAACGAAGCTTGCACTATCTTACAGACAATTTTATTATCTATCTTTTAGTATAGGTATGTTTTTTTTTAAGTAAAAGAATACTATCGTTTATTTAATTTTTTCGACTAAACTTTGAGAGTTTTGGACGCAGCGCATACGATTCTCTTGTCGCTCAAGGTCGCCGGCGTATATCGTCGGTTTAATTGAGACCGTTTCCGAGGTTGCTGCGCGGTGTGGGGGGGGGGTCGACGTATCAGTGAGCTCTCGCGTCACGTCACCACACGCCTTCCGCACCGCGCAGCTTCCTCAGGAACGATCTCAGTTAAGGCGCTACCCCGACCAAAAGTGCGTTTTTCTTCGTTATTCAGGGGCTATTAACTCATTAAAAGAAACAAACTACATCTAAAAGCATATTATTAATGTTCAATATCCTATCATAACATTCCACTTTCTTATTTTTTTTTATGTACCCTATATACACCTTAATATCACTGTAAAAAGATTACTAAAATAATTTAAAACATGTATCTTTTGCTAAAGTTGTGTGTGTAGTTGTGTATTTTGTTGTAAGTGCTATTATTTTGAGGATTACACTAATAGATAAGTAACTTAAAAATCTTTTCACACCACCTGCCCGACAATGTCAAATTATATGTCATGCAAACCTAACCTAAAGTAAGTCATTTATGACCTGAGGTCTAGCAGCGCAATAATATTGTACTGAATTTCATTATGACCCGCTGGTCATTAATGTGATTTGAATTTGGAACATACAGTAGTAATCGCATACAAACATTCACCATTAAGATCTGCCTCAGCTTATGAAACAAAAGGAGCGAAACACTGAGAGTGAAGCTAAAAAAGCAAATACAAATTCAAAAGCGAATACCTACAACGCGTGCTGTACTGACACGAGTCAGAATAGCACGAAACGCCGCATCGTTAAAAATAAAACAAATGATAATACAAACACAAATTCAAAAGCGAATACAATCACGAGATTGTAGGTATTCGCTTTTTAATTTGTATTTGCTTTTTTGGCTTCACTCTCAGTGTTCCGCGCGGTCTGTCTGCATAATCTGAGAGATCTTCACTAAAAAATAAATTGTTCAGATTTTTAAATAAAAGGCGGAGACGGAGTGAAGCTGAAAAATCAAATACAAATAGAATAGCGAATACTTACCTACAATCTCGTGATTGTATTCACTTTTGAATTTGTATTTTTATTTGTTAAAAAATTTCGAGTGACTATAGTGATTTGACTCCGGAGTACATTAAATCCGAAGCCAATTGGTATTACCAACAATGTACTCTTAATTATTATAGTACTATTGTTTTAGTGTCTCGTAGATGGTGTGAAAAGTAGAGTATGAGATAAAGGTGCCTTCGTCTTGGGCGACCTTAACCCCCCCCCCCCCCCCATTGCTCGGGAGTTAACTCTAAACTCCCTCGCTCCGCTCAGAAGTTAACGCTAGAATCCTTCGTTTTGCTCGGGATTCAAGACGGCGCCCGCTAAGACACTACTTTATCCCCTTGATGCATAATCTACTATTATGATTCACGTTTTATTTTATTTCATAAGATCGTCTCTCTTTTTTTATAACAAAATAAAACCCAAAATTTGTGCGAATTTCGATTCTGCAGCAAAGAGGAAATATCTGGTCAAGGTTATTTGATCAGGGAAGCGCCTTAAGCGGTCGGGTTATAACCAGATGCAGACCAGTGTTTCACATGGAGCGACTCTCTATCTGACCTTACACGATACCCTTTAGTGAACTGGTATCTGTTTACAAAATACGTCTTTTATTTTCGATTTGAGTTTTATCAGCCTTTCCACGAAAAGATAAAGACAAAGCCAAATTAAGTTTGGGATTAAGAATTCATTTAGCAGATTTAAGATCCTAAGATGGCGAGATTGAACAAACAGATAAATCAGTACCTACTTTTAAAGGCAGCTGATTAATTAGTTGAAGAGCGTTTACGTCTCACTGTATCTCATACTAGCTTCGATCTGTGACTTTGTCTGCGGGGAAATCAAATATACCATAAAACTTAGCCTTAACTCGCTAATAATGTTGTTTTGTACAGGTGATGCATTTTTTTAAGTAAACCAACTTAAAATCTAAAGCTATATATTTGAGCCGTTTGGGGTGGAAGCTCTAGGGCCATGGGGTCCGAGTGCCCATATTGTTTTTCGTGACATCGCCAAGCGGCTGGTCGACTCTTCACGTGACCCGAAGGCTGGTGCTGGTCTATTCTTAGGTCAAAGAATCAGCATTGCCTTACAACGTGGCAATGCTGCCAGCCTGTTGGGCACGTGTCCCGTTGACAGCGATGTGGACGAGTTTTTTGATGCCCTTTGAGCTCCCGTGCCTTTTTCTTGGAATTCTACATAATATTAGGTCTTTACATATGAAATTGCCGCTCGGTATCAAAAAATTAAAAATAACTTTTTTTAAAACAAATTATATATTTAGTCAATCGAAGTATGCACCATTGTTATCGATATACTTCCGCCATTTTATCGGGAGCTCATTGATCCCTTTGGTAAAAAAATCCTAGGAGCGAGAATCGATGAACTGCTTGAAGGCTGTTTTAACTGCCTCATCAGAATTGAATTTTTTTCCTTGTAAAAAGTTGTCCAAATTTCGGAATAAGTGGTAATCGGTTGGGGCAAGATCTGGAAAGTATGGTGGGTGACGCAGAGTTTCCAGTCGTAGCTCCTCTAACTTGGCGACGGTCTGATGTGCAGTATGTGGTCGAGCGTTATCCTGAAGGAGCAATGGGCTAGAGCAATTTACCAGTCTCGGTTGTTTAATGGTGAGCTTTTCCATCATTGTTTGCAACTGTTGACAATACATGTCTGCAGTAATCGTCTGACCTGATCTCAAGAAGTTGTAGTGGATGACACCAGCACAGGACCACCAAACACTAACTAGAATCTTCTTTTTGGTCAGTTTTCGCTTGGGGCAAGGTTTTGCCGGTTCTCCAGGGTTAAGCCATTGTGATGATCGCTTGCGATTATCGTACACGATCCACTTCTCATCACAAGTGACAATACGATTTAAAATTCCCTCATTATTGTGACGATGGAGCAAAGAAGCGCAGCAACCGATGCGTGTTTGTTGGTGTGCTTCAGTCAATTCGTACGGTACCCACTTTTCGAGCTTTTTTACTTTTCCAATTTGACGCAAATGGATAATGATTGTTTTGTCACTTACTCCAAAGGCTGCTGCTAATTCAGAAGTGTTTTGAGATGGACCCGCTTCCACTATCGCCTTTAATTCTTCATTATTTACTTGAGTACCCGGTCGTCCACGAGGCTCATTTTGTAAATCAAAATTTCCAGAACGGAAACGTTGAAACTAAAAACGCGCCGTTCGTTCGTTAGCGGTGCTTGGCCCGTACACGTCGTTAATCCTTCGAGCCGTTTCTGCTGCACTGGTGCAACGGTGGAACTCATATTCGTAGATACCGCGAATTTTTAATTTCTCCATTGTTGTTGCTATAGCAATTTTCAAGCCCAAACAAATGACGTGAAAACAAATGAAACACGAATTTTAGAACAATATTCTTTGGTCTATAATTTGAAATAATTTGGAATTTGGAATTCCTATTCAAACACAAAATATTTGGTTTCAAAGTTGCCAGTATTAAGTATCGGCAATTTTATATGTAAGGACCTAATATTATTAGATTTTTAAGATTTGTATATAATTAAAATTGTAATCTGTATTATTTACTAGCTGATGCCCGCGAATACGTCCGCGTGATTGTCAGTTATCAGTGGAGAGAATAAAATCGCCGGTCCAGCCGTTTCAGATATTAGCTGGAACAAACAGATAGACAGACAAAAAAATTTAAAATGATTATTTTATACTCTCATTTACATTTAGTAAAAAGCTGTTGTTTTGACACAAACCGACCATCAAATTTTATTTATTAGTATAGATAATAATAGTTTAGACAAAGTTCAAATCTAAATTCTTGGGAATTAATGAATCAATTTTAGTTTCACTTGTTTTCTTTTAAAAATATAAAAACGATTGAAAATATTTTTTTAAAAATGTTCTCTACTAACTTTTTACAATTAATTAAAGACCTTGTGTATCAAACATTAAAATTGGTTTATTGATTTCCAATAATATATCTGATATGAAAGTTGAGCTGCGGTAAAAGAGCTCTTGGAAGATACTCGAAGGCTTTCTACTAATTAATATCTTAAAATTTTGTCGCAATCTCTCTCTCTCTCAGAAATGTAGGTAAATAGAGGCGTTTTTAGCTATTTTTAAAAAACGAGATTGTCAATTCGTCGCGCATGTTTTCGAACTACTGTATATTCATATACTTGTATGATAAATAATCTGTTAGGGCTTTCAAGAAAATATACAAAAATTCATAGGTGTATGTAGGTATGTATGTTAGTATGTTTGCCCACGCATTTCTCCGAAAGTATTTATCGAATTGAGACCATTTAATGACAAACTGTGACTAACTGATGCCTTGTTTCAGAAAAACGAAGCAACAAAAGTGTACGCCTGGCGAAAATTAAGAGAAGCGTATGTGAAGCAAGCGATGTTGGTCCGCAAAGTGGACAGTTCTATCGGAGGGATCATCATTCTATCTTGCTTCTGCAACTTTTACTTCATATGTTTGCAACTGTTTTTGGGAATTACGTAAGTTCTAATAAGCAAAAATACATTGCACATCATCTTCTTGTTTGGATGATGTTATGCCCATACTAGTCCAAGTTCGGGTCACTTCTAGCTACGCTTATCTGTGTTGTTCGAAAAGAATCATGGCGAGACATTCATTTGTATGAAAATAATAAAATTGTGTTTAAAAAAAATTAGATTGATATTATACGTACCATATTTTAAACCCCTGCAGAATTAAAATATTACAAAATGAAAATAACACTTTTTCGTTTCATCTCGATGCTCATTTTGTATTTATAAAAAAAAAAAGTGATAAGTGACATCAACGGATCTATCAAATTGGCAGACAAGTGATTTGACAAATATGTAGAAAAAAAAAATTGTGCCATTATTTCCCATAAAACAATGCAATATCAGTGTTTACAACTGCGAAACGGCGCCTGTCAGTGTCACTGTTACTGTTTGTCGCGGTTTCGTTCTGAAATAATGAGTTTTTCGTTAAACTATTCACTTTTTTTGCGGGGTTTTAAAAATAATGTAAATGCCTGAAGATACTCTTCAGGTAACCAAGAGTATTAGAATGAGAATTTCAACATCTACATCTTTATTTTTATTGTACAAATCCTGTCATGATTCTTTGTTTTTGCTTTGCGTTTAAACGAACATTGCATGTTTTTTAAGACTACCCGAAAATATTTAATGATGTTGAATGAATTAATAATGTATGTATAGTTTTAATATTACATTGGTATGTACTGTATATATTGAATATTGAAATTATATGTACAGACGCCAGCACATCAAGCTACTACAATCTGTCACATTTCTTTAATCGATTTTCAACTTTATGATTAAAGAATTAGGTTCAAGATTGATTGGGAAAATGTGACAGTTTCGGGTAGGTTGACCTGCTGGCGTCTTCGTACATCGATTATGTAGTTGGGCGTTTTGCAAAAAATAAACATAATTAAGTACTTACCTAAATATGTGTGTGTTGTATGTTTTTTTGGTTTGTTGTAACTGAATTATTCTTATGAGAATGAAGTAATATCAAACCGGATATAACGCGGTTAGTCAAATTGGATGAAGCAACCATAAACTAAAGGAAATGGATACAATTTCATACAATCTTGAGCCTGGGTGTAAAAAGATGAAAGTGGTGTTTAAATAATAGCTTTTATATTATTACCTTTTCACTAAAATCTTGCGAAGTCTGAGAACAGAATTATAAGAGCTTTAGTAAAAGTGAGGTTAAAGGCCTAATGGTTAAAACGCCCGCCTTTCATTCATTATGTTGTTGGGTTCAAAACCAGGCAAGTACCAATATGACATTTTCAACTCATATGTACTTTCTAAATCTATCTTCGACGTCATTGACATTGGTGAAGGAAAACATCGTGAGAAAACCGATATTTATTTATTTATTTATTAGAAGGCTTTTCAACAATGAGTACCTACTCTGTTACTTTATAGTTTGTACATTGTAAACTTCAATCTAAGTGCCTCATCACTTATAGAAAAGCACAGCATGCACTACATTATGCGCAAGTAATTAAATAATTAAAATAAGGTTAACACTATTCCGAATAAAGACATAAATACATAGTTTAAAGACACTAATATAGTCTTTAAGTAAATATTGTTACTAACATTGCTATTCATTATTACTTGATGATGAAGCCTTCTTCTTCTTTTCGAATCGATGGTTTTCCTTTTTTTTTTGTTAGACTTCTTGGGCCCAGTAGGTAGCCACATTTATCGCAGCATCAGTGGCGTTTTAATGTCCTCTAAGGTGCAGGTGTAGGGGCACTTTGGGCACTGTAGTAAGTGGGCCATTGTCTGGTCAGGATCACCACACTCACACTGGGTTTCGGTGGGATCTGTTAAAAGCCTAATAAAAGCCTAATAATAGTGCCACTGCTAGACAAAGGCCTCTTCTCATTCAGAGAAGACACGAGCATTGATCACTACGTTTGCTCAAGGCAGTTTGGCGATTTTAGACTTATGTAAATTAAATACGTCCAAGTTTCGTCCAGGATTTGGTTGAACCGTGTAATACTGTCGTACCTATGGAATTTAAAGTTAATGCGCATGACTGCCTGTTAAATTACGGGCACGTGAGTCTTTCTAACTTCGCCTGTGGGCGACTGGTGCATTGCGATGACACGTAAATCACGTCCCAGGTACGGGACCCTAGAGGCAGTGCAGTTGAATTTATTGAAAGAAATACTGTTCTGTAGTGTACTGGGTCATGAGTTTGGGTTAGTTGAAATAATTTAAAGTCCTACAATGTGTCTATCTTCTACTCACACCAACAACCAAATTTTATGCACACTTAATTATTATTAATAAATATTGTACATTGTTCTATAATAAATAATATCAAAGTTACAACAAAAAAATATATAGTGTACATTTTTAATAACTGTATATCAATCTACATTACAACTTTAAGGAAGTTTTTATAATTCATCATTTCATATTCAATTCTCAAATCAATAAATCAAACAGTACAATATCGAGAACACTATGTCATTTAGCCTTCATACAAAAACAAAACTTTTATCAAAGTATACTTAGTAAATAGTACGAAGGCAGGCGAAAGTTTCTTCGGTAACAAACATTTTCGCCGGTACTTAATCCATCATTAGGGCTGAACCGTGTAAGAAAAACATCGTAAGTGGGCTCACACGTCCATAATAGGACCTAACGTGTGTAATGCTAAGAACAGCTGTAGGCATTTATCACGTTTGATATATACGGTGCGAAGTAGGTACTTTAGGACCCAGCTTTATTACCTATAAGACATCTATT
The DNA here is from genome assembly GCA_947361185.1 of Charanyca ferruginea. NCBI lineage: Eukaryota > Metazoa > Arthropoda > Insecta > Lepidoptera > Noctuidae > Charanyca > Charanyca ferruginea. The sequence goes on along the minus strand of OX376059.1, from coordinate 22,039,613 downwards.
ACTGAACACGATGAGATTGCTGAAATAACTAGTTTTGTAACAAGGTAAATGAGACTTATGCTGTGTTTGTTTTTATGACTGCCTTGTCGGACTTTTGGTTGCAAGCGCGGCTGCTGAGCGTAGGGGGGAAGGAGGTCGGCTCGATTCGGGGGATGGTTAGTGTGTTGGTTTGTTTTTTGTTTTGTGTGTTTGTTTGTTTTGGTTTGTTTTGTTTCCTTTTTTTTGTTTGTGTTATTGTTTTTGTGTTTGTTTATGTTTTTGTTCGATTATTTTGTTTTTCTATGAAGAATGTCTCAGTAATAGCCCGGAGTTTCGAAGTTGGCGGTGTAACATCCCCCGTGATGCGGAAAACACGTGAAGACTTTGGTCCTGCACCTGATCTTGCCCCGATCGTGTCGGATTCCCATCCCACCGGGTCTGGACTATAATATCTTCTGCGTACTTGGCTAATCTCCGTTGAGAATGGCCGCCGTGACTGAAATTTGGTCGGAAGAATTAAATTTTTGATCTTTTTACGTTGTATACATAAAACAAGCTTCGGCCCGCGGCTTTGTCTGCGTAAATTTCATAATTAAGCCTTAGCTTAATTATAAAAATTACGCGATTATCCCGAAGGGTAGTTTAGGACCTTAGTCCTAACGATTTTATTTTCCCGAGGGGTAGTTTAGTACCTTAGTCCTAATGATTTTATTATCCCGAGGGGTGGTTTATGACCTTAGTCCTCACGATTTTATTTTCCCGAGGGGTAGTTTAGGACCTTAGTCCTAACGATTTTATTTTCCCGAGGGGTAGTTTAGGACCTTAGTCCTAACGATTTTATTTTCCCGAGGGGTGGTTTATGACCTTAGTCCTCACGATTTTATTTTCCCGAGGGGTAGTTTAGGACCTTAGTCCTAACGATTTTATTTTCCCGAGGGGTAGTTTAAGTCCTTAGTCCTCACGATTTTATTTTCCCGAGGGGTGGTTTATGACCTTAGTCCTCACGATTTTATTTTCCCGAGGGGTAGTTTAGGACCTTAGTCCTAACGATTTTATTTTCCCGAGGGGTAGTTTAAGACCTTAGTCCTCACGATTTTATTTTCCCGAGGGGTAGTTTAGTACCTTAGTCCTAACGATTTTATTTTCCCGAGGGGTAGTTTAGGACCTTAGTCCTCACAATTTTATTTTCCCGAGGGGTAGTTTAGGACCTTAGTCCTAACTATTTTATTTTCCCGAGAGTAAAAAAATCGTTATCGTCGTCGTATAAAATCGTTGTAAAAAATATTATCAATTAACTGAAGCGCTCGAGTGGTCCACGAATCTCCAATATTCTTAAGATTTTTAAAATTCTCAGCTCAATGTCTGGTTAAAAAACTTAGACGCAAGAGTAACGAATATTGTGTATTTAATCAATTATGATGATTAAATCATCGCATGCTTCGAGATACCTCGTAAGACTCGGGGCAGGCCATTGCCCAGCAGTGGGACACGAGTTAATAAAAAAAGCCTGATGTTTTTATTAAATAGGCACATTTATGGATTATTCTAACTTGGAGGGTTATGTTGATCATTTTTATTATTATAATTATCTAAATACATATTTAACGCTGTAAATTACAAAAAACGTAAGAAAATTTGAATATTTCTGGTTACTCATTCGCGTTAAGAAATTAGGAGTCATCAGTGCAACTGAAGAGTGATTCTTATTTGCGATATTATTTGCGATTGATTGGTCAGTGTCAGATGACTCACTATTTTCTTAACACGAATGGACTATAGATCTTTATGTGAGCCAAAGTTCAGCTGGTCCCGTGCAGACTTGCCATCCAGCCATCTAAACTTTCGCCTTTACAATACCTACTAGAAGGACGTAGGTGTTATAAATTATCAAGTTTTGCTTCTGCCATGGCTCCGCAGTCAGGTTACGTTGCCAACAAAATATGTAGCTTACCTTACCTAGCGTCTACATAATTCCGTGCAGGGTAAGCGTATACCTATGCCGCTTGTTTTTTTTTTGTATCATTCAATGTTTTAATTTGGCAAAGCCAAGGAGAGAGTTTTTATTTCGACACGTAGGTAGGTAGGTATATTTTTTTATGTTTGACCTCACATAACTTTTCACAATGTAGTCTGATTTCAATGATTCTTTATTTAATGCATAAAATAAAATAAAAAATTATGAAATATTTTCATAAAATCATTCATGAAAATATTTTACCTCTAAGGGTGAAAAATTAAGGGATGACTGAATTTGTTTAATGTTACCGTTTCTTAACTAATTCGAATGATAGGAAGTAAGCAATATCAAGCGAAAAAACACATTTTACAAAAAAGACGACCGCCGTCTTACCGAAATAAAAAGTTAAAAAATTACTTTAATTTCGGAATTCGGTGGCAATACAATACAATAAACAGAAACAAAACCGTCAAACGTGTGAAATAAAGTTATTTTTTACATTTTGGTTTTTGAAGGCGGTTGTCTTTTTGTAAAAATGTTTTAATGATTTTTTTTATTAGAAGTAGTCCCACACTGTCAAGTTTTCTAATATTGTGGGTCAACACAAAAATACACATGCAAGTCAACAGTCAAACCCGGAACTATATGTAGGCAGTATAAATATTTGTTCGCAGTTTAATTATGCAGTAAATCACAGTGCAGTCTGGACAAATTAATAATTCTATACTCTACTATCCATATTAATACTTTCATACTAATATTATAAATGCGAAAGTAACTGTCTGTTACGCTTTCAAGATGAAATTTTGGAAAAATTTGGTATGAAATTAAATTCAAACCTGGGGACTTGGACTTTGCCTGCATCTGCGACATTCAGTCGGACGAAGTCGCGGGCAAAAGCTAGTTATATATCTATTTGTTTGTCCTCAGACAAAGTCAGTCCAGCGAACCAATCAGGACGGTGTACTACTTCACATCTCTAGGTTGGCTGTGCTTCAGGGTCTTCAGCGTCGTGTTAGCAGCTTCTGACATCAACATCCAGTCCCGTCTGGCCCTCAAACACATCTACACTCATGATACTCATTGTTATAATGTTGAGGTAATGATCTGAGTCTAGTATGAGTTTTTTAACGTTTACTTGTGACAATTAGCATGGAAAAATTGGGTAGATGATAGCCATTTAACAACAGTAGGTCGATTCAGTAAAATTCAAACAATAACTCGCATCACACATCGCTATTCACTCTCACTTCGAATAAGGGTCAAAATTACCTTGATATATTTGACACTTTGAATCGGGTTCGAGTGCGAAGTGAGCGTCGAAGTGACGGGAAATTACTTTACACAATGCCACTTCTTACGTCATCTCATACTTTATCTGTAAAAATCTTCCTGTCAATTTAGTTCAAATCGCTGACTCGCTCGCAAGGGTAGCGCTAGTGTAAATTCGAATTATAAACCGAGTTTTTAGTATGACAATTAAGAAACTCACAGCGGATTCAGATTCGAAGTTTAGAATGAGGTCTTACAAGTCAGAACTTCTCTTAAAAAAATACTGGATTTTAGCTCTGAAAACTCGATTTATATTAGATTTTTTGTTGCATTTAAATCAATAAATGGTTAGTCAATAGAGTTGACTAACTAGAAGTAATGAGTGTACTACGCCAGCTCGACAAATGGATGTGCGATTAACGCTAGTGCGACAAAACTGTACTCCGACTCACCATAGTTCGAATGCACGCTAGTGCGACACACTGAAGTTCGACATCACGATGTCATAAATAAGAATTGCCATACAAAATGTTTGAAAGAATCGCGTTTTGACTGCACAGAAAAAGTATAAGATCGCCCTACATGAGAAATTTCTTCTGTGTCGTGAGTACGTTTGCAAACATATAAACTCACAAACACAAACAGCCAGACCCGGAACAACTATCTGTCTGATCTGTTGACCATACAAATGTTTGTTTCGTGCGAGAATCGAAATATATTTCTTATGGCTGCCACTAGATGGCGCTGTTTTAGTACAAATTGAAGTTTACGTTAATGCGTACGAGTGTCTAAAACGCACTAAGCACTCTGTTGAAAAGAAACAATTGAATGTTGAACGTAGGTACCTAATTGATTCGTACTGTCATCAACGTCAATTAATTATTTCATGGACTGGAATCCTAGTCCACTCAGACCTATGTCATTTTAACTGAAATTGAGGACAGATTGAAGATTTTTCTTTAACAAGGTATGTAATTCTTGACTCTTTTTCAGGTATCTATCAGATACAAAAAGTACCTTTATCACCTTATATTTCATAGTAGGGCCCTGAGACTCTAAGACCCTAAGATCTAAGACTCTAAGATCTTGAACCATGACTCAACATTTTTCTGCCCTTAACCTACGTTACTTAGGGTCGCCGCAACACGTTTCTTTCTCTCATTCCGTTCTGTCAACCCTTCTCTTTCATATCAACATCTTCACACAATCTAACCATCTTTGTTTTTGACTTTCCCTTCTCCATTAGACTATTACTATGATTAAAAGGATTAAAACAATTAATTTAAATGTCTACGTCTGAACTTGGGCCATCTAAAGACCACAACTTTAAATGGTTACAATTCTATAATTACAAGGCTTAGCAAGCTTAGGTCATGGCAGTTGGTAAAGCAAAAAGCAATTAATTTTAAAATCCCTCAAGCGAAAATAAAATCCTCTAAATAATAAAGAATATATATTAGCTACTAGCTTACTAGCTGACAAACGTTGTTTTGCCATCTAAATAAAAAAAACAGCTTACAACACATTCTCAGATCTACCAAAATAAACCTACACAAAAAAAAACATAAATATCGGTCAAGCCGTTCGATAACAAACACTATGACACGGGACTTTTATATAATTATATGATTTTTATAGATTATGTATTTGACCCTATATGTTAAATAGAGTATATAATAAATAATATTAAGATGCTTCCATCCATTAGGGCCCTTTCTGCAGTGCGACTGCAACGCTATCAATCGCGCTACTGTCGCGCGACTTTATTTGTATGGATTTACAAATCAGCGCTGCTGTCTCGCTGCTGTCACGCTGCTGGCGCGCGACTAATTTGAAGGCGCCCTTAATCAACTTGAAAAAATCTGATAATCTTCAAACCGCTAAACACTCACAGCTAAGCCATTGACTGCCGGCCCAAAAATGTTGAAGGTAAAACCTCCACTAGCGTCGGTCACCGGTGACCACCACGGCGCTCAACGTGCTATCGTGGATCAAGTCACCTTTCATACAAGTTAAAATCTTTTCAGCTATTATGCCGCAGTCAGAATACAGCATACAGAGACCAACACATCAAGCTACAACAATATGTCGAATTTCTTTGATAGATTTTCATTACAAAAGAAAATAGTTCGTAATTGGGAAAATTTTACAGTTGTTTATGGTTTGATGAGTGTAGTAGGTTGATTCTGTAAAATTCAAACAACAACTCGCATCTCACATAGCTATTCACTCTCACTTCGCATACGGTTCAAAATGACCTCGATATACCTATGTATTTGACACTTTGAATCGGGTTCGAGTGCGATGTGAGCGTCGAAGTGACGGGGAAATTACCTTACAGAATGCCACTTCTTACGTCATCTCATACTTTATCTGTCTAAATCTGCCTGACAATTTAGTTCAACTCGCTGAAACGCTCGCGAGGATGGCGCATTTAATCGCAATTAATTCGAATTATCAAAATGCCAATCAAGAAACTCACAGCGGATTCAGATTCGAAGTTTAGAATGAGGTCTTACAGAATCACACCCCTGGCGTCTGTATACATAGACACAAACGTAAAACTTGTAAGACACCGCTGTCTGCATGACATATACAGAAGGTAGAATTATTGACACAAAGTACATAAATAGGTTTCCTTCGTTTTGCAGGTGGGACGTCTCCAAGACCAACTCTCAAAGGATTACGTCGCACTCAGTGGAAAAGGATTTTTCTTTTTGAGTAAAAGTATCTTGCTACAGGTCAAGTATCGACTTCTATATTTAATGTGTATCTAAAAATGTTTTCACCCTTACATGTTACTTAATCCAAATCAGTTAGACCATTTTTACAATCTTAAGGACACGCTAAGATCTATCGCTGAATTTAAAATTTCTTACGTTTAGCAATTTTCAGCTCAGTACCAGTACAAGAACGAATACTTATTTACAGAATTATAATCTTTTTAATCGTCAATAAAACTCTCTAGCAATAATAGGACATGTTTTTATTAAAAATAGGCACATTAACGGGTTGGATATTTGTTTATTGATGATCTTAGTAATTATAATTGTATACATACCTACATATTTGTTCCTGCCATTCCTGGGTTCAATTCCGAGGTTCGATTTCTCATTAACAGCCCGGAGTTTGGAAGGTGGCGGCGTGCCACGCACGTTAGTCCTGGGCCTGATCTCGCTCCAATCGTGTCGGATTGCCGTCCCACCGGACTATGAGATTGAAGGAAAAGTGCACCTATGTTTACGCACACACTTGTACACTATAATATCGTCTGCGTACTTGGCTGAACTCCATTGAGATTGACCGCCGTGACCGTAATTTGGGATTAAGAATTATCTAAGTTTTTTATCATTATACTCGTACAACCAAAAACAGAGCTGAAAATTGTAACGAAACGTAAGAACATTTGAATTTCGAGGACCGGCGCGCTTTCACCTTAACTGAATTAAGATACAAATCTGAAACAACTTCCTCAGAACAAACCTTTTCTAACATTCATCTTTATTCTCTCCACAAAAGGGTCTAATCCAGTTTCTGTTTACAGATGGCAGGTGCGATAATTACCTACGAACTCGTCCTTATCCAGTTTGATGACAAAGGCACTGATGATGTTCAGCTGAATTTGACTAAGAATGCTATTGGAGTATAAATTTTAATAAAATTTGTGTTTATGACTTCTATGTTTTTCTCTTTATCATCTCTTTTACTTTTACTAGCTATACTGATGATAAAATGTTCTTTGATACAATAAACTGAGTACCTTCTTACAACAAGATCACTGAGAGTAAAGAGAGCTATGCTCGGAGTTTCTTCGCGCAATAAAATCCGAACGAGGATATTTGCCGAAGAACTAAGGTCATTCGCATAGCTCTTAGAGTATGCAAGTTGAAGTGGCAGTGGGAAGGCCACATCGCTCGAAAAACCGATAACTGACCACGAACAAGGCGCAGCGTTGGTAGGCCTCCCATCAGATTGACCGACGACGTCGTCAAGGTCGCAGGTACTCGGTGGATGCAAGCAGCAGGTGGTCGCTCATTTTGGCGTTCCATTGGAGAGGCCTTTATTCAACAGAGGACGTCATCTGGCTAATAATGATGATGACGACAAGACCACTGATTGACATTCTGCCAAGTGACAGCTCATGATATTTTTTAAACGTTGCCGCACTCTGTAAATTACTCCTGTATCGTGTGTACCTTTTCAAACGTATACTGACACAATCAGACCCGAAATAACTACGTGTAAATCATACAAATATTTGCTAAGTGTGGGAATAGAACCTGCGACAAGTAGCGCATTAGCCGATTCTTCAGTCACTACGCCAACTTACAGTGTCGTTGAAAAAGATTTTAAGATTTTGAACTTGAGACTTTTTGAACTTATAAAACAGTATCTTTACTGCTCAGAAGATACAATATTAAGTCGGAAGTAAGACGACTTCTTTAATTAAATTTAAAGTAGGCACTTAGGACCAGAAACTTAACTCGAGCACAGATTAAATCACAATGGCTTTATTGTATTTTAAAAAACTTTTTACAAAAAAGAGAACCGCCTTCAAAAACTAAAAAGTATTAAATAACTTTAGCACAGAACACACATGACTTTAGTTTCGGAAGTCGGTTGCTTTGTCCTGTTTGTTGTTTTGTATTGCCAACGTTAAAAAGTTTTTATTTTTCACTTTTTAGTGCCTCCATATCATCTAAATCCATTTAGGAATGGCAACACCGTTAAAACAGAGATTGAAAGTTCTCCAAAGATGGAAAAAACGAAAAAATTTTCTATGTATATTTTTTTGGTTTTGTTGATTTTTTCAAAAAGCGCTGAATTAATTTCTAGTTTTAATATACTACAACCTTCTATAGAATGTAACAAACACTTTTATGAAAACCGCTTCAAAATTGGTTCAGCCAAACGATAGATAATCGCGGACAAACATACATACATACATACAAACATACGGGTTGAACTGAGCACCTCCTTTTTTTGAAGTCGGTTAAAAATAGTTATAATAATATTTCTCATCTTAAGCTGTGGTCAATTAGGTACTTAAGATACTGTGAGAATAAAAAAATAAAAAAATAGTACATATTATTTTGTATCGCCTTTGTTAGAAGTATCACTTGAATATCACAAGATTGGATTGATTTAACGAAGGGTGTACTTAGACAATTCGAATACAAATTATATAACCATGTATAATAATTGTCTCTCTGGTTGGGTCTCTGGTGTGTGTGGTTTTTGTTCTGGTTTTCTCTTGATTCATTTAATAACTGACAATGGAAAGGAAATCATATCAAGATCATCGTGAGGAAACCTGAAGAATTACAACGAGTAAAAATATAAATTCGCCAATGCTCATCCTACTTCCAACTAGAATTTTAGGTTTTAAATTCTGTAGGTCGTAAAGTACAAACATTACGGCTTTGTTCTTAGTGTCTACATTTTCTTCGAAATCGTATCAGTGGTTACCAAAGTAAATGGGACTTCTACTAAGCTCCGTTTAAGAGAACTGCGTGGCCGCCCGGTCCTCCACGTTTCGACCGCGCGGCCATGGTTAAACCTATATAACTTTCTGGATATTGGTTCTTCGAACTTGCGACTTTCATTGTCAGTGTTTTACAAATTCCTTCGTAATGTTGACGTAGTTGTTTTTTTTCTACGACACTGTGGCCTAGCAGTCGAAATGGACACATGCACCTTGAGTAAGCGTGGTGGTCAATGCTCGTATATAGAGTATATGGGAGGCCTTTGCCCTGCACTGGGACAATCATTGGTTGGTATTATTATGATAATCGAATTAATTACCAAAAGAAAAGCTAATTTGGTTAAGACCGTGTTTTAAAAAGAGACTACGATTCTTTAAGAAAGTACGCTATTATGAAGAAAGTTAATAGTGAACGCAAAGTTACTAATAGCATTATTATTATCAACCAATAATCTACTGTGCTTGATTCATAAATGTTCTAGAATTTTTCAGCCAATACGACCTATGTCAATCGTCTGCTACATGAGTTCGTAATGAAATATTCAGTAAGTCATCATGAAACTAACCTGCACACGATTTCACATGATTGATAAAATTAAATAGGGCGATCGTATCGTGTTGTGTTTTTTAAGTTTCGCAAATTGTCGGTGGCCAGTTTAAATTGGTCCATATAAATAGTGAGTTGGGATTTTATGAAAACTTTTAAGAATTAACTCTTTGTATGCTAAAGATAATAAGCGCTGGTCTAGTGGCATTTGAGAAGATGGTAGATAATGGTAGGGTTCGGCTTGCAGAAGATAAAAAAATTAGAAGAAGGTAGAGAGAGGTACTGTTTCTCGCTTCAATCATTTTCCCAGAAGTTCAAACAGAAATGGTCGTTTACTTACAAATTGAAACCAATCAAGGTATATCAAAAATCTATTTGATGATCAATTTTCACTCTAATGAGTAGTTTCCGTGGTGTACTATTGATTTATGACCACAATGCGAAATTAAACATTAACCGTGATTATTTTCCTTCGAAAATGTCTGGTAAAGAATTAAATCAGTTTTTAAACTATAATAAGTTGCTTTTGCCTGAACAACCGATTCATGATGTAAGTTTTATTAGATTTATTGTATATTTTTTTAAGTTTTCTTATTTACTTACTTGTTCAGTTCAATAGGTATCCATAGCTATATTTATTTATATTTGAAAGCTTAAAGCTACGTTTAATATAACGTTAATTTTCTTCTGTCAGGATTTTTTGGATATCATGGAGAAGGTGTTCCACTGGTCTACCCTTTTCGGCGTGTTTGGATCTAGGAGGAACATTAGCCTGATGTGGAGTACGATCATACTGGTATCCTTAGTCGTCATTGAATTCTTGGCTATTTGGAAGGTTATTAGAGCTTTTGCCGGAGTTGCTAGGGACATTAGTGGACATCGTGAGTATTGCATTGTTGGCTTTGAAAAGGGAAAATTTCTAACAGTGCGGGTTCGATTCCTGCCCAGGGTAAACATTTGTGTGATGAGCATTTGTGTTTGCCTTGTGTCTGGGTGTTGTTTATCTATATGTATATATTTAAAATATATTTGTGTATGTATATCAGCTGTCTGACACCCATAGTACAGGGTCTCCCTAGTTTGGGGTCAGATGGCCGTGTGTGAAAATGTCCCCACATATTATTATTATTATTATTATTAGTTTTATACTGTTTTCAGAGTCTCAACGAATGGTGATGATGTAATGTATGTAATTTGTATATATAAAGTTATGTATATGGTCCTTTGCAACCCGAGAAGTCAGTTTTTCTGTCACCTTGCTAGCTGCCAAATATTATTGGCAGCCAGTAAGGTATGTAACAAGTGTTAATCTATGTATATAGTATTGCTCTTCATTAAAAGTTGTTCCCAATAAAGCTGTACTATTGACATTATCATAAAACCAACTCTAACAAATTCGGGAAAAGGATAAGATCATGATACTATGAAATATCATAAAACATTTTTGTGTCCTTTCTTTTAGGGAGTATAACAGCGCGTCTTGCTGGAACCATATTCTATTCAATAACAATATTGTCTCTGATCTTGGCCTCTAAACTGTGCTACCACTGGAGAAGGAATATATCTGTAGTGTGGGCTAAAGTGGAAAGGTCTGTTGGTGTGAAAGTCCCGAATGATAGCACATTGAGACGTCGAATGTATTTTGTGGTTGGATTTATGACATTCTTCTCAATTTGTGAGTTAAAATGGTATAAAAACTTGTTTTAACTAATTATTGTAATTTTCTATTGCCTTGGTATTACTTAGCTACTCCTGAGCAATTCTTGAGTATATTGCTCGGGTCGGAAAAATAGTTATTATTATTAGGTTTTTCTATCATCATCATCATTTCAGCCGAAAGACGTCCACTGCTGGACATAGGCCTCCCCCAATGGGGGGTTTTGCCATAATCGCCACGCTTGGCAGGCGGGTTGGCGATCACAGTATTGTTGTTACAAAAGCACAGAGAACGCTGCTGCCCATTCTCTGGTGAGTCCCTTAGTCACCTCTTACGACACCCACGGGAAGATATGGGATGGTGCTATTCTTTACGTCCGACACCATACGGAACGTCCGACACCATACGGACGGTTTTTCTATCGGGATTTTAAATCCAGTTGTACAGTGTCACAGCATTTATTTGAACTATTTTCAGGCTCTATTGAATTGTTAAGGTAGGTCAGTTTGTCAGAAAAGTATTAACTAGTTACTCGTTCTAATACGTAGGTAGGATTATATGGAGAGAACGAGCAAAAAATAGCACAGATAGTCTTTTCAATAATGTTTATAATATACAAAATTCGGACTCCATTATCATTCTTTCATCTTTATTGCAAGTTTCTCAGGATTGACATTAAGTCATTAATCAGGATTTACCTTAAAGTTTAATCAGTGACCAATGATGATCTCAAAATGTTACTTAATTGTTTCTCAAAGAACTTATAATTTGTAATTTAATTACATGTATATTTTCTTCTAGTTGAACATGCTGTAAGTATAGTAGCATCAGTAGGACTGGACTGTCCGTCATCATTGATACTGGAGCGATACGTTCTTGTCTCACATGGATTCATTTTCATGGGCCGTAAGTAAAAACCGTAGGCGCGGTCAGAGATAAAAGACGTTTACGTTTTAGATAGTTTTATCCTAATTATTGAGCGCAAAAAGGGACTAAATCTATATTACATATAATAAAACAGTAAAAAAACTGTGTCTGTACATTGAATATATTAAAAAAATAATAATTGAGGGGGTTTAGAAACAGTAATATAGCACGAATCCAAAAAAAAAATTCTGTCTGTTTGTCTGTTTGTTTGTACACGCTAATCTTCGGAACTGCTGGACGGATTTGAATGTTTTTTTTTGTTGTATAGGTATTAAGTCTGGGCAACATATAGGCTATAATTTATCTTGGAAACTTGAACACCTGATGCAGATCCGCAACAGACCAGCTAAACTATAAGAGATACAAAAATGGTACCATAGCAAAAATTGTTCCACGTGATGAGCATATTCTGCTGAGAGAATAAATTTGAAGATCCGGAACACCTAATGTGGAACTCCAAGAGCCCAGCTACACCATAACACATAATAGGAATGACGTCTTAGCAAAAGTTGTTCGGTCTGATGAGCATTTCCTGTTGACTTATAAAAATCGAAGATCAGAAACATCTGATGTGGAAATCAAAGCTATCACTAATTTTATTACTGTAAAGCTGTCACTAATTTCACTGTATATTATAAAATAACATAAGCTGGGAGTACCTCCACGCGGTGAAGGCGGTAACAGTTTAGGACTGATTTTTGATGACGCTGGTCAAAACTCCCTTTTTTTTATCGAATAAATATGACTTCCTGCTTATGTTATTTGAGTGTTTAATTTCCGTTACACAGTAGCCTACCCGGTAACGCAGGGGAGCAGTCACTTAGATTTTAATTGATCAGGTATCTCTTCACAATAAAACTATAACCATGCCTAGAACGAGGTCAAATCTTTCCCAATGTTCCAAAGGAGCTAAAAGATTGAGGATCGTAAGACCCCAAGAATCTACCGAAGAGCGTCAGGAGAGACTTGATGCTGCTCGAGAACATCAGGCTGCAAATCGCTCCGTAGAAAACTTCAGATCGCGAAGCACGTCTGCGTTCTCAGCGTATTAACGCATCTACATCCAGGTCTCTAGTCATACAGTCAGACAAGTGGGGAACGTGATGCGCGACTGACCGCTGATCGTGAACGTCACGCATTGTCTCGCGAGTCGGAGACGTTCACGGATAGAGAATTGCGCTTAAGTTCCAAGCGTATCTACGCATCGACTTCTAGGTCTCTAGAGACAAGTGGGGAACGTGATGCGCGACTGACCGCTGATCGTGAACGTCACGCATTGTCTCGCGAGCCGATGTGTCGACGAAGTCGCGGGCAGAAGCTAGTGTAAAATAAAGATAAAATGATTCTTAGCTTCGGAAAGAGTTTGGTAATAACGAATAACGGTTTCAAAAATCATTCAGTTCAAACCACCCGACTCATGTGAGTCGGGTGGTTTCATGTGAACATAAATATATAAAGTACCTTTTTAACCTGATACCTGGAATGCTGAATTAAATGATACTTACAAGTAGTGTGTGTGTCAAACTACTTTTGTCGCTAACCGTCATTATTTTTTTTTTAATTCGTGCAATTTTAACCATTGCAATTTTAAAATTCCAGAAGATTATTCTGAATGGTTTGCCATGCCACTAGCCATTGTAAGTACTATAGCCAGTCTGCTGTGGAACTTCCAAGACCAACTGATCGTACTGATCAGCATGGGGCTGACGTCACGGTATTGTAGACTGAACAAGTGCCTTTCCAAAATATGTGCGTTTGATAAGCTGCAGATGGAAAGTGACACGGTAAGGGTTCTATTGTATAACGGGCTGATGTCCGTAAATTCACGTCTAAGCGCGTATTTTGCGTACGGGTGGGAAGTAGATCATTCGATCCTAGCTAACCTAGGTGCACAAGAAAGGCCAGTTGCGCGTTGACGTAGTAACGTCAACGCGCAACTGTAACCCGGGTACCCGGGTTACCTAAGTAATTTGTTCTGTGTATAGCTACCTCAGAACAGTTCAGAAGAAAGCTTTGTCTTTCTGAGGTGAGGTTTACAACAATATCATTAAGGGCGGGTTATTTCAACTAACCATTACTGACCGGTAATACTCAAAAATGGCGCTAACTATCGTCAAATCAAAAAAATGGGTTGTTTCACAAAATCATACGTCAAAAAGTTACTATTACCATAACCAACCAGTCATCGTAATTTTGTGTTGTCAAACAGCTACTTCAAATGTCAAAATATTATGGAATCTCTTTTTGAATAACTTTAACTGACGGATTTTTATGTCATGAAACAACCCGTTACATTTAACGTACGTTAAACATCATCAGTCATAGTAACTTTTTAACTGTCCGTATGTAACGTTAACCGACTGTTTGAAACAACCCGCCCTAAGTAAGATATCCAAATAATACTAGACGTTAAATACATCAGAGAGATTGCCAGTACGTTCTTTTGGAGGGTACCCAGGTTACCGAAGTACTTTGCCCTGCATGCCTGCATGGGCAATGTGACTCTTGCCACGTGTTCATGAGGTGAGGGTGACGATAATATCATTATGTTAGATATCAGACGTTAAGTACATCGGATCGTCCGATTCGACCGACGATTAAATTACCAAAAAAAAAAAGAATAAATTATCTGATTTCAGACAACAGAAGCAGTCAGAGTCTACACTTGGCGAAAAATAAGAGAGGCATATGTTAAACAAGCGATGCTTGTGCGCAAAATTGACGTAGCCCTTGGCGGTATTATCGTACTATCCTGTTCCTGTAACTTCTACTTCATTTGTTTGCAGATGTTTTTGGGGATTACGTAAGTTATTCTTATTACTTAGATACGGACAACGTTGTCAACTGGGTACCCCCTTTACGAAGGAATTAGAATGCGTGAAGGCACGAAGTTGATCCACGCACAACTCTGTTCGCACACATTTACTTATTACTTAGATACTGACAACGTTGTCAACTGGGTACCCCATTTATGAAGGAATTAAAATGAGTGAAGATACGGAGTTGACCCACACACAACTCTGTTTGCAGTGAACCTTTGGCAGAAGTAACACAGTATTATGTTAGATAGGTTACACGTTACATCCGGAACTGTTTATTATACCTTGGCTTGTAGAAACTACAACCAATTTCCGTGTGTAAGTAAGGGTTTTTGCCGTACCTCCTATTGGAATCAAATATAACAGCTCACAATTTCATCATCATCGTCAGCCTGAAGATGTTCACTATTGTACAAAGGCCTCCCCCATAAATGGGGGGCGTTGCCATAATCCCCACGCTTGGCAGGCGTCTTGGGGATCGCAGTGAGGTTGTTAAGCATACGGAAGGCGCTGCTGCCCGAGTTCCGGATTTTCCCTTAGCTCACAATTTAGGACCCATTAATATAATGTTAATTGTATTCCGTGGTGAGCTTATCCCAGTTGTAAACGTCCTTATGGTCTAGTTCTGTTCTGTCTCCTGCTTGATATGGAGAGAAGTGTATTTTTCTTACTCCTCCATTGTTGTTTTCTGATTAATTTCATTTCATTGCGGGATCCGAGTCTGTTGTTGTTGTAATGGTTCTCCGGGACTCGTCGAGCTTCATTGCCTAGGCGCTTTTCTGGTTGCAGTGGTTTGGAAATAATGTGGCGAGTATGGTTTTGATTCTAACTTAATCTATCCCTGCTAATGAATGAATGCCTCCAAACTCACCCAACCTTTATTATTTACATTAACACTAATATTAACCTAATATTAATAATTACCTAACCACGACTGAACTACTAAACTGGTAACATTATAACTAACTATAAAAATGCTGGTTGTTTTTTTCTTTCCAGCCAAGGCTTCTCCACTGACATAATGACGGGAATCTATTATACGCTATCATTGACTTGGCTATGCATCAGAGTGGTCAGTGTCGTTCTGGCAGCAGCTAGTGTCAACTCACACTCACAATTGGCCCTCAAATATCTATACACTTATGATACTCATAGTTATAATGTTGAAGTAAGTACCTCTACTTATCTATATTCTACCATTATTCTTTGCTTGTGAAAAATGGCCATGTAAATCATAGTTGCTAAGTTTATTACCGCAGTGTACGTTACCGCGAAAGTTTATCATCGTGACGTACGCCGTTGCGAAAGTTCTTTGTTGCAATGTAGGTTACTGCGAAGGTTTACCTTTGCGACGTACGTTGTCGCAAAAGTTTTTTTACTGCAATGATTGTGTAGGTAATCTTTCTAGGGTGGATCCGACATGAATAGAAGGCTAAGGCGGGAGCGAAACGAAGCTTCCGCCTTAGCCTTCATGGTTATTTTTTTTTTCACCATAAAGCTCCTCTGGTTTGGATTCATTGGTAAACTTTCGCAGTAATATACCTACTTCGCGGTAATGAACTTCGCAACTATGATTTACACTCGGAAAATGGTCCGTGAATAATTATTTTTAAATTTCTATGGAAAGTGCCAGCAGCAAAAAAAATGTATTTGTGTATGTATATCAGCTGTCTGACACCCATAGTACAGGGTCTCCCTAGTTTGGGGTCAGATGGCCGTGTGTGAAATGTCCCCACATATTATTATTATTATTATTATAGCTAGAATTTATCCTCGTGGAAACCAAACCATTAAAGCTAGTCTGTGACGATCGGCAATATCGGAATTAATATTTAAAATCGGATGGACAAATGATATTGGACAATACTTCTTCCAAACAAAAACAAACAAACATTATCTATTTATTAATATGAATAAATTAGTAGTACTTTAGCACGTAGTAAAATGCAACACACGATTCAAACATTATTATTAAGAATACTCGTCGAAACTATCCTGAACCAGCCAGAAACATTAACTACAACAAAAAAACGGAAACCGCCTTCAAAAACTAAAAAGTTATAAATAACTTTAGCACAGAACACATATTACTTTACTTTCGGAAGTCGGTGGCGGTGGCTTTGTGTTTGTTGTTTTGTATTGCCACCGACTTCCGAAAGTAATAACATATGGGACCATTTCGGAATAAACCCCGAAAGAAAAAGAATTTTGCGAATCCGTCCATATATGACAGAGTTATCCCCGAACATACATAAAACAAAATAAAAATAGAAACATCCGAATTGATAACCTCCTCCTTTTTGAAGTCGGTTAAAAAAATAAAATAGCTACGAAATATTCTAAATGTAATGTTATACCAAACTTTCAGCTCGTTTGGACCTCCATCTATTTACTTCACGAAACCGCAATTAGAACTTCATTTTGCAGGTGGGGCGCCTCCAAGACCAACTTACCAAAGATTACATCGCTCTCAGCGGAATGGGCTTCTTCTATCTAAACAAAACTATTTTGTTGCAGGTTGTACTGTTTTTGTTCTAGATTTAGCTTTAACTGAATTTGCACCTTATAATTTTGTACTGAAAGTTCAGAATAAGATGACTTTATCATTGATATCAGAACTATTTTCTTTGATAATTATTTGTTAGGGGATTGTGGACGGTGTAGTATTGGGATAAGGTTGGAAATTGATAGTGTAATTCGTAACAGAACATAAGATGTAAGGTCAAGTCTAGGCTTTGATAAATGTGTGAATTTTGTCGGATCGTTGATTTATGAAAACATAGGTTTATACCGTTATTAGTATTGAGTATCGAGCTGGAATACAAACGATTAGTTATTTGTTGTTGGTCGCTATTACGTCTTTAACAGATGCGATAATATAACAGTTTAGGTTATAAAAAGTATTGGAAAAGATACCTATTTCGAAATTGTATTCTACGATCGATAAATTTAAATCAATTTCTAAAATAAATATTGTAGACGGTAATGACAACAGACGACCATTTGTCTGGTGTGAGACCATAGACAAATTGTAGTCTGTAAAAGCAAAACTAAAATTCTGGATAAAATTTGATTTTTAGCACATTTTAACAATTTTCACTGAAACATTATTGCTTTGTCTGACACCAAAAGATGTGCTGGAGATAAACAAAGTACGCAGGATATGAGTTCATATCTTCTCTCTCACTCTCAAAGCCCGACGATACGGCAATACGACACGACTGAAGAAAGATTAGACTTTCGTGATTTTCGAGGCACTGCGGTATCACATCATCAATTTGCAAACTCCGGGTTGCTTCTGAGAAAATCCTAATAGAGAATCCTAATAACACTTAGCCCGGCTTAGGAATCGAACCCCACGCTCAACAGTCACGCTTGTACGGGTGGTAGTAATGGGGTGGTTTGTTGTTTTATAGTCTGACTGAAGATAGTTTTGATTCTAATCTGAGTAAAATATGTCACTATAATTAAACCAAGACTAGTAATATTTTAGACTCAGACTAATATTAGACTAGACTAACATTTTAATTATATTTTACAGATGGCCGGTGCGATAATAACCTACGAACTTGTACTTATTCAGTTTGACGACCAAGGCAGCAATGGTCTTCAATTAAATATTACAGCTAATATTTAAATTCATTTTTAGTTTTATTTCTCTCACCTATTTTACTAATTATTCTGTAAACATCACCCTCGATTAATTTACGAGAAGTGAGTTTTGAGATATCATCAAGGTCACGGGTAACCGGTGGATGCAAGTGGCAGGATGCCGCTCGTTATGGCTGTCTATGGAGAGGCCTCGGTATTCGTGGGGAGGCCTTTGTTCAACAGTGGACGGCTTATGATGATGATTATGAGTTTAAGATGAGGTAGATTGTCATCCCGCGATGTTTGGTATGAGAGCTCACCTCAAGCTTTTCAAGAATGGACTACCTGGTATCTAGAAAACTTTAAACATAATTTCCATGATCATACCTGCATTTTACACGTTTGTCTAGAAGAAAGCTATCAGAAAAATAAGATCGTAGAACAGGATAGGTAGATTGTGAATACAGAAAGGGGGGTATTCTGCAGGGTTTTATAAGAATACTAGCGTCAGATACATTTGCCTGACACATGCTAAGTTGGACTCCCATTTGGTGCAACCTTGAGACGCACGCCACACTTTTTCTAATCCATATGATATGTCTTATATGTGGTTACCTATCATAAGGTCGAAAAATATTTGATCGAATTTCATTTCACCTAAAACTTTTCAATAACATTTGTTCGAACATTCGTTATACCACTGTTTTAATTACCATATTTTACGAAAAGCCTAGAAATAAATATGTCTGATATTGAGTCAATGATAACCGGTACTCCACCAGAAAAAAAATACGTCGTTAAAGAAACGAAAAATCAAAAACTTTTGAAAATTAAAGACAATTTGAGTGACATTAAATATTTGAAAGAGCTTTTAAAACTAATGTATTTATTATACTGGCGTTATAGAGTGCTAATTTTAGATTAGTTTCCTACTATTTTGTTTCATTAATTATTTAAATGTAATGGCACTTAATAAAACAGATGGTCCCAGTAAGAAGCTTGCAAACAAAGATTCTTGCTTCAAGCATGCAGCATGCAAGCAGGCATGCAGCATGCAAGCAGGCATGCAGCATGCAAGCAGGCATGCAGCATGCAAACAGGCATACAGCATGCAAGCAGGTATGCAGCATGCAAACAAGCATACAGCATGCAAGCAAGCATGCAGCGTGCACAAGCATTGTTTCTGTCACGGCTCCGACGCTGCGGGGTCTGGGCGGCCCCACGCGAGCTTATCGTCGCAGATGATTTTAACGCCCACCACCGCAACTTCGGCTCAGCCTCAGCCACGGCGGCGAGCCTTCAAACCGCCTGCTCCTCAGCTCGCGAGCCGCCCCACCCCTCCGCGCCTACGCGTTCTTAAATTACACTCTAGGGGTAGGGCAGACAAGACTTCGTGAAGTTGGTTTTGCAGCGATTCGTTTCTGTCACTAAATTTTGAAACATATTGACTTTTTATGACACTATTTAAATTTGGGTGTTATAGCACTCAGAAGAATGCTGCTGTCCATCCTCTAGTCGATATCACTCTGTCGCCTTCGACGACACCCGCGAGTAGGAATGGGGTGGTGCTATTCGCGGCCGGCTCCACCAGTCTCAACAATCTATCTATCTAAAAGTAAATGGTATCTTAGAATGAAAAGAAGAAGCTTGTTCTTTTGATTGTGCGACAAGATATTGCACCTGCATGAGGGCTGTAGTCCCTGTATCGCGAGGAGTATTCCGAAGAATCGTTTGGTCCACCACAGCACATCCCGCTCCGAAACCAAGTTCTATATTCAACACTTGAATGGTTGGCATTCATCTACTGTGCGATGTTTGCAAAGATTTCTGCCATGAACGTCGCACTGTGGAAACAACTACCAACGGTGGTATTTTCACCCTGATACGACTTAGGAAACTTCAACAAACAAGCCTATTTCCATCTTAAAAGTCGACAACCATAGTTTGTGTCTCCTATTTTGTAGTGGGTGTTAATGGACGACGGTATCGGTCTCATCGTAGCCGACTCTAATATATTAAAAAAAAATATCTATACTATTTGCAAATATACTAATACTTTATCAACTTATTTTTCTTGAAAGGCAAGAATAAATTCCATTGTTCGATTTTCAAACATGAAAAGTGACGTTCAATTGTTATAATTAGTATAAATACTTTGCATGCCAGCATGTTAGTATAAATAACTAAATCCATATTATTATTCTGACCTGTGTAAAAATATTATTGATAAAATCCAATAAATAAATCATAATAATTTGTATGTAAACGAATGTGACACATAATAACATGATATTTTCACTAAATTGGTTCAAAGTATCATTTTATGTTTAAGGTTAAACATTAGGTCTTTAATTGTCATAATATTTACCTCTATTCCGAGAATGTTAAAGGTGACAATGGCATGTGTATTTACTCAGTAGAAACTTTGTGGGACATTTCAATAATTGTGCCTGACATGCGATCCAGATGGTGTAAAACAATAATTTTCATAATAAATGCGAGCTCTTCGAAACAAAGTATACAATGTTTTATTGATGCTATATAGAAAATGGACCCAAAGGTAAAAACACAATGGCTCCGTGTATCAATAATGTATATGGGGACAAAACGCTGTGTGAATCACTAGTTTTTGCTGAAGATATTCCATTTTCTGTAAGTATTTTATTGTATCTGAGGATACACTATTCTTTAGCTTTTCAATTTAATACTAAAAATTTCAATTTTCGTTTTAAGTAAAATTACCTTCAATAACTTTATAAGTACGAGTATGTTGTGAGTTTTTTTGTTAACTGGGAGATAGTAACGACAACTGTAAGAAAATCCTTATCCATAATTCCTTATGTAAATCTATACTAATATTATAAATGCGAAAGTAACTTTCTTTGTTTATGGGGAAGCTTTATAGGACATCAAAAATCTCATTTACTTTTATAATAATTTTATTATTATTGATTAGTTTTGTATTTACATTAATTTATTTATTTATTTACAACAACACAACTACCATAATATGTTACCCTGAATCGGTGGCGGTGGCGTATATTTAATTATGGATGTAGTAAATAGGCCTGAGACGTTCTGTCAGGTAGTTTGACAGGAATCATCTACAAACAGAAGTATACTCATAGAACCACTAGAATTTTCCGCTATCTCCGATCACATTTGGGTACTTGACACCACCAATCAATTGACAAACTTTTTATGAGCTGTCAAAACGAGATTCCCCCATACATTTTGTATGACAATAGCGGCCTGTGACGTCACTTATTTACCAACTCAATTGACTAACTATTAATTGATTTTTTATCAACTTAAAATCAAATTTTACAGTTTATTGAAAATTAATCGGGTTTTCGGGGCTAAAATAAAGTGTATTTTAAGATAAGTTGTATTTTGGAATTATTGGTTAATGGTGTCAACAACCCAATTATGTTAATTCTGCCAAATCAAACTAACCTATGTCAAAATTTTGTTTCTTTTTCGAATAATAATGGTTTGGTATTATTATTAACACTGATTGATTTTAAATGTGTTCTAAACTTAAATTTTGGATGTAAATTGAACTATTATTTCTGAATAGTAATAATGTAACGCATTTATTTTGCATATTAAATTAATATGTCATATTTTTCATATACATTTTACACATTTTTTAATTTACAAACATATAAATTCGCATACACAAACAGCCAGACCCGGAAGGAACCACTATCTGTAGGCCATACAAATATTTGTTCCATGCGGGAATCGAACCTGCGAAACGCAGGGCAGCAGTCAATCCCTCACCCTCTGCGCCAACCGTGTCGTCGATATAATTAATTAAATTATTGAGACTAATGGATTGGCTCATTTTCACCGAACTATGCCCAATATTCTACCTAATAATATTGAATCAAGGATTGATGTATCAAAGCAATGAGATTTATTTCCGCAGTTAAATGTTTTATTATTTCGGATAGGGTTCAAATTCAGTGAAGCGTAATAATTAAGTGTTGAACTCTTAAATACTAAGAAATTTTAGTGTCGCTACCCCAACATAAAGTTTTAACTACTTCTTACTTAATAAAATTCGCATAAAAAACTTTATTTTCAGCTCCATTTTAAATGCTCTACGAGTTCAAACTGAAGACAGTGAAGAATATAATATGAAACGGAATATAGTCATAAATCTAAACAAGAAGAAATATGATGTAAGACTATTGCTGATATATTTTTATTCTAACTGGTCCTAGGGTACGAATTGATTCCGATTATTCCCGATCAGTAACACCCCTATTGTTTACAACTGTGAACGAATTTAACATTTTTGATTTTTAGCCTTTCTTGATTCCTATGTTTGTGCTCTTGTAAAGTCTAAATTGTACTATTTGTGTCCTTTATTACTTGACGTCTTTCAGGAGTAGTAAAGGAATTTGTTTACTCTTACTATTTCTAAGAATGGTCAGATAATACAGGCCATTTATGGTGTTCAGGACATTTTGGTCTTTACTTCTTTTGCAAAATTGAGCTTACTTCTGCTAGAATGAGACAACTCACAATCTTTCATTAAGTATATTGGAATAGGAGAAAGGTATTTGACCTTAAAATAATTTTCGAAATGTGTAACATCCAGCAATACCATTTCAATGTACATTCAAATTTTATACTTAGAATAGCTTTAAAATGAATAAACATATAATATTCCATAAATCATACAGTTATTTTGGAACATGGCTTGCTTCATTTTGGCAAAATTAAACCCCGTTGTTTTCAATTACTGCTATCCTTATATATCCCTGAGTCCTTTGGACTATATTTTACTACCAAAAAGTTAGACATCCGTTAAAAAATCACGAGGGGGAAATCGCAGGCAAACTCTAGTATTAAATAAAGCTTCCATCTTGTTCCAGGATTTTCTTCCAATACTAAATAGTGTCTTCTTGATGGCTCGGTACTTCGGAATCTCGGGCTTCGGTCTCTCTGTGGCTTTCGTCTGGTGTCTGATATTGTTTGTACTGCTGGTGGTCACAGAGAGCGTTGCCATCTGGAGGATAGTGACATTATTGGGAGGATGGCTCAAGACATCTTCTGATAGTAAGTATGGCAGATTTGTTATAGAAATAAGATATTGACATCTTATCATCTTGGCTACCTTTCATCTAGAGAAGGCGGAGGGATATTTCGTACTGCAGAAATAAAAGAAAATTGCATAATTGAGTGTAATATACTTAACAAAATGCTGGTCCAAAGGTTATTTTACAACTTTCCACTACATTTTTTAGTAGAGAATTAAAGGCCTATAGCCAGGGCGAAAAAGTTATAACTAAACTAAGGGCACCCCCTGTGGGGATCGGGACTCGTCTAAGGGCGTCACCGCAGGAGGACAGCAAAAAGGTGGGCAAGATCGAATCTTGGTTATTTAGGGACGAATTTAAATTTCAGCTCAGCGACGCAATCTGGCATGAGGAAGGATCAAATATAAGCATCACCCATGTTTTGACGATCCTTTAAGACTTAAAGGGTCTTAAACTAGGACTTAAAGAAGACTGATGAGGTATTAAAAGTTTAAGTACCTCATCAGCTTTCTCTTGAAGAACCCCGTGCTGTAAAATCCGCTACCGAGAAAATCTCGATAGGGAATATTAAACAACTGGAGCGTTCGCAGGTGGAAATTCCTCTTCAACCACAATGTATTTAGTTTCCAAGGTCTGAGGACGAATACCCGACCTATATCTTTCAAGATACTAAATAATTCTACTTTCAGATGGTCTGATTGGTCGTCTCGCAGGAGCCATATTCTATGCAAACGCATTAATGTCGCTGTTCCTGTCATCAAAGTTCGTGCATTCTTGGCGAAACCTGTCCTCGTACTGGTTGAGCATGGAGACCAATACAGCACTCGACTTCCCTCCTGATGTTAGAATAAAGAGGAGGACCATTTTTATTACTGTTTTTGTTGCTGGTATTGCAATAGGTAAATATCTTATTATTAATATTTTTATGTCATTGGATGGTATTTTTTTTAGGTTTCCGTACCTCAAAAAGAAAAAACGGAACCCTTATAGGATCACTTTGTTGTTCGTCTGTCTGTCTGTCTGTCTGTCAGGACCCTTTATCTCTTTGTCTTTTATCGAGTTGAAATTAAAACCATATACATAAGTGTACGGTCCCTTGATGCTGTAAAAAAATCAACCCTCTGTGTTAACGTGAAAAAAAGATACGGCTGTTTATGTCGCAAAAAAACGCATTTATAATATTACTTAAATTAAAGTATGGATGGTAGGTATGAATAAATTAGTATAGAAGTACGGATATGTACCTACAAATATGTACGAAACCCTCGCTGGGCGAGTCCGACTCGCACTTGTTTGGTTTTTTATTTATATTGCGACATGCCCAGAATCAAAAGTGCGACCACTAGAAAATCGTGGAGGTAATAAAGCTCGACGAGTCCCTGAGAAACGTTACAACTGTCTTGGATCCCGCAACAAAATAAATCCGAAAAGAACAGCGAGGAGTAAGAAAAACATATTTTCCACTTCCCTCCAAATCAAGCAGGAGACAGAACAGAACTAGGCCAATTGGACCAAAGGGACGTTTACAACTGGGGTAGGCCCAGTTGTCAAGCACCAAGGATTACAATTAGATGGTATTGTCATTGTATGGTAAAGAAGCCACCGGTCCATCAGATGTGAAGTGGTCTATAGACAACTGCAATACCACAGAATCAGATCTTGGAGTTGCGTTGCCACTCCAGAAACTAAGATGAAATGTCTCATGTGTGTACACATGTCACTCTTGAGACATTTTAACTTGGTCTGTTATCATAACAGACCAAATTAAAATGTCTCAAGTGTTCATTTCACATTTCTGAATGGTAGAATTACCGTAAAAAGGGATGAATAGTGATGAATGGGGAGAATCGGGATGAAACTTTAATGGGACTTTTAAAGTTAAATAAAATTAATATTGTTTGTTAACAAAAAGTACTCTCATGCATGAATGAGTCAAATTTATATTTTTTAACCGACTTCAAAAAGGAGGAGGTTATCAATTCGAATGTTTTTTTTTTTTTTTATGTATGTTCGGGCATAACTCTGTCACTTATAGATGGATTTGCAAAATTCTTTTTTTCTTCGAAAGGGGTTTATTTCGAAATGGTCCCATATAAATTTTATCAAAATTGATCCCGCCTTTTTTGAGAAAATCAACAAATTCCCAAAAAAATTACTTAGACGACGTTTTAGTTTCTTCTATCTTTGGAGGACTTACAATCTCTTTTAAGTGTGTCGCCTTTTCTATATAGATTTGGATGTCAAGGCAACACTAAAAAGCGAAAAATAAAAAGTTTTTTCAAAAAAAAGAAAACCGCCTTCAAAATCTAAAAAGTCATAAATAAGTTTAGCACAGAACACACATTACTTTACTTTCGGAAGTCGGTGGCAATAATAATAATAATAAGTTATAATACTCTTTACAGTTTGGTCCCGATTCGCCCCTGCATCCCCATTCACCCCGTTATATGGTACTCCGGAACTAATAACTTTCAAACTGGAATACCACAACGTTGCTTTGTGCTTTCTTTACAAAGAGCTTTACAACTACTATCATTCAATAACATTGTTCCTAAGTGCACCTATGTTTGTGCAACTCTCTTGTGCACTGTATAAGCTCTTGCGTCAATGGATAATCTCCGCTAAGATTAATCGCCATAACTAAAATTCGGTTGATTGGGTCAACTGAATAGACCAAAAACAACATCATCTGTCTAGCCTTTTGTCAACTATATTGGGGTTGACTTCCAGTCTAACCGCATGCAGCTGAATACCAGTGTTTTATATAGAGCCACTGCCTATCGGACCTCCACAACCCAGTTACCAAAAACAACATTTCTATCAAATGTAGCTCCATGCATCGAGAGCCATAATGATGTTTAGCATGATAATAATGTATATTATGATATAAGGGGTTGGTGTCCGCAACTCCACGTGACCACGTCTAAGCGCGTATTTTGCGTGATTATAAATTAATAAATATAATATCATCACAAATTGCCTCATATGTAATTTATTCGACTACAATTTGCAAGAAAATGTAAGACTTTTTTGAAATTTTCCGGTGTACATTAAAGTAAAGTGATCATAATACTTAATTTACTTTTTTAGTTGAACACACCTTGAGTATGTTGGCAGCAACTGGCGTTGGATTCCCTATAGAAGAGTTCTTTTACAGATACGTCACTCTTTCCCACGGATTCCTGCTGAAAACTCGTAAGTTACCTTTTTGTTAATAAACGCTGAATAATATGAACAATTAATTTTCCATTTCAAGATTGGTCTTAAAATTTTCATGAATGCCTACAGCACTTCCATACTGCTAGTGCAGACAGAACATTTTCATCTGGAAGTTTATATTTTAAATTCAACTTTATTTCTTTCCTATTTTCTTTTTTCAACCGACTTCAAAAAGCAGGAGGTTCTCAATTCGTCTGTATGTTGTTTTTTTTTTGTATATTTGTTACGCGATTTCTCCGGCAAATGTAAAGCGATTTTGAAAATTCTTTTTTTAATGGATAGGGTATGCCTCAAGGGTGGTCCCATATAAATTTTATCGAAATTGATTCAACACTTTTTGAAAAAATCGACAGTAAGCAAAAAAATACATACATGGATGATGTTGTAATGTTCTCCAACCTTGTACTTTCAATCTCTGTTTTGACTGTGTTGCCATTTCTTAATGGATTTGGATGATAAGGAAGTACTAAAAAGCGAAAAATAATAAGCTTTTTTACAAAAAAGACAACCGCCTTCAAAATCTAAAACGTGAAAAATAACTTAAGCACATGACTTTAGTTTCGGAAGTCGGTAGCAATACAAAACATCAAACTGAAGAAAGCCACCTACTTCCGAAACTAAAGTCATGTGTGTTATGTGTTAAAGTTATTTGAAGGCGGTTGTCTTTTTTGTAAAAAAGCTTTTTTTACTTTTTTTTGCAAAATATACCGAACTTTTGATTTTTCTGTTAACCTGTTTAAGCTTCCTTCCTAAGTAGCACACACTATGCGCATTTCCATGTAAACAAATCTAAAATTGGAGAATTGGTATCTCTAGACAGGTCAAGAAAGAATGGCAAAACGAACTAAATTAGTTTTGCTTTGAATTTCGAAATTCGACATGCCAACTTTGAAAGTTTTAGATCCACTTACGAGATTCACGGTACCAGAGAAAGTCCTAGGTTTGAGCAACACTTTTTTATTTAATCTAGCCCAATATCTTAATATATTTCAGAGGAATACACGCTATGGTATGCAATACCGATCTTCATCGTCAGCAAGATAGCAACTGCTTTATGGAACTTTCAAGACCTGATCATCATTTTGATCAGCATGGGTTTAACTTCAAGATACCATAGACTCAACCTGTATGTAAGCCGTGTGGTTACTATTGAAAAACGCTTTGAGGTTCAACAGAGAGTACGTTTGAATTTTTATCTGTCCCGTTTTTTTTATTGTAACAATTTTTTACTTTTAACAATGTCGTATGCTGGTCCGATTACAAATATTATTTTACTGATATAAAGCTGCACTGATGCCGAATGCCGTAGTATACGTTTTATAGTACATGTACGGATTACGTACATAATTATGCTGTTAGACTGCATACGCAGCAACCTACTTTTGTATCGTATTTATAATAATGTTCGATACCATTTTTTAGTTGACAAATTACTTAATTATACAAACATCGCGGATTAGCATCAACTTAACTTTAGTGTTACAAAATCTGTGTGTGTTTCCGTCGACTCACTTCAATCATAACACAAATTACCTCTCTACTACTGCAAGTTTAAGGTGGCTACTAATACGGGATCTTACAGTACAATTGACTTCAACGCGGATGAAGCTGCGGGCAGAAGTAGTGTATACGTTCTTTCTATGGGAACCTTCTGATTACAGAGATATTGAAGGTCAAAATCCCAACCTTTTTACGCTTCAGCAAAACGTTTTAAATGTTCTAACGGAACTTGGAATAGGTATCTACATGACGCCTGGGGCCCTAGCCATATTACCTAAATTAACAATTTACAATCGATAACGCTAATAGAAAACTAATCAAATGTATAGGAATGATGTCATCTCAATGATTAGTCACGTGATCGAAAATCAAAAATGGATTACGACGAGGCGTTAATTATTGTAGAAAGAGAAACGATACGAAAGGTTTGTAACTTGGCTAGGGGGGGCTGTACTGTGTATGCACGATTTATTACATGTGTTATATAGCGCGCTACTATAGGACCCCTACCTTACTAGGACACCATGGTGGAGGCCACCGGTCGCGCCACTAACAAAATGTAAGCAATTTCATCTGTGCTGGTCGCGCCGGGAAATTGGTCACGCAACCAAGCAGGCACCAAGTGAAATACTCTCTATAGAGTTGCATACATTTTGCTGGTGGCGGCAACTAGTTGCGCCGCCATGGTGTCCCGGCGAAATATAGCCTACAAACAATAATTTTTTGACACAAAAATAAAAATTGTCATTACTCAGTTTTTTTTGTTCGGTTTTACCTCAGATTACGATTCAAAAGGCAGATATACCACGCGGTACATTGAAAATGAAGCCAAAAAAGCAAAAACAAATTCAAAAACGAATACCTACAACGCGCTTCGTGCTGTAGGTACTGACACGAGTCACTATAGCACCAATAAAAATACAAATACAAATTCAAAAGCGAATACAATCACAAGATTGCAGGTATTCGCTTTTGAATTTGTATTTGCTTTATTGGCTTCACACTCAGTGTTCCGTGCGGTCTATCTGCCTTTTGTTTTATAATCTGAGGGTATACTTAGTTTGATGGATAGTTATATGCGTGATGACAGGATGCGCGGTGTGTATTTTCACGCAATGTATTTATTTCGTTTGAGGCCTTTATTCATGAAAAGCCTACTGAATTTCTTTACCATCTTACTAATACAGCGTTCATTTTCACTTATTAACTTGCGGAGAAGATAAGCAACAGACAAGCAGTTTCTCATTAACGTCTTCAACACGAAAACAATTAGTATCCTTTGTGTATTGTGCTGAGCACTCGTTGTCTGTGGGACCCTAATTGTGTGTTATGACACAATATCATTGTGTTAGTTTTAGGGGACATGTTTGTTTTGTAATAAAAAGATAACTAGTTCTGGAGTACCTAATACTACCTAATACCCAGGTAATTATAAAAAAATATTCTAAAGGGGCTGGATTTGAGGAAACAATGATGAGAGAAGTTCAATACGCATCGATTTAAAACGCCATGTATAAGAATAGGAAATTTTATATGCTCAACCATGTGTACATACAGAATTAAAATAATACATGCTTGCAACATCTTAATTAAGAGTGGCTCACGACATGTCTGCCATTTCTCATGCCGTGCAAATATCTTAGGAACAATTATTATTATATCAAAGATTTTAAAATTTTACATTTATATATTAAATATCAGTCACTAGGGGAGCGTAGTTGCGGCACGCAAGTTACTTCCACGAGAAACTAAAAAAAATATGCAAAGATATGCCCAACTAACTTTTACCTGCGGCTTCTGTGGTCTATCTTTAGGAAGCCATGTTTTATTCTGCTATACAAATAACATAAATGCAGTTTTTAATCAGGAAAATAATATTTATAATAAGACCAGCATTTTCAGAGATAACATTTTAAAAACAAACCACTTTACTTCTTTATAATCAGTAATACAATTATAAATACTTAGTAATTAACGTCTTTTTAAACAAACAAAAAGCTATTCTGATTATTCTAATGTCTTCCAGTTTGGTACCGACCTGTACTTACAAATTCAAGTATGGCGTCGACTCCGGGAAGCGTATGTGCGACAATCAACACTTGTGCGCATGGTCGACCACCACCTAGGATCCCTGGTATTGTTGTCAAACATCAACAACTTGTACTTCATCTGCCTTCAGATCTATCTTGGGATACAGTAAGTAATTCATATTGTATTATAGCTTAGTTTATACCTAGACTCATTCGACAGAGACTGGTCCCAAAATCCCTTATGGCGACGATATACGCCGGCGACCTTGAGCGACCAGAGAATCCTATGCGCTGCGTCCAAAACTCTCAAAGTTTAGTCGAAAAAATTAAATAAAAGATAGTATTCATTAACTTAAAAAAAGGCGTATACTAAAAGATAGATAACAAAATTGTCTGTAAGATAGTAAAAGTTTCGTTTACATATTCCTGGTAGATTTTGTGTGATTATCAATGTTTTGTCCGCGTCAGACACAAATTCACGAGCTAATTAAACTATTTAATATGAACTTAATCAAAAATATTCACATACTACTAAGATTGTTCTAGTTTAACATATATTCAACATTACGAGTATTTCAAATCATTTACACTACACATTTGGACGTGATTGTCATTTTAAAATCTATAAAAGTCGGTTGTTAGTGCCTTAATACAGAAAACTGGAAGAAGAGTAGAGAGACCTGCATTGGAAAAACGAGACTGAAAATCACTACAACAATAATATTGTTTTTATATTTTCACAAATAAAAATCATTGAAATATATTCAGTAGGTAGCTACTTCCCTTCCAATATTCTCATCATTTCAAATTACATAGTCCATAAGACCGACTATCTGAAATCCGATTTATGCGGATCATAAAGATTATCATTATTATTTTCTTATTAGAGAACAAAATGGTAAAATCCTCTTAGAAATCTAGACTTCGCAGGTCAGACACTAATGCGAATTTGTCTGCCCTCTTATACGATTTTGCTTGATAGTTTAATATAACACATTTGAAATCGAATTATTGAGATATTATTATAGGTTGACTTGCTTTGGTAGAACTCGAATATCTAAGGACTAAGGTCATTTGGACATTTCAAAAGGTATTAAAATGATGTCGAGAAATGCTAGATCACATCCAACAATTATAGTAAAATCAATTACAAAATGAAAGAACATGAAGGAACAGTAGATATTCCACAGTTTGCAAAATAAATAATAATCAAAAGGAATATTTTAAACATCATCAATAAATCAAGGTAAGTAAGCATACCCAGTTACTTACTGAAACTTCAACATGAAAAAATTTAACATGAAATACACTACCTCATTTAATGGATTTATTTATCTCGGCTGTACAAATAATAAGCTACGTTATATCAAATTATGTCAATCTATTATAATGAGACTGTCAGAACTGCCATCAAACGGAAGGAGAATCAAAAATAAAGGCTAATTTAAGAACACTCGATGAAACGAAAATATATTCCGTAGGCCCTAAAACGAGAGCGCGGAGTAAACAAAATCTCTGCGAAAACATTTAGTATGAAAGCTTTTTTTATATCAATGAGAGATAAGGTACTGGGTATCATAATTACCCAGTAACTGTATTGTGGAGGCTATATAGGCAGTAGCTCTATTTAAATACTGGTATTCAGCTGCATCTGGTTAAACTGGAAAGAAGGAAGTTAGAAAAAGGTTAGCCAGATGCACGGACTAGAAAAAAAAGAAGAACTCCACGCCACGCATATCAAAAGTGAACCTAAAGTACGCCGGGACCGAGACGCATACATAGATCGGTACGGTCGGTAGTCGGTACTTTCGGCGCGGAATCCTTTTTTTTCTAGTCCATGACTATGGTGTAAATGTGTGCGTGAGGCTCGTTTGCACAAACGGTCTGGCTTACTTAGGTTGCTTCACTTTCGATATGCGTGGCGCGGAGTTCTTCTTTTTTTTTCTAGTCCGTGGGCAGATGATGATGGTTAATATATGGATGGGATTTACATACAATGAAACATCTGATATGCTGAACACCTCATAATATTTGACCCATCTAATGGCAATATGAACACACACACTCTTCATATACTTACACCACCGTGATACTTTTGTGCTTGTTACCTAAATAATGGTTTCAGGATGTTGCTGGAGCTGCTCCGTTTCTGTAGTGCATCTAATATGTTTGCGGAAGCTCGCGTGGATGGCTTTCATGCCATCATACGCAAGAGAACCGCCTCCTTACTGCACAGAGTGCGGGGCAGCACAGCACTAATAGAATCCTGAACGTAGTCGCGGACAAAGTCGACTCTCAATGAATGCGGGCTTTCATGCGAGATCTAGTTAATGTTAAGCTGACCCTGCATATTATGCGGCTTAGTGTAACATTTAGTTTTTACTAACATAGGCTTTTAGTTTAGTATTTAACGTCTTTGTTATAAAAACTATTGTGTTACTAACCAGATATGGACATTGTCGGAAATAAATGTTAGTAACTCTGTCTGTTACGCTTTCGCGATGAAACGGCTGAACCGATTTGAATGAAATTTATTATAAAGATAGCTTGAATTCTGGGGAAGGACATAGGCTACTTTTTACTCCTCGATTTCATTTGTATTCACTATAAACGACATTCACGCCGACTAAGTCGCGGGCAAAAGCTAGGAATAAAATAAATCAAAACCCATTGAAATAATAGTTTTTTAAATTCGAAAATAGATTCGAATCAGACACTTTTATGTTAGCAAAGTCTTGCTAGGCTTACTATACAAAGTATTTAACAGGCAAGGTCACGAAAATCGATAACACCTAAAAATGATCACCGAATTAACTTACTTAATCACCAATGATAAGGAAGTAATGAAGTCAAACTCTCTAACATCAGTTGCTAATTATGCTATCTTAATTAGGGTCGACACTAAAGGACCTTTGAGGCTAAACAGTACAAAGTTAATAGTAGCTCCTTCTAAAATGATTATACTGAGTTTTGAAAGTCAAGAAAGCCAAATTAAGTATATACTTTGCCGAGTCAGCTTCACAAAGAGGATCTTTGCGTCCTTCACTTAAGGTAAAGCGGCACTTCTAGCGATTTGGTTCTTTGTCTGAACTGTGGGTACTGGAGGGACCTTGATTTGCCAGAAGGTTTTTCTAAAGCCAGTTGGAGTTTTCCGATCTTGAAATCTCTTGATACGAGTAAATTAAGGGCTACTTGTCTTATCCGCTTTAAAAAATGTTTTTTATGGTTCCGTACCCATATGGTACCAAACGGGATACTATAACTAATATTCTAATCTTTTATTACACTGTTATTACACTCTTTTAATATATAGAAAGATTCCTAAATATATAAACCACAACATACCTGTGTGTTCCAAATATCTGGAGGAACATTAATTTGTTGTGGTCCGATGATGGAACGGGGTCGGCGGAATTAACCCCGTATGATTATTTAATTTAATTTTCAGCAAAAGCAGTGGAGGCACTATCAGCCGCTGCTACTTCTTATTCTCGCTAAGCTGGTTAATATTTAGAGCCTGCAGTGTAGTGCTAGCTGCTTCAGACGTACACCTACACTCGCGAAGAGCCCTGAAGTGCCTACACTCGTGCCCTAGTGCTTCTTATAACGTTGAGGTTAGTAATTATACCTACTTAATTTTTAGGTCAGATTTTAGAACCGATTTTAATAATTTTAATTGTTATCCGTGGTGCTTGGCAACTGGGCTTCGCTCACTTGTAAACGCTTTGTACCTACAGGGATTCAGCAGAATATCAGCGTCAGGTACATTTGCCTGACACATGCTGAGCTGAACTCCGATTTGGTGCAACCTTGAGATGCACATCGCACTTGGTTTAACCCTTATTTGATTTGTTTTTTTTTTGTGTTGTGATATGTCTTTTGGGTGCACTAAATAAATGATTTATCTATCTATCTATCTATTGGTACTAATACTTATACTGTGCTATTGGCCTAGTTCTGTTCTGTCTCCTGCTTGGTTCTTGTCTGATTAATTTCGTTGCGGGATCCAAGACAGTTGTAATGTTTCTCCGGGACTCGACGAGCTTCAGTGCCTCGACGCGTTTCTAGTGGTCGCCATTATTGATTCTGGCTTTCTGAAGTTGCAGTGGTTAGGGAAATCAGTGACGGGATTGTGCCTTAAAAAAAATACCTACCATGTCACTGACTTATATCAGGTTTTTATTATGTCATTGAATGGCAAAAAAGCTGACAGCAAATCTTTTGTTAAGTTGTCATCGCCGCTTACCAGGGCCTCAAGTCTGCTATTACAATAGTGTCAGAATGGTCTATCATTGATTTCATAATTTGTTGATTTTGATAAGTTCGGTAATCTACTAATATAATGGCGTCATTATGAAAATCAATGATAGACCATTCTGACACTATTGTAATAGCAGACTTGAGGCCCAGAGGCCTTGCACATGCGTTGATATCCTGGAAACAAAGTTGAAATGTTTCATGTTTCTGTCATTACACTGGCACCCATACGCTTCATAGCAACGCTGCTTTGTAGCTGCAAATAGATATAGTAGTAATACCTACTTCTCCTTACTTGCAGTAACTGTAGAGCTTAATATTCAGAGTCAGCACAGCGTAGTTTTAGATGCATCAAAGACCTGTTTATATTAGTAAAGCGAAGTGTCTAGTCGTCCGATAAACGGACGAATAAAATTAATTAGTCGTCCGATAATCGAATGATTAGGTTATAATTAATTATACTACGTATATTAGGTAAGCCTTCTAGGTCGGATTCGACATGGTTAGGTTAGGTTAGAACTGTGACCCTCTACGCCAGAACCAAATCGTTTTGTTTCCAGAAACGCTTTCCCAAACCAAATCTATTTGTCGCCCTCTTTACTTCTTTCCACCTTTCAATAAATGTCAATACAAGAAACTCCGAAAGTTAGGATAGAATAAAAAAAAATCATATCTCGAAAAGGGGGGGCTCCGCAACTTTTCATTCACAGGGGGGGGTTCTACACCTTGCTCGCTACCCCCATTCCCCATCCCCTCCCTGCACTCCTCCCACTCCCCCCGCCACCAAGACAAGATACTGATGTTTTGATGAACCTATATCCATTTTAGCGGACGATTAATTAATTTTATTCATCAGTTTAGCGGACGACTAGCAACAGCCATTAGTAAAGAGCGCTAAAATGTGATGACTTGTCCCATAAATAAGTGTTTGGAATTAAATTCTTGGATTGGTTTATTTCAAACGTTCGGCATTGGCTTGATTTGACAATTTATATCGACATAGAGGATGCGAGAACGCTGGTGTGATAATATAGAAGCGTTTTTGATAAAATGATCAGAAAAGGCAAAATTATTTTACATGAAAGTGGAGAGTGGAAGGCAATGGCAGAGATGATTACCCAGCAATGGGACAGATTATTCTTTAAATTAAATATTTCTAAACATTTTAGCAAACTGACATTCAGGTATATTTTTCAGATAAAAAGACTGCAATATCAATTAGCACATGACTTCGTTGCTTTAACAGGAATGGGTTTCTTCTCACTACGGAGAGAACTCCTGCTAGAAGTAAGCAATATTTTTTCATACTCTGTGTCGTCAGACATTTTAACAGCACGGTTCCGACATAGTAAATAATTTGCCATTCAAGTTGGGGCTTTAAATCGTATACGTTAAAATATTGATTTTCATGACAAGATGAAAAGTTGGCGGCTCGAACCGGCGTGCTGGTTAACTGTTGCATTTATAAAGGCCGTTGCTGGGCCAAAGCGGTATACTGTTAAAGTAAGCAATGGCTATATGCCAAAATGTCATCTAATAGGCTTGTATTACTACTAAAAGGCTAGACGTATTTTCCTGTTCTCTGAATGAGTTCACAAAAATTACCTTACTTGCGATATGTTCTTAGAATTGTAATATTATTGTTTAAGGGCCACGCTGCCGATTTGGGGTAACCTGTTATGGTAGTGAGGTGATGATGTAAAAATAAATAAAAAATAAATAAATATTAGCAACTAACTTGAAGTTAAAGAATAACACTGCCTGGGGCAAGCAGTCCTTTTAGAACTTGAATTACTTGCTTTATTGTAGGAACAACTGCCTCTTTTAACATAATAACCCAAGTTTAAAGGATTATTTCAGGGTTAACTAAAAATTTATAAAAATAGTACAGGCTAAGTATTTTACATTAATTTATTTGGTTTCAGGTGGCAGCTGCAATTTTGAAGTATGAGTTAGTTTTAATACAATATGATAAATAGCTTTCTCACAAATCTGTTATGACGTGTAATAGAGGTGCTTTAATCATTTATGTAAATAAAGATTTATTTAAGTCGTCAAAAACTGTAAAAACATCTTTATTATTATTATATTCTTTCCAAAACCAGTACTACGATGTAATCTATGCTTGAATGTTAAGAGCAACCTTGGGGAACTTTTTGTTTGTGAATTCGTATCAACATGGAATAAGGAATACTACGAAACATTTATTGACACCAACAACATCAACATTGATGACATGGTTGGCGCAGTGGTTGACCGATTGACTGCTGAGCAACGTGCTGCGGTTTCGAACCCCACAAAGGGTAAACATTTGCGCAATGAGCACTTGTGTTTGCCTCGTGTCCGGTTGTTATTTATATGTATACGTATGTATTTAATTTCTGTATGTATATAAGCTGTCTGACATATATAGTACAGGGTCTCCCTAGTTTGGGGTCAGATGGCCGCATGTGAAATGTCCCCACATATTATTATTAATCACAACGTCCAGTAATCTGACAGGTTTTAGGAAATATTTATCATGAGTCGGCCTGTTTTCTACAATCCTCTCTTGGCGAATTGGATTTGGTTGAAAACGCACCAGCTCAAATTTTATTCCATTTAGCATAATTGAATAAGTTTGACGTAATTAATTTACTTATTGACTCTTGGGTTTCTATTTATTTTTTTGTAAACATAAGTAAATTAAGATCTTAAGTAAGTACAATCTTTATTAACGTAAAAAGTTACACGTAATAGGTACTTACTGTCTCAATTCAGGTATGTATGATCAATGGTATGAAGAGGAGCCGGCGAACAGAACCGGAGTAGCCCACTATAAATTCAAAAGCATTTATTTTTTCGAATCGTGATGTCCAAGACCCGTTGCGTCGATCCCTGTTAATATTTTCAATCATAACCGGCTCTTAGTTGGCCAAAAAAGGCTTTAAAAGTGCATTTTCTAACAAAACCGATTCAGTCCGGTATCCAATTTAAAGATTTTAAAAATTTCATCTGTTTTCATTTCGAAGCGGACTACCTTTTTCAAACAAAACTAGATTTGTACATTTATATTTCTCGAAATACTTCTGGAATATAAAAGTGTAAAAAATAATTATTACTCATGCAGCTATAGATCTAATCCACCTACCTAAAATAATGCATTGTTATGTTATTAATCACCTCCATATACTGATATTAGTTTTTTAGCCAGTGTGTAAAATTATTTTTTGTGGACTAATCCGGTTCTGTTCGCCAGCTCCTCAGATGAAATAAATATGGATCTTTTTTTTTTGTATTCTTCTGACCAATGTTCAGTCACGGCAGTCAACAGTCACGGTTCCCTCAGTCGCATAGTCCGATGGGACGACAATCCGACACGACCGGAGAGAGATCAGGCGCAGGACCAATGACTTTATGTGCTTTCCGAGTCATGGGGGTGTTACACCCCAAAAACTTTCGAACTGCTAGGTACTAAGAAATTCCTAATGGAAAACTCCATAAACAGTTTTTGCCGAAATCGAATCGATCATGGCTGGGGTCCTAAATTCAACCGAATCGATCGAATTTAGGACCCCAGCCATGAAAGCAACAGGGCAGTCCAGTATCTCTAATAGTCAATTTGGAGTACCTAGAACTATATCCCCAAGGCTTGGATTTTCGTAAATTTTCGACCAATCACTACAGTGCACAACCACAAAACACTTGTTCCAGTACAAATTCCTTCCATATCACACCTTAGCTGATCTTCATTATTAGAATCCCCAGCACGTAAAACTACGGTGGAAAATATCGCCACTTTCAATATTTTCTTCAGATGATATGTAATCCTTTCGGGATTTCTCTTTTGTTTTGTACCCTGGTCACGTTTCAGACGTACTCCTTGAGGGGGCGTTTACGCGTCATTATTGATATAAGTGCCTGTAAACGTGTAGTTAGTAAGACAATGAACACATTGTAGTTTAGTCTCTTAAACCGACTTTAAAGACAGCCAAGTTCTTTTTAAACTTTGCCTGACATTAAGAATTTCTCTTGTATCGTGGTTGCGTTTACAAACATAAAGGATATATTTTTAACCAGTACGTAAATTCTAGGGACTGATTTTGGTCCTGAAATACAATAACTTTTTCTATTGACAAATATCGAAATATCAAAAAAAAAATAACGTTTTTATACTAAGTGATCAATGATTTGTTGCGATTTCTATGAGGAAGTGAAATTTGTTATTGAGATTTTGATGTTGGTCCCATAGAAAAAGTTGTTGGTTTGTTTATCCTTTATAAACACACATACGTAAACAGCCAGACCTGGAACAACTATCTATGGCTTGTCATACAAATATTTGGTCCATACGGGAATCGAATCCGCGATACGCAGCGCATTAGCCAATCACTCAGCCACTAAGCCAACCATGCTGACAATTAAATATACTGTATGTCTATTCTGTCAATCTCCCTCGGTGAACACTTAGGTGAAGTAAGCTGTCTTCTGTCCCGATGCTAGGGATTTACAAAGCACTACAATTGGATGACAGCTCACTTTACCTATATGTTCATCATCATCATCATCATTTCAGCCAAACGATGTCCACTGCTGGGCATAGGCGTCCCCAAGGGGGGGTTTTGCCATAATCGCCACGTGTGGCAGGCGGGTTGGCGATCGCAGTATGGTTGTTACAAAGGCACAGAGAACGCTGCTGCCCATTCTTTGGTAAGTCCCTT
Source organism: Charanyca ferruginea (assembly GCA_947361185.1). Taxonomy (NCBI): domain Eukaryota; kingdom Metazoa; phylum Arthropoda; class Insecta; order Lepidoptera; family Noctuidae; genus Charanyca; species Charanyca ferruginea. The sequence continues at coordinate 22,000,619 of OX376059.1, read as the reverse complement.
AGTCGCTTCTTACGACACGCACGGGAAGATATGGAATGGTGCTATTCTTTACCTAGGTGTTCACCGAGGGAGATTTTAACAAAATAGCACTGCTAGTCTCTCAGCGACTTACACCTGGTTAATTAAATAGACTCCACACCCAAGTCGAGGGTTATCGAGGGTACCACCGATCTTCAGTGCCCATGCGGCATATCCAAGCAGATCATAACCTATCTATTATTATTATTATACTAAATTCCATTTCAAAGAAATCATACTTGCACTTACATGTACGGGGTATGTAAGTGCACACCCTCACATACACACACACTAAATTGTAAGCGAGAATGATAATTTAATTTTATATAATATCATAACTACTTTTACTTTTATTCAACGATGGAAATATAAAGATATTGTTTGTAAATGTTGTAAGTAATATGTCACAAATAATGGCTTGTGGCATTGCTGCGGAGAGACACTGATCTCTAAGATACAGGGATCCCCCTAGTTTAGAGATCAGGGTTTCAATGTATTGTGCATAGCATAAGCCTTTTAGTCATAACATAACATTGTATTAGTACGTAGGTTTTTCTTCGATAAACATTTTATTTATTTTATTTTATTTATTATCCTGCGCCGCGCCGCATCCCCTGTTACCTGCACACCTGAGGACGTACGTAACGACTGCGTCTGTGGAAGGCATTGCCGTAGCCGAATACTTGGATAAACATAACATCTAACAAAACTACATTAGCCATTGATATGCTAACAACTACAAGTGAGGGAACTTTCAGATGAAAAACTAATATGAATACAGACGCTGGCAGATGGTTTAGATAAGAACCAATTCCAAAAAGCGGACCAGCAATAACCAGTATCACGAAAAATCGCCGATCGCCCGAATGGTACAACGCCATCTATCAATCATGGAGTGAAAACAGAAAATGTCACCAAAAAAGTACCAGTCATTAGAATTAATTTTTAATTTTAAATAAACTGCTTATTTCTATTAAAACACTTTTTGTAGTAATAATATTTCTTCACTTGTTATCAGTAACAATACTTAATTAAATCAAATTTACAAGCAAAATACGATAACAATTGCACAAAGCTATTAAAAAACATTAAAATAAAATGCACAAAATAAGCTGCTTTATTAACAATATCTCTAATCTAAAGATTACCAATATTTAATCTCAGATAGAAATGGTATACTATTACCGAGTATAATACATTCAATATACCCATAATAATTATTATTATACGCAATAAGAAGCTTCCCCAATTGCTTTGTTCATTCTGTGGACCTGTTGGATTCGTAGTGTATTACCCTGAATAATGTACAGGGACGGACTTCAATAGGACTAGTGCAATATTATGGTTAAAATATACAAAACAGTTTAAGTTTGATATTCAGTTCGGGGAATCAATTTGCTACCATTGATTCCCATGTGAGGGAAGCTCACCTGTTATGTACATTTGTTTGTGTGTGTAACAGATGCACATAAATGCAGACTTTACTCTTTTTTACAACCCAAAGTAAAAGGATTATTTTGCATGAGTACCATTCAATTTTCTATATCAGGTTTTAAAAAATATCATTTTAATTTTGACGACACGGTTGGCGCAGTGGCTGAGCGATCGACTGCTGCGCAGCGTGTTGCGGGTTCGATTCCCGCCCAGGGTAAACATTTGTGTGATGAGCACTTGTGTTTGCCTTGTGCCTGGGCGTTGTTTATCTATATTATGTATGAATTTACAAAAAAAAAATGTATTTGTGTATGTATATCAGCTGTCTGACCACCATAGTACAGGGTCTCCCTAGTTTGGGGTCAGATGGCCGTGTGTAAAAATGTCCCCACATATTATTATTATTATTATTCTGAAAAGAAAAAGTTGAGAACGGTTTAAAAATATTTCGTGTTAAATTTAAAAAGTATGACAACCGATTCAGTAGGTTGTCATAGCTAGCTTTTAATAATAAGTTTTTTTCTAAAGTTTTGAGTTGTCATTTATGTTTAAAATACATCAGTAAGACTCCAACCGTCAAACTCAAACTCAAATCATTTATTTCAAATAAACCACTTACAGGCACTTTTGAATTGTCAAGGAGTCAGTCAGTCAGAAAGTTGAGACTAGTTGCTCGTTCCAAACAGTAGGTTTCTATGGAGAAGAACAAGCAAGAAACTCCATGAAAACTCTTTTAAAATCAATAGAACATTACAAACGTCGGCGTCGTGTTCAAATTTTCAATTATTCAAGTAACAAATTTCTAAATCCGGCCCTGTAGGCACAATAATAATATGATACGATATCAAAGTAGGTACTCGTAGGTAAATCATTTTGCCATTATGTGGCTTCAATAGATGAGATTAATCTTAATAACCTTCAAAGGGCTGGAAAAATTGCTTACGTGTTACCAAATAATCTTTTCTATTTCCTTTCTAACTGCAGACTAAGAGCTAATAGAGCCATTTTCATTAATTAATCATCATCATCATCATCATCATTTCAGCCGAAAGACGTCCACTGCTGGACATAGGCCTCCCCCAAGGGGGGTTTTGCCATAATCGCCACGCTAGGCAGGCGGGTTGGCGATCGCAGTATGGTTGTTACAAATGCACAGAGAACGTTGTGCCCATTCTCTGGTACGTCCCTTAGTCGCCTTTTACGACACCCACGGGAAGATATGGGATGGTGCTATTCTTTACGTCCGACACCATACGAACCATTCTATTAATTAATAGTAAACTTAAAAAGAACCAGAATAAAGTTAAAAATTGCGTGATTGCGAGTAAGGTATAAAGAAATGTATCTTGCACACAATTTTCAATTAAATGTGTAATAATTACTCGAGTGGATACAGAAACATGTACTGTTCTATCTGCGTTTACAATTTGAAGCAAACCATGCTTATACATGCTACCTCTATGATAGATTCCGTTTCGTGACCACGAACTGCTAAGCTTAGGATTTGACGTCGACCACAGTAAGCTAACGAACAGATTATTTAATAATATTACCAGTCTATTATTGACCGACTAAAGGATAAAAATGCCTTTTGTTATACAGAAAAGGCACAAACAATTGCTTACCATGCTTGTGGATTGGCGATTTCAAATTCAAATAAATACAACTTTTATTCATTATAAACACATTTAATTCAAATTCAAACCACAACACGCACTGTTAATCCGAAAACTTACAATCAATTATATAGTCATTTACCACAACAATAAATTAATAATAAAATACCTATGATTATATGTTTTTAAAAATGTTAGTCTAGGTTCTCACGATGTTTTTCCTTCAGCGATTTCAGTATTTTTTTTTATTTATTTAAAAACTTAAGCTGACAGTGCTTGCGACCAAATTGTTTACATTTTAATTATCTTATGACTAACCTTAACATAACTTATGATACTACTTAAGAATAAATATAAACATTTACACACATAGTACAGCTTATCCGATGATAGTTACACTCACGTAGAAAGTACATTATGGATTAAAAAAATCACAATAGTACCGCCCGGTATCTGACCCGCAACCCCAATTCATCTAGTAAATAAAGAAGTGAATAAAAGCTTACTTACTAAAGATCAAATAATTTTTAATCGAAACAAAACGAAAACAGGTATCGAAATTACAAATATTGTTTTAAGGCGGTTTGGTCTTCACATATCTGTGGATAAAGACCTAACAATATAAAAGTAAAGAATAAGCTACTCAAATAAAGATTATTTAAAAACTGTCTAACTGGAGAGTTCGTGATTTCAAGACAGGTGTTAGGTCACTCAGGTACTTTTTATTGATAGGCTATGAAATCTTATAAAGTCTAAATTAAGCTATCATCTTCCTGCTCGACAACTACTTCATGTCCTAAATATTAAACTTATCCAGAATATGTTGATGCAGGCGTGATTCCTGTGAACTGCATCAAAACCAGCTCATACGTAATTATAGTACCCGCAATCTAAAACAAAAGAAAACATACGTTAGGGTGATACTTTTCCGAGGAGCGGAACGAAGAGGAGACGTGTTGAAATTATCCAATCACATTGGTTGCTTCACATCAAGTTTTCGCTCCTCTCTGCTCCGTTCCCTCCGCTTCGGAAAATCCTCATGCTCAAATACTGAGCAACACGATCGAATTCGATCTCAATTACGCAATACTTTATTGCGTTCCAAAATATTTTACAAATCGTAATGATCCGCGTTTTGGCCAGCGTAGTGCGGGACGCCCTGCGGCATGATGAAGCGACGATTTGAAGAAGGTGGCTGGCAGCGGATGGATCTAAGCTGCCTAAGACCGGGTTGGTTGGCAACATGGCAAACCCTGGGGAGGTCTACGTTCGGCAATGCAGTGCAATAGGCTGGTATGATGATGATGATGAATTTTCATCTTTTTCTTATACCCCAACGAGTATAAGATAAAGTTGATAATTACAAACCCTGCCGGACACAGCAAATTAGGGTAGAGTAAGATTAGATTGATTACCTATAACATATAAGGATGTAATTGTATTAATTGTATGTATATTTAAGTTTTTTTTAAATATATAGTTAAATATTGTGTTTCTGTCATGACCATCATTAATATCCCATTACAACATTGACGTATAAAGACGTAATTTTTCCTTCTTTTTACAAACTGTAATATGGTTGCACGAATTATTTAGCAACATCAGCCTTAGATTGGATGTGGTTGCTGACGAGTAGTAGTTGATTTTGGCAGTATCTTTGTGATTTTGTGAGAAAATTTGGGGTGAATTTCATCCATAAAACTGAACGCAATCATAACATCTAAAGTGTAGTCTGTGTTAATATGTACAATGATGACATTGACATTCTTAGACGTATTTTAATGTGCTAGTCGCGTTCAGTTTTATGAGTGAAAGCCTTAATGTTTCAGCTGTAATAAATAAAAGCAAACTATAAATTACGATCGGCCTCCAGACGAAGCAGATGTCTCATGTGCCATTTTATTGGGCCATAATGACGTTTTAAGCGTAGACGTCCAGAGGTCATACTTTCGTCCTTCTGACTGCTTTTAGCGATTGTGAATCACATTACATGACAACTTCTAATTATCTAATTAAGGTCATAACACTCAAGTACAAACATAAAATCAATTAGTTTTATTTAAAGTTATAGTTAGTGATAAAACCTACTGGTATTGCGATGCAGGGGATACAACAGCAGGAAAAATCAACACGGCTTCAGATCTTCCACTGACGGGGGAAGATGAAAGGTTATCCGAAGCTGAAGAAACAACACAGAACGCGGAAAGAACAATGGAGTGACATTAGCATTATCATGCTCACTCTAATGTCTCACTGATGGTGGCGATTGCGTTAGATTTTCGGTTCCCTTCAAGATGATTAAGCTTTAGTGCTGATCCACGCGTCACGTTCGTGAACGGGCGCGGGCATTTGAAATTGGTAATTTCTTAACTTATATCTTAAGTTTTTAGATAGTTTTAGTTAGTTTTATAGTTTTGGGATTGTTTTATAAGTACACTTTTATATCTCGCTTTATCAAGGAGAATAATATAGGTAGTCAGAAGGTTGTAGAAACTTGAAGTTTCAAGGTCATTCTTCTCCATAGACACCTACCTATGTTTTTGGATCAAGCAACTAACTTCAACTCTCTGATTAACTGACCGACTCCTTGACTACTTAAAAGTGCCTGTAAAGGGTTTATTTGAAATAAATACTTTAATTATGAGTAGGTACTCTGCCTACCGCTGAACCTCGCAGAATGATAAACCCAAAATAATGAATTACCTCGAACTCCAAGATGCAAAATCACATTAAAACACGGATTAAAATTATAAACAAGCAAGTTGCTATAACAACCCTTTAATCTTAAGTTAGTAGCTGATATAATTATTATATCCCCGCTGTTCCTGCGACGGGTTTCCAACAAAGGATTCTCATAATAGTAAAACCGCACGGTGTAAGTGAATTGTGTTTATGTAAAGGCGGGATCAAATCAGAGGTTGCTGAAATAAACGACGCGCAACAGTGAGCAGGTACTGTTATACGAAATATTAATTAAAGCTGCTCTCTCGAAAAAAGCTTGAAAGAAGCAACTTTTCGTCGGCATTTAGAGAGAAATTACATCTGAAAAAAATTGTTACTTATCTACATGATATGATACGTAATTTGGTTTAGTCACAATTTTTTTTCGGTATCACATAAGTAATCAGATAAAAAAAATTACAAATCACCTCCAAATCAATGAGGTGAAACCATTTTACTCCCTAATTTCTTATCAAAAGAGTATAAAAAGAAATATCTACTGCTTTGCAATACAAAGGAAAATGATTTGGTTTTGATACTTTTTACAAATATGTATTATTTTTATTACAATAAATTAAAAATGCGTCCGAATAAAGACTGCGTCTACATCACCCCCGCACTCGTCCACAAATTCAGTACGGGCCAAATGCTCAAGGTTATTGGCATGTATACAAGCCTAAAACAAGGTGATCAATAATTTGATACATTCCTTGAAACATTTCATAAAGTAGTGCAATTATGATCGCGGAAAGTTTAGGAGCAAGATTTTTTTTTAATTATGTAGTCGTTTGACCGAGACCGAGAACACGTACATGGGTGTGATTCTATAAGACCTCATTCTAAACTTCGAATCTGAATCCGCTGTGAGTTTCTTGATTGGCATTCTAAAAACTCAGCAAGGTCAGCGAGTTGAACTAAATTGACAGGGAGATTTTGACAGATAAAGTATGAGATGACGTAAGAAGTGGCATTCTGTAAGGTAATTTCCCCGTCACTTCGACGCTCACTTCGCACTCGAACCCGATTCAAAGCGTCAAATACCTATATATCAAGGTCATTTTGAACCTTATGCGAAGTGAGAGTGAATAGCGATGTGAGATGCGAGTTGTTGTTTGAATTTTACAGAATCGACCTACAAATTGATCGGTCATGGTTTAGCTGCGCTTGCCGCGGTCAGTCCGTGGATGGGTGATCGTCTATTTCAAACCAAAACTCCTCCGTGAAGTACGTAAAACTGTTGGTCATTCGGAAATCTTTGACAGTCGTTTTGGGTAGTCAGGAGCCAGAAAGTCTAACAACCAGTCTTATCTAGAGGTATCGTGTTACCCAGTAACTGGGTGGTGGAGGTCAGACAGGACACTGGTATCCAGCTGCATCAAGTTAGAGTGTAAACCGAATGTAGTGTATGCGCAGACGCATTGTCGTCGAGGCAGTCGCTTACTGACCGTAGGCGAGTGCAAACGTCTTCTGGACTCCGCATACTGTATATCTATCCGAGTGTCTAAAAGCAGTGTTTTATTGGCTCTCGAGACATTACACCGACCCTATAATTGGAAAAAGGCTAAGCAGATGATGATCATCTTTTGACCAAACACCGTACACTAAATTAATTGATTCTATTGCATAGCATTGCAAAAGATTTTTTGAAAAATGTTTCGAATACCCATCGTGCTATATACGATTATTTTTTATATGATCAGTTTCCTTTTTAATATGCTTTTATTAACCTCACATGTTGCTAAGTTAAAAATCTTGGAAGTCGAATTTGACCAACTTCTAATCGTCGGATCGATTTAAATCTTTGTAACTGTATATAGGGTGACTGGTAATTAGTGTACGATACTTAAACTCGTGATTGTGTTCATGATAACAAACTACTTTCCCGAAGAAAAAATGTGTTTTGTACTTGTTGAATACGATGCTCGGGAGTCAGGGTGTATTTGTCCAGCTCTGTTCTTCTCTGGATGCGAGTGTAGTGGGTAGGTAGTCGTATAGGAAGTACTCAAAATGAATTGTTTATTATTCGATAATAACTCAATATTTATATTGGTCTCAAAAAAACGTGTACATAATTTGGCACTTCTTAATTTCTAATATCACTTAACCGCGCGAAAGGTGAATTGCAAAATTGAACAGCGTGAATATAGTCAATGATGACGATTCGCGTGGATTGGCTAGCACGCATACCACACACTGATTGGTCGACACGTACCGCAGCGCCGAGTCATCTGCAACTTCATGTCCATTGTCGCCTTCTGGTACCATTAGGTGACGTATGCGGCAACAGTACTGGTTCACTTTAGGTCACAGGCGTGCGCGCACGTCAGTTTCATACGGCTGTTGTGTTATTGTGATAAAAGTGAACCAGTACAAAAAACATTTTTTCTTCGGGAAAGTTGTTTGTTATCATGAACACAATCACGTGTTTAAGTATCGTACACTAATTACCAGTCACCCTATATAATACCCGTGACAATACAATAATATGGTACTGTTAGGCATTTTCATATTTTTTGGTAGTGAGGGTACGTGAGTACTATAAAAGCGCGTGCTCGGTAAGATTCAGGTTCACTTGTTGCTGAGTCGTCATACAGAAAGGGTTTGGTACCTACACTACTTTACAGTGAGTTCGTTCCATATATTGACTTGTGTGTTTATGTATTTGCTGTGATTTATTGTGTACATGTGTATTTCTTGATATAAATGCTAACGGATGTTTGTGTTCGCTCGAGTTATTGAAATATTGTTAGAACTAAGTCTATTTTGGATAAATTACTCATAGGTTGTTTATAATTGTCTTTTTTTAATGTTTTTCCCTTCTGGTTTCTAATATCAAACTGATAATAGTACCATCAAACTGTCCTTAAGTGAGTTGAAAAAAAATTGTAGGTAAGTAAGTAGGTATTAGTAACTTGTATTATACATAACAGCTAATAATGTAAACATATGTTTCTAATACTTACAAACAAAATAGACAATGTAGCAACCCTACGTTCCAAGTCAGGGCTGGCACAGCGTGGACGCAGTGAAGCCGCCCAAATACGATGTTATTATTTAATTACTAACTCCCTTGGAGAACTGAAGACGGTAACTTGCGGAAACCGTGCAAGTTATAAGAGAAGGTTATACTTTATGTAAATTCGAAAAAATGAAATTCTAGGTATGTACATAACACCTTAAAAGAAAATGCAAATAGTTATAGGATCCTTGGTCATGGTTTCTTGACAATAAATACCCTAATGCAATATTATGAGACACATTATCATAAAAAACAATCTCAAAATCTTGAACTAAATTGACAGGGAGATTTTGGCAGATAAAGTATGAGATAACGTAAGAAATGGCATTCTGTAAGGTAATTTCCTCCGACGCTCACTTCGCACTCGGACCCGATTTAAAGTGTCAAATATATCAAGGTCATTTTGAACCTTATGCGAAGTGAGAGTGAATAGCGAAGTGAGATGCGAGTTGTCGTTTGAATTTTACAGAATCGACCTACAGTAAGCCCTTTAAAGATACAAAAATTGCCCCCTTGGCATAAATCTAATTTACAAAGCTTTACGTTTATGACTTGAAACCCTATAGAGTACAACATCAGTCTTTCGTAAGAGTCCGGAGATACCTCAACAAGTTCATTTGATATTATTATATGAACTCGAGGTGACACACTTAGGTATAATTCACGTCTAAGTTATAGTAAGTAAGCAAAGCTTTGCGGTTTTATCTCTGTGTAAAAAAATAACACAAAGTTAACTTAAGTCAAGGGTCTCTTTAAATGGCAAACGAAATCGCGGCAGGCCTAGGCGGAGGTGGCGGGATGATATAGACTCCTTTGACAAAAACTGGTCCCAAATAGCCCTGAATAGAGATAAGTGGAAGGAAAGTAGAGAGGCTTTTGCCCTGCCGTGGAAAAATACAGGCTGGAAGAAGCCGCGTTAGCCGGGTGTATTCTAACATTTTTATAACATTTCATTTAACATTTTTAACATTAAGTTTATTAGGTAACCGTTTAAGAGTGAATCAATAAAAATAAAAGCTTTTGTTTCTCCTCAACAACACCGGCACCTCGCTACGTACATACCCCGACATCATTGCTTCGTTACTTACAAATGATTACGTAAATAACAAAGAAGTTAGGTACGTTTAATAATTTTATTGTCAAAAGATTTGAAAATAACTTAAACCGTAAATAACTGTTCTTTTCATCAGTGAAGCCAGATAAGTAAACCAACTGTTACTTACCTTAGTGATTTACGTAGGTTACAAATATAGAAGCTTTAAAATAACCGACCCCTAGTCACCACAATAAGGTGCTTATATAAAAGGCAAAACGTGCCAATCTTCCATAAAACGTGACTGACTCAAAACACACAGGTTTAACAAATAAGTGTCGATTTTTTAATAGTCAGGTAACTAAATCTAAGCGACAGGCCGTGGAAAAAGACTAGTCCTAAATAGCCCTTTAGAGAAAAGTGGAAGGAGGGTAGAGAGGCCTTTACCCTGTAGTGGGAAAATACAGGCTAAAGAAGAAAACTAAAATCTAAATAATAAATATGACAGTTTGATATATCTATTCCCATCCTCATCTCGAAACTTAAGAGCGCCCATCCAAATGATTTTCAAAATATTTTTAACACACAGATATCTTGAGGTTTAAGTCAAGGTTTGTATGAAGCCAAAAATTAACATTTTTGAAAGACAAACTCGGTAAACACGTCCGAAAATCAAATTCTTGCACAATTTTATCTGAACTTTGGCCATTCATAATGAACTCATACACTGAAAAAGTAAAAAACAGCTTCCTAGAAACCTTGCACATGTAATGGAGATTCAAAATTACAAACATTTTTACCAAAAAATTGAAAATCTTTTTTAAAAACACGTATGTCAGTTTTGTGAAATTTCCACGCGCCAATTTTCCTGTGATGTTGTTTTCTCACTCACTCGTTTGTTTTCGAGCGTTGCGTTGGATGAAACAAAAAAAAAATCGATTCGATTCGTTCGATGGGGATGGGCGCTCTTAAGCATATTGGAGTGTGGGGCCCAGCGTTGAACATTATCAGAGACTATTTAGTTAATCGTACGCAATGTGTGAAGATCGACTCTTTTATGAGTGATCATAAGAATATTAATTTCGGTGTACCGCAGGGAAGCATCCTTGGGCCTACGATCTTCCTAGTATACATCAATGATTTATGTCAAGCTCAGGCTCCCAAATGTGACATATTTACCTATGCCGATGACACGGCTTTGGTAGTTTATGACGTCGACTGGCCAAAGGCAAAACAAAGAGCTGAATACGCGCTTCGTTTGGTAATGGAATGGCTCTTGGTAAATCTTTTGGCTCTTAATATCGCAAAAACAAAAATTATTCGCTTTTCTTTACCTAACACTACTACTCCACCCCAAGAGTCAGGCTTAGTGAAAGCTCATACCCGCCTAGGAAGTCATAATGGATGCAATAATTGTCTACTCCTATCCCTGGTCCCTGACTTAAAATATCTAGGGGTCTTCATTGACTATAAGTTAAGCTGGCAATCTCATACTGAAGCCCCATGCACCCGAATCAGGAAACTAATTTACATCTCCAGAGAGCTCGGGCATTCTGCTGATCTTGAAACAGTGTTGTTAGTATACCAGAGTCTTTGCCAATCCTTAATCACGTACTGCATCACAGCCCGGGGTGGAACCTACGAAACCTCTTTGATTAACCGTGAAGGAGCTATACTTAAAGTAATGAAGTTTAAGCGTAGAGACTTCTCTTCAGCCCAACTTTATTTCTAATAATAATAATTTTTAAGGCTAGATTCGCCATACAAATTATCTGGTATTCGCTAGAGACCGACAAATCGTCCGAATCCGAGACCCCGATAATCGCTAGAGGCCGAGAAGTCATCTTTCAACAAGATGGTTGTTCAGCGCATTGGACATTAAAGGTACGGGACCACTTAAATAATTGCTTCCTTAACAGTTGGATCGGCAGAGACGGGCCGATCCCTTGGCCCGCCCGGTCACCCGACCTGACTCCGCTTGACTTTTACGTGTGGGGTCGGGCCAAGGTACTAGTTTATACGAATGTGGAAATAAACAGGAAAGAAGAATTGATTAAGATAATTAATTCAGCGTTTGAAACGATGATACTGGAGATGAAGTTAAGAATAACAACAACAGAAGTATGAAGACGGGCCTGTGTTGGTGTTAGAGACTGCGGCGAACATTTTGAACACGAATAATAAATAATTTCAATCATAATTTTCTTTTAAATAATTCGCCTAAAAAATTAATTTTCTCCCTCAATTTGGTTTGTAGGTCATAATTTCAATAATTGGTGAGCTATCCGCGTAGTTGATACCTCGAAAGAAAGAACAATAACCAGACATGTTTTTAAAAATGTTTGAACAAAGCACCATCCGTGATTTTTTTTCATGCCGTCTAAAAACAGATTTCTGAAATCATTAAAAATGTCTTTGACTTTAAATGTCTGTAAAAAAATTGTCTTATCACTTAGATTCACTAATTGTGTTCTATTAGATTGTTTACGCATTATGTTAACCAAATCAAATAAAAAATAAGTTACTTATCCTTCAAATTGGCCATAATTTGCAACTAACTGCAATATTTTGGGTTTTGTCAGCAAAAACCATTAAAATTTAGCTAAAAAAAAATACTCACACTTCGGCTAAGACAAGTTCGGTTCAAATGGTTGTAAATAGTCTATACTAGCTCCGCTTTACGGCTTTGCATCGATCTACCAAACATCCTGTATATATTAATTATGTATAGTATTCTTTTCGCGCTTACTTCATAGTAGCATGCAATTTCTAATCATTACGAAACGTCTTAAAAACAGTTACGTTCCCAGTCTCTTTTTTTGAAATACTTTTTAAATACTGTTGTAACCAACTAATTACTGAATTTCACCAGCTTTATTCGATTTTAACAATAATTACCTAAATGTTGTGTAGTGATATTTACTGAAAAGAATGAGCTTGGTGCTCAAAGCCATAAATAAAATGTTGAATTGGTGACACTGGTTTCTATAGAATGGCTTGTCTCTGACCAAGCGGCATTATTTTGTGATTGAGTAAACGTTATTGTAACTAAAAATATTAAATTAAAGCCAAATCGACCTTTCGTACCATTGTATAATTTCAAAGTACCTACATTAAAGTTAAAGTTAAATTTTATAAACAGAACTTTAATCCAATGCACTTTACAATACATAATCAAATCGATTATATCGATTTATAGTGAGTATCGAGTACCGAGTCATATGGTTACTTCACTAGTTACGTCACGATGACAAATGTCAAAACGGGCCTATTACCACTTAAGAGCGCCCATACCCATTGGCCGAACTACGACGTGATTGGATTTTCTTTTGTTTCAACCAACGCAAAGCTCGAAAACAAACGAGTGAGCGAGAACGCGATAACATCACAGGAAAATTGGCACGGAGATTTCACAAAACTTGTTCCAGGAAATACGTGTTTTTGAAAAAGCTTTACAAGTTTTTGGTAAAATGTTTGTAATTTAGAATCTCAATTACATATGCAAGGTTTCTATGCAGCTGTTTTTTTTGATTTTTAATGTATGAGTGCATTATGTACAGCCAAAGTTCAGATAAAAACTATGCAAAAAAGCTGATTTTCAGACGTGGTTACTGAATTTGTTTCTCAAAAAAGTTTATTTTTGGCTTCATATAAGCCTAGATTTAAACCACAAGATACCTGTGTGTTAAAAATATTTGGAGAATAATTTGTTATAACGCCATAATCACGTACGAGTGTTTGTATTGGAAATATGACGGGAAGAGCGCTCTTAACAATATTCTCTCGACCGAAGGTCGGTCACGTTTGGCAATCTCAATCGAGACAAGCCAAGTACACAAAAGATATTATAGTGCACAAAGATATTATAGTGCACAAAGATATTATAGTGCACAAAGATATTATAGTGCACAAAGCACAGGTGTACTCTCTCTTCCCTCACTCTCAAAAACCAATGGGCTAAAAATCCAATAAGCTACCCCCCTCTCCCCCTCTCTGGTCGTGTAAGATGGTCGATGAATGGGTCTTACCGTCAACACTAGTCCCCGCTTGACATGGAAGAACTGTAGGCCAGTCAATGCGACCGTGTTTCCATGTATCTGGTCAAGGAACCTTTGCACCTGTAATAGTAAAAAACTTTACTGACACCGAAGAATGAAGTACAGAAAAGGTCCAATAGGTATGATCTTACTACCCGCCATATTATCTATATCAACTATAAATGTATAATTACCCAAGCTGCTACTACATGCTTAGAAGATTTAAAATTAGTCATCGTTACTTATCCAAAACCATTACAATTACTTCGAAAAGTCGAAGAAAATTTGAGGAACGAATTAATAATGGGTGTTAAAGCCTTTGGGTTCAATGCAAGGCCAAAATAAAATAAATGCTGATAAGAAATTGTTATTAATTTTTTTAAGGAATCAGTGGTCCTTCGGTACATTCTTACATCATGTCATATGCTACTTACTTAGTAGTTTTCGAGTTTACCGAAGTTCTGTAAGTACATGACGTTCATGTTGGTTTCTGCTATATTTTTCTGTTGCGGAATGAATTTGGTGAAAATAAACAAGTTTTGGGAAGTTCTGGGAGAGTAGTTGTAGCTTTGATACAACTTTTGTATCGTAAAATAACTGTCTAAATATTCATGTAAAACAAACTGACGATGTTAAAATATAAAATAAAATATAATACATTAAAAAAAATGTTAAAATATAATAAAATACATTTCTTTGTAAACAGAACAAAACCTGTAAGGTCTTGGTGTTGCAAGTAGTGACTACTGATGAAGGTAACCTTAACATTAGGTAGGTCATAAAAATTGTGAAAATTAGTTTGACTGTTTGTTACGCTTTCATTGGTAAAATATGGTATAGACTAAGCTTAAACCCCAAGAAAGGATACTTAGGTTAATTTTTAATTTACAACTTTGTTTGCATCTTTTCTTGACTAAAGAGTCGAATAACAATTGTCGCTAACCTCCACGCAATAATTGGTCGAAGACACGTCGTACAGCGCATATGCTGGCTCCAAGCTGGCAGAATGCACCGTAGCTGCAGTCAACGACACTGCCAGTGACCTGAGCACCAGAAACGAGAAGGAATACGCGAAGTAGACCGCGTGTTCGTAACCACCGAAGAGTCTGCAATATTATACATCATAATCAATAGATGACATTCAACCACTGATATTATTGAATGTTATTACCTGTTATCTGTTGTAGAATCAGGTGTGCATCTCGGAGTTGCTTTTACTCCTCCTCTGTAATAAGCAGGTATTTCATTATTTGTTACTTCGGCCTGCCGTAGTTGCTATTTTGTGTGATCCAAAAGATTAAAAGCCAGTTACCATGCACTTAAAACTACCCTGACTTTATAGCCTTCTTTCAATGCTACAATTTTGATTACATAAGTATTATCGATATAAAAATATAAATTATGTGTGTAGCTAACGACGTTATCAATAAAACATAGTTATAAGTAACTATTTGCAATGCGAGAGTAACTAGAAATGAAATGAAATTATTAAAAATATAATAAAGCTAATGTAATTATTATCTTAGTTTCATCGCTTCACAGTCAAAATATTTATCAATATTATATCAATATATATCAATTTAAACAAATACAGACACTTTTGAATTGTCAAGGAGTTGGTCAGAAAACTGAAGCTAGTTGATCGTTCCAAAACATAGTTAGGCTTCTATGGAGAATAGAACGAGCAAAAAACGAAACTCCACGAACGCTTACAAAAAGAAATAAGAAAGAAAAAACGTTTATTGACATAGACCATGTGCACACAAAAACAATAATAAAAAGGTAAAAAGAAACAGAAATAAATAAAAAACATTATTGTGTGCCCCACGGCTGTGCCAAACAGGCCCAATTCAGCATAAAATGCCAGACCACTTGTGCCTGACGCTGGTTTTCAACTGGACCTTTGGGAGTGACGTATTACGGATGTAAACCAGTTTTATGATTATGATACAAAACCATCCACAGACGAAAGAATGTTAAGTTTTCAAGGACGCTCCTGTGGTAATACTCACGCAAGAGTATGCAGCAGCTGAGAGCAGATGAAGAACAAGTTGCTGGCGAAGGATATGAAGACCACCGATCCCATGACCTTGTCCACTTGACGGACAAGGTGAACCGATCTGTTGTAGTCTTCACGCATTGTGCGCCAGAATGATATCGGTGGTTTCTGGGCAAAAAGTTTTATTCAAAAGGACCGAAACATTAATCCTGGGATTTATTAAGTCAGGGTCACCTTTGAAGAACTGCTGGGATTACAAAATGTTAGTTTAAGAATACCTACGTGATGTAAAAAAAAATTTTACAAAAAAGACAACCGCCTTCAATAACTTAAAAGGCTTCGGTTTTGTTTGTTGTTTTTTATTACCACTGACTTACGAATTTAAAGTAATTTTTTTACTTTTTTAGTTATTGAAGGCGGTTAACTTTTTTGTGAAAAAAAAAGTATTTTACGCTTTTACTGCCTACTTCTTATTCTATTCAACATTTGTGTGATGAGCACTTGTGTTGACCTTGTGTCTGGGTGTTGTTTATCTATATATGTATGTATTTAAAAAATATTTGTGTATGTATATCAGCTGTCTGACACCCATAGTACAGGGTCTCCCTAGTTTGGGGTCAGATGGCCGTGTGTGAAAATGTCCCCACATATTATTATTATTATTATTACGAAACGTCGACACAAAAAAAAAACAGTCTTTCCTTAATTTTCCAGCCGTGGGGGTGGAATATTTTCATGCAATTTATATGGGACCAACTTTGAGGTATACACTATCAATTAAAAAAAGAATCTTTGCAATTGAACTACACCGAAAAAAGCAATGCGTGGTCAAAAAAAAAACTTCTTTTTTTGAAGTCAGTTGAAAAGACATTTCCATCGGAGACCCTTGTGGTCTTTTTATGGCTGTTATATCGCAGGCTCAGTAATAAACTTGCCGATTAATGCCACCCATTTTTTTTCTCGAATTTTTTTTCGATATCTCGTTCCTAAGCGGTGTTACATCATTATAAACCATAAACAATTATGTAAAGCTAGCCATGATTGCCAAGATGTTTCTTTCAATTTTCCATAAAAATGTTTTTTTAGTTAGGTCAGTCTATTATAAAGCATGCAATATGACATCGACGCACAACCTGAAGTGACCTTCAGGTCGTGCGTTACAAAATATGATTAATTCTTTTTAAATTATATACCTACAATAATTAACCAAAATATCAGCGCATCGACTACACAGCAAACTGTCGTCATTTCCACAGACCAAAATGGTGTCCACTACGAGGCGTTTTCGTCAAACTACGCGCGAAAGGAGAATGCCCACTTTTGGGCCTACGCGTCACAGTCAACTGTTTTATTGCAAAATTATCGTAATTTTATCATAAAACAAAAACACGAAAATAAAATTATATTCACAATGGCAAAACAGAAAAATACATTTTATTGCAGTTAGTTCCAACGCTCACTAGTTTACTTGGTATGGATAAAAAGACATTGTAATCACACATAAAACGAAGGCATTTCGTTTTATGTGTGATTATATCGAAACCATATATATCGTAACTAGTTTTTCATTACAAACCAGCTAAATAAGAGTTATATTTGATTTAATCGTATTGTTGCTTCTCACTTGGTGCATTTTCTAACCTAACTTAGCTGCAAATTCGAATTAAAAAATCTCAGAAATGCAATTGCCAATTTAATTGAAATTAAGTCAGATAATACCTGGTGTATTTGTTTAAAAAATGACATCAATTCATGACTGTAACAGGTGGGCCCAGAGATGTAGGGAAAATGGGCTTTCTCCTTTGAAAATGTAAAATTTAGATGCGTTTTTATGACACTTTTCGATTGAATAAAAATTTTGTTTTTTTTTATGGTGGCATATTAGCACTACAGAATTTAATTGAGACACTTTTCAAAAATGGGTGTAATACCCTATTCCTGTAACTAAAAGTTCAAAATCTTGTAGCAATCTCATCTCATCGACAATCAACATCAAAAACTTGTCAAAATGTATGTAAATTAGACGTTATTTTTGACAGATTGAGATTGAGATTTGTAATGTATGCGACCGTTCATAAAACTGCGGAAATTAACCCAGCAGAGTATATATTTTTCGTCGCTAAATAAAACAAATCGGCAGTTAAATACGTTTTGTCTTCACAAGCATTGGACTTCTGTATTGAACACCTGTTTTTTTATACAGTAGGTAAGTATGTTAATTAACGAAAAGTACGTTTAATCGGTCATATACATCGTCCATAGATACGAAAACAATATTCCCATTCAAAATAAAAAAGTTTTTATTTTTAATACTATAAAAACTTGAATACGTGAATGAAACACTGTACATGTTTGGATTTTTTAAAACTTATTCTTATTTTACGAATATTTAAAAAAAATCTGTTATTGATGTACATTAACAAGTTTAAGGGTATTTAAATTACTATATAGTAAGTGATGAAAAATTGTAATGCTACGGTGTTTAAAGCCACGTCTTTAAGCCAAGGTAACAGATTACACATCGGTGTCCCTACCACCGAATAAAGCACCATAGAGAAAGAAAAGAACAATCAATAACCCCTTAACCTCTCCCAAGAACCACCCCCCCACCTTTCCTTCTTCATTTTTAAAGATGTCACCCTTGGTTGACTGGTAGAGATAGCCTAAGGGCGGGTTGTTTCAAACAGTCGGTTAACGTTACATACGGACGGTTAAAAACGTGCGATGTTTAACGTACGTTAAATGTAACGGGTTGTTTCATGACATAAAAATCCGTCAGTTAAAGTTATTCAAAAAGAGATTCCAAAATATTTTGATGTTTGAAGTAGCTGTTTGACAACACAAAATTACGATGACTGGTCGGTTATGGTAATAGTAACTTTTTGACGTATGATTTTGTGAAACAACCCATTTTTTTGATTTGACGATAGTTAGCGCCATTTTTGACTATTACCGGTCAGTAATGGTTAGTTGAAGCAACCCGCCCTTAGGCATTAAGTCCGCCTTTGTATATTTGTGCATGAAGTATAAATAAATAAAGAAGAAGCAGAGAATATCAAAGTCACTGCTGGAAATATAAACCCCCAAAAGATTGACCTATTGCCGCATTGTCCGTATCCAGCGGATTTCCACGACCTTCACTCAAGGTCTTCGGTCCACCTTGGTCCTCGGACCTTTATTATAATTGTGTTACAAACACGTACCTTATTTTTAGCGGCAATAATCCTCTGATTGACTTGATTGAGCCTCGAAGTCAAGTACATACTCATGCAAATGACGAACACATTGGCAAAGTTCCAGTTGAATGTGACTTGAATGTTCAAAACCTGAAAATTAACAATAGATAATGCATAGCATTTAAATTAGGAACAAACGTTCCAGAATCGTGTGTATTAGGGTGTTACTACACCAATCGATCGATAATTGATCGATGCCATCGGTCGACATCGATCGACGTTGATCGATTGGTGTGTTAGCTTTGGCTGATCGACGGATACCGTTCGACTAACTAATCGATCGATTGCCGGTCGATGGCATCGGTCGACGTTGATCGATTAACTCCGGCTATAATCCATCACTCATCATCCCCGTGGGGTGACCGAGCTAATAGCAACCCCCCATTTCATCCCGAGGGTGTCGTCGAAGGCGACTATGGGAAAATCCGGAAGTCGGGAGCGGTTGATGATGATGATAATCCATCACTATGTCCATCAATAATCAAGCAGTTCGATCGACGTCAACTAATCCATTTTACTATCGGTCGATTGGTCTGGTAGAAACTATCGATCAACGTCGAACAATGAACATTAAAATATAATAATTGAATAGTCAAATATAACAATATCAGCCAATCATTTGTCCCACAGCAGGGCATAGGCCTTATCTCATAGGGAAGGCACGAGCATTGTTTACCACGTTTACTCGAGTCGAATTGGCGGTTTTAGACATAGGTATATTAATTATTAGTCAAGGTTTCCTCACGATGTTTTCCTACACTGATGTCAGTGATGTCCAAGATAAACTACACACAAAAAAAAAGAAAACAAGAAAGAAAAAGAACAGAAGAAGGTAAAGCACAAAGCGAAATTGAAAAGGTCACTTCTCAAGAAATTGGCATGGATATCAAGTTTTACTCTATAATGGCGTAGTAATAATTCATATTCGTGTTTTACGAAAAGGTTGTCAAGGTATTTACTATGAGTAACCTTCATAGTGTTATGAAATTCCCGATTTAGAAAGTATTGGAAAGTAACAAGATGACAATAACATGAAGGTGCGTACGGATAGCGCGTTCCCGTGTTACGCGTAGTTGAGAAACACTGTCCACGCGTACATTGGAAACGCGTACAGCTCCTGTACGGACCGCCGCGAACCTGTACGCGAGGTCAATCGATCCAGAGCGCTCCGCGAGCCCCAGTCATTCGCCATGACTCCGACAAACTTAGCGCCAAACAAACAAAGCAAACCCGAAGAACACGCGTGTCTATTAATTTTGCCGTCCAAATATAGCGTACCCGGTCGTGTGCGTCCTCTTTGACGCGCGACCAAAAACCGACAGACGGCGGCTCGCCTGCGAGCTAGCTCGCGCGGCACGCGTTCCCCAAGACTGTACGAGTAGCTGCAGGTATGGACATGGCGTTCCAGGACACGCATAACCGACTACGCGTACCAATGTACGCGCAATCCGTACGCACCTTTACAAGATAAACATTGCAAGTAAACAATTATAAATATTTTCTAACAATTTAAAAATTATAAACAAACTAATGAATACGAGTAAAAGTGAACAGCAGACGAGTTTGGGAATAAGATGTATTTAAAGACAACGAAATAGTTATTTATCACTATATGATGAAGAAATTAACATTTCCCTTTGAAGAATATTGTTACAAGTAAGATATTAAAGTATAATACCACATTTGTACTTGCTCGTGCCCGGTTGGGAACCCACAACCTCGGTCATGAGAGGCGGGCTTAATCTATTAAACTAAGTTATAGAGATATTTGAGTATCAATCAGAGGAATACCTACCTGTCCTGGTCATTATACTACTATATGTAAACATATACAAGATCATTTAAATAGTTTAGTAAGTACTGTAAGAGGTCACTGCTGATGAGCCTCTTACTGATACCGGGCATATAGTGTACTGTGTGAAGATGCTTGAGGGAAACTTCAATGAAAGAGGAACTTCACTTTAAAGATACTCTATAATCGAACAATACGTGCGCCTGTGACAGCGGCAGGCTAGTCAATCTCTGCTTGACAAATACCTTTACAGTGCTTAAAAGTTAAATAATGAGATAAAAATTGTTCGAAAATAGAAGAATTGGTAAGTACTTGACGGTTAACCGCGAGAACTGACAGACAGTTTTAAATTAAATGGTTTTAATAATTGTCTTAATTGTTATGAGAGTTTTATTTCCCTGGAATTAATACCTACAAGTTCCCTAGTACGTACATAAGCGAGTTCTAAATCCCGAAATCAGAGGGGTGTTCACCCACTAAGTACGCGATAGAAGATTTTCAGTGGATATAATTGGTGGATGTACTTCATAAACCTCTTGTATCCCAAGACGCGACGGCACTTGGATCATAACATTACTAAGTACTTAAAATGAAGGAAAAGAGACAACAAACACATTTTACTTTTTAGAAGATTCTTTGTGGAAGGGAGTTTGAAAAAAAAAATGTGTATTGAAGTAGGTTTGTCTACTCTTTGGAATCCTTCAAGTCACTCGTTGACTTACAAAGAAGAATATGATTGTGGTGAGAGAACCTGACATATAGATGAGAAATAGAAACTTACATGCGGCAGTAATCCAACGAAGACATTATATGGGAAGTAAAGAAAGACCCATGTGTAACATCTTTTCGTAAAACTTTCAAACAGAGGAATTTCCGGCTCGCAGTCCAAAGACACAGAGATACTGTTCAACTCTGAGAAACTATACTCCACTAGAAAATCAAAATCAAATGTATTATAATAATAATAATTCTTTATTATCAGGCAACTAAGGCCCAAAGATAAAACTACACATATTAATCATACAAAACATAAATTAATACATATCGATGACCGCATCGAATAAACGTGCAAGTAAAAAAGTCAACTTTACAGGAGAAAATAAAAACGTTAAATCCTTAATATCGCTGGTTTCTTTGTAAGCAGCGCTATACGATGTACTATGAAATTGTAGGTAAAATAATATTCTGACTGTTATAATTATTTTTTTGAAATCATCGTACATAATTATTCAAAAAAATCATGAATACCCATATAATATTATTACTTAAATGAAATTAGAGTGGTTAGTTAACGGTTATAGATCATTACACGTTTATTCGTGTGAATTTAAACGACTTTAATGAACATAATGTAATGTTAGACTACGATTCTAGGTAAATTAAGCTTCTTTTGATACCGGCTACAATTGCTTGCATGTTTGTATAAAGAAAATGTTCAATGATTTGATGATGGTAATAATGATTGCATTTGTATTAGTGTCAATAAGGTAGCTTTCCAATTGTGCAATACATATTTACTAATGCATTGTATAATAAACTGTTTTTATTACTAAAATCTTATTTTTACAGAAATGTATTTATTAAAAAAATAACAAATTAACGAACACATTGACAAAAATTCTATGATGTCTGCCTCTCAAAATTAATGTAGGAATGGGTCTCGTGATACTAATAAGTACTTCCATAGTATCACGAGACCTTCCTTAGTAATACAGTAGAAGTTTAATAGAAGTAACATATGTTGACCATAAAATCAAGAAAAAAAATACATGAATAAACGTGCAAACGTCTATTACCTAAACTGAATTACAGATAACCCACTATGACAAACGTTTTGCTGTTTATAAATGTTTTTTCTTGTGTAATCGAGACTGCATTTAACGTGTGATAGTCATATTATGTATATTTATATTGTAGTGACAATAAGAATATTATCTCCGTGGAAAAAAGGAATCAAGTACGATTGCAGACGCATTTTGGACTAAAATGTATTTAAAAAATTAGGGGGTAAGAGGATGGACTAAGCAATAGAAAAAACGAAAAAAAACAATTGGCTCTTGCACGTTTATTCGATTCGGCCATCGATATTATTATTATCCTATTATCTGTTACGTTGGTTTGACGATTATCCACTAGCAGTTTGCTCGCAACTTCGTCCGCATAAATTTCCTTATGGATCCCTGATATTTTCATTATAAAAAAAGGCTGTTGCGCTCAGGGATGACGCTGCTTCCCTTTTGGTGCAGCAATTTTTAAAATTGTGAAGTATTTTTTAAGTTAAACGCTTATTTTACAATAAAATGTATTATTTTTTACTTTATAGTTATTAAAATTCCTTAACCATCATCAATTGGTGAATTCTACTATATAAAAAGGCATTATTATTTCAAAATTATTTTCACCTTTTAGTTTAGGTTGCAATTAAAGCGTGTTTTTCTAGTTTTTTTTAATATTATTTATTTTCTATTTGTTTAGTCTTAAAGTCAACTTAACTTTCAGTGTATCAATACACTGTACCGTATACTTTTGTTTGCATGTTATATACCTACCTATATTGATATTTTTAAAATATACCAGCATTATTTGTAGTTCTCGGTAGCATTTTAGAAAATCTATCTGTGATTTCGAAAAAATCTTGTGCGAACAGTACCTGACCTTGAAAACTGTATTGACCCAACACATCATTTAAATTTTAAATGGTCATTTTTAACTAATAATAATACGTTTATTTATTTGACTACTTAGGTCCAATTGTTAGTAACATTAGAAACTTAATCTACGGGTTAGTAACATAAACAGAACCACACACAACAGACATATAAATTAAAACATTAAAAAATGCCAAACGGCGGGGGGGGGGGGGGGGGGGGGGTATACGAGAAATCAATCGTTGCTTCTGATTGTGATGCTCGATATATAGACTCATATTGGCACATATATGTATATGCTGTAGACGAGCTAGTCTGTCTTCATCTAGTTGCGAGTCTCGATATTCAGCACCATATTGGCGCATTTGCTGAAAACGAGCTGCTCTGTCTTTTTTGTTTGTAAAGTTCAGTATTTTTTATATAAAGTCGCTGTTTATTTTTCTCGTCTCAACATCTTTATCATTTGAGTTTTGTTATTTTTAAATTTAATTTCTTATTTTAAAATATTAGATTACAACAAACACACACACACACACAAACCCTTGTGTGTATGTGTTTGTATATGCTTGTGTGTGTGTGTGTGTGTGTGTGATACGAGGCTATGAGGCATATCAACATCGACAAAGTCGCGTGCAGAAGCTCCTTAGTAAATAATCTTATTATTTTATTTTACTTACAAAAAGCTAATGTCAGTATCAAAATACAAGCGATATTAAACTTTCTTCTTAATTTCATGTCAATGTTTGGATCAAGAGATTCCGTCTCCGCAATGAGCATGCATAACTTCGGCCATTTCATTGCAATACGAAGAAATAAGCACGTTGTCGTAAAGCCGAAACTGTAGAATACTAATGCAGCTGAAAAAAATAAAATAGTAATAAAAATAAATACAGGTAAGTGCGAATTCGTCTAGGGTTCCTTACAACCGTACAATATTTTAACACTACGTACAAAAATCTATTCTTGTATGATTTATTGTTATGTATAGCAGCCACAGTAATAAAACACACTCTGTGTACATTTTCTTTTCTATTATTACAGTTTAACAGATACAGTCCTGCGAGAGACACTCGGACGGACGGACAGACAGGTAATAATAATAATAAGGTTGTCGACATGTGGGATGTGAACTCGGCGATTATTGTGCCGATAGTTGTTACAGCCAATGGCTTAATTGCCAAGAGCCTCGACCAACATCTGAAAACGCTTTCGTTAGGCGGCTGAATCGAGGGCTTGATTCAGAAGACGGTACTTCTGGACATGGCTCGCATTGTCAGGAAGTTTCTCTCTTTGGAGCCCTGACCGCCGGTAACTTGGACCCTGTTCCCGATACCGGTGGGCTACTATTTTTACATGTTTAAATGTTTTTATTTTTGAATTAATATTTAATAATGTAATTTATAATGATAATAAATGGGAATAATAATAATATATGGGGACATTTCACACACGGCCATCTGACCCCAAACTTGGGAGACCCTTGCACTATGAAGACAGACAGCAGAGTCGTAATAAAACCTTTTAGGTTTTGAATACCAAAATAGGAGTTACCAAGTTAGTTACAACTAAACAATGAAGAAAAATGTTTTCTTTTTGTTCGTGAAAGCTAGATTTTTTTTTATTTTAAAATAGTACACACCTCTACAAATTTATCTAACAAACAATTAAATGTGTACAAAACAAGCAGTGGAGATCACATCTCTACCTATTTACATTGGAGCCAACCCACAATTAATCTCACAAAAATTAAGTTGGTTCCCTGAAACTACGACAATACTACCCCAATCTGTCAAATTTCTTTGATAGTTTTTCAACTTTATTACAAAAGATTAAGGTTCATGTTCAATTGGGAAAATTTTACAGTTTCGGAAAGCTTAATGTGATGGCGTCTATGCCAAAATTATGTGAAATATATTATTATTATTAATCATTTTATTTCAGATAAATAAATATGGTATATTATAAACTTCGGTAAATGGCAGAAATGTTGACTTAAGTTTGTTTGTTTTAGTAAAATGAAAGGACAATGCCAGAAACTCTATAGAACTTTGCCCCACTCAATAAAAGTCATGTGCAATATATAGCATCTTACTGTTTATTTATTGCTGATAACTAAACATTAGTCTTAGTGACTGTAGAACTGGCTGTTTCCGTTTAAATCTAACAACAATAATGACATTGATTATAGGTTAAATTATATTTTAGGTAAAATGAGTTTGTATTTTGTGGGTAGGTATTTCGTAATCCGCAAGTTCTAAAGAAGAACAATTTACTATAGAAAGGTTCTATATTCATTACCATTATTTCCATTAATTTACTTTTTCTGTACATGGGTGGGGCAGGATCTGGCATTGTCATTTCAAATTGTTAATTGAGACACAAACTTTCACAGTATTTTGTGTTATAATGTGATATTATTTAACTTACTGGTGGAGCCCACTGTAGATGAAGCTTCTTTGAG
Organism: Charanyca ferruginea; assembly: GCA_947361185.1. Classification (NCBI taxonomy): domain Eukaryota; kingdom Metazoa; phylum Arthropoda; class Insecta; order Lepidoptera; family Noctuidae; genus Charanyca; species Charanyca ferruginea. The sequence goes on along the minus strand of OX376059.1, from coordinate 21,974,605 downwards.
TATACTCAGCAACAGTACAAAAGCCATAGTGAACTGACCCAGTATAGTTAAATACGTGTACACACAACGCCATGATATGAATTTGAATCTGTAAAAAAAACTTGATCTTAGGAACAAAGATGTACGAGTACAATCGCAAGCAAAAGAAGTTGAATGCTTCTGAACTTCTTCAAGACTTTACCGATGGCAATGAAAACGTAGTCTGATTATACCTTCACTAGCCTTGTGTTTAACAATTTACTTTCAAAATGATACGTTACTCAGAAACTGGGACTTATTAAGTTACTGTGTATAATTTAGTTATTATCTTAGTTATTAGATAAGTTACAGTTTCGGCGGCGGACTAAGGGCGTCCGTCGTCCGACTAGTGGGCTAATTCACGTAATTTCATGACGCGCCGATGAAGTTGTAATGCAGTAGCAGTTAACTTCAAGTTTGAGTGATAAACGGTATTCTTGTAATCATTGAACTGCGCGTAAGCTGCGCGTGAACTGCACGTCAACTGTACGACTACCAAACTATACCAAACCTACTTATGGTATAGCCACATGAGAGAAAAAATATTACTCACTAAATAATGGATTAGAATCGATTACATTTCAATGAATATGACGTTATTATAATAATATATTAAAATAATACCCCAGTACAGATTTTAGTGCTTTTTAACTGTCATTTTGAGACGTCAAACGAATAGTAGAATACCGATCATGTTGCGTTCCGAAGCACGCACCAAAGACGCGCAACAGTAGAATGCCGTTATTGCGCTCGCGTGACGAGAACTTGACGCGAGCGTGTCTGACAGCGGTAGAGAAAACGAAAAGCGTTGTTTTAATCGAAACTTAACTACAATTGCACTGCAACAGCACTTCTTTAGTTACGTGAATTAGCTCACAGATAGACCCGAGTTGGCGGCGCAGTGTTCCACGCTCACCACTCTAGAGTGGGTGCGGTCGTTATGGGAATGGCCGCACTGGGAGGTGGGACCCGCTGAGGTTCAGCGGATCAGGGCCTGTCGGGGGAGCGGTGAATGCTTATGCGAAACCCGCACCCCCAGGCCGTAGGCAGAGGTGGAACACCGCGGTGGTTTTAGTCGGTAAGAGTCCGGCATGGCCCTCCGTCACCCCCACGATGGAGGAAGTCCATCAGGATTTCCACCACGCAAAAAAAGGTACCTATGTTACAGTTAGGTCGCACGTAAAAGAAGTTTATGAAATTACCTATATACCCCTAGATTATCAAGTCAGCCTATCGCAGATGACTATTTGACTTGGTCTCAATTCATTTATTCCATAACAACATTTTTACTTACAACTTAATCCATTTCATACCCCCCGGGGGTATGAAATGAATTAAATTGTAACCTTACCGGCTAAAAACGTGGGGTGTCCGGGCTAGAATAGCACCCCCCCATTTGGAGAGGGGCCTTTGTTCAACAGTGGACGTCTTCAGGCTGATGACGATGATGATGATCATACCCCCCCCCACACCCCTCCGTGCTTCGGAAAGCACGTAAAGTCATTGGTCCCCAGAGTAGTCAGAAGTCAGAAAGTCTAACAACCAGATTATCGATCTAGACTTAGGGCGGGTTGTTTTAAACAGTTGGTTAACGTTGCGGTGACCAATACTCTGATTATATGTATCGGGAAATAGAGTGGCGGGCAGTGAATTCCACAGTCTGGTAGTTCACGCAATAAATGTGGAAGCAAAGCCCTTGGTTCGTGATCGTGGAACTTCAACCGTATAGCGGTGACGCTTCGCCGTATCCCTGCTCGTCCGGTGATGGGGGAATAAAGTTGTGCAATTCATTTGTTTGGTCACGAATCTCCGGATTTACCTGAAAATTCTTGTGTTTATAGGAAGCCACTTTACCCCTGAGTTACCTACCTACTTCAACTCTCTACTAGCTTCAACTCTCTGACTAACTGACCGACTCCTTGACAATTCAAAAGTGCCTGTAAATGGTTTAATTGAAATAAATGCTTTGACTTTGACTTTGACTGTTAAATTTACCATACTTAACTATCAATAAAGTTAGGGACCCATAGGAAAATGTACACTAAAATTACACTTTATTAAATTTACACAAAAACTAATGATGTTATAAAACTTACCAGCAAAACTTCAACTTAAACTTGAAACTACTCAAGTTACAAGAACTAAGTATAATTTTACGCAAAGAGTAACGTACAACTTTATGTTGATTTATTAGGATGTTCTGCGGACTGCTGACTTTTACTGTAGCAATCCTAACGACACTATAACTTTACGAATATGTCAGTCGTTTGCGTTTTACAAGAGTATGAACTAGGTACTAAATAAAACCAACAACATAAATAAAACATCGTGAAACGAATAAATAGTTCAGTGACTGAATATTGCAGCATCTGTTTTAAAAAAGTATACAGTGTGTCCGGTCTTGAACTAGAGATATTCTACATATACTTAGGTATATAATAACTATTTGAATACACAAATATGGGTCCAATCTAGGGTCAGTCATCACTGTCACTACATATTATAACCAAACTCCCCCGCCGCGTCTGTGTATCTGTTAGTTAAGGTTTTGTGTAGATTGGTTGAAATATGACAATAACACCCGAGTGAAGCCAGGGTAGTTCCTTAGTTTACAATTATTTGTACATTTGCATATTTTTTTTGTATTTTACTTGTTTTACGTTACTTAAAAGTTAACCCCTTGTTTCGTAATGTAAACGAAAGACAATATTGTTTTCTACGAACTGTTTTTTAGCTCAGCAGACTAAAACTTTGAGAGATACGATTTTTTTTTGTACACAAGTAAAAAATATTTTAACAGAAAATATAAAATAACTGCCACATAGCGGGAAAGTGGATTGGACCCAACTACAGTAAAGATATCTACATTATTCTGTCTTCATACAGACGGTCGAATCGCGACTCATATCTACACGGCTCGCGCCAGTAAACACTTTAGTGTGCAAGCAGTCTCGAATGCGCCGTGACGGACGATGTGATGGTTTGGAAGTAGTAAGCGTGCGATATGTGATAAATATTCATTGAAATAAGTATAAATACTTACTTTATATGGCAAAGAGCAATTATAAATTTTCCCAAAAGTATTCTTAATTAAACTTTTTATCCAAATGCAGATTTTGGTACAATATAGCTTTTCGTACGTCTCAGTCGAGGTGCAAATATTTTTTATTAAATCTACTACTCAAAAAACACAACATGCATTTTTATTGAAAAGAAAATTAAATTCGATGTGAATAAAATAGGAAATATTTATTTCACAACGAATTTAATTTTTTAAAGTAATATAGAAGCATACAATAAAAAAATATACAATATGGAACTCACTTATATGCAATAAATGAAACCTCAAGTAGTACTAGTCCACAGAAGTATAGCAAAATTAAATATTAAATTAAAAACCGAAAATTAAAAAAGTTAAATTTTCAAACAAAATAAATATGAAAATAAATTCAGTTAAAGTAAACACTCTGTTTAAAGACGACGTGCCTTGACCTCGGAGCGAATTTTACAATTAGGCAAGTAACTAGAATCGGTACATAACAGAGTCGTGATAGTTTTAGTTTTGCACTCCGTGGCAACGTCGCTTTTCAGCGTTAAGAGGATTCAAGTTCATTGAGTCATTGACCTAGTGATCCAATTCTACAGAGTGTTTAAATTTTTTCAAAATGAAAACTCTACTTTTTGACCTAATTACTGGACCGATTTCGTTCATTTTTTGTATATCGTCAAAAAAGGTGATAACAAGTATGTCGTATAATTTATTGCATATATGTGATCCCCATTCTGTATATTGGTGGTAATAATAGAAAAATGAATACTTTTGCCTTTATATTTGGTGAAGGATAATATCGTGATTCTTCACGATTCCTGGACTTAAATCTATACTAATATTATAAAGCTGAAGAGTTTGTTTGTTTGCTTGTTTGTTTCGTTGAACGTGTTAATCTCAGGATCTACTGGTCAACCACAAAATTAGAAAGAAACTCTACTTGAGTTTCTTCCTAATTTGATGAAATTAATATACGGACCGACAGCCCTCCCGCGTGTTGGAGTACCGCTCTACTGTAGGTAATTATTTCAAGGACAGGGCCGAGTCACAATACTGTTAGATATCTTTAGCGTGACCCAAGTGTGTAGAGTGTATTTTTGTATTAAAATAGTTGTTGTATAAGTCTCAGAATATTGCTGGTCAGTGACACACAGTTTAAATTTCATTCTGGTTTCAAAAACATTATATTCCCAAATTCAGCGAATTTTTCATTTAAAATTATTGGAGACGGTGATTTCTAAACCTAAGTAGTGATTATATTGATATAATTATGGTTTAAAAAAAGCGTTGTATTTTTTTACTTCAAAATATTTTAGAAATTTAATAGCTCAATTTACAATCGAGAAACGAGAACACTGTTTATGTCATAAATAAAATGAAATGTACCTACCAATTTTTTTTTTCTGATTCTTTTTCTGTAGATGTCGATAAAAAGAAACTTAACAAAATAAACTTTTATTAAAACTGTAGGCTAATACTGTACAGTTGAATGTACTCAAAGTAGGTCAACGCATTCGAGGTAATAATTTGTAATATTAGTAATATATAATTATATTAAAGTTCAGTTCTTGTATAGCTAGCAGTGTGTGTTTACTTGTCTCTTAATAAACCAAAATCTTGACACACGTACATACACACTGACGCTGCGTCTTACAAAACCAATGTACTGCATAACGTCAAAAAATATTCATTAAAACTACTTCTACAAACAACACAACTCTTTGCTTTTGGTACAGTACAAATAACTTCAAAATGAAATATTCATACACTCGTGATTGCGATTGTACTTATTCATGAGCCAATTCACTCCTCGGAAAATTAAGATGGTTTCTCCACATTATTTTATTTTACGTCAAAGTTATTATTAACAACTAGTTGATGACCTCAACTTCGTCCGCATGATTGTCGGTTTTCAGCGGGGTTAAATTTTTTAGCACAGAACCCCATTTTGTTTCTAAAATAAACGTAAATCTAAGTTACTCCTTAAAACATCAACTATCTGTTAGTAGAGTCCCGTCAAAAGCGGTCCATCTGTTTCAGAGATTAGCGGGAACAATCAGACAGACAGACAAAAATGTTATCGAATAGTTTCGCTATGCACTAGTCCCGCTATGACTCGAAAACTACCTACCAAAAAGTTTCGCTATGCACGAAATCACAATCGCGGGCAGTGATGAAGAAAACTGTTACACTGTAATATTTTGTTTAACCATTTGAAAGGTAAAATAAGAAAACCTAGTATGTAAATATATTATTTCTTCATATTCTAAATCATCATTAAATTCAAGTTTTGCGCTTGCTCTAAGATGCATATTATGACAAAATGGTTTTTTCAGGGTAACCATAACAATGATCCGCGACTAATAGTATATTCCTTCAGGATTTCAAGTATCTGTGTAATAACTCTATCCTGATTCGTCCAGCCGTGCGGAACAAACAACTTTGGCGGTCTTAAGTAATTTTAGTTACATAGGATTTGTAACGAAGTCTACAGACTTTGTTAAAACTTGAATTCAAACACATTTCTTTCCAGCTCTGTACCTTCTATTGTTAAGGTAGAATCGAAAAATTTCGTGCATAACAAAACTTTTTAGTAGGTATTTTTTTAGTCAAGGATAGCGGGACTATACATAGCGAAAATAACCGAACAGTATTATTTGATTCTTTGAAATTAGTACAGACACCGTCATCAACTGCTAACCCCCCGCGCGTTGAAATTTCTTCGCATAGAGGGTAAGCAGTTGATGACGCTGTCTGTTCCGTTTATACCTACTTTCATATGCATTTAGTGAAAAGCTGTTATTTTGATATTACAAATAGACATTTCAATTTTTGAAATTTCAAGCTTGAATTTCAAGTACCTTTATCTTTATCTTCTTTACATATATTACACTAAACAAAGTCGCTCCTGCTGTCAGCACGCTTGGATCTTTTGATGTGAAACATCTATAGCCGCACGTAAAACCGATTTCTGGCGTGGCGATGCATGCCGTGGCGACGCGTCGCCACGCTATATGATGGTATATATATACAGTCTATATGCAGTAGTGTGTACGGTGTGGCGACGCGTCGCCATGCGTAATCGACTGTGCGATTACCGAAGTCACTGATTAAACGAATTAAGTAGTCACGATTTGAAATAAATTCGTAAATTTTTGTATTTAATGAAAATAAATGTTTATTCAATAAATAGTCATCATTATCTGGAAAATAAAAAATCTATTTAGTTCCTATCACAATCTATTCTTTTCTGCATATTACTTTTACAAAATAATGTCGATGTTTCACATCTGCCAGGCGTCCCGTGACGGCTCATTTTTTTAAATTACATAACGGATTTTAATGCAGTTTTTATCATCTATACCTATACCCTGTTCACAATAAGATTAGACATTAACAAAAACCTTTTTTACAGTCCGTTCAACCGATTTTGACTCATATTGCGTTGGTAGCATGACAAATGGATACTGCAGTAAACAGTTGTTATTGTAACCACTTTTTTGCCTCTAATGTCATCCTTAAGCCTACGGAATAGAAGTCAAAATCGGTTGAAGGGACTGTAAAAAAGGTTTGTGTTTATGTCTAAACTTATTGTGAACAGGGTATAGAAAGAGTGATTCAAGCCATTTTTTATTTTTATATAGCTCTTCCACATTGCACCCCCGTGCGAAGCCGGGGCGGGTCGCTAGTAAAATATTTACCACTTGACAATGGCATACCTTTCTATCAGTCAAACATTTTCAGACCAGCACTTCCAGAGATTACTACATGTATATAGTAATCTCTGGAAGTGCTGGTAAGTAGCATAATAAAATTGTCAATCTATACTCGAGATAGAATAAAGAGGTAAACTTTGTTTTTATTTTTTAGCACTTGACAATAGCATACCTTTCTATCAGTCAAACATTTTCAGACCAGCACTTCCAGAGATTACTAATGTAGTAATCTCTGGAAGTGCTGAGATTACTAATGTAGTAATCTCTGGAAGTGCTGAGATTACTAATGTAGTAATCTCTGGAAGTGCTGGTCTGAAAATGTTTGGCTGATAGAAAGGTATGCTATTGCCAAGTGCTAAAAAAAAAAACAAACTTTACCTCTTTATTCTATCTCGAGTATAGATTGACAATTTTATTATGCTACTTTTTGAAATAATGTCATAATATAACATTGTCACGAACTGACATTTTCATGTCAAAGAACTACTTTTAAAATTTTCACCGAAATGTAAAAGGAAGGTTACGTTATTTAAAAAAGAAGTACCTATACATAATAACATTATAAATGCAAACCTCAGTTTTATTTATTTGATTGTTTGTTAGTTACGCTTTCACTGCAAAACCACAGAACCGAATTTGATGAAATTTGTTACGTACAAAGCTTGAAGCCCAAGAACGCACACCATCAACTTCCAAGCTCCGTGTTGCTACTGAGAAATTCATAATGGAAAAACCTGATAACAATTTAGGTACTCGATCAGGATATCGAACACAGAATCCACGATACCAACGGAGCAGGGGTGTGATTTTGTAAGACCTCATTCTAAACTTCGAATCTGAATCAGCTGTGAGTTTCTTAATTGGCATTCTAAAAACTCGGTTGATAATTCGAATTGACACTAGCGCTACCTTGCGAGCGTGTCAGCGAGTTGAACTAAATTGACAGGGAGATTTTGACAGATAAAGTATGAGATGACGTAAGAAGTGGAATTCTGTAAGGTGATTTCCCCGTCACTTTGAAACGCACTTCGCACTCGAACCCGATTCAAAGTGTCAAATATATCAAGGTCATTTTGAACCTTATGCGAAGTGAGAGTGAATAGCGATGTGAGATGCGAGTTGTTGTTTGAATTTTACAGAATCGACCTACAGTTATAGGTATCTATCATCATCAGCCGAAAGACGTACACTGTTGAACAAATTCCTCCTCCATTGAACGCCACAACGAGCGGCAACCAACCGTTTGCATCCACCGGTTACCAGCAACCTTGATGATGTCGTCGGTTCTTCTGGTGGGAAACCTACCAACGCTGAATCTTCCAGTTCGTGGTATATGTATCTAAGAAATACATTATTACCTTAATATTTAAAAGAATAAGCACCTTAATTTTGAAGTATCATTCTCAAGGATACCCTGAACAGGGTTTAGTCCAAAGCACTGTCCGACTGTCAAGGTCAGCTTTATGGCTGACTGGAAGGTCGAACGAGGTTTGTCTTTCTCTGGTGTCACATACTCTTGGTACCGAATTTGTACAGGATCTGAAAAGAACATCACTTTAGTACAGGTACCATCCTCCTGACCGGCGGAAAAATCTCAACAGAACCTAACCAAGCACAGTACTGTGGCAATTATAATGGAATAGCCATTAGATAATATGTCTATGGTTAAACATTTTGGATACTTCGAGAATAACTTCAAATCGTAAATGATAGTTTTATATTATGACAAGTCTGTCAGACACAGGTCTCGCTCAGGACTGGAGTCATGTAATTCACCTCTCGCTGATATATCATTATAATATAGTCTTCTAAAAGCCTCTCCTATGTTTAATTTATAGTATAGACTCCTCCCGGTTATAACAGTAGGTATCTTGGCGATCCTGAAGGTAGCTGTTTGGCTGCGCAATGGATTTTTTAAGAACGAAATTGTCTACTGCGCAGCTAATCGGCTAACTTCAGGACCACCAAGATACATTGACAGTATTGTACGCAAGAGATATTACAGTGCACAAGTATTTGCGCAGACATAGGTGCACTCCCTCTTCCCAAAGCCCAAAAGCGATCAACGATTTCAAAATATTTAAAAAAAGAACGTAAATTCGTTGGTTCTGCTCCTGATCTCTCCTCGGTTGTATTGGATTGCCGTCCCATTGGGCTGGGAGAGTGACGCGACGTCTTACGTAGGCGGTTCAAAGCGAACGCGATCGCGAATCGATCCGATGCGGTGACAGGCGAATTCAACGCGAAGTGGGGCCTTTTGTCCCACGTGCTCGCAAACCGCCCGCCGCGCCGCTCGCCTTCGTTCAGTGAGCTCTGTACATGTCATGATACGCTAATAGCCGGTTGTGATAATTTTTGTTTCCTTTATTCAATAATATAGATATTAAAATTTCTACTTCCTACATTATTACAAAAAAGAAACCACGGCACCGCACCCATTTCGCGCGAAAATGTCAAACCAACTGATCGCGTTCGCTTCGCTACGCACTGCGCCGCACCGCACCCAATGTTTATTTGACAACGTAGGACACTTCAATAGGTTTCAACTGTTTGTTGTTTTCGCGCCGCGTCTCGCCGCTTCGCGTTCGCTTTGAATCGCCCACGTAAGACGTCGCGTCACTCTCCCAGCCCAATGGGACGGCAATCCAATACAACCGAGGAGAGATCAGGAGCAGAACCAACGAATTTACGTTCTTTTTTTAAATATTTCGAAATCGTTGATCGCTTTTGGGCTTTGTCACATTTCTAGTAGCTTGTCAAGAATAGGTATAGCTGACATTTTATAATATGATATGGTTCTAACCTTGATCAAAGTTTTCTTAGACCTACAGTTAAAACGATAGTACCTATGTAGTTTTAGGGTATTTCTCTAGGGGTATGTTTCCGGATTGCCCAACTAGTATCCTCATGCATACTAATGAAAAGGTTACGAGTTGTGTAGGCAAACATATTTTCTTGTCGCAGTAAACTGAACTTGTAACACCCAGCATTTCTTCATCATTAGGGTAAACCAGAAATTCAAACTGTGGATTCTTTTTCACGGTAATTCTTTGACTTGTTAAAGTAGATACTATAAAGGTTGTATCTTTCTTCTTTTCTTTTTTTTTAACGTTGCCAATTGAACCTGGTTGAAACTGGTTCAAAGCCACACACTCACGCAAATTCCAAAAGGGGTTTAGTTTCAAATAATGGGCGATTGGTTTTTTGAAAAATTTGTTTTGACTCCCGGGAGCACGTAAATAATTGTAGAACAAGTCAGTCAGTATTTCAATTAGGTATCCGTAGTTTGTGGCCCTTTAACTGGTACCGTGGCCCCATCAAGGTGGTCACTGAACTTGCCTATTATTTTAACTTTATTTTATTTCTGCAACATGGTTTTAAAGGGGAATTCTTACTGCTAAATAAACTACTAATTAAGGTTGCTTTTTAGTCATTATTCAATTAAAGAAGTGAAATCAACGTTTTATTTCCAAAGAAAACCATTTTACTTGTTTACTTAAATCCTTTACTTTAGTATTCAAGCTCGGGGGAGCCATAGATCTTTATACTAATCCTCGGATTTGCTGAAACGGGATAGGAAGTTACTTAAACTTAACTAATTATGTGGACCGAAGTTTTGTTTGTTGAAACATAAATAATATTCTTTAGATAACTTTGTAAGTAATCCTGATTTGACAATTTCGTCTTAGTTGTAGGCGTAATTGTTTAATCAAACTTTGAATACGAAGAAAATCAAAATGTACTAAATTAAGTGTTTAAATCTGTCGAAAATCTTCAGTACTTCCTGAATGTATCACAAGACACAACTCTACAAGGTGGCTCATGAAACGACGTCTGATAAAAAATGTTGCTAGCTTCATTGTGGGCTCCCAAAACAACCCACAGTGTATCTATACTCATTGATTTTATTTAGAATGTAAGTGCATAATTCTCATTAGACTTTTCCAATGTTCTCCTTTTCTGCCGCATTTTTTAGAAATCGATTTTTTGATAATACATCAAATATACGATCTATTTAAAAATACCACCATAAATCTTAAATCAAGGTTTCCAAATGGTCTCTTCACCCTGAATATTGTAAATGGAAATATTACTTTGAAGTAAATAAGAGATAGTAAATACAAAATATATTATGCCTGGCTTAAACATATATATTAAAAGCATCCCTTTTATTTAAAGGAAGTCTTTGAACAACATCTATCTAGGATTCTAGGTATATCAAATTAATCAACAATATCTCCTTCTGTTCACATTTTCAACCGACTTCAAAAAAGGAGGAGGTTATCAATTCGTCTGTACATTTTTTTTTGTTTATGTTTGTTACCTGTTTTATTTGGACTGGGTGAACCGATTTTGATAATTCATTTTTTTATGGATAGGGTATGCTTCAGGGGTGGTCCCATATAAATTTTATCGAAATTGATTCAGCACTTTTTGAAAAATCAACAAATACCCAAAAATTTTACATAGACGACGTTTTAGTTTCATCAATCTTTGTAGTAGTTAACTTTCAATCTCTTCTTAAACTAAAAAGTGAAAAATAACTTTAGCACAGAACACACATTGACTTTAGCAATCCAAATTTTTTAAACTAACAATTGTAGGTGTATTAGTGTAAAAGTCGTTGGAGATAGTCTTAAAAAATATAGGTAGGCATAAACAATGCGTATCCACATTCAACCAATCTCGGTCTTGAAGTAAAGAGGTAAACTTTGCAGGTAAGGTCCCATTATATCGTTTAATATTCTTGTTGTCGTCTTGAAGTAAAAGTTTTTATTAGGGAAATAAACTAAACTGGTAATTTCGTACTGTAACGAGACGATAGTAAAATTGAAATCAAAAAGTTGAGACAAGTGTGACAGATTTATTATCATTGTCTTGAGAGGAAATATTTTATGTATGAACTTTATGAATTAACGAAATGTTTAGGTGCTGTTTCAACGAAGACTTTCAATTTTTAATCACATTAGACATTCATTATTTAAAACTTTTTTAACATAAACTAAAACCACACCCGCGACACTCCATAGAAACGAAACAATATAATTGCCTACACTAATACTAAAATAATAGACTATACAGATACGTGCGTGAGTGCGCGTGTCTACGCGACGCGCGAACAAAAACGCAATTTCCAGAGCTAGTCGTTCGACGCGGGGAGAGGTGAGGAACAGTTTCAGAGGGAAGCGGAGCGTGTCGCTTCTGTACGGTAGTACTAATACTTATACTGTGCTAAAACTAAACATTCTAGAGTGAAAGTGTAAATAATATATACCTAGGTAGTGTACCGAAACCACAACTTCATGTATGAGAAGTTACTAAGCCGTCACGACATTATCACATCACGAAATAAATAAGGTCTTAAAATACTCACAATTCCAATCATTTTTATATTTTTTGAACTTGTCCAGTGTGTCCTTATCCATCGTGCAGGCTGTCGCAATCCTGCTCCATATTTTTTTATAGAAGTAATTAAACGTATTTACTCCACCGCCGCCGATATTCGAGATAACGTTAGTCCATCCATTTTGCATTAGGGTTCTGTGATAGTTAATAACGATTTATTGTTGCAATACTGAGGATTATTTCGTTTTGAGTGGTGACTTATCATCTTCATTAAGTGGAGTTTAATCCTTTGCTGTACAGCGTGTTTTTTTTTACCAGCTGGGTTATAGGTACTGTAAATAGCTACCTTGGGGAATTCATCAAATTCAAACTCAAATTCAAATTTGTTTCAAATAAACCATTTATGGCACCTTTGAATTGTCAAGGAGTCAGTCAGTCAGAAAGCGGAGGCTAGCTGCTCGTTCCAAACAGTAGGTTTCTATGGAGAAGAACGAGCAAGAAACTCCATGAACACTCTTTTAAAATCAATAGAGTATTACAAATTTAGGTTACATCACTCATGTTGAATTTACGAGACAAATATGAAATAAATGTAGCAAGTTTTGCACATTAAAAGAGGTCTAGAGACAATAATCAACAATCCATACTCCATACTTGTATTATATTAATATATATTATATAATATTATAAACGCGAAAGTAACTCTGTCTGTTACGCTTTCACGACGAAACGGCTGAATCGATTTTAATGAAATTTGGTATGAAAATAGCTTGAACCCTAGGGAAGGACATAGGCTACTTTTTATCGCATCCGCGATAACCGACATTCACGCCGACGAAGTCGCGGCCGAAAGTTAGTACCTACATAAATTTAACGTGATTTCATAATCACGTTAGAATTTGTAAACATAAAATAGGATGCTCTCAAAATTAGAGATATTTTTAATAAAAACTAAACCATAAACATTTTACATTACGAACTTAAACTATGTACAAAATATTACCTGAAATATAGAGAAACAACATTTAAAGACAATGCTTCGCAAATCCTATTTAAAGTAGTAATTTTATTATAATGTACAGTCAGCAAAAGAGATAAGTATCCATGTCGCCGGGAATAGTTGAAGTTTACTTAGAAACCAATGGAGGCTTTCAAATGAAATTTAATTAAATCATTAAACTGTTTATTCTCTATTAATTGTACTTTATTTTATTCATAAACACCCATCGGTTTCTAAGTAAACTTCAACTATTCCCGGCGACATGGATACTTATCTCTTTTGATCAGTGTACAGACGCCAGCAGACTGTCAAATTTTCCCAATTGAATATGAAGCTTACACTTTTGTAATAAAGTAGAAAATTTATCAATATATCAATAACAAATTTGACAGATTGTTTTAGCTTGATGTGCTGGCCTGTGTACTTTCACTCGGACGTTTGTGACAGTCAAATTTGTCTCACGTAAAATACTCTATGTATCACGATACCCTTTGGTGAGCCTGGTTGTCAGACTTTCAGGCTTTTGACTGTTAAACATCTACGATTGGCACCCGCGATCCACGGCTTTATAAACACAACCTGTATATGAAATAAAAATAGAATCGACAATCAAACTCACTAGTGTTTTTTACCTTCCCTGCAATCTTCTGAAGCATTGTTTTTCTCTTTTGCTTTTTAATGAAAAGTGTAGTGCAAATGTGAAGCAAAGTGTTAGCATTTTATTTTATGGAAAACAGGTAAAATTTTAACATATTAAACCAAATGATTATATGTAAATCTCACAGGGCTATATTAGTAAAATCATAAACAATGGCTTTTGGTCTAGGTATGGATTTTACCTAATAAATCGTTTTAATAAAAAATATTGTAATTGATCACTCTAAATGTGAAGAACTCTACACTGTACCAAAAGAAAGGAATTAATAAGTAACCAAACAGTGCGTTGAGAAAGCAGGGCAATACTTACAACAACAATAAGATACGGGCTAAAAGTGTGTACATGACCAAAACTTGAAAGTCTATTTTTGGTAGTAGATCAAAAGAGATTAAGAGGTTGTAAGTGTTTTGAAAAAAACACTATGGCCTAGACGAAATTCAGAGATTCATTCCCAGCAATCGAAAAGATCCATATTTAATTTTAAAAAAAAAGAACAGTTTAAAAAGAACAATAAAAAAAATATAGCAAATACGTGATACAAAACCGATCGTTGCAGATTAAAATGCAAGCAATTATACCTGTACTGCGATCGTTCTTTGTTTAAAAAAAAATTACTATATAATTTAAAGCTATCGAACACTAATGGTTTTTAAACGGTCAGTAGAAATAATTGAACACAGTTTGATTTTTTGTTTCCTTTTCAATTTTAAAGGCTTTCGTGTGTTGGTTAAAATTATTAGTTTTATTGTAATGGGAATTTATGAGCTTGGCTGTTGTTTTGCAATACTGTTTTTTAACTATGTTTTGTAGTGCTTCTGTAAATATCTACCTCGGCAAAGTGAGTTTGAAGTCAGCTGTCAATTATGACCTAGCTTATCTTGTCGTGTGGGATGTCAGGTCACTTTAAGCTGATGTAGTGACACCTACATTCGAGAAAGATTTTTAGAGAAAAGACGGATTGTATGCCTTCCGATTTTTCAGTATGTGTGTATATATATGTATATGTCGCAGGTTTGTATCATAACAGTTCATAAAATTTGCGAGAAGATATAATAAGATTAAAATGAAGGGTATGGATCAAAGATTCTATGTGATTTATGGTAAAAAGAACAAAACATACTTATCGAAAGGGAACCTGCCGTTGAAAATTTAAAAACGTCAGCAAAAAAAAAAGCTAAAGGTAAAGCGTCGCTTACAAAAATCAGAGATACATGATTAGCATGTATCTCTGATTTTTGTAAGCGGCAGGAATGGGTAATGGGGCTTCCAGATTAAAAAAAACCAAAACCCAGGCAGAAATGTGTATACCTAAAAGACGAGCTTTTGCCCGCGACTTCGTCCGCGTGAGTCTCGGTTATCGCGGATGCAGACCAATTTGCGGATTAAAAAGTAACCTATGTCCTTCCCCAGGGTTTAAGCTATTTTCATACCAAATTTCATTAAAATCTGTTGAGCCATCGTGAAAGCGTAACAGACAGAGTTACTTTCACATTTATAATATTAAAAATATAGTAATATAGCATGGAGTATGAATGGAAATCAGAAATGAGGACATCCGCAAGAGAACCAAGGTTACCGACGTAACCCGAAGAATTGCCAAACTTAAGTGGCAGTGGGCAGGGCACATTGCTCGCAGAACGGATGGCCGATGGGGCCGAAACGTTCTAGAGTGGCGACCGCGAACCGGAAGACGTTGCGTTGGAAGGCCTACCACTAGGTGGACCGATGACCTGGTAAAGGTTGCGGGGATCCGCTGGATGCGAGTCGCACGGGGCCGGTCAATGTGGCGACACTTGGGGGAGGCCTATGTCCAGCAGTGGACGTCTTTCGGCTGAAATGATGATGATGATGATGATGGATAGATTATTTCAGCAAAAGGTGCCATAAAACATTTTCCTAGTAACATAAATTATAATGATTGAACTATTCATATATATTCGTTTATAAAGGTATTTTATGATTAATCTTCTCAGGTACGAAATTGAGTAATAAAACCGAATTATAACCAGCACTCAACTTTTTTACAACTTTTTTTGTCGAGTGTTAACGTAAATTAGGGATATTAAAAGCTCGTTATCACTTGAAATAATACGAAATAGGGAAGTATACAATTAAAAAAGTATATTTTCCGTAGGCAAAAAGAAGTAAATGGCCGTTTCGTGCAGGCTGTCTCTATCACTTTATGTCAAAGTGATTGAGATAGTACGAGACTTATAATTATAAAATTGAGTAGCGTTTCAGTATATGGCCATTAAAGGTTTAAATGTGTTTGAGTAGGTAATGGCGCCGATTCACAAATCAAACTAAAATTAGACAATTGGCATCTCCTACTGCCAGGCAGCTGAAGAAAAGGACAGCGACATAAGAACAACAACATTATTTCTGAAATCACAACTATAATTTGTATGAACATTTCAGATCAACTAGTACTTAACTATCAAAATAAGTTTAGTTTCTGCAAAACAGAATTGGCACCATTATTGACTGTTGGTATTATTTATTTCATAGCACGATTGGCGCAGTGAGTGTAAGGTTGATTGAAATGAAAGAAGGTAAGCACTGAAACACTACTGTATTGTCCCAAAGGTACTTAAGGTAAAATGAGCTTAATGAACTGATGGTGTGGAAATGAAATGAGTGACGCGGCCCTTGTCGGCTGTAACGAGATCACCCGGCTGTATTGATAGCCTAACGCGAACTGAACTAAATGTAATGCTACCACTTCACATGGCGTATTTGTGCAAATATTTGCCTTACTTGGATAATACAAAATAGTTTAGTTTATTTCAGTAATTGTAGGGTACACTTTGTATTATCCAAGTAAGGCGAATATTTGTACAAATACGCCATGTGACGTGCCAGCATAATGAGTTGAAATGAATGTGGCGTAAACTGCTGAATTGCAGATTGTGCGGTGGCACCGTAGAGTGAGTATGGGCCCTTTTTCCTGTTATGCGTATTTCTTTTTTATCATTTGATAGGCATACGTTTGACAACTATCTCACCTGATGGGAAGCGATGATGCGGTCTAAGATGGAGCACGCTTGCCTAGAAGTAACCTATTCACTCTTGACTTAAAGACTCCCGGGTTGTAGCTATCAGGAAACACAGACTCAGGCAGGGAATTCCACTCCTTAGCAGTACGCACAATGAATGTGTTCCCAAAACGTTTTGTGCGTGTGGTGTTTTGCACCCGCACGTGGATCTGTTTCGCATGCAGGCTGCCTTTCATTTAATACATGTTGTTCCTATCATGCGGGAAACACACGCGCGGAACGCGTATTGGCTGCGGGCGAGCAGACCGCGTGCGTGCTAACCGTATGCGGGCGTCGTTCTTCTGCCTTCAGTGTTTATTTATTTATTTATTTATACTTCATGCACAAAGGTACAAAGGCGGACTTAATGCCTTGGGCATTCTCTACCAGTCAACCAAGGGTGGTGAAGAGATAACATGGGAGGTGCATAGTTAAAAAACAACATAGGTAAACTGAATAAACAAAAATATATAACTACTATAATATATACCATTATATATACATATATATGTATATAAATATACATAAAAAGAAAGGACGTTTATGAGATGACTCTGTTTACTTAAGTAGAAAGTAAATCCGCAATTTCCGCTAAAATGCATACCGACTGGAGGCCGTCCTGATATCGAGAGGAAGCTCGTTCCAGAGTAGAATGGACTGGATATGAAAGGAAGAATGGACAAAATCAGAAGTATGAGAAGGGCACAGCAAGAGAAGATTTTTTTTTTTTTTTTACTGTGACGCTAGTCGCACGCATGGTCATAGTACGCACAAGTTTTGTAAACCTTTGTCATGCGTGTGACCAGGAGTGTGCTATCACCCGCATGCGAAATAGATCCGCGCGCGGGTGATAATACGCATGACAGGAAAAGGGTGCTTATGCTTTTTGTTACATGTCGCAGGTTTTGTTTTAGTTAGTTTAGATTTTTTTATGACGTCACTGAGTGCAATTACGCGAGATTCCGATCTAAGCGCACTTGGTATAATGCATAAACAGTTGTTGCATACCTGTACAAGTGATATTTGTGTCCAACCAAGGACAGCAAGTGAATATTCCAATAAAAAAAATACATACCTTTAAAACGCGGCAGGCAGCCGCAATAACATTAACACGATAACTGAGCTACAATCAGCGGTATCGATAACTATTGAAATGTCCATGTTGATGCATCACTATAATTTGTTAAGCCTGTACGTGTCAATTGGATAAACTTTGTTTTACATGGAAAAGGCCGTTACTTGCTTGTTTTTCTACATTAAAGGCTAGGGGCCTTTAATGTGGACGCGGTGAAAACATAACGTTAAGGCCCGACCACACTGGTGAAGACAATATGTGTGTACGCGGTTGTGATCGCAGCGAAGCCGTGTGGTGCCGGCCTCGAATAGCACCACCCCATTACTACCCGTGGATGTCGTAGAAGGCGACAGAGAGATATTGACCAGAGGATGGGCAGCAGCGTCTTTCTGAGTACCATAACACCTACTACGATCGCCAACATCAAAGGCCAAGCATGGCGATTACGACTGAATGTGGGAGACCTAAGCACAATATAGTGGGCGTCTAAAGGTTGACATGCTGATGATAATGATGGTCGCGGTCGAGGGCGCAGTCAGATTCTTGCAAACAGGCGCTGCCATTTTTGTCGTGGGGAAATCATCCACGCCGTGTCCTCCCGGCAGTCGACGCAGTGGTGACACCGAGCGTCTAGCTTCCTGTTTATGTGACACAGGTACTTCTCGAAGCAACCATGTCCCGAGAGCACCTGCGTCACTCAAAACGACAGGGACCCGTGCCTCCTCCCGAGCCAGAGTTCGATCACAGGTCGGAAAACAGCCGCATCCTGCGTAAGTGAGGATCCGTCTATACAAATTCTATTGCAATATCTGGGGCCTTAGACAAAATCCTTTTCTGTTAGCGTTAACGAAAACGGACAAATCTAATTGTATGCAGTTGATATATTTGCGTCACGTGACGTCTGGTAAGCAAACGTCAACTCCATACAATTAGATTTTTCCGTTGACGTTAACGCTAATAGAAAAGGGATTTTGTCTACAGGCTCTGTTCGTGTCCGTGATCGCAACCGCAAATTATCCACCCCGGTGTGATCGGACTAAATCAATAAATTATTAAACTGGAAATATCGCCCATTTTGTACATAATATTAATTTTTATTATTAGCTCGTAAGCTAAGCAAAAGCTGCACGAATCGATCAGTCAGGGTCCTCTATGCTTGCTGCGGTCGGTCCGTGGATGGGTAACCATCCATTTCATACCGAGACCCCTCCGTACCTCGGAATGAACGTTTAACCGTTGGTCCTGGCTGTCATTCGTAGGGTACCGTGTTCGTATCGTAAGCTGCATCCGGTAAGACTGGAAGCTGTCAACTTAGTTGAGAAAATGCTAACGAAAGATACTAATTGTGGTTATGGTATAATAAAACCAAAATGATAAAGTAGAGTCGTATTTCCAATTCAAATATCGAATATAATATTTGTGGGCGCGTGTGTGCTAAGCCTATTGTTTGTTTAGTCATAGGCCACAAGAAACACATTTGTCATCAGAGACAGCTGGTTAAAAAAACAAGTCAGGTGGAAATAAATAAACATTTATGACACCCGTCTAGGAAAATACTCAGTACCCCAAGTACCTTTGCTATGCTTAATAACCATGCCTATTTGAAAAGTAACCATGCCTATTTGAAAAGTCGCCTACTAGTCTATGCTCGATATTTGCAGCCTATGCCACCGGATGATGGACACAATGCTTTGACAGGTCATATCGTAGGTTGACGTGACTTTGGAAGTTTTCAAATTTAAGCAGAGGTTACCGATTAACATCAGGTAAGTTTTAATTTGAGGAAGATGTAACTTAGGAAATTTTGAAAATAGAAAAGCTGGAGTTCCCGAAAAAACAAAGTTTCCATAGTTTCTGGAAAATAATATTTGTTTCATTAATTAGGGCTATCGCGTATGAATTCTAAGCTAGAGGCGCTAGTGTAGCGTGAGGTCTCCGAAACGTCAAATATTACTGTTTGCGGGTGGGCTACGCGGGTTTATGCCCAAATAGAGTAACGTTGTGAATATTTTGCAATACCTGAGATTGTTAGGAGAAATACGAGTTACGGGTCAATGACTGTCAGTGCTTTGAGACAGTTTTATCTTTGAAAAACTTAAGCCCTCCTTTTTCCGAATGGAGGTCTTAAGTTCATTTTTACTGTACGATTTAAAGGTATTACATATGATTTCACGCGTTTTCACGAAGTGTTTTCACGCTCTTAATAACTAACTTTGGAACCCTACTCGACAGTGGCGCTAACTGGTGAGCATAAAAACGGTAGCCCTAATTGGGTAGAGTTGTCAAAACGCGATTCGCCCAAAGATTTTATATGGCTTAGTATAATAAATTTATACTAACGACGTCACTTGTAGGTAGGTAGTCATTTGCCATATCAATTGAGTAACTATTTATGGAATGCAATGCAACTAAAAATTTATTTTAACAATAAATTGGAAATTTATTAGGTTTTCGGGGCTAAAATCAAGTATTTTTTTTAGAGAAGATATTAAAGAGATAGTTTCTGTCTTGGAATTATTTAATAATCTGGTGTCAATTTGACGACACGGTTGGCGCAGTGGCTGAGCGATCGACTGCTGCGCAGCGTGTTGCGGGTTCGATTCCCGCCCAGGGTAAATATTTGTGTGATGAGCACTTGTATTTGCCTTGTGTCTGGGTGTTGTTTATCTATATATGTATGTATTTACAAAAGAAAAATGTATTTGTGTATGTATATCAGCTGTCTGACACCCATAGTACAGGGTCTCCCTAGTTTGGGGTCAGATGGCCGTGTGTGAAAATGTCCCCACATATTATTATTATTATTATTTACCCAATTCTACGTCACTTTATCTGGAGACGTATTACAAAATATTCAACAAACGTATCAACGTTGGTTGAATATTTTAGATAGCACAGTCTTTTTAAACAAGTTGAGAAAAAACATCACATAGCGAGCGATACACTTTGTATTTGGGTGGCTTATGCTACTATACGAACTATAACCATAATTATGGGTTTGTTCGATTATCATATTGTGGCTTACACTGCTGTACGAACTGTAACTTAAAGGGTTTGTTCGACTAACACGCATGATCAGGTGGCTTGGCCACTATACGAACTGTGAGACCTTAATGGTCTGTTCGATTAACTACATTGTTACTGAAGCTTTTACTTACTTTATCTTGTTACTAATTACCATTTGTATTTTGTTTATTCCAATATGAGACGCCAAATCCTGACGATGTATTCTATACCGCTCGGCACTCACTCCTCACTGATCCCGACGTGGAGACGCGGCGGCGCGAGTGTAGCTATGTGATGTATTTTATGGGAACACCCAAATATTCCGAAATATTTTATTCCGAATTTCGATATTCCGATTTTCAAAAGTCCGAATTTCATAATACCTAAAAATTATAATCCCTAATTTTCTAAAATCACGAAAGGTATTTTACCGAATGTCGTAAATCCGATTTGTTTGTTTTCCGATTTTCATATGTTCGAAGACTCAAATGCTCGATGAGTTCTCGGTCCGAAAAACGAAATTCCGAATTTCAATATTCCGAATAAACTGTTAAAATTAGGATTCTGATTCAATTTAGCTACGCATATATATTCAAAATGGTGTCCCCTTGTTTCGCAGACAGAAATTTCATAGAATTTTGTTTCCCAGAAAATGTTTCATATAATATTTGGTTCTTGTATTTTTATTTCGACTATTATTGTTTCAAAGACTATTTACTTGAATGAAACATATTTCACAGAAACACAATTCAAAGAATTTTTAATCACATTTTTTTGTTTAACAAACTTATCAAACAGTAGAATACTTTTTAACGAATATTGTTTATTCGGTGTATTTTTCTATGGAATTTATTTCAACAAAAATATATAGGTATAAAAAGAAAGACAATAACAAAAATAATCTTAAAAAGTCAATATGTTGTGCCACAAAAGTTAATGACAGAAACGAATTGCTGTGAAACCGACTCCACGTAGTCTTGTCTGCCCTACTCCTAGAGTGTAATTTAAATTCGCGTAGGCGCGGAGGGGCGAGGCGGCCAGCGAGCTGAGGAGCAGGTGGTTTGAACGCCCGCCGCCGCGGCTGAGGCTGGCCGGCTTGGCCGGCCAGTAAGCCGAAGCTGCGGTGGTGAGCGTGAATACCATCTGCGACGATAAGCTCGCGTGGTACCGCCGGAGCCCCGCAACGCCGTAGCCGTGACAGAAACCATGCCTGCTGCATGTTGCATGTTCGCTTGCATGCTCGCTTGCATGCTCGCTTGCATGATGCATGCTTGCTTGCACGCTGCATGCTTGCTTGCACGCTGCATGCTTGCTTGCATGCTGCATGCTTGCTTGCACGCTGCATGCTTGCTTGCACGCTGCATGCTTGCTTGCATGCTGCATGCTTGCTTGCACGATAAACGATTGCACGATAACGATAAAGATAATCGGAATTTTAATAATCGGAATTCGTATTTTTGATGTTCGGAATTTTCATTATGTCGGAGTTTTTCTTATTCGATCTTTTGAAACTCGGTATTTTGAGAATAGTAATTATAAACGTTCGGAATTTTGAAATTTTAGTATTATAAAAATAGGATGAATGATAAATCTTAGTTGCCATATTAGGAATTTTGAACTATTCGGAATTATGAAAATCGGTATTTTGAAATACGTATTTCTGACTTTCGGAATAAAGTTTTTCGTATTTATGTAGTGTACCCGTATTTTATGATGTGTTGATGATGTAATCTTATTTAAAAAATAACATTATACAAAGGAACTTTCATCGACTATGTCTCCTTAACCAGAAGGATTCCAAATAATGGTCTAGAACAAAAACTTTAAATTAAATTTATTTATTTATATTATTAATTAAATTAAGGAAAAATTAAATTGTATGGAGTTGACGTTTGCTTACTAGAAGGCACGTGATGCAAATATCAATTACTTACAATTTTATTTTTCCGTTGGCGTCAACGCTAACAGAAAATGGATTTTGTCTACAGGCCCAGTTCTTTTAGAGATTATCTTTTACAAAACAAACAAACGAAGTCGGGTTACACTAAAAACACAAGATAAACATCGGTGTTTGACATTGAGTTATTTATTTCTAACAATCGAATTAAGTTAGATTTAGGTCTTGCCTTTATGTGTCAGACACCAAACCAAACAGACGTTCAAATATTGTTACAAATATTTGAAAACATTTGGTGAAGTTAGGATAGCGGTTTTTCTCGAAGGACCAATATAGCGGGATAACAATTTATGCGGGAGTGAGTGTTGGCACTGGTTTCAATTAGGGAACAATAACGGACTTACTTGGAGTTCTGGAGCGCGCTATGTTGAAGATTCAGCACGTGTTCCGGTGATTCTTCCTGCACTTATTTAATTGTCGCACTCGTGTCGGCCGATACTCACTGCACTCAAGGCTTGTTTTAGAGTTTATAGGTTGCGGTTTGGTTTATGTGCGGTGCGCATCTCAAAAACTTGGAGGTGCGCGTATATAAAGACGCTAAGCGGTTAAAAGTATAACTTGAAGTTTTTTTAATAATGGCGGCGTTCATGATCGCATCATCTCGTAAGCTCGCGTCATTGGACGCTGGCGGCGGTACTCCTTTCTCTTTCTGTCGCATGGACGCGTAATAGGTGGGAAGGAATGGATAGATAAAACATTACAGGAAATATATAACGTGCGAAATTGTTTCGGCAACATTATAATAAAATAAGCCACGCTCAGAAATCTTACGAAATTTGCGTAAGCAACATTTTTTACCTAACAGACACTAGGCGAATAAAACCGCTAAGCAATTTTAAAATACATTGCTTTTGCGTTTACTGTTTTGTTTTTAACTGGAAGGGGAAATTCTAAATAATTTTTGAAACTATTTTAATTATAGTTTCAAACTGTGAAATGCCTCTATTTTCTCTCATTAACATTAACATTTTAACATTTTTGTTATATTCACACGAATAATAAAGAAAAACTTATAACTATTAAAATAATACAACAAGACATTAAAAAAAACCTCCACATCGGCGTTGTTTGAAAATATTTATTTATTTATTTCGGGTAACTCAAGAGACCAAGAGACTGTCGGCATTCCCACGTTGGATAGCAATGCTTTATCTTTTACCAAGGTAAAAATCAGCTCTTGGTTCACGGGAAGTGTCAACCAACCGTTTGAACATTTCCTTAAAAAGAAGATGAGCACTCGAACCCCACGACTCAAGAGTTTCAACCCCAAACGGCTCCAAAATAGAGTTGATATTCTTGTAAATAACTGTAAGAATCATTACAAATTTTTTAAAAACCATTTTTGTTAAGATTTTGACATTGATTGTCACTGAGTCAGGATTGCGACTAAATTTTGAACATTTTTAATTAGAATTGGGTTTCTGTACGCTTACGTAAACATAACTAAACTCTTGCACGGTTCAAGTGAAACCTAACCTAGTGGTGCTTAACCTTTTTATACCTCAACTGTGGGTAAAAGTAGTTTGTCTGCACAGACATGACTCAGATAACAGTCTCGTCAAGAATATTTTAACATAAACTGGAAAATCATGTTCATCAATATTGGTATGAGCAGAGAACTTTACCCTTCAATCCGTTGGACATTATCAGAGGAATTAAACCCTTATTTCTTTCAGCCGAAAGATGAAAATTCATCATGAACTGTCGGCAAAGAGAACAGATCAATCCTGTGGCCTACACGCGTGCTTACGACACGCGCTGCGTCTGGCCAGATGGACAGGGTTCTTCCCAGTTCAGGGGCTTGGACAAACTAGTGCTGATGGAACGAGGTAGGTGTAGGCTCATGTTTGTAAGTCTACATTGGTTGTGTTGATTCTCTACATTGGTTGATCAGAGACACGAGAAAAAGTATAAATGGGAGTTAGTTTTTAAATCCTCATGCTTGTGAAGTATGATTCTAATCAACCTTCTTCGATAACCGATGACACTCATGACTTGAGAGGTATTGTATTTTCTTTTCCCAAAAGAAAAAGATACCCTAAATTTAATATAAGCTTTTAAATCATGACATGTTCAGAGGAATATTGACCAGAGGATGGGCGCCAGCGTCCTTTTGAGTATCATAAAACCTACAAAGGCCAAGCATGGCGATTACGGCTGAACCCACTCTTGGGCGAGACCTATGCCCAGTAGTAGGCGTCCAAAGTTTGACATGATAGTGATGATAATCTGTTGTATTTAAAACTGCATTCTTTTCAGGTGTAAAATAATGAGTTATTACTGCTGCTACTACATTGCCACATTAGTAGGACAAGTGGTGATGTCTAGTTTCAGTATACTGTTTTTCTTTGAAAATGAAGTTGATTTGAATACTATTTGTAAGTATTGTTTAACTTAGATAATGTAACGAGGATATTTTTGTAAAAACTTGACAGACAAGAGTGTCCTAAGTGTTTCTTGTTCCCTCCTCTACATTGAGACCTACCTTCGTCGTGGAATGGGCAACTAGCTTCAACTTTCTGACTCACTGATTGACTCCTTGACAACTCAAAAGTGACTGTAAATTAATTTAATTGGAATAAATAGTTACTTTGTTTAATAACATACTTAAATCTAAATCTTTTTTTTCTAAACCCTTTTTATATTTTTTTAGAAATTGACTATAACAAGAGTCAGTACGAGATAGCAGCACTTGATCAGGTTTTCAGATACTGCGACAAAAGTTCTCTTTGATAATTTTAGCACTTATAAGATAAATATATTCTATCTTGTTAGGGTCATAACCAAATGTTGACTTGAACAACCCAAACCCGAGAGAATTCTTAGTTTGGGTTCTTACCAAACAACTTGTTGATTACATAACAATCTAAAATTTTCCAGCCCACATTGTATTTTACGTAACGGGCCTTATTTCGGCAATCTTGCTTCTAAAATTATCGCAACAATGGCCACAGCTAATGGCGAAAGCTACTGAAACCGAACAAGCTTTGACGGAATTGAAGTTGGATAACAAGACGGTCGTGCAAACCACTGTGATCGCTTACGTGGTTATGGCGTTGGCTTTAGGTATGACGTCATTATTGTTTTTAATTTAGACTGTTTTGTATTTTACGAAAAAGTCTGGCTTCTTCCCGTTTTTTCTTTTGGTACCTATGTATCTTAATTTAATATTTTTGTAACAGCCTTTGTTATATAGCTATTATTATGGTTATCATTGTTACCATTATGGTCAAGTACAAAGCTTGCAAAGTGAAGGGTTCGGGGTAAAAGGATCAATCGGTCCTGATTAAATCGTTTGGGGGTATGGGTGACCATCCATTTAACACCAAGACCCCACACGTGCCTCAGAAAGCACGTGAAGCCGTTGGTCCCAGCAATCATTCGCAGATCTTTCATAGTCGTTAGGGTTTCAAAGTCGAGAGGTAGAAGCTAGAGAGACAACCAGTCTTAGCAAGAGATATCGTATTAACCAGTAACTGGGTTGGGGAAGTTATACATGCAATCGCCTCATGTAAATACCTGGAATTCAGCTGCATCCAGTTGGACAGAAGATGCTGATGCTCAAGCTCAATGCTCAATTATTCAATTGCCCTTCCCTATCTAACGTTGAGTTTTCTAAATATGGTAGCTTCTTGACTCGATTCCAGATTAAATTCTTAACTATGTTTGACTTTCTGTGCTTCTTCCTTGACGTAGGCACACCTAAGTACTTAATACCAATTTGATTTACAGTTGAACACATCCTTTGCACTAGTTTCAACGTTAAGTTTGTAATGAACTGCCTGCAAGAAACTGGAATTACAACCAATGTGATGGAAAACTACGTTCTTTATAGGATGCCATATGTTTTTAATTACATTCCTTACAGCGCTTTCAGCGCATTTGTGTTTGAGGTAATTTTTACTGTATTTTCTTTTTCATTATTGCTAGCTGCTTTATTTTCACTATATGAAAAGACATAGCTACTTTATTACTATTTATTTTTTGAATCAATTATTTATGGTTTTTACATCTTCTTTAGTTATTATTTCATTAATTTCTTTGTTTTTCAGTACATATGCCTTCAAGCTACTTTTCTTTGGAGCTTTAACGATTTGATGATCACCTGTTTCAGTATTTACATTACAGCTTACTTAAGGAAGCTGAATGAAGTAATAGCTGCCAATATTAAGAATAAAGAAGTGGGTAGAAATAACTATATATTTAGTACTATTAAATAGTTATCCATTACTTTCCATAGATAATATGAAGACAATCATCCTAACAATATGCTTTGTTTTGTAATTTTGTATTAACAGGATGGAGTCCCTTGGTCAGTACTTAGAGTACACTTTACGAACTTGATGAAACTCTTAAAAGAAATAGATGTTCAGATCAGTTCCTTCATTCTGATCTCATTCTTCACTGATCTCTTCTATATCTGCTTGCAGCTATTCAACTCCTTGCAGTAAGCTATACTTAAATAGAAAACCGATGCTTTGTCACCAATTGAATTGCTGAAGATTCTTTCTCATACCTTTATCTGTGTATCATGAACAGTATTTTATTACTTTTACTGAAACTAATGTAAGTCATTTTCTTTTTCAGTCGGAATCATGTGAATTTTAAATATTGCGATGAAATACAAACCAGACAGTAAGTATAGAAAGAAGTAAAAATAGGTAGACATATCAATACTGATTTCTTTTTTGCATTTAGAATTATAATGTCGAGCAGAAACGTATCGCGCATATCGCGCGCACGCATATCTACTTAATTTTGCATGAATAGACAGTTTGAAATGGATGCATCATTTTAAACGTAAAATTACTGACATGGTTTGGAGTTTCTTTCAAGTTTGTCAATATATCGACCAACTGCTTGGTGCTGCAAGCTATCACTTTCATCATCATCATCACCACATCTTCTGAGGGCCGAGCACGAGCCTACGGCCTATCACGTAACGTAAATTCGATCTGTTTTTGAGTTGGCAATACCTGTTGCACACTTCATATTTATTTAGTTTGTGAGATTTATTCACGTCTTCGCACGACATCTTTCTTCCGTCATTCCTCTTATAAATCTGACACTCACTCTCCCGTCCTGTTCTCTCACTCATGCTTGCTCGTACACACAGTGTTGTCACTCCATCATCTTACAATCCCACATTAATATTAGTTGTGCTTATCGTTTAAAATTTTATCAAAATGCTACAGAATTCCAATTCGGAAATCGCGCTATTAGCGCACTTGTAATTGACCTACTGATCTATAATTATTTGTTTTCAGAGCATTGTCATCTCCATACTATCTGCTGTACTACTTGTACTCATTCATCTTTCTGGTCCTTCGAGCTCTCATGTTATCGCTATTTGCATCCAACGTGCACTGCGCCGGTCTTGAACCTGTACACTCCGTTTATGATGTACCTTCTTCAGTTTATGATATTGAGGTAGGAACCTATTAAAATGAACTAAATGACAATGCCAGATCCTGCCCCACACATGTACAAAAAAAGTAACCCATGTACAGAAAAGTAAATTAATGAAAATAATTGTAATGAATATAGAACCTGTCTATAGTAAATGGTTTTTCTTGAGAACTTGCGGATTATGAAATACCTACCCACAAAATACAAACTCATTTTACCTAAAATACAATTTAACCTATAATCAATGTCATTATTATTTTTAGATTTAAACGGAAGTTCTACAGTCACTAAGACTAATGTTTAGTTATCAGCAATAAATAAACAGTAAGATGCTACATATTGCACATGACTTTTATTGAGTGAGGCAAAGTTCTATAAAGTTTCTGGCATTGTCCTTTCGTTATCGACTCAAAGTTATTATGTATTGTATTTCATTTATTCCTAGTTTCTGCCCGCGACTTCATCTGTATAGGCTTAGCTTCAAAATAAAGCCAATGTCCAAAATTATGTCACGGGAATACAAAAATGTTAAAAAAATCGATGCAATATCTATATATTTGCCAAATTTCAGCCGTGTTAGTGTTATATTGTAAAAAAACATTCATCCATTCATCCTCACGAACTTTTACATATACCTATATTAAAATATCAAAGAGAAGTTTGAAGGAGGATGTTTCTTCTTTCTGCGTCGACGCGTCTACTCTTTGACTTATCGTTTGTATCGACCAATGTAATTTTAAATTCAGATTTGTACCATCTAGCTTAAAAGTTATTTTTTCAGGTTCGTCGGTTTCAGTTACAACTGCATCACACTGAAGTCGGTTTAAGTGGAAAGTTCTTTTACGTCACTAGAAATACGATTTTAAAAGTAAGTTATCCAATACAATTCATTTCCATTGCAAAGGTTCTGCTACTTTGCATCTTCTTTGTCATCGATTATACCTGATGAAATTTGATTTGATACTATACAAAAGTTACCGAAGTTCGTTTGAGATTGGACGGTTCCCCAGCTGAGTAACAAACTTACAATCACTATCTGAAAGATTACGTCGTTAAAATCTATTATAAGAACTGCACTTACTTCAGCAATAATTCAAATTCTCCCTACAAAAACGTAATTTCTCTAAGTGGTTTAGATTACATTATAATTTGATATTGAAGGAAACCTTTTATCAATAGCTAATGATAGTGAAGATATTTTTTATCAAACTTAAAAAATGCTATAATGTAAAATCTTACATTTTCAGTCGATTTTTGCAAACAAGCGATATGTTCGAAAAATCCGTCTGCTTGACAACCTAAGTAACGCAATGAATATCGTTGAACTGTCAAAAGGAAATACATTGCCATTGCAAATGGGTTACGTATCTAGGCTGCTAGTTTTATGAAACGTAATCTAGAAGTTATTCATAAGTCTTATCAGTCCATTAAACTTTCAGGTAGTGGGCTCAATAATAACTTACGAAATAGTATTACTGCAGTACTCCGTAACGCCCGAAACTTATTACAACGGAACAACTGTAGCCATGATAGTTGAAAATATTACGAGTCTATATTGACAGGTTTAATAATAATAAATACACTCAAAACCACAACAACACCTGGATAAACTATCGCTCAAAAGCTGGATCAAGAGTCAGATGCAGATTGCAGTCATCTTGAACACGGCACTTTACTGCAATGATTCACTCTCGATCCCTTACCACCGTCACCATGGGTTTTACCACCTCATTGCAGGCAAAAAATATATTCATAGGTTGTGGCTTTTTAAAAATTGATATGTTAAAATAAATAATATGGAAAAATAACAATATGCTGTCTTCTTTTAATGTTGTTGCCTTTTAATATTTAAGAACGACTTTATTTGGCGACGAATTGACAACGACTCCCTTGTTAAGGCTACGCTTCAGAGCATGGAACATCACCTCATCGTTGCCAGCTTATTGGTCTTGTAACAGGTACATTTTGACGAGCGTTTTTTTGAGTTGCACAGCCTAATTCCTCCAGCCCCATTCCATCATCGGACGAAAAGATAGGGCAAAGCGTCACCGCCACATGGTTGAACATCCACGGTCTCGGACCAAGCGCTTTGCAAATATGTAAGCAAAGCGCCGGACCGTAGATGCGGACCGTAAATTCCACAGTCTGACAGAACAAGTATTGTGTGTTCTGTCAGACTGTGGAATTTACGGTCCGCCTCTCTGTTCCTTGTTAAATATAACTTGGGTATCTTCAAGACACGAGTCACGCGGTTCATCTTAGGCAAGCGTGTTCCACCTTAGGCCGCGTATTACGCATCACCACAGCATCGTACCGTGAATGTCATATAAATGGATTATTCAACGTGATGGACCAAGAGCTGTCACCCTATTTTGTCGTCTGTCATTCTGTCGCTTAGTGTTCACAGCCAAACTACTATTGACGATACTTGAAAGAACGGGAGCTTAGCACATCATAACCTACAAATAATACTAGCCTATTAAGCGCCAACATCAACATTATAATAACACCTGGAATTATAATTAGATACATTTACCTCGTGGAAGTGTGTGATGTGTGATGTGGAAGTCGTTCGTCCTTAGCTGACGCCTCTTACCTATAAATTTAAGCTGCATATATTATGTTATATTTTACAACTTTAGGGATTTCGTGTTTAGTCAATGAATCACCTTTTGTTTTTATTTACCTGCACAAAAATAAGTTTGTACTTGTCAATCCGCCTTATGGAAGTGCCTTCTCAGTATGAGAAGAGGCTTTTGGCCTGCAGTGGGACAAGAATAGGCTTGTATTCCCCAATTACTATTAAAATTATCGTATTATTATGATATCATTATTATAGGTAATTAAAACAAAACAAAACAATCGACGCATCTGACTATAAAAATTGGAAAGCCATGAACAAAGGAAGTGATATTTAAATATTCACCGAAACACCGATGATTGAAAATCGAATGCGGGATGCGTATAATCGAGTAAGATTAATTAACAAGCGATTAACGATTATTAATTGAGAACTCGGTAATTTCTGATGAACACAATACTCGTTTTTAAAATGATTGCTACCTGTGTTAATTGTATTTCGATGTATGTGAGGAATGAATAGTTTGCAATATTGTTGAATTGTGTCAGACTAACTATGTATTTATCTGAGTTTTGATTAAATTAGCTGCATTTTATCGATGACCCGGTTTTGTCGGCTGCTTAACTGGACTTTCTTAATACCTCCAGGCAGGGCAAAAAACTTATGAAATAAGCGACCCCCTATTGGGTACGGGCCTCGGCTTAGAGCATCACTGGGGGAAGACAACTAAAATACAGTATGGATTGGATCTTGATTAATTAGGGATGAATTTAAAGCTACAGGCTCAGTCAAGTGGCTCGGACTCGGGTCGGGGAGCGACGTACGGGGTCGTCACGGCGGACTACGGCGGCAAGGAGCAAATGACGGCGGACTGTTTCTGTGTTTTCTCAACGTGCTAGTAGCCTTCATATTCTCCTGGAGGAGGGGCGGTATAGCATCGTCGAGGTCGAGAGGGTCAGGAGCCGACCTGATCCGCTAATGGCAGTAGTATTAGTATGGAGGGATCCACACCAACGTGGACTGCGGTTGTCCAAATACTACGGCAGTACGTATGTACATTTTATGGTACATAGTGGTTTTTATCTTTAGTAGGTATTGAGTTTATTGGAACTAATTTTTGGAATGAAGAAAGTAGAGTAAATTCTATTTTCCTCTTGTAAATTACTTTTGAAAGTTGGTCTAATAGAAATAAATAATTTGACTTTGAGCGTCTGACTGCAAAACAAGATCGCAACCACAACCGCAAGTTGTCCGCTCCGGTGTAGCCATACCTTTACTTATAAACACGGGATTCACAGTCACGCTAAAGAAGAAAAAAATACGTTGGGTTTTTATGACTTTGATTTATATTAGGTAGGCACTAGATACTTACTGTTTTATACTGTGTGAGTTGGTATATCTATGATATTTTATATGAAAGGGTAGACCACAAAATATTTCATCATGAAGCAAACCTATACACTTTCACGCTACCAATAGTAAACATCTTCCCGACACCCAAATAAAAAAAATGTAAACTACGCACAAAGTAGGCCTATTCACAACACCCAATAATACCCTTATTCAGCGAATATAAACATGATCTTGTGCAAACGAAACATCCCTTCGTAGTTTACCCACGAAATGAAAATAATACGATGTACAAAAAAATATTCTGTCTAACAATTGTGACTTTCACCCTAAGTGTTACAGAGTAAAGAGTTTCACATATTTGTATTTATAATTTAACAGTACGCCAAATTATTCTTTAATATTTTGACAGCTTAGGTGTAGATTCATAGTAAAGTTTAAAAAAAAATTGTGTTTGGTCAGCTGCTTTTGTTTTCTTTTGGTCTAGGTCAGGGTGTTATACCCTAGCTAGAATAATATTGATGTCATGTTTGTGCTTATCTGTTGTCCCAAGTTGGCAGCAAAAAAACTGTGTTGACTTTATGTCCCAGTCTTTTTTTACCCTTTTAGGCTAAGAACTCACGATGCCGTTTTCACCCGCGTCCGGCTGCGGTTGCGGGCCCGCAGCTTCTGTAGAATGCAGATATATATGTAACAAAAGTACATTTCACGACGCGGTTTACGCCCGCGGTGTGCGCGGTGTATTCGGCTCCAGCTGCGGGCGCGGGCGCGGGCGAAAACCGCATCGTGAGTTCTTAGCCTTAGTCATAGGTTACACGCTCAGTCTGGCGTCAGTTCAGTCCATTAGTTTGGTCCGGCTAAGACTGATGCCAGAATGATGGATGGAAAACACGGTTACACGCTCAGCCTAGACTGACAGCAGACTGATAAAACTTACGTTAGTCATCATTCGTAAAGGGAAGACGACAGTCAAGTGTGTAACCTGTCTTTTTGGACAGTATAAGTCATCTGTAGTACTAGACCCCGATCTTTGCGATGAAATAATTTTCTTAATTCCTGTAGTTGGACCGTAAAACGTTGTTTTTTTTTTGACATCCTCTATAGTTGCCCCGGGTTTAATTTTTATATGTCGAGGAGTTTTTGCAAAGCGTCATTTCTCTTGTATTTATTACAATATAAAGTATGTGTTTTGTCCCATAACTCTGGCAATTAATTCTTTTTTATCTCGATTGGCGGTGGCGGGAGTGATGCGGGCGGCGGCGGCAGAGCTTCGTCGCTTGGCACGTCTTGCTCCATTGCGTCGGGGACGGTGACTGACTGACGCGAGAATGATTCGAGCGGTTACACGATCAGTCTGGCATCAGTCAGCTGTCATTCACAACAGAATGATAAAAAATATTTAAAATATTTAATTTTTGTCATTCTGGACCATCAGTCCGTCCGTCAACCGGTTAGACGATAATTCTCCCGTCATTCTGAGCAGACTGATTGACCAGACTGCGCGTGTAACCTTTGACTTAGAGTTCCGTAACAGAGAAAACTGGAACATTCATTAGGTCACTGTTTCGTCCGTCTGTCGTAAATGATTTTATTCTTTTGAACTCATTAGCCATCATCTGCCTAGTCTTTTCCCAACTATTTTGGGGTCGGCTTCCAGTCTAACCGGATGCAACTAAATACCAGTGTTTTACATGGAACGACTGCATACGTCTTGGTAATACTGGTTGTCAGTTTTCTAGTTATTTTACAATAATAAATAGTTGAACTATAATATAACATCTGCTAAACTGCAAAGTAACTTATATAATTATCAGCAGTAATTTCTCGAGGAATTTATATAAACATTATTTTAACAAAATAGACAAATATAAATCTGATAATTAAATGTTTGCAAGTTTACACTGTGACTACTGATTTACAAACCACGACTCTTAAACTACTTATAACGACTGTAAAAGATCTACGAATGACAGTCAAAACCAACGGCTCTACCACAGTAAAGATATCTATACAGTATTGTAACTCGGCCCTGTCCTTGAAATAATTACCTACCTACACGCGCGCAGTAACATGCGATAGGGTTGACACGCGTACAGTTTTTGAATTTCTTCCTAGTTTGTGTTTTATTTTCTTTCTAGTTTTGTGATTATAAATGTGAAAAGTGTTTTATTTTCTTTCTAGTTTTGTGAATGTAAATATTATATTTTTTATTTAATATAAAAAAAATCCGTAAATGAAATAGGAAGCGTTCAATAAAAATACATTTTATGTTTTTGATTAGATTTAATTAAAAAAAACCACCATTATAAATTTGAGACTGAAAAATATTTGCGCCTCGCCTGAGACGTACGAAAATCAAGGCGTCTGCAAAAAAAAAGGATTTCCCTTTATTCTAGGTAAAAAAAACAAATTCAAATTCAAATTGCAATCCTTACAAACTTCAACACCTTGAAATAATTGTAATATTATTTTGTCATCTCAGCTTATTAAGGTCTCCATTACTACTTTTTACCATTTTGTGGTCACCCATCCGATGTCGAACTGCTGCCAGACGTTACTTAATATCAACAATCTCATCGCGTGTGCGATACCTAAGTTTAGCAATCAAAGCCACAAAATCTTCAAAAATAAACAATAATGTAAATCTTACTTAGTAGGTAGGTACTTCAGCACAAGCTACAACAATCTGTCCAATTTCTTTGATAGATTTTTATTTATATTACAAAAACATAAGGTTCATATTCAATTGGGGAAATTTGACAATTTGGAATGGCCTGATGTGCTGGCATCTATACCTATCATTTACTCTCATAATCATTATTTAATGATAGGTATTTCGATTAATTCCACAACATATTTATGTAGCTAGGTACATAAGTAGGTAGATAGCTTAGCCTAAGAAACTACTACTAAATGTAGGTAGGTCGCTTATTTCACCCTATCCACTTATTTATTTATGAATCCTTACTCGGCAGAAAAAAAAGCGAAATACTTACATTAAAAAAAAACAAATTACGTACTAGTAGCTTACCTTTCGTAGTTTCTAGGTAATTTAAAAAATGCTATCTCTGGGTGCGTTGCTGACGAATTGAAGCAACCAAAAACAGCACAATATATTTTACAATTTCTATTTGCCATATTAAAGAAGCACTTAAGTATTTATACTTATTTTGTTACAATATTAGTCACAAATCGCACGCTTACTGCTTACAAAATCATCACATCGTCCATTCGCCACTGCGGCGCATCCGAGACTGTCGGTATACTAATTTCCCTACTAAGTCGGCGCGTCTAGGTATAACTCGCGTTCCGACCGTTTGTATGAAGATAGAATACTGTATAGATATCTTTACTGTGGCTTTACGTGCTTTCCGAGGCACGGAGTAATCTCGGTATGAAATGAATGGTTTGTAATATTACTATAGAGAATATTATAATAATTAATATGTATAAGTATATGTTTGTATAGTTTGGCATGAATGATGCTCAACAAACGGTATTATCTCAAAAGCCCTGTACATCACTAGAGTAATTCCAACAACCCTACTTAATTCACCAACTTCAAAACCATGCTAATTTCTAAGCAAAATATATGGCATCAAATGGTTTACCTTCCATAATATAAACTAGAAGTGTCATTATGCGCCCTGTGTGTCGATGGCAATATTCGAGGTCCAGAAATTTGCATAAACTGCGCCGTTTGATATTGAAATGTAAATGAATTCCGGTCTTTGGACTTCAGATCACATTGATTTAATCGGGGTGCATTTCGACGGAAGGCTCGTATATATTTTCGTTTAATTTTTGTAGGTTATGAATAAAAGTTATGGAGCATACTTCTGGCAAAACGTTCTCCAAAAAAAAAATTGTCTTCCATATTTCAAAGTCATTGTTATGTTTTCAAATAAATCAATTTTAATATGATTTGGATGTACAGACGCCAGCACATCAAGCCATGCCAAATTGTCAAATTTTCCCAATTGGATATGAACCTTATTTTTTTGTAATAAAGTAGAAAATCTATCAAAGAAATCTGTCAGATTGTTGTAGCTTTATGTGCTGGCCTCATTTCAATTTTACGGGTAAATTACCGAACAGAATTCGAGAAAATTTGATACAGCCTGAACCACAGAAAGGATTAGTATCTTTTCTTGCGGACAAAGACGCAGGCAAAAGCTAGGATAAATAAAGATACCTGCTTACATATGCGTAACAGAAAAACATTCCGGCGTCACAAATCCCGTCAATCATGATTTGTTTTTTCTTTCAGACACAAACATATCGATATATCAAACAGTATGATGTTCATTTCCTTACGTATGTAAATGTCAAACCAATATTTGTTCAGGACGTTGGAGAAGGACATTTGCTCTCCAGAGTCAGTTTTGTACGACTATCATTTTATCGTTTACCATTAGCGTCAGACCAGGAAAGTAGTGCCTACTATGCTATGCTTTCCTGGGATGTGATTCTGTAAGACCTCATTCTATACTTCGAATCTGAATCCGCTGTGAGTTTCTTGACTGGCATTCTAAAAACTCGGTTGATAATTCGAATTTACACTAGCGCCACCCTTGCGAGCGTGTCAGCAAGTTGAACTAAATTGACAGGGAGATTTTTTTACACAGTCACAGGTGAGCTCTTCTAAACTCTCCGAGTCGCAGCGTTGGTAGGCCTTCCACCAGGGGGTCAAGTCTGCTATTTTTATAATTTCGTCATTCCAACACGATCCCATTGTCATTTTGCTAAAAGTTCGTAATCTTCTAAATTCATAATGGTCTAACATTGGTCGGTCAAATTAAAATCAACGACTGCACAATGACGTTCTAATGGTAGGTCACTGATCAAACTGTCAAAATTTTTGCAGATTACCGCCTAAGTCAGTCATTCAGTTGTCATTTTGTACGAGATTACCATTCGATATCATTTCTTTTTTATTGGCGTGTCAGTGGTTGACCATTGGAAAGTCATAATGACGCCATTATATTAGTAGATTATCAAACTTGTCAAAATCAACAATTATGAAATCAATGATAGACCATTCTGACACTGTTGTAATAGTAGACTTGGTTGATCGACGACATTGTCAAGGTCGCGGGTAACCGGTGTATGCAAGCGACAGGTTGTCGCTCGTTGTGGCGTTACATAGTGGAGGCCTACATAATAATATGTTCAACAGTGGATATCTTTCGGCATATGATGATGAGGTGAGCTCTCAAGCCCTGGCATTTATTGTTTTCATTTGAAGTTACCTACATCACAGCTTACAATTGGGTAGCAGAGACCGCCAATCAATTGACATACTTTTTATGCGCTGTCAAAACGCGATTCCCTCATATAGTTTTTGTATGGAAATGTACACTTATGACGTCACTTGTAGGTAATAATTTTCCAACTCAATTTAAAAACAATTTATCACTTTAATTTTAACGTCATATCCCCATATCTTCCCGTGGGTGTCGTAGGAGGCGACTAAGGGCCAGAGAATGGGCAGCAGCGTTCTCTGCCTTTGTAACAGACATACTGCGATCGCCAACCTGCCTACCATGGCGATTATGGCAACCCCCCCCCCCTTTTGGGGAGGCCTACGTTCAGCAGTGGACGGCTTTCGGCTGAAATGATGATGATGATGATGAAGCGATTAATAATCAGGTTTGCAGAGCTAAAATCAAGTGCTCATTTAGAAAAGTACTGTTTTGGAATATTTTTTTTAATAAAGTTGTGTTTGGCCTTATGTGAACTTAAGTGATAATGTGATAATGTGATGTGGTGATTTATGCTAATTACAAAGTACACGGTAACGAAACATAATTAATTTATCTGTTAAGAGCGAATCACAAAGAGATCACAACAATCTGTGAGTGTATGTATACCAAGTATGCGTGTGTAGCGTATATGTGTGCGAGTTATGAATAAGTGCTGTGTGTGTAAATTTCGGAGTGCGTGTAAAGTGATTTCCATTTGCAATTTGTGTTGACTAAGCAGATTTAAAAGTTTGTAAGATTTCTTCTCTCCAAGCATTCTTCGAACAGTTAAATGGATCAAAGTGAGAGAACTTTTTATTATAATTAGATGGTAAACGTATATTATGGTGACATTTTAGTGTAGTTAGTTGAGGCTGAAAGAAGGGGTGTGTCATTTGAGTGGTACATTACTCGTAAAATTGATATTACTGAGCATTTCAAGGCAATCATACTTATTGATAACTAGCTTCTGCCCGCGACTTCGTACGCGGATCCTGTTGCTTATGCCAGCAACAACGGGGTCGGCAAAATCGAAGATCTGAAACGTGTGATGTCGAATTCTAAGAGCCCGGGGACGGGAAAACAACGGGATGCGCGAGATGATTCGAGACGTTCAAAAAGTACAATTTTGAATCATACCTCCGATGGCGGAATATGTGGCGTAGTCAATCATAGGAGTATACGTAAATGAACTCCGTTCCTTATCAACCTAAGGAAGGTCGCCATGACCTACGGCTATATCTTGAGACACATCCGATTCTTCAGATGATATCGACATTCTGTTAAGAGAATGTCGAAGTCGATCAGAATTCAAACGTTCGTTGCGCTCTTCTTCTGTCTCTTCATGCCGTACTCCAGCAATTCTTTTTCTCTCACTTTCTAACTGATTATGAATATTTTATTGTGTGCGTGTTGTTGTTTGTTTGTTTGGTTGAACGCGCTAATCTCAGGATCTACTGGTTGGAATTGAAAAAATATTTTTGTGTTGGATAGTCCATTTACCGAGGAAGGCTATAGGCCCATGCGAAGCTGGGTCGGGTCGCTAGTGTGTGATAATCTCGATCAGCAGTTAGTCGTGCATCACGTTCGTCATTCGGTTCAAAAGACTTGTTAGTAGATGTGCGAATACGCTGAGAACTCAAGCGTGATTCTGTAGGTATCGGTTCCGATTCGCGAGACAATGCATGTCACTCACGATCAGCGGACAGTCGCGCATCACGTTCCGCACTTGTCTCTAGAGACCTAGAAGCAGATACATAGATACGCCGAGAACTCAAGCGCAATTCTCCATCCGTGAACGTCTCCGACTCGCGAGACAATGTATGACGTTCACGATCAGCGGTCAATCGCGCATCATATTCTTCACTGGTCTCTAGAGACCTAGATGTAGATGCGTAAATACGCTGAGAACGCAGGCGTGCTTCGCGATCTGAAGAGGTTTCCACGGAGCGAGTTGCAGCCTGATGTTCTCGAACAGCATCAAGTCTCTCCTGACGCTCTTCGGTAGATTCTAGGGATCTTATGATCCTCAATCTTTTAGCTCCTTTGGAACATTGCGAAAGATTCGACCTCTTTCTAGTCATGGTTATAGCTTTATTGTAAAGATACCTGATCAATTAAAATCTAAGTGACTGCTCCCCTGCGTTACCGGGTAGGCTACCGTGTCACTAAGATAAATGGAAAAGGAAATTAAACACCCATATAACATAACCCCCAAGGTATATTTATTCGATAAAATAAAAAAAAAATGGGAATTTTGGCCAGTAGAGTCAAATTTTCAATGATATACCATCGTCGTCAAAAATCAGTCCTAAACTGTTACCGCCTTCACCGCGTGGAGGTACTCCCAGCTTATGTTACTTTATAAAATACAGTGAAATTAGTGATAGCTTTGATTTTTACATCAGATGTTTCTGATCTTCGATTTTTATAAGTCAACAGGAAATGCCCATCAGACCGAACAAGTTTTGCTAAGACGTCATTCCTATATGTGTCATGGTGTAGCTGGGCTCTTGGAGTTCCACATCAGGTGTTTCAGATTTTCAAATTTATTCTCTCAGCAGAAAATGCTCATCACGTGGAACAATTTTTGTTATGGTACCATTTTTGTATCTCTTATAGTTTCGCTGGTCTGTTGCGGTTCTGCATCAGGTGTTCAAGTTTCCAAGATAAATTATAGCCTATATGTTGCCCAGACTTAATACCTATACAACAAAAGAAAAATCATTCAAATCCGCCCAGTAGTTCCGAAGATTAGCGTGTACAAACAAACAGAAAAACAGACAAACAGACAGACAGAATTTTTTTTTTGGATTCGTGCTCTATTACTGTTCCTAAACCCCCGTCAATTTTTTTTTTAATATATTCAATGTACAGACACAGTTTTGTTACTGTTTTATTATATGTATAGATAATATCATACAGTACTATCATAACGATGAGTTGATGTCTCTCCTCAAGTGTCTGTATTGTGAATGACAACTCACATAAAGTTCAAATTCACCTGAATTCAGCGATAAACAGAATAACACTACTGGTTCAAGTATATACATGCTGTAACGGTTATATGTCATTGGCCCATAGAAGCTTTTCACTACCAAGCTAAAACCATAATTATTTAGTCATCGACTATTAAAATAAACTCCCTTTCCCCTTCTCTTAGGTATAATAAACCAGCTATATTTAACACAGTAAAATTACGATTTTATTTTATTGGTCTGAAGATTGCAGGCCGAGTTATTTCCGTAGTCATTTGCTACTAAGTTGAAGCTTGAAAGGGGAATTTGAGGGAAAATATTTATAGCAGAATATATTCTGCAATAGGTCAAAATGGACTACGAATGTTTAAATTGCCTCTGTATCGGCAATCCTGTAATATAATTGTTTATTGAAAATAATCAAAACACCGCTCTGTTAAAGCTATGATATAGTTTTATGGGAATAGGTGCTGAAATCATAGAAACAACATTGTTAATACAAGTTAATTCTTAATAAATTCCGACTTCAAATATGTATTTTATATATATTTTTCGAGCTCGGTCCACCTCAGATGTAGTTCATGCTGTACCTGATTTTATTTCAACCAACCTAGATGAGAGTAGGAAATATTTAGCTATCTTTTTGGATTTAGCTAAGGCATTTGAAAAGGTTTTTGTTCTTATGCTGCCGCGTAAGCTAGATACAATAGGTATAAAGGGTACTCAGTTAAATCTGTTTGGTAACTACCTATCGGATCGTTATCAGGCGATGGCTACTGAAGGTGACTTGAACGCCGACCTGC
Organism: Charanyca ferruginea; assembly: GCA_947361185.1. NCBI lineage: Eukaryota > Metazoa > Arthropoda > Insecta > Lepidoptera > Noctuidae > Charanyca > Charanyca ferruginea. The sequence continues at coordinate 21,933,381 of OX376059.1, read as the reverse complement.
CGGGTTACTTCCGGGGTTCCGCAGGGTATTGTTCTTGGGCCAACCTTATTCCTAATATAATTGAATGATTTATTTTTGCTCAGACCGTCTAATGGCACTTAAATTTCGTATGTAGACGATACAGTTGTCTTGCTCTCTGGCAATTTTTGGTATGAAATCTTTGGTGCTGCCCAAAATACAATTATTACTGTCTCCAAATGGTTGACTGATAACGGGTTGACTCGTGTAGACAATGTAGTCAAAACAAAGATTTGATTTGAAGATTTAAAGAACCTTTAGAATTCGGGTGGACCTACGAATGACTTTCACTCAGTAGCTCACAATTACAAGGATTGTAAAAGGTGCTCAGTTAGTATCTTGGAGTGATTTTAGATAAGCACTTAATATTTGTCGAACATTTTGTGCTACTGAGTGGAAGGGCTTGTAGACGCATTTTAAATGCTCTTCAAAATTAGTAGATAATTATGTCGCTGACCCCAGACTAGTACGAGTAAAATAGGTTTATTATGCCTTGATTTCGTACTGCAATACTTCTTGGGGAGGAGCCCCAGCTACCACAATTTACTGCAAAGAAATTGCCCAACTTGCTATTCTAATAAAAATAAACAGTTTTAGACCATTTAAATTTCCTACCATACTACTATACCAGAAATGTGAAGTGCTTATGGTTAGACAAATATTTATTTAGGCATATAATCCTCAAATATCACCGAAATATTTTATTTGATCTCCATAAAAATATAATTCGATGTAGACGTAGGGTTTGTGACACAGCAAAAAGATTTCACTCGTCATTTTCCCGAGGGCTCTTCGGGATCTTTTATTATAATAAAATGAATATGGTACCAAAATACCAATTTACGGCCTTAATAAAAATCTGTGAACAAAGACAGTTGTAGCCTAATTACAAACCCTAGGAGGTTTTAAGTTTTTTTTACACACCTTTAAATCTCTTTACATCAGCTATAAAACTTTTTTTTTAATGTTCAATACTCTTTGTACCTGTTTATCTCACGTACACTTAAAAAATCTAATTAATTTAGTTCATTAATTTACAAGATTTTGAACTTATAAGTTTGTGTGACTGTATCTAAGGGGCAAATCTTCTATGTGGTATATATATATTGCAGGTCAGCTGGTACAGTATTGTCGGATATCTGCCGAATTTTAATTATTTTGGCCGAAATCCTATTTTTTTAAAGAACTATTTTACTGCTACTATTTATGTAACTCTTTGTATCATCAGCTATCTGCTAATGAAAGTCCTGGCAAAATCGGACCAACCATTTCTAAGATTCAACAAACGGACAGACAAAATGATCGTACCGCGTAAACCATATCCTCACTTTTCTTCAAGGTTTATCTGAGCCCATGGGCCTCCGCGTATCCTTCACATATAAGAAACAGTTTGCGCAACGCACCGATTGAAGGGCTGAGCAACACTATGTCTTCCGCGTAGCTAATAACGCAGATTTCGTCTGTTTGACATCCGATCCCAGTGCACCTCAGCTCTCCAATCAGGCGGCCCATATGCAAGTTAAACAGCTTTGGTGAGGTAAACCATCCCTGACGCACCCCACACTTCAGACCAAACTGTTTCGATTTACTATCCGCCCACCTAACAGTGTTTTTCTGATCTGTCTGTTTTTCTCAAATATAGACATATAATATACACAATCTCAGGGGGCAGACTAGTGTCTCGACGCAGTTTTGTCCACAGCAGGTCGTACGAAACCATATCGAATGCCCGGGAAAGGTCCAGAAAAGACGCGTACACTGGTGTTTTACGCGTAGTATCGCGTAGTAGTCTGCTTGAGGCACAGGATCGCACTTTCTGTGGATAGACCAGTCCGAAAGCCGAACTGACCGTCGTACAGTTTTATACTTTTTGTTAAGTGGCCGTCAAGCAGACTGTGTGACATTACCTTCGCTACAACCGTGGCTAAGGAGATAGGCCTATAGTTAGACCTGTCCGAGACATCTCCGGTCTTGTTTTTAACAATGGGCACAACAATAGTATGCATGAGATCGTCTGGCAGGTAGGAATGGCTAACGCACAGATTAAATAGTAAAGCCAGAACTCTAGGCAGGTGAACACCAGCATACCGCAGGTGCTCAATGCTGAGGCTATCATGTCCTGGAGACTTCCCTCTTTTCATAGATTTGATAACTAAAGTTATATCCTTTGCAGTGATATCTCCAGTTGTAGCCAATAGTTCAGACTGCGCGGGTCTCATAAAAGGTTCAACTCTGAAATGCTGCTGAAATAATGTCGCGATGTGATCTGACTTGTGTACGCCGTCAACATTCACGGGCCGGCTCGGCTAAACTCGGCTTCAGATTTAACTTGTAAAAAACACACTTGTTAAATTTGTTGTTGGTTATTTTGACACCATTTAAATTTTACCTTAAATAATCGCCTAGACTCAGTTATTTCACTATGTAACCGCGCAGAACTGGGTCTCCCATACAATTCAACATTTTGATAACATTGCCGAGCCTTACCATGAGCCTCCCTTACGTGCTTGTTTCATCCTATTATGCGTTTTCCCTTACCGGGATTTGAAATCGCACTATAAAAATACTTCGCACCCTCAGCCAGTATAAGCACTATACTTTTATACACATCTTTTATTAATAATTTATTGAATTGTAGTTACACATTTCATCAGCACAAGTAGCAAATTCCGCTTGAAAGTTAACGCCTATTAACATAGCATTACAAAAATTATGATATGTTTCAATTTAACTAGCTTGCCTCTCTCCCCATGTAACTGTATTTTTACTAACACTATGCGTGACATATTTAGGTTTTATTAAATTTACATTACAAGTTAACTGCATGGGATAGTGATCAGACCAGTAGGTGTCGCATAATATCGACACGTGATCAATGGTAGCACGCGCGGCGCTCGTGACCACACAGTGATCGAGCCACCGACAACATCCGTGCGCGTCACCAACAAATGTGTGTGAATCGTTAGGTAACATACCAATATCAAGATCAACACAAGTCTACAACTGTTCTGCACAAAAGTCTAAGAGTTGATTTGCAAATAACTCACCCGGGTGGGCCTTGAAATCTTCCAACACATGCACAGATTCTACATCACTATTTTCAATTATGGAGTTTATTTCACCTGGACACTCCGTGAACTCAATCTTTTTATCTTTCGAGTCCGTATGCATGTATAGAGACATAATAAAGTTGTTATTTTGACATTATAAACATTTGTATAGAAGAGTAAGCACTGTCCACTTAAAGTCAATAAATATGTAGACAGAAGATAAAAAATAAAAGTTCACATTCTCCATCACATGTCAAGTTTAAAAGATTATTTGACTCGATTAATTTTACTTCTAAAATAAATATTATTCTTTGTCATCAAAATGATTGATTGACTTTTAATAGTAGGCTTGAAGATTGAGTTGTAAACATGTTAATTTTCTAGTTCAATATTGATGAAGTGATTGATAACAAAGGTAATCGAATCGACCATTTGTCTTTTTTGAATTTCGGTTTTAGTAATTTGGTGTATTTTTGTTTGTTATCTATAGTAATATTCTAAATAACTATTTGTTGTTTTATATGTTTACTAGAGATAATCACTGAAAGTGAGTCCGATTGTAAAAAATTTTTCAATGTTAGAAATATATAGGGTGACTCGTAATTAGTGTACGATACTTAAACACGTGATTGTGTTCATGACAACAAATAACTTTCCCAAAGAAAAAATGTTTTTTATACTGGTTCTCTTTTATAACATTAACACAACTGCCGGATGAAATTCACGCGCGCGCTCGCCTGTGACCTTAAGTGAACTAGTACAAAAAACATTTTTTTCTTCGGGAAAGTTGTTTGTTATCATGAACACAATCACGTGTATCGTACACTAATTACCAGTCACCCTATATACAGGGTAATTGAAAAAATACCCAAAACCACCTAATCCTGACTTCGTATCATCACCCTGAATAACATTTGTTCTACGACTTTTCAAAATTCGAAAAATTTTTTTTCCATACAAAAAACATAAACACACTTTAAATTTTGCATATATTTTTTTCTGACTAGGCCGGTGGACTGCGCGGCAGTATTAGGTACGAATTTCTGCCCAGATGTTCAAGGTCGTTGACCCTAGGACCTCACGCTTGTGCCTATACATTAGCCTATCTGCTACCTACATCATATTCGCTATCATATGGGTGCGCGCGCGCGCAGTATACGTAAATTTTACAGACATCAAATAAATAAAAACAAATTGTTTTTGGCTACGTTATTTAGTTGAGGTCAAAGTCGTAGAACAAATTTTATTCGGGGTGATGATATGAAGTCCAGATTAAGTGGTTTTGGGTACTTTTTCAATTTCCCTGTATACTATTCCTTAGTGTCATTTGATATGTTTTATTTTGTAGGTAGTACCTTTTGCCCGCGACTTCGTCCGCGTAAATGTCGGTTATTGTGGATGCAGACGAAGTTGCGAATCAAAAAAACCTTTTTGAAAAAAAAAACCGCCTTCAAAAACTAAAAAGTGATAAATAACTGTAGCACAGAACACACATGCCTTTAGTTTCGGAAGTTGTTGTTTTGTATTGCCACCGACTTTCGAAACTAAAGTCATGTGTGTTCTGTGCTAAAGTTATTTATCACTTTTTAGTTTGAAGGCGGTTCTCTTTTTTCAAAAAAGTTTTTAATTTCCACTTTTTAGTGCCTTCTTATCATCCAAATCCATTAAGGGGCTATTAAACGACTTTTACAGATTTTAAACTGACAATCACGTCAAAATGTGCAGTGTAAATTATTTGAAAAAAATATATGTTAAACTAGAACATTCTCTTAATCATATGGAAAGTGAATATTTTTGATTAAGTTCATATTAAATAGTTTAATTAACTCGTGAAGTTGTGTCTGACGCGGACAAAACATTGACAATCACACAAAATCTACCAGGTATAATTATCCGAAACTTACACTATCTTACAGACAATTTTATAATCTATCTTTTAGTATACGCCTTTTTTTTAATTTTGAAAGAATACTACTTTTATTTAATTTTTTCGACTAAACTTTGAGAGTTTTGGACGCAAAACTGATGCAGAACGGACGCAGTCTGCGTCCAAAACTTTCAAAATTTAGTCGAAAAAATTAAATAATATTGTCCGCGTCAGACACAACTTCACGTATTAATTAAACTATATAATATGAATATATTTAAAAATATTCACTTACTAAGTGATTAAGAGAAGGTTCTAGTTTAACATATATTTTTTTCAAATCATTTACACTGCACATTTTGACGTGATTGTCAGTTTAAAATCTGTAAATGTCGTTTAATAGCCCCTTAAGAAACGGCAACACAGTTGAAACAGAGATTGAAATTCCTCCAAAGATAGAAAGATGAACAAAACGAAAACGTCCTATAGGTTTTTGTTGTATTTTTCAAAAAGCGCTGAATAAATTTCGGCTGGTTGTATACTAAAACCTTTTCCAGAATGTAACAAACACTTTTCAGAAAACCGCATCGAAATCGGATTAGCCAAACGGGAGATAATCGCGGACAAACATACGGGTCAAACTTTACTGAGAACCTCTTTTTTTTAAGTCGGTTTAAAAGTATCCTATGTTCTTCCTCAGGGTTCAAGCTATCTTTTTGCCAAATTTGATTAAAATCGGTTTAGAGAGAGAAGAGAGTTACTTTCACATTATAATACTCGTATTAGTTATGAATAGTATGGATATAACTTTCACGATAGTTAAAAATTAAAAATATTAAAGACTAGCGACCCGACCCGGCTTCGCATGGGCTTATAGCCTTCCTTGATAAATGGACTATTCAACACAAAAATAATTTTTCAATTCGAGCAAGTAAATCCTGAGATTAGCGTGTTCAACCAAACAAACAAACTCTTCAACTTTATAATATTATATGTAAATATACAATAATATATAATATAATAATAATATATAGTATAGATATATTAGTATATAGATACCTAGCGAATGCCTGTCACATAATTTTATCCTTTTAATATTTTAACAAGCTTTTGCCCGCGACTTTATCTCCGTAAAATTCGGAATTTAACGAAAATCCAAAATTATCCCACAGGGACACAAACATAGTCTCTAAGGCGAAAAGTTTGCCTCTGAGCTCGATAGATGGCGTTGTTAGAACGCGAGGCGTTTCTGAATCGCGCTATGGTTTCGTTCACAAATATGATGTAGTCGGAACGCGGTCTTGTAGACGCCGCGATTACACAAGCTAAGGAGCCAAAACCCAAGAAGGGGGCTCGCAGCTCAAAGGAGCTGGGAATGTTAAATTTTTTTAAGAGGGTTGTGTAAACCCTTATAAAACTGAAACAATTGAAGTCACATTACAAGTGACTAGTTTCTGCTCTCGACGTCATCTGCGTGGTTTCAAAAGTCCTAAATTAGCTAAAGGAAACACAAAAACGGGGGAATGGGTTTGGCTTTGAGTAGCACCAAGTGGAACCAAGGATTCATTAGTTGGTAAGCAGTATGCAGTCACAAAAATCGCACTAAGTATAAGTACCATAATAATGTACCTACCTAACTTATACTAAATTATGCTATTCGATTGTTTCTAATTTGAAAAAAATAATATTATGTGTAATTAATTAATAGACTGAACGTTTGGCTGTTTGCTCTCACCGCGGTATTTTTCTTATGAGTACTATTAGCACTTCTAAACGAAAGGTTCAATTCGAATAATTTAAAGAGCATTTTCGTCAATCGACCTTGAACATGAAGTCATTTAGGTGGGCTGTTCAAATATTGTAAGTGAAATGAAAAATATAAATTTAACACTGCAGACGATTTTCTCAAAGTATTACGGCGGTCAGTATAGACCTCCCAAAAGATACATTTTTTAAATGTTTGAAAAGCTAGTTCACCCTAATGCATAAGTGCGTTAGGACTGGAGAGGAATATTTTAAAATGCTATAAAAAACTTTTTTCATATTCTTACTATTTTTTATTTTCATATAAATTTTTGGAACAGCCCACGTACGTCTTGCATTTGTCAACATTGTAGTCAACTTTTAGCACTACACACTTTCCGAAGTAAAAAGAGCGTGAAGATGAATTAGGTTGTAGATCACAATGGGAGCATTTTAACGGCATTTTTACGTGACCTGTACCAGCGATGCTCAACCTTTTTGAAATGTTTTTTTAAGTGTATTCTACTACATATAACTCCTACTTCGACTTCCTCCATCGTGGGGGTGACGGAGGGGTATGCCGGACTCTTACCGGCTAAAACCACCGTGGTGTCCCACCTCTGCATGTGGTCGGGGGTGCTGTATTCGCCTATGCATTACAGTATATTATCGTCCCACTGCAGGGTCAAGGTCAGAGAAGGTTTTTGCCAGCATTGATTGGCTATTTCAACCTTAAGAACAGTAAAAAAAAATAATGTTGAAGTAGCCATCTCTGTTCTCGGTTTGGTGGTCTATGCATAGACCACCATAGTTCTTACCAAAATCCGGCCAATCAGAGACCAATCCACACATCAATACTAATATTATAAAGCTGAAGAGTTTGTTTGTTTTTTATATGTTTGTTTGTTTGTTTGGTTGAACGCGTTAATCTCAGGATCTACTGGTTCGAATTGAAAAAATATTTTTGTATTGGATAGTTCATTTATCGAGGAAGGCTAAAATATAAAGCTTGTCATGTTGCATAACCAATGGGTCTATTCTGTGAATTTAGGTTAAATTAGCTTAAGGTAGGCTTTTATTCCACCTGATATTATTTACAAACTTTTACCCGCGACTTTGTACGAGTGAATGTCGGTTATCGCAGATGCAAACGTAGTTGCTTATTAAAAGTAGCCTATGTCCTTTTCCGGGGTTAAAGATAAATTCATACCAAATTTCAAAATCGGTTCAGCCATTTCGTCGTGAAAATGTAACAGACAGAGTCACTTTCGCAATTATAATATTAAAGTATGGATTTATTTTTTATAATAAACGTTGCCCCGCATTATTGAAATTACTTTACTAGATACTATTGTGAGTGCATTTACAAACACATTAATTTACATACCCACACAATCAGTAGCAGTATTAGCGATTGACCTAAATTCACTTCACCCATATTCACCAAAAGAGATTCTTACATAATAGGACTTCAGAAAAAATGACATGCCGAAAGCAACTCTAAAGGAAAAAGTTTGAGAATCTCTGCTCTTTAGCAAAACATTGTAACTTTACTGACTTATTTGTTGCGACACTAACTCGTGTCTATAAACTGGCGGAGTCTATGAAAAATTGTATTTTATTACGTAATTGTAATAAAAAGGAGTACTGCATAAAATATACGAGGTTTAATGTGTGGGCTGGATGAGCAATGAGAGGCAATAAAGTGAACATTGAGCTATACCCAAATGTAGGTATTCTTCTTTATAATATAATAATAATAATTCTTTATTGACATTTCATGACACGATCACCAGTGTGGCCGTGGCTCTTGTACTAGAATTTCCTGTATCATAAGAGCCAGACCTCACAATACACATGTCAACCTTTACACGCCCACTGCTGGGCATAGGTCTCTCCTAAGGGGGGGTTCAGGTGTTATGGTACTCAGAAGGACGCTGCTGCCCATCCCCTGGTCAATATCCCTCTGTCGCCTTCTACGACACCTACGGGTAGATATGGGGTGGTAGGTAATTATAGGTAGGTAATTATTCGTGGCACCACAAAGACTTTATATCAAAGAAGCATAATACACAAAAAGAGACTTGAAATTTTACAGCGATATTAATTATGGTATGCTATGCAATAACAGCATGACAGATACTTATGTACCTTGCGTGAAAAATAAAATAAAAAAATAAAAACTTTATACTGCAAAATTTTACCATAATATCGTGTTCCTCTTTTACAATTTATAAGTAATATGAAGGACGAGATCGTCCCAAAAACTTATTGCAAGTCAAAATACCAATAACAGCAAGCAAAAACAAAGCAGCAGCAGCTAATTTCAGAAAGCTGAACGAATGCTTACGCATCTTCACACAAAATTTGCGTTTTCTATGGACAAAAGCTCGATCAAGCATAACAAGTGCAGTTTGTCCCTAAGGCTGAATATTGAAGATTGACGTCAAAGACTAAAAAAAGATATATTAGCAACCAATTGATTTTGAGACTCTAATTTGCCCTGTAGAGCAGGACCAGAATCTTTTCTAGAATTATATGAAAATAATATAATCCTCTAATTCGTAACATGATGATTGTTTACAGTCTACTTTTAATATCCTAAGACCTATATAATTTAAATTTTCTTTCGTTTGATTTTAATCATTGCAATTCACCTAATATAATATGTTTAGCGCTTAATAATTATAAAACATCGTTCAATTTCTGTCAATTGCTTAAAGTTGACAAAAACAATTATGATATAAGCTCTTTTAGCACTAAATGTTTAGTGACAGTGCAAGCGGGCCTAAGCATGTAAGTGAAAATTTCTCACAATTTCTTTCATAATTTATATAAGCCTAAACCTAAACCTTAAGTAATTAAAACCAGAAAGCTAAATAATTAGAAACTCCAACGTGAATGACTGCTGTTTCATAGTAGATTTAAACGTCGCCAAATGTACAACATTCCCCCCTGTGGTTATGTAGGTACAGTTAGCAAAATAGAAGTATACAGGCCTATACTACCCTTTTGACAAATATTGTTCGTGTAGTGAGCAGTCAACTCTATGCACGCACGCAATGTATATTCCTTGAGTACCAGGAAAAAAGGCATAAACATCATTGCCTTATGTTTATGCCTTTTTTCCTGGTACAAGCCCGCCGGCATGATCGTTCATTGAGGAATAGTGTGGCGACACTATTCCTCAATCACTGTAACTTCTGCAAGCCCAAATCAACCGCGATGACCACCAGTGTCCGGCTTGACATGGCTTGATAATGAGGAAGTGGAAAATATGTTTTTTTTTTGTTACTCCTCCGCAGTTCTTTTTTGACACCGCTTTTTTGTTTGGCGGTTTTTAGGTAGTCTTATCGGTTAATACTGGTTTACAAGAATTGTAGTGCTTTAGGAAAAGTGTGGCGGGAACTAGGCCAATAGGCACAAAGGGACTTTTACAACTGGGAGAAGCCCAGTTGCCAAACACGACGAATGTGACCACACATTTGATTCCAATAATAGGTACAGACGCCAGCACATCAAGTTTCCCCGATGTGTCAAATTTCTTTGATAGATTTTCAACTTTATCACAAGAAAATAAGGTTGATATTCAATTAGAAAAAAAATACAGTTTGGTATGACTTAATGTGCTGGCGTCTGTAATCAAAAATGCTTGAGCGCAAAAAGAAATAGTTCTAGTACATTACTCTTTTTATAAATTTTGTTCGTGTAGTCTCAAAGTCAAAGTCAAATAATGTATTTTAAAGTGAGCAGTAACTCTTCGCATGCAATGTATACCTACTCCTTGTGTAGGGCCAAGAAGATATTTTATGCCTGTACACTAAACTCTTTTGCCGTTTGTACTTAAACCTGAAGCTTTAATCAAGATGCATGCAACTGAATGTGGTAGTCTCTTCTACCACCGGTTCAGTTCTCCGTGTTTATTTCATTGTCTAATAATTATATACAGCAATATAAACTTTATAGTCGTAGTATTGCATTTCTATGAACTGAGAGTCGAGCACAAGCGGCGTAAACATAACGTAAAGGACAATGCCAGAAACTCTATAGAACTTTGCCCCATTCAATAAAAGTCATGTGCAATATGTAGCATCTTACTCTTTATTTATTGCTGATAACTAAACATTAGTCTTAGTGACTGCAGATCTTGCGGTTTCCGTTTAAATCTAAAAACAATAATGACATTGATTATAGGTTAAATTGTATTTTAGGTAAAATGAGTTTGTATTTTGTGGGTAGGTATTTCGGAATCCGCAAGTTCTAAAGAAAAACAATTTACATAGTAGTGTTATTATATTTATTACAAATATTTTCATTAATTTACTTTTTCTGTACATGGGTGGGGCAGGATCTGGCATTGTCATTTGATAGATTTTAAGTTTTTTTGCAGGCTTACATATATTTGTAGGTATCTTTGGATGATGTAATCGTGTTTTTCGTGATCAATCAAACCCATGGATAAAATATAGTCTTATTTTTAATTCGAAAATCAAATCAAATACTTTTTCTTTCGTTTTACACATGTGTGAGACTTACAATATACGTAAAAACATAAGTACCTACAGAATTTAAGAATATTTGTAAAGTTTTCTAATACATAGTTACTACTTGTAGTGTTGGTCCATCACGTTGGACAATATTTTTAAGTGACATTCAGGGTTTAGGTTAAATAATAAAAATAACAAAAACAACAGAAGACAGCAATTACAAGCTTTACTTTTTCAATCGTCATCAAATCTTACAAGTTAAAGAATCATGGCAGAATACAAGGGCGTCGCCAGGGGGAGGCAGGCAGGGGCAGTTGTCCCCCCCTAGAGATTCCAAAAACTTCATGTGCCTTTGAAAATAATTAAAATTTATACGTTTCCTATCCACCATATATCAACTTGCCCCCCCCCCCCCCCCTTTAGGCCATCAGCTGGCGAGTTCTGGCGACGCTCTTGGCACGATAATATTTGAAACCCTCTAAATTAATCTTGTTTTTTCATACAAATGTGTTTATGGATCTCGCTATGATTCTTTGACAGATTGCGGTACCTAGCTTAATGTGCTGGCCTCTGTACAAAAAGGCGCGCGTGCGCTCTAGTGTCAAATAAGTCTATACAATTCGTAATGTTTTCAGTGGTTAAATATGGTAGTTCCGTTGTTATAAGAATCCGGCGTTGTGGAGTACTGCAGTAACACTATTTCGTAAGTAATTATTGTGCCCACTACCTGAAAGTTTCAAAGGCTGATTAGACTCTCGATTGTTTCTCTAGGTAATATTCCTTTTTTTTTGGGAAACGCCCTATACACTGTACCTATACCCTGTTCACAATAAAATTAGACATAAACACAAACCTTTTTTACAGTCCCTTCAACCGACTTTGACTTCTATTCCGTAGGCTTAAGGATGGCATTAGAGGCAAAAAGTGGTTACAATAACAACTGTTTACTGCAGTTGCCATTTGTCATGCTACTAACGCAATATGAGTCAAAATCGGTTGAACGGACTGTAAAAAAAGTTTTTTTAATGTCTAATCTTATTGTGAATAGGGTATAAGCCACTGCAACTTCTGAAAGCCAGAATCAATAGTGACGACCACCAGAAAAATGTCTAAGCAATGATGCTCGACAAGTCCTGGAGAAACATTACAACTCTATACTCCGTTCCCAATAAAATTAGACATATACACAAACCTTTTTTACAGCCCGTTCAACCGATTTTGACTTGTATTGCGTTGGAGGTATGACAAATGGCAGCTGCTAAAAACAGTTGTAACCACTTTTTTGCCTCTAATGTCATCCTTAAGCCTACGAAAAAGAAGTCAAAATCGGTTGAAGGGACTGTAAAAAGGTTTGTGTATTATGTCTAATCTTATTGTGAACGAGGTATAGGTAATGTTCCTTATGACCAGCAGGCTTATTACACAATGCATTTCATGTTATGACAATGCATTTCCCCGTTGTCATTTTAATAACATTCGATGTCGAGCAGACGACTTTGTCAAGCGCATAGTGGCAACCGTTAAGAATTTTCTTAAAAAAAATTGGGTGATGATCGAATCGGCTTCCCTACTCCAGCGTATGCGTAGCAGTGGCAACAGCATCCTTAAGGTGATTGCTGCAAGAGTCGACTGCCCTTACCAGAATCACTGGATAAGTGTAGCTTGTCTGATATTGTCCCAAGGAATAGACGTGATAATTCCAGGAATAAACTCTGTGTTCACGGCGCTAAAACAACTCTTATGCGTAAGAGCATCTTTTGCATGGCTCCAACCATATTTAAAAAATTGCCCAAATCGTGGAGAACATTGACTATATCTGCTCTTAAATGCAAGTTAAGGACTTTATTAACTAAAAGAACATATTATATATAGTATTTCAGAGTTTATGAAGGAGGAAAATTTTCTATGTTTTTGAAATGATGATGTTCTTTTAATATTGTGTTTTACTACTACTAGTTACTACTACTACTAAACTCCAAATGATTAAAGTATTGTTTTATTTTAGACGGAATTAAAATTTGCAATGACTTAATATAATTTTTATAATATAATTTCATAATGTAATTTTTGATAAATGTAGTCACGGTTTGTGCTCCATCTCGTCCTACCAATTTGTACGCCACGTTATGCGGCTGAACATGATAATCATTATATATATTATATAATATATATAATATATATTATATTATTATATTTATTATATTATATATTTAATATCTCGCATGCAATGTATGTACACCATGTTTAGACAAATAAATAAACTTACTTACTTACTTACTTTAGGATTGGTGTAAGTTAGTTTTATTCTACTAACATAGCTTTAAGTAAATACTGTAACTAACCCATTATGAGCCTATGGCTTGAAATAAAGATTTATTATTGTTATTATTATTATTAGAGTATGTTATGCTGTTGGGGTTCTGTTCACTCTCTTATCAAATTCAATAGCTGATTGTTAAAACATTTCAATAATAGATCTTTGATGAAGACAATGCAAGTAGCAGTACTACTGCCAAGGGAATAAATATGTTGGATAACGTACTTTCAAAATCATACTTCTAGTGACGTAAAAGAACTTTCCACTTAGTCCGACTTTAGTGTGATGCAGTTGTAACTGAAACCGGCGCACCTGAAACAAAATTATATTATCTAGATGAAACAAAATTAGACTAGATTAGCCCACCTCCATTTTAAGTGTTACTAGCTTCTGCCCGCGACTTCCCCTGTATAGACATTTAACAGAATAAGCCATACTCCTAAGTTACCACGATATCACAAAAATGGGATAAAAACCCTTAGCGTTAAGCTAGATAAATTTATATAAACGTCCAATTTTAACTAATTCTGTTCAACCGTTAAAACGTGGATAAGTAATAAACATGCAAACATTAACATTTTAAATATCAGTAACATAAAAAGAAGAGTAAAACATAATGAATACACTACTTAATATTAAAAATCGAAGTTATTTTTGATCGACACTTACCTCAACATCATAAACTGAAGACGGTACATTATAAACATAGTATATTGGTTCAAGACCTGCGCAGTGCACGTTGGAAGCGAATATCGATAACATCAGTGCTCGAAGGACCAGGAACATGAATGAGTACAAGTAGTACAGTAAATAGTATGGAGATGATAATGCTCTGAAAATAAATCATCAATCATCACCATAGAACAGGTGATTTGGTAAACAGGTCAAGGGACTTTTAACAAACATCAATCTGTCTGAGGTGTCACAGACAGCCCACAAAGCAAAGCCTTAATTGAAAAGACAGCAGCGCATGTCTTGACTGCCCTGAGGTCTCCTGGACTGGACAATACAATAAGTAAACGTGTCGTCGTCGGACTTGTGTGACAGTTACCTACAGACACATTCATTTGTAGCACTGGTTATGCAGATACGTGAACTTAGAAGAAACCTCAATATATCCTAGTAATAAATCTCTTGTAATACATTCCTTTCGAGAACTCAATTTAGGCAACAGTGTGTTGGTGGGTGTATCTACCACGCAAGAATAATTATGCAAATAGATACCTGCTCCACATTACAATTTTGTTTGCAACTTACTGTTTGGTTTGCATTTCATTGCAATATTTGAAATTGACATGATTCCGACTGTAAACGAAAGTGAGTCGAGTTAGTTTCAGTTAAATCATTATATATTCAACCCATCTATTTCCATTCATATAAGTATAGCTTACTGCAAGGAGTTGAATAGTTGCAAGCAGATGTAGAAGAGATCGGTGAACAATGAAACCAGAATAAAGGAACTGATCTGAACATCTATCTCTTTTATGAGCTTCACTAAGTTTGTATAGTGTATTCTTAGTACTGACCAAGGGATTCCATTCTGTAAATACAAAATTATAAAAAAATACATACTGTTAAGATAGCCGTCTTCCATGTTGTCTAGAAAACATTAATAGTACTAGACATATACCGTGGCATTTTAGTCGTCTTACACAGGTGGTCCGCTCAATGTATCTGACATAAAACACCTTTAGACACTTATAGTACTAAGCCCGCGAAAGTATGAAGGAAGCATTATAATGGTTTTTAAATACCTACAAAATGCTACGTATTGAAAACATTGTGATTTCAATAATAAGAAACACATTTTTGCACGAGGGTAAATTAAGATGTCACCGCTTTAATCCGTTTCACCTTTAGAACGTAAGTAGCGTTTGGGAATTTCAAAGTCCCGGGACACAAGACAGCCTACAATCAAAGTCCCGGTAATTCCCGGGACTTCAAAACCTTTAAGATGTTTTATTTTAATCTAAATATAAATAATATAAAACAGACTTATGAATCAGTCTTTTAAATAATAAACTAACTAATACATTAATAAGATTTCTTTGCTAATTTAATAAAACAGGCTTTCAAAAAAATCAGAGCTTCAACAGCTTTGTCCGGCAATCAGTTTCTGATTTTTGTAATAATGCCACCGGACAAAGAGTTGTAGTTGTGTTTAAGGCTTTGCAAGTTTTATTTATTGTGTTGTGTACTCAGTAGTTACGTAACTCGGTCTACTACGTAGTAGACCGAGTAATTCTTCATTAAACTAAGAGATGGCGCCCCTTCAATTATTCGAAAATAAGAATGATAACATAACAATTTCGAGAATCTTGTCCCGTCTCTAGTCTCGAAATGAAAGTCCCGGGACTCGATACAACTAAAATTACGAAAAGTCCCGGGACTTCGAGACACGAGACGTCCCGGGACCCAAACCCTAACCGTAAGGCTCAGACTGCACTTGCAACAGGGTGTTTCAAACTACGTCACGCAACATTCTTAGTGAATAATATTTTAATATTCTTAATTAGGCTTGGGCTGCCGTTGTAAGACCATTAAAATGCCACTGTGTATATAGCCATTTCCACCCACTTCCTTTTTTTTAACGTTGACAGCTATGACTTCATTCAGATTGCGAAAGTAGCCTATAATGTAAATACTAAAACAGGTGATCATTACATCGTTAAAGCTCCAAAGAAAAGTAGTTTGAAGGACCACGAACTGAAAAATAAAAAGATTCGTATAATTAAGAAAGAAGCATAAACAAGAAATTATTGAATTACAATAAATTTAATTTCGAAGCCATCAAAAGAGAATCTTTAAAGTTGGAGAGCTACTAATAAGTAACTATCACTTCTTGTAATAAACTCTCTGGGTTAAAAGCAGCAAATAATAAAGAAAACGAAAATAATAAATACCTCAAACACAAAAGCGCCAAAAGCGCTATAAGGAACGTAGTCGAAAACATACGGCATCGAATGAATAGTGAAGTTTTTTATCACATTGGATGAAACACTAGATTCTTGCAGGCAGTTCATAACGAACTTGATGTTAAAACTCTCGCAAAGGATGTGTTCAACTGTAAATCAAATATAATAAACACTCAGGTATGCTATCGCCAAGAAAGAAGCATGAAAAATCAAAGATATCAAAAAAAGTCGAATATAGTGAAGAAGTCACCACATGTTGAGAACTCAATATTGGAAGCGATAGACTAATTAAACAATAAAGCATAGAATTTGAGAATCATGGTGAAGGAGTTTATATATTTGTAAACACACCCATGACACAAGAAAAATTACAAGTGTGGAGTAACGTTATAAAAAAGAAAAGAAAGAATTATGAAAAGATTGAAAATAGATGCTGAGAAAACCCTTTTCCCAAAATTATATAATTACTAGCTGACCACACAGACGTTGTTCTGTCAATTGATTTTTAAATTTTCTAATGGTTTAAACCTTCCCTGAACTTCCACAAATATTTCAAGACCAAAATTTGCCAAATCGATCCAGCCGTTCTCGAGTTTCAGCGAGACTAACGAACAACGATTCATTTTTATTATATAGATTAGCTTTTGCCCACGACTTTGTCCGCAAGAATATCGGTTATCGCGAATGTACACGAAAGGGCGGATTAAGAAGTAGCCTATGTCCTATCCCAGGGTTCAAGCTATCTTCATTCCAAATTTTATCAAAATCAGATCACCAGTTTCATCGTGAAAGAGTTACTCTCGCATTTAGAATAATATTAAAGTATGTATATTAGTATGGATTTTCTCACGGATCTCTAATTTTATTACAATATTATAAATACAAATAATCATGGCGAGATTCATACATTCATTGAATTGTTCATTCATTTGTATGATGATTGATTCATTTTTGAATTAAAAAAGTGGGTTTAAAATATTTTCCAATGTGAAGAATACATCACCAGGAGTAGATTGATATACTTAGCATATTTTTAAACCCCTTATAATTAAAATATTACGAAATTAAAATAACACATTTTTGTTTCATCTCGATGCTCATTTTGTGTTTGTAAAAAAAAGAAAGTGACATGTTAACGGATTTATAAAATTGCCAGACAAGTGTGTGGAAAAAAAATAAGCATTATTTGTGATATTATTTCCCATAAAATGATGCAATTTCAATTTAAGAACTGCGAAACGGCGACTGTCAGTGTCACTGTTACTGTCAGTCGCCTTTTCGTTAAATTATTAACTTTTTTTGTGGGGTTTTAAAAATATTGTAAATGCCTGAAGATACTCTTTAGGTACCCAAGAATATAAGAATTAGAATTTCAACTTCTCGAAACATCAATTTTTTCTTTGTACAAATCCTGCCTTGATTCTTTGCAGAATCGGACCACTTTTCCGGAGATAAGTCCAAACGAACAGACTACATTTGAATTTATAAATGTAGTGATAATGATAGTGACAGTGATTGTAACACCGAGTAACTTAAAAACAATAATGACGTCATACCTAAAGCCAGCATCATGGTCACGTAAGCAATCACAGTGGATTGCACAACCGTCTTATTATCCAACTTCAATTCCGTCAAAGCTTGTTCGGTTTCAGTAGCTTTCGCCATTAGCTGTGGCCATTGTTGCGATAATTTTAGAAGCAAAATTGCTGTAATAAGGCCCGTTGCAAAAAATATGATGTTAGCTGGAAAATTTTAGAGTTTTGAGAAGTTACTTTGTAAACCCTTACAAATTCTGTCAAATGTGGTTTGTATAAGTCAACATTTGTTTACGACCCTAAGGCTAAGAACTCACAATGCGGTTTTCACTCGCGTCCGGATGCGGTTGCGGGCCCGCATATTCTGTATGTAAAAAATAAAAGCACATTTCACGACGCGGTTTACGCCCGCGGTGTGCGCGGTGTATTCGGCTCCCGCTGCGGGCGCGGGCGCGGGCGAAAACCGCATTGTAAGTACTTAGCCTAACACCTATAACACACTTGCGGCACGCCGTATTCCGGCTAACCGTATTGTCTCCATTCTATTACGGTCCGCCACTAGTCGTCGTGAATAATAAGCATTTATTTTCCATTATATCGATGGGTATATACGACAGCAATTACAAATTTATAACAATAGATGTGCGGCCCGCCATAGCTCCAAGACAAAAGGAGCGGTTGATAACTGGCCCCAAGTCAGTGGGTTCATATCATGCGGTTTCATATAAAAATTTAAATGCGACCTGCCGCAACGGCACGCCACATTAGGGTGCGGTTAAACGACGCGGGGTATCGCGATCCCACGCGAGCCGCGCCATCCGTGTAGATGCGGCTCGGCTAAATACGAACGCCTTCTCGTTTACACAGCGCAGCGGCACATGCACATCACAACTACGCGAGCTATTGAACCGCGCCGTCGCTTGTCCGATCTACTTAAAAATGGATAAATCTTGCTGTAGCAGCAGCAACTGTTATTTTGCTCCGTGGTGTTTATTTAAATAAAAGAGAAAGACGAATTGTGCTAATTGTTGCGATTTACGTGGCCTGAATCTCTTGGGTTCCATTTTACCGGTTCCTCTTCATACAGTTCATCTCGTATAAACGCTATTTTATCTTCCAACGCGAACGAAACCTCAACGTATTAACCTTAAAACACAAAATGGGCGACTACCTCCGTTGCGCGCTCTGTACCATTTGTTTAGACGGCGCGTATTAACACAAGCCGAGTCGCGCGGGCTTTTAATCCGTGTCAAAAACCGACAAGCGATGGATCGTATTAACCTATGCCGAGCCGCGCCGAGCCACTGTTCAAACGGCGCGTGACGCGCTGAATCACGCGCCGAGCCTCGCTCGGCTCGCGTATTTGCGCGCCGTTTAACCGCACCTTTACGGCCAACCACAAGTGCGTTGTAGGTCTTACAAGCTAGAACATTTTTATCTTATAAGTGAGAAAATGATCAAAAAGAAATACTTTTCGTTTTTTTCTATAGCGTTATCAAAACCTGAAGACCAATTCTACTAATTAAAAATTTAGTTGCAACCTCATCTCAGCGAGAATCAATGTCAAAATCTTGTCAAAAATTAAACTTAAACGTCCCGTCCCCCCCCGTCCGTCCGTAAAAGTCCCGTAGGACTTTTTGACAGATTGAGACTGAATTTGAATGCGAAGGTACAGATGCCAGCACAACAAGCTATCCCTAACTGTGAAATTTTCCTAATTGAACATGAACCTTATACTTTTGTTGCAAAGTTGAAAAACTATCAAAGAAATTTGACAGAATCAGGTAGCTTGGTGTGAAAAGCTAAGTTTTGTTGAGAAAACCAGGACTTACTTTTAAGTATGTTAAACATAAAATTCATAAAAGTATAATAATATTATTATATTAACATACCCGTAGTATTCAAATTGACTTTATTGTGTAAAAAATACACTACAGTGAAACAAAACATCATTAATTGTCCTACTAACGCGGCCATGTAGAAGAAACTGTATAAGCTCAGCATTTTACACCTGAAAAGCACACAGTTTTCAATACAACATTTTCAATTCATCTTCAATCAACGTCTTGATTTAAAGGTCATTGGGCATTTTTGACCCGGTACCTCGAAGTACGCGTCCGTGATAGAAATGTGGTTTGTTTAAAGTTTGGGGTTAACATTTCACGGAATGTATTTATTTAAATCCAAATATAATGGGGAAAAATAATTATGTGATATATTGCGTTAAATCACATAATTATTTTTCCCCATAATATTTATGATGTTATAAACGATAGATATTAATGATGTTGAATCAAATGTGCAAAAGAAGTATTTTACTTCTCATTATCCTACTTAACTCTTTAAATAATGTTGGTAGTAAACAAGTATTTTTATAAATGTGTGCTTGGAATGACGCAAGAGAAACTGCGGAGAACAAGATAGAAAAGCTCTTAAACATTCTTGTACCTCTCTAGGAAGATCTTTGTGCCTTTTTGTGAGCATTTAATATATTTATACCATGTTCACAATAAGATTAGACATTTGCATGATTTGCACAGACCTTTTTTACAGTCCGTTCAACCGATTTTGACTTATATTGCGTTAATAGCATGACAAATGGCAACTGCAGTAAACAGTTGTTATTGTAACCACTTGTTTGCCTCTAATGTCATCCTTAAGCCTACGGAATGGAAGTCAAAATCGGTTGAAGGGACTGTAAAGGGGGTTTGTGTTTGTGTCTATTCTTATAGTGAACAGGGTATATAAAGATATGGATATAAGAAAAATCGTTTTTTTTTTAATATAAATTCTTGTTTTGTTCAAAAAACACTTCCCCATACTTTTAAGGAACGCGACTCATCTCATTGGGTAGTATTCATGGTCTTTATTTTCATACTCCGACTAGTTTCGTCAGGGGTCGGTGATGGGTCACAGGTCCGAACAAAATGTCTTTTTAACAAAATTCAAATAATTTCTCCGTAAAAGCCTGCAAGCGTGCCGGAAAGCATGTGATTTCGTTGGTCCCGACTGTTATTCATAGATCTTTGACAGTCGTTATGAGTAGTTACAAACCAGGAAATTTGACAACCAGTCTAACCAAGGGGTGTCGCGTTATCCAACGACTGAGCTGTGGAGGTCAGACAGGCAGTCGCCCCATGTAAAACACTGGAATTCAGCTGCATCCAGTTAGACTGGAAGCTGACCCCAACAGCTGACAAAAAGGCTAAGCTGGCGATAAATAAAAATACATCGCTTCCCCAGTCAATGGTTGCCATTGCTCACGGTAATCGGAAAAGTTTGATTACCATCATACTTGACCAAGGTGTAAGGTCCCAAAAACGCTAAGTTCTACTTGTGCTTTCTTGCATATTCGATCTACTGCTAGCGTGCCACCAAATGACAATCAAGGCACCCAAGGTGGACTTACAAAGTGAGCCTTCACCTACCTCGTTCCATCAGCACTGGTTTGTCCAAGTCCCTGAACTGGAAAGAACCCTGTCCATCTGGCCAGACGCAGTGCGTGACGTAAGCACACGTGCAGACCACAAGGTTGGTCAGTTCTCTTTACCCTCAGCTCGTGAACGTTAGTCGTTCGGCTAAAATAAATAAGGTATTAATTCCTTTGTTATTGTCCAACGATTTTAAGGATAAAGTTCTCTGCTCATACCAGTATTGACGAACATGGTTTTCTAGTGTGTGTTGAAATATTCTTGTCGAGACTGTTGATCGGATATCCATGCTTGTAGCCCACTACAGTTGACGAATAAAGAAGTTAAGCATCAAGTCAACTTTTCCGATAACGTAAAAATTTAAATGAAAATGTGAATTTGAAAAGATGTCATTTTTAATTTGCTCAACTTTTTCGTACCAAGACTGTATGTTAGACGAGAAATTATCTATTGGAATGTATGGAACTATATACGTCCACTCCGTTTAATGTCTTCCGTATAAATTATCCACAAGACCCGAATGAAGCTTAATCCGATTGTTAGAAATGATAGATTAATGTCAGCCAGCGATGTTAGTCGTGTGTTTTTAGTGTAATTCAAACTAAACCAGTAGGCATACATTTGTGTTAAAATAACTTAGTTTGAAGCAGGTTTCAAGGGTAGATAAATACTTTAATGATTTTGGGTGTCTATTTGCTGTGGTATTTAGCTGCTTTTATTAGTATTATGTCAGAACCGTTACAAATTAAGGAGTTTTCGTTACGAATAGATTTCATTAAAAAAAGGAGACATCATTTTTGGAGTTTTATTTTTGTTACTTTTATTTGTCATGATTAAAATGACCCTTAGAGGGTTAAATAACAGTTTAAAATATACAGAAAAACCTAATGTGAATCATAAATCCTAAAACCGTATTTTTTAGTTTGTAATTCTGGCCTAAGTCTAAACTGACATGGTAAAACGATTGTCCACTGCGATTTAATTTTAAACTTAACAGTAGGCATTCTATGGCTAGACAATTGCCAAATGTCATGATTTCTTTTTTCGTTCGTCGTACGCGCTCGCGTTAGCCGCACGCGTGCTGTGGTACCCTGTGTCGCTGCACGTTGTCATAGTTGTGTGAGTGTCCCTACGTCACCGACCTATCGTGATTTTTTTTTTAGTGATGGGAGAAACACTTATCGATACCACAAATTATCGACTTATTCTCCGGGTTCACTATGGAGCGATTCATAACACGTTCTAATTCAGTGGGTAAACGCCCACTGGAAGGGCCTGTAGATACCAGTGAGTGGAAAATCCCAAAGTATGGCCTGCCTGCTGCTAAACAGAATAAACCTGAACCTGTCAAAACCTCTAATCGGTACACTGCTCTCCGAACCAGTAAACCTCAGGAAACTGAAATCTTCGCTGCGCGTCTCAAGGAAGCTTCTACCCCAAGGAGAAAAACAGGCCACATTCCGCCTATTATCTTACAAATGAAACCAGAGTGGACTCATGATAACATCAAAAATCTTGTTATGAAGCATACCCAAAACTTCGATCTACAATATAGAGGAAACAACAAAATTGTAATTTCTTGCTATAATTCGGAAAGCCACCAAGCGGTGAAAGAAGGATTCCAAGCTGATAATCTTGCATTTCATACATTCCCGCGGAAAGACGAGAAAAGATACAAAGCGGTAATCTTTGGCCTACCCGCCTACGCTGATGACAATTTAACGGGAGAACTCGAGACCCTAGGCTTTAATGATGCGATAATTCGTAGGATGAAACTGCCAGATAGCAATAAAGGCAATGGTTTTTGTCCCCCTACCCTAGTGCAGCTTCCAGCTGGCAGTGATTTTCCAAAATTCCTGAAAATACGATACATTAGCAACTGTGTTGTTCAAATACAAAAGTATCAAGCAAGGAACCCGTTTGGTACACAATGTTTCAGGTGCCAGGGTTTTGGTCATTCTTCGAGGAATTGTAACCTGACTCCGCGTTGCGTGAAGTGCACAGAATCCCACCCTACGTCTGACTGCCCCAAGAAAGATAGAACCAGCCCGGCACAGTGTTGCAACTGCAAAGGTAACCATCCTGCCAACTTTCGACAATGCACCGAGAGACAAAAATACCTTAGTCTTGTACAGACTCGTCAAGAACACATAAAAGCAACTCGAGACGCTAAAATGACCCCAAAAAGCAGTCATTTTGACGGTCGAAACTGGAATACTGTCGCTGCGAACAAGACGAAATCTAGCACCACCGGAGCTCAGCCACAAATTGGTACTCAAGACCAGGCCACAGCTGACATGTTAGCAATTCTCATGACTATCAAATCGATCAAAAAACAATTTGTAACCTGCAACAGCATGATGGATAAGGTAATATTAATCCTGACTCACCTCGGTCAGTATGTCTAATGGTAACAATTTGAGTATTTTGTACTGGAATGCCGATGGCATTCGGACCAAGCTAACAGAATTGCTAGATCTGTTATGCGATTTGTCTATAGATATTGTGGCGTTGTGCGAAACTAGGATTTCCTCTCGTCATAAGCTTGAAACACCTGGCTACAATTGTTATCGTCACGATAAAAAGTCTGACGGCCGTGGACAAGGGGTGGCTCTGCTGGTCCGTAGTGATATACCGCATACCCTTGTTACCACTCCTAAGTTGTATAATTTAGAATGTATAGGCGTCCAGATAACCACTCCAGATAAAATTTTTACTGTCTACTCTACTTACCAATCACCAAATTTGCCTTTGTTAAAAAATGACCTCGATTCTCTAGTTAAAAGCGCAAATCACAAGTCCCTGATAATGGGTGACCTTAATGCGAAACATCCTTACTGGAACTGTACTTTGCCTAACTCACATGGCAAAATCCTCTTTGACCACATGCTCGTTAACGATTATGAGATACTAGCCCCATCTTCTCCTACACTAGTTCATTACCAAAGTTCTCATGAACCGTCCACTCCAGATGTTGTATTAGCTATCAATATACACGAAGTGAGTGAACCTCAAGCTCTCACTGTGCTCTCGTCAAATCACCTGCCTGTGCACTTTACTATAGGTGGAAAGTACAGCACGAAATCACAGTCAGCATTTAACTTTGCCAAAGCTGATTGGACACGTTACAGATCTCATCTAGACCTTAATATCACGCTTTCTAGTGAAATTTTTGACACAATACCTAGTATTGACGCTGCTGTGAAACATTTTACTGAGAGTTTAGTTAACGCACGAAAGGCTAGTGTTCCTATAGTCGAAATAAATAAGAGTCGTCTAAAACTCCCTAGACGTATCAAGAGCCAAATTAAGCACAAAAATTACATTCGCAGAAAAGCATTAAATGAGCACAACCCTTACCTTAGACGGCGGCTATTCTCTGCAGTAAACCAACTACAACATTTTATTAAAACCAACATTCAGACCTTGAATGACAGTATTTGGAATGATAAGCTCTCAAAAGTCGATAACCCCAGTAATGATGTGTGGCGTTTAGCTCGATCAATCAATAAAAATCCTGGTATCATTCCCCCCCTAAAAATCCGCGATGACCAAATGACCTCTTCAGTGTCAGAACAGTGTGAAGCTCTTGCTAAAGCATTTGCTGGTAATATGAGTCTCACCCATCAATTGACCAGTGACCCCGAAACTGAGGCTTCTGTCAACGCATCCATGATGACATTAAATTCCATAGACATATGCCCCACTTACCCTCCTCTCACAAGGCCTAAAGAAATTATGAATATCATACGCAAATTAAAACCCCGCAAAGCTCCTGGTCTGGATGGTCTTAGTAACCAGCTACTTAAAAACCTATCTCAAAAGGCTTTGGTCTTCCTTACAAAAATATATAATGGTTGTTTGCGAATAGGCTATTTCCCCACATGCTGGAAAATGGCCAAAATAATTGCACTCAAAAAGCCCGGCAAGGACGGCAGCATCCCGACAAACTATCGTCCTATAAGCCTTCTCCCAAGCCTGGGTAAAATTTTTGAGTCTCTGATACTAAACCGTCTTCTAAAAGTTACCGAACATTTACTGTTACCGGAGCAATTCGGATTTCGTAAGGCACACTCCACCACTCAGCAGTTGGCCAGGGTATCAGAACACATAGCACACAACCTGAATGAAGGCAAATCTACAGGACTGGTGATGATAGATGTTGAAAAAGCATTTGACACGGTCTGGCACGAGGGTCTCCTCCACAAGCTTTTAGTTAATAACGTTCCTCTCTCACTTGTTAAAATAGTTCAAAACTATCTACTCAACCGCCATTTTAAAGTTTTCATAGGTGAACACTGTTCTGTTGCAAAATCTATAGTAGCTGGTGTACCACAAGGTTCAAATTTGGGTCCGTTTCTCTTCATCCTGTACCTTAACGACATACCAAAGCAACCCAGAACTCATCTTGCAATATATGCTGATGACACTGCGTCATATACTTCTTCAGAGGATATTGACCTGATAATTGAACGGCTTCAACTGGCACTAAATCTTCTTGACACGTTTTTCACCAGATGGAAACTAAAATTAAACTCAAACAAAACGGAAGTTATTCTCTTCACACGTAAACGACGTTTACCTTCCAGGCTTATTCATTTTAGAAATTTTCCTATACCCTGGAGCCGTTCGGTAAAATATCTCGGTGTAGTTTTAGACAACAAAATGAACTGGAGTGTAAACGCTGATGCACTTCGCGAAAAGGGTCTGAAGGCTCTAAATGCTTTAAAACCTATTCTAAATAGGAAATCTAGGCTAAGCACTGTCACTAAACTACGCATTTATACCACCCTCGTTAGACCATGTTTGACATATGCCGCGCCAGTCTGGTGTAGCCAGACCGATAACAACTACAACAAGTTGCAAATTGTTCAGAATAAGGCAATCAAAACTGCATATAACACTGCCTTCCGAACAAATTTAAAACGATTACACGAGCAAATTAAATTTCCATTCATCAAAAATTTCATTTTAAAATCAGCGCGGAAATTCTATCTAGTTAAGAATCCAAAACACTTGAATGCATTAGTTTCTTCCATAGGTAAAATACGACCAAGTAATGTATCGTATGCAACAACATATAATCGATACCGTTTACCACATCACTACTTTCTGAGTGAATAACAATATGTACCTACCACCGGACCGACCGGGCTGCCCTCTCCCGGCCGCCGTAGCTATTACTCGGCGCAAGTAAGCAAATTACCCACAACTTAGAATTATAAAATAATAGTATTTCTCATAAAGTTAAACGTAAAAGTGAATATTAATAAAATTCTTATTGTATTTCTTTTAGCCTGCGCTCTAATTAGTCACTGTATTAATTTGGTGCATTACCTTACTAGGTAAACAGTGGTGTTATGCGTTTAAAGTCAGTGCTAAGACTTTTGTGCTTTAAACAATATTGTATTCCTTTGTGAACTTGAACTTACCATGCAATTAAATTTAAGCAGTCATCTCAGTCCAAAATGTTTGTATAGGTAAGTAATTAGCCTAAGAACTAGTTATATTTATGGTTGTACACAATTAGAATAAGATCTCATTGTATACACTCTGTATTATTATTATGATAATAAAGACCTTTTAAATCAAATCAATCAATCAAATGTCATGATGAAATAATTATGTGGATCATGTTAGTGTGAGAATCAGCAAAATTAGCTCGTTCGTTTTTAAGAAAATCGCTGACATAAAATCACACATACATAATTTAAACGGGTTGTATACCGACCCTAGTTTTTTGAAGTCAGTTAAAAGGGAAACTGCTTTAATTAAGTTTGATACATTTTATGAATTGATCATCATCATTATCATCTGCCTAGCCTTATCCCAACTATATTGGGGTCAGCTTCCAGTCTAAACGGATGCAGCTGAATACTATTGTTTTACATGGAGCGACTGCCTATCGGACCTCCACAACCCAGTTACTGGGTAACACGATACCTCTTGGTAAGACTGGTTGCCAGACTTTCTAGCTTCTGACTACCCATAGCAACTGCCAAAGATCTACAAATGACAGCCGGGACCAACGGTTCTAAGTGCTTTCCGAGGCACGGAGGGAACTCGGTATGAGAGGGATGGTCACCCATCCACAGACCGACCGCGGTTAGCGTAGCTTAACCTTTGACCGATCGATGTGCTAAAAAAGAAAATAATTGAATTGATAAGAATAAAATATTTATGGCGTCGTCACCCGCGACCTTGACCATGTTATAGGTCCGATGGGAGGTCTACCAACGCTGCGTCTTTCGGTTCGTACTCGCCACTCAAGAACCTTTCTACCATAACATCATTCCCTTCATATAGCGTAACTGTGTACAATGAGATGTTATAATAATTACGAATATCAACGATGAAGAATATGGTAGATATCGATCATCATCTTTAATCGATAGTCACCATCAACTTGTTGTAATATGATCATTTCTGAGTTATTTGCAGGTTATAACAGAAGAAATAGTACCTACAACTACAAATGAGTTCTAATGTTCTATCTGAAGCCCACGACTTCACCCGCCTGTGCGACTTTAATCATATTTGGTCATCTGCGATAACCCACATTTTATTGCAGTTGACCACATTTCATCAAAATTGGTTCAGTGGTTTAACCGTGAAAATGCAACAATAAAGCTCACTATTGCATTAATAATATTAGTATGGATAAATTTATTTATTTATACTTCATGCACAAAGGTACTAAGGCGGACTTCATGCTTTAGGCATTCTCTACCAGTCAACCAAGGGTGATGAAGAGATAATATGGCGGGTGCATAACAAAACGTAATAATAAAAAAGTTAAAAAGATGTAAACTCATATACATAATTATATATCTGGATACCATATACCTATATAAACATATACATATATAAAAGAAAAGAGGGTTTATGAGATGACTCTGCTTACTTGTTCTGAAAATAAATTCTCAATTTCCGCTTAAATGCATACCGACTGGTGGCCATCCTGATGTCGAGAGGAAGTGCATTCCAGAGAAGAATGGCTTGAATATGAAAGGAAGAATGAATTAAATCAGAAGTACTTATGAGAAGGGCAAAGTAAAAGAAGGTTGTTAGAAGACCGCAAATTCCTAGTGCGCGAATCGTTCTTCTTCTGAGTCCAATTGAATGAATGAGAATGAAATGATAACGAGAAATGAAAATGGAGTAGAAAACAATAGTTATCGACTTAAAATAAGTGAGATCGTTAATGAGGTTAGTTCAACCCACGGATATCAACGAAACTAACCAACCCTGACACGGGTTGGTTTCAGTGAAACTAACATTTCTCCTATTTTGCGAAATCATTGTAACTTACAATTTTGTACCTTTAAGGACGCTGTTTTTTTTTAATATTTTCTCAAATAAGCTTGGGATGTACTGATGGATAGTAATCCATCCATGCATACTTATCCATACAATTTTTTTATTTTTACGTTTTTCCATACTTTCTTACTACTCCATACTTCCATACTTATTTACTTATTATTATTATCCTACTTCCTACTTTATTAATATTATAAATGCGAAAGGAACTCTGTTACGCTTTCACGATGAAACGGCTGAACCGATTTTGATGTAATTTGGTATGATTAAAGCTTAGACCCTTGGGAAGGACATAGGCTACTTTTGAACGTGATTTAATTTGCATCCGCTTATCACGCGGATGAAATCGTGGGCAAAAGCTAGTAATATTATAAATGCAAAAGTAACTCTGTCTGTTACTTTTTCACAAAGAAACGGCTAAAACCGATTTTGATGAAATTTGGTACGACGAAAGAAGCTTGGACCCCAAGAAAGGACAAAGGCTACTATTTAATCCGCGACTTCGTCTGCATCCGCGATAACCGACACATATTATTTGGCATATTAAATGAGCCAGATGTAATTAATTTAATTATTGAGATAGAAATAGAGGTTTATTCTACTAAAACCAGCCAACCTACTGTTTGCTTGCAAATAATGTGGCTGTATGGAGTTTGTATTGCTCATAATCTGCCTAGCCTTTGCCCAACTAACAACAAATTATTATGTGTTTGACTTAAAAGAGCATGGCGGTTGAGAGAATTGTCATGCTCACTCAAATGTCTCGCTGGTGGTGGCGCGTGTGTTGGGTCATTCGGCTCCCTCTAAAATGGTTGAGCTGAATGGTGCTGATTCACGCATCATGTTCGTGAACGGGCGCTGTCAGTAGAGATTGGTCTACTCTTAACTGCCATGGTTTTTATCTTGATTATTTTTTATATTTTGTATTTCTAGATTACCTTCATTGTTTTCACATATAGAAGCAACAAGAATAATGTAAGCAGTTTTTTGTAAAAACCTGATTTTAAAAGAGTGTCCGTGGAGTTTCTTGCTCGTTCTTCTCCATAGAGACCTACCTACGTTTTGGAACGAGCAACTAGCTTCAACTTTCTGACTAACTGACCGACTCCTTGACAATTCAAAAGTGCCTGTAAATGGTTTAATTGAAATAAATGCTTTGACTTTGACTTTGACTATATTGGGATCGGCTTCCAGTCTAACCGGATGCGGCTGAATACCAGTGTTTTACATGGAGCAACTGCCTATCGGACCTCCACAACCCAGTTACTGGGTAACACGATACCCCTAGGTTAGACTGGTTTTTAGACTTTCTGGCTTCTGACTACGACGACGGCCAAATCTACAAATGACAACCGGGACCAACGGCTTTACGTGCTTTCCGAGGCACGGCGGGAACTTGGTATGAAAGGGATGGTCACCCATCCACAGACTGACCGCGGCTAGCGTAGCTTAACTTTTGATCCGTTCGATCTGTACAGCTTTATCTTAGCCACGAGCACGAGTTTGTATTGCTATTGACTTTTTATTTCTTGACCATCATCATAGGCGAGCTAAATCTGAAAAACTAAACACAAAATATCTGTATATTCATTCAAACACCTTCACATCGCCCTCTACTTGACGCGTCCCAAAATTATAACTCAAACATCACCCTCCGATTATTCTAGAAGTGACATCGTCATAAAATATTCATATTCTGAAAACACACATTAATCATTTTACTTAAGTGACGTGAAAACGAGAGGGCTTCAAATTGTAGGGTTAAGCTTAAGTTAAGCAGTTGTATTAACTTTGTTTGTGACAGTACTTACAAGGTACTTAATATGACAGGTCCTGAATTTAGTGGTCGGCATTTTGGTATGTATATTTTTTTATATTTTCGGTTACTTATTAAAATCTCTTCATAACTTCAGCTTACTAGTACTCCACTGTTGAACATAAGGCTCCTCCATGTCGTGCCATTTTATCCGGTCCTCTACCTTCCGCATCCAGCCACCACTGGCTTCCTTTTTCAGCTCATTAAAATCACTTCATCATCATTATCATTATTTCAGTCGAAAGACGTCCACTGCTGGACATAGGCCTCCCCCAATAAATGGGGAGTCTTGCCATGAACGCCACGCTTGGCAGGTGGGTTGGCAATCGCAGTATGGTTGTTACAAAGGCACAGAGAACACTGCTGCCCATTCTCTGTGGAGTCCCTTAGTCGTCTCTTACGACACCCACGGGAAGATATGGGATGGTACCATTCTTTACGTCTGACGCCATACGGACAGCCTCACAATCACTTGCTATCCGTTAATTGCAGCATAGTAGTTCGTAAGCTAGTAGGGCAGGGACCAAGATATCTAGGGCAAAGTGAATATCATTTCAGCCGTGGGACGACCACTGCTGGACAAAGACCTCCTCTATGGATTTCCAAAAGGACCGATTAAAAGCGGCTTTTATCCAGAATGTTCCTGTGGCCTTGATCAGAGCGTCGGTTTACGTTGTGGGTGGATGTCCTACACTGCGCTTTACGTTGTGTGTTCTCCTTTCGAGAACTATGCGGCCTCATTGGGCATCAGTTCTGCGTTTATTGCGAGCCCACTGCCACTTTAACTTACTGATTCGCTGAGCTATGTCGGTTCGTCTGATTCGATCCCGCAGAGAGACTCCAAGCATCGTTCTCCATAACTCGTTGGGCTATTTTGAGTTTGCTAATAAGGCCCATAGTAAGAGACCACGTTACAGTGCGGTATGTCATCACAATAACACACACTGGTACATTTTCGACTAAAAGCACTGAAATATTTTGGACGAAAAGATGTTACGCAGTTTAATCTCCCGAACGTTGCCCAACCGAGTAGGATTTGACGGTTGTCCTCTTTCTTCGAAAACGCCCTAGGCAAACGTAATAGGAAGACATACATCACAACAACTTCTAGAATCGAGTTCCCGACGAATACTGGGGTGTACAACATGGGCATTAGAAACTGAATGATGATAGCTAATTATTAAATGAATAATTATATTTTTTTATTAAGGTTAGTTTAATGAAAACGATTTTCCATGCATTTTAAATAATTTATAAATATTTTTTTGGAACTGACCGTGCGATAAGCAAATGTTGTGCATGTCTGTAATAGATGTAAATATTAGCCTTAGTCCACTCAAATGTTAATATCAGTATTTGTATTTATATTGTTGACGTGCCATGTTTTAAATAAATAAATTGAAAAAAAACGTTAAATCTTGTCAATACAGAATCACTGAATAATGAAAAAGATTACGTCATAAAAAAATGTGTGTGTGAGTAAATTCCGAATGTATGCTTATAATGATGCCAATTCTGTTGTGCACGAACTAAATTAATTTTAAGCTATTTATATCTCTTTCTCTCCAATAAAATAAGAAAGAGACAATACATATATTAATAAGATCTGTCAATTTAAGTTGATCTAAAATGTTCATACGATTGTAGTTGTCATTTCAGAAAGTATTGATTAAAGACACTGCGAAGTTCAAGGGAAAAACTAATTTGACATCTCTAACTTAGTCCTTGTCTGTCGCCGTCCTTTTCTTCAGCTGCCTGGTAGTAAGAGATGCCAAATGCCTAATTTTAATTTAGTTTGTGAACAAGGGAATCGGCACCAATAGTTATTTTATTTAATCAATGCTAAATCATCATCATCATCAGCCGAAAGATGTCCACTGTTGAACAAAGGCCTCCACCATAAGTGGGGGGTTGCCATATGCCCTGTCTTGGGGATCGCAGTGAGGTTGTTAAGTACATAGAAGCCGCTGCTGCCCGACTTCTGGATTTTCCCTTAGTCGTCTTCTACGACACCCTCGGGATGAAAAGAGTGGATGCTATTCTGGGCCGGACACTCCATGGCAAACGCTATGTATCCAAGATAATTACAATAACTTTGAATTGTGGGAGACGTTTCGACGGCAGTCAGCACGTTTTTACAGAAAACCTCAATAAATATTAATATCAAGCAATAAATCTATAACCAGACCAATTGTGACCTTCAAATCATTAATGTCCAGGCTCTATAATAAGATAACAGCATTTTAAAACCCCAATTTGCTTTACAATTTAAAATCAAACATCATCAAGATTTTTAAACAGAAAATCTGCCAAATTAGTTTATTTTTTTAACTTTATTTTTTTTTACAGAACTATCAAAGGAATTGGAAATTATCAATTTCAGGCTTCTGAAAGAGAATCAAGTGGATGAGTAAGCATATGGCAACAGTTCGTTATAATTATTCGCTTGAATTAATTTAGTTTTTGGTCTCATTAGGTAATTGCTTACCTTGGTTTTTTAGTGAAGCCGAAGAAGGGACCACTAAGCATTGGATTGTGGATGATAGTAAGTTTTTAAAATGCTGTTTTATTTCGATAGTTAATACTAATGGTCTCTTATTTAATATTGTTATGCCAATAAAGAAACGAATTATAAATGACGTTGCTTATAATGTCCTCTCTTTCGCTCATTATACTGTGTGAATGAAACGGCATGAGAATTCCCTTTATTTGTATGTTAAGAATAATAGTAAAAAATGTAATAAATGTATTGATTAAAATATTTTAAACGTAGAAACACAATTATTCTAACTATAATTCGGTTCTTAACAGTGACACTTTTTTTTTATCTAAACCAGATAATGATGGGAAAAATAAATTACAAAATCAATTCAAATTATTTCAAAAAGCTATGAGAGTAGTGATTTTATGGGGCCAATTTATTGGATTGAATCCCGTCACAGGAATACTACAAAAAGATTTATCGAAAATGAGGTAAATAAAACTGAATACACATATAAATTACTAACGTATTTTTAGAAACAGGAATACCTGAGATGGGCAATATAAATAATAATGTTGTATACTATTTTGTATATAGTCTTAAAAGGCACAATCGCTGAATTTTTGTGTATTTTACATATATACATATCCGTAGTAGTAGGATTTATTGATCTAAGTGTATACACCTTACGGCGCCTTACGGGGGCGGCTCCGTAGCCTAGGTGGTAGTGGCGAACATTTGTGTGATGAGCACTTGTGTTTGCCTTGTGTCTGGTTGTTGTTTATCTATTTACGTATTTATTTATATATTTGTGTTCAGTATCGAATTAGCTGCATTTCGATGCGGACGTGTTGCTGACTAGTGTTTAATTTTCAATATCGCTTGGTGCAATAGTGTAAGCCGTCGCTCGTTATTGTAATCCCGCAACAGAAGCTGAATGTGGATGAAGTATCTGCAATCCAGATCTGTGCGGCGAATTTCAGTCAAGACAACATTGCTGCTGCCAAGCAGCTCCTTTACCAGTTGCCCAACAAGAGCGACCAGATGATATCCCGCCGGCGTGACGGGACGAGGCGAAGCATTTAAGACATCATCACGCTGCTAAAGGAAACCGATCTCGATGACGTGCCGGCATTTGTGACGAGGGACTTGAGCAAGCTCCCTCCAGTTACTTTTGACCTCGTCGATGTAACCAACCTGCTGAAAGACATTGAGTTTCTGTAGGCATGATAAGTAGATGTGTAGAAGAGGTTGGATGCATCCAACACAAACAACAAAATACAACAAAACACCGTCACTGATTTGCGTAATGAAGTCATTCAGTTGCGTAAAGCGGTAGCGGATTCTAGGTCACTATCGAGTGGATCAAGCTTCGCGTCAGCAATTTCCGTAGACTGCTGAGCCTGCAGAGCGCGCATTGTGTGCGCCCCGCAGCCTTGCCCCTGCCCCCGCGGCTCCTTCTTGAATCGCCGCTCGCAGTACTTGGCCTGCGGCCTGTGTCTGTAGCGTCAGCTAAATGTCATTTGCCAGAGTCACCGTAAGTACTCTGGATGATCCGTCTGTAAAGTCCGTGCCTGAACTGACATCGAAACAGGCTGATGATGATGGTTTTGTAACGGTGCAAAGGAGGAAGCGCCGTCTGAGAATTTCCAAGAACCGTTGCGGCACGGCTCCCTTGGAGCCCAATACCATACGTGCCGCGATGCTGACACGCCGGTGTACATCTGCCGCCTCCACTACACCACTACGGCGGAAGACATCGTCGAGTACGTGCGCCGAAAGACCAACTACACGCCGAGAGTGCAACTGTTGAACTCGCATCACAACGTCAACTTCAGGGCGTTTGTGGTGCGGTTACCAACGTGTTATCTGCAGCTCGTCATGGTGGAGGACTTTTACTTTTGTTCCGTCGCTTCCGCGGACAAGTGCCACACGATCGCACAGTGAAGTGAAGTAACTAACATAGATATAAGTTACTATACTAACAAGTAATGTGTGTGTGTTTCTATTTATTAAGCAATTATTTGGAATATTTAATGTAATATTAATATTGGATGTTCTAAATTTAAGTATTTCAAGTGATTAATCAATTGTGATGAGAAATAAAAAAAATGTATGTATGTTAGTCTATATGGTACATATTGTATGGGTCTTTGTTACCTGAATTCAATGATTATTATTATTGTAATTATTATATATTAGTTGTATGACACCTATAGTACAGGATCTGCCTAGTTTGGGGTCTGATGGCCGTGTGTGTGATGTCCTCTTATAAATTATTATTATTAGCGCGGGGTACATGGTAGGGCTAGTTAGCTAAGACTTCGAGCGTCAGTCGCGTAAGGCGTAAGCATCAGATAACGTCACCGTAAAACTTGTTGTTCATGTGTGCGTGAGACTGGTGCTGATAAGAGCTCACATGTTTCCATATAATTTCTCGTGGATAATTCGCACTCATTTGATTTTTCTTTACATTATCATTGGGTTACAAACAATTGGTCCACAAGATGTTAAGTGGTAACCGCTGCCTATAGACATCTGGGCCCTAGCCGAATTACCCAAATTGACAATCTACAATCGATAACGCTAATAGAAAAGTAATCAAATGTATGGGAATGACGACATCTCAACGATAAGTCACGTGATCGAAAATCAAAAATGGATTACGACGAGGCGTTCATTAGAGATACGATACGAAACGATTGTAACTTGGCTACAGATTCGTTGCCATCCCAGAAAAAAATTTGATGTCTCATGTGCTTATAACACCTTCCCGTTACACCGAAACACAGCAACCACTGCTTTGTTGTAGTAGTAATTATATTAGTACTTCCCCGAGCGAGGAACAGAGGAGCTCATGGCTAATGTCATGAAGCGACAGATAAAATAAAAAAGGTGATTAAGGTATAAAGGTTCAAATGTGTATTTACAATACACAAGCATGAAATTTAGGTTTTACTCTATGAGTAGTAGCGGCCAGAATTTGTATGAGTGTTTTTCAAAAAGGTTGTCAAGAGATTTAGTATGTGTAGACTTCATAATGTCAAGAAATGCCCGATTTAGAAAGTATTGGAATGTCACAAGATGAGAGTATTATGACAATATAAATATTAAATGTAAACAATCTATACTAATATTATAAAGCTGAAGAGTTTGTTTATTTGTTTGTTTGGTTGAACGCGCTAATCTCAGAAACTACTGGTTCGAATTGAAAAAATACTTTTAAGCTGGATAGTCCTTTTATTGAGGAAGGCTATAGGTCCATGCGAAGCCGGGCCGGGTCGCCAGTAATAAATATTTTCTAACCATCTAAGAAAGTAAACAACCTAATGAATACGAGTGAAAGTGAATAGCAGACAAGTTTGGGAATAAGATGCATATAAAGGCAACTAAATACCTAACCACCACCACAAATACATGATCAGATTAGTAACACATTGAGGAACACTATTCCAAGTAAGTTGAGTACACTAAGTAAAAGCCTTACGGATGGTCATGGTAGTTAAGCTACCACGGTCGGCCCGCGGATACGTGACCACCTATTTCATACCGAGACCCTTCCGTGTCTCGGAAAGAACGTAAAGCCGTTGGTCCCGGCTGTCATTCGTAGATCTTTTACAGTAGTTATAGGTGGTCAGAAGCTAGAAAATCTGACAACCAGTCTTACCAAGGGGTATCGTGTTACCCAGTAAGGGGTTGTGGAAGTCAGATCGGCAGTTGCTCTATGTAAAACACTGGTATTCAGCTGCAATTTCAACATTTTTGGGAACAGACTAGGCAGATGATGATGACTTCTCCATACGAACTACTTTACAATCTATTATAATAAATTATGTGTTTCAGATTCACAAAATACTCGTTTAAGTTTCTGTTCGCTGTGACTATGGCCATTGCTCAAACTGTAGGAACAATGTTGTGTTTCTACAGATTGTTCAAGAATCCTTCATCTATTTCTGCTTTAGGTAAGTAAAATCCGACCGTCTGTAATGTTCTGCAGACATATTCTTCGGTAAAAATAGATAAAGTGAAAACCAGCTGTTAATACTTTCATCATTTGTTATGGCCACTTACTTCACCTAAATCCACTGGAAAGATTTTCACAGAATATCTACAATTTTTAATTCTGCCATTTTATGGGTTTTCATGCTACATGTCCCTTAACTTGAGCCCACACTAGCTTAATTGGATTTAGTTCGCAATGATACAGCGGCAGTCTTAATATAGTTTTGTTTTGTGATATTGCCATTTTATCTATAATGCAAGCGTCGTATCGCTGTCTATGATTTTTAGCGATATTTAATCATTCACATTTTAACATTTCATCGTTACAGCTAATATTTTTTTCGCGTAACCAATTGATGATTTCCTGTTTTTATACATTTGGCCGTTGGGATTCGCTCTATTTTTCTAGTGATAGGAGTCGTTATCCATGACTATTACATCCAGTTTTTCAAATTCTTCGGCATTTATCTCCATGTGATTATATATATTTGAGTCGAAGAGACAAGGTGATCCTTGTCTCTTCGACTCAAATATATTCAGATCACCTTCGACGAATCCATCCTCACTCCCGATTTGAGGAATAATTAGTCTTTTGCCTTTTCCTGTAACGAAAATAAAAACATGTATTAAAACAGCTAGAAAAAGTTTTGGGTTTGTCGAAAAGAAAATCGAAGATTATTTTTTGCAAAACATGATTTTATGTTATATGCTTGCTAGTTGGATCGTTTTTAACTTTATATACAAAAAAAAAATACCAACTTATTATTGTTCTACTGCAAAACAAAGGCCTCTTCTCATACAAACAACACACTAGCATTTATCACCACGCTTACTAAAGGCAGATTGGCAATTTCAGACATGTTAATTATAAGTTACCGATAAACCAACCACCGACCGACCAAGGTTACCGACGTAGCCCCAAGAATTGCCAGGGCACATTGATCGCAGAACGGATGGCCGATGGGGCCGAAAAGTTCTAGAGTGGCGACCGCGAACCGGAAGACGTTGCGTTGGAAGGCCTCCCACTAGGTGGACCGATGACTTGGTAAAGGTTGCGGGGATCCGCTGGATGCGAGTCGCACGGAACCGGTCAATGTGGCGACACTTGGGGGAGGCCTATGTCCAGCAGTGGACGTCTTTCGGCTGAAATGATGATGATGATAATGAATTATAAGTCCAAATTTCCTCACGATGTCTTCCTTCACCGATGTCAGTGATGTCCATGACCTTTCATATTCTAATAGGCTTGCGTTTGACCGCAACTCACCACTGATCTTAAGTGATGATATACAAATAGGGGAGTAACAGAAAGGCGGTCAGTTCGGATAACAAAATAATGTGGAATCAGGCTGCTTGGTTCGAGACCGTCGATAAACTAAGAAAGTACATATTATGAAATTTTAAAATTGTCATTTTTACTTGCTCGTGCCCGGTTTGCGAACCCACAACTGGGTTATCACGGCATTTCACTTACTATAAATCCTAATAATATTACTTTTTAAAAGGTTTGATGAATATTCGTATTGAATTCTCAGGTTTCCTTACATTCTTCACAACGGCTAGTTTTACTACGATTTCATTCATACGGATCGCTCCAAAATGGCCGACATTGATGAAAGAGCTCTTCCATTCTGGACTCGATGAATACATACATCCTAATATTGTGAAGAGATGCAACATAGCCTGCGGTGCGTTTATGGGGATGGCTGGCAGTAAGTATTTTGATGGGCATTGATTATGAGGAGATCTGTTAAAGTTATATATATGTTTAGATTTATATGGACACATGAAGAATCTTAAGTTGCATGTACGTGCATAATTATAAATTATTTTTAACCGTATCTCTTCTTTCCGCATATTTTTTTTCCAAATATAGATATTTGGAAAATAATTAATAAATTATTTAATTTATAATTATGCACGTACATAGGTACTTGTAGCTAACAAATTTTGCTACATTTCCAGAAGGTACTCGTAGTAGTTAATACAGATCATGCAATAGTATTCATTTTAATCCTTGTACAGAGGCCAGCACGTCAGACTACAACGATCTGTCAATTTTTTTTGATAGATCTTCAATATTATTCCAAATGAATAAGGTCCATATTCACTTGGGAAAAATTTACCGTTTGGTATGGCTTGATGTGCTGGCGTTTGTTCCTTCCCGTTATTATATACTACTGACATAGTTTAAGTTAATATTAACAAATGAATGAGAAATATCCCAAATTTAGAGTTAGATAAATAAATATTTATTTTCAGTAGAACACGTCATGTCAATACTGTCTAGGATCACAAGAATACTCGAATGTTCTGCGGAGGTACCTAATATTGGAGAGGTATTTGTGAAAGCATCGTCCCCTTGGTTGTTTGAATTCAATGTACCGTATATAGAAGCACTAGGAGTTATTATACAGGTAACTACCAATTATCTCTTTTACACCTTCAAAAATAAAAAAAGGCTCAAATACACTAGGGGACAAACGAAGCTAAATGTTGCGGAACATGCTGCTCGACAACGACCGTAAATTGCCGAGAAACAATGGTGCCAATTTTATTGTACACTTATAGCTTATCTTTATTTTATGTTTTTTTCGGAATGGCATCTCGCAGGTCAACCTAGGAGGTTGTCGGCTGCTTAACCGGACTTTCCTGTGGTGCCTTAAAAAATATTATTTTTAGGGCCTCCAGCCATGGCAAAATAACTTACAAACTAAGCGATTACACGCTGGGGCACCCCCTGTGGGATACGAGCCTCGGCTTAGGGCGTCGCTGGGAGAGGACAGCAAAGGGACAGGCTGGAACGGATTTCCATTATTTAGGGACGAATTTAAAACTACAGGTTCAGCGGCGCCGGCTTTCACGAGCAAGGGTCGGGGAGGGGACGTACGGGGTCGTTGCGACGGGCCTCGGCGGCGAGGACGGAATGACGGCGGTCTGTGTCTGTGTTTTTTTACTGTGCTGGTGGCCTTATTGCTCTCCTGGAGGAGAGTAATAGCATCATCAGGGTCGGTCAGAGTATGTCTCGGTCGTCGAGTCTTACTAATACGGGAGGGAGTGTACCGGGCGGCCGATACGATCAACGGGTTAGAGGGCTTCTCAGCAGTGTCGAAGAAGCGCTTGGCGAAGCGTTTCATGAACTGCTGTATGGTGGGAATTTTTAAATCGAGATGGAGGTTCTCGTTGCGAAGGTAAAATGGGGCTCCTGTGATTCTTCGCAAGAAACGGTTTTGGAGGGTCTGCATCCTATGGAGACGGTATAGTTTTAGTGTGCGAATACAGCACAGGTGTAAGTCACGATGGGACGAATGCACGCTGTGTAGATGCGCAATTTGCACTTGAGAGACAATTTCAAAGGTCTGATATATCTGGCCGGCTACACTTATTCAGGCCGATTATACTTGTCAGATGGAATGATTATATGACAGCAAGAAGAAAAACCATTGAGAAAAATAACACAACAGTTGACATCTGACATACAAGTCATAACTCAGTGTTTCATAATCTGAGGCTGTCAGTTTGACTGTGTTGGTGTTGCACAGCTGTATGGAACTGTTTTATTTTTATATAAGAGCTCGTGCCAAAGTAAATTAAAAGCGTACCTGACCGACCCTGACGATGCTATAACTCTCCCCCAGGAGAGCAACAAGGCCACTAGTTATAGTATATGCTATACCTACTTACTTTTTTATGCAATCATTCTTCTCAATTGCTGTTTCTATTTTATAATACTTGTTTTTCATAGGATTCATGGAATCTTGTAATGATAATCACTTTTAATAATTATTACATACACTTAATATAATTACCTTTGTTTTCCTTAGCTTCATAAAGACTGTGTGTTTTCTAATTAAATATTTATAAACACTTATAGTTTCATTAGAAAGATCTGAAAAATAATATATGATGTGATACGATTTCTAATGACAGTTGTCAACATTGACAATTGACAGTATTTCTGTTTAACTAGTTTTTGGCATGTGTAACTTAAATTCTTCTTACAGATATTTGTTGTCGTTTAATAAGTGTACGTTTGATGTATTTTTCTACTAAACAGCTGGACACCTGCTAATGTATCTGGTGTTCTTAAAAATCCTTTACGCAATTATAATATAAAAATATAACTGGCAGACTACACTTAGGCTTGGCCGGTACTAAAATACCCCTCTATATAACGATACGGACATTCCAGAAGTAAAATTCATACTTGGAAAATAATATGAATTTCGGAAGAGCCGACTTGAAGGAAATCTGTCAAATGAGTCAGTCTAGATATCGCTTTCGATTAAGCAACACGCGCTGAAGTACTTAAAAGTCGACCAGTCCACAACCAAAAGTCGGTAACAGTCCTTAGTCGTGCCATCGAGCTGTCGCGTGCCTGCTGCTCCCAGGGCGGGTCCTACTGATAGGACCGCCTGGGGACCTCCGTCCCAAAGCTAGGAGCCGACCGAGGCAGTCTATCTTCGGCTGATCCTGTTTCCCGGCCAGGCTGTGGAGCCTGGAAATCTCTGTCGCTAACTTAGTGCGTCTAGGTTAGTGTTTTACATATCTCTGTTTTTATACTCATCACATTTTTGAGAGCTATTAAATTTCACGTACAAGTCTACTCAGCTTTTATTTCTTAAAATCCAGTAGACTCGTTACATAGTACAGTAAACAAACACAGACACAGACCGCCGTCATTGCGTCCTCGCCGCCGAGGCCCGCCCCGACCCTTGCTCGTGCCAGCCCGCGCTGCTTAGCCTGTAGCTTTAAATTCGTCCCTAAATAATGGAAATCCAAACCAGCCTGTCCCTTTGCTGTCCTCCCCCAGCGACCCCCTAAGCCGAAGCTCGTACCCCACAGGGGGTGCCCTTAGCGTGTAGTCGCTTAGTTTGTAAGCTATTTTGCCCTGGCTGGAGGCTCTAAAAATAATAATTTTTAAGGCACCGCAGGAAAGTCCGGTTAAGCAGCCGACAACCTCCTAGGTTGACCTGCGAGATGACCATCCGAAAACAAACGGTCACTGTCAATCATCTAAATAATAAGTGTGAATAATTTAACTTTGACTTTGAATCTAAAGATCATCATCATCATCAGCCGAAAGACGTCCACCGTCGAACAAAGGCGTTGTGACGTTCTATGGGGGAGCCCATAGAACGTCACAACGAGTTGGACCGACGACATTGTCAATCTAAAGATACTCATTGTTATTTGAACACGTCATGAATAAAATGTAATTTAATTATTATTTTAGTACTTGAATTTGGTAGCAACAGCTACTTGGAATTACGCAGACATGTTCATCGTTTGCATGAGTTTGTATTTGACTTCAATATTGGAACAGATAAATAAGAGGATTGTTTTCACAGCCAGCAAGGTGCGTACCTAATTATTGAGCCAATAAGCTCTTAGTGAAATGAGGTAAATATTGTATAGATAGACACTTAAAACCGCACGTATCCTACCTATAAACCTGCCTGCCAAATTTCGCCTTTATAGGATCTAGTCTTTTCTTTTTATAATATTTATTAAGATTATAAGTATGTAACATTGTTTACGGTTTGACACCGCTGTTTGTGTGATCCATCCACAATACGGAAACATTCTAAAAATAAATACGTGTAAAGTCATTTGTAGCTTCAAAGTCATAACTTATACTGTTTTATTTATTTTTATTAATAAAACTAAATTAAATACCTATCAGTTTTTACTCCCGAGTTTAATACTGCCTTAGGGCGCGTTCAGTCTAGCGCGATTCCTTTCGGCGCAACACAGCGCTCCCTCTTTAGAAACATTGGAATTAAATGCTTCTCTTTTGCAATATAAAGTTTAAATAATATCGATATGAAACACGCTCTGCTCGGGCGCTGCGCGATCGCGGGGCGTGCGCTGCGCTGTTACTACGCGACCGCTGAACGAGCGCGCGTATTATATATCGAAAATTAAAACTTGCTTGCCCGAACACTGATTCACTCGACAACCCGTGTGCTCAGAGACGGTGGGATGAGCCGCTCTGCCGGTTAGTATAGAATAATTTACTTACCACTGCTGTTACTACTGCAGAGTGAGCACGTCTGCTGGCTGTGGGTAAATGAGAGTCGGGTCTTTAATGGCTTCTGGCACTTCCGTCGTCGAACGTATGTACTAGGTTAGACGACACTTCTTTTCGCCTCGCTGCTTCCCTACGTTTAGGAGCTTCGTGCTGTTCTCTTCATTGCTGTCGCGGTGCTGAAGCTGGGTCAACAGCCTCGGACACCATGGCCTGTCGTGCAGCCGGAGTGCGGGTCGCGTAGCGCGACACGCGAAATTTAATGACATTATTCGTCGTGCTCTTGTCGCCGTCGGCTGTCTTA
This sequence comes from Charanyca ferruginea, assembly GCA_947361185.1. NCBI lineage: Eukaryota > Metazoa > Arthropoda > Insecta > Lepidoptera > Noctuidae > Charanyca > Charanyca ferruginea. Next base: position 21,890,063 of record OX376059.1, on the reverse strand, counting down.
GAACCCATCGGCTTGGCACGGGACGATGGCAAGAGACCGAACGGCATGTGTCTATTTCCTTGGAAGTTGGGTAGGCCTCTAGTGTGGAACGCTACATGCGTCGATACTCTTGCGCCATCCCATCTTCCTAGTTCAGCGTGCTATGCTGGTGCTGCTGCTGTGGTTGCAGAAGACCTTGGTGAAAACGTTATTTTCGAACCATTCAGGGTTGAAACTCTCGGGTCGTAGAGTCCGAGTGCTCATCTTCTTTTTAAGGAAATGTTCAAAAGGTTGGTTGACACTTTCCGTGATCTAAGAGCTGGTTTTAACCTTGTTCAGAGATTAGGCATTGCCATACAACGTGGTAATGCCGCCAGTCTCTTGGGTACATTTCCAGAAGACGGCGATGTGGACGAATTCTATGATGCCTTATTGTGTTCGTTTTTTTAGTTTAGTACTTTAGGTTTCTTCTTTCTCTCTTAAATATTGAACATAATTAAAAACAATAAAATACTCTATTAAAAAAAAAATAGAAAATGTTTTCAATAACGCAAAGCCACATCGGGTTTTTATTCATGTGTTAAAGCTTCATTTGTATTTTAGAATTATGTGCCAGCAACTACATGGGGTGCATTAAGGGAGGACTACACACGAGCGACCAACTTGGTCAAACTATTTGATGACGTGTTCAGCGGCATAGTGCTGGCTACGTTCGCAAATGACCTGTTCTTCATATGTTTACAGCTTTATAATGTTTTTGCGTAAGTACCTATACCTATATTTATTGCAGGTGTGTTTGGGAATTAATTTTGTTTTTTTATTTAATCATGTACTTATAGTATGGATAAAAGACTCCGCGCCAAGACTAGAGGGCTTGGCGCGGAGTAAAAGTACCGTAAATTCGGTCGATTTTTAAATTGAGAATACCTGTTATGCGTATAAGATTTATTCTGATTAAAGTATTTAATTATATTAATAAGTGAAACAAATTGTCTTTATTGTGTAAAATTAAAACAAAAATGCTAATAGATAGTCGTATTTCCAATTTTAAAATGGATTTATATCGAACTAGCTACCCGTCCCGGTTTCACACGGGTAGGTAGCAAAGCGTCAACCATTTACATAGCTTCCAGTCGCCATGACTTTTTTTAAACACCTTCAATAATAGTCGTCCTATTTCAGTCAATGAATCACTGTGTGTACTTTTTTTTTTTTTTTTACTATTAAATAGGCTTGCGTTTGACCGCAATTCACCTGATCGTAAGTGATAATGCGGCCTAAGTTGGAACACGCTTGCCTAAGATGAACCGGTTCACTCGTGCCTTAAAGATACCCAGATTATACTTATCAGGGAACAGAGAGGCGGGCAGGGAATTCCACAGTCTGGCAGTTCGCACAATAAATGTGGAGTCAAAGCGCTTGGTTCGAGACCGTGGAACTTCAACCATATAGCGGTGACGCTTCGCCGTATCTCTGCTCGTCCGATGATGGAACGGGGATGGGGGAATTAAATTGTGCAATTCCAAAGCACACTCTCCGAAATGTACCCGATAAAAGACCGAAAGGCTAGCAACGGTGCGGCGATGTTCAAGGCTCTGGAGCTTAGCCCTAACCAGGGAGTCGTTGTTTATGAGCCTCTTGGCACGTCTATCGATGACTTCCAATGCCTCCAGTTGGTATTTTGCCGATCCATCCCAAAGGTGCGAACAGTACTCCATGCACGATCGAACTTGTGCTTGGTATAAGTTGAGCAGCAGTTCCGACGTGAAGTACTTTCGCACCTTTGCGAGGACTCCCAGCTTTTTGGCAGCTAGTTTGGCCTTGGACTCAATAAATGACCCAAAGTTAAGATTTGACGTCAAAGTAACGCCAAGAAGCTCAAGCTGGTCAGTGATTGGAACGGATACATGTCGGAAAGTAGGGGCCAGATGGAAAGGCCTCCTCTTGGCAGAGAAAAGACACGCCTGGGTCTTAGTTGCATTGAACCTGACCAGATTGGCATCGCCCCAATCGGAGACTGCCTTGAGGGATAAGTTCAAGCGCTCGACCATGGACTCTCTAGAAGACTGGATTTCAACCGCACTGGCACGTGCACTGGATGTATAACTCTCTACAACCGTGCTGTCATCTGCGTACCCAAAGGTACCGGGTTTCAGCAGATCGTTGATATGCAGCAAAAAAAGGGTTGCAGAGAGTACTGAGCCCTGAGGAACCCCGGCATTTATTGCCATTTGATCTGACGATCAGCCATCGATGACTACTCGAATTGACCGATCACTCAGGAAATCCGATATCCATGCACAGAAACCAGCCGGCAAGCCATATGCTGGAAGCTTGCTAATAACGCCGTCATGCCATACCCTATCAAAGGCCTTCGAGATGTCCAGTGAGACGGCAAGTGCTTCCCCATATTTCTCGATGGCCTCACTCCAGATATGAGAGGCGTACGCGAGAAGATCCCCAGTGGACCGATTTCGGCGAAAGCCATACTGACGATCACTGAGGAGGTCGTTAGCTTCAAGGTACGCCAGGAGCCTGTTATTGAGGACACGTTCCATTGTCTTGCAGATAATGGACGTGTCCGAGATGGGCCTATAGTTGGTAGGATCGGCATGACTACCTTTTTTGGGCACGGGCTGCACGTTGGCAAGCTTCCATGACTTCGGCACTAATCCAGTCTCGAGAGAGAGCCGAAAGAGGCGTGTCAGTACAGGAGACAATTCAGGTGCACAGGTCCTCAGAACTATAGCCGGAATACCGTCTGGTCCATTGGCCTTGTTCACATCAAGATTGCGTAACGCTTGACGAACCTCCTTTTGGCGAATGCGAGTATCAGACATTGAAGTCGTGTTGCCAGGTAAAGTCGGGGGAGTCGCGTCTCCTGCATCAAGATGTGAAGATTCTGCAAATAGAGAAGCAAATAGGTTTGCTTTCTCTTCTGCAGAGTGAGCCAGAGAACCATCAGGTTTCAGCAGTGGAGGCAGTGAGGGGCGACAGAAGTTTGACTCGACCGATTTAGCTAGGGACCAAAAAGCTTTACTACCCGCAGGGTACGAAGCAAGTTTGTTCCCTATTCGACTAATGTGGTCATGACGAGCCCTCTGTAGAACCTTCTTGCAGGACTTGGCAGCTCTATTAAAGGCTGTCTTCTTCTGGCGTAAATCCCTTGCTTTACGGTGACGAGCGTCAACCCAAGCTAGGTAAGCCTCATGCTTCTGCGCTTCTGCGCGTCTGCATTGAGAACTAAACCAGGGGCGAGCTTTGCCGGACAGAGGTACGTCGTTATATGGGATAAAAAACTCCATAGCTTGACGCAACACTTCCGTCACGGCATCCGCGCAGGTAGAGGGATCACCAGAAGAAAAACAGACCGGCAGCCAAGGGTACGACGCGAAAAAACAGCGCATCTCATCCCAGTCTGCTGACTTGTACCGCCACATCCGCCGGTAGCCACTTGGGCTAGGAATGAACGGAGAGTAGACGGAAACAGATTTTACCAGACAGTGGTCGGAGCTGCCCAGAGGTGCAGAAACCGACACTGAGTAAAGGTCTGGATCAGTAGTGAGCAGAAGGTCCAAGCAATAGGCTGTGTGCGACTCAACATCAGGAACCCTAGTAGCCCCTTGGACCAGTTGGGTGAGATTTAACGCTAAAGCAAGCTTTTGCGTCTCTCTGCCAGCATGGTCAGTGTCCCGGTTTGGGAATAACCACTCCTTGTGGTGGGCATTGAAATCCCCCAGTAACACTAATTGGGCAGTAGGGTACTTCTGCTGAGCCGCATCAGCCGCCTCACTGAGGTATTCCGTGAGTCTGGTTGTCTCCTGGTCTCCGCTGTGCGAACGGTAGACACAGGCATAAAGAATTTTCTCCATACCAGTGTCCACCAGAACCCAAAGAACAGAAAACCTACGATCTTCCAGGTTACGGAGGCGACGAAAACAGATGTCGTCACGGGCGTACAGGCATACTCCGGCTCGGGCCTTAAAATTTTGCTCCAGAGAGTACCCTGGGTACGAAAGGTACGCCGTATCTAACGGACATCTGATTTGCGTCTCCGTCAGAAACAAGAGTGCTGGCTTTTCGGTCTCAAGATGAAAGTGGACCGGCACGATATTTGAGTGCAAACCTCGAATATTGGTGAGGTGCACTTTCAATGATAGGGAGTGCAGCCGCTGTACAACCTTATATCTCTTATTATAGGTACTCCCACGGACGAGGGCGACTCAGTTCCCAAAAATTAGTATTGGTGAAAACCGCAAGACAAATCGTTCAGTACCTAGTTTTTGAGTTTATCGCGAACGATACGGCGTTGGACTTGTTTTACAATACGTAGTGATAATTTTGGGAGCTCATGCAAGCCTACAGGAGTTATTTAAATAATTATTATTTTTCAATGCTATCTATTTTTTAGGAATGGAGTCCGAGGAGTGCAACAGAACACCTTTTGCCCTGGACGTGAAGACAGGTAGGTGCAGACATAATCTGTTTACGAGGCATAGTACCTAATTAATAATCTTCTTATACTCGCTTTTGCCCGACTTTAGCACAAGCCAAATAAAAGCATTCATCTGACTCTTATTCAGAATTAGAGATGTTACAGTCAAAACTCTTAACCAGTCAAAACTACTTTTGACTGGGTTCAGTCAAAACCCTTATTAAGATAAAACGCGTTTGCGTTACAAAATCATAAATACGAAACGTCTTAGTTATAAGAATCACTACAAAACCAAAGTTTTAAAAGGGTCACAAAAAAACCTACAAACCTAATCGGTTTCTAAATATTAACGATAAAAAATAGTTTTAAAGTAGTTTTGACTGTTTTTTGTAATCAAATTATGTAGTTTTAACGGGTAAGAATGTTGACTGTGACAGAGATATTAAGATGCCAAAATTTTCTATTTAACTTTTTATACTTTTATATACCTAGCCCATTTTTATCTTTTTTTCCATTTCTTTCGTTTTAAACTCACTATCTGGTTTCATGTTCGTTTTGCCCTATAAAAATTTAACTGTGCTCTTGCGGGATGAGCTTAATGCTTACAGTACCTACAGGAGGGATTGATCCACACTAGCTCTAGACAGAGAGGGTTGGAACGGGGAAAGAGAGACCTTTCGGTGAAATTGAGACATTTCCCAGAGAGAGATGTTTTTGTCCAGCGGCCCCAATTTAGATGATTGCAGAAATGGTGACGCAGTCTCGAACTTATTATTATTATTATTATTTCAACCTGTATTGCTCCACTGCAGGGCAAAGGACCAACCTTCTCTGTCTAGAGCCAGTGTGGATCAATCCCTCCTGTAAGCGTCAAGCTCATCCCGCCATCTTCCCCTGGGTCTACCACAGTTCAATTATAGGGCAAAATGAACAAGAAACCAGATAGTGAGTTTAAAACGAAAGAAATGGGAAGGGAATTATTATTAAATTTAGTTTTTTGATTATTAGTAAATTAGTAAAAAAGTAAAATTATAAAATTAGTTAACTAGTAAATTAGTTACTAGTAATTAGTACTAGTAATTAGTAACTAGTAACTAGTAATTAGTAATTAGTAACTAGTCTCTAGTAATTAGTAATTAGTAACTAGTCATTAGTAACAAGTAATTAGTAACTAGTAATTAGTAACAAGTAATTAGTAACTAGTAATTAGTAATAAGTAATTAGTAACTAGTAATTGATTATTAGTATCAGAGTATTACCGTATTGGTATATTAGGACTAGTAAATTAGTAAATACTAAATTCGTAATCAGTAAATTTGTAAATTTGCAAATTTGCATATTAGTAATTGGTAAATTAATAAATAAGTAAATTAGTAAATATTATTAATATTAGTAATTAGTATGGAAGTATGGATTGCTTTTCTTTTAATTAAACGGAATTCCACTGACACATCGCCATACCGGGACCCTCTTTGAAAACCCCTTCCAGAGACGACACTCGGACGCCCTAAACTAGGGGAAATCCAAGAAAATCTGAACGGATGTCTACCCTATTTTCCACTAACGTAAATAATCGAAATTGTGTGGAATTCTATAACTTACATTTTCCCTAGTCCTACACTTCTCCTCTTCTCTCTAGTCAAATAGACAGACAACATCAAACTATAAAAATACCTTTAGTTTTTTCAGTTTACTCCGTATTTATATATACCCTGCATACCTGACGTACTCGACGGTGTACCTCTGCGGCCGTTTCCTGACTGTGGCCTTAGTAGCAGGAGGTATCAACACGTCCTCTTTGTTACCTCTCCCTGTCCTGTATGCGGTGCCTGCGACCTCGTATAGTAAAGAGGTGAGTGACTTTTATTGATGTGTAAACCTAACCATCTAGCGCTCGTCAGACGCGTCGTCACAGTAAGACTTGTTTGTTCAAGTGTGCGTAAGACTGGTACTGATACCAGCTCACATGTTTACATAGCAATTCGCCAATCCCCTCGGGATGAAACCTAATTTCACCCCGAGGGTGTCGTCGGAGGCGACTAAGGGAAAATCCGGAGGTCGAGCAGCAGCAGCTTCCGTGCAGCAACTTCACTGCGATCCCCAAGTCGCCTGCCAAGCTAGGGATTATGGCAATCCCCCCCCCCCCCCCCCCTACCTGGGGTGGTTCTTGTTCAACAGTGGACGTCTGCCGGCTTATATTTGTTACGCGATTTCTCCGGCAAATGTAAATCGATTTCGATTTTTTTTTTTTAATTGTTAGGGTATGCCTCAGGGTACCACCATATAAATTATATCGAAATTGATTAAGCGCTTTCTGAAAAAATCGACATAAACCCGTAATTATACATAGGTAAGTAGATAACGTTATGATTTGTTCAATCTTTGGAGTACTTTTAATCCCTGTTTCAACTGTGTTGCCATTTCTTAATGGATTTGGTTAAAAAGGAGGTACTAAAAAGCGGAAAATAAAAAGATATTTTTACAAAAAGATAACCGCCTTCAAAAACAAGAAAGTGAAAAATAACTTACACTTATACTCTACATAATACTTTAGCACAATACACACACATATGAGTTTAGTTTCGGAAGTCGGTGGCTTTGTTCTGCTTGTTATTTTGAATTGCCACCGCCTTCCGAAACTAAAGTCATGTGTGAAAGAAGTTGTCTTTTTTGTAAAAATCTTTTTATTTTCCGCTTTTTAGTGTCTTGTTGATGTTGATTATTTTATGACAATTTCCAGCTGAAAAATAATAATCATGTTAAGAGCGATATTGAAAATACCCTTCCGAGCGAATTCTCGATCTTAATGGAAATTATCCAAACACGCAGTAGATATTATAGTGCATAAAGTGTGTGTTCAAGATAACAGACATATGCACCCCCACTTCCTTCACTCTCAAAGTCCGATGGGACGGCAATCTGACAATAGACCAACAGCTTTACGTTCTTTCCGATGCACGGGAGCGTAACACCAAAAACTTTCAAACTCTGAACTACTAAGAAACTAACTACAGAGAAATAAAACTGCTCGGATAAGAACATCCCCAAAAAAAACCGAAACTGTTATGTCTCACAGCCTTACCTGGGATACATTTAAACAAATGCTGTGGATTTTTAGTCGTCGATGTAGTTCTATTACGTTACTGCAATACTTTTTTACCAAAACCCAATAAACAGTTCAGAGAAAATCTTGCGCTAAAATGACTTGCTTTAAGATTCCTTTTGGTTTGTTCCTCAGGTTGAAAGGTTCCAGAACCAAGTTAACGGTGACGTCGTAGCACTCAGTGGTCTGCACTTCTTTTACATCACTAGAGACCTGGTTCTTACTGTAAGTACTTATCTATTTATAGTGCATATCCTACCTACTTTGGATAACCGACCTACTTTAGAATCAATCGGCAATATTTTGGATTCAGTCTAAACTACATGCGCAATGTACTGACCTTTGATAAGTTTAAAACAATAAAATAAAGGATTTTAATAAATTCTGAAAAAAAATCTCTAAATCAAATAAAACAAAAATATTGCAAAATAAAGTAACATTAACGATTACTTTTATTTATGAGAATATTTTCAATGTCTAGCTGTCACTAAAAATCTATTTATTACAATTTGTTATGACTGATCTTGCAATAACAAATAATATTAGTGATTCAAATTTATTTCCATTAATCTACATTTTGTACAAAATATCAATTTAACTATAAAATTACAAAAATGCATCATTCATTAAACTGTCAACAAATCGTTTATTATTTTATTAAATAATATCAAAATTAAAATAAACCACTGCTTCAATTTCAAACGTCAGCATTCTTCATTCTTTATTTAAATTTATGTTAATCATTAAAACAAAATTAAATGATGGCTAGTCTTATCTCTTTTGAGTAGGTAGCAACAGGTGGCAATGGTAAAATATTTTAAGAACTCAAAATACGTAATTTAATTAAATCCATCAAAATAATAATTATGAAGAGACAGGAAATTAATTTGCAAAATATTCGTCTTTAATGAGAGAACATTAATTTAGGACGAATTCAGTTATTTTTAATAACTGAATTTACGAAAATTATGATTGATATTTTGAAGATATTTTGAATGCATTTAACATATTTGGCAATACTACTAGCCCAGTCTTATCCCACTGCAAGGCATGGCCTTTTCTCAAGCAGAGAAGGCACGAGCATTGACCATCGTGCTTACTCAAGACGAATTGTCGATTTCAGACTTTGATCAATTAGTCCCAGATTTTGTCGCGATTTTTTCCTTCACCGATGTCATCGATATCCAAATTACATTTGGAAAGTACAGTCCTACATATAAATACATTCCAAGAAACAAATCGCCGTTAGCACGCAAAAAGCAGCCAAGCTTAAAAGCTGGGCCGACCACATTTGCCGAATTTCGGACGAACATGGGCAGTCAACCATAATGTGGGTCCTGGAAAACATTCTGCGACATTATGGCAGACCCAGTCGTAGATAGCTGGATGAGCTGGACGCTTAAAGATTAAGAAGATAAAGATACATTTATTTGCTCAAACATGTGTACACATACAAAATTAATACATGCATGCAAGATAACATCAAAATAAAATAGTAAAAAAAAAATATAGTTCAGATATGTTTGCCACATATTTGGCGTGCTTATTAATAATTATGATTGTTAATAATTTAGGTAGTCAAGTCGATATAATTATCAATTTAGCAAACAAAAAAATTAAAAATGTCAACAGAAAATAAGATGAAGAGGAGGGCTTATAAGAGGGTTTGGCCCACACTTGCTTTATACAGACAGGGTTGGAAAGGAGAAAGGCCTTGGTCCAGCAGTGGAAAAATTCGGGCTGAAAATAATGAGAATAAATAATAAGTATAAATTGAAAAAGTGGCAACCTCTAACCATGAGAGGCGGACGCCTTTACGACTTTTCGGGACGAAGTTCCTTATCGCGGCTTACGGGTAGTGCGAATTAGTAGAAATCGTCACGTAACGAAATGCGTGTGTATGTGTGCGTGTATCGAACCTACTACAATCAAATTAATGAGCAAATGAGTAGGCGAGACACTCGCCTACTCGTGTGTGTGTATAAAGGGTGACTGGTAATTAGTGTACGATACTTAAACACGTGATTGTGTTCATGATAACAAACAACTTTCCCGAAGAAAAAATGTTTTTGTACTAGTTCACTTTTATCACAATAACACAACTGCCGTATGAAATTCACGCACTCGCACGCCTGTGACCTAAAGTGAACCAATACAAAAAACATTTTTTCTTCGGGAAAGTTGTTTGTTATCATGAACACAATCACGTGTTTAAGTATCGTACACTAATTACCAGTCACCCTATATATATAATAATTATACTATTATTATTTATATTTTTTTGTACAGACACGTAGTCGGACAAGCTAATTGGTTTACAGGCAAATCAAATCAAATCAAAGCACTTATTTCTTTGCAAACATGGGTACATATGAGTAGATGTTCTTTTATAAAATAAAATAAATAAATATCTTGGGACAACTCACACACGGTCATCTGGTCCCAAGCTAAGCAGAGCTTGTGTTATGGTAACCAGACAACTGATATACATACTTATATAATTTATAAATACATACATATTATAGATAAACACCCAGACACAGAACAAACAATCATGCTCATCACACAAAGTTTGTCCTGGGTGGGAATCGAACCCACGACCTCCGGCTTAGCAGTCAGGGTCAGTGACCACTAGACCAACAGGCCCGTCAATAAATAAATAAATAATAAAGAATAATAATAATAATAATAATAAATAATAAAGGTTCTCCATATTTTACCGTCACATGGGCATGCAAATGTTAAGGTTTACAATTATATTTTAAGAAAAAGAGGCATATCATTGGAATTGCAATAAAATTAAGCATGTCAACCTGGTCAGAGTAGTAAAAAAATGAATAAAAATAATTAAACACTATCAAAACAGTCAAAAAGATTAAGATTATGCCAACTAGATTAACAATATGTCAATTGGAGTAACAGTAAGCATATATGTATAGTGAGTATTATTATTATTAAACAGTTAGTGAATCGTCATTAAGAAAATCGTCAATTAAGTAATAGCTTTTCATTATCAAATTGTCATTTAGCGCCTTTTTAAATTTGAATATAGTCATATTTTTTATAGCATTAGGTACTCTATTGTATATGTGAGGAGCCATACCAAAAAAGCTTTTTTGCATTAGCGCGGTTTTACAATTTACTTGACATAGCTTATTGACGTATTGAGTTCGTAAAGGATTTTTTCTGACCTCTGATAATTTTTGAAATAGATGTGGATTACATTTTATAAATAAAGCCGTTTCCAATTTATATAAATAAGGTAAAGTTAAAATTTTCAATGATTTAAAATATGGAACACAGTTTGTTGTTGTTTTAAGACCACACATGGACCTGATGCATCGCTTCTGCAATCTAAATACCAGCTCCCTATCCGTAGACTGCCCCCAGAAAATAATGCCCTACCTCAATACAGAGGCAACCAGTCTATGGTAAGCCGTTAAAAGAGCCTGACTGTTAACTTTCTTTTAGAGTTGAAATAGGGCATAATAATATGCGGATTTGCTAAGTTTTTTACACAATTCTTCAAGATGAGGGCTTCCATGTAAGTTGGTTGTCAATTATTATGCCTAAGAACTTAGCTTTACTAACTTCTTCAATATAACAGCCATTGTAAGAAATGTTAACATGTGGGTTTTTGCATCGTTGATAGAAGTGCATGACTTTTGTTTTAGTTAGGTTTATAAGTAAATTATTATTAGTTAACCAATTTATGATGTCATATAAACAAGTATTGATGTCATTCTTATAAATATTTGGATCAGTACATTTCACTATAGCTGTACTATAAACTGCAAACAGAACCATTTGGTTGGTTGTTGCTTTCGGGAGATCATTAATGTAAATCAGGAAAAATGGTGGACCCAATACACCACCCTGTGGGACGCCATACTTTACGCGTCTGGGTTTTGGATACATATTTGGTTTCTAATTTGGTTTTTGGACATATCCTAGTAACTTCTGTGCGTTGAATCCTATTACTTAGGTATGATTCGATTAACTTTAAGATGTTCCCTCTTATACCGTAGCTATGTAATTTGTGCAACAACATTTCATGGTCCACATAGTCAAAAGCCTTTGTCATGTCAGTGTAAATGGCACAGACTGGATTTCTCCCATCCACAGATGACATGACATTAGCTAACAGGTCAAATAGTGCCATATTAATCGTAGTGTTCTTACGGAAACCCTTTTGTTCTTTGCAAAATAGTTTGTACTTTTTGAAATAGGTATATAAAGAGTTATAGATAACTTTCTCAATAATTTTTGAAATAATTGGAATTTTTGCAATAGGTCTGTAATTTTTTAAATCCGTTTTGTCACCTTTTTGTAAAGGGGTTTTATAATAACTTTTTTGAGCTTTTCCGGAAATATGCCATCAGCTATGCACAGGTTAATTATATGGGCTAATGGCGGTGCACGGTGCTATCAGCACTTTGGTAAATTTTAATACTTTTGTGGAAACTCCATCGTTCGTATCCAACAGTATTTGTGTTTTTAAGGTTGCAAATTATTTTTAATATGTCATCAGCTGTAACGGGTTGCATGAATACGGAATTTAATGGTTTATTAATTAAATGTGTATTATTTGATAAAATGTCAGATTTAATATTATTCTCAATTGTATCAATAAAGTAACCGTTAAACTCTTCTGTCGGGTCTGTAAATGTCAAATTATCTCTATTCACGCACACTATAGGCTCTAGCGGCAAACTATAATTGGATTTATTTATTACTTGGCAGGTTGCTTTTGATTTATTTTGGGCAGTATTTATGAAATGATTGTTTTGTGCTTTTTGTGTTAAGTTTATAATTTTTCTATTAAGTTTGGTGTAGTTTTTAAGCACTAATTTATTTTTTGAGTCTGAATTTAATCGATACTCTCAAAGTAACCGCCTTTGCTTTTTACTACATATTTTTAGTCCGTTAGACATCCATTTCGATTTCTTACTAGTTGGAATGGTTATAATTTTTTCGGGGAAATATAATCGATATATGAGGGTGAAATTATCCATGAAAAGGTTGAAAGCTTCGTTCGCGTCCTTAGAATTATGAACCAGCATAAATGATAGAGAACTGAGATGTTTTTTGAAAGTAGTTAAATTTTCCATGCATATGTCCTGTTTTTTTGTTTTCCAATATTTTAGTTTGCCAGTTTTGTTTATAGGTACTTTAAGTATTTGACATGTATGATCAGAAAGGACCAAATCTACAACTTCAGCTTTACATTCTTTCCGATAATTGTGAGCAAAGTTGTCTATACAGGATTGACTTTTTAACCTAGTGGGAGTATAGAGCGCTAGTTTAAGATTGTATTTCATAAGAAGTTAAAATCTCCACACAAGACGACCTTCTTTTTTGAAGAAAGACAAACTTTATTTAACACATAATCTAATTTATCACAAAATACTTCGTAATTATATTTTGGGATTCTATAAATACAAATAATAATAATCTTATAAGCTATTATTTCTATAGCGCAACATTCAAAGATGTCCGAAACTGATTGCTTTGCTATATCCGATAGTTCTCTAAACTGCAATCCTACTCTTACGAAAATACCTGTTCCTCCTCTATTTGTATTTCGAGAGAAAAAAGCAGCTGGACAAAAGTTTGGAATATGCAAGAGATCCTCACAGCCTGTTTGTATGAAATGTTCTGTTACACAAAGAACATCTATACTCGTCCCATTATTGATTAATTCTACTAATTTTACAGTCAATGAATCGGATTTATTAATCAAACCTGCTATGTTTTGATGCAAGGTGTTAAGATAGTTGACGAAAAAACTGAGAATTAGACTGCTGTGAACCGTTAGATAATTCGTGTTTACTATGATTTTGAGGGTGGAAATCCACTTCCGAGTGCGTAGCATTTAGGTTGCATATGCTAAGAATCAGGTCTTGTAAGTCTGATATAATTATATTTAAGCCACTGTTATTTAAGGTTCCATAGCGTTTGCTGTAAGTACACTCGGCCAACGTAATTGATTTACAGGCCACACATACGGGATATTGTCACTGTGTGTGTAAATGAACTAGTCGGTTGGTCGGTTATGAAGTTAAACTGTTTGTGTGCGTATGATATACCCACGTATATCAATTTTAATTGAATGAAGTCCAATATTTCAACCTTATAAATAAGAACCAGATAGCCGGTCGGTGGAAGCACTTGGCATAGATAAGCCTCGTGTCGTAAGATCAAACCCCGGCAGGTGATATTGTTTTAGGTTTTTATTTTTCCTGTGTTCTATAAAACATTAATATTTTGTGTCAAATAAAATTACTTAAATAAAAAATTAAAAACGTAATTAAATAAAAACAATAAAATAAATCAAAATATTTTATTAAATAAACTAGGCGTTGGAATCATTGATCACTAATAAAAGATGGAATGCGGAATCCTATTGTTCCTTATCGCTATTGGATCATTAGTGAATGAGCCAGCTCGTTTCGACTATTATGTTTCTTACAAGAATTGGCTTAGGGTTAAATTTGGCATGGGTTATATATGAGCAAATAAAAAACTACGTGTAGCCAATACAATAATTTATATAACGCAAACTATTGTAAAAATATTATTATAACGCTATTGATACCAAACTTTTTTATGATTAGAACACTATTAGCAACTTCTTTATGAGTTCAAAAGACAAGACAAAGTTTTTTTTTATTGAATAAGAATGGGCGTAATTGTTTTTCAAAGTATACAAATTTAAACAAAGTGGAATTGAAAGTGAAGTGAATCAACATGTTATATAGTAAGAAATTAATTGAACTTCTAACTGAATAACAATAACATCACTTACACTTCAAAATATATACTGCAAATAACTGTCAACTACGGACTATAAATAATAAGTTAGGTGTTTATAAGAGAATCACGGCAACATGTAAAAAGTAGCTTTTAAACCTAAGTATATTAACAGAAATTCGGCAAACCTTCGTTTACAGTATTTTAACCCTGCAGTAGTCGCGCACCTAAAAGTAACGGGAGTGGTCGCACGGGCTACATACGTAGTCCATTTTCAAATTGAAATAGATAAACTCATAAGCATAAACGGTTTATTAGACGTATGAAAATATAATCAGTACAGTTTTCTTAACTAAATATGATTAACATAACCTAATCACAACCTCTGTGTTACTAAAAAACAACAAAAATAAAAAACCTCTCTAAATTGACACAAAAATCACAGGATTCGCTGTAATTGAGATCACAATAAAAAAAATACTAGGAACTAATTTCTAACTTCTATTTTTTGCACAGGACAGACACATAATCTTCGAATGATCCCTACATACGAACTTGTTACACGCGGTGCACATCTTTGTGGTGCTTTTACTGCGCGCTCTTCCAAAGTCATTGCAACGGCGCACAACATTTCTCGATGTCGCTGCCGAGGGAGTTGGTTGGGTTTCTGTGAATCTTATAGGAATCCTCTATTCAGAGGAATCGTTTTTGACCACAATGTATTGTCAACTCCGGTATGTGTCAATGCGCGCTCGTTGCTGAGGCGGTTCATCATCTTCAGCCATGCCTCAATCGGTGCACCTCGTTTATTGTCCATTAATATGCTAAAAAATAAAAAAAGTCACTTATGTTAAATCAATCCGAAACCAATAAACAAAGTTTAAATAACGAATTTAAGTTAATTATCATAAAATTATTAAAAACACAAAAGTTTGACATGATAAAAATACTTACGTAATTGGTCGCGCGGGCTACAATTGTAGTCTATGCACTTCGCTGAAGTCCTGTGACACAACCGCTCGTAACTGACGCTTGCACTACACTTAGCGTGTCTCTCGTACATTCCTTCGAAAGTACCTGGGGGCGCAGAAACCTAACGCTTACGGATTCTGAGAAATTCTCCATTTTGTATGAGTGGGCTACGTATGTAGCCCACGCGACTACTTTAGGGTTAACGCCATCCATAAACGACTTTAAACATTTCCCATCACTAAAATAACCACATTATTCTTTCAATTAAAATGAATATTATAATATGACCTAGCTTAAAGAACTTGTTTTTGTTGGTGAGCGTTGGACAGAAAAATCTTTCGTGCTGGCTTACTGCAACTTAAACCAGCTTTAGGCAGGTGATATCGCACTGTTTGTAAGCACACATGTCATTATGTGCTGATGCAGTTATGCGGGTGGATAGAAACGGATTAGTCCCGTAAACGGCCTTGCCACGATGTCGTGGTAACGAGCCGAAGAATTCGCCTTCGGTTTTGGCCCACGTCGATGATGGTCTACTTTTCGAGAATGCGCACACCGATGGAAACATAACTGCACGGTTCTTCTAGAATAAAAACAAAATAATATTTAAAATAATGCAGATAAACAATGGTGGATTGGTGGATAATTAAAATCATAGTTAAATAACTAACTGACTGATTGCCTCATAATGTAATAAAAGTTGATTGATACCATTATTTATTTATTAGATATTATGGACATTAGATATTAATAATAAACGTGTTTCATGACTATTTAATTTACATAATTTAAAGGTTTTCTGTATTCCGACTAAAAGTTTTTTGTTAGACAAAAATAGACTGGCCTAAGTAAATTTTATCAGAATCAAATTCAGATATATTTAAATATTATTTTACATTAATTTAGTCATAGGTCAACATTGAAAGGTGAGATACTTAAGTTAAGAATTTGAGTTGGAATATTACTAACGTAATGAAAACATTGTCACGAGTAGTTGTTACTCACCGCTATTAATAATCACCTTGCAATATCACTAATGAAAACGGTTTGCTCATGCAAAACAATGAATTGCGTCTTGTTGCATGGTTGGATGAAGTTCAAGCACAATTGGATCACAAACAAAGATCGCACAGACTTATGAGTGTTCATCTATATACTTAGGATTGCAAGTTATATTCGTAGACTGACAACTAAGAATGCTGATTTTTTGTAAATTAAGGTGAAAGTTAAAAAAAATAAAAAAATTGTGGGTAGTTATATCCTAAACGGTCAAAATAAATTGGCTGAGAGTTCCGTGCGCATGTCTCAAACGTTATAAATTACTCATCTATGAACGGAATTGAATTGTTAGCAATTCAACTAAATAATGAAAGTTTTACGAAAATTATGATTACAAAACAAAAAGAATATATTGCAACCGAGATTTGATCTTATGACTTCTTATACTAACCAGATACGTTAGCCATTGCGCCAAACCTGTTACAATGATTAGGTGCGAAATTTTATAACTTATTCAGTTACACAGATTAATGATTACTATACATACATTGATATTATAGTTACTGCTTAGTGGCGCGACATACGCACACTAATAAAAAGCAAAACTCGTTCGTTTTATTTAACGTTTGTGTATGTAACTCTTCATACCGACACGGCTATCAGCTGTGTGTAGAGTGTAGAAGAAAGATGAATATTTTTGCCTGTAAACCAATTAGCTTGTTCGACTGTACGTAAGTAACTTCGTTCCTTACGGGGGTCCCCCGACTGCAATTTTTTTTGTTGTACTTATGGCATTAATCTGACCAATTGCGGGTGTTCTTTGACATACATTTGCCATTCCTTCCTAAAAAACAGGAGTTACGCTATGATGCTGTTCCCAAAAAAAAAAATGCGAACGCATTGCCCTAAATATCTCCAGAAAATGTTCAAGAAAAGACGCGGAAACCAATCAATTTAACTGGATAACAATGATCGCCAAGCTTCACTTGCTACCTTCATTTACTTGACTACAGTATAATGGATGCTGACGATACAAAAGATCCTCTCGTTCAAGGGTGAACGATTTTATGCTTAGCTTTTATAGTGAAGTGATTTTTGGGCTAGACTCGATTTGGCCTAGTACCTATGACATACTTCGCCTGCACTATATTTTATCTGTAGATATGTCTATAGATTTTCTCTCATCTTTGCCTGTAACCAGTCATTAGACGGCTGTCATTCGACCATTATAAATAGGCATTTTTAATTGCTTTAACCTTAAGTACTTGACCTGTTTAGTGAATAAAATTCTTATATGCGGTTATTTTTAGGGTTCCGTACCTCAAAAGGAAAAAACGGAACCCTTATAGGATCACTTTGTTGTCCGTCTGTCTGTCTGTCTGTCAAGAATTTTTATCTCGGGAACGCGTGGAGGTATCGAGTTGAAATTTAAAACATATAATCAAGTCTACGGTCCCTTGATGCTATAAAAAAATCAACCATCTACGTTAACGTGAAAAAAAGATACGGTCGTTTATGTCGCAAAAAACGCATTTAATAATATTAAGTAAATTAAAGTATGGATAGTAGGTATGGATTAGTATAGAAGTATGGATATGTACCTACTAATATGTACGGAACCCTCGGTGGGAGAGTTCGACTCGCACTTGTCCGGTTTTTTTTCTAATATGTTAAATAATTAAGGTTGTCATATCGTATTGTTACAGGTTGCAGGAACCATAGTGACGTACGAACTGGTACTCCTACAATTCAGCACTGACGACAAATGAAATCATTATTATTAAAATTATTTTTATTATTATTTATGCAAAGTATTTAATTTAAAAAACTTACATAAAAGTAACTTTTGAAAATAAGAACACATTGTAATCAGTTCTAGTTTTAAAAGTAGCATTCAGTTCTAAATTCCAATTAAAAGTTGAATAACTGCTTTGATTAAAATAAGATTTTAATAAAAATGGAACGATCGAAAGAAACCCGATAAATTATACAAATAAAAAAAGTTGTTTTCATAAAAAGTAATAAAATAAAATTGAATTTCGAATTGAATCTTGATGTTCTATTGTTGGCATGTTCTTGCCAACTATTCTCAGTTTGTTTTACGTAATTGGTAAGATTACTAATATTTTGTTTTTGGACCTATAATGGCAGCTGTGCATATTTATTATTTCTACGCAGCACTATTCTATACAGCAGTGCTATTCTGTAAACATGTTCTATGGTGACTTTAGGTGAAGTGAGTATAAAATGACTTGCCCTAGCATCAGGTTGACTGACAGCTCTCCTTCACCGAGTATTTTAATAGAAAAGACAAGTTATTAGAAAAAACTCCAAAACTTTTTCTTCTTAAAATACGATAATGAAGATTGCTCGCTGGTTGAACTAAAATGCGATAATATGACCCAGGCCTACATACATATCTGTTTACATAGGTAGGTACCTACTATTGTGAAAATATTTATGTCTTTATTTAAAACAATACGTTATGTGAATATAAATGTAGGTATACTTGCGTACGCAAATGTTTTCTTTCAATGAAAATGAAACATTTATTGAACTGAAGTAGTAAAAGCAACAAACCATATTATAACTGTTATTATTTATTCATATAACAGACTACAAAGGTCCACTGTGTTAGTACTGTGGTAGTACAATTTAACTTAGCCAATGTTAGTACTTAATAACTAGAACTGAACGGGTGCGATTAGTTAGCGGCCACACTAGCGGCACAGTAAAGATATCTACAGTATTCTATCTTCATACAAACGGTCGAAACACGAGCTTTACCTACACGCCTCAACTTAGTAGGAAAATTAGTATACCGACAGTCACGAATGCGCCGCAGTGGCGAATGTACTTAGTAAGATTTACATTATTATTATTTTACTTTTTAAGTAAGATTTTGTAGTAGGTAGTTAGAGGTTTTGTCAGCTATGTTTTGCATTTTGGTTAAGTAAGAAGTAGGTGTTGAAGTTTGTAAGGATTGCAGAATAAAGGGAAATATTTTGTTTTGAGACGCCTTGAATGACTGCGACTGAGGCGCAAATATTTTTCAGTCTCAAATCTAAACGGGTGGTTTTTTTTTATTAATTTTCCTAATCAAAAACATAACATGCATTTTTATTGAACACTTCCTATTTCATTTACGTATTTTTTTTAAATTATTAAATAAAGAATATTTTGTACCTATAAATGTATATATAATTACAAAACTAGAAAGAAAATAACACACACTAGGAAGAAATTAAAACACTGTACGCGGGGCAACCCTATCGCAAGTTAAGGTACTGCGCGCTTGTAGGTATTTATTTCAAGAACAGGGCCAAGTCACAATACTGTTAGATATCTTTACTGTGCTAGCGGGTTATCCGCCCGGGCGCCTATCGATTGCAGGATAGTGTTGGGACTGCCACGCAGCCTATGAAGTAGCGAGGCAGATTTCTTACGCCACAACGCATCAAAACTGTCAGTGCGTGTATCGGCAAACATTGCTGAGGCACTACAGAAGCGTGGCAGTTGCAACAATACCCTGAACGCATTATTATATTATTTGAATAGTTTTATTTCATGCTTTTGCCCGCGTCTTCGTTAGAAAGAAAGAAAGAAAGAAAATCCATTTATTCACACGGAAGTGACGCACTTACTGTTAACACAACAATTAAATTAAAAAATAAAAATAAACAAAAATACAAATATATCCCTAGTCAGAACCACGCGTCACCACCGCGCGAAACGGCCAACGCTCAGCATAAATGCCTTGGCCCACGCAGCAAGGCACGAACCACGGCGCTGGTTTTCAGCGTTGGCCGGCATGACACTGTCTCGGAACTGTAAATATATATCATACACTCATAGTTCCGAGGCACACAAAAAGACTGATCGGCACGGCGCGCACAAAGAATATCATAAAATACATGATAAAACAACCATAAAAAAAGAAAAACACAAAAACAAAAACATCATACATATACTTATCTAGAGACAAAGAAAACAACTTTGAGATCTAACGACTAATTAATAAAGTGGCAACATTTCTACGCGTCCCCATAGACCAAACCAGAGGTCGGTCGACTGACTTGCGTTGCGTAACAAACAAATGTCAAAATTGATGATCGCAGAAATTATATAATCAAAAACAAAAAAATGGCGTCAGAATATTACAAAATGATGATGTAATATATGCAAACAGTAGGTACAATATATTGAAAAGTACCCTGTGGGGTGTATTGTGTTGTGCTATGACTGTGACAATGTTTTTCTTGCTTGTGAATGAAAGTGAAAGTGGAATTAGATGAGCCCCGCGTTAGCGTCAATGTCGGTTATCGCGGATGCCGATGCAGTCGCTTATTAAAAAGTATTCTACAAGGTGTAATCAAATACGCAAAACCTGAAAATAGTTTGATTAGAATAACGAGCAGAATCAATTGAACCACTTTTTAATATAGGTCACATTTTTCAAAAAATCTTCATTATTCATGTTGCCCTGTCTATTTATTAATAAGTCAAGCCATCACGTGCGCAAACCTGCCAAAATAGGTAAACAGACACAAATGGTTGTCGTCCAATTTAAATTTTCTCATACGCGTGATAATAATAGTTCTTATTTCAATGCAAATATGAGTCTTGGTAAAACTAAAACAGCACATAAAACCTTAAAATTTTTATTTATGTTTTTTTTTTCTTTCAGTATTAGGTTAATTGAATTAAAAATCATTTGGGGTGTCTGAGGTTTTGCGTGTTTAACGTTACACCTTGTATATCCTTTCTCCGCTTAATATGTATCAAATTTCGACAAAATCCGTTTAGGTAGTAGTTTAGATGAAAACGTAACAAATAAACTAACTTTCGCATTTATAATTTTACTAGCTTTTGCCCGCGACTTCGGCCGCGTGAATGTCGGTTAACGCGGATGCAGACGAAATTGCGAATTAAAAAGTCCTTCCACAGGGTTCAAGATGTCTTCATGCCATATTTCATTACAATCGGTTCTGCCGTTTCTTCGTGAAAGTGTCACAGACAAACTACTTTCGCATTTACTAGTATGGATATGGATTAGTATTGATTACGGAACAGATACGGGACCTCAATTTGTTTTTCTGATTTCCCAATTCAATAGAAAACAAGAGAGTGGCAAGTCTTGTATTTTTAAGGTCACAACTGCGTGATAACTGCAGTGTAATTCTGTAAGAATTCACCCACGAATTCGAATCCTATCTCATTTCCAATTTCACTTACCAGAAGTGAAAAGTATTGGGTGTTCGCTAAAATATAGTTCGCTTCACCTATGTTGTCACTCAGTGGCGCCAGTGTAGTTTTTATTGAGTTACAGGATACCTAAAACAGTTTTCAAGGCGGAATCAGAAGTGAGAACTGGAGTGAGTTCTTACAGAATAATATAGCTGGATACCCTTCCAAAAGAGGTTAATAAAAGCTTTTTACAAAAAAGACAACCGCCTTTAAAAAGTGAAAAATAACTTTAGCACAGAACACACATTGACTTTAGTTTCGAAATTCAGTGGCTTTGTTCTGTTTGTTGTTTTGTATTGCCACCGACTTCCGAAACTATAGGCAATGTGTGTTCTGTGCTAAAGTTATTTTTCACTTTTTGAAGGCGGTTGTCTTTTTTGTAAAAAGCTTTTTATTTTCCGCTTTTAGTACCTCCTTCTCATTCAAATCTGTTAAGAAGAGATTGAAAGTTAACTACTACAAAGATTGATGAAACTAAAACGTCGTCTATGTAAAATTTTTGGGTATTTGTTAATTTTTTTAAAATTGCTGTATCAATTTCGATAAAATTTACATGGGGCCACCCCTGAAGCATACCCTATCCATAAAAAAAAGAACTTTCAAAATCGGTTTACGTTTGCCGGAGAAATCGCGTAACAAATCGCGCACATAGTTAATGCAATTTTGAGACTTATACGGTTTTCTCATGGATGCCATTGTCAGAACTGGACCAAATTAAAATGGGACCACACGGGAAGCACTAGCTTTCAAATAAAAAAAGAATCATCAAAAAAAAAATACAGACGAATTGATAACCTCCTCCTTTTTTGAAGTCGGTTGAAAATGGATAACCAACTGATTACGCTGTCCGAATTTCTCTGCCATCAGCATCAATGCCATCACCACCAAAACTAACGGACCTTTTAAAAGAGGGCACAGCAGACAACGAAGAGTGTAACCACGTTTGCCAAGATCTGCCAGAGACTGACCTAGATCCCGTCTGCATGATGTTCAGCAGGTATAAGAAGGGATTCCAGTTCTTTGTCAACATGTGTCATGCGAGGAGAGCTGTCTGTAAGGAGAATTTGTGTAAGTACCTTATACCAACCCTACTACCTAATACTAACATACCTAACCCGTGTGGTGCCGGCCGCGAATAGTACCACCCAATTTCAACCCGTGGGTGTCGAAGAAGGCGACCGAGGGATATATGGGCAGCAGCGTCCTTCTGAGTACCATAACACCTACTGAGATCGCTAACATGCATCGGCCAAGTATGGCGATTACGACTTAACAGCCCCCCCCCCCCCATCTGAACTTGGGGGAGACCTATGCCCAGCAGTGGGCGTCTAAAGGTTGACATGACATGTTGACCTAATATTAACTTTGGAAGAGCTCGTGGCTAAGTAAAAGCCGTACATATCAATCAATCATGGTTAAGCTTCGCTTACCGCGGTCGGTACTTGGATGGGTGACCATTTATTTCTTACCAAGACCCCTCGGTGCCTCGGAAAGCACAACACACTTCAAAAACTAAAAAGTAATAAATAACTTTAGCACAAATCACGTCATGTGACTGTAGTTTTTAAAGGCGGTTGTATTTTTTATTAAAATGGTTTTATTTTTCTCTTTTTAGTACCTTTTTGACATCCAAATCCATTACGGTATCGGCAACACAGTTAAAACAAAGATTGAAAGTCCTTATACAAAGGAACCACAAACCAAAACGTGATCTATGTATAATATTTTTGGTTTCTGTTGTTTTTTTTTTTAAGTTCTGAATCAGTTTGGGAAGAATTTGTTTGGAACCCCTGAAGCATACGCAATCCATTAAATGAAAAAGAATTTTCAAAATCGATTTACAATTTTCGGAGAAATGGCGTAACAAATATGCCAAAAAAAACATACAGTCGAATTGAGAACCTCCTCCATTTTTTAATTTGGTTTTTGGTTTTGGTTTGGTTGGCTTTATTACTCAGATTATGAAACAAAAGGCAGACAGACAGCGCGGAACACTGAGAGTGAAGCCAAAAAAGCAAATACAAATTCTAAAGCGAATGTCTGCAACGCACTGCGTGTTGTACTGACACGAGTCAGAAAACAACGAAACGCCGCATCGTTGAAAAAAAACAAATAAAAGTACAAATATAAGTTCAAAAGCAAATACAATGACGAGATAGTTGATATGTGTTTTTGAATTTGTATTTGCTTTGGTGGCTTCACTCTCAGTGTTCCGCGCGGTCTATCTGCCTTTTGTTTCATAATCTGAGCTTTATTATTATTATATCTCTTCTCATACAAAAAAGTTACGAGCATTGATCACCATGCCTGCTGAAGGCGGAATGGTGATTTCGTTCAGACTTATATTTCTTTAAAAGTTTAGGTTTTCTCACGATAAACTTTCAGGTATTCACGTTCAAATACAGGTGTTCTCTTTCACTGATGTCAAAGATAAACTTAGAGAGTACTTATGAATTGAAAAAGTCATGTAGAAAAAAAAATCGTTTATTAATATTCAAATCTATTTTCAACATACATAATGAAATTTCAATTAGGTACTTACTCACACTTCTCTGAAACAATTTAAATCTTCAAATCAACACATATATAATACGTACTAAGTACTGTTCAGAGATAAATTCGCTGCCAAGTGGTTCTCATTGTGAAGCACTTAAAAATTCATTGTGTTCTCAAACTGTTCACTCTTTGAGAGCTAAAGAACCCTCCAAGAGTCAAGTCAGCAAAACTTTAAGTACCTACCCCGAATGAAAAGTTGAGAAGGTGGATTTGTAAAGAAGAAGTGTGTTCTAAAATTAAATTTTAAGACGTCGATTCGGCGAAACTTTAGGAGTGTCGAAGTGTTTTTTAGAAAAAATGTTTGTATTAACGTTTTTCTCAAATTAGTTATGTTTGTTAGTTATGAATGTCGTAAGGGCTTGTTCTTAGAATTGACTACTTATTTTAATTGTAAGTGTCGGAGCCATCGATATATATGTACTACGCACATATTATATTTCTATGGTCGGAGCGGTGTAATCGAAAAAAAATATTAAGTTTTTAAATACTTACTTCAGTTTAAGTATGTTTAATTTTTCAGATTGTGTAATGAATGTCATGATGGCTTATTCTTTGGATTGCAAATTATTAGGACTACATATTTTGCATATTGTTTGACTAGCAAACTTTATCCTCTGCCTTTTCCCAATTATGTTGGGGTCGGCTTCCAGTCTAACCGGATGCAGCTGAATACCAATGTTTTACATGGAGTGACTACCTAACTGACCACCACCCAGTTACTGGGTAACACGATATCCCCTGACAAGGCTGGTTGTCAAACTTTCCAGTTTCTGGCTACCCATAACGACTGACAAAGATCTACAAATGACAGCAGGGACCAACGGCTTTACTTGCTTTCCAAAGTACGGAAGAGTTTGAGTAGCAAACCTTTTATTTATTAATCCGGTAACCTCCCTCCCCCGAATTTTAACTGAATTGGTTCAGTTTTAAAGCGTGATTTAGTGACAATAAAACAAACATACAAACTTTCATTTTTGTATTATTAATAAGGTTCTGTGGCCTATCGATCGGTGGTATCACATACTACCTTTGCCCATTGATACGATACAAAAGACTGTTTATAAGCACCGTTGAACCTATATGCTCTACCTTCGAGATACAAAAGTTCCATACAAATTGATCGTGTACACTTAGATCAATTTGTATAAGACCTTTCGAGTTGAGGTACCATTCTATCTAATATGAAGGATGAAATTGAAAACGTGCGACAAATTGAAATGCGAGATTCAAAAACTGGTAATTATTTATTTGAAATGTAATTTCACAGAAAACGAAATTGTGCCAACAGTCTTCATGGTGTAAATAAAGTAATTAATTTTTGTAAAAAGAATATTATAACAGTAAATGTATTTATTATTTACTATACATAATACTACGCCCATAATGAAATCCGTGTTCAATATAATGATTTATAAAAAAATACACATCACAAATGAGATTATATGCACAAAATCATTATACAATTTAATTTTGTGAAATGACATAATATTGAAAAAGTCCCATTTAATTTTTTTTTTATTCCATTACAAGTTATTGAACTCGTAAGCCTTCTAATACCAGTTAACTGTACATCATTTAAGGTTAAATCACAAAACATTTAGTTATATTATTAGCACAGTTTACATTGTCACAATATACATGGTGTTAATGGATTAATCCGTGAATACACTGAGGGGAAATCTGCATGCGATTGTGTATATAATCCAGGGGCGACGAGATGTTGGGGGCGCGTGTGTACCGGCCTTATTCAATCTTAGACGGTTTGTGAAGTAGGTTTACATGGATGTTGAACATAAGTAAGGCTTATCTCTGCTGAATGTTTTGCTGTGTAATCATAGCAACAATATGCTCGATCTGTTCTGTTCTTTAATTTACTAGCTTTTCCTATGATTCCGTCTGCGTAAATTTTCTCACAGATCCCTAAACTTAACTTCTTATAATAAAAAGGAATTGTTGTTCGTTAGTCTCTCTAAACCTCGAGAACGGCAGGACCGATTTGGCTAATTTTGGTCTTGAAATATTTAAGGAAGTCTAGGAAGGTTTAAACACCTACCAGGTAGGGTAGGGTAGGTAGGGTATGGTAAGTGGGTAGGTACATTAGTAGGTAGTAGGTTGGTAGGTATTAAGCTGGTAGGGTAGGTAGGTAGGTAGGTAGGGTAAGTTGGTATTTAGGTTGGTAGGTTGGCAGGTTGGTAGGTTGGTACGTTGGTAGGTTGGTAGGTAGGTAGGTAGATAGGGTAGGCAGTTAGGTCGGTAAAGTCACAGACACAGGACAACGTCTGTCGGGTCAGCTAGATGATGATAAAATATAGCTTATATAGGACGCAGGGATAACGTAGCTTCTAGTTTTCTATATGTGAATGAATTTTCAGAATCAAACGAGTAATTTAGGAGACAGTGCTCTAATTTTATTTAATTAAATAGTTTTTTTTCACGGGTAGGTGTGAGAAAAAGTCAGATGTGTCTGTAATATTGATTTTATAATTAAATTAGAAATTCACAGTTATTTTACCTTATTTTTATAAATTATCATTGCATAACCCCTGCACAACGGGTACTCACAGTTGCAGCACATTTATGTGACTCGAACTTAAATTTTACACCACCTGCCAGCTCATCACTTAACACAATTTTTATTTTCTTTTTCACTGTCACTGGACACAAGTTGATCACTGACCAATAATACAATGTCTCAAGTCGACGAAATCATATCTGCACAGAAGTGCCTAGAGGATAGCTTCATCCGGAAGATGAACGAGCTTGAAGCACAGATTCAGTGTGCTGGACCTGCCAAGGATACTGTGGCGAGGGTAGCAGAAGAGTTCCGCACCTTTAGGGAGCTGATCTTCAGCATGCTGAGTTTTCTAAGAAAACAGATCAGCGAGTGTGCTAGACAGGTCAACGGGCTGGAGACCAGGCATCGGAGAAAGGCGCTGATCTTCCAGGGAGTAGCAGAGGTTGACGAGGAAGATAGCAGGGAAGTCATCTTGGACGTGTTGACTAAGAAGCTGTCTCTTAAAACAGTCACTGCATCCTCCATAAAGGTCTGCCACAGGCTTGGTGTAGCTAATAAGGATCACCACAGGCCCATCCTTGTCAAGTTCTCGAGTTATGATGACAGATCTGCGGTCTGGAGAGCCAAGACTGGGCTGAAGGGTTCTTCTATCTCCGTCAAGGAGTTCTTGACAAAGACTCGACAATCCATCTTTGGGAACGCGCGGCTTCACTTTTCTATGCGGTCGTGTTGGACTCAGGACGGTGTCATTATTATTAAAGCTCCTGATGGAACCAAGCACAAGATCACATCAGTTGAAGAACTAAGTCCGCTGCTGGCGAGGTATCCGAAGGCTCAAACTTCTGCAGATAGCCTGAAAAACAAGACACGTTAATTACGGTAATAATACGCTTTAATATATCAATAATTATTCTAAAATAAATTTCGAGTTGTAGGATTTACTTACCTTGGAAATAATTATCAACTCTCGCTTTAAAGTATTGTGGTTATAGTTTCAATTTTTGTTTTTTTTGACTTGATGTTTACAGTCTTGTTTTTACTTACGACACAATTCTCTCTGAGTGATTACATTTTACAAGTTTCGAATTCGCATTAGTTTAATAGTTTGTTTGTTACCCTCATGTTAGGGCTCAACGCAACGAGTTGTCAATGTTGTCACTTGTCATTGTCAATTGTATTGTTTTAATTTCATTTCATTATTTTTCTAATGCCAAATCAAATTGTCATGATTGATGATTGTCAAATCTGACATTTTTGAAGTTATACTTCTTTAGGCGCGTTATGAAAAAATGATGAGAGTGAAATTTTACGATGCGCGCGCACAGCGTCACACAAAATTCTCACGGGAGTAATTGTAAACAACGCCATCTCTGACGTACAGTACGCAAAGGAGATAAGTATCCATGTCGTCGGGAATAGTTGAAGATTTCTTAGAAACCAATGGGGGCTTTCAAATGAAATTTTATTAAATCATTGAACTGTTTATTCTCTATAAATTGTATTTTATTTTATTCATAAAAACCTATCGGTTTCTAAGTAAACTTCAACTATTCCCGACGACATGGATACTTATCTCCTTTGCGTACTGTACATGCTGAACTACTTACTGCCTTCGTTGCTATTTTGTGACTCGAAGAAGTATAACTTCTCACGCGCGTACATAAGTACACACTGAATTTTTTTTAGATCGGATACGTTCACGAAAATTTGATGTTGGGTCCGAATACCATTACTTTTTATACTGATGCGATAATTTCTTTTTTTGTTTTAATTTTTCTTAGTTTCATTCATTATTTTTTGGTGATAAGCTGTTGTTATAATGATGTTAGCTGGCGGGTGGTGCAGAGATGCAAACGCTGTAAGTACTAGATTTTTGTGTGGTTCTCTTATTTATAGTATTTTTTTTTTATAGTATTTTATTTTGTTGTAACTATATATTTTATATTTATGACAACTTCTTTTGACGATGAGTCTTTTTTCTCTGCCAACGAATCTGCTGCCACTTCTGATGATGATAGTTTTTGTTCCGCTACAGACACCCTTGGCGATCTCTTACGTCAAGGTTTCAACCAAAACCCTGACCGGCTGTTTAATGTTTGTCACATTAATGCTCAGAGTATTCCAAGCCACTACAATGAGCTGTACGATACTTTTATGAACACCAACGTCCATGCTGTCCTGATTTCTGAGACCTGGTTAAAACCTGAACTCCTTTCCACCACTTACTCTCTCCCTGGATTTGTTCTACTACGGAATGATCGAATCGGTAAGAGAGGGGGTGGTGTAGCTATTTACCTCCGTGCTGATTTACCTTTTAAAATTCTTGCTACTTCTTCCTGTAATAGCTCGGCCGAGTTTCTTTTTCTTGAGGTTAATGTTAAAGGTGCTAAAACTGTTATTGGAGTTGTTTATTGTCCCCCTTCCCTTGATTACTTCATCGAATTCGAATCGGTCTTAGAATCTTTGGGTTCGGAGTATGCACATCACATTGTCATGGGGGATTTCAACACCAACCTCCTTGCCCATAACTCCTCTCGATCCTGTAAACTGCTACATCTGGTCGAGTCAGCTAGTTTGCACGTGTTGCCTCTCCAGCCAACGCATCATAACACTGTGGGTGATGATACCTGGCTCGACCTAATCCTCATCTCTAATCCTTCCCTAGTTTCCTCACATGGTCAACATGTCGCTCCTGGCTTTTCCCATCACGACCTTATTTTCCTGTCTTATGTCCTTAAACCTCCTAAACCAAAGCCTACATTCCAGTACAGGCGTTCCTTTGCGCGAATTAACGTCGAAAAGTTTATACAAGATGTATCTAATATCGACTGGACGCCACTGGAGGAAGCCACCACAGTTGATGAAAAAGTTAATCTTTTAAATTCAGCTGTTGTCGAATTGTATGACACTCACGCTCCCATCAGGAAAATCAAGCTGAGGCGCCCGCCTGCGCCATGGATGAATCGTGGAGTTCGGATGGCAATGCGTCGAAGGGACCGCGCGTTCCGAAGGTTTAAGAAGGATCGGTCGGAGGATAATTGGACCCTCTTCAAAACTGCTCGCAATCGTTGTAATCAGATGATACGTAACGCTAAACGCCGCCACATTCTTAGTAATATCACGTCCTCTTCTCCTGCCGATATTTGGAAGTTTCTAGGAACTCTAGGTATCGGCAGATCGCGGCATTCAGACCTTCCTATTACATTTGGTTTGGACGATCTAAATCGCCATTTCGCCACTGTTCCTACTCTTGATCACGTAACCAAATCTCAAACCATTGACTATCTTGCCGGTCTGACGCGACCCAATATTACCCCCTTTGCCTTCGTCCCGGTCGATCTGGGAGAGATCAAGAAGATTATCCTCTCCATTAAATCCAATGCCGTGGGCTGTGACGGCATTAGTCGCCACATGATCATGATGGCTCTTGACCAGCTCCTTCCTGCTATCTCCCATGTCGTTAACTTCTCCCTTTACTACGGTGATTTTTCTTCGCTATGGCGGAAAGCCCATGTTAGACCTCTTCCTAAAGTTCCTAATCCCACCCTTCCCAGTCATTTTCGACCAATCACCATCCTTCCCTTTTTATCCAAAGTACTCGAGGCCTGTGTTCATACACAATTCTCCCACTTCGTTCACCAAAACTCTCTCATTAGTCCATTCCAATCCGGTTTCAGACCCGGCCACAGTACCGTTTCAGCTCTCCTTAAAGTAACTGACGATATAAGGCGGGGAATGGAAGACACTAAAGTGTCCGTCTTAGTGTTGATAGACTTTTCCAATGCTTTCAATACCGTCAGTCACGAAGTCCTTTTATCCATCCTCTCCTATCTAATGGTCTCTCCTAAGGTTTTAGACTGGTTTTCTTCCTATCTTCGGGGGCGTCAGCAGTCAGTTCTTGCAGGTGATTCTTTTTCTAGCTGGTGTGATCTTGATGCTGGCGTCCCTCAAGGCGGTATTTTATCTCCACTTTTGTTCTCTATTTTTATAGATCTTATTACCGCCGAGCTTCAGTGTGCGTATCATCTTTACGCTGATGACTTGCAACTGTACAGTCAGGCAGGTGTTGACAACTTATCCGATGCGATTGAGGAACTAAACCGGAATTTAGCAGTGGTGAAAGATTGGTCTGATCGTTTCGGCGTCGCAGTTAACCCAACCAAGTGTCAGGCTAATATTATAGGGAGCACACATAGCTTGCGAAGGCTTAATGGTTTAGCGGTGCTGCCGATAACCTTTGATGGCACAGTTATTCCGTTTAGTTCCGACGTCAAGAATTTGGGTTTGTACGTTGACACTTGCCTAGGCTGGCGTAAGCAGGTCGCGAGTGTGAGCAAAAAAGTCACTGGGACATTGCGGACGCTTTATCGATTCAAAAATATTCTCCCTTCACACATAAAGGCAATGCTAGTTCAGTCCCTTATCTTCCCCATACTTGATTATGGTGATGTGTGTTACTACGACCTGAATGCAGATCTCCTCAATAAACTTAACCGACTTCTTAATAACTGCATTCGATTCGTATTTAATCTCCGTAAGTATGATCATGTGTCCACACATCGGTCGCTCTTAAAATGGTTACCCATCAGAGAGCGCAGAGCATTAAGGGCTTTGACAACCTTGTTTTCTCTTCTAGACAAACCCAGTTCTCCTTTCTACTTGACTTCTCACTTTCAGTATTTATGCTCTGCGCACACCAAGAACCTTCGTTCCTCCAATAATCGTCTTCTACGATGTCCTTCTCACCGCTCTGGTTTTCTTAAATCTTCTTTTCCTGTCCAGGCGGTTTTCCTTTGGAATATACTTCCTCAGAATATCAGGATGGCCACCAGTCGGTTTACTTTCAAAGTGAAAGCTCGCGAACACTTTCAGAAATTGGCAGACTCGTCACACAATTAATTTGTTGTATTACTGTATCTATGTTTTTTTAGCTCTCTACTTTGTATATTTTGTTTGTATGTATGTATATATGTATTTATTATTTCATTATAGTAAAT
Organism: Charanyca ferruginea; assembly: GCA_947361185.1. Classification (NCBI taxonomy): domain Eukaryota; kingdom Metazoa; phylum Arthropoda; class Insecta; order Lepidoptera; family Noctuidae; genus Charanyca; species Charanyca ferruginea. Next base: position 21,858,507 of record OX376059.1, on the reverse strand, counting down.
AAGTATCTTTGCACCTACCATGTTTTGTCTCTGCATCACCCTAAGGTAGACTGGTAGAAAATGCCCAAGGCATTAAGTCCGCCTTTGTACAATGTTTTTTTACATTATGTGCATAAAGTTTAATAAAATAAAAATAAAATAATAAATAAATAAAAAAACAAACAAAGTTCGGCATTGAATTATTAGTATAAATAATGAACTAATGCATTACAAATAGAGTTGAAAATTGTGTGCGTAATTTCACTCAGCATCTTTTATTTTGCAAACAATCACGCAATTTTCAACTCTTCAATATTTGTTTTAAAGTTGAAACTCGCGTTACTTTACTGCTGCTCTATCTATGCTGACTGTAGGTCTAGTCCTTATCTAAGTTTAACTTAATTAATATTCTGTGTTTTTTTACGGGTCATATATATTTTTTTAAGACGTGCCATAATATGCTGAGCTATGTTTGATTTTAAAATTATTCATGCCCATTAATAAATACGTGTCGAGTCTGTAATAGTACATTATGATATAAGTGCGGTAGGTTGAAAATTACAGCCGAGGCGATATTGCTAGCCCGAGCCGCAAGCGAGGGCTATAAGAAAGCAGAGGCTGTAATTATCAAAGCGCACTTATGTCTTACGACGTTTTATAACATATTTGCGAGGAAATAATTCAAATAAAAACAATACAGCGAAAAGAAAAAGCGCGCGTAATAATTTTTACGTGTTTGTAGTATTACTAATAAAGTAAATTAATATTTTTTTGTTTTTGTTACAGATAAATGGTTGTAATTTATTGTCAAAATTAAAGAATTAAATGTTTATTTTTTTATATTTAATCTCCCAAAGTTAATTTTATTCATAAAATGTGGACCACTTTCCTGACATAAAAACTCTTTGCTAAGATTTAAAAAAGTACCTTTCGTTTTATACGGAACATCTTGATAAACTGTACGTTTTACGAAACTCGTGCTTTTTACATTACAATAACGTACAAGTACGTAATGATATACATTACGATATTGAAATTGGTGTATTATGAGACACTTTACGAGCAAATGTGTTATAATAGAACATTATTGTACAAGTGTGTAATGTTGGTGATTACCGCTAAGGCGCCATTGAGACCCGAGCCGTTAGGTGAGGGTCTTAAGTGAGCCGAGGACGGTAATCATCAATACACACGTGTATCATACGACGTTTTTCAACACACTTGTGAAGAAAATAATAGTAAAAAAATATTTTCAACAGTGAAAACGAGTTGTGAAAATTTTTTCGCAATGGCGGGAAAAATTAATCAGTTTTCCTATGCGCGCGCATCAAATAATGGCGATCGGCCATAGACTAAAAGAATGAGGTTTATTTTTTTTTGTCTTTTCGCGGATAGCGTTCTAGCCACGTACAAAATGGGGAATTCAAAGTTTTCTTTATTACAGAGAAAACAAAAGTTATATTTGAGTGACAGTTTTATTTATAAAAAACATACAAGTTGAAATTATCTATTTAAATACGAAGTTGCATGAAATGAGCAAGCAATAGGTACATTAATTTATTTGTACTATTGAACACGATCTTTTTTGTATCGAAACTTTTTTAAGAACAAAGCAACTCAACCAATAAAATAAAAAAAACCCTATAACTCACTTGTGAATAATAGCAATGAAATAGTCACAGTTTGATTACAGGTGTCATTATGTGCCTAATTGCGGTGAAATTAGAGCCATTTTATGAGCAAGTGTGTTGAAAAATACATTACGCCCACACACAATATTTCTGAGATAGAATAAAAGAAAAGTACGAGATTATCAAGGTACGGCCGCCCTCAGACAGATGTTACATATCTACATAAACATTTCGTTTACGTTCCATTAAAATATTTTTTTAAGACAACCAGTTTCAAAAACTTCACGGAGAAAAGTAACTTTACTTTCGGAAGGTGGCGGTTTTAGTTCGCTTTGTAGTTTTTGAAGTAGGTTGTATTTTTTGTAAACATGTTTTTAAATTCCGCTTTTTGAAAATACATCTTTCGAAGGGCGACTGTACATTCATCATCATCATTTCAGCCGAAAGACGTCCACTGCTGGACATAGGCCTCCCCAAGGGGGGGTTTTGCCATAATCGCCACGCTTGGCAGGCGGGTTGGCGATCGCAGTATGGTTGTTACAAAGGCACAGAGAACGCTGCTGCCCATTCTCTGGTAAGTCCCTTAGTCGCCTCTTACGACACCCACGGGATGATATGGGATGGTGCTATTCTTTACGTCCGACACCACACGGACGACTGTACATTATACTATTTTTTTTACAGTACTACACATGGTACATCCCAGCAGATGTAAAATGAGTAACCAATTCTTCTTACCAGTCGTCTAGACGCATATATACCTCAGCCCCCCTAGCCATATTGACAAATTGACAATCTTCAATCGATAAACCTATTAGAAAACTAATCAAATGTATGGGAATGACAATCATCTCATCGATAAGTCACGTGATCGAAAATCAAAAATGGATTACGACGAAGCGTTAATTATTGTACAAAGAGAAACGATACGAATCGTTTGTAACTTGGCTAGGGGGCCAAAAGAAACAAAAAAACATCACAAAAATACTTAAGTTCTTAAAGAAAAGAAATAAAGAAATTAGTCAAATCCGGTTATTCATTTCCCTTTTTAAAAATCCCTTACAAAGAGTTTCCACCCCTTCCTCTTAATTGGCCAGTTAATGAGATTTGTGGAAATCGTTGCGACGAATAGATAGAATAATTTATAAATTTGTTTTGAACTTTTTGAATGTTTCGGTGTACCTTTTAAAGTTTTTTATATATTTGTATAGCTTACAGATAGTTATTGTCGGGTTATTTGTGTAATTGAATTTTGTGTATGTACTCGCACCGACGATACAGAAAAAAATTCGATGCAACGTATTCATAAAAAAAAAGATTTTGACTAAAGAGTCCCCCTCTTATGGGAAAGACATTTTTACAGAATAACATTGTTGAACTCACATTGTAATCACGGCAGTCTACATAAAACGAGTGTCAGTTTAAGTACTCGAAATCTATAGTTTGATAATGTATCGTAACTATAAAAAAACAAAATATAATACATAAGTACATTAAAGGGCTTGATTCAACGTAAACACACCTTAAAGTAATCTTGTTATAGTTGAAATTTCAATGATAATGGTTATATAATAAAATTAAATGCTATAAGATTTCGAAAAATATTTATTGCCAATAGACTGGACATACAAAAACGATTATTATTTCTGCTAAACTGTAAGACAGTTTATGGGCAGGTGTAAATCCCACAGATTTTTGATAATGTTTATAACTGAGTACATTTTCACTTGAAAGTATTAGAAATGTTAGTAGTATTACTTATTAGTTAGACTTCGCCCGCGTGAATTTTCTAACGGATTCCTAAGATTTTTGGTAATAAATAATAGCCTAGCTTTAGTTGATCGACGGATACCGTTCGACTAACCAATCGATCGATTGCTGGTCGATGGCATCGGTCGACGTTGATTAACCCCGGCTATAATCCATAAGTTTCTTTCGAAATGTATTTACAAGAGGACGCGTTGGCCAGTTTAATTTTTCGTACTGTTATTACGGAGACGCAAACGCAGAAGACACACGTGCGGCTAATCAAGCAGATTGATCGACGTCGACTAATCCATGCTACCATCGATCGATGCCGTCGATCGACGATCGATCGATTGGTCTGGTAACACCCTAACAAACAAAGTACAATGCCAGAAACTCTATAGAACTTTGCCCCACTCAATAAAAGACATGTACAAGCTTGCAATATGTGGCATCTTACTGCTTATTCATTGCTGATAACTAAACATTAGTCTTAATGACTGCAGAACTTGCCGTTTCTGTTTAAATCAAAAAACTGTATTTGCATTCCTTTTAGCATTGATTTGTAATCCGCAAGTAATAATAATAATGTTGTTTATTTGCCAACAAAAAAGTTCTTTACATTTCCTTATTATCTACAATAGTCTACATTATCAATTAGGTTCTCAAAAAAAAAACAAATATAAGACACAATAGAAGCATTTTGTTAATGAACTGCACACAACTCCACAAGTTCGCAAGTTCTAAAGCAAAACAATTTATTATTATAAGATTCTTTGATCATTACAATTATTTTAATAATTTACATTTTCTGTAAATGGGTGGGGCAGGATCTGGCATTGTCATTTTACCTCTTTATAATATTAGTAAGTATAGATTGTTTAGTTACGCACCCATGTTTGTGCACACACTTTTGCGCACTATATTATCTCCTAGGTACTCACCTAGTCTTCATTGAGATTACCGCCGTGACCGAAGTTCGGTCGCCAGAATACTATATTAACATATATTATTATTAATAAACTAGTTCGCATAACGGGACTACCCGCTTCTCATATTAAGGCTATGTATCCCTATTAATATTTATAAAGGCGTAATTATATTCAGCAAAGGGCACGTGCCAGCCTGATGTGTAATATTCTCTGTGTTTGCGCAGAAAAAAAGGGGAAAGGGGTAAATAATTAAGAAAATAAATGAATTTTTCGTGTTCTCGGAAGGTACCCAAACTAAATAGACTTTTTTGTGAGGGTAATGATTAACGAGAAAAGTTAATTATTATTTGTTTACTTTACTTCTTTTGAAACTGGCCTAATCAAGTACGTAAATCGATTTTACATAACTTTTCTAAATTGGTTATTGCTAGTTCTAAAAAACATAATAGTCTAACGTCTAATAGAAAAAAAAAGTCATGACATTAATTTAAGGCATTAAGTCCGCCTTTGTACAGTGTTTTTTTATGTACATAAAGTTTAATAAATAAATAAATACTTAATTTAAATTCAATCATTTACAGGCACTTTGGAATTGTCAAGGAGTCCGTTGCTTAGTCAGAAAGTTCAATCTGCTCATTCCAAAACGTAGGTTGGTCTCTATGGAGAAGAACAAGCAAGAAACCCCACGCTGCGTGTCACGGATTTGGTTCCTACATGGAACAAATATTTGTATGGCCTACAGGTAGTCTTTTCGAGTCTGGTTCTTTGTGTATGGGAGTTTAAAATTATGTTTGCAAACACACCCAAGATACAGGAGACATTTCTAGTATGAAGTAACTTAAAAAAAACAAAAAGGCTCGCAGCTAAGTAAGTCGCATTTATTTAAAAACTTTTTGTAAAGAACCTCCTCCTTTTTTGAAGTAGGTTAAAAAAGACAATCGCCTTTAAAACTAAAAAGTGATAATATTAACTTAAGCACACACAAATGACTAGTAAGGTCGGCGGCTTTACGTATTGCCACCGACTTGAAAAGTACTAAACCAATTCCGATAAAACTTGCATTTGTCTATAAGTTGAAGTAAATGTAAGCCTATAATAAAAGAATGGACACAATCCGATTAATAGTTTCGGAAAAAATGCGTGGACAAACATACATCAAACAGGCATACACCTGTGACGACACGGATGGCGCAGTGGCTGAGCGATCGACTGCTGCGCAGCGTGTTGCTGGTTCGATTCCCGCCCAGGGTAAACATTTGTGTGATGAGCACTTGTGTTTGGCTTGTGTCTGGGTGTTGTTTATCTATATATGTATGTAATTACAAAAAAAAATGTATTTGTGTATGTATATCAGCTGTCTGACACCCATAGTACAGGGTCTCCCTAGGTTGGGGTCAGATGGCCGTATGTGAAAATGTCCCCACATATTATTATTATTATTATTATTACCTATAAAATGTTGTAGGTATATTTGTTTGGAAGCTTAATAGATTATCATGTGAATAAATTTAGCAGTTCCTATAATATTACATACGTATCGAATTGATAATCTCTTTTTATTGATGTCAGTTAAAACACAATATGGAAAATGGTATATAACCCTTTTCCCCATTAACAGATATTAATTTAATCTTTAGAAAAAAGTAAAACTTCGCATATCCAAAGTAGGTCTCCACCATATCGGATTTTACACTACACACGCTTTTAGCCTATTCGAATCAGTCTAAGTAACCATATCTAAGTCTAATGACCTCTATTACACCGTGATGCAGTCGTGTTACGTACCTACATTATGCTTTGATTGGCTAAGAGCCTCCATTGACCCGTAAGTCGGAGAGGAGAAATAAAAAAGTGAAGTTTAAAATTCAAATAACTTCTTACGAATCAAAACAAAATATGGTAAAAGGAACCAATCAGCTATTTAGTTGGTCGTGCGGACAAAATTCCTAATATGGGGCAACGTTTTTTTTAGATAAGATGCTAAGCTACTTTCATTGTCGACGACACGGTTGGCGCAGTGGTTGAGCGATCTACTGCTGCGCTGCGTGTCGCGGGTTCGATTCCCGCACGGAACAAATATTTGTATAGCCTACAGATAGTTGTTCCGGGTCTGGCTGTTTGTGTATGTGAGTTTATATGTTTGTAAACGCACTCACGACACAGGAGTAATTCCTAGTGCGGGGCAACGTCTTTAAAAAAAAAATTAAAAAAAAATTAAAAAAAAATGTTCCGAATGCGGGTCAAACAGATTGTCACCCGTGGAAATTAATTTATTGCAACCCTGTTAACCTCCTTCCCTCCGTAGCCGTACTCCCATTTTTTTCATCATCATCATGTCAACCTTTAGACGCCCACTGCTGGGCATAGGTCTCCCCCAAAGGGGGTTGGCCATGTTGGCGATTGCAGTAGGTGTTATGCTACTAAGAAGGACGCTGCTGCCCGTTCTCTGGTCAATATCCCTCCGTCGCCTTCTACGACACCCAAGGGTGGAAATGGGGTAGTATACTATAATTTGCGGCCGGCTATTTTTTAAACGGTCGGACGAACTATTTTTTAAACGGTCAGAATATTAAAGCTAGTTGCCATTTCCAAAGTCATTAATTTTTCCAAGGTCATTAACCCGTCCTAACCACTGCAAAACCTGATAGCCAGAATCAACATGATCAATGTATGATCGAAACAACAAGAGCAAGGGAAGCGAGCTCGGATTCATGGGACACCCCGACGCGGACAAAACTCTTGATAAACGATTACCGAAAGTGTTAGTAGTTTAGTGTGTATGTACGACGTTAAAAGGAAAGTGTGTCGAGAAATAATTAAAACGTTGGAGAACACTAAAGTCTTTTAATTACTCCAAAACCAGTTACAATTAAAGCACTGAGAATATACGACATTCACGCGTCAGTAGTGTATAGTACAGTACAACTAACCGATTAGGCGGTTACGGCACAACTGAGGCTAGCTGCGAGCTGGTTAATGAATGAACTACAAAGCATCAGCCTACAGTCCTCTACAGTAGGTAACATAAAATCTTCCAAATAAATTCGGCTAATCTCAATGAAGCCAAACATGTGCAAAGATTGGTGCACTCCCACTTCCCTCACTCTCATAGTCCAATGGGCCGGGGTGGGGTGGCAATTCGATACGACTGGGGAGCCTCTCCCCAGTCTGTACAGTCAGTTCAGTCTGCCCGATCTCTGAGATCGGGCACAAGACCAACGCCTAACGTGCTTAAAGTACAGCGCGAAAAAAAAACAGCTGTTCCATTTTGGCCGAGTACCTATTGCACTTCTGTATGGATCAGCTGTTTTTTTACTTTCGCGCTGTTTGTGTTGGCTTCATAACGAAAGTTGTTCAGGTTCGTGTCTGAATCACTCCTTAAAATTTTGCTAATAAATTCTATCAATAAAATTTCATTCTGTTTAATATTACGACATCATCAACTACCTAGCCTTTTCCCAACTATGTTGGGGTCGGCTTCCAGTCTAACCGGATGCAGCTGAATACCAGTGTTTTACATGGAGCGACTGCCTATCGGACCTCCACAACCCAGTGACGTGGCAACACGATACCCCTTGGTAAGACTGGTTGTCAGACTTTCTGGCTTCTTATTGTCCACAACGACTGCCAAAGATCTACGAATAACAGCTGGGGGTTTTACGTGCTTTCCGAAGCATGGAGGGAACTCGGTATGAAATAATAATAATAATGTTTAATAATAATATTTTTATTGGCATACACAAGTTACAAATACATTTGTGATTCGCTGGTGCCTGTGGTAGGTAATTAAAACCTGTATTACAGGTCACCAGATTTCCACCTCTCGAATACCGTTGGACAATAATATTGTAAGAATACCAATATCCACTTACAATGTGGTAAAACAAACAAAAAAGTAAACATAAATTAAAAAAGAAAAAGATTAAAGTGTGAATGTGTGTGTAATGTATGATTGTAGTGTGTGCTAGAGTAGTAATTTAATTAGTGAAGGTGTGTGGGGTGTATGTTTGTGATGTTCTGTGAGGGGTTGTATGCGTTTGTGATATTATGTGTGTGTGTATATATAGGGGGGTGTGTCTGTGTGTGTTTAACAACTACGCCAAAACCTCAAATAGACTCTCTGTTGCAATATAAGACTGCTTAAGAAGCCAGTATTTAACAATTATTTTGACGTTGAATGCATTTAGCTGATGTATAGATAGTATCTTGTGTATTTTATTATAAAGATATGGACCAAGAAAAACAAAAAATCGATGACTGAAGGATGTTTTGACCGGAACAGATGAGGCAACAAGGTGGTTACGACGGGTAAGTGCAGGTGTATACTGAGTTAAGGAGTGTTGCTTGATGACGGTAGCCAGAATAAATAATTGCCTCACTGTTAACATCTGGCAGTATTCGTAGAGTTGGACTGTAGGAAATAGGCGGGGTTTGAAACAGCAAACCTTTAGGACTGCTCTTTGCGCACGCTCAACTTTTATTAGGTAAGTTTTCGCAGCACCTCCCCAGGTAGTCTTGCAATATGTCAAAATCGATTGGCATAGCGCCTGATAGACCATCTTCATAACATCTGCATCTGCGGATTGTCATAATTGTTTAAATATATAAATAAGCTTACGCAAATGGATGGTCACCCATCCACAGACCGACCTTGGCAAGCGTAGCTTAACCTTTAACCGATCGATCTGTCCAGCTTTTACTCAGCCATAACCTCCTAAGTATATATTACGTATGGATCGTAATTTATTTTAACAGGAGGTACCATCGCTATTTCCATCTGAAACAAAACGATTGGCCGACACTCTTATTGAAATTGTTTGCAACTTCCCAAACTGGATCGCTGTAAAGGGAAAAAGTCTGAACAATTTAGGCAAATATATGAATACTTAACAGATTAAAATACTTCCTGATCAAAGTAGGTTGGTACTCATTCACTGTGTAGACGATTTAAGGAATTCTTGTGTGAAAAAAATACTATAAAATGGAGATTGGAAATAGAAGAAATTCTCGGTGCATCTATCTCTGTAGATTCGTGAAAAAATCGTGAAATGCATTCATCACATCAGGACCAATAGAGAAGCGCTCTTAATCATGAGAATTCTAGATTTAGATATTTTCGCGCACAATCAGAGCAAATTTAGAAAAATGGCTATTGAATTACTTGCTAGTGCTAGTCATCTTTAACGATGACTGCTTCTTGCTGAGGTTAATGTCATGTTGTAATCCTATTGGTGACAACAGACCTACTTTGGACGGCGAGCGCTATCCAGGCTGGTGTGACCTTTCGGGTTTATTTATGTTTTCTTTCTCGCCCTCTATTACGTCCGTTTCATTATTTCTTTAAATTTTATGTTATTCCGTGGACAATGGTGTGGGTTAAACGTTTTTTTTTAACTATTATGCTTAACTTAATGTTAATATTGTAACGTGTAACTGTTTTTTGTCCCTAATAAATAAAATAAAAATAAAAAATTCTCATAGACTCGCACAATAAAATAATAGAAAAAAATTAATAACTAATTACTGACTTCTTAAGTATAATCTTTCTATATTTTTTTTATTAATTATTTTTCTTCTTCTCGTTTTCTTTTAACTTCTTTTTTTGTGAATAAGTGGATAATGGTGTGGGTTAGCATAATATTATGTAGTAACATAAATACGGAATAGATTATGTCTAACTGTATTTCTAACTACTGTGCTCGTGTAGCACAGTAGTTAGTGTCGCGTGTGTGTGTCGGTTATATGCGATGCAAACGAAGTCCCTGAATAAAATGTAGCCTATGTCCTTCCCCAGGGTTTAAGCTATCTTCGTACCAAATTTCATAAAAATTGGTTCAGCCGTTTCATCGTGAAAGCGTAACAGACAGAGTTACTTTCGCATTTAAAATATTAGTATGAAGTATGATTACTATGATTTTAGTATGATAAAGTATGGATGTAAAATGTTTTTTAAACATTACAAAAAAAAATTAAGCTTTTCGTTGGTTTTAGCTAGCTAGCTAGCTAACTTTTAACTTAACGTTAACTTCGAATTACTTGCTAACATATTATGTAGGGGGTAGTAATAGGGCTTTGTGTCAAGGGTGCTCATCAATAGAATTACTACGACCGTACCATAGATAGACCATATTTCTGGTACAAAGCAGCACTGCTGTGTTCCATTTTGTAGACTGAAATTACAGGCCATGAGACATTTCAGCTTTGTGGTTTTGAGATAAACTCCTAAACTCAGGTAGGTCTTAGGCTTGTTTGCCCTTTTACCAGAGACATTAAAAAGTGTCACTTTGAAATTTAACCTCATAAGGACAACTAACTCTGAGTCAAGTTATTGAGCAGTTTTCATAAAAAAATAACGTTGTAATTTGGGCTATATTTCAATCCAAGTTACGATAAAAACTTCCTGTAACATAAAACAGGCAACCTTTAATCATTATTGACAAATCTATAGTTATACAAAACACTACTCTACGTACCTCCCATGAGACAACCACCCTAGGATATTTAAGAGAAACATCCAATTAACAAATTGCTAGCACATTATTTATAATTTCACGCCCACCGGCAGTGAGAGACACTGCTTTTAAAATAATAACTAAATATTACGGAGTGAGAAATAATATTTTACCCTTTAATTTCTTATCGACACAGAGTTACATTTAGTTATTGAGATTTTCATTAAATCTGTGGTTTACATCTATTTGATTAAAAGGTATACTTAGATATACTCGTTAAACTTGAAGAAATAAATTCAATCATGAAAAAGAATATACTTTTCTGGTTTAAAAAGCATGTCTCAAAATACAGAGTTAGAGTGACACTCCACCGAAACGAAGCAGAGCAGGGAGGAGCAAAATTAACAAATACGATCCCATTATGACTGTTGTTTAAATATTGATACCTGAAAGATTTCCCCCGCTTCAATCCTCTTCGCTTTGGTAGAGTGTACACCCTTACACCTGTCTTGAAACAAAACAAATGTCAACGATTCAAAATTTATCAGCCATCATGACGACTACTTCTAAAGTATACCTAGGATACGAACCGCTTTGGCCCGCAAATTTGCCCGCGTCGAATTTGATATTTTATCTCACGGGATAAGAACACGGGATTACAATCCCATGTCCTAAGCTAGATAGACCTATATGAAGACCTATATGTTTGCTAAATTTGATCTAATTCCGGTCAGCCATTGAAGCTTGTAAGAGTAATAAACATTTATTCATTCATCCATCCTCACAAATTCCAGGTTTATAATAGTAATAGTAGGATATTGCAAGAAGAATCTATATATTACGGTAACAGAGTTAATGCGAAAGTTACTCTGTCAGTTACTTTTTGACGATGAAACGGCTGAACCGATTTTGATGAAATTTGGTATGAGGATAGCTTGAACCCTGGGGAAGAATATACTTAGGCTGCTCTTTAATCCGCGACTTCGCGTCGCGAGCAAAAGCCAGTATAACATAGTCCTTTGTCATCTTCATGTCCTAAGAAGACTTTTAGATATCAAAAACAGTTGTTTTTAGAAGGCACTGAGTTTCCAAATCCAATTAAATCGTTTCCATAAAACTGCCCCCAATCTAAATCTAAAAACCTCCTAAATATAGATTGCAAAAGGCATCGTTTAAAGCGATCCCTAAAACCATGATTATCATTGTAATAAGCAAAGTTCCCTGCATAGCATCTTGATTTGCATGCTGTAATGATTGAGTTACGTGATTCAAATTTCGAATAAGCGTTTTTCTTTTGTTTACCAATTTTAAGTATTTCTTTTGGTCGTTTTGGAAGTCAACATTTTCTTTTTTACTTGATGGCACTGAAGATTTTTTGACGTGACAACGTCTTATAATTCGATAGAGCCGGCTGCACGCACGAAAAAACATGACGTCATGCGGCGTTACCTCGCTCTGCGGTGTTACCTCGCTCTGAGGCGTTCCAAGTGAAAAGTGAATGTGGTGTCAATTGTTTATAGCAACGATAATTACAGCGATAAAGGTAATGATTCTTTCGCGTTGTCACGTTCAACTATCGTCAGTAAACCGACTTTACAGACAACCAATTTTTTAAATGAAAAATTGACCTTAATAGCGCCCAACCCGTCATATTTCCCATATAAACGCTCGTACGCGATTACGGCGTTATAACAAATTATTTTCCAAATATTTTTAACACACAGGTATCTTGTGGTTTAAATCTAGGTTTGTATGAAGACAAAAATAAACTTTTTTAAGAAACAAATTCAGTAAACACGTCCGAAAATCAGTTTTTTTTGCACATTTTTATCTGAATTTTGGCCGTTCATAATGCACTCATACATTGGAAAAGCAAAAAAACAGCTTTATAGAAACCTTGTACATGTAATGGGGATTCTAAATTACAGCCATTATTACCAAAAACTTGTAAGGCTTTTTTAAAAACACGTATGTCCTGGAACAAGTTTTGTGAAATTTCCGCGCGCCATTTTTCCTGTAATATTATCGCGTTCTCACTCACACGTTTGTTTTCTGCCTAAAAAGTGAATTTTAAATAAAAACCCAAATTCAAAAACTGAAAAAAAAAACAAAAAGAAAAAAGTCTTTAAAAGTCGGGACCCATTACGTGTGGTGTTATCAGCTTGGCATACAATTGCAAATGTTGATGTATCCGAAGATGTTTATGTTTCGGATCATCTACCTATACATCTAGATTGCGACTTGGAAGTAGTGAGGCCTAAATTGACGACTAGGGGTGCTGGCCGTAATTCTGTCATTTGGGGTGAAAGGACTCAGTCAGAAACGCAAAGTTATCATTATTTATGTACTAGTAAATTGCGAGACGTTGATTTCCCTCACGAGTTAGAAAGGTGCAGCGTTGGGTCATGCGGTCTGGATGAGCATAGAGTTGTTCTGGATAATTTGTACGAAAAGATTGTAGAAATCCTATGTGCGTCAGCTAGGCAATCTAAAAGGACATCTGCGGGGGGACCGAGGCGGGGTGGGCGTGTGTGTGGATGGAATGAATCTGTGAGAGACGCCCACCGCGAGGCTAGGTGTAGCTTTCAGACCTGGAAACTGAACAGTCGTCCCGCGTCAGGCCCGGTTTATGATGATATGCATGAGAAGCGAAAAATTTTTAAAAGTCGACTGAAATTTTGCCAAAACAACGCTGAGCAAATTGTTATGGATAGGTTAGCCGAACAACGAGCTAATAAAAACTTTGGTAAATTTTGGAAGTCCACGGGTAAGTTGTATGCAAAGCCTGGCCTCTCTGCGTGTGTGGAAGGGATAAGTGATAAGAGGGGAATTGCGAGCATGTTCAAGGAGCATTTCAAAGCTCAATCCCCACTCGGTCCCTCAACCTTGGTGAATGATGGTGGGCCCAACCGTCCTGGTGCGAAACCTTTGATACATTTTTCTGCTAAACAGGTACGCAAGATTATAAACAGCATGAACCGTGGTAAATCTCCAGGACATGATGGGCTCAGCATTGAGCACCTGAAGCACGCGGGTGTCCACCTGCCGAGAGTCTTGTCTATGTTTTTCACAATGTGTATTAGCCACGCGTACCTACCTGCTAATCTAATGAAGACCATCGTAGTTCCCATTGTGAAGAACAGGACGGGTGACATCTCAGACAGAGGTAACTATCGTCCCATTTCTCTTGCGACAATAATAGCCAAGGTGTTGGACGGTGTGCTTGATTCTTGCTTAGATAATTACATACATCTTCATGACGCACAGTTCGGGTTTCGTCCCGGACTATCAACTGAAAGTGCTATTTTAAGTCTTAAGCATACTGTTCAATATTATATAGATCGCAGGACGCCGGTATACGCCTGCTTCCTTGATCTTTCCAGGGCATTTGATCTTGTCTCATATGACGTGCTCTGGAGAAAGATGGGTGACAGGGGTGTACCGGCAGAAATATGTGGACTATTCCAATATTGGTATGGCAACCAAACCAACCACGTGAAATGGGATGATACACTCTCTGAGCCGTATAGGCTGGAGTGCGGGGTGAGGCAGGGGGGTCTAACATCTCCCAGGCTCTGCAACCTCTACGTGGATGACCTCATAGTCGCACTCAGCAGCATGCGTGTCGGATGCAGTGTTGATGGGGTTAGAATTAACAACGTCAGCTATGCAGATGATATGGTGCTGCTGGGTCCGTCGGTGGGGGGAATCAGGGAGCTGATTGGAACCTGTGAAGCCTACGCTGCCGCACGTGGGTTGAAGTATAATGTGAAGAAATGTGAATACATGGTCTTTGAGGTCGGCGGCAAACGCCGTGGAGAAGGACCCGAGTTGCTCGTGAACGGGTCACCAATCAATAGGGTGTCCACTTTTAAATACCTGAGGCATTTTCTTGCCGCCGACCTCAGGGACGATGTAGACATTGAGAGGAAGCGTAGGGCTCTAGCGGTCCGGAGTAATATGTTGTCTCGTAGATTTGCGCGATGTACAGACCTAGTTAAAGTAACATTTTTCAAGGCTTATTGCCAAAGTCTGTACACGAGCAATCTATGGGTCAATTATACTAAGAGATCGTTGGATGCCCTGCGCGTCCAATATAACAATGCTTTCAGGATGTTGTTGAGACTGCCTCGTTACTTGTTGTAGGTGTATATCGATCATGGAACTATTTGAATGTTGTAGTTATTCAATAATACTTAGCAGAATTCTAGACTACTGGACTTGTTTTTTTCTTTTCAGTTGTTGATTTTGGTTTTTTATTTAAAATTCACTTTTTAGGAAGCCGGGTTTTTTGATTTTTAAAATTTACCTTTTTATTTTACACTTTTTAGTTAAGATCATAACACGGTAACTTTCACAATCTTGTCATTATGTCATATTGGAAGGCTAGGCGATGTCGTGCACCGGGGCCCCTAAATACAGGGGGCCCTCCACCTCTGGCCAGCAGAACCTCGAACTGACCTGACAAAACATGTTTTCCACTTTCAAACCAAATATAGTAACTTCTTTCTTTTGTGTTGTGTAGGTTTTTGTGTTTAGCCACTTCAACCAATCAACTGTTATGCAACTGATTTTTAAATGCTAGCTTACTGTTCCGTAATATTAGTAAAGAACTGCATGGTGTACCATAACACTGTACTCTTACACCCTAAACCTAAGCTCTGTCTAGTATGTGTTTCTATATTAATGCGCGCATGGATCTGGAGAAGCTACGTCAGGATGTATCGGAACTCGTTTGGAGATACACAATTACCGTAGACGACATGCTGGGTATCTTTAATCAAACGGTCCTTGCTCTCTACGACAGGCACGCTCCTGTAAAGAAGATTCAGCTTAGGCGTCCACCTACTCCTTGGATGACGACAAGGTTTTGTATGGCGATGAGGCGTAGGAAATCGGACTGTTCTATAGTAAAAAAAAGGATCCCAGTAAAGATAATAGGAACCTCTTCAAAGTTGCAAGAAATCGGTTTAATCAGAAGATCCGTAACGCCAAATGCCGCCATATTCTCGAAAACATTTCTTATTCTTCTGCTGATATCTGGAACCCGGAATTACAATTACAACTCCTGGAGTTGCGTATAACTTAGTCCGTCCACTTACTAAAGTTTCTAATCCGTCACTTTCTAACTATTTTCAAACAATTTCCATTCTTCTCCCTTTCCTGACTAAAGTACAGCCAGTGTGCACAAGCAGCTTTCGGGGTATGCCCATCGAAACAGTCTTGTAACCTCATTCTAGTCTGGGTTCAGGCCAGGGCACAGCACAACCACCGCTATCCATAAATTGACTGGTGACATTACCCCTACATAGCTAACGTTCCTAAACTTCTATAATAAGCACTAAGTATTAAATGACTTGGATTTTTTTGCCACAAGTTGGATAAAAGTCTACTGTATGTTCGCCACTAGGGAAACTGCAACTACAGCAGTGATTCTTTGTCATGTGCCTTTTCTTATAGGAATACAAACTGCAGCTTTTCCTTTTCGTTGTTGAAGCGTGTTCATGTATCAAAGAACTTTCAGAACTAGATGTTTCAAGAATTTGACCTTGACCTTCAGCACGTGCAGCATTGCAGCATTGTTGGCAATTCATGCCAACGTTTTAGCCATGGCTGCATGGCAGTGCTTTTTCTCCAGAAACCAAGATATTATGGCATATGACGTTGAAGTTGATACTCGACATAATCAGCATAATTATCCTAAAACATGCACATATTTGAACATATCTGGTCAAATGTGCCGCCTATTGTGGCATTGTAAAACTTTATCATTTTTGGTTTTTTTAGATGTTGGGTTCACAGTTTCTTCGTCGTCACACGAGGACAACAAATTAATATACCATTTTGTTTGGCTTCAGTTTGAATGGTAGAAGAGTTAGTGACCCATCATAACAAAACATCAATTAACAAACCATCCTCATTCTCACTATCAGAAAAAACATATGTGTGTTGACATAATCTTCATTATTTAATTAACGAACCATGTCGTCATCTGTGATCAACCTCGCAGCCATATTTCACTACCAAACGTTATAAATAAAAAAAACAAAGCAAAAAATCAACACAAAGTGCAGGTCTAAAAGTTAGGCATAAGCTAACCATTCGTCAAATTGACGAGCATGGTGGTGGTGGTGGTTGGTATCTCCAAAACTAAAGTACTTACCAGCCAAACATGGCCACCACGCGAGGCAGTCTAGTGGTCACCAAGTTGGCGCAAAACCGCGATTTTGTAAGTAAAACCATTACAAAGGAAGAGGGAGATATTTATTAGATGATCGTCATTTTGACGAACGTTAGCTTTCTAGGGTTAAGGAAGCAATGGGCACTAAGTTTATTGTGTTGGTTTTAATTAATTTCTCCAATGCCTTTAATGCCCTCAGTCATGATATTCTCTTATCCATCTTACATGTTATGGTTTCCTACGAGGCGATGGAATGCTTCTATCTATTTTTTTTTGTTTTTGATATAAGTAGGATACACAGTACCACTTCTAGGACGTCAGTCCTAGAAGTGGTACTGTGTATCCTACTTTGATAAATAGGTAAATATTTAAGTTTGACTTATAATAATGACTTATAATTTTTTTTAATATTTATCAACTATGTTGTATTGTCTATATTAATAATAATTGTAATTCACTTCGTTATTGTTTTCTTTAATAATATTTACTACGGTACATGTAGCAATAAGCTTTGCTTTGCTGCCCTGCAGTGAGCGATAAAGAGCTGATGATGAAGTAGCTTTGCGCCTTTAGTATATGTATTTATGTTTTTACTTGGTTAAACAAAACCTTACCAGTTTAGATATTGCACTAGATTCTTTTTTCGCATCAGGTCACGTAGCTGCGTCACTGATTGAGGAAGTTAATGTCATCGAGATTATTAAATAGCTTGCGGTTATCTAAACTACCGGTTATTTATCAATTTATTTTAATGTTTATTTCATTATAGTTAAGTAATATCTCACTGAATGAAGTAACGCTTTAGGTAATAGTAAAGATTTCATTCAAAGCAAAAAGTCTTCTGGGCTTGTAATCCGAATTTAAGTTTTTTTTTCACGCTGGTAAGACTATTTCCGCGATTATACAATTACTTTTTCACTTCTCTTGCTCAAAAAGGCCGTCATTGTAGCATACCCGAGCGGGGATAAAATAGCATTTCATCCTCTAGGGAAAAAAGTTTTTTTTTTTAATGTCGGTGTGCCAAATATGACAATGAGCCTACAAAAACGAAAAAGTCTTTAGTCATAAGTGGAATAATCATGAATAAAGACTCGACTTATTACTGTTTCATAAAAAAAGAACCTCATTTTAATTTTGAAAATGGAACTAAAATCGGCGTTCTCTGGTATAGAATGCATGCAATGTGTTGCGGCTACAGAAGAAACAAAAAAAAGACATTGGCGCGAAATCTTTTTAATTTTTCTCTAATTGCAAATTGAATTGGTAGTGAAACTACATATTTCATATTGTATTGGATTGTTTTATTTTCTCGCAATCGTAGTGAAAAGTATAGTGTAACACACGGCGCTAAAACCCATTAAAACTCGGTTTCTATTTACTCCCTCGCTAAAGCTCGGGAGTAAAACTACCTCGTATATAATGGGTCATTTTAGCTCCTTGTATAACAATCTACTATATCACTGCTTTATTACAAGTTGTTAGCTAACAAACTTTAAATCGTTATAGATCCTAAATGGACATTCGAAACGAAAAATAGTAAAAGAAACCTTAAGATGATTTTTAATTGTCTATTCAATGATACCCCATAACAAATAGTTCGGCGTCTTTCATTGTTTTCTTTTTCACATTATGGCATCTGGTTGTCGCCATACTGAATTTTGATTACTATCATGTCTTTAGTGACACTCGCAAGATTAAGACGAATGAATTAATGTAAGAATTATCAAAATCGACCCACGCGTTTGGTCTCTAGAGTGCCACAAAGGAACAAACATACATACATAGACTGATGAACACATTACCACTCCTTTGCGTCGCACAGTCGGGTAAAATGCTTCACTTTAACGAGCAAAGGATTGTTTAACTTTTTTTTTCACTTTGAATGAAATAAAGGCAAAGTAGTGTAATTAGCGTATTCTCTTAGTAAAACTTTAATCTAGAATAGCACTAAAAAGTAACATCAAGTGCACTTCTGTTATTGTATAAAAGAATTCGCTCTTTTGTAAAGGACTTAAGTCTGCTTTTCCCATTTTATTTGAACTTGAGCGAGCTGGAAGTTTCAAGAAGGTAGTTCTGTATGTCTATTCTGTTACAATCTCCCTCGGTGAACACCTAAGTGAAGTGAGCTGTCATCCGTCTGTCTGCTTTGTCAATCCCTAGCTTCGGGACGGATGACAGCTCACTTCACCTAGGTGTTCACCGAGGGAGATTGTAACAGAATAGCACTGCGGGTCGACTGCTTTAGAAGACGGAAGATTATGTCTTGTAGGCAATTTATTTATTTATTTATAAATAAGTCAACGGCCCACCAGAATAGATGTTAAGTCACCGCTAGACATCTACCATAGAAACTAACTATCAAACAAACAAACAAACTATCTATAGAAAAAGAAACGTTTCAGTAATCTTTTAATGAATGCCTTTCGATAGGCGTCTTTGGTATGGGAAACTCTGGAGTTCATAGGAATAACACCGGACGCTTCAGGAATTATAATCATAGAACATTAAATTTAAAAAACGCAAAATTCTATCCTCTCGTCGTAAATACTTCAGATGGCCACCACATAAAGGAACAGTGTCCAAATCATATAAGAGCACATTATTCAAATGAAATAATACAAGCTCCTAGACCACACTCCACAGAGGGCACTTAATCTCGCGGACATGCTTCCGAGAAAGTAACTTAGACGTATTTCACGCTGGAAAATAGTTGGAACTAGAAGTAATTATATGTTTGGATGTGGTAAAATAAGTTGTTTATTGCGATACTCATATAAATTGCTCAAAATTAATAAATTAATTTGGACCAGGGGACTCCCCCTGGTCCAAAATCCGCGTAATAATGAATTACGCTACACCCCCGGTCTAATGCCATGCCATTTTGCTACAGGACTGCGATAAGTTGCTACGCAGCGCCATACACTACTAAGCGTCGCTACGCATTGCTACAAACTACTACGCGTCGTTTCGCTGTTACGCACAGCGACACACTACTATGAGTCGCTACGATGCTACGCAGCGCTACGCTCTGCTACAGAGCAACGCTTTGCTACAGCGCTACGCTACGCTACTACGCATAGCTACAGACTACTACGCAAAAATGTTTTCAAGCATTCAGTCTTTTTATTTGTTATTGCCATAAACAAAGTTGCCTTCTCTAAAACCACACCTTCTAACGTCTCTTTAGAAACCAAGCAAGAGCAGCTTTGAGGCGAGAGACGAATGGAATTGGGAGCTTATCGGAGCTTTAGCGAAAACCGATAGTGTGTGAACCGCCACCTAGATGCAACCCGCTTATAAGTTTTTATAAGACTTATGCTTTAGCGTGAGAATGTATTAAGATTTGTTTGACGATTGCATATACAGGGAAATTTAAAAAATACCCAAAACCTCTTAATGTGGACTTCGTATCATCACCCTGAGTAACATTTGTTCTACGACTTTGACCTCAACTAAATAACGTAGCCAAAAACAATTCGTTTTTGTTTATTTGAAGTCTGTAAAACTTACGTATACTACGCGCGCGCGCACCCTTATGATAGCGAATATTATGATGTAGGTAGTAGGTAGGCTAATGTATAGGCACAAGCGTGAGGTCCTAGGGTCAACGACCTTGAACATCTGGGCGGAATTCGTACCTATACTGGAGCAAACGCCGTTTGATCTAGCCGCGCAGTCCACCGGCCGAGTCAGAAAAAATAATATGCAAAATTTAAAGTGTTTATATTTTTTGTATGGAAAATAAATGTTTCGAAGTCGTAGAACAAATGTTGTTCAGGGTGATGATACGAAGTCAGGATTAAGTGAAAGATTATGTTTAATGTCTTTCTTTTTTTCTTAAGATTATGTTTAATCAAAACACTTATAAAATTCTTAGAACATTCCATGCACTTAAAAATTGATTCCACTCGTAGTGTTTTCTTGACTTCAATAAAGAAAGTTATATCAAGATCAAGAAAATCTCAAATTTAATTGAAATTCCAAGGTTTGATTAAAGAGAACTTTTTCATAAGATTTGTATCTGGCAAGTTCCAAAGTTGCCAGTCAGTAATTTGCAAATATTTCTCGAGATGAACTTGGCTTACAGGCAGCTTATAGTAAATTGAAATGAAGTCTTGATGAAGTGAAAGATTACGTTGAAATAATGACTGTTGATCTCATTTGATTGTCTTTTGTTTGATATAGCAATTATGTGATATTTTCTTACTCATACTAAACTTATAAAGCGAGTACCTAGGTAAGAATATATTTCATTATTATTTTGTTTTTTCCATTGTGCCTGTGTATTAAATCTATAGATTTATAATCTGTACTGATATTATAAAGGGATTTAAATTGTAAGTTTGTGTGTAACTGATAATCTCTGAAAGTACTGTGCGATTACGAAAATTCTTTCACTGGTACAGTCACCAAAAGAGATAAGTATCCATGTCGTCGGGTATCGTTGAAGTTTATTCAGAAACCAATGGAGGCTTTCAAATGAAATTCATTAAATCATTGAACTGTTTATTCTCGATTAACCTTTTAACAGCCCGACTTCATACCAGTTGTCGTACCTCCAGCACCCGGCACAGTGAATAATATTAGTAATTCATCTAACTTCGGACATTATTTTTAGGAGAAGTCCTAAAAATAACGTCCGAAGTTAGATGAATTACTAATATTATTCAGATGTTTATATTAGATAAACAGTTTATTAAGTAATCATTAACAATTGAATACACTTTAGTCTCTTAATTAGACTAATTACCATCATCTTGATAGAATACAGCGTAATTAAATAAAAACAGAGAACACTACCCTACCTACACTAAACTACCCTAAAAAAAATACCCTACGTCCTATTCTCAGGCCTACTGAATATACACACAAAATTTCATAAGAATCGGTCAAGCCGTTTCGGAGATAATTCCTATGGTTATTCGAACTAAGTATAGGAATATTTATTTAATCACATTCTTTGCCTGACATCTGATAGCTAACCTATTGTAGTCATTCTAGGTTTATGTAGATAATCCTAAAATAAATTATTTGCAGTTGCATTGGACAGATAGGTTCTAACCTTCCTCATTGCGGAAATGAAAACAATGAATGAAATTCCAGGATTCCCAATAAAATCAAATCAGGAAGGGAAATGTGAAAAGACTCATTCTGAAATCGTAACTTTTGATGAGAAACGAAATCTTATTAAAAACGCCTTACTCTGAATAAATCTGAATCGGCTGGCTACATTCTGTAAAATTCACGTTTACTCAATTTTGGTGAAGTGAGTATGAAGTGACCTGCCCTTAAATATCCAAAATTATTAATACATTTATTTCGAAACAGGAGAAATTTTGAAGTGGATTGGCTCATTTTAGCAAAGCTAAGCGCATCTTAAGTCTGTGTCCTATCCCGGAATCATCATTATCTTCATCAACCTTTAGACGCACAGTAGGTCTCCCCCAGGGGGGGTTCCCGTAATCGCATGCTTGGCCGATGCATGTTGACGATTGCAGTAGGTGTTATGGTACTCAGAAGGACGCTGCTGCCCATCCTCTAGTCAATATCCCTCTGTCATCATCTACGACACCCACGGGTAGAAATGGGGTGGTGCTATTGGCGGCCGGCACCACACGGCGGAATACACACAAATTTTAGCAAAGTCAACATAGAAAGTAATTAAGAAAAATGTTCCAATAATCACGAATTAAAACAGAAAACAAAGATTTAACCGCAGACTGTTAAATATTTTCAAAGCTGATAATCAATTCACAAAGTACAATTACCATTGTAAGCGAAGGATTTGTCCTTCATTCTAAAGTTTTTACAAGAAAAACTGAAAAGGCGGTTTGCGATACAACCGTTTTCGAAAATTTTGTCCCGAAAAGGGCTATATTGTCCCACAGTTTGCTTTGTTTTGAGAATAACAAGGGCCTTGGCAATGTCAACCATAAATCTGTGAGAGGAAGATATAAATCTGGTCAACCACTGAGACGCGTGGTGACCATACATTATGGTCAAAACATGGGACCTATATTTTCCTTACAACATTGTTGTTTTGTACTAAAGGAAACAAACGGTTAATGTTCGAAATTCTTCCGTCCTTAAGAAGGCAGGACTATGAACTACAGTTAATAATATGTTGTTTCCTTAGGGGAGGCCTATGTTCAACAGTGGACGTCTATCGACTGATGATGATGATTATAATTTCACGGAGTAACTTGCCTGCAAGGCCCCAAGTAACTAAGGTTCCTTCTCTTATAGAAACGTAATGTACATTAATCACCATGCTTGCTCAATGCAGGTTGGTGATCACTAACCGAAGTCTAGGTTTCCTAACAATGTTTCCCTTCACCGCCAGTCAGTTATGTCTAAGATAAAGCAACTTAGAAAGTACTTATGTAGAACTATCCAGCTATCCGTAACCAAGTTGGTACCTAAATCACGTAATTCATACCGTGTGACAGATAATGGGCATATACCTTTGAATAAATGTAGTTTGAAAACTAAGCCTAATCGTCGTATTGATCCTCTGACCTAAATGTAGGTATGATTGATGTACGTACTGGGAATGTAAAACTCTCTTGGTTGTATGCGAGCCTGGTACTTTTTGCTGCACTAAATGTCTACGTACTTTAATCTATCTGAGAGGTAACTAACAGCCTCCATATTCTTTTTACCCGACTACGGCAAAGCCAAAGGAGGGTTATGAGTTTGACAGGCTATGTATGTATGTATGTATGTATGTATGTTCATCTGTTCGCTCATAGCTCCTAAACTACTTATCAGAACTGAACAAATGAGGTATCGTTAGAAGCGTCTTGATCGTCTGCTGGTTATAGGCTATATGACGTGTCACCGAATTCAATGTGGCGCCCTCTGGCGGACAAAAAAACCAAGATTAAATAAAAAAATGAAGACAAGCATACCGTGTTTGGTATCATTGGAAAGGGGTTCACTAGTACCATTCAAATATATAATATTTAGTTGTGACTTGTCACAAATTATTTAAAAAAAGGAAAGATTACCAAATAAATTAAGATACGCATACGAAAATATTTCACACAGAAATCAAGACATAGGTACAAAATGGTCAAGGTAAGCCGTGGTTGCATGCCATTATAATTCATGTTTATCGCACTCTTAAGGGATACAGGCATGCCACGGCTTACCTTGACCACTTTGTACCTATGTCTTGATTTCTGTGTGAAATATTTTCTTGTTTCGTACTTTTTAGATCACTTTTTGTTGTAGTCAGGTTTTAGTTTTTAAACTGATTTTTTTTTCCACTTAAATTGCTCGAATAACGTCACAAATGAAAAAAAAAACAAATTAATTATTTTAGGAAAACTAGATTCAAAGATACACCAAAAGTTAGAAAAGCTATTGTTAGTACATGAATACAATTATAAAAGGACAACACTTATCATATACGTCTAATTCTATACACATTAAATGCCCCTGAGCTGTGACACCCCGCCCCGTCAGGATAACCAATAGATAGGGATGTACCTCCCTAAAAAATCACCAGATGATCGAAATGCCTTAACACAAGTGCACGTACATCTTCAGCTGTAGTCATGATCAATCCTTGCTTTCTTACTTTATTAATTTAAAATTATATATGCGAAAGTAACTCTGTCTGTTACGGTTTCTCGATAAAAACGGAATAAAATTTGGCATGAAGATGGCTTGAACCCTGGGAAAGGACATAATAGGCTACTATTTAATCCGCGATTTCGTGTGCATCCGCAATAACCGATATTCACGCGGACGAAATCGCGGGCAGAAGCTGTAAAGTACGTGTCGGTGTAAAGGTAGGCTTTCGTTGATAATACTCTTAAGTTCTCAATTTTAATATATTCGGGTTTATTTTTTTGTAATGGTGATTGAGAGTGGTATTATTATTGGTAGGTGCTAAAGTTCTTACTTAAAATATTATAAAGATAGAAGTGAGAGAATTTATGTACCTGCCGTCCTAAGTACATAGTATGTCTATTCTGATTTTAAGTAAAGGAACACTTAGGTGAAGTGAGCTGTCATCCGTTCCGATGCTAGGGATTGACAAAGAAGACGGACGTATGATAGCTCACTTCACCTAGGTGTTCACCGAGGGAGATTTTAACATAATAGCATTGCAGTACTCAGTACATACCACCTTAGTACATACTAAAGCATGTACCTTAGCGTAATAATCTCCGAGATTTTGAAATGACTAAGGGCGGGTTGTTTCAAACAGTCGGTTAACGTTACATACGGACGGTTAAAAAGTTACTATGACGTGCGATGTTTAACGTACGTTAAATGTAACGGGTTGTTTCATGACTTAAAGTTAAAGTTATTCAAAAAGAGATTCCATAATATTTTGATGTTTGAAGTAGCTGTTTGACAACACAAAATTACGATGACTGGTCGGTTATGGTAATAGTAACTTTTTGACGTATGATTTTGTGAAACAACCCATTTTTTTGATTTGACGATAGTTAGCGCCATTTTTGACTAGGGCGGGTTGCTGTTTTGAATAACTTTAACTGACGGATTTTTATGTCATGAAACAACCCGTTATATTTAACGTACGTTAAACATCGCACGTCATAGTAACTTTTTAACCGTCCGTAAACCGACTGTTTGAAACAACCCGCCCTTAATTGACAAAGCCAGTGGTTATGGTGCCCGCTCTAATGCACGAGGCTCTGGGTAGTCGTAACTGGGCAGGGGTAAGTACTAATGTGACATTTTTTACTTCATTGACATCACACTCACATCACTGACATTGGTGATATAAACATCGTGAGAAAACCTGAATTTATATAAAATATAAGTTTGGAATCGCCAATCCATCTTGAGCAAGCGTGTTCATCATCATTATCATTTCAGGCGAAAGATGTCCACTGCTGGACATAGGCCTCCCCAAGGGGGGGTTTTGCCATAATCGCCACGCTTGGCAGGCGGATTGGCGATCGCAGTATGGTTGTTACAAAGACACAGAGAACGCTGCTGCCCATTCTCTGGTAAGTCCCTTAGTCGCCTCTTACGACACCCACGGGAAGATATGGGATGGTGGTATTCTTTACGTCCGACACCACACGGACCAAGCGGCAAGCGTGGTAATCAATAACTATGCCTTGTCTGTATGAAAAAAGTCCTTTGACTTTTAGTGGGACAGTATTAGCACACCCGCGATACTCCATAGAAACGAAACGATATAATTGCCTACACTACTACTAAAATAACAGACTGTACAGATACGTGCGTGTGTGTGCGTGTCTACGCGCCGCTCCAACAAAATCGCAGTTCTCAGAGCAGTCGTTCAACGCGGGGAGAGGTGAGGAACGGTTTCAGAGGGAGGCGGAGCGTGTCGCTACCGTACAGTAGTACTAATATTCAATCTGTGGTATTAGGCTGGTATTTCTATTACAAACAAAATGTGTACTTAGTTGTAATAGGGCTTGGTTTTACAACTAAGTATTAAAATAAACATTTAAAAAACCCATAAACTAGAATTTAGAGACATAAAAATCGTAAAAAATAAACCTTCATTTATATGAGTAACGGAATTTCTTGTGTAACAGGCTCCCGAAGCAAGGAAGAAAAATAAATTCCACATCATGGTTACCCTAGTGCGGTAAGGTGATCAAAATAATAGTACTTAGCAAAAGATATTATACATACAATCATGACCCCACCACCCACGACCTACAGTTACTAACGGTTATTATTTATAACCGACTTTAAAAAGGAGGAGGTTCTCAATTCGATTGGTTTTTTTTATGTATGTACACCGATTACGCTGAGATTTATGATCCGATTTACGTGATTCTTCTTTAGTTTGATGCAGAATAGTTTTTATTTGGTCCCATAAAAATATAGCATATTTTGGCCCAGTAGTTTTTATTTTATGAACATTTTTTTTAATGTTTGACCACGCATATCTTTTTTCAGTGTAGTCCGATTTCGATGATTCTTTTTTCAATTGATAGTGCTAGGCCTCCCACTAGATGGACCGACATCGTCAAGGTCGCGGGTAACCAGTGGATGCAAGCAACAAATTTCCGCTCGTTGTGGCGATCTATGGGGAGGCCTTTGTTCAACAATGGACGTCTTTAGTCTGATGATGATGATAATGATGATGATGACTCGACTGGACTTCATTAGGACTGGCCGCCGCGACTGTCTCCCGTTTCGAGAGAAAATATTATTACATTTAAACTCAACCGGAGTCCTTGTTCACGCATCAACAATGCGATAAGCACAAACATATTTTAAAGTTTATCTTGCTACTATACTCCATGTACAATAAGATTAGACATATACACAAACCTTTTTTACAGTCCGTTCAACCAATTTTGACTCATATTGCGTTGATGGCATGACAAATGGCAGCTGCAGTAAACAGTTGTTATTGTAACCACTTTTTTGCCTCTAATGTCATCCTTAAGCCTACGGTATAGAAGTCAAAATCGGTTGAAGGGACTGTAAAAAGGTTTGTTTTAAAGTCTAATCTTATTGTAAATGAAGTATCGGTCTTTCACCTCCAAAGGTCTCATCAATTCCAAACGAAGCCAAAATTGAGTTTTAAAAACTATTGGAAGTTGAAAAAAATATTTAATAGCTCCTACTAAAGTAATGGATTCCACCTGGGAGTTATATATCAGCTGAGCCCTTTCAGTGTGAGTATTACTGACAGCTATAAACTTTGTGAGCCTCTATACGTGACAAGAAATTGTAAAGATACTTAGTGTTTTAATGGCGAATCTAAAAATATGCAGATGGGGCAATCTTTTCGTGAAGGTTTAAAAAAATAGCTTTGATAACTTTACGAGGTGTAAAAAGACACATCATTTAGCTGTTAACTGTATAATATGTTTATATTTATACTGCCGATCATACAAAGTAACATTGAACAAAAATTTATGTTGAAAATGTTTATTTTTGGTCTGAAAAAATTGTATTCATTGCAGTGCACAATGTAATGTAAAGGTTGCATGCTACATGCATGCAACCTTTACATTACATTGTGCACTGCAATGAATACAAATTGCAAATTATAAATTACATGCTGGTCAAAACCATTGACAAAATGTTTCGTCTATACACTGGATTCGTTGTAGAAGCATTAGTATTATTTTTATATCAAGGCCTAGCGCCGTCAGAGGCCGATGTGCTCTTTAATTTGAATACAAAACTACTCACTTACTTTGCCCTCTTTAATTTAAAGTACTTCCGACTCCTAGACACTATAACTCACCACGACACGAGAATACGCACATCAATCCTGTTCCGTAAGAGTTTAAGCACGGTCTGAACTCTTACAATAAAGTAAGTCTTTGCTTAGGGGTGCATGCAACAGCACAGGGGTCGTAATGGATAAATTTCAAATTTATTTAAAACAATTTAAACTTCTTTTTGTAAAAAAAACCTTTTACTTCGGAACCAAAAGGTTCCCAGTGATGATCCAAAACAAAAAATATATCGTAATGATGATGATGGAAAGCCCGTCATAGCCCGCCATAGCCCGTGTGGTGTCCGGGCACCCATTTCATCCCGAGGGTATTGCAGCGGCTTCCGTATACTTAATAACCTCACTACGATCCCCGAGACGCCTGCCAAGCGTGGGGAATATGGCAACCTTCCCCCCCCCCCCCCCGCCCATTCGGGGAGGTATTTGTTCAGTGAACGTCTTACGGCTGATGATGATGAATGATGGGAAGATCATGTAACTTATGGCTTCGTGTGTACGGAACTCAGCATAATTCATCATCATCATCATTTCAGCCGAAAGACGTCCACTGCTAGACATAGGCCTCCCCAAGTGGGGGTTTTGCCATAATCGCCACGCTTGGCAGGCGGATTGGCGATCGCAGTATGGTTGTTACAAGGCACAGAGAACGCTGCTGCCCATTCTCTGGTACGTCCCTTAGTCGCCTCTTGCGACACCCACGGGAAGAAGATATGGGATGGTGCTATTCTTTACGTCCGACACCACACGGACATAATCAGCATAATTGTCACACAGTAAATACAATACAAAAAAACTATTCAATTTTTCAATCGAATAGTTTTTGACGATGACACCACCAATAAATTTACATACTTTTTATTAGCTGTCACAACACAAATTCCAATTCCAAATTTTGTATGGCAATTTATACATATGACGTCACTTGTAGCGTAGACGTCATTTGCCGACTCAATTTATTAACTATTAATTAATTCTAACTGCCTTGTCTATCATTCGCACTTATTCTTTGTCTTTTTCATCTCATAAACCGTAGAAAATGAGGCAGGACTTCAACATTCTAACACGAATTAAATAGTTTTATCTTCAAGTATTGTCTTGGCGGGTAATTACAGTCAGCAACATCAATAAGAGTCCACATTAGACGCTTTTGTAAACAGTGAAAAAATATGTACATTACGTTATGGTAGCTTTGAGTAATATTATTGACTTAGCATTTTTTAAAGAAGCAATATGTTAAACAGTATAAAACTAAGCAGATTCATACTGCTTATTTATCACTGTTTTTATATAAATTATTTTATTTTTTTATAAATAATCTCAATCCTTACATTGTTTTGTCTGTAAGTTTTTGAATATTTTGTGTGCAACCTTTAGATGCCCACTGCTGGGCATAAGTATCCCCCGAGGGGGTTATTCTAAACCGTAATCGCCATGCTTGGCCGATGCATGTTGGCGATCGCAGTAGGTGTTTTAGTACTCAGAAGGACGCTGGTGCCCATCCTCTGGTCAATATCCCTAAGTCGCCCACTACGACACCCACGGATAGAAATGAGGAGGTGCAATTCGCGGCTGGCACCACACGGCTCAAATATTTTGTTAATTATAACAAAATTACGCAGCATAAATAATTATACAAAATTATACTGACGTTACAGTACGGTCAACGTCTATCTTGGCGCGTCTGAAGTTAGCCGATTAGCTGCGCAGTAGACAATTTCGTTCCTAAAAGTTCCATTGCGCAGCCAAACAGCTAACTTCAGACGCGCCAAGTTACGTTGACCGTATTGTACATCAACACGTTCAATCTCACGAATTGAAATAAAATGGCGCCCGTCTAAGCATTAAAGCGGGAAATTATTATAATGAAAGGTGTCGCCTCCCTTGAAAATTTCGATATTTTATCATAATTTACCAAATCGTTCTATTTAAACTTCCATCTGCTCGTAACTGGACAGAACGTGATTATTTCTAAACTTACAAGAAAATACTCAGAGGGGGAGGGAAAAAGTGCTTTGGAATTGCACAACTTTATTCCCCCATCTCCATTCCATCATCGGACGAGCAGAGATACGGTTTGAAGTGCCACCGCTATACAGTTGAAGTTCCACGATCTTGAACCAAGCGCTTTGCTTTCACATGTATTGTGCGAATTGCCAGACTGCAGAGTTCATTGCCCGCCTCTCTATTGCCCGACATATTTAGTCTGGATTTTTTCAAGGCACGAGTGAACCGGTTTATCCTAGGCAAGCGTTCTCCACCTTAGGCTGCATTATCACGTAAGATCAGGTGAGTTGCGGTCAAAGGCAAGCCAATAGGCCAATAGTGATATTAAAAAAAATAAAACACTTATTTGGTGTAGGTACTACCACAGTATAAGTATTAGTACTATCGTACAGTAGCGACACGCTCCGCCCCCCACCGAAACACTGTTCCTCACGTCTAGACGTGCCGCATTGGCTCTGGCAACATCTTCCAGTTCAAGGGCTGACTCGTGGCGCGTAGAAACGTGCATTCACTCATTTGTGAAAAAGAAAATCGAAATAATTATATTATGTATATAAATTAAATATTTTATACATAATATTTTATATTTAAAAACAAATCATAATACATATTATATGAAACTACGTAATTTTTATCACATTAAACTATGACATATACATGCACTTACCTGTTTTAAACCAAATGCCATAAAATACAAGTTGGAAGAAATAAATAAAAAATCGAAAAATATTGTAGAATACTGTGTAAATCATTTCCTCATCAACCTTTATTCCCTCCTAAATGTAATGAGGAAATGATCTTGAGGTGGATGACGAATTTTAACTAAAGCTACAAACTTCTTGATAAGTACCAACTTACCTATTTGGAAGTTCGAATTTCAAACCTTGAAAGAATCGAAGTACCTACATGAGAGAGAAACACTTGTGTTCAGGCCGGTATCAGCCGGTGGCAGTGACAGCCCTAGTGATATTAACGCACACACACGCACGTATCTGTACAGTTTGCTATGTTTGTAGTAGAGTAGGCAATTATATCGTTTCGTTTGTATGAAGTGTCGCGGGTGTGGTACTACTCTGGTCTGTAAAGTATTTTTTGTATAACGCACTGTACGTTCACCATTGTAAATTTTTGTAAATCTAGTTTCTCAGTACCTAAGTAATTACTGTTAATTCTTTGTCAAAAAAAAGGTCTTAAACCAGAGTATGACTCAGCTGATTTACATTTTTAAACGACAAAATAAACTCGTGTTTGAGTAACGTCACTCCGTACTAATAAATATGCAACATTTTGCTTACGCACTTTATGCTAATTGATAATTCTTTACACATTACTCACTTCACATCATACTCATATTCGCTTACACTTTCAGCATTATAAACCCACAATTCCTCTCCTAGTCGCAACATGTTATTGATCCGAGAAGCTTACGTTATTACAGAAGTAAATTGGATTTATTAATTCAGAACCTAGCAAGCTTTGAGGTTTCGGAGGCACCTGGCCTTAATTACCACTTAACTACATGGCCTATGGCAGTCTTATGGGATGGTAACACCCTAGTGGACTTGATAGCCCCGAGCATTGGTCGGGCTCTGGTTTCTGATAGCGTGTTGGCTTCACTATCAAAAATATTGTTTTACTAAGAAGGAAGACAGAAAAAAAAAAGAAGGAAGGAAGGAAATAAATAACGATTAAACATTCGTCCTAATTTTGCCCATGCTACATAACTAAATTTATTTATTTTTTTGTTACGGAAGAGCCCAAGCACTAAGTCGTACAAAACTTGTAAAAGATAATAAATTATATTTTACAAGTTGGTTGCTTGGATACGTGGTTAGTCTAGTTCTTTTACAAAATCGTTTATAAACGACTAGTTTCTGCCCGCGGCTTCGCCCACGTGAAAAGAACGATTATCCCAAGGGAACATATTACCGGGATAAAAAGTATCCTATGTGTTAATCCAGGAAATTCTCTATCTATGTGCCAATTTTCATGCAAATCTGTTCAACGGTTTGCTCGTGATTGAGTAACAAACATCCAAACATCTTCACAAACTTTCGCATTTATAATATTAGTAGGATTATATTATTATATATAGTAGGATTAATTAATTAATATTAATATAGTAGAATACTCGTTTTGTTTTTTTTTGTTTTAATAAAAGAAGAAGGAAAAATAGATGCAGAGAGAGAAATAAACAAAGAAGAAAAGACAAAAAGAAAAAAAAAGTTTATTTGATAGAATTCATGCGGTACACAAAAAAAAATATTAGGGGAAATATTTTTTGACGAAGTTTTGAGAGTAATTATTTTCCTCAGATTTTTAGGTTTTTAGATTTCTATTAGGTTGGTTGCATATATATCCGTTGGTCCTGCGCCTGATCTCTCCTCATGTTGGACTACCGTCTACCATCGCTCCATGGTGGTGGAGTGTACCTGTGTTTGCGCTCACACTTTGCACTATAATATCTCCTACATACTTGGTAAGTCTTTATTATTACCGAAATGCGTTTATCATTATCATTTAAGTCAAAAGACACATGTTATATTTCATTACATTTTGCATTGACAGTCATTTGTACGTTGTAAATTTTTTTTTTAACAAAAAAGAGAACCCCATTCAAAAAGTAAAAAATAACTTTATACTTTGGTTTTGGCTTTGGTTTGGCTTGTTATTTTGTATTGCCACCGACTTGCGAATTGAAAGTTATTTTTACCCCGACTGCAAGGAAAGGGTTATGTTTTTTACTTTTTAAGGGGGTAGTCTTTTTTGTTAATTTTGTTTTTTTTTGGTTTTTAGTGCCTAGGTAGGTACCGGTCAAATGCTGTAACATTGCCTACATGCTCAACATTGCCTACATTCTGAAAAGTTAAATTATTGAGAAATGTTTTGCTGTGTATGGTATTACTAAAAGCAAGTCGGCTATCTATATGGCAAAAAAACATTTCTCAGCAGCAATAATTTAACTTTTTAGAATGTAGGCAATGTTGAGCATGTAGGCAATGTTACAGCATTTGACGGTACTTCTTATCATACAATTAAATACGAAAAGGTGACACCGAAAAAAATCATTCGCCCCTTAGGGGTGGAATATTGTCATGAAATTTATTTGGGACCAAATTAAACAAAAAAAGTTCATAAAACGAAAACTACGGGGCCAAACTATGTAAAATTTTTATAGGACTAAATGGCAACTATTCCGCAAATAAAATAAAGAAGAATCACGTAAATCGGATCATCAATCTCAGCGTAATCGGTGTACCTACATACATAAAAAAGATACGAATTGAGAACCTCCTCCTTTTTGAAGTCGGTTAAAAAAACTAAAGTGGTCGTTATATTTTTTTATAACAAGCGTATTTTATGGATTCTGTGATAATGTTAAAGTAAAAAAAGGTTGTTATTTTGATAGGCCATTCAACGTTTTTATTACGCAGTTCTAGTAGATAGCTTTTGGTATTAATAGCAAGTTTGATTGTAAAATCGGTCGTTAATTAGTTCGTTTTACATGCAACTGAGAACAGCCTTAAAACTTACTAAACTTAAGAACTTATAGCATTAAACATATTATTTTCATACAGCCATTAAATTTATTACTTTCTAACTCAGGCTTGAACTCAATGTCATGAACGCAAGTATACGGTCATCATTAACCATGCTAATACAAAATGGCCACTTTAACTGCTATAGTCTTGTTTAAATTTCAGTTTGTAACTTTCTACTCTTCATTTATTTGGAGCTCTAACTAATTGTTTTGTTTTAGAGTTCCGTACATCCAAACCAGAAACGGGACCCTTATACAAATTTACAAACTCCTATCTGTCTGCCCGTCGATCACAGTCAATGAACTCCAAATCTACTGAACCGTCAAATTGTTTCTTTTTTAATTATAAGTTAGGTGAAGTTATTTTATAAATTACTTAATATTATTATGTAATTTATATGACCATAATGCCTTGGAAGTTGGGTAGGCCTTTGGTGTGGGACGCAACATGTGTCGACACCCTTGCGCCATCTCATCTTCCTAGCACAACATGTTGTGCTGGGGCGGCTGCTGCAGGTGCCGAAAACCTCAAACGGCGCAAATATAATAGCCTTCTAGGAAGCTATATATTTGAGCCGTTTGGGGTAGAAACTCTAGGGCCATGGGGTCCGAGTGCCCATATTGTTTTTCGTGACATCGCCAAGCGGCTGGTCGACTCTTCACGTGACCCGAAGGCTGGTCTATTCTTGGGTCAAAGAATCAGCATTGCCATACAACGTGGCAATGCTGCCAGCCTGTTGGGCACGTGTCCCGTTGACAGCGATGTGGACGAGTTTTTTGATTCCCTTTGAGCTCCCCTGTCTTGTTCTTGGAATAATATTATTAGATTTTTAAGATTTGTATATAACTAATATTATTATTATTATATTTTCATTGGAGGAGCACCTAGCTAAGTAAAGCCCTACAAAGGTTAAGCTACGCTTACCTCGGTCGTTCTGTAAATGGGTGACCATTCATTACATACCGAGTTCCCTATACCCTGTTCACAATAAGATTAGACATAAACACAAACCTTTTTACAGTCGCTTCAACCGATTTTGACTTCTATTCCGTAGGCTTGAGGATGACATTAGAGGCATAAAAGTGGTTACAATAAAAACTGTTTACTGCAGTTGCCCATTGGTCATGCTACCAACGCAATATAAGTCAAAATCGGTTGAACGGACTGTGAGAAAGGTTTTTGTAAATGTCTAATCTTATTGTGAACAGGGTATAGGTGCTTTGAAAAGTCGTTGGTCCCGGCTGTCATTCGTAAATCTTTGGCAGTCGTTACGGGTACTCAGAAGGCAGAAAGTGTGACAACCAGTTTAACCAAGGGGTATCGTGTTACCCAGTAACGGGGTTGTGAAGGTCTGATAGGCAGTCGCTTCATGTAAAACACTGGTATCCAGATGCATTCGGTTAGACTGGAAGCCGACCCCAATATAGTGAGAAAATGCTAAACGGATGACATGTTCATTCTGGTAGCGTTTCTAGGTACTACCCACTATCCTTCCACACGTTCAAAAGTTAAGGCGACGATATACGCCGGCGACCTTGAGCGACCAGAGAATCGTATGCGCTGCGTCCAAAACTCTCAAAGTCTAGTCGAAAAAATTAAATAAAAGATAGTATTCTTTAATTTAAAAAAAATGCGTATACTTTTTAGTATACGACTTTTTTATTGTTGTAAATTTATTGTCTATCTTTTGATAGACAATAAAATGGTCTGTAAGATAGTAAAAGTTTCGTTTAAATATTCCTGGTAGATTTTGTGTGATTATCAATGTTTTGTCCGCGTCAGACACAACTTCACGATTTAATTAAACTATTTAATATGAACTTAATCAAAACTATTCACATACTAAATTAAGAGAATGTTCTTGTTTAACATATATTTTTTTTAAATCATTAACACTACACATTTTGACGTGATTGTCAGTTTAAAATCTGTAAAAGTCGCTTGTTAGCGCCTTAACCCTTTCCCAGTCCCATGAACCACATACGGTTCAGGTTGATTGTTTAACTATTGTGTCTGTTAATTAGACAGTGAAAGTGTTAATTAGGACTAACGCTTAGCAAATCAAATTATATATATTATTCTTTTTTCGTCATGTGTGCATCTTCAGGCTCTGTATGCCCGGACAAGATTGAACTGTTCTTTACAGTTCAATAAAATGAAATCATTCAAGTATTCCTAAGAACAAAAAGTTTATCCCACACTATAATTTCTCCTGCATCATAGTTGCGTTTACAAATATATACTTAAACTCACATACACAAATAACCGGACCTGGAACAAATACCTGCACGCGTACGGAAGAATAGACATACTGACAGCAAGAATAGACAAGTCAGTACATTTTGTCTATTCTTCCTGTCAGTATGTCTATTCTTCCGTAGACATAGCGTGGTCATGCTACGCCTGCTGTAGGCCATCCAAATATTTGTTCTGTAAGAGAATTCATCCCGAGACACACAGTCGACAATGAGGGTGTTACTACACCAATCGATCGATCATTGATCGATGCCATCGGTCGACATCGATTGACGTTAATCGATTGGTGTGGTTGCTTTGGCTGATCGACGAATATCGGTCGACTAAGTAATCGATTGCTAGGCGATGGTATCGGTCGACGTTCATCGATTAACTCCGGCTATAATCCATTACTAATAATAATCAAGCAGCTCGATCGACGTCGACTAATCCATTCTGCCATCGATCGATGCCGTCGATCGACGATCGAGCAATTGGTCTGGTAACACCTTAAGACTTTAGTTTATCATTTACTAGCGACTCGCTCCGGCTTCGCGCGGGTTTTGTCGTCATATTTCAACCTATTTACCCAAACCCTCACAAATTTTACACTCAAACCTTGCTCATAAATCACTCTGTCTATTGGTGGAAACCGCATAAAAATCCGTTCTGTAGTTTTAGAGTTTATCGCGAACAGACTGGCAATACCGACGTATTTTATCTCCAGCAGTGCTATTCTGTTACAATCTCCCTCGGTGAACCCTAGATGAAGTGAGCTGTCCTCCGATTGTAGTGCTTTGTAAATCCCTAGCATCGGTACAGATGACAGCTCACTTCACCTAGGTGTTCACCGAGGGAGATTGTAACAGAATAGACATACAGATATATTGTGTATCGAGAATCACGTTTTATTCATAAATTCGCAAATCCAGTTTGATATAAATTACTATTTCTAATATCGTACCAAAACTTTCTCGATAGACAGATAATAAAAAAGTTAATAAAGTTCCTAGTCTCCTGTATTGATCAGTGTAAGGTTGAGTATAGTTCAAACAAGTCTAGACATTGTATGTGTAAAAAGATCCAAGTGGACTTAGACTCATCAACATTGACCCTGGCCTTAATATGCTGTCGTATAAAAAGAATTACTTCTTTACAACAACAAAAACCGGTTAATTCCGAGTAGGAGTTTCATATAAAGGGATCCGTCCCAGCAAAAAAAAAACCGTTTATTTATTTATTACTAGCTTCTGCCGGCGGCTTCATCGATTATGCTTGAAGTATTATCCCAAGGGAACACATTACTGGGATAAAAAGTATCCTATGTGTTAATCCAAAAAATGGTCTATCTATGTGCCTCTTTTTATCCAAATCTGTTTAACGGTTTACGCGTGATTGAGTAACAAACATTCAAACACAAACTTTAACATTTTTAATTTTATAAGTTGGAAAGTAGGATATGATAGTAGGATTAGGCTTTTCAACAATGAGTACACTCTGTTACTTTATAATTAAATACAACTGATCGATTTATTTATACTTCATGCACAAAGGTACAAAGGCGGAATGCCTATCAGTTCACCACGCTTCAAAAAGTTTAGAACAACTTGTTTTTTTTTTGTTTTTTACTATTGACCCGCTCCGACTTCGCACGGTTGCAATGTAGATACTAATATGATGTTATCGTTATATTTCAACTAAACAATATTATCAAACTATACTTATGTACCTATC
Organism: Charanyca ferruginea; assembly: GCA_947361185.1. Taxonomy (NCBI): domain Eukaryota; kingdom Metazoa; phylum Arthropoda; class Insecta; order Lepidoptera; family Noctuidae; genus Charanyca; species Charanyca ferruginea. Next base: position 21,820,847 of record OX376059.1, on the reverse strand, counting down.
ACGAGGATTGAGGAAGTCGTGGCATATTTGAAGGTGAAGACTGACTGGATTCTGAGGGATGAAGCGTTGGAATCACGTCACAACATCAACTTTAAGTCGATCGTGGAACGGGTTCCAACCCAACATCTACAGACCTTTATGAAGCAGGACTTTTGACCGAAAGGTGTCGTATCGACGTTTCCGCGGACGGTCACGCGACGCCACGCAGCGAAACACGACACCGACAACTTAAGATGTATACGTTTAGTTGATAAGGTTTTTCTGATATGTATTAGTTTATTATATGTGTATTCCTCTATGGGCCTCAGTTGTCTTACTTGTATGTCGCATCATGAGTGGCCGAGATGCGAAACATAGGATCCTCTTCGTAATCCGACATAGTTTTGGATAGGTGTGGACGTTATCGCGGGTACTCGAACAAAAGATTATTTAAATTAAATGACAATAATTTATTCCAAGTAACAGCAGAAACAAACACGTGCGTTGGTACTGAGTGTTCAGCTGAGAAATGTCTGAGCTCTCCGTCTGCATACTCTGGCCCCCGCCAGTTCCCGCTGTCTCCCCTCTACCGACGATCGTGTCCAAGCGGTTTAGCGCGCTTGCGTTTCCGGTCACGTGACTATTAGTTCTCGAGTCAATTTGTTAGATGGCGCTGTCTGTTGTACCGTAGCGCCATCATCCACGACACGGCCATCCCTGACTAGCACCCGTCCTCGGGTGTAGTTCCTGTGGACAAAATACGCTCAAACAGTAAAATAGCTCGGCTATCCTGCCAATACAAACAAAAAGGTCTGTTTCTCATTGGTACTTCATTTCTTACTAATCAAGGTACATCAATTGTCATAATTCACAACACCCCGTCGATAGGGCTTCGTTCATAGTGCAACAATGCGCTCCCCGCACAATATTATTCAATGGAAAGATGTCCGATCTCATGAAACTGACGTCATAATCTGTGCACCAACACAGATCAGAATCGCACCAACGATTCTCAAATATCCTGCGCAATAATATGTGCTACAACACATGAAGCGCTCTGTGCACCAACACAGACAAAAAATCGCACCAACGATTTTCATGATATCTAGCGCAATATGTGCTACAACACATAAGCGCTCTGTGCACCAACACAGACAAAAATCGCACCAACGATTTTCATGATATCTAGCGCAATATGTGCTACAACACATAAGCGCTCTGTGCACCATCACAGACAAAAATCGCACCAACGATCTTCATGATATCTAGCGCAATATGTGCTACAACACGAAGCGCTCTGTGCACCAACACAGACAAAAATCGCACCAACGATTTTCATGATATCTAGCGCAATATGTGCTACAACACATAAGCGCTCCGTGCACCAACACAGACAAAAATCGCACCAACGATTTTCATGATATCTATCGCAATATGTGCTACAACACATAAGCGCTCTGTGTACCAACACAGACAAAAATCGCACCAACGATTCTCATGATATCTAGCGCAATATGTGCTACAACACATAAGCGCTCTGTGCACCAACACAGACAGAAATCGCACCAACGATTCCTAGTAGACCCATCGCCACATGTTACTCATGAGGTGCGGTCAGGGGTTTTGAGTATGAGTACACAAGCCATTCTTAATCATAATTGGTTTCACTACCACTGTCATCAACTATGACATCTTTCTCGAGGCACAGGTGATCGGGAATCTTTCTTACTCGATCATGAGGGTATTTGTACATTCGCTTAGAGTCAAGCGCCTTTAGTAGGTATCTATCCCCATCTAACACTAAACAATAATCTTAAATGGGCCTTTGAATTTAGGATCTAATTTTGTCCAATTCCTTCCTAAATTTTTTATCAAAACAATTATAAATAGCTAACTTAGACACTTAGCTTTATTTTGATCAAATCGATTTTTGACATAATTACATTTTTCTCAATATTCTGGGTCGTGTGCTCTCTAATCTCATTCAAATTAATGCTAGTCTCATCATCATCAGCGAATACTAAACTAAGCGGTCGTGCTACCCTGCCTATCATCAAATCGAGAGGGCTAGATTTAGTCACCTTATTGACAGCTAAGTTCATAGCCAGCTGAACTTCCCCTAATGAATCTTGCAGACAGTTTATCAGAAGCGTCAACATGAATTGTATGCCACGGGATATTGAACTTGGGGATCGGGTGAAGTTCTGGCTGAACTTTACCCGAGTGGGGCTTGGCTACTTTGCAAGTGATACAATTATCCACAAACTTTCTGGCTTATTTCGACATGCCTTCGAACGAAAAGAAAAAAGATCTTTTCGAGAGTTTTCTTCCATCCCAAATGCATGACAGACTCATGGACGTTGTTAATAACAGACCACCTAAACGATCTTGGAACAATACGCAGACACCGAGTGCGACCGTTAACGCTGAACCTTGCGAAACAGAATATTCTTACGTATTTCGTAAGTTTTGCGAGTTTCTTCAGGAAAAACTTAATTATGCAGATCAGACACTATCTTGCTGATCTTTTCGTCCTATTCCTGTTCAGCTTGCAACCAGTTATTAGAAAGCTCAGCTAAATCGACACGCTTTTGTTCAACATGGGTGAAAGCTACCTTGAAAGTAGGGAGAAGATTTCTAGACAGGAATCAACGTAGGTCATCCTACAGCCTTCACGATAAACAATATCAAACAAATGACTGCATGTAAACCCACCACCGATGAACTAGTGGAGACAAGTCAGTTTTGTTTTTAGAGGCTTTGACAGCACTGCAATCTGTCACGACGGTAAACTTGCGACCAAGCAAATAGTGTCGAAAATGTTTTATGGCATTTAAGACAGCCAACGTTTCGAGTTCGCACGAATGAAACTTCGATTCGGCTGGGTACGTGCTACTACTATAACAGGCAACCACATGTTTACTGTTAATTTTTTGAATTAAAATGGCACCATATCCATACACTGGCATCCGTATGCAACTCGTTAGAATGCACAGGGTTAAATATTGTTAGAACTGGTTCACTGGTTCTGAAGGAAATAATTTTCTGACGAATACCTAGTTCCTAACCAAGGGACCTATTCTTGCCACTCGTTAAACGAAACAGAGGAGTCATTATTTTTGACAACTGTGGCACGAATTGTCTGAAATAAGTGGCCAGCCCTATGAACCTGACCATAACAAATCCTAAATAATCAACCATCAACAATATTTAAGAAATGAACAGTTTACAAAACTCAGAGAAAAACCAACCTTCGTTAATTTATCGAGTAATGTAGGTCGATTCTGTAAAATTCGAACAACAAGTCGCATCTCACATCGCTATTCACTCTCACTTCGCGGTACAAAATGACCTTCGTATATTTGACACTTTGAATCGGGTTCGAGTGCGAAGTGAGCGTCGAAGTGACGGGGAAATTACCTTACAGAATGCCACTACTTACGTCATTTCATACTTTATCTGTCAAAATCTCCGTGAATTTAGTTCAACTCGCTGACACGCTCGCAAGGGTGGCGCTAGTGTAAATTCGAATTATCAACCTAGTTTTTAGAATGCCAATCAAGAAACTCACAGCGGATTCAGATTTGCAGTTTAGAATGAGGTCTTACAGAATCACACCCCAATCCGAAGACGAACTAAACTCTCCTCCAAAGATGATCCGATCAATAAAATCTTATCAATGTAAGTGACGACATAGCCTATAAGAAAGGTTACTTAATGGACGGACTTATATCACTGGACGCTGATATACTGAGTTTGCATTCTTCAAACCGAACTGCATGGTCATATATTCCCACTGAACTACAAAAAGACTAATAACTTGGCCTAATTATACCCGCTTGCTCTAATTTACGAACTTTAGCAGTAACAACTTCGCATTCACTAGCACTAAGCCTATACGGGCGTCGATTGACAATGCGACTAGGATCTTTAAGCCAAACTTGCAACTGTCCTGTTGCAACATGGGATGTAAAAACACCATTAGAAAACGAAGATTAGTATTCGGACAAAAGATCAATTAATTGAGACCGAAACTCTGTCGGAACGTAGTAAGTAAGTAATTTATTTTGAAAATACGGGTACAGTATTTGATAAACCGATAGAAAGCAAACAACAACTCAACCAACTCTACATCAACAAATAAGCACCTACTTTATCGAAATGAATTTCACAAAAAGAATCGCACTTGAGCTTATTTGAAACATCACAATACCTAACAAATTTTTCACGACACAAAACAATGCTATTTGATGAACATCGCAATACCTAACAATAAATCCCTGATCCAAGATGTCGCGATCAATTAAAATATCATTTTTAAGACAGCTATCCGGTACAACATGAAATAAGATTTCTAATCGTAGATTGTTTAAATTATGATCACAGATAATATTTGTAGGGTACTTCGCACACTACCATTAGCGGTCCCCGTTAAAATCACAATATTATTTGCACGCTTGCTACTTAAACTTTGACGCAAAATGATCTTTTATGAGAGAGCATTCGGCACCAGAATCGTAATAAAATGGACATGACTCACCGGATTCGGTAGAAAGTAGAGATATCAACTTGCTTTTCAACTCGACTGTTAACGGAGTCAGTTTCCTTCTTTGAACAGCGTCTGGGGATGTGTTTCGGCTCATCACAAAAGAAACAGGTCACCGGTGTCGATGCTTTCTTAAAAACGCTGTCTATGGGCCGTTGCGATCCACTATTTCCTGAAAACTGAAGATTGAGAGTTAGCAGAAGAATCGCGAGAGCTTTTATTCGAGCATTAATTTGCCATATGACCCAGATTGTCACAGTTGTAGCACTTAGTATGCCTTGACTGTTTTAACTTTGGTTTCTTGGCATATGCAAGTGCATGCCAGGTTATTCCAAGAAAAATATTCTAAGCTAACCCAGAAGCAGCTAACCCCTCAAGGGCTTTACTCATCGTAATAATTAGCCTACTGTTAGATTTTTGAATGCACAAATTAACGGTATTGCACAAAACTTTAGCCTCACTATCTCGAAACTCGGGATAAAATTCAGTTAAAGTTAGCTTATTGTATTTTAAACTAGGTTCTTAAATAGCGTGAATTGATTCTATTATTTGGCGTTGCTGCATTTCGAATAACAGTTTCCAACGGATATTTTCACTTGATAATAAATCAATACTCTGACCTTAAAATTGTTCCTGCGACGTTCCGGTATATCCCAGTTCTGATGTCGCATCATGAGTGGCCGAGATGCGAAACATAGGATCCTCTTCGTAATCCGACATAGTTTTGGATAGGTGTGGACGTTATCACGGGTACTCGAACAAAAGATTATTTAAATTAAATGACAATAATTTATTCCAAGTAACAGCAGAAACAAACACGTGCGTTGGTACTGAGTGTTCAGCTGAGAAATGTCTGAGCTCTCCGTCTGCAAACTCTGGCCCCCGCCAGTTCCCGCTGTCTCCCCTCTACCGATGATCGTGTCCAAGCGGTTTGGCGCGCTTGCGTTTCCGGTCACGTGACTATTAGTTCTCGAGTCAATTTGTTAGATGGCGCTGCCTGTTGTACCGTAGCGCCATCATCCACGACATGTACAATAAAATTTATTATTATTATTATTCACATTTATTTATTTTATATACCATATTAAATTACATTTTTAAATATTCATTATAAAACAAAAAACATTTAAAAATATAAAAAATAGTAGCCCACCGGTATCGGGAATAGGGTCAGGGCTCCTGAGAAAGGAATCTCCTGACTATACGCGCCGTGTCCAGGAGTACCGCTTTCTGTATCAAGCCCTTGATCCAGCTGCCCAACAAGAGCCTCCTTAGGTGTTGGTCGAGGCTCTTGGAAATGAGTCCATTGGCCGTAACGACTATCAGCACAATGACTGCTGTATTCACATCCCACATGTCGACAACCTCGCGAGCCAAGTCAAGATACTTAATTTGTTTATCTTTCTCGGTTTTCATGAGGTTCTCGTTATTCGGAACCGCTATATCAACGAATCATTGCGCAACGCTCTAGTCGATCTATTACCACTATGTCAGGCTTATTGGCAACAATAGCCAGTGATGATAGATCGATCCCAATGCAACGTGATATTGCCATTTTCGAGAACTGGGTCGGGCACATACCTGTAGTACGGTACTTCTGATTCCACAAGTCTGTATTTTAGAGCAAGTTGCTGGTGAATAATCCTAGCTACAAGGTTGTGTCTATGCAAGTAGTCTCCGTTAGCCAGACGAGAACACCCAGAGGTAATGACGTATCGGATTGATTCTCCCGGTCGGTAGCATGCCCGACATATGTCAATAGGGCGGCACGCCCTATTATTATTATTATAAACCTTCCTTTTTGAATCACTCTATCAATTTATGAAATCCGCGTTAAAATCCGTTCCTTAGTTTAAAATCCGTTCCTTAGTTTAAAATCCGTTCCTTAGTTTAAAATCCGTTCCTTAGTTTAAAATCCGTTCCTTAGTTTAAAAGATCTTTAAAGCGTACAGAGGGACACACGGCGAGAAGCGACTTTGTCTTATACTGTGTAAAGATTATTTGTTGCTATAGCAGTTACCATAATAAACACTTAAAATTTCAAGTATCTACAGGATGAGTTGAACTATGTACACCTACCCTGTGACAGAGACAGATGGACGGACTGTCGAGCGAGAGCAAATAAGGCTCCGTTTCGATTCTTTGGGTGAGGAACCCTAAACACCTTTCGCACAGGATTTTAGAAGGTTCAATGCTATTGAATTTAGGTACTCAAGTCGGGCAGTCCAATTCCGATAGGGTAGGGTTTCGGAAATCAAGTTTATTACCCTAATTCAAGTCCAGGTGAGGCAATCTGAAAGAAATCAGACGGCACTTACTGTATGTTTAGTACTTTCAATGCCCATCATCTCCCTAGCCATTTCCTAACCATATTGGAGTCGGTTTTCAATCTAACTGGATGCTGCTGAATACCAGTGTTTTACATGGAGCGCCTGCCTATCTGACTTCCTCATCCCAGTTACTGTATAACATGATACTGGTTGTTAAAATTTCTGGCTTCTGACAGCGACTGAAGATTTACGAGTGACAGTCGGGACCAACGTCTTTACGTGCTTTCCGAGGCGCGGAGCCCGGAGGGGACCCGGTTTTAAATAGGTCGTCACCCATCCACATATAAAATAGAAAGCATTTTGTAAATTAAACTCTGGAACGAACATTTTCATTCCATGAATTCTTTTATTTCGTTACATGAATTATGCACAGTCACGTCGTGAGTAAAAAGTATTTGTAAAAATATTACTTATAACAATTTTGACCTTAAATGTAAACGAGTTCACCTAAGTATTTGTGATATATTTGCATTTTTATGTATTGCTGGTTGTATACAATTACGTCTTTACTACTAGAACTCTTGTTAGCCAGAATGGACAGTAGCGACCACCAGAAAAAAGGCCGAAGGAATGAAGCTAGAAGAGTCCCGGTAAAACGATTCAACTGTCTTGGATCCCGGATCGAATTTAATCAGAAAGATCAGCGGAGGCGTGAGAAAAAGATATATTTTCTACTTCCCTCAAAATCAAGCAGGAGACTGAACAGAACTAGGCCAATAGGCACAAAGGGACGTTTACAACTGGGAGCAGCCCAGTTGCGAAACACCACGGGTTACAATTAACATAAAAGTGAGCTGTTACATTTGAAGACAATATTAGGTATGGCAAAAATACTCGAACGCACGGAAATATGTTCTAGTTTCTACAAGGTCCGCATAATAAACAAATCCGGAAGTAACATGCTATATAGGTTTGCTATATTTTATTACCGAAAATTCCTGTCGGCGAAATTACGAGTTAAAGTCAGTGTATAATTATAAATTAAGTACAGATATTTTGCAAACACACACTATTAAAGTTCCAACACATTTCGTTTCAACGGATACTTCAAAACAACCTTCTGAGTTACGCTGTGTATTTTGTAACTTTTACCCAAGTTCATCGACAAAACATAAGAAAATATTACGTATAACTTATACATCGCGTATGTAAATAAAAAAGGTATGATATTACCTACGTGAGTACCTACTCGTTAACCTTTCGAGTGTCTGAAACGTGGATCCACGCGAGACACAATAACTTTTTAATTGTGTTTCTAATTAAGACATACGAAGGGTTAAAGAAGTTTGTAACAATTTATTCCAGAACTTTTCAGTCTCGAACAAGTCTTGTATGCTCTATACATAATTATGAACGTCAAGTCTACTATAACTTACATTTAGTTCTTCTACTTTCTTTTGTTTTTATGCCCTCACCAAATCTCGTGATGACCCAGTGGTAAGGGTTCCCGCTTCTCAGTCATAAGACTGCGAGTTCGATAACGGGAAAGTACCAACGTGATTAATCATCAATGCGTTATGTACTTTCTTGAAAATTTGAAATCTTGAACGTCACTATTACTAGAACCTAGAACTTTGTAATTAATATAAATCTAAAATCGCCAATCCGCCTGGAGCTTGTGTGGTGATCAAAGCTCGTGCCTTCTCTTTATGAGAAGAAGCCTTTTCCCTGCAGTGGAACAATTATCATCATCATCATCATCGTGTTATTCTTTAGGAGCTCACTGTTGGGCATAGGTCTCCCCCAAAGAGAGGGGGTACCCCCCCCCCGGGTGCAGCCATAATCACCATGCTTGGCCGATGCACGTTGGCGATCGCAGTAGGTGTTATGGTACTGAGAAGGACGCTGCTGCCCAATGAACAATTATAGGCTGATTTTTAACCGACTTCGAAGAGGAGAAGGTTATTAATTCGGATGTTTATATTTTTTTTTTGTGATCACCACACCGACCGCGAACTGGAAGACGTTGCGTTGCAAGGCCTCCCACTAGGAGGTCCGATGACCTGGTAAAGGTTGCGGGGATCCGCTGGATGCGAGTCGCACGGAACCGGTCAATGTGGCGACACTTGGGGGAGGCCTATGTACAGCAGTGGACGTCTTTCGGCTGAAATGATGATGATGATGATGATCACCACACTTAAGTAGTTACAGGGTTGTGGAGGTCAGGCAGGCAGTCGCTCCTTGTATTCATCATCAGCCGGAAGACGTCCACTGTTGAACAGAGGTCTCCCCCAAAGTGGAAAGGGGTTGCCATAATTTCCAAGTTTGGCAGGCGTCTTGGGGAGTGAAGCTGTTAAATACACGAAAAGCTGCTGCTGCCTAACTTCCGGATTTTCCCTTAGTCGCCTTCGACGACATTCTCGGAATGAAATGGGTGAATGCTATTTCTAGCCCGGACACCCCACGGGCTCGTTTCATGTAAAATTCTGGTAAACAGCTGCATCCAGTTAGACTGGAAGCCGCTCCCAACATTTTGGGAAAAGGCTAAATACCACCAACACCGACCACCATACCCAAGAAACCGACGAGATCCACACCGGCTAGTTATGTGACACCACCCTAAAACCTTAAAATATAATAATAACTACGGGGCTATGAGTGTACGTATCTATAATAAAATCCCCAGTGAACTTAAATGAAACTTAACTTACGCGAGACAATTTAAAATAAAATTTTCCGAATGGCTAAATAAATGTAATTTTTATAGCATTATGGATTTTTTAGATCATAAGAATTAATTTGTATGTTATTTTATATTGTGTCTAAAATCTAAATATTTGCATGCTTTATTTTAAGCAAAACGTGTGTGCCCTATTTATTTCTAAGATCTTTTATACCATGTTTTAAAGCAAATAAATATATTACTATTACTATTACTAATACTATGATGACCTCACTGAAGTCTTGGAACTATTAAACATAATGTAGATAGTTATCGCAACAACGCTTGCATCGCGTGCTACATTAGCAGTTCGTGTTGGTTCAAATTATTTAAACAGTTATGTGAGAACAAACAACTAATAAACATGTGTTTGTTAGACTTATGTCGCTTTACACGAGTACGTGCAGCTGTTTATAAATTACTAGCTTTTTTCCACTTCTTTGCCCGCGTGAAAGTAATTCACACTAATATTGTAAATGTGAAAGTAACTCTGTCTGTTACATTTTCACGACGAATTTTCACGACCAATTTTGATATCCGTGGAGTTTCTTGCTCGTTCTTCTCCATAGAGACCTACCTACGTTTTGGAACGATCAATTAGCTTCAACTCTTTGGCAATTTAAAAGTGCCTAAGTAGTACCTTTTAATTGAAATTAGTGTTTTTTTTTTCCTTCCTTTGATAGAACGAATTCAAAACGGGATTCCCACTTCAACATCATATTGTGCGAGTGAAAGCACAATAAGCTCCTTTGTTTAGCCGCTATTTTCAATTCGTTTCTTAAATGTCACAGGTTATTTTAGAATTTCCGTCCTGGTTATGTAGATCTGTGTATTTTTAGAATTTCGTCGACCTGAAACCTACACGCGGAACCTTAATAAGATTACTTTTCGTTCGTATGTCACAAAGACTCTTTTCCTTAACATTTGTGTGGATGCCAGATTAATGCATCTATAAGCTCTGTTAGTCAGAAATAGGTACCTATACATGCCGGATAAACTTACACAAAAATATGCAAGCTGCTTGCAAACTTTGGTGTAATTTACTGGCATGTGTACCTGGATTCCCTCGCACAATTATAAAGGCGTTTGCCTAATTAATTGGTAAGGCTTCCGACATATTATACACGATGCCCTTCACTAATTTGTGTTTATTTTCCTTTGTTTTGATGTTTAGTTTTCTTTTACTTTTTGTTTATTAACAATTTCTGCCCTATTTATCTTTTGTGAATGTTATCTATGTCGCAGGAAAATGGTACAATCACGGATTCTGAAACATAAAAATCAAAATAATATTTTTTTAATTCTAAGAAAACGGCAGGGAGCTCAAAGGGCATCAAAAAACTCGTCCACATCGCTGTCAACAGGACACGTGCCTAACAGGCTGGCAGCATTGCCACGTTATATGGCAATGCTGATTCTTTGACTCAAGAATAGACCAGCCTTCGGGTCACGTGAAGAGTCGACCAGCCGCTTGGCGATGTCACGAACAACAATATGGGCACTCGGACCCCATGGCCCTAGAGTTTCCACCCCAAACGGCTCAAATATATAGCATCCAAGAAGGTTATTATATTTGCGCCGTTTGAGGTTTTCGGCACCTGCAGCAACCGCCCCAGCACAACACGTTGTGCTAGGAAGATGAGATGGCGCAAGGGTGTCGACACATGTTGCGTCCCACACCAAAGGCCTACCCAACTTCCAAGGCATTATGGTCATCCCATCTGGTCTCTTCCCATCGTCACGTGCCAAGCCATTGGGTTCTAAAATAGCAGGCACCCCGGCGGTGGCAAGAGCACGACGGAGGATGTCATTGATGCTGGCGTGCCGTGCCATTCGGCCTGCGCTCCTAATGCAGGATAGGCCATGATGTCCAAGGCGTCGACTGCTTCACCACATTGACAGCGATGTGGAGCCCCGCATGGAGCGCCCAGACGCAGGCATGTAGCGAGTCGGAAGGTATTATCACACAGCATAGTTAGTACCGATGTTGGGTGATGGATGATGATGTTGGTCAGGGATTTGGTAAAATCACGGCAGGTGATAATATAACAACTCTATTGTCATTTCCCTGAAGAAAGTTAGTCATTTGATAAAATCCCTAAACTGTTCTAGTGAAATGATTATATAAACTAGTCAAGACTCGTGTAGCTCTATCTCATTTTCATGTTATCAAATCACTGAATGTCTTCAGGGAAATTAACGAACAGAGTTGATAATTGTATCATCTGCCGTGATTTTACCAAATCCCTTAGGGATTTACACAAATCCCTAATAGCACCATTTCCCTGCGACATGTTTACTGATTATCGGTTACTACTACAGTACTTTAGGTAGTATTTTAATCCATTTATATATAATATTATTTATTTATTTATCCTTATAAAAAATATACAGGGTGGGGATGGCAATAGCACAAAAAAGGATCATGGTAAGATTTGATAGTTTGGTGTAATTGTTTTTATTGAGCATTAATAATATTAAATTATGACGCCACAAGTTGCCGCTCTTCTCACAAGTTAAAAAAACCAATATTTCATATGGTGTTTTATTTTGGTTACATTTATATGCTCTTTAGTATAACTGATTTTTATTTTTATTTAGTTTTTAGGATTTATTTGACAGTTTTAAAATATTCTTATGAACTAATATTACCAGTATTTTAATTTTTTGTCGTATCATCGTCCGGGACCTTGTATGATGTAGGTGTAGGTACTTAATCACTACATAGTATAAATTAAAGTTCCCTGCTGAGTTTGTGCTTGTTCGGGCTAATATCAAAAACTTCTGTACGAATTATCACATGGTTTTCACCAATAGAAAGAGGAATTATCTAGGAAGATATAGACCACAATTTATTAGTGATAACCGTTCGAAGCCGGGGTTAGTCGCTAGTTGTAGAATAATTGAATCAATAAGTCAAAGTCAAAGCATTTATTTCAATTAAACGGGCACTTTTGAATTGTCAAGGAGTCGGTCAGTTAGTCAGAGAGTTGAAGCTAGTTGCTCGTTCCAAAACGTAGGTAGGTCTATATGGAGAAGAACGAGCAAGAAAGTTCACGGACAATCTTTTTAATCAAGTTTTTACAAAGTACTTGTTAAATGATTCTTTTTGCTTCTATATGTGAAAACTATAAAGGTAATGTAGCAATACAAAACATATAAAAGAAGCAAGGTAAAATCCATGGCAGATAAGAGCTGTCCAATCTCTACTGACAGCGCCCGTTCACGAACATGACGCGTGAATCAGCACCATTCTCCATTCCCCATGCTCAAACATTTGGAAGGGAGCCGAATGATCCAACACACGCGTCACCATCAGCGAGACATTATTGAGCGAGCATGACAATACTCCCAACCGGAGAGTTATACTAATATACTTAGTAAATAGCTCCATGGTAATCACATTTACAAAATTGAAATAATGTTGCTAAATTATACAAAACTAAGGTTTCTAATGTATATTATTTATTAAGATTCAAGATAATTAAGAACTAACTAGCTAATGTTTCTAGCATACAAAAACCCAGACTATGAAGAGAACTAAAAGTAAACAACTCAGTCTAGACACATGTAGTCTCCCTGGAGGATAATCCCTCAACACTACATCACAAACAGTTTTATAATGTTCAGATATTAATATACTACACTCATCCAGGTCAGTTCCAAGTACCTATGTTTCTGTTAGGTTTATGATTAACTAGCATTTCGCACGCGACGTCGTCCGTGTGAATATTCCTAAGGATCCGTAATTTTGTGTCGGTATAGGCTATATTGTATTATCACTCCGGGATAACGTTGCTTCCTATAATTGGTAAAATAATTTTTAATTCGTCATACCCCTGGTGGTATGGTGGGTCTAAAACTTACACTCACTTAATCTAACCCAAATGATTCACCAACAATAGAGGCGGGATCTGGCACTCGGCGGCCGCTACCGCGGCACCACTCGCGCTTTAATGGTCACAGTTCTAACCTAACCCAATCGATTTTCTCAATCGTATAGTTTTAGACCCACCGTACCACCAGGGGTATGACCAGTAGTATAGTGGGTCCGCACACAAGCCATGCATAACTGAAAACTACGCTTTGACAAAACCGTCGATATCAAATAGGAATCTTATAAATCCAGCCCTGGCTTTAGTAATTACAGACTCTATTAGTTCACATGGCAATAAGATTCTGAAGTCAATATTTGTGTAATGTACAAGAACTCACACAGGTTTGTAAAATCATCGATATCGTACACAAACTCACACAAGGTTGATACGAATAAACTTGTTGTTTTTTAAAGAGTTATAATAATAACAAATGTAGGTCAAGTCAAATCATTTATTTCAATTAGACCATTAAAAGGCACTTTTAAAGCTGTCATTTGGTGGTTTTATGGTGGTGATTATATGTCGATTTATGAAAATTTTATTCTAGTTGCCTCTTCCAAAAGGTATGGTTTCGTATGGAGAAGATTGGGCACAGCTAATTATTAATACAAACATGACTGACACAAAAATTTATGACATGAAAGGTAGTGATCGTAATAACTTTTTATCAAAAACTTGTGAATTCTTGTACTTATTGCCTCAAAACCATAGATTTTCTATTTACCTCAACAATTGAAAATCAGGTAGTAAAATTTTTAACAACTCAATAAAAAAAATATAGTTAATCAATTCAAATATTTTTGCAAAGCAGATTTTCAGTGCATTTTTTGTTTATTTTTTTCCTTTCAAGTTTGTATCACCTTTTTATCTACGTCCGTATCGCGTGGCTGTTAATTTGTGTGTAACCAAATCCGTTCCATATTCAAATTAAGCATTTCATTACCACGTGACTTTTGCAACGACCTTCAAGTTCCAATTTCAAAATGGTTCATATATTTTCCTTATGTGCAATATTAACCGTACAATTAGCAATGGTTTACTCACAGTTTCAAGACTTTTATTATAACGATAATAATAATCAAATGGTTATCGGTAATTTGAGACGGAGAGAAGTAAGACCACTGAATCCGTTCTATAGTCCTTATAATAGGAGGCGGTACGGTGCTGATGCGCAGTCCAATCTGAACTATAGGAGGACCAGAGATATACGTGACTATAAATATTTACCAGATCGCAGGTTTGAGGTAAATGAAGACAATCGTTATTATCTTCTTGTGCACAGTAATTCTGATGATTCTGTAGTAGACCTAGATGATATAGATACTGATGCACCTATGTAACAAGATGTCAACCCAATAATTTACAATTTGTCGTCCTGTTTTCTTTATTGGTTGGTAGTTGGTGTTGTGTTGGCTAAGTAGTTAAGTGGCTTCTCATGTACACCCGGCTACACATTAAGCTATACATTTCCAGTTAATGCTGATCTCACATTGTATAGGATTTCCGTGCAATGCGAGGACAAGCTTATACTGGAAATGTATAGCTTGATTTGTAGCCGTGTGTACGAGGCTGTGGGTTCACAAACGGGCACGAGCAAGTACCAATGTGACTTTTTCAATTCTTATGTAATAAATTAGAAATCGCCAATCCACCTTCAGCAAGCGTGGTGATCAATGCCTATGGCTTACAAGACATTTATTTCTCAAAAAAAACAACATTACAGTTCACTTACTTCTTGAGAAATGTATAGAAAATAAATAATAAAAGTATAATTATACATCTCTGTGACCACATACATTTACATCATAAACATCCCAAAAACGTCCACTGCTGGATATAAGCCTCCCCAAGTGGTTGGGGGGGCATACTCGCCACGCTTGGCAGGCGGATTGGCGATCGCAATATGGTTGTTACAAAGGCACAGAGAACGCTGCTGCCCATTCTCTGGTAAGTCCCTTAGTCGCCTCTTACGACACCCACGGGAAGATATGGGATGGTGCTATTCTTTACGTCCGACACCACACGGACGAAACATACATTTACATAAAAAAACAGAATTAATAGATTTATTAGATGACATTCGGTGATAGTGCTCTAACGTATTCTTCTAGGACTTTTTTATATGTATACCAACTGTTACTGTCAAAGACATCATCTGGTATTTCATTACAAAGTGTAAATCTGTATAAGAAAAACAAGCCCTTAGCATTATATTCTTTACAACGTTTTTTAAAATTTTTCAATCAGCTTACAATTTTTTTTCATGTAATTATTAGATATCTAATGCAGGCTGAAACTTTGAAGTTTGTATTCGCATGGATAAACTCTTAGATCAAGTTTTTGTTGCATGTAACGCCATCTGGCTTAGATTTCAGTGCGTTTAATAATAAGATAATAAGTCATTTGTAAAATAACTTTATAGAATAGTAAAATTAAAGCATCAAAGCATTATTACTTCACGTAAGCATAATACAAATAAAAACGTCACACTTTTCGTAGTTGTGAATAATTTTATTATACCAAATTGATCCTTCCATTCATAAATTTTGATCAAAAAGGTATAAAATATGGTGAAAGATGACCTAAAATAATAATTAGGAACAAAAGTAAGCCTAAAAAATATGCAATTTTACATGTTAATAGGCCTACATTTGGCCACAATTAACCTGATCATAAGTGAGTAAGTAAAAATATAATGAACCTAGTAAATCATGCGAATTATAAAAACAAAACAGTATACAGAGAATTCATAGGTGCTTCTTGAAATAATCCAAGATCCCAGAGTGCCAGAGTACACCTACGTCATATAAGCATGAAATTTTTAAAATAGAGGAATATGTAGATGTGAAGGTATGCGTACACGGTATAAGAAAAAACAAGTGTCTGCTACATGGTAACCAGCGCGTCCCCGGCAGACTTGAACTTGTTTGGCAACCAGTAAAACTGTTTCAGATTTGGTCGTCAACTAAAACCTACACGATTGTAAACCACCAAGGTCACCTCTGTTAGCAACCGGGTAACAGTCGCTTGTGGTCCACGAAATGCATAGTATGTTTTATTTAATGGTTTATCACAATATCCTGTAAAAATATACAAAACCAGCCTTCACACGTAATTGATTAGGTACCTTTTGTACCTGACACCAAAAAATGACCCAGCATTGAAACTCGCAAGTACGCATGTGTACCACCTGTTAGGTACATTATTTCTTTACCAAAATATCAGCCAAGCTAAAGTGGTAATCTGGCAACTTTAAAATCTCAGTCCAAACGAAATGAAAAATGATTCAAAAATATCGTGTTAGCAACAAAAAATAATATTGTCTCATAAATGGTTTGTAAGGCAGTGCATAAGTACTAACTCTAAATTAATTATCTTAGCCGGTTTGAAAAATAATTATAAATCAAGAAATCCACAATAACAAATGGCTTTGCACAGGCGTGAAATTGATGATAAGGTAACCGATTTTGAGGATAAACTTCATTGGTGATAAGGTTCTTGCTTAACAAGAAGTTATAGCGAACAAATACGATATATTATCTAGTCTGCAAATAAATTTAATTTGTAAACATGTAACAGCAGAAAATCTCCGCCGGCTAAAGTATAAACTCTCGGTCTTGGGGAACGATTGCCCATCTCTTTATAAAAGAAATGTCCAAACTATTAGTTTTCTTTTTCTACTTCCCGTGACCCCAAGGGCTGACTTCTTGACACGAGGCGAGGAGGATGATTGTCTTCGAACGTGCCTCCAGCCTCTTAGGTATATTTTGAGTTGGCAATGCTGCGGAGGATTTTTGGATGTTGCTACAAAGTGTAATTGTTTGGTTAAAATTTTATAGGACATTTTTTTTTTGTGTAGGTAAGTACTTTGCCTGAAAGTTTAAGATGAGAAACTATTTTTAAATTATTATCTCCATTCCAGTGGCCAGAAACGCAGCTAAGAGATGAAAAGTTGAATAATGGAGACAACTTGGATAATATGCAAAACGATATGAGATGGCTGACCTTAGACGAAGAAGAAGCGATCGGTACCCTCCCATAATGTTATTATGTCATCGGTAGACACTAGAATAACTTTATGGATGTTGATAATATTTACTTATTCACAATAGCAACTGTTCATTCCTTGCGCGGAAATGCTTTATGGTGCCACATACCAGGGTTGCCTGTTGCCTATTTAAGCATGACTGAAATTAAAGATAGAAGAAAAGGAATATGTCGATATGAAGGTAGTTTGTTGGCTAGCTCCAATGCTAGGCCCTTTTTCAGATATGTGGTACAAACGTACCTTACACTATGTTCGTGTGTCGTCATCATCTTCCTACCCTTATCCCATTTTACTTGGGATCCTTCTTCCATTCCGTTCTGTGAACCGTCTAGATATCATTAACTTACTTCTTATTCATATAATTTTTCACAAAATCGATTCATCCATCTTTTCTTTGACCTTTCTATTTTACTCCACCCGTCTACATATATTCATAACTCTTTTGGTCACATGCGTTTGATTCCTCCTCTTCACATGCCCATACCAAGACAAACGATTCCCTTCCAAGTTTTCTTTCATTGGCGCCACTTTCAAACTTCGTTTAATATAATCATTAATGACTTTATCCATTCTGGTTTCTTCACACATCTCAATACTTAATACTCAATATCTTTATTGCTTTTCCATAAATACAAATATGCTTAGGTGGTAGGTGTTTGGTGTGGTGTTTCGATCCATATTAACATTCTCATTTCCACTATATTCAAACTTTTTTCATTCATGTTATACACAGCCCAACGTTTCGATCCACACAGTATGACAGGTTTTTCAGGGTCTTTAACTTAAAGGGCATCCGTGGGCACCTTCTTAACTACTTACACTTTAAAATTTCAGCCATGCTCATAATGACGTCTAGGCAACTCTGACCATTATATTTTATTGCTTTTTGTGCAGCGAGTTCAAAATTGCATGCAAATATTTGCGCAGCGAGTTTTAATTGTAGTAGTTAAACGCTCCTATGAAGATATTCTATTGTTTTCATGATGAAAATACAGTAAGTTAAATAACAGAGGCTGTTCCCTTAAACTTGTAAATCTACATCATTAATAGATTTAATTAAATATATCAGCATTCAAAAATAAGTACTTATAAAAAAAAAACAAATATGTACAGAGTGTTTCTTTTAGTTTTCCGATTTTGTATGACATTTAAACAATTTTTATTTAAGTTGAGATTTTTTTTTTGTATGTAAGATAAAATATTAACAGTATATGGGAACACCTTTCATTAATTAACATACTGTATAATTCTTCCATTTACAGATTACCGAAACCTAATGATGATCGATCAATAATGATTTAAGAGAGGAGCTTTTGGGCCCTAAGTTTTCTTTTTGTACGAATAATTATTGGATTTATAGAATAGTAACAATATTTCTGATTTTATTTAGACTGCGTTAATAATAAGCTGTGTTTCCTCTTGTATTGGTGAAAAGAGCGCACAATTTAATCTGTCACTTTCTCGAATTTTATTGAATCTTATACAGCAAGATTTGAAAAACGTGCAGAAGGTTTTTTGGCCCTGTCGGGGGAGCGGTGAGTGCTTATGCGGAACCCGTACCCCCGGCCATAGACAGAGGTGGAACGCCGCGGTGGTTTTAGCCGGTAAGAGTCGCTCCGTGACCACCACGATGGAGGAAGTCCAAGAGGATTTCCACCGCGCCAAAAAAAAAAGCATTAGTGTTGACAGCGTGATTTAACACATAAATATAATCATTTACACATTGAGTTGAACACATAAATGTTTTTTTTTTCATAATTTTAATTAACAGATAAGCAGATATGTAACTGTTTTTTCTATTCACAGATCAACAAAATAACATGGTGCTTTTGGGCCACTATAATTCAAAGAAGTAGTTTAAAGGGTCGAAGTTAGTTAATATAAGTGTTGGTTTTATAAAAAAGATGCAGTAATTTTTGTTTTTGTTTTTTTTTTGCACTGCCCAAGCGACTTCCTAAAAAATTCTTCAACGGACGGTCCGCAAGCGGTACTCTTTGATTTTCCAAAAATAGCAGCGTGCGCGGACCGTCTTTCGCGGGTCTTCCGTGTCTCGCGTACCCTTCGTCGCCGCGGACGACTTAGGCTATGTTCAAGCGGAATAGTGTTATATATCGTGACTATCAATTGACTCTCATCAAGACAGGTATTTTAAAAATACAGACGTCACAAGTAAGAACCAACCTGCCGATGGCTCTAATAAATATATTTATACCCGCCCTGTTGCTCCCTGAATGCAACTAAAATGAAATCTGACTCTAAAATAACCAGCTTAAAATAAAAATAAATCTTACAAACTAACTTGGCCATCAAAACTTTTGTATTAAATAATTTCAGTACCATAACTACAACTACCAAAAATCAATTAGAGCAGTCCAAGAGGAGTAGTAATAATAGTAGTATTACGTAATAGCAGTCTAAAAAATTACCCACATTCGCGCACGTTATAGTTGAGGTCCTGCTCTGTTCCCTTAGGGTTCTAGGGATGACCAATCACAAACTAGAAAATGATCAGCTTCTGTGTGTATACAGGTCACTACGAACGTATTCTGAAACTCAATCACCATCACACGCCCAAAACTCGGCGGTCGGGCGATAAGAAGCCGCTGCGTGTGTTTGATGTTGAATCTGAATCAACAGTTGTTGATGAAGCAGAAATTGAACCTTGTATCAAAAAAGACCCTTAATAAAGATTTTAAAATGTAAAGTGTCTAAATGCAATAAAGAGAAAATAATATTCGGGAATAGCTACTATATATATTATAATAGTAGCATTATTACATAATTATATTCTATGCGGTACGAATGAGAGGAGACAAGCATTTGACTTTTTAAGAATCTTTAGATGACAGATCCCGGAGTTATATGAGATAAAACAACTTACTACGATTAATCCCTATATTAAACATACATACATGTTACACACTGTATAGGATTCTGAAGAATAATCTTCAATGCGATATTTTTCTTGTTTATAAACCAAACCTATTGAAAGTCAAAGTTCCGACCATTTTTTACGAACACATTATAAATGTTCTAACTTTAAATACCTCCAGCACCTCTGTACCGTTACATTCATACGTAAGCACATGTTTTACGTTCATTAAATTACACATTTTTCAAAATAATCGCAGATTTCGTGCCTCACACGACTATCGAACACATTGGAAATTAATCTACGGAATTCGAAAAAATATTGTCGCTGAGCGACGAGAAAGTCGGGATGAGGAAAAGATTCCCGATAATTGTCATGTGAAAAATGTCGTTCTGACTTTTTGTCTTTTTTCAAAAAGGTAGGCTACAGGGCAAACCCTTAACCCGATCGTCTTTGTTTATGGCTCAAATTGTAGCTGACTAAATTGTGCACAGGCTTTTTCTCAAATTTTTGATATCATTCTTCGTTTCCAAAATATCGAGCGCCAAAATCAAAAATTCGGAAAAAAATGATTTCTTTTTTCACTATTTCGGCCGTAAGTTTCAATTTGTAAATACTCGTCTTTTGAACCTTTTTTGAATATCATATCTTCACAACTCTCTGAAATATGAGGGGATCGCACTTTTTCGTGAAATTGGAGCCAACATTGGAGCGAACGAAAAGACATTTCCAATGTCTAAATAATTTCCGCGCAATAATATTTTTATTTACTGGGCTGTATGCGTAGTTGCTATGGCATGTATCTGATTACACGCCGTATTTAAATCACACTCTATTCCAACAATCTGAAATCAAATAAGTACCTGCGAGTCAGCGAGTGTAATCAATCACTTTGAAACGAATTACCAATTCCATTGTTAACTGAATTCTAAAGTATCTGCGCTCAAGAGTAAATAACATAGGCTTAGCACCTCTACAATTTGATACAACAACAGGTACCAATTTGGAGTTGAGTCGATAATAATCCACTGTCGAGTCTAAGGCCGACATAATTCATAGGAGGCTCACGGTAACTTAGAATACTTACCAAAATTACAGGTAAATGGTTTCTACCATTTATTGTCAACCTACATCTTTGATTTTATTTGTTGGCATTTCATAGAAATGTTTGATACGATAATAATACTCATAGATATTGTCAATGGAGTGTGCACGTTCTTCCATAATCTTTGATTAACCGCTCAAACAGCTTTGCTTAGCTCCCAGCCTTTGTTTCCATTATCCTGTAATTGCACAAACCAGGGATGAAAAATGAGTAAAAACTTAAAGATAATCACATTCACCCCAAACCATACCCATCCCCTGGGGAGGCCGATGTCCAGCATTGGACGTCTTTTGGCTGAAAGGATGATGACGATGATGAATCACATTCACTAAGTCACATTTTATCTTTCTTTCGAAGTTAAGAATTAATATATGAAAGGTTGGCCCGTGGTTGTACCAAACCCACTATTTCTTTGAATCAAATCCTTCGCAAGGATTACTTAGACTACATGTTTATGTCCTTCTTAAAGATTAACCTTGGATATAAATGCCATGATAAAAAGATTTACACGTTATACAGGGTGTTTGGTATTGGGACTGACACATTCTTGGAGAAATTTAGGGGGTCATTTGCTAACACAAAATTATTTTTTTTATGAACGTTGAAATTGGTTTTTCGTTCATTTAAAATTATTTTATAACGAGAAATACATTAGTTATTTTTTTTTACCAATTGATATAAATGTACGTTGAAGGATGTACCTAAAGTTATTGTGTGTTTATACAACAACGAACAAAAAGTAATGAAGTAAGTAGTAAGAGTAAAACTTCGGGTAATTAAAATATAAATGAATAAATCAAATACATTTATTTCGGACATAAATAAAAATTGTTCATATAATGTTAGTAAGGTCTTATAAAATATGTTAGTATTGTAGCATTCACGAGTCCAATATAAAAAATCAAATAAACTTAAAAGTAATATACATAAAAACAATACAAACAAAAATAACATATTTCGTCATCTCGTCACACGAAGCCGAATAAGCCTCCCCAGCACTGCAGACTCGGGCCTTTCCGATATCATCTTCAGAATTCCGTTGGTGCGCCCCCTGATCCTACACATCAGAGATGCTGCTTTTTTACTCTAATATAACATAATTATCTCAATTACCGCGTCACTTGAGACAGGTTCTTGCATGAAATAAAAATAAAAACCGGACAAGTGCGAGTCGGACTCGCCCACCGAGGGTTCCGTACATATTTGTAGGAACATGTCCATACTTCTATACTAATCCATAACTACTATCCATACTTTAATCTACTTAATATTATAAATGCGATTTTTGCGATATCTTTTGTTCACGTTAACATAGAGGGTTGATTTTTTTGATCGAGGAGGGATCGAGTTGAAATTAAAACCATATACTCAAGTCTACGGTTCCTTGATGCTTGCATCACTGGTTGACTTTGAAGTGCCGTGCTTGACTGATGCGGTGAACGCCTGGAAAGTGGCTTGCCCAGATACAGATCGGCCCGTGAACCCATCTTCCCAGAGACAGTGGCATGAGCCGCCCTGAAGGTTGGTACGGAATAATCTAATCAATACGTCCACCAATTCTGGTGACCGCGTACGTCTACGGTTCCTGGATGCTTACTGCATCAAGGAACCGTAGACTTGAGTATATGGTTTTAATTTCAACTCGATCCCTCCACGCGTTCCCAAGATAAAGGGTCTTGACAGACAGACAGACAGACCGACAGACGGACAACAAAGTGATCTTATAAGGGTTGCGTTTTTTCCTTTTGAGGTACAGAACCCTAAAAACGAATGGAAGTGCCGCTATCCCGCGTGTGTCACAATTATGCGGAAATTATGTAAAACTATAACAATTTTCGTCAGTTGTAATAAGTCTTAATTTTGTTGGAACAAATAAATGAGTTTTCGTCAAAGTTTTTTTTTTTAACTGCGTGGGCACTTATACTGGTTTTTTTTCTATTTCGCGGGTTTTTGGGTGCAAAAAAAAAGTGCCAGACTTTCTACCAAACATCCTGTATATATATTGCAATTTTAATGCATTACATGCTCTCAGGTTCAATACACTTATCAATTCCTAATAAGATAGTGTACTTGAAAAATATGTTCACTGTAAATGTTTGTTTTTCTCGTAATGTAGGTCAAGTTGAAACGACACCAATTATTGGTATTGTTTGCAGTCGGAAATTTGGAAGAGAAATGTTGTTTCAGTACTATGATATCGTACAAATAACTTAACGGGTATAAAAAGAAACTTAAGGGCAGCTGACCCGTCACAATTCCCATATTCGCCCCTACCGCGCGTTATAACAAAAGTTTTTCTAGATATTTCTAACAGACAGGTGACTGGGTTTATATCTAGGTTTCTATGTAATAGAAAAAAAAGACAACCGCCTTCAAAATCTCCTAAGTGATAAATAACTTTAGCACAGCACACACATGACTTTAGATTTGGAAGTCGATGGCTTTGTTCTGTTTGTTGTCTTTAATTGCCACCGACTTCCAAATCTAAAGTCATGTGTGTGCAGTGCTAAAGTTAGGTATTTATCACTTTTTAGATTTTGAAGGCGGTTGTCTTTTTTGTAAAATAGTTTTTTATTTATAATTTTTTAGTACCTTCTTATCATCCAAATCCATTAAGAACCGGCAACACAGTTATAACAGAGGTACTCCAAAGATTGAAGAAACTGTTAAAACGTCGTCTATGTAGATTTTTTTGGGATTTAATTGTTTTTTCAAAAAGTGCATAATTTCGATAAAATGTATATGAGACCACCCCTGACGTATACCCTATACATAAGAAAAAGAATTTTCAAAATCGATTCACATTTGCCGGAGAAATCGCGTAACAAATATACAAAAAAAAAACTACATGCAGTCGAATTGGGAACCTCCTTCTTTTTTGAAGTCGGTTGAAAATAAACTTTTTTGAGTAACGAATTCAGTAAAGACGTCCGTAACCACTTTTTTGCACCAATGTTATCTGAATTTTGGTCGTTCATAATGTTGTTCACGATGTTTTATTTTCATTGAAAAGGAAAGAAAACATCGTCATAGAAACCTTGCACATATTTATGTATAATGGAAATTCTAAATTACAAAGATTTTCACCAAAAACTTGTAAGGTTTTTTCAAAAACACGTGTTTCCTGACACAAGTTTTGTAAAGTCTCCGCGCGCCAATTTTCTTGCGATGGTATCGCGTTCTCACTCACTCGTTTGTTTTCGAATACTGCGCTGAGTGAAACAACAAACACCATTTCATCGATAAGGGCCCTCTTAATGAAGCAGAAAGTAACAATATGTTCATCATTCTATTGCCATATGATTTTTGTTCCAGACCAATACTAACCAACCATACCTTTATAATAATAATAATAATAATATGTGGGGACATTTTCACGCACGGCCATCTGACCCCAAACTAGGGAGACCCTGTACTATGGGTGTCAGACAGCTGATATACATACACAAATACATTTTTTTTTTGTAAAAAAAAAAAATGAATGGTACAGACAACCTATTGCATTAATTAAGATATTACGGTTTAAGTTCCATTAAATAAATCATACAACCATGTACATATATGTCGCAGAGAAATGATACAAAAAGGGATTTCATAAAATCCCTAAGGAATTTGATCAAAACAAGGCAAATGATACAATGACAACTCTGTTGAGTAATTTCCTTAAATAAAATTTGTGTATTGATCAAAATATGATAGAGTTATGCGAGTCCTGACTTGTTTATTTCATCATTTCACTGAAACTGTTTAGGGATTTGGTCAAATCCCTATTCGTAACATTTCTCTGTGACACATAATATACCATGTAATGTGCCCTTTTACACCCTGCGGACGGACACACGGACATAAAAATTCCTACAACCTTATATAATAAGGTTATAGAAATTTTCGTGTGTTCGTTACAGATGAACTACCAAATCCATTTAGAATTGAATCAAACTTGAAATAACTTGAAATTATTAAACTTAGCAGAGTTTTCAGAAATAATATTGAAACACAGGGCTTCTCGAAAACCGATAATTAAAAGCAATTTATAAGTATCCGCTTATCTTTTGATCTACGGTCCGGCTGGAAATCGAAGTTGTAATCGATCACTTTACAAAGTTCAAACACAAATCAACACAAACTTGCTATCATTTCCATCTTATCGATAATTTTATCAATTCCAATGTCAACCGAGGGTTTAATTTATTAACTTCCTAATGCCCACACAGTTAAATAGTGACCTACATACTTCCACATCAAAGAGTCTGATTAAACCACTCTGGTATTCGTTAAGCAGTAACTGGTGATCGTAATCTATTGTTAACTTAAATAACAACACTATAATCATTTAATTACTGATCATTTTGTAATAAAATAATTTTTAGGTGGCCCCGTATCAAATTATTATTAATTTTATATGGTTGTTCAAAAAGTCTACAAATTTCCCGCCATGTAGGAATAATGTTTTTATAACCGACTTCAAAAACAAAAGGAGATTATCAGTTCGACCCGTATGTTTGTATGTATGTGTGTTTGTCCGCGATTATCTTCCGTTTGGCTGACTCGATTTTGATGCTGTTTTCAGAAAAGTGTTTGTTACATTCTGGAGAAGGTTGTAGTATACAACAAACTGAATGCAGCGCTTTTTGAAAAATACAACAAAAACCGAGAAGACGTTATCGTTTCTTTCTTTAGAGGACTTTCAATCTCTGTTTTAATTGTGTTGCCGTTCCATAATGGATTTGGTTGATAAGGAAGCACTAAAAAGTGGAAAATAAAAACTTTTTTGAAAAAAGAAAACCGCCTTTAAAAAAACTAAAAAGTGATAAATAACTTTAGCACAGAACACATGACTTTAGTTTTGGAAGTCGGTGGCTTTGTTCTTTTGTTGTTTTGTATTGCCATCGACTTCCGAAACTAAAGTCATGTGTGTTCTGTGCTAAAGTTATTTATCACCTTTTAGTTTTTTTTCAAGGGGGTTCTCTTTTTTCAAAAAAGTTTTTTAAGAAAGTTTTTATTTAGTTTCACTTGTCTGTCTCTGTCTATTACACATATCTTACAAGGTAAATTTGACACAAATTCCCGGTGTTCAATCGAGTAACTGTGGATTAGAAGAGCCTTGTTCATAATAAATTTTCAAAAACAAATGGTTTTAAAGGGTTATTTTCTAATAAATTGAGTTTTTCGTAAAATAACCGTATTATAAAATAATACCTACACAACTCATTGCATGTCCATGTACCATTTAAATTACATATTATACAAAATAAACATTTATATAAACTGTGCAACGACGCGCTGGCGATAAAAACTAAACGGCGTGATCAAAAAAAAAAAAATTACCTATCTCCCCGACAGTCTCATCTACTTCAAAAAAGAATTATCAACTGTAGAAATCACGTTAGAAAAACACCACTACATTTCCAATCGCCCACGGGCCCCTAATGCGTGGTCACGACACTAGTAAACAAGCAGTCCATTAGTGACCGGTTCTATGGTAGCAGTAAATACAAGTATTTAGAAACACAAGTACACTTACAGTAGCCGACATGGGTCAAACGAGCTTCAGAAAAAACATAACATTTTGGATACCTGTTAAAAGTAAGTACTTTTTTTACACAGATTTTGGCGAAAAATGTATCTTTTGTAGTACATGATAATGGCCTATGTATCATTAGGTACGTCTGGACTATCCAATTCTAGGATTCTAGATGTTTTTTGATAACGCTTTTCTATGTATCGTTTTGTTGAAAGTAGATCATTTTGATGACTAGAAAACGTATGCCTATTTTGACTAAAACTAGGCCACACCTAAATATAGAAATGCCTAAATACCTATTGAACACTGTTGAACTTTCAACCCTCCTGCACTGGACTGAACATTAAATATCAAACTGTGATAGTAATAGTGAAAACAGGCATTACAGTGTTAGCTTTGAAGAAAATTTGTAAACGTTGTAAGCTTATACAGCACTTCGTTCATAGAATATTAGCACCTGTAGTACTATTCTGTAAAAAAATCCCTCGGCGTTTTTTATTATGGCACAAGTCTGCTAAACTATTTAATTTCCAACCACTGCAACGCCAGCAGGTCGATTTTGTAAAATTCAAACAATAACTCGCATCTAACATCGCTATTCACTCTCACTTCACATAAGGTTTAAAATGACCTTGATTGTTTGACACTTTGAATCGGGTTCGAGTGCAAAATGACGGTGAAATTACCTTACAGAATGCCACTTCTTCCGTCATCTCATACTTTATCTGTCAAAATCTCCCTGTCAATTTAGTTCAACTCGCTGACACGCTCGCAAGGGTGGCGCTAGTGTAAATTCGAATTATCAACCGAGTTTTTAGAATGCCTATCAAGAAACTCACAGTGGATTCAGATTCGAAGTTTAGAATGAGGTCTTACAGAATCACACCCCTGTAAGACAGAATCAACAGCAGCGATCACCAGAAAAACATCAAAGCAATGAAGCTCGACGAGTCCCGGAGAAACGATTAGATCCCCCAACGAAATGAATCAGAAAAGAACAGCATCCCACTAATGCTTAGAAATGAAAGCTCTCTTTTTTTTTCCTGGGCAAATCCTCATAGATCTCCTCGGGCTGGGTAGAATGGTGGGTGATGTCGGACTCTTACCGATCAAAACTCTCGGTGCCTCCTGCTGACATGAGACGGGGGCCCAGTGCTCGCTTGGCGCATGGCCCTTAAGCGGGCCCCTTCACCATATGCAGCCTGTCCTGCGACCGTACATTTCTCTAGAGAGCCGCGCACAGATCAAGCGCGCCGCCGCCGTCAATAATCCCGTCGCCTATAATTATCTGATATCGAGAGATCCGACCTCTAGGTAATTCGTGCTTGTTCGATGTCACCCGCCACCTGCCGCGGGACGCGTTTAGGACACGAAAGAGGCATATCGCCGACGACGCCGAAGCCAATTGGCAGCGGTGGTGGGTGGCAGGAGATAAGGGTAGGGAACTGTATTGATTCTTCCCGGACGCGGCAGTTAGACTCAGAGCAACCTGGGTCGGGCCAGACCAGGTCTCACAGATCCTGATTCTGCATAGATGTTTCCGAAAGAAACTGTATGACAGGAACCTGTGTGAGGAAACGGTGTCCTGTGGAAAAGAGGATGAAAGCTTGGACCACATTCTGTGGCGATGCCCTTTGTATGAGGACCAGCAGTGTAAGCTTGCTTCACACACTATGTTACCGAGGGAGAGATTTCCAGAATAGACCGGCTGATTCTGTAAGAACGTCGTATATTCCAGTTTCAAAGGGGAAAATTGGCAGAATAAAATAACAGTTTTACTAGACTTTGAACATTTCCTTTGAGCTTTCTTTGTCTTTGACGAACTCAATATTGCGGGCCTAGGTAATACCTAGGTGTAAGTATTTTTTAGCACGTTTTGTTCAGGTCGACCTTTCAACTCTATGGAAACGAATTTCAAAAAAATAGGGATCTGTAAAAACATCGCTTGGACGAAGTCGCGGGCAAAAGCTAGTTCATCTATACTTATAATATTATAAAGCTGAAGAGTTTGTTTGTTAGTTTGGTTGAACGCGCTAATCTCAGGATCTACTGCTTCGAATTGAAAAAATATTTTTGTGTTGGATATTCCATTTATCGAGGAAGCCTATAGGCCCATGCGAAGCTGGGTCGGGTCGCTAGTCATAGATAAAATATTGCAATCTACAATTTTTTGTTAAACTACTACTACAATATTGATAAATAATCAAGACATGACATCTATAAATTAACAAAAGGTTAAAACAACAAGTTCATTTAACAATAACTGACACGTACCAACGTATACGTATTAATAACACACCAACAATTTCGTGCACCCTGTACAACACGTCATCACCACAGTCTATCGTACTATTACAGTAGTTTAATGTAGTCAATGGCCTTTTGATATTTATACATGGTAATTTTATTGATGACTCAGAATAAGTCAGACTAAAGGCTACGTAATTATGAGTACGGAAGCCTTACAGTTTTATCATTAAATACTTCGAGTAACAAAAAACACGAGAAGTTATGTTACTTAAGGGGCTATTAAACGACTTTTACAGATTTTAAACTGACAATCACGTCAAAATGTGCAGTGTAAATGATTTGAAAAAAATATATGTTAAACAAGAACATTCTTTTAATCACTTAGTAAGTGAATATTTTTAATTATATTCATATTATATAGTTTAATTAATACGTGAAGTTGTGTCTGACGCGGACAAAACATTGACAATCACACAAAATCTGCCAGGTATAATTAAACGAAACTTACACCATGTTACAGACAATTTTATTATCTATCTTTTAGTATACGCCTTTTTTTAATTTTGAAAGAATACTACTTTTATTTAATTTTTTCGACAAAATTTTGAAAGTTTTGGACGCAGACTGCGTCCGTTCTGCATCAGTTTTGCGTCCAAAACTCTCAAAGTTTAGTCAAAAAAATTAAATATGAGTAGTATTCTTTCAAAATTAAAAAAAAGGCGTTTTGTCCGCGTCAAACACAACTTAATTACGACGAGTTAATTAAACTATTTAATAGGAACTTAATCAAAAATATTCACTTTCTATATGATTAAGAGAATGTTCTAGTTTAACATATATTTTTTTCAAATCATTTACACTGCACATATTGACGTGATTGTCAGTTTAAAATCTGTAAAAGTCGTTTAATGGCCCCTTAATAGAATAGATTCTTAATTTACATATAAAATGGTACATAATAAAAAGTCTTAAATAGGGATGGTTTCACACATTTTGCTTACCTACTGTAGCATGCTTAAGATTATAATTAACTACAATAATTCTTATTACGTACATTATAAATTAAGATTAAATTTAAGATATCTAGCTATAACAGTAAATAAACTTTTAAATGCAGATACAGGCAAATGCCTACTAGCCTTTTCCCAACTATCTTGGGGTCGGTTTCTAGTCTAACTGGATACAACATTAATTGCCATGTGTTTTGTGTTTTAACTATTTTAAAATCTTGACACACTGTGTTCAGTGACGATAATAGCTACACTATGTCACCTCCTACCCCTTTCCAAAAACAGCATGTTCTGTTTCAGCTTCTAATAACAAGTTACAAGGACAACAGCCTAACAGAACACTTGGCGTGTGTTTACAAAAACAAAACATGTTTCTCGAACGTAAGTATATATGCTTCAGGGGTGGAACAACATTTCCATAATGTTTGGAGAATCTATTATGTGCTAAAATGTTATGACAGCTACGGTTAGACACTTTTACATTAGGATAGATCATCGGGGTGGGTATACTGATATTTTGATATCGGTTGATATTTCAATGTGCTCAGTGGTTGTGAAGTTTTAACATGCCATCTCTTCCGTGGTTGGGCAGTATGTATCTATCTTATTCTGTTTACATAGGGTTTAATTTCTTAGGATTTATTGATTACGAATAATAAGTTATTTCAATCGAAATAAAATGTCTATATAGGCTGGTTATTAATTCAATGGCCTTTAAAAAAAAGTATTCATGAATTTGTACAATTGTTTTTTTATAGGAACGATCTGAAATGTGACAACAAAACAACATTCAACTTTTTTTGTTCCCCACGTTCACTTCAGTACGTTCACTTCAGTTCTTTTTAAGTAATTTAGTAAAGTTTAATTTTTAGAAATAAAAACACCTGACGAAGTTTTTAAGTAAGAAATGTAGATATTAAGATGTTAATTACTTATATCCTACGCAATATTTCTTTTAAATAATAATGTACAGACCTATTTTTTCATTATATCCATAACTTTACTAAAAATTACGAAAATTGGACCAAGTTTACGGGGGATAAAACGTTATCGTTTTTTGTATGAAAATTTACAGCTTCACTTGTTGCAAATGCAAGCGTTGAAATAATGATTTTTCTAATCGATACTAGTATTATAAATATGACAGTGAGTTTGCTTGTTTGTTTGTTACATTTTGACGGCTAAACTATTTAACCGATTTTGATAAAATTTGGTACAGATGTAGCTTGAATCTCAAAGAAATAATTAGATATTCGTTGGCATCCGCAATAACGAAGTGGTGGACAACATCTGGGCACAAAATATAGAGGGTACAGAAGGACCGCTCCCGCCATCTTTAAAAATAATTACCTAAACTTGCCAGACTCACTGGGGCTGCTACTGTTTTGACTCTGTAGGTTTTATTTGTGACAATATGTATTGACACCCGTTGAAACTCTTTGCAGATTTTTATACCAAAATTTTCTTGTTTGTCATGAAATGTCAATGTCTCTCATTTATTCATTTAAGCAACACGTGACAGTCGAGTCGTAAGTCTGCTTGAAACTGCTTGAGAATGCCTATAAACGTAATGTCAATGTGTGCGTGGTAAAACTGTCGGTTTGTTCTGAGTGGTCTCTCTGCTCGGGCGCGACGCAGCCTTACGTACTTTGTGATCTGGGGATGGTGGTAAATGTCGTAATGGAATACTCCATTTATTGGGCACTAGCACTTTGCCCGCGACTTCGTCCGCGTGAACTTTCTCAAGGATCCATTATTTCTTGATAATGCAATATAGCCATGCAGGGATAATGTAGCTTACTATTAATGAATGTATTTTTCAAATCGAATGAGTAGTTTTGGAGATTTCCCCCCTCCTACAAACTTGCAAACTAACAAACAAATTTTACCTCTAATTTTCTGGACTCCTGGTACATAGGGCCATCTATGTACCAGGAGACCAGACTACCCGCGACTTCGTCCGCGTGAATTTTCTCAAGGATCCGTATTTTTTTGATAATTTTTGAAATCGGTTGAGGATTTTCGAGGATTACTCCCTACATACAAACTTACAAACAAATTTTTGCTCGTTATAATATAGATATAGATAACACCAGGTTTTGTCAATGTTGCCAATTCTGTTGTGCACGATCTAAACGTATTTTAAGCTATTTATATCTCTTTCTCTCCAATAGAATAAGAAAGAGACAGGTATAATAAGAGTTGTGAATTTAAGTTGATTTAAAATGTTCATAATACAATTATAGTTGTCATTAGAGAACGTATTCATTAAAAACACGGCGAAGTTCAAGAAAAGATTAATTTGACATCTCTAACTTAGTTCTTATTTATCGCCGTCCTTTTCGTCAGCTGCTGCATTAAGAGATGCCAATTGTCTAAGTTTAGTTTATGAACAAGGGTATTGGCGCCATTGTATAGTGATCTTCGTCACTCTATGACTTATTTACTATATCTCTATCTATTTTCAGAGAACAAGGTCGACGTGGCTAGGCCGAAGTCTCAGAAGAGCATCACAACATTCTCGCAGGCGCTTAGAGCAACTCTTATCACTGGCCAGGTGTTCTCCTTGCTCCCCTACGTTGGTGTGTTAACCAATGTCGCCAGTAATGTCAAGTAAGACTAGACTTTGTTGTAAATTGTTTAGAATACTTACTGTTTGAATAGAGATTAAACAGTACATACGATTTATATCAAACTAGCTTCTGCCCGCGGCTTCGCCCGCGTGAAAAAAACGAATAACCCAAGGGAACACATTACCGGGATAAAAAGTATCCTATGTGTTAATCCAGGAAATGGTCTATCTATGTGCCAATTTTCATGCAAATCTGTTCAACGGTTTGCGCGTGATTGAGTAACAAACATCCAAACATCTTCACAAACTTTCACATTTATAATATTAGTAGGAAGGATATAGGATAGGATAGTAGGATAGTAGGATAGGATAATGACGATTAGTTTGAGGCATTGATATAATTAATTAATCGCAGCCTAGTCTTTTTAAGTCTACTATGTTGAGCTGTTCAAAATCAATACTTTTTGTTTCATTATTCATCATCATCGTCATCAGTTCAACCTTGAGACGCCCACTGTTAAGCATAGGTCTTCACCAAGGGGAGGTTCAGCCGTTATCGCCATGCTTGGCCGATGCGTTTTGGCGATCACAGTAGGTGTTACAGTACTCAAAAGGACGCTAGTGTCCATCCTTTGGTCAATATCCCTCTGTTGCTTCCTACGACACTAAAGTCAATGATAATTGATGACGTAAACGTTTTTTCAAAAAACGGGATTTTTAACGTGAGTTAATTCATTTGGGCAGAAATAGACCCCAATAATAATGTGAAACTTTATATTACACTGCAAAAAGCATTAAATACATGTGGAATCGTGAAAAAGTTCAAACAGATTGATGCACACGAAATAGGCCTCCCACCCTCAACATAACGTACAACTAACGGCTAACTTGGTTATAAAAAAAAATTCTACATTTTTCTAGATGGTTAAGTGTCGTGTTGCAACATTCTATACCATTCCCGTACATGCTAGAATGTTTTCGAATATATCCTGAAACTGTCTAGAAACTTAAACTCATATAAATAGTGGGCAGCCAACGGTGGCCACTTAGTTGAGATTTAAATGCGTAATTGCGAACTACTACTATAACGAAGTGAACGATGCTCAAGTGATTCTTAGAAGATTTTGATGACTATATTTGTGTTTTTGGTGTAAATTGGTATAGATTATTTATCCCGAGCTCCTGCTCGTAATAATAACAAAAGTACGTCAGTTATAGCAATTAACTGACCCACCTTGGCATAAATGGTTGAAAATATTTAGAATACGAATCTATAGAATTTTATAATTATTTTAAATTTTATTTACTTTGCTCAACTGGTAGAAAAATATAAAAGAATTATTACATTCTATGGATTCGTATTCTAAAAAGTCTCAACCATTTATGCAAAAGTGGGACAGATAATTGCTATAACTGACGTACCTATACGTTCTTGTTCCAGGTTTGTGAAAACATCATGGAAGTGTTTATACTCAATACTGTCGCTCATCGGTCAGATGTTCATGGCAGTGCTGTGTATCAACAAACTGGTCAGATCCCATGTGTCACTGAATGGAACTTGTTAGTATTTCTCCTTTTGGATTAAATGGTTTAAATAAATCTTTATTTATTTTTACTCTTTTGTTAGACTACGGCCACGGACTAGAAAAAAAAGAAATACTCCGCGCCACGCATATCGGAAGTGAAGGACCCGAAGTAAGCCGGACCGTTTGTTCAAGTATGCCTCACGCACACATTTACATCATAGTCACGCACACATAGATCGGTGCTTTACTTTCGATATGCGTAGCGTCCTTGTTTTTTTTCTGGTTCGTGACTACGGCATCAGTGGCGTTTAATTGTTGCCTAAAGTGCCAGCGTAGGGGCACTTTGGACACTGTAGAAAGTAGGCCACCGTCTGGTCAGGAGTATCTACCGCACTTACACTGGGTGTCCGTGGGATCTACCTATAACCCCGGAGACTTGTTACTAAAAAATTACAAATTTAGGTACAGAGGCCAGAACATCGAGTTACAACAATCATTCCTTTGATAGATTTTCAACTTTATCACAAAATTATAAAGTTCATATTCAATTGGAAAAATTTCACATTTTGGTATCGCTTGATGTGCTGGTGTCTGTACCGGTTTTTGTTGCAATTTAGAAAATAAAACGCGCTAATACCAGTGTTTATCGAACTAAGTACCTACCTTACGCGTCATTCTTATAAAATTTTATAATTATGTTTAATTATTCAAATGTTCATAATTATATACCTATAATTATATATTTTTAATGAATAATTTGATAACTAGTCATTAGATACATGAAGTGGGCAACGTTGTAAGAAAAATCACGGTGTATTTCGCTTCCACAGCGCCAGTAATCTTCTACGTGACGACTTGCGTGACGATGGTAATGTTCTTCCAAGTGGCCCGACGATGGCCGAAGCTGGTCCAACACATAGCCAAGGCTGAAGATCTGGACCCCAACTTTGATTGCAGCCTGACCAGGAAGTGCAATATTACTTGTGCTGTTGTACTGTTGTTGGCTTTACGTAAGTAACTACTTACAAAACGAGTGTAAAGAGACCATTATGAAACCGAAAGTTACCATCATACGATCGTAATTATAATTATAAAGAACCATCCATCCACACACACACATCCACATACACCACACACACGCACAAACACACACACACACACACACATCCAATATAGACACACAAACCAGCACAGCACACATACACGTGTCCGTACATTCATTTTTTTTCGTTAATTGTCAGATATCTATTGTAAATGTTAAATTATTTTATAATTTATATTTTTTTATTTCTCGGGATCCTTCTGGCTATGAAGATATTGAAAGTCAACATTTTCAGTTACATACAGTTTGATCATGTTATATGGTACCTATAATTTGTTTGTATGTAGCAGCTGATTTTTAACATGCAGGATAGTTTAGAACTTTGGCTTAATCTCGAACTTTTCGAAGACGAAGTCGCGGACAGAAATTAGTTTGAAATTTTTTTTTTGAGTGTGAGTAATTCTGTTGATGTTGACGATGTTTTATTTATTTATTAGTAACTTTTTCCCACAACTTCGTCCGCATATGACGGTTCGGGTTGTTCAAGCTGTTTTCATATCTAGCACTAAAATCGGTTCAACCATAGTTATCCGAGGTTCAACCGTTTCATCGTGAAAGGGTGAGTGGGAGTGAGTTACTTTCCCATGTATAATATTAGTATGGATTCACAATATTTTGACAAGCTATTTGAAATTTTTTCCTAAAATCCTTAACGCTCCGTCCTTCTCATCTCCAAAAAGGATGAAGAGAAGGACCTCTTATCTTTCTCTTCCTTCTTTTTCTTTATCTTATTGCAGTGGAACATATCCTGTCTCTCCTGTCAGCATTTGCGGGTGCCGCTGCTTGCTACTCCAATATGGACACCTACCAAGGTTTCGTGACGCACTTCTATCCATGGGTCTTCAACTATATACCGTATTCCATAGTGTTGGGAATCATCACTCAGGTAGGTTACCTTCAGCTGAGATACATTTTTCATATTTTTATCTTTGTTATTATCACTATTGCTAATCTCAGGAATTACTGTACCTACCTACAGAATTTCATTATGGTTTTCAACTATAGAAAGAGGAGTGTTATAGGATGTTTAAGACGGTATGTGAGATGATTTTTATTATCAAAAAAAAAAATTGGGACATGCCCGTGACAAAAAGATATCAAGGGCAAAAGCTAGTGTCATACGCTACTTAATGTTAAGACGCCGTTAACTCTAGTGCTATCACAGTCACTTTGATATAAAGTGATTGAAACAGCACGAGACTTATTGACTTTTGTCTTATTGAGCACCGTTTGAGTATTTGGCCATATGTCGACAAATCCTAACCTCTAAAGCTGTGGTTTATTTCAGTTCCTTCACTTCCAATCCACCTTCATATGGAACTTCTCCGACCTGTTCGTGATATGTATGAGCTACTACTTGAAGTCAAGACTTGATCAGGTTAACAAGAAGCTACTGGCAGCACAAGGCAAGGTAAGGTTTAGAACAATTGCACATTTCAGATAGGCAAGGGCCTGTAGCACAAAATCGCAGCCTTACCTACTTTGTGCCTGTAGACAAAATCCATTTCTGTTAGCGTTAACGCCAATGGAAAAATCAAATTGTATGGAGTTGACGTTTGCTTACCAGATGTCATATGATGCAAATACGTCAACTGCGTACAATTTGATACGTACGACGACGTTAACGCTAATAGAAAAGGGATTTTGTCTACAGACCAAAGTCATTATAAAAATTCGTTAAACAAATTTTTAATTCCAACTGTTACTATAACACAAACTATATAAAATTACAGAGTGGATGTAAAATATATTCTTAGCTTTTTATTAGGGCCATAGCACACCCGCTACTTTTAGCATCGGCGATATGCGATTTTGCGACTGTATCGATGCTGCATTGCATTTTGGCGACTGCTCCGATGCTGGAATGGGTCAGTTGTAGTGTCGCTGATCGATAGTCGACTGTCAATAGTTTGTTGATTTGCAATGGTATTGATTATTTAATGATTTTCAAAATGATTTCTTTCTTTATTCTTTTACTTTTATAAAACTGTAGCAGTAAAACTGATAGTTAAACCGAAGGCAAAAGATCGCGCGGTCGTTCACCAACAAGATGGCCCAACCAAATTAAAGACTCGGCATCCAAATTCTACACAGTTGTAAGAGACACGCTGGACAGAAACCGGTGGAGGCAGATCATCCTCTCCAGATGCTATTCCAATGCTGACCACGATCCTCAGACATGAGGGAACGACCAGAGAGAGAATAAAACTGTAGTCTAACTGAATGGTCTTCGTTTAATAACATTGTTGTTTAAACATACCTAATACTATTGCAAATAAATTGGCATACTATCTATAGGCTACATTTTAGACTCTAAAATAATCGATAGTATCGATAGTATTGCACTTATTCTATAGTATTTCTCTATTCTGACCTATCGCTAGTATCAAAACTGTATACTGAGCTATCGATAGTACCGATACCCCACTGGGCATCGCTTGTGGGGTATGAACCTGAGCGAGTAGTATTTTAGTTTTATAAGTGTTTTGCCCTGTCTGGAGCCTTAAATTCGTTCCTTTTTGTCACCAAAGGAAAATCCGGGCAAGTAGCCGACAACCTCCTAGGTTGACATACGAGATGACAAACCAAAAAATAAAATAAAATAAGTGCACCTGTTTCATCCATCCGTCATTCCATCCATCCGACCGTTGAAAATCCACACATTGATCTGCTAATGTGAGCGCATCCCACATATTACACCATAATTTCTTCCTTTTTAGAATTAATAAAAACAAATACCAACTTAGCTTCCAAATAGACAATTTTTTTTCCCAATTTTAACTTATTGGCCATTATTTTCTAGTAAACTTCGACTTGAACTCATAAAGCCTGACACAGACTCCACAAGTCAAGTCCAGACCGGCTTATACTCTTATCAGAAGCACAAAATGTAAAGTTTACAGAAGGACCGCTCCCGACATCTTCAAAAATAATTACATAAACTTGCCAGAACACTCACCACGGCTGCTACTGTATTGACTCTGTAGGTTTTATTTGTGACAATATGAAATTTTATTGACGCTGGTTGGAACTCTTAGCATTTTTTTATAACAAAATTTTCCTGTTCGTCATGAAATGACAATGTCTCTCATTTATTCATTTAGACAACACGTGACTGTCGAGACTGAAGTCTGCTTGAAACTGCTT
Organism: Charanyca ferruginea; assembly: GCA_947361185.1. Classification (NCBI taxonomy): domain Eukaryota; kingdom Metazoa; phylum Arthropoda; class Insecta; order Lepidoptera; family Noctuidae; genus Charanyca; species Charanyca ferruginea. The sequence continues at coordinate 21,782,296 of OX376059.1, read as the reverse complement.
GAGAATGTCTACATAAGTAATGTCTATAATAATATAAGTAATGACAATGTGTGCGTGCGAAAAATGGCGGTTTGTTCTGAGTGGTCTCTCTGCTCGGGCGCGCCGCAGCCATACGTACTTTGTGTCAAAAGCTTAACAAAGTTTCTCGTTGAACGTAAGTGAGTGGTTACCTTGCCAGAGGGTGGTGTTCCCACGGCAAGCTTGTAAATGAACAGAAATAAACGTAGGATCGGTGACTAAGGCTTTTCAAGTTCTTTCTTGACGACCACAAATTATCAATCGTGTTCATGTACTGGAGATATTGTTCTTACGTACATATCATATTTATTTATTTTTACTTCATGCACAAAGGTACAAAGTCCGCCGCGCCGGTCCGGTTCGATTCCATTAAACCCTGCCGACTGAAATGTCATCAGGTCAGATAATCTGTCAACCTGAAGTCGTCAACCGTCTTCTTAACTTTCTTATCTTTTTATATCTCAGAACACGCTGAGACAAGACTTTTTATATCTCAGAAGACACTCGACGTTAGGGGCAGTTCCAGGTTCGGTTTGGTTAGGTTCCTGTAAACCTCGCAGACTGCAGAAGATCTGAAGTCGACCGTCTTCTTCTGAAATATAATAAAAGAAAATATTATATTTCAGACGAAGACGGTCGACGTCAGCTCGATTAAGCCCCGCATAGCTGGCCTCCTATTTCTGTCTGCACGGTTTAAAGGAACCTAACCAAACCGAAATAAAGGTGGTAAAGGTAATTAAATCTCTCTTCTTCTAGTATTTACCAGAAATCTTCTGGAGGGTAACCCGAGAAGACTACTGCAGAGCAACTCAAATAGTACGTAAGGTTGATGGTGTCATCAGCGGCGTAGTCTTCATATCCTTCGCCAACAATCTCTTCTTCATCTGTCTCCAACTCTTCAATACTTTGGAGTACGTATTAACTTATGCTTATAAAAAATCTTGACTCAATCTATACTTAATAATATAAAGCTGGAGAGTTTGGTTGTTTGTTTGATCGTGAAAAGATGCGAGCAATAGCTAGATTAGTTACATTGTCAACACAAAATGAAATAATACACATATAAAAAATGTAGTGTCAAATGCTACAAATTCTTACAAGAACTCATTAAATAATTTGGTTTCAGGGATGGCTTGAAGGGTACTGGAGAATGCACCGGTAGCAAAACAAAAAAGTAAGTAAAATGATTTGCTGTCACATTCCTGACACGATCAGCAATTTAGCTACAAATATGGCTAACAAAACATTTCGTTCTTCTAACGTAATGTACTTACTACTTACATATAGCAACTTTTTATGTGAAAGAGATGGAGGCCAACATTTCCAGTTTATGAACGAGGTGTAATATTACAGGTAATATTACATCTCGTTCATAAATAATGCTCGCTAATAGAAGAAGGTACCTATTTCAAAACTGTGGAACTCTCATAATGGAAACTTATAAGTACTATTTGGCTGACATTAATCTCTAAAAGCGATGAAAAGCAAAAGTGAAAAACCGCCTGACAACAATCTTGTGTATCTTTATCTCACAATTAAATTTTAAGTAATAAATAGAGTTGAAAATTGTGAAATCTGTCAGAGCCTGTGCAGTACCTATCAACTGGGTGATTAACGCCATGAATCAATAGAAATACTTTTAATTTCTGGGCTGTCAAAAAGCGATTCCTTCATAGATTTTGCATTACAATAGCAATCTATAATGTCACTTATTTGCCAATTCAATTGTCCAACTATTTATTTATTTCAAAACCACTAAAATTAAATCAAATCTCACTAAACATTTAATCGGGTCTTCAAGGTCTTCAATCTCTTGAAATATCAGCTAATGGTGTCAACTTTCCAGTTACTTCCACAGGCTGCCTTTTTCTAGCACTTGTGTATATTTTGTCATTTACAGGATTGTCGTCTCCAAGTCCGGTCCACTGGGTGGCCATGAAGCAGCATCATACTTCCTCTTCTCCCTGGTTTACCTGCTGTCACGTTCGGTGGCTGTGTCCCTGATAGCTTCTCAAGTTAACAGCGCATCTGCTGTGCCTGCGCCCGTGCTGTATGATGTGCCGTCCCCTGTCTATTGCGTGGAGGTAAGATTTTGGAGAACCACATACTGGCACTGGCGAGGCAAAACCATTATGCTTAAGAATGACGCATGTCGAACGGATCATGGGCTAAAACAATCACAATGTGGGTTCCGGAAAACGTCCAACGACATCTTGGTAGACCCACGCGAATATGGCGGGACGAGCTTGACGCTTACAGGAGGGATTGGTCCGCACTAGCTCTAGTTAGAGAGGGTTGGAAAGGAGAAAGGGAGGCCTTTGCCCTTCAGTGGGGCAATACAGGCTAAACATAATAAATAATCATAATAATGTTACGTAGGTCGATTTCATTCCTGCGTGGACTACGACCTCTTCCTCCTGGTGTCGCTAGCATGCTAGCGCCACCTGCTTGCGCCACCTATTATCCAGTAGCAGAACTACGCTAGATAGCGACATCTATCATCTATCATTATTTATCAAATAAAAAAAATAAAAAAATAAAAATAAAATCTATGGTAGAGTGGCAAAACTACGTCACACGCTGGCGCCACATATTGTCGAGTAGCAGAACTACAGGTTCTGGAATATTCGAGATGGTTAAGTGTCGTGTTGCAATCTTCTCGGTCAATTCCGTGTTTGCTAGAATGTTCCTAAGCCGCATATAAATAGCGGAGGCGCGTGGAGTTAGTTCGTTTTTGGAAGCGAAACTAAAAACTGCGAATATTGCGATTGCGATAAATAATTTACAGCAGTGTAAATTAACCCAGCTCGTAACAATAATATTTGTGCGAAGTGGGTATTACCGTCTGATGACTTTGAAATTCGTAAAAACTAAGTTGCTGATTGTAACCACTCAATCGTTGTTTTAATATGCTCTATTAAAGAAGCGATGCCCTAATAGATATTAAACTAGGTCGGTTGCTGTGAAGCGTTTACTTATCGGTATCGATATCCGACTTTCAGCTTGTCCGACAAAGACACTGACGGTTAAAAATGTTTAGATAAGAGCTATGAAAGTTCTATCTATTTCTGAGTAGCTAGAGCTTTCGAAAGTTTAATACACGACTAGCCCTTAGTCTCAATGTCCAGCTGATTTTTTTATCTATGGGGGAATCCTCATGTTTATATACCCTCCGTTTGGAGCGAACAGAGGTTTTGTCGTACTCCTAAAACCAAAACCCCACGTTCCTGCCAACCACCATGAATTTGGTAGCTTGTACATTCAAAATAGAAAGGTACCTACATTGGAAACCTTAGTTTTGTAAAATTTTGTAGCATTATTTCAATTTTGTGAATGTGAATACCATGAAACCATTTATAAAGTAAATTCTATGTATGTGTTTGACATACATAGAATTTACTTTATAAATGAACATGGCGGTTGAGAGCATTGTCATGCTCACTCAAATATCTCGCTGATGGTGGCGCGTGTGTTGGATAATGCAGCTCCCTTCAAAATGGTCGAGCTGAATGGTGCTGATCCACGCGCCATGTTCGTGAACGGGCGCTGTCAGTAGAGATTGGTCAACTCTTAACTGCCACGGCTTTTATCTTTTTATCTTGATTCTTTTATGTATTGTATTGGTCTTAACCTGCATTGTTTTCACATATAGAAGCAACGTGAATAATGTAATCAGTATTTTGGAAAAACTTGATTTAAAAGAGTGTCCATAGAGTTTATTGCTCGTTCTTCTCCATAGAGACCTACCCTAATTTGAAAAACCCTAACGTTTTGGAACGAGCAACTAGCTTAATTTTTCGACTAACTAACTGACTCTTTGACAAATCAAAAGTGCCTGTAAATGGTTTAATTGAAATAAATGCTTTGACTTTGAATTGGCGCACAACTCCGACTTGTATGAGACAGCTTTATCTAGCTAATGATCTAGCTTTATCTAGAAATAATCTAGCTAATCAGCTAATGCCTTCACCAGCAGGTCTGTTCTGGGCAATCAGTCTCTAGCATCATTGAGATGACAGCTCACATCGAGATCATGGGCCCCCCACTTAGTCTTAGGCGTTAGGTCTGCCTTTGTACTTTCGTGCATAAAGTTTAAATAAATAATCTAACTTTTAAAGAACGCAAAGAGATTTGTCAAAAAGCCACAACAGAAGCAATAAATGGCATAACTAAGTGCAAAGGTTTTCAAATCATTAACAATTCCGTTTCTTTGCAGGTGCAAAGGTTTTTAGACCAAGTTAACGGGGACAAAGTGGCGTTAAGTGGCCTACAGTTCTTCTCCGTAACCAAGGGATTACTTTTAACTGTGAGTTTAAATGCTGTTTGTTCGCTTTTATTGCTGCTTCTTATGCTAAAGCTACGGTTAGTTGTGTTTTGTCTAACCGTAACTTTTGTTTAAAACCATTATATTTTTCAATTTATTTTTCTTTGTTTTAAATTATTATTATTTTTCTTTGTTAACATAAAATATGTGACATTTTTCGTAGTACAAGGTACGTTTTTGTTTAACTTCATTATTTTCAATTTGTTGTGTGCTTTTGTTTAGTACCACAGATGGTAAAAATATGTTGATCTGCTTTTAAGCATTCATTTGTTTTATATTTATTTAACTACAATTTTAGTGGGGCAATTCTATTCATTTTAATTAACATTCGCATCAAATCTTAGGACCGAGTCACACCGGAATGGCAGCGGCCGTTTTGCTGACTAACTATTTTCGACTTTATTTTTTAACATCAAAGCATAGTATCGTTTAGAGATTTGTATGAGTCTAGCGGCAGCTCACGGCGCCGCGATCCGTTGACCGCCGCATAAAAGAACGGCTCGCCGCGTCGCTGCCGGCCGCTGCCATTCCGGTGTGACTCGACCCTTAGTCTCAATCTGTCAAAAACACCTTTGTATACTTACATTTTTGACAAGATTGTGACTGAGAAGAGATTGTGACTACATTTTTACTTTTTAATTAGTAGAAATTGGAATTCAGATTGCTATGTAAGCTCATAGCACCTTTCTTGGAGGATAGAGGTAAGGAGCACGAAGAAGTCACGAAGCACGAAGTCACGAAGGCTTTTGAGTTCGGAGGCACGAAGTTGAAAGACCGTCCACCTTTATGTAGCAAGTAACAGATCCAAAACCCTTCAAAATGGCGCTAGCGTACGCACATGGTATGGTATGAATGTAGCCATAGATCCGTGAATATAGCAGTTGTTGACGGATTGAAGCATGCTGAGTTAGAATTTTTTTACCCGGTAGCGATTGTAGCCTTGTAGATTTTTTTTCTTTTCTTTCTTTTTAGAGTTCCGTACCTCCAAAGGAAAAAACGGAACCCTTATAGGATCACTTTGTTGTCCGTCTGTCTGTCTGTCTGTCTGTCTGTCTGTCGGTCTGCCTGTCTGTCTGTCTGTCTGTCAAGACTCTTTATCTCGAGAACGCGTGGAGGTATCGAGTTGAAATTAAAACCATGTACTCATCTACGGTTCCTTGATGCTGTAAAAAAACAACACTCTATGTTAACGTAAAAAAAGATACGGCCGTTTATGTCGCAAAAAACGCATTTATAATACTCGTATTAAGTAGATTGATGTATGGATAGTAGGTATGGATTAATATAGAAGTATGGTGGGCGAGTCCGAATCGCACTTGTCCGGTTTTTTTTTCTTAAGTCTAAATTATTAAATATTGTATATATTTAGGTTAAGGTATTTCTATGGGCCTATGCAGCCTTCAGGCTAAATAAATTATTATTATTATTATACACGAAACGATATAATTGCCTACACTACAACGAAAATAACAGACTGTACAAATACGTGCGTGTGTGTGCGTGTCTACGCGCCGCTCGAACTAAAAGCAGTTCCCAGAGCACGTTCCACGCAAGAAGAAGCGAAGAACAGTGTTTCGGAGGGGGGCGGAGCGTGTCGCCACTGTACGGTAGTACTACTACTTATACTGTGCTTTCATACACAAAGCTCGTGTTCCTTCCCTCTACCCACCATAGCACATTCAGTGGTACACAGATTAATTAATTACCAAATCACGAATAGCCACAGAGAAAAACAATCCTTCTTTGTTCTGCTTCTAGGTAGCCGGTACCATAGTGACGTATGAGCTAGTGATGTTCCAGTTCAACTCATCGACGCCGACACTCAACATCACTTCTCCGACTTTACCGCCCGCTGTAGCACCTACCTTGTCAACTACAACACTGACGTCTTGAGCAATTTAGTATATTATTTATGTATTACAGTATAAACGACTTACTACAATTTTATACGCCGTGGCATCTTAACTGTCAAAACAGCAGCCTACTTCATGTATCTAATGACGACTAACCATTTATTAAAAATAAAAGATGTAAATGAACATTTTAACTAATAATAAATCATTTATCTCATATTTATTTTACGATAACATCTATATTTGTTAATAGGTACTATTGTTAGTAATAATAATAATAAGATGCATCGAGATATAGTTGCAGTGGACAAGGGCCTCACCCCGCTCTCCTTGGCTAAAGAGAACTGGTGCAAGCCTGTAGTGCTTGAGACTAACGATCGCGAGGAGGTTTGGAAGAGTAAGGAGCTTCACGGACGCTTTTTCCGGGCCTTACACGGGCCTGATGTGGATTTCTTAGCGTCCGTATCCTGGCTACGATTCGGTGATCTATTTGGAGAAACCGAAGGTTTTGTCTGTGCAATTATGGACGAAGTTATTTTGACGAATAACTACCGGAGATTTATTGTGAAGGATGGCACGGTTGACATTTGTCGGGCATGTCACCGACCTGGAGAATCAATCCGTCATATTATCTCTGGATGTTCTCGTCTTGCTAACGAAGAGTACTTGCATAGGCACAACCTTGTGGCCAGGATTATCCATCAGCAACTTGCTCTGAAATACAACCTCGTGGAATCAGAAGTACCATACTACAGGTATGTGCCCGATCCAATTCTTGAAAATGGCAATGTCACATTGTACTGGGATCGATCCATCATCACTGACAGGACTATTGTAGCCAATGAGCCTGATGTAGTGGTGGTGGATCGATTGGAGAGGCGCGCAATGATTATTGACATAGCAGTTCCGCATGACGTGAACCTCGTGAAGGTCGAGAAAGACAAGCAGATAAAGTATCTGGACTTGGCCCGCGAGGTTGTCGACATATGGGATGTGAACTCAGCGATCATTGTGCCGATAGTTGTCACAGCCAATGGCTTAATTGCCAAGAGCCTCGACCAACATCTAAGGAGGCTCTCGTTAGGCGGTTGGATCAAGGGCTTGATTCAGAAGGCAGTACTTCTTGACACGGCCCGCATTGTCAGGAGGTTCCTCTCTCTGGAGCCCTGACCGCCGGTAGCTTGGACCCTGTTCCCGATACCGGTGGGCTACTATTTTTATATTTTTAAATGTTTTTTTTTTCTATTAATATTTAAAAATGTAAATTATGTGTATATAAGATGAATAAATGAGAATAATAATAATAATGAATTCTCTGACAAACTTAAAACAAAGTCAAAGTCAAAGCATTTATTTCAATTAAACCATTTACAGACACTTTTGAATTGTCAAAGAGTCGATCAGTTAGTCAGAGAGTTGAAGCTAGTTGCTCGTTCCAAAACGTAGGTAGGTCCCTATAGAGAAGAACGAGCAAGAAACTCCACAGACACTCTTTTAAATTAAGATATTTACAAAGTACTGGTCACATGATTCTTGTTGCTTCTGTATGTGAAAACTATGAAGATAATCTAGCAATACTTACACAACATAAAAAAGAAGCAAGATAAAGTCCATGGCAGATAAGAGCTGACCAATCTCTACTGACAGCGCCCGTTCACGAACAAGACGCGTAAATCCGCACCATTCAGCTCAACCACTTTGAAGGGAGCCCATTGATCCAACACACGCGCCACCATCAGCGAGACATTTGAGCGAGCATGACAATGCTCCCAACGGCCATGCTCATTTTTGTCAAACATAATTATATTAATAATATACCTACTTAGTTTATGGCTCCACGGTATTCTAATAAGTGGCAGATTCGGTTGGACTTCGCGATGATGATGGCTAGACACTACACGACAACGTGCAGGCGTATTCAACGAACCAGCATCGGAGAGTCCCACCGGTCCGCCAGCGCGCATCATCATCATCAGCCTGAAGATGTCCATTGTTGAATAAAGGCCTTCCCCATAAATGGGGGGGCGTTGCCATAATCCCCACGCTTGGCAGGCGTCTTGGGGATCGCAGTGTGGTTGTTAAGTACACGGAAGCCGCTGCTGCCCGACTTCCGGATTTTTCCTTAGTCGCCTTAGACGACACCCTCGGGATGAAATGGGGGGGTGCTATTCTAGCTCGGACACCCCACGGGCAAGCGCCCCCCCCAGCGCGCGCAGGATGCTATTGGGACCGTCGCGCGTGCGGTGCATGATAAGCTGGGTATTCACTTAGCAGTGTTGCATGTAACGTATCAGATACTGTATCAACCTGCAAGTGGGTACGGCTCGTCCACAGTCCACTGCGTATCTAGCTACGAACTGCCGGATCCGCAGTGCTCGCGACGACGTCACGCCGACACCAGTTACCAGTTCCATGACTTTTTTTTATTTACAATTTCTCTCTCCTGTAGCAAGACAATAAAGAAATCATCTTACTTTTACAGTTTTCGCCCGTCGAACCCATAGTTTGTCCAATATTTTCCCAAGCATCCACTTTTAGGTGCATTTATAATAATTTTTATTTTTACTCCAGTATTGTGGGGGGTCCCACAATACTGGAGTAAAAATAAAAATATTGTGGGACCCCCCACAATACTGGAGTATTTTGGTAAACCTCAATTAATAGATTTAATATTTTTTCTTCAGTCCATAATGAATACTTAAGTTCGTTTGAAGCTCGCGCCTACGTACTCACTACACAAGCGGTCGTGTCACCATCCACGAGCACACTGCGAGCCGCCTTTGTGTTCGCAGTGATACCGCCACTCGGCGGGTCACTTAGCGCTGCACGCGCGAGCGGCTCGCAGCGGGCTCGTGCCTACGTACTCACTTGATACCGTATCTGATTACATGCTACACTACTAAGTGAGTACCCAGCTATAGATGCCGACCGTTTGCGCATGATGGCCGCAAAGCCGTCTGTGTCCAGATCAGATCAGATCTATCTAATAAAATAATATAAGAAATAATCAAAACTGTTATTCAGTAAGTATGACGCGTAGTTTGAAACTCCCTGTTTCTAGCGCGGTCCAAGCATTGTCTCAAGGGCGGTGCGAAATAGAGCGGCGACTTCTTTATTAAAGTTCCTTCACCCTAGCGCAAAAATGTGTTTCTCCCTTTTGCAGGGTAGTATGTTCTACTGTTTCATACAGGCGAGGCATTGGTTGAGCAGGCGAACTATTAAAGCGTAATAAATGAAGCAATAGGTTATTTACTTCTATTTCCAATTTCTCTCCGATTATGTTAGATAGCAAGTGTGTTATGCAATTAGCTTGCTAAAATTGGACAGGCATCGTTACCTATTAGGTAATTGACAGTAGAGTGAGAGACACCCGTGCTTGTTTTAATCACTCTATATGAAAATCATATTATGTTTTGTATCAAAAGAAAAACAATGGTTATCATTTCTTTTAAAATACAAAGAACAAAACGAAAAGATATAACAGATAATCCAGTATTAATTCAAAAGGAACCTCTACTAGCAGACCTGCGAGAGAATTGTAATAAAAAAAAATGAAATGTAGATTTCATTTACAATAGAATCACCCGTATTCAGACCCCGGCTTGAAACAATAGATACAGCTACCAACAACAGGTGGTCTCATCAGCAAGATTTATTTTGTAACCATTACTCTACATAAGTACCAAATATTCCTAAAGTAGGCGTAAGTAATCTTGATATTATTTACAAGCTTTTTCCCGCGACCTCGTCCATGTAAATGTCAGTTATCGAAAATGCAGACAAAGTCGCGGATTAATAAGTAGTCTATATCATTTTTTGGGGTTCAAACTTATTCTATACCAAATTTCAGGTCATTCAGTAGTTAAGCCGTAAAAGCTAACAAACATACAAACAAAATCACTTTGGCATTTATAATATTAGTATGGATCATATCTACCATTTATGATAATAAATACGTTCTTAACAAAAAAATGCCTAGACAAACAAGATAAAATTCGGTCCTCCTCCGGAAAATATAAGGCAGCAAATACAACCAGTATTTGCTATGGGTACAGGCCTACAGGGTCCAAGGCATGGAAGCTACTTGCGCATTTTTGTACAAGTAGGTAATCGTGTGCACAAGTTTTTTCAACTTTATTAAACTCTTGCCAAGATCAACGATTTCCATCATTACTGCAACAGCCGGTCTGTCTATACTTTCACGTTTAATATCTAAATCCGAAGGCCAAGTTCAGAACCAAGGAAGGGGAAGTTCAGACCGTGCTGAGCTCTTACAGTACCGGAGTAGTATGTATTCTTGTATTCAGGTAAGTTATAGTTAACTAGGAATCGACAGTTCTTGTAAATTAAAGAGCGGAAAATGAGAGAAACACTAAAATTAATAAATGCACGTCGGCCTCTGACGGAGCCAGGCTAACCAATGCCTTCATATAAAAATATACGCTTCTAAATTCGAAATGCTTTCTTCATCGAATCCAGCGTGTAGACGAAACATTCAGCAAATGGTTTCGACCAGCATGACATATCTATGCAACCTTTACAGTTCCCCAGATATGGTTCAGTACCGAGAAGAATGATTATGTGAGTTATGGTTCCGTGAAGTGTCTTTTCGCAACGATGAAACCTAGGAAATCTGAAGAAGAGCTAAAGTCACTGACATTGCTCGCATAATCAGCAAGCTGAAGTGGCAGTGGGCTGATCACGTCTGTCGCAGAACCGACTTGTCCTGGAGTGGAGACCGCAAATCGGTAGGCGCAGCGTGGGACACCCCCTTCAACCCGATAGACCGATGACCTGAAAAAGGTGATGGCTGGTTGCGGAAGGCAGAGAACGGGGAAAATTGGTGTGCCATGGAGGAGGTTTCTGTCCAACAGTGAACCTTTAGTAAGCTGAAGTGATGAAGTGTTTTTTTGGCTTTAAGTTACTTACGAAATCATTTCACTTCCTCTAACTATAAATATTTCTTAAAACAACGGTTACATAAAGTGGTATACGTAATCGCTCATCTTATTCACCGTCTGCAATTACGGTGTCTAAAATACATGAACAACAAAATTTACATTTAGTTGCTACGCCAAAGGTTGGTACTTACGCAAAATGTGTTCAGGACAAATATTTTTGAGTTGCTCAGGCATATCTAGGGGTTTTACTTTTGTTTGAAAAAATACATTAAATGCTTGTTCAGGGTTAGTGAAAACAGCGCTTTAATTTGCTGGAGCAGTTTTTATTGATTAATTGATGATACACTTAAAAAAACAATAGAAATAGAGCTATATCTTGCATGTCTGAATCTTACATTTCATGTCTGTACTGGCTGCTATGTGTTATTCACATCATGCTCCTCAGAAACTCTTCTGTCCGGTTTTGCTTATTACAAGTTTATAACACTTTTTTACCCATACTTAACTCACTTCATATAGGGCAAAGTATTTCGGTAATCCAGGTTCAGGATATCGGTTCGTGATTGACTTCACACGGGTAAAAAATATACGCGCTGAGACGTGAAGAACACTGTTTTACCCATACTTTACTAGGTATTTACAAAATGAGTGCGCAACTTCACGTCTCTGCGCGTATATTTATTACCCGTATGAAGACAATCACGAACCGATATCCTGAACCTGGATTACCGAAATACTTTGCCCTATATGAAGCAACCACAGAGCAGTTCAGAAGCACATGGGCTGCTGTCTCGTCTATCCCCATGCGGACTCTGCACAGTGGGCTGTCTGTAACTTCTAAGACAAAGATGTTTATTAAAACACCCATGGCCAGTTATGGCGGTCGAAATAAGTATTTTAAGGTAAAGAGCACAGACAACTGAAATATATTTTGCTGTAGAGCATCTCTCCAGCAAACCCAAGGTACTGTATCAACCAAGAACGATCTGAAACTAATTGTTCTATCTAATTGTAATTGTTTTATGAACTACACAAAGCTAAAAACCATTTGCTACAATGCATTTCGTTTTAGATTCTCTGGCTATCGACCTAATTACACCCACAATCGCAATTTAAAAGCAAGATTTAAAAATAAAGAAAGCTTTAAACCCCAGTTTACAAAGTGGTTCCATCGACATTATTTGTTCAATTAAAGCGATCCCCTTACCGCATTTGTAAGGGGTAGTGTACACTTTGTATTTGAGCCAATTAGCTTTACTTGAAACCTTTTTGTATGCTTGGTTAGGAATTGGAAAGTTTTGATTTAATATTTTAGTTTTGTATGGTCTAATTTCGCCGTTTGACACTAAATTTGTGTTGATATTTATTGGGTTGTACAGATTACCTATGAACGCGATGTTGCTAGACTTCAATTAACCATTTCTTTGATGACTTAGACCATGGTGGTTATCAATGTGATGCCACGGCACTGAATTTTCAGGTCACGAAACATAATAAACACAATGTAGTTGAAATTTTAGTGTTAATACTCGTTGTAGCTACAAATGACGATGTCGTTTCTTTCAAAATTCAACTATAAACTCATAAAGCTACGGTATATTATTCGCCGTCATAAAAAAAAAATCTATCCGCGCCGTGTCGTCACTGGGCCTTAAGATTCCCAGGTAATATCTATCAGTAAATAGGTATAAGTGGTGGTCTTATTGATTGCTTATTTTAATTATGTCTCAGCTGATTAATGAGATAGGACGTTAAGGAAAGGGCAAAGCTTTTATCATGATGGGTTAAAATATCCCGAGAGGTATCTCTGGATAAAATATTTTATATTACTTGCTATTAATGGGCCTGGTATAAAGTTTTGGAGGTAAGTTCAGTTTATTTGCGAACACGGCATAAGTAGAATTATTCCTTCAGATTTTTTTTTTAATATTCAACCTTAAATTCTGTAATACAAGGTTTAATAGAAACCTAGCTGCCTTTTGCACTCAAGGCTTGAATTCGCAAGTAGAACTCTTAGTCACGCTAAGGACAAAGAATTTTTATTTTCACTCTAACTTCACGTCTTGAGGCAAAACGTTCTGTTTTATGACATTCCTATGTAATACGTGAATTCTTTTAGCGTTCCTCCATTATTTAAGAGCCGAGTACGCGACGAAGCAAACCCGTTTGTTTTTATTAAAATTATGCCTAACGTGAAAATTCTTGGGTAATATTCCCTAGAGACATTTTTCTACAGCGTTTCTTATTGCGTCAAACCCGCTACACTATTTCTAGCCACTGTTACTCCTGAAAGCTAGACTCAACAGTGACAATAATTGAGGCAATGAAGCTCAAAGAATCTCGGAGAAACGATTCATCTTTCTATGCAACGATTTTGATCAGAAAATAACAATGGAGGAACAAGATCAAAAAGTCCTTCAACTGTAGAATGAGCACAACAGACAACAGCTGCTAAAGCCGCATGTATGTGTTGATTGTAAAATTCTTGGGCCCTATCTCATGCTAGTCTTGAAACCAACAACAGAAATAGACACATGAGACATTTTAGCTATGTCTCTGGAATCGCAACGCATCTGCGAAGTCCCTGGTATTGCAAATGGCTAAAGGCAGTAGCGACTACTTAAGACAAGGTGTGCTTGTTTGCCATCCATCATCATCATCATCATATCAACCAGTTGCCACCGTGTAACATGCAAAACTTGGGGCAGGCCTTTGTCCAACAGTACATGGCTGTTTCGGGAAGTATCTGTGTCGCATAGGCCGTGAACAATCGCCCGGTTGTCACCACTGCGGAGATTGCCTGGAGGACACGGCGCAGCACACGCTGGCAGAGTGCCCAGCTTGGGCAGAGCAGCGCAGTGAACTCTCCGCAGCAGTAGGTGACCTCTCGCTCCCGAACATCATTCTTTCGATGGTCCAGAGCGAGAGTGCGTGGGAGGCTGCCTCTTTTTGCGAGCAAGTCATGCACGCAAAAGAGGCGGCAGGGAGGGTGAGGGAAGCAACTGTCTCGCGTCTTCTCCTGGAGGGAACTCCAGGAGAAGACGCACCGGGCGCCGAAGGGCGCTTAATGACCTCCGGCCTCCATGAGTTGCCGGCCTGCGGGTGGTCGACTTAAGGGCAGTTCACCACCCGATCAGATGCAGGCCCGTGCAGGCGGCGCGCAGTGTTCCGCGCGCGCCACATTAGAGGATTCGGCGGTCCTTAGACCGCCGAGGTCGACGGGACCCGCCTACGTCATTGGCGGGTCATAGCCTGGCGGGGGCGCGGTGTATGCGCGAGCGAATCCCGTACCCCCGCCTATAGATCAGTCGAGGTACACCGTGGTGGTTTTAGTCGGTAAGAGTCCGGCACACACCCCCGTCTTCCCCAGACGGGGGACAGACCAGGAGGATTTCCCCACGTTAAAAAAAAGGCCTTTGTCCAACAGTGACGACATCCGGCTGATGATGATGATGATGAACTTCAGTCAGTATCCTGATGGCCCAATGGTTAAGGCGTCATTTCATGTGACCCACCAATGTGACTTTTTTAACCGATTTCAAAATGGAGGATGTTATCAATTCGAATGTTTGTATTTTTTTTTATGTATGTTCGGGAATAACTCCGGTCATGGGTCATGTAAAGACGGATTTGAAAATTGTTGTTTAGTGCGAAAGAGGTTTATGCCAAAATGGTCCCATATACATTTTATCGAAATTGATACAGCGCTTTTTGAAAAAATCAACAAAATCCCAATAAAGTTACATACATAGGTAGATGTTGTTTTAGTTTCTTCAATTTTTGCAGGTCTTTCAATCTCTGACTTAACTGTGTCGCCGTTTCTTAATTGATTTGGATGTTAAGGCAATACCAAAAAGCGGAAAATAAAAAATATATTAAAAAAAAGAAACAACCGCTTTCAAAAACTAAAAAGTGATAAATAACTCTTGCACAGAACACACATTACTTTAGTGTCGGAAGTCATTGGCGGTGGCTTTGTTCTGTTTGTTGTTTTGTATTGCCACCGACTTCCGAAACTAAAGTAATGTGTGTTCGGTGCAAGAGTTATTTATCACTTTTTAGTTTTTGGAAGCCGTTGCCGTCGAAAAAAACATTTTTTGAAAAATGTTTTTTTCGATTTCATAAATGTATCTTTCAACTTTATCTTGGACATCATTGAAATCGGTGAAGGAAAACCTCGTGAGGAAATCTGGACGTATAATTGACATGTCTGAAATCGCCAATCCACCTTGAGCAACTATGGTGATTAATGCTCGTGCCTTCTCTGTGCGATTAGTGGTGTTTGTCCTGCAATGGGACAATAGGCTGACATTGTTACAGGTAACGTGAAGAAGGAATAAGTGACTGCTACCTCAGGACTATAATAATATAACTAATGTGAGACTCAATCAATCAACACTAGTTAGCATAACAAACAAAGCCATTGTACACTGTCTGTTTGTCTGTCATTGTCAAATGAAAGAATCAATTTATACTACACGTATTGACGGGTCTTTTTAAATTTAAAATTCTACCTTTTTTTGAAATAACTGTTTGCAATATGCCTTAGTTAGAAGGACTCATCGCTAACGCTGTTGTTATCAGTCGCTGCCTCAAGTATTGACTTGAGGCAGTTCCTTGGTCGTGGTCAAAGAATGGGTGAATATTCAGTACAGGATTTTCAAAAACTTTTTCGTGTCGTCTCGCTCTTTCGTTTTATGACCGCGACTGATAACAACAGCGTTAGCGATGAGTCCTTCTAACTAAGGCATATTACAAACAGTTATAAAAAAAAAAGATACAATTAAAATTTTAAAAGACCCTTATTATACAAAACTTGATCAGAAAGGTGAAATATGCTCACATCCATTCATCAAATAGAAAAATCTTCTAACAACTAAACAGATTTTCTTGAATCATTGCTAAGAACACTATCGATGAAGTAACAATTCAAACAAAAGAACTAAATTGAAATCTGTTCAGCCGTTTCGGCGCTACAATACCACAGACAGACAAACCCGCCACACTATTAAATCCCTAACCACTGCAACTCGTGTACGCCAGAGTCAACATTGGCAACCACCAGGAAAGCGCCGAAGCAATGAAGTAAGATGACTCCCGGAGCAACGGTTCAACTGTCTTGGATTCCGCAACGAAATTAATCAGAAGAGAACAGCGGAGGACTAATAAAAAAAAGTATTTTCCACTTCTCTCATTATCAAGGAGTCAGAACAGAACTAGGCCAATAGGCACAAAGGGAAGTTTACAACTGGGAGAAGCTCAGATGCAAAGCACACAAACAGACACAGAGACACTCGGTAAATTAATAACATCCCACTTATTTCGTCAGGGGTTAAAAAATAATTCCCATTTTTAATAAGATTCATATTTCTCACAAAAATCATGTCCTTAAATATGATAAGCGAACTCGATCCAGAATATTGAAATGGAAACGTTAATATTATTCCGATGGCAGATCCAGAAATTTGCAAACGTAACATTATGCAAATTATTAGATGAAAACGTACGGGACGGAATACCGACGCACCTATTAAAAATCTGGTAGGTAACCGATTTTACTGTACGAATGCTGTCTGATGAACCCGGTATAAGTACTTAAATATAATACACCTACTAACATACATCTGGTAAACACAAACATACTTAATATTTCCCATACCATCACACTATACTATTCACATACACCACACCACACACTCACCCACCCAAAAAATAAGCAATCGATTCACACCTACTTATTTTTAGTTTTTTATTTATGTACTTTTTAGGTACCACATCGCCACTGATTTCATTTGTAGTAATGTCTTTTAATAAATATAATTTAGTCCAACAAAATGGCTGAACCCTATCTCTTAAGATTCAAGCCAGACCTAGTTTAAGGGATATAATTTAAAATTATTGTTGTCATATTTTAAAGTTATATTAATTGAGTCATGTCAACTTAATGTTTATAGTGTAATGTGATCTTGCTTTATGCAATCACATTTATTATTATTATTATTATTACATCATCTGCCTAGTCTTCAGCCATCCAGTCTAACCAGATGCATTTGAATACCAGTGTTTTATATAATGGAGCACCTGCCCACCTGAGCACAATATCCTTTGGTAAGACTGGTTATTAGACTTTCGGGCTCTTGACTACCCATAACGACTGTCAAAGACTAGTACTTGAATGTAACAATTATCAAGAAATTAAAACCCAGTCCGATAACCATGTACGGTAAGCCTATCCCTTGGGAGAAGCGAGCCAAATACCTAGGTGTGACTCGACCATTACCTTACTTTCGGAGAGTACATAAAGACGGTGCGTTCGCGAGCCGCTTTCGCTCTCGGTAGGCTTTACTTCATCTTGAATGCACGCAGCAAATTGTCGTTCAAGTGCAAATTGCGCATTTACACGGCGTGCATTGGGTTCAACCTATCCCAAACTTATGGTTACAACCACAATTGTGAAATTTCACCCAGCACTGGTTAGTAGGTTTCTTAAGCAAAGCTGCAAATATGTCACCATAGAAATCGCAATAATCATCATCATCATATCACTCTATTTCCATCCACTGCTAAACGTAGGCTTCCCCTAGAGATCGGCAACCAACCCAGTCGTAGTGTATGTAAGTACGTATGGCGAGAGTGGACGTAGCTTAACGGTTACACAGGGCATTGCTGAGCCAGTGAGGTACTAGACGAGTAATAGGTAGTAGACCGGTCTTTCGCCAGCACACCATTCGCTGACAGCCACCTTCTTCAAATCGTCGGTCCATCGTGCCGCAGGGCGTCCCACACTACGCTTGCCCAAACACGGTCTTCACTCGAAACCGTATCTCCTCTATCTACCGTCTGTCCGTCCGTGTGAATAAGATAAAATCAAAATCGAAAACTATCATATTCATAATTTTAACAAACAAAAAACGCTTGACCATTGTTTTGTCCCGTATATTTTCGATTCTTGATATCTCAGCATTTACCTGGATCCTGGAAGAACGTCAACCAAATGGAAACTGATTTAATAATGAATTGCCATGCAATTGGGCTTGATTCATTTTGTTCCATACAAAAGTAACAGGTAGAAGGTCCTTGGTGGACGGAAGGTGTGAAGGCCGATTTGGTAGAAGGACCGACACATTTTTTTCAGAGACTGTTTTTTTAGTCATTTATGTAATAACACGCATTCATATTTTGTTAATGTAATCTGCAATGTAAATGTATGTAGTACAATTGGTTTTAAAAAATGACCAATGTACTTCTTTAGTCAAGACTTTTGTGTATATTTTCATCCATTTTAAATGATTGAAAATATACAAAAACCTTGAATTCCAAAATTCAATATGACTTGAAATAAAAATAATATTTAAAAATAAAAAATATTTTACTTTTTTAATTCAGATTGTATATAATCCATAGTGTTAGTACAGGGAAATCGTAAATACTGGGGTTAATAGTAAAGAAAGACCTCATTTAATAACGTGGATATTACGCCAATGCTGAACATACACAATATCCAGCCTGTCTGCTATAACAGCCAGAATGCTGTTGGTGCTGCCGCTCAACCTACAGACTGCCGCGGCGCATCGCTTACGAAGCACGGCGTGGAAGCCTAGGCATACCTTCTTAACAACATATTCTATTTTACTTTACCTCCACACCAAAACAGCTCCTTAATAAATAATAAATTATCTAAAACTTAACTACTTTCTAGAGAACCATTTAATTTTTATTAAAAACTTGCGACGTATTTTCTACAGAGCTTAATGTCCAATTACAGGAGGTTTACTTCAATATTTTGCACCTTATTAAACTTTCTACTAAACGGATTCCAAGTAATTGAAGGTATAGGCCGGGATTATTCTGAGTCACGATACCAAAACGATAAACTGGTTTAGATACTTGAAAGTCCTATTTTTCTTTAAGAGAAGTAAACTGAGGTTGATTAACCGGTATCAGTTATTTCGACTGTTGCGCGTGGGCTCCTTGGTTTGCTTCGAGTAGACGGTAGATGGAGACACATTAGAGTGAACCGCGTTTGGGCAAGCGTAGTGTGGAACGCTTTGCGGCGCGATGCACCGACGATTTGAAGAAGGTGGCTGGCAGAGGATTTCAATTTTCAATTTATTTCAATTCCAATTTATTTATTGTTCATCTTTACATTTGTGTTGAACAGTGGTTTTAACAATAAACGTAACACAAAATTAAATAATCATCGTAAAATCAGAAAAAAATATTTCATTCCACATTGGTAATAACATTATTATAAATAAATAAAACTAAATTCTAATATCAATGTCATAAAATGTAGATACCTAATATCAATATAAATTCAAAATCAATATAAATTAAATTCAAAGAAATTTATGTCAATAAAATTTATTAAGATGTAATGTCACAACAGAATGTTGATGGATGGATAATTGCGGGCTGCCCAAGACCGGCCTGCATTTAGCAGTGAACGGCAATATGGTGATGATAATGGTATTATGTGACTATCTACCCTCAGTTATTGACAGTGGGTAGTTCTGGTCAAGTATAGATCTAGTGAAACTGCTGTAACATCTAGCAAAGTTTTCTTGCAAAGTAAGGAAATAATTGTGTATCTGATTCGAAACCTGAGTCAACATTCGACCCTGACCTTGACTGTATATGACCTTAAAACGAGCGACCTTCGAAAGTTCGTACAAAATTCTGAACTTTGTAGACACACTGACCACTTCCTCCAAGCAATGTCAAGAAAAAACTTTTTCTTTTTAGGGTCCCATCCATCCAACCTTAAAGCAACAAGAACCCTCACAATTATTTTGCTTATTTTAGTCCCTTTCCTTTTTTTATGAAATAAGTAAGTACTAAAATGTATCAACTCTCATTTAGAACTTTCAACAAAACGTTACACGATAATCAATTGTGTATTCTAAGTGGTACGTATTAAAGATTGATCATAGAGCTATAGCAAGAAATAAATAGAAGAGACACACAGCTTGAACGGTATGGATTGGCTACTGCAATCCTTCAATAACACATTCAGTTTCGCTTTTGGGTTTAATTCCCTAACACTGTGACATAATTTAAACATGTTATTTAAACTGAGCTAGTAATACGGAACCCACCGCGAAGTTTTATAATTTATCACATCACTAGCTGATACCCGCGACTTCCTTCACATCCGCGTGATTATCGGTTATTTTAACCCAATTTTTTTCTAAAATAAAAGTCTAGTCCAACATCAGCTATCTGCTAGTGAAAGTCCCGCCAAAATCGGTTCAGCCGTTTCAAAGATTAGTCGGAACAAACAGACAGGCAGACAAAAATAAAATAAAAATATTTTTAATAATAAGTACCATATTTACTTTTGTATGCATTTAGTAGAAAGCTGTTATTTTGATAGTACAAACAGATACTTCAATTGTATTTATTTGTTTAGATAAAACATACTAGTAGACGCGAATTTGGATTATAGCCAAAATTACTGTCGTTATATTTAATAGTAATCATTATGTGTGTAGTGAGAAGATATGAACTACAATCGTTAGAAATGAATTTATAGTGAAGTAGTAACAAAATAAAATAGACTCTGATATCTTAGTTGCGTGACCTAAGAAAGTAACAAAAGTGTTTTGTGATCCTAGATTTTTAGATAAGATTTGTGTTGTTATGAGAGATCATTTGTACAAAATGTTATAGAGAGGATTGAAAAGGAGAATGGGAGCTCTTTGCCCTGTATTAGGCCTACACAGACTAAATAAAATAATAATAAACCATGTGCCACTTAAACATGAATAAATCAATTATTTTTTCTTCACTATATAAGTTGCATTTAACATGGTATCAATCAAGAACAATACATAACAACTACAGTTTAATAATTAAATCGTGGGAGACTGGTACCTAAGCTATAGGCACAGAATAAGTATTAGTACTATCGTACAGTAGCGACACGCTCCGCCCCCCACCGAAACACTGTTTCTCACGTCTAGACACGCCGCATTGGCTCTGGCAACGTCTTCCAGTTCGTGGCGAGTAGAAACGTGTATTCGCCCATTTGTGAAAAAGAAAATCGAAATATTTTATATGATACAAATCAAATATTTTATTATTTATAATATTTTATACTTAAAACACATAATCTAATATATAAAATTCTCGTGTCACAGTTTTCGTTCCCGTACTGCTCCGAAACGGCTTGACCGATTCTGATGAAATTTTTTGTGCATATTGGGTAGGTCTGAGAATAGGCCAACATCTATTTTTCATCCCCTTTTTTCACCCCTTTTTCATCCCCCATTAGGTCGATCGGGACAGGACAACGTCTGTCGGGTCAGCTAGTAATATATGAAATTATGTAATTTTTGTCAAATTAAACTATGGCGCATACATGCACGTACCTGTTTTAAATTAGGAAATACAAGTTGGAAGTAATAAATAAAAAATCTGAAAGTATTGCATAATACTGTATAAATCATTCCCTCATCAACCGTCATTCTCTCCTGAATGCAATGAGGAAATGACCTTGAGGGAATGACGAATTTTAACTAAAGCTACAAACTTCTTGGTATTTATCTACTTACCTATTTGGAAGATCGAATTTCAAACCTTGAAAGAATCAAGTACCTACTTGAGAGAGAGAAACACTTGTGTTGAGACCGGTATCGCGCGCTCGCGGTGGCAGTGACAGCCCTAGCGATATTAACGCACACACACGCTCGTATCTGTACAGTCTGCTATTTTTGTAGTAGTGTACGCTATTATATCGTTTCGTTTGTATGAAGTGTCGCGGGTGTGCTATAGGTAAGGCCTGGATTTCAGGACACACACACTTTATCAAATGCGGTAGGTTATTTATAACAAAGAGTAAGAATCAACTTATAAAACTATGTCGTAAAATGATCGTTTTAATATCGTGTAAGCCAACTTTTAACGTCGTTCAGGTGAGAATCTTAAATTATTTTAAAACTCGTTAACTATGCATGGTCGGGCTGGATAATAGCTCAAGCTCAGATTCTTTAACTATTTTTCTTAAACAAGCTATAAAAATTGCGTTCCTGCAGTATATAAAAAGCAATCAACTTTATATGACTATAGCTCTCATTATCAAACCACATAAAGTCCAAGACCCTGACCCACGATATATTAGCATAGTTGTAATTTTCAGGATAGATAGAGGAATAATGTAGTTAAAAAGGTATGTGTACTTGCTACATTCAATGCTGGGCTTTTTTAGAAAAAATAAAGTCGTCGTCTGTGTATGAAAAACTCAAAAACTACTAAACAGATTTTAATACAGTTTTCACCAACAGAGAAAGTAATTCATGAGGAAGATTTTAGTGTATTACTTGTTAAGGTTTTATGTAAATTTATTGAAATATGATGGTAATACCTGTGCGAAACCGGGGCGTAAGCATGTATAAAATGTACTTAACTCATAATTTTTTACTGGTTTTTGTTGTAAATGTGGTCTGAATTCATTTGGCTGAACCCTATCTTTTAAGATACAGGCTAGTCCTAGTTTAAAAGATAGAGTCCACTATTGCATTACAATGTAAATATCGATTTTTATAGTGCAAAGTGTCATGTTTATTGTGAAATAAATACTTATTATTATTATTAATTAAGTTTTGTGGCTTGTTATTATGTTTTACAGGATATTCTAAAAACCAATATTGTACATTAATCAACAGTATCCTAAACGCATTTGTAGAACGATTTGACTGTCAGTACGTAAACCACTGCTGCATGGTTCACTTACAGATTAGTGTTAATTTATTATTTTAATTTTGTGTATTATTAATATTATGTAGAGTTTTCAATTTCAATTTAAATGAATTATGATTCAAAGTTGATTAAAATAAGTAAATTATTATTATTAATGCCACCAAATATTTTTCTTACTCCTCCGCTGTTCTTTTCTGATTAATTTCGTTGAGGAATCCAAGACAGTTGTAATGTTTCTCTGGGACTCGTCGAGCTTCATTGCTCTGGCGCTTTTGTGGTGGTCGCCACTGTTGATTCTGGCTTACAGGAGTTGTAGTTAATCGGGTATAGTGTGGCGGGCGGGCGGGCTAGTCCCAATAAAAAAAAATACATGAATGCCAGTCAGTTTCCGTTGACCATAATTTCAGTCGGCATAAAATCGAAACTTTAGAAAGTTTTAATCTTTCAGCATTTGGCCGAAGTCCATGGAAAGTGTGTAACAATAACTAATAATGGTTTTAGCTGTACTTGATTGGTGCTCAAACGGGAATACCTTTGGTGCTCAATGCAAAGGTGCCCAAAAAATAGGTGGTCAAACGGGAATAGTCCCATATTTCTCCATCTGTTCGCAAAATTTCATCCATTTTTAAATCACGTTCTTATGTTTTGCTACCTACTCTTTGATCTCTGTCCAATATTATGTCTAGTAATTATTAATACTTAAGTTACAAAAGCTTAAGTGGGACTGCAAAACAACCACAATGTGGGTCCCGGGAAACGTCCACCGACATAGTGGTAGACCCAGGCGAAGATGGCGAGATGAGCTTAATGCTTACGGGGGGGATTGGTGTCTACTAGCGACGGAGAGGGTTGGGTAGAATAAAGGGAAACCCTGCAGTGGGATAATACAAGTTGAGAATAAAAAATAGTAATGTTAATACCAATTAGCCGTGTGGTGCCGGTCGCTAATAGCACCACCCCATTTCTACCCGCGGGTGTCGTAGAAGGCGACAGAGGGATATTGGCCAGAGGATGAGCAGCAGCGTCCTTCTGAGTACCATAACACCTACTGCGATCGCCAACATGCATCGGCCAAGCATAGCGATTACGGCCGAACCCCCCTTGGGGGAGACTTTATGAATACAAATTTTGTTGACAGCCATACTTTCATGAAACAACCATATTTTATAACCAATCTCAGGACATTCTGCGAAATAGGTACTTTTAACACAAAATATAAACTCAAATGATTCTCCGCAGTGCTTAATCCAATCTGTCATACAATTTAACATACCAAGCTTCGCAAGCGAATGTTTCACAAAAACATTTTTAATTTACGCAGAAGAATCTGTCGTGTGCGATAAGCCGATTTAGAATGTGGATTCCCGAGATCATTTTTATTTACATTTTTATGTAAATTGTTGACAAGACTTATTTCTTGTTGTAGGTAATATGATACGACTTATTCAGACCAAGTCCTATTTATGAGATTATGAATAAAGTCGTAAGTTGAAATGAAAATGTGAAAATAAATTATAGCAGGTAATACAATTTTGGTAGATTACAATTTAGTGACTTTGGAAATACTCAGACCATATGTAAATTCATTTTGCATATCACAGTTTTTGTCTACTTTCTTGGTAAACCGACAATTGTGTTGTGAAAGTACCTATTACTAACGGCTTGTGAATAAAAAGTATTATCTTTAAAGGCTTAAATTTCTGTAGAAGAAT
Source organism: Charanyca ferruginea (assembly GCA_947361185.1). Lineage (NCBI taxonomy): Eukaryota > Metazoa > Arthropoda > Insecta > Lepidoptera > Noctuidae > Charanyca > Charanyca ferruginea. Next base: position 21,757,788 of record OX376059.1, on the reverse strand, counting down.
ATTAGTAGGTTAGGAATTTTCCACTTCACTGTGATCTAAATTAATCACAGTGAAGTGGAAAAGAACTCTTCAGAACCATACCTGGAAATATTCGGTAGGAGGTAAGCTTATAACTAAATTTTAAATACCCCTACGGCTCCAGTCCTTTTGCATGCACCAGTAAGCACAGAGATTACGTATGTACAGAGGCCAGCACATCAAGCTGCAACAATCTGTCAAATTTCTTTGATAGATTTTCAACTTTAGTACAAAAAAATTAAGTTCATATTTAATTGAGAAAATTTGACACTTTGGTATGGTTTGATGTGCTAGCGACTGTACCTATACACGTGCTACCATAAACTGTATTTTTAACACCAAAAAATAAAAGTTGTTTCGCAGCTTAGTTAATGGTTATGTGTGATGAGATTTTTCCCCGTAATTTCAGGCAATGCGTTTCTTAGGTATTATGTATGAGTAACTATAAAAGCCCGTATTTTAGTATATCTTAAGTTTAACTAGAAAACTTGGGATTATCACGATTTTCCATTTGTTATAGTTTGCGCTGCGAGGGGCTCCTATTTCTGTCTGCAGGGATTAAAGGAACATACTACACCAACTATACTTCGACTTTTATTTCTATTCAGTAACTTGACCGTTAACGGTTGACGATTACCAAAAATTTACAAAATAATGGTAGTGACGTGGTGCATTCCCAGGTCTAGTTAAGCAATATCAACAGATGTTTACTGAGCCGAACTTCTACAATGATGACGAAACTGGCAGTGCAGCAGCCTCGACACGTGAATTGATTTTCACCATTATTGCTCCATGATAACGCAAGACCTCACATTGCACGGGACACCGTTGTAACTCTGCAGGAGCTCCTTTTTTTTCTTCCGGGTTGGAAAATCCTCATGGATGTTCTCCGCCCAGGGGCGAGTGGAGGGGACACCTCGGGTCAGGGGGGGAGTGAGGAGTGTTGGACTCCCCCTCGGACGTCTAAGAGGGGCGTGCGTGGAACACTTCGCGCCAGCCAGTCTGTCGTCCCTGGACCCATTTAGGGGGGCTAGAAAAGGGGGTCGTCAGCCCTCCGCCGACGCCCGGTTGGAGGTTGTATTCTCGCTCTCCCTTTCCGCAGCCTCCTTCTGCAACATTAACGTTTCGCAGAAGGAAACCACCGCATCCCAGGACTCCACGCTGGCGATCATCGACTGTCACTGACTAATTCTGAGACGAGGGCACGGCGCGGCTCCTCCCAAGCGGCACACTCTGCCAGCGTATAATATGCTAGGCCGTGTCTTCCTGGCAGTTGACGCAGTGGTGACACCGGGCGTCCGGCTCCCTGCTTATGTGTCACAGGTTCTTCCCGAAGCAAGAGCACCTGCGTCACACGAAACGACAGGGAGATGTGCCTCCTCCCGAGCCAGCGCTCGAGCAACGGCCGGATCGCCTCGATGATGGCTTGGCCCGCGGTAGGGCGTGAGAGCCCATCCCACCATTCCGCCACCAAGACCTTGGTCCAACTGACCACCATTTTTTTTGTGATTTGGACAATTTTCTACATGGTAAAAAAAAATCTTCTCAGGGCTAAATGCTTCTACTCTGTCGAATCTAGATCTCCAGAGTTCTATCGCAAAGGCATAAATGAACTTCCGATTAGATGGCAGCAATGTATCGATAATGAGGGTAAATATTTTGATTAAATAAATATATTACATCTTGGGAAAAAACGAGTTTCAATTTTATTTTAATCGGAAACACACTTTTACCCCTATATTAATATTATGTACTACGTAGAACTCACCGCGGGATCTCAATTTCAGACTATACTTTCCAGTATCTACCCAGAACTTGCCACGGAAAAACAAAAGCAAGTATAGTTACTCGCATAAGTTGGATCATTAAAGTATTTGAGCAGAGAAACGTTGCGCTACATAACAGGTATCTGGTTCATTAGTTAGACGCGAATAATGGCTGCCCACAGCGATGCAGGGTTGAAGCACCTAGAGGGTGAGAAACTGCAGTACTCGTTACTGTAATGGTGTTATAGCGAACGAGTTGCGCAGTGAAAGGGGAATTTCGTCAGTAGTAAATTATATTGGAGTTTCTTTTTTAGGCTGAAGTTAACAATAGTAGATGATAATGAATCGTTTATAATCATTTAAAAAAACGACCATTTTACGACTTTTAACAGACGCTGCTTATGTTCTGCTACGATCTGTCAAATGATTCATATTACATATGTATGACCCAAAGACCCTTTTTAGACCCCCTGTCATTGACATATATATTACTGCGTAAGGACCATGCCAACCGCACGACCAAATGGCACCAGCGCGTTGGCCCTAAAAATGACAGTGTATGGCCAACGGGCAACGCGACTCAGTCGACATTGTATGAGTTTTGACAGATGTCGCTACTTTTACTTGTTCCATGAACGTATGTATCCTTCCTTTTGAAATCATTGCCCCCTGATTTTAATCAGTAATCTCTGCTTAAACTTCAAAACTATCAAGGTCACGTCAACCTAAGAAATGGCCTGTCAAAGCATTACGTCTATCAACCAGTGACATTATAGTCTGCAATATTCGGAATGAAATAGTATGTTCGACAGCGAATTTTCAAATAGCTATTATTATTACGTATAGCAATGTTACTTCGGGTGTTCAGTAATTTTCCTAGCCGGGTCTTGAGAAGGCTTATTTATTTCCACCCAACTATTTTTAATATGTTAACTGCCAGGTCAAAAACGTTAAAGGTAAAACCTCTACTAGCGTCGGACACACGCTGTCCCCCATGGCGTTCAAAGTGTTAACCAGGTGTCACCGATGTGTTTCTTGTGGCCTATGACTAAATAAACAATAGGCTAGCACGAATGCGCCAACAAATATTAGATTCCATTTTTTAATCGAAAATACAACTCTGGGTGTTACTACACCAATCGATCGATCATCGATCGATGCCATCGGTCGACATCGATCGACGTTGATCGATTGGTGTGGTAGCTTTGACTGATCGACGGACACCGTTCGACTTACTAAACGATCGATTGCCGGGCGATGCAATCGGTCAATGTTGATCGATTACCTCCGGCTGTAATCAATTACTAATAATAATTAAGCAGTTCGGTCGACGTCGACTAATCCATTCTACCAACGATCGATGCCGTCGACCGACGATCGATCGATTGGTCTAGTAACACCCTAAGCATTTTGGTTTAATTTAATATGATATCCACAATTAATATTTCTTATCTTCCTAGCTTTTTCAACTAAGATGGGGTCGGCTTCCAGTCTTACCGGATGCAGTTTACAATACGAACACGATACCTTACGAATGACAGCCAGGACCAACGGTTTAACGTGCATTTCGAGGTACGAAGGGGTCTCGGTATGAAACAGAAGGACACCCATCCATGGACCGACCGCAGCAAACGTAGCTTAACCATGACCGACCGATCCGTGCAGCTTTTGCTTAGCTCGTAAGCTAAAAAAGCTAAAGAAAAATACTAGCTATTAATTATGAATATAGCCTTTAAACTTATTAAATATTATGTGCAAAACGGGCGATGTTTCCAATTTAATGATTGATTTATTTAGTCTGATCACACTGCGGTGGATAATTTACGGTCGCGATCGTGGGCATGGCTAGTTATTGGAATAGAATTAGTATAGACGGATCCACACCAACGCAGGCAGTGGCTGTTTTTCGGCTGCCCCTCGAACGCTGGCTCGGGAGGAGGCACGTCTTTCTGTCGTTTCGTGTGTCGCATGTGCTTTTGGGGCATAGTTGCTTCTGGAAGTACCTGTGTCACATAAACAGGGAGCTGGACGCCTGGTATCACCTCAGCGTCGACTGGCGTGAGGACACGTCGTGGATAATTTCTCCACAATAAAAAAACCGGACAAGCGCGAGTTGAACCCGCCTACAGAGGGTTCCGTCCAAATTCCGTGATTTGGTAACGTACTTTTAATAAATATTTTTTTTATGATTTCATTACTATTATGATTATATTACTTGCCAAAATTCATAGTTCTAGGTCAACGGGATGTACCTTAGAAATAAACACTATAAATATTAAATATTGAGAAGAAAGTGAGTGAAAGTGAGAGTGTCGAAATATACGTTTTCTGCGGCATAATCGGTCATATCTTTTTTCACGTTAACTTAGAAGTTTAATTTTCTCACAGCTTCAAGGGACCATAGACTTGAGTATATGGTTTTAATTTCAACTCGGTACCTCCACGCGTTTCCGAGATAAAGGGTCTTGGCAGATAGACGGACAGACAGACGGACAGACGGACGGACGGATAGACAGACAGAAAGACAGACGGACAACAAAGTGATCCTATAAGGGTTCCGCTTTTTCCTTTTGAGGTACGAAATCCTAAAAAATGGCTGGGGTTTTTTTTATTATTTATTTGCCAATTAAAATTACATATAGGTATTACATATTTGAGATGATGCAAACATAAACTCATTAGAGTTTTACCGTGCATCAAAATCATCGACTACATGAGCTAAAACTAAAACATAGGTAGGTAATATTTACTCAAAGAGGGTATAAGCAAATTACAGGCACAGTAGTACGTAATATTGGCGTATTCTTAGGCTCCAGTGTGATTGGGCCCTTACGTTACGTTTTTACCACGTCCTCGTGTAGAAAAACAAGCGAGCAACGGCCTTTTCCATGTAAAACAAAGTTTATCCAATTGACACGTGCAGGCTTAACAAATTATAGTGATGCATCAACATGGTCATTTCAATAGTTATCGATACCGCTGATTGTAGCTCAGTTATCGTGTTGATGTTATTGCGGCTGCCTGCTGCGTTTTAAAGGTTTGTATTTTTTTATTGGCATATTCACTTGCTGTCGGACACAAATGTCAGTTGTACAGAGGTACAGAACTACTAATTATGTAATAGACAAGTGCACTTATATTAGAATCTCGCCTACATAATTGCACTCAGTGACGTCTCAAAAATCAATCACTAACTTTAATAATAATAATGATAATACTAATAAAGCCTTTTATTTCCCAAAATACCATTTTTTAAACATAATTCCAGAACCTTCTTCATGCACATTACAATAACAATCATAAATATTCAATTATAATTACATTCTATATGTACATATTCAATAAATTATTAGGTACTTACATATTTATACATTAAATTACATTTTTACTAAAGTTATTTAAATTCTACGAGTACATATTCGATAAATTATTATTTACATTTTTATACAATAATTATATTACATTTTTACTAAAGTCATTTAAATTATTTTTTATACAATACAATTTTCAATTAATTTATTTTATATTATTTATTTTTGTAGATTAGGTATTTAGATATATTATTCTTAAATTGATTTAACATTATATATTTCATTGAATTACATTTTAATTATATTCCAATAACACATTTGCAAACATTGACATTTGTATCCAAGTAATATTCATTTTAATTCGATTTTCTATAATTATAATTGTGCTACCCATTTTTGGGTGTAGGCCTCCTCCAACTCTTTCCAGTGCTGTCTGTCTTGTGCTTGGCGAGTCCATGTAGATCCAGCTACTTGGTAGATATCGTCACTCCAGCGTCGCCTGGGTCGGCCGCGTGGACGCTTGGCTTCATAGGGATACCAATGTAATGTCCTCTCACTCCATCTATTATCTGTAACTCTAGCAATATGTCCAGCCCTTCGCCATTTCAGTCTGCTTGCTAGCTCGACGGCGTCCGTTACCTTTGTTATGAGTAGGAGAGTATTGGGGGGTCTGGATCATACTAGATCCATACCCCCCAATACTCTCTATTCAAAATGATATTTCTATTCAAAAGTCTCTATTCTAAATGTTACATCTATTCAAGGATCTCTATTCTGAACAGTTCTTCCATTCACGCTTATTACTAGAGAATAATTAGAAAAGAATATCATAATATCATTTTGAATAGAGATTCGAAATGATATTTCTATTCAAATATCTCTATTCAAAACGATACATCTATTCAGGAATCTCACATCTGAACGCTTCTTCTATTCACGCTCAATTATTCTCTATTCAGTAATCTCTATTCAAAACGATACATCTATTCAGGAATCTCACATCTGAACGGTTCTTCCATTCAGGCTGAAACGATGAATGTATTCTATAGTTTCTCTACTCAAAATGAACATAGGTGTCTAGTTAAATGATGTTTAAATGATGTTTACTCCAAATGATGAATGCACATGAGAGAATAAAAAACACAACTAGATAGTGTTTTTTTCTGCTGTCTGGATTTGTGCCCGGTAGATGGCAATAGGCTCGCCCTTTATCCATAGGTGTTCGGGTGTTCCATAGACAGGCGTTATGTCATAATATTGGCATGTACTTACCTAGCACACGATTATAGTGTAGTGTTGAGTCGCCCGAGAGTGATTGTTTACACCACATGACCGATCCCGTTAAGGAAACTGTTTGCATTCCTATCTTATTCCTACCCATGTTGCGCCTCTGCTATAGATTCGTGTACTTATTATTTATTTAGATTCAGATTGTACGTTAGTATTCAGAAGTACCAATTAGATCAACTTGTAATTTATTCACCTATGTGTACTGAAAAATATTACAATGCTTAGGTACCTACTATCTAGAAAGAAAATAGTTGGTGATGAATGTAATAGAAAATAAAACAACAACAACAACAACAACATCTGTTTAATTTTTTTTTTATGAATTTTACTTATAATGTCATTAGCACTCTTTAAAATTTCATCATTGAATACTTATTGAGCACATACAGTAGCTTCACAGTCACATGGCGAGCTTTTTTTTTAGTCTTCAATATCAATGATTTGTACACGTATGACAATATAATCGTGTGCTAGGTAAGTACATGCCAATATTATAACATAACGCCTGTCTATGGAACACCCGAACACCTATGGATAAAGGGCGAGCCTATTGCCATCTACCGGGCACAAATCCAGACAGCAGAAAAAAACACTATCTAGTTGTGTTTTTTATTCTCTCATGTGCATTCATCATTTGGAGTAAACATCATTTAAACATCATTTAACTCGACACCTATGTTCATTTTGAGTAGAGAAACTATACATAGAATACATTCATCGTTTCAGCCTGAATGGAAGAACCGTTCAGATGTGAGATTCCTGAATAGATGTATCGTTTTGAATAGAGATTACTGAATAGAGAATAATTGAGCGTGAATAGAAGAAGCGTGCAGATGTGAGATTCCTGAATAGATGTATCGTTTTGAATAGAGATATTTGAATAGAAATATCATTTCAAATCTCTATTCAAAATGATATTATGATATTCTTTTCTAATTATTCTCTAGTAATAAGCGTGAATGGAAGAACTGTTCAGAATAGAGATCCTTGAATAGATGTAACATTTAGAATAGAGACTTTTGAATAGAAATATCATTTTGAATAGAGAGTATTGGGGGGTCTGGATCTAGTATGATCCAGACCCCCCAATACTCTCCTACTGTTATGGATCTAATGTATGTGTTTTTCTTCCTATCCTTCAGCTTTATACCCAACATACTTCGTTCTGCGGCTCTTTGAAACACGTAGATCTTTGGTACGATATCTTTTGTAAACGACCAAGTTTGACATCCGTACAATAGTGTCGGCATAACAACGGAGTCTATCGCTTTCCTTTTTAGATGCATTGGTAATTTACTTTTAAATATTTCCTTCAGCGACCAATATTTATTCCAAGCTTTCACTTCACGGAATGTTTGTTTTAGGAATGATATGTTTTGTCCTAGGTTTACATATTCGTCGACATAGTTTATAGAATGAGATTCTGTTTTAATCGCTATTTTTTCGCTATTCGTCATGGCAATGGTCTTCTGTGTGTTCATTTGTAGTCCACACTTTCTACTTTCTATGTCTAGGGTATTTAACATATATTCTAAGTCCTTGTGGTTTTCAGATATTAATACAATATCATCGGCAAAGCGTAAGTTAATTAGATATTCGCCGTTTATGTTGATACCTTTATTTTCCCAGTCTAATTGTCAGAAGATATGTTCCAAAAGAGCAGTAAACCAATTAGGTGAGATCGGATCACCCTGTTTCACACCTCTTCGGATATCACATGGCTCTCCTTTGCCTTCCAGCTTCACTACCGCCTTGCTGTTTTTATAGATCTCTTTCAGTATCTTTATGTATTGGTTTTCGACTCCCTGCGTCTTCTGTGCTAACCACAGAGGCTCGTGTTGAATGGAATCAAAAGCTTTGCAGTAGTCTATAAACGCTACATAGAGTTTCTTGCCATATTCAGAGTATTTCTCGATAAGTTGTGTCAAGGTGAAGATGTGGTCTATGGTCGAGTATGTTCTTCTGAAGCCGGCTTGTTCTCGGGGTTGGTTGTTGTCCAATATCCTTGAGATTCGATTTAGTAGTACTGTGGCAAATACTTTGTATATGTTTGTTGTAAACTTATTGGCCTATAATTTGCTAGATCTGTTGGATCGCCTTTTTTGTATAGCAGAGTTATAATCGATATTCCCCACTCTTTTGGTGCTTTGTTGAGCGTCAGTATGCTATTGAAAAGGAGCGTCAGCATTGGTACTAGCGGGTCGATAATCGCTTTCAAAATATTATTTGTTATTCCGTCATCGCCTGGACTTTTAGCTGATTTCAGGTGTTGAATTGCGCAGCGGACTTCACTCTCTATGTTAGATGGCACGACACTCATTGGTGCGAATGGTTCTGGTCCAGGGCGTTGACGACTTCCCTCGTTTTCATAAAGCTCCCTGTAGAACTGTGTCCCTACTAGATATTGTTTTGTTTTCTTTGTTTTTCAGAGACATAATCCACGGTTTGGATATGTTCAGTCTTACTTGTGCCCATTTGACTGATGCTCTCTTTTGTAACTCTTCTTCTATAATATTGTATCGATGTGTCCGGTAATCTCGTTGTATTTGTTTATTTATTAGTTTATAGAGTGCGCTAACTTGTTTTTTCTCAGGACGCGTTTTGTTTTCTTTATACTTCAGTCTGTTTCTTTCATTAATAAGTTTCTCTACATACGCTGATAGTGGAGCTATGTCTTTGTTTTTTATTTTAGGTAGTTCTTTTACAGATTCATTTATTATTTTTATTAGTTTTCCATAAGATAATTCCATGTCATTGAATTGAAAGTGGCCTATATGGTCCGCAAATATGTTTTTCAATGACTAACTCTAACTAACTCTAGGGGGTTTAGTCTAGAAACTTTGCACCTGTAGTCTCTTCGTGACTTAGTTTTATTGCAGTTTTGTAACATTCTCACTCTAATTAATCTGTGATCTGTAGGAAAGGTGGTGTTTATAATCTGTACATTTGAGAAATCTTTTATATTCTTGACTAGAATAAAGTCTATTTCATTTCGCACTTTTCCATTTGGTGACATCCAAGACCATTTTTGTTTAGGAGTTTTCTTAAAGTGTGAGTTTGCTATGTAGAGCTGATTTTCAAAACAAAATTGTATTAATCCGTTCCGTTCTGTCTCCAAAACCCCATGGGCCCATAACTTTTTTATCTTCCGCTGTGGATTTACCAATTTTGGAGTTAAAATCTCCCATAACTATTGTATCGTTTCCTGTATCTTCTAATGCAAACTGTAGATGTTTATAAAATATTTCTAGGTCTTCTGAAGTTGCGCTTTCTGTTGGTGCATAACATTGTATCAGATGGATTGTTCTATTGTTAAGAAATAAATCTAATCATATGACTCTATCTGATATACTTCTGATATCGATCTCGATCTTTGAGATCTTTATTAATGAGAAAACCGACGCCGTTTCTTCCACTTTTTTCGCCATAATATGTCATGATGTAGCTTTCGGTTTCTTGTATTTCTTTTCCTTTTTTCTTCACTTCTGATAAGCCAATAACATCCCATTTGAACTTTGTTAAGCTATGTCGTAATTCTATAAGTCTTGTCTCATTTACCAGCGATCTCACATTCCATGAACATATATAAGTAGTTTTTTGTTTGATTCTTGATTTTTCAACCGACTTCAAAAAAGGAGGAGGTTATCAATTCGTCTGTATTTTTTTTTCTTTTTTTTTTTTCTTTTTTTTATGTTTGTGATTTCTTTGGACTGGGTGAACCGATTTTGATGATTCTTTTTTTATTTGAAAGCTAGTGCTTCCCGTGTGGTCCTATTTTAATTTGGTCCAGTTCTGACAATGGCATCCATGAGAAAAGCGTATAAGTCTTAAATTTGCATTAAGCATGTGCGCGATTTGTTACGAATTGAAGTGACGTTTACAAAAAATTGTACTAAAGTATATCGTAACCCTCATTATATTAACTGTGTTCATAAAAATTTTGATCTTGACTCAATAGATGTTAATTCTGAAATTAAAACGGAAAATATGGTTCAGTTACATAATTTATTAGAATCACATTCTGATATGTTCACGACTGGCTATGCGGTAACACAAGTAACTACTGGTGAATTAACTATTCGTTTGAAAAATCCAGATAAAATAGTTCAAAGACGACCTTACCGTTTTGCGCCAGCCGAACGTGAACATGTCAAAGATATAATTGAAAATTTAAAGAGCAATAACATTATAAAATGCAAATTCTTAAAAACTGAGATTGAATATTTGGGAAGAATTGTCTCCAATGGTCAAGTAAAACCCAGTCCAGGTAAAATTCACGCTCTTTTGAATGCCCTCATTCCAATAACTGTTAAGCAAGTCCGTCAATTTTGTGGACTAGCAAGTTATTTTCGAAAATACATCGCTAATTTCTCTCTTATCATGATTCCCTTATATAATCTAACTCGTAACAATGTTAAATGGAATTGTACCTTTGATCATGATACTGCTAGAAATACTGTTATTTAGTACCTTGCTTCCGAACCTGTACTGACTTTATTTGATCCTACTAAGCCGGTTGAGCTTCACACGGATGCCAGTTCCGCAGGTTTAGGAGGCATTCTTTTTCAAAAACATAATGAGCTAATTAAAGTAGTAGAATATTTTAGCATGCGAACCACTGAAACAGAAAGCCGTTATCATTCTTACGAGTTAGAAACGCTAGCAGTAGTTAGGTCTATTAAACATTTCCGTCATTATCTTCTTGGCAGACCGTTTAAAGTAATTACTGATTGTAACTCGTTGAAAGCCTCTCGTAACAAGAAATAATTACTTCCCAGGGTTCATAGGTGGTGGGCCTATTTGCAATGTTTCGATTTTAACATTGAGTACCGTAAAGGCGAACGTATTCCCCATGTAGATTACCTTAGTCGCAACCCAACAACTGTCAAAATAGCAATGTTCAAAATTATAGTGAATGGCTAGAAGTACAGCAAAATAATGATCCCAAAACCAAACCACCACCAAACCACTGTGTTGAGTTATGTCTATTAATAATAAAGTCAAGAAACGTCTTTTTGTCCCAAAAAGTTATCGCTGGCATATCATTCAAATGTATCATGATGCCCTTAAACACTTCGACTGGGAAAAAACTCTCGAGAAAATCAGAGAGCAATTTTGGTTTCCGAATATGTCCAAGTGTACCCGTATATATGTTGACAATTGTTTGACTTGCATAATCAACAAAAGCCAATCAGGATCACGACAAATTTCCCTACACCCAATAGATAAGGCTCCTACTCCTTTCCATACCGTTCACATGGATACAACTGGTAAATTGAGTGGCAATAAACCTACTAAACAGTACGCTGTCGTATTTATAGATGCGTTTACGAAGTTTTGGTAAAGAATTTACTAGTTTTTGAGAACATTGGTCTATAGAGTTACATTTTATAGCTAGTGGTGTGAGTCGTGCAAATGGACAGGTTGAACGACTAATGAAGGTTCTGACAAACTGCCCCCGAACTTACCCCCTGCCGAACTTACCCCTGCCGAACTTACCCCCTGCCGAACTTACCCCCTGCCGAACTTACCCCCTGACGGACTTACCCCCTGACGGGCTTACCCCCTGCCGGACTTACCCCTGCCGAACTTACCCCTGCCGAACTTACCCCCTGCCGAACTTACCCCCTGACGGGCTTACCCCCTGCCGGACTTACCCCCTGCCGGACTTACCCCCTGACGGACTTACCCCCTGCCGAACTTACCCCCTGCCGAACTTACCCCTGCCGAACTTACCCCCTGCCGAACTTACCCCCTGCCGAACTTACCCCCTGCCGAACTTACCCCTGCCGAACTTACCCCCTGCCGAACTTACCCCCTGCTGAATTTACTCCCTGACGGACATACCCCCTGACGGACTTACCCCTGCCGAACTTACCCCCTGGCGAACTTACCCCCTGCCGAACTTACCCCCTGACGAACTTACCCCTTGACGAACTTACCCCTTGACGGGCTTACCCCCTGCCGGACTTACCCCCTGACGGACTTACCCCTGCCGGACTTACCCCCTGACGGACTTACCCCCTGACTGCCTTACCCCCTGCCGGACTTACCCCCTGACGAACTTACGCCTGGTGAATTTACCCCCTGACGGGCATACCCCCTGACGGACTTACCCCCTGCCGAAGTTACCCCCCGGCGATGTTACCCCCTGGCGAACTTAACCCCTGCCGAACTTACCCCCTGATGAACTTACCCCCTGCCGAACTTACCCCCTGACGAACTTACCCCCTGCCGAACTTACCCCCTGACGAACTTACCCCCTGCCGATCTTACCACCTGACGGACTTACCCCCTGCCGAACTTACCCCCTGACGGACTTACCCCTGCCGAACTTACCCCCTGACGGAATTACCCCTTGATGGACTTACCCCTTTCCGAACTTACCCGCGACGGGATTACCCCCTGCCGAACTTACCCCCTGACGGACTTACCCCCTGCAGAACTTACCCCCTGCCGAACTTAGCCCCTGACGAACTTACCCCCTGACGGAATTACCCCCTGATGGACTACCAACCACCATTAACCTACCAACCAACCATTTACTTCAGTTAAACCATTTAAACCAACTTAACTTACCCCCTGCCGAACTTAACCCCGCCGAATTTACCCCTGCCGAGCTTACCCCCTGCCGAACTTACCCCTGCCGAACTTACCCCCTGACGAACTTACCCCGGTCGAACTTACCCCTGCCGCCGAACTTGCCGAAGAACATTCGGCAACATAATTGTGTGATAATTGTGTCATTTCGGATAATTCGGACACTTCCGTTACGACGTGAAAAAAATCACCCGTAAAACCGTTTCAGAGGAATGCCATACAGTAATCATAACAAGATAACGTAAACGGTGTAAATTCATCGGGCTTAAAAGTAAAAATGGGGGTACCGCAGGGCTCAATATTGGGTCCGTTCCTCTTTTTGGTTTATATAAACGATTTACCTTATTTACTGAAAAATCAACCACAAATGGTGTTATTTGCTGATGATACTTCCCTGATTTTTAGAGTTAATAGACGCGCACAGCACCATGACGACGTAAATGACGCTATGCTTAAGGATCATAATTGGTTTACTGTAAATAATTTGGTATTAAATGAGAAGAAAACTAAATGCATAAGATTCGCTTTACCAAATGTTAAAAAGTTTTTTCAAAAAAAAGATAACCGCCTTCAAAAACTAAAAAGTGATAAATAATTTTAGCACAGAACACACATTACTTTAATTTCGGAAGTCGCCATTGCCACCGACTTCCGAAAGTAAAGTAATGTGAGTTCTGTGCTAAAGTTATTTATCACTTTTTAGTTTTTGAAGGCGGTTTTCATTTTTTTGAAAAAACTTTTTATTTTTCGCTTTTTAGTGTTCCCCTAACATCCAAATCCATTAAGAAACGGCGACACATTTAAAGAGATTGTAAGTCCTCCAAAGATTGAAGAAACTAAAACGTCGTTCAAGTAATTTATTAGGAATTTGTTGATTTTCTCAAAAAGGGCTGTATCAATTTTGATAAAATTTTCATGGGACCATTTGGGAAGTATAACCTTTCCAACAAAAAAAGAATTTTTCAAATCGGTTGCAAACCTAAAAAAAAAAAAATACAAACATTCGAATTGAGAACCTCCTCCTTTTTGAAGTCGGTTAAAAAGAAGTGAATGTAACGTTGTATTGAATAAGGATATACTTGAATTCGTCGAAAAGACTGTTTTCCTAGGGATTACGCTTAACTCAAAGCTGCAATGGGGTCCTCAATTAACATCTCTTGCAGGGCGGTTAAGTTCGGCCGCTTACGCTGTCAGAAAAATCCGGCATTTGACAGACGTGGATACCGCTAGGCTAGTATATTTTAGTTATTTTCATAGCATCATGTCCTACGGCCTGTGTCTTGCTCGTTCTTCTCCATAGACCTACTACGTTTAATATAACCTACCTACGTTTTGGAACGAGCAACTAGCTTCAACTTTCTGTCTAACTGACCGACTCCTTGACAATTCAAAAGTGCCTGTAAATGGTTTAATTGAAATAAATGCTTTGACTTAGACTTTGACTTTGATATTTTTACATTTTATTAGATAAATATATTGTAAGGATCTTTGTATACCTTAAAAAAAAACACTTCTTTTTCAGTATTTAAAAGTATTACAAGTTTATTTTCATACAGAAATAATGCTGGTGGTGGGCTAAACATAGGGTCTAGCTTTTGAAATTGAAATCGTAAGGCATGCTGCGGTTGGTAAGTGACCGAGTTCCCTCCATGCCTGGTGTTGACGCACTTGCGTATGCCATGCTTGGGACATACGCTTTCCATGCATCGCAGTGACCGACGTGGAACGGAAGCGCGGGAGCGCCCTCTGGCATCGATGCGCCGAACAACTTGCTCTACGACACCATCCTTAAAGTCGTGTGCCCATACAACTTTTTAAATATATTTTTACAAAGATTTATACAACTTTACACCTTTACAACTTTACGATGTACTCTGTTAAAAGTAGTCAATCTTTAATGCCGTTATTCTGCGTTTAATTTTGCATTCAAGACTAAATTCCACCCGCACACTGCGAAGTAACCTGGTCTACTCACCTCGGTTGTTCCGGTGGTATAATTTAGGAGTGTATTTAGCTTAAGAATATTTCATATTTTTTAGACTCGAAAAATACTTCGAAATATACTTTCAGTAAGGACTAGTACTAATGCCATTGCCATTGCTTTATTAATGGCTGTTAGTATAAAATTATGTATTATTGTATCAATTGTACTAGGTAAACGACGTAAACAAAAACTGTCCTAAAACAAAACCTGATACAAGTAACATAAAAGCATTACTCACTGCATCAATCGTGCTATGAAATAAATAGTAGTACCTACGTCAATCATAGTGTCAAATCTGTTGTGCAAGCAAAACTTATTTTAAGATATCTTTAACTATCCAATAAAACAAGAAAGAGACAGATATTAATAAGAGCTGTCAATTTAAGTTGATCTAAAATATTGATAAAATTATCACAGTTGTCATTTCAGAACGTATTGATTTAAAACGCGGCGAAGTTCAAGAAAAAACTCTCTCTCTCTCTCTCTCTCTCTCTCTCTCTCTCTCTCTTTTTCTTTTTCTTTTTTTCTTTCTTTTCTTTTTTTCTTTTTTTTTCTTTCTTCTTAATTTCTTTCTTTTTTTTTTATATTTTTTTTTTCTTAGTTCTTATCCGTCGCCGTCCTTTTCTTCAGTTGCCTGGCAGGAGATCCCATTTGTGTAATTTCAGTTCAGTTTGTGAATAAGGGAATCGGTGCCATTGCTTACTCAAACGCGAGCCTAATGAAAACATTGTTTTTAGGGTTCAAAAAAAAAACGGTACCCTTATAGGATCACTCGCGCGTCTGCCTGTCCGACCGTTTGTCACAGCCAATTTGCTCCGAATCTACTGGAGCAAATCAAGTGAAATTTTGTAGGATGGTGTAATCCTATGACCCAAACACAGAAGAAAAAAAATATTTATGTACTTGAAATAAATATTTTTTTTTAATAAGGGTCATTTTCGGGTTTTGCAATCCTTACTGTGTCATATATCAAATAAAAGGGCTCATTGTGAGGATCACAAATATATTTTTGTTATTATCTATACTAATATTATAAAGCTGAAGAGTTTGTTTATTTGTTTGTTTATTTGTTTGGTTGAACGCGCTAATCTCAGGATCTACTGGTCCGAATTGAAAAATTCTTTTTGTGTTAGATAGTGCATTTATCGAGGAAGGCTATAGACCCAAGCGAAGCCCGGTCGGGTTGCTAGTTGTAAAATAAATAGTTTTGATTTTATTCAGAAAGAAGACGTAAATTGACCATTCCCCCCCCCCCCTGATCTCCGAAACTACTGAGCCTAACATTTTGAAAATATACAAAATATATAGTTCATTAATTGGTTGTAGAATACAGGAAAACCTGTAAGAATTCTATCAATTCGCATTGTACGGAACCCTCTCCACGCGAGTGCAACTCGTTTTTTAATGTAGATACGTTTCCCTATAATTTACTATTAAATGTAGTGACAACTCGACAAAAACATTATAAATAAAAAGCTTTTTACAAAAAAGACAACCGCCTTCAAAAAGTGAAAAATAACTTTAGCACAGAACACACATTGACTTTAGTTTCAAAATTTAGTGGCTTTGTTCTGTTTGTTGTTTTGTATTGCCACCGACTTCCGAAACTAAAGTCATTGTGTGTTCTGTGCTAAAGTTTTTTTTCGCTTTTTGAAGGCGGTTGTCTTTTTTGTAAAAAGCTTTTTATTTTCCGCTTTTTAGTACCTCCTTCTCATTCAAATCTATTAAGAAGAGATTGAAAGTTAACTACTACAAAGATTGATGAAACTAAAACGTCGTCTATGTAAAATTTTTGGGTATTTGTTGATTTTTCAAAAAGTGCTGAATCAATTTCGATTAAATATATATGGGACCACCCCCGAAGCATACCCTATCTATAAAAAAAAGAATTTTCAAAATCGATTTACGTTTGCATGAGAAATCGCGTAACAAATCGCGCACATACTTAATGCAAATTTAAGACTTATACGGTTTTCTCATGGATGCCATGGTCAGAACTGGACCAAATTAAAATGGGACCACACGGGAAGCACTAGCTTCCAAATAAAAAAATAATCATCGAAATCGGTTCACCCAGTCCCGAGAAATCAAGTAACAAACATAAAAAAATAGACGAATTGATAACCTCCTCCTTTTTTGATGTCGGTTGAAAAGTTGAGTGCTTTCTATAATTCGGTTTTATTACTTAATTTCGTACCTGAGAAGTTTAATCATAAAATAGCTTTATGAACGAATATCAGAATTATTAAATTATTATAATTTATGTAGCTAGGAAAATGTTTTATGGCACCATTTGCTGAAATTAATCTTTAATATAAAATTTCTGCCTGGATTTTGGTTTTTTTTTTAGTAATCTGAAAGTCGAGGCTTTCCTGCCGCTTACGAAAATCGGAGAATCATGTGTTGATTAGACGTAGAATTTAGTCTTTGATAACCTGCATTTTTATGATGTATTTCATACTAAAAATCGGTAGGTATACAGTTCGAGTATTTTATAAAAAAAATAATATAATAATATGTGGGAACATTTCACACACGGCCATCTGACCCCAAACTAGGGAGACCCTGTATTATGGGTGTCAGACAGCTGATATACATACACCAATACATTTTAAATACATACATGTATAGATAAACAACATCCAGACTCAAGGTAAACACAAGTACTCATCACACAAATATTTACCCTGGGCGGGAATCGAACCCGCAACACGCTGCGCTGCAATCGATCGCTCAGCCACTGCGCCAACCGTGTCGGTTTTCAATTGTCAGTGAATTTAGGTGTAGTGAGCTTAAAATGACCTGACATCCCACACGACAAGATAAGCTATATCATAAATTGACAGTTGACTTAAAACTCACTTTGTCGAGCGAGGTAGATATTTACAGAAGCACTGCAAAACATAGTTATAAAAAAGTCTTGCAAAACAACAACCAAACTCATAAATTCCCATCATAATGAAAGCATAATTTTAACCAACACACGGCCTTTAGAATAAAAAAGAAAACAAAGTAAAACTGTGTTTCATTTATTTCTACCGACCATTTAAAAACCATTAGTGTTCGATAGCTTTAAATGATATAGGTAGTTTTTAAACAAAAAACGATCGCAGTACACGATATAATTGCTTGCATTTTAATCTGCAACTATCGCTTTTGTATCACGTATTGGCTGGTATTTTTTGTTTACCTATTCAATTTTTTTATGAAATCTGGATCTTCTCGATCGCCAGGAAATAATCTTCGCTTTTCGTCTATGCCATTAAGTGTTATTTTTAAAACACGTATTCTATAGCTTTTTACAAACTTAATACATTAACTAAAAAAAGACTTTGAAGTTTTTGTTATGTACACACTTTTAACACTTTTTTTTGTAAGTTCCGCCATTGCATGGCTGCATTCAACGCACTGTTAGTTACTTATTTAGCGTTCTTCTTTTGATACCGCGTAGAGTTGTTCACATTAATTTAGAGTGATCAATATAAAATAGAATTATTAAAAGCCACAGAACAAAAAAAAAATAACAAAAAAGACAACCGCATTAATAAAGTATAAAATAACTTTCAATTCGTAAGTCGGCGGCTTTGGTTTTGCTTGTTGTTTTGTATTGCCACCGACTTGCGAATTGAAAGTTATTTTATACTTTTTGAAGGCGGTTGTCCTTTTTGTTAAATTTTTTTTTATCGCTTTTTAGTGCCTACTTCTCATCATAGAAATTATTTACGAAACGGCGACACTAAAAAAAATCAGTGGGGTGACTGATTTTTTTTTAGTGTTTTTATGGGACCAAATCTGAGGTATACACTATCAATTAAAAAAAGAATCATTGAAATCGAACTACACTAAAAAAAGTTATGCATGGTCAAACATAAAAATAAATATATAAAAAATCAAAAAATGTTCATAAAATCAAAACTACTGGGCTAAACAATGTTACATTTTTATGGGACCAAATGGCAACAATTCCGCATCAAACTTTTGAAGAATCACCTAAATCGGATCATATACCTAGGAGTAATCGATGTACATACATTAAAAAAAAAAAAAACAACCGAATTGAGAACCTCCTCCTTTTTGAAATCGGTTAACGTAAAACGTAACGCAACGTAATTTCATTTAATTTCTTTTAGTAATATAGTCTTGCGAATTTAGTAATGTTTTTCAAATAAAGGCCGTCACATAGGTAGCTATAATATATATTATAGCTAGCCATCACACACGGTAGCTATAATAAAATAATATATTTTCGCCCTTACGTCTGCGGTCGTTGTTCGTTTGACATTTTCGAAATATAAATTAATATGCCTTGCTATATCGCACATCTTGCTATGTCCACATATTTTGGTGACGTAATAAAGATATATATTATAGCTGCGTCTGTGGTCATTCAAAGATTACTATAGAAAATATATCGTAATATGCCTTGCTATGAATTATATTAATATACGAGTATATTATAGCTACGTCTGTGACGTCTTTTAAATTTTTAACCTGTTATCCTTATAAAATGAAATGCTGTCGATACTTCCGCCTCACATTTGCCTAACACTTTTCATTCAATAGCAGAAGAGAAAAGCAATGCTTCAATCGATTGCAGGGAAGTTATAAAACACTAGTGACTATTCCAATTTCCCTACAAACGATTGCCGATTATATTTTTATTTCATATATACAGGTTGTGTTTATAAAGCTGTAGGTCCCGGCAATCGTAGATTTTTGACTGTCAAACGCCAGATAGTCTGACAACCAGTCTTACCTAGGCGTACCGTGTTACCCAGTACCTGGGTTGTGTAGGTTCAATAGGCAGCAACTGCATACAGTAAGACTGGAAACTGACCCCAATACAGGCGAGAAAAGGATAAGTAGATGATGATACAGGTTGAGTTTATACTAGAGCTTACTCGATCAAAGTAATAGGGGTCCAGGTTAAAAATGCTGGTTGTACATGCTTAGGTAAATTACTTTGTACTCTTTGTACCTTTGTACAAACGAAGCTCAATTGCTATCGTTCTTCTGTTCGTCCAACAGTCAAACTGTCTATCTCTAGAACCGTTAGGCTGTCATCAGACGGACTACATCGCAGCTACCACGCGCAGTCGATATATTCAACTGCATGCAGTTGTACTTTCGACTTCGTTCAGTCATGACATCAACTTCACGCGGTCGACTACAGTCGTGTAGTGTCGACGCACGCTATTCATCGCTACACGCATACAGTTAGTATTTAAAATAAATCTTTACACTGAGCTCCTAGGCGGCTCCTAGACGGCTGGCTAGATGCGTGGCGTTCACGTGCGCAAAGTCAGATCCAACTGTACATAAACGTATGCAGTAGAACAGGGGTGCCCATACTTTTTCTTAAGGAGAGCGACTTAGCAAAAATGTATGACTAAGAGATCGACATTTCAACCGTTTAACGCAGAAAAAAAATAGCATAAGTAAAACTACATTGGGTGCAAGGTGTCAAATCTGTATTAAATTTTTAATTATCCAAAATGGTGACGTGACATTGGTGGTCTTCCGCAAAATGTTCGCAGTTAGGAATATTCTCAGTTAAAGCTGGCACGCACGCTGCAGCACGCTGTCAGGTGGTAATTTCTGAGATGTGAACGCAGTTATTTGCAGTGATTTTTGCTTTATTGACGGATACTTCATTTCGGGTATAGATGACCAGAAACGCGATCAACTTTAAAACCTTTCGCGATCGACCGTCGATCGCGATCGACCGTATGGACACCTCTGCAGTAGAATATATCGACCGCACGCGGCTGCTGCGATGCAGTCCGACTGATGGCAGCCTAACTTGTTGTTATAGCGCTATTACACTGACAGAATATGTACTTCAATGGCCGCTAAAACAAAAACAAAAGAAAATTAAAAGGGGTTTTCCATAGAACTACGTGATTTTTTTTCGGCATTATTTGCTCGATTATAATATCGTACGGAGCCGGAACCTTAAATGCGAGGCTGACTAGTACTTAACCGGTTTTTGAATAACGTAAGAGGCGCTTTTGTAACAAAAACAGATGACTGAAATGTTGAAGTAAAATGAAAAGCAAATTCTTGACGACATCTTAACTTTGTTGCTCTC
Organism: Charanyca ferruginea; assembly: GCA_947361185.1. Taxonomy (NCBI): domain Eukaryota; kingdom Metazoa; phylum Arthropoda; class Insecta; order Lepidoptera; family Noctuidae; genus Charanyca; species Charanyca ferruginea. The sequence goes on along the minus strand of OX376059.1, from coordinate 21,736,728 downwards.
AGTGTTTTAATCAAGATCAAAAGACCAGAATTAAGACTTGATTGTTTAAAGATCAACAATGAAGTTCTGAATCTGACGTACACACCGTGTGTACCTGTAACTAATTGTTGTATTTTTTGTAGGAAATAAACAGTAAAAATGTAAGTAGGTAATCTAATGCTTTCTCGTAGTCCACAAACGCTAAACAGAGAGGCAGGTAACCTGCCGTAGCGTATGTATGTAGTCTACGGTGCTAACGCCTTTTCGGAAACCGGCTTGTTCGGGAAGCTACAGGCACAGTGTAGCAGTGTAGCGTGGCAGTGTGTAAAGCAATTCAAAGGCGAAGCCGAAGCCGAAGGCCGAAAGCCGAATGCCAAAGGCCGAAAGCCGAAGGCCGAAAGCCGAAGGCCGAAAGCCGAAGGCCGAAAGCCGAAAGCCAAAGGCCGAAAGCCGAAGGCCGAAAGCCGTAGGCCGAAAGCCGAAGGCCGAAAGACGAAAGACGAAGGCCGAATGACGAAGGCCGAAGGCCGAAAGCCGGAGGCCGAAAGCCGAAGGCCGAAAGCCGAAGGCCGACGACCGAAAGCCGAAGGCCGAAAGCCGAAAGCCGAAGGCCGAATGTCGAAAGCCAAAGGCCGAAATTCGAATGCCGAAGGCTGAAGGCCGAAAGCCGATAGCCGAAAGCCCTCGAGTGTCTTTTTCTTCTTCTTTCGATGGTTTTCCTTTTTTTTTGTTAGACTACTTGGGCCCTACAGGCCACTGCCACTGGCTGCACTGCCCAAACATTGCAATGCAGCAATAGTGCAGGTGTACGGGCACTTCGGGGTGCGAAAAAGGAGCCTCCCCGAGCGACGTTACTATAAATCCTAAAGCGATTCTAAACGTCCGGCGCACCCTGAAAAGCTAGCACTCGGTAACGCCTCTGACTCAGACTCTTCTAGCTGACTAATCCTTTCACCACGATGGTAAAACCAGATCGCTGTCGATACGCAGCAACAAGCTGCCCCCCAGATTTGCGCGATGTACGGAGGCGGTCAAGATGACGCTGTTTAAATCATTTTGCTCGTCATTTTACACGTGCAGCCTGTGAACCAGTAACAGTTAGCGTACATACAGCGAACTACGGGTCCAGTATAATAACGCACTCAGGATATTGTTGGGGCTGCCATGGTGATGTAGCGCTTCTAAGATGTTTACTGAAAGACATATTGATAGAATTGCGGCCATCAAACACAAAAGAACCTTCCTACTTGCTCGTCTTTGTGGCAGTGCTAATACTATCTTGAGTTTATTTGCAGATACGTGGGAGTCTCCAATGCTACGACATTGGATGAAACTCCACACTCAATAAAATGTGTATGTCTAATAACACTAGCTGTAAAGATCATTGTTACTAACACTATGGGCGTAGCCCGAAATGAATGATATAATAATAATAATAAATAGTTAGGGAGTGATCAAAACACAATTACGCGAAAAAGCAATACGTACAGAACTTCAGTCACTGTCAGAACCAATCTGTCTCGTCTGCTCGACGTCCACCCACATGTCACTACAGGGATTCAGCAGCTGAACTCCCACTTGGTGCAACTTTGATATGCACACCGCACTTTGTCTAATCCTTATTTGATTTGAATATTTTGTATTGTGATATGTCTTTTATATGCACCAAAAAAATGTTTTATCTATCTATTTATCAGGGCGTCCTCAACTATACTTCACTTGAAAACACCAAGGGAGATAATTTATAGTCCTTACATAGGTCCCTAACAAGATTTTTACAGTATAACACAGTTGACAAAAAAATCACGCTGTACAGCAAAGGATTAACTCCACTCAATTACAAAGATGATAAGTCACCACTCAAAACTAAATAATCCTCAGTATTGCAACAATAAATCGTTATTAACTATCACAGAACCCTAATGCAAAATGGATGGACTAACGTTATCTCGAATATCGGCGGCGGTGGAGTAAATACGCTTAATTACTTCTATAAAACATGGTGCAGGATTGCGACGGACTGCACGATGGACATCTACTCTTTGGACAAGTTTAGAAAATATAAAAATGATTGGAACTGTGAGTATTTTAAGATTTAATAATACTTAATTTTTATTTCATAATGTAATTATGTCGTGATGTGATGACCTAGTGGCTTCTCATGCAGAAGTTGTGGTTTCAAAACACTGTATTTTAATCTTTCACTCTAGAATATCTGGTATCCCTACACTATTTACATATTTTTTTTGTTTTACAATTCAAGTATACATTTCCAATGACCAAATAAATCCAAATAACGCCGAAAACCATGGTAAGGGTGAATTTTACCAAAATTTTACACCTATTATATGTATTTTATTCGTGGAATACACGTCGGGACGACGACGTGGGGACGACGGGACGTCTGACAGTGTTTGGATGAAAGAACTGTACAAAATTCAAAATTGATTTGCAAGTAAGACTGGCACACATAAGCTTGGTGAAGTTACCCTATTATACTTACTTCTTGGGTATACCTTTAAGAAACAATTGAAGTAGGTAAGCACTTCTTCAATTGTTTACCTGTAAGTAGTACGACGAGAGTCCTTGATTTCGTCATGTTGTTGAGTTATCTTCAAATATCCTTTGATATTTTACAAAATCTTCAGTTAGAATACTCTACATGATATTTTGTTTATTTCCTGACTTTGTCGTCGTTTTTCGGTCCCCTATCATAATTATTTTAGCCTGAAACTTGGTCTGCCAGGCCCCTGGTAACCTGTATGTTCTACTACGGTTATATTTTTAGAATACACAATTTAGTTGTAGATCTAAGACCATTATACTGTTCTCAAAATTCCTTAGGTTTACTTACCTACTTTGCTAAAAAATGTAAACTTCAGTATTGAAAACATCGCGTACAAAGAGTTTATGTTAAAAAGGTTAAAAAGGTTCCTTATTAACCAATGTGATAAATATATTGAAAGTCTTAATTGAAACAGTAAACATTTCGCTAATTTACAAAGTTCATACATAAAATATTTCACCTCAAGACAATGATAATAAATCTGTCACACTTGTCTCATCTTTTTTATTTCAATTTTATTATCGTCTCGTTACAGTACGAAATTATCAATTTAGTTCATTTCTCTAATAAAAACTTCAACTTCAAGACGACAACAAGAATATTGTACGATATAATGGGGCCTTCTGCAAAGTTTTAAAACCTCTTTACTTCAAGAACGACATTGCTTAAATGTGGATAAGCATTATTTATGCATCAATTTTTATTTAATTAGGGCTCTCTAACGACTTACTACTCTCTCGTCTCTCTCTCTCGTCTTACTATTATTGGATTGCAGTGAATTTGTCAAATAGTGGAATGCACAGCACTCGCAAATTATAATATTAAATCACTTGAAGCTAATGATCCTAAAAAATAAATAGAACAATGATTTTAAAAATGTGACCAGATGGGTTTTGTTTTTGTTTTGATATATCTATATCAAATGATATATAATTATATATAGATGTTGTTTATTAATTTATTTGTAAAATTGTATGCACATAAAAATACTGTACAAAAGCGGACTTAATGCCTTGGGCATTTTCTACCAGTCTACCATAGGGTGATGCACAGACAAAACATGGTAGGCGCAAAGATACCCGTAATTTTGATGTTGATGTTGATTTTGATGTTGTTTTGTTTGGTTTTGATTTTGATTTTGATTTTGTAGTTGTTGTTGTTGTTGTTGTTTGTGTTTTGTTTTGTTTGTTTTTTATTTTGTTTTTTTGATTTTTGTTTTTTTTTATATTCATTATTGCCTAAATCGCAAAATTCAAGATTTACAATAATATAATAATAAATACTCATATATGTCGCAGTAATCTGGTTGAATCTGCTATTTGATTGAATGACTAGCGCGTTTATTGACTGACGACATTTAATTGATTGACTAAAGGACAACTCGTCAAGTTGATTAATGTATGTACCGTTCAACGTCTTGACTGAATGTCATTTAGCAAAGTCGTTGAATGGGATACAGCCGATTATAACGCTAGCATTCTCATTAATGCATGCAAGAGCGAGCGTAGCGAGCTCGGGACTGGGGGCACCCCGACTCGGATACCCTTCACTAGAGTGAGCGAGCGAAGCGAGCGAACGTCAACCCCGCCATCCCCTTCGTGGTATTTTTTTTTAAAACCTTTATTCCCCCCCTACGCCTTTTAGTCAACTTTAGTGTTTTGAGGTTAGGTTACAAAAAATGCATTTTCTTTTCATAGGAGTGGTACCAGGGGGTCGGTGGACCTCCCCCTCTACTCCCCAACACCACCCATTCCTTAATTCGTGCTACCGTATACTAAATTTTATACCACTATTTTATTACGAATAACGCACTTTAAAGTAAATTAATATATATATATATATATATATATTTATATATCTCTGCTATTTGATTGAATGACTAGCGCGTTCATTGAATGACGACATTTAATTGAATGACTAAAGGACAACTCGTCAAGTTGTTTAATGTACCGTTCAACGTCTTGACTGAATGCATAACGCATTCTCATCAATGCATGCAAGAGCGAGCGTAGCGAGCTAGGGACTGGGGGCACCCCGACTCGGATAGGTTAGGTTAGAAGAGCCATCCCCATCGCCATCCTTTTAGTGGTTATTTTTTTTTAAACCCCTTTTATTCCCCCCCTGTGGTACCAGGGGGTCGGTGGACCTCCCCCTCTCAAAGTCAAAGTCAAAGTCAAATCATTTATTTCAATTAGACCATTAAAAAGGCACTTTTGAACGTCATAATAAAAAAATATAAAGTTGATTCTAGTTGCCCATTCCAAAAGGTAGTTTCGTATGGAGAAGAATGGGCAAGAAACTCCATACTTACTCTTTTAAAAAAAATGTGTAGGTACAATATTTTGCATTTACAGTTTACAGTTATATAACGATACGTGAATACGATGGACCTTGCATAAAAACACTATATTGAAGTATGTACAAAGTATTACAAGATAAAGAATGACAGCTAAGTTGTATACATAGATACATAGTGTTCACATATTATTATTTACAATTATTGTAAAAGTAGACAACCACTCCATACATTTCAACAAACTATGAACCTATGAACCAGTGTGTGACCCAAAGCAAGAATTAAATATAATGTATAGGTATACTAAGTATAAATTAAGTAGTTTTAATTAGCAATCCGTTTGATTTTATCTAGACTGTAGATTGTCCTATGGAGACCGGACCAGCATGTTTCCAAGCATTCTTATCATGGATATAATCCTCTAAACTGTAATATGCTTGTTTACAGAGTGTACTTTTAATATATGTTTTAAATTTTCTTTCATTTAGTTGCAATATATCACTAGGAATTTTGTTATAACACTTAACACAGAACCCCATAAAAGATTTATGAACTTTAGACAATCTAAAACATGGTTGAGCTATTTTGTCTTTGTTTCTAGTATTAATATTATGTCTATCACTAACTTTATTAAATAAATGTAGGTTTTTTCTGGTTTCTCCTCCCCAACACCGCCCATCCCTTAATTCGTGCTACCGTATACTAAATTCTAACCCACTATTTTATTATGAATAACGCACTTTAAAGTAAATTAAAAAAAAAACAACACAGTGCTATCTGTGCGAGCTGTTTGACGCCATATTTGTTTTGGTGACTACTAGCGCCGCAGTGGGAAAAAATGAAGTAAATTTCAATCACCTGACTGATTTTACGTCCGCTCTGTTCAAAGGGCTATGTTACAATCCGCTAACTAGTTGGACGTTGAGTGACGCTTGTTCAATCAACGTTCGGCCTAGTCATTCAATTGAACGTTGTCACTCAATGAACGCCCTAGTCATTCAATCAAATAGCAGATTCGACCAGATGACGGCGACATATACATACATTGACCGGCGACACTTGGGGGAGGCCTATGTCCAGCAGTGGACGTCTTTCGTCTGAAATGATGATGATGATGATGATGATGATGATATACATACAAACAAAATATATAAAGTAGAGAACTAAAAATACATAGATAGAGAAATACAACAAATTAATTGTGGGACGAGTCTGCCAACTTCGAAAGTGTTCGCGACCTTTTACTTTGAACGTAAACCGACTGGTGACCGTTCTGATATTCTGTTGTTGTTTCTATTCTGTTGTTCCCACTCTTGTAACAAAGGCTTCCTATAAATGAGAGAAATGGTTTCAATGTAAATATTTTAGCCAAGCAAGATATATTTTGTGTTTTATAATTTCTGATTTATTTCAAAGTAAACAATATTCACTGTAAACAGAGAAATTTTGGAAACCTTGAACTAAGGTTTAAACCTTAGTCTTTGTCTTAGTCTTAGTCTACAGAGAGTATTTTTAGATCGATCGTAGATTTTATGAATTTATTATCAAAAAACATATTTCTAAAAAATGCAATACAAAAGAAAAGTCAGATGTGAATTTTCCAATAATGGTTAGCACTTACATTCTATTATAATAATCGTTGAACATACAAATACATGAGGTTGTTTTGGGGAGCCTACAGAAAAGCTGCCAAGATTTCAAAACTTAATTTCGTACATTTTTATTTTCTTCTTATTCAAAGTTTACGAAACGATTACGCCTACAGCTAAGACGAAATTGTCAAATCAGGATTATCTACAAAGTTATCTAAAGAATATTATTTATGTTTCAACAAACAAAACTTCGCTCCACATAATTAGTTAAGTTTAAGTAACTTCCTATCCCGTTTCAACCAATCCGAGGATTAGTAAAAAGATCTATGGCTCCCCCGAGCTTGAATACTAAAGTAAAGGATTTAAGTAAACAAGTAAAATGGTTTTCTTTGGACATAAAACGTTGAATTCACTTGATTGAATAATCCCCTAAAAAAAAAAAAAAAAAAATTTCCTAGTACCTATCTTTCGTAAGAATTCTCCTTTAAAACCATTTTGCAGAAATAAATAAAAATAATAGGTAGGGTGACCACCTTGATGGGGCCACGGTACCAGTTAAAGGGCCCAAAACAACGTTTATCTGAAATACTGACTGACTTGTTCATGTAAGTATGCGCAAGTATGCGCATGTAAGTATGCGCAAGTCAAAACAAATTGCCCATATAAAAACGCCAAACATTTTATTTTTTATTTTAACCGTTTCTGCCTGAACTAGTTTCTGACGAGGTTGCATTAGCATAAAACAAATGAAACCTTTACAGTAACTAGTTTTTAATTATGTCAAAGAATCACATTGAAAAAAAATTTATAATTTGATTCACTGCTTTTACCCTAATGATAAAGAAATACTGGCTGTTACAAGTTCACTTTATTGTGTTAAGAAAATGTGTTTGCCTACATAACTTGTAACCTTTTCATTAGTATGCATGAGGATACTAGTTGGGCAATCCGGAAAACATACCCCTAGAGAAATACCATAAAAGTATATACATACTATCGTTTTCACTGTAGATAGGTCAATGAAAACTTTGACCAAGGTTAGAACCATGTCACGTTATGAAATGACAGCTATAAACTTGACAAACTACAAAATAATATAACAAAACCTAAGTCAAGTTTTCGAAAGATTAAAGGCTCACAATGCGGTTTTCGCCCGCGCCCGCGCCCGCAGCGGGAGCCGCAATCAACCGCGCACACCGCGGGCGTAAACCGCGTCGTGAAATGTTGTTGTTTTTACATGTATATCTAGATTCTAGATATACATGTAAAAAACAAAAACACATTTATCTATCTATCTAGATTCAAGATAGATAGATAAATCATTTATTCATTTTTCTCATTTATTCATTCAAAAGACATATCACAAAACAAAAAAAAAACAAATTCAATAAGGGTTAAACAAAGTGCGGTGTGTGTCTCAAGGTTGCACCAAATGGGAGTTCAGCTCAGTATGTGTCAGGCAAATGTACCTGACGCTGACGCTGATATTTGCATTCTACAGAAGCTGCGGGCCCACAACCGCAGGCGGACGCGAGTGAAAACCGCATCGTGAGGGTTCTGCATCTGATCTCTCCTCGGTTGTATTGGATTGCCGTTCCATTGGGCTGGGAGAGTGAGGGAAGAGGGAAGTGCACCTATGTTTGCTGCAAATACTTGTGCACTACAATGTTTCCTCTGTCTCTATTGAGATTTTTCCGCCGGTCATGAGGATGGTACCTGTACTAAAGTGATGTTCTTTTCAGACCCTGTACAAATTCAGTATCAAGAACATGTGGTACCGGAGAAAGACAAACCTCGTTCGACCTTCCAGGCAGCCATGAAGGTGACCTTGACAGTCGGACAGTGCTTTGGACTGAACCCTGTCCAGGGTATCCATGAGAATGATGCTTCGAAATTAAGGTGCTTATTCTTTTAAATATTAAGGTACTAATTTGTCTGTTTGGCAAAATTACCTTTTTAGTCTCGTGGTTTTTTGGACTTCTGAGCGTGGGGTCCTAGGTTCGATTCCCTGGACGGGCAAAGTTAAATGGGTTTTTTCATTATGAGCCCGGAGTCTAGAATATTGGTAGTTTGACACGATGATACAACAGTGCCTCAGAAATAACAAAAAGCCATTATTCCCGGCTGTCATTTGTAGATCATTGATAACCGTTACGGGTAGTCAGGGGTGTGATTCTGTAAGACCTCATTCTAAACTTCGAATCTGAATCCACTGTGAGTTCCTTGATTGGCATTCTAAAAACTCGGTTGATAAATTCGAATTCACACTAGCGCCACTCTTGCGAGCGTGTCAGCGAGTTGAACTAAATTGACAGGGAGATTTTGACAGATAAAGTATGAGATGACGTAAGAAGTGGCATTCTGTAAGGTGATTTCCCCGTCACTTCAACGCTCACTTCGCACTCGAACCCGATTCTAAGTGTCAAATATATCAAGGTCATTTTGAACCTTATGCGAAGTGAGAGTGAATAGCGATGTGACACAGATCGGTGAGTGGTGAGTGTGAATACAGATCTTGACAAGATCTGACAATATGTCTTACCAATCGTTAATCGTTATTCGTTCGTTTCGTTTCGTTTCGTTTCGTGTCGTTATCGTTATCGTTATCGTTATCGTTATCCATATCGTTAATCGTTATTGGTTTTTGTGTTGGATATAACGTTTTATATCAGGATATCGTGTTACTCAGAAACTTGGGATCTGAAGATTGGATAGGGAGTCTAAAAGTCAATCAGGTATTCAGCTGCATTCAAATAGACTGGAAGCCAATCGCAACATTGTTGGGAAAACTCTAGGCAGATGTCTATGTCTCTGCTATGTACTATGTTCCTTTAGAGTCTATATCCATTTTACTCCATTTCGGATACGCAGAAACGAAAATAATGTCATAAATATGTTGACACACCGGATTCGCATGGCCTATAGCCTTCCTCGATAAATGGACTATCCAACACAATAAGATTTTTTCAATTCGAACCAGTAGATCCTGAGATTAGCGCGTTCAACCAAACAAACAAACAAACACACAAACTCTTCAGCTTTATAATATTAGTATAGATTTCACAAACTTATACGCAATGCTTATGAGCTCAGAGTCGCGTCGGTATCAACAAAATCTCGAAAATGACAGTCATTTCATGACAATCGCCAAAATATGACGTGTCTCGTGTCACCTAAGCATCTCGAAAATGACAGTCATTTCATGACAATCGCCAAAATATGACGTGTCTCGTGTCACCTAATAGTGTGACATAATAATTGATACCTTATTTATATTCGGCGTTAGTGTGTCCCTTTTGGTATTGTCTTGTTTTCCATAAAATAATTTGTACTATTATTGTTTTCCATAATCCTCCCCCCTATTTACTTGCACTATTTATCATTTATACTAATAACGCTTGCCATATCAACTTATAAGTCTAACTTTTATTTGTCATAAAATAAGTTTCCATAACAACATGTGTTATAATCATTAGTTTCTATAAGTAACACATTGCATAATCGATACTTGACATAGCAATATTGAATATAATTTAGAAACGTTTATTGTTTTGTAAAAATAATGTCATTAAGGCATTTGGTATGTAATCAAATGATCCAAACAATCTTCAGACAATAAACAGTTAGTCAAACTCGAAACGGGTAGGTTAGGTTAGGTTAGAACTGTGACTACACAACGATACACAGACAGCCAGATTTCCTCTTTTGCAAAACAAAGATAGCATTGTTGTGCTAGTATAGACAAATTAATATTATAGTGAATAATTGTTATGGAAAACGACATTATTGAAAATGACAAATATAGCAACACTTGATCGATTATGACCAATGAAATTAGTGAAAATGATTTTATGTAATTTCACGATTATGGCAACTGAAGCGTTATTTCTAATGAAATTATGGCAAATACAAGTATGGCATATAAAATTATTGCATTTGAAATTATGGCAATTATTAGTAAACCGTCATTTTTGAAGTTTGAATCTTGTGTAGGTAACTTATCTACACCTTTTTACTTTTTATATAATTTTATTGCTTATACGAATACATTATAATATTATAATGCTCGCTTTCCCAGCCCGAGTATAGTAGGTTAAGAGTAAATTTTTTGGCGCATGTGGACCTAAAAAAGTAAAGTTTGGTAAATCTAATTAATATTTATGAAACAAGTTTTGACAATCCATTTTAAACAGTTTTATCACTCTGAAAGAAAGAAGATATAATAACATAGATACATACTTTACTTTTAAACAATTTAAACATATCCGCGCTTCACTTGTATCTTAAATATAAATTAAAAAGTAAGCTTAGTCAACCGTTACAGTAAAACATAATTTAAAGAAATATTTATCTGTACTACTACTACAAAACGGTAAAGTTTGTTTGTGTTTTTGGTTGTAACAGGTGTTTTTTATTTGTTTTTTTTTAAACGTCGCACACAGAAGCAATACCTTGCGTAGGAATTGCTTCTGTGTCGTGGGTGCGTTTACAAACACAAATTCACATACACAAACAGTCAGACCCGGAACCACTTTTAATATTTGTTACGTGCGGGAATCGAACCCGCGACACGCAACTAAGTAGTCAGTCGCTCAACCACTGCGCCAACCGTTATCTCTGGAACGGTTACAAAAAATCACACTTTTTAATTTATTAGGTACACTATTGCCTGGTACCTTAAGCAATTAAAATAATAATATGTTCTGTAAGATCCCGTAGTAGTACCTTACACTTAACTATTTAGGTAGAGGTCGTAAGTTGAGTTTGATTGAGGTGAGTCGACGTAAACACACACAGATTTGTAACACTAAAGTTTATTAGATATACCGATTTGTGATCGGTATATCTAATAAACTTTACGGAATATCTACTAAAAGTAAGTTAAGTTGAATGCTAATCCCCGATGTTTGTATAAGTAAGTAATTTGTCAACTAAATTTAAACGGTATTGAACATTATTATAATACACTTAACTATTTAGGTAGAGGTCGTAAGTTGAGTTTGATTGAGGTGAGTCGACGTAAACACACACAGATTTGTAACACTAAAGTTTATTAGATATACCGATTTGTGATCGGTATATCTAATAAACTTTACGGAATATCTACTAAAAGTAAGTTAAGTTGAATGCTAATCCCCGATGTTTGTATAAGTAAGTAATTTGTCAACTAAATTTAAACGGTATTGAACATTATTATAATACACTTAACTATTTAGGTATAGGTCGTAAGTTGAGTTTGATTGAGGTGAGTCGACGTAAACACACACAGATTTGTAACACTAAAGTTTATTAGATATACCGATTTGTGATCGGTATATCTAATAAACTTTACGGAATATCTACTAAAAGTAAGTTAAGTTGAATGCTAATCCCCGATGTTTGTATAAGTAAGTAATTTGTCAACTAAATTTAAACGGTATTGAACATTATTATAATACACTTAACTATTTAGGTATAGGTCGTAAGTTGAGTTTGATTGAGGTGAGTCGACGTAAACACACACAGATTTGTAACACTAAAGTTTATTAGATATACCGATTTGTGATCGGTATATCTAATAAACTTTACGGAATATCTACTAAAAGTAAGTTAAGTTGAATGCTAATCCCCGATGTTTGTATAAGTAAGTAATTTGTCAACTAAATTTAAACGGTATTGAACATTATTATAATACACTTAACTATTTAGGTATAGGTCGTAAGTTGAGTTTGATTGAGGTGAGTCGACGTAAACACACACAGATTTGTAACACTAAAGTTTATTAGATATACCGATTTGTGATCGGTATATCTAATAAACTTTACGGAATATCTACTAAAAGTAAGTTAAGTTGAATGCTAATCCCCGATGTTTGTATAAATAAGTAATTTGTCAACTAAATTTAAACGGTATTGAACATTATTATAAATACGATACAAAAGTAGGTTGCTGCGTTTACAGTCTAACAGTATATACGTAAACCGTACATACTTTTAGACTGCAAACGTAAGGTATACTTCTCTTCCTCGCGGACGAAGACGCGGGCGGTGACTAGCGCGTTACATAGTAAAAATATTTAAATAAAATTCTTAACATAACACAATTTTGGATAATAACTCTGACTTTCGTCCTATTTAATGAAAAAACTAGAAACACCTTTGAGTACTTACATTTTGTCAGTAAAATAAAATAATGTGGAGAAGCCATCTTTATTTTTTGAGAAGTGAATTGGCTCATGAATTCTTTGAAGTACAGTCGCAATCACGAGTGTATGAATATTTCATTTTGAATTTATTTGTGATGTACCAAAAGCAAATAGTAATTTATGGTAGTAGTTTTAATGAATATTTAAGTTTTTTTTCTTGTTTCTTATTTTTTTGTCATCATCGATAGAATTAGAAAAAACTCTTGAAAAAAAAAATTGTAATTTGTAATTTGGAAGGCACATTTCATTTTATTCATTAAAACATTTTTTTTTATATTCTCGTCTTCTACATTGTGAATAGAGCATTTTTTTTTTTATTATTTTGAAGTAAAAAAATACAACGTTTTATTAAACCCTTATTATATCAATTTATTACACTCAGGCTTAGAAACCCCCGTCTCCTATAATGTTTCCACAACAATTCTCAACAGTTGGGTATATCATATTTTTGAAACACAAATGAAATATTATAAAAATTTTTTGGTCCGGTCGATTTCCTGCGATATTCTAGAGACATATACAACAACTATTTTAATACGCAAATACTATACTCTACACACTAGGATCTATTCCACTTATGTGGCAGCCATTTTTTTATAGCCATTTTTTTAAAAAAAGGTTTTTAGTCTTCTGAGCTAAAAAGAAGGCTCAGAGAGAACAATATTGTCTATCGTTTACATTACGAAACAAGGGGTTCACTTTTACGTAACTTAAAAAAAACGTATTACAAAAAGATATTTAAATGTACAAATTATTGTAAACTAACGACCTGCCCTGGTTTCACTCGGGTGTTATTGTCATATTTCAAGCAATTTACACAAAACCCTAACAAACAGACAGACAGACGTGATGAGGGACTTTGGTTATAATAAGTAATGACAGTGATGACTGAGCCTGGATTGAACCCAAGTGTAGTTATTATATCAAGTATATAGAATCACTAGTAAATGCCCGGACACAGTGTATATATTTTTTTAAATCTTTAAATGAATGCTTTAATATTTCGTCACTGAACTATTTATTCGTTTCACTATATTTTATTAATGTTGTAGGTTTTATTTGGTACCTAATTCATACTCTTGTAATACGCAAACGACTGACGGTTTCGTAAAGTGCGTAGTGAAAGTCCGCAATCCGCAGAGCATCCTAATAAATCTACATAAAGTTGTACGTTACTAGCTTTGCGTAAAATTATACTTAGTTCTTACAACTTGTGTAGTTTTAAGTTTAAGTTAAAGTTTTGCTGGTAAGTTTTATAACATCATTTGCTTTGTCCCGCGATTTCATCTGCTTGTATTTCTGACGGATATCTTACAGATCCCTAATTTTTGTAATAGTAAAGTACAGCTGACAGTACTCAAGGGTTACTTGACTTCCTATGAGCAAAAGAATTTTCAGAATCAGACCAGTAGTTCCGAAGATAAGCGCGTCCAAACATAAAACCAAACAAACTCATAATTAGGTGTTTATAGTTAATGCAGTTAGAGCTGACTAAGTCAGATCGATAAAAAACTACGTTGATTCGATACAACATAGATCCAGGTGGGTGCTGAGACGGACGCAACATAATTCTTATTTTAACATCTGCCGAGCCTTTTAGCCATGTTAGGATCGGTTTCCGGTCTAACCTGTTCCAGCTGAAGACGAGTTCTTTACATGGAGTGACTGCTTGTCTCACCTCCACAACCCAGTTACTGGGTACCTTGTGGTTGTTAGACTTTTGGCTTCTTACTACTCTGACGACTGTCAAAGAGCTACAAATGACAGCCGGGACCAACGGCTTTACGTGCTTTCCGAGGCACTGAGAGGCAGGGTATGAAATGGATGGATTAAGTTTTAGTTTTAATAAATTTAATACAAAGAATTATAAAAATGATTAGAATTAAAACAGTTACCTGCGATAAGCTGAGTTGGTAATCTAGAGGTATAATTTCATAAACTTCTTTTACGTGCGACCAAACCGCAGCTTATCTAATAAATAAGATAATAAGAATATGATACACGGTAACTCAATATGTTGCAGTTTCTGAGTTAGATATTATTTTGAAACTAAGTTGTTAACCACAAGGCTAGTCAAGGTATGATTGATTAGATTACATCTTCTTTGCCATTTATAAAGAAATGTAAAAGTTCAAGAGTAGAATTTCTTAAACTTCTTTTAGCGTGCGATTGTACTGTAATATTTAATAACATTTTTTTTAAAGAGTAAGTATGGAGTTTCTTGCCCATTCTTCTCCATACAAAACTACCTTCTGGAAGGGGCAACTAGAATCTACTTTTTTTATATGACGTTCAAAAGTGCCTAATTGAAATAAATGATTTGACTTTGACTCTGACTTTTACTCGTACATCTTTGTTCTTACGATCAATCTTTTTTTTACAGATTCAAATTTATATCATGGCGCTGTGCGTACACGTATATATCTATGCTGGGTCAGTTCACTATGGCTTTTGTACTGTTGCTGAGTCTATTCAAAGAAGCTTCATCTACAGTGGACACGGCCAGTAAGTTAAATAATATCACATCCTAACACAAAATACTGTGAATGAAAGAATCATGGCGAGATTCATACATTCATTTGTATGAAAAAACTAAATAATTTAGAGGATTTATAATATTTTCCAATGTGAAGAATACAGAATACATTACCAGGAGTAGATTGATATACTTAGCATATTTTAAAACCCCCGCATAATTAAAATATTACGAAATGAAAATAACACTTTTTCGTTTCATCTCGATGCCCATTTTGTGTTTATAAACAGACGTTAAAGGATCTGTAAAATTGGCAGGCAAGTGATGTGACAAGTGTGTGGAAAATAATAATCATTATTTGTGATATTATTTCCCATAAAATGATGCAATTTCAGTGTAAACGGCGACTGTCGGTGTCACTGTTACTGTCAGTCGCCGTTTCGTTCGGAAATAATGAGCTTTTCGTTAAACTATTTACTTTTTTTGGGGGCTTTTAAAAATATTGTAAATGCCTGAAGATACTTTTTAGGTACCCAAGAATACATGAATATATAATAATTTCAACGTTTTAAAAATCTTTTTTTTTGTACGAATCCTGCATCATCCTGTTGTGTTTTAAAATGACATTTTTAAATTTTACTTATTTTACCAAAACAAACAAACTTATGTCAAAATTTCTCCTATTTATCGAAATTCAGAGACCAGCACATCAAGCACATCAAACAATCTGTTTCTTTGCTAGATTTTCAACTTTATGACATAAAAAGATGGTTTTAAATTGGATAAATTTGACAGTTTGGTATGGCTATGTGCTGGCGTCTGTACCTAATTGTAATGATTTTGGATAATTAAGGCTGATTAATTTAACAAAATTTTGGGATGTACAGATTGTACAGACGGCAGCAAATCAAGCTATCAATCACAAACTCAAATCATTTATTTCAAATAAACCATTTACAGGCACTTTTGAATTGTCAAGGAGTCAGTCAGTCAAAAAGTTGAGGCTAGTTGCTCGTTCCAAACAGTAGGTTTCTATGGAGAAGAACGAGCAAGAAACTCCATGAACACTCTTTTAAAATAATAGAATATTACAAATTTAGGTTACATCACTCATGTTGAATTTATGGGACACAATTGTGAGAAAAATGTAACAAGTTGTGCGCGTTAAAAGAGGTCTAGAGACAATCATAAAGCATTCAAAATTCATTTAAAATAACCGAGGCAGCAACGAGATGACCAGTCCCAACTGACGGCGCCCGTTCACGAACATGACGCATGGATCGGCACCACTTAGCTCAACCATTTTGAAGGGAACCGAATGATCCGACACATGCGCCACCATAAGCAAGACATTAAAGTAAGCATGACAAACTCCCAACCGTCAGAAAGAAAGAAAGAAAATCCATTTATTCACGAGATAGTGACGCACAGTACAAAATAAATGCTGTATATTATAACTTATGCTGCTGCTTATGCTGTGTGTTATTGTTGTATTATTATTGTTGTTGTCAGGGCATATTCAAGTCAATGAAAGTCATACCTAGTAAATGGTAGCTTTAAAGTATATAGTGCTCACATGTACGTGCTATGCAAACCTAAAAATATAATTTATTTTTTGTGTACAGGGTATTTTTTATACAATTTCTTTCACCCTGGGAATAAAGTTAAAGTTAATTAATGGTTAATCATTACGTTGACATCCGTTTGATTCAATGTAGTCTGTGGTTTGATTGGTGTACAAAAAAAAAGTTGCCAGGTATCAGAATTAAATAACTTATGACATCTTTTAATCAATTGAGTAATCGATATCAAAATAAAACAATATTTAAACAATAAATAAACAATTATTTTTAATTAAGTATATTGTAACCTGTGGGTAGTTTACATATTCTCAACATTTAGTTATAGATCTCAACATTTAACAACTTCAACGCTACTGTTTTAGCATTTTATTTTACGACGATGAGGCAGAATGATGTTATCTCTGTTCTTTAAATACGTATATCATGTATATATCTGAAATGAACAACGATAGGTGTACGCCAATATGAGTTTATTTTATGTTAAGTATTCTTGATGACGAAAACTATTGGATAAATAAACACTGCTCATAGTCGACGCGAGTTTAAAACCGATGGAACGATGACAATAATAGGTTGCATAAATTCTTATTAAGCCTACATTGATAAATAATAAATGTTCACAAAAGCAATAGACACAAAGATAATAGCCATATTTAAACATATCTGGCATATTTATATATTTTCAGGGAATCAACTTATGAATTATTTTGAGATTGTAGGTTGGTCCGTTTTGGCAGAAATAAGTTCAATTACGACAATACAATACAAATAGGTAGGTAGAGACGTGAGATTATAAAATTGCATTACCACTGCTTGTTTCATTTGTTAAATAAATAAACTAACTTTGGTGTGATGTTCCGTCGTTTCCTCGGAAGTGATGTAACTAACATAGGATAACTAACAGATACATTCCTGTGATGACGGACGGACCACGGAATAGAAAATGTAAAGCGATTTTAAAAAATTCTTTTTTTGATGGATGGGGTATGCCTCAAGGGTGGTCCTATATAAATTCTATAGAAATTGACTCAGCACTTTTTGAAAAAATCGACAGAAAGCAAAAAAATACACATACCGTTGAGGTCATACCCTATCCATCAAAAAAAAAAATTTCAAAATCGCTTTACATTTTCTATTTCGTGGTCCGTCCGTCATCACAGGAATGTATCTGTTAAACCCTAATAGTAGACACTTGAAATGTTCATAAAGTTTGTGTTATTACTACGGCTGGCTATACATACCTAACAGTAAATCATACAAGAAACTTGTTTTTTGTATGAAGTGTTAAATATTGTAGGTAAATACGGAACCCTTCGAGTACGATTCGCACCTGACTGTTTTCTTTTTTACTACTATTTTTTTTTACCTTTCAGCTACAATAATATTCTACAGTTTCGGCTTTATGACAACGTGTTTATTTTTTCGAATTGCAATAAAATGGCCGAAGTTATGCATGCTCATTGCGAAAATGGAATCTCTTGATCCCAACACTGACATGAAATTAAGAAGAAAGTTTAATATTGTTTGTATTGTGATACTGACATTAGCATTTTGTAAGTTTTATTTTTTTTTTTTCCTAAAATTATTTACTTATCTGACAATCTAAAAAGTCCGATTTAACGTTCCTTTTTCGAATTTTGTATGAACGTCTACGTTATTATCATTATCATCATCATCAGCCGATAGACGTCCACTGATGAACATAGGCCTCCCGCATAGAACACCAGAACGCGCGGCATCTTGCGTAGAAATTGAAAAATCAAATTCATAATCCTAATTAATTACTATGTTTCCCATACACTATAACCACGAGTATCATTCGTAAGCATTAAATTTAACTTTATATTGAAAAAATGCACTCATAAACACAAATTAATTGTTGATTAATATTCAATAATGATAATTATGTCAAATTCGACTTCTTAGATTGTCAGGAATATAATTAAATTCTGCACGAGACTTCGTCCGCTAGGAAGTCAAGTATACCATCAACACCCGAACACCGAACACCGAAGAATTGTTAGACTGTAGAAGGGTAGTTCTTCAGGGACAAAATTTTCGATTTCTATGGGTATATTTCTGTAACCATCTAACAGAACTATATGTCAATTTTCTTTTGTACAGTTTAGCTTTATCCCTTGCTAGGACAAATAATATTTCTTAAATAATTGCAGTCAAGGTACACAATAAAAATATTTGAAGGTGGTTCTTCTGATTCATATAACGCGCCCGTTTGCCATTTTCCGGAATCAAATGGTCGATGTTGCATTTTCCCTTTGATACATCAATATCAATTATAATTATATCGAAAGGAAATGAGTTGTCCTCTTACAAAAAACATATGTATTAGTTACAACTACCTTAGTGTGTTTATAAATGAGTAAATAAGAAGTGTCCGGTGTAAAATACTGATTAATGTGGCGTAAGCTGCGCTTGACCGTACTTGGTCGGGTAATAATAATGAGAGTCTGGCTTCCCATGCGGGGGGAAGCCAGTCTTGCAATGAACCATCTAGAAGGCGGACTTGCGGCTGTTGGCTTAGATCCCGGTGTTACGAAGGTAAACATCTGATTCATCTGTGTTTGGTCCAGGTGGCACCCTGATTACAATGCTTATGTTATAAAATTTATTTTATTGTTTTAAAACTTCAATCTGTGTTTGATGTGATGCTTTTGGGTTATAGATTCGTGTAGAAAAATGACAATAATGAAGTCTGTATGTATGATGAGTTATGCACGATTGTAGGCAAAATCTTGATTCATCTGTGCCTGATTCGTATGGTCAAAACCCCATATAAATCATAAAATAAATTAGTTTTTCCCATCTCCAGCACGAAATGAACGCTTTTGTTGCGTAATTCGCCTTGTCCAATTTTTGACCGTGTACAAGTAAGTTGTTCTATTATATTTACTTAGCTATAACTTTATAAAAAATCACAGGAGTATAAACTTGTTCTAAATAGGACATTTTCGATATGTCTTAGTCTTAGTTAAGAATTTATAATAATTATTTAATTCGGAAACAGCCCTACAAGACCTGGCCCTTCCCGACGATGACAGCTTTTGGATGGGGACTTCGTCAATCGATAAAAAAAATATATAAAATTCATCAGAGATATCCTATCGACCCTTCATCGGAAAAGAGTGGATGATCCCTCAGATTCTGACGATGAGGATATTTTTGTGTTTAAAAAGCCTTAATATGATAAACGGACAAAAGAGTCACACGCCATTAGTGAAGATAATTATGGTGAGGAATTTAGGATGATATTGAAAGCAGCTCGGTTCCTTGTAAAGAGCCAAGAAAATATTTCTTTTAATTCCTACTTAACTTTGACTAACTATATTACTTATAGATAACCATACTTAGGATAAATGTTTGAAAGTTAATAATGAAGATAATTGTCAAAATGCCATTTAATGTTTGAAAGTTCATAATGAAGATAATTATCAAAATGCCATTTAATTAAAGTTGATCTTGTTTTTCTTACTTTATTGTTAGTAATAAATACACTAATGTGATTGGTAATTCCAATTAATAATTAAGACTGCTTAACTAAGATAGATGTCAAAACTACCATTATTAGAATAAGTTAGTACTCCTGTGATCTTTTAATTATGAAAGGTTATAAGTGTAATATATAGGACTAGTGAGTTGTACACGGAAAAAACAATAACAGACAGAATAATATAATGTAGCATTATAATAACTTTTTAGTACCCAACAGAATTTATTGTATTATTACAAATATTAGCCAGAGTTAAAATTTCTGTTATAATATAACAATATCTTCGCTTTTCCATATTATACAATTATATACTGGAGTTACAAAAAGGATTTACAAGAATTATTTTTGAATTCACCAAATTTTTTCCGTAATAATTATGATCACTGATAATTATTTTCATAAAAAAATATTATTGTTGTTGTAAAAATATGATTCGTTACATAAAGTTTTTCATTTTTATTTCTGTTTCTGATTTATCTGTAACAAATTCTGATTCATCTGGGCACAAAATATTCGAACGTCGATATCTTCAAAACTACTTTATAAAAACGAGTCCCTCATTCAACTATATGTTATTTGGTATACCTATTTTCATAAGAACATGTGTTACTGAGCTGAAAGTGAAATTAAATTTTGGCCATATGGATCAGTCAAAGAATCAAATTTCGAAGAAATACCCAGAAACTATTCTAGTTCTACTTACACTGTATGTAACTAAACTATCATTCAGTGAAATATTTTTTTGTAAAATGCACGGCACTGACCATAGATATCCGTGGCACTGACTGTTTCTACCTAGTTTTGGCAAACAGATTACCAATCAAAGCAATTTATGATTTCTTAATTTTTCGATTTTGACAGAGCATAAAGCCCGTCACAGACGTAGCTATAATACATATTAATATAGGGTGACTGGTAATTAGTGTACGATACTTAAACACGTGACTGTGTTCATGATAACAAACGACTTTCCCGAAAAAAAAAATGTTTTTGTACTGGTTCACTTTTATCACAATAACACAACAGCCGTATGAAATTCACGCGCGCGCACGCCTGTGACCTAAAGTGAACTAGTACAAAAAACATGTTTTCTTTGGGAAAGTTGTTTGTTATCATGAACACAATCACGTGTTTAAGTATCGTACACTAATTACCAGTCACCCTATATAATTCATAGCAAGGCATATTACGATATATTTTCTATATTAAAAGCTATAGAAGAAAAGTTGTTGTTTTTCAAATAAGTTTTTGGTTTAATCTTTTGAGCTTTTACCTGTCGTCCTTTTTAAATGAAATGCTAATTCTTCCACCTGACATTTGCTCAACACTTTTCACTTAAGAGCAGAAGAGACAAATAATGCTTCTATCGATTGCAGGGAAGTTATAAGACACTAGTGAGTTGATTTCCCTAAAACATTGGTATTCAGCTGCATCCGGTTAGACTGGAAATGGCTAGGCAGATGATTAATCAGATGCTTCTGCTACAGTCTGCATTTTTCTGATTTTCTCTTGATTATTCCTAAATTATACTGATACCATCAGACCTGTCCCTGTTTTTGAACGGCTTCAATTATTCACTGATGTGGCTTCATGTTGTCAAAATATTTACAGAGTTCTCTGAATGAGGGTGAAAATCAATAAAAACCATTGTGTAGTTTAGAAGAACTAACTGGACATACAGATAGACACGGATAGCGACTTGGTTTTTTAGTATTTAGAAGTAACTTAAAAAGGAAAAAGATTTGACTTTTGAATGTTTGTTTGTAACGAATAAACTCAAAAAACACTTTATCAATTTAAAAAATGTTTATACTACTGGTAAGCTAACTTTATCCCCGAGTGCCATAAGCTATATTTTTTTGTCATAAAACATTAAAAACAAATGTAAGAAAATAAGAAAATGTATGCAGACGAAGTTGTAGAAAGTCTGACAACCAGTCTTACCAAGGGGTATCGTGTTACCCAGTATCTGGGTTGTGGAGATCCGATAGGCAATCTCTCCATTTAAAACACTGGTATTCAGCTGCATCCGGTTAGACTGGAAACCACAGATATAGATAGACCTAGATAACGCAACTACTTCTCGTGCCTATTTTCGTGCTTAACTTACGATAAAAATCGGAAGTAAAAAAATAAAGTAAACGTTTCCTTCCATCAGTAGGTAATTTTGTGATTGCGCATAATATGCGTAATTAATTTAAAAAACAATTATTTTTAATCTAATACCCTCAGTCAAAAAGAAAATCAAAACATTCGTATTACATTGTGACGTCCAAAAAATGGGTTTACCAATGTTTGCCATAATTTTATATGCCATACCTTTTATTTGCCGTAATTTCATTAGAAATAATGTTTCAGTTGCTATAATCTTTAAATTACATAAGATCATTTTCACTCATTTCATTGGTCATAATCGATCAAGTGTCATAATAATGTTAATCCATAAATATATGCTATATTTTTTATTTTCAATAATTTCATTTTCCATAACATTTATTCACCTTATTAATTTGCCCATACTAGTACAACAATCACGGATATCGATCTATAACAACAATGCTGGTTCAGTACAACCGCCTGCAATGTTGATGTTATGATCATTTTAACAGATACAGAGTCCGCCTTTGTACGTACCTTTGTGCATGAAGTGTAAATAAATAAATAAACCTAATAATAAACCTTCTCAATCCATTTGCATTAAATTTTGAGATCTAATATAACTTAGCATACATTTGTTTCTCCTAATTATGTTTTCGCATAACATTATTTACGCATAACAGCTTACGCATAATTTTTCTAATCATAATAAAGCATAAAATTCTAAAACATACATTAATTTACGCAGCAAGCATGCAAACATGTAAACATGCATACATCATGCATGCTGCAAGCAAGCATGCAGAATGCAAGCAAGCATGCAGAATGCAAGCAATCATGCAGCAAGCAAGCATGCAGCAAGCAAGCATGCAGCAAGCAAGCATGCAGCAAGCAAGCATGCATCAAGCATGCAGCAAGCATGTAGCATGCAAGCAAGCATACAGCATGCAAGCAAGCATACAGCAAGCATGCAGCATGCAACATGCAGCAGGAATGGTTTCTGTCACAGCTCCGGCGCTGCGGGGCTCCGCCGATTCCACGCGAGCTTATCGTCACAGATGGTATTCACGCTCACCATCGCAGCTTCGGTTTACTGGCCAGCCTACGCGGGCTTAGATTACACTCTAGTTGTAGGGCAGAGAAGACTACGTGGAGTCGGTTTTGCAGCAATTCGTTTCTGTCACTAACTTTTGTAGTACAACTTATTGTTTTTTAAGACAAAACTTTAGCGTGGCACAATAGATTTGCACATTATGCCTATTAACATTATGCGAATTAAATTTATGCCAAAACAAATGTCTAAAGATTATTTGCTACGCAAATGAAGACATCTGGCGCTCGACGGCTGCTACCGCGGCACGCTCGCTGCGCTTGCTTGCCTTCACGCGTTGTGTGGTCACAGATCTAATCTAACCTAATCTACCCGTTTCGATTTTCACTAACTTTTTATTGTCTAAAGACTGAATACTGTAATAAATGATTTGGTTAGTGGGTGGCCTTAATGACTTTAATTTTAGTACAAAACAATAAACGTTTCTAAATTATTTTAAATAATGCTTATGTCAAGTAACGATTATGTAATGTGTTACTTATAGAAACTGATAACACATATGTTAAATTATGGAAACTTATTTTATGGCAAATGAAAGTTATGACTAATAAGTTGATATGACAAGCGTTATTAGTATAAATGATAATAGTGCAAGTAAATATTATGACGGAGGACGATTATGGAAAACAATAATAGTACAAATGATTTTATGGAAAACAAGGCAATACAAAAAAAATGGCGCGCTTGGTTTTTATACAGATCGTGATACTTGCGTTATCTAGGTCTATCTTTATCTGTGCTGGAAACCGACCCCATTATAGTTGGGAAAAGGCTAGCCAGATGCATGCAGACAAAGTCGCGAGGAAACTGCTAGTAGATAATACATTCGATTTTTATTATTTTCTAGTGGAGCATGGATTGTCAGAATTGCACGGCATTTCTATGTCTTTGGACTGCGAGCCGGAAATTCCGCTGTATGAAAGTTTTATGAAGCATAGTTTCGCATGGGTCTTTGATTACTTCCCATATAATAACTTTATTGGAATACTGTCGCATGTAAGTTTCTATTTCTCATCTATTGTCAGGTTTCGTCACAATCATTTGCTTCTTTGTAAATCAACGGTGACTTAAAATGAGTAGACCGACCACAATGAACATTTTTTTTACAAAATCCCCTCCTCAAAAAATAAAATTGTTTGTTGGTTATTTCCCTTTATTTTAAGTAATAATAATAAACATTTATTTCAGACTATAGTGAATCCATGTAAAGAGTTAGTAAATAATTAAAAACGAATGTTAATAACCTTAAAAATATTAGTAATAATAATTTTAACCTAACGCCAAAGTCAAAGTCAAAGTCAAATCATTTATTTCAATTAGACCATTAAAAAGGCACTTTTGAACGTCATAATAAAAAAATATAAAGTTGATTCTAGTTGCCCATTCCAAAAGGTAGCTTCGTATGGAGAAGAATGGGCAAGAAACTCCATACTCACACGCCTTGGATCGAACCCCCACACTACCGACATAGTATGGTAGTACCACGGTAAAGATATCTAATAGTATTGTGACTCGACCCTGTCCTTGAAATACGTGACTGCACATGTAGAATGATTGGCAGTCAGCTCTGAAGAGTGTCGACTCTGAAGTGAATTTTCAATTTCATATATTATGTACACTCTAAGTTTATCAAGGACACCACTGATATCAGTGAAGAAAAACATAGTGAGGAAATCTGGACCAATCTATCTAGTAAAAATGAACTGCTGTTCGTTAGCCTCGCTAAAATTCGAGAACGGCTGGCCCGATTTGGCTAATATGTAAGAAAATTTAAAAATCAACATAAACCGTCTGTCGGTTCAGCTAGTAATTAATATAATATAAATTAATATAATATTCCCTGCTTTGGGACAATTATTGGCTGATATTATTATATATTTTGATTATTCAATTATTATATTCCTAGTTCCTGACCTGAAAAGAGTTTATCTCATGACCTAATACAAATAAGGTTGTATTTATCTTGTCAGTCAGAGTTTCCATAATACAGACGATTCTCCCGTTTGATAATTTCCAGATTTTGAACCTTCAAGCTACGTTCAACTGGAACTTTGCCGATGTGTTCGTCATTTGTATGAGTATGTACTTGTCTTCGAGGCTCAATCAAGTCAATCAAAGGATTATTGCCGCTATAAATAAGGTACATGTTTATAACACAATTATAATTAAGGTATGGATCCAAGGTAGACCGAAGACCTTGACTGAAGGTCGTGGAAATCCGCTGGATACGGACAATGCAGCAATAGGGCAATCTTTTGGGGTTTCAATTTCCAGCAGTGACTTTGATATTCTCTGCTTCTTCTATATTTATTTATACTTAATGCACAAAGATACAAAGGCGGACTTAATGCCTTAGGCTATCTCTACCAGTCAACCAAGGGAACTAAAAAAGAAGAAGGAAAGGGGGGTGTAGTTCTTGGGAGAGATTAAGGGGTTATTGTTCGTTCTTTTCTTTCTTTAGGGTGCTTTATTCGGTGGTAACGTCACTTTTTAATACATGAACATTAAATAATAACTACATACAAAATAAAAAAGGTGATTATGTATTATTCAAAAATGTATACTTCAAAATAAAAACTAATATTACACAAAGTAGATCACCACACCATCATAGTTAAATAATTATAGAGAATAAATAGATATATTATATAGAATCACAGGTTACATACAATAGATATAAGTAGTAAATTCACTGTATTTACTTTTAATTTTACTTTTTTTGTTTGTAAGAAATAAAAGGCTTTTTTATTTTTTTTATTTATTATTCGGTAGTAGGGACACTGATGTGCAAACTGTTACTATGGATTAAGGACGTGGTTTTAAACACCGTAGCATTGCAATTTTTCGTCACTTATTGGTAAATAGTAATTAAATACCAGAGGGCGTAGGCCGATGCGCACACAACAGTACCGACATGTGACCGACAGTTCCGTGACGTGCTATTCACACATGTCAGTACCACAAAGTACGTAAGGCTGCGGCGCGCCCGAGCAGAGAGACCACTCAGAACAAACCGCCTTTTTACTCACGCACACATTGATATTACGTTTATAGGCAATCTCAAGCAGTTTTAAGCCGACATCAGTTTCGACTGTCACGTTTTGTCTAAATGAATAAATGACTTGAATTATTAAATGAATATATTAAATGAATTGAATGAAAAAAATTGTTTAAAAAAAAATGCAAAGAGTTCCAACCAGTGTCAATAAAATTTCATATTGTCACAAATAAAACCTACAGAGTCAATACAGTAGCAGCCCTAGTGAGTCAGGCAAGTTTAGGTAGGTAATTATTTTTGAAGATGGCAAGAGCGGTCCTTCTGTACCCTTTATATTTTGTGTCAGTACCGACTTAACGCGTACAGTGATTTTTAGTACCCTGCAGCAGTTTGACGTGTTTGTAAAATGTCTCGATATTCAAGATCACAGTTAGCAGCGATTGCTTTATTATTAGATGAAGACGAAGACATTTTTGTGAGAAGAAGGCAATGGGTTCATGACGCGTTAATGTTAAACTAAACGTTAAACTCGTTAATGTACATCATTAATAGATTTCAAAAAAATATTAGTAAAATAAAAATAAGTATAAAAAAAATTCAAACATGTACAGTGTTTCTTTTACGTACAGTCGAACAAGATAATTGGTTTATAGGCAAAAATATTCATCTTTCTACTATACTCACAATATTTTAATTTATTAAATTTTCTTAACTCGAGGTATCCTTACTTACGTCCCAACATAAAAAAAAAATTAAAATATTGTTAGTATAGTAGAAAGATGAATATTTTTGCCTGTAAACCAATTAGCTTGTTCGACTGTACCTATTCAAGTTTTTTTGATATAAAAAAAATAAAAACCTTTTTTTGTTTTGAATGGGAATATTTTTCTTTTTGTATTTATGGACGATACATATATGACCGGTTAAAGAAAACACCTTTCGTTAATTAACATACTGTATAAAAAGCAGGTGTTTAACAGCCGATTTGTTTTATTCAGCAACGAAAAATGAACGATGATGGTGATGATTGTGTTTTCTGCTGGGTCAATTCCCGCAGTTTTATGAACGATCGCATCAATCTAAATCTGTCAAAAATAACCTCTAATTTACATATTTTGACAAGTTTTTGAAGTTGATTGTCGATGAGATGAGATTACGATAAGATTTTGAACTTTGAGTTACAGGAATTGGCCTTCAGGTTGCGCGTCGATGTCCCATTCAATCCCATATTGGATTCTTAATAATAGACTAATCTAACTAAAAAATATTTTTATGGAAAATTGCAAGAAACATTTAGACAATCCTGACTTGCCTTACACAATGGTTTGTAGTGATGTAACACCGAGATATCGAAAAAAAAACTGAGAAATAAAGATGGATGGCATTAATCCGTGAGTTTATTACTGAGCTTGCGAGATAACGGCTGTAAGAAGACCTCCAAGACTTACTTACAGCGAAGCTAAATGTTAAATGTTCTTGTTTTCCTCATACGATGGAAATGTGTCTTTTTTTACACCACGTATTCTTAAAATAATATTTTTTAATGCCAGCAGTTCGTCAAGTAGGATAACTGCTGCCACCCTAAGTTCTTTATTAGAACGGATAAAAATACAGGTGGCGCTACAATCACAATTGGTTTTATACCGCAGATAATATTTATAACAGTTTTGATTTAAACTTTTTGCCCAGAACTCACCGTCATCATTCTGGCGCACAATGCGTGAAGACTACAACAGATCGGTTCATCTTGTCCGTCACGTGGACAAGATAATAGGATCGATGGTCTTCATATCCTTCGCCAACAACTTGTTCTTCATCTGCTCTCAGTTGCTGCATACTCTTGCGTGAGTATTATTACTGAAACGTCTCTTCCGTCTATGGATGGTTTAAGCGTTCGTGGAGTTTCTTGCGCTTTCTTCTCCATAAATATGTGTTTTGGAACGATCAACTAGCTTCAGTTTTCTGATCAACTAACTGACTCCTTGGCAATTCAAAAGTGCCTGTAATTGGTTGAATTGATATAAATGCTTTGACTTTGAAACGATGAAACTAAGACAATAATTACATTAGCTTTATTTTATTTTTAATAATGCAAATAGTTACTTATAACTTTGTTTTGTTGATGATAACGTGGTTAGCAACACACATATATATATTACATATTTTCATTTTATAATATTTATGTTATCAGAAATGTAGTTATGCAAGAAGGCTAAAAGTCAGGGTAGTTTTTAGTGCTTAGTAACTGGCTTTTAATCGTTTGGATCACACAAACTAGCAACTACGGCAGGCCGAAGTAATAATAAATAATTAAATACCTGCTTGTTACAGAGGAGGAGTAAAAGCAACTCCGAGATGTACATCTGATTCTACAACAGATAAAAGGTAACACCATTTAATCATTTGAGTGGTTGAGCGTCATTCATTGCTTATGATGTATGATATTGCAGACTCTTCGGTGGTTATGAACAAGCGATCTACTTCACGTATTCCTTCGCGTTTCTGGTGCTCAGGGCACTAACAGTGTCTCTGACTGCAGCGACGGTGCATTCTGCCAGCTTGGAGCCAGCACATGCGCTGTACGACGTGTCTTCGACCAATTACTGCGTGGAGGTTAGAGTCAATTCTTATAAACTCTTTAGTCAAAAAATTATTATAAATCGCGGATGCAGACAAAGTCGTGGATTAAAAATTAGTCTAAGTATGTCCTTTTTTGGGGTTCAAGCTTAGTATATACATACCAAATTTTACCCATGAAAGCGTAACAAGCAATCAAACTCACTTTCGCGATTTTAATAGTAGTTGTTTACTCGCGGAATTAAATTAGTGAGTCATCGTTGTCTGTAGACACCAAAGACTATAACACGTGTTTTTTTTCTTTTTTCACTTAAACAAAAAATTAAGACGATACAATGCGTCGAAAACTCATGTGACATCACTATGTCAGTACACTTTTACTGGCGATATGACGTCACAAAACCCCACTCATGATCTTTGATGCGTTTTATCTTCGTCAGTTTTTATTGATTTGATAAGACAAAAAATACGTATATTTTTCGGTAATGTAACTCGATTTTTTTTTGGTAAAATGCCCTATTTACCTATATTGCGAACACTAATCGGCCTTCAGTTGCACAGGACTCACTAATTCCTTGATACTAATGGATTATAGTTGTAACTAATGTGAAGCAGCCAATGGCCTACCCAACGTTCAGTGGTAACCTTCAGTAGAAGTCACTAATTGCAACACCTAGACCTTACAGGTTTTGTTCTGTTTTCAAAGAAATGTTTATGTTTTTACATCGTCAATTTCTTTAAAGCACTTACATTTAGAAAGCCATTTAAGATAAAAAACGTTGCATCAAAGCTACAACTACTCTCCCAGAACTTCCCAAATCTCTGACTAAGACAAACTTGTTTATTTTTACCAAATTCATTCCGCAACAGAAAAGTATAGCAAGGCCAACATGAACGTCATGTACTTACAGAACTTCGGTTAACTCGAAAACTACTAAGTAGCTTATGGCATGATGTAAGAATGTACCGAAGGACCACTGATTCCATGTCATTTTGGCTTTGTATTGAAGCAAAAGGCTCTTGATTTATACGCCCATTATTAAGGGGTTATTTCTGCCCAAACGAACCTGGGTCACTTCGTTCATTCGTCAAACTTTTCGAAGTAATTGTAATGATTTTCAATATTTAACGATGGTTAATTCAAAATTTATTCTAAGTATAAGTATGAGATGCTAACTGTTTTTATTGCTGAATAGAAATAATTCTTATAAATTTATAGAATAATATATTATGGTGTGGAGAAGTTCATACCAATTAAACCTTCTCTGCACTTCATTTTTCAGTATTAGTAAATTTGTTATTATTACAGGTGGAGAGATTTCTCGACCAGATACATGGAGACACGGTCGCACTGACTGGCCTTCAGTTCTTCCATGTCAAGCGGGGATTAGTGTTGACGGTAAGACCAGTCATCGACCATCTTTTTACACGATCGGGGGCAGCGACCAATGAAATGAAAATCCAACACTCCCCGTATTGGATTTCCATTTCATTGGTCGTTGAGAGTGAGGGAAGAGGGAGTACACCTGTGTTTCCACTCACACTTGTGCACTATAGTACCTATCTCTTGCGTACTTGCTAGTCTCAATTAAGACTGACCGAAATTCGGTCGAGTGTATATTATCAAACACCTTTAAACGAGCAATTCTTGTTTAAACATGATGAAATTTAATTCAATAGCAAATTTTTAAGGGGTGACTCAGACCACGAACCTAAACCACTTTCATTGTGGAGCCGACTCAAACAGCGCGAAAAAAACAGCTGTTCCATACAGAAGTGCAATAGGTACTCGGCCAAAGTGTATGGAATAGCTGTTTATTTTTTGAATGAATTCAATTTCATCCTGTACATATATGGTCTAGAGAAAAAAAAAAGTAATAACAATTGAAACTAAAATTTAAAGTAACCGACGCAACGCAGCTAACAGGTGATCAGTCCCAACTAGCGGCACGTTCACGACGCAGTTCACGAAAATGACGCACGGACTCCCTTCAAAATGGCTGAGGTAAATGATGCCGATCATTTACCTCAGCCATTTTGAAGGGAGTCGAATGATCCAACAAACGCCACCTTCAGCAAGATATTCAAGTAAACAGGTTTCTCTATCTACGACTGACAGCCGAGTCCAACGGCTTTGTGTGCTTTCGCGCACGTCACACATCATCACCGATCGGGTCGTACGGTTTTTACATAGCACACACGGTTGGCGCAGTGGCTGAGCGATCGACTGCTGCGCAGCGTGTTGCGGGTTCGATTCCCGCCCAGGGTAAATATTTGTGTGATGAGCACTTGTATTTGCCTTGTGTCTGGGTGTTGTTTATCTATATATGTATGTATTTACAAAAAAAAAATGTATTTGTGTATGTATATCAGCTGTCTGACACCCATAGTACAGGGTCTCCCTAGTTTGGGGTCAGATGGCCGTATGTGAAAATGTCCCCACATATTATTATTATTATTATTATTTGGCTACAAACCCTTATTTAACGATAACATGCAATTATTAACAGAGGCCCGCCGTGACGACACGTACGTCCCCTCCCCGACCCTCGCTCGTGCCAGCCCGCGCCGCTAAGCATGTAGCTTTAAATTCGTTCCTAAATAATGGAAATCCGATCCAGCCTGTTCCCTTGCTGTCCTCCCCCAGTGACGCCCTAAGCCGAGGTTTGTACCCCACAGGGGGTGCCCTTAGCGAGTAGTCGCTTAGTTTGTAAGGTATTTTGCCCTGGCCGGAGGCCCTAAAAATAATATTTTTTAAGGCACCACAGACACACATGCGAAATGCCATTTCGAAAAAAATAAATTAAAAAAATAACAAAATGACCGTAAAAATCGGTTTACACGATTCAGATACTTACTTAAAACTATTTACCTATGACTGTCTTTTCTAGGGCAGGGCAAAGGCCTCTATCTCCTTCCACTTCTCTCTATCAAGCGCTATTTGAGTCCAGTCTCTGTCTAAGGATTCTAAATCATCCCGCCATCTCCGCCAGGGCCTGCTGCGATGTCACTTGCCATGTAAAGAGACCCATGATTTAAGTTC
Source organism: Charanyca ferruginea (assembly GCA_947361185.1). Taxonomy (NCBI): domain Eukaryota; kingdom Metazoa; phylum Arthropoda; class Insecta; order Lepidoptera; family Noctuidae; genus Charanyca; species Charanyca ferruginea. The sequence continues at coordinate 21,704,718 of OX376059.1, read as the reverse complement.
ACTTATGTTATTTTTTTACACAGAGTAAAAAAACCGCAAAGATTTTGCTTACCTACTGTATCTAAGCCGTGAATTATACCTAAGTGTTCCAGTCACCTCGAGTTCATACAATAATATCAAATGAACTTGTTGAGGTATCTCCGGACTCTTACGAAACACTGATGTTGTACTCTATAGGGTTTTAAGTTATAAACGTAATGCGGTGTAAACATGATGTGATCAAGTGAGTAATTGTCGTATCTTTTGGGAACGATAGCATTTTAAATCTCAGCATCAATCTGACGAAAATACGTACATTTTAGACGTTTTTAGGATTCCATAGCCAAATGGCAAAAAAGGGAACCCTTATGGATTCGTCATGTCTGTCTGTCTGTTTGTCCGTCCGTATGTCACAGCCTTTTTTCCGAAACTATAAGAACTATACTGTTGAAACTTGGTAAGTAGATGTATTCTGTGAACCGCATTAAGATTTTTCCCCAAAAATAAACAATAAATTTTGGGGGTTCCCCATACATAGAACTGAAACTCAATTTTTTTATCAAACAGATACGAGTGGGGTATTTTAGGATAGGTCTTCAAAAATGATATTGAGGTTTCTAATATCATTTTTTTCTAAACTGAATAGTTTGCGCGAGAGACACTTCCAAAGTAGTAAAATGTGTCCCCCCCCCCCCCCCTGTAACTTCTAAAATAAGAGAATGATAAAACTAAAAAAAATATATGATGTACATTAACCATGTAAACTTCCACCGAAAATTGGTTTGAACGAGATCTAGTAAGTAGTTTTTATTTAATACGTCATAAATCGTAAACCGCAATTTACCTTTCATTCAATCAACTCAAAAAAAAAAAAAAAAAAAAACTTTTCTATTATGTTACTTGGTGCTACGGAACCCTTTTTTTAACATCGCTTGTCGTTGAGAGGATATTACGTTGAAAAAGAACATGTTCCTTCTGTACGTAGACAGAAGGAAAATGTTCTTTTTCCTTATCCGCTGTTGTTTTCTGATTAATTTCGTTACGGGATCCAAGACAGTTGAACAGATTCTCTAGGACTCATCGGGCTTTATTGACCCGGCGCTTTTCTGGTGGTCACCACTGTTGATTCTGGCTTACATAAGTTGCAGTGGATTGTGAATTGTGTGGCATGCTTGTCGTTGAGATGGGATAGCGACAACATTTTAAGCGCTTTTATTATGCACTAGCACTTTCCCCGCGACTTCGTCCGCGTTACAATATAGCCTATGTTACTCAGCGATAATGTAGCTTTCGATTGGTGAAAGAATTTTTGAAGTCGGACCTTTTTGAGTTTTTGAGTTTATCCATTACGACTGAGCCGAGCGGGTACCTTACTCATAGATCTAAACTCCCCTCCCGCACGCGCACCCCCGCCTTGGTTGGTGACGCCCACTTCGCAACGCGCCGTGCAGCAGAAATCGTAATATTTTAATTTCGCCATAACTTCAAAACCAAACGTTCAATTTTAATCATTCAAAGACCAAATATTATCTACATAAACTGTACTTAGTGACGAAATAATTTATTTTGATAAGGATTAATAGCATGACTAAAATAAGCGCATTTAAATCTAGTCCAAAAAAAATTCAAGATTTTTAAATAAAAAAATGGGTGTTGTGCCTCACTCGACATAGATAGATATAGTGTGTCGCGGACTTTTTTGTAGATATTTATAAGATCAACAATTAATTAGAACATTGTATGGTTCTATCTTTTATAGTTTAGGCAGCGTACGCAAAATAAGTAACTTTTCTGGTTGATTTTTTACACCTTGTGACCAAAAAACCCAAATATCTTACGGAACCCTATTTTTTTCCAAAATAAAATATAGCCTATGTTACTCGTGGATAATGTAGCTTTCGAATGGTGAAAGAATTTTTAAAATCGGTCGAGTAGTTTTTGAGCCTATTCATTACAATCAAACAAAGTTTTCCTCTTTATAATATTAGTATAATTTATTTTGATAAGGATTAATAGCATGACTAAAATAAACGCATTTAAATGTAGTCCAAAAAAAATTCAAGATTTTTAAATAAAAAAATGGGTGTTGTGCCTCACTCGACATAGATAGATATAGTGTGTCGCGGACTTTTTTGTAGATATTTATAAGATCAACAATTAATTAGAACATTGTATGGTTCTATCTTTTATAGTTTAGGCAGCGTACGCAAAATAAGTAACTTTTCTGGTTGATTTTTTACACCTTGTGACCAAAAAACCCAAATATCTTACGGAACCCTATATTTTTCCAAAATAAAATATAGCCTATGTTACTCGTGGATAATGTAGCTTTCGAATGGTGAAAGAATTTTTAAAATCGGTCGAGTAGTTTTTGAGCCTATTCATTACAATCAAACAAAGTTTTCCTCTTTATAATATTAGTATAGATTAGGGTATTTTTTATCGAGAAATCATGACCGACAATCTTATAACCATTTGCATTTTCATATTTTCTTTTTTTCGAATTTTCAAAAAATACCAATTTGTTTATGTTTCCATAGTAGGTTGCTTCCTGTGGCACGCGGAAATAGTGCTGCTTTCTATTAGTGAACGATGTACTGGGGCGTGATTCTGTAAGACCTCATTCTAAACTTCGAATCTGAATCCGCTGTCAGGGGGCCAATTCTCGATTTTCGCCATTTATCTCGAGTTCGAGATTGTAATTCTATCTCTATGTCTATCAAAAATATCTCTATCTCTACCAAAAAATGTCGATTTGAGCAGAATTCCGTATTCTCAGTCAAAATAGACATAAATGTCACGAAAATGTCAAGTCGAGTGAAGATAATCTTACCATAATGAAGAATCGCACGTTCCGTTTTAGGTAGCTATGAGTGAATGAATGATTTTGTTTAAAACGCGAACTAAACCTAATTATTTAAGTATAAAACGAAACGTTTAGTGTAAAAATAATCAGTTTGACAGTTGACTGTCTGTCAGTGGCAGATTTTGCGGTTCCTTCAAAACTTTTGTTAAGTTTAGTGTTTAGGTTTACATTGTTTAGATTTTTATTTTAACATGGACTAATAAAATTATGAAGCAGACAATTATTTACCTACCTTCGTTTTCAGGTCTATTTTCGTGGTTTCCTGAATTACAGGAGCCAATAGATCTATTAGAACCCTTATTAAATCTTTATTTAGTCTGAAGTTTTTAATGACTTCTGTTTCGCTCAAGTCGTAAATATCGACGGCGGGACAAGCGCGCTGTTGTCGCCGTGTATTGGCCAGTTGCTCGCCACTTTCCAACAACTCCGAGATAAAAATGCTATTAAACTCGTCCATCTTTCAGTGGTTTCAAATCCAATCGTGGGTACACAAATTACAATGCACAAATCAAAGAGTTCATATCGAATTTCCAGTAGGTATGAGATGCCAAGCCGGATTTTATTTAAAAACTAAAGAAAAGAAAACACAGTGTACAATCCAAAACTCAACGAATTCACTCAGAAATGACGTATCTCTACAATCGACATGACATCTCTACTGCTCAGAAGCACTCGACATGAACTCTAACGTTAGCCTTCGACAAATGTCGAATTCGACATCCCCAGAATAGCAACTTTTAAAATTTGTCGAAAAAATGACGTCATTAGAAACTTTTGTCGAGTTCGACACCATCTCTAAAACCGAGAATTGGCCCCCTGTTTCTTCATTGGCATTCTAAAAACTCGATTGATAATTCGAATTTACACTAGCGCCACCCTTGCGAGCGTGTCAGCGAGTTGAACTAAATTGACAGGGAGATTTTGACAGATAAAGTATGAGATAACGTAAGAAGTGGCATTCTGTAAGGCAATTTCCCCGTCACTTCGACGCTCACTTCTCAATCGAACCCGATTCAAAGTGTCAAATATGTCAAGGTCATTTTGAACCTTATGCGAGTAAGAGTGAATAGCGATGTGAGGATGCGAGTTGTTGTTTGAATTTTACAAAATCGACCTACTGATCCGATTCTAATAATTTCTTCAAAACGATCAAACAATTTTACATCCGTAAATTACGGTTACTATCTAAGAATATTTTAGAAAGAAACTGTTTCTCTTATAACTTGTACGGTTGCCGCAAGTTACCGTCTTCAGTTCTCCAAGGGAGTTAGTAATTAAATAATAACATCCGATTTGCGCGGCTTCGCTGCGTCTACGCTGTGCCAGCCCTGACTAGGAATGTAGGGTTGTTCACATTGATTATTGTTGGTAGCTTACACTACCATCAATAAACAATGTTATTTTAGAAATATATTTTGACATTATTAGCAGTTAGGTGTGATGCAAATAACTAATACCTACTTAGCTAGTGCAACGGATTTTTTTTCAACTCGCTTAAGGTCAATTTGATGGTAAGTACCTACTACCCACCATAATATTGTATTGTCACGGGTATTAGATACATTTACAAAGTTTGAAATCGATCCGACGATTAGAAGTTGGTCAAATTCGATTTCCAAGATTTTTTACTTAGTAACATGTGAGATTAATAAAAACATCTTAAAGAAGAAACGGTCATACAAAGAAAATATCGTATAGCATGATTAGTACCTATTCGAAACATTTGGCAAAAAATCTATTCGACGCAAATGAATTGGATACCAGTGTTTTACATGGAGCGTCTACCTGTCTGTCCTCCGCAACCCAGTTACCGGGTAACACGATACCCCTAGATAAGACTGGTTGTCAGACTTTCTGGTTCCTGAGTACCTATACGACTGTCAAGAATTTACGAATGACAGCCGGGACCAACAGTTTTACGTACTTTCCAAGGCACGGAGGGGTGTCGGTCAGAAATGGATGGTCACCCATCCACGGACCGACCGCGGCAAGCACAACTTTACTATAATAGTAATAATTATTATTATTTATTATCCGGCTACTAAGGCCCATAGAAAAAATACACAAATTAAACATAATTATAAAACATACTTAAACTAATACATAATTATTAACCTCGTTTACAAATCTATTCATAATAGTAAAATAGTAGTAGTAGTTTCAGAGAATGGACAGCAGCGTTCTCTGTGCCTTTGTAACAACTATACTGCGATCGCCAACCCGCTTGCCAAGCGTGGCGATTATGGCAATCCCCCCCCCCCCTTTGGGGGAGGCCTATGTCCAGCAATGGACGTCTTTTGGCTGAAGTGAGTGAGTGATGTGACAAATCTATTTACTGCGTTGGATCGGCGACGTAATGCGCCGAGTCGTGGTGTCGGGTAACCTTCCGCGAAAAGGCCGATACAAGACACCTGACGGCCAAAATTCTTCCTTCAAGAAGGTCTCTAGGTGATGAATTGGTAACTATGACCGATTGATCTGTACGGCTTTCCAGATTCGGTCAAAAGACGATACAATTAAAAAATGTCACTCCTAAACTTTCCGCGATCAAAATTGCTCTAGTTTATGAAATGTTTCGAGGAATGTATCAAATTACTACACCCTGTTTAATTAATATTTCGTAGAACAGTACCTGCCCGCTGTTGCGCGTCGCTTATTTTAGCAGCCTCTGATCTGATCCCGCCTTTACATAAACACAATTCACTTACACTGTGCGGTTTCACTATTATGAGAATCCTTTGTTGGAAACCCGTCGCAGGAACAGCGGGGATATAATAATTATATCAGCTACTAACTTAAGATTAAAGGGTTGTTATAGCAACTTGCTTGTTTATAATCTTAATCCGTGTTTTAATGTAATTTTGCGTCTTGATGCTCGAGGTAATTAATTATTTTGAGTTAGTCACTCTGCGAGGTTCAGCGGTAGGCAGACTATTTATAATCAAAGTATTTATTTCAAATAAAACATTTATAGGCACTTTTAAGTTGTCAAGGAGTCGGTCAGTTAATCAGAGAGTTGAAGTTAGTTGCTTGATCCAAAACGTAGGTAGGTCTCTATGGAGTAGAATGAGCTTGAAACTTCAAGATTCTACAAAATTCCGACAATAATATTCTTCTTGCTGAAACGAGATATATACCTATAAAAGATAAATTTAAAACAATCCAAAAACTTAAGATAATAATAATAATATGTTGGGACATTTTCACACACGGCCATCTGACCCCAAACTAGGGAGACCCTGTACTATGGGTGTCAGACAGCTGATATACATACACAAATACATTTTTTTTTTGTAAATACATATATATATATATATAAACAACACCCAGACACAAGGCAAACACAAGTGCTCATCACACCAATATTTACCCTGGGCGGGAATCGAACCCGCAACACGCTGCGCAGCAGTCGATCGCTCAGCCACTGCGCCAACCGTGTCGTCAGATAGATGATGATGAAGATATATGATGGTTAAAAAGTTACTATGACTGATGATGTTTAACGTACGTTAAATGTAACGGGTTGTTTCATGACATAAAAATCCGTCAGTTAAAGTTATTCAAAAAGAGATTCCATAATATTTTGACGTTTGAAGTAGCTGTTTGACAACACAAAATTACGATGACTGGTCGGTTATGGTAATAGTAACTTTTTGACGTATGATTTTGAAACAACCCATTTTTTATATTTGACGATAGTTAGCGCCATTTTTTACCATTACCAGTCAGTAATGGTTAGTTGACAAATGCTTTGACTTTGACTTTGACTTTGAAGCAACCCGGCCTTAGAGGATACTCCTATCTCAGCATGGTGCTGTAACATTTCCCAGTAGGTTTCATCACTAATTATACCTTTATTTAAAACTAATATATTTTTATGTTTTATATAGTGTAACTGTGTGTTAATGTCCTTAAACATAACAAGTTTTCATGTATGTTATTCACAATCGCTATGACGTCTGGACGTCTAGGCTTAAAATGTCCTTATGGCCCAATAAAATGGCATCTGCTTTGTCTGGAGGCCGATCGTAATTTATAGTTTGCTTATATTTATTACAGCTAAAACATTAAGGGCGAATTTCACTCATCAAACTGGACGTGACTAGCACATTAAAACACGTCTATTCGTCGAATGTCAATGTCATCATTGTACTTGAATATTGACACAGGAAATACTTTAGACGTTATGATTGCGTGCAGTTTTATATGATATATATTATACTTATATGACCTTCTATGGCCAAATTCGACTACTATTCATCAACAACCACATCCAATCTTAGACCGGTGTTCGTCAAGAAAGCGTGGAACCTCATTGTAGTGAAAAAAGGGAGAATAAAATGTTTTGACGACAATGTCGCAACGACACCGAACTCAGCCTGATTGCTCAGTATTCGAGCATAAGGCTGATACTTTTCTGAAACGGAGAGCAGTCGACTGGAACGAGGAGTAAACTAGCAGAAACTATTAATCATTGCTATCTACTATCAATCACATTGGTTGAATTTTACACCATTATCTCCGCTCTGCTCCGCGCGTTTGGTTGAGTCCTTTATGTCTCCTCTCCGCTCCGTTTTGGTGTAGACTACCTTACGTTCTATTTTCTTATGTTTCAGATTGCTGGTACTATAATCACGTATGAGCTGGTGTTGATGCAGTTCACTGGAGTCACACCTGCATCACCAGAGCCTGGATAAGTCTATGATAAAACGCAGTTGGCGAGAAGGAGGAAGATGTTAGCTTAAATAATATTTCATAAGATTTAATAGCTTATCAATAAAAAGTACCTGAGTGACCTAAAGCCTATGTGAATATGACGACCTTTCCAGCAATAGACAGTTTTCTGAACAGTCTTTTTTTAATAGCTTGTTTAATACTACCTTTTTCCCTCGACTTTGTCTGCGTAAATGTCGGTTATCGTGGATTAAAAGTAGCACATGTTCTTCCCTAGGGTTCCAGCTATTTTTATGCCAAATATCATCAAAATCAATTTATTTATTATCAAAAAATTATTTGACAAGGTTGCTTTGGTTGTTTCTATATTTACTAGATGACCATCATTACTAATTATTTTTTATTTAAGGGGATATTGGTGGGGTTGCAGGTTCAATACCGGGCAGGTACTATTGTGAATTTTTCGTGAAATTCATATTCAGATTTAGATTTAAAAGATTTAAGCATATTTTGAACACCACTGACATCGGCGAAGTAAAAACGATTTCCTATACATTTGCATTACATTAAAACCTACCTAATACAACTTAGCATACTTTTGTGTCTCCTAATTATATTTTCGCATCACATTATTTACGTATATTAGCTTACGTCTAATTTGTTTAAGCATAATTACTCTAATCATAATAACGATTAAGTATAACATTGTAAGGCATACATTTATTTACGTATAATATAATAAATAATGATATTAAAACAATTTAAACAAGCAAGCATGCAGCAAGCAGGCAGTATGCAAGCAAGCATGCAGCATGCAACATTCATGGTAGGCATGGAGTCTGTCACGGCTCAGGCGCTGCGGGGCTCCGGCGGTCCCATGCGAGCTTATCGTCGCAGATGTCGGGCCGCCTAGCCCTCCGCGCCTACATCATCATCATCATCATTAGCCTGAAGACGTCCACTGCTGAACAAAGGCCTCTCCCATAAATGGGGGGGCGTTGTCATAATCCCCACGCTTGGCAGGCGTCTTGGGGATCGCAAGTGAGGTTGTTAAGTACACGGAAGACGCTGTTGCCCGACTTCCGGATTTTCCCCATTTATGTACATACATGTTACACACATACAAACACATGTACGTGACAGGCGTGCTTCCCAAACACACTACCAAACTCGTGCAACAAACACACTACTCGTACCCAAACTATCCCTAATACCCGCGTATTCAACTAAACATTGAACTTAAAATGTAACTTATAACTATATTAGTAAACTAATCTATTTAGTGACTAGGCTGTTGTTCGAAAAGCATCTTCGAACAACATGACCTAATAAAGGAGACTCGTATCTACCCGCTATAGTCTTCAGGATGGAGTTGGAGCTGCGCCGCACTATTTAGTTGCATACATGTTTAGTTTATCCTAGGTCGAATCGGTTTATCCTGGTTAGAATTTAGCTTCTATGATTCTACACAACTTACCATCATCTCATCGAAGGAGGAGCGTTATTTTATAAAAAAAAAATGGTATAAAATAATTTTATTAATTTCTTCTTCTTTAAAACTGTGTTTAATACTGAGTTAGCATAAGTCAAAGTCAAAGTCAAAGCATTTATTTCAATTAAACCATTTACAGGCACTTTTGAATTGTCAAGGAAGAAACTGAAATGACTTTCATAAGAAACTGAAATGACTTTCGATAACATACTTTAAACGTATAAACACCAATAAGTACGGTACTTTGAGAGCGGGAACCTGTCACTTAGAAACTTCAACGTACAATTTCTAATGCAATTAAACTATGATAACGATCAAAAGTTAAATAATAGAACAAATATCTAACAACCGCCTGTCAGCCAATTGGGTTGACTGTCAAATCCGCTATTCTATTTTCGAACAGCGTTTACAACATAATTCAATTTCAAGTTATAAACTATTAAAATGAGGTTGAACTTTATTAAACTAGCTAGAGCTTCTACCGTGACTACTTACTTTTTGAAAATTAAAAATATTTTCTTAAATTAAAAACAATTTGGATTCATGGTGTTTGCCTTTAAGTAATTGTTACACTGTTTAAAGTTTTAAACAAATGTGATTTTTATGTCCAAGATTTTAGAGTTAACTTTTGTTGGTAATTATATTTATTTATTTGGGAAAAACAAACAATTGTATATGTGTTACAATAAAATATGGTACGACCATAGATATCCGAGGTACGACATATGGGTAAATGTACAATCCACAACATTTCCACAGATTACTTTTGTGCATTATTAATTAGGTAGATAAGTATGGTAAACCAAATAGCAACATTATTATTTTTTAAACAACACGGAATAATAAAACGCAAATATTAGTGAGGATAGAAGTAGCATTTATTTCGTAGAACTACCTCGATATTATAGCGTTTTTTTAAATTTTAAGCTACATTTAAACTTTTTCCTATTTCTTCATCTTTATCTATTGAACTGCAGGAGTACTAACTCATACGTCACAATAGTTCCAAGGAGCTGCAACAAAGAACAAAATCATTAAACCCAACGAGTAAAACCAATCCCGTGGGGTATCCGGGCTAGAATAGCACCCCCCTATTTCATCCCGAGGGTATCGTCGAAGGCGACTAAGGGAAAATCCGCAAGGCGGGCAGCAGCGGCTTCTGTGTGCTTAACAACTTCACTGCGATCCCCAAGACGCCTGCCAAGCGTGGGGATTATGGCAAACCCCGGTACCAATGTGGCGTTTTGAATTTAATAAGAATATATAGTTTTTAGAGTTCTGGAAAAAACGGAACCGTTATAGGATCACTTTGTTGTCCTTCTGTCTGTCTGTCAAGACCCTTTACCTCGGGAACGCATGGAGGTATCGAGTTGAAATCATATACTCAAGTCTCAGTCCCTCGAAGCTGTGAAAAAATCAACCTTCTAAGTTAACAAGTGACAAAAAGATACGGCCGTTTATGCCGCAAAAAACGTATATATCGCATTCTCAAGGGAATCATTTGTAGGGTACTTCCCGACGACCTAGAACTATGAAATTTGGCAAGTTATATCATCTTATACTACAAGTACAGGGAAAACTCTGAAAGCTACACATTTATTATTAAATTATTAAAAATATAGTAATTATTTAAAGTAAATCAATCATCGAGGTATGCGCGTCAAAATTGTATGGGTGACGAAATCACGGAGTTTGAACGGAAGCCTTGGTGGACGAGTCCGACTCGCACTTGTCCGGTTTTTTTTATCTAGGACATCACTGACATCGGTGAAGGAAAACCATAGACTAGTATTTAAATTATAATCAGGTAACAATGGTATAGTAATGGTATCCCTTAAGACCAGGGTCTTTAACCAGTGCGTTCTACCCGTAATGACTTACGGAGCCGAAACGAGGACACTCACCGTGGGCCTGGTCCACGAATTCAAGGTCGCTCAGTGTGCCATGGAGAGAGCGATGCTCGGAGTTTCTCTGGTGGATAGAATTCGCAATGAAGTCATTCGCCAGAGAACTAAAGTCACCGACGTTGCGCATCGAATTAGCACGCTGAAGTGGAAGTGGGCCGGCCATGTCTGCAGACGGACAGACGGTAGATGGAGCAGACACGCTCTAGAGTGGAGACCGCGTTTGGGCAAGTAGTGTGGGACGCCCTGCGGCACGATGGACCGACGATTTAAAGAAGGCTGGCAGCGGATGGATGCGTGTTGCCCAAGACCGGGTTCGTTGGCGATCTCTGGGGGAGGCCTACGTTCAGCAGTGGATGGCTGATATGATAATGAACAATGTTATCAGCCAAGTAACACAATTTGGTTTTATAAAAGTTCTGAGAACATTTTAGAGCGTACTAATTAATGTTCATGATTATACTATAATGGTGTTGTAAACATTTACAGAACCCCAAAAAGGCCCTAGTTTTAACGCTGATTTATTCTATAAACATTACATTATGATTCAGTCAGAAATCAGTTCTATAGTTGAAATGTAAAACATGTTTATAGTGCTATTTTGCACCGTACACGATTCCAGAAATCTTTTTCATTACTGTTGTACGTTCATGGTCGTGTGTAATACTTTATGTCATTTGACATCGTTGCTTTTAACGTAACATGTAAGAAAAGAACTAGAAAACTTTCATGGACCGTAACTCTGCCATAACTTCCACTTGCGAAAATAATTGTATCGATAAAATTATTATGCTGATTTCAAATTTGACAATGCGCCTTCATAATATTCGTGTTCTAATTAAATTTATAATAATAAAATAATGATTTTTCCGACAATGGCTGCTATAGTACAAATTGGCTCCAGTCGTGTTGCTAATGTGCTATCATGGCAGAAAACAGCAGCCATATTTTCACCGAAAACGGTTTAAGTTACTTAGCAACTGCACCAGGAGTTGCTATGGTACTGTTTAATACCATAGAAGAGTTTTCATGACTTTTACAGAACTAGCCCCATAGCAATGCCGAAGGAACTTTTAAAAAGCTAAAAGGCTACGTTATGGTTGTGCAAGGTACTTTTATAGTGCAGATTGATCCTGTAACAGTGATTTCGATACTGCTACAATACTGTAATAATTATTTTGCAGCTTTATTAGTGCAAAATAAGTACATTAAAGTGTCAGTAAGGTCGTCTTGAGTACTAAATAGTATTATAATCAAAAATTTCATATCTATTGCAACGCAACACTTTAAATATTCTATTGTGTGGTCCTGTAAGCGTTCTAACAGCAAAATAATAGCACTTAAATGCTTTTTAATATTATAGAACCAAAACGATCTGATAAATACCTTTATAGTACAAAAAGGCGCAATGGTTACCATTTTAGGCCTACTATATCACTGTTTGGTAATAAAACGCCTTGGTTATAGAAGTTTAGTCACTTGTCATGGGCTATAACTTCAGCCAGATACGAACTTTAAAGTGCCTAGCTGAAATTATGGTCTACGGAAAGTGTCTACTGATTAAAGCAGGGTTTTCACAGTCAGAGTTGGCTCAGACCGTGCGCACTCCGATGTCTACTCGGACGCTACTCGTATCGTGTAAACACGCAATCCGAGCGCACTCCTATCGTGTGTAAACCACTATCCGTGTACACTCTGTACGAGCCAACTCTGACTGTAAAAAACCGGCTTCATACAGGTTTGTAGTTGCCTATGTCAATGTTGCACAAGTCCTGTACATGATAAAATTTGAACAAACACTTTGTGTTTATTTTATCCTATTTTACATCTAAAAACGAAAGGTTATTCTCTCAATGACTAAACACGAAATCTCGAAAGATAATTGACCTATAAAACTAAAATTCACCAAAAGTTAGTTCCAAAAACTTACAGTTAAAATCATAGTCCTTGTAACATAGAAGAAGTCGAGTCCGCTCATAGCAACTTTGAGGTTGTTTATTTGCGCTATAAATCGCTCCACCTGCAATAATATTGTCGCATGATACACGTGTCTTGAAAAACTTTTGATTTTAAATACTATACTAAGATAAAATTGCTTGTTTCTTTATTTGTTTGTATATATTATCTGTGAAAGTGCTGGTCTCATTACAAACAATCTTTCACTGATACAAAGCTACGCTATAGTCGAGTGCCATAGGGTAAGTTTTACAGCATATTCACTATCACGTGAAAGAAGACATCGGTAATAGCTAGTGTTGTATACACAACAGAAGACTTTAAAAGGTAACTGACAAATAATTATGTAAAAGGTAATATATTCATTTCTGTTGCGTTATGTGAATCTTTGTTGGAACCAAACTGGACCGAATAGTAACTTGATTTAAGACAAGTAATTATTTAGTTATTTTTCATGCACAACGATACAAAGGTAGACCTTGACAATGCCTTAGAGCCAGTCAACCAAAGGTGATGAGGAGATAACATGACAGGTGCATATTAAAATAAAACAAAATAATAAAAAGATAGGTATTAACTCACAAGAATAGGTAAACTATGCATACATAATTAATAATGTTAATACGCGTAAGCAGCCACTAAGTTCTGTAAAACCACGGTGAATTTAGTTAAATCAACTTAAGGAAAGTCAATTCCCAATGACAGGTCCTCAATGATATATTTATAAAACTAGCAGTTGCCCGCGACTTCGTCCGCGTGGTTATGAAGATATGAAGTTTAATGATGTTGAGCGAAAACTATTGTTATATTTCAGTCAACAGAAAATGCCTATTTAAACGCACCAATCAAAAAAAATAGATGTTGTTATTTTCGTAAAACCTACAACTGTTTTTGTATTAGACTCATATCCGTGGTTAGATTGCTTGGGCCCAGTAGGAGCTGCATTCATCGCAGCATTAGTGTGTTTTTAATGTCCTCTAAGGTGCAGGTGACGGGTCACTTTGGGCACTATAGTAAGTGGGCCATTGTCTGATCAGAAGCACCGCACTCACACTGGGTATCAGTGGGATCTATAATCCCCTATTTTGCTTGGTTGTGTTTGCAGCGGCTGTCTTGGGAGCATACTATTGAGCGCTTTCCATCTAGGCCATTCCAAATCACTTCCGAATGCCAAGTATTCCTGGGTTGAAAGAAGTTCAGTGGCGGTGGGTGATGTTCCCACAGCTTTCGTCTGACGGACGTCGTGGTCGGTTCTGGATGGCCTGTATGCTGCGGAGAAAACTTTTCCGACTCTAAACTCTACTCGGAACTGTTGTATGTTTGTAGAGGGGATGGATAGTATAGATTTTAAATTTGAGCTTTCTGAAATGAAATCTTTCTGAAACGAAGTTTTACAGAAAACGTTGGTCAATGTGGGATAAACAAAGATGTACAAATTATTGTCTGGAATTTTGTAATTAATATGGTGATATGTGAATACCAGGTTCTATGTACTATAAGATACTTTTAACCACAAAAAAGCGTCACAGTAGCACCCAGGGGAAAATATAAAGAAATATTTGAGCTATAATGAATCTAATAACTAAAAAATATTAAGACCTCAATTCGTTTGAATTTCATTAAGTTGTATTTTCTATTTGTTGTATTATAAGTCATCAATAAAGGTTGGTTGAACACATAGAGTTAGGTTATATTCCCTTGAACTGGCCCTGTCGTAAAATCTGATTCTACGTGACATGACTTAACTATATTCTATTTATCTACCAATTTATAGGTACAAAAAGCCAAGGATTTATATATATAAACTTGCGAGAACAAATCCAGGCTGTTACAAAATTATTTCTTAGCAACTGTCTCCCACTCATAAACTCTAAACTTGCTAAATTTTAGGTCGATAGTTCAAAAATGAATCAAAACTTTCATACAAACTTAAGAGAGCCATTAGACCTGTTTAATGCGGTCCTGTCACAAAATTCGTTCTTAGCGGACGACTACTACTTATTACCTACCGCTCTGCCGAATTTCAAGTTTGTACCGCAAAAAATAAAGGACTTTCATACAAACTTGCGAGACCAATTAGGCCTCCTTAATCCGGCCCTGTCGCAAAATCCGTTTTTATCGGACGTCTACTAACTATGTACTACCTCCCTGCCAAATTTCATTTTAATATGTCAAGCGGTTTTCGGTAAATCGTGATGAGTGAGTTAATGACCTTTCACTTTTATAAATAAGTATGTGTTATAAGGTAACTCTTAAATATAATGCCTAATAACATTCGGGAAGTCTAAATATTTAAATAGTGGTTCATCATCTACCTAATAGTTTCTCAATTCTGTTGGGGGTCGGTCTTCCAGTCTAAGCAGATGCAACTGGATACCACTGTTTTACATGGATCGACTGGTTGTGCCTTCCATAACCCAGTTACTGTATAACAAGATACCCCTTGGCAAGACTGATTGTCAGATTGTCTGGGTTCTGACTTGTATCGTCTGTCAAATTTCTAAGAATGAGAGCCGGGACCAAAGGTTTTTACGTGCTTTCTGAGACAGCGAGGGGTCTCGGTATGAAATGCATGGTCCGGGCATCACCGGACCGACCGCGTCAAGCGTAGCTTAACCACCAATCGATCCATACGGCTTTTACTTAGCCACGAGGCCCAAGTATTTAAAAAGTGGTAAACGTCTAAATTAGCGACAATCCCTATTACTGACCTACTTAAAGTTCAATTTTCTTTGTCAACTCATCATGGAAGTTGATTAATTTACTGTCGTTATTTGAGTCAATCAATCACTACAGTGATTGATTGACTCAAATAAATGTAATTAATGTTCACTACAGTGAACATTAATTTGACAGCAAATCTACTGATCACAGACTTGATTAGGCTTCAGGAACTAGATGTCAGACTACTACGAACCTACTAAATTAATTACCTGTATCTGACAGTTTTTATTACGGATTTATTGATTCAAAAAGTAAAATGTTTCCTCAGATTATCAAACAAAAGGCAGATAGACCGCGCGGAACACCTAGAGTGAAGCCATAAAAGCAAATACTAATTCAAAAGCGGATACCTACAATCTCGTGATTGTATTCGCTTTTGAAATTTTATTTTTATTAGTTTTTTTTAACGATGCTTCGCTTCGTGCTGTACTGACGTGTGTCAGTACAGCGCGAGGTAGGTATTCGTTTTTTAATTTGTATTTGATTTTTTGGTTTCACTCACAGTTTTCCGATCGGTCTATCTACCTTTTGTTTCATAATCTGAGATGTTTTCCATGACATTGGATGACAAACAATCCGACGACCAACCTTTTCTCCACCTCTGAAGGAATTGTCCTGCAGAGGTGGAACACCGCCTGGTTTTGGGAGTTATCCAATAACCAGGACAGAGAGGGGAAAGATTGGGTTTGAGGTTGATAACGTTCAAAATGTAGACAAAATCTCATATCAGCGACAATTAATGTCAAAAACGAAGATAAATAAGAATTATTTTGACAGATGGAGACAGAGGTTATAAAGCGATAGTTTAGATGAAGATACGAGATTACTCCACTAAATAATGTTAAGTGGTCACCGCCCCATATAGGTAGACTTCTGCCATACTAGAGGCCTGGGCATCTCAGATTATGAAACAAAAGGCAGATAAACCGCGCGGAACACTGAGAGTGAAGCCACCGGAAGCAAATACAAATTAAAAAGCGAATACCTACAAACTCGTGATTGTATTCGCTTTAGAATTTGTATTTGTATTTTTATTTGCTTTTTTTTTAACGATGCGGCGTTTCGTGCTATACTGACTCGTGTCGGTACAGCACGAAGCTCGTTGTAGGTATTTGCTTTTGAATTTGTATTTGCTTTTTTGGCTTGACTCTCAGTGTTCCGTGCGGTCACAGTATAAAGATATGAACAGTATGGAAACTAGGCCTATTTGTTGAAATAATTACCTACGCTCCATTGGAGCGTTAAGGTTGTCACTCTTGATGTCTGTAAAATTGATGTGTTTTATTGAAACAAACTTTTTTCGCGCGTTCAGCGGTTAGAATGTGGCTGGTTATCTTACCCTCCTTCTGGTCAAAATGTAAATCCAAGATGGCGGCTTCCCTCGAAATGATTGAAATGACTCCCATGACGGATAAATTTAAAATTATTGTTGTCGCCATCTTGGATTTACATTTTGACCCCACTATTGGCTTTAGCGTCCACGAAAACTATGAAAACGACACCCATGACAAAAAATAAAAAAATTCGCAGCCTCCATCTTGGATTTACATTTTGACCCCACTATCGGCATTAGCACCCTCGAAAACTATGAAAACGACACCTGTGACAAAAAAAAATGAAAAATTTTCCAGCCGCCATCTTGGATTCTGATTTTGACCTCACTATCGGTTTTGACACCCACGAAATCTATGAAAACGATACATACCCAAGACTAAAAATTTAAAAATTTTTGGTGGCGCATCTTGGATTTACATTTTATTTATTTATTAAAACTTTATGCACAAAATGAAAAAAACACTGTACAAAGGCGGACTTAATGCCTTGGGCATTTTCTACCAATCTACCTTCGGGGGGTTGGGGGGGTCTTACCTCACTATTGGCTTTAGCACCCTCGAAAACTACAAAAATGACACCCATGACAAATAAATTAAAAAAAAATTACAGCCGCCATCTTGGATCTACATTTTGTCCTTACTATCGGTTTTGGCACCCACGAAAACTATAACGACACCCATGACGAAAAAAATTATTTACAAGAACAAATAAAAAAGCCGCCATATTTGTTTTACAAATCAATTCACGAATTTCATGTGAACTTATTTGTAAAACAAAGATGGCGGCTGCTAACATGTATGTACATATTCAATCATATTCAATATCAACAATAAATCATTCTTACCTTTCAATAATAAATAAATGTATTACACGAATATTCGACACTCGTTCAAACACGGCATCCGTGAGGCGGTGACTGAGAGCACCGCGACTATCGCTTAGGGTTAGAGATGATCATTAAAAGTTATAACGCTTAATTTAACAGAATATTTTTTTTTACATTTGACATCATTAATAATAACTGAGATTTCCGTTAAAAGTTATAACAAAGAACCTCTTCGAATTGGGCGAGCAATTTCATTGTTTATTTTAACACCCTCTAGTGGCTCGCGTGTAAGTTTATTCTAAAAGTTTATATTACAAGTGCTTGCAGATGGCATTGTTCTTAATGCAAGCGATTATGATCGATATAAAGCCAAGATTGTTTGAATTGCAATTGAAAATTGCCTAGCAAAAAAAAATATGTTTTAACACACGGAACCGCAACAAATAGACACGAACAGTGTCACTAAATGGAGCCAAACTGCTCATAAGCGCCCTTGCAAAAGGTATGCTGGCAAAGCAGCGAAAGCTCCCGACAATGTAGGGCCGAAGGGCCAACCTGAACGCAGTCGCCCCAACAGGCGCGCGAGACGGGCGGCCCTTCGACCACCAAAGGAACCGAGCACGACGGCAGACGCAGCAGCGGCAACGCAGCGCGATTCTGTACCGTCCACCTCGATACCGACCGTGACAGCAGACGCAGCAGCGGCAACGCAGCGCGACCCTGCACCGTCCACCTTGAAAAAGGCAGCGACAGTGCAGAACGACACGGCATTACCACCACCGGCTCCACCCAACAAGCCGAAAAGGAGACGAACTCCGAGGGGTCTGCGCGGTCGGCGGACTGCTGCGGCGGCGCCCACTGCTCCTGAAAAGGAGCAAGCTGGGACCGGGAGTGGTCCGGGAGAGCGCGCTTCTACGAAGCGTGCTCGCCTGGACGACACCCGATCACCCAGAGGGGAGGCCAAACGCGCGAAAACCGACGCGAAACCAAAGCGGGCAGTCAGCTATGCAGACGCGATGCAGTCGCATCTGAAGATAGCGGTCATCACTGTCCCGCCGAGGGACCTCTCGGAGAGCCAGGCAGATCAGCTCAGGGTGGCTATCGAGGATAGCATCCTGCAAGCAGTACTGTCGCCACCGTCTCCGAGTGCGCAAGCTCCAGCCTTCCGCGGGCGTCCGTTCATGATGGATGGGATCCTAGCGATGTGGTGTGAGGACGCGAACGCTCTAGGCTGGTTGGAGGAAACGGTCAAGACCCTGGAATCACCGATACCCGGCACCGCTCTGGCTGTCATAAAGCAGTCAGAGCTGAAGAAAAGGCTGAAGGCAGGGCTTCTGCTACATACCCGCATCACAGACGCCGAGACGCTGCAGAGAGTCCTTTGTGCCCAGAACCCATGGTACAAAGTCGACTCCTGGCAGTGCTACGACATGTCGGTAGATGACAAGACCGAGGAGGGAGGCTCTCAGGAGAAGGTGGTCCACCTGATCCTGGGCATTCCGGAAGACCAGAAGGAGACCATCCTGGCAAGAGACCGCCGCATAGCCCACATGTCCGGAAGCGGATACATCCGCTTCTTCAACATGGAGGAGGGAACTGCGAGCGGGGAAAACCAGACGGCGACGGGTGAGACCACGGCGAGGGTGACGTCAAGTCCTAAGCCGAGCACCTCAGCTCCCCAACAGGGTCCGAGCGGGGTGGGGTCAAACCCACAGCCGGAAGCGGGGGGGGGAGGGACGAGCGACGAAGATGACGTCCTCCGCAGTCCCTAACTCCCTCACAATAATCCAGACCAACCTCCAGCACAAACAAATTGCGGCGGCCACCTTACGCAGAGTGCTGGAGGAAGATAACAAGACCGTCGCCCTGATCCAAGAACCTTGGATCAGGAATAACAGAATATGCGGTCTGAATAACATCGGAGGTAAGTTGCTATTAGACACCTCTATTGACAAACCGAGGACGTGTATCTTCACGCCTAAAACCATGACAACAACATTGCTTAACCAATTCTGTTCTAGAGATCTCACGGCAGTGAAAGTCTTCACAGATAAACAAACAGCCCTGGTGTTGGCATCAGTGTACATGCCGAGCGAAGGCGAAGTGCCTCCTAAGGAACTGGCCGAGCTGGTGCAACACTGTGACGCACACGCCTGGGATCTGATCATCTCCGCAGACTGCAACGCGCATCACTCACTGTGGGGAAGTAAGGACTCAAACAAAAGGGGTGAGTTACTAACTGAATATATACTTCAAACAAACCTTAACATCATGAATAGGGGCAAGGAACCTACGTTTGTGAGTTCAAGGTACCAAACGATTATTGACATTACTTTAGCAACAGACGCGGCGGCGGACTTAATAAAGGGATGGCACGTATCAAACGAACCATCCTTTGCGGACCACCGCCGCATATGTTTCCAAATACAATATAAACCGACAGATCCAGTCCGATACCGCAACCCCCGCAAAACCAATATAGCAAAATATTTAAATTTACTCACCAATGCACTAAGTGACGTACAAATGACAGACGTGACACTTAGTACAATAAACATAGAAACAAACATACAACAAATAAACAAAACCCTTTTAAAAAGTTACGAACTTGCATGTCCAACAGTAATACCCAAAGTGTCGAACGAAAGTTCCTGGTGGGGGCCAGAACTCGAACGCCTACGGGAAAAACTCAGGACACTTTTTAATCGAGCGAAGAACACCAGAGCCGACGAGGACTGGGATAAATATAAGACTGCACAGAAACACTACAAAAAACGGATTAGATTCCGTAGTAGAGAGGGTTGGCGCACCTTCTGTAGCAGTATAAACTCAACAAACCAGGCCGCCAGGATAAAGAAAATTCTAGCCACAGGAGACCTCAAACTCTTGGGCTCCCTCAAAAAGGCTGACGGCACCTACACGAACACAGAAGATGAAACCAGTGCACATCTGCTTAAAACGCACTTTCCCGGCTGTCTAATAACAGCAGAGTCGGAATGGCAGGACGAGCACCATACCACACCAACATCCCAAGAATGGGAAATCGCAAACGAAATAGTAACCGCAGACAAGGTGGGATGGGCCCTAAAAACCTTCAAGCCATTCAAGTCTGCTGGGCTGGATGGAATATTCCCAGGATTACTACAATGGCCAATAGATCTGATAACAAAGTACCTAGTACCAATATACAGGGCATGTATTGCCTTCAAATACATACCTATAGCATGGAGGGAAGCGAAAGTAGTATTCCTACCAAAACCAGGTAAAGAGGACTACACTCACGCAAAATCCTTCAGACCCATCAGCCTAACGTCGTTCTTACTGAAAACGTTGGAAAGACTGGTTGACCGACACCTACGGGATGGAGCACTGAAATCCAAGCCATTACATCCCCAGCAACACGCTTATACGAAAGGCAGATCAACTGAGTCAGCTCTACACTTGCTAGTACACAAGATAGAGTCAGCCATCACCAATAAATCATCAACACTCGCTGCCTTCATAGATATAGAAGGTGCTTTTGATAAAACCACGCACAACAGCATTGTCCACGCCCTACAAGGCTACAAAGTTGAACCAGTAATAACAAAATGGATTACTGAGTTAGTCAGCAAAAGGGCGGTTCAAATAGAAACAAACAACACAACAAGAGCAAAAGTGGTCAGAGGATGCCCACAGGGAGGCGTCCTATCGCCACTTCTCTGGAACATAGTAGTGGACAGCCTCCTAAAAAAACTCAACGAACAAGGCTACACTACTATTGGGTACGCAGATGACCTAGCAATACTGATAAGCGGAAACGCTGAAAACGTTTTATGTGAAGTAATGCGTTCAGCTTTACGTATTGTAGAACAATGGTGTGATGACAAACAGTTGTCAGTAAATCCAAGGAAAACAGAACTCATTCTTTTCACCAACAAAAGGAAGTTACCAGAACTCAAGTTACCAAACCTGTTTAATACCAAACTCTCCCTATCAACTCAAGTGAAATACCTGGGCGTCACTCTTGATCAGAAATTGAATTGGGCGAGTCATATCGAAAATAAAACAAAGAAGGCCTGTATAGCGTTCTATCAGTGCAAGAGACTAGTTGGCAAAAAATGGGGTCTCAACCCAAAAATAACACTTTGGCTATACACTTCGGTTATCAGGCCGTCTATAACCTACGGATCTGTTGTGTGGTGGCCCAGAACACAACTAGCGACAGTGAAAACGAAACTCCAAAGCCTGCAACGTCTGGCTAGTGTTGCGGCAACTGGATGCATGAGAACCACTCCATCAGTCGCTCTCGAGTACCTGCTGAACCTAAGACCTTTACATCTTGTCATTAAAGAAGAGGCACAGGCAGCGGCACTAAGACTGAGGGCCAACGGACTGTGGAAGCAAAATA
Source organism: Charanyca ferruginea (assembly GCA_947361185.1). Lineage (NCBI taxonomy): Eukaryota > Metazoa > Arthropoda > Insecta > Lepidoptera > Noctuidae > Charanyca > Charanyca ferruginea. The sequence continues at coordinate 21,682,572 of OX376059.1, read as the reverse complement.
TAGGAACAACACACTCAACTGTACTGGATGGAATCCTAAAGGAAATACCACTCCTTGAGGCGCCCACAGACAGAACATTGTGTCATCATGTTTTCGATCGAAGATACACTATCCAACTTGCAGCAGAAATTGAAGATAACTCTGGCATCAATGAAGTTAGGATATACACAGATGGCTCCAAAACCATACAGGGTACGGGGGCAGGTGTCTTCTCGAATGACCTAAATATTAAAATCTCAACCACCCTAGACAAACTTAACACTATCTTTCAAGCAGAATGTATAGGTATAACCAAAGCAGCACAGGCGGTTGCAGCCAGAGATGTCAGAGGGCATAATATTAAAATTGTCTCAGACAGTGCATCCGTACTTCAAGCTCTACAAAGCAACACTATAACCTCTGTCCTCATACTGGAGTGTCATAATACACTCCAGTCCATTGCAAACACAAACAGAGTAACTCTGCAATGGATAAAAGGACACAGCAACTCGCTGGGTAATGACGCAGCCGACGAACTAGCCAAAAGGGGTTCAAAGACGACGGTATTTGGCCCGGAACCACTACTGCCTATACCCCTGGCACAAATCAGAACATGGCTGCGCTTTACAACAGAAGATAACCACCAAACAGAATGGAGAAACAGCGTAGGATGCAGGCAAACGAAGAATGCTGTTCCGGCGGCTTCGAAAAAGCTTGCCCGCAACCTTACAAGACTGAACAGGGACCAAATCCGTAAAGTACTAGGTACGATAACCGGACACTGTCCCTTAAACAAACACCTATACACCATAGGTGTGACAGATAGCCCTCTGTGCAGGGGATGCATGGAGGCGGAAGAAACGCCACAGCACGTGCTCATGGAGTGCAGGAGCGTGGCGGATCAACGGGCACAGATTCTCCGGTCTCCAGCATCACTTTCGGAAGTCTGTAGCGACCTGAAAAGGCTGCTCGCCTTCTGGGATGAGCTGGGATGGCTGGAGTAAGAGGAGAGACAGTGTTTCACGTACAATGGCCCAATCAAGTGGCTAAGTGCGGAAAAAGGCCCCGACAAACTAACTAACTAACTAGTTGAAAACTGAAAATAACTCTTAACGTATGTTGTCAATATAACTTTTAATACAAAATGGCGTGGTTCCTAATGTAAGCGATTATGGTCATTATAAAGTCTTGATTGTTTGAATTGTAATTGAAAGTTGCCTGGCAAAAAAAAATAACTTTTAACACACGTTAAAAGTTAATCATAGAATTCTAAGTCTTATGCTATGGTAATAGTATCAGTTTCTGGTTGAAAACTTAAAACAACTTTTAATGTTTGATCGTCAAATGTCAATTTATTTCCTGCAAATTTTATTCTGGGATTCGTTGATTGTGTTCATGAGTGTCTGTGATAGTGAGATACCTGTGTTATTATTATTATGATTTCAAGACGTATTAATGCCGTAATTTGGAACTCGTACCACCAAAATAACCAACGGAACATACATTTAGGATTTCATAAAAAATAACAAGACACGGGTCGTGTTAAAAATAAAGAACTTCTTAACAGTTTTTTTTTAACTTTTAATTTAACATGTTATTTTTATTTAACTTTTAACTTTTATACAATAATATTTTTTAACGCTTAATCACATCACTGCTTAGGGTATCGTAGATGCGCGCGTCTGTGTGAGTGTGCCGTTTCGAACGGTTTGTTCGTAGTTTCCGTACTGTTCATAATCTTTATACTGTGGTGCGGTCTATCTGCTTTTTGTTTTATAATCTGAGCCTGGCATAAGAGCGTTTCTATTTTTTTTTTGCCATTACATAGGTATTTGTGGAATGTCCCATGATTTTGAAGATGAATAACTATGGTGTAATCTACAAATTATTGATACGAATTTGCTTACGCGCATAATTGTTATTAAAATTTACAGAAAATATTATACCAGGTCATAAATACATAGTATATAAATAAAAAATCAACTAAATATAAGCTGTCGAAAATTGCAATGTATAAAAATTCCTATGTCCCAGTCTACCACTCGCAATTTCAAACAAATATTTTGATAAAGTTCAAAGAAACTATACTGAGATTTTGATTTTAAATCATATTACATAGTAAAAAGGTTCACGTTGTATTTCCTTTTTGGTAATTTGGTTAAAATTTTACGGTCATAAATTAATTTTAAACTTGTCCCAGAAAAAGTTCCTAGGATGGATTTCAGTTTTTGTTACCCATTTTTAATGTGAAATATTAAAAAAAACTTCCATTTAGCTATGTTTATTTGAACTAGCATCACCGTAGATGCCATAAATGCCGCTATCTTGATGCACTGTGTCAGTTGCCGTTCCGAAGTATGCAGTATGCGCACGTACTTATTTTAGAGTGAATCTCATTCCGGCTTTTGTTATTGCTGTTTAAAGGTAAATTGACAATATTTACTACTCTTTCTATCAAGAGTACAATAGTTATTAACTTCCATTCAAATTAAGTGTGTAATAGTAGACGTATCTGCAATGTTAACTACCACAATAATATTTTGAAAAAATCGATCACTTGTTTCGTTACTTTTTTTTGTTACTTTGGAGTAGTAACGTATAAGCGGAAAATTCAAATAACAAAAACAGAATTATAAAGCTATGTTTACAATTCAACAGCACAAGAAAATGCCACTAGTTCCGGCATAAAAGATGAGGTAAATTAAAGCAAAACCCGGATATGTTTTATGTAAGTAAAGTTAACAAGCTTTATGTTTTTATTTTGTTACCTTTCTATTCCTTTTTTGTTACTGTCCCAAAAATCTCCCGTCTTTAAACTCACTTTAACGTATTTATTTATATAATATAAATCAAGATAACTTGTAAAGTAAATCAATTTCGCTCAACATTTTTATGAGAAGTAAGCAAAATCTTTCAATTCTGTTTATTTTTCATACAATCAAAACTTTAAATTGACTTTAAGTTAAAAGTAACAAAAAAATATCCAAGTACCGAAATTGGAATTAGTTTTTCACTTTTCGTAGTATTTCTTGCGATGATTTTACTAAATTTATCATGAAGTTTATGAAACGTAAAATTTTTGCCACAGAATTTGCGACTTTCAAGTGTTTTTTTTTTAATTAAGGAGTAACAAAATGGGAACGTTTACCCTACCTTCATTTAGTTTTTATATTATTTTTACAAAAATCCTAAATCAAATATAATTCCGTGTAAAAAATCCCAATATTCATGAATTAAACTATCTGATTACAAGACAAAAAACGCGATTTACTAATATTTTTATTTTTGGCGACTTTTTAAAAATATGGCAAAAAAAATAGAAACGCTCATAAAGTCCCTAAAAGTCAAATCTGCCTATAAACCTTTTCAAATCGGAACACAATTATTGTGTATTCATTTTAAAGCAACTAAAAAAAAATGTTTACAAAAAAGACAACCGCCTTCAAAAAGTAAAAAATAACTTTCAATTCGCAAGTCGGCGGCTTTGGTTTTGCGTGTTGGTTTGTATTGCCACGGACTTGCGAATTGAAAGTTATTTTTTACTTATTGAAGGCGGTTGTCTTTTTTGTAAAAATTTTTTTTTTCGCTTTTTAGTTCGTACGTAAATCTTTCATCCCTTAATTTTTAACCCTTAGGGGTGGAATATTTTCTTGACATTTATATTGGACCAAATTTGAGGTATACACTATCAATTAAAAAAACAATCATCGAAATCGGACTACACTGAAAAAAGTTATGCGTGGGCAAACATAAAAATAAATATTTAAAAAATAAAAAAATGTTCATAAAATGAAAACTACTGGGCCAAACAATGCTAAATTTTTATGGGACTAAATGGCAACTATTCCGCATCTAATTAAAAAAGAATCACGTAAATCGGATCATAAATCTCAGAGTTTACGATGTACATACATAAAAAAAAAACCGAATTGAGAACCTCCTCCTTTTTGAAGTCGGTTAAAAAGAACAAAATTTACAGTAAATTGTAAATAAACCAAGCCCTCAAATCAAGTGTTTATAATGGCTCCGACACCATCACTCGCAATCTGTTATCACTTACCTCTACATGAAACCTGTCGCTAGGGATCCCGTATAATATGTACAGAGGAGCAATAGAATTGGAGTGTATCCTTGCAGCCAATAGCAACACCAGCAGGGTTCTCAGCAATAAGAATGAGAACGAGTAGGTGAAGTATATCGAATGCTCCACACCATTCAAGGCACTGTTGAAAAATAAACTTTAAAGGTTCCCGCTTAAAAACTCTTTCAGAACTAAAGAATGAGAACGAAAAAGTGAAGTATATCGAATGCTCCACACCATTCAAGGCACTGTTGAAAAATAAACTTTAAAGATTTCCGCTTAAAGATTCTTTCAGGACTAAAGAATAAGAACGAGTAAGGGAAGTATATCGAATGCTCCACGCCATTCAAGGGCCTGTTGAAAATAAACTTTAGAGGTTGCCGCTTAAAGAATTTTTTAGGAGTAAGGAAGATAGTCAATCTTAATAAGGTCCACTTGCGTCAGTAGCTTAACCCAAAGTCGATTGCTAATACGAGATTAAATTACAATAACAGACCCATGTTAATAACAATCTCAGAGTTAAAAGATGACGCTGTCTGGCGCAAGCGGGCCTAACCGCGGGTCCACATTTATGATCATTTGCCCGTTCCGATCACCGTATCTGTATCGCCATTCGCCGTATCATTCGTCGTACTGCATCAAGCTCCGTATATAGTTATGGACACCTTTATTTTACAACGTATCGTGCCTGTCGTATCCTCAAGAAAAAGTATCGGCAAACTGTGCCGTATCCGCATCTTCTTTGATGATCGGACAAAAAGCAACACTTTGCAGACAAATTGGTGACTGATAGGACGGCAGTTCATACTAAATTAATTGTTACATAGTTATTTTTTTGTTTTTTTTTTGTACAGACAACATCATCAACTCCTAACCTCCTATCCGAAGAAATTATAATGCGTAGGGGGTAAGCAGTTGATGACGCTTTCAGTACCAGATCACTGGTACTGAAAGCGTCATCAACTGCTTACCACAGCTGCTGCTTACAAAAAAAAAAAATCAAAAAGACTATCAAGTCTTTTTGATTTTTTTTTTTTGTTAGCCTATTCTGTTCCACTCCTGGGCAAAGGCCTCCATCCATGCCTTCCATCTTTGGAGTGTATCCTAGCAACTAATATCAGTACCAGCAGGGTCCGCAGCAATAAGAATGAGAAAGAGTAAGTGAAGTATATCGAATGTTCCCAGTCATTCAAGACCCTGTTTAAAATTAAACTTTAAAGGTTTCCGCTTAAAGACTCTTTCAGGACTAGGAAGATTTATTTGTTATTGATTATCTTGATTGATTATTAGATTAGTATTGTATTGTACAATAAGTCACAAGTTTTTATTCGACGGACGAAAGCCTAATGATCTGTCACACCTACAACCGACACCGGTCTCTATGTAGTGTCATTTACCGTGGTAAAAAAAATGCAATATCTGCGAAGAGGTGGTATAATATTAGTACCTGTGTACTCTACATATTAATGTTTTATACCACCTCTTCAGCATCTTGACTTACCGTTTCTCGCTTAACATCCACATACATAGGGGGTGGGTCAGGTACTCTTTGTTGAAACTGCAATGCAAAAAAACATTAAAAATATCTGGGTTGTTATTCGACTAAGCTTTTCAAAAGAATTCCACAGGAGTGCACATACCTCTGGAATTCAGTAGCTAACATTTTTGAAAACTATTTTTTATGTGATTTTGAAGATCTAAAATGTATTTAAGTAACTTTTCTAGCAGTTTTGCATGACTTTTATGGCTCATTTACATGTTCCGCAACGTAGCGACTAGAAATGAAAAGCACCGCTGCGGATTTATATAGTTACGTTGTGGTAACTACTAAACGCGTCTTAGCAATGAAGTTGCGAGAGCTACACCGGTCCTACGGTGTGTTGCTGGGGATGGTACTTGTGAAGGGCACCGTAATGATCAAATCTACACACTGCTCAAATACTCACAGTCGAAAGTTCATCTCCCTTCCCGACCCTAGTTCATTCCAGCCCGCGCCACTGAGCCTGTAGCTTTAAATTCATCCCTAAATAATGGAAATCCTATCTAGCTGTTTCCTTTGCTGCCCTCAGCGACGCCCGCCGAGGCTCGTACCCCACAGGGGGCGCCCTTAGCGTGTAGTTGCTTAGTTTATAAGTTTCATGCCCTGGCTGGAGACCTTAAATTCCCTTTAAGGCACCACAGGAAATTCCGGTTAAGCAGCCGACAATTTCCTAGGTTGACCTGCGAGATGCCATTCCGAAAAAAAAGCGAAAATTCTTTACGCGCGAATAATTCCAGTGTGGACGTTCCTTTACAGGATTTGCAGGACCACTACCTATGTCAGACTTTTTGTAGGACTGATAATCGAGTCGGACGATGTTTTATATCCGACACTTTGTGGGACGTTGTCGGAGTTTTCATATTGGAACGTCACCGATTTATTCCGACGTCAGCAGAGGCCCTGAAACTAACATTAAAAAGTGTTTTATAAACTAACCTGGTACCGTCCGAATCCATAACCGTGCAAGTGATAAAGTGTCCGGTTTGTGTCCGGCTGTGAAAGACACAACACTCAAATTAGCATCACACGCGGGGACTACACAAATACAAGGGTCGGTCCCTTGATCACTACGCAGCGCTCAGTGAGTGGAAATTGGGTTACTGTTTAATGTTGGTTAACTCACTATTTCAATGTTATTTTGTAGGGTAATTAAATTGAAATACTAAACTCAAGGGCGTCGCCAAGGGGGGGCGGTAGGGGCAGCTGCCCCCCCCTAGAGATTCCAAAAGGTTCATGTGCCTTTGACTGTATTTAAAATTCATACTTTTCCTATCCACCAAATATCAATTTGCCCCCCCCTAGGCCATCAGCTGGCGAGTCCTGGCGACGCCCTTGACTAAACTAATGAAACCTATTATAATATCCATACTAAAACAACCTTTACGCTTTCTACTGAGTTTACAACTACCGTTAAATCGATTTAGGAGATAATTGATTCTGAAAATAAATCAAATAATTAATAAAATATCGGGTATACCCCGAAATGGCGGCAGCATGTTTCATACAAGTCATCACGATAATAATCATGAACGAAGCAAAGGTTTTACGATAGTATGAAAATCTGCACCAAACACCTTCAAGTGATACTCAAGTGGTAGTTATTAGACCGGGTTCCCACCTAAGGGAGCTTACATAAAGACAACAAAGACAAACTCGTGCGGATCACCGTTCGGTGCAGGGATCACCAGCATAAAGAAACAGGTAAATCTGCTCTTATTGACAACCGCTCGGTCCAGGTTATCAGTACCGACAAGTTTAAACCTGTTTCTGGGAATATTGTTCCTGCACCGATCGGTACCAATCCACACGGGTTTGTCTGTCCCGGAAACCTGTTTCTTTATGTAAGCACCCTAACGCAATACCCGCTGATAATCAGCGGTCTGCCGGCGGCTAACTATGACTGTTCTGAACACATTTTGAACTTAACGCCACAGTCGGCGGCTGACTCTACGTTTGGTATCAACGAGGCCGTATTAGGTTCTGTGAAGGTTGTATGCATATGGCATACTGATCAAAACCATTGACTAAATACTATTATCGAAACACTCTGGAATTATTCCGGAAGGTCTTCGTAATAAGAACGTAAAAAGTTAGTCTTATTGTTAAATGTCAGGCGTATTGTCTAGCATGCCGCCGTCACAGCCACATGTATTATTATATTACAGAGCGTTGATAAAGAGAAGTTCTGCTTCATTGAACTCCGACATCATCCCATAATACACTATACTCTCGGTACCAGTAAAGGTCATCAGTACCTACTGCAACAATTTGAAACTAACCTAAGGCTATAGAAGAGCTGAGTGCAGATCCAATACAGGTTGCTCCCAAAAGAGGTCAGTATATAAATACCAAACTGGCCATTTATCAACTTCACGAGGCTGACGATCTTTAAGTATTGAGTGCGAAACTCGTGGCAGAGGAAATGTTCCTGTAAGAAATAAGATAAAACACATAAAGATGGTTGTTGAGTCATGCACTCAACGGCATAGGCGAGGCGGGCCGTGAGCGGTGCCGAGCGATGACGAAGTACATCGACACGACCGCTCCCCACCACCGACAGTGAGGCTTGATTGACCTGCGACATCGTACGGCCGCGCTCGCGCATCCTAACTTATTTACTTAACAATTTATCTTATTTACATTCTACGTATAGTGTTTAACCTTTATGTATTGTTTTACTTTACATCTTTATACATTAAACGTATAATACAGTCCGCTATTTAGTTTCTTTCTCCAACTGAAATTATCGTCGCACCATATGGTCCTTTGAGCCGGATCATAATATGTTGCGACGATAATCGCAATACGTATAACGTATAAAGATGTAAAGTAAAACAATACATAAAAGTTAAAGACTACGCCTATGCGGTTGAATGCTATATAAACGAAAAGGTTTCATTTAGGTACTTGACACCTCTGATCAATTAACATACTTTTTATGAGCTGTCAAAACGCGATTCTCACTTAGATTTTGTATAACAATAGTAAAATGTGACGTCACTTTTTTGCCAACCCAATAAACTATTTATTGATTACAAAGTAACTAAAAATCGAATTTTAACGCTAATTGAAAATTAATCAGGTTTTTTAGTAATAAAATAATACCAGCCTATAATTGTCCCACTGCTGGGCAAAGACCTCTTCTCATACAGATAATGCGCGATCATTGATCACCAAGCTTGCTCAATGCGGATTGGCGGTTTCAGATTTATATTAATATAAGTCCAGGCTTCCTCTCGATGATTTTCTTCATCAATGCCAGAAATGTCCAAGAAAAACTTAGAAAGTCACATTGGGACTTGCTTGTGCCCTGTTGCGAACCCACAGCCTTGTGCATGAGAGACTGGCTCCTTCACCACTGGGCCACAAAGTACGTAAGGCTGCGGCGCGCCCGAGCAGAGAGATCACTCAGAACAAACCGCCATTTTTCGCACGCACACATTTACATTACGTTTATAGGAATTCTCAAGCAGTTTCAAGCAGACTTCAGTCTCGACTGACACGTGTTGTCTAAATGAATAAACGAGGGACATTGACAAACAGGAAAATTTTGTTACAAAAAAATTGCAAAGGGTTCCAACCAGTGTAAATAAAATTTCATATTATCACAAATAAAGCCTACAGAGTCAATACAGTAGCAACCCTAGAGAGTCTGGCAAGTTTAGGTAATTATTTTTGAAGATGGCGGGAGCGGTCCTTCTGTAACCTTTATATTATGTGTTTTTTACATCACAACATCATTTCAAGGTTGGTAAAAAGTGTTTTTTTCAAATAAATTGTATCTTTGAATGGTGGGTATCAACTGTTACTACCCAATTGTTTCTGCTCTGAGAGTTTCATCATTCAATCTGATCATCATCAAACCCATCACTATAGGTGTTGATGAATATAAAATTGATAAATATAATCATAACATAAAGTACGAGGCTAGCATACTTCATGTTATGTTTATATTTAAGAAGTTTTTTCCTAAACGTTTCTTTACATAATATCAAGTCACGTACTCTCCGAAAAGCGTTACCGCTCGACTAGTACCGAAAGATTTGAATCGTCTGCAAAATCTCAATCGCGTAAACGTTGCTCAAGACACATTCATAAAAGTTTGACATGCAAACCAGTCAACAAGATTCAGAATGGCGCCTTCTTACTGAAAAAAGATGACGTAAAAGAAAATTCGCGGCAAATACTAACGTCGATAAAAAAAATGCGTCTAATGTTTTGATAATTGGATTATTCGTTAGCGTTAGTGTATTATTACAGAAGGAGGCCCCTTCCGTTTTACCCTTTCTTATTCTGAAGCCGATACAATAAATTTATATTATAAATATTTAATACATATTTTGTTTTTTATAGAATTATTCCCGCTACTTTCTTTACACAGTAGTATACAAACTACTCGAAAAAATTGCCGCTCTCTATGCACTAATCGTAAGTTCACTTGAAACTGTATAAAACTACCCTTTTATAATAATTCTAAGCTAATGAGGTACCTGTTCCGCTGCTTTCTTCAAGAGTTCGTTGTGCATAAGAACATGTTCCGTTAGGTATATACTTATAACCATTATAAGTAGATCGTTGAGACTCCATATAAACGTTGACTGTATGTTGAAAAGCTGAAATAATAAAGGGTCAGTGCAAATAGTTTTCATTAAATAATATTTTAATTTGACATACCTATGTTTATTCTTATATTTGGCCAATATTTTAATTTGATTGTTAATTTTATGACTTGTAACAATTCCCATCCATCTAAAAAAATTTTTTTTTTAAACCTTTGACATTTGTTACATTCTGCAATTGCAGTAAATTGCAGTTTAACTCTTCTTGACTACAAAATAGCTTCTATCTACCAGATAATAGCTCTCAATGGGACCGCACCCTAACTTGACAAGTCTCAAGTGTCAACCTGTGACCCAGAGCATGCTGGTCACTCGGGTATGTCCTTTGACACCATTGCAACCGGAGCGTGCCCTATTTTTCCGACCTAACTCGGATAGCTGTACAAAGAGTAATCTTTGACCTTCCGTTAAATATGATATCTTGGCCTACCTTTTGTTTTAAATATACGATACTCTGTTGCGCGTGACTTCTTTCCCGGTGCTGTTTTTGGGTCAATAACGTTTGCGGGGCGTACGCCGAACAACCCAGCAAATTTTCATTACATTAAAATCAAGCGTTTAGGAGTGCATAGATGACAAACACACAAATATTATTAATATTGTTAATATAGGAAAGCTCCTATTAAACAACATTAAGACAGAGTATTTTTTCTTTTTTTATAAAACGTTGCCTAAACTAGGAATTTCTCATGCATCGTACAAACGTTTAGAACTAGACAAACTCAAGTACACAAACATACAGTCCCATTCAACTATTGTATGGCTACAACTACTTGTAAGCCAAGCAAATGTTTTTTTCCATTCAAAAATTTAACCAGTGGCTCTGCCACTGCGTAACCATGTCATAAACTTGGCATCAAGTCTAAACGCAAAGACTTGTAATTGCTCTGCCACTGCGTAACCATATTTTATTTATTTATTTATTTATTTTATTTGGCTCTTCAACAATGAGTACACTATAACATGTAAAATGGTACATTCAAACTTAAGTCTAAGTGCCCCATCACTTATAGAAGAGCACTGCATGCACTACATTGTGCGCATAAACCACGATTTATAAAACCATAGTAGAAAAAGAAAAAGTAAAAACAGTGAAAAGAAAAAGGAAATAAAAATTAAAACTAGGAATTATACATATTAAGATAGGCAAATACTTGCGACAGATAAGCCGACTATTATATTACGACGAAGTACAGTTGAACATTCTTTTTAGACTAGGCACAGATGTATGAAACAGATCAATATCCTCATCGTGTTCTTCGTATAGAGCATACATTCTAGACAGTGAGCAATGCTGCCTCAAATTTGTATTACTTTTTGGCTTGCTGAACAGTTTTATGTTAGATCTTCTTGGTTGATTTCGTGGCACATGAAAGGACACCTTGCTAAGCAACTCGGGACAATTTAAAGAGCCTGTTACCAGTTTTTTAAGGAAAATTAAATCAGAGATATCTCTACGTTTCTCTAATGAGACCATACTAAAATATTTTAATCTTTCTTGGTACGATTTGAGCGTCTTACCCATATTACAGTAATAAGTGAGATACCTTAAGAACCTCTTCTGCAGTCGTTCGATACGATTGATGTGCACATTATATTTAGGGGACCAGACAACACTACAGTATTCTAGGTGACTTCTGACTAGAGAGTTATACATATTTTTTTTTGTTTTAAAATTTTTGAAGGTTTTGCACTCCCTCATGACGAAACCAAGTATTCTAGTTGCTTTTAATATAACTATGTCAATATGCTCAACAAAACTTATTTTCTTATCGAACTGTACGCCCAGGTCTCTTATAGATTCCACTTCTTCTAGCTGTTGACCGTTAATGTTATATGATGTGGGTACAACATTATTTTTTTTTTGTGAATTTGATGTGCTTACACTTCCCGATATTTAAAGACATTTTATTATCCTCACACCACTTACTCAGTCTGTCTAAGTCACACTGAAACTGAACTGAATCAGCAGGCGTTCTAATCTCCTTAATAGCTTTAAGATCATCAGCGAATAGATATATGTTAGAGTTCAGAAAGCACTTGTAAATGTCGTTGATGAAAAGAATGAATAAGGGTGGTCCTAAATGAGATCCTTGGGGAATTCCGGAAGTGGCTATGTATGAATCTGAGTTACAGCCATTGACCACTACTCTAAGCGTTCGTTTTGATAAATATGACTTGAACCAACTTAGCAAGGGATCCGAAACACCATACATCTTCAGTTTAGCAACAAGTAAACTATGATCGACCGTGTCTAATGCCTTGCTGAAGTCAGTGTAGACTGCATCAACCTGAATACGCGCATCAACAGCATCAATAATACCCTCAGCATAAGTCACTAAATTTGTGGCCGTTGATTTACCCCTCATAAACCCATATTGATTATCGATTAGCAGTTGTGACATATGTCTATACAAAGCAGGACATATAAGTGCTTCAAAAACTTTTGCCAATACAGAGAGAATAGCTATGGGCCGATAGTTAGTCACATCAGACTTGTCACCGCTCTTAAAAATGGGCACGATCCTAGTGTCCTTCCATATGCTTGAAAAAACACCCTGAAGTAATGAACTATTGAATATAATACTCAATGGCAACGAGAGACAATCCGATAACTTATGCAAAAACAGAAACACAACATATCATAAACTTGGCATCAAGTCTAAACGCAAAGACTTGTAATTGCTCTGCCACTGCGTAACCATGTCATAAACTTGGCATCAAGTCTAAACGCAAAGACTTGTAATTGACTTTCAGTCGATTACGGTTTTCTTTTTCTTTTTCAACCGACTTCAAAAAGAATGAGGTTATCAATTCGTCTGTTTGTTGTTCTTTTTTGTATATTTGTTACGCGATTTCTCCGGCAAATGTAAAGCGATTTTGAAAATTCTTTTTGATGGATAGGATATGACTCAAGGGTGGTCTTTATAAATTTTATCGAAATTGATTTTGCACTTTTTGGAAAAATCGACAGAAAGCAAAAAATATAGGTATGGATGACGTTGTAATGCTCTCCAACCTTGTACTTTCATTCTCTGTTTGGACTGTGTTGCCGTTTCTTAATGGATTTGGATGAAGGACAAAAAACGATAAGTAAAAAGCTTTTTGAAAAAAAAGACAACCGCCTTCAATGTTATTTATGACTTTTTAGGTTTTGAAGGCGGTTGTCTTTTTTTTAAGCTTTTTTGTTGTTATGTTTTTGTTAGCAGTAATTTTTCTATGGACTAATAAATAAAGAATTAACCTCACTGAGGACGCCCTTCCATATACTATAGGGAGTGTAGTCAAAGATCCAGGGCATGTTGAAGCGAAAGTAGTTCTCTGCAACGTTGTTAATGTCGCAAGCGCATGCCACTTTCAACCCGTAGAACACTGATAGGAGATGTTCCACTAGAATAAAACACAATAATGCTATGTTTTCATAATTCATGTTATGTATTAGGGATGTTACGGAGCTTCGACTCCGATAAGTCGGAACTTCCGATTGATTTTACACCTCCGGTTCCGACTTCGGCTCCGACACTTTGAAGTCGGAGGTTTTAATCGGAGGTCAAAGTATATCGGCCGCAGTCAACATGTACTTACGAACAGGTTTATGCGTGTCCCGCGGGGAATCCCACTCCCCACGTGCTTTCTTTTCTGTCGTCGATTACTCTTTCACTTGTTGTTACGGAATCTTAATATATGATTTGCTTTGTTTTGTACGGCGTTTCAATTAAATACAATTTATTTTTGGAGTCAATTATTTGATTAAATTTGCTAACTGTTATTGAAAACGTGAATATTTTTATTTTCCACACTTATGTTATGTAGATTTATTCTTTTTTAATTAAAATTAAAGAGGCTGACTGAAAAATGTTTGTACTATTTTATTTTATTAGGCCTGCTCTTTTTAACACATCTCTCTTCTGACCATAGATATCCGTGCTTCTGACCATCTATGACTCAGAATCCGACAAACCAAATTTAAAAACTCCGACTCCAACTCCGGTTCCGATAAAACCACCTCAGAAACATCCCTATTATGTATTAGTATTATTAACAATAGGTACACATGCTGGAAGGTCTATTGTGAGAAAACGTTTGCCAAAGATTGAGTTCATAAGACTTGGACCCCCCAGCCGTAAAATTTATTTCGTTTTTTTAACTATCCTCTGATTTATAAATAGAATAGGAAGTAAAGACAAAAACGCTGAAATAGAGTTTCCGGGACAATTATGTAAAGGGACAAGACAAGGAAATGGGCATGAAAAGTCACGGAATGGTATACCAGAAATAGGAAGAGAAGAAAAAAAAGAAAGACATATGAAACGAAAAAGACTTCTCACTTTCAATATTTATGCTCTGCGCACAGCAAAAATCTTCGTTCCTCCAATAATCGTCATCTACGATGTCCTTCTCACCGCTCTGGTTTTCTTAAATCTTCCTTTCCTGTCCAAGCAGTTTTCCTTTGGAATGTGCTTCCTCAGATTATCAGGACGGCCACCAGTCGGTTCACGTTCAAAGTAGCTCGCGAACATTTTCATAAGAAGTTGGCAGGCTCGTCCCACAATTAATTTGTTGTATTTCTCTATCTATGTATTTTTAGCTCTTTCGTTTCTTTACGCCTACCATGTTTTGTCTCAGCATCCCCCTAAGGTAGACTGGTAGAAAATGCCTGGGCATTAAGTCCTCCTTTGTACAGTGTTTTTATGTGCATAAAATTTAATAAATAAAAAGATAGGAGGACGACCTTCCAAAGAGATTGAGAAGAATAGAGCTGGACCGAAACACATGGAGGGAATTAGAGGAGGGCTATGTCAAAAGACAACCTGTCCACTGTTGAGGAAAGGCCTCCCCCCAGTCTTTCCAGATATTCCTTCCCTGAGCTGCCTCGACCCAGCCCTTGCAATGCGCTGTTCCATACAAAACTGCTACATGGTCTAAACGTATAGAACCGCATTTTTTTTATAACCGGCCTACAATTTTTACGCTGGGTGGTCAATCATGCACTGGTATAATCATGTAAACATCTTAAAACATTGTGGATTAAGTATGAGTATGAGTGCGAGTATAAGTTTGAGTATTGGTATGAGCATGAGTATCTGTGTGATTATGAGTATGAATATTATGAGCATGAGTGCGAGTATGATTGCGAGTATGAATATGAATGTTAGTATAAGCATGTGTGTGAATGTGAGTATGAATATGTGTATGAGTGCGAGTACGAGTACGAGTATGTGTACTTACTGAAATCATGATTACAAATTGTATCATGATATCCCATCCACCGCGAATGACAACACGTACCTATCTTGAACGTTGAGAAAGATCTCGAGCAATAGCAGAACGCGTGGAGTAACCGTATCGTAAATACGGTCGATTTTTTTAAATTGGGGATACCCGCAAATCCAAAATTTCTTTGGTTTTCTATTTTATTTTGCTTGTCGTTTAAATTAAACCAAAATTGTAATGGATAGTTTTATTTTAATTTATAAAATCAACTCAATTCGAATACTTCGGCGCTCTCGTTTTCGGTCCTCAGAGGACCTAGTGCGAGTTTTTATTCGAACTCGATGGCATTAACGTAAACTCTAATTTGTATTAGGTCTTTACATATGAAATTGCCGCTCGGTATCAAAAAATTAAAAATAACTTTTTTTAAAAGAAATTATATATTTAGTCAATCGAAGTATGCACCATTGTTATCGATACACTTCCGCCATTTTATCGGGAGCTCATTGATCCCTTTGGTAAAAAAATCCTGGGAGCGAGAATCGATGAACTGCTTGAAGGCTGTTTTAACTGCCTCATCAGAATTAAATTTTTTTCCTTGTAAAAAGTTGTCCAAATTTCGGAATAAGTGGTAATCGGTTGGGGCAAGATCTGGAGAGTATGGTGGGTGACGCAGAGTTTCCAGTCGCAGCTCCTCTAACTTGGCGACCGTCTGATGTGCAGTATGTGGTCGAGCGTTATCCTGAAGGAGCAATGGGCTAGAGCAATTGACCAGTATCGGTTATTTAATGGTGGGCTTTTCCATCATTGTTTGCAATTGTTGACAATACATGTCTGCAGTAATCGTCTGGCCTGATCTCAAGAAGCTGTAGTGGATGACACCAGCACAGGTCCACCAAACACTAACTAGAATCTTCTTTTTGGTCAGTTTTCGCTTGGGGCAAGGTTTTGCCAGTTCTCCAGGGTTAAGCCATTGTGATGATCGTCCACGAGGCTCATTTTGTAAATCAAAATTTCCAGAACGGAAACGTTGAAACCAAAAACGCACCGTTCGTTCGTTAGCGGTGCTTGTCCCGTACACGTCGTTAATCCTTCGAGCCGTTTCTGCTGCACTGGTGCCACGGTAGAACTCATATTCGTAAATACCGCGAATTTTTAATTTCTCCATTGTTGTTGCTATAGCAATTTTCAAGCCCAAACAAATGACGTGAAAACAAATGAAACACGAATTTTAAAACAATATTCTTTAGTCTTTATTTTGAAATAATTTTGAATTTGGAATTCCTCTTCAAACATAAAATATTTGATTTCACAGTTGCCAGTATTAAGTATCGGCAATTTCATATGTAAGGACCTAATATTGAAACTGGAACAGCACAGTCTAGTGGCAGCAATAGGAAACACAATTATTCCATACAAATTTACATTAGTTAACGTTAACGCGATCGAGTTCGAATAAAAACTCACACTAGGCCCTCTGTTCCAAAGTCTACGCAATCGTAGTTTCGTAGCACGGTGCGTGCTACGCCGTAGCACCACGCGTAGCTTAGTAAGACATCGAATGCGCCTTGCTAATAATCTGTCAATCGAGAATTTTAAGGGCGCGTATTCGATTTAGCGCAATTTAAAATCTAAACGATTCGGTGTACCAGCATTGACACACACTAGTACAATACAAAGACATGTTTGTGTGCATCAGAAAAAAAAATACGCACGAAATAACCACGAATCATTGAAATTGATCGGCGAACGACAGCGCGCGAGGTTTTATAGTGCTTTTTAAAATAATTGTCTAAAATAAATGAGTTCGTACGAGGAATTGAAAAAAATTGTGTATATTGAGTATAACATTTATTTTCATAAAATAAATATATCAGTTATGTTTTCATACAAATACTGGTGAAAAAAAATTGTTGAATTGAACCGATTTTATACTTTTTTAATACCGTTTTTTTAATATCTAACAGTAATATTTTCGTAATTTTGATTCTGTTATGTACGTTAAGACTGGGACTAAGTACTTTATATCCTGTTGGAAAAACGCTTAAAACATAATATTTTGGCATACTGTAATGGTTGTATTCGTCCTGAGAGTTAACTCTGACGTCTATTTTCGTAAAACGCTCAGAAAGGATTGTCTTCGCTTTAAAAAACCATAATTTAAAATTATACTTTTATTCTGTAGTTCCCTAAAGCAAAACTTAATCTTTTATAAACTGTAATCGTCTTTAAATAATCTGCTCACATCATTACGACATTGCTCTGGGCAAAACGCGAAAACATGATGTTTTCGTCACGAATCGAATACACGCTCTTAACGTAAACTCCAATTTGTATTGAAACTGGAACAGCAGCAGCAGTCTAGTTACAGCAATAGGAAACACAATTATTCCATACAAATTGACATTAGCGATAGTTTACGTTAACGCGATAGAGTTCGAATAAACACACACTAGGCCCTCTGTTCCAAAGTCTACGCAATCGTAGCTTCGTAGCACGGTGCGTGCTACGCCGTAGCACCGTGCGTAGCTTAGTAAGACATCGCTAATAATTTAGTCGAGAATTTTAATATTCATAGTAATAATATTTTAAATATTAAGGGGTAATAGTACTCACGTACAACTTTCACTATCGAGACAAACTTGAAATATTAAAAAAATCTGCTGCTGTATTGAATTTTACTTAGGAGCAACTGATTTTTTTGTTTTTAATATTTTGGGGATTGGATCCAATATGAAACTTTACGAACAAGTTTCATATTGGATCCAATCACGAGTACAATGACCGCTTAAGAAAAGAAATAAATATAAACCTTTAAATATTTTACACCAGCTTTTGTCCGCATGGTATCTAATCACACATACGTACCTATAGCCGCAGTCAAAATGAAGATAGTAGTAACATTACTTATAGCCCCCACGTTTCTGGTAAACGGAGGTAGTTTGCTCTCAATAATCTCGACCTTCGATACCAGGGTAGGCCAGGAGCGGCCTATGTACATCAATATCATAAATGATATGAGGCTTGACGTATAAAATATCGAATTAGCTAAAAACAAAAAAGAAAGTAAGAATAAAACGTAATAATAACTCAAAACTTCCCTATCGCCCATCGGGTACATTTCGGAGAGTATGTCTTTGCAACTGCTCAATTTAAATCAAAGGTACGAATGAACCGGTTCATCATAGGCAAGCGTGCTCCATCCGTTTCGCGGATGTCGGGAAAAAATGAGTACATTTAAAGACATTTTCATTTGCTAATCTGTCTATACACGATGGAACTATTACCATAGATTCAGTTCAAACTACTTAAAAACCCCAGATTATCAAAGAAAAGGCGGATAGGCCATGCGATACACTGCGAGTGAAGCCATAAAAGCAAATACAATTTAAAAAACGAATACCTTCAATTCGCTGCGCTCTGTACTGACACGAGTCAGTACAGCACGAAACGAAGCATTGGTAAAAAAAACAAGTACTAATTCAAATAAAAATTCAAAAGCGCAGTTGCGCTTTTGTAGGTATTTGTTTTTTAAATTGTATTTGCTTTGGTGGCTTCACTCTCAGTGTTCCGCACAGTCTATCTACCTTTTGTTTCATAATCTGAGACCTAAACTATCAAAATGCATGGTCAACAGCTGATTTCTTAAAAAATAACCGACGGACGGTAAAAGTTTCCGCTAGCTTATCTTCGACCTTTTATAACATTCATCATAAGAGTCATCAAATCTTCAAAGTAAATCCGTTACTTGGCTATGAATAAATCACAAATATTTAAGAAGCGATTAATTGCTTAGCATTTTATTACATTTTCTTTTCCGTTAGCAAAACCTGTCTCATTCTGGGCAAAGTCCTCCCCCAAGTCCTTTTTCCCGACACCCACCGACCACCACCATATTATTCTTCGGTCGTCCTCGGCGACGCCATCCATCTCAGGCACCGTGACATGAGCACCTTTGCGTGTGTTTGTTACTTTACATCAAAAATATAATGTGAGATTACCTTATTTTTTTCTGCTTTTTTATTTAACAACCAGCCAGCATTTCCAACACATCTCTCGACAATAACCTCTATAGATTATTTTCAGCTTCAAATACCAATATCGAATACCTTCCAATTTCAAATAAATAAGAAAAAAAAAAGGAATAGCAACAATAACTTACTGATATTCGCCAAGGAGATTCCATTCAGGATAAGCCAGAAGAAAGTCATGATGAACATCAATACCTGACCGAAGAGACTGATGATGTAGAATATCGTGTACGGAGAGCGGAGCGTGAATCTGAGGACGTAATAACTGTTGTAACGGGATACATTACTTATATTCAAGATGGCAAATTTTGTACGAAAGTCTGCTCTGATATTTTTTTGTATTGTTCATTGGTGAATCTTTTGTGTTTGTTGTTTTATATAATAGTATCACTTTAACATCCAAATTCATTACGAAACGGCGACACGGTAAAAAAATAAATTGAAAGTCCTTCAAAGATTAAAAAAACTAAAACGCCGTTTGTATTTTTTGGGATTTAATTGTTATTTTCAAAAAGCGCTGAATCAATTTAGATTAAATTTATATGGGACCATTTCGGAATAAACCCCTCGTGCACAAAAATAATAATTTTGCAAAGCCGTCCATATATATATGACGGATAATGCCCGAACATAAAAAAATAAAAAACAAATATATAAACATCCGATTTGGTAACCTCCTCCTTTTTGAAGTCGGTTAAAAAATAATTATATATGTAGGTATGATAAACCTCAGTTCCAAAATTAATTACATTTTTTATTAAAAGTAACAATGTTGAGTTAGTACATGGCCCTCATCATTGCTAAAAGAATGTGTCGGACCTTCTACCAAGCACCCTGTACAATCTAATTAGCAAATAAACAACTTTTAAATTAATATGGAGTATTTAATTTACCTACACAGTCTGAAGTGTTTCGTGAGACTCCGATTTAAAATCCCTTCGTAAGCGTTAAACCTAGAACCATAAAGCTTTTAACATTATATTTTAGTCCTTACTAACTTCTACATACCATTTCGTCTATAAAGATTTTAGAATTAATTAAACCTGACAATTAAATGAGACGTTTAATATTGATAATTAAGATTAAATGTTCTAAATTATCATACCATATCATAAAAAATCCTGTGTTAAGCTAGATATAATGTCACGGTTGGCGTCGCAGGTTCGATTCACGTACAGAACAAATATATAAATAATATATTTATTGTGCCGTGTGGTGCCGGCCTCGAATAGCACCACCCCATTTCTACCCGTGGGTGTCATAGAAAACGACAGAGGGATATTGACCAGAAGATGGGCAGCAGCGTCGTTCTGAGTACCATAACACCTACTGCGATCGCCAACATGCATCGGCCAAGCATGGCGATTACGGCTGAACCTATGAGAGACCTATGCCCAAAAGTGGGCGTCTAAAGGTTGACGACGACGACGATATTTGTTCTTGTTTTGTTTTTTTCTATTTATTTGGAGTTGATCGTGGCTGGTTATTTGTGAATGCGAACTTATATTGTAAAGGCATGCACGATACATACATAAACCTAGTGAGAATCCACGTTTTTTAAAAGAAGAAAGAAATATCAAATGCCATATGTGTGCCCTTCAGATAATTCCAAAGACAGACTAAAAAGAATTAAGAATTAAGTTCATCAACAAAGATAACTACCATCATTTGTTTCAGTATTGTAAAGTCATGAGCATATTCGATAAACGAGATTTAGCCTTTGTAACTCAGTATTGTCACCATTTAGGTGACCTGAATAAGACGACAAGATCTAACAATTTACGTAATCTGTCATATCTTCCAACCTTTGGAATAAACAAGTATAATAATGTGTATGGTGAGAGGGTGTGGAAATGCAGTCTGCCCCTAATACTTAATAGGTTGCCAAAATCCATAGTGTGTCAAATTGAAAACAAAAACTGTAAACAAATAAAATATGTACTAAAAAAGCATTTCCTAAGCAAGGTAGCAACTGTTAAGCAGTTGCTATCTTGCTTAGGAAATGCTTTTTTTACTGTAAAATCTTTAATTATATGTAAGATTATAGTTAAGTTTAAGTGGATTTAAAATGTATGAAATTTGTTCTGAAATAAACAGATTTTATTATTATTAATATTATTTGACTAACAAACATTCCAACAAACAAACTTCCACATTTAAGATCACCCACAGAACCGACCCACCACTTCGATCCTGATTTTCATCAAGCTAACGAGTTTACCATGTACCAGCAAACCGCCACCCACCTCATTCATTCCTAATTTATTTAATTACTCATAAGGCTTAATTAGAAGTCTCACAGGTGCTGAAATTGTCATAGTGAAGCGAGTAACGTTAACTTATTATAGTAAATTCGCGAGATTGCGAAGCATAATGTTATTAAAACAATATGTCTCTCAGCGAAGCTGTAATGGCGTAATGTTTATTTAGTTGGTGTGCGTGTTGTGGAAATGTAGGTATATTATATACCGACTTCTTGAAAGTAGGAGGTTCTCAATTCGACACGATAACTTTTTTTTTTTTGTTTTTATTATTTAAAACATGTTATAATTTATAATGTTTATAGTCTTTTTTTAAACGATAAAGGAGAAATTCTAGTGTAAAGCAACCACAGATATATATAGACCTAGATAACGCAAGTATCACGATCTGTATGAAAACCAAGCGTGCCATTTTTTGGACGTCACAATGTAATACGAATGTTTTGTTTTTCCTAAATTTGGTATTACCAGGTATTACTGAGGGTATTTGATTAAACTTAATTGTTTTTTAAATTGATTACGCATAATATTAATCACAAAATGACTTACCGATGGAAGGAAACGTTTACTTTATTTTTTTATTTACGATTTTTTATCGTAAGTTAGGCACGAAAATAGGCACGCGAAGTAGTTGCTCTTGCGTTATCTAGGTCTATCTGTATCTGTGGAGGCAACACACTAGAATTTCTCCTTTATCGTGGGTGCATTCACAAGCATCATCAAGCATCTCATATACACAATCAGTCAGACCCAGGACAACCTGTATTCAATACAAATATTTGTTCTGTGAGAGAATCTAACCTGCGACTCCTACTGCGCAAACCGAGTCCTTAAAAAAATTACATAGTATTTTTAAGTTTCTTCAATCTTTGGAGGACTTACAATCTCTGTTTTAAGTGTGTCGCCGTTTCTTAATGGATTTGGATGCTATAACACTACAAAGCGGAAAAAAAAATGTAAAAAAAAAAAGAAAACCGCCTTCAAAAACCAAAAAGTGATAATAACTTTAGCACAGAACAACATTAGATTCGGAAGTCGGTGGCAATACAAAATAACAAACACAACAAAGCCACCTCCACCGACTTCCAAAACTAAAGTCATGTGTGTTCTGTGCTAAAGTTAAGTAGGTATTTATCACTTTTTAGATTTCGAAGACGGTTTTCTTTTTTTTGAAAATACTTTTTTTATTTTAATAACACAAGAAAGCTCAATTGGTTCGTGAGTTTCTAAAAAAAACAATGTACAGACGACAGCACATCAAGCTACAACAATCTGTCAAATTTCTTTGATACATTTTCAACTATAATACAAAATGATAAGGTTCATAAATATTAAGGTTCATATTCAATTGGGAAATTTTGACAGTTTGTTTTGGCTTGATGTGCTGGCATCTGTACAAGACACTCTATGCATTTTCTTACCTTAATTTACGGCTTGTGGGACAAGTCAGTCCAGTGAGAGGTAGGAGGCCCATTACTCGACTACAGAACAGAGTCCCCCGTATGGTCGCGTGGAGTCCACACATCTCTCTCTTATTTAGGTGATGTTTGTTCTCCGTGTGAAAGGTCTTCAGGAATAATTTGGAGCGCATTTTTGGTGCAGGATAATCTGACAGTAACAGTAGAGCTTTACTGCTTTTACAAAATTGAAATTAAAATAATTGAGTTTAGTTCTGCTGAAACATGGCAAGCCACGAAATTAAATTAATTAGGTCAAAGTAATTTAGTATGCCAAATGTTCATTACTATCCAGAAATAGGCAACAGTTCCTAAATGTCCTATATCTAAAAGGTATGCTTACCAAAAATTTAAAATCGTATACTAAACTTGCGACGTCCCGTGACGTGCGAGTTCATATAATATGTACACAACTATATTTTTCACGGACACGGACCGTCCCCGTCCCGGGCACAGCCCGGATATGTGTGGATAAAGCTTAAAGCGGCAGACAAGAGGCAACTAGCGTCACGACATCTATCATTTTATTTTCTTTACTCCAAAATCAGATCAAATTTTAGATATCTAAACGATAACTAATAATTTTAATTACCTGTAGTATTTTTGGAGCTACTTTCCATTACTTTGCAAGTCATAGTTTAAGAGAATCGTTGATAACCGCTAAAAGTGGAGTAAAAGAAATAAACTTATGGGTGGCGCTAGCTGGCGCTCTTGTCTGCCCCTTAAATGTCCAATATCTCAAAAAAAATTACCGAAACTTTGACATTGATTTTTTCGTTTAGCCAGAACTATCCCCATTGAGTCTCACACTTTTACAAAATTGATCTTGTAATTAAACAGTCATTCAAAAACTCACCCGTAATGACCACAAACACCGCCAAAGATCTACAGCAAATTGTAAGGCTGTACGGTAAGCAATTTGAATGTTTAAACGCTTACACAGACCAACATACAGTCACTTGTCAAAATAATAATGCCTGACACAACGCGGCAAAAGTATTTTCACAGACAACACAGAAAGGCCTCGATGTCAGGCAAAGTGCCGCATGTCGCGAGCCTTGGTGATTTAAATAAACAATTCATGACAACATATTTCCTCGGCTTTTGGTTTGTTATTTTGAAATAACCTTGATCCTTTGTACCTAGAAGTAGTAAGTAGTTTATCAACATGAAGTGACACGTCAAACGTCCAACCCCATTTTTGGTCCATTTAGATACCAACATTAAAAACACAAAACAAGGGCCTACACACTAATTAAATAATAACTTTGTGGTGCTACCTCCATCTACAAAGGTCCACGAAGGTTTCGAATGACTTAAAAGAAAAAAAGAAAAAACGTGTGTGGTTAAGGAACGCCCGTCAGGAACGAAGTTAATCACACATTTTTTAACTCTGAGTGTAAATTTCAAATTAAAAAAAAACTAGTTTTTGCCCGCGACTTCGTCGGCGTAAATGTCGGTTATCGCGGATGCAGCCGAAATCACGGATTAAAAGTTGCCTATGTCCTACCCCAGGGTTTTAGCTATTTTCATACCAAATTTCATCAAAATCGGTTTAGCCGTTTCATCGTGAAAGCGTAAAAGCCAGAGTTACTTTCGCATTTATAATATTAGTATGGAAGCATGGATTAATTCTTCTTGAGTCTCAAACTCTCGATATTCGCACACACAAATACACAAACACATTAGAAGGAAAAAAAGAGAGCGCGCGTAAGAGAAAGAGGTATGACGGGAGTGTAACGTAATAATTTCGAATATTTTTTTATTTTCTGTGAACATTTTACGAGTAGGGTTAGGGTGTTACCAGACCAATCGATCGATTTTCGATCGACGGCAATCGATCGATGGTAGAATGGATTAGTCCCCAGCTAGTCGATTAGTTAGTGGAACGGTATTCTTAGATCAGCCAAAGCTACCACACCAATCGATCAACGTCGATTGATGTCGACTGATGGCATCGATCGATGGTAGAATGGCTTAGTCGATGTCGATCGAGCTGCTTGATTATTATTAGTGATGGATTATAGCCGGAGTTAATAGATCAACGTCGACCGATGCCATAAACCGGCAATCGATCGATTAGTTAGTCGAACGGTATCCGTCGATCTGCACAAAGCTACCACACCAATCGATCAACGTCGATCAATGTCGACCGATGGCCTCGATCGATGATCGATCGATTGGTGTAGTAACACCCTTAGAATCTATTAAAAAGTAAACAGTTCAAGTACTTACCTACCTACATGCCTAGATATTTTTTTATAAAATTACTATAAAACATTTAATCTAACTGACAACACTTAAATATAATCTACGTTGTTATTAGTACTAAGTATCCCGTTCAAATGTCAACTTCCTTTACACCCGCCTAAAGAGTAGGTACCTACCTATACACCCACTATAGTTGCGGCATTTTAGAATAGCAATAGCGGTCATTACCCTTTCCTTAAAATGTCTTCATAGGAACCTGACAAAACACTATTATTATTTTCATTAGCAAAACATGTTGTCGGATATGATGGATGCCGACGGTAACTACCATTATTTCCTTATTATTTATTATTTCATTTAAATGTAAATTGCTAGAAAATCACACATACATTTTGTAGCATTCTTCATATATTATTATATTATCGTCAGTGCCCGCTATTACCATGCTAAAATACCGCAACTACAGTCACAAGCACGAACCAAATAGAAATAAATTAGGAACTTGAACTTTTACTTTTTTCCGTCTCCCACTACAAGTCGTCCCATTCACGATAGTTTCATTAATAAAACTTGCTTTAGCCGCGACTTTACCTGCGTGAATGTCATCGAGGAAGCAGACGAGCAAGCGAACTCCACCTTTGGCCGCATCATCACTTAAGATCAGGGCCTGTAAGTCTGCTATTACAATAGTGTCAGAATGGTCTATCATTGATTTCATAATTGTTGATTTTTACAACTTTGGTAATCTACTATAATGGCGTCATTATGACTTTCCAATGGTCAACCACTGACCACGCCATTGAAAGAAATGATATAAAATGGTAATCTCGTACAAAATGACAACTGAATGACTGACTTAGGCGGTAATCTGTTAAAATGTTGACATTTCCTTTGATCAATGACCTACCATTAGAACGTCATTGTGCAGTCATTGCTGTAATTCGACCGACCAATGATCGACCATTATGAATTTAGCAGATTACGAAGTTTTAGCAAAATGACAATGGGATCGTGTTGGAATTACAAAATCATAAAAATAGCAAACTTGGCCCCTCGGTGAATTGCGTACAAACGCAAGCCTATAAGACCATAAAAAATTACTCTAGAGACATCTATCGCATCGCAAATGATGCGTATAGTGTGGTTACTGACGTATCTTGGATCGCGCAAGCAATGTTCTCTGCGACATTAGCATAATTTAATTACCTATATACAAAATCTCGACTGCAACCGTCGGGCAGAAGCCCACCAGACACAACCACCCGTCTGGTCGGATAATCCTCCCTTTTCTATGGAGGATAAAGAATTATGTTCCTCATACCTCTAGAGAGGTATGAGGAACAGAGTGGTGAACTACAATCTGAACAATAATCTCCAAGTAATCTCCAAGTCTAGAGACTTGGAGATTATTGTTCATATTGTAGTTCAGTGGCTTTACCGTACCTAATGAAGGAACAAACAGACAGACATCAGAGTTACTTTCGCATTTATAAATATTAGTGTGTAGGTACAGAACAAGCTACCAACCAAAAATAAGAATATTCAGGAAAAAATTAAATTAAAAATTTAAAAAAACCCCCAACGCAAAACATAAAAGCGATTATGTAAAAAGTCAAAAATAATACCTTTTAATGAGCCATCAAATGTTTGTTCGTTGAAATGGCGCTATAATGTCGCGGCGGGGTACCGCTTAAGTAAGTCAGTCCCTTAATTTCATTCACTGTCTATTAATTTACCAGCATTTCCGACCAATTTGCTCCGATATTATCAAATTTTTGTTGCTAACCTAGTTGTTAATCTTGTTGCAAATCTAGTTACCATCAGTTCGCTATTTTAGCTATTTAGTTATTGCTTTAAACTTAGCGGTACCCCGCCGCGACATTATAGCGCCATTTCAACGAACAAACATTTGATGGCTCATTAAAAGGTATTATTTTTGACTTTTTACATAATCGCTTTTATGTTTTGCGTTGGGGGTTTTTTTAAATTTTTAATTTAATTTTTATATTAAATTTTTTAAACGTAATTTAGTTTGGTTTTGTATAAGAGTTTACAAAAATAATTTATAAATTTTTAGTTTTCATTTCGTTACCAATTCCTAATTCCCTTGCAATATAGTATACATTATTCTACTAGTCAAGGCCTTTCATTTGATACCCATATATTGAGGGAGTTGTGAAAATAGAATGTAATTCCCTAAGATCCCTACCGCAGCTAACAAAAGAGCTGATAACTTTAAAACTGCTGAACCGATTTTGATGAAACATATCTAAGAACCATCGCTAGAGAATCTGCTTTCAAATAAAAAAAACCGCATTCAAATCGGTTCACCCGTTAAAGAGCTACAGTGCCACAGACAGACACACAGACACACAGACACACAGACCCACAGACACACAGACACACAGACACGTCAAACTTATAACACCCCTCTTTTTCGTCGGGGGTTAAAAATACCAACTCACAAAGTAATAATAATCTACATTCTAAATGTAACATCAAAAATGCTTCAAAACAAACGCGACGCTAAGCCCGCTTTGTGTTCAGTCTACCGCTACGTACCTACATGAGTACATGACGAGCGTTTTGTTGGAAATGCCACAGATAAATAATCAAGTCACGGAGTACACGTGAGGTAAGCCGAGGTTCGACTGAAAGCGGGTGATGCTTCACTATCTGCTAGTTGCTGTGGTTTCTGATTAACCAAATAACCCGCATAATACCTATAAGTACCTAAGGCAAAAGTAAAAAAAAATGGCTTTATAGAGCGTTTTATGTGTCACTCATACCACTCTGACAAAATGTTTCTTGAAACTCGATTTGATTTGAACCTGCCGAATTGAAAGCCAATGAATTTTGACTTTAGATGTAGGTGGTGTCCCTGGCGTTAGATGGAATGTCAGCGCAACTCAATCACATTTCACCCAAATCCAATGACGAAGATTTTTACAGGATACACCGGTTCACAGATAGTAAACGTGAACCCCATGGAGGTAAGAAGAAAGAAAGAAAGAAAAGAAAGAAAAACCATTTATTCACGAGAAAGTGACGCACATTCCTAAATAGTTTGCAAAACAAGACTTAAAACTACAACAAGTGGATACATGTTGTAGAAAACAAATACTTCAAATAAAATAAAAAAACTATATTTAAACGTCCGATACAAAAATATACGTCACTGCCACGCGAAACGGCTGACGCTCAGCATAAATGCAGTGGTCCGTGCACGAAGGCGCGAAGTCACGGCGCTGGTTTTCAGCGTCAGCCGCACGCGTACAGCGTTCTTTTAATGTAGGTGATTGTGTCTAAAGATATCGAGGTGGTTAGTGCCACTACATTATTATGTAATAAATGTTTGGTGTCAAAGCTACCTTCTACTTATAAATCTATATAGCTAGTACTCATCAAATCACTTAATCGTTCACTATTTTGCCGCTAACCGCTTTCAGTCGGACCCAACCCTAACCACACTCGGGTCATAAGGTTAGGAGTAATGTAATGAGTTGAATGCTACTTATGACCGTTTTGTTTGCACCAACAGCATCCGCTAACATCACGGCAAATGTATGTAGAAGATGTGATTCTTATCATTTAATTACTAAGTCATAATGTTATTGCGTAAATGTAACCCTTTTTGTTAATTAGGGGTAATAAAAACTGGGAAATTGAGTTTCGTCCTAATGTAATATTTTTGTTTTTTTAGACCATGTTCCATCAGTGGAGTACCTAACTAGGTACATGTAGAGTGAAATAGCAACTGTCTGAATTGAACGAGAAACTGATCCATTCCTATGAATTAAGTGGACAACATTTTGGTAGGTATCTACAACAAATTATGGTATTGTGATAGAGATTGCTTATTCAATTAAAATCGAAGTCTCCACAGTACCAATGTATGGTTCTTCATTTTCCATTCTCCTGAGACCTGAGTACGGCATTCCTTGACACGATTTCCTCAAGATAATGCCTCATCTCACACACTCTCCTTTTGTGAAGGAGCGGGGAAGTTTATTTCTGACGTCTACAGGCACATGAGGAGATATGTCAACTTACGTCTCTGGAAGGTCATCAACATAACCGTAGTACAGAAGTTAAAATCACGCTGTTTATAGCCTACTGTCAGAACTTCTACCCAGCAGCCTATGGGTCAACTACATGTGTAAAGCTCTAGACGTCCTACGGCTACAATACAATAAGGCTTTCAGGGTGCTGTTGGGGCGGCCACGTTACTATAGTGCTTCTACTATGTACGCAAAAGACACGAATTCATGACTTTCACTCTATTGGAAGAAAAAAGATCTTCATTACTTACAGGAGTGCGTGGCAGTTCCAATATAATTTCTGAAGGCCGAACAGCTCGATGCCCCAATGTTGAGGCATTTCGTTAATGTAGGTACTGGTGCGACAAGGGCAACCTTGTCGTTCGTATGTATTTGTGTCTGGTTTTTAGATTAAGTTACTAATTGGTAGTTTTAAATTTTGTTTTTTACTAAAACCCCGGCCAGACTGTTGTAAACAAGCCCTCGACATCGATCTCCACCGGCGGTTTACAACAGTGTAAACCATGGTGTAAACACTTGTTTGCAACAAAAATACGCAAACACCAACCGTGGGCTCCACAAGCCTCCACCAAGATGACCCACCCCTGTTGGAAGCTTGTTTATAAGTCTGGCCCGGCCTTAACAAGTGGACCCATGTTGTCAAATAAATAAATATATATCAGCCTATTGCCGTCCACTGCTGAACGTAGGCCTCCCCCAGAGATCGCCAACCAACCCGAGCAACCCGCATCCATCCGCTGCCAGCCACCTTTTTTAAATCGTCGGTCCATCGTGCCGCAGGGCGTCCCACACTACGCTTGCCCAAACGCGGTCTCCACTCTAGAACGTGTCTGCTCCATCTACCGTCTGTCCATCTGCAGACATGGCCGGCCCACTTCCACTTCAGCGTGCTAATTCGATGCGCAACGTCGGTGACTTTAGGTAGTTCTCTGGCGAATGACTTCATTGCGAATTCTATCCACCAGAGAAACTCCGAGCATCGCTCTCTCCATGGCACGCTGAGCAACCAAACAACAAATAAATAAATTAATTATTATTAGGTATTATTAGAACTCTCCAAGTTAAAAAAGCTCGTAATATACCTATTTAATGAAAATATGACGTTTACGAAGCAATTCAATCTGATACTGACTTATAAATTGCAAGAAACGTACCTACCTAAGAATATTTGAATCGGCAGGCGGGCCGGCCGCCTGGCGCATCCCCTTTAAAACTATTCCCAGTTTAACCTATTCGCCATTAACGTAATCTTGTCTTAAGAGAAGGATTAGTATTCTGTGACCCATTGCAATTATAATGGACGCCGGTTTGTCACGTGCGGGGGTTATAAGACTCAATGTTCAAAGGAATTTGTTGCTAGCACTTGCAAGGATTAAGTTTTTGTGTAGGTCTGATTTATTTAATGTAAGGTTTTGGAACGGTTTTCTACTCTACTGAATCAAACCCGCAGTTTGATTCTCTTATGAAACAAGTAGGTATGTAAGCATATACGAGATAAGTATGCAGGGTCGTCAGGTATACTTGAAAGTTTACTTAGAAACCGATTAATGTTTTTGAATAAAATAAAATTAAAGAGAATAGACATCTCAATGATTTAATTAAATATAATTCGAAAACATCTGTCGGTTTCCGAGTAGGTAAACTTCAACCATTTCCGATGAGATCATCGAAAATGGTTGAAATTTACTCAGAAACCGACAGATGTATACCTGCATACCTATCTCATTTGCTGACTGTACCTATTAAATGATAAACCAGTTTATTATTGTCCTAGTGCATGATAAAAACCTCTTCTCATATAGAGAAGGCACGAGTATTCTGAAATCGCCAATTCACCACGCTAGCTCGAGGTGAATTGGCGATTTCAGAATTCCCTATATTTATTACAAGTTCAGGTATCCTCATCGATGCCAGTTATATCCAAGATTACCTTAAAAAGTACATAATATGCATTTAAAAAGTCACTTTTGTATTTACACACCGGTTTCGAACCAACGCCAGTAGCCCCATAATCACTGGGCCATCACAACACTTCTATACCTAGTCGATATTTAACGACATTGCACGAAAATACGTAAATAAATAAAAGCAAGGATAATGAAACAACCCTTTCACATCTACAATACAATTTCCTTGAGAAATACTCACTTCAATGCTAGGGCCTTCAACATAAATCGCAGCTCAAGGGTTAAACTTTGCAATGTATTATGGAAATGAACGATGAGACTTGACTGAACAAACATATTGCATGATAAAGACAACCTCAAGATTTCAAGGTCAATAGATCAAGCTACACGTATCTATCGGTAGTTCATAATATTACATTCCTTAGGAATAGTATTGTGTTTGATCTTTAGAAGTCATTGATATCAACAATCGAATGAGATGTTCGATATGATGTTGTGTGTGTGTATGTATGTAGGTACAAGGTCGGGGTACTTCGCGAGGAGTACCGACATCTCATAATCCATACTTACTATATTATTATATAATTACTACCTATATTACTATTTATCTACTATTTTACTATATTTTACTTTTACTGTATAATATTATAAATGCGAAAATAATTTCTGTTACGCTTTCACGATGAAATGCTTGCTTGCTATGAAAATAGCTTTAACCTTGGGGAAGCACATAGGCTACTTTTTAATCCCCGACTTCGTCTGCATCCGCGATAACCGACATTCACGCGGACGCAGTCGCGGGCAGAAGCTAGTATTAAATAAATAGTTATTTTCAACACAGATATCGAGGGATATGGCATGGAGGCGTGGCACATGTCGCCTGCATTTGGCCTAACTGAGTTTATGTACCTACGCGCGACGTCAGTCAGCACTGTTTAGTCGTTTGTTAAACATCGTAACGTGTAATGTCATTTCGATTTTTACAAAATGCCGATTTGTTTCGTTCTTATTTGTAAAAATAGAGCAATAACAACAAACCTTAAGACAAGTGGAGTGTCCTACCACTGTAAAAGATCACTGCATTCATTATAATATTTTAGGATTTTACAAATTTTATTGTTGTGAAATAAATTTGACGTATAAGTTGTGTGCAGCATTGACATATCGATATTAATTATTGTAAGTTGTTGTTCCTACAAAATTAACCGTATCATTATTATTAACATTTTTTATGTGAATGAATTATTATTATTATTATTTGCATAATAACAATAATATAAAATAATATTTTTATTTTGGAAATATATTTATAATTTCCTTACCGTACCCAGCAGGGGGTGCTCTTAGTGTGTAGTCGCTTAGTTTGAAAGTTCTTTGTCTGGGCTTTAGGCCATAATTTCACTTTTAAGGCACCACAAGAAAGTCCGGTTAAGCAGCCCAAAGCTTTCAAGGTTGACTGGCGAAATGTCATTCCGAAAAAAATAATATGCCAGGCAGTCGATCTTGGGATTCGACTTTATAAAGAGCTCACCTCCCGACAAAACTGTTGGTTTACTGTGCTGATGTATATTCACTCCGTATATAGGTGGTTTAGGCCCCAAAATACGAACTGTAACCTTAGGGGTTTGTTCGAGTAACCGTATTGTTACTTTACCTTCTAACCTACTTTATCTTGTTACTAATTACCATTTGTATTGTGTTATTTTTAATAGTGTAACTAGTACTGTAATAAACACTGTAATTGTTTATAGTCCCAATAAAATGGGAACTCTAAACCCTGACGATATACCGCTCGGCTTTCCTGATTTTTGGTGTTTATAATACCTACCACATCGAAAACTGAAAGAGCATGTTCATAAATCCTTATTTATATAAATGAGAGAACCTAGACATTACTGATTTTAGTTTTTAAGTACGTCAGTTATATCAATTAGCTGACCCACCTTTGCATTAAATGGTTGAGATTTAAAAAAAAACGAATCGATAGAATTTTATAATTAGTTTTATTTATCTACCATTTGAGAAAAGTAAATAAAATATAAAATCATTTCAATTTCTATCGATTCGTATACTAGAAAATCTCATCCATTTATGAATAGGTGGTTCAGCTAAATGCTACAACTGACGTAAGTATGTACATGTGAGTATGGTAATCTTGAAATGGCATAAGTACGGTCGAACAAGCTAATTGGTTTACAGGCAAAAATATTCATCTTTCTACTATTATATGTACTAACAATTTATTTATTTTATCTTTAATACGTAGGTACCAGAGATACCTACGTGCTCGTGATAAGAAAATGGCATAAAATTAAATAATGATGAATATTTTTTCCTGTAAACCAATTAGCTTGTTGGACTGTACAAGATTATGTATTTCCATCGTTAATTTTCTACAGTAAAAAAATAGTAATAATTGATAAATATTTACAGCCTATCAGACACCAATAAGAGTCGATTACTTTAATCCAAATTAGAATTCCCTGTAGGTACTACCTATAGAATCTTACTTTCACATATTATTGACAATATGTACCAATATTGGTTTTTTGGTTTAGTTAGCCTTTCGTAGGGTATCTATAGGTAAAGCGATATTATAATAAACACTACAAAAGACGCCCAAAATACACTTTTTTTGCACTCTGTTTTCATCGATGTTTTTATTGATAAAATATACCAATCCCCCTTCCCTATTTAAGACTAGCGTTGCGTGTGTGCATTCAGTGCCTATATCTATACTTTCTGGTGCCCGCCCCTTTCGAGCATGTGTGCCATAAGGTAACAAAGATGTGTTGCGCATATTTTATTGTTTGCGTGCGAAAATAATACCTACCATGTGTGCCGTACCTATCAGTTTCTTATGAAAAAATTACAGACCTATTGCAAAAATTCCAATTATTTCAAAAATTATTGAGAAAGTTATCTATAACTCTTTATATACCTATTTCGAAAAGTACAAACTATTTTGCAAAGAACAAAAGGGTTTCCGTAAGAACACTACGATTAATATGGCACTATTTGACCTGTTAGCTAATGTCATGTCATCTGTGGATGGGAGAAATCCAGTCTGTGCCATTTACACTGACATGACTAAGGCTTTTGACTATGTGGACCATGAAATATTGTTGCACAAATTACATAGCTACGGTATAAGAGGGAACATCTTAAAGTTAATCGAATCATACCTAAGTAATAGGATTCAATGCACGGAAGTTACTAGGATATGTCCAAAAACCAAATTAGAAACCAAATATGTATCAAAACCCAGACGCGTAAAATATGGCGTCCCACAGGGTGGCGTAT
The DNA here is from genome assembly GCA_947361185.1 of Charanyca ferruginea. Taxonomy (NCBI): domain Eukaryota; kingdom Metazoa; phylum Arthropoda; class Insecta; order Lepidoptera; family Noctuidae; genus Charanyca; species Charanyca ferruginea. Next base: position 21,647,908 of record OX376059.1, on the reverse strand, counting down.
TGGGTCCACCATTTTTCCTGATTTACATTAATGATCTCCCGAAAGCAACCACCAACCAAATGGTTCTGTTTGCAGATGAGAGTACAGCTATAGTGAAATGTACTGATCCAAATAATTATAAGAATGACATCAATACTTGTTTATGTGACATCATACATTGGTTAACTAATAATAACTTAGTTATAAACCTAACTAAAACAAAAGTCATGCACTTCTATCAACGATGCAAAAACCCAAATGTTAACATTTCTTACAATGGCTGTGATATTGAAGAAGTTAGTAAAGCTAAGTTCTTAGGCATAATAATTGACAACCAACTTACATGGAAGCCTCATGTTGAAGAATTGTGTAAAAAGCTTAGCAAATCCGCATATGCCCTATTTCAACTCTCAAAGAAAGTTAACAGTCAGGCTCTTTTAACGGCTTACCATGGACTGGTTGCCTCTGTATTGAGGTATGGCATTATTTTCTGGGGGCAGTCTACGGACAGGGAGCTGGTATTTAGATTGCAGAAGCGATGCATCAGGTCCATGTGTGGCGTTAAGACAACTGATAGCTGTGTTCCATATTTTAAATCATTGAAAATTTTAACTTTACCTTGTTTATATATATTGGAAACGGCTTTATTTGTGAAATGTAATCCACATCTATTTAAAAAATTATCAGAGGTCAGGAAAAATCCTTTACGAAGTCAATACGTCAATAAGCTATGTCAAGTAAATTGTAAAACTGCGCTAATGCAAAAAAGCTTTTTTGGTATGGCTCCTCGCATATACAATAGAGTACCTAATGCTGTAAAAAATATGACTGTATTCAAATTTAAGAAGGCGCTAAATGACATTTTGATAATGAAAAGCTATTACTTAATTGACGATTTTCTTAATGACGATTCACTAACTGTTTAATAATAATAATATTCACTACCTTTACATATACACTTACTGTTACCCTATACACCTACTGTTATTGACTGATTTATGACATATTGTTAATCTAGTTGGCATAATTTTAATCTTTTGGACTGTTTTGATAGTGTTTAATTATTTTTATTTATTTTTTACTACTCTGACCAGGTTGACATGCTTAATTTTATTGCAATTCCAATGATATGCCTCTTTTTCTTAAAATATAATTGTAAACCTTACCATTTGCATGCCCATGTGACGGTAAAATATGGAGAACCTATAATATAAAAGAACATCTACTCATATGTACCCATGTTTGCAAAGAATAAAAAAATGATTTGATTTGATTTGATTTGATTTGATTATGTTTTTGTGCAAATAAAAACAAACCACAACTTAGGCGACACTAGTGTCGCCTAAGTTAACCTAGGTTTTGAACATAATATTGAATGATGGCATTTCTCTCAGATACGTATCTATGATTTTCAACTATATTTTATTAATTCACCTTTACGTACTAGAACAAAAGCCGTACAGCCAAGAAGCCGTTGGTCCCGGCTGTCATCCGTAGATCTTTGACCAGTAATCTTACCAAGGGGTATCGTTAACTAGGTTGTGAAGGTAAGACAGGCAGTCGCTCCATGTAAAACACTGGTATTCAGTTGCATCCAGTTTGACTGCAGGAGACAGCCGATCAAAACTGTAGTTGGAAAAAGACTAGGTTGTTAATGACCTTTACTAGAACAGTAGATTTTTCATTTTATGAATAACTAGCGACCCGACCCAGCTTCGCATGTGCCTGTAGCCTTCCTCGATAAATGGACTATCCAACACAAAAATAATTTTTCAATTCGAACCAGTAGATCCTGAGATTAGCGCGTTCAACCAAACAAACAAACAAACTCTTCAGCTTTATAATATTAGTATAGATAGAGAATAATAGATGAATTAATTTGACAGCGGCAATCAATGTAATTTTATTGTAGACTACCTATACTCCATTTATAATAGCATTAGAAAAAAGAGGCTCATAGAAGTAGGAATGCAAAACATTTTATTTCAAAGATAAGTTTAAAACAATTTTAATTAAACTGATTTTAACATAATTTTGATAAATAGATCTAACATAGTACTAAATATGGACGTTTATAATAATACAAACAGAATAAAAGTCTTTTAAAGATTAGGTAAGAGGAAACGAATAACGTTCCGGGTACAGGTTCATCTCTGCTTCTGTTAGGTTTTTAACATTGACACTGTAATTTTAAATTAGAATTAAATATACAACTTAATGAAAGCCACATAATTTTGGAAGATAAATTATTATTAAAATGATTACAAATACGTGCGACAGCTACCTACTGTAAAAATAGATTATTATAAATTCGGTGTCTGTCGTAACTTTAACAGGTTTATTGTACTTTTGTTACAAAGTGTGCATTAAAAAGAACCTTTTTTAACTTCTGTCTAATGATATTGTAAATGGAATATAGCGACCCGACCTGGCTTCGCATGGGCCTATAGCCTTCCGCAATAAATGGACTATCCAACACAAAAATATTTTTTTCAATTCGAGCCAGTAGGTAGATGCTGAGATTAGCGCATTCAACCAAACAAACTCTTCAGCTTTATAATATTAGTATAGATGTGATAAATAAATGTCGTTATCCTAACCTACGGTACATACCGGTTTATCAGATATTTTCGCATCATGCTAATTGTCCCACTGCAGGGAATCAGGGAAGGCATCTTCATTGATCATCAGCCACGTTTGCTCAAGGCGGTTTGATAATTTCAGACATAATATAGTATCACCATCACTTCAGCCGTAAGACGGCTACTTCTGGACATAGGCCTCCCCCAAGAAATGGGGGGATTTGCCATAATCGCCACGCTTGGCAGGCGGGTTGGCGATCGCAGAATGGTTGTTATAAAGGCACAGAGAACGCTGCTGCCCATTCTCTGGTGAGTCCCTTAGTCGCCTCTTACGACACTCACGGGAAGATATGGGATGGTGCTATTCTTTACGTCCGACACCATACGGACTATAGTATATAGTATAGACACCACCAATTATCTTCTATGCACCAATCAATTACCATATATAAAATGAACTGTCAAAACGGAATACCCCTATGCTACCTTTGTAGGTACAGTCAAAATACTGCAGCCCTTTAATTTTAAAAATCAGTGGGCAGATTAGACTTTATATTATTTACAAAAAGACATGTTTTTTTGGTATGGCAATGGCAACTTACGATGTCACAAAACTGACAACTCAATTGACTATTTATTTTAAAGCAACAAAAAAAATGTATTGTCCATTTGGTCCAATTAAAAATTAATCTGGTTTTCGGATTCAACTGGGTTGTGGAGATCAGACAGGCAGTCGCTCCATGTAAAATACTAGTATTTGGCTGCATCTGGTTACACTGGAACCCGATACAAACACATATTTGGGGAAAGGCTAGGTAGAAGATGGATCGGGTTTTCAAAGCTAAAATAAAGTTATATTTGTTAATAGTGTCATCTATCCAAATCATTGGCAGTAGATATGGTCGACTATTATATATTATACTCATCATCTGCCTAGTCTTTTCCCAACTATATTGGGGTCGGCTTCCAGTCTAACCGGATGAAGCGAAGAAGTGTTTTACATGGAGCGACTGCCTATCGGACCTCCACAACCCAGTTAATGGGTAACACGATACCCCTTAGTAAGACTGGTTGTCAGACTTTCTGGCTTCTGAGTACCCATAACGACTGCCAAAGATCTACAAATGACAGAGGGGACCAACAGGTTTACGTGCTTTCCGAGGCACGGAGGGAACTCGATATGAAAGGGATGGTCACCCATCCACAGACCGACCGCGGCTAGTGTAGCTTAACCTGTGCTATGGTCGACTATTATACTGAGGACCAGATATTTAGAACACAAATAAAACACAAACAAGTTAGTTATGATTATTGTAATTCTCCACAATTGCTGATGGTGACCTTGCTTGAGACAGTGCCGCCTTTGCTGCCGTACTTTTCCATCTTCTTTACCACATCGAGTCCTGATATCACATGGCCAAACACTACGTGCTTGCCATCCAGCCAGTCTGTCCTGAAAAGTTATAATAACATTTAATAAAATATCACGCCATCATTCCTGATATTTGTAAGTTGGCTTTATAATAATTATAACAAATCCAGACTGAGCTGATACTGACCAATATTTTTGTGGTCGTTATAATAAAAAACTTCAATAACATACTGAATGACAAACGCACCTCTTCGTCATAACTTCGATAGATGGCGCAATAAGTCTCAGTTCCGACTTAAACTGATAGATGGCGCTGTTTACTATTTACAACGAATAATACATAGTGTATAAGAAATGCTTACTTTGCAGTACACAAGAAGAACTGCGACCCATTACTGTTGGGTCCTGAGTTCGCCATGCTGAGTATACCAGGCCCTGTGTGTCGTAACGTAAAGTTCTCGTCTTCAAACTTGCGTCCATATATCGACTTGCCGCCCGTTCCATTGTGGTTCGTGAAATCACCTCCTTGGCACATCTATATGAAAATTTAGTTCAGGAGATATTAAATGGATTTGCAGTCAATAATTCACATTTTTCAAATATTTTACAGAAAATCTACATATATCAGACAAATAAAAGCAAAGGTCATGCACTCGCTAACTAGACATCGAAATCTCGAAAACTTGAAAACAATGTAGGGCTAGGTGAAATTTGCAGGAAGTTTATAAATAAGACGTTTCACAGAGCTTTGAAGGATTTGACTTTGAATTTGACAAACACACGAAGTCGCGGAAAACAAATAAAAGCAGTGGTTCAGCGATCGACTGCTGCGCAGCGTGTTGCGGGTTCGATTCCCGCCCAGGGTAAACATTTATGTGATGAGCACTTGTGTTTGCCTTGTGTCTGGGTGTTCTTTATCTATATATGTATGTATTTACAAAAAAAAATGTATTTGTGTATGTATATCAGCTGTCTGACACTCATAGTACAGGGTCTCCCTAGTTTGGGGTCAGATGGCCGTGCTTGAAAATGATTCTGATTCTGAAATTCTGATTCTGATTCTGTGAAAATGTCCCCACATATTTTATTATATTATATTATTATAGTATGAACAATATTAACGAGTTTTAGCTGACCAAAGTCCCCCTTTTCATTTTCATTCCTACAAATTTAATTATGAAGTTCAGATCTGATCTGATTTTACAAATTCAAACACCACCACAGCCAAACAAATGGGTTTCCTTCAGCATAGCCAATTTAAAAATCAACATTACGTAAGTTTTTGAATTGAAAAGGATACAAAATCAGGTATAATCCTATGAAAACTGCTCCCCTGGTATCCGAACCCTTTCTCATGCGTGCACAGAGCTTTGAAGTTCTCTGCAGTTCTGGGTACAATATCTGCCCTCAGCATCATTATCACTCTGCCTAATGATTGCTTGCCAACACTGATGTCAAAGTACACTTGAGGGTTTCGTTTCTCTGCTGGCTTCACTGGTATCTGAGAAAATCAAAAATCATTTACTTGTTCTAGCACTTTTTGGAGTAAAAAATACTATAAGAAAACACCCATTTTACACTATTTTCTATGGTTTCAACAGTTCTAGTGGTTGACAAATATAGTTGTAGGTGTAGTTCTACCTAAACAATCCAACTTACATTAAAACTTCTCCTTTCGATATTCATAATAATATTTTTGTAATTATTGAAAATATATAGCACTAATTAATCTTAAATCTATTCCAGGGATGCCCAACTGGTTGATCCCTGGCTTAACCGCCTGTTAAGCCAATCAATCACAAACGCAATGCTCACACTAGTGTAAGTTGATAGGTCAGGGTTTAACAAATTTATTACTCATAAACAACAGTACATAGTTCACTTAAGCGCTTAAATAAATAATAGTTTATATTTATATTTTTTAAATAAGCTTAAGAGCTTAAATAAATAATATTATGTAACATTCAGTGATCAAGCCATTTTAGTAAGAATAACCTACAATTTTGTTGTGATCCCCTTTTAAAATAAAAAGTACTAGGTACTTCCCTACATGTGTAGGTAAGTACTGTTTTTACATCATTACTTAAATTTTTGAGAAATTCTGGGTTGGCTTGTTTTGACCGACTTAAGTAAATTCAAAACTGAACTAAGCATAAATAAAGACTAGGTATACTTTAAATACAATACTTACACTACTATTTTCCGTATTTTCCTTTGTACCTTCATCTTGTGTATTAGAATCTTTATCTTTATCTTTGATAACCGGCAATGTTTCTCCAGCATGTTTCTGTAACCAGGTATCCTCAGACCAAACTGGTCGAGTGGAACCTTCTTTAATACGCTGTGGGGCAGCTATATTCACTCTGATTGTGCGACCAAAGAGTTCGGAGTCATTCTGTAAATAGTTTCACGAATATATTAGGTTATGTTGACACTGAAGCTAGAAATGACTTTGTTTCGATCTTAAACTTAGATTTAGGTACTAAAATTCCCAAAAAGAAGGAACTCTTGATAGTTAGCAGTTAAATAACGCGGATTTGACAGTAGAATGTATGAATAACACTAACCTAGTCATGCCCAATGTTGATAGTTTACATGGTATTTTTTAGTGTAAAGAATAACAAACTACTCACCATATTATCTATAGCCGCCGCAGCGTCTTCAGCATTCTCAAATTCAATGAAGGCAAAGCCTCTATGCTTTTCAGTTTCATAGTCCAAAGGTATTTGAACATCAACTAAATCTCCGAACGGAACGAACGCCGCGTTTAGTACCTTCTCGTCCACCTCCTCTGCTAACCCACCGACGTATATAGTACGCTTAGAATTAGGTTTACTAGACATAATTATAAAATTAAACTACGTTACCGTTAAAGAATATTTATTATTGTTTGTTTATATTTTATAACCTCAAAAATAAACTTCAATCAAATCAAAATGACAATGACATATGACATTGACAAATTTTCTACGTAGGTACAGTACGGTCAACCATGAAGATATAGGTATAAATGGAGCCAACACTCAGAACAAAAGCTTGAAACCAACTGTGGGCTGATGCTCTCTTTCTGAATGCATACATAAGAACGAGAAAATGATATGTGTTTTCCTTATCTTATGTATGCATTCAGAAAGAGAGCATCTGCCCACAATTGGCTTCACTTAGGTATTTAGAGTGTTGCCTCCACTTTTATCTATAAGCTTCTTGCGGTCAACGTAACTTGGCGCGTCTGAAGTTAGCCGATTAGCTGCGCAGTAGACAATTTCGTTCCTAAAAGTTCCATTGCGCAGCCAAACAGCTAACTTCAGACGCGCCAAGTTACGTTGACCGTATTGTACTTTGCGTACCAGTGTTGAGAAAGATGCAGTTACAAGCAATGCTGTTTTGCTTCTTAAAAAAACTGGCCAAGTGCGAGTCGGACTCGCGCACGAAGGGTTCCGTACCATTATATAAACAACATTAGACACTATATTAGAACCTGTTTTTTTAGGGTTCCGTAGCCAAATGGCAAATGGATTCGTCATGTCTGTCTGTATGTCTGTCCGTCCGTATGTCACAGCCACTTTTTTCCGAAACTATAAGAACTATACTGTTGAAACTTGGTGAAGTATTCTGTAAACCGCATTAAGATTTTCACACAAAAATAGAAAAAAAACAATAAATTTTGGGGTTTCCCCATACTTTGTGAGGTATATGGATAGGTCTTCAAAAATGATATTGAGGTTTCTAATGTATGTATATTTTTTTAAACTGAATAGTTTGCACGAGAGACACCTCCAAAGTGGTAAAATGTGTCCCCCCCCCCCCTGTAACTTCTAAAATAAGAAAATATATGATGTACATTACCATGTATACTTCCACCGAACATTGGTTTGAACGAGATCTAGTAAGTAGTTATTTTTAATACGTCATAAATCGTAAACTGCAAGTTAATATTAAAACATCGACTTGCTGCTACGGAACCCTTCATGGGCGAGTCCGACTCTTACTTGGCCGCTTTTTTATATTTGAGTTGATTGAATGAAAGGTAAGTTGCGGTTAACCAAGTTTCAACAGTAAAGAACTATACTGTTGAAACTTGGTAAACCGCAATTTACCTTAGTTTCGGAAAGATAAGTGGCTGTGACATACGGACGGGCAAACAGACAGACATGACGAATCCATAAAGGTTCCGTTTTTTGCCATTTGGCTACGGAACCCTAATAACTTAATTTTACAAAACAAATTAATATAAGTGATAGTTGTTCTGAGCACTGGTTACGTAGGTATATAAATATGAAACAATAATGATTGTGTTTTTTTTGCCCTGGCTGGAGGCCCTAAAAGTCACTTTTTAAGGCACCACAGGATTGTCCGGTTAACCAGTAACCAACCCTCAGGTTGAGCTGCAAGATGCCATACAGAAAAAAAAAAATGTGTTTTATTATTAACAGACAAACATTACGATATAAAAATAGTACTAGTAATAGTACTATTATTATTAAAATTAAATAAAAACAGATTTCCATAACGACCTACTTTAAAAAAAAGTAGTCCATACTAAATTATTATGTTTTACGGTGCTGTTCCAAAATAACGCTAGTATGGAAAATAACTGAAGTGTAATGTCGGTACATCACTAGAACAAATGTTGTTTTTAATATTTTGGTTTGGTAGCTGGTCTTTGTAGGACTTCTATAACAAAATCATCCGAACATAATGTAAAACTTATTATCTTCTAAAATTATCTGTGTTCTGTTTCATAATAATATCGCATTGAAAAGGACGTGGGATTTTTTTATAAACTTAGTAGCAATAAATTATTACAGAAGCGAGTGCCGAGCTGATGGAATGTTTATAAAAATCGAGTAGGTATATATATGTAGGATTGGACACCGAAATAAAAATGCTGGTATGTCCACAGAACTTCTTTTTATTTTTCCACCATCTTCATGAAAAAACAGCAGCATACCACCATCTTCTTTTTGTTCTCCGTTCTCTCCATGAAGTTATAGGTATAAATGGAGCCAACACTTAGAACAAAAACTTGAAACCAACTGTGGGCTGATGCTCTCTTTCTGAATGCATACATAAGAACGAGACAGTGATATATGTTTTCTTTATCTTATGTACGCATTCAGAAAGAGAGCGTCTGCCCACAGTTGGCTTCACTTAGGTATTTAGAGTGTTGCCTCCACTTTTATCTATAAGCTTCTTGGTTCTCTCTGACATGACATCTCACATTTTTATATCTTCTTTCTCCCTCACACTCATCCATCTCCTTCACTCTATCCTTCGTTCAGAAACAAACTAAACTAACAAAATAAAAATATTCCTACATAATATATAACTAGCGACCTTTTTCAATTCGAAGCAGTGGATCCTGAGATTAGCGCGTTCAACCAAACTCTTCAGCTTTATAATATTAGTAAAGTTCAGCTTTATAATATTAGTCTAATTATGTAGTACTTATGTGATGGCCTAGTGGTTTAGGCGCCCGCCTCTCATGCATGAGGTTGTGGGTTCGAAACCGGGCAAGTACCAATGTGACTTTTTCAAATCATATGTACTTTCTAAAATCTTGGACATCATTGACATCGGTGAAGGAAATCATCGTGAGGAAACCTGGACTTATAATTGATATAAGTCTGAAATTGTCAATCCGCCTTGAGCAAGCGTGGCGATTAGTGCTCGTCATTCTCTGTATGAGAAGAAGCCTTTGCCCTGCAGTGGGACAATTATAGGCTGGTATTATTATTATATAAAATAACTAAGTGGGTGCTTACTGCAGCACATCTGCGGGTGACGACCAAGATCTATCTTATTAAATAGTATATTGTGATGTTGTGAGTGGATAAGGGCTCATACGCACTATGCGGGTAGCCGCAATGCGGCTAGCCGTGCAGCTGACCGTAGAATGCGGTTGCCGGATCGCGGGCAGCCGCATTTTTATAAATGTTAGTTAATTATTATTTTTAAGGCTAAACTTTTGTATTGGGTTGTACCTGTAAAGATAGTTCTTTGTAAGTAATGGTTACCTATATAAAAAAAATATACATCTGCCTACACTTAATATTATAAAGCTGAAGAGTTTGTTTGTCTGTTTGTTTGTTTGGTTGAACGCGCTAATCTCAGGATCTACTGTTTCGAATTGAAAAATTATGTTTGTGTTGGATAGTCCATTTATCGAGGAAGGCTATAGGCCCATGCGAAGCTGGGTCGGGTCGCTAGTTTTATTATAAAAAAGATTAACGGTTCGTCACAATATTCACGCATACGAAGTTGAACGAAGATAAACTTAGAAAATACAAATGAAATTAGAGCAGCATTACGAGCACAGGCTAGTAAGTATTATGTAAATTGCAAAGTAAAATTTATTTATCTGGACCCCAGCAGCCATCCGAATAGGTACCTTAGGTTCCTTTAGTGCAAAACCAAGTTCAAAAGCCCGGAATTAGTAACCATTCCCTACAAGAAAAGATACATAGTAACTTAAACAATAATTTAGATTTCCGTACAAACTAAATTCCGTTGTAATCGGGAACATAAAGTGTGCTTGTAAATGGTAACAGATTGCAGTAACAACTAGCATAAAGCAACTGCTACTGGTTACGGTAGCGATTGCTTCGCAGTCGTAATTGCTATTGCTATGTAGGTAATGAATTATTTAACTTTGTACATTCGATTGTTTGTTTATTGTATCTAGTTATGTGTTTGAAGTGTTTATAGCATGTTTGCTATGGATGTAAGCTGGATTGACAGACACGATAATAGAATTACTTCCCGAATGGGGCAGCAGACACTTTGAACCTGCAATCATTTCAAGACTTTATTTTAAATAATATTTGAAAATCCGATTAAAATTAAGGAAAATCGACTGTATTATTTATAAGTATAACCTATAAGATTTACAAGAATAATAAAAAGCATACCTACGTATAACTATTACTTAAACTACAAAAAACTAACACAATACTGACTGGGGACACTTGATCCCTATTTTGGTTTTTCATTAATATTTCCAAAAATATTCAGAATATTTTTTTATGGTGGACTAGAAAATTTATCCGTCACCTTTTTGCATCATTTAATTATGAAATATATCCGTAGTAACCTGTTGTTTTTTTTCGTTTTCCCTGAAGACTACAAAAGGATCAAGTGTTCCGTGTTCTGGGACACTTGATCATAGCATTGGGAGATATGATCATAGAGGAACAAGTGTACTTCTATGCATGATATGAATGAATAATGGGTCTTAATTTATTAGAAATATATTATGTCATTTATTTAGCCATTTGTCCATATGTTTATTACGCCATTAGTAACTACCAGTTTTTCTAATCCTTATATTCTTAGAAAACGCTTAATATAAAAGATAAAACGCACGTACTTGTAAAGGTTCATTACTGCACCTGAAACCGTAAAACTAGTCGTATGTGGCGATATTGTTGGTCCATTTTCGTATTTAGTTGGCGAGTTATTACTCTCATTTATTTATTTTAAATATATGTATTATATTACATTTTAAATATTTATATTAAATAAAAACATTTAAAAATATTAAAAATAGTAGCCCACCGGTATCAAAAGCAGGGTCCAAGCTACCGGTGGGCAGGGCTTCTGAGAGAAGAATAATCTCCTAACAACGTAATTTTTTTCAACTTCATTATTGGCACATTGAAGGATTTGGCTTTGCCTTTTATGCTATTACCTTCTAGGACAGCTTTGACTACTGCTTTCAGCTTTATTTTGTCTTCTGGTTGGCATTTTTCACCACATTTCAGAATCGATAGGAAGAAATAAAACAAAAACAAATTAATATCTTGTAACAGGTACCCTGGACCATGATTTTACAAAAATAAATAATTTTAATCCAAAACAAAATGCTAATCAAAGAAAACACATCTCTGTATACACTTTATTTAAACAGTTTTAAATTTAATTATTTATATGAATATCTGAAAATAACGGTCAAAATACTTACAAAAATAAATGTCAACACGCTGTAAACAAAACCACGCCACTGCTCTGAAGTTGTAGATATTTAACTTTCAAAATGACATTTGGTCATTGACAATGACAGTAATGATCAGTATTACATGTATCGAATTTAAAAAAAATATTGTAGTTTTGTAGTTATGGCTCAGGGATCAAGTCTCCCGAGGGATCTAGTGTCCTCAGTCTCCCCTACTGTTACAGTTTAACTATTAAGGAGTTGGTAGGTACTGTATAATTTGGGACGTCACAAGTTTTTATTGCCATACAAAATCTATAGGAAAATTGCGATTTGACCGTTCATAAAAAGTATTTCAATTGACTAGGTCAACCCTCCCTGACGCACCCCACACTTCAGACCAAACTGCTCCGATTTACTATGACGCGTGCCTATTATACATAAGTAAGAATGATGTTGTCTGACGGATGATGACCTATTCGGATATTTAAAAATATCATAGTTGTAGAGTGACGTCGTCGTGTTGTCAGTTGCGTGACAGTCTCTAGTCTTTTATAGTAAGAAAGAAAGAAAGAAAGAAATCATTTATTTGCTAATAATGTAGGTATACATAAGTTGGTATATATTTCTAAGTTGTCCCGATACATTTTACCTTGCGGCATGCAAAATATTAAAATGGAATTTATTTATAACAATAACATTATTATAATAATACAACCACTACAATTAGTATTAACAGTTCAGCTTAGCATTTAATAGGTACCTAGGTCTGTCTTAAAAGATTAATGAATGAAATGTCTTGCATTATATTATACAGCAGAATATAATGTTAAAATGTTTGATGTCAAAATACTGGATACATTAACAATAATCCAATAACCACTTATATAGGCAATGTCAATATATGTGTAGGTAATGTCAATATGAGTCATGTAATATAGGCAATGTCAATATATGTGTAGGTAATGTCAATATGAGTCATGTCAAAATGTGTATTGTCAGTAAAAGTAAATATCTCTAATGTCAACATATTCCAATACAACCACAATCGTAAACAATCACTGATATACGATTTCATTAAAACATTTATATATCTACAATTGAAGAAAACAAACATCATCGTTTTTCTATAGTTTTGTCATTTAAAAAATCTTTAATTGAGTAATAACACGCTCACACTTATGCGTATTAATAACAAATAAGTTTCTCACGATGGTCCATGGCAGAGACACGTCTATCCACAATCAAAAATCACGAGGAACTGGATACCCTACCATACGACAATAAAATGCTCTTTTTCGCGACGCCGCGACGCCGCAACGCAAACCGCCGATTTTAGCGGCGCGGCGCCGCAACGCGGTTATGTGTTTTGGCCCCTAGCGCGGGCGCGTGTAATTTAAAATGGATGCAGATCAGATGCCAGTTGCGTTCACAGTGCTCCTGCGAGCCGCGCGTCTTCATGAGGCGGGCGCGGGCGCGGGTGGCGCGGGTGTTTCTAATGGCTCAGTCCGCCCGTACTGTTCACAGTGATATAAGAGTCTGTTAGGTGACTACGCGTGTGGTTCTAAACCATTTTGATGCACCCGCCGAAGCGTCGGCAAACGTCACACTGTGAATACGCCAAGACCCGAGCGCCCGCGCCCGCCCCCGCTCCCGCTAGTGCAGTCTGGTTGAACACTGAGGGTGTCTGGAATCAGAAACTAATACCATGGTAACAGCTTTCACCACGATGGGTATCCTTTAAAGGTATCAAGATCTAACATAACACATAGGATACTTTTTGTTTTCCCATGAAAAATTTAGGACTTTTTTAATTCTGAATTTTACACAGACTACGTCACGGGCCAAAGCTAGTTCAACATAATCACTGTAGACAAGCACCTAGCTACAAATATGTAAGTATAAAAACTGCATCGAGCCAGTCTATTTACGAAAAACGCAAGCAATTACCATGACTACGCAGAGCAAAGCTGCAAACAGGTTTGTGTACGTGTAAAAAAAATATATATTTAAATGTAAGAAAGATATCTCGGTGTTTTATGTTGACGTTCCTGTATAAGCGACGCGACGCGATAAATCCCATAGATCTATTATTGTTCTCGTGTCTTTTAGGGTTCCGTACCTCAAAGGAAAAAACGGAACCCTTATAGGATCACTTTGTTGCCTGTCTGTCTGTCTGTCAAGACCCTTTATCTCGGGAACGCGTGGAGGTATCGGGTTGAAATTAAAACCATATACTCCAGTCTACCGTCCCTTGATGCAGTAAAAAAATCAACCCTCCATGTTAACGTGAAAAAAGATACGGCCGTTTATGTCCCAAAAAACGCATTTATAATATTAAGATGATTAAAGTATGGATAGTAGGTATGGATTAGTATAAAAGTATGGATATGTACCTACAAATATACGGAATCCTCGGTGGGCGCGTCCGACTCGCACTTGTCCGTTTCTTTTTTTTTTTTGAGACAAATCCGCCACACTATTCCCAAATCACTGCAACTCCTGTAAGCCAGAATCAACAGTGGAAGAATTTTTATAAAATGATCTATCAACCAATTCATCTATGCTATCAACTAATTTAGTCAAAACGTTTTCGATGGTGGTTAATCAGGGGTCTTTACTAATAAGTCCTTAATGCTTGGCCTCCCATAAACTTTGCAGAAAACCACTTATAACCTCAAAAACAATTGAACACGGAAAATGACAATTAATTCTCCATTAGATGCTAACACCTCGAGCAAAACCTAGATCTACAGGAAATAATTAAGGTTCCGCAAATCGTTATTATTGCTTGAATGTGACAAACAGAAAACTGGGCCACAGGAAATGAGTAGATTAGATGACATTAGTTTACCGTGAAAGTAAAACGGTATTTAAACATACGGGACTGTAAATAACTTTTGTTATAAGTACTTTTACAGGTGTTTTTAGACATTAAATAAACTTTAAAACTGAAAGTTAAAATTAATTTAATTCTACTAATAAAGTCCATAGATACAGGCTAAATTTTAAAATTAAAATAGGTACCTACAAATAACACTAAATTAAAAGCGGAGAAGAGATCCTGTCTGCTACAGTCTTTCATGCATTCTGCAGATCAGGGATACCGTTTTCTTGCGGATGACGGCATGAAAGAAATCAGTGCGACACAGTGCGTAAGTCTTACTACTTAAGGCGCGTCCCTGTGCAAAACGCAGCGCTAGCCGTTTTTTGTTCAGTTTTTCGGACCTAAATACTCTATATCCAAATGAAATATTAACAAATAAAAAATAGATTAAATTTCTACATAATCTTGACTCCAAAATGGTAGATCTCATTTTTGTTTACGAAGTATAGTATTTAACTAATCTCCTCACAACGAAACCACAGAAATGAGAAATAATTATTGAAAACATGCATCTCCTCGGCAAGTAACCATTAATTCGATTTTTTACTAACACTAATGGATAGGCAATTTATTAATGAACATTTTGGTGGAAATTTTTTTTTCAAAATCCCAATACCTATGTGATTTTATAAAAATTTAATTCTAAAATCTGAGCTTATTTTGCTACTGTATCTCCTGCGCGGCGCAGAGGGAACGAACGCTCAAGGTTATTTGCTCAGGGTACCGCCTTAAAGTCCTAAGTCTAAAAGTAAAGAAAGAAAAACCTTTTGTTCACGCGTAAGCGACGCACATATTATAGGTATAAACATTATAACAATGCCTAAAACTAAAACAAGTGAATTCTAAAAAATAAAAATAAATTATATTATGTCCGAGACGGAAACATGTGTCGGAAATACTAATCCGATAATAAAAATATTTTACTAATACGTCATCTGTCTAGCCATTTCCCAACTGTGTTGGCGTTGGCTTTCAGTCTAACCAGATGCAGCTGAATACCAGTAAAACACTGATATTCAGCTGCATCCCGTTACGCTGGAAGCCAACCCGGGTAACACGATACCTCTTGAGAAGACTGATTGTCGACTTTCTGGCTTCTAAAGATCAACGGTTTTACGTTCTATACGAGGCACGTACGGGTCTCGGTATGAAATGGATGGTCACCCATCCACGGACCGACCGCGACAAGCGTAGCTGAAGCATTGGTCGATCGGTCCGTAGGGCTTCAACTTAGTCACGAGTTCCTTATAATTTTTTTTTCTTTCTTTCTATTGAATATTTCTCTTTCTTTTCAAATATTTTAATGATAAAAAGCAATGTTTTATGGTTTTCTTGAGTTCATCGAGGACGAAGTTGCGGACTGTAGCTAGTGTTGAATAAGTTAAAAAAATAAACATTAGATAATAAATCCAAAGCTATGCGGTCACGCTATCGCTATCGCTCCTCTAGCAGTGACACAGCGGCCTTACCAACCATGTTTGTTAACTATTTGTCATCTTACTTCGGATTTGACCCTAGTTGACCGTATCAGGTAAACACGTAAAAACTCCAATGATTGTTAAAACGTTTTTAAAGCAAAAACGACGCAAAAAAACTAAATTAACTTTGCCGTATTCAAAACGTTTTCGAAATTTGAAATGGTAAGAATTTACAAGAACTTTGTTGGTTTTCATACAGTTAAGCTCTGAATGAATTTTCGAAGCTTCCGTCACGATGTTATTGTGATTTCGATAACTATTTAGTTAAGTTAGTACGTGTAGATATGTCATATTGATTACTACCCGGCGCATTCTGAAAAAATCATCGTGAATTTATGTGAAGTGAGCTTAGTGTCACCGTCTTACCATTATCTAGGAATAGTGAGTCTAATGTTGGGGGCTATTTTAGCGGACGAAGATTCGTGTCGTGTCGTGCAGTATGGGTCATACGCGATGTTCTTGGGTTAGGTTCTCTACATTAGGCGGGCTAGACTCATCGTGCCGGATTGTGTTGTTCTCTGTCGTGTGGCTGAGACGGAAGCTGTAATTCAAAATGGAGGAAGTAACGTAGGTGTAGCCACCCAAACGAATATTGTCGAACCCCGAAGCCCTCCACCCCCTCGCAGTCGAATCAAGAAACGCCATCCGCCACAGTAACTGCCAAAACAAGAGCGTATCCTTGTTCTGGATAAAAGCTCATGCGGGGCTGGAGGGTAACGAGAGAGCCGACTCTCTCGCAAAGGAGGCTGCCTTGAAGTCAAAGCGTGCACCCGACTATGACAGATGCCCGGTTTCATTCGTCAAGCGAGCGATCCGACTGGAAACGCTGAGCGAATGGAACCGGAGATACTGTACTGGAGAAACGGCGGCCACCACCAAGCTCTTCTTCCCATGTGCGATCGCGGCGTACAGGACGGTGCGGAAATTAGAAATGACCAAAGAGCTGACCCAGGCCCTTACGGGACACGGTGGGTGCTCCGAATACTTGACTCGCTTCAAGTGCAAGGAGAACCCAGCGTGTATCTGCGACCCCGATAAGCAGGAGACTGTCCTTCACCTTCTCACGGAGTGCCCGGTGTATGACTCCCGCAAATGTGACCTGGAACAAAAATGTGGAATCGAAATAAGCAAAGAAAATCTAAACGTTTTATTAAATAGTAAAAAGATAAAAGTCGAATTTATAGAATATATTGAAAACATTGTCAAAATTGTGAACAAAAGGAACAAATAATCTGTAAAATGTTAATAAATAATCATAGGCCTCAAAAGATCTCTGCAACAATAATTGTAGCAGGGGCTCACGCTTAGGCAGGAGTGTGGTTTTAGCCGGTAAGAGTCCGGCACTGCCCAGACTGCTCCATCATGGAACAATCTGGGCGTCCATGAGGATTTCCCACTCCTGCCTCAAAAAAAAAAAAACGAATATTGTCGCGACAAATCCCTTTGATGCGCGCCAGCTTACCGACAGTGCCCCGATAGTACATCGTCTTCACCTGAATACTATAACCTACGCGTTGCAACGATCTACCCGGCCATACTCAATGCGTTAATAGGAATATTCGCCGTAACCCCAGCATAAGCCTACTTGCATCAAAAACAGAATTAGTTGCTTACCTCTTCAGCTCAGCCTTTTCTCAATAATTTTGGGGTCGACATCCAGTTAAACCAGTACTTTACCCAGTTACTGGGTAACACGATGCCCCTTGGAAAGACTGGTTGTCAGATTTTCTGGCTTGTGACTACTAAACGCAAGCCTATAACAATATAAAAATAAAAAAAAACCCATAACGACGGAACTCTTTATGATATGAATGGTCACCCATCCTTAGAGCGACCGCGGTAAGCGTAGCTTAACTTTGACCGATTGCTCCTCTGCAGTTTTGCATGTGACGATGTTTGGCGCTTGGCGCAGTGGCTGAGTGATCGACTGCCGCGTAGCGTGTTGCTGGTCCGAATTCCGCCCAGGGCAAACATTTGTGTGATGAGCACTTGTGTTTATGCATCTTCCTAGCTCAGCGTGCTGTGCTGGTGCTGCTGCTGCGGCTGCAGAAAACCTCAAACGGCGAAATTATAGTCACCTTGGTGATAACTTTATTTTCGAGCCGTTTGGGGTTGAAACCCTCGGGTCGTGGGGTCCGAGTGCTCATCTCCTTTTTAAGGAAATTTCCAAAAGGTTAGTTGACACTTCTCGTGATCCAAGAGCTGGTTTTTACTTTGGGCAGAGGTTAAGCATTGCCATCCAACTGGGCAATGCGGTCAGTCTCTTGGGCACATTCCCAGATGACGGCGATGTGGAGGAATTTTTTGATGCCTTATTATATTAGTTTATTTTTGGTTTAATAGTTATAGGATTTTCTTTTTTTAATTGTACGTGTAAATAGGTTTCGTATGTATTTAAATGTAGGTATTTGTATGTGGAACCCCCCCCCCCCCCTCCCTTATTGGGGAGGCCTTCATTCAACAGTGGACGTCTACAGGCTGATGATGATAATGTTGATGGTTTGTATATATGTGTATCAGCTGTCTGTCCCATTGTACCTACAGGGTCTTCCTAGTTTGGGGAATAGAAATTAGAAGCTAGATAATAACTATAATCATTATTATTAAGCTACTATGAATGGCACCTAAAACCCAAGGCGAAATTAGAGTTCACTGATAGCACCCTAATTACATATCACACTTATTAGTATCCGAAGGATTTTAAAGAAAATTACGGAATGAATGCTTTTGAATTATCAAAATGGAAATTATTGACATTGCAATTTGGCAGCTGGAACCTATACTATCTTCCGTTTTGGGGTCTATAGGGCAAGGGAGGGCTCAAAACCTGAGAGACGAAACCTAACGCCGGATTTTTTATGCAAAAGTGTTTTTATTTTTAAAATTCTTAAACTATTTAAGAGGATTTTATCCACAGTGGCATGCCAGCCTCATAAAACTTAGGTGATTCTCACGCGACGCCGCCTACCGCCGCGGGGAGCGGAGGCGGCGAAGCGGATTTTGTAGCTGTGTGCCGCGCGGAGAGGCGGTGAGCGCGCGTGTCCGCTCGGATGATGGGTTTCCAAAATAAACTTTTCGACATCAGTAATTTTATAAAAGAGTAACATACCATATCCCTCAGTGATCCGCGCGGTAATGCGGTCGTCTCGTGTGCCAAGTGCCGCCCCTCTGCGCGGTATACCGCGTGGTTGGCCGTTGGGTTGAGGCGGCGCGGCGTGAGCGCCGCTAGTCCGTACGGTCAGGCGGTGTACACACGGTTACACATCAAGCTATACCTTTCCAGTTTAAGCTGACCTCTCATTGTAAGGAAATTCTATGCAAGGCGAGATCAGCTTATACTGGAATGGTATAGCTTGATGTGTAGCCGTGTGTACGTGTGTTAGGCATCAACGGTTTCTATACAAGCCAATGCGACGTGAGATCCGCTTCACCGCCAGCCGCGTCGGTACACGAAAGTATTTTAACTCTAAATGTACACACAATTACTAATGCGTAGGTAGACAAATCAGACAGTAGTTTTGCGGCCTCAGCTGGTGTTACAAATTGTGCAAATATATATATACTCATTCACGAGAACTAAAAAGCAAAACTATGTACTTGATTTGGCATGTTTTTCACTTCTCAAAGCCTCTGGGGATTTCCGTATTTTTAGGAATCTTTGCATTCTTATCTCAGACTCAAACATTAAAAAATATCTATAACTTACTTTTTGTGACTGAGATGAGATCAGGACTTGATATGCGAAATGGCCTTATAATGTTTGTCGTTCTATGTAATGCGAATTTGTGCAAATATTGCCCTTATTTGGATAATACAAAATCAACTTCACTTCAATAAGTTTAGGGTATAAGTATTTTGTATTAACCAAGTAACGCAATTATTTCTTATAAGCATGCTTATGTTATGATTGCACCTGCAAACTCGGCCATACACTACGCACTATATTTCTCCCTTCGAGAATAACCTTCCAAAGAAGGCTGTGATCAACAATAAATATGCTTCAATAGCGTTAAACTCGAGACAGATACAACGCTTAACTAAGATCGGGCCGCCTTTAACTAGTAATTTGTGCGACTGCAGGCGCCATGCGCCTTGGCGTTAAGGCGCCTTGCGTTTAAAGCGGACACATCTGACGAAACCATCAAATAATCACTTCTTCCTTGAACCACCCATTTTGTTCTTCATAATAACAAACTTTGTCACGTCGAATGCGTAATACGGTTAACAATTGAAAATTCCATCTTATCATAAAAGTCACTTGTTTTCGGAATGGTACCACGCCGGTCTACCTAGGAGATTGTTGGCTGCTTAACCGTACTTTTTTGTGGTGCCTTGAAGAGAATTTCAAGCCTCCACCCAGGGCACAAAGCTTACAAATTAAGCAACTACACGCTAAGGGCACCCCTTGTGGGGTGAGGGCCTCGGCTTAGGGCATCAAAGGGGCAGGCTAAATCGGATTTCGATTATTTAGGGACGAATTTAAAGCCCCAGGTTCAGCGGCTTGGGCGGGTACGCACAAGGGTCGGGGAGTATAAAAGTCACACAGTGGCGGGATCTTCATACAAGCCAAAAAGCCGGGCTTGCTCTAATAAGATCATAATATGAGCTAATCAAGAAAACAAAATCCTAAATAAAAGTAAATATAAGTCTAGTGAATTTTGCTAAATTGCTCTTCGAATTTTAAAGGTACCTATTCATTTACTAACATTTTTAATAGCTTTTAGATCTGGTCTTGTTGGTTTTTTCTTAATAGTAAAAAATCTGTCTGGCTTGCCCTAAACTTGACCCCTAGGCACGCTGCTGGTCTTTAATATTTAAATACGAGTCCATTTGCTCAAAAGCTCTGCTTTTACTGGCAGAGTCACCATAATTATAAGATTGTATGTTTTTGGAGACAGCTGGAACTCGTGCTGGTTGGTAATATACTGACTGACTAGTACTATCTCCGATATAGAAGGAAAGTAAGCTAAAGCGTCAGCTAAAGACTAGTTGTCTGACTCAGCACTGAAATAAAAAGAAAGCATACATTTTCTTCTTCTTTCTATTTAAAAAAGTTTTTTTTACAAAAACTAAAAATTGATAAATAACTTTAGCACAGACTCACAGAGCACACATGACTGGTTTCGGAAGTTAGTGGCTTTGTCATGTTTGTTGTTTTGGATTGCCACCGAGTTATTTTTATTTTCCGCTTTTTAGTACTTCCTTACATCCAAATTCATTAAGAAATGTCATCTATGTATATTTTTTTGGGATTTTGTGGATTTTTTCAAAAAGAGCTGAATCAATTTCGATAACATTTATTTTTTTTATTTATTTATGTGAAGAACCATACCCTGTCCACAAAAAGAGAATTTTCAAAATCGATTCATATTTGCCGGAGAAATTACGTCACAAATATTCAAAAACATACAGTACATACATACAGTCGAATTGGAACCTTCTTCTTTTTTGAAGTCGGTTGAAAAACGTACACTAACAATTCTCCTCGTGGGTGCGTTTACAAACATGTACACTCAGATACACTGAGACCCAGACCGGGAACAGCTATCTATAGGTCCACGAAATATTTGTTCCACGCGGGAATTGAACCCGCGACCCGCAATCGACATTTGACGACACGGTTGGCGCAGTGGCTGAGCGATCGACTGCTGCGCAGCGTGTTGCGGGTTCGATTCCCGCCCAGGGTAAACATTTGTGTGATGAGCACTTGTGTTTGCCTTGTGTCTGGGTGTTGTTTATCTATATATGTATGTATTTACAAAAAAAAAAATGTATTTGTGTATGTATATCAGCTGTCTGACACCCATAGTACAGGGTCTCCCTAGTTTGGGGTCAGATGGCCGTGTGTGAAAATGTCCCCACATATTATTATTATTATTATAATCTCTCTAAATCTATTCTCAAATTTTCAACCGTGTTATCGTGCTATAGACTGATCGGTTCAGATTTTTCTCCTTCTACCTCTCTCTCTCTCTTTCTGGATGAATCTCCAGTTACCCTTAAACATGTATACCTACATAATTATATTATTAGTTAATAGCCATGGCAGTCGGGATAGTGACGCACTAGTTTCTAACAATTATACTACCAGGTCGATGACAGCAGGTAAATATGATGTACCTAGAGTTAGTAATTACTATGGCGACAGAACTTAAAAAAAAAAACGCGTTCCCTATATATTGAACACTTTGCCTGCTGACATCAGACAAGAAGATAATAAAGTAAAATTCGCACGTAAACTTAAAACATATTTATTAGATTCTATGTAAGTGTAGGTATTAAGTATATTATATAGTTTACAGATGTACCTGATAATAGGTTTACTTTTAGAGAGAGTCAACGATCTCACAGTTAAACTGCGTAAGCAGTTTTGTGCGGCAATGTACCTATACCCTGTTCACAATAAGATTAGACATAAACACAAACCTTTTTTACAGTCCCTTCAACCGATTTTGACTTTTATTCCGTAGACTTAAGGATGACATTAGAGGCAAAAAAGTGGTTACAATAACAACTGTTTACTGCAGTTGCCATTTGTCATGCTACCAACGCAATATGGGTGAAAATCGGTTGAACGGACTGTAAAAAAGGTTTTTGTAAATGTCTAATCTTATTGTGAACAGGGTATAGCTTTAAGGAATTTTAAAGTGAATAAAAACATTCATTCATTCATTCATCTTGGACCATATGGTAGGTACCCGTTATAAAACGTTACATCCGCCTGAGCCTTTTTACAATGTAAGATATTTTTTATGTTACATAGTAGGAACCTTAGAACCTTAGAACCTGTAATAGTAGGTAAGGATAATTTTTCTCAGAAGCCTTACGGAAGAATCGTAAATAAATAAGACTTGTAGCATCCGCCATGACCAAACATCAATTTGTATCATTGCTTGTAATTCTGTTTACCCAGGAGGACCTAGGAATTGGGGTTGTACCTTGTTGACTTCGGTTTATCGGACCATACCGCTCAAATTTAAAAAATATAGGTACCGAGAGTCCAATTAACATTTATATAATAAGTTCCTGGCGTATTTAATAATAAGAAATTATAAGAAACTAGCTTTTACCCGCGACTTCGTGTGCGTAAAAGTCGGTTATCGCGGATGGAGACGAAGTTGCCGATTAAAAAGTAGCCTATGTCCTTCCATAACAAATTTCATCATAATCGGTTCAGCCGTTTCACCGTGAAAGCGTAACAGACAGAGTTACTTTCGCATTGATAATATTAAGTATGTACGGAAAGTATGGATAATAAGAATTGAATCATTTAAAAAGTACCTACCTTCAATGCCTTTCTTTTTCAGAAGTAGGTACTCGAAACAGATAACCCTAATGGGACATACAATAATTACTTACATTGATCTATTTCTATCGTTATACTTATATCGTTTATGACCTATATTCTTGGTATAATGAGTTTTGACAGAGATATAGAAACTTGCAGTGTTATTCTGTTAAAAACTTTCGATGAGCTTTCAATCCCAACATTAGGCGGAAAGACACTTCCCTCAAGCTCGAGCGAGATTTTGACAGAATAGAATAGACCGACCGGAGATAGCTGCTAATTTGAACTTTAAATATTAAATGTTTAGCTGCATTTTTAACAAGTCCAGGATCTTTGATTTGTCGTCAGTTTCCTGCTTTATTTATTTACATAATTGGTTTCAATTAAGGAAACTTAATTAGCAATCTGTATACATATCTGGACGTCCTGTGTTTACAACATTCGTTTCATCCCGTAGCCTGTACTATAAAAATATAACTAGTTAAGTTAGACATTTGTGCTTGTTCCCTTTGCTAATATAAGGGGGTCTAACTAAGCTGGGGAGTTTGTACTACGTACATACAGCCATTTTGTTCGTTTGGTCAGGGGTACTCTTATTGGTGCTGGGCAATTAGGATAAAGGCAATAATACTTTACCTTAAAGATATTGTTTAATTAGGTAGCCGTACCTTTACATCTATCAATCTCAATCTATAGCCCATTCCATAAATCAATCAATTTGAATGGATCAGACATCAACAATTTCTTTTTCGAGCAGTACAGAAAATTATCAATAAAAAACATATTTTATTATTTATTTAATAATGAAATTATTGTTTATGCCTTCATAATCACACTTAGAACTTCTTCGTATTTAGAACCTGTATGATACTTTTTATGATAACATTTTGCATTTCATAATTTCAGTGAGCTTTTACCAAATATTGAAATTCGGCTATCTGAGCTGTTTGCTGTTTGCATTCTTAAAAAAAACGAAACCTAGGTACTTACTTACTTATTATCTCTGACAAAATCCATGACCCTGGTGAAGACATATTATTCGACTTCGAGTACATACTGATTATCATCTACCTAACCTTTTCCCAACTACTTATGTTGGGGTCGACTTCCAGTCTAACCGGATGCAGCTGAATACCAGTGTTTTACATGGAGCGACTGCCTGTCTGACCTGCACAACCCAGTTACTGGGTAACACGATATCTCTTGGTAAGAGACTGGTTATCAGACTTTCTGGCTTCTGACTGCCCATAACGACTCAATGATCTACGAATGACAGCCGGTACCAACGAGTATGACTTACTGAAGATTCGGACACAATAAATTCGGACACACAGTGTCTAAAACGTATTTTTTTTTACTGATGATTCAGATAAAAAACTTCCAAGGACCCAAATTATAGTTAGCCCAGCCTATACGAGTTGTAAAAAAAGTTTTAACCGGATTTTATCGTTGGATATTATTTTTTATCAGACTATATTATTTTTTAATGTTTCGGACACTGTCCGAATCTTTAGTAGGTAAAGCGGTAGAAAAATAGTGTTAGATATAGAGCGTTTAACGCCAGCAAATGAGCAATGCTTCATCGTGTGAAGCTTAAGAAAGCTCTCCACGTTACTTAACAGTATGTCCCTTCAAGATAGCTAGTATAAAACGAGTACGGGTTGATGTTTCGCGTATACTCGCTCCCCACAAGGTCAAGTGCGAGCGTCCGAGTCATTGCTCTTCGCGTGAGCATCGCATAGTTGCGCCGACGCAGCTATTAGTGCCCGGTGTTCCACGGAGCAAGGTGAGTCCAAAGCTGCACACAGCTTTCAGATTATTTATAGATTTTAGAAGATGGGAAAATTATTTTATCTTGGGTAAAAGTTACTGGAGCAATGAAATTAATAAGTTAAGTAATTACGTAAGCTTTTTCTAAAATTAAGCTGTTTGTCACTAAAAATAGTAATAATAAAAAATAATTGATTGTGCCCTAAAAATAAATGTTGTGATTATAATACAATGGCAAAATCACTCATATCTTAAGTATAACTTTTTCTAAAATTAAACTCCTTGTCACAAAAAAAAAAAAAAATAATAATAGATGTGTCCTAAAAAGAAATGTTGTGATTATTATGCAGTGGCAAAATCACTCATTCTTTATGAATAATAAAATCAATATTATTAAGCTTTGGTTTAGCTTTATGAGTAAATTAAACCATTAATTAAACATTGTTAATAACAATGAATTTAATAATAAGTAATTTGATTTCCCTTAAATCCACTGTCAGCTTTTTACACTTCTGTTCAACTTTATATATTACACGCAACGTTATTTTAACACGTATTTTTTTATCTAAGGATACATTTCATTTCTTTAAATATATTTTTATTATTTTAAATGCGCGAGCACAAAATATCCTAAAATAGTGTGTTTATTCACCACAACTAGTCTAACTATATTATTATTTGTAGCGCCATTCTTCTGAAACAAAAGAAAGCTATATTTAACCCTCCGACGCTACAGTAGCATTTTGCATCCAGGATGCTAACATTAATAGAGTTAAACCCTTCAGTGATCCCTGTGGTACATTAAGAGTAACTTTATTGTTCCTTTATTTAGATTTTATTGTACCGTCCGGTCCTACTGAGATTTATTAGGGTTGACAAACAATAAAAGTGCTGGGTTTAAGTCAAATGACATTAAAGGTTAGTTTGGAGCTCCAGGTTTCATTAGTTTTTGAAATAAAATAGTTTTAAATATCTATTTTTTATTTGTCTAACATAAATACTCAGGGTCGACGTTCAAAAATAATTATGGAATAACTCTAATTTGTTTTTATTTCTACCATATTTACACGTACAATAAAGAAACAAAAACCTATAACTCTAATTGACAATATAAATTGGAATGTATAAATATGAAAGAAAAAGATCTTTCAAGAGTGTTGATGTTACTGTAACAGCAAAAGCAAGTCTCGATAAAAACATATTTGCAAAAATAATTCTTAAAAAAAAACTTCAATTTCCAAAGAATCATGCCAGGATTAGTACAAAAAAAATTAAAATGTTTAGAGAAGTTGAAATTCATATATTCTTGGGAACCTAAAGAAGCTTTCCGGCATTTACAATATTTTTAAAACTCCGCAAAAAAAAAAGTGAATAGGTTAACTAAAAGCTCATTATTTCAGAACGAAACGCCGACTGACAGTAACAGTGAAACTGACAGCCGCCTTTTCGCAGTTCTTACACTAAAATTGCATCGTTTTATGGGAAATAATATGATTAAAAATGATGACAAATAATGTTTTTTTTTTCCACACACTTGTCACATCACTTGTCTGTAAATTTTATAGATCCGTTAACAGCTATTAGTGTTTACAAACTATATTTTTATTGTTTTTCTTAACTAGATTTAAGGCATGCAATTAAATCCTTTAATTAAGATGTAGCGGTGTGAACCTCCATCTTTTAATTTCTTAATTAAAAAGACTTGGAATGTTTTATAAAACTAACTTAGTCCAGCCCTTTGTAATTAAGGTTGAG
Source organism: Charanyca ferruginea (assembly GCA_947361185.1). NCBI lineage: Eukaryota > Metazoa > Arthropoda > Insecta > Lepidoptera > Noctuidae > Charanyca > Charanyca ferruginea. The sequence continues at coordinate 21,620,864 of OX376059.1, read as the reverse complement.
CAATTTTTACCACTTCTGAAGGAATAAAAGTAATTTTTAAGAGTTTATAAATCATTGTGAAAAAATGGTCTACATCATTTTGCAAATCATCGTAAAAACTTTTATTGTGATTAACCAAATACATGTTTAATCAAGGATTTTTGTATTTTGAACATACTTCTATAGAAGGAGGACCACGCATAACTTTTTATAGAATAGTCCGATTTCGATGATCCTTTTTTTTAAGGCTAGATGTTTAACTGAAAGTTGGTGGAATATTTTCATAAATATGGAATAAATATGATCATATTCCACTTAAGTATATAAGGTGAAAAATTAAGGGATGAGTTATTCTTTTTTTTTTTTGTTTTTGGTGTTACTGTTTCTTGATTCATTTGGATGATAAAAAGTTTGCACTAAAAAGTGAAAAAAAAAAGACTAAACAATGAAGTTAATTCTAAACTCTATTTTTTATAGACCTATGTTTTATTAGCTCTATGTTGTATTTTCTGCGCTGACTATTAGAAATAAATAAATAAATATGTGTGGACATTTCACACATGGCCATCTGACCCCAAACTAAGGCGATAGTAGATACTATATTTAATACCGGGAGGTTTATTATAGGTAGGAACATACTTCGTAATTTCATGAATTAACCATCCATAGGATTACTACCTAATACACAAATACAAAAGTAACTCTGTATGTCTGTTACATTTTTACGAAAAAACGGCTAAACCAATTTTGATGAAATTTGTTATGAAGATAGCCCTGGGAAAGGACATAGGCAATTTTATAAACAATTGCCAACCCGCCTTGAGCAAGCTATTAAATCTTTTATATTAAGGCGCTAACAAGCGACTTTTGCAGATTTTAAACTGACAATCACGTCAAAATGTGTAGTGAAAATTAATTGAAAAAAAAAATGTTAAACTAGAACATTCTCTTAATCATTTAGAATGTGAATATTTTTGATTAAGTCCATATTAAATAGTTTAGTTAAATCGTGAAGTTGTGTCTGACGCGGACCAAACATTGATAATCACACAAAATTTACCAGGATTTAAACTAAACTTTTACCATCTTACAGACGATTTTATTATCTATCTTTTAGTATACGCCTTTTTTTTAAGTTAAAGAATACTATCCTTTATTTAATTTTTTCGACTAAACTTTGATAGTTTTGGACGCAGCAAATACGATTCTTTCGTCGCTCAAGGTCGCCGGCGTATATAGTCGCCTTAATAGGCTATTTAATCCGCGATAACCGACATTCAATCGGACAGTCGCGAGTAAAAGCTAATATTGCTAAAAATCTCTTGACAGTCGTCGTGACGGACCATGAAGTCCTTCTTTCTAACAGATTGTATCTAATAAGTATAAACAAACAAGGTTGAAAATCGTCAAACTAGCCAGTCTCTTCCTTTCTATAGGACACTGAAATGCAATTCTAAACAGTAAATCAAATTACTTGTCTAAGTCGAGGCATGCCTTTTAAGTTTTGTCGTTTGAACAAAGAAAACTAACTAGAACCTTACAGTATTTTTTATTGGTTTTTAAGGGTATTCCCCACGTGGTTAAATATACTTTTCCATTCGCTCGAACTTGTTATTAAAACATTTTTGCCTCTCCAAGGGTGTTTAATATGGTTGACTTGAAAGTTTCGACTGCTTCTTCACCGGAGTGGAAACTTTGACCACGAAGACTATTTTTAATTTTAAGAAATGTATAGGAATTGTTAGAGCTCAGGTCTGAACTGTATGGAGGATGGTCAAGGATTTTTACATTTTCCTGCTTCAAATAATCAATCGTTCAATGAGCACTGCGTGAGCTTACGTTATCATGCTTTTAGATGATGCGTCGCTTTGGGTAACATTTTCGTAGTTCGGTGATGATTTGTGGTAAAGAAACTATGGTATACCACTCTATATTAGCCGTTCTACGATCTTCAAGTGCAATCCTCGCAAAATAACCGGTTCTCGCAACGAACTTGCCCGCTATCTTTTTTGAGGTGCTTCGAGAACGAAAGACTTTAGTTGGTTTTGACCCACCTTGGAAGACCCAGATTGTAGATTGATATTTGGATTGTAGACATAGATCCAAGATTAGTCACTACTGATGATGTCGTAGACATGATTTGACTCTCCTCGGTTAAACCTTTGAAGAGTTTTCTTACACCGTCTGACGCGGGCCGATTTATGATCGTCGGAAAGCAAATGCGGGATCCAACGGTCAACTAGCTTTCTCACACCAAGCGCCCCATGAAAAATCTTTTGAATGGTGTTCCCTGAGATGCCTCTATCCTTAGATCTGACACACGACGATATTAGTGAAATATAGTTGTCTCACAGCAACGATTTTATCTTCAATGAAGGCGGATTTTGGGCGTTCTTCACGAGATTTGTCACTAAGACTAGTATATCCACGCTGGAATTATAAATACCAGCGTTCGACAGTCTGCAGACACGGGGTGTAATCATGGAACACAGATGTTAGCTGTTCGAAACACTTAAACTGTGTTAGGCCTCTTCGAAATTTGTAGAAAATTATTGCACGAACATTTTCCTTAGCAAGATTTATTTTCGTTCGTGACCTGACAGATTCAAATCGTCGCTATGACTAAACAATAGCATTAATCGTAGTACTTTCAATTGTTTTAACATTCTGTACTTTCAACTGTTTTATATTGAAATTTGTTTGAATTTGTCAAACAAATTTGAATATACAATAGTTCCTAATCCAAAATTGCCGGTATATATTGAAACGACAAAACATAAAAGGCATGCCTTGTATTGACTGCCAGTCACATTCATAATAAGTTTTTGTCGAGTTCACGCTCATTTGAATATGGCAGACATCAAAATTACCTTACAGTTAACTCGCGAAAAGGAAGTTTACTATTAATTAACCGCACTAGCACTATAAATGTTGTATGTAAAATTATTTTAAGTTTTATTTAAAAACATTCAGAGATGTATTGTATTGATGTGTTGTATTGTTGTTGTATTGTAATTTGCTTTTTTAATATGGGCACATACATGCATTGGCATAGATAGTTACCTATTTGTAACTCTTTTTTGCTAAAATGGCTGGTAAATGAAATAATTATTGGGTTTTTTTCATAAATTGGTATGTCCCTTGACGCTCAATTTTCAGTAAAATAAGATTTCGCCTTTGTTCTTTGGCACACATAAATGTTGATCTAGTTTATCACATAGGATAATTTTGATCCCGTTGATGTGTTGTAGAATTTTGGAGTAATTCTAAAATCTAGCAGACCAAGTCGCGGACTGTAGCTAGTCTTTCAATAAAGTGACATCCGACAACTACTTAACCTCATGAAATGTTATGTCATGCAACCAATCATGTTCCCAGGAACAATTAAGTGCACACATCGTTGCTAATGTTTCTATTGTAAAGATCTTGTAAAAAAATATTTTCCCTGAGTCTACACTATTGTTACCATAACAAGGGAACACGGGTTAATAAGCCGATGACTGATGAGGCTTTTTCTACAGTTCCCTTCCCAGTCTAGTTAGAAACATGACTAAGTAGTCTATGTACTTAATTGTTTACGCTCAATTACTTTGCTGGTAATAAATTTATTTTAAACTAACAGGAAAAGCAAGTTGAAGAACTCTAGATAACGTAATTATATCTAAGTACCTACTCAGGTTATTAAACTTTTTAGCACCTGCTTACTTATTGCTAATAATTTTTATGTAGTGGTAATTCTAAGGTGTATTGATAGACATACGGCCTATTGTGGTTATTAAGTAATATTAACTTTACTTTTAACCAAATTCGGTGACTAGGCAACTTTGCCAACAAAAAGAAAAGAACTTACAGTAAACTATCTTTAGATAAACCCATCAGCTGAGCCTGCAAGTTCATTTAAAATGAAAGTCCTTTGCGTTTTCATTCACTCGTTCTTCGTTCACTCACATTATAAAGTAACATTTACACCGGCCGGAAGCCGACACTGGCAATTACGTAATTTTTTATCCGCCATCTTCAATTAAATGGATGCTAATCTTAGTACGAACGGAGTACCGTTCGTTACAATTGCTAAAAAAACACTTCGTTGGGTAACGACTTTGTAACATGAGTGGTTCAAAGACATCACTTTAACGTTGTTTTTTTATGTTGAATGCGTAGGAGTTGTCTTGCGTTGGGAGTGCTTTTTGAAAGTGAATTTATTAGACCGTTTGACATGTTGATTTAAGCTACGTACTTAATGAGTTGACAGCGTAGAAAACATTTTTCTTTTAGATTTAATCATAACGGGTTTCTTTTTTGTTTATTTTTATTTTACTTTTTTTTGTAAAAAATTGTAGTCCATTTTAAATGTGATTCTTTTAATACGTGAAAAGGTATTAAAAATGCACATTAACAAAGCTCAATGCATCTTTGGGTCAACCATTGTTCGAATCGAATGCACAGTTCCAGGATGCAGCCACATAAAATACGTACAAAATGTATTCTCTATGAATATTTCAATCGACTGCAGTCAGCTTTGCCAATTACAGTAAAAACTCTTAGGAACTTTAAATCTCCACAACAATCCATCAATACTAAAATTATAAATGCAAAAGTAAGTTTACTTATTTGTTACGTGTTTACGGCTGAACTACTAAACTGATTTTGATGAAATTTAGTACAGACTAAACTTGAACCCCAATAAAGGATATAAGCTATTTTGTAATCTGCAACTTTGCCTGGATCTGCGATAGCCGACATTCATACGGATGAAGCCGCGATCAAAAGCTAGTACCAAATATAATAATATTTTTTTTTTATTAACTATAAGAATGCGGACCATTTCAAAAATTTACTAAGTACCTACTCTGTTAATTCTCTATTTACAGCTAGATTTCCTCCAATAGACTAATTTGTCAATTAATTTGAAATGCATTTAATTCTTTATGCATTCCATTAATAAAACGATCTAGCAATAACACTTCAAAACAGTTAACATTTATAGTGGAATCAAACGTAAGAACATTAAAAACGATCCTAATTCAATAGTAGAGAGTCTTTAGGATCATTTATAACTGCTCGCCCAGCCGTATTGTGTCTGCAAATTACAACATGCTGTGATCATTAATATACATCTAACATGTTTGGTTATTTCTTTTTAAGGTTTCGTATTAAAAGGATAATATAGTAAAAATAACCAGTGTGTGTTGCCAGTGATAACATATGACAAAAAAACGTGGTCCTTAACTGCTGGCCTCCTAGAGAAGCTCAGAGGCACCCAGCGAGCTATGGAGAGAGCTATGCTCGGAGTTTCCCAAGAGGTGGGGGGTGGGGGGGGGGGAAGGAAATCCTTGGCAGGCGTCTTGGGGATAGCAGTGAGGTTGTTAAGTACACGGAAGACGCTGCTGCCCAACTTCCGGATTTTCTCTTAGGCGCCTTCTGCAACACCCTCGGGATGAAATGGGTTGGTGCTATTCTGACCCCGGCACCGCCCAGGCTGCTTTTATTAATGTATTTTAATTACTCTCCCCACTTTGGCTGTTAACTACGAGGCTTCTATGGAAAATGAAGTTAAACGTCCTAATTATAATAAATCAAAGATCTAAATATGCAATAGCACTTTTATGTTAACTACAAGATAAATCTGTTCAACAGTGAAATGATTCGCAATTCTTGGACCTAAGTCAATCAATCTAAGTTTATCTTTTAGTAACTGAATGCTAATTTATGGATGTCTTTTATGGTTAGCCATTTATTTATCAGTGTTTTTACCTTAACAACATAATAATAGTAAAAAACTTTTTCCAAAATTTTTTTGAAAAAAAAAAAACAATACAATACAACAAACAGAATAAAACCACCGACTTCTGAAACTAAAGTCATGTGTGTTCTGTGCTAAAGTTATTTATCACGTTTTAGTCTTTGAAAGCGGTTCTCTTTTTTCAAATAAGTTTTCCTTTTCCACTTTTTAGTGCTTCCTCATCACCCAAATCGATTAAGAAATGGCAACACAGTTAAAACAGAAATTGAAAGTCCTCCAAAGATGGAAAGATGGAAGAAACGAAAACGACGTCTTCTTGGTTTTTGTTGATTTTTTCAAAAAGCGCTGAATAAACTGTTTGTTGTATACTAAAACTTTCTCCAGAATGTAACAAACAGTTTTCTGAAAACCGCATCAAAATCGGTTCAGCAACGGGAGATAATCGCGGACAAACATACATACAAACATACAGTTAAAAAAGAAATATCTAAGTACAGATATTTTTAATGATAAATAAACATTTTTTTTACCGATGAAAAGTACGAAAACGTTATGAACTTAATGATATTTTATTGATTTATTTATATTTATACTTCATGCACAAAGGTAATAAGCCGGAATTAACACATACACTGTGTTACACTGTGTTCTGTGTACCTACTGTACAATACTACTAATACTGTACACAATACATACTGTACACATTACAGTATTATTTACATTTTCATTCTCCAAATTACATAGCAGTAAGATTAAAATATTATTTAACACAACTTTTTATGTTTTCTTTCACGGTGCACAGAGATATTATACGTAATTGAAATAAAACAATACTAAAATAAAATCATTTTGCGTAAAATACTTAAAGTAACGGGTGCTAACTTCGAAGTAGTTACGTTATATTATATTATAACTTAACGGTTTAAATAATGTAACTTGGGCGAACTGTTTTCGCATGTGAATAATTAAGTAAACATTGAACTTTACATTAAGTAAGGACAAAATTAATTTGTTACTAGAAATGCTTGTAATCTTTTGTATCTTTAAATAGAGAAACACTATTTGATGAGAGCTTGGGAGTTCTTGTCTTTATCGAATTTACAAACCAGCGTTTCTCAATCATTTTAATTTTTTTTTTTACTCCAAAATGAAGATATTGCTAAATTCGTCTTCGAAACCTCTCAAATACCTTCATAACATTCCAATTAATTATCATTAAAAGTAGGGTTTATTAAATAGAACTAAAAACCATACCTACTTTTAAATATGTAAGTGATATCAGTGACTAGCTACCCGACCAGGCTTCGCATGGGCCTAAAGTCTTCCCCGATAAATGGACTATCCAACACAAAAATAATTTTTCAATTCGATCCAGTAGATCCTGAGATTAACGCGTATAACCAAACAAACTCTTCAGCTTTATAATATTATATAGTATAGTATAGATTATCCAAAAGTAACCGTTGGACCTAGAATTCGATACTCAAAAAGTGATAAAATGCCATTAACACAGCTCCTTTCTCTACATAAAAAGCCATACCCATACAGTAAAAATAAACTCCGGATACCCAATTACTACTTTCAAAAAAATAACAAAATCCTGCACAAATCAACTCAATATTAACATAACAGTATTCGCGACTTTAATTACTCGATTCGAATCGTACGATCGATAAAATTATATTAATGGCAACAGTTATGTTCAGCTCGTTCTCGTACAAATATTATGATTATTTATGATGCCTTTCACTCGATAAGGGTAACACATCATATATTGCGCTGGATTCGATATGGGCTATATATATCTTATTATATTTATTTCTTTGATGAATTTTAATTGTTGTGTATAGGTCTTAAGATTCATTATCATCATCTGCATAGCCTATTCCCAACTATATGACAGTCGGCTTCCAGTCTTTTCGGATGCAACTGAATACCATTAGTTTACACGCAGCAAATGTCTATTTGACCTCCACAACCCAATCACCGGACGACCCCATAACGACTTTGAAAGATCTACGAGTGAAAACCGGGAGCAACAGTTTGTATTTTCCTAGAAACGGGGGTGCCACAACACCAAATTCCAAACTTCCGACAGATTCTAAGTTATTCCTAACGGAAAAACTAGTCCTGTAAGATTATTATAACCTGTATTGTAACTGTAGTCATTAGATCTAACTCTCCTTCACATATCGGGGCTGCTGAAGAAAAGATAAAATCCTGTAATGTATCATGAATGGATATACTTATCTTTATTTTGAAACTTAGACGTTAGAGGAAATTCATCATCATCATCATCATGTCAACCTTAAGACGCCCACTGTTGGGCATCGGTTTCCCCTAAGGGGTGGGGCGGGGGTTCAGCCGTAATAATTGGCGGAAAATTGGCTTGTTATAAACAATACATCTACTCTGTAAACGTATTGGTAAAGACACACATTATAGGAATACACATTACATTAAGGCTAACTTAAAGCCGTACAGATCGATCGGTCAAAGGTTAAGCTACTGTAGCTGCGGTAGGTCTGTGGATGGGTGACCATCCCTTTCATACCGAGTTCCCTCCGTGCCTCGGAAAGCACGTAAAGACGTTGGTCCCGGCTGTCATTTGTAGATCTTTGTCAGTCGTTATGGGTAGACAGAAGCCAGAAAGTCTGATAACCAGTCTCACCAAGAGGGATACCTCTTGGTGAGACTGGTTATCTGACTTTCTGGGTAACACAATAGTGTTACCCAGTAACTGGCTTGGTAACGGGCTTGTGAAGGTCCGATAGGAAGTTGCTCTATGTAAAACACTGGTATTCAGCTGTATCCGGTTAGACTGGATGATGAGATGATGTCACTAGATTATTACTTATATTGAACGAAGAGAACGACGAACGGCAGAGGTAACTGCAGCCGGCTACCGGTGGCTCGTCGACGGCTACCGCTGACGCATGTCGACGGTTGCTGCCTCTCTCGACCTCTGCCGTTGACAACATGCCGCTCGTGTGTAAGAGCCCTTAGCGAAATAATTTATAGAATCGGACTACTTAGTAGTTCCGGATATTAACACGAGCTAATATAAATTCAACTTTGCTTTATAATATGTAGTTAAACCCTAACGTCTGTAGCTTTTCTACGCTGTTAGTTATATCAATGCGTATCACTACGCCTCGAACTCATGTTTTATGCGTCACATAAAAACATGCGCCAAGCGAACTCACTCGACATTCTAAGTAGCTTGTTTTGTAACTGCTGTATAACTCCTAAACAACCATTTATATCCGAGTTATTACCCGTCATGACAAATCCAAAAGTGGAGTTATGATTTTGTCAGGTTTGTATGTGTATTCAGATACTTCCTCGTATCTTCTAAACAGCTCGTAGAATTTTAACAAATGAGGTGTCATTAAAAACATCTTGTTATTCCTAGAATTAAATAATACACAAAATCCACCATGGCAGGAAATAGCGGACATAAAGTGCAATTTCTTATTTAAATATTGTTTTTGGTAATACATGAAAAGTCTGTAGTTAAAAAAACCGACTCTTCACCATCTAACTGTAGGTACATACTATCTCTCATCGCATGTCGTGCCACCGACCTACAGAATTGAAGAACAAACACCGTCATTAACGTGTTATGCTGTACCTCTCACTCTATGGTGGTCATAAAAAGCTGTTGCATCAAAACAACGGTGGAACAGTTATGTAGCAACCCATTGTTGGTTCAGTGCTACACGGTCGCTCGTACCGTTAAAATTAAGTTCATGAACAGCTGATGTGAGAAAGATGAATGTAAAACAAAGTTCTTATAAATTAATTTAACTGTCTCATACAATCTAATTTTGTCCATCGAAATGCGGATTGGACCACACGGCCAAAAGAATATCTAGATGGTCTCACGGAAAGCTTGAACGTTATGCAAAGTTAGATGACTAGTTAGATTCATGGAAAGTGGGCTTCATTTTGGAATTCAATAGGTCACTAGTCAATTCGAAACACGGCGGGCCCAGGCGGATATGACGGGGTGATCAAGACTTCTTCGATAAAATCTGGTCCCAAAAATCCATAAGCAGAGATAATTGGAAGTAGAGTAGAAGGGCCTTTGTCCTGAAGTGAGAAAATTCAGGATGATAATAATAACGAAACAATAGTAACGAAACCATAATCACGTGCGAGTAATTTCAACTACTTATGTTGTGCACCAACATGAACCAGCCAAAGAGAGCTAACTTTTAAAATGCAAAACATCCTTCATTCAATACCGCTTTAACCACATCAAACATTTATTAATTCTATCATCCAGTATGTCTATTCTGTTACAATCTCCGTCGGTGAACACATAGGTGAAATGAGCTGTCATCTGTCCCGATGCTAGGGATTTACAAAGCACTACAATCGGATGACAGTTCACTTCACCTAGGTGTTCACCGAGGGAGATTGTAACAGAATAGCACTGATCATAAATCATTTGACCGCCCATATTTCACCCACCTATGGTTTTCCACCTTTGCCACAGAATAGAATAGAACCACAAGATATGACTCATACATTCCCGTACTGTTAAACGACACATAAACCTATTTATTGATTTACGAGCCCATTAATCATAATCTACAAATAACTGTGAATGTATTAAACCATCATCACGATTCGATTAAGATCCCGATTAGATTATTTACTACCTTAGCTATAGGCTGCAGGCTATGGGCTGTATTATGACTTCTTTATTAGCATGTTTGGATTATAGCGGTGTGGTCTTTGCTGAAGAAATTTTGTTTAGCTATAGACACTCAGCAAAGACCGCCAACTTTCAAGCGCCGTGAAAGTTCACTGATCTGGGATAAACACCCATGTTCTAAGTCAGTGGACCAAACCGTAAAGATGTATAGTTTCGCGATGTGGTCAAGAACTAGTAACATCAGTTCAGTATTTAAGAGTAGAAAGGAGAAATAAAAAGAAAATAGATTTAAAAGAAAAGTAGAAAATAGCTGTGCCGTTACAGCGACACAATGTGGCATTATTCAAATCTGCAATGGACTGTAGTAGACTGATTTGTAGCTTTTTGTAATGAATACAACCATTCAGTGGCGTGTCTCCCATCAAAGCCGAACAGCCTGGCTTGCTATCAATAACGCGAGACAATAAAAAAAGGAAATATTTCTAAATAGGTATAGAAAATGTATCTGGTGTTTTTGTTACATCTGTCGGGCTTGCCTTGACTTTGACCCCTAGGCACGCCACTGCAACCATTTATTACAAACCCAAGGGTGGTGAAGAAAAATAACATGGCAGATGCATAGTTAAAAAGTAAAAAATATATAAACTTACTAAAGTATAAACATGCACATACATAATTATTTATCTATTATTTAATATAATTTTATACACTAACACTAGCTTTTGCCCGCGTCTTCGTATACGCGTGAATGTCGGTTATCACGTATACAGTCGAAGTCGCGGATTAAAAGGTAGCTATGTCCTTACCCAGGGTTCAAGCTATTTTCATACCAAATTTCATGAAAATCGGTTCAGCCGTTTCATCGTAAAATAGTTATTTGCGCATTTATAATATTAATAGTATGGATGGATTGTAAAAAAAAAAACTTTTTAACCAAAAAGACAACCGCCTTCAAAAAGTAAAAAATAACTTTCAATTCGCAAGCGGCTTTGTTTTGCTTGTTGTTTTGTATTGTCGCCGACTTGCGAATTGAAAGTTATTTTTTACTTTTCTGCTAAATAGTTTTTTTTTTGCTTTTTAGGGCCTACAAATAAAAATATCCTTATCATACAAATTAAATACGAAACGGTGACACCAATAAAATTCAGTCATCCCTTAATTTTCTACCCTTAATACCCTAATAATACCCTACCCTTGGAATATTTTCTTGAACTTTATATGGGACCAAATATGGATATTTACTCTCAATTAAAAAAAGAATCATTGAAATCGGACTATACTGAAAAAAGTTATGCGTGGTCAAACATACAAAAAATAAAAAATTAAATAATGTTCATAAAATGAAAACTACTGGGTCAAACTATATCATCACTTTATGGGATCAAATGGCAACTATTCCACATCGAACTAAAAAAGAATCACGTAAATCGGATCATAAATCTCAGCGTAATCGGTGTACATGCATAAAAAAAAATCAATCGAATTCAGGACCCCCTTTTTGAAGTCGGTTAAAAACATTATTGACTTTACATTAATGAGAGAAAACCAAAAAATCTACAAACATCGTATGTAACCTGGACATTGAGGCTAGGAACTCCCACAACAGCTGCGAATACGCCTACTAGATCCAACGAGGCGGTTCTTTAACTGTTCATTACAATGATTCTTAGTTAATAACCAATAATAATAGTCTTTAAAAAAATATCTCAATACAACCTATCATTTTGCGGCAATTATTATTTTGTATGTTCTTAATTATAATTATTGACCAATCCGTTACTCTGTATGGTTTTTATCGTTTTAGTCGCCAATTTTCTAAATAACGCGCAAAACGGCACAGCGCACGCGATTCATATTGAATTCGTTACAGATATTCGAAATAAATAAAACTGTTCACTCATAGAAAATCGATTTCAATACTTGTGTAAATATGTAACTATACAATACAGCCAATCTATTACAAAGGGAAAATGTTTGTAGGACTCGGTAAATAATGAACAATTCTATTTTTTTGGCGTTTTCATTCATTCGTTCGTTCTTTTTCATTCACTTATAATTTATTTTTATTTTTTATTTCCAAGTCTAAATGTTACTAAGTATCAAAGATCGTTTTTATAATTCAAAAAATGTGTTTTCTAATCCAAACAAGATTATTCTAGCTCTCAAATAATATATTGTTCTTGATATTTCTTTAGCCAGTCTAAATGCACCTTTATAAGAAACAAAGTGCCCTACTATCTAGCCATGCTAATATTTCTTACGATAAAGTCGCGGTCTGCTCTCCTAAAGATTATAATATCAGGTGAACACTATTCACACCAATACGATACCACCATAGATACCTATGCGCTACTTATCAGATACCTACTCCTAGTAGGGGCTTGAAGGTCAAGCAGATCGTTATAGTTATAGAAACCGCACGATGTAAACGTATCTAAATTAGAACGATTACTTAATTGCGAATATCTGTTCCGTACATAATATTTATTTAGTTCGAATGCTTTATTTCTATCATTGGTTGATACTAATTGTGCATTAAGTCTGCCTTTATACCTTTGTGCATGAGGTCTCAATTAATAAATCCATACTAATATTATAAAAGCGACAGTGAGTTTGCTTGTATTCACGGCCAAACTACTGAACCAATTTGGATGAAATTTGGTACAGACCAAGCTTGAATGCAAAGAAAGGATATAGGCTAGGTCCTTTTTGATCCGCTTTTTGAGCTTTTCCTGCATCCGCGATAACAGACATCACACGGACGAATTCGCAGGCAAATGCTAGTTAATAATGCTTTTACATTAGAGCGCTCCGGCCTAGGGCCTCTGACCATTTAGGTACCATTAGGTACCTAAATGGTACATGTGGTGTGAACTGAATGTCCAGTAAATTATTATTTTATACGTATAGAAATTAGTATGATATGTCTGTTTTTCAGGCAAGTTTTCATCCCGTAACTTTCACATTTTCATATCTAGATACCTTTTTTATATCAAGCAGGAGCCAGAGTATTTTTTGCAGTGAAAATCTATCAAAATTTACTTTTTCTTTTATCCGTATAATCAGGTTGCCCACCAATGATATACAAAAACCAAAATAAACCCCAAAAGGACAATGCCAGAAACTCTATAGAACTTTGCCCCACTCAATAAAAGTCATGTGCAATATATAGCATCTTACTGTTTATTTATTGCTGATAACTAAACATTAGTCTTAGTGACTGTAGAACTTGCGGTGTCCGTTTAAATCTAAAAACAATAATGACATTGAATATAGGTTAAATTGTATTTTAGGTAAAATGAGTTTGTATTTTATGGGTAGGTATTTCGTAATCCGCAAGTTCTAAAGAAAAGCAATTTACTATAGAAAGGTTCTATATTCATTACAATTATTTTCATTAATTTACTTTTCTGTACATGGGTGGGGCAGGATCTGGCATTGTCATTTCAGATGAAAGCATTAAAAAAAATTCTATAACTCGTAGTTGTTTTAAATTACTAATGTTGTTAATTTGACATTTTTGTATTGTAATATTTGTAATTAATTGTCCATATAGTATATGTTTGTATATGAATAAAATAAATTGTCCTTTTTATTTCCGTGAGAATGTACACCATAATAAAATATTAACAAGGAATCGGTGGCACAGATAAAATCTCCATAAAATCGTTAAGCTTAATTAATTACTCAATTAAGTTAAATATCGTAAAAAGTAATTTATAAACACTTTATAAATAAACTTCAATCATAATAAATGCATCCGATTGAATTACATGCAATTAACAGATTAATAAAACATAAAAAATGATGCCACTATCGTTTTATTCTTAAAATAGTATCTAGTTTGACTCACTCTCGTCTGAGAAAAGGAATAAAAAATTAAATTAAAAATTTAAAAAACCCCCAACGCAAAACATAAAAGCAATTATTTAAAAAGTAAAAAATAATATCTTTTGTTGAGCCATCAAATGTTTGTTCGTTGAAATGGCGCTGTAATGTCGCGGCGGGGTACCGGGTAAGTCAAATCTCATTGCAAATCCATGAGTTCGCTATTTTAACTATTTAGCTATTGCTGACTTAGCGGTACCCCGCCGCGACAATTATAGCGCCATTTCAACGAACAAACATTTGATGGCTCAACAAAAGATATTATTTTTTACTTTTTAAATAATTGCTTTTATGTTTTGCGTTGGGGGTTTTTTAAATTTTTAATTTAATTTTTATTTGAAAGTTTTTAAATGTAATTTAGTCTGGTTTTGAGAAGTTGTAGATACGTCTAAAGTTGTATTTCGTCACATGGATCTTTTTTGATATTAAAGATATCACCCTGAGAATGCGTTTGGTATATATAATTCAATTTTGGAAAAAGTGTAGATTGGATTCCTTTTGCGTAACTACGTCCAATTGGCACAACCATACTCTGGCACAATCGTGTTTAAACAGCAGGGAACCGGTGCTTTGGCCCTTAGAGTTTATAAAATTAATTTTCAAGTTTTTAGTTTTCTTTTCGTTAGTTAATTAATATTCCGCATTCCCTTTCAATACAGTATGCATTATTCTACTAGTCAAGCCCTTTCATTTGATAACCATATTGAGGGAGTCGTGAAAAAAAAAATGTAATTCGCCATTTTGTGGTGCTGGTCATCTTGGCTTTGAAATTTATTATAGTGTAAAGTATTCCACTAGTGAAGCCCTTTCATTTGATACCCATATTGATGGAGTTGTGAAAAAATATGTGATTAGCTATTTTGTAGCGGCGGCCATCTTGGACCGATTTTCATCAAACATAGCTAAGAACACTCCCGACTAATTCACCTTTCAAATAAAAAAAACAAAAACAAAATCGGTTCATCCGTTCGAGAGCTACGATGCCACAGACAGACACACACACACACACACACACAGACACGTCAAACTTATAACACCCCGTCGTTTTTACGTCGGGGGTTAAAAATAGTAGCCTATCTGGTTTTACACTAGATGTAAATGAAGCTTAGGTAATTTATCATGTATCACTGATTAGATAAACCTCTTGATTCAATCAAATAGCTTCGTGAATTAGATTGCATAAATTACAGTTTGTGTAAACATGTTACGGTAACTTACGGCCAAAGATGGATGTGAAACTAAACTTAAGATTAACCGGCTTAACTTACTTACTGCCGCACTCAGAGACGTCAATAATAATAATGAATCATTAACTTTAATCGACCAACATAAATTGGAACGCTGTCAGTCAAAGATATGACAGATTGAGAGGCCAAGTTATGTTGGTCGATTAAAGTTTAAATGATTCACTATTATTAAGTGACGTCTCTGAGTGCGGCAGTTAGCCTAACTACCTAAGTGCAGCCAGTAGCCGCAACCTAAAACTGGTAAAACTGTAGAAACAAATTAAAAGAGAAAGAAAGAATAAATAAATATTTATTACTTATGTCAGCCATCTTATTTCTGTCTGCAGGGTTTCAAGGAACCTTACACAAATGCATGTAGTTAAAGGAAAATAATTGTGGAATTTAAGAGCTTATTTAGATAAATACATTATTATTATGTTCAAATACTATAAACAGTTCGAGATACTTTTATAAATAGGTACAGTTGATAGCCTTAAAATTACCCAACACGTACGTGATAAACTTAAAGATTAATTCATCAAAATGATAAAATAAAAAAATTGACACAAAAGACCTTTGCTACAATCAGTACTTACAATAGCAATAGGTACCACTTAAGTAGGTACTGTAGGACCCTGTGATTATTAGTCTGTCTTGTCCACAAAGTAAGTATAATAAATAGGTCTTGTCCATGTCTTATGCCATAAACAAACGACGAACTACTTACAATATCTTAGGGTGTTACTACACCAATCGATCGATCGTCGATCGATGCCATCAATCGACATCGATCGAAGTTGATCGATTGGTGTGGTAGCTGTACCTGGTCGACGCATACCGTTCCACTAACCAATCGATTCGAGATCGATTGCCCGTCGATGGCATCGGTCGACGTTGATCGATTAACTCCAGCTATAATCCATCAGTAATCAAGCAGCTTGATCGACGTCGACTAATAAATTCTACTATCGGTCTATCGTCGATCGATCGATTGGTCTGGTAACACCCTTAGACATCCGTTCAGTTATTACAATAGCTAGGTGTATAATAACCTCGCACCTATCGATAGCCTGATTCCAAGGCGTGGTTCTGTAATGACCGGAGTACGCCGGATCAGACCACTTATCTTACCACTAGTAGAACAAAAAACCTAATACCTTTTACTAAGAATTTATACCTTCCAATTGTGCCTTAATCTTCTACTAAGAAATACTGTGGAGCGTGGAGCTATGAGATATACAAGGAGGATTGTTCTTATTAGAAAACTGGGTTTCTGACCCCGACTTCGTTCGTGTAGAAGTAAAGAATACCGTAAAATATATCCTGTGACACTAAAGAATAGTGTAGATTTCTATCAGTGTAAGATTTTTTAGAAACAAACAAACATAAAAACAGCATACTTTACCTGTTCATAGTACTAATATAGATTCAACACCTTCGTTAAGGTTACAGCTTTTGATAAAAGCTGAAAGCAGTTTGAAAGTATTTTAAACTGTTTCACGTCTTTACTGTCAGGTAGCTGCAATGCTCGTTAAAAATATATTACATACTAGTTGACCCGACGAATTTTCTTACCGTTTAAACTTTCCCTGGACTTCCACAAATATTTCAAGACCAAAATTTGCCAAATCGGTTCAGCCGTTCTCGAGTTTTAGCGAGACTAACGAACAACGATTCATTTTTATTATGATGCATGTCTCTATCTCCCATTATTTTTAATTTGGGTTCAGTATCTCTGTCTCCCTCTATGACCTCTTAATCTTTGATATAATTCTCCAATAGGGACTTCTTTTACAATATAATTCATTATTCTATATAATAAAATTGAATCGTTGTTCATTAGTCTCGCTAAAACTCGAGAACGGCTGGACCGATTTGGCTAATTGTGGTCTTGAAGTATTTGTGAAGGTCCAGGGAAGGTTTAAACGTATAGGGACAGGACAACTTTTGTCGGGCCAGCTAGTTTTAATAATAATTTGGTTTATTATTTGTTTGTTAGTTATTATTCAACACTAGCGTCCCGCCCCATTTTTGCACGGATGCAATTTTCGAATTTCCGTTCTTTCATACAAACCTTATCCTGGCAATAACAAACAGAACAAAAAAAGAATTATCCAATTTGGTGCAGTCATTCGGCATTGACTTTCTATAATACGACCTATCGCTATCCTATAGCTGCACTTTTTCAATATCGTCCTTGTCAATTAGTATTCAAACTCAGACCCTAAGACCTAGTTTATAACCATAAAAACCCACCTAGTTTACAGATCACGTACCATCTTATATTGTGAACCAGTAAACAGTGAAGCTTCAATGGCTTTTTTGCGGTATTTCAAAATTATGGTCAGACAAATTGGAGTGAATGATTGTATAGTATGGCCGATGGCAATAGGTACATGACTACTTGACTAGTGTAAATTATATGCTTGGCAACTTGGCCCTCCGTGATCTCGTTAAATGGAAATTTGGTAGTTATTTTTTTCATGTTCGGTATGTAAGTTATTTTTAGGTCTTGTGATCTCAGTCAAGGAGATTAGAAGCATCTATCCTAGCGTTTTCTTAGCTATGTTGGGGTCGGCTTCCAGTCTAACTGGATGCAGCTGAATACCAGTGATTAACTTGAAACGACTGCTCGTCTGGCCTCCATAACCCGATAAAGACTGGTTGTCTGACTTTCTGACTTCTAACTACCCATAACGACTGCTTTCTGAGGTGGTGTCTAATATATGACATAATAACAGATAATATAATATCACTTGAAATAACGTTCACATGATATATTTTTCATATGTTATAAAAACCAACAACTTAATAATAAAAAAAATAAAACCATTTATTTTCAGGTAACAAAGACCCATAGAAAAATACCTTAACTTAAGTATACATATAACAATAAAACAATTGTGTTAGTAAATAAAACTTAAAACTATGTTAGTATCACTTAGTTGCACTAAGTCTTTGCACGTTCCGGTGGCACTTGGCCGTGAAAGCGGCGGAATACCACATCCTGTGGCCAAAAGTTTTCATCCAACACCTGATGCAGGTAGCATGTTGGTATGCGCACCACAAACGCCCTAAAGTTGACGTTGCGATGCGACTCCAGCAACTGCACTCTCGGCGCGTACTTCAGCCTTTGGCGTACGTACTTCACGACGTCTTCCGCGTCAGTGGTGTAGTGGAGACGGGAAATATACACCGGGGTATTCGGCTTCGCAGCTCGTAGCTTTTCGTTGGGCTCCGCAGGAGCCTTGCCGCAGCGGTTCTTACAGCTCTGCCGGCGCTTCCTCCTTCGCACCGTCACGAAGCCGTCATCAACAGCCCGGTTCGCTTCCTTCATAGTCACGGGCATTGCGGGGGGAGCAGTGGGGGTGCTCACAGTGACCAACGGGTCAGATGGTCGAGTCGGTCGGGCAGCGCTGCGGGGAGGAGCTGCGGTCACGGGAGCCGAGCAACGAGGCACGCTTGTGGCGCAACACGCTGACTCAGCAATCGGCGCCGGCGACAAAACTGCTGACGCGAAACTCGTGACTGATGTGTCTAGGCAGCCGACACCTCGGCGCGCATTTGCATTGCTTACGCGCACCGGTGACCCAGTTAACGCTACAGAGTTGCGCAACTCATCGAGTTCTGTGCGCAGGTCTGCAACGGTGCTCTGGGATGTCTCCAACTTCCTCTGCACATCAGCTAGACTAGCCTTCAAAGACTTAATGTCCTTCAATAGGCTCGTAACGTCGACGTGGTCGAACGTGACTGGAGGTAACTTGTTCCTTGTTCCTTGGTCTAAGGTTATATTTCATATAAAGTTCTTTTGCTCTAATAACATTTACTATAACGTTCATTTCATATCATTTTAAATTTGTATAATGCCCTTTTTATATAACGTTCAGTTGACCTAATTTTCATATAATTACTAATTTTCAGCCTAAATTCTGTAATGAATAAGTAAATACCAGGAAACATCATACTGTTATAACCTCATCTAGCCCAAATGATTCACCAACACGAGAGGGGATCTGGCGCTTGTCGGCCGTTGCCGCGGCACGCTTGCTTTGCTCGCTTGCCTTCGCGCGTTAATGGTCACTGTTCTAACCTAACCTAACCCAAATGATTCAATAACAGTAGATGATATCTGACGCAGAAAATGCGTATTTATTTATTTCGCCACCAGCACGACTAATGAAAATGACAAGCGTTCGAAATCTAATCAGTTATTGCAAAAATATACAAAACAAAGTAGAGGTTTCTAAATTATATTAAACGTTACATATACATTTTGAATAATAAATTGTATCTAAATATTATACTAATTGAATGAATTAATATTTAATTAGTATAATATTTAGTTACAATATTATTCAAAATCTATGTGTGCATTAAAGAAAATATTAATTATACCAGATAAAATTAGGTAAAATTTAATTATATTTTAATTTTACTCTAATTCATTATATCTTTTCATCGTTATATAAAAAAAAGTGTATTTAATGAAATTAGGTTATGTGATCATTAGAACTTTTGTTTATTAGATACTATTTCTATCATGATTCTAAAGTTAGTAGAATCGGGGAGTTTCACTCAGATCCTAACTTGAACCTGAAATTTTTTCACGAGCTCGATACTATACATTGCTTTTATTTATTATATTACAATTAAATATTTACAAAATTATAAATAATAATAAAATTACATAAATGTACAATTTATTAAGGAGGGCATTTAAAAACTCATACATATCGTTGCCAATGGGACAAGTGCCAAAAGGCCGTATGGAAACGCTGATTCTTTGACTCAAGAATAGGCTAGCTCTCCACCTGAAGAGTGGACCAGGTATTTGGCGAAACTGGTTATAATTGAATTCACCAGAAAAATCTCTCAAACTACATTTTCGTTAACACTATAATGTACAGTTAACCTTGAATAAAAACCATCATCAATCATTTTATCAATTTAAAATTCACCACACCAAAATTAAATACAAAATAATAATAGATATACTTACATATTCAAATTACAACAGTCACATAACAGGCATAAGTACAAAAAATCGATGATTGCCCATCATATTTTTTAAATTACATACTTATACTGGTTGTGTGAGGTCGTTGCCCCCGCGGCCTTGCTGGCAGGTATGCGCAAACGCCGACCATCTGCCACTGTACTTGCGTAATGAGCATTTCGACTAGAGTAAGATGTACTATTGGAATCTCATCTAGATACTGAATTACTAATTGTAAATGAGGTTAAATTAGTACCTAGTGTTTGCCTGTTAGTGAGGTGCCCAATGATAATATAATATCATTGGAGGTGCCTATGACTTTTATTTATTTGGGTACTAGCTTTTGGACCCGACTTCGTACACGTGAGTTTTTTTACGGATCCCTAGTGATGACTGAACTTTCTTGGTGTCAACGTTTCGTAATTAATTTGTATAATAAGAAATAGGCACTAAAAAGCGAAAATACACTGTTTTATAAAAAAGACAACCGCCTTCAAAAAGTAAAAAAATACTTTAAATTCGCAAGTCGGTGGCAATACAAAACCACAAATAAAACCAAAGCCTTAGTTATTTTTTACTTTTTGAAGGCGGTTGTCTATTTTGTAAAAAAGGATTTTTGAACACGCTAATCACCGGTGCATCAGAATCGGAACCACACACTAGAACTCTAGAACTCTAACGTAGCTTTCTATGAAGTTACGTTATTCTAAGGTGCTGGCTATAATTTACAAAAAAAATTGGGAGAAAACTTAGTACGATAACGAAGTCGCTTGCAAAAACGAATCCTACTAATATTATAAATGTGATAGTTTGTGAAGATGTTTGGATGTTTGTTACTTAATCACGCGTAAACCGCTGAACAGATTTGAATCAAAAAAGACAACCGCCTTCAGAAAGTGAAAAATAACTTTAGCACAGAACACACATTGACTTTAGTTTCGAAATTCAGTGGCTTTGTTCTGTTTGTTGTTTTGTGTTGCCACCGACTTCCGAAACTAAAGTCAATGTGTTCTGTGCTAAAGTTATTTTTCACTTTTTAGTTTTTGAAGGCGGTTGTCTTTTTTGTAAAAAGCTTTTTATTTTCTGCTTTTTAGTACCTCCTTCTCATCCAAATCTATTAAGAAGAGATTGAAAGTTTACTACTACAAAGATTGATGAAACTAAAACGTCGTCTATGTAAAATTTTTGGGTATTTGTTGATTTTTCAAAAAGTGCTGAATCAATTTCGATAAAATTTATATGGGACCACCCCTGAAGCATACCCTATCCATAAAAAAAAATAATTTTCAAAATCGGTTCACCCAGTCCCAAGAAATCAGATAACAAACATATAAAAAAAACAAAAAAAAAATATACGAATTGATAACCTCCTCCTTTTTTTAAGTCGGTTGAAAATTGGCACATAGGTAGACCATTTCCTGGATTAACACATAGGATACTTTTTATCCCGGTAATGTGTTCCCTTGGGATAATCGGTATTTTTACGCGGGCGAAGTCGCGGGCAGAAGCTAGTAGATAATAAAACATCCAAACGTACACACATAACCATAAATATCTGACATAACCATACTGCACATAAATGCGTTAGTATGTCAAGTAAAACGTATGTCCGAAGAATCTTCTGTCAAATGTGCATCTCTACCTAACGCCTACTGAACTGACACTTCTGTGTTCAAAGTTTCAAACCAGTTGTTTCAAGGCTACAAGTTAATGAGACGAAAGTAGGTATGTCTCACCTAACCCGATCAGTGTGAATGTCGAAGATAAGATATGATCTTGAATAACTGACCGAACTGCAGTTAGGTGTAAGAGTAACTGTTCTTGGATAATATTTGCTTCGTTATCTAGTGTATGATAATGATTGACCTGATACTTGGAATATGTTCGGCGTCTTTTGCATCTTCGAAGATTTTTTTTGGTAGATACTGATAAGTCAAAATCATAATAATTATTTTAATTAGAGCATTAGAGTTCTTTTGATCTGTTACTTACATAGGTAATACATACCATTTTACCCCGACGGTGTCGTAGGACGACTAAGGGAAAATCTGGAATCGGCGACTTCCATGTGAACTCAACAACTTCACTGCGATCCCCAAGACGCCTGCCAAGCGTGGGGATTATGGCTCCCCTGGGAGGCCTTTGTTCGACAAAGGACGTCTTCCGGCTGATGATGAGATGATGATGATATTACATACCTGTAGTTTGATATATTGGTTGTTATGACTGGTGATCATTAACCCGTATCATCATGCTAGGTATATCTATTATCAGCCTGTAACTTTCATGTGTTACTTTAAAATTATTAAAAAAATAACCAAAATATAAATGGCCTTATCTCTAAGTCAGACCTTTTAACGGTAGCTCTTGAGAATGAACAAAACCCTATCAATGTGCTATGTGTTACTGAGCATAACATGATAGAAGCGGACAAAAGCATACTAAATATCGGTAACTATAAACTAGCTGCTTCTTTTTGTAGGAAGAACCGGCGCGGTGGGTCTTGTATTTTAATAGAAAAATCGCTTCATTATGCACCAATAAATGATTTCAGTAATTACTCACTTGAAAATATCATCGAATGTTCTGGTATTGAGTTACTGGACCATAAAATATACGTCATATGCATCTACAGACCTCCAAGGTCAAATACTGACGATATAAATATATTTTTTAGAAACCTAAACTCCCTTCTTCGTCGATTTTGTTATGGTAAAAAAAAAGTTATAATTTGTGGCGACTTTAATATAAATTTACTTAAGAAGACTTACGATGCAACTGAATTCATGCAAATTCTACACAGTTACAACTTAAAATTAGGCATAAACCAACCAACACGGTTATCAAGCAAAACATGCATTGATAATATTATATTTAATATTAAGGGATGTACCGCAAAGGTTATTGAATTTGCACTTTCTGATCACACTGGTCAGTTACTCACATGTCCAGTTAAATCTAGTTTCCTCATTAAATCATGGAACATAGAAAAAAGAGACTACTCTAAAGAGAACATTCATAAATTCAAAGAATGCATAAATTCTCTTCATTTCAATAACGTTTTTGTCAACACAGATCCAAACCAAGCTTTTGATGAATTTTATGAATTACTCCTTCTGTTCTATAATCTTTGCTTCCCCATTATACAGATAAAAATATCAACAAGATCTCGCCCTCGATGGATTACAAAAGGTCTTCGAGTGTGCTGTAAACGTAAACGGCAACTATTATGGGACTACAGGAAAAACCCTTCAGAAAATAATAAAACTAAATTCTTAACCTTAAACTTATTCTTACCTCACGATTAAATCAGATCATTAAGTTAACACAAAAGTCTCGCAATGATAATTACATTAAAACTGCCCGAAATAAATCGCAAGCTACTTGGAAGATTATAAATACCAATAAACTAAATATACCAAAGGACCAAATACAACAGATAACTGTAGATAGTAATATAATAAGTGATCTTGAACAGATTGCAAACTGTTTTAATAATTTCTTCACCGATAAAACTGAAACTTCCAGACCAAACCAATCAAGATGCCGAATCCCATTTGAACCAAAGTCGTTATTTATGCGTCCAACTATACCGGGAGACATATACAAAATAATTAGAGACCTAAAGAACACAAATAGTACCGGATATGACCATATTTCAACAAAAGTTTTAAAACACGTTTCGATTAAGTTATCATATAAACTTAGCCATATAATAAATTTAAGTATAGCAAATGGAGTCTTCCCAGAAAAGTTAAAATTAACTATAATAAAACCTCTATTTAAAAAAAATAATAAAAATGACATGAGCTGCTATCGCCCAATAGCGCTTGTACCAGTAATATCGAAAATATTCGAGAAAGTGATCCATGACAGTATTTATAGTTACTTTGAGAGAAATAATTTACTTTGTAACAGTATATAATTTTCTCCACAACATAATAACTCACATGGATAGAGGTAAACAAACGTGTGCACTGTTTATGGACCTCACAAAGGCTTTCGATTATGTGGACCACAAAATACTTTTAAATAAATTATACGCTTATGGTGTCAGAGGTAACATTTACGACCTGATTAAATCTTACCTAAGTAAAAGAACGCAAATAACACAAATATCCAGGATATGTCCCAATGTTAAAAAAATGATAAATTATTCATCCTCATGTAGACAGGTTACATCTGGCGTTCCACAAGGAAGTGTATTGGGTCCGCTTCTTTTTATAATATACATCAATGACCTTCCAAAAGCGACAAAATACAACACAGTTCTATTTGCTGATGATAGTACAGTACTGTTCACAGGGGATAATAAATCACATATGGAATCCGAGATAAATATGACTCTAGAAAGCATTATAAACTGGTTAACATCAAATAATCTACACATTAATCTCGACAAAACCAATTTCATGACATTCAGAAGTAGAGTAAGTAAAATAGCAAATATGAACATTAATTACCGAAATAATAAGATCCAAGAAGTTGATGTTACGAAATTTCTGGGTGTAAAGATAGATTACAATTTAAATTTTAAAGAACATATCCATACATTATGCACTAAATTAAATACCTTTTCTTAAGCATTATTCAAACTTAAACAAACGGTCAGCACTTCTACATAACAGTCCTTACAGCCTACAACGGCTATGTTGCACCTATACTAAAGTATTGTGTTATTTTTTGGGGTACTTCTACAAATAAAGAAGCGGTATTTAAAGCCCAGAAGAAATGTATACGAGCCATAACTAGTATAAAACTAACTGACAGCTGCAGACCATCATTTTTAGAATTAAATATTCTTACATTACCATGTATATATATATTAGAGGTTATAATGTTCGTTAGAAAAAATACAAACTACTTTAACAAGTTAAATAGCAAAAGACACAAATTCAAAATATGTTTACCAAGCAATAAAACAGTGTTATTAAATAAAAGTATATTATGTATGGCTCCACGCATATATAACCATTTACCAAATTCACTTCTGGAGATAAGTGATATAAATATATTTAAAAACGATATAAAAACATTGTTATTAAAAAAAGCATATTACTCAGTCACTGAATATTTACAGAATAAACTTATTTAATGTTACTCCATTATAATTTTTAAATAATGTATTTTATTGTTAAATTCTAGTTTCGTAGATACCTACCTGTGTATTTGTAAATTTGCATGCCTTATGGTAGAATATGGCTAATGGACTCTGTTGTTTGTATAAGACCTTTCTTTTGTACCCATATTCGCAAATGAATCAATGATTATATGATTATGATTATGATTATGAAATTGCGAATATGGTTGTTTTATTTAGTAACTAATAGCCCTTTGCCCGTCCCCCCGTCTTTGTTCGACCGCGTGAATTTTCTCAAGGATCCCTAATTTTTAACCGACTTCAAAAAGGAGGAGGTTATCAATTCGGATGTTTATATTATTTTTTTTTATGTATGTTCGGGCATAACTCTGTCATATATAGACGGATTTGCAAAATTCCGAAAAATAATTGTTCGAAAGCGGTTTATTCCAAAATGGTCCCATATACATTTTACCAAAATTGATCCAGCCCTTTTTGAGAAAATCAACAAAATCCCAAATAAATTACTTAGACGATTTTAGTTTCTTCAATATTTGGAGGACTCACAATCTCTTTTAAGTGTGTCACCGTTTCTTAATGGATTGGCAATACTAAAAAGCGAAAAATAAAAAGCTTTTACAAAAAAAAATACCGCCTTCAAAAACTAAAAAGCGATAAATAACTTTAGCACAGAACGCACATTACTTTACGTTCTGAAGTCGGTGGCAATACAACACAAAGCCACCGCCACCGACTTTCGAAAGTAAAGTGTGTTCTGTGCTAAAGTTATTTATCGCTTTTAAGTTTTCGACGGCGGTTTTTTTTTTGAAAAAGCTTTTTTTTTAAATGCAATATAGCCTATAGTATTCAGGGATAACGTAGCTTCATATTGGTGAAATATTTTTTGAAATCGGATGAACAGTTTCGGAGATTACACCCTGCATACAAACTTACAAACTAGCAAACTCTTTATAATATTAGTATAAATCAGCCTGTAATTTTCAAGTCTCACTTTAAAATAGCGAATACGGTGTTCTTTTCATTTTGTAATACTTAATTGAAAAAAGCAAACAAGCCTTCAGTCCAACTAATCTTGAGTGATCACTGCCGCCAGACATCAGAATTTGCAATACCAGAAATACCTTGAAAATTCAACTTCATTCTCTCTGATTCGCTGCCCCGAGAGCCACCCCTACGTGGAATAATCAGTGTTACCTAGGTACCGCCTTCAGATCGATAAGATGATATCTAGTGTTAAGTGAGCAAGGAACTTATCAACGAGGTGCGACTAACTGTATGCAGTAGGTCATAAGCTTTGCACATTGATCGCACGACCCGATAAGATTTTATGAGATGGTAAATTGAATAACTAGTTGTATCCTCTGGTAAGGTTCGTAAATAAAGCCAGGAATACACATGTAACTTGCTTATACATATGTAACACAATTAGATTGCATGACATTGTAATGCTGGCAGTCTACTGGCACTTCACTTGGCGTATTTGTGCAAATATTCACCTTATTTGGATAATACAAAATATACCCTATTTTTACCCGACTACGGCAAAGCCAAAGGAGGGTTATGAGTTTGACAGGCTATGTATGTATGTATGTATGTATGTATGTATGTATGTATGTATGTATGTTCATCTGTACGCTTATAGCTCCTAAACTACTTATCAGAACTGAACAAATGAGGTATCGTTAGAAGCGTCTTGATCGTCCGCTGGTTATAGGCTATATGACGTATCACCGAATCCAATGTGGCGCCCTCTGGCGGCCAAAAAAACAAATATTAAAAAAAAAAATGAAGACAAGCATACCGTGTTTGGTATCATTGGAAAGGGGTTCACTAGTACATTTCAAATTTATATAATATTTAGTGGTGATTTGTCACAAATTAATGTAAAAAAAGGAAAGATTACCAAATAAAGTAAGATACGCATACCGTGTTTAGTATCATTGGAAAGGGGTTCACTAGTACCTATTAAATATATAATACTTAGCTGTGACTCCAAAATGGTTTAAATAAAAATATAAAGTTTAAAAACTAAAACCCGACCACAACAAAAAGTGATCTAAAAAGTACAAAACAAGAAAATATTTCACACAGAAATCAAGACATAGGGGACGGTCGGGCAAAGCGGGCCCCTTAAGGATGATCAATTAAAATCAGTATAAATTAAAAGATATTCATTTAACAAAATAAACGCTCATGAACACAACCTCTTTGGCTACCATAATCAAAATAATTAGTGCAACAAATAATCAAAATTTTTGAACAATATCAACTTTATATGAAATGGCAAAAAACCCTTTTTGCCCTTAGGGGGTTGGTAAAACGGGTATCGTAGGCGGGCAAAAAGAGTACAATAACTAGCTTACATAGTAATCAAAACAAAGATAACAGAAGTAAGATTCATGCCCATTAGAGGAAGAACATGAGTCATGAGCCCACTCTCGACATTGTGAGCGTTGAATCCAGTCCTAAGAGGGGGAACATTACGTAATGTTCACAGCTGGTCTGTTAAATGCTTGTAGCCGGGCAATAGACGTCGATTCTGGGGTTCTCAATACGATTTCTGTATGTCTGTTCCTTACGTTTTTATACAACTGCTTGTCTGCAACATTATTTTTAAGTGTGGTTTGCTTATTTAACCCTTTATTGCAAAATATCAGATTTTGTCAGTTCATAGAATAGTGCATGCTGTTAATGTGTGCTCCGACCAAGAAGCTTTTTTCTTTTGTAATTAAACACCATCTGCAAGAAACATGTTAAATTGTAGCCTTACATTCATACACAATAACTAGCGGGCAAAACGGGTATTACCCGTCTTGCCCTCACCCGTTTTGCCCTCCACCCTACATTCTGAACTGACAGTAAAAATTACACCCAAAATTAAGTATTTTGTTAGCTAAATGTACTCACATCAGATACATTAATGACTAAACTTTATCGTAACCAGCAATAATGCACAGTAAATTACACATAAATCATAAGATACAAAGTGTACTCACCTTTTGTATTTTTTATTTTTTGGCGCGAAAACTTGTACAGGCTCCGGGGCACTCGGCTGGCTCATGCCGCTCCCCGTGGCGTACTAATTTGCCAGTGGGGCGAATGCGCTAGCGCTATGTGTAACAATATTGTCTCGCTCTTGCATTAGAGCAGAGATAGAAGAAGTACCCGTTTTGCCTACCGTCACCTTCTTGCCCGACCGTCCCCTAGGTACAAAATAGTCAAGGTAAGCCGTGGTTGCATGCCATTATATTCATGTTCATCGCACTCATATGGGACACAGGCATGCAACCACGGCTTACCTTGACTATTTTGTACCTATGTCTTGATTTCTGTGTGAAATATTTTCTTGTTTTGTACTTTTTAGATCACTTTTTGTTGTGGTCGGGTTTTAGTTTTTAAACTTTTATTGAAATAAAGTCGATTTTATATATATAAAATTCATCAAGAAGTCGTCAAGGTTGAATTATATGCAAGCCACTAGTAAACTTTTGTACGTCTTACTTGCATATTGTATATTCCTGGTGTAAAGTAATACTAATAAAGAGGTGAAGTTTTTTTTGTTTATACGAGGTTTTTGAAATAGGACAAGATTTTTGTAATAGAAAGTTACACTATTGTCTTTGCCAACTGTCATTGGATAAATGTTTCAAGGTATACTAGCACTTTTCCCGCGATTTCCTTCACGTGATTATTATTAAGGATTTCTAATTTCTTGATAACAAAATATCTTTTCCCGCGATTTCCTTCATGTGATTATTATTAAGGATTTCTAATTTCTTGATAACAAAATATAGCCTATAGCACGCACTGATAACGTAGCTTCTAATAGGCGAAAGAATTTTCAGAATCGGAACAGCAGTTCCGGAGATTGGCGCTAACAAACAAACAAACTCTTTAGTTTTTTTATATTAGCGGACGTCACAGGCAGAAACTTCATGAAAATGATAAAACTAAAAACTTTTCTGAATTTCATCAAACTTCTCTTCGGAAATACGGTTAGTTCATGACCGTTGACAATTTCCATTGTAATAACATCTACATTTTAAGAAATAACTTACTGAACGTCGGCATAATAAAACCTAAAGACCTATTGTATTGTAAGACCACACTATAAGCTCAGTTTTGTTTCTACACGGAAATCCGGCTCACGACCCCGAGCATAACATAAGGTCCAAACCATTCAAGTCTTCACCATTTGAGTCGTCAATAACTTAAACTCTAGAATGCACTTTACCGTAATAGACTTCAACGTTATTAGATATACCGTTTAACGGTAAAATTCTATTAGTTTCTATTGAAAATTCCCATTAGGAAATCCCATACAAGTCTGACAGAACTTTTTATGGTGGGAACGACGACGGCGACTTGAAGCCTAAGCTTGTGTACCAGTACCAGGATGTTAGGACCTAACTGTCAACGTAATGACTTTAGAGATTCTGTACTCGATAATTTTATGTATGGTCCCATCAATAAATATGAAAGATTAAGAGGAAGCGTGCTCATTAGCGAATGGTGGGTGAGTCGGATAAGAAAGATAAAGTACTTAGATAGGTATAGTGCATTGTGCACATCAATAAAACTACCTATGTAGTTTAAGTTGGTAGTTATAATAATATTAATGGACTCATTTCCAAGAGCCTCGACCAACACCTAAGGAGGCTCTCGTTGGGCAGCTGGATCAAGGGCTTGATACAGAAAGTGGTACTCCTGGACACGGCGCGTATAGTCAGGATATTCCTCTCTCAGGAGCCCTGACCACCGGTAGCTTGGACCCTGTTCCTGATACCGGTGGGCTACAATTTTTATATTTTTAAATGTTTTTATTTTTGTATTAATATTTAAAAATGTAACTTATATGTATATACAATAAATAAATGAGATAATAATAATAATAATAATTCTTTATTATCAGGCCCATAGAAAAATACACAATTTAAATAAACAAAACATAAACTAATACATAATTATTAACCTCGTTTACAAATCTAGATCAAGATCGTTCATCTACATCTGATCTTTACCCTGTTCACAATAAGATTAGACATAAACACAAACCTTTTTTACAGTCCCTTCAACCGATTTTGACTTCTATTCCGTAGGTTTAAGGATGACATTAGAGGCAAATAAGGTGGTTACAATACAACTGTTTACTGCAGTTGCCATTTGTCATGCTTCCAACGCAATAGAAGTCAAAATCAGTTGAACAGACTGTAAAAAAGGTTTGAGTAAACGTCTAATCTTATTGTGAACAGGGTATAGTTATAATAAGTTCCAATTAGTTATTCATTTGTTTAAATTATAACTAATCTCCTGATAATTTAAGAAGTTCGATGTGACGTTTCTTCTTTCGAACTTTGTAGGAACGACATCATCACCAGCCGAAAGACGTCCAGTATTGAACATAGGCCTCTCCCATAGAACGCCACAACAAGCGGCAACATGTGTCTCAAGTGTTTTTACAAGTTATTATAACGTGTTAAGTTTATGTGGTAAGCATCGTATTCACAGTTAACCATTTAACACCATTATAACTGTTAGCTGTGTGTTTTTGTTCGTAATCTTGAGCAGAGATTGTGCGTGCGTGAGGTTGTTTCAATTTCATCTTATGATGCAGCATTTACGATGTCTTAGGTGCTCTGTTCTTATTACAAGTTAAATGGTGACCGCAAATACATTGTGTTGGCTCCAAACTATAGGTTATTTTACCAAAAAAAAACTAATTAGTCCGTCTGATAGATTTCCAAAAAATATTGGATACGTGTTTTTTCTTTTTTCATGTAAATAAAAAATGAAGACGATACAGTGCTTCGAAAACTCGTGTGACGTCACTATGTCAGTACACTTTTACTGGCGAAGTGACATCACAAATCCCCACTCATGATTTTTGATGCGTTTTCTCTTCGTCAGTTTATATTGATTTGATAAAACAAAAATTACGTACTTATCCAATATTTTTCGATAATCTAACTGATAGACTAATTCGATTGTTTTGGTAAAATACCCTATTCTGTTGCTAGTTTTATTACCCGACTGCAAGATGAGGAGGGTTTCCTGCAAGTGCGATTATGGAAACGAAAATGCAGTTTATCCTTCTAAAATATAATTAAACTAGCACTTTCCCCGCTACTTCGTTCGCGTGATTTTTCTTACAATGTAGATCAAACTATACCTATACGCCTTCCTCGTGAATCACTCTATCTATTGAAATCACGAAAACACGCAAAAATTTAAATCCGCGGGAGCGACTTTGTTCTAAACTATGTAATGATACCGCCTTTAGCAATGGCGTGCCTAGGGGGTCCAGGTTAGGGCAAGCCTGATAGACATTCTGCGGTTAAAAAAATTGGATGTTGCTCAGTTATTGATTAGCTCATGTTATGCTGCCGGGCTTGCACTAGCAAGCCCGGCTTTTCGGCTTGTTCGAAGGTCCCGCCACTGGCCTATAGGTACTATAGTGGACACACCCGCCTGAACACCACTAAGTTCATTTTTGCTTGCACTCAAAAGATGGAAGCGCTCTCTACCCTGCCCCGTTGACTTCGCAGGCGCCGAGGGAAAAAAAAATTAACTGAGTAAGCGGAAAAGTCCGCCATAGTACCAATGACAACATAGCTTCCAATTGGCAAAAGAATTTGCAGAAACATACACAAACTCTACAGCTTTATTGTATTAGTACAGATTAGAGTGCAAATCGTTCGTAACCTTCACCAGAGGTTAAAAGGATGTTGAACTTAGGTGTCTCGGCTAAGACGAGGCTTCGGGATTCAAAGAGGGATGCCTTTCCTCAGTCCTGATGAGTGTGCTTGGTAGCTGGTCTCTAAAAATACAGAGTCAACTTGTATAATACTGATGGTGCCCTTAGTTTAGTGAAGACCCACACTATCTGCTCGCTTCCACGGAAGTCGGGAACTTTTGGGAGATTTCCCACCCCGAAAGAATATTGCCATGCGAAGTCTTTCTACACGGTTTTATTTAGCTTGCCCTGTTTGTTTTTTGGGTCAAATCTAGTTATTGTTTCTGTTGACAGATTGATCTGTAGGTCGATTCTGTAAAATTCAAACAACAACTCTCACTTCGCATAAGGTTCAAAATGACCTTGATTTGTCTTTGACACATTGAATCGGGTTCGAGTGTGAAGTGAGCGTCGAAGTGCCGGGGAAATTACCTTACAGTAGTGCTATTCTGTTACAATCTCCCTCGGTGAACACCTAGGTGAAGTGAGCTGTCATCCGTCCGTCTGCTTTGTTCACCGAGGGAGATTGTAACAGAATAGCCCTGCAGAATACCACTTCTTACGTCATCTCATACTTTATCTGTCAAAATCTCCCTGTCAATTTAGTTTAACTCGCTGACACGCTGGCAAGGTGGCGCTAGTGTAAATTCGAATTATCAACCGAGTTTTTAGAATGCCAATCAAGAAACTCGCAGCGGATTCAGATTCGCAGTTTAGAATGAGATCTTACAGAATCTCACCCCAGATATTGGATCATTAACATCATCTGTTTTCAGCCCTTGTCCCATGTTATATTTTATCTTCTTACATTCCGTCTTATTCGTCATGCTTTTATGGACTCTCTTTTCAGTCCTATCATTCTTCTCACAATTCTTCCATCTTTTTTTTGGCCTTTCTCTCCATCTGCATCCATCCACACTTATATTCATAACTGTTTTGACCACATGCGTTTCATCCCTTCTCTTCACATTCCCATACCAAGACAAATCTTGATCCGATATTGGGTAGGTATATATACACCTTTATTTCAACAGTGAGCTAATAGCCGTAAATTAACTAGTAGTGTCTAAATACAAAATAGTTTATGCTTT
The DNA here is from genome assembly GCA_947361185.1 of Charanyca ferruginea. Taxonomy (NCBI): domain Eukaryota; kingdom Metazoa; phylum Arthropoda; class Insecta; order Lepidoptera; family Noctuidae; genus Charanyca; species Charanyca ferruginea. Next base: position 21,587,441 of record OX376059.1, on the reverse strand, counting down.
AAAGCCAAAACAAGCCTACTTGACATTTCTACGGGCCAGTTAACGGTTCACTTGTAAGTTATTCAGTTAAGCGACGGATTTATTAACTTAACGCCCACTTGCTTTGGTTAAGTTGGAAGTAAGTAAGAAGTAGGGCTCATTGACTTGAGAGAGTAATATTATTTCGGCTCTTGCCTGTCTATACAATTAATTAGGGTAAAATCGTAAAAAACAACCTTCCGTCATGAAAACTAACTTTCGTCCGCGAAACCGTCCGCGTGAAAGTCAAAGTCAAAATCAAATCCGTTTTTAGCTAACCTATAAACTACCTATACCTACCTTCACCTTACCTTTACGTACAGTTACCAAAAGAGATATCTAAGTGACCAGGGTTGTCGAATATAGTTAAAGTTTACTTAGAAACTGGTAGATGTTCTCCAATGAAATCAAATTAAATTAATAGAGAATAAACAGTTTATTATTTAATTTAATTTGAAAACAACTATATCTGACGACGTGGCTACCTGCACACGCGTCTTTGGTGCACTCTTTTGGTGTCTGTACATAGGCCAAGTAGTTTTCGAGATTTCATGTTTACTCAGTGAGTGAATGACCTTTTGCTTTTTTTTATACAGACTAGCTTCTACACGCGACTTCGTTTGTGTGGTAGTCAAATATACCTACCATAAAACGCTGTTTTATCATAGGTATATTTGACTTCCCTTTGACAATCAGCTATAGTGTAGCTTTTATCAGTGAAAGTTTTTTTTTTATTTTTGTTGAACCATATCTTCCAGATATTACCTCTTACAAAGAAAAAAAATAAAACAAATGAACTTTACTCTATATAACATTGGTATAGATTTATGGAATTCTTAGATCACAGACACCTACATATTTTCTACTTTAGAAGTGGTTTCACTTTAAAAGTACTTACGTCTTTTTTACCTACATATGTATGCGTTTCTCATAGGGGTCAGAAAGTAAGGAAATAATTTCATGACCTCTTTAATTAGCTCAGTGGTAGAGCACTGGTTTCGTAAGCCAGGGGTCGTGAGTTCAGTTCTCACAGGAGGTTTAAATTAGTAAGTACCTATACAAAAGAACCTACCCTTGTATGTTCGTCCGAACGAAAGTGATAAATATTGAGGAACCAAGGAATTCTGATATGTTTTTTTTAAGTTGCTGGAGTTACAACTTACTCTTAATGACTCAATTTTATAAGATATCATATGATTATACTTATTAAGATCTATTTTTAATAAAATAATGATATCCTAATATGCAATATGAAAACAAACAAAAAAACAAAAGTAACAAATAAAAAGTAGGTAACTAAATATAATTAAATAAAACAAAAAAAATATGGCATATATTTTTATTCGTGTTGTAGGTATTTTTTATCTGTTCCTTTTTCTAATTAAGATGTCTGGCAAAGACACAATCAAAAGCTACCTCTCGGTGAAATGACAATGCCAGATCCTGCCCCACCCATGTACAGAAAAAGTAACACATGTACAGAAAAAGTAAATTAATGAAAATAATTGTAATGAATATAGAACCTTTCTATACTAAATTGTTTTTCTTTAGAACTTGCGGATTACGAAATACCTACCCACAAAATACAAACTCATTTTACCTAAAATACAATTTAACCTATAATCAATGTCATTATTGTTTTTAGATTTAAACGGAAACCGCAAGTTCTACGGTCACTAAGACTAATGTTTAGTTATCAGCAATAAATAAACAGTAAGATGCTACATATTGCACATGACTTTTAATGAGTGGAAAGTTCTATAGAATTTCTGGCATTGTCCTTTCTTACAAACAACTAAATCAAACAAAGCAACTTATTAGTCATGATAAAGTTATTAAAATACTGTTAATTCGCGTATTTTCTGAGGCGGAGAAAAGAATTACGTAGCGGAAAATTATTGCTACAAAAACGTGTAACAGGAATACATCTCTCTAAAGTTCAGCCGAGCAAAACCGAGCTACTTTAATAGTGTAATTATTACTCTTTATTCTTGCCAATCAAGATAATGTAAAGTTCTATTGAGCGATTAAGTACGTTTCTTGGAAAATAAAAGTTTCAAATCTTGGTTAAAATCAAATAGAAACAATTATGGACTCTCAAACAGTAAGTCATAGACTAATATATAATCGTTCCCGCGGTTCTGTAGCGCGTCAGGCATGTTCGCTGAGGCAGACACAGATAGCTTTCAAGCTATAATGCGCAAAAGAACGGCATCCCTGATGCGAAGGATTCGGGGGAGCACCAACGGCATTTTAAAGGTGATAGCGTATAAGCCTGATTGCCCGTTCCTGGAGCACTGGACCCGTATGCACGCCTACGGGTCTAGTGCGGCGGGAAGCGGACATAGTTATAGGTTTTTAAATTAGTTGCTTTTTGTTTTAGTTTAGTTAAGAAATGTTACTAACATAGTTTGATAAGTGTTACTAACAAAGATATGAATCTTGTGTTTGATTTAAATAAATAATAATAATAAAATAAATAAGTCAGGCACAGCAAACTTTTGAGTACGTAGGAGAGAGAAAGAGCGTATAATTTTCGTTATTAAGTGTGACTCCGTACTTACGAAGCTACTAGCACAGAGCTGATAGAGCAGATTAATTTGCGTGCGTTTTTCTCCGCTATTAAGTCATTCATTAAGAGAAACAAACTACATCTAAAAGCATATTATTAATATTCAATATCCTATCATCACATTCCGCGTTCGTATTTATTTTATTAAAAGACAAAGTCAAAAGTCATATCATTTATTTCCATAACACCATATAAAAGCCACTAGTGGCCTCTTCCAAGCAGTTTCGTATGGAGAAGAATGGACAAGAAACATACATTATCTTAATATACTTATCCTTATATGTATTATCTTTTCTATGTATTAGTCCGGGTCCTATTGGGAAATGTGTGACAATTTTGAGTACAGCAATTCGAATTCGAGACCTTGTAGTATTGGAACACAAGATATGGCTAGAACAACGACATCCGTGTCTACTGTTCTTAGCATTATTATGGAGTGTCCTTTGGAAACAGCATCAGCCAGATGAAGCATCATCCATGTGTCGGCTTCGTTGTGAATGCACAGTGCCATATTCTCAGTAGGAGTAATTTTACTCAGAACTTTGTAGCCATCACTTAAGATAACGATATTTGAAACATATTTTTTTCCAGAACTGACAATTTTTTTTTAATAGTACTCGGTTTTCAGAGACGCCCATCTGTAACAATAAATGAGTGCCGCAAATATTTATTTACGAAAAAGGACAGGCAGATGGAAAACTAATTACCTCCTACAGAAGCTGCTCTCAAACAACATACTTTGAAAGCAGTTTTTCAGGATGTTGATCTTTGGAGGCATTGCCTAATTAAGATTCAACATATTCCTTGTCCATCGGAATGGGGTTGGCAGAAAGAGGATGAAACTTGGGTGCCACTGTGGACCCAAAATCCTATGGCTGCTCAAGCATGCCTAGAATTGATTAGATGTCGGTGCTTGAAATCTTGTAGTACAAGATGCAACTATTTAAAACTTCAGCTCAAATGTACTGAGCTATGTAACTATGAAGGTGGTTATAAATAAAATGTACATTCAGAAAAGTACTTTTTAATATTTATCTTTATTTTTAACAATGTTGCCTACGACTTCGTTTATGTACTGTGAAGATGATAATTTTATATGAAAAAATAAAAGAAAAATTAAAAAAATATCAATTAATTGGTATCATTTTAAATATATAACAAATATGATGTTATTATAAGCACTTAAATTTCTATTTATAGATATGAAAGCAACTGATATTTTATTTTTTGTTAATCGCACTTCGTTTTTCGGGCCTTTTTGCGTACCGCTGGGCTGCGCTGACGTACGTCGCAGTACGTTCAAAATTTTATTTAACATTAAATAGTTAAATGTATATTTATTTTTATTGTTTTTATAATCTACATTAAATGGGCTTTCAGACAGTATTTTTTATAAACCAAGCTTCATACAAAAGACTGAAAATATAAGGGTCTGATTGAATTATGTTGCTACTAAAAGTTTATTATTTCAGGTATTGCTTCATATTTTGCTACGGAACCCTACAAAACTGGTATGACGAATGAACGGGGCACTATCGATTTACTTGAAAACGACACCAAACTTGATTCAAAAGTCCAAATAAATTCGCTATATTTTTTTTTCTAAATGCCGGGAGGTCCGACCTTTAACCCCCCCTCCCCCCTCCCGGTCGCGGAGTTCAGTCTGCCTACCGGGCTGTTTGAGCTTAGGTGGACGTGTATAACATCCGTACCAAGTGGCATTGCTGTACTCAAAATTGTAACATCCCCATACAAACATTCCCAATGGGACCCGGACTATATGCTTATTTGACAATTTTACGACATGAATGAAAAAACAATGTAGGGTACTTACTTTTTTTTTCTCTCTTAATTTTTAGGGACTTGTATATCCTTTTATGGCCCATCATAACCTAACCTAAATGTATTTACTTAAAAAAAATCGCTGTTCCATACAATTATTTGAACATTTGTATGAAACAACAAATGTGTTTTTGGCATAGATACCTAGTGAAAGAGTTGTTTATAATTACAGACAGGGTACCAGTAAAAGTTTATCCGGCTTTTTTTCTTGATAGTGAATATTAGATACTAAAGATTGAACAATGATTTCTTCTTTCACAGGTACAAAATGCGGACTCAAGTATTGTTAGGTTTCCTCATCTGGGCGTCAGCCCAAGCCCTGGACAGCGGAGATAACAAGTTCATGAAGGATTATGCCATGTTGAAGGTAAATAAAATATAATCAAATTAAATTAAAACACAAGGTAAAAAAAAACACAAAAAGAATTCGCAGTCGGTAGGATTCGAACCTACGCTCCCAGAGGGAATCTGATTTCTAGTCAGACGCCTTAACCGCTCGGCCACGACTGCTGTTACTAAATTACTGAATTTAGTCTTCACAGTCAGCAAATGAATATTATTGTTATACCATAAAATAATAATTGTTCTTTTGTTTTTATCAACAGTACTTTTTATTTCAAAACATTGATAGAATGATTTTAGTCTCAAATAATGTACAGTATTACTTACAAACGATCAAAATATTCAAAGTATAACCAATTATTATAACTGTTTGAGGAAAAAATACACAAATATTTGTTTATATTATTACAGATCTACGAAAGCTGCTTTGGCACCCAACTTTTGAAACAAATAACCAAAGAGTTAAAAGATGCCTACGAGAAATGTTCAACAGCGCCACCTATGAAGGAACCGTTGAACTCGCACATACCGCCGCTCTTCCTCAGCAAATTACCGCATGGTTTTGCAATGGACCCGAACTCGCAAACTATCACAAAGCCGCTAGATGGCGCTGCTCACAATAAAGATGATGAAGTAAATGTACAAGATCAAGGACAACAACCACAAAAACAACCAATGGGAGGTGTTTTAACATTCAGACCACATGGTGTAAATGTAAGTAATTTTTAAAAACAAAATATCTACTTAAAAAATACAAAAAGAGTACCGATGCCTCCTGTGAGGATTGAACTCACGACCCCTGGTTTACGAGACCAGTGCTCTACCACTGAGCTAAAGAGGCGATGATGAAGGTCGCGAAATATTGCATCATAATACGGAATGCCGTGTACGAACAAGTTTTTTTTTGTTTATGTATAAATCTAACATAAGGAAACCTCCTTATGTTAGATTTATACATAAACAAAAAAAAACTTGTTCGTAACCAGCAATGCTATCAACCTAAGAAATAATATCTTAACCGAGTGCTATAAGATTTGAATTATAATAATAATGTATTAGGTTAAACACTTAAAAAAAAAAGACAAAATACACTCATATGTACTACTGTTGTACCTACTGTAAATTGATAAAAATAAATTATATGCTTAAATGAAAACACTTCCGTATTTTCTTGCGGTATACTTTAAAGTTATCATAAGTTAAAAGTAGTCATAATACCTACCCATCAATAGATTTAATTTTAAGTAGGTATATTATCGCTTACGGACAATGATAGATAACAAATATGAATAAATAAGAAACAGTTTAACAATAAAGTAGGTAAGTATTTAAATCATATTACGCTTACTCAATTTTAGAACGGAATTTAGAGTGGAAGATATTGTATATAATACAAGCAGGTTATTGACCCACAGCAGGGCAAGGACCTCTTCTCATATAAAGAAGGCGCTAGCATTGGTCACCACGTTTGGCTTGCGATGCTTGGCATTTAATTAATTATATGAGCAAAAAGGTTGACAATCTATGTTACAACTAAAATGTTATTACACGCACGACATTTTGATCGTTGTATCTATTAATTTGTATTTTCTATCTGTGAAAACTTGTAATTAGCCTTAACATTGTTACTATTTTTATCTTATTTTTGTACATACCTATCTGTAAGTTTTTCAAATAAAATAAAATGAAATAATGAGTGAACGTAAAATGAAGATAAAAAGTGGAAAATAAAAACTTTTTTGAAAAAAGAGAACCGCCTTCAAAAAAAGCCACCGACTTTCGAAACTAAAGTCATGTGCGATCTGTGCTAAAGTTATTTAGGTAAGTACCACTTTTTGAAGGCGGTTCTCTTTTTTCAAAAAAGTTTTATCTTAGATATCATTGACATCGGTTAAAGAAGACATTATGAGGAGAATTACAAAAAACAAAGCATGTCTTAAATCGCCAATCCGCCTTGGGTAAGGGTGGTGATTAATGCCTTTTTTGCATAACAAGAGGCCTTGCTAACGTAGGATCGAGATCAGACATCGGTCAGAATTGGGATACGGGATCAAGAGAACTCACTTTGTGTTGTCCACCGCAAATTAAATAGAGTTTCTCAAATAGTCAATAACTATTAGGTCCTTACATATGAAATTGCCGATACTTAATACTGGCAACTTTGAAATCAAATATTTTGTGTTTGAATAGGAATTCCAAATTCAAAATTATTTCAAAATAAAGACCAAAGAATATTGTTTTAAAATTCGTGTTTCATTTGTTTTCACGTCATTTGTTTGGGCTTGAAAATTGCTATAGCAACAACAATGGAGAAATTAAAAATTCGCGGTATCTACGAATATGAGTTCCACCGTGGCACCAGTGCAGCAGAAACGGCTCGAAGGATTAATGACGTGTACGGGCCAAGCACCGCTAATGAACGAACGGTGCGTTTTTGGTTTCAACGTTTCCGTTCTGGAAATTTTGATTTACAAAATGAGCCTCGTGGACGACCGGATACTCAAGTGAATAATGAAGAAATAAAGGCGATAGTGGAAGCGGATCCATCTCAAAACACTCCTGAATTAGCAGCAGCCTTTGGAGTAAGTGACAAAACAATCATTATCCATTTGCGTCAAATTGGAAAAGTAAAAAAAATCGAAAAGTGGGTACCGTACGAATTGACTGAAGCACACCAACAAACACGCATCGGTTGTTGCGCTTCTTTGCTCAATCGTCACAATAATGAGGGAATTTTAAATTGTATTGTCACTTGTGATGAGAAGTGGATCGTGTACGATAATCGCAAGCGATCATCACAATGGCTTAACCCTGGAGAACCGGCAAAACCTTGCCCCAAGCGAAAACTGTCCAAAAAGAAGATTCTAGTTAGTGTTTGGTGGTCCTGTGCTGGTGTCATCCACTACAACTTCTTGAGATCAGGCCAGACGATTACTGCAGACATGTATTGTCAACAGTTGCAAACAATGATGGAAAAGCTCACCATTAAACAACCGAGACTGGTCAATTGCTCTAGCCCATTGCTCCTTCAGGATAACGCTCGACCACATACTGCACATCAGACCGTCGCCAAGTTAGAGGAGCTGCGACTGGAAACTCTGCGTCACCCACCATACTCTCCAGATCTTGCCCCAACCGATTACCACTTATTCCGAAATTTGGACAACTTTTTACAAGGAAAAAAATTCAATTCTGATGAGGCAGTTAAAACAGCCTTCAAGCAGTTCATCAATTCTCGCTCCCAGGATTTTTTTACCAAAGGGATCAATGAGCTCCCGATAAAATGGCGGAAGTGTATCGATAACAATGGTGCATACTTCGATTGACTAAATATGTAATATGTTTTAAAAAAAGTTATTTTTAATTTTTTGATACCGCGCGGCAATTTCATATGTAAAGACCTAATATTACGTCACTTTAGGTAGTACTAATTTGGAAATTACACTGAGTGGTTCCTAGGCTAGTATGGTGTCGCACACGTCTTAACAATTACTGTCCCTCTAAATCGACATCATACCCCTAGACTCCACACAACGCTATAGTAGGTACAGAGGCCAGCGCATCAAGTTACAACAATCTGTCATGTTTCTTTGATAGATTTTCAACTTTATTACAAAAATGTAAGGTTCATATTCAATTGGGAAAATTTGTCAGTTTGGTATGGCTTAATGTGCTAGCGTCTGTACAAAGGTAATATATTTTAAAGTACATACGTCATGACAGGATAAGACAGGCTGATATTGCGATCAAGAATTCCTAAAATGTTTTATCGTATTATTTTGTGTCAATTATTGAATATGTAAAACTGAAAGTCTTTCCATTTGTAATCGATGTAAACTCCACAGGGTCCGTTCCCGCAGCCCCAGTCACCGATCCCTCCGTACGTGATCCCTGCACAGTTCCGTCCCTACAGCGCGAACCCCTACTATCAGATGCCCTACAGTGCGCCTGTATTCTACCCTCCGAACATGCCCGCGTACAACCCTTACTTCGCTCAACAACAGTACCAGCAACCTTTCTACCAACAACAGCAGCAGCCGTTCTTTGGGAACAGTCGGATGTCGGTGAGTTGATATGTTTTCCTATTATTTACTAGTAAAAACGCGAAAGTTTATGAGGATGAATGGCTGTTTTTACTCTTTCACACTTAACCTTTTGACCCCCCCTCCCCCCCACAGTCATGTCATTTCAACCAAATTATATGCGGCTGAACACGCTTGATATTGATCTAGCTGAAAACAAAGTATTTTGTTTTTGTAGCTCCGTTTTTGAACTTTGTTTGAGTAATTTAGGTCTTTAGCCAAATTTTAAAGACTATACATACAGACTATACACGATGAAATTGAATTCATTAGCAAATTTTTAAGGCGTGACTCAGACCACGAACCTGAACAACTTTCATTATGGAGCCAACTCAAAAAGCGCAAAAAAAAAACAGCTGTTCCATACATTTTGGCCGAGTACCTATTGCACTTCTGTTTGAGTTGGCTAGCTTTCGCCCCGATTTCATCTGCGAGGAAGTCAAAGTCTGACTAGAATTCAAATCCGTTCTTCACTGACGTCCCCTACCTGTCTGCTTTTTATTGTTTTACTTATTTACTCTAGTGATGTATTACAGGGAATGTAGACAAAAATTCCTTTTCTGTTAGCGCTAACACACATGTCACGTGACATCTGGGAAGCAAACGTCAACTCCATACAATTTTATTTTTCCGTTGGGGTTAACTCTAACAGAAGGTCGATTCTGTAAAATTCAAACAACAACTCAAATTTCACATCGCTATTCACTCTCACTTCGCAGGTTCAAAATTAGCTTGATATATTTGACACTTTGAATCGGGTTCGAGTGCGAAGTGAGCGTCGAAGTGACGGGGAAATTACCTTACAGAATGCCACTTCTTACGTCATTTCATAGGTACTTTATCTGTCAAAACCTCCCAGTCGATTTAGTTCAACTCGCTGACACACTTGCAAAGGTGGTGCTAGTGTAAATTTGAATTATCAACCGAGTTTTTAGAATGCCAATCAAGAAACTCACAGCGGATTCAGATTCGAAGTTTAGAATAAGGTCTTACAGAATCACACCCCAGAAAGGGATTTTGTCTACAGACCCATGTGTTACCACAGGCACCACATGCACAATAGAGTTAGCTATTTGTTCTTTGTATTATTTAGCTTGTTGATTATTTATTGATACTTACAGTGATCTTAATTCACCCACGCATTGTTTCTTCTCAGCGTCACCTCGGTCTCCGTGCTCGCCTCGGCATCAACGCCCGCGCACAAGCCGGCCAGAACGTGACCTGCGTGATGCAGGAGCTGGGCTACATCGATAGCAACATGGAACCTAACTACGAGCAGATCACTCAGAGGATCAACAACCTTCCAGTGTCCAGCGAGCTGAAGAATGACATACAAGACGGTCTGCACTTCTGTCAGAAGTTCTCGGTAAGTTTGACATAAGTAAATGATGCTGGACCTGCAGTGCAATTCTGTAAGCAATCACCCGCGAATTTGAATCCTATCTAATTTTCGATTTCATTTACCTGAAGTTGAAGGTATTTTGTATTCGCTAAAATATAGTTACGCAAAAACAGTTTGCCCATATGGGGTGCTAGCGTAGTTTTCATCGAGTTACTGAATACCTATTTTAGTTGTCACATTATAAGGTCTAAATTTAACTAAGGTCTAAAATCTGTGTGAAGGTGTGGTGTAAGAGAGAAAGCAGGTTTGTGTGTGAGTCTGTAAATATGGGTGTGTGTGTTAGGTTCGTTCGTGTTAGTGAGTTGTCATGAGACCTACAGTGGTATTCTGTAAAATCTCCCTACTTGAACTTGAGGTATTTTTTTTAAACGTTGCCTCTCACTAGGAATTACTCCTGTGTCGTGGGTGCGTTTACAAACATATAAACTCACATACACAAACAGCCAGACCCAGAACAACTATGTGTAGGCCATACATATATTTGTTCCTTGCGGGAATAGAACCCGCGATACGCAGTGCAGCAGTCAATCGCTCAAACACTGGGCCAACCGTGTCGTCGAAGGCATCGAGGTATGCTGATACCAGCACAGTTGATGCTGGGAATTCACAGCTCATCTGCTCACCTAAATTCACCGAATGAGATTACAGAATAGACCGGCTGGGCTACATCGACAGCATGACCTCTACTCAGTACTAAACCAGAGCAATGGATAATATATACAACTCACCTGCAATAAGGTGTATTTTAACAAACTTGTTTGTTTCAGCAATGTGTACCCGAGGACAAGCGTGACATCGTACCGCGTCCACAGGAGCAGATCAGAGCTATCTTCTTCTTCCGTTGTTACAAGGTGAGGTGGCTAAGTAAAACCTGTAAGGACCGACCGGTCATTATGGTACAGCTACGCTTGCCGCGGTCAGCCTGTGGATGGGTGACCATCCAATATCCATTGCATAACGAGATCTCTCCGTGCCTCGAAAAGCACGTTAAGCCGTTGGTCCCGGCTGTCATTTGTAGATCTTTTTTTTTTTTTTTTTTTTTTTTTATCTTGGGACAACTCACACACGGTCATCTGGTCCCAAGCTAAGCAGAGCTTGTGTTATGGTAACCAGACAACTGATATACATACTTATATAATTTATAAATACATACATATTATAGATAAACACCCAGACACAGAACAAACAATCATGCTCATCACACAAAGTTTGTCCTGGGTGGGAATCGAACCCACGACCTCCGGCTTAGCAGTCAGGGTTAGTGACCACTAGACCAACAGGCCCGTCAGATCTTTGACAGTCGTTATAGGAGAAGAAGTTAGAAAATCTGACAAACAGTCTTACCATGGGTATCGTTACCCAGTAACAGGGTTATGAAGGTCAAACAGGCAGTCGCTCCATGAAAAATACTGGTATTCAGCTGCATCTGGTTAGACTGGAAGCCGACCCCAACATAGTGGGAAGAGGCTATGCAGATCATGATGATTTCATGTAGGTCATCACTTAAGATCAGGTGAATTGCGGTCAAACGCAAGCCTATTACTTGGATATAAAAAGGGTAGGTACTTTTCATTGGTAGCACAGACCCCCCAGGCCCTAACTTCCCCTCCTGAAGTTGACTCCATTACCTAAGTCGTAATACAGGCTGTGTATATTTTAATTCACTGTGCATCTTTATTAGGGTGAAAGTGCAAAAAGTACTAATGAATGAATACGAATAAATGTTACTATGCAACCAACTCTAAAATATGAAGAAAAAAATCTGTTGTTTACAACTACAACGAACAAAATGTACAAATTACGTGTAACGTGTGTAATGCTTAGAACAGATGTTTATGTATTTTTTATACATTTCAGGGTTGGTCATAAGAATAGAATACAATAGTTTTCATTTGCATAGACTGTAGAAACATGACACAAAATGTTTAAAAAAAAAATCTGATCCTTGTACAGACAGCGTCATCAACTGCTTGCCCCCCACGCATTACAATTAACATTAATAACATTAATTAGCATTTTAATTATTATTATTATTATTAAGCCATACCAAACTGTCAATTTTTTTCCAATTGAATATGAATCATATTGTTTTGTGATAAAGTTGAAAATCTATCAAAGAAATTTGACAGATTTATGTAGCTTGCTTGATGTGCTGGCCTCTGTACAATCTTTAGGATAATAAGTGGTTCGTATTCGTAAGTTCTTTCTATTGGGTAGATGACAACATAAACTAATAATTACAAGATAGAACTTCTCTAAAAAAAACCGGACAAGTGCGAGTCGGACTCGCTCACCGAGGGTTCCGTACAAATTTGTAGGCACATAATACATCCATACTTCCATACCAAAATTATAAATGAGAAGGTAACTCTGTCTGTTACGCTTCAAGGATGGAACGGCTAAACCGATTTTGATGAAATTTGGTATGAAAATAGCTTGAACCCTGGGAAAGCACATAGGGTACTTTTTAATCCGGGACTTGGTCTGACCCGCGATAACCGACATTCAATCGCGGACAAAAGCTCATTGTAAATAAAGAATACCTATATAATGATTTAATTACAAATTTATAGTTTTTAAACTTTTCCATGTATTCATAGTATAAGACAATATTACACGTTACTTTACCAAATTTTATAGTTCTAGGTCAACGGAAAGTACTCTATAAATTTTGAATCCCTTGAGAGTGTCGAAATGTACGTTTTTTGCGACATAAACGGCCGTATCTTTTTCACAGGTTCAAGGGACCGTGTACCTAAGTATATGGTTTTATTTTCAACTCGATACCTCTACGCGACCCCGAGATAAAGGGTCTTGACAGACAGATGGACAGACAGACAGACAGATGGACAACAAAATAATCCTATAAACTCAAACTCAAACTCAAAACTCAAAATCATTTATTTCAAATAAACCATTTACAGGTACTTTTGAATTGTCAGAGTCAGTCAGTCAGAAAGTTGAAGCTAGTTGCTCTTTCCAAACAGTAGGTTTCTATGGAGAAGAACGAGCAAGAAACTCCATGAACAACACTCTTTTAAAATCAATAATATGTTACAAATTTCGGTTACATCATTCATATTGAATCTAGGGTACAATGTGAGAACAATGTAACAAGTCGTGTACGTTAAAAGAGGTTTAGATAAAAATATAATCATAATAAACAATTCAAAATAAAATTAGAATAACCGAGGCAGCTAAGAGATGACCAGTCCCAACTAACGGCGCCCGTTCACGAACATGACGCACGGATCGGCATCATTCGACTCAACCATTTTGAAGGGAACCGAATGATCCAACACGCGCGCCACCGTCAGCGAGACATTCCAGTGAGCATGACATACTCCCAACCGCCAGGGCACATTCAAGTCAATGAAAGACATACCTCGTAAATGGTAGCTTTAAATAACATAGTGCTCACATGTATGTGCTATGAAAAATTTATATAATACTAACACATTGAGTTTATACAATGCAAAGATAATGTAGATCTATATCTTCAGCAGCTCCAAAAATAATTAAAAATGCTAATCAATTAATCTATGAACCCTTATGGCTGTGGAGCTAGACCAGCATCCAGCCAAGCATTTTTATCAGTGATGTATTCACCCAATGAATAATATGCTCGGCTGCATAGTGTGCGTTTTATATAAGACTTAAATTTTGTCTCATTTAGTTGAACAATGTGGGGAGGTATTTTATTGTAACATTTTAAACAGTACCCCATGAAAGAAGTATCTACTTTAGCCAGTCTGAAACTCGGTTGAACTAGTTGGTCCCTATTTCTAGTGTTATAATTATGTCTTTCACCCCTTTTACTAAAAAGATGCAGATTTTTTCTAGCGTACATTATGTTTTCATAGATGTATTGACAAGGTACCGTCATTATGTTAATTTCCTTAAACAGTTCCCTTAGAGAATCGCGCATACGGAAATTGTAAATGGCTCTGATGGCTCTTTTCTGCAGAATAAAAATAGACTCGATGTCTGCAGCTCGTCCCCACAATAAAATACCGTAAGACATTATACTATGAAAATAACTAAAGTAGACCAGTCTCGCGGTATCCACATCAGTAAATTGCCGGATTTTTCTGACAGCATATGCTGCCGAGCTTAGCCGTCCAGCGAGAGATGTTAAATGAGGACCCCATTGTAGCCTTGAGTCGAGCGTGATCCCCAGGAAAACAGTTTTATCAACGAATTCCAGCTTCTCATTATTCAATACTATGTCACAGTCATTACTTTTGACATTTGGTAAAGAAAATCTGATGCACTTCGTTTTTTTTTCATTCAATACTAAATTATTCGCCGTGAACCAATTTTGGACTTGCAGTAAGGCGCTATTTACGTGGTTCTGGGCTCGTCTGTCTATCTTAAATATTAAAGAAGTGTCATCAGCAAATAACACCATTTGTGGTTGATTTTTCAACAGATGAAGAAGATCATTAATATACACTAAAAAGAGGAAAGGACCCAAAATTGAACCTTGTGGAACCCCCATTTCTACCTTTAAACCATGTGAATTCACCCCATTTATTTGGACTTGCTGCTGCCTATTAATCAAATAAGATTTTACTAAACTAAGCGCAAGTCTACCTAGTCCGTAATGCTCAAGTTTCAAAAGTAGTGTGTCATGGTTTACGCAATCAAATGCCTTGGAGAGGTCACAAAAAATTCCTATGGCATCTTGCGCCTCTTCCCACGCAGTAAATATGTGTTTTAATAAAGTGACACCAGCGTCAGTCGTACAACGTCTTTTGGTGAAACCATACTGTTGATCGTGTAAAATGCCATTAGTGTTAAAATGATTAAGCATCTGATTAAGCATAATCCTTTCAAAAACCTTGCTGAAAGCCGGCAGCACGGACACGGGTCTATAATTATTAGTGTC
This sequence comes from Charanyca ferruginea, assembly GCA_947361185.1. Lineage (NCBI taxonomy): Eukaryota > Metazoa > Arthropoda > Insecta > Lepidoptera > Noctuidae > Charanyca > Charanyca ferruginea. The sequence continues at coordinate 21,572,292 of OX376059.1, read as the reverse complement.
TTTACTGTCACCGGATTTGAAAAGAGGTATAACCTTACTAAACTTCATTAGATCCGGGAAAACTCCTTGGTCTACGCACATATTAAATATTAAAGCCAAATAAGGCGCTATTGTCTCAATTATAGACGTACAAACTTTAATAGACATACCCCACAGATCCTCAGTAAATTTTATCTTAATTTGCCGAAAAGCTTTTAAAACTGTCACGGGGTTAATATGTTTAAATTGAAATTCTACCGGGCAGCCTGGTACGTTCGCTTTTAAAAAGGCAATTGAAATGCCAGGTGAAGAATTTAAAGCTTCCGTGGTTTTAATTGGTATGTTGGTAAAGAAATTCACAAATTCATGCGCTACTTCTATGTTAGAGCTTAGGGGACCACGTGGTGTCTCTAATGTATACTCAGTGTTACGAACTTTTTTCCTGCCAGTCTCGTTATTAATAACTTTCCAAACTGTCTTTATTTTATCGTCTGCCGATTCGATTTTGTTGCTAATGTATAGGGCCTTCGCTACCCTGCAAATATTTCTAAAAGTTTTAGAATAAGTAGCAACATACTTGTTGAAAGTATCCGTGTTAACATAAGGCTTAAGGCCATAAAGCTCAAACAGTCTTTCCCTACTTTTTCTAATACCTCTAGTTGCCCAGTCACTAAATACAAACTTAGGGCTAATATGTTTTGTCTTTTTTTCAAAATTATTATCGAATTCAGACTGCACTACAAAAAAGAAATCATCATACAATTTATTTGCATCGTTATTATTATGGTCTAGAGTACTTAACTTATCATTTAAGGTAACATTGAATCTATTTAATTTACCAGTTGTTATTGGTCTAAATTTTATTTGCACTTTTGTTAAAGGCATTTTACCGTTTGACCGCTATGATCCGATGGCAGATAATTAACAATGGCTTTATCTAAATAATCACAATCACAAAAAATATTATCGATACAAGTAGCAGTCGTTGGAGTTACTCTAGTAGGTTCCATAAAAACGTTCGACAAATTAAATTATTTAAATAGGTTTAATAATCGACAACTATTCAAATTATCTTCTAAGATATTAATATTAAAATCACCACAAATAATTGCAGATTTGCTACAAGTTGCAAGTTTCGCTAGGACATCTTCCATTACCGACTCAAATAAAGAATAGCTTAGGAAAATTGGGGGTCTGTACACGCACACTATAAGGGTTCCGTTTTTTCCTTTTGAGGTACGGAACCCAAAAAACCCTCGATTACCCCTTAAAACCCAGTTAATTTACAAATTATTTATTAGGTAATTACATTTTTAGCTGCTTTGAAATAAAAAAATAGTTTGTCACTGAGTTGCCAAAAAAGTTGACGTCACTTTTTTGCCAACTCAGTCACATTTTTCTATTGTCATACAAAATCTATGGGAGAATCGCATTTTGACAGCTCATTAAAAGTATGTAATAATAATAATCTTTATTACACTATTCTACCCAGCAGGAGACATTACAGAATCTTATGCAATAAGATTAGCCAAAATAAAAACTACGGGTCATGTCAATTGATTGGTAGTGTCGTTTACCCAACTCTGAAAGATGTGCAGTTATAGAAAAGTCATCCTGTAGATACTGGTACACTGTGCTAATAGCTACACATACCCTGCCTTCTAATGTTCTGTTTGTTCGCATAAAATTTTGACATTTTAATTTAATTCCTATTTAATTGTTCAGCACAAGAAACTGGAGGCCTGCATCATGAAGGACATCAATGAACACTTCAACAAGGAATACATGTTCGACTCGGACACTGATTTTGCGTAAGTATTCTTACTACTATGCTTTTTTACTATAAGTACTATACTTTTCATTCATTTTTTTTTGTACGCGCTTGTCTCCGGAACTACTGGGGTGTGATTCTGTAAGACCTCATTCTAAGCTTCGAATCTGAATCCGCTGCGAGTTTCTTGATTGGCATTCTAAAAACTCGGTTGATAATTCGAATTTACACTAGCGCCACCCTTGCGAGCGTGTCAGCGAGTTGAACTAAATTGACAGAGAGATTTTGACAGATAAAGTATGAGATGACGTAAGGAGTAGCATTCTGTAAGGTAATTTCCCCGTCATTTCGACGCTCACTTCGCACTTGAACCTAATTCAAAGTGTCAAATATATCAAGGTCATTTTGAACCTTATGCGAAGTGAGAGTGAATAGCGGTGTGAGATGCGAGTTGTTGTTTGAATTTTACAGAATCGACCTACTGGCAGATTCTGAAAATGCTTTCGTATATTGGAAGCTACGTTATCCCTGAGTATAGGCCATTTCATATACAGGGTGTCCAGTAAATAGCACGACATACTGCAGGGGGTGATATCTTGGGTCAATACCTGCCAAAACAACGCAATATATGTTCAGCAAAATCTTACGGATTTACAGTTTTACAAAATTTTCCGAAATATCGAAAAATCTCTACCTTGAAACAGATTTTTAAGCATCTCGTAATGAAAAATTCCTTTTCTAGTATTTTTTTTTGTGCATCTTATTCGTGAATACTTTACTATACGTTACTTTACTCATTGATATGTCTTTTTTTTCTATCAAAAACAAAAATGTTTTCAAGAAATACAATTTTTTGTTCAAATTTTCACAGAACAATTTTCTTATCGTTTTACTTTAACCTACAGTGGTAAACAAAAATCCGTAAGATTTTGCTGAACATAAATTGCGTTGTTTTGGCAGGTATTGACCCAAGCTATCACCCCCTGCAGTATGTCGTGCTATTTACTGGACACCCTGTATAGGCAACTAACTTGCAACTGCTTTCAAACGATGTTGTAAGTGTGCTCTGCAATGACTTAGTAAACATTTTACATCACACTCTTATTATATGCAATTTGCTGATCTTAGGGTGTTACCAGACCAATCGAACGATCGTCGATCGATAGTTTCTACCAGACCAATCGATCGATTGTCAATCGACGATCGATCGATGGTAGAATGGATTAGTCGACGTCGATCAAGCTGCTTGATTATTATTAGTGATGGATTATAGCCGGAGTTAATCGATCAAAGTCGACCGATGCCATCGACCGGCAATCGATCGATTAGTTAGTCGAACGGTATCCGTCGATCAGCCAAAGCTACCACACCAATCGATCAACGTCGATCGATGTCGAGGGATGGCATCGATCGATGATCGATCGATTGATGTAGTAACACCCTATCTCACACAATATAAAGTACCTAATATTGTAAGAGTAGTAGGAAGTTAAATATTTTGGCCTGTACACCATGTAGATCATTGTTTGTCGGTATAAGTACCAACGTTACAGTAATTTAAGAAAAAGTTAAGGAAAAAATAAATTAATGTACAAAATTTTAACTTAATCTGTTCAATAGATTTAGTGCAAATTGACTGTGACAGACGAACAAACAGATAAACACACACGGTTCCGTTTTTCATACGCACGTACGGAACCTTAAAAAAAGACTTGAAATATTGTTTTGTTCCCAGCCTTTCCCGATCGGCGCGCTCCATCCGCGACGTGCCTCTCCGAGACCCCAGCATCGAGGCCCTGGAGGAGATGGAAGTCTACCTGTACGACTACCTCAGCGGGGGAGGCGGCTTCGACTTCGACTTATACATTTAAGACTGAGCGTTAGTATGTAGTCTAGTTCAGTCATTCTTAGGGTAACAAAGTGACGTCATTTGTTATGTTTAGATCGTAAAGCGATAATTTCTCTAATAGATACCTAGTATATATTTTTTTATTCTCAGTTAGGACTGATTTTTTTCTCTAAATCATTAAATGAATTACGCTAATATTATATTATAGGTATCTTTCAATTGTTTTATTTTAGAAAAACTTCTTGAACAGTGTACAACTGCGATAAAGTATGCCTAAAGTATTCATTACAAGTTACTTTAAAAAAAAATGCATTGCAATATGTTTTTTCGACACAAAGAATTCATTGCCTACTTGAAGTTCATTGACTTCAATGTTCACTATTTATGTATTTTTAATTTTCTATTGTCTTCAGAACAAAATATTAAAATTCAAATTAATGTAAGTATGTATTACACAGTAAGTACTTCGAATTAGGTTTAGTCAAAATACAATTGGTATTAGTTAGAAAATTTTATGAAAAGGTGCTCAAAAATGCTCATAAAATAGGTACCTATTAACTATATTTTCCTTTATTTTTATATTTACACAATTAAGTAGGTAATATAAGTTTTGCTTCATCATCATCATGTGATCCTTTAAACGCCATGCTTGGTGTTAGGGTTATGAATGTTTAAGATTGAAAAAAATGCTCAAAGTAAGGTTGCCCCTATACGTACTTAGTATCTAGTACTTCTTCATAAATACATAACTAATCGCTTGGTAACATTTTAGAACAAACGGTATTTAAGAAACCTGACACTTTAAAAAAAAGACATAAGTAAATAATTTAAGCCCGGACTAAATTTTCGGTATTATTTTATGTTTATTTAGTTAAATATTCGCCATCGAATGCATTTAATAATAAAATAGGTTTCAATTAATTTTAAGAACTATTTTTAGAATATTTTTCGGGCCTAGGGGAAAACTGGGATGTTTGCTACCGACATAATCTTCTATAATAAAAATGAATCGTTGTTCGTTAGTCTCGCTAAAACTCGAGAACGGCTGGACCGGTTTGGCTAATTTTGGTCATGAAATATTTATGGAAGTCCAGGGAAGATTCAAACGGTGTGAAAATTTTAAAATCAATTGACAGGACACCGTCTGTCGGGTCAGCTAGTATCCAATAAAATGAATATTTGTAAATCATTAACAAGTCAAATAGAATAAAGCTAAATTAATATTTCAGGAAAATGGCAAGCTAAAATTAGGTATTGGATTAATTACTGTTTACCTATTCTTTTACAAAAGGTTTGGTACGTTCTGGAACACCACACAGGCAGCATATGGTGACATATGGTGTAACAGCCATTAGATATTTCTACAAATGTAATAAAAAGAATACCAGCTTATTATTTTATCCCACAGCTGGGTAAAGGCCTCTTCTCATTCAGAGAAGCACAATCACCATGCTTGCCTAAGGCGGATTGGGGATTTCTATAAAAGGTTTGAATATACATGATAGGTACCGCTGTAAACATAGCAAATAACTAATGTGTGTTGCGAACATGGACACAAAGCAGTAATTAAGGCAATATTTATTCAGTTTGTGTATCTTTATATCATACACATTAGCTGAAAATAACTATGTTTGGAGATGTTATGTGGGCAGCAAACTAAGGGTTCTTGTCAATTAGGCTCGCCAGTTCGAGCCTTTTAGATGACGACTGTTTTAGGTTATAGGGTAAAAGGCACAGTTGTTGCCTTTTTGTGTTTAAATAAATTAATAGCATTTTTTTTGTTGTTTTTGTCAGTCCAATGATTTTTTTCAGTGACAGAAAGTTGAAATTGGGATTTGATTTTAAAAAATGTGTTTTTTTTTTACATTTGAGATTGTTTTTTGCAAAAAAAAAAATGTGTTTATTTTTGATTTTTTTTACATTTGGGTTTTTTTTGCAAATACATGATGCATTTACTAGTTTTAAAGATTAGTGTTAAGTTATAATTTGAGTTAAGGTATGTAAAATTAAAACGACAACTGATTAATAAAATAAATAAAGAGAAAAAGGTATTTTATTCAATTACCTGAAATCCTAAGTCGAAATAGGTATGTCATTTCAAAATTACATTGTTTAGATAGGTACTTCAAAAAGTTCGTACTTTTATTATTATTTTTTTACTTTGCATAAAAAGACACACTTTTGATATCCATTGCAAAAGCATTATAAAGACATCAAATATTAACACGGTGACATTTAATACGAGCTGTCATCTATTTTTTCCGCATTTTGACGCAGACACGGCCAGTTATGAACTGGCTGACAAAAAGCATTATTGTATAAATATTATATGTAAGTACCAACGGAAAGGGCACGCGTGCTGGCCAAAGTACAAAGGGCATCTAAAGGTGACTGTCCATCAAATATCGAACAGACATTCACAATAATTTTCTTGTCAGCAGTGCGTCAAATTTTGTAAAATTGGCCTTTAATTTTTAATTCTTCGATTGCTTTTATTGATTTTTTGTTGGGGATAAGGAGCAATGTATTATGTCATTCTATTCAATGTTATTAAATTGGTATGCAAAAGATGTTAACTCCTATTTAGCAACTTTTATGTCTGAATAATTGATGCCTGTTATTTTAGGGAAAATTTTGAAGATTTGTTAAAAATTATTACCTGATATTTCTAATATCAGGTAATAATTTTTTTATCATACAATTACTAGATTAGTGGATGTTTGTAACTCTTTGCCGCTTAAACATCATTATCATCATCATCATCATGTCAACCTTTAGACGCCCACTGGTGGGCATAGATCTCCCCCAATGGAGGGTTCAGCCATAATCTCTTGAAGTCAGGCGGAATTACTTTCTACTATTTTTCGCCTGCCGTGTCCTGCGCGGCGGGTTTGATTGCCCGGAACTTGTAGCTCAGCTTGTGAGGCTATTTGTGCCTCTTGTACCTAAACACCACCTTAGGTTAAGAAATAACTTTTTATTAGCTGTTCCGTCAGCACAAACAGTCTCGAATTTTAACTCGCCCCTTGTTCGTGCGCTGGCAATGCTAAATGCGCTTCTGGCATCAACGCCGGAGTGTAGTTTGTTTGCCGCGAAATGGATAGATGTGTGTCGTGAATGTTTGAGATTTTGTGAGATGATGGACAAAAGATGAGTTTTTTTGTGTTAATTTTATATTACCCGTTGTTATTTACTTTTCATTTGTTACTTTTATTACTACTTTTTTTTTCTCTTTTATGTTTTCTAATAGTAAAATGTGTACTTTTTTTATTTTTTGTACTGTACAATTATTTGGACTCTGTCTGTTATGTTGTATATGTTTCTTGTAAATAAATAAATAAATAATCGCTATGTTGGCGATAGTAGTAGGTGTTATGGTACTCAGAAGGACGCTGCTGCCCATCCTCTGGTCAATATCCCTCTGCCGCTTAAACGGGTGAACGTATTTAACTGAAATTTGGAACACAAATATGTACTATATTTATGTAACTTAACACATAGCAATTTGGCTCCTGTTTTTGTGTTCCTATAGGATGATTTAGGACTTTAGCTTAATTCTGTTGTCTATGCATTTGAAATCGCGACCAGAAGCTAGTAAATCTTTTGCTTTATCAAAAGATTTTAGAGCTAATTTTCCAATAACTTTCCTTTTATGAACACTTAATGAATTTACAAAACTTACAACATTTATTCTATTTCTTATCACACAGGTAAAAGACACATAACATGCACATTTTTGACAGATGTCATACACAAAAATTACATACACGAAAAAGAAAAAAAAACACATCTGTTTGTGAAATCTAAAACCCTTTTGTGGTAACCACTGGTTTCGGAGAAAGGTCCGAATATTTTTTGCCAATATCTCTGGATACTGTGCATAAAAAAGTAGCATTATATTTGTCCGTGAACGGATTCTTGTACAAAACTTTCACCGGGGGTCCATTATTGAAGTGCTCAATTTTTTCTCAATGAAAAAAATGTTACCTGTCTTTTGAAAGAGGTTGATGGGAATATAGAGCAAGTACGTTTAGTAAAGATGAAAAAAAATAATAGTTCCCATGAGTCATTTATTTTTGCAAGAATTTGAGTTGCAATTTTACATAAATTAATTTCAATTTTAGGTATATGTATTATGTAGCACAATAATTGTAATATTACAAAATTATTATCCTCATATAAGCTAAAAATACCTACCTACTCAAAAAAAATAAGTATGCCATTTACATAAACGTTTGTGTGACCTTTTAAGTGGTTGCCTTACTCACGTGTATTTTGTTACTAGTTAATTTTATATGCATCAATTCTGAAAATAAATCTACTAAGTAGGCAGTGCAGGTTGGTACTAAAATTATCCTCCCACTTTAAATTAAAACATGTGCCTAACTGTAAGTACTTGACTAATACTTTGATGTAAATTTTATTGCAGCTTCCAACATAATCTCCTTATAGTAATCGGCGGCAAAAACAATTACCGAAACTGATTTATTACGGTATTAACGTCCCTTCTTACCCTTGACGGTTACTTTCTTCAAAAGACAAACGCACTATATTCAAAACATTTGTTTACCGAAAATAGAGCAATATTTTATCGAAATACGAGAAAGCTGTCATGATTGTAAAGAGTTGGAGATAATAACTTGAAATAATAGGTTTAAACAGTTATTTTTCACTGTTTTTTCACCGTTTTGCTTATTTTTATTTATGGTCAGGATTATTTCTTCGCTGGTCGTTTTACCTTTGATTTGAAATTACCGCTTTACAGGGCGGCTGTTTTAAAATTACTTTTCTATTTTTTATTTCCTTTAAAAAATCTAATCCGTAGTTAACAGAATGTTGCCCATATTTTTTATGGTTAATTTTTTTTTCTGCTTCAAACTAAAATCAAGTTATAATATGGCATATTCATAACCCATTTTTGAAACTTATAAGTTTTGTCTATAGAGACCACTAAAGCGAATTTGAGGCACCAAACATGGTACTTGTATGCCTAAGTATTATGCAACTAAGTTAAAACTTGATTGAAAAGAGTATCCGTAGAGTTTCTCCATACAGACCTACCTAGATTTTGGAACAAGGAACTAGCTTCAACTTTGACATACTCCTTGACAGTTCAAAATTGCCTGTATATGGCTAAATTGAAAGAAATCTTTGACTATGACTTATATTAGGTGCTCTTTTATGTTTGCACTCAATACCCGAATAAATAATACCACATTGTCACCTATATAAAAATAATATCAGCCCTCTCCAAAAACCTCCTGTGCAAAAAAAACCCTTTGATATCGTAAAATATTGAAAATTCTATTTCATTTGTCAAAAACATACATATGTTCTGGCGCAGATGTGTTCGCAAATAAACACTTATTTTATTAACAAAGCCATTTAGAAAGCACATACACTCAACCCGTCCGTGAAACGCACCTTTACCAGTAGGGTAAAAGTGGACCATTGTTAGTATCTCAACATCAATATGAAGTATCTATTTCATTGAAACACGTACAAATAATGGGTCTTATTCCATAGGAAACATTTATTTTTAATAATATTAATTAATAAGAAGTTATAATCAAATGTTTATTCTTTTTTATTTAATTTCAGTATTTTGTACTATTTATTATATAAATACCTAAACTAATATTTAGAGGCAGCCATAAAAAATACATTAATGGTTCTTAATATTAAATACAAAAGTAATGCACGCTATTAAATTCATGAAAAGTTTCGTTTGTAAGTCATTTGCATTCTACTTCTAATAACTGGTGCATTCACCCTACGACAAAATGTAGAACACCTTTCCAGGTAAACAAATAGTGAAAGATTTTTGTCAAATAATCGCCTGCGCAAGTGTTATGTCAGACCACAATGAAAGATTTGCAAAAAATTAAAAATATGGCAAGGATTGATGTAAACGGGGTTTTAAAGCCAGTGGGTCTTATGGATGATTCAATGATCAATGCGAGAACTTACATACATCCGTAGATCCGCAAGGTGCTCAGTTAAATCCAGAAAAAAATCTAAAGATGTTTCCCCCAGTACCTACCTATGCTCCAATTATTAGCATTAGACGAAAAGCAGACGAAAACGGGTAATTATAAGTTATATTGTTGGAATAACTGCTATTTAGTGATATATTTTAAAGGTACATGGCAAATCGTTTACATTGCATTGAAGCCTCTTACGTACCAGCATTGAAATAATCGATATCCGTGGAAATAATGGTCTTACAACGATATTTCGATTAGTTCATAATAAATAGACTATGGTATCACATTGTGGTTTACACCCCATTTTAAAATATTATTTAAGTTAACATTATGTAATCGAAATTTCAAAAACAATTGTAAATTGTTTTTGCCATTTAGATAAATACAGACAAGCATTGAAACCTTGATTTAAAAGAGTGTCCGTGGAGTTTCCTGTTCGTTCTTTTCCATTGAAACCTACGTATTGGAACAAACACTAGCTTCAACTTTCTGTCTAACTAATCGACTCCTTGACGATTCAAAAGTGTCAATAGAAGATTTAATTGACATAAATGCTTTGACTTTGATTTTATTTCAATCATCAAACAAACACACAACTCATTAGAACACTCAAATACTAACAACTGCCAATACGATTCCGTTCCAAAGTGCGAACAACATCCTATACGGAACTACAAGAGTGTGAAACAGTGTAGCAAAAAGTTTTCAAGTGTCCACGTGCTACGGGGTCCCACGGGTGCAGCACTGCCGATGTTAGGCATTTCCTGAGGACCAGCACTAATTAGGACGGTTCACGACATTTGTACGTCGGTAACGTCGTCGTCAAAGGTACGGTACGTAGGGTGGTTGGAAATTTTAATTAGGGTGATAGTAATTTGTATTTAAAATAATAATACTGCAGAGCAAAGTTCTCATATAAAGAAGACATGAGCACTGATCACCACGTTTGCTCAAGACGTGGCGAATTCAGACTTACTTCGTTCAGTTTTTGTTTCTGTTTTTTAAGAACTCTTTAGTGATTTAACGTTCAATCGCCATGTTTGGTTCTGGGGTCAACCAACCAAAATAAAACGTCGGTGTAAATTACTTTCAGAAAAAGAACGTGAATTGATCACAATACTGTAGTACATAATGTGCATACCTACACTGCGCTTGGCAGGGTACTCAGTTTCCAGAACTTCGAATTCCACCCAAAGTTCCGTATCAAAAAACCGAGGATTTTTTCTCAACATCCTACCTATATATCACGTCAACTTTTAATATGAGAACTATCGAAAAGTTCCGGGGAACTCTCCCAGGGGTCAAATAAGTCACTATATCTGAGGCCACTTGGCTTATTCCCAAAACAATCGTAATATTATAGACGCAATAAGAAAAACATCAGTTCCGTAGGAATTAGTCGTCATAAATGCTAACTAAATTGATGCCAGACTTATCTATATGGAATTGGATCTTGTTACTGTTTATGATCATATCTAGCCTCGAGGAATTATTTTTTATGTTGCTTGTTTTTGCTTCTACTGTTTTTCAGTATGTGGGTTTATTATTTTAATATTCATAAATCGCCAGCATGTAAAGGATAAAACGCATGGCACTATTAGAGTTAAGAATATAAATTTGGATAAATAGAAGACCAAAGAAGAGATACTTCATTCAAGGTTCTTTGAAAGTATATTGCGCTTTTGGCTGCAGCCTCAGTGGGTTACCTTTTTTTTTGAGAGCGGAGAAAATGCCTAGCCCATGCCACGCCTTCCGGGGAGACGACTTGGTTATGTGGGGCTTGCACCCACTAAAAACTCCGCATGTGCACCTACTTTCGCCTTGGTGGTTGGGCCGCGAGAACTGCTGCATACACATTCGCGACCATCCGGCGTGGCCCACTTCAGGGCTCCCTCTTCTTCGCCCGCCTCCGGGCTCCCACTTCCTGTAGCAATGTCCGGATGCACCGCGTAGCGTAGACGATAGAGTCCCCGATCTATCGTCCGCTGGTCCTTCTTATGGGGGCATCAAGTCGGCATTTCGCCGCCTGCGCCTCCCTGCCCTCCTGCGACGAATCGGGTCAGCGAGGGAGTCTGCATCCCTGACCCGCTCCGCCGCTTCCTTCTGCGAGATTACGTCCTCCAGTGGGTTACCTACATCAAGTAAGTTTAACCCCTAAACGACTGGACGACTAAAAGAGAAGAAAGCCAAAGAAGAGATGGATGGATTTTATAAAAATGATATGAAAGAAAAGGGAGTCAAATATAGCATGACGGTTGACAGGACCAAATGGAAGAAGAAAACCTGTCACCGCCCTGAGTGACATAAAACAGCGGAAGGTAGATGATGATGAAATCGCCAGCTTGTAGTACACAAGCCTTGTAATCAATGGTTGTTATTTTTTTCTGAACTGAAAAGACGTTTGTCTTCAAAATCTGAAACGGTAAAAAGGTGAAGTAAGTATGTGGTTAGTACCTATTACGTGAGATAACACTCCATCTCATGTTTACTTCTGCTAAATTCACCGACATCTAGAGATTTTATTTAAATCGACAGGCTGATTCCAATTTTTTTCATACCTTTTTCTTTAAATGATCTTTCCAATTTTTCCAGTGAAATGGCTATTTTTGTAAGCAACAGAATGTATTCATTAGCACATGCGGACAAAAAGTCGACTTATCATATAAATAACGTGCCCAGTTTCCTAAAAGTAATAAAAAACTGCTCCACATTATATTACTTTCTGCTAACTATAAAACTTTCTTACACCCAAAAAACAAACGGACATCACAGCTTCAAGATGTCCCTAACCAAACAGTTCTTAAAAAAATGACCCAAAACATTTGAAACCCGACACTTGCCGAACTTACCCGAGGTTTACAAAAAGGTTCATCGGCAAAGAGGCGCGGCCAAAAACTACATTTTCGATGATTTATGGTGCAAATTAACGAGTACGTATCCTCATTCCTGAACGTCATTTCCTGGTAGAACGCACAGCTACTCAGCTGAACGCGGGAAAAAATAACAGCAAACATTCTTAGCGAAAGCTTTTTGCTTGTTTGTAAGATTTTTGGGCTTCTAGGTCCTCGTTTAATCTCTTTGTGGAACTATTTTTTGTGTTTGATGTTTTCAACAGCTTTTGTGGTCTGTAATATTCTGTAGTAGATTAACTTGTTCCAACGTTTTAATTAAAAAAAACGAATGTTAACTGTGTCTGTGAATGTGAATTTATTCAATGTTGTAGATAGAATTAGGCAAATAGGTAATATCTAATCTTATGATTTGTCAGTTTTCCATCAAATAACTTAATTTAAAATTATATATGTAACTCAAAACCTCGTAATTAGTATAGATAGGTATAATATTTGCACGCTACCGAGAAGACCCTCATAAATTGTCACAATTCAGTTTTAATTCACAAAAGCCCAGCACCAGCCTAGGTTAGTTGCTACTACGGACCCACTTTGTATGGCATTCTGTCATTTAACCTGTTGTTTAAGATAACTCTGAATTAAAATTTTGGCGCAAGTCGATCTAATAAGCTCAGCCACTACACACACTTACACATTCACACTACACACACACATATACACACACGACACACACGACACACTATTAGCTAATCTGTGACATTACACACTACTAGGCATGGGCGTCTTCCTAGTTGCGCCTCAACTTTGACCTCTTTTTAAGATCGTCACTAAACGTTACATAGATAGATAATTTTATTACTTTCACACATGAGTATACATACACGCATGTTGTCCGCATACCAGCAGTGCTATTCTGTTACAATCTCCCTCGGTAAACACCTAGGTGAAGTGAGCTGTCATCCGATTGTAGTGCTTTGTAAATCTCTAGCATCGGGACCGATGACAGCTCACTTCACCTAGGTGTTTACCGAGGAAGATTTTAACAGAATAGATATACTTATACAGATATCACAAAAATGACGATAGCATTTGTCAAAAAACAATGACATATAAATATTTAAAAAAGGAACATACTTAGAACATTAAAACCCTGTTCTAAGGGCGGGTTGCTTCAACTAACCATTACTGGTCAGTAATGGTTAGTTAGCTAGCTAATAGTCAAAAATGGCGCTAACTATCGTCAAATCTAAAAAATGGGTTGTTTCACAAAATCATAAGTCAAAAAGTTACTATTACCATAACCAACCAGTCATCGTAATTTTGTGTTGTCAAACAGCTACTTCAAACATCAAAATATTATGGAATCTCTTTTTGAAAAACTTTAACTGACGGATTTTTATGTCATGAAACAACCCGTTACATTTAACGTACGTTAAACATGCACGTCATAGTAACTTTTTAACCGTCCGTATGTAACGTTAACCGGCTGTTTGAAACAACCCGCCCTTAATCTTCATCGTAATCAATGGTACATCTCTCCGACTCAACTAATTAACAATAACAAGCGGATCGGCACGGCTACATCCGCATACCGTTCGGCTCGTGTTACGTTACTTTTTATACTCAAATATAAAAAGTTTCGTAAAAAGTTGACTACATGCGGTAGATGAACAAGTGCAACCGCCCTACGGCTTGAGGCAAAGAGTTAGAGGTCGAGATGCGACAGTATTTAAAAGTAGGCATATAACACTGATCTCTTGTGATCACCCTGACCCAGCGGCAGCGGCGCGATGGGTATCCTGATCACCTAGTCTTGTATTGGGGTCCTAATTCCTAAGCCAAACGTACAGCCTTACAAACAGCACTTGTAATTTAGTTAAAGTAACTTATTAGGATATTAAATGATCGTATTGCTGTATTGAATAGGTTTCTTCCAAACTGTATTTTTTAAACTAAAAATGTACCTTGTTTAGTATACAATATAAATGGTAAGGTTTACATTTAAACCACACGTTTGTCAGCCACAAACGTGTGGGATATTGTTTCTTGAAATTATACTTCTATACAACTTAACGTCAACATGTGTCATAAGTATTAGCTATAGTTAAAGTAAAGTCACAATGAATCACGCAAATACAAAAACAAAATATTATGAATTTCATCAGTATTATATTTAGAAACGTTGCAGAATATTTAATCGATACTGTACAAACGTAGGCTTTAAAAGCGCTACGAGAAATGCTACGCAGAGTATGCTACGAAGAGACGTAGCCTTCAGAATGTGTCAATTTATCACTTTTTGAGATCCCTCTTAGAGCTAAGCAACAATTAGGCATATAACACGATATACGTAGTCCATTCTATACTTTTCTTTTTACTCTATGAACGAAGTGAAGTGATTCATTAGGTAGGTCGTTCGTCTTCATTGCCTGTGTCGGAGATAGTTTACCGTTTAAATGACTATTTGAGGCGGGAACTAAAAAGTCATACGTTATCTCACTTAGCTACTGGTTCTGTTAGTATCTAGTAATACGGGCATGATAGGGGTATTAACATGTTGATAGAACAATTATGAAAACATGATCTTCAGAATGCATGGAAGAGGTAACGATGATTACAACTTTTTTGACATTTTTAAGTCAGCCTTTTTACTTTAAGTCGGTAAGTACATTCATTGATATTTTGAAGAGTCTCTGAGACATTTTCTAGGTAATAAAAATAGGCACCGTACTATTCTTGTTTTTTTCACTGTATTAATAGTACTTAAAACATATAATAAACACATTTTAAGAGGCAATCTTGTAGCCCACTACATTATCCACAGATGACACATAATAACAATCAGTGATAAAGACAAAGACAAAGATTTTTTATTTGTAGAACATAGGTAAACAAAAGATGTCAAAATTAATAAAATAAGCGATAATCTTGCCGCCAGCGGCATACAAACATTCTGATTAAAATTTTAATTTATAATAAAATTTAAAATAATTGTTAAAAAAAATATAAAAACATTCAAAATTAATACATAAAACTCAATTATAACTGCAACAAATTAAAAATGCATCGTCACATAATCAGTGAGTGCCAATAGAAGATCAATAGTAACAATAGATTAATAACATTACAAGATATTCATTAATTAATTAAAACTAGCTATTTATCTAGTTACAGCTCGTTTTAATCGAATTAAAAAAAGTATATGATGATAATTGAATAAATATTTTTGTTTAAACAAAGAATACGTATACCTCTGACAATGCTTATTAAGCAAACATTCCCACATAACTTTCTAAATCATTCCTTTGATCAAAACCGAATGATAGTTCTAAAGCTAAAAATAATCAAATGACGAGAATCGTTTTCATTCATATCTGCAAATCACTTTAAATCTTAACTCACTAAAATGAAGGTTCAGATTCAATTGGCTATTTAGAGCAACCACATGGTTGTCAGTTGGGAAGTATGAGAGTGCAGACGTGGTCTGTCAGCGTTTAGAGTGGTCTAACCCTCGTCAGACGATGAGGACTCACGTTTACAGTCACTTGTCTTCACGAAGAAGGAATGTTTTAAGAATCTGGCATGGAATGTTTCAATTGTGAAGACATCAGCGCTTTTGATATTTTCTTTTTAAGCTTAATTTTTTTTGTGTGAGGTTAAGTCTTGTAAAGGAAAACGTTCATAATTTATTCGAAATCTCATCTCAGCGAGGTATCGATGTCAAAATCTTGTTACTAATACTAATAATTATTACCCCCCTGAAAAGTAATAACTTCTTCATTTTGTGTACTAAATAAATCACTATTTTAAAACTGGCCCAAATCAAAGCCATAATTTCATTACCATTAAAAAGAAGCGTTCCAAATTCAAAAAAGCGCCGGTGGTCTTTTAAAAAAAGGCGGCGCTGTCTCTTTAGTCTATGCTCAGAATTGGCATAGTGCGTTCACAATAGTTGATTTTTTATCACAACAACACATCTGCAACCGGACACCGAGGTCCAGCAGCGGACGATAACATTCCACCATTTTTCACCACAATGACTACTAACTACATAAATCTTTCCAGTGAATTTACAATTATTTTAGGACTGTTTTTTGTTTAGTCGATCATTGATCGTCCACCCTCGCATCAGACACCATTGTTGGTTAAAAAGAGTAAATTTTTTCTGGTCATTTTGGGGGCCATTGTAAAAAGATGTCTCTCAAATGTCCCCCTTATGTTTAATGGCGCAGCTGAGACTATTTCTGTTATTTTGAACGTTGGACATCGTAAAGAAAGTGTAGATTACACGGTAAAAATGAGATACTTATCTAAGCTTAATGGTGTGTAAAAATTAGGTGATTCATTCATTGTTGGAAGAATCTATCTAAGTGAGTAAGTTATTGCGGGTTTGTTAATTAGCATAGAGATCGTTAAATTGTTTTCAAAAACAAAAACACAAACTAATGATGATACTTCTCCTAAAGCTGATTTTTAAGGACCCGTACCCAAAATTACTAAGACTTAGAAATTTTCACGGAGTAAGTATTTATGGCCACTATGACAACGAATTAATAATCAAATATAAAAAGTGAAAAAAATAAAATAAAAAAAAATTGTAGTGGTCACATCAGCTATTGATATTACCAGGTGGCCCGTAACTCTGTTTTTAATAACTAGTTAGATAACTTTTATCTAAATCCATACTCCATACTAATATTATAAATGCGAAAGTAACTCTGCCTGTTACGCTTTCACGATGAAACGGCTGAACCGATTTTAATGACATTTGGCATGAAGATAGATTGAATCCCAGGAAAGAACATACGCCACGTTTCAACCCGCAAGCAATTCAAGATAACCGACATTCACGCGGACGAAGTCGCGGGCAAAAGCTAATAATAAATATGTCGTTTTTCATACATAAACTGTCAAACTGCCATATTAATTTAAGAATTATTATCTTACGATAAAAAATCAGTGTTTATAATTACAAAGTTCACTCTTTTTGCAAAGAGGAACAACGGACATATTTATTAGGCAGGACAAAACGGGACACTGAGCGACACTTTCTAAAATTCGGGTGGTCCGTGGTCCACTAACCATTAAAATAAAAGTGTCCCATAAACAAAAGTAGCACATTTTTAGCGGTAACGCGTAGGTGGCGAGATTCAAGCAAAGATATGACAATTTGCAGCCTACACAGATAACAAATTGCTAAATACTTTGACAGATGGAGATTAATTGGTGTGAAGACAATGCAACTGTTTTGCTAAGTTTAACACATAAGATTGACGAATTTATCTTCTATTTGCTTTCCTGTAGATGTCAATGAATTTCAATGGTTTGTTGATTTTGTACGTTATACTCGTACTAAGGATTATTCATTAATGCACTACTTATACTACTTAAAAGAATAGTACTTTCTTTTCTGCAGAAATTACTCTTTAACAGGAAAATAATATAGATAAAAACATTTTTTTATAGTAATAATAATCATTATTGCATACACATACACACAAGATTTACATAAGAGCAAGTGTACAAGGTAACATGGAGTCTACATAAATCTAAACAGATCATGTAACCCTGTCTTCTAAACTAGGCATTCCTGTATCTAAGGAGGCAGTAAATATTAATAATATTTTATAACTAACTTTTGCCTGCGACTTCATCTGTCTTTTTTTCATGTTCATGTGACTTTTTTTATGGGATCCATAGAAAATGTATTTTGATAATACAAGATCTAGTCAATAACATTCAGGTATAACGTAGATTTCTATTAGCGAAAGAATTTTCGGAATTAGAGCAGCAGTTCCGGAGATTTGAGCGTTCAAACAAACAAACAAACTCTTCAGTTTTATAGTAATTATTATATTATATTATAATAGTATTATTGCCAGTGGGTTAGGTATTATTTTCTACAATTATATTTGTTTTCGATCTATGTATACAACAGTCGCATTTTCCACTCTGCCTAAAATACATTAGGGAGAGCAGAACAGTTTATCATTAAAATCTATAATTACAGTAACCCTAACAATTTGTTATCAAAAACACAAATCACGCAGCCATTATAAAAACTCGGGTCTTTTCACATCAATATTAATTTAATTAACATTTTACCCGCATATTTTCTATATGATGTCTGTATTAACGAAAAAACCATTTCTCACACATAATGTCGTTAAATGTTTGGAGTAAATAAGTAATATACCTACCCATAAGTGGTAATAAGTGGTATAAGTGGTTGGGTAATAATTACTGACTAATTTGTAGTTTTGTTACCTTATCAGATTGTGCAAAGTAGGTACGTAAGCAGTTTTTTTTTAAATAGTCGATTATAGGGTAATGACCACAATGTTCACTTATGAATGACTTGTTTTTTTTACATTATAGGTAATATAGTAGGTAAGTATTCTAAGCGACTATGAATGTTTCATAATCATTGATTTTACAGTCACAGTACCTGACGGATGAGATTCTGACCTGCCCATGCTCAGCGTAAAAAAGGAGTTCTGAATCTGGCCATGTATAAATGACAGGTGTACCAACCTTTCCTCTATGCCAGATATTTTTTTTAAACCACATGTCACTTCATGCCAGTTCATGCCAATAGTAAAGGCGGTAACAACGTCGCATTCGAAATTCAAACAGCAGCTGAGGATCGAAATAAATAAGGCGGCAGTGACACGCGCGCTCCCTCCCTTTTATAATTATTACATTTTATTTTTAAATTGTTTTTTCTACTCCACAAGGATTCCCCTCCGTGTTCACGGTACCAAAACAATGTCCCCTCGTACCTAATGGCTCCATTCGGCCGTGCGTTGTTTTAAATTGGATACGGGTCCATAATAATAAATTGTCGGTCTCAACCCAGCTTTAGAGCGTGTGAGTAATGATAATTAAATTGATCCTTGTTTTTCTCTCTTTATGTTTCAGATATACGCTCATTGGTATTTACTTTCACATTCTATCGACCTTAATTTCATAATTTACATGTATTTTAATGGATATCGGTAAATATACGACTCGCTTGTTTTCATAATTTATAACCAAGAATTTAAATAGGACAGTTTGGTAAAGAATTTCTGTAAGGGCTAAACTGCTGTGCTGTTCTGTAAAATTCACCTAGAGATACTTTTACAGAATAAATTGGCGGAACTTTAATTGAATGAAAACATAGCCAAAATGATAATGTTATTGATAAGAAATTATCAATAAATTGAAGCATTTCCTTGTAAGCAAATGCTACTACAGTATAAACGAATACTTAAACGATAAATTATAAGTAATTTCATTATATAAATATTAATATCTACAAATATTATTAAAGTACGCCTAACTAGTCATATTGCGAACAATACATTTTAAATATGAAGCGTGCAATAAATAGTTACCTTAGGGATAATAACTAAAAAATAAATATTAATTACAAAATAAATAAATAATAATAAGTAAATAAAACAATAAAGAATAATTGAAAATAAAAACATAAGTGGTAACACAAAGTTACTAAATAAATAAATGTAGGTATACTATCTATAAAACAAGCAAAAATTCTAAATTCAATTTTGTATTAATAAAACAGAGTAGCTTAATAGCTACATAATCAATAATATTTAGCATATTAAGCACCCAGTGGTCTTCCTCCTCTCTCCTACTTGATTTATGCTGTGCCCGACAGGGTCCATAATTGTGACTTATATAATATTTTCCTACCAACTACATGATACATTATGGTACGCAATAAAGAATTGAGAATTGAGAATTGAGAAATTATGTTTGAGAACATAATCAATGTTTGGCCAAAATTAGTTCTCTTCTATGTTCACTAGATGATGTTAAAAACTAACTTACTGATTCAGCTATTTTTTATTAGTTTCCCTAGCCAATCATAACCCAGCAAATATTGTCCACAAGGCACACGTACTCGACAGAACGGAAGCCGGTAACTTGAACTTATAACAGGTAAACAATATCTAGAAACTCGATCCTTCGGGGCGCGGACACGCGACCGACCTAAAATAGCGCCCACAAAACGCCACATTGACAAATCTTACGGCCTCAGTAAACTAACACACGCTTGGTGTTATTAAAATCCCCAGTAACTCCGTCAATATATCAACCGCGTGCACTCCCCTAAGTCGGAAGGGAGACCTCTCTATTTTTAAAATACTTCCCCACCGTTCATTTTATATTTTTTCCCTGAGCGCGCTTATTTTTACGCCAACCGACAATTTTAACTTGATACGCAATCCGCTGCACATTTTACCCTAGTTATCCTTTTTTATACGAAACACAAGGGGCGCGAGGGGTCACTTTAAAATGGACGAAATTTTAATAATAAGTTGCAGCCGCTACCGTCTGTTACATACGGCGCGCGTGCGTTCCTTATTTGAATCTGAATGGTGGAACGCGTGCGCGCGCAGCACGCGTCTTTAGCTTTTTTATTGGGGAGCGCAGCCAATCGGAGAGGTTTTGTTTGTAAAAAAGTAAGGGGAGTTTTTTATTTATGTTTGTACATAGATTTTATATTTTATGTGGTAGTCTTTTAGCAGGAGGCGTGTTATGGGCGGTGTTTTTGGAAGAATTTAAATTTAAACCTGAAATTACGATATAATAATCCAATATAAATTTCAGGACATGGACCTATACTTATCGGTGGTACATTGTAAACAAAAAATAACAGTTTACGTTTCAGGAATTTTGGATGTCAGGCCAAAAATATCAAAAACACTTGAGTCCTTATCTGCACCTCCAATCTGAATTCTTTATTGTTATAAAAGCTAAATGTTCTGGAGAACTTGGCCAAGCCCCATTACGAATATATCAATATACCAATCAGAAATATACGACATTATATTATTCCCTTAATCCAGTTATTTTCCGGCCAACAAATACTTCTTATGGATAATTGATTTCCAAATATTAAGTTACTGGCAGTATGTTTGCTTGCTTGTGCGTCTACTTCGTCGAAAGAAAATGATATATTTTTGTGTTTGCCATAGATATGGCTCTATTTATTTTCGTGTTCGGCAACTTCGCTAGATAAATTAGGTAGTTGTTGTAGCAGCATTTATGTTAACAGGTACCTAAAGGTAAATCTTCTATTGTAATGTTTGGTGACGACACAAATAAACTATTATAGGCAGAGGGTTCACTATAGGCTTTTTCAACCTCTAAGATCTTCAAGTCAGTTTCAGTCTAGCCAGAATAGGGAAAATATCCACTTTGTTCGCTCTTCTGGATTCTTCAACCTAATGACAGGTTTAAGAGATATCCTAAAGTACCTAGAATGATTATCAATCTCTGTTATAAAAAATATAATTTAAAAAAGTACCTACGCATAAAAAGTAAGTATATCTTTATAATTTTGAGGGCTGACCTCTGTGTTTGAAGACTGTACAAAATTTTATCAAAATCAGTTCTGTCAAGCGTGAAAATGAAAACGTAACAAAAAAAACTCATTTTCGCATATATAATATTAGTATGAATTCTTGAGGGCCCCGTGGCTACGTGGCTAAGTAACAACTGTACGGATGGAACGGTCATAGTTAAGCTAAGACCTTTTTTTAGACTGGAAGCCGACCCCAATATAGTTGGGAAAAGACTAGGCAGATAATGATGATGAGTATGGATT
Source organism: Charanyca ferruginea (assembly GCA_947361185.1). Taxonomy (NCBI): domain Eukaryota; kingdom Metazoa; phylum Arthropoda; class Insecta; order Lepidoptera; family Noctuidae; genus Charanyca; species Charanyca ferruginea. Next base: position 21,550,232 of record OX376059.1, on the reverse strand, counting down.
TTTGATATTTGGTAACAAATAAACATCGATTACTTATCCAGTCGATACCTAGAATTAGAAAACCCTATTTCTAAACCTCATTTTAAATGTAAGTTCGTCATACAACCTTCAACGTAATAACAATAAATTCCAGTTACCACGAAATAAATGTTCATTGAATGTAAAACACATGTTAAACCTTAAATACTTGAATTACGTAAGCATGTACCTATTGTATTTGTATTTGAACTAGCACTTTTTAACACTTTAGTTCATTCGCGTGAATTTTCGCACAGATCTCTTATTTTATATAAAATTAGCTTTAATAAGTACAAAGCTTAAAAATAAATTAAAAAATATATCACTCACAATGGGACAAGTGCCCAGAAGGCTAGCAGCGTTACCACGTTGAATAGCAATGCTAATTCTTTGGCCCAAGAAAAGGCCAGCCCTCTGGTCACGTGAAGAGTCGACCAGCCGCTTAGAAATATCCCTAAAAACAAGGTGAGCACTCGGACCCCATGGCCCTAGTGTTTCAACCCCAAACGGCTCAAACATATAACTTCCAAGAAGGTTATTATATTTACGCCGTTTGAGGTTTTCGGCACCTGCAGCAGCCGCCCAAGCACAACACGACGTGCTAGGAAGATGGGATGGCGCAAGGGTGTCGACACAAGTTGCATCCCACACCAAAGGTCTACCCAACTTCCACGGCATTATGGTCATTCCATCTGGTCTCTTACCATCGTCACGTGCCAAGCCATTAGGTTCTAACACAGCTGGCACGCCGGCGTAGGCAAAAGCACGACGGATGATGTCATTAATGCTGGCGTGCCGTGCTATCCGGCCTGCGCTTTTACAGCGGGAAAGGCCATGGTGACCGAGGCAGTCGACAACTTCACCACATTGACAGCGATGCGGGGCCCCGCAAGGAGCGCCCAGACGTAGGCATGTAGCGAGCCGGAATGTAGAGTCACTGAGCATAGTACCTATGTTAGGCGACGGCAGTGCCTGAAGCCAGAGGCCCGACTCCCACTCACCCACAGCCAGCAAGCGGGCACGCTCAGCAGGATTGGTGGACGTATTAATAAGTTTATTCCGTACCAACCTGCAGAGCGGCTCATCCCACTGTCTCTGGGAAGATGGGTTCACGGGCCGAACCGTACTTGGGCAAGCCCCTTTCCAGGCGTTCACCGCATCAGTCAAGCACGGCACTTCAAAGTCAACCAGTGACGAGGATAAGATTTTTGTGGTTAACTTTTCGGTGCTGTGGACGGAGGACAGGAACGCCGGCAAACTAACACTGGAAATTTTGCGGATCCCGAGACCACCAAAACGAATAGGCAGTGTGGCTTGGAGCCACGCTCGGTCATCCAGGGCCACATTAAGAATTTTAGTTAGTGTATCTTTAATAAGTAGATCAATTTTGTCCAAAAGGTGTGGCTGCTGCCATAAAGGCGAAGAGCGAAGGTAATACATAAAATTTGGACCAAAACAACAATATCTGATGAGGGTAAATGCCGAATGTAAATTAATTTTGGAGAGTCTATCCGAAATATCGTCAAAACGTCTGATTTTTTCGTCAACGAAATGTGCAAAACTATCTTCCAAAATTGGGGAACCCAGGAGGTGCAGTAAGCTTTTTTCTAAAATTTTGATCTGTGGAGCTACTGCATTAAATTTATCTAAAGTCGTTTGTCTGTCGGTATTGTCACAAAGAAAAATAATTAAATAATTTATATTTAATTCTTTTGAATGTAGTAAATAAATAATACGCTTTAATAATAATAAATCATTTATTTCGGGTACCAAAGACCCATAACATATTTTATATACCTACTTTACAGACTATCATACATACTTATAAAAAAAACACAAAAAAAATATGATGAAACTATTGTACACGAAGCGACGGCGTCGTGTTGCGCTGCGTGGTGTCGCGTAGCCTTCCGCGGAATCGCCGAAATACGACAAAACTCTTCCCTGAGGAAGGTCTCAGTTTACTGAGTCGTAACTTGCACCATGAACGACTTGAAGTTAGTATTGTGGCGCGATTTCAACTTCTCGACCCTTAAGATCCAGCTGGTCTTTGATCGGACATACTCCACGATCTCCTCAACCTTTGTGGTATGATGTAGCTGCGTGGTAGGTATTGCCAGACGCAGCATAATGGGTCCTGCCAGCGCAGTCCCGCCCTAGTTCTGACTACGTGGCTTCTTCCTCTTCTTCCCGCTTGCATTCGTCTGCGTGATATTCGGTTATCGTTGATGCAAGTTAAGTCGCGGATTAAAAAGTAGCCTATGTCTTTTTTCATCAAAATCGGTTCAGCCGTTTCGTCGTGAAAATGTAACAGACAGAGTTACTTTCGCATTTAATATTAAAGTGTGGAAGTATGGATTAGTATAGATATAGCCTACAGCAATTAGGGATAATATAGCGTCCTATTACTGAAATATTTTTTGACGTGACAACGTCTTATAATTCGATAGAGCCGGCTGCACGCACGAAAAAACATGACGTCATGCGGCGTTACATGACGTCATGCGGCGTTACCTCGCTCTGCGGCGTTACCTCGCTCTGAGGCGTTCCAAGTGAAAAGTGAATGTGGTGTCAATTGTTTATAGCAACGATAATTACAGCGATAAAGGTAATGATTCTTTCGCGTTGTCACGTTCAACTATCGTCAGTAAACCGACTTTACAGACAACCAGTTTGGTATTTTTTATTTAGTTAATCCATTACAAAGAAACATTTAAAAAATCAAATCTTTTCTATTTTTAATATTAGTTTTGATTTAAGTTCTTTCAATTTAAATGAATCCATCTATTTTTTTAGTTTTTTATGTAAATCTTAATATGACGTCAATCAATGACTAATCTTTGACCCAAACTCAAACAGATCCTTAACGTCTTACAAAGTTAAATAGTGACATAAAAAAATCTTATTTCCTGTATAATTGAATAATACTTAATATGTCTAAGATACTTATTAACAGCCTAATAATTATGAAAGAATAGGTACCTAATTAAATTCATCATCATCAGCCTGAAGACGTCCACTGTTGAACAAAAGCCTCCCCCGTAAAAGGGGGGGCGTTGCCATAATCCCCATGCTTGGCAGGCATCTTGGGGATCGCAGTGAGATTGTTAAGTAAACGGAAGCCGCTGCTGCCCGACTTCCCGATTTTCCCTTAGTCGCCTTCGACGACACCCTCGGGATTAAATGGGGAAATGGGGGGGTGCTATTCTAGCCCGGACACCCCACGGGCACTTAAGTTCATTTAATGGAAATTAGTCTTTTTATACTATGGTTATTCCGAATACCCCGCGAAATGACTCATATAGAGTAGTGTAATGATACGAGTGCGGTAAGTTTGTCATTACGGTCGAGCTCGAGACTGGAACTCAACCAGACCTGGAGGCGACGGTGTAATGGATACAGAGTATAACGATAAAATGCCCACAAAAAAAAGATTCTTTATTAAAAAATTAGTTTTAATTAATTAAAGAAGCTCATAGACAACGACTTCCTGGTTAAGGCTAAGCTCCAAAGCCTTGAACACCGCCGCGCCGTTGCCAGCCTATCGGTCTTTTATCGGGTACATTTCGGAGAGTGTGCTTTGGAATTGCACAACTTAATTCCCCCATCCCCATTCCATCACCGGACGAGCAGGGATACGGCGAAGCGTCACCGCTTTACGGTTGAAGTTCCACGGTCTCGAACCAAGCGCTTTGACTCCACATTTATTGTGCGAACTGCCAGACTGTGGAATTCACTGCCCGCCTCTCTATTCCCCGATACATATAATCTGGGTATCTTCAAGGCACGAGTGAACCGGTTTATTCTAGGCAAGCGTGCTCCACCTTAGGCCGCATCATCACTTAAGATCAGGTGAGTTGCGGTCAAACGCAAGCCTATAACAATATAAAAAAAAAAATTAATACCAAAATTCAAAATCAAAAAGCAACATTACAAATCGATTCAGACTGGCTGTGGGCGTGGATCTAACTTGCCGCATTATACGAGGGCGGCACTGAAAATTTCGGGAATCAAGGAAGTGACACAACATTACTATTTATTAAAAATGTATTCATTACTTTTCGAAGTATTCTCCGCGAAATTTGACACATTATTTCATACGATGGAACCAATCGTTGAAGCAACCATTCCATTCGCAAGTTGGGGTTTCCAAAATGGCCGTTTTTTAGGCGTCCACAGCTTCTTCAGGTGATGAAAATCTCTGACCACGCAATTTATTCTTTACTAGCTTCTGCCCGCGACTTCGTATGCGGATCCTGTTGCTTGGACAGCGACAACGGGGTCGGCAAAATCGAAGATCTGAAACGTCTGATGTCGAATTCTAAGAGCCCGGGGACGGGAAAACAACGGGATGCGCGATTCTCTCCTGACGCTTTTCGGTAGATTCTTGGGATCTTATGATCCTCAATCTTTTAGCTCCTTTGGAACATTGGGAAAGATTTGACCTCTTTCTAGGCATGGTTATAGTTTTATTGTAAAGAAGATACCTGATCAATTAAAATCTAAGTGACTGCTCCCCTGCGTTACCGGGTAGGCTACCGTGTCACGAAGATAAATGGAAAATGAAATTAAATACCCAAATAATATAAGCCCGAAGGCATATTTATTCGATAAAATAAAAAAATATATGGGAATTTTGGTCAGTAGAGTCAAATTTTCAATGATATACCATCGTCATCAAAAATCAGTCTTAAACTGTTACCGCCTTCACCGCGTGGAGGTACTCCCAGCTTATGTTATTTTAAAAGATACAGTGAAATTAGTGATAGCTTTGATTTTCACATCAGATGTTTCTGATCTTCGATTTTTATAAGTCAACAGGAAATGCCCATCAGACCGAACAACTTTTGCTAAGACGTCATTCCTTTAAGTATCATGGTGTAGCTGGGCTCTTGGAGTTCCACATCAGGTGTTCCAGATCTTCAAATTTATTCTCTCAGCAGAAAATGCTCATCACGTGGAACAATTTTTGCTATGGTACCATTTTTGTATCTCTTATAGTTTAGCTGGTCTGTTGCGGTTCTGCATCAGGTGTTCAAGTTTCCTAGATAAATTATAGCCTATATGTTGCCCAGACTTAATACCTATACAACAAAAGAAAAATCATTCAAATCCGCCCAGTAGTTCCGAAGATTAGCGTGTACAAACAAACAGACAAACAGACATAGTTTTTTTTTGGATTCGTGCTCTGTTACTGTTCCTAAACCCCCCTCAATTTTTTTTTTTTATATATTCAATGTACAGACACAGTTTTGTTACTGTTTTATTATATGTATAGATTTTAGGGAAAGTATAGAAATCATTAGGGCTTGGGTCGGGGCTGTACGGCGAATGGTCTAATAATTCTATGTTTTCTTCCTCTAAAAACTCTTTTGTTCTGTGCGCGGTGTGAGAACGCGCATTGTCGTGATGGAGGATGATGCGGCGGTTGCAGTTCTCTTTACGGAGTTCAGAAACGACCTGTGGCAAACAAATGCTAGCATACCATTCTGCATTAACCGTTCTTTGTCCCTCAAGAGGAATAGTCGCAACATGGCCGATTTTGGAGACAAACATGGTCACCATTTTTTTTGCAACACTCCGTGAACGAACAATTTTTGTTGGGTTTATTTTTTGTTTCTGGTTCGTACACGTATATCTAGGATTCGTCACCTGATACGATGTTGTATACAGCATTTGAGGATCCTGCGTGGAATCTTTCGAGAGTTCTGACGCACCAAGTAACGCGAGCCGCTTTTTGCTTTTCACAGAGCGAATGCGGTATCCATCGGGAAAACAACTTTTTTACACCTAATTGTTCATGCAAGATTATTTGTATTTGACTCATACCAATGTCTAAAGTTGCCTGTATTTCGCGGTATGTCACATGTCGATCTTCCTCAATCAGCTTACGCACAGCATCAACGTTTTCTTGGGTGCCTGCAGTTGACTGCAGTTTTTGGACGACCTTGACTGACCACTGAGCTTGACACGTCCACGTTGAAATTCAGCAAACCAGCGATAAATTGTGGTTTTGGATGGGGCGTCATCACCAAATGCAGAAATCATCCGGTCAACACACTGTTTTTGTGATAAACCATTTCGAAAGTCATAATAAATCATCGCTCTTGAATTTTTTCGAGTCTATTCCATTTTCTCAACGACTAAACAAGTTTGACAAAACCTTGTGACAAGACCGAGAATCTTTTTTTAAATAAATAAATGGTATTCGATTTTTAAAACCAAGGAGTTTTCAATTAAAAAGATTTTAATATGACAGGAACAGTGGAAATATTCCATTCCCGATACTTTTAGTGCAGCGTGGTATGTATTTATACCAACGTTTTGATGTGAAATCTAAAATATTGGTATAAATACATTAATATTTAAAATAAATAACAATTTAAATTATCATTCACACAAGATCTTCTTTGTGTATCAGTGTCAAAAGACTTTCAACAAAGAGGTGAAAATTTATAATCTAGGTTGATAATAGATGCCACAAGCTGAATAATTATTTTAGTTTAAAACACCCAAATTAATGTTAATAACAAAAATAAATAATTTAATAAATAATAGTGTTTATTTATCATATTTTATTACCTACTTTAACATAGTTTATTTATTCATAATTATATTCAGACACGAAAACATGTGTGAACTATGTGGCGAACAAAATAGGTTTTAATAGTCTCCTGTCATTTGGTGACAAAAACTTTATAATTTTTGGACACTTCTGTCTTTTGTTTTGGTTTTCATAAATAGCAAATATGGAGGGTTGATTTATGGAACACTATCTCTGTGTATGAAAAAGTGTCAGTTAAAATGTGCCACATAAGGGTGTTGCTGCCGGGTATCAATTTTCTAACTCGGAATACTCCAATCGGTCAACAACTGCTACGTTGATACCATACCCTGTGCCTACGCTAGCGCCATTTTGGCGGGTTTTAGAATTGTTACTTGCTGTTTAGAGCTGGACACTTTTTCAACTTTCCCTCGATATAATAGCCCCATGTAAGGCTAAGAACTCACGATGCGGTTTTCGCCCGCGCCCGCGCCCGCAGCGGGAGCCGCAAACAACCGTGCACACCGCGGGCGTAAAACCGCGTCGTGAAATGTGCTTTGATTTTTACATAGGTATATAACTGCATTCTACAGAAGCTGCGGGCCCGCAACCACAGGCGGACGCGGGTGAAAACCGCATCGTGAGTCTTAGCTTTAGGAGCACTATTTATCCCTCCGTAATAGCAAATTACTATTTCAATTTTCCGTTTATTTATCTGCTTACGTCCCTGGCACAACATCCCAATACGATTTCTGGGTGTATAATCACACGCAAAGAATTGGCAAAGGACAGGCAAGTTGGTAGCTTCACATGCAAAACCCTTTGCAGACATTAAAAAGACGAATAAATCCATTGGCGCTGCACCCGCATCTGCAGTACGCACTAGTGGGTATGATATGTAAAAAGCACGCGTGCATTATACGCTTTTACAAACCTAAAAGCCACCACTTTACGAGCAAGCATGTTGAAAGGAGAGCTACTGTATTGCTCTCATCATCATAATCGTTCCATAAACTGCTGGAAATGAGCCTTTCTCTGCCCGATCTTATATATCATTTCCTTAGTTACCGTAATGGTTAGACCGATTGATGATCCGTGATCTGGTATGTTGTTTTTATCATTTCTAGATCCTGTCAAACCGAACGGATAGGAGAAAGAAGGTTCTTACTACTAGGTCTATCTAAGTTCTAACCATTTACTTACTATACGTGCTCCATTTTCATAATTTTCTTTTCTAATAGGCTTGAACTTTGTTTTCTTTCTTCGAAAATCTCTACGACCCTTGCCTGTTACGGTAGAACTACTAACGGACGATGACATGTGATACGTACGCTGAATTTAGCGAATACAGATGATCTGTTCTGTAAAATCTTGTTCGGTGAATTTAGATGGAATGAGCTTAAATTTCACTGGCTATAAGTATTGACAGCTCACCTCCGAAGGGGGATTTTCACAGAGTATCAATGCAGGTCACTGCTACCTCTGTGTTTATATTTATAATTATTCATTCATCATCATCACTTCAGCTTCCTTTTGGTCCACTGTTGGACATAAGCCTCCTTCATGGCGCGCCATTTTTCCCGGACCTCTGCCTTCTGCATCTAGCCACCACCGGCTACCTTCTGCAGGTCATCGGTCCATCGGGCTGGAGGGCGTCCCACGCTGCGTCTACCGATTCGTGGTCTCCACTCGAGGACAAGTCTGCTCCATCGGCTATCGGGCCTGCGACAGACGTGACGTGACGTGGATTGGATCATTCAGTTCCCTTCAAAATGGTTGAGCCAAATGATGCCGATCCGTGCGTCATGTTCGTAAACGGGCGCCGTTAGTTGGGACTGGTCTTAGCTGCCTCGGTTATTCTAAATTTATTTTGAATTGTTTATTATGATGATATTTTTATCTAAACCTCTTTTAACGTACACGACTTGTTACATTGTTCTCGTATTGTACCCTAGATTCAATATGAATGATGTAACCGAAATATGATTATTTTGATTTTAAAAGAGTGTTGTTCATGGAGTTTCTTGTTCGTTCTTCTCCATAGAAACCTACTGTTTGGAACGAGCAACTAGCTTCAACTTTCTGACTGACTGACTCTGACCATTCAAAAGTACCTGTAAATGGTTTATTTGAAATAAATGATTTTGAGTTTGAGTTTGAGTGGGATAATTCATTATGGCACTCAAACTAGTAAGTCACAAACACATTTCATACTTACTTACATATTCAACAATAACGTGACCTTGTCACTTACATCTAGGTGTGCACTGCTTTTATAGTATTGAGTTACAAATTACAAAGTTATAAATTACCAAATTAGGTGACTAAAAATTGTTTACAGGAAAAATAGTTATTACATTTACTAAAAGTCATTTAGGTAACGGTGTGAATTACAATGCGGATTAAACTACATAATAAGAAATGTTGCCATTTTGGTTGGGGACCCATGTTCTAGTTAAGTGATATTGAATGCATTGCCCATTGCTCGCATGAACTTTGTTCAGTACTTACCTACTCAGGAAAATGTCCTTAAATGGAGGTCCCCTTCTAATCTCTCCGCTTTCCTTTTTTTTCCACATTAATATTGCCGTTCATTTTTGTATAGATATTTGCATAGAAGTAATTGCCAAGATCTTTTCCGAACTGCCTCAAATCACACACATGACACAACTAATGGCAGTAGCTGGTTCAGCACTCAGAAACGTAAACCGATATATGCCTACTTTTGTTCAAAGACAATCCTTTATAAAACGAAGAAACCTAAGATTCAAAAGCAAATATAGCTTTCGTTTCCCATAAAAATATTGATGCAGCTTTTAGCAATGGTTGGGGAGAGGGCGGTCCCCCGTTGCCATGGAGACGGGCGACCCTCCGAGGGGAAAAAACGGGTAAAAATTGCGGGAGCGAAGGAACGCTGATTTTTTATGGCATCGTACATTTTTTCTTAGGAGCGCCGCGACGCCGAGCTCGGCCGTGTGGGCGTGAGGTAGTAGTACAGCGTGTTTCGAAATGTTTGCTGATCTATATTTAATATAATATGTAGTTACTTACATAAATAATGTTGTCGCGGTTTTCAGACTACAGAAACATTTCAGCTACTCATTCGATATTTATAAAATTACTTAGACAAAAAAAAACAAACTTCGATCAAACCGTCTCGGACAAGTTCGATACAAACACTATGACGGGAAATTTTATTAACTAGATAATTTTTACTTATAGTAAACAGAAATATTTTAAAATACGGGGGTTCATAAAAATATATTCTTATGATGTGGTTTTCTTTTCAGACGGAAGACGGAGACGTGGTCGTCGACAAGAGGATACTAATTAATACCAGACTGAGCAAGAAGCTATTTCCGTAACTGGAGTTTAGGGTCTTACTTATTGCCTACCACAAAACTGTGCCGTGTTAATACGTCTCTTACCCAACATGTTACAAGCACCACAATTAAAATGAACCAAACTGCATCAAATTACCCCCATGCCAAATTCCCATTTTTCGAAGTAATTGTAATGGTTTTGGATATTTAACGCTGATTAATTATAAAGTATAAGTAGAGAGGAATGTAACACTGTTATTCCTGTGTATGTAATACTGTTGTTAAATATTTGCCTTACTGAATCATAATTTGTTTTAGTAGGGGTTGGCTTGTTATGGTAGAACAAAGCACAATTAATCTTATCCCTTTACAATCAACCGCTATAGACATTGTTTAAAGTTCATAACCTCACATCCAAAATATCATAACGAATTCTAAGAATCGTTTGTTTTATTCAATATCACAGGTGCGTATTGACGCATATTTTTTTTACGCACACGACACGTCCAAGTTTTCAAAATACACTTGTAAATATTTACCTAAGACCAAAAAAAACTTAGGTGTCAATCAAATTTTGTACCTCGTCCATTCATTGATTTTTAATCTATGTAAATTAATTACATAACTGCTTCGTATATTTATTTAATGCGTAAATTAAGCAACATGTGTATAATTATTAAAAAAGAATACGTCCTTGTATGCCTGTAAACATTTTTTATTTTATTTTAGTTGACATGGTTTAAAACATGTAGGTTACCTACCTACTTAGTATTCATTTATACCTCGATCTAACATGAAGCGTTGACAGTGTGATTAATAGTTTTTCTGTTTTTACGAATTTCGAGTCAAAACAGTTTTAAAGACATGATAATAGCCAGCCTCACCTGGTCAGCTGGTTGCAATACAAGATGTAGCTAAAATAAAATGTTTTTTTTTTAAACACGTTCTGATTGACTGCGAAATACGATTGAATAATGACTATCTACCTACCTAACCAGTAACCTACTAGTACTATTAAAAAAAATGATTTACGTTCAGGGCGCACTATTTTGATCGCGGAACAACAACAGTTTAATTTTTCGATTCTCATTTTAATTAAAATGATTTCAGTACGAAATAGCAAATGGAAATCTTTTAATTCGTAGCTGCCAGATGTCTTGAAGCGACTCCAGTACGATACCGAAGAAATAAAAAATAAAACTTGACAATCTTAATTTTTCAAACATTCTGTACCCTGTCCGAAACTCTCCATGGAGTGCTAAATCGTGTTTCGTATGTGTGAGTGTTGAGAGTGGAGGCTGCAAATATTATAAGTATGGATTTTATACCTGTCTCACTCGCACACAAGCCGTCTCCTTTTCGCGCCGAAGGAAAAAATATTCTCGGAGGGAATCTAAAATTATGAGCGCGAAGGAAAGTTTCATGCGTTTATATGAAAAGGGAATGTTGGAGCGAATCGCTTCATAAATCTTGTGATGTAGAAGGTAGTCGATCGTTATTTCGCTTCGGTAAAATTGTCGTAGCAAGCAGTTTTACTTTCGTTCGATTTGATGAACGAGCGAGGGAAATGATCTTTTAATGATATATTATTATTATGTTTTTGTTGACCGTCTTTGCTACGTAAGGCCTACGGCGTAGCAAATGATTGCACTCGAGTTAAAATGTTTGCTATGAGTGCTACGAGATACTTACATAGATAAAAATATTCTAAATTAAATTAAATTACACTTTATTTTTTTGGTGAAATTGTATCTAATAGTTTGTGTAAAAATTTCGGTCACACATTTCGACTTGTAGTTTATTTAAAACATACTGGTTTTCTTTAAAAGTGCTTACTAGTTGCTACTGCACCTTTTTTGTAACATTTTTTTTTTGACAATACTGCTGAGGAATATAAATAAATACAATAGGTACGTACATGTACAAGACATAGTACATATGTATACACACACGAGACATTAAATTGAAGTTCACACGATACTTTTAGGGATGGTATTATGTCTGTCAATAAAAGGGTGCAATCCCAAATGATAACTCTTTTGTCCATCACCCCTTTTGCTAACTCACTTTAGCAAATGAAAAAACTTCCCCTTGTATATAGAAAACTATATAATGGACATCTTGTGTATAGGTACAATCGTTACGGGTAGGCAGAAGTCCGAAAAAGTATGACCATTGACTTCTGGTAACGAATGAAAAAGAAATAATAATGAAAATGTAAAAAACGCATTTTTGCCAAAAACTCGGTTAGTTAGTCAGAAATTTAAAGCTAGTTGCTCGTTCCAAAACTTAGGTAGGTATTATATTAATGAAACTCGACTAAACACAAAACAGTAGGTTTCTATAGAAAAGAACGAGCAAGAAACTCCACGTACTTTATTTTCAATATTAAAAAAAAATAGAATGGATTATGGTACCTAATGGCTCCGACATTCAGCCGCAGGCTATTAGGAAATTAGGAAACTACGAAATTGAACCGTCAATTACCTTACTTATCGACTATAGCGGGACTGCTTATGTTAGACCGTTCCTGAGGTAGCTGCGCGCTGCGGGAGGGGTTGACAGTTGTCACAAGTAGAAAAAAAAAAAATAAAATTAAATTATTAAATATAAATTATTACTGTAAAATTCAAACAACAACTCTCATCTCACATCACTATTCACTCTCACTTCACGCAAGGTTCAAAACGACCTTGGTATATTTGACACTTTAAATCGGGTTCGAGTGCGAAGTGAGCGTCGAAGTGACGGGGAAATTACCTTACAGAATGCCACTTCTTACGTCATCTCATATTTTATCTGTCAAAATCTCCCTGTCAATTTAGTGCAACTCGCTGAAACGCTCGCAAGGGTGGCGCTAGTGTAAAATCGAATTATCAACCGAGTTTTTAGAATGCCAATCAAGAAACTCACAGCGGGTTCAGATTCGAAGTTTAGAATGAGGTCTTACAGAATCACACCCAAGTTCCTTGTAGAAGAGGCCTCGCACCAATCCCCTCAGGAAATTTTCTGTACCTCTCAAGATGGTCGTACCTAAGCGATGATATGGGCCACATCATCGTTTAAGTTATAAACTATTATTCGTTAATGGCCAAACGCTTTAAAGTCAGTCATTTAAAGCATCTAGCTAATGTTATGGCATACGGGAAGTGTGTGGCAAAAATTTATGTTAGTTTTATCATTATCCTGCAAAATATTTCGATTAAATGGCGGGCGTTCTTAACGACATAATATGTATTTCCTCTATAAAGTAGGTATCAACAAAATTCCAGCCATGCTAAAACGTAGGTCTATCGACTCTTGGATCCTTGACATGGCAAATTATTATTATAGTACAGTAGAACCCCGATTATCCGAACTAATTGGGACCGAGACAAGTTCGGATAATCGAAATGTGGGTTTTTTGGAACCAGATCAAACAAAAATTACACCTTTTTGCATAAAAACAGCACAGTATGTTAAAAAATGTCTCCGTAAGCGGACTAACAACGTTCGATGAAACAAAAGGCGTTTCAATAGACGCGATCGATAGCAATACCTACCTATGCGCAGCGGCAGTTAGCAACAAATTCGCGTCAACGTTCGATAATTGAGCGTTCGGATAAACTAAGTCAGCGATCGGATAATTGAGCGTTCGGATAAACTAAGTCAGCGTTCGGATAATTGAGGGTTCGGATAAACTAAGTCAGCGTTCGGATAATTGAGGGTTCGGATAAACTAAGTCAGCGTTCGGATAATTGAGCCTTCGGATAAACTAAGTCAGCGTTCGGATAATTGAGCCTTCGGATAAACTAAGTCAGCGTTCGGATAATTGAGCCTTCGGATAAACTAAGTCAGCGTTCGGATAATTGAGCCTTCGGATAAACTAAGTCAGCGTTCGGATTTTTGAGGGTTCGGATAATCGAGGTTCTCCTATACAGTTTTTGGAAAATTGGCATCATTATCTTCTTTATCTTTACATCTATTATATATAAATCTCCTGTCACGATGTTTGTCCGCGATGGACTCCTAAACTACTGAACCGATTTTAATGAAATTTGTACTGTGTGTTGTAGTGTAGGTGTAGGGTAGGTGTAGGGTAGGTGTAGGGTAGGTGTAGGGTAGGTGTAGGGTAGGTGTAGGGTAGGTGTAGGGTAGGTGTAGGGTAGGTGTAGGGTAGGTGTAGGGTAGGTGTAGGGTAGGTGTAGGGTAGGTGTAGGGTAGGTGTAGGGTAGGTGTAGGGTAGGTGTAGGGTAGGTGTAGGGTAGGTGTAGGGTAGGTGTAGGGTAGGTGTAGGGTAGGTGTAGGGTAGGTGTAGGGTAGGTGTAGGGTAGGTGTAGGGTAGGTGTAGGGTAGGTGTAGGGTAGGTGTAGGGTAGGTGTAGGGTAGGTGTAGGGTAGGTGTAGGGTAGGTGTAGGGTAGGTGTAGGGTAGGTGTAGGGTAGGTGTAGGGTAGGTGTAGGGTAGGTGTAGGGTAGGTGTAGGGTAGGTGTAGGGTAGGTGTAGGGTAGGTGTAGGGTAGGTGTAGGGTAGGTGTAGGGTAGGTGTAGGGTAGGTGTAGGGTAGGTGTAGGGTAGGTGTAGGGTAGGTGTAGGGTAGGTGTAGGGTAGGTGTAGGGTAGGTGTAGGGTAGGTGTAGGGTAGGTGTAGGGTAGGTGTAGGGTAGGTGTAGGGTAGGTGTAGGGTAGGTGTAGGGTAGGTGTAGGGTAGGTGTAGGGTAGGTGTAGGGTAGGTGTAGGGTAGGTGTAGGGTAGGTGTAGGGTAGGTGTAGGGTAGGTGTAGGGTAGGTGTAGGGTAGGTGTAGGGTAGGTGTAGGGTAGGTGTAGGGTAGGTGTAGGGTAGGTGTAGGGTAGGTGTAGGGTAGGTGTAGGGTAGGTGTAGGGTAGGTGTAGGGTAGGTGTAGGGTAGGTGTAGGGTAGGTGTAGGGTAGGTGTAGGGTAGGTGTAGGGTAGGTGTAGGGTAGGTGTAGGGTAGGTGTAGGGTAGGTGTAGGGTAGGTGTAGGGTAGGTGTAGGGTAGGTGTAGGGTAGGTGTAGGGTAGGTGTAGGGTAGGTGTAGGGTAGGTGTAGGGTAGGTGTAGGGTAGGTGTAGGGTAGGTGTAGGGTAGGTGTAGGGTAGGTGTAGGGTAGGTGTAGGGTAGGTGTAGGGTAGTTGTAGGGTAGGTGTAGGGTAGGTGTAGGGTAGGTGTAGGGTAGGTGTAGGGTAGGTGTAGGGTAGGTGTAGGGTAGGGTAGGTGTAGGGTAGGTGTAGGGTAGGTGTAGGTAAATAGGCAGGTAAGTAGGTAGATAAGGACAGGACAACGTCTGTCGGGTCAGCTAGTAGTATATAAAACAGTGTCGCGCTCACCATCTGTACACTTAGATCTTTTAAACTACGCGACGGATTTGAATGCAGTTTTCATCAATAGATAGAGTGATTCAAGAGGAAGGTTTATACGTTATAATTATACTACATTGCACCCGGGGTGAGTCGCTAGTCTTCTAATAAACGATAAAATATAGGTACATGAATCTATACTAATATTAAAAAGCTGAAGGGTTTGTTTGTTTGCTTGAACACGCTAATCTCAGGATCTACTGGTTCGAATTGAAAAATTATTTTTGTGTTGGATAGTCCATTTATCGAGGAAGGGTATAGGCCCATGCGAAGCCGGACCGGGTCGCTAGTAATACATATAATACCTGCGGGCCCGGCAGACATTGTCCTGCCCTCAAAATAAAAAAATCTACAGCTCGACTGCAGCGCCACCTACCGGGTCCAATTGTGAATCAAAACCATTCTCGAACACACAAAAATTTCATCAAAATCGGTTCAGCCGTTTAGGAGGAGTTCACTTTCATACACACGCATAGCAAATAATTAAAATCAGGAAGCAAGTGAATATATTCATTTCTAACTAATATTGCGTAACTATTGTTGTAGTTAGGTATTTTTGTAAAAATGTTGCATTTTGTTAAGTCAATGACAAATAGGGTCACTTTGCAAAAAGATTAACATACAATTGGAAGACGTTTACTGTATTTTTTGTATTATCTACACAACATTACATATATTATGTATGTACATTATGTTATTAGGTATAGGTTTTAGGAAATGTAAAATCTTAGCGTACCACAGAAACTTGAGTAGTGATTTCCAAGAAAAAAATTCGTTGTAGAATATAAAATACAAAGTTAAAAAAATATTTTTAAAAGTCGAAGAAATTTTTGTATTGTACACAGGCCAGCACATCAAGCTACAACATTCTGTCAAATTTCTTTGATAGATTTTTAACTTTATTACAAAAAGATAAGGTTTATATTTAATTGGGAAAATTTGACAGTTTGGTATGGCTTGATGTGCTGCCGTATGTACATTTACAATTTCTGGTCTGGTCTTTGATTTTCGAAAAGGATAATAAAACATCATTTTCGTATTTTGTTACAGTTTTAACAAACCAAACAAGAATTTCAAGAAAATCTGGATAAATATCCCATGAAACAAAACATCACTATTCTTTAATCCCTAGAACCAATGATCCCAACATGTTCACCTATCTACACAAAACTTTCTAAAAACCACAGACAATATTTGCAATTCCAATCTCACTGGCAGCCTCTCCATTCGCCAAAAAAGAAAAAATCGATACTATCCCCGAACCCTTCGAGTGAAATGTCACAAAAAACCGTGGGGGACCTCCACAAGGATGGAACACATTTAATAAATCGAGGGAAAGGGTTGCAACCCCCCCACCACCCCTGTCAAACAACCATGTTTTATTCATGACGCGTTCAAACCGAATCAGAATTGTATCGGAGATTGGGATCAAATCTTTTTGTTATTTACCCATTGATGGCTATTTACCATAGCTTGATTTGGGAGTAAGTAGGTACATAATTTGCTGTAGGCCTTGAGGTTTGATTATGTACATGTAATAAGATAAGAAATTAAGTAATAAAAATAAAATACTTAGCAAAAGTTTAAATAATCGCACTTTAACTGACCAAGATTTACATTTTGTGTTTATACGTCCCAAAAGCAAAACTGATGTGGGAACAGCTTACAATTATCAATTAGGAAAAGGGGCCAGTGGCCCGTGGTCCCAGTTTGGTAGGTCTAACTGACACCTTACACGTTTCGACTGTATGAATAAAAAAATTCAGCTTCATTATTGTGAATGCCGAAATGCCAAATTCAAAATCTCTACATACAGTATACTCTACAATACAGACAAAAGTAGATATACAAGAAACGACGAAAAAAAAGAAGGATGGAGGAAGGGGTGAAGGGAGGGAGGTCATCGTGTTTTAAAGTTGCGAATCCACAGATATACATATACCTGAACACAAAATAGGTATTCTGTGTACTAACAGGCTTTGAGAGACAGCACGTCTATCCAAAGGATTGTCACTCGTGAAATGATGTAGTATCAACCAGTGGTGAGCTACACCACTTTCAAACTTCGAATACACGTACTGCATCTTGCAAAAATCAAAAGTAGAATATTAGAAGATAAATACAGCCATCCATGCAATGTACATAAAGCTTTTGCAAATTAGGTCACAGTTTGAAGTTGTTAGCAATTAAATAGTGGCTCTGCCACTGGAAAAATAACCGAGAACGTAGTAGGTACCTTTCGTATATTTTCCAAACTACATACAGCCGTGTTTGGATCCGTATACGTACGGAACCCCGAACACTAGACATAAATTAATAATATCATTTGTAAAAACAAAATGGTAATCAATACCTCACAAATTAATGTCGACGTTTTTGGCCAAAGTTAACCTTTAAACTGATTCAGTTATTCATTAGTGTATCAGACAATACCAGTTGCGAGTTAGGTTTTCTACAAATTCAGACAAAGGTCACACATCAGCATAAATACTAACGTTATTTTAAAATCAAAATGCTCAAGTGAATAAATTGTTGAATAATACTTAAATTTTTAGCTGTATACTTTTTGGTATCCAACGCTAATCACGTAGCAAAAATATTTAAATTGTAGACGGAATACAAAAAGTAATGCTTGTCATTATTTAAGTAGTTTTTCTTCATTCAATTGTTTCTTACAGGTCTCAAGTTATTTGTGAAACAATATTGTTCTTAAGTGAGCACCTACCTATTTCCTGTGATTGTAAAACGACATTGGTTAGTAAGTTTTTTGAATGCGGAAAAATATA
This sequence comes from Charanyca ferruginea, assembly GCA_947361185.1. Classification (NCBI taxonomy): domain Eukaryota; kingdom Metazoa; phylum Arthropoda; class Insecta; order Lepidoptera; family Noctuidae; genus Charanyca; species Charanyca ferruginea. The sequence goes on along the minus strand of OX376059.1, from coordinate 21,532,209 downwards.
TCGTAGGTGGAATATTCTGCATTTATATGAACTTTTGCGATAATGGCTAATTTTGAATCATCATCTGCCCAGTCTTTTCCCAACTATATTAGGTTCGGCTTCCAGTCTAACCGTAGACATCTGAATATCAGTGTTTTACATGGACCTTCTCGACCTTAAGGGCTCTTTCAATTTATGCGTTTGGTGCCGGACTGCTGCCACGCCGGGGCAATGCGGATCTCAGACTGCACACGGACAGTTGTCAGGGGGCCAAGACAGCTATTTTTATAATTTCGTCATTCCAACACGATCCCATTGTCATTTTGCTAAAAGTTCGTAATCTGCTAAATTCATAATGGTCGATCATTGGTCGGTCAAATTATAATCAATGACCGCACAATGACGTTCTAATGGAAGGAACTCAAAATTTTAGCAGATTACCGCCTAAGTCAGTCATTCATTTGTCATTTTGTTCGAGATTACCATTCTATATCATTTCTTTCAATGGCGTGTCAGTGGTTGACCAATGGAAAGTCATAATGACGCCATTATATTGATGAAATCAATGATAGACTATTCTGACACTATTGTAATAGCAGACTTGAGGCCCTGATTTCATACAGTTGACACTTAGAAAGCGCCGTGCGACACCGGTACCGCGCACGCACGACGGCAGGACGACAAACGTAACGTCGACACCCGGACTGCTCCGACGTCGCAGCAGTCCGGCACCAAACGCATAAATTGAAAGGGCCCTAAGACTTTCAGGCTACCCGTACCGGCTGTTAAAGATCTCATGACCATCATCACCATATCAGCCTATTGCCGCCGTCCACTGCTGAATGTGGGCCTCCCTAGAGATCGCCAACAAACCCGGTCTTGGGTAGCTCGAATCCATCCGCTACCAGCCACCTTCTTCAAATCGTCGAAACCCCCGAGCATCGCTCTCTCCATATCACGCTGAGCAGCTTTGAATTCACTAATAGTGTTCTTGAAGATCTACGAATAATACAAAGTTTCCCGTGATCCAAGAACTGGTTTTTAAATTTTTCAGAGTTTAGTTATTTTTTTTTTTATGGGACAAGCCCGCCACTCTATTCCCTAACCACTGTAACTCCTGTAAGCCAGAATCAACAGTGGCGACCACCAGAAAAGCGCCAGAGCAATGAAGCTCGACGAGTCCCAGAGAAACCCAGTTGCTAAGCACCACGGATTATAATTGACATAATTAATGGGTCCTAAAAAGTGAACTGTTACATTAAATTTGATTCCAATAATAGGTATGGCAAAATCGCTTGAACGCACGGAAATTAGTTCTAGTTTCCACAAGGTCCGCATAATAAATTGCTCCGGATGTAGCCTGTACACTATCCAACATAATATTGCGTTCATTCTGCCAAAGAGTACACTCCCATAATGTTTACGCAGAACGCCTACTAAACTCGTCATAGCAATGGTGCAGCTACATGTGTTTTAGCTAATGACTTTTGTCTTTTATTTTTTACACATTTATTTTTACACCATCTACCGCCAGTTTCACTTTTATTAACATTATACAATTTTACTCAAGAATCAAGTCGTTTTTTTTTTATATCTCCCGATACAATACCTGAATAAATCCTACATATGGTCCTTCGTTCCTGGATTAGAAGATTTCACGTTGGAAAATACTTCGATCAGCCCTTATTATAAGGATTTCAAGAGAATTGGTGGATAACTCGTAAGAACAAGCGAAGTTGGTTGCGACATTCATTTTGCTGTGTCACTGCGAAGATTTGGAATTTTCCTTGGTCTGGATTATCTTAATCATCATTAGTTCCACCCAACACTCTATTATCAGGTTGTATTTAGTGTTAATTAACCGTTAATAACCAGGTTAGTACAGAGTTATATAATACCTAATCATTGTAAAACTTGAATTTGCAAAACCCTATCAGTGCTTACAAATTGTTATAATTGATCAGACTTTAGTGTATTAATCTTGTATTAATCACAGTTATTTTGTACCTTTTAAAAGTAGCTATAAAAATAGCTGCATTATTATAATTTTATTAGGTAGGTAACAGTTACTGAGTCATTTATTCATGTAATCACATTAAAAGTTAGATAGGTTCATAATTGCATTGTTTTATAATGTAAAGAGTACTTAGGTAGGTTAATATTGTTAAAAACGACTAATAGTTAATTATTTTAAAAGCATAAGTAAACAATTAATAAAGTTAGCAGTAAATTCGTATTTTGTAGGAATTTACAGGCAGTAGGTATCGTAACAATTGTAGACGCTGTTAAATCATTAATTGTGTACATTCCAGGTTGACTGCACCAGCTTACGCAATGCCAGAGGATAAGGAGCTCATTAGAAAGAGGGCGAGTTACAAGGGAAGGGTAACAGTATTCTTGAACTATTTAAATTCATTAAAACCTTCTATAAGTCCTTCTGAGGTTAACGAGTTACAATTGCGCTTAAATAGGCTTGAGTTATTGTATAACCAATATGACGAGGTGCAATTGGCACTGGAATGTAGTACGGATAATTTGGATGGTCAAATGTTAGAACGTAGCGAGTTTGAGTCCCTTTATTATAAAACCCTATCTGAAGCTCAGAAAGTGCTCGATGATTATAAGAAAAGGGATCCAACTGATAGTGAGGTAAGTCCACGTTCTAATAATCACAGGCTGGTTAAATTGCCGACTATTCAGTTACCAAAATTCAGCGGTTGTTACGTAAATTGGTTGGAATTTCACGACACATTTGTCAGCCTTATTCACTCTAATGATGACATAAACGACATAAATAAATTCCATTATTTGAGGTCATCGCTAGAAGGTTCAGCTGCCGTGGTAATAAACTCAATTCAGTTTTCTGCCGCTAATTATTCAGTCGCTTGGAAGTTACTCTGTGACCGGTTTGACAATAAACATCTGTTGATTCAACACCATGTCTCAGCATTATTTAATATTGAGACTATCAGTAAGGAGTCGTCAGTGAATTTAAAAGCTTTAATCGATCAAATTAATAAAAACTTGCGTGCTTTGGAAGCCCTTGGCGAACCAGTGAGCCACTGGGATACTTTACTCATTTACATTATAAGATATAAGTTGGACAACAAAACTTACCGTGAATGGGAAGAGTATAAGGGTCGCCTTGACAAGGACTTTGAGATTACATTTACTGTGTTCCTCACGTTCATTAAGAAACGTGCTGAATTAATCGAAACATTAGAAATGTCAAGTTCAACAACTGATAAACATTCAAACACTCGCAAACATTCTAATGTTAGGACAATGGTTATACAGGATTCCAATAATAAAATAGACAAGAATAATCAGGTAAATAATCATTCTTCTAAGCCTAAGAGTTGTGTTCAATGTAACGGTGAGCACAAATTAAGCAGTTGTCCTCAATTTTTGGCGTTGAGTAATGAAGCCCGGTTACAATTGCTACCAAAATATAAGATTTGTTATAATTGTTTGTCTTCAGGACATTATGCTAATAACTGTAAACAGGCAAGTTGCAAAATATGTCGGCGCAAGCACCACACTCTGGTGCATGTCGCAGATCATTCGAAGAAGTCAGACTTGGCTACTACTTCCGCTAATAGTGATGATGCGACCAGCGCCCCCGCTCCGTCAACTTCTAGTACAGGTTTGTCTCTTTCTGCGAGTGTTGAACGTGGTGACGTATTGCTATCCACAGCGTTAATAAATGTTGTAGGTAAAAACGGTCAGCAATACGTTACTCGTGCTGTGCTTGATAGTGGCAGCACATCATGTCTCATGACTGAAAGACTGTACTACCAATTAGGTTTAAATGGCAATACCGTCAACAACTCCATATTAGGTATTAATAATTCATCTTCACATATTAATAAAATGTGTCCAGTTTCAATAAAATCTTTAGACGATAACTTTTCCATTAACATAAATTGTTTTGTTCTACCTTCAATTACCGATAATATTCCGAGTAGACATGTAGATTTATTAAAATTAAAAATCCCATCTAATATTTGTCTAGCTGACCCTAACTTTTACTCACCGGCCCCCATAGATATGTTGCTCGGTGCTGACATCTTTTGGGACTTACTGGGACCCCAAAGAATTAAGTTAGGAGACGGACAACCTATTCTTTGTGAAACTAGACTGGGATGGCTGGTTTCAGGCCCAATTAGAATTAGTTATGCTTCGACACCATCAAAATTGGTAAAATGTAATTTTACAAAGATTATTTTTGACGGTAATGATGAATTAAATAATAGCATAGATCATCAACTCACAAGGTTTTGGCAATTAGAAGAGGTTTGCACAACATCAGTGTATTCGCAAGAAGAGAAACTATGTGAGGAACATTTTATAAACAATACTACACGCTTGGAGAACGGGCAATTTTGTGTTCGAATTCCACTGAAATGTTCCCCGAATATGTTAGGTGAATCCTTTCTAAGAGCTAAACACTGTTTTTCTTCTTTAGAGCGTAGGTTCAAAAGCCAGCCTCAACTGTCTAATATGTACAAAGATTTTATGGCAGAGTACGAAAGTCTAGGTCATATGTCAAAATGTAAAAATATTGAACGTTCAGGACATTACCTCCCACATCACGGAGTTTTGCGTGACAGCAGTGTCACCACTAAATTAAGAGTGGTTTTTAATGCCAGCAGCGTCACTACTACAGGTACTTCTTTTAATAGTATACAGATGACCGGACCTGTAGTACAGGATGAGCTTTTATCGATATTATTACGTTTTAGACAACATAAATATATTATTGCTGCCGACGTGGAAAAGATGTACCGGCAGATAGTTGTTCATCCAAATGACAGACATCTTCAACAAATCGTCTGGCGTGATGACCCGTTAATTCAATTGCAAACGTACCAGCTTAATACCGTGACGTATGGCACGGCCAGCGCTCCGTTCCTTGCAACAAGGTGTCTAAAACAGTTAGGTTTAGAGTGCGCTGATAAAAGAGCTGCTGAGGTCATACTACGCGACTTCTACGTCGACGATTTGCTGACGGGAGGAGACGATCTCGATGAAGTAAGAGATATGCGTCATAAAGTAACTTCTACTCTTGCTTCAGCTAGAATGAACTTAAGGAAGTGGAAGTCAAATGATAGGCGTTTGATGATTGGTTCTGACAGTCCCCAATCTTCACTTGACTTGAATATTGGTGGATCTGAGTCTACCAAAACGTTAGGTTTAGGTTGGCAATCACAATCTGATCAACTTTATTTTCCCATTAGTCAACCAATTATTAGGAGCGATACAAAACGTGACATGCTATCAATTATATCACAAATTTTTGATCCTTTGGGGCTTCTAGCTCCATGTATCATAGTGATGAAGATGTTACTCCAAAAACTATGGTTACACAAACTGTCATGGGATGAACAGCTATCGCCGGACATTAGTATGATTTGGGCTAAACTAGTTAAGAATTTACCAAAATTAAATGAAATTAATATTCCACGTCGTGTTTTAATTGATTCAATGGACTTTTTAGAGTTTCATGTTTTCACTGATGCATCGGAACGAGCATACGGAGCATGCTTATACGTTCGCAGTGTTAACAATGAACATCAAGTGTTGGTGCGTTTGTTGATAGCAAAGAGTCGTGTTGCCCCTCTGAAACCAACCACCATTCCCAGACTTGAGCTTTGCGGTGCTCTGGTCGGAGTTCGAATTTACGAAAAGGTGGTCGCATCATTACGCTTAAACACTAGGCCGCGTACATTCTTTTGGACAGACTCCACTGTCGTTCTTGGATGGCTTAAAATGTTGCCGAACAAGCTGCAACCCTTCGTTCGCAACAGAGTTGCAGAAATTTTAGAGAAGACTGGCAACTGCGAGTGGAGACATGTCCCAACTGACCAGAACCCCGCTGATTATGTCTCTCGTGGAGTAGACATTAATTTATTAGCTTCTTTAGATAATTGGTGGTCTGGTCCAAGTTTTTTAAAGAATGACGTATCATGTTGGCCTTTTAGATTTACACAATCCACTGATGAATTATTTCCGGAAATCAAACCAAACGTCACTTTACATGGCACTGTTAATGAGAATATAGCAAATGAATTTCTTAACTTTAACCGATTTTCAAGTTTTTTAAGGCTACAGCGCACGGTGGCATACCTTTTACGTTTTATTGCTGCATGTAAAAAACGATCTGTTTATGGTCCCTTTGGTAATGATGAGCTACAAAATTCTTTAAATTTAATTATTCGAATAAGTCAAAACGAGTCTTTTAGTGAATACAAGTTATTACTTCATAATAAACCATTACCAAAGAAAAGTCCATTGTTGAAATTTAACGTTTTTCTGGACGAACATAAAATAATGCGTGTTAGAGGCCGATTACAAAACTCTGATTTACCATATGATAAGAAATGTCCAATTCTTTTACAGTCTAATCATCATTTCACAAAATTACTCTTTGAGTATGAACACAAACGATTGTTTCATGCTGGACCCCAGCTACTGTTAGCTTCAATACGGGACACATACTGGCCTATAAGAGGTCGTAATTTAGCCAGGTTGTGCTACCGTAGGTGTGTACGTTGTTGTCGTCTTAAAGGTCAAACTGTCACACCGATCATGGGTAATTTACCACGGCAGCGACTTCTAGCTGGAGGTTTCCCTTTTGAAAATATTGGCTTGGATTATGCAGGTCCAATACAGTCTGCGGTTCGACAGGGTCGTGGCTGTAAGTTAGTTAAAGTATATATCGCCATTTTCGTCTGTTTTACGACAAAATCAATTCACCTTGAACTAGTCGGTGATTTAACCAGCAAAACTTTTATCATGGCGTTAAAGAGATTCATCTCGCGTAGGGGTAAACCGGTTAATATATATTCTGATAATGGCACCTCGTTTGTTGGTGCATGCAATGACCTATCAAAGTTTCTTAAAGCGAATTGCGACTCGTTATCTGAGGAGATGACTAAAGAGGGAATTACCTTTAACTTCATTCCTGCATATTCTCCTCATTTTGCTGGCCTTGCGGAGGCTGGTGTCAAGTCAACGAAGCATCATTTAGTCAGGGTGTTGGGCCTTTGTAATCTAACTTACGAAGAGCTTTATACTACGCTGGTGCAAATAGAAGCGATTCTGAACTCCAGACCACTAACTCCGCTGTCATCGAATCCTGAAGACTTGACACCATTGACACCCGGACATTTTTTAATTGGACGTCCTTTGACATCTTTGCCGACACCTGACTACCATAACCATTCCACCAATTCCTTATCTCGATTTCAACGCATCGAACAACTCCGACAACATTTTTGGAGCAGATGGAGCAAGGAATACATTTCGGAGCTCCAACTTAGGACGAAATGGCGCACATGTAAAGGCTCTCTGAAGCTGAACTCCCTGGTACTTCTAAAGGAAGACAACATGCCACCTCTGAAGTGGAAAATGGGTCGGATTGTAGCTACCTATCCAGGTCCGGATGGCGTGATTAGAGTCGCAGATGTCAAAACCTCCAGTGGCCTGCTCCGCCGATCATTCTGCAAGATTTGCCCATTGCCCATCTACCCCGAGTCTGACCATTCCGGTTGAAAGACAGGCTTTCAACGCCCGGGGGTATGTTTACGCAGAACGCCTACTAAACTCGTCATAGCAATGGTGCAGCTACATGTGTTTTAGCTAATGACTTTTGTCTTTTATTTTTTACACATTTATTTTTACACCATCTACCGCCAGTTTCACTTTTATTAACATTATACAATTTTACTCAAGAATCAAGTCGTTTTTTTTTTATATCTCCCGATACAATACCTGAATAAATCCTACACATAAGATATGATGTGCAGATTGTTCGTATTCACAGTCAGATGTAGAACATGGACACAAAGGCGAAGCAAGAAGCTTGAAAGAAAATAATTTACTTTTAAAGTTGCCATGTCCTGTTGGAAATTGGGCAACACAGTGGACCACCTCCAGCCATGTCCTGGCCAGCCGCTCACGAACGGATGGAAAGAACTGATGAAGGTGACGGCCCTTGCTAGAATCATCCCACCTACACTGCCACTCGGATAAAAGTTCCTCCCAGACGTCAGTCTGTGGTTTAAATAATCTAGAGATCTTAGCGCGGTCACGTTGAGTTAAAAACTTTGCGTCCATGGTCTCTCGCGCCTAATAGTACATTGCAGCACGTCGTTGCACCTCAAGATCGACTGGAAGCACGCCTGCTAGAACCGGAAGGGCTTCAGTACTAACGGTCCTATATGCTTTACATAAAAATATTAAAGCCAAACGTTGACTTTGAAGCAATTTACGTCGTACCGCCCCTATGGTGGCCCTATCAGCCCAAACAGGTGCCCCGTAGCACATACATCCCAAATAGGTAGCCCCATAAATAGTTTTTAAAGTTAAAAATGATAGACCCCAAGTGGCTTTAGATATACTCGTCAAGGCATAAAAGTTCTTTTTAGCTTTTTCACCAACTGTTTTTATGTGGTCAATAAATGAAAAGCTTTTCTCTAAGACCAGACCAATGTAGCACACTGATTGTTTGTTTTGATTGTACTAGGCCATGATTTAAGATTACCTTTTAAAATAAGTTGAGAAGTTTTGTGAGGTGCAAAGGTTAGACGGTTTCGGTCGCCCCACTGAGATATTAAGCGAAGGCAAGTGTCAGCCAAATTCTCAAGCTCAGCCCAGGTACTTGCCTGAATAAGCAGAAGGCAATCGTCCGCGAAACCGGTTAATGAACAACCGCAAGGAAGTGGAATCGCAAGCAAATCATCAAAACCTACATTCCATAAATATGGACTGATAACTGAACCTTGAGGACATCCCATGGTTAGAGCCTTCGACATAGAATAATGTCCAAGTTTGAGCCTCGCGGAGCCGTTTAAAAAGTACGAGTAAACAAGAGTATAGATGTTTCTGTAACAACCACGGGTTTTCATCTTAAGTAGTAGCATAGGCCACCATGCGTTATCGAAAGCCCCTGAGATATCCAGAAAGATCCCAATGACGTATTTATGTTCGGACGAATTAACAATTTTCCTAACAGATAGAGCCGCGTCGACGGTAGATTTCCCTTTGGTGAAACCGAATTGATTACATCCGGTAGCAAACGTGGAACGATAAGGCGCTCCAGGAGTTTTCCCAAAGATGGTGGTAGTGTTAGTTGGTTAGTTTGTCCGGCTGGTTTCCGCACATAGCCACTTGATTGGACCATAGTACGTGAAACTGTTTCTCCTTTTATTGCAGCCATCCCAGTTCATCACAGAAGACGAGCAGCCTTTTCAGGTTGCTGCAGACTTCCGATAGTGATGCTGGAGACTGGAGAATCTGTGCCCGTCGATCCGCCACACGCTCCTGCACTCCATAAGCACGTGCTGTGGCGTTTCTTCCGCCTCCATGCAGCCTCTGCAGTCAGAGTTGGTCAGAGGTTGTTAAGCTTTGCCACCCAACGTGGCAACACCGCCACTCGCCGATATGGAGCGTTTTTTTGATGCCTTATTGTTTTAGTTTTTAGTTTAATAGTTATATTTTTAGTTATGTTTTATTTTATTCGTGTAAATATTGTACATTACTTAAGTTTTATGTATTCGGATCGTGTGACATAAAAAACACATGTCACGTGACTAAAAACAGATTTTCCTACGATTTACTTTTCCTTAAAAACTAGGTCAATCGACACAATAAAATAGCGTTTTAAACATCTCAAATGTAACTATGATTTTTATATATAGAAATATACATAAAAAGTACCTAGTAAAAAAATATTAATTATACACAAATAAAAATAACCTTTTTCCTTGAATTGTTCTACACGGTAAACAGTTACATTAGTAAATATATTATTGTGTGGCACAATATAGTTCCTGATTGTAGTTACTGGAGGTACCTATTTATTTTTGAATAAACTCGAAAATGTTTATTTTCATCCGGCAGAAATAGAATAGAAAAAGCCGGCCAAAAGCAAGTTGTGCTTCCACAATTACGGTTCAGAACAAAACTGAACTAAGTCTATAGAAGAATCGCTGGTTTGACGTCATTCATCATCATCATGTCCACCTTTAGACGCCCACTGCTGGGCATAGGTTTCCCCCAAGAGGGGTTCAGCCAAAATCGCCATGCTGGGCCGATGCATGTTGGCGATCGCAGTACGTGTTATGGTACTCAGAAGGACGCTGCTCCCCATCCTCTGGTCAATATCCCTCTGTTGTCTTCTACGACACCCACGGGTAGAAATGGGGCGGTGTTATTCGCGGCCGGCACCACACGGCTTCTGACGTCATTACTATATTACTATTTGCGAAATAAACCTACGCTAGCTCTTAAACTGAAACTACTAAAAGATATAGTGTAAAGGGAAAAAATAGCTGCTGTTGTTAATTTTTTTTTTTAATAAAGATTGGTATTGCTGAAGCAGAAAGGCCTTTAAAAGTAAGACCTATTTTTTAGGTAATATTTAATTAAGCTGAGAAATAGTTCCTAATCGTTTATTTAAGTATAAAATACATATTGTGTTCTAAAATAGTACCTACTTACCACTGTTTTGTCTTTTCGCAATAATATTTTACTTCATCTTGCTAGCTGGACCGTTCTTTTAAAATCATTTTATAGTCAAAGTCATAGTCCAAGCATTTATTTCAATTAAACCATTTACAGACACTTTTGAATTGTCAAGGAGTCTTAGCCATTTTTGTTTCCCTCCATTGCACCAAAAGTCGACAAATCAATATTGTATGGTAACGCACAAAAAAATATTATCCGTCATTACTGGGTAATTCTCAAAATTGCAGGTGCCAACTTTGCCCATCGATCAAATGTGGCATTTACCGTCGATTCCTTTGCCGACGATAAAACGATACAAAATGGACATTCCTAATCTTCCTTGTCCTTTTTAAAAAATAACAAAAGAGGATCATGTATAAAAAGATTGCTTTTGTGAATTGACAGCACTAAATACAAATTCTTAAAATATTGAACGATCTTATGTATTCTGAATACGAATGAATTTAGCTTGGTAGTCGGTTTGTGAACGCATTTAAGCTTTCTGAAAGTACACTTGCCAACTAAAAAATGTGCCAAATATAAAAAAGGACATCGATCTTGCGTTTTGTGGCAGTAAAAGATTTCTTACAAATAATTTCTACGTGCTTTGTGCTTTGCGAAGAGTATTGGTAGCGTAATTTATTACATGTTTAAGGTAACTTACTTTGTAACCGACTTCAAAAAGGAGGAGGCTCTCAATTCGGTTGGTTTTTTTTTATTGTATGTACATCGATTACTCTGAGATTTATGATCCGATTTACGTGATTTTGCATTAGTTTGATTCGGAATAGTTGCCATTTGGTCCCATACAAATTTTACATTGTTTGGCCTAGTAGTTTTCATTTTATGAACATTTTTTTTATTTTTTCCACGCATAACTTTTTTCAATGTAGTCCGATTACAATGATTCTTTTTTTAATTGATAGTGTATGCCTCAAATTTGCTCCCATATAAATTTCAAGAAAATATTCCAACCCTAAGGGTTGAAAATTAAGGGATGACAGATTTTTTTGGTGTCGCCGTTTCGTAATTCATTTCTATGATGAGAAGTAGGCAGTAAAAAGCGAAAAAACAAATTCGCAAGTCGGTTGCAATACAAAACAACAAGCAAAACCAAACGGCGGCTTTGCGAATTGAAAGTTATTTTTAACCCCCGACGTAAAAACGACGGGGTGTTATAAGTTTGACGTGTCTGTGTGTGTGTGTGTGTGTGTGTGTGTGTGTGTGTCTGTCTGTGGCATCGTAGCTCCCGAACGGATGAACCGATTTTGTTTTTGTTTTTTTTATTTGAAAGGTGAATTAGTCGGGAGTGTTCTTAGCTATGTTTGATGAAAATCGGTCCAAGATGGCCGCCGCTACAAAATAGCTAATCACATATTTTTTCACAACTCCATCAATATGGGTATCAAATGAAAGGGCTTCACTAGTAGAATACTTTACACTATGATAAATTTCAAAGCCAAGATGACCGGCACCACAAAATGGCGAATTATATATACCAAACGCATTCTCAGAGTGATATCTTTAATATCAAAAAATATCTATATGACGAAATACAACTTTAGACGTATCTACAACTTCTCAAAACCAGACTAAATTACATTTAAAAACTTTCAAATAAAAATTAAATTAAAAATTTAAAAAACCCCCAACGCAAAACATAAAAGCAATTATTTAAAAAGTAAAAAATAATATCTTTTGTTGAGCCATCAAATGTTTGTTCGTTGAAATGGCGCTATAATGTCGCGGCGGGGTACCGCTAAGTCAGCAATAGCTAAATAGGTAAAATAGCGAACTCATGGATTTGCAATGAGATTTGACTTACGCGGTACCCCGCCGCGACATTATAGCGCCATTTCAACGAACAAACATTTGATGGCTCAACAAAAGATATTATTTTTTACTTTTTAAATAATTGCTTTTATGTTTTGCGTTGGGGGTTTTTTAAATTTTTAATTTATTTTTTTTTACTTTTTGAAGGCGGTTGTCTTTTTTGTTAAACATTTTTATAAAAATAAAAGGAATGTAAAGGTGGGAGTTGACATTTCAAAAATGGAATCGGAAAGAGATACCAACTGTTAGTAACGTAATTAATCCAGTACATTATACATAATTAATGGCCTATTTAATTTATTTACAAGTATGTAAGAATTTGGTTTTGTTCTGACATATTTAATAAGTAGATAGGTCACCATAGTAGGTCACGCATATAGTTAGGTACTAGGTTAGTTACTTCTAGCCTTACGTTTTGCTCGACCTAAGTAAAAAAGTAACAATAGTTGTAGTAGGATCAAATCTTATCCTTCGGCTTTTAAATTTTTCAAAAATTTAACTTAAAGCCCTCAATGGCCTAGGTTTCTGAATGGACTTACAATTTGACGGTTTTTTTTTTTAATGACAAAATCAATAAGAGAAATGACTGTATAGACAGTCAATGCAACGGTTGTTCAGTTCCGCACATTTCCCGTTTGAAATGGACAAAATGTCGGAAACTAACACACATATTGTGTAATAAATCGTCCACGTCAAGGGGTATTTTTGAGCCATTTTTAATTTATCTGCCCCCGGCCATTATTTTACAGCGAGGGGTCAAGCACAATGACTGGCCATTTGGGTTTCATTCCCTGAGTGCGTTTTATTGCCATTTCTAAATTTTTCGATACGTAAGTACATATTTAATTTTATATGCACATATAAGTGTGCGTACGTTACTCCCTCAATGGAATAATGTCGCAATTGCCAATACCAAAAAAAGGAACAAAAAATACATTACTTAACACAAAAATATTTACTTAGGTCACTTCTTACTAAAGTTACGTTAAATATTGACTACTAATGCAGTAGTCAACTAATTTACATTAAATTAATAGTTTAAGTATTGAATATTGTTAAAATGTATTTAGTTAAAAGTATTTGAATAGGTATAAGTAGGTATAAAAACATGTCCTCTAGACAAACGTCCTCATAGCACTTTTTGTTTGTCTTGTTTTGTTTTTATTATTTCAACTAAGTATTTTGCAATTTTAACGTTCAAGGCTTAAGGACCTGAATAAATTAAGTCTAGAAAAAATCTAACAATGAATATTAAATTATATTTAGCTTAGCAACAAACAAAAATATGTACATGTAGGTACTTTACCTTATGTAATACTTATTTAACAACGTTTATATGAAAAACATATATAATGTAGGTAGGAAAACCAAAATTGAATGTTGATGTGTGTGTGACAGTGGATGTGATAAAAAAAATCTAGGATTCCATTATTGTAATGACATAGAATTGTAAATCTTTCGAAATCCTCGTAGGACTGAGTCGATCACGAGTGAATCGGAGCGGTCGCAAATTGGTGCTAAGCCTGCTAGGGTCACGGACAAAGGCACGGTCACACATATTGACACCCCAACAATGCCCAGGGGTCACTTTTATTTGTTGCAGAAACTTAATTTATAATCTTTTCACACACGCCATTAAGAAGATTACCAAAATCTACCCTTTTTCCTTAATAACAATTGTACATTGTTACATTTTGCGAAATAAAATAAAATAAAATAAATGTAACCGTAGGACCATTGTCCGATGACCGTTGGTGTTCGATTTTTGACACATTTTCGAATTTCGAACAAACTCCATATGTTCGATCATTTGATTTATGTTGTAAAGTGAGGATTATTTGAAATTGTATCGTTAAGGATATGGGAGATTGCTTAGGCCTTGGGTCAATGGTGTCAATTGTGTTGAGACATAAATTGTATAACGGTCACAAGGTCACACACTTCCTAAGTTCACTGAGGTTAACGGTTTAAGATGCTGGCCAGTCTCGTTTTTGTTGTTTGAATCAGGGTTGTTACGAACAATAGAATCGACAGCATCAGCATTCACTGAACTTCAGCACCATTTTCAACATCAGCATCCGCATTGATCGATGCTGATTATTAATGCTGAAGTTCGAGTCCTGACATGCTCTAGGTATAGTCTAGGTACTTAAGTACTAATCTAGTACTAATTATTACTGCACTACTCTTAGTTTGATTACGTTAGTATTCTAACATCTGTGGTTTGATTATATTTTTTATTAAAAGTCCCAAAATTATTGAAACAATCTTTTATTTAAGCACCAAGGAAAATTGTACAACTTTTAGATAGGTACCTATATGTATATTCAAAATAGAAACAACTTTTTCCCTGCTTTTAAGAAAATAATTAAAATCAGCATCAGCGTCCGCTGATGTCAATGATGAAACATCAGCATCAGCATCTGCTGATGCGAAAAAAAATGCATCAGCAACAACCCTGGTTTGAATTATCATCTTCAAACCATTTTAATTATTTTCATTAAACACGAAACTTTAAACAATGTTAATTTAATTGGTATGCCCACCTGCCATTCCTATTACTTAAGGTGCGCTTACACGGGCAACTTAAGAAAATCTTGTCAATTTGGTCAACAATGACATCCCGGCAGTAATTTCAAGATTGTATTGTAATTGCCAGAAATTGCGCAAAATTAAAATCCCGAAAAAGAGTAAGCTAATGCTTTTTCTTTCTTTCTTTTAGTATACCTTTCCTTGTCACGATACGAAAATATTAGTTGTCATACCAATTACCTTATTTGATAAAATAGTAAAGTAATTTTCTAATTATAACTGGCTGATATCCGGGACTTCAGCCGCATGATTGTCGGATATCAGCGGGGCTTTGACTTTTTTTGCGCGGAACACTATTTATTTTCTACAAGAAAAGTACTCCCTAAGTTACTCCTTATAACATCAGCTAGCTGCCAGTGAAAGTCCCGTCAAAATCAGTTGAGCCGTTTCAGAGATTTGCCGGAAGAAACAAACAGACAGACAAAAAATGTAATTATTATGTGTTCCTATTTGGCGATAAATAAGAAGTTATTTACTACAGATAAAACTATCTTCTTTTAATGAGTTTTATAGAAGCCATTATTTTATTATGCAATAATGCAAATTTTTAATTGCTGTCGTTTTTATTCGCAGTTAGGTAAATAGATTATTCTTAAGAAAGTCAAATTAATTTTAACTACATAATATCTAATTGGCATTCGCGTTCATTAATTTTCATTAAAAATTGTTTAATTTTAAGCATCCAGATACAGATTCTATTAACGAATTACATTATTAATTAATAAATTCTCCATAGGTATTTCAATTATTAATTAAGTACAAAATTAATGTTATGACTGAATGAATGCTGTAATATCATGAGTGTCTATTACAGAACTATTGTTCGTTAGTCTAAATTAATCAATTTAAACCAATTGGCTATTAGTGTAAGTCAAAATTAAAGTAATTTAGTGATTTGTGAAATCGCGTAACATTATTCATCTAAAAATGATAACTCACAGGACATTTTATGGAAAGGAATACAGCGTAAATTACACGTGTCAAAAAATGCTGTAAAGTAAAAAGTGTCATGGTACAGACGCCAGCACATCAAGCTACTACAATCTGTCACATTTCTTTAATCGATTTTCAACTTTATGGTTAAAATATAAGGTTCAAGATTGATTGGGAAAATGTGACAGTTTCGGGTAGGTTGACCTGCTGGCGTCTGTACATCACCATGATACCACGATCACCACCACCACCATGCCACCACCAATGGACCATACATGGGTTAATGATTTCATGGATTCATGGTGGACCATTGAAAGCCAAACGATCGTAATTTTGTGAGTAGGTAGTGAGTCGCAGTTTTTGAGTCACTTAATATTATTTAACTGAAACTGATAACTCATTTTACGCACCGTGTGGGTCAGTAAATATTCAAATTTTTTTTATGTAAAGCAATACAAAAGAAGGTTACCAAAATCTACCCTAAGTCACGTCTTTTGAATCGCGTAATTAACAATTAAGACTCAAAAGACGCGGACTTACAAAACTACGTTCATTTGACCTTGCACTTAGTCTTTATTTTTATGGCGTTGAGAATAAATCAATGACCCAAATATTAACACAAAGGAGACACATCACTGATGCTTTCATTTTACAATTTGACAACAATGTCAAGGGTGTTACATTTCTGTAAAAATTCAATAAATCGTTTGACCCTCGACCATTTTGACCCCATGGTCCATGGACAATGGGAACTGACGTCTTGGGGCGAGTGATCCGTAATAATAACTCCAATTACAATGGTTATTGAGATAACATAAATTATAAATTGTACAAAATTTTACAATAGTTTCGCACAAAGGTCACGGAGAAATAAATCGTTCATGGCCCAACGGTCAAATTAGTATGTATCTGTGTACTTTGTATAATGTTTATGTTGGCGTCGTTGTGGGATAGACAGGAATATTATCGGTGATCAGTGATCACGGTTCCAGCGACATTTATGAGAGAGAGAGAAACTTGATTTAAAAAGTCAAACAACTCGAATAATATTATTATGTATACATGTACAATACATGGGCAGTCCATTGTCCGTGTATAAAAAACCAAACGATTCTTATTTTAAAATTTAAATTCCTTTTTTTAATTCGCCAGTGTTTGGTAGTTTTATAAAAACCACAAAATATCGCCGCAACCTTAGGTACTTTGTGCTAAAACTCTTCGACCTTTACACATAACCTAAATAAGTACCTACTTAAGTACTGAAGATCACATTACTGATAGTGAGATAAACTCTTTTTTTTTAATTAGAAACATTTTAAGAATTATGAGAACAGTACGCTACAAGGGTTGACAAGACATTTTCTTAACAAAATAGAATATAATATAGTAATTAATTAAATATGCGATAACATTAATTATGTAAACAATCTAGTAGATTGAACCCGGGGGTTTACAGTTTTTACATACTGAACTTACTACCTTTACTCTTAGAAAACCCAAAAAGTTTGTACTTATTTTGTATTTTCACACATAGACTTAATCCATTAAATACCAATGTGGTATTAAAAAAAGAAATACTATAAAAATGTTGCGATGTTGACAAAGAACAATTACTTTACAGGTACGATAATCTCATCTACATAGGTTATTATATAACCACATTTTTCTTCCATACAGGTGTAAAAATACCAACATAAAAAATGTGCAGACTTTCAATAAAGACGCAATAAAAAGTCGACACGCGTAAACATCCCCTAATCAATTAGTATTAACGCGATATATCGATAAAAACTTTTTAAAAAACGTGAGAGAGATCGGTATCTTAACAAAAACGAACCCTCATATTGCCGAGGTGGGTAAAAAGTGCCCTAACGCTCGCATGAAAACGTTTTAGGGTAAAAAACCTGCCACTGTTTTTTTTATAAACCTGATCTTACAAGCCACCCTTGTATTTAACATGAATCGGCTTTTTTCATTCATGATAGAAGTGTTTTTATCAGCTAATCGCATTTTTTGTGTATTTTATGATGCGTTTAACTTTAGGGTGCACCTATGTGTTGATGGTGTACGATTTACTTGCTGATTTCGACACCTGATGCTTTTTTTCTGCAATAGAATAAGTACCTACCAAATTTTTTACGATTTAATGTAATATGTATTGATAAAATAATTCAGTTTCACCTCGAAAAGTTAAAATTTACCTCTAAAATATTAATTCAGTTGCATTATAAATAAACATTAGTAACAAAAACATTCCGTTTCTTTCATTAACACAAAAGATATTTAGCATTCGCTTTCGTATTGTTTTGTGCAAAGTCCTTCTAGGAACTCGGGCAAATCTGCTACCGGGTTTATGACGTTATTCTTTTACAAAAATATCAAACTGTAGCGAATAATGTAATGGTAAAAAATATCTAAAGCTTTTACTTTTCTGTCACATTAAAAAAAAATGTTATTGTTTCTCTGAAGCTACTGGAGTTTTTACTATACACTCAAATCTTAATTAACATATTGTAAACCATGCTCAAGAAGGGAAGAAAAAGAAAAACGTTTTTTTTTAAGTTTTAATCTTACACTTTTACATAAGCATTCTGCAAAAATATCGAATTCCAAAAACGTTGATTTCTTCACTGACAGCTTTTAAGAACCAATACTTTTGCGTATTTTTTTTTAACATTCGGAAGAGGAAGCACGGCAGCTGCGTCTCGTGCCGGCTAGGACTTGCGCCTGCGCCAGTTTTTGCACGCTCAACAAACACGACAATTTTTTTCCTTTTTTTGTTTTTCGAACGTTACTGGTATCTATTTTTTTGAAGTTGGAAAGAAGATGTTACAACTCATATGTTTACCAAGAAAATATTCGGTATTAAGTTATGTTCTGTAACATGTGCTATCGATATTGAATATGCTACCTCTTATTTGAAGGTCCAATAGCTTTTTCAGTATTTTATATGTCAAAATTAAAGTTAAAGCAGAAACTTAAAGTAGAAAAAATTCAATTTATAAATTCTTGTTTAGAAAAACACGATTTTCAAAAGACACTTTAAAATTGACAATATTTTAATTTCGTAAAGAGAGAGTTTTGAGAGTTAAAAAAAGAGTTTCGAAAACCTGTTGATATTGACGTTTAAAAAGAAGCAAGGAAAGTGAAATTATCTCATTTTAAATTGGGATAAAACAATAAAATATCCGCAAAGGTGCAAATGACGCCACAATGCGTCGCCAATTTGGGCTACTGAATGGGCAAGTCAATGATTTATGGTGGGCAGCAGCTGAGATCGCCGATGGCTGTTGCAGCAAAAAATTGCAGTAAAACGACATTCGCTTTCATAGGTCAGTTTGTTAGCTACATATACAGGGCGGCAATTAAACATCTTAAGGGCTAACCGTGGGCTGAAATCTATACCAATATTATAAAGAGGTAAAGTTTGTTAACAGGTGATGGTTCGACTACTAAATATTTCTGAGATAGAAAGCGACACTATTACGATGTATTAATAAAAATAACTAAATACTATTATTATTATTACCAGATTAATAATAAATATAATAATAATAATTGCTATGAGTAATATGTGCGTCATTGGGCAGAGAAATGGTTAAAACACCATAGTTTAATTTTAAAGTAGCCCTAGCTTATTTCCGCGACTTCGTTCGCATGAAAGCCAAAAAATAAGTTAAAAATAAGATTTTGAAAATAATACTTTTATGCCTACTTCTAAAATATTTTTAAAACTAAAATAAAAATGTTAATGTTAAATTGGTTTTATAAACACTATTTTTTAATCCAATAACCGAACCCGAATTTCGTATAATCCCTGTAAGTCTACCTGTACCTACCGTTTTATGGGCCCGCCACATAAACATCATCCTATAGCATATAAAACGTGAACAATACGGTAGTTCGCAAAACTTGCGGACCAAAAGACCACTGCTGGCCGCTGTCCGAAACAATCGCCCTCATTGTAGGGTTGCAATAAATTATTTTATTTTAGCACAAAACGCTGTTACGGCCACTCTCGCTTTTTGCTACTAGTTTTTTGCTTCCGGGTCGTATGCGAAGCGAATAACGACACGTGGCTGTTGTTAACTTTTAACTTTGGTTTACTGTAGCGTTCATAATAAGTAGTTTGTGAGGTTTCGTTTTTTGGCAAGTTTTTAATTTTATGCATAAGTTTTCATGTTCATTTCGATTCGTTGGGGTTCCGATCGAGATCGAGTTTTAAAATTCTAAGATTGATTCCTAATTTTTATAATCAGATATATTGATGTGAACGAAAAACCTTTGCACCCCTTTCCAAGAATATTAGGTACGCGCGAGGACTAGGTATTCGATTTGGCATAGTTAAAGTTTATACGGAGGAGAAATGCAGAAAGCTAAATTATAAAACTATTTAAAAATTACGGTAGAGTTTCGACCGGTGACCATTAGGTATAATCAAGCCAGAACCATCAACACCATAATTTTGCGGAAAATATTTGTATTTCCGAAATGTACTTACTCTATGCAATACCTATACAGTTTTGATGATTTTCCTCATGAGAGTGTTTAAACATTTATCACTGATATGGTGATATATCGGTCGTTAGGAAACTACAGGCTACACTTTTAAATATTATGGTTAGATGTTTTCCAGCGAAAACGTCTAACCATAATATTTAAAATATAATTTCGGTCAGTTCGCAAACAAGTTACGGTTAAAATAATAATAAAAGCCTTTATTTCGGATAGTTTAACTTAATTCTACTTCATCGACAATCGTATCAGTTTGCCCTCTTTGGCATAGGCCTCTTCCAGCTTCTTCCAATCGTACCTTTCCCTGGTAATTCTTGACCACATTTTTCCTGCGACGGCCTTTATGTCGTCTTCCCATCTTTTGTATTGGCCATACAACATACGCATCCATAGTACACGGTATGACGTCATAATCATACTTCGATATTATATTCCAAGTTAAAGGTGTAAAACCTGTTTGTTCTCTTAACTTCCATGGAATATCTATTTTTGTAATTTTCATTAGCAAAGGAGAGAAAAAATCAAGAAGACTGTTTCAGTAATGGCCGGTAAAGTACTCGTGTCCTTACTAAACACGATCTACTTCAATATTAAACAGTGTGCCACAGATAATGTTCGTAAATAACAC
Organism: Charanyca ferruginea; assembly: GCA_947361185.1. Classification (NCBI taxonomy): domain Eukaryota; kingdom Metazoa; phylum Arthropoda; class Insecta; order Lepidoptera; family Noctuidae; genus Charanyca; species Charanyca ferruginea. Next base: position 21,511,217 of record OX376059.1, on the reverse strand, counting down.
AAATTACTGTCTGGAGATTATTTTAGCTATTTATATGTTAAAATATAAGTAAATAACTATGATAGATTGTGTGGTATACAGCCAGAGTAAACGTATCGTAAATTGGAGCGATTTTTTAATTTGAAGACTTTATTCATACACATAGATGATACTTATTGTGGTAATCGTATAAAACTAAACCAAAATGCTTTATGATATTTGAATTTCCGATTCGAAGCGAACACTTTTATGCCATCAAGCCTTACAACTCACTAATCAAGGTTGTCATCAAAAACCTGATTGGTTGGTTGGTTGGTTTTTGTATCCCTATTAGTAAAGTAACTCTCAATTTTATTGAACTTCAACATGGAAGGATTAAGCAGAAATTTGCACCATACTAAAAGTATCGCTTATGTGATTTTTATTGATACCTAATCTCTATGGAAAATTCATGTTGCAAAGGTAGTAGAGTACTTAGTTGTAAGTACTCTACTACCTTATATTGTATATTGATACAGCTTACATCAAACTGGAAGGTCCTGCTTTGTAGACTAAGCTAACTAAAAATGTTATGAGAAAAATATAAAAGAACTAGTTATACTTATATTCGACTGTCCAGATGACTTTAAGGCTTACTGAACTTAGTTTATAAAAAGTAATTTAAGGTTATTGCTAGGGTCCTCATTTATTTATGTGAACTTCATCTTCGAAATTCAACACATCTATGCTAAAAAGCTGCAAAAACAAGCTTATAAGTAATAACTTACCAAAAAACTTTCATAAACATTAAAACCCACTTTTTATTTTTATCAAAGATACGAAATCTTGGCAAAAGCACTCAAAAGATTCATTTTACGGTGGTATAGTTCAAGTCATTCATATAGGTTGGGTAGAGAGGACATTAGGAGGGAGGGAGGCAGCCTGAGGGAGCACCCCTCCGCCCGGGATAGATTTGAAGGTACAATCATTTTTTATGCGAGGGGAAATAATGCTGGACAGGGTGGGGACACACTCAGACTGGTCCTAATAACCCTGGAGAATATTTTGTTAATATGATTGGATCTTTTATTCTTATACCTACTTCTACTTTATGCCGTGATAGTAATTGGAGCATTTCCGCATAATGATGCATTATACATATGCGTCTATTTTAAAATATAGGTATAATTTTAAAACCGCGACAGGAAGGCATAACTTCTTCCGGTAAGCTACCTATACTATTCAATACCTATTAAATAGATTTATCAGATCTCTTTACATAAGTACCATACCTACCTAGTTAAACATGTCTCATTCCAGACGCCTTATTATTAGGTCCTTTCGTTTTCATTATATGATAATAAAAGAGAATCCATGGTTCAAATCACTTAGCATTTAATTTTAATTTGTAAAATAATTACTGGATAGATTAGGTTGCCATTTAACTCTTTAATAGACCAATAATAATTTACATCTGTGCCGATTTGAATGAAGCTAACTACCTACTGATAAAATCATTATTTAGCTCTTTTTACCATTGCTTTCACATTACCAATTGATTTAATCAGCAACTAATTTTGACGGAATCAATATTACTATGATAAATAGTATTGGTAATAGGTTTCTAGATATGATGAATGAGTGATTTTACTATATATCGAAGACTCCGTGGTATTCTTTTTAAGTCATATATTAAATAAAAAAAAAAAATAACATTAATATTAAATTTTCGGGCTATATTTTGAGACGGGACAGTAAGGGCAGGCAACCTTAACTGTTACAGTTACAAGAAAAGTTTTCCTAGGAGATCATCCATAACTTATTGAGAGATTCTGAACTGCAATGACAGATTTTGGTAAAAAATGTAGTTTGCGTAAACAAATGCTAAAATACCAAAAATAATGTTTATGCCTACCCTATCGAACCTATTTCATATAGGGATCAGGTCTCTGTGGGACCATTTAAGGGCGCGTTTTTTAAATGCGCCGTCGATGCGCGTTTTAGGAATAACCTTCGTTAATTTATTAAAATAATAGAGATATACCTACCTAGTAATAATATTAACAGCAGTGAAACAATAATAGACTGTTATTATTGTTAATAAGTAGGTATATCTCTATTGTTTTAATAAATTAACGAAACTCATACCTGAAACGCGCGTCGACGGCGCGTTTAAAAAACGCGGTGTGCTTAAGCCCTAAGGAATGTATACTTTATATTACAGAAATTGCCAAAAGCTTTTCGCCTTCATTTCGGTTAGAGAGTCAAACTTTTTTCTATCCTTCAGAATAAATTAATCATATTCTATACACGTCATTGAGCTGAGGGGCAATCCCCGAATTTTAAACAAAGATCGCATTTTAATCTCAATCTCAATCTGTTAATGTCTTTACCGACATATTTGTCAAATTTTTGACATTGATTATTACGAATAGATTTCGAACGTTTTTGATTGTATTTATTTATACTGTATGCACAAAGGTACAAAGGCGGACTTAATGCCTTAGGCATTCTCTACCAGTCAATCAAGTTTTGATTGACTGACTTATTGCAAATGCCGGAGTTTTTCAAACACTTTCATTATTACTCTCTTTGACCTCAGTGTATTCCAAGCCCGTGGCAAAGCCTTGCCCTCCGTAATAAAGAGCGTGTCTCGAAACTGCCATAAAGGCTGGACGCATTACTTTTTACACGCTGCGATAAGAACGCTGTTCGGACTTGGACATACGAGCGGACGCGTATGTGAAGCTAACGGCTATACAGGGTTCGGTTAGGTATATAAGATTCGACTTACTTTGGTCGCCTTAAAAATAAATTGTTAATCCAGGTTTCGCTTTTAAGAGGTTTCAGTTAGAAGTTTAATAAAAAACGTATGTGTGGTAGATAACATTTCTTTAATCAAATAACATGACTCTACCGACTGCAAGTATATGATATATTAAACTTGGAATATAATGAACACGCGGACAAAGTTGCGGGCTTTGGCCGCGTGTCTTACGAATCCTATTATTTTTATAATATAATATGGCCTATAGGACTCAGGAAAAACGTATCTTCCTATTGTCGAAAGAATTTTCACAATCGAACCGTTGGTTCCGGAGGTTAGTGCGGTTAAACAAAAATCAAACTCTTCATAGATATATTTAAATAAAAACAGACCAAAATTTGCTTCTAAACTTCTAAAAACTCTTTACTGCTTGATGTTTCGGCCAAGATCCCAAGGACCAAGGTACCGTAAAAATGTAGCCTTCCTCACTGACTAGAGCAGCGCATATCTCCGAGAGTGTGCTGACCGGAAAATGGGAATTTTCTCCCGACCACGATACGGGGGTAGGTTATTGCCAAAATATCGGATACCACGCTCCTATACGAACGGTTATCTGAATTTTAGTGGTCCGCTTTTTCCTTATGGGAAACCCATTTTTCGGGAGAAACTAAGCTTTTAACAATAAGTATTGTCAGTGTCAGCGAAAGTCGATAAACACTTTACTTTTACATAACGTCTAAATAGACACGTAATCTTACGATGCACTGCTTTTCAGCATATCAGGAAGATAATTTTAATATAACAAAACTTTATTGTTTCTTGAATTTACATCCATTCCGTATTCGCTTTAATATTGTGCTCAGTAATTAGGGTTTTAAAACCTTAGTGTTAAACGGGTGTTAATGATATTTTTTTTAATTTTGCTGCCTGCGTATCTATTTATATATATAAAATGCTTTGTCCTGAATGACTGACTAACGGATCAACGCACAGCCTAAACCGCCGATCGTAGGGACCTGAAACTTGGAAGGTGTGTTCTTTGTTTGACGTAGGCATCCGATAAGAAACGATTTTCCGATATTCTACCCCGAAGGGGGTGAAAAACGGGGGCAAAGTTTGTATGGGACTACGTGATTCGTTAGTCCAATCTACTTCAAACTTTGCATAAACATTCTTTAACAGAATTGATAGAAGGTGGGTTTCGTATTTTATTGAAACTCACCACCTAGAGTTAAAAATGGGTAGAAAGTTATTTTGAGGGTGATTTGCATCGAAGTTGATATGAATACTCCTTAGTGCTTTTGATTTATTTACATTACATTTTATTTTGACACGTGTCATGTTTGAAAACTCAACTCAAAATAAATATTATTACAATAATACTGCAGAAGAATTACATGTATTTTTTAATACATTAAATTAAAGGATTATAAAATTATTTTGTTAAAATAGTGTGGCAGTCGCTGCCTGTGGTGGCGCGAGGAACTAGGGCTGACGAGGTAAATGCATCGTTGAAACGATCAATTCTATGGTCACGAGTTTATAAATCGCGCTTGACCATCAATATGCGCGCTCATCTTGGCGGCAATTCACGTGTTCAAGAATTCTCCGATGTTCATTAAAAAGTTGGGGAAGACTCTCTACCAGTGGAGAGAGGGCAGGTGGATCTAACAGAGACTCTTGGTATTGTAGTATCGACAATAGAAGAACTGATTCATCTGTTGTTCGGCGACATCAGTCAAATACCGCACCAAGAGAATTTGGGTGTGTGAACAGGCTATCTTAACGCCCAAAAATTATCAAACTGCAGCGATCGATAAAAGCATTCTGTTTCTCTCAAATTGAAGGGAGACAAGTAGTATACATCTCAATGAACACAGTAATCGGGCAAGGTGACGCCACACATTACTCCGTAGAATTTTGAGAGGTGTTATAAATATATGTATAGCGAAGCTTCCTTAATGTTTTTTCTTCTTTTTAAACATTTTTAGGTTAGGAATTTCAACATTTGTTGTATACGTATGAATATATAAAAGTATTTTTTTTTAGAACGACAAAGAACATATCGTTTTTAAATCATGCAATATACGTACTCTGTGTTTATCTTAAAATGTAAAAAAGAAACAATTATTTATGATCACTTTTTTTCAGCATGCATCGCGAAAGAGTCAGCTTTTTTTAGTACATTAACCGTGTGCACGACAGAATTTCCTATTGGCATAAAAGACAAATCTCCATACAAAGTTTCGTGCTTCTAGACCAAGCTGTACACTGCCTGTCAGTGAAATTTATAATTGGTATTGAGTACTCAAGTAGTTGTTTACGACTTCCACGCGAACGAAGTCGCGGGCATAAGCTAGTAGCATGATAAATGGTGGGAATGGGAACCAATCGGTAACAGACATAGTAACCAATCCATGAGTCTAGTCTACTTTTCTTAGTATTAAATATACCTAATATCAAAACATTGTACAGCCGTTAATTATGTTGATTTAAAATTATTGATTTACGTTGACGCCATCGGTATCAAAGACAAACACGGTTATTTTTGTTGTTTACAATGTAAACTGGCGGTGAGTAAATAAAAAAATGGGTTAAAATTGATTATTTGAAGTAGCAATAGAATTCCTACATTTGTTGTCTATCTAAGTATTCTTCATTTTATAATGGCTTTTCATTTTACCTGTTATTTAGGAACTCACCTTGCTCTCATGATGGCACAGTTTTCTTATTATTTAGATGCTAAGTTACAAAATCAACGAGTATGGTTTATTTATAAAAATATTCTTAGGTATGACTTATAACATAACTCACTATAGCTAGTGTATAAATGTATTTGTGCTAAAATACGACACATTCCACAATATTATTCCATGGCTTAAAAGAAAATTGCAGATCAAACCAATGTAAATCGAATTATCAAATTTAATTTGAGAAAGTTGTTAATTTTTATCGCAGTATCTTAAATAGTGTTCACAAGACTATCTCTGACTTTCCCTCCAAGAAAAAAGGGAAAAGAGAGGTACGTATTCTCTGCCGGATATTAAAAGACAAAAGTTTCTAAATTAAATATCTAGAATAGTTACCAAATCACATGCGCATGAGGTGATAAGACAGTTACCATTATTTTGTAATTAACTGAGGTTTGTTTAAGATATCGTTGTTTGTCGGCGTCGCCCCAACTCTGACTCACATTAAAAATATTAACTAAAGTATAGCAATTAACCCTTTCAATAAAGAACAAGGTTTTTGATAAAAAGAAGATTATTGAGCCTTTTCACAATCTTAGTCTTCTTCTTATATATTTAATGGTAACATTATTTGGTTTGAAATAAAAAAGGGTACCGAAAGACCAGATTTAAGGTGAAAGGACCAAAAGTTACAAATGGTAGGTACTTTGTAGTGCCATTCTGTAAATATCTCCCTCGGTAAATTTTGGTGTAATGAGCTTGAGGTGAACCCATATCCCACCCAATGTCACTTTAAATTTTACCTTAAACCTTAGAGATTTTACCAGGAAAGACCTACTGAATCTGAAACTCTCTGTCAAAGCATACTTAAACAATACCAGCCTATAATTGTCCCACTGTAGAGCAAAGGCCTCTTCTCATACAGAGAAGGCACGAGCCACCACGCAAAGGTCACCAAACAGAAACAAACGCAAAGAATACTAATTTCAAAAGAAAATATCGGTGGTAAGTAAATGTCGGTGTACCTTCTGAACGAAAACCTGTGATTAACCCTAGCCATGATTGCGCCCGAGAACTTTAAAATTTAAAATGATCACGGTAATAATAAACTCCTCAATCCTCCTATCATACCAGTGTAATTTATAACTACTTATTATAAGTGAATAACTTGTAAACCTTTTAAAATACCTTTTAATATTCTATGGGGTGGGGACCTGGTGATCTGTAATACAGGGCTTAACCTACCACAGACACAAGATAATACGGACGAGACAATTTTTTTTTGTTGATCATGTTTAATACGCGCGGATACAGATGAAGTCGCGGAAAAAAAAGTCACCTACGTCCTTCCCCAGGGTTCAAGCTATTTTCGTACTAAATTTTATTAACATCAGTTCAGCCGTTTCATCATGAAAGCGTAACAGACAGAGTTACTTTCGCATTAATGATATTAAAGAATGGATTATTAATATTTTAGTAAGTATGAAAGGGAGGCCTTTACACATCAATAGGGCACAAAAATAGTTTAATAAATAAGTGAAAATAAAAGTATGAGAGGAATGTATGTAATTAGTAAGGCGGCATATACTTAAGTAATTTTATGACAATAATCAAGCACACCGCGATGTGTCGGGTTAGGTAATGTACTAATGACAAAGGTTATTAATTTTTTAATAACGACTTTTTTCTTTTATTTTACCGACAAGTCTTTGTTATCGCTTACCCCATTATGGTCTATTATCGTTAAGAATAATTTGCCGCCAAATAAAAACCCGTTGATAATTAGATTTATAAGAAAAACAATTATAGTAACAAAAAGACGTTTGAAATTTTTGAAAAATATCTTTTATTGTGCCGGTCGAAGTGGATGTCATTTGCATATTGTCGCTAATGAGGTGTACTTAATCCGCGTTAATCCGTCTGTCGGTATGTGTAAGCCGAGTTTCATAAATACAAATTAACACGTAAGCTTGTTTTGAATTGACTTTACAAAGGTTATACAACTATTTAGAAAATTATTTACTTAGATTTAAGGGGTGATGCCCTATCTCCCCAAGTTCCAAGGACCCCAAAACTTATATTATCAAATAAATTTGTACGACTCTGTCTTGACCGAAATCAAAAAGGTACAGTCGGCGAATTAATGGTTACGTATTTTCCCAGAACAACCTGGACTGGATACAATTCTAACTCACCCCCTGGATATATCCCTAGCACACCCTGGATATATCTGGAAACAATCTTAAAAAACATAGTACAAATTGTACGTAGCGAAAATTCTTCTAAAATAAGATTAATTTTAACTAGGCACTGATTTTATTTTATTGTAACACTTTTGGAGACGTCAGTACAAGAAATGGTCAAGTGTGAACTTTACAAATAAATTAATTTTACATTTTGGGGACGTTGGGAAAGAATGTATGAAAACTCCTTTTGGGGAGCTTGGAACTTGGGGCGATAGGACGTCACCCGATTTAAGTATCCTACTTATCTTCGGTTAAAACTAGGTTTAGCATTCATCATAGCGGCTAGAACTAGGTTAACTAACCAGTGGTTAAATTGTCTGTTCTTGTACTTTTAACAGGAAGAAGACGGTCGACGTCAAAAGCACCCCGAGGTTCGGTTTAGTTAGGTTTCTTTCCGAGGTGGCCCGCAGAAGCGGGCTGGCACCAGTCGGGGGTTGAAGTTTCTCCAGTTCCCGCGAACCCCGATGTAAGTGTGAGATGGAACACCGAGGTGGTTTTTAGAGTTTTTGTAAGAGTCTGTCAGATCCTCCACCCGCCCCAGGGCGGACATTCAACACGATTTTCCACCACGGAACAAAAAATATCGAGGCGAGGCTCCGTCGACCTGGCATCGACCGTCTTCTGCTCAGTTGTTCAATCTCGAGGCTACACCTAAGTTTAACCATCTGCTACCAACTACACCTAGTCCACTAGGTGTAGACACGCACACTGCGCTAACGAACGACTTTTTTTTAAAGCACTGATTTTAATATCACGCAAATCTTTGTGCTTGCAACAGCAAAAAGGTCGTCGAGGTATTTAACGCTTTCAATGTCCGCGGAGCAAACACAAATTGTTAACCAATCAACCTGAAGCGTATGTGGCTCATGAAACAGGGAAAGGGTTCAAGTTTATAGTTATAATGTTTAAACCTTATTATCGTGAAAAACGTAAAAAAGTAGTAGGTAGTAACCAAATAATTATGATCCAGAATAAAAAAGATATGCTAATGCTGAGAAGAACACGTACTTAACTGTTAAACCCGTTATTTCCTACCAGTTTTTTTTTATTATTGCAGAATTAACAAATTCCGTCATTTCTTCTCTTTACTTTCTATTTTTATCGAATAAGAATTACACAGCTGAAAAAGAACCAGTTGATTTCACATTAATTGTTAATTCAGATGTATACACGTCTGAAACGTCGACAATTAGGTACTTAGCGTTAAAAATATTACGTAGCAATTTATATTAGCTAGTTAGTTTATAGGAGTATTCCTATCACTTCTATGTCACCCTACTATCTTCTTGGTAAAATACCCGCCAAACAAAAATAGTAAAGAATTTTTAATTGGTTGCTAGATACCGAAAAAAAAGTGAACGGCATTCCTTTTTTAAACTGCTCTCTGCCATTGGCTGGCGTGTGACGTAAAAAGCTCAACGCCCCTTCACCGTAGCGACCGCGCGGGTTTTTTACGTTCTTCTTTTTATACTATAAAAAGTGACGCATCTATATAGGGGTTGGGGGGACAATACATAGGGGCTTAAGTTTTTTAGTTAGGGATATTTTTATTTACTATCCATGAGTAGGAGTGTTAGTTTTAAATCATCACAAGCAACAGTTATGATTTTACGACTAATGAATGTTAAGCAAACAATCCATTTTTTTTATAACACGCCGTCAAATATTTTATTATCTTACTTAATAAATGGGGTAAACATACATAAAAATCACATTATAACCGTAAACATTAAGTGATACAATACCAAAACAATCTAATTTCCCTACACGCAGTTTTATCGGCCAATAATACCCGGTATAATACGCCTAGGCTTTATTACAATAACAACTGGCAAAATACCCAGGGTTGCTTATTTTTTTATTATTAATATCGCGTAAACAATAACTTAATAACTTGATCCCCACCCACAGAAGCTCGCGCCGTATTGGTCGAGTAGAGGCTGTGGGGGCTCGAACGGGACGAACGTATCTATCATGTATTGCTGTCCTCCTCCCTCACGGCCTCACAGAAAACACGTCGCTTTCAAACATAGAATACATTTATCGATGTTTGGAGCATAAAAATTGACAGATTTTTTTCAGTTCATTGTGAGAAGTGGCGTCGGGCAGACGTATCCCGACCGTCGCATCGAAGGGTTGTCTCAAAAAACGCTAAAGGTTTTTTCGTGTGCTTCAAAATTTATCAGTGACATTAAAGACTAAAGTGAACTTTATTGGATTCTATTCATGAAATATTTGTTGTGCAGTGTGTTCTGAAACTTTCCTAGTTAGAGTTAAGGTGAGTTTATTTATTTTTGGTTATTTTTATTTCAGATTTTATTTTTACGTTGTATGCTTTTCTACTTGATCGATCCTGCCCTAATAATTATTCGCCAGCTATTTTATTTAGATACCTATCTACTTAAGGTACAATAGAAGTAAGTCGCTATTTATATACCAAAAACAAATGCTTTTTAGTAAACATTCATAGCGTAGCGCAATTAATAAAAGTAAAATCAATCTGAATTCAGATCTCTAATTGATATCTCAAATCTAACTATTATGAATACTTATGTTATATCGTATAATTTGATTGGATTATTGAAAAAAATAAATCAATTTTCAATAAAATATCCTTGTATAGGTAATTATAATATTTGTGGAATATTTTAGGAAACTGAAAATGACAAATTCCATAATTTTGCAAATTTTCCTTCATTTGAAAGACGGATAACGAGGTTTTATTTAAATTAAGGAAAATTTAACAATTATTTGTTGTCAATGTCCATTATTTATGCTGTGCATTCGTCATCCTTATTGTGTACTGCCAAAAATGCATTAGACAACGTTATTAGCATTATCTTCTACATGACCTTTGGAAATAACTCTAGTTTTTACCATATTCATAAAATAGGTGCTCAAAAATACAAAATGTTTTATTTTTTACTTTCAGCTATTGTTGTTATTCAACCTTCCTTCCTTGATATTCAATTAACTACTTAATATTTTACATAGTAAAAGTCACTAGTTCTATGTTTACAAACAAATATTATGTAGGTGTATGTTGCAGTGGAAATCGTACTTACGACATTCATTCTATAAAAAGGACTCATCATTACCGGTTTAATTGCCTATCTCGGCAAAACGTTTTGCAAATACGTATTCTAGAAATTAATTATGCCAACGTACGTGACTGTTCGTTCCGCATTTTTTTACATTGCTCACTCATTTGCTTACGAAGCGGTTTTCTGTGTACTTCAGTGATTTCACAATTAAGTAACATCGCAAAAAAACTTGACTGTTTGCATCATACTTATGGATTTGTTCATTTCCCAGGTATGATTAGCTGCGCATCCCCCGCTGGTATGCCGCCCGCGCATCATTCCGCGCATCCCCAAGCTTGGGGATCACTGCTACAGCCTCCCACAGTGGTATGTACCTTAAACCATCAATATATAGCAACAGACAAATTTAAATAAACTTTATCACAATTACTCTAAACTACATTGTTCTACAATAAATTCCCTTCTTTATAGAAATCTGAACCCATGGAAGACGGAAGCTTTCTGAAAGACCAAACTAGCGGCTTCTACTCGGAAGGCTTCCACAGCGCATCGCCCTCTTCCTCCAGCAAGGACTCGAATGGGCACTCGCCGCGAAGCGTCGGCAGTTCCGGCGAACCTTCTCCGTTCTATGACACCATGTCTCTTAAAGCGAAAGCTAACCTGGGCATGCATTTGGACGCATTCCGCAACGGCTTGCCGTATAGTCTGCTCACACCGCCCGGCTTCGAGCCTCGCAACAACGACGGTCGTGAACCATCACCCGGCTATGAAACATCTTACTCACCGAGAAACTTAGCGCCCCCCGCTCATGTGTCCACACCTCTTGCCCGTGCCGACGCTACCCCGCCGAAATCACCCCCAAGAACACCTTCATCCCCTGATAGGGATCATGATAGAAGATCTTTTGAACGTTACCATGACTCTGGATACGATGGTATCGGACAGAAGACCGACGGCGATGACGGCCGCGACGTCTCCGGAGATGAAGACTTCGATGACGAGCCAGGCCTTCGCGTCCCCGCTGTCAACTCACACGGCAAAGTTAAAACTTTCAAGTGCAAGCAATGTGAGTTTGTTGCCGTTACCAAACTGAGCTTTTGGGAGCATAGTAAAGAACACATCAAGCCCGAGAAGATGTTATGTTGTAGGAAGTGCCCGTTCGTAACAGAGTACAAACACCACCTTGAATACCACATGAGAAATCATTTAGGATCCAAGCCATTCCAGTGTACTCAGTGCTCATACTCATGCGTCAACAAGTCCATGCTCAACTCTCACTTGAAGTCTCACTCCAACGTGTACCAGTACCGTTGTTCTGACTGCAACTACGCGACCAAATACTGTCACTCCTTGAAGCTGCACTTGCGTAAGTATCAGCACAACCCTGCCATGGTGCTTAACCCCGACGGTACCCCTAACCCACTGCCAATCATTGATGTGTATGGAACTCGGCGTGGACCTAAGCAAAAGCCGCTATCTAAGATGTTTGATCACCCGTCGCCGATGAACAACAACAACCAACCGCAACCACCTCCGCCGACGCACCCGATCTTCGGTAACCATTTCCCCGTCAACCTCCCCTACCTCCCACCACTACTACCTCACTCGTTCTTATTCCCTCCGAACAATAACTATGAACACCGCACATCACCCAAACTACCTGAAATGCCATCTGAGAAAAGTCAAACTATGTCTCCTCCGCCTTCACTACTGCACCAGCGTCTCGCGTACACTGAAAGGACTCTTGACAGTGGCACACCATCACCACCTAATAAGTCTCCTGCGAGCTTGCCTCAAACACCAACAACTCCACGTGAAGTACCTGCGTCAGCGGGCAACGACGCTCTTGACCTCACGAACTCCAAGAATAGCGAGGCAGGTACGCCACCTCCTAGCACGGAGAGTGCGACGCCTGTGACTCCGACCACAGCCCTCAAAAACAGAAGGAAAGGTCGCGCCTTCAAACTACAACCAGCAGCGTTGCGACTCCAACACGAGGATGAGAAGATAAGGGATATGGAGATTTCCGATACAGAGTCAGAAGGTTCCGTGGAAGCTCCTGCCACCACTCAGTCGTACTCGTGTCAGTACTGCGATATTACTTTCGGAGATCTAACAATGCATACTATCCACATGGGCTTTCATGGTTACAATGATCCGTTTATGTGTAACAAGTGCGGGGAGCGCAGTGCTGACCGCGTGGCGTTCTTCATCCACTTGGGCAGAGCGCAGCACGCCTAGCTCTCACCTATGGCAGGCACACAGCGCTTGTTGTAGAGGCTTCGTTTTAGAGACAACTAAATTATTGTAGAGTATTTTTATTAAGGCCAAAGACTTTCTATTGTATCAGTGTAATTACAGCAAAAGTTAGTCGGAGAAGGTTTTCTTGAACAATCTTTTCGTGAGTAACTTTTGACTCTACCAAACTTGTTGAAATAGTATTAATAATAACTTAACTTTATATTTGATTTCTCTTGAAATGTAAATAGATAAATTTATGCTTACCCACACGTTTTAGTCATAGATATAATGTATGTTATAAGGTTGTATGTTACCCTGTGTTTGAGTAGATTTAGACGAGAAGTAGTTACGAGTGACCAATGTATAAACAAGACTGTATCTCTCGATTAAGTACAAAACAGTTTATAATTCACGTTTTACTTTATTTTAGTATTTAGTAATGCTAATGAAGTCTTGAAGGACTCAGTAAAATTTTCTAATATATTTTTCTAAATGTAACAGCTTCGTAATTAAAAAAGGTTTTATTAAAAATCAAATAACGTTTTTAACCTTCGTAATAATAAGGCATTGTTGTTTTCAGTCTAAAAATAGCTCGTTCTTTAGTAATTGTGAAGTGTTACATATAGAACAATACGTTTAACATTCTGTACATTATCGAAAACAACGGTGAAGTTACCTATTAGTCATAGCGTTAAACTATAGTGTTAAACATAAAAAAATCACAATAACAATTTAATGTAAATTATAATTAAATCAGAGTGTATTTATAATGTACGAAGAAAGATTTTATTTTATTTATTTATCCTTATTGTGTATGTAGTTGGTGTGGAAGTCGAATTTGGCGTATCGTCGTACCTATATTGATTTCAGTACTGTTTCAGGGATTAATTAAAATGTATGTTACAACCTTGTATGGTAAATACATTTCTATTGTTCTATTTTTAAAATCTCGACTACGCAAAAAAGTCAGTCACTGAAAAACAAGTTCGCAGCATTTTTAATTCTTTGACCTGTGACATCGACTTGTCAAATTTAAAACTGCAAACATCTTCAAGGTTGTATGAGTACAAAATGTAATGTACCTTAGTAATATAAATAAGTGCAAAAAACACATTATTTTTATTTCGTAGCAATTATAATTGTATTTATTAGCATACCAATACCAATCTGTATAATTTTTCTAAAAGTAGTTAGAAAACCAACTAAACTCTAAAAACCGAGTGTAAATTATTGTTGAATAATTTTGTGTGCTGGATACATAATAAAAATGGAAGTTTTATCTTATTTTGATGTTTCAATTCACAACAGTTTTTTTTTTTCATCCATTAACACCTATGTTCCACCACATTGTTTCCTTTTTGCCCTTACTTTTGGGGTTAACGCAGGTGAACTAAAGTTGTCACGTGAAAGTCAAATCCCGTAAATAAAAACGTTTAAAATCTAGTCGATATCTCATTTCATCGTCATCAATATTAATTTTCCACTTTTTAGTGCCTCCTTATCACCTAAATCCATTGAAAGTCCTCCAAAGATGGAAGAAACGAAAGCGTCTTATATGTAAGTATATTTTTTGGTTTTTGTTGATTAATTCAAAAAGCGCTAAATAAATTTCTAGTTGTAATATACTAAAACCTTGCAGAATGTAACCAACACTTTTATGAAAACCGCATCAAAATCGGTTCAGCCAAACGGAAGTTTTTTTATTATTATTATCAAATAGGCTTGCGTTTGACCGCAATTCACCTGATCTTAGGTGATAATGCGGCCTAAGGCACTCGTGCCTTGAAGATACCCAGATTAGACTTATCAGGGAACAGAGAGGCGGGCAGCGAATTCCACAGAGATAATCGCGGACAAACATACCAACACACGGGGCGAACTGAGAATCTCCTTTTTTTTGAAGTCGGTTAAAAACATTTGTTTTTTTTTGTAGTGTGGCACTAGTTACAAAATAAACTTATTAAAACGTAGGTAAATATGAGACATTTAGGCAGATTGAGACTGACATTAAGATGCAAACGTCATTAAAAATACCATAATTAATCATTCCAAGACAGAACTTCAAAAAAAAATACATTATAGGTACTAACCATGAAAACCGCTATTAATTTTCAATTAACTGTAAAATTCGTTTTTGTTAGCTTTGAAATTAATAAATATTTACTCAATTAAGTTGGCAAAAAACTGACGTCACATTTTGCTCATGAAAAGTATGTCGATTAACTTTTGTTGTCAAGTACCCAATTGCTCTTCTGTTATCCTTCATCCTTATTTGCCTGCATGATCAGCCACCACCTGAGCTACCTACTTAAATGCATCGATATACACTTATCCAGAAACGAATTAGGTACGCACTACTTCTATGAATATGTCTAGTTATTACATTCCTTTAAGGCGCTAGGCTATTAACTCATTAATGAAGAGAAACAAACTAAGTACATTTAAAAGCATATTATTAATGTTCAATATCCAATGATCACTTTCCATGTTCTTATTTTTTTTTTACCCTTTAAACACCTAAATCTCCCGGTAAAAAAAAACTAAAATAATTGATAACATGTATATTTTGCTAAAGTTGACGTGTTATTAATTTGAGGATTACACTAATAGATAGGTAACTTAAAAATCTTTATAATTCACCTTTTCTATACTTTTTGAGGTGCAGACTGACTTTTTTTCTCAATCTTAAAGATCCTTAATTTTTTTATATTTAATTATATTTCTGTTCTGCATACGTCCTCTTTCTATTAATAAAAAGCATGTGGAAATCCGTGCAGTAGTTTCAGAGTTTTTTATTTTAATTTAAATAATTAGTGTCATTATAACGTGGTGGTTGTAGCCCGAGCAGACAATTGCTCTAAAGTAAAATATAAACTAATCGTCTATTCTTTAAATTTGAATTCGTTCAAGAACGCACCTGAGTGTTTAGATAAAACATAAAACACTTTCCAGCCAGTTTGCTTTGGCATACAACCTTTACAGTACTATACACACATACTTTACACACATAAAGTTCACTTCAAGGGACAATCAATTAATTATACGTATAATTTACTTATTTTATATCAATAACAAATTCCAGTCATCAAGAAATCTGTACTGCGTGATGAAGGATCTTTTTATCGCTTAATAGTCTTGGGAATATAAACAATCAAACTATTTCACGGATGTTTATCTGTATAAAAGGTACCGTTATACATAAATAGGTACTTAGTTAAGTTCGAGTAAGAGTCTTGTGTTTCTCCATAACTTTACAAATAGTTTTAGTAATAGTTATCCTAGTCTATTCTTATCCTAGACTATTAATTGTCTAAAATGAGTCTTCAAATGATTATAAAAAGAATTGTTGTGTCAATTCTTTCTAATTTAATACTTTTTAGGGTTCCGTACCCAAAGGGTAAAAACGGGACCCTTTTACTAAGACTCCACTGTCCGTCTGTCTGTCTGCCACTAGGCTGTATCTCATGAACCGTGATAGCTAGACAGTTAAAATTTTCACAGATGATGTATTTCTGTTGCCGTTATAACAACAAATACTAAAAACAGAATAAAATAAATATTTAAGGGTTTCGTGTTTTTTTGACTTTTTTTTTGTTCAATGTCTATATTGTTGTATAGATAATGGTACGGAACCCCTGGTGTGCGGGTCCGACTCGCACTTGGCCAGTTTTATTTTTTTGTAGTTTACATACATTATGTACAGTACGCAAAGGAGATAAGTATCCATGTCGTCGGGAATAGTTGAGGATTTCTTAGAAACCAATGGGGGCTTTCAAATGAAATTTTATTAAATCATTGAACTATTTATTCTCTATAAATTGTATTTTATTTTATTCATAAAAACCTATCGGTTTCTAAGTAAGCTTCAACTGTTTCCGGCGACATGGATACTTATCTCCTTTGCGTACTGTACGTGTGATGCCGGCCGCGAATAGCACCACTCATTTCTGGCTGTGGGTATCGAAGAAGGAGACAGAAGGATATTAATCGGAGGATGGGCAGCAGCATCCTTGTGAGTACCATAACACCTACTGCAATTGCCAACATGCATCGGGCAAGAATGGCGATTATAGCTAAATCCCCCCTTGGGGGAGCCCTATGCCCAGCAGTGGGAGTCTAAAGATTGACGTGATGATGATGATGATCCTTCTTCTATACTTAAGTACTGCTATTTATTATAAAGGCGAAAGTTTGCGAGTGATGGATGGATGAATGGTTGGATGTTTGTTATTCTTTCTCGCTTAACCTTTTGACCCCCAGTCATGGCGATCATGGCGATGAAGAGGAGTCATGGCGATGCATGTTGGTGATCGCAGTAGCTGGTGTTATGGTACCTGCTCAGAAAGACGCTGCTGCCCATCCTCTGGTCAATATCCCTCCGTCGCCTTCTACGACACCCGCGAGTAGAAATGGGGTAGAGTGCTATTCGCGGCCGACCACACGGCCAGTAGAAGGATACTACAAGAAATTTGGCAGAAAACAGCACTGCTAGGCAAGAGCGTCGCCAGGACTCGCCAGCCGATGGCCTAGGGAGGGGGGGGGGGGGGGTGGTGCAAGTTGATATATGGTGGACAGGAAAAGTTTTTTTTTTTTCTTCTGGTTTCGCACGGTTTGTGCATTTGGCCAATTTCAAGTGATGACGCCAGGTCGGCTGCTACTGCTGCGATCCGATCAAGGTAACACTTTTAGTCTGTACCGATGAGAAAAGAGGTGTGCAGTGGTGAAGTACTGTAACGTGAATGACAAGCGGAGTTCCAAGAGCACGTCAACTAGAAAAAAAAAATGACCCTCTTATCTCTCAAAATACAGTGCTATGTGGTGAATACTGGGTGATACTACATGTGTAAATAAGTAATAGATTTATTATTTCAGGTTACTAATCTCGAGAACGAAGCACTTCGTATAATTATGATCGAACTTCACGTACAAGTAAGTTCGTTTAATTATCAATTATATCTATTTTTGTTAGGGTTTTGTTTCCTACTCTGCTCTCAACGAGTCACGAGATAATTGCAAATAATAATATTTATACCCTATGCTTAATTAGAGGAAGTATTTCAGCAATAATCATACGTTGATATTATTTTCCTTTGATTGTCAAATGGATATAAACAACTAATTATCGATCTAAAAAAAGATTTTTACATTGGAACAAAGGAATTAAAACACAGGATTTTATTTAATTATTACCTTCATTATATATCAATTTTATTTTCGTCCTAAATCTATAGATACTAAAATTATAAATCTGAATAGTCACATTTCATTTTAAAGACAATATTTACACGAAAAACAAAAATAAATAAATAAAAGAAAAACTTAAATATATCTATTAAACTGTTTCGTAATCTGAGTATTAAACTAATAAAATAAGGCATCAAAAAATTCCTCCACATCGCAGTCATTTGGGAATGTGCCCAAGAGACGTTGAATGGCAATGCCTATGCCCGAGGTAAAAACCAGCTCTTGGATCACGGGAAGTGTCAACCAAACTTTAGAAAATTTTCTTAAAAAGGAGATCAGCACTCGGACCCCACGAAAAATAGGTTTGTTTATACGTTTGAATCCGCTAATCTCCGGAACTGCTAGTCCGATTCCGAAAATTCTTTCCCTAATGGGAAGCTACTTTATCCCTGAGTGCTATGCTATATTTTATTATCAAAAATATTAAAAGTCCGTAAGCAAAATCACGAGGCCGAAATCGCGGGCAAAGTGCTATATAGTACCTACCTAAAATTATCAAATGAACGACTCAGGCCAATAAAAAACTACTACTTTTTTATTGGTCTGAGATAAACGAAAATTCAAGCGCTTCCAATGTAAGTAGGTATTTTGTAAATTGCAAATTAAAATATGGCCACAATATTTACACGTCAGTGGCACGCGACAGAGAAATGTTGCAATTAAACTGCCTAAGTGTGCATTAATACATAATACCTAGGTAAATCATTAATTTATCATCGACTCTTAGGGTGTTACCACACCTATCGATCGATCATCGATCGATACCATCGGTCGGCATCGATTGGTGTGGTAGCTTTGGCTGATCGATGGATACCGTTCGACTAACTTATCGATCGATTGCCGGTCGATGGCAACGGTCGACTTTGATCGATTAACTCCGGCTATAATCCTTCACTAATAATAATCAAGTAGCTCGATCGATGTTTACGAATCCATTCTACCATCGATCGATCGTCGATCGACAATCGATCGATTGGTCTGGTAGAAACTATCGATCGACGTCGACGAAAACATTGTACCATCGATCGATTATTATTATTATTGATTTTCATTACAAAAATCTGTTGTAATTTTTATGCAAAGGCACAAATTATAGGTACATGATGTTTGAAATACAATTACAATTTACAATTTGTAGTGTGTGTGTGTGTGTGTGTTTGTTTGTTTGTTTGTGTGTATTTGTTTGTGTTACAAATTAAACGTTTTTAAAACAGCATTAATTGTCCTTCTGTGTTTCAGCAGAATAATTACTTAAAGACCAAAATTTATTATTGGCACAAACAGTTCATACTAGTTGTTTTTACACATAACATAATACAAGTTTTAACAGTGGATAGGTACTACATAATAAGAACGAAAATATCTCGTGCCAGTACTAAATTGAGCTCACGTGTCTAATACCGAAATGGAAAAACTGGCATTGTTTTAATAAATTATCATAGTTTGATGATGTAGGTTAGTTCGTTGCATTTTTTATTTTGAAACGGTTACGTAACAATAGATTGTTGTGAAGCAGTCTCCTCGAGTCTACACAAATACATCACTCCCCTAAAGGGTGTAAGTAACCAGCCTGTATAAGAATAGATTAGGTGTTGTTTATCTATATATGTATGTATTTAATAATGTATTTGTGTAGGTATGTATACTCGTATGAGCTGTCTGACACCCATAGTACAGGGTCTCTCTAGTTTGGGGTCAGATGGCCGTGTGTGAAATGTCCCCACACACATATTATAAAACTAAAAAAAAAATATTATAAACTCTGTAAGTAAAGATGGTACTGAGCGACAACCTACGGTACGATGAATGTAGCCGTTATTTCATCGAGTGAGACTATCATGGCGATAGTCAAGTTAGCCAGAGCCGTGCGATCGGTTTGAATAGAGACTTCACTTTTTTATATCCATTAACTATGTCAATTATAATCCGTGTGTTTGGCAACAGGGCTTCTCCCAGTTGTAAATGTCCCTTTGTGCCTATTGGCCTAGTTCTGTTCTGTCTCCTGCTTGATAATGAGGGAAGTGGAAAATGATTTATTTTTCTTACTCCTCTGCTGTTCTTTTCTGACTAATTTCGTTCTAATTTCCGAGACAGTTGCGTCGTTTTCCGGAACCCGACGATCTTCATGGCTTTGGCGCTTTACTGGTGGTCTCTACTGTTGATTCTGGCTTACAGGAGTTTTAGTGGTTTGGGGACATTGTGGCAGGTCTGTCCCATAAAAAAACTTTAGAATCAATCTGCACGCAGCGATATTATCGTCGAGAATTTGATGGTTTGGCGAAACTATCGCTGCGTTACACTAGCCCGTGTAGATAGGGCGTCTAAGCTATATTACTATATCGTAAGAAGTGGAGTTATAGCCTAACAATATTAGTACAATAGGACAGTCTCCAATATTAGTATATCTCTAAAATAAAACACAATATTTTCATGAAAATAGTTTTCAGCAGTCACAACGTATTTTTCTTTCCTTATCTTTGTTTTCTTCAAAATCAGCATAATAATAATAGAAATCATCATAGTTATAGCGAAAACATATCACTTTTTATTTTCGAAACGGTAACCCACATGTGAGATACAAAGGAGTACTCGCCACGTAAGTAGAAACTTTACAGATAACATATTCTTTTGTTTCTCACTTAATTGTTATTTATGAAGCGACTATTTTTTACGAAACAATACTATTTTTATGTCGCCGTTACGGGTAAAAACTGTACATGAATATGTATAGGTGTTGCGTTCGCAGAATACCCATCAAACTGTAATGAAGGTGTAGGTTGAAGGTGTGTAATATGCCTAATTGTTTGAGGCCAAAACACATGGAGGTTCTGTTAGGAATTTGTCACTGGCTGTTCTGTAACAAAACTAGTTGAATATTTTAGAATAAATATGTTTTTAGGGTTTCGTACCCAAAGGGTAAAAACGGGACCCTATTACTAAGACTCCACTGTCCATCTGTCTGCCTGGCTGTCTGTCACCAGGCTGTATCTCATGAACCGTGATAGCTAGACAGTTGACATTTTCACAGATGATGTATTTTTGTAGCCGCTATAACAACAAATACTAAAAACAGAATAAAATATTAAGGGGGCTCCCATACGACAAACTTGATTTTTTGCCGTTTTTTTGCTCGATGTCTAATGTTGTAAAGATAATGGTACGGAACCCTTCGTGCGCGAGTCCGACTCGCACTTGGCGAGTTTTTTTCTTTAGTTCTAATACCCCAAGTAACATGGGACAAGGGAAGAAGATGATAAAGAAGTTACTTTTGAAAAAAAGGATTTATGGATGTTCCTAAGGGCGGGTTGCTTCAACTAACCATTTCTGACCGGTAATAGTCAAAAATGGCGCTAACTATCGTCAAATCAAAAAAATGGGTTGTTTCACAAAATCATACGTCAAAAAGTTACTATTTCCATAACCGACCGGTCAACGTAATTTTGTGTTGTCAAACAGCTACTTAAAACATCAAAATATTATGGAATCTCTTTTTGAATAACTTTAACTGACGTATTTTTATGTCATGAAACAACCCGTTACATTTAACGTACGTTAAACATCATCAGTGATAGTAACTTTTAAATCGTCCGTATGTAACGTTAACCGACTGTATGAAGCAACCCGCCGTAAGTAGCTAGTAGTAGTAGTAGGTAATGACTGTTTATTTTCTGACTGACTGACTCTGACAATTCTAAAGTGCCAATGCCAAAGTGTAAATGGTTAATTTGAAATAAATTATTTTGAGTTTAAGTTTGAATGAAAATGTGAAAATGTATAGTGTGTGTCTTAGAGGTCAACAATACAATACCATTGTCTTGTTTCCCATAAAATCATTTGTACTATTATTGTTTTCTATAATCGCCCCCCGTTATAATATTTAATTGAACTAATAAAATTTATACTAATAACGCTTCATTTCAACTTATTAGACATAACTTTCATTTGCCATAAAATAAGTTTCCATAATAACATATGTTATAATCATTAGTTTATATAAGTAACACATTACATAATCGTTACTTGACATGAACAACATTTAATATAATTTAGAAACGAATCGCTGCAAAACCGACTCCACGTAGTCTTTTCTGCCCTACACCTAGAGTGTAATCTAAGCCCGCGTAGTCGCGGAGGGGCGAGGCGGCCTGCGAGCTGAGGAGCAGGTGGTTTTAACGATCGCAACCATGGCTGAGGCTGGCCAGCGCAGCCGGCCAGCAAGCCGAAGCTGCGGTGGTGTGTGTAAAACACATCTGCGACGATAAGCTCGTATGGGACATGGGGTTGCATGCTGCATGCTTGCTGCGTGCTTGCCTGCATTCTGCATGCTTGCTTGCTGCATGCATGGTATATGCTTGTTAACATGTTTCCATGCTTGATGCATGCATGGTGCAAATATGTTTTAATATCATTATGCGTATATAAATGTATGCTTTAGAATGTTATGCTTTATGATTATTATGATTAGAAAAAATATGCGTAAGCTATTATGCGTAAATAATGTTATACGAAAATATAATTAGGTGAAACAAATGTATGCTAATTTATATGAGGTCTTAAAATTTCATGAAAATGAATAGAGAAGGTTTATTTTTAGGTTTCCTTGTTAATTAAAAATCTGTACCTATTTGTTAACAGATCATAACATCAACATTGCAAGCGATTGTACTTAACTAGCATTGTTGTACAGTCAACAGCAAAAGTACATGATCAAAATCAGAAGTTCAATACTAATATTACTAATGAACGGAGTTCGCGTCAGGACCGTGTGGCGTCGAAGTGATTCAAAAGTATGTGTGTGACAATCACATACTTTTAATAAATAAACTAGTAATAAATTATATAAATTAATGTTAGTAAATTAGTATTGAATTGCTGATTTTGATCATCTACTTTTGCTGTTGACTGTACTAGTATGGGCAAATAAATAATATGGTGAATAAATGTTATGGAAAACGAAATTTCATTTTCAATTAATTATTACTAAATATAAACTTTGAGAATGAATGCGATAACTTAATTTTTTCTCAATTTTCCACTCGCTCGTTCGTAAGGGGCCAATCACTACACCAAAACAATAAAAAACCGGACAAGTGCGAGTCGGACTCGCTCACCGAGGGTTCCGTACAAATTTGTAGGTACATAATACATATTCATACTTCCATACTAATATTATAAAAGAGAAAGTAACTCTGTCTGTTTCGCTTCCACGATGAAACGGCTGAACCGATTTTGATGAAATTTGGTATGAAAATAGCTTGAACCCTGGGAAAGCACATAGGGTACTTTTTAATCCGGGACTTCGTCTGCGCCGACATTCACACGGACCAAACCGCAGACAAAAGCTCATTATAAATAAAGAATATATTTTTAATGATTTTATTACAAATGTATAGTTTTTAGACTGTTCCCTGTATTTATAGTATATGACGATATTACTTGCTAAATTTCATAGGACAACGGAAAGTACCCTATAAATTTTGATTCCCTTTTTTGCGACATAAACGGCCGTATCGTTTTTCACGTTAACTTAGAAGTTTGATTTTTTCACAGCTTCAAGGGATCGTGGACCTAAGTATATGGTAATTTCTACTCGATACTTCTACGCGTTCTCGAGATAAAGGGTCGTGACAAACAGACAGGCAGACAGACAGACGGACAACAAAGTGATCCTATATGGGTTCCGTTTTTTCCTTTTGAGGTACGGAACCCTAAAAACGGGGTGAGTGGATCATTTTAATCGAAAGGAGCAAGATCCAAGGGGCGAGCGGAGCCTCAAACGTTTAGTTATACTACATTGCACCCTTGCGAAACCGGGGCGGGTCGCTTGTTTAATATAAAAACATAACATGATTATATTTAATTCACTCAAATATAATATTAATAATATAATATAAACCTATTATTGTCCCAGTGCAGGGCAAAGGCCTCCTCTCAAACAGAGAATAGGTATACATAGCTACCTCCTCAAATCATTCTTTATTTAAAAAATATGTAATACGTAATAACAAGTTGCAGCTGTTTTTTTCTGTTCATATTTGTTCTAGAACTTCCAATAACATGTTTAAAAGAAGAAAAATAATCTAGAGTTCGTTCATTATGTTACTTATTTAATGTTTTACAATATGTATGTTGTTGTTGCTTTACATGATCATTCTACGTCATGTGTCGATTTCACTTCTATAACATATAATAAAACAGTAACAAAACTGTGTCTGTACATTGAATATATTAAAAAAAAAAAAAATTGAGGGGCGTTTAGGAACAGTAATAGAGCACGAATCCAAAAAAAAAATTCTGTCTGTTGGTCTGTTTGTCTGTTTGTTTGTACACGCTAATCTTCGGAACTACTGGGCGGATTTGAATGATTTTTCTTTTGTTGTATAGGTATTAAGTCTGTGCAACATATAGGCTATAATTTATCTTGGAAACTTGAACACCTGATGCAGAACCGCAACAGACCAGCAAAACTATAAGAGATACAAAAATGGTACCATAGCAAAAATTGTTCCACGTGATGAGCATTTTCTGCTGAGAGAATAAATTTGAAGATTTGGAACACCTGATGTGGAACTCCAAGAGCCTGCTACACCATGACACATATAGGAATGACGTCTTAGCAAATGTTGTTCGGTCTGATGGGCATTTCCTGTTGACTTATAAAAATCGAAAATCAGAAACATCTGATATGAAAATCAAAGCTATCACTAATTTCACTGTATCTTATAAAATAACATAAGCTGGGATTACCTCCACGCGGTGAAGGCGGTAACAGTTTAGGACTGATTTTTGATGACGATGGTATATCATTGAAAATTTGACTCTACTGGCCAAAATTCCCATTTATTTTTTTATTTTATCGAATAAATATGCCTTCGGGCTTATGTTATTTGGGTGTTTAATTTCCTTTTCCATTTATCTTCGTGACACGGTAGCCTACTCGGTAACGCAGGGGAGCAGTCACTTAGATTTTAATTGATCAGGTATCTTCTTTACAATAAAACTATAACCATGCCTAGAAAGAGGTCAAATCTTTCCGAATGTTCCAAACGAGCTAAAAGATTGAGGATCATAAGATCCCAAGAATCTACCGAAAAGCGTCAGGAGAGACTTGATGCTGTTCGAGAACATCAGGCTGCAACTCGCTCCGTGGAAACCTCCTCAGATCGCGAAGCACACCTGCGTTCTCAGCGTATTTACGCATCTACATCCAGGTCTCTAGAGACCACCGAAGAGTATGATGCGCGACTGACCGCTGATCGTGAACGTCATACATTGTCTCGCGAGTCGAAGACGTTCACGGATAGAGAATTGCGCTTGAGTTCTCAGCGTATCTACGCATCTGCTGCGGAACGTGATGCGCGACTGTCCGCTGATCGTGAGCGACATGGATTGTCTCGCGAATCGGAAACGTTTACCGATACAGAATCACGCTTGAGTTCTCAGCGTATTCGCACATCTACTAACAGGTATTTTGATCCGAATGATGAACGTGATGCACGACTAACTGCTGATCGATATTATCATACACTAGCGACCCGACCCAGCTTCGCATTGGCCTATAGCCTTCCTCGGTAAATGGACTATCCAACACAAAAAGATTTTTTTAATTCGAACCAGTAGATCCTGAGATTAGCGCGTTCAGCCAAACAAACAAACAAACTTCAGCTTTATAATATTATAGTATAGATTGTCCCGAACACGCACACAACAAAATATTCATTATCAGTTAGAAAGTGACAGAAAAAGAATTGCTGGAGTACGGTAAGAAGAGACAGAAGAAGAGCGCAACGAACGTTTGAAATCTGAAGAATCGGATGTGTCTCAAGATATAGCCGTAGGTCATGGCGACCTTCCTTGGGTTGGTAAGGAACGGAGTTCATTTACGTATACTCCTATGATTGACTACGCTACGCTACATATTCCGCCATCGGAGGTATGATTCAAAATTGTACTTTTTGAACGTCTCGAATCTTCTCGCGCATCCCGTTGTTTTCCCGTCCCCGGGCTCTTAGAATTCGACATCAGACGTTTCAGATCTTCGATTTTGCCGACCCCGTTGTCGCTGGCATAAGCAACAGGATCCGCGTACGAAGTCGCGGGCAGAAGCTAGTATTTAATATGTATGCGTTAAAAATTGGTCTAAAGAATGAAAAACAAATATTGTTAAAATTAGTCGAAAACCAAACAGTGGAAATTCCTAAGTGTGAAGGAAGGGAGGTAGGAAGTGGAGTTCCTACCTAATACACATCAAAATAAAAACTGTTTAAGATATTGTGTAACCTGCAGCGCAAAGAAATCACCCGGTTATTCGAATCCAATCTCATTTCCTATTTTACTGAACTGTAGTGAAAAGTATTTGGTATTCGATAACACAGTTCCGTAAAAATAGTTCGCCTCCTATCATCACACTTAGTGGTGCTAGCGTAGTTTTCATCGAGTTACAGAATTCCTAATAGGTACGCTTTTCACCACGGAATCAGAAGTGAGCTTAAGTAAGTTCTTTCAGAATAGCATTGCTAGGAGGACCTACTTCACAAGTCCACTTCTATCGGTCTTTACTCAGAATTTTAAAACATATTCTTTGTAACATCTGAAATATTCTTGATACTTATCATCATCTTAACAACCAGAAAAAGCCCTCTACTAGACATAGGTCTCTCAAAAGGTTTACCAAATGAACCGGTCGCGCCGTAAGCATCCAGCGACTTCCTGTGACTTCTACCAGGTCATCGATTCACCTTGTAGAGTAAGAGCCTCCCAACCCTACGTCTTTTAGTGCGTGGCCGCCACTCTAGGACCATAGGGTCTTAGGACAATGTTTATAGATTAAATAGAGAACTTAGTATTTATCAGTTGAATTATTTTCGCTGTAAAAAAAGTTATATTTAAATGTTTAAAACTACTTCTTATGAACAGGCAAAACTCTTACTCGTAGTATGTTAATAAAAATGCTAACATGTGGTAACTATTTGCGACTACGTCGTAGGGACTACTACCTGGTTCTATTTTAAATTTAGTTTTATTGTAATTTAACGTTAATTTATTCTAGTATATAGTATAGCAGAATATGTGCAAAAAGACAAAAATACATTAGGTATATTAAAAATACCACAAACAAGAACACTATCTATTTGCCAGTATTCAACTTCGAAAAAGAACTGCTCAAATGAACATGTTTACATCCACCTGGAGAATTATTAAAATACTAACGGAATTGATGAAAAAACTTAACTACAGCGAGACTGAATCACTTCTGCAACAGATAACATAAATATTACACGCGCACACATACCCACGCATACACACAAAAACACACACACATACACACATTCACTCAAATTATCACCTTGTTTTTGATTATGTATTAGTATAGTTTAATAGACACTTTTTGTTAATGAAAGAGCGGAGTTTCCTGATACAGGCATCTTTTGCTTAATAGGAGGCTTCGGATAAATAGCACTTTCTAGCATGAACCACAGGTTCAACCTAGTTAAAGCAAATAGCCCTTCGTCTGTCCAGAAGCCAAATATTGGACGCTTCTCATTGTTTAACTATTGTGTTTCCTAATTGACAGTTGCGCTCATATGCAACTGTTTTCTATTTTAATTTATAAGTTCTAAATAGGGTATTTTACTCTATACGAGAAAAAATCTATAAATATGTTATTGAGACAGTTTAGGCATAAAGCAGTCGGAAAATGTAAGTTTTTGTTCATAAAATAACAAAGCAAATTTTTAAATTCAATTCAGTTTTCAGTATTTTTAATCTGTTATAAAACACCGTGAAATAGTAGCGGCCATGTTATTACGCCATACGGCTGTGTAAACAAAAAATTGTCAACTGTCAGTCAACCGATTGGCGTAATATACTTAGGCTTTGTACTTATTATTTTCGTAACCAACGTAATTTTTCCATTATTACACCTATTACAAAATATGCTTTTAATTATTTTTAAATGATATACAATTATCATATTTAATATGAGCTCATTTGATACAAAACGAACTGACGTCATTTACGCTGAGCAATATGGCGTCCAGTAAGAGGCGTTTTCGTCAAACTACGCGCGAAATTTGAAAATTGAAAATTGAGATGCATTTTTATGGCACTTTTCGATTGAATAAAAATTTTGTGTTTTTTTTGGTGGCATATTAGCACTACAGAATTTCATTGAGACACTTTTCAAAAATGGGTGTAATACCCTATTGTAAATGTGACAGTTTCTTTTCTAAAAAAAATATGACCAACCTACAACTGCCACATGACAAATAAAAAAAACGTGAAAAAATTAATATTCATCATAGTATCAAGCCAGTTAGGTGTAAACAGGTTTCCCGCGAATTTCCCTGAAAGGCTACACCTTATCAGCAAGCTATTTATAAACGACCCAAAACGGTCGTTTATGTCTTATGTTTTAACATTTTACACACTTAATATGTATAGTTGCGGTTTTATTTACTGGATATGTAGTCATTGATACTCTAATAGAGAGAATTTACATTTTGTGCCAGTTTAACTCGTACGTCATCCCTGTTACCTCGGATATCGGCCGAAAATTTCAATAATACGAACTGCTCTAAGATGATAACTGTATATTATGTATAAGCTTCTTTAGGCGACGAATGTTAGTAGGTTCGACCAGACGAACGACACTATGTGCGTGGTCAACTTATAGTATATCGGGCTGGTATACGAAACTCCACGTCTCAGCCAACTCCTCAAGAGAGGCCGGCAATGCCTTGAAAATAAAAAAAGTTGATTCTAGTTGCCCCTTCCAAAAGGATGTTCGTATGGAGAAGAATGGGCAAGAAACTCTATACTTACTCTTTTAAAAAATAATGTGTACAATATTTTGCGTTTATAGTTTATAGTTATATAACTATACGTTAATACGATGGACCTTGCACAAAAAACACTATATTGAAGTATGTACAAAGTATTACAAGATAATGAATGACAGCTAAGTTGTATACATAGATACATAGTATTCACATATTATTATTTACAATTATTGAAAAAGTACACAACCACTCCTCCACATTTCAACAAACTATGAACTAGTGTGTGAACCAGAGCTAGAATTAATTATAATGTATTTATTGAGTATAAATTAAGCAGTTTTAATTAGCAATCAGTTTCATTTTGTCTAGATTGTAAATTGTCCTATGGAGCCTGGACCAGCAAGTTTCCAAGCATTCTTATCATTGATATAATCCTCTAAACTGTAATATGCTTGTTTACAGAGTGTACTTTTTTTTATTTTCCTTCACTTAGTTGCAAAGAGATGTTTATTAAAAGAACCCTTTTGCACAAAAAGGTTTGTGCAAAACACTAGTTGGTCTCCTTACCGGGATCTTTATTTTAATTTAGATGATGCTTTAGGACTAAGTTAATAATCGGTTATAGACCACAATCATAGGAATGGCGTGAAACTCATAAAATATTCGAAATTCAAACTGACTTCACAAAAAAATACTTAGAGGTTGACGTCAGAGCTGTGTGTTTAAAAGTAAAGAAAAAAAAAACAATTTATCGGCTTGTTACTGACTGGTATGTTACGGAAAATTTACTTACACATGTGTCCCCGAAAAACAATTGTTACGTGCGTAAGCCTACCTAGATTTTTTGTTAAAACAATTGTTTTACGTACTTACATAGGTACTAGTTGTAAGCAGATTTGTGTGTTGATAAAAACAGGTGACGGCTATAAAAAACATTCCAATATGTGAATCATTTATTACTTACTAAGAACGTGATATTCTACGTATTTTGCGCAGTTTTTCGAACAAAATAATTACCTCATCAATTTAACACATTTCACAATAGGAACCTGACGTACTCATTGTACAAAGAACCACAGTCTTACAAAAATACATAATCTGTTATTAATTAATTTATAAGAGTTGTTGAGCCGGTCGCGGTTAGCCGTGTGGTGCCGGCCGCGAATAGCATCACCCCATATCTACCCGTGGGTGTCTTAGAAGGCGACAGAGTGTTTTCGACCAGAGGAATGGCAGCAGCATCCGTCTGGGATCATAACAGCTACTGCGATCGCCAACATGTATCAGTCAAGCATGACGATTACGGCTGAACGGCCGCCCTGTCATGCTACTCGTGCAGCAGTCCCAGTGCCCAGCAGTGGGCGTCTAAAAGATGATGATGATGATGAAGAATTGTTGAGGGTACTTTCCGAACACTGCACTCCACATGTAGTCGGGTCATATTTTAATCAATAATAAGTAATAAAAAACTTTTTTGAAAAAAGAGAAACGCCTTCAAAGAAAAACTAAAAAGTGATAAATAACTTTAGCACAGAACGCACGTGACTTTAGTTTCGGAAGTCGGTGGGTTTGTTCTGTTTGTTGTTTTGTATTGCCACAGACTTTTTCAAAAAGTTTGTTGTATATTAAAACCTTCTCCAGAATACCTATAACAATCACTTTTCTGAAAATCGCATCTAAATCGGTTTAGGCAAACGGGAGATAATCGCGGACAAACATACATACATACAAACATACGAGTCGAACTGAGAAACTTTTTTTTTAAGTCGGTTAAAAACTCAATGACGTTTTGTAGATAGAATAAGGAGGTTATTATCGCGGCTTGAGGTTTATCCGTTTCCCGACAAATAAATTAATCAAAGTCGAAGCATGAATTAAAAAAAAAATTACAGGCTCTGTTGTATTGAAAAGGATTCGGTTAATTGGCCAGAAAGGTAAAGGTTCGTTGCAAAACGTAGGTCTATGCGCGGCTCTATGGAGAAGAACGAGCAAGAAACCAAGCGCGGATCCACCGTGGTGGGCATGCCCACAACCCTAATTTACACGAAAAAGAAACGTTAGGTTGAATGTGTTATCCCTTTTGGGTATTCACAGTAAAGGGGTGCCCACAAGATGGAGTCCTGTCATGACGACTATGGACCCTGGCAGTCGACACACTCTTACACCTAAATTGGCAGAATTTCACATTGATGCGCAAGACTTGGTAATCATTGTGAGGGGCTTCTGCCAATCTACTATTTCAAGTAGAATGCAAAAAGGTCTTAGCATGGTCAGTGACTGGTGTATCAGAAGTGACCTCTCTGTCAATGCTGACAAAACTGCTATTGTACCTTTTACGAAAAAACGGCATTTGGACAAACTGGTAATACCAAAGCTAAATGGGAATAAAATGCTGCTATGCTGCTTTTGGGCGTAACAATAAACCAAAAACTGACGTGGAATCCACACATAGACAAAGTGTTAAAAAAAGCCAAGATGGCAATTGGTATTATTGCACGCGTAGCATGACCACGCTATGTCTACGGAAGAATAGACATGCTGACAGGAAGAATAGACAAACTGTACTGACTTGTCTATTCTTGCTGTCAGTGTGTCTATTCTTCCGTAGACATTGCGTGGTCATGCTACGCGTGCTGGACGAATGATGTGCAAAAACTGGGGTATTAGTCTAAAAAACACACTGGATGTACACAGTTTACGGCTGATTGTAACGTACCATCAATAGTGTGGCACGACAAAGCACATCAGACTACCAATATGAAAAAACTAGACAGTCTTTAGAGAACTGTCAGTCTAATAGCTGCACGAGCTATGTCAACATGTCCCGGGATGGCACTAAATGCCCTGCTTGGACTTTGGCTTTCGCCTTCTTATGTATAAATTCATGCAGAGTAGCCATGAAAATTGCCGGCAATATTGCCAAAGTTGCCAAAACTGCCAGGAATGTTTCCAAAGTTGCCGCAACATTGGGCAAGAAACGTATAAATATAAAACCAGTTTTACTAATATAATTGCTAGTAGAATAAAATTGCAGTCTACAATATCCAACCAAGAATTTAAGTTCTTACATTTATTTTCTCAGTGATAAACTAAAGAAAAGAAATAAACTATCCATGATAGTTCATTGGTGATGAAACCTGAACTATTTTAGAGATATCGTATTTCTTTTTTTTCTACGTTCTTTTAATTTAACTTTTCTTGTTAATTCACTGGCAGACAGCACATACTCACCAAGAGCCCAATCTCAGTAAGTTTACGCTTACAAGAGCGCAGATCCTATGACTACCTTCCAACTCCATCATCAGGCTGGCACAGTGTTATCATATCATTGTGTTCTCACCAGACTTACATGAATATGTACTATTTCAGCACTATCGGACTTCAGGAAATAGATTAAACTCGATATTATTACAAATACATGAAGTTACTTTACAAAAAGTCCAATTTCTTTACAAAATGACACAGTTGTATGATTAATATTTATTTCATTTTGTATCCATAACCTGTTTATTTTTTTATAGAAATGATGAGTGAAATTCTTAAAAAAGTATGGGGTTAGTTATCATGAAGTTACCAGTGTCATAGTTTAACTTTATCTTCAATTATTTGCAAGAATAATTACAAATTAATAATAATTAACAATTAATTATACAGGCAACTAATACGTATAATTACACCATTACTTAAAACCTCATGAGCGCAAAAACATTGAAAATGGCATTAAAAACACCCTATGTAATATGGGAACTTTGGCAACTTTCCGGCAATATCGCCCAATATTGGAATCTTTCCTGCACGCGTAGCATGACCACGCTATGTCTACGGAAGAATAGACATACTGACAGGAAGAATAGACAAACTGTACTGACTTGTCTATCCTTGCTATCAGTATGTCTATTCTTCTGTAGACATAGCGTGGTCATGCTACGCGTGCTGGTAAGTTTCGGAAATATTCGGCAATTTTCATTCCTAATGCAGAGGCAGCATGAATTTATACATAAGAAGGCGAAAGCTAGCATGTACAGGGCAAAGGGAGCAGTTGCTGGCTCTCGCAGAAAATGAGGACTTTACAGAACTCAATACTAGAAATGCCAGTTCTCGGCATGACAATTGATGCCATGCTACTGCGGCATGTTTTTGAGAAGCAATATTCCGTGGAAATTCCTTCAAGAGATTACTGGACCAAAAGTCGGCCACCTCAGGAGGCAGACTGCCTGCTGTTACACGGACGGTTCCAAAATAGGATCTAAACTAAAGTAGGTTGTAGGATAAGTGGAGTGCGGCCGAGGTTTAGCAAAAGTGTAAACCTGGGGCAGTACGCCTCTATTTTCCAAGCAGAGGTAAACGCCATCCTAGAATGTGCGGACGTAAGTCTGCAAAGGCAATACGTCAACCTAACCATATACATTAATTCAGATAACCAAGCTGCTCTACTAGCGCTGGACCCGATCATAGTCTTAAGTCTCATCGAAATGTGTAGAGGAATGCCTGGTGAAATTAAACTTTCTAGGCAATAAGAATAGAATAGTTTTAAGATGGGTGCCCGGGAATGCAGGCATCATTGGCAATGAACGTGCCGATGAACTTGCGAAAGCGGGAGCGCACAGCACGCAGCAGGGACCTGAGTCCTTCTGTGGCATACCAAAAAGCCTGGGAACACCCAAATATTCCGAAATATTTTATTCCGAATTTCGATATTCCGATTTTCAAAAGTCCGAATTTCATAATACCTAAAAATTATAATCTCTATTATTTAAAATCACGAAAGTTATTTTACCGAATGTCTTAAATCCGATTTGTTTGTTTTCCGATTTTCATAAGTTCGAAGAATCAAATGCTCGATGAGTTCTCGGTCCGAAAAACGAAATTCCGAATTTCAATATTCCGAATAAACTATTAAAATTAAGATTCTGATTCAATTCAGCTACGCATATATATTCAAAATGGTGTCCCCTTGTTTCGCAGACAGAAATTTCATAGAATTTCGTTTCCCAGAAAATGTTTCATATAATATTTGGTTCTTGTATTTTTATTTCGACTATTATTGTTTCTAAGACTATTTACTTGAATTAAACATATTTCACAGAAACACAATTCAAAGAATTTTTAATCAAATTTTTTTGTTTAACAAACTTATCAAACAGTAGAATTACTTTTTAACAAATATTGTTTATTCGGTGTATTTTTCTATGGAATTTATTTCAACAAAAATATGTAGGTATAAAAAGAAAGACAATAACAAAAATAATCTTAAAAAGTCAATATGTTGTGCTACAAAAGTTAATGACAGAAATGAATTGCTGTGAAACCGACTCCACGTAGTCTTGTCTGCCCTACCCTAGAGTGTAATTTAAATTCGCGTAGGCGCGGAGGGGCGAGGCGGCCAGCGAGCTGAGGAGCAGGTGGTTTTAACGCCCGCCGCCGCGGCTGAGGCTGGCCGGCGAAGCCGGCCAGTAAGCCGAAGCTGCGGTGGTGAGCGTGAATACCATCTGCGACGATAAGCTCGCGTGGTACCGCCGGAGCCCCGCAACGCCGTAGCCGTGACAGAAACCATGCCTGCTGCATGTTGCATGTTCGCTTGCATGTTGCATGCTCGCTTGCATGATGCATGCTTGCTTACTTGCATGCTGCATGCTTGCTTGCACGCTGCATGCTTGCATGCATGCTGCATGCTTGCTTGCACGATAAACGATTGCACGATAACGATAAAGATAATCGGAATTTTAATAATCGGAATTTTAATAATCGGAATTCGTATTTTTGATGTTCGGAATTTTCATTATATCGGACTTTTTGTTATTCGATCTTTTGAAACTCGGTATTTTGAGAATAGTAATTATAAACGTTCGGAATTTTGAAATTTTAGTATTATAAAAATAGGATGAATGATAAATCGGAGTTGCCATATTAGGAATTTTGAACTATTCGGAATTATGTTAATCGGTATTTTGAAATTCGTATTTCTGACTT
The DNA here is from genome assembly GCA_947361185.1 of Charanyca ferruginea. Lineage (NCBI taxonomy): Eukaryota > Metazoa > Arthropoda > Insecta > Lepidoptera > Noctuidae > Charanyca > Charanyca ferruginea. Next base: position 21,476,276 of record OX376059.1, on the reverse strand, counting down.
TCGGAATAAAGTTTTTCGTATTTATGTAGTGTACCCAAAAAGCCTAGCTCAGAGCACCCTGATTAAATCATGCTTCGAAACTTCAATAAACTTATGAAAGTAGTCGCCGGTTATGTTACACTCGGAAGCACTTATCAAAGCCTATGACAGTAGGCTTGGTAACCAAGTCCTAGCACTCAGTAGGAACAACTTGCGCATTGTGGCAAGAGCCACTACAAGACACTGCTGCTTAAACAAGCTATGAGCAATGATACGCGAAGCTGCAGACGCTGTAAGGAGGCTGATGACACGCCACTGTATCTTCTGGGGGAATACGGAGCACTAATTCATAAGCGCAGTAATCATCTGGGCAAACACCAGTTAAGCCCGGATGAAATAATTAAGATTGCCCCAAAGCAGATCCTACAGTTCATCACAGCTGCAGGGTTTGGTGGTGATCTTTAACCAAAACAAGCGGTGATCACAATATATCAGCCCTGCTTGCAGTGATATCATAGCCGCATAAACTTAATAAAAAATACCTCTCGAGTGTAGATATAGATACCGTATAGTTTCATTTGTTAATTTACTACTGTTCGCCCCACAGCTTTGCTCGCTAATGCTCGCCGCTTTGGTACAATGTGTACAAGGTCTTGGCCGGATAGACCTACATTTTGTAAACGTCTCCTATTGTAGGGATGCAATGATTACCGTGAGTCCATAGTCCAACTCGCACTTTGCCGAATTTCAAGCAGAAAAAATGTGCCCTCAAAAAAGTCAGTGGTGACCACAACCTTTTTTGAGGGCTAGATCCGCGCTTGCAAGAAATCAAATGGACACTCTTCTTGATAAAGTTTTTACATCATTCTGGTTATATTAAGTACTAGCTTTTGCCCGCGACTTCGTCCGCGTGAATGTCGGTTATCGCGGATGCAGACAAAGTCGCGGAATAAAAAGTTGCCTATGTCGTTCCTCAGGGATCGAGCTATCTTCATATCAAATTTCACCGAAATCGGTTAAACCGTTTCATCGTGAAAGCGTCACAGACAGAATTACTTTCGCATTTCATCATCATCTGCCTTGCCTTTTCCCAACTGGATGCAGCTGAATACCAGTGTTTTACATGGAGCGTCTGCCTATCGGACCTCCACAACCCACTTACTGGGTAACACGGTACCAGTTACTTTCGCATTTATAATATTAATCAATCAATCAATCAATCAATCAACCAATCATTTATTTTGTTAAACATAGGTATAGTTACAGATAATAATATGTTTTCTAAAATATGTGCACTATGTTTTGCCAATATATGGCGTACAAAATCAACATAACAAAACAAGCAATTACAATTAAAATTAGGGTGGCATGTCAACAGATTACATTCAAGAAATAATTAAATTAAAAATATGTCAATTAGGTTGTGTCAATGGCAACAGGTCATTACAATTTTATATAAATGAAAACATTCTATAATTTTATAATCAATTAATAAATAAAATCATATGTTTGTAATTAGCAAGTCGGAATCTTCATATCTCTGCTTATCAGTAATAAACTCAGTGATGGAGTAGTAACATCTATCTATAAGTAATTTAAACAAAGACCTCTTAAAGGATCCCAGACACTCTTTATTTCTAATAGCTACTGGAATACTGTTATATATTTTTGGGGCCATACCAAGCACACTTTTGCTGAAAAATGCGGTTTTATGAGAGGCAACATGAATGGTATTCTGATAACGACGAGAGCGCAGTCTTTCAAAGAAATTAAGGTTACAGCGAACAAACACTCCCATTTCATATATGTACATAGAAGGCAGAGTGAGGACACTAAGTCCCCTGAACAATGGTTTACAACTATCAGTCGATTGTAATCTGGTAAACGATCTCAAGCATTTCTTCTGAGCTTTAAAAGCAATATCTCTGTCAGTGGAGTTGCCCCAGAAAATGATTCCGTATCTAATGTTAGAAGCCACATAAGCATTATAAGCTATTTGTACTGTAATGCGGTTAACCGCTTTCGATAGCTTGTACAGAGCATACGCAAATTGGCTAAGCTTTTTTGACAATGCGTCAATATGAGGTTTCCAAGTCAGATGACTATCTACGTAAAGACCCAGAAATTTAGTGATGTCAGTTTCAGAGATTGCTACGTTATCATATTTTATATTCAGTTTCGGCTTATTTGTTCTTTGATTAAATGTCATTATTTTAGTTTTGTCCAGATTTATTTTTAGATTATTATTAACTAACCAATTTATTATATTTTTAAGATCGTCATTTATGTCATTTTCAAGAGTAATATTGTCAGTATTAGAGAACAAAATAGTGCTGTCATCAGCAAATAAGACCATCTGATTTTTACTGACCTTAGCCATATCATTTATATAAATATTAAATAATGGAGGGCCTATAATGCTACCTTGGGGAACACCATAAGTAGTTTTTCTAGGACGTGACATGTATGTTTTTACAACTTTCGAGCTCACACATAACCTATCAAGCGTTGTGAATTGAGTGCGATTAGAGAGATAAGATTGTAATAGGTTTAATGCATTTCCTCTAATTCCATAACGCTCTAATTTGCTTAGTAGTATACTATGATCAACATGGTCGAATGCTTTGGACATATCCATGAACATGGCCGCCACTGGTGTTCTAGCATCAACACTAGAAACATTTTTTTTGATCACATCATAAATCGCCAAATTAATGGATTTGCCTTTTCTGAATCCAAATTGTTCTTTTGCTATGAGATCATGCTTTTCAAAAAACGACGAAAGGCTATTGTATATCACTTTTTCTATTATTTTAGAAAATATTGGAATAAGTGCTATCGGTCTATAGTTACCCATGATACTTTTATCATCTTTTTTATGAATTGGTTTAATAACCGTAATTTTTAATTTATCTGGGAAATGACCATGTTCAATGCAAAGATTGATGATATAACTCATAGCAGGTCCTATTAATGGCGCTACATGTTTGACTACTTTTGTAATGATGCCATCATATCCATGGCTATTGGTGTTATTTAAAGAGCTTATTATAGCCACTATGTCTGCTGGTACTGTAGGAGGAATAAATATGGAGTTACAATTAGTCTCAATATTTGTATAAGAAGGAGTAAAATTAACCGGTTGAATTTCGTCTATAAAATAGTCATTAAAGGCTTGTGCAATTAGTCGAGGTTCATGTATTTTATTGTCATTTATTGTTACATATTCAGGTATGTTTTCTCTAGGATAGTTAGTCTTACTTTTATTGATAATACTCCAAGTTGCTTTAGATTTATTCCTGGCAGAATTGATGTGAAAGTCATTCTGAGATTTTTGGGTCAGGGTTATTATTTTCTTTAAACGAGCAGCATATTGCTTAAATAAAGCTTTATTTCTAGAAGTAGGATCTCGCCTGTATTGCCATAACATTGCTCTTTTACGCTTACTACTGAGCCTAATACCCTTGGAAATCCAGTTTGATTTTTTACGCAGAGTGATTTTTACTTTCCTTAAAGGGAAGCAGAGGTCATAAAAAAGCAAAAATAGGTCATAGAAACAGTTAAATGCTTCCTCAGGATGGTCATGTATATAGACTTCACTAAAACTAAGATTACGAAGAGAGTCAAAAAATTTGCTTATGTTTTCTTGGCAATAGTCGCGCTTAGTGCATACCAATGCTCAATGGAACAAGTTTTTTTCACAGGGCATTTGATCACTTGGGCAGTATGATCAGATAGCGTAAGATCAAGTACTGAACACTTACTACCTCTTATATTATGAACGATATTGTCTATGCATTTACCACTAGCTAATCGTGTAGGCTGATGAATTCCAATTTTTAAGTCGTAGTTTAAAAGGAGAGTTTGAAAATTATTAGATGGTTTTGATTGTGTCAAAGTGTCTATGTTAAAATCACCACAAATAACCACCTTTTTTGAATTATTAAGGCTACACATTCGCAAAATACCATCCAGGTTTGCGAAAAATATTTCTAAACAGTCATTCTTAACTTTAGGTGGTCTGTAGATGCAAATCACTATTAAATTATGCATTACTAATTCTATTGCACAGCATTCAAGAACGTTAGCTACATAGAATTTACTTAAATCAATCGTTTTATACTTATGCATGCGATTTATAAGGATGCAAGTACCACCACGCCTAGTATTCCGCATTGAAAACGTAGCTAATTCGTAGTTAGGGATAGATAGATGTAACTGATCTCCATTCAACATATTGTGTTCTGTGATACATAAAAGGTCAATGTTTTGTCCCTTCTCCCATAACTCTTCTAAGTGGAGAGTAAGTAGGTCCGATTTGCCAATCAAGCCATTAACATTTTGATGAAAGATATTTACATATTTATACACGAAAACAATTGCTACTACCAGCTTTAGGCACTTTGTCCATACACATAGACAAGTCGCAGTTAAAAATATTGTCATCAGGAGTGTCACAAGTTTGAGTAGATTTGTCACAGGCAGTAATAACAACGTCGCAAGGTATGTTACTAGTTTGAGTTGATTGTTCAGTTTTTAACTTAGTGAGAATTCGATTTTGCTCATTATATGTCACAAATTTCGTTTTGAAATCAATATGTAATATTTCTTTCAATAGGTATCTACAAATATTAACAGTAAGATGGCGCTGCCTTCGCGGTACAGATTGACTATATCCCATATTCACAAATAAACCATTGTATTTATTACATAAATGCCGTAGCGAACTATTCAAGGTCCTTTCATTTAAATGATTGTTGTAAGGGACTTCTGATACAATAATGTTGCCATGTTTAATATTTCTAAACCAAACACCGAGGTCAATTTGAAAATCCAGAGGGTTGGTATCATTAGTACCTGACAATATAACAACGTAGTCATTTTTCGTTAGAGCATCAAAGTTATAAGAATTGTTCAGGATATCTGCTGTTTTAGCACCAGGTTTCCAGAAGCATAATACTTGATATTCATTGCCCAGCAGGGCTTGCAAGGTGTATCGAATATTTCGCCCTTGGTCGTCACCTAAAACAATGACTTTCTTCTGTTGCACAGGTATGGTTTTGTGGGTTGACGTCGTCTTTATAGTCGATATACATTCCGGTGAAAGAGTAGTAGCGCTTGATTTCATATTATTTATAGGTCCTGGGGTCAAGATAATTGCTGGTGGTGCAGTGCCTTCTGTTAGCATATTATTAACAGCAGGTGACTCACTGGCAGAAGTATCTAAATCACATATGACAGCAACCGGGGATACTGCAAAGTTTTGTGTAGGGGACGAAGCTATTAGGGTTGCTCTGTTCTTGTCATGCATGGATAGCCTTTTCTTCTTTCTATTTGATAGGGTTTTCGAAGAATCAGCGCAATCTATTTTTTTATATACTTCTATTACTTTTAAATACTTGGCCAATTCATTTTTTAGGTTGCTAATTTCGTCATGTAGGTTGTCTATTTCATTGGTCGCAGTTACAAGATTTTTTGTTAATGTATCAACCTTATTTCGCAAGTCTTCACAACAGGATTTGTGGGTATTGATAGAGGTGTCCGGTAAGCTTAACATTGTTGAGTCAAATATCGTTGTGTTAGATATTTCGTGGAATGACATAGATCGCCTCATGCGTCGGAACGTTACATTCTGCTGCTCATTAATATCCATCATAATAATTATTGTGTTACGTACTCACACCTCCTAATAATATCTTGTGATTAAATAAGTCAATGCGAAGAATTGTGTGGAGAGAAGTTTTTATTAAAAACACAAAAAGTGTTAGGTAGAAGTTGGGATAGAACTCGAGACATCAAGCGCCCAAGTCCGCCGTCGTTTCCACTGCGACAACTGGCGATTTGAATCAAGTGTTCAAATAAATAGTCTGTTTTTAGTCGTCTCTAAAAATAACACGATCGACATTCATATTCGAATTTATGAAGATAATTTTACCGCTACCGTCAGCTTCATTTAATTGTACAAACACACTTTATTTTGTAAATAACTTATTGTTTCACTGAGATATGATGTCTGCTAGGTTGTTGTTATAATTTCACTTTACTGTTATTGTTCCTACTGATTATGGTCGATTATATTATAAGTACTGTATTGGTATATTTTTAAGTTCATGATTAATAAGTTATAACACTTTTCACAGTATTTTTAATATTATTGTTTTAATCACTTCGAAAACGGTCGCACTGATAGATTAGACTATTATACACGTGTTTTAATATGAGAAGCACATAAATACGTTAATTAATATTTTTAATTGAATAATATAAACACGGAGCTCTTTTTCTGAGATGTCAAGCGAGCAGCGCCCTCTCGCGTTAATATATATATAGTAAATATAGTATCATCATCATCATCATTCCAGCCCAAAGACGCCCACTGCTGGACATAGGCCTCCCCAAGGGGGGGTTTTGCCATAATCGCTACGCTTGGCAGGCGGATTGGCGATCGCAGTATGTATAATAAAAATAAATGAAATATAGTATGAAATATGATAATTATGTAAAACAATGTAGGTGAAGACCAATACAAAACAATTAAAAAAGATAATGAGCTATTTTTAAATCGTAAGAGATTTTGAATAACGTATCTTTTTTTAAATTAAGTTTCCTAAGAGCCCACAGACCACAGACTTTCTATCGGCCGATTGTTAGGGCGGGTTGGGCTGCTAGCGCTCACACTAGGCCAACAAACAGTCGGGTTGGTGGGGAGTGAGTTCAGGGCCTCAAGTCTGCTATTACAATAGTGTCAGAATGGTCTATCATTGATTTAATAATTGTTGATTTTGACAAGTTTGGTAATCTACTAATATAATGGCTTCATTATTATGACTTTCCAATGGTTTCCACTTTACAATGACACGATATTGAAACGAATGATATAGAATGGTAATCTCGTACAAAATGACAACTGAATGACTGACTTAGGCGGTAATCTGCTAAAATTTTGACAGTTCCTTTGATCAGTGACCTACCATTAGAACGTCATTGTGCAGTCATTGCTTTTAATTCGACCGACCAATGATCGATCATTATGAATTTGGCAGATTACGAACTTTAGCAAAATGACAATGGGATCGTGTTGGAATGACGAAATTATAAAAATAGCAGACTTGGCTCCCAGTTTGAAGACAATCGTGTAACCCATCTCATCATTTTATCGGCCGATAAGTACCAAATCGTTATAATGTGCGTACTTGAGAAACGTGAGTATTGTGACACATTATAAATTATTAGAACCCGGCAACACAGTGAGTTAATCCGTTGTTCTCAATCTATAATCTTCATACTGATTAAGAAACCGACCAAACTATCGGCCGATAGAAAGTCTATGATCTGCGGGGGCTCTAACAGGGCTAGAATTGTAGATTTCCACCAAACGGCTCGCCGGACGCGATCAGCTGTAGCCGCATCTTTTTGTGTCCTTTCCGATCTGATGCGATCTGATGGTGGAAATCATTTGGAGGAAATCATCCTTTAAGCTTTATGTAAAATCTTTAATACACATTATGGGATAAAAATAAAATAACGCCCTCCTGACCGCTTGACTGTCGCTTGGAGTCACACTGTCATTGTTTGACTATAGTATCTGCTAATTGGACAGTTGAGCTCATATCAATATAGTAAAAAATTACTGATAATTTCGAGGACAAAAAAAAACTCGAGGCTTATTAATTACAACTGCAAGTTATGTCAATTAATTTACTACTATAGCTAATGTACATGCCTATATTATACCTATTGTTGTTTATCTATATACGTTGTATCAATTTATATATTTGTGTATATCAGCTGTCTGACACCCATAGTTTAGTACTAGTTTCGGAGATGACCTCCTACATCCAAACTTATAAACTTGTTACTGTCCATTATACGTAACTTATTATTTATAACTTGTTACTGTTTATTATATTACATAAGCATAAACATTCATCAGAAGGACGTTGTTAGGGTACTGCGTAACTAAGACGTGAGCAAGGCCCCGACGGTATTCAAGCAATTCTACTGAAGACTTGTGCGCCTGAGTTGTCTTCGATCTTGACACGCCTATTTCGCCTGTCGTTTGTGACTGGGAAAGTGCCAATGTCTTGAAAGCAAACTAACGTGCAGCCCGTGCCCAAAAAGGGTAGTCGGCTTGACCCGTCGAATTATAGACCCATTTCGGTAACGTCCATACTCTGTAAGAGTATGGAACGGGTGCTGAATCGTAAGCTCCTGGCATACATAGAAGCGAACGATATCCTTAGTGACCGACAATACGGCTTCCGCCGAAACTGGGGATCTACTAGCGTATGCCATTCACGTCTGGAGTGAGGCCATTGAGAAGCACGGGGAGGCACTAGCGGTCTCCCTTGACTTCTCGAGGGCCTTCGACAGGGTCTGGCACGATAGCCTTATTAGTACGCTTCTTTCCTTCGGTCTGCCCCCCGGATTGTGTGATTGGATTGCAGATTTCCTGAGGGATCGGTCTATCCGAGTGGTCATAGATGGCTGCTCATCCGGACTGCTGGATATTAATGCCGGGGTTCCTTCGATGTCGGTGCTCTCGGCAACATTGTTCCTGCTGCATATTAATGATCTGCTAAAACCCGGTACATTTGGGTGTGCCGACGATACCACTGTCGCTGAGAGATACGTATCCGACGCATGAACAATAATGGGTAACATCTGGTATCTCCGGGAGGCTATGGTTGAGCGCTTGAACTTGTCCTTGCAGGCTGTCTCTGGATGGGGCGATGCCAATCTGGTCAAGTTCAATGCTGCTAAGACCCAAGCATGTCTCTTTTCCGCTGAAACGAACCAATTCCACGCAGCTCCATCTTTCCGAGGTGTAACCGTGCCAATAACCGACCGACTTGAGCTTCTTGGTGTTACGTTAACATCATCATGTTGGCCTTTTCATAGAGGCAAAGGCTCAAGTGGCTGCCAAAAAGTTGGGGATCCTACCAAAGGTGCGACGGTACTTCACGCCGGAACAGCTGCTTAAATTCTATCAAGCGCAAGTTCGATCGTGTATGGAGTACTGCTCTCATCTTTGGGACGGATCTGCCAGATACCAGCTTGATGCCCTAGAGTCAATTGAGAAACGAGCCAAGAGGATCATCGGCAACGATAGGCTCGTCGAGTCGATCAAGCTCCAAAGTCTTGAGCATAGACTGCTGGCCTGTCGGTTTTCTATTGGTTGCATTTTGGGGAGTGTGCGACGGAATTGCATAATTAATTTCCGCCAAGCCCGTTCCATCATCGGACCACAAGACGTACGGCGATGCACCACCGGTACATAATGGATATCCAACCCACACGCACAAAACGTTTTGGGAACACATTCATTGTGCGTACAGCTAAGAAGTGGCATTCCCTGCCTGAGTCTGTGTTTCCTGATAGCTACAACCTGGGAGTCTTTAAGTCAAGAGTGAATACGTAAGGTCTAGGCAAGCGTGCTCTATCTTAGACCACATCATCGCTTACCATCAGGTGAGATAGTGGTTAAACAAATGCCTATCAATAATAAAAAAAAATATATATATTAATTTAGATTTTTTATTGTTAGCTGATGCCCGCGACTTTGTCTGCGTGAATTTTGGTTATCTGTTTGATGTTGTTTTTTTTTTTGAGCGAAATTCAGCTATTTTATGTTAAAACCAGTTAAAGTCCCCTCTAAATCGAACCAGCCGTTTCAGAGATTAGCCGGTACACACAAACAGACAGGCAGACGAAAATGTGTTTTCTTGTTATTAGTACCGTGGAAACATTAAAATGCATTTAATAAAAAGCTGTTATTTTGTCATTACAAACAGATGCTTCAATTTTATTTATTTGTATAGATTACGCAAACCATGAATCTACATTAAATATTGTTCAATAATATTTTTTTCTACAATACCTACGAACTTGCACGTTTAATACACACTTGCAAATCGTCATGGTAGCTACTACTTACCTATCTTTGCAAGTATAGAGAGTCTCCCTCAATTGTCGCCTGAGTCTGACCCAAATCCAGCGGATGTTGCAGTTTTCACAATGAAAAGACCGTTTTTGGAAAAAAAATGCGCTTAAAAAGAATTCGGCTTAACTCCATATGAGTGGTATGGGAACAGAAATCCGTGGAGATGATAAATATATCTATACTAATATTATAAAGCTGAAGAGTTTGTTTGTTTGTTTGTTTGGTTGAACGCGCTAATCTCAGGATCTACTGGTTCGAATTGAAAAAATATTTTTGTGTTGGATAGCCCATTTATACCTCGGGGCCATCTTAGACAGTAAGTTAAACTGGAGCAACCACCTAGACAACAAAATAAACAGGGCCTGCATAACCTTTTGGCAATGCAGAAAAATGATAGGTAAGAAGTGGGGCCTATCCCCTAAGATAATACTATGGCTGTATAGCGCGGTAATCCGCCCCATGATTGCTTATGGGTCGGTGGTATGGTGGCCGAGGACCAAGCTAATTACAGCTGCCAACAAACTTCAGCGTATGCAAAGACTGGCTTGCATGGCGATCACGGGCTGCATGAGGACCACTCCGACGGCAGCACTGGAGGCCATGTTAGGGCTGCCGCCGCTTCACTTATTCATACAACAAGAAGCGACAACAGCAGCATTACGCTTAAAAACACTAAATCTCTGGAGCAAGAGTAGCACTCAACACACCGCGTTACTAGAGGAACTTGGTAAGGAGTTTCCGATAATTAAGGCTATTAACGACAGGATACCTAAACAATTTATCGTTGATAAAAAATACAAAATCCAACTGTATGAGGATCGGCGGTGTGAGGGCCTTCGCCCCACAGAGCTGCGGATCTTCACGGATGGTTCTAAAACAGGCACCGGCACAGGGGCCGGGGTTTTCTCGGAAGACCTCAACATACATATAGCAACACCACTAGGTGCTTACAACACTGTGTTCCGGGCCGAGTGCATGGGCATCTCCCTGGCAGCCTCAGCTATAATAAACAGGCAGGTAGTAGGACAACCAATTCGCATACTGTCGGACAGCATGGCTGTACTACAAGCTCTAAACAGCTATACGGTCAACTCCGGGCTAATATACGAATGTCACCAAAAACTGAACAAGGTGGGTTTTCTCAATGATATAACCATTCAATGGATCAAAGGACATAGCGGCTCGCGTGGTAACGATGCTGCGTGTAGACGAGCTCGCTAGAAGGGGGTCGAGTACAAGCGCGGTGGGTCCGGAACCCATAGTGCCACTCCCCTTCGGTCACCTACGCACCATGGTAAGAAAACGTACCAAGGATCTACACCAAAGACTGTGGACCGAACTTGGCGAGTGCAGGCAGGCCAAGGAGGCAATTCCTGCTATTGAGGGCCACTTCACGAGGCAAGCCCTACGACTGTCCAAACAACAGCTACGTGTGGTCACAGCCGCCATAACTGGCCATGGCTCTTTCAATAAACATCTTTTTGTCATAGGAGTAACAGACAGCCCTCTGTGCAGAGCCTGCATGGGGGCGGACGAGACATCGGCCCATGTGCTTCTGAACTGCCCTGAGGTTGCTCCATACAGGGCAAAGTACTTCGGTCAGCCAGGGAACCTGCGGGAGATCGCCAGAGACGTCAAGGCGCTGCTGGCCTTCCTTGAGGAGCTCGGGTGGATCGAATGATCTACTTCCCACCTGTACGCAAAATACGCGCTGAGACGTGGAGTTGCGGACACCAGCCCGTCATACTACTACTACTAGCCCATTTATCGAGGACGGCTAAAGGCCCATGCGAAGCCGGGTCGGGTCGCAAGTTTTGTTGTATGTCTCAAACGAGTTTTTACGTGGTAGGGTAAAGGAAAGCACAACATTCGTGTAAATTCTGGAAAATCGGAAAATAAAAATACAAGTCGTGTCAATGATTTAAATCGCGAAAAAACTAAAGATTTGTCTATCAAACTAAGGAAACCCGACTGATACATTTATAATTATAAAAAAACGAATGAAAAACTTGCTAAAATTGTACAGATTAAAATAAAGAACCAAAACCATTTGTCAGCTGAATAATAATGCGTCTCTACTTATTTTCTGTTCTAAAATCGTTTCTCAATAAATCCATGAATCGGTGTGTGGATGGAATAATGTGGTGCTTTTTTGCCAGGTTCGTGCCACGCAGGTGCTGGCAACCCGTAAAAAAACTCTAAAGGACCTGCGTAAAACGTGCACTTCTACATTTTAATGGTCCTTCGGTACAATAGATTTTGGTAACTTATGTGTAACGTATCGGACTGAACCATTCAGTATTTTTGAAGTAGGTATTAGTATGCATTGAAATTCATTTGTCCACGAATTCGACCTTTCTTTATTCCTGGCCAATGTCGCATATTTACAAAGGCGTATATGGCCAGAATTCCAAATATCTGACCGATTACAAAAAATTAAAATTCTTAATTTGAAAAAAAGATTCTTAAAAACAACTACCTACCTTAAAATATAATTTAATGAAACCATTAATCTACGAAGCCATTTATCAAGAGGCGGCGCTAAAGTTTCTAAGGATACCTTTTAAGCTTACAATCGACCTCTAATTTGTGATTTTTCACACACACCCCAACAATTTTCGCATAAAACATTAAAAAGTGTGGTCGCAATGATTAATTAGTTTTGTAACCAGAAAACCATAAAGTATAGCTGTTTTATACGCATTTTTAAATGAAACCATTTTGGTGGTAGTTCAGTTTTTTTTTAATTGTATTTTTTAATGCTTAACGCAATTCTCGAAAGTAATTTTGTTGCAAACCGTATTATTATTTTAAAACTAGTAGATTACACAAGTTCCCACATTTTATAGTTACATAAAGTTGTAAAAATGTAATAGGCCCGTTTTGACATTTGTCATCGCGACGCAACTAGTGAAGTAACCGATTCAACCGAGAAATCGATTCAAGTTTGTATGAGTATTAGATCGATTTGATTATATATTGTAAAGTGCAATGAATTAAAGTTCTGATTAGAAAATAAAATTTAAACTTTAATATTTTAGGTATTTTGAAATGTTAAAATGGTAATTCATTATTATTTTATTGTTTCTTACAGTTTTGTTCCAAGTTACATTCTAGGGTCTTTCTCAAATGTCAAAACGCGCCTTTTATTTTTTGACAACTATAGTAGGCTAAGGAAAGGTACCTATGTAGGTATATCTACTAAGTAGTTAGGTATCTAAAACACACAGGATATTATGAAAATATTTTACAATTACACTACACTACAGTACAACCTATCTATGTTGCAGAGTTTAAGCTGAATAATTAGCCTGTAGGTTTAAACCCGCAACGACATCTACAAAGACAGTAAAACAAAAAGTTTGCTAAATAATTTTCTGAATAATACTAATTGATTACATATAAAGTATAAATAAGTTTATTCAGCCAATAATTTATTTGCAAATGACATTTATAGTGCCTATTTTTAAGATGTAGGTATTCTTAAAAAATCTGCACGTGCACCCAAAATAAACTGTACCAAGTATTGAATTTTCAAACAATTTCGCTTATTATTTTTTCCATAGAGAAAATTAAAATAGGCCATATGGCCAGTTGGTCACTGACCACATACGGACCTAGTACAACCCACAAGCCTTCTCGGTAATAAAAAGTAAAAATTGCAAAGTATAAGCGATAAGGGGCGTCATTGGGGCGGCACGCTCCGTAACCTCAAAACGCGCGATTTTTTCCACAAGGACCAATTTTTTTTTCTTTTAATTCTATCTTTTTCCAAAGAAGCCAGCTGTTGTTTGATGACCACTCGTACTGTCCGATTTTTTGTTCATATCGACCGGTCTATGTTAAACGATACTATGATTGAAGTGGATTGAACGTATAAAGACTGTACCAGATGCCTTTGAAAGACTCACCGTTACTTGAGATTCGGGATCTTTTTAATTTCTACTAAACTAACTAATAAAGCTTGAGTTTCATGCTGATTTAGGGAATTAACTCGATGAAAGCGCTTCAGCTGCTGGCTTTAAGATGATACATACAAAAAACTAATAATAATAATAAGAGCAATTGACTCTTGCCTTACTACTTTTTATGTTTTTAAATGTTTTTATTTTTATAATAATACTTAAATTTAAATAACCCTTTCATACCGAGTTCCCTCCGTGCCTCGGAAACCCGTTGGTCCCGGCTGTCATTTGTAGATTTTTAGCAGTCGTTATGGGTAGTCAGAAGCCAGAAAGTCTGACAACCAGTCTTACCAAGGGGTATCGTGTTATCCAGTAACTGGGTTGTGTAGGTCCGGTAGGCAGTAGCTCCGTGTGAAACACTGGTATTCAGCTGCATCGGGTTAGACTGGAAGCCGACCCCAATATACTTGGGAAAAGGCTAGGCAGATGATGATTTAAATTTAAGTAATATTATGAAAATAAAAACATATAAAAATATAAAAAGTAGTAAGCCGGTAAGTAGTAATGGACCTTGTCTGAATTAAAAAGTTTATTAACTTTTAAGTTTTTAATTCAGACAAGGTCCATAGTGTTAGTAACATATAACTCATATAACATAATAATAACAGAACAATTTCAAATGTCGTACGGGACAAAATTCGGAAAATGTTGTAGGTTGGGATGGGAGTTTATTCGAAATTGAAATTATGCCCCTGCTGCAGATCGACCAGTGAAGGACCAAAAAATATTGAAAGACTTACACTTTGAGACCATGTAAAACTTCTAAGTATAATCCTTATTCCTCGTTCGCATCATGTGGCCACAAGCTAACCAGGTGCGCCTTTATATCATTTCTTATTCAAAATAACTAAAAATAGTTCGAACAGCATGCAAAAATATATTTTTTGTCACAAAGCTTATAAAAACGGGTTCCTAATCTCCAAAACAAGAGGAACGAATGCGTTGGGGATGAAATGTTGTTAGAATAAAAATCGATTTGCCGGTTCTAGGAAACGAGGCACTTGCTTAATCTGTGTCTTGCAAGACAGCATTATTTTGTCGCGACACGTGTTCCGCGAGGGCTCTTCCATTTTTTTTTGTTTTAAAAAAATTAATTCATGTCCACAGATTTGGGTACGACTGTTTCTCGATCGAATATCACAAGTTCCTTTTTTCCCAAAATGGAAATCAAGTCTCCGTTTCCGAAATCGTTAGTTATAGTTTCCCAAATTATATTTCCTGGTTGCCGTAAAGAAACAAGGGTAATTTATACAGGACCTGCCAGCCTTAGCTGAGCTGACTCATTTCACAATCGAGTTCAAGACATTCACAAAAATCAAGGACCCGTAGTACCGACACCCAGCAGTTTCTCGCCACATTTCGTACCAAAGGACCAATATCTATCTCGCAATCGACACCCACCACAAAGCCTCACCACTGAGGATTAAAGAATTACACTTTTAACAATAAAACAGTGCAACAACTGCTTAACTGCGATATTATCGACTCATAACTTATTCCGAACGACAGGTAACAAAATGTTATCAGAAATCACAGAATTGAGAATTATTTTAATCAGTTTTTAAAAGATTTAATCCTTGGCTTTTGTGCGGATATTATTTTGAGTCGTTATGCAAACTATTAAGTACTATCTTAAGCAACTTTGGAATTGCATTTGTCATTCTAAGAAATCTCAGAAACGTCTTCTTGGAAATCAAATTTTGATGGTATTCTGGCGTCAAATAACTACGCAATTATAGAGTATGGTACCTTAAAAAAATTGATACTGAGTACTTCTTTAAAAGAGTGATGGTTTTATTCGGCTAGTTTCATTTGTACCCCACCAAGATTTTAATTGTTAATAATATTGGTGAGAAACAAAATACACATTGTTATTTTTGTGACAAGCCTGCCACATTACCTACTCCGCTTAGTCAACCCGTAGTTTTATGAAAATTATGCCTAACGCTAAAATACTTTTTGTAATAGTTCTCGTAAATATAAGATCAAAGAAAATTTCCTTTCCTTATTTATTTGGGACAAGCCTGCCACATTTTCATAACCACTACTTACAACTCCTGAAAGTCAGAACCAACAGTGGCGATCACCAGAAAAGCACCGAGGCAATGAAGTCCGACGAATCCTGAAGAAACGTTTCAACTGTCTTCGATCTCGCAAAGAAATTAATCAGAAAAGAACAGCGCGGGATAAAAAAAAACATAATTCTATTTCCCACTATATCAAGCAAGATACAGACCAGAGGTAAGATCGAATAACAATCTAGAAAAATCTTCCTGTAAATGTATTTCGTATCACACATAGCCTTATATTCTCCCTATCGCCGCCCCTAGTCTTAGTAGCAGTAATAGATGCACTGATTGGAAATTCAAATGAGACTGGCCGAATTTATGGCCCTCCGCCCTCACATTGAGGGAGAGCCCTCTTTTTACTTACTACGAAACACGAGGATCGATGTTAGAGGAACTTTTATGAGTAACCTTCGCTTTGTTTTGGAGGAAAATGCTGATCATTCATGACAAAAGGTTCCACATAAGTTTTGTTTGTGGCAAACAAAATGTGGAAGTAATAATACAAAACAGTCACTTACATGTTTAAGTTTAAGTTTAATGTTAGTACTGAATTACAGTGTATTCAAATGTAAGTAAATTTAAACCTACAACGTCCTACAATTTACGGATTAAAAAAAACCGTGGTAACAATTATTATTTTTAGATGAATCCTTGTCAAGCAATGTCGGGATTATTTATTTAAAAGAAAGTTTTTATTGTAAAAAGCGAGGAAAGGAAATGCAAAAACCCGAGTACCTGCACCGCACTGTCCCTTTACAGCCACATGCGCATTCCATTTTTAAATGTTATTCCAGTGATTGCCACATCAAAAAAATATATCTTTCATAAACTATCCATCTCTGCCATGCGAAAAAATCCTTTGTCATATCACAAACTTCTTTGTACAGTTATAGGGAAGAACGCGAAATATGCTCCAAATTTTAATCCTTTTATGTTACGCTTGTATTTTAATTCTGTTACAAAACTTGTAGATTTCTAAGGCACACTCGCTTGATTAGACAAAGTAAATGTGACAATACTTTGTACAATATTATAGTTTACCTATATTAGCATTGCAAACTACTCTGCTTTTCCTTTTCTTATGTACTCATATACAGTTCACAGTACTACATAGGCAAAGTGATACCCATATACATATTTGATTAATAAACTGTACGTAATAAAACTTTTTTATTCTAGTGTTCACGTTCGCTGTGTCAATCCCGTCATCCAACCTATGTTCCCTTGGGTTGCAAATTGTATGGGTTCACGTTGCAATGGCGAATGATTACCAGTTGCCCTGAAGTAATTCTGACCCTGGCAATACATCGAGAAAACACTGAAATGACGGAAGAAGTTTACTTTTAACAAATGAACGTAATTATTCCAACATTTAAATATCGAAGCAGATGACAACTGGTCCAAACTAAACAATGCTTTTAAACAGTAAAAGACTCCATCCATTTTCTATTGATTTGCATTTTATTATTTCAACTCTTTGTCATTTAGTGGACGTGGACGAAATAAAACGTAGTTAACCCGTCAATAGTTCTACGGGAACAAAATGCAAATCTTCATGTTTGAATATGCAAATATATTACTTTACGTCTTTGAACAAAAGACGACACCCGACGTCGTCGTGGACCGTCGTAAAAAGCTTAGAAAATACACAAAGAGATTGTTCTAAATATTACCGAGGTAACGGTACGGGCGACCGGCATCGATAAAAAAAGGGTTGGACATCAAAAGCCGACAGTTTTTGCGATAGAAAATCCTTTTAACTTGATTAATGGACAATGGAATTAATTTTTCAAAACTTTGTTTAGTTAGGCCGTAACATTTGGAATAACGGCGAAGGAAACAGAGGCTTTCATGTGTCCGACCGGCATATTGTCAAAAAATTCAACGTGGATTAAATTAACGGGATGTAACTGTTTTACTGGAAAATTACAGTTTGCCGCCGTGTTAGCTTAATTTTTTAAACGGGATAATCCTGTTACAATTCTTGCCGATGCCTAGTTATAGACAATAATGTTTTAAAACACCGTTTGAATGCTTTTCTGAAGCCGAAAAACTGGAACCCTTTCGACTTATTTTTTTACATTTAAAGTTACACCCACATATTATATAATACTAAAATGTGACTCAAAAGACCAAAAACTGTCAATGTTTCTCAGTCTCTTAGAAAAAAAAAACAAAGCTAAATAAATTACCATGATAATTGACTAATAAGTACCTACTTACATACATGCCTACATCAATATAATTACTAATCATATCTACGATTTGAAACGACCCAAAATAACTTCTTCATTGGGTTTAAGAATACTCGTACGTACGTCGACATCACTAACTGCACCCACTATTAAAGACTGTCAATTATACACACGTCTTCCTAGCCGTAACATTCATGACCCCAAAGATCTTCCAAACTAAAGAGGGTCGCACACAATACCGGAAGCGTGCACACTTGACATTTACGCCCCGCGGTTAAAAACGCGCACGCGAGCGTCAAAAAACGCACAATTGTTTATTTATAACTTTTTAAACGCACCCCTGTATGAGGTGTGGTGATGGTTCCGTAATTCCCTTTGCAGTTTTTTCTATTTTTTGTTGAATAAAACGAGCACGCGTGTAATTGTAATTTGATGACGTGATTAGGGGCTTGAGCAGTTGTTGTGGTTTTTTAACTGTGTTTTTTTAATATTAGGGTGATAAGTAGATAACTACTGGCGTGTGTTCATTTTTTTTTTGTGGAAGTAGTTTTTGGCCATTAGTTAAATCGATAATGGTTTTAAGTACCGTTGAAGAGTTAGAGGAAATAATACCTACTTGTTCGTAGAGGAAGGGGGTATCGACGCGAAAACTTTTTTTATTTTTTTTGTTACCCTGTTTTTATGGCCCACTGCTGGGCAAAGGCCTCACTTTTCTCCTTCCAAACTTGCCGATCTTGTGCGGTCTCTGCCCACGTTTGCCCCGCAAATATGGTCAGATCGTCACACCACCTTCATTTCGGTCGACCTTTTGAAAACTTTTACCATCATCATATCAGCCGTAGGACGTCGACTGTTGGACATAAGACTCTCCTATAGATTTCCCAAAGGACTGGTTATAAGCGTATTCCTGCAGTCTTTATCAGGTCGTAGGTCCACCTTGTGGGTGGACGTCCGGTCTGTGAGGGTCTCCATTCAAGAACTTTGCTCACAAGTGTGAAGTTTTATTTATTAACGTTACATCATCACATCAATGTCAGCAATTATAATAATATATACACAATATACAAATACATAACAAGATATTTTTTAAGAGTACCTAAGTATGGAGTTGTTATGTTTGTTGTCCATACTTCTCCAGACGAAACTATTTTTTGGAAGGGGCAACCAGATTCAATTATGTTTTCACATAAATGACATTAAAAAATGTATTTTAACGGTCTTTTGACTATGACTTCGCAATCAAATGGCAGGTGTTACTTTTTTTGACTACATGCGCGTCTTTTAGGTACTCCTACAAGGAGAGTTTCTAGTAAATCAAAATAAAAGCTTTTCTATACCTCCAAGCATCTGATTAGTGTACATATTTCTTACTTATCAAATGATTATGTAATACCAACTAAGTTTCTTGCTTGTTCTTTTCCAAGCATCTGCCTAATTGATTGGTAATCATTAGTGTACATACTTTTTATTTATCAAATGATATTGTATTATACCAACTAAGTTTCTTGCTCATTCTTCTCCATACACCTACTTTTTCAAAAGGGCAAATTAGCTTCAACGTTTCACTCCATGACAATTCAAAATTGTCTGAAAATGGTTTCATTGAAATAAAGGCGTTGACTTGGACTAACAAAATTTTCGTTGGCGCCCAGTACTCATCAAAATTATCGCAAATTATGCTCTCATGTATTTAACTTTATGACCACTATTAATGTTCCTGGGTGGTGTTACTTACCGCTCTCCAATAATGATACTAGTATACCACCATAAACCTGTGGTACCGACGTTACACCATTTTTTTATCCGTAAAAAAAGTATCCATATAACGTAGATAAACTGTTTTACACTGCGCCGACATCCGTCAACTCAACACTAATCTCTGTGGTGTAAAAAAGCTCCCCTTTGTAAAAATACGGGTACTTGCTTAGGGTTCATTAAAAAATAGGGGGACTTTTTACGACGTTTAAAAACCGTGTCGAAACGTAATTAAATAGTAAAATAGTAAGTAGGTATTTCAATCTATAAATAAATATTAATGTGTGTGATGCTTGTGTTGTGTGATGTTTGTCCTCTATGCTTTCTTAAACCATTATTTCGATTGCAAGGGTTACTGACGATACTGTTCCCAAAAAACAAAAAATAAATTAGAAAAATAAAAACTCAAGTATTGCGTAAATAATGAACTTTAAATACGAAATAAAAAGGAATAAACAAGTCCTAGCATTGTCTAGAATTATGTTTAGTAATGTTAAATAACTATACTATTGAAACAAAAACCACGCCAATAGCGATTTGAACATTTCAGCTCAAATCTCCCCAAGATTTGAGCTGGTCTAGATTTGGGCGAACACTTTTTATTCCGAATAATAACCGATTTTCTTTAGTCTTAAAATATTCAGACAAGAAAGCAAATATAAAAAGTATGTGATGACGTCGGTCTCAAATAATATCTAAGTACCTATACTTAAAACACCTTGTATGTAACCTGTTATCACCGGTTATTGTGGGTGATTAAAGTAATAATACTTATTGAATTTTGCACAATTATGCAATTGTACACACATACTTACAATTTACTAATGAAGACAATAAAAAGAGAAAACTAGCATTAGTGTGTGTAGTAATATCTTATAACCCAAATATGTACTAATTAAAAAAAGTTGAAGTACAACTTGAGCTTGATTCATTGTTACTGATCGTTAAATAATTGTTTTCTTTTAACTGTCGTTAGTTATCAACTCGATCTTAGTATTTAGGTGTTTACAAATTATTTGACTTAATTACAACTTGTAAGTAACTCAACTTGTAAGTAACTAGGTTAGGTTTCGTTAGATACATTATAGCTTGATCTGCAGATCTGTTCTGAATAAATCTCCCTCGATTAATTTAGATGAGATAAGATAATCTTTTATTTGCTAAAACACGCGTATAGATACAGGAATGAATATGTTATGCAAGATCAGCAGTTGCAGATGAATGACAAAAAAAAAGTACACAAGTCATGTTTGTCACCATTACTGACCGGTAATAGTCAAAATTGGCGCTAACTATCTTCAAATCAAAAAAATGGGATGTTTCACAAAATTATGCGTCAAAAAGTAACTTTTTGTTGTTTCAAACAGTCGGTTAACGTTACATACGGACAGTTAAAAAGTTACTATGACTGATGATGTTTAAAGTACGTTAAATGTAACGGGTTGTTTCATGACATAAAAATCCGTCAGTTAAAGTTATTCAAAAAGAGATTTCAAAATATTTTGATGTTTGATAATATTAATATTAGGTAATAGTAACTTTTTGACGTATGATTTTGTGAAACAACCCATTTTATTGATTTGACGATAGTTAGCGCCATTTTTGACTATTACCGGTCAGTAATGGTTAGTTGAAGCAACCCGCCCTTATAGCTTGATCTGCAGATCTGTTCTGAATAAATCTCCCTCGGTTAATTTAGATGAGATAAGATAATCTTTTATTTGCTAAAGCACGCGTATAGATACAGGAATGAAAATGTGAGCAAGATCAGCAGTTGCAGATGAATGACAAAAAAAAAGTACACAAGTCATGTTTGTCACCATTACTGACCGGTAATAGTCAAAAATGGCGCTAACTACCTTCAAATAAAAAAAAATGGGTTGTTTCACAAAATTATGCGTCAAAAAGTACCTTTTTGTTGTTTCAAACAGTCGGTTAACGTTACATACGGACAGTTAAAAAGTTACTATGACTGATGATGTTTAAAGTACGTTAAATGTAACGGGTTGTTTTATGACATAAAAATCCGTCAGTTAAAGTTATTCAAAAAGAGATTTCAAAATATTTTGATGTTTAAAGTAGCTGTTTGACAACACAAAATTACGATGACTGGTCGGTTATGGTAATAGTAACTTTTATGATTTGGTGAAACAACCCATTTTTTTTTATTTGACGATAGTTAGCGCCATTTTTTACTATTACTGGTCAGTAATAGTTAGTTGAAGCAACCCGCCCTTATAGCTTGATCTGCAGATCTGTTCTGAATAAATCTCCCCCGGTTAATTTAGATGAGATAAGATAATCTTTTGTTTGCTAAAACACGCGTATAGATACAGGAATGAAAATGTGAGCATGATCAGAAGTTGCAGAAGCATGACAAAAAAATAAAGTACAGTCATGTTCGTCACATGTTGGGACAAGCAAATGTCTTTGTTCAACAGTGGACGTCTTTCGGCTGATGAAGATGATGATGATGATGATGAATAATTCATCAGGAATTATTATACATTTGAAAATAAAATGAAGTTCTAGTGTTCTAGTGTTGAAACGAGTTTGAGCTGTGCTGTGTGAGCTGGCAACCCCTACGTGGAATAACAGCAGTCAATGCAGATTAAGCATTTTCCAGAATAAGACTGCTAATCTGTGTAACTATGTAATTTTACCAAGGTTGAATTGACGCAATTAAGATGTTTGAAATATTTGATCAAATGAGGTCTACTGCTTTGGCAGCAATTTATATTTTTCATGGTTATGTGTATCAAAGAACTCCTCTCTTCCTTATGTTGACAGAATAAACTTTGCTGTTCTACATAATATGATTATTCGTAGATCATTTAAAAAAGAATAACGAGCTGTTACAATAATGACGTGTGTGTATATTTAAATAACTTACAGAGATACCAATTTATCTCTGAAATGGCAGTTTTTAGAACTAATATTTTGTAGAAGAGAGAGATATAAATATGGAAAGACATAGATCGTCATTTTTTAGTAATAATAATAATATTTATTTGCATAAAACATGGTGTACAAAGTTGTTTTATAAGACATTAAAGAGCATACATATTTTGTGTTTGTGGACGTATTGCGCCATCCTGAGGCGCCATTACTCATTTCACAAACAACTTAGTTGGACTATACCACGGACTCCGTGGAATATACATAGATAATTGAGACCTCCATTTTTTTTACACAGATAATCTAAAAGTAATTTTACGAGTAATAAAATATCTTCATCTCTAGATCTGTATCTTTGCTGCACATCTTCCAGGCACTCGACACGAAACCAAAATCAAGATGTAACCGATCCCCGAATTGTAATCCGCCGTTACTTTATCCGTTGTTCAAAAACGGTCGGTCAGTCAACAAGGCCTCTTCGCTCTTTGTCAAACTTTTTCGACTTCGTCCCACAATGCGCAATAATCTCCAAAAAGTGACCCCAAAGAGTACCCAGGATTGTGCCCCTGAATACGGACCATAGCCCTGACACAGCAGCGGTGTGCACAAAAAAACATAATCGTCTATTTGTACAGAATTCTGATACACGTATATACAGCGCGTTGTTTTTCATTGTTTTTTTTATCCTATATTATTACTTAAATCTAAACTAATATTATAAAGAGAAACAAAAGCCACTGTTATTTTTTTTTTTTTTTTTGTTGTATATTACTTTGTATGGATAAACAAAAGAATAGGGTATTTTACTCTTTATGAGAAAAAATCTATAAATTTGTTATTGAGACAGTTTAGTTTTAGTTCATAAAATAACAAAACAATTTTTTAAATTCAATTCAAAGTTTTCAGTATTTTTAATCTGTTATAAAACACCGTGAAATAGTAGCGGCCATGTTATTACGCCATAAGGCTGTGTAAACAAAAAATTGTCAACTGTCAGTCAACCGATTGGCGTAATATAGGCTTTGTACTTTTATTATTTTCGTAACCAACGTATTTTTTTAATTATTACACCTATTACAAAATATGCTTTTAATTATTTTTAAATGATATACAATTATCATATTTAATATGAGCTCATTTGATACAAAACGAACTGACGTCATTTACGCTGAGCAATATGGCGTCCAGTAAGAGGCGTTTTCGTCAAACAACGCGCGAAATTTGAAAATTTTATAATTTAGATGCATTTTTATGGCACTTATCGATGGAATAAAAATTTTGTGTTTTTTTGGTGGCATATTAGCAATACAGAATTTCATTGAGACACTTTTCAAAAATGGGTGTAATACCCTATTACTTACACGATTAAAAAAAATCTTTAATCTATTAAAAGCTACGTTAGCATTGACTGCTTAGTGTTATAGTATAGATACGTGTTCACTAAATTTTATTTATGAAAAAATAGGTATCCTCAAAAATTTGAAGGCAATGTGTTAGTGTTCAATAATTATAATCTTTATTGGAACCAAAACAATCAATATAATTTTTGTACACGCTAATAGGTGCATTAGTTTATAACTTTGTCGCAACTATTAGCGCCCACCTCCAAGAGAGAGAAGAACAGTGTTTATTCATCATTCATTACAATCAAAAAATGTTATTTATTTTAACCTGTGTGTATTTGCTTTCCAGTCTTTAGTTTTACAGGCTTGAAAATATTACAATCGGACATTATTAGTTCACCTGATACAACAAGATATTACTCAGGTCGAAGTAATAAAAAAGTTAGAGGTAATAGTAACATGTGAACATAACACATGTTTTTCTAACAATCTTGAAAAGGTTATATTTAAATGATAATATATAATATCACGTAAGGTTTGTACATAATAAAACTTAAAACAAATGTTCTATCTTTAACAGAATGTTGTCTCAAGTGCCTATATTATGACGCAAGACGTACAAAATATCTACGATACAAAAATTATAGCAGTAATGGGAACTCCTTTCTCATAGGAGCCCTACCACCGGTAACTTGGACCCTGTTTTGTATGGAAAATCCAAGACCGTTGCATCGTTTTTCCGGGACTCGTCGAGCTTCAACGCTTTTCTGGAGGTTTAACTATTGATTCTGAGTTGCAGGAGATGCAATGGTTTGGCAATAGCGTGACGGCTTGGTTCCATGAAAAAAAAAACAGGTTACAGGTCCGAATTATCTGCTACAAAAGTACAAATATTATGCCGTGATGCTGTGTTGTATTTTCAATGACATCTGAAAAAATTTTCGAATTCGCTCTAATATACTGACAACTTAATTTATAAACAAATGACTTAAGATCATTTACCCCGCATAGTCATACAAACTTTCAAGTTCAATCTTGAAAATGAATACACATTTAATAGTTTTCTATAGAAAACTCAAAATCGCGCTACATTCGCTTAAAAACTCTATTTATTAAAAATGGTTACAACTGACTCTTTAGCCATAATAGTATAAAAGTTGCGTATACGTTGATTAAAATCGGTAAGTACCTACATTCATCTCGAAAATTTTGGGTTTGAAACTTTGTATGAGATTCCGCGTGTTCGCAAAAGTTCTTAGCTACCAAAACATTTAAATTAAATAAACAATTACTTCTAACTATTCTGTTTTCTAGACGACATGACCTTCATTGAAGTCACTTTAACCTTTATCATAAAATACGAAAAAAGACAACACCCTGCATAGTGACATGTGCCCATCGTGGTCTATGGCCGAGCAGCTTGTCCCATCACATAATAGCATAAAGGATGGACGCATGCCGGCCGCGCGCCAATCTCGCACCTGCTTGCTGACTGCACTGCAACCGAACACATCAGAAACAATATTGGCAACAAATAAAAAAGTAATAATTAGGTTATGGTAATCGATATTTAAGAGAAAATCATAGGTAGGTAGGTATATCATTTGAATTTAGAACAAAGTATAGAGGGTTTTAATTTTTCATTATTTTTTTAAGAGCCAAGTACCTACCTAGATCAAGGTAGTGGTTGATTCCAAGGAGTTTATCAAAGGTAAAAAAGAGTACGCCATTAGATCATAAAGTTTAAAATTAGGATTTGAAAAACAATGTGCAGTTCTGTTTCTTCAGAAAAAAGGACCGTGCTGGTCAAAGTCAGGCATGACGTAATTAAACCCAAATCGAACATAATAGACGATTTTATGGTTTAATGGTTATGTCTAATGTTATAGCCTCTTCTTTACATGGTACGCCATCGGCTAGTTAATTAAATCAAGTTGCCTAACTAACCTACTTGCTTTGATTTTGACACTCGTGGAACATGACAATTTAAATTTAGAATATTGGTTCAAATTTCGAATTTCACTTTTTTGTTTGTTTTTCAGATTAGAGTATGTATTAAAACTAATTCCGTATTTAATTTTGTTACTGCACCTCTACCTGTTACAAAAAATACGAAAAATAAAAGTCAAAGAAAAATCAGTCTCCTCGGTTTTTTCCCTAACTTTATCCTGCTAATTACAAGCGCCAGCAAAAATAAGACTCGAGCCAAAAACTTAATGAGAATCCAAACTAGTGCAGAAAATATCAAGGGTACATATGAGAGCCAGCGAGCTTATAACATCTAACGCGAGGCGGATCAATATCGCGCGCCGTTTCATCACGTCGATGGGAAAAAAGAGGAAAAAAAATACATAACTTTTTAGGGGCGGCCGTTCCCCCGTCTGCCGGCCCGCCCGCCGCCGGTGCCACCTACCGAAATATATAAAAAAATATCGACGCGGGCTCCAGCGCGTGCTTACAATACACTATAAAATATCGTATCAAATTTATATAATGGGAAGTGCCTTTGTTGGCACGAGGAAAGAGGAAAAAAACTTATTCGGAATAAAGGACCCGGACATTAGGGCTGTTTTGATGGATTTAGGGAAGTGAAGCGCGGATATTACTTAACGATCTGCGGGAATGTGAGGACTTGGAGCCAGTATACCAATACATCTTTAGTAGAGTCAACGAACGTCTTTGATTGAATTTAAATGATTTCGCGAATTAGCGAGTTCCAAAAGAGTTTAATGAAAACACATGAAGAAGCCCAGTAATTACGATCCTAGTTATAAACAGCTGGTTTCATAACAAGCCATCGTAACCAGCAGCATCACGATGCAATCCTTTTAAAACACGAGGTAAGTTACTAACTGGTAGGTCATACTTAGCATTTTAGGATCAACCGCACTGTGTGGCATACAGAGTTGGCAAAGTTGAGATACTCCTTGGACCCTTGGTTAACCTATAATATTCATTTGTCATTTTAGACACTTCGTGAGTTGATAGAGTCTAAGTTAGGTAAATCTGTATTGGTGCGAATTCTGTTGTGCACCAGGTATACTTCATCATCAGCTGGAAGACGTCCACTGTTGAACAAAGGCCTTCCCAGGGGGGGAGGGGTGGTTGCCTTAATCGCTACGCTTGGCAGGCGTCTTGGGGATCGCAATGAAGTTGTTAAGTGCACGGAAGCCGCTGCTGCCCGAACTCTGGATTTAGCTACTCAGCTATACTTATTTTAAGCTATTTATATCTCTTTCTCTCCAATAAAACAAGAAAGAAACAGATATTATTAAGAGTTGTCAATTAAGGTTTAGGTATACAATTTTAAAGTTGTCATGTCAGGGCCTGTAGACAAAATCCCTTAGCGTTAACGCCAACGGAAAAATCGAATTGTATGCAGTTGACATATTTGCATCACATGACATCGCGTAAGCAAACGTCAACTCCATACAATTTCATTTTCCGTTGGCGTTAACGCTAACAGAAACCTCAACAAACTAAACAAACTATTTGGTATGTCAAAAAAAGACTATACAATAATAAAAATATAAAACTATTTAAATCTAAATTAAACGAAACGAATTGGAACGAAATAATACAACCAAATAAAAATATAAATGAAAATTATGAAGCATTTAATAACACATTGACCAACATATTAAATAAATGTATACCTAAAATTAAAATAACCTTAAAAACTAACTATAAAAAGTATTGGCTAACCACAGGCATCAAACTTTCATGCAGAAATAAAAGACTTGAAAAGATACTTGCATTAAAAACTGATAATTCACTAATTAAACAGAACTATAAAAACTATGAAAAAATACTAAAGAAAACAGTTATAACAGCAAAGAAATTACAATATATAAATAAAATAAAAAAATCAACTAACAAAGTAAAAACTATGTGGAGTATCATAAATGAAAGAACAAATAAAAAAATAAAAAGTGATAAAAATAACATTAAATTACAAATTAATAATACAAATGTCACTGAACCTAGAGAAATAGCTAACTTTTTTAATGACTTTTTTGCGTCCATCGGCGAGGGTAGCAACAAAGCACCTGGTAATGAACCGCGAGGCACCCCAGTGCTCTGCCCCACTGAAAACTCCATGTTTCTCAGCCCAGTATACCCCGGCGAAATAAACACACTATTAAAAAACCTAAAAAGCAAAAAAAGTCATGGAATAGACGAGTTACCGCCATTGTTAATACGACAATGCGCAGATGAACTTACGTTGCCATTTTATTTGTTAGTAAACCAATCTTTCGAGGACGCCGTATTTCCAGACTACCTAAAGAAAGCACTTATAAAACCAATCCATAAAAAAAACTCGAAAACGGATTCAAACAATTACCGCCCAATAGCCCTTTTACCAACAGCCTCCAAAATTTTTGAAAAGGCAATGTGCAATCGTGTTTACGACTTCTGCGAAAAATATAAAATATTTAGCGAATGCCAAAACGGATTTCGCAGAAACCGATCCACTGTTCTGGCAATTTATAAATATATACAGGAAGTTTTAAATATAATTAATGACAAAAAATATGCTGTAGGTTTACTGTTAGACATGACAAAAGCTTATGATAAGGTAAAATACGACATCCTGCTAGATAAATTAGAAGGTATAGGGATCCGTGGAAAGGCTCACGAATGGTTTAAATCCTATTTAACAAATAGAGAACACCAGGTCGAAATAGAATTTTATAATGAAAATACCAAAGAGATCCAAAATATTCGGTCTGACAGCAAAGCAATAAACACCTCTATCCCCCAAGGAAGTGTAATTGGATGCCTCCTCTTCCTTATTTACATCAACGACCTTCCAAAAACCATCGAAGGTCCATGCGTATTGTTTGCTGACGATATTTCTCTTCTAACTTCATGCCGGAGCAATGTTGGCTTAAACGAGGACCTATCAAATATACTAAATAAATTAATAACTTGGATGAATGACCATAACCTGGAAATAAATTTCGTTAAATCTAGAATCATGCCCTTCCACCCCCGTCAAAAACCCCCGCTAGACATAAATTTCACCTACAATGGCACAACAATAGAAGTTGTTCACGAATTTAACCTACTTGGCCTGTCTATAGATACAAACATTAATTGGAAATCGCACATTAAAAAGGTAAAATCTAAATTATCCAAATTCTCATACGCTCTCCGTGAAGTCAAAAAGACCACCAACCTAAAAACAGCACTAGTGACTTATTATGCCTACGCATTTGCGTGGCTCAGTTACGGCGTGATATTGTGGGGAAACAGCACGGATGCACCGACACTTTTTACATTACAAAAAAGATTAATAAGAATACTAGTAAATATAGAAGACACCGACAGCTGCAAACCCCATTTCCAAGAGCTAAAAATTCTAACCCTCCCCTGCCTATACATTCTAGAAATATGCAAATTCGTGCGAAATAATAAACACTTCTACATGACAAGAGAAAACATACAGTCTAAATACACATTACGCCATAAAAATAGGTTAAACTTACCAAGCTCTAAGCTAAAAATGCACTCAACAAGTACACTAGCCATGTCAATTAAAATATATAATAAAATACCCGATATAATTAAAGATCAACAAAAAACTAATACATTTATAAATAAATTAAAAGATTTTCTAATATCTAAATGTTATTATAATATCAATGAATATTTAAATGATAAATTTTAAATTAGGTACTTACATGTATTTAAATAATATAACAATTACATAATTAATAATAAAATAATAAGTACTTGATAATAAAATAAATTTACATTATACATAATAACAATTAATAATAAAATAATAACTAATAAAACAATAATAATTAATAATACATTTCTAATAATAATAAACTAATTGCCAATTAATCAATTATAAATACTATAATAATCAATAATATAACAATTGCCTAATTAATTATTAATATAATAATTGGATAATTAATAATAAAATAATTTTATAGTTACATATTTAATAAGCAGATACAATCAACATAATAGCCAAATGAAAGCCCTCTTCCTCTCTCCTACTTTTATTTTTGCTGTGCCCGACAGGGTCCACAATGTTCAATTTTATACCTACCATCTAAGTTCACTTGTGGATGCAATAAATGTATTGAGTATTGAGTATTGAGTATTGAAAAGGGATTTGGTCTACAGGCCCAGAACGTATTGATTAAAAATACGGCAAAGTACAAGAAAAAAAAAATTGACATCTCTAACTTAGTTCTTATCTGTCGCCGTCCTTTTCAGCAACTGCCTGGCAGTAAGAGATGCCAATTTTCTAATTTTAAAAAGTTTCGTTTGAAACCAAGGGAATCAGCGCCATCTATTTATTTAAAAAAAAAACTGAGTAAGGCTGATGCCACACGGCCCACGGGCCAGCCTCGGTGCCTCGGGCATCAGCCTAAACAGATAAGCACCTACTTGGAAAATCGTACAGCTGTCCACAGATTAACACAAAAATAAAGTGCAACATCCCGTACGTGTTCAATAGGAAAATGGAGGAAAATGAGGTATATTCCTACCTAAGTACCTATTAAAAGTTATACTTCTTCCCAAAATGACCTTTGAAAGTCAAAGCAAAGAGTAGAGCATGAACTACTTGTATTTTGTTCAGTATTTTATTGTACCTCAGTGTGCAATAGCCTATTACATTTCTAGCCTTTTCTAAGAACCTAACGTTGGAAGGTTTCATAACCGGCATTGTAAAAGTTTGTAAGTATTTCGAACGTTGCGCGCTGGTCGCAAGCCAGCCAGTGAGATTAACTTTGATGTAATGATTTCTTACTAAGGTATAAGCAGAGATTAGGTGGTTTTTATATCAGTCTATTTACTAGTAGCCATAAATCTTTTAGTTGCTGCGTCATGGGGAAATTAGATTGTGATCACGTCGTACTAAAAATGTGCAAAATAAATGTTAGAGACGAATTTGACAAGTTATTTCAGTACTTAGGTACTAGCTGATGACCGCGACTTCGTCCTCATTATTGTTAGTTTTCAGCAGAGCAGTACCTACTTTTTTTGCGCGGAACCCTTTTTTCTAAAATAAAAGTACCCTATGTTACTTCTTATAACTTAGGTAACTGCTAGTGTAAATCGGTCCATCCATTTCAGAGATAAGCCGGAACAAATAAACAGACACACAAATATTTTAAGAATTGTTTTTATTATACAGGTATAAAAGCATTTAGTAAAACTGTTATTTTGACATCACCAACAGACACTGCAATTTTATTTTTTATTTTTTTTCATATAAATTACCTATAGCTTATAGTATAGGTACCTAAAGTTAGAATAAAGATAATCTAGAATAAAGTTGCTTTAAAGCGAAAAGAAATTCAGAATCGGAGCAGTAGTTCCGGGGTTAGCGAGATCAAACAAGAAAAAAAGTTTTTGGAATTATTTAACTAGGTATCGTTAGTACAGTACCAGAATTTTGCTTGCATTTATCTACTTTCAAAAACATCATTGTATTATCACACCAATTGGACGGTTGGATGCCCCCCATAACACAGGATTTTCCTAGCATGGGGGACATTAATCTATCTGCTTGACTTTTGTTTTTATAAGTGCTATGTATGTGGGTCTGTGTCATAAATTACTCTTGTATGTACTATATGATGACAAATAAACTTATTATTATTATAAATATACCCTAAAGTATACCCTCTATTATACTCGACTCGGCATTAGTGTACCTAGCTTTCTAAAATTGGATGAGTAATTTAATTTCGGAACATACAAAGTAAAAAACTTTACCTCTGTATAAAATTAAGTGTTATACCTAGTATAGATTTGTATAGATACATGTTGGTTATCAAATAGGTAGACCATTACATAAGTGTATCGTTAATTATTAAACAAATACTTATTAATTATAAATTAATGTTAGGCACTATGTTGCTATATAGGAAGGAAAACCTCAATTGAGATTTTTGGTAATTATTGCAAATATATGAAATACTAAATTAGCACTTGGTTATTCGAAAACAACGCAATATGATGGTAGGTACACATTTGATTTCTAAGCAAAATACATAGCCATACCTTTGTCTTTGTAGGTATGCAGAATTATTGAGAAACTAATACAGGCACATAGGTAAGTACCTACTACTGAAATATCCTTATAAAAGCGCTTGCTCATAACTATAAATGGGTGCCTAGGTAATCATTAGAAATATTATATAATAACGAAAACTTAGGTAGGTACAAAAAAAATACCAAGAAGTACTAACGTCAACTTATGTAAGTACTCTATTTTATGACTCTTATATTAGGTACCTTTAGGTCGATAACTCTATATCATCAAGCCGTAGGTTGTGTTTGTTCAACGTTTAATTACGATTCTTCATACTCTTGCGCAAATAAGTTTATGACAACCAATAACATTAGTACATAGTGCTAAATATGTATAAAAATAAACCATGAGATAAGAGACCGCCTAGGGCCTAGTTAATGTCACAGGTAGGTACTTAACTCCCTACGTACAAGACTATCTAGATTTCTAATTTTACGACATTCATCCGAAATAAAACGAAATTACCGTTTAATTTTTAGGCCGTGAACAATAAATACGAACGATTCCTGAAAATACTTTTTCTTTTTATGTTTTAACCGTTTACTAACCTTCATCCTTCATTGTTATTACGATTTTGCACACAGAATCAACAAGATGATTAAGTAACCAGGATTTTATTGAAACTTGATTGAAAAGAGTACCTATATCCGTAGAGTTTCCTATTGGTTCCTTTTGCTATGGAAAAGACCTACGTTTTGGAACGGGTAACTAGTGAGCTCAGTGCAATTAATAATATTATCACCACATATTATAAAACAAAGTCCCCCGCCGCGTCTGTCCCTCCCTATCAGAGGCACATGCCTAGTTTCCTTAAGGCAAACTAGGCATATGCCTAGGGGCGCCAGGGTACGAAGGGGCGCGCGGGCGGAATTGTAAAATAAAGAAAAAAATATATAATATAGCATAAAATTAATTGCGCCAGTAAGTAAGCCACCTACTTACACAATAAAAACTATTATTTTTGCTTACAACCTCAATTTGCTTCAATTTATAACAAAAGATTTTAACGGATGGGACTGACTAAAACTTACGCCTAAAACAACCTTGTCGATGGTACATGATCTCTGTTTGAAGTTGGAAAGATACGACTGCAATGTTCAGGAAAGATACAAAAGCAAAAGAAAACTTTTCTTTTTCATATGTTTTTGCCATTTAAACGTACTGAAGGTTTTATACTTTTTTGCCTACTTAAAGTTAGGATAGTTCTACATAATTATGAATGTGTTGTTTACAGAAAAAGATATCGCTAATACTTACTTTTTTCGATAGACAATAAAAACTTATTACTACGCGATACCGCACTACTGCTCCTGAAATTTAAACCTAGGTTTTTTTTGTATATTTTTTCCATTTTCGACAAATTTTACAAAAAACTTCAGACCTCTGCGTTGCTTTTTCAGCGAGATATTGGCGATGACGTGTTTTCCACCGTTTCAATGGCGCGGCCATGGGGTTTTAGTCTTACAGCTCCTAAAATATAAACCTAGGATATTTTGATGTACTTTTTCAAATTTCGACAAATTCAAATCTAGATTTTACAAGGAATTTCAAACGTCTGCGATGCATTTTCAGCGTGATATCGGCGATAACGTGTTATTCACCGTTTCAATGGCGCGGCCATGCGGTTGTTGTCTTGCAGCTCCTAAAATATAAACCTAAGATTTTTTTGCTGTATTTTAACATTTTTTTTTACAAATTCAATCTGTTATTTACCTGAATTTCAGGTCTCTGCTACGCTTAGTTTTAAAGATCTCCGTGGTCGCGCGGTTCTCCGCGTTTCAATGGCTCGGCTATGTTCAAACCCTTATAACTTTTTAACCATAACTTCAACAAATTTATAGTTTTGGGAATCAACTTTTAGAAAATACATAATCTTGGAATAGTTTTTTTTTTCGAAATATCGCCGTGGCCGCAGTGTCGAAACGCACACGTTTACAGCGGTTTCGGTCAAACTATAGTACGAGTTATTTTTATGGTTCCGTAGCCAAATGGCAAAAAACGGAACCCTTATAGATTCGTCATGTCTGTCTGTCTGTCCGTCCGTATGTCACAGCCACTTTTTTCCGAAACTATAAGAACTTTAATGTTGAAACTTGGTAAGTAGATGTATTCTGTGAACAGCAATAAGATTTTCACACAAAAATAGAAAAAAAACAATAATTTTTGGGGTTTCCCATACTTAGAACTGAGACTCAATTTTTTTTTTTTTTTCATCAAACCCATACGTGTGGTGATTCTATGGATAGCTCTTCAAAAATGATATTGAGGTTTCTAATGTAATTTTTTTCTAAACTGAATAGTTTGCGCGAGAGACACTTCCAAAATGGTAAAATGCGTCCCCCCCCCCCCCCCCTGTAACTTCTAAAATAAGAGAATGATAAAACTAAAAAAAATATGTGATGTACATTACCATGTAAACTTCCACCGCAAAATTGGTTTGAACGAGATCTAGTAAGTAATTTTTTTTAATACGTCATAAGTCGTAAACCGCAATTTGCCTTTCATTCAATCAACTCAAATATAAAAATAAAAAATATATATATTACGTTACTTGCTGCTACGGAACCCTTCATGGGCGAGTCCGACTCGCACTTGGCCGCTTTTTAATATAGGGGCGCCGATGAGATGCTTGCCTACAGCGCTCTCAACGTTTAATCCGCCTCTGCTCCCTATGTATGCTTAGATCTTTAAAACTACGGAACGGTTTTTGATGCGGGTTTTTTTTAATAGATAGAGTGATTCAAGAGGAAGGTGTATGGGTATAATACATGCATAGTATAGTAGAAGAAAGCCGAGAAATTCCAAGAGTAATGTGAGGTCGTAATAAACATATTTTTGTGCGCTTACATTGCAAACGCTGGCTAAACCTTACGAGATATATCAAATTAATGTACCTACTACGGAATTGTATATCTTAAAAAGATCGATAAAAAAGTCCGCGATGGTATAATTATGTTTATCTCGGATAATCCACAGTAATCATTTTAATCTTTTACATATTACAAATAAGACATGGGTTACTTACCAATCTATTTTAAACAATACAGTTTTATTCCTTACTAAATTAAATGTCTTGGATACGTTGTACATTTCATGTAGATCAAAATTGCCCTTTAGGTACAGCATATCACTAAAATCAATATATTAGAAGATATCACAGTGTTAAAAAAGCTTTTTACAAAAAAGACAACCGCCTTCAAAAAGTGAAAAATAACTTTAGCACAGAACACACATTGACTTTAGTTTCGAAATTCAGTGGCTTTGTTCTGTTTGTTGTTTTGTATTGCCACCGACTTCCGAAACTAAAGTCAATGTGTGTTCTGTGCTAAAGTTATTTTTCACTTTTTGAAGGCGGTTGTCTTTTTTGTAAAAAGCTTTTTATTTTCCGCTTTTTAGTACCTCCTTCTCTTCCAAATCTATTAAGAAGAGATTGAAAGTTAACTACTACAAAGATTGATGAAACTAAAACGTCGTCTATGTAAAATTTTTGGATATTTGTTGATTTTTCAAAAAGTGCTGAATCAATTTCGATAAAATTTATATGGGACCACCCCTGCAGCATACCCTATCCATAAAAAAAAGAATTTTCAAAATCGGTTTACGTTTGCCAGAGAAATCGCGTAACAAATCGCGCACCATACTTAATGCAAATTTAAGACTTATACGGTTTTCTCATGGATGCCATTGTCAGAACTGGACCAAATTAAAATGGGACCACACGGGAAGCACTAGCTTTCAAATAAAAAAGAATCACCAAAATCGGTTCACCCAGTCCCAAGAAATCAGGTAACAAACATAAAAATAAAAGCGTTAGTGTTTTTCACATGGCCAATTCTTTGATTATATATAATATAATATACATTCTATAATATATATATTATATATATTATACATTATATAATCAAAGGGCCAATTATATGTCGCTCTTTCAAGAGTAACTTCTAAAGAAAACATGTTTGTGTTGTATAATGACAAAAAAGCTGTGAACGTTGTATATAAAGACATTCTGTAGTATATTTAGTATCACCATTGCACCCGTGCGAAGCCGGGGCGGGTCGCTAGTTATTAATATTATTATACCTATATTAAAATAATATTATTATTGGTCTGAGCTAGTGAGCTTCAACTTTTCTGATTATCTGACCGATTCCTTGACAATTCAAAAGTACCTACCTGTGAATGGTTTAATCAATTCTTTGACTTTGATGGTGACAAACGCCACCACTTCTACCTCGAACTGGCTACTATGTAGGTAGCATAAACGGCCAACAGCCTCTTGTGGTCGGTGGTCGACACAAGTGGTCGATGGCCACATATCACAACGCACTCCGGGGCTTTGAGTGAGCGCCACGCACGTTCAAAAAGCAAATGCGCTCTCGAGGCCAAGCTACGAAATAATACTCTATGGAATTACGTAGATATAGAAGTCTGTCATGTAGTTGTGACTGTGGCATACTGGGCATATTTTGGTTTGTCATTTATGCAAGACTGTGGCGGTAAAAAGTTTAAAGTCAACATTGTGATCGGTGGGCGGCCTCACAAAGCGAGAAGCGGTAACTCGTGCTTAGCGACCACCCTGGTGCCTTCCGTCCTATGTGGCGAATTCATCTATACATTTTGGTTGAACGCGCGAATCTCAGGATCTAGGTAGGTACTGGTTCGAATTGAAAAAATATTTTTGTGTTGGATAGTCCATTTATCGAGGAAGGCTATAGGCCCATGCGAAGCCGGGTCGGGTTGCTAGTATTATTATAAACTGTACTAACTAAACCCACGGATATCGGTACCTAGAGCGCAACCTGGTGGCGTTGTTTTGTAGCTGCACTGCTGCAGCATATGGCCCGTGCGTGGCAACGCTTATCCAGGTA
Organism: Charanyca ferruginea; assembly: GCA_947361185.1. NCBI lineage: Eukaryota > Metazoa > Arthropoda > Insecta > Lepidoptera > Noctuidae > Charanyca > Charanyca ferruginea. Next base: position 21,439,193 of record OX376059.1, on the reverse strand, counting down.
CTTAATTTCATATAATAATATGTAGGTACCTAGTTAGGTAAGTACTAAAAATCTGATTGTAAACTTATGTAGCGTGTAACAGTATCCAATATAGGTATTTTCAGAAGGGTAGATAAGATTTTTTCTTGACTCTGATTATTTCCGTCACTATTTGATAGGTAGGTACATAGAGCCACTATAATCCTGCCAGATGTAGCCAACTTGTGAACTGAAGAAGATAGAAGGTACTAGAATCTGAAAAGTTTCTAGAAGACTTCCATGAAGTCCAATTTCCAATGGCGAGGAACTTTGAATTCCCATTGGATTCCTTACAGATAAGTAGTACCTACCTATAATGTACTTTTTTTTAATTAAGTAGTTATACCTATATACTTACTTGCTGTATATCAGTAGGATAGGAAATAAATAAATGAAATAACATTTACTTTTTTGCTTATGGTAGGAACCTATTTAAAAACACCTGTAACAATATTAGTCGTAAAATAAAATACCTAGATACCCACCAAAAAATTGAGGAAAAACATAAAAATGTGCCTGTTTGAACAGCCATTATTTGAATGTGACGAATATCATCGTAGAATTCGTTGATATGTAGGTTTAATGAATCGAGTGAACTTTAACAGGGAATGACTGACAATTCAGCTGACTGGAAACCGAGGGTCTAACGGAAACAGGCATCACACGACAATGGCCATCGAAACTTAAAATACATTGTAATGTCGAAAAAAATATCAACATCTGGCCATTGTACGGTTCGCGGGGGAGTCTCTGTGAAATAAATAAATAAATAACAAAACGTCGCCACCGCACGCGTCATTATTCAAGTGCGATTGACAGCCACTTCCATCCACGGCGCGGGCGCGGGGTCGCCGCGGCTTCAATAATACGCCTACTTATTGCCGCCGAGCAATGCGTGGCTACCGCGCGGAAACATGCTTGATCTTTGTGAGTAAAGTTTCCTTCAAGTTTTGAGCCTCAACTTAACTCTAACTTCTAGCATCATCTCATCGTAAGAAATGGAGAAGTCTAACTTAATAAGTAAAAATAATCTAAATAAAACTCTCCTCATTATAATAATATGCTCTAATAATTAAAGGTAGGTCACTAGGTACCCAGCAAAAAGGGTAGGTGACCTGTTTAAAAAAGAGTAAACTTGGCAAAACTCTGCAAGCTTGTCCAACTTCTGATTGCGCAAAACTATCTGTTAATATCTAAAGAACTTTCATCAAGTATCAAAACTATTTATACTTTTGATTGAGTAAGGATTTTTCTATAAGACGTGTGATATCGTATTGAACAACGGTGGCGAATCGCAAACTTCATGAATAAATATAAATTCGATATTCTTTTTGAATGAAAACGTCGAATAAAAAGGTGATTTATCATAAACGTCGCGCGTCGCGCGCATTCAATAGAAGACACTCTTTTATAACTTTTAAATAAACATCGTTTTTGGGATAACGTACAAAATGGCGCGTAGCGAATTATTCTTTTTTTTTCATTCTTTTTTTAGGCCTCTTTTTAGTGGGACAAGGGATGCTAATGAGTGGAGGACACCCACGCTATGATGACGAAGCGTTTTCTTTTTAAAAGGAGGACAATGTTTGCGGATCTTCTGTAGGTACCATGTCTATGTGGATTTTAGCTTTTTGTTGGAATTACCATCGTGGTGAAAGGATTAGTCAGCTAGACTCTGCGTTACCGAGTGCTAGCTGTCCAGGGTGGGCCCAAGTAGTCTAGCATAAAGGAAAACCATCGATTCGAAAAGAAGAAGAAGCTTTTTGTTACAACCGTTTTTCACTAATCGAATTGTGGAAAAGTTACCTGAGTACCATGAGTCATTAGGTACCTACTTATACCTAATGACAAAGTAAAGCATGTTTCACTATAAAAATACTTATTCAATTTGTGCTTGCAGAGACTAAGTGTGGGTAGGCTGGGACCTCTGCTTGCTTTTCCGACAGTAACTTTCGTGGTTCAGTCGTAGACATTGATAACGAGAATCGAACTCAGAACCTCCAATTCAGCAGCAGTCATACTTGCGATCCTTTGACCAATGAAGTACAAATTAATAGACAAAAAGGTTTTTAGTGCAATCAATATTTTTTGTTATAAACAGATACAGTATACAGACAAAAATAAGTAATTACTGAAAAAATAAAACATAACAAACCTAGTTCATGAAAAAAAAATATTTTTTGTGTGTAAAGGAACGTATTTCAAATTGCGCTTCGTTACACGTGAAAGAAGAACAAAGTTTGGCCATTCCATTTTAATATATTTTTAATTAACTTCTTTTTTTATGCGGCATGATAAATAATTAATTAACTAACATACAGACCCAAACATTTATTTTTATTTTTTTAAGCTTGGTTAGACTCACACAATTCTAAAATAAAAATGAGAATTGTTTTAGGTATACAGTTCTTTCTGTAAAAAAATACTGCGTGTTCCGAAACAGGATGCATGAGTTGAGAGTTTCGATGACGTTCATCCAACTTTGACAGTGACAAGTGTTCGCCGCAGTCTAACCGTGACTTTCAAGAATTGTTTTAGTAATAATTCAACTTTTACCACAAAACAATGTAAGTATTATCTACCAATTCCATCTTCTAACTACATAATTAACGTATAGTACTGTTGTGGACGTTTTACAACCATAACCTTAATTAAATGACGCTACAACAAACAATCGAAAATCCATCGATTTAAATGTACTAAGATATATTTATATGCGAAAATCTTATTCAAAATACACGCTATCATCATCATCAGAAATTAGCGCTGCTCATGTGAAAAACACTCGTACCTACTCACTCTTTTCAAACCTATTTCAGAAACATGGCGACATCCGTAGTCAACGCTTACAGTGATCCATGCATTCCTGAATGGATGAATGCCCCGCACAGCACAGGAACTTCGATCATGGCTTGCGAGTTTAACGGCGGTGTGGTGATCGGCGCAGACTCGCGTACGACCACGGGCGCGTACATCGCCAACAGAGTGACGGACAAGCTGACTAGAATTACTGATCATATTTACTGCTGCAGATCGGGGTCCGCGGCTGATACGCAAGCTATTGCAGATATTGTTACTTATCATTTGAGTGAGTATACCATTGTTATTTTACTACAGTAAGAACAAGGTAAAGGTACTAAAGTTGAGATTTTCAATGTAGTTCATATTGTTCAGCTTATGTATGCTTTAACATGAAAACGAACATAGAACATCCCATCTTTAAGATAAAAATGATGAAAGATCTAGCTGTTACTTATCTGTTATTATTGTATCTTCTGCATACTCAGCTAGTCTCCATTGAGGTTGGCAGTCATGACTGATAAAAGCTATCCATACAGATTGGCCATTTAATAAAACCAAATGTAAAGGTGCATACGGATTAGAGGCAGCCTGTGGGTGAGCAACCTCGCCATGCACGGCTTGTGTATGGGCTGCCTCGGTATATAATTAAAACAACATGAGGCAGCAGGCAGTAGATTCTCGAATCTACTGAAACACATAAAAATAGGTCCAGCCGTTTAGGAGTAGTTCACTTTCATACATGCACAGAAATTTTTATTTATGAAAGATTACTTTTTGATGGTGGTTTTTTGTAAAAAAGATTTTTTAAGAAACTTTGTGGCTTTGGATACACACGGCCTTTTCGCTATTGTCCGTGACTCGCTAATACCATGCTCAAATCACGTCCACACTTGCGAGGCACGCACGCCGCGAGGCACGCACGCCGCGAGGCACGCACGCCGCGAGGCACCTTTGAGCGCAGTCAAAAAACCGACACCTGATGGCTCGCGCCGCGGCAGCATCGCGCGACGGCCGAGGCACGCCTCGGGCTGAGGCGCATACGCACTTGAGGCAACAGGGCGAGCTGAGCGTGCCTCAGGCGAGACACACATAAAAAAGCGTTGGTTTTGTTTGATCTTGTCTGAAAAAACCCACATTTAGAATAAGCAAACTTTTGATTATCCGAGCTACCCTCGGTCCAATTAGTTCGGATAATCGAGGTTCTACTTCTTCTTCTTCTTACCGCTGGCACAACAGTCTTTTATATTTGTTTGGCCCAAAATTTTGCCATTTACATGTTAATAATAATAATTTATTTCAGACTTTCATCCATAATTTGTTAGTAACAATATTGCTAGCCTAGAGTTAGTAAAAGTATAAAAACAGTCAGGCGCTTGGTCTCGCTTGAAGGCCTATCCAGTGCGCCATCAGTGCAGAGTCCCACCGGCACGCGGACAGGATGACGCTGGATGTTAAACACTGCATGAATATTTTTCTTTGTGATCAGATTTCCACAAGATGGAGCTGGGAGAGTCCCCTCTAGTTCACACTGCTGCAGCCATTTTCCGTGAGCTTTGCTACAACTACCGTGATTCCTTGGTTGCTGGTATCCTTGTTGCTGGCTGGGATAAGAAGAATGGAGGTAAAGTCTTCACTTGATTATTAAAGTTATGATGATTTTACTCATTTTTCCTATACACATCAGTGTACATCTGCATTTTTAGTACATCAACTCCATAATATATTGGATGCTACCTAATTTAATAAATGAATAGGACAATTAGCTATTTAGAAATCCATGATCTAGAGCAGAGGTGATCAACTGGTTGATTAAGGCCATTAAACCAGTCGATTTCTCGCACTAATATGTATAAGTAGATACTATGAATAGTCTTCAATTCAGTTGTGTTCCTATTTACATAATAATAATAAATACAACTTCTATGTTAGTGTTGGTACTATTTCATATATACTATTTCACTCAGTCAAAATTACATGTAAGTTTAAAGATGGATGTGAAAATAAACTTAACCCTTAATCCACTAGCATCCTCTTCGAATAAGTTTTCATTAAACTCTGTAGACAGAAATAGAATGACAGATGAAACTAAATAATATTTTATTATTCTTATTTCATTTATAACTTTTAGATAGATATAGATTTTTGATCTAAAGAATAGAGTATTTTTTTTTAGCCTGTCGATACTTTATATTAGTAGGGGTCATTGTACTCATCATTATGAACAACTATTGGAGTGGGGAAAAAATCAGCTGAATCAGCATTTAGGTGTCCACATAACTCAACATGTATGGATCAACAATTTTTTTTTTTCGAGATTTCACGGTTTGTGAAGGCTGTTCATAATGAGTACAATGACCCCTTTTAAGGTTTAGTGTCAACAGACTGTTGCACGAAATACGATTTGATGTTAGTTTACGAGGAAGTGTGGATTATGTATTTGGTAGCTTGCACAGATTGCCACCCCTGATCTAAAGAATAGAGTAATTAGTTATTAGGGTGCCAAAATAATGTTGTTTTACCCTATTTCCTCTGCAGGACAAATCTATTCAGTCCCAATTGGTGGTATGGTGCAACGCCAAGCCGTCTCCATCGGAGGGTCAGGGTCAACCTACGTGTACGGTTATGTGGACGCCAACTTCAAGCCCAACATGAGCAAGGAGGAAGCCATTAAGTTCGTTACTAACACTCTGACGCTGGCCATTCTGCGTGACGGCTCGTCCGGTGGTGTGGTGAGGCTCGGTGTAATCACGGAGGCTGGTGTTGAACGTTCTGTCATACTTGGAGACCAGCTACCTAAATTCTATGAGGGCTAGTTTTCCTTTTGTATTGTATTTTGTAAGATAATAAAATTTTTGAAAAAGGCTTTTTTTTTTTTATTGAAATTATGTTCGTCACATAATTTTGACTATGAAAGCTAAAATCGATCTGATGACGACTGTACCTTATTTAATTTAGAGTATTTTAGAAAATTTTGGAATACTGTTCATCACAAATCTATACTAATATTATAAAGCAAGTTTGTTTGGTTGAACGCGCTAATCTCAGGATCTACTGGTTCGAATTGAAAAAATATTTTTGTGGTTGATAGTCCATTTATCGAGGAAGGCTATAGGCCCATGCGAAGCCGGGCCGGGTCGCTAGTGGAGTCATAAAACTTCCTTAGCTTGTAAAAATAAACCACACTAAACATTGTGTCACTCAAAAGTGTTCCAAAATATTGAAAGAAGCTTGTGAAAATGAAATATTTTAATGTATACAAAACAAGTTAAATATACATATTGTATTTCTACTTTGGTATTTACACTCATCATGAGGTATTACTTGTAAGGAATATTAACTTTAATCTTCACATACTTCAAAATGATATTGCAATGTAAATACAATTTGTTTTCTTTGTATACATTCAGAATTGCAGGTTATTATGTATTATATTTATGCTTATCACATGTATGAGCTATCCAAGAGCACTTCCATTGTATGTTTATGCTTAAGTTATGACTCCTAACTCCTCCATGGTATCCAGATCTCGCATCAGCATCTGTACAGTCTGTTTGGTGCGCGGGAAGTAATCCGCTGTCTCATCGTCCTCAAAAGATGGGTCTTGAGATTCCAATTCTGAAAAATAATACATAATTATTTTCGGTATGGCAGTACGAAACTAACGAAATCACGGAATAATAAAAACAAATGGAAGTGCCACGCAGCCATCGAACGTGTGGCACAATTATGTGGAAATGATCAACATTGGTTCAGTCGCGATCAACTACTTGCTGCAACTTGACATATCGCACAATGTCGCACGTAAGGAAAAGAAATACAACCATGCCTTATTGTGCAATTTTTACATGCAAAAATGATAGCAGGTCAAAGAATGTTTCTTGCAGAGGTATATCGTATCACCAAAAAGTATAAAACTTTCATATATTTCAATATAATCGATTTTTATTGTCAATACCATATTTTTACTTTGATGCGATATAAAAACTACCTTATGTCCATTCATTAAAGTCTAAATTAGCTTGCTCGCTGTATTCACTGTAATCGTTTTCAGTGGCATAAATTCTAGAAACTTCGACGCTACTCGTTTAGGGATGGGACACATAAATGCAAATAGTTCGTGTCGATAAAACAATAACGAACTACGAAGAAACTGAAGAATTCCTTAAGAAGTGACCATGTAACACACACATTCATCACACACTACATAAACATAACACACACCACACTAATTACATAAACACATTCACTTACTACACAAACTTCAACAATACTCATTTCTAATTTAATTTTGTTTTCTTGTTTTATAATATTTTTTTTTTGTTTTTATTGTATTTGTATATTTTGATGATACCCAGAGTATTTCAACCTATCACGTGCTGTAAGTCATCCATTACGGCAGGGGACCGGAACCGTTTCTTCTTAACACAGGTTACTTCGTAACCTATCTAGAAGAACGGTACTTTACCCACTAACTAGATTTTAAAAACATGCCTGTGGCCTGTGCTATATCCACTTTGTCATAAATCTGGTCTAAGTTGAACAATAAATCATTATTATTATTATTATAAAACAATAACATGTATGTTTTTAAAGTACCTAACTTTTTTTTTATAAATAAAAGTACGATTTAAAAACCTTATTCTGGCAAATAGTCCATTCATTCGCGGTTAGACGTAGATAGATAGATAGATAGTAGATCTTCATATACAAAAATTCAGATGTCAATTATGTTTTTAAAAGACTGTCACGTATTTAAAAAAGATATTGTCATGTCTAAAATAATGCGTCATTTCATTGGGATGTCAATCAATTTCCTACATACAATCATATTACGGAGTCAATGAAAGGTATCGCAGAAAAATATGTCAATACATCATTAATTAATCATCATTTTTGATCCATTACGTACATCAAAAAGATTAATTTAAACACAGTAATTATATTTCTTACATTGTACAAATTATCGATAACTTGACCACATCTCTCATTGAATAGAAAAATACAAAACAGTTGCATGCGAAAATGACATCTATTTATAATAACAATAGATGTCATGTTAAGTAATTTGGTAACAGCGCTCTCTAGCGTCGAATAGCTGAACTCGTTGGATATTGCTCGAATTGGATTGTTAGATGGAAAAAATCTCTTTAGTGATTTTGTCACGTAAAATAATAGCAACGTTCGTCAGTTGTGATACGATTTAATTTCGAACAACAATAAATAAGCTTTTCGCCAAAGTTGCGTTTATAATTTGTAGCCTATTATATCATCGTTTTCTGTGTATTGCAAGTACATTTTCATTTGCAAATGTGTGAGTTTGGCGACACTGGATCCAGTATTAAGTAAGACTAAGGGCACTTCCCCTTGTTTTTATTATTCCGTGAACGAAATAGATCATCCCAACCATGCCATCCAACCATGTTGGGGTTGGCTTCCAGTCTAACCGGATGCAGCTGAATAACAGTGCGGCATGGAGCGACTACCTACCGGACCTCCACAACCTAGCTACTGGGTAACACGATACCCCTAGGTAAGACAGGTTGTCAGACTTTCTGGCTTCTGACTACCCATAACGACTGCCAAAGATCTACGAATGACAGCCAGGACCAACGGCTTTAAGTGCTTTCCGAGGCACGGAGGAAACTGTATGCAATGGATGGTCACCCATCCACAAACCGACCGCGGCAAGCGTAGCTTAACCTTTCACCGATCAATCTGTACTGCTTTTACTACGAGCTCTTCACTAACGAAATAGATATTATATGATATCTTTCTGTAGTGTTAACTCCTTCAAGAAATGAAGATAAAATAATATTGTAAAGTTTGCTTGATTGAATAGGGTATTACACCAATTTTTGAAAAGTGTCTCAATGAAATTCTGTAGTGATAATATGCCACCAAAAAAAATCACAAAATTTTTATTCAATCGATAAGTGCCATAAAAATGCATCTAAATTTTAAATTTTCAAATTTCGCGCGGTGTTCGACGAGAACGCCTCTCACTGGACGCCATATTGCTCAGCGTAAATGACGTCAGTTCGTTTTGTATCAAATGAGCTCATATTAAATATGATAATTGTATATCATTTAAAAATAATTAAAATCATATTTTGTAATAGGTGTAATAATGAAAAAATTACATTGGTTACGAAAATAATAAAAGTACAAAGCCTATATTACGCCAATCGGTTGACTGACAGTTGTCAATTTTTTGTTTACACAGCCGTACGGCGTAATAACATGGCCGCTACTATTTCACGGTGTTTTAAAACAGATTAAAAATACTGAAAACTTTAAATTGAATTTAAAAATTGGTTTTGTTATTTTATGAACTAAAACTTACATTTTCCGACTGCTCTATGCCTAAACTGTCTCAATAACATATTTATAGATTTTTTCTCGTATAGAGTAAAATACCCTATTGTATTCACGTCAAAAATGCAATGGACTTGTGTCGAAACCATCGCCTATTTGACCACAGTAGTTCGTGCGAAAATCAAAAGGAAGCTATTTCATTATTAGTTCTGGTTGTGAGATTAATGTTAAGAACTAAAGCCTGTGCATTGCATATGAATATATTTTAAAAATGTAGGTATTTGTGTATGTATGTATATCAGCTGTCTGACACCCATGGTACTGGGTCTCCCTAGTTTGGGGTCAGATGGCCATCTGTGAAATGTCCCCACATATTATTATTATTATTATTATTAACAAAGCCTAAAGCCTGTATGGTCCTTTACCTGCAACTTGCGCCTCGATGGAGTCGAGCCGTGCGTCAATGAGCGCCTGGCAGCGCTGCAGGTGCTTCAACAGTTGGCGGCGACACGCCGCGTTCTCTATGGGCGCCTCAGGTTGCGGAGCCGATATTGTGACACGCTGGGCCTCTTGCTCTGGAAATAGTAGAATAGTTTATTAGTTCGTTTATAATTATAACATTTTCTTTCATACAAACCTTGTCCTGGCAACACCCTAACACAGGGGTGGGCAAACAGTCGATCGCAAGAGGTTTTAGGGTCGATCGCGCGCATAGTTATATTTTAAAAGAGTAAGTATAGAGTTTCTTGTCCGTAAGTAAGTTTCTTGCCCGTTCTTCCCAATCTTCTTGTTCTTCTTTTTGGAAGGGGCGACTAGATTCAATTTTACTTTTATAACGTTTTAAAGTGTTTCGTCAATGGTCTAATAAATGATTTGACTTTTATCAACTTTATCAGCTGCATGGAAAAGCGCTACAAAAGGCAGTACCCTTCATCGACTTCAAAGTAATATGTACGTAGCTACTGCTAGGTACCTACAATAAATGCCTCTTTAAATTTTTTTTTTTTTTTTGCTTGCGAGTCTATCGCTTCTGGTCCAATTATATTATTGTTGATCGCCGAGTAAGTCTGCCCACCCCTGCCCTAACACAACAAAAAAAGAATTGAATTTGGTACACATTACTACATTCGGAAGTTATGCGCATACAGAAAGGGCGACTTTGTTTTATACTAAGTAAGGATAGAGTTGAATATATTGATTAAAAACATATTTGAACATGTATTTGACTGCCGAAAAAAGTTTGACAGATAGTCAAACTTTTTAATACTAATATTTAATACTAATATTATAAAGAGGTAAAATTTCTTTGTAAGTGTGTATGTAGGGGTAACCAACGAAACTACTCGTCCGATTTCAAATAATCTTTCACTAATAGGAAGCTATGTTATCCTTGAATGCTATATTGCATTATCACAAAATTAGGGATCCTTGAGAAAATTCACGTGGACTAGGTCGCAGGTAAAGTGCTAGTAGGAAATAAGGAACATACCTTGAACAGACTTGGCAAGTCGTTCCAACTCGGACGTGCTGATAGGCAAGTCCAGTGACGCCCCGCCCGGACTGGACAGCAGACCACTCAGTAGGGAGTGGGAACCGAGCTGACCCTCCCTTTGTATGTACCTTAGGAAAGCAAAAATGATGACCTTAACCTTAATTAAAATAAAACTTAAAATACAATAACCCAGTTGTTGTATTTTAAATTTTCGGAAGGTTGAAGCCTGGAAAGTTAAAAAACTCGTTGTGTAATGAAACTATCCAGGGTGGGAACGACGATACGACAAAAAATTAAAATACTGGTAATACTAGTTCTTAGGAATATTTTGAAACTCAAAAAAATCCTAACAACTAAATTAAAAAAAGTTCAGATATATACTAAAGAGCATATAAAAGTAACCAAAATAAAACACCATATGAAATATTGGTTTTCTAACTTGTGAGAAGAGTGGCAATTTGTGGCGTCTTAATTTAATATTATTAATGCTCAATAAAAACAATTACACCAAATTACCAAATCCTACCATGATCTTTTTTGTGCTATTGCCATCCCCAGCCTGTATGTGTACATGCATTTTTGTTTGCTGCGTAATGGATAGATGTGTGCCGTGAATGTTTGAGATAATGGCCGAAAGATGAGTTCTTTTTTGTTAATTAGCCGGTTATTGTACCATAAATTGTGACCAGTGTACCTTTCATGTTCCTGTTCATCAAAAGCCGTGCTGCGCATGTCCATAGGAAAGTCCTTCACGCCGTCTGTCCTGATAGGCTGGTTCTCCTTGTCCATGTTGTTGATCATAATGTTCAGATCGGAATAGTCAGAGTTCAGTTTCTCTTGTGTGCACTGGATCTCCACCTGCTCCCAGTCTTTGGCCCATAGATAGAGCTTTGGATGGTCTTTTTTGCTGTTGGATGATTGAACAAAACTTAAAAAATATTGAAAACTTAGAAGTAAACAGATTTGTAAAATTGTATGAATTGCAAATAACGAAGGTTTTTTCTATCTGGACAGTATTTAGACCAAATATTTTCTAAGACCAAGCTGAACGAAAAATTGTAAGGGTGCGAGTAAAACTATGAACAACAGCCAGTTCCTTGACTCACGCACGAATGGTTTCGTACCATTATCTATATGTCGTATCCGGTCAATAGTATGAACGTGAAACGACGAATCGCAAGCGTGCCATTATCGAGCATACGTGATCAACCACCAGCATTTTGGCGCGCTTCTACAGAGTCGTGATGTTTTCAGCCCACAGCGAGGAAGACATTCAGAATCCAGTGTCTGATCGCATCGGAGCTAATACGTCCCGAAACTCTGTCTAAGTGAACCTATGTCTATGTTAATTATAGTGTCTGAGTTTATTTTAAATTAATTGTGCTAAATTGTGGTTTTAATAAACGCCGTGTACTGTATCCTATACCCAGTGTGTTTTCATTGCACGAAACCCATATTCTGCCCACATATGATCACTGAATCTAACGGACTAAATCCTAAATGATCCGACATATACAACATTATAACCCTTTTTTAATATCGAGCAAAAAACCGGCAAATAATCACGTTTGTAGTATGGGAGCTCCGCTTGAATATTTATTTTATTCTGTTTTTAGTATTTGTTGCTATAGCGACAACAGAAATACATCATCTATGAAAATTACAACTGTCTAGCTATCACGGTTCATGATATATACCTGATGACAGACAGACATACAGTCATCATCATCATATCAGCCAATTGTCCAAGACCGGGTTGGTTGGTTTGCGATCTCTGGGGGAGGCCTACGTTCAGCAGACATACAGTGGAGTCTTAGTAATAGGGTCTCGTTTTAACCCTTTGGTTACGGAACCCTAAAAAACCCAAACATGAGTACTCACGTAGCCACGAAGTATTTGACCCTCAATGCATGGAGAGCATCCTCAATCCGCAGCAGATTGCCGGCGACCTCGTGCGACCGGCGCAGCGTCTCGCATGGCTTGCCGGCCGGCAGCAGCCCCTCGTACATGCGGTCCTGGTCGTGAAGGAACCGCTGCGACCGGCGACCGCGACGAGGGTTCAGGCAGATACTGCATGTGTATTTCTCTGGCACCTAGATAGTATCAGATCGTTGAGATAGTGGGAGGAGAATTTACGCGAAATACACATTACTCATCTTGGTACCTATCATTTTTAAGTATGATAAAGATGTAGTTACCGGTAAAATGCTGTAACATTGCCTAAATTCTAAAAAGTTAAATTATTTCCGCTTAGAAATGTTTTATTGCCATATAGATAGCCTACTTGCTTTTAATAATACTATACTAGACAGCATAAAACGTTTCTCAACGGCAATCATTAAAAAAACTTTTTAGAATTTAGGCAATGTTGAGCTATGACGGCAATGTTACAGTATTTTCTTATGAAAATGGGTCAAAAAGAGTGGTTATTAATATGATCATCATTATCATCAGCCAAAAGATGTCCACTGTTGAACATAGGCCTCCCCATAGAACGCCACAACTCACGGCAACCTGCCGCTTGCATCCACCGGTTACCCGCAACCTTGACAATGTCGTCGGTCCATCTGGCGGGAGGCTTACCAACGCTGCGGCTTCCGGTTCGTGGTCGCATGGCAATGGGCAGGCCACATCGCTCGGAAAATCGATAACCGATGGGTAAGAAAGGTTCTCGAGTAACTATTGATACGTGTGGTGTCGGACGTAAAGAATAGCACCATCCCATATCTTCCCGTGGGTGTCGTAAGAAGCGACTAAGGGACTTACCAGAGAATGGGCAGCAGCGTTCTCTGTGCCTTTGTAACAACCATACTGCGATCGCCAATCTGCCTGCCAAACGTGGTGATTATGGCAAACCCCCCCCCCCCCCCTTGGGGAGGCCTATGTCCAGCAGTGAAAGTCTTTAATAACGGCTGAAATGATGATGATGCATTTGATCTGTTATGCGATCCCGGAGTAGATTTTAACAAATCAATAATTTCTGGAAATCGTGTCCATACTTTCTAAGCGAAAAATGAACTTGAGTGTGGGAGTAAATATGCATCCGTTTATCCCCTAGCAAAGTGTCACTCACGTCACACTCCCTCTGTATGTCGTGGCACATGGCGTGTTGCCAGCACAGGCACAGCTCGCACTGCACCATGAGCCCGTCCTCCTCGCGGAACCCGCAGTGGCAGTTGATGATCTCCTCGCGTTTCATGTGCACTATCTTGATCCGCTCACCATCTACACAACGAGATTATTAATTAGTACCGTAAGGACCTTCAAGAAATGTGGATGACATCCGCCCATCAGACTTCAGCACAAATCTAGTTGCTCGCTTCAAATCGTAGGTAGGTCTCTATGGAGAAGAACAAGCAAACTCCACGGATACTCCTTTCAATCAAGTTTTAATATCAATAAATACATTATGGATAGAGCAGCTGTGTTAGTAGTAACTCGTAGTAGATTTGAAAATATAAAATTAACAAGCTTTAATCACTGGCTAGAAATATCAACATTTGCGGTGAAAACCTAGTACCAGCTTGTTTACTCGTATTATACGCATAGCAATAACCAAAGGCATATAACTACACCAATTTCGTTGATCAGCGGAAACATACATGAACAACATGTGTAAATGTTCTATTAAATTAAATCTTTCTACCAAACCATTATACCATTATATAACCATATATCTAAATATAATAATAATCTTAATGTAATAATGCTTATAATAATGTAATATTGTCCTTATTGTAATAATTAATAGAATGTCTAATAGTTTTGGTGTTAATGGTAATAATTTAAAACACTTCGTACTACCTTAGCTAATTATAATTGTATAGATATGTAATATAATGCAAGAAAATAATAATAGTTGTATGTCATTGTTGGCAAAGCATAGCGCACTATTTAAATGTTTAAGATCTTTGTTATATATATACCTATGTTTAACAAACAAATAAACTATTCTATTCATTACAGTACCATGTCTCATGTAAAGGTAACATTTTTTGGTCTGTGTTATCTGTCAGTAATAAAAATCTATACTAATATTATAAAGCTAAAAAGTTTGTTTGTTTCTTTGAACGTTCACCGATTCTGAAAATAGTTTGGCTAATAGGGAGCTACGTTCTCCCGGAGTGGATCTCTTCCGGCTTTATTTTATTACTATAAAAAAAACTGACCAAGTGCGAGTCGGACTCGCGCACGAAAGGTTCCGTGCTATTATCTGTACAACGTTAGACATTGAGCAAAAAAAACGGCAAAGAATCATGTTTATTGTATGGGAGTCCCCTTAATTTTTTATTTTTTTTTTATTTGTTGTTATACCGGCAACAGAAGCATCATCTGTGAAAATTTCAAACTGTCTACCTATCACGGTTCATGAGATACAGCCTGCACGCGTAGCATGACCACGCTAAGTCTAGGGAAGAATAGACATACTGACAGGAAGAATAGACAAACTGTCTGACTGACTTGTCTATTCTTGCTGTTTACCCTTTGGGTACGGAACCATAAAAAGGTAAGTACTTACTCTCAGTAAACATATACATATTAGAGTCTTTTTCCTCATTGGACTCTGAAGACACAGGCGCCAGTTTGCAGTCAACCTTCGAGTCCGGTGTCCCAGACCCCGGGAAACTGGACCTCGTCTCAAAGTCCGAGTTCACCCCGTACCATTCGTCGTCTTCACTGGCAGGCCTCTTGGCGGCCAACACGAAATTCTTATGCCGCTTCTCGGCCTTCCGCCTCCTCTCAATCACAGGCTTGGTAACTGTGTGCGTCGATATTGCACTCTCGAAGTCCAACGGTATGTCTAAAACTGGGATGTCAACGATCGGCTCTATAGGTCCTGTGCCTTCCACATCAATGTCCTCGTTCATAGGATTTGGTATGACCGGCTCAGGGTCGGGTCTCCTGACGGGCAGCAGAACACGCGGCCGCTTCACAGGTTTGTTGATGAGAATCTGCCGCAGTTTGGGCGAGTCTTGACTCCTGGGCACAGAGATGCTGCCGTCTTTAACAGGTGTGAGCGGCGTGGTGTCCACATGTAGCTCAGTATTGAAGTCTTTCACTTCCAGTTTGGGCTCTTCACGTTTCGGTGGTCGCGGTATTTTCACTTTGATGATCTTGTGGTCGTCTTTAGCGCGAGGAGTTTCCATCCCGACTGGCATGGTCCGTGCGTACGCTAGGTCCAGCACTTTGGGAGTTGCTCCCAACATCTTTCTAAGTTCTTTGTGATAATGTTTGATATGCATCTGTATTAGTGTGTTGTTTCGGAAGTTTTTGAAGCAACCTTCGGCCGGACATCGAAGAAGATTGTCGATTACTTGCACTTTTAACGAGCCCACGTATACTGAAAATGAGAAAGAGTCATCAAAAACACACTCTATTCAAAAAGAAGAATGAAATGGCTGGGTAGTACATACCATATCCATCTTCTAATGGCGGCTCATCGATGTTAGCTTCAGCTGGAATACTGTCGCTGACGCTTACAGCACTTGGAGACGCAGCCAAGTCTTGTCCTCTTACATACTGTTGCTAACAATGATACATTACAGATTACAGATACTAGCTAATTACAAAAACTAACCACTATACGGAGCAATTAATAAACTGACTGACATATTTACATGAAATTCATAATCTTAAAAATATTATTTAAAAAAATCTTTATTTCAAGCAAGTCAACATTGTTCATACACCCAT
Source organism: Charanyca ferruginea (assembly GCA_947361185.1). Taxonomy (NCBI): domain Eukaryota; kingdom Metazoa; phylum Arthropoda; class Insecta; order Lepidoptera; family Noctuidae; genus Charanyca; species Charanyca ferruginea. Next base: position 21,422,872 of record OX376059.1, on the reverse strand, counting down.
AGATTTCAGCTCATACAATTATTTATTTATTTATTGAATTGTTACTGATATTTTAGTGTGAAAAGTAAACATGTTATTATTAGTTTGTCCTTCCTCCACAGTAACCGCCGTCCTTCAAAAACAGAGCAACAAATCGAATTGATGTTTTACCTAGAGATAGTAAATAGATCGAAAAGTGACATAGGCTACTTTGAATCCTGGAAAAATGAAAGTTCCTGTGGGATAGACCGCGGGAGCGAAGCCGCAAATAAAACGAGTATTTAACAACACTTACATGTTTTGGCACCTTCATCCTGATAGTTATTTTAGGTCTCTTCTTGTCCCTACTATTTTTGTCCCTCTTCTTCTTGAGGCTCAGGTTCCTTCGCTTGACGAGGGGCGAGGTGCTGCTGAGCGTGCCGGGCGCCAGCGAGGCGGCGGCCGGGGCTCCGTCATGCGTGTGTGTGATCCAGCCGAGGCGTCGCGCCATCTTTAAGTGCACGCCGAAGTCCGTCAGCGCGTGTTCATACCCTTGCTCTGTTAACTCCGGGTTGTTCTCTAAGTATGCACGGATTTCGTTCCTAGTGTGGAATCTTCGGTTTTCGGGGCTAGAAATGAAAGTTTAAAATGAAAGTGGGAAGATGAGGAAAGGTGATTTTTATTTTTAGGAAGGTGAGGTCTACTATTAATTGGGTAAGAGAGTTATTAAAAACAAAAGCCGTGCTTCATCGACACAAATCAATTCCAATAATAAAAACCGGACAAGTGCGAGTCGGACTCGCCCACCGAGGGTTCCGTACATATTTGTAGGTACATATCCATACTTCTATAGTAATCCATACCTACTATCCGTACTTTAATCATCTTAATATTATATATGCGTTGCGACATAAACGGCCGTATCTTTTTTTCAGGTTAATATAGAGGGTTGATTTTTTTCACAGCATCAAGGGACCGTAGACTTGAGTATGTGGTTTTAATTTCAACTCGACGCGTTCCCGAGATAAAGGGTCATGACAGACAGACAGACAGACAGACGGACAACAAAGTGATCCTATAAGGGTTCCGTTTCTTCCTTTTGAGGTACGGAACCCTAAAAACAAGAAAAGGAGTATGATAAGCACAACAGACTCTTTAATAGAGTAATAAATAAAGCTGTATTCACATTGTTAAAGGTGACGTACCTAACTAACACAACATCCCATTTGCCCGCTGAATTTCCGAAGCTTCTGCGAACCATGTGCTTGGTCCAGCCTTCTGGTAACCTTTTGTCTTCAACCTAGAGTACAAAGAGAAACGCGCATTTATCCTTCGATTTCATTTCAAGACGTTAGAAATTTGGAGAAAGAATATCGATAGTATATCAGCCAAAACCTACGCGGTTGCAAAAGATGTCGCACCAAAAATGTGTGTAACTATGTACATATATCACTGAATGATGTGGTGATTTATAGCATCACATTGAGGATTTACGATTATGGTATATTTTATTATTCTACGTATCAAAACATTAAGAAGATAGCTTAGGGCTCGTACACAAAACTGCGATGCGACGTCGCATCGCACAAATCTGAAAGAGAGAGAGTGAGAGAGAGAGAGAGAGAGAGAGAGAGAGAGAGAGAGAGAGAGAGAGAGAGAGAGAGAGAGAGAGAGAGAGAGAGAGAGAGAGAGAGAGAGCTCGTAGCCCGTCGTATAATTAATTAATTATATTAACAAGAGATTTTGTAGTGGGGGAAGAACGCGCACGCACGATTTCATACATTTTTACATGCGCGAACTTCCCCCTCTACAAAATCTCTTGCCAACTTACGTGCCGGTAACTGTACCATACTTTTACCCCGCAGATTTCTTCAAAATGCGACGTCGCATCGCAGTTTTTTGTACAAGCCCTTAAAAGTAGTGCTTATTCGAACCAACTCGAAACATGCCAAATCACTTCGCGAATATTTAATTATAAGTGTAAAAAGTATCATTTGAGATACAAGTGCGATATACAGGGTGGGGACGACGATGCTACAAAAAATTAAAATACTGGTAATACTAGATAATAGAATATTTTGAAACTATAAAAAAAATCCTATCACCAAAATAAAAATGAAAATTCAAACATACTAATAATAGCATATAAATGTTACCAAAATAGTACACCATTTGAAATATTGGCTGAAGACCGGCAACTTGTGGCGCCATAATTTAATATTATTAATGCTCAATAAAAACAATTACACCAAATTTCCAAATCCTGTCATGACCTTTTTTTGTTCTATTACTATCCCCACTCTGTATAAACTAAGTGTCACAGCCAGTGACACTCACTCACCTGCACACTCCTCCTGGGCAGCGGCGCCTGCGCACCGAGGTCCCCGCGCGGCTCGCTCTCGATCTCGCTGACGGTTCCTACCGGCTGCCCGTTCACCCAGTGGCAGCACCACTCGTTGGGCAGCAAGAAACTCTCCGGCATCACGGACCCCTTCCCCAACTCTTGCCCTTTCAGCATCTGCTGACGCATCTCATCCACCTGCTTCCTCATCATCTCCAACTCACTCTTCACCTTCTCCACTTGTTTCTTCACTTTCTTCTCCCGTAACAATCGTAACTTCTTACCCTTCTTTATCTTTGACAACTTCTTAGTTCTATCTTTTACTACGGTTACCGGTTTAGATTCTTCTTTTACTTCTGTTTCAAGTTTCACTTCTGAAGATGTTAGTGTTTCTTCTTTCAATTCTGGCTTGGGAGAGTCGATCTTTTCGACGTTGTTCAAGCCATCCTCTAGTTTGTTGATGACTTCTTTGATTCTGTCAAGGACTTCTTCGTGCCTGACATCGTCTGGTTTCTCGAATTGTTCCAGTTTCACTTCTTCATCTAGGACCTAATTAAGAAATGGACTATAGAGGTGTAAAAAATAACTAACTAACTACTACCTAAACAAAAAAACTAACAAGTAAATTATACATAATATTCTATTTTCTATATTTTCTATCGACACGCTAAGCTAAGAATAAGAAGCAGCTAAAGCTAAAAGATTAAGGGCGTCTATCGATTCGTAGTCGCGCGCGCCGGAGACTCAGTATCCCCTAATGGCTGCCGCGCTTAAATAATATGCAAATTAACACTAACACTTACTTGCTTAGTACCATTAGCCTGCTTTAAAAGAAATGTACAGTTTTACATGAGAATCATTTACAAGATACATCAATGAAATAGAAGAAACAAAAACTTCACTTACAGGGTCTAATTCACCTTTCAAGTCTTCCAACTGAATCAGGTCCTCATTATCAATTGTGGTTTCAGGTTTTGTCGGCAAAACCGGTTGTTCATTCAAGTCATTGGTTTCTTGTTCTACTTCTTGCTTTGTATCGTACTGTACTTGTTCTGGTTTCTCATCTTTCTTAATTTCCAGAGGTACCGGTTCTTCTTGGCTTATAGTACCAATGATCGAAGCAACGGCGTCTAAAGCTAACATTTACATTAGGATACAATAAAACTGTGAACTTTCAAGAATGTAATATTAAAGCCTTTAGTACACCGACGCGTTCGTATGCGGCAGCGAGTCACTGCGGAACTACTGCGTAAGGAAATATCTGCGGAATGTTTACACTGCAGTTTTTTCGCAAAGAAATGTCATTGTAATTTTCCCGTCTTTTCTTTAACTTTCCTCCATGCCACCTCTTTTTTTGTTTAATCTGCGTGACTAACTGCATATAATTCGGGATAATTTCTAATTGTATTCAAAAATATTTTAATATTTCCGGCTTCCATGGTGAGAAATTCTGTCCTCACCGACAGAACACGTGCGGACGCCTTGCGATGCGAAACAACACTAGCGAAACGTCTGCGTCTGTGTAACGACGATTTCCGTAGTTTCTTGCGAAACAATACGGACAAGGACGCAACTATTTCATGTTGCGTCGCGAAATTCTGCCATACTACTGACAGTCTTTTCGTTGTATCGCTGCCGCATACGAACGCGTCGGTGTATTAAAGGCGTAAGGGCGAGGTTGAATTGAGAGAACTACTTAATTTTAAATGCCGTTAAGTCTCGTGCTGTCTCTATCATTTTATGTGAAAGTGACTGTGACAGTACGAGACTTAACGGCATTTTCATCATTCTCGCTCGGAGATTGACATTTACATATCTATTCTACTATCTCCTGATAAGCAGCTCAGCTATGAGTATGAGCGCCATTCTCTAATAGTTTACTATCACATTATCCACTAATTAATAAATAGCTCGACGATAAAACCCCTAAAACTACAGAATTAATAACAAAAACTACATACAACTAAACAGCACTTACCAGGTGGTTCACTCTTTGTCTCTGTCTTGATTTCACTCTCAAGCTTCAACTTTACTACCTTCTCTCGTCTCTTCTTCAAGATCCTAGGTTTCCTCACCACTGTCCTCGGTGTCTTTTCCTTCTGAATCTTCTCCTTTCGTGCTTTTTTCTGTCCTATATTGAATATTTCTTTTATGTTAAGTTTTCGTTTCATTTCGCGGCGCTCGCTTTTTGATCCTAAGTAGTCACGCGTGGGATCGAAGAGGTGTGTGTGGAAAGCCGGGGTAGGGAACTGTGTGTTTGTTTGTGGGGTTGTGTTGCTAGGACCGGCTCCGTACGTTAGGGGGGCCGACGTCGCGTCTACATCGCCCGCCTTTGTGCGCAGTTTGTGCAGCCTAGTCGTGTTACACGTCCAATGGCAACCATCGTCGAAAACTATCTCGTAAATGCCTGTCAAAAAAAAAAAAAATAATATAGTATGTTCGTACATTACAAATATACATGCTTAGGCGTTTACCGAAAACCGTAAATTTGAATTGAGAATTAGGCTACTATAAATCGGGAGCGCTTAAAAAAAAGTCTACAAAAAAACCTTGAATTGTTTCCTTTATGGTATATTTAAACTATATAAAGACTCACCATCGCCCAAATCTTTAAGGATAGTTGCAATAAAACGTCGGTTATCGCGCCACCTCGCAAGGCATCGCTCGCCCACCACGTAGCTTAGCCTAATCTTCTCGTCCACCTTCACATCTTTCGCTTCTTCCTTCAAACTGGCTATAGGCAGACTATCAGTTAGGCTTTCCTCAGAACTGGGGCCAGGTTTCACTGTGGATATAGTTGTTACACTGCTGGTAGAGGACGAACTGACCGGGCGTAAACGTGGACTGTTTACGCTTATCCATTCATCATGTCTGCAAATTGATTTCGCTATGTTTAATGGCAGCCATCTTTTTTTATTTTTAAGGGTGCAATGATGATAAAACCTCTGCGAGTACCTGCTAGTCGCGTTCTAAATGCTTGACTTTTTACATATTTAGCATATTATAGATTGTAGTCTTTATTTTCATATTAATAATAATACCATACCAATAGTCAAGTACAAAAATATAAAGTAACAAATATCAAAAATAATAATAATCACCCAATGAGAATCATAACAAATTAATTGTTGTCATATTTAATAAAATAAAAGTAACATAATACCTGCGTCCATCGCGTAATGTTTTATTACGTGTATTGTATGAGAAAGACATTTTAATTACGATAAAAATATTATTGACCAAAAATTACGCAACCATGGAATAATGACAGTATTTTGTTTTTAATTTTTAGTAGTTTGATTTTTGATGTGGCCAGCCAGTACCGCATTTTTTTAAAAGTATTTATTGCAAAAGTAGGTAAGTATTCCTCCCTTATTTGAATATTTTCTTTGTATTGAGATAAATTGCATGCATTTTTAAATTATAGTCTACGACGACGTAGACTATAATTTCACAGCTGCTGATTTATGTAGACTTCAATCAGCAGCTATGAAAACGTGAGTATGTGCATTAGGTATGCTTGTTTGAATAAGGGACGGGGTAGTGCAACACACTACATTTAGTAAAAGGTAGGTAACATTTTATGCTGCATGTAGCTGCTGCTGATTTGCATGACAGTCAAGATTCAGCAGGTAATTAATATAGTACTCACTTTTTCTTCTCAATGTTATAACGTACGAGCACCTCCATTTCTTCATAGTCAACTTCTATAATTTCTGCCGCATGCCATTCCTCTTCAAAGTCCCTAGCCTCAACCTTAGAACCAATGGAAAGTGCCATACTGCTATTTCCTACAAGGGATGTGAAGTTTAATTGATACATAAATGCTTCAGGAAATATAAATTTGAAAAGAATTGTGTCACACAACACATTTTATAGCTAAGAATTATAATTAACTAGGAGAATGTTAAAATTTGTTTGTTTTTAGGCTTTTTTGTTTGTGAAAGGTAAACACTAAAAAACACTTTTTAACTATACTTTTTAAAGGCATCCTTTAAAAAGTATAGTAAAAAAGTGTCTTTTTTGTAAAAAAGATTTTTTTAGCTTTTTTAGTGCCTACCAAATTAGTTACAAAACGGTGACACGAAAAAAATTTAAGGCATTTCTTTTTCCACCCTTAGGGGTGGAATATTTTCATGAAATTTATATGGGACTTAGAAGTATACTCTATCAATTAAAGAAAGAATCATCGAAGTCGGACTAGTACCAACTGAAAAAAGTTATGCGTGGTCAAACATAAAAAAAAGTATATACATGTCTAATTGAGAACCTTAATCTTTTTTTTGAAGTTGGTTGGCAATATTTCACTAATCTGATTACAAAATATTTTTGGTTTGTTCACTAGTAGAAAGCTACTCGGCAAAAGTGCAGAGTGTCATAGGATATCGGCAATCGGCACTTTTCCCGAGTAACTACTTGGCTTCCACACGGACGAAGTCACGGCAGAACCTAGTAGCCATTAAGCCTATGCATGTCATGCCTACGACCGGTTGGAGGCGTACGGTAGCTGAAAGGATGCGCGGGCAGCGGTATCAGCATCGGGCGTCGGCGGCGGCTGAGGGGCACCTACACATACTGCACCAAGGTGTTCAGGTCTTCTTACCTTTATCCACAGGACTAAAAATCTCCTTACTTGTGACATCTTGCTTTCTTGCAATATCTAGGTCAGACTCATTGAGTATCATATCAATATTATCAATCACACTGCTGGAAACACCCAGTGTCTCGTCCTGACTTGGCTTATTATTGTCTGTGTCATTTTTCTCACGAAAATCTGCTATTATCTGGTCCTGTATCTCTTTCTCCTGTGCTTCAATAAACCTCTTTATTGCATCCACATTCTCAACTTCACAATCTTTGCCAAAACCTTCTACTGGGCCAGTTATGTCTTCCATTTCTTCGTCAGTGTCAGAATCCCATGGGAATATTGATGGAACTGCATCTGCAATCAACTGTATTATCAGTCACTGGTTTTGTGGTTCAATATCTTTAACATGCAATGATTATGTAGTGGTTTCTACAAATGCATCCTAAAAGAGTCATTAATGAATAAATAATAACATAATATCATACTTCCACATTTCAAATTTATGTAAACTGACAGCAATCACAGAGAGTATGACAGGAAATCAAAAAGATCTAATTCAAAAGCAACTTTTTTCTAAACAAAAAATAAGTTTTACATTCAAAAGTTATTTTATTAGCCAATACAATGAAAAAATAGATTGTGAATATAGATAGAGTCACAGCTCCTAGAGTGCTCTTTGTAATGAATTAGCAACTAAAACTACAGTACCATTCAATACAATACAATAAGAAACAATATCAATTATTATTATGTGGCTACATAAAAAAAGAATACAAATTAAAATCAACTTAAACCATTGAAAAGAAAAAATAACCCATCAAGCATTATGGACATTCTGCTAAATACCTGTTCTTAATTTGTATTTAGAATCCTTGAAACTTTGAAAATCATTTTTACAGAAATGCCTCGAGCACACAAACTTGGGCAACTCGGTGTCTGTGTGTTTGTTATGTGTTACGGTGATCCAAATGTCACGTAATGCAATAGTTTTTGGAAACTTATGATATGTCACACCTTTATCCTCCTTTCTTGTAGAACATGATTTACAGTTGTCAATGCAACATTTTTTTACAGCCATCCTAATGTTAATATTATGATGTAATAACAATGTAATTGGTGCTTATTTTTGAAAGTCAATACATATGTGATAGTAAAGAGACTTTAGTATCAAAGTGTTTTTGTTTTAGTTATAGGTATGAGCAAACTGTAACATAAAGCCCTTATTACACTTGGCGAAATTAAGTTAATAATTAATTAAGTCAATTAAATTCAGTTGCTACTGAATCCAGTAAAGTGTATTTGCATTCAGTAAGTAAATAGTAGTAGTAACTAAATTCAGTTGCTACTGAATTTAGTCAACTTAATTTAGCCAAGTGTAATAAGGGCTTAAGTGTGTATCATAAAACCTCATTTCTAGCTATTGTGCTTCCAAATGTAAGTCACCAAACAGACATTTTTGTCAAGTTTATTTTAAAATTAAAGATATCTCTAACTCAATGTTGTATTACAAATGTTACATTGTATCTACAATCTACATGAACAAATTACATATGTTATTTTATTGATGAATGTTTATGTAGTTAATTAACATAGATATTTGTTGTATTTTAGGCATAGTGAGAATTGAGTTTTACTGTTTTACATAAAACATAATATGAAAACGAAAATTACAAGGTCATGACTAGTTTAGGAATACTTTACAGTTAAGAATATGAAACATAACAATGTCCCAGGGAAGATAACCATCTTTAAAACCATCCAAATAATATAAATTTAGCACCACTTATTATAGGCTTGAACGAGATAAAGCTGGCAAGAATGAAAAGTTGAATTCTAGATCCCAGTAAATAAAACGTTGTTTGAATTATATTTACATAGTGTGCTCCAACAGGACTCACACTACTCCCAAGTAACTAAGGCAACGATACCCTTAATAAAAACCTACAAGTTGGCAGAAATAACCAAATTATAGCGTTTCTTCGTTTGACAAAAATAATAAACATGGGATAAGAACTCCACTCAGTGAAAGCAGCTAGAGATGATGTGAAATGTTAATAATTTATTGTTATTTATTTTTCTGTAATACGTTTTTGTTATTACACTTTTATTAGTAAACAAAATCAAAATTAATAACAATCAAAGAAAACAGCGTATACAAACCTGATGGGTCACAGTGTTATTTATTGTAGTATCAACACAGTACGATTACTTTTACGTCGTGTTACTTTATTTAAACTGAATTTAATAACAAAGACACACTTTTAGGTTACTTAACAAAAATTGTTCAAAGGACTAGGACACCGACACTAGGACACCATGACACCATTGACAATTTTAGAGGATACCCCATAGATAATACACTATAATCCCGAAACTGACGAAACTGACAAAGTGATGACATAATGATCAAGAAGCTTATAGATAAAAGTGGAGGCAACACTATAAATACCTAAGTGAAGCCAACTGTGGGCAGACGCTCTCTTTCTGAATGCATACATAAGATAAAGAAAACACATATCACTATCTCGTTCTTATGTATGCATTCAGAAAGAGAGCATCAGCCCACAGTTGGTTTCAAGCTTTTGTTCTAAGTGTTGGCTCCATTTATACCTATATCTTCATGATAATGATTGATTGATTCGTTGATTGATAGACCCATGAAGATATAGGTATAAATGGAGCCAACACTTGGAACAAAAACTTGAAACCAACTGTGGGCTGATGCTCTCTTTCTGAATGCATACATAAGAACGAGACAGTGATATGTGTTTTCTTTATCTTATGTACGCATTCAGAAAGAGAGCGTCTGCCCACAGTTGGCTTCACTTAGGTATTTAGAGTGTTGCCTCCACTTTTATCTAAAAGCTTCTTGGATAGACCCTATAGACCAAAGACCCAAAAAATTATAACCGGCTATCATATGATGATATTATAAGATAGCCGGTTATGTAATCAATATTTTTAATAATGTAATATGCAGAAAAGAACAGATTGTGATAGGAACTAAATATGTCATAATGATAAAATAAAATATTACGATTTTTTTTCCAGATAACGATGACTATTTATTGAATAAACATTTATTTTCATTAAATACAAAAATTTACGAATTTATTTCAAGTCGTGACTACTTAATTCGTTTAATCAGTGACTTCGGTAATCGCACAGTCGATTGCGCATGGCGACGCGTCGCCACACCGTACACACTACTGCATATAGACTGTATATATATACCATCATATAGCGTGGCGACGCGTCGCCACGGCATGCGTCGCCACGCCAGAAATCGGTTTTACGTGCGGCTATAGATGTTTCACATAAAAAATCTATCGTCCATCTTTAATAAAGATAAGCAAAAAAAAAATGGAAATTAATAGGGAATACCTACTATTGGATCGAATAAATTATAAACAGTAAACGTTGCCTGTAGCTCACTTAAAAACTATTGTCGGCAAAGTATTTGCTTTCACCTAATTTTATTTGGTTGTGGTCTTGTCTTTGAACCAATAGAAAATCAATGATACTCCCAACACTAAAAAACCAAATTAACTTTGCAGTTTCTACCGTAACTGATGTAGCATCACTGGTTGGTCCTTATGTGATGAAACATACTATTGCTCTTCAGTGAGACAAGGACAACATGAACATTTCAGTTACAAGTAGTACCTAGTTATCCAACGATACCGCATAACTGACCTAAAATCGGGATCGGTACTGACGTTTGACCTTTATTTATTTTGACGTTATGTATACGTGAAACTGTTTTGTAAGGAAAACGCCTAATAAATCCCATCAACAATATTGTTATCATAATCAAATAGTGTAGATTTACTGAAAGATGGATTTAGCAAAATCTTTGTTTAGTTCACGCGATCATGTGGGTTATGTGGGACGTGAAGACCATGAACGTAAAATCAGTGCTGCATTAGCAGATGATGACCCAGAAGATATGATAGATGCGATACGAGGATTGAATATTGCTGATGAACTTCTTCCGGCACCTGGTGGCCCATTTTCTGCACTTACGCCTAGCATGGTACCGCAAGACATCATGGCAAAACTGGCGCAACCAGAATCTGAAGGTCACGGTGGTGGACTTCCGGATTACAGATTTGACGAATTTGGATTTTGTGTTGAAGATGAAGACGGACCAGAACAGAGTTCGAATAAATTATTAGCAGATGCATTTGTCGAAGATGACCAACATCGTCTTCAGTGGGAGTTTTACAGCAAAGAAATAAATTTTTCTGAAGGTGAAGGAAAGCTAGAAAAAACCGACAAACTGCAAAAAATGGTGAAAGATGGTGTTCCACACTCGCTCCGTCCTCAGGTTTGGATGCATTTATGTGGAGCAAATAAAAAAAGAGCTTCTACTGAAATAACATACCATGAGATTGTACGAGCGTCAAGTGATGATGGATTGGTAACAAGTAAACAAATTGAAAAGGACTTGGTGCAAATATTACCTAATAATGTTTGCTTCTCACACCCAACTAGCACTGGTGTGCCAAGATTGCGTAGAATACTGAGATCATTAGCATGGCTTTATCCTGATATTGGATACTGTCAGGGCACTGGAATGATTGCAGCGTCTTTACTACTGTTAATGGAAGAAGAGGATGCATTTTGGATAATGTGCACAACAGTGGAAGATTTACTACCAGCATCTTATTACTCTTCGACTTTGATAGGAATCCAAGCAGATCAAAAAGTTTTGAGAAGTCTGATTTCAACTTATTTGCCTGGGATTGATCAGGTTTTAAATGCCCACGACATTGAGCTCTCTTTGATAACAATGCATTGGTTCTTGACACTATATGCCAATGTTGTTCACATGAAAATTTTACTAAGAATTTGGGACCTTTTCTTTTTGGATGGTTCTTTGGTGCTGTTTAAGGTTACCTTGGCTATGCTAAAAATTAAAGAGAACAGATTTACGGAAATATCAAATTCTGCACAAATTTTTAATGCACTATCTGACATTCCTGGTGAAATTGACGATGTTGAGCTTTTGATCAAAACAATTGATGAAGTTTGTGGGGATACATTGAGCCCCACATTGATAGACACTCACAGAAGAAGACATTTAGCATATCTGATGGCTGATCAGGGAGCCCTGGTAGGTAATCCTAGTGCAGTACCTAATTTACCTAAGCAGCAGCTCCAGAGACGCCAGATAAAGAAAACTAAATCAGTAATACAAACAATACTTTTTGGAGAAGATAGTAACAATGAAGATGCTGTTTCGAAAAATGTCAAGCAGACAGAAATTTTAGTTGATCTCAGAGAAGCAATTCTGCAAGTTGCTCGTCACTTCTTAGCCCTTGAGCCACAATTGACTTCTGAGGTTCAGTTGACAGCAGACTACACAATGCAAAGTCATGCAGCTGATAGAGAAAGATATGTCAATGTGTCAAGAAGTAAAAGGAGACGAGCTAAAGCGCTCTTAGACTTTGAGAGGAGAGATGGAGATGAATTAGGTTTTAGGAAAAATGATGTTATTGAAGTGATCAGCTCAAGAGATGAACACTGTTGGATTGGCGAATTAAATGGCCTAAGAGGTTGGTTTCCAGCCAGATTTGTTAAGCTGCTCGACGAGAAAGGCGTTAAGTATAGCAGGGCTGGGGATGACTCCGTAACAGAAAAAGCCGCACATCTAGTCAGAGGAGTTTTAGCTCCAGCTTTCAAAAGAGTTCTCCTACATGGTATAAAGCGTCCTAGTTTCTTGGATGGTCCATGTCACCCGTGGCTTTTTATAGAAGAAGCATCATCGCGAGAAGTCGAAAAAGATTTTAATTCCGTCTATAGCCGTTTAGTATTGTGCAAAACATATCGTTTGGATGAAGATGGTAAAGTTCTGACACCAGAAGAATTATTATACAGATGTGTGCAAGCTATAAACTTGTCACATGATAATGCTCATGCACAAATGGACGTTAAATTACGTACGTTGATTTGTATGGGTTTAAATGAAGAAGCTTTGCATTTATGGCTAGAAGTACTGTGCTCTTGTGTGGACGTTGTTCAAAAGTGGTACCACCCCTGGTCGTTTATTAATTCTCCAGGTTGGGTACAAATTAAATGTGAATTAAGAATTCTCTCCCAATTCGGGTTCAATTTAAATCCAGATTGGGAACTTCCATTAAAAAAGGACACACAAAATCAACCCTTAAAAGAAGGAGTGAGAGATATGCTCGTAAAACATCATTTATTTTCATGGGACTTGTAATTATTTATCGTGCTCTTACGTAGTTTTAATGCCTAAATTGTAATTTATATTAATGCTACCAAAATGATAATATATGTAAATAACCTCGTAATCGTACCTGTGCACCATTTGCCTATTCTATCAACATTCAAATTTGATGCTTATTCCAAGAGCTAAATAAAGTATATCTATGAACATTTTTGCGTTTTATGATTTCCTTAGTAGTAGTTTAAGTTCAATAGTTATTATACCGCCCCTATTATGCAGCCCATTGCCGCGGCAACGAGCAGGGGCATGGGGAATAAACTGGGAAACGCGAGAATGTAAACAGGTCCTTTCCATTGCCTTTGTATTTGTACCGCATTTACATTCAGCCATTTCCGTTGCCGCTTGCCCTGCCGTACATATTTCCCCAAACATTGCTGTGGCAACGTCAATGGAAATGAGTGTTTACATTGCCGCTTCATATGTATTTTCAATTCGACTCTGGGCAATGGATAACGTGGAAATTGTCGGAGCGTCGTCGGCGCTCTGCCTTATAAGTTTAATTAATATTTAAAAGTTTGGAAAAGAAAATTGAATTCAAAAGGGACGTCGTCGTCAGAGGAGGTCGTAATGAGATGAAAATAAGACTATTAAAATATGAGACTTATAAAATTAGATATAAATTATAAACGATAAAGGCCTACGCAGACCGGGACGGGATAGCAAGTGATTTAAATTTTTTGAATATTGAATATTCAAATGTATCGATATGGAAATACGAAATAAATTGCTATGCTTAATTATGATGTGGCATCCCTTTCGATGCCACGGTGTCATTTTCATCATTAGACCTTTAAATAAGATTTTGATTTCAGCTCATCTTTATTGGCGTTCTCAAAGTTTACACTAATCCGCTTCCAAGCATCGTAAACTTTGTTTCAGTTTGTGCTCTGCGATGGGTACCATATAATTCGTTAATTTAAAAAGGGTTCCATAAACTTCAGAATTTTTTCGTTACTCCATTCCAATGGCATGATGAAGGCGGCTCGTAATTAAACGAATGCAACATGTCAGTCACGTTCACGCGTTTGCTTCCGACTGAGCGAGAGAGCTACATGTAAACACACATTGCCGATCGCATTGCTGCGCTTTGATGTCCGCAAGAAAAACCGCCAAATGGGGGATAGTCGGCCAATGCGAACGGCAACGTCAAAGGCAATGGAAATGACGTGTTTACATTCTCGCATTTCCCAGTTTATTCCCCATGTCCCTGCCCGTTGCCGCGGCAATGGGCTGAATGTAAACGCGGTATTCGCATTGCCCGGCTATCCCTCATTTGGCGGTTTTTCTTGTGGACATCAAAGCGCGGCAATGTGTGTTTACATGATTACATGCAGCTCTCTCGTTCAGTCGGAAACGAACGCGTGAAAGTGACTGACGTGTTGCAATCATTTAATTACGATCCTCCTTCATCATGCCATTGGAATAGAGTAATGAAAAAAATCTGAAGTTTTTAGAACTCTAAGGACCCATCGCAGAGCATAAACTGAAACACAAATATCCGCTTGGAAGCGGATTACTGTGAACTTTGAGAACGCTAATAAATGTGCTAAAATCAAAGCATCTTATTATTAGCCTTATTTTCATCTAATTACGATGAATTGCTATCATCCACCATCTCCTCTGACGACGACGCCTCCTTTGAATTCTATTTTTTCTAAATAATTAATTAAACTTCTACGGCAGAGCTCCGACGCTGCGACAATTTCCACGTTATTCATTGCCCAGAGTCGAATTGAAAATACATATGAAGCGGCATGCGGCAATGTAAACACTTATTTCCGTTGACGTTGCCTGCCACGGCATTATTAGGGGAAATATATACGGCAGGGCAATCGGCAACGGAAATGGCTGAATGTAAACGCGGTATTTATTACATTTATTTTCAAATTATCAATCATTGACCAAATGGTAAAAAACTGTAATGATATATAACGCACGAATTACCAATTTTCCCGATTGCATTTGGTATTTTGGTAGGTTATGCGTTTATTAACTGGTAAAGTGGTAACACTGCACTGAATAATTACGTTCCAGACCAGTATATCAATGTTGTAATTTTGTGAGTAACTAACTTGTGTATTATAATCTACCTCTCCCACTCGTGTCAAAGAGCTACAGCGTCTGCCAAAGCGAGATGCAAAATACTTTATGTTCTAAATAAAGCATTACATAAAGAAAAGTCCTAGTCAAGATTTTGATAGGTATATATCTTTGACAGATCTCTCTCTACCTTTTTGTTTCTCTTCCAAATCAAGAAGTCAAACGTGCTTGTTCTCTGAGAGCTAAGGCCTGTTGGCGACTTGCACGTCTTATAATTAAAAATGGCATCAAAGGCTGAATTAGCTTGCGTTTACTCCGCTCTCATCCTTGTTGATGATGACGTTGCCGTAACTGTAAGTATTGTGAAGTTTTCATATTTATTTGTTTTAGGTTAGGATCTCGTCATGACAATATCCGCTTTCATCGTGTCTTTCACTCTATAAATGTGACATTAGCGCATTTAAAACATTCATTTTTAAGATACAGTGTATGTAAATACTTATATTTTAACACAGAGCATTCTCGTAATGTCTTGGCGCGAATTCTGAAACCGATGTTGTTTTTGTTTTGTTTAGGGTGAGAAGATCTCCACCATCCTGAAAGCGGCCAACGTTGATGTTGAGCCATACTGGCCGGGTCTGTTCGCTAAAGCGCTGGAAGGCATCAACGTGCGCGACCTGATCACGAACATCGGATCCGGCGTGGGAGCTGCTCCTGCCGCCGGCGCTGCGCCCGCCGCTGCCGCCGCAGCACCCGCTGCCGAGGCCAAGGAGGAGAAGAAGGAGGAGGAACCTGAGGAGTCCGACGACGACATGGGTTTCGGTAAGAATCTATCAGAATTAATAATTAAGTGTTGATATTGATGGAGATAGTGAAAGAAAGAAATTAATGAAATATCCCCATGTAAGCAATCAGTAATTATATTACAGACAGCCTTAATGTTTTAACTACTTACGTCGGATTAATCCAACAAATATTTTTGTGTCTAATATGCCAGCGTCGTTTGTATACAACCAAATAGCACAGCTCTTTAAGCTCTCTTTAATTTAATTATACTGTATTCTATCAAGAAGATATTTATATTAGGTAAATAGTTAATTATTATTAAGTAATCATTTACAATTTAATGCACTATAGTCTATTAATTAGAAGTCCTAAAAACAATGTCCGAAGTTAGATGGACTACTTATATTATTCACTGTGCCGGGCACTGGAGGCACAACCACATAAGAAGTTGGGTGGTTAAAAGGTTAATGACATCATTTACAGCTGTTCTCATTTCTATGATGATTGATTTATCATGTATTAGCTTCAGAATCTAATGATTGAAGAAATTTTATCTGAGATTTCTCACCCAATATCAGTCACAAGTGGATTTATAATTTCATGCTAATTTCGTGTTTTGTCTTGTTTCAGGTCTCTTTGACTAAAAAGCTTTATATCGAAGCTGCGATATTCCATTGTAAGCTTTATGAAGCTTATTTAGTTGTAAGGATTAAATGACTTTATAATAAAGTTTTTTTTAAACTTAAATTTGTATTTATTGTGGTTACCTACACACATGACATGCCATAGTCACATTAGGATGTAACTATTTCAAAAGGTAGGTAGGTTGTGAATGTTGAACTGTTAGTACTTAAGCCTTGGGCCTTATAATTTGTAACAACCACCCTATTCAATATGAATACCTACCTGAGGGAAGACTAAAGTTATATATAATTGTGTGATGATATACTAGACAGTCACATACACTGGTATTGAGCTGCATCTGTATGTCCCATTCTGTTACAATCTCCCTCTCATCCTGATGTTAGTGCTTGACAAAGCAGACGGAAGGATGACAGCTCACTTCACCTAGGTGTTCACCAAGGGAGATTGTAACAGAATAGCACTACTGATGAGAAAAGGCTAAGCAATAATAACCATACGCGCCGAGACTTTAGTTGCGGAAACTAGCCTGTGTATATATGTATAATATCATACATGGTATCATACATTATACATATAATACATACCTACCATGTATGATATAATACATAGTAGGCAAGAGGTGGGTGAGTTGAAGTTGACAACAGTGTAATGTTTGCTTTAGAGATTCTGGATCTCTTTTCCATGACTTCCAGCTGTCTTGGTCCAGGGTAATTTTTAAGCTGTTCTGCCTGACAGCATCTTTTGCGTGATCTGTCGTGACATGACGCGTTCTAGCTGTCAGGTCTCTTTATCATTTTGATGGACACTCATTGTGTAGCAGGGTTACTTCAGGAATTTCAATGAGGTAGGTTCATGAGAAACAAAGCCTTTGTATTTAGTTCCTCAATGTTGTGATTGTTTAGCCAATGACAGTTTTGTCAATAAAACAACAAAGTAAAGCAACAACATAATTTATTTTATCCTACATTACATTACATAAGCACATAACTATTTCCCTATCCCCACATAGCTCTTTGTACACCGGACAGTTTGTTGTAGTCAGCCAGGTGTCTCCACACTATACGACTCATCCTCCATTCCTTTACAATACCTCGGGGCCTGTAAATTTAAAACATTGATAACATTTGTAACTAAAACTACTATCTATTATAAATGTTAATTAGGTACATAGGTGTATAGTTAGAATTTAAAACCAATAAAGGACGGAAATGGAACGGAAGGTATAAGACCTTCTGTTCTGTTTCCATTGGATGGATTGGGAATGATTATTTTCTACTCATGAACAAACCTTGATGTGACAACACATCTGTTGTTAATTCTGAGTGGGATGGCATTCATCTCGAACTTGTTAATGTCTTTATCAGCAAGTTCTCTAATCTCCAAAGGCAAAATATCATTTTTCCTCATAGCATTGATTCGAGTTCTCTCAAGAAAGTTTTCCGCACTCATACGCCGCCTTTTCACATCTCTAACCATGAGCCAGTTCGCCCATTTGTTTCTTACCTGTTGGAACTGCAAAATAACTTCATATTAGGTGCGTTTTTTGTAAAAATTGGTTTCTGAGAATCGGAGAAACATTTGGAAATTCTGATGAAGATAGATGGCAGTGAAAGTTAGGATAACGAACCCCGAACCCAGCAACAGATTGAGATTTCCAGACATATTTGGCAAGACCAGATATATTTAAATTCATAATTTATTTATATTTTAATGTAATTGAGGATAATGAGGTTATTTTTTAGCTTTCGGCTGATTTTTCTTTTGAGTTTGACATAACATTATACATAAACTGACACATGTCACATTCAGCTATACATTGACACTGACAGGTGGCTAAGCGCCCGTCTCAAGAAGCTTATAGATAAAAAAGCTTTTTACAAAAAAGACAACCGCCTTCAAAAAGTGAAAAATAACTTTAGCACAGAACACACATTGACTTTAGTTTCGAAATTCAGTGGCTTTGTTCTGTTTGTTGTTTTGTATTGCCACCGACTTCCGAAACTAAAGTCAATGTGTGTTCTGTGCTAAAGTTATTTTTCACTTTTTGAAGGCGGTTGTCTTTTTTGTAAAAAGCTTTTTATTTTCCGCTTTTTAGTACCTCCTTCTCATCCAAATCTATTAAGAAGAGTATGAAAGTTAACTACTACAAAGATTGATGAAGCTAAAACGTCAACTATGTAAAATTTTTGGGTATTTGTTGATTTTTCAAAAAGTGCTGAATCAATTTCGATAAAATTTATATGGGACCACCCCTGAAGCATACCCTATCCGTAAAATGAAGAATTTTTAAAATCGGTTTACGTTTGCCGGAGTAATCGCGTAACAAATCACGCACATACTTAATGTAAATTTAAGACTTATACGGTTTTCTCATGGATGCCATTGTTAGAACCGGACCAAATTAAAATGGGACCACACGGGAAGCACTAGCTTTCAAACAAAAAAAGAATCATCAAAATCGGTTCACCCAGTCCAAAGAAATCAGGTAACAAACATAAAAAAAAAGGAAAAAAAAAAATACAGAGGAAGGAAGGAATTGATAACCTCCTCCTTTTTTGAAGTCGGTTGAAAAGTGGAGGCAACACTCTAAATACCAGAATACCTAAATCGCCTTATTCATTATCCTTCTTGCTGTACGTCCCGCCAAGGTCATACATCAAAAGTACCGTGAAAAAAAACAATTAATAATAATTATTGACGTACAGCAAGCTTATTCACGGTCGTTTTGCATCGTGCATCGTACTTGACCTTGGCGGGACGTACAGCAAGAAGGATGGTCAGTAAGACGCCTAAGTGAAACCAACTATAGGCAGATGCTCTCTTTCTGAATGCATACATAAGAACGAGACAGTGAAATGTGTTTTCTTTATCATATGTATGCATTCAGAAATAGAGCGTCTGCCCACAGTTGGTTTCACAAAAACCGCGTTTACATTTAGCCCATTGCCGCGGCAACGAGCAGCGGCATGGGGAATAAACTGGGAAACACGAGAATGTAAACAGGTCATTTCCATTGCCTTTGACGTTGCCGTTCGCATTGCCCGGCTATCCCCCATTTGGCGGTTTTTCTTGTGGTCATCAAAGCGCGGCAATGCTAGCGGCAATGTGTGTTTACATGTAGCTCTCTCGTTCAATCGGAAGCGAACGCGTGAAAGTGACTAACGTGTTGCAATTCATTTAATTACGAGCCGCCTTCATCATGCCATGGGAATGGAGTACTTACGTACTTAATGACTTCTTAATGAAAAAAATCTGAAGTTTTTGGAACTTTTTCAAATGAACGAATTATATGGATGGACCCATCGCAGAGCACTAACTGAATTACAGATGTGATGATAGATGTGTAATACGACGCTTGGAAGAGGAGTACTGTGAACTTTGAGAACGCTAATAAATGTGCTAAAATCAAAGTCTTATTTTATATTTTATGATTTATTACATAATTTATAAGTCTTACTAATAGTTTTATTTTCGTCTAATAGGGGATATTACTGCAATGTTCTGGCACCAGAGTGCAGCACTAGCATAGTCCGTAAACAGTTTATCGACGAGTCGTTCAAAGCGTGAAATTCTGCCTATAATTGAGTTCAAAATTGGGAAGTGTGTTATATTATACAATAATGTATCAGTGCTGTGTATTTCGATGAAGAAATGAAGGGAATTTATATATTTCCAAAAGAAGAAAATGTTCGAAAACTTTGGGAAGCAGCTAAAAATCACTCTAAAATATGTTAAGTAAGGTTAAGTATTCAGGTGAGATAGTCGCATTCACAGAATAACGTTCACTTATATCATGTAAGACAACCAAATATTATTTTATTCTGAGCATAACCTAGAATCCACTTTCAAATGGTCGTAGGACGCCATAATATGGTTAAAGTACAGTTAGGTAAGTAGGATTAATTAAAACTTTGATACATTTTCACAAAATACCTAGTTATTACAATTAATAGCTAGTGGCGCCCTCTGCGCCGAGTTTCGCGTAATGTTCCCTATTACGATGAATAGCTATCATCCACAATCTCCTCTGACGACGACGCCTCTTTAGATTTTTTTTTTTTTTTTACATTTAAATAATTAATTAAACATGTAAGGCAGAGACCATGGCAGTGACGCTACGACAATATCCACGTTATCCATTGCCCAGAGTCGAATTGAAAATACATATGAAGCGGCAATGTCAACACTCATTTCCGTTGACGTTTCCACGGCAATATTTGGGGAAATATGTACGGCAGGGCAAGCGGCAACGGAAATGGCTGAATGTAAACGCGGTATCAGGTGTTCAGAGTGTTGCCTCCACTTTTACCAATAAGCTTCTTGAACCGTCCTTGCTGTTCCTGCTGTACATACGTCTGCTCAAGACCGCGGCGCTGGATGTAGCATGTACACACTATTGCAATGCAATGCAATACCTATATATTATATTGTACTCTTTGCACTATCGTGGTGCGTTCAGCTCCAGCATGCTAGAAGTAATCCACATAGTCCAGTCGTCTTAGCATGTTCAGCTCGGAATTTAAGATACCCAGCTATAATCTCGGGTTGGATCTAGTACTTATCTGGAAACGGGTTGGGGTGTAAAAAGTGTTGAGTTTGGTAGCGGTTGGGTCTCCGATTATAACTCTACCACTCTCATTAAAGGAAACTGCGTAGTTTTCGAGAAATTAATAAAATAAAGCGCCTTATTCACCATCCATCTTGCTGTACGACCCGCCAAGGTCATGCATGATGCAAAAGTACCGTGAATAAGCTTGCCGTACGTCGATAATTATTATTAATTATTTGATGGACTAGCTGGACCCATTTTGCGTCCAGCGAGCGCCCCTCCACCGGGAACGTCTTGCAGCTGGATAGTGAATAACCCTGACGTACGTCAGAGCGATCTAGCGCCGCACAGTGGGCTGAAATTCGCGATTCATAGACATTCAACATTTTTTTTAGAAGTGTCGCTTTTTTTGCTTGGTAATGATCGGGAATACCTACTACATGCCTTATAAAATGAACTTTTAGGTTTATAATCGGAAACAGCGCACTCAGATTTTTTTTCGATAAAATTTGTATGGAGTCGGCATAATAAATGATGATATCTCCATTATCGCACAACTGCGCCTAATATCCTCTTAGGTTATTAATATATGAATTATTTTGGATTTTTTGACATACTCCCTGGCAAGGTCAAACGTGCACTTTTTTTTTTTTAAATCTTTTTTTTTTTGTTTATTGTTTTGTTTTAACTAGTATCAAGGTTCACATGTATGTATATAGACTAGACATTTACGCAAATTAATTGTGTGCAATATTAGAAATTGAAATTCATTAAAAACCATAAAAAATTGGCTTAATACCTGTATCCTTTATTTGTTATCGGCAATCTGTATAATAATAATAATAATAATAATAATATGTGGGGACATTTTCACACACAGCCATCTGACCCCAAACTAGGGAGACCCTGTACTATGGGTGTCAGACAGCTGATAAAAATACACAAATACATTTTTTTTTTTTTTGTAAATACGTACATATATAGATAAACAACACCCAGACACAAGGCAAACACAAATGCTAATCACACAAATGTTTACCCTGGGCGGGAATCGAACCCGCATAATCCAGTATTCTATACAATACCTAGGCAATGTATAGTATTTTGCAAGCCATATTGTAAGCCATAACTTCAGGAGAACCCATCAATATTTTGAAATTTAAAGAATATGCGTACGTAACTGCTGAGAAATATGTTAAATTTTACAACTGGTACTACATGTCATCAACAGTGCACACGATACTGCTTCATGGAGCCGAAATTATTGCTTCTAACGCAATAGTACCGATTGGGAGTTTATCTGAAGAAGCTTCAGAAGCAAGGAACAAGGACTTCAGAAGATTCAGAGAACATCACTCACGTAAGAAGAGCAGAGTGAGTTTTAATGAAGATATTTTTAATATCCTTCTTTCGTCTGATCCGCTTATTTCAGCAGTAAGACCGACGATGGATGCAAAAAAAAGAAACCTTTGTTTGATGAAACATTGGGTCTGCTGGCTGAATCTTCAAACACCTGAATTCGAGTTTAGGGATTTTGCTCAAATAAATTCTGACTCTGAGTTCGACTCTGAAGATAGTGATTCAGAATAGTGATTCAGATCATTCATCAGTCATCGACGATCTACCATCTGTAACGCACGCGCGATATCAACCTAACTAAAAGTAATACCCCCAGTATAGAAAAAAAAAAAAATGTCTAAGTGTGATAACTGTAAGAAAAATATAACTAAAACTTTACCTGGTATAGAGTGCGGTAAATGCGAGAGGATTGTGCATCTGAATCCAAAGTGTACAGGATTAACAAATAAGCAGATCGCCGCCTTAAAAGCTGCACCCAGTCTGGAATGGACTTGCCAAGAATGTCAGCAGGAATCTCCGAGACGAAACTCATCCATTATTACTCCTGAAGATGACGACGAAGATGACGAAGCACCAGTACAAATAAATGCAAAAAAGTTACTAAGTAATATTAGTAAAGAGGTTGAAAAACCGATCAAAAGCGAAATGACGCAATTAAGTGATTCCTTGCACTTCCATAGTGCCAAACTTGATGAAGCAGTGGAGTGTATCGAAACTTTCAAGAAAACCATCAAAGCTCTTGAGCGGAAGAATGTGGAACTACTTAATAAAAATAGCAATTTAGAAACCCGTGTAGGCTATCTAGAGCAACGTCTGCAAGAGATAGAACAAGAGAAGCTAGCAAAATACGTGGAATTAGCAAATGTGCCGAAACAAAAAGATTAATATTCGATCCATAATCAAAAACTTCTCGGCCCTGGAACAAACGCTGCTTACATCAAATAAATGTATCGACGTAATTATTTTAACTGAAGGTAATATATCAGAAAGCAATAGCACTTTGTATCAACTATGCGGTTACCGAATGTACACAGAGTTGCGAAACTCCCGAACGGGTGGTGGCATTATATTGTATGTTAATAATAAACATAAGTGTAATATCACGAACTTAAAAACAAAATTTTTTGAAAGCATCTTCTGTACCATCACCACCCAGTCGGGTTACGTCGCAAATCTGTGTGCGGTTTACCGACCACCTAGTTATAATAAAATCTCATTTATTGACGAACTTCAAACTGCGCTAAATGTATTCACTAACACCACCGATCTCTATGTGTTAGGAGATACTAACATTGATCTGAAATCGGATAATCCTGTAAAGCATAAATACAATAACATGTTACATAGCAAGGGCCTGTTGTGCGGGATCACTGAACACACAAGAATAGCAATAAGCAATGGGAGATTAAGTAAAACTTGTATCGATCACATTTATGCGCGGTCCCGCACACAAGGCCTGTATGCGGCAGCACTCAGTACCACACTGGCTGACCATCGCGCTGTTATACTCGCCTGCGTTGGCGCGCGTATACAGGTTGCTCCTAAATTTATGACCTGCATAGATCATAGTACCCTTGTGAAAAGTCTTGATGAAGTTCAGTGGGCGAAGTCATATGAAATTAAATGTCCTATAACCCTATATAATTACATACATACACAGTTTAAAGAGTGTTACAAAAATGCTGAATATAAAACTAAGGTTAAATGTAGTTCATCTCGTAGTAAAAATGAATGGATGAGCTTAAAAATTACCAAAGCCTGTGAATATAGGGATAGATTATTTTTAACGTGGATAAAAGACCCTAGCAACATAATTTTAAAACAAGAATATAATAAAGCGAGGAACTATGCAAATACTATTATACATAAAACTAAAAATAATAAGATTAAATCTGAAATTATATCAAATAAAAGAAATATGAGACAACTTTGGCAAATTCTGAATCAAATAACAGGAAGGATAAAAAATTCAATTGATGATGCTATTCAAAATTCATTACACAACTCAACTTCTAGAGACATTGCTAACAATTTTGCACACACTTTTGATAAAAGCGTTAAACTAATTATTCCTAAATGCTCACAAAATTTGTTAAATAAATCAGAGTACAGAATACCAGCCAATGTATCTATGCGTTTGAAGCCTGCAAGACCAGATAGTGTTAAAAAGATCATTATGACCTTGAACAATAATAAAGCCCCAGGAATAGATGGCATTAGAGCAATTGATCTGAAGAGAGTTTGTGCTACAATCACATCGGTGATCTCGAATTTAATTAACTTATGTATACAAACTGGGAAGTATCCGCCAGTACTTAAAACAGGGATTGTTAGACCGATCCACAAGAAAGAAAGTCGGACGGACTATAATAATTATCGACCTATTACTATATTGCCTACTATTGATAAAATTATTGAGAAATACATTTGCAAACAAATACATGAATTCTACCAAAAAAATGAAATATTAACACATAAACAATACGGTTTTCAACCAAAAAATAATGCAACGCAGCTGTTATCTAAATTTACTGATAGTATTCAAAAACACCTAGATGATAAACATCACGTATTAGTAGTATTTATAGACTACAGTAAGGCTTTTGACACACTCAGACATGACAGATTGATAGAATGTCTTCATGACAGCGGCATTAGAGGCAAATTACTAGATTGGTGTGAAGATTATCTTAGCGAGAGGAAATACATGGTCAAAGTCAATAACGTGATGAGTGAATCAGTTAGGGTAACTGAAGGCACGGCACAAGGATCGGTCATTGGCCCGCTACATTATCGAGCTTATGTAAATAACCTCGTCAATGTAATAAAACAGTGTGAGATCTATCAATTCGCCGATGATACTTGTCTTGTTGCTGCTGGACGGAGTCTTGAAGAAGCTCAACAGCAACTGCAAGAAGATTTTAATTTACTCACAAAGTGGTCGCATGATGCCGGCTTGGTATTAAACGCTGGAAAGACTAAATTAATGTACATCAGTTCCAGCCAGAATAGAAGCCCGACCTTGCCTAAGCTAACCGCACACTGTCATGAGTGTATGCATGATAACAGCCTTAACAAAGTACCCAAACCTTGCAAATGTGACTCCATTGATCTCGTGGATACTCAAACATACTTAGGTCTTACTATTGATAGTCGACTCAGTTGGAAACAACATACTAATAGGGTGTGCGATAAATTAAGATGTATCCTAGCCAAATTTTCGTTGATAAAATATAAAATTCCATATCAAATATTATTAATGCTGTACAAATCACTGGCCGAATCAGTAATATCCTATGGTTTATCGAGCTATGGAAGGACATATAAGACCCACCTTGACAAAATATATACACTGCAATTACGTATATTAAAAGCGATTGTACCGGACAACATAAAGGCGAAATATAAACATGAGTACCATAAGCTGTTTGAATTCTGTAAAATAATACCCATAAATAACAAAATAAAATTAGCACTTTTAAATGAAGAATTTTTTAATGAAAATTATAAGACAACAAAACCTTTATATAACAATCAAATTAATACTCGTAGTGTCACCAACGCAAAGCTGCTACTCCCTAAGTACAGGAACTTACACGGCAAGAGAACGTTAAAATATATAATACCCGACCTTATAAATCATCTACCAGCAACATTAAAGGACGTAATTACCCATAAAAACATAAAATATAAATTAAAACAATACTTCCTTCAAAATTTTAATAATTAAACTAATATTAATCATAAGTTAAATAAATAAATAAAGAAACACCTATTCAATCATAATAATATATCGTATTATAGCATAAAGGAGCAACCTGTATCTCCAAATACATTCCCCAACTACTAGTCTATAGTGAGATAAGCGGTCACTAGTCCGCTTGGTTGCCGATGTTCGCCCGCCAATATTACGTACTACTGCTGTAATTTGCTTATACCCTCTTTGAGTAAATATTACCTACCTATGTTTTAGTTTTAGCTCATGTAGTCGATGATTTTGAGGCACGGTAAAACTCTAATGAGTTTATGTTTGCATCATCTCAAATATGTAAAACCTTTATGTAATTTTAATTGCCAAATAAATAATAAAAAAAAATAGGCAATATTTTTAAATAATAATATTCATTGTTTTATTAGGATACAGGTATTAAGCCAATTTTTTATGGTTTTTAATAAATTCCAATTTCTAATATTGCACACAATTAATTTGCGTAAATGACTAGTCTATATACATACATGTTAAGCTTGATACTAGTTAAAACAAAACAATAAACAAAACAAAAATTATTTGTTTTATAAAGATTTTTAAAAAAAAAAGCGCACGTTTGACCTTGGCATGGAGTATGTCAAAAAATCCAAAATAATTCATATATTAATAACCTAAGAGGATATTAGGCGCAATTGTGCGATAATGGAGATATCATCATTTATTATGCCGACTCCATACAAATTTTTTGGAAAAAAAATCTGAGTGCGCTGTTTCCGATTATAAACCTAAAAGTTCATTTTATAAGGCATGTAGTAGGTATTCCCAAAATGCTTATAGATAAAAGTGAAGGCAACACTCTAAATACCTAAGTGAAGCCAACTGTGGGCAGACGCTCTCTTTCTGAATGCATACATAGGATAAAGAAAACACATATCACTATCTCGTTCTTATGTATGCATTCAGAAAGAGAGTATCAGCCCACAGTTGGTTTCAAGCTTTTGTTCTAAGTGTTGGCTCCATTTATACCTATATCTTCATGGGTATTCCCAATCCTTACCAAACAAAAAAAGCGACACTTAAAAAAAAAAAGTTGAATGTCTATGAAACGCGAATTTCAGCCCACTGTGCGCCGAGGCCTGGAGCGGACGTACAGCGGGGATGGATCGTGAATAAGGCGCTTAATCCATGAAGCTGTAGATTACCTATTTCTTCATGGTTTAATAGACTGTTGACTAGACATGGGCAAAATGTATCACTAAAAAGAAAAGATCGAAATGTATCTTTCGATCACTGGGATATGTATCACTCATTTGTATCTTTATATCCTTATGTATCAGTAGCTCACGCTCGCGCGCACGGCTGACGGCACGCTGCGCATTGCATCTCTTCGCTCGATTCCAATAAATCAGCGAGTGATAGATAAGTAATTATAGCTATTAGCACTTTGCTTGGTCGTTAGATGAGGTATCTTTCTGATTTATTGGGCTGCTGTTTTTTTCTAGGTATCTATTTGTTATTATTGATAAATATTAAACAGGTCGGTACTCGAAAAATGAAGTTTAAAATGTTTATATTATTTAAATAATTAGTTTACAAGTGCTAACAGCGTCCGTGTGCCTAGTGCCTACATATAATTAGTTATCTGTGGCGTGCGCTATGCGGTTGCGACAGATAGAAAAAGACGCCGTGAGTGAATCAGTTGTAAAGATACAGTCAAGAAGCTTATAGATAAAAGTGGAGGCAACACTCTAAATACCTAAGTGAAGCCAACTGTAGGCAGATGCTCTCTTTCTAAATGCATACATAAGAACGAGACAGTGATATGTGTTTTCTTTCTCTTATGTATGCATTTAGAAAGAGAGCGTCTGCCCACAGTTGGTTTCACTTAGCTGTTCGGAGTGTTGCCTCCACTTTTACCTATAAGCTTCTTGGATACAGTGATACACTGATACATTCGAATGGGAATGGATATAAAGAGTGATTGATTAAAACGGATTGATTCATATCTTTTGTATCTATCACTCCTGAGTTGAGTTACCCATCTCTACTGTTGACAACTTGACTGACATGTTATGACAAGTTTCATTCAAGATTTGATTTTGGCTGAACGGCGAAAAAAACGCGGGTTCAAATATTTTACCAAGTTTTACATACTTACATTACAACAATAACATTTGTTTCAAACAAATAAAGTTATGAGTTCCAAAAGAGTTTTATCCCAACGGAGCAATATTAGTCAGAACAAGAAATCAAAAGTATCGGATATAAATAGTACGTATTTTCAAGTTTCCTTAAGAGATAGCGGACTTATTTTGAAACACCCACCAGAAAAATGCGTTGCTTCTCATGAAATTATTCATATTGTTCGCAATATTAAGAAAAACCTGGAAAAGCATTTTGACTATCCACGAAACTTGTCTGATCTTTTCACAAATTTAGAGAACGAATGCACAGATTTGAATCTTTTTAAACATTACTTGTTTCCAAATATTGTGAGGATGTCTGAAGACAGCCCTGAAGAGTTCCCGGTAAGCGACAGTGTCATTAAAATACTGTTGAGTGTTCCAGTTCTTCAAAATAAGTTGAGTGATTATGTGTTTGAAAAAGCGATTGATTTAGCAGCTGAATCAAAGTGCGGACCATGGATACAAATGATACTGAAATGTTTCTCTTCATTAGACAGTATAGTCAACACAGATAAGATGTCCACTCATCTCATAAACCTTTTAGATGTTGCTTCTGAAAAAATGGTCAAATTGGAAATAATAACAGCTATTCCTGACATAATTGGAGATCAGGAGCATGACAACATCGCTGCAGAAATGAGTAGAATTCTGAGTGAAGATCATGATCTTATTCCTGCTATATTAGACTGTCTATCTTACCTGTGCTTATCTGATGATCAATATGAGCAATTACAGAAAAAAACATCTTATCTCCTCATGAGTCTTTCCAAGTGTAATTATTTTTCAAATTTTGTTAAATTTCTGCTAATGCCTGGAAGAATGAGTGACAATGCTTATCTAGAAGCAGTCCAAGGCTTAAGAAATGCTCTGGGATGGGCCACATCGGTTGCTCAAGCCCAGGAAGTAGCAACAAGTCAAGTGCTCACTGCCACAGCAATACGAAATTCTATGGTGTCTTCAAAGGTTATTGGTAATTCCTGGTTAAAGGCAATATCTTTATGCAAAGTGCACACAGATCACAAACCTATTGATTTTATTTTACTCCTAATAGCCTATTCAACATCAGAAGATAAACAGAAACAAGTAGAAAATTTGATTAAAAAGCAAATAAAACTTAATATTCTAAAAGAAGAGTTACTAGATGATGTGTTTAAGAAATTCAAACCCATATTGAAAGAATACTTAAGACATTTAATTGATCTTTCCAATTCCCTTTTGAAGTCCAAAGCGGATCCAGCTGTAGAGTCATTTGCTTCTCATACATACTCTCTTATGTTTGCAGAACTAGAGGAATGTTGTCCAACAATTGTTGCAGAACTATTGCAGTTGGGATTAGATTCTAAACAGTGTGTAATGAGTATTTTGCTTGTCTTAAATAATGTTGCATCAAAAGACATGACCCTTTTGAAACCACAGAGTGTTCAAATGCTTACACTATTGGATAGAATGGATGATATGCCTCTAGATGAAGTAAGGGCTGTAATGAATTTACTATGTGGATTGGCGTACAGTTATGAAAACTCAGTTATAAGAGATGATCTTCATATGATTATTAGAAAAGAATTAGGTTCATCAAATCCAAGAATCAAAGTCCAAGGTATTTTAGCAGCCATCCATGCTGTAAAGTACCTTATGGTTGCAAACTCGGAAGATGATCAGACCAGGGATATTCCAGAAGATGTGAGTTATGCATCAGTTACTCATTTATCTGAAGGTGATCTTCGTGAAGCAGCCCAAATTATAGAACTAATAAGCCGGAGTACTAGACAATTCCCAGATATGATTGCATTCTTCTATGATGAATTGTCTAGGATTATTGGGTCTGCATCATACATAAATAAAAACTTTTTGTCATGGCTCACTGATGCAGTGACTAATGACTTGCAGCAAAGCTTTATAGTTGATTTAATTGAAGTGGACAGAATTGGTGAATTGAAGCTGTCTATGCAGCATTGTCTTAATGCAGACAGTGAAATGGATGAGATTATTGCTATCAACATTGCAGGCATGACTTTAGGATCTAAGTCTGAAGTATATATTGGTATTTTGTCTCCCCTTTTTCAACTTGTTCAGACTTTGCATTTTAAGCAGCATGAAGGAAATTTATCAAGTATAGATGCACTTTTGGGATGTCCAGTTGTGATGCCCAAGATTGACATAGACTTTGTTGAGGACATGGATTCAGTGGCAGTAAGTAATATCTTGGATTGTTTAATCCATTGCATTAACTGGTTCAGGGAATTACTCAATGCTTTTTCTATTCAAGATCTTGATGATTTGAAGATAAAAACATTAAAAAGAGTATTACAGATTGAGGAGTTGGAAACATTTGTAAAACAAATTCTTATTAGAAGCAAGATTTCTTACAAACCACCCGTTTGTACATTCAATGTTAATAAGTATAGAGGTGAACAACTTGAGAGGAAGCCTGTTAAAGTACAAAGTACAAAACAAAAAGTGACTAAGAAGCCCGCACAAGATGACTCTGTGTTACCTGAAACGGCGCGGACTCAAGCAACGCAGAATATTGTCTCTGTAAAAAGCAGCCTTGAAATTAGTCACAGCATACCCCTCAGACAGTTAAATTTAAATTTACTCCACTTAATCAAAACTGATATGACTGAAGACAAAGACTCTGAAACAGAGTTAACAGTTGAAACTTTAACCTTCTTATTAAAGTGTGTTAATAGTAATATAGAGAATGTTTTAATTTCTAAAATTAAAAGGAAAACATTTTTATCTAAACAGGAAAGTGTGGTGTATGATGCTAGTAAAGCTGAACAATGCGCAAAAACAGTCAGTGAAGTATTACCGCAATTAGTGGAGCATATGAAATTTGTGACATTGTGTATAGACAAATTAATTACTGAAAACACACAACAAGACAATGAGATTTTATATACATCAGATTTGATCAATCTCTTAACATGCTTAGACTACATCTACAACTTGTGGACTATATACTTTAAGTGGATAGGTTTTAAGAATCAACAACATGGAGCCTTACTAAAGAGTTCTCTTAGAACTTTAGCAAATCCAAATACTGCTACAGTATCACTGAAAGAGTTACTGATAGCTGCTGCCCAGTGCCTACAGAAACATGAGAAATATTGTTTGCAATTATCTACAGCAGTATCTCTAATAGAATTCCTGAAAAGTATTCAAAACTTCTCTGATAACAGAATTATACTTAATATTCTTAAAACATTAGCACAAAGCTTTTTGTCGCGACAGTGGAAAACTCCTGAAGGTATATTAGAAAAGGGGTTGCATTTCAATCAAAGTGTAGATCGATTGGCTTCTATTTATTTTATAAATAATGAAGTCCTAGCATTGAAAAATTTGACTTTGCAACTTAAAGAAGATATCAAGTTACTGCAAACAAACAAAAATACGCTAAGTACATTAAAGTGCATAACCAAGAGCAATTTCCCCATTTTGTATAGGAACCTAGGTACGGCACTTTACGAAGCAACCAAAGCGCGCTTAGAGAAAGGTATGACTAACTCTGAACATTTGGATCTGTGGAAAGACGTTGCAACGATAATGAAGAACATGTCTGAAATTGCGAAAACTCTTGAGAACAGGAATAACTTAGCAGCGTTTTTCAAGAAATCCATCCCAGTCCTTAAACTATTTATGTCACAGGGAATTCCTATTCTGGAAATTCAGTTCAAAAATGAAAATCAAGAAGTTTTGGAAATTTTGAAAATTCTACAGCAATCCACTCGATTTTTGCAGACATTATGTTGTCATTCAAGACTGAAGAAAGATACTGTACTTATGAGTAAGGTCCCACACATGAGACAGCTTCTTGAATCTCTGATTTACAAAGTTAAAGCTGTCTTAGCTGCAAATAATTGTTCTGAGGCATTTTGGATGGGTAATCTCAAAAATAAGGATATTCACGGCGAAGTTATTGCTTCTCAACAGAGTGTTGAAAGTGAAGAATCCATTGAAGATTGTGATGAACAGTTGCCTGAAGATGAAGACAGTGACGATACAGATGATGAAATGCTTAATCCAGATTCTAGAAGTCTCAGTGATATTGTTTGAATTATTATTATTGCAATATATTCATATTCTTATGTTACATACTTTATCAAAAATGTTTTATTTTTGTGTGCCTACGTGTTACTTTGAATTCCTATCACTGGTGCTAATGAAACTTTCAAAATTAGGCTGCAATCCCACAGGCGTTTTACGAACATTTGCGTTGCTCAAACGTTTGCGCAGCGCCAACGTTGCGCAGACGCGACGTTGACGTCGCAAATCTGCGCGTCCGCTGAACGCAACGTTACCGTCGCATTCATGTTGCGATTTGAGGAGTATAATCGGAGACAAAATGGATTCCCACGAGGAAACACTCTTGTTGGCTTTGCTATACCGACAAAAATTACGTAAAAGGAAAATAATAGAATATACCTAGGTACTTTTACTTATTTTGCAAATATGGGTAATATAGGTACAATAGGTAGTTTTTATGTTACATTAAGTTTGAATCGAACTGTACCTGGTGGAGATGGACATTACCGGGCGCACTGCAAATTCAACGACATTTGGGAACTAAGTATTTGACAATATGGCCAAAAAAGTATAGAGATCAACCAGCCAAGGCAATTATAATACGTGTCATTTATTGCACATAGGAAGATGACTGAAAAGTAAATAATTATTTAAAAGAGCATGTTTCATTAACAAATTAAAATACTTACTAGTTTATAATATAAGAACCCAAACTGTTAAATAGAAATTGAACATACACATTATGTATAGTACGTGCCACGAAAGATGAGATTTGCAGCGTGTTGCGGGTTCGATTCCCCCCGCCCAGGGGTGTGCGTTACCCCAGCAAAATAATGTCGAAAATAGTAATTTAAATGTTACAGGCAATTAGTTCTCCAGCTTCTGTAATTGTTGCGCACAATTTTAAATTTGTTGCACATATAGATTTTGAGTTATTCCACAAAAACATTTCCTGCTGGGGTAACGTTACCGCAGCCAGACATTTTCTTTTATAACCCTTGATCTGTTGGCGGTTAGAAACCGCGCAAGCGCGCGTTTGTGGGGCCTTACGGGGTGGCCGCATGCTGTTCCGACGCGTCTGATTAAAACGACGATATCTCCGAAATTACGTTAGTTAGCTCGTTTCCAGTTATATCATTGGAATCGCTATTAAATTTGCTAACAGGTGATATATGGTTAAGTATAGTTTTACCTTGTAATGTATTCGTAATTTAATGTGTGTTCGGTGTGAGCGACTTTTTCCCCGCTTCTTGTGTAACAGACATTATAAAAAAATAGTAATCCTTTTATTCAACAAACTTTTCGTTTTATCTCCACAAATACACATTAGTTCACATAAATAAAACAAAAGAACAGACCTCTCCATACATTTTTTTCATCTCACAAGCAAAACAAACCATGACGTCATTTACGAGTGCCCGCATTCGAAACAAAAGAATGGGCTTGTTTACACATCAATTCTAAGAACGCTACACGCCTGTTGGCTTGGGTTACATTTTATTAATAATGTTTGGTTCACATACTTGACACAGACAGAGTTTCAGTTGATAAAAATGTATAGTTTAATAGTATTGGCTTTCCAAAGTAACCACTTGAAAACTAGCGCAAAAAACACCTACTCACACTTTGGATCACTGTTTAAATTCTGTTGCCTCAATTTGAAATCTTATTTAATATTCTACACGTTGAAGATATTTACAAAACGGTAGGCAAATAAAAAATGCATGCTGGAAGCAAAAACATTACACAAATCAACAATCAAAGCGAACAATTTTACTAAAAAATTACCAGCACGAAAACACAGATCACAGAAAATATAGATACGGCAATTATGGACACATGTAAATAATAAAAAATTACATTGAAATCAAAAATATATTATTATTTGAAGTCTTTTAGAGTGTATAAAAAGTATAAAGAGTGTAAAAAAAAATATAAAAAAAAATAATAATAATAAAAAAAAAAATTAAAAATTAAAAAAAAAAAAAATTGGTCGGTATTTCTTGACGGACACACACACACGAACACACACCTACAAAATTTTCGGTTTCAACACGTTCAACATTTAAAATCACGAATAAAAAATAAAGTCAACAAAAAGTATTCAACGGATGCCCTATCCATTAGTTCTAACGATCTGTGAAATCGTGTGATGTCATGACCTTGAATGCGCATTCCGGCTCTCTGATTGGCTAGCGCGGATTCGACGATTCTGGTAGTTTTGCGTAATTTTGATGTTCAAATTGACCACAAGAAAAGTATTATAATATTCAAATTAAACGCCTAATATCTATAGTACGACACATAAAAACACACGTAATAAAGTCAGATTGCTTCTAAAACAATCCTATAAACTACAAATACCTCGAAATGAATCAGCGTCTCTGCAACGGTTTTTCATGTTCATTGAAACGACTATTTCGGGCCGAAATCGTCTGTTTCTCCAATCAAAAATGGTTCAAACACAACCAGGCACGTTTTTATTACACGAAACACATAAAACACACACAATTCACTCACTTTTAGATACTTAAAAGCACAAACAGAACAAAGCAGCGACCTGTCGGTGCGCAGTAGAATGATCAACTGGGGGGATCGAAAATTGGTCGCTTCAAAGTGTTGCTGTGACATTTAGCCTATGTTATACTTGTATCTCATTTATTCCCCTAGACTCTGTGAAAGTTTGAGCGAAATAGCAACAAGTTGAAAGTATTAAATCTTGTCAAAACCAATGACTAATACCACTTGGTCGGACATACCAGGCCACAGATTTGGGCCAAAATTTATGTCTGCATGTAATACCAACCAACAGATCAAGGGATAATGGGAATATTGAAATAAATATTAGCCATATAATTAGTAGTCTAGACGAAGTAAATGTTGCAACTTATTTTGTATTTGTTCTTCCGTCGACTGCGATGTTATCCAACATTTTGCTGGAGTAACGTTTGTGGTTTTGCTGGATCTCTGAAACGGATAACCAGATTCTTATCATCTTTTTTACATGACTTCTTAAGAATTAGTTTGAATTAGTTGGGTAATAAAAAAACAAAATTAATGCACCATTCAAAGGTTAATTAATTAAATATAAAAACACTTCAATAGGTCCTAACACTTTGAATAAGAGCTCGAAAGACTTACTTTAAACGTTGTTTTGTAGCTTGTATCTGTCTTCAAATGTATGTGAAGTTTCATTAGTATCCTGTTAGTAATAAACAAATTATGATGAAATTCAGTTCTCCACTTTGACGGTCATAATGCGCGCTTAGTTATTTGGCCTCCGATAACCCTGTATGTGAATATATAAACTAAATGATATATCAATAATTAGTTACTTAGTTCAGTTATATTCCTGTAAAATTTTAGTACATACAATAATTAACGAGATAATAAAATAAAAGCCATTAGGAAGCGCAACACCGTGATAACCCGAATATATTAAGGTGGTTACAAAAAAGCGACCGCGCAGTACATTATGCTACCTTCTAAAATGTTTAGTATAATACACCTTACAAGTTCGGTACAGACGTGTACACTGTTCAATATTCGATGTGATTTTGAAATAATTTAAGTCATTTTTAGAATACAACTATCCGTATTTAGCTAGGAAAAACTATTGTGATATTTGAAATTAGACTATAAAACAGTGGGGCTTACTGTAAGCACTTTACTACTTACATTGTGATGTTATATTATATTACCATCACTTTGTGATTTTTAAACGATATATGTAAGTATTAGTAGGCATAATGTGAACTTAAAACATTTATTCTATATCTGTTATTTTCTGCGATGGTTTTAAATCTTAATTTATATTTTTAAAGTGAAGATTTGTATTACTAAAGACAAAGTGTAAAGTAAAATTTAAAAAGTAATGGAAAATGCCATAATAACAGTATTGCTACCTGTGATTGTTTTAAAGTTGTATCAATATTTTGAAAGTTTTATTGAAATGATTATTTTACCTGTAAATAAAATTTAATAACACAAATTCAAAACACTTGTGTACACATCCGTACTAAACTTGTAAACCTATCCTACATATTTAAGAAGGTAGCATAATGTACTGCGCGGTCGCTTTTTTGTAACCACCTTAATATGGTCGGGTTATCACGGTGTTGCGCTTCCTAATGGCCTTTATTTTATTATCTCGTTAATTATTGTATGTACTGCGCTGAACTTTTACAGGAATATAACAGAACTAAGTAACTAATTATTGATATATCATTTAGTTTATATATTCACATACAGGGTTATCGGAGGCCAAATAACTAAGCGCGCATTATGACCGTCAAAGAGGAGAACTGAATTTCATCATAATTTGTTTATTACTAACAGGATACTAATGAAACTTCACTTACATTTGAAGACAGATACAAGCTACAAAACAACGTTTAAAGTAAGTCTTTCGAGCTCTTATTCAAAGTGTTAGGACCTATTGAAGTGTTTTTATATTTAATTAAATAACCTTTGAATGGTGCATTAATTTTGTTTTTTTATTACCGAACTAATTCAAACTAATTCTTAAGAAATCATGTAAAAAAGATGATAAGAATCTGCTTATCCGTTTCAGAGATCCAGCAAAACCACAAACGTTACTCCAGCAAAATCTTGAATAACATCGCAGTCGACGGAAGAACAAATACAAAATAAGTTGCAACATTTACCTCGTCTAGACTACTAATTATATGGCTAATATTTATTTCAATATTCCCATTATAAAAGAAAATGTCTGGCTGCGGTAACGTTACCCCAGCAGGAAATGTTTTTGTTGAATAACTCAAAATCTATATGTGCAACAAATTTAAAAATGTGCGCAACAATTACAGAAGCTGGACAACTAATTGCCTGTAACATTTAAATTACTATTTTCGACATTATTTTGCTGGGGTAACGCACACCGCCCAGGGTAAACATTTGTGTGATGAGCACTTGTGTTTGCCTTGTGTCTGGGTGTTGCTTATCTATGAATGTATGTAGGTATTTAAAAAAAAAATGTTAAAATGTATTTGTGTATGTATATCAGCTGTCTAACACCCATAGTACAGGGTCTCCCTAGTTTGGGGTCAGATGGCCGTGTGTGAAAATGTCCCCACATATTATTATTATTACTATACTTTCGTGGCACGGACTATAGGTACCTACCTACATTTTTCTTTGCCCATAATAAAGTGGAATACTAGGTACTTAGTGAAACATATTAGCACCCGCTAGAAAGAATACTTCCTAGCGGTGACACGGTGATTATTGTTTTCCGAGAAGTCTTTAAAGTACACTTTTTTTATTTGGCGTACAATTACGTACATACTTTGTGAATATCAGGCTGACGGGTGTAAGTCAAAAATCAGTGATTCTAAACACAGGAAAGCAATGTGAAGAATGTGCGTGCTTTAATAAAACTAGAGTTAAGTATTTAAAAAACTTAGTGAGCCGCCAGCCTGATATCAGAATGACGTGTATTTTTGATCGTGTGCGTTTCGACCGCGCGGCCAATATTAATTTTTGTAAAAGCCGATTCCCAAAACCATAAATTTGTCGAAGTTATGGTTAAAAAGTTATAAGGGTTTGAACGTGGCCGCGCCATTGAAACGCGGAGAACCGCGCGGCCACGAAGATCTTTAAAACTAAGCGTAGCAGAGACCTGAATTTCAGATAAACAACAGATTGAAAAAATAATTAAAAATAGAGAAAAAAATCCTAGGTTTATATTTGAGGAGCTGCAAGACAAAAACCCCATGGCCGCGCCATTGAAACGGTAAATAACACGTAATCGCCGATATCACGCTGAAAATACATCGCAGACGTCTGAAATCGGTGATTTTAACTTGTATTCATGTCCTGTTAATATTAATAACTATTACGAATGTTTTTTGTCATATTGCGAGTTCACTCAGAGTAACACAGTACCCAATTGTTTAGGTCGTCAGTTGGATTTGGTTCTGAGTGCAGGCATTAGCGGAGGAGTGACGGTGGTGGCGGCGGACGAGGCGCTGGTGCCTGTCGACGCGCACCACCCGCCACTAGCGGTCAGCGTGCGCCCCGCCCCCGCCCCGCATACGGCCCCCGCCGGCGCCTGCGGTACTAGTGCTCGCTATATTAGACCACAGTGGAATTGGAATAAGGCCGATTTTCAATTGTTATATTTTAGACTAGTTTCCACTGACTGGAGTAAATTGTATGAAATAAGTGATTTGGAAGAGATGTTGAACTTCTTTTATGACAACATTAATTATACGATAGATGGGTGCGTGCCGCGGCAAAAACGTAGTAGTAGAAATTCACGGTACGTATACCCAGTATGGTATACAAGCGAAATAATAAAAACTTGAGAGGTGTCAAGGGACACCCGGATGGAACGAAGTTCCTTTCGATTAATTAGTGAAGGAATTGTAATAAAATTTTATTACAATTCCTTCACTAATTAATGTGATGCGTTAAAGTGAATTTAAGTGGCTTTAAAAAAAGCGAGGAATGAAAAGTTATTATGGCTGCTTACATTGTAAGTAAGTAATTTTAAAGATTAATATTTTCTAACATGTTAGTACAATGCGTAGTTATTTAGATAGAAAGACCAATAAATTATTTCTGCGCCATCTATTGGCCGTTCGTAATTCGATCTCGAAGAGCACAGTTGCGCCAATAACGTTAATAGATGGCTCTTAAATCAAATATACAAAAGTGTCGTGACAACTTTTCGTAAGAATTTTTTCCGTCTAGCCCCCTTTCACAACGCGCGATAAGGAACTTCGTTCCAAAAATATACAAATTAAAGCCAGACTTCATAAAATATTCAAAAAAACAAAGTTGAGTAGTGATTATCACAAATTTGCAGAGTGTAGAACCTGTATAAAAAATCAATAGAAATTGCGCATATAGAACATAGAAATAAAATTCAGTGTCAATTTGTTAAGGATCCGAAATCGTTTTGGGATTATGTTAGGTCAAAACAAAAAAACACCAATAAGCACAGTATTATAAAAGACGGTCAACATTTAACGGATGAAGAGTGTGCTGGGCAGTTCGCAGACTTTTTTGAGTCTGTGTACAGCAAGGAGCCACCCCTACTTGACGCGGACGCAGCGGCGGCGGGGGTCGGCGCGACTAGTGCGCGTGTGCATATTGAGGCGCTGAGTCTTTCGGAAGTTCAGCAGGCGCTTAGAAGTCTCAAGCCAAAACGTTCGTCTGGCCCAGATGGTATACCAGCGTTTCTGTTCCGAGACTGTGGGAGGGTACTGGCGGAACCATTACTTCACATTTTTAATGCATGTTTAGAACAAGCGACGTTCCCTCCTAGGTGGAAGATCACGCGCGTTATTCCGGTTCCTAAAGGAAAATCTGGTCCGGATATCTGTAATTATAGACTGGTAGCTGTGCTATCGACGCCTGCTAAAGTACTGGAGTCAGCCATTCAGCGTTCCATGCAGGGACAAGTGCGCGCACGTCTATCAGATGCGCAACACGGGTTCCGGCCGGGATGCAGCACTGCCACTAACCTACTCAACTTTATGGTGCAGGTGGTACCGTCTGTAGACTCTGGAGTACATTTAGATGCTGCGTACTTCGATTTTAAAAAGGCGTTCGATACGGTCGATAATGAAGTCTTATTAAGAAAGCTTGCAAAAATTGGATGTACACTGCCTCTGCTGCAGTTCTTCGCAAGCTATATGAAGAATCGTAAGCAATATGTAGATTACAAAGGCTGTGAATCTCGACCGTATTATACTAGGTCTGGCGTGAGCCAGGGTAGCAATGTAGGGCCTCTCGAGTTTATTATAATGGTAAATGACTTACCGGAAGTCGTCAGACATGGGACGTGTTTATTGTTTGCAGATGACCTGAAATTGCTGCTCGAGGTTAGGGATCAGACGGATTGTGAACGCCTGCAGGACGACATCAACCGAGTGGTCGAGTGGAGCATCGACAACAAACTTTATTTTAATGTAGCCAAATGCTCGGCGATGTCTTTCACTCGCGCCCGGTCTCCTTTGTATTATCAATACAAAGTAGAGGATGCGCCGATGCAACGAGTGTCTCAGGTACGAGACTTAGGGGGCTCTTCCTAACCATTTTCGACCAATTTCCATTCTCCCTTTCCTGTCTAAAGTGCTCGAGGCCTGTGTGCACAAGCAGCTTTCAGGGTTTGTCCATCGGAACAGCCTTGTAAGCTCTTTCCAGTCTGGATTCAGGCCTGGGCACAGCACTACTTCCGCTCTCCTTAAAGTGACTGGTGACATTAGAGAAGCAATGGGTGACACTAAGGTTACTGTGTTGGTTTTAATTGATTTCACCAATGCCTTTAATGCCGTCAGTCATGATATTCTCATATCCATTCTCTCACATCTTATGGTTTCCTCCGAGGCGCTGGAATGGTTCTCTTCTTATCTTCGGGGTCGTCAGCAGTCGGTTCGCGTTGACGACAATTCGTCGAGTTGGCGTGTCCTGGATGCTGGTGTCCCACAAGGCGGTATTCTTTCTCCATTGCTATTCTCTATCTTCATTAATTTTATTACTCACTGTCTTCGGTGTTCGTATCATCTTTATGCCGATGATCTTCAATTATATTCAGCTGCGCGGGTGGAAGATTTATCAGACGCTATAGAAGATGTAAATCGAGACTTGAATGCTATCAAAGACTGGTCTGACAGATTTGGGGTGGCCGTAAACCCCTCAAAATGTCAGGCCATTATTATTGGAAGCTCGCGTATGATGGGTCGAGTGATGGTTAGCTCTCTTCCTCCGGCTATTTTTAATGGTACCGTCATCCCCATTAGCCCTAGCGTAAAAGATCTCGGTTTGCATCTTGACTCGACACTTGGTTGGCAGAGCCAGGTTTCTAGTGTCAGTCGAAGAGCAAACGGAACTTTGCGAACCTTGTATCGTCTGAGGAACTTTTTGCCTGCGAAGACGAAGACTATGCTTGTGCAGACTTTAATTTCCCCAATAATCGACTATGGTGGCGTGTGCTACTTTGACTTGAACGCGGTTTTGCTGGATAAGCTGGATAGGGTTCTCAATAACTGCATCAGGTTTATCTTTAACTTGAGGAAATACGACCATGTCTCAAGCTACAGGTCTAAGTTAAAATGGTTGCCCATTCGACAGAGAAGAAGTATGCGTGCATTGACAACATTGTTCTCCCTTCTCAACTCTCTCTCCCCTCCTTCTTATCTAGTCTCACACTTTCAATATCGTGTGCGTTACCCCAGCAAAATAATGTCGAAAATAGTAATTTAAATGTTAGAGGCAATTAGTTGTCCAGCTTCTGTAATTGTTGCGCACATTTTTAAATTTGTTGCACATATAGATTTTGAGTTATTCCACAAAAACATTTCCTGCTTGGGTAACGTTACCGCAGCCAGACATTTTCTTTTATAATGGGAATATTGAAATAAATATTAGCCATATAATTAGTAGTCTAGACGAGGTAAATGTTGCAACCTATTTTGTATTTGTTCTTCCTTCGACTGCGATGTTATTCAAGATTTTGCTGGAGTAACGTTTGTGGTTTTGCTGGATCTCTGAAACGGATAAGCTGATTCTTATCATCTTTTTTACATGATTTCTTAAGAATTAGTTTGAATTAGTTGGGTAATAAAAAAACAAAATTAATGCACCATTCAAAGGTTATTTAATTAAATATAAAAACACTTCAATAGGTCCTAACACTTTGAATAAGAGCTCGAAAGACTTACTTTAAACGTTGTTTTGTAGCTTGTATCTGTCTTCAAATGTATGTGAAGTTTCATTAGTATCCTGTTAGTAATAAACAAATTATGATGAAATTCATTTCTCCACTTTGACGGTCATAATGCGCGCTTCGTTATTTGGCCTCCGATAACCCTGTATGTGAATATATAAACTAAATGATATATCAATAATTAGTTACTTAGTTCAGTTATATTCCTGTAAAAGTTCAGCGCAGTACATACAATAATTAACGAGATAATAAAATAAAAGCCATTAGAAAGCGCAACACCGTGATAACCCGACCATATTAAGGTGGTTACAAAAAAGCGACCGCGCAGTACATTATGCTACCTTCTTAAATATGTAGGATAGGTTTACAAGTTTAGTACGGATGTGTACACAAGTGTTTTGAATTTGTGTTATTAAATTTTATTTACAGGTAAAATAATCATTTCAATAAAACTTTCGAAATATTGATAAAACTTTAAAAGAATCACAGATAGCAATACTGTTCTGATGGCATTTTCCATTACTTTTTAAATTTTACTTTACACTTTGTCTTTAGTAATACAAATCTTCACTTTTAAAATATAAATTAAGATTTAAAACCATCGCAGAAAATAACAGATATAGAATAAATGTTTTAAGTTCACATTATGCCTACTAATACTTACATATATCGTTTAAAAATCACAAAGTGATGGTAATATAATATAACATCACAATGTAAGTAGTAAAGTGCTTACAGTAAGCCCCACTGTTTTATAGTCTAATTTCAAATATCACAATAGTTTTTCCTAGCTAAATACGGATAGTTGTATTCTAAAAATGACTTAAATTATTTCAATATCACATCGAATATTGAACAGTGTACGCGTCTGTACCGAACTTGTAAGGTGTATTATACTAAACATTTTAGAAGGTAGCATAATGTACTGCGCGGTCGCTTTTTTGTAACCACCTTAATATAGTCGGGTTATCACGGTGTTGCGCTTCCTAATGGCTTTTATTTTATTATCTCCTTAATTATTGTATGTACTACGCTGAAATTTTACAGGAATATAACTGAACTAAGTAACTAATTATTGATATATCATTTAGTTTATATATTCACATACAGGGTTATCGGAGGTCAAATAACTAAGCGCGCATTATGACCCTCAAAGTGGAGAACTGAATTTCATCATAATTTGTTTATTACTAACAGGATACTAATGAAACTTCACATACATTTGAAGACAGATACAAGCTACAAAACAACGTTTAAAGTAAGTCTTTCGATCTCTTATTCAAAGTGTTAGGACTTATTGAAGTGTTTTTATATTTAATTAAATAACCTTTGAATGGTGCATTAATTTTGTTTTTTTATTACCCAACTAATTCAAACTAATTCTTAAGAAATCATGTAAAAAAGATGATAAGAATCTGCTTATCCGTTTCAGAGATCCAGCAAAACCACAAACGTTACTCCAGCAAAATCTTGAATAACATCGCAGTCGAAGGAAGAACAAATACAAAATAAGTTGCAACATTTACCTCGTCTAGACTACTAATTATATGGCTAATATTTATTTCAATATTCCCATTATAAAAGAAAATGTCTGGCTGCGGTAACGTTACCCCAGCAGGAAATGTTTTTGTGGAAAAACTCAAAATCTTTATGTGCAACAAATTTAAAAATGTGCGCAACAATTACAGAAGCTGGACTACTAATTGCCTGTAACATTTAAATTACTATTTTCGACATTATTTTGCTGGGGTAACGCACACTTCAATATCTATGTTCCTCACATGCTAAGAACCTGCGGTCTTCTAATAACCTTCTGTTACTTTGCCCTTCTCATACTTCTGATTTTGTTCATTCTTCTTTTCATATCCAGGTCATTCTTCTCTGGAATGCGCTTCCTCTCGATATCAGGACGGCCACCAGTCTGTATGCATTTAAGCGGAAATTGCGAATTTATTTTCAGTACAAATGAGCAGAGTCGTCTCATAAACCTCTTTTCTTTTATTAATATAATATATATATATGTATTATGAGTATGTATATATGTATTTCGGGGTATATATATTCCATAATATTATTATGTATGTGTAGTTTTTATATATATATAAATATATCTTTTTTCACTTTTTAAATATTACTTTTTGTAATGCACCTGCCTTGTTATCTCTTCACCACCCTTGGTTGACTGGTAGAGAATGCCTAAGGCATTAAGTCCGCCTTTGTACGTTTGTGCATGAAGTATAAATAAATAAATAATCTTCACTCCGGAGCTAACCTTCCGTGAGCATATAAATAAAATTTGTA
This sequence comes from Charanyca ferruginea, assembly GCA_947361185.1. NCBI lineage: Eukaryota > Metazoa > Arthropoda > Insecta > Lepidoptera > Noctuidae > Charanyca > Charanyca ferruginea. The sequence continues at coordinate 21,378,431 of OX376059.1, read as the reverse complement.
AGAAGGCATACCGTAACCTAGGTTTCGTGCTCAGGCAGGCTCAGGGGTTTACCAACATCACGACACAGGGTGTTGTATGACGCACTAGTCAGGAGCATGAAGATATAGGTATAAATGGAGCCAACACTTCGAACTAAAGCTTGAAACCAACTGTGGGCTGATGCTCTCTTTCTGAATGCATACATAATAACGAGACAGTAATATGTGTTTTCTTTATCTTATATATGCATTCAGAAAGAGAGCGTCTGCCCACAGTTGGCTTCACTTAGGTATTTAGTGTTGCCTCCACTTTTATCTATAAGCTTCTTGGTCAGGAGTCACCTTGAACATAGTGCAGTCAGGGCTCCTTATGAGGCGAAATATTGTGTCATGTTGGAACGTGTCCAAAATAAGTTCACAAGACAACTGTACTTCAAGTTGCATGGGGTATATCCATTGTACCCATTGATGTACCCTACACTATTTGTACTAGGTATGGTAGGGTACAACACGTTAAAGGTGCGACGGGACTTTGCACTCGCAGCGTATGTAGTAAAGCTACTGCGTGGTGAGGCGCATAACCCGGGGCCCGGGAGTGCTGCGGCATCTGGAACTTTGCGTGCCAGACCGGTACATGTGGAGGCGGCGACGCCCGCCCCTGCTTGCTGTGCCTGCAGCCAGGACCAACCTATTGGCGAGGACTCCTCTCACCAGAGCCATGCGTGTGGTGAACGAGGTTCACGAGAGGGTTGATTTGTTGTGGTGCAACTTGAGTGAACTCGCAAAAGCTACATTATTTATAATATGTTATTTAAATTTAGGTTAAGATTTAGAATATATTGTGTAATTTTTATTGGATGTAGATTAAGGATTTAGCATGTAAGGCCACTCTATCGCATTGGATCTCAAATCTGTAATGATAGATGTAGGTAAGATTAAAATAAATAAATAAATTCATTGTAAAATCTAGATTTGAATTTGTCGAAAATGGAAAAATATACAAAAAATACCTAGGTTTATATTTTAGGCTGGCAGACTAAAACCCCATGGCCGCGCCATTGAAACGGTGGAAAACACGTTATCGCTGATATCTCGCTGAAAAAGCATCGCAGAGTTCTGAAGTTTTTCTACATTATATATAATATGTTATTTAAATTTAGGTTAAGATTTAGAATATATTGTGTAATTTTTATTGGATGTAGATTAAGGATTTAGCATGTAAGGCCACTCTATCGCATTGGATCCCAAATCTGTAATGATAGATGTAGGTAAGATTAAAATAAATAAATAAATTCATTGTAAAATCTAGATTTGAATTTGTCGAAAATGGAAAAAATATACAAAAAATACCTAGGTTTATATTTTAGGCTGGCAGACTAAAACCCTATGGCCGCGCCATTGAAACGGTGGAAAACACGTAATCGCTGATATCTCGCTGAAAAAGCATCGCAGAGTTCTGAAGTTTTTTGTAATACCTAGATTTGAATTTGTCGAACATGAAAAAAATATACAAAATAGATATTTCGTTTGCATTGTACCTACTGTGCAATGCAAATGAAATATCTATTTCTATATAAACATAGTAAACTACAAGGATTTCATGTCATCATTTGTTTATCTATAGGTACTTAATATTATAAGCTGAAGAGTTTGTTTGTTTGGTTGAACGCGCTAAACTCAGGATTTACTAGTTCGAATTGAAAAAAATATTTTTGTATTGGATAGTCCATTTATCGTGGAAGGCTATAGGCCCATGCGAAGCCGGGTCGGGTCGCTAGTATTATATATACGCAATCACAGTTTACATTAGCAATTCTTAATTAAAAATATATAGGTATAATCAGTCCACTTCAAAACTGTCAAATTATACAGTCTAATAATAAATTAACTAGGTATAAATCAGAATTATTGTAATAATAAATGTAAGGTAATGCTATAGCATATTTAAAATATTAATTTACATTAATGAAATCTAAATACAAAAATTAGCTTTGATATAGGTAGTTAGGTTGTATTTGTTGCCAAACATAAGTCTAAATTAAAATTAAATTTATTATGATGAGTAGAATCTTCATCTTCTTGAGAATAACCAACGGCGCTGGTTTCATTTTGACTCGACCTTTTACCTTTTGCCGCATCTGATTCTGCTTTTGGTACGTTTGAGCACATTGCTACGATAGTGTTTTCATCTTTAGATAGTAAGTAATTTGATCAGATCAAAAATACACCAGTCATTCTGGTGTGCGTTACCCCAGCAAAATAATGTCGAAAATAGTAATTTAAATGTTACAGGCAATTAGTTGTCCAGCTTCTGTAATTGTTGCGCACATTTTTAAATTTGTTGCACATATAGATTTTGAGTTATTCCACAAAAACATTTCCTGCTGGGGTAACGTTACCGCAGCCAGACATTTTCTTTTATAATGGGAATATTGAAATAAATATTAGCCATATAATTAGTAGTCTAGACGAGGTAAATGTTGCAACCTATTTTGTATTTGTTCTTCCTTCGACTGCGATGTTATTCAAGATTTTGCTGGAGTAACGTTTGTGGTTTTGCTGGATCTCTGAAACGGATAAGCTGATTCTTATCATCTTTTTTACATGATTTCTTAAGAATTAGTTTGAATTAGTTGGGTAATAAAAAAACAAAATTAATGCACCATTCAAAGGTTATTTAATTAAATATAAAAACACTTCAATAGGTCCTAACACTTTGAATAAGAGCTCGAAAGACTTACTTTAAATGTTGTTTGGTAGCTTGTATCTGTCTTCAAATGTATGTGAAGTTTCATTAGTATCCTGTTAGTAATAAACAAATTATGATGAAATTCAGTTCTCCACTTTGACGGTCATAATGCGCGCTTAGTTATTTGGCCTCCGATAACCCTGTATGTGAATATATAAACTAAATGATATATCAATAATTAGTTACTTAGTTCAGTTATATTCCTGTAAAAGTTCAGCGCAGTACATACAATAATTAACGAGATAATAAAATAAAAGCCATTAGGAAGCGCAACACCGTGATAACCCGACCATATTAAGGTGGTTACAAAAAAGCGACCGCGCAGCACATTATGCTACCTTCTTAAATATGTAGGATAGGTTTACAAGTTTAGTACGGATGTGTACACAAGTGTTTTGAATTTGTGTTATTAAATTTTATTTACAGGTAAAATAATCATTTCAATAAAACTTTCAAAATATTGATAAAACTTTAAAACAATCACAGGTAGCAATACTGTCCTTATGGCATTTTCCATTACTTTTTAAATTTTACTTTACACTTTGTCTTTAGTAATACAAATCTACACTTTTAAAATATAAATGAAGATTTAAAACCATCGCAGAAAATAACAGATATAGAATAAATGTTTTAATTTCACATTATGCCTACTAATACTTACATTTATCGTTTAAAAATCACAAAGTGATGGTAATATAATATAACATCACAATGTAAGTAGTAAAGTGCTTACAGTAAGCGCCACTGTTTTATAGTCTAATTTCAAATATCACAATAGTTTTTCCTAGCTAAATACAGATAGTTGTATTCTAAAAATGACTTAAATTATTTAAAAATCACATCGAATATTGAACAGTGTACGCGTCTGTACCGAACTTGTAAGGTGTATTATACTAAACATTTTAGAAGGTAGCATAATGTACTGCGCGGTCGCTTTTTTGTAACCACCTTAATATGGTCGGGTTATCACGGTGTTGCGCTTCCTAATGGCTTTTATTTTATTATCTCGTTAATTATTGTATGTAAGGTAAACGCTCCAATCATGGTCAATAGTAGAGAAACATTTGGCATTATTTAACATTTATCATAGTAGTTATCGCTTATTTTGTCTGTTCCATTGTGGTATTTGTGAAAGATAGTACCACTTAACTGTAGAAGTTACAAATACTAATTTATCTATAATAGAATAAATAATAATTATTTTTTATAATTACAATTTTTTCCACTAATAATGGTCAGGTAAAAACCTAGTAATGGACACTCCATTTATGGTCAACTCCAGTAATGAACAGCCAGTAATGGGCAAAAAATAAATAGGAATTGAATCAAATTTCACCCAGGTAAGTTTTTACTGCTTTTTGTGAGTAAAATGAAATGTGGTTATAGTTATATACAACATTTATTAAGAAAAAACACAAAAATATTCAAAAAATTTACATATTATTACTCAATTATTTGAAAAATCAACATTATAAAATTACTGGCAGTTTGATTTTATTTTCTATTAACCACGGGTAGAAGATATTAGCTACGTATTCATAAAATGTACTCCCACACATCCAGCCGCTTTCTGATCGGCCGATGCCCCAGTCAATAGGAATGTTTTCTGCAATGTTTCTTGGAATGCGTTCATAAGAAAAAACTACCATCGGTGGTGCAAACTGACCGGCCGCGTTAGCAGTCAAAAGAACTGTAAGGTTATCTTTCTCGTTTCCAGATGTTGAGTAAATGTTTTTGTCTCCTCGTTTAACTAACACACGTCCTGGCTTTGGGTTTAGGAAAAAAGCACTTTCGTCAGTATTAAATACTCTCGACGGATCTCTCAAAGCTTCTGACAGATGGCTGTCCTCTATATATTTTGCAACTTCTGAGAACCACTCTAATATTTTTTCTTCTTTTACAGCTTCTCTTGATGTGGTTAAGTTTTGAGATACGCGTTCTGATATTTCTGGATGTCTTTTTAAAAATAAATCATACCATTTCCTACCAGGTCTATCATTAACGAATGGATTTTCTCTTTTATCAGCTTTAATAATGAGTTGAACAGAGTCTAGTAATTGCTCTTTCCCTATGGGGCAATGTCTTTCTGCCATTGCAAGCAGCCATTGAATTAATAAAGTTTCCTCTGCACTTGAGAGAATGGTCGACGGGCCCATAGAACAACTAGCAGGACTTTTTCCCGTCACTTTATTTCGTAAAGTCATTCGCGGAACACCATATTTCTTGGCTGCTGATGAACAGCTTTCACCTCTTTTCACTGCTTCTATGGCAAGGCTCATCTGATGAGGCGTATAACATTTTTTGGGCGCCATTGCTTTAAAAATCTGGAAAAATTATAATGACTCCCTTAAAAAATGTTTTTTCTTAAGTACTGACTTGCTAGTAATGGTCACACCGGTAATGATCAGTGATGTTCATTACTGGAACCGTCGCTTGTACGATTGCTTAACAAATGTCAAACGCATGATCGTTATATATAGAGTCCAAATCTGATAAAAAACGGTAAAAATGCTATTGTACCAGTAATTGTCAGTTTGACCATAATTGGTACCCACCATTTTGAAAGGTTCTAGTAATGAACACCTCAGTAAAAAAAAATATTTATAATGTAAATCAGTGCAATTATGTTGTTATTAGTATCACAATCATCTTACCGTACATACCAATGATAAAACACCAATAAAACACTATTTTTCATAGTAAAAACAACTCCGAAAAAGTACTCACCCCACTAAACAGATTCACAAGAATTTGTAACTTTGCGACAGCGTCTTCTTCACATGGCCACCATTTTGAAAATGCACGACGGTCAGACGTTAAATGTCATTTTTGACATGCTGAGTGTCTATGGTTTGTTGTTGAGTGTTGCCATTTTCCCAATAACATTTGTGATTCTTATTTGAAAGGTTTTTTTTCCAACTGACCATTATTGGAACGCTTACCATTACTGGTGCAGTTACCTTACTGCGCTGAACTTTTACAGGAATATAACTGAACTAAGTAACTGATTATTGATATATCATTTAGTTTATATATTCACATACAGGGTTATCGGAGGCCAAATAACTAACCGCGCATTATGATCGTCAAAGTGGAGAACTGAATTTCATCATAATTTGTTTATTACTAACAGGATACTAATGAAACTTCACATACATTTGAAGACAGATACAAGCTACAAAACAACGTTTAAAGTAAGTCTTTCGATCTCTTATTCAAAGTGTTAGGACCTATTGAAATGTTTTTATATTTAATTAATTAACCTTTGAATGGTGCATTAATTTTGTTTTTTTATTACCCAACTAATTCAAACTAATTCTTAAGAAGTCATGTAAAAAAGATGATAAGAATCTGCTTATCCGTTTCAGAGATCCAGCAAATCCACAAACGTTACTCCAGCAAAATCTTGGATAACATCGCAGTCGAAGGAAGAACAAATACAAAATAAGTTGCAACATTTACCTCGTCTAGACTACTAATTATAAAGCTAATATTTATTTCAATATTCCCATTATAAAAGAAAATGTCTGGCTGCGGTAACGTTACCCCAGCAGGAAATGTTTTTGTGGAATAACTCAAAATCTATATGTGCAACAAATTTAAAAATGTGCGCAACAATTACAGAAGCTGGAGAACTAATTGCCTGTAACAATTAAATTACTATTTTCGACATTATTTTGCTGGGGTAACGCACACCACGCTGATATCAGGCTGGCGGCTCACTAAGTTTTTTAAATAACTCTAGTTTTATTAAAGCACATTGCTCTAAATTTTTACGCACATTCCTTACATTGCTTTCTTGTGTATAGAATCACTGATTTTTGACGTACACTGATATTCACCATACTTTTGACATTACACTTAAGTTCGTATAGGTAGTCATGTCACGATGTCACCGCTAGAAAGTGTGACAAAATATTTTGTACCTACTCTAATAATATAGGTAATAAAAAATTATGAAAAGGAATTTCATAAATATTTACAATGCCGAAGACTACATTTCACAAACTTTTAGAAGTGATTCAAAATGACATACACTTCACACGGCGTGATTGTACCTGTTGCCAACAAGTAGGTACAACAATCGCAGCTCGAACACTTGCCAAACTCGTGACATCAACGTAGTCGTCTGTGCCGCCAACGCTCGTAAAACGCCCGTGGGATAGGGACCTTAACTATACCTAAGTTAGATATAATTATATCTATATATATAAAAGAAAGTCGTGTTTGTTACAACACTTATAACTCGAGAAGGGCTGGACCGATTGCCATGGTTTTTGATTTGTTGGATTTGTTTCCGTCCCGAATAGCAGAATAAATCTTAAAAAAAAACTCGATATGTGTAATGAATACTTAATCATTTCAATAGATGATTTGTTTATTACATGTCAATGTAGGGTAGGTGTAGGGTAGTTGTAGGGTAGGTAAATAGGCAGGTAAGTAGGTAGATAGCGACAGGACAACGTCTGTCGGGTCAGCTAGTTGTTTCATAAAAACAAATGCAATAAATAATGAAGTCAAATTTATTGAATTAGGCTTAGTACAATCTCTGAGGTGGGCCCATTGTGGACTTCATATGAAGCGAGCGCACGTTCTGCCAGTGCTTCTTGAGCAGGGACACCAGGAAGTTGATGGACAAGTGCACGTTCTGCGCAAGCTCATCAGGGGTCATGTCTACGTGGCCAACCGCCACCGACAGGCACAAAACCTGGAAGGATCAAAATAAAAATTTGTATTTACATATAGGTAAATAAGTGGATAACCAGCAAATTTCTAACCTCATTTCATAGTATCTTGAAAACATATTTTGTAATTTGTGGAATTATATGGAAATTCTATACAATGTGAGATCAGCTTATACTGGAAATGTACAGCAGTTGATGTGTAGCAGTGTCTGCAAAATTTAACAATTCAGTTCTGAATGTGTGGGAAGAGCTACGTGGCTAACTTAAAGCCGTACAGATCGATCGGTCAAAGGTTAAGCTACGCTAGCCGCGGTCGGTCTGTGGATGATGGGTGACCATCCCTTTAATACCAAGTTCCCTCCGTGCCTCGGAACGCACGGTTCCAGCTGTCAATTGCAGATCTTTGGCAGTTGTTATGGGTAGTCAGAAGCCAGAAAGTCTGACAAGCAGTCTTACCTACCAAAGAGTATTGTGTTACCCAGTAACTGGGTTGTGGAGGTCCGATAGGCAGTCGCTCCATGTGAAACACTGGTATTCAGCTGCATCCGGTAAGACTGGAAGCCGACCCCAATATAGTAGGGAAAAACCTAGGCAGATGATGAGTTCTGAATGTGTAGGTGTGGAGCAAAATAACAACTATGAATATCAAACCACCCAAGTAAGGATGAGTTGAGTCGAAGAAATCACAAGTTTTTGACTTAGAATATGAGTGGTAGTCTCTTACAGATTTCTGAGGAATGAGAGAATGTCAAATGATAAATTTATAATGCTCCAGAACTGAGATGTCGACGTCACCCCGAAGCCTATCACCGATTAATCGAAATTTCCCTGACTTACTTCTATGTTTTAATTAGGGCCATCACGAATTCACGACGCATTAAAATTACTTCGAAAAAAAGGGGGGGGGGGGGGTGTCCAATAGATGTAGCTGTCCATACAATCAATATTAGGTTAAATGTGGATTTTATTAAATTAATCATACCTTCTTCATCTGGAACTTGATGGTAGCTTTGACTTCATCTATCTTCTGTGTCATGGACTCCTGATGGGAGAGTAGACCAGGGAACTTGCCAGCCTTGTTGAGACCAGGTCCCAGCAGACGTGGGATCTGCTTGATGAGGGATTCTGATGCAAGGAAGGCATCATATCTGAAAATATAGACACATGGTGTTATTTTAGACAAAAATGTCATTGAATTAGCTGGATTACTTTAATGTAGAAAGAGGAGAGCATAATATATATAGTCTTATTTATTGCCCAAACAACCACAGTACTAACATAACAAAAACAGGTTAAATATTCTAAATGAATAACATTTGAATAGCAATATGACAAGTTCAGAATAATGTATAAAACACATTAGTTATATGTATACATTACTGCCTACATTTTCTTCCAAATCATATCAATAGTTAGCAAAAAGAATGGGACCTCTACTAAGCTCTATATAAGAGAACTGCATGGCGGCACGGTTCTCACCGTTTCGACCGCAAGGCCATGGTTAAAAAAAATAAGCCTGTACAACTTTCTGAACATTGGATTACTTTGCAACTTTCACTGTTAGTGTTTTACAAATTATTTCGTTATGTCCGTTTTTCTTCTACAACACTGTGTCCGAGCAGTTGAAACAGACACCTCAGTGTATATACTATCTATACTAATATAAAAGATGAAGTTTTATATTGGTGTTACTAAAAAAAAAATAGGGATCCATAACAATGTTCACATGGATGAAATAACAGCCAAAGGTTAGTAATCATAATAAAAGTATAAATAACCACTCACTTCTTTGCCAGTTTCTTAACAAGTTTCTTGTTCTTATTAAGTTTTTTGAGTGCCTCAGCGTCCATGCAGGGTACATTTAGGGTCTTGGACTCATCACAGTGCTGTTGGTCACCCAGGACACACACCTGCATCTTGGGACGTGGAATGTACTTGAGCCTGCAAAGTAATATCATGGTCCAATTATGAAACACAAGGAGAGAACTTAAAACTAAATTTAAAGTTGCATCAGTAATATAATTCTTCATCAATATCAACAGATAATACATGCAATTTTTAGCATCATTTGGGTAAACTTGCTTCCATTTTCGTGTCATAATAACCTGTTGACGAGTGCTGACCCCACATCACACAATGTGGTATTTACCTAATTCAACATAATCACAATTATAATCAATACATTCAACAAGGCATACCTGAAGGCGTGTTTTCAACATCTTATACTAGTTCGGTAAGCCGGGGCTAACCTACCCGATATTTTAAGACTCTGGGTGGAGTCCCGTCAGTTCTCACCGACTCCCTGTCCAGATTCATCTTGGTGGAAATTACATAAATAACATGTCCCACTAAAATGCTCTTTCCAGGTAAACATACTTGACGGTGCCCGAGAAACGCTTGTCCTTCTGGGGATCATAGTTCTTCAGACCAATTTGAAGCTCGACAGTCTCCAAAAAGTTACGCTTTTTGTCCTTCGAAGATTGGAGGACTGCATTTACGCACTCGTAAAGCGTATCACGCGATACTTTAGACCTAAAAAGAGAAAACAATTAACACAACATCACGAGGGAATCATCACTTTGACGAGGTTAGAAAGCGAAATGTAAAAATTGAGAAAAATAATATGTGAAACAAATTATATTACATGATATATCGAGATCGCAATAGAGACGCGAAAGAAAGGTGTATTGATTTCTATAACTATTATAGATTACTTACGACATTGTGGACGAAGAGTTGTCCGCCCTTCACGTTGTCAACGAATTGAAAGAAAGATTTTAGTTCTGTTTGACTGACTTTGACAGTTGTTGTTAAAGTAGAGACGCGCGTCAGTGATCGAATCAAATTGTATAATCGACTAACTTATTAATAGAGAATATTACGCGAAACTCGGCGCAGAGGGCGCCACTAGCACATTCCGTAAATCATAACCTCGTATTCTTGTTAAATTATGTTATCAATTGTAATAACTAGGCATTTTGTGAAAATATATCAGTTTTAATTAATATTACTTACCTAACTGTACTTTAACCATATTACGGCGTCCTACGACCATTTGAAAGTGTATTCTAGGTTATGCTCAGAATAAAATAATATTTGGTTGTCTTACATGATAAATGTGAAGGTTATTCTGTAAATGCGACTATCTCACCTGAATACTTAGCCTGAACATATTTTAGAGTGATTTTTAGCTGCTTCCCAAAGTTTTCGAACATTTTCTTCTTTTGAAAATGAATAATTGTTATAGCCTCTTTGGTATTGTACAGCTGCTGCAGTGCTTTAGTATAAAGTAGAGTATATTTCTTAATTTGAAAATGCTAGTTGTCACTTGTCATATAGATTTTTCTTGTTCAATACATATATTTTCCTAAAAGCATTTCCAGCTCTTTTATTCATATCTGATTGCTAAAAACGCTTCGCCGCATTGTCAGCGCTCCGCTACAGGTTATGGACCATTACAAAATGCAATCATTCGAAAAAGTGGAAAATTTGAATACGAAGGTACAAATTGCACCACTTCAGGGTAAGGATAATTGGGATACATGGAAATTTAAGATATCTATATTACTCAGAAGTATACCTGATGCATTGGATATCGTGGAAAGAAAATGTAAGAGACCCGTGTTGTCAGCAGGAGTAGGAGATGCTGAAGTTAGTGCATTTAAAACGAAATTAGCGCGTTTTATACAGGCAGAGAACAATGCAATGATTCTACTTTCGACAAATTTGAACGAGGAGACCGTTAGAAAGGTAATGTCTTTCACATGTCCTAGAGAAGTTTAGCTAGAACTACATCGGTTATTCGACGGAGATAATGAGAATAGAGCTTATGATCTCTGCCTGAATTTCTTCGGATTTAAATTAGATAACTCTGATGATATTGCAACACATATTTGCAAATTGAAAGTTCTCTGGTGTCAGTTGAATAGAGAGATCAGCAAAGATGATCCCAATAGGAAACTACCAGAAATATTCCTAATTTATAAGATTTTGGACACATTAGATCAGAAATACTTCGAATTTAAGTCAAGTTGGTTGTTGTTAGCCAAAGAACAAAGGACAGTAGAAGGTTTGACAAGTCACCTTTGCGCCCATGAGAAGTCACTTTCAAAGAGGAATGGTGAATCGAGTGGAGAGATTTTAGTGATCACAAAAGATAGCACTATTCGTAGAGATAAGAAGAAGAAGGATAAGCATATGAGATGCAATTACTGCCATGAGTTGGGACATCGAGTAAGATCCTGTCAAAAATGGATGAAAGATGGTTGCCCGCCAAAAGACAGTAAAGAAAAGCCATCTTCAAGTCAAGGTGCGAATATGGCTATTATGAGCGTGGATGTTATGGCATTCGTACCTCAAGATAGAGAGTCATGGTATGTGGACAATGGAGCGACAAGCCATGTTACAAACAGGAGTGATCTGTTCCAAATATTCCATAAGTTTGACGAAATCCAAGGAGTAACCACCGCGAATGGTAACATTGTTCAAGCACGAGGCAAAGGAACAATTCACTTGGAAGCAGAAGTCAATAGAAAGATTGTGGATTTAGCACTAACAGACGTTTGGTTTGTGCCAGAGATTCAAAGAAATCTGTATTCTGTGCTTGCAATGCATGATAAACAGAGAAATAGCAAGTTTATTTCGACGCCGGAAACTTGTGAAGTATTTTTAAATGGCGTAGTTGCAGTTGTTGGTTAACGTAACCACTGTGGAGGACTTTATAAGTTGAAAGTTCGCAACATCCTATCAGCAGTATCAGTACTTGCCACTTCTACAACAGATTTGATTCAGCTCTACCATGAAAGACTAGCGCATCAAAATAAAAGGTACGTCAAGGAAGTAATTCAAAGAAAATAGGTATTGTCACTTCCAGTAAACAAAGAGTTGTGTGAAGCGTGCGTCTACGGAAAGATGCATAAACTGAAATTTGGTAAACGAGAGAGATCTACACAGCCTGGTGAAATAATTCATACAGATGTTTGCGGTCCTTTCCCTATGAGTTTTACAAAATATCGATACTACGTACTTTTCAAAGATGACTACTCCGGATACTGCATGGTTTATTGTATAAGACACAAGAACGAAGTCAAAGACAAATTGCGTATAATGCTGCAAGAAACGACTGTCGTAGGACAAGTAGTTAAAACACTATTAAGTGATAACGGAACGGAATTTGACAACAAGGAAGTAAGGGATATTTTGAATAAAAAAGGAATTAGGCAACGCCTGGTCATGCCTTACACGCCAGAACAGAACGGCTGTAGTGAACGTCAGAACAGGACGTTAGTTGAAACCGCAAGGACGTTAATGAATGCTCAAAGAGAGCTACCAAAAGCATTATGCGCAGAACTAATAATGACTGCTGCGTACATCATCAACCGAACAGGCGCAACTAGAGAGAAGGACAAGTCGCCCTATGAAATATGGTTTGGGAAAAAGCCCAACATAAAACATTTAAGAATTATTGGAAGCACGTGTTACGCTCACATTCCGAAACAGAAACGAAAAAAAATGGATAAGAAAGCAACTAAAGGCATTCTCATAGGAGACGACAATAATGACGGTTATCGTATCTGGTATGAAACACAGCATAAAGTTGACAACCTCATCCGATCCAGAAATGTTATCTTCGAAGAGACGCCTATTCTTGGCATAAAAGCTGACAGTTCGAGAGAAGATGCTAAATCAATTGAGAAAGATTGGACAGTATCATTTAAAACAGATTTTGAAAAAGATGTTCAGCAAGAGCCACCGCTAATAGATATTCCTACAAATCATGAAGTCCTATCAAGACAGAGGTCTATTCGATTAGAGGGAGATATAGGAGAAGATAGACATTTAGACATGACACCTATTGAAACGGCAATAGACGCTGAATTTGAAGAGAATAGACAGTCATTCCAATTAGAGGGAGAAGAAGAAAATGAGATCATAGAAAATGAAAACGCATTTTCAGATAGTGAAACTGAAGAGTTCGTAGATGCTATTCCTTCTGAAGTTGAGATGCCTATGAATTCAGAGGGAGATGTTGCTACACCGGACGTTCCGAGGTATAATCTCAGAGACAGAAGTACTCTACGACCTCCACAAAAATTGGATGACTATAATTTGTTCTTCGTCGATTCGATTACCGAAAGAGAACCTTCAACATATAAGGAAGCAGTATCAAGTGGTAAAAGTAAAGATAGATGGTTAAAAGCCATGAATAATGAAATGGATTCTTTAGAAAAATTCAAAGTGTGGGACTTGGAACATCTACCGAGAGATCGAAAAGCCCTGCCATGTAAATGGGTTTATAAAGTTAAAACCAACCCTGACGGTACAGTAGAGAAATATAAAGCTCGATTAGTTGTAAAGGGGTTTAGGCAAAAGAAGGGTTTTGACTTTAATGAAACTTTCAGCCCAGTAGCCAGGTTAGCAACTGTAAGATCTTTGCTCAGTGTTGCAGCAAGAGAGAAACTGCATTTAATTCAGTTTGATGTTGCAACAGCCTTCCTCAATGGTGTTTTGCATGAAGACATTTACATGAAGCAGCCAGAAGGTTTTGAGGATGGGACATCAAGAGTATGTCACCTAAAAAAGAGTCTCTATGGATTAAAGCAGGCACTCGCCCTGATCTGGCTTATGCTGTAGGAGTAGCTTCGAGGACCTTAGAAAAGCCAACTACAAGCGATTGGTGTATGGTAAAGCACATCATGAGATATTTAAAAGGAACATTATCAAGAGGAATATTGTATGTTCATGATGTGAATTCTCCTAACCAAATAAAAGCCTATAGTGATGCTGATCATGCTGGATGTCTGAAAACAGGTCGGTCTACAACAGGAGTATTGTGTTTATTTTCGAGAGGCGCAATATCTTGGATTAGTCAACGACAAGCATCAGTTGCCATTAGCACCACAGAAGCCGAGCTTGTGGCAGCTAGTGAAGCTGCAAGAGAATTAGTTTGGCTTAAAAGACTTGAATGGTCAAATTGAAATCCCTGTTTTATTTGTGGATAAGTAAGCAGCAGTGAAACTAGCACATAATCCAGAGTTTCATCGTCGAACGAAACACATTCGTGTGAGGCACTTTTTTGTGAGTCATGCTGTCTGAGAGTTAAAGTGATCTAGTGCATAAAACTTCGAGTTAGTGTTTAGAAACATTACTAAAGTGAACTTTAAAAAGTGATAATCGTGTACAACTATTAGTGGCTCAAAGCAATAAGTGATTCGTAACAAAAACTGTAATTAAATTACAAGAGTGACACTAGAAGTTTCAACTTTTCTTCGTCCACCCACATAATATTTAGAAAATCTTTTAATCAGTAAATGTCAGAAGTCAAAATGTCATTTGACATTTGGGAAGGTGTTACCATTGTAAGGAAATAATTACCACCATGAGTTGCAAAAATGTTACCAATTTGACTAGAGTGGGAAATCAGGCCCAAAGTCAAACCAATGATACTGATGAAAATCAAAAGAACAAAACCTCACCTAAGAAATTTGTTCAACAAATCTTTCACCCAAGCCTCTTCAATAGGCCAAGGTCTAATTCACTGAGTGAAATTTCATCTAAACAATCAGGTTCTTCCAACAATCCCATCCTGCTCGCCTGTGAGAAAGAATTGGATGAGGCAACAGAACAAGTGCCAGCCGCACAGCCTTCAACAGATTTTGCTCAACCTCCACAATGGCAACGAGTTCCCACATCCAAAACAAGAAAAATATGTGACAACTCACCACCACCAATTGAGTCCGTAAACCGATTTTCCAATCTGCCGGTTGACCTAACGGAAGACACAAACACTGAGCCTAAGCCACCAAATAAGCCCCCTCCTATTGTTTTGTATGGGATTGAGGATCTAAACGAGCTCACCAAACTAATTGAGTCCGTAATTCGTCCGGAAGAATTTCGGTATAAAATAATAAATAAAAACCTATTACGCGTGATGGTTAGCTCAGTCGATGTCTACAAGCAAGTCATTGATCTGATACGGCGAAAAGGACTAATCGGACACACCTTCTCTCGTAAAGATACGAAATGCTACAGAATAGTAATAAAAGACCTCCATCATACTACTCCTCACGATGCAATCGTACAAGAGTTGGAAAAATCTGGTAACAAGGTCAGGGGAGAAATAATCAACCACCGCTATGGAGCAGAGAAAATTCCTACCTCTACATTTTTTGTAAATCTGGAACCTAGCTCAAATAATAAACTGGTTATAAATATTCAGTATATCCATCACCAACGCATTAAAATCGAGGATCGACGCAAAACAAAGACTATAGTACAATGTCAAAGATGCCAACAATATGGCCACTGCAAAAACAACTGCATGAGGCCATACAGATGTGTCAAATGTGGGGAAGGCCACAAAACTTCAGAGAGCCCCAAAAAAGACAGAAACACACCCGCCAAATGTGCCCTCTGCTCCTGCGACCACGCTGCTAATTATAAAGGTTGCCAAGTTTACGAAGAAATACTCTCAAGAAAAATGAAACCAAGAAGTCTCCCAACTGGCAACCTTCCTACTGATAAACCACGCACCAACATAACTCCAGAAAGCTCCGCCCTACCCCAACGAAACACCCATCGCAGATCAGAACGAAGCTACTCGGATACTGTCGCCGGACGTACCAGAGATCGTCCACGAGACAACGCCGCTACACCTCGTCACATAGACAACCCTCAACAAAACGTACCCGTTATGGAACAACTATTAATCAAGCAAAATGAAAAAATCGACCTACTCCTACAACAAATAAGTACCCTAATGGGTCTACTAACTACTGTCATTACAAAACTAGCACCATAAATGACTCTTCTACGAATTGCAATCTGGAACATCAATGGATTGGCCCCCAATATCCAAGAACTGGAGACTCTAATAAAACAAATAAACTAGATGTGGTACTAATTTCAGAATCACATAGCACGTCCCGAAGCTCGTTCCGCATTAAGGGCTTCAACATTTACCATACTCCCCATCCTGACGGTAGTGCACACGCTGGTTCAGCGTTAGTCATTCGAGGAAACCTGAGACATTCACAGATAGAATCGTATTCTGCAGCTCATCTACAAGCAACTTCTGTCAGACTGGAGGACCGAGCAGGCCCTATTATTCTCTCCTCAATCTACTGCCCACCAAGACACAAAATAACCTCAGAGATGTTTGAAACCTACTTTAACACTCTTGGCCACAGGTTCATTGCAGGCGGAGACTGGAATGCCAAGCATACATTTTGGGGATCCCGTTGCAACAGCACTCGTGGACGCTATCTGAAACGTTGCATTGATGAAAATCATCTAAAACCGATATCTACCGGTGAAGCCACCTACTGGCCTAGCGACCCAAAGAAACTGCCGGACCTCCTGGACTTCTTCATAAATAAGGGCATAGACAGTTTACACACCACAATTGAATCGAGCCTAGACGGATCATCAGATCATACACCGGCGATCTTCACTATTAGCACTAGTGAACTCACTAGAGAAATGACCGAGTCTCTGACAAATAGCCTTTAGCGGTAGTTAGGAGGATCTTGATTGACTCTTGGAGATATCAGAAGGTTGAAGAAAATACTCGTTGATAGTGTAGAAGTAATAATAAAGTGATATATTTATTTACAAAATAGTGCGTCTTATATAGTATTTACATTAAGTTCGCTTAACCAATAAAAAACTGTACATTAATTTTAACAACAAAGTTACAAAAATATATCCAATAAGAACAAAGTAATTACAACCAATCACATCACACTGCACTGTTGTCACGTGAATTCCGCGAGGAGGCGCGTGTGTGTTTCTCGCGCTCGCGCGCCGCGCTGCCGAATGCATAAATATAAGTGCGTGGGCGCCGCACACTTCCATTTCGACGCAGCCGCCGTTGCGTGAATATCTGCGTGTGATTGTTTGGGCGCGGCGATAGGAAGACGCCGCGACTCGAAGCTTTCTTCTCGTTTCTTCGCAGTTTGTCAAAAAACATAACAACAGTTCTTTTCAGAACTGTTCTCTGTTTCTTTTACGAGAAATGTCAAACGTTATAGTTCTTCTCAGAGCTGGTTGCTTCAATGTTTCTTTATGCAGAAATGTCTGTCAAACGTTATGTGCTGTGATGCATGGTAGCTACAAGCCGATCGGACTGGGATGGTTTCAAGACTTACCTCATTGACAACTTTACTTGTACTATACCTTTAATGGACCAGAACGACGTAGATAACGCCTGCCGATATCTCACAAACACCATTCAAGTAGCTGCCTGGATCAACACACCCTCTCGATCCAGAGGTTCGACCAAGCCCTCTCATCCATCAGATATCATGCAAAAAATCTTAGAAAAACGCAGACTTAGAAGAATTTGGCATCAGTCCCGTCATCCGCTTGATAAAATCTACTATAACAAGGCAGCTAAAGAATTAAAGGCTATAATCCAGCAATCTGTTAATTCAACGGTGGCATCAAACCTACAGATGATGTCACCTACGGGGGTTGGTGCAGACTCGCTCTGGAAGGCAACGAAAAACCTGGATAAGCCTCAACAGTCCTATCCTCCTATTAGGTCACAAGCTTCCTGGGCAAGAACTGACTTGGAAAAGGCCGAAGTATTCGCAATACATCTGAATTCTGTATTCAAACCCAACGAGAGCGTTGCAGATGAGCGTGATATTGATGCAATATTAGATCAAGATCTGCAGATGTGCCTACCCATTAAACCAACAACACCTAAAGAAATTGCGAAGGAAATTAGACAGTTGAACTCGAAAAAAGCCCCGGGATTTGACCTGATCACACCGTCAATACTCAAAAATCTTCCCAGAAAATGCATTGCCTTCTTGGCTAGTCTGTTCAACGCAATCTTTCGAACATCTCACTTTCCTGACCTTTGGAAAATCTCCGAAGTTGTCATGATACACAAATTAGGTAAACCTGAACATGAAGCGTCGTCTTACCGGCCGATAAGCTTAACTCCTGTACTGTCCAAGCTGTGGGAGAGGATATTCCTTAACCGGCTAATACCATGCATGGACGCCAATGATGTTGTTCCACCTCATCAGTTTGGCTTTCGGAAATCCCATTCAACAATAGAACAGGTTCACCGAGTTTATCAAACAGCAAGACAGGCCTTTGAACGCAAAAAGTACTGCTCAGCGGCATTTCTGGATGTACAACAAGCTTTTGACCGTGTCTGGCACAAAGGATTACTGGCTAAAGTGAAGGAAAAACTTCCACACTCAATGTTCCTGCTCATCCACGCAAACAGGGCGAAGCACGATCAAGATTGTTTGAAGTGGAAGCTGGAGTACCACAGGGTTCTGTTCTTGGCCCAGTGTTGTATAACATATTTACATCAGATTTACCCACATTAGACGACATAACAGTTGCAACATATGCTGACGACATAGCCTACTTATCAGTTGACGACAACCCAGAAATGGCCAGCAACAATCTCCAAAATCAGTTAGACGAGACACATAAATGGCTCTGTAAGTGGCGGATACGCGCCAGTGCATCAAAGTCTAACCATATCACCTTCACGCTCAGGCATGGAAACACCCCTCCTATTAGACTTGGACCTGATACCTTACCACACACAGATTGTGTTAAATATCTTGGCTTCCATTTAGATAGGCGCCTAACATGGAAGCATCACATTAAACAAAAAAGGGAGGAGATAAACCATAAGTTCCGCAACCTGTATTGGCTCATGGGAAGAAACTCGGTACTCTCTGTAGACAACAAACGGTCCTTAAACCAATATGGACGTACGAAATCCAATTGTGGGGCGTAGCCAGCAAATCTAACATTCTCTGCCTGCAAAGGGTTCGAAATGGTATACTAAGAGCCATAGTAAATGCTCCTTGGTTTGCTCGGAACAGCGAAATTCACGACTTCCTCCAGGTGCCGCCCGTAAACTTTGAAATCGAGCGCTATAAATGTCAACACAAGGCACGCCTAACCATGCACCCAAACCCACTAGTGACTGAACTGTTAAACCCGACAGCGGTGGTTAAAAGGCTTAAGAGGAACCACCTTCTTTAAGTGGGAGGCGCAGCACTGGCTGCTCCACCACAATGCCATGTTAATTGGAACAAATTCGCTTATGGTCTGACGACCGATTGCAGATGGACAATAAGGAAAAAAAAAATTGCTTCAAAACGATATTGTGGTCGAAAGGACCAGCTCTGCTACAGTTAGCAGACCTGCTGACTAAGCCCAGACCAAGATTACAGGAGCTTTGTCAGAACTTAGGTCTGAAGAATTAGAAGGTCGACTAGCAGCTAGCAGCGTTAGTTAGTAGGAAAGTGTTAAAGCCTCTTTGGTATTGTACAGCTGCAGTGCTTTAGTATAAAGTAGAGTATATTTCTTAATTTGAAAATCCTAGTTGTCACTTGTCATATAGATTTTTCTTGTTCAATACATATATTTTCCTAAAAGCATTTCCAGCTCTTTTATTCATATCTGATTGCTAAAAACGCTTCGCCGCATTGTCAGCGCTCCGCTACAATAATTCCCTTCATTTCTTCATCGAAATACACAGCACTGATACATTATTGCATAATATAACACACTTCCCAATTTTGAACTCAATTAAAGGCAGAATTTCACGCTTTGAACGACTCGTCGATAAACTGTTTACGGTCTATGCTAGTGCTGCACTCTGGTGCCAGAATATTGCAGTAATATCCCCTATTTAAATGATAAACAGCGTTTCCATTTTAAAATCCGAAGAAGAAGCTTATTTAGTCAAAATCCTGGTGTATGATTGGAACTACCAAAATATGATAATTTTTGCTTACAGTCACCCGGGTAAAATGTTTTGATTTATAATACCAGTCTACCACTATAATAATAATAAATTTACTTTACTGCATTACAGCGATGTTAATGTAGTTTCAGGTACATATGCTTCTATGTTATACAGGATGTTTGGTAGATCGCGATAATAATGCGTGAGCGAGGCGGTGATTTGTGAGACAGATAGAAGGATCATGCGATATTCGTTTTACTTATTTTGTTTTTGATGCAAGTTCCTTGCAACGTGAAAGTTTGCGGAAGTAGTAGATTATAATACCAGGTAATTATTTTATATCTAACAGTACGCTACTACAGTTTAAACTTATACAGAAGTATTGTTTTCTTGAATTTAGTATTGATAGGATAGGGTTATTGAAATCGTTAATAATTTTCAAATAACAGTATTTTTTTGAATCGTTGATGTTTTATTGTTTTTTTTTTTCGCGCGTCAATAATAAAATATTTATTTATTTACTTAGATAGATATAAGTAGATAAAATTATAAGGTTTTGTGTAATTGTAATTTTTATTTGTATGTTTTAAGAAGATAGAAGTTATTGTTTGAGTGTACAATTTTTATTCGTATATTTTAAATAGATGAAGCAATTGTTTTTTTTTAATTAGTAATAACTTTTATTTTGCACTAACAAAAAAATTGTGATGTTTAATCATCAATAGTAGGTAATATTAATATTACTTTTTTTATAGACAAACAAAATTATTATTACCGCTAGCTATGGCTCGATTTCTTCAAGGAGTGAGAGACAAAAAGATGCTCAGCGAACTTTAAAAAGATAGTTTGGTTACTAATCTAAGACATTTTACTGCTGAGGAATATGAAGAGATATTTGGAAATCAACACAAAATGGTAAGATAGGTATTAAAAGTCACGTGAAGATATTGCGTGTAAAGTGCCTCCGCTTTGTACGCAGTTTGTAAGAACTCCACTTTATATAATAATAATAAATAATAATAATAATATGTGGGGACATTTTCACACACGGCCATCTGAACCCAAACTAGGGAGACTGTATGACTATATGTCGCTGAAAAATAAACATTGTTAGCATAATATAGTTACTATAATAAAATTTATAGCCTGAAGATGATATCAACACACCATCTTTCTCTGGCGATTGCTGTAGTCCTAATCAAAGCGATCTCACCCCTGATGTATGGGAAATCAGAGTAGGTTTGGGAAATAAAATGAGCAAAGTAACGTTATCGCTCTTTATTCTCTATTGAACTAACTAAAAAATGTGCCAACACGTGCTTTTATACCTTTCTTTCAATTGGTCATTACGTGATTTAACACAGGATACCAATAATATGATTACTTTCCTAAAAAAATCGCCACCGGTCCCAGCGTTGTTGGACATTACTAGTAGTCTTGATTTATTCATTGCATTTACCAGACCGAAACGGATCGAATCTATATCGGATGATGTTTATCAAATTCCTGATGACAGGGTGTGCGTTACCCCAGCAAAATAATGTCGAAAATAGTAATTTAAATGTTACAGGCAATTAGTTGTCCAGCTTCTGTAATTGTTGCGCACATTTTTAAATTTGTTGCACATATAGATTTTGAGTTATTCCACAAAAACATTTCCTGCTAGGGTAACGTTACCGCAGCCAGACATTTTCTTTTATAATGGGAATATTGAAATAAATATTAGCCATATAATTAGTAATCTAGACGAGGTAAATGTTGCAACTTATTTTGTATTTGTTCTTCCTTCGACTGCGATGTTATTCAAGATTTTGCTGGAGTAACGTTTGTGGTTTTGCTGGATCTCTGAAACGGATAAGCAGATTCTTATCATCTTTTTTACATGATTTCTTAAGAATTAGTTTGAATTAGTTGGGTAATAAAAAAACAAAATTAATGCACCATTCAAAGGTTATTTAATTAAATATAAAAACACTTCATTAGGTCCTAACACTTTGAATAAGAGCTCGAAAGACTTACTTTAAACGTTGTTTTGTAGTTTGTATCTGTCTTCAAATGTATGTGAAGTTTCATTAGTATCCTGTTAGTAATAAACAAATTATGATGAAATTCAGTTCTCCACTTTGACGGTCATAATGCGCGCTTAGTTATTTGGCCTCCGATAACCCTGTATGTGAATATATTAACTAAATGATATATCAATAATTAGTTACTTTGTTCAGTTATATTCCTGTAAAAGTTCAGCGCAGTACATACAATAATTAACGAGATAATAAAATAAAAGCCATTAGGAAGCGCAACACCGTGATAACCCGACCATATTAAGGTGGTTACAAAAAAGCGACCGCGCAGTACATTATGCTACCTTCTTAAATATGTAGGATAGGTTTACAAGTTTAGTACGGATGTGTACACAAGTGTTTTGAATTTGTGTTATTAAATTTTATTTACAGGTAAAATAATCATTTCAATAAAACTTTCAAAATATTGATAAAACTTTAAAACAATCACAGGTAGCAATATTGTTCTTATGGCATTTTCCATTACTTTTTAAATTTTACTTTACACTTTGTCTTTAGTAATACAAATCTTCACTTTTAAAATATAAATTAAGATTTAAAACCATCGCAGAAAATAACAGATAAGTATAGAATAAATGTTTTAATTTCACACTATGCCTACTTATACTTACATATATCGTTTAAAAATCACAAAGTGATGGTAATATAATATAACATCACAATGTAAGTAGTAAAGTGCTTACAGTAAGCCCCACTGTTTTATAGTCTAATTTCAAATATCACAATAGTTTTTCCTAGCTAAATACGGATAGTTGTATTCTAAAAATGACTTAAATTATTTAAAAATCACATCGAATATTGAACAGTGTACGCGTCTGTACCGAACTTGTAAGGTGTATTATACTAAACATTTTAGAAGGTAGCATAATGTACTGCGCGGTCGCTTTTTTGTAACCACCTTAATATAGTCGGGTTATCACGGTGTTGCGCTTCCTAATGGCTTTTATTTTATTATCTCGTTAATTATTGTATGTACTACGCTGAAATTTTACAGGAATATATATGAACTAAGTAACTAATTATTGACATATCATTTAGTTTATATATTCACATACAGGGTTATCGGAGGCCAAATAACTAAGCGCGCATTATGACCGTCAAAGTGGAGAACTGAATTTCATCATAATTTGTTTATTACTAACAGGATACAAATGAAACTTCACATTCATTTGAAGACAGATACAAGCTACAAAACAACGTTTAAAGTAAGTCTTTCGAGCTCTTATTCAAAGTGTTAGGACCTATTGAAGTGTTTTTATATTTAATTAAATAACCTTTGAATGGGGCATTAATTTTGTTTTTTTATTACCCAACTAATTCAAACTAATTCTTAAGAAGTCATATAAAAAAGATGATAAGAATCTGCTTATCCGTTTCAGAGATCCTACAAAACCACAAACGTTACTCCAGCAAAATCTTGGATAACATCGCAGTCGAAGGAAGAACAAATACAAAATAAGTTGCAACATTTACCTCGTCTAGATTACTAATTATATGGCTAATATTTATTTCAATATTCCCATTATAAAAGAAAATGTCTGGCTGCGGTAACGTTACCCCAGCAGGAAATGTTTTTGTGGAATAACTCAAAATCTATATGTGCAACAAATTTAAAAATGTGCGCAACAATTACAGATGCTGGACAACTAATTGCCTGTAACATTTAAATTACTATTTTCGACATTATTTTGCTGGGGTAACGCACACGATGACAGGAGTTCTGCTGAAGAATTGGTGACTGAGAACCAACAAGATTAATGGAGATATGGAAGAAGGTCGAAAACGTCGTCACATTGCTGATCCAAACTCTTGGAAAAGGACTAAGACCCAATTAAAGCGAATGCAAGATGAAGAATATCTATACCCTGTTCACAATAAGATTAGACATTGACACAAACATTTTTTACAGTCCGTTCAGAAACCGATTTTGACTTATATTGCATTGGTAGCATGACAAATGGCAACTGCAGTAAACAGTTGTTATTGTATCCACTTTTTTGCCTCTAATGCCATCCTTAAGCCTACGGAATAGAAGTCAAAATCGGTTGAAGGGACTGTAAAAAAGGTTTGTGTTTATGTCTAATCTTATTGTGAACAGGGTATAGGCTACTCTAATCCAAAAAATAGGAAGTTCCACAGGATACTATAAGACAAGCAAGATGCTGGGACCAACATGCGTCTCTGATTTTTGTAAGAAGAGTAAGCTGGGCTAAGCTGGGTAAGGCTGTGATAGGTTTACCGAGGATTGTCGAAAGGACATACATAGCAGTTTTTTGGTAATATGACCTGGGATCAACGTACGATTGATGATTAATAAAAGCATTCGACCAGGGCCTTAAGTCTGCTATTACAATACAATAGTGTCAGAATGGTCTATCATTGATTTTCACAATGACGCCATTATATTAGTAGATTACCAAACTTGTCAAAATCGACTAGCTAGAATGGCGTCATTATGACTTTCCAATGGTCAACCACTGACACGCCATTGAAAGAAATGACATAGAATGGTAATCTCGTACAAAATGAGACCTGAATGAGTGACTAAGGGCGGGTTGCTTTACCTAAACATTACTGACCAGTAATAGTCAAAAATGGGTTGTTTCACAAAATCGTACGTCAAAATGTTACTATTACCATAACCGACCAGTCAACGTAATTTTTTGTTCTCAAACAGCTACTTCAAACATCAAAATATTATGGAATCTCTTTTTGATTAACTTTAACTGACGGATTTTTTACGTTAAATGTAACGGGTTGTTGACGTATGATTTTGTGAAACAACCCATTTTTTTTATTTGACGATAGTTAGCGCCATTTTTGTCTATTACCGGTCAGTAATGGTTAGTTGAAGCAACCCGCCCTTAGGCGGTAATCTGCTAAAATTTTGACAGTTCCTTTGATCAGTGACCTACCATTAGAACGTCCGTCATTGTGCAGTCAATGATCGACCATTATGAATTTAGCAGAATACGAACTTTTAGCAAAATGACAATGGGATCGTGTCGGAATGACGAAATTATAAAAATAGCAGACTTGGCCCCCAGGCCGCAAACCACGTCCACAAGCCGTAGATATCAGAGTAACCACCTCCGACATCTAAAAGCAGTATTACAGACTGCCATAATTTTTATGACACTTTGCCATTTGTTTGAAATCTTTATTTTTTTTCGTAATTAAACTTAATTTGTGAAATAATATTTTATGATTGTGCCAAAATTACAAACTGATTATCCTCTTGTCCGTCTCGAAAGCAATGTAGCTATTTTTATGTTCTATAACCAATAAATAATAATAATTAATACGCCAATATTATTTTCAATAAAAATTTGAAATATTGGTAAAGTTCATTAAAAGTTAATCTGTAAAAATCACGCCTTTTCTTTTAAAATATTATAGCATTTTCTTACTAGAAAGATCTTCTACTTCGGCTATTATAATGTATGTAGGTATATTTTGAAAGCCTAGGTAGTAATATCAACTATCTACACCTAAATCAAAAAGTTGATTATATACTACTCAAAACAAAATAAGGGCCACAAGGTATTTTGTCTGTACCATGAAAATAATAAAACCAATATATATTTTTTGTCTCCATAACGAAAACTAATGTTGTTTTTACCATGTAGACCAATAAAATTATTCAAATAATAATGATTAAAAAGATTATTTGCTTTTGAAAGAAAAAACACATTTTAGGTTAACAATAAAAACAATGTTACTGAAAACAAAAGAAAATACTCCATGCTCATCTTTTAGTAACGGGTATGCCCCCCTCGTTTAGCTACGCACTCCTAAAGCCTGGAGTGCATGCTCTCAATTAAATGCCTGACATTTTCCATTGGAATCTCTTCCCAGGTCCTTTTCACAGCCTTGATGAGGTGCTGTTGGTGTTGGATTTCCTGATCACCGTCTCTAACTCTTCGTTTCAACTGATCCCACATGTGCTCTATTGTATTTAAGTCCGGACTGTTCGCCGGCCACGGCAAGACTTGAATTTGAGAGTCTTCCAGTACAAACCGAGTCGCTTGAACCGTGTGTGCACGAGCATTGTCTTGCATCAAGATGAATCCAGGACCCCCTCGCTGTGCAAATGGGATCACAGGTGGTCTGACAACTTCCTCAATATACTGCTGAGCAGTAACAGTACCCTCATTTAAAATAGCGAGCTCAGTTTTGCCGTTTAAGCTTATTCCGCCCCAAATCATTACATTTGGACCACCAAAACGATCGACTTCATGGATGCAGGCTTCTGAAAATCTCTCGCCGCGTCTTCTCTATACTCTAATACGCCGATCGTCGTTAAAAAATTTAACTTTGCATTCGTCTGTGAAGAGCACCATGCCCCATTGGTTTATGTCCCAGTCCAAATGTTGACGGAAAAATCTTAAACGATTTGCACGATGATTTCTGGTTAATGGAACACGGACAACTCGCCTTCTTGATGCCTGCTGGTCTTCATGCAATCGATTGCGAATAGTTTGGTCGCTGACACGAGTACCCGTTGTCAGCCGTAAACGATTTTGCAGCTTGCGGGCCGTCGTTGTGCGATCTCGGCGCGCACTTAATCGAATGTAACGATCCTCTTGAGCTGTTGTAATGCGAACTCTGCCCGAACCAGGTCTTCTTCTAACAATGCCGGTCTCTTGGAAACGATTCCATAGATTTTGAATAGCTGTTCGAGTTAGCAGTTCTTATTGCATTTTCAATCCCAATTGCAAACCCACAGATCGCTGCGAATGACCTTATTCAATCATCGTAACGGCTATGGTTGCTGTCAGCGTGTCCATATGACGCCTTCGTGCTTGTGGCATATTGCACAAGATGTTTCTGACTCAAGATATCAATGAACTCTGATAATTTCTAATAAACCAAGAAGCTAAGGAAAGCAAAACGTCAAAGAAAATGGAATCAAAATTTTCAAAAAGGATTTTAAATCTAATTTTATTTAAAATTGTTGCCAGCATTAGATGAATACTACAATATTAAAAAGTTTAGGTATCAAAGAGTTTGTATACTCAATATTTTACTACTTTTAATATGTAAATGTTTAATAAATTACACCAAAATGAAAAAATACCTTGTGGCCCTTATTTCGTTTTGAGTAGTATATATTAACTAGTCTCATACATTCTCCGATACTTGCTTCTTGTATAATTTAAAACCAAAAAGAGTTTTTTTCATACCTTGTGTTTAAAAAAAAATAAAAGTTTTTTTCGTTTCCTGTAAATTTTTGTTTTGGTAGATAAAGGTTCTTGTCACTTCATCGTCGATAAGCCTTTTAGTCATAACATAACGTTGTATTAGTATGTAGGCTTTTCTTCAATTAACATTTTATTATCATATTATTATTCTCCCAAATATAATAAGTACTTATTATAAAAATAATGACACTCTTTACTCTTGAACTCTGAAGTCCGAACTTTGACTTCGCCAAATCTATTTCTTAAAACTAAAACATATAGGAAAAACTATGCTTCAGAAATGCTTGATACATATCATTGTTTTTTATTTTCGTATGATCGTTTTTAATTTTTTTAAATTTTCATATTTCTACTTTATGTTCTCTATGGGTTTCTTTTGAACATTTTTATTTAGTGCTTGTCTTTTTTTTTCTTAATAATAGCTAAAGTTTCATCATCGGACTCAGTTTCTCCGTTCTCGTGGTTTTTATTTCGCTGATCAATGTTCATATCTGTGTCATAGGTATCGTATGTACGATTACGATCACCTCCCAAATGGGTTTTCTTCTTCCTCTTTTGTTTTTGTTTTCCGTCCTCCGACACCATTGCTGTGTCACTACAATCAAGTTTTCTATTTTTATCGGATCCCCGTTTCGTATTTTTCTTTTCCTTTCGAGTCACAACAGCACTTTTGGGTTTATTTTTACTTTTGCGTATTGTTTTCGTTTTACTGGTTTGTATTGATTCGTCATCGCTGCATGTTATTTCTGTGCCGGTTAAGTCGCGTTTTTTGTTTTTGCGTATGTTCGTGGATTGTTTCTTTGGCACATATTTTAAATTTTGATGCTTATTACGAATATGCAAGGTTCTGTTTCCGCTGTGCGCAAACCCATCTCCGCAGATATGGCATTTGAATGGTTTACTTCCAGTATGAATCTGAAAATAGTGAACAAGTAGGTAGCTAATTACTATAAAACAAGTGTTATTGAATCTGAAAAAAAAAATTACTTACTTACAAGGATGTCCCAGAACTCAACGTCAAGCCAAAACGGGGTGACAGGATTGATCATAACCATCACGAGAAAAATCCGAAAAAAAATCGATCCCATGCAGTTTGAAAATTATGGGCATTTTAAGAAAAACCTAGACATTTGATCAAACTGTACCATTTTTCGGTTATTGTGGTTATTCTTTTTTATTTTTGTTCATTTGAACTTTGGAAACGTAATCCTAAATAACATTTCTAGAATCCCAATAAAAAATAATGACACAATTGCCTCAAGTTTCCGAGAATTGAGACTATTTGTTAAACTACGAATTTAAAATTTTCAAGATTCGTCGACTTTGACAGGCCCTCCTTTAAAAAAAATGTACTAGAGTGCCTTGGCAAGTGGCATTAAAAGTTGGCGCATTTAATCAGAATTCTAAAATGGTACAATACTTGTTAGTTCCATACAATAAAAAAGAGTAAAAAAATTAAAACCTCAAGTAACTCGACTTTTGCTATCTCAGTTAAAATGTTTTTGATTCGCACAAGCTCTAGGATTAAGAACCTATTCTTAATTTTAAGGCAAAACGATGAGAAAGATGGATAGTGGGTATGTTTCCCATGAGTGAGCGAGACAGATAGTGACGCCACTTTTACCAAAGTGAAAAAAAGTTAATAAAATAATGAAAAATCTTGATCTAGTTTAATTTAGGTTTGTTGGAATAAAAGTCAGATAGAGAAATAACATTTTTTATTACAATAAATTTTCAAATTGTTTACCATCAGCCTCAATACAAGTCCTACTTGTGTGAATCAAAAACATTTTAACTGAGATAGCAAAAATCGGGTTACTTGAGGTTTTAATTTGTTTACTCTTTTTTATTGTATGGAACTAACAAGTATTGTACCATTTTAGAATTCTGATTAAATGCGCCAACCTTTAAAGCCACTTGCCAAGGCACTCTAATACATTTTTATTAAAGGAGGGCCTGTCAAAGTCAACGAATTTTGAAAATTTTAAATTCGTAGTTTAACAAATAGTCTCAATTCTCGGAAACTTGAGGCAATTGTGTCATTATTTTTTATTGGGATTCTAGAAATGTTATTTAGGATTACGTTTCCAAAGTAAAAAAGAACAAAAAAAAAAAGAATAACCACAATAACCGAAAAATGGTACAGTTTGATCAAATTTCTAGGTTTTTCTTAAAATGCCCATAATTTTTAAACTGCATGGGATAGATTTTTTTTCAGATTTTTCTCGTGATGGTTATGTTCAATCCTGTCACCCCGTTTCGGCTTGACGTTGAGTTCTGGGACACCCTGTATAAAAATATGTAAGTAAGGAATTTTTTTTTGGTTAAAAATGTCATTAACTCACCCGTATATGTCGATAAATTTCGTTTCTAGTCTTGAATATTTTAGAGCAGTAATCACAGGTGTACGTTCTTTTTGGGTGAGCATTTTGCAAATGCGAGTACAATTTCAACTTACTAGGAAACACCTTTGGGCACATAACACACTTTAATTCCTGTATAGTATGGCTCTCCTCGTGAGCACGTATATGATGTTTTGTCTGAAAATAACATAGCACACGAGATTAACAATTATTGAAATTAGCACTGGTACTTTAACTACTTACTATTACAGTCATGAATAAAATAAAATGCAAAGAAACTCCTTCAAATTGGTGACAACTTATTCACTAAGGGTCGATTAAGGCAATGTCGAAAGCACTCAATATTTGGAGGTGTGCCCAGAATGAGCAGCTATGCCCATGCCGTGACTATATCACGATAGTCGATGCTGCGGATAGCCTTTAGCTTCACTGTTGTCATTCAGACCATGGTCGGGATCATAGATATAATAAGAAAGAAGGACTTAAGCCCTAGCAGTCGAAAATATTTTGGCACCCGATGTCGTCAATCTGCCCTTCCACTCGCCAACTACTACATTTGCAGTTCACTAAAAGCAATAAATATGCAGTCGCGCGGGTGTAAGCGCGTCTGCGCACTTCATAAATCAGAACCAACTACACAATCAATTATAAACTTTAATACATCAGAAACAGCGTTCATTTACCATGCACCGTACAAAAACACACACAAAAACATCGTTGTGCTGTGCAAAAGCCATTTATTTTACATATACGCTAAGGATTGAGTAAACCGGAAAGTTATCGATTTATAAACGATATGTTCAGTCGGTTGAAAATAAACAAAGGCTATCCGCTGATATATATAGACGAAAACCTTAGAGCTAATTAATAGTATAAAATAATATTGTCCAGGTAGATCGGCCTTTTGATCCATAGTGCATCGAACAGGGTGAGTTTGAAACAAGAGGCGACTTTGATAATTACCTGAAATTCATATTTTCTCATTTTTTACCCGTTAAATTAAACGCAGCCGATTATTTTATCTTTTAATAGGAATTCAAGTTGTTACGCCATGTTTTGTAAACGGTGCAGCACATTATAGGTAGTTGGAAGTCGAAAAATTACGTTCAAAGTTAACCCTGAATATTAGTCGAATATACGTTCTACGTCGGGGTGACTTTAAACCAGCAAATATCGTGGGTGTTATCAAAGCAGCCCCATTTTCAATATCAATAAAACGGACTGGTTATAATTTTTTTCTCCTCAATTATTAAGAGTGTTATCGGTAAAAAATGTGAATAAACGTAAATTTGGGATTTTTTAAGGTTAAATTTTTCTAAAATGGCAAGAATTTATGAAAAACTAATTTTAATTCCGTATTAAGCATATCTTTGTATTGTAGGTATTTGTAAATCTTATAAATTGAATAATATTATGAATTGTCAAAATAAAAACAAATTTTGAACTCATATTATTGCGTTTTTGCGGGAAGACTGATATTCGGAGTGAAATTATGATTCAACAAATTAGTCGTGGAAGTCTGGAAAAAATACGTGGGAAAAGGAAAGATACTATTATTGTTAACGTAAATCATAGAAAAGAAATTTTAATTAATTAAGTGCCTCAAAAAAAATATTTTCTTATCCTAAATTTGACAACTTACAACATCATTTTTACTTGATAGGCTAGAATAACTTTAAAAAAAATACATACTGTCTGTTAGCTGAGTTTAGGCAAACAAAACTCAGTAAAAAACATTTTATTACTTTATCAATAACTTGTTTTGATCCCGAAGTATTTTTTTTACATAATATTAATTTTGTTTTATTTTATACATTCCAATTAAGACATTAACTTAGTGTAGTAACAACTAAGTGTGTTTGGTATATTATATACATATATTGGGGTGTCGAGCGGCTGCGACGCCCCATGTCTCTTGGTTTTCCATCGTAGGCGTGTAACGTTGCAGGTGTTCAGAAAATAATAAGTACTCGCAAAATAACTCAAGTAGTTTACTTGAAAGCATTCTAACAAAACTTTTCAATAAAGAGTAGGGATTACAATGATAAACACTGATTAAATGAAGTTAGAAATGTTACAATAATTGTTTTAACTTTTTTGAGCCAATAGATTTGTGCGTGTGCACCGCGCGACGACTGCATCAAAAGTGATCAGCTCCGACGCCAATACGCCATAACATTCGTAACCCCATTTGGTGTTGTAACCCGCTCTAAATTTAAATTACCATTTAGTCGAATACAAAACGATTAATTGGTAAAAAAATAACAATAGTTTCCCAGTGATTAAAAAAATAACAAAATCAATCATAACTCTCAAAATTAACTGATTCCCATTATTCAATAATATATACTTTTATGTTTTAGGCGATGGGCTGAAAAAGTAAATATTATATTATGGTGACAGTGGAGGTAAAAGAATAACATAGAAGCAACAAGAATAATGCAACTGTGATTTAAATGTGTCTGTGGAGTTTCTTGCTCGTTCTTCTCCATAGAGACCTACCTACGATTTGGAACAAGCAACTAGTTTCAACTTTGACTAAACCACCGACTCCTTGGCGATTCAAAAGTGCTTTTAAATGGTTTCATAGTTGGATAAAGGCTAGGGCATTTTTTTTTTGTTAATGTTTAGTACTAATTATATAAAATTTAAAACACTGAACAAAATTATCAACTTTTATTTAATTTCCTACCCACAAAATGAAAACATTTTAATATTACTATTTAATAATCTATATAATAAAAATGAATCGTTGTTCGTTAGTCTCGCTAAAACTCGAGAACGGCTGGACAGATTTCGCTAATTTTGGTCTTGAAATATTTGTGGAAGTCCAGGGAAGGTTTAAACGGTAAGAAAATTAAAAATCAATTGACAGGACAACGTCTGTCGGGTCAGCTAGTTTAAATTATTTTTCAATCGACTTCAAAGAAGGAGGTTCTCAATACGACACAATTTTTTTTTAATTTTTGACCACGCATTACTTTTTAGTGTAGTCCGATTTCAATGATTATTTTTTAATTGATAGTGTATACCTAAGTTGGTCCCATATAAATTTCATTAAAATATGACAGTTTTTTTTTTGGTAGTCATCTTTTCGTAATTAATTTGTATAAGAAGCAGGCACTAAAAACCGTAAAACTTTTTTTTTGACAAAAAATACAACCGCCTTTAGAAAGTAAAAAAAAACTTTTTACAAAAAAGACAACCGCCTTCAAAAACTAAAAAGTGAAAAATAACTTTAGCACAGAACACACATTGACTTTAGTTTCGAAATTCAGTGGCTTTGTTCTGTTTGTTGTTTTGTATTGCCACCGACTTCCGAAACTAAAGTCAATGTGAGTTCTGTGCTAAAGTTATTTTTCACTTTTTAGTTGTGTAGAAGGGGGTTGTCTTTTTTGTAAAAAGCTTTTTATTTTCCGCTTTTTAGTACCTCCTTCTGATCCAAATCTATTAAGGCGACGATATACGACTTTTACAGATTTTAAACTGACAATCACGTCAAAATGTGCAGTGTAAATGATTTGAAAAAAATATATGTTAAACTAGAACATTCTCTAAATATCAAAATTTTATGTGTAGAGCATTTCAGTTAAGAAAGTATATAAAAACTACGCAAAATATAAATATACTGTTTATTTCATGACCCAACGGATCAAAATAAGTTAGTCGTTCTTAAAATCCACACGCGCCTGTCAGGTGCGTGCCGTGCGTTTGCACACAGATACAGTACGGTCAACGTAACTTGGCGCGTCTGAAGTTAGCCGATTAGCTGCGCAGTAGACAATTTCGTTCCTAAAAGTTCCATTGCGCAGCCAAACAGCTAACTTCAGACGCGCCAAGTTACGTTGACCGTATTGTACATCGGGAGCTAGTCTATGCCTACATCACGGGCGGCCCGTTTACCGAGAACGCTCTTAATCATTTTTAAATAAATAAACAAAGTTACTTGTGTTATCATTTCATTCAAAAAGCCGTCAATAATTTTATTTTTTCAGATTTTTAATTTTAATATGTATTGTAAAAGATACGTAGGTTTGAAATTAAAAACAATATCACCCCGATCAATCTCACCCCGTTCTACCGGCCATGGGGTAACGGCTGCGGGTGGCAGGATTGGGATTGGGGGGCAGTCTGTCGCCTGAAAAAAACATTAGGACACAGCGGCACGCCGCCGCCCCGCCGCGTATCGCGCGCAACTGTATAATATGGGTACTGGGGTTCTTCAACCGAAGGGTAATAACTGCCTGATGTTGTCACCTGCCGGTGCATTGAAAATAATGTGCTAGTGCTTCAGCATCTCGGCCAGAGATAGTTGAAAGGTCACTGTGTAGTTTTAGCCAAGTGAATGTCTGATAGAACCAAGGGCAGATCCAGGGCGATGGAGGATTTTCACATGAAAAAAATAGGCACACACAAGTATCAAGTAATTCCACTTACCATACTTTTGCCACAAATGGAACAAACGAAATTTTTTACAGCTGGATATGGATACTGTATTTTGGGATGCATAAATTGATAATGACGATAGTGATCATTTTTTTTTGGTACTTCAAAATCACACTGAAACAAAATTAGGAAATGTAAACTATGGTAGGATAATAGACACATACATGGGTACATAGAAT
The DNA here is from genome assembly GCA_947361185.1 of Charanyca ferruginea. Classification (NCBI taxonomy): domain Eukaryota; kingdom Metazoa; phylum Arthropoda; class Insecta; order Lepidoptera; family Noctuidae; genus Charanyca; species Charanyca ferruginea. The sequence continues at coordinate 21,344,012 of OX376059.1, read as the reverse complement.
GGGACATATTTTGATTTATGATAATGCTTTAATATGATGTATATAGCGTATACACCATAGGCTTATTTTAGCATTATCATAAATCAAAATACCAGACTCATTAATAATAATAATAATAAAGCCGCAGGGCAGCTTGTGGCGAGCTGTTGGGCAGTAGCGACCCCACGAACCTGATCTCCCGGGAGAAGTCTTGTTCCTCATCTCTGGCTTGCCTTTCAATAAGGGCAAGCCAGAGATGAGGAACGGAGCTCCCACCTCTATCTTGCCTTAATTGGCCGGTTAGAGTGGAAACTCGCGAGAGCAGTCGCGCTCGGGGTAAGGAAGTATTCCAGTAAGACGCTGGTAGGGATCTTGACCGTACTTCCGGGATTGTCCTGATAGCCGTGGAATACCTCTCCACTCCTCTAGCACCTCAAGATATGTTGCCCCCTTGTCGCTACGTCACTTCGTGCTAGCGACTGTTTCAGGGGGCCCATTTAGTGAGTGTGCAAGTCACCCCCTGCTATTTTATCCATGTATACAAACATTGATTCGGCAGGGGCCATAGTCACTTCATAGTTTCAGGTAACCAAGTCACTTTAGCAACCTATACCCATAGTCCAGTACTGTTAGTTTCCATGTCCTGTAATAGTCCTGTACCAACCGGGGGTTGTCCTTGGGTGCACTTGCATAGTGCATACAGGGATAATCGTCGGTTGGTGTCTTATTTCATATAAAGCTACCAAAGGGGCCTCTGCGAGTTGGCTTCGGCTCCTCGTACGCCTTACAAAGGCCCGGGACCTCTGGGTCCCGAGATACATAAAGTATATAAAATATAATAATAATATGTGGGGACATTTTCACACACGGCCATCTGACCCCAAACTAGGGAGACCCTGTACTATGGGTGTCAGACATAGGTAGGTACTAACAAGGATTCACACACATGCTACCAAGTAGCAATAATTACTCACTACCTACTGAATAATCCAGTAGCTTCACATCACATAACATCTGTGATTCAAAGATAACAATATTTTTAGAAAACACTTATTTGTATTTGTACCTACATGGTCACATTGTCTTGGATAAACTCTATCATCTTTGGGCCTTTTTAGTAGTCTTCCCCAATCATCCCATGAGTCAAAATCTGATTTATCAGTATCGCTTGTTGAGTCAGGCTGGTAATCTTTATCCACTGGCTTTTTCTTGCGTTGGATTTCTTTCTTCCTAGAACTTGAGTTAGGATTTTTTTTAAAGGGTACTCCTATTTTCTTTTTTTTCTCTGGTTTTGGATCCTCACATTCTTCCATACTCAAATCTTTTGCAAATTTTTGTTTCAAATTTGTATCATTTTCTTCAAGTGGATCACCACTAATAGTTTCAATGTCAACTTTTTTAAGATGGTTGTGTATGTCTACTTGTACATCATCTAAATAACATTTTTCTGATACCTGAATATCTTCATCACTGCTGGAAATCAGACTAATTTCATTTATGGTTTCTTTTTTTAAGTTCTCTTTATATTTATGCCTATTTATTTCTCCTTCTAGTTTTGTATTTGGATTTGTATCCTCACAGATGCCACACAAGTTTTCATTTTCATAAATAACAACTGAACTTAGAGTAATAGGATTGAGTCCCTTATCATGTCTCTCTATATGTTCCAGCATTGGCTTCGTAACCTAAAAGCAATATTACAGTTTAACCCTTAGCTACAAAAGCAAAATAAAATTAATGACACTATTAATTTTATTGTGATTTGACTGGTTATTGATAATTCAGGCAACCATTAACAACAGCTTAGGTACTTACTACCTACTGCTTGAAAATTTGTATAAATGTCATTCACAAGTCATCTATACTCTCAAGGCAAGTTCTGAGTTTGGATGTAACGGGAATGTGTAAATGTAAACTATTCATCACAGTTCAAAAATTGTTTCACCAATTGAAAGCTAGGTTTGAGGTGGTGCCAACAGTTACTGGAAAGACTGACTACTACCGAGTATCAAAGGATATGTTTCATGGTATAACTGACTACCACACCAATGAAGCCGGGAGCAAAAGCTAGTTAGGTAGACTTTCATAAATCTATAAACATGTGACCAAATTTACCAGCACATAATTATAGTGTCAGTGTTTATATGAGATAGAAACAGAAATAACTAAATAAAGTACATACCACATTAGTCTTTTTTAATATACCACAAACAATTTCTTGAGCGTTCCAAATAGTCTGAATAAAATTATAAGTTTTTATTATAAGAGCATTACAGATGTAACATACATATTGATCTTCAGTTGGAACCTGAAAGCAAGTAATATAAAAATGAATTACAGACACTTTTGAATTTACAGGGGACTCCAGGGGGGGGGGGGCATAGGTAAGTACCCTCCAGATGTGGAAATGTGGTGTTGCAGACGTTGGCCTGTTTTATTGTAGGCCAGCATATCAATCTACCCTAATCTGTCAATTTCTTTGATAGATAAGGTTCATGTTTAATTGGGAAAATATTATGTGCACGCACGCGCTCTCACACGAGTCGCCGACACACAAACACACACACACACGCAGCAACAGTAACAAAAACAAGAGTGTGTGCGTTACCCCAGCAAAATAGCATAAAACATAGTCATTTAATGCTGGCACTTCACATGGTGTATTTGTACAAATATTTGCCTTATTTGGATAATAAAAAATTTACCCTATAGTTATTGAAATAAAGTCCATTTTGTATTATGCAAATACGGCGAATATTTGCACAAATTACGCCATGTGAAGTGCCAGCATAATTGATACTTAGTTGCTCAGCTTCTGTAATTGACGCTCACATTTTTAAATTTATTGCACTTATAGCGCAAACAAAAATAAACCAGTTGGGGTAATGTTACCGCAGCCAGACATTTCCTCTTTTTAAATGGAAATATTGAAATTTTTATTAGCCATATAAATCATTGTCTAGACGAGGTAAATGTTACAACTTATTTTGTATTTGTTCTTTCTTCGGCTGCTTTCTTGCTGGAGTAACATTTGTAATTGTAGGTTTGCTGGATCTCTGAAATGGTTACGCGGATTCTTATCATCTTTGGTATATGACTTCTTAAGAATTCATTTTAATTAGTTGTGCAATCAAAAAACAAAAATAATGCACCATTCAAAGGTTATTTAAGCAAATTGGTTGTCTGTAAAGTCGGTTTACGGATGATGGTTTTACGTGATAACGTCATAAAGAAACATAATGGCTAACATAATTATACACTCGGCGTCACAAAAATCGCACCTTTTCGAAAATAAGTTTAAAACATGTCCCGCCAGTAACGAATACATTAAACCCAATTAATATTGGTATCAATTAAAAGTATGTTTAACGACCTTTAAATTAACAACAGTTAGAATTCCTAAACACAACAGATCTCATTAGCACGTAACGTTAAAAAAAATGTTGTCAAAATACGCATTACAACGGCCACTAATTGCACCTCCCTACAAGGGTATAAAACGGGCGACCCGGGTTAAATGTGGGTCATTCGCTATTCAACCTTTGAAGTGAACACACGTGAACAGCTACAGCAAGAAAAATACCCCAGAAGATGGATACCACTGCAGATGAAGCCGCTCAAGTCATTGCACTACTGCAATCAGGGATGCGGCAATGTGATGTTGCTCGGCAACTGAACTTGAGTCGTTTTGCCGTTCGACGAGTGTTCCAACGTTTCCAAGAGACTGGTGGCTATATCCGAAGACGTGGATCTGGAAGACAACGGTGCACATCCGAAAGAGACGATCGCTTCATTGTTTCGACGTCTTTACGTAATCGGTTCTCCAATGCTGTTGAGCTGCAACAACAACTGCGATCAGCTCGCAGAACTTCTGTAAGCGTCTCCACGATTAGAAGAAGAATGCGGGAGAAGAAAATTGCAGCTCATAGGGCTGCTACAGGGCCCAAATTGACTGCACAGCATAGGAGAGACCGGTTGCAATTTGCCCGTGACCATGTGGATTGGACAATAGACCAATGAAGGGCTGTGCTCTTCTCGGATGAGACGAGGGTGTGTCTTTTCTGCAACGACAGGCGTCGAAGAGTGTATAGGAGGCAAGGGGAACGATTCGCACAAGCCTGTATTCAAGAGACAGTGGAATACGGGGGTGGCTCGTGCATGTTCTGGGGCGGCATGTCAATCGACGGTAAAACGAACCTTGTGTGTGTTTCTCGGACTGGAAGTGCTCACGGGCAAGGGTCGCTGACTGCTGCTCGGTACATAACAGAGATCTTAGAGGAGCAGGTTGTCCCTTATGCGGGTTTTGTTGGCAGTGGGTTCACGTTAATGCACGATAACGCCCGTTGTCACACCGCTTTAATTGTAAGAGACTACCTGCAAGAAGTTGGCATCCCTGTTATGCGCTAGCCGGCGCGAAGTCCAGACCTGAACCCTATTGAGCACCTTTGGGATGAACTGAAACGGCGAGTACGGGCACGAAATCCTGCCCCTACCACTCTCCAAGACCTTCAAGATGCCGTCGTTGCAGAATGGGACAACATTCCACAAGAGACTGTTGTCACATTAATAAGGTCCATGAGAGAACGCATGGAAGCAGTCATCAGGGCTAGGGGGGGTAACACTAGGTTTTAAGTTAGTTTTAAGGACTTTGTTGTAATTTTTGCTGATAAAATAAAATTTAACTTTTTAATCATTTGCATTAGCTTGCTTTTTTTTATTCCCTGGTAAACAAAAAACCAAATCCATTGATTTATTCTGAAATTTAAATAAATTGCCTTTCCAATTATACCTTATAGTCATATGTATACCATTGATTAATAGGGTTAAAATGACTTTGAAGGGAATTCTTAAAGAGGTGCGATTTTTGTGACGCCGAGTGTATAACATAAGCAAATAATGGCTTCCGTCGAGGTGGGCGGAGCTTATTGCTTGGGCCGATCGTATCTCTCTATCACTTGTTCCGCGCTCTCGATTGCTCGAGCAGGCGACTCACTTGCAGGCGGAACGTGACACTTTTTCGTGCAGCGGCGTGCAGCCGGTGTTCATCGATTTATAAGACGTTATCACGTCAAAAAAAGAAAAACCACTTCAATTGGTCCAAAATACTCCAAAATCTGATCATAATTATATTTATGTCGTATCCGGTCAATAGTACGAACGTGGAACGACTCAAGCCCGCCATTATCGAGAACATGTGATCTACCACTACTTTTGGCGCGCTTCTACAGAGTCGTGACGTTGTCAGCCCACAGCGAGGAAGGAATACATTTAGAATCCAGTGTCTGATCGCATCGGAACTAATATGTCCCGAAACTGTACTCGATTAGTTGTGTTTAAGTGGTACTATGTCTATTTTAATTTGAGTCTGAGTTTATTTTAAATGTTAAATTGTGGTTTTAATAAACGCCGTGTACTGTACCCTCTACCCAGTGTGTTTGCATTGCACAAAACCCAACTTCTGCCCACATGATGACTTAATCTAACAGACTAAATCCTGACATTAAAAAAATTGTGAATTCATATTTATCTGACCCTACTTGACTCCCCTGACCTGTGCCTGTGACTTATTTATTATTAATTTTATTCTTGACTTGACGCGCAGGTTACGCACAGGAAAAACTAAAAACCAATTTGGAATTTAGGTACCTAATAACTGTTAAATATTACAAACTTGTACATGTAATAAAACAAAATTCCTTAAAAATCAGTTTTAAGCAATATAAATACAAATATTGATTACTAACTTTAATAATTATAAATCTATATGTCCTAGTGCTATTGACCACCCCATGACTCTATTTGCCGACGACAGCACTATGACTATAGCATGTAATAAAAATAAAAACATATATGAAAGTGACATAAATGAATCTTTGACATCAATAATATCATGGTTAAACAGGAACAACCTAAAAATAAATCTAGAGAAGACCACTATTATGCATTTTAGTCAATGGGCCCTAGCTGAACTTGACCTTAACGCAATGTACAAGGACACTGTTCTTAATAAAGTCGATGCTTCAAAATTTCTTGCAATTATAATAGATTCTAAATTAAACTTGAAGGCACATATTGAATGCCTAAGTAAACGGTTAAGCTCCTTTGCGTACGCCTTATATAAACTGGCCCCAGAGCTAAACACAGATGCCTTAGTAACAGCCTATCATGGTCTAGTAGCATCGTTATTGCGTTATGGTATTATATTTTGGGGTAATTCCACAGACAAAATAATAGCGTTTAAGGCCCAAAAGAGATGCATTCGTGCTATGTTCAATTTGAAATTGACCGACAGCTGTATGCCATTATTTAAAAAACACAAATTGTTAACTCTAACGTCTCTGTATATTTTCGAAATTGTGGCATTTGTTAGGGTAAATCAATCTCTGTTTCCACAATTAGCTGACATCTTCCCCCGTAACAGACGTGACAATAATCAACTGTGCTTGCATACGTCAAAGACTGCATTAATGGCAAAAAGCGTTTTCTGTATGGCTCCTAAAATTTATAATAAAATACCACAGTCTTATAAAACTTGAATCTTTTTTTTAAACAACTTTACTGGTATAAATTTGTTTAAAAAAAAGATTCGAGATTTATTAACAGACAAGTGTTATTATAATATAAATGACTTTTTGAATGACACTATTTGACATTTTAATTTTTGTGACATTTTTTGATTAATTTTTATTACTGACCTATCAATGTTTATGACCGACTATTATATTTAATAATTTTATTTTTATTTTTTACTTCAGATTTTATAATTAAATTTTTGATGTATTGTAAATTTTATAAATTTGTACGCCCTACGAATATTAATACTGTGTCATCCTGCATGCCTAATTTGCATGTATACGCATGTTTTGACAAATAAAATGATCTTTATCTTTATCTTAGGAATCGATTTTTAAAGCACCCGTTTTTTTTTTCTCTCCCTACACAAAGTATTTGAATAGTTGCCAAATCGCGACTTCATAAATTGTCACGAATATAGTACAAAATAAGTTGCAACATTTACCTTGTCTAGACAGTGGGACTGTCTATAAAACGAAAATGTCTAGCTGCAGTAACATTACCCCAGCAGGAAATGTTCTTCTGTAATAACTTAAAGTGAAATTAAAGTAAACTATAAGTGCAATTAATTTATCTATAACATTAAATGACATTTTCAACATTATTTTGCTGGGGTAATGCACACAAAGAGAGTTGAAAATTCAGCACAATTCTACAGTGTGGTCTTTAATTATTTTGAGTGCGATTACACAACTTTCAACTCTATTTCTATTGTCTCTAGGGTTCCGTAACTCAAAAGGAATAAATGGAACCCTTATAGAATCACTTTGTTGTCCGTCTGTCTGTCTGCCATGCCAGTCTGTCTTTTTTTTTTATTCAATTTTCTTTATTTCATTTCATTTTACAATTTTGTGTCTCGCCAAACTTGGCAGTTTGATGGCGAGTGGCAGTCTGCCAAGACCCTTTCTCTCAGGAACGCGTAGAGGTATCGAGTGGAAATTAAAACCATATAGGTACTTAAGTTCACAGTCCCTTGAAGCTGTGAAAAAATCAAACTTCAAAGTTAACGAGAAAAAAAGATACGGCCGTTTATGTCGCGAAAAACGTACATTTTGACACTCTCAAGGGAATCAAAATTTATAGGGTACCTACTTTCCATTCACCTAGAACTATGAAATTTGCCAAGTAATATTGTCTTATACTTTAAATACAGGTAGAAGCTTGAAAACTATACATTTGCAATTAAATCATAAAAAATATATTCTTTATTTAGAGTTTGGTCTGTGATTTGATCCGAGTGAATGTCGGTCGACAATTTACAAAAGCAAAACTTTGCTACACTGTCTGTGCCTGTGCTGACCATATTATAAGGATACACTTACCCCTAAGGCGACCCACTGACCCAAACAAATAAAGACTACCCACTGACCAAATACTGTACTGATAAATCGAATACTTACACCATTAAACTTTTTTAATTGGATGATACTTTCGATGAAAGCCTTGTGATGTTTTCTGTTCATTTTACAAACTTTTTCATCTACTCTGAGGCATAACCTGCAAATTGTGTTCACTTCGAATACACACTTCATTTTAGAGTTTAGCAGGCACTGTTGGCAATGAGCATGATCCGTGAAAATAATGTGGACGAAAATCGGAGATTCATTTTTTGTTTTGGTTATTCCGACTTCTTCTTTGCAATAGATTACGCAGGTATTACGCAGGTCGAGACAATTATTATAATTATATTAGCCAATTTCTAAAAGAGGACACACCATTCATCTGTGCAATAGATATTTATTTGTTTCTTCAGTTTCGTTAACCGGTATCTACGAAGTCGAATAAAATTCAATCAATTCAACGGATACATAAAATGTAAATAAATGTACTATTTATTTTTCATTAGCTCCATGACATTGACAATGACATTTGACAAATTTTCATCACATTCACAAACAAAATTAAAGGAGAGCTAGCTAATATAAATTTTGAAAGTTGAAACTAGACATGTGTAAGTAATGCGATTGTTGCATTGCGCGTCATATATCTCGACCGCGTACTGTAGCATTACACATGACTCGACCAAATTAAGCATGACTCATGACACTTAAACATGACGCGCGTCGCGCGGTGTCTCGCAGACTCGATCGCCGTGTGTGCAAGCGAGAAGGAGCATGCGCCGGTAAGCTGGCTACGAAATAGGTGAACTATTATTTAGAATTGGAACCGTATTGTTCACAGTTTAAGGTTTATGTTTTATTGATACCGCGGACTGCCTAGTACGTAATGTTTAAAATCATGACTCTTGCCGCACTTGGCACACTCGCTACTCACTCACACACACAAAATATTAAGACACATAAAAAAATGCAATCATTGTGTATACAAGTGATTTTTAAATACGTCAATATTCATTGTCTTGGTCAATAATCAATACCTATTGCCATACATGTCTATTGCCAGTCCTAAGCCTGGAATGCCCTTTCGATTAAATAATTCCGTAGATTTTGGTTAAATGTGAAGGAAAATCGACTTTATATATATGACAACAAAAGCAACTATTTATTAGTATAGTACGAGGGCGCATTGCGTTTGACGATTGTCACATCACAATATCACTTCATAGCATAACGCGCTATATCATCTCACGTAATGATGTATTGCATTCTACATTGCGAGCATTTCATTACAATGACATGGCGCGAAATGAAGCGCGCGGGATGGCGTGTGGCGCTTCATTTCGCGTCATGTTCGGAGTCATGGTGTAATGTCATATTCCTCGGTGCGAAAAGTAATGTCATATTACATGACTTTATAGTGCACTGTTTTGCGCATGTCTAGTTGAAACCGTTGAATGAAACCAACAAACAAAGACAAACTCATGCTACAAACATGAAGCTGCACGCGTAGCATAATAACCACGCTATGAATGATTGTCCAAGGAAGAATCATAGACATATAAAAAAAAATAACCTCTTTGGGAAGAAAAGACCATGAAGATATAGGTATAAATGGAGCCAACACTTAGAACAAACATTTGAAACCAACTGTGGGCTGATGCTCTCTTTCTGAATGCATACATAAGAACGAGACAGTGATATGTGTTTTCTTTATCTTACGTATGCATTCAGAAAGAGAGCGTCTGCCCACAGTTGGCTTCACTTAGGTATTTAGAGTGTTGCCTCCACTTTTATCTATAAGCTTCTTGGAAAAGACATACTGACTGACAGGAAGAATAGACAAATCCTAATATAAAATGTACTCTGTGGACAAACTGTACTGACTTGTCTATTCTTGCTGTCAGTATGTCAATGTCTATTCTTCCGTAAACTTAAGAGATAGGGTGGTCATGCTACGCGTGCTGTAGAATTATCAACAAGAAGCTTATAGGTAAAGACAGCTTCATGGTTATCAAGATATCTTCATGGCAATAAACGCACTCGGAGTGTTGCCAATGCCAATCCCAGAAAATATATTATGCTAAATCTACGTATTTTACGAGAAAATGATAAAAATATGCTAAAAATGAAAAATGGGTCAGTGGGTTATCTTAGGTGCAGAGTTGTAGGAGTTAGTTGGATGGTTGCGCTTAGTGGCGCTATGAGCAAAGAAACAAAAAAAGAACCTATTTTTTTCGAAAATTACCATATAAATTGCATTACCGGGATGACCTTGATACTGAAGCCCTCTCGATGCCAAAAATTTACTACTAATTTACAACAGCTACAATCCGTTTACATTTCACCAGGACTCTTCTTTTCGATGTTGACAAGTCTATATGTAATCAATCAACCGCTTTACTTCGTACCAGACAAGTCACCATAGTTTTACTGGGCTTTTTTGATGTGTTAAAATAATGTGCTTCCAATCATTAAATCCACTTAAAGAGCATAGATTTACATTAGAAAGGATTTACATGAAAACAAACTAGAGTTTTTTTTTAATTATATGAAAAATTAGTTCACTAATTAATTAGTCTTCAAAATAGTGTAGTTAGTGTCCCATTCAATTGTATTTTTATTATATGTTTGAATTAGATATCGGTTATCGTTTTGTGATCTGGCAGGAATTGGGCCCCTATCGATCGCGGGGCCCTGGGCACGTGCCCAGTGTGCCCAATGGGAAAGAGGGGCCTGAGGGTAGGGTAGGGTAGGTAGGTACTGTAGGTAGTGTAGGTAGGTATATACCCTAATAACCTATCTACTTATACCTGCCGTAGGTATAAGTAGATAGGTTAATAGGGTATATAAATAGGGACACAACAACGTGTTGCGGGTCAGCTAGTTAAAAATAAAATTAAAGTGAATATGTATGTAAGGCACTCAATTCATTTTATTTTGTAAAAAGTAATCAATCATGGTTCAATATTAATTATAGAATAATATTAATTTTATAATAATATTTTTAGAATAAAGTTGCATATTTATTGTTTTTACGCACTTTGTCTAGAATCAAAGTATTTGGTGAAGAAGGTTGTGGGTATCTTGGGTCTGTTACATACCAATCTGATTTCAACAATGCCGGATCGTGTAGCCACCAGCCATACTAAAACCATAAGGAGTATCAAAAATAAACATGACTTCTGTAACGTTATGCAGCTTTAATACATTTTAGAGACAAGTGAATATATTACTTATTTCGACCGCGGCGGCAAATAAAGTGTATGCGTAAACACAGGTTCATCGAGATCTTCCTCACTCTCATAATTACGACGAATAGGATAGCGATCCGACACGACTGGGCAGAGATCAGGCGTAGGATCAACCACAAGTGTTCGCTCTGGGAATCGAAACCCGGACTGCGCTAGGACCCTAACGGTCAGCAGTCTCACTTGTGACCACGAGACCAATTTTGCTAACTACCTATGCCTGTACTTTTGTTAAGGCTATCGTATCAAAATAATCTATACTAATATTATTATATTATATAATTATAAAGCTGAAGAGTTTGTTTGTTTAGTTGAACGCGCTAATCTCAGGATCTACTGGTTCGAATTGAAAAATATTTTTTGTGTTGGATAGTCCATTTATCGAGGAAGGCTATAGGCCCATGCGAAGCCGGGTGGGATCGCTAGTAGTCTGTGCGAAACTTCAGGAGACCCCATCTCCTACACCGTTAACGTAATCAACGACACCGGATTACATAATTCATTTTCACATGCACTTACTAACCTCATTATAAGTCGTGGGCGGGAACCTGTACATTTCACAAGGATAAGGAGGTGTCACAACTCCTTTGCGTTTCATTTTTTCAAATCTTTCCATTGAGCCGTAAGAGAATCCATTAACTCTTCCGATGTAAACATCAATTACTCTAATCACATCTTCATCCGGGCGTTGTATCTGTTAAGGGGACGATAGCTAAGTAGGTATCTAGTGGGTACCTACCATTCTACATATCCCCTCCGATGCCTTAATACGAAGTAGGTATATAACTATCATATTATGGTGGACCCACCGCGATAGAAAACGAAAGAAAAACAATTTTGATAACTATGATGGAGCCCTACTCTCAAGCTAACTAGATAACGCGCGTCAGAAGATTGAACGACATTCCAAAAGTTCAGCGAAAATATAACTAGGTACAACAAATTAATCTAGGTAGGTACCTATTTTGTTTAGCCATGCCATAGCTTATATAACATTGAAAAGGGTTTGTGAAGTAGATAGTAATTTCTAACTTCAGCAAAAGAAGGAGGGTTTTTGGCCAAACTTATGTTTAAGTTGGTAAACTTGACGAAGATCAGTGGTTATTGTTTGAAGACATCTCGTCCTTGCTACTGTGTCCATCACTCATGGATCCCGCCTCCCGGAGAGACGGACACAATGAAAAAGATTGCGATCAAATTGAATATGTAGCGACGCCCGTCGTCGTGCCGATCGACGCCGAAATGTCGTGTGAGTCGTGCGCGTTTATGCTTTGGCGTTCGAAAAGTTAAGAATATTTATGAGACGAATACACTGTAAGTACATAGGTACTATTGTGTTATCAATAGAGCAGAGCAGAGCAAAGAGCTTTGCCAGATATTTGCTATACCTAAACTATAAACTCTAGCTAAATAAAAAAAAAGAATCATCAAAATCGGTTCACACAATCCAGAGTTCTGAGGTAACAAACATATAAAAAACTGGACAAGTGCGAGTCGGACTCGCCCACCGAGGGTTCCGTACATATTTGTAGGTACATATCCATACTTCTATACTAATTCATACCTACTAACCCATACTTTAATCTACCTAATATTATAAATGCGTTTTATTGCGACATAAACGGCCGTATCTTTTTTTCACGTTAACATAGAGGGTTAATTTTTTTTACAGCATCAAGGGACCGCGGACTTGATTATGTTTTAATTTCAACTCGATACCTCCACGCGGTCCCGAGATAAAGGGTCTTGACAGACACAGACAGACAACAAAGTGATCCTATAAAGGTTCCGTTTTTTCCTTTTGAGGTAGGTACGGAACCCTAAAAATACAGTCGAATTGATAACCTCTTCCTTTTTTGAAGTCGGTTCAAAGTAATTTGAAAATATCAAAACAGGCTACCGTTTTTGGGAGAGTTGAATATTTCTCAACTTTTTCCATCAAAGGTTTAACATCTCCGAGCGTCCTAGGTACTTTGTATTGATCTATCACAATATCGTTTATATAATTCTGAGGACCATACATAGTGATACCAAAGAACTCCATGATTGATAAAATATGTTAAAACGGAAAGATTAAAAATGTGCCGTGTGTAGTAAATTTTAGCTATAAGTAGGTGTAATTTGCCAATATTGTGAATTTGAGAAAGCAAAAAACAGATTCGATGTTTGTTTACAAGAATGACAATGACTTACGTCAATCAAAGAGTTAAAGGTGTCTGTCTTGACTTGACCAGTCATCAAAAAAAAAACTCATGGAGGTGTTATTATTGGTGATTTTGTGATTATCTAAACTTGTACTTTAGGTATAGTCATAGTATGTGAGTATGTCTGATATGTATTTAATATGTACTTACTATGTGAATATGAATGAATGAAATACACATAAAAATACGTGTTATAAATGTGGAATTTCCATTGATGCCTTGATGATTTTTAGGGTTCCGAACCTCAAAAGGAAAAAACGGAAACAAAAGGTAAAGGTCACCACAGTTGCTGACCATCAGCGTGGGTGTAAACAAAAGATAAGAAACTTTTTTGTCTTTGATGGCCGGTCGGTCGCAATATCTGCATGGGATTTCTTAGAATTTGTTACAAATGATTCATTAAAAACAGTCGCTACACCCGAACTCGACGTTACTTCCAAAGTCGCTATAGCCACATGAATTTAGTACTAAAGTATGCCTTACATTCAAGGGACTTAGATTTAACATCGCTACAGCCAAGGTCGTAATAAATTACATCCACTGTACTCAAGTCTACAGTCCCTTAAAGCTGTGAAAAAATCAAACTTCTAAATTAACGTATAAAAAAAGTAAGGCACAGTACCTATGCCGCAAAAAACGTATATTTCGACACTCTAGGGAATCAAGATTTATAGGATAGTTCCCGTTGACCTAGAACTATGAAATTTGACAAGTAATATCGTCTTAAACAATAAGTACAGGAAAAAGTCTGAAAAAAATATTTGTAATTAAATCATAAACAATTTAGTCTTTATTTAAAGTACGACGTATCAATCATTGATGTATGCGTATGCGCGGTCTAATAGGGTATTACACCCATTTTTGAAAAGTGTCTTAATGAAATTCTGTAGTGCTAATATGCCACCAAGAAAAACACAAAAATTTTATTCAATCGATAAGTGCCATGAAAATGACTCTAAATTTTAAATTTTCAAATTTCGCGCGTAATTTGACGAAAACGCCTCTTACTGGACGCCATATTGCTCAGCGTAAATGACGTCCGTTCGTTTAGTATCAAGTGAGCTCATATTAAATATGATAATTGTATATCATTTAAAAATAATTAAAAGTATATTTTGTAATAGGTGTAATAATGAAAAAATTACGTTGGTTACGAAAATAATAAAAGTACAAAGCCTATATTACGCCAATCGGTTGACTGACAGTTGACAATTTTTTGTTTACACAGCCGTATGGCGTATTAACATGGCCGCTACTATTTCACGGTGTTTTATAACAGATTAAAAATACTGAAAACTTTGAATTGAATTTAAAAAATCGTTTTGTTATTTTATGAACTAAAACTTATATTTTCCGACTGCTTTATGCCTAAACTGTCTCAATAACATATTTATAGATTTTTTCTCGTATAGAGCAAAATACCCTATTGTATGGGTGACCAAATCGCGAGTCCGACTCGCACTTGTCCGGTTTTTATTTGCGGAACTGGGAACACGACTCGAAGTCAGGCGCTTACTCAGTGTTGCACTAGATTTAAACTGAAGCTGCACTGCTATGTCCGTAAAGTCAATCCTTATACGGGCACTAACATTTAGTATGAATGACTGTTAAATACATATGAACAGATTTTTCAGAACAATGTACTGGGTGGCGCAAAAGTACTGGCACTAAAGAAAATACTTTTTTTTTTTTTATATGACATTTTCTGTCCTTCTGTTGTTGAAAATTGTGTAGTGAACAAATGTAAAATACACTGAAAATAAACATGGACCGTTTTACTCCCCAAGAACGTGGAATAATTGTGTCAATGTTCTTACGGAATAATTCATCAGTGATAAGAACACAACGTGAATTTCGTCGACGATTTCCCCACCGTCCGGCACCGATTGGTCGCACAATTCGACGCTTTGCCACACGCCTTGAAGCAACTGGCTCAACATTGGATAGACCTAAGTCTGGGAGACCAAGAACAGGCCGTTCAGCTGAAAATATCGATGCTGTGCGCGAAGATGTGGAAGAGTGTCCAGAAACATCAACGAGGCGACGTGCCACGCAATTGGGCATTTCCAGACGGACCCTGCAGCGTATTTTGGTGAAAGACTTAAAGATGTTCCCGTATAAAACTCAAATGACTCATCAGCTGCTGCCTGCTGACCACCGAGCTCGTCTAGATTACTGCCAGCGCGTCATAAACCTCAACCTTGAAGAGGATGATTTTCCTTCAAAATTGGTTATGAGTGACGAAGCGCATTTCCATCTCTCAGGGCATGTCAATAAGCAGAATACTCGGTTCTGGGGCACTGATAATCCGCGCATTATTCAAGAAACACCTCTACACCCACTAAAAGTTACTGTATGGTGTGGCATCTGTGTTGACAGAGTGATCGGACCCTATTTTTTCGAAGACGCTGGAGGCAATGCGATTACTGTCACTGGAGAACGCTACAGAACCATGTTACGTGAGTTTTTGATACCCAGTTTGGACGAATTGGGGCTGGAGCACATCTGGTTTCAACAAGACGGCGCTACGGCACACACAGCGCGCGACACTATGGACTTAGTGAGGGACGCTTTTCCAGGCCGAGTTATCTCTCGTTTTGGCGATTTGCCTTGGCCTGCAAGATCACCCGATCTGACCAGTCCAGACTTCTTTCTTTGGGGTTTTTTGAAATCTCGGGTGTATGTGAACAAGCCACAGACTCTCGCAGCTCTAAAAGAAAACATTCGTCAAGAAATAACGAACATATCGCAGGAAGTGTTACGGCAAGTTATGCAAAATGTCATAAATAGGGCTCAAATGTGTATCAACTCTGGAGGTCACCATTTAAAAGACATCATCTTTAAATCCTAATGGTACGAAATTTAATGGCACAAATATACATTTAAAAAAATCTAAATCTAGTTTTCTAATTTAGAAAAAATGTTATAGCTGAACCAAATAGGGTCTTTACTTTTGCGCCACCCAGTATATATTCAGCATCTAAAAAACAAATTTACTTTTCGATATTCCTTTACAATTCGCTTTGTGACCATGTTATGTGAATGAAACCAGGATGACTAGTATTTTTTTTTTTGTAACAAATGGTCAATATTGGAATATAGATATGTTTACAGAGATTCTTCCTATGTTTTATTTAGGTAAGTATTTAAAAGTCAATTTCGACATAAATTAAATAATTTTACAGTGAGAATCACTATATAGATAGTCGTCGTAACAAAACTTATCATTTGTCTTGAAAAATTATTTTTACGTAAATATAATTATGCGTAAATATACGCGTAAACAAATGAGCTTCATCAAGGTTACTAGATACTATTGTGGGTAGGTAAGTAAACGACATTAATTTGAAGTTACCCTACAAATAATGAGATGAAATAAATTAAAATATTGTGCTTTTAAAAGGCATGAAACGGGAAAAAAAATATAAAAAATGATTCATGGTCACCCTTCAAAATAATTTGTTTGAAATTAAAGAATAGCTAATAAATTCGTAGATATTTACTTTTTAATGGCAGAATCTATACGTACAATTAGTATAAATTTGTACAAAATAAGATGATTTCTGTTCCATATTTCCTCAGTCACAAGTACAAAAAAAATTAGAGGCAAGTCTATCTACCGGAGTATGTCAATTGAGGAGCCAGTTAAAGTGACTCTTGTCCTACAAATCTAAAATACTAAGTACTAAATGACGAAGAAATTGCGCATTAATTGAAGTACAGCTTCTTTGAAAAATGACGAGTCGTTTGTATGGTCTGAGGAGCCACATATAACGCATGGTAACTTTTTAAATTTGAATATAACCAAGGTCAGGTTTTGTCTAATAGCTACTTTCGAATGCTACAAAATGATACCAAATTATGATAAATATTAATCCATTTTATGTTCCTAGTTCTGACGAGGCTCGTCAATCTAAATGTTAGATTGAGAGAGCCATCTTTATGTTCACATAACTTTTGAAGTCATTGGGAAAATCATTGGGAGAACTTTCATATTAATAACAAATATGAATTATTCGTATTTTCTTAATTTTTACATTTAACGCCATCTAGTAAATTAACTAAAAACTTTATAATCGAATGATAATAATAGAGAGTAGAACGAGAAAAGTTATAAACTTAATAATTTGTTGTAACTATAAAAGTTCTCCCATTGATTTTATGTAAATATTATCGCGCATTTTTGTTATGCTAACTAAATGTGTGTGTGTGTGTTTTTGCATTTAACCCCATCTAGTGTCAAGCATACAAATCATATACTGGCCTATATGTATTTTTTGCTTTTCTAACAATTTACGACCATTTACTAGTAATGAAATAGGAGTACATAATAGTACAAATATTTAGACATGCTCCCGTTTCATCAACTACTACGCCAGTTGGAGTTTTAGCGTGGTCGTGCTGGGAAGAATTGTTTCCAGCACGACCAGTTTATCTGCGATAATTGAGAGGTATAAAATTTATTTTTTACTTAAATTTCTAATTAGTGGTATAAAATAGTAGAATTTAAAAGAATTTTATTACCATCTAAAGTTAAGATGAATGCGTTCATGGTCATGCTACGAAGTACAACACCTGCCTATCGATACAGCAAGCATGCTTTATCTATAGTAGGCTACCGGTCTGCTAAACTACAGCCGACCCGATCCAGTGTTGAAGCAGTCGCTAAAACGCGCGATTCCAATACCGTGTCGAAACGCAGAGAGTCGTCACACACATCAACACAGTCGCAAAATCGCAGATCACCAACGCTAAAAGTAGCGAGTGTGCTTTGGCCCATAAGGGGCTATTAAACGACTTTTACAGATTTTAAACTAGTATAAGAATACTACTTTTATTAAATTTTTTCGACTAAATTTAATAAAAGTAGTATTCTTTAACTTAAAAATAAAAGGCGTATACTAAAAGATAGATAATAAAATTGACTGTAAGATGGAAGTTTCGTTTAATTATACCTGGTAGATTTTGCGTGCTTGTCAATGTTTTGTCCGCGTCAGACACAACTTCACGAGTTAATTAAACTATTTAATATGAATATAATTAAAAATATTCACATACTAAATGATTAAGAGAATGTTCTAGTTTAACATATATTTTTTTCAAATCATTTACACTGCACATTTTGACGTGATTGTCAGTTTAAAATCTGTAAAAGTCGTTAAATAGCCCCTTAACGAATTAATTTTAATGATTATTATTCTACAAATATCCTGATACCTACTGCTGCTGTAAATTGTTTCTTTTTTAGAACAGCCCCAGTTTTTCCTACGAATAAATCAACACACTTTTTTGTTCTAGTTTTTTTGTTAGCTATGTTAGAAGCTTTCATGCAAAATGTATTATTATTTTAATATTAAAATAAAAATATCTTGTAATTTAATCAATTTCATAAATCAAGGTATGATTATTTACTTTATAACATTATTTTTTAAAACATAAATGTGGCATACCTGTGGATATTCCACCCCAATTACATACTAATAAGTAAAATATTAAAGATATTTTATTAATATAATATCATAAAAATAATGACACTCTTTACTCTTGAAGTCTGATGAAGTCCAAACTTCGGCTTCGCCAATTCCATTTTTTTCAATATAAAACTTTTATGTGGGGCATTTCACGTCAAGCGGACAACCAAATAAAAGTGAGGTCGTGAATTTTGTTTATACTCTGGTCAGTTATACTTCTAGTAGACGTGGATGTGTACACAACTAGTTTTTTTCGTATGATGCTATAATTGCTAAGTTACGAGCTTTTAAAAATTTACTAAGAATAAAGTCATGAATTTTTGGATGCTTATTATCTGTATCAATTAATTTGTAAAAAAAACTAAAAAATATTGTTTCTTATAGTAAGAAAGTTGAAGTTTTTAATATTTTTGTCGAATTCTTAATATGTTTTTTTTTACGTGTAGAAAACCGGAAGTGAAAATTTCAAATCGATTCTAGAGTAACTTCGACCTTTTTTTTATTTTATTTTTTAACTTGAATGTACTAATTCTTCACAAAAAAATAAAACGTGATCGCTAATAGTTTAAGACTTACGAGTACATACACATAGCTATGAGTACTTTCTAAGCAATTGGGTTTATGCGCTAACATGCTAAAATACGCTATTAAAATTTTATTTCTTTATTGTAACATGCAAAAATATAAAAATAAACGATTTCTTTCATTCTTCACCAAAACATTAAAACGTGATCGCCAATAGTTTGACTTAGAGCGGTTTTGTTAATTGAGATTGAAACAGCCATTAATGAAAATTATTTTGTAATTTTTTCAATTTTACTATTTGCACTAACACTAATTCTCTTTACACATAAGCCCTCGTTGGTTGGAAGAAAAGCATGCAGTTGTTTAGTTCCTGGAACGGTGATAGCAGAAGCGAAACTGACTCGTAGAAAATCTCGCTCTTGTTGAATACTTTCCTTCGAGCAGTAGTGAATAGAAGTCTCAGTCAATGACGACTTGGCCCATTCATATAATCTTATAGGTGTAGTGATAGCGTTAATCGTAGACTGTAAACTTGCACGGGATGCCAAACGTTTACGGTTTCCCCCAAGACCATCACATGGCCCTTTTCCATGAGCAGTAGCATGGAAGTGTAACTGTGCGTCTTTCTTAAAATCTTGTTTGTAGTAAAATAGGTTCACAAAATTGAACCTATTCTTAAAATGTTGGGGAGCCCCGTCTGTAACGTATTTCATGACAGAAACCGCAATACTGTGCTCATCAAGGTACTGGTGCAGTATTTTTTGAAAAGCGTAGAATGTACCACATTCTACGCTTTTTTATCGTTAATTTTTATATTTTTGCATGTTACAATGAAGGAATAAAATTTTAATAGCGTAGTATTTTAGCACGTTAGCGCATAAACCCAATTGCTTAGAAAGTACTCATAGCTATGTGTATGTACTCTAAGTCTTAAACTATTAGCGATCACGTTTTATTTTTTTGCGAAGAATTAGTACATTAAAGTTTTAATTCAAGTTAAAAAATAAAATAAAAAAAAGGTCGAAGTTACTCAAAAATTGATTTGAAATTTTCACTTCCGGTTTGATATACGTAAAAAAAATCATATTTAGAATTCGACAAAAAAATTAAAAACTTTAACTTTCTTACTATATGAAACCATACTTTTAATTTTTTTTTACAAATTAATTGATACAGATAATAAGCATCCAAAAATTCATGACTTCATTTTTATTAATTTTTTAAAAGCTCGTAACTTAGCAATAAAGCATCATACGAAAAATAAAATAGTGTGTACACATCCACGTCTACTAGAAGTATAACTGACCATAGTATAAACCAAATTCACGACCTCACTTTTTCCTGGTTGTTCGCTTGACGTGAAATGCCCCCCATATAGGAAAATCTATGCTTTAGAAATGTTTGATACTTATCATTGTTTTTTATTTTCGTATGATCGTAAGAATTTTCTTTTATTTTCATATTTCTACTTTATATTATTTACTGTATCGGTTTGTTTTCAACATTTTATTTAGTGCGTGTCTTTTTTCTTAATAATAGCTAAAGTTTCATCATCGGACTCAGTTCCTGCGTTCTCGTTATTTTTATTTGGCTGATCAATGTTCATATCTGTGTCGTAAGTATCGTCTGTACGATTATGATCGCCTTCCTTATGGGGTCTCTCCACAGTTTTCTTCTTCCTCTTTTGTTTTCCCTCCTCCGACACCATTGCTGTGTCACTACAATCAACTTTTCTATTTTTATCGGATCCCCGTTTCGTATTTTTCTTTTTCTTCTTTAGAGTCACATCAGCACTTTTGGGTTTATTTTTGCTTTTGCGTAATGTTTTCTTTTTAGTATTTATTTTAGTGCTTCGTATAGATTCGTCATCGCTGCACGTTATTTCTGTATCGGTTGAGTCGCGTTTTTTGTTTTTGCGTACTTTCTGGGCTTTTTTCTTTGGCACATATTTAAAATTTTGATGCTTACTACGAATATGCAAAGTTCTGTTTCCGCTGTGCGCAAAACCCTCTCCGCAAATATGGCATTTGAATGGTTTACTTCCAGTATGAGTCTGAAAATATTAAACAAGTAGGTATGTACTTACGATTTTACAAAACTGTTATTGAAGGTAAAATATGCATGTATGAGGGAACGAGAGATATATCGCTGTGCTAGTCACACGGCATAGCTTGCGCCACAGGATGGCATGGAACACTGCAACTAAAATCATTTACTTTTGTGTTTTATTACCGAATAAAAGTAACAATCATTTATTATTAAATGTTAAACACATATTTTCTCCCGGCCATTAAAAAAAACGACTTATATAGAATGAAAAGTGAGACCAAGCTCATTCATGTAAAACACATTTGGTTTTTGTACGCAGCCTTTCATGAACCGGGTCAAATATGCCCAATGACTTTTCATCTTAATACGTCAAGCGGTTTTCGATATTTTGTGATGAGTGAGTGAGTGAATGACCTTTCGCTTTTGTATATATATATACCCTGTTCACAATAAGATTAGACATTTACACAAACCTTTTTTATAGTCCGTTCAACCGACTTTGACTTACATTGCGTTGGTAGCATGACAAATGGCAACTGCAGTAAACAGTTGTTATTGTAACCACTTTTTTGCCTCTAATGTCATCCTTAAGCCTACGGAATAGAAGTCAAAATCAGTTGAAGGGACTGTAAAAAAGGTTTGTGTTTATGTCTAATCTTATTGTGAACAGGGTATAGATTACTGTTAAAAAAGCAATAACATTTACCTAGTGCATGACTGAAAAAAGGTCAATATTACTGTAAGTTTTCATACAAGAAAAGTATACTCAAAAGTGCAATTTTTAGCCACTTTTCGAGTTATTAAAGGTGTTAGTTTGGGATGAAATCAGTGATATTTTATGTTTTTTATAGGCCTAGTAAATGTAAACATTTACGTTCTAAAACATGGTATATATATTTTTTTAATAACTTATATATTTATTTTACTATGAATTATTTAGTACTACTATATACTAGGCCTAAAAAAACATAAAATATCACTGATTTCATCTCAAACTAACACGTTTAATAACTCGAAAAGTGGCTAAAAATGACACTTTTAATATACTTTTCTTGTATGAAATCTTACAGTAATATTGATTTTTTTTTCAGCCATGCACTAGTAAATGTTATTGCTTTTTTAACAGTAATATTGTTATAAGTTTGTCGTATATGGATTTACTATTATCTAGCATCCGCGTAGACCATCGACCGCTAGTTTAAAAAAAGGCTTAAATAAAAACTGTTCTTATGACAAAACTATACGAACATTTGAAAATATTTTTCAGCCATGCACTAGATTATGAAATTCTCAATTATTTGACGTCAATATCTTATCTACCAACTAAACACATTATCGATTTATTATCCGTTGGAAATCATAAATTTTGACTCCAGTATGGTTCTAACGGATGAACGCTCTTTAACAGTTCCCATAGAGAATTCTGCATACCCAGAATAAGAATAGACTCGATCTGTCTGCAGCACTCCCCCACAGTAAAATACCGGATTTTTATGACTGCAATGCTGCCGAACTTAACCGTCCAGCGAGAGATGTTAAATGAGGACTCTATTGTGCCCTTGAGTCAAGCATAATCCCCAGGAAAACAGTTCTGTCGACGAATTCCATTTTCTCTTTATTCAATACTATGTCACAATCACTACTTTTGACATTTGGTAAACTAAATCTGATGCACTGAGATTTTTTCTCCATTAAGAGGATTGTGAGGCTGTAAATTTTCATATAAAAAGTGATAACGTTTTACCCCCTGTTAACCTTATCCAATTTTCATAATTTTTAGAAAAGTTGTAGATGTAATGAAAAACTAGGTCTGTACGTTTTTATTTTAAAGAAATATTGCGTACGATAGAAGTAATGATCATCTAAATATCTACATTTTTGACTTAAAAACTTCCTCAAGCATTTTTATTTTTTAACCAACTTCAAAAAGAAAGAGGTTCTCAGTTCAACCAGTATGTTTGTATGTATGTATGTTTGTCCGCGATTATCTCCCGTTTGGCTGAACCGATTTTGATTTGATTTTGGTTTCAGAAAAGTGTTTGTTACATTCTGGAGAAGGTTTTAGTATATAACAACTAGAAATTTATTCAGCGTTTTTAGATAAAAAAAACGACAAAAACCAAAAATAATATGCATAGAAGATGCTTTCCTTTCTTACATCTATGGAGGAGTTTCAATCTCTGTTTTCACTGTGTTGCCGTTTCTTAATGGATTTAGGTGATAAGGAGGCACTAAAAAGTGGAAAATAAAAACTTTTTATATTACAAAAAAGAAAACCGCCTTAAAAAACTAAAAAGTGACAAATAACTTTAGTACAGTACACAGATAACTTTAGTTTCGGAAGTCAACCCGTATCGTCCGATAGAGAGACTATCGGACGATACGGGTTGGAGGGCAGGGTCATATTGTATTTGTATTGTTCTCCCGGAGAGAGACAGAGCGAGCGGTATGAAACAGATAGGATTTTTGGAAATACCTACTCGCGCCGCGTATCGGTACCTCACAGTCCTCTTAAATACTAAATAATTCGCTGTGAACCCAACAACCATATAACCCCTAGACGCCTAATGTTTGATCTAATGCACCAAAACAATTCTGTCAACTAGCTGAGGTATGAGGAAGCGGGGTACTGCGTTCTGATTGGCTCCTTCAGGGTCACTACGCTCACTAGAGATGGGACAGGTTTAAATAAAACACGAAGGTATCGATATTTCTGTTAAATAATTTTACATAATAAAATGTTTACTAACACCTATATTTAGTTGGCTTTTTATCTTCCTATTTCTTAATATTATTTGAAAATGTACTTAATGTAATTAATATGCTTAATAATAAAAATTAAACAAAATATCAACGTATTAATTTAAAAACAACATAATATGTAACGTTTTAAAAGAGATGTGGAGTTTCTTGCCCATTCTTCTCCATACGAAACTATCTTGTGTGTTTGTGCCGAGCAGACTTTGAAAGAAAAGTTAGCCTTGTAGAAATATATTTGTGCATAATACTCATTGACAAATCCACTAAATGGTTGGTTAATTCAAAGTGGAATTGATAATAATAATCAATTATCAATTATAATCAATAATCCATTTATTTTTTATATCAAGATCTTGCGGGTACCTAAAATAAATTATCGTTTCACAATTAATTTAATGTCTCTATTGTAATTAGTGATTAAAAAAAAAATTGTAGAAATATAGGTATAGGTTTTTGCTTTATCGAATAATTTGAGTTATAGGATTTGGTTATGTTTAAAAAATTACATTCAGAAGAAAGGGACACAAACAAAAAAGACATCAACGAGAGTCCTTGCACCTTTTTTCACCTATAAGATTGACCAGTATAAGATGAACTCCGATAAATAATATTAGAAAATAATTCTAACTATGATTAAATAACTATTAACTTACCGATGAAATGTTATGCCATCTTTTCGGAAACTCGAAGTTTGGCTATAGTAACCTCACCAACGTATTGTGCAAGGGGCCATTATAATATTTATTTTTACCAATTAGGATTATTGAATATCGCGGAAGTGTTTACGGCTCACAGAAGTGGTCGAAACTGAATCGAAATTGTTGAGTGGTTATCTGTATCAGATCTATAAGTCTGATGTGTTGACAGACATCGGTCGCCTGTTATTAGGTGTCTAGGGGTTATATGGTCGTTGTGTTAACCAGTTATTTACGTGGTCGAGATTTTGAGCCCGTCTAATTATCTTAAAAATTAAGGAAGTGGCGTCGGCAAGTAACACCATTTGTGGTTGATTTTTGAATATACGGGGAAGATCATTAATACATATAAATTAAAATAGGAAAAGACCTAAAATTTTGCCTTGTGGAACTCCCATTTCTACTTTTAAACCATATGAATTCACCTCATTTCTTTAAACTTGCTGCTGTCTATCATTCAAATAAGATTTTACTAAACTAAGCGCAAGTTTACCTAATCCGTAATGCTCAAGTTTCAGAAGCAATGTGTCGTGATTTACGCAATCAAATGCCTTGGAGAGGTCACAAAAGATTTCTATGGCATCTTTTACTTCTTCCCACGCGGTAAATATATGTTTTAATAAAGACGTAGTACACTCGCGTCAGTCGTACAACGTCCTTTGGTGGAACCATATTATTGATTGTGTAAAATTGCATCAGTGTTAAAATGAATAGACATCTGATTAAGTAACCCAATCATTATCTTTTTAAAAACCTTGCTGAAAGCCTGTGACGGGGATACGGGTCTATAATTATTAGTGTCTAAGGGTTCTGTACCACCATACAGTATTTAGCATTACCTACAAAATAACCCAAGAACCAACTTAACATTGTAGAAGAAAAACACTTTTTCACATATTTTTCACATTCTGAAATAACTATTAGCTACTATCTATTTATTTTAAAATTATAATATATATATATTTGAGACCCTTACAACAAGCCCTTTCATTTGATGTGTTACAGTGTCATACAGTTTTCAAACTTTTATTAATTTCCTAATTTTTAAAAATTATCCCCATGTTCAAAATTTACATATTTACGTTATTCGCCCGTGTTTGGGTCACAAAAATTCATATGAGTACCCAATTTCATCTTAATCGGTTCAGTAGATTCGGTGCAAATTGGCTGTGACAGACAAACAGACAGCAGGGCGTTTTTAATAGCAGGTCCCGTTAGCACCCTTAACATGACCATCTCTTGTTTATGACGTTTACTATACAGAACATTCAATATAGCTGAAGCCCACTTACACCAAAAAAATTACTCAAAGTTAGTTGCTATAGTTTGACCAATACCGCTGTACCGCGCCTTAGGAAGGCGCGCGGCGAGCGGGGGGGGGGGGAGCATCGGCTCACGGCTGTTGCGCTTTGTCTTCTCAGTCCGCCGTCAACGCTCATGCATAGATTCATGGTGGTCGCTAGTGTCATTTTGTACCGGACTAATATTTTTTATTAGTCTGAGCACATGAGATAAATATTCAAAGATGGGTCGTGCGTTATCTTGTGATGTTAAGACCGTTAAGACAAAGAAAGCTTTGAATTTAAAAGTGATGCGAATATTGTATTGGCAAAAACGTTGCAGAGGCTAGGGGGAATTGCGATAAAACCGTGAGAAATGTGATTAAAGCGGGTACTTCATCAATTGAAAATTCAAACCGATTAATATTTCAATCGCCAAAAAAAACAAAAGTTATACTTAAAGAAAAACATGTTGTGGATGATTTTGACTTAGGAGTTATCAGAAGAAAAATTCATCAGTTTTACGAATTCGAAAAAAAAATACCAAGTGTCCGTAAGTTACTATTACTTACTATCAAGTTTGAGACAAGATGGCATATTGAATTGTGGATGAGAATTTTTAAGAAAACTTTTAACCAAAATGGGCTACCATTTCCGAAAATGCAAATCGAAGAGACATCTCCATTTGGAGCAGCCTAAACTTAGTCTGGCCATAAATACTGTGACAATTAAAAATAAGAAAGATGTTACATTTGAATTTGGAATCTGTCATTTTTATACGATTGTTCATTGAGTTTTCTAATTTTGGCGCCAATACATTGTACAATATTTTGCGATATTAAAATGGAGTGGTGGTGGAAAGAGAACCGAATTGCTGTGATTGCATTACATAAAGTTGGTATGGAGCCAAATGCAATTTTTAAAACTCTCCATACGCTTGGTATTAGTCAAATGTTTGTGTACCGGGTTATTAATAGGTACAATGAGACCTCCTCTGTTTGTGACAAAAAAAGATCTGGCCGTCCACGTAGTGTTCGTACGAAAAAGGTGGTCAAAGCAAGGGAAAGAATTCGAAGAAATCCTGTCCGAAAGCAAAAGATTTTATCTCGGGAGATGAAGATAGCACCCAGAACCATGTCGCGTATTTTAAAAGATCACTTAGGACTTGCAGCCTGTAAAAGAGGCACTAGTCATTTTTTAACTGATAATTTAAAAAAGAATAGGGTGGTAAAATCGAAACAACTACCGAAGCGGTACGCAAAAAAAATTTGTTTACGGATGAGAAAATCTTTACAATTGAGCAACATTTTAACAAACAAAATGACCGTATTTATGCTCAAAGCTCTAAGGAAGCTTCCCAATTAGTCGACAGAGTGCAACGTGGGCATTATCCGACTTCAGTGATGGTTTGGTGGGGTGTTAGCTATGAAGGAGTGACTGAGCCATATTTTGTGAAAAAGGTATCAAAACATCGGCACAAGTGTATCAAGATACCATTTTTGAGAAGGTAGCTAAGCCCCTTAACAGCACCATGTTCAATAACCAAGTATGGTCCTTCCAACAAGACTCGGCGCCGGGTCATAAAGCTCGGTCCACGCAGTCTTGGTTGGAAGTGAACGTTTCGGACTTCATCAGAGCTGAAAACTGGCCATCGTCTAGTCCCGATCTTAATCCACTGGATTATGATTTATTTATTTATACGCCATGATAATTTGGAGTCCCTAAAACAATCCATATGATTGGCAGTGAAGAATTTTCCCATGGAAAGAGTGCGTGCTTCTATTGATAACTGGCCACAACGTTTAAAGGAATGTATTGCAGCCAATGGAGACCACTTCGAATAAGCTTTTTATATTTTAAATTGTTTTATATTTATGTATTAAACTAACATATTGTAAAAGTAATAAATGTTTTTTTTTTAATCAATTCAAAGTTTTCAGTGTTTTTAAACTGTTATAAAACAGCATGAAATAGTAGCGGCCATGTTATTACGCCATACGGCTGTGTAAACAAAAAATTGACAATTGTCAGTTATTACACCGTAAAATATGTATAGGGAACAACTAATTTTAGTCGGAAAAAAATGTCATTAACTCACCCGTATATGTCGATAAATTTCGGTTCTAGTCTTGAATATTTTAGAGCAGTAATCACAGGTGTACGTTCTTTTTGGGTGAACATTTTGCAAATGCCTGTACAATTTCAACTTATTAGGAAACACCTTTGGGCACAAAGCACACTTTAATTTCTGCATAGTATGGTTCTCCTCATGAGCATGTATACGGTCTTTTCTCTGAAAATAATATAGCAGATGAGATTAACAATTATTGCAATAATTACTGAAGTATGTACTTACTATTAAAATCTTGAATAAAATTGGTAACAACCCATTCACCTGGTCAATGGTTAAGGCCCATTCGCCCTGTCAAGGCAATTTCAAAAGCACTTAATATTTGGAGGAGTGGCCAGACTGAACAGCTATGCCTATACCGCGTGAGCAAACCGCGATAGTCGATGCTGCGGAAAGCCTCTGGCTTCAGGTTGACGTTCAGACCATGGGCGGGATCAAAGCGAGTGCGCAATCGCCTCTTTTTGCGAGGAAGTAATTCATAATCTGCCTAGCCTTTTCCCTACTATGTTGGGGTCGGTTTCCAGTCTAAGTAGATGCAGCTGAATACCAGTGTTTAACATGGAGTGACTGCCTGTCTGACCTCCACAACTCAGTTACCTACTGGGTAACATGATACCCCTTGGTAAGACTGGTTGTCAGACTTTCTGGCTTCTGACGACTACCCATAACGAGTGCCAAAGGTCTACGAATGACAGCCGGGACCACGGAGGGAACTCTGTACGGCTTTTACTTAGTCACGAGCTTCTTCCCAATAGACTTTGTATGACAATTTATGTATACTTATGACCTTTCTTCTAGATAGTCATTTGCCACCTTAATTGACTTGCTATGTGTTGATATTTCAATTACTACTCCTTTGCGAGGAAGTATGTTCTATGTTAGGGGGGTTTGGTTTCCGCACTTAGTCCTTCAAATATGGACCATTGTACATGAGCCATGGCAGCCGTTATTCCAACCAGCCCACCTCCCTCCAAAAGCAGATCAGTCTTCCAAGTCACCTCAGGGCGTCCGCAAGGGAGTTTGGTGTTCCAAGGGTTTCCCTGCGGATCTGGGTGACGCCAGTGCACTCAAGGAGTACATGCACCCCCGTTTCCTCTGCCTCCATGCAGGCTCTGCACAGAGGACTATCAGTGATACCTAAGGGATGAAAGTGTTTCTTCAGTGAGCAGTGTTCAGTCGTGGTCCCCGCCACCAGCCGCAAGCTATCTCTGTCCAGGTGCAGAAGGCGCTTGGACAGCTTCGTATCCAGGGGTGGCATAGCCTCCTTGGATTGCCTGCACCCTGGTGTCGAGGTCCACCATTTCTCCGCTTGTGTCTGTGTGTAGTCTTTTAACCAACTTCTTAACTGATTGAACAGAATCGGCACAATGGGTTCGGGTCCGATGGCTTTTGTGCTGGAACCCCTCCTGGCGAATTCGTCAGCCGCATCGTTACATAGCGATCCACTGTGTCCTTTGATCCATTGTAGTGTCACCGTGTTGTGATTTAATACCCTAATGCGTTCCAGTGCATTATGACATTCTAGTATTAGTCTCGACGTAATCTGGTTTTTCTCTAAGGATTGAAGAACTGAGGCACTGTCAGAGAGTATGTGGATGTGCATATCCGTGACTTCCCTGGCTTCAATGGCATGTGCTGCCTAGATGATGCCTACACACTCTGCTTGGGAGACAGTGTTGAACATTCCTAAGGGCCTGGATATTTTAATGTTTAGGTCTTCAGAGAAGACACCGACTCCGGTACCGAGATCGGTTTTTGATCCATCGGTGTAGATCCTTAGTTCATTTTGGCCTGAGTAGTCACACAGCTCTGCTGTGAGCTCTATGTTGTAGTGCTTCTGAAGGCAGTGTAATTTCAGGTTTCTGTCTTTGGGTGATGCCATCATGGGCTGTTGTTTGATTACTTCCTCTTTTATCCGTGTATGTATGATTCTGGAGTCTTTGCTTAGGGTGCCAGATATGTCGAGCCTGAAAGCCGCTAGGGTCGCGTCCTCTCTCACGACGAGGTTTAGGGGTGGCAGTCCCAGCATCGCCTGCAGAGCAGCAGAGGGTGACGTTCTCATACTGCCGGTAATCGCTACGCAGGCTAGTCTTTGTAGTTTCTCGAGCTCCTTCTGGGCTGTGCTCAGATTGATCCTGGGCCACCAAACTAGAGAACCGTATGTGACAATTGGTCAGATGACTGTGGTGTATAGCCAGTATGTGATTTTGGGGCTTATGCCCCAATTCCTGCCAAGCAGTCTTTTGCATTGCCATAGGACTATGCTGGCTTTTGTGGTGATGTAGTCGGTGTGTTTTGCCCAGTTCAGCTGTTTGTCCAAATAGATGCCCAGGTATTTGGATTCAGTCGATAGGCTTAGCGTGGTTCCAAAGAAGTGTGGTAACTGTAGAGTTGCCAACTTCCTTTTCTTTGTGAAGAGGACGAGTTCGGTTCTAGTAGGGTTCACTGCTAATTTATATTCCTTGCACCAGTCCTCTACTATCTTCAAGGCTTGACGCATAAGATGCATAGTGTGTTTTCATGTGTGCCGTTTGTTATTATGGTTATTGTTATATCATCAGCATAGCCCACCGTGAAATAGCCTCTGTCATTTATTTTGAGGCTATCTACCACGAGATTCCATAGGAGTGGTGAGAGCACGACCCCTTGCGGGCATCCCTTTGCCAAAATGGCTCTTGTGGTGTAATTTACCGTGACTTGTACGGCTCTCAGCTGAGCATGTTGGTGATCCATCCTCGCAGGGTCGAGTCCACACCATGTTCCTCGAGTGCTGCGTTGATGCTATGGAATATGGTTTTGTCAATAGCGCCTTCTATGTCAAAAAAATAAATTCGATCTCGGAAATCACACTGCAGTGCTGATTCTGTTGATTTCCTTTGAGTTGAGTTGATTGTTGTGGAGCAGGAGTGTTGTTGCTTGTGTAGTGGCAGCCCCCGACCGAAGAGGTCCGTCCCGTGCGAGGAAGTAATTAATATTCATAAAAGAAGCGCCAGAAAGGTCGCCGAGGCTAGAACCGTCTTCCCTATTTACAGTAGACTCACCGGGCGCCATAAGGTGTTCAATGGTCTTCAGCGCCCCGGCTAGAGATAGTTAATAGGACACTGCGTAGTTTTAGTAAATGTCTGATAGACCCTGCGGCTAACCCAGGGCAGTGGAGGAATACCACATGAGAAAAAAAACTACTACTGTTACTTTAGTAATTCCACTTACCAAACTTTTGCCACAAATAGAATAAACATGATTTCTTTCAGCTGCATATGGATATTCTATATTGGGATGCATAAACTGATAATGACGATAGTGAACATTTCTTATTGGTATTTCAAAATCACACTGAAACAAAATCAGGAAATGTAAACTATGGTATAGACAATAGACACATACATACATAGGATGGGACATTTGATTTTTGAGAATGCTTTAATACACCACACTTATTAAGGTTCTAGACTAGCAAGGATTCACACACATGCTACCAAGCAGCAATAACTACTAAATAATCCAGTAGCTTTACTTAACATCTGTGATCCAAAGATTACAATATTTATAGAAATCACTTTTTTGTATCCGTACTTACATGGTCACATTGTCTTGGATAAACTCTATCATCTTTGGGCTTTTTCAGTCTTCCCCAATCATCATATGAGTCATAATCTGACTCTTCGGAGTTGCTTGTTGAGTCAGGCTTGTAATCATCATCCACCGGCATTTTCTTGTGTTGGATTTCTTTCTTCCTAGAACTTGAGTCAGGATTTTTTTTAAAGGGTACTCCTATTTTCTTTTTTTTCTCTGGTTTTGGATCCTCACATTCTTCTATACTCAAATCTTTTGCAAATTTTTGTTTCAAATTGGTATCATTTTCTTCAAGTGGATCACCACTAATAGTTTCAATGTCAACTGTTTTAAGATGGTTGTGTATGTCTACTTGTACATCATCTAAATAACATTTTTCTGATACCTGAATGTCTTCATCACTGCTGGAAATCAGACTAATTTCATTTATGGTTTCTTTTTTTAAGTTCTCTTTATATTTATGCCTATTTATTTCTTCTTCTAGTTTTGTATTAGGATTTGTATCCTCACAGATGCCACACAAATGTTCATAAATAACAACTGAACTTAGAGTAATAGGATTGAGTCCCTTATCATGTCTCTCTATATGTTCCAGCATTGGCTTCGTAATCTAAAAGCAATATTACAGTTTAACCCCTAGCTACAAAAGCAAAATAAAATGAATGTCACTATTAATTGTGATTTGACTGGTTATTGATAATTCAGTCAACCATTTTCAACAGCTTATGTACTTACTACCAACTTCTTGAAAATTATTATAAATTTCATTCACAAATCATCTATACTCTCAAGGCAAGTTCTGAGTTTGGATGTAAGGGGAATGTGTAAATGTAAACTATTCATCACACAACGAAAATTCTTTCACCAATAAATTGAAAGCTAGGTTTGAGGTGGTGCCGGGCAACAGTTACTGGAAAGACTGACTACTACCGAGTATCAAAGGATATTTTTTATGGTATAACTGACTACCACGCAGATGAAGCCGGGAGCAGAAGCTAGTTAGGTATACTTTCATAAATCTATAAACATGTGACCAAATTTCTTCTTCTCAGTCGTTCACTCTTGACAGAGTGGTCGTGGTCATGGGACGTCACCCACAACTGCGGTCGCAGCCTTCGCGATCCTTCTCCACCGGTCTCTGTTGGCTGCATGTCGAGCACACTCTGTCACAGGGAGCTTGGTGGCAGATTTGATGGAGTCTGTCCATCGGGTAGGCGATCGACCACGTGGTCTCGTGCCCTCTACCCTTCCCTGGATCACCAGACGCTCTAGGGAGTCGTTGTTGCGGGTAACGTGTCCAAAGAATCTGAGGATTCGTAATTGCACAAGCGACGACAGTCTTTGTTTGATGTTGAGTTCATTTAATATTGACACGTTAGTCCGATGAGCGGTCCAGCTTATTCTGAGCATGCGTCTCCAACACCACATTTCCAGGGCATCTATCTTGCGCCGGTCAAGCATTCTCAATGTCCATGTTTCCGCTCCATATAAGAAGATCGGGAAAACCAAGGTATTCATAATGCGCATTTTGGTATTTTTTGTAATTCGGCGGTCTCTCCAGATCTTGTCCAACTTTTGTGCAGCCGATCGTGTTATGGCGCAACGTTTTCTAATTTCAGCCTCACAGCCCCCGCTATTGGTGATAGTAGAGCCCAGATAGATGTAGCTGTTGACGACTTCGCAGTTAGCAACTGGTGTGATATCTGGGTTGTTTTCGTGAGCTCTATCCACTATCATCATTTTAGTTTTTTCGCGGTTCAGGGCAAGTCCAAACTTTAGGCTAGTGGTTTCGAGTATCCGCAACAAATTACCAATATCCTCTTTGGATGACGCCAGGAGAGTTGTATCGTCAGCATACCTCAGATTGGAGATCATCCTACCTCCGACCGACACACCTTTATCCCAATGATCCAATACAATACGCATAATGTATTCGGTGTATATGTTAAATAGTAAGGGTGACAGAATACATCCTTGTCTGACACCCGCTTGTGTTTTGAAGGGTTCTGACTCAGCACCGTCCAAGCGCACACCTGCCAATCCACCTTCATAAAGCTTTCTGATAAGTTGAACCAGATGGTGAGGCACGCCCATCTCCAGCAGTATTTCCCACAATTTGGACCAGATAATAGAGTCGAAAGCCTTACTAAAGTCAATGAAACAGATATACAGCGTACTATTGAACTCTCTGGCTTTCTCAATAATTTGTCTGAGAATGAGTATTTGCTCACGAGTGCCGCGACCCCTGACATAGCCCGCCTGTTCCGGACCTATCTCCCTATTTAAGTAAGCTTGAAGCCTGGTGTTAAGTATGTGCAGTAAAATTTTGCTGCTGTGTGATATTAGGGAAATAAGTCGATAGTTCGTACATTTTTTAGTGGATCCTTTTTTGTGGAGAGGTATAAACAGTGATCTCGCCCATTCTGACGGCCATTCTCCAGTATCCCAGATCTTGGAGCATATGCAGTGCATTATATCGACACCGAAATCTCCCATAGCTTTAATGATCTCTATGGGTATCTCATCGGCTCCCACTGCTTTACCACATTTAAGATGATTTATAGCGGCTCTTATCTCATCTTTCAAGATTAAAGGTTCGCGGTCATATACAGCTGGAGTAGAACTAATAAGGGGGGTTAAAGCAGAAGTTCCAGAAAATAGAGAGCGACAGTAATCTCGCCAAACCTCTGTGATTGCCTTAATCTCCGTTACCGTATTACCTGCGGAGTTTTCGATAATCCAGGTCTTTGGTTTGAACTGCCTGGTTATAGTCTTTATCTTTATATATAAGTCCTTGGTCTCGTACTTCCCGCTATGCTGTTCCACTTCCGTACAGACGGTCTGCAGCGCTGAATTGCGATCTCTTCGACAAGCCATCTGAATCTTGGCGCCGTAGCTGTTGAGTTCGTGGAGCTCGCCACCCCTGGCCTTTAATATTCTGCGTTCTTCAATTAGTGCCCAGGTCTCATCTGACATCCAGTGCTGTTTTTTCACTTTAGACGGCTGTGGCTGTGACTGGACTACAGAATTTACTATAAGTGTTTTAGCTTTTTGCCACAAAACTTCAGGTGAATCATCAGGGTCTGGAGCCCAATGAGATTGCTTGTTCTGCAGTGCACTAGTAAATAACCCTTTGTTCACAATGTGTAAGCGCTTGGAATTGTTCTTTTTTATGGTATTGCGCAACTTTAGCTTAAGACAACAGACAAGCAGTTGGTGGTCTGATAGACAGTCGGCTCCAGGTAAGGTGTGAGTATTGGAAATTGAACTTCTCCATCTTTCTGGGATCATTATGTAGTCGATTTGGTTTTTGTGTTGACCATTGGGTGATGTCCACGTATACAGTCTCCTCGGGTGGTGTTTAAATACTGTGTTCATAATAGTCAACTCATTTTCCGCAGCAAATTGAATAAGTCGGTCGCCCCTCTCATTTCTCACGCCTAATCCATACTGCCCAATTATGTTTCGCAATCCTGAATCCGTCCCAGTGTCACCAACTTTAGCGTTAAAGTCACCTAAAAGAATGAAGACTTCTTTTTTTTGGAATCTTGGCTATGCAGGTTTCCAGTTGCATATAAAAATTTTCAATGACCTCATCAGACGCGGTGGAGGTGGGTGCATAAGCTTGAATGATATGGAGCGGAGTGGGCGATGCGCTTAGTTTTATAGATATTACGCGCTCGCTGATGGCATTGTATCCCAGAACCGATTTGCTCCATTGCTTTGGTATAAGAATAGCCACTCCTGCAAAGCTATTATTATCATTTCCAGAGAAAAAGATGTTGTGTTTCTCAGTATCAAAATGCCCACTTCCCTTCCAATGGGTTTCACTAATGCCTGCTATGGTAATGCCAAGTCTCTCTAGCTCATGGTCCAGAATTTCGAGCTTACCTTTCATAAGTAAACCCCGCACGTTCCAAGTCCCTACGCGCATCTTGTTGCGTAGTTGTAAGTGTTTTCTTCCAGTGTGACCAAATTTACCAGCACATAAATATAATGTCAGTGTTTATATGAGCTAGAAACAGAAATAACTAAATAAAGTACATACCACATTAGTGTTTTTTAATATACCACTAACAATTTCTTGAGCGTTCCAAATAGTCTGTATAAAATTATAAGTTTTTATTATAAGAGCATTACAGATGTAACATACATAATGATCTTCAGTTGGAACCTGAAAGCAAGTAATATAAAAATGAATTACAGCCTACAGGCACGTCTGAATAATGACAAGAAGTTGGTCAGTCAAAAATTTTAAGGTAGTTGTAAGTGAGTAGAGTAGGGTAGTACTTTGACTTTGACCTTGACTTTTTGTCTAATTTTTAGTAACGAAACACAATTCATTATTGTCTAAAAAGATGATGATGGCGATATGTCCCCCTAGGATCACACAAGCAATGACGGGCATCACTCCACAACAGTTTTACTTGTTTATATGCCCTTTAGAGCCATAAGTATTTTGAGGACGCACCCGCTCACACCGTCACATGTCTTGACAATGTATCGACGCTAACTCTAAGTAGTCTGTGACGCTGACCGCCGCTGAAGCTTGTAATTGTAATGAACAAACACACAGCAACAGTAACAAACACAAGAGAGTTTTGAATGCACTTACGCAACTTCAAATCTATTTCTATTGAATTTTAGTTAATAATCGATTATCAAATACAAAACTGCTAGAGTATATTGCTACACTGTGCTGGACCATCCATAAGGTTACACTCACTAATAAATACTGTACTGCTAAAAGGCTTATTACACTAAATAATTTTTAGGAAATCAATTTAAGAAATCAGCAGGTGTAATCGCAGTTAGAACAGATTGGATCCGATTCAATGTAAATTGGTGGTGGTTTACTAAATTGAATTCTAAATTAGTCTAGTTAAGAATTCAATTTAGTGTAGTGTGATCATTTGCTAACAATTAGGTTCCTAAATTGATTTCCTACAAAAGCACATAAATCGGATACTTACAATATTAAACTTTTTTAATTCAATGATACTTTCGATGAAAGCCTTGTGGTGTTTTCTGTCAATTTTATACACTTTTTCATCTACTCTGAGGCATAGCCTGCAAATTGTATTCACTTCGAATATACCCTTCATTTTAGAGATTGGCAGGCACTGTTGGCAAGGAGCATGATCCGTGAAATAATGTGGACGAAAGTCGGAGATTCGCTTTTTGTTTTGGTTAGTCCGACTTCCTCTTTGCACTTTAAATAGATTTAAGTATTACGCAGGTCGCAAAGACAATTATACATTAGGCAATCTCTAAACGACAAACCATTTATCTGTGTAATGGATATTTATTTGTTTCGTTAGTTACCGGCATAGGTACCTATATTATATTACTCTGTGTCTTACCTATACCTACCGGTATCGACGAATTATAAAAAAAAAAATACGATTCAACCGGATTTAACGGAACCTTAACATAGCCAAAGAGTCTAGATGCTCTATTGTTATTTGTTTTCATTTCATCTTCATGATGACATGATCACATGACATTGACATTGACATTTCATCACAAACAATCGAAACCAAACAAACGTGAAACATAAATACATACATAAATTACTTAGTAGAGCACTGATAATGCTCTAAGAAATATTACATAGGTGCTTCATGATTACACTGAACCAGCGTGTTACCTATGTTAAAATGAAGTCTGAATATTTCATAAAACCGGAATCGAAAGAATACGAAATAAACTCCGCGCGAAAAACATATATAGGTACTATTTGAACTGGGGATTCTTTGTACCGATACGACCGCGGTGACTTTTACAAGTTTTACATAACTCGAACAATATGGGAAGAGCTTAGAGCTCGAGCATCGGTGCAGGTACATGCAGATAGGAAGCATCAGGCATCAGGCATATTTACGTTCTGTGAGTCAAACTAAAACAACAAGGTCAACAAGGCAAGGCACAGGCAGGCCCACAGGCAGGCCCCAGGCCCCGGTCATTACATCTGCATCATAGTGTGTGTGTGTAAGACGTACCTAAGTGTACTGTACGTAGTATCTCTAAGTAGTCTGTGGTACTGTACTACTGACCTACTGTCAGTCTGTCATTCATTAGTCATTCTATTCTATTTATATGTTAAATAATTTGTTCATCTGTATTTCAGTCAGTTAGTTAGTTAGTTCAGTTTATTTATTTTGCGTGTGATCGTGAGTCAGTGAGTAAGTTGATTGAGTTTATGGTACCTATCTCTTTGGTTGAGTTGAGTTCATTTGGCTACGGAGTGTTAATTACTGATCGATCTGTATGGAGAGAATTCTGCAAATCAGCACAGAAGTCAGCACTCAGCAATCTATGGGGTTGTTCTTGTTCCGGTTTATGAATACCTAGTTGAATAACCACTACCTAGATACCTACCTATTATTTTGATATTTTGCTAGTGTGACACATAAGTGTCATAAGTATGAGTGTCACTGTCAAAGTCAAATAAGCTATTTTTTATCTTCAAATACATCTGATGAGAGCTGAATGAACAAAAACTAATCAATTTCACTGTTGACACCACCACTAATATTTGTTTTTGCATCCTTTCAATTTTTATTTTAGTACCTATTTGCACTTACGTTTATAGTTTGTACAGGTGTGTTCGCTTGTTGAAAATATCTCCTTAGATAGATTACATCTAGACAGCATGGAGGAGGTAAGATATGCCTACATAATAATGCCTACTCATAACTTATTCTTAATATTACATTGTATTGTATATTCGTTTACCTGCCCGGTAGGCTACCGGCCGGGCCAGTCCGGCACTATCATTTTTCAATGCATGAACCCATTAGTCAACCAACATCTGTATAATTTTTGATCTTACCAGATTTTATGCTTAAGTTCAGTTGAACTTAGGTTTTTTATGAACAATAGTTATTGTTCATAAAAAACCTAACCAAAACACAACTACAGAAGTCTAGAATTTCTTAATTACAATAGTAGTGTAAGCAATAGAATCCAAATTGTTTAACAATTCAGTAACTATAAAAATAATCAAAATAGAATATCTAAATCTAATACATTCCCTTTGTACTGTTGCAATTCTTGAGTAGGTATGAAAAAAGTATGAATTAAAACTTATTAAATGATTTCCAGTTAATTGGACAAGGCCAACAATCAAAGAGACAAGTACCTCCAATGTTGAAGAAAATATTACAGGAAGATGTGCGGTGCACAAAAAAACTTGTGGAGCTTGGGGTGAAAACCACCTGGACGAGATCCCTCCGCAATAATTACAGACTATTTGAGGTATGTAATATGTACCTATGGCATATTATTTTAAGAATTTATAGGAGACTAAGACTACCCACTGACCGAATAACGTTAAATCTTTTATAGGTTGGGACAGTCACAAGAAACATCACAGCATATTCTATTATCTATGCTTGTTTGCAGGTATCTTGCCATGGCATCGTTTGGTTGGCTGGCTGGCTCACTTTTATCTGGCTGTTTAACAACAAGGATCTTTATCAGTTGCAAGTTAACACTCTCATAGGTATGACAGTTTTTATTGTAGCCATTTACCTACTTATTAAAGACTAGTTAGAGATAGGACCGAGATTACTGATGTTTTAAATCATCTATTGCATTCGCACATTAAGTTTGGCTTACTCTGATCACAAATGACAAGAAACAAAATTAATAATGCAAAATTAATAATGCGTTAGCATTATTCTTTTTGTTTCTTGTCATTTGTGGTAAATGAATGTGAATGATATAATCATCATTCATATCATTTGTTTATATGGTCATCCTTATAACCAAAAGAAATGACAATACTAATGTGTAATGGCCTACCAGTGTAATGACTCGACAATGACTAATTATGTCTCTAGTTTTATTAATTTTTCATGGCCAAGACAGACATTGCAAAGAAATAAGACTGAGAGATGAACACTTTTTAAAAGCTGGCCTTGTTTTGTCTCTACAAATTATTTTATGTTGATTTTGTCTGTTTTGCACATCTATTGCATACTAATATCACCCAACATGGGCTACATAAAAATATTGATTTACTGAAGTTGTGATTTATGAGTTTATAGACCCAGCATCCCAGCATACTCTATATTGCTTAATCAATTGAAACAGAAATTTTAACTTTACGATATATAGAAATTTTAACTTGACAGACCAATGCTATTATATTAAACAGATATGTTATATGAGCGCCCAATTTTGAAGATTCAAAAACGTCGTAATTGGGACGTCTGTGTCACGCATGGCGACGAGTGATACGCTTTGTTAAAGCAGCTAAAAAAATAAAAAAATGCTATTTTGTGTATTTAGAAAGTGTACCAATTATGATACCAAATTTAATAAAACACAAGGGATCTCATACCACATGTAACTAATTATAAATCGATTTATTTATATCAATGATATTCTAATAAACAGATATGTTATACACTCACAAAAGAAACGAAAAAAGTGTTCCGCGCAGCAGCGGCTGCACACATACACACTCTTCATTCATTTTACAATTCACTACAAGTCAAAATGTTGAAAAGGGATGGCTTGAAAAAACCAATAAGAAAAAAAGAGACAGTTAGACCCGAGTTCACCAACTACGACATAACCATTGATTACGTAACCGTTCGGTTAGCATTTAACGCTTGTTTAAACGAACCGCGTCTTTTTCGTGTTCACCAGCTATTTCTAACCGACGGTTAAATAACCAAACGTTTTTGAATGAATGAGTCGAAAATGACCGAATGATCGAATGGTATTACATTATTTTGTGAATGTTGAATGTCAACGTCAATCAATTTTGATTGTCAAACTCAAACTCTCTGTCAAAGAGTAGTATCTCTGTGATCAAACAAACTCAGTTTATTTATATTATTTCGTCGTGTCGTGTTAGTTTTCTGTGAATATCAGTCAAGTGAATATGGAAGATAAACGCAAACGTACTGTAAATTTCACCAGTGACGAGAAATCTGTACTTACGGAACTCGTAATAAAGTACAGAGACATAATAGAAAATAAAAGATCGGACGCTACAACAAATGCCGAAAAAGCAAGTGGTTGGAAGCACCTGGCTGACGAATTTAATGCTCTAAGCACTCACTGCAAACGAACTCCCGAGAGCTTAAAGACTTGCTGGGAGAATATCAAACGCCAAACAAAAAAACAATCAGCAAGTCGGAAACGGGAGCTGTTTATGACTGGTAAGCCAACGTGGTCATTAAATAATCACATATTTTGTTGTTTTGGATTTTCGTGGTATTTATAACATAATTCTTTATTTTTAGGTGGTGGAAGACCACCTCCACCTCCTCCTAGTACTGGCATGGACCACATTATAGGATCAATACTGGGACCTGCTTTGGAAGGACTAGAAAATCCTTATGATGGGGATGCTTTACTAGATGAAAATGTAAGTACTGAGACTTGTCTTAAAACTCTATACATTTTTAGTTAATAAATAAATAATAATAATAACAAATTTATACATTAATTACCCACAAACATCTAGCTGTAAAGTTAATCTGCACTTTCTCTGACCCTTAATTTATTTTCAGAGTAAAGAAAAAGGCACCACACAACCAATCACTGACGATTATGTGATGGACACAAACACTGAGGTACATTTATTTATTAATATTCACTAACTTTGAAGGGAATCTGCATTGTCTTATAAATATTAAACAGTATGTGTTTATACACTTATAATGTTTTTCTGTTTCAGTTTCTTGACAGTGAAAACGAAGTGGTCCATGTAATAGAAATAGCCCCTGCCCCTTCATGCTCATTTACCCAGAGCCCTATAATCGGTGCAAGTTTGGAACAAAAAGATGAAATTTTAAACACAAATTGCGATAAGGTACACTACATTACAATCACTTTAAGTTTTAATTAAGTGGAACAAAATGTGTGATGGTACTATGTGTGTAAAAAGTGGTTATTGGCAATGAATTAGTTTTTAAATCCGAATAATACATATTTATTTACCTATATTTTTCTGTGGTTTCATGAGAAAGAAAACAATGTATTAGTACCCACTGTTTTCTTTGCCACTTGTTGCAGTAGATTTAAATGATTGAATAACATTGTAATTATTTACAGGAAAATAATTTGAAATGGCAGGGGTGGACACCAAATTCATTGAAGAGGCCATTATCAGATGTTCTTAAATCATTAAGCAAAGAGAACAAAGGAAGTAGTTGGTTGAAAAGAAGGAGACCCGATCAGCAAAACTTGAGTGACCAGCTCATACAAGAAAAAATAAATTTGGTCAAAACATTGATCCAAAACTCTCAAGAAGAATCCAAAATCAGGATTTCAATTTTACAGGAACAATTAAAACAAGAACAAATTAAAACACAAAAATTATTATAAAAATCTGTTTTATTGGAAAAAGTTATTAACCTAGAATAAAGTAAAAAATGTTGAAAATTGTGTTTTTTGTTAATCTATCACTATAGTATATTAACCTAGGTTGCTATGAATGATGTAGAGTTTTAAAATAGTTGTTAATTAGTTTTCTCCTCTCTGGATTAATGTCTCTAGTTTCTGTACCGACATCAGGTTGCCGTTGCTGCCTTATTCTGCCTTGTTCTATTATGGATTCCCAAGGAGCAGGTAGTTCCAAATCAGGGTCATCAGGGGGGCATTCTTCTCGCTTTGATTGTAAGATATTGTGGAGGACTGCAGTGGCAACGATTATTGGAAGGCAGTTTTTTAAATGTACATGCATTCCTAATGCAAGTACTGGAAACCGTCTCTTCCATATTCCAAACAACCTTTCTATGGGATTCCGAGTCCTTATCTGTGATTCGTTGTATAATGACTCTTCTGCTCTTTGAACCCTATCAAGGGGCATCATCAAGTAGCTCCTATTCATATAGCCACTGTCTGCTACAAGAATTGAGTGGTTGTATGTGCCCAACTCGAACATAGCATTTCTACGGGATGCACTAAAAATGCGCTCATCATGAGTACTACCTGGCCACCTTGCTACAAGATCTGTGATTAAAAGGCCAGCATTGCATACAACCTGAACATTTATTGACATATAGCCTTTTCGGTTTCTGAAAGTTTCCGCGTGATTACCTCCAGGTGAAATTATTTTTATATGAGTACAGTCCAGTGCCCCTATCACTTTGGGGAATTTAGCAATATTATAAAACTCCATTTGAGTTTTGCGAATATCTTCGGGGGTTTCTGGAAATTGTATGATATCCTTACTTAAAGAGGCAATTGCAGCAGTCACGCGATGAATCACCCTGTTCGCTGTAGGTCTGCTGACACCAGCAAAGTCTCCCATAGTCAACTGGTGACACCCTGTGGCATAGTACCTCAGAGTAAGAAGCAGCTGACTTATAGGTGACAGAGAACTGTTTCTGAAAATTAATATCAAAGTAGGTGTTACGTTCCGAGAGAGAAAAATACATCAAAAATCTAACCCCAAATTACCTAGGTAGTTTCTTGACCCTCTGCTACCTACAGCACCTACCCCAAACAATAGTTAATAGCCATATATTTATCACAAAACTTACCTGTCGCTTGGATATTCTAACTTCCTTTCAATTAAATCGAGTAATTCCAAAGCACTACGTTTGTATAAACGAAATCGTGTACTAAATGCTTTCTCGTCATATTCTTCGAAATAATTGCGCCGTGTTTGGAATATACGCGGAGTGCGCAAAATTCTTTCCAGTTCTTCAAAATCATCTAACACATTATTCTCTTCTAAAATATAACTCAA
Source organism: Charanyca ferruginea (assembly GCA_947361185.1). Taxonomy (NCBI): domain Eukaryota; kingdom Metazoa; phylum Arthropoda; class Insecta; order Lepidoptera; family Noctuidae; genus Charanyca; species Charanyca ferruginea. The sequence continues at coordinate 21,300,465 of OX376059.1, read as the reverse complement.
AGCGTCTTGCATTTTTATTTAAAGAGATGCACAATGCAAAATGTCATGTCAGAATGCATAAACCGACGGTTAAACTGAGTTAGCTACTTCGTTTAAGTTAATCACTCGTTTACAGTACTTAATCATTGGTTAGTGCGTGGTGAACAGCAAAATATTGTTAAACGGCCGTTTATAGTTTAAACGGCTGTTTAAAATTTAATCATCTGTTGGTGAACACGGGTCTTAGACCCGAGTTCACCAACTACAACATAACCATTGATTACGTAACCGTTCGGTTAGCATTTAACGCTTGTTTAAACGAACCGCGTCTTTTTCGTGTTCACCAGCTATTTCTAACCGACGGTTAAATAACCAAACGTTTTTGAATGAATGAGTCGAAAATGACCGAATGATCGAATGGTATTACATTATTTTGTGAATGTTGAATGTCAACGTCAATCAATTTTGATTGTCAAACTCAAACTCTCTGTCAAAGAGTAGTATCTCTGTGATCAAACAAACTCAGTTTATTTATATTATTTCGTCGTGTCGTGTTAGTTTTCTGTGAATATCAGTCAAGTGAATATGGAAGATAAACGCAAACGTACTGTAAATTTCACCAGTGACGAGAAATCTGTACTTACGGAACTCGTAATAAAGTACAGAGACATAATAGAAAATAAAAGATCGGACGCTACAACAAATGCCGAAAAAGCAAGTGGTTGGAAGCACCTAGCTGACGAATTTAATGCTCTAAGCACTCACTGCAAACGAACTCCCGAGAGCTTAAAGACTTGCTGGGAGAATATCAAACGCCAAACAAAAAAACAATCAGCAAGTCGGAAACGGGAGCTGTTTATGACTGGTAAGCCAACGTGGTCATTAAATAATCACATATTTTGTTGTTTTGGATTTTCGTGGTATTTATAACATAATTCTTTATTTTTAGGTGGTGGAAGACCACCTCCACCTCCTCCTAGTACTGGCATGGACCACATTATAGGATCAATACTGGGACCTGCTTTGGAAGGACTAGAAAATCCTTATGATGGGGATGCTTTACTAGATGAAAATGTAAGTACTGAGACTTGTCTTAAAACTCTATACATTTTTAGTTAATAAATAAATAATAATAATAACAAATTTATACATTAATTACCCACAAACATCTAGCTGTAAAGTTAATCTGCACTTTCTCTGACCCTTAATTTATTTTCAGAGTAAAGAAAAAGGCACCACACAACCAATCACTGACGATTATGTGATGGACACAAACACTGAGGTACATTTATTTATTAATATTCACTAACTTTGAAGGGAATCTGCATTGTCTTATAAATATTAAACAGTATGTGTTTATACACTTATAATGTTTTTCTGTTTCAGTTTCTTGACAGTGAAAACGAAGTGGTCCATGTAATAGAAATAGCCCCTGCCCCTTCATGCTCATTTACCCAGAGCCCTATAATCGGTGCAAGTTTGGAACAAAAAGATGAAATTTTAAACACAAATTGCGATAAGGTACACTACATTACAATCACTTTAAGTTTTAATTAAGTGGAACAAAATGTGTGATGGTACTATGTGTGTAAAAAGTGGTTATTGGCAATGAATTAGTTTTTAAATCCGAATAATACATATTTATTTACCTATATTTTTCTGTGGTTTCATGACAAAGAAAACAATGTATTAGTACCCACTGTTTTCTTTGCCACTTGTTGCAGTAGGTTTAAATGATTGAATAACATTGTAATTATTTACAGGAAAATAATTTGAAATGGCAGGGGTGGACACCAAATTCATTGAAGAGGCCATTATCAGATGTTCTTAAATCATTAAGCAAAGAGAACAAAGGAAGTAGTTGGTTGAAAAGAAGGAGACCCGATCAGCAAAACTTGAGTGACCAGCTCATACAAGAAAAAATAAATTTGGTCAAAACATTGATCCAAAACTCTCAAGAAGAATCCAAAATCAGGATTTCAATTTTACAGGAACAATTAAAACAAGAACAAATTAAAACACAAAAATTATTATAAAAATCTGTTTTATTGGAAAAAGTTATTAACCTAGAATAAAGTAAAAAATGTTGAAAATTGTGTTTTTTGTTAATCTATCACTATAGTATATTAACCTAGGTTGCTATGAATGATGTAGAGTTTTAAAATAGTTGTTAATTAGTTTTCTCCTCTCTGGATTAATGTCTCTAGTTTCTGTACCGACATCAGGTTGCCGTTGCTGCCTTATTCTGCCTTGTTCTATTATGGATTCCCAAGGAGCAGGTAGTTCCAAATCAGGGTCATCAGGGGGGCATTCTTCTCGCTTTGATTGTAAGATATTGTGGAGGACTGCAGTGGCAACGATTATTGGAAGGCAGTTTTTTAAATGTACATGCATTCCTAATGCAAGTACTGGAAACCGTCTCTTCCATATTCCAAACAACCTTTCTATGGGATTCCGAGTCCTTATCTGTGATTCGTTGTATAATGACTCTTCTGCTCTTTGAACCCTATCAAGGGGCATCATCAAGTAGCTCCTATTCATATAGCCACTGTCTGCTACAAGAATTGAGTGGTTGTATGTGCCCAACTCGAACATAGCATTTCTACGGGATGCACTAAAAATGCGCTCATCATGAGTACTACCTGGCCACCTTGCTACAAGATCTGTGATTAAAAGGCCAGCATTGCATACAACCTGAACATTTATTGACATATAGCCTTTTCGGTTTCTGAAAGTTTCCGCGTGATTACCTCCAGGTGAAATTATTTTTATATGAGTACAGTCCAGTGCCCCTATCACTTTGGGGAATTTAGCAATATTATAAAACTCCATTTGAGTTTTGCGAATATCTTCGGGGGTTTCTGGAAATTGTATGATATCCTTACTTAAAGAGGCAATTGCAGCAGTCACGCGATGAATCACCCTGTTCGCTGTAGGTCTGCTGACACCAGCAAAGTCTCCCATAGTCAACTGGTGACACCCTGTGGCATAGTACCTCAGAGTAAGAAGCAGCTGACTTATAGGTGACAGAGAACTGTTTCTGAAAATTAATATCAAAGTAGGTGTTACGTTCCGAGAGAGAAAAATACATCAAAAATCTAACCCCAAATTACCTAGGTAGTTTCTTGACCCTCTGCTACCTACAGCACCTACCCCAAACAATAGTTAATAGCCATATATTTATCACAAAACTTACCTGTCGCTTGGATATTCTAACTTCCTTTCAATTAAATCGAGTAATTCCAAAGCACTACGTTTGTATAAACGAAATCGTGTACTAAATGCTTTCTCGTCATATTCTTCGAAATAATTGCGCCGTGTTTGGAATATACGCGGAGTGCGCAAAATTCTTTCCAGTTCTTCAAAATCATCTAACACATTATTCTCTTCTAAAATATAACTCAAAGCGTCTTGCATTTTTATTTAAAGAGATGCACAATGCAAAATGTCATGTCAGAATGCATAAACCGACGGTTAAACTGAGTTAGCTACTTCGTTTAAGTTAATCACTCGTTTACAGTACTTAATCATTGGTTAGTGCGTGGTGAACAGCAAAATATTGTTAAACGGCCGTTTATAGTTTAAACGGCTGTTTAAAATTTAATCATCTGTTGGTGAACACGGGTCTATAAGACCCGTGTTCACCAACTAGTTAGTGTTGTCAGTTGCGCGTGAATGTTAACAAACATTATCCTGGCCACCAATCATCGCGTCTTGGCATCATAGAATAACAAATTTAACGAGACAGACGGTACACACCGCGAGTACATTTATACACGCGGTTTGTACCTACAACAACTAATAAACAGGACTAAAGGTATATTTGAATATATATAATAATATATAAAGTAGAAAATATTTATTTTGTAATAAAATTCATTTCTTGTTTACGAACAAATGCGATCCATTCTTGAAGCCAGATTTCATTGGATAACCTTAACGAAGAACGGATATTAAATATCTGTTGTCACATTGTTTAATTTCTAATTAAGTATAAAAATGATGAAATAAAACAAAATGATTAAATATTACAAGGTGAGAAAAAAGAAAAACAGAACTGTGGGTAAACAATGACTACTGCCTATGATATCGCATCTGTACTTTTATTCTATGTCCGGAGTGAACGCGTCCTTGTCTTACTCACGTGAAAAAAATTATTTCCATTTCTTTCTTTTTTATAACCTCCAAATAAAAGAATATTAAGAAAATAATTGAAATATATAAATAAATCGATGTATATTGCGTATGAGATCCCTTGTGCTTTATTAAATTTGGTATCATAATTGGTACACTTTCTAAATACACAAAATAGCATTTTTTTATTTTCTTAGCTGCTTTAACAAAGCGTATCACTCGTCGCCATGCGTGACGCAGACTAAAGGCAATACGTCCTAATTAGGACTGGGCGCTCATAACATATCTGTTTAATATAATATCATTGATTGATTTTCCTAATATTCTTATATTTGGAGGTTAGAAAAAAGAAAGAAATGGAAATACATTCTTTCACGCGAGTAAGACAAGGACGCGTTCACTCCGGACATAGAATAAAAGTACAGATGCGTTATATCGTAGGCAGTAAAGTCATTGTTTACCCACAGTTCTGTTTTTCTTTTTTCTAACCTTGTAATATTTAATCGTTTTGTTTTATTTAATCATTTATATACTTAACTAGCAACCCGACCCGGCTTGCCATACTGGTGTGATAATCTGGTGTGACTACGAGTCCGCACTCTTCGCATGGGCCTATGGCCTTCCTCGATAAATGGACTATCCAACACAAAAAGATTTTTTCAATTCGAACCAGTAGATCCTGAGATTGGCGCGTTCAACCAAACAAACAAACTCTTCAGCTTTATAATATTAGTATATAAGTATAGATTAGAAATGAAACAATGTGACAACAGATATTTATTATTATTTCTTCGTTAAGGTATCCAATGAGATCTGGCTTCAAGAATGAATCGCATTTGTTCGTAAACAAAGAAATGAATTTTATTACAAAATAAATATTTTCTACTCTATTTCATATTTTATTATATTCTATTATACCTTAAGTCCTGTTTATTAGTGTTGTTAAAGGTACAAACCGCGTGTATAAATGTACTCGCGGTTTGTACCTTCTGTCTCGTTCATGATGCCAAGACGTGGTGATTGGTGGCCAGAATAATGTTTGTTGTGTCTGCAACTGTCTCTTTTTTCTTGTTGGTTTTTTCAAGCCATCCCTTCTCAACATTTTGACTTGTAGTGAATTATAAAATTAATGAAAAGTGTGTATGTGTGCAGCCGCTGCTGCGCGGAACACTTTTTTCGGTTGTTTAGTGAGAGTATAACATATCTGTTTATTAGAATATCATTGGAACAGACAGAGTGCACATATCTACAGGGCCACTGTAGACATGTGCAGTTCACACATGTAATAATTGTTAGGGTAACTTCGGTCCTATGTATAATGTCGTATTGTTTTTATCTATGGGCCCATGCCCATAAAGTAAAATAAATAAATAAAATTGTCCACAGCACTCATTTTGGATATCGTGGTGATAGCTGTAATCAAGGCTTTTGTACGTCGTCGTCGGCCGGTCCCAATGAACAAGATGTTAGAAGTCGGCCCGGACAAGTTTTCCTTTCCATCTGGACACGCGAGCCGAGCTTGTTTGATCGTATCTATACTTATGTTCAATGATGTCCCCATCTACTTTGCCCCGCCGCTACTAGCGTGGGTTGGGTCGGTGTGTCTTACAAGAGTACTAGCTGAAAGACACTACATCTTGGACGTATTGTGTGGAGTGATGATTGGTCTTCTAGAAGGTTCTCTAATGCATCTAATATGGCTTTCTCAAGGCACCTGCGCGTCATTCGTAGCGTCGTTATCCGATGAGAAGGTAGATGGAGGTGAATATCATGTGTAATATTGTATTTTAAAACCAAATGTGCAGTGTTTCTTGGAATGTTAATTCGTTAGATACTTATCTACCTATTTAGGTATCATTTAGTCAGCGAATCCAAATACGCTTTGACTGTCTAATCTAATCATAAAAACTACACTGACTAAATATTTATATTTTATTTATTTTGAAACTTACAGCTAGCATGTTTAGGCACACTATTTGTAAAATTATATAAAATTGAAAACCATACAAGTTTTCGCTTAAATACAAACAATACCTACACAAAAAGGTCGGTTATAATAAAGCCTAAAAAATTACATGATCGGTATCACGCCTATATTCTCTGAAGGATAGGCAGACGTGTTTCAGTACTTGTACCCTCATTTCGCCGTTTTTGTTATAATAAATATTTTATAATTAAACATAATAATACTATTTCTGCATGGAGGCATAAAATAAGTCCGAAGTTTCACTGAACAATTTTGTAGATCCATGCTCTTCTGTAATTTTTATTTGAATATCATAAGAAATATAAACCTAGTTTTTTACTTAGTAAGTACTTAGTTCATTAGTGAAAAATATGAATTTTGTGAATAAGCGAATTAAGGATTTTCAATTTATTAAATGAATACACCGTTATTATCAATATGTCTATGGTTTTATTTATTGTTTAGTTTGCAAGCTACCCGGCAAGCGCGGCCCCTTTCTAAGATTTTCGGCTTAAGAGCCCGGGGCACTAGTAAGCATGCGACTGCAGCGGCGTGTAAGGCGGTCCCTAGACGATCAATTATATTGAGTAATATTATTGACCGTACAGGGTTAATAGTTATTGAAGATTGCTCAATGATTGAACGAAAGTTTGAGCGAATTAATTTTTTATTGCTCCATATTTTTCCAGTGTGTTTCGTCTTGACGAGTAGTACACGTGCGCGCGCGCATTAATTGCGAGAACAGAATCCAAAAGTTATGGAAAGAGTTTATTGTCGAATGCATCCAATTGTACAGAGAAATGCCGTCTCTGTGGAATGTCAAGAGCTAAGAATATCATGACCGTGATAAAAAAACGCCACTTACAAAATATTGTTTTCTAAATACATTATATAGATGTTTCCACAGGTAAACAACAATGACGTGAAGAAAAAAATCAATTCTTTGGGAAGTAACTGGAATAATACTATTCTCCGACTGAACACGAAAACATTGCGCAGTTCATAATATTGTGCAATATAATTGATCGTTTGGATTCAAAGCGCCGTTCAATCTTATTGTAGTACAATAAAATGTATTGTGCCTACAAAGTTATTGTAGGTCTAGGGGTCGCCTAAGGCTGAGTTTACAACAGAGATGTGCGATGATGCGTTCCGAGGGATATGTGATAATGACAAATTATAGCGCTTACTTTGTTCAAGTTATGACAATGAAGCGCATCTGGTCGGGCCACATTGATCGACGGCGTTCGACGGTTTGTCCATACAAAAAGAGAGCAAAGTATGGAACGATGCACGCATCGCGCATCCTTTCGTAGAGTAGGTATATTCATCTATGTCCTTTCGCATCGACGCGACGAACGCGCTCCGGCGACGGACGACACAAAACCACGATCGTTCGTTGGCGGGCATAGACGGCGATCAACGACATAATGCGTACTTGTGTGCACCTTTTCAATCGGCAAAGTGGGAAAGGCCGTGGATCAATGTGTCCCGAACTCCCGACTATTATTTCATCTTCGGCTCGAACGCATAACCTTACATCACGCCTTTTAATCTTGAGGCATGAGCCAATGACCACGAATTCGGTGTCCCTACTACTGTGGACAGCGCCTAGAGCGAGTGGAGCAATCGCTCTAAGCGCCAAAATCCCAAGTAAGCAATTATATTATAGCAGCTTGCAACAAAGTCCCTACTGTTTTTGTTAAAGAAGCAGGAGTTTAATACTTACCTAATTAGAGCTGCTATTGTGACGAATATTCAATAAAGAATCATTTAAACAAAATAGGGTATTACACCCATTTTTGAAAAGTGTCTCAATGAAATTCTGTAGTGCTAATATGCCACCAAAAAAAACACAACATTTTTATTCAATCGATAAGTGCCATAAAAATGCATCTAAATTTTATTTTTTTAAATTTCGCGCGTACTTTGACGAAAACGCCTCTTACTGGACGCCATATTGCGCAGCGTAAATGACGTCAGTTCGTTTTGTATCAAATGAGCTCATATTAAATATGATAATTGTATATCATTTAAAAATAATTAAAAGCATATTTTGTAATAGATGTAATAGTGAAAAAATTACGTTGGTTACGAAAATAATAACAGTACGAAGCCTATATTACGCCAATCGGTTGACTGACAGTTGACAATTTTTTGTTTACACAGCCGTATGGCGTAATCATGAAGATTTAGGTATAAATGGAGCCAACACTTAGAACAAAAGTTTGAAACCAACTGTGGGCTGATGCTCTCTTTCTGAATGCATACATAAGAACGAGACAGTGATATGTGTTTTCTTTATCTTATGTATGCATTCAGAAAGAGAGCGTCTGCCCACAGTTGGCTTCACTTAGGTATTTAGAGTGTTGCCTCCACTTTTATCTATAAGCTTCTTGGGCGTAATAACATGGCCGCTACTATTTCACGGTGTTTTATTACAGATTAAAAATACTGAAAACTTTGAATTGAATTTAAAAATTTGTTTTGTTATTTTATTAACTAAAACATACATTTTCCGACTGCTTTGTGCCTAAACTGTCTCTTTAACATATTTATAGATTTTTTCTCTTAGAGAGTAAAATACCCTATTCATAACAAAATTCATGTGATGTCTGCGTTGACCAAAGGACGTCGAAAGATAATCTCGCTCTACTAACCTGCTGAAGGGCTAGGGCCAGCTATGCCTGTGAAATTAGTAATGCAAAAACTAAATACGACCTGGGCTGCCCTATAAGTGGTTTCTATCCTCACAATAATGAAGATAAACTTTTAAAATAAGTACACACGGCTACAATACGGTCCACGTAACTTGGCGCGTCTGAAGTTAGCTGTTTGGTTGCGCAATGGAACTTTTAGGAACGAAATTGTCTACTGCGCAACTAATCGGCTAACTTTAGACGCGCTAAGTTACGTTGACCGTACTGTACCTACACATCGAGCTATACCTACATTTCTCTCAGATTGTATAGAATTAACATAAATGGGAGGTCGGCTTAAAATGGAAATGTATAGCTTGATGTGCAGCCGTGTGTACCACAAGTATTTTGACGGTGCCGGTCACCGCCCACGGCATCGCAGTGTAAATTGCTGTTGCTGCAGCCTGCTTATTTACTATTGCCATGGTACGTAATTCATTTAAAAAAGATAATCGTTTATTTTTTTGTTCGACGACGACGACGCGTGTATTTTGGCCGTCTGTCATAAAATGAATGAAACCACAAACATGAGACATATAATATCAGTAGCATTGTATATGTCTACTGCTTCAAGCATAAATTCTTTTATCTTCATGTGTGTACCTAACAAGAAGCTTATAGATAAAAGTGGAGGCAACACTCTAAATACCTAAGTGAAGCCAACTGTGGGCAGACGCTCTCTTTCTGAATGCATACATAAGATAAAGAAAACACATATCACTGTCTCGTTCTTATGTATGCATTCAGAAAGAGAGCATCAGCCCACAGTTGGCTTCAAGCTTTTGTTCTAAGTGTTGGCTCCATTTATATCTATATCTTCATGGTACCTAAGTATGATGATCATGTTGATTGAATGTCTGTCAGTGTCACATTGACGTACGGCGCGGCGTTGTGATTGTGACGTGTTTTCGGCTGAAGTAATCCAGATTTTGTATGGAATTTAGTTAAAATAATAAAATAAACTGTTTAGTGTTAGCGTTTAAAGGTACTATATAATCACTTGTTTTATACTTGCTGCTAGGAAAGTGTTTCAATTTTACCAATATTAGTTAGCCTGATAAGAATATTGATAAAGTTTTTAGACGTGGCATACTTACTCCACAATCATTCACGATAACATATTACATTTATTTTTCAGCATAATCATGAGGAAACTAAAAGGGGCAGTCAAAGAAACAGCAAGACAAAAGCGTGAGAGGAAGCAGGAGTTTGCTCAAATGCGTCAACAAATCCATACGGTTGTTTTGCCTACATTCGCGGTAATATTTCTGTTAATTTGCGTATACGTGTACTTAAAAACCAGGCCGACGTCAATGCAGTACGCGTAGCACAAATAGTTATAAGGTGTGAGAAAATTGTACATAGTAAATTATAAATAGATACCATCAATTCAAATTGGTTTGGGAAATTATAATGTATAAACTATCCTAAGGTTGTGAGCTTAAGTAATATAATGTAACAAACAAACCTGAGTACTTATTGACAAAGTATTTTTATATTTATTAATCATGATGTGTGCTACATTCCACATTATTCGTCCACATATCAACATTAATTTGATGTTCTAAAAGTGACAAAATTAATGTAAATATTAAAATAAAGTTATTAAATGGCATCTTGTCTGTTTTAGTGCACCCAAAATTATAATATATAAATAGTGTTTTAGGCTTGCTGCAGGCTATTGCTCAAATCACATAACTATGAATGGGGTCCGACTTGCTACATCTCTAAAGATATCTTCAACTTATTTTTTGGCATGCACAATATTATAGATAAAAACAAAACTACAAAACTTCATAACAATATTTTAGTAAAATATATCCATTATTTTAGAATAATACATGTAACCGTCATATATAAGTTATTCTAAAATAATTAAGATGTTACCTGTGACTGTGATAAATATTATATTAATTTGCTAGAAAGGAAAAAGTCCTTTTCATTTACCAACTTACAAACTAAATCTAAAACTAAGTAACATACATTCATGTATTTCAAACTTACAAAGCTTATTAGTCTTATGTAGGTACAGAATAATTTATTTTTTAAATATTCAACAAGGACTAAAGAACAATAAAAGTAAAATTCAAACCCCAAATTAAATTGACATTGTACCAGTTGTGTAAACTTTACAAACCAGTTTGTTTTACTAATCGTTGTCAGAATATTAATGTAACACAATAAAAGCCTTATGGTTGCCATTTGAAGCATTAATCTATATAATAATAAAAATTAATAGTTGTTTGTTAGTCTCGCTAAAACTTTAGAACGGCTGGACCAATTTGGCTAATTTTGATCTTGAACTATTTGTGATATGTATATAATGTTTGTGTAAAATTGAAAAATCATTGAAGACAGGACAAGGTCTGTTGGGTCAGCTAGTTTGTAATAAACTTGAATAAACAGACCAGGAGAGGTGAATCATGGCCAATTCAAAATCAAAATAGTTTCATGCGACTTCTTGGGAATGGCCACCGATTTTGCACATTTGTTACTATTTGGCCGTCCCGACCCATCCCGTCATATTTCCCATTCAAACACACGTAGGGGATTACGGCATTATAAAAAAAATCCTCCAAATATTTTTAAGACACGGGTATCTTGTGGTTAAGTAGGTGTAGGTTCCTATGTAACGGATAAACAACTTTTTTGATAAACAAATTCAGTAAACACGCCCGAAAATCAGCTTTTTTGCACAATTTTATCTGAACTTTGGCCGTTATGCACTCATACATTGAAAAAGTAAAAAATAAACAGCGTCATAGAAACCTTGGACAAGTAATGGAGATTCTAAATTATAAACATTATACATTACATAATTTTTAGAAAAAAACTTGTAAGACTTTCAATAACACGTATTTCCCGGAACAAGTTTTGTGAAATCTCCGCGCGCTAATTTTCATGCGATGTTGTCGCGTTCTTATTCACTCGTTTGTTATCGAACATTGCGTTGGATGATACAAAAAATCGTGCTCGCGTTGACGATAGACTTGCTGGGAAGGTCGCCCTTAATTGGATGTATTATATTTCTACGGTGTGGAATTTCCACTTAATGCAATGCAACCTATTTTGTTCGTTATTGCATGTATTAGCACTAACAATGTTTCGTATCACGTCCTTCTATACGTGATTATATTGGTTATAATCTATACTTTTATTGTTCATCTATATTTCCTTGACTAGAATGACTAGGCAATGTGTTGAATAAGCTTTCTTATGTTAACATAAGGCATCAAAAAGTAAATTGAAACAACACCCTTCAGTGCGACTATTGACATAGTACCTATTATATTTTGCAGTAATGTCTAAATGTACTGTCCTTTGACTAAAAGCATAAACAAAAACTTAATTGCACATCAGATTGAGATATTGTCTTACGAACATTCACAAACTCACAGCCAATGTTAAAACTAATGTTACCTTCTATATTTTCGACTTTTATTCTATTCAGTAACTTGACAGTTGAAGGGATACCAGAAATTGACAAAAAAAGGTAGCGAGGTGGTGTAAGAACGCATGAAATTGAATGACGACACGGTTGGCGCAATGGTTGAGCGATCGACTGTTACGCTGCGTGTCGCGAGTTCGATTTCCGCAGGGAACAAATATTTGTATGGCCTACAGATAGTTGTTCCGGGTCTAGCTGTTTGTGTATGTGAGTTTATATGTTTGTAAACGTACCCACGACACAGGAGTACCTCCTAGTGTGGGGCAACGTTTAAAAATAAAAATTAAACCTTAAATAGTGAGGTGGTGTAAGAATGAATGAAATTGAGTGAACTTAAATAATGTACTTATAAGCAAACATTTTGTTTGAAATTTAATAACTTTACTTATTTAAAAACACGATATACACTATTAAAAATCTATACACACACATCACACCCATCTATATCTTTACACTATAAATGACAAAAGTAAAAAAATAATATAATTTATATTTAATTTCTATTAGGAGAAAAAGAAAGGAAATTATTTTTATTAACAATTATTAATTGTTCTTATATTTCACATCTTACACAACCATTTAAAATTTTATTTATATAAACTATTTTTATTATTCGTTCTTTGCGCAAAATCATTCACTATCCCAATACTAATAGTTTTAGTATGGTATCATTATTATTCTTTGAACAGTCAAATTACTGAATAGAATTAAAAGTCGAAAAAGTCTTCATTATACTTTATGTAGCAGGCGCAATATATTTTTTAAACTGCTTCACCAATGTCTAAATTGGTAAAAGAACTTAATTTCAAGGCCTTTTTAACAATTATGTCCTACAGCTACTGAGGTTCAAACATACAACCTCTTCAATCCCTAGTTATTCTTGAATTATTAGTTTGATAAATAAATTCACTTAATAGTAATACCGTAAATCTAAAATAAGTACAACTTTAAGTACTTTAGATACTGGGCCAAATAATTTGGTTCAGTATCTTATCAGTAGCAAAGATGTTATCTTTGTTTTGAATACGAGTCATATGTATGTGCAGTAGTAAATTTTATAAATGCGTGAGGAGAACTGAAAATCATACCTTGGTTGATATTGACAGTAAATAAATATCTATAACAAAGTATTGCTCGCATTGGTTTATTGTTGCAAACGAGGGTTTAAAAAAACACTTCACATAGTCAATCAAAAGTAACATGCTCTTCAAGTTAAATCTTCCGGCTACGAAGGTATTGAAGGTCAAAGTTTTAACATTTCCTTTTACTTTTTTTCACAAAATTTAGTTTGCAACCCTCATGGCCCAATACTGTTGCATTCATCCACAAACACAATGTTTTGCGTACATTACATTGTGCGCTACCATAAGGGTCTTCGCCCACGTCAGACAATCGGTGGCCGATGTTTTGTCGGAGAGAAATGGAACATATGAACTCCAATATACCAACGCAGATGTCCCACAAAAAGTCGGCCTCACGAAACTATGAAATAATCGACCGATCCCATAATCGGTCCTACAACAAGTCAACGTGGGCGGCGAAGAATGATTTTTTATTTAAAAAAAACCCAACAATTTTTGTTCTATACTTTGATGAGCAGTATAAGTAATTAACGGCTCCGTGAAGTGTCGTTTTACACCCGAACATGTTCACAATGGTGTCAAGAGGCCACAGAAAACTGTTGCCTCGTCACTTAAAAAAAAAAACTTTAGTAAAGAATCAAATTGATTCAGTCTTTGTGTCTGCGACGTTAAAGATCGATTTTAATTGTCAAACAATTATTCTTACACATGATTATCGGTGCGTTTTGAACGCTTAGCTGCCATACACTATTCACTATCAATACTATATAATATTATAAAGATGTAAAGTTTTTTAAGGTTCGATATTTTTAGCATGTAATCTTCAAAGCTACTCATCCAATATTAAGAAATCTTTCACTGATAATAAGCTACACTGTTGTTTTATGATATACTTGACATCACCGCGGACGAAGTCGCGGGCAGAAACTAGTAACATTGTAAAGAGGTAGTTTTTAATTGTTTTTTTTTTTGTAGGAGGTAATCTGTGAAGTACTTGCCCGATTACTGAAATCTTTCACTGAATGAAACCTAATGCCTTTAAATGCTATAGGACCTATTGACCGCCACATAATTATGTATAGATGATAATTCAAAATGTCTCCAGCACGCCACGGGCACAGTATAAATATTAGTACTACTGTAAAGTAGCAACACGCCCCGCCTCCCTCCAAAACACTGTTCCTCACCTAGTCCCGCGTCTAACGTGCTCTCGAAACGGCTTTTAGTTCTCGCGGCGCGTAGACGTACATACACGCACGGATTTGTACAGTCTGATATTTTGGTAGTAATGTAGGTAAGTAAATGGTTTCGTTTGTATGGTGTGTCACGGGCAAAAATATATATGACAGAGTACTCTATAGAATTACGTATATAAATGTAATTCCATAGAGTAGTAATTCGTAGCTAGGCGCCCGCCGTGTAGTACTCCTTGTACCTAGCTCGGTTGCACACCCGTATCCGGTAGACGTCCGCTCTCGCCCGCGGCTCTCACGTGACTGTCTACTGACTACCAGGGGGCCAAGTCTGCTATTTTTATAATTTCGTCATTCCAACACGATTCCATTGTCATTTTGCTAAAAGTTCGTAATTTGCTAAATTTATAATGGTCGATCATTGGTCGGTCGAATTAAAAGCAATGACTGCACAATGGCGTTCTAATTGTAGGTCACTAATCAAAGGAACTGTCAACATTTTAGCAAATTACCGCTTAAGTCAGTCATTCAGTTGTCATTTTATACGAGATTATCATTCTATATTATTTCTTTCAATGGCTTGTCAGTGGTTGACTATTGGAAAGTCATAATGACGCCATAAAACATTTATTCATTTTGTGAACAATAATTAAATATAATATATACAAAGCTTAAAAATTAATATAAACATATAATATGTACAATGCTCACAGGGCGTCAAAAAAACTCGTCCGCATCGCTCTCAATGGGACAAGTGCCCACAAGGCTAGCAGCATTACCACGTTGAATGGCAATGCTAATTCTTTGGCCCAAGAAAAGGCCAGCCCTTTGGTCACGTGAAGAGTCGACCAGCCGCTTAGCAATGTCTCTAAAAAAAAGGTGAGCACTCGGGGCCCATGGCCCTAATGTTTCGACCCCAAACGGCTCAATCATATAACTTTCAAGAAGGTTGTTATATTTACGCCGTTTGAGGTTTTCCGCACCTGCAGCAACCGCCCCAGCACAACACGACGTGCTAGGAAGATAAGATGGCGCAAGGGTGTCGACACAAGTTGCATCCCACACCAAAGGCCTACCCAACTTCCACGGCATTATGGTCATTCCATCTGGTTTCTTTCCATCGTCACGTGCCAAGCCAATAGGTTCTAGCACAGCTGGCACGCCGGCGGAGGCAAGAGCACGACGGATGATGTCATTAATGCTGGCGTGCCGTGCTATCCGGCCGGCGCTCTTACAGCAGGATAGGCCATGGTGACCGAGGCAGTCGACAACTGCACCGCATTGACAGCGATGCGGGGCCCCGCAAGGTGTGCCCAGACGTAGGCATGTAGCGAGCCGGAATGTAGAGTCACTGAGCATAGTACCTATGTTAGGTTACGGCAGTGCCTGAAGCCAGAGGCCCGACTCCCACTCACCCACAGCCAGCAAGCGGGCACGCTCAGCAGAATTGGTGGATGTATTAATGAGTTTATTCCGTACCAAGCTGCAGAGCGGCTCATCCCACTGTCTCTGGGAAGATGGGTTCACGGGCCGAACCGTATTTGGGCAAGCCATTTTCCAGGCGTTCACCGCATCAGTCAAGCACGGCACTTCAAAGTCAACCAGTGACGAGGATAAGATTTTTGTGGTTAACTTTTCGGTGCTGTGGACGGAGGACAGGAACGCCGGCAAACTAACACTGGAAATTTTGCGGACCCCGAGACCACCAAAACGAATAGGTAGTGTGGCTTGTAGCCACGCTCGGTCATCCAGGGACACATTGAGAATTGAAGTGAGTGTATTTTTAATAATTTGATCAATTTTGTCCAAAAGGTGTGGCTGCTGTAAGTGACGCCATTATATAGAAGATTACCAAACTTGTCATAATCAACAACTATGAAATCAATGATAGACCATTCTGACACTATTACCCCCAGAATACTCGAGATAACATTATTGGTCAGATACAGAAACACTAGGTACTCGCCGAGGGCACGTTTTTGCTTTTTTGACATGGCAGACAAAAGGTCTTCCACGAGAACGAAATCGCGGGCAGAAGCTTGTAAACTATAATCTCACTACTAAAGTGCCACTAAACATAACATTTCATCATACAATACCCGAAAGTCATCAATACTGATTATTAACGTTAATAGTCCGTTTCTGTCGGCACATGTTTACCATCCAGCCGAGCAGCCACACGGACGCCAGCAGTAGGTACAGTCCGCTGATGGCGAAGTACTGGGATGCTATGGGCAGCTGCAGTGCCTGGATTAGGACCACCGTCAGGATGGACTGTAGCCCCGTGCCCACCAACGTGTTGATGCCGAAGATTAGGCCGAAGCAGCTGTCGTCACTTAACTGACTTGCTATTTTTGCACTGGAATGGTGAAAAAGAAAGTTTTAACATTGGCGATTTTATTTGTCAAAAAACGGTTAAACCAGTGGACAGAATATAGATGACGCTACATCATTTTTTATTATTATTGTTCAGGTATTCTGATTTATATTACCTAATCTAGGGATGCCAGCTAAACCTAGTCAACATAATAAACAATGATGTAGCGTCATTATAATAACGCGGTTTTGAACAAAGCGTCAAGCGTGCACAGGTTACTGTAATTGGTTGATGATACTTCAGACAACCAATCACTGCAACAATTTGTCAAGTTAATTTTTCGTTTGACAAATCGGGGATACATCGCTTAAGGTGCGTCCAGTCCAGATTACGTAGCATGTTAAAAAACTTTTGTTATAAAACACAGCTACATTCATAATTTAACAATAGGTTGAAAGATGTTAAATAATCACGTTTTACTGTGAACGCACTATTACACCTCAGGGGTGTCTGTCAAAATGTGGCTAGTTCATAACAGAAGAACACAAATAAAGATCGTAGTACAGAAACAGAGTAAGCACTTATGTATTTTTATCTTATTTTTCATTGTAGTCTATTATCACTCACCTAGCCAAAGTAATAGTATAATGAAACAGCATGCCCATGACGATGTATCCAGCATAAGACACGAACACGTTGTTGAAGAATGTGCCCACAAACACGGCGACGCCTTGCACTGCCGCTACCGGTGCCGGGATGCCCGCCGTCGCGAATATTGATGCTAAGAAAGCACCACCCGCGCCCAGGAGCGTTTGTATCGCCTCTACTGCACCGTTGTATGCTACCTGGAAAATAAAAGCATACTCGTAGGTAAAGAAAATTGCGTTTTTTCACGTCTATAGGTGACGCAAGTAAAGCCGTTGGTCCCGGATGTCATTCGTAGATCTTTGACAGTCGTCATGGGTATTCAGAAGCCAGAAAGTCTACCAACCAGTCTTACCAAGGGGTATCGTGTTACTCAGTAACTGGATTGCGGAGGTGAGACCGGTAGTCGCTTCATGTATAACATTGGTATTCAGCTGCATCCGGTTAGACTGGAAGCCGACCCCAGCATAGTTGGGAAAAGGGTTTCTTCTTCTGTGGCCATGCTTCGTCTTTTGGCTAATATAACAAGTCCCCACTTGTTGTATCTTATCTACTTTAAAAAATAGTTTTGTCGTTATGTCTTATTAAATCTCGGGCAGCAGGTCATTCACTTCCTAACAAAGATCAAAATTTAAATATTGGCAAAGAAAACAATGAAATTTTACTTTAAGATTGTATTATTTACTCAACCGTGGAAAAACATAGCTTCAAGTATCCTAAAACAAACTGCAACAAGACTTAACTGTTTGTCAGACTTATGAAACAATAGATACAGACATTTACACTGATCCTTTGTTAAGATAGCTTTACTGTACAATTATTTATGCACTCTTGAAATTATGAGACGAGACAACGGTCGTGCATGAGTTATTGACTGTTTGTTTGTGGATTTAGGTATTCCTCGAGTGACTTGGCATTCAAGCAACAGGTCACGAAATGGTAGTTTCTTCTTTTAGCGGGCTTACTACCCCTTTGGGGTCGTGAGTACAAGGGTGACTGCTGAGCGCGGGGTTTGGGATGTCAGACAAAGTTGTTTTAAGGTTTTTGACGTGACAACGTCTTATAATTCGATACGAAAAAACATGACGTCATGCGGCGTTACCTCGCTCTGCGGCGTTACCTCGCTCTGAGGCGTTCCAAGTGAAAAGTGAATGTGGTGTCAATTGTTTATAGCAACGATAATTACAGCGATAAAGGTAATGATTCTTTCGCGTTGTCACGTTCAACTATCGTCAGTAAACCGACTTTACAGACAACCAATTTTTTCATAAGACATTTCTCAGTATTAGCCCGGGGTTTAGAAGTCGACCGTGGCTAGGAAATCACGTTTCGGCGTTGGTCCTGCGCTAGATCTCTGTCAGGTCGTGTCTGATCGCCGTCCCATCGGAATATGAGAGTAAACGAAGAGGGAGTGCACCTGTGTTTTGTGAATACACTTATGAACTACTAGCTTTTGCCCGCGACTTCGTCCGTATGAATGTCGGTTATCGCGGATGCAGATAAAGCTGCGAGTTAAAAAGTAGCCTATGTCCTTCCCCAGGGCTTACGTTATCTTCATACCAAATTTCTTCAAAATCGGTTCAGCCGTTTCATCGTGAAAGCGTAACAGACAGAGTTACTTTCGCATTTATAATATTAATAATATATCTAAATATCTAATATCTAAGTAATAAGTAAGTATGGATAATATCTCCTAGGTACGTAGATAGTCTCCATTAAGATTGACCGCCGTGACCGAATTATGTACTTAAACAAGAAATCCATTGAAATATGTTTGTTCGTGCATAAGTTAAAAAAAATCAATTTTGATTAGTTTCCAGATAATCGAGTTGATTGTGTAAATTGCAATTAAAACAAGGACATCTTAAAATAGATGGCTTATGTCGTAAGATAATTAAGATTAGGTTCAACAGCTGATTGTTTGTAATCACTCGTTATCACTCATTATATACATACTTGTAGCTGATATGCAAAGAATTAACATTGACGCGACAGATGATTAATTTATAACAAGAACCCAGACAACTTTTTTTTTTGCACCTACTAAGTGAATGCATTTCACGATGTCATGTCGTGAAGTTTCATTCCATTGATTAATGATCAAATAAAAATATAATATCTTGGATAATCATTCTGATGATGGATGATAGCTGATTTCTTGGATAGGCAGCAGCGTCTATCTGATAACCATAACACCTACTGCGATCTCCAACAAGCCAACATGTATCGGTCAAGCATGGCGATTGCGCCTGAACCCCCCCCCCCCCTTATGGGAGACCTATCTCAGTACTGGGATAGGGAGACCCCCGTCTAAAAATTGTCATAATGATGATGATGAATCGTTCTGATATAAATGTCTTAGGACCCTATCTCACTAGGACACCATGGTGGCGGTCACGTAACGCCACTAACAAAATGTATGCAGTTTACGCCTACGTGCTGGTCGCGCCGCCTAATTGGTTGCGCAACCAAGCGGGCACCAGATGAGATACTTTTTTTTTGTTTTTCTATTGATAGGCATACGTTTGACCACTATCTCACCTGATGGGAAGCGATGATGCGGTCTAAGATGGAACACGCTTGCCTAGAAGTAACCTATTCACTCTTGACTTAAAGACTCCCAGGCGGGGAATTCCACTCCTTACTGCTAAGGAGTGGAATTCCCCGCCGTTTTACGTACGCACAATGAAACACATTCATTGTGCGTACGTAAAACGTTTCGTGCGTGTGTTAGGGATGTCCACCATGTACCGGTGGCGCATCGCCGTACGTCTTGTGGTCCGATGATGGAACGGGCTCGGCAGAATTAAATTATGCAATTCCGTCGCACACTCCCCAAAATGCAACCGATAGAAAACCGACAAGCCAGCAACTCGGCGTCGATGCTCAAGACTTTGGAGCTTTGACTCGGCGAGCCTATCATTGCCGATGATCCTCTTGGCTCGTTTCTCAATTGACTCTAGGGTTATCAAGCTGGTATCTGGCAGATCCGTCCCAAAGATGAGAGCAGTACTCCATACACGATCGAACTTGCGCTTGATAAAGTTTAAGCAGCTGTTCCGGCGTGAAGTACCGTCTCACTTTTGCTATAGACTCTATAGACTTGCATATTATTTTGTTGGTTGTGCCACCATGGTGTCCCGGTGAAATATAGCCCTTAGTCAAAGTGTCCTTATTTTCTGGGAATCAGAAGATTAGGGTGACACTCCACCGAATCGGAGAAGGAAAGAGAGGAGCGAAAATTAAGCAATAGGCCACCAATTGTGTTGACGACACGGTTAGCGCTGTGGCATACTATCCATACTCCATACTAATATTATAAATGCGTAAGTAACTCTTGTTACGCTTTCACGATGAAATGGCTGGACTAATTTTGATGAAATTTGGGATGAAAATAGCTTGAACCCTCGGGAAGGACATAAGCTACTTTTTAATCCGCGACTTAATGTTTGCATCCGCGACAATCGACCTTCACACGGACGAAGTCGCAGGCATAAGCTAGTATTCTATATTTTTTCGATCAACACTTTGTCCGATTTAGGAATCGCCCTCTTACTGCAGCAGCAATTGCAACTACTTATTAGACCAACGAGACAGTTTTTTTTTAATGAAAAATTTAAATGGCCTCTACTCCGTTCACAATAAGATTAGACATTTACACAAACCTTTTTTACAGTCCCTTCAACCGATTTTGACTTCTATTCCGTAGGCTTAAGGAGGACATTAGAGGCAAAAAAGTGGTTACAATAACAACTGTTTTTTGCAGCTGCCATTTGTCATGCCACCAACGCAATATAAGTCAAAATCGGTTGAACGGACTGTAAAAAAGGTTTGTGCATATGTCCAATCTTATTGTGAACGGAGTATAAGTATGATATACGTATGCTAAATGCACAATCACAAATGACTTTCTTTCATAGCTCACCGGTGAATTACTCTCCTCCTGTATCTGTTTCCACAAGAGCTGCATATACGTCTGTGCCTGCACGAAGAGTGCAAGCGCCACTGCGTACAATGCGGACCATGCTAGCACCTTGGGCCGCGTGTACGCCGCCCGGGCGTGCCGCGCGATCAATGTTGAGGCTTCCACCACGTTGGAGCGCATACTGCTCTGTAATGTGAAGATATCAAAGGATATTGTTGTTAGCTGGCTTTGTGGTGGATAATGGTTTAGTTTAAATTTAATTAAATATAATACGCGTGATCAACTTTGATTTTGATACTTTATTGACCGACTTCAAAAAATAGGAGGTTCTCAGTTCGACCCGTATGTTTGTCCGCGATTATCTCCCGTTTGGCTAAACCGATTTTGATGCGGTTTTCAGAAAAGTGTTGTATACAACAAACATAAATTTATTCAGAGCTTTTCGAAAAAAAGTAAAAAAAAAATACATAGAAGACGTTTCTGTTTATTCAATCGTGGCTTTGTTCTGTTTGTTGTTTTGTATTGCCAACGACTTCCGAAACTAAAGTCATGTGTGTTCTGTGCTAAAGTTATTTAAGTATCACTTTTTAGTTTTTGAAGGCGGTTCTCTTTTTTGTAAATTTTTTTTCTTTTATTCCGAAAAAATACCGTCACTTATAAGAGAAAAAAAAATAATAATGACAAAGTAAAGCGTGAGTTTTGTCGGAAGAAAGGGTAAGTTACAATTGGCAAAACTTAAGTTACGCTTTATTAGCCTTTAAAAAGTTGTAAGGAATTTTGATTCCTGAGGTAGATAGGTAATTGATTTTTGCGGTTACATCTTGCCGATGTGATTACTCCTAATAATCGGTAAAGGTTACGGGGTCAAAAATGAACTCAACTGTCCAATTAATAACAATAGTTAAAAACAATGGCCACATGACTAAGAGTCTTGTCAACAGCCAAGCGTCTATAAAACGAACGTCTTAGGCGCAAAATACACAGAAGCGATGAAAGATTCGGATACGATGCGGATGAGAGACGGATACGGCACCGATGCGACTTAAATTACATATAAAAGGCAAAGATCTGCTTAAGATCGTTATTATACTGGCTGACTTTGTTGCAAAACATGTCCTCTTCAGAAGACGAAGATGCGTTTGCTGTGTTCCAATTTATGAATATACAAAATGAATATACAATATACAATTAGTATAATCGTAAATAGCAGGATATTGTTCAATTATCTTGCAAAACTTTATATTAAATTCCATATCGTCACGCATTTTTCGTTTTGGTTGCTCAAACTTGTATTCGTACTGTATAACAAGCGATACGTGCTCTTCGCACGGCGGGTCGCAACTGCAAGCGAGGTGGCGCGGATTCTCAAGTGATAAATTCGCGCCGCATCCTTTCTGTGTAATTTACGACGCGTCTCTTTCATACATTTTGTACGAATAAAATTTGAAGCGACAACAAATCCGATCCACATCCGCATCGTATCCGAATCTTTCATCGCTTCTGTGTATTTTGCGCCTTAGATCTTACCCCACTAGATTGTTGATGCAGTTCCTTGTCCAGTGGCGGGTCCCCGGCAGACGTCCTCCGGTGGAAGTAGATGCCGTACTGCACGGTCGGCAGCCAGAACGCCCAACATGTCGCTAAGATCTGAGCTGAGACATTGTGGTATCACATTGATGGCTAAATTCTCAAATTAAACTCGAAAACACCGCTGCAGATAGACTTCATCATCATCATCATCATCATCATCAGCCGGAAGACGTCGACTGTTGAACAAAGGCCTCCCCAGTGGGGGGTTTGCCATAATCCCCACACTTGGCAGGCGTCTTGGGGATCGCAGTGAAGTTGTTAAGTACACGGAAGCCGCTGCTGCCCGACTTCCGGATTTTCCCTTAGTCGCCTTCGACGACACAACTCAACTCAATGGTTTAAACATGATTTATTGATAAACCTTCTTTTATAATAAGACTGAAAGGGATCAAACCTATTTTATTTAACACTACTATCTAAGCCTTAGTCCTTAGTGACCACAGTTCGTAATCATTGCGCATTGTTGTGACTTGGGGATCGCAGTGAAGTTGTTAAGTACACGGAAGCCGCTGCTGCCCGACTTCCGGATTTTCCCTTAGTCGCCTTCGACGACACAACTCAACTCAATGGTTTAAACATGGTTTATTGATAAACCTTCTTTTATAATAAGACTGAAAGGGATCAAACCTATTTTATTTAACACTACTATCTAAGCCTTAGTCCTTAGTGACCACAGTTCGTAATCATTGCGCATTGTTGTGACAAGACTCCCAGTCTCCCACGTTCCTATTCACTGTCACCGACCATTGGGAATTGTGTCGGTGGCATGATGATGCCACCGACACAATTTCCCGCGTGATGACGCGGGGTCGTAGTTGTTACATAAATAAACAAGGGATGTGTAAATAAGGGACATTTGGACTCCTGGGTGGCGTCGGCCGTAAAAGCTGCAAGCACCTGCGCTCTTTGATATCGTTAGACTGATTCTGTGGCCGCTTTTTCCTGACCAGTAAAAAGCGATATTATAATTATATTGAGCATTAGAAATATCAGGTAATGCGGTTTCCTTTAGATAGATCTGACTCAGCCCTTCAGGGATAAAAATACTTAGAAATTAAGTGTCGTGTGTTTTTTCCGATACAGTTTAACTATTAGTTCCTTACGATACCGCGGCCGAATAATGGCTAATCGTGCATATTGGAGTGTAGACGGCTGTCAAAAATAAAACAACCAACAAAAGTTTATCCTATTTTAAATACCTAAGGAGGAGGAAAGGTAAATACTTTGTATTTTGTGTGTTCGTCAGTTTATGCGGTGTAATTGTGCATCAGGAATTTGTTGCTCACTAACAATAATATACTTCAATTTTGAGTAAAGATTCCGCTTTTTCGTTTTCGTCGGTTAGGTATTGACCGAAGTACACATGTCATGATTGATATAGTAAATATCTTTTTTTAATAAAAATATTTAACTATAACAGATCTGTTATGGAAATATTCAAATCTATAATGAGAATGTAGGTTATATAAAATACTGCTATTACCTACATTCCGCTTGCCGGGCTTAGGTAGAGTAGGTTACCTACGTTCTGTTCTACGTTCAGCTGTTGGTTTTCCATTCAATAAAAACAACCAAACTTTTCGACTTTTCACAACTATGTTGGGGTTGGCTTTAAGTCTAACCTGCATCAGCAGTCAATATGCAGTTGAATGCCAGTGCTTTATATGGAGTGACTGCCTATCTGACCTCCACGACCCAGTAACTGGGCAACGCGATACCTCTTGGTAAGACTCTGGTTTCTGACTATCCATAACGACTGTCAAAAACCTACAGTGACAGACGAGACTAACAGCTTCCGTGCTTTACAAGGCACGGAAGGGTTTGAAATGGATGGTGATCCACAGATTGACCGCGGCAACCGTAGTTGAACTATGACCGACAGATTCCATTACATGAAAAAAAATTGGAAGCAGCTGAAGGCCACCGCTATACCTGTGAACGTGATGTAGTTGAGATCCCTGTAGTCCATCAGACCGAAGTGAGTGAGCAGTTGTGAGCTGACTCCTGACAGGAACCGGCCCGACAGTGCCGCGATACGAGTGTAGGAGGAGACGCGCGGATACTTCGCCGGGTCCACCTAGACAAATGACATTTGATAAAAATATTATTTGATAAAAATGGTAATAATACCAGCCCTTAACGTGTTACTACACCAATCGACGTTGATTGATTGGTGTGGTAGCTTTGGCTGATCGACGGATACCGTTCGACTAACCAATCGATCGATTGCCGGTCGATGGCATCAGTCGACGTTGATCGATTAACCCCAGCTATAATCCATCAGTTTCTTTCGAAATGTATTTACAAGAGGACGCGCAGGTTATGTAGATAGCGCGCGGGGTGCAAGCGGGCAGCAGGTGATAATGGGGGTCGACGGCGCACGGTGCGGCTAATCAAGCAGCTCGATCGACGTCGACTAATCCATTCTACCATCGATCGATGCCGTCGATCGACGAGCGATCGATTGGTCTGGTAGAAATTATTGATCGACGTCGACTCACCGTCGATCGAATGATCTGGTAACTAACTCCCTTACTTACCAATTATATCCCACTCAAAGACAAGGTCTCTTCCCGTAAGGGAGAGGCATAAGCATTGACCACCACGCTTGCTGAAGGCGGATTGGCGATTTTAGGCTTTTAATGAAGTTTGATAAGAAATCATGCAAAACCTTTGTGGTTTACTTTAAGTGAACAGATTAATTTCTGGGCTTGATAACATTGTGCACATTATGCCGAAGGTGGATTGAGCGTTACAAAACGTGACTTTTCTATCGTTATTCCATTTTGTTCACCTTCTATTTGACTTCTTCTAATTATTCTATGTTTCAAACTCATTTACATATTATACAGTTGCCATGTTAATACTTGACAATATAATACATAACGAAGGTTATATTAAAAAACTTCATCTTGCTATTTAGTTTCATGTATTATTAATTTTTTATTCTGGGTTGGACACAAGCATGTAATTTGTACCCCAAAGTCATTGTAGGACGATGGTAAGCACAGACGATACTACCTACCAATATAGATAACATTTTAGAATAGATACAGGCTCCTATAAATTATCGTAAAGGCCGTCACAGACGGCGAAGACACTATAATATTTTATGTTAAGATGAAATATTATAGTATCTTAGCCGTTTGTGATAGTACATACAAACTGTATAGTGAGCGATATTTTATCTTAACATAAAATATTATAGTATCTTCGCAGTTTGTGGCGCCCTTAACTATCAAAAGCGGCTCGGGCGTGTCGGCGAGGACCTATACCTATATCTCTGTGTGCTCAAGTGAGATTCTTTTGTTTTTTTATTTCGCTCCACGACGTCTGGCACTTCATTGGAACTGCAGTAAATATGTATAAATAGCTTGGTACCAACCTATTATTGTCCCACTGCAGGGCATAGGCCTCTTCTTTTACAAAGAAGGCACGGGCATTATTCACAACCATAATAAGTGTTTCCTGTGTTGTCCTCACGATGTTTTCCTGATGACAATGATGCCCAAGATAAACTTAGTAAGTAGGTATATAATATATAATAAATAGCTTACTTTCGCGTAAATATAAGTGTAATATGCGACTTCTGTGGCGATGTACAGTCCATAGAAGAACTGCGACGCTTGCACCCATTCTAGACTTGAAGTCCATAGCAGGATGGCGTATACAGCGATGCCGCTCAGCCCTGTAACAATATTAAACAATGATCTGATCGATGTAGTAGCATGGTACTTAAACGTGATGCTGAACTGCAGATGACACTGCTGTGTTCAATCAATAATTTAATTGTGTATGTCTCCTTTTGTATGTGGTGTAGTTGCTGTGAAGGACCATTTTATATACTATCTACTAGTTTTGGCCTGCTACTTAGTCTGCGCGTTGGTTATATCGCACGCAGACATAATCCCTGATTAAAAAGTAGCCTACCTACATAGGTAGGCTACCTACTTTTTAATCAGGGATTGGGGTACCCCAAACCACATCACAATCGGTGATATAGTGCATGTATTATATTAGTACAGACATTGAATCGCGCACGCTTATTTTATATTCCCGTATTTTTTTTTAATTCTACTTTGATTGTCGTAGGTTTTGAAACATTTATTTCTTTTCCTTTGCGTACACATTTACTATCAGCTATCCAGAGCCATAATTACTCCATTAAATAGCACCATCTATTAGTAGAAAGCGTTTCAGTTTTATGTTTTCTCTGTCTATCAGCTGGTCTTTAGTGTGTTTTTTGAGTATTTCTTTGTACTCTTTGCTGGAGTTGTTGACTTTTTCATTTACAGTCGGCATTCCGAGGTAGGTACTCTTGTAATTATGTGTTTTTTATAAACCAGTGTGCGCTGGAGATCGTTAAGAACGATCTCCAGCGCACACTGGTTTATATTATAAGTATATACAACTAGCAACCCGACCCGGCTTCGCATGGGCTGTGGCATGGGCCTATAGCCTTCCTCGATAAATGGACTACCCAACACAAAAATATAACGATCTCCAGCGCACACTGGTTTATATTATATATACAACTAGCAACCCGACCCGGCTTCGCATGGGCTGTGGCATGGGCCTATAGCCTTCCTCGATAAATGGACTATCCAACACAAAAATATTTTTTCAATTCGAACCAGTAGATCCTGAGATTATCGCGTTCAACCAAACAAACTCTTCAGCTTTATAATATTAAGTATAGATGTTTTGAAATCTCTGCAGTATCTGTATGTTGAAGCTGCTAGCAGATCCTCAGAGCTCAATTCCGTAGGTCCAAACCGGTATCATCACCATGTCAACCTTTAGACGACCTGTTTGGGCATAGGTCTCCCCCAAGGAGGGATTTCACCGTAATGACCATGCTTGGCCGATGCATGTTGGTGATCGCAGTAGGTGTTGTGGTACTAAAAATGACGCTGCTGTTCATCCTCAATATCCCTCTGTCGCCTTCTACGACACCCACAGATAGAAATGGGGTGCTATTCGCGACCGGCTTCATGATCGGCATCTTGTTAAGACTTTGTGCTGTGCGGTTTGTTGCTGAGTTTGGATAACCTATCAGTCACGACAGGTTCCTCAGTCACATATTTACTTTGGTCCTCTTAGCTTTAAAATATGGTTTGCTCTGGTCAGCCTTCTATCAAGGTGCAAGCCTAAGTATTTTACTGTGTTGTTGGTTGGCAAGGTTTTACCTTCCAAGTGAACAGGAGTGCAATCCCCTTTTCGGAGGTTAAAGGTTATGATTCAAGTTGATTCTCTATTTTCGAAGCCACAAATGTCTATCTTTTTTCAAATACGTAAATAAGTTTAGAATATAATGTCGTGATTGTATTAGCTTTTGAATTTTAATTTGGATTTGGTTTTGTGGCTTCACTCTCAGTGTTCCGCACGGTCTATCTGCCTTTTGTTTCATAATCTGAGCGTGACCCGATGTTATTAGATAATCCGGAGCAAATTCAAGTAAATATTATAAAAGCATTGTTCAAGCCAACCTCGCAAGTAAAGTACAATCACAAAAATCTTTTTTATAATATCTATGGGTACAATTCAATGATGTCGTTGTCGCGTTGGTTCATTTGACGAATGATATCGTCAACCGACACGAGGCACGGGTTGCAAATTTTGATAAATTGAAATAAATTAGCTGACTATTCCGATCAATTAACGTGCATGTTTCTGCTCTACTTAAAGTGTCTATTAATACTTATTATTTAAAACATACATAATAATTTATTAGATTAACTGAAGAATTTGTTGTCTAGACATTTTATTATTTCTTTTAGTTTTAGTATAAGATAAAAAAAACTTACAGAACCAGTTCATTGTAAGTGTAATAATATGGAAAATATGGTAATAATATGGTGGATATGGTGTATCATATTGGATATTATAGAATCCTCATGGACACATAGGTACTAATTATTATTATTTTCAACCTGCATTTTCCAACTGCAGGGCAAAGGCCTCCCCACTCGCCTTCCAGCTCTCTCTATTAAAGGCTATTTGGGGCCAGTCTTTGTCGAAGGAATCCAGAGATCCAGCCACCCTCTCCGCCTGGGACTGCCGCGATGTCTTACACTTACTAATGCAGATTTAAAAATATATATTTTTTATTTACGTACAATATGTTATTGAGATGAGATACGCTCAAACTATAAACTATTTCCCTAAAGTAAAGCCAATATTGGCTTTACTTTAGGGAAATACGAAATACCTATGTAGGTAGAAGATCAGAGTGATCATGACTCCGACGAAACCATTGCCAATGATATAGAATCAAATATAACAAACATAGAGCATCGTTTGTGGGAGATTGTCCAGACAAGGCAATACACGGGGAAGACTGGATGGCTATGGCCGCTATGGGTGATGCCTTTTACACTGCCTGGAAAAAGGTAAGTATAGTATCCCTACTACCTATATGTAGAAGCGGTGCCATCTGCCGTGTGGAACTGCGGAGAATAGTAATCGTTGTCTATTGGTATCTTAATCGATATAGAGGTTGATAAAAAAGTATCTTTTGTAATGAGAAAAATATAAACTATTCTACATTATTTTTCAAATCAAATGCAAAATATTATTTCAGAAAACTAGCTGCACAACAACTTTGAGTGGGTCGCTCTATTAGTTGGCACCTTTTTATAATAAACAGATAGAGAGTCAGTGACAATTTTAAAACTTTAACGAACTGTGTGTGACGTATTTTTACACGTGCTTCTGTCTCATGACTTGCGAGTGAAACACTATCTGTGTGGGATTTTATTTTTTAATAAGTTATGTAAGAAGTAAGTAGTCGGTAAGAATCCGTATGTATACGTTTTCAGAGTTCCGCACCCAAAGGATGCCAAACGTGACCATATTACTAAGGCGACTAACACACGACGCCGCGCACCGACGCGGTTCACGGTGACGCGGATCTTATGTTCCATTGGCTTGTATAGAAACCGCTGATGCCTAACACACGTACACCACCTGACCGTACAGACCAGCGGCGCTCACGCCGCCTCCGCCCCTCCGCGCGGTGTTCCGCGCGTAGGGGCGGCGCTTGGCACACGAGCGACCGCATTGCCGCGCGGATTTCTGCGGGATAGGTTGTGTTACACTTTTTTTAAAAGGACTTCGATGTCGAAAAGTTTATTTCGGAGCTTGAAAGTCGCCCTGCTATTTGGTACATGAAAAGCTCTCAATATAGTGATAGGCATATAAAAATAAAACAATTGGAAGAAATTATTACATTATATTTGGAGCCAGGACAAACTGACGTAGAAAAAAAGAACTTGGTAAGTTTATAAAAATCATATATTTTTTAATTAAATCGCATGTGGTTGGACTGATCGAAACCCATCAACCGCGCGGACACGCGGGCTCACCGCCTCTCCGCGCGGCGCACCGCTACAAAATCCGCTTCGCCGCCTCCGCTCTCCGCGGCGGTAAGCGGCGTCGTGTGAGAATCGCCTAAGATCGCACTGCTTGTCTGTCTATCTGTTTTCGTCCATTATACGCGGCTGTCTGTATCTTTAGAACCGTAACATGCACCACTTGAAATTTTCATAGAGTAGGTATATTACTACGGCTGTTATAACAACAAAACAAAGATACCGATATAACAAATAAAAATCGTTCAAAATTAAAGCGGGTCCCCCATACTCCTCACTCAATCTTTCGAGTGCGATTCGCAGTTGGCCGGTTTTTTTTTGTTTTGTTGCATATTTCACGCGCCATCGCTACCAAGGCATGTATTGATCGCTATAGTCAAAGTTTAAAATTATAAACTGCCATTATGGTAGTAGGAACCACTTTTGGAAGAATTTAAGGAAGTTCAAGCAAAACCGTGGTAGTATTAATGAATGGTGCAATGCATTATTATATCCAAAGACGAGACGAGACGTTCGGAGTGTAAGGGCCTAGCCAGACAGACAGTAAAGACGTAAGTCGAAGACGCGTCGCGAACTCGGCGCATTTTGCAAACAAAATATATAGAAGCCGTCGCACCAAAACGCCAAAAGACGCGCCTTGGACACGAAGACGCGCAGAAAAGACGCGGCTTGGACACGACGCTTAAGCGTGTATTGTAATTCGTGGTGCCTGGTCCAGTTGCCAACGCTTCCCGCAGTCGTAAACGTCTCTTTGTGCCTATTGGCTTAGTTTTGTTCATTTCCTGCTTGATTTGGAGGGAAGTGGAAAATATGTTTTTCTTACTCCTCTGCTATTCTTTTCTGATTAATTTCGTTGCGGGATTCAAGACAGTTGTAATGTTTCTCCGGGATTCGTCGAGCTTCATCGCCTCGACGCTTTTCTAGCGGTGGCCACTGTTGATACCTACTGGCTTTCAAAAGTTGCAGTTGTTGAAGTTTCAGTTGTTTGAGAATAGTGTGGCGGGCTTGTCGTGTACGTTATATTGGAAAACAAATAAAAAGGACAAGGCACGGGCGCGATTACGGGTGCGGACTGACTCTTTACTGCCTGCGAATGGCGTCCGTGCCACGTCTGGTTTTAAAAAGTCGTGTAAGCGCCAGTTCACGACAATTCTATTCCTCGCCTTACGGTTTTTCTGTATGGCTAGCGGCTAAGCGGTGCATCTTGGGCAGTAGACAGAAAACCAAGCTCTTTTGTCTGGAAGGTCGCAGAGCTTTTTCGGGAAGTATGTCGTTATTAATAGATAAGTATATGTTTGTCGTGATTTCGTGAAGCAATTAGAAGTTGTGCGTTTTCATCATGGATATTGATGGATGTTACAATGGATTGCATCATCGTCCTGATTTGATTACATTCAGTAATTGAACAGCAATTTAGAGTGATTATTTATGGTATACTAGCTATCGCCCGCGACTTCGTCCGCGTGGTGGCGTGGGTTTTCTTATCGATACCTAATTGTTTTAAAATAAATAATAGCCTATAACCTTAATAGATAATTCTTCTTGCTATTGGTGAAAAAGAAAACCATATGAAAATCCATACAGTAATTTCTGAGATTACCACAAACAAATACAGTACAGCCAACATTAATTTATAATAAGTAATGTAATGACAATATTAGTTTCCTCTAGAAATTAAATATTGATATAAGTACTCGGGTCATACATTTGTAGACTTACATTAGCAAATGCCGCTTGGTTATCAAACTATATCTATTTCTAGATTGTGGCTCTGTAGATGAGTATTTTTACATTTCTGCTACAGACAAAAGCTTGATAAATATGGCTATCCCTCAGGCAGTGTTTGACCTAAAGTTTTGAAGGAAAATTGGTAAATCATTGTTAAAATTATACAAAACCATCTGTTACTTTCAAAAATATCAAACCAAACAGCTCAGTTCAATACAGGGTGAAATGCATTCCTTCCATAATCAACTAGGTATTTACAAGTTCTGTCTTATTAAATGGGTTGACAAGTTACACAGAGCAATAACGATGGAACAAAATATTCTGTAATCAGTTGAAGACTGATAAAGATAATCCCTCATTGCATTAGATTCTTATCATGAAGTCGAGGATAAAGAGTCAATATTATTTTTAATAACACAGATGTTATCTCCATATAAATTGTTTTAAAGTGACTCTTCCTTTCTTGACTTGAATATTATAACATTTATCTCATTCCCTCAGTACAAATTTTTGTGTATACAAAGCTGTTGGATTCGGCTGTCATGATATTTGAAAGTTGTATTTAAATATGTATAAATTATTGTTCTAGTTGTTTATTTCATTCTTTTTTTACCTTGAAGATTATTTCATTGTTTTATCTATTTTTATACTGTTGAACTGTCCACAACTCCATCAATCAATCAATAATAATAAATTGCTATTGACTTGAATTACATTGTGTCAGGCTACCTATCTAAGGACAAAATTGAATCAGACTTAAAAATTGAGATGATGAAAATATACATCATCATTTAGCAAGCTGCTAAATTCTAAAAAAATATTGAATAGTATTGTTTCTCATTTCTTAGTCCAGTTTCTTCTTTCCTTAATTATTTTTATGAAAATATTAGTTTTGTCAGCAGATCTGACATGGAATTTATTAATAAGTATTTTACAAATTATTAGATACCTGACTTGAATATAATTTTACTGAATTAATGCTAAAGTTAAGAAGCATCAAGCATTAAGTTTACTTATCTCAGTCCAACACAAAGAAAAGGTAAAATTTTGCATGAAGAAATAATTACAAGCTTTAATAAAATTATGATTATGAATAACTTAGAATTGCATTGCAATTTATAAAAGTATTATACCTACTGATAACATTACCTAATTACTTGGATTGTACAAATACTTTTAATTTAGACATATACATTATATTCTAAATTGAAAGCTTCAAACTTTTTTTGCTATGTAAAAGAGATAGAGTTTCTGGTAAGTAATAATATAAGTCATCTAATTACAAACACAAATAAATTGGTATCTAATACAGCAGTTGAATATGGAAAGATGATTTCTCAACACCAACCTTACATGCACAGTATAAAAGTTAAAATACTTACCCGACAGGATAATAATAGGTTTGAATCTAAGGAAATCAGTTATCAGGAACACAACAACAAGTAACCCAAGGTAAGAGTATGTTCCAATGGGATAGACATCTCTGTTCAGTTGTTCTTCTGTTATATTTCTCCATTCTCCGAGGAGGAACTCTGAAACGAAAGGCTCAGACGGCCGGATCTCTCGTAGCAGCCCGAAAGCGCACAAAATGAGCGTCACTTGAATCCACGGCAGCATTTTAGGAAACAATTTTATGTAATAAATGTGGAAAAAATTGTTCGCGCAACTTTGCCCTTGGTTGTGAGCGACCGTGCAATGTGACGTGTATGCTGAGCGCTCACGTGCCTCGTACCGACTGATGAGGCGGCGCCGCTCGCCTCGCTCCACGCATTTCGCACCGGTGAACACACTAGCTGTAGTTAGCATCAGTCCTTCGCATTAAGTATTTTGTGCCTTCGCGCCAAAACTTACGTAAAACATTACGAATTTACAACGTTTTGCACATATTTTGTAATCTTTTTTAGTTTTAGCCAACGTTTTATACATACTAATAAAGACTTAGTTTCGTTAAATATTCTTTAATTATATTAGCTGTTTTTATTATTTACTTTCATTTAAGTTTTGGTAAAATAATTCAACTAATTTAGATGTCACATTGATTCTCACATTAGAAACATTTAAAACCGATACGTCACAATGTAAAATTGTAAACACACATTAAATGATGTTTTGTTGAGTTTCGTCACGTCAACGACATTTTGAACGTCATTGTCATTCATCATCACCATGTCAATTCGTCATTTTTGTGGACGGACGAGGCGAGGCTCCCCCCTCCCTTCTTCTTGGAAATATACATATATTTTTTTTTATTGTATATATTATATTTCGTTCCAAGAACGTGAATAAAAAAAGAGAATATAATTATCCAATTTATCAGCTATTTATGATGATTAGATCAGTGCGAAACAAGAAGCTTATAGGTAAAGATGGAGCCAACACTTCGAACAAAAAGTTAAGTCAAATACCTACGTATCTCCATCTCACTCTCTGTGGGCCACCCCTCTCTTTTTAGTGTGGCCTCTAGTATTGTTACCTTCTTATTTAAATCTCCTACTAAATTCTTCGAAATAGTCGTCACACTAACCAAATCAGAAGTTAAACTCTGTCAAATAATGTTATTATGGATCAGTAGTTGTACTATGATTAGTTAAGTTATAAAATATAAAATTTTAGGTCACACTCACGCGTCACGCATGCTAAACTGGGTTGACGATCAGTGAATTACAATGCCATTTCCTAAGGAATCGGTAGGTAATGTGGCAACATTGACACTATGTTTCAACATAAAAATGGTCAATATGGCGGTTGTTTACTTTGCAGTTCACAGATTCGTCTGGTATTTTTCGAGGTAATCATCGTACTAATTAAAAAAATGTTGCAAAAATGAGTAGTGCGTGGTTGTGGTAATACGTGGTGTTCAGGAGGTGATATAAAATTTCACCCGTAAGTGTTAAAATCGTGATTTCTGACATTGAATCATTGTAAACATATTTCGTTGTTTTTTTCACTTAATTTCTTCTTAAAACGTTTTACCAGTGTTTTTAACATATTAGTAAATTATAACTATAACAAGATCAAATACTTTTACATTGAATTTCATTGATTTTGTGCAATCAATTCGATTTTATGTAAAAGAAGTCGTATTGAAGTAGTGTAACTATATTGAGGATATATTCAGGACTTTGCGTGAGAACTTAACTATTTAAAGACTGATATACACATACACTTACGGCAGTCAATTTTTATTAAACATTAGTTGCTCATTATTCGGTTATTTTAATAACATTATTTTTTTAGGTTTCCTAAAAATAGTACTCAAAGAAAATTGTGGTTATCCATTGAGCCGTTGAAAATGAAGTTTTATAAAAGTGCAAGGATTTGCAATTTGCATTTCAAGAATCAGATATGATTCAAGAACAAGGTGCTTAAAACTAACAGCAGTTCCTACTATAATAAAACAGTAGGAAAGGTAAAAAGATAACTGTATTTAATTAAAACTGTGTTACATTATTATCATGTATTTAGAAATATAATGTTTCAAATATATAACAAAACGCAACATTTTATAAAATTTATTATAAGTTTCAGACAACAAGTTCACTACATGAAGAATCTATGGTGCAAATAGCTGCTCTGCCAAGTACTAGTTCTGGCGTTTATAGTAATTCTCCACTTACGGAAATGGGAGTGAAACATGCTGGCTGCAATGTAGTTAAAAACAGTGTCGAAATATTTTTGAAAATATAAGCAATCTTAACAAGTTACCTGGTGTCCCTTTCCGTTAATAAATATTAAATACATACCTTTTATGTCTATTTATTATGTATTACATAATAATGTTATTAAGTAAAGTTTCAATTACATACTATATATTTTAACTAGTGAGTCATGCGCTCTGTTTAAGAGACGTACAGAAAATATCTCGGTGATTTACGTGGTAAGAGACAGAAAGTACATAGAGTAATGCTATTTAGTCATGTATGCTGGAAAAGTTACAGTAAATGATTTTAATTTGGGTGGTGTTTTTATTTTCTTATATGGGAGGACTTATATGCTGGGCTAATATGTATAAGCGTTCATATTAGGGCCGGCACTGTCTGACGTCGCGGCACGGCAAAGGATTTTATATTTGATCAAGTTATTTTTATTTTTATTTCATCGAGTTTAGAGTTCATATTACTTTATTTATTAATGCAATGTATACGCATACATTACGTATCATGATGTAAACAAACTAAGACGAGATATTTGTTTATCTTAGGCCTTAATGGTAAACAGAAAGTAGATATTTATAAATGAATACTTATAGCGATGTCCTGGGAAAAATAAAATAAAGGTTACCCTACTTAGAAAGTAGGGTAACCTTAGAGACAGAGTAGGGCCAACCAGAGAGGGTTGGCCCACAGAGAGCGAGATAGTGGTAGATAGGTATGGCTTCAAGTAGGTATTCGAAGTGTTGAATCCATTTTAATCTACAGCTTCATGGCTTACCCCCCACGCATTGACTAGACCTGTTGCGACATAGACAAAAACATACTTAGTCTCAACGCTTATTTTAAATTACATTTTGGTATAACGCGAAATTGGCAGAATGCGTTTTAGGTAATCAGCGAGTAAAGGGAAATTTCTTCGTATAGGGGGTTAGCAGTTGATGACGCTGTCTGTACGTTGTGTATCGAAACGTGCTTTATTACCCTACATGTGCACGACGATTAAGAGAAAGAAAGAATCAAAAATTTTTTGATTAACAGGATCACGAAATAACTGTTATACTTACTTACTTTGTGATCGGGACCCATTTTAGGCATTTGATTGAGATTTGAGCCGATCTAGATTTTAATGGGACCCGACTGATCAAATCGCTATTGGCGTGGTTTTTATTTCAATGGTTCGATACCTTTAGGCTCAAAGGGCGTAACTACCATTTTGGCCAAAATGAGTTAATAATGCAGCCATACTTAGTTTCTCGTCCTCTTTCGATTTGTCTATTTAAAGTCCCGAAATTCGCAAAAAAATGGTGAATACAACCCACAACTTTCCGATCGCTAAACACATTTTTACTGTAAACTGTGCCGTAAATGAACAATATTTAATTTCTTGTAACAGCAAAGGTCGTAACAGGAAAATAAAATTAAAGATTTGGCTGTATGTCCCGCGATCTATCAAATTTGGTGTTTACGTCTTTGGACATTTGTAAATTTTGGTTCACATTTGCCTTATACTACCCGAGATTTTATCAAATTTGGTGGTTACGTCATAAAGTATATTAAAATTCCCCGCCCACCTCATACAGGATCTACCCCCGTATAACACTGTTTCCGCAAAACAGCATTGTGCGAATCGCTCCCCCGGTCTCCTATAGACTCTTAGTCGACGGTGGCTACCATTCAGGCACATACTGGTTTCGTCCGAGAATACCACTCAGTTCCATTGCTCCATTTCGCAATCTAAGTGATCGCGAGGAAACTGAAGCCGGGCTTGTCGGTGGGTTGGATACAATTTTGGTCCTGTGACTGGCCTCTTCGGGATCAAGTTTGATTCTTTGAGTTTCTGCCTCACTGTCCACTCGCTGACAGCCCTTCCTCGAACTTCTCTGAGCTGCTGCTGAATGATCAAGCCAGTCAAGTGTCGATTTCGAAGAGAAGAAGTGACAAAAAATCCGTCATCTCTCACCTAAGTACATCGCTGTCGTCCAGATCCTGGTCTCCGAACTTAGTTACCAGTTTACTTGAGCCTTTTGTATGCCTTCGAGACACAAGACTGCCCCAAATATACCTGTCGATCGATAGTAAGGGGTGTCCCCTTGCTGGATTAGGATGACGACTTGAGTGACTTTTTTAGGCGTGGTTTCCATTTCTTTTTAGCTTCATGTTCCCAGTGACGTGAAGCTGATGATCAATTTTCATAAACGCTCACTTTTTATAGATTTTCAGAACTACCAGACGATATGATGTTTGGTTTTTACGTTCTAAGACATAAGGTGAATAATCTTTGGTTGAAGAGGTACAAAGCTAACAAAATTACCTTTCAAATGATATACAATAATCCATAGTTCATCATCATCATATTCATCATCATCAGCCGGAAGACGTCCACTGTCGAACAAAGGTCTCCCCCATAAAACGACACAACGAGCGGAAACCTGCCAGTTGCATCCACCGGTTACCCGCGTGACCTTAACAATGTTGTCGGTTCATCTGGTGGGAGGCCTACCAACGCTGCGTCTTCCGGTTCGTGGTCGCCACTCGAGATCCATTCTTCCCTATCGGTTATCGGTTCTTCAAGCGATGTGGCCTGCCCATTGCTTTTACTTGCCAATTTTGAGAGTTATGTCGGTGACCTTAGTTCCTCGACGGACTCGCTGCGTGACTTTGAGCTTCTGTAGGAGGCCAGCAGTTAAGGACCACGTTTCTGTACCATAAGTCAACACTGGCAACACACACTGGTTATAAAACTTCGTCTTTGCACTGTGGAATTTTGGACGAAAAAATATCTCGACGAAAGGTATCCATAGTTCGTTGCATAGAAATTAAAAATAGTTTTGAGCAACGCACTATGAAGTTATTCCAGTTTTATGCTTGCGAGAGTGGCTGCTTGAAGATTTAAGCTATTTTTGTGCAGTTGCATTTGTTTTTAATGTCTACTTCCTCTCTTAGAGGCGGAATATTTTCATAA
Organism: Charanyca ferruginea; assembly: GCA_947361185.1. Taxonomy (NCBI): domain Eukaryota; kingdom Metazoa; phylum Arthropoda; class Insecta; order Lepidoptera; family Noctuidae; genus Charanyca; species Charanyca ferruginea. Next base: position 21,261,771 of record OX376059.1, on the reverse strand, counting down.
AATTAATATGGGAAGTTATGCGTGGTCAAACATAAAACCGTAGGTACATTGAGAACCTTTTCCTTTTATTGAAGTCGGTTCAAAATCATTAGTAACAAATACTATAACCGTCACTTACACCTTATATTGGTTAGAAATGTTCCTCTTACATCCTAAAATATTAATATGATTGTGACTTACATCACAAATTATAATTAATATAGTACACATTACCATTACAACCTTAGTTGTTTGTACAGAACCATTTTTTTTAGCGTGACCGACATGTTTTATTTATTTTAAGGGTGTTTAAGAACTTCATTTTTTTATTTACTAGGTTTACTTTAAATATTGTTTTAGGACGTTCTTTATCTCAAAATTCTAAGACCTTTTGTAATACATTATTTTTCTATACTTAAAAGCACTTAAAAGTTATGTTCAAAAACGTTTTATTTTTTTTGTTTTTTTGCTCTACTGAAAAGTCGTGTTTTGGTGGATACGCCCTTTGAGCCTAAAGGTATTATTCAACATTACTAAACATAATACTAGACTATAAGACTGGTTTATTTCTCTCAGTTTTTTATTAGTTCACTTTTAACGCAGTCGGGTTTTTTATATTTCTAATTTTTTATTTACAGCTTCATAATCGACATCGATTAAACTTATAGGCGAATGCTACACGCTCGATATTTATCGTGATATTTGGATCGCGATCCGGATCACGATATTTATCGAGTGCGTAGTATACTACACGTACGATACGGATCGCATCAGTTCGCTGCAGCAAAGACGTGCGTTGTGCTATTGCAATGAGTGACAATGTAAAAAATATCTTTTATTGCTATCATATTAGCGTCAGCGTCATCATTAGATTTTAAAGAGATAATTTTTACAATTACGTCTATGATTGTTGCGGCCTGTTTTATCTTTTTAAATATTTGCAACAGTTTCTCATATAAGCGTTGGCTCTCTTTCATCATCATCATCATCATCATCATTTCAGCCGAAAGACGTCCACTGCTGGACATAGGAGGCCTCCCCCAAGTGTCTCTGTTTACTTTATTTACAATACGGTCAACGTAACTTGGCGCGTCTGAAGTTAGCTGTTTGGCTGCGCAATGGAACTTTCAGGAACGAAATTGTCTATTGCGCGGCTAATCGGCTAACTTCAGACGCGCCAAGTTACGTTGACCGTACTGTAAACTGTCTTTACTGTACTGGATTGCGATCCAAATATCACGATAAATATCGAGCGTGTAGCATTCGCCTTAAGTTATCAGCTGATTTGGATGGACAGTTCTTGTCACTTTATTGTGCTGTCAACAGTGTCAACTGGTGTCAACTGTCAATGTCAACAGTGAACAGTGTCAACTGTGCAGTGTGATAATATAGTGGTGTTTTGGTTTTGTGCTGGGTAGTGAAAAGCAATTAATTACCCAAAATGTTTTAATTCTTATTGATCCATTGGTATCTCATTATTCACAATTCAATGATAAATACATCAAGCATAGCTTGAAAAAACACTACACGGTATTATTAGTATAAAATCCAACAAACATTTCATAGACAGCTCTTCAGTTTATTATGCCTGATAAGAAAACATTATTGAAATGTCGTCATTGTTCCAAGAGTTTCAAATACGATAGTGAAAGAAGGCGGCATGAGCAGAGTCACAGTCCTCAGTTTGAGTGCAAAGTTTGCAGCAAAAAATTTAGTTTCATGTGAGTTGTTATAGCATATTTTGTTCTCTTATCTTAGCAATTTGTGTCCAGTCAATAAATTTATCGTAATTTAGGTATAAAGTTCTCTAATAGTCATATTATTATCATGTATTGACCTGTGCAATGATAACTAATTTGTGGTGTAATACTAGGCTGTACATTTATGTTACTCGTGCATTAGGGAAAGAATAAAGTGAACTTACAACAAAGTAGCAAGAATGACTTATTATGTTTTTGTATAATATTTCGTAAGTTTTGCAATAATGTCTACACCAATTTAATAATGTTTGTAGCTAATAGTTAATAGCTTTCCAAATAGCTTGTTTAAATATTAAAAAAAAATTATCATTTCCTTGAGGCCCATGTGAAACAACAGATATTTGTAGACAAACAAATGTTATTGGACCATACTTTTTTTATATAGATAAATAAAAATGAATGTTTGTCAGCTGTAGCGATGGGCGTTGAATCATAGAACTAGTTAAATCAACCTTTAATCTCCTTTCAACGTAATTAATGTTAATTGTTTATGAGTCAACTAGTTGAATCTTTCAACTATGTTTACGAATTAACTGGTTAAAATCTTAAAGCTTACGTTGAAAATAACATCATAGATTGTAAGCTACAATGGCTATGCCATAAAATTTGAACTCTAACAATTAAAAAATCAACTCTTGAGTACAATGAACATACTCAAATGTTCATTGTACTCAAGAGTTGATTTTTAAAATATTTATTATAAAAATCGTCATACGATGTGGTTCGGGAAGATAATCTAAGTAAAACCACTAATCAAACGTTTTCCGATACATAAATCAAATAGTTTCTATTACGCCAACTTTACGTGTGAAATAAGATATTTTTAATTATAGTTGATAAGTTTTTAATATGTATTAGTTTGTTATTGTTTATTATTATTTTGTGTATTTTATGTATGGGCCACAGTTGCCTGATAATAAAGTTATTATTATTATTTTATTATTATAACATACAAACAGGTCAGTAAATTCGTTGAACGTTGCGCAGCGTTGAATAAAAACTGTTCAACGATTTAACTGTTTACATTTGTTCGTTGAACAGTTTCAATTCAACACAACTAGTTAAATTAGTCAACGAATTAACATGCCATAATGTTAACTTGTTGACTAATTTAACTAGTTGATCAACTAATTGATGAATGTGAATTAACATTGACGTTAAGTTGACGGAAAAACATTCAACAACCCATCGCTAGTCAGCTGTTCTAGCAGCTATGCATCCTAAACTATTCATCCGTTTGGGATAATTTGGTGGGTTCTACTGCCATCATAGTTTTCTGTCCCAAAAACAGCAAAGAAGCAGCTAGTTTTTTTTTATTAAACTAAAAACCTTGTTATAGTTCTGCTCTGCGCCGTCATGAGAAACAACATGAGAGGACAGGTAGTGTACAGTGTGCTGAGTGCGGCAGAGAGTTCCGTGACAACATACTTCTTAAGAGACACACCAAATATGCACATGGAGGTAAAACTTTTTCATTTATGTTAGACAAAATTGTTTATATTCAATGCAAGTGTAGAAAATGGAGCTCAATCAACTTGTATAATTTACCAAAACAAACAGTCACATAGTTGGTGCTTACTATTCAATACTGAATGCTGCCAAAATCTAAAATACATTACTAAACTGCATGTATTATTTTTAAGTATTTGTATTACCATATATTTGCAGGAACTTACACATGTGTGAAGTGCAGCACAGTCTTCAGTAGTGGGCCTGCACTCAGCACCCACATGAAGACACACAAGTCACAGTCCGAGAGACGTTATCAATGCAGCTTCACAGGTTGCTCCAAGAAGTTTAACTTCGCACATCATTTGAAGCATCACGAGCTGACGCATACTAATACTAAGCAATATTATTGTAAAATTTGTAACAAAGGTGAGTGATATTTTGATTGTAATACTTATGGATTGAGGTTAAACTCCAATTTAACGTTTTGACAACCTAAGCCAGTTCGGTTGAAAAAGGTGTCATACAATGTTCTCATGGGAGAAGCCTATAACCAGTCGAACGAAACGTACATCATCTTAAAGCCCTGTTTCTGCCCATAACAAAAAACATTCAAGTGTAAGCACCATTCAAGATTATGCGTAACCCATCTGTGATACCTTTTGGCACAGCTGTGTTACGCATATTTTATTGAAAGAGGCGTGCACTAGAAAGTCCATACAGTAAATACAGGCACTGAATGCACACACGCAACAGTAGTCTGAAATAGGGCAGAGCAGTTGGTATAAATATGTCATGTCATCGCGACAGCCTTGAGTCACAATGCTCTCCTAGTTCCCTACCAGTAGACCAAGCGCACCTCTCCAAGGTCGATGCTGAAGTCGAACGTAGAGCCTCCCTTTCCCCCGTCGAAGACCCTGATTATCCTCTGCCTCCCGTCACCCCAGACGAAGTGCAGGATATTATCAAGAGGGTCAAGCCCCGCAAAGCCCCTGACTCTGATCGCATCACCAATAAGGTGTTTAAACTCCTACCCGCCGCCCTGATTATGCTAATGACTGCCATCTTCAATGGCGCTCTAAGCAACAACATTTTTCCTCAGGCATGGAAAGAAGCCACTGTTATCGGCATTCCGAAACCAGGCAAACCCAAGTCTGACCCCTCCAGTTATCGCCCCATCAGTTTACTCAACACTCTCGGCAAAATCTACGAGAGACTTATTTATAAGCGTCTCAAAGATTATGTCGAAGCTAAGAGTCTCATTCCCGACGAGCAATTCGGCTTTCGTACCGAACACAGCTGCGTCCAACAGGTCCACCGCATCGTCGAGCATGTAAGCGTTGGGTTCCAACGCGGCTTGAAGACCGGTGCGCTCTTCTTCGATATAGCGAAGGCATTCGATAAAGTCTGGCACAATGGCTTAATATACAAGCTTTACCTACTGGGTGTGCCGGATCGTCTCGTATTGATCTTACGAGACTTTCTGTCGAATCGCACCTTTCGTTATCGCGTCGAAGGGGCACTCTCGTCTCCACGTCCCATACGTGCTGGAGTCCCCCAGTCCGTGGTCTCCCCTCTCATTTTCACGCTGTTCACCAGTGACATTCCAAAGAACAGACAGGCTCATTTGGCTTTATTCGCCGATGACACGGCCATTTATTGCACTGGTTCCAACCCAGTCCGCATAGCCCGTATCCTCCAAGACTCCGCAAACGCACTAGGCGCTTGGTTCCGGAGATGGAGAATCACAGTCAACCCCGCCAAGAGTCAGGCAGTGCTGTTTTCCAAACCGTGCATCAACCCCTCCTTTCCCAGTCCGATAACCATGTTCGGCGAGCCTATCCCTTGGGAGAAGCAAGCCAAATACCTAGGAGTGATTCTCGACCGCCACCTAACCTTCGCTGAGCACATAAAGCAGGTGCGTTCGCGCGCCGCTTTCGCTCAAGGTAGACTTCACTGTATGTTAAATGCACGTAGCAAATTGTCACTCAAGTGCAAATTGCTACCTACACCGCGTGCATTCGTCCCATCATGACCTACGCCTGTGCTGTATTCGCACACGTAAAGGCATACCGGCTTCACAGAATGCAAACCCTACAAAACCGCTTCTTGCGAAAAATAACGGGCGCCCCGTTCTATGTTCGCAACGAGAACCTTCATCTCGATCTCAAACTCCCGACCATCCGTCAGTTCATGAAGCGCGCTTGCAAGCGCTTCTTCGATCAAGCGGAGAAACACCGCAACCCGCTCGTCGTAGCGGCTGCCCGATACACCCCTTCCCGTATTAGCAGGACCCGTCGTCCACGTCATACCCTATCCGATCCAGATGACGCTATTACCCTCCTTTAGGAAAGAAATAGGGCCACTAGCACATTAGTTAAACACAGACACAGAGTAGCGTCATTCCGACCTCGCCGCCGAGGTCCCTCGCGACGACCCCGTAACGCCCCCCCCCCCGACCCTTGCTAGCGCCAGCCCGCGTCGCTGAGCCCTTATCTTTAAAATAGCCCCTAATTAATGGAGACCCGATCCAGCCTATCCCTTTGCTGCCCTCTCTCAGTGGCGACCTAAGCCGAGTCTCGTACCCCACAGGGGGTGCCCTTAGCGTAGTCACTTAGTTTATAAGTTTTTGCCCTGGCTGGAGGCCCTAAAAGTCACTTTTAAGGCACCACAGGATTGTCCGGTTAAGCAGTAACCAACCCTAAGGTTGAACTGCGAGATGCCATACAGAAAAACTAAAAATATCGGTGAAAACCGACTGTAAAAAAAGAGAAGTGTATTTTGGCCGTATTTTGTAATGTTTATTGTAATATCGCTACCTATAGAAATGCTACGAAAGGTTAACTAAAGACTACCAATTTTGGTACAATGTCAAAAATTTGTGAAAGTAAGATAGGTAGTACAGGGAATTCCAATTTGGGTCAAAGTAGTCGACTTAATTGGAGTCTGATAGGCTGTAAATATTTATCCATTATTAATCATTTAATAAAAAACAAAATAGTAAGCATATTTTTTTTTGTAGAAATTTGACGATTGAAATACATAATCTTGTACATTTGCCATTTCAAGATGACCACACTCACATGCACTTAATATCTAAAATCAGTAAACTATAGGTGTTCTATTTATATAAATTAAAATTAATTTGTGAATTTGTAATCATTTCTGGATCTTTTATGAAACGATCGATATCCATATGTCAGCGCTACACACCACTAATTCGTCGCGAGCTTCTGGTCAGTTCAAGCATATGTAGGCGACATGTGCCACACGCCCCCATGCCATATCCTTCGATGTCCATGGGTGCGTGACATAATGAAATGTGACTTGCTTGCTTTTTAACATGTTCTTTCTTTTTCAGGGTTCATCCAATCCCATCACTTGAAGACTCATCTGAAGACGCACACTGCTGATACTTCATTATACTGCTCATTTACTGACTGTGGTAAGAAATTTGCAACAGCATACGCGAAGAAGAGACATCTGGAAAAATATCGTAAGTGTTTGCTGTTTGTTTGTATAATATCGCGAGTCTCAAACCATAGGGGCGTATCCACCAAACACCTTCTTTTCAGGAGAGACAAAATACTTGATAACTTTTCTTGTGATTGACTTAGCTTGTCGTGTTTTTGCATGTAGCTATATATTTACAGTATTATTATTATTGGATGCTTAATTTTAAGGTATTCCCGCTATGGCACTGGTTTTTGGTTGATACGTCTATTTGGCATGACGACTATACGGTAAAACTCCGTCAAAATTCTCCCAAAAATGCATGGATGTTATGGACGTAAAACCCGTCTCCTTAAATTATTAATATTTAGACAAATATTAATTTTAACCTAGTTGGTGACTTAAAATATTGCAATTTAGGAATGAGAACCCATCAAAACTACCGTTGTTTACGTGATTTTAAAAAATCATACGCCTATCTGGCTTGTCACTAATATTGAGAGGTGTTTGAATTCAAAGTAGAAGTATAAACCAGTTTTGTTCTACAATCTTATGGCCCGACACGTTTTTCTTGGTTTATAATAAAATTGAAAGTCGTACGTGCATACCTCTATAAGGCACGTCAAAACTGACTTAATAAGCAATAATATTGCTCTTACGTTTAATATACGGCTCTATGGCTTGATAATAATTATAGACTGTCTATCTTACGGCAAACAATATTTTGCAATTGATACAAAAAGTAATTAATATTAAATTAGAAGAAAAATTGAGGTTATGTATTGCATATAGTAGAATCCAATGACATTAAAAACGAAAAACCGCATTTTAGCGTGTACACCCCTATGGTTTGAGACCCGCGATATGTTCTTAGAATACCTCAGGCTAACTACCTTACACTGAATGGAATGTCTTTTGCTGTAATTAATTAGCCACTGTGAGTGGCAAAGGTAATATTAAAATGTTTCGATTGGTGAGATTTGGGTTTAGATTTGAATAAAATGATCACTCTCATTCTATGTTCAAGGAAGTTGTTCCATTCTGTTCCTTTGAGAGGTAACTTGTCACCTATGAAGATTTTGGAAATCTTCCCAAATCATTAATTTGAAATAGAGAGTCTATTCATTGGGTTCTCTACTTGAAATCGAATGGCGTTGGATGGAATAATACTCGAAAACAACTGTACAAACAGACAATACAAACAATTGTACTCAAATATAAACCCTTAAAACTATTATGTAAATTGATTAGGTGATCGTTCGAGTTATGATGTTTCAAGATAATCGAGGTAGTGAACTGTCGCGCTCATAATAATTTATTGAGTTAACGTTTTCGAGCAAGTATTATTCGATCTAACGTCATTGGATTTCAAGTAGGAAACCCCCTTTCATCATGGGATGATAATGTACCACTTTTAATAATCTAATGTTTTTTGTTTTAGATAATAAAACAGACAGTGGTATATCATCAGATTCTAATTCAGCTTGTGATTTGTCATGCATGACAAAGAAGAAAACTGAAAATGGTAAGCTAAGATGGCCCATTTAGTTAGCTTTTGTTGATTAGCCCATTAAATTTTTTTATTGTTCTATGACAGACTTACAGAAATTATCTCTGCATTTCCATTCTTGTTAAATCATTCGTGTTGTCCTTATGATTAGGTGTATTTCTCAAGAAAAGATGTTACTATTGTTCAAGAATACCACAGAAAATAATTATTTGTCCCCTTTTTGTTTTCAGATGCCATTTCTTGTTCTTCGTGTGGACAAATAATACTCAAGTCTCAGTACGAAAAACATATACTTAGATGTATACAGAATGTAAAAGAAGAATATGTCACTTATGAAGTACCTGTTACTTTTGAAAGCAGTGGGATTGACGATAATTTTATAGACACACCAAAAGAAAATATTGATGAAGTCCCAGATTGTAAACTAGTATTAGGCAGTTGTATTATGATTGATAAAGGTGAAAAATGTGTTTGTGCACAAATATCTAAGACTGTTGATGAAGAGTACGATTTTACACCTATTGGTATTGAACCCATAAATATGAGTAAAGTAGATAACGTTAGCAACTTCTGTGAAGGCTGCGAATGTTCTGAACGTTGCAATAATAATAAAAATGATAGTATTGGTGTCTATCAAGACGACACGCCAGTAATAGAATATAAGGCTGATGGTACTTTGCAATTAAAGGATATATTTGAAATGGATATTCCTCCAGCTATAACTGTTACAGTGGAAGTTAATAGGATAAATAATGACGTCAAATTCATTCCATACAACAGTTGTAAGGCTGTATTGGGTAATTGCATCGTCAGTGGGAATGGAATGATGGGTGATGGGTGTCTATGTGCGAGAATGATCCTTGATGAGCAAGTAACTGCACAAGAAATTGATGATATCACACCTCAACCAAACGATGAAACTTTCTGTGATTAAACATAAATACAAAGCTGTTATGAACTTAAACTTAAGGAAAAGTTACCTATGTATAGTTTGTTGGTACTTAAATAAAGTCTATGTACTTTTAACGATTTTATTGTTGTTGTAGTGGTTCTGTTTTAATCTTAGATAGTTTAGGTTATCGGAAAAATAAACACTCAAATACAATTATTATTTACTTTATATTTATTTACAACATAATTATTATACAAATCAACCATCTATACAAAATATTTATCTTAGTTAACAAGTACTAAATTAATTATTATTTTACAATCAGACCTCACTTCTGTGTAATATCACTAAGTTAATAAGTACGAACGGAATGTAGTTTATCTGCGAGTTATCACATACGGCATGGCAGACAATCACAAGAAAATATAACAAACCCCGTCTAACGGTTACCGGTACGCCATTTTTTTTTCAAACTCGTTAAAGCGTACGATTCAAAAAGAATTTTATTTAAAATAATAATAATATACATTTAGCTATGGTAACAATTACAAGATAGGACTGTCAGGTAATCCTCTAAGACCGAGGGCATAATATTACAAGTTACAAGGATTTTTGTGTAAGTACCTTAAAGAGCATGAATTGCGTGAAATACTTAAAGTAGGTACATACGTTTTACCAGTTATTTATACATGTTGACGCAATCCACCTAATATTTATATAGATAAAGCAATAAATAAATCTAAATCTTTCATTCAAGACGATGACTTCCTAGTTTGACTAGTCTAATGAATAAATTGTTCATGATATTAATACAGACACAATAAAATAATGGTACTGTGTAAGTTTCTGAGGACCGAAACCCAGTAAATTGAATTAATTAATAATATTGCATTTACATTGGTATAAAAATCTGTTTCGAATAATTTGTTCGACGGTGTCACCGGAATCACAAGAAAATCAAATTTGTGTGTGTTGAGTTAAAATTGAGCGGCGCATACTACGCTTCGTTATTCATTACTGAATCAAATTTGGTAGCATCTAATGTCCTTTTATCACTTTTTAGAAAATCACTTATATCATTGAGTTCGGCAATGTTTTCACTTTTGTGCTGCTCTAGCAGATTTGGTTTCTGTTCTAAAATGGGAACAACACTGAGGAACTCCCCACTATTGTTTGCTCGATCTGTCATATCTTCCTTGTTGCTACTTATCGTTGTAGGGGCTTCTAGGTCTTCGGTGTCCAATAAAAACTGTGAAATGGGTAACGTATTTTTTTCCTTGGTCATGTTTGTTTTATTGCCGATTTGGTTTAGTGTTGCTGGCGTCGTGGTATTTGTTGCATTGTTGCTCATGAGCAATTCATTAAAATAAGTATCGGTTTCCGAGGTTTTTAGTAGACTCTCGTTTTGTTTGTTAGTGTCGCTTTCGCCTTCTTTCAGTGGAACGGCTGAGGAATCTTTATTTGCAGATATTACTCCTTCCGTTGAGTTTTTGGTATGTTCCTCCGTGTTCTCGGTTTGACTCTCAGTAAGGTTATTAGGCTCAAGGTCATGACCTTCTTGGAGTTTTTTGACTAAACTTTTATTGTTTTCAACTTCTGGTAAGAACGGATTCATTTCTGTTTCATGATCATCATACTCTGCCGATTGTGCATTTCCAGGTTTCGCTGATAAGACTGAATTATTACCGCTGTGACTAGAAATCTCATATATAGTTACGTTTAGATTACTTAACTGTGTTGTATTTTGGGAGTTTTCCAAAGGTTCTGAATTTTCGGTTTCAGTCGTAGTAATATTTTGGGAGTTTTCTAAAGGTTCCGAATTTAAGGTTTCAGTCAGCGTAATATTTTCGGAGATTTTCAAAGGATCCGAAATTTCGGTTTCGGTCGTCGTAATATTTTTGGAGTTTTCGCTCATAGGTACCATAGTGGTTAGTGCTCCAGTTAAAAAGGGTATTTGTTTTAGGTCGTTCATAAAAAAATCCTGGATTTCCGTAGTTTCTTCAATCTTTTTGGGCAATTCTTTGACAGTCAAATATTTTTCTGGATCTTCCCAAACGGGTGCTGGTTCAGCTTTCGTACTTAGTTCTGGTTCTTCAGTCATGAATAGACCTGGTGCAGAATTTATAATCGCTGGCGACTCAACATTCGTCACTGTGGACGATGAGTTATTGGTTTCTGTTTCTGCTTGCGCCCTAACGGCTACATCGGAATCGTTACTTGTGTTTTGAGATACTTTATAAATATATTCGCCGACAGTAGTAGTTTCACCAGGTGGATTTGTGTTTACCATCACTACTTCAGGATTAATTTTATCGACGACTGATATGTTGTCTCCATCTTGCGTGGAGAAAAGCTTACTGGTGATATTTTTTGCTCCTTCAGTTGCTACTTCTTTGTTAACTCTTTTGAAACGAGAATCTTCGTTCTCATAGTCTTGCACCATTCCGTATAACGGTTCATCTTGTTCCTGCTTGCTACCACTAGAACCCATGTTGCTTAAGTAATCGGGTTCAAAATCATCTTTCACCATGCCATGGTTCATTATTTGTTCAATTTTTGTTACACTAGGTTCTGTTGTTTCATGCTTTGCCATTTTGTTCATAGCTTCATTGTAATTTATTTCAGTAACCGCTTCTGACAGCCAATCAGAATCAGTAAGACTTTCTGTGGTGCCACTCAAAACTTCTGTTGTATCCTGTATGCTATTGTGATTGGTGGATGTTTTAGGTTGCTTTTCAATAGATTTAGAAGAACGGTTGTAAAGCATAGTTATTGCATCAAAAGTGATATCCATACCGTCTTCGGGTTCGTGGTCGGTTGAAGTTTCATTATTCTCATAAAGAGGTTTATTAGCCAAAGCTTCTATCAACCGATCTCCATCAGAATCCTGGAACTGTGAATTAATTGAAAATTGCTTAATAGTTTCAGGCTCTAAGGTTGTTGTATCCTTTGGTTCCGATATGTTGGTATCTAACAATTTAGCTTCCGCAATGACAGAAGTTATTGTAGATTCTGTTTTAGATTCTGAAGTTTCTGTATTTTTTTTGAAAGTCGGTTCTGTTTCATTTATTTTCGATTCGACGGTAGGCACTGTGCTTACAACTATTTTCGTTGTTTCTGTTTGGCTAGTTTGTCCTTCAGATGTGTCTTCGCTAATGGAGGGTGTAATTGAAACTGGCGTTGTGGTTTCTTCCTCCATCCTTCTTGTTATTTCGGTACTTGGGTGGACAATGTCGACTGAGTCGCGCGCATCGTTTTCGATAACAGCGTTTATGCTTGCAGTAGTCGTTGTTTCAAATAAGAAATCGTCATCATATACTTTAAACGACCTTTGTTCCGATTCGTCCTTAATTTTGTTATTTACATTTATTATTTGAGCATTATTATTTAAAAGCTCTTCGAACTTTGTTTGGTTCTGGTCGATCGTTTTTGCCGAATTATGAGATTGCGCCTCAAGCCAATCGCTAACTTCAGTTTCCCCGTTAGTACCGTGGTCTTCCGCTTCGGCACCTAAAATTGAAATAATTTCGGGTTTTGGTTCATAAGAGGGCTCATTTATTAAGTTTGGTTCTGATAAAGAAATTCTCATGGTAGTAATTTCCTGGGCTTCTGTATCTTCAATAGGTTTATATTCATATTTGCCTTCATTAGTGTATAGAATTGCTTTTTCTTCCGAGTTATTTGATTGTTCAGTGTGATGTTCAGAGCGCTGGTTGTTTTCTGAGACTATATTAATACTGGATTTCCCCATGACCATACTAGATTCGTGATCAGTTTGCGAAATTTCTTCGGAAGATTCTGCCACTGATGCGGTCGTGTGCGATGATTCAAGTCCCAGCTGAGGTTCGGTTGTTGATTCGGACTCTGAAGTATGATAATTCGATTGCTGTGTCTCTCGCATCATAAAGGCAGGGTTTAATGCGATGGAAGGCTCCGATGGTGGTGTTGTAAGTGCATCTTCTGGCTCTTGTGAGGGTTCTGGAGAGGGTTCTGGAGCGGGTTCTGGAGATGGTTCTGGAGTGGGTTCTGGAGATGGTTCTGGAGTGGGTTCTGGGGAGGGTTCAAATTTAGTTTCTGATTCAAATTCACCTTTTAATTCCAGTTCATGTTCTGATGTTGGTTCTGGTTCTGGTTGTGGCTCGTACTTCGGATATCTTTCTGAAGTCTGTTCGAGGATAGGCACGACAGGTGATTGAGACTCTGGCTCGGTAACCGGCTCTGGCTCAGACTTGGGTTCAGGCTCTGGTGTACCTTCAGACTCAGATTTAGGTTCAGGTTCAGATGTGCTTTCAGGCTCAGGTGTAGGTTCAGATTCAGATTTAGGTTCAGGTTCAGATGTGGGTTCAGGCTCAGGCTTTGGTTCAGGCTCAGGTTTCGGTTCTGGCTCAGGAGTCGGATTTTCATCAGTCGTTGTTTCTGACTCTTGCAGTTTGTTGGTTGTGTGGCCAAAAATATGCGAAAAGTTAACGTCGACAGTTTCCGGTTCTGTGGTCATTTCTGGCATTCGGTGATGAGTTTCTGTCCAATCGAAAGTATGCTCGGGGTGGTGAACCGATTCAGTGGTGGGGTTTTCTTCCTCGGAATCCATTTTATTAGTGACCGGTTTACCGTGTTCTGTAACAAGCGTAAAGCCTGTTTCTTTTGTGTCTTCAGCACTCTTATCATTTCCTGAGCTTAACAACGGTATACACTGTTTAGGGTTGGCCATATCTAATATTTCACCATGGGGGCACGTGCAAGTGAATTCGAGTGTCGTTTCGTCGAATTCGCAACCATGGTCACAACCATTCCTGTTTATTTGACAGATATCAAGAACTGGTCTAATAGCCATCTTGTCCTCGGCAATGTGGTAAACGTTGATCATTCTGTTATTCTTTTGAAGGTATTCATCAAGTTTGGTTTCAAGTTTGTAACCATTCAACAAGTCTTCTGTTAGATTATTACCCAGCTTGGGCTTCCAATGGATTCTATAGGTGACGAGGACTGAGCCCTTTCTGCAAGAAAAAAAAATATTATACTATTTGTTGCAACACAGTTATATTACCGTAACGATAGTAATTGATTTTTAAAATTTGTCTTAGTTGATAAAGAAAAAAAAAGACTTCTTTGATTTAATAATATTCTCTCGAGCGACTTTCGTTCATGGTAGCCATCTCAATGTAAACTGAAAAGATAGAGATAATATGCTGCACAAGTGTGTGAACACACTTGTGCAGCATATTAGTGCTCCTCTCAGTCTTATAGTTTGAGACGGCAATCCGGCAAGAACGGGGAGAGATTTGACGCAGGACCAATGGCTTTTCCAGCCACGGGATCACACCGTTTCGTCGCTACCAACGTTCGAACTCCGGGTCTCTACTGCGAAATTGATAATGGAAATTTCACGCCTTGCCCGATCTGGGAATCGCTCGGTAGTCGCACTTACGACCACGACACCTTCGGGGCAGTCAAAGTAGTAATTTAATATTATGTAGGCATAAATTATATCTTACTTGAGTTGTATAACTTCGACGGTAATTTCATTGTTTTCGCTCTCCAAACTGTTTTTATCAAACAGTGCACGTTTTATTCCATCAGCAAAGTTTGCGACGAACTCTCTGTATTCGTTACTCTCAGTATCTAGAAGCGCGCTAGTCAGTTCTTCGTTATCAATTTTCAGCTCCCCTTCCACAGTTTTGGGCACTGTGGAGATAGGATAAAGATATGTTAGTTGTGAGTTAAGTTAGAGTAATAAGTCTAGATATAGATCTTTTATCTTGCAATGATTTTAATCCTTGGTAAGGGAGTTAAATAGGGGATGAAAGTTTAAATGGGAAATACGTTATTTTTAAAGTTGGTAACTTGACAATTGGTTTTTTTTTTCAAAAATACATGTTTCTGTGATATTTGGAAATGTCCAAAAAACAAAATCTACGCGGACGAAGTTGCGTGCGAAGTGCTCGTCATGGATAAGCAACTTCATAGAAAAACGCAGTTTTATATTTGGAGGGCCCGGGCACCACCTAAAAATTTTGCTAGGCCCGCCACTGGTGCCTATCCGGCTACTGATAGTCTGACTGGAAATTGTGAAAAGTTATTTAAATCAGGGCTTGCAATTATATTGAATTCAATTATTGCAGATTTAATAATGTCCTATGTCTTGCGTTCTTCCCCAGAGTTCAAGCTATCTTCATATTTTTTTTTTATCAAAATCGTTTTACCCATTTCGTCACGAAAACGTAACAGACAAACATACAGCGTTACTTCTTCATTCATAATATTAGGATGAATCAAGTCTGAGACAGTGAGAAGTACTTCCGTTCATCTACATAAAAGTAAAGTAAAAGTACTAAAATGAAATTAAAAAAAAAACAAATTTACTTACCATACATAGAGGAATCACTGGTTTCGTCAGATGTGACGGAGGGGTTGTGACGTTCGCCCTCATCACTCTGTGGTTCTGGTCCGTGTTCAGGTCCTGTGGTCTCCATGCCGTGGTCGTGGACCGCACTGTGGTCTTGTTCCGCGCTGGTGTCATGTGCTTGGTGATCATGATTATGTTGGTCATGATCATGATCATGATCGTGGTGAACGATACCGATGCCGCCCAGCGCCCTCGCCGAGCTGACAGATGTGTTGTATTGCTCCAAAGGAGTTGGTGAGTTCGAGAATAGTACGCCCGCTGAAACATTGTAGGATTAGTTAAGTATATAATCTGACGATTTTGTGAATAATTATAATAATATAATTATGTGGGGACGGACATCTCACACACGGCCATCTAACCCCAAACTAGGCAGACAGACCCTGTACTATGGGTGTCAGACAGCTGATTTACATACACCTAAACACAAGTACCTACTCATCACACAAATGTTTGCCCTGGGCGGGATTCGAACCCACTACCCTGTGGGTCGGAGGCAGGTACACTACCACTTAAGCTACGGAGTTGCCGCGCCGTAAATAACTGCATTTTTATGATATTTTTTAACCGACTTCAAAAAAAAGGAGGTTCTCAGTTCGACCCGTATGGTTGTATGTATGGTTGTATGTATGTTTGTATGTATGTTTGTATGCATTATGTATGTATGTAGGTATGTAGGTATGTTTCTCCGCGATTATCTCCCGGTTGGGTGAGGCGATATTGGTGCGGTTTTCAGAAAAGTGTTTGTTACATTCTGGAGAAGGTTTTGGTATATAAAAAATATATATTTATTCAGCGCTTTTTGATAAAATCAACAAAAACAAAAGAATATACATAGCAGACGCTTTCGTTTCTTCCATCTTTGTTGGAGGACTTTCAATCTCGGTTTTAACTGTGTTGCCGTTTCTTAATGAATTTAGGTGCTATGGAGGCACTAAAAAACTTAAAAATAAAAACTTTTTACTAAAAAGAGAACCGCGTTCAAAAACTAAACAGTGATAAATAATTTTAGCACAGAATACACATGACTTTAGTTTCGGAAGTCGGTGGCAATACAAAACAAAAAACAGAACAAAGCCACCAATTTTTCAATATAGGGTAACAATTTACATCGTATCTATCGAGAAATATCAAAGCTTATTAAATAATAACATAGAAAGAACGATATAGCGTCATAACGACATTTGTCTAATGCTATATTGCATGGACTATCACAAGGAAGAGTTTGTACGAGACCGCCCGCCGATGTAAATTATTAAAGTACGTACCTATACCTTTTATCAATAAATTGTATTCATGGGACCAGAGCTGGTCAAAATACATGCTACGCTTTTATTAAAATACAAATTACAAAAAACTATCTCGCACGTATTTGAAATACGAATTACAAAATATTTTTAAGTCGTGTATTTGAAATATAAAATACAAAATACAGCATTTTAACTACTTATTTGTATTTAAAATACAAAATACAAATTACAAAATACATAATTATAGGCTGTACAGGTGCGGTGCAGTGTAGCCAACTTTTAAGATTGACATCTCAGATTATGAAACAATAGGCAGATAGACCGCGTGGAACACTGAGAGTGAAGCCAAAAAACCAAATACAAATTCAAAATTGAATACCTGCAATCTCGTGATTGTATTCGCTTTTGAATTTGTATTTGTATTTTTATTGGTTTTTGTTAACGATGCAGCGTTTTGCGCTATACTGGCTCGTGAAAGTACAGCACGAAGCGCGTTGTAGGTATTCAATTTGGAATTTGTATTTGCTTTTTTGGCTTCACTCTCAGTGTTCCGCGCAGTCTATCTGCCTTTTGTTTCATAATCTGAGATAGACATATTTAGCGGTAGCCGTCAGATTATTAATCAAAAGGCAGATAGACCGCCGCGTGTTCCACTGAGAGTGAAGCAAAAAAGCAAATACAAATTCAAAAGCGAATACCTACAACACGCTTCGTGCTGTACTGATACGAGTCAGTATATCACGAATCTCCGCATCGTTAAAAAAAATACAAATACACATTCAAAAGGGAGCCACCATACGGGAGATACCATCACGAGATTGTAACTATTTGCTTTTGAATTGTATTTGCATTTTTGGCTTCACTCTCAGTGTTCCGCGCGGTCTATCTGCATTTTGTTTCATAATCTGAGCGGTAGCCATTTTGCTTATAAAGCTATGGAGCGCTATTTTCTGCAGAACGCACCCAGGGCCGTCTTTAACCTGTTAGGGGCCCTGGGCACAATAGGATAATGGGGCCCCTATGACCTAAACAGAACACTAAGTTGTTAGTTCAAACAAAGAAAATAGATAAGCAAAGTTCTAGGTTTATATATTTCACTGTTAAGTAGGTACCTACTAGATTTGAGATTGGCAAAATGTTTAATCACTTTTTCACCTACATGGACATTAGCGACAAACTGACTAAAATCTCTTGACTGCTGTACAATCTTTATGCTTAAGAAGATTTTCAATACGATTTCTGTTTTTTTTTTTTGTCGATTTCTCATTTGTCAAATGTGTTTTTTCAAATGTGTCTTCAATTTTGTTTTTTTTTTTAATATGATATGTTCACAAAATTCTTTCTTCCTTCATTTTCACTATGAACAATTTTCAAGTATAATGTATATGTTACGGCTAATAGCCGAAGTGCGGCTACACCTAGTTTAGGCCGGCTACAACTTGGTGCAGCCGGCCACTTGCGGTTAAGTGTGTGTTACCCCAGCAAAATAATGTCGAAAATAGTAATATAAATGTTACAGGCAATTAGTTGTCCAGCTTCTGTAATTGTTGCGCACATTTTTAAATTTGTTGCTCATATAGATTTTGAGTTATTCCACAAAAACATTTCCTGCTGGGGTAACGTTACCGCAGCCAGACATTTTCTTTTATAATGGGAATATTGAAATAAATATTAGCCATATAATTAGTAGTCTAGACGAGGTAAATGTTGCAACTTATTTTGTATTTCTTCTTCCTTCGACTGCGATGTTATCCAAGATTTTGCTGGAGTAACGTTTGTGGTTTTGCTGGATCTCTGAAACGGATAAGCAGATTCTTATCATCTTTTTTACATGACTTCTTAAGAATTAGTTTGAATTAGTTGGGTAATAAAAAAACAAAATTAATGCACCATTCAAAGGTTATTTAATTAAATATAAAAACACTTCAATAGGTCCTAACACTTTGAATAAGAGCTCGAAAGACTTACTTTAAACGTTGTTTTGTAGCTTGTATCTGTCTTCAAATGTATGTGAAGTTTTATTAGTATCCTGTTAGTAATAAACAAATTATGATGAAATTCAGTTCTCCACTTTGACGGTCATAATGCGCGCTTAGTTATTTGGCCTGCGATAACCCTGTATGTGAATATATAAACTAAATGATATATTAATAATTAGTTACTTAGTTCAGTTATATTCCTGTAAAATTTCAGCGTAGTACATACAATAATTAACGAGATAATAAAATAAAAGCCATTAGGAAGCGTAACACCGTGATAACCCGACTATATTAAGGTGGTTACAAAAAAGCGACCGCGCAGTACATTATGCTACCTTCTAAAATGTTTAGTATAATACACCTTACAAGTTCGGTACAGACGCGTACACTGTTCAGTATTCGATGTGATTTTGAAATAATTTAAGTCATTTTAAGAATACAACTATCCGTATTTAGCTAGGAAAAACTATTGTGATATTTGAAATTAGACTATAAAACAGTGGGGCTTACTGTAAGCACTTTACTACTTACATTGTGATGTTATATTATATTACCATCACTTTGTGATTTTTAAACGATCTATGTAAGTATTAGTAGGCATAATGTGAACTTAAAACATTTATTCTATATCTGTTATTTTCTGCGATGGTTTTAAATCTTAATTTATATTTTAAAAGTGAAGATTTGTATTACTAAAGACAAAGTGTAAAGTAAAATTTAAAAAGTAATGGAAAATGCCATAAGAACAGTATTGCTACATGTGATTGTTTTAAAGTTTTATCAATATTTGAAAGTTTTATTGAAATGATTATTTTACCTGTAAATAAAATTTAATAACACAAATTCAAAACACTTGTGTACACATCCGTACTAAACTTGTAAACCTATCCTACATATTTAAGAAGGTAGCATAATGTACTGCGCGGTCGCTTTTTTGTAACCACCTTAATATGGTCGGGTTATCACGGCGTTGCGCTTCCTAATGGCTTTTATTTTATTATCTCGTTAATTATTGTATGTACTGCGCTGAACTTTTACAGGAATATAACTGAACTAAGTAACTAATTATTAATATATCATTTAGTTTATATATTCACATACAGGGTTATCGGAGGCCAAATAACTAAGCGCGCATTATGACCGTCAAAAGTGGAGAATTGAATTTCATCATAATTTGTTTATTACTAACAGGATACTAATGAAACTTCACATACATTTGAAGACAGATACAAGCTACAAAACCACGTTTAAAGTAAGTCTTTCGAGCTCTTATTCAAAGTGTTAGGACCTATTGAAGTGTTTTTATATTTAATTAAATAACCTTTGAATGGTGCATTAATTTTGTTTTTTTATTACCCAACTAATTCAAACTAATTCTTAAGAAATCATGTAAAAAAGATGATAATAATCTGCTTATCCATTTCAGAGATCCAGCAAAACCACAAACGTTACTCCAGCAAAATCTTGAATAACATCGCAGTCGAAGGAAGAACAAATACAAAATAAGTTGCAACATTTACCTCGTCTAGACTACTAATTATATGGCTAATATTTATTTCAATATTCCCATTATAAAAGAAAATGTCTGGCTGCGGTAACGTTACCCCAGCAGGAAATGTTTTTGTGGAATAACTCAAAATCTATATGTGCAACAAATTTAAAAATGTGCGCAACAATTACAGAAGCTGGACAACTAATTGCCTGTAACATTTAAATTACTATTTTCGACATTATTTTGCTGGGGTAACGCACACTGCGGTTAAAGTTAGATGTACGTCCTACTTATCCTCGGTTAGAACCAAGTTTAGCCTTCATCATAGCGGCTAGAACTAGGTGCAGCCACACTCCGGTGGTTTAATTGTCTGTTTTTGTGCTATTGAACCGGAAGAAGACAGAAAGAGGAGCCCCGCGGTCACCACTGCGGAGATTGCTTGGAGGACACAGCGCAGCACACGCTGGCAGAGTGGCCAGCATAGGCAGAGCAGCGCCGTGAACTCTCCGCAGCAGTAGGTGACCTCTCGTTCCCAAACATTGTTCTTTCGATGCTCCAGAGCGAGAGTGCGTGGGAGGCTGTTGCCTCGTTTAGCGAGTAAGTGATGCACGCAAAAGAGGCGGCAGAGAGGGTGAGGGAAGCAACTGCCTCACTTCCCTCCAGGAGAAGACGCACCGGGCGCCGCAGGGTGCTTAATGACCTCGAGCCTTTATGCGTTGCCGGTCTGCGAGTGGTCGACTCAGGGGCAGTCCACCACCCAACCAGATGCAGGCCCATGTAGGCGGCGCGTCGAGTTCCGCGCGCGCCACTCTAGAGGATTCGGCGGCGTTTAGACCGCCGAGGTCGACGGGACCCGCCTACAGCATTGGCGGGTCATAGCCTGGCGGGAGCGCGGTGCATGCGCGTCCATAGGTCAGTCGAGGAACACCGTGGTGGTTTTAGCCGGTAAGAGTCCGGCACACCCCCCGTCTTCCCCGGACGAGGGACAGTCCATGAGGATTTCCCCAAGTTAAAAAAAAGGCTGCACCTAAGTTTAACTGCTACCGGCTACACCTAGTTCTAGCCGGTTAAAACTAGGTGTAGCCGCACTTCGGGTTTTAGCCGTAACATTTACATTCCCTTTCCAACTCTTTCTCATTAACGTCTTTATAGTTAACGACTGACTGTTATTAGCTGTCTAATGTTCTTAAAGGAACTTAATCGCTGTTTTAGATGAACGCGTAGTATTATAACATAAAGTATGTATTATAACGTATCAATTATGGGAGGAAAGGTTTCTACTTTGATTTTTATTTTTCCATTCAGTTGAAATTACCGTGCATAGCCATTGAAAAACTGGCGTGAGTTTCTACGTCTTGTTCTTTGAGATAGGTCCTTTTAATCAGATTCTGGGTTTTTATTCCTTGGCCGTCGATTCAAAGTAATTAAATTTATCCCTGAGGTTAATTATAAAATCATCAAGTGAAGTAAAAAAAATAGTTGTTTGTATATTCTTTCAAATATTGGTTACAGCTCCAAATTTCCTATAAATATTATAATGTATCTAGTTTCGACTTCTTTGTTTATGACCTTCATGCAAGCCGCTTACTGCATCAGCTCGGACTGACCATCTAGTCAATAAAAAGACTTTTGAAAACTATTTTTCAACCTAAATGTTCTGTCAATGTATTCCATCGGTGGGGAGAGGCCGAAAAATAGTTTTGTATTTACTGCACCATTTAAAAAAACTTGGTTGCCTCTGAGGTATATATAGGTTGTAGACACTGGTGTACAACCAATAAGAACTATAGGTACTGATACTTCTCCGTCATATTTGAGGCTTTGACTTCTGCAATATTTTATGAGAATATCACGATTTTCTAAAAATAAACATGGTTTCCGCTAAATACTTCGAACCTTTCAACGAGAACATGGTCTTTTACGTATTTTAAAGGTTCTGGTCGACATGCGACAGATTGGTGTGCGTTACCCCAGCAAAATAATGTCAAAAATAGTAATTTAAATGTTACAGGCAATTAGTTGTCCAGCTTCTGTAATTGTTGCGCACATTTTTAAAGTTGCACATATAGATTTTAAGTTATTCCACAAAAACATTTCCTGCTGGGGTAACGTTACCGCAGCCAGACATTTTCTTTTATAATGGGAATATTGAAATAAATATTAGCCATATAATTAGTAGTCTAGACGAGGTAAATGTTGCAACTTATTTTGTATTTGTTCTTCCTTCGACTGCGATGTTATTCAAGATTTTGCTGGACTAACGTCTGTGGTTTTGCTGGATCTCTGAAACGGATAAGCAGATTCTTATCATCTTTTTTACATGACTTCTTAAGAATTAGTTTGAATTAGTTGGGTAATAAAAAAACAAAATTAATGCACCATTCAAAGGTTATTTAATTAAATATAAAAACACTTCAATAGGTCCTAACACTTTGAATAAGAACTCGAAAGACTTACTTTAAACGTGGTTTTGTAGCTTGTATCTGTCTTCAAATGTATGTGAAGTTTCATTAGTATCCTGTTAGTAATAAACAAATTATGATGAAATTCAGTTCTCCACTTTGACTGTCATAATGCGCGCTTAGTTATTTGGCCTCCGATAACCCTGTATGTGTATATATAAACTAAATGATATATCAATAATTAGTTACTTAGTTCAGTTATATCTTGTAAAAGTTCAGCGCAGTACATACAATAATTAACGAGATAATAAAATAAAAGCCATTAGGAAGCGCAACACCGTGATAACCCGACCATATTAAGGTGGTTACAAAAAAGCGACCGCGCAGTTTATTTTATTATCTCGTTAATTATTGTACGTACTACGCTGAAATTTTACAGGAATATAACTGAACTAAGTAACTAATTATTGATATATCATTTAGTTTATATATTCACATACAGGGTTATCAGAGGCCAAATAACTAAGCGCGCATTATGACCGTCAAAGTGGAGAACTGAATTTCATCATAATTTGTTTATTACTAACAGGATACTAATGAAACTTCACACACATTTGAAGACAGATACAAGCTACAAAACCACGTTTAAAGTAAGTCTTTCGAGCTCTTATTCAAAGTGTTAGGACCTATTGAAGTGTTTTTATATTTAATTAAATAACCTTTGAATGGTGCATTAATTTTGTTTTTTATTACCCAACTAATTCAAACTAATTCTTAAGAAGTCATGTAAAAAAGATGATAAGAATCTGCTTATCCGTTTCAGAGATCCAGCAAAACCACAAACGTTACTCCAGCAAAATCTTGAATAACATCGCAGTCGAAGGAAGAACAAATACAAAATAAGTTGCAACATTTACCTCGTCTAGACTACTAATTATATGGCTAATATTTATTTCAATATTCCCATTATAAAAGAAAATGTCTGGCTGCGGTAACGTTACCCCAGCAGGAAATGTTTTTGTGGAATAACTCAAAATCTATATGTGCAACAAATTTAAAAATGTGCGCAACAATTACAGAAGCTGGAGAACTAATTGCCTGTAACATTTAAATTACTATTTTCGACATTATTTTGCTGGGGTAACGCACACGACAGATTGGGCGTACTATCAAGCTCATAGAAAAATATTTTACTTCTGCTAATTTAACTTAATTTATAATTTTTTTAGGACCTGTTATTCCATTTCGTCAATATAGGTACTCAATTCAGATTTTTTTTTAACTGTTGATAGGCATACGTTTGTAGATAAATAAGGAATGTTACCTTTTCCAGGATTCCCAAATATTTTATTAAATTCACTCAGTAACTCCACACGTCCACATACAAATCATTTTCATTGTTGGAAGCTCCGAGGATTAAATTGTCACCGCGATACTGAAGCCCTCTCGATGCCAAAAATTTACTACTAATTTACAACAGCTACAATCCGTTTACATTTCACCAGGACTCTTCTTTTCGATGTTGACAAGTCTATATGTAATCAATCAACCGCTTTACTTCGTACCAGACAAGTCACCATAGTTTTACTGGGCTTTTTTGATGTGTTAAAATAATGTGCTTCCAATCATTAAATCCACTCAAAGAGCATAGATTTACATTAGAAAGGATTTACATGAAAACAAACTAGAGTTTTTTTTTAATTATATGAAAAATTAGTTCACTAATTAATTAGTCTTCAAAATAGTGTAGTTAGTGTCCCATTCAATTGTATTTTTATTATATGTTTGAATTAGATATCGGTTATCGTTTTGTGATCTGGCAGGAATTGGGGGCCCCTATCGATCGCGGGGCCCTGGGCACGTGCCCAGTGTGCCCAATTGGAAAGAGGGGCCTGAACGCACCCATTATTAAGATCGCTAAATGTATTTATGTTCAAATGTATTTTGAAGCCATACGTATTTGAAATACTAAATACAAAATACCGCAGCGTCAGGTATTTGAAATACCAATTACAAATTACTTTTTTAAGAACTAATTGAAATACAAATACCATACACGTATTTGTATTTCAATTACGTATTTTAATTAGGTACTTGTAATTGAAATACTGCCCAACCCTGCATGGGACAAGCCCGCCACCCTATTTCGAAACCACTACAACTCCTGTAAGCCAGAAACAACAGTGGCAACCACCAGAATAGCGTCGAGGCAATGAAACCCGACGAGTCTCAGAGAAACATTAGCTTTGGTTTTGCTTGTTGTTTTGTCTTTTTTGTTAATTTTATTTTTCGCTTTTTAGTGCCTACTTATTTGACAAATTAATTACGAAACGGTGACACCAAAACAATTCAGTCATCCCTTAATTTTCCTCTAGGGGTGGAGTTTTATATGGATTATATAAATATTTTATTGGAATTGTGTACGTGGGACTAAATTTGAGGTAATACACTATCAATTAAAAAAAGAATCATCGCAATCGGACAACACTGAAAAAAGTTATGCGTTGTCAAACATTAAAAAATACTTAAAAATTAAAAATAATGTTCATAAAATGAAAACTACTGGGTCAAACTATGTTATTTTTTTATAGGATTAAATGGCAACTATTCCGCATCAAACTAAAGAAGAATCACGTAAATCGGATCATAAATCTCAGCGTGATCGGTGTACACACATAAAAAAAAAATACCGATCGAATTGAGAACCTCTTCATCCTTTTTGAAGTCAGATAAAAATAAATTGTATTCACAAAGAGACGGTAGATCTAGCCTCCATCTGTACTTGTCATATGAGAACCAACTTCGTTCACTGCGTGCCTTTACGAGAGAACTCATCCTGTATCTGTGATACACTAAGTAAAGAGTCTACTTACTGGCTGCCAGCACGATAATGGCGACTATGGCTGCGACGACTAGTCCCAGGAGGGTCCAGCAGAGAGGTCTCTTGCAGCCTCCTTTACCGCCGCGTTTGTCCGCCGTCACATACAGCTTTTCACCTCTGTAAAAATGATTGCATGATTTCAATCTATCCATCTATACTTACCGGCACGCAAGTTGGCCACAGATTTTGTAGTGGGGGAAGTTCGCGCATGTACAATTTCATACATTTTTACATTCGCGAATTTCCCCCTACAAAATCTCTGGGCAACTTACGTGCCGGTAACTGTAATAACGCACCTGCCACGTGTCGGGTTAAAGAGCCATAAAGGGCCTTAAAGAGGTAATGTCTGTAAGTTTGGATGTAGGAGGTAATCTTTGAAACTACCCACCCGATATCAAAAATTAAAAACTAAGTATATAAGTACTTAATATAAAAGTGAAAGGTCACTCATTCAATCACTGACTAAACACGAAATCTCGAAAAAGACTTAGCCTATGAAGCTGAAAATTATCGGTCGGAGACGTCAGCAGAGGACGGGTTAGGACTTTCACTACCACGCGGACGAAGTCGCGGTTAAAAGCTAATAGGTAACGAGTTAGATGAGTTTCAATGCAACGAGGAGTATTTATATTATGTCCCTTTTGTTTCATAATCTGAGATCATGTCTTAAATGAAAGAAAAACCATCGTAACAATTTAGTAAAAATAACACTGTCAAAAGTTAAATTATTTAGGGAGATTCATTTTCTTCATCTATCAAAATTGGTTATTTATTGGTGGAGTTATTAAAAAAACCTAAATCAATCTTAAATTATGCATGTAACACGAATAAAATGTTGGTACCTAGTTTTCTACCTCAAGGCCGTCATGGCTGTTTAAATCAAAATTTTGTGTAAGACTTGCTTCATCGACTATTTTAACTAAACAAATAATTACCATCGCTTCTACGTAGACAAAAAGTCTATCAAATTATTATTCAATTACGAAATAGATTGTATAATTACACGGTGGGCGTTTCGCCCACCGTGGCTCAGGGGTCACTAAAACGTGGTTGTTTTGCACAGAAATTTGCTAAAAATAATTATACGCACTCTTCAACGTCTGAGTTTCCATCGCGAGAGGTCAAAAGCCTTTCCGTGGGATTCTCCATGATTTCCATTGCCACTAACACCGGAAGAGAAGTGATTGACTGTTGCTTGACGGAGGAGTAGACCAAAGTACTAAAATTTTAACTGATATTTTCTCAGTTTGATATTTTTTGCCACCTACCCACATTCAATAACTATTTATTCGTAAAACTGAATGTTGCCAGGTTGTGGTAGATCATTGTAGCTAGCATAAACTGAAAAACGCAATTAATCTATGTGTTTTTATGTTGTAGTTATACTCCACTTGTAGAAAGTTATCGTTATTAAGTATCTTAACGATAACTTGGCGATTTGGTTACGTTACATTTTGGTAAACGGTTTAATTATAATTCGGGTAAGCTTTCTAGAGCCACTCAAGTTATAATAAATTGAAAGCTATTTACTTGTAGATAGTTATCAAGCTGAGAAAGTACCCGCAGTGTATGATTTTGTACATCTGCGTTTGGATAAAATTTCTACAAGATATCTGAATATGTATTCTAGAGAGATATTTGAGCTTTTTTAATGATGATTACCTGAACCATAATTAAAAATACTCAAAAGAACTCGTAAATTAAACGCGTTAGGGTACAGAATTCAATGACACAATACTTAAATGGCTACGTGATGGTTTTGAAGACTGATTTCGGATGCACCTATGCAAATACATGGCTTGAGTTATTTGAAGGTCGGACGCCAAGAGTCAGGGTGTGTCGCATTCCTGCCAGGAAAATATTGCCTTTCATAAATTCAACGGAGTTACTTACTAACATTATTATGTTTAATTATACTCCATTCATTATAATATTAGATAAATGTCGTTATAATTGTGCGCTGTCGATAAGTCCTCTTCAATTAATTGCTAGCAAAAAAACTGGTTGAAGATGGGATAAGAGGAGGCAATCTAATCTGTCCTTTTTATCCGACTGCCTTAGGATGAGGGTTATTTATGGATCCTTATTAATATATCCAAACAAGCTTTATGCTAATATGAGTTACGGACTGGACTGAGGTTAAAAATGGCCATAGTGCATAAATAGTGCCAGGTGCAAGTGTAAGCACAACAAGTTTTCTTCAATGGCCGCTGTGATATTAGAAGTCTATGAGCAAATGCAGCTGATATGAAAGGAAGTTATATTTCTGAGATCTTATAAAAAACTCTTTCCTTGTTTTGTAAATAGAATTAACTAGCTTTTGCCCGCGTCTTCGTCCGCGTGAATGTCGGTTATCGTGGATGTAGGCAAAATCGCGGATTAAAAAGTAGCGTATGTCCTTCCCTGGGGTTCAAGCTATCTTCATACCAAATTTCATCAAAATCGGTTCAGCCGTTTCATCGTGAAAGCGTAACAGCCAGAGTTACTTTCGCATTTATAATATTAGTATGGATTATCACATTTATTTTTCGTAGTACTACCTAATTCGATTCTAAGATCTTTCAAGATTTACCTGGAATATTTTTTATTTTATCATTTTGGGATAATATGGCAACACAGCCGGATCTTACGCTTTCATGTTTGCTTTTTTTTTGGTTTTATGTCGTTTGCTAAGCAGAAAGGTCTAGGCCTACCCTCTATAATTAATTATGATTTTTGATTAGCCAATTTTATTATCTTTTTTATCTTGGCGATTCTAGGTTGCCTGACAATCTACATAAGATGGGACTAAAGTTGCCACGATTATGCAATGTAAACTTCATATTTTTGTAGTATCTACTTCAATAAAAAAGTCTACGTCTAGTACACATGCACATCCACGATGTAATGTATGTACTTCTCTGTCACACCAACAGCGATAAGTCCTAGTGTGGACCATAGACATGTTATAGAACAGTGAGACATGTCGGTTATTATAAAATCCGCCGGTGGTCGCGAGGTGAGCGCGGTCGGCGGGTCGTCGCCCTGCGCTTTGTTCCCCGCCCCGCCCGCGACCCGCGACTGCCGCGCGCGCCTGCCGGAACAGAGTCCTGCACCTTAAGTTCCTTCGGACCCAGTGCTTGAAGTGAGGCTTCTTGGCAGAATTGGTCACTGCCTAATAGTTTTAAATGTCCTGTGTTTTGTTGGTGGGAGGCTCAGTAAATTGTTTGGTCATGAGCGTTGAGCAATGAAGCTTGTTATGGTCTTTAATTATGGAGGAGGACAAATTCACAGTGATAAAATAGTAACTAAAAACGTTAAAGTCGATAATTATCGTTTTATAATTCCAATCTTGGAAAGAGCAACTAGTTCACCTGTTATTGGCGAATAAGCTTATAGCATCTTAAACAGCCTAATGAGGCCAATTTTAAATCCGCGCGGACTTGTCAACGGTTGCGTAACTTTGAACATTACTCCATATTCAAATGCGATTTTAAACAGCAATTAGCTAGTGCGAAACCCGTTTTGTCTCAGCCAAAAAGCCGTGAACAGCATGTGACCCACATTTGGCGCGTGTGTGATCATGATCAACGATCAATCAGAGCACGAGCCATTGAGCAAGCCTCTGTCTATTCAGATCATGAATGGGCTCAAATATCAATGTGTCGTTTGGAATTGTGCAACTCGGGAGAAAACTGTTAGTCGTATCGTGAGTTTATGGATTACCGAAAACTTAAATATATATACTTAATAATGTACCTATATATTTAATATAAGTACTTTGTTTTTGTCTCTTGGTGAAGTTGTGAATCCTATTGTTTCTCAACATTCGACTTAAATAGCTTTTATAGGTGTCTGTGTTTCGGCGTTTGTTCTGCAATGCAGATTGCGAAGTTCAATGCCGTTACTTGAAGACTATATGTATATACTTGTATTATATACAATTTCATTGTGTACTCCTGCATCTCATTGGAGTACCGTTTTACACGGCAAAAGGGCATGCGAAATTGTAAATGAAGCGATTTACATAATAATATAGAATAGAATATACCTAATTAGGTTTACCGTTATTTTTTTGTACTGTACCTACTACTTTTGTACTTAATTTTCTCAACTTAGACGTTTTTCATTAAAATATCAGCATCCCGAAAACCCTTAACAGGTAATTAAAGGCGGTATCGAGGGGCCCTATTTGATGACGGACGTGCGAAATAATTATTTTTTATAGGTCCAGTGGTAAGAAAATGTATTATAATAATATGAATATCTTTGTGCATTATTTTTGTCCTCAGAATAAGCCAATGTTACCAACACTAATTATAAGTTTCAATTATTGCTAACAATATAGAAGGAAATTCTGAAATGTTTACTATTATAATTTCTCACGTCAACGGCTTTTAAAAAAATAAAGCACAGTACCTGTAAAGTGCAAAGACACGAGGAGGTTCTATGAAAGACTTAGATCTTTGACGCGAGCTTTTGTCTACATGTAGGCCAGCGTATTAAGAGAGTCTCTTTTGTTTTTTGTAACAATAGACAATCCATATGTTGTGTAGATATGTGTTGTTCTCTAAATTCAAAATTAAGTATTTAACCGTTAGTGTTGCGTGGAATAGATGTTATGTATTACAGATTTATGATTTAACTTAATTCTACTTGTTACTTGCTACAACTTTGTTTAAGACTTAGAACGGGAATTTCTAAGATCATGTCGGTAATATAATATAATCCACACTTCTCTTCACTTTCTTCTGGTTGGAAGTACAGTGCCAAAAAAACATTTTTTCATCCAGTTTACAAGTAGATTAAGTTAATGTAAGTAGTCAAACTGGTTCGTATTTTTCCAACGAATGTGTTATATTTGAAAATTATCCACAGGACGCCATGTGAGGTCTACTTTATATTCCCTAAGGCGACGACGCGGGCGCAGTTTCGGCCTCTGCTCCCATACCCATGAACGCGGTCTGAATCGGTTAAACACTATAATGAACATCTGAGGTGAAATTAATTAAATATTTAACACATATCACCGTGTTTTTACAGTTCATTTGTAAGTAACAATTGGTGTTTGAGTTAACTGGCGTACAATGGCCTATATTGATTTCTTTATTTTAAAGCAATCTAGGTTGACGTCCTCTAAAGTCAATAAAAAAAAATTAGTGGATTATTTTAGTTCTTATTCTCATCAGTGATATAAATAAAATCATATGTAGTTACAAAGTAATTCTCAAACGGACAAAATTATTTATTTATGGGGTACAAATTATTATGAATTATCTTTTTAAGATTATGTTGTCACATTGTTTTTTTAACAAAGATTGGACGTTAACCATTAAAAGTTAGATCGTTACACTTTTTGTCTACATCGATCGTGAGTCACGAACAAATCGACCAAACAACCGACTCCTAGCGGATCTAAATTTAATTACTAAAGTTTGTTACACTATTCAATAGTGAGGTGACGGCTTTGAAATGCAATGCCAATGTTTTCGTCATGGCCCTATTCCGGAGCGAGCTCCATTTCGTATTGTTATGAATTTCTTTCAGCCGACGACACACTCTTCTTTGTGAAACAAGTTTGAATATGCAACGACTTTCTGGGAACAATGACAAATAGTTACAGCTAACGTGTTATTTTTTTTGTTTACAACTAGTCTGGGTTGTTTGGTTGTTTTAAAAACTTTCTGCCGGATTTACTTAGGTTGTAACAAAAACAACGGTTGTGCAACCTGAAACCGCTCTGTTCAGGCACGTAATTTGAAAGTCAAGGAAACTAATCGAGTCGACAGGCTTTGTTTGAATACAACTAGGCATGTAACCAGTATCTCACTAGGTATCGATTTGCATAAATCGAATTAATAACGATGTCTAGTGATTTATTGTATTTTTTTGTACATATTTTGTGTTAGATATAAAAATCCGTTTGAAAACACGATTATCTTTCAATGAACGGTTAAATTATATTTTTAGTTGCTTTGCGCGGTCCGAGCCTTAGAGTGTCGAAATCTTTATCAGAGGAATCTGGGGTATGGTAGGGGTAGAGTAGGGCGGTTTAAGGTGAATGAACATTACCCTAGCTCAATCATTTCAAATGGAAAACTATTAAAAAAAAAAACGAAATGCTGTCCTATATTAAGTAAGTACTCTCCTTGAAGAAAAGTTCAATGAATTCTATCGTATGTCTTGTGTTTACCTTTTCTGAATAGACGTTTACTATTGCGCAGAGAGTAAGTATTTATTTAATGTTCGCAGAGATCTGTTATTAGTTGGTTATGATAACAATCAACCATCTTCTGTCATACACAACCGAGGAAAGTGTAAACAACAATAATTGGAAAGCAGCATGTTATTAATGAAAGAGCAAACTTTCTGATTCACGATGAAATTACTGAACACTGAACACTCCGGGACATAATCTTACGGAGATTAATGAAGATGCTTGTTGTGTAGTCGATTTCCAGTTCATAAAATGTAATTACGGATGGGTCGTCATTCTATTTTTTTATCGACTAGAAATATCATACGTATTACCCTAAATTACGGCTATATTAAGTAGGTGCTTAATATAAAATAATTAGGACACCAAGTTTATTATTTTCTTAGTTTCGGGGGTAGGTTTTCATCTGCCACCATTTTTAAACTTATATACATGGGGGGGGGGGGGGGGGGCAGATCATTCGGGGGTGTGTGGGAATAACCCCTTTTTTGAAGTACCTAATTGTAATGATTTTGGATATTAACTGATCACTAATTTGTGTTAAATCTATTCTAAGCACACCCAGTTCAATGTTTTGGATACCTATCCAAAACATTGTAGATACTATTATCATTGGATAGTAATGTAACACATTTGGTATATTAAAGTATAGTTTAACAAGAGATTGTGGGGTGTTTGGCAGAACATTGCTCAATTACGGCAGTTAAAACAAAAACTCCAAGCAGGTGCAGCTACAATTCCGAATTAACAAAGAAAGCTCAAAACATAATAACTGAACATCCTTATGGCTCGTCCGTGAGTGACCGGCGACCGATGACAGAGAACATGTTGCATAATGAAACAAGTCGTGATGTGCACTTCCTAGCTTCCGGCCTCACAACAATTACTCACCTGTCGTGGGATTAACATGTTCTGTTTAATATTTTGCCATTATAACGAAGGTGAAAGTAAAGTTTGAGTGTAAAACACATTGTTTAAAAATAAACAAAAATATGATTTAAATGAAATGCAGTTGTGGGAAGTAGGCATCTCGTTGCTAAGTTATCTAGGTAATCGTTTGTAATTAGGAGATTATTATGCTGGAACTTCCCGTAAATTAACAAATTAGTTAAACTGAATAAGACTTTTGGGTTACAAAAGAAAAGACTGCTAAACTAAAACCCGATTACGACGAAAATCGAACTGAAAAATATCAAATATGCCTGAAATACTTCTGAAATCTTCTCATAAGTGCGGGATATTCATAGTAAGTGTATAGCCGTACCCTTTGTCGCCAAGACCATAAAAACGAATTGATTAAAAGCTCCTTTATTAAAATCGGATGAGTAGGAGCTACGATGGATAAAATCTAATACAAATATAGACTACTAAAATCATAACCTTCCTATCCTACATCATACAGATAATAATATATATACTTACCACACACAGGCTGTGGCAGGAATGCAGGATACATATTTAAGATTACATTTGCTTTGAATATTATCCACTAACTGCTTCTCTCGACTTCGTTGCGTCGATATCAAGTTGTCCACAGTGAACGGAGTTTTCCGTTCACTGGTTGTCCACCATAAAACATAGCCTCTAGCATTCGGCAATAGAGTAGCTTTCTATCAGTGACAGATTTTTGAAATCGGACCATATTGTTCTTATAAACCAACTGACTCTATATTTCGTTTACTTCTAATGCCGCTCTGTGATTGCAGGCGTTAATTGATGATTCAGCCATCTATGAATCTGTTTCTTTTATTCAAATAAATGCCAACAGGCTTGTGTCACATCGAAAATTACGCATTTAAATATTTTGAATTAATTTACGTGTGCTATCAGCTGTGAGGTAGGTACGTATCTTTATTAAAGGGATTGTACCTACACCGTACTCCATATAAATAAGTATAGTAATATTTTGGTCAATAATAAATTAAACTTGACGAAAAAGATTTCGTCAAGTTTAATTTATTATTGACGTACAAGTCGTACAAGAGTACGAGATATAAAATCGTTATTATTTTGAAATTAAGTTATTGAAGGAATACTGATAAACCACCAGTCAAACTAACTTAGATATTAGTGCCCATCCTATTTTCATAATAACATCGAGAGTCATTAGGTACTTAAGATCATAATGTCTAGCCTACTTCTGAATGTAACGCGCTGTCGGCACAATACTGGGTACATAAACAAAACACACGCTTTTTCTAATGAAAAGGGAAAGAAGATCCTAAGTAGATATTAAAAGAAGTTTCCATAATACCTGTCTAACAATCCAGTTAAACAAGGTTTAAAAATAAATACTTGTCTGATCGCTTATTCCTATTTTAAAAGAGCAAACTGTCACTACTTTGCATAATCTTTGCAAATAATATTAAAAACTAGATTCTTATGACTGCATTCGACTTGCAAGTTTACAAGTTACCTATGCTTTTAAAATTGAATCTAAGTTTTTATTGCTTTGCTTACATATACAACAGCTGCGGATAGACTCAAAAGTCGGATGAGCTTTCCTTGTAGCTCGCATGCTATCCAAGATCGACCATCTACGGTGAGACATAATTTATGGGAGGATCATCACTCACCACCACCAAACTTTGTTCCACGCCAGAAACACCTGCTACTCACCTATATGGAAAACGCTCAATAGACTGCGCACCCAATTAACCTGATGCAAACATAACCTAGCAAAATGGGGGATTAATATCCCTCCAACACTCTGTGCCAGTGCGGTGCTCCTGACCAGACGATGGTCCATTTACTTCAGTGCCCAAAGTAGCCCTACTCCTACGCAAATTGGCTGATATAAAAAACGCCACTGGTGTCGCGATAAACGTTGCTAGCCTACGTACTGGGTCAAAGTACTCTAACTCAAATATAAGGATAGACTAAAAGAAGAATATTGCTATGCTTTCAATCATGAACTTCATGATACGACACGAGTAATTCTAAAGTAGGCCACAGGTAGATGTTGCGCGTTGTGTTGTTGTGCTAAGAAGTAAGCATACTTTTGGCTTGACGATCTTTTTCGCCAATGCGTTAGGTATACCTACTCTATGTCAGTACGCGAATTTCTTGTGCTATACTATAGGTATGAGCGTAATAAGTCGTCGAATTTTAAGAACCTAAGCTAAGGCACTTGCTAGTACGTGTAGCAGCCACTTTATGTCTGATTTCTCAAAAGTCAGATAACTTTTTTCTTAGGAATAATATAATATAATATAATATAATATAATATAATATAATATAATATAATATAATATAATATAATATAATATAATATAATATAATATGTGGGGACATTTCGCACACGGCCATCTGACCCCAAACTTGGGACACCCTGTACTATGGGTCAGACAGCTGATATACATATACACAAATACATTTTAAATACATACATATATAGATAAACAACACCCAGACACAAGGCAAACACAAGTGCTCATCACACAAATATTTACCCTGGGCGGGAATCGAACCCGCAACACGCTGCGCAGCAGTCGATCGCTCAGCCACTGCGCCAACCGTGTCGTCAATAAATAAATACCTAACACAGTTTGACATATCTCCTATACAAAAGCTGTCAAACCGCCATATTTATTTATTTATTGTTATCTAGGATGGTAAATAGCACCAAGAGTTTTAAAGAAAGAAACGTTGCTAGCCCACCTGTTCTAACTTCTACAGCGGCATAACTTGACGTAATCTTCCTAAGTTAATAACTAACATGCTCTGCAAATGCACAGGAATGTTACGCATTACTACACAGAAGCGCTGCCGCTGCAGCGAAGATCAAAGCCACAGAATACTTGTCAAAGCTTAAGACTAGAATCTCACGAATGAAGACCTCTTAACTAAGTTATTCGATCAATTAAACTAATCGAGGAAATTACTCTTTGCCATTACAATGATAACCGAAACCAATTTTAAGCTAAACAGCTATTTCCGTTAAAAGTTGCGCTTGCGAATTAATAAGGCACAATTATCAAATCTATTTCTGTTGAGTTTTTACAAGAAAACCAACGATCGAACGTTCCAATTAGGTACTGAGGAAACAATTCATTTAAGTAAACGTGTTGGAATTTTTTAGATTGTGGACGGCCTTCATTTGTGTTATATGAAACAACTCTGGTATCCATGTAAAGAAATTGACAGATTTTGATCAACACTACGAAAGACTGGTCGACAAAACTGTGTCCTTGACATCTAAGTTTATCGAATCTAGTTTATAATATGCCGTAAAAATGTAAGCGCCATTAAAGAAACTTAACGAAAACTTAAATATTAATTGAATATTTAAAATGATATAACTCTTGTGTTATAGGTACAGGCTGATTTTTAATTCCCTGGCAATTTTTATGAGGATGAAAGTACGTAAGAATTCAAAAAGCTTTAAATATAGGACCAAACCTGAAATAGGTTCCTTTGAAAAAGAAATCTGGTGTTCGATATGTTTTGATTACTGTGCATTTTACAAGGTACAGCTGATTTTTTCTTCATAAGTATTTTAGCCGCATTTTAAAAGTTGTTTAAAATTGCCAGTATTTTATTTTTCGCACATATGTAAAGGGATGCTACTTTTAGATACCACAGGAATTATTATAATGAGCCGACAGTCTAATGAAGCCAGGACAAATCACAATAATCATTTAAACGGTAATCTTGACACATTAATCATTAATTTTTCGAAACCTACTAGATTTCTTTATGTTTATTTCAGGAAAAGGATATTGTTCGATACAGGGTTTCCTAGAGAATTTCCTTCGGAATGGGAAGTGCTAGATTTATTGTGCAAATATCTATACGTGTTTCTAAAATTATGAAGCTAAAGAGTTAGTTTCTTTGTTATTATGTTTTATCGCGCTAATCTCTGGAATTACTGGTCCGATTTTGAAAAAGCTTTTGCTAATAGTAAGCTACGTTTTTGCTGAGAGCTATAGGCTCCATTTTATCTTTAAAAAAAAAAGGAATCCGTAAATAAATCACTCGATCACGAGTCAGATCGAGAGCAAAAGCAAGTCTAGAGATATCATTATCATCATCATCGGCCGAAAGACGTCCACTGTTGAACGAAGGCCTCCCCCATAGAACGCCACAACGAGCGGCAACCTAGTGCTATAACAAATTAATACAGGGTGGGGATGGCATTAGCACAAAAAATGATCATGGTAGGATTTGGTGTAATTGTTTTTATTGAACATTAATAATAGCAAAATCACAAGTTAGAAAACCAATATTTCATATGGTGTTTTATTTTGGTTACATTTATATGCTCTTTAATATATCTGAACTTTTTTTTTGAATTTCGTTTTTAGGATTTATTTGATAGTTTCAAAATATTCTTATGAACTAGTATTACCAGTATTTTGATTTTTTGTCGTATCGTCGTCCCCACTCTGTATAAGTCGAAGTTTAACACAGGCTCTTTGTCCCTTTACAAGTCATTCAACTTGAGATAAGTCATCTAATTAAACTTGGATGCTAAGTAATTATTATTTAAAGATAGGGCTTAGTTTACATGTTTTCTTCAGAGAGATAAACTGTAGGAATGACTGTTACTTTATAATTAGGTTTAAAAATGGTACAAGCGTTTAAGAAGAGATTATGATCTGTTGCTACATTTAAATACAGAATAATTACAAGGTTATGTTCTTCATCTGTGGGTATTGTAGAAGGCGGCAGAGGGATATTGACCAGAGAATGGGCAGCAGCGTCCTTCTGAGTAGGTATCATAACACCTGCTGCGATCGCTAATATGCATCGGCCAAGTATGGTGATTACGGCTGAAATCCCCCATGGGGGAGACCTATGCTCAGCAGTGGGCGTCTAAAGGTTGATATGATGATGATAAATCCTTATTCTTCTTGTCGTTCCTCTCCAATTAAAATGTCCCTGGCAAGGTAGAACAACTCCAAGGCGCTGGTGACTCCGGTCCACTATCCTCCTCCTTATCGATTTTAATTTATATTTTTGGGAAATTAATTTGGCACCAGCGGCGTTTTTAATTTACTCTAAAGTGCAAGTGTAGGGACATTTTGGGCATTTTTGTAGTTATTTTTAACCTTTTGATTGTCACGTGAAAAAAGCAAAATCGCCCTCTTTCTAGGTACCTACTCTATGGAATTACGTAGTAAGTCTGTCATGTAGTTGGGACCGTGTAGTGCTGAGCACATTTTGGTTTGTCATTTACAAATGTCGGTCAAAACGTTTATCAAATATCGCTGTATCGCTAAAGCTCTACCTTATTTTAGAATGTGTAATGCAGTAACGAGGCAGGTTAGTTACAAAAAATAGAATTAGTAGTTATAGATCTTTTCGTACATATTTTTTTTTGTTGTTGAATATACGTAGGTATATGTAGTTGTTGAGCTATTACGTACTTGTGGTAAGGTGGAAAAATTAACAAAAACTCAAATGTTATAAAAATTCCGAATTTTATATTAGATGAATACCATAAACCTGGCAAAGTTATGAATAAACAATATTTCTTATAATTTTTTATTCTTTAAATATTCTGATATGGCAGATTTATATGAGTTTGGATAATTTTGGATCGTTTGAATACGTTACTAATTTGCAATTCAGTGGAGCGCTTAAATACGTGACGATTATTCGCGTTCGAATCCTGTCAAGGTCGATCTTATTAACAAATCAAATTGGTCTTATGTAGTCAACGGATTATAGGTGTATAGATAATTTCAAACTTGATTTTATCACACACAATACCAAGACTGTAAAATTTATAAAAGAATCTCGACGATGAATGTCAGAATTAAACAATATATGCGACATTAGGGGGCCATTCTACAAATTTTTAGGAACGTTCGTTAATTTAGCTTCATTCTGTCATAAATTTCTCTAATTTACCTACATTTGACATTGGCGCCGATCCTAAGTCAGAGATGTCAAATTAGTATTGGAACGAAGTTCCTTACTAAGTTCTTGAACTTAGCTGTGTTTTTAATCAGTACGTTCTGACATGACAACTATAACTGCATGGACATTTAGGTCAACCCAATGGACAGCTCTTATTAATATCCGCCTCTTTCTTATTTTATTGGAGAGAATGAGAAATAAATAGCTTAAAATTAGTTTACTTTTGACTGTCGCTGAGATCAGATTGATTAAACTAGATTTTGAATGCTTTTAATTACTAGAATTACTAGAATCTGGTGTATTGCGAATCTGGTATTAAGCGATTCTGGTATTATGCTTCGGAGCCGTTAAATCTCTTAATTAGTTAATAAAAAAAAACAACTGAAAATAGTTTAACAATCATCAATGTTTTTTAAATGAAGAAATATCAATTAAAGAGGTTTCCATTCTAATTAGCCTTTTGATTACGAACAACTGCTCCAGTTCGACATCATCGGTGTCAGTGGTGTCAGACAATAGAAAACGCGAATCTGTCAGAGTAAGGGTGCGGTCCCATTGAGAGCTATTAAATAGTAGCTAGGAGATATTTTGTCGCCCCGTACCCCACAGGGGTTGCCCTTAGCGTGTAGTCGCTTAGTTTGTATGTTTTTTGCCTTGGCTGGAGGACTTAAATTCACTTCAATTGCACCACAGGAAACTTCGGTTTAGCAGCCGACAACCTTCTAGGTTGACCAGCGAGATGACATTAAAAAAAAAAAGATTGCCGTTCAAGGAAAGATTAACTGCAATTTCATCGGTTAGAACGAAATAGCAATATAATGTTAACTGGTTCAGGTCACAGGTCACAGTCTTTATTACGAAAATTCCAGGTCAGTTAAAAATTCCAGTTTATATTACATAGTTTGCTAGCTCACCAGTTTATTACTTGCTAACGTGGCCGCGTTAGCTTACTATCTTACTATCTTATAGTTTGGAGCTCATCAATGAACGCAACCGTCATTTGCTAACACCTAGTTTATTAACTAACTATCCAATAGTTTATAGCTCACTATGAAATAGTTAATAACTGTCAAAAGGACCACGCCCTAAATCAATACTGTGTTTTATTGAGTGACGTTGCGGTTCATTGCTCACGCTTGCATAACACTGACCGCATCGAACCGCACTCTGTGACAAACTACCCATGCTGGTAATTTTAATTAATCTGGTATACCAACTGTAAACTTTACCTACTTGATACTTTGCGATTTTTTGGACAAATACTGCGAGTAAGGTACCAATAAATTATTCATCGAAAAGTTTTTAAACCTATCACTATACCCCGTAAAACATAGGTGGGTAAGAAATACATATTTTATTTATACCTGGGAAAGGGCCCAGCATTGAAGCTAGCAAATATATTCTTCTATTACTATCGAAAATTAATTTTGTCATCATTCAATTATTTAATAAAAATACCAACATACATGCGAATAAAATAGGCTGTGATGGCTTTGGAAAAGGGAAATAACTATGATATTTAAAATTCCTGGAGTCCGACTGTGTGTGAGTATTTCTTGATGTTTTTAAATTACACCGATACTGAAATGGGAGGCAATTTGCTTGCAGCCTAGATCAAAGTCGCATTTGTTGACCCAAGGACGAAAGTTTTTGTCCACCACGTAATCTACAAGTAAAATGAGACCAGTCTAGGCACATATTTGCACATAAAAATTCATAAAAAAGGCATTTGAATAATTTACGACATTACCATGTCGGATAATAAAATTATTCAAATTTCATAAAAGTATTCTAAATTGCATTCTGAATATTTAATTGTGTTTGTCGTATTATGTTTGTGTTTACATTCCACAGAGGTCGCGGAGTGTGAACCTTTTTGCTGGGTTGCGCAAACGCAGCGCATCGGCACGAAGCCGTAATTGAACAGTTCATCGGATGTTGTAATGATGAATTACTTCATTTTGTTGTTTTTTTTTTTCAAATATTTACATTACCTACCATATCGGTTTATAGCAGGCCTTCGGACAGTAAAAAAGGAAGAGTTCCGATTTCTACAGGCATTTCTGTAATTATATTTTTTACCGAAAAATCGACTAAATTACAGTAAGTATCTCAGAATTCATTATCAAAGTTTATGCACCCATACACTTCCAATTTTGAACTGTAAGAATATTAAGATTAGTTTAATATTATTTAGAAGTTTATTGAACTTTAGATTTAGTTACATTTAAAAACCATGACGTATAAAAGTAAATAACAACAAAAATATCGATGCATTGTCGATTGGCATATTATGAAATAGTAATTAGCATTTATCTAAGTACTCGTACAAGAATAAACGGACAAAAAAAAGTCTGTTTTCCTACTGACGTGTTGAGACAAGCAAATTCACTAGCTTTTTAAAACAAGCAAATTAATGATAATTTCAATTTCACAGTTCGGTCGTGAACTCCTGGATGGCCGCTCTATTCAGGAGTCGTTTGCGGTGGCACTGATGCGGAGAGTCGGTCTGTGACCAATTGAAGACACGCTCTGAGAGTCTTCAGTTCTGTGTCCTTTGTCAAACGGCTTTGTAAAAAATCTATTGGCAAATTATAGTGTGGCATACCTAATTTTAGCAGCGTGTTGTTATTCAGCAACTTTTGATAATGAGAGTAGTGTTAAGAGAATTGGTGTGATTGTATTGAGGAAATTAAAGAATGCATCTGATAGGATTACCCCTCAAGCTTATTTCACATACTTAAATTGTTTCGTTTATACCTGCTTGATTGATCTTCATGCCTCTGTGTTTCACTTAGCGATTGCCTAGCCATATAAATATACACACCTATTTGACTGCTATTAAATGTGATGTTTTTGAAACAGCTCCAGCTAATTATTAAGCTTATAAGCAAGCGACATTATAGTCCTCTTCACTGCCTCTTAGCAGGTACAACATCGACATCAATGCAGAAAATTACGGGTAGACTGTGTTAAACTAGAGTAGTGTTAAAATAAAGCTTTTGAAGTTGTTCCAAAAACATTAAATTTAATTGCACTCAAAGGTCCCTATATACATAGGTATATTTATTATTTTTAGTAAAACTGTGACTGATATACGATTGCAAATGTTTTCTATTGGTTAAATGGGATGTAATACACTAACTGCTACCTGACACTATGGGACAAATATCGGAAAAAAATGATTGAAATATTATATCTACATGAAAAGTTACATTTAAGATTTAAAGCCCAATTACATACGATATCTTTTCAAAAACTTTAACAGAACTTACTTAGGTACACTCACATTCATTTGTATACAACAATAATTTTTGAGTCTTGTACCTTTCCATACCAAGATTTTATGTAACTCTTGTTAGATAAAAATAAATTAAGTGGTTTGGGTGACGCAAATTACATGTTACTGTTTATAGTTGCACATTCATTTCAATTATGTGGTAAAATTTATTTTGATTAAGTAATTTTTTTGTAGCAGGGTTTTGCAACCCTTTACTTTCTCATTTTACTTTGCTGATTTGTAGCTGGTGATTTGAGAAGTTGCGGCTACGAATGGTCTATTGTTATAATTTATAACGATTAACTATTCGTAGCCGCAAATCTCATTATACTTAAATGTCATTACTTTTAGTTAGTTGGTATAGCATACATGCGTAGTTATAACGGCAATAATTACATCTTCATTCATTCATTAGTCATTAACTAAGTACAAAATCGTCCTCGTAAATATAGTCAAGAAAATTGCATTAAAAACATAAATACAGGATCCATGAAACTACGTGAATTGAAAATTAATGAAATGAATGAGATTGCGTTCATGAATGGATTTTCATGGAACATCTGTTTTGAATTTGAATTCTATATAAGAATAACGCAAAATAATAGTGTTCTACCGGAAAGGTACGTCTAGACAGTCGCGATTAACCTACAATTGCTGAACGCATACATACAACTATTACCCGTGAAATTAAACGCACCGCAAAATAGGAACAATCATCATTTTATTGACTAGTTTTATGTCCATAAAATATAAAAATGTTTGTACAGCCCGTTCGAAACTATCAAGATTTTAAGATGAGGGACTATCTCTAGCAATTACTTTCATGAATGAAGAGATTAAACTTATTCAAAGACAGCTTATTTTCAAGGATTAGGTACTGAAGAATTAGAACTCTTTCTAATCTTAAATGTAGTTGTAAGTTACCAAACAGACAGATATAATAACTCCGTGGTTATTAACTATCTTCACTGGTTATAGTTATTCCGGTGTTCGATTCGTTGAGGTCACCAATTTGTACAACAGACAAGTTTGTAGAATTTGTACCGTGTATTGTTCAACGGTACTTACTGATAACCATCTTTCTCTTCTTTCGCTGTTCGCGATCCAATATTCCAGCGATACAACCTTTGGCTGAAATTAGACTGTAGTCCCAAATAAAGATATCGTTTAAAGTTTTTAATGCTATTATTTTATGTTTCTCAAAAATAGTCTTATCAAGCATAGCATAGCATATAAACTAACACCTCCTTTTGGTGTGTTAATATTTTGCCTTATTCTTCTGTAGTGAAATTGATATACGTAATGTAACGGATCATTGCAAAAAGGTTGAGTACCGCTGTAGTTCATCTACGGGATTAACTATAACTGCACTTGTTTATTTCTTTTTATTTTCACATTAGCGCGAACGAACTGGAACTCAGCAGGGCGGGAAGTTTGATTTATAATAATGTAGTGATGATCGTGATAGTCTGCATTAGTGGCCAGTATTGTTCACTAAATAAACTAAAATAAGACAATTGACATGTCTCAGGCAGCTGAAGTAAAGGACTGCGACAAGATAAGAACTTTAGAAATGTCAAATTAGTTTTTTCTCGAACTTCGCCGTGTTTTTAATCAATACGTTCTGACATGACAACTATAATTCTTAAGTGAACGTTTTGACAGCTTTTATTGATAACCGACTCTTTCTTGTTTTATTGGAGAAAAAAAAAATAGCTTAATCATTATTATGTTATGCTTAATTGTTTGCAGTTGTTCTTTTTCTTAATATTATTATGTAGGTCACAAAGAGGT
Organism: Charanyca ferruginea; assembly: GCA_947361185.1. Taxonomy (NCBI): domain Eukaryota; kingdom Metazoa; phylum Arthropoda; class Insecta; order Lepidoptera; family Noctuidae; genus Charanyca; species Charanyca ferruginea. The sequence continues at coordinate 21,218,184 of OX376059.1, read as the reverse complement.
AGGCTTGTAATTTGACTAAGACTAACGTTTTTAGCATAAAAGTTATCTCAAATCGGTTCTTAGCGTTTGTTTTTATTACATAATTTCTTATGATTTTATTAAGATTATTTTTGTCTTCAATTAACGATGATATATAACTTTAAATAATAATAAAACTGCTACACATGAGTTGACCACTGACAGCAGATGCTCACATTCAAATTACCTACCAGTGCGAACATTCATAGATTTGAAATGATCGAATAGAGGTTTGTCTGATACCGAATAAACTAACAGTCTATTAAAAGGAACAGCATAGTACGTACGACATTTGTTTTTGCTCTAGTAACGGTTCTTAGATGAGTGGGTAGCACAAATATTTGGACCCGAGTTTGTAAGTAACGGTCGTAAAACCAAAAACTGTACCCTATTTTTGAACTGTGCTCTTAAGTTTTACCAGTCGTATCAATTGAGCTATAATTGTTTAATGATGATTATTTAACACTATTTTAACTAAAAACCATCCTAAAATCTTTAGTCGAACTCTTGTCTGTCTCACCGTTAACCTTGTGATTTTTCAAAACCTTTGGAAATAAATAGATAGAATGTCCACTGACCTCATATATTTCCTATGCTCGTTGACCGGTACAAAGTACTCATCGTATGGGTTCGAGGCATTCATGTCCACCTCCACATCTTTCTTCTTCGCACTGCCATTCTTAGGGGTAAGGTTGATCAGTTCTAAATTCACTGCTTCCAGGGTTTTGGTCTCTCCATTCGGTTCTTTAGTGTGCCCATTCTGCTGTGGTCCATTTGAGGAGTAGGAGTCGTTGTGGTTTGGGTCTGATTCATCATGTTGGTACGCCTGGTTGTCAAAGGCACCAGGAGAGGATGGGGGCGAAGGAGGTCGGTGTTGCGGCCGCGTAGGCTCGCGCGGCGACGCCGATCTACTGTGGCTATCCATTACTTTCGGAGCGGACTGACATCTGCAAACAAATGAACACGGTTAGTCAAGCAAACCTATGTCGGTACTGTGTCATTATCTAATTTGCACCTTATGTGGTGATTTACATATGTGGGTCATTAATGCGGACATAATGTGTGTTACGTTAATGTCTTTCGGAATTACGCTAAGTATTAGCTATTATTTTATAACAAATTGTAGATATTGTGAAGTAAACGTTTTCTTTGTATTGTGTTTGAATAGCAGATAACATTTTTAAATTGCTTGTCATTTGTGTGATGATTTGATGATCTATGATGTTTGCATAACTTGTAATCGTGTGAAAGGTCAGGTTGTATTCTAATACCAAATTGTATTGTCATCATTATACTAAATGGCAGTTCACTTATGATAAAGTGAACAATCGGAAGTTTTAAGGGCACCAATCAAAGTTCAAGAACGTAAATTACAAAACTTATGACTTAACCCATGTATTATTGACACATGATGTGTGACAAATGTAACATGGCGTGACATTTTCGGTATATTGCTCAAGTTATTCAAATGGATGCGGAAGTAGAGCTCTAATAAAAACCTTTGGCGTGCCAAATTAGAATGTTACGAATAACGTGGAAACATTTGGTCATGCTCCACTGTACGCTACAATAATAACCCTGGCTCTGGTTAGCAACAGCAGCGAACCATATTCCTGTTAAGTCGAGTAGGTAAATTATAGTAGTAACAGGGTTTGGGCAAAGGAAACTCGCCTCAAAGTCGTTCTCCAATGACATTGATTGTTTAATCACTGTTTATTTTCTTAGTCTAGAATTGTATAAGTAACCTTTTTTATGTTAAATGTTAATAGACCACCGATGAAACCTCTCGGAGGTTTAACGGTAAAAATGAAACCTCTAGGAGGTTTCATCGGTGGTGTTATTAACGCACTGTAATGATTAGTGACGTGATGGCTCAGTGATAAAGGCAGGCGCCCTTTTACGTACAAGGCTGTGGGTTCACACACGGTCACGAGCTTGTGGCTTTTACAATTTCATATGTACCTACTTTCTCAGTTTACCTTGGATATCAATTGACATCCGTGAACGAAAACATCGCTAGGAAACTAGTCTTATAATGAATATATAAGTCTAGAATAGTTAATTCGGCTTGAGGAACGATGGGGGAGGCCTATGTTCAGCAGTGGGACAATAATAGGTTAGTATTATTATGGTTTTGGATGAGGCTTCTTCTAGAAAAATGTTTCTAAAATTTCATTTTTCAGAAGCAGTTGATCTTTTATGATCAATGTAAATATGCATGGCAACTCGATGGCAACTAATCTTCAATTAGCTTTCATCTAGAAATGCCGAGAAAAGGAACTTCCGTGATAAGAATCAAATTCAACTCTAATTTCAGTATCAAAGAAAATTGAACGATCTAAATTACCGCTATCGTTGATTGCAGCGGCTTCGAGCTAATCAAAATGCCGCAAGCCTTCCCAACCTTTGATCCTGAAAGTGGTATTCAATCTAGATTACAATGACAGCTTGATTTGGCAATTTGAAGCTTAACTCTTACATCAGATGAATTATTATTGTTAGATTGGCATGTGGGTATTATAACATCTATTTAAATGATTAAGTACCGATGTTTCAGACTATTATGTACCGGATTATTTTAGGATTTGTTTAGATGGCCAATAGTTGTGTCTTTGTAGGGGTAGGGTAAATTTTTTGTTGCCATCAATTCATGGATGCTTTAGGGCAGACGTACGGTCAGTTCACACTCATACACACACACACACACACACACACACAACCACATACACATACTTGCTTTTGTTACTATTTTTTTGTTATAATTTTTCCTTTTACCTTAAGGTTTGATTTGTCTTACTTTTTGTTTATTATTTTAATAAAATTAATACAAATATTCTTGTAGTATGACGGAAGAGATTGGACCTCACTACACAGGGTGTCCTAGTGTGGGGTCCAGAGTAACTTATTTTAGAACCAACTGTTTCAATAAAGAATATTATTAATTATTATTATTATAGTTACAATCCTAGTTTTTGAGCACAATGTTTAAAATAATACAGAGTGAATTAAACTTTTAGCTATTATACCGAAACAGACAAGCTAAACATCATATTATTTCGTGTCCATTTAAATGATATTTCAAAGTAACACTGTTAACTATTATAAAACATAGTAGTATAATCTTAATTATGTATTGTTAGGTTTAATTATAAATAAATTATAATAAATATAATTTGTACGCCTGTGATGGCAGGACATTTTGATACATTTTGTTTCTATTTTGTTTACTCTGTAACAACTTATTTTACACATGCTTTTACACAAATAAACACATGATCTCAATCGGCTTTTGCCGCTGACCGTACGTTATCAGAGTAGTACCGTTTTCATTGCACTTTCGGTTTGCACAGGTTTTGTCACCGATCATAGTTACTTAGTATGTGGGTAAATAGCGAAAAGATGCATGAATGTGCTAACGTGGGTATCAAAGTAATGAGCCCACGATCAATGGCGAATTGAGAACAAGATGTGTGTCCTTAGTCCCAATAGCGCGTTGTCGAGGTTAGCCACCTTTTACTGAACCACGTGTGTTCCTCCGTGCTCAGCGATAATTGTACCAGTTAGAGGTCGGGGTTCAGCTGTGTTGGGAAAGGAGATAAATGTTTATTTAACCTTTTTATTAATAAATCAATTATTTAGCAGAGGTTTTGACTGATTTCGGCCGCTATATGAGCTAATGTCGTCACTTGAATTTTAGGCAGAACAGTTTCATAAAACATTTAAATATAGAAAAAAAACCCAAGTATAATATGTTTGTTATCTATATTATTACATTAATATTATAAAGCTGAAGAGTTTGATTGTTTGTTTGTTTTGTCGAACGCGCTAATCTCAAGATCTACTGGTTCGAATTGAAAAAATATTTTAGTGTTGGATAGTCCCATGCGAAGCCAGGCAACAATTATTTTTTACATAGTTAAATAAGAATAGATTACAATAAATATGTAATGCATAAAAGCAGAGCTCCGCCTTCAGTGAGAATTTAAGACCCAAGCCGACTGTGGTTAGGGATCCAGAGTGATCCACTCTCATGATGCATGCCTTACATTTATTATAACTATGTAAAAAATCTTGAAAGTCGAATTTAACCAACTTCTAAGTGTCGCATATATTTGAAACTTTCGAAATGAATAAAATATTTGAACTTAGGCTGCATTATCACTTAAGATCAGGTGAATTGCGGTTAAACGCAAGCCTATTTGACAAAATAAAAATTCGACAATACAATAATATAGTTATCAAATATTATATTATCAATTCAACGTGGTAATGCTGCTAGCCTTTTGGGCACTTGTCCCATTGAGAGCGATGCGGACGAGTTTTTTGATGCCCTGTGAGCATTGTACATATTATGTGTTTATATTTATTTTTAAGCTTTGTATAAGTATATTATATTTAATTATTATTAATAAGTTATCAAATTGATCTGATAATGGACCCGGAAGGTAGGCACTGAAACTAAACAACGGAACAACATATCCTAGTCGTATCTGGGCTTGTTAGAATTGTTGCTCTGTTTAATTAATTCTTTGTTTTAAAAAAATATAAGTATTTCGGAACATAATTTAATAGTAAGATTAAAAAATATATTTGAAGAAAACTAAAACAACATTCTTTCGAAAATACTGCAGTTAAAAGCAAAAAAAAGTATTAAAAGCGTGAGCCATTTTTTATTAATTTTTATTTATTAAAAATGACAAATCATCGATCTTTATTCCCAAAAATTTTAAAATAGACAAAAATAATAAGTATATTCAAACTGTATGAAACGAAAAATTTAATAAAATATTAAAATGTTAAAAGTAAAAAATGTGTTAAAATCAATATTAGAAAGTAAAAAAATAAATAAAAGCAATAATTATTAAATTGACATAATAAATCCTAAAAAATATTTAAAAAAAAGTTAATCGAAAAATATTTCAATGAACTAAAATAAAATTAGTAGATCAAAACAATTGGTTCTTCAGAAAAAAAATAAAACAATAGATAATAATAAAAGGCAAAATAAATACAATTATGGGTCAAGGTTATCTTTCTTTTTGTTAGTTTTTAAAATATTTTACAAAAAACAATAGATTTTTGACAAACTGTATTTTGATACGTGTTTTATTATAAGGCCGTTTTTATTTTCATTTTAATATATTTTTTAAATTATTTCTTATCACGAAGACACGATATCTTAAAAGAAACTAAGAAGTAAACTCACATACACAAACGACCTATTCATTAAATAAAAGAAAACTAAAATTCTCACCTGCACGTAACGATTGGCAAGGCTGACAAAAAGACAAACAAACATTTCGGTAAAGATTATTATGGCGTATAACAGTACCTGGCCACAGATAATATAATACTAACGTAACCTGGCTAACATAATTTTCAATAACTGGTAGAAATATTTCCACGCTCAGCCTAGGTCGCCAGACAAAAGCGTAGTTGTAGACCGGTTTAAAACAATAGTTGTTTACAAATATTTATTGGTGTTGATGTTCGTAAAAATAAACTGAACATACCTTTCTACGTACATGAACGTATTATCAACGTACGTAATGTACGTAAGAAGGACCTGACGCACGGAGAATGATAAAAAACTGGCCAAGTGCGAGTCGGACTCGTGCACGAAGGGTTCCGGAGCCCCATTTAAATATTCATTTTATTCTGTTTTTAGTACTTGTTGTTATAGCGGCAACGTCACATCATCTGTGAAAATTACAACTGTCTAGCTATCACGGTTCGTGACAGACAGACGGACGGACAGACAGCAGTCTTAGTAATAGGGTCCCGTTTTTACCCTTTGGGTACACAACCCTAAAAATGAAATGCTTACAAAACTTGACTGGTTTATAACCTACTAGCTTTGCTCGCGACTTCGTTCGCGTGAATGTCGGTTATCGTGGATGCAGACGAAGTCGAGGATAAAAAAGTAGCCTATGTCCTTTCTTGTGGTTCAAGCTTAGTCTGTACCAAATTCCATCAAAATCGGTTCAGTAGGTTAGCCGTGAAAGCGTAACTAACAAACTCGTTTTTTTTTTCATTTATAATATTCATGTATGGATGCTTTGGTATCTTCGTGGCTTGATACCCCTAGTAGATATATAATTAAAGATTCATAGATATCTTGATGTTGTGAGTTGTGAATTGATTTTTTAAATAATCTTTTTAACCGATATGAGCGATGGAGCAACCACAGGAATTCAAAGAAATTCAAGTCTTTTTTAAATAATGGTGTTTATTTATGGCAAAATGAACCACGCCAGAATGTCTCTCATTTTCCGAAGTAATTGTATTGATTTTGTATATTTTACATTGATTTATTTTAAATCTATTGCATGACTTTTGGATGTGCAGTGACGTGATTTAGCTGAATATTAACGCAGCACATTGTACATGATTGAATTACTTTACGTAATTAATTGATTTGTTTGAAGATAGCGGGTTGGGTCGTTTTAGCAGAACTAAGCTTAACTTCAAATGAATCTATTGAAATTACTAATTCTAAGATGGCCCGATAGCGATATATATTCATGATTCCTTAGTACGAAGTAACCTTTATTTTAAGGTCTGTTAGTTGGCATCTTCGAAAGTGTTTTAACTATTATGGAGAGTATATTCAAAACGAGTTATTTTTAGTGATTTTTAGGGTTCCGTACCTCAAAAGGAAAAAACGGAACGCTTATAGGATCACTTTGTTGTCCGTCTGTCTGTCTGTCTGTCAAGACCCTTTGTCTCGGGAACGCGTAGAGGTATCGAGTTGAAATTAAATTCATATACTCAAGTCTACAGTCCCTTGATGCTGTAAAAAAATCAACCCTCTATGTTAACGTGAAAAAAAGATACGGCCGTTAATGTCGCAAAAAACGCCTGTATAATATTAAGTAGATTAAAGTATGGATAGTAGATATTGATTATTATAGAAGTATGGATATGTACCTACAAATATGTACGGAACCCTCGGTGGGCGAGTCCGACTCGCACTTGTGCGGTTTTTTAATCAGGGATAACGAAGCTTCCTATTGGCGAAGAAGATTAGGTTTCGGAGATTAGCTGCTAAATCCAAACTACAACCTTTACCCCTTAACAATATTAGTATACTCGTAGATAAAGAACACTATTCAATTAAAATTAGTTTAAATGACTAATTATAACTCATTCTATTATTACTCTATTAATATATCTATAAGTAACCGGTGATCGATAATTATTTGGTGGTTCTTCTATCCATACTAAAATACCAAAAATATCAAGAAAATTATGCTATTACTTCTACTTATAATATGTTCTTTGTTCTAAACCCACCTTTAACTGCGTGACTCAAGTAAAGAGAATGCTTAATTCGATTTGTAACTTAAGTGAAGGTTTTAAAACAGAGCTCCACTAAAATCTGTTCCTACCATTTCGTAAGTATAGTTCCTACAGTTCTGTCTTTGACTACGACTTTCTCGACCGTTGCTTTTGACTTTATTTCTTTGCATATTTTTATCATCGTTAATCAATACACGACTTAGCCATTCCATGTCTCGATATCATTATTATTAATTAAATTTTATGCGTCAAAAAGTATGAAGGTGGACTTAATGCCTTAGGCCAGGGGTTCTAAAACTTTTTGTAGTCACGGACCACTTTCACAATTTAAACAATACCACGGACCTCTGTCAGGCAATATTTTAGGAGAAGAAAACAAGCCTAAAAAATATGTTGTGAGTTAGCTGACATGCTGCGGACCTCTGATACACATGTTAGAGACCTCTAAGGGGACCGCTGACCCTATCAATAAAGCCGAAAAGCCTGGCTTGTTATCAATAACGTGAGACGATAAAAAAAAACACAAAAAGAAAATACCTCTAAATAGGTATTGAAAAGTTATTGTTAAATCCGCCGGTCAACCCCTAGGCACGCCATTGCCGGTGGACCCCACTTTAAGAAACCCTGCCTTAGGCATTCTCTATCGTTCCGTTAATGTAATGTGATTATTTAAATATCGCAAAAAATCTTTGAAACTTGATTTCACCAAATTTAAGTACATTTTAAAACTCAGGCTGGCTCTGGACTCATACATCACTGGTTCTAATATTTTTTTCTCACCTTGTTCTTGGAGTATTTAGTCTCTTCCGATTCGGAGAGTCTAACACCAACGATCTTGTGTAGTAATACCGCGCATGCGCAGAGCGAGGCGTCCGTGGCCCCTTGCGGAATCGCTCAGACCTCACCAAATTCCCTCCTCCAGGCATGGTTCACTCACATCCTACCGTTTACGCAAAATAATACACATTTTATATTTTTACACTAAAATGTGGTTATTTCATCGATTCTGTTATTGGACTGACGTCCGCGCACTCGCGGTGCGTCCGTGTTCAGGTGGTCAAGTAAACAATCTTGTAAACAAAACAATAATATTGTTCTGTTTCGCGATGCGAACGTACGGGATGCTCTAAAATTTGTTTATTCATTTCTGAACCGTTAAACAGCATAATTTGCTAGTAGGCGGCGGTATTTAGCCGAATATAGTGAAATTCGTCCTGTTATTGGTGTTCTTCAAGGGTCAGTATTAGGTCCTGTTAAGAATATCTCCTAGCAGCGTCCTTCTGAGTAACATAACACCTACTGCGGTCGCCAATATGCTGAACTCCCCCGTGGGGGAGACCTGTGCCCAGCAGTGGGCGTCTAAAGGTTGACGTGATGAAGAATATCTTAAAACTAAGAATAAGCAAGTATTGTATTTGTAACTAACCAGTGCAAGTGACTTAACAGTACAGATTGTCAAAGCGCCTTAGTATTTTAGAACGTGTTGTAAATCAATGTCAAGGTAAAACAGCTTCGAATGAACCGCTGACTCATACATAGCTCTGTGAAGTCAGCTATAAAACGAAGCCTAGATCCGGAATTTAGCTGAAACCATAATTAAATTTATATTTTATTATCTCTTTCCTACGCCGTTCCACTGCTGGGCAAAGGGAAATTTTAACGAGAAATATGTTCGTGGAACAGCCATGATATTCTGTAGGAACTCACTTCAGTGCTCACCTCTGATTCCGCGGTGAAAACTGTATTAGGTATTCTGTTACTCGATGAAAATTACGCTTGCACCACTAAATGAAAACAGGTGGGACGGACTATTTTAACGTAATTATTTTAAGCGAATGCCAAATACTTTTCACACTTCAGGTAAGTGAAATCGGAAACGAGATAGAATTCGAATTCTCGGATGATTTCTTACAGAATTGCACTGTAAATCCTGTTCAAGTAAAAATTGTCAAAAGCATTTTAGTAATTGATAAAGACGGTATGAATTCGAACATCCTGTATCGACATATTTTCAACATTAATGATTTCATGCTAAAAGAATACAGCAATGCACGTTCAATGCTTTACCATTCAAAGAATAGGCTGCACTCTTCAAATTGACGCACAATCGCTTGTTTACTATAAAATGCACATAATTCAATAGAACACCGGTCATTTAAGTATTCTAAGGATTTTGTATACGCTTACGATAGCAGTACCTAGTTTTAAGTAGTTCAATGATGTATTTATAGGAATAGTAAACTAGCCGGCACGGCAGACGTCCTGCCCTTAAAATAAAAACCTACCGAGTCCAATTGTGAATCTAAATCATTCTCGAATCCACTTTAACACACAAAAAAAATCGTCAAAATTGATCTAGCCGTTTAGGAGGAGTTTAGTGTCATACACACAGAAGAATTAAGTATATAATATAAAGATAGCACTTCGTCCGCGTGAATTTTCTAAAGGAGCCCTAATTTTGTAATAATGCAGTATTACTGCCTAAGTTTCTTAGGGATAATGTTGCTTTCGATCGGTGAAAGAATTTTTGAAATCGGACCAATCATTTTTGAGTTAAATCATAACAAACAAACAAACAAATCTTTCTTCTTGAAGAAATATCGTTGTTTGATTGGCTTCTTTTATTTTTAAAACATAACAATATTTTTGGAGTGTACAATTTCATTATATTGATATTATAATAATAATAATAATACGTGGGGACATTTTCACACACGGCCATCTGACCCCAAACTAGGGAGACCCTGTACTATGGGTGTCAGACAGCTGATATACATACACAAATACTTTTTTTTTTTTGAATTCCGACACACATAGTGTCATACGTTAGTCCTACACTAGTTGAAATGCAAATCACACTTGCAAACGTAATTTCATTTCCCCTCACTATCATCATTATCATTAAGCATTAGAAAAATATAGAATACATTATTTTTCAAATCACGAGCTGTATTGAAAAGCAGCAATAAAATACCATGTTTATGCAAATTCTGTAAAAAAAAAAACTTGAACTGTCATCTCATTTAATAATACGCTTTTAATTGATTAATTGCCCCGTGGAGTGTTCGAGCTAGAATAGCACCCACTCATTTCATCCCGAGGGTGTCGTAGAAGGCATCATCATCATCAGCCGGAAGACGTCCACTGTTGAGTAAACGCCTCCCCAATAGAACGCCACAACGTGCGGAAACCTGCCGCTTGCACGGAAACCTGCCTCTTGCTCGTAAAAGGCGACTAAGAAAATCCGGTAGTCGGGCAGTATCGGTTTCCGTGTACTTAACAACTCTACTGTAATCCCTAAGACGCCTGCCAAGCTATTCTATATAATAATAATATAATAATAATATAATAATATGTGGGGACATTTTCACACACGGCCATCTGACCCCAAACTAGGGAGACCCTGTACTATGGGTGTCAGACAGCTGATATACATACATAAATACATTTTTTTTTGTAAATACATACATATATAGATAAACAACACCCAGACACAAGGCAAACACAAGTGCTCATCACACAAATGTTTACCCTGGGCGGGAATCGAACCCGCAACACGCTGCGCAGCAGTCGATCGCTCAGCCACTGCGCCAACCGTGTCGTCGTATTATTTTCATCTATTATTTTCAGCACTAGAAAAAGGAACTTCGTAATATCACAAATTACGTCACCCATCAACAGACAGTATTAAGGTTTAGCGTCGCAAGCGCAGGCGCGGCTGTTTTGCTGCATTACAAGAATGCTAAGCACGCAGTTGTGAAAGGCCCAACAGCCTTAGCAAATACTAGACTAACTGCATTTCAATCTATGACGTACGATGGCACCTGTTTACTTGGGTTAATTACTGTTGAAGCTATGTATTTGGTGAGGTCTGAAGTAGTGTTACTCGGTGAGGTCTTCTATGCGCTGTAGTCATGATTGCTCTGGCTTAGTTTACATTTTGTCAAATGTTGGCCTGTGGAGACGATTTGGTTTTCTGTAATCGTTCAAAATGTTATTGCAATTTCATCTCAGCGGCAGTCAATATCAAAATCTTGTCAAAAAGTGAGTACCCAGGATTTGAATGCGAACGAACGTTCGTAGAAGTTAGTAGAATTGCCAAGGGGCAATTCTAAAGACCTCCAGGGAAGGCCCCTGGAGGTCTCTAAATCTAAAATTGTTTCAATATCTCTGTCTTCATTTATGCTTTATGATGTGTGCCTATGGATTATTTATTCGATAGGTATCTTAACTTCACAATTTCTGAAAAACATAAAACGTCAGATATAGATACGGATCTGACGTTTCTTGTCATTCAGCAATTGTGAAACTTTTGGCACGACATTCATTAACAACGTTTTGGCAAAGACTATAAAGATGCACGTGTTGGCATGTAGCTACAGAATACAGATGCAGCCTTACTCTATTACCTTCGACAAACCAGGGCAAAGCTGTTGCAACTTCATTTCTTATTCAAACGTCCCAGTTTTTCATTCTTCAATCAATACGAAATTAAATCGTGTGTATACGAATCACGTTGGATACTGATCTACCCACATCAGGGACACGCAAAGCGTTGCAACTTGCACTTTCACGCATGCAACCGGTAGATTAGTCTCGCTATTTCACGCGGTTTCAATGTTAAAGCGCGTGTTCAATTTTTAATAACCAGATTGAAGTAGCGGGACCTTCATTGTTGAAGTATTGTGTTGTTCTTATGAGAAAATTATGATGCTTGATGTTTGGAAAGGGAGAGTGGGACCCTATTGTTTTTTTCAATTTATTGCAGTCATAAAAAGTGAAAACTTTCGTTTTTATTTTGTTATCTAATATTAAGTTACGAAGGTTATTTCTACGTCTTGAATAATCAGAAATGTTTTTCCTACCTTACTTGTTTTGTCGCATCTGCATTTAATGTCCTTTGCAATGAACTGTTGCAAGTCCAAATTAATTTAAGGCACGATTCGTTTTTGTTAATTATCCATTAATTGTCTGTCTTTTCTATGCTTTTAATATATTTTTTTAATAACGTTTTTAGCTGTCATAGTGTCGTTTAGACTTATCATAAAAGTTTTAAAAGTCATCAAAAACATTAAAATTAAAGTCGTCAATAAAGTTAAAACTCAATTTGTGGTTATCTGAAGTGGCTATCTCATTAAGTTGTCTATCGTTTTTAAATTAAATGAATATGTTTGGGGAAATTTTCTAGTAGGCAGACAGAAGATTAATAAACTTCGAACAGAAGATCTACGTCAACGTGCAATCTATATTTATAAGGGGCTTAATAAGTATAGTGACTTCTAAAATGTATACTTATCTACACTATACGAGTATGTAAGTATATACTAATAATATTGAAAAGAGGTAAATAAAGCACGTATCTAAGTAGGTTTTTTATGTATTTGTTTTTTTATTTGTAAGAGGTAACCTCTGGAAACAATACCGATATCAAAAAATCTTTCACTGATAAAAAGCTACACTATTGCAAAGGCTTTGTCTTATGATATAACTACTTGACAACTACTAAGACGATGTTCGTCTATTAGGACCCATTAAATAATGTTGATTGTAATCCGTGGCGCTTGGCAGTTGCCAAGACGTTTACAACTGGGGGAGTCCCAGTGGGGCCGCCCCCAGTTGTAAACGTCCCTTTGCCTATTGGCCTAATTCTGATCTGTCTCCTGCACGATTTGGAAAATATGTTTTTCTTACTCTCCCGCTGATCTTTTCTGATTAATTTCGTGGAGGATTTAATACAGTTGTAAATATGTTTTTCCGGGACTTTTCGAACTAATGAAGTTCGACGAGTCCCAGAAAAACATCCTCGACGCTTTTCTAGTGGTCGCCAATGTTGATTTTGGCTTTCAGAACTTGCAGTGGTTTATGAATAGTGTGGCGGGCATGCCCCATTACCTAAATAAACTGACGTCTACGCGGACGAAGTCGCGTGTAGAAGCTAGTACTTCATGAAACAAGTCCTTGAAATCGATACGGTAAATAACAAAGTAGTTAGATTTCCAATTTGTTTTAGCAGTTTCCTCATAGCCTAGGTGTTACAATTTTAGTTTAGTAATAATCACCTAGACGAATCAAAATCAAGGCTCTAGTGTTCCGCTGGATCTTTTGGTCTTAGTTTTGTAATAAAATTATAGTATCTTTTAAATTGTTGTTTCTTTGTACTTAATGTTCAATTATTAAAAATGGCTGTTGTTTCTGGCATTGAAAGACAGTTTTTGCAGTGTTTTGTTGTTTTAAGGTTGAAATGTAGATCACTTTATTTAATCAAACACCTAAAATATACCTCCTTTGTGTTTCAGGCTTAGTTCAATAGCCCAAAAAGTACTAAACAAATTCGGGAAATTAATCTGCTAAGACGGAACCCACTGAATCCGCAACTTATAAACTAGATGAGGCAAGCCCCAAGCCGCTACCAAATCTAAAATATCATCGATTTCAATATTAATTTGTCAATAGTTCACTGTTCATCGCTAGAATGCCAAGCGTTAGCAAACACCACCTAATTATAAAGCATGAAATTTACACCCTGTTTAACAAAGGTACTGCATATTTGTATCTTTACGAAATATTGAGTTAAAATCATATTATGATACAGATACGGTTATTTTTGACTTATCAACGGTAATTAGTTTTGGTAATGAGTCTTTGTTTTTATTGTGTGTGATTACGTCAGGTGTGTGAAGATGGTGATAGGTAAGTATGCTACTTTCATGGTTGTGTACTCCATAAATCTTCATAATCGAGGCAATAAGATTCCTATAATTGACTATGAAAACCGCCATAATAATTGGTTAACACTGGAAAAACAAATATATTTCAAAATAAAATTTTACAAAAGTTCACCAACAAAAAAGTTTGCATATCCGCCGTGATGCAAAATATCTTGGATAATTAAAACGTATAGCGATATAATGATAATGACTAATCTCTGTACAAATTACATTAAGGTTCATGTCTTCGGTTTACATAATCTTAAGTCGTTGACTTTGCAGTAAAAACTAAATCGTTCTTAGTATCATTAATGCATCTTTATATTTTCTGATGATCATTTGAAATACACTCTGTGCGAATGTTTATGCCTGCGAATTGACTTGTCCTTTTTATTTTCATACTTTGCATTTTGATATAATTTCTTAGCATGAATTTTTTAATATCTTATACAAATTTCTACTCTAGAATTTAGTATTTACAGTAGCAGCAGGGATTATAATTGCACCTGATGCTATAATTGCTTTTCAAACTGCTGGTTGATGCCCACTATCTACGAGTACTTGGCATTCGATAGGCAACCATCACATTTCCATCTATAAACTATTAAGTCGATCTAGAATGCCTACAATTTTATTGGTCATCCTGATCTTGAAAACCTTAGATTCTTAGTTTAGAACATAAGACCGCGACGAGCGCTTCGATATCTTTTAAATTGCGGTCTAACGCGGCGTGGAGATACAAGATCTAATACGACTAGACATCAGGCATTTTATCTTCGTATCTTGGTCATTTACGGTAATAACATACTCCGTGTCTGCTCATGTTTATTAGGTATTCTTAAATCTGGAGATGCCACAGTAGTAAACGTATGGAGCTTAATGTCTTTTTTTTTTGACATTGCAAAATTCTTCATTAATCATTTCCTTTTTCGTTGCAGGACTTCTCCATAGACTATGAACCTGCAAATATTCTTCCTTGGGTTACCGCTTCCAGCTCTTCTCATCATCATCTTTCGACATCAATCACAACAACATTCATCATTCTTCTCGTTATCATCTTTTGTAACTTATTCATAGCTTTGGGATTCTCAAGATTTTTCGCGATAAAGTTTGGCTTTACAATAATGTCCGAGTTATAAGTTCAGAAGGCCAATACTCGTAATTAAAACGGTTTTAAATTTAGTCACAATGTTATCTCAGCGGCATTCAAAGTAAAAAATAATACGTCTTTGACAGTTAGATAGACTTAGATTATAATGTGAAGGTTCCTAAAAGTTAGTAGGAGTAGGATTGCCCTCTGGTTGGATCTAGTGCATAAGTATTAGTATTTTCTCTCTCTTGTTCCTTTGTGTCTGTTAAGTGAACCGTTCAGTATTATTTGCCGCCAGTGAAAGGTATGAGGTCATGAGACTGGTGCCTGGCTGGTTTAGCGCTCGATATTTTGTGGGAGAATTGTTATTAGGTAGTGGATTTTTGGGATGCTGGACCTTTACAGAGATTCTAACTTACATAGACATAAGGTCGTCTTTTGTCTGAACTTTTAAGTCTGTTTACGAACAGCGCTACCGCAAAATTCACTGATAATCAATGATTTCAAAAGGAAGGATACGCCCATTAGAACATTTTAAACAAACGTTCATGGAACAAGCAACAGTAGCGACATCTGTCAAAACTCATACAATGTCGACTGAGTCGCGTTACCCGTTGGCCCTAAACTGTCATTTTTAGGGCCAACGCGCTGGTCCTATTTGGTCGTGCGGTTGGCATGGTCCTTACGCAGTAATATATATTATGTCAATGCAGATAATGTAACTGTAATTTTGTTTTTTTCTCGTTTTGTTAATTTAATGGCTTTTCGGTAATTTTGTAGCAAGCGCCAGTGTACAAGGAGGTGGAGGACAAACTCCTCACTTTTCCAAAAGATTGGCGTCACACGGTAGTAGATAGAAGTATGGGAGGGACAATATAAACGATTAAACAATCAAAGCCTTGTTTAGCACTCCAAGCAGGTTCTGTATAGGGATTGAATTCTGAAAAATAAAATGTCTGCCAAAGCTCAAAACAATGAAACTTACGAGATTTTTGCTGAAGTTAACTACAAAACACTAGCAAGATTTTCGAAAACATCTCTATCAATGAAATCACAAATGGAGATTTTACCAATAAAATAAAACCATACACTACAAGGTAATAAAACGTTCTCAATGAATGCTCACCTACCTATCTGTCTATTGATTTGTACAAAAAGCTCGACTGTGTGCGTATGCGCATCCGGGTGTGACCGGAATCTTTAGAGGTGACATCAGTAACAAGTTGCAATTGTATACAGGGATTCCTTTGTGAAAGTTCAAAAGTGTGATATTACATTCAGTATTTATATATTTTTTTTAATTTAAATATTTAAGACATGATGATGATGATTTGGAGACATAATCTATTGCCGAACTAGGTTCAAAACTTGTATTTCAGCATTAGACGCCATTTCTCCGCAGAAAAATTAGGTCAAACTAGGCTGCCTAACTTGTAAGTAAGGCAGGTAATTACACAATAAAGAAATTTAGGCTATAGAGTTTGTTGGTTTTAAAAAAATTAAAAACTTAAATCTTTTTAGGTGTCAATTATCGCTGTCTTTTTTTAAAAAAAGCACAAGTTTATTGCAGTTATTAAAAAAAAAACTATTTAAAACGCCTGACTTTGAAAAGTTGCCCACAGCGTCATTGATATTTTTCCACAGAACCCTTGAGGTTTAATTAAAAGTACCTAAGATCTGGAAATACCAACCAAGTATAAAATATAACAAAGGCAAAAGGAAAACCCGTTCATGAGTCAAAGAAATAAACGGCACGTCATCCGGAACGTAACTATTGAGAAAATCATATCGTGTCGAGATATTTTTCCTGATTTTGATACATTATCAAGTTCAGGAAAAATATCTAGACCCAGACTTTATTGAGGTTAAGGCTGTGATCAATAAACGGCAGTGCTATGCTATAAAGATCATCTTTGGTAAAGTGAGCTGAGTGAGCAAGTAAAGTGAGCTTGAGGAACTAACATCGTGGGATGACACAAAATCATGTCACTCATGCCCAATTACAGCTTTCTCTGAGATAAGACACTTACAGACAGACGGCCATGGCGAATCTGTAAGGGTTCCTTGTTGATGACAGGGCCCTATAAAATAGAATAAGGAATTTTTTATTTTTTATTTCTCTGTCTTACATATACCATTACAGGAATTTTACCCAATGGGATAAATGCGCCTTTAGTTATAAGATAATTGCTAACATCTGTAACTTATTATAAACAATGCATTTCTAGTGAATTCACTCAGAGTACAAATGAATAGGTCCGTCTCACTAGCAATGAGGTTGAGAGTGCGAAGTGCGCGCGTCAGAGGCGCCTCTCTTAGCAGATTGGTACGACCGCGCGGCACCTGAAGTAGTGGTCGCTGCCGTCTTCGCCACACGTACCTGTCTGGGACACACAGACTCACCTGCCCTAGAATAGTTGTATTTTGAACCTTCCCTCTCAATATTTTAAATATATACGAGGTCAGTGCAAGATCCCTCCTAACCCTGAGCTCATTGTATTCTACCATCCCTAAAAATTCTCATTTTTCATTCGTTTGTTTTCAAACATAGCGTTGGATGAAACAAAACAGATTCAATCATGCTTACGTTGAAGATAGATGGGCCGGGAAGGCCCTTTTAAAAAAATATATGAATCAATTAAAAATTAAAATACATACATTTTGTAAAATAATGGGAAACAAACACTTCGCTTTTAATTAAAATAGAAACATGTGTATTTAAATTATGTAACCACTGGTGTAATTACACATTCAGTAAATGATGGTATATATGTTAATAGCAGTATTTATTGCTGCATATAAAGTTTAAACTTGGTTTACGTTAAATTAGCTTCTGAAGTATTATTAATTTTATTATACTCGTTCCTGTCTTTAATAGAAGGCTTCCACAGCATCAATTTACTTCTCGACTACCATCGGATTTAACTTTTAACACCTATTTAAAACTTGAGACTCCATAAACTGAATCATTAATAAACTAGTTTGCAATGCACAAACCTAAAATTAATCGAAAGAACTGGAACTCGATGACATTTACGTCTTCCGAACAAAACACCAATATTAAGGATACACTCAGCAATTTACCCAATCGCCCTTAAACACAGCCTTCGAACAACAATCGAAATTCCGCGCATGCTTTCTCAAGGCCGTAAGGTCTATATTGCCATGTCTTGTTTACAAATTGGCCCCATCAGAGATTCACAGCGGTGCCGTAGTCACTCGGCAATATTAGGCAATTCCGATCATGTCTTGCGACATAACATCTACATACAATCGTGCATCGCGAAGTAACTCGTTCTATTATGTTTGGTACGATTTGCAAGCTCGTGGTCTGAACCGTTTTCCCTTTTAGGGCGGCTTATGGCATTATGTAGAGCGGATCAAAGTATTTAGTATTGCTAAATTGACAGCTGTGATATTTTGAGTTTAGAAATAAAGACATTTGGGGTAAAATTCTCTTGTCTGAGAATGGCGAATAATAATTCGATCATGGCGCCCAATCTTAATGGAGATTACCCAAGTAGGTACGCAGGAGATACTAACCCGCAAGCACAGTATAAATATTAGTACCACCATACAGTAGCGACTCGCCTCGCCTCCCTCCGAAACACTGTTCCTCACGTCTTCCCGCGTCGAACTGCTCTCGAAACTGCTTTTTAGTTCAAGCGGCGCGTAGACACGGACTCACACGCAAGTATTTGTTCAGTCTGTTATTTTGGTAGTAGTGTACCTACACTACTATCAAAATAACACGACATGCCACGCCACGCACGTAGGTGTGCCGCATGTGTGTGTATGCAAACATAGATGCACCTTCCTTTACTCTCATATACCGATGGAAAGGCAATCCGATACGACCTTCCGGAAATATCAGGACCAAAACCGACAGCGTTACGTGCTTTCTGAGGCAAAGGATGTCACTCCCACAACTTTAAAACTTCGGGCTGCTATTGAGAAGTTCTTAGCCCAATAAAACTTTGCCGACCAGGGAACTCTGGACACCACGCTTAGCAGTCGGGCTTGCGACCGAGGAGATTGACGGGGTAGTTACTGACGCAGGCCTGCGATAAAAGGAGCTGGTCAATGGGTCTATTAGAATCTATCTAAATAAGTCATGATCGTCATAATTAATAGGCAATTACATACATGCAACAGCGGGTCGTGCTGTTGGTCTGTAACATTTAATAAAGAACGTAAAACAAAAGTGCTCATTGCTCATTGATAGTTCGGCGTAGCTTTTAAGTCATCTGCGATTCCGCCATCTTGTGTGGCAAATGAAATCAAGGGTAGTAAATTAAATGAAGGCGCTATACACATAATGCGGTCGGTGATAACGTTGCATTAAAAATACTGAACAATAAGGACTGAATTAAGCTGTATCTTAAATTGTTGTGCATACAAAGATATATAGATAGAAAATAAACACTGAACGACACATTCATGAATTGTCTAAGTAGTTATACATTTTGGAATCGGGCCGCCTATTTGCGCTAATTAATTTATATCTAAACAGCATCTATCAAACTATTTTGGCAAATGAATTGTTCACCGACCTTACTACAGCTCTCAATGATGATAATTGTTCAAAACTAACGGTGGCAGTACGTTTCCCAGGAGTGCGTGGGAGTTCGTAATTGTTCGCAGTACCGCCCTCTAGCGGAGCACACACGAAGCTGACGCTCGGGTCTTGCGCAATCAATTGAATTAAAGAATAGATGAGCTAAGCTTGAATATATTATGTGGTGAGCTGATGATGTTTGATATTTCTTGGGTTTTCCGGTTCTGCAGTAATTGTATAACGGTCTCCTTAGTTCCTGTTGATGGAAACGTGATGAATATGTAGCTAGAGATACATAAATGTTTTGTAATAATTATAACGTCCAGAAGACTAGGTATTTAAAATAGAGCTGATAGTCGTACATTTTAGATACAATATTATGTCGTTAGGATTTTGCAAACTGAAGGCGTTCTTAAGTGCTTCTTTATATAGAAAAGCGAAATACAGCTCTAAGTACTCATCACCCATTATGACACATAACTGTCTACCTAAATACCAAGCGACGTAGGTAATTATTAGCTTAACAGTCGCCTACAGACGCAGGCGCTGCTAAGAAAGCCGCTTATCTAAATCCATCAAACAATAGAGCTTTAGCGTGAGGTCGTACGTTCTATGAGTCATGAGTAAGTACCATTCTTGCATACCGTTCCACGAAGCTTCATTATGTTAGGTTTAACTCTTCTCGTGCTTATGCATTGGTATTAATTATTTGTGATGTCAGAATTCTGGAATGAGTGTCTGGGTCGACGGCAATATCGAACTTCAAAAAGTTAAAAACGCTGGTAAAATCGACTTAGAGCTACGGTCTGCATTCTACACTTCAATCAAACCTGACATTAGTCTGAAATCGCCAATCCACCTTTGACCAAGCGTGGTGATCAATGCTTATGCCTTTTTAACCGACTTCAAAAAGGAGGAGGTTCTCATTTCGGTTGGTTTTTTTTTTATGTATGTACATCGATTACTCCGAGATTTATGATCCGATTTAGGTGATTCTTCTTTAGTTTGATGCGGAATTGTTGCCATTTGGTCCCATAAAAATTTAACATTATTTAGCCCAGTAGTTTTCATTTTATGAACATTTTTTTATTTTTTATATATTTAGTTTTATGTTTGACCATGCATAACTTTTTTCAGTGTAGTCCGATTTCGATGATTCTTTTTTTAATTGATAGTGTATACCTCAAATTTGGTCCCATAAATTTCAAGAAAATATTCCACCCCAAAGGGTTGAAAATTAAGGGATGACAGATTTTTTTAGTGTCGCCGTTTCGTAATTAATTTCTATGATGACAAGTAGGCACCGAAAAGTGAAAAAAAGCGGTTGTCTTTTTCTGTATGACAAGAACAAGCATTTTCTTTGCAGTAAGACCATAATAGGCTAGTACCAAATACTAGCGATCCGACCCGGCTTCGCATGGGCCTATAGCCTTCCTCGGTAAATGGACTATCCAACACAAAAATATTTTTTCAATTCGAACCGGTAGATCCTGAGATTAGCGCGTTCAACCAAACAAACAAACAAACTGTTCGGCTTTATAATATTAGTAAGTATAGATTCTGCAGACATCCTTCACAAATAAACTTTATTCACTGGCGAAATTATACAAGCAATTGCGGATCTGTGTCTCTTACGCATGCACTAGTAAGTCGATCAGACCAATAACTGTGCGAACTTTACGCAAAGGTCAGGTGAGTCAGTACCTATTCACAACTCTCGCCTACCTTCGTCAAGGCAGTCTCCAGTCATTCCAACTATTTCCTTTATGTTATTTAACACGGTATTACAATTTCAAATGTAATGGCTACTAGAAAACGTATTTTAAAATTAATTAATTCCTGATCATGTATTCATTTGGTTGATATTATTTCCTGGGTATATTAATTGAATAGTAATTAGAAAATTAGGGTTTTATTTGCTATTATTATCGTAATATTCACATTCAGCATCTTTGAGTTCTTCAATTACTTAATCTTAATTGGTATTCATAAAGCGTTGATATCAAACTTCAGTTTCTTCATGTAATTCCAATACTATAGTTAGTGAAATGTTTATGTTGACAATATCATTGGTTTGATCTTCAGTTACATGTATTGAATAGGTACTGTCTTATAAGAGACGATTTTGAGGCATGTGCCGTCGGTTAGGAAAATGACAAAAAACACTTGCCACACAATATAGAAACTTGACAATATCATGCCAGAATCTGGAATTGCTGGGTCATAGTTGTATTCAGTAGTAACTTGTTGTTTTAAGTTTAGTTTGTAGTTTAGCTCAGAAATTCCTATTTTAAGTCGTCTAGTAAGTTTAAGTTTAATCTTCAATAATCGCACCAGCTCAACGTATTCGTTCGAGACATTATTGTATCACAATTGACCACAACAACAAAAAATGTAGTAAAAAGTTTGTCCCCGAATGTATTCTCGGCCTTGCACGAAACATTTCTTTAAGCTATTTTAATAAAAATAAAATAAATCACGTTTGAAAAACGAAGCTGACCTAAAACATGCATTTGGAACTCTTTGGTGCATATTTAAGGTAAATCTTTGATAGATTCTGCGAGCTAAGTTTATTGAATCTTTGAAATATTAGTCTCCGTTCAATTCTACCGATGTACAAAATCAGCTAGATTCAATACAAGATATATTGGACTGTTATTTCCTAATCTTGTCAAGTGACACCGGTCGACCTCGTCGCGACTTTGGACCTGTACCTAATAGAAAATAGAACCTGAAATTAAATTAGGTTTGTTTAAGTTACGTAGAGTGTAATGGAAGTGTTTATACTAAAGTGCTCTTAATTTAGCCCTAGAATTTATTATAATCATAATGGTTGACCTATACCCTGTTCACAATAAGATTAGACATAAACACAAACCTTTTTTACAGTCCCATCAACCGATTTTGACTTCTATTCCGTAGGCTTAAGGATGACATTAGAGGCAAAAAAAGTGGTTACAATACAACTGTTTACTGCAGTTGCCATTTGTCATGCTACCAACGCAATAGAAGTCAAAATCGGTTGAACGGTCTGTAAAAAAGGTATTAGTAAATGTCTAATCTTATTGTGAACAGGGAATAGATACATATTGTAATGTATGTAATGTAATCTTCCGACCGGATTTCGGTCACGGCGGCCAATCTCAATGGAGATCAGCCAAGTACGCAGAAGATATTATAGTGCACAAGTGTGTGCGCAAACACAGATACACTCCCTCTTCCCTCACTCTCATAGTCCGGTGGGACGACAATCCGACACGACCGGAGAGAGATCAGGCGCAGGACCAACGGCTTTACGTGCTTTCCGAGGCACGGGGGTGTTACACCGCCAACTTCCAAATTCCGGGCTGTTAAACTGAGAAACTCTTAATAGAAAAAACCAATAACACTTTGCCCAACCTGGGAATCGAACCCAGCAGTCGCGCTTACGACCACGAGACCAACGGGGCAGATACAGATTATGTCCTAGGTCAATGGTAAGGCACAAAGTTTAAAAATATCTCTCAAATAAGTTAATTGAGTATTCTAGAGATGTTGAAGCAGGCCAAATTGCCATTGATGGTGAAACTGTTCTACAGCTCTCAGATCTTGTCATTTTAATATTCAAACTTTGCTAAGAAGAAAAGCGTGACTGAAATGTTTCGCAACGTCTGACGTCGCATTCTGTCGTGTAGCCTGCAACCTTGCAACAATTCTGTATTGTAGATATCGAATTGTTCTATAACTGTCGGTACAGGAAATCAAACAGCATTCTTGTGAATCATACTACTTACCTACTTAATTTTGGTGACAGAGTTACAAAACAGAATTAATTTAAAAATTCTGTTTTGTAAACCTCCACTCTTAAAAGTGGAGAAGCTCTATGGGCGTCTAGAAATTCGTCCATATCGTTGTCAACAGGACACGTGCTCAACAGGCTAGCAGCGTTACCACGTTGCACGGCAATGCTGATTCTTTGGCCAAAGAATAGAACTTGTTGGAGTCATCATCGGATGTTGATCAGCGCATTACCAACATGCCTTGGTTCTAATCATACTAACAACTTCTCAAACATAATTGTTTATTATTACTTTCATCCTTTCACTGTCAGGCCAATTCTCTTATTTTTTAATTATTTTTATTTAGGACATGTAACACATACCTACTATATAAAACCTAGTCGTCATTCTTTAACGCAAGTGTGTACCTTTTGTGCCTGCAATGCATTGTGACAATTCAGTGCTCACTTTTGATTCCACGGTTAAAACTGAGGTATTCTGTAACTCAATTAAAACTACGCTAGCACCACTAAGCGAGAACATAGGTAAAGCGAACTATTTTTACGTAAATGTTTTAGCGAATACCAAATACTTTTTACTTAAGGTGAGTTACGAAATGAAATAGGAAATGAGATAGGATTCGAATCCGCGGGAGATTTCATATAGACTTGAATACTTGAAACCACTTATCAATTGACATACTTTAAATGAGCTGTCAAAACTTGAGTTTGACAGCCATAGATTTTGTATGGCAACAGTAAAATATGACGTGTCACTTTTTTGCCTACAATCGACTATTTATTGACTTTAATAAAAATAAAAAATAATCAGGTTTACAGGGCTGGCAGGTATAAAGGGTATTTTAGGGAAGTTATGTTTTGGAATTATTGATTTATAGTGTCTACCCAATTGCACAGCTGATACCTGAAAAATGGCTCAGCATTTAAACACAGTACGTAGTACCTACACATAGAGTACACATAGTACGTAGGCCTGTCGATTTTGGACTCTCATTTCGCAATTTAAGAACGCTTTTAGCTTTAAAATCAATCACGTATCAAATCAATCAGGTATTCATTAGAATTAATGCCTTCATAGTAAGTGCGTGTTCTGGCATAAAGGTGTTATTTAATAATAATAATAATCTTTATTCATGAATGTGAGAGACAACCATACAGAGTAACTTAATAGTAAATACAGAATAGACAAAAAGAAAAATATATATAAATCGTTTAAAGTTAGTTATACAATAATATTAGACAGGTCAACAGCTGGAAAATGTAAAATGCTGGATTGTGAAATTATATGGTTGTCTTTGAACTGATTCGCCCTATCCCCTCGTACTAGTATAAACTGTATCACGAGCGGATAGTCTTCCTCAACCTCAGAACAACAAATTCGCACAAGGTTATAGTTACAAGCTACATAATTAAGCAGATTGTTTACATACTGTATATTAAGTGATATAGTAAGTTATAATAATTAAGTTACACGATTGGATTGTCTGTGTTGTTATGTGTTTGGTAGGGGTATAGGTATATGTGGTTTATTATTTATGTGTATAGGTAAGTGTAAGTATATGTGTTATGTATGTGTCTGGATGTGTACAGTCATGTGTGCTTTATTATTTATGTGCCTTGTTTATACCAATTTTCTTAGTAGGTTTTCAATGCTGTTGTAGTCTAGTGTTTTCAAATAATTATCCATAGAATGTTTACTTGTCGATTATAAAATAATTATAAGGTAACCAATTTGTAAATAAACTCTTAGTTGGTCTGATGGTGTGATAATATTATAGAACATAACTATAGGTTATAATTATTTACCGACATAATTAATTTTTTTTGAGGTTGAGAAACAAGTTTGGACCTAAAAAGCTTTCCTAAAATGATCTTTAGTTAACATTTCTGTGTACCTTGTTCTGAAAATACGATATATTATTATAAGAGTTCCATTCTCAGAAACTTCTATACGGATTTTCATATGGGTGGTGCACCAATAGGAAGAGGAATTATCTAGGAAGGTTATAGGCACATTCAAGCGGACGAAGTCGCGGGCAAAAGCTTTACAAATGCAAAAGGCCGTTCACTTACTGACATAACACGAAACCTCGAAAACTACTTTATTAACTACTTTATAGAAGAGAGAGAGAGGAGAGAGGGAGAGAGAGGTAAGAGATGTCAACTAAGAACGAATTTTTGACTTTGACGAATTTGAGTTTAAATGAATGAATTAATGTCTTTATTTTCCAGAAACATGGTACATAGTTAAGATGATATTATATAAAAGGTCCAGCAAGTTTCGCCGACACAGCGGCATGCAAATACAATATAATATAATATTAATAAACATAACAATTCAATTATAGAATAGACACAATAATATAAATCATATCAATAAATCAGTGTCTATACTTTGACGCAAGGTTTGATTTTAAAACATCCTATTCTGTTACACAAATACGCATCCGTTCATTCCTTTAAACATAGTCATTCTTTTCATTACTTAAGTAAGTCATCTACAGTTCGATGTTAAAGGAATAACACTATACTTATAAACTTAAAAGTATACAATTACAAGCGTATTTCTAGTAATTACATTGCGTGGTGGAGTAGAGGCAAATATTTGTACATTACAGTAATAGGTACTGTTAACAACTAGTAAGGACTATGTACCTATTACCATACTTAAGAGCAGTTTGTGTGGAATACCAGTAATTACGTTAAGTAGTCTCATTAATAATTAAATGTAAACATATAAGGATAAGTTAAGCTCCTTTCATGATTACCAACGTTTTTGTCTATAATTAAATACATCTTAATAATGATGTCCCTTTTTAGAGATGTAAGAATCAAACTGCATTTTATCGTGGGCATTCTTAGGCGGTAAACGTTCCGGATACCCATAGAAAAACATTACGATTACTGCTTCAACTCTAATTAATTATTGTATTAATGGAAATATTATTTGCTGCAAAAACTACACTACAAAAATGAAATTACATTTCTTTAACTTATTTTCAACCACAAAATTGCACAAAAAGTACTACATGCAATCAAGATAGATTGACTAGGTACCTATTTGAAAAAACAAAATCATACTCTTATTTTTTCGTAGTTTATTTCTTCGCCATTCCATTTTCAAATTAACAACATCTCAGAGTGGCACACCGAGTGCAAAAATTTTATTAGGTATCTAATAGTTTTATTGCAGTGCTTTTACTTCTCTCTCCAAAAACTACAGTTATCTAGAAATATTCAGTGTCTATAGTAAGAATCGAATTACGCGGTATTTATTCGGACGGCTGTCTGATTGATCACCGCCATTACGAAGTGGTCACGTAGTCGGAAACGATTCCGTGTCTCGGCTCGTTTCGGGCGTAACTGTAGTGTGTGGTCACTGACCACAGGGCTGTCAGGGCGCTATGGGAATAGATTAACTGTGTATTAGGGAGGAACTAAAAATACATAGTCTTAAATAATCCTGGCAGCTATCAAACTAACGTCACAGACGTTTGCTTCAGTTGCTTTTTGACAGGGCAGGAGCCTGACAGGGAGAAAGTGCTCTAATAGAAATTTCCGTTCCACCCCAGGCCGAGTTTTGCATTCTGGGTAACAAAGATGAAGTATTTTCCTTGATCGTAGCAAAGGATCGCAGTTATATTGAAACAAACATAATTTTGTCAACAATTATTACTTTATTCTAAAGTTAGCTGGTCACTAGTAAAAATAATCACGACTTTCTCTACATATTATAGTGAACGATTACTTGTCTACGAACGAGCGTTTAATTTCCTCATTCAATTAATGTCTCCTAGGCGGTACTGACAACCTTAGATGTCCAGCGGCAGACAGTAATGAGTAGACCAGAGGTAATCGAACCTTCTTGCGTGGGAGTGGCTCGAAATCGCGTCTGTTTAGACGCAATCATGTTTTATTGGGAAGTTAAAATGTGTTCCATCCAGTTTTACGAGGGAACATGACAGATAGAAGCAGATTTTATGACTTCAGAATTGTATGCAACGGGGCCGGAGATATATTGGGTTCAAATTCCGAATAGTTTTAAGAAATGCAGAAAATAGAAATGGATAAGGTATTGTTTTTTCTGTTAATTTCATTTAATTCTGAAAATGGTACATAGGAGACCATTAAAATAAAAAAAGTAATACCCTTTCATATTACCCTGTTTTAATAATTTAAGTTTTATCAATGCAATTTTTGCACTAATATCATTAGATCTTAAACAATTTTAGATTGATCGCGGACGAATCTTATCCTCAACCATGAGCATTAAGTGAACGTAGTTCCGCCATTTAACGTCTTAATAACAAACGTGCACTCATTGTGTTCCTGGTTTTACTTTTAATGGAAAACACGTCAGATTCGTAAAAGGAACATTTTTTTTATAATGTAATAATGGCATTGATTGTTGTTTTCTAAGCACCATAGTAATTCTTTGTATCATTAATTTTATGTAAAGTTAATTGAAATTAAATGGAAATTGTAATCTAAAATGGTAATAATTATAGTATAGTTAAGGCAGGCCATAATTTATGGGTGAATAAGGAAGCAACTTAGTTATGTCGATGTGGTTTTTCAAAGCTGTTTTGTGAGTAAACAATCAATTTATGAAGTAAATTAAATCTTACGATTTTATTTGTATGCAGGTAAGTGTTCCACCACAGCAGTGAGCTGGCAGTTGTTCAAAAATCGACTCTCTTTTCAATTTAGATTTAATTAAATAAGCATTGGCTGGTTGGTATCTGTTATGCAATCTGTGGTAGCACTTACACAGATAATGTTAAATCTAAAGGGTTGTGGAGGTCAGATGGTAGTTACTGTGTGAAAACCAGAATATAGCTTTATCGTAACTGTAAATGGAGTTAGAATGCAACATAATACTATTACGATACAGCTAAACCGGCCAGTTTCTATAATATCTACAAAGACAACAGATAATCCAGTATACAATAACTGTCCTGAAAGTAATACCTACTGCTTATAACGAGACTAAGGGATCCCACACAAAACCGCAAATTCGCATCGCATCGCAAATATCTGCGAATCGCCGCCTCACAAGTTCCTTCGATGCGGCATCGTATCGCATCGCGTCGTGGTTTTGTGTGGGAGCCGTAAACGTCATAGAAGCAATTCTAACAGGTTATACAAGAAAATTACATTATTCTAACCCAGAGCAAAAAAAATAATAATTGCCGCCTACCAAGATAATCTCACTATATCGTAACACAAACTCGTTAGCAAGAAACAAAGAGACAGCTGAATCAAATCCTTTGTTAGACACCGGAAAAATATTTCCTTGTCATAAGTAACCGGTGCAGTGGTGTCCTATTCTTAACACAGTTGACGCAAGGCCGCACCCGCTGCGTTACTGTCGAGCGATTCAATAAATCTGTCGATATCGATCGTGACGATTGTCGAGTGCCACCAGACTTGTTGTTTACGCAAGGCAGGTAAGGAAAGAAGGTTTGCTTGGTTTAAGATTCTCTACCTTATAGGAAAAATCTATTTTACAAAAAAGGCAACCGCCTTCATAAACTAAAAAGTGATAAATAACTTTAGTACTGAACTCATGACTTCAGCGGCTGCTTTTGTTTTGTTTGTTGTTTCGTATTGAAGAATTTTCACAATCGATTAAGATTTGCCGGAGAAAACACGTAACGAATAAAAAAACATCGATCGGCGAACTGGGAACCTCCTCCTTGATTTTTGAAGTCGGTTAAAAATGTATTCTTCTTTTTAGCGAGGCGATGGCAAATATTTTGTTTAAATAGAATGTAGAAAATATAGAAAATCTATTAAACTTTGATTTAATGTTGCCTTTTCCTTAAGTTTTGTTGGTTGATGCAGAAAAACATGTGACTTTTGATTTAGTGTTTTGAAAATAACGTACTCTTTTGCATTGTGTGAGAATTATTAAAACAGAATTTTACTTAGTGGGTCTTCTGCATCTGTTTTGCTTTAGGGTATCTATTACAGCTGGCGCGTTACGCGGAAATGTGACAGAAATATCGATTGTTCTGATAATAATCAACACGAAATCTTTTGTAACAATAATGCAATGCAATGTCGATAAATAATAATTATAACGATTTATTTTTAATAGATAACAATAAGAAAATACATTTCAAGAAATCGCCTACTTAGAATCAAGGGGACATTCTTGCCGATCAAGATCACCCTATACAATTATATTACCTAAGTTGTCTTTATATTCCATTCATGAAAAGACAACTTGTATACTTTTGTATACGAGTACAAGTTCGTCGTCACTCAAACACATATAGAATCACTAAACTAATAGCCCACACTTTAAACCCAACTAATACATAGCGTCGCACTCTACATGACTAAACAGCACCACTCGATTATGACACTTGCCCATAAGCTGTCAGTGTGCAAGAATTCGGGCGCAGGCGCAGTGGCCCGCCCCCTCACACAATGGAAGTGAGCTGAATGAACCGCGCAAGCGCTGATTACAATCGAAAGAAACGGTTGAGACTCAAATTATACACGTTGTTGCTAAGAGACCGTGGTGTGGTAATCCGAGGTCTTTGAAAGGATAAAAGAAGTTTGGAAGAACGCAGAAATCAGATGGCAGCCTTGTCTAGATTTTGGTCGCTGAAATAAGATTACAACTAGAGGCCGAACGCTTAACTGAGACCGTTCCTGAGGTAGCTGCGCGGTGCGGGAGGGGTGACAGTTGTCACAAGTTGACTATAAAGATTACAGAAGGACCGCTTCCGCCATCTTCAAAAATAATTACCTAAATTTGCCAGGCTCACTAGGGCTGCTCCTGTATTGACTCTGTAGGTTTTATTTGTGACAATATGAAATTTATAGACACTGGTTGGAACTCTTTGCAATATTTTTATAACAAAATTTTCCTGTTCGTCATGAAATGTCAATTACATTAATTTTATTCATTTTGACAACATGTGACAGTCGTGACTGAAGTCTGCTTGAAACTGCTTGAGAATGCCAATAAACGTAATGTCCAATGTGTGCGTGCGAAAAAAGTTATTTCAAAAAAAAGAAAACCGCCTTCAAAAACTAAAAAGTCATAAATAACTTTAGCACAGAACACACATTACTTTACTTTCGGAAGTCGGTGGCGGTGGCTTTGTGTTTGTTTATCACTTTTTAGTTTTTGAAGGCGGTTTTCTTTTTTTTTAATAAACTTTTTATTTTTCGCTTTTTAGTGTTTCCTTAACATCCAAATCCATTAAGAAACGGCAACACACTTAAAAGAGATTGTAAGTCCTCCAGTGATTGAAGAAACTAAAACGTCGTCTAAGTAAGTTTTTTTGGGAATTTGTTGATTTTCTCAAAAAGGGCTGTACCAATTTTGATAAAATTTATGTGGGACCTTTTCGGAATAAACCCCTTTCGAACAAAAACAGAATTTTGCAAATTCGTCTATATATGACAGAGTTACGCCCGAACATACATAAAAAAAAAATATATATATATAAACATTCGAATTGATAACCTCCTCCTTTTTGAAGTCGGTTAAAAAATGGCGGTTTGTTCTGAGTGGTCTCTCTGCTCGGGCGCGCAGCAGCCTTACGTACTTTGTGGTATCAGTGAGCTCTCGCATCACGCCACCACACCCCTCCGGTCGGGTCAGGCACAGGCTACTCATTTTGCACGGTTTTACACTTGACAATTGGGCTCCAGAAATTATACATTTTTAAGCTTGCTAAGGTCTAAATGGTGCACGATTTACTTCGAATTTTGTTTCTCCAATCATAAGATGTCAGTCATAGAAAGATTTTAAGGAATTCAGGATCATCGGAAATCCCGACACCGATAAAGTTATAGACTTACCTATCTGTTGAGGAAACGAATGCCCTATGAATGTCAAATGCCGTAAAAAGGAAAACAAATAATACAAGGAGAACAGTGACAATTTTTTCAATGTCAGAAGCAAGGGCTACGAAATACGAATAAATCAAAAAAAGGTTTCTGTGACTCGGTTTAAGGGGACTACAGTTTAGGGTTACCAACAGCGTGCTCCATAAAAGTAGTCAAGTCGTGTTGATCATTAAGGAATTAAACTTGAAGAAATTTTGTAGATAGGACAAGAAATCGAATATTTAGACGTTCAGTTAGTAAGTTTCCCGACAAATAGTTTAATTTCTAAATAATAGCGACCGAGATTTAGAAATATGTGTTACTTTAAAATTAAGTTATTCAATAAGTACTACAAACGATTTTTTTTCAATAACTGCACCATTTCAACATTCATTCTATTTCAAGAATCCGCAAACTTGTCTGGTCAACAGTCAAGTTTTGTTGCGTAAGTAAACATGCAGTAGAGCAACTTTTACTTGACAATGAACTGATATAATGTGCTACCGACCTCGTGGTCAGATCTTATTGATCTATATTCAGTATTATAGGGTTGTCTATATAGATTAATGATTAAAGGAAATATTTCGCACTAACTTCTGTTTAGTTTCTTCTTAGAAACGGTTTATCATCTGCCTAGCGTTTTTCCAACTATGTTGTATAGTCGGTTTTCAGTGTAACCGGATGCAGCTGAATACCAGTATGTTACATGGATCGGCTGTCTATCTGACCTCCACAACCCAGTTGTTGGGTAACACGATACCCGTTGGTAAGACTGGTTGTCAGATTTATTAGCTTTTGACTACCTATAACGACTGTCAAAGATCAACGAATGACAGCCGAAACCTACGGCTTTACGTACTTTTCGAGGTACAGAGGGGTCTCGGTCTCGGCACACCTGCTTCACTCCATACAACCGAAACGATTTTATTTCCTACACTAGTACCAAAATAATAGACTGTACAAATGCGTGCGTGTGCGTGCGTGTCTACGCGCCGCTTGAACTAAAAGCAGTTTTGAAACAACGTTTGACGCGGGAAGGGGTGAGGAACAGTATTTCGGAGGGAGGCGGAGCGTGTCGCTACTGTACGGTAGTACTAATATTTATACTGTGGTCTCGGTATGAAATGTGTGGTTACTGATCACCCATCCACGGATAGACCGCGCAAGCATAGCTTAACCATCATGACCGGTCGGTCCGTACGGCTTTTACTTAGCCACAAACTCCTCCTTCTCCTTCTTTGATACGGTCATAATGTATACAACCCTTTTTTTTTTTTTTTTTTTTTTACGTGGGGAAATCCTCATGGACTGTCCCCCGTCTGGGGAAGACGGGAGGGTGTGCCGGACTCCTACCGGCTAAAACCACCACGGTGTTCCTCGACTGACCTATGGGCGGGGGTACGGGATTCGCTCGCGCATGCACCGCGCCCCCGCCAGGCTATGATCCGCTTACATGGCGGATCCCGTCGACCTCGGCGGTCTGAGCGCCGCCGAATACTCTAGTGTGGCGCGCGCAGAACACGGCGCGCCGCCTACACGGGCCTGCATCTGGTCGGGTGGTGGACTGCCCCTAAGTCGACCACCCGCAGGCCGGCAACTCATGGAGGCCGGAGGTCATTAAGCGCCCTCCGGCGCCCAGTGCGTCTTCTCCTGGAGGGAAGCGAGGCAGTTGCTTCCCTCACCCTCTCTGCCGCCTCTTTTGCGTGCATGACATGCTCGCAAAAAGAGGCGACAGCCTCCCACGCACTCTCGCTCCGGACCATCGAAAGAACGATGTTCGGGAGCGAGAGGTCACCTACTGCTGCGGAGAGTTCACGGCGCTGCTCTGCCCAAGCTGGGCACTCAGCCAGCGTGTGCTGCGCCGTGTCCTCCAGGCAATCTCCGCAGTGGTGACAACCGGGCGATTGTTCGCGGCCTATGCGACACAGATACTTCCCGAAACAGCCATGTCCGGTCAGTATCTGCGTCAGCCGGAACGTAAGGGCGCCGTGTCGGCGCCCTAACCAATCCTCCATGATGGGCCTTACCGCCGAAATTACGGCGTGCCCTGCGCTGGGGTTGAGAAGTCGTCCCTCCCATTCCGCCGTTAGAATTACTCGGAGTTCGGACCGGCGCCGCGCGTACTCTCGCGGCACTGGTCGTATGCCCCGCTCCCGCGCTTCCCCGCTCCAGTCGAAGAGTGAAGCGAGGGCTCTCGCTTCGAGATCCCACGGCGGAGATCCGGCAAGGAGGCTCGCTGCCTCAAAGGAGATCGTGCGGTATCCCCGAACCACTCTGACGGCCTTCGCTCGCTGCGGACGTCGCAGCACTGCAATATTGCGGGCCGCCAGGTTCTCCGCCCATACTGGCGCCCCGTAGAGCGCCATAGACCGCACAATCCCCATATAGAGCCTCCGGCAGGAGGCGTTTGGTCCACCTAAATTGGGCAGCAAACGGGCTAGCGCACCCGCCGCACCCATGAGTTTGGGTGCTAGCCGATGAAAGTGCTGCCCAAAGTTCCATCGGCCGTCGAGGACGAGTCCTAGGTACTTCATCGTCGACTCGACGCCGATGCGGACGCCTCCTACCACGATATGAGAGCCCGGAGGTGGTCCACGCCGTGGCCCATGAAAGAACAGGGCCTCGGACTTGTTGAGGGCCACCTCTAGGCCCAATTGCCGGATCCTTCCCACAATGTATACAACCCTAGAGTCACAAGTGCGCACGCGACGTTTGCACCGTTACTTCCGCTGCAACCGGATGTACGAATGTGAACGGCTTTTGTAACCATCGCCATCGGCCATTGAAAGCCATCTACGATAATTGTATTACTTCTCATATTAAAAATAACGCGAAATCTTATAATTGTTGCGATTAAATGGCGATTTTATCATAACAGATTATAAAAAATAATGCATCAGTGTGTAATGATATAATTACTCATTAAATATGTGAAGGTTTACTTTCAGATGTAATGTTGTAAGCTTAAAAGATTTTCGCAACGAATATTTTTATTTGGTAAACTAGTCTAAGCATATTAGGAGCCTGTTCTACTGGCCAACATTCTTAGTTATAGTATGACATGAAAACTTTTGTCACATTATATTTCATCTATACTAATGAAGGGTAGAGTTTGTTTGTTTGTAAGTAATCTAATCTGATTACAACTGCTTTTTTACTGTCCGAAAGATACATTATTGTCGGGTCTCATCTCGGCACCTTCCCATCTCGGGAATGAATTATTGTTTTTTTTTTTTCATTTATTAAATAATCAACTTGATTTTACTTAGTATATTTGTACTGTGTTTCCATTTTTTTATGTGTACTTAACAATGAGTCCGTGTGGTGTCGGACGTAAAGAATAGCACCATCCCATATCTTCCCGTGGGTGTCGTATGAGGCGACTAAGGGACTTACCAGAGAATGGGCAGCAGCGTTCTCTGTGCCTTTGTAACACCCATACTGCGATCGCCAATCCGCTTGCCAAGCGTGGCGATTGTGACAAAACCCCCCCTTGGGGAGGCCTATGTCCAGCAGTGGACGTCTTTAGGCTGAAATGATGATGATGACTTAACAATGATTATAGACAGGGTGCCGAGATGAAAACGTTTCGTGGTGTCGAGATGGGACTTAATCCTATTGTCGACTGTCTGCCTTTTATGGTTTACTTTACTTCCATGAGGACCGAGTCGCGTGTGTTCATTTGTTTTTTAAAGTTCATGGCTCATTACCCTCCCACAATTTTAATCATTACCTCCACCTACTTTACAAAGTGTCACTCGTAACTATTTATATGTTCCACTTACTCATGAACCATCAGACATCTACATAAAAACGTTTTGCATCACGAACTTTTACTATCATTGAACATTCGTGTACCGTCAACTCTTACGCATGTTGTGTTGAAAACGAGAGTAATGCGTAGGCGCTGGCCCTGAGTAACGCCAAACTCACGAGGTTATAGAGAATGTGCATTGTTCAGGTATTAATCATGAGTGAATAAGTTTAATTGTCGGTTAACATGTAGGTGGATATCGTCTTCTCTTGAGGCATGATCATCCTTTGGTTAGCTAAATTCCATTGTTTTAGGAGGTGCGTTTTCAAGCTAAACGGAAGTAGTGCAAGGAGTGAAAATTTTGCGACCAAGAAGGTATGCAAAGACAGGTGACAATCGAAGGTTTTTTAACAGAAAAATAATATTATCTGGTATTAATTTAGACTGTATTGTTCCACTAAAGGGCAAAAGCCTACCTCCCTCCTTTCCAAGTTTCTGTCAAGTGCTAGTGTGGACCATTACCTCTCCTTACCTTATAACTGGTAGATAATTTAATAATGAACCTTGATCCAAAGGTACAATATGTACTAGGTATCAGACGTCATAAGGGTGGCAATTATAGACGTATGTGTCCCTTTAGGCAGGGAATGTGAAAGTTTGTGTGTTTAAGTAAATTAGCGTGTTGTTGTCCGAAGGCAAATGGAAACTGGGAAGTAGGTGAGGTGATAAACACTCTTACTTATTTGAACAGTTTAATACCATCTTAGAATATGCAATGCTGTGTTGTCTTAAATGATTCGTATTTTCTTATATATTTTCCATTATAAATATCATAATAACAGGGCGATTGGTAATTCGATTAATTCTTTAAAAGAGGATAAATTAGACCCGATTTGTCTAAGTTTTACGTCTAGAGTTGAATAGATTTGTAGCAATAAGCAACTTTTCAGCGAAAAAAATCGAATTGTTGTAACTCATCGACCTCGAAATTTTCGGCGTCTAAATTGCTGCAAATTAGCTCTGTTTAATCCTATTTCAAGAAATACATCGAATTACTATTCATCTTTTATATTATGATCGACGCGATAACTTCAAAGATGTCTGTCGTACTTATAACCACATAACTTTACTCTTGATGGAGCTGATC
This sequence comes from Charanyca ferruginea, assembly GCA_947361185.1. Lineage (NCBI taxonomy): Eukaryota > Metazoa > Arthropoda > Insecta > Lepidoptera > Noctuidae > Charanyca > Charanyca ferruginea. The sequence goes on along the minus strand of OX376059.1, from coordinate 21,181,976 downwards.
TACTTACACCACATTAATATACGAATCAAGCAAGGTTGGCATTGATTGCTCGTGCGTTTCTCGTATTCTAATCAAGGGCACAGATGCATGAGGTTGTGGAACTTCCAATAATGCTAAATAGAGAAAAAGATTGGGCAACACTTCTAGAATTTCACCTGAATGTTTGTCACACTTTTCGCCCATATCCAAGGTGTGGCCAACTATAATGAGCCAATGACTAAGTCAACACCATTTCATTATGGTCGCATGTTGAAACTACATAATTTATTAGCTTCTTAGCATTTAGTAAATTGTATGACAATAAATATATGGTCTTTGACTGGGGAAAAAAGATAGTTTTAGGAGAAATTGAAGTTTAAAAAGCGTTACGGTTAAAGGTTGACAATTAAATACTTAGTTACAGTTTTCATTACAGAAGCTGTTACCTCAGTAAAGTTTTACGGAGATGTATCGATGAAGCCAGTATCTAACCCCTGAGGTTGTAAAATAAACTGAAGTGGCGAAGACTGGAATGACACATATTTGGTTTATCTGTGGACTAGCACAAGGAAACCGATAGACAGGCGACTTTCTGTACGAAAAACATGCTGTCTTTCTCCTAGTGTAGCACTAGGAAGAACTAAGATATTCTTAGATCAGATATTGAAAAGATATGACAGAAATAAACACTATAGTTCGAAAACCGGTTCAAGCTCCGGTGTGCACGGAATTTCTTACAAAATAACTCAATTACACTTTATCCAACATCACGATCTCCAAGTCTATGATCATTGGACCGGTGAGTCTGTTTCTTATGTCAATGGTAGGAGGATAATTGATAGAAATGACTTTACATTATGTATCTAGGTCCGCCATTACGTATGTATTATGTGTGTTATTTACTCGTTGTACAGTGTTTGTGTTGCGTTTATTTGACTGACATCAATAGCTTTAGTCATGTCTGGTTGTGATAAGTGAAAGTTTAATCCGATGATTTTTATGTGGATTTTGATTTGGTAGCGATTTAGAAAGGTCATATCATGTATGTGTACTTTTTCATTCAATCAACGAAAATGTTATGCGAGCTTGTTCTACATTTATCCCAAGGTTTCTAAAGTACAAGGTTTTAATCTTTTAGCTGGTTATTTGGTCTCAGAGGGATAAGTAATAGTTAATTTTTATCAGGTACTTTAAGATTTATCTTTCTTCCTGTAACCTTGACTTTAGTATCGTCAAAAAATTATCCTAACCTTGTTAATCAAATTACAAACTCTATCAATGCCATCCGCAATGACAAACCGTATCCTGTCTTAAGAACCACACGTAATTTGTACTCATGCAAGTTGGTCGCAGGAAGGAAATATTTTTTATATGTTCATTAATCTGATCATTCAATTCCTCATGTGTGTGTACGTGAAGGTTAATTCTTTCTTATGTTTGTTTAATGATACGTTATTTTAAATTCTTTATGTAAATCTGCAAGGTTTTTTCAAATGAGCTTGAATGATTTAATTGGAGTTGTAACGAAAGAACTGGAGATAAAACAGATAGAAGAAACAGATGAAGATGATCCTAAATTCACACTAATATAAGAATGCGAAAATAAATCTGTCTGTCTGTATGTTTGTTACTGCATCCCGGCAAAACCACTCAACCGATCTTGACATGAAGTACTTAACTTGTGATATAGATAAAAACAAAGGCTACATTCGAATCCGCGACTTCGCCTGTGTCCGCGATTGCTGACATTCACGCACACGAAGTCATAGGCAAAAGCTAGCAATCTACAAATGCAACGCCTGATACCCCACTACGGACCTCGACAAGCAAGAAAATGAACCTACCGTTCATACAATTAACACCTAATTTGCATTTCCCGCCTAGTTGACAACAAGCTGCAATCGAACGCTAAATTGATTGTATAATGCACTGTAAACTGTAATGTTTGTCCGTGATCGTTACGTCACAGACTTGACTTTCTACATGAGAAGACACCTCGGATTGAGAACAGGCACACCTGTGTGAGTTTTACGCTCCTTTTCAATTTGCGTGGCTTTTATTTGTGTGTGTCTTTAAACTTGATCAATGACGTGACGGAGACCATGAGACAGAAAGTGAAGGTTATTATGAAAAAAAAAATAGATATTTTATTAAGCAGTATTTTCAGCACTTTTTTAACTTCTAATAACTGTATGGGTTGTTATTTCTACAAGTAATAATTAGTAGTTTTTGCTTTATCTTAAATCAAAACAACTCTTTTACAACCATAAATAAACTTTTTTTCACAAATACAAAAAGATACTACCACAACTAGTTGTAACTGCTCTAAGGCACTATTCCAAGAAGTTTCATCAATCAAATTGTAAAAAGTAAAGTAAGCGTAATAAATGATCAATAAAATTGCATCTAGATCGATATAACATTAATTGAATTTTAAATTGCTACACGAGATCTTATATTGCATGATACGGATGACATAAGACGGGTGCATTGAAGACCGCCATATTTGCGTGTAAGTCGTAAAAACTTCATAAATACGAAAGTTAAAGTTTGTTACCCAACAAGTTAAAACCGAGCGAAAGACAATACAACTAAAGAATTTCAGTGAAAAGCCGGAACTATTCGTCTAACGTATATTAGAAATGTACATGTATTTACTAAAGATGAAGGAAGAAAAGCTGCGACAGGAAACAGAGAAAAATGTTGTTGGAGTATTCTATCAGTATTTGGTATACAACCTTTTTGACTTACGCCGAGTAAATATTTAAATTGTAAATGAACGTATGCTTTCGCTTGGTTTTATATTTAATGTACTTTTTCCCGTGACTTGGTCCCCGTAGAATTAAAAGATGTCCCCTGTTTTCCGGCCCTGTCGCAAGATTCGTTTTTAGCTTATGCCTCCTATCTCTACCTACATATACAGGGTGAAATTGAATTCATGAGCAAATTTTTAAGGAGTGACTCAGACCACGAACCTGAATGACTTTCATTACGGGGCCAACTCAAACAGCGCGAAAAAAAATCAGCTGTTCTATACAGAAGTGTATCTACTCGGCCAAAATATATGGAACAGCTGTTTTTTTTTTCGCGCTGTTTTTGTTGGCCCCATAATAAAAGTTGTTTAGTGACGTGGTCTGATAAATCCGATTCAGCCTGTCCCTTTGCTGTCCCCCCCTAGCGACGCCCTAAACCAAGGCTCGTACCCCACTGGGGGTGCCCTTAGCGTGTAGTCATTTAGTTTGTAAGTTATTTTGCCCTGGCTGGAGGCCCTAAAAATAATATTTTTTAAGGCACCACAGGAAAGTTTGGTTAAGTAGCCGACAACCTCTTCGGTTAAACTGCGAGATGCCAATCCGAAAAAAAAGAACGTGGTCTGTGTCACTCCTTAAAAAAAATCTCATGAATTCAATTTCACCATGTAGACTAGGTACCAATAACGGTAGCTATCAGGGAAGGTTCAATAGTCAAGTGGTTTTTAGATTTCGTGTTTTACGAGTGATTTTTCGCTTTCATCTATACTTAGTACTAGTATATCGTAAAATATCTGGAAAGTTTATTTGTTATGTTGTTTAAACGCGCTAATTTCGGACTAGCGACCCGACCCGGCTTCGCTTGGGACTATAGCCTTCCTCGATAAATGGACTATCCAACACAAAAAGAATTTTTCAATTCGAACCAGTAGATCCTGAGATTAGCGCGTTCAACCAATCAAACAAACAAACTCTTCAGCTTTATAATATTAATTAAGTATAGATACTACTTGTCCGATTCTGAAAATACTTTCGCTAATAGGAAGTTATCCCAGAGTGGGATAAACTATATTTTTTATCAACAAAATTAGGAATCCGTTACAAAAGTCACGACCAAAAGTTGGTAATAATATAAGCTGAAATGTCTTTTTTAGATTGGTAATATACTTAACCGATGTCAAAACTTAATAGTATCTTAAAAACAGATATGATGTGATACCATTACTCGTATTAACCAATCAGCGGTTCGTTAAGTGCGTATTACACTTGTATCTATTAGCACTCAACAAAATGTAACAGTAAAACAGGTTTTACGATCAAAACAAAACAATGCTTTATAGAAAGCTCCGGTATCAGTGAATGGATCTGATTTTAGTTTTTACTAGGAACTTGTTACGGTAATAACACTCGGTGGAGTATCCGTAGCTTTATATACAATTCTAATTATTTTGTAGTTAGAAGTATCTTTTGGTTGAGTGGCTGGATGTTAGGCCAAGCTAATGAGCGTATTTAAGAATTCATTCACTCTAAAATTATCTTCTTTTGATGCTGTTGTTCATGCTAAAATAGGAGATTAGTCATCTATTAAGGCATCAAAAAAACTAGAATCTACAAAACAAGATAGTTTTAAATAAAATGATTTTGTATTAATATGATTTAACTTCTACGATAACATTACTACACATGTTTGGTTTGAATAAACGAAAAAGCGAAAACAGGAACTATTTACATATTTAGTAGCAATAAAATATATTAAACTAATACATTACGGACAGTAGACCAACCAGTATTTAGACCAACGAACAATTAAATGGATAGTGGGTGTAGTAGAAATATACAAACGAGAGTAATAATTGAATGGTTCAAATACTAGATTAGAAGTGTTGGCTTCGCCATTGTTGAAGTGATGAAGCGACAAGCGGGGTGATCAGCGAAAAACGAAGTCAAAATAATTAATCTACGATTTGTTTTTAGTTTAATTGACATCTTATTTTTATTCTAATTCTGCGACATTTTCAATTTATACAACTTTTGATATTGTTTCATTCGACATATTCTGTGACAGTCTTGTAAGTTTGATTATTTGATCTTGTATATCTATTATGTAATATGGGTCTTACTCGAATTAGTTAAATAAATTTTATTTATTTAAAAGTTAAATAATCAATTACACCATTTGAACGCACTTTGGAACGTCATTTACAAGAAAAATTAATTGAACTACAGTAGACCAACCAGTATTTACACCAACGAACAATTAAATGGATAGTGGGTGTAGTAGAAATATACAAACGAGAGTAATAATTGAATGGTTCAAATACTAGATTAGAAGTGTTGGCTTCGCCATTGTTGAAGTGGTGAAGCGACAAGCGGGGTGATCAGCGAAAAACGAAGTCAAAATAATTAATCTACGATTTGTTTTTAGTTTAATTGACATTTTATTTTTATTCTAATTCTGCGACATTTTCAATTTATACAACCTTTGATATTGTTTCATTCGACATATTCTGTGACAGTCTTGTAAGTTTGATTATTTGATCTTGTATATCTATTATGTAATATGGGTCTTACTCGAATTAGTTAAATAAATTTTATTTATTTAAAAGTTAAATAATCAATTACACCATTTGAACGCACTTTGGAACGTCATTTACAAGAAAAATTAATTGAACGTAGTTTCCCTTCCAAAAGATTTTTTATAACTCAAACTGTGCAAGCACAAGAATATTTACCCTTAAAAATGATTAAGCTACAATCATTTGTACAGGCACTCATCGTATTTGGATGCCACTCCAAGTATTATCATGTGGACACGTGTTGGACACGTGGTTTGTCCATCCCACGTCCGTTGTCGCTCGTTCTACCAAAATCTTGGGTCGAATTATTGCATCCCCAGAATTGATCTAAACCCAAGGCTACTACTTAAGATTACGCTTCAGGCGACTGAATAAACGCAATAATATTCATCTAATATTTGTCTGCCTCCTCTCTCCTATCTAAAATATTAATATGTGTAATCAAATAGTACATAAAAAGTTCGTTACAGGTGTAACATGAGATTCTATTAAAAAGTTTCTTTCCAAGCTCGCGTCGAGTTCGATTACCTCTAATACTGTCTGTAATACCTTGGTCAGCAATTAGTTGTTTGAGTAAAAGCGAGTCTGCCTGCTAATAAGAGATAACAGTTCACTTTCGCACCACGTATGGAGTTGCCTCATCACTTGCGATACTTGAAATACCACAACATTCAAGTCGGGATTGGTTTTGAATAGGTAGTAGACTTAAGTGGGTAGGGCTACCTCATTTGTGACTCTAAAGTGGTTTTGCATCTGTGTAATATGTGAAAACCTTAACTTAGGCTCATTTCGTTCCATTGTTATATTCTTCATTGTCATTATGTCTTCCTGTGGTAGTTTTATAGAATTATATAAGTACTGAATTCATAGTAATAGGCTGCACATCTATATCCCTTGCATCCTGTATGTTATTAACGACTTTATTCTGTGTTACGATGTGATGAAAGGATCAATTTCTTGATTGGCTTCGCTGATGTGTTCTTTACTTTGGCTATCAGTTATCAGTGATAATGTTTCAACCGTCTACTACACTGCCTGATCTTAGTTGTTATTTCACGATCCAAGTCCTACCTAAGCAAGATTCGTTTATAATCTGAATAAGCATGAGGTATCGTAGGTGAACCTATGCGGTTCACCTACAGTAACTTAATGATCATATCATATTCCTACGAAACTCCTACTTATTGACACGTGAACCGCAGTTTCGACACGAGATGAACGGATCACGAGGCGCCCGCGCCGGCACGGCACGACCTCTGTTTGCGATTTCACTATCTTCTAAATATTTGCAACCTTCCTTGGTGTTTATTTAAGATGCTAAAGACGAGTGCACGATTTTTGTGACGAGTGACGAAAATGATATGAGATTTTTAAAATAAGAACTTGTATATCACGTGCGTGTTTTTTAGACGTTGACAACTATTAACTCACTTTCAAAATATATTATTGAAGCCTTTGATTAATGATACGTCGTAGCTCGCGGAGACCTATCAATAATCTTTGAAGCTTTGTTTACACTGTCAATGACAACTTTAAGGAATGTTGGCATTCTAATTTCAATCTCTATTTTATCTATATTTTTATAAGAGATTGAAATGAGATTGCGAATACATTTTAAATGTTTTTAATTACGATTGGCCTTCTGGTCACATTTCTCAGCTAACTGAATAGGTCGAAAAATGTGATGTGGTGGATATTCATCGGAATCACGTATTCAACATAATATAGTTCCCAATGAATTTATAGGATTTTAGACTAATCTGAACGTAAATTACAAAGGAAGTAGCGGGTATACCGGCCTATTTACAGATAAATTAAAGTTGAACTCAAAATAGGTTTACAAGACGATATACATATTGCAAGAGAGATTTGCTTCTGAATGAGGTACATACATCTCTAGAAAAGCAAGGGGTTGAGGCAATAGTGCCGAGTGCGTGAGATAGAGATCGTGATTATCATGACTTTGGCGCCGTTTGCAAATTATTTTCTATTTCTACGTTCTAAATATATTCAAGTTGTGTGTGTCGCTATCGTATGATTTAATGGGCATGCATTGTACCGGTCATTAGGAGGCCTACGTTCAGTAACTTCATATAGGCTAGTGTTTACCTTTTCATATTTAATTTAACAATCCACTATACAAACTTGTGTTAATAAGCTTGCATGCTCTTTCAGGAATGGCATAGTATAATGAGTGTATAGATATTACAACGAGTTTTAGAAAATGATTTTAACAGTATTCGCCTAATTCGTTTTGTGATTCAGTGTCGAGATTTGTATAAATATTCAAATAACACAATAATAATGGTGTCTACTTGCTGATGCAAAACATATATATGTCAAAATATAATATTATAAGTTGTAATGTTATTAAACCTGGCCTCCTAACCATGACATGTAAACTGTTTTGCTTACTATAAATAAATGTTAAAGTATGTAAATCGTCAATTTTATTAATTATCTATGCTTGCAATTATTTCGATATGCATGTGAATTCAAACTATCGACCAAAGTACCTTTGCATAAATCTGCACAAATAAAAAAAAAGGAGAACCGATACTTTTAATGCTGTTATATAGGTATAGGTACTAGAAATCTCAAACTGTAATTGAACTTTTAAATTAAATCAATTAAAATATTCACACTCACGGGTGGTCATTAAAGTTGCATACTTTTGTTGCCTTGGAATAAGTCTAGAAAGTGACGATCACATTATCTTAAAAAACGTAAAATACTCAACTTAGTGCTGTAATAAACTTTTAACAGCCTGTCAGTGTCATTGGTCGAAGACTTCGAAAGCAGTACCTCCATATTGGGAAAACGGCTTACTGCAAGAACTTTCTGTTGTCCCGGTAGCAACCAAACTTTTTCACTTTAATTGATACTAGATTCTGCACTCGACTTGGTTCGCATGAAAGTCATTGTATACCATAAAACATAGTCTTTGACTGGTGTAGCTTCCTAACAGTGAAAAATTTTTTGGAATCGGAACAATACGTTTCCAGATTCCATAAACAAAAAAAAAAAAACAACAAACTTTATGTACAGACGCCTGCACATAAAGTCATGTGAAACTGTGTAATTTTACCAATTGAATATGAACCTTATCTTCTTGTGGTAAAGGTGAAAATCGATCAAAAAAAATTGCCAGATTGTTGTAGCTTGATGTGCTGGCCGCATCAACTGCAGTATGTCTATTCTGTTACAATCTCCCTCGGTGAACACCTAGGTGAAGTGAGTTGTGATCTGTCCGTCTGCTTTGTCAATCTCTAGAATCGGGACCACGAAGTAAGTATAATGATCGGGACGGATGACAGCTCGCTTCATCTAGGTATTCACCGAGGGAGATTGTAACGGAATAGCACTGTATATATCTATTCTGTTACAATCTCCCTCGGTGAACATCTAGGTGAAGTGAGCTGTCATCTGTCTCGATGCAGGGATTTACAAACCACTACAATCGGATGACAGCTCACTTCACCTAGGTGTTCACCGAGGGAGATTGTAACAAAATAGCACTGCTGCAGAGCTATTTTGTAAAAACCTAGAGGGTGATCTGTCAACTCTGTAGCATGACAGCTAATTTCAAACTCACTTCACCAAAATTCACCCAAAAAACTTTTTACAAAAATACCGGTTGTTCAAAATTGATAGTTTTTTTTATTTGTAGACGATTTCGGGAAAGTTGTTTTCTCAGTTATTAGTCACGCTTGTTCTGATGGTTTGTTATTACAATTAGGAGGGATATAATAACCCCCCCCCCCCCATATAAAGGTACGCGAAAATTTACAGCAAGATAACGACTGTTTACGAGACAGAGAATAGAAATAACAATAGAATACGGCTGACCTTATTCTATTCTTAAAAAATACTGAGTCTTTTTTGACCGGTCTAGTCACAAAATATAATCTGAAAGGTAATAAAAGTAGTGTCAATGCTGAATTGCTGACATTATTTTCCTCGTTTCAAGATTTTCAACAACCAAAATGTAATGTAAAAGAGTCTGCTCTGCAGTATTATTGAAGATTTTTTGTGGGAAGGAGGACTAGTCTACTTGGTATTAGACTTTGTTATAAAATGCCTTAGATTCACTTTCGCTTACAACTTATTTTATTTCAACTCCACTACAGTTATGCTTTAGTAGATATTTCTTAGTTCAGTTACCTTTGTGTTGACAAAAACAACTTAGGCTCGATTCACACCGCCATGACGACGGAGCAAATAAGCCTCGATGCGGGCGTATGCGCAGGATTTCGTAGGATTCTATTCTCCGAAATTTATGAGATTCCGTCTGAAGACGAGCGATCAGATTTTTGTTTTCTTATTTCCGTTTAAAAAGTAATAAATTCTATTCTGTCCAATTCTACGGCGGTGTGAATTGAGCCTTAAATGACGAAACTTATCTTTAAAGCGGTCTGACTCTGATAAATATATATCTGGTCACCAAATTTGACGCGATTGCAGTTTTGCGAACGCGTAATTTCATTTTAAAAGTAGTTCGAGGTCGACTTCAAACTTTTTTTAAAATCTAAATTCGGTGTCATATAGGTAGGTATTATAGGTATTGATTTGAATACTTGAATGTGAACGTATTTCAAGTGGTAACGGTCTTGGTGCTAATTGAAACCGATACAATGAATAGTTTGACTCGCGAATTGTAAAGATTGTATTACGGCAAAAGTAGTTCGGTCTATTCTTACAACTAGCTGATAGTGCAAAGAAAATAGAACGTTCTTTTTCTCGTTGTCATTAATTAGAATCACCTATTAACGTTCTTTAGCAATTCCACACGAGCTTCAATTGAATTTTAAAAATGTTGATCACTTCTACATATTTCTACAATGTTAACAGCTATCTATGGAAATTATTCAAGCTACTATGATTTAAGTAGGTTAGATCGTCATGCTGTCAATGCTATATTCACAAGCAAATATTGTCGTATATGCAATAGCAAATTATTTCACAGTAAGTGTTTATTTTTAAAATCTGCTTTCGATCGCCTTTCAAATTACGTAAGATCACTTAACCCGCGAATGTTCAGGCGTACCTGCGGGTTGTGGTGGTCGACCGGTTCGAGAACCATCTTTAACAGTAATTCGGAAATATTTGTACGTGATAAAGGTAGTAGCGAGAGTTGGAATTATGTAAAAGCGTTGGAACGGGTTCGGTTCTGGTTGTAAGTGGGTCGGCAAGCTTTCTGCGCGCGGTCCCTGCCCTCGCTCGGTACTGCCGGCTGAATAGTTTACGATCCTGTGCATACCTTTCTGTTGCCGGCCTAGGTGTTAGCTAAAGGCTCTTATTTAAAGCTGTTTTAATAGCTGTTTAATGTTGCTGGCTTGATTAACTTTGTGTTGATTGGTTAGTTGTGAAGTTATTGAAAAAACCCGTGTGTGTAAAGTTGAACTTATGAGCTTTAAAATGCTTATTTTGTGTGGAAACTGTGCAATCTCGTAAATTACAATTGAGGTGAGTGTGAAAGACAGTATAAATATCAGAATTTGACATTGCCTAACATAGCGATCTTCAATTTTAGGAGCCTTCATCAAAATCCATCACATTTTATTAAATGTATGTAGTCACGCATCAAATTATCTCAAATTCATCTATCACATGGAACTTTCTCATCAACATGAAATTATGCAAACGTAGTCGCGATAATTACAGCTGGTTCTGATCATATTTCCTTACACTAGTCTTGTGGTACTGTTCCATAACCGTGGTCGACACTGCCTGTACTTTCCCTGCGATCCCACGGTACACCGTCTTGAAATAAGTGGTCAGTGATCACTCGCGTTTGGCTTATGAGAGTAGGTACTTACATGTGAGACCACACGCATGGTTAACGACATGGGAGTTGGGAGGACTGGGAGACATCGGCGTTGCAGGGTTGCGTTATTCTAATTCCTTCTACTTGGTTTAAGTTTTTACTGATATAAGCCCGCTTGAGTGACAATCACAATTCACCAAGTCATCAACATACATTAAATGTGTGTGTGTTATGAGATAACTTATGAGTGATGAATGTGATTATGTCATAATTTTTAGGTTAATATTGAATTTATTGCACTGCTGACCTGCTTAGTATTTGATTGGAAACTTCTATAAATATTTTCATCTGACGCTAAGTATTTCTTAATGTGTATAGAAAATGCGGAAGCCGTATTTTATTCAGGCTAAGTTTATAGTATAGTCGGACATATCAGTAGATATCTTTAAAATTCGAATGAAATAAAAAACCATGATGATCGTATGCAAGTAGGTACTTACGCTACATACTGTTGCAAATCATCAAACACAGTAGGTACGTTCGACCTAAATCATGCGAGCAATTTCTCATGGAAAATATAAATTGTCACGCGTCCTCGACCTTGGCCATTGTTGTCAAGGACGGTAATCACATCACTCAGCGGAAACATAGCCGGAACAGCCCCATCACGCTGACAGTTCAGCCGCCATATTGCCCGCCATAATTGCAAAAACGCGGGAAATAGTGCTGTCAACGAACCAAGTTTCATAATCGATTCTGAGTTACTGTAATCTGTTAATTGCTGTTTTGTAATGAATCGTAGCCCGTAGTTACAATAAAATGTGTTGCTGTATGATTGGTGTGAATATTTGCCGTGAAGTTACGAAAGGTAAGGATTTTTTGCAATTTGTTTCTTCATTATGTTTAGTTTGAAAAAGTTGGTTAACGAAATATTTCTATGGTATCTGCATATTTTATGTCGACGTTGATTTTAATTTTTTTGTCAGATCATTGATCAAATGCAGTAAAAAGAGAACCTACGTTGATGGTACTGATCAAAGTATTATCAAAAAAGCTGATGAGAAAAAAGTTGTACAAGTTCAAGCGAAGCCGGATGTGTGAACCGGTATAGAAGAGACCTTCAGGCACCAACTGTTATGCATAATGAAGTTACATAACTCCGACAAACTTGTCGAAGAAGATTTCAATGGGTTCCAAAAGGAACTTTCAAATAAGCTAATTTTATTGAATTTGAGATACTGAAACATAATAAATAAATCATGAATAAGATTCTATTGAAATTATAAAAAAAATCTGTGCTCAAATTAAACATAATCTGTTAACAAAGTGATGGGACGTGACGTTTGCTTACCGACGGGTAAGATATCTTCATATATATATTATAAAAATGAATCGCCGAAATGTATGTAAGCGCATAACTTCCGAACGGCGAGACCGAATTGGATATTTTTTTTTGGTAGATAGGTAATGTAGGGTAGGTAGGTAGGTAGTTTGTGCAGGGTAGATAGATAGGGACAGGACAACGTCTGTCTGGTCAGCTAGTAATTTTATAAATCTAGGCAACTGTTTGACCTTACAAATTCAGTAGCTACTATTGCACCCAAGTTTATAATCTATGTTACCTCGGTTGACGAATTCCGACACACATAGTATCATACGTTAGTTCTACACTAGTTGAAATGCAAATCACACTTGCAAACGTAATTTCATTTCCCCTCAAACATCATTATCATTAAGCATTAGAAAAATATAGAATACATTATATTTCAAATCACGAGCTGTATTGAAAAGCAGCAAAAAAATACCATGTTTATACAAATTCTGTAAAAATAAAACTTGAACTGTCATCTCATTTAATAATACGTTTTTAATTGATTGATTGCCCCGTGGGACTCATTTCATCCAGAGGGTGTCGTAGAAGGCATCGTCATCATCAGCCGGAAGACGTCCACTGTTGAGTAAACGCCTCCCCAATAGAACGCCACAACGTGCGGAAACCTGCCGCTTCCACGGAAACCTGCCTCTTGCTCGTAAAAGGCGACTGAGAAGATCCGGTAGTCGGGCAGTATCGGTTTCCGTGTACTTAACAACTCTACTGTGATCCCTAAGACGCCTGCCAAGCTATTCTATATAGCTTTGTTCTACAGTGGACGTCTTTCGGCTGATGATGATGATGTTTGGGGCAGTACTATCACCGTAACTATTTCTGCCGCAGAGGTTTGAAGGGAATGCCGGTTTTAACAGCCACATGAGACATTTCAACTTCGTTTCTGGGATGGCAAGATGCGTTGCCGTAAGGTCTCCGGTATTGCAGCTATACTATGCTCTATATCTACGCTCGACAGCAAACTCAACATCGGGTCAGCCGTGAAATCGACGTCGCGTCGAGCTCAACCACTGTTTTTGCGTGACGAATAACGTTTTTCATATATGAACTGTCAACAGTGTCAAATTATTCAACCTTTAGTAGTTCCACCAAAACCCGTTAATCAACGTGGCGCTAGCGCCGCGGAATCAAAGGTTAATGAATTACGAAAATGTAACTCGGTGCTGCCGCAGCGTTACTTAGAGAAAAGCATCACAGATGTAGGTGATCACTTGTCACCGGGTCGGCTTGTTTGACAAACAAGCCAAGGTCATTAAAAAAGAAACTTGCCAAGGTCATTAAAACAGAAACTTACCAAGGCAATACAGCCAGATAGTGAAGCGTTGTCCAAGGTATCCGGGACACGAGCACTGCACTTTAGTTGGATAACACGTTTGTTACTAACAAGATGTTATTCTCAGGCACTCTTTTAACTTAACACAGTCTGCGACAATTCCTTTGAGTTCTGTAACAAAGAAAGACGTGATTTTAGATAGATGAACACAATGTAGCAATCGTAAAATGTAAAGGACATAAGGACAAAGACAACTGCCCCGCTGGTATCGTGCTCGCAAGCACGACTGCTGACTGTAGAGCACTTGGTTCGATTACCAGATCGGGCAATGTTATTGAAGTTTTTTTGTTTCGAAGTTCTCAGTAGTAGCCTGAAGTTTGGTAGTTGGTGGTGCACACCCCCGTGCCTGGAAAAGCACGTATGTCGCCCGGTCCCCGGTCTTGTCGGATTGCCGTCCCATCGGCCTATGAGAGTGAGGGTGAAGGAAATGCACCTGGTTTGATAATATCTCCTGCGTACTAGACTAGTCTCCAGTTAGTTAGATCTCTATAATATTACTCATCAGGTTTCTTAACCGAAACTGTAGTAGCATTAGCATTCATTAATAATATCCTATGGTTATGCAGCATTCTAAAATGACATGAAATATAAAAAATAATACGTAAGTACCTACTTTATTACTTCTTTATGTAGTTTTAAAAGTTCTGCCCATGACATTCGTGATAAATTTTGGAAAGAAAAATAATGCAGTCATAATAGAGACGGTACAAAGAATCATGGCAAGATCCATAATATAATTTTTTTTTACAAAAAAAAGCATTTAGAGGGATTCCGACCCACACGATATTTGATTTTTGAAATTTAGATATGTACGGGTAATCTTATCTTGGATAAAATAGATGACGCGTAGGTCATTGGATGTTGTACAGTGTAAAATGAATGACGTGAAGGTCGATGCATGACAAGAAATTATTGGTAGGTACTGGGTTTTATGACCTCATATCGAGTTACAAGTATGCAAAACAATCAGCGACTGCGCAAAATATTTACTAGCGCAATGTTCATGACAAAGCGCATTTATTTCTGTTTTATTATAGCATTGTTGTTGTAAAAATGGGTGATTTACATTTTCATTCCATGCATTCCGTTTGAATTTGCAAAATGACGACACGGTTGGCGCAGTGGCTGAGCGATCGACTGCTGCGCAGCGTGTTGCGGGTTCGATTCCCGCCCAGGGTAAACATTTGTGTGATGAGCACTTGTGTTTGCCTTGTGTCCGGGTGTTGTTTATCTATATATGTATGTATTTACAAAAAAAAAAAAAAAAAAAAATGTATTTGTGTATGTATATCAGCTGTCTGATACCCATAGTACAGGGTCTCCCTAGTTTGGGGTCAGATGGCCGTGTGTGAAAATGTCCCCACATATTATATTATTATTATTATTATTATTTAAATTCTTCTGGGGGTGTAGGTGTTTTCCGTAGGCAGATATTACTACGGTATTTCTATCTACGATCTTAAATTCCTTCAGTTCCTTGGTTCTGATAATGGGCTTCATAATATCATGTCATTTAAGTTGTATTCCAAAAACTGTTTTTCTTAAAAAAAACATGTTTAATCGGTATGTGGAACGACTCTAGTGGTCAAGGTTACGATGCTAGAATTAGTTCTGCCATCTTGTATCCACGTGCTTTGAATTAGTTCATCATTAACCAAAATGCTATGGATATTAACTAATTAGTTTGCGGGGGCGTCCTCAAGGCTCTGTACTTGGCCCTTCCCAATTTCGGACCAGGAAAATATTATAATAACCTCGTGTGCCAATTCTACAATGTAAAAACACTTTATGAATCCTTGCTTTACTTTAAATATAGTCCCTGTATGTAAGTTTCATATTTGGTTTTACACTCAACACGAGGAAAAACCGCCATATTGATAATTGTTTGTAACAACAGCGTTCGACATTCTCATCATCATAAGTCACAAATCTTTGGATTATTGTGTCATCTTGCTAACTGGTTTTATTTGTTCTGGTTTGCTTGGCCCCTGGCTCGGGTTAAAAATAAGACACTTTATGTAAAGCTTCACGACATGAATATATTTATGGACAGGTTTGCCTTTTAACGCGTTATGAGAATGTGGGCGACGGGTAGGCAATTTGTTGCTATAATTTCGTGGACAATTTTGATCTATTAAGCCGTCTACGCCTCCATGAAATTTGTAAGCTCTCGTGCCTCTATTTTTTTAATTCTGGGTCATCCACTTAAGCACAATTTGTGATGTACTGTAATATTCCAGCCACCTAACTACAGTGATCTTTGTCAATAGCTAGCATAACTGCATATTTTCCGCGTTGGGCTTTGGGAGGTTAGAGGAACCTGATTTAGCTAGGGAGTGTTACTATAATTTTAGCCTGTGTTGCCCCAATCCCGAGCAAAGGCTTCCATTTCTCCCCTCCAATTCTCTCTATCTATCTAGGTGGTATATTAATTCCTTAGATACCTTTAGGCAACATACAAGAAATGAGGCAGTGTTCTTGTGGACTTCGCAACTAATCGTCTTGTCCACTCATTTTCCTTTCATGGTAACTGGTGTTCGTCTTAATCTTTTTTTAGCGTTAGATTTAACGTGTTGATTTGCGGTCATTGTACTGAAACACTTCAAGTTTTTGTTGTTTGGTACCTGCAGTTTATATTAATGCGACCTTATTTGGTAGAGATAATATTGTTTTAGGAATGAATACTTGGATGATTTCAATTGGGTTTCTTTGTTCATGTTACTTAGTAATGTATGAGTGTTTATTTGTAATGTCTGTATTTACTTTGTACCTTTTCTTCTGCTAAACTAGGATCAAATATTTTCAAGGTTTGTTTTGAAAACTGATGTGTGAACTGAGTCCGATTATAGCTACAGGACACGATACGTATTGTGAGGAGGTTGTTCACTCTAGATTACTAACCGCAGCTAGCTTAGGTCTTACCACCTCGCTGCGGGTGGAGCATTATATTTATATGCATTAAAAAAAACTGTGTGTTATATTATGTACTTTTCGCCTTCAAACGTATTTTGGGACATAAGTGTAGACAAGTGGCTCGTCAAATAATTGCTTTACACTTTAGATTCGGTAAGCGGCTAAAAGCGTGTTGTATGTAGCTCTACTTTTAGCTAAGTAAACCTAACATTTGCTAGATCTAAAAACCAGTACGACAAGTAAAATATACAAAAGAGGTTTGTATGTACGAACTACTTGATATTTGTCATGTTAGACACGAACATGATATACCAGGTAAAGTTGTTTACTAAGTAGCGCGAAGAGGTTTTACGTGAAGATGCCTCAGAATAAATGAATACAAGATAATTGAGTATATTATTTTATTACCACAATTTATAATACTCGTACCTTTTTACTGGTAAATACGTAAGTAAACTCGGAAATTTTCCAAATGGCCCATGTGATTATCATATATTACATGAAATACTAACAATCTGTGTTAATGCGCATACCAATACATAAGAACTAATTAGGGTTGGCGTACACTGGTAATTATAGATAATTACCGGGCACAAATAATTCAGGTCAACTGTCAACTAGGCACACGGTTTTCGAATGACGGTTCAAGTCGATCGATTGTTTGATAACAATAATCGAATCGTGATTTGAACGACATCGATACCTACTGTCCATTGTTTTTTTTAAGGGTTTATTGTTTTGTCAGTTTGGAATGTATATTTCATGATATAACTGATACATGTATACCGATAATGGTTACCTACCGTTGAAGATTTAAAAAAGGAATTGCGTTAAAAATAAAAAACTATATACATGCACATCAAATCACCGAATCGATATTTTTTATAATCGATTATTAGGGTACATCAACACTGAACAGTCAGAGACGCACGACTAACCACGAATTCCATGTCGCAAACATCATGCGAAGCAATCGGTTGCGTTTGAACTAGATGCATGAGCTTATAAATTCGCTGATGCGTCGAAATTGCAGCTGTTGCGAAGGTAGGTACATCGTGTTCGTAATTCATTGGCAAATTGGTGGAATCAATGCTTTTTACGTGATAATTGAACTAATGGAAACGCGAAATCGGTAAGTTACTTTATTGGAGGCAAGTTTGGTTGGTGTGTTAAATTTATATTTTATTTTATCGCGATAAAAGCACAAATGTACGAAAAACTAGTATTTAAGAGTACCTACTTCATTGCAGCATGAGTAATTTTACATAAGTTTATCTAACAAATACAAGATTTAATTCGAAAAAGCACAACAAAGCTTTCTGTCAAGTGACACGTGAACCGCAAATCGCAAAGTTTATCTATGACCTGCCGCCGGCCATACACGGCTAGACTACAATCCGACGAATTCCAAATTTAAAATGTCAAATGGCTAGTCGACGTCCTCGTCACGATAATGTTGACCTACTGCTGCCACCTGCCGCTGTTTACTTAATTTACGTAATTTAAAAGATACGTAATCAATAGTGTGGGCATGGCTTAAGAAATGAGAAAACTGATATAAGTTTGGATATTACTCGCGTGCCGTATCTTTGTGTTTCATAATTAGTTTATTATCTTTGATCTGTGATAAAAGTGAACTGTCATTAATTTTAAAATATTTTTTTGTCTCTGTTAAATTATAGGTTGGTACATTTTATTAAGGCCTTTGTTATACTTTTTAACATAGACTTATTTTTTTTTATCAGAAGTAAGTAAACTTTAACAATTAACTGGCTTTACATTAATCACTTAATAGTTTAACCGAGTTTTTTCATGTTTTGTTTGTGATTTGTTTTTTTCAGGTACTTGATCTGGAAAACTGGGTTTTTATTTCAGGTGCTTTTAATTTGTGTTATGGTACTTAGCTTTCCGTTTTTACTATTTCGTGAGTGCACATTACAGGCTTTTACAGGCGACATATAACGCCTGTTATGGTATTATCATAATCAAATACTTATATTTATTAGATATACTAAGGTTTCATATTAAGAAATACTTATAATAAAAAATAAACAATATCTCCAATATTTCGACTAATTTCGAGTTTTTTTTTTATATTTAAAATGGTTAGAAGTGTCACGTCTGCACAACTGCCATATAATTTTAAATATACATTTTATTCTTTGAGTAGGTATTGAATTTTATTACAAGGAAATATGTATAGAAATAGAGAGACGAGTTATAATGTATACGATTTTCCGTCATAAAATGTTGTCTAAAGCTACAATAATTATAAATTCTATGACTCTTATGTGCAAGCGCAATCATTCAAACGATGTTTAAAATAGAAGTTACGAGCGATTGCTGTTTATATAAATGTAAACATTGTATGATTTGCGGAAGATATCAACATTGATTTAAATGGAATATAACTACTTTTCACGTCGGGGTTGTTTTTCACGATCGACCACTTGTATGGAACTTTTAAGTACTTAAATAAGTTGGTACCTATTAATTATTATTACTCCTTATTATCAGTGAAATTTCAATGAATCAAACATTTTAATATTGATTAATTACCGTGTCGTTACTTGGGGTTGTCATTAAAAAGCAGATAAGTAAATGTGTCTTAAAAAGACTTAGGATGACTGTTATTGGCCAATAAAACCTAAAAAATCAATCAACATTAAATTCATTTTTGTGATTGCAGACATAAAAAAGTAAATAAACGAAATGGGTTTAGGTAACCATGTTCTTTAAAATTGATAGTTTGTAGATAAGTAATAATTTTTTTACATAATCTCAAAAAAAAAACCAAATAAAAATATAAAAAAAAACTAAAATAAAAATAAATATAAAAAAAATGTAAATATATAAATATTAAAAATAAAAAAACAAGCCAAAAGTATTTTTAAGAACTCGTAAACTTAAGATGAAGATTTCCTGCTTTATTTAGTTAGAATCAAAGGTCATTTTGCAACAGTGCTACGTCTGTTCTCAGGGACCGATAGGTATTTCCATCAATACAAGCATACAATTGAAGGTTCGAAGTACAAATGTAAGGTGCTAAAAGCTAAAAACTAGAACTGTTGCGCAAGAAACGGGTAACTCAATGCGATTCAATCTGCGAACTAGTTAGAACGACCGCGAGGCAAAGACAGGCCACATTCAGCCTGCATTTTGGAGTAAGGTTGTATTGATTTGTTTAGAGTATTTCAGGACTAGACTGTATTACTGCTTGCTTCTGCCAATAACAAAAGTAAAAAAAAAAAAAATTGTGCGGGTTACGTGTCTGTGTCTAATCTCTCAGGAGCCCTGACCACCGGTAGCTTGGATCCTGTTCCCGATACCGGTGAGCTGCTTACTATTTTTTATATTTTTAAATGTTTTTTGTTTTTATCAATATTTAAAAATATAATTTAATATGTATGTACAATGAATAAATGAAAATAATAATAAAATAATATATGGGTATATGTGTATATAATATACACGAGCAGGCGAGTGCTGCGCATTTGTTTGTAGTAGGCTCGATACACGTACACATACACACGACACGCATTTCGTTACGTCACGATTTCTACTAATTCGCACTTCAATTCGTAAGCCGCGTTAAAGAACTTCGTCCAAAAAAAAAGCTGCTGTCAAATGTCGACTAAAATGAAAATTTAGAAGAATTTTTAATTTAAGCACTTACAGGTTAGGTTAATAATATAAACAAATACGAAACCATTATTTTGCTTTTTAATTGATCTACTTATTAAGAATTAAAAAAAATACCTACAATAAGTTCTCATGAGAACTCGTGTACCAACAATTTAATTCTCATGTTTATAGCATTTTACGCTACAAAATCCTTGATACTTAGAACGGAGTCATCAGTCATTGTATCTATTATGGCCTGTAATTACTTGATATTCTACATTCACACGAGGCAATTCATCACGTATTCTAGAAAGGATGACTCCAAGCAGTTGAATTTTCCTCTGAAGGATCATCAATCAGCATTAAGTTCATGATATTGTGGTCACGGTCAGGGACTTTGTAATTAAATTCCATACTTAAGTATAATTACTTAGGCACATAACTATGTAAGTATATTTATTTGGAGTCAAAATCTGTTCTAAGCATAGGTTTGTGACGTAGGCCAGCACATCAGGCTACAACAATCTGTCAAATTTCTTTGATATATTTTCAACTTTACTTCAAAAGAGTAAGGTTCATATTCAATTGGGAAAATTTGACAGTTTGGTATGACATGAAGGGGTGGCGTACATTCAACTGTTATTGCTGGATAGTATTCTAATTAATTTAATTACTGAGAGATTGAGGGTTAAATTTTGGCAGTACTATGCTTATTTGAAATAATCTAAACATCATTCAAATTCTGTCAATAGTTGACAGAGATAGATTTAGTGAATGTTTGGAATCATTAAGATAGTCTTTAGATGTGAGAAAAATAAATTAATGAAATTAATAGATGTTGCCAGTTTTGTCGTTTCATAATCTTTGAATGATCTCTTAATAAACTTAGCATCCTGTTCAAGCAATTAAAACTATTCTCAAAGTGTCTAAAGTTCATTGTATTACACCAAAGTTGATTGCTCCTAACATGAGTAACTTTTACAAGAATTTAAAATTCATACATAATTATAATTAATCTTTATTATTTCATGACTCATCTAACATGAGAAACTGTAAAAATAAATTGTAAGTGTTTGCAAAAAAAATCTGGGATTCGCCGTGATTCATCTTGTCAGAAATCTTTAGAGGTCCATCCGAATGAATTCAAGGATGACGTCAGCGTTAGAAAGAGCAAGTCAGTTTGAGGCATCCGTGATTTAGTATATGACCTTTGTCTAACGAATACTATAAGTACTAATAAATACCTATAAGTACTTTTGATACCTACCTACCTTTTATTACCTACTAAAAGTTTGAAGGACCAATATAAATTGTAAAGAGGTACATCATTTAATCGAATCCTTTTCGAATCGATGGTAATTTATCGTTGTTTTGTTTCTTGCCCAGTTTATCGTGGCATCTGTGGCGTTTTCAATATCCTCTAACGTGCAGGTTTAGGGACACTTTGGTCAATGAATCGATAAATAGTAAAGAGACTGATTTCGAAATATCTGCAAATATGAAGATGAAACAAATATACTTGAGGGATTTTGATACTCCCACTTGAACTTTATTGTTATATCATTTATTAATTTTATCATGCAATTTATATATATTGGTTTATATCATTAAATAAATATAAAATAGAAAACTATCAAAATGATATTCAGCAAGGTAAACCAGCCTGAACCTCTACAGTTCATTACTATCCCAATAAATCGTCTATCCAATTAAACTATCAAAAACTGTTAAGCTGTCGTCAGAATTTCCGAAAAACCTAAATAATTCTGTATCTGATTAATACAGAATTATTTAGGTGTTTTGAATATTCTGTAATACTTCCTACATGCTAACATTCCCAGTTATCTTTTACTTATAATCAGATAAACCATACTAAAGTTATCTGCGTGCGATTTAGAGTAATAATTGAATAGCGCGGCGCGCTGGCGGCTGCAATACGAAAGTAAGCGGCCGGCAACCGGTCGCTCGAAGGCCGACCGCCCTGCTTTTGTCTAATGCTCGTCCACAAGTTATAGGAGGCAGCGAAAGAAAGGAATCTTTCGCTTCCTGATAACGTAATCCATAATCTCTAAAAGTCAATTTGATTAATCTTCATCTCATCCTGTATGTAGCTGTTTGAGCAGACAAGTTCGTGAGTGAAGATCGCGATTCGGTAAGCTAGTCGTAGGCCACGTTAGATGAACTAAAGACGTATTAAGTCTTGGTCAGACTCTATGCAGAAAGCGGACTTCTAGGTAGCCAGAATTGACATACAACTAAACACATTCATTCGAAAGTTGCTGAAATTGTTTGTCACCGTAATATTTGGATAGCGTATAAGAGGCTAAACTGGTGCATTCCAATCAGTTCACAATAGGTTTAATAACTAAAAAGATCAGGCCAACACTCCTCTTCCACTTTGCACCACGCGCAAAATTGCAGAAATGCAGCCGCAAAAACGCATAGTGCACGCTTGCAAGTCGCACTGCAGCCGAAACATGTGGCGTCTCACTCTCACTCTGTTCCCGTTCTTGTCTTACCCCTTGACGAGGTCAGTGTTTGTAAATACAGCATTGGGAAAAAGGCAGGCTTGAGACCGGAGTTTATAAAATGGGAACCATTGGAAAGGTCTGTATCCAGGGACCAATCGTTTGAGTGTTGGAAAGGCACGGGCGAGATTGCGTACGCTAAAGAAAAAGGTAAGAAGTTTGAGGCGACTTATGTATTAGTATGTAGATTATTTTCAGTATATATATATCAAAGTATCAATACAATTTTCTTTTACAACATTGCATGTAATTGTCAGTTTTTAAATCTAACAGTTGACGTTATGTAAATGCTAGTTGAAGAATCTAAGGACGCCAGATAACAACGGAACAATAAATAATCTAACGATGTACGAGATAATATCATTGGTAACCATGATCCATAAGAAATAAATGCTCTAGAACCTGGTGAGACTGAAAATATAATAATATGCACATGTTGGCACCTAGAGACAAGGTGATGAATTTTACCAGTTGTTATATCAATACAGGAAATGAGAAATTAAGGGGTGGGTGAATACAATGTTACTATGGGGTTACGATTAGACCCCATTCTGCCTGTTATTCAAGCTTTTAAAGGAATTAAAGCTAAACAGGTGGATAATGAAAGCGTTTTTGGAATTACTAAAACTAAACGATGAACCAACTTTTTTTCAATTTATATCCATGTCAAAATCGTGAAATTAAATTCTTATTATTGCAGTGCTGTAATCTCAGTCAGTTCAGTGTAATGTATCAGAAACACAAATGCAACAAATCGTAAAGTTTTAAAGTTTTTAGATAATCTGCGAATAAAATAAACAATTTCAACATTTGACCGTCAAGTCAACTTATTTTTTTATACATCAGCCTTGGTTTGTAGTGGAAGAAGATCAAAGCTAACACTAATGAGCTGAGGTCATTGATTCTATCTTTTTTGAGGTTCTTAATTTGATCAGGAGATAAACCTCCTTGTGAAACAGTTACGGTAGAAGTCATCACTCCAAACAAAGCTTTAGCTACAGGTCTATAAATACAGTCAATTTGGAGAGATAATTTGAAAAATAATAAAATCTTTCCAACCTATTTGCACACATACTTCACACAAAACTACGTAACATTATATTGACTTAATGCATCGTGAATTCGAATCGCGTATATTCCTAACACGCCACTGTTCATAATATCCAATTAAAAGTTTTATTTATCTCTACTATCTGCACTGATCAATT
Source organism: Charanyca ferruginea (assembly GCA_947361185.1). Lineage (NCBI taxonomy): Eukaryota > Metazoa > Arthropoda > Insecta > Lepidoptera > Noctuidae > Charanyca > Charanyca ferruginea. The sequence goes on along the minus strand of OX376059.1, from coordinate 21,157,911 downwards.
AATTCAGTTAACTTCATAAACTCTTATTAATTATGCAGTTAATATTTAAACTTTTTTATCAGAAGTTTTGTTCCAGACATTATTTTGCAAGGAATGGAAACTTTAGCAGCAAAACATGGAACTAGTTTTGAAGTTCCAACACTACGTATTATGGGGTTACTGTTTAAAGTTCATATTATTATAATATTTATTCAAATCCTCATGTAGTCCTTTATTTGTCAATGCGTTAAAATTATGACTTGATTCGGCAGCAGTCTTTTGCCTTATTTGTCGTATATTTTTATCCTTCAGATTAATTTGAATAAGAAACGTGTTATCTTCATACCTATTGACAAAATAATAAGCTAAAGAGTCATCGTTTTTGTAAGTCTGGAAAATTATAATTATAATATGAGAGCCTGGCAATTAAAGAGGTTACTACGTTTTTATTATATTTTACATCATTGTGATGCTATGTCGACCTGATATTTCTGAACGCATCTGCTACTGCTTTTGGATTAATCATAACCTTATTAATTTTATTATCAATACTTATCTCACTCATCTTTGCAAAATTATCGTCTAACCTATGATTGACATTCACTGGAGGTTTTCGTACGTACTTATTAACTGTGATATAACTGCTCTCACCAAAACTTGTCAAATGTGAGTCGACGAGCAAATTGATTTGCCTTTCCCTTTGTATTATATGAGTGAGTTTGTTAATGATTTAAATCATAAATCATTTAGAATATTAATCTGCTGTGTTGCTTGTTTTGTTATTACATGAGTTTTTTTTGCTTATGTCTTGTAAGTTCAAAACAGCTGCGTTGGTATTAAAAGCATCGTTGTCGTTTAGATCATTATGTATAAGTCCGTCACTTGGATGATTTTGTCTAGTAATATCAATTAGAGTATCTTCTTGAGGCGCATGGTAGTTTTTTCCTTACGTGTTTTAAAAATTATTACAAATAGATAAGGTGAGATGATTACTCCGTACGGATTGACATTTTGCTTTCGAGTAGCAGTTGCACAATCGACATAACCAAATTCTTTATTTGAACGTGTCGAGTGATTCCTAAACCGTTAAGTTAATGACGTAATGATGCTACTTTAAAAAGTCCAAATCAATACTCCCTGGTTTTTGCTGTCGAAATCATTACATTCTTGTTTTGAATATTTACTTTGGCAGTTGAGTATTTTATTTCAAGTAAATACTATTGTATAACTTTTCTAGTGAGCATTATCTAATTACTGTCGTAATTGAAATGTTATCATATTCATATTATTTCTAAATACACTACCAACTTCGTGCTACCATTTATTGCATAAGTACATGATATACGTAAATATTGTAATTATTACTTAAGTTAATAGTAAATAACGAATGCCTTGTGTGCAAGCGTGATCTTCAGTCACGGCTTAACGTTTAGCGTCCTAAAAAACGTTAATCTTGTTACTTTGTAATTTACGAATACTTATTTGCGTATTCGTGTAAAAAATACTTTTGTTTTTTTTTAAGGAATATCTAAAAAAGAGGTTGTTTGGTTTCCGGATCTCTTTCTGAGCATTTCAAAGATAACAGTTCTTGGAAAACCATTTAAAAAACATAATCTCCGTCGTAAACATTGACGTTCCAAAATTAAAAACTGGTTTTTTCCGTAATTCCTGGATTTAAATTTACTTGTACAGACAGCGTCATCAACTGCTTACCCCCTGTCCGAATAAAATTTAATGCGTGGGGAGTAAGCAGTTGGTGACGCTGTCTGTACCACAAACTAAGCAGTTTTAAATGTTATACTCAACGAAGTAAAGTACGTACCTAATAACCAGTCAGCTACACAGGAATAAATTATAGGTAACTACAGTCCTGCGCTGAAGGCATTGACCAGCGATCAAATGGTCACGGGTTCAAGTCCTGTCCCGTTGAACCATTGCTGTGAACCTTATCCGTGTTCACGCATACTCAGGTAAGTAAGCTAGGAAGGGTTAATGGCTGGTATGTCGCTTATTATAAGATTTAAAATCTAACTAAATCACTATGAGCTCCTAATAACTTCAATAAAACCTTTTTTCCTGGGTCTTCTAATGCGTAGAAAAAAAAATGCAATAAACAAGCAGAAAAGCCATAAAGTAGTATTTTATGAATAAAAAAGTCGCATTCGAAAAAGTACCAAATACAAACCACTCCACACTCGCATTTCTCAAGTAAAAGGTTAAATTTAACGTCGTATCCTATTCGTCACTGTCACTACTTAACCTAAACGTTACATAATAGTGCAATAATAATAATTTGACTATAAATTCCGTCGTTATCGGACGTATAATCCGTCCATTAAATACATAAGTATTGATATTAGAACATTTCGATTTCCGCTAGCGAACGGCTGAGCCAAAGCTCATTACAGCTTACGATGGTAGCTCGTTGAAATCTTTTCTTAAGACGATTCGATACTTTGAGGAAAACTACTTTTAGGATATTTTTTGATGATTTCATGTTTTTTTATCTTATAACATAAATTGAAAATTATATTAATCGTTAATTAATTTAGTAGGTATTTAATTCGTTAAACAGAAAAAAATAAATAAAAAAAAACAACAAACCTGTACAAAATAGCAGTACCACACTAATAAACCAACACTGGCACAAAATCCTCAGTAAATTGTTCGTTGCACAGCACTTCGAATTGAAATATTTGAAATTAACGGTCGGACGTACCACGTTCGATTTTCGAAGCGGCGGCTATGGCGGCGCGCGCGCGAATGGCGTCGTGTCACGTGCAGGCGCAGAGCGGCACCTGTTACCCAACCAAGTTGTATTGACTGCACCCCAACGATTGTTTTTTCCCTTTTCCGCTTCCTTTTGATGACGCTTGATATCTTGACTCCTTGAGGGACAGGTTGAATTGTTGTGTTGGAATATTGCAAGTGCGTAAAGTAGGGAGACGATTTTTTAAAAGTTTTGAAGAGGGTTTTTTATTTTATTTATTGTTTGGTATATATTTAATTCTTAAGTTCTATTATTAAGTTTAAAGTTTACAACTTAAAATTGAATATATAGGTATATATACCTTATTTTTTTTATTATTCTGATAAATTGTTGATAGTATTTTCCACAATAGTCTCAGGCAACCTATTTTAGTTGATAATATTGCTCTATCTTTACTAAAGTCCTGTATATATTGTAATTAATTATGTTTTTGGTTTAAGAATTAGTCGTGTCATGTTAAAATACGGTGTTTTAAAAGCAAAGTTATTTACATTTCATTGCTTAATCGCGTAAGTTTCCTTAATAACAGATTATTTCACGGTTCAACAAACATAGAAAGGGTTAGGTATTCTAATTTTAGATTGTTAATTTAAGTACCCTCTGAACAAATCCTTTCTAATTAGCTAAAATTCAAGTAGTTACAAAAAACAGCAAGGCCGCTGCAAGCCAAACTTTCAATAAGTTTTTATTACGGAAAAACAATATCCGTTTCATATACCTTTGTCTACGTTTTTTAAATTAATTCTCCGGCTATAGTAATTGATAGGTAATTAATTCTGAATTTATAACAATTTCTGAACTGAAAACATTTAAAAAGTTTAATTTTTTAGTTTCCGTGCGTGTCTTATGATCTCTACGAGTGTTTAACTTCCCTTTTTTTCATTATAGGTGACAATGAGCACATATTAAATAATCAAAGTCAAAGTCAAAGTTAAATTATTTATTTCAATTAGACCATTAAAAGCCACTTTTGAACGTCATATTGTAAAATTTGAATCTAGTTGCCCATTCCAAATGGTAGTTTCGTATGGAGAAGAATGGGCAAGAAACTCCATACATCTCTTTTAAAAAAAGGATGTTTACAATATTTTCATTTACAAGAATGATTATGTTATGTGAATACGATGTAATAACTAATCACTATATTGTACTAATGTTGTAGTTATCCGGTGGTGCAGACCATATTATGTGGTCGCACCTGGCGAGCTCAAAAGTGGAATGTTTACATCCTGGTAATTTAGGATACGGAAGTAACAGTGCATCTCTGTAGATAATATAATGTCTCAGCTAAATACCTGTATGGATATGTAATTTTTACAAAATTAAGAATAATAATACGTGATGGTTTTTTGTTTCAACATCCAAGTTTGTCGTTTTTATTTCGTTATCAATGCAAGTAAAAGTAGTAAGTTAAACTAATAATAATTACCAAAGACAATAAATCAACAGACACCTTTAACATAATCTTGTCCGAAAATAGATAAACTATTCTAAAACAAATACCATATTTACTGTGAGACAGAACTAGCAAATCAAAGCTCGAAGCTTCTCAATTCGTTCGGTTTACAAACGGTTGCAAAAGCTCGCTCGGTATGAGCTTATTGCTCCCGCAAAGTCTCGGAAAATACTCGGAATTGAGGTTTTGAGCCGCGTAGCGCTTACCGACCGTCGTCGCCGCGGCTACGACACGTTGCGTGTTGTTTCCTATAGCTTTGTGATATCATGCATGAGATCACAATTTGGACTTCTTTTTGTAGGCTAACAACAGGTTCGGTATGTTTTCCAGATATTGTTATTTTTGGGTTAAGTTTTTGCAGTTGAACAAAGATTACAGTTTATGTGTGGTGGTGTAACACGAGATTTAATCTCTAATATAAAAATAAACGTGTTTGTTATCGAACTCCTCTGAAACGGTCTGAGAATAGGTCGTAGACAATTATCATTATTATTTTTAATTTAGGTATATGGCAAAACAACGTTTGCCGCGTCAGCTAGTTTAAATATAAAATCTTTCTTAAGTATATTTAATAAATTGACAATTAAGGCCGCCTCATTGTACACAATCTTTGAAGCAACTTGAAGTTATGTAGGGAATCTTATCTCGTGTAAAAGTACCTACGTTTACCTATATGTTCTATTCAATTCAGGACATAATACTATGATCGTATGGCTTAGTTAACCCATTTCAAGAGCTATTGTTTGCAGGTAGAACGGTATTTAGATATTGCTATATCCACGAGCCACACTCGTTAAATGAATAATTATCTAAGTTCTGAAATATTTCCTTTGTTTTTGATACAATAAATAATGCACCGGTCAATAACAAATAAAAGAAAACATTGCTTCATTGATGACAATTTAAATTTCTCGCATCTTCATCTACCTAAGTCTACCACAATGACGTTGAACACCAATCTCTCCACCACCATATTAAGTTCAACTAAAATATCAGGTTAAGTAGGGCGCACACATGACAATCAGTCCCTTCGGCCCTCGCCTATGGTCGCATGCGCAGGAAGTGGAGGGCGACGCTCAAGTGTGTCGAGACGATGCGCCGACGCACTGAAGCAGAGCGACCACTCAACCTGCTACCCCACTTCTTATAACCTTGGTGTGATTGTATGTACCGACCAGTCGAAAGTCGTACTGTAATTATAGTCAATATTTTTAGGGTTTACTGTAGCAAAAAATCTAATAGAGACCAATTTGGTAGATAGACCGTCAAGTTCACTATAATGTCGTCACGTCACGGCAGTCTAAGGCCAAAAAGCTCGACGATTTGTTTCAATTTTGTTATTGCTTTAATAATATCTGTCTCCATTTAGTGTACTCTCCTTTCCCCCTGTTTGGTGTTTCCCCATCTTATGGTTATATGTCTTCGTTTAGGCACATAATGGAATAATATAGATCAGATACGTTGATTGATTTGCATATATGAAGGGTTCCAGCACCAGGGTTCTTAAAGAACGGGCAAAACGTCATAATTCCCATACAAATGCTCGTACGTGATATTGGCGTTATAATGAATGTTCCTCCTTCTAGCTAAGTTTATATGTAAGTAAAAAAAAAAGCTTGAGAGGTGTCAAGGGACACCCGGATGGAACGAAGTTCCTTTCGATTAATTAGTGAAGGAATTGTAATAAAATTTTATTTTTTTTAAGTTATAATAATATTTTTTTTTATTATTAACAAATATAATGTAATTAAAAGACAATTTAATTAAACGTGCCCGTTTATGTATCGAGCGAAATGGACTCCATATTGAGCAGTTGCTTCGATACAGGGAAGTGTAAATTTTATACCTACTTAATAGGTAAGTTTTTTAATTAAGCCAAAGTTGATTAAAACTGTGTTTGTGAATAGTTCTAATTTATTTAAATAGGTTCCCTATAGCACCTATAGGTACTACGCCTGCCTGCCTTTCTTTTTCTAGCAAAAGAGTACCTACTCACTTACCTACTTACAACTACAAATAATTCGCCAATGATAAAAGTAAGTACCACTACCTACCTAGGTACCCACCTAAGCTCCCACTGGCTTAATTTAAACCAAAACATTTTAATCAAATCAAAAAAAATATTATTGTCGCTAGTAAAACCTAGAGAAAAGTACTCTGTGACCTAGAGCGATAAGGTGCAGTGGTTACCTACTGACGACCGCGACCGATAGAAAGCTCATGATTATCAAACCCAAACTTTCAATAGGTACCTACTAAACAAAACATAGAAGTAGGTACAGTAACTACCTACCTACCTAACCTACGTATTCTATGGCTTAATTATCGACTTAAAATTTACACTCGTTTTCACAATCCACACAGTCTCACAGTGAAAGGTTTTAAATTATCACGCAATGATAATTCCGATGTCATTGAGGTAGGTACCGCCACTATTTGAGCGAATAAACTTAGGTACTAAACATATCGCCGTAGGTACCTAGTTCAAAGAGTTCGCCGCGCCGCCTTTAAATACATAAACATATTCTACGAAAAGCGAATTCGGACTTTATTTTGTAAACGTAAACGGTTAAAAATTGAAATTTTACCAAACTAGGTATGATAAAATTATTCTGAGAAACGTATAGGCAGGTGCCCGACCGGACAATAGGAGCTATGTGCAACCGAATTTCACGGTTAATGTGTAAAAATAAGGTTTTAATTCGCTCCAATATTTTCATAGAAAAGCCGCGATTCAACTAATAATGAACTCTATTTGACAGTTCCAACGATTCAATTTTTCTGTTCGAATTGTCTGCGTTTGTGAAGTAATAAAAATAGCAAAAAAGTGTCGTGACAACTTTTCGTAAGAATTTTTTCCGTCTAGCCCCCTTTCACAACGCGCGATAAGGAACTTCGTTCCAAAAGTTTTTTTTTTGAGAAAGTTCTTCAGTAAAGACGTCTGAAAATCAGTCTTTAGCAAACATTTTGTATGAACTTTGGCCGTTCATAATGTAACTACTCATTCATAGAAAAAGTAAAGAAACATCTTCATAGAAAAAAACCTTGCACTATGAAATGGAGATTCTAAGTTACAAACTTTTTTACCAAAAACATGAATGGTATTTTCAAAAATACATATTTCCTGGAACAAGTTTTGTGAAATTTCTGCGCACCAATTTTGGTGCAATGTTATCGCGTTCTAACTCGATTGTTTTCGAAAGTTGCGTTGGATGAAACAAAAAAAATATATTCAATTATGTACGCTTTGACGATGTACGGGAAAGGTCCTCTTATGTGAAAAGGCTATGTAGTATGATGAGGATGTTATAGTAATCAAAAGGAACTTCTGTAATTAGAAATGAAGGTCTCACTTAAATAATTGCTAATTAATGTACAATTACTAGTTAATCAGTCATTTAATTAATTGCTTTGATTGGATATCGGATTTCACACACTAAACGCTTGTAATTAACGTAGAATATTTTTGAAGACCTATGATTTTTTATCTTTTATAACCAATCGAAATTATCTGCCTACTGCTAAAGTGCATGGGGCGAGTGTGAATTATCGTAGATGGAGATCATGTTGGAAAACGAAACTTTGTTTTTACTATGTATAGGAAGATGCATATATGTACCTATATGAAATATACATCTTCCTATAAATAGTAAAAAAAGCTTCGTTTGAAACATGTCAAGAACAAAATATTAGTCATACCAAATTATACAGTTCAACCTCATATAAAGGTGAGAGTACACTGATCAAGTTTGCCTCACGCAAGGCAAGGCGGAGATGAGCCTCGGGCAAAACACATGCAAGATGTGTCTCACGAAATATTTTAATATACTGCTGCGAATTTTTAATAATATTTGCTACGGTCAAAAATAGAATGTTTGCCCACACAACTTGTAATTTTAGAGCAATTTTGCTGTTAAATTATAAAGTGGCGTTGAAACCATGTTAAAGTGTATAGTTTGGGTTATTGTGGATTTATTACACAGATTTTATACCGTGTGGTTTCTGATATGGAACAGGCAATTCTATTTACCTTACATACGTGGGTATCGTAAAGAATTCTAATGATACTAAACTATTGTCAATCAAGCTTAAATTTGCATGTACTGTTATAATCCTAGATTTAAAATGTTAATGTTATTTAATAATAATAATAATACCAGTCTAGTATTTATCCCACTGCAGGGCATAGGCCTCTTCTTATACAGAGAAGGTACGAGCATTGCAATGCAATATTATTGCTTATTATTATAGGTACTATTTTTATTTTGTGCTAACATTTGCATGTCCGTTAGGTTGAATGTAGTGTAACAAGAAATAGTAAAACACCTGATGATCATTCTATATTCTAGCTTTCATTCATACATGTCTAAAGATATTTTTCTGAGCAGCATTGCAATACCAACACTAAAGTATTTCTGGAATTCTGGATGTCTAATTAGTTAACCTACTTAAGGCACAAGGTACGAAATAAAAACAATACACAAACGGGCAAATAAACTTCTAAACATCCCATTATCGCAAAACGTTCAATTCAATTCCGAGTAGTAATACATTCCACGAAAGGATAGTTGCTATTTTTTTACAATGCTCTAATATTCTCACGCAATCACAAGACTGCCTGCTAAGCCTTACGTTTACCGACTAAACGGCAACATTACACGTCGTCACGACGGACAACAAAAGGATGATTATAAAAATAAACGTTCACGTTCCTGGCAGCCGTGATCATAAAATTCGGAACGAGATAGCACGAGACTATATTTTAAGGTTTTTAGTAAAAAATATTCACTGTCCTTTTCGCACGTTTTATGACCGCAAGTGCCACGAGTTTTGGCGTGTATACGGGCCTTAAGGCTACCTGCAAAGGAACAATAAAACTCACGACGTATATCCGACACATCTATCTACCTGGCTCATGAATGAGAGGATGTGTGCAAGGGAGCGAATCTTCAGCCTCAATGATATCACCACTCAACCGTTCCGATGCTACTTTGTTTAAAGAAACAAATTGTAAGGATTTTGTATAGTTGTTCGGAATTAGTGCTTGATGGGGATTTGTGTTGTCATCAGCCTTTAGGATGTTATAGATTAGGCTTATGTGTAAGAACAAGAACAAAAATTATCTGAAATCAAAATTATCTTTAATCAAAATACCGAAAACCTCAAACGGCGCAAATATAATAACCTTCTTGGAAGCTATATATTTGAGCCGTTTGGGGTAGAAACTCAGGGCTACTACAATATGGGCACTTGGACCCCATGGTCCAAATGCCCATATTGTTTTTCGTGATATCGCCAAGCGGCTGGTCGACTCTTCACGTGACCCGAAGGCTGGTCTATTCTTGGGTTAAAGAATCAGCCAAACAACGTGGCAGTGCTGCCAGCCTGTTGGGCACGTGTCCCGTTGATAGCGATGTGGACGAGTTTTTTGATGCCCTTTGAGCTCCCTACCTTTTTCTTGGAGTTGTGTATGTAGTACATAATATTATAACCAAGATTTTTAAGATTTGTATGTAACTAAAATTGTAATTTAATATTAATAAAAATAGACTTAAAAAATCAAAATTATCTGAAATCAAAATTATCTGAAATCTATATCTTCTATCACTATCCCTACACATTAAGTTGAGTATGTGTTCGTTCGGTTCTAATCTCCGGATCTACTTCGATTCTGTAGAGTTCTAAAGGCTTTTATTATCAATAACTAGCGACCCGCCCCGGCTTCGCACGGGTGCAATGTAGATTAAACTATACGTACAAAACTTGAATCACTACTTATCTATTGATGAAAACCGCATTAAAATTCGTTGCGTAGTTTAAAGATGTAATGAGCGACTTTGATTCAATACTATCTAATAAGTAAATACTTATAAAAAAATCACACGGGCAAAGTCGAGGGCCAGTAATAGTGAAAAATTCACTTACCTACTTCGTGGAAATACCACTAACTGATTAATTTCGAAAACTACTTGACCTATTAAGCTGAAATTGGGCATGTAAGCAGTTTATAGATAGGAGAGCTCAGCTAACTACGGATGTGACTTCTGCGCAAACGAAGTCGCGAGCAGACGCTAGTTTTCCTATATAACTAGCCGGCCCGGAAGACGTTGTCCTGCCCTAAAAATAAAAAAAGTCCTATAACCCGCCTGCAGCGCCACCTACCATGGTCCAATTGTGAATCTAAACCATTCTCGAATCCACTGGAACACACACAAAAAAATTCGCCAAAATCGGCCCAGCCGTTTAGGAGTTCACTTTCATAAACACGCACAGAAGATTTCTATATATAAAATAAAAAAATATTCCAAAACAGAACTCCTCTTAAAAACCCTAAATTATAACCCTGAAAAATCCGTTAATCCGACTAATTATCAATTTACTTCAAAATTAGATTTTTAGTTGCTTTAAAATCAGTAGTTATACAATTGAATTGGTAAATGACAACCTACAAGTGACGTCATAAGTATAAATTTCCATGCAAAATCGGGGGGAATCGCAGTTTGACAGTTTAAAAAATATGTCAATTGGTTGGTGGTGTCATCCAAGAAGCTTATAGATAAAAGTGGATGCAACACTCTAAACACATAAGTGAAACCAACTGTGAGCAGACGCTCTCTTTCTGAATGCATATTTTAGATAAAGAAAACATATATCACTGTCTCGTTCTTATGTATGCATTCAGAAAGAGAGCGTCTGCCCACAGTTGGTTTCACTTAGGTATTTAGTGTTGCCTCCACTTTTATCTATAAGCTTCTTGGTGTCATCTACCCAATTATCCGTTGTTAATTCTTGCCCGTGTGGTGTTCGGGCCAGAATAGCACCCACCCATTTTTCCCCGAAGGTAGAAGGCGACTAAGGGAAAATCCGGAAGTCGGGCAGCAGCGGCTTCCGTGTACTTAACAGCTTCACTGCGATCCCCAAGACGCATGCCAACCTTGGGGATCATGGCAACCCCCCTCCTCTCTCTTGGGGGAGGCCTTTGTCCAACAGTGGACGTCTTCCGGCTGATAATGATGATGATGAATTACTGACGCACACAGACTGGTTTTTATCCACGATTGTGTTGTTCGGAAAATGTATTAGCATCACGTAACATCATGGTTATTTTAAAACTACTTAAAATTGGATAACGGTGATAGAGTATTATAGTTAAAAAAAAAACAAGTAAAAACTGCCTAGCATATAAAAATTATTCAAGGATACAAAACATGGGTTTCCTGACAATTACAAAAAGGCTTGTCGAAACTTTAGTTTTCCTTACTTACACCTTATAATTTTTCCTTCCTCAATATCAGCATCACAACCGATGCTAATGGTATTTATTTTTTAACAAGAGTACAATCGGGAATTATTTTGATCACCTTAAACTAAATACCGACAAAATCCCGTGTGAACTGAGATTCGCTCCCGTTTACATCACTAGCAGAAAAAAATATCGTGGGAGTTTTTCCATCGGATTTTTTAAGAAAGCGATGAAGTTAAGCTTTTTCTGGAATGTCACTGTTATCCGGTAAACAATACCCTATTACTAGGAAATTATCAGGTAAAGTGCCCGAAAAATAATATACATTATATTTTTGTCAATAAACATTTGTGATGACAAACTGATCAAATGATGACAAAACTATCATTTTGACATCACAAATGTTTATTAACCTGACTAAATTCTTCATCACCCCATCTACTATCATAAAGCCATCATTTTACTATATTATTTAGTACTATGCAATGATATTATATTATGTTTTTTTTCATCATCTACGTTTTATATTATATTGTACTACAATTGTATTGTATTTAAATTTGGTCGAGATATCTGTGAAGTGTGGTGAGTCATCACTGATGACATGTACTCCTCATGTTATCAAGTCCACCAGAAATCAAGAAAGAACACATCGATAAAATTCTCCATTCATATACTAAACAAAAGATAAAATAAAATAAGAATGCAGTGTATGCACTTCGTAGCGAGCAATACACCAGACATGCGAAGTCGGGTGTATCGCTAGCGTAGACAAAAACATACCGGTTATATCTAGTTGTTGTACGGGTGTTCCCGACCGTTGAATGGTTGAACCTCGCGGTGAGCGGTGACTCATCGCGATGTAAGAAGGTACTATTGGAACTTCCGGACTTACAGTTCGATTCAAACTTAAGCTGTGAAGTGAGCGGTTGGCTACGCAATACCCCGCCTCTCACCCCCGCTTTCACGTGAAATTGTTACTGCGCAGCCACTCGCCTCGTGTTCAGAGCCGCCATTAAGTTTGAATCGTACTGTACCACGTTTTTGACACTGCAAGGGACTTGAATTGTTTCTTACTCTTTGCACTTTTAAGTACCTACAATAGAGTTGTAACTAAACAGACCATTTTAAAAATTACAAATCTTTCTGCCGTTCGTGAGATGATGGACGATAGATGAGCTTTTGTTTGAATTTTATAATATTCATTTAAAAAAAAAACATCGTAAGCATCATATTATATTTAATACACCTATTTCACATTAAAAAAAAATCATCATAATTATTTTAATTAGGAATGTGTTTTTAAAATAATAAAAAATATGTGTGCTTAAACTCGGATTTTTAAAATTGCTAATACTGGAGTGATAAAAGAGGGGCGAATATTGAGCTCATGAGTTACACATATATATAATTATATGTCACCGAACATTTTACAAGAAAACATTCTCACGGATTCACGCCTGTCTATTATGTCCTAATAATAATAATAATAAATTCATTTATTTCGGAACCAGTCCATATCCATACATGCGAAATTAAGAAATATGAAAAACATTAAAACAGAAATATTACTGGTTTACTTTGAAGGCTCAAGGTAAAGGCTGTGTATTTGATTGCCAATACTTAGTATAATTAAAAAAGGTTTCCTTGGAATGACTCAGGTTCAGACGTCTTTTTCGTTTATGACGTCAATCAAGTGTATTCAACTGACGATGGATATTTTCATATACCTGCGTCAGCGAAAAGGTAGCATTTAGATGAGTAGTACAGTCTGCCGATAGCCGTTGAAGCTGACTTGTTTATGCAAGCCTACTTAGAACAGTTAGAGCTGGACGCCAAAGAAAACAGCAAGGATATGAAGGAGGAGATGAACATGACCATCATGACCTGGCTTGTATCAGCGCCTGGGCTAAGTCATTTGGATTGCAAATTAACCCAACTAAATCTCAGGCAATGATCATGGGCAACCGATTTGTTCGTGGTGCGGCCGTTGTTGCATCTTTCATGCCGTTGTACCTGCCTCTTCTTGATGGTGTTAGCATCGATTATACAGATACCGCCAAAGTTTGGGTGTAACTATCGATTCCTGACTGTCGTGGCGAACTCAAGTCAATGAGGTAAGCCGTAAGGTACACTTCTCTCTTCATTCGTTGAAATGCCTTCATAGTCTCCTACGCTTATTCAGCCGATAATAGATTATGTCGTTGTCTGCTACCTGGATGCTACTGAGGAGTTATTAAATAAGCTTGAGCTTATTCGCTTTATTTTTGGTCTCCATAAATATGACCACGTTTCTCATCTTCGCAAAGAACTCAAGTGGCTCCCAATCGGCCTTCGCAGGAACACTAGGATCTTATGTCTCCTCTTCAATATCCTACACAACTCGTCCTGTCCTTCTTACCTGCGCGAGCGTTTTTCTTATGCCTGCCCTGCTGACGCACCGTGCAGATCGCACCTTAGATGCCTACTTAAATCCCATCCTCATAAATCCTGGTATTACTCTTACTCCTTTTCCGCCCATCCTGTAAGGTTGTGGAACGCACTTCCGCCTAGCATTCGTGGTTTTAAGACCATTTCTTCGTTTAAAACCAGAGTGAAAGAGCATTACGATTCCTCTCAATTATGATTTGTTATATACTCATATATTTTTATTAGTTTATATATCTTAGCAATATGTATTTATATAAGTATATAATATTTATATTTACTTATATGTATGTGTATTAATATTATAGGTTAGTTAGATAAGGCACATATATACTTTATTCTCTTCCTTTTCTCACACACTATAGTCTATGTTTCTTTTTCATTTCTCCTTTTGCAGGTCTGCTGGCAGAAATTTCTTAAGAAATAAGCAGTACCTATGTACTCATATTTTATAATGCTTTTTTTCCTGTGTTGTCTACTGTGTGTACATAATTAGTAAAAAAAAATGAAGTATCTTGGTTTATTTTGATTTAACCTTTTGACCGCCACGTCAAAAAAGTAAGTCAAAACAAAAACGTGTCTTCGGCGCCAAACTAAGTTACGTACTCTATGGAATTACGTATAAAAGTCTGTCATGAAGTAGTGACCGTACTGGGCACATTTTGGTTTGTCATCTATACATCACTATGTCAAAAGGTTAAATTTGGTTATAATTCCTTGTCATGTCTCGTACAGTATTGCAATAAGTATAAGTTACACATGTCATGAAAACTTTACAAGTACCTGCAGTATAGTCCAAAACGTTTACCAGCCACTTCTTCAATGGGTCTCGTCTGCTGAGAGTGGGGTCGGTTCGATTCCCAGGTGAAGGGCAAAGTGTTTTTGTGTAATTCCATTTAGTATAGTAGCTCGGAGTTTAGAAGTCAGTGCTGTGATACCCTCGTGATTCTGAAAGCACGTAAAGTTTTCATGCTTGGCCCTGCGCCTGATCCTTCCCGTTGGTCGTGTCTGATTGGCGTCCAAACAGCCAAAGAGGGGGAAAACCTATGTTTGCGCACACGCTTGTGAATGTGCACTATAATATCCCTTAATAGTCTCCAGTGAAAGAACAATGGGCAATTTTGTATGGACCCCATACCCACCTTGTAGCAAGTTGAAATTGATACCATTCGATAGGTCTTTGAAAAAATATATATTTGTTGTACGGGGGCAACTTTGTAGCTTGCGGGGGAAAATTCCGAAAATCCTTAGAAAAGTCGACCGTGCGTGGATCGAATTTACTAAGAATAGTAGTAGAGCAGTCGCAACGAACGTCTGTTCCAACTTATAGGAGGATTGAAAATACGGCGCGTCACTGTTTATTCCGCGAGTGCATCAATCAAGAACTTCATAAAGTTTCCAGGTTTATAAAAGTATTAGGTATTCTTGTTGGTTATTCAAAGCGTGTACGTTCCTGAAAATGCACACATTTGCAACCGTCCTATAACCCTTCCATTTCTTTGAAGCAGGTGAGTAATATTTAATCGAGTCGTTAAGCAATATACTGAAGTCCGTTGTGAAAGCTGAGGTTGTAGATAAAAGTACGAATAAAATAAACTAAGACATGCGCGCACGCACTAAATCAGTTCCAAACAGGTACTAACTAATTACGACACACAAAAAAGTTCGAAGTACCCAGCTAATGGATAAAATAACCAAAACGTCGAATGTGTGTGGGTCCATTTAACTAAGGATTTCCGCCATTTTCAACTTCGAATATCTTTTCCTCCTGCAAGCTACAAAGTTGCCCCCGTACAACAAGTATATATATTTTCAAAGGGTTGTACGTTGTTTCATAGCTAATAGTTTCATAGAATTTGGTTTCACATAAAATTTTTCTAATAATTTCGTTTCATAGAATATTCAATACGCAGAATACTACTGCCAAGATTTTGAAATCATTGATTTTTGTTTCACATAAAGTTTATTGTTAGAATAATCATTTCATAGAATAACAAATCAAATATTCTTTATCCTTATATTTTTTATTTAATATAAAACTTATTCCCAAGAATGGGAGTCTCAGTTCTAACCAAACCTACTGCGCGTGCGTGCAAACAACCATGCAGCATGCAAGCAAGTATGCTACGTGCAAGCAACCATGCAGCATGCAAGCAAGCATGCCACGTGCAAGCAAGTATGCAGCATGCAAGCAAGCATGCAGCGTGCAAGCAAGCATGCAGCGTGCAAGCAAGCATGCAGCGTGCAAGCAAGCATGCAGCGTGCAAGCAAGCATGCAGCGTGCAAGCAAGCATGCAGCGTGCAAGCAAGCATGCAGCGTGCAAGCAAGCATGCAGCGTGCAAGTAACCATGCAGCGTGCAAGCAAGCATGCATTATGCAAGCAAGCATGCAACATGCAGCAGGCATAGTTTCTGTCACGGCTCCGGCGTTGCGGGGCTCCGGCGGTCCCACGCGAGTTTATCGTCGCAGATGGTATTCACGCCCACCACCGCAGCTTCGGCTTACTGGCCGCGGCGGTGGGCGTTAAAACCACCTGCTCCTCAGATCGCGGGCCGCCTCGCCCCTCCACGCCTACGCAGATTTAAATTACACTCTAGGGGTAGGGCAGACAAGACTACGTGGAGTCGGTTTCGCAGCGATTCGTTTCTGTCATTAACTTTTGTAGTACGACATATTGACTTTTTAAGACATCATTTTTGTTATTGTCTATTTATGTACATATTCGTTAAAAAATAATTCTACTGTTTGATAAGTTTGTTAAACAAAAAAATGTGATTAAAAATTCATTGAATTGTGTTTCTGTGAAATATTTTTCATTGAAGAAAACAGTCTTTGAAACAATTATAGTCGAAATAAAAATACGAGAACCAAATATTATATGAAACTTTTTCTGGGATACGAAATTCTATGAAATTTCTGTCTGCGAAACAAGGGGACACCATTTTCAAAGACCTTTCGAATGGTACCAATTTCAACTTGCTGCAAGGTGGGTACGTTTGGTTCCATGTTCGTTGCCGCAATGAGTCAAAATCGATTGGGGAATATTATAGTCCAAAACCAATTTCCAATGTTTCAAGGTTGCAAGAATATCTCAAGTTGAGGGGTCAACGACCATTGGCTTCCTTTGACAAATTAGTACTCATTTTTTGCTGTTGAGTATACGGCCTTACTCCTTGATCAAGGTTAATAAATGAAAAGTTAAATATAGAGTTGATAATAACCAATGTAAGGTTTTAGTTGCCTTGCTGATCTATCTTCCGGTTATATACTGTTCTGTTATTGAATGGAAGTAAATAATAATAAATGGAACAAAAACACGACTTTTCCTTGAAAGCAGATTTTATAGGAGAGCGTATATACACTTTCTTGAAAATCCGAAGGCCGTTATTCACGCGGAAATCTAAAGGTGGTTTTACACCGGCGAGCTGAGGCGTGAAAGGGATGAGCGAGAATTGTATATCCGATTTACAAAGTAAATAAATTCTGTACTTTTCGAGCAATAACGTTTAACCCTTTAACCGCCTAAATATTTGTGTGTCCATTACACCACCGTCGTATGTTTCCGACCAACTACCACAGCTCGTGAAGTCTGTTTTTTTAATTTAATTACGCTGTATTCTATCAAGAAGATGTTAATATTAGGTGAATAGTATATTAAGTAATCATTTACAATTTAAAACACTTTAGTCTCTTAATTAGAAGTCCTAAAATAATTTCCGAAGTTAGATGAATTACTAATATTAATCACTGTGCCGGGCGCTGGGGGTACGCCAACTGATATGAAGTCGGGTGGTTACAAGGTTAATATTGTACTAACAAATATTTCAATTCTCGCCTCGCTCATCCTCGCGCATCTAGATCTTTTACACCAAAGATGGGCAGGGCGTGAATATAAATTTTGTCGTAATAAAATTTTTCACCTATCCCATCCACGGCTCGCCTCGCCGCGCCGGTGTAAAATCACCTTAAGACCCCTTTAACACAATCCTTATGTCTCGCATCCTTATTAAAATCGCGAGATTACATTGCACCCATCATTCAGAGAAAAGAGGACCTCCTTTTGGGTTGATTTTATCAATAAGGTTATGTATTTCAGTTAACAAATAAACCATGATAACTTTCTCTTCAGATAGTGGTCATACGACAAAGAGGTTTTTCAAGCTTTAAGCTCGTAACTCCTCACAACTGGAGATAAAATGGTTGCCAATAAAATACGTAAGATTCATAATATTTACGACATATACATATCATCTTCGCTAAAAGTTGTCTAGCGACATTTTACGCCATAGATATGTAGGTACTTGTAAAGATGCTCCATACTTGTCGGAACGTGGCATGTCTGCCATTTTGAGTATCTCATCATTCGTACTATTGGGCGGCCATTTTGTATCTCAAGGTGTAAGTCTTTGAACTTTTGTAAGTAGTTAGGGTCCGTCTAATGGATGCAAATCAATTTCTCATGCAGATTTGAGCTGTAATTTTTACATTACACTGAATTTAATAGATAGAAGAAGCTGTAAATCGCCTTGTCCGTATTTCTTAAAGGTTATAAGATGGATACCTACAAATAAGTCAAAACAACATTAAGAATATTGGACGAACAAAGAGGAGGCAGGCAGGGGCAACAGCAACAAGACTTCCTTTTTTCCTACCAAACAATTAAACTGAGAATATCAGTTCTACCCATAGAAGTATGTGCGTAGTACATATATATCGATGGTTCTACCAAAACAAACCCACCCGCGTCAAAATTTCTCCTAGTTTTGGAAGGTATTAGATTGTACTGATTTTTTTTTATTATCTTAACGCGGCTATAGTGTCACTGCGACCAGAGAGATCGCTACCAAAACCCGCAGCTGTGAACTGCAGGATCTGCTTTGGGGCAATCTCTAATATTTCATCCGAGCTTAACAGGTGCTGCGGTGGTGTTGTGTGTGTTTGCCCAGGTGGTTGTTGCGTTTGTGAATTAGTGCTCCGCTTTCCCCCAGAAGATGAAGTGGCGTTTTATCAGCCTCCATACAGCGTCTGCAGGTTCTCGTATCAGTTAGCCCCAGGTTGGACATGTGCTTGTTTAAGCAGCAGTGTCCCGTAGTGGCTCTTGTCACAATGAGCAAGTTGTTCCTACTAAGTGCTAGGACTTAGTCACTAAGCCTTCCGTCATAGGATGAGTGCTTTCGAGTGTAACATGCCCGGTGACTCCTTCCATAATTTATGGAACTTTCGAAGCATGATTTAGTCAGGGTGCTCTGAGCTAGGCTATTAGGTATGCCGCAGATGGGCTCAGGTCCCTGCTGCGTGCTGTGCGCCTCCGCCCTCGCAAGCTCATCAACACGTTCATTGCCAATAATACCTGCATGCCCGGGCACCCATCTTAAAACTACTCTATTCTAGTTGCCTAGAGAGCTTAATTTGGTCACGCACTCCTCTATCAGTTTCGATGAGACTATGTTCGAGTCCAGCGCAGCACAATAGCTGTATACATCCACAGTGTATTTTTGGGATTGATACCCCACATGACTACCCAACATTCGTCCACTAATACCAATTACCATCTTGGCTTTTTTTATCACATTGTCTGTGTGTGGATTCCACGTCAGTTTTTGGTCGATTGTTACGCCAAAATATTTAACCTTCGTGGAAAAAGCGATTCTTTTCCCATTCAGCTTTGGCATTACCAATTTGTCCAAACGCCGTTTTTTCGTAAAAGGTACAATAGCAGTTTTGTCAGCATTGACAGAAAGAGACCACTTTTGTTACACCAGTCACTGACGATGCTTAGACCTTTGAGCTGGCTTTTGGCTGGCTTTGATAAGATAGTAGATTTGCAGAAGCTCCTCACAATGATTACCAAGTTATCTGCATAGCCTTGCGCATCAATGTGAAATTCTGCCAATTTGTGCAGGAGTTCGTCTACTGCAAGGATCCACAGTAGTGGTGACAGGACAACACCCTGTGGCCCACAGGGTGGAGTCTAAGTTCAACCGTAACGTTAACTACATGGAAAAATTTTATATTCCATGGAAGATTTATAAATGTGGGCACCTTTTTGCTGTGGATACTTGTATATGAAGAGACATTTTTGCTCCTCTGCTGGTGAGCATGGATTCTATCCACCTTACTGTAGTCGGGTCGACATCTTTATTTATCAGCCCATTGACTAGCAGTTGCATTGGTGAGTTGTCAAAAGCCCCTTTAATATCAAGGAATGCATATAGGGCCATGTCTTTTTCCACTTTGTCTATTAGGTTCGTGAGGGCAGTCTCCGTAGATTTGCCCTTACGGTACGCGTGTTGACGATAGTCAATTCCTGGTTGACGATAGTCAACACGCGTACCGTAAGGTACATGTCCCCAGGCGAAGCTCGCCCTGAAGATTTTGATCAGATGGGGAAGAAGAACATTAACCCCTTGGCTGGCATTATCCTATCCTCCCCGCTAGATTTATTACGTTTAAAGGAGTCAACTGCCCACTTAACCTGCTTGGGTCTTATAATTTTAGCATCTCTGCGCCAGTCCTCGTTCCGAGGTCTGTTGTGCGCTGTCTGCTGTTAGGGTAAGTCTATGCTCAGAGACCTAGGGAAGTGAGTCGCGGCCAGCAATATTAAGGTCTCCTTTTCATTGTTCTTAAAGGAGCTATCATCCCTTTTAAACAGTTGGTGAAAAAGCTAAAAAGAACTTTTATGCCTCGACGAGTATATCTAAAGCCACTTGGGGTCTATCATTTTAACTTTAAAAACTATTTATGGGGCTACCTATTTGGGATCTATGTGCTACGGAGCACCTGTTTGGGCTGATAGGGCCACCATAGGGGCGGTACGACGTAAATTGCTTCAAAGTCAACGTTTGGCTTTAATATTTTTATGTAAAGCATATAGGACCGTTAGTACTAAAGCCCTTCCGGTTCTAGCAGGCGTGCTTCCAGTCGATCTTGAGGTGCAACGACGTGCTGCAATGTACTATTCCGCGCGAGAGACCATGGACGCAAACTTTTTAACTCAACGTGACCACGCTAAGATCTCTAGATTATTTAAACCACAGACTGACCTCTGGGAGGAACTTTTATCCGAGTGGCAGTGTAGGTGGGATGATTCTAGCAAGGGCCGTCACCTTCATCAGTCCTTCCATCCGTTCGTGAGCGGCTGGCCAAGACATGGCTGGAGGTGGACCACTGTGTTGCCCAATTTCTAACAGGTCATGGCAACTTTAAAAGTAAATTATTTTCTTTCAAGCTTGTTGCTTCGCCTTTGTGTCAATGTTCTACATCTGACTGTGAATACGAACAATCTGCACATCATATCTTATGGGAGTGTATTCTTTGGCAGAAATAACGCAATGTTATGTTGGATTGGACAGGCTACATCTGGAGCAGTTGATTATGCGGAGCTTGTGGAAACTAGAACTAATTTCCGTGCGTTCAAGCGATTTTGCCATACCTATTATTGGAATCAAATTTAATGTAACAGCTCACTTTTTTAGGGCCATTAATTATGTCAATTATAATCCGTGGTGCTTAGCAACTGGGTTTCTCCCAGTTGTAAACGTCCCTTTGTGCCTATTGGCCTAGTTCTGTTCTGTCTCCTGCTTGATTTGGAGGGAAATGGAAAATATGTTATTCTTACTCCTCCGCTGTTCTTTTCTGATTAATTTCACTCATGGACTCGTCGAGCTTCATTGCTGTGGCGCTTTTCTGGTGGTCACCACTGTTGATTCTGGCTTACAGGAGTTACAGTGGTTAGCGAATAGAGTGGCGGGCTTGTCCCAAAAAAAAAAACCCTTTTAAGGAGCCCAATCTGATTAGTCTTGGTTTTGGAAAGCAATTTGAGAAGTCAAGCTGTTTGTGGAAGGCTTTTTAGCTCCTCACAGAGCTTCCTCCATGATGCTCTCTTCGCTTTCCTAATCTGTTTACTGTATTCAGTTAATTCTTTCAGCTAGACCTCCCATTCGCGAGTCTTTTTAGCCTTATTGAATATTTTTTCTGGTTTTTACCCTAAACTTTTTAAGCCTAGGGCTACGCCAGGGTACTTCTTTAGTTGAGGTCTTTGTTTTAGCCGGACAATCATAATGAGAGCTCATGAATATGCAATATATTCTAAACATCACAGAGGCCAGCACATCAAGCTACAACAATCTGTCAAATTTCTTTGATACATTTTCAGCTTTATTACAAAAGCATAAGGTTCATATTCAATTTGAAAAATTTTACAGTTTAGTATGGCTTGATGTGCTGGCCTCTGTGCCTGCATAAAACTGTTGTAACTGGGTAACAATGTAACACATTTAGGATATTAGTTTGACGTATGCTGGAACTGGGCCGGCCATATCTGCAGGTGTATATGTATACAGTAGTTGGAGCAGACAAATCTTAGATTGGAGATCGCTTTTGGACAGACGATTTGAAAGAAAGTGGCTGGTGGAAAGGATGCGGGCTGCCCGAGACCGGGTTGGTTGGTGCTCCCTGGCTCGCCTA
Source organism: Charanyca ferruginea (assembly GCA_947361185.1). NCBI lineage: Eukaryota > Metazoa > Arthropoda > Insecta > Lepidoptera > Noctuidae > Charanyca > Charanyca ferruginea. Next base: position 21,135,569 of record OX376059.1, on the reverse strand, counting down.
CGTTCAGCAGTGGACTGCAATAGGTCGATACGATGATGATGATGATGAATAAAATTAATTACGGATAGATTGTGGGTTGGCCCGTGTTGGAAAACCTAAGCCAGGCAGGCAGGTAGGTTTTTTCTCAAACTTTAATTCGTAATTTATGAGAAAATCGTTATTGAATTTGCGTATGTGTAACATATTTTTGTTCTCTTAAATGTATCGGCTCCTTTAAATAAATAATAATACCAGCTTAGTATTAACCTCTTCACAATAATAATACCAGCCTAGTATTAACCTCTTCACAATAATAATACCAGCCTAGTATTAACCTCTTCACAATAATAATACCAGCCTAGTATTAACCTCTTCACAATAATAATATTAGCCTAGTATTAACCTCTTCACAATAATAATACCAGCCTAGTATTAACCTCTTCACAATAATAATACCAGCCTAGTATTAACCTCTTCACATACAGATAAGGCACAATCATTGATCACCACGTTTGCTCAAGGCGGATTGGCGATTTCAGCCTTATATTAATTTTAAGTCCAGGCATGTGATTCTGTAAGACCTCATTCTAAACTTCGAATCTCAATCCGGTGTGAGTTTCTTGATTGACATTCTAAAAACTCGGTTGATAATTCGAATTTACACTAGAACCACCCTTGCGAGCGTGTCAGCGAGTGTAACTAAATTGACAGGGAGATTTTGACAGATAAAGTATGAGATGACGTAAGAAGTGGCATTCTGTAAGGTAATTTCCCCATCATTTCGACGCTCACTTCGCACTAGAACCCAAATCAAAGTGTCAAATATATCAAGATCACTTAAGAGAAGTGATCTTGATATATGAAGTGAGAGTGAATAGCGATGTGAGATGCGAGTTGTTGTTTGAATTTTACAGAATCGACCTACAGGTTTCCTCACGATGTTTTCCTTCACTGATGTCAGTGTCTCCAGTTTTTATATTCTTGTAATGTAGGTCGTGTCAAGTCATTTGACAGGTGGTAACCTATGGAGGATCTCAGCTAACACGTAAGGAATTTGTAATTGAAGTGTGGGTTTCCTTAGGTTTTTCCTTTATCGCATGCACGATATTCTAAACGAATGCTTCATTGGTTTAACATACTACCTACATAGTACATATTATAAATGACAGAGACATAAAAGCTTTTTAAGTTAACCGAAACAAACTGATTTTCGGACTACCTCGCTGCTTTTCCTGTCTTTCGATTTTTCTATGACCGTCTGTCATCATATAAGCAAAAATATTTATAAAGTAAGCTAATAATATAAAGTAAGCTAATATAAGTTAGCGGCTTTTCACACTGGATTTAGCACAAGCAGCTTTGATGGCTTTAGGTGGTTAGCACCGATTAAAAGGATACGGACGATTACGAAGCTCAAAACCAATATGTAGTAAGGCTTCAAATACTACACGCAAATCTTAACTTTAGAACTAAGGCTGATAAGGTTAGTTATCAATCGTAATGATCGTTTGAAAGCAACAATGTGACCGGTCGAGTGTTTCATAAATATAACGTAATGGTAAATAATAAATCGTATTCTCATGTTGGTGCTAATTTGGAAACCATGTTGGATAATAATAACGATCATGTCAAATATTGCTTCTTGTGTTGTGTAAAGTCGCCAATATGCAATAAACCATTGTACTTAAATTGATTATCATCAACTAGTTTCTGCCCGCGAATTCGTCAGCGTGAGGCGTAGTCCTACTAGAACTATAACTACGCGATCATCGCATCCACCCGTTCACCACTCCAGCTTTGACACTTCAGGTAGTCAGAAGCCAGAAAATCTGACAAGCAGTCCTACCAAGGGGTATCGTGTTGTAACTGGGTGGTGGAGGTCAGATAGGCAGTCGCTTCATGTAAAACACTGGTATTCAGCTGTATCCAGTTAGACCTGGAAGCCGACCCTGACATAATTGAGAAAAGGCTCGGTGATGATCCAATACTGAAGATAAAAACAGAGTGACGAGACTCCATGACACTCTGTTGTTGTTATATCTTTAATACAAAGTACTTTACATAAATTTAGCTGTGTCTTCGGTTTGCCGAAACATATCGGTAGTCTAACCACCCACGCGCTACATAAACCGTCAATTCGTTGACTTGTAACCTGCGTGGGATTAACATTGCTGACGCGTCCGGTTTAGGGTGACACTCCACTGAGGCGGAGACGAGCGTAGCAAAGCGGAGTGGAGAGAACCAATCACGTTGGTTGAAGTTTATATCGTGGCTTCGCTCCGCGTAGATGATTGGTCGGTCAATTTCAATTTATTTAGTCATCAGCAAATTTACATTTATGTCGAACAGTGGTTGTAACAATAAATGTAACACAAAATTAAATATCATCGTAGCCTTAAAAACATTATTACATTCCCTATTGGTCATAACATTATTAGTCATAAATAAAATTGAAAGGCAAGCGTGCTCCATCTTAGACCGCATCATCGCTTTCCATCAGGTGAGATAGTGGTCAAACGTATGCCTATCAATAGATTAAAAAAAATAATAATAAAAAATAAAAACTAAAACCAATGTCAAAATTCAAACACTAGTATTCTAAAATAAATTCAAAAACAAAAAAAGAAATACAATTCAAAGAAATGTAGGGATATATATGTATATCAATGTAATGTCGTGGTAGAAAGTTGAATATATTATTTAAAGTCGTTAAAATATAAATAAATAAATAATCGCATATTAGTTCGAACTACGTATCTAACAACTATCTTTGAGAAACTCTTAAAGGCTGTAATAACATTTCTTCAATAACAATGACTTTTATCTGCTCTTGAATTTGTTTGTATTCATGGAGCTTTTAAATTGTACAGGCAATTTTATTGTACATATTTACTGAATGCACTCTTGAGGCATGTTTAACGACATTAAGCTTAGGTTGTATGAAATCCCTCCCCCTGCTGGTTTCCTCTCCCCTCCACTTCTCTCAGTTTTGGTGGAGTGTCACAATAACTCGGTTAGTTGTAATCGCACCCACAATACAGGAGGAATTTCTGGTGTGAGGAAAAGTTTTTTAAAAGATAAAAAAACACTCCTGTAGTTAAGACAATATTATTCATATATTCTTATTTCTCATTGGTTGTGGTTTTACCCGTTATAATTTACACATAATAATTAAAACAGGTAAAACAACAAACTTAATGAATTGCTTTCAAGATTATTAGATTAATCCGGTAAATTGTGGCCAGTTTCGTAATTGATCCAACAATAATAGATAATAGGAAACTTTGCTAAGTATAAACAATTTTTGTACTGACGTACATACACACAATGAGTGTTTCTAATAGTTCTCGTGATAATATTTTTGTGTTCAAATCCAAACTTGAATTTCTGTTAAATATCTACATATTTTCTGAACAATGGAGTCCTTGAATCGCTCATTACGTCATTCCCAATACTCCAAAAAATATAAAAAAAGTTACAAGTTCTCAGGGATCTGCAACCTTTCTTTTTTTTACAAGCCATAACACAAAACGTTGTTTTTTTGCTGATGATAAAGAGCAAGTTTTTTCTTGAAAGTGTATTATTTTGTGCATGTAGGAAGCAAGGGTTGATGGCTTCCACGCCATCATTCGTAAAAGAACTGTTTCATTACTAAGCAGGTTGCGTGGTAGCTCTAACAGCTGTCTGCATCTTACAGGTTATTGCGGAGAAATTCGATTCTTCAATTATGAAAGCCATCGTTTGGGTGTTGATTGAATGTATTCGATAGACCCCTGAATGAAACTGTCTACTTTTAATTTTAAATTACCTAATAACATAGTTTATAAGTTAAATTGGTACTAACAAAGTGGACTATAGTGGTCTGCAGAAATAAAGATTTTATTATTATTATTACTTAACTAGGTAATAAGTGTAGCCAGATACATATATACTCCCAAATATAATCGACGAGCAATATTATTTCGTAATGAAATTATTAAAACTTAAATAAACAAACAATTAACAGCCACGTGTTGGCGATTTGTATGTTAATAATAACCTACAAAACAGATCTGATACATAACTTGTTATTATTAAGATGATTCTTCGCTTTATCTTGCATATAAGTTTACAATGTATTAGGCCCGGGTTGTGCGTGTGTGTTAAGATTAATAGAAAAAAAGATTAATTTAATAAAAAAACACATCAACATAGAAACATGTTTTTGTATGCAAGGCACACACGGACACTGACGTATGGAATCGAAGGTCCTTGTAACGGTTATAACGTTCGTTGTTTGTTTTGCTACAGTTTAAATAATTCATAGTTATCATCATAAAATCTTTCATGTTCTACGGCTTCGGGGCACCGATTTTGGAATTTGCGGGCCCATAGGTGTTTCGTCATGCGGCAGCCATGACCACTAAAGAGATAGAGGGACGACTTCGACGGCTTTGTTAAGAATTGGCATGACATAGCGGAAAGTCAACACCGATGAAAGAAATGTAGGGAGGCCTCTTTGATTATATAATGTCTAGATGGAGCGTCGCCCTACAATCATAACAAAGAAAACGAGTCAACAATTTCAAGTATGTGTGCGTGCAGGCGTCGTTTTACACTGTGCATCTACGTCTCTGTGCGTAAATAATGATTATATAAGCAATTATGTATATAATTATACATACATTAATATTATTATACTTATATTAATCATTTATTATTATTATTACGATCTGTACTGATCGGCGGGTAAGCACTTGTGAGCCAATAGTTGGCGTAACGTTTGCGTGCACTTGACGCTCCATCTAGACATTACATAATCAAAGGGAGGCCTTTGCTTTGCAGGCGGGTAAGTATAATAATTATAAAATGTTAAACTAAACGATCAGGATCATTTTACCATTCGACCGATATTACAAGATAACCTCAAAAGATTACAAGTAAGAAGGCGTAGATAGGTTATAATTGCTCCGCGAGTGGCACATTGCAACTATGCTTATTAACCTAATTGAGCTCAGAGGCGCGTCAGTGTAAACGGATGTATGTAGTGTCCCAAGTGTCAGAATGCGGTCGTCCCAACGACCGAAAATAATGATTCCCGACCATTTTGAAATCTATGAAGTTTCGCGAGTCATCTAAAATGGTAGCTATGACATGACATACCATTTTTGAAATTCAAATCTTGTGTAGGCAATGCATTTCGGGACTTTCTTAATTAATAATATGAATTCCGACTCTGAATTCTGAGAGGAATTCAGAATGTGTGAGTCCAGCCTTAATTGCTGCTTTCTTTTATCTAGAAGATACCTGATGATCCTGCGACCGTCAACCTTACGCCTACCTCACAGATGCATCACGTTTTTAACAGAATACGTATGATTGGTCTAAGTATCGCTATTATGTTGCAATATATATCTTGTATACAACATTTCCACTACAACAAAGAAATATAGTATCGCTATCACAAATAAAATATTTCCTCAAATAACACCAAAGAGTTTTGTTACAATGGCGCATGACATTTGCGCGAGGTGTCAAGGTGAGACGATCTTCTTTAGGTCCGTTAAACCGGTCCAGGGGTCCTCAGAGCTCCGAGCTATGTAACCTCCTCCGAGGCATACCTATTACGTATTTATTTTTTATAAAGGCGTCAACACGTTTTATCTTAATCACATGTGTGCATACCTGTCGATCTTTATTCAGTATCGATTAAACAAATAAAAAAAAAACCGCTTTATTTAAGATGTCATCAAAATTCCTATTTGATAGATTTTGCTGATCCTTTTGCCTTAAGGATCTGCTGTATAAAATTCTACAGACCATCGTCAATATAACGGTTTCATGATTTTGATTTTCAATCTTTATTAAGAACATAAACTACTGATGACCTATGTAGGTATATTATTATGACACACGTTTTGATACCAACGATATTCTCTAAATGAGGATTTAAACTTCTACACTGAAGAGTAAAAACATTATATACAAAAAACAGATGTATAGGTACAAAAACTCGTTCTTATAATAACTATAATTAGTCATAGATCTGAATAAACGAGTATGAACTGCAAGACTCGTTTTAATTTACAACTTCTTATTAGTAGGCACTTGTTATATAACAGTAACAATAAATCAATGATATTTTAACACACATTATTTATGTAATTATTATTATTATTATTGTAATTTATATCTGATCAACATTATTTATTCAATAAAGTACACAAACCACATACCTACCCATTTAGCTTACAGTAGCATTATTAATTTTTGTTGTTTTCTGTAGGAAATATAGTAATTGTTTATTTTTTTTTAATTAGATATCAATTTAATGTAAACATAATATACTAATTATTAATTTATTTGTTCTATATTTGATAATCGTTACGTTCGTTTACTGGTTTTAACCATATTTTCAACTATAACTGCGTGACCATATTAGCTTAGAAGTAGCTTAGCGTTTTCTAATCGATTTCAAAAATAGAGGACGTTTTGACTGTATTTTTATTTATTTGTATATATATATATATATATATATATATGTAACGCGACATCTCCGGCAATTGTGGATCGATTTCAAAAAAGTATAACTCAAGGATTCATGAAAATTAGGGGATGACTACGTTTTTGTTCGTGTGATATCGTTTTTTAATAGATTTGAATTATTAGAAGTAGGTATTAAAAAGCGAAAAAGACAACCGTCTTTAATAACTACAATGATCGTTTTATTTGAAAAAAAGTTTTAAAGAATCTCATGGACCCCTGTAAACAATATCTTACTATGTATATGTATGCGATTCGAATAAATTCGTATGCACCAAAAGTTGCATACCCCTGGAAGAGGAAAGTCACAAGGGTCACAACGATGTCAGGTGTACGTGTACCCAACTTGTACTCACACTTGACCCTCGATCGCTGACTGACTAACACTCAATAAAATACTCCACACAACCTGACCTCTATTACAATGTTTTTATATCACCCAGTCAAAACTTGATACACGGCAAAATAAAGAACTAAAAGAAATGTTCTGATTCCGACATGTAGTTTTTTTTCTTTCCTTGACAAGCAGCGCCACCTTCTACTTTCAAATTGTACTGGCCGTTCTCAAAGTATCCCTTATTTTTTTTTTCTGGCTTAAGTACAAGAATTCACTTTTGTTTAAGGCTGTTGATAGAATAGCAATGATCGGCTTTTGCTTGTTGCTGTTAATTAGAGAAAGGACATTCTCCTTATGACTTTCTTTGAACTTGCAACGTATCATCAATATTGATTAATTTATCATTTTGAATCAAATGAAAACTGTGATAATACAAAGCACTTGTAACCCTTTGTATGTTTGGGGATTGCAAAAGGGATTGTTATTTCGTTTGTTATTTTGTTATTAAAGATATTTCTGCATTTGAAATTTCCTTGTAGGTACTAATTTTCAATCTTTATGTAATGTTTCACGAGACTGTCTTCATCACGCATTGTTAACCATTGTATTATTGTCACCAGCCAAAAACCTACTAAAGAAAGTCGAATGAACAATATAATCATAATTCCAAACTTTTATTACAGTATTTTGCAATATAGAGTCCAAGTTTTACTGCTGTATTTAATCCTAAGGTGCTTGAAACAACCTCAACTGTTTTACCTCTTTGCACGTTTCGCGGTTTATTTAGTCTTAGGGTCCAAACGGTTCGAAATTTGAACCCAAACTCGTGACTCAGGGCCCGTCAGACGGGTTCCAGTATGGTGGACACAGTTGTAAGGTGAACTGCAATAATGTCGGTACTGTAATTGATTGATCGAGAATTTTAATGGCACGGTCAATCGAACCTTGCATTTTCAACGAGATCAACAAAATTGTAGGTTTTTATGCAGTTTTGGGGAAGGCTGTTGTTGCTTCTGAATTTTAATGTTCTCCAAAGCAATTTGTAGCAATTTTTTTCGTGTTCTGAGTGAGCTGAGAGTGTATAATTCTTGCATTTTATTTTTTTGATATACTGGGGCCCTAGCCAAATTACCCAAATTGACAATCTACAATCGATAACGCTAATAGAAAACTAATCAAATGTATGGCGATAACGTCATCTCAATGATAAGTCACGTGATCGTAATTAAAAAATGGATCACGACGAGCCGTTAATTATTGTAAAAAGAGATACGATACGAAACGTTTGTAACTTGGCTAAGCCTACTGTAGGTCGATTCTGTAAAATTCAAACAACAACTTGCATCTCACATCGCTATTCACTCTCACTTCGCATAAGGTTCAATATGACCTTGATATATTTGACACTTTGAGTCAGGTTCGAGTGCGAAGTGAGCGTCGAAGTGACGGGGAAATTACCTTACAGAATGCCACTTCTTACGTCATCTCATACTTTATCTGTCAAAATCTGCCTGTTAATTTAGTTCAACTCGCTGACACGCTCGCAAGGCCACCCTTGCGAGCGTGTCAGCGAGTGTAAATTCGAATTATCCACCCATTTTTTAGAATGCCAATCAAGAAACTCACAGCGGATTCAGATTCGAAGTTTAGAATGAGATCTTACAGAATCACACCCCAGGTATTATCAACCGTTGTTATTTCTAAACTACTTTTTGTGTTAATTTGTTGGACAGGGACTCATAAAAAGAAAATCTGCAATAACCAAATATTCGCATGAGGAAACTGTTTAAATATAGCGCCGCAGAAGCGGTGTATCCACCCTATATAGCGGGTCTTCACTGATAATATCTTGCTTCTTCCTATTGCCCTGCTACTAGCGACTTTTGCGAAACCTCCGTTTTTGCCACTCTGCCCACACGCTTGTTTGAGATGACCCATCTGATGTATGTGTCGGTATACAAGAGTACCTACGGCTATGGCTTCAAAATGCATCATAGCATTAGCATAACAATAGCTAGCTAGGATGAAAAAGTTTTGAAAGGATTATTTATATCTCATTTTATTTTTAAAAGTTATCTTTGCATTTTTATTTTAGGGTCACTAGTTATATAGTTATACTTACTTCTCTAATATGTTTTTTTTCTAAAATACTGCTGAGTTCTGTAAATCTAGCAAGTATCTAAATACTAAAGAAACATAGGTACACAACATACAGGTGTTGTTTATCTATATATGTATGTATTTAAAAATCTAATGGTGTATGTATATCAGCTGTCTGACACCCATAGTACAGGGTCTCCCTAGTTTGGGGTCAGATGGCCATGTGTGAAATGTCCCCACATATTATTATTATTTTTATTCAAATACTCAATGTATATGTAAGTATAGTGAATAACTATGACTCATGTTTATTAGACGAAAACACAAAATTAAAACAACTCTGTGAAGTTTTTATTAAATTAGAAATAGGTAAACCAAAACTGTAAATTAAAACTGTAATTTACATTCATTTTCCTTACAAATATGTCTGCAGAAGTAAGACGACAGTATTTACCCAAGTTCATTTAATACTCGTATTTGCCTCCACCACACATAAGTGCTAAGCTACCTAACGTGACTCCAAGTTAAATCCAGTTCAACGCAGAATTCTGACTAGAGTGATTCAACGTCTGATTTCAAAGAACAAACAAAAGAGATGGCGCTTCAAAGATGAAAGAGATAAGCATCTGAATGAGTCAGTTTGTATGCTTAGCTGATGATAATATAGAAACAAGTATGAAAAACATTGAACTAAGTTCTACCGAAACGAGCAACCAGTCTCTCATTCATTAAATTAATTACATCGATGTTATTCAGTATGACGGGAAGTGTCAACCATCCTTTTGAAAAATTCCTTAATAAGAAGATAAGTATTCGGACCCCACGAAGGGTATCTCAACCCCAAACGGCTCTGTATTTCTGCCGTTTGAGGTTTTCTGCAGCCGCAGAAGCAACACCACCACCAGCACGCTGAACTAGGAATGACAGAATGCTATATAGTATTTAACAGAGAAGAAACCGTTCATTAAAATAATTAATTCAATATCATTCGAAAACCTCCATCGGTATCTAAGTAAACTTCAACTATATCCGAAGACCCGGTTACTTAAAAATATCATATCACATCTCGAAATTGTGCCAAAAAAGGATTTAAAATGAATGAGCGTTAGATATACAAAATCAATACATCGAAAAATAGAAGAAATGCCTTGCGCTCGTACATTTTCACACACAACCGACTTTAAAAAGGACGAGGTTAGCAATTCGGATGTTTATATACATATATTTTTTTTATGTATGTTCGGGCATAACTCTGTCATTTACAGAGGGATTTGCAAAATCCCTCTGTAAATATAGTTGTAAAATCCGAAATGGTCCCATATAAATTTTACCAAAATTGACCCAGCCCTTTTTAAAAATTAACAAAACCCAAAAAATACTTAGTTGACGTTTTAGTTACTTCAATATTTGGAGGACTTACAAGCTCTGTTTTAAGTGTGTCGCCGTTTCTGAATGAAGGCAATACTAAAAAGCGAAAAATAAAAATATAAAAAAAAAACTTTTTTGGAAGAACTAAACTGAATTCTTAATCAGTTATTTATTAAAACAGTCCGGCTTGGGTTACATCATTACATGAAGAGTAAACGTATAACATAAACGTATAATAGATATTATAACTTATGTATTATAATAAAGACCTAGAGCTCAGTCTAGGGAGAATTACGTCGAATAATTTATGAAACGGGGAAGAAACTCTACATGACTCTGACATTATCGAGTTTTTATTTTTATCTTTTTGGTATTCAATAGCTATTTTGTTACCGGATAAAATTAGTCCCTATTTCAAATGCCATTTCTGTGAAGCTATAGGCATTTTTGGTAAAGATTAAAATGTGATATAGGTAATTGCAATGTTTAAAGCCGAACCACAGTTAAACATGACTAACCTGTAATGTTTCTTTGACAAAAATCGATAATATTGTTTAGTTTTTTTTTGTAGAGGGGTATTTAAATAAAGCCTCAATTCACATTACTGTGTTGTGTCGTGTCGTGAAGCCTTTTTACCCCGACTGCTAGGAAAGGGTTATGTTTGATGTTATCCAATCAATACTCTTGAAGTTACGGTGATCCCCTGGACAAGTTTGTTTGATTGGTCCCTCTGCATCGCGAACCGAAACGACCAGTGTGAATATAGTTAATCGTTAAGATGTACATCATCTGACTTTTGATTAATATTTTCAATAATGTTGCATAAGACACCTAAAATATTTTGTAATAAATAAATTCTATATTTAACAGAAATCATTGTTTTTGACATATTCTGAAGCTAGTCTTCCTTGATTGGTTATATGTTTGGTGCTTCCGGGTTTGGTGTTGTTATAATGTCACTGCTAAATGTTGATTGATTGATTATAATTAAAAGATATTTCTGGTCCGATTAACGGTTAATTTTCATTGACATTAATTTTTAATTGCTTAAATTATAAAAGTGTGATTAATTAAAATGCAGTTTTAAATAGCTACTGTGAGTTCTAATTAACTGACAAAATGCATATTTCGAAACGATAAAATAGATGGCATTTAATAAACATTTATCATTCTAGCTATTAATTAAATGTCTTGTGTCTTGGTAAATGAGTGAGATTACTCTAAAGTAATAAAAACTGAAATCATTCATTCTCTCTCTCTCGCATTATTCTCTAACTTAACTTTTACTCAATCACGATATACTTCAGCACAACTTTCACGACAAACCTATCCTATAATTATGTATATTAGTCGGTTCAGAGGCTGCGCATCGAGCTTCATGTCAAGTGGGCCGCGACCTTTATGCCATCACTGTGGGTATCTGACCTTTACGCCTGGGAACTTTGTAGCATCTGTTGAGTGTAAAGTGGAAGATAATGTGCTTTGCTGGTTTTGTTTGAGAATCTTGTTAAGTATGGTGTATGTGGCCAGCAATGGATGTAAGTATGTGAAGATTGTGTGGTGGCTTTTGTAAGGTAGGTATGTTCTGTTAGATTGTGTTGTGTTTAGTGTGATTTAATAGATTTTAATTGAATCCTTTCTGAAATGAAAATCTTTCGAAAACACAAGAAATAATGCTTAAAACACTTAACACAAGTCACAGTTTCCATGTCTAGCTAAAAAAAGAAAAGTATCCTAGCTAAAAACACAAAAAAATAAGATTATAAAATAAAACATGCAATGAAAATAAGAGAGAGAAGCCACGTAAAAAAGAGATAGCATTCAAGTTTGCTATGGGTCTATGACTAGATACTAACAATATTTTAAACGTTTAACAATGCCAGAGTTTATCAACCTATCCGAAAGAAACTGCACAGACAGTAAATAACTCAGTTTACCAAAAGAAACAGCGTCCTTACTTTCAAAAAGTTTGGCTCGATTTATACCGATGCACTTATCTGTTTTACTCACTGGTTTTAGATACATTGATGCTCAAAACTATCCGTTGTAAACTTGCGAGTGGTTTGGACACAGAAATGGAATGCAACCTATGCGATTTATTAGTTTTATAGTCAGTGCCGTAAGTGAGTTCATTGTAAGGTCTAACTAGATTATGTCTGCAGTTTTGTTTGTATTTTTAGTTATTATATAATGCACTGAACGTTGGCTGTTTTATAGCTCATGTATTGTGCATAGCGAGGCTGTTAGGGTAATTTGAAAAGGGAATCATGATCACAAAACAAAAGGAATTCATTTGCTGGCACTTGGGATGTTGAGAACGAGTATTTAAACTTTCCAGTTTAAATAATCGGTCTAAGTCTACTTAGACTTGTATGATAATAGTATAAAGAGGTCTCTTTTACGTATCAGTGATATATCTGTCTTCTATCTATATAATAAAAATGAATCGTTGTTTAGTCTCCCTAAAACTCGAGAACGGCTGGACCGATTTCGCTAATTTTGGTCTTAAATTATTAGTGAAAGTCCAGGGAAGGTTTATACGGTGAGAAAATTGTGGTAGGGTAGGTAGGGTAGGTAGGGTAGGTAGGGTAGGTAGGGTAGGTAGGGTAGGTAGGGTAGGTAGGGTAGGTAGGGTAGGTAGGGTAGGTAGGGTAGGTAGGGTAGGTAGGGTAGGTAGGGTAGGTAGGGTAGGTAGGGTAGGTAGGGTAGGTAGGGTAGGTAGGGTAGGTAGGGTAGGTAGGGTAGGTAGGGTAGGTAGGGTAGGTAGGGTAGGTAGGGTAGGTAGGGTAGGTAGGGTAGGTAGGGTAGGTAGGGTAGGTAGGGTAGGTAGGGTAGGTAGGGTAGGTAGGGTAGGTAGGGTAGGTAGGGTAGGTAGGGTAGGTAGGGTAGGTAGGGTAGGTAGGGTAGGTAGGGTAGGTAGGGTAGGTAGGGTAGGTAGGGTAGGTAGGGTAGGTAGGGTAGGTAGGGTAGGTAGGGTAGGTAGGGTAGGTAGGGTAGGTAGGGTAGGTAGGGTAGGTAGGGTAGGTAGGGTAGGTAGGGTAGGTAGGGTAGGTAGGGTAGGTAGGGTAGGTAGGGTAGGTATTGCGGTTTACGATTTATGACGTATTTAAAAAAAACTATTTGAGTACTAGATCTCGTTCAAACCAATTTTCGGTGGAAGTTTACATGGTAATGTACACCATATATTTTGTTTAGTTTTATCATTCTCTTATTTTAGAAGTTAACGGGGGCGAGGGGGGGGACACTCATTTTACCATGTCTCTCGCGCAAACTATTCAGTTAAGAAAAAAATTATATAAGAAACCTCAATATCATTTTTGAAGACCTATCCATAGATACCATAGATACACGTATGGGTTTGGTTGAAAAAAAAATGAGTTTCAGTTCTAAGTGGACCAAAATTTATTGTTTTTTTTTCTATTTTTGTGTGAAAATCCAAATGCGGTTCACAGAATACAAGTCTGTCTACTAACCAAGTTTCAACAGTATAGTTCTTATAGTTTCGGAAAAAAGTGGCTGTGACATACGGACGGACAGACAGACATGACGAATCCATAAGAGTTCCGTTTTTTGCCATTTGGCTACGGAACCCTAAAAATAAAAATTATTTTCCACTTCTCTCCCTATCAAGCAGGAAAGAATGCAAAACTGGGCCCATATGCACAAACTGGGACGCTTACAACTGGCATAAGCCTAGTTGCCAAGCACCATGAGTTCCTATTATGGGTCCTTGAATGTGCCCTGATTCCAAGTATTGGAATTTCTTAATAACGCTTGAACACGCGGAAATTACTTTTATAAGAGAACAGAAATGATGTATAAAAACGTAAAACGGTTTGTTCGTAAGAGATATCCGATGAGGAAAAAAGGTTCTTGAGTGGTGACCACGAACTGGAAGACTCAACGTTAGTAGGCCTGGTGGGACCAGATGGAGCGGCGACATCGTCAAGGTCGCGGGTAACCGGTGGATGCAAGCGGCAGGTTACTCGCTCGTTGTGGAGTTCTATGGGGGAGGTCTATGTTCAACAGTAACCGTCTTTCGGCTGATGATGATAATGATGATGATGAAGATATAATCCGTGGAAGTCCTGCTACAGCTTTTAAAAGGTAAGGTAATGTAAGGTAAGGTAAGGTAATCGTCGTATTATAAATAATTTCGCTATCAAAATCACTGATATAAAAACTTTGTTACAATGCCACAGAAGGTAGGTATGTGCCTACTCTTTTTGAATAATGGTAACATTAAAATGGGAGATAGGTACATAAAAGAACAAAAATATCAAATAGTAATCATTATTTATTTACAAATTAACAGTAGTTAATAACATAAAATAGGAAATTGATGATTTAACTCATAACATACTTACTTCGTAGATTATAGCTACGATCAATGATATTCTAATAAACAGATATGTTATACACTCACAAAACCACCGAAAAAAGTGTTCCGCGCAGCAGCGGCAGCACACATACACACTTTTCATTCATTTTACAATTCACTACAAGTCAAAATGTTGAAAAGGGATGACTTGAAAAAACCAACAAGAAAAAAAGAGACAGTTAGTGTTGTCAATTGCGCGTGAATGTAAACAGACATTATCCTGGCCACCAATCACCGCGTCTTGGCATCATAGACTAACAAATTTAACGAGACAGATGGTACAAACCGCGAGTACATTTTATACACGCGGTTTGTACCTATAACAACTAATTAACAGGACTAAAGGTATAATAGAATACTTATTTATAATAATATATAGAGTAGAAAATATTAATTTTGTAATAAAATTCATTTCTTTGTTTACGAACAAATGCAATTCATTCTTGAAGCCAGATCTCATTGGATAACCTTAACGAAGAAAGGATAGTAAATATCTGTTGTCACATTGTTTAATTTCTAATTAAGTATATAAATGATTAAATGAAACAAAATGATTAAATATTACAAGCTTAGAAAAAAGGTAAACAGAACTGTGGGTAAACAATGACTTTACTGCCTACGATATCGCATCTGTACTTTTATTCTATGTCCGGAGTGAACGCGTCCTTGTCTTACTCACGTCAAAAAATGTATTTCCGTTTCTTTCTTTTTTCTAACCTCCAAATATAAGAATATTAGGAAAATTATTGAAATATATGAATAAATCGATGTATATTGCGTAGTTACATGTGGTATGAGATCCCTTGTGTTTTATTAAATTTTGTATCATAATTGGTACACTTTCTAAATACACAAAATAGCATTTTTTTATTTTTTTAGCTGCTTTAACAAAGCGTACCATTCGTCGCCATGCGTGACGCAGACTAAAGGCAATACGTCCCAATTAGGACGTTTTTGAATCTTCAAAATTGGGCGCTCATAACATATCTGTTTAATATAATATCATTGGCTACGATAGTTATATTTAAAGTTAACCTAAAATAAAAACAATAGTTTATATAATTCAATATTATGCGATATATCTTCAGAAATAAATATTACCTACTTAAAAGATAAGAATATGCAAGGAACTTAAAAATTGATTTGAGTAAAATTCCATTAATTATAATCAAAATTGAATAAGTACAACAATTCGAAGAACGAACTTAAAAGATGGTTCTTTATTTAAAGATACAAAATTCCTGAATATCAAAAATATCATAAAACCATGATACCAAGAACACACTCTAACTGCTTATAAGTATTTATCAAATTGTACAATCATTTTGCCTGTAAAGATCAAGGAGGTACGGTACGATACAAACTTTATGGAGACTCTGAACACGAGTCGAGTGGCTGCGCAGTAACAATTTCACGTGTCAGCGGGGGTGAGGGGCGGGGTACTGCGCAGGCAGCGCAATTCACAGCCGCCATTAGGTTTGAATCGAACAAGCTCACTAACGTAACATTAAAACATTCATGCCTTATCTAGTCAATCACCAACATCATGACACACACAGTATAAAAAACTTCCAACCTATCTTGTTATTCTACTGCTATACCAGGTTTACGTGTTATAAGCTCCCCTGTATCTGTGGTCGAGGCTGCCATACGTAGGTCGGTACCGGGGGGTGCGTTGGCTCCATGGACTCCTGCGGTTCTTGTAGCTGGAGCAGGCTATGAGGCTGTTCATGGCCGGAGGTCGGGACTGCTCCACGCTGATTCCGCAGCGACGGCTGTAAGGGAAATGGTGGTTAGGAATGTGGCAAAATTGTTTGTTGGTACATTGTTGGTCACGTATAGAAGCAATTGGAATCAATGTAACCCGAGTTTTGTAATAACTCTATTTTAATAAGAGTGTCCTCGAAGTTTCTTGGTCGTTCTTCTCCAAAGAGACCTACCTACGTTTTCAGAGGAGCAACTGGCTTTAACTATCTGACTAAATAACCAACTCCTTGACAATTCAAAAGTGCATCTTAATAAGTGAAATAAATGTTTTGACTTAGTTCTTAGTTCTGAATTCGCATTGGCAATCTATCACACATGACACATTCGTGCACTATCTGGACAGGTCCACTGAAATCTGCGTGGTTCTTTCTTCAAATACCTTAGGCGTTAATCTACATGGTTCTTATATGATTTGATTATAAGGAGCTGTATGGATTTTAAAACAGACTCTGACCGCTGAGTTTTCTCCTATGTTTCATCTCGGAGTAGTCAGCTAAGAAACATGGACCCAAGATAATTTAAGAAAATATATTGACGACTAAGGGCGGGTTGCTTCAACTAACCATTACTGACCGGTAATAGTCAAAAATGGCGCTATCGTCAAATCAAAAAAATGGGTTGTTTCACAAAATCATACGTCAAAAAGTTACTATTACCATAACCGACCAGTCATCGTAATTTTGTGTTGTCAGACAGCTACTTCAAACATCAAAATATTATGGAATCTCTTTTTGAATAACTTTAACTGACGGATTTTTATGTCATGAATCAACTCGTTACATTTAACGTACGTTAAATATCGCACGTCATAGTAACTTTTTAACCGTCCGTATGTAACGTTAACCGGCTGTTTGAAACAACCCGCCCTAAAAGTGTTATTTATAACCTTTTTGCAAAATAAATGTCATGTATCTAGGATTCTTCGAAATAGCAAGTGGATTAACAGAAAATTAAAAACAGAATGTTCACAATAGTTGCCCGTAATAGAAGATCTGCTAATGTGAGCACAGAAATTATCACTTTGTCATTATGCTTTTCATACAAGTTCATAACGACCCTTTGAGAACTAAGCTTTCCATATACTACCACCAAAAGTTTTAACGTTATTTACATACTTTCTTGTCCTGTCTTGCTGTGATCTGTCTCCGATGACCATGTTTTCTACGAGTGGGTCTTCTACTTGGCACCGGCTCGAATATCTTTGACATACAATAAATACATATGTATTGACAACCGTCACGCCAAGATCACCAAAATAATCGCATGTTGATATATTCATTCGCTTATGCAAAAATCTTAAATGATGGTATCATACTTTGAGTTAACAGTTCCCTTCCCAATAGCGCGGAATCTCATGATCGGTAAATCGAAAAGGGTATTATAGATTTTTTTTTATCTAATATTCTAGATGATGTGGTTTCCCACAAGTCAGATGACTCAATGAATTTGGAGATTCATAGACGTGACGATTACATTGTTACCTGTCAGGTGTGAGCCCGGGATGATACGATAAGCATGCATGCAACCATAATCCAGCATGTGTCTGACACCATGATCTGCAGCAAGATCTTTGAGATGACGTGGAAGAAGGTGAAGTAATTACCTCTTAGTTCTCGGAGGAGGTAGGAACTTGTCCCCAATGAGAACGCTTTCATCGAGGGTTCCATCGATCTGAAGCAAGTCTCCCGCAGACACTGACACGTCCATCTTGGATGAACGGTCGCAAGTCCAGGTGAACATTAGCATCAGCACCATCTGAGAATGAAGACAGAGGTTAGAATTAAAAAGTGAAGCAAAGTTGCTTATCAGTGGCTATGATTCCAGTTGGGTGGTTTTTCAGTTTACTAAGTTTACACACCAGCGCCGCTTCATGCATTTACCATTTCTCCAATTGCGAATATATTCACGGTTACAATAACAAATCCGTATAATTATCGCCAAGATAAATCTGGCATATTGGTATTCACGTAGACATTTTACTACAATGAAGCTACGTCATAATTAATCAAAATACTTACTACAACAACATGCAGAATGAAGACAAAGAGTGTAGAACTCCTGAAGCCGATGGAGTCGAACAGCAAACCGGACACGGTGGGGCCGATGAATGCGCCCAGGGCGAAGGTGGAGGTCCACATGCCAGATACAAGACCATAGGTCTCTATGGAGTTGGGGAGACCGCATGCACTGTGGACGATAGGGGTGGATATTAATATGGCATTTGTTTCAACCGAATTCAAAAAGAAGGAGGTTCTCAATTCAACTGTATGTTTATATATATATTTGTTACGCGATATCTTCGGCAAATGCAAACCGATTTCGAAATTCTTTTTTTTATAGATAGAGTATGCCTCAGAGGTGGTCCCAAATAAATTTAAACGAAATTGAAACAGCACTTTTTTGAAAAAATCAACAAATAACCAAAAATGTTACATAGACGACGTTTTAGTTTCTTCAATCTTTGTAATAGTTACTCAATCTCTGTATTAACTGTGTTGCCGTTTCTTAATGGATTTGAGTAAGAATAAGGTACTAAAAAGCGGAAAATAAAAAGCTTTACAAAAAAGATTTTACAAAAAAGACACGCTAACGTTATTTTTCACCTTTTAGTTTTTTTAGTTTTTTTTTAATAAAGCATTTTGTCTTTTTTATTTTTTTATGAAATCAGACCGACCCATCTAAAGTGCAATACCAGAGGACTTGCAGATGCGTTACCGTCCCAGAAACAAAGTTGAAATGTCTTAGATGCCTGTCATTACATCGGCAATACACTTCAAACCGAAACACAGCGACACTACTATGTGACAGAAATAGGTTATCGTACCTATTTCTGTCACATAGTAGTGTCGCTGTTTATGCTTGTGTGCTTATTATGTATTTTTTGTGTTGTGAACATGTGATGTAAAAATTGCCTGATGATGCTCTAAGTTTACAACTATTCGTTTTAGATGTTGACAGACCTCAAACGATGCCTGGCTAGCAGATCTAGGACTGTAGACAAAATCCATTTCTGTTAGCGTAAACGCCAAAGGAAACATCAAATTGTATGTAAGCTGACGTTTGCTTACCAGTTGTCACGTGATGCAAATTATGTCAATTGCACACAATTTGATTTTTCCGTTGACGTTAACGCTAACAGAAAAGGGATTTCGTCTACAGGCATTGGCATTTAAGTAACGTTTTTCGCTGTTGTTATTTCGTAATTCATTTCAGTTTATACACCAAAAATAAAGAGTCTTCCATTCCTTTTGAACACAAGCTGCAGTATGTATAGACGCCAGCACATCAAGCCATACGAAACTGTTACATTTTCGCAATTGAATATGAACATTATTCTGTAGTGATAAAGTTGAAAATCTATCAAAGAAATTTGGCAGATAGTTGAGGCGTATGCTGGCCTCTGTACATACATACTACAGTCAGTTTTTTTTTAATGCTTACACAAAGAAAGAGATAAATTATTATAGCGAGCAAAACTTTGGGTGAATATTAAGTAAAAAATGTGTACAATTTGCTCCTTGGTCATTATATTTCGATTAGAGAGGAATTTCTTTAATACCGAATATTTTTTGTTTGAGTCATTAATAAGCCAGATGATATTTTTCTTCAAAGTGTTAATATTGTAATGCTATATGTCAATAATGAGCCAGGTGATTTTTTTCTTATGTAATGCTATTTGTTTGTTTTTTTTTGCTTCGTACGTAGGACGTAGAATTATCACAATGTTTCCAAAACTAATACACAAAACACTAAATTCTTTTGACTCTGTACCTCTTTAACCTTGCCATCTAGCTCGGAGATAGGGGACAGTTATAAAGAAGATTGTTTTAGACACCGTCTCCCCAGGAAAGCGACTCGCCTAACTCTTGCTATTCCATCAAAACTCTACCGCGATGATTATGCCTAATGGAGACTGATTAGTAAAGTTTTAAATTAAATTGGTGACCATTGCAGCAATGCTTTCGCCCGTGGAGAGATGGCACCTTAGGGCCAAACAATTAAAGCCTTACAAATAAATATTTGAAAAGAGATGGGACTAGGCTATAGTTACTAGGTACTGGTACTGGCAATTCAAAGACAGGTAAAGAATCTGGTACTTACATAGCTGTTCCGAGTGCATCAGAGAATGATGCGACGAGCTGACTGCCCATACCTAAACCGTGGAGCATTAGTCCTACTATCACTGCCCACATTTGTCTGCAATAATAATAAGTCAAAGATTAAATTTGTTCAGGTTAGCGAAAGCTTTATGTACTTAATCCGAACTTTTAGTAGTCTTAAAGATTTCTGAAGTCGAATCTGGTAGGAGCTACAAATATTTTAATGACTGAGCATTTATCGTCAACAAAATCTTTATACTTTATATGTTCTTTTGCTAAAAAACGTTGCCGTACACTAGGAATTTCTTCTGTATCACGGGTGCATTTATGAACGTGTAAACTCACATTCACAAACAAGCAAAAACGGATTTATGGACTTATGAAATTCACCGCTGTGTCCACAATATATACAGTTGCCCATAACAAAATCAGTATATGTATTCCTATGGGAACCTATGACATTATAATGAGCGTAAGTTTTAGAGATATTGACTTAATATTTATAAATGAATTTCTAGAGTAGATACGTTTTGTATACGTAACTGTCCAATGCACAAGTAATGGTATTCCAATATTGATAAACATTATTATGAAGAAGTTAACTAAACAAAACTCACGTCTGCATGTCAAAGAAAGGCGCAGGTCCAATGAGTAGGAACCCTCCCGCCACGAACGCGCACCCCATAGCGATGACGTACTTGGGGCGGACAGCGGGGTGGTCGCACAGCCAGCCCCAGCCCGGGGCAGACACCGCGTACACGCCGCCGTTGACCACGAACATCAGCCCCAGGATCATTGATGAGAATTGGAACTTTCGGGGAAGGAAAATAATTGAGTTGATATACGTAAGTAACATTTTGTAAGTCTGAATGAGGTTCTTCAATTAGGTACACTTAGACCACGACCACCACGACGTCTAAGTACAGCTGTGGACGTCTTGTGCAGTCACAAGACGCCCACAGCTCGTCGTTTAGTAATGATGATAATGGTTTAGATCTTACTGTGAAGATTATTCGTTACCGGTTCCTATTAAAATCAAAGAAAATAATATTTCTAAAGAATCATGGCAGGATTTGTACAAAAAAAAAATTAAGATGTTTAGAGAAGATGAAATTCTAATTCTTCTACTCTTGGGTACCTAAAGAATCCGTTAACATCGTTTGTCACTTTTTTATAAACACAAAACAGGCATCGTTATGAAACGAAAAAGGGTTATTTTCATTACGTAATATTTTAATTATGCGGGGGTTTAAAAATATGCTGAGTATATCAATCTACTCCTGGTAATGTATTCTTCACATTAGAAAATATTTTAAACCCTCTAAATTACTTTTTTATTTCATACAAATGAATGTATGAATCCTTTATTTAGAAACTGATTGTTTCCTCAAGAAATGGTTAGGTCATAGGTACTAATCACAACGTTACTTGTAAACTAAATTCAAAGATTTATTCTGCCCACTATTAGTAGGTTACCTAGATGCGACACAATAGATTTACACCATTCACATTAACCCGTTACTCCTAACATAATAGTGATTAAGACGAACACGTCGATAGAGCCATGAAATCGAATTGAAACATGCCCGACTAGTGTCTACTGTGGTATTCTGTAAAACTCTAAGGTTAGGTGTCAATCCCTACCATTCGGTAGCATGAGCACTCACCTCAAACTCTCTCCATCACCGCGGGAGATTTTTCCAGAATACACCGGTGAAAAAACAAGTCTTAAAAAAGATAGTGAATTACTTACCTGACGTAGATGTGGTTCGAGTGTCGCCTGTAGAAATCCTATGCTCATACTAGTGACCATGATACTGAGTGCTGACAACACTACACCAGGCACCTTCAATAGCGATATCATTGAGGCTGAAAAAAAAAAACAATCATAAATCACTAATACGTCATTACTTACGTATTTAATACGCATAAAATAATTTATTAAAGATCAATGTTTATAGAGTAAGACAAAGTAAATAATAAATAATAAGCGCCTTTTATATACATGATCAGAAACAGTCGATTCGAATAATATTGCTTCCATTTTTCTATGAAGTTACCGAACAATTATACCTACTAGAAATATTTTCCAAACTAGAATCCTAATCTATAGTGAGGTCATCTATAGTCATCATCATCTATAGTGAGAACCTAACCTAATAAATCAACCTTTGGCTGGATATATCCTATAAATCCCAGGTAGAGCGCTAGCAAATTACCAACCGGGCTTAAATTCAGACTGGTGACCTAAGAAAAAACACTATCACAAATTTCAGTAGCCGCGCTTACGACCATTAGACCAATTTAGTTCACTTCAAGGTTCAATACTTACTACCTTAAGTTACACTTAGGTCCACGTGATCGAAGCTGCGGGTACAGCCTAGCTAAAATATTAATAAAACGAATAATTTAAATAACGTTATTAGCCATTGTATAGGCTTAACTGGTTAATGGTCAAGAAGGTTAAGATAAAACGAAGGGTCTACTTACGTCCACTAGGCTTCAGATCCTCGTCATCATGATTCCGCGGTAGCACTAGGCAGCTCATGACAGCAGCACAGAAAAGAGCTGACCCGAGGACTGCGAACGGCAAGGAGTATCCCCCGACATCATACAGAGCACCGCCTAGGGTTGGGCCCACGATCAGACCAAGCCCGAAGAAGGTCTCTAAGGATGCCTGGAATCAATA
Organism: Charanyca ferruginea; assembly: GCA_947361185.1. Taxonomy (NCBI): domain Eukaryota; kingdom Metazoa; phylum Arthropoda; class Insecta; order Lepidoptera; family Noctuidae; genus Charanyca; species Charanyca ferruginea. The sequence continues at coordinate 21,112,326 of OX376059.1, read as the reverse complement.
AAGGATTATTACGTAAAAACTCATTATTGATTCTATTTTGTGTGAGTTCAGCTGGTCAGTTATGTAAAAATGTCGGTGAAAGGTACTGTGAGCTCGAGGTGAGTTGTCAATCCCTAGCATCAGTGGATTAACAACTCATCTAAAGCCCACTTCAACTAAATTCATCGAGAGAGTTTTTTACAGAATAGAACTGCGGTTGTGTCTTGCGAGTTAGGTGCCTGCGACAAAATAAGAGTACATCATTTGAGGATTTACAACTTTGCTATACGATGACATTACAGTGACAAAGACTCAGCATATATCCCGTTTTATTCTCCAGGGTACGTTCAATATGTATTTAATGTATGGCATCTGGGTTTGGCCTGTTTGTATGGAAGTAAAGATAAGAACAATCTCTGTGTATCCAAAAGTGTACGTTAGAAAAAGACAACCGCCTTCAAAAAGTAAAAAATAATTTAAATTCGCAAGTCGGCGGATTTGGTTTTGTTCGTTGTTTTGTATTGCCATCGACTTACGAATATGAATTTATTTTTTATTTTATAGAGGCGGTTGTCTTTTTTGTAAAAAAGTTTTTATTTTCTCGCTATTTAGAGTCTACTTCTTATCATACTAAATTACGAAACGGTGACACCAAAAAAATTCAGTCATCCCTTAATTTTCTACCCGTATTGGTGGAATATTTTTATGAAATTTACATGGGACCAACTTTGAGGTAAACACCATCAACTAGAAAAAGAAACATCGAAATCGGACTTCACTGAAAAAAGTTACGCGTGATCAAACATAAAAAAATGTATTTACGTGTCGAATGGTTCACTATTCGACACGTAAGTCGTACGTCCTTTCTTTAAGTCGGTTGAAAATGTGTTAATTATGGGTGGCGCTATAATCGTGACCGGGTAAAAAATTTCTATCTTGGTATAGGTACCTGGCTACCTCAAACTGTCAACAACTGCTACATTCATACACCATACCCGGTCCTGTTTGTTGTGTATTTTGTCGGCTTTTGGAACTGTTATTAACTGCTTAAAGCTGGACACTTTTCCAACTTTCCCCCCCAAGTTTTAGTTTTAGTTTTCCTTACCTCTACCATCAGTACAGTACAAATCCCAAGTCTCGCCAGGGACATGCCAAATTATGATAATTCAAAATGTGCCATGTAGTTGATACTTTAGAGTTTCAATTACTGTTTTAACGCTAATAAAAAGTGGCCTTGGTTTAATTAAAAAGCGACTCAGGTCAATGGCACGCTATCTTCTTTTTTTGTTGTCGGGATCAATGTTTAAACTTACAATCACGCGACCCGTAGTTGTACTACGCGGCTAATATCAGCTAATTAATATTACGCCTAGTGACATTCATCTGATGTAATATGGTAGGAACTTGTGCTCATTGCTTGTGCTGGTTTAGTTTGGATGGTGAACCCCGTCTAGCAGTTAAAAACTATAAGAACAGTTAAGAACTGTTAAGATCAGTTAAAGAACAGTTAAGATCAGTTAAAGAACAGTTAAGAACAGTTAAGAACAGTTAAGAACAGTTAAGAACAGTAAAGAACAGTAAAGAACAGTTAAGAACAGTTAAGAACAGTTAAGAGCAGTTAAGAACAGTTAAGAACAGTTAAGAACAATTAAGAACAGTTAAGAACTGTTTTCAATAAAAAACGATAAGGGTACAGAAGGCATAGCACAAGCGTGCTACAACAGAAAATGACTGCTTCGTACATCTTGCTGCATATGCTTCGCCCTTTCCTTCAGCTGCCTGGCGGTAGGAGATGCCAATTGTCTGGTTTGTGAACGAGGGAATTTGCGCTAAGTAGTATCAACAGCTTCTCGCAGTTACGGCCAAACCCAATAACCTATTCTATCTCCAGTTTTGGCGTACTGGTGATGGAGAGGCCTATCTGTCGCTGGTTGAAACGTCCCAACGATTTGTGAAAGATTATGGAGTCATGCTGGCTCGCGTTGTTTACCAATGGAAGAATCTATGGCTTACTGCGGATAATCCATAGATTGCTAGTCTAGATAATAAAATTAATTGCTGTTCGTTAGTCTTGCTAAAACTCGAGAACGACTGGACCGATTTGGCTAATTTTGGTTTTTTAATATTTATGTAAGTCGAGGGAAAGTTTAAATGGTGAGAAATTTTATAAATTTACGGAATAGAAAGGGTAGGTAGGTACCAGGGACAACAACGTCTGTCTGATCAGCTAGTAATAAATATATTAGTATTTACTTCGTGGTGACTGTGAGCATAAAATAGAATTTGCTTTAAAATTATGATTTTAAATACTCGATGAAAAGCAGTGTATCAAATAATGTCGTTTTCATTTACATGATAAATGTAAAAGTAACTGTTAAATTTAACTTTATTTAGAGATCGTACCTCTTGTAAATAACTAGCAACCCGACCCGGCTTCGCATGGGCCTTATAGCCTTCCTCGATAAATGGACTATCCAACACAAAAATATTTTTTCAATTCGAACCAGTAGATTCTGAGATTAGCGCATTCAACCAAACAAACAAACAAACTCTTCAGCTTTATAATATTAAGCATAGATTTAAAAAAAACTTACAAACATAGTAGCCACGTTGTTAGGGAACTCCTTGGCGATGATCGCGAAGGAAGCAGTCAGGAAGGCAGCATTGCCCATTGCCTCCACGATGCGGATGATGAAGCTCAGGGTTATGAATGGCACGTGGCCTTCCACTTTATCCAGCATCCTGTGAAAAAGATAATTTAACTGCTTATTGTATAACATATTTTTTTAATCGAAGTACCACATAACGTTGAAGATGCGAAATAATCACGAAATAATTGACTAAATCGGTTAATAGTGTTAAACCTTTTTAGTGTTACTTATTGCGAAACAAAACCGCTACTGGCCATTTGCAGTCAAAAAAATGTATGTGGTGCCATTAAAACTTTTTCTTTATTTTTTCTTTTTCGGAAAAGTTATGGCTGTTCTAAGATTTTTTTCACACATATCAGCCAGTTGAATGGAACTAAATGAACGGGATCTTTTTGGGTACCAATCAATTTAATTCGGAAACATTTTATTTTTCGCGTCAGTTAGAAATGCGTTGATTTGATAATGTTTTAGACAACTTTTAGATTTTTTGAATGTAACTAATAATGCAGATAATTGTTAAATAATACAAATTGTACAGTTTTTACACGCTTTTTATTAGCTTCACCTGTATGTTTGTATGTTTGTATATTTGTTTGTAACCGACTTCTTTGGGCGCGATTTTGACCCACTTTAAACGGCCAGATTTTGTTCAAACTTTGTAGATTGATCGAGGACCGATGACAATACACTAATTTGATAAAATTATTCCATTTTTCAAACTAAAAAGTAAAAAATAAATAATAGTTTAAAAAAACTAAAAACACGCTTTTTATAGAAAACCAAACTAAAAAATAGAAAATAAATTTAAAAAAAATTTAAATTAAGAAAAGTGTTAAAAATTTCAATAAATATAAATTAACAATAGTGTGAATAAAAAAAAATATTTTATTTTAAAAAAAGCGTGGGGTGCTTTTTAAGATATTATCAAAATGTTAATCACTCTACTCATATCTGGCAATAAAATATTTATAACTACTGACACCATGCACCCCACGCTTTTTTTAAAATAAAATATTTTTTTTTATTCACACTATTATTAATTTAAATTTATTTTCTATTTTTTAGTTTGGTTTTCTATAAAAAGCGTGTTTTTAGTTTTTTTAAACTATTATTTATTTTCGATTAAGAGAGCCGAACTTACCCGAAGAAGATGGCGCAAGTCCCTGTCGTGAGTATTCCCCCATTGAACAGGAGTTTCGGGCCCAGCCTGTTAAGATGGGCGCCATAAATAGGACTGACCAGAAACACTACCAGTTCAAAAACACCGAATACCAGCCCGTACTCCGTGGCTGTGCAGCCTTTTTTCTCTGCCTGAAAAAGAAGAAATTTTGTGGTGAGATCATGGAATTTTAAAGTACTAAGTATAAGTTCTTAGGGTGAGAGTTAAGTATAGTATGTACAGAGGCCAGCACATCAAGCTACAACAATATGGCAAGTTTCTTTGATAGATTTTCAACTTTATTACAAAATTATAAGGTTCATATTAAATTGGGAAAATTTGATAGTTTAGTATGACTTGATGTGCTGGCGTCTGTATCTCGAGTACAGCATGACAGCAGAAAACATAATCTGGTCCAATAGCTTCTACTGAAATGACATACATTTACTGTCGTGTTATCTCAACACCACCATTGGTTGACTGGTAGCGAGAACCCCTACGGCAATATGTCTGCCTTTGTATACCTACCTTTGTGCAAGAAGTAAAAATAAAATAGATAAATTAAATAATATCCTGTATTCTATTATGGGACGAGCAGAGGTGTAATAGCACATCCATGAAAATGTATGAGATCTGTCATTTTATATTCTCTGCCAGTTTCGTTGGCTTTGCGGCGCCATTGACTTCCTGCACTATAAAATAATCTGACAGTGAGATTGTTACTGTCATACTATGGCATCACAATATGCCATGACCTGCAGTGCTATTCTGTTACAATCTAACTCGGTGAACATCTAGGTGAAGTGAGCAGTCATACGTCCATCTGCTTTTTAAATCCCTAGCATCGGGACAGATGACAGTTCACTTCACCTAGGTGTTCACCGAGGGAGATTGTGACAGAATAGACATACAGCAGTGCTATTCTGTTACGATGTGAGCTGTCATCCGTCCATCTGCTTTGTCAATCCCTAGGGACGGATGACAGCTCACTTCACCTAGGTGTTCACCGAGGGAGATTGTGACAGAATAGACATACAGCAGTGCTATTCTGTTATGATGTGAGCTGTCATCCGTCCATCTGCTTTGTCAATCCCTAGGGACGGATGACAGCTCACTTCACCTAGGTGTTCACCGAGGGAGATTGTAACAGAATGGACATACTGTATAGGATAATATTTTAAAGAGCTAAAGTTTGTAAGTTTGGTTGTACCAGATCATCTCAAACTACTAGTCCGATTCTGAAAATTCTTTCGCTAAAAGGAAGGTTATCCCGGAGCTTTATGCAATATTTTATGTTATATAAAAATAGGGATTTGGTAGAAAATTCACGCGAACGAAGTCGCGGGCACAAGTTACTTATTAAATCATTCGTAAAGTCTTTAGGTAGGCATGTATAGTACGTGCCACGAAAGATGAGACTTGTACTGCGCAAGTCAAATCAAGTCTGTGTCAAGTCTCACCTTTCGTGGCACGTACTATACGTTTTGTGAACATTTCACTTTTCTTTAGGTATAGTTGGTATCGACACACTCTAATCTGTGTGTATCGCCACGATGCTTCGCGCCATGACACGATACACGTAGATAAGACCGGCCATTATCGGCAATCGTTGCGAACATTCAGGCACATAGTTTGTGTGTTATCGCGCTGCGTGGTCAGACTAGCGTTGTTCATTTCGGCCATTGTTTTCGATCAGTGCAGACGTGTGCGGGTGGCTGTGTAAAAATGGAGTGAAGCGATGAAATGATACTGGAATTCCTCCATAATTATGAAGCTGAGCCCATCTTATGGGATCCAAAAAATATGAATCACAAAAAAAACATTTAGTGGCCGACACATGTAGAAATAAAAAAAGCCGTCGTCCATAGTTATACGTTTGGAAATGATTTCGGCCATCTTGGATTATTGCACGATAGTTGATGCAAAATATCGAAGCCGCTAATGTGACCACTGCTTTTATCGCGACAAATTTTTAATGTCAAAACGTACGAAGTTTCGATACATATACATTACTTCGAAACGATACACGCAGATGCGGTCGAAGCATAAGTAAATCACATCACGTGACATTATTTCTCTTTAAGATCAAGACCCTTACGATGCAATACATTGATATACATATTATAAGTAATCAAACATGACTTAATTAAATCAATTATCTACTGATGTTATGACAATATCACGGGTCATAGAAATGAACTAGCTTTTGAAATTAGATTACCTATCTTATTACTTAGGTCAGCTGATTGCAATAGTCGAGCAAATGTTAAAAACGTTTCAAGCAGCTTGTTCTTTAGCCTTTTTATTAACTTAATATGCTGTAATAAAAAAAATGGAACACCAGTCATGGAAAAAATAGTAAATTGGTTTTTAATACATTGTTTAAATAAATTTTGCGTGAATTTCACCAAAATTTGGACTTGCTGCTGCCTATTAATCAAATAAGATTTTACTAAACTAAGCGATGCTCAAGTTACGCAATCAAATGCCTTGGAGAGGTCACAAAAATTCCTATGGCATCTTGCGCCTCGTGACACCAGCGTCAGTCGTACAACGTCCTTTGGTGAAACCATACTGTTGATCGCCAAAAAAAATAAAAAAAAAAAAGTTCGCCGGGGAGAAGGGGGAGAAGTTCGGCGGGGAGAAGTTCGGCGGGGAGAAGTTCCGCGGGGAGAAGTTCGGCGGGGAGAAGTTCGGCGGGGAGAAGTTCGGCGGGGAGAAGTTCGGAGGGGAGAAGTTCGGCGTGGAGAAGCTCGGCGGGGAGAAGCGCGGCCGGGAGAAGTTCGGCGGGGAGAAGTTCGGCGGGGAGAAGCGCGGCGGAGAGAAGTTCGGCGGGGAGAAGCGCGGCGGGGAGAAGTTCGGCGGGGAGAAGCGCGGCGGGGAGAAGTTAGGCGGGGAGAAGCGCGGCGGGGAGAAGTTCGGCGGGGAGAAGTTCGGCGGGGAGAAGCGCGGCGGGGAGAAGTTCAGCGGGGAGAAGCGCGGCGGGGTGAAGTTCGGCGGGGAGAAGTTCGGCGGGGAGAAGTTCGGCGGGGAGAAGTTCAGCGGGGAGAAGTTCGGCGGGGAGAAGCGCGGCGGGGAGAAGTTAGGCGGGGAGAAGCGCGGCGGGGAGGAGTTCGGCGGGGTGAAGCGCGGCGGGGAGAAGCGCGGCGGGGTGAAGCGCGGCGGGGAGAAGCGCGGCGGGGAGAAGTTCGGCGGGGAGAAGTTCGGCGGGGAGAAGTTCGGCGGGGAGGAGCGCGGCGGGGTGAAGTTCGGCGGGGAGAAGTTCGGCGGGGAGAAGTTCGGCGGGGAGAAGTTCGGCGGGGAGAAGTTCGGCGGGGAGAAGTTCGGCGGGGAGAAGCGCGGCGGGGAGGAGTTCGGCGGGGTGAAGCGCGGCGGGGAGAAGCGCGGCGGGGAGAAGTTCGGCGGGGAGAAGTTCGGCGGGGAGAAGTTCGGCGGGGAGAAGCGCGGCGGGGAGAAGTTCGGCTGGGAGAAGTTCGGCGGGGAGAAGTTCGGCGGGGAGAAGCGCGGCGGGGAGAAGTTCGGCGGGGAGAAGCGCGGCGGGGAGAAGCGCGGCGGGGAGAAGTTCGGCGGGGAGAAGTTCGGCGGGGTGAAGTTCGGCGGGCAGAAGCGCGGCGGGGAGAAGTTAGGCGGGGAGAAGCGCGGCGGGGAGAAGTTCGGCGGGGAGAAGCGCGGCGGGGAGAAGCGCGGCGGGGAGAAGTTCGGCGGGGAGAAGTTCAGCGGGGAGAAGTTCGGCCGGGAGAAGTTCGGCGGGGAGAAGCGCGGCGGGGAGAAGTTCGGCGGGGAGAAGCGCGGCGGGGAGAAGTTCGGCGGGGAGAAGTTCGGCGGGGAGAAGTTCGGCGGGGAGAAGCGCGGCGGGGACAGTTCGGCGGGGAGAAGTTCAGTTCGGCAGGGGGGCTAAGTTCGGCAGGGGGCTAAGTTCGGCCCCTGCCGAACTTAGCCCCCTGAGCCCCCCGGCCGAACTTAGCCCCCCTGGGCTAAGTTCGGCCGGGGGGCTCAGGGGGCTAAGTTCGGCAGGGGGCTAAGTTCGGCAGGGGGGCTAAGTTCGGCAGGGGGGCTAAGTTCGGCAGGGGGGCTAAGTTCGGCAGGGGGACTATCTTAGCGATCAGGGGGTGGAAAACCGGTCCTTAAGGGCCTTTAGTTCCGTCATAATCGAGGGTAAAACGCCACAGGCATGGTGCAGAGGTCCAAACTCTCCAAAAAGGGCGACAATGCCCGGCTGCAAGTTGTTTTCAAAAGTCATCACGAATCGTCTCGCGCGCATGTTTGACGATTTCCAGCCTCCCGAACAAGCCGGTTTCCGAACAAGCCGGTTTCCGAACAAGCCGGTTTCCGAACAAGCCGGTTTATACTCCCTTCCCCGCTCTATATCAGATACGACACTTGGAGGGGGGCGCTCAAAATCGTAAGAACTGTAGCGCTGTAGGGACTGCTGACACAAACACACAATTTTGCGATTTATTTTGTTTTAAGTTTTACTTATTAGTTTTAATCTCGATGATTCATTTATTTTCCAAGTTTTCGTCGTTTTATAATAATACAATTAAAACTTCCACATTACCAGCTATTAATATTGCTTTATTGTCTTATGAACGACATGATTGATTGACAGAAAAAGGATACAGATAAATAAATGTTCCTGATATTCTCGTCTAGTATTGTCATATACCACAGTGAGCGGAATTTCAAGACCCCACAGATTATTGCATGGAAGTATAATGTGTTACGTAAAAAAAACGAACGACGACGACGACGACGACGACGTGTTTAATTTTTTTAAACTAAAAAAAAATGGCGTCGGGGCATAAAAGTAGCCAATTCAGATTAATCTTAAAAAATTTATGGATACTTTTATAGCCAGTTCAGATAAACGGATACGCTATATTGACATTTTTTTTATGCATGAGATCATTTTTCTCAATTGCTGTTTCTATTTTGTAACACTTGTTTTTATAGATTCTTGGAATCTTTTATAACCAAAAAATAGACTAAAACTACTTACATTATATTCCATCGAGCATAAAGACTGTGTGTCTGCTAATTAAATATGTTATAGTTTCTTTTTATAAATCTGGAAAATAAATAATGTTTTGTTGTGACATGTTTGTCAATGACAGTTGTCAACCTTGACAATTGTCAGTAATTCTTTTTAATTAGTTTTTAGCATGGTAACTTAAAACCTTCAAACTGTTAAATTGATAGTCGAATTTATGTGTGCATACTTGGAAAATAATGTGAATTCCGGAAGAGCCGACAGGAAAGAAACCTGTCAAATGGGTCAGTCGAGATCTCGCTGTCCATTAAGTAACACGCTGAATTACTTAAAAGTCTACCGGTCCACAACCAAAAGTAGGTAACAGTCCTGAGTCGTGCCATCGAGCTGTCGCGTGCCTGCTGCTCCCAGGGCAGGTCTTACTGTTAAGATTCCCCGGGGACCTCCGTCCCAAAGCTAGCAGCCGACCGCGGTAGTCTTATCATCGGCCGATCCTGTTTTCCGGCCAGGCTGTGGAGCCTGGAAAGCTCTGCCACTACTTAGTGCGTCTAGGTTAGTGTTTTTTATATCTCTGTTTTTATACTCATCGCATTCTTGTGAGAGTTAATCAATTTTAACGTACAAGTCTACTTAGCCTTTTATTGCATAAAAGTAGTAGAATTGTTACACTACCCAAGTCTTAATCTGCGAATTAAATCTGTTTTTTTTAAATCAAGACATTTTTTTCCACCTGTATAAGACATTGCCTAGGCATGAAAGTTATTTTAAATTCGCCCTTGATTGACTGCTACGCGGCATGTTGCGGGTTTGATTCTCGCCCAGGGTAAACATTTGTGTGATAACCACTTGTGTTTGCCTTGTGTCTGGGTGTTGTTTATCTATATATGTATGTATTTAAAGTGCATTTGTATTTTGTGTAGGTATGTATAACAGCTGTCTGACACCCATCGGGTCTCGCTAGTTTGGGGTCAGGTGGCCATGTGTGAAATGTTCCCATATATTATTATTATTAAATAAGCAGTCAAACTGTCAAACACAAAACTCACTGAATGTAGGCTGGAGGAATGGCACGAGTTGAAATCATCTAATTCTATAATTGAATAAATGTATTGAGAATGACCTTTTTGAATTAAGAAGGTACTTTAACCCGTTGTGTTGTCTATGTGTAAATAACAATTTAAATGTTATCAATTAACTATGTGCCCTAATTGTTTGATTCCAGAATGAACGAGTGATAACATATTATCACATCTGAACCCTTTTTCTTTACAATCATCGTAATGAATGAAGCTGGAACATTCTATGTAAATTAAGTATGTCATTTGTTGTTATGATAAACAAAATGCCTAGCCTTTTCCCAACTATGTTGCCATCTACAAGTTTAACCCGATGCAGCAGAAATAATAATAATAACTGGATCAAGGGCTTGATACAGAAAACGGTACTCCCATACTGACAGCAAGAATAGACAAGTCAGTACAGTTTGTCTATTCTTCCTGTCAGTATGTCTATTCTTCCGTAGACATAGCGTGGTCATGCTACGCGTGCTGGAGTCCTGGGATCAAGTCTGCTATTACAATAGTGTTAGAATGGTCTATCATTGATTTCATAATTGTTGATTTTGACAAGTTTGGTAATTTACTAGTATAATGGCGTCATTATGACTTTCCAATGGTCAACCACTGACACGCTATTGAAAGAAATGATATAGAATGGTAATCTCGTACAAAATGACTACTGAATGACTGACTTAGGCGGTAATCTGCTAAAATTTTGATAGTTCCTTTGATCAGTGACCTACCATTAGAACGTCATTGTGCAGTCAATGATCGAACATTATGAATTTAGCAGATTACGAACTTTTAGCAAAATGACAATGGGATCGTGTTGGAATGACGAAATTATAAAAATACCAGACTTGACCCCTGGACACGGCGTGTGTATAGTTAGGAGATTCCTCTCTCAGGAGCCCTGACCACCGGTAGCTTGGACCCTGTTCCCGATACCGATTTTTAAATGTTTTTATTTTTATATAAATGTTTAAATATATAATTTAATAAAATTAAAATGTATAAAATAAATAAATGTGAATAATAATAATATGTGAGGACATTTCACACACGGCCATCTGACCCCAAACTAGGGAGACCCTGTACTGTGGGAAATACCAATGTTTAACATGGAGCGACCGCTCGTCTGACCTCCACAACCCAGTTACTAGGTAACACGATCCCCTTGTAATAAATAGTTTTAAAGTTATTTAAGAAAATTTATGAAAAGAGACCATTCCCCTTTATTTCCTAAACTACGGAGACTAAAATTAAAAAAAATACAGGAAATTGTTAATAGATTACAGGAAAACCTACTAAGAAGTCTGAAGTGGTCTGAACATAGCGTGGTAAATCTTTTTAGATCATGGCAGGTTTTGTACAAAAAAATAAAGATCTTTAGAGAAGTTAAAATTCTAATTTTCATACTCTTGAGTACCTAAAGAGTATCTTCAGGGCGTTTACAATATTTTGAAACCCCCGCAATTAAAATGGACCATAAAAGTGAATAGTTTACCGAAAAGCTAATTATTTCAAAACGAAACGGCGGCTGACAGTAACAGTGATACTGACAACCGCCGTTTCGCAATTCTTATACTGAAATTGAATCGCTTTATGGGAAATAATGTCACAAATAATGATTATTGTTTTCCACACACTTGTCACATAACTTGTCTGCCAATTTGATAGATCCGTTAATGTCGCTTATCACTTTCTTTTTTTTATAAACACAAAATGGGCATCGAGATGAAACGAAAAAGTGTTATTTTCATTTCGTAATATTTTAATTATGCGGGGGTTTAAAAATATAGTAAGTATATCAATCTACTCCTGGTAATGTATTCTCCACATTGGAAAATATTTTAAACCCTCTAAATGTTTTTCTTTTTTATACAAATTAATGTATGGATCTCGCCATGAATCTTTTAGTGTTTGGGAGAAGATCGTTTTCAACAACAATGTTAATTTTGTTCTTAGGTTTTCTTGTATCATATTCCTGCCCTTATCCCATGTTACTTTTGACTCCCATGTTACGTGTAACACGTTTTTTACCTCAATACTCAATACATTTATTGCATCCACATGTGAACTTAGATGGTAGCTATAAAAATGAACATTGTGGAGACCCCGTCGGGCACAGCAAAAATAAAAGTAGGAGGAAGAAGAGGGCTCTTGTTTGGCTATTATGTTGATTGTATCTGCTTATTTAATATGTAACTAAGAAATTATTTTATTATTAATTATCCAATTATTATATTAATAATTAGGCAATCATTTTATTATTAACTATTATGGTATTATTAGGCAATTACTTTATTATTAATTAGTAATGTATATGGTTGTAATGTGTACGTGTATTATTTATTTATAATTATTATTGTTTTATTAGTTATTATTTTATTCTCCATCCTGTCCTATCAACAGTCATGATATCACTGCGACTCCTTCTCACTTCACGCAACCCATCCATCTCTTCTTTGGCCCTCTATCTCTCCAATCATCCACAACTATATTCATATCTCTTTTAGTCAAATCTCGTTTCATCCCTCCTCCTCACAAATTTCAAAGGGAATCGTTTGTTGGAAACCAAGACAAACGATTCCCTTTCAACTTCTTTGTCACTGGCGCAACTTTTAAACTTCCTCTAATATACTCATTTCTGACCTTCTCATTCATTCCTTTTTATTTCTCTGATCATTCTGGTTACTCCACACATTCATCTCAACATTCTGTACTCCGCTACATGTAATCTTTTCTCATCCTTCTTCTTCACGGCCCAACATTCCGATCGATACAGTATATTTTGTCCTTTTACTTGGGCTCGCAAGTGGTTCCAGAGACATGTAGCCATTTCATTAATCCTGAGTTGATCCGGTGCGTTACGTCTCGGTCTACCTCTCCATCACCTTGGACATGCGACCTGAGGTACCGAAAGTCTCAGTTTTTTTTGTATGTAGTGGTAAATATTGTACGGTGGTTCGGAACCCTTCGTGTTCCAAGTCCTTCCTGTAGTTAGCGGATTTTTCAACTTTGTGCCTAGACCCTCAATTTCTGTTAATTCTTCCTAAAATAATGTCTCAATTTTTGGAAATACCAAACCTAGGCTACTTTTTTGCCATTACTTGTCTCGAGTTGTATAAGATCGTCGTATACCCGGAGGCATGTGCAAGCGCCTAGTGATTGTATTGTGTTGATAAGAGCCGACTTTTTGCTCGAAGGTTATCGCACGGATGGACATAGGTACAGGCTCGATACTAACGAAACTATGAGTTACTGTGATTTTTATGGGTTACTATGCTGTTAATCAGCGAAGTATTAGAATGCATGGAGCTTGCTTTTATCAATTCAACAGGATTAAAATAGGTAGGTACTAAAATACCCTTTGTTCACATACGATTTTCGCCGCGATGGCGTCGCGACGCGCTTGTCCACAGTATGTTTCAACAAGTTTCCATAATGATAAATCGTAGATTAGTACGGTGAAAACAAAGTGTATACAAGAGGTCAAACAGAAGTAAAACCTCACAGAAAGGTCCTGTTTCCATAAAGTTACCCGTTATCTTTTGTCTATAGTTAAACATTTAGAACGCTCAAAGCTAGAGACTAGAAAGCATCATAATATGCTGGGTCTGATTGTTAGTGTTTCTATAAAACGACTTAAACATATAATTTCTAAGAAAGTTGTTATATTTACGCTGTTTGAGGTTTTCGGCACCTGTAGTAGATATAGATAATAAATTTGTATTTTTACTACTTCCAATCAATTCAAGAAAGCAGAGTCATAGTCCTGGTATCTTTTACTTAAATAAATATGAATGAGACAGTGAATGTACATATTTATTAGCGATACTTATATTATGATTGTTGACGCCGCATCACTACGAGTTCAAATTGGCTATTAATAGACTTTATAAACAAACCTATTTGATTAAAGTTGTGTGCAACGAGCTTATACTACTTTTCTGGTCATCCCTTCTCTGTTGTGGGATTAACCCACGAAGTTAGGGTTTGACCTTTTGACCAGTTTAACAAGCCCTCGGCGCCAAGCTACGAATTACTACTCTATGCAGTTACGAATAGAAGTCTGTCATGTAGTCGTGACAGTGGCGTGCTGGGCACATTTTGGTTTGTCATCTATACATGACTGTGGAAGTCAAAAGGTTAACTACCTACTGCTTATTCTTTCAACCATCCTTCTCCTACTACTATTATAAACACGAATGAGTTTGTGAGGATGGATGGATGAATGTGTTTCAGGTTTTTCCAGGAGTGCCTTTTTTCTCTGTCATAACAATACAAGTGCAAGCAAATGTGATTGTAAATGTGGCATAGTCTTACCAGTTGATTAGTCTGCTAATAAGTTTTAATAATTTAATAATGACTAATTACATGTTATACTTTTTGTTTTTTTTTTAGCATTTCTTATTGAAATTGACGTGAATTTACATCGAAACCCAGGTAACCTACGGGAGATCGCCAGCAACGTCAAGGCGCTGCTGGCCTTTCTTGAGGAGCTGGGGTGGATCGAATGATTTACTTCCCACTTGTGAGCAAAATACGCGCTGAGACGTGGAGTCGGAAACCAGCCCGTTACTCTATATTACTGTACTAATGTAGATGGAAAAGTATTTTACTACAATAGTTTTACATATCTAAGAACCCCTCGTGCTGGTGTCGAAATATTAGAGAGCGAATCGCTCGCACTGTACTGCCAAGGACGAGTAGTGGACAGTCGCCTTTAGATAATTTTGAAAAATGTTATGTAAAGAGTTGGTATGTGTATACCTCGTGCGGAAATTAACAGATTTGCCAATCGGTTTAAGAACCGTGTAGATTTCGACCAATTATCCTCACAGTGTAATTTTTTTGCTGTAGTATTTAGTTGGTAGTTTTTGTAAGTACTAAACAGAAATAAAAATCACGATTTCAGGCCAAGATTTACGACAATGAATTAAAAATTTGCTATGGATAAAATTAGCTAAACGACACCGATTGACCTATAATTCCTTAATTTAAAAAAAATAGAACTTCTCTAAAAATACCATTTTGGCCGTGGAAACCCGATTAATTTTCAATTTACTGTAAAATTTGATTTTTAATGGTTAGTCAATTTAGTTGGCAAATGACTAACTACAAGTGACGCCAAAAGTGTAAAGTTACAAAAACGCGTTTTGACAGCTTTAAAATATCAGTCAGTTGATTGGTTATTTACCCCTAGAAGTGCTGGATAAGTTTGCTTCAATAAAATGTTTCTAAAAATTATTCCTACTATAATATTTTAGACCCAATTCTGCTCAACTTATTCCATATTCAATTAGATAAGAATAAATTCAATTAGTAAACTAAGCTAATACTTAAATCGTCCATTAACTAAAAAAAAACTACTTAGAGGTTTTATGGCATCCGGAATGGCACAGTTAAATAATAAAAAAAAAAATAACAAAGTGTGTACCAACCTCTTGAGGATAAAACGGTGCTTGCAGTGCAACACAAATAGCGTTGCAGAAATCTGCTATCGATATTACGACTATCGTCAACCACTGTCTTTGCGAAAAGTCGAAACCCATTATAACTAAATTACTTTCAGTCTTATTCAATTAAAAAATATTTTCTAATAATGTTTCTAGAATTAACCACTAAAAGAAAATTACTTTAAAAACGGAAAACTCTTAAACGGATGAGACATAATTATTCCTTGTGTTAATAAAGTTTTTAATTTTTTACATCAATCCAAATGTAATTATAATGTAGTTTAATTAAAATCACAGCCACTGTAATTAAGTCACACATTAAATGAGCTTTTATTGCGAAGGCGGGACCAACACTAAGTCAAGACATATCATTTTCTGGATAACAAGTAAATTATTACTATATTATAATTAGTACTACATTATCATTACGGCCTAGTGGAGTGTATTAATTATTGTATGAATATAAATACATTGCTTGTTGTTTTCAGGTCTCTCTCTAGTTCTCGAGAAATAAATCGCCAATGTAAATCAAATTCCAGAAGATTCTCCCTAACCCCTGGTCAGTTGGCGTAAATAGTTAATAAATGAAGAAGTAATGACCGCACTTACGATAAACGGTACTAAAATATCAGCAGCAGATAACATTATTGTCATTAGCATTTTTACTGTTAATTAGGTAGTCTTCTTGTAAACAATCGACTTGATTTTAATTCAGCGAGGAGAATTAAGACGTAGTAATATTATTGACGTTGGTAATGTTTGTGGACATGTGATGTAGTGTAAATAATCCGGAGCACTTGAAGAAAAATATGTCACGGGCTGGCTATAAGAAGAGAGAGGCAAGGGACCGCTGTCGTGTCTAGCAGTGTTATTATGAATCAAACTCGAAATCATTTATTTCAATTAAACCATTTACAGGTTACCTTACAATTTTGAATCATACCTCCGATGGCTTCCGCACTTGTCTCTAGAGACCTAGAAGCAGATGCGTAGATACGCTGAGAAATCAAGCGCAATTCTCAATCCGTGAACGTCTCCAACTCCAATGCATGACGTTCACGATCAGCGGTCAGTCGCGCATCATATTCTTCACTGGTCACAGAGACCTGGATGTAGATGCGTAAATACGCTGAGAACGCAGGCGTGCTTCGCGATCTGAAGAGGTTTCCACGGAGCGAGTTGCAGCCTGATGTTCTCGAACAGCATCAAGTCTCTCCTGACGCTCTTCGGTAGATTCTTGGGATCTTATGATCCTCAATCTTTTAGCTCCTTTGGAACATTGGGAAAGATTTGACCTCTTTCTAGGCATAGTTATAGTTTTATTGTAAAGATACCTGATCAATTAAAATCTAAGTGACCTCCCCTGCGTTTAGGCCTGCGGGTAGGCTACCGTGTCACGAAGATAAATGGAAAAGGAAATTAAACACTCAAATAACATAAGCCCGAAGGCATATTTATTCGATAAATAAAAAAATAAATGAGAATTTTGGCCAGTAGAGTCAAATTTTCAATGATATACCATCGTCATCAAAAATCAGTCCTAAACTGTTACCGCCTTCACCATGTGGTGAAATTAGTGGATAGCTTTACAGTGAAATTAGTGATAGCTTTGATTTCCACATCAGATGTTTCTGATCTTCGATTTTTATAAGTCAATAGGAAATGCCCATCAGACCGAACAACTTTTGCTAATACGTCATTCCTATATGTGTTATGGTGTAGCTGGGCTCTTGGAGTTCCACATTAGGTGTTCCAGATCTTCAAATTTATTCTCTCAGCAGAAAATGCTCATCACGTGGAACAATTTTTGCTATGGTACCATTTTTGTATCTCTTATAGTTTAGCTGGTCTATTGCGGTTCTGCATCAGGTGTTCAAGTTTCGAAGATAAATTATAGCCTATATGTTGCCCAGACTTAATTTAATACCTATACAAGAAAAAAAAAATCATTCAAATCCGTCCAGCAGTTCCGAAGATTAGCGTGTACAAACAAACAGACAGACAGATTTTTTTTTTGGATTCGTGCTCTATTGCTGTTTCTAAACCCCCCTCAATTATTTTTTTTTTAATATATTCAATGTACAGACACAATTTTTTTACTGTTTTATTATATGTATAGATAGATAGTGTTCCGAACATTCGTACCAATTTTCAACTTTATGCGAATTGATGTAAGCTTACCCGTATTTTTCAAGCTAATTTGACCGGGCTATTAGGTTTACAAGGTAGTAGTATTAGTAGGTATACAAGGAGCATAATCAGTATCGGTCATATACAGTCGACAATTACAAGTCATCCAACATGTTTAGAAATTATATACCTAAGATTACGTTTACTGAGCGCGCATGTACTAGGCTGTTTAGGGAGTAGTCATTCCAAATTATCGAATTGAAATGTAAGTAGATCCGTTCAGTGTTGTACTAATTATGGATGACCTGTGTAAGTAGTTAACATGTGACCATACAACTTTGTTTGGAGATCACTATCATAATCACGTGTGCTCGTATCGTAAAACATATGTTACCGAATGTTTGTTATATTATATTGTGTAATAATTAAAATACGTAGTCTCAATAATCGTCTGATCTATAAGGGCGAGTTCAACATGACATGGCGCCACTAATTAAAACAGAATGTCAGTTCTCTAAATTTTGAAGGTTCGAAAGAATCAAACAGGATTTGTACAAAAAAAAAGATGTTTAGAGAAGTTGAAATTCTAATTCTTATACTCTTGGGTACCTAAAGAGTACTTATCTTCAGGTAATTACAATATTTTTAAAACCCCGAAAAAAAAAGTGAATAGTTTAACGAAAAGCTCATTATTTCAGAGCGAATCGGTGACTGACAGTAACATTGACACGGACAGCCGCCGTTTCGCAGTTCTTACATTGAAATTGCATCGTTTTATGGGAAACAATGTCACAAATAGTGCTTATTTTTTTCCACACACTTGTCACATCACTTGTTTGCCAATTTTATAGATCCGCTAACATCGCTTATCACTTTCTTTTATTTAAAAACCCAAAATTGGCATCGAGATGAAACGATAAATTGCAGCGCATAATTAAAATATCATTTCATAATATTTTAATTATGCGCTCTAAATTACTTTTTTTTTTTTCATACAAATGAATGTATGAATTTCGCCTTGATTCTTTAAAATTTCGTTGCAGTCTCATTCCAGCAACAATCCATGTCATAAACTTGTCAAAAATGAATGGAAAATGGAGGTGTTTTTGACAGATTTATGTATGGCCACCAACACCTTAGTAGTAGTTCGCCAACGTAGCAGGGTCAAAAAGGAGTTGCAGACCCAAATGTCACACTAACAGACATAAAAGACAGCGTAGCAGCACGCGTAGCATGACCACGCTATGTCTACGGAAGAATAGACATACTGACAGGAAGAATAGACAAACTGTACTGACTTGTCTATTCTTACTGTCAGTATGTCTATTCTTCCGTAGACATAGGGTGGTCATGCTACGCGTGCAGGTCCAATAATGAGTGTTACAATCCAAAAAAGAGACTGCGCTGGCAGAGCGAATACGACTGCTAAGTAGGTTTGATCTCATCGGCAGCAGTTACAGGATTCAGGATAGTAAGGAAACGTTGAATGACGACAAGACATCAGCTTTAGCTGGAGTAGACACAATAGGGTATTACACCCATTTTTGAAAAGTGTCTCAATGAAATTCTGTAGTGCTAATATGCCACCAAAAAAAAACACAAAATTTTTATTCAATCGAAAAGTGCCATAAAAATGCATCTCAATTTTCAATTTTCAAATTTCGCGCGTAGTTTGACGAAAACGCCTCTTACTGGACGCCATATTGCTCAGCGTAAATGACGTCAGTTCGTTTTGTATCAAATGAGCTCATATTAAGTAAGATAATTGTATATCATTTAAAAATAATTAAAAGCATATTTTGTAATAGGTGTAGTAATGGAAAAATTACGTTGGTTACGAAAATAATAAAAGTACAAAGCCTATATTACGCCAATCGGTTGACTGACAGTTGACAATTTTTTGTTTACACAGCCGTATGGCATAATAACATGGCCGCTACTATTTCACGGTGTTTTATAACAGATTAAAAATACTGAAAACTTTGAATTGAATTTAAAAATTTGCTTTGTTATTTTATGAACTAAAACTTACATTTTCCGACTGCTTTATGCCTAAACTGTCTCAATAACATATTTATAGATTTTTTCTCGTATAGAGTAAAATACCCTATTGATGTAACTGGCCACATTAGGACGCGTCTTAAAAATATACTTACTTCTCTAATATATAATAATCTCGTGTCATAGTGTTTGTTACCGAAATGCTCGGAAACGGCTTGACTGATTTTTATGTTTTTTTTTTGTGCATATTTGGTTGGCCTGAAAATTGATCGTAGGCTATTTTTTTTATTTATTTGGCAAAACAACGTTTGCCTGGTCAGCTAAACTATTGAATCAATTTTGATAAAATTTGGTACATAGTAAGCTTGAAGCCCAAAGGGTATAGGCTACATTTTCATCGTTCGTCGGTATCCGCGATAACCGACATGCACAAGGTCCCTTTGTGTCTATTGGCCTAGCTCTGTTCTGTCTCCTGCTTGAATTGGAGGGAAGTGGAAAACATGTTTTTTTTACTCACAAGGCAGTTGTAACGTTCCTCCGGGACTCGTCAAATTCAAATTCAGTTATTCAGTTTTAAATAGAGTAAGTACAGTAGGTAGTTCAACTTATTATTTGTTGCAATATTCTATTTAGCCTTATTTCCTATGTATGGCCTGTGAAACTTAAAAAAAAAATTATATTAAAAAAAGCTTTTTAGTACTTCCTTATCATCCAAATCCATCAAGAAATGACAACGCAGTCAAAACAGAGATTGAAAGTACAAGGTGAGAACATTACAATATGCAT
Source organism: Charanyca ferruginea (assembly GCA_947361185.1). Taxonomy (NCBI): domain Eukaryota; kingdom Metazoa; phylum Arthropoda; class Insecta; order Lepidoptera; family Noctuidae; genus Charanyca; species Charanyca ferruginea. The sequence continues at coordinate 21,092,110 of OX376059.1, read as the reverse complement.
GCAACGTGCATTGCAACAGTACTGAATCAATTTCGATAAAACTTATATGGGACCACCTTTGAGGCATACCCTATCCATCAAGAATTTTCAAAATCACTTTACATTTGCCGGAGAAATTGCAACAAATATACAACAAAAAAAAAACATACAGACGAATTGAGAACCTCCTCCTTTTTGGAGTCGGTTGAAAAAGGGATGGGTATTTAATCAAAAACAATAGACGCCTCTCAAGTCGAACTTCATTGCCTCTATACATATCTGGTGGTCGCCACTGTTGATTCTGGCTTTCAAGAAATAATATGGCGTGCTTGTCCGCAAAAAAAAATGACATTCACGCGGAAAAAGTCGCGGGTAGAAGCTAGTTTGTCATAAGTATTATGTACTAAGATAATACATAATTGTTAGTACGATGCGTGTTCCTACACGCAAAACAGGAAAGGTCGTGACCCTCTTGATGGTCTACGTATATGAGTTATCGTGATTGTATAAAAAACGGATATGTTTAACTACTGAAAACTTAGATAAATTTAATAGTTCATTGGAAAGTAAACTAAGTGTTCAGTGCTTTAATAATATAGATGACCCAAATGAGTTCTACGCTGAGTTTTTTTCACTAATAAACACGCAATTTAATGACACATTTCCACTAAAGACTAAAAGTATTTGCACAAAGTTCTTATTTAGCGATTGGGCGACTCCAGGTATTCGTAAAAGCAGGGAAAAACTATTTGAACTTTATGGTCTAAAGCAACATGTAATGAATACAAGCTTTCATCAGTATGTTGCGAAATATTCAAAACTTTTTAAAAGTGTCTGCAAAATAGCCAAATCCCTTTATATTAGAAATAAAATAAAATTAGCTGATGACAAAATAAAAACTACTTGGCAAATAATAAATAATGAAACAGGTAGGAAAAAACAGCGTAATACTGAATTTAATTTAGAGACTGCACATGGCCCCATTAATTCAGATATAGAAGTAGCTCAGGAATTTGAATCATTTTTTGGAAATATTCCCATTAAAACTACTGAAGCTTTAAATTCCTCTCCCGCGCTCTCTGCTGCCTTACTTAGGAAGAATGTTAAGGCATGCCGTTCGGAGTTTAGGTTTGAACATACAAACCCCCAGGCTGTTATAAGAGCCTTTAAAGATCTTAAAATTAAATCAACAGAAGATCTCTGGGGAATGTCTGTAAAAGTCTGTAGATCTATTATCGAAACCATTGCGCCCTATTTAGCTCTTATATTTAACACCAGTGTAGACCAAGGAGTCTTTCCGGATCTGATGAAACACAGTAAAGTAGTACCGTTGTTCAAATCCGGTGATAGTAAAGACCCCAACAATTATAGGCCTGTGTCGATTCTGCCAGTTCTCAGCAAGGTGTTTGAAAAGTTAATGCTCAATCAAATGTTGCGTCACTTTAATAAAAATTCCATCTTTCATGAACAACAGTATGGTTTCACCAAAGGGCGTTGTACAACTGACGCCGGTGTCACCCTGATAAAGAACATTTTTAGCGCCTGGGAGGAATCACAAGATGCCATTGGAATCTTTTGCGACCTCTCAAAGGCGTTCGATTGCGTTGACCATGAGACACTTTTGCTGAAACTGGAGCACTACGGGGTTAGTAAAACATCTCTTGATTTACTAAGGTCATACCTGAGGGATAGACGGGTAAAAGTACAGGTTAACGGCGTGAACTCATTGGGGTCTGAAACGACTATGGGCGTTCCTCAAGGTTCAATATTGGGTCCATTTCTATTCTTAGTTTATATAAATGATTTACCCCAATTGTTTCAAAATCAACCAAAAATGGTGTTATTTGCCGATGACACATCATTGATTTTTAAAATAAACAGACGGTCACAAAATCTAGACGACGTAAATGACGCTATTCTTCAGGTTCAAAATTGGTTTACGGTAAACAATTTGGTACTTAATGAAAAAAAAACCAAATGTATTCAATTCATTTTACCAAATGTTAGGAATAGTAAATGTGACATCATACTTAATGGAGAGAAACTGGAATTTACTAGTCAAACGGTTTTCCTAGGAATCACGCTAGACGAGAAATTACAATGGGGACCTCATATAACATCTATTGCGGGGCGACTAAGCTCCGCGGCTTATGCTGTTAGAAAGATAAGACAGTTAACAGATGTAGAAACTGCGCGTTTGGTCTATTTTGGCTACTTTCACAGCATTATGTCGTATGGTATTTTACTATGGGGTCGGGCTGCTGACATTGAATCCGTTTTTATTTTACAAAAAAGAGCTGTCAGAGCCATTTATAATCTACGTCGCCGCGAATCTCTTAGGGAACTATTTAAAAATATTAATATAATGACAGTGCCTTGCCAATTTATTTATGAAAATATTATGTATGTAAGAAAAAACTTACATATGTTTAATAAAGTAAGTGATAGACATGACTTTAATACTAGAAACAAGGACAAAATAGCTCAACCATATTTTAGATTGTCTAAAGTCCATACATCTTTTATGGGGTACTGTGTTAAGTGCTACAACAAAATTCCTAGTGATATATTACAACTAAGTGAAACAAAATTTAAATCATATATTAAAAGTACACTCTGTAAAAAAGCTTATTATAATCTAGAGGACTATATTCAAGATAAGAATGCTTGGAAACATGCTGGCCTAGCTCCATAGGACGATCGACAGTCTAGACAAAATCGAGCCGATTGCTAAGTTAAAATACCTAATTTCATACTTAGTATAAATATGTACATAATTATATATATTTGACTCTTTTTATACACTGCTCAGGCTCACATACTGATTCATTGTTTGTTAAAATATAAGGAGTGGTCGTCTACTGTTTCAACATTTTGTAATAATATGTGAACACTGTGTATCTATGTACATATAACTTAGTCTGTCATTCCTTAATCTGTGATACTTTGTACACACTTTCAAATGCCTAGTGTTTTTATGCAAGGTACATCGTATTTACGTATAATTATATAATTCCTGTAAATGCAAATATTGTTAACATCGTTTTTAAAAGAGTAAGTATGGAGTTTCTTGCCCATTCTTCTCCATACAAAACTACCTTTTGGAATGGGCACCTAGAATCGATTTTTTTTTTTCCTCATTTGACGTTCAAAAGTGCCTTACAATGGTCTAATTGAAATAAATGATTTGACTTTGACTTTGACTTTACTGATTTTGCCTACGAAGTTTCCATATTTTTAGGAGAAGAATTATAAGAAAAATATTTTTTCTACAGCACAGTCCGCGTTATCGCCATGGCTAAGCGATTGATTACCGTGTGCGGTGTGACCACAGATATCCGACTTGGGTGTGACGATTGAATATCTACATAATATGTATTTGTATGGCAGGTAGTGCTTTCAGGATTGGTTGTTTGTGTATGCACCCACGATATAGGACAATTTTTAGTGCGGGTCAACGATTTTATTTAAAGAAAAATAAATAACTATACATATAGCAGAGTTACGTAAAAAGATTGAACCTTCTGACCTTTTTGAAACAAAAGACAGATAGACCGCGCGGAACACTGAGAGTGAAGCCAAAAAAGCAAATACAAATACCTACAATACAATACATACAAAAGCGAATACCTACAATCTCGTGATTGTATTCGGTTTTGAATTTGTATTTGTAGTTTTTATTTGTTTTTATTAACGATGCGGCGTTTCGTGCTATAGACTCGTGTCAGTACAGCACGAAGCGCGTTGTAGGTATTCGCTTTTGAATTTGTATTTGCTTTTTTGCCTTCACTCTCAATGTTCCGCACGGTCTATCGGCCTTTTGTTTCAGTATCTGATCTTCTGACCAAGTCTTTGTACCATTCAGGGTATTTTAGGTTAAAAGCCCTCGTAGAAAGAAGAACAGGGAGAATTAATTAATTCTTACCACGACCGTTGAATTCGTCATAGTTATGTATTTTTGTTTTTTGTACTTTATTACTAAGAGCGAGATTCTTAATAATTACTATCTAACTTAATAAGTTACGTGATATATTATATTAAAACTAAGAGTAGTGTCCATTTGGACTTTTACACAAGGCCGTAGCACTTTTTTAGATTCTGATATAATTTATAGAAACACTAGGTACCTATGTTCATGTGCTATGGCAAATACATTGACATGATAGAAAACGTTCAACGAAGATTTCTTCGTGCAATGCACTACAGATGTCACAAAACTTATTTATCGTACAACCAGTTGCTAAGTAAATACAAGCTTTTGACGCTTAGCTCTAGACGTAAGCAATTAGAAGCAATGACATTGTTTAATATTGTTAATGGTAATTTTGATTGCATACAGTTAAATAATGTATTGTGCTATGCAGTCTCCAGAACTGTCCATAGACGGCAGGTACGTGCAGGCAAACTCTTTGCAGTAGTACCTGTCGATCTAGGTAACACTGGTCTACGTTCACCAATTCGGCGAATGACAGCAACCTATAATGAAGTATTCGAACACATTGACATATGCTCTTTGCTTAAGTTTCGTAGCCTTTTGTATGAGACACTTGAGCTATGACACTAATTGTTATTTATTTTTTCATGTGTACTTAAGTTTTCTACTTTTCCTTTCTATTTTCTTTAATTGTTATTAAATATGTATGTCATGCATGAACAGTTCACCTCCTAGTGACTTTATAGATTTTTTATTAATGGTAATCTGTGAACAGCGCTGTGGGCTACATTATTACCTAAGTTACTTGTGTTTTTCATTTTGTAATGTTGCATAATGTAGCTGTTTGTTGTTCCTATTTAATAAAATAAAAATAAAATAAAATACCTATATATAGCACAACATTGTTACTACATTATTATTAATTCACTTTGTACCTACACTACACTAATTCAAAAGTTATGTAGGGTAAAAGCTGGATAATTGCCATACTTTTTATATGTAATTGATTCATATCTCTATGTACAAAAACCATAATATCTTATTTGTGAGTATTTGCAATCTTTGCGTATCTCTAATTTTTACGTTTGGAAACGCCCCGCCGAGAAAGCATCTCGCAAAAACTTTGATCGCACCTTGCCTTCCCATGCACAGATACATGCAACACGGTCAGCAAAGTGGTAGGGGTAGAGTCTCTCGATAGATCAATAAAATAACATGTGATTCATCTACGAAACTAGAGCAATTGAGGCAACTCTAGCGACATCTGTCGCACATAACTACAACCGACGTTTCCTAGATCGCGCAAGCAGAGTTCTCAGCGACATTAGGATTATACAAAATCCCGACTACAACCGTCGGGCAGTAGCCTACCAGACATAACACCCGTCTGGTCGGAGAACCCTCCCTTTTCTATGGAGGATGAGGAACTTTACACTCTGTTCCTCATACCTCTAAACTTATACCCCTGGAAACTATCCTTGTTTTACCCTATTTGGGTAACCCTCTTAATTTCTAGCAGGTCTGAGGTTGTTTGGCTCTTAAACTAAGTTGTTTAACGTTTCTGAATGATCTGCTGGCCTGTTAAACGCATCAAAAAAATTTTACATTCCTTTTTAGGCGACGCCAGAAACGCTCCAAAAATAGCAATTCGGAAATTAAAATTGACCAACAATCTGCAATAATATCACCGATAAAAAGGAGATGAGCATTGAAGCCAGTGCTGTGATAAAATCCGGCCAAGTGTGAGTCGGGCCCGCACATGAAGGGTTCCGTATTCTCTTTGGTTCCGTACCACCACATATAAAGATCGAGCAAAAAAACCTTGAAAAAAAACATTTCTTGTCTAACCCCTTTACTTTTTACATTTATTTTATTTTTATTACTAGCGACTCGGTCTGACTTCGCATAGGCCTATAGCCTTCCTCGATAAATGGACAATCCAACATAAAAATATTTTTTTAATTTTTTCCAGTAGATCCTGAGATAAGCGCGTTCAACCAAACAAAGAAACAAACTCTACAGCTTTATAATATTAAGTATAGATTTCTTGTTATAGCGACTATAACAACGAATAAGGAACCATAGGAGGTGACCATACATTTCATACCGAGTGCACTCCGTGCCTCGGAAAGCACGTAAAGCCGTTGGCCCGGCTGTCATTTGTAGATCTATGGCAGTCGTTATGGGTAGTCAGAATCCAGAAAGCATGACAACCAGTCTTATCAAGGGGTATCGTGTTACCCACATGGGGGTTATGGGGGTCAGATAGGCAGTCGCTCAATCAAATCAAATCAAATCAATCAAGCGGATAAAAACGCAAGCAGCTACTCGTCGCCTTAGTGCTCATTTGTCCTATCTACCATTGGTTAAATTTTACAGGAGAAGCGTTTTCTGCTCTATTTTTATCAAAAACTCATAGTTTCTAGAATGTAATGTCTTTCTGAATACAAGAGTTACCTATGAGTTGGTTTTTATAATTTTCATCTATAGATTGTCATTAATTTTACCCTATTTTACAGTTTTTGTATGGAGAAAGAACTAACATGTACAAATATAATTCATTAATACTTATTTAAGAAAATAGTTGGTGGAGGCTGTCATCCGTAAGGCCGACCCCAATATAGTTGGGAAAAAGGCTAGGCAAATGATGTTGTTGTAGCTGCTATAATAATACACACTCTGTGAACATTTGAAGTGTCTATCTGTTACGGTTCTAATGATACGGCCCTGTGACTGAGGGAAAGACAAACGGACGAACGGATGAGCGAGAGAGAACAATAATAGCTAGGGCTCCGTTTAGACCTTTTGGTTACGGTACCCTAAAGAACAAGGGCTTCCCTTATAAGGTTCAACCTTGACCCCGTTTCATTCGGATCCTTTATAAAAAACCATAAGATTAACCTGTCCAGATTAACTCGTCCTTTATTTTGATAAAATATTTAAAAGTTCCAGGTTTATCTATTTAAATGCAAAGAGTCCTTTGATTATTTTAATTTATAGACATAAAAACGCAAGCAGCTACTATATACAATATGTTAAATTACAGAGGGTATTCCTTATAAACTCGTTAATTTGAATCAATAACAGATTTGGCAAAAAAAATATCATCCAAGAGCTAGCGCGCACGAGCAACTTTTGTCTCCGCAACAAATTTGTCTCTCACATCAAGTCTACGGATTAGTATGAAAGTGCGCTCATGTAGCGACGCGACAGTCGGGAGACTTTTTGTCCGCGGGTTTGGAGACAGGCCGGCGACGCAACTCAGCAACAATGTCAATGACAATGTGTGTGTGCTTCTTAATAACTGCATTCGATTCGTATTTAATCTCCGTAAGTATGATCATGTGTCCGCACATCGGTTGCTCTTAAAATGGTTACCCATCAGACAGCGCAGAGCGTTAAGGGCTTTGACAACCTTGTTTTCTCTTCTAGACAAACCCAGTTCTCCTTCTTACCTGACTTCTCACTTTCAATATTTATGCTCTGCGCACAGCAAAAGTCTTCGTTCCACCAATAATCGTCTCTTAAGATGTCCTTCTCACCGCTCTGGTTTTCTCAAATCTTCTTTTCCTGTCCAGGCGGTTTTCCTTTGGAATGCGCTTCCTCAAAATATCAGGACGGCCACCAGTCGGTTTACATTCAAGGTAAAGGCTCGCGAGCACTTGCATAAGAAGTTGGCAGACTTGTCCCACAATTGATTCGTTGTGTTTCTCCATCAGGTATTTTCAGCTCCCTCTACTCTTTTATATATTTATATATATATATTGTTTGTATGTATGTATATAATATGTATTTATTATTATATTTTATTCTTAATAATTTCTGCGCCTTTGTACCTACCATGTTTTGTCTCTGCATCACCCTAAGGTAGACTGGTAGAAAATGCCCAAGGCATTAAGTCCGCCTTTGTACTGTGTTTTTTACATTTTGTGCATAAAGTTTTAATAAATAAATAAATGTCGCCACGTCTATTGGTTGCAACGCAAGTGCGCGCACGGCGACAAAAAAGTTGCCGGCCTGTCAGTTCTCGCTTCGACCTCGTTGACAGAGCGCGTCTCTTCACCAAACGTCTTTATTCGCTATTCTTCTATAAAATATCTATTTTGTAGGTCGTCGATTTCGGAAGAAGATAATATAGATAATATAATTATTGTCTCCATGCAGTAATGAAAGTATGCCGCTGCATTCATACTTTTCAAATTTCACAAGTGATACTGATGAATCACAAATGTTTGAAATCACACAAGTCAAAACTTTTTTTACTAAAAAGACAACCGCTTAAAAAATAACTTTAAATTCGCTTTGGTTTTGTTTGTTGTTCTGTATTGCCACCGCCTTGTGAATTTAATTAAAGTTATTTTTTTTTCGCTTTTTAGTGCCTACTTCTCATACAAATTAATTACGAAACGGTGACATCAGATATTCAGTCATCCCTTAATTTTCTACCCTGGGGGTAGAATATTTTCTTGACATTTATATGGGACTAACTTTAAGGTATACACTATTAATTAAAAAATATTCATCGAAATCCTTAGAGCATTATGTGCTCGAAGTCGATATCGGACTATACATAGCAAAAATTATACGCGTGGTCAAACATACAAAAAAACGTGTCGAATTGAGAACCTCCTTCTTTTTTTGACGTCGGTTGAAAGTACTTATTTATTTTTTTGGTTACCCCTCGCCTAGAGCAAACAATTATGTAAAAAAATGATTTATAAACTGATTTCTTATTGCTAGTAATAAAAAAAAATCCATGTTGATAAATGCGGCAAAATTTTACGAAAAAGTCGCGTTTCTATCGCTCCCGTGTGCGTCCAAATCTCGGCGAGGAGACAGCGACAGACACAAAAAAGTTGTCAGACAACTAAGTTGCTCGTGGGCGCCCTCCCTTAAAAAAAATATATTTTAAAAAAAGAAAAATGTACAGTGTTGTCGTTTATGAATCCGATTTTGAAGGAAATTAAAAAAAATATAGGGTAGGAAGTTTTTTTTAGTATCCATGGACGATGTAGTAAAACACTACGTAACATAGGTACTGTACGAGTTTACCTACAAACGTCACCTACACAGTCGTGCCGATTTAAAAATATCTCCAATCCGATACGATTTTCCTTAAGTTCAGCACAAACTGCATATAAGCATATGCTCATAGATAGATTCCTCGAATAACATTGAAACAATCGATCATTAAAATAGCGAACAAATAGTCGATGTTCGTCAGTACTTTTAGGGCATGACCAACTGTAGGAAGCGAACACTATTAGCCAAGACGTGTTCGCTTTGTTCAACCTCTGCTCACATGACACAATCGTAATTGCTCATCAACTTGCTCACACACCATAGAGAACCTCACTATTCCTATAATTTCTTCGTCCTGGTGTACAGAGCTAGTAAATAGTTCGCAGGCGGTGGGGAGCTCACTCAGGGATGTCGAAAATCTTGAGCGAATAAAACACATAGCTCCTTGCTTTCACCTCAAACAAAATGAGTCGTGCGCCCGTCCGCCTACCATCCAAGCGCGAGCCTATTGCTAACTAAATCCGTCGAACAACGGACGCGGGCTAATTTAAAAATTCGAACGTCAAAAAACATTTAAATATTAAAAAAGTAATACGAATTATAAAAAAATACATTTAGTGGTTTTCGAAAATTGAACGTTCAGTGAAAAATGGATTGTTTGAAACATTAAAAAGTTTAACATTATTTTTTAATAAATAATCATTTTGTTAGTTATTAAAATTAAAATTAATTTTTAACAATAATGAAAATGGCTGACCGTTGTGTTTTGTCTCTGTTTATGTTATGTTTGACTGTTTTTTGCCGCAACGGGCAAGCTGCGGAAAACACCAATGCAGTCGATATACGTAAGTTTTTTCACTTTCATTTTACGTATTATTCGATTTTTTGTACTTGATAAAAAAAAATATTATACGATCCTATTTAATCCAAATTTTGCGACACGTATTTGTTCCTGAAAAAGGTTACCTGGGACACCTTGACTAAATAACTTAAAAAGCACAACTTTTTTATCGCTATAAATTTTGATATTGCTATAATAATAATAATGAAATCTTTTATTTCAGACTAAAAGTTCATTTAAGTTAGAATTCAATTCACACAACTTATAAAACTAGTATTAATACTTAGATCTACCAAAGATACATTACTTTAGAACTTAAATACTCTGCCCCAGTGGCATGTAGGCGTATCCGATGTCCCAGTATAGGGCTATACCTACTTTCGATTTTTCCAGAAAAAAATAACGTTTTCCTGAACCGATCTTCGATTTTAATTAATTTTTCTGATTATTATAACTTGTATTTACCTTATTCAGAAAATTATAGTTACTTTTATGGTAGATGACTGACAAGCCTAAATAAAAGTTCGCATTATTTCTTTCGAAAATCAATATTTAGGTAAGTAGGTAGGTAATTAGCTTAAGGCTACACACGCGTAGTAGATACCTAGACATTTTGTTCTATGTACAAATTAAATACCTTTTAAAACCCATTAGCATCTGTTGACAAGCTACTGCGTGACATAATACGCATGTCAAAATTAGCCTAGTTTGTGCCGTGGCGCTGTCCGAGATTTTATTACCATATTATTACAAGGTACTCAACTACAGTAGGTATGAGTAATAATTACTTGTGTGGTAATCACAACCTTAATGCTCTCTTGTATTTGATTGCAGCTTAACATTTATCAATGTAAATATACCTACTGTACAATGTAAACTTAGATGAAAGAAAAAGTTTGGTGGCGAAATATTTTATTTAACTATAGGTTACGATGTAGCAATAGAAATACAATAAACCCGTCTTGCATTCAGTTGTGAAACATTTCTTTAAGCAAGTGACTAAAAGATAAGTACATCACCTACATACATAAGTATAACATCTTAAGTTAATAACACATTCAGAAAATAATCTAATTTGATCTAGTCTCGAAGGACCATAGATCACCTGAGATATTAAACTTTCAATTCGGTCCTTCAAGACCCTTTACTTAGGACCAGATTAGATCTAGTCTGAATGCGCTTCTTATTATTAAACAAAACAGAGGTATTATAAGTCATCATCATCTACCTAGCCTTTTCCTGGGGTCAGGTTCCAGTCTAGCCGGATGCCAGTTTTTTACATCGAGCGACTGCCTATTGGACGTCTAGAACCCTTTGGTAAAACTGGTTGTCAGACTTTCTGGCTTCTGACTACCCATAACAACTGCCAAAGAACTACAAATGACAGCCGGGACCAACGGCTTTACGTGCTTTCCGAGATACGGAGGGAACTCGATACAAAAGGGATGGTCACCCATCCACAGACCGACCGCGCCTAGTGTAGCTTAACCTTTGACCGATCGATCTGTATGGCTTTAACTTAGCCACAAGCTCCTCCTCATTCTATTTGAAGTGTCGCATGTATTAATAACATCAATAATTAGTAGTAGGTAGGTACTTATATTTGCGTGGTACTGCATTTATTAAGGCGACGATATACGCCGGCGACCTTGAGCGACCAGAGAATCGTTTGCGCTGCGTCCAAAACTCTCGAAGTTTAGTCGAAAAAATTAAATTAAAGATTACTATCTTTAATTTAATTTTAAAATAAAGGCATATGATAAAAGATAGATAATAAAATAGTGTAAGTTTCGTTTAATTATACCTGGCAGATTTTGTGTGATTGTCAATATTTTGTCCGCGTCAGACACAACTTCACGAGTTAATTAAACTATTTAATATGAATTTAATCAAAAATATTCATATACTAAATGATTAAGAGAATGTTCTAGTTTATCATATATTTTTTTACACTACACATTTTGATGTGATTGTCAGTTTAAAATCTGTCAAAGTCGTTAATAGCCCCTTAACATATGGCTATCCAAGTTACAATTTTCTTAAGGCACACAAGACTGTACTATAGCCATGGGCTGTATTCAAATCGTATTATGAAATGTGTGGATCAGATATCTTGTCTGCGTGGCCAAGTGTGTTGAAACATTTATGTTGCAACTATCTTTTCGAAAATGTTGACCTTTTGAAGTGCCTGTGCATACTGCAAAGCATTCAAATTGACAGCCTTCACAGACATCTTTACTATTAAAATTGTAATTTTAAAAATGTAAATACGCTGCCAAATTAATATAGCCTTGTATGTTTTTGGTAATCCATACTTAATAATATAATTGCGAAAGTCACTCTGTCTGTTACGCTTTCACGATGAAACGACTGAACCGATTTTGATGAAATTTTGGTATGAAAATAGCTTGAGCCCTGGGGAAGGATATAGGCTACTTTTTAATCCGCGATAACCGGTATTCACGCGGACGAAGTCGCGGGCAAAAGCTAGTAGTTAAATATTTCTGTAACGCATATAATAAAGCATAACCCAAAACAAATAAAACGAAAAAATTCAACTGAAAAAATTTATATTTTTTTAATCATAATAAAATTTCTCATAAAACTTAGTACCTAATAGTTTACAGAAAATAGTTTGGCAATATTAATTTCTAATTAATGGATGTAGCCACTGCAACCGAATTAGGCAAAGCCTGTATTTCGGTTTTCAATACCTTTTCCCTCGAAATTTTAATGAATTATTCCAGACTATAAAACTTTAATATTAGACATTATGACTCTTTAGTTTTTACATGCAGCAACCATGTTTATGAATTTCATTAATAGTTACTAAATATAAAAAAAAATGGTCGGTATGGTCGGTCGGTCGGCGGTTTAATTATTTACGGAAGATAAATAAACATTGTTTTATTTACAGTTTAAAGTACCTACGTACATTTATTTTAACAAAGAATTAAATCATTTAGTTTGAACAAATTAACAAATCAAAACAAACAAAACAAATCTCTGTAACAAATTATGTAAATAATTCAAATATACGGAATGAATGCAACAAACAAAATCAATAAAGCAAAACATATCATTAACATAATTAGTTAAAAATTCTTGAACTAACGGGGTCATGCACTCATTTCCGAGATATTTTTCCGATTATGTGTATTCCTAGATCCTTAGTTAGGAATTTTTATTTTATTTAATTGTTTAATGTTTTTGCTAGTTACTGCATATGTTGTTTACATGTTATCTCAGAATTACAATTACATCAACTGATATCGTTTATTTTATCAAAGTTACACATTCGAAGATAAATCCAAGTAGTATTAACAAAAGTTACTTTTACACGCGTAGCAGAATAGACATACTGACAGCAAGAATAGACAAGACAGTACAGTTTGTCTATTCTTCCTGTCCGTATGTCTATTCTTCCGTAGACATAGCGTGGTCATGCTACGCGTGCTGATTGCAGTGATTTCTTGAAATATTATTTAATCCTAAAACGGAAAATTAACGTTGTCTTATTCTTTTCTATTCCTATTATCCAATATAATAATATATTATCGTCAAATGCATATTATTGTATTCACGGTATACTTCATTATAGCATATTAATTCACCTAGATTTAAAATTCTATTCGATTCGTGACCTGACCAAGGATTAGTCCTTGGTTCGGCCTTTACAGAGACGATTCATGACAAACAACCTTTTGAAAAATTGTTCAAAATTATCCAAATCATAGTAAATGTTATAATCATGCAGTCAAAAAGTTGTGATGCTCGCTCACTTATTGTTAAAAGTGTGATTTTACCTATGTGTGTCAAGGCCAGGTTATTGATGTCCGCTGTCGAAACCGACAAAGGTGGACAATTAGCAAACATGTTAATATGTCCGTAGGTTTTGATAATTCTATGTTTACAGAATGACCGGTGTTTGCGTAGGTACCTGCAGTGGGTGTGGGTTATGAGAAAATGATTTAAAGGGTTCTTCTTCTTTCAGTGTGTTTTAATCGGCCTAGTATAGGCAGCAATGGCAACGCCAAAGTGCTTTTCAGAGAGAAAATTTATTCAGAGATGAAAATTCTGCGGGCTAATATGTATGTGAATATTTATCGTACTTATTTGGATAAATAAGTACTTACCTAAGTAAGTCAAAGCGCCTTTAGAAGGACCAAAGCTCAAGAACTTGTAAAAACTGCGATCTCATAATAACTAAGTTACAACCCTTACAAATTCACTTTGTAATATCAAAACCAATTAAAATAATCGGTTACCGATAGTCCGCAAGTTAACCGGGAAATGATTTCCGTTAAACTATATCAAATGATCAAGCCTTTAAAATGAATTGGCTGAATATTTAACAGCATGGGGTTCCCAACCATGCATGCTCCAGTTTGGTGGTGTAAAGTGACACAAAGGGGGTGCACAGCTCGATAAAAATAACTGTATCTATATTAATGAAATTTATGTTCTTGGTATTTTAAAAAAATGTCTTGATGCCAACTACCCTAAGGTTGCCATATTAGGAATCGTTGCAGGTATACGTTATGTTAAGCAAAATAGGATTCCGAGCATCTTATTCATTTTTGCGCAAACGGCGTCTTTTGCATACACCAGTGACAAGAACGAATAAAACTTGTACAAATTCTGTACGAGTTATGTCTGTAATTCTTTCTTGACGAATATGTTAAAGACTTCTTTGCAATCACTTCTTTGATAACCTAAAATAGTCATAACTTTCTCTTAACTTTTTCTTTCAAGTCGTAATTATCTTTCATAAGTTATTCTGAAATGTTATTCTGATTCTCGATCATACTACCCATATCTTTGTCTACTTTTATTCTTGTTAAAACTTGTAATTAGCCTTATTAATATGTATTATTAACAACCGAACTAGTGTACATGATAGGCTATAAGTTTTCCAAAAATTGCAGCGTTGTGGAAATAGATTGGGAACCCCTGTTCTGTAGAGATATTACGTGATCTCGCGTGACAATTCTTTCTAAGTCATCGTCTTCCTTGTTATACAATTGTAGATCAGCTGGCGTCACGGCCTGGCTACGGTGCAGTGGGTCTTATTTCACTACCTTCGTTGCCCAAGGCCTCTTGGGTAACTCAGTTACCGTATTCTTATCTTACACTGTACTAATCGAGTAAATTTGTTAATCGTAGTTTTGATTTGAAGATTAAGTTCGGGTAATCACGTTAAGTGTTTATGAATGGTAATGGAGTTAAGCAAGGTTAGTCAAGGTTAATGACTGAAATCTTTATAATAAAAATAATACTAAACATTAATTTCAGACCAGGTCCATATAAATTGTTAGTAACAATTTACTTAAAAACTAATGAAAGTAGTTGTATAGATTTCATTTAGATATGGAGTCTACTATAAAAGAATACTATCTTCAGTTACGTAATAGTTTTTATAAATTAGTAGTATTTTACCTCGTTTCAGTTGGTTTTAAAGTCAAGTCTGACTGCTGTGTGGATGTGGAATCGTCGAATCGACAAGATCGAATTAAATAAATGGTATGTATGTATGTGACCAAGAGAAATCTTTGGCCGTAGGTGAAATGAGTTTGCTTTGAGATGATCGGACATCCCACCATTACTAAGGATTAACCGCTAACACTAAGCTAACTTTACCTAAATTCACCGTTCATATAATATAATTTGTACAGACACCAGCTAAGCCATACCAAACTGTCAAATTTTCCCAATTGAATATGAACCTTTAATCTTTTGTTATAAAGTTAAAAATCTAACAAAGAAATTTGACAGATTGTTGCACATTGATGTGCTGGCCTCTCTACATAGTTATAGGCAATGATATTAGAAGTAAAAATGTGTAGATAAGTTAGCTACACAAGATTTGAACTTAATACAAATACAAATACAAACATTTAAAAATATAAAAAATAAAATGGCACAGCATAAATACTTAACAGAATATTGTAACGCCATAGATATTAATTAAAGATGACACGAGAAACGTCACAGATTTCAGGATTGGCGGCAAACGGCATTGTTTTGGATCATTTATTGTGACACTCGAGACTTAACAGTTTAAGTGAGCTATGCCATTCCCGAAGCGTTTAAATTTTATCTACACCTTTTTTTACTTATAAATCCATATTTATTACCTATATTTATTTATTCATACTTCCATAATTATATTCTTTTTTTTCCTTTTTTAACCGACTTCAAAAAGGAGGAGGTTATCAGATCGGATGTTTGTATTTTTTTTATGTATGTTTGGGCATAACTCTTTCATATATTGACGGATTTGCAAATTTCCTTTTTTTGTTCGAAAGGGGTTTAGTCCGAAATGGTCCCATATAAATTTTATCGAATTTGATACAGCGCTTTTTGAAAAAATCAACAAAATCCCAAAAAAAATACATAAATGACGTTCTAGTTTCTTCAATCTTTGGAGAACTTTGAATCTCTGTTTTACCTGTGTCACCGTTTCTTTATGGATTTGGATGTTAAGGCGATACTAAAATGCGGAAAATAAAAAACTTTTTCAAAAAAAGACAACCGCTTTCAAAAACTATAAAGTGATAAATAACTTTAGCACAGAACACACATTACTTTAGTTTCGAAAATCGGTGGCTTTACAAACCAACAAACAGAACAAAGCCACCGCCACCGACTTCCGAAACTAAAGTAATGTGTGTTCTGTGCTATAGTTATTTATCACTTTTTAATTTTTGAAGGCGGTTAAATTGTCTCTTTTTGAAAAAAGTTTTTTTCCTTTCCTTTATCCGTACTCCATACTAATATTATAAATGCGAAAGAAACTCTGGCTGTTACGTTTCACGATGAAACGGCTAAACCGATTTTGACGAAATTTGGTACGAAGATAGCTTGAACCCTGGGGAAGGACATAAGCTACTTTTAAATCCGCATAACCGACATTTACGTGAACGAAGTCACGGGCAATAGGTAGTAGTAGGTAATAAATATGCTAAAAACTCCTCAAGAGTTGTACCTATACTCCGTTCACAATAAGATTAGACATATACACAAACTTTTTTTACAGTCCGTTCAACCGATTTTGACTTATATTGCGTTGGGGGCATGACAAATGGCAGCTGCAAAAAGCAGTTGTTATTGTAACCACTTTTTTGCCTCTAATGTCATCCTTAAGAGGAAATACCACGGGCTAGAGAATTGAAAATTAGGTATTTGTAAAATCTATTGCTGTCGCGCGATGCCCGAACACGAATCGCAGAGCGCGATAGAGACAACTGCAGCTTTGACCGAAAATACCTATTAAAAGTACACAAAATCAATGATTCGTAGTCCCCTGATTTCTTCTCCAAAACTTAACCGATTTAACTGCTTTTTTCAATAAAAAATTAAGAAAGGCTTTTGCCGTGTTCCTATGTTTTCTATTTTTTATATAATCAAGTCAAATTTGTTTTCTGAATGTTTGAACACAGCGGAAAATCATGCCAATTTTTTAGGTTTTTGAATATTCATATCTCTTTTAATAATAAATTTATGAGAAAAAGGAAAACATAGGGACATGCCAATAGTAGCCATGGATATTAAAAATAATTGATCTACTGGCATTATCCAGGGAGGAAACAGGGGACTAAGTTTGTATGGAAAAACGGCCCTTGTGTTTCCTCTTAAGCCTACGGAATAGAAGTCAAAATCGGTTGAAGGGACTGTAAAAAAGGTTTGTGTAAATGTCTAATCTTATTGTAACGGAGTATAAGTCTTTTGTCTTAAATTATGTAAAATTTATTGTTGCTCGAAATATAATAAAGTTTTATCTCCTATTTGTGAGTGTATATCGTGGAATTGTTTTGTTCATGTTGTCGATTTCCAAAACAAAGCCTTGAAAATGTTAAGTCTTAAAAATGAATGGCACAATGAGTGTAATGAGCTATTCTTAAAAATAATGTATTATTATTACAATATACTTGGGTAATATGGCTTTGAATGTATAGATTGGTTATTATAGTCGAAATGTCATCTGATCAAGGATTTCGATACAATAAAAATAAGTCAAAAGTTCAAGTAACTTTTGAAATATTTTATGTGGATTTGAGAATAAGAATAAACGATTGTTTTATTAAATCTAAATCTCAAGTACGGTTAGCAACAAAAGTCGATTAACACTGTTACATTTACATTTCATCTAAATGACACGAAATAATACGATGCAATACTTTTCAGTATTTCAGGTCATAGTCAAAAGTTTTTTTTTATATTTATTTTTCATCATTTCCTTATTTCATTTAGTATCCTGGTCAATAATCATTATTTAAAAATTAGAAGTGTTAATCGACTTTTGTTGCTGATCGTACCTACTATCAACTCACACAGAAACTATCAAAGTTTTAATAGTTTTTAGGGTTCCGTAGCCAAATGGCAAAAAAACGGAACCCTTATGGATTCGTCATGTCTGTCTGTCTGTCCGTCTGTATGTCGCTGCCACTCTTTTCCGAAACTATAAGAATTATACTGTTGAAACTTGGTAAGTATGTATTCTGTGAACCGCATTAAGATTTTCACACAAAAATAGAAAAAAAAACCATAAATTTTGGGGGTTTCCCCATACTTAGAACTGAAACTCAAAAAATTTTTTTCATCAAACCCATACGTGTGGGGTATCTATGGATAGGTCTTTAATAATGATAGAGGTTTCTAATATATTTTTTTCTAAACTGAATAGTTTGCGCGAGAGACGCTTCCAAAGTGGTAAAATGAGTGTCCCCCCCCCGTAACTTCTAAAATAAGAGAATGATAAAACTCACGGAACCTGTTCCGTGATAAAAATAAAAATAATATACTATGTACATTACCATGTAAAATTCTAACTTCTTCCACCGAAAATTGGTTTGGACGAGATCTAATAAGTAGTTTTTTTTAATAAGTCATAAACCGTAAACCGCAATTTACCTTTCATTCAATGAACTGAAATATAAAACAACGATCAAAGTTACAACGAACTACAAGAACTTTTATATTAAGTTACTTGCTGCTACGGAACCCTTCATGGGCGAGTTCGAATCGCACTTGGCCGCTTTTTTGTTTATGCCTTTCATTCAACAGGGGCCTTGCTATATAGGGTAGAGAGTTGTAATGATTTAAATTATTATTATCTTGTATCCAACGATATATTTGTTACGGGTGGATCTATTACTTCTACTATCCTACAAAATGATACTGAACAGGTAAAAAAAACCTAAGAAAAATTCAAAGTAGTAATCTAGCGTTTTCGCCTAAGTTGTTTCCTTGTAGTAATTTTTAGCATCTTAATAAAATCACCCAAAACATTTATCGATACTGCGTAAAAGAATGTAACATGTGCGTACGTATAGGTCAACGCTATAATAATAATTCATATAAACATACACATAGGCACGTTTATTATTTTAATTATACTAGCAGGTCATATCAACTGTAGGTTTAGTCATAGCAATTCTAGATAGGTACTCATGATTTAGTTACTTGATATCTTTATGTGTTAGGCAAATGATAATAAAAAAGTCGAACGCATGATCACACCAACCACTAATAATTAGTCTTCAAAGTTCAATTTAGAACCGCTCATTGGTCCTTCAATGGTACCTAAGTTCATGCTTAAAGGACCACGTTTAAGTAATAAAATTTACGATCTTTGTAGCTTTTATAATGATTTTATTAAACAGTTTTAAGATTGACAGAACACTGCCTGTTTTAAGGACGGAGTAAATTTTTAAGAGTATATCTTACAAAAAGCACCATTAAATTGATAGATGGATGGTACAGGGTTATTAGTGTACAAATAGTCATGTCAAGCAAGTTTTATCCTCTTTACATAACCTAATGTACCTAAGTAATAGAAATGTCTTTACCATTTCCAATAAACACCATAGAAAAAGAACTACTTCAGTTTCGCAGTGATGCAAACTGAATATGCCAAGTTTAAAACAACGGTCATGCGTGTATAATTTAGAGGTCAATAGCCTACAAGACATATTCTGATAAATTGATTAAATATTACGAATAATAATGTTGATATTCAGTTGTTGTAGTCAGATATGGAAAAGTTTGATAATAGGTACGGAACTTAATTAATAAAATAAAATCAGAATCTGTCGGAAGATTTACAGAAATAACATATTTTTAGAATAATCTAATGTTGTTTCTTATCGCTGCTATATAATTGTTGTCCAAAATCAACGTAATTAACAATAATTTACGCATAGCCATATAGATAGGTTTTATGTTGCCAAACTATGTAATTTTATAATATTTTAAGTAGTGAATGATAATACTTTAGTTTTTTGTGTGTGACAAGTAAATAAAGAAAGACATTAGTCTTGCTTTAACTTTGTCACTATAACACCGGTTCCAGACTTCCAGTAAATGCTGTAGTCGAACTGTCGGACCACCTAGTAGAGTTTATGACTCTAGACAACAATATAAGCTAAAGAAGCAATACTGCCGTCTGAAACAATCGATAAAATAAACACCAGACAAATAGTAAATACTACAAACAAATAAATTACAGAAGATCTAAAAATAATACAATAGCAAATAATCCGTCTTATGAACGTACGATCCTTGACAAATAGACTGACAATGAAAGATTGCTGCGACTGTCCAACTAAGACCTGACTAGCATAATATATCGATATATTCCCGTTGAAGATAGTCAGGTACAGCCTTGGTTCACCATTTGTGATACATATAACATTTTAATGGGTGAGCCATAAGTACGTGGGGAGAATGGACGTAGATTGGGCAATCGAGCTTGATTAATGAACTGACTCATGGGGATTGAGGATAGAAGGTTCAGGGAATTACAAGTGAATCATTGCGTGTCAATTGGACTTGAAGTTATAGTGACGAAATGAAGAGGGGTTCTGACATAAACCGCCATCAAACACCAATGAATAGCTATAACAAAATTGACGTCATATTAAAAAAAGTGGTTTCCTATAGGATTGAACGTAGAAGATACAGAGAGAGAAAAAAAGGTCCTATGCGGCTAAAAGGACCAAAATAATTGGACACCAGTATAAGGAGTATTAATTAAAATATATAGTTTATTTAGGTAGAAAAAGAAAGAACATTTATTATAAGAGATATTGACTATTTAATTGCAGCCTTGCACTGGCCATGAATGTTCAACATATAACACAATTTAATATTCAATTAATTTTTAATAAATCTTGCAGATATTTTTTATTTAGTTGTTGGATTATTAACATAGACAATCTTTATTAAATGCAAATCAAATGTTAATGAAACAGCTGTTGTTAATAGCTTACAATGACTTCATTGACATCACCCAATGTTGTATGCTTAAATGTTAAATAACTTAGGTTATGAAACATCTTTATTAATGGTCAATAGCATATTCATACAAATTTAAATGCACAACATCAAGCCAAAAGCGAGTCAATGGCCATATTGTAAAGGTGACGTATTTTCGAAATCCAAAATTCACGGAGCTAACCGGTCAGCCCGTGGCCGGCGCGAGCGCAGCCTTGACATCGACGTTGCATCATACGTTGCACCATCCTGTCACAAGTCACCTCACGATCTCCCTGCTTTATGATCAACCTTGGATTTCGGATATGATATAATGGAGTGGGTGGCGAACAAATGTCAAGTCAAAAACTATTTAAATAGGATAAAAAGTGTGTTAATCGTCTTTTAAGATAATGCATAGCATAAAACACCATAATAGGGCTGATTTTTATTTTGTGTCATATAATTTGTTTGTACGGTCAAAGTTCACATGTATTGAGTTCGTGTACAATGTTGCATTTGTTTTAACTATCGTTTGCTTACAAATGAGAGTTACGCCACTGCAGACAAGGTGTTAGTGCCTCATCTATCTTTCTTAAAGACAGTTCGTTTATGAGCAATGTATTGGTTGGAACATAATATTATTTTGGGAATGTGGATTTTAGTTGAAAATGTTCTACTTATCTGTTACTTCTAAAGCTCCTTAATCTCGGGTTAATGCACGCAGTTTCATGATGCACCGATCAGATTTCGAATACGCTCAACAACTAAATGCCTTTGTGTTTCACCTACTATTAGCGTCACTAATATTGCGTTCGCATGACGCGAAGCTGACGCGAGCGTATCTCACACCGATTGCGAAAGATTTGTAGATTGAAATCTGATCGGAACTGCAATGCAACTAAATTAATCAGTTATCTGTCTTACCTCCCTTTATCAATTGAAATATTAATTACAAACGACTGCTAAGTTGAAGTCTCTTCCATAAATTTAACACTTTACAAAGTAACGGCAAATAGTCTTGTTCAGACTAACATATTTAATATTCATTTACTATCTTTCACAGAAACACGCATGCAACCGCAAATTCATTAATCAAATGAATCAACTTTATCCATTGCAGCAGGACAAGCCTTATTCATTTAGATGGGTTCCCTGCCTTCATTACACATAATGACATTACTGCTGCAGCTTGGTTTTTGCGAAACATTGGTTGAAAATTTGTTCCCTTTCTCGAAACAGTTTCGTCAGCGGGTAGAAAGTAGCACGCGGTTTTAATGTGTTGAAGAGAGGAATGCAATCATTTTATTACACCAGCCTACATAGTTTTGGTTAAATGACCAAATTAGGGGTCATGTAATGCAATTCCAACATCTTCTAGTTCTGTTAGAATAGGTTACGTTGCAGAGTGGACCGATGATGACCTAGTAAGAGACGCGGGAAGCCGTTGGATGTGAAACGCGCAAGACCTTCCGGTCTTGCGCCTTTCGCATCCAATGTTTGGAAAATCTTAGGTTCAACCTATGCCCAACAGGGCGTCTTCTGGTTGATATGATGAGGATGATAATGATGAGACTATTGTGCTTGAGGTCATATCCAGTACTGAATTGCAAAATGCTGTATTAATTCACAGATCTCCCGGATATCTACAATATAACTTGGGATGATAAAAATAAGTCATAATAGACTTGTGGTTTTTATGTGATAACATTTACTACTAGGTTCTTAGACTAAAAGAAAGAACTCGTTTTGAGAGCCTCCATCGGTGGTAAAATCAGTAAAATTATTACCTATTACACCGAAATCCTAACACTGCACGAAATATTTCACAACAGAAGAGAGGAACCGTCCACTGTTGCATTACTTATGTACTATTACATTTGATACCACGTTACGCTGTTACGTGGCCGGTACGGTTTCGTTGCAACACATGCATTTTGAGCGACAGATGATAGATCAGCTGGTGATTGAGGAAAAGTACGAGAGTGGAACTAAAAAGTAAACTAGTAAGCAAGATAACTTCTATACAACTTGGTAATAATAATAATAAATTTCTTTATTTAGGACCACATAAGATCTAGTGAGTTAGTAAGTTTCTTAAAAATAATGTTAGTAAGTAGGTAAGTATGATTATAATCTGTAAATTTAAGCCAATTAACTATTAAAGTGAGTTCGCTTTATGTGGATGATGCACAAGGAAAAGGAAAATAACTTACTTGCTCATCACCCCCACAAATCGTCAGAATAGGAGAGTAAATGTTATCCGCCACCGTTTTCAGAATACTGTTGCCACTGTCCCGCATTCTTATTATTAGGGCTGCGATTTTTTTTTCGAATTAAGGTCGCATTAAGGTCGTCAGTTCGATTCTGTGCAAACATCTCAGATGCGCTACAAAAACGGGGCAGTCTCAACAGCATTCTGAAAACATTATTATACTGGATGCGCAGGACCTCCAGCGATCTGTTGGTAAAGTTTACCCACAGACTTCCCGTGTACATACCCTGACAGTAAGCTTTGAGAAGGGTTATTTTAACCTGCAACGGTAAAATCTGCGCGCCAGCATATTCCCTTTGACCGCCAGTGCCCTGCGCTCCCTCTCCATGTCCACATTGTGTTTAAGGTCGTCGGTAAGTATGTGCCCTAGGTGCTTAAAAGTATTTACTCTCCTTATACACAAGCCAAGAGTGAAACTTGGTACATATTCAGGGGCCTTACCAACGGCCTTAAAAACCATGTATTCACTTTTTTAACATTACAAACGCGCCCGTGTGTATCTGAATAGTTCTCGCATACTTTTAACATTTCTCTGGTAGATCCCGCAGTCGGGCCCAGCAGCACCATGTCGTCCGCGTAGCTGATATTATTAATGGTAACACCACCCACGCGACAACCAACACGCATGCTACTAAGCTCGGTCACAAGATCATTCACATATAGGTTAAAGAGTCTAGGAGACGTCAGACCCCCCTGTCTCACACCGCACTCCAACCTTTATGGATCAGAGAATGTTGTAGACCATTTCACAATATTTATTTGATTTGAATGCCAATACTGCAGAATTCTGAGAACTTCAGCCGGTATATTTCTGTCCCCCAGCTTTTTTCAGAGCACATCATACGACACAAGGTCGAAGGCTCTGGAGAGATCCAGGAAATAGGCATACACCGTAGTTCTGCGGTCGGTATATTATTGGACAGTATTCTTAAGACTTAAAAAAGCACTTTCTGTCGATAATTTGGCCTGAAATCCAAACTGTGCATCGTGCATATGCAGATATTCTTTTAAGCATGAATCAAGAATACTGTCCAGTATTTTGGCAATTGTAGTTGCGAGAGAGATAGGACGATAGTTGCCTTTATCAGAGATGTCACCTGTTCGGTTCTTAACTATTGGCACTACTATTGTCTTCATGAAATCTGGCAGGTAGGCATGACTAATACAGATTGTGTACAACAGAGACAAGACCCTCGGTAGATGGACACCCGCATATTTCAAATGCTCGATGCTTGTAATGCTGCTAGCCCTTTGGGCACTTGTCCCATTGAGAGCGATGCGGACGAGTTTTTTGATGCCCTGTGCCCTATGTACAATGCATAATATTTTTAATATATACTTTCTGTATATATTTAATTAGTAAGTAAAGTAACATTTGAATGCCTAATTTTAAGGTAGATTGTACAAGGGATACAAAGGCTGCGTATGTCTAAGCAAATCAAGATTATTATATCGTATTGTAAAAGTGCCTACTTTGCAAAAAGATGGCTCATCAACCATCGTTTAAATTAAATAATACCTACATCATTTAATTGTGTTAAAGTATAATTTAATATTCTTACCTTTTATAAATTAAAAACCTTATATAATTATACAGTTTTCACATTCCTGTTGATTTCTTATAGGTAACTAACTAATCATTTCTATTTCTGTTTCTCATAATTATGAATTGTCCTTTTTATTAATTTTCTATTATTCTGTTCAATTCATTTATATTTTTGTCGCAATGTAATCCATTTTTTTATCGTACTCACAAGGAACCTTGAAAACAATATACCATTTTAAGACAATATAATTTTTCAAGGCGTTAATCAATGTCAGTGATAATTACGGTGACCGGTCAAAAGTTTAACTGCTTTAAATATTGTAATGACATTATTTACTTCGTCTGTAAAATGAGGAAGCGAATAAATGGATTCGTCAACGTCAAACATAAATATTTAAAATTATGGAGCGCTGCTTTTTTACTTGGATGGAATAGTATTCAGGGTAAACTTAAATTCTTGTTAAGGCCTTCCGTAAGGCCTTAACAAGAATTATTTTATTCCATATTCCATAAGGCCTTAAAAAAATACAGTACATATCCATAATATTAAGATAATATAGCATATAGTTAAGATTATAATGTAGTACAGTGAATTTATTATAAACTAGCTTCTGCCCGCGACTTCGTACGCGGATCCTGTTGCTTATGCCAGCGACAACGGGGTCGGCAAAATCGAAGATCTGAAACGTCTGATGTCGAATTCTAAGAGCCCGGGGACGGGAAAACAACGGGATGCGCGAGACGATTCGAGACGTTAAAAAAATACAATTTTGAATCATACTTTCGATGGCGGAATATGTGGCGTAGTCAATCATAGGAGTATACGTAAATGCACTCCGTTCCTTATCAACCCAAAGAAGGTCGCCATGTCCTACGGCTATATCTTGAGACATTCTTCAGATGACATCGGCATTCTGTTCAGAGAATGTCGAAGTCGATCAGAATTCAAACGTTCGTTGCGCTCTTCTTCTGTCTCTTCATGCCGTACTCCAGCAATTCTTTCTCTCTCACTTTCTAACTGATTATGAATATTTTGTTGTGTACGTGTTCGGGACAATGTATGATAATCTCGATCAGCAGAGTCGCGCATCACGTTCATCACTCGTTTCAAAAGACCTGTTAGTAGATGTGCGAATACGCTGAGAACTCAACCGTGATTCTGTATCGGTAAACGTTTCCGATTCGCGAGACAATGCGTGACGTTCACGATCAGCGGTCAATAGCGCATCACGTTTCCCACTTGTCTCTAGACACCTAGAAGTCGATGCGTAGATATGCTTGGAACTCAAGAGCAATTCCCTATCCGTGAACGTCTCCGACTCGCGAGACAATGCATGACGTTCACGATCAGCGGTCAGTCGTGTATCATATTCTTCAATGGTCTCTAGAGACCTGGATGTAGATGCGTAAATACGCTGAGAACGCAGGCTTGCTTCGCGATTTGAAGAGGTTTCCACGGAGCGAGTTACAGCCTGATGTTCTCGAACAGCATCAAGTCTCTTCTGACGCTCTTCGGTAGATTCTTGGGAAATTATGATCCTCAATCTTTTAGCTCCTTTGGAACATTGGGTAAGATTTGACCTCTTTCTAGGCATGGTTATAGTTTTATTGTGAAGATACCTGATCAATTAAAATCTAAGTGACTGCGCTCCCCTGCGTTAACGGGTAGGCTACCGTGTCACAAAGATAAATGGAAAAGGAAATTAAACACTCAAATAACATAAGCCGAAAGGCATATTTATACGATAAAATAAAAAAATAAATGGGAGTTTTGGCCAGTAGGGTCAAATTTTCAATGGTATACCATCGTCATCAAAAATCGGTCCTAAACGCCGCTTATCGCCTTCATCGCGTGGAGATACTCCCAGCTTATTATAATATACAGTGAAATTAGTGATAACTTTACAGTGAAATTTTCAAAATTACAACTTTGATTTCCCCATCAGATGTTTCTGATCTTCAATTTTTATAAGTCAACAGGTAGTCAAATGCCCATCAGACCGAACAACTTTTGCTAAGACGTCATTAATATATGTGTTATGGTGTAGCTGGGCTCTTGAAGTTCCACATCAGGTGTTCCAGATCTTCAAATTTATTCTCTCAGCAGAAAATGCTCATCACGTGGAACAATTTTTGCTACGGTACCATTTTTGTATCTGTTATAGTTTAGCTGGTCTATTGCGGTTCTGCATCAGGTGTTCAAGTTTCCAAGAAAAATTATAACCTATATGTTGCCCAGACTTAATACCTATACAACAACAAAAAAATAATTCAAATCTGTCCAGCAGTTCCGAAGATTAGCGAGTACAAACAAACAGACAAACAGACAGAATTTTTTTTTTGGATTCGTGCTCTATTACTGTTTCGAAAACCCCCTCAATTATTATTTTTTAAATATATTTAATGTACAGACACAGTTTTTTTACTGTTTTATTATATGTATATATAGATGTTATGAACTAATTTTATTTTTTTGAAATAATTGAAATTATTTGAGTATTGCAATTTATAATTATTAGGAATTGACTTAAACTCTGTTACTACATGATACAAATGATTTTATTAACACTAAGCTATTGTCAATTAAGTCAAAATCCTAATGTGTTGTTATCCTAAATTTTATTGTTAGGCTTATTATTATTTAGTAGAAAAGAAAACGTGACATTATTTTCATAATCAGACTAACTTCAATACAGCAGTAAATCAAAATTTTTGATAATCCAATCACCAACCAACCACGTTTCCAACACCCTGACGCAACGTAAAATACACAGAAATCACCCAATTTGATTATGTACATATTCCGAATTCCATCATAATTTCCATGGGTGTTTCTCAAAATATACGCTATTGTACCAAGTGGGTTACCAGGTCGGTAATCAGTTGTATAAGACTTATGTAACGAATGACCTTGTGAATTGTGGAACAGCATCGAGCAAAGCGTTCAAGTTCATCTTGAGTCTTATTATATTTGCATTAACGTTTATTTTTTTTGCGGTGTATGATTGCTGTTGGGAATTTTGAATTGAGATTTGAGGTTAGTCAATTGCTTGGTGGGTTGGGTAAACAATTTTTGCTATAGCTTTTTTTGGTCCTTTTTTGAGTCAACTGCTGTAACATTGCCTACGTGCTCAACATTGCCTACATTCTAAAAAGTTGAATTATTGCCGCTGGAAAATGTTTAACGTTTGCCGACGGTACTAGGAGTTTTTGAAATGGACCATTAACTCAATCAGTAACTCTATTTTGAAATACTGATGACCGTTTCATTATATCTTTTAGTTCAATCTCTTTAGCAGCAAAACCATATTGTATATTTGGAATTCTATCAGAATCTACTGGAATTATTTATTTCTAATTGTTTGCTATTCTTAACATCATCGTTATTTCTGTCGTATTATCCACATGCAGCATTTGTATATTTAAATTAGTTTGCCAAGCACTTGTTTAGATATTCAGATAACATTATTTCCGTGTTTAACATTGTTCTGACACGTTGGTATGCCATTGCAGTACCCTGCCAAGAATTCTCTATAATGACTTTATTAGGAATCTTTTACTTCGTTACGCATTATGATCGTGATGAGAATTGCTCCTGGGATTACCATAATTACATGTACTTTTTATGTTTCTACATTATACATCATCGTGTTATTATCTTGGAACTATGACTTTTATTTAATGTTTAAATTGCCACCATCTTTTAATGGGATTTAAAGTCATGTGTGCCAACAGATTGGGTTTACTTTTTCATTTTAGTGTACAATACATTGAAGTGATTATTGACGATTAGGATACATGCCAGTCAAGTTTTCCATCTTCCACACACTTTGTATTTAACCAGATTCAGTAGAATGACTGTTAATGTCAAGCTCATTCTATCTAAATTCACCTAGAGAGATTTAAAGAACATATTGGCAGTAGAATAAATGTATTTTAGTACTTGCATTCAACTCATTAATTTAGAGAGAAATGCGGCCATTTCTTTCTCTCTCTTAGAATTTACCAAGTTAAACAGAACGTATATTATATTGTTCCTGTCTGTAGTTAGTTCAACAATTAATTTTAAGGCGAGTGACGATAAGTTCGCACGCATTTTTCTCTGCGTCCTGAATATTGGAAAGTTCGGTGATCGGTCAGCCTCACCTTGAATACTTTACGTAACCGTTTCTTTGCTTATGTACCTACGCATTGTTTATGTTTGTATGCAAATATTCTGTTTTGAAATGAACGGGTGGCGTGCGCTCGAGACTTGAGCGTTGTCATTAGGCATGCTCTGAGCTGTGAATATTTAATTGATGTCTTGAAATCTTTCAAGACTCTATTCAGAATCTTTATATTAATTTTGAACGCTCAGATACTCATGTTAAAAATATGATGATTCTAAAATTATACTCAAAGTTAATCGAATATTAATTTTGACAATCTTTTTTTTCTTGGATAAAATAACACAAACCCATTTTATTAATCGTAAATATTATCTTTATTTTCAGCGGAATACATCCAACCGTGCAGTCAAAAGAGCGCTGAGTTGGATACCTGTATAAAGAACTCCTTCAACCACCTTCGACCGTACCTCTCCAGGGGTATCCCTGAACTAGGGGTACCTCCTGTGGAGCCCCTCTTCATTGACCGACTGGTCATGGCCAACGATGCTGGCCCCGTCAGAGTCACCGCAGCGTTCAGCAACATCACCGTTATCGGACCTAGTAATTATACCATTACTAAAATCAGGTAAGACTGTCGTTTGGTTTAAGAACTTGGCTGATCACACTTCTTTCTCTTTGATGGTACTTTAAAATAATTACAGACTGACTTAATATACTAGACATCTGGGGATGGAAGTAATTATTAAAATTTTATTAACAACTTTTATTATGGAACCAATCACTGGATTGGTTCCATAATAAAAGTTGTTAATAAAATTTAATAGACTACAGAGTCTATAACTAATTTCCATACTTAATTATAAATGCGAAAGTAACTCGGTCTGTTACGCTTTTTCGATAAAACAGCTTACCCGATTTTGATGATATTTGGTATGAAAATAGCGTTAACTCTGGGGAAGGAACTTTTTAATCCGCAACTTCGTCTGCTTCCGCGATAACCCACACTCACGCGGACGAGGTCGTGATCAAAAGCTAGTATGAAACAAAACATTAGGTACCGGTTCCATGCAATTTAGTCGTATTCAGTTTTGTATAAATTTCTATATTGGTTCCATAACAAAAGCTGTTCGTATTCAGATGCCTTGTTAGATACGCAATGGATCAAAATCAGTTAGCCTGTATAATTGAATACCTCAACTAGCTTCTACCCGCGATTTCTTTCGCGTATAATTCAAGTATACCAAGAGTATACCTACCATAAAACACACTTGTCAATATGTTTCTATCAGTGAAAGTATTATTGAAATCGGATTAGTAGTTTCTACCATATGCTCTTACATGCAAACTTACAAACTTTATCTTGTCATAATATTAGGGGAAAGGTGTACGAGATGATCCCCCCTAAGGGAGAATGTTCATATTTTAAAGGATATTCAAATCACTCCAGATGTAAAAACGTTGACTGATGGAAAATTTGCTATTGGTATACTCAAAGTAGTTTTATTAATTCTCCATTAGAATATTTTAATTTTTTTGAAACCCTCCCAAAGGATCATCTTGGACACCCCGGTGTGCAAAATGATCCCTGGGGTGTGGATGATGATTCGCAGCCCTCATTTAGGGAATGTTCTTGATTTTCGTGGGATTTGATGACAACAACAACTAGTTAGGGTTTCCAATTATTTATAGAGGTAATCTTAAGTTATTTATTGAAGTTCGAGATTAAAATAGTTTTTAATTTATTTTTTCTTACTCATGTAGACCTAAACTAAACAAGTCTTCTAAATAATCTTGGTAAACACGGGGCATAGTCTATAACAAAAGAAGAAAGCATTTTGTTTCTTTATAAACTTTTAATTATTATTGATCAAAATCAATAAAAAGGAGTTAAGGTAAAATAAATGTAAATCAAAGGCAATTTTGTCCAAAATGTGAGCTATGTAGGTATAAGCTTTTAATATAAATAAGTACGAAAGTTAATGAGGATGATTGGAGATGATGATGAAATCAGATAAAGTAAGTTAATTATAATCTGTATCGATCAATTATGTATGTGCAAGACGATCCCCACGAATCATCTTGTACACCATTAACAATAGAATAAGAATCTTGCCCCAAACCCAAGTTTCTAAATCTTTCTTCGAGTACACTGACCACGCCATCAAAAAACAAAATATGTTATTGCAGAAGTCCGCAACTACAAAAGTTACTACAATTAACTGCCTACAGTAAAAGTTACCTTAGCTTAAAGTAAACCTTATCTTAGATTAACACCACACAATTTATAAAACCGAAAATCACTCGCTACTCATAACTCCATTGTGAACTAATTCCCCCGCCTCTGCGGGAAGGATGTTGGGGGCTACTACTAGATGGGATTAGTAGTTTCGTCGTAATTGAAAAGGATCATGTTACCTCAACGGATCATCTCGTACACCTTTCACCTACTGTCGATAAGGCTGTTACTGTTTAACTGCTGGTAGTTTGTTGTGTTTAACAAAGCGTAAATTGTTACGCATATCTATTAGGTTTTAGTTTTATTGTTTTAAGCTAAGTAGGGCATGCACCCATTCATAAAACAGCGAGACATGTTTAAAATCTACAAATTATGAGTAGTGAATAATTATGATAATCATTTAAAAAAAATGTCATGGTATCGGAATGGTACGGGGCCTAATAAGTCAAAATAGAAACTACTTACAAGTCAATCTAGATCTCTGGGTCAACTACAAGGCGTTATTTCCAAACTACTAATTACAAATATAATTTCTGTGTTAAACTGAAAATTTTAAGAGCAAGGAAACTAGGTCAAGTCTGTGTTGTCGCTATTTGAAATGA
Organism: Charanyca ferruginea; assembly: GCA_947361185.1. Lineage (NCBI taxonomy): Eukaryota > Metazoa > Arthropoda > Insecta > Lepidoptera > Noctuidae > Charanyca > Charanyca ferruginea. Next base: position 21,060,310 of record OX376059.1, on the reverse strand, counting down.
ATAAGTATAAAAATTGACAAAATGTTGTAACAGACACCTTCGTAGCCAAGTTACTTGACGTTGCGACAAGTTTTCGTAATACGTATCTACTAAACGTCATTTCACTTGACGTTACTAAAAAATATCAAATCGTATGATTTATTAATGATAAAAAATATTCTGATCAAAAGAACTTCAGTGTTGTCTTTATGAAAAAATATTCCAATTTTAATGAGAAAAATAAAATGTAATGACAATGTTCAATGATTTTTTGGCGTTTTTTAGTTATTATTATTATATTTAGCCTACATAGTCCTACTGCAGGGTTCCCTCCATTCCTTCCATCGGTCTCGACTTTGCACTAAGTCAAGCCGTTCAAGTCGTCCCGCCGGAGTTTTCTTAAAAGAACAATAAAATATATACACTTTAAAAAATTGATATACAGAGTTATTGGTAATATGACGATAATCTAAAAGATATGATATCAAAGTCCCCGAAAATGCTGGCCATTTTCGTAGGAGTTATAAGGGGTCAAAGTCAAAGCATTTATTTCAAGTAAACCATTTACGCCTGTAAATGGTTTATACTTTTGAATTGTCAAGGAGTCGGTTAGTTAGTCAGAAAGTGAAGCTAGTGGCTTATTCCAAAACGTACGTAGGGGTTTATGGAGAAGCACGAGAATGACACTCCACGGACACTCTTTTCATCAAGATTTTACAAAATACTGGTTAAATTATTCTTGTTGGTTGTATATATATATGAAAATAATGTAGATGAAGAGTACACATAAAAAAAATAGATAAAAGCCATTAGCAGTTAAGAGTTGATCAATCTCAACTGACAGCGCCCGTTAACGGTCATTTGGTTGCAAATGTCCTCCCCTGCATTCACTAAACAGATTGCCGACATATTACCAATAACCCTAGGTATTTAATGCCGTGGATAATGTGTAGTAATAACTCGTGCCTGTTGAAAACTCAAACGGTACTTAAATAGCACTAACGATCACAATACTCATACTTGAAAAGGCAGACGGTAATTAATAACGACCACAAATGTGCGGATAGCTAACTTATTGCATAGCTTTTAATGCATCATTAACCCTTTCTTAAAGACGTCTTTTGATGACTTGAATTCTAAGCTGATGGAATTTTAGGAGGTAAATAGCAAAACTGTTAATTTGAGTAGCCTTAGAAAGGTGTTTTTTTATAATAAAAACAAGTTATGTTACGTTGTTATTAGCTTATGCCCATGACTTCGTCTGTAGTACTTTAGAATTTAGCAAAATTCCTAAATTAGCCAAATTATTCCATGGAATAAAAATTACTTATCATTTGTGTTAAGCGATTTTTTGATGCCTTATTGTGTTAGATTTTTAACCGACTTCAAAAAGGAGGAGGTTCTCATTAGTTTAATAGGTATACATAGGTTCTCTTTCATATAATGTGTGTAACTATTGTTTATGTCGCAGTGAGACCCCGTACCTGCCATACTACACGTGAACATTTGGGCACGGGTGTTATTAGTTTACTAATTAACTAATTATTATCAATACCCACGTTATGTGTAATAGTTGTAACGTGATCTCACAGAGGGCATTATTACCAATGACCAACAGTTATAATAATTAGTTAGTTAGTAAAGTAATAACACCCGTGCCCAAATGTTCACGTGTAGTATGGCAACTACGGGGTCTCACTGCGACATATACATAATTTAGCTCGTTGTGGAATGGTTATGAACATGAATATCCCATTCAGCCGGTGAGGTGTGCTAATTTTCAGTTAATTCTGTTCTTCCATTCAAGCGTAAAGAGTAACAAACATCAATTATCTCCATTCATCCTTCCATCCATCCTTCCAAACTATCACGTTTATAAAAGGTAGAAAGTAGGGTTAATCTAAATATCCAAGTTTATGAACAAAATCCAATCACACATAAGTTCATACGAAACCTTAAGACTTGACAATAATAATATTTCCGTGCAAGTAAACTTATGTGTGAGGAGGCTCACACATAAGTTTGTAACCACAACACTCACGCTCACACACCACTTCACCTTCACATTTTTACATCTTCTCACCATCACACCATGGCACACTTTGACACTTAGTAATACTAGGTAATTATTTTTAATTTTTTTTTTTTGGTCAACTATATTATTAATCATTATCCATTTTAGTTTGTTTAGATATAAAATAAGCTAGCGCAACTCTGGCCCCAACACACAGGCGCTGCCTAGTTTGGGGACCACCACAAATATTATAAATATCTACTGAAATAAGAGTTACAGTAAACCTACCACTATATTAAGCTCTTATTATTAAGGTTAAAATTCTGTAATATGTAATTTTCTGTAACATTATACAAAAAATATTATTCTTATTCTTATTAAGGCAACAACTAATGAATAGTTTCTCACAAGAATTTTCAATTGACAAAAATCAAGTAAGAACAAAAGTCATTGTCACTTAGGCCTCGTCGTTTGGAAATACTTATTATTGCATTAGATGTCTCAAATGTTGGGAAGCTTGGAATAATGAGAGAATTAGGAGCACAAAACATTTCACAAGCCTCAGGCACAGCTGTGGGACAATTCGAGCGTAAAGGCCGAATTTTGTAACATAAAACTTGAAGGTTTACGAAGGGACAAATGTACTCTACTTTTTTGGTATATGCTTTAGTAGGCAGTTTATCGTAGTAGCACAATTTGAAAGCCCCAAATGATCTTCCAAGTACGTCGGACGAATTTATTAACATTTATGTTTGAAATCAGGGGTACTAAAGAAATGTAGACATTTGCAATCACTAAACACAAAAAGTCACTCGTCAATGCGATAGAAATGTTGTCATTATAGCAACATTTTAAGGACAAAAATATTCAAATTTTGAAGGAGGAATAAAACTAGCATTAATTTTGAGATAACACATACATTACAATATCAGCCTATAATTATACCCACTGTAGGGACAAAGACCTCCTAACATAGTATGGAGGGTAAAAGTAATTAGGAGCACTATTTCGTATATGGGGGGAAAGTTGAAAAAGTGTCAAGCTATATGTAGCAAGTAACAGTTCCAAAACCCGCCAAAATGAATATAGCGTAGGCACAGGGCATGGTATGAATGTAGCCATAGATCCGTGAATGTAGCAGTTGTTAATGGATTGAAGTATGCCGAGTTAGATAATTTTTACCCGGTCGCGATTGTAGCGCCATCCTTATGTGGCACATTTTTCATACACTGTGTTAGTGTTCCTTACCTCTACCCACCTTAATAACAGAGGGAACAATTCGTTTGGGCTCATGTGGTACACCGACTCCAACTCTGTGAGCAGGACCTCAGTTCTGCTCAGAGAGTTGGAGTCGGTGTAACGTGCCCAAAAATACTCCTGTGTCTCCTCCAAACATGTTTCGTTTGCTGACCCAATTTAATATGTATACAGGTCTGATTTGAAGAAGCTTCGTATTGACATGGGCCTGGTCCTACCTCGCATCGAGATCACAGGAAGATACGAGGTCTCCGGACAAGTGCTCCTGTTCCCTGTCAGGTCACAGGGAGACTTCTGGGCATCATTCGGTAAGTAATCATTTTAAGATTGACCTATAAATAGACAACGGGGAGATTTACACACGAAGGTGCTCTTAGATTTCTAAAAAAGGACTTCTGTGAATAAAATCTTGAATAGCTTATCGTATAATATGAGGCATAATAGTTACTAATTGCCTTATTAGTGTCCTAGCAGTGCTAAATGCTCTTCAGGCATAGACGCTGGAGTGTGATTTAATAGATGAAATTGGATAATCACTCTGTCCAATTTCATCTACATTTATTAAATCATCTGTTTGAGAATTTGTAAGATTATGGCTGAGAGATGAGTTTTTGAGTTAATTTTGTACGATTCATTTTAATAGTTAGTTTTACTTACCTATTATTTCTTTTTGGACTGTAAATATACCTTTTTCTTGTATCTACTCTGCAATTAGGTACTTGGATTTTGTGTCTATAATATTGTATATTCATATTATAAAAATGTAAAATCAATAATTAAAATCACAGCGATTGCTTAATTTATAATTAAGTCAAAAAACTATAAAGAGAAGGTTCATGCAAGGCTGGATTTAAACTACGCACAAAAGTTCTCTGCACCCGAAAAAGCAAACCCTGCAGAAGGTAACCTACATCAACCAATAAAATTACAGGGTCACATTTTCGATTTCCGGGTCGGATAAATACCTAGTTTTATAGCTTACTTAGGTATATTTATTCTGAATAAGTATATTTGTACGCTTAATGGCAGCGATAATTATGATAATTAGGTTCTACATATGTATTTTAGTTTGAGGCTGAAGTTCATTGTGGAAGTTACTATTTGTTCAAATCAAATTATTTCGGTGAAACATGAAAACCATCCAACATGGAGATGACTAGACTTGACGTGCACACACTAGTACATCTAGCTATCCCAAACTGTCAAATTTCCCAATTGAATATGAACATTATTCTTTACAAAAGAGTAATGTTCATATTCATTTCATGAAGTTGGAAATCTATCAAAGAAATTTGACAGATTATTGTACCGTGACGTGCTGGCCTCTGTACCTACTTCAAACATGCGTTGTTGATGAAAAGTAAACTCAAGCTCGAGTAATTATCAAGTAAACTATTTACAGGCACTTTTGAATTGTCAAAAGTCAGTAAGTCAGGAAGTTGATACTAGTTACTCGTTCCAAACAATATGTTTCCATGGAGAAGAACTACCAAAAAACTCCATGGACTCTCTTTTAAATCCGAAAAAAATTCGCTCCGACTGTAAAAAAATTCTGTACTTATTAACTAAATATATAAAATGTTGTTACTTACTTATTATATTCTCATCTCAATTGAAATAGCGTCCTTGAATTCCATATAAAACGTATTCTCTTTTAAATTTCAAGGTGATGTGGTTGCTATCGCGAAGATCTTCGGCAAGGAGGTCACACGGGACAATATCAAGTATATGTTGGCTGACAGATTGCTGGTAGACTTCAAACTGAGGACCTCTAGGTTCAAGGTTAAGGACACTGTGAATCATGGAAGCGTAATTGGTGAGTTGATCTTCCTATTTAATTATAATTATCATAGATTGACTAAATATGTTGACTTCTAGTCATCAATATTTTGTGAGCGTTTTTTAATTATCCGTCTCTTTAGTATATATTTGCTCTTGGAAATAATCAGGAGCTCTCTGATTACTCTTGTTGACTAAAATAATTATTAGTTTCATCATCATCATCATCATTATATCCGCCTATTACCGTCCACTGCTGAACGTAGGCCTTTCCCAGATATTGCCAACCAACCTGGTTTTTGGGCAGCGCGCATACAACCGCTGCCAACCACCTTCTGCAAATCGTCGGTCCATCGTGCCGCAGGGCATTCCACACTACGCTTGCTAAACGTGGTTTCCACTCTAAACCGTGTCTGCTCCATCTACCGTCTGTCCGTCTGCAGACATGGCCGGTCCAGTTCCTTCAAAGTGGAAGGAACTGGACCGGCCGCACTTTTATAAACTCTTATTAGATTACTATTTCATCTAATGCTTGAGGATGCAGTCGATGATATTGTGGAAGCTCGTGTGGCTCGATGGCTTTCATGCCATCATACGCAAGAAAACCGCCTCCTAACTGCACGGAGTGTGTGGGGTAGCACTAATAGCATCCTGAACGTAGTCGAGGACAAAGTCGACTCTAAATTGATGCAGGCATTTATGCGGGTTCTAGTTATACAGTGTTAAGTGTCTAGATGACCCTGCATATTATGCCGCATAATTAACTGTATCCATTTCGTTTTTACTAACATAGGCTTTAAGTACTTTGTGTTACTACAGTGTCCGTAATAAATGTTATTATTATTATTATTGCACGCTACACTAGCAGTTCCATTTTTACTCAATGTTTAAAATGGTCATGTTCAAGACTCAAATCTCATCTTTTTTCATTCTGTCAATTCCCAAGGTATTGCTATAGTTTCCCGTCAAATTGGTCCCTTATTATTTATCTATAACAAGTTTTAAATTCCTCATTTCTTCTGCCCAAATTCCAGGTGAAGCGATGAATCAGTTCTTGAACAACAACGCAGCTGAGATCATCGAAGAGATGAGGCCAGCTGCATCTGCGTCCATCGCGAAACACTTCCAGGCGTTCGTCAACGCAGCCTTCTCGAAGATTCCCATCGACGTGTGGCTTACGCCTTAGACCAGTGAGTGAGTGCACTTATGAACAGTCAGTTAACTTTAGTTCAGGTATTTACTGTTGTGAATGTTTCAATAAGTATTTTCACCGATTCGTAAACTTTCTGACGTCTGTGTGGAAGTTGGTTTGAATAGTACAAATAATTACTGATAAAATGAAAATTTGAAAATTGTGTTTAGTTTTTGCCACAACAAGTATCGATTCTATTCTGAGAATCAATGAATTTAAATATGTTTTAATTTTCGACTAGGTATATTTCTTACTCAAACACCGAGTTTTTTAGATGTCTTCGTAGTGTTTAAAGATCTCAAATAGAGATAAAATTTAATTGAATGTAAAAAATTGTATTCAACTACTGTTGTATGTTCAGGTCGCAGATACCGTGCATTGAGCAAGTTACTCGCATGGTGGTATGTTGAAATGATTGATGACTTGTACAATTTTAAGAAATTCTTTCAAATCCTTTTTGAAAGGATCGCGTGTTTAAATATGGACGGTAATGACAGTCCTAGATACCGATTAGTTTTATGCACCTCTGTTTACACCGGCCTAATTTCGGTCTAATGGTCTAATTACAATTTTGACTTCCATTGGAAGAATAGTTACTGCTTTTCTATGAAGCAGTGGTCGGTTTTAGGCCGTTGTGTACTGGGGTAATTAGCCATTCATAGGGCATAAGATTTATTTATTTAAGTTACTAAGTGATCACCAGATACTATAGATGTACTTAAACTTTGTACTTAAGGACACTAGGTTTAAATAATTGTAACAGTGATTGTGATGACTAAAATGTACTAAGTTGTACAAATATATTATTATTTACAACTTTATTTTGTTTTTATTACGAGAAATTAAGATTTAAATAAATCTAACTACTACCTTATGCTTATGACTTATGGACAAAAAAATCGAGAAAATACTTTTTAACCCCCGACGAAAAAGAGGGGTGTTATAAGCTTGACGTGTCTGTGTGTCTGTGTGTCTGTCTGTGGCACTGTAGCTCTTTAACGGGTGAACCGATTTGAATGCGGTTTTTTGTATTTGAAAGTAGATTCTCTAGCGATGGTTCTTAGACATGTTTCATCAAAATCGGTTCAGCAGTTTTAAAGTTATCAGCTCTTTTGTTTGCTGCGGTAGGGATCTTAGACGCATACCGGATGTTTACTTTGCTTTCAAACATATTATTATAGGTGACCACACTGACCACACAAAACCAAACTAAGTTACATTTAAAAAATTTAAAATAAAAATTAAATTAAAAATTTAAAAAAACCCCCAACGCAAAACATAAAAGCGATTATGTAAAAAGTAAAAAATAATACTTTTGTTGAGCCATCAAATGTTTGTTCGTTGAAATGGCGCTATAATGTCGCGGCGGGGTACCGCTAAGTTTAAAGCAATAACTAAATATCTAAAATAGCGAACTGATGGTAACTAGATTTGCAACAAGATTAACAACTAGATTAGCAACAAAAATTTGATAATATCGAAGCAAATTGGTCGGAAATGCTGGTAAATTAATAGACAGTGAATGAAATTGAGGGACTGACTTACTTAAGCGGTACCCCGCCGCGACATTATAGCGCCATTTCAACGAACAAACATTTGATGGCTCAACAAAAGTATTATTTTTTACTTTTTACATAATCGCTTTTATGTTTTGCGTTGGGGGTTTTTTTAAATTTTTAATTTAATTTTTTTATACAGTAAGTTAAACAGAGGGCATTCCTTTAAACTCTACACTATTAATAATAATAATAAATCTTTATTTCAAGCCATAGGCTCATAATGGGTTAGTTACAGTATTTACTTAAAGCTATGTTAGTAGAATAAAACTAACTTACACTAATCCTAAAGTTACCCTTATCCAGTGATTCTGGTAAGGGCAGTCGACTCGTGCAGCAATCACTTTAAGGATGCTGTTGTCACTGCTACGCAAACGCTGCAGTAGGGAAGCCGATTTTTTGCGCATAATTGCTTGAAAGCCGTCAGTATGCGACTCCGCAAACATACCCGACGCACTGCAGCGCCACGGCAGCCCCAACAGCATCCTAAAAGCATTATTATACTGGGTTCGCAGGGCTATGTAGGTTCGCTGCGTATGCTTCACCCACAGGCCGCTCGAGTAAAATGACTGGCAGAAAGCCTTAAAAAGTGTTATTTTCACTTCACTCGTGCAACGTGCAAACCTGCGAGCGAGCATATTGCCTCTTACCGCTAAAGCCCTGCGCTCCCTCTCAATATCTTCATCATCCTTTAGGTCACTAGTAACTATGTGACCCAGGTACTTAAAACGATCAACGGCCTGCAAGACTAGTCCGTTAAGGACCACAGGTAGAACATAGGCTGGGTGGTACTTACCCGCCTTGAAAACCAGTACTTCACTCTTTTTTGAGTTGTACACTAGGCCACTTCACACTGAGACAACAGTTTCCTCAAGCCACTGATTGAGGGACTCAGCAGCATCATGTCGTCTGCGTAACTTATAATTATTGTTTACACATTTATCATCTATGAAGCAGCCAACATGAGTGCTACTGAGATGCTCAATCAGCTCATTTATGTAAAGATTAAACAATAAGGGCGAGCTTAATCCCCCTCGTCTCACACCACATTCCAATGTATATTCGTCCGACAAGGTACCGGCCCATCTCACCTGATTTCTCTGATTTGAGTATCAGTACTTAAGGAGAGAGGTACATTCCGCCGGTACACCCGCGCGTCCCAGCTTATCCCATAGCAAATCATAATTTACAAGTTCAAAAGCTTTTGATAGGTCCAGGAAGCATGCGTATACCGGCGTCCTCCTCTCTGTGTAGTACCCGACAGTATGTTTCAGGCACAATATGGCGCTCTCTGTCGACCGGCTTTAAATCCGAATATTGTGCATCTTGCAAGTCGACGTGCTGTATGAGATTACTATTTAACATACTGTCAAGTACCTTAGCTGTTATTGTTGCAAGTGAGATGGGTCGATAGTTGGCCTTATCGGATATGTCGCCAGTCTTGTTTTTAATAATAGGTACCACAATTGTACGCATAAGTGACTCAGTTAAATAAGAGTGACACAGAAACAAATTAAAAAGCATACTAAGAACTCTATTAGGTAATAGATAAAAAAAATTAATAGCATGGAAAACTAAGCAAAAAACAAAAATTACGTATAGGTACGTAAAAGTCGAAATACTGTAATTTTTGGTTTTTTTTTTGTATGACATTTAAAAAGATAAACTTTTTTATTTTTGATGTAATATTTATTTTGTATCTGTGGACGTTTTGCTGGTTAAAGGATTAAACCTTTTGTTAATTAACATATTGTATACAGGACAAACATAAAAACAAAAATTAGTATTATGTAGTACTTATCATTTATTCATAAATTAATTAAATAACAATTCTTACTTATACTTAGGTACTTGACAGTAAGTCCATAACATAATTTCTAGTCAACCAGTCGTAAAAAGTCGACTGAGGAAAAGAGATGACAAGTGTTTGAGAAGATGATGTACTGGCAACCGTAGATACGAATCTACTCTGTAGACATCATAACATTTACTTTATTTTAGATATAATTTGTCTAAGGAAAATTTATTTTAGGCCATTTTTTTATGGCGACCACCTAGATCAGGGTTTCTTAAAGTGGGGCCCACGAATCCCTCCGGGGTCCATAGCATTTCTATCAGGGGTAAGCAGTAGGTCAGTTACAACATAGGAAATTGTGTAGTAAACTCAGCATTTCTTGGCTAAACCACCAACACTAAATTAGGCTTGTTTTCTTTTCCTAAAATATAGTTTGACAGGGGTTCGTAGAATTGTTTAGATTGTGAATGTGGTCCGTGTCCTACAGTGTCATGATTTTTTTTTAAACTTTGCAGCTTCCTAATGGCTTTTGAATTATCTTCCAGTTGCAGCAATTCTTTTTCGTTTTTTAGTCTCGGAGAGTCGTAGGCTTTACTATTTAGATAGTATGTCATCAGCATTGAGGGTAGAGAAGGCATGATCTGCAAGGGGCTTCAAGAAGTCTCTCAGGGCTTCCTCCATCGGACCCTGCAACTCTTCAATCAGCTTCTGCCAGTTCTCGTTCAGGAACTGGTTCATTGTGTTACCTAGAAATAAAATAATGGTATCACTTATGCTATACTATGAACATTATGTAGGTACAGTACGATTCAAGCTTAATGGCGGCTCTGAACACGAGGCGAGTGGCTGCGCAGTAACAATTTCACGTGACAGCGGGGGTGAGAGGCGGGGTACTGCGCAGTCGGTAGCGCACTTCACAGCCGCCATTAAGTTTGAATCAAACTGTATCTATGAATATAACTGTACTGTCATGACTCAATTTGTAATACTTTGTACATACACATAATAGCGGTTTTTATGCAAGGCATGTGCCTTGCATGTATAATTAGACGTGAATACGATGTCGCATTCACGTCTAATTATACAATTTCTGTAAGTAATTATATTATAAAATATTGTTAATTATTTTAAGAGGATAAGTATGAAGTTTCTTGCCTGTTCTTCTACATGCCAACCTATACATTACTACAGGATGACTTTGGACAACTAGATTTTTTTTTATAATAAATAAATAATTTTACTTTGAATAAGGGCTATAAATTCAAGTAGTTCTCGATATCAGGACGGCCACCAGTCTGTATGCATTTAAGCGGAAATTGCGAATTTATTTTCAGCACAAATGAGCAGCATAATATATATATTATGAGTATGTATATATTTCTTTCGGTGTATATATATTCTAGAATGTAATTATGTATTTGTAGTTTATATATATATCTTTTTTTACTTTTTAAGTATTACTTTTTATAATGCACCTGCCATGTTATCTCTTCACCATCCTTGGTTGACTGGTAGAGAATGCCTAAGTCCGCCTTTGTACGTTTGTGCATGAAGTATAAATAAATAGATTAATTAGTGGCTCGCGAATGTTATTTTCTACACTAATAAGTAAACTATGGGGGCTATTACTTCACCAGCTTTACCCGATAGATGTCGAACCAAGGTGAGACGAAGTCGCTGGCAGAAACAAGTTCCGAATACTTAAACCTTGACACGTGAAAAAATTACTAGACAGTCTTCTAACTGTATGGGACAGTTACTGGTTAATATTTAATATTATGTTAGATTGTCTAGTAGGTATCAAATTTTTTCACATTTGTCTTAGTAAGAAGCATTGAAATGGTAATGTTAGAAATATTTATAAGGAAATTCTTTACAGTCATGATCGTAAAGCGGACCTATCTGCAAAATGTGTAAGTAGATCCATTATTTAACTGTCCAATTGTCTGACTGTACATCTCCTTTCTACATTAATCAATTAAAATGTTGCAGCAAAACATAAGTAATGCACATGAAGAAATTACTACTCATTCTGTTGCTAAATTGTTACTTACTTAGATACTTATAAAAATAAGTATCTTTATTTCTTAACGAGCTGCTTATACAATACTCATAATAATGTACACTAATATACCTAATAAATAGGTAAATTTTGTAAGTTTTGATGTAGGTAATCTCCGAAACAGCTAATCCGATTTCAAAAATTCTTTCACCAATAGGAAGTTGTTCTACAGCCAAGTGTCGTAGGACAAGTTTTATGGTTTACTAGCTTTTGCCCGCGACTTCGTCCGCGTGAATTTCGGTTATAGTGGATGCAGACAAAGTCGCGGATTGAAAAGTAGCCTATGTCCTTGCTCGGGGTTCAAGCTATATTCATACCAAACTTCATCATTGGTTCTACCGTTTCATCGTGAAAGCGTAACAACAGAGAACAGAGTTACTTTCGCATTTATAATATTAGTATGGATTTGTCTTTCACACTGATGAGAAAGCATTTCTTAGTAAATGCGATGCAATCTTTGTATACACTTGTTTTATATAATATGTATATGTATATTAATAGCTGACCCTGCAAACGTTACTTTACCATAAAAAAATTGCCTACCTACGACCTATTCTCAGACTTGCTACATATACACAAAAAAAAACATTAAAACCGGCAAACCGTTTCGGGGTGTTCGATAACAAACACTATGACACGAGATTTTTAAATATTAGAGATTTATATTCATTACAAATAGAACACGTAACACATTTAGCAACACGTGCGTGGGGCTTCAAGTAAAGACGTGGTTTAATTGCTTGGGTGTGTAGTAAGAGGAAAATTAAGCTGCTACGTAAGTAGACAGATGCGTTAGAGCAGTCGACACTTCATCATTATGAAAGAGAAGGATATTTCAGAGACTGTTATGTATAGTATGACAACATTAATGTGATCACGAATTCGTATACAAAGCATGAAGTATATACGGTAAACAACGTGTTGAAAATTATTCGTCGGTTTTTGTAATAGAAATCTGTTTTTTTCATACATTTTGAACGTGTAGGGTAGCAGTTTTCTATATATATTTTTTTTAATATTCGAGGAAACATTGCTACTCTGAATGGTCTAGAACAGTGGTTCCTAACCTTCTGAATCCCCCCTATGACTTAGCTAGGAAAACTGATTTACCCCCCCCCCCCCCCTCCCCCCTCATGTTACCAATGAATATAGTAGGTACATATAAAGATAAGTACAGTTAATGATATACCTACACAGCTAGGGCATGAAATGCACTGGCGAGCTAGATTTGGTGTTATTGGTCTAATCTTTGTCATAGGTACATGTATTTTACCATCATATTACCCTCACAGAATATCAGTTTTACCCACGCAGGGGTAATTACCCCCAGGTTAGGGACCGTGGGTCTAGAAGCATGAACTGAACTCAAGTAAAAGTTCCTCCTTTATACCAATAATAATATTCTTACATTATGAATATTGGTTAAGCTATGCGCTTACCACGGTCGGTCCGTGGATGGGTGACCATCCATTTCATACCGAGACCCCTGCGTGCCTTGGAAAGCAAGTAAAGCCGTTGGTCCCGGCTGTCATTCGCAGACCTTTCACAGTCGTTATGTAGGTAGTCAGAAGCTAGAAAATCTGACAACCAGTTTACCAAGGGGTATCGTGTTACCTAGCAACTGGGTTGTGGAGGTCAGATAGGAAGTCGCTCCATGTAAAACACTAGTATTAAGCTGCATCTGATTAGACTGGGTGCCGACCTCAACATAGTTGGGAAAAGGCTAGGCCAGGGTTTCTAAAAGTGGGGTCCACGGACCCCTTAGGGGTCCGTAGCATGTGTATCAGGGGTCCGCTGTAGGTCAGTTAACTCACAACATATTTATTTTTGTGTAGTAAAATTCTGCATTTCTCGGCCAAGCCACGAAATAAGGCTTGTTTTTTTCTTAAAATATTCTTTGACAGAGGTGTGATTCTGTAAGACCTCATTCTAAACTTCCAATCTGAATTCGCTGTGAGTTGCTTGATTGGCATTCTAAAAACTCGGTTGATAATCCGAATTTACACTAGCTCCTCTCTTGCGAGCGTGATGAGATGACGTAAGAAGTGACATTCTGTAAGGTAATTTCCCCGTCACTTCGACGCTCACTTCGCACTCGAACCCGATTCAAAGTGTCAAATATATCAAGGTCATTTTGAACCTTATGCGAAATGAGAGTGAATAGCGATGTGAGATGCGAGTTGTTGTTTGAATTTTACAGAATCGACCTACAGGGGTCCGTCGAATTGTTTAAATTGTGAAAGTGGTCCGTGACTACAAAAAGTTTAAGAAACCGTGGGCTAGGCAGATGATGATGATGATATTCTCACATTTTTTATTGTGGTAGTCTTTACAGGAGACCACGTCAACGATTTTAAGTTATGATATTTTTTAATAATTCAATGAAATACGTACTCAAGTCCCCATCGTCGCCAAATAAATTCTCCAGCTTCATAGATGCGTACCCCACGTGGAAGGACACGTCCAGTTCCTCGCATTTGAGGGAGTCCACGTCGTTGTGGCGATGCTGACGACCCAGGACTATGGTCACTGTTGCGTCGATATCACCTGAGTGATGGAAAAAAAATGTGTCGTTAGAATCCCTAAGTTTAATGTCCCTTAAACTAAGAAATGCCAATGGAGATACCTCAAAATATTTAAACTTATGGTGTAGGCAACCTAAGTAACCCACTCTGGCTGTCCAGATTCATATAAATTAACACAGTATTGACAAAAGTTTTCGGAGTCCATTTTGTTATGAGACAGCTCTAGTTTAGGTACATTTAACGTACTACACTGACGCAAGTTAACATAATCATTGGGCTTTCTATTTATTTTTATTTTTACTGTTATATTCAAGATATAGTTACCATATTTGGCCGAGAATTGCCCCTCTCCGTCGATAGGTAGCATCAGCAGCTGTCCCTCCAACCGATAGTTGCCCTTCATCCTCAGCTCAGGAATATATACCCTGGCGACTACTCGGTGCTGCTGTGAGTCCACACTAAAACAAGTTATACATAGCCATCAACTTCACAATTTTGAATAGAAATGGTAACATTGCCATGTTTTTTGATTCATGTATGGAGGCATACATAAAAAATCTAATGACTATATAACGGCTAGAAAGAAATATAATGGAATGGAGATCCAATTCTTATAGGAACACGAGACAGCTACATTATGAATGCTATACGCAGATGCTCATAGGGTCTACACGCATAAAAGCGCTGCAACGTCGCTGTTTAAGGAAATGATCGAAGTATTTGCGTTGTGATGCGACGCCGCATCGCTTTTATGTGTCCGACACACGTAAAAGCGATATACAATTATACTATTTACAATTATCATATATTAATCAAAGGAGAAGGAGAAGAATCAAAATATCATAAAAGAATAGAAAGATGGATTGCATTCTACTTTTTTTTTAATCCAAGTCAACCACACTATCTATTCTCGAACCACTGTAAGTCAGAATCAACAGTGGCGACCACTAGAAAAGACCCGAAGCAATGAAGCTAGACAAGTCCCGGAGATATCTTGGATCCCGCAACAAAACGAACAGCGGATGAGCAAGAAAGAAAATATATTTTCCATTTTTCTAATTATCATTACTACTACTACATAGGTTTTTTATAAAAATGCTAGTTTCAAACAAGAAAACAAGTTTACACTACACCAATACGTAGCATTCTTTCTCCTAGTTAACCAATAGATAAATATACTCACTCGACATCTTTGACACGCATAGAAGAGGGTCCCCTTACGGTGACGTCAGAGTAGCTGGACCTCACTGAAATGGCCCCCGTGGACTGCTGAATGGACAGCGCCGGCACCACCATGGGCTCGCATGGTGGCACTCCGTATTCTGGCACTCCTGTAGTGATTGAAAACATTTCGCGGATATAGATCGTATTCTTACAAAGGGTATTACTTTTGTACTCTTGAAAGCAACAAGGTTTTACTTAATGGGTAAAAATAACCACCATCATACCATGTTTAAGGCAAATAAAGACTTATCTTATCTTATCTTAACGTAAGAACATTTTTAGCCACCGTTTAAAGCAGGGTTTCTCTTAAACTTTTTATTCTAAATTTCACAATTTAAAACAACTAAAATGGACCCCTGTCAAAGTATATTTTCGGAAAAGAAAACGAGCCTTATTAGGATTTGCGGCTTGGCCGAGAAATGCAGAGTTTGCAATACAATTTCCTAATAAAATGTTGTGAGTTAACTGACCTACTGCGGACCCCTAATACACATGCTAGGGATGGATTGCGAAGGGGTCCGTGAACCCCGCTTTAAGAAACCCTGGTTTAAAGGCAATGTTAAAGGATTAATGTAAAGAAACATTCTCAACATTCGCAATTGCCCTACCTGTTGCTAATTGTGGTATGTAGGCGTTCAGGGCATCTCGCAGACACCGGCCCAGTGCCTTCTCTTCTCTGGGACATATGAAGCCACCGACTGTAAGAAAACGTGTTTAAAGTAAGTAATGTTTGTTTTATTGAGGAAATCATAGGTATTTCATTGTTCTAATAATGAGGAGAGTTTTTACCACGTCTCACGGTCAAAAATGATCTTTATTACAGGCCGAAAAAAAAAAACAATTTGTTCTTAGCATATTATTATGAAAAGAGTTAAAGCAAAGATATCCTAAGTTAAATATAGTAGGTACTTAGTTAAAAAAAACATAAAATGTTTCTCGTTTCTTTCATATTCTTCGGTTTATTTTCGGTTTTATTGAATAAAAAATGAAGTATATAGGTACTTTAATTTTCTTGAAACTTTCGAATGAAACATTGAAAAAAGGAACGGAATTGGAAAGAAACGGAATTTTTTTCTGCTTTTTTCATCGCTATTCGTGACCAATTCGGGCTGTAGAGCTATTCTGTTACAATCTCCTTTGGTAAACAGCTAGGTGAAGTGAGTTGTCATCTGTCCCGATGCTAGGGATTGACGAAGCTGACGGACGGATGACAGCTCACTTCACCTAGGTGTTCACCAAGAGACATTGTAACAATTTAGACATACTGCTATGAAAATCTCCTTATGTGAATTTTAGATAAAGTGAGATAGAGGTGAGTTGTCATCCCACGATGCTAAGGATCGACAGGTCATCTTACGCTCACTACACTTAAATTCACGAAAGAAGATTTGTACAGACTAGCATTGCTGATTGATCAGTTATCACAAAACAAGCTCTACCTATGTCAAAAGTTCAGCCTAAAACCGACACTGGAATTAAATCGTAACCAACAATAAACTTATTTGTCTCACGAAATGTAGTAAACTCAAACACAAAGCCATTCATAATTTCAAATAAACTATTATAGTTACATGTACTTTTGAATTGTCTGAGTCAGTCAGTCAGAAAGCTAAAACTAGTTGATCGTTCTAAACAGTAGGTTTCTATGAATTAGAACGAGCAAGAAACTCCATGAACACTCTTATAAAATCTAATATATTACAAATTTAGGTAAAATATTATAAGGACCAGTTTAGAATGTACTTACAATTGATAAAGCTCTTATCAATCCCAGCAGCAAAGTGAACCACAGACAAACACCACAACACAGACCACATCTTCGTCTAACTAACTAGTACAAAAATAGTACTGTACTTTTAATTTAAATACAAAAAGGGACGTGATGATAACAGTTCAACTTTTTTATCGTCATCTGGTGAATAGATAATGCGTGATTATTTACGAAATCATTTATTAATCACGACGCATTGCCTTTGATTATACTGAAGACAAACTACGTTGAGAAATACTTTTTCCTCTTACGAACCTTGGGGCTGTCACCACCTTTCGATAAGGTCCGACCAAATTCGAAATACCTACGAATTCAAATTTTAATTATTCTGTTTCTTTTTATAGTAAGTAGTAAAACAGGTACATATTATTTGAGTTTTTTAAAGACTATTCAAAGAAATTGGGTTGTAAATAAATTAGGTAACTGCGGTTTACCAGATTACCAGTTATTAGTCAACACTTAAGACAACCAGAAGGTAGAGAAGAGAAAATAAAACAGAAGTTGTATTTTATTCATTACCGGGAACATGATTATTATTATAACGTATTCAATACCCATCAAAACGTTAAACAATAATACAGGGCATTGCAGACAGAGCCTGCGATATGTTATTTATTGCGAGGTTAAACCTTTTTTCTCTAGTTAACTAATGACTGCATTAAAATGTTACTAGCCTAATAAACATTAAATAATTGGCGATTACAAGAGAACACAAACAAAAGCGAAATTATGTGACAATGCAACTTGCATTTTAGCATCGTCATGACAGGTCTTCGACCTAAAAACCATCTATGCTCGCCAGCGTACTTCCAACTTTAAAGGTTTAAAATACAGTTGATTTTAACTCAGCATGTTGCGGTTTTAATGTTGTAAGTCCGTCTGATGTAATTGGTCGTAGGCTTGACCGCGTGGCCCAGTCGGCACATTGACACACTTAAGGCAAATTACACAATAACCTTTTTGTTGAAGTAGTTGAGTTGAAAAGGTAGTATCGCATCGTGACAAAAATAGTACTGCCTTGATTGAAATTGGATTACACTTTCATTAATAGTTACGCCTGCCTGCTACTTTATTGATTGCATTCTATTGACTGGTTAGTTAAAAATTAATCTTGACTTTAATTAATATATATTTTTAAGAAATATACATTTTCAAATATGTAAAAAAAAAATATCAGTGAATCCTATTATACATTTTTGTTACTTATCGATTTCAATAGGTTATAGGTAGGTAGGCTGCGGTTATTGCTGGACCAAAATTGTTGTCAACGAAACAGTTGGTTAGTCAATAACTTATACAAAACTAGAACCTCCGGAAACTAGTGACTCACTGGTTACGTTTCTGATAGAAATCACCAAATATTGAATGTAATATTGCTTACACTCACGAAATGGCGTCCGGTCTTTCTCAATAAAACAAAAATGAGGTAAAACCCAAAATGTGATAGTTTACTAAATATTTATTAGAACGTGAAGACAAATGTTGGTACCCATCTATATTATTAACTGTTATAGCAACCATTACTTATGTAATGTTAGGTATACCTTCCTATAATTTTATGCAATAAAAGGGTGTGTGTAATTACAACTTTTATTTACTATCACAACGCATGAAATAAATTAAATAAGTTATAACTACTGGTATGTCATAAAATTAACTAAAAGCTATCACGGTTTAACAAAAGCAAAAGCATAGGTATCGCATTCCATACAAAATAATATAAATTCTAGTAAATGTATGGACGATCCTCCAACAGTTGCCAAATAATAAAACAATATTTCGAAATATCTTAATATTCTACAATGTGCTCACACTAATGCCCGTTTTACCACTAACATTAGGCGACACCTAAAAGTAATGCTTAATTATTATTGCACTGTCGCATTCTCAACTCTTAGCCCAAAGAAGAGCGTTGAAAATCCAATAGAGAGGGTGGAGGAGGAAGAAGGAGTAGATAATATTTAGAATACAGTTGCATATTTAGTTCGGGAAGACCATGTCTTGTGGGATGTGTTTGAGGAACTTGTTGGCTATGTCTTCGAGAACCATGCCGAGGGCTGTCTCCACAGCTGGTTGCACCTCTTTCGCGATGTCAGTTGAGTGCATGTGAGCGATATGATTGGTTATCATTTCTGGAATATAAAGACATAACTCTACAAAAAATTATAAATGTAATTTCCACACTCTACTAACAAATTGGTGTCTATAAAGACAATGTTGCATCTCTCGGTATTTTTATTTCAGCCCTATATTGTGTTGATAATCAGAAATAAGAACTAAATAATCTAGGAAATTAATGCAATGCTTACTGACTAGAACCACCCCGGTGTACCATCTCACACTTACGTCGGGGGTCGCGGGAACTGGAAATACTTCCGCAACTCCTGATTGGTGCCGGCCCGCTAGTGCGGGCCACTTCTCGGGTCAGGAGGGGGGGGGAGTGAGGTGTTAGACTCCCCCTCGGACGTCTAAGAAGAGCGCGCATGGAACAATACGCGCCGCCACCTCGGGTCCTGATGTATGTGGGGGGCGACAGACGTCCCCGAGTCTTCCGCCCCTGGACCCAACCAACCCAACCCAACTGATGTTAAGTAGTCGCTGCTGCCTATCGCATCATATATCGTATTTGTGACACCCATAGTACTGGGTCTCCCTAGTTTGGGGTCAGATGGCGGGTTGCCAAAATCCCTACGCTTGTCAAGCGTCTTGGGGATAGCAGTGAGGTTGTTAAGCATACGGAAGTCGCTGCTGCCCAACTTCCAGATTTTCCCTTAGTCGTCTTCTACGACACCCTCGGGATGAAATGGGTGTGTACTTCTGACCCGGACACCTCACCGGGTGATTCTGGCCCGGGTACGCCACGGCCCCTGCTTATAGACATCTGCAATACCAGAGACCTTGCAGATGCTTTGCCCTCCCAGAAACAAAGTTAAAATGTCTCATGTGCCTGTAAAACCATTTACATCGACACCCTTACCCTTCAAACCGGAATACTTCCACGGACAAGCTATTGATGTTCGAAAACTTAGTATAGGTCATTCTTATTGTAATGGTTTGAAACCATGGTGACTGACCCATTTCTCCAGTAGTAGAGTGCGCTTCCATGAGGCTTGCTTGCAATGGTCCAGTGCACCGCAGATGGACTGTCGCATCACGGATCACCATCCTTTTGTGTACTTTAGCTCCTAACGCTTCTAATGCTGCCGTGCATTGAGCTGTGAAAACAAGAGTATACGATGAGGTGACGTGATAATTTTTCTCCACTATGAATTTGGAATTATGGTTTTAGTAAGCAGGTTTGAGTAAAAATTAATGTATCCAGGTCGGAAATAGTTGATCTAGACTGGTTTGATTAGCATTGATTTCTTTGATATTGAAATTAAATTAATATACGTAACTATTACTGTTTAAACAGACCTTGACCTATGCTTATCGGTGTGTGATCTCAGCGAAATTTTTAAAAGTGTTGCTTTAAGTTGTCGTAGGCCTAATTTCATAGACGGAAAAATAGAGTTACCACACTTTGTGCGTGTTGTTGATTTTAGGCTATTATGACCTGCAGTGCTATGTAAAACCACCTTTGGTGAATTTAGGTAAAGTAAGGTGGAGATGAGCTGACATGCCTACTGAAGCCAGGGGCCTCAAGCTTACTTCACAAAAAGACACCAAAGAAGATTATACAGACCACTTTTTTCAAAAAGTGACTTCAGTCCCTGCCTACTTGTCTAGTTGTGAATCTTCAATCTGATGCTCAAAGTCTGATCTGTAAGCTCAATATATTCTAACATTTCAGGTAAATTCTCACAAATTAACACTTCGCCCTTCACTATCAGGTAATTCCAATACAAAATCTACTTACTAAAGTTGGATGCCATCTTGCCAGTAGATTCAACAGGCAGCATTTGGAAGTCTCCGAGCACCACATAGTCCCCTGACATCATTAGGTGAGGAAGACTGATGTTAGCTGTCACCTTCAACTCCTCAGGGTATACACTGCAATGAAAGGAATTTATTAGGAAACTGATCATTAAGCGAAGATTAGATTGTAGTACAGTTTTTTATGTTGTTGTTTTTTATGGATATATTCTTTTTGGTTATAACTACTACTAATATTGTTCAACTTGAACTATGCCTGCTGTGAATAAGTTAGCAACGATTCTCTTGTTGAGTTATGATTCAGCACTGTCGGAGGCGGCGCGGCGTATATCTAATGATATTTGACAGTGTGCTATTTGATATTTGCAAAACTGTTAGGTACTGTAAAAGATGGATGCGAAATGCAACTTGGTCAAAAATGTTTTAAGGAAGGTTTCTTCCGAGCACGCTGATTAATTCTAAAAGTAAATTGAAAATAGAATCATTAGACTTATTTTAATATTTTGACAATTGTCTGCGGGCAGTCTTTGGGCTCGGCATATTTTACTCTCTATTGAAGATTTCTGTCAATTTCCCTCTCTATAATATTTTTTTTATTAACAATAAATGGAAGAGCTCGTCACTATGGTTGGACCGGTCATTATGGTTAAGCTACGCTTGCCCCGGGTGTGCATAGGTGGATGACCATCCATTTTATAAAAAAGAGACCGCTCCGTGCCTCGGAAAGTACAGATCTTTGGGCGTCGAGGTAGTCAGAAGTTAGAAAATCTGACGGTCTTAACGCAGAACGTCACTTTCGCAAAATGTCATCTTGGAGAATTTGGTCACTTTGGCAAAACGTCATTTTCTCACAATGTCACTTACGCAAAACGTCATTTTCGCAGAATGTCATTCAAGCCCTTTTTTCTCAGGGGAGACCTTATACTAAACTACTAATTTATTAAAGTAATTATGTCAAGGACAGGGCTGAGTCACTGAAATAATCCTAAAACGAAGATCAAACTGGTCCTTGATACTCCTAACGATAGCTTGACTGTCAGTCTTTTCTAATTAATGTGCTAAATCACAAACCAAATATTCCTGTACTTACTCCAACTTATTAAAAGTATAATTCGTAAGTCCTTCCAAGGCGACATCTGACAGCCAGGCGTCATACTTGAAGCTGTTCTTCGGCATGTTGTGCTGCCGCAGCCTGATGTTTGGAATCTTCAGCGGCTCAAGTGGCTGGATGTTGAGGGATGGTACACCCTGAGCTAAGAGCTGCCTCGCTTGTTCAGCGATGCGTTGAATGCAGTCCGCTACGTTTGGGTCCGTGTAGTGGCATATTGTTTTGGCTATATATAACATGTGTATTAGGATTTAGTTCTACGATACGCAACCTCTTTAGTTTTATTAAAGTTGATGTGTGCCTCTTTATAATATTATTTTAAGATTAGGACACTTTTATTCTGTCTTTAACGATCGAAGTAAATCGAAAGGTTCCTAGATTTTGCTCCTATTTTAGGAACGACATAATATGAAAACCAAGAATTTAATTTATATTTATAATGTTTTAGCAAAACCAGTAAAACAGGAATGTATCACTTACTTATATCCGAGTTATTATTGCTATTGTCATCGTAAACAGTTCCATTTCTGCTAATACGTCTACCAAACACACATTTTACGTAAATTACTAAAAAAAATAACTTAAAGAAATTCATATTGAAACCTTTCTGGTCTAGAATTGTACTTTATCTAAGAGATTGAATGGAGTAGAATCCCTTATAATAGCTTCGATGGTGTAACTAGTTACCTTATGTGGAATAAAACCTCGAATAAGGTCACGAGTTCTACATTACAATAATTTTCTAGTTATAAAAAATAAACATTTCAAATATGTACACACATTTATACCAATGAAGAAGAGAAAAAATTGTCTGTTTTTAATCGTCTTTAATAAAAAGAGGTTTTCAATTCGACACGTACGAGTTTATTCTATTACAGTGTAGTCCGATGTCGATGATTCGGATAATGCATACCTCAAAGCTATATAAATTTCATGAAAATATTCCACCTTTAAGGGTGGAAAATTAAGGGATGATGATGAAATTGGGTCCGTGCCCACTCCACACGCTTAGACTCGACCCGTAGAATAATACCTGAATATTTTTGTTTTGATAGTCATAAAAACGTCGATGTATGTACAGTCAGACAGAAAAATGTCGATTTAACGCTGGTACCACAGAGAGTACAAAATTTAAATAATGTTAGGATAAATAAATCAATAATTAAACAAGTAAGTACTTAATCACTGACTACTTGTTTTTTGTTTAAATATTCTTATAGACTTGCGTTTGAACGCAACTCACCTGATCTTAGGTGATGATGTGGCCCAAGGTAGCGCACACTTGCCTAGGAAATTAAAATATAATATTCTTAATTTAGAATTCAAATACCTATTACATTGTCTGACTGTACAAATGGCGCTGAATTGGTAGTAAAACATCTGGTATTATTCTTCTGGTCGAGTCTAAGCGGGTGGACTGGGCACGGACCAAAGACTATAATTCTCTTTGGCACGGACCCATGAAATTAAGAGAAGGGAAATCTACTCTATTGCTGAGTGTCTTAGGCTGTTTTATGGTAGGTACACTTGTCTTTCACGCGGCCGAAGTCGCAATGAGAAGCTGGTATTATACCTACATATTAAATAGTTATTTACATATAATGTTTATCGAGATGAACTTAGGTGGATCTACCATTAGTTAATACTTTGGTTTGGGTTTGCTGTGTGCACTTACATTCATATGTACATACATTTAAAGTCTAGCTTGGACGTCACTGACTATCTGATAGGAAAGATCGTGAGGAAACTTGGCTTATAATTAATATAAGACTGAAATCAATAGTCTACCTTAAGCAAGCGTAGTCTACCTTTTCTATGCGAGAAGAGTTCTTTTGCCTGCAGTGCACAGAACAAAAATCCTCTTAGCAGCGCTGCAGTGGAACAATGTAGTTAGGCTAGTATTATTATTGTATTCATTCTATCTACCTATTTAACTGGAATATATTCCTTTTGCACTGGTTTCAGATTGTTTGCACTAAAAGTGCAAAAGGATCATGTGTATCAATCGGCAATAAGCCTTTCCGTTCTTTATGAATGTGTAAAAATTAATTGTTTTTTAAAATTAATAGATTACCGTAAAACATATGCCGCCTTATTACAAAATAATGTTTTAGTTTAGAATAGGTTTAAACCTTCAAGCGAGTTTTTGTAATTAAATCTATATCTTTGTCAGAATAAAGTTCGAAATTCAACAACTGGATCGGTAGTAAACTTAACCATATCGACCATCGACGGTAAATGTCTGTAACAAGTAACAACTATTACTAGTCCTTTAATTCTGCTCCACATATGTAGATTGTATCAGGAAGTTCTGCATTACTAGTGTGAATGGAATAAGGAAAGATTGCAGTGTGGCCTCAACCTTACACGAGATTGTCGTGCTCTTGAGTCTGTTTACATCCTTATGGACCAAGATTCCAGAGTTGCCAGACCTACGTCATTTTAACATGTAAAAGGAAAAAAAAGAAAAAAAAAGGTAAAAATAGGTAGGTAGTATTATGGTATTTAATATACTACTTACATATCATTCATTATTTTCCTTGTATTTTTCTTACAATTATATATATTTTATTTCTCGTCCTTTCATAGAATTGGCGGAAATTCAATATTTATTCATGCTTTGTTCCTTGTAGCTTTTTAAAAGACTTGTTTTAATTTAAATTGCATTTAAATTGAAGTTAGCTGAAAATAAAAATCAATTAGTATTTTTGTTATGACTTCTATGTCAGTTGTCAACATTGTCAACGGTTAGTTATTTTTCTGACTCGCGCTACTGGTATTTTGGCTTATATTACTTAAATTATTTTCATTAATATTTAATTGTATTTTTTACTAAATTACCCTATTTAGTAATTAATCTATATTTACTACTACTATTATTAACTAATCTATATTTTTTTTAAATTCTATACGCACTCGTGATTTTATGAAGGTCTGAAATAACTGGCAGGCTACATTTTTTAAGCCTGGCTGGTTTGCTACAATTTAAGCCTGGCTGATTTTTGCTGATTTTCATATACTCCTCTATATGACGATACAGAAATTCCAGAAGAAAAATCATATTTAGAAATATGAAAATTTGAAAGGAGCGGACGATATGAAGGGGCGCTGACAGATGTTCAGGCAGTCGAGATTTGGTTTCTAACGAGCAACACCTGATTATATCTTAAAAGTCTACCAGTCCACAACCGGGAGTCGGTAACAGTCTTAAATCGAGCCGTCGACCTGACGCGTGCCAGCAGCTCCCAGGGCGGATCCTACTGTTAGGGCCGCCTGGGACCTTCGTTCCAGAGCTTGGAGCTGACTGCGCGCCAGTCCTTCTTCGGTCCGATCCTGACTGCCGGCCAGGCTGGAGCCTAGGCGACGCTACTTACCTTCCTACAGTGCGTTTAGGTTAGTCTGTAATAAAATTCTGTTTTTGTACCCATCACATTTTTCTTTAAATTTATTAAATTTTACATGTGCAAGTCTCCTTAGCCTTTTATTGAATAGGATCAAGTAGATTTGTTACAGTAGTTAAAAAGGTGGAGGATATACATCTTCCATTATCAAATCTCACACACACATCCTACACATCAAGAAAGACTCAGCATTGCAATGCTGGGCCTTTTTTGATGTGAAGATACATAAAAAACCAGTTGCCACAATTGGGTAGATAACGCCGTTAACCAAGAATTCTAAGACAGAACCCAAAAAAAACACTTGATTTTTGCCCTGTAAACCAATTTTTTTCCATTTACTTACTGTATAGTTAGATTTTTATTCGCTTTAAAATCAATAAATAGCCAATCAATAGAGTTGGTAAAAGACTAACTAGAAGTGTCGTCATAGGTAAGTATAAATTCTAGATTGGATTCTAGCAAGTCTTCTAAGGAATGCGCCAGGATTACCCGCGAATTTTTTTTTACGTTTTTAGCAATTTGCAGCTCAGCATCAGGTTGTCTGTTAATAAAGAAATATTCGCTGGAGTAACAAATATGCATTTACAGAAGATTCCAAGTTGACATAAGTCGTAAACGTCATATTTTCATTAAATAGGCACATTTCCGAATTTGACCATCTTGGAGAGTTATGTTGATGATTTTAATTATTATAACTGTAAATCATCATCATCATGTCAACCTTTAAACGCTCACTGCTCGGCATAGGTCTCCCCCAAGAGAGGGGTTCAGCCGTAATGGCCATGCTTGGCCGATATATGTTGGTGATCGCAGTAGGTGTTATGGTACTTAGAAGGACGCTGCTGCTCATCCTCTGGTCAATATCCCTCTGTCGCCTTTTATGACAACCACGGGTAAAAACGGGGTGGTGCTTTTCGCGGCCGGCACCACACAGCGTAATTCTGTAAATGCATACTTGTTACTCCTACGAATATTTGTATTACCACATAACTAGTTACTGGGCTGCAAATTGCAGAAACTACTGCGGCGGGCTACTCTGCCGCTTTCACCTTAACTGCTTGGTTGACTGGTAGAGCATACGGTAAGTCCTTCTTTGTTTCTCAGTGCATGTAGTATAAATAAGTAAAAAAAATCCTCTATCTATTTAAAAAAATCTGCTATGCCATACCTAACAACATTCAACAACAAGAACATAGTTACTAACAAATATGGAAGCTATTCTGAATTAAACGTTTATTATTATTTCAAAATGACGTTGGTGTGGCGACACAACAATCTTGGACCATTGTTTAAAATGTACCTATGATTTATCCAGCGACGTTCAGTAGGTATATGCAAAAAAATAAATAGTTTTTTCATCCCACCATCTCGGAAAGAGTATTTTTAATCTTCAATATCTGAGTGGAAAAGCCGTTTTTATTCTCTAGAGGATAAAGTAAATTTATCTTCAATATCTGAGTGGAAAAGCCGTTTTTATTCTCTAGAGGATAAAGTAAATTGAATTTAGAACATCGTGTGCACTAAGTTTGTGAATTAAAAAAAAACATTAAACCTATTTACTGCTACCTCTATGGTGCCGAATATATCATACAACTTTTTTTTAATTTGTTAAAAACTCAGACTTTGTAAACGTTTTTTTTTTGCATTTAGTCATTTCCTCGCTGAGGTGGAATGAAAAGTTACGTGTTGCACTCGAGTGCAAAGATTTTTCACCTCGTGCTCTTTTGATTCCCTCGCTAACGCTCAGGATTCTAATTTTATTTAATTTTAGAATCCTGAGCGTTAGCGAGGGAATCAAAATTGAACACGCGGTTAAAAAGCAACTTTGCACTCTTGTATAACAAATAACTATAATGTAGGACATAGGTAGAACATATACTAATTCACCAAGACCACTAGGCACCCGTCAAATGTAAATAGGTCAATTAAATTAAGGTTTACTTCATTTTTTTTTTTCTTTTGTATATTTTCTGTTATTTAATTAAATTACTTACATTTATACAAATCATAAAAATCAAAATAATAAAACTATTTACAATTCTAGGAAAAAGGCAGGGAGCTCAAGGGCATCAAAAAACACTATACCATCATTTTAAATAATTTAATTAACCTTAGTTGAAATATCTCTCTTATTTGCATTGATTGTGTTATTAGAAAATTATACATAATTTAATAAACCTCAATTACATTTGACAAGTGTCTATAAAGTGGTCTTGGTGTAGTGGTATGAACATAAGTTCACCATTATTTTTATATTTGGAACAAAAAGCATTTCTTATGCCCGGTTTTTGAGGTCTTCAGATAAACTGTCAATAGCTATAAATTCGACAAAGTTATCTATTTGAGTGATTTTCTTCCTCAACTGAGTGCTCGGAAACGCAATATCGAACCAATAGCACTATCGAATAGATATAGTCCAGTTAAATCACCTCAGAAACAGGGCCTAAAGCAATTTGGGTAAAAATAAAACTCATAATAACTCTAATTACATTTGATATATTTACAATCTTAACCTAATTGACAGCCTTGATCAAATCAAGCAGGTACGAGACGAATGTGTGTGCCTTGAAGAGCAAAACACATAATAATTCACAATTTTCATTGCATTTTTAAAGTGAACACTATAAGGTATCCCACAAAATTCGAGAAAAAAAATGTAAGAAAGTTTTAATTTCGTAGGCTACCTTAGAGCACCCCCTTAAAAGCATCACAGTTCAAAACACAAAACAGCAGCAATAAAGTCAATACTGTTCATTTACAATTTATAAGGAGCTGCTGTAAACAGTTTTCTAAAACTATTATGAAATGTTGAATTTAGGTATAATTTCAGGGATTGTTTACTTAATTCATCTTTTCGTCTAAAGGTAGACAATTTAAAGATCTGGCCACACTGGAGTAGACAACTTGCGGTCGCGATCTCAGACATATTCTGTAGTAAGAACTATAATGCCAGCTACACACGTAACGATCTATCGTTGCGATTAAACTGTGCAAACCGATCTGCGCAGCTTTATCGATAGTGTGTATGGTAAATCGTTGCAGATTATCGCAACGATTTACCATACACACGATCGATACATACGATATCGATACGACATAAGTAGACAGCGGCTGCAAGCGTTGGTGTTTGAACCCGTCTATACGAATACTACTGCAGTATGTGACCACGCCAATGTGGTCCGAGTGTGGCCAAGCCTTTAAGCGTCGTTCAACCAAAGGCGTAGGTGGCGTGTCGTTCACTTGTCCATTTTTTTTTTTGGGGACATTTCACACACGGCCATCTGACCACAAACTAGGCAAACCCTGTACTATGAGTGTCAGACAGCTGATATCCATACATAAATTCATTTTTAAATACATACATATACAAACAACACCCAGACACAAGGCAAACACAAGTGCTCATCACACAAATATTTACCCTGGGCGGGAATCGAACCCGCAACACGACGCGCAGCAGTCGATCGCTCAGCCACTGTGCCAACCGTGTCGTCATCGTCATTCTACTGTTTTGACATATTAATAATCAGATACATAAATAACAGAGTACCTTAGAACAATAATATTAAACTGTTATGTGATCGCCACTACCACAGTTTCTGTCTGAACGGCAGTGTTCAGTGGCGTTTTAAATGACAATGCCAGATCCTGCCCCACCCATGTACAGAAAAAGTAAATCAATGAAAATAATTGTAATGAATGTAGAATCTTTTTATAGTAAATGTTTTTTCTTTAGAACTTGCGGATTACGAAATCCACAAAATACAAACTCATTTTACCTAAAATATAATTGAATTATAAAAGGTAATAACAATAATGCGTAACGTATAATAATATGTTGTTTAAATTGCTTAAGAGTACTATGCAATAAATTATAACAATCAAATAAGTTGCATTATAATCATAATTTCGGTTCATGAATTATGTGTAACGAAATGTTATTGACGCGTGTATGTCAATGTCATTAATTCGATTTCTGTATTCTGTTTAGTTATCAACAATATACATGCATGCTTGTACATCTTTTTTATTGAGTGGGGCAAAGTTCTATAGAGTTTCTGGCATTGTCCTTTACCATTTTTGTAAGTCATGTAACCGTGGACTCTATTTCACCAATATTTGTCCTTGATAAGTTGAAAATACATTTTTGTAATCAATAAATATTCTACATAGCTACTGTTTCTTAACTAAATTAATATTATGTGAGCTGAGTTGCATATTTTCAGTGTTACATAATAATTATGGAGTAAATATCACAATTTTCTGCGATTAACCAAATAATGGTCAAATGGTGACAAGAATGTTAATTTGATTATTAATTTAAAAAAACTTGAATTCGTTGGTTTAAATATTATGTTAACTTTAAAGAAGTGTTGACATTATTTGCTTTAGAAACAACAAAATTACCTTATTCGTAAATAGTGAAAAGTAGCAGCAATTCTAGTTAATAGTCATGGTTCTTGCTCTTTGACTACATCAACAAGTACAGTCAGCAAAAGAGATTGGTATCATATAGTTAAAGTTTACTTAGAAACCGATGGATATTTTCGATAAAATAAAATAAAATTAATAGAGGATAAACATTTCAATGATTTAATTAAATTTCATTCGAAAACATCCATCGGTTTCTAAGTAAACTTCTACCATTTCCGATGACCTGCATACCTATCTTTTTTGCTGACTGTACCTACCTACGCTTGATGCAATCGCGTGCCCATGGGACTTAAAGTGGTATACATTTTCGGGCAAAATCAGTTTTACTCTAATTTATTATGCCAAGTCGTAACCGATTTTGTCAGATCGATCAAGATCACATTCTTCAGGAAGATCCAGACGTTCGAATATCGAATAAATTGTGCGTGAGAAAGGACTACTAATGCTCGACAAAAGATAATTCTTTATTTGAATTAGATTCAAATAGAGAACCTGTGTTTTTTAAATAGCTTCTTAAAATATAAATCTTATTAATACATAATAGCCTTTTTATATTTTAGGCATCGTCGCTCAGCACATCCGTGATGGGAATTGTTTCCAATGATTTGTTGACGAATGCTTTGATAACTGCAGCGGCGGTTTCCTCAATAAGAGGGTTCAGGATATCCAGGACTATGTTTGGGCTGGCGTTGAAGAAAGTTACTGCCGATGCCGCTGTTGATAAGAAAAACAAAAAAATGTTTATATCATGTTAATGTGAATTTGAATACTTATCACCTTTTAGTAGCCTGAAACCGTCTACAACTGAATAGGTACCTATAGGCAATCAAGAGAACAAACCAATCGGGGCCCATCGTTTTTTTTTTAAATCGTTCCTTGCTTACCTGACCAGACATTAAAAATTGACGGTGAATAAATCAAATTATTCTAAATTTTAGTAGGCAGCGTAGGTTTTGGTAGGTAGGAAAATTAAACCTTATTTTCAAATCTTTTTGAACGATTATGAAACAAAAGGCAGATAGACCGCGCGGAACACTGAGAGTGAAGCCATCAAAGCAAATACAAATTCAAAAGCGAATACAATCACGAGATTGTAGGTATTTGATTGATTTAGGCTTTTGAATTTGTATTTAGATTCAAATGATATAAATAAATGGATAAAACATTACCTGCTAATGGCCTTTCAGTTTCATCTATTGCGATTTGTGCGTGGTTGATTCTGACTTTGGAGACAATCTTGTCAACTTGCAGGTATTCTACGTTATCCTTGGAAAATGGTTTTGCGAAGCCCTTGGCAAGCACGGTGATGCCAGCTGTAAAAAAATAATGTTTTTGTTTTAATTGTTAGGGGTAAGGCCGCCAAAATTGTCAATTGTTTTGTGTGACATTTTTGTCGCTTTTTTTTTGCAATATCTTATGGTAAAAATATCCAATAAATTGTGGAGAATATCTGAATTATATATATACCGACGATAGGTGATAGTAGCCTGCTATAATAATAATATTGTAGCGAAAATCCTTAAACTGACTTGATTTTTTTTGATTGACTCAATACTTACTCAACGGAAATGTGTTAGGTATACCTGATTATTTTTGGCGAGTTACAAAGTTGGCTCTTTAGTAAAAATTGTTCTTACCTATCAAGAACTAATTCAAAATCATTCTTTAAAGAACTCAGGATTCTTTTTATTTTTTTTTAACTCTTGATAGGTATATGAGTAGGAGGTACCTATGTGATTTTTGTTAAGTTTTATTGTATTTTTTGAAATGTATGTAAATTGTTAAAGGTACACAAGTACATCGCTTAAATATCGTATTTCATTACTCCTATAGCACTGCATGTCCAATTTTTTTTTTTTTTTTTTTTTTTTTTTTTTTTTTTTTTTTTATTTAGGGTATGTATTTAACCATTATGAAACCACCTTTACCCAAAAGATGTGTTACTTTTGGGTTACATTTGTGTAACGGTGACACAAAATCTGTTGTGTTACTTTTGTGATATAATTGACAATTTTGGCGGCCTTACCCTTAGAACACATAAGTAATTATGTAATAGAAAGTATAATCGTGCAACGAAATGTAAAACAAACATGGCACAGTTTATTTCGAACTAGAATAATGAATAACGACCTGACCTGACCTGTAGAAGAGGTCCACCAGTTTGTACGTAAGTAACGTACAAACTGGTGCCACTAATAAAAAAAAATTATTTGACAAAAAGAAACAATCAGTTTTAAATTGACTGCCCGTGGAACTTTGCGTAAGTATCAAATTGCACCAAATGGGTGTGAACTTTGCAAGACCTCGATATGACAGTAGTACCTATATTCATTTTGGATATTCGGACCGATGAGATACGCAAACAATTGGTGTAAATAGTGAAATATGTCTTGTAATGATGGTTGTAAACCATAGATATTCGTGACCTTTAAGGCTCTCTTTTGGTCCTTTAATCCAACACACTAAGTATTGGCACAGTAAATTAGATATCTTTACTGTGGTATTGGTATAATGCTTTATGAAATTCATATTAGTGAATCATTCTAAAATACATGCCTAAAAACTTGTTATTTTCTGAATCTAAGTGATTTTTAATCTATGTAATTTCGTGCATCACAGTTTAACATTAGCATGAAAATGATTTAAATCCGTTGTTGTTATTGTAGATTTGATTTTCTAGAAGTTTCTAAAATAGCGTCAAGTTTCTTATTCAAGATTTTTTTACGAGAATTATGGTAAGGTAGGTAGGTAGTATAGGTAAAAGTATTTTTACATAATCCAAGAAATCAAAGGCAATGTTATTTCGAGCTTAACACTTCTATCGCCAAGCACTTCGTCATACGCTAAAAATGACGACCCTGGGTCGTTTTCGGCTGTCTAAGTATTAACGCAATTTCGTCTAAGATGGCAATGATATGGGACCCTAGTCCTTATCAAATTACTTCACGACTTTGACTTCTGGTGTAGTGCCTGAAAGATCTTTAGCTCACGGACCACAGTTCCATTAGAGCTTAACTGACCGTAAAGCAGACCCAATAGTTAAGCAAGTGATCTTATTAAGATCATAGGACAGTTGGGGGTCTAAGGACAAATATTTGAAATTCCTGCTGAACCGCCAATTCTCACATAGCACCGCTCGCCATCGGCAAGGTGTTCCTCATACCTTGGAACCTAAATAGTCGCCTACAGAGCGGTTCATAAGGAATTTCTCCTCTCGATCGCTACAGTTATGGAATGAATTTCCTGTCCAGTTTTCCCCAAGAGGGAAGGAGGGAGACGACAGGGTATGGGGTATTATGGGAGAGGATATAAGAGAGGGGTAATTAGCTTTTTAAAAGGTGGTTAAGGCGTGATGCTCCTAGCGTTACAGGAGTCCTTAGGCCAGGCCAGGCCGCAAGCCTGCATTTTCACCGTCGTGGTCTAAAAATTCAGTTAACAACAAAACGTGGAGACTCACTGAAGTTTCCTCGGATACGTCCTTTGCCATTGATGTCGAGAGCGAGAATTCTGGATCCCCTCACGTCGTAGTGGGCAGTCACCATCACCTGTGGTAGCGTCAGCTTCAGTTCTCCAGCGTATTTGTTGTTCAGGTTCAATCTGGAAGGCATAGGATGAAACGTTAATTTTGCAAGTACAGTGTACAAGCAACAATATTTCACCTTGCTACTTCTCTGCCATTATTCATTTTTATCTTTTCATCATCATCTATACCCTGTTCACAATAAGATTAGACATTTACTCAAACCTTTTTAACAGTCCGTTCAACCGATTTTGACTTATATTGCGTTGGTAGCATGACAAATGGCAACTGCAGTAAACAGTTGTTATTGTAACCACTTTTTGCCTCTTATGTCATCCTTAAGCCTACGGAATAGAAGTCAAAATCGGTTGAAGGGACTGTAAAAAAAGGTTTGTGTTTATGTCTAATCTTATTGTGAACAGGGTATAGGTAGATGAGAAAAGACCATTCGACTCGGCAGCTGAATGCAGATGAATACCAGTGTTTTATATGGAGCGACTGCATGTCTGACCTCCACAACCCAGTTACTGGGTAACACGTTAACACTTGAAGACTGTTTGTCAGACTTTCGGACTACCCATAACGACTGCCAAAGATCTATCGATTACAGCCGGACACATGCACTTAAGCCACACTTAGTAGGGTGATTTAAATGAATTAACTATTTAGCACGGCACATTCACAACATCGTTCAACAGTAGCAGCAAGTTAGCAGCCTATAAACCAAACAGATTGTCCAGCTATACTTGAATTTTACTACTTAAATTAGTCAATTCTGTATGCGGTAAGTTTTGATGTGAAACATGGCGGTAACGGCGACGCTGTTGCTGACCTGGCGACGCTGTTGGCGTCGCGACGGCCAACAGCCAACACACCAACAACTGTTTAATTTACTGTTTAATTTAGATTTTTGTTATTTATTTTTTCATTCATATTTTCAATACAAGATAGTCTTGTTGTATCACATTTGCCAGTTTTGCTTTGGGATATTAGTAGTACCTCGAAACTTTTCTTTGGTGTAGTCAAGGAACTATAGGTACTTATCGTGTTCGTACATAAGCTAAACGTGATTAGTTATTTCATTCGTAAATGGCAATGTTACGGCATCATAGACACGCTCACATACTATAAGCGGTCATAAGAAAACTAGAATTTTGCAGCAACGTTATTATCTCATCAAGCCTAGTTTTCAAGCCTAATTTGATAACGGCCTAAGTTTAAAGAATTCCGTACCACTGTACATTATAATGATCGATCAAAAAATCTTTAAAAAACATCTTACTTGTTCATACAAGAAAGATGTTTTTTGGCTTCTTTTAATTAATTTTTGAATGTTTATGTTGTAACACTCTGAAAATTGCAAGTGTCTATTACGTTTAGAGGGACAGATAGATCGACGAACGGATAAACTACTAAAATTGTAATATTTAAAGTTCCTTACTTCAGCTTCTCAATCTTAAAGTCGCTTCCTCCATACGCCTTCGCTTGTTTGATCGTCGCCTTTAATCTCAGGTTGGGGGCAGTTCTGTCCAACTTCAGGGTCGGCACTATGAAGGGATCCAGGGCAGGGATGTTCATTTCAGCTATACCATCCTTGAGGTACGGCCTCATCGCCTCCAGGCCGCTGAGGACGCATTTCTCTATTTGAGGATCACTCCTTTTGCATACTGGGAAATAGTCCGCTGTAAGTAAATGAAAAATTTTCAATTAAAAAACTATATTTTGTATCCGCGTGATTTTTACAGGACCCCTTTTTTTATAATACAACACAGGATAAAATTGAATTCATTAGCAAATTTTTAAGGAATACTCGGACCACGAACCTGAACAACTTTCATTATGGAGCCAACTCAAACAGCTCGAAAAAAAAAACAGATGTTCCATACATTTTGGCCGAGTACATATTGCATTTCTGTATGGAACAGCTGTTTTTTTTTATGCGCTCCTATCCTGTATAGCCTTAGCACTCAGAGGTAGTTAACGTAGTTTTCTATTAGCGAAGAAATGTTTAGAATTAGACCAGCAGTTCCAGAGTTAAGAGCGTCCAAAAAACTCAAACTTTTAAAAAATAAGAGTAGCTATAGATTTTGACATTAATAACTAGTGGAATATGAATTAAATGGCAGTCCTTGAATATTCTTGATCATGGACTTTTCTGCTGAATTTGAATAGGTACGTCTAATACTTCTGGAAATACATATTCTTATTGCAAAACATATCGTAAAATACATAACAGAGCCAGGAACAATGAAATAAACACTTTATTATCTGTGGGAACAACCTCATCAAAATTATATAATACCGACAAATCGTAAAAACAGTATCGACTCAAGCAGCAAAATTGTGCTAAGTCGTTGACTATTATGATAATACGTAAGAGACGATTTGCGCTAGAAGCACTTTTGAATCTATAACATAGTTTTATAAACGTTTGTAGGAATACTTTATAAGATTATTATGAGATCAATAGTAGTCTTATGACATTAGTAGTCTGATAAAACTATATAACAAAATGTCATTTGTGATCCGTTCATAAATATGTTTATTATCATCGAACATTTTAAAAATTAAATTAATTTCGCAAGTTGAGTACACGACAGTCACAGACCTAAATTTAATTGTATGATAATAGATTTTTATGTGGATTACTTGCAAAAAATATTTCTTTATTTTGTTTAAAATATTCGCACACAATTTGCACGGCACCACTGACCACACGCTGATCACTGTTGAAAAAATTACGCCGGTAGCAGCATTTCTCTGTGTTATGTTGACAAATTACTCCAGAAGTCGCACGAGTCAGATCTTTACAGGATGAATCAAGCTTACAGTGCATTTACCGAAACTTTATAAAACCGAATTGCATTTTACCTGGTAGTAAAACAACTGTTATAGGATGTAATACTCCTATTAACTGCAACCAAATGCGGCACTATTAACGTTTGTGGAATTTCTATAGGACTAAAAAATACATGCTCGTAGGATATTTACAAGACTACATGTTGCTGCCTGGGAACTTACTAGACAATGTCAGTCTTTGATCAAACATATCAGTGTAGGTATCCTAGCTAGAACAATATTGTAGAAATTAATACGTACCTAAGTAATTTTATCATACATCCAACTATATAAGTTTACTGTCATCGCGCTACTTAGCGACAAATAATCGGCAGGTTTGGACAAAACTTATTAAGGACTGAGTGAACGGACACAGCCTTGGGCTAGATGCATTTCCTTTGCGTAAACCCTAAATCAAACCCGCGATTTTATACATGACCTGTGGCATAGCTTCAGAGCGATTAGTCAAATAGTATGTTAATTGCTGGAATCTGCGCTACCTACCTAGGAAATTGAAAAATTTAGGACTTATCGGGCTGCGAGCCGTCCGGCACTGTGTATTATATGTATACCAACTCCGGCACTTTAATTTATTTATTTGTAGTATGTATATGTATGTACCTATAGATTATCCTTGAGTTTTACTTCACAAATGACATGGGTAGTCCAACAATGACATTTAAATTCAAATATTCAAATTCAGTCATCGATAAAAATAATACCTATACATAGGCATTCACTTGAAGAATCTTTGATTGACCGTAGTAATATATAAGTACTTTAAGTATTATTATGCCTTAAACTGATACTTAACATGTTCAAGCACGTAATGATTGATACATAGAACTGGCCCAGTTGTCGGTTATCCTTGAATGTATGAACGCATTATAACTATACATACCTGCCTACTTATTACAGCGTACAACGCATAATATACAATCGAAAGTACTTTCGATTTCACGGTTTAAAGTCGGCGACCACGTGTGGTCGTATTTTGTTGAAAAACCAGAATATATCTGACACTGTCCGATATTATGATGTCGAACGTTTTTAGAGCACTTGATCATAGGGATAGTTGGATCAAACATACAGGGTGCCAACTAAGGATTAGGGACAGTTCCGACAGTTCATCTATACATAAGTAGTCTTTTTTTTTGTTGCGCTGTGGATATTCTCATGGGATTCCTCCATCGTGGCGGTGACCAGAGGGGCATGCCAGACTTACCGGCTAATACCACCGCAGTGCTCCACCTCTGCCTATGGCCGAGGGTGCGGGATAGGTAATTTAGTTATATACTTATCTATATCTATACATCTTCTATATAAATAAATTCAATTGAAGTGTCTATTTCTAATGTCAAAATAACAGCATTTTACTAAATACATATGCAAGTATACTACTGTGTCAAGAAAGTTCCGGGAATTACTCAATATAAAACAAAACTTGTATAAAATATCTAAATTTATTGTATCGCCTTCTAAGTAGGTCCATTCCGTAATAATACACTAACGCCAACGAATAACCTAATAATCAAAACATTTTTTGACGTATTTTTTAGAATCGACTTCAGTACCTAGTGGTTGCGAATTTATGTCATCTTTTTTCAGTCAGCAGACGCCATTCTGATTCTTGTTGTCTGGTTTGCATGTCAAACTCGTAAACCCATGTCTCGTCACCGGTAACAATGCGATTTATGAATTTGGGGTCGGAATTGACTTTTTCTAACACGTCTTCAGCAACGTTTACGCGATTGAGATTTTGCAGACGATTCAAATCTTTTGGTACTAGTCGAGCGGTAACGCATTTCATGCCAAAACAATCGTTTAAAACGGTACGAATTTATTCTATCTCTCCTAGACTAAAGCGACGATTTTCAGCGACGAGCGGCGATTTTTTATTATATCGAGTTTATATTAGAAAGACTAATACAACATTTAAGGCGAATTATTTGTTCGATATTTTGAACTGTAGTAAAAATCGCTAAACACAGTCGGCTTGAACTGACAAACTATGAACGTAAAAAGGGTAGTTCTGCCAACTCAGCGTCAAAAAGAATTTAGATCCCTCTAAAATATGCAGTACTTTTAAATTTTTTGTCTGCTTTTGATGGGACTTTCACTGGCTGATGTTATAAGGCGTAACTTAGGCTACTTTTATTTTAGAAAAAAATTAGGGTTCCTCGCAAAAAAAACAAAAACCCGCTGATAACCGACAATCACGCGGACGAAGTCGTGGGTATCAGCTAGAATAATAATAATAATTACTTAATGGTTTATTCAGAAATCTTTTAGGGTGATACTACACCAATCGATCGATCATCGATTGATACCGTCGGTCGACATCGATTGATGTTGATTGATTGATGTGGTAGCTTTGGCTGATCGACGGATACCGTTCGATTAACTAATCGATCGATTGCCGGTCGATGGCATCGGTCGACGTTGATCAATTAACCTCAGCTATAATACATCAGTAATAATAATCAAGCAGCTCGATCGACGTCGACTAATAAATTCTACCATCGATCTATCGTCGATCGACAATCGATCGGTTGGTCTGGTAGAAACTATCGATCGACGTCGACTAATCCATTCTACCATCGATCGATGCCGTCGATCGACGTTCGATCGATTGGTCTGGTAACATCCTTAAGGATCGTATCTATCTACACTAATCAATTATCTTCACTTCCTTTGGTTGACTGGTAGAAAATGCCTAAGGCATTGTCAGTCGTAGTACATTTTATTAAATAAAGAGAAAAAGTTGGTTTGTTATCATAATTTTTATGATTGTAAAAAGTAATCTCCGTACGTCCTAAAAACAAAATCACGTATAGAAAGTTACTTTAATGCTGAGTGCCATAGCCTATTTTGTATGGCACACATGTCTTCCTAGCTTAAGTTATTCCTTGTAACATCAGCTATCTGCCAGTGAAAGTCCCGTCAGAATCGGTCCAGCTGATTCAGAGATTATCGGGAACAAACAGACTGATAAATATAACTACTGATATAAAATAATGAAATATTTATATATATATATATTCGTATATGCATTTAGAAAAAAAACTGTCCTTGTGTCAATACAAACAGACACTTCAATGTTATTTATTTGTATAGAAGAAATAGCAACCTCAAATATACCTTTTATAGACATAGTTACTGTCTAGTTTTACAAATAACAGCGACTAACAACATGTCGTAATCACCACAATGCAATCTTTGATTTAAACCGAATAAATAGAGCAAAACATTCTTCTAGCAACTTAACAATTTAAATTGATATAGAAAGCGAGTTAGTAAATGATATTGTCATCATAGTCTTTAGAATTATATATCTTGTTACGATTTAACTCAAAAATACTCGATCGATTTAAAAAAAAAATACTCTTGGAAAGGTACAATATCCCAGAGTAACATACGCTATATTTATCAATTGAAAAAATAATGAATCCTTGAAATAAATCACGCAGACGAAGTCGCGGGCAAAGTGCTAGTTCATAATATTTTTTCTTTCAATTATAGATAAGTACCTACTTACTACATTTTAGAACATAATTGTGCTCTTAAGTTTAATGTTAGTTTCAATCTAGTCTTTTATTTCTTGACGCAATTAGGCCTTCAATGTACGTTCGTACAGTAATCTTATATTTTGAAGCAAATCATTAAAAAAATTACGCCATAAGTGTAGTTCAAATAAAACAGGCAATGATTACGCATGTACCTTCGTACCTACATGTCATCACTCTCATTACATTTAGCGTAAAAAGTAGAGTAACAATTAACAACACAATATTAATTAAGTTTCTTTACATAACAACGATTAAGTAAAACCATTCTGAAGGGCACTTCACTTAATCCAATTCATAATTAGCTAACTGTTTCACTCTTACATGACATATAAATCCCTGTAGTCTTATGGGAAATGTCAGGAAACACTGAAAATCACGAAACACTTATCCCTATCCCAAATAAGAACTTAAAAAAAGAATACTTACGAGTCACTTTACCCTGCGCACAGACCACACAAAACAGAAAAACTATAAACACTTTCATTTTATCTTTGTCCGTTTGAACAACACAGGGTGCAGTAATTGGTGAGGTTGCAACGACAAGTTGATCGCGAATGTGCGCCCGCGCCGAATTAACTGATATTTGTAGTGGCGCGAACACGCCGCCCCGAGATATCAAGCTTGAGCAACCTAGGGAAAATAGTTTGGGGAAATACCGACTGAATTTTTTATTAAGGTGTTTTGTAAATATTTACACATGATAAAACAGAACATAACCACTTATGTGAACTTAAAACAAGGTAATCTTTTACCTGAAAATATAGACAACCAATCAAATAAAAACAGTTTTAAGAAAGATTTGTTAATTTTGTAGGTTGATATATTCTGCGTCGTCATGTAGCTAAGGAAAATGCTTTGTTTTGCTGGAAAAGTATATCTGACTATTACTAAAATATTTAACCTTTTTAAAATGTCTCTTGTGTACTAATAAGATGATTGTAACACACATACTCTTAAAAAGTTAATTAATGTTATTTATAATTAATCGATTTACTTAAAAGTTAAGATACTAAATATAAATCTTTTCGAAACTTATTACACATTTCCTTTATTAAACTATTGCAATTTAGAATACATTAATGTCGTTTTAATTATTATTTAAAATTAATCACATCCTCTCTAATACACGTAAGTGTCTCAATTCGTAAGTTTTTTTACTAATTATATTTTTTTGGGAAAGCTGCTCAACCGTTTTTGATAAAATATCATAAGTAAAGTTTATTCCCTAGAGCGGAACCCTTCATAACAATAGTAGATATAGAAGATTATAAAACTATTTCAAAATTAAAATATACATCAAACTGCCCCACATAATATAATATTATAACGGTCTATGGGGGCCCTTAGATATACCGTCAAATGCTGTAACATTGCCTACATTCTAAAAAGTTAAATTATTGCCGCTGAGAAATGTTTTAGCTGTGTATGGTATTACTAAAAGCAAGTCGGCTATCTATATGGCAAAAAACATTTCTCAGCGGCAATAATTTAACTTTTTAAAACGTAGGCAATGTTGAGCATATAGGCAATGTTATAGCATTTGACCGGTACTTATATATAATCGTTATTTAAAAATAGAACAAAACTAACAATCATTCTAAATCGACTTCAAAAAAGGAGGAGCCTCATTTCTCCATTTTTCAACCGGAATTAAATTATTGTTTGAATACTTTCAGTATGGTTCATTTATTTCATGTAGATCCGATATAGACTTTCGGAGATAGGCAATAGAACTCCTCCGTATTGTGATTTAGTTATTGTCATCGTCATCAGCATCATGTCAACCTTTAGACGCCCACTGCTGGGCATAGGTCTGCCCCACGGGGGGTCAGCCGCATGCTTGGCCGATGCATTTTGGCGATCGCAGTAGGGATATATATTGTAGTGAATATTATAGAAAATTGCTGGTTAGTTACCTATCCGTGGTCAACTGATCAGTGTCTTCGAAGATACCTCATGGGACTCCTCATCGACGAACAGTACACGTACAGTGAAAGGGGTATCGTGCGGAAGATGACATAAATTTACTGGTTATGTTATGTTTGGAGTTTCAGTTTCAGTTGCAGTAAATAGAGAGTAATTAAGTGGATAGAGTCGGTGGCACACAATAGATACAACAAACAGAACCAAATCCACCGACTTTTGAAAATGAAGTAATTTTACACTTTGTAGGTTTTTTAATTATAAAGTACATTATTGCTTAAATTATGAAATACTAACTTTCGCCCGCGACTTTGTGCGCGTAAATATCGGTTATTGCGGATATAGAGTTCTAAATATAATATATCAGTTATTGCGAAGTATCAGATTTAAAACTTGGCTATGACCTTTCTTGGGTTCAGGCTTATCCGATTTTTTTTTTCAACTTTCATCGAAATTGGTTCTGTATTCAGTTGACCTCGTAAAAAGGTAACAAACAAACAAACTAACACACTCATTTATAATATTAGTATGGATTATTCTTATAGAAGAGGACAGTACAATAGTTGCAGTCCTTCGATCCAATTTTAAAACTTTAAGACATTCGAAACTCTTTGTTTGTCTACATTTGACTTGACTTTTAATTGCCCATTCTACCTAAATCATTTGACTTTTGTGTCGTTTGTGAAAACAAAGCTAAAGATTGAGCATGAGTTTTCTTTGTACAGACGCCAGCACATCAAGCCATACCAAACTGTCAAATTTTCCCAATTGAATACGAAACTTATACTTTTGTAATAAAGTTAAAAATCTATCAAATAAATTTGACAGATTATTGTAACTTGATGTGCTGACCTCTGTACAAGTATTAGATAGCCTCTTGTACAAATTTACCTCTTTAAATAAGGTGTTAAGGTGTAAATCATATTTTACTGATAGGAAGCTATTGCTGAGTGTCATTGGATATGTTTTTAACCGACTTCAAAAAGGAAAAGGTTCTCAATTCGATTGTTTTTTTTTTATGTATGTATGTACACCGATTATGCTGAGATTTATGATCCGATTCACATGATTCTTCTTTAGTTTGATTTGGAATAGTTGCCATTTGGTCCCGTATAGTTTTAACATAGTTTGGCCCAGTAGTTTCCATTTTATGAACATTTTTTTTTATGTTTGGCCACTCATAACTTTTTTCAGTGTAGTCCGATTTCGATGATTCTTTTTTTAATTAATAGTGTACCTTAAATTTGGTCCCATATCATTCTTATTTTTTTGGTGTCACCGTTTTGTAATTAATTTGTATGATAAGAAGTAGGCACAAAAAGCGAAAAAAAACATGGCAATACAAAACATTAAGCAAAACCAAAGCCGCCGACTTGCAAATTGAAAGTTATTTTTTACTTTTTTGAAAGCGGTTGTCTTTTTCGTATTTTTTTTTATCGTATCGTGTTCCGCGAGGACAACGTCATAAACAAATACTTCAAGCACCAATTCATTTACCAAGAGTGGTAATCATGGCATGCATTGGTAACTGCTCTATGCTTGTGGTAGCAATGAACTACAAGTCCTTTAATGGTCCTGGAATACTCCTCTCTATTCCTACCTAGAGTGGAAATGTGGTCCTCGAATATTGAGGCACTGTGACCGTGTCCTGATGCCTGTACGCTTCAGAAATTGATGGACGCTACTGATGGCGCCAAAATCGTGGCCCAGTTTGATGTAGACTGACATCGACAGGCCAAGAAGAAGCCGAAGGCTAGTTTTAACTGTTCAGGCTAGCTTTAATCTATATAGATACCCTCTGTCTGGGGAAAACGTAGGGGTCTGACTCCCACTGACTGAATTCCCACGAACCCGGTCATGGCCCGAGAGATACTCATACTTTTGCTCACACTCCCAACTGTACAAGGATTACCTAATTGTCTCCTACTAAACGAAAATCACAAGCTATTCATCAGTCAGGCTGATCTAATTGTCAAGACCTACATTTATTTCTTTTTATTTGTAAACTTAATCGTTTCTCATTACCATACTGTCATAGTGTCATGGCTATCACGTTTAACTGGTACTAAAAGTTTCTATTGGGTCAGTTTATTTAACACTTATAAATATCATGTAGTTAACAAATGACACTTGAGGAAAATCAGGCTTTTAATGTTGTCAGTTGACCTGGTTGTGGACCCGTTAGTGCTAACCTTAGTTAAGTGGTAATCTCCATATTATAAGGACGATAAAAAATTTATGTCTAACATCGAAAAGAAATATTGTTTTTTCTTGCTATACAACATCTATAGCACTGTTGCGGACAGGTGGAACAGTCCAATGCTGGGGTATAGGATACGCCTACATGCCACTGTGGCGATAAATAATAATTATTTTGTTTTAGTTTTCTTTCTTCTGGTAGATGTAAGTACTAACACTAGTTTCTAAGTTATGTGTTGTACTAACCAAAGGGACTTTTTCTGAAATAAAGACTGAGAAAATCATTTATTTTAATTAAAGCATTTACAGGCGGTAGAAAGCTTTAAAAATATAAAATTTAATAAATTATGTACAATGGAGGGAGGGTTCACAGGGCA
The DNA here is from genome assembly GCA_947361185.1 of Charanyca ferruginea. Classification (NCBI taxonomy): domain Eukaryota; kingdom Metazoa; phylum Arthropoda; class Insecta; order Lepidoptera; family Noctuidae; genus Charanyca; species Charanyca ferruginea. Next base: position 21,015,911 of record OX376059.1, on the reverse strand, counting down.
TCAAAAAACTCATCCGCATCGCTCTCAATTGGACAAGTGCCCAAAAGGCTAGCAGCATTACCACGTTAGATTGCAATGCTAATTCTTTGACCCAAGAAAATTGCTGCTTGTCTAGGCCCCCAGCCCTCTGGTCACGTGAAGAGTCGACCAGCCGCTTCGCTATGTCCCTAAAAACAAGGTGAGCACTCGGGCCCCATGGCCCTAGTGTTTCAACGAAATAAAAGAATTTATTTATTTATTAAGTCTACCGTAGTAGATCATATCACAGTCCGATCCACACCTCATTGGCCATACGTTACAAGTTTTAGATGAAACTCAACACGCTGCCGCTGTAAAGTTTCGTTTGGGATAATGTCAAAAAAGGCCCTAACGCACTCATGCGCTGAAGCAAAAGTATTCCCTTCGAGTTGATCTTCTATTTGGAAATACTATCCTATAGTGTATATGTATGTTTAATTTAATATGACAATAAGTATCAACACAAGTCTAGTCCCAATTCAACCTTTCCGGAGGTTTGAGTTTCTTCTAGATACGCAGTTGCCTCCCAACCGCTAACAGTACCTAAGCATACCAAAATAATCCTTATTCTCGCAAGTATTAAGTCGATTGACTAATTACCTTATCCAAGTTAGATTATTAAATCGACATCCGACTACACACAAAGACTGATGCTACAGCAATCAACCACCAGGAAACGTGGTACCTTCCCTTACGCAAGTGCTACCTAACTACTAATTACTACATGCTATACGGATATATGACACGGACGTAAACAGATACCTATGTACAGATGCCAGCACATCCAGCCATACAAAGCATCAAATTTTCCCAACTGAATATGAACCTTAAACTTTTGACATAAAGTTAAAGATTTATCAAAAAAATTTGACTGATTGTTGTAGTACTGGCCTCTGTACATCTTCATTTTAATAGACGTCTACGTATGATTAAACAAAGCTTCCCTTTACACTGTTCTACATAATATGAGGAGGACAATAAACTGAGATGCGTTTACACTACGATTATAATAAATAAGTATTACTTATTGTATTTTTAAATGAGAATGAACACAATTAAACTTTATGGTGCTTTGTATTGTAACAAAAATAAGCGTATTTATTATTTACTAGCTTTTGCCCGCGACTTCGTCCGCGGTTATCGTGGATGAAAGACGAAGTCGCGGATTAAAAAGTAGCCTATGTCTTTCCCTGGGGTTCAAGCTACCTTCATACCAAATTTCATCAAAATCTGTTAAGCCGTTTCATCGTGAAAGCGTAACAGACAGGGTTACTTTCGCATTCGCATTAAGTATGGATCTTTTAAAACTTTTTTACAAAAGAGACCACCGCCTTGAAAATCTAAAAAGTGATCAATAACTTTAGCACAGAACACATATTATGAGTTTAGGGAATCGGCGAAGATCGACATCCGATCTTCTTCTCAAGAAGATGACTATCCATTTCATACCAAGACCCCTCCGTGCCTCGAAAAGCACGCAAAGCCGTAGGTTCCAGTTGTCATTCGTAAATCTTTGACAGTTGTTATAGACAGTCAGAAGCAAGAAAATCTGACAACCAGTCATAGCAGTGAGATAGGCAGTCGCTCCGTGTAAACACTGGTATTCAGCTGCATCAGGTTAGACTGTAAGCCGACCCTAACATAGTTGAGGAAAAGCTAGGCAGATGATTTCAATGGATTAACTGAGCATTGCTCTTGGAATATACACAGGAACCACGGAACTTGCACCACTGGGAAGGAAACGCTTGAGTCACTACCGTCCGCCTTTAGAGGGGTAATTATAATAATTTTAAGAACTGTCGCATTATATAAAAAATGCCACTAATTAACCTACATTTTTGACAAGCATTAGATATTGATTGTCGTCAAGATAACATTCTGACAAGGTTTCATTACAAGAATTGGCGCCGATCCCCTTGTTCACAAACTAAAAAGCTAAAATTAGACAATTGGCATCTTTTACTGCCAAGCCGCTGAAGAAAAGGACAGCAACCAATAAGAACTAAGTTAGAGATGTCAAATTGGTTGTTCTAACATGACAACTATTATTTTAAGCAGATCTTAGATTAACTTAAATTGACAGCTCTTGCTAATGTTTGTCTCTTTCTTGTTTTATTGGAGAGAAAGAGATATAAATAGCTTAAAATAAGTTTATCTCCCCCTAATAAGTTAAGCTTAGTCTAGCCCCATTTCTACCCGTGGGTGTCGTAGAAGGCGACAGAGGGATAGTGACCAGAGGATGGGCAGCAGCGTCCTTCTGAGCACCATAACACCTACCTACTGCGATCGCCAACATGCATCGGCCAAGCATCCCACTTGGGGGAGACCTATTTTTTTTTTTTTTTAATGGGACAAGCCCGCCACACTGTTCCCTAACCACTGTAACTCCTGTAAGCCAGAATCAACAGTGGCGACCACCAGAAAAGCGCCAGAGCAATGAAGCTCGACGAGTCCCAGAGAAACGATTCAACTGTCTTGGATCCCGCAACGAAATTAATCAGAAAAGAACAGCGGAGGAGTAAGAAAAACATATTTTCCACTTCCCTCCAAATCAAGCAGGAGACAAAGCAGAACTAGGCCAATAGGCACAAAGGGACGTTTACAACTGGAAGAAACCCAGTTGCTAAGCACCACGGATTATAATTGACATAATTAATGGGCCCTAAAAACGGGGGAGACAGTGGGCATCTAAAGGTTGAGCTCGTGCACAACAGAATTGGCACCATTGACCATCTAAGGGTTTGCTCTACCTCATGCCCCAAAAATCTTAGAGACACTAGTGCATCTTTATACCCAAGCCAAATTACTTGCTGACTTATTTACCTCCTGTTCGTTTTTCCATCGTTATTAATATGATCAGTCGTGTCGAGCCGTAGTTCCGCGATCTATTACATAAAGGTGTGACCGCCGGCCGGCTAGCGTGGCCAATTACTGTTACACAACAGTTATCTCACCGTAAACAGATTGGGAAGTACTGGTCAAGTGGTCATGCTGCAATATCCGATACTGGTTATCACGGGTAAGAACAATTTACAGTTTAGTAAGAGTCTACATATCCAAGATGCTTCCCTCAACTTTACCCATCTAGTACCTCCTCCTCGATCTTTTCTGTCGGCGGTTTAGCTACCCCATCGTTATTATTTATAAACTAGCTTCTGTCCGTGACTTCGTCTGCATAGACTTTTGGAATAAGCCAAGGTCTTAAATTATCCATTAAATTATAAACACAAAAAAATATCTAATTTCTAAGCTAGAACAATTTCAGTGTGCCAATTTTGAGCTCATTCCGATCAGCTGTTTAACCTCTCGGATGTCGATTGCACCTCACAGGTGCATAAGTAGCCGAGGTTTGAGCTTCACATTTTTCGCCCGACAGTCGTTAATGAGTGTCCAGTTAGCGTGAAAGAGTAACAATTAAGCCATCATCCATCCATCCATCCTCACAAACTTTCGCGGTAATAATAGTAGTAGAAAGTAAAATTTAGACACAATGATGTAGGTCTCAAATTTGATAGAGATATCATTACCGGTAATATGACAATAACAATTTAATAAACAGTCATTAGTAACAAAACAACAATACGAATCCGGCTGTCGTAACTGATACGCCTCCTTTTCGTACATCAGCTGTTTCAAAATGTCGTCGTCAGCTGCGTCACGCAATTTCGTTATCAGGAACTGACGGCCTCTTGATGTTCCTCGAAACATGAAATGAAGAAACACAATAATGCCATGTTGTTTCTCATCAAATTTTTAACAGGAAAACAGTCTAGAAAAAAATTTCAAGACCTAGATATCATGTACGATTTAAAACACTTTCTGAATCCCAATAATTTTGTTTGGATTTCGTGAGCTAATAAATACGGTTTATTTTTGAACACCACAAAATATTTTGTTACAGAAAACGTTATTGTCTACCTAGCCTTCTTCCAACTATGTTTGGGTCGACTTCCCGTCTAACTGGATATAGCTGAATACCAGTGTTTAACAAGGAGCGACTGCCTTTCGGACCTCTACAACCCAGTAACTGGGTAACACGATACCCCTTGGTAAGACTGGTTGTCACACTTTCTTGCTTCTGATTACCCTTAACGACTCACCCATTCACAGATCGATCGCGGCAAGCGTAGCTTAACCTTTCACATATCGATCTGTACAGCATTTACTTAGCCACGAGCTCTCGTTATAGAAAACATAAAATCATAAAATGATAAGAAAGAGATTATGTAAAAAAAATTTGATGCCGAGTTTTGGTATGAACTCGGCACATCCGCCATCTTTCCACTCGCAAATGTGCTCATAAGTCTATTGATATAATTCATAAATTATATTATTTTCCTCTTACAAAACGGACACGTTCGTTTAAAAGAACCATATTTCACGCAATATTTGGTCAACAGTTGTGTTTGTGTGAGTGTTTTATTATGAAACTTATTTCGCTCTTAATTCTATTTGTACAGGATTTTGTTTTTGTGTGTACTTTGTCTTGTTCTTTGTTTATTATTTACTTATTTCATAGTATTGGTTTTAAAATCAATGAAGTTATTGACTTTGTATTGTTAAATAAGTTGGGCAACTAGAAGCCTTCAGTTTTGTTTAGCTGTTTAACAATTTAGGTTAAGTAATTAAAAGTCTAGGTAGACGAGGAGTCAGTACTGTAAAGGTTGGATGCCTAAGGCATGCTGGTCGAAACTGTTAACTAAATGTTTCGTCTGAACAATCTGGACTCGTTCGAGACCTTTTCGTATTTAAGTCTTATTTTTATATCAAGGAACTGTTTAGCCGAGGATCGTCAGTGGTTACAGTTCTAAATAAAACAGTGTCCCTCTTTGATTGAAATATTCCTTCAACCTTCCTTAACACAGTAAATACATTCATCGATCCTATACCGTAAGGGCACAGCAGGTTAGAGCTCTTACCCCTCGTTTACACCAAGATATAATACGTGTCCTATTCTACAAGTTTTATGCAATGTCTGTAATATCGTTCACACTCAAATACAAGTATAATACTTGTTTTAGACAAAACTTGTATTATACTTGTTGTACTTTTTTTAAGGAACAAATAATAAAACAAAACATGTAAAATACATGTATTCTACAAGTTTAAGACAAGTTGTGTCAAGACAAGTATTGGACATGTTTTATACAAGTTGTGTATTAAACATGTATTATTTTACTAGGTAGCTTATGCCCGCGACTTCGTTCGCGTGGAAGTCGTAAACAATAAAATTACTACTTGAGTTCTCAATAGCAAATATAAATTTCACTGACAGGCAGTGTACAGCTTGGTCTAGAAGCACGAAACTTTGTATGGAGATTTGTCTTTTATGCCAATAGGAAATTCTGTCGTGCACACGGTTAAACTAAAAATAGCTGACTCTTTCGCGATGCATGCTGAAAAAAAAGTGATCATAAATAATTGTTTCTTTTTTACATTTTAAGATAAATACAGAGTACGTACATTGCAAGATTTATTAAAAACGATATGTTCTTTGTCGTTCTAAAAAAAATACTTTTATATACATATTCATACGTACAAACCAAATGTTGAAATTCCTAACCTAAAAATGTTTAAATAGAAGAAAAAACATTATGGAAACTTAGCTATATAAGTACCTATTATTAAAACCTCTCAAAATTCTACGGGGTAGTGTGTGGCGTCACCTTGCCCGACTACTGCGTTCATTGAGATGTATACCACTTGTCTCCCTTCAATTTGAGAGAAACAGAATGCTTTTATCGATTGCTGCAGCTTGATAATTTCTCCCAAATTCTCTTGGTGCGGTATTTGACTGATGTCGCCGTACAACAGATGAATCAGTTCTTCTATTGTAGATACTACAATACCAAGAGTCTCTGTTAGATCCGCCTGCCCTCTCTCCACTGGTAGAGAGTCTTCCCCAACTTTTAAATGAACATCGGAGAATTCTTGAACACGTGAATTGCTGCCAAGCTGAGCGCGCATATTGATGGTCAAGCGCGATTTATAAACTCGTGACCACAGAATTGATCGTTTCAACGATGCATTTACCTCGTCGGCCCTAGTTCCTAGCGCCACCACAGGCTGCGCTTGCCACACTATTTCAACAAAATAATTTTATAATCCTTTAATTTAATGTATTAAAAAATAACCGTACATACACCGGTTACCGTACATACCTGACGATAGTACTAATACTTATACTGTGCCTGTTTGTTGATATGTTATTATAATAAGTAGATATATTTCGCGTATTTTTAAGTAGTTACAAGTCACTTTTTACCTGGCTAACAAACAATTATAAATATGTGAAAGATACCCTCTACCTCAGACTATGAAACAAAAGGCAGATAGACTGTGCGGAACACTGAGAGTGAAGCCACCAAAGCAAATACAAATTAAAAACGAATACCTACAATTCGCTTCGCGCTGTACTGACACGACTCAGTACAGCACGAAGCGAAGCATTGTTAAAAAAACAAATGCTAATACAAATAAAAATTCAAAAGCGAATACAATCACGAGATTGTTGGTATTCGTTATTGAGTTTGTATTTGCTTTTGTGGCTTCACTCGCAGTGTTCCACACAGTCTATCTGCCTTTTGTTTGATAATCTGAGCCCTCTACCATGTCCATTTGTCATTAACACTTGAGCTAACCCACAATCTCTTAAATGTGTTACATTGCTACGCGGTAATAACAGTTTAATGTGCATTTAAACCTTAATAATCGGCGTTAAATAGCCAAAACCCTTGCTAGGTTAAAACCGTAGATATCCGGTTAAAACCTTTAAGGTTCTTTACTTACCGCCCACTGCCGCCATCTATCGGTTACAGACTACACTTCAACAGCAAGTACTTTTTGTAATCACATCTCATCCGTAACAGTAACTTCGTTGGCACTGGCGGTAATGGTTGTTTAACTAATCACCTTACTGGTTTCACCGTCGATAGCGCTGCAATCGCTGTAGGAATTTATTCATCTATTGATCTATCTACATAACCATGTCAACCTGTGTATGATTAGTGCTGGACATATGAGATATCCCTATTACTAACAGGCAAAAAAAAGCAAGTAAGTACGTGACATTATTGTCCCTCTGGCAAAGGACTCTTCTGACAGAGAAGGCAAGTATTGATGACCACTCTTGTGCAAGGTTTATATTCATTAAAAGTCGCAAAGTACATACTTGTACATATTATTGCAATGAGCTTAGCAAAAGTACCGGTGTTTACCGATAATATTTACCGAAAATTCAGATGTTGGCTGAGTACGGACGTGGACTTTTGTAACGAAAAAAAATCGTGCAATTCCGAGATTATCCATATCAATTATTTCTAGAAGTCCTATCCAGTATCTTAGCGAATCCAATTCCTAGTCATTATACAGAGCAAATAACGCTGCTGTACGTAGGCTCCTAACATTACATTTTATACATTACGGATGCGATAAAGGCTGGCTCTGACTAAAGGAATCAAGTCAATAGAATTTCAAGGACTGGTAATAAAAGATATCAGTGAGAAAAAAAAAATACAAGGACTTCTAGAGATTGTTAGTCGCGTTTCACAAGAAAAATGGCCTATTTTGGCCCTAAAAAAGAACAAGAATTTTATTTTTCACCTTTATTCAATTTCTATTAATTGAGCTATCATGCGAGATTGCAACAATTTATGTAAACTTCAAACCCAACGTATGGAAAAATACAACGGCAATTTAAGTACTGACGATTTATTTTATACATTATCTCCTGATATCACATGCCAATGATATAGAAATGACAACAAAAAGCGACAAAAAAACGGATGAGTCCGAAAATATATAATTACTATATTCTGAAGTATTAAGCAATGATACCTGCTGGAAACCAGCTAGAAGTAGGTAATCAAATAGCCATAACTACCATGGAAATGATTTGTAAAAATGATGTCGCGAATGATAATGTTATAACAAGTTCTTTTAAATATAATAATTAATGATTACCAAATAATGCATATCGTCTATGGTAATTATTATTGTAATAATATGATTGATGGAATAAAGATAAATATTTAAATAAACGTGTTGCAAATCATTAAGATGAAAATAATGACAACAAAAATAATACAGTGGAATATTACATAGATACTTACATAAATTAAATTAAATACGTGTCAAAAATCTCAAAATTACATAGTCATTAAACTTATTAATAAACATTATATATAGTTACGGAAAATACGCGCTGAGACGTGGAGTTGCGGACACCAGCCCGTTATACTACTACTACTATATATAGTTCTGATCATTTTACGTTTACGTATGCTACATCCGTTTCCAGGAAAAAAATATTAACATAATCTCTTGTTGCGTCAGCCTGCACATTTACTGTTAAATAATACTATACTATTTATTTACAATCTTACTTTACCACTTAAATAACCGATACCTTAAAACTAGTATCTGTGTTAACACTTTCAAACTAATCACTTTACAAAAGAGTCCAGCAGGGTTGGTATGAAAATGAATAATAATGATAGTTATAAAACACCTGAAATTAATTATGAAAATGATGGTGTTAGTTACGCTAGATTAAAATGAAATGTTGTGAAGAGTCCAACCCTAAAATAATTTTGGAATTTACACAGGCCTTTAACACAGTTAACGACCAACAAATTCACAGATAGACGTTCATACAAAATCACAAACAACTAAATACTACACAATATTGGTTTTTGACCACAAATCACGGGAACAGTTCTTTATAAGTAAACTTTGATGTTATTTTATTCGCCATTTCCGTGAAGAGGTCCGCAAGGCTCTTTTCTAGGACCGGACTGATTTCTTGTAAGAAAACTTGTGAGTTCTCGTTGATGACCCTGTTGGTTGCGGGGCCCAGGACTGGATCGCCATCAAACAAGTTAGTCAGGTAGATTGAGGACTGACCCACGCGGAGTTTTACTTTGAAAGGATCGAATTGTAGGTATTCCTCCTCACCGATGATTTCTTTGTGTCCTCTCATTGTAACATTGCAAGCGTAGTCTCCTGAAAAGTAGCAAACATTTTGATTATTTATTACGAAAAATAAATGATGAATTCCAAGAATGTTTATTCAATTACTTTATTTATTTATACTACTTTACTACACGCCTAATATCTATAATATTTTTTCATAATATCTTTTCAGTCGCAGTAAAACCAAAACGCATTTGAAATATTACATAAAAAAAGAGTGATTAAATAATACTTTAAACTTTTATTACATTGTTAGGTTTTTATTTCGCCAATCTCGAAACTTACTAATAATTATATTGTCTGTATGAGTAATTTGAGTCATATCTTTAGCTACATGCATAACGTAGGAAGTGGCAGTTAGATAAGTGTAGGTAGTCAGGTTTCGCCTACGCAACGATAATTCTTGATTTACATGATCTTGTCTTACTCTGCAAGTAACCAAGTATGAAGATTGATATTAGATAAAGTTAATTATAAGAACATATTAATTTTATTTCTATGTTCATTCTGGGTATTTATAAGGTCCCTGCAGCAGTGGGTTATATTTAACCAAAGCAATTAAAAAAGCAACTGTTGGCAAGACATGACGGTAACTTATGTATTTGTTCTGTTTACTGTGTGAATAAAACGCAATTCCTTATATTTCTATCATAAAATCATTATCACTTGAGATCAGGCTAGTTGCCCCTGTTATTTTTTCTTACATTCTATTAGGCTTGCGTTTGGCGACAAACCTATAGGAATGTAAGAAAAAATTACAGGGAATGAAATAAAGAAATGAAGCTAACGAAAAATATCAGCTATACAATTTAAAATTCAGTTGCTCGATATCTGACTGCTAAATAACAATCCGTCCTAATTAAAATCGCAATTTTATATCAGACTAGCTGACCTAAAAATTGTCATTCAGGTCTTCAGTAATTAATTCATAATAACCAGTGATAGAGATTACATAAAGTGACATGGTAACACAATAAGAACGCACGTGTAAGCTTGTAACATTAACACCTATGCTAAACATTGCATGGCGCATTAGTAAACGGTGGTACCGGTTCAAGCGACGAACGGGATGCACAGGCGCATAATGTATGCTGACTTTGCTGAATCAAGTCTGGGTACTAATCATTAAAATGATTTGCGCTATACGTATTATATAGTGTACAATAATACGTATAGTTAATAAATAATATGTTGCCACTATGTTGCCACAGACGACAAGGGAGATCCAGACGTCCCATAGTTATCATATGGTAATTTTCGAATTGCTTTCCTTTAGGTAACTCTAAATATATAAAATCACAATCCAATTTATCTCGAATGGTTTTGTAACTCCTAGTAATAATTGTTCATGTCCTTTGATATGGTCTTTAACTAACTAATGTGGGCCTTTTATGTTTAATACTGACTTCGACAATGAAAGTATTTATTCAAATAGGTAAGCAAATAATTTTATTACTAGCAAGCATCCACAAGGCCAAGGTAAAATGCCTTCGTTTCGCAAGGATATAACAGCGAATATAAATAATATAGTATTATCTTAGTCAACTACTCATTACTTACATGGATAATTACATATTTGTCAAAGCTATGTTATTGATGTAAGTATGCAGATGACCAATGACCTTAAAGATCAAGGTTTATTAAATAAATCAATAATCAAATAACTATAACTTTGAAAATCTTTTTGTGCTAAAGAGAGGAAGGCAAAAAAAAAGATGGATATATTCATATGGGACATGCCCGCCACACTGTTCCCAAACCACTGCAACTCCTGTAAGCCAGAATCAACAGTAGCGACCACCAGAAAAGAAGAAGAAGAAGATGAAGAAAATGAAGAAGAAAAAAGAAAGAAAAGGAAGGATAGGAGGAGGGAGGAGGAAGATGGATAGATTGTGTGAAGAATGAAAGAAAAGGAAGTCTGTAATAACATGATGGTAACAGGACGGAATGGAAGAAGAAAAGGTGTTGTGCCGACCCTAAGTAAAAGGGGGACAAGGGCAGGAAGATAATGAACCATGATACCTGTACACGGAGTAAAAAACCTACGATCTGATTCTATATACAAGATAAAATAAATATTACCTGTACTATGCTAGTGAAAAATGAAATAGTACATTATGATATTGACATTATGATATGTACAATAGTACATTATGATATGACGACACGGTTGGCGCAGTGGCTGAGCGATCGACTGCTGCGCAGTGTGTTGCGGGTTCGATTCCCGCCCAAGGTAAATATTTGTGTGATGAGCACTTGTGTTTGCCTTGTGTCTGGCTGTTGTTTATCTATATGTGTATGTATTTACAAAAAAAAAGTATTTGTGTATGTATATCAGCTGTCTGACACCCATAGTACAGGGTCTCCCTAGTTTGGGGTCAGATGGCCGAGTGTGAAAATGTCCCCACATATTATTATATTATTTATTATATTAGTGCGGTCGGTTGAAAATTACAGCCGAGGCGATATTGCTAGTTCCAGCCGTAGGCGAGGGCTACAAGAAAGCAGATGCTGTAATTATCAAAGCGCACGTATGTCATACGACGTTTTATAACATATTTGCGAGGAAATAATTCAAATATTATAACATATTTGCGAGGAAATAATTTAAATAAAAACAATACAGCGAAAAGAAAAAGCGCGCGGAATAATTTTTACTTGTTTACAAATTAGCGATGCGCGCGCATCGGCGCTTTTTTCATAAGGCAAAGGCACAAAAACAACCAGTATTACTAATAAAGTAAATTAATATTTTTTTTATTTTTGTTACAGATAAATGGTTGTAATTTATTGTCAAAATTAATTAAATTAAAGAATTAAATGTTTATTTTTTATATTTTATCTCCCAAAGTTAATTTTATTCATAAAATGTTGACCACTTTTCTGACATAAAAACTCTTTGCTAAGTTTTAAAAAGTACCGTTCGTTTTAGACGGAGCATCTTGATAAACTGTACGTTTTACGAAACTAGTGCGTTTTACATTACTATAACGCACTAGTGCGCGCGCATCAGCGCTTTTTTCATAAGGCAAAGGCACCAAAACAACCAATATTACTAATAAAGTAAATTAATATTTTTTTTATTTTTGTTACAGATAAATGGTTGTAATTTATTGTCAAAATTAATTAAATTAAAGAATTAAATGTTTATTTTTTATATTTTATCTCCCAAAGTAAATTTTATTCATAAAATGTTGACCACTTTTCTGACATAAAAACTCTTTGCTAAGTTTTAAAAAGTACCGTTCGTTTTAGACGGAGCATCTTGATAAACTGTACGTTTTACGAAACTAGTGCGTTTTACATTACTATAACGCACTAGTACGTAATGACATACGTTACGATATTGAAATTGGTGTAATAAGAGACACTTTACGAGCAAATGTGTTATAAAATGTAATTACAACATCGATTTATTTACTTGATAATCCAAATTCTGATACTTTCTAAGAATATAGTAACCGATTGAGAATTTAAAATTACACTTAATTTATAGGTTTCTCATTGCATTTATCAAAATAAATATTCTGAAATCCAGCAGCTATTGTAATCGTCTTGGCATAAACACTTCTATGATGTTTAGACACAGCCTGAGAAGTCAGTCCTGCTAGGCCTTGCAAACGAGCTAATGATTTTACCATCACATAAGGAATGTATTTATACACTCTTGAGTTCCTAAATATACCTATGCTGCATTTTCTTGTACTTTAATCTATAAATTCACCAAAACGATGGCCAGGAGGTACGTCGGTCAGCGTCAAAGTTTATTTTTTTCTTTAGCACAACATTTTCTCGGCTTGTTTACCTTCTCATGGAAATGCACCTAGAATAATTTAAGAACCCGGAAAAAAAAATATGTGCCAACATGAGCAACAAACGAGAGTTTGTAACACATTTTTTCATTCAACATGATCCTACATTTGTTGTAAACTAAATTTGAAATATTTACTGATTTTAAAAGAGTGTTCATGGAGTGTTCTTGTGGATTCTCCTCCTGACTGACTCAAAAATGCATGTAAATGGTAAAATGTTGAGTTTGAGTTATCGTGCCATGTCGAAAAGAAAATGCTTCTGAGTACTTTCCGCGTCCTTCTGTCCCTTGGACCCTGTTTCTTGGCCGCAATGCATGCGCATGACGCCACAGACGGGTGCAACAGTGAGCATCATACGTCATACTATGCAACGCGGGTCAACAAACTTTGCCATTACACTATTTACGCATTTCATTTATGAAATCTCAATTAGTGGTACGACTTGAGGATTTTTTATGATGCAATATCAGTTTAATGCTAAGTCATTGATGACTTGAAGTTTTGTTTGATTTGGTAATTTTCTTTTTCAGGGGCTTTCCCCTTTTCTGAGAAGATTACTTACTATACTTGCTTATGTGTTGTGGCAGGTTAACCAAAGAGGTAATGGAAAAGAGACGATGGTTGCTTTGATGCATTTTTACTAGAAGCTTCCAATACTGTATTTATATCCATTTTTTATTGTATTAGTATTTTTTTTATTTTACAGTAATTTGCACATCTTTTAAACGATGTCTCCTTCACATTCATAATTATGTTTCATTCAACAATTTTCCTTTAATTATAACACGTTAATAAAAATAACACCAAATGCACTACTTACTCATATAACAAGCGAACAAAGAATATATAAGTTTTAATTACGTTCCCTGGAATGTCATGCATCACCTACATTTCGACTGTTACATTACGTTACATTCAACGAAAATCATAATCATACGAAAATCTACTTAAATACTATAGTAAAAGTCAAATGGATTTCTTGATCTTGGAAATTAATGAACCAATTTTAATTCAACTTGATAAGTACTTAGGGCATACTGAAAGTTTCTCTATTCTGATAAATAAGACTAGATATAAGACTTTCGATAAATTTATTGTTTTTCAAAGTATATTCACTCGCAATCAATGCATTTTTGCATTCGCTGTACAAAGCAGTTGGACCAGTCTTCCTTAGGGACCTCTTCAATGACTTCATGGAACGCATTCACATCCGATTCAGCAGGGCTCGTCAAACCTGTGACTCTAAGTATCACAAAAAGCGATAAAAAGAAGTCGCAGGGTGCGAGGTCCGGGCTGTGAGGCGGATACGTCATCAGTTCCACATTCAAATAGGCTTCTTAGCTTAGCAGAATGTGAGGATGCGTTATCGTGGTGAGGAGGACATTGCTTTGAGGACGCTTTTCGCGAACTTTTTCTAAGGCTCTGGGTAAGCAAGTGTTGTCAACCTGCAGTTACCGTCCTTTGACATTCATGTGATACTGTAGTGTAATGTCCTGATTTGCCGAATAAAGAAGCAACATTTTTTTACCATTGCTTCGACTTTTGCCCCCTATGCCGACTGGCTTATTCTTTTGGGTTTAAAGTAGTATACCTACCCAGGTTTCCACACCTGTCTCGATAGAATAAACAGCCAATGACTGTCCTCTGTTAAACTTTTTTGTCATTTTACGGCACCAGTCGTTTCTAATCCGCCGTCGTCGCCGTCGTCGTTTCTAATCGTGTCGTTTAAGTCATGCGGTATCTATCGAGTGCATAGCTTCCGAACCTCACCTCACCTTCAGATGCATAGGTAAAATTTTTTGCACTTGGCTCATTTCAACAAAGCACGAATTTGAATTATAAATTCGAATTATCAACCGAGTTTTTAGAATGCCAATCAAGAAACTCACAGCGGATTCAGATTCGAAGTTTAGAATGAGATCTTACAGAATCACACCCCTTATCACGTAAAACTATCGTCCGTAGTCGTCCGACTTTACAGACAACCAATTTTTTTCATTCTTTAATTATAAGTGAAAGTTTCAGTATGCCCCACGTATACGCAAGCTGAGAGGGGCTCGTGTATTTGTAACCATCCATTTCATACCAAGATCCCTCTGTGCCTCAAAAAGCACGTAAAGCTGTTGGTCCCGGCTATCATTCGTAGGTCTTTGACAGTCGTTATAGGTAATCAGAAGCCCGAAAAGCTGCCGACCAGTCTTACCAAGGGATATCGTGTTGCCCAGTAACTCGGTGGTGGAAGTCAGATAGGCAGTCGCTCCATGTAAAAAACACTGGTATTCAGCTGCATCCGGTTTTATTGGAAGCCGACCCGGACAGGGTTGGGAAAAAGGCTTGGCAGGTGATGACGTATATACAAGCTAGTGTAAGTTGAGAGGGAACCGATCACTTTTCCGATTTTTTTTTTGTTCGAATTTCATTTTACCGTAAACTATTGACCGACGTCTTTTTAAATTAAATTAAAATTAAATTTCATTTATTTCAGGCAAGTTTAACCCATATACAGCAACAATAATAATAATAATAGTAGCATCATCATAAAAATTTAAATTATCGAATTATTGTTTTTTTTATTTTTCGATGTGGAATAATGCATTAGCAGAACATCGAAGTTTCACGTGTCATAGGTATTATTTTACCGAACTATATTTCACGTTTTTTAAAGTAATTAAGCTCACATTTTGGACTCGAAAGCGTGTATATGCTCTTATGTGATGCTCGTGATATTATGTACCTACTTATTTAATGTTTCTATCTTCAAATCTTTGGTGCGTTGTCTACGATCATTTACCAATTGTTCAACTTGTATTATGAGTTCTGTGCATGTTTAGTGCCCATATCTATGTGCCGTCAAATGTATGATTGATATTTCCTTATTGTTTCCACAATTTTATTATATAATACTTTATTATTCTATTAATTACAACTGTAACGCATAACGATCGATCGAACGAACAAACTACCGAACGAGCGAAAATTGATCTTGACATAGAAATGCGATTGTATGACATCATTCGCAATGTATGCGATATTATATAACTTTCTTTCATGATCGAGTTTAGTACTGGTTACAGTTGTTAAGCAGGTACCTACCTACCTCAATACGATTTGAATAAAAGATGATTGGCGTTTTTGCCGAAAATAAACGTGTTAAGTTCGGTGAATTGTGAATTTTCGGATGAGGATAGACAGTATGACTGATGTAAATGCAAGTTTTATTAAGACAAGATTTAACCTTTGACAAGAGATTGCATATGACATCTGTTGTTTTAAGAAAAATTACGTACTTCTTTTTAACAAATTCTTAGTTAAATGTTTACCAAACCAATATTAGTCACGACCATGAATTTATCTAGATGACCTTATCTGCCAATGAACTGGCACATCAGAGGGGCAAATCTAATAACGCAAGAACGTACGCATTCTTATCTAGGTGTCAATCAGTCAAAAGTACCTCGACAACCTACATTTGAGACAAAAATTCGAAAATCAGCTGAGTAAAGACTGCAACAAGATTTTGAAAGTTGTTGATTACGAAAATTGTCCTTCTGCAGGTATCTGTACAATGAAGGACAATTTTCAGCACATCAAGTTATAACAATGGCGGCGTCAAAGAATCATGGCGAGATCCATACATTCATTTATATGAAAAATAATTTAGAGGGTTTAAAATATTTTCCAATGTAAAGAATACGTTACCAGGAGTAGATTGATATGCTTACCATATTTTTAAAACCCCGCGTAATTGAAATATTACAAAATGAAAATAACACTTTTTCGTTTCATCTCTATGATTTGTGTTTATAAAAAAAAGAAAGTGACAAGCGACATTAAGGAATCTATCAAATTGGCACACAAGTTATGTGACAAGTGTGTGGAAATAAATTATCATTATTTGTGACATTATTTCGCTTAAAACGATGCAATATCAGTGAAAGATCTGAGAAACGGCGACTGTCAGTGTCACTGTTACTGTCAGTCGCTGTTTCGTTCTGAAATAATGAGCTTTTCCTTAAACTATTCACTTTTTTGTGGGGTTTAAAAATATTGTAAATGTGTGAAGATACTCTTTAGGTACCCAAGAATATAAGAATTAGAATTACAACTTCTCTAAACATCCTTATTTTTTTGTACAAATCCTGCCATGATTCATTCTGTGATAGATTTTTTAACTTTATTACAAAACAATAAGATTCATATTCAATTGGGAAAATTTGACAGTTTAGTATGGCTTGATGGGCTGGCGTCTGTATTTAACTACAAGTTAAAAAGTATAATACTGACTGAACGTTCCCGTGATGTTTCCTCTTCCCTGCAGACGCAGCAGTAACACTTGGATGTCCATCTTGTACTTGCCAGCAAAGTCAAGTTTCGGAAGCAGCAGCTTGAAGTCAAACCTGTTGTTGTCCAGGTCAGACCTGAAACGTGATGAGTAAATGTTGTTACTGAGGTCTCTTATGGTCCAAAATCTCAGTGTTACCAGACGTACAGACAGCGACGTCAATAGCTTACCCCCCACGCATCAAAAATTTCTTCGGATAGGGGGGTAAGCGGTTGATGACGCTGTCTGTTCGTTATTTAAACAGGCTGGAACTTTGAGGATATTTAAAAGAATATGTCTCTAAGAAGGTATATGTACTGTAAAGGTTCTATGCGCAATGCAACCTGGGCCAAGTCTGCTATTACAATATTGTCAGAATGGTCTATCATTGATTTCATAATTGTTGATTTTGACAAGTTTAGTAATCAACTAATATAATGGCGTCATTATGACTTTCCAATGGTCAACCACTGACACGCCAATGAAAGAAATGATACAGAATGGTAACCTCGTACAAAATGACAACTGAATGACTGACTTAGGCGGTAATCTACAAAAATTTTGACAGTTCCTTTGATCAGTGACCTACCATTAGAACGTCATTGTACTCATTGTGCAGTCATTACTTTTAATTCGATCGACCAATGATCGACCATTATGAATTTAGCAGATTACGAACTTTTAGCAAAATGACAATGGGGTCGTGTTGGAATGACGACTTTATAAAAATAGCACACTTGGCCCCCTGTTCGTAAACATTTGCCCTTCTAAACACTCTGATATTCTAGAAGTATTTTGTAACTAATATTAGCGTCTAGAGCTATTTTACGTCGGATATACTTTCGACTAAAAAGTCACGGTATATAAAGCGACTATCAAATCCCAGTGTTATATTTTAGAATAGTATTCATCTCATTGAAATAATTATAAACTTTTGCGCGCGACTTCGTCCGCGTGAATGTCGGCTGTCGTTGAAGCAGAAGAACTTGCGGAGTAAAAAGTAGCATATGTCATTCCCCGGGTTAAAGCTATCTACATTTTTATTATGACGTTCAAAAGTGCCTTTTAATGGTCTAATTAAAATAAATGATTATTTGGCTTTGACTTTGACTTCATACTAAATTTCATCAAAATCGGTTCAACCGTTTTAACGTGAAAGCGTACAAAGACCGGGCACCCCGGCCGGGACAGGGACACGTAAAGTAAAAAACCAGACAAGTGCGAGTCGAACTCGGCCACCGAGGGTTCCGTTCGAATTCCGTGATTTGAACACCCAAACAATTATGAGCGCGCATACCTCGATGATTGATTGTGTACTTTAAATCAAGACTATATTTTTAATGATTTAATTACAAATATATAGTTTTCAGACTTTTTCCTGTAAGTACTTGTAGTCTAAGACGATTTTACTTGCTAAATTTCATAGTTCTAGGTCAACGGGAAGTACCCTAAAAATGTTGATTCCTTTATGAGTGTCGAAATATACGTTTTTTGCGACATACACGGTTGTATCTTTTTTTCACGTTAACTTAGAAGTTTGACTTTTTCACTGCTTCAAGTGACTGTAAACTTGAGTATATGTTTTTTAATTTCAACTCAAATAAAGGGTCTTAACAGATAGACGGACAGACAGACAGACAATAAAGTGATCCTATAAGGGTTCCGTTTTTCCTTTTGAAGTACGGAACCCTAAAAATGAAGAAATATTAAAAAAAAAAAGAGTACATCATAATGTTAGAGACAGAGTTACTTTTGCATTTATAATATTAGTATGGAAGTATGAATTAAATAAGGTTGGATATGGTTAAAACAGCCAGAGCTTCGAACTGTAGAGGTTCGAAGTATCATACGGATGTCACCGACACAGAAGTATTGACCACAGTTCAAATAAATCAAAAGTAATACAAGTAACAACGTACTAGATTTTAAAACTTCAGCTCTATATCAAAATCGCACCAGCCAATCTAGTTTAGTAAGACGTAAAGCCAAGTTTGATCTCTATCAAAGAATTCCAGTAAGTTTCGTAAGAAAACTTTAATGATCGAACTCTCTCCTCAACTCCTGGCCTTCGGTAATGACGAATAAACCAGTTAATCGATTAACAATCGGAAGTGTTAACAGATCCTTTGGTTGGACTTGGCCAGGAAGCGTTTATATAAGGTGCTGAAATACAGAGTAATTTCCTGTAATATATGTGTATTATAAACAAATTTCGCAAGGGAAATTACTGTTTGTTTACATTTAGGTGTACTAATAAGGATACTATTAAAATGCGGAAGTTAAATATAAACATTATGATGGTTTTTTGTCAAAATTTATTGGTTTTTACTTTACGTAAAGTCGGGGTACCGGCCTGGTTCCCGGTCGCCGTCCGTATCAAGAAACGGTTATAATTCAGGATCAGACATATTATTTCACACGCATCCTTCTACTATAAAGCTAACGACACACAGAGTACGGGTGAGGTTCGGACGCGGATCTGAGCGCTCGGTAGGAGAAGATTACATCGAGAAAATTCAAAATCGCTCTACATTAACTTTAAAATTCTTTTTCAAAAATGGTCTCCACTGACTCTTTAGATTTTTGTATCATGCGTAGTACTATCAAGTTGAATTAAAATCGGAAGATTTAAGACTTGAAACTATGTATGAGACCCGCACCCGTTCTCAATGTGTTTTGCGCTTAAGTTTTCCAACTCTGCAGTTTTGCCTTATCTACGTATTATGAATCAACGACCTAATTCAATGCTGAGCACGCGCTGCAAATATTACGCATTCTTCTATTATGACCATTTTGATAGCATCTAAATTCATCACGAGGTGTCATGTTCCAAGGATATAATAATAATATAAAAACCTGTTATTTGCTAATGTCTAGTTGCAAAAAATAATATCTTTGATCGCACTTATGCGGTCTGTTAGTTTTGTGAACTGCACCTGTTACATTTTTCACATTGCCAAATTAGGCTTCCGTCCGACTTCAGTCCGACTTATAAAAAATAGTACGAAAATGGGCACACAAATTGTGTATATTTATGTATGAACAATTGATTACTTATTTTAACCTACGTTGATGCAGTATAGCAGTAGGGTCGAGCAAAGATTTATTAATTGAAAATGAACTAAAACACATCACAAATACAGTTGAAATTGTGTGCAAAATATATCTAGTATACATTAACTTGCTGTTGCTACTCTGCAGGCGACGACCATAATACTAAACATACATGTAACCATCAAATTCTCTTAATACTCACGTGAGTTCTTCAATGATGAAGTTACTGGGTCCGCGGACTTTGACATCGTTTACAACTGCTGTCAGCTTAGCACCCTGAGGTCCTCGCGCTAAGGCGATCTGGCCCAGGCTGAGAGGTTCGATACCTGGCACGTTTAGTTCTGGAATACCCTGGAGTAAAAAAAATATATATTTTTATTACTGAGGTCTTATCTCTTTATTGAAAACTAACTTGTACCAGTCAGTTCGTCCGCGTAGAAGTTATTTTTTCATAAAACACACTACAACACAAATACAAACACACTGTGACACAACAACATACTGAGACACTCGGCAATAACAGTTTTTTATTAGTTAGTTTTAGTTTTTGTAATAGCAGTATAGGTACAATCAAAAATTACCTTTAACAATAAACAAACCAATCTACCTCTTTATAATTGTCTTATTCGATACAGAAGTGTAATAATAGTCTAGTATAGTATCAGGCCGATACTTAGTAAAAAAGTTTTAGATCTCAATTGTTTCATAATCAGTCAATAAAAAAATCGGGGTGTAGCTGTTTTGTGGAGACAGCCTGGTGTTTTACGTGAATACGTAATGGGTGATAGTATTTTCTTTGAGCGTATTATGTCTATTTTATAAACAGTTCTGAAGAAACTGAAATTTATGAATTGTAACGAATTCTATGATCCATTAACTATCGAGTAGTGTAATTAAATTTTGGATGTAGATGATAGATACATATGTAGCTACAACACCAAACTATATTCCCCGATTTTCTTACCATCAATTTTCTGAACCGCCTTCCACTATAGAAACAAATAGAAAGACGTTTTCACATCAAAATAAATTTACGGTCTTACGTTTTCATAGATAAACTTGTAGTTGCCATAAGATTTTTTACTGGCAGGTGATGGACTAGGTAAACACGAACTATAATTGACTAGATGCAGACCGTGACAATTAACTCGTACTGACCCTATGTTTCCAGAATACAAAACAGTTAGGACCCTGACCAAATGGTTATAAGGTTTGATATATTCAGCACCTATGTGATTAGACCTACTAGGAATTTTAATGAACTCTTCATTCATACATATTTCTTTGTTAATTCCAGTGTCTCTAAGAATACCCAAGATCACACGCCCAATGTATTCATTCATTAAGTCAGACCAGGGACCTTGCTAGTACAGGAATTTAACAGGCAGATAAAATATTGAATTTTGACTAAAACCCAATAAATTGACCTGTAGGTCGATTTTGTAAAATTAAAACAACAACTCGCATTTCACATCGCTATTCACTCTCACTTCGCATAAGGTTCAATATGACCTTGATATAATATTTGACACTTTGAATCGGGTTCGAGTACGAAGTGAGCGTCGAAGTGACGGGGAAATTACCATACAGAATGCAACTTCTTACGTCATCTCATACTTTATCTGTCAAAATCTCCCTGTCAATTTAGTTTAACTCGCTAACACGCTCGTAAGGGTGGCGCTAGTGTGAATTCGAATTATCAACCGAGTTTTTAAAATGCCAAATAAGAAACTCACAGCGGATTCAGATTCGAAGTTTAGAATGAGGTCTTATAGAATCACACCCCTGGTGTAATTGCAACATTTATTTTACCTTAGATTCAAATACAGAGGTGTACTTTTCTGAGGTTAATACTTTTCTAATATACTCTGCGCGTCCTCAAAACTACTGCAATAGGTCTAAACCGCACGCGAAGAAGCCGGGCACCCTAAACACAAGTATAATCTCAAATTGAGTTCCAGAATTTATTGAAAACACCACTTTCTAGTTCTGTGGTCAATATTTAAGAATTCGAGCAATCATTATTTAAAGCATACCTTCTTCAGGCAAACGTTCTTCGGACAAAAAACCACTCGGATAAACGTTTTTCGGCTTGTCGTTCTGTCTGACAAGCTTTCTTCGAGCAAGTGAACGTCGTCGGGCAATTTTGATGCACTTCTGCCAAAATCAACCGTGACCAATTAGCCGTGGCAATTTATTTATTTATGCATAAATGGTGTAGAGACGTACTTAATAGATAGATAATGTCTTCTAAAGTAAGGTTAAAGTTAGAGCAGGTTAAGTATAGGTAAGATTTGCTCCAGAGTAAAGAAAACACACAATTTTTGTTTCTTTTTTTAATCAGTACAACCGTATTCTATTATTGTTTTGTTTTCCTACTCTCTACAACTGTAACTTTATTTATACACTTCAACACGTGCAATTAACACTACATAATGACTCACCAAATACGCTGACATATCAAACAAGATGCAAGTTGCTTAGTGTACATTTTGCACCCACCATCCTCTTGACACACTTGATTGTTTTGAAACTACTGACAATGACACACTTTCAAATCACGAAGCAAATGTTTTTTTTTACTTTTTTCTCCTGATTGTGGGCCAGCCAAGGTCACGACAATTCTTTTTTTCTAGCCTAAACACTTTAATTTTTAAACTTGGAATATTATAGAACGGTAAAATGCCAGCACTATTATATCAATAAACGAATGTAAACCTCTTTTAGCCGACTTCAAAAAGAAGGAGGTTATCAATTCGAGTGTTTTTTTTATGTATTTTCGGGCATAACTCCGTCATTCAAAGACGGATTTGCAAAATTCTTTTATTGTTCGAAAAAGCCTTATTCCGAAATGGTCCCGTATAAATTTTTCAGCACTTTTTGAAAAAATCTACAAGATCCCAAAAAAATTACATAGACGACGTTTTAGTTTCTTCAAACTTTGGAGGACTTTCAATCTCTGTTTTAACTGTGTCGCCGTTTCTTTATGGATTTCGATGTTTAGGCTATACTAAAAAGCGGAAAATAAAACCTTTTTCCAAAAAAAAGACAACCGCCTTCAAAACCTAAAAAGTGATAAATAACTTAAGCACAGAACACACATTACTTTAGTTTCGGAAGTCGGTGTCAATACAAAACAAGAAACTAATGTGTGTTCTGTGCTAAAGTTATTAAACTCTTTTTAAAATTTTTGAAGGCGGTTGTCTTTATTTTTTAATAAAGTTTTTATAGACGATGGTATACTTAAGCGAGCCTTGAACTTTTAATTAAGTAAGCATTTTAAAGTAAGCAAACATTATTGATAAATTCCGAAATCGAAATAAAATCGTGTTGGAGATCAATGTGATCGTGTTTGTCAAAACAAAACAAACGCAAACAATATGGATCATCATCATCATCATTTCAGTCGAAAGACGTCCACTGCTGGTCATAGGCCTCCCCAAGGAGGGGTTTTGCCATAATCGCCACGCTTGGCAGGCGGGTTGGCGATCGCAGTATGGTTGTTACATAGGCACAGAGAACGCTGCTGCCCATTCTCTGGTAAATCCCTTAGTCGCTTCTTACGACACCCACGGGAGGTTATGGGATGGTGCTAAAGAATATGGATCAATCATTACATATTTAAGTGACCAAATATTTATATGGCCTTAGAGTTGTAGCGAATCGAAGTGTTTGTGAGTTTATATGTTTGTAATCGCATCCACAATACAAGAGAAATTCATAGTGTGGACGTTTCTTTTACACCAAACCAAAAAAATGTTCTCATGTAACACAAGTGGGTACACCAAATTCCACTCCGTAACTAAAAACCCCGTGGAGTAAGCTATCAAATTATCAATTTATTAGACTAGTGTTAGATGTTTCCCAACAGACCGGTCTAGCCGTTCACCCTAATTCAATGCCCAAGGATATGTGCTTGCTAGACTTTGCACAACTCTGCAGTACTTGATGCCGTGTGTTGTCCCTTCGCTGTTGCAACATGTTTACTTTCATAAAATCAAGTGGTTTTGTTTACTTCAAAGGGTTTAGAAGCAATAAATTATGTTAAATCGTAAATATCAAGATTTGGTATTAGATTTCGATCAAATACGTCATTTAACAGTAATGATCTTAGCTTTGCGAAAACAAGTAACCGTTAAAAAGTGTGCTTTTGTAAAATATGGGACCAACTGTGAGGTACAATAAAAAAAGAATCATCGAAATCGGACTACATTGCAAAAAGTTACGCGTCATCAAACATAAAAAAACGTGTCGAATCCTCCTTGTTTTGAAGTCGTTTAAAAATGGAACAGTAATAAAGTAACGGATAATGATGTTCTTTATGCGTGTCATGTGAATGAAAGTCCATCTCGTAAGTACGAAATTGGTCCTTCGACACGTACATTTGCTGCAAAGTGTCGTCAGCAGTCAACACTACGCTTTGCCTCGTGTATAAAAATCTATACTTAATATTATAAAGCTAAAGAGTTGGTTTGTTTGCTTTTTGGCTGAACGTGTTAATTCCCGGAACTACTGGGCCAATTCTTAAATTCTTTCTTTTCTTCGTCGAAGCATTTCGATGGCAAATTATACATTTTTAACCGACTTCAAAAAAAAGGAGGTTATCAGTTCGACCCGTATGTTTGTATGTATGTATGTTTGTCCGCGATTATCTCCCGTTTGGCTGAACCGATTTTGATGCGGTTTTCAGAAAAGTGTTTGTTACATTCTGGAAAAGGTTTTAGTATACAACAAACCGAAATTTATTCAGTGCTTTTTGAATAAAAACAAGAAAAACCGAGAGAAGACATTTTCGTTTCTTCCATCTTTCCATCTTTGGAGGACTTTCAATCTCTGTTTTAACTGTGTTGCCATTCCTTAATGGTTAAGGGTGATAATGAGGTACTGAAGCGTGTGGTGTCGGACGTAAAGAATAGCACCATCCCATATCTTCCCGTGGGTGTCGTAAGAGGCGGCTAAGGGACTCACCAGAGAATTGGCAGCAGCGTTCTCTGTGCCTTTGTAACAACCATACTGCGATCGCCAATCCGCCTGTCAAGCGTGGCGATTATGGCAAACCCCCCTCCCCCTTGAGGAGGCCCATGTCCAGCAGTGGACGTCTTCCAGCTGAAATGATGATGATGATGAAAAGTGGAAAATAAAAACTTTTATGAAAAAAGAGAACCGCCTTGTTCTGTTTGTTGTTTTGTATTGCCACCGACTTCCGAAACTAAAGTCATGTTCTGTGCTAAAGTTATTTATCACTTTTTAGATTTTTTTTAAAGGCGATTCTCTTTTTTCAAAATAGTTTTTATTATATTGTTGTAAACCAGAACTTGACCACTTTGATTGCGTTTTCGGTGGCACCTATCTTGCGTGTAGCTGTTAGATGCATACGATGCGAGAATTCATTCGTTAAATTACTACTACTCGCTAGTATTCCTACTACTTTTCCTCACCAAGCCCTGGCAGGCAGTCTACTTTGCCACCCTGCTGTGGCAAAGTAGACTGCCTAAATTTTTACAGTTATAAATGCCCAACAAATTTGATTTGATAGGGCTGAATTCACTAGTATAAAATATTAGATATCCGTAAAAAAAATTAACGGGGACGAAGTCGCGTGGCAAAGCCAGTATATTACAAAACTAGAGCAATTTAACTGTATGGACACCGCTATCGTTATTAGGAATTCGACATAATGACGCTCATACAGATGATAATACAAGTCTCATGTAGTATTTATTAAACACCTGACATTGTTATCTACTTTTAAGTAAAAACTAAACGATTCCTACGTGCTTTTAGCTTCCGATTTGACACCAACAATGAGCAAAGTTTGTGACAAATGCGTACATTTAAGTTATCAGTTTTGTAGCGAAGGTATATAAGCCTGTTTTTAATATGTGAGCAATTCATTTGTCCAATATGGGTTGGTGTCAAGTTATTGTGCTGGTGGCCTATTTAGGAATATTACAAGTAAGTCATAATCAATAATTAAAATATAGTATATTACAGATTTGTAGATTTTGGAGGAATCTGGAGTAAGCCAGAGACTGTGATAAGCAGTCCAAGGGGTATCGTGTTACCCAGTAACTAGGTTGCCGAGGTTGGGGAGGTGAGGAGGTCACATTGTCATTCGATCCATGTAAAACACTGGTATTCAGCTGCATTCGGTTAAACTGGAAGCCGCCCTAATATATTGGGTAAAAGGCTAGGCAGATGATGATGATAGAATATTAGAGATATGTAATTTTTTTCTGAAGTTGTTTCTTAACTTCTCTTGCACAGTTTGTATTTGGTGGTCCAAGTTACGATTTTAGTTTTGCCTGTGATCTAAAATTGCATACCTACAGCATTTTTTTTGTTACAGTGTGATTTATATCAAACTGCAAGATGTAACTGCAACAAACGTAGACCGACGACATTACAATTCCGGATTCCAAACTTAGATACGCCATGGAGTTATCCTTTTTATCAAATGCCGTACCCAAACGTTAACAATGCGAACAACCAACCTAGATTCAATCAGCAGAAGTGTAATACCCCAAGATGTTATACTAGACTCCAACCAGCTAAAGTCCAAATATCAATTCCAACTGCCTCCAAATCTGGTTGGGCTAACATAATAATTGATACTAAGAATAATCCCAACGCAACAACTATTAATGAGAACAATAGGCCAAAACCACAGAAAACAAATATAAACGTTATAGTACAGGTTGGTAAATCAAATAAAGAAAAAAATAATAATGGTACTGAACCTGGGGCTGTTGCTGAAACTGAAGTATCGGCAACAAAGGACAAAGATGGCAAATATTTAACGACCAATTCTTTAACAAAAAATTCAGCTTCTACTGTTAACGTTACAGTA
Organism: Charanyca ferruginea; assembly: GCA_947361185.1. NCBI lineage: Eukaryota > Metazoa > Arthropoda > Insecta > Lepidoptera > Noctuidae > Charanyca > Charanyca ferruginea. Next base: position 20,988,883 of record OX376059.1, on the reverse strand, counting down.
AATGTTGAGGAAACAACGGACAACAATGCTAATGATGAAGAAGAAGAAGATAAAACTGAAATGTCTAGTGACGTATCAGCAAGTGACGGGAACGGTAATGTAGCGGAAGCAACTGCTGAACTTTCTGATGAGCCATGTGATGACGACAAAAAGCCAGAACCGGCAAATGAACCGGAAACTAAACCAAGCAAACCAGACGACGTTACTAAACCAGACGCCGCTACTAAGCCAGAGCCCCCCGCAAAACCAAACACCGGTAAGCCTGACGCCGAAACGAAGCCAGACGACGCCACTAAGCCAGGTGCCGCAACTAAACCAGACGCCGCAACTAAACCAGACGCCGCCACTAAACCAGACGCCGCAACTAAACCAGATGCCGCAACTAAACCAGATGCCGCAACTAAACCAGACGCCGCAACTAAACCAGATGCCGCAACTAAACCAGACGCTGCCACTAAACCAGACGCCGCCACTAAACCAGACGCCGCCACTAAACCAGACGCCGCAACTAAACCAGACGCCGCAACTAAACCAGACGACGCAACTAAACCAGACGCCGCCACTAAACCAGACGCCGCCACTAAACCAGACGCTTCAACTAAACCAGACGCCGCCACTAAACCAGACGGCGCCACTAAACCAGACGCCGCAACTAAACCAGACGCCGCCACTAAACCAGACGACGCAACTAAACCAGACGCCGCCACTAAACCAGACGACGCAACTAAACCAGACACCGCCACTAAACCAGACGCCGCCACTAAACCAGACGCCGCCACTAAACCAGACGACGCAACTAAACCAGACGCCGCCACTAAACCAGACGACGCAACTAAACCAGACACCGCCACTAAACCAGACGCCGCCACTAAACCAGACGCCGCAACTAAACCAGACGCCGCCAATAAACCAGACGACGCAACTAAACCAGACGCCGCCACTAAACCAGACGACGCCACTAAGCCAGACTCCGCCGCTAAACCAGACGCCGCTACTAAGCCAGAAAACCCCGCCAAAGCAGACGCCGCCACTAAACCAGACGACGCAACTAAACCAGACGCCGCCACTAAACCAGACGCCGCCACTAAACCAGACGCCGCAACAAAACCAGACGCCGCCACTAAACCAGACGACCCGACTAAACCAGACGCCGCCACTAAACCAGACGACGCCACTAAGCCAGACTCCGCCGCTAAACCAGACTCCGCTACTAAGCCAGAAAACCCCGCCAAAGAAGACGCCGCCGCCGCCGGCGACTCTGCCGCTGAGCCAGACACCGCAACTGACACTGAGGGTATCAACTAAAGTGACATCGTAGCTCCCAACGAACCTTACGGTGTTGATTCTCAAAATTCGTCAACGTAAGGTAACGAAAACGTTAGTGCAAAGTAAAAACCCTTTATTTAGTTTATTATTTTATCGTTCTATCCATAATCTTTTAGGTGTATTAAATTACCATTAAGTTAATTAAATTAAACCACCTGTTTGTGGGCAAATGTTAATAACAAATTATTTAAAAAAACAGATAACGTATATTTTTTATTGCCCTGGTAAACTGTATTTTGAGTGAAGAGCTAAATACTAACATAATTTCAATATTTCATATTAATGATATTTAAAGTCTACAATCGCCACGGACTAAACTGGGCAATTTTCTTTTAAACAAATAAGTCTTAGATATATAAAAAGGAAATAAATTATACTATTTGTGAATACAGTAGTAATTACTCAAAAGCTATAAAGGTTAAAGTTACTGAACCAACAATTATGGTCCCGTCTCAAAAATCCACCTTTGTACCTTACCTAGGTACAAAGGTGGATTTTTGAGACGGGAAACTATGACAGGTGGAAAGTTTATTTTTTCTAGTAATTTACATTTCAGGACTAATTTCTAAGTAGGTAATTAATTTAATCATACATTCGACTTCGCAATTATGATTTAAAACAGTTTTATGTTAAAAATGTAGTAGAATGATTTGTGGATCTAAAGGGTACCTATTCCGACAAAATTACAATTTGTAAAACTGCACAAAACTACTCGCTCGGAGCTTAAAAAGTGCAGTGCCAATGTCACAATAAAAAAATCCAGGGGGCCAAGCTGCTATTTTTATAATTTCGTCATTCCAACACGATCCCATTGTCATTTTGCTAAAAGTTCGTAATCTGCTAAATTCATAATGGTCGATAATTGGTCGCTCGAATTAAAAGCAATGACTGCACAATGACGTTCTAATGGTAGGTCACTGATCAAAGAAACTGTAAAAATTTTAGCAGATTACCGCCTAAGTCAGTCATTCAGTTGTCATTTTGAACGAGATTTTCTTTTAATGGCGTGTCAGTGGTTGACCATTAGAAAGTCATGTGTCATGTATGACGCCATTATATTAGTAGATTACCAAACTTGTCAAAATCAACAATTATGAAATCAACGATAGACCATTCTGACTCTATTGTAATAACAGACTTGAGGCCCCGTAAATCATAGTAGTATTATATTTTTGCACATCTAAATCGTAATTTAGAGGTGCAAAGTTGGCAAGATTAGAATGTCGGTTAGGTCACGTTAGATATATTTGTAAGTAGTAGTAGTTAAATACTACCCTAAAACCAATTTATACAAGCAATCAAATTAATGCAGCGTTCGACTATGACTCACCTCTATCATTTTCGGTCGTAACAAATCCACGGAGTTCATGATGCATTTATCAACTTGAGGATCGTTCCGCTGACATACTTTGATATACGATGCTGAAACAAAAAAATATTATAATGTAAAAATATTATAAGCTTGCAAGGTCAGATTTAAAACATAATGCAAAGAAGTATGACTGTCTTAATGTGAGATCCTAATATCCTAATAAGAAAGTAATTTTTGTACCAGTAGTTAGAATCAAATTGTAACAATAGAAATCTTGTTTTCTACAACAGGAGGGCAAATACCCGATTATTCCCGATCAGTAACACCCGATCAGAAAAAAATATTCCATTCGTTCACAGTGTTGACGAACAGTAGGTCGATTCTGTAAAATTGAAACAACAACTCGCATCTCACATCGCTATTCACTCTCACTTCGCATAAGGTTCAAAATAACCTTGATATATTTGACACTTTGAATCGGGATCGAGTGCGAAGTGAGCGTCGAAGTGATGGGAAAATTACCTCACAGAATGCCACTTCTTACGTCATCTCATACTTTATCTGTCAAAATCTCCCTATCAATTTAGTTCAACTAGCTGACACGCTCGCAAGGGTGGCGCTAGTGTAAATTCGAATTATCAACCGAGTTTTTAGAATTCCAATCAAGAAACTCACAGCAGATTCAGATTCGAAGTTTAGAATGAAGTCTTACAGAATCATTCCCCAGGACCATTTTTCGTTTATTCCCGTTCAGTAACAATTTTTCCCTATTACTAACACCCCGTCGACGTCGTCAACACTGTTGACGATCGGGAAAAAAAGTTTCATGCCTTCAGTGTTGACGATCGTGACCTTTTTCGTTTATTCCCGTTCAGTAACGATTATTTCCAATCAAGAACAGCCCGTCGTACACATACTTAGTTCTAAAGTCAACGTTTAGAATGGTTGAGATCAATTAAAGATGAAACGGATTTTTAAAATGATTTAATTAAGTACGACTTCCAAAGCAAAACGTTAAAATAGGTACTTGTTTTTTACATTACAATCTTTACTTTAAAATCAAGAATAATTCTGCAACACACAAAATCAAAGACCTATTTATATGTTGTACAGTAATTACAATAATATAAATAATATTTTTTACAAAGCATGTGTGTGTGCTCGGGAATAATTACAATTCTGTGTGTGATCATCATTCTCAATCTTTCGAAACTGCTAATTCACAAACATTTTTTGACATTCATTGTCTCTGACATGAAATTGCGTCAACATTTTGAACATTTTTAATTAGCAGAATTAACCTTCAAGCAAGTTATTTACATTTTATTCAATAATGATGCAAAATTCTTAAAAGATTATAGCAGTACGTTTTCTGCTTTCGCTGATTGAAAACAGGTACCTATACGCGTGTTTGAGTTATGTCACCGAGTTACATCTCTCGTAAACAACTAAACACCGCGCGGCACCGAAATCAGCGCACGCGCATACTTCATAATGTACTGAAGCCATATAATGATTGTGGTGAGTTGGTTTAGTAATGATCTGTTGTGCTATTCTGTAAAAAATAGTAAAAATGACCCTCAGTAAAAGATGAAGTATACTTGGGGTGATCTGTCAATCTGTAGATATAATATACCTAAATTCACTGAGGAAGAATTTAGAGCATAGACGCACGGAAACGGCTGATCTTTCTTTTTACAAACAATGGGTAGAATTGATACGGAAAGTGGAAATTTCACGCAGCAGCAGACTGCGTAAGTTGGGTCTATCTTTTCTTCTGATTCTTTGGTAAGGTTTGATTATGCTTACACCTAAGTTTTTTCTTTGGCGTATCTTTAAATACATGTCGGATCCCGTCATGATGTCATGCACTTGAAAATCAGAACACAAGAGCCTTTGTTAAGCGTGGTGCGGAGTCTAGGGGCATGGTGTCGATATGGAGGAACAGTAATTGTTAACACGCGGTCGCGACACCATACTATCCTAGGAATCGCTGTTTCATGTTAAGTTTAGAATCACAAATTAGTAGTGTGTGAACTTAAAAGAGTTTATTTCTCTTCATCCCGTATCCAATCATGCGCCCACAAGTACATAGCGATATCTGATCAGAATCCTACGTTAGAGGATTCGACATGTAAAACTAAAAAGTTTTTACGAAAAATTTATTCCATCGTCTCCGCTCCACCTTACATCTTATCTTTAAATAGTATAAACCAGTCGCTCCCACCATCTATACGCTTAGATCTTTTAAACTACGCAACGGATTTTAATGCAGTTTTCATCAATAGACAGAGTGATTCAAGAGGAACGTTTATACGTATAGTTTATTTATTTATTTATTAACACTTCAAGCACAAAGTACAGAGGCGGACTTAATGCTATAGGCATTTTCTACCAGAGAGAGACAAGCAGTGGTAGGTGTAATCTGAAAATAATTAAATGAATACTAAGCTAAACTAGAAGGATATAAAAAAATACTATAAGTATATATAAATACTATATAAATATATATCGAACTACATATATATTACTGTAAATAGATATTTACACGGATATACAAAAATAAAAACACAAACAATGGAGAAAACATTACCGTTGTGATGAAACTCAAAACTGACAACTTCTTGCGAATGTACTCTCTCTCTTTGTGTATAGTTATATTTACACTACACCCGTACCATGCTAGGGTCGCTAGTTAACTTATATGAAATAAATAACAGAATTGTTAGCCTTTTGTATACTCTAAGGTGTACAAGAGTATCTCAAGTGGAGCTAGGTAGGACACCTGGCTAGACGCGATGATGATTGCTGGCGTAAGGTTTTGAACAAAGTTTGGCTAAAGAAACCAGAGATGTCCTAAAACGCGTTTATTTAAATTTCATGCACAAAGGGACAAAGGCGGACTTAACCTTAGGCGGGCGGACCTTAGGCATTCTTGACGTTTGGCGTGTGACTGACGATATCGTCAAAGTCACAGTAAACATTCAGATGAGGCACGGAAGCGGGACGAATAACAGCAATTAATGAAGGCAGAGACCTAGAGGGTTTGTGCAGGCCGAAAAATAATGATAATTGGGGATAGTTCTACGAAAACGGAGCAACCTAAGTCAACATTTTGTCCGATTTTTCGAAATAGCTGTAATTTTTTGGATAATTTACACGAATTAATTTTATATTACACATTTATCACAATGAATTAGTTTTACTGAATTCATTAAATGATCGAGAGATTGGTTCATTATTAAACAATACAGTAGAATGTCGATTATCCGAACCCTCAATTATCCGAACACCCAATTATCCAAACGCTGATTTAGTTTATCAGTTTATTCTCAATTACTCAATTACCCGAACGTTGGTGTGAATTTGCTGCTCGCTGCCGCTGCGCATAGGTACTAGGTAGTAGATAGGCAAACGCGTTTTGTTTCATCGAACGTTATTAGTCCGCTTAAGGAGATTCCGCGCTCATTATGGTTCCACCGTGTCGTTTTTACGTAAAAAGGTGTTGTTTTTGTTTGATTTTGTCCCAAAAAAAAATCACATTCGAACTTTTGATTATCCGAGTTAGCCTCGCTCCCAATTAGTTCGGATATTCGAGGTTCTACTGTATTAACCTTTTGATCGCTACAGTAAAAAAAATGACAAACCAAAATGTGCCCGGTCACGCTTCCACAACACACTTTTATACGTAAAAAGCTCATAAAACAACAATCGTTATTTTTTTCTTTGCCAATTGTGTTCCTTGATTTATCACTATTTTTATTAGTTGAATATGGACTAGAAAAAAAAGAAGGACTCCACGACACGTATATAAAAACAGAAGCACCTAAAGTACGCCAGACCGAGCCGCACACATAGATCGGTACGGTCGGTAGTCGGTACTTTCGGCGCGGAATCCTTTTTTTTCTAGTCCGTGTCTACGATGTAAATGTGTGCGTGAGGCATGTTTGTACAAACGGTCTGGCTTACTTAGGGTGGTTCACTTTTGATATGCGTGGCGCGGAGTCCTTCTTTTTTTTCTAGTCCGTGCATGTAGTTGAACTTATTTCTTTATAGTACAGGAGACGTGGAAGATCGAGCTTCACCCATACAGGTAAGTCAATGAAGTAACCTACCTATATTGACTTACCTGTTCACATCTGCTTGCCAGGTAGCCATGCACAGAAATAAGTAGGCAAGCCTACCTAGGCATATTCTGTGTTCACATTCGGTTAAGAAAAGAATGAAGGTGATAAAAGAAAATTGATTAAAATTAATTCAATTAAAAATAGATATTTTCGATAGGCAAGTTATCACAGTTATGAATAAATTGTATTTGATAAAAAATATGTCTCATCAAGTTTTCTGATGCGTGAAGGTCGATCTTCCACGGCTCTTAGACTATTATATTTCAACTATATTAAAATATGACAAAAACTAATACCAATTATAGGAATAGGAATAACTACTTATAAAGGTATAATAACTGTAAGAACTGACTTTTTACCTGTAGCAATCAATAAATAAATTTGAATGACTATAACAATAAGGCATAGATTTTGTTTTTACCTGTCTGGTTTACATTGCAACGCGTACAGAGTGCAATTAGTATACCTACAAGATATTATTATAAATGTCAGCTCAAACTGATCGTTAGGTTAATATCTGACCTTACGACCTTTGTTAGCTGTCAATTACAGCTTGTACATTGTATTGCAAATAAATTAACCTCAATATCACAAATACATAGTCATATTACAATTTGCATACATTAATATGGACAATTTATTCTTTCAAGGCCAGACCGTTTCGACTTTATAAAGTAAAAACGGCCATGCCACGAAATATGTTTCAGGAACTTTTGGTAACATCTACGTCATATTCACCCTACCCAATTTCGGTCAAGGAGGCGGTCAATTTTATTGGAGATTCCTCAAGTACGCAAGAGATATTATAGTGTACAAGTGCACAATAAATAAATAAATTTAAAAAAAAAATAAGTGTGTGCGCAAACGGGTGTGTAATATATGGTATAATAACAGATAGTATAATATCCCTTGAAATAACGTTAACATGATATAATTTTCAGATGCTATAAAAACAAATAACCTTATTTCATGTGATCTAATGTTATGTTTCATATAACCTTCTATTGCTTTAATAACATTTAGCTTAACGTTCATTTCATATAATTTTCAATAACATTTAGCTTAACGTTCATTTCATATAATTTTCAATTTGTATTATGTCCTTTTTATATAACCTTCAGTTGACCTAATTTTCATTAGACCTAATGTTAATTTGACGTAATTTTTATATTAAATAATTTGCAGACAAAAATCTGTAATGAATAAGTAAATATCAGGAAACATATTGTTATAACCTCATCTAACCCATACGATTCACTAACAATAGAGCTGGGCCTCAAGTCTGCTGTTACAATAGTGTCAGAATGGTCTATCATTGATTTTCATAACGCCGCCATTATATTAGTAGATTACCAAACTTGTCAAAATCTACAATTACAAAATCAATTATAGACCATTCTGACACTATTATAATAGCAGACTTGAAGCCCTGGGGATGTGGCGCTCGCTCGCCTACGCGCGTTAATGGTCACTGTTCTAACCTAACCTAACTCAACTTTATTCAATAACTAAATTATGCTAGACGTTACTTATAGATTTCGAATGTTATAGTAATTGAATATTATGCTATATGAATATTAGTTCAAATGTGCATTATAGAAAATGTTCATTATACCATATAAAATTAGGTAAAATGAAATTATATCTATAATTCATTATATCATTTCATCGTTATATCAAAAAAAAGTATATTAAATGAAATTAGGGCATGTGATCATTAGAACTTTTGTTATTATTTCAAACGTTACACACCCGCAAATTACTTGCATGTAAGCAGGTCTATGTACGCGAGCCGGCTGTGTTGCCGGCTCGCGCATAGTTTTACCTAATTTTCAACATATATAATATGACCGGGGAAGAAAATATGGTGATAACATAGGATCAGTAGTCAATACTATTACCTAATTATGCAAAACGTGAACGTCGATTACAATGACCCAACCGATATTAAACGTGTCATCACAAATATTAAGAAATTGCGTTTCAGAAACTGCTCACCGGTACTAAAGTTTAACAGAATTACCCATGTGTTTCGATATGCGCCACAGATATTACAGTGAAACCTTTTTAACTGGGATCTAACTTGTAGAAGCTTTTCATTTGCCCAGTTTCTCAAATAGGCAGGTTAACATGACAGTTGTCTCATTTATAGAGAGTGTGGGACCCTCTGAGAGGTCGAAATGTACCATTTATCATATATGTATGTAAATATAAATGGAAAAACCGGACAAGTGCGAGTCGGACTCGCCACCCGAGGGTTCCGTACATATTTGCAGGTCCATATTCTATACTAATCCATACCTACTACCCATACTTTAATCTACTTAATATTATAAATGCGTTTTTTGCGACATAAACGGCCGTATCTTTTTTTCACGTTAACATATAGGGTTGAGGTTTAGGGTTTTTTTACAGCATCAAGGGACCGTAGACTTGAGTATATGGTTTTAATTTCAACTCGATAGCTCCACGCGTTCCCGAGATAAAGGGTCTTGACAGACAGACCGACAGACAGACGGACAACAAAGTGATCCTATAAGGGTTCCGTTTTTTCCTTTTGAGGTACGGAACCCTAAAAATTAGACTGTTTGTAAACAAGCGTGTCATAACTTGTTTAAATCTGATAAATTGTCTCACGTATACGGGTTATTGAGCCACGAAGTCCGAATCATAAAGATAAACATGGAAAAAAAAAAATTCTATGAAATGTAATCTCAGTTAACAAAGTTTGAAAATTCCCAGTAATAGAGGTGTTTCAATGCAAAACTGTCGGAATTGTAATTATCAATAACAGAGGTTTCTCACATATCCAGGGCCCACTTAACCAGTGCAATATTTAAAGAGTCGGTTTTTAAAAACCGGCGGCATAGAAGGTGCCGCACGTAGGTGTTTAAAAACCCGGAGTAATTAGTCCTACTAACACCGTTTCAATGGACTTATCCTGTCACTATATGGTATAATTTATTACTTACGTAGATATGAAGTCTAAAGTTGGAATGGCGTATTCTTTTAATAGGTGAACTTCCTGTCACAATTGAAAACAATGTTATCTATCCGAGACTAATCGGGAACAAAGACGACACGGTTGGCGCAATGCTTGAGCGATTGACAGCTGCCCTGCGTATCGCGGGTACGATTCCCGCACGGAACAAATATTTGTATGGTCTACAGGTAGCTGTTCCGGGTCTATCTGTTTGTGTATGTGGAGAAATGCCTAGTGTGGGGCAACGTTGATAAGAGAACCATGGGGTTATTTAATTATAGACAGTTTCCAAAACTGACTAGCATTGTTATCTGAAATATGAGAAGTTTTCGTTTACAGTTTAAAAATTTGTAAATATGTGAATACTACGTACCGATGCTATCTTTTCTTAACTTGTCATACTTTGTACATACTCAAATATAGTGTTTTTTTTAGGCAAGGGACTTCGTATTGACGTATAATTATTATGATTTCTGTACTTATACAAAATATTGTAAACGAGTGGGTATGGAGTTACTTGCCCATTCTTCTCTATACGATTAACTATTAATCTTTTGTAAGGGGCGACTAGATTCAATTTTCCATGTAAATGTCGTTCAAAAGTGCCTGTTAATGGTCCAATATAAATAAATAATTTGGCTTAGATTTAGACTTTAGCAAGAAAATGGTCTTAAGTCCTAAATCTATTAAATATCTTTAGATGTATCTGTAGATCGATATTTGCCTGTATCCAAAGTGTGCAATCTGAGATTGCAAACTTCGGCTAATACTCGTAATTAGTTTATGGAAAACGACCGTTAATACATCGGTAAATCGGTTTGGAATCTAGTGCTAATATTATTCTAGGCGTGCAGTTTAATTAGGTACCTACGATCAGAAAATATAAAAGAAGGAAGATAGTTTAGTTTTAGTTTGGATATAGGACTTTTGAAAAGAAAAGAATGGGACATAGCCAGTAACCAATTTTTAATCATTTTTTTTTAATAACAGAACATTGCCCTTGACTAGAAATGTCTTCTGTGTCTCGTAAGTTGGTTTAAAAACATTATAATCTCAACATACATTATCAACCAGAACCGGAACCACTACCTTTAAGCTATACTAATAATTGATCCATGCGGGAATCGAGCCCACGACAAGCGCAGAAGCCAACAGTGTCGCCAAAAACTGATGTATTGCAAAAACCTTTTTGATACAAGACCAAACATTATAATAAACATTCCGTAACATATAGGAAAATCAATCGATTCTGAACTAAATCATTCGTAAGTCGTTTTTACCCAAGCAGCATCTATGTCAGTGGTATATAATGGTCGTTTATCGCAACCGTGTTCTGCAATAATGTCCCAACGTGAACGAACTCGATCTACACTTAGGTACTTACGACTTTACTAGAAACCGACGCACTTTTTACTGAGTATTAAAATTTGCGATTACGATAGTGCATGCGTAGAAATGGGAAAATAAATACGTGACTGAAATTGTTTTGCAATCATCAAGAATCCAATGTTGGATAACTCATTGCAGAAAGTGAATAATCTAGGCCAATTAGGTAAAATGCATTTTATGATTTGAGTGAACGATACGAAGAACAAACCTACTTAATAATTTTGATATGTATGTATGTTTGTGAAAAATGTGCAAGTATAGTATTGCTATAGACATCAAGATTTTTTCAATTAGTTGCTGATACTGTAATTCCCCAATTAAAATTTGTAACAAGTGAAATCAATCTTTTAAGGTAACTCACTAAACTACAAAAATTCTAAAAATCGATGAAGATAAAAATATTGTTTTATTTTTTTAATATCTAAATCAAACTTACGAATATCAGCGGCGACGAAACGCAGCACAAATAAAAGCACCGTAGTAGCCAACATTTCGATAGAGCTTGCACAATGTACGTAGAATTATTTCTTAATTCTCACAGATGTGGAAACCGTTGACGAGCCGTGGAATCGGCCTGCCGGGTCGCTGTATCGGCCGGCACTGGCAAGCTGCGACCACTCCACCACCACGCACAGCGCTGAGGACATGTGAACGTGCATCAGCCCTATTCTGAACTATATACTTGTCCTTTGGCCATCTGATGTTTATCGTTCGTTCTTGTCACCGCCTGTGTAAAGATTTCCTTGTAAAAGTATGGTTCGTTTCGAGGGCCATGTTTCGACCTTCAAATGTTTGTCGTTCTTGTCAGTGACAGTAGTCGGCCAGGATCACTAAAGTCAGGATGGTACTTGTTTTGTATTTTAGTTCTTATTTTTTATTTAATAAGGAAGTCTTTAATTGCCATTATAGTAGGTAGGTTCAAATTCACCCAGTCTAGCATAAACTGAAATCATTTTATTTTCATGACTAATCCATCTTTGCCAATGTATAATAAAAGCTTTTGGAACCTCAGATTAACGAAATGAAAAAGTTTGTGTTAGTGCAACAAAAGTTTCGCCTTAATTTAAAAGTCTATGAGGTCCACAGCTGGGCATAGATCGGTTTCCGGTAAATTTTCAATTTGCAGAGGAGGGCTTGGGATTTAAAGATGACCTTCATATTTACCGAAAACAATACGCGGCTTACTGAGTGTTATAACCACCAAATATGCATCAAAACCACATAATTTTTACTGGACTGCCCCGGAAGAGGGTAAAAATTTTCAGTCAAGTATTTATCCTTCTTATCCATCAGCCAGCTTTAGTAAACGAAATAATAATAATAAACGTTTATTTCAGAATCACTTCTATATTCGTTAGTGACAATGAAAACTTATAAACTAGTGTTCGTAACAACTATTCTAAGCTGCATGAGGCACGCCGACCCTAGGGAATGCCTACTTGCCTGCGTGCAGTCGTATCCACCGCCCCAAGATCGGAGTCCCACCATCAGCCAACGTTCTAGGAATGGTGTTGGGGCTAAGGGAATATTATCATTATTGTTTTTTTATTGTGCTTCCAAGCCCTTGTCTGTAGGGTCACTGACCTGCTTTAATCGTAAATCATGATCATGATAATCACCTCTCCTTTGTGTCAGTAAGCCCCTAAGCACACCGCGTTTTTTAAACGCGACGTCAATGTGCATAGTAAAAAGGTTTGGTCAAAAATAGAACACACAAGACTAGTCGTAAATAAATAAAAGTAACCTACTAATCAACGAAAATAAAAACAAACTTAATGAGCAAAACAATAATCGATAACAACACAGCATGATAACCATGTTCCGTCATTGCACCATATCGGGGAAACTCGGGCGCACTGGCTATCCTGGATGCGTATGCGCAGCCTTCCGTTACAGTAGCAGACTTTCCGCCATTGGTGAACTCGATCTGAATAATACGCTCCAGTTTGATTTATTGGCTTTAGTGGTTTTTAGACGACTGCCTCAGTAGGAGGGTAATGTCTTTAGATGACTTCTAAAGACGAGGAAGAACTCGTTTGTTTTTGTTTGCTTAAGTAACTAATATTTCAGGATTCGGCTTAATTTAACGACTGTTGGGCGAAAAATGTGAAGGTCAAACCTCCGCTACTTATGCACCTATGCGGTACATTTGTCACTCTATAAGTGATCCGTTTTTCATTCGGACGTAAACAACACAATGGCTAGCACGTACAACGGAAATAACAAATAGATTTAAAATAGATTTAAAATAAATTCAGCTGTTACTGACATATCCGTCATTTTTCACAATTTTGTGAGCGTAATTAGGCCCTTCTTCAAACCACTTAACCACTCTGCTCGACAAGATTTTGACTTTTGACACATCAGTTAACTCGGCAGGATGTTGCTAATTACGACATGAAATTCAGGAATTTATATCAATTTTCACCTTTTGATTTTTATGAAAATTATGTTATTGTAGCAACTTTCTGGAATAAGTTTGAGGCAAATATCTGTATTTAAAACTTTGTAAAAAAATACGATCAAATCTTAATAAAATTTACACAAAATTTGGTTGCAACGTGACATTTCTTAGTGATGACCGTCCACCCAAGTTTCTTATTTCGATTCAAAAGTGGCGTTCAGCCTATCGATATTCGCAATAAAAATGAGGTTGGCACAAAAAGAGATTTTATTTTTAATAAAAGGGCCGTAAAGCGTGTTAATTAGCGAAACTTTTTTTAATAAAATAAAAAAATAACTAAAAATTATATTTTAAGTGACCGATTTTAAAAGAGAGGAAGTTCATAAGTCAACCTAATAATTATGTAAAAATCTACCAAATTTGAACCAAAATGTTTTTTTTATTCGGATGTCTAAGGAACTAAAAATATTGTCATGGCCGTCTATCAGTCTGGCTGTGGGTTTGTCTCTCACAACCTCGTAAATTCTTTGTTTTTAACCAATTTCGACTAGCTCCTTTACAGAGGATTAACACAAGCGTTTGTTGGCAAGGGGTACCTATGGGTTTAGAAGGCGGAGGTTACATCTTACGCTGCCGTACTGCAGTTAAGGATATAATTTTAAGGGCTGTCACTTTCTGTTGTTAAAGTTTATTTATTTCATGGAATTAATTTTCTTAATCTTAAACCGAAGTATGAGTTCCTGATACCGAAAAATCGAAATTCAAGATGTGGGCGGGTCTTACGATGTGTGCCTTATTTTTCAATATTATTGAATTCAATTGTACATAAATACATTGTGTTGTCATCAGAACTAAAGGTGTGTATGAAATCTCAGATCCATATGTCAACAGGAAAGGGGAAAAAAATTAATTTATAAAGACCCACAAAACAAACAGGGCCAGCTTAATAAAACCGTATAAAAACTTATTACGTCAAGCCATATTATCTTCTTCTTCTTATATATAAAAATGAATCGCTAAATGTGTTGGTAAGCGCGTAACTTGCGAACCGCTTGGCCAAATTGGATAATTCTTTTTTTATAATATTCCTTGAAGTACGAAGATGGTTCTTACGGAGAGAAAAAAAAAAAAAAAAACTTTTGTAGGTTAGGTGTAGGGTAGGTGTAGGGTAGGTGTAGGGTAGGTGTAGGGTAGGTGTAGGGTAGGTGTAGGGTAGGTGTACGGTAGGTGTAGGGTAGGTAAATAGGCAGGTAAGTAGGTAGATAAGGACAGGACAACGTCTGTCGGGTCAGCTAGTTTTTTATAAAATATAATCTTTTGTTCTAATAGATTTACGAAAGAGACCATAAACCTACATAAAAAATGTAGATATACTAGGCATTCTGTACCTATCAAACCTCCAAGAAATAGGTATAGCATCAAATTAAAATTCACAACAAAATCTTGTACAATATTTTTAACAAAAAACACATTCCAAATTTAAATTTTGAAGATGTAATTAATTTACGATATGATATTTAGGTCATTGGTCCTGTCCGATGAATCTAGAACTATCAAAAAAACATTGAAAAAGATCATAAATAATATTACAATAATCATTAATATTATTATTAATATAATATTATTTAAATATTACAATAATCATTTATTGTAAAATATTACAATGAATGATTATTGTAATTTATGCTCAAAAAATAATTTAATTCAATTTTCAAGTATCGATTTCTGATATTTCTTATTTTATTACTCGAGTCAATTGAAATTACAAAAAGAATCGATTAGCGTAATGACTTTCGCACATCATTGCAGTAAAAAAAAAAAACAAAATGGCCGGCAATTTCGAACACAAGTAGTGGTAATGAATTTTACGTATTATTGGACCCCAGTTTATAAATAACGTTAAGAATTTGGCATTTCGTTGTTGTTATATTTTGAATTACATTTGTTCTGTTTTTGACCTTCACTAAATGTGTTTGAGTGAAATCAATGGAAAATAAAAAAGTAAACAAACACGGTTGGCGCCAAACTTCCGATTATGAATCTCAAAAACTTTATTACCACTACTAATTAATTTTGAACTATGGATGAAATCGGCCAATAATTAAATGCTTATTTATTCACTTCTGTACATGGAGTTTGGGTGCCCGCAATCCACAATTTTTATGTTTTTTAGCCTCGACTATCAGGGTCATCAAAATGGCGAGGGTTGCATTTTCACACTTAAACGTTCAAAAGGTAAATTCAAATGCTTTTGTGCTAAATCTAAATGATTTAATGGCGCTGACATATGAGCTTTTTACCAAACCCCTTTAATTAATGCTCACTCGCAAGATCTGATGGGTATCAATCAAGGGCGTCGCTAAGGGGGGGCGGTAGGGACAGCTGCCCCCCCCTAGAGATTCCAAAAGGTTCATGTGCCTTTGACTGTATTTAAAATTCATACTTTTCCTATCCACCAAATATCAATCCCCCCAATCAATATCAATCGCCATCAGCTGGCGAGTCCTGGCGACGCCCTTGGGTATCATATTCATTATTTACACTTTTTAATCAAGATGACGTATGTGTTAATTCTGTGGACCAATCGGACCCACTACCAAGCCGGTAGGTTTGACAGTTTGGGTCCAATTGGATCCACTTCCGAACTATACGGTTAACACGCACTCGTATAATAATAAAAATAATAAAGCCGTTTTTATTTTCATATCTCTCCTTATTTTTTTTAACAATTCAATTGTTGTTAGTAGCATTAGTAATTTCGCATTAAACATTTTTTTTTTTTACAGTTAGTTTGTTTTCCGTGATATGAATCTCGTTTTGAGTACAGGCCTCCTTACACGCACTCGTACCATCAGCGATTTCTTCAAAAAACGGCTTTATCTCGCAAATGTGGAACAAAACAAATAAATCATAACATTACCTCCATTCATGAATTATAATAACATTACAATGGTCATAACATTTCGAAACCGTAATTACTGATGTGGTAATATTTTAAATAATCAAAATTACGAAGCGTGTACACGAAAACATTGAATGAACTACACACGGTGTTGCAACGTAAACAAAATAAATACATTTATCTTTTATTATTTAAAGTGTTGCCATTTGCGAAATGTTATTTGTGCATCATTTATATCTACATAATTTGAATATTACTACAACATCGATGCCTCGATGTCTCAACTCTCGATGCGATTATTTTGTTCGCAATCATTTCGAATTAATTCTAACTATAATACTTAGGATATGTTTAAATACATTGTTGTATATATCTTGTACAAGGCAAATTACATTAGTTAATAATATACTTAACTTGTACAAGGCTATTTTTTTAAATCACTTTCGGTATCAGAAATATGAAAGTTTTCTTCACGTATCTGTTCCAGTGATCTGTTCAATTATCAAAATAATGCCTGCACGTAGATATGTTTACATATCCAGGCTACAAAGTCTCCCTAGAGCTTCATTGCCGCTTGCGGGGCAGCCCCAACAGCTTCTTGCAACTTTTTGCGGAGAGAATGGACACTGACAGTTCCTTCATGGAGTACTGGACAAGACAGCATGTCAGGCGTTTCTAGTGTGTCTGTGTATGTATATTATTATTGAATGTTATTTATTATTATAAGTTATTATTTAATTATTAATTGTGTAACCCAAATATGGATAATTTATTGAATTTATTTTATCTGAAATAAAGAATTTGAATTGAATTGAATTGAATTGAATTAATATTAGTGTAGCATATTGTAATACCAATCAAGGGAACAATCTGCTGAATTTGAACCATTTAAAAGCGGGTGTAATAAAAACTATTAGAAAATTCAGCTCATTTGTACATTAATATATTTAAACATTAATAAACATTATGCGGTATGCATGCATGCTACTATAAATAGATGTAACAAATACATATAATTAATCGATCGGACATTTCCGATATTTTCAATTCCTCACACAGAGTAAGATTAACCTTGGCGCAATGTTGCGAATTGCACAAACAAAATTATACCAACAATAATAATATGATTTAACTCAAAATAGTTAACTGTCCTTGACCTGGGCCGTACTGACATTATGTGAATGAGTAGGTAAGCACCTTCTATAAAATTAATCTTACCTAACGCCACTAATCAAAAGTGTAACACGGCCTTAAATAAACGTGCAACTTGTGCTCTGACGTCCCCTTAAGCGCGGTAAAATCGAGTTGACATAACACCCCCGCGCCCCCGCCAACGACAGTGGACTTCTAATCGCCGGCCGGTTCGTACCTTTTGCCGCGATACGTAGATAATTTTGTCATATTACTGTTTTGTATTGTTTGTGATTCCTAAAGTGTGTTGTAACGCTCAAATATATTATAACTTTTACTGTATATCGTGCGTCGAATCATTAAGAGACTCCCACAAACGCCCCTGAGAGAAATACCTACCTTACAGTGTCGCCCAACTTGCGGGCACGATTACAGTGAAATCAACTTAAAGAGTTAAAAGTACCGTTTACTATTGTGCTAACACATACTGTGAACCCTTTACAACAGTGCATTTCACGAGAAATTGTTCCAAACAGTGCAAAATCAGGCGATAAAATTCACACTGGGCGAGTCCATTCTCCGCGCCAAAAGTTAGTGCGCGGGCGACTCGAAGCTTACGTTCAAAATCGTGCAACGGATTGAATACCTACGTAATGCGTAACTAGGTATTCACGTATTACCACCCACTATATCATCACCTGTGTAACCTGTGTTCATCAAGCGAAGTACCTACAGAAGAGCTAGCGCCCTGTTACTATGCCGAACACACGACGTACCAGAAGAGATGACGGGTCGGAGTCCGACACAGACACGGAACGGAATAGAACGGTGCTATCATCACCGAGCATCACCATGTCTGAGGAAATGCTTCAGTCCCTTGTCTCCAACATCACCAGGAGTCAAGCGGAAGCGAATCGAATACTCATAGAGAACATACTGGCAAACAAAGATAAACCATGCACTTCATCACCACGACCACCTGACTCGCGTGATGCTCCGCGGCAATCAGGTAACTTCGCTAAGTGCACGGCGCGCTTTGACGGGTCATCGAAGAACGCGGAAGAACTTGAGGCATTCATTGACGCCATTGAGGTATACCGCGACTGCACCAACATCAGCGACGAGCATGCTCTGCGGGGACTGCCGATGCTGCTAGTCGGCGAGGCCGCCGTCTGGTGGCAAGGCGTGAAGTCTTCGATAACGTCATGGGCCGACGCGTTGCAACGTCTTCGAGGAATGTACGGAGTGCCGCGACCCGGTTATAAAATCTTTCGTGACATATTCAGTGCCGAACAAAATAGTGAACGAGCCGACGTATTTATATGTAAAGTGCGCGCTTTAGTATCTAAATTACCGTATGTTGTACCAGAAGTGATGTTATTAGATATAGTTTATGGTTTATTAGATCGTAGAATAAGAAAACGAGTGTCTCGCGACGAGGTGTACGAGCTGGAACAACTAATTGCGAAGGCCAGGTTAGTCGAGGAGTCGTTGGCGGAGGTGAGTTCTTCCCATGTTATAAGTTCAAATAATAATAATGTAAACATTGCGAACTCCGTTGTTAACCCGATCGATGCCGCCCGGGAATGTTCGAGCACAATTCCGAACGTTAACCCTACGAATACCGTAGGTGACCCCCGAAAGTTAGGTAAACATAGTGTAAGGCCGTCAGAATCGCGCGACACCTTTAATTCGAACACATCAATTGCGAAAACTAGTGATGGGAAAAAGCGCGTTAGACCGAAGTGCACTTATTGTAAACGTTTCGGACACACAGTAGATAATTGTAGAAATAAGGAGAATAAAGACGGTAAGGTTACCGATTCTTCTAGTAGCTCTAATAATAGTACCCAGTTACGTTGTTACGGTTGTGGTCAACTGGGAGTGGTACGGTCGAAGTGTAGTAACTGCAAAAACGCGTCGACCTCGAGTAAATCGGATTTTTGTAGCGCTCACGTGTGCGATAGCAACGATCCGCGGCCGTTAGTAGAAATTCAGGTCGCGAATCGCAATGGGGTGGCCATCTTAGACACGGGGGCCACACATTCTATCGCGGGCCCCATGCTGTACGATTTACTCGTTATAGCTGGCGTGGTTTTTAGGAAAACATCACGTACCATAGCACTTGCCGACGGATCACAGCAAGTATGTACTGCACTCGAGTGCAATACCGACGTCATCCTAGAGAAACACACTATACCTACCACGTTCATAGTATTACCTGACGCGCCGACCAGGACATTACTAGGTAGGGATTTTATTGTGAAGGCTAGTATCCTGTTGGACTTACCACAGAGCAGCTGGTGTTTCAACGACGAGCCACGGTGTTGGTATCCGTTTGTCACCAGTTTTCACTTACCTACCGGAGGCCAGATGGAGCTGATGAAGGCAGAGGCATCAAACCTCGCGCTGAAGGATGATGAAGGCACTAAGCTAACGACTGATCAGAGAGTCCAACTGAACACTTTTCTGATGGAGAGGTCCGACTGCTTCGCGAAGGATGGCCCCCCTACGGAATATGCCACGCATCGGTTGAAGATTGACCCACATCAGGAACCCATCGCTTCACCTCCTTACAGGATGTCCCCCAGTAAGAGAGCGATGCTGGAACAGGAGTTGCAGAAGTTACTGGACGCTGACGTGATTGAAGAATGTGAATCTCCTTGGGCTGCCAATGTGGTCCTCGTGACGAAAAAGGATGAAGGGGTTCGGCTTTGCGTGGATTACAGGAAATTGAACTCTGTAACAGAGCCTGATCGCTACCCGCTTCCACGCATAGAAGATATTCTCCACGCAGCTAAGAACACCAGTTTTATGACGACCTGTGACCTCCAATCAGGGTATTTTCAAATTTCTTTGGAACCGGACGACCGCGATAAGACTGCTTTCGTAAGCCCACTCGGTTGCTTTAGATTTAAAAGGATGCCTATGGGTCTAAGGAACTCAGGAGCCACTTTTCAGCGTCTTATGGACCGATTCCGATCTGGTAAGGAACTAGCAGATGTTTGCATGCTCACGTACTTAGATGACGTCATAATCCTATCGGAGTCGTTCCCGAAGCACCTGGAAGACCTGAATGCTGTCTTCGACAGACTCAAGATGTTTAACTTACGAGTGAACCGTGAAAAGAGTTGTTTTGCTCGCGAGTCCGTGAAGTTTTTAGGCCACGTGATTGTACCAGGTGGGGTGAAGGCAGATCCTGATAAGACAGCGGCTGTCGCCAACATGCCCCCTCCCGAGAACACGAAACACTTGAAGACCTTTTTGCAAACGTCAATCTGGTTCCGACGCTTCATTCCCAACTACGCCGACGTCGCCAGACCTTTGACGAATCTTCTCAAAAAGGACAGTAAGTGGATATGGACCTCGAAGCAACAAGATGCCTTCGATTGCATCAAAGACAAGCTGGTTTCCGCCCCGGTCTTACGCCAGGCCGACGAATCAATCCCGTTTACGCTGAGAACTGACAGCAGCGGGTATTGCCTCGGAGCAGTGCTGATGCAGGGGGAGGGTCCCGAGGAAAGACCAGTCGAATACGCAAGCCGTTTGTTGAATAGTGCGGAGAGGAACTATAACACAACGGAAAGAGAAGCATTAGCGGTTGTATGGGCTGTCACTAAGTTTCGCGCATACATCGAAGGATCAGAGGTTGTAATAAAGAGCGACCACCAACCTCTGCGATGGCTCATGACTTTGAAGTCACCAAGCGGACGCTTAGCGAGATGGGCCCTTACTCTTCAGGCATATAACTTGCGCATAGAGTATACACCTGGCAGGTCAAACGTTGTCGCCGATACTCTATCGCGTCCACCTCGTGCTGAGGAAGCAGACTGCGACGTCTGCTACGCTGAAGTCGATTTTCCATCAAGAAGCCCCAAGGATGTTCGTGAGAACCAACTCAAGGACCCCGAGGTACGTAAGATCGTAGAGGACCTCGAGTCAACCGACGAACCGTTTAGGGGGAGGAGTTGGTCCGACCGGGGATTTATCATATCTGATGGCATACTATACAGATACGGACCAGACGAGTGTGAAATAGAGACGGGATGTCTCGTTGTTCCGGAGCACGAGCGCGACAAGGTCCTGGCGGAGTATCATGACGCACCGACGGCTGGACACTGCGGAGTTGAGCGCACACTAGATCGTGTGAAGTCCAAATACTACTGGCCTGGTGTGCGGCAATCTATCATTGGATACCTGAAGAAGTGTGTAGAATGTCAGAGGTACAAGGCCGATAACAGAAAACCAGCCGGATTGCTACAGACGCCTGCGACTAATCGCCGCTTTGAAGTCGTCGCCGTGGACCTTTTCGGCCCATTGCCGGAGACCGCTAATAAGAATAAATGGATCCTTATCTTGGAAGACACTTGCTCTCGATGGGTAGAACTATTCGCCCTACAGAACGCCACCAGCGCAGACTGTTCCAGGATCCTGATCTCAGAGGTTTTCCTGAGATATGGAGTGCCCAGACGGATAATGAGTGATAATGGAGTACAGTTCATTAGTGAAGTCATGCAACAGGTTTGCCATTCGTTCGGGATTACTCAGTCGCTATCACCTGTTTACCACCCGCAAGCGAACCCGGTTGAAAGGAAAAACCGTGATCTTAAACCGCAACTCGCTATATTGGTTGGGAAAGATCACAACACCTGGGACGCCCACTTGCCCGCGATTCGTTTCGCGATGAACTCGGCGGTGACAAGTAGCACCGGATACTCACCAGCGTACCTTACGTTCGTACGGGAGATGCGTGCGCCAGCCGACGTTATCACCGACATGCGTACCATTATTGAAAGTGACAATGTCGTGACGAGCCTTACCTTACCTTCAGAGAATGTCGACCGTGTTGTTCGAAGCTAGGGAAGTGCATGAAAAGGTTCAGGCTAATCAGAAGCGTTATGCCGACGAGGGTCGACGCCCTGCACCCGATTACTCTATCGGTGATCTGGTCCTTTTGAAGACCCAAGGGAGTAATGATACGACCCGCGGACAAACACCTAAGTTCATACCGCGACGAGACGGTCCTTATCGGATTCAGGAAGTTGCGAGCCCTACCACATACGTGTTGGGAAAGGTCAGTAGCCGCGAAGCTTTAGGTAGGTACCACGTCTCTCAGTTGACCCCATTCGTAGGCGACGTACCGCCAGCCCCGGTCAACGAAAAGCGTAAGCGCGGAAGACCTAAGAGGTTTCTTGACTGACCCAGACGCGTGGGCGCATTGTCTAGGTCAGAGGGGGAGGATGTAACACGGCCTTAAATAAACGTGCAACTTGTGCTCTGACGTCCCCTTAAGCGCGGTAAAATCGAGTTGACATAACACCCCCGCGCCCCCGCCAACGACAGTGGACTTCTAATCGCCGGCCGGTTCGTACCTTTTGCCGCGATACGTAGATAATTTTGTCATATTACTGTTTTGTATTGTTTGTGATTCCTAAAGTGTGTTGTAACGCTCAAATATATTATAACTTTTACTGTATATCGTGCGTCGAATCATTAAGAGACTCCCACAAACGCCCCTGAGAGAAATACCTACCTTACAAAAGTTAATTTGACAGCGAAAATACGTACACACTATTTTGACAAATCAAATCAAAGAAGAATATTATTATTATGAAGAAAATAAGGTTCATAAGACATTAACTCAAAAAAAAAATACAAAGCACTTACGAAATACAAGTTAATAAGAACTAAATACATTAAACTTACGGAGTACGGTAGCTATTCATAAATATTGTAAAACAAGTAGACTTTTTACATTTTGTGTAGGTATCAGAAAAATATATGTATAATAATATATATACTTATATAAGTATAGGTTTAAGGTTATTTTGTTCATAATAATGATATTGTTTTATTTATGTAGATATGTTGCAGTGGAATCAGATTCGTCTATAGGTATTGTTAACGCTACAAAATCTAATCTATGAAATTCTTTACGAAAGTAGTCAATAAGTACTAATTTAGCGGTACTGTAGAGATTTTCGCTTATTTATTTATTACCCTATCTACATTGTTAAAACAAAACAAGCAATACAAGTCTAGTGTACAATACTTGTCTATATCTATACTTCATTTTTATTTAATATTATAAAGCTGAAGAGTTTGTTTGGTTGAATGCACTAATCTCAAAATGTACAGTTACGAATTGAAATAGTTATTTGATAAACAAGAGTGCAAAGTTGCTTTTTAACCGCGTGTTCAATTTTGATGACCGAGCAAGCGAAGGATTCTAAAATTGAATCACGAGCGCAGCGAGTGATTCAAAATTAGAATCCTGAGCGTTAGCGAGGGAATCAAAAGAGCACGAGGTGAAAAATCTTTGCACTCGAGTGCAACACGTAACTTTTCATTGTACCTCAGCGAGGAAATGACTAATGCAAAAAAAAAACGTTTACAAAGTCTGAGTTTTTAACAAATTAAAAAAAAGTTGTATGATATATTCGGCACCATAGAGGTAGCAGTAAATAGGTTTAATGTTTTTTTTAATTCACAAACTTAGTGCACACGATGTTCTAAATTCAATTTACTTTATCCTCTAGAGAATAAAAACGGCTTTTCCACTCAGATATTGAAGATAAATTTACTTTATCCTCTAGAGAATAAAAACGGCTTTTCCACGCAGATATTGAAGATTAAAAATACTCTTTCCGAGATGGTGGGATGAAAAAATCTTTTTGTGTTGTATAGTCCATTTATCGAGGAAGGCTATAGGCCCTTGCGAAGCCGGGCCGTATCGCTAGATACGATATAAACAGCATGCAAAAAACAAAATTATAACATCAATAATATTTCAGTAATAGTGCAGAAATAACAGTTATGTAGCTATATTAGATATAACCTAACTTTAATAGATTAGGTATTCATTCAAATATGTAACTAAAAAAAAGTATTCTAATGAGAACGCCATGCGAGCTGGCAGGCGGTTTTACATACAACAATATTATGATAAATTTAATATTCCAAATATAGTTCAAGAAGAATCAAATAGTTTTTAAATTATAATATTGATTGAACCTTCGGTACTGTAGTCACTAGTAGAGTAATTACAGAACTGACACTTTATTTGAGTTCAGTCTTTTAAATAAATGTAAATTGCCGTTAATTTGACCTTTTCATAATGTCTGCTTAGGTACACCCCCCCATACACGTCGAAGTTGACAATAACTACATCGGAAGTAATAAAGCTTTACGACCTCATGTTTTTAAAAGGGTTCTGGTGGAGGAAGACGACTTGTTATTAAAGGAATTAAACAGTTAAAACAGTGAATTTTTATTTTATTTTAATTAGTACACTTATTACCAACTACTTTACGTTCAAGCGTATTAAGTATTCTGTGGTTCAAGTCTCTGCTTCAAGCCTCACTCATCCACTAATGGACAAAATTTACAGTAAAAATAATTCTGTAGATCGTAATTTAGATGAATACCAAAATTATTATTTTTGTTATTTTTTTTTTAATATTACGTTGCCGAATACTAGGAATTTCTCCTGTATCGTGATGCATATACAACCATTTCATTTAAACACTTATACACAAACAGACAGACCCGGAACAACTATCTGTAGGTCATATAAATATTTGTTCCGTGCGGGAATCGAACCCGCGACTGTCAAGTCAACCACTGCGCCAACCGTGTCGTCAAAATTAATCCCTGAAAGGATACCTATGTAAAAATCATTCAAAATTCACCCCGTTCATTCGAATTCATTCAATGCATCAGAAATAGAGTGACGTAACTGCATACAAAAATGCTCAGCGGGCAGTGGAGCGAGCAATGCTCTGAGTTTCTATGAGGGATAGAATTCCTAACGAGGAAATCCAGAGGAGAACTAAAGTCACCGACATTGCTCGCAGAATCAGCAAGCTGAAGTGGCAGTGGGCTGGTCTCGACTGTCGCAGAACCGACGGCCGATGGATGGACCTGTCCAAGAGTGGAGACCGTGAATCGGTAGGCGCAGCGTGGAACGCCCTCTAGCTCAAAGGACCGATGTCCCGAAGAAGGTAGCCGGTGGTGGCTTTATGCGGAAGGCAGAGGACCGGGAAAAATGGCGCGCCATGGAGGAGACTTATATCTAACAGTGAACTCCTAGTAAACTGAAGTGATGACGATACAAAATAACATACAATTTTCAACTCTATTTTTTTGGTTGATTATACCTCGCAAAATGGGGCTACCTCGACAAAGCAGCAGCAGGATGTGCATGTGGAGCCGAGTTGCAAACCATACCCCACCTCATGTCATGTTCTCTGTGCCCCAAAGCATGCGATCGGTGTGAATTATGCGCAGCCACCGACGACGCCGTGGAAGTGGCTAAATTTTGGGCCAAACAAATATAAAAGACTGTCGTGCCAGCGATACGAAGAAGAAGGTAGGTATTTTTGTTCATTGTCAATAAATCAATAAAAACTACTGAAGTAAACTGCTGCTCTATTTTCGCCAACCCTTAAACGACAATCTCAGTAGGTACAATATACACACACCTTTTCAAAATGGTTTGTGTTTGCTGGAATGGAAACTTTTATAATTAGAGATAACCTGACTGCAAGATAATTAAATCGTTTAAACACTAGGTACACTTTATTTAAAAGCCTTTACGTGCCAAAGTAATTACAAGTCAACTAAGTACATCGTTAGTTTTACTTGATTGAGTTATTTTTTTATTATTATTATTACTGTTCTTACTTATTATTATTATTATTGTTCAGAGTTAACAAACAAACTGTGCTATATAGTACCTAGAACTGTAGTGCGGCGTGGAGTGCGTGGACGCCCGCTATTTGCAGTGTCCTCATGTCGCACCAAGGCGGGTGTCCGCGCGCCTCTAAGACGTTTAGCAAAAAATTATAATACTCTTTTTTCTGAATTAGATTTATTTTCTTTGTCAGCTAACAAAATTCGCATTGAGCTACTTAAAATTATCGAGAAAACAGTTGATTAACCATATCCTCATATTATTATGTATACATTTTAGTATTACAGTAAGAATTATTATTTTGTATGATTAATTAGTAATATTGTACTCGTGCTCTTCCAAATTTTTATTCGAATATGTAACATGTGGATAACGTAGTTAGTTACGCACTGATAAACCTAGATTGTAAGCTATTGTTAACCATGTACAGTGTGTAATTGTTTGTTTTCCTTAATAAATAAAATAAAAATAAAATAAAAAATTACGAGACGATCGCCCGCTTTTTAGCTCATATTTAATTCTCAATCAGCCTTCATGATAATTAATAATTATTTTAGTCTAGCTGACCCGACCGACGTTGTCCTGTCCCTGTAGAGGCCGGAATCTCATGGCATAAAAAAATAACATATGCCAATGTCACCTGTCATATCAAATTACGACATCTGTCAACCGCTGCAGAAAAATTAAGCTGTATCAAGATCGTTTAATCCAATTTCCCCAGTATTGCACACAACAAAGAATCAGGGCAACATTTGTACAAAAAAAAAATTAAGAGTAAAAAAAAAAGTTCAGAGAAGTTGAAATTCTAATTTTGATATTCTTGGGTACCTAAAGAGTATCTTCAGGAATTTACAATATTTTTAAAACTACGCAAAAAAAAGTGAGTAGTTTAACGAAAAGCTCATTAATTCAGAACGAAACGGCGACTGACATATCAGTGACACCGCCGTTACGCAGTTCTTACTCTGAAATTGCATCGTTTTATGGGAAATTATATCACAAATATTTTTTTTACCACACACTTGTCACATCACTTGTCTGCCTATTTGATAGATCCGTTAACATCGCTTTGTCACTTTCTTTTTTTTATAAACACAAATTAGGCATCGAGATGAAACGAAAAAGTGTTATATTCATTTCGTAATATTTTAATTATGCGGGGGTTTAAAAATATGCTAAGTATATCAATCTGCTCCTGGTAATGTGTTCTTTACATTGGAAAGTATTAGAAACCCTCTTAATTCCTTTTTTTTTTCATACAAATGAATGTATGAATCTTGCCATGATTCTTTCTTTTCCCCATTTGCCATGAGACTCCGGTAGACCTATACCTATTTACCCTTTTTATTCTTTTATTTATTTATTTTTTCTCATCATTTAAACCTTCCCTTCTTCTTCTTAGTCGGTATCTTCATTGCTGAAGGTCGTGTCTAGTATGAAGTGTTGATCATTCGATGTACTACGTTCTTCCACGTGCTTATGTCCTCGGCGGTCTTAATAGCTTTGGTTATTGGCAGGCCAGTGAGCATCTTTACTAGGTCTGACCACCGGGTAGATGAACGACCTCGTGCTCATTTCCCGTTGACCTGACCAACCACCATTAGCTTCTCTAGGCTGTCAGGGCTTCTACGAGCGATGTTTCCAAAATATTTAAGTATCCGCTGGAAACAGATAGTCGATAGCCATGTGGTTATTTTGAGCTCCTTCAGAATGAATACGTTGGTACGGCGTGCGGTCCAGGGAATGCGCAACATCACATCCAAACACCTCCAACACCACATCTCAAAATTAAAAAAAAAAATTCTCAAGATTTTTAATCTTTCCTTCTGTCTTATTGTCCAGGATTCGACGCCGTAAAAGAAGATTGAGAAGACCAACGTAAACTTTTCCGGGACTTTCACAAATATTTCAAGACCCAAATTAGCCAAATCTGTCCAGCCGTTCTCGAGTTTAGCGAAACTAACAAACAACGATTCGTTTTTATTATATTTATGGATATTTTTTTTGTGTTATCATTAAATAAGCAGGTATGAGTATAAACAATTAAACTATTTAAATTTAAAGTGTGTCAATCATTATCATCATAATCAGCCTGAAGAGTGACTGTTGGATAAAGTTCTCCCCCCCAAGGGGGGGTTTGCCATAATCGCCCCGCTTGGCAGACGTCTTGGGGATCGCAGTAAAGTTGTTAAGTACACGGAAGCCGCTGTTGTCCGACTTCCGGATTTTCCCTTCGCCCTGTCGCCTTGTACGACACCCTCGGGATGAAATGAGTGGGTGCTATTCTGCCACAATATCTCATTATATCTAGCCTGTACGGATATTTGTACGTTTAGAGTGAAAAAATTAATTAATACATATTTTTATAACAAAACACACAGTTTGCTCTATTGAATAAATTGAAACTCAGACTCAAAATCTTGTATTTCATATTAACCATTTAGGTACAGGCACAATTGAATTGTCAAGAAATCAGTCAGAATCTTGAAGCTAGTTGCTCGTTCCAAGCAGCAGGTTTCTATGCAGAAGAACGAGCAAGAACATTTTTAGCGTTACTCCAGCGACACGCCTCGATGGGGCCTCGGCAGACACTGAGCAGTGGTGCGATTCCGCGCCGATTATATAGTAGTACCTACTAAATAATTAATAGCAAAATAAATGTATAAGTTATTAAAAAAATATATATACCATGTTTTTGAACGTAAATGTTTTCATTTACTAGGCCTAAAAAAACATAAAATATCACTGATTTCATCCCAAACTAACACGTTTAATTTATATCGTATTAAGTCTTGTTTTTGTGGGAGAAAATGGTTTAAGACATTTATTTTTCTCAAAAGATTACATAAATCACTTACTGAGAAAATACAATAATTATGTTAAATAAAGATATTATTATATTATATTATATTTAATAACTCGAAAAGTGGCTAAAAATGGCACTTTTGAGTAGGTATACTTTTCTAGTATAAAAACTTACAGTAATATTGACTTTTTTTCAGCCATGCACTACCTAGTAAATGTTGTTGCTTTTTTAACAGTAATATTGTTAAAAGTTTGTCGTATATGGTTTTACTATTATCTAGCATCCGCATAGCATAGACCATCGAGCGCTAGTTTAAAAAAGGCTTAAATAAAAACTGTTCTTATGACAAAACTTTACGAACATTTAAAAATATTTTTCAGCCATGCACTAGATTAAGACATTCCCAATAATTTGACGTCAATATCTTATCTACAAATCAAACACATTATCGTTTTATTGTCCGTCGGAAATCATCAATTTTGGTTCTAACGGACGAACGCTCTTAAATTAATAAAATGTTACTAACTTAGATTACATCATTTATGTTGAATCTTCGGGTACAATGTAACAAGTGCACGTTGGCATCAGTAATAAAAGTTTACAACAAAATATAATAAATAATAATTCATTAGTAGCTATCTACAAGTTCTCCTACGTCTTATTTAACGTAGTTAGCTTAGCGATACACTACCTACCTACCCTACCTACCTACTTACCTTATCAACGCATCTACCTACCTGCCTACCTACCCTACCAACCTACCTACCTTCCTACCCTACCTACCTACTCAGCCTATCTAACCTACCTACCCATATAAGTACTGTAGAGGTTTGCATGCATTTAGCATGCAGAAGCCATTAACTATATCCTTTTAGAATAAGTTCAAAACGAAGATTTGTATTGTTTTATAACATGTCATAGGGACTGACAGACAGCCCGTCATTATAATAGGGTGTAGTATTGTTAGTTTATCTGCAATATAGTGAATAATCTAAATATTCCTTCTTTAACTCATAGTAGTTAGTTACGGTACCTATAGTACTGTGGCGATTATGATGCAATAGCCATTAGATAATATACTCTATGGTTAGCAAATTCGGCGAGCTTCTAGAATAAGTTCAAATCGTAGATGATAGTTTTTATACTATGACAGGAGACGGTCAGACCCACGAGCCGCTCAAGGCTGGGTCATGTATTTCACCTCTCATTAAAATATTATCCTATTATAGTCTTCTAAAAGTGCTCATACGTTTTATTTAACGTAGCCCAGATCCCCGTACGTAACAAGTACGTAACAGTGCCTACCATTTTAATTTTTCGTAAATTTTACGATTTTCTCACGATTTAAGCTCACACATATCAGGGCCGTGGCCGTGCTAAGACCGTGCATGCGGGTCCCGTCAGGGCTGTGTCAGGGACTTTTTGTTTACACACGTCAGGGATGTGACCGCACCGTAGACAGGCCGCGATCTTCCATCTGTCACCATTTTGCTAAATATATATATAACATATATGCGTACTGCTTCTATTAAAAACTCGTCATTTAATTTTTTTTAATATGCGCAACGTGCTTGGAAAATATCGTCAGTGACCGGGCCGACGACGACGCCGTGATGTGCACGGGTACATCACGGCGTCGGCCTGGGCACTGAAGCTCCGTCGCTGGCCCGAACACGGACGTGTGTGAATGAGTTCGTATAAAATGTTCACAACGATATTTTTTTAAACACGGTCACGGACGCGGTCCATCCACGTCCCGGGCACGACCTTGATATGTGTGGATAGAGCTTAAAACCCTTCCCTGGACTTCAACAAATATTTCAAGATTAAAATTAGCCAAATCGGTCCAGACGTTTTCGAGTTTTAGCGAGACTGATGAACATTAATTTTTTTATTTTATGTATATAGATAGATAAGTTTTTAATGTTATAAATAAATTTAATATCCCATGACCTGCACCTTTGCATGCACCCATAAATACATAGTATTGCACTTGTTACATTTAATTGCGCACTACGGCAAGTAATCAACAGTTGTTCCTAGCAATTAGTTCGGCTCAGTTTTACTTAGTTTGATGTCATCATCATCATCATCATCATGTCAACCTTTAGACATAATCGCCATGCTTGGCCGATGCATGTTGGCGATCGCAGTAGTTGTTATGGTACTCAGAAGGACGCTGCTGCCCATCCTCTGGCCAATATCCCTCTGTCGTCTTCTGGCACCCACGGGTAGAAATGGGGTGGTGCTATTCGCGACCGGCACCACACGGCTGCTAGTTTGATGTACATTTGTAGAAATATCATAGCCATCAATTTTAAGAATCTTTAGTAAAAAAGACATCAACGCACAATTTTTTTATGTGATAAAAAGTTGGTATTAGAATCATTACTTATTAATAATATGAAATCATGAATCAAAATGAATTCGCTTCATTTAAACAAAATTTAAATGTGTAATAATGTAGCTGTCACTATTCATTTTGTACGGGGTTCTCTATTTTATCCTTTTTGTAAGCATAATACGAGATAACAATATATCCTGCATACTGCCAAATAATAACATGCAAAATAACTAGAGGTGAGAAAGGCGCTAGGGGCGCTGTGGTGCGCGCGCGCCGATGAAGCAACCATCTTTGGTCAAGGCGATCTGCACCTCTTGACATATCATACGCATTGCCAACACTAAAATATCTATGAAGAATCCATTTGCGAAACGAGACATCGCCCTGTTATTTCGGATTATATTTGTGAAACATTTAATTATCAAAGTTATTTCTTGCGTAAAGTAGTGTCACGATCTTGTATACATAGGCCTGTAATAAATCCTTATGGCGCACAATGTCAAGAGAATACGGTAGACTCTTAATGATAATAATGATATAATCAGTGGACTTCCTTACAACCTTTTTTTTCGGGAAATTTGTCCCGGGTTTGGGACATCACTAAAATACTAATATTAACATATTATAATGATATTATTATTCTGTTTGCGTTTTGTTCCAATTGTACGAAACAAATGGTGTGAAAAGCTATCACTGGTTATAATTAATGAAACGGTGGAAGTTTGTACTTTGACGCAAATCTTTACTATAGATTCAAAACCCAAAAGACCCCTATAGATGCCAAAACGTTGAAATATTGTTCCATACAATAGTGCTATACCATATGGAAAAGTTATGTTTTTTTTATCAATAAGCGACAAAAAAGTTACCGCACACTAGTAATTTAAGGGCTAGAAAAATATTTCGCCACACTAATTGAATACGTGATTGTTTCACCCATGATATAGTCTTATTGTAAATAACTTCCTTTTAATTCGTGGATACCTTGAAGTGTGCTAAATAGAGCGTGTCAATGTTTTTAAACAAATAAAAGTGACCTTGGTTAGGTCGTCGATCTGCAGGTGTGTTACGTTATAATGGTAGTACGTTGGCATAATTAGCTGAGGTTGCCATTCCGAACTGGGGGCCTAGACAAAAACCCTTTTTTGTTAGTGTTAACGCCAAAAGTCAAATTACATGCAGTTGACATATTTTCATCACGTGACATCTGGTAAGCAGATGTCAACTCCATACAATTTAACTTTTCCACAGGCGTTAACGCTAACAGAAAGGGATTTTGTCTATAACTATATAATATAACGATAACGCTAATAGAAACCAGTGGCGTGCCTTCCGTTAAAGCCCAAATGCCCGGCTTGCAATCAATAATTAAAACAATAAAAAAAGCGCAAAAAATAAAATATTTCCTATTAAATTCCTATTTGTCGGGCTTGCCCTAACTTTGACCCCTAGGCACGCCACTATAGAAACCGAATCAAATGTATGGGAATGACGTCATCTCAACAATAAGTAACGTGATCGAAAATCAAAAATGGATTATGACGAGGCGTTAATTATTGTAGAAAGAGAAACGATGCGAAACGTTTTTAACTTGGCTATGCGCTGAGGTCTTTTCCGACAGCCCGCTTCATAAAATATACTCATAATCTTAGAAAGCCCGCTTTAGAAATTAATAGACTCTAATAATGACGCCCAACTAGTGACTAAGTTTAAGTCCAACACACTCATTTTTTACACACATACATACATAAGTAGATACGTATATAGATAAACAATATCCCGACACAAGGCAAACACAAGTGCTCGTTACACAAATATTTACCCTGGGCGGGATTCAAACCCGCAATACACTGCCAAAAAATATAAAGGTTACAGAAGGACCGCTCCCGCCATCTTAAAAAATATTATAATTACCTAAACTTGCCAGACTCACTAAGGCTGCTACTGTATTGACTCTGTAGGTTTTATTTGTGACACTAGGTTTTATTGACACTGGTTAGAACTCTGCATTTTTTTATAACAAAATTTTCCTATTCGTCATGAAATGTCAATGCTCTCATTTATTCATTTATACAACACGTGACAGTCGAGTCTGAAGACTGCTTGAAACTGCTTGAGAATGTATAATGTATAAACGAAATGTCAATGTGTGCGTACGAAAAATGGCGGTTTGTTCTGAGTGGTCTCTCTGCTCGGGCGCTGCAGCCTTACGTACTTTGTGACACTGCGCAGCAGTCAATCAGCCACTGCGCCAACCGTGTGGTCATAATGTTACAGTTAGCCAAATAAAATTGAAGGTCAATTCCTTCAGGTCATTCCACCAAAGCGTGACGCATTCCGGCGGACGAAGGATGCAGTAAAATAGGAACGTGAACGTGCGTGCGCGCAACCTATTATTATACTGGTTTCTATCTTCCGCTATTAGCAAGCTATAATCTGATTAGAAAAAAACCGGACAAGTGCGAGTCGGACTCGCCCACCGAGGGTTCCGTTCAAATTCCATGATTTGGTCACCCATACAATTATGACCGCGCATACCTCGATGATTGTTTATGTA
The DNA here is from genome assembly GCA_947361185.1 of Charanyca ferruginea. Classification (NCBI taxonomy): domain Eukaryota; kingdom Metazoa; phylum Arthropoda; class Insecta; order Lepidoptera; family Noctuidae; genus Charanyca; species Charanyca ferruginea. Next base: position 20,954,907 of record OX376059.1, on the reverse strand, counting down.
CATACTTAAAATTATATTTTTTATGATTTAATTACAAATGTATAGTTTTCGGACCTTTTCCTGTACTTGTAGTATAAGACGATATTGCTTGCCTTTCATAGCTCTAGGTCAACGGGAAGTACTATATAAAGGACATGAGCAGTTCCTGCCCCCGAGTTCGGGAAAATGTACAGGATTACTTATAGTTTTTATACATAAGATTTAAAAATAAAGATTCAATTTATCATGGTTATATTATTCTGATTAAAGCCTAGGTTAAAATATTTAAATAAACGGTATGTTATTAGTTTCCGCTTTTCTCATTAAAATTTATACATTTTCCGGATTTGGTCGTTCCATTGTATCCATAGTCATCTGGTAACTATAATATATCTACACATAATACGGGAATAATAAACTAAGAACGAGTTATTTTCGATCAAGTGAATTTTAATGATAAGGAATATGAATCCATGTTTTGATTAAAGTTAAGTTTTATTGATACATGAGTGTTAATTATAACCGAATCCAACACCATATTTTTTTAAAAATTATTATTGCGTATAAACGAGTGTTATTTCTTTGACAATGCATTTGACATTAGTGATAGACACCAGTGTAGGGAAGGGGCAGCAATATTCTTCAAAACATCGATAATTCAACAGATTTGAGTCAATGCTTGAAAAACCGAGATTTAAATATGTTTTTGAATTGATATTTTATTTTACCATTTTTAAATGTGTTTAATTAATAATATTATATGTAAAATATTATAGTATAGTTATTTTAGTACGCAATGCGCGCTGAGACGTGGAGTTGCGGACACCAGCCCGTCACACTACTGCTACTACTATAGTTATGTTAATGTTAAAACTTATTTTGAACTAAACAGTGGACATTTTGTCATTTTTGTTGTAAAAGTGAAGGTTTCATGCACTTATACTGGCTAATATCATTCTGTACTAAAGTAAGATATTGAGTAAAAAAATTGGTTCTACGGTTGATTTGTTCGATGTTCAATAATCGAATTATTGAGCTTGATCTATTCACATCCCTACTTGCACGTCTGACTTTGGTGTCATGTCAGGTTTAATTTATTTTCATTATTACCTATATTACTCTTTGATTTCATTGCAGTTCCCGACACAGGTTATGTTTGCGTGTTCGTTGTGTACCGTGCGATTATTGTGTTCTATTTCTAACAACCATTGCTATTCATAAAGGATTCATCTGTTTTGCTCTGCGATTCGGTTAATAATTATTATGATGAGGTGCTGATCTGATGTGGCTGAAAGGTTCTAGAGTGGCGAACATGGAGTGGTCCTAGAACGCGTCCCACAAGATGGACCGATGACCTAGTGAAGGCCGCAGGAATCCTACATATGTTTTTTTTTAATTTTGAATATTAAATTATTTCATTTGTTCAGATAATATTTTTATTATACAGTGTAATCCTCATCCCTTTACAAATAATATAAATCCTTTCCAGAGCCAAGTAGATTCTAGTCGTTGAGCTAATAGCTGACTGTAACTCGTAATTGGTTTGATTCATCAGAATATCAATATGAAATACCAACATTAGGTTTAGCACGTGTTAGATTTATATCGATGTAATTAATACATAACTACGTGTTATAATATAAAGTAATAATTAATTTCTCATTAAATGCAGTAGAAGTATAGTAAATAACATCATTTTAAATAGAATAAAGTGTGTTTAAACTTTGGATAGCAAGTAAGTATGAATCATATTTGCTTGTCACCGTTTATGAATCATACTTGTTTATCGCCGCTTATAAAAGCGAGTGTTCCGACTTCATTGGATCACTTTTGATCGAAACGTTGATCGGTACGGAGCTCCCGAAGAAAATAATAGATAAGTATAACTATGATGATAACTATGAAAGGCTATGTATATGTATAATTTTAATAGTAGTTAGTTGTTATGACATGAAAGATGTAACCTAAATTTGTAAACTATTACTGATTTTAAAAGAGTGTTCATGGAGTTTCTTGCTCGTTCTTCTCCATAGAAATCTACCCTTTGGAACGAGCAACTAGATTCAACTTTCTGACTGACTCTGACAATTCAAAAGTACCAGTAAATGGTTGAATTGAAATAAATGATTTTGAGTCTGAAATATTACAATAAAATATATGTTTCCTAAACAAAGTATTTTCATTTCACTATTCTGTTCTTAAATAATAATATTCTTTGAGTATATAAGTATGTGTATTTAATGAAGAGCTATTAATTGCTTTGTAATGTTGTCAATTATACCTATTATTCTAACATCAGAAGTGGGATGCCATGTGCCAAACTAATCTTACTATATTTTCAGGGTTATTGTTGCTACCGAAATGGAACCAGAGATTCACCTAAAGCTGCTTACTGCTATCAAATAAGCGTTGTCCAGTAAGAATCGGCAGGATGACGTGGCTCTCCCGATATTCGATCCCGCCACCACTGACAGCGGTGTAGTGGCGTGGTGTGCAGACAATGACAAGCTTGGAGAAAAGTTTGGTTGCAGCGACTTAACTAAAGTCGCAAAGAGAGGTAAGGCCCCCAAGGGCTCTGTTTTAATATGGTACGAGTCCTAGCAACCCCAAGAAGGTCGATAATAGGAAAACTTCTGTGCTGAATTAACTTGAATGTACCCACACGAAAAAAAAAAAAAAAAATCTCGGTTTGATTGTATAAAGCTGTAATTTATTGTTCAGACTCGTCAACATCAGAATTTTAGTTTAGTTTTCTGCTTACGTAGAGACTAAAAAGCGACCATTAGATCAATTACCTGCGAAACGTTTTATGCCAATCCCAAAATTGGATGAGAAAACTCAGAAAAAGAAATGTTATACTACCATGTGATGAAAAAAAAAAAAAAAAAGAAAAATAAATTACAGTTTTAATAAAGTTAGATGATGTAACAACTTGTATTTTGAACGTGTAAATTTGACCAAACAGCAAATAAACTTTCAAAGATCAATGACTAGATGTTCGAGTCAATACTTTATGTAATGTTTCAAACTTTAAGCCCACTAACGTTACAATTGGCAACATGTCTATTGACCTATTGTCGACACAGGAGTAAGTTCTAGCATTATACGGGAATCTATTGCCAAACGACTAAATTATATATTCTTACCATACTCAATATATGTTAGTAGAATTAGTAGAATAGGTAACGGTAAAATACATGGTAATGATGGTATGTGGGAACAATTCACACACGGCAAATTAATATTTTTGCAACTATCACAGTGACAGTTAAATTTGTAGATGTTTGTATACAACTAGATTTACACGTGGCCCGTGACCAAGACTTTCCATATGATCTTCTTATTGGTAGGAATGTGGTTAATCATCCTGACATTCAAACCACTGTAGATTCTGAAGGGTTAGCATGGAAAAAGATTTTTCCTGTTGGCACTGAATTTAGTTTGTTCGTTATTTAGAGCATCACGTGCCAAAAGATACGTCTTAACCGTAATCAATATGTTAGCTACTAGGTGTGGTAATGTGTCAGACTGGCCGAGCGTTTTGTGGAAAGTCCAATTGTCCATACATTACTGTACAGCAATCAACTGGTTTTTCACCTATTAGGCTGCTTGTTAGCAGAAACTCGAACATCCCGTGTATACAAGCTCGATTAGATGAGGTAATACAAGATAGTAATATAAATATTGACGTAACGACCGATCGTCAGTTAGCACATCAACGTTTTAAAATTGTTGCCGATACATTCAAAGACCGCTTTGACCAAACGCGTAGAGATAACATAAATTATAGCGTAGGTGATACTGTTATGTAAATCAAGACCATAGGCGACATAACAAACTAACAGCAAAGAACAATGGCAGCCGCCCATACATTGATTTAGTTGAGATTAAATTCCTACGTATTTAAATGAAAAAAATCCTATTTAACTCAGCGTCACCTTCTGAACTGGTTTGTGCAAGATTTTTTGTTCGAGAAGGCCGAGAATAATAGATGTTTGGTCATGAACTTTTGTAGGTTATGTCTATGGTAACCTTTATAATCCAAATTGACGTAGTAAAAGGGCAATATCGCAATAGTATTTTCTTTACCTAGTTAATTCAGAATGAAATATCTTGTACAAATATTGTATAAGGTTGGTAATCCCAGTTGTAATGCAACATGAACATCAATATCAACTATTCAACTAATCAACAGTGTTGTCAATAATATTATTTTTACTCTGTGTGTCACTGACAGATCTGTCTACGACTCTTGGTCAATTACCAAGCTATTTGTTTTAGATTTTGGTTACTAGTCTTTTTGCCGGTCATCAATCGAAACTAATTTATTTATCTTACACCACAGTATTTTTACCTACCTGCAAAAAACAATTACACTTATAAATAAACTGTATTGTTAATTCAATTACCCCGTTTAATTGTAATAACAAACTGATTACAATACTTTTATACTGTACTTGCTTTCACTTGGCAGAATAAATATAAAATGGCAACACGAAACTTTAATAAGTTTTCATTTAATATATTTTTTTTTATCCGGCCCTAACTGGTTAATGTGATACTTTAAAAAATCGTAGAAAAATGAAGGAATTTCTTTCGTATATAACTTCGTCGTAGTTTCGTAGATGACTTTTAGACGCTCAAATTTAAGTCAGCTAAGATTTCGCCATTGTTCTTTAAGGGATGTTACGAAATTATGAACATATTAGATAATGCCAGGTTCTCATTAAGGGGTATTGGAAATCAGAGAAGTATAATAGTTGCAAAAGAAAAAAAAAAAAAAAAAAAAAATCGCCTATGGCCTGGATAGTGGACTGAACAAAACGCTGTAGTAGATTTATTATAATGTTAGTTTAAGATATGATTGTATTATTATGGATGGATTAAAACCTTAGCTGTGGTATATTATGACATTCACTGACTGCGGGTGATTAAGCTTCACTGACTGCGGGTGTTTGGTCTACCCAGTAAGGTGTGATTATTGATTATACCATCGAATAATGTTACTTTTGTGTAATTATTCATATGAATTTATGTATTAATGTCTAATGTGACAAATAGAATGAAGGAAAATTTATGTGATTGGAACTGCTGAAGTCAGTCTTTGGTCTAGCCCGTCTCATGTGCAGCAGGTGAGGGGTTGAGACTGATGGCAAAGTACTGACCGTTGTTATTTTGTCCTCTTAATGTGATGAGTTGGACTATAACAATGAATAAAATGTATTAACATTAAGTTTCCCTACAAAGTTATTTTGTCCTCTTAATGTGATGAGTTGGACTATAACTATGAATAAAATGTATTAACATTAAGTTTCCCTACAAAGTTATTTTGTCCTCTTAATGTGATGAGTTGGACTATAACAAGGAATAAAATGTATTAACATTAAGTTTCCCTACAAAAGTGTATTTATTTATGATTAGTATTAAGTTTTTATTTTATGTAATCCGAGAGCGAACTACAAGTCGGCATGGCCGTGACAAAATAGGTTAAAGTTTAATCAACAATTGTTGTGCATTTGACTACTTTAAATGTTGCTAACTGTTAAAGGAAGTTATAGTAATTCCCGCTTGATAAAAATTGTTATTAAAATTAATTAGAAATTTTCTTTAATTCTTTATGTATATTCTCTGAATGTACTATTTAGTTATCTACTAATATTTTGTACATATTATTATTGTTGATTTTTATATTAACATAGTTTGTTATTAGTCGATCAGTAGACTTGACATAGAATAGGCTATATAAGCCAGGCACAATGTCTGTCCGGCCACTTTTTGTTGGGCCGCCGACCGGATCACATTATGTACAAAGTCAAGTACCCTTATTTTTGTTTTGTTGAAATTATTATGTAATAATTGTGTTACTTATTATTATATGAATTTGTGATTATGATGAATTTGTGATGATGATGATGTGTATATTATGAATTTGTGATTATGATGATGATGTGTATATTATGATTATTGATTATACCATGATGATTATGAAAACGATTACTGATGTTATGTAAACAAAATGTACCTTTATGTAATTAGAATATTGTGTTTGTACTTCGAGAGCGAAGTACTTGTCAGTATGGCCGTGTTAGATTTATATCGATGTAATTAATACATAACTACGTGTTATAATATAAAGTAATAATTAATTTCTCATTAAATGCAGTAGAAGTATAGTAAATAACATCATTTTAAATAGAATAAAGTGTGTTTAAACTTTGGATAGCAAGTAAGTATGAATCATATTTGCTTGTCACCGTTTATGAATCATACTTGTTTATCGCCGCTTATAAAAGCGAGTGTTCCGACTTCATTGGATCACTTTTGATCGAAACGTTGATCGGTACGGAGCTCCCGAAGAAAATAATAGATAAGTATAACTATGATGATAACTATGAAAGGCTATGTATATGTATAATTTTAATAGTAGTTAGTTGTTATGACATGAAAGATGTAACCTAAATTTGTAAACTATTACTGATTTTAAAAGAGTGTTCATGGAGTTTCTTGCTCGTTCTTCTCCATAGAAATCTACCCTTTGGAACGAGCAACTAGATTCAACTTTCTGACTGACTCTGACAATTCAAAAGTACCAGTAAATGGTTGAATTGAAATAAATGATTTTGAGTCTGAAATATTACAATAAAATATATGTTTCCTAAACAAAGTATTTTCATTTCACTATTCTGTTCTTAAATAATAATATTCTTTGAGTATATAAGTATGTGTATTTAATGAAGAGCTATTAATTGCTTTGTAATGTTGTCAATTATACCTATTATTCTAACACACGCGACGATGGGAAGAGACCAGATGGAATGGCCATAATGCCTTGGAAATTGGATAGGCCTTTGAAGTGAACTTTGTGTCGACACCCTTGCGCCTTCTCATCTTCCTAGCATGACTTGCTGGGGCGACTGCTGCAGGTGCCGAAAACCTCAAACGTCGCAATCTTGGAAGCTATATATTTGAGCCGTTTGGGTCGAAAACCCTAGGGCCATGGGGTCAGTTTGCCCAACTTGCTTTTTTATTTGTTTATTTGAAAAAATAAAAAACAAGAAGGCACAGATATAATAGTCTTCTTGGAAGCTATTACTTGAGCCGTTTGGGGTGGAGACCCACCCGAGACTAGTGTTTTTCGGGATATCGCGAAGCGGCTGGTCGAGTCCTAATGTGACCCGAAGGCTGGTCTATGCTTGGGTCAAAGAATTAGCATTGCCATACATTGTGTGGCAATGTTGCCAGCCTGTTGGACACGTGCCCCGTTGACTGTAATGTAGACGAGTTTTTTGATGGCCTTCGAGCACCCGAGGGGGGTTTTTTTGGAATTATACATACCCGTACCCATACCCGTTTTCTTGTAATTATACATAATATTACCTATTATTTTATTTTAAAGATTTGTTTGTATTCAGTTCATGATGTATTCGGTATGTAGTTCAGACAAAATGTTAATAAAACACATTAATAAAAATATCAATTCAAAAATCTATTGAAATCTCGGTTTTAAAGCTTTGACTCGAATCAGTAGAATATTATATTATATTGTAGTGTTTGGGTAGAATTATCAATTTTATGAAAAAAATTGCTGCCCCTTTACTCCCTACCAAGAAGCTTTTAGACAAAAGTGGAGGCAACACTCTAAATACCTAAGTGAAACCAACTCTCTTTCTGAATGCACGCAAAAGAACGAGACAGTGATATGTGTTTTCTTTATCTTATATGAGCATTCAGAAAGAGAGCGTCTGCCCACAGTTGGTTTCACTTATACCCTGTTCACAATAAGATTAGACATTTACTCAAACCTTTTTTACAGGCCGTTCAACCGATTTTGACTTCTATTGCGTTTGAAGCATGACAAATGGCAACTGCAGTAAACAGTTGTATTGTAACCACTTTTTTTGCCTCTAATGTCATCCTTAAGCCAACGGAATATAAGTCAAAATCGGTTGAAGGGACTTTAGAAAAGGTTTGTGTTTATGTCTAATCTTATTGTGAACAGGGTATAGGTGTTCAGAGTGTTGCCGCCACTTTCACCTATAATAGCTTCTTGGTCCCTACACAGGTGTCCGTCTTCAAATGTATTGTCAAAGAAATAACACTCGTTTCTACGCAGTAATAATAATAAAGATGGTGATGGATTTGGTTTTATAATTATTTACACTCACGTATCAATAAAACTTAATTATAATCAATACATGGGTTCATATTGCTTGTCATTAAAATTCACTTGATCGAAAACAACTCGCTACTAGTTATTGTTCCCGTACGATGTCTAGATGATTATGGTTACCGGATGATTATGGAAGGAATGGAACGACCAAATCCGGAAAACGCATTATGAAAGCGGAAACTAATAACATACTGTTTTTTTTTTAGATTTTAACCTAGGCTTTAATCATAATAATATAAACATGATAAAATAAATCTTTATTTTGAAATCTTAAGTGTAAAAACTATAGCCCTGCACATTTTCCCGAACTCGGGGGCAGGCACCTATAGCCCCACTGGTCAAGTCCTTTGATTCCCTTGAGAGTGTAAAAATATACGTTTTTTGCGGCATAAACGGCCGCTTCTTTTTTTCACATTAACTTGATGTTTTTACAGCTTCTAGGGACTGTAGACTTGATGCCTCCACGCGTTCCCGAAATAAAGGGTCTTGACAGACAGACAGACAGACAGACAGACAGACAGACAGACGGACGGACATCAAAGTGATTCTATAATGGATCACTTTCTTGTCCGTCCGTATGTCTGTCTGTCTGTCAAAAAAAGGAAAAACCGGAACCCTTATGGGTTCCGTTTTTTCCTTTTCAGGAACGGAACCCTAAAAAGCATATTTTGTTGTAATTTTTAATTAATAGGACATGATGTTAATGCAGACAGACGATTACAATGTTGCCAATTCTGCTGTGCACGAGCAAAACTCTTATTTTAAGCTATTTATCTGCGGCATTTAGAGACGTCACTTAATAATAATGAATCATTAACTTTAATTGACCAACATAACTTGACTTCTCAATCTGTCATATGTATGACTGACAGCGTTCCAATTTATGTTGTTCGATTAAAGATAAAGATTAATTATTATTAAGGCGCTAACAAGCGACTTTTGCAGATTTTAAACTGACAATCACGTCAAAATGTGTAGTGTAAATGATTTGAAAAAAATATTTGTTAAACTAGAACATTCTCTTAATCATTTAGTTTGTGAATATTTTTGTTAAAGTTCATATTAAATAGTTTAATTAAATCGTGAAGTGGTGTCAGACGCGAACAAAACATTGATAATCACACAAAATGTACCAGGAATATTTAAACGAAACTTTTACTATCTTACAGACAATTTTATTATCTATCATTTAGTATACTTACGCCTTTTTTTAAGTTAAAGAATACTATATTTTATTTTATTTTTTCGACTAAACTTTGAGAGATTTGGACGCAGCGTATACGATTCTCTAGTTGCTCAAGGTCGCCAGCGTATATCGTCGCCTTAAGCACAGTATAAGTATTAGTACTCCTTAAGTGAGGTCTCTGAGTGCGGCAGTTAATCTCCTTTTCTCCAATAAAACAAGAAAGAGACAGATATTAAGTAGAACTGTCAATTTAAGTTGATTTAAAATATTCATGTTGTCCGAAGGCAAAACATCGCGCGGTCGTTCACCAACAAGACGGACCGACCAAATTAAAGACAGAAACCGGTGGAGGCGGATCATCCGCTCCAGATGCAATTCCAATGCTGACCACGATGCTCAGACATGAGGGACCGACCAGAGAGAGAGAGAGAAAATGTTCATACAATTATAGTAAGTTGTCATTTCAGAACGTATTGATTAAAAACACGGCGAAGTTCAAGGAAAAAACTAATTTAACATCTTTAACTTAGTTCTTTTCTTCAGCTGCCTGGTAGTAAGAGATGCCATTCAACTAACTTTAGTTTGTGAACAAGGAATCGACACTCGATATTTACGAAATTGTGTTATTTTTCAAGAATCTTGAATAGGTTCTTGTGAAGTGACTCGAGGAGAGTAATGCTACCATTTTCTGACATAATACAGCGTTGCTGTGTGCCTTTCGAAGGCCAATAAAATTCTCGTAATTGAAAACGTTCAAATTTAGTTGCAATCTCATACTAGGTATAGCAACAGTCAATGTCTAAAGGAAAAATAGAGGCATTTCCAACACATTGAGGCTACACATTGACACATTAATACGGTGCAATTTAATTGCCTGTTCAATAAGTTGAAGCAACAATGAAAGTTGCACCGTCTAAATATTCCAATAATGAATAGTCCAATAATTACCTTGTTAGCGATAACATACCTGACACTGCAGTCGATTCCCAGGTGCGAACAGTGTTATTGAACAGTCTGGAATGTGTAGGCTTGTCGACACATTCCGCTTACTGTTTCGAAAAAAAATATAACTGCCTACTTAGTGCTTTTATCCCTTACTTTATTGATAGGTCTCCGCGCACTACGAACAGAAAATCTACATTGACAAATGAAAAAAAAAAATGGTTGTAAAGCAACGCTGGGGTGTAAACATCAAACTGTAACAAATCTACTTAATCCTATTAAATGAAAGGCTAAGTAATAATAATAATAATATGTGGGAACATTTTCACACCCCATCTGACCCCCCAAACTAGGGAGACCCTGTACTATGGGTGTCAGACAGCTGATATACATACACAAATACATTTTTTTTTGTAAATACATACATATATGGATAAACAACACCCAGACACAAGGCGAACACAAGTACTCATCACACAAATGTTTACCCTGGGCGGGAATCGAACCCGCAACACGCTGCGCAGCAGTCGATCGCTCAGCCACTGCGCCAACCGTGTCGTCCCAAGTAGAGAGGCACATGTTAAATTTAATAAGATAAAGAAAGATGAGATGGGTAACCTAAACGCACTGTAGTAAGGTAGATAGCGTAGGCGGCTCCAGCCCGGACGGCAATCAGGATCAGACCGAAGAAAGACTGGCGCGCAGTCAGCTCCAAGCTCGGGTACAGAGGTCCCAGGCGCAGCCAACCCACCAGTTCCCATCAGTTGACCCATGTCACGGCGACAGACGGTCGGATTATTATAATAACACCCGTCTCAGCTAGAGCGCCTATCAATAATCTAAGTTTTATCCTAATAATAATAATAATAATAATATCTTGGGACAACTCACACACGGTCATCTGGTCCCAAGCTAAGCAGAGCTTGTGTTATGGTAACCAGACAACTGATATACATACTTATATAATTTATAAATACATACATATTATAGATAAACACCCAGACACAGAACAAACAATCATGCTCATCACACAAAGTTTGTCCTGGGTGGGAATCGAACCCACGACCTCCGGCTTAGCAGTCAGGATCAGTGACCACTAGACCAACAGGCCCGTCAAGGTCGTTTCCGTCCTATGTAAACTATCTATACGTCACTGTTAATATTCAGTTTTCCAAATTTTATTGAATGAATTGAGGGCCAAAACGAGCCAATTTTCCCAAATAAATAATTTAATGAGTTACATTAATGTTGAATATGTCAAATGTGTTATTTTACTATTCAGCTATAACTTCCAATGTTACATTGCAAACGTATGCTTAGTATACTCGTACATAGATTTATATGCAGCTTGCCAAGACGTCGACTTCAATATTTTCAACACTACCAACATAAAACTTAAAAAAATCTCTGTGTAGCTTTTTTTTTAAAACAGCATAATTACTCTAATCTTACCTTCCCAATTCTTTCGATCTTATTTATATTAAGTAAGTAACTATCTTCTACCTTCTTGTTGTACTTAAAATATGTATTTTATACCTATCTTTGCAAAACTTTTCTCTTCTCTCCTATAGTTGTCTCGTCTCGTTGACTTTTCTCGTCATATAGTTGTTTCTAATATAATCTTATTTTTGTTTGTGTACCTACGTAGCTGAAAGTTTTCCAAATAAAACTAAAATAAAATTATAAATAGATATTAAAAACGGAAGAAACTTTGACGCTTTGGTTCGTCTCGGCAGTACAAAATACAATTGCACAAATGCAATACTAGACCAAAGCCATATGTGTAACCATGAAAAATGATGTAAATCCATTGTATAACATGTCGCCGCGGTACATAGCCTCCATTATATCTAAATTATATAAAACTTGTAACACTAATCGCCTATGTCACGCATACATTTGCGAGAAGTAGGTTAAACATAATAGCTTGTAGCGTACTTAAATTACGTATACTTAGAGTCGAACACAACACACAACATCAAGCCTGTATTCTCCGAAGGGTTGGGCAAAGGTGTAAGTACACCCTCATTTCGTCAGTATAGTTTGGGGCATCATCAGTCATCACCTATGATTACACAGCAACTAAATAATGCAGATAGGCTAATGATGCATCAAAATAAAGGTCTTAATTTGTTGTATTTGTTGCTTGTAAATAAAAAGTTATGTAATATTTAGTTTTCCAAACTATTCAATCTATCTTCTATTATTTTTCTTGTTTATTCACTGCAACAAATTAGCAATTAATTGTCCATTCATATAAACCTCAATTAATTTGATATTTATGGTGAGATACCTACACCCATAACCTGGAAACGAAATATTGCATAACTTATTTATTTATTTACGTTTTGACGTTTTTTATTTTAGCAACAAATACAACAAATTAAGACCTTTCTTTTGATGTATCATTCGCCTATCTGCATTATTAAGTTTCTGTGTAATCACAGGCGATGACTACGGCAAGTGGCGGTTCTAGCGGCCAACTATTTTTGATCATAATTCATAGCGTCTTAGTTTTTTTTGTAACAAATTCAGGAAAAGAGGTGTGTATAGTAACAAATTACCACTAATTCCTGGCAAAGTTTCATCAAATTTTATGAGTTGGCCGCGCGGTTGAAATGTACATCGCCTAAGCTGCCGATAACCTCATAGGTTGACCAGTGAAATGACATACCGAAAAAAAACAAAAAGAAATCCCACAACCAAGCAAGACAAAGTATGCCAGCCGCTGCCTTACAAATACTACTGCAGTATCTGACCATGCCCGCAAGCTGTCCGCTCCGGTGTGGTCTGGCTTTTGTCCAGACTTCGAGCTAACTGCATCTTGGGTATACATATCAAGATTTAAGTATTAAAATTGTTTAATAATAATTATAATACTTCCAACATTTCGGACCGCTGTATATTAAACAAAGGGGCTCACGCACAGATATAGATAGACCTAGATAACGCAAGTATCACGATCTGTATGAAAACCAAGCGTGACATTTTTTGGACGTCACAATGTAATACGAATGTTTGGTTTTTCCTTATTATTCCTTATTTCCTTATTACCAGGTATTACTGAGGGTATTAGATTAAAGATAATTGTTTTTTAAATTAATTACGCATAATATTAATCACAAAATGACTTACCGATGAAAGGAAACGTTTACTTTATTTTTTTTACTTACGATTTTGTATCGTAAGTTAGGCACGAAAATAGGCACGCGAAGTTAGTTGCTCTTGCGTTATCTAGGTCTATCTATATCTGTGGGCACACGCAACGGTGTTATTAAAGGTGTTGGAAGGAAAATGTAGTTGTAGAAATTAGTAATTTAATTTTTTTTGCATATTCCATTTTTAACATTTTTGAGACAATAGTGAGAAGTGACAGTAGGTAAAAAATAAAAGTTCATTTTTTAATAAAATTTAATTCTTATTAAATATTAAACAAATTGCAACCACTTTTATAAAAACTTCAGATAATATTCAGTTTATATTACTCTTTTTCTTTTTTCAAACTGGCAATAAGTAGATTTTAATTTAAAAAAATATAATGACAAGATCAAATTCTATACTATACTAGCGGACCCGGAAAACGTTGATATGCCATATAAATTTAAAAAAAATGTAAAGTATAGCCAACGACCTACTCTCAGACCTATCATTTATACTTACACAAAAAAAAATCATAAAAATTGGTCAAGCTCTTTCAAAAGTGTTCGATAACAAACACTAAACGAGACTTGTATTTATGAGCTCAACTGTCTAATAAGAAGACACGATAGTTAAAAAATGACAAACGAACAATATTTGGCGTCTGAACATTAAGGCTAAGAACTCACGATGCGGTTTTCACCCGCGTCCGGCTGTGGTTGCGGGCCAGCAGCTTCTGTAGAATGCAGTATATACGTAAAAAACAAAAGCACATTTCACGACGCGGTTTACGCCCGCGGTGTGCGCGGTGTATTCGGCTCCCGCTGCGGGTGCGAGCGCGGGAGAAAACCGCGTCGTGAGTTCTTAGCCTTAAAGGTAAAGTTTGATTGATTTTTATTTTTTTTGTTTGTAAAAGGTAATGTCTGGATATATTGATCCGAATGCAAAAAAATCTTTTACTGATAGAAAGTTTCATTATCATTGAGTGTCATAGGATATTATGTTTTGTAGTAGGTATACTTGGCTTACGGCTTGGACGAAATCACGGGCAGAAACTAGTATACGATATTTTAACATACGTCTAATACGAAACTAGCGAGTAATTTCATTTGGTCGGGTTATATTTTAGCGATATAAAGCGCTTTCGTCTGATGTTTTGTGGTACCGGAACGCGTCTGACTCAAAGAATGTAAACATTTGGCGAAATGTCTAATTATCCATTAACTGATTCTGAAACCCGGAATTATCTGACGACAGTAATTAGATGTGTTAACATAATTATTATATTCCTATATAAAAATAAAAATAATAAAATAATTACACAATTGGTCATAACGCCAAATATTCAAGAAAAAGAATAATGTTATAACTATTTCAACGAGTTAAAATCACAGTGAGCTTATAAAGCTAATATGTATAGTAAGTAAACCTAAGTATGTATGTTAGGAACTATGTCTAGGGTTTGGGCAGCAGCTGATCTAAAGTTAGTCCATCCACGATTCTGTTGGCAACGATCAGGACATTCGTCGTGACCGTCTTCTCTAAGTGAGGTTTGCTCGCCCTCAAGAATTCCCCTCGGTTCTGGTTGATAGCTTGATTGGCGGCTTCACCTGTAAAATATATGAAAATTATAATTTTATTGAAGATTTGTTTAGGTCTTCTTGACGTTTAAGTTATGGTATATATACTAGCTTTTACCCGCATCTTCGTCTGCGTAGATTTCATAATTAAGGAAAAGTCCTAAAGTGGTATACCTACAGGAACGCATGTGTTAAACTAGATTCTGTACAATATCTGTATGTGTCCCAAATTCTAGCTAATTCTGTTCGACCGTTTTAGCATAAAAGGGTTACAAATATCCACCCTTCTATCCATGAATCTTCACAAACCTTCGCAGTTATAATAATAAGTAATTGCTATATAAATGGTCACTTCTATCAGATTCGTCAGATTTGATCAATATCTTTTACAAATGTGCCTGATACAGCTTCAAATTGGACGTACGATGATTGAAGCAAGTTGTTATTTCTGTACAATAACATAGTCTAAGAAACGGTGTTGCGCCCCAGATTAACATGTCATGAGGGCAGGAAGATCATAAGTCTAAGTAAACGCATCCGCCGGTCCAGGGAGGGATCTATATAAGGGCTTTTTGGGCTGCCCGTGAATATATAGGGCCCCAGCCCCTATTGGACCATACTATGAATATAAAAACAAAACTATAGTAAACATCGTTATCGAAAACCGTTTTTTTGACAAATTGGCAATAGTTGATTCATTAAGGGCGGGTTGTTTCAAACAGTCGGTTAACATTACATACGGACGGTTAAAAAGTTACTATGACTGATAATGTTTAACGTACGTTAAATGTAGCGGGTTGTTTCATGACATAAAAATCCGTCAGTTAATGTTATTCAAAAAGAGATTTCATAATATTTTGATGTTTGAAGTAGCAGTTTAACAACACAAAATTACGATGACTGGTCGGTTATGGTAATAGTAGGTAACTTTTTGACGTATGATTTTGTGAAACAACCCGTTTTTTTGATTTGACGATAGTTAGCGTCATTTTTGACTATTACCGGTCAGTAATGGTTAGTTGAAACAACCCGCCCATAGTACGGCCCCCAGTAGTATTAGCCCAGGGCCCCACAAAGTCACGGTCCGCCCCTGCGCCAGTCTATTCGATAAAAATCTAGTGCGTGCACTTCACCTAAAGGTCAGATTGATCTTACCGAGAATCAGCTGTTAAGATTTTGATCTCCTTTTATGCATATAGCCTTAACAAAAATCAATATGTTGAAGAACAGGAGTGTGATTCTGTAAGACCGCATTCTAAACTTCGAATCTGAATCCGTTGTGAGTTTCTTGATTGCCATTCTAAAAACTCGGTTGATAATTCGAATTTACACTAACGCCACCCTTGCGAGCGAGTTGAACTAAATTGACAGGGAGATTTTGACAGATAAAGTATGAGATGACGTAAGAAGTGGCATTCTGTGAGGTAATTTCCCCGTCACTTCACACTCGAACCCGATTCAAAGTGTCAAATATATGAATGTAATTTTGAACCTTATACGAAGTGAGAGTGAATAGCGATGTAAGATGCGAGTTGTTGTTTGAATTTTACAGAATCGACCTACAGATTTGAAGGCACGTTCACTTCTATCAATTCTAAATTGTAGATCCTTTTGAGTGCTATATACAATGATTTAAAAAATAGTACTCTAAGACACTGACCTAAAGTCTTGTCTCCGTTGAATAGTCCATCGAACTTGACCCTGTAGTCCTTGATATTGATGTCAGCGTCGATCTTCTTAAACTTGATGTACTCATTACCGTCTTTTGTATACCTCTGTACGTGGAATACCAACTCCGCGTCGCATTTCACTAGAAATTAAGAGCAATCAAGTCACTGGGCAGTCTAGGTTCAAAATCAAATGAATATACCAATGCATGTGTGTAATTAATTCAACGCACTGGCCTATAGGTACTGAAGGGAAATAATGTGCGAGGGAATAGACCTTAGGGGTCTGATATTGGTGAACAGTCGTTCCTTCTTTGTGTAATAAGAGATTTTTACATTACAGGTAATTCTTCATCTACAAGATCATCGTAGTCTGACTTTTTAAGAACCGGTGCTGAATGTTGCAGTTATTAGCAGAGCAGATGTCAAATAGTAATCAGTTAACATTGAAGTCTCACCAGCATCAGCGACCATTTTTCCATGTCCACGGAGAGACAGAATGAGGACTTGGGCGTCCAACTTGTAGTCACCCTCGAAGTGAAGCTTGGGGAAGCGCAGACGCACCTTGATCTTTAGCGTGTCAAGATCCACCCTGGAACAGTCGTATAGTTATTAGTATTTACCTAATGTAGATAATCGATCCTACCTGACGGAAATGTAAGCAGAATGTACACAATGTTATTAATATCACTCGTCTTCAGTATTATTCATTAATTCTGAACTAAATATATCATCATCATTATCATCATTTCAACGTCCACCTCTGGACATAGGCCTCCCCCAAGTATCGCCACATTGACCGGTCCCGTGCGACTTGCATCCAGCGGATCCCCGCAACCTTTACCAGGTCATCGGTCCACCTAGTGGGAGGCCTTCCAATGCAACGTATTCCGGTTCGCGGTCGCCACTCCAGAACTTTTC
Organism: Charanyca ferruginea; assembly: GCA_947361185.1. Taxonomy (NCBI): domain Eukaryota; kingdom Metazoa; phylum Arthropoda; class Insecta; order Lepidoptera; family Noctuidae; genus Charanyca; species Charanyca ferruginea. The sequence goes on along the minus strand of OX376059.1, from coordinate 20,937,324 downwards.
GGTTCCATCGGCCATTCGTTCTGCGAGCAATATGCCCTGCCCACTGCCACTTAAGTTTGGCAATTCTTCGGGCTACGTCGGTAACCTTGGTCGGTAACTAAATATTATGTACAACGCCAAGAAAAAGGGAGAGCTCAGAAGGCATTAAAAAATTCGTCAACATCGCTTTTAACGGGACACGTACCCAACAGGCTGGAACCACACATTGCCACGTCGTATGGCAACTAACTAATCCAACATGCCACGAAACTGTGAACAAGTTTAAAAAAATGCTAATGCCATAATCGACACGCATAGCAAACGGTATAGCGACCGTAACACGTTGCTATTAGCGCATAGAATGCGCTGCATTTGCCCATTCTTATATGACCTTTCTTAGTTCTCAAGTGAAGAGTAGATCATTGATCTGTGAGGATTTTAATCTTCCAACAAGGTACTAACGCCTCCGCTCCAAAGCATTGTGCGGTCCCATTGCTATACTAACTGATGTAACTGGGCATTGATGCATATAAAGCTAACAGATTGCTGATATCAAAATGCCAAGCTGTTCAGTTCGTTCGACTCCTACCAGCCCCATATCATTTAAAACTCAGAGTTCACCCCAGAGTCCTCTATACTAACACGGCTTTAACTTATAAAGTATCGGTACCTTGTAATATACGACAAAATAAAACCCTTATGAATGTGTGTGCGCAATGTAGCGCCAGTGTTCAGCAAATGATTATGTTCGTGGATAGATGGCGCTGGCTGTGCCATAATAGTTCTAATACGGTTATGGAAACCCAATATTGTAATTTTTCCCCCCGAGAGTATGGAGGGGAAAGGTAAAAAAAACTATATTTGTGTATGAAAAAGAGTCCATTACAAAGTGTTAAATAAGGGTGGCGCTAATATGGGGACCGGGTAAAAAACTAACTCCGCATACTTCAAATCTTATTCCGTGCTTCAATCCGTCAACTACTGCTAAATTCATACCATGCCCTGTGCCTACGCTAGCGCCATTGTGGCGGGTTTTGGAACTGTTATTTACTACTTAAAGCTGGAGACTTAGTTAACTTTCTCCCATATGAGATAGTTCTCGTTAGCTCTCCTCAGAACCTCAGTCCTCCTTAGCATGTTTCCATATTTTAGTAAAATAAAGTCTCGTATGCATGTTTATCATAATTTGGTGTTTTATTTTAAGTACCTAGGGGTGCTCAATACACATCCGCCCGGGGTGCCAATCAACCGTACGCCGCCACTGTCCTTAGCTATTCCTCAGAGGAATTTCAAAAATTCTAAAGCATACGTTAGCATTAAAACCCTATCAGGCAAAGACACTATCTTGCCAAAACTTATCCCAAAAACCAAAGAACTTACGACAAGCTTTTGATGTCGAAGTCGGCTGCGCCGGTAACCTTAATGTTGTGACCAGAAGCGCGAATCGGCGTATTGTCAGCTGTCAGAGCTTTAATCTGAAACGACAATAAGTACTCATTAGATAGCAAGACCTTTTGTTATTTCCAAAAACTGAACATACAAAAGCTAGTGGAAAGAATATTTTTAAATTGCGAATGTCCTTTATAATAAATTGTAAAATAAATGGAATGTACGTTACTTTTCTCGAATTCATTCATTTGTCATGTTGTGTTGTTGTTTGTTTGTGTTTGTTGTGTTTTGTTGTTTGTTTGTTTGTTCATTTGTGTGATGAGCACTTGTGTTTGCCTTGTGTCTGGGTGTTGTTTATCTATATATGTATGTATTTACAAAAAAAAAGTGTATTTGTGTATGTATATCCGCTGTCTGACACCCATAGTACAGGGTCTCCCTAGTTTGGGGTCAGATGGCCGTGTGTGAAAAATGCCCCCACATATTATTATTATTATTATTAATTTGAAGACCTTGTAATCCACTGGCTATTATCAGAAAATTAAATCAGTTTGAAGGCTTTATTCACATCAAAGGGGCATACTAATTTTACTTCTCGTATCCAATTAAACCAAAATGCTACTAGTTAGTGATATTTCTAATTCGAGAATGAACTTGAATCAAATAGCAATAGTAATGCAATAAAAGCCTAATTCCACCCATACTAAGTACTCTAATAAAGATGATAGGTACCAGCTTATTTAAAATACATGAAAGGGTAACTAGCCTTATCACAGATTCACAGCCCTTTATGTCACTGAGTTAACTAAGTGTTGACAAAAAGCAAGTAATGTTAGGAAAAAGCACACATGACTTTAGCTTTGGAAGTCGATGGCTTTGTTCTGATTGTTGTCTTTAATTGCCACCGACTTAAAAATGTAAAGTCATGTGTGTACTGTGCTAAAGTTATTTATCACTTTATAGATTTTGAAGAAAAAAGCTTTTTATTTATGTTTTTAGTACAGTACACACACACACACACAGTTTAGTAGTCGTCTCGTCTAATAAATCCATTAAGAACACAGTTAAAACAGAGGTACTCCAAAGTTTGAAGTAACTATTCAAACTATGTAGTTTTTTCTGGGATTTCATTGATTTATTAAAAAGTGCTGAATTAATTTCGATAAAATTTATATGGCATCCCTGAGGCATACCCTATACATAAGAAAAAGAATTTTCAAAATCGATTCACGTTTGCCGGAGAAATCGCGTAACAAATATACAAAAATAAAAATAACATACAGACGAATTGAGAACCTCCTTTTTTTTAAAGTCGATTGAAAAGTAAGGAAGCCTGAGGCAACAGACCATTTTTTATCGATAAAAAAATGGATTTTTCCGGTCACAATCAAATGCACAATTGAGTTCGAGTTTGCTGTCTAAGCGAATATTTATTTTTCTTAAGTGATCACTGCATTCAATCCAAATCTAAGTTCCATTTAAATTCCAAAAATCTTCTAAATTTAGACAGACGGAAGTTGGATCTAGTGCGGCTACAAGACCGTCTTTTCTCGGATTCGGTTTCTCGGAGTGTGCAAACGGAACAAAACAATAAACATTTTATTTCGATTATTTCTCTACTAACCTCAGGAATAATGAAGGGATCCAGGCTAGGAACTTCCAACTCCGGGATTCCACTTCTCAAGTTCGGTCTGAGATCTTCTATGGATTTAATGACGCAGTCGTTTATCGTGTCCGGATCTCGCTTGCACACATGGATGTAATCCGCTGGAAACAACAATATTTCACACGTACATATAACAACAATCCACACTGATATTATAAATGCTAAAGTAACTACGTCTGTCCGTTTGTTCATTACCACTTCACGGAGGTAGCTTCAGAACTAAATAAGGACAAATACACGGACAAGAAAAAAAGAAGGACTCCGCGCCACGCATATTGAAAGTGAAGCACCTTAAGTAAGCCGGACCGAGACGCACACGTAGATCGGTAGAGTGCACGGTGGTTCACTTTCGATATGCGTGGCGCGGAGTCCTTTTTTTTCTAGTCCGTGCCTATGATGTAAGTGTGTGCGTGAGGCATGTTTGTACAAACACCCCGGCTTACTTAGGGTGCTTCACTTTCGATATGCGTGGTGCGGAGTCCTTCTTTTTTTTCTAGTCCGTGGACAAATAAAATACAACTTACAATAATAATACAACTTTTTAATTCGCGACTTCGTCCGCGTGTGCGATTGGTAACCGACACTCTCGTGGACGAAGTTTTAGGCAAAAGCTAGTTTAGAAATGCATTCGCAATACTGGTAACTAGTAGGGATGAAGACGAATGGATGACACGAGGATAATAATAATCTATTCATTTAAAAAAAGTTACAGACGAAAATATGTAGTTGTTACGGTCATTAAATTATCAATTAGGGATCATTTATTTCAATATACAATATTTACATTTAAAAATAAAAAAGGAAAACCTATAACTATTAAAAACAAAAAGAAAAGCTAAGACAATAAGGCATCAAAAAATTCCCCCACATCGTCGTCAACTGGGAATGTGCCCAAGAGACTGGCGGCATTGCCACGTTGGATGGCAATGCTTAACCTCTGTCCGAGGTAAAAACCGTCAATCGTTGTTACGGTTAACAAAGATGGATTACAAGTGATTGGCATAACTAACTATAATGTATCTTATAAAATAAACAGAACTGTTAAGGCGCTAACAAGCGACTTTTGCAGATTTTAAACTGACAATCACGTCAAAATGTGTAGTGTAAATGATGTGAAAAAAAATATATGTGAAACTAGAACATTCTCTTAATCATTTGGTATGTGAATATTTTTGATATAAAATGTTGTATGACATTAGACATCGAGCAAAAAAACGGCAAAAATCATGATGTTTTATGGGAGCCCCCCTTAAATATTTATTTTTTATTTTTATATTTGAGTTGATTGAATGAAAGGTAAATTGCGGTTTACGATTTATGACGTATTAAAAAAACTACTTACTAGATCTCGTTCTAAACCAATTTTCAATGGAAGTTTACATGGTAATGTACATCATATATATTTTTTTTATCATTCTCTTATTTTAGAAGTTGCAGGGGGGGGGACACATTTTACCACTTTGGAAGTGTCTCTCGCGCAAACTATTTAGAAAAAAATGAAATTAGAAACCTCAATATAATTTTTGAAGACCTATCCATGATATCCCACACACAGTTCTAAGTATGGGGAACCCCCAAAATTTACTGTTTTTTTTTCTATTTTTGTGTGAAAATCTTAATGCGGTTCACAGAATACATCTACTTACCAAGTTTCAACAGTATAGTTCTTATAGTTTCGGAAAAAAGTGACTGTGACATACGGACGGACAGACAGACAGATAGACATGACGAATCCATAAGGGTTCCGTTTTTTGCCATTTGGCTACGGAACCCTAAAAAAGACTTGAGCAGCTAAGATAAGCTTTTATTAATGTTAGTTAATAGTAAGTCAAAAATAATTCGGCCATATCGCAAAAAATCCGGCTCTTAGCAGACGTCTACGTATCTGCTAAATTTCAGCTTCTTTTTTTTTAAGTTCTTTACCTATTTGATTATCTACATTATTATTTGAAAACGAGTTCGAATGACACTAGGTAGGTAATAAAAGACAGGTTGTTTATGGTACCTACGCTGAATAATATATATTACTAACGATTTGATATCAAAAATAGGTAGGTATTTTGTTTTTTTTTTATTGATGTTTTGTTTTTACTCTTAATTTAAAAATACGAAGAAGTTAAGTGGTATGTTAATTTGCGAAGTGGAATATTTATCTTACTAGTGTTTTTGCATTATAGGTACTTTTGTTGATGTTTTATTTAAGTTATTAATAGATGTTTGATACAACAAGGTTTTCGTCATATCTCCCCGGTTTTAATATTGAAAATTATTTGAATACTTAAACATAAAAAAAACAAGTAAATTTAAAAAAAATCATGCCTTCTGTTTTCGCAACAGCAAAGGTAAAAAAGCAACTGGTTAGGAAAACACGACTTTTACATTCGATTCTTTAAAAAAGATTCCCATTGAACTAATATTACTGCGTATAGAATAGACGCTGCGAACAAACATCAGTGCACCAAGTACGTCAGTGCGGGGCGCGCGGGGGCAGGGCTAAGGAGTCAAAGATACGATGTCACATAGAAGCAACACTTTGTTTATATTCTGCCTATTTAATTGGGTATCGGCGGGAAAATAGTAAAATAAATTGAAAGAGGTTACTAGACAGATTATTTAAATTATAATATTTATTTTAGATACCTATACTAGATTTACTCTGCGGAACAATCAACAAACAATACAATTTCATTATACATTTTCATATGGCTTGTATGTATGTACTTATATTAACTGGTTTAGGGTGGTTAAAACTTAAGGTAAAATTTGTAAGGAGTACAGAGGTCTCATTCCTTTAAAATTTTACCCTAAGTTTTTATACAAATCCATTTTTCCCTATCTATACGGCCCAGACGTGGAAACCTTGAATAAACAAAATGTAGGTAACAAATTATCTCTAATAAAATTCAATAATTGTTTTTCATCTTTCATGTTTTATCTTTTTTCATTAGATAACCACAATCTGTTCTATTTTAAATATGTGTAAAATTACTATTTTCCTCTATAAAATGAAATGTCGGCTAATTCTACATTCACTTAGTACACACACAATGTCACGTCTTTAACTTTTAGTCTATGACAAATGACGCAACATGGCGTCCGCTAAATATTTTGCTCGATTTAAGTTTTATAATATCTTAAATATTTAAAATATCTAGTTACTCACCGATGGAAAGTTATTTCTTTGCACTTGCCTGTATTTCTTGAATTATTAGTGCAATATCGTAACACACACGAATGCATATTTAATGAGTTATCACGTTTTTTCGTTTTAATACAAACAAGACTTAGGCGCTCAAGAGCTAGCAAGCAACTAAGTGAAGTGCAGCCCGCGGGCCGCACTTGAATGAAACCCAGTAGTGATGAGTGGCGTCTTCTCTATACGTATACGTATAGAGAAGACGCCACTAGTAGTAATAATAACTCAGTGGTAGAAACGGGATTTCCGCGACTTTTTAATTATTAGCTTTTTCAAACATTTTCTCAATAATAACCTCGACGCAACATATGGACCGAAACTTTGAATTATTTAAGAACTAGCTTTAGCCGACATTTCGCCCTACCACATGAACGAAGTCGCGAGCAGAAAGTACTTATCTAGTGACTAGATACTTTTAAAAAATTGGTTGTCTGTAAAGTCGGTTTACGGACGATAGTTTTACGTGATAACGTCATAAAGAAACATAATGGCTAACATATAAGCAAACAATGGCTTCCGACGAGGTGCGCGGAGCTTATTGCTTGGGCCGATCGTGCCTCTCTTTCGCTTGTTCCGCGCTCGCGCTTGTACGCTCAGACTCAGGCGGAACGTGACAATTTTTCATGCGTGCAGCCGGTGTTTATCGATTTATAAGACGTTATCACGTTACAAATTAAGAGACAGACATGGCATCAAAGTTGATATAAATATCAAGAAAATTCACTCAGCCGTTAAAGCGTGAAATAGATTATTCCATTCATACAAATTTGCGTGTTTATTAGTAGTAAGATCTCTCACGTCTTTGAGATACTATAGAAAAGGGGTTAGCCAATTACGTGCAGTGGCGTGCCTTCCATTAAAGCCCAAAAGCCAGGCTTGCAATCAATGATTCGAGAAATAAAAAAAAACGTAAAACAGCACAAAAATATGTCTAAGTAGGTATTGAATCATTATCTCATCAATCGAGCTTGCCCTAACTTTAACTTCTAGGCACGCCACTGATTACGTGATACTAATCTAAGTAAAATAGCCCACAGGCCTTACACTTGAACATAACATTGGACCTGTAACGAAGTTATACGACACCACACAATAAAATTACTTATGTGGTAATTACACTCCACAGCATCTAAAACCTTACGACTTGCGTCAGAAACCTCACATTATAAACCACAATACCTTATTATTATAATGTACATCGGTATGAATGAACTATTCTATTCTCGTTGATAAGCTGAGTAGCTAGGTAAACAGTGGTATTAGATTCGCTACTCTGTGGCACTTAAATTTTCTTATACAATGTGATTTAAAGAAGCATTGAATGTATGTAAAAGCGATTATAAATATATACAGGAAGTGAATTGCTAGTATTAATATTAATTGAAATGTAATTATTTCATTGATTCTTACCTATTTGATCTTGAACTTTAGAAACTGAATAAATTTACATTTAGCTACTATGTTGTCGACTAATCTAGATGGTTTGATGTGATAAAATTAAACGGTGCTGAGTTGCGAATTGTTGAGAATGCGAACGTTCCCTAAAGTTAGTAAAATTGATAACGAAATATTTTGCAAATTAAATTTAAAAACTATACCTACGGTATTATTATCTGGTTTTGATCTACATAAATCGAAATTAGTTTAATAATATTTATGAAACACGAAATGGAAACCGGTTTACAGAATTTGCTTATTAGCTACAAACCTATTACATGGTAGTCCTCAGTGGCGTGCCTAGGGGTCAAAATTAGGGCAAGCCCGACAGATTTAAGGATAAAAACCATGATTATCATTATTATGCTCATTTTCATGTCATGTTTCATCAGTATCACTTATTGATTGCAAGCCCGGCTTTTCTTCTTTCAATTTTTTTGTGTCAACCAGCGCAAAGCTCGAAATCAAACGAATGAGTGAGAACGCGATAGCATCACAGGAAAACTGGCGCGCGGAAATATCACAAAACTTGTTCCAGGACATACGTGTTTTTGAAAAAGCCTTACAAGTTTTTGGTAAAAATGTTTGTAATTTAGAATCACCATTACATATGCAAGGTTTTTTTGTGCTGTTTTTTTTTTACTTTTTCAATGTATGAGTGCATTATGAAAGTTCTGATAAAATTGTGTGAAAAAGCTGATTTTCGTGTTTACTGAATTTGTTTCTCAAAAAAGTTTATTTTTGACTTCATACAAACCTAGATTTAAACCACAAGATACCTGTGTGTTAAAAATATTTGGGAAATAATTTGTTATAACGCCGTAATCGCGTACGGCGCTTTTAATGGAAGGCACGCCACTGATGTCCTAACAGGAATAATTGTGTCTCACTATTAACATCTGCTGCCGAACTAGGTTTGTAGCCTGTACAGGCGCTGCTGCTGCGGGGCTTGAGGCGCTGCTTGGTGACGCAGGTACAGACGCCAGCACAATCAAGTCTTACCAAACTGTCAAATTTCCTCCATTGAATATGAACCTTATTCTTTTGGTATAAAGTTAATAATCTATTAAAGAAAAATTTGACAGATTGTTGTACATCAGCAAGCAGCTCAAGCCCTCGGATAGGGAATGACCATTTGAGGTTCAAGCAAAAGAATCAGATTAAACTAAAATATGCCGAAGATAGCGAGTTAAAACTAAAAAACGAAATTTAAAATGGTTACGGTTCTCTGGATGTGTAAAGTGAAACGGGTGAGTGTATTTAAATGAGAGAGATTAAAACTTTATCAATTTAAGTTTTTCCATCTAAACTCAGAACTCTTAATAACGCGTATTTTCTATTATTGTAATATCAGGTAAATACACTTATAACATTTGCTCGTAAAGTGTCTCTTATTACACCAATTTCAATATCGTAATGTATGTCATTACGTACTTGTGCGTTATTGTAATGTAAAACGCACGAGTTACGTAAAACGTACAGTTTATCAAGATGCTCCGTCTAAAATGAACGGTACTTTTTTAAATCTTAGCAAAGAGTTTTTATATCAGAAAAGAGGTAAACATTTTATGAATAAAATTAACTTTGGGAGATAAAATATAAAAAAAATAAACATTTAATTATTTAATTTAATTAATTTTGACAATAAATTACAACCATTTATCTGTAACAAAAACAAAAAAAATATGAATTTACTTTATTAGTAATACTGGCTGTTTTAGTGCCTTTGCCTCAAAAAAAAAGCGCTGATGCGCGCGCATCGCTAATTTGTGAACAAGTAAAAATTATTACGCGCGCTTTTTCTTTTCGCTGTATTGTTTTTATTTGAATTATTTCCTCGCAAATATGTTATAATATTTGAATTATTTCCTCGCAAATATGTTATAAATTGTCGTATGACATACGTGCGCTTTGATAATTACAGCCTCTGCTTTATTGTAGCCCTCGCCTGCGGCTCGGGCTAGCAATATCGCCTCGGCTGTAATTTTCAACCTACCGCACTTATATCATAATGTACTTTAAGTTTATGTCATTCTATGACAATAATGATAACAGTAATAGAATTTATGACACAGATTAAATATTAATTTCTTGGAGTTGACCGTAAAGAATAATAAACATGACGGTTTTAGAGTAGGTTGTGATAAATAATAAACATGAGATTGTATTAGTGCTCTGACACATATCGTGCATAAAATGTTAGTATAATTACAATTCGCCAACATCCTGTATTGTTAACACGTTCATCGCTACAGTTCGATTCAAACTTAACGGCGTCTGAAAAGTGAGCGGTTGGCTGCGCAGTAGGTACCCCGCTCCTCACCCCCGCTGTCACGTGAAATTGTTACTGCGCAGCGACTCGCCTCGTGTTCAGAGCTGCCATTAAGTTTGAATAGTACTGTTACCTTTGCTTTCCAGTAAATCTCCTTTCATTACGACAAACAAAGGTTTTATTAAAAAGTTTTTGGACGTGTAGATGCAGATAAGTTCTATTTTACCAAAAAGACTGAAGTGTAAAGACTGAGGTATCTGTCTTCTAAAATAAATAACTAAAGCAATCTACACTTCATTTATGCATGCATACATAAGCAATTTTAAATACGCTAACCTCGTTCAGTGTCATTATTTTATTATAAAAATAAGGCCATGAAAATAATTCATTATTCTAAAAATGTATAATAACAACAACGACATTATATCTAAAAACCTATTTTTGATATAATGTCCCTACTGCTTCGAAGTCATTTTTTTTTAATTAAGGAAAGCTTCAATATTCCCGAGTATTACAGGCATTTTTTTTTTAAACTTTGCCCCACACTAGGAATTACTCCTGTGTCGTGGGTGCGTTTACAAACATATAAACTCACTTACACAAACAGCCAGACCCGGAACAACTATCTGTAGGCCATACAAATATTGGTTCCGTGCGGGAATCGAACCCGCGACACGCAGCGCAGCAGTCGATCGCTCAACCAGCGAATGCGCGTGAATGTTGGTTATCGCGGATGCAGACGAAGTCGCGAATTAAAAAGTAGCCTATGTCCTTCCCCAGGGTTCAAGCTAGTTTCACACCAAATTTCATCAAAATTGGATCAGCCGTTTCATCGTGAAAGCGTAACAGAGTTACTTTCGCATTCATAATATTAAGTATGGATAGTATGGATTTTTTATCCTGTATTTGATTTTCACGCGGACAAAGTCATGGGCAGAGGCTAGTAAATATAACCTATTCCAATATTATAAAGCGGCGGAGTTTGTTTATTCGTTTGAACGCGCTAATCAAAATTTTTTCGCTAAAAGGAAGCTACGTAACTACGTTATCCCTGACAACGTGTCCTTTGGGTCAGGTTAGGTTAGAACTGTAGAATCACAAAATATAGAGGGTACAGAAGGACCGCTCCCGCCATCTTCAAAAATAATTACCTACGCTTGCCAGACTCACTAGGGCTGCTACTGTTTTGACTCTGTAGGTTTTATTTGTGACAATATGAAATTTTATTGACACTGGTTGGAAGTCTTTGCAATTTTTTATAACAAAATTTTCTTGTTTGTTGTGAAAAGTCAATGTCTCTCATTTAAGTATTCATTTCGTGACAGTCGAGTCGTAAGTCTGCTTGAAACTGCTTGAGAATGCCTATAAACGTAATGTCAATGTGTGCGTGGTAAAAATGGCGGTTTGTTCTGAGTGGTCTCTCTGCTCGGGCGCGACGGAACCTTACGTACTTTGTGGTAGAATCCTCTACCTAAGGCAGTAAGTCCGCCTTTGTACCTTTGTGTATGAAGTATAAATAAATAAATAAACTGTGACCATTAAAGTGCGTAGGCGAGTGAACGAAGCAAGCGGTGCCGCGGTAGCAGCCGCTGAGTGCCAAATCCCCTCTATTGTTGGTGAATCATTTGGGTTAGGTTAGGTGTGTGGTAGTTTTAGAACCACCAGAGCTATGGCTAGTGGTATGGTGGGTCCGCAAGACCTGACTACTATTAAGGCTGCTGTCTCGAGAAAAGCTTGAATGAAGCATGCAGATGAAGCAACTTTTCGTCGCCATTTACAGAGAAATTACATCTGAAATGTTACATGGTCACATGTTTGTATTTCATATCTACTTACGTAGATACCTACGTTGGTGGTTGGTGTTTATTTGAAAAATAGCATCATGGGATTTGTATATGAGGTCATGCAGCAGTTGACTAGTTAGAATTTAAAAAAATGATTATATTTTAAATATTATCTTTAGTTGGTATCATTACATTATACTCAAAGCAAAATGTACCTATTAATAAAAACTTTTAGCACATTACATTACTGATTAGTAGGTAAGTACTTAACTAAAGTTCATTTCCGAACTAAAATAAAATACTTATATCCTCCACTTTTTAAACGACTTAATTTTATAAGTTTGTCCGCGTCCGCTCCTCAGAGACAAGAATTGCAAATTTTTTTTATTGAGTTAATGTTTCTTTCAACTTAGGAAATAATGCAAGTTTCATCAAAATCGGATTAGCAGTTTTCAAGATGTAGGTACCTAGATTGTTTATGTACAAAGCAATGGAAGGAAAAAAATACGTAATCGGCTTGACGACGACGGTAGTAGGTACTGCATAAAGTATTACAGGATATTTTTATAGTTCATAATAATTTCTTAACGGATTTGAATGATTATGAAGTAAGGACTATAAAAACCAGAAAATAAAAATATTTTTACAAAAAAAAAACCGGTTTCAAAATCTAACACTACAATACAACAGAACCAAAACCTCCAACTTCAGAAACTAAAGTTCTTTTTGACTTCGTAATTTTTAGACAATCTAATTCACCAATTTTATTCTCAAATTTTCATCATTAGTATCACATAATATCGTATTTGTTATTTAACCTAAATTAGAATTATTGCTTTTAATACTCACGTAATTCTTTAAATAAACCGCCATTAAAAACACAAAAGAAAACAAAAGAGGACGCTAAAAAGTTAAATAAAGACAACATTTTACACTGCAAATCGTTTTTGACCCAGAGATCTATTTAGTGCGTCTGTCAAAGACTCACGCGCCACTACACCGCGCCCCGAGACCAAAGATATTATATACCTGGCCGACAGAAGCGCCATCGACTGCGAAAACCAAGGTGAGCAGACTTAGAACTCACTTAAAATGCATAGGTACATAAAACTAACAAAACGTATCAAAAAACGTTTTAAGAAACTATAAGAACTCTTTATATTGACGATGGAACTTTACACACCACAGAAGTTGTATACCTAGCTATATCCTAGACCAGTGGTTCTTAAACTTTTAAGGCAACGGAACACTTAACCAAGCTTATTTATTTTGTGGAACCTCACATCAAATGATTAAAAATGACAGATGAGAGAAAATAAGAACAAAAACTTTTAATATTAATATTTTCTAAGTGATACAGTTCAATGCTTTGCATTAATAAGTGATTGTTTAAAAATCTAACGATGCAATGATAAATATAAATTAACGGAACCTTGGAGACTATTCCATAGAACCCGTAGTACTCACTTTAGGAATCGCTGTCCTAAACCACAGATTAAAATATTAAACCGCAGTTTTTTGTACCGTGATGAAGCACTCCAATTTTGTTGATGATTATTTAAATATTTCATGAATATCTTTTTCCTTTACCAATCCATGTGGTTTAGGACATGTTGCTAAAAGTGTTATAAAATCAACTTATTAGGCGTAATACATAATATGATAATTATGCCTGCAACTTCGTCTGTATAGATTTCACGGGAGCATATAAACGAAATAAAAATCATGTGTTAAGCTATCCATAGGTATTTATCTATACTAATATTATAAAGAGGTAAAATTGTTTTATTAGTTTGTAAGTTTGTATGTAGTGTAGGGGGTAATCTCCAAAACCACTTATCCAATTTCAAAAAATCTTACACCAATTGAAAGCTTCGTTATAGCTAGCTATATAGGCTATATTTCATTATCAAAAAAAATAGGGACCCTTGAGAAAAGACACGCGGGCAAAGTATGTAATGTAATAAAGCTGAAGAGTTACTTAGTTTATTTGTTTGAATGCGCTATTCTCCGAAAGTACTGATCCAATTCCGAATATTTTTACGCCAATTGGAAGCTACATTATCACACTTTCTTACGCTATAATGCGTAAGAAAGTGGCGTCATTATTTTAAAGACTGCGCGGTAGCACCAACAGCATTTTGCAAATGATTGCATCCCGCCATGACTGTCCCATAGAAGCACATTGGGTACATTCCGCCGCTACGCGCCGACAAATGTGAACAGCGCTATACTTGCCAGTAAGCCAATATTATGTCCGATCCGTCAGAAATCATGGCTAAACATCCGGTAAATGTGTCGTCTCCGTTAGTTTTATCGGGTCGCCCTAATGTGAACGGTGCTATTGAAATACTTATTGGCATATGTATTTCAATAGCATGCACAATAGCATGCATATTGGCATATGCATCCGACGCGTCCGATAAAACTGTCGGCCCGACCTAATGTGAACCTGGCCTTACGTGTCTGGCCCTCGAAGTCTAAGCTACCGTGTACCGAGCGCTAAGCTGTTTACACACAAAAAGTCTGGGCTGGGCAGTAGGCGTTTAATTTCTCACATTTATAAAACTTTTATCAAGATTATTGGAAACCGAATAACTATGTCAATCGAATCCAATGCAACCTTCGGAACAAACTGGCTTCCGCCTAGGACTTTCCACTATCATCTACACACCAGCTAAGTACTAAATCATAGAAGAATACCAAGAATACAAAATCCCACTGTATCACGCAAATTAGATTATTCTAATCATATATTTTTTATCTCATAAGAGGTGAGATGCAAGCTGGTTAGAAAAAAAGAAAAATGTAAGAATCTTCTAGATGAATTACTTAGTCTATAAAAATCGTATCCCACATGAGAAAACACAATAATATTAGAACACCATGTGTAAAACAATTATTTTATAAAAACCAAACATAAAAACATGACAGAACAAAAAACGCGAGAGAATCGCTACTAGATTTATCTGAGTTCTTATTGCAAAGCTATTTCTAACACAATATTATAAATATCGTATTATTTTGTTTTGAAACAGTGTTGTTTATTACTGTTTTAGGGTTCCGTAGGGACAAATGGATCTCTTTTTGTCACAAAGGCATTTTTCTCAATATTTATTGGAACACAGGGATTTGAAATTTAGCATAGGGTTAGGTTTTCATTATACGCACACAGGCCGCCAATAAGAAATATATTTTCGAGAATAATTTTATTATTAGGATCCAACAATTACTTAAGTTAAAATTAATAAACCGTGCAACCGCTTTCTGTAAAGACACTAAAATTATGTTTTTTTTTTATAATTTTAAGTGGTACATTAGCTATTTCTCTAAATAGCTCAGAATCTAAGTAGCTCAAAATCTAAAAAAAGAAAATGCACTCCCCATAACTAGGAGATAAGGGTGTACATATACTTTTCAAAATGTTGTGAAAGTTTCCCAAACTACATTTTTTTAGATTAGGTTATTAGATATAGACAATGTAATTATGTAGGTGCAAAAAAAAAGCTAAAATAGATGCTTCATTTCTTTCCTTTTTTATCAAATAAAAGACATAAATTACCTGAATCACAGTGCATATTTTTAAACATACTGTTGGAAGTTATTTCATGATGATGCACATTTCTGTCAGTTCTACGGACGCACGGACAAGCCGATGGTCAGTCGAAATAATAATTTGTTTAAGTAAACAACACCTGCCATGTAAACAGTGTTTGTTATTTTTTTTTTAATATGACATAAAGTTCTTCTTGTCCTTCCTGCCTTTGCGGTTTTATTTTAACCCATTAACCGCCAAAATAGAAACAGCAAAGATATTTTTATGAAAAATGTATTTTATTATTGTTTACTAAACATATATAAACTTAAAAGTATGACAAATCTGAAAAAACGTTTCTTATTCTTCTTATTCTTATTCTTATGTGATTCCTAGGCAAGTGAAAGTATCAACGATCGAAAGGTTATTCGGTTTTAGCCAATTTAAAGTTTCAATAGGCAAAACACATCTTCAAACGAGTTAAGTTATACATAATGAAGAAGTATCGTTGTTTGCGAGCTGAGCCAATATCTTTTTGTCAAAAATCTACTTAAACAGAACTGTATCGTTTCTGTGTGCCCCAATATTGTTGAATTAGCTGATGCCCGTGACGTCTACCGCATGTATTTCGGTTATATATGGGGTTTTATTTTTTTCCACGGAACCTTAATTATTTGCGTATGTTACTCCTGATAAAATCAGCTATCTGCCAGTAAAAGCCCCGTCAAAATCGGACCAGCCGTTTCGAAAATTAACCGAACCTAACAGACAGACAGACACAAATTTTAAAAATAGAATTACACTTTAATTTTATTTATAGATATTGAACCACTGCGCCTGGTTTCGATCCATGAACCAAGCAGTTTGTGACTATAAATACACATGTCTCACGCTACTGCAAATATATAATAATACCTAAATAAAATGAAAATTATAGCTTATTAGTTGAACAAAAAGCTCGGAAGTAAAAACAACCATTACATAGCGAAGTACAGAAAAAACACTCACACGGACACTGATTACTAGTCAATTATTAGGTTGATAAAAACTGTAATTAATAAGTCAGGTATGATTTTGACTACAGCTGAAATTGAAAGATAAGACCAACCAAACTGTCTAGGGCCTAGGGTATTATCCTTGTTTATTTTTATGGTTATAACAATATCTACAAAAATCAAGACACCATACATTATTTCAATTAACTTCAAAAAGAAGAAGGTTCTCAAGTCGACTGTTTTTTTCTTTTTCATTTCTCCAGGATAGGGTGTGCCTCAGGGGAGGTCCCATATAAATTTTATCACAATTGGTTCAGCACAACCAATTTCGATAAAATTTTAATTGTTCTTTTTGCCTCATTACAGCCCTAGTTCTAAATTCAAGTTTTTAGGAAACGCAGGAAAACGTGATGTTGCAGATAATTACTTACCTATCCGACGTTTTATGAAATGTCTGGACTTTGAAAGAGACCTTGACCATTTAGTTGGTTTATGGGTTTTTTCGGTAGTCATGGGAAACTTTTCTGACGCATAAAAGTGTTGTAGAGTAAAAAATCATGTGCAGTAAATTAAGCAATTTGTTTAAAAGTTTAGCCCAATATTCAGTAACGTGAACTGAACTTTATGCTTCTAATAATAATATACAATTCTTATTGTCTATTTGCGCACGCCATGCTCGCTCAGCGTTCGAATAGCGGCCGCAGCACCCACGCAACGCGACCGGTACGTTAGTAGTACAGAGAGACTAGAGGCCAGCACATCAAGCTGTTGTAGCTTGTCTCTGTCAAATTTCTTTGATAGATTTTCAACTTTATGATAAAATAATAAGGTTCATATTCAATTGGGAAAATTTGACAGTTTGGTATGGCTTGATGTGCTGGTGTCTGTAAATGCGGCCCCATTTGTGCCCGTTTCACGGGAATACATAACCTACCGGGAAAAAGCATCCCAATCCATTCTGATTCATTACGGTAATAAAAGGAGATCGGACATTTTTGTATAGATTTTGGTCCAAGTGGCGTCGTATGATGAGACCTAGTTTATTTTTTCGATAATTTAATATTATAACACTGACCAAACCCGCAGATAAATCGACACATGGAGAAAAAAGGGGAACCGATCACTTTTCCGAAATGTTTATTTCCGAATTTTATTTTACCGAAAACTATTGACCGATGTCTTTTTTGCTTTATGCATTATTTGACATATTTTTATATCATCGAAGTATCATGTGTCATAAGTATTATTTTACCGAACTATTTTTCGTCGATTTACAAATTAACTTTTTGCTATTGGCCGAAGCCTCTTTTGAAGTTTTTTCATTTGCCAAATGATTTATTTGCCATATTTTCACCACACCGAAACAACATACAGAATACTAGCGGGCCCGGCAGACGTTGTCCTGCCTGAAAATAAAAACATGTCCTAGAACTACAACGCCACCTATCGGGTCCAATTGTGAATCTAAACCATTCACAAATCCACTGGAACACACAAAACATTTCATCAAAATCGGTCCAGCCGTTTAGGAGGAGTTCACTTTCATACACACGCACAGAAGATTTTTATAAATAAGATTACCTGGTAGCATTATCAATATTTAATAAAATAAAATAGTGTCATAAAAAATCAATAAGCTACAAAATTTTAGTGACAGAAACGAATCGCTGCAAAACCGACTTCACGCAGTCTTGTCTGCCCTAGAGTGTAATTTAAGCCCGCGTAGGCGCGGAGGGGTGGGGCGGCCCGCAAGCTGAGGAGCAGGCGGTTTGAAGGCTCGCCGCCGCGGCTGAGGCTGGCCGGCGGAGTCGGCCAGCAAGCCGAAGCTGCGGTGGTGAGCATTAAAACCATCTGCGACGATAAGCTGCTGCTGCCGCGGGCTGCGGCAGCAGCATCGGGCGCCGGCGGCGGCTGCGAGGTGCACGGGCGGCGCGGGCGGCGCGAGCGCGGCCACCCGCTCCGAGCCGAACGTCACTTCATTATTTACCACGACGACGACACTGCGTTTTATTAATCTTGTATTGCTGGATTACACCAATTTGTTAATTAGTCCACGCTTTTTATTATTCGCTCCCACAACTGAGCAATCGACGTATTATCGTCAACAGTAATTGTAGTATGAATGATATAATAATAATGATTATAACTAATTTTGGTTTTGAAATATTTGTGGAAGACCAGGGAACATTTGTGAAAGTTCCTACCCTCATTTTGTATTTTTTTCGGATTTTCTCACTGTTTTGTGAGAAAATCCGAAAAAATTACAAAAAGAGGGTGTGTAGGTAGGTAGGCAGGTAGGGTAGGTAGGTAGTAGGTAGGTAGGTAAGTAGATTAGGGTGCTACCAGACCAATCAAAACATCGATCGATGGAAGAATGGATTAGTCGACGTCGATCGATAGTTTCTACCAGACCAATCGAACGATCGTTGATCGATGGCATCGATCGATGGTAGAATTTATTAGTCGACGTCGATCGAGCTGCTTGACTATTATTACTGATGGATTATAGCCGGGGTTAATCGATCGACGTCGACCGATGCCATCGACCGGCAATCGATCGATTAGTTAGTGGAACGGTATCCGTCGATCAGCCAAAGCTACCACACCAATCGATCAACGTCGATCGATGTCGATTGACGGCATCGATCGACGATCGATCGATTGGTGTAGTAACACCCTTAGAGATGGACCGGACCATAGAAACAGGACAGTGTCTGTCGGGTCAGCTATTCTAGTAGCCTAGTAAGTATTTCCACAATACTATTAACCTTCCACTTGAAAGGATTTGCAACGAATTATATAATTTATTTATTATGTTATATGACTAGGTCAGTCTACGAGTCTGTCGTCATTCAATGACCTTGGATCTAGCTCATCTAGCTTGCAGTTCTCTTGAACTTGCACCGCGGTTATGACTTGCAAATGTCAATGTTAGGTACAATATTGTTATTCGGTCATCAGTGACATCTCGATTACAATCCGTCTTCAAATAATTGGTTCTATTTTACGGAATTGTTTAAAATTGCGGTCAAACAAAGGAGCTTATCTTGCCCTTTCATGGCCAAATTCTCAAACGCTACTCAATTTTAAGTTGCCTTTAATTCTTGTGCTGTCTCTATCAATTATTGTCAAAGTGACAGTAACAGTAAAATTGCCTTAAAATTGAGTAGCGTGCGAGTATTTGGCCATCAGTCGCACAGTATATCGAGCGAGTGAAAGAGGACCGGGTATCAAAAGGTTACAAATGCCGAGGAGAAAAAATACAGTTTTAAACAGACAGGCAAGGGAAATGATGTATTCAGTGTATTGTTTCTATAGCAAATCTACTAGATGCTAACAAATAAAAGGATAAGCAGACTTACACATTTAAAATTTAATCAGTAAAAGAAAGAGAATGAAGCAAAAAATACAGATAAATATAAAAAAGACCAACCTAAAACGCACTATAAAGGAAGGTATGATATGGTAGCAAGGATGGTATGCAGGCGGGCTTCAATGAAAGACGACAGCAGGTGCACACAGGACCGGTAGAAAGGGACAGGCGCGTAGTCAGCTCCAAGATCAGGAGCAGAGGTCCCAGGCGGATCTTTAAGTGGGATCCGCCCTGGGAAGTGCAGGTACGCGTCAGTTTGTCCACTTTCATGAAGACCGTTTCGTATCCAGTTATAGACTCGTAGACTTCAGTAGACTTTGATGATGCTTGACTGGAATTCAATTACAGAGTTTGTTGTTTGCAATTCAGTTCTCGACTGGCCTGATCTCCGTCAGCTTGCTTTCAAAGTAATCTCCTTTCGAATATAGTTATTTTTTATTATGGTTTTTCTGCTTGCTTTCATATAATTATTCCATCTGACAAGTGTTATCGGCCAGGATAAGAGTAGCAAGTCAGATATATCAGACCTTCATAAAACCATGAGTGCGTAAAGAATTTGATAAATATAGTGAAGTTATTTAGTAACAACCGTAATTACATGTAATAACAATTAAGTATTGATGAAAATAATTTAAGTTATATAAGTCAAAAGGCTAGAAGCCAGTAAGAGAAAATAACTAACAGTTGACATCTGACATACGAGTCATAACAAAATAATAAATATTGTATTTCAGGTAATTCTATGAAAACGAAAAGTGTTTTTTAAAACAAGTTAGTACAAACACAAAGAAAACAATAAAACTTTTAGTTTTTTTTGAAGGCGGTTCACATTTTGCAAAAAAGTTATTATTTTTGTACTCACGAGTTGTGCTAGCACAGACATTTTTGTTCTTTTAATGGCACTTTGGCTTTTAAAGTTATGTAAATCTTTATATGATCCACTAGAATTAATACCTGATTTGCATGTCCGCTGTCTATTAACGTCTGTAATTTGCTGTATCGTGTTTATGTTTCCTTTTTATAATATTTTTATAATTATTACCTATTGACAAATATTATTTAAATCAAAATGATAATAAAATAAGAGATCCGAGTTGGAGACTTCTTTGGGAGTGTTTAAGGTATAAAGGGTGCTGAGGAAACTACGAAATCCGAGTGAATCCACAGTCTGGCCCGAATAAAATAGTCATACAGTTTGATCATACAGGTATCTAACAATTACATAATTATACACATCTACATATCTAAATCAATATTATAAAGAGGTAAGAATAGTTTGTTGGTTTGTTACGATTTAACTCAAAAACTACTGGTCCGATTTCAAAAAATCTTTCACTAATCGAAAGTTACATTATCCCTGAGTAATTTAGGTAATCATTTTGTTAATGCTAGTAATTATAATCGTAACATAAGGATTTTTTTGTAAATGGTAAACCTAACCACAGATGTCCATTACTGGTTTTTCAAGTATCTAAAGGTACTTTTTATATAACAACAACAATAATAAGAAATCTGTACCAATTGTACAACTCTCGCTAGAATAAATTAATTTTAAACAAAAACAGTGTGTAACGTGTTTTTGTAGGTAAGAAACTATGAAAAAAACCTACCTACGTATATTACCTAGGCCGGGGTTCCCAAACTGTAGCGGCGCGAAACAATCGCACTACGCATACACAGGTCGCCAGCAAAGAGAAATACAATCTGTGTTTTATTAAATTTTCGTATAACTAGGATTACAATATTTAGTTACTAAAATAATCATGGCGAGATCATTTCGATGAACGTGCGACGTCATTTGTATGAAAAAAATAATAATTTAGAGGGTTTAAAACATTTTCCAATGTGAAGAACACATTACCAGGAGTAGATTAGACTGCCAGACTGTAGAATTCACTGCCCGCCTCTCTATTCCCCGATACATATAATCTGGGTATCTTCAAGGCACGAGTGAACCGGTTTATTCTAGGCAAGCGTGCTCCACCTTAGGCCGCATCATCACTTAAGATCAGGTGAGTTGCGGTCAAACGCAAGCCTATAACAATATAAAAAAAAAAAAAAAAAAAGACACCATATTTTTAAACCCCCGCATAATTAAAATATTACGAAATGAAAATAACACTTTTTCGTTTCATCTTGATTAGAAAGAAAGTGACAAGCGACGTTAACGTACCTATCAAATTGGCAGACAAGTGATGCGACAAGTGTATGGAAAATAAATCGTTATTTGTGATATTATTTCCTATAAAACGATGCAATTTCAGAGTAAGAACGGCGAAACGGCGTCTGTCAGTGTCACTGTTACTGCCAGTCGCCGTTTCGTTCTGAAATAATGGGCTTTTTTTTTAAACTATTCACTTTTCTTCGCGGGGTTTTAAAAATATTGTAAATAACTGAAAATACTCTTTAGGTACCCAAGAATATAAGAATTAGAATTTCAACTTCTCTAAACATCTTTATTTATTTTTTGTACAAATCCTGCCATGATTGTAGTTTTCTTTGATAAAATAAATAAAGTGATTTTAATGTCTGCTACAGCTACACACGAATATTATCTTCTTTTAGAAGAGTTTCGCAAAAATAGTTACGCCCTGCAAATCTACCTGGCCTTTTCCCAACTATGTCGGGTTCTTCTTCCAGTCTAAACAGATGCAGCTGAAGACCAGCCAGTGTTGTGAGCGGCTGCTTGTCTGACCACCACAACCACAGATAATATAAAATATCTGTAACCACCTTGCTAATGGGTAACACGAACCCCTTGGTAAGACTGGTGGTCAGACTTTCTGGATTCTGACTACCCATGACGACCGCCAAAGTTGTACAAATGACAGCCGGGACCAACGGCTTTACGTGCTTTCCGAGGCACGGAAGGGTCTCGGTATAAAATGGATGGTCACCCAACCACAGACCGACCGCGGCAAGCGTAACTTAACCATGACCGGTCATCCATACGGCTTTTACTTAGCCACAAGCCCCTCTTAACAAATGCAAACCTACAAATGGTCCCAGTGTAAATATAAAGTCCCATTAAAATAGATGGTCAGGGGTGTGATTCTGTCAAACCTCATTCTTAACTTCGAATCTGAATCCGCTGTGAGTTTCTAGATTGGCATTCTAAAAACTCGGTTGATAATTCGAATTTACACTAGCGCCACCCTTGCGAGCGTGTCAGCGAGTTGAACTAAATTGACAGGGAGATTTTTACAGATAAAGTATGAGATGACGTAAGAAGTGGCATTCTGTAATTTCCCCGTCACTTCGACGGTCACTTCGCACTCGAACCCGATTCAAAGAGTCAAATATATCAAGGTCATATTCATATTGAACCTTATGCAAAGTGAGAGTGAATGGCGATGTGAGATGCGAATTGTTGTTTCAATTTTTCAGAATTGAATCGACCTACAGTACGTCTAACCAAAGTTATCCAAGCAAAAAAATCACTGATAAAAGTCATTTTATTTAGCCCTAAAGTAAGTAGTTACTTGCACTCGTGTCCCTCAGTTGACTACACATCACCTGCTTAAACGGGTTTCAGACTACGCTTTAATATAATAGCATATTAGTATATAGGGTGACTGGTAATTAGTGTACGATACCTAAACACGTAATTGTGTTCATGATAACAAACAACTTTCCCGAAGAAAAAAGTTTTTTGTACTGGTTCACTTTTATTACAATAACACAACAGCCGTATGAAATTCACGCGCGCGCACGCCTGTGACCTAAAGTGAACTAGTACAAATAACATTTTTTCTTCGGGAAAGTTGTTTGTTATCTTGAACACAATCACGTGTTTAAGTATCGTACACTAATTACCAGTCACCCTATATAGCTCATAGCACAACAATATCGCGCACCATACATTTATTTAGAACACATCCACACTTTGCTATACTATACAAGGTGTAACGTCAAATACGCAAAACCTGAAAATAGTTTGATTAGAATAACGAGCAAAATCAATTGAACCACTTTTTAACTCAACGACTGTCGGGCGAAAGTGTTGAAGGTCAAACCTCCGCTGCTTATGTCGGACTGTGTAACATAAGACATTCGAAAGGTTAATATAGGTTACATTTTAAAAAAAATCTTCATTATACATGTTGCCCTGTTTATTTATTAATAAGTCAAGCCATCACGTGCGCAAACCTGCCAAAATAGGTAAACAAACACAAATGGTTGTCGTCCAATTAAAATTTTCCTATACGCATGATAATAATAGTTCTTATTTCAATGCAAATACGAGTCTTGGTAAAACTAAAACAGCACATAAAACCTTTAAATTTTTTTTTATGATTGTTTTTCTTTCAGACTTAGGTTAATTGAATTAAAAATCATTTGGGGTGTCTGAGGTTTTGCGTGTTTGACGTTACACCTTGTATATTATGCGTGTTCTAAATAATTGTCATCATCTTCATCAGCCAGTAGACGTCCACTGTTGAACATAGGCCTACCCCATAGAACGCCACAACTCGCGGCAACCTGCCGCTTGCATCCACCGGTTACCCGCGACCTTGACAATGTCGTCGGTTCATCTGGCGGGGGGCCTACCCAACGCTGCGTCTTCCGGTTCGTGGTCGCCACTCGAGAACCTTTCTTCCCCATCGGTTATCGATTCTTCGAGCGATGTTGCCTGCCCATTGCCACTTCAACTTGCATATTCTGAGAACTATGTCGGTGACCTAAATAAATGGGTGGTGAGCGATATGGTTGTGCTATGAACTTATGCTTTAAGCTATTATATTATAGCGTAGTCTGAAATGAGCTTTAGAATAGTGTTGTTAGAATCAACAACAACGCGCAACTCGAGAACAGGCTACGATTGGGGGTGAATAAACTTTTCACACACCAATTTATTATTTTAGGACAAAATAAAATCACATAATCAATGTTTTTTTTTTTGCTTAGATATATCTGTTAAGACGCAGGTACTGAACGCTGTGTTAAAAAAAAATCCATCTATTTTAACGGGCCCTTATAAAGATTGGAAACCCCTGGCCTAGCTCACTAATTGACTTTACTTTTTTAATTAGCTATCACATGTTTATTTTTGTCATTCAGTGTGCATAAAAAAGGCATCTTGTCATAAAAATTTTATTAGGAAAAACGAGTACAAAAAATAGCCAATTTTTTTTCGTTATTTGCGGCATTCAGCTATCAATATAAAAAACGAATCGTTTTGTTTATAAGCTTTTTTAATAACTGATATTGACCGCAATAGGTATTGCTGACGTAGGATCTGCTACTTAGGTACCAACGTCGGAAAGTTTTTGGCAGACAGGGAAAACAGCACGCATCCATTTGCGTAAATTTTATAAAATAGAACAGACCGTTTTGATTTAGATCCTATCTTCGTAGAACAAGTTTACATCCGTTGTAGATAAAGTTTAAGACTTGAACACTTAAGTGATTTTAGGGTTCCGTACCTCAAAAGGAAAAAACGGAACCTTTAAAGGATCACTTTGTTGTCCGTCTGTCTGTTTGTCTGTCTGTCGGTCTATCTGCTAAGACCCTTTATCTCGGGAAGGTGTGTACTAAGACCCTTTATCTCGGGAAGGTGTGTAGTTATCGAGTTGAAATTAAACCACAATCTCAAGGGAATCAAAATTTATAGGGTTCACAGGTCTATCTCAAGGATAGCAACGTATCTGTGACGGTTCTGGTATTGGTGACATCCATATATGGCGCTGACCACCTTACATCTGGCGGGACCGCCTGCTTTACTGGCACCCAAGTACCTACCTACATAAAAAAACCGGACAAATGCGCATCGGACTCGCCCACCAAGGGTTCCAAATTCCGTGGTTAAAACCGCCTGAAAATGTGAGGTAGACTGGGCATAGAGTCCCTGACTAATAAGTTCCAAACCGCAACTTCTCACGACCACCGGTTCGGGAGTTAAGGCGGTTTGAAACTAAACAAAATGGCCGCCGAGCTGTCAAATGTCAACTGAAAAGGCCCGTAACTTCGGAACCCTTTGTCCAAATCACGGGATTTGAACGGAACCCTCGGTGGGCAAGTCCGATTCGCACTTGTTCGGTTTTTTTTTATGTAGGTAGGTACTTGGGTGACAGTCAAACAGGCGGTCTACCTGATGTAAGGTGGTCAGCGCCATATATGGACATCACCAATACCAGAACCGTCACGATACGTTGCTATCCTTGAGATAGACCTGTATTTACACCAGCATTTCCTAGATACACTATTCGCAAGCTCCATTTTGCCTTATAAACTACCTGCACCATCTCTCTCGTGACTCTACAAAATATTCTTTCTTTTTGAAGTTACCATTACTGTTAAATGTCATATTTTTCTTAAATAGGCACATTTACGAGTTATGTTAATTTGGAGAGTAATGTTGAGGATTATAATGGCTATAATTGTGTAAATGCATATTTGTTATATTTTGTTTTTATTATTTATCATCCAACCTGATATGGAGCTGAAAATTACAAAAATAGTAAGCAAATTTGAATTTCGCGACCTATCCTGGATGCTGTCATTTTTAACCGACTTCAAAAAGGAGGAGGTCCTCAATTCGATTGTTTTTTTTATGTATGTACACCGATTACTCTGAGATCTATGATCCGATTTACGTGATTCTTCTTTAGTTTAGTGCGGAATAGTTGCCATTCGGTCCCATAAAAATTTAACATAGTTTGGCCCAGTAGTTTTCATTTTATGAACTTTTTTTATGTTTGACCACGTAACTTTTTTCAGTGTTGTCCGATTTCGATGATTCTTTTTTTTATTTGATAGTGTATAAATTAAAATTTGGTCCCATATAAATTTCAAGAAAATATTCCATCCCTAAGGGTAGAAAATTAATCGATGACTAAATTTTCTTGGTGTCACCGTTTCGTAATTAATTTGTATGATAAGAAGTAGCCACTGAAAAGCGAAAAAAAAACTTTTTACCAAAAAAAGACAACCGCCTTCAAAAAGTATTTAAAATAACTTTCAATTCGCAAGTTGGTGGCATAATACAAAACTACAAGCGAAACCAAAGCCAAACTTTTTTGTTAAAAAGTTTTTTTCTAACAATATAGGTAACTCTATAACCGGCGTTATTTTTACCACTATTTGTCTAATGCTGTAATAAATGGACTAGACCTTCCTACCTAAACCTGGGTACACAACATACACACTCATGGCACCACTTACAATCCATTCCTTCCTAGTTGCGTTGGCTTAGACATTGGCATCATAAAAACTTGTCACGTCCAAGAGCTAATCGTCTCATTAAGAAATGAAGGTTGACGAAAATTTGTGTAAGCATCCTTTAGCTGCTAAGGGCTTGTACACAAAAGTGCGATGCGACGTCGTATCGCACACATATCGCATCGCCGTTTTGTGTACAAGCTCTAAGGGCGAGGCCACACCACTACGTTGCGGCGTCGCAGTCGCATCGCTAAAATGACGTTCTATTAGTTATAATATTGTATTGCTTTAATATTATATTAAATATAATATTGTTGTAGCCTCGCCCTAACTCCCAAACAACATCTTACTTTAATGCCGGCACTTCACATGACGTATTTGTGCAAATATTGCCCTTATTTGGATAATAGATAATTTATTTCAGTGATAATAGGGTAAATCTTGTGCACAAAGGACATTTTAACTTTGTCTCTGTGATGGCAACAGATCTGCCGTGCCCCTATTGTATATTGAAGGTGTTCATAAGCGGCACTGACTATCGTTCATAAAAATGGCCACCTGTTTGTTAGCCTACCGTAAGATAAAAGTAGAATAAATACTATATCACACAAATTCTTTTTGTAAAAAAACTCAAAAACTACTGGTATGATTTCAGAAATTCTTTCCCCATTAGAGTGCTACATTATCCCTAAATGACATAGGCTATATTTATTAATTGAAAAAATTAGGGGTCCTTGAGAAAATTCACGGGCGAAGTCGCGGGCTAAGTGCTAGTCGACTGTAAATTAGAGTAACATTAAACACCTTTTATACAACTTTTGAGAGTTCTACCATTCGTCCGTGTGCTGTTACGGAAAATTTTGATACTTTAACACAAGTATTTAAATAACTAAATATACGAAAAAAGTTCCGCATGTTTTTAAATGTTTATTTAGATCTCTTTGAAATTGTTCTTGCGTATGTATATGACGTAGATAAGCCTGTTTTTATCTTTGTTACAATTTTTTTGGGTCAAAGGTTTTGTTTACAGGATTGTTAGGTACGACGATTTAGGTACAGACGCCAGCACATCAAGTTGTACCAAACTGTCCAATTTTCCCAATTGAATATGAACCTTATGCTTTTGTAATAAAGTTGAAAATCTATCAAAGCAATTTGACAGATTGTTGTAGCTTAATGTGCTGGCCTGTGTACATTTACCTGCCCAGGTAAATGTATCTAAAATGTCGGTCACACTATAGGTGACCTTGCCGGGTTATTATTACCTTTTGCTATTGTTTTCTAAGTATACTTATATTTTTTTTGCCCAACTTATACCCTTATAAAATCGGTACATAAGCTTTAGAAATATATGCAGTAAACAAATGGCCAATCTAAATATGACGCATAAGCAGTTAGACAAAGTAATTATAATTTTACTTGACATGTAGGTACATTTACGTCGCAATCAATTATATTATATCGTAACTATTAGCATATTGATGTTATCAATAAATGTATGTCCTGTGGAATTATTCTAACAATATGTTGCAAGACACTAAGTACATAAGTACCTAGTTATTATGGCAACATTATTGTATGAACATTTCAATATTGTCTCTGTTATTAATTTCCATTAAGCACTCAACTAAAATGTCTTCCTTATGTGAAACTATACACCATTTACAATAGCATTAGACAGAAGTCAAAAGAGGTTCTTTTTAATGCACACTTTGTAACAAAAGTACAATAAACCTGTTAAAGTTACGATAAACACTGAATTTATTATAATCTATTGTCACAGTAGCTGTCGCGCGTATTTGTAATCATTTTAATTACAGTGTCAATGCTAAAAACCTAACAGAAGCAGGGATGAACAATACCCGGATCGTTATTCGTTTTACTGTAATTCTACCTTTAGATTGTTACCTAATCTTTAAAAGACTTTTGTTGTTGTTTTGTTTATATTATAAAACATCCATATTTAGTACTTACTATCTTAGATCTATTTATAAAAATGTTAAAATCAGTTTAATTAAAATTGTTTTAACTTATCTTTGAAATAAAATGTTTTGCATTCCTACTTCTATGAGCCTCTTTTTTCTAATGCTATTATAAATGGAGTATAGCTTCTACCCGCGATTTAGTAAATAATAATAAATAATAATCATAATAATATTCTATGAGAGTCGGTAATAGTGTAGCTTACTATCAGAGAAAGAATTTTTGTTATTGGACCTTCCAGAGATTACCTCTAAGCAAAAAAAAAAACAAACTATGGAACTCTACCTCATTATTACATTATATCGTGTAGAAGTATAGGTAGATGGATAGAATTATATTTATTTAGCGAATTACTATATTGATTACTAAACTACTATAACTTTTGTTTCTTTGGCAGCCGGCAGAAGCACGGAAAATTACACTCTATTTTATCTATCTGTAGAGCTATCTCTCTATCCGTCTGCTTTGTCAATCCCTAGCATTGGGACGGATGACAGCTCACTTCACCTAGGTGTTCACCGAGGGAGATTGTAACAGAATAGCACTGCTGTAGGTAGGTCTATTCTGTTATAATCTCCCTCGGTGAACACCTAGGTAAAGTGAGCTGTCATCTGCTGTTCCGATGCTAGGGATTTACAAAGAATCGGATGACAGCTCACTTCACCTGGGTGTTCACCGAGGGAAATTGTAACAGAATAGCACTGCTGCTATCAAAATTACTAATTTAATAATAAAGTCTTTTTATAAGTCTTTATTTGGATCTTAAAAATATACATGACAATGTTTATATGTAACGATGATAGTTGCAGTAGTTAGAAAGTGTGTCACAATTTCATGTATTTTTCTTTGGCAGCTATTAAAACCTGTATATACAAAAATATATCCACGACTAAGGGCCCCTTCAAATTAGTCGCGCGCCAGTAGCGGGACAGCAGCGCGATAGCAGCGCTGCTTTGTAAATCCATACAAATCGATATCGATAGCGTTGCAGCGCAGCAGTTACAAAGCAGCGCTGCTATCGCGATGCTGTCGCGCTGCTAGCGCGCGACTAATTTGAAGGCGCCATATAGGGACGTAGAACGTTCGTAAAACGTTCGTAGAACGTTCGTAGAACTTTGGCAGTCGTTACGGGTAAACAGAAACGAGAAACTTACACATTAGCTTTAGATTATTTTCTTTGAAGGAATGTATAAAATTACCGATCAGCATCTATAACAATGAGGTTTGTCATGAGCTTATAGATATAAGTTTATCTTACGTTCTTGACCTAGGCTACTCCTAGAAATAATTATCCTGTCGATCACTTGAGTGAGACGTGAAGGATTTCGATTCATACTTGTTGAATAAAATTATTTATGTGTACTCAAGTTCTTCTGACATAGATCCTTATCATTTGACGTAGGTCAAGTTGATTTCCAATGCTTTAGGTCCACTTGCACCAATACCTTAACACAGAGTTAATTTCTAACAAATCAATTAAAAAGGACATGGTCTAAAATGTATGGACCAAAAACCCAAAATCAAAACGTAATCGATACAGTCAAACTGTGTGCATAATATTCCCACCACAGTTGTGAAAATTTCATGTCTAAGAATTAATTCTTTGCATACTTTGACAGCTTATAGCTCCGATATCCCATGGATAAGGATATTGCAACTTTGATTCGCTTATTCAGATAGTTCTAGGGAATTATTGTGCACACAGTTAGATCGTATCGACTGCACTTAGGTTTTTGGGTGTCTTGTGAACCATCTCCTTAATAAAAATAATCATTATTTGGCTAGCCTTTTCCCAACTACTTTGGGGTCAGCTTTCAGTGTAACCGCATGCAGCTGAATACCAGTGCTCAACATGGAGTGACTGCCTGTCTGACCTCCACAACCCAGTTACTGGATACCACGATACCCCTTTAATAAGACCCGATTGTCAGACTTTCTGACTTCTGAATACCCACGCCTGTCAAAAAACAACAAATGACAGCCGGAACTAACAGCTTTCGTGCTTTCCAAGGCGCGGAAGGATCTCCGCATGAAATGGATGCTCACCCATCCACGAACCGACCGCAGCGAGCGTAGCTTAACCTTAACCAAACCATCCATTCAGTTTTTACTTAGCCACGACCTTCCAACTTTAAATGTTCTGTTAATTCGCTCTACATTGGTGCCAATTCTGTTGTGCACGAACTAAATTAATTTTAAGCTATTTATATCTCTTTCTCTCCAATAAAACAAGAAAGAGACATCTATTAATAAGAGCGGTCAATTTTAAGTTGATCTAAAATGTTCATACAATTATAAGTAGTAGTCATTTCAGAACGTATTGATTGAAAACACTGCGAAGTTCAAGGCAAAAACTAATTTGACATCTCTAACTTAGTCCTTGTCTGTCGCCGTCCTTTTCTTCATCTGCATGGTAGTAAGAGATGCCAAATGCCTAATTTTAATTTAGTTTGTGAACAAGGGAATCGGCACCCTTGGCTACAAAAAATCTTGCATACTATTATGGTTCAATTAAAATCTATTCATTAATTTCCAAAATTTCGGACCAGAAAGTTTGTATGATGTCCTAATAATCTTATCTATATATCAAAGCGACATCTGTACCGGTTTAAACACATCAAGTCATACCTAAAAACAAACGATGGACAACATAACTGGATTGTCTGTATGAAAAACCGAATCATCTCAAGTCTTATTTCTTGCTAAAACATAATACAGATGGTGTTCAACCAATCAATTTCGTTTTCAGTCTCTCACTCACTTTTCAGGTTTTAAATAATCAGTAAATCTAGACAATATAACAAATACTAAACGTAAAACATTAAAATAATTCTCGTTTCGCTGAAGTGCCTGTTCATATGGACATAAGCAGAGGCTGCTATTTGACAATTGACAAAACAGTCTCACAACAAAAGTTTATCAAGGCCTGTCCATAACAAACAATGCAGAACTAGCAAATTTTCGATGTACCAAAGAAAACTCTGGAAAGAAATTAATACATTAAAGATGTAGAAGAATAAACAAACATTGAAAAGATTCAGAAACAAAAGGAAGCGAGCATAATGCATTTGTAGATTCATAAAATAAAAAGCAAAATATCCTTCCTTAACTAAATCTAAACTAAAGGTATTGTAGAGAAAAGACTTGACGTTTTTGTATGTTCATTTGTGATAGTAAAATAAAAAATATATTTGACCAATATTATAAATTATTACATCAATACGCTAACGCACGTCAATTGTAATAAAAAAAAATAAAAATAAAATAAAAAACTGTGTTATAGATTGACAACAACGGATTAACTCACTGTGTTCTCGGGTTCGTCCGACTGGTTTTGATGGCATACAGCCACCTTTTTCAAGGAGTTCGCAGGAACGCGACGGGCGGTGTGTCATCCTGTGGAACTCCTTGAAAAATGTGGCCGTATGCCATCGAAACTAGTTGGACGAACCCGACAACGCAGTGAGTTAATCCGTTGTTCTCAATCTATAATGTGTAAAAATACTCACATTTCGTTTAATGAAAAAAAAATTGTGTGTTATGTTCAAACATGTGTTTTACTACGTTTAGGAGATGGGGATAAGTATGCTCACAAATAATAAAAAAAATGAAAGGGAATATTCGGGCGCCAGAGCACACTATGAATAAGGAAGCCGGGTAGCGGAACGGGAGAGGTGGTAATTTTAATCTGCAGGGGGGGGGGGGTTTAAATAATTACAAACTCTTAAAACAATGGCTCATTTATTTAAAAGCCGCAGGTATAGGCTAATTAAAAAAATAAATAAATTAGAAAAATAAAAAACCCGACTGCGTAAAGAGTGAACTTTAAATAAGTAAAAACTGAAAAGAAATAAACAAGTCTGGTAGTCTAGAATGATGTTTAGTGATGTTGAATAACTATACCATTGAAATAATAAAACCGCGCCAATAGCGATTTGATCAGTCGGGACCCATTAAAATCTAGACCGGCTCAAATCTTCCCTATAATGGGTCCCGACTGATCAAATCGCTATTTGCGCATTATTATTTTTTTTTTTTCCCGGCCGTTCAGTAGTTTGGAAGATATCAGGTAATAACGAATATTTTATTTTATTTTACCGGCGCGAAAAACATAACCCTTTCCTTGCAGTCGGGGTAAAAAAGGAAAATCCCGTTCTATAGTTTATAAGTTAGGGTTTAAGATCTACTGTCAATATTGCACTTTGGTATCTAATTAAAATTCTAATAATTAAGTTATCATACCAACTATCGGCGATACGCTAATATTTAAATAGAACCAGTCTCAAACATCCATGCTGGGAGACTTCCGCAGCGGTTTTCAGCTTTCATCACCAAACGTGGTAGATGAAGGAAGGTTAAATTTGTAGTTCAACAAAGTTGTACGAAACAAATTAAATGAGAAAGTAAAAGAAGAGAAAGCGTATAACGCGCGTCGCTAACGTTATCCCTAAATGCTTTAGGCCATATATTATCAAAACATTAGGTATTCATACGAAAATTACGGACAAAATTTTAATGTTCTATGTACACCTTCATCATCATTATCAGCCTGAAGACGTCCACTATTGAACAAAGGCCTCCCCCAAAAAGGGGGGGGGGGGATTGCCATAATCCCCACGCTTGGCAGGCGTCTTGGGTATCGCAGTAAAGTTGTTAAGTACACGGAAGCCGCTGCTGCCCGACTTCCAGATTTCCCTTAGTCGCCTTCGACGACACCCTTGGGATGAAATGGGGGGGGGGGTGAAAAAAAAATGAACCTTCATCAATTAAACATAATTTGTAATACACAATTGACACATAATACACTACATTGAACACATAATACACTACATTGTATACATAATTTGTAATTTGTTACATATTTGGAACCCAAAAAAAAATCTGTTTTATTAGCATGCACATGCATTCATTAACACAAAACTATCCTAATCACCTAACTAACCGTATTCATTGAAACGACAAACAAACAAAAGATAACAAACTGCATTGATAATTTGTGACCCCTGACTCGGGACAGGAACTATTCATTACTCAGTCGAAGTAGGACCATCTTGCTATCGAGATGTGGTTTCATAAACTTTTATTCCTGTCCACGTTCCTTGTAGTTTTTTGTGAAGGTGTGTTATTATTGTGATTTTAATCTATTTTGTGATCTAATCATTCATAATCAAGAGTTTAATCTGTTTGTCCTGCGGTAGTATCATATATCACATTAAGTTTGAGTGTGTTAAAATATTCCAAAGTATGTTTTTGTGTTTTTGTTTTGTATTCTATCAATATTACGACATTAAACCTGAAATAATTTTGTTAAAATATATATATTATGGTGTTTAATATGCTGCAAATACTGACACGTGCATTTGAAACTTGAGTCGCAGAGATACGTGAAGCGTTTACTAAGCCCTTTATACGAATCTACTCTTCTATGGTTGCATAACTAAAGTTGGCAAAGAAATTGTTTTAAAATGCAAACAATTAGCGAAAATAAGATAATAACCAAATGGCCGTAACATTTCAGATGCAGACACAGAGGAAGATACGAGTGACATTGTCATGCTGTCAGAGGGAGAGAAGAAGCTCAGTGAAAACATTCTGCAAATGTTAGAACACTTCAAGCAGCCAGACCCTGTGGGTCTGCCTGGAGCCGAAATCCCTGACCCATACCCCGTACCGGACATGAAACAATCCCTGCAGTTCGGCACGCTGTATTTCAAGAATACTGCTGTACACGGTATTAGCAAGTTCCGCATCTTGTACGTGAATGCTGAAATAGGAGCAATGGAGGTAAATTTATTTTTTTAAGTACTTTACTAAACTACAAACAAAATATAAAAAAGATAACTAAGAGAATGATAATTATCTGTAATTTTCACAAGTCAGCGAAAGAATTTGTAAAAATGAATCGTAATATTAAAATTTTAGAATAGCCCCCAAAAAGATCTAACTAGAACAATTTATTATAATGTATCTCAAGGTAGTCAAGTTTTTGAAAACATAACAAAAATATTAATTCACCGTTTAAATGTGTTTCAGGTCCACGCAGCGATGACAATAGATGTGTTACAAGCTCGCGGTAATTATACGATGGCAACATGGCTTAACAAAGCTCAGGGGCCGTTTACAGTCGACGTCACCGGTTTGAAGGTCACAGCGAGAGCCACCCTTGGCGTAGAGCGAGATGGAAAACTACGAGCACAGGACATAGAAATAGATCTAGGTTTTAGTACAATCTCTGTCAATTTCGAAAACTTAGGATTCTTTGGTGGAATGTTCCAGGGAATAATTAACACGGTGGGTACATACCTCTTTGACTCCATCAAACCATACGTGCTTAAGGAAGCCTATACCAAAATGCGGGTTGAAATCAACACTAAACTTGACGAAGTCGCTGGTGATATGCAGTTCCCCAACTCCATTTCTCCACTAGACATGGTGATCATTGATGTTCGAAAAAAAGTGCGCGACATGCAGTTAGATCCGTATAAAATAAAAGATTACAACGCCACTGTGAGCATTTTCACTGTGTCTTTGACTAACACCTGGGTTACTGGAATTTGCTCTTTCCAAAGAGTTGGGAACATAACTTTGCAAATGGAAAACAACACGGCAGTGGCAGACTTTGAAATTGGCACTCAAAAACTTGAAGGAAGAGCTCAGTGGGATATTTCGGCAATTGGTGGTCTTGTCTCGAGAGCTGGCACTGCATCATTCTCGGTAGAATACATAAGTGCACGAATCATCCTGGCACAACCACTTGACACCAGAAAGAAACCTAAATTCAGAGACATAGATCTTGAGGTGGGCAATATTCAAGTTCGGTGCAACGGCGCTGGGACTTTAGATTATGTCCTTGAATTCACGGTAAATATATTACCAAACCTTCTAAGGTACCAAATTATGGATGCTTTAGAAGGTCCTCTTAAAGAAAGAGTACAACAAGAGTTAGATAAGCTGGATGTCGAGGAGATGATAAAGCAAGAATTGCCAAAACTGGATGAAATGGAGGAAACTGGATTCAAATTATCAAATCTTAAAGATTCAGTAAATGGAAAAGAGCCATTTGATGAAGATGAGTTTTTTAACTTTTGATTGGATATTAGATAGTTCCCTTAAAAGAATATAATTAGCTCACCTACTTATTTATTTAATGAAATATAATGAATTCGCTTTTTATTACTTTTATTTTTTTACCGCAGCGTATATAGGAACAGGAACACAGTTAATTGTGATACTTATGACCATCCTTCCGGCGCAATCGGGTTAAAACTCCATTTAGTTACTTCGTCGTTTTTATCTGCTAATACACATATTTGCTTATAGCAGCACTTCGGAATCTTTTGCTTTTTGTCTCATAATTCCCATTATATGACTGACAAGTATAATAATACAGCGAATGCTTACACGCAAAAAGATTGTACTATATTACAAAGACCAAAGAGAACTACGATAGCGATAACCACGACATCTGTATGTTATATTTCATACACATTCGATCACAACTTCACAACACAGTCGTAGATCGAGGATATCAAGAAATTGTATTCAACATGTGTTGATATCTAAATACACTCTGTTGTTTGGTAACATCGATAGATGGCGTTAAAGTCATGACTACATAAATACGAATGCAAAAGTAGACGCTACTCAAAGACAAGCACAAGATACAAAAAGTAAGAGCGGAAAACACATTTATGTTAACAACGTTGATTCTAAAGAAGTTATTTGAATGGTAGGGTTTGTTTAGAAAATAAAGGCAAAACCTAGTGTAGTAGGACACAGTTCAGACATAGTTGAATATAGCGAGAACATAGCGCAGGTGCCTGACGTGCCTGTACTATTACTAATAGCATTTCACTTAGTGGTGCAAGCTGAAATACGAACCTACAAACATGTTTAATTAAAAAACACTATTACTACTACTATTATTAAAATACACAGTTATTGATAAAAAACTGACCTGCTATCGTAATCCTTATTTTTGCCTACATGTATCACTTCTTGGAATATTGAACACAATCAATTGTATTCTTTATTCAACGAAAATAACATCCGATTACGAACCTGAATTAGACAACATATGGAGTGACACATATATGTATATGTAGAAAAATGTTAACCTAACACAGAGATCATGAAGTAAATACTTCGTGACAGAGATATTTAACGTTCAATAATAATATTATCGCTGCAAAGATTAGCAGAGATCTTAACAAAAACACAATTATAAGGGTAAAATTAACAATTACCGCTCTCTTAATAAACAAAACTGACACTTAATGATCTCCCCATGACCGTAAACAACTCACAAATAAAACATTTGAACTTACAAATATCAATCAACTAATTTCAAGATGACAATATTTGTAACTCTACAAATCACTTAGTAGAACTCCCAAATTATTAAACAGGAAATCCCTGTCATTATTGATAAAGCCATTGTGTACTGATAAATTGTGACCCCTGACTTGGCTACGAGTGCTAAACAATATATTTGGTTGGTTTTTAGTCACTGTTAATACAATCTAAAGGGAGGATGTGGTTAGCAAAAATAATATACTTCTTTGTGTTCCTCACGGTGTACGCTCAAGGTGTGTTTTATTAGGTTATGACAATTTGTGCATCAAAATGTTTATTTGTGAAGTTTATATTTGATGTTTGTGCCTAATTCAACGTGTCGTTATTTCGTGGTCACTCAATAATATTTGGTTAAAGTGCCCTTGTTGTGCTGATTTAGTCTTGTGTGATGAGTCAATACAAAATTTTATGCGTTCTTTATTCGACGTAGGTACAAATTGGTGACGGTTATAACTTGATAAGCAAGACAAGAACTCAAATGTCACGACAGATACTTATTTCATAAGAAATCTAACGATTACAATTTTAATGGATTCACTACATTTTTGGAGAAGGGGGAATTGAAATATTTCCACGATAACTGCAACATTTGATTCTCAGCTCCCATTTATGAGAATATACTAAAACCCTATTTCAAGGAGGGGAATAAATAAGTTCATACTTAATTAAAATCCGTGGAATATAATTTTCAGATGATTCAGAAGAAGAAACGACCGAGAGATTGGCTGAGGGAGAGCAGAAGCTGAGTGACAACATTATGTTAATGCTTAATCACTTCAAGCAGCCAGATCCCGTTGGTCTACCAGGGGATGTCATCCCTGACCCCTGTCCCGTGGCAGACATGAAGCAATCCCTGTCGCTAGGCACGCTGTATTTGACCAACACTAACGTTTATGGCATTAGCAAACTCCGGATTATTTACGTGAATGCTGAAGTTGATAATTTAGAGGTATTTTTTTCTGATGCAATTCTTTCTTTGACCTTATCTTTCAAATGTATATCGTAAATGTTTAGAAATAAAATCAATAGCTCTAAATTATAATGATTATTTCAGGTCACAGCAGCACTGAGCATAGACGCATTGCAAGCTCGTGGCAACTACACAATAACATCGTGGTTTGGTTCGTCTAAGGGACCATTCACAGTCGACATCACTGGCTTGAAGATATTAGCAAAAGCTAATGTTGGCGTAGAGCGTGACGGGAAACTTCGGGCACAAGACATCCACGTCGATCTCAGTTTCAGCACCATTGCAACTAACTTTGAAAACTTAGGTTTCGTTGGTGGCATGTTGCAGAGCTTAATCAACAATGGAGGTGCTGCTATCTTTGACTCCAGTTTACCATCTATCCTCAAAGAAGTTTACCCTAAAGCTAGAACTGAAATCAACAATAAACTTGAAGAAGTTGCTGGCGATTTGCAGTTTCCTAACTCTATTTCTCCTCTAGACATGGTGATTTGTGACCTCCGAAATAAAGTAAGCGAGATGAAACTAGATCCGTATCGAGTAAAAGATTATAACACAAGTGTGAGCGTGTTCACTATCGCTTTGTCCAACACATGGGTTACCGGAATATCTTCTTTCCAAAGAGTTGGGAACATAACTTTAAAGATGGAAAACAATACAGCAGTGGCAGACTTTGAAATTGGCACTCAAAAACTTGAAGGAAGAACTCAATGGGACGTTGGAGCAATAGGTGGTCTTGTAACAAGAGCTGGTACTGCATCGTTCTCAATAGAATACTTAAGCGCTAGAATAGTTGTAGCACAACCGCTTGATACTAGAAAAACTCCTATATTCAGGGACATAGATTTTGATATCGGCAATATTCAAATTAGGTGGAACGGCGCTGGTACAATAGATTACGTCATTGAATTTGCAGTAAATGTTATACCAAATCTGCTGAGGTATCAGATCATGGATGGTTTGGAAGGTCCTCTGAGGGAGAGAGTGCAACAAGAACTAGATAAGTTGAACGTAGATGAGCTCATAAAGCAGGAGTTACCAAAAGTTGATCAAATTCAGCAGACTGGTTTAAAATTGTCTTCTCTTAAAAGTCCAGTGGTTGCTAATAAACAGTATGATGAAGATGAGTTCTTTAATTTTTAAATATTGTTCATTAGAAATATCGTAAAAGTAATACGGTTACTTATTACTTAATAAATACAAGTTATCATGATATATTGTGATTGTTTTTTTTATTGTTTTTTGTGTAGTTACTCGGTGACACATCCAAAATGAATCCTTTGCTTTCCTACTTATTATTCAAATTCCATTGTTTATATTCTAATGAATCATCACCTTGATTATGTATAAAAGGAATTACACGAACATTAATTAATTAATTAATTAATTTTAATTTGGACAAAGGACAATCAGCAGGTTAGTATTTTGTATGAAAAGTGATAAAATATTATTTTGTTCCTTGCGAGAGCGGTCCAAAAAATAACCTAACTTCTTTTTAGGGTTCCGCACCTCAAAGGAAAACCCCGTACCTTCAAATTTCTAAGTTAACGTGAAAAAAGATACGCCCGTTTATGCCTTACTCTCAAGGGAATGAAAATTTATAGGGTACTTCCCGTTGACTTAGAACTATAAAATTTGGCAAATAATATCGTCTTATACTACAAGGTCAGGGAAAAGTCTGAAAACTTTATATTTGTAATTAAATCATAACAAAATATAGTAAGTATTTATTTAAAGTACGTAATCAATCATCGAGGTATGCGCGGTCAATAATTTTATTGTAAGGGTAACTAAATCGCGGAATTTGAAGGAAACCCTCGGTGGGCGACTCCGACTCGCACTTGTCCGGTTTTTAGTTTTCAATTTACACACGATTGGTCCTTGTTCCGTTCAAATTTTTCCCCTTCCCTATTCACACACTTTTTCCAGCGGTGTTTCTACTTTGCAAAACAGTCCGGGGGACTAGACAAGTGGTAATCGTTTCGTGTCGAATCGATTTTGAAAACAGAAAACGATTGCTTTTCTACAGGTTCCGAGCGATCGCTAGGTGGTCGATCTAACGATTCGA
The DNA here is from genome assembly GCA_947361185.1 of Charanyca ferruginea. NCBI lineage: Eukaryota > Metazoa > Arthropoda > Insecta > Lepidoptera > Noctuidae > Charanyca > Charanyca ferruginea. Next base: position 20,897,164 of record OX376059.1, on the reverse strand, counting down.
TATCTCAGCGACTTCGATTGTCAAGAGCGCCACTTGTCTATTCATTTGACTTAGTCTGGCACTTAGCGATCGAAAACGATGGATCACATGACTTTTCGAAAGCTTATATAAATACCATACATTTCGGATTTATCTGAAAATGTGACTTTGTCCCCTGGTACCTACCTAAGCTTTTTTCGGAATCTTCTTCAATGTCTGTGGCGAATGTGGTGGTTTAATGTCATCAATGATGTCGAAACGGAAAAAAATGGAATGAGCCAGATCTGGTAAGAAGGGAGCTTGAAGTAGGATAGTTATTTGATATCGCAATCTAAAAAGTTCGGCAAAGAATCATGGCGAGATTCATACATTTATTTGTATGAAAAAAAAACATTTAGAGGGTTTAAAATATTTTCCAATGTGGAGAATACATTACCAGGATAAGATTGATATACTTACTATATTTTTAAACTTTCGCGTAATTAAAATATTTCGAAATGAAAATAACACTTTTTCGTTCTATCTCGTTGCTCATTTTGTGTTTATAAAAAAAAAAGTGACAAGTGATATTAATGGATCTATCAAATTGGCAGATAAGTGATGTGACAAGTGTGTGCAAAAAAACATTTTTTGAGACATTATTTCCCATAAAACGATGTAATTTAGGTGTAAGAACTGCAAAACGGTGACTGTCAGTAATACTGTCAGCCGCCTTTTCGTTCTGAAATAATGAGCTTTTCGTTAAACTATAAACTTTTTTTTGCGGGGTTTTAAACATATTGTAAATGCCTGAAGATATTTTTTAGGTAGGTCCTGGCAGGATTCTTTAGAGCAGTCTTTTGACTTCTGTGCCAGTCAGTCATATACCAGTCAGTATATCATGAGTTACTGGTAAGTATATACGTATACCAGTGACTCATGATTCTTAAATTTAGCCTCAAATTGCAGGAAATACAAAAAATAAAGTAGTTATATTTAGATCAATACTCTCTTAATAAAAAACCTGACCGACATAGTTCTCGTCACGAATGCACTCAAACCGGTAGTAAGTAACGGTAATGAAATTCGATTTAGCTGTATCGAGAATCGTAAAAAAAATCATTAAAGCGAAATATCGATTAATTTACAACAGACATACAATCTGTGTATAATATGTTTTTTATGTCTCGTTTCCGTGATGTTCCGAATTTATTTAAATCAAAATTAATGTAAGTGCTTGACATGTTTTGATAACTGGCGTCTATACTGGCGTATCCGATAATAATACTGGCAGGAAATATGTAGACGTTAAGGCGCGTCCCTGTGTAAAACGCAGCGCTAGCCGTTTTTTGTTCAGTTTTTCGGACCTAAATACTCTATATCCAAAAGAAATATCAACAAATAAAAAATAGATTAAATTTCTACATAATCTTGACTACCATTTTGGAGTCAAGATTATGTAGAAATTTAATCTATTTTGAGATCTGATTTTTGTTTACGAAGTATAGTATTTAACTAATCTCCTCACAACGAAACCACAGAAATGAGAAATAATTATTGAAAACATGCATCTTCTCGGCAAGTAACCATTAATTCAATTTTTTACTAAGACTAATGGATAGGTAATTTATTAAAGAACACTGGTAGATTTTTTTTTTCAAAATCCCAATATTTGATTTTATAAAGATTTAATTCTAAAATCTGCGCGTATTTCGCTACTGTATCTCTTGTGCGGCGCAAAGAGAACGAATGCTCAAGGTTATTTGCTCAGGGTACCGCCTTAAGTCCAACCCTAGATACGTTTTGAGCAACCCATCCCGTCATATTTCCCATACAAACGCTCGTACGCGATTACGGCGTTATGACAAATTATTTCCCAAATATTTTTAACACACAGGTATCTTGTAGTTTAAATCTAGGTTTGTATGAAGCCAAAAATAAACTTTTTTGAGAAACAAATTCAGTAAACACGTCTGAAAATCAGTTTTCTTGCACATTTTTTTCTGAACTTTGGCCGTTCATAATGCACTCATTCATTGAAAAAGTAAAAAAAACAGCTTCATACAAACCTTACACATGTAATGGTGATTCTAAATTACAAACATTTTTACCAAAAACTTGTAAGGCTTTTCCAAAAACACGTATGTCCTGGAACAAGTTTTGTGAAATTTCCGCGCGCTAATTTTCCCGTGATGTTATCGCATTCTCACTCACTCGTTTGTTTTCGAGCTTTGCGTAGGTTGGTGCAAAAACATTTTCAATCACGCTCGCGTTGGAGTTCGTTCGATGGGGTAGGGCGCTCTTAAGATAATTTTGCTTTGAATTTTCTATAACTACAAACTGAAGTGTTAAAATTAAATATACAAAATGGCCTTGAGTTTCTGTGTGGGACTAACTTCACAAAATGGCCTTTCTTATCTAGATCTCGTTATACAGGTAAATATATTCCACATGCGTAACACAGACTATTAAAAACTAAAAGCCTCATTCCGATCTTCCACATTTTTTGGTAGTTATGTGTTTTAAATCGTCACCGCTCAATATTATTCTGAGCTATGATACACCTTCGATTCAAATTCATCACACGAAATTACTGAGATCGATGAAGACGCGGAGGTAACACTTACGATTAATTTGTAATACAGCATAAATGTATTGTTTTATTAGGTATTGTTTCAGTAGGTCGATTCTGTAAGATTCAAACAACAACTCGCATCTCACATCGCTATTCACTCTCACTTCGCATAAGGTTCAAAATGACCTTGATATATGTGACACTTTGAATCGGGTTCGAGTGCAAAGTGAGCGTCGAAGTGACGGAGAAATTACCTTACAGAATGCCACGTCTTACGTTATCTCATACTTTATTTGTCAAAATCAACCTGTCAATTTAGTTCAACTCGCTGACACGCTCGCAAGGGTGGCGCTAGTGTAAATTCGAATTATCAACCGAGTTTTTAGAATGCCAATCAAGAAACTCACAGCGGATTCAGATTCGAAGTTTAGAATGAGGTCTTACAGAATCACACCCTAGGTGCAGTTAAAATTTCCGGTTGAAAATAAATATACAATACCGAACTAGTAAACAAATGGGAAGGGTCTACCCTTTATAGCAAAACTTTTTATGTCATAATAATATTTTGCATAACACGCGGATAGCATATACTTACTTCATTTCGAAGATAAATATTTGACAGACACTCATTTATCACACATTCAAAACTCATAATTTTGTAAGTCAGTATCATCATTTGACATAAATTTTCATATGCATAAAAATCGAAAAGTAGATCCATCGTATCGCAGAAAGTTCACAGTCAGAATCGTCTTTTAGCATAGGTACATTTCATAACCATTATATTTGAAAAACTCATATTTCATATTGCAGAAAATTCATAGTTAGATTAATTTTGTATTTTTACCATAATAATTAATTAATTCAAAATATAAATATAAATTCACTATCCTAATATTCATGTACTATCACTGAATTTTGAGTTGTATGTATTATCACTGAGTTGATTGTGAACATACGTGATTTTTAACCGACTTCAAAAAGGAGGAGGTTATCAATTCGAATGTTTATATATATATATATTTTTTTATATGTATGTTCGGGCATAACTCCGTCATATATAGATGGATTTGCAAAATAGTTTTTTGTTCGAAAGGGATTTATTCCGAAATGGTCCTATATAAATTTTATCAAAATTGATCCAGCCCATTTTGAGAAAATCAACAAAGTCCAATTACTTAGACGACGTTTTAGTTTTTTCTATCTTTGGAGGACTTACAATCTTTTAAGTGCGTCACCGTTTCTATATGGATTTGGATGTTAAGGCAACACTAAAAAGCGAAAAATAAAAGTATTTTCAAAAAAAAGAAAACCGCCTTTAAAAACTAAAAAGTGATAAATAACTTTAGCACAGAACACACATTACTTGAAGTCGGTGGCAATACAAAACAACAAACACAAAGCCATCGCCACCGACTTCAAGTAAAGTAATGTGTGTTCTGTGCTAAAGTTATTTATCACTTTTTAGTTTTTAAAGGCGGTTTTCTTTTTTTTTAACTTTTTATTATTTCCCTGTAAGAAGCATTCAAACATGCAAACAAGCATGTAAGCATGCAGCATGCAAGCGAGCATGCAACATGCAAGCGAGCATGCAACATGCAAATGAGCATGCAACATGCAGCAGGCATGGTTTCTGTCACGGCTCCGGCGGTGCGGGGCACCGGCGGTTCCACGCGAGCTTGCGTCGCATAGGGTTTTAACGCTCACCACCGCAGCTTCGGCTTGCTGGCCGGCACGCCGGCCAGCCTCAGCCGCGGCTTCGAGCGTTACAACCACCTGCTTCTCAGCCCGCGGGCCGCCTCGCCCCTCCGCGCTTACGCGGGCTTAAATTACACTCTAGGCGTAGGGCAGACAAGACTACGTAGAGTCGGTTTTCCAGCGATTCGTTTCTGTCACTAACTTTTGTAGCACAACATAAGACTTTTTAGACAATATTTTAAATTTAATTTAAGGAGTAAAATGCTATTTTTATAAAAATGGAATATGCCTAATAAAACTATTCCAAATGAAATTCTGCAATTTTCATAGTATGCCAAGTGAAATTGTACCAAATAATTGTCGCTCTAAATAAACGTTATGCTAAACGCAATTATGCGAAATAAAATTCTGCCTTCTTAACAGTATGCCATAGTAAATTCATATATATAAACGTTCGGCCAAGAAATAATTATATTAAATATTTTTTATGCCTTAAAAATATTCGTTTAAAGAAGATTATGCTAAGTATGTTATGCCAAATAAATTTCGAAGTATCAAGATTCTGCCAGATAGAGGGAACCGAAATGGGAACAATCACATTGTACCATATTGCGATAGTATGTGTTGTATATATCTCTTTATAGATAGTAACTAAAGGTATCATTTTTTTTAAATAAATTAAATTAATTATTATTAAGTAATTAAGTTTAAAAAACGATCGAGCATCAATGTAGTACTTAATAATTCCATGCAATGTAAGGGTGCGTCCACATCTAGCGAATGTGCCGCGAATGTGCAGCTCGCAAGCCGTTTGCGAGCTGCCCGCGAGCTGCGCGCGTGCATTTTTGTTCGAGCGCCGCTCCTGCGCCGCTCGCGCGCAGTTTGCGCGCGACCTAAGCGCCGTACGCGATCAGCACGCGGGCAGCGCGCTAGTTACTAAATAAAACGGAACTGTAAGTGCGAGAGTTGAGTGCGCGCAGATAGCGCGCCGCGCGCACGCCTTTATACGAGCCTTGCATGAGTTGCGCTAAAGAGGCGCACCAAACCATTGCCGTAACTGCACGCGCGCAGCTTGCGGGCAGCTCGCAAAAGGCTCGCGAGCTGCACATTTGCGGGACATTCGCCAGATGTGGACGCACCCTATAACAACGATAAAGGCTTTTGTAATTAAATGGTTTTATGTATTGTAAGACGTCACTACTGATGAATCTTACTGGTACCGGGTGTACCGGGTGTACTACGGGAGGGAGTATATTATTCCTAAGAGAGAAGGATGCAGAGCGTTTGGGCGAAGCCATATACTTAGTTAATGGTTTCGACCAGCATGACAAATACATGCAACCTTTACAGTACCTACCTAACACAATTTTTTTAAACGCACTACATGTGTACTTACTATGTATATGCATACTTACTTAGTACCTAGTTGGTATCAAATCATTCCGTAAATAATATTTACTTGAGTTAATATCCAGTTTTTTCCCTAATTACTTACATAGTGCAAAAGTGGACCAAACGAATAGTTTTAGTAAAAGTGACTAATAAAACTTATTATAAATGTTATAAATACCTAGATATAATTAAACACACTTATTGTTAAGGGTAGAATTGTATAACAATAGAAAGTTAATTAATTTTTTCACAAACAAAAGAAAGTGAAATGTGAGAACAACGATATTCGCAAACATTTCAAAAAGACAAAAGGATAAAAACCACATTTGCAAAAATGTAAAGAAAACCTTTGCTGCGGTCAACACATCTTGTCAAGTGCCTTGGAGAGGGTTCAGCCTACGACACCATTGCTCCCGCCGAGGCAGCACGCGCCGGACGCTTGCCGGCTTTTAGAAAAAAAAAACAAAATTGTCAATTCCATAAATTCAAACGTGGAATCCTCCCAAAGCGCGTCGTTTCACGTATAATTTTAATGTTTATTTAATTTAATAATAAAAATGGCGCATTATCAAGTGTTACTGCTATTCTTCGCTGCTGTGATAGCATCGGGAACTTCAAACACACGTAAGTAGATAGAAGAAAGTAGACGAACGAGTGTTAGTATTTGTGTCATTTAATTTTATGGATTTTGAACAAACAATAACAGCATGTTGGTTTCTTTTAGAGCGGTATAATTGGTAATCTAATTTTGAACAGATACGCGAATTAAATATGAAACTTTCATCCGCAGAAGCTTTTTTAAGTTTATCACAGAAATGGTTTAAATCTTCGATTGATTTTGCTGAGAATTAGTACCGAAAAGAAAGCCAAAATTATCATAAAATTCTATTTATAGAGGTAAGTACAACGAACTATTTTATAATACATGAATAACATGAAGTAATTAGAATTTTGTGATAATTTCGTTCATTAACGACTTTTCAAAAACATACGAACATCTTGAAATAAGGTTGTTTAAATCCAGGTTGAAAAAGGTAGAGTACAAAGGTAGAGCCACAAACAACTTACTTACAGTTTTTTGGACTTTTTTAATACTAACGTATTGTGTGCACGTATTTAATTAAAATGATCAAAGGTCAATAATCAGGATAGATTTTATAAGTGTTAACGAGCCTCGACGATCTTTTGCAAGGGATCAGCAAGTAAGAGTACCCAAAAAAAGCTTTACGATCAGCCAACACCGGTTTATGCGTCAATATTCAACCTCCTTAGAGGTCAGAAGCATGACATGCAAATGTTAATGAGATCGGAGAAATTAGAGTGAAATACAGGTTGAAACACGGTTAAAATTACTAAGATAATACGGTTACACAGTAATAATTGTATCATATCAAGGAAAACAAGCAAAACACACACGTTGCTTTTGAAAAATATCTACTACAACAAGTTAATCTAAATTTAAATCTCCTGTATAGACACAATATCTCCAATTCTTCCAAAAATGGATTGATATACTAGTACATAGATAAACCATCTTATCAACTCCTGGTCTTTTGTGCTTTTGTTTTTCTAAAACATCTTATAAATTATTATAATTTATGTAAAACAAATAAAATCGGTAGGATATGTCCATCACTTCGTGAAGATTATCCCGAAACGACAATTTCAAAATACCTAGTTAATTCTTTTTACTTTTTTGTAAGAAGCAATTCTTTAAAATATGTTGAAAACAGCCCTTAGTCTACCTAAAATATAAATAATAAGTCGATATTAAACGTATACATTTATTATAAGTGCATTTTACGTGAAAGTCGAAACACTTTCACTCACGTCTTTTTCTTCCACTTTCGTTTGTAACAAGGAATAACAAATCCTGTCCTCAAATGTACTCATACGAAGCAATATAAAAATAATTTGGTATTCTAAAAACCAGAAGGGTAGAATGATCCCCTTATAGGTATAGGTATATATTTGTAGTAGAACTTGTTTATTTAGAGACAATGTAAGATAACATTTAATGGCAAGTTTGCATGCAAATCGTATTTTGCAGTACTTTGTATAAATCAAAGAAAAAAGTAAAGGAAGTAAGTAAATAAGTCAAAGAAAATGTACGGGATCTGTGTCTTACAAAATGATATTTTTACGTAGGTACGTAATGATAACTGATATAAAAGCACGCTGTGAATTCAGCAGGCTAAAATAATGACTTTGTGAGAAAGTGATTCTCAAACTCTTTAGTCCTGACCTAACCAGGCCTGGCCTGGCCTATGATTTATTATTAAAAAGTCAGTGGTTAGGTAAATAAAAAAGTCTCTCAGAAACCGTAGGCCCTTGCGATATTTAACGTAAATAATAGGCAGGTAGTCAGGTACCTACATTTATATGGACTGATAAATACTTACATTTTTATCTTACTAATACTTATATTATTAATACTTATATATTTACTAATACCTACTTATATTTTTATCTTTCATAATCATGCACATACAACCAAAAATATTACACGTGGGCAAGGTTAAATTCGTTCGTTTACAAAAGTTACAATAGGCTATCAAAGATTTTAATTAGGTTCTATTCAAATATAGTCACAATTCGGTGTTAAGAAAAATATGCAATTCTCATAACCAACCAAGAAAAGTCAAGAAAATACTTAGAAAAAAACTTGTGCGGTCAGGGGACCCCCGTGTGCTCATTTGTTTTTAATAGGCTCGATACACGCACACTCACACACAACACTCATTTCGTTACGTGACGATTTCTACTAATTTGCATTACCCGTAAGCCGCGTTAAGGAACTTTGTTCCAAAAAGTCATGATACCATTAATCATCATCATGTTGACATGTAATAGCAATAATGACGATTACAAGATCATAAATTGTTCATTACGTAAACTCGCCGTTAAATACGGAAACCTAAGAAAGTAGGAGAGATGCGTATTATAGTGGTTGGGTAACAGGGATGCCTGACTGTGCACGAAGACACGCCATGACAGCGCGATGCAATGGTAACACTAATGTGCACGGACTAAGTACTGTCAATCGCTCGAGTCTAAAAATCCAACGTGCAATACAATTCAAAACATTTTCAAACAAAGTTCGTTAAAACGATCTACATACCCGGCAATGATATTGCCTGCCGGTTACTAAAAGAACCTTCTTTTTTTGTGATTTTTAATTAAAACAACAAATCCTGATATATAAAGGTACCTAATTAGAAAAATCCGGTCTCAAAGTAACCTGTTACATATTTTTCTAAAAAGAAATATTACATAATATTGTGATATAATGCCTAATAAAAAAAATGGAAACGCTATAGCGTCAGAATTAATAAGACATTATTTTATTCATAATTATAATTAACACAAGGCTATACAATATTATTATAATATTAGGTCTATTTGAAAATCTATAATTATCATATAATACGTAAGTAGGTACGTTGATGTTATCAGATAACATTGAATTGTATTGATTTCATAGCAGTGCGCCTTTGGTGATACGCATGGTTCACGATTCACAATGATTAGTAGCATATGAAATCATTCTAATTAAATCATCATCATCCTCTTCTCCTTGTTCCACTTTTTCTAGTGCTGGCACTTCTTCTACCGTGAGATCTCTATTAGCCGTTATATCAGGGGAGCAAAAGTAGTAACTATTAGAAACGTTTGCATTCTATAATAATTATAATATTTTTTTTTATATATTTTTAAATGTAAATTATGTGTACGACGAATAAATGTGAATAATTATAATAATAATAATATGTGGGAACATTTCACACATGGCAATCTGACCCCAAACTAGAGAGACCCTGTACTAAAGGACGATAGTACTAATACTTATACTGTGCTAAGGGTGTCAGACAGCTGATATACATACACAAATGCATTTTTAATATCAATCTATTAAAAATGCCTGTATTTTAAATACCAACATTTTTTATAAAAGACTGACATTGACAGTAAGTCGAGTCTGGGACTAGATTTTGAACGTTTTTAATTAGTTTAATATTAGCCTTTAGTATCCACCCCCTGTCTAGCCATATCATCTTACAATCTACCTACCTATACTCTAATATTACCTTACTCATACAGATGTTGATAAAAAATACTAAAATCCTCTTTCGTCTCTGGTTTCTTAGTAATTCTCAAATGGTTCATGCACCAATGGACCGTCTTTGCAGAAGAAATATTGCAATATAGTGTCATTGGAAATTATTGATATTTTGAAATAGCAAACAATATTTTTTTAACCATAAATTTACTCTAATGAAACCATTACTCAACCAACTCTTGATAATAATTGTATCTCTTGATACAACGTTAACACTCTTAAAACATGCTTGACCGTAGACACATTCTTAATTGTGACATTCGGTGTTATTGCTTCAATATCCAAACGTAAATTACTGTTGCTTGCATTTCGACAAAAACTTACATTATTATGGTCGTTACTGCTTTGATATTAGCGTACGCATATATTTCAAATGTCATCACTTAAGTTGTGAAAGGAAACAGCCTCTTAAATTTTGAGAACGTTTTTTTTTCTTGTTCAATTCAGTAATTGAATTCACACATCACGTCATTTCATTCTTGGTTTTGGTGCATCATCCATCTTTTAACCTGGAAATAAAAACAAACCAATGCTCTATCACGCTCTATGGTGCATTATTCCCTGCTATTTAAAAAAAAGTGTTATGGCTATAAAAAACTCAAGTGATAAAACTCTTTTTCATTAAACGAAACATGAGTATTGTTACACATTATAGATCACACAGTGAGTTAATCCGTTGTTCTCAATCCATAATGTGATAAAACTCTTTTACGAAATATAATATTCTTCAACATTTGCAAAGTTAACTGGCACGTCTACAAGATTTATAACATAAGTGTTATTCTTTTAAGCGAAGCATGGAATAAAATAACCATAAACAGCTAAAGTTATATCTGCATCTGAAGCATAAATATCTTTAAGATGTCATTAATTAAAGTCATACTTGGTACTAACTACTACTTCTACACTTGTTAAGTTGTCATTTACTTGCATCTGTCCTAAATATGTAAGTACACAAGTTTGCCCTTGCAGTTATATAATCAGGTAGGTACATATCATTGAGTCTAATACCTTAGCATTACTGCATTAACGTCCATTAAGGTTTTGTTAACACGCAACGTTATAATTTTAGGTGTGTATTAGGGTCAGTACACCTACTTTGTATACGATTCAGTACTTTTTAGGTTTGTACTATCCGCTGGTCTTTGTCCCAGTTCTTCTGAAGTACCTACACCTTGACCTATGATTGATACAACAAAAAAATCTAGAGTAAGGTTTAAATGATTACCAAGTTTAGTCAAACCAGTTGACTATTACCTATTAACCCACGGTTTGTGTGTCATTTATCCTCCTCGCTGTCTTTAAAGATACCTACTACGTGTTATTATGAGTTGGAGGTTAGACTGAGCATTGAGACTAAGAGTTATGAGATTAAAAAAAACACCGCTCTCCTTGGCTAAAGAGAACTGGTGCAAGCCTGTAGTGCTTGAGACTAACGATCGCGAGGAGGTGTGGAAGAGTAAGGAGCTTCACGGACGCTTTTTCCGGGCCCTACATGGGCCCGATGTGGATTTCTTAGCGTCTGTGTCCTGGCTACGACTCGGTGATCTGTTTGGAGAAACCGAAGGTTTTGTTTGTGCAATATGGACGAAGTTATTTTGACGAATAACTACCGGAGGTTTATCGTGAGGGATGGCACGATTGACATTTGTCGGGCATGTCACCGGCCTGGAGAAACAATCCGTCACATTATCTCTCGATGTTCTCGTCTTGCTAACGAAGAGTACTTGCATAGGCACAACCTTGTGGCCAGGATTATCCATCAGCAACTTGCTCTGAAATACAACCTCGTGGAATCAGAAGTACCATACTACAGGTATGTGCTCGATCCAGTTCTTGAAAATGGCAATGTCACATTGTACTGGGATCGATCCATCATCACTGACAGGACTATTGTAGCCAATAAGCCTGATGTAGTGGTGGTGGATCGATTGGATAGGCGCGCAACGATTATTGACATAGCAGTCCCACATGATGTCAACCTCGTGAAGGCCGAGAAAGACAAGCAGATAAAGTATCTTGACTTGACCCGCGAGGTTGTCGACATGTGGAATGTGGACTCAGCGATCATTGTGCCCATAGTTGTTAAAGCCAATGGCTTAATTGCCAAGAGCCTCGACCAACATCTAAGGAGGCTCGCGTTAGGCGGCTGGATCACGGGGCTTGATTCAGAAGGCAGTACTTCTGGACACGGCCCGAATTGTCAGGAGGTTCTCTCTCTTTGGAGCCCTGACCGCCGGTAGCTTGGACCCTGTTCCCGATACCGGTGGGCTACTATTTTTTATATTTTTAAATGTTTTTATTTTTTTTCATTAATATTTAAAAATGAAAATTATATGTAAATAGGAATAATAAATGGAAATAATAATAATAATATGTGGGGACATTTCACACATGGCCATCTGACCCCAAACTTGGGGTTATATTAAATATAAAACTGTTTCAGCGCAGATTTGTACGAATTAATATCTAATCATGCCAAACAGAGATGGTGAAATAGCATTCATTATAAAATTGTAAAGAGATTTCATAATGGATTCTACAATAACCCTGGGCTACGTTGATTACATTATAGCTACCTGACATATGAAGGTGCACTCCGTACACACGGATAAAGTGTACTAGAGCTAACAGTAAATGGTTTTTGCGAGATCGAGTTTCGCGGACAAGGTCCCGCGGTGGGTCATCGACCCGGCAGGTGCATTACGACGATCCGTTACTTCACATCCAGTTAAAAAACACATTTATTTCTGACACGTTCAGCCGCTGGCTATTGGCCCTTCGTCAGACAGGTTAGATTATAGTTTTGAAAGGACACCAAAATAGTGTTTCCGTGTAAAAAAAATCCTCTCAAAAAAAACCATTGCCTAAATTTTTGTACGAATACTTTCTATTGGTAGATTTCATATCTGGCTTTATAGTTACCTAAGGTCATCGTCAGCTTATAATGCGACGACTATACGTAGTGTAACTTTAATAACATCCATTCAGAATCAATGAGCCGTTCTAAAAACTATTCTGATTCAAAAATAAACAGTCTTCAGGCAGTTTAGAAATGAATTTGAAAACAATTTTTTCTTTTATTATTGTGATTTTAGCATGCAGCTTTCCTACATGTTGGGTATATGTATAGATTAGACAGCAGTAGCTAGCATGTTTTATAACAGACGTAATACATAACCAACAAAAAATACATCATATAAAAAAGCCACAAATAATAATTAGAGACCAGAAACCGGCTAATCGAGCTATTCTAAACGATTTAAAAGTACAATTTCAAGACGAACCATTGACAGTTAGACATGATGACAAAGTGAAAGGAGTTTCAATATTAAACTTTCATTTGTTTGTGCAACTCATCTTTTATCTGTTGACCATCAGAAATTATTCAAGTAACACTTGTGGCATTAACCCAAATAGGTTCACATAAGGTTGAAAATAATATAATTAACTAAGCGACTTTTATCATGTATCTTGAATATCATATTTGAGTCTTTACAATTCAGTCTATAGACTTGACTTTAATTTCCGGTGATACTTGAGTACCAATTCAAACTGTTATCATACGAAGCTTCAATTGAATTCGTTAGCTGACTTGCCTTGTCATTCATCTTCCAATTTGATTATAGAAAGCAGATGAATGCATCCTTTCACAGAAAGAATTGGCTCATTTTGCAAGACATCTGCGGTTATCGGACGGTCACAATCGTCATTAACCTCGCCAGAAAAATACGAACAAAGGCTTCCTCTCAGAAATACAATTTAATTTAGATATGCTATTATCGCATGATCACTAGGCTTGACTAAGGTCTAGGGTACATTGTGTATATATCTGCTCCTATTGTTTTCACCGCGTCGATGACTATACTACCGTTAGGTGGTGCCAACAGCATACCAATGAATATGATAGTCGCCATATTACTCACGTAAGCCTAATTATCATAACAGCTGACTAAAAAAATAACGTGAGACATTGTTTATGGAATGTTCTTTATGGTTAAGTACCGTTGGTGTATGTGGGTGACACATTAATTAAATTGATAAGTTGTTTTTGATAAGTTATTCAGGTAATCTGGTTTCGTCCGATTAAAACCGATTAATGTTTATATCTGTTTTTCGACATAATATGCCATAATTAAGTTACCTAGTCAGTTTTTTGATGGGATATTTAATGCTAACTAATTTTAAATCTATTCTAAGTATACCTAAGTTTGTATTTAACACAGACCTGTTTTTATAGTAATGTAAATCATTTGACATATTGAATTAGATTAACGCAATTAATCGAATTATTGCGAAATTGTGTTTTCGCTCGTTTTGACCTATAGATATAATTACATTAAAAAAAAACCCCGACAGGTTCCATATTAATCTTTTTCTTGTTATACCATCTGTGTAATACATATATACAGGGTATGGATGGCAATAGCACAAAAAATGATCATGGTAGGATTTGGCAATTTGGTGTATTTGTTTTAATTGAGTAATAATAATATTAAATTATGACGCCCCAAGTTGCCGCTCTTCTTACAAGTTAGAAAACCAATATTTCATATGGTGTTTTATTTTGGTTACATTTATTTTGGTTAAATTATGACGCCACAAGTTGCCGCTCTTCTTACAAGTTAGAAAACCAATATTTCATATGGTGTTTTATTTTGGTTACATTTATAAGCTCTTTAGTATATCAGAACTTTTTTTTTAATTTCGTTTTTAGGATTTATTTGATAGTTTCAAAATATTCTTATGAACTAGTATTACCTGTATTTTAATTTTTTGTCGTATCGTCGTCCCCACCCTATATGAAATGCAATAAAGAATTGAATTGATTTGAACAATGTTATTGTGTGCACCGAAAGTTTTGATTTAACATGAATGTCATAAAACATTGGGCTTGGGCTTAATTTAGAACTTTCTTTGTTCAGACATATTCGGTGGCCGCTGTTCCCGGCAGGACCCTAACGTTGATGCCTGCTTACTTCGCAGCTTCAACTCACTCATCGAGTATATGAAGGGCGGAGCACCCGAACTGGGGATCGAAGAGGTAATGTTCATTTTTCATTTCACTAAGAGGTACTCTTTCCCCTATAATCTATTGTTTTTAAGTTTAGTGTAAAATCAACAATTACGATTATTAAAAAGAAATATAATCTAATCCAATCTAAAGAAATTTAAAAAATTAAGTGTCTGTTTGTAATATCAGAATAACAGCTTTTTAGTAATGCATATGAAATAAATATGTTGGTTCTGTACTTATACCAAGAAACACAATTTATAAAAACTCATAACTTCAACAGTATTCATGTTAAAAACCTTAACATAACGTTGTCCAAGGCTTTTGACAAGAGTCTATATTTGTTAAATTTCAGTCGGAACCTTTAGTGATTGATGAGCTGTCAATCGCGTTGGGTGGCGGGCCTGATGGCTACCGTGCCAGCTTCAAAGACATCCACGCAACGGGAGCATCCAACATGACCATCACTAATGTCAGGTATGACTAATAATAAACTTCGGAATGCGGGTATAGGGATTTTGGCTGGTTTAGCCATATTCAACCTTATTTTGTGAGTACTTATTCCGATGAGATAAACTTTAATTAGCAATGAGAGGATAATAATTAGACAAATATACGAAGTAATAAGAAAAACTATATATGTTACAATCGAATAGATTGAACTCCGGTACCGTAATTACGGCATCATCATAATTTCAGCCGAAAGACGTCCACTGATGGACATAGGCCTCCCCAAGGGGGGGTTTTGCCATAATCGCCACGCTTGGCAGGCGGATTGGCGATCGCAGTATGATTGTTACAAAGACACAGAGAACGCTGCTGCCCATTCTCTGCTAAGTCCCTTAGTCGCCTCTTACGACACCCACGGGAAGATATGGGATGGTGCTATTCTTTACGTCCGACACCACACGGACGACATAGGGGTTCCAAATTAAGAAAGAGTACTGCACTGCAATTCTGTAAGAATTCACTCGCGAATTCGAATCCTATCTCATTTCCGATTTCACTTACTAGAAGTGAAAAGTATTTGGTTTTCGATTAAATAGTAACCAAATAATAGTTCGCTTCACCTATGCCAGCACTCAGTAGCGCTAGCGTAGTTTTCATCGAGTTACAGACTACCTAAAACAGTTTTCACCGCGGAATCAGAAGTGAGATCTGAAGTGAGTTCTTACAGAATAACAAAGCTGGAAATGCAAAACTCAATCCTCAATCAGCCTAATCATTCTATTCTTCCATTTATTATGGTAAATACGTTTTTCCAAAAGGGTCAATTGGCTGAAAATTGTGATCCCCAAAACTATCTAAATCTGTTTTACCTATGGCCCAACCAGACTTTTTAAATAAAAATTGATGAAATATTTTTAAGTGCGTTCTACGCATGCCTCATTTTTCTTTTGTAAAAGATATTAAACCATAAGATTGCACTACGAAGTCAATACGTGGGAAATACTACCGCTATATCAACATCAACACCAGCTCAAGAACTATGCATATTTGCATAGCCTTCTGATATTTGTTCCGTGACTAAACAAATGTTAGTATTTATTGTCACGCACGGCACATAGAACCCTAGTGTTAAGCTAAAATTAACCGTAAGAATTATGTGCCGATAAAAAGTTGCGCCACCGGCACCATATGTCGTATTGTCATGTAATTCCCTTACATAAGAAGCGTTCCCACATGAAAAACTAAACAAAGACCATGTCCAATTATACTAATTATTTGAGTTTTTGCAAAAGTATTGTTACAATGTGAATTATGAGTGATCATCTTTCCTTAATCATCATTACAGCATTGGCTAACTCTTAATTATTTTCGCTCTCCTTAATTAATTACATAGGTTTCAAAATTAGATATATTATCCTTTTTCGTATTTCTTCACATAACTATATGGTCCTGTATTACACCAATAACACGTTCTTTTTCTTTATATATATATATAGCATGACTGGTAACTAGTAAACCACATTTTGTACCAATTACTAGGATCATTTTTTGCTCTTTTACTCAGGTATCATGACCTGAGACCACTTAGAGATTTTATAAAATCGCAATGAATATCAAACGCACGGTACATACCTATCAGCTGAGCGAATTAGTTTGTATGGCAAAATTGTTGTCGCTTGAAATACGTAGTCGTGAAACTTTTTAAAAATAAATCTTACTATTTTTATCTCCAATATCTCTAAAACCAGAGGTTTCCAGGTATGTCCTAACTCCTAGTAGAAAAAATATGGTCCTAATAAAATTGGTGGGTTTAGTATCGGTCACTAATCACCAGTCATCCTTAGGTATATCTTCTCTATAATATCTCTCTTTATTTATAAGCTGTATATAAAGAGAAATATAATAGAGAAGATCTCTAAATATTTTTTCTACATGTGCAAAATTGGCTTTTGAAGAGTTCACCTAAGGGCATTGCGTGCGACTGAGCTTTGAAGAGCTTTTGAATCGAATGGGACTATATTATGCATAACTTGCGTTAACCGTTATTCTTATATCTCAACGATCAGAAGGTATTTGGCATGTTCATATACATATATCCGTGGGTTTGTCTAATACCAATTAAAATTTATTCTAAGGCAAACCTGTCAAAATTTAAACCACCGTTGTTTAGCCACAAACACGATGACAGTAAATATTGGAATGTTCGGAAACGAAAATAATCAGTTAATATATTCTGTCCACGTAGAGAGACATGTCCATACAAGTTTTACAAGCAGGGTCGAAGGGGACAAAGACTTGACGACTCACAACGTAAATAACGCGGACAGGGTTAACGCATTGTGATTTTGAGATAAGACCTTTGAACAACAATAGGGTTAAATGTAGCGTTAGTGTTTCAAGGTTTTGAAATTAGGAAGTTACTGTAACAAAATTTAAACTAACCTAACCTAACACGGTTGGCAAGCCATTATTATAGAAAAAGAACAATAACAATAATACAACATACACCAACATACCATAAACATTAAAATCTAGAACAAGACATAAACACGATATGCAACAAAAATATAACAAACACAACAAAATATATATTGAAACTCATTTTCATTAGTTACGATATATTTACAATATTTAAGTATTGAGGCTACGCTTGCCCCGGTTAATTCGTGGGTTGGTGACCATCCAGTTCATACCGAGACCCATCCGTGACTCGGAAAGGACGTAAAGCTATTGCTTCCGCCTGTCCTTCATAAATCTCCTCACTCACTTCACTGGGTAGTGCATGTCAGATAGGTAATCGCTCCATGTTAAATACTGGTATTCAGCTGCATCCGGTTAGACTGAAAGCTGACCCCAACGTAGATGAGAAAAGACTAGGCTAATGATGATAATATTTACGATATTTATTTTTGCCAATATACAGATCAGACCTAGAGACGCACCAGTTCCAGCTGACGCTATTCGGCCCCCACATCAGCGCACGCGCACGCTACCGTTCGTCCGGTGTTCTACTGCTCGTACGTGCATCCGGAGGTGGCGAGTACTGGGGAGAGTATGGTATGTTCCTTTCATCTGCTACTTTATTCTATTAACTATACAAGTTGAATAGAGTTCGGCAAATCGTCATAATCATCCTCAAAACTTATTAACTCATCATCATTTAACTACAAGACTTTTTTACATAATTAATAATAAGTATTATGTTTATCTATACGAGTATCATCAAGTTTTCAATCTACCGTAATTCGCACGACCTGCTATGCTATTCTGTTACAATCTCCCTCGGTAAACACCTAGGTGAAGTGAGCTGTAATCCGTCCGTCTGCTTTGTCAATCCAGCTCACTTCACCTAGATGTTCACCGAGGGAGATTGTAACAAGTAACAGAATATCACTGCAGGAATAAATTTACTCCTTTCCTTTGTCAGCCATCCTTCTTTGGTTTGTGTTAATTAATCATGGCGAGATACATACATTCATTTGTATGAAAAATAAAAAATAATTTAGAGGGTTTAAAATATTTTCCAATGTAAAGAATACATTAGCAGGAGTAGATTGCTATACTTACCATATTTTTAAACCCCCGCATAATTAAAATATTACGAAATAAAAATAACACTTTTTCGTTTCATATCGATGCCCATTTTGTGTTTATAAAAAAAAAGAAAAAGACAATCGACGTTAACGGATCTATCAAATTGGCAGACAAGTGTGTGGAAAAAAAATATCATTTTTTGTGACATTATTTCCCTTAAAACGACGCAATTTCAGTGTAAGATCTGCAGAACGGCGGCTGTCAGTGTCACTGTTATTGTCAGTCGCCGTTTCGATCTGAAATAATGTTTTCGTTAAACTATTCACCTTTTTTTATGCGGGGTTAAAAAAAATTGTAAATGCCTGAAGATACTCTTTAGGTAGGTACGTACCCAAGAGTATAAGAATTAGAATTTCAACTTCTCTAAACATCTTTATTTTTTTGTACAAATGCCATGACTCTAGTTAAATCTAGAAAGTCTTGCTGAAAAGTAATACTATCAAATATACTTTCATATAAGTATGTACTTTATAAGCATAACCAAATATCATGTGCAAAAATTGTTCTACAAACAATAGGGGAACACACACACATCTATACTTTAAAGATGTAATAAAAAAATGCATTTATCTCTTTCGATGAGTAAACAAGAAATACAGAAATCCTTCGTACTTACACACAATCGTTTTCAATAGTCCTTCTTGAATTCGCAGAGGGTGTGAAAGCAAAGGTGTACTTCCGCGGAGAGCCGTACACTCGCAACGGTCGTACCTACCTGAAACTGCAGCAGCTCAAGCTTGACTTCTCCGTCAAGGATATACAGATGGGCGTCGAGAAATTGCAGAATAGCAACGCTGTGTTAGGTGAGGATTTTGTAATGACCTTCATCATTGGCGTTCTTGTTGATTCTTTGTCTCATTGGTTCATAATTGATCAGGTTCTAAAATATTTCAATGTATTTGGCGATCTGCAAACATACAAATGCAGATAGTTAGATATACGCATAGTATATTCGCTCGTTTTAATTTTTGTGATGATCACACAAATAAGCACATAAAGGTTGGATCCACATATGATCATTTGCCCGATCCGATCACCGTATTCGTATTGCCGACGCGTAACATTATCGCCTATCTGGAAGAGCAAGACTGCGTATCATGATTGCGTATCAATCATGATATGCAGTCTTGCACTTTATACGCCACTCTGATACAGAGCACGATACGACCCGTTCCATTTCGAGTCAGTTTTCATCCGATCATCAAAGGAAATACGGATACGGCACAGTTTGCCGATACTTCTTCTTCTACTAGTTCTGAGGATACGACAGGTACGATACGGAGTAAAATAAAGGCGTCCATAACTATATACGGATACGACGAATGATACGGTGATACGGATACAGCGATCGGATCGGGCAAATAATAAGCCTTAAGACTATCGACTCATTAACATCATCATATTTTCTGATCAACAGAGGCAGCCCTGAATCTGTTCATTAACACCAACGCACAGGAGCTCCTGAAGGAAATGAAACCCGAACTGAAGAGAGACCTCGCTGAGAAGATGTCGCGTTTCCTCGACAATATTCTGCAGAAAATACCTTATGATGACTGGATTGTAGACTAAATAATAAGAGCTTATAAGAGATTAGGAATTAAGGAGAAATACAGTGAGAAATGATAGGTTAGTTGGTTGCCATCGTTAACAAAAAGAAACTTCTAACAAATTGTAGCTGATGAGTTAGCAAAACGGGTAAAGACAGACTAGGCAAACTAGGACTGCAATTGATGGTTGCCCATATCTAATAGTTGATATTAATGACTATCAATGCTAGGAAACTGAAGCTGAGAAGCTTATAAATGGCTATTTTCTAAAACAATGAAAGAAGGCCATGTTATTCCAATGTTTAATTGATCCAATATGTTTTGATTTTGGAACATAGCAACAACAATGATGACCCAAATGAAGATGGCAACCCAATATTGGTGCTCAAACTATAAAATGACGAAATAGAAATAGTAGGATACATATATCCAAGAAATACAAATTAAAACTAGTAGAGTATTTGTTTTGTAGGACTTAAACACAATGGTGTTTGTGCTACTTTTACTTTAATAGAAGATATAGACAGTACTGTATCCTGCACAAGTTTTCTTTTGTAAAATGTAGATATTAAGCTATTTATTTAGAGCTTCTGGCACGTACGATACACTCGATTCGACCGCGTTTGGTCTCTTTCGTATTATTAGTTTTACTTTAATTTGTACAACTGTAATAAAGTATTTAATTTATGGAGTTTTTAATTCGTGCTCTTCCTGTGAATTCGATTCGATTGCCCCAGAAGCAGGGTAACTAATAGAGCAAGATCCCAGGGCCGCCAGACCTTACTTATTTTCTGATGGACAGAATTTATACAATAGAGTAGTATTCGTGTGTACAGTGAACGTATACATACCAGCTAACTTAGGGCCAATTCTCAGGTACCAGGACTCCAGGACCTACAGGTACGTAAAAATTGTACTAACTTTACTTACAGTTTGAGACTTGATTTTAATATATTTTGTAAGCTGCCAGACAAATCCTAGGGGCCAAACCAAGGACTATAATATTCTCTTTGGGCCAAACATTCCCCAAGCGTATTTCAAAAGAGTGTGAGTAAGCGCGCGCACGGTAATCAAGTACCTTTTAAAATTATCTTGTAAATAATCAAATGTAAGTCTTTAATAATAATGAAATCATTTATTATTATCTAATAACAACAAAATTATTGCAGAATAATGCTAAAATAATCAATGTAATAATCAATCAAATAATAAACACTTAGATGCGTTACCCGCGCTCAATAATGGCAATATTAAAGCAAGGCAATTGCCGGGGTTTCACTTAGTCACGTACGGAGTTTCACATAGTCACGTACGGGGTTTCACTTAGTGTCGCGGCTATACGTCAGTATCGCTCGTAATTCACACATAACTGCCGTAACAAAATATGTATGTTTATCTTTTTCTAACAGGTATACGCTGTATGTTTCTGTCCTTTCTCCGCACTATATAATTGTATGTGCCTACTGGTATGTAGGTATAAAAGTTTGCGCCGTTTTAAAGTGCACTAATGTTCGTGTATGACGCGTCTATTTATAATACGTCATTGAAAATTATATTATTTTTATGTTTTAGTTGTCAATTTACGGAAGAAAGTTCTGTGTTGTGTGTGTTCTTCGTAGCGCGACCATGAACGCATTCATTATAACTTTAGATGTTAATAAAATTATTTTAATTTCTACTAAAATCAAGTCTCAGACTGTTAGTAAACTTAGTACAATTTTTACGTACCTGTAACTCCTGGTACCTGAGAATTGGCCGTCGGCCTAAGCTAGCTGGTATGTATACGTTCACTGTACACACGAATACAGAATACTACTCTATTGTATATATCGGCGCAACTACAAAAGTGCATCTGTTATAAGGATCAGAATCGTTGTGTTTAATTTATTATTATTATTATTATAATTATTTAATTTGTTAATTAATTACCAATTAATTACTTTGAGTTAATTACGATGTAAAATTAACGTTAAACAACATGTAACCATTTCGCTTATTGTAATTCAAATATTTCATTACTTAAGAGCGCGTATTCGATTCGTGACGAAAACTTCATGTTTTTGCGTTTTGCCCAGAGCAATATCGTAATTATGTGAGCAGATTATTTAAGGACAATTACAGTTTTAGAAAGATTAAGTCTTGATTTAGACAGCTACAGAGTAAAAGTATAATTTTTTATTATGGTTTTTTAAAGCGAAGACAATTCTTTCATATCGTTTTACGAAAATAGACGTCAGAGTTAACTTTCAGGACGAATACGACCATTACAATATGCCAAAATATTTTATTTTATGCGTTTTTCCAACCTTATATACACTATACAGTCATAAAGACAGTAACAGAGCCAAAATTACGAAAATATTACTATTATGTATTAAAAAATAATGTTGAAAAAGTAGAAAATCGGTTCACTTTGTCAATTTTTCTTCACCAGTATTTGAATAAAAACATAACTGATATATTTATTTTATGAAAGTAAGTGTTATGCTTAATAAATAGAATATGTTTCAGTCCGTTATATGAGCTCATTTATTTTAGACAATTATTTTAAAAAGCACTGTAAAATATCGCGCGCTGTCGTTTGCCGATCAATTTCAATGATTCGTGCTTATTTCGTGCATATTTTTTTTTCTGATGCACACAAACAGACCTTTGTATTGTGCTAGTGTGTGTCAATGCTGCTACACCGTTCTAGCAATCGTTTAGATTTTGAGTTGCGCTAAATGGAATACGCGCCCTTAACCTAAAACTTGTGTACACGTGCACGAGCCTTATAAATACGGCCGCACGCCAGTGCTCAGGGCTACTCTGACCGACCCTGACGATGCTATTACTCTCCTCCAGGAGAGCAATGAGGCCACCAGTACAGTTAAGAAACACAAACACAGACCGCCGTCATTCCGTCCTCGCCGCCGAGGCCCGCCGCGACGACCCCGTACGTCCCCTCCCCGACCCTTGCTCATGCCAACCCGCGCCGCTGAGCCTGTAGTTTTAAATTCGTCCCTAAATAATGGAAATCCGATCCAGCCTGTCCCTTTGCTGTCCTCCCAGCGACGCCCTAAGCCGAGGCTCGTACCCCACAGGGGGTGCCCTTAGCGTGTAGTCGCTTAGTTTGTAAGCTATTTTGCCCTGGCTGGAGGCCCTAAAAATAATAATTTTGAAGGCACCATAGGAAAGTCCGGTTAAGCAGCCGACAACCTCCTAGGTTGACCTGCGAGATGCCAATACAAAAAAAAAAAAAAAAAAAGTGCTCAGGGCATTCAAGTTCGAGCCGCCGAACAGTGCGAACCTCTCTAGACGTGGTTATACTGCCCGTTGAATAAACAAAGTTTGTAACAAGTCGTGAAGTTTTCATTTAATGACCAATAAATGAGTGATCATCATGACGACAACATTTGTGACGTCAGCTATGGTGACGTCACCCTTGTAAAAGAACGCTACGGAGGTCCCTACTCCGTCATATATATTCTGTCCATCAGAAAATAAGTAAGGTCTGGCGGCCCTGGGATCTTGAACCATAATGTTTATTTAGTCTTCCTTCATTGAAAGCGTTTTGGATGTCTAAAAGTAGTCCACTTTACAAGGGATTTCAAAAGATTTGAGAACCTCCTTCAGGTTCTCAATTCGACTATGTTTTATTTTTGTATAAATTTGTTACATGATTTCTCCGGCAAATATATAACGGATTTTGAAAATTCTTTTTTCATGGATAGGGTATGTCTCAGGGGTGGTCCCATATAAATTTTATCGAAATTGATTCAGCGCTTTTAACAAAAAAAATAACAAAAAATTACATAGACGACGTTTTAATTTCTTCAATCATTGGAGTACTTTCAATCTCTGTTTTAACTGTGTTGCCGTTTCTTAATAGATTTGGATGAGAAGGAGGTACTAAAAAGCGGAAAGTAGAAAGCTTTTTTTACAAAAAAAGACAACCGCCTTCAAAAACCAAAAAAGTGAAAAATAACTTTATAATAAAACAGAACACACATGACTCTAGTTAAAGTCGATTTCGGAAGCCTCTTCGTTTGTCTTTTTATTAGCAGTTTCATATTTTTTATATAAATATAAAATCCACCGGCAGATGGCGCTGACATAAATAATGTGATCCTATATTTAAAAATACACAAGTCATATTTTCAATGATAATTTTCTTAGTTTTCAATTGTCCCTTTGTATTCATTTCGTGAAGATGCAATTTTCGATGCAACAGGTGGTCACCCCAGTTGGTTATTTCTACGATAAAGGTGCGTAGATAACTCTCACCATCGATCGTTTACCGGCAACAAAATTGTAAACCGCGCGTTGGTCCATGGTTACAATTAGTTACTGTAGTCTTCAGCACTTTTAGGTATTTTGTATCAGAATGGTTTTCAGTATTGTGTTTGGTAGGTAACTCAAAAACTAGAAATGGAAAATAAAGTAGGTAACTAACTACAAGCCGAAATAGGTAAGTGCCTGAATACTATCTACAGAATTTCATAGATTTTAGATTCAAAACGATAGAAAAATTTTCTTTTGTCGTTTTTTATTTTATTTTATTACCGTACGCGTACGTCTATAGTACGCAATATACACGCTGAGACGTGGAGTTGCGGAACCCAGCCTGTTATACCATACCGTGCCAATTAACACAAATATGACTACTTCGACCACGTTTTGAATGATCCCACTTTCAAAAAGTCCCTGTCGCGAGGGTCGGTTGATACTCCTTACCAAGGGCGTCGACAGCCGATGGCCCAGGGGGCAAGTTGATATATGGAGGATGGGAAAAGTATGAATTTGAAATACAGTGAAAAGCACATGAAGCTGTACACTGGTAAGTAAGTGTTACCCCTACGGCGATTGTAATGAGAACGGTACAAAGTCCAATGTGTAATTTTAAATAGGTGACACAGTGGTGTCATCTATTTAAAATTGACAACAATGACAACACTTTTCAAAAATGGGTGTAATACCCTATTGACTAGTGAGTCAATAGGGTATTACACCCATTTTTGAAAAGTGTCTTAATTAAATTCTGTATCTAGTGCTAATATGCCACCAAAAAAAAATATTTAGTCGATGAGTGCCATGAAAATGCATCTAAATTTTAAATTTTCTTATTTCGCGCATAATTATTAGTTCGACGAAAACGCCTTGGAATAGACGCCGGCGCGGAAATTACGTCACTTCGCTGTGTCACAAATGCGCTGCTATTATATATGATAATTGAATATAATTTCATAATAATTATAATAATATTTTGTTATAGGTGTAATAATTAAAAAGTTACGTTGGTTACGAAAATAATAAAAGTACAAAGCCTATATATAGGGTTACTGGTAATTAGTGTACGATACTTAAACACGTGATTGTGTTCATGATAACAAACAACTTTCCCGAAGAAAAAATGTTTTTTGTACTGGTTAACTTTAGGTCACAGGCGTGCGCGCGCGTCAATTTCATACGGCTGTTGTGTTATTGTGATAAAAGTGAACCAGTACAAAAAACATTTTTTCTTCGGGAAAGTTGTTTGTTATCATGAACACAATCACGTGTTTAAGTATCGTACACTAATTACCAGTACCCTATATACGCCAATAGGTTGACTGACAGTTGTCAATTTTTTGTTTACACAGCCGCCTAGCCGTATGGCACATGGCGGCAACTATTTCATGGTGTTAAACTATCTCAAAGATATATTTATATTTTTTTTCTCATTTATAGTAAAATACCCTATTTATTGACATACTTTTTTATGAGTTGTCAAAACGCGATTCTCCCATACATTTTGTATGACAATAGTAAAAAGTGACGTCACTTTTTTGATAACTCATTTGACAAACTATTGATTTCAAAGCAATTAAAAATCTAATTTTACGGTTAATTGGGAAATTAATCGGGTTATCATGGCTAATATCAAGTGTTATTTTAGAGAAATTCTGTCTTGGAATTATTCGTTAATGGTGTCATATTCCCAATTGTAAATAGGTCGGTAAGTAGGTACCTACCTATTTACGATATATCGCAAGTTGAATTATTTAAATCAATAGGTACTGTGAGGTATCGAGAGCTAACTACTAGAACTCAAAGATGATTTATTTTTAGATTTATGCTCTACAGTGGAAATAATACGTGTGCCTGTGATGTGAAGGAGTCAGGCCAAGAACAAACCCTCTGTTATATAAGAACAATACTATTCAAATATTTGAACTCAGTTCTAATTATTCTAGAAGGATGCAGAGTGTTTAAACGATGCCATAAACTTAAGGTGCTAAACGAATAATAATTATAATAAAAATAAAAATCTTTATTGATACAAAAACAAGGTCACACACAGATAAGGTAAACCCTGACTCCTAAACTAGGTGATCCTATGACTTAGGAGTCAGTGTTAAAATGCAACCTTTAAAGGTCCTAGTCGACCTTACAAACTAAGGGCTGGTTGTTTCAAACAGTCGGTTAACGTTACATACGGACGGTTAAAAGTTACTATGACGTGAGATGTTTAACGTACGTTAATTGTAACGGGTTTTTTCATGACATAAAAATCTGTCAGTCAAAGTTATTCAAAAGGAGATTCCATATTATTTTGATGGCTGACGTAGCTGTTTGACAACATAAAATTACGTTGAATGTATGTCTATTCTGTGACAATCTCTCTCAGTGAACACCTAGGTAAAGTAAGATGTCATCCGGCCCGTCTGCTTTGTCAATCCCTAGTTTCGAGACGGATGACAACTCACTTCACCTAGGTGTTCACCGAGGGAGATTGTAACATAATAAAACTGCTGGTCGGTTACGGTAGGTAATAGTAGGTAACTTTTTGACGTATGATTTTGTGAAACAGCCCATTTTTTGACGTACGATTTTGTGAAACAGCCCATTTTTTTGATTTGACGATAGTTAGTGCCATTTTTGACTATTACCCGTCCATTAAAGTATAGTTGAAGCAAACCGCCCTAAGTATGTTATGACAGCAAAAGCTTTTCTTCCCGCTAATTTCTTCCTGTCATAAAGTCTGCGCCGTCGCATACGTAGATCATCCAATACATTCGTTGCGAAACTGCCTCTATGTAACACTTGTAAGATCTTAGATAATGATAGCGAAGGTAGGTACATGTCCAGCTATATATATGTATGTGTATGATATTCTAAAGAATATTTTATTATGTCATATCTTACGCAATTTGGCCTATGGCTTCAATGGTAACGTGCCTGGTTTTTGAGGATATTGAACCCGTTGCAAAGCGAAAAAATGTTGGTAGAGCAGATTTAAAGTAGCTACAAATCTATACCTCTATATCTATACTAATATAGACTATTTTAATATTTTGAATTGCTCTTTACCTACATTGTGATAACATAATTATGGTTACGGAAATGCTGAATTTATATGCTATTTTTAAATTTTTATTTGAATATTAAGTGACAGTGCTGTTGGTGCGCTTATTTTTTTTTTTTGCTAGCCGTTTCTGTCCCACTCCTGGGCGGCCTTCGCGAAGGCCTCCCCCATTCCCTCCATTTCTCTCGAAGTTGTACCTCATCCCGCCAATTCGCGCTTATTATACATAAATAAATAAATATAGAAGCAACAACAATAATGTAACCAGTATTTTGTAAAAACTTGATTTAAAAAGAGTGTACGTCTAGTTTCTTGCTCGTTCTTCTCCATAGAGACCTACGTTTTGGAACGAGCTAGCTTCAACTTTCTAACTATCTAACCGATTCCTTAACTATTCAAAAGTGCCTGTAAATAGTTTAATTGAAATAAATGCTTTGACTTTAAATATTATAAAGATGTAAAATTTGTTTGTATGAAGGGGGTAATCTTTGGAACTGCACAAACATTCTTTCACCAATAGCAAGCTACGATATCCCTGAATTATAGCACTCATATTATCTGGTTATATGTATTTTTTTTTAAATAGGGATCCATAATATAATTCAGACCAACAAAGTTTCGGGCAAAAAAAAGTAAGCGTAAAAATAATAAAATAGAGTCGATACTCATAAAAATAGTAAATCCAAAGACAGCAAATTGAAGGTTTTTTATCTCTCAATGAAAGTAGTTCAAAGGTAAAGTGAACCAGTGTCTTGGCAATGTGAAAATGCAAATAGGAACTAATACAAATCTGTTTGTTGCTTTATGTTGATGGTTGCTCATTTGGCAGTTTCATGGTTTCGACACGAGCAAAGATTTTGAAACTATCTTTAAATTGCATTTATTCTGATGAATTTCCACTAGGTTTATGGATATATCACTTCTTAAAACAAAAGTAGACCCCAAGTGCGATGCTTTTCTAAATTCTAGAAACTATATAGTTGAACTCCTATTAGGTACAGTTGATGAGTCGACAATAACAAAAAGTATAGATAGATGTCCTATCAATTTGTTTACCTAAACAAAGTTGGCGTCTATCTATAAGCGCGCTTTGTAGCAGCTCAGATAGTTCAGTGACAACAGTCTGTCGCAAGCGCAACTCGGCGCCTTGGTAGGGGCGTGCACTTTCGCAGACGCACTCAGATTGCGCTTGACCATAGCTCAGTGTGCTTACATAAAAACTATTCGCAAACTATTCATAAAAAAATACGAGAATTTACCATCAAACTTTTTTGTGCAAAATATTTGTTCACGTAATTAGTCTAATATTTTAACGTGATCAAAAAATTGTCTGTAGTTATTAAATTCTATGTAGGAACCGCTTTGTTCAATTGATTTTCATCGAAAAGGTCGTAAAATGCGTTCGTTAAGATTGCTTATTAGCATAAGTGCGATGGTTGTGTGCTGTTCTCAAATCACGAAGACCGAACAGGAGGCACTTGAAATCGGTTAGTAAATAATTATTATTTATTCTTATTGTTATTAACTATTAACCCAAACTCACTGCACTGGAGCCCCAACTAGACAAAACCTTCATTTTAATAAGGCTGTTTTGCGGTTAAAGACTACAAAACACTTCTTAGGTACAGACGCCTGAACATCAAGTATACCAAACTGTCAAAATTTCCCAATTGAATATGAACCTTATCCTTTTGACATAAAGTTGAATATATATATATCAAAGACATTTGACAGATTGTTGTAGCTTGACGCGCTGACCTCTGTACCTAGTCTAATAATATCAGAATTAACAGAAATATGTTTTTTCTCATTCTCAATGTTCTCTACGACGGTTTATCGTAACAGTGTAGGAGACTTATGTCCAACAGTGGCAGATAAGACAATTACTTACCCTTACTAACTAAAATCGTAATAAGTAAATCCCTGAGCTTTTTAACTTCAATCTTGACAAATGAACACAACAAGTTAAATTAATGAGTTAATTACAAATGATATCATAAAAACAACTTTATACATAAGTAAATAGGCATTTAGAAAGCATATTGTTAGTAATTACATACCTACCTAATTGTACAAACTCCGAGAGCTTGCATAAGTTAACTTCAAGTGACTTTAAGTAAAGGCATCTAAATCGGCTGGTTGCTTAAGTGGAGCGATGGTGAATTCTGCCAAGGTGAGCCGTGAGTTATGAGATTTTACAACGTTATTCAATTTTATGTTAGTAAACTACCTTGCTTTAAATATCAAAAAAGCTTTTTTACTAAAAAGACAACCGCCTTCAAAAACCAAAAAGTGAAAAATAACTTTAAAACAGAACACACATGGCATAAGTTATTTTTCACTTTTTGGGTTTTGAAGGCGGCTGTCTTTTTTGTAAAAAAGCTTTTTTATTTTTCGCTTTTTAGTACTTCCTTATCATCCAAATCCATTAAGAAATGGCAACACATTCAAAACAGAGATCGAAAGTACCTACAAGGTGAGAACATTACAACATCATCCATGTAATTTTTTTTGCTTTCTGTCGATTTTTCCAAAAATTTCTGAATCAATTTCGATAAAATTTCTATGGGACCACCCTTGAGACATACCCTATCCACCAAAAAAAGAGTTTTCAAAATCGCTTTATATTTCTCGGAGAAATCGCGTAACAAATATACAAAAAAAGAAACATACAGACGAATTGAGAACCTCCTCTTTTTGAAGTCGGTTGAAAAATACGAAGCAATGCAGCACTCATTTTTGGAGTCGAAGTCAAAAATAGCTACATCGGAAATGGAATCAAGTCTACAGCAGGTCGGTAAGGGTGACCTTCAACGTCGAAATAAGACTAAGGAAGTACTTACTTAAAGCCAATGGGAAGTACGTAGGCCAAGGAAGGCTTTCGGGGGTAGGGTAACCTCGCCAATAATTGGCTACTATACGCCACATCCTATTATGTTATTAAGACTGAAAATTAACGTTTTGGGCGAACTTTTGTAATTATCCGCAGTGCTATTCTGTTACAATCTCCCTAGGTGAACACCTAGGTGAAGTGAGCTGTCATCCGTCCCGATGCTAGGGATTGACAAAGCAGACGGACTGATGACAGCTCACATCACCTAGGTGTTCACCGAGGGAGATTGTAACAGAATAGACGTACTGGTCTTAGTCAGCGAATCAATTTTGATTTTTTGACTGTTTTTCAACAGATTAAAGACTAAGGTTTGGTGAAATTCGCACTTTAAAAGTTTATTCTAGAACATTAGTAGGCTTTTCAGATCAAAGGAAGAGAAAAGGATACACTCGTTGGCTTATCCTCTATCGTCTCCAAGTCGACCATAAGTTTGTGCGACTCCGGTTTTCGTTATTTATTTTTGGCTCACAGGCACTAAGTCCATGTAAATATTTAACATGCAAATATTTGTTTGAACTTGTGCTTCCTAGTAGCTACCTACCTAAAAACTGCAAATACAAGTACAAGTACGTAACGTACTAACCAAATATTCATAATGGAAAGATTTATACAGGACGAAATTAAATTCATGAGCAAATTTTTAGGAGTGACTCAGACCTGGACAACTTTCATCATGGAGCCAACTCAAACAGCGCGAAAAAAAACGGCTGTTCCATACATTTTGGCTGAGTACCTGTGTTGCGCTTCTAAAAATTACAAAAATTTTAAACATTCCTTAAAAAATTACTCATGAATTCAATTTTATTCTGTATACCTCTCGATAATTCGTATTCGTGAAATTATTTCTTTAAGATACATCCCTACATAAATTTAATTATTATTTTTAACATTTAATATACCTAGGCCTTTTTCTATAATTTTTGATGTCCTGAAAGTACACGCCTTGTAATAATTACTCGTGTAGGTACCTATGTTATGCTACCACGACTGAGAGTGACATTCATCAGAAGTAGTTACTAAGGTATCTGTCTCTTGAAATCCTAGATTTTCAGGCTACTTACCTTACTAAATAAAAATAAATAAATAAAAAAGCTTTTATTAATTCCTTACAATGACTTTAACAACACGTTAGGACTTTATCATAATAAGAAAATAAAAAATGAGAATAAATAATGTTAGTATGTTAGTCTAATAACTTATCATTATATGTTTAGTATCTTCACTGTCGTTCTCAATGTAAGGACCGCCTAAGGCGGTAAAAGCCTCCTCCAAATGCTTCCATTTATCCCTTAGTTTGGCTGTTCTAGCCCAGAGGTTGCCAGCTACTCTAACTATATCGTCTTTCCACCTTTTAAATGGTCTGCCTCTTTTTCTTTTTTCTTTTCTGGGGATCCAGTTTGTTATAATCTGGGCCCATCGTTGTGGATCTAGCCTCTGAACATGGCCTGCCCATCGCCATTTAAGCTTAAATGCCTGCCTAGTCACATCCTTAGATTTTGTTGATTTTTTGATCAACGTAGTTTTCACTCGGTCTCTAAGTTTAATATTCATGAAACTACGCTCCATACCTGTTTGACATGTTCTAATTCTATTTTGTTGAGTTTTAGTTAAGGACCAAGTTTGGCACGCGTATGTGAGGCATGGTATCAAGCAGGTACATTTGATTTCAGGCTAGGTGAAAACGAACTTTTAAAAATTTCTTTCATGGCCCAGTACTTATTCCATGTGTTTTTTATTCTTGTATTTATTTCTTTTTCGCTACAATCTTTAAACGCATATCGTTTAAAGATTGTAGCGAAAAAGAAATAAACGTGACCGAGGTATGTGTAGTCTTCCACATATTGTAGAGGTACTGAGTTGACACTTATGGGAACGTGTTCTTTGTTAGTCATTAGTTTAGTTTTATCTTGGTTGACCTCAAGCCCAGTCAGTTTACTTTGTGTATTAAGGTTCTCTAACATCATTTGTAGCTCTACTGGATCTTCCGACAGTATGACAATGTCATCCGCGAATCTGAGGTGCGATAAATATTTTCCATCTATCCTAATTCCCTTATATCTCCAATCTAATTTCCTGAACACATTTTCTAAGACTGCTATGAAAAGTTTAGGGGAGAGGGGGTCCCACTGTTTGACCCCTCGTCCAATCTTACCTTACTAACGGTACCGTAAGTAGGTAGCCTGAAAATCTCGTCACAGCAACTATCTTCAGGATACCATTATTATTATTTCCAAAAATCTTCTTGTACTATTTACAAGTGGGTACAGCAAGGAAGGGTGATGCTCCTGTTTGCTTTATTTCAATTTCCTTTCATTTTGTCTATTTGCTGGTTTCCGTTTAGTGACAGTAGTTACCTAATCTTAATTGTCTTTTCCTCTTCACACGGCCTTATAAATATTAACTAAGAAAATAATTAACCTTAATAAAGATATAAAAATATCTCGTTCATTCTGTACCTATCATTATCAAGTTACATAAAATCATTATATCTACCTATGTATCTATTTTTAGCACCTGATGTCTTTTAGTAGGTAGGTAGGTATCTAGCAATATCTACTCAGTAGCGATCACTAAATCACTATCAAAATCCTCAATGTTATGCAGTGTAACATTTGATACGCAGTTAGATAACTAGGCTGACTTACTTTTGGCTAACGTTATGCAAGTTTATTGGATTGATATTATTTATTAAAGTTATTTTTATATTGAGTTTTAAATTCCACATCTCCATACCTAAATAGGTAGGCTACTAGAGATCGACACTTGTGAAAAGTAATTTCAATACCGTCTGTCGGTTAAATTAGCACCACCATTTATGGCTTACCTACTACTTAGGTATATTCTGTCTGCGACTTCGTCCGCAATTCCGCACAGAAGTCAAATATATCACAAAACATAAACTATGACCTTTCGATCAGTAAAAAAAATAATTAAATCGGATAAGGAATTTCGGAGTTTTTGGAGGCACCTTACCGGCTCCTACCGACCGGCTCCTCCTCTTACCGGCTCTTACCGACCTCTGCCTTTGCGGTGCGGGATTCGCCTAAGGGACTACCTACATTTATTCATTCAGCTCCATTCGCGTTTCGCTGAACGATTTTGGTCACGCTTAAACCGCACCTATGACACTATACAAACGAAACGATTTAATTACCTACACTACTACCAAAATAACAGACCATACAAATACGTGTGTGTGTGCGTGTCGACGCGCCGCCGCTCGTACTAAAAGCAGTTCGCAGAGCAGTCGTTCAACGCGGGCAGAGGTGAGGAACGGTTTCGGAGGGAGGCGGAGCGTGTTACTACTGTACGGTAGTACTAATATTTATACTGTGCTTAAACAGTCCTGCTTCTATTAGCCGCGTACGGCATCGTAAGATTGTGAAAAGCCGTCATAGCGTGTTATCTCCGCTAAAGCGCTTCTATCTACGTACAGCGCTGGATAATTGAGAGAGAATCGATTACATACTCTTTGCTGCGAAAACGGATAACTCATTTAATATTGTGCCCTCAACATGGACAGTTCTATGTGCGATATTGTTTTCGTTTCGCTTCAAACAGCAAACGACAGTGGGCGCTTTGGGGAAATCGGCGCTAAACATGGAATGTTCCCGACTCCTCGTCCAAAAGCTGCAACCGCGTATAGCACTGAATGTGGCGGAACAGCGCATGAACGCGGCGGAACAGCGATGTACACGGGTGGTTCTGATGAACTCTATCTATAACAGTCGCATGATAAAAACACATTTATTTTGTCCTCATTTTATACCTGTTTGCTGCGAAAACTTAATAGACGCGGAAAGCTGAACGGATGCGTACGCATCTCCATACAAAACCGTTGTTTTCTATAGTTAAAAGCTGAACTGAGTTGAATAAGTGTGATTAGTTCCTAAGCATTCATCGCTCCCTGCAAATTACCTCCTACACCCAAACTGAAATACCTAACGTTATCTCTTTTTAAAATTAGTGTAGACTGAAACCCGCTGGCAGCCAGCCAAGCTAGTTCTTATTAACTCCGAGTTAGTTCAAATCACAGTGCACGGGATATTCACTAACTGTCACAAGTGGGGCCCCACTTGCCCCATATATAACCCTCTCTTGCTTTAATTCATCAAATTACTTCTCCTGATGAAAATAAATAACAACGCTACTTCCTGGCTTTTCGCTGGATATGAATAAAGAACTGAATTAGGCGAAATACGGACACAGGCGAGGGTGTCGAAGATGCCGCCATCTTCGACACCCTCGCCTGTGTCCTTTACATTTGACAGTTAAAATAATATAGGTAGGTACCTTAGAAATTGATTAATTTTATCTCTATACTTGCGACTCGCCCCGGCTTCGCACGGGTGCAAAGTGTAGTAAACCTTCCTCTTGCTGAAAACTGCATTAAAATTCTGTTTTAACTGTTTAAAAGATCTAAGCGTACAGACAGCGGGAGCCACTTTTTTTCTTAAGATAACTTACCTTACTTTTGTACTACCGACTTTACTCATTTCTGCGTATTGTAATCATGTATTACAATATGGTAAATATTGTAAAGTCATGTACTTTGCCATCCGTCATAACAATTCAAAATCACGTTTTCAATGACTGTTACCTTCACACCAAACAAATAAACAAAAAAATAAACGCTAATATATTAGCCCAATAATACGATAGCCCACTTTATATATCAACAAGATTATTTTGTAAAACAGTGATTAATAAACTGTGTCTTATTCTTACTATCTAACACATTATGTCAGTTAATAGATTCAAATGTCAAGCATCCGTCATAACCACCGCCCGTATCTGAACGATGCGTTATCCGGCTACGAGAAATCGTAATATTTTCGAGTAGCAACAAACCTTCTATTCATTCCACCTTGGCTATTCTTTAGCAAAGACTCCTTGACATAGAAGCAGGTGCACCATTAATGGGTACCTAATGGTATAGTCACCATAACTGCCGAACTACGGTTGGTACGGATACATTACCGGTTACGTGAGCATTGGGCAATATTGCAGAATATCGCCGTAAGCCATAAAAGTTTAATGACTGGTATTTATGAATATCATACCTACTATTAGAACGCTCGGTTTAATAATAGATTTGATTGTTCGATGTTATGTGGCCTTTAGTCATGAATTGGAGAAAAGATAGAGGAGGCTATTGTACTTACCATAGATATAGAAAGGTACTTACCTACCTAGGTTATGGTCGGGAGTTCGGGACCTACTTAGCTTGGTCAGCTAGCCTGGTGCTCCTGCTGTGAACTGACGCGCTCGCATAAAACAATGCAAAGACAAAAAAAGACAACCGCCTTAAAAATCTAAAAAGTGATAAATAACTTTAGCACAGAACACACATGACTTTAGTTTCGGAAGTCAATACAAAACAACAAATAGAACAAAGCACAGTATATGGGACCACCCCTAAAGCACACTATCCATTAAAAAAAGAATTTTCGAAATCGCTTTACATTTGCCAGAGAAATCGCGTAACAAATACATATACAAAAAAAAAGTCGAATTGAGAACCTCCTTCTTTTTGAAGTCGGTTGAAAAGACATAATCGTGTATTGAACGATGAGTTAACGGCCAGCTGTTGCTACCCATTCTGTGTCAATGAACGCTTCTTAAAGCAAGCGTTGGTTAAGAAAACCATTCTGTTTTGTGGATATAAGATGATAAGAATAACTTAGATCACCAACAAAGCATTCATTGTACTCAATGCTCAATGAATACTCTCCAAACACTCTGATTTTGTCATCATGTTCATCTCAACCGATATATCACTCTTGCCAAAGGTTACAAGTTCATAACATAGAATCTTGTATCATGTCGACAGATATATATGAAACCATATGAAACGTTAACTTTTCGTAACGAATGCATTGAGCAAGATGGCAGCATGCGTTGCTCACCTGAGCATCAACAAACAGTGACGCAAAGAGCAACCAAGGTGAGATGAACGTTTGGCTAATAGAGGTAATGTGGTATTCCTTGCGGGCCAAGGGCTTGGGATCAGATTACAAAAATATATGTTTTAATCATGATTTCATCACCTGACCAATTCAGACCTTGTATTTTAAGACCTCGACCACTAGCGAAAGGAGTTTCTCCGAGGAAAAGAGGTTTCCATTCTCCACTTCACAAAATGCCTATATCAAAAGTGTTCTGTACAGCGTATCAAGCTTGTACCTACATACTTAAGGGGCTATTTAACGACTTTTACAGATTTTAAACTGTCAATCACGTCAAAATGTGTAGTGTAAATGATTAAAAAAAAATATATGTTAAACTAGAACATTCTCTTAATCATTTAGTATGTGAATACGTTTGATTATGTTCATATTAAATAGTTTAATTAACTCGCGAAGTTGTGTCTGACGCGGACAAAACATTGACAATCACACAAAATCTACCAGGTATAATTAAACGAAACTTACAATTTTATTATCTATCTTTTAGTATACGCCTTTTATTTAAGTTAAAGAATACTATCTTTTATTTAATTTTTTCGACTAAACTTTGAGAGTTTTGGACGCAGCGCATACGTTTCTCTGGTCACTTAAGGTCGCCGGCGTATATCTTCGCCTTAAGCGTAGACCAATATTAGATACAGTAGCATGTCCAATAGGAAACAATCAGTTGCGAAGTATCAATTTTCATGAGGTAGGTAAACATAAAGCAGATGTTGTTTCTAATTACAAATTAAAATTATAAGTTATAAAATTAAAGTTGTTGTATAAGGTGTTAGTAAAATAGTCCTGCGAGGTTATTACTGTTTTCAAAATAATCCTGTATATCCTGTCTAATTGTGTATAGGTAGGTTCGTGGAAGGTACCCTTTCGTAATGCATCTTCTAATGAAGTTTGAAATTACAAGACCATTCTCGATATTCCTATAACGATTTAAATTTATTTAATAACCACATATAACTTCCTATTTGTGTTTAATTTTTATTATGACAATTTAAAACCAAGGTTTCCAATGAGGCACGTCTGCTTTTGTTTCATAATGCTATAAATTTCAAGGTAGGTACTGAAACCATTGAATTATTCTTACACAAGTACAAGTAGTAATACAAGTATCCAGGGATTCTTCCCACTAGTTCTACTAGTTCTTTCGCAATTCTACAGTAGAACTAATTAATTCTTTTTCTGTACCTACCTAAAACTGCTAAAATAAATCAAAGATATTAAGTACCTAGGTACTACGTAGGTATTATTATCACGTTATGTTTTTTTTTAGACTGATCTAGGTGCCATGTAATTCCATCGCAGTAGGTAACCATTTCTTAACAACCAAACAAGTTTTGGATTATTCGTAACAATTAAAAAACAGGCCACTTTTAAGATTGAATAAGTTGCAAATACTGTAGCCACAGATTCTATAGCTACAATTGCAAGCTAATAGATAATCTCATCCGAGGTAATCTTCTTTATCTTTACATTACATAGTATAAATTTTAAAATTTAAAAAACCCCCAACGCAAATCATAAAGGCGATTATTTGAAAAGTAAAAAATAATATCTTTTGTTGAGCCATCAAATGTTTGTTCGTTGAAATGGCGCTATAATGTCGCGGCGGGGTACCGCTAAGTTACCAATAACTAAATAGTTAAAATAGCGAACTCATGGTAACTAGATTTGCAACGAGATTTGCAACAAAATTTTTATCGCATCGTAGCAAGTTGGTCGGAAATGCTGGTAAATTAAGAGATAGTCAATGAAATGAAGGGTCTGACTTACGTGGTACCCCGCCGCGACATTATAGCGCCATTTCAACGAACAAACATTTGTGGGCTCAACAAAAGATATTATTTTTTACTTTTTAAATAATCGCCTTTATGATTTCCGTTGGGGGTTTTTTAAATTTTTAATTTAATTTTTATTTTAAATTTTTTAAACGTAATTTAGTTTAGTTTTGTGTAAGAGCCTTAGAAGACGAGCTACTTTTAGCATCGGCGATCGACGATTATGCGACTGTATCGATGCTGCATCGCGTTTTGGCGACTCTCTGCGTTCGGAAGCGGTATCGGAATCGCGCGTTTTAGCGACTGCTCCGATGATGCATTGCGTTTTGGTGACTCTCTGCGTATCGATCAGCAACATTACAGCTGAAATTAATTCAATCAGTCAAATCAATTCAAAATCAATCAACAACAATAAAAAACATAAAATTTATACAATCAATCAATTCAATCAATTTTTTTATCTTTTTAACTGTAGCAGTAACATAGGTCAGAGAAAAACAAAAACTATAGTGGTCTAATTGAATAGCCTTCCTTTAATAACATTGCTGTTTAAACATAGGTAGACTGGGTACGATTGTGCCAGAGTACGGTCGTGCCAATTGTCATGTTAGTGAAACTGTAAGGAATACATAGGTATTCCCTTAGAGAGAGAGAGATAGGAGTGGCGTGCCCGTCGCCTAAACGTGTATCACAGTATTGCGTCATACTTTGCTTGCATTTATTGCTTGCATGTTGCATGCTTGCTGCATGCTTGTGTGCATACTGCATGCTTGTGTGCACGTTGCATGCCTGTGTGCATGCTGCATGCATGGTGCATGTTTGTTTACATGCTTGCTGCATGCATGGTAATAATAAGTTTTAATATCATTATGTAAATAAATTTCTGCTTTAGAATGTTATGCGTAAATAATTATTATTATTATGACTAGAGAAGTTATGCTTAAGAAAATTATACGTAAGCTGTTATACGTAAATAATGTTATGCGAAAATATAATTAGGAGAAACAAAAGTATGCTACGTAATATTTAGGTCTTAAAATTGTATGCAAATGGATAGGGAGCCCTGTGCTTTGGCCCTTAGAGTTTACAAAAATAATGTTCAATATTTTAGTTTTCATTTCGTTAGTCAATAAATTAATATTTAATAATATTTATTAATATTTTTATTAATATTTTTTGAATGATAAATCCTTAAAATTAGTAAAGGTATAAAATTAACAAAAATGTGTTTAAGATAAGTTAGATTATAAGATTTTTGAACGATTAGTCCTCGTCTCCAAATATCTTTCTTTTGCTGTGCCCGACAGGGTCCATAATTGTTTTTTTTTGCCAATGTTTACCACCTAAGCCTACATTGTGGAATGCAATAAAGAATTGAGTATTGAATATTCATCATTTCCTTTCAATATTCTACTAGTCAAGCCCTTTCATTCGATACCCATATTGAGGGAGTTGTGAAAAATAAATGTAATTCGCCATTTTGTGGTGCCGGTCATCTTGGATTTGCAATTTGTCATAGTGTAAAGTATTCTACTAGTGAAGCCCTTTCATTTGATACCCATATTGAAGGAGTTGTGAAAAAATATGTGATTAGCCATTTTGTAGCGGCGGCGATCTTGAACCGATTTTCATTAAATATAGCTAAAAACACTCCCGACTAATTCACCTTTCAAACAAAAAAAACAAAATCAAAATCGGTTCATCCGTTCGGAAGCTACGATGCCACAGACAGACACACACACACACACACACACACAAAGACACGTCAAACTTATAACACCCCGTCGTTTTTCGTCGGGGGTTAAAAACCAAGTGCAACTGTGCTCCCGGTCTGTACGCTTACCTAACCCTTTTAAACATCGCAACGGATTTTAATGCGGTTTTCATCAATAGATAGGTAAAGTGATTCGAGAGGAAGGTAGATACGTATAGGTTGATCTACATTGCATCCGAGCGAAGCCGCAGCGGGTTATATAAGAAATGCTGGTATGTTAATTAAAATTCATAATCTTGTAAAACAACACGTGCGTCTGTAGATGTTTCTCGTGATTATAACTGCAATCTGTCCCAGATTTGCATTTAGCAATGATTTGGTTTGGTGTCGATTTTTTGATAAAGAATGCTGTTGTTATGTATCACATTTTGCAATTCACTCGCAGCTTTATGTATGTATTTAGACGAGTATTGCAAAACTGTCTTGTCACTGAATCGTTTAAGATATTTACAAAGTATTTTTCCTTTTTGGTTAATCTTTCTATTAAGTAGGTTCTTACTTACCTGACTCTAGTACTATGCCTGCCTACTTAGGTAGAGTTAAGCAGCAAGCTCGTGGTCAAAGAACTTAGCAACTGAAATGAACTTCATTTAGATAATATCGACATAACAGCACGCCTGTCTACCCCGAGGGGTTAAGGCTGAAGTTTAGACACATAAAGGTCCAGAGCAAAATATATATTCCGGTAACTGCTACTGGCGTTTCTGCAAAATCCAGCACCACTTTCGAATGATTTACTTCCCACCCGTAAAATACGCGCTTAGACGTGTACTTGCGAACACAAGCCTGTTATAGGTACTATACTATACCATATCCATACCACACCATACCTACTGAAAGATAATTTAAGATTTAAAAAAACTTTTTTACAAAAAAGACAACCGCCAAGTCGGTGGCAATACAAAACAACAAACCAAACAAAGCCACCGACGGTAAAGTCATGTGTGTTCTGTCCTAAAGTTATTTATCACTTTTTAGTTTTTGAAGGCGGTTGTCTTTTTAGTAAAAAGCTTTTTATTTTTCCTTTTTAGTAGGTACCTCTTTATCATCCAAATCCATTAAGAAACGATTGAGAACCTCCTCCTTTTTCGAAGTCGGTTAAATATTGATGATGCGGCATTCCATTTATATCTATAGATAAATATCATGGAAGACAGTGTACCTTCGTCCATATTGCAACTTTTTTTTTACCAACATGCAGCAGAAACCCTATTTTCTAATGTTCTTCATTGTGTTTTCAGAAAGAATATTCGCAGCGTGCAAGAAAAGTTCACCAGATTTCGATGGTTGCATAAAGAGAGCTTTCAACAAGGTGCGACCCTATTTCAAAGTAGGTAAGTACAAAATACTTCATGAGTAAAGGTACACAGTAGTCGTACTTGCTGGATTTTGTAAAGATAGGTAGGTACACTTGCCTAATATAAATGTTTTGCACAAAAATTGCGCCAACTGTCAAGAGTGACCGTTTGAGTACACATAAAAAGCTTTAAGACTGTGAAAGTTTTATTTGTGTGACAAAATTAAGTCTCTCTAGTTATATCTTGAAATATTTATTTGGCTATAAAAGTAGTTTGAATTACAAATGAGCTTATATTAAATATCAGGCCTTGATTTACTATGTCTAAATAGATATGTTTACAAATTAATATTTTTTTTGTTTAGGTACTACTTGTAACAACTCTTATAAAATATTATATGTATTTTACATTTCCCTCTATTCATTTTGAAATAACTACCTACACGTAATGTTTTAAATATTAATTATCACCTTAAGGGTACTGTGGACTGGTTTAGCCATATGCAACTGTAAGATAAACCTTTTGTAATAAAATTAGAAAACGTGACAGCAGACTACAAAATTAAACTAGGTAGGTGCACGGTTATATGCTTCAAGAAAGGAGCTTCGGTAGACCCTCACACAAACAAATCAAAAATCCTACGCAGCCCTTATCGATCTTTACCAATAAATTTACCGCGCAGTAGTCAATCAGCGTCAAGTGATTACAATAGGTAACTAATATCCCCACTGCTTTCTATGAGAGGGAAACCAAATCTGCGAAATGGGCCCAACCACAACTCGCTGGACGTGCCCTTTAGCAGTGGGCTACGATACTGTTTACTGTTTTTCAATGCAAACGCTACCTTTCATCCAGGCATCCCAGAGATGGGTGTGGCGCCATTCGATCCTCACTTCGCGCGTGAGATTAAACAGTCCCGCGCTATCAACGGGATCGGATACACGCTCACCCTGAACAGTGTCTATGAAAGAGGATGGTCACACTCCACTGTCACTAAATACAAGTGAGTTTCGCCAATGAGGTAATATTAGTTTCCATTAGCCTACTTCAATTAAGATCTACTCCTTACATGGAAATTCAGCAAAGTATGTACCTAGGTAAATACATAGATAACTTTAGGCATAGGTACCTTGAAAGTTTAAATTAACGAACTATCTATAAAGGTTGTAACAGCGCCACGTGACTGATCTTGGGAACTAGATTGGAATTGCTAGAAGAGAAAAACGTTGAGTTGATCCAAAATACAATAACAAATGTATAGAACCGCAGATTTAACCTTTTGACCGCCACTCATGTACGGATGATAAACCAAAATAAGCCCAGCACGCCACGGTCACGACTACATGACAGACGAATTACTACACTATGAAATTAGGTACGTATATAAACGTAATTCCATAGAGTAGTAGTTCGTAGCTTGGCACCGGGGGGCGACGGGGGGGAGGTGTTTTAGTCTTTCTGGCGTGGCGGTAAAAGCAGCTGGTTCGTATTAATAAGTACATAAGCCCCCTGAGATTAACTTTGTGACGCATAATTTGTTTTTCTACAGAACCGACTGGCAGAACCAGCGCATAGTTTACTCACAGTACTTCCCAGAAAAATGGCTCAACGGTGACTACGAGTTCAAGGTAAATTCTAGCGCGCTGCCAGTAATTATTGTACCTATAGTTTTAGTTAGGTACTTACCAATTTTACATTTCCCAGGGCGATGCGTTCGGGCTAGGCGTCCTGCGGTCCGGTACCTGGAACCTAACATTACGAGACTATTCCCAGACGACGCGCATCAAACGTAACGGCACAGGAGTAGATGTCCACGTAGAGGTCGATCACATTGGTGACATGGAGATACACGTCGGCAACCTGATCAGGGGAAACGGAATACTCGGTACTTATATGCGTAAGATACTTTTAGACACGTCAGTGTCTTTAGTAGGTAGTGAGTAGAATCGCACCCAGTGGCGGCGTACAGGGGGGGCGGAGGGGGCGGTCCGCCCCGGGTGCCAAGCACCAAGGGGTGACAACGAAAACTTACTTGAACAGTCAAAAATATGCACACAAAATCTCGCTCTATTAAGACATATCGATAAATAACTACATATGCTTATCTACTTCCTTACAGTACGGGCAACGTAACTTGGCGCGTCTGAAGTTAGCCGATTAGCTGCGCAGTAGACAATTTCGTTCCTAAAAGTTCCATTGCGCAGCCAAACAGCTAACTTCAGACGCGCCAAGTTACGTTGACCGTATTGTACTAATATCATAGTTTATAACGCATCGAAACCATATTATTTTCATATCTTTTTTCGAATATAATTGAG
Organism: Charanyca ferruginea; assembly: GCA_947361185.1. Lineage (NCBI taxonomy): Eukaryota > Metazoa > Arthropoda > Insecta > Lepidoptera > Noctuidae > Charanyca > Charanyca ferruginea. The sequence goes on along the minus strand of OX376059.1, from coordinate 20,853,462 downwards.
AGTGAGTGTACCTACTCATTTGGGAGCGTTACTTCAAGGTTTAATGTTTTTCATAACTGTAGAAAGAGTTTAAACTTTCTTTTCAGCATCCACACATCAATGGGAAATATAAATGTACCTAGTCGTGTCCGTTTTATGATTTATCAAAGACAAGATGGAGTGCTCATCACGACGCTGTTAAACCACTATTCTTTTCCAAGAGATGTGTGATCCCAGCACCCCAAAGAAAACGTCGAAACAAGAAAAGCAGCATCAATTCTGTGACTTCAGTTTTCTATGCTATCTTTCCTTTTCTATATGCTATTTTTTTTTCCAAACATCTGGGCTATCGTTAGAAAAGCGTGTGATAAAAATTAGAGCCCTTAAAATAGTTATTTGTTATACAAGAGTGCAAAGTTGCTTTTTAACCGCGTGTTCAATTTTGATGACCGAGCAAGCGAAGGATTCTAAAATTGAATCACGAGCGCAGCGAGTGATTCAAAATTAGAATCCTGAGCGTTAGCGAGGGAATCAAAAGAGCACGAGGTGAAAAATCTTTGCACTCGAGTGCAACACGTAACTTTTCATTCCACCTCAGCGAGGAAATGACTAAATGCAAAAAAAAAACGTTTACAAAGTCTGAGTTTTTAACAAATTAAAAAAAAGTTGTATGATATATTCGGCACCATAGAGGTAGCAGTAAATAGGTTTAATGTTTTTTTTTAATTCACAAACTTAGTGCACACGATGTTCTAAATTCAATTTACTTTATCCTCTAGAGAATAAAAACGGCTTTTCCACTCAGATATTGAAGATAAATTTACTTTATCCTCTAGAGAATAAAAACGGCTTTTCCACTCAGATATTGAAGATTAAAAATACTCTTTCCGAGATGGTGGGATGAAAAATGATTTTCGAAGTCAACGCAACCAAATAGTGGAAAAGGTTTTTTGCTACACAACAATACTATGGAGGATTTAGACATTCCGATTGAAGGAAATAAAGGAAAGAAAAGATTTTGAAAGCATATGCCTGGAGAAATGGCTTGAGATGCTGAAGTTGCATCACCAGAGGAGTTGCAGAGAGCAATGTTAGAATGTCACGACAGATTTAACAAAGAACTAGACCATCATTACAGGGCAATGGATTTTATTCTGGTAACATTTAGTATATATAAACTTTAGTCAGCATAAAATGTTGGTAACATCACCAGAAGATTTTCGTGGAATCGTGGATTGGTTCTAAATCTGTTAAAAAAAACATCGTGTTGGAGATTTTACAATTGAGGCGCCATTTGTAAACCACCAACATTTCTGCCCAAGAACCGGTTCAATGGACTACATTGGAGTTTCTCAGATTCAATGTAAAATGACGGCGCCCTCCAAACCAGAGATCTCGGTGGAAGTTGAAAAGTTCTATGGACTGCTGTGCAAATCTCAAGCGGTAAGGCCTGTTGTTGGTCCAATTGACGCGCCCTTTCACCGAGAATATCCCGGACGTTGACCAAAGCGAGATTAGTTCGGCTCTGGAACAGCTTAAAAAGAACAAAGCTCCGGGCGATGACGGCATTACGACAGAGCTTTTAAAAGCAGGTGAGGCTCCTGTCCTCAGAGAGCTAGTAAAGCTATTTAATGCCGTCTTCCACAGCGGTAATACACCGGAGGCGTGGAGCAGAAGTGTGGTGGCATTGTTCTTTAAAAAAGGAGACAAAACTCTTCTCAATTACCGATATCATTTCTGAGCCACGTACACTAGCTGTTCTCAAGAGTCACACGAATTGTCTCGCAGGTAGACGGACCACGAGTTTCAGCCGCCAAAGCAGGCTGGGTTTTGCAAAGGCTTCAGCACGGCAGATTGTACAAAAAAACCCATGAGTATAATCAGCCGCTGTATATGGCATTCGTGGACTCCATCGAAACCTGGGCCGTACTAGATTCTGTGCAGCGATGAAGTATAGACTGGCGATATATCGAGGTGCTGCGGTGTCTTTACAACGCCGCTACAATGACCGTCCAAGTACAGAACCAAAAGACGAAAGCAATCCAGCTGCGCCGAGGGGTGAAACAAGGGATGTTATATCTTCGAAACTTTTCACCAACGCGCTGGAGGAAGAAAGAAAAAAAGAAAGAAAAACCATTTATTCACGAGAAAGTGACGCACATTACACAACAAACAAACAAACAAACAAACAACAAACAAACAAACATTGGACTGGACTGCCGCCCAGTCCGTCCAGCATTAATATAAACGGTAATTACATCTCACATCTCCGGTTTGCCGACGACATCGTTATTATGGCAGAGTCTCTGGAAGAACTGAGCGAAATGCTGCACTCCCTAAATGAATCCTCTAGACGGCTGGGCCTCGGCATGAACTTGGACAAAACGAAGGTTATGTTCAACCAACACATCGTGCCAAGGGCACCGTTGATGGCAACTTGCTCGAAGTGGTTCAGGAATACGTCTACCTTGGACAGACAATCCAACTTGGTCGAAACAACTTTCAGAAGGAAGCCGATAGGAGGGTGCATTTGGGGTGGGCAGCATACCGCAGAGTCTGAAGACGAAAGTCTTTGGCCAGTGCGTCCTGCCTGTTATGACTTATGCTGTCGAGACGTGGACACTTACAGCGGGGCTAGTACACAAGTTCAGAATTGCTCAACGGGCAATGGAGCGAGCGGGAATGCTTGGAGTTTCTCTAAAGGAATAGAATTCCCAACGAGGAAATCCGGACGAGAACTAAAGTCACCGACATTGCTCGCAGAATCAGCAAGTTGAAGTGGCAGTGGGCTGGTCACGTCTGTCGCAGGACCGACGGCCGATGGAGCAACTTGTCCTAGAGTGGAGACCGCGAATCGGTAGACGCAGCGTGGGACGCCCTCCAGCCCGATGGACCGATGACCTGAAGAAGGTAGCCGGTGGTGGCTGGATGCGGAAGGCAGAGGACCGGGTAAAATGGCGCGTCATGGAGGAGGCTTATGTCCAACAGTGGACCAAAACTAAACTGAAGTGATGATGATAAATGTAAAATAGGGGCTATTTTGAGTCTGTTCCACCAAGTTAAGCGCTATGTCTTAAATTTTTATAACAATTTGGTTAGATGGCTTCATGTGAAAAAAGCTTTTGAAAGTCTCCTAAGCATGTTTAGTATAATTTAGTGTTTAAAAAGTAGGTACCTAGGGGTGCTCAAAACTCATCCGCCCGGGGTGCCAATCTACCCTACGCCGCCACTGATCGCACCTTGCATGACTTCAGTACCAGCACATAAAAAGCACCTTAAAATTTGTAGGCTATGGAGAAACAGTCGCTTAAGATATTTTATTATGCTGTTGCATTTTGCACAATATGATCACTGGCACCATGGGTTATTTTTTTTTTTTCTTGTAGCTTTCTCTCTTCTTGGCTTCTTGTAAGTATTTGTTTCGTGGGAGATCTTATCAAATGTCAACTGTGTCACTCGTAAATGCTGATTTACTTACGCAATATTGAGCTGCCGCTCTACTACACAAAAAATTAAAATAATCATGTTTTGCGTTTTCAGAGCGCATGCTGGATCGTCTGATTAATGTCACGTGGAAGCCTGGCTTCGCAGTGATCAGGCCGCTCATTAATGATCTGGTCAGCACAGCCTTCACAGATATCTGGAGCAACTCGTTCAGAGACTTTCCCATTAACAACTTTATAAGAGATTGATTGTGTTGTCTATTTATAAGTGTTATTTTTTGTAAGTGCCAGTTTTTGTAAATACGTTTGTTTTAAGATAGAATTATCATCACCTTATATTAAGGGTTATTATAGGTATCCGTCAGAATAGCGGGTGTGTGACTTCCAAATAAATCAAAAATAAACTATATAAATGTACGTAAAATGTACGTTAATGTACTAAAATAAGCATAAATGTACGTGTCTGTATGCGTAGCAAACATCATTTTAAAGTGAGCCGCCATTCTGATATAAGGTCGGCGGGTGCATTTTAATACAATTACCTTTTTTCAAATTTGACATTAGAAATGAAATGTACGTCAATTGTACATAAAGGAACACTATTCAAAAACTTCTTAAATGTTATACAAGCTCTGATATTGTACAACGCATGTGAGCCGCCACCCTGACTCCAGAATGGCGGGTTAATTCTAAACCAATCAAACTATTTTCATCAACCAAATAACAAATAAATGTACGTCTTATGTTCTTGTCAGACAGTAAAACAAAACTCGATTAAATAATTCATAGCATGATTTCATCAATTTTATAACATTTGACCATAAATAATACAATGGGCAATCACCATTTCTGGACTTCTATTTAATCTAGACTTCAAATCGTCATAGCACATCCATATACCATCACCCCTATATGAATGCGCTTTATAGTGCCCAATTGCATCATTATTAGAAATTAAGCTTGGAGGTACATATTCAAGGACTCCTTTAATATTATAAGTATTATTACCGTTGAGTGTTATTTCTAACGGAATATTGTTAAAACAGAAATGCCGATTGACTATATTCAAAAAGTATGATGTTTTGGGGTATGTATTCAAACGTTCGCCTGCCTTTACAGCCATTTCGATTACAAATGACCAAATAGGTGTCGCTGTGTTCTTGATATTTTAGCCGACTATACAATATCAAGAAATACGAAATACGGATGAGGGTTTCTGATGATAATGTCCAGTCAGTTGCGTCCAATTATAAGCTTACATATTTCCAGCCGTACACTATTACAATCTTGTAATGATGATAATGATGTTAATGTATATCTCTTCTCTTTTTTTATATATTTATTTATTTATTTATTTATTAAACTTTATGCACATAAAAAAAACACTGTACAAAGGCGGACTGAATAACATTCAACATAAAAAAAATCGAAATTCAAAAAAAAATTGTTGGTCTCTTCATAGAAAATTTTAACCTTGCCGCCTTAATTTTGTATGAAGAGACCGATTTTTTTTATGTTGAATGTTATTCAGTTTTACGAGTACATTGACCTCCCTTCGGATGTATACCCCCTTTCCGTTACACCCAGTATATCAATATCAAACTTACAAGAAATGTATACAGAATACACATATTCAACAGTAACTTTCCAAAGTCACGTATTCGGAGTTGGGACAACATCATAGCAAATCATTTCAGGCAGCTGAATCCATGTTATGGGGTGACAGCAATTTGGTCATTTGTAATCGAAATGGCTGTAAAGGCATGCGAACGTTTGAATATATACCCCAAAACATAATACTTTTTAATAAGTACAGTCAATTTTGACAATATTCCGTTAGTAATAACACTCAACGGCAATAATACTTATAATATTAAAGGAGTCCTTAAATATGTACCTCCAAGCTTAATTTCTAATAATGATGCAATTGGGCACTATAAAGCGCATTCATATAGGGGTGATGGTATATAGATGTGCTATGACGATTTAAAGCCTAGATTAAATAGAAGTCCAGAAATGGTGATTGCCCATTGTATTATTTATGGTCAAATGTTATAAAATTGATTAAATCATGCTATGAATTATTTAATCGAGTTTTGTTTTACTATCTGACAAGAACATAAGACGTACATTTATTTGTCATTTGGTTGATCAAAATAGTTTAGATTGGTTTAGAATTAACCCGCCATTCTGGAGTCAAGGTGGCGGCTCACGTGCGTTGTACAATATCAGAGCTTGTATAACATTTAAGAAGTTTTTGAATAGTGTTCCTTTATGTACAATTGACGTACATTTCATTCCTAATGTCAAATTTGAAAAAAATAATTAAATTAAAATGCACCCGCCGACCTTATATCAGAATGGCGGCTCACTTTAAAATGATGTTCGCTACGCATACAGACACGTACATTTATACTTAGTTTAGTACATTAGCGTACATTTTACGCACATTTATATAGTTTATTTTTGATTTATTTGGAAGTCACACACCCGCCATTCTGACGGATACTTATTATAGAGTCATGTTCAGTCATCAAATCTTTTGGCATTCATTTGATTATTTGCACAGATACAATAAAAACATAAACTAGTCATCAATGCTCAAGTCATGATTTTAATTTCGCCCGGGTCACGGAATAAAAGACAGGAATATATTACATATCTCAATATTATATTTATTAAAAAATATAACCTAACTATATATATGACTTTATATTTAAATTCAATCAACAAATAACTCGCACGTTCGTCGAAACTGGAATAATCAACCTCAGTCTTTCAACACAAATGAATACAAATCAAACAGGCCTCACACCAACAACAAATGGCGCAAACAAGCGTATCGTTACTCGGAGCGTCCCTTCGCTCCCCCCGCGCTCACACACTATAAATACATATTTATAACATTGCACCTTCAATTTGTTACATTAAAAACCAGATAAAGTATTACACAAAAACATGCCGTCGGAAAGTCTCATTTCATATAACAGCACTAGTTTGCATCTACGAGCAAACTTTAACTTGTCTGGTTACAACCCGTTCATTGACAATGTTCACACTAGACTACCTCGCAGATTTATACAAAAAAATAAGTACTTCTACAGACAGAAACTAAGATAAAATACTACCAGGGATTATCTGTGTATCCCGCATGACACGTGTGAAGACAACATGGTAAACAGCGGGCCTACGTCGCGCGTCGCCATTACATGTGAAGTTCCAATTAATTTTAATATTGTCTGTATTGAAATACTACATTAGGACCCTGTGGACCGTCAAACTGACGCTATTATGTACGGACTAAAATCGTTGTAACGGTTGCGCCACACGTCAATAGTTTCACATACTAACTTAGACAAACAATACCAACATTTACTTGAGATCCTCATCAAACTATCGACGTGGGGTGGAAACAAGTATATTAGTATATACCAATGTATTGAAATGAACTATGAAAACACTAACAGCTGTATAAGCGTAACATTGTGAGGTCATCTGAACCAAATGCCAGATTGATTTACACGACAGTCTGTCGTACTTAAATATAAAGTGCCCGTAAAGTGCCTGCTTTACAGGAGTCTTTGAAAGTGGTGATATTTATTAATACCGTTTTGACCTACCACTTGGTAGATTTAGTGACGTAACCTAAGGGTCAGCTCAAACGGAGCCGCAACATGCTGCAGCAGTTTTACATTCACTAATTGTTATGAAACTAAAATACAATAGAATTAGGTTCAAAATTGTGTTCTTGCACACAATAGGGTATTTTACTCTATACGAGAAAAAAATCTATAAATATGTTATTGAGACAGTTTAGGCATAAAGCAGTCGGAAAATGTAAGTTTTAGTTCATAAATTACCAAAACAAATTTTAAAATTAAATTCAAAGTTTTCAGTATTTTTAATCTGTTAGAAAACACCGTGAAATAGTAGCGGCCATGTTATTACGCCGTACGGCTGTGTAAACAAAAAATTGTCAACTGTCAGTCAACCGATTGGCGTAATAAAGGATTACGTTGGTTACGAAAAAATAAAAGTACAAAGGTACTTTTATTATTTTCGTAACCAACGTAATTTTTTTATTATTACATCTATTACAAAATATACTTTTAATTATTTTTAAATGATATACAATTATCATATTTAATATGAGCTCATTTGATACAAAACGAACTGACCTCATTTACGCTGAGCAATATGGCGTCCAGTAAGAGGCGTTTTCGTAAAACTACGCGCAAAATTTGAAAATTGAAAATTTAGATGCATTTTTATGGCACTTATCGATTGAATAAAAATTTCGTGTTTTTTTTTGGTGGCATATTAGCACTACAAAATTTCATTGAGACATTTTTCAAAAATGAGTGTAATACCCTATTACACAATTTTCCGGTCAACTCTATTTCTGTTGAATTTGAGTGCATTGTCAATTACAAATGAAAAACTGCTCGAGTATGTTGCCCTTCTGTCTTCGCCGTAGCCCGTACCTGTCGTAAAATGGGCGCTTGATAAATAGCACTCGGAGACTGCCTGAACTACTTAAATAACATCAAATAATATTTTAGATTTATTGATTTCAGACTTGCGCGACTACAATAAATAATTCTAATAAGTTACAAAGCTCCGGAAGAAAGTGGTAAAGTAAACCCTGAGCTGACGTTTATTACAACGGTTACGGATTATTTAACAAAATCATTCGTTTAATAACAAAACATCGATCGATGTCATTAATGGAAGTAGCGTAAACCCTTAACTAAATTACGAGAAATGTTTGTTAATAATTTGTACTTCTTTTTTTTCTCGTACGTTTTGGCCCCAGAATTTGTGTCATAAACAATGTAATTTAAAATTAAAACGCCACTTCTAGCAAGAAGCGGCATCATGCCGAACAAAATGTTTGTATAGGCGACTAGCAACCTATTATGTGTTCCTTAAAAATCGACACTCAGGTACCAATGTTCAGCGACTATCAAGCGATAGTTTAATGCATAGCATCAAAATCTTCAGCAAACTTGATAATATAACATTACTTTCGATATTCAACACTTTTTAAGGAACATGGCATGAGGTAACTAAAGTATTTTGCAATAATCAATTTTTTCCACTTTAGAATAAGGTACTTCAAAGCCGCTTAAAGCAAATTCTGTTTCTATGGTATGATTTCAAAAAGGCGTTCCACAGAGTTTGCTTTGCACGGAAACAATAAAACGAAAAATAATAAAATCCTATCAAACCGAAATAAAACTTAATAATAACGATCTTGAAACGAAAAATGTTAAAAATTCATTAGTAGTAAGATTGAATTTCATTAAAAACGATCTAGCACAACAGAGCTGACGTACTGTACAGATGCATGCGGTGACGTACAATCGAATCGCGGAACATAACCTTATACCCACAACGCAAATAATTTTATAAACATATTAGTGGTTTAATACTATAAGCGGGTAGCCTGCCGGGACGTAGTCGCTTGTTCACACTTTTTATACAGCGAGTACAGCGAGATAGTTCCGCGCCCTTGATGGTCATCTCGTGATGCGAAACTGTTCGCAACATCGACGTGCAGTTATTGTTGTTGATCAAGTAACGTGGTATTTAAAATCCACGTTCTCAGTCTAATCTCGTGAATGCATCGAAATCTAAATATTATGTACAAATGCCTGGAAGACGCGGGATCTTTTGTTTGTTGTTCCAAGGGCACGGAATGTAACTAACGTAGAGAACTAAAGTTTAAAACAATGATTTCGCCCTCTTTATATTACGTGCACTAGTATTGCAACCAGGTTCCGCCTGCCTGTGCCCGGCACACCGCGCCTCCCCCACTCCAGCCGATCACACACTTCTTCAAATTAACTCTAACATTATAATTATTTTGATATGCACTTATTAATAGTTTTTTTTTACAATGACATTTGTGCTGTACACTATTCAAAAAACGGCAGAGCGGAGGCGTGCCAACGAGTCCGAGTAATGTACTACAATACGGTAAGACGGCTATCGCGGCATCGCACTTTGTACTTAATCTTTCAAAATTATATTTATCGAAATCATAATATTAACGTTCGCCGCGCGCCCGCCCTGCCTACCACTATTTACAATGACAACTAAACGAACCCATAATGAAACTTAAATGACAAACTCAGGTATTAACTAAATATTTGGCAAATCAGTTATATTGATAACGGAACAATGTGCAATACGCAAACGACAGCCCTAACGTGAACGTATGACGTATGGAACACTAGAGCTAGCTTTACAAGTAAAATCGAAGGCCGCTAAGATATCACCGTTCATTAGTGTGTAATATGTACACCGGCACGCCCGCCCGCGCCCCTCTGATTTGAGCGACACTATGTACACGAGCACGCGGCGGGCGACACGAGAGCACCCGAGCGCTCCCACACACGACGCGACACAACCTACTCTATGTGCTCGCAACATGTGTGCACGGACGCATACTGCAAATTCTACTTTCATTTTCCTACGTACATGTGAAAAACAAACTACAGAGATCGCGTAAAAACTTGGCAGGTGTAATATTTACAAGTTCTTGTATCTGTAGTATGCGCCCACATCAGATACCACCACTCAGTGGTTGTCCGCACTCGGCGCAACACCCAGTAACACAAAATCAATTATAACCTTCAGGAACATTTTCATTATAAGCGTTCAGATTATTGAACAGTAATGTAAGACTGTAGCCGGCGGTATTGGATGAAGAAATGAAATTAGCACCATGTTTTTCAGATTGGATTGATTGAGGTTTTCTGCTGTTGTCGGCTGTAGTAAACTGATGATCTATAAACCTGGATGTAATTGAGAATGTTTCATAACAAATAGCTATGCAGCAAAGCAATATTTAACCTTCTGATCTCCACAGTCATGTATAAATGACAGACCAATGTGCCCAGCACGCCACGGTCACGACTACATGAAAGACGAATTACTACTCTATGGTATTCGTAGCTTGGCGCAGAGGGCACGTTTTTGTTCTTTTTGACGTTGCGGTCAATAAGTTAACAAACGTATCTATTTTTATTAATTACATTAACTAGTGAAAATTACTTCACTTTCGGATACTTTCTCTTCACTATATTGAAGTACATTCTCAGTTACAGCCGGAACCTCAGTGATCTGCTATAAACTATCGTATCATAACAGCATGCGCCGGCTAAAGTCCCACAGAACGGAGCATTAGTTAAATATTCGACATCTACATCACAAATAATCCAACTAAATAATTTACGTTCAAATCAATTGAAACAACTAACTAAGAGCACGATGTTAAATGTTCATTACCACAAATTATTGCTCATACAGAACACTCTCATATTTTACTTGACTTTCGTAAAGGTACAAATGAACATGGGATCCAGTGTTAGTTTATTTATTTGTGTATAGCTCGCACACATGTAACGGCCAAGACTTCGCGCCTTGCATTTCGTATGGCTTACGTACCTACATGATTCAATCTACTACATTTCGCAAGAACAAGGACGGAGCCTATGAGGGCGAACTACATATTACGTACTTACCAGTTATTGAGGAACCACTTTTAAGTGCCTATAAACGAGCTCAATCTTGTCAGACACACATGCATTGTTTCACGCTTTCACATGATTGCATGGACACCGCATTTTTTTAATGTGAGATGAATAAATAATTTTCTAGTTAAGGCAAAAGCACTATTCAGAATTTCGGATAAACAAACAACATGATGACAGTGTTATACCCGTAAATAAAATGACATCATTATCATACGCGACATAACGAAATAAACTTTCAAAAATATTCATCAAAAACACTAGTTCAGTAAATGGCGATAGGTATTGCTTTATTTATCCTAGAGCTTCCTTAGTACTTGCCAGTCTATCGGATTGCGTAATAATTGGAGCAATCAGTACATGCCTCGACTAGGTATTCAGCTGCACCTAAAATAAAAGCAAACAGAATGTCGCTTGCAACACAGTCATAAGCACAACATATGTAAACCGTGAGAGTGTTCTGTAAACATGTCTACAGTCGTCCTAACCTCACGTCAAATGTTCAAGGCTTGAGAACGAGTCGCACCCTTCCCAACACCTAGAGCGGTTGTCACAACTCACCCACAGGGCTCATTTGACATCCTAAACATTTGCAGTGACGTCGGAACGAGTGCAGACTTCGGCGAGTACAGCTCGGTACTACGAGTTCGACGGACATTGTAAACGAGGGGGCCAGTAGTGGAGGGCGAGGCATGAGGCCGGCGCCGACAGTGGCACGGCGCTAGAACTCAAAGTCGAACAGCTCCGACAGCCCCTCGTCGTGGTCGAGACAGAAGCCGTAGTCCGTCGCCGACATGGGCGGCTCCAGCGCTAGGAACGGCTCCAACTCCAGCGGTTCTGAAACGCCACGGAACAACATCCATGTCAGTACACTATCGGAATGTAGTCACTACATGGTATAGTGTTCTAATATTGTCGCAATTGCACACTGACACACGATTATAAAATTACATGATGAATGTCGAAAAGTAAAAGAAATGTCAGTAAGTAGGCGCGTAAAAGATAGCTTCGACCACAACATTAGTCGGCTAAAACCCGACCAGCCGTCGAATGAACTGATGTGAGCCTAGGCAAAAATAATGACTTCTAACATATTATGAGTCTCCCGTGCCCACTTCATTCAGCATGAAATATGAACAAATTACAAATCAAATACACTGCATATTATTTACAAAATTAGTTTCAAACACGTCCCCCACCCCGACATCACCTGTAAAATCTGTACAAACAGTCAGACGAACATAAAGAGCAAGCGTCATTGGATTTTGACAGGCGAAGCAGAGGTGAAGGAAAAAATTTACAGTAGTTCTTGCAACGCGGACAATCCCATGAACAACGGCCTTTAAGCTGAACTCACAGTAAGGCGAACCGTGCATACCATTTGTATGACGCGTCAGTATTTGCGGATTCGCCTAACGCTGAATCTATCTCAAAGCCCGTGTCCCACACCCCACACGCAATTTGCCCCAGCTTATTTGAAGTTTGTGAATGAAATATTTGTGTTGGTTGGGACCCCCTACTAAAGCGTGCGCGTTGCATGAATATTACATGTGAGTTAAAGTTTTAATACGAAAATAGCCAAGTCAATTTGGCTATTATCGCTTGCAATTTTAGAATATTAAGGAGACACCCATTTTGAATATTATTGTATATTAAAACAACAAAAATATGAAATTCACTGAAAACCACGTTGTTTTCTATTCAAGATGAGTATGTTAGGACTTCGAAAAATGTCGTTCTAATTGACTTGCGACGGATGAAGTGGAAGCATATCCCAATATCCTTATGTAGCTAAGTGATGAGATGAGAACAAATGAAACGACATTTTTCGGTTAGAACACAGTGCAAACATAGTTAGACATGAGAGCGTTGTTACATTGGCGATGGTTGTCTGTGGAGTTAGTAGATGAGTTGGCTGTTAGTGGCGAGCGTCCGTGAGCTGAATCCCATGGTGCTACACGTAGCACTGGAGCCACACGGGATACAACTCGCGGCCGCCCTCCCTCTCCCACACCGCGACCGACGAACCCGCCGAACCGAACATGACCTTGTAAGCTCTCCGCTAGGGTATGCTCACATCGACGTCAACGGGAAACAGTACTAACATAGGTTATCGAGCTTTGGTTGTAATATAATGTTACTGTACTACTGCCAATCTTTTTGCCATTTCATTGCATTAAAAGCTATTCGTAATTCGAATTCGTAAAAGCTTTATTGTTTATTTTTTAGTTCTATTCCCTGATAATGAACGCCTTACTGATACTGATACTTGCCAACGTTTAGACACGATGTGAGCATGCACTAAGTTGACATATTTACAATAATAAAACTTTATACCTGAGCTGTACTTATATTTGGTACTTTCATACAAACACTTCATATTTTGATGAATACGAATTCTGTAGGAATGTTAATTATTATATAAACGGCACATTATTTACACAATACTAAAACAATTTAATCCACATCCAAAACGTTACCATTATTTACACAAATTCCACAACAAATTAGTGATAGTGACACTGCAACAGAAATGACGGAAAATAATGCGTAAATAAGTGTGCAAAATCTCCTGCGTCGATGGTTAGTCTCCGCTAAGATTGGCCGATAATTATGACCGAAATTCGTTCGCAATTAAATATCGCAATTAGTACTTTGAAGGCCTAATCATCGCGAATTGTTTATGTACATTTCAACCGCGCGGCCAACTCATAAAATTTGATGAAACTTTGACAGGAATTAATGGTAATTTGTTACTATACACAACTTTTTTCCTGAATTTGTTACAAAAAAAACTAAGACGCTATGACCAAAAATATCATCGCCTGTGATTACACAGAAACTAAAATCACTTTTCCTGTGATGTTATCGCGTTCTCACTCACTCGTTTGTTTTCGAGCTTTGCGTTGGTTCAAACAAAATATTTTTCAATCACGCTTGCGTTGAAGTTCGTTCGATGGGGATGGGCGCTCTTAAGACCTTTCTTTTGATGTATCATTCGCCTATCTGCATTAATTAGTTGCTGTGTAATCACAGGCGATGACTACGCCAAGTGGCGGTTCTAGCGGCCAACTATTTTTGGTTATAGCGTCTTAGTTTCTTTTTGCAACAAATTCAGAAAAAGATGTGTGTATAGTAACAAATTACCACTAATTCCTGGCAAAGTTTCATCAAACTTTATGAGTTAGCCGCGCGGTTGAAATGTACATACATAATTGTTTAATTTCTGTTACAGTGTTAATGAATGGCCCTATTGAGCACCGGCTAAATTAATCTAAACTTTTGCTACTTTTAACTAGCCGGTTGAAATAGACAGAGAAACAAGGTGTTGCAATACTTTACATGTGAAATTTCGGCATGTTCAGATCTTGTTGGGATGTTTCAATCCAACCAAATTATCCTAAATATATCCGTCTTTTTTTCTAAGTCCGTGCGTTAAAGGGTAGCAATAGCTTACATTTTGCCTAGTCAGTTCCAATCAGAGCCTGTTTTAATAAATGTAGTTTACAGAAACGCAAACATAATTTTCGACACAGGGTCAATGTTCCATAGATTGAACACAATTCCTTTCTCCTACTGACGTCGTATCGAGACAGGTATAATAGTTAGTGAAGCATTCATGATGATGAAGTGAGCACGGTGATGAACAAGCATGCAATGCGTCGATGGTATGTTACATGACCACATATTCGTACATGGATATGACAATATTCGGAAACACGATTCTATCGAAACTGGACGTGGTTTTAGATTTGAGGACACTGCCAATTTACCCAGTTATAAATGAAGTGGTGTGAACCCGTAAAGTTCCATGTCGTTCCATTCAGCCTATGTCTAGCTAGAGCTATAGCTAGTTACAGGCTGAGAGTAAATCCAGAATAACAACTAACTGTACCAACATGAAAAATAAAAATTAAGATGTTTCCATCGTGTTTTCGTACACAGTGAATCAATTAGGGCAGACACACATAAAAGCGCTGCGACGTCGCATCGCAAACATCACCGCATCAATCGCATCGCATCAAGCGTCGTCACCCAAAGTGTTTCTTGAGTGAATGGAAGTTTTTGCGCCGCATCGCTTTTATGTCTGTCGGCTAAATAAAAAACCAACCTAGTGAATCCCGCTGCCGTATGACTTATATCTAATGTGGTGAGTCCTCGCGCCGCGCCGCACGGCCGCGTAGCTAGAACTCTGACTGTGATGTGACTACGACACACAGTTCACAGCCAAAGTACTAGCCACGAGACGTGCGCTGCCTCCTGAGATCCCGCTTGCCTACAGCGTGACTTAGCATACCCATGACTTGGTGAAATGTAAGTTAAGGTTAGACTGTCGTTGAACATAGTTATTTAAGGTAAAAGCGCTAGGGAGACCCGCGAAATTCAAATATTCTTAAGTTTTTTGCAATTTGATACTGAGTCGACTCAGTATCAGGTGTATGGTAGTAAAAAACTTAAGGCTACGAGCGCACTCGACGGCCAGACGGCTAATTCACGTAATTTTATGACGTGCCGATGAAGTTGTAGTGCAGTTGCAGTTAAGTTCAAGTTTGAGTGATAAACGATATTATTGTAATCTTTGAACTGCGCGTAAGCTGCGCGTGAACTGCACGTCAACTGTACGATAACCAAACTTACTTATGGTGTAGCCACATGAGAGAAAAATATCGATTGATTACATTTCAATGAATATGATGTTACTGTAATATTAAAATAATACCCCAGTACAGATTTTAATGCTTTTTAACTGTCATTTTGAGACATCAAACGAATAGTATAATACCGATCATGTTGCGTTCCGAAGCACGCACCAATGACGCGCAACAGTAGAATGCCGTTATTGCGCTCGCGTCAAGTTCGCGTCACGCGAGCGTAATAACGGCATTCTACTGACGCGCGTCATTGGTGCGTGCTTCGGAACGCAACATGATCGGTATTCTACTATTCGTTTGATGTCTCAAAATGACAGTTAACCCGTTGACTGCGGGCGAACATTCGCTACGCCGATCGCCAGTGCGGCTGGCCACACAACTGGTGTGTTGGCCGCACAGCCGAAACGCTTTTTCGTAAACGAGACGAGAGTGCGGCCGCACACGCTTGGCGTGTGCGGCCGTACTTTACGCCAGTGCGGGTTTACGCGCTTGGCGTGTTTTACTACGCGTGTGCGGATAAACACATACGGTTGTGTTTCATAATTTTGCGTCGACTGTGCGGGCGCTCACATACGGTTGTGTTTTTCGATTTTGCGTCGACTGTGTGGATATTTTTTAGAAATATTCACACGATTTATATTAAATATAAATAAATAAATAATTACTTATACATTATATCAGTTATTTTTCTCTCAAGACTTAAAAATGTAAATAGTATTGCCCCCCGATTATGTAGGCAAGTATGAAAACTAAGGGTTCTAAACCAAAATTATAAATTTATCTAGGTTTGTTACCTAGTATTTATACATATTTCAAACACGTCAACATTGGGACTTAATAATACTGAACTTCTTAATGCTTGACTTGAAACTATCAACTAGCCTATTGCAAAAGTACCTCTTTTGCAATAGGCTAGTTGATAGTTTGAGAATTCGATTATTATTTTTCTTGTGACTGGTTCTTCTTTTATTCAAAATATAAATCTTATTCCCCACTAGAATCCTATTCAGTATCGTCTAACACATACGGTTGTGTGTGCGCCGCACTCACGTATTTTTGTTGAAACACAAACGTATGTGTTTTGCCGCACTAGCGTACCTTCGGCCGCCACACAACCGTATGTGTTTTGCCGCACTGGCGTTTAGCAAAATACTAAAACACATACGGTTGTGTGTGCGCCGCACTCACGTATTTTTGTTGAAACACAAACGTATGTGTTTTGCCGCAGTCAACGTGTTAAAAAGCACTAAAATCTGTACGGAGGTATTATTTTAATATTACAATAACGTCACATTCAGATTCTATTCAATTATTTAGTGAGTAATATTTTTTCTTTTATGTGGCTACACCATAAGTAAGTTTGGTAGAGTTTGGTTGTCGTACCGTTGACGTGCAGTTCACGCGCAGCTCAAAGATTACAAGAATACCGTTTATCACTCAAACTTGAACATAACTGCAACTGCACTACAACTTCATCGGCACGTCATAAAATTACGAGAATTAGCCCTCTGGCCACCGCGTGCGCTTGTGGTCTAAGACGCGACAGTTAACAAAAATTTATTTTAACAAGTATAATAATTAAAATCATCAACATTCCGAGTTAAAATTATCCGTAAATATGCCTATTTAATGAAAACATGATGTTTACGGATTATACTAACTTGGACAGTTATGGTGATGATTTTAATTATTATAATTGTCATAATACATATTCTTTACGACACGTACGTACGTACAACCAGATACTAAGCTGAAAATTGCAAGAAAACTTATGAATATTTGAATTTTCCGCCCTATCCTAGCGTTTTACCTTATGTTGTATTTTTGTTAAATTGATACTTTATATTGAAATAGCAAATACTAACTTAATGGTACTACTTTGGTGTAGAATCTTATAACAACTTATTGGATTGGTTAATATTATTCTGTCAAGCGAATCCCAACAGCTTATTAATCATTGACAGTAAATTTGGCAATTCGAGTCATCAGAGGCTAGAAATCTGGCCCTCGTCTCTGATCAGGGGCCAATGATAGTGATTGGTTCACTAAATAAATAAGATATTAGTAACCACAAGAATTAAAGAAATATTGAATTGGATTAACTGAGGGTTACTGTAACCATCATTTAATTATTTTTCCTACTGTTGATTACATTATAATATTACAGGATAATATAGGTAGTAATGCTAACAACACAAATTGATAATAACTACAAAGATTAGGAGTATTCAATTTAAGGTATCAAACTAACATTTAGAACTAAATGTACTTTTATGTTTTTACGCCTAGTTCATATTTTAAAACAAAAAATATTTTCCGACTATTCAAACATTTTCAAGAAACTTTGAGACTGACTTTTCCACCCCTTTGCATTTAAATATCTCATCCTCCCCTGTAGACAAAATCCTTTTCTGTTAGCGTTAACGCCAACGGAAAATCAAATTGTATGGAATTGTCTGCTTACCAGATGTCACGTGATGCAAATATGTCAACTGCATACAATTTGATTTTTCTGTTGGCGTTGAAAGCTAACAGAAAAGGGATATTTTGTCTACAGGCCCATAAGACTGTGACGACCAAACATTTCAGGTATTGATCAGACATAGCTTTTAATAAGCCATTGTATTGAAACAATCGTATGTGTCGAGTGTATGTGTGAGCTACATGTCGTACCTGACTCCTGGTCCTCAGTCTGCAGCTGGAAGCGTCCGCCGCCCATGATGGGAGCGAAGTCGTCGCTGTCCGCTATCAGAGCGTTACGCAGCCGACCGCGGGCGCCGCAGCCTGGAGGAATACACAGCTGTATTAGTTGGAGTCGTCAAAAGGTTACAATATACTAAATACCTACTACTAACATTTTTTTTTATTATGTGCGTAACTACCTGACCTATACTTTTTTTCTTTTTAGGGTTCCGTACCTCAAAAGAAAAAAACGGAACCCTTATAGGATCACTTTGTTGTCCGTCTGTCTGTCTGTCGGTCTGTCTGTCTGTCAAGACCCTTTATCTCGGGAACGCGTGGAGGTATCGAGTTGAAATTAAAACCATATACTCAAGTCTACGGTCCCTTGATGCTGTAAAAAAATCAACCCTCAATGTTAACGTGGAAAAAAGATTTAGTCGTTTATGTCGCAAAAAACGCATTTATAATATTAAGTAGATTAAAGTATGGGTAGTAGATACGGATTAGTATAGAAGTATGGATAATGTACCTACAAATATGTACTCAAGTGTGAGTCAGACTCACACTTGTCCGGTTTTTTTACTTTTTTCATTTCTACACCTAAGACTCATCGATATAATCGACATGTTGTGTATGCCAAAAACATCAGATCTTACGCGACCGGTAGCATCTAAACCCTTGTATGCCGTAATTACAGACACTATTAAAAAGCTATTGTGTCTCGCGTAGATCCGCGTTCCAGTGATACGAGGGGTTAAGTCTACGTTCTGATCACTAACTAAATCTCTCACTTTTCCTCCTTCAGAGGTGCTGACAGAGAAAGAAAAATTTGTTGACACTATAAGTTGTACTGAATCTCGCTAGAAATAAAGTAAGGTACTGACTGTCTGGTGTGTTGAGCGCTTCGTGTTCGCTGGTGTGAGCCGTGTGGGGCGTGTGAGGCGTGTGCGGCGTGTGTGGCGTGTGCGGCGTGTAGCCGGCCTGTGGCGTGTGCGGCGTGTAGCCGGCCTGTGGCGTATGCGGCGTGTAGCCGGCGCCGAGAGCCTGTGGCGTGCCGAACGTCGCGCCCAGCGGGAGCGTGGGGTCCGACACGCACGGCGTGCACACCACCATCGACGACGACGATGAGGAACCCGAACTTAATGGCTCGCGCTTTATTGGCGTCCTGCACAAAAACATACATGAAGATGTAACCGGTCGGTGGGTGAAACACGTAAACGACAGTGCTTCCTAGGATTCATGATATCCTTTCCCGTCTCAACCCATGCTGTCTCAGCTCGAAATGCATGGTTGCCAGTGAAACTACAAATTCAAATCAAATAGGGCACTGTGAAAAGAAAAACTTCTTCAGTTTGGTTCCCACCAACAACTTGGATAACAACTTTATATAAATTTTTCAATTTATCGTCGACATAAATCTGTCGTTCGCCTTTGTTTCCTAACATATAATAATTTGGTTTAATAATGCTTAAATCTTTTTAATTTTGGATATTTTATTTAGTTACTAGCTGACCTGAGAGACATCCTGTCAATTTTGTATAAACCTTCCCTGGACTTCCATAAACATTTCAAGACCAAAATTAGCTAAATCAGTCCAGCCGTTCTCGAGTTTTAGCGAGACTAACGAACAACGATTCATTTTTATTATATGGATTTATTATGATTGATTCCTTCTTGTAGGCGTAATTTAGCTGTCATAAATGGATTTATTTATTATTTACAAAATGTCGTGTACAAACTCACGTGAAGTCAGCGGTGATGGAGGTGGAGGCTTTGGACTGCAGCAGCGCTATAAGCGGCGCCAGCAGAGCCTTATTGTCTTCCAGTAGAGGGTCCGCCGGCAACGTTCCAGTCGCTACAACAACAATACAAACATGAGCCGATGTTGACCACTAAAAATTGGAAACTGAATTTGAATTTGACATCGAGTTGGCGAACACAGTTCCATAACAGCAGTCGTATCGGGCTCACGGCTAGGCCTCACTTAGGTAGGCTGACGATATGACGGATGTCGCTGGAATAACTGGAGGTGGAACCAAGACACTAGGCTGAATATTGATAATGGTGATGGTAATAACTATGCGAGGTCGTCTCCCTGAAGTTTTGGTTTCTTAATCTAGATAATTTCGATTATCTCTTTGGGGATGGATGACATCGGGATTATAGAATACATTCGTCATTTTATATTCCAGATGAGGATTATCTCAACTCTGATAAAGTCTACTTAAAAATATGTATTTTGTGTTTCAAAGTCAAAGTCAAATCATTTATTTCAATTAAACCATTATAAGGCACTTTTGAACGTCAAATGAGAAAAAAAAAATTGATTCTAGGAGCCTCTAGGTTTAGTAATTTTACTCCGAACTTACACAAAGCAGGCGAAGGAGGACGTTCTTTTGGACAGAGGTAGACTTCGATTTCTCCTGACATAGACTTCAAATGTATCATGAAACCTTTCTCATCAGGATGAGGGACCTGTAAAGATAGTAAATAATATGATATGCATTATGAATGACTGCTATTTAGTAGTAAACATTTTTATACAGAAGCAATATAGAAGTGAGGCAACTTAGAGGTTCTGTATTTTTCAAACCAGGCGTGTTTTTAAGTACTGTGTCGGCTTACACGATGACGTCAAGATGACTTCGTTTACAGCTAGAAAAGGATGAAGTTTTAAGTAAGACAAAGTATTAAAAAGTGAACTAACGCTGAGCCGCGTGTCGGGCGGCGCCTTGATGGGTATGACGGTCTGGTTGCGGAAGTCCCGGATGGAGCGCAGGTCCGCGTACGTGATGTAGGCGCGCGCGCCGTGCTCCGCCGACAGCGTGCTGAGCGCCTGCTCCGCCACGCCCACCGCGCGGCACACGCGCGCCTCGTGCGCCGCCAGCGCGCGCACGTCGCGCCGCAGGCGTCGCGCGCGAGCCGCGTCGGCGCCGCACGCCCCGCCCGCGCCTCCCGCGCCGCCCGGGCCTGTGCCACAACCATGCTGTAGTGCGAACGTCATACTTACCGACTCGAGCTTTCACGTGACGGCCACTCGCTCACTAGTGATGCACTACGTCCAATGACGGACCGTCAGTCACACTGTCCACATTGCTAAATGCATGCCTGATCTTATTGACGCGACATGACGAGTATTGTCGTCGCCACGAAAGAAACCGCTCGTTAAGCTCCACGTGATGTTATCCGAACCTTCATTTAGTGCTATGGCAATGTTGGACTGCTATTGAGGCTGCCATAACAAAAACCACAGGTGGTCCTGAGAATCGAACCCAGGGTTTCCTAACTTAGGCTTCTACTATACGTGTTGGTTTCAAAAAGAGAGCCACAACACACTTGTTGCATGCTAAATGTTCTGCATCTCAAACAAAATTTCATGTTATAGTTAACTGTTACCTTCAAATCTGTTGGTGTTTATGATGACGACTCCTCACGACGAACACAAAATTTTAATCAAGCAATAATTATGTAGTCCGGTTTCATTAACAAACGCATCTTTCTGTCGGAACGACCAACAAGTTGCGAAGAATGTGTTGAAGTCAGTTGACTGTTGTTAATACTAGTGTCACGCAGTAGTAACATTTGGCACAGTAAAAACCCTCTATAGTGAGTTACACAAATCCAGTTGACCAGTATAATAACCACTAGTATTGCCTCTCCTTCTTCTTGCAGTACATATAGAGCAAGTATAGAGCTATTTAAATAGCTACCAATTCGAACTGCCCACCGTACTAGACACTTGCACGCAATTTATCCTCATGTGTTGTCTTACAACAGTTTAGCACTGGACTGGACTCAAACCTAGAGTAAGTTACGCCAATGTGTTTCGCCCTTTATTACAGAACACTCCAAGCACCAAGATAAAACTCTATCAGTCGTCGGTCCGACTTAGATTATTTTCAGGCTGCCAAAAGCTTGTTTCATTAAAAACTGACTTTGATGACGCTTTAATTAGGAACAAGAAATTTTGGCGCCTAGCTCCAGAGTATCGAATAAAGATCAGCAACTGAATGCCCTTTATGTAAACAAATTATTACACTTTTCACAATGTCCTGCTTAAAACGAAAAAGATAATGTTCAAACCCAAAGGGATGATACAAATAAACGAAAATTAACCAAAATACAAACATCGAATGTAGCCTTTATTATGTGTTGAAAGCTCAAACTCACCATATTTCCATTGTATATTATTTTTGGATCGCTTCTCTAATATTCCTATACCCTCTAGTACGTTTGTGATGTCGTAGATACGACGTTTTTGGACCGATAAGTGTTCTGCCGCTATGTTCAAGTCGAGCACGCCATTGGGCGAAGACTTCAGCAGAGCAACGAACTTTTTTGTGAGTAAACCTAATGATGTGTCAAACCTGAAACAAACAATAAGGTGTTTAATAGATAAAGAATTTGAAGTCAATATATGTATCAGTTTTTCTTTTAATAGTTTAACTTGCAGTGAATTCCTGTTATTCGCTTCTGTTTTCATCATCAAGGTGAGGTAAATGATAAGCAGGTTCGGTCCTCCGATCCGATCGGGTTTTGTGGGTAATCTGATCTTTGACAGTAGACGGCTTGCGACCAACTTCCTGATAACTCGTAACAGTCAAACCTAATTGCTTGATCACATTAGTCGATGCAAAACGACTACAAGATTCGATTTTGCCACTGTGGCGGCCAGTAAGCCGCATTCATCGTTGCTTGTTCACTACATTTGCAAATGTTTCTGCCTTATTTGCCAATGTTTCTGCCTTTTGAGACTGAAGCCTTTTTTGTAAGTAAGAAGCGAACGTTAATTTTATTGCTGCAGTTTTAAAATGACTAGTTTGTCGTTAATTTCCTGCACCTTACGTCTTTAACGCCACTTCTATTATGCTTCCGACCACGCCTAGTTTTTGAGGGCAAAAGTAGCAGACCTGCTCAGCCGACTTCAGAGCAATTCTCACGACAACAAGGAGTTCTTCTTCAAAGAAGTATTTATTCGAGTCCGCTATTTAACTACAGAAAACTACTCTCTAAAATGGAAATTTACCTCTCACTGAGACAAGTACCTGGAACGTTCGGTGTACTTTTTCATGGAACTGGACGGTCGACTGTACGGCGTGAGAACTTTCACGCGTTTCTGTTTGGGCGTCTTGAAATCGGCTTTCATGGGCACTACGTGACCCTGGCTGCCTGAACTGCTCTCACTCAGGTTCAGTCTTCTTTTCACCGCCTGGGAACAAAGTGTAATCACCATAATAGTAAAAAGGGATAAGTAATGAACCTGGACGCATATCCTAACCTAATCAACATAGACGAGTCAGGCTTAGGCCTCCTTTATGTGAGAGGGTGTTCATGTGACTGTGTGGGGTTGTCTTCGATTATTTTGGTTCTTTAACATGCCGGTTTCTTTACGATGCATCGTAGCGTCACTAGACTCAACAAATGTCCCCATATAAACAGTTGATGGAGCTGAGTCCGCAACATTTGCACGTTAATTCACCTATATGTGAGCCCACGAGACTGTCTGTGGTGTCCGACTGTATACGGCAGGATAACCGTTATAGGAACTTGTTACGCTGCTTTTTTGGCGTGTTTCTTCTTGACGTGACTAGTGCAACTTGTGTTTAAATAGCAGTTATGCAGATATTGACTGTTGCAACGCGTAGTATTCGGGCGAAGACGATCGGGGCACTGTCGGTAAACTGGCGCGCATCAAATGGAATTTGTCGCGACAATATTCGCGTCGGTGGCTAGACCTACGTTACTTCCTCCTTTTTGAATTACAGCCTACAACAGAGAACAACACAATCCGGCCCGATGAATCTTTGCCCGCCTAATGTACACAAGAACATCGCGTTTGCCTATACACGATGTTGCAACGCCAACGCGACACGAATGTTCGCCCGCTAATGTAGTCCCAGCATTACAGTTACATCATGGCATTCATGGCTACAACGAAGAGAACTAGAAATGTGCTTGTCGAAGAAGGTAAAGTCTGAATAACTCGGTAGTATTTGGGGCATCTGAGATAACCACGCACTGCTTAAGACAAGTACGAATACCAGTAATCTATCATACGGAACAAAACGCCACTGAAACTGCAACTTGACTGTCAGTATAGATGTAGGTTCTAGGTGTTTGCTCGTCGCAACGTACATGCGTTAGTCGTAATAAAATGAAAAAATATTACTCAATAATATGCTTTTGGCATTTTCCGAGACCTTGATATGCCAGATTGTCATTCAAATTGCATAAGGCGTGCATCTCACATTGGCGTTTCGGTAATGCAATGTATAATTTATGGAAATTTTGCAGCGATCCGTCCCAAGCCGGGATATAAAATCATTTTGACACCTAGTTTTTGGCGCAACTGCTACCGCAAATAAAAAATGCGGTAGTCGGTTAAATTAGAAATGCTTTGTGACTGAGATTACCCAAGTTTTTGCAATGCATTAATCAGCAAAACACGTTTTTGATGCATCCCGCGAATTAAACTACAGTAGGTAGTACCTTCTACGCAAGGTTTTCCGATTCATTTTTGCCATGTAATCACGAAGCTAAGGAATGGATTGATGTGTAAATGAATGTTTTAGCGAATAGGCTAGATTCGGCCTTGTTCAGTGGCTTTATCGATGTCAGAAGTGCATGTCGATAACTCGGATATTTCTTATATTACTATTTTGCCGTTTTAGTCTAACATAGATTTTAAGTATAGAAGATTTAATTATTTATGTTTAATTAATTTGACTTAAGCTTTCATTAAATAACCTTAACTAGTATGTCGTATAACCACTCGAACCGACAGACGTGGCGATGAATCATAGATAATGTGGACTAACGAACATTATTTTATTACAATTTACATTGCATTTATTTGTTTAAAAGTTCTACTTAAAAGAACCTTTGGCATAATAAGTTTAAATTGCCAAGATAGGTAGACGTACTTATTTATCAATAACCTTTAAATTAGAACACGGAATTCATGGAATATCGCGGTTAGGTTATCGATTAAAAATACGTAGAAAGAATTGAATGAACCATGTAGTAATGTTTTATGATCTAGCTTTGTTGCTGACGTCAAAAACGCACGAAGTGAAATGACGAGATTCGATATCTATTTACATCATTGTAGATAGGCACTTATTACCTACCGTACCGTTTACACCTGCTAATTAAACAAATAAGTTTGCTCGGTTACAGCCTTTATCAAGTAATTTATGAAGCCTATAAAATATATATATTTTTCTTTTTATATATTGTTATAGGCTTGCGTTTGACCGCAACTCACCTGATCTAAGTGATGATACGGCCTAAGGTGGCGCGGTGGTGGTGGGTGCGTATTCGATTTAGCGCAACTCAAAATCTAAATGATTGCTAGAATGGCGTAGCAGCATTGACACACACTAGTACAACACATTGGTGGGTTTGTGTGCATCAGAAAAAGAAATACGCACGAAATAAGCACGAATCATTGAAATTGATCGGCAAACGACAGCGCGCGATGTTTTACAGGGCTTTTTAAAATAATTGTCTAAAATAAATGAACTCTTATAACGGACTGAAAAATATTCTGTATATTAAGCATAACATTTACTTTTATAAAATAAATATATCAGTTATGTTTTTATTCAAATACTTACTGGTGAAAAAAAATTGCCAAAGTGAACCGATTTTCAACATTGTTTTTTAATACATAATAGTAATATTTTTGTAATTTTGGCTCTGTAGCTGTCTTTATGACTGTATATACTGTTGGAAAAACGCATAAAACAAAATATTTTGGCATATTGTAATGGTGGTATTCGTCCTGAAAGTTAACTCTGACGTCTATTTTACGTAAAACGATATGAAAGAATTATTTGTCTTCGCTTTAAAAAACTATAATTAAAAATTATACTTTTACTCTGTAGCTGTCTAAATCAAGACTTAATCTTTCTAAAACTGTAAAATGTCTTTAAATAATTTGCTCACATAATTACAATATTGCATGAAGTTTTCGTCACGAATCGAATACGCGCTCTTAATATTCATTGTCATCACTTATAAAGAAAGCACTCATATGAGGTTATAGCAATAACTTTGTAGATTCTCCATTAACTCACCCCCGTGACTTTCAATTTGCACATAAAAATCACTAAAAGCTTCACAGTGCCACCTGATAGTCACACATATGCCAAAAATATTGTTAAAATATATAGTATGTTTCGCTAATCTGTCTACCCACTTTTAAGCGAAGTTCAGACTATCGCAAATATGTAGTAGTTCACTGGTTTTCTGGTTGTTCACACTAAAATAAACAATAAAGATATGACACCCAATAGTGCAAGACTCGCAATGCAAACCCGGATGTACACATCACTAGCTGTGATAAAATAGTACTCACTCTTAACACAAAGTAAGTCATTGTTAATCTCTTCAATTGAGCATCACTCACTACACTACAAGAACTAGCGCCTACTTCACACTCTTAACACTTCAACGGAACATTTTATGACAACTGTTCTCATTTTCAACCCGTACGTTGAACCCGTGTTAATTAACAGCGACAATAATAATTATCGGCAAAAAGCGACTCATTAATTTATTAACAATAATAAAAAAATAGAGAACACCAAAGTCGTCACGGAGAGCAAAAAGGAAGATGCACGAGGCATTTTCAATAAGCTCTTGCAACAAATTCAATTTGGACAGGCAACAGGGCCATAGCCCCTAAAAGGAAGTGTGTGGGGAGGGTACCCGGTAACAACAATACATGACATAAATTAGAATCAACACAAAAGCCGCCGAGCTCTCGGAAGGGACCTCTGGCAAAAGAATGGCAATTTCTTATCTCGAAATATTTGTGTTATTATTAATAGAGAACTAGACGCTATTGTTAATTTGCCGGATTTGTGGCTCCCGCGCGTCTTTGTGCCACACTGCGCAGTATAAGTAAACCGGAGCAGATGTGACACAGGGCTCGCTATCTTAGCAGACAAAACATCCCTTCTGTCAACGCCAAACTGCTCACATCATCAATACGTCCCTAAACGTAAATCGCATAATAATAATTATGCAACCAGTGGGGCCGAATAAATTACATTAACTTGATACGAGTGAAAAAAAAACCATTGTTCCGTTTGATAAATTAAATCAACTTAAGAAATATAAAAGGGATCTCCTAATTCTTAACGGAAGATCAAAGTTCGCTGGAGACATTATGGACAAAGAGCGAATTTATGCAATACAAGTGTGACGACAGGAAGTTAGTACCTGGCCACATGACCTCCTAGTACTGGGGCCACATGGCCCGGGTGGCCGGGAGTACGCCACTTCACATGATATACTGCTAACATATGTGTCTCCTGTACAGTTGCCGCCCGCTATACTTGAGTTCGCTCCACACGTAGCGCCCAAGTTTAAGGTTATACCTCCAGCTGACTTGCATGAAAAAATGTTTAACATAAGGTCTGAATTCGCAAGCAACGTACCGCCTTAAATATAAATCATGCATGGCCCCTAAGACGAATAAAACAATAACGGTCATCCAGATCACGATGTAATGGAGCGTCTCCTAATGCTTATCATCTTTCGGACGTCCATAATATTCATTCTGTTCTGTTCTTTTCTTTCTTTCTTTCATAATCAGTCTATGCACGATTTATAACAGCCTTCCTGCTGTGAAACGCAAAATACCGATTGTATTTTAAACTCGAATCAATTTAATGCAAATTTGGAGTAGGTACGTACCTAGCTAGAACCCTCCAAATTAATCTAAGCATTTAATAGTGTCGAAGGTTGGTAGGTATGTATTATTGAAATTTTTAACTGGAGTTAAAAGGCTTTCTATATAAAAGCATTCCTTTTTACAATCACAAGTATTGCTTTATGAATTTTGTTGAGTTTGAGTTTGGCTATGCTGTTACAGGTATCGCTCAAAGGCGTGAAGCGTCCGCCATATTGCATTTTTTTTTTGTTCATTTTTAGAATATACGACACGTTTACATAATAGGCAGTACTTTAGGCATTGTACCAAACCGCTCATTAATGGAGTCAAACAAACCTTTATCTACAAAATCAAAGGCAAGCAAAACTTAGGTACTATCGTGGTCACACCCGCCTGACCACCACTAAATTCATTTTTGCTTGCACTCAAAAGATGGAAGCGCTCTCTACCCCGCCCCGTTGACTTCGCAGGCGCCAAGGGATTTTTTTTTTAACTGAGCAGGCGGGAAAGTCCGCGATAGTACCTAGGTACTCATATTTTGGTAGGTACTTAGTTAGCATTTACTAAAAATAATAGGTAGTACCTATCCATTCGTGATCTCTATGGACTAGATGAGTAGACTCGTTAGAAACCAAGTGACAGTTTTATCGAGATTCGAGACTCGTCTATTAAAATGAGGCACGATTCCAACATACTTTTTCCTAAATGAAATGACATGTAAAAACGCAATTTAAGCGTATTTTCTTTCCGTTATTTAAATAAAAATACGAAATCGTATTTTTTATTTCATGTGAACCAAGCCTAATATTCAAAAACACTATCAGTGTTACCACATTATATTCAATACCATTAAAAACCCAAAAATGTAGCATTATTTTTATATAACAAAGTATTTAATATAAATAAAAAAAATATTAATCAGTTTGAAAGATTAGATAAAGTACCCATACTTTCGAAGAGTCTTTGAATAAGGGAGTCGGAGAAAATAATATACCTACTGACGAAAGCGTCTGTCTTGTGATTGGTCCGAACCCCGGGTCCCGTATAGGGTCCCACCGACTGAACACTTTTCGGTGTAGTCGCTAACACACTCGAAATGATATCGTCTAGGATCCGCCATTTTGATTCCTTGATTACGAATTGCGGAATTTTCGTTTTGGCCATATTTTGTTCTATCCAGATTTGACCTATTGATTGTTTTTTTTTTAATAAAAGTATGTTCAAAAGAATTTTAAAAAGATTAGGTACTTACAATATGGGTCGATAATAACATATAGTGATAAAAGATGGTCAAAGTATTAGTTGCATTATGCTAACTTGGTCATAATAATTTAACATGTCTCTTAACATTTTAATGGATCAACTACCACAAGACTTGAGATAGGTTAAAAGTAGCAAATGAAATAGGTACTTAGAAATAACATGGAAATCTGCAAAATAAGCAAAGATTTTCCCAATAACTTCAGCCACTTTACTTAGCAAGCTTATGAATATATTGCATTTGCATAATCTAATTATGTAGAAGATGATTCTGCCATCCTCTTTGAACCTCTAAAAATCATTTGCTCAGTGCAATGACCCCACAGAGACCAATGACCTCATTATTATTATTTTAGAGTCCATTTAAGTTCAGTCCTGTTTCTAAAGCCATACTTTTTATTACAAACAAGCTATGTACTATTAACATAAGCTTATGATATTAAATAAATACTAAGAAACAAACATGGATATGGACATGGACATGAAAATGGTAATATGATCAGGGACTTATGATCTGGTTTGGCTAATATTGCACCAATAATCATCATTTTCAATGTCGCTAATCAAGTAATGCTTTCAATTATTAGTGGTTGATGCTGAAACACTACCATAATTGCAGTTCAGATTAAATCTTTTGATTCAATTTAGTGACTGTTTAAAACTTTTATTAATCTAACATGCTTATTGTGAGTCAATAATTCAAGCAATAATCTATCTAGTCACATAAAGAAGAATGTTCAAATGATTGCAGAATCTTATTAACACATAGAACATAAGTATTAGACATTTTTCTCAATGTGTCAACAAAATTCTTTGATAGTAAAGGTTCTGCAGACAGGATCATTACCGACTTTCCTGCACTTATTGACCATGAGATGTCCACAAGATAAGCTACTATTAGACATTATTTCTCTTTAAATAATATAAAGTAAACCAAACAAGTTGTCTGAATAGTCACTAAGTAAATATGCCCACATAATAATTTATGTTTTTGAATAAAAGATCTTTCCAAATCAATGACCAAAAATTTTCAACCATATTATTGTTACATTATGAAAAGGAGTAACTAATGATTGAAAAGAAAACTTGTTACAAATAACATTAGATAGCCACAAATATCTTTCAAATATACAGGAAGGAACTCCCAATGATGTAATAGTCCAATGTACAATGTACCTAAAAATGACAATTATGAGAACTTTCTGTAAGTACAATTGGAATCTTTAAACTTTCTTTATTTCATGTAAAAACTAATTCAGTATTGATCCACATTCATACAAATTAAAAACCTTATTTTTCAGCTCAATAGAAGAGTCACATTATTATCTATTACAAAAAGTCTTTGATATTACAGGCAAATAAAATTTATGGACCTACATACTATTTTATTTATTATCTAAAGCTGAATTGAATACTGTGATGTCAGCATTGCCACATAAACCACAACAGTCTGTTACCACATTTCAAATCTCCTGATTGCCACATGAAATACAAGCAGCATCATTACCATGCAAATAATGATCCCAGTGAAACCGCTTTGTTTTTTTTTATGTTTTGAGGAAATAGAGAATTCTAGATTCAGATGAGGTAAAAAATAGAGCACTACCAGACCACTCCATGAGTCAGAATTTCTATGATGCTGCGGGCCTTAAGTGTAACCGCCTCTCCAACTGAGTAACCAAAGCTATCATGGTAAATATGATGAATATTGGGGAGTACTACATAATTGTTTTTTACAAATATGACCGAACAGTTTAGCAATTTCAACCACTTTTTTTACATCTTGAAATTTTACTCATTAAAAAGAAAAACATGACATAGGAAACTTACTTCAGACGTCCTCGGCGGTGCTGTAGGCGCCTCGCGCCTGATCTGATGCTGTGGCGTGGCACCATAGCCATGGTCTAGCAGGTGATAGCTGATAGGCTGGCTAGGGCTGTCGTCCAATAGCGTGGTATGCGAAGGAGACGCAGCAGCGCGTACCACCACCTCGGCCTCGCCCTCCGCCGGCCCACGCTTCACCCCTCTCGGCATCGCTGTTAATTAACACAAATAACATGTTACAACCGTTGAACATTTAATTTTTCTACAGTAACGCATCATAATCATCTCAATTCAATTAGTGAAGAGGTTAGGGGCGCCGCGCGCGCGGAAATCACGAACGAGAAGCCTCGGAAGCGGAGTGGGTCGATAGCAAGTTTAGCAGACTGTATGTAATACCAAAGGTCCAAGGCGACACTTCCAGCTGTCCAGTTTTGCTTACGTCACTTTTTTCAACGACATTTTCCCCAAAATATCGACAACCTAGCGGCGATACCTGGGCATGACCGCTTCTGAACTTATGTGTACACATTCAAGGATTACGCACAAAATACAAACTGTGATTTAACAATACTTACAAAAGGTGTAAGCGAACGATATCCGAATTTATAACCATAAAACGACATTAAGGTTTTCGACGCGAACGCTACATTATCGAGTACTCAAAATAAAATGTCCGCCGCTTTGTTGGTCCCGAGTGAACTCGTGGACATCGAGACGCTCGATAATTTTAAGTTACTTCACACAGTTTATTAAATACACATGATATTTATTCACTGATTACTTCACTCATAAAAGAAAATAATATAAAGGTCCTAGTCCACATTTTACAATAACTTAATAGATAAAAATGCGGAGCATTGAAAACGCGACAGGAAGCTTTTCAGAACATCTGGCTTGCAAGCGACGTAGCAGTGGCGCGAACTACGTGCGCAGGCGCGAAGCGACCGAGCGACCAACCCCTAGCGGACGCCGCTTCGCGATCCAAATTCCTCCCCTCGTTGAAGAAGCCATAAAAAATATAACGAATTTTTGAATTTCTATTGTTCGACCGGTTTAGAAAAGCGAAGCGTCTACATAGCGGTGTGTTTGTTAGCAGTTTGTAACGAACGGCGCACGTAAATGATTTTTTTCTTTTTTTAAATATCGACTAGATATTTTAAAATATGAATAATTTAATTGATGTTTTGTGCTACCTTTTGAATATTTAACTTTACTGAGTTATGAACAGCAAATTACGTGACTATGTTGATCCATTTTATCCAAAAGGTTCTGGTTAAAACATTATTAAAAAAATACACTCTTTCAGCAAGAGAGATTTTTTTAGGAACTTTATCAAAATACTTTGTGGATCGAATTAGAAGATTTCAAACTGAAATATGAAGTATTTATTGATTTGTTATCTTCATTAGGTTCCGTTACCTACCGCCTTTGATTATAAGTATATAATCAAAGCCTACCGCAAGTATATCTTGAAGCACTAAGTACAGTACGGTCAACGTAACTTGGCGCGTCTGAAGTTAGCCGATTAGCTGCGCAGTAGACAATTTCGTTCCTAAAAGTTCCATTGCGCAGCCAAACAGCTAACTTCAGACGCGCCAAGTTACGTTGACCGTATTGTACCTATGCCAAGGAATTTATTTTTTTGTAAATATTATCAGTCAATACGTTTCATTGAATCGAAACAATGCAACAATTTTATTATTATAATAAACTAGGTTTTGCCAGCAACTTTGTCCACGCCAATGTTGGTTTATTTTGCAAGGGTATTAAAACCTAATATCCCATGTCGATGGGCAATTCCTATAGTATTTCTTTCTATCGATTTTAAAGATATTTTGTAAGCTCAGATTATGAGGTAAGGTAATAAGTAAAACTTTCAGAGATTACACCTTACAAACACAATTTTTCCTTTTTATGTTATTAGATTAGATTTGAGCATAGATTTAAGAAAGATGTTATTTTTTTTATACTTTTATGGATTAGAGTGATTAGAACTTCATGTTAAAACTGTGACTGTGGGATTGTAGATAAGTAGGTACCACTGTAATTATACTTACTTCGTGGTACCACTCTCTACCTTCTTCTTGTAATTGGTACTTAGCTGAAGGTTAACTTGATTAGTGTTTATTGAGTTGGTTTGGGAAACCTCCTGGTCAGGTAATACAATAAATGAGCTATCTAAATATTTTTTTAAAGATTGTAGATAGATTATAGGTACGCATTTCGCTTTACCTGCACAAATAAATTCTAAACTCACGACGGCATACATCCCTTTATACTTGGAAACGGTAAAATCATTTAGCAAATTCTACGTCAGTTTTATGTTTAAATTAACAACGATTTTTCTCTTTGCTAATTTATTATAAAAATAAATGAATTAAATTTTTAATTGAAAATGATTTTATAAGTTATTCAGGCATAAATATTACAGGAAACGGATGTTTGTGAAACCGCGAACAAAACGGAAATCACTTTACGTAGTTCAGATACATCTCTATCATAGACAAGAAACGTTCAGAAATATGCTTCTATTATCAAAAAAAGGAGATTGGTGTTAAATTATTCCATGGAAATAATAATGTAGTACCATCTTAGATTCAACTTTTAGTAGAAACATCATAAAATATAAAAGTAAAGCATTGTAGTTTGGTACAGTTTTTATTTTTTTAAATAAGTACATAAACACGCTTTTATTTCTTTTAATAGAGTGGAAGGAACAAAATGTAGAGAATACAGATGTGGAAGTGGGTTAGTAGACTAGTTAAATAAACAATTAGGTACATTATTTTTACCGTAATAATTAGTTAAAACCTTGAAGATGAAGCGCATAGCCTAGGACGGCCCAAAAAGAGGCGGCGCGAGGATCTGGCCGCGTAAAATCATACCTGGTTCGAGGTAGCGCGGAAATAGTTCCTAGAGGTCCTTGCCCAAATATGAAACTGGATATGGTTACTAAAAAAAAATCAAGAGAAAAGCATTTAGGTTCAATAAAAGAAAAGGATCAAATTGCGTTGTACCTACTTTACTTAAGGCTCTTGGTAGGTACATTGTTGTATTTGTAGTATTACTTCTTTCCTTCAAATGGGGATAAAAATGTTTTTGTTTTTTGACAATAGCCTATTATTCCATAAAGAGACAGGTAAACCATAAGACCTGGGAGCTGTAGGTAACACGCTGCTGTCTTAACCTTCTCTCCTGCTCAACTATCCTGTGCCTAAGCCCGAGATACCGTGATCTGTTTTAATACCTATTGTGTACCTACTGCATAAATTAATAAGTGTTTAACATAAATGAGCATGGCGGTTGAGAGCATGGTCATCAACACTCAAATGTCTCGCTGATGGTGGCGCGTGCGTTGGCTCGTTCAGCTCGCGCGTCATGTTCATGAACGGGCGCTGTCAGTCGAGATTAGAAACTGCCATAGCTTTTATCATGATCCGTTTTTATTTTTAATGCTTTGTATTCCTTTTACCTACCTACATTATTTTCACATATAATAGAAGCAACAAGAATAATGTACCCAAAAATTTGTAAAAACTTGATTTCCTAAGAATGCCCGTCAGTCCGTGAAGTTTCTTGCTCGTTCTTCTCTATAGAACATTTTAAGGTCGATTCACCACGTATTGATCAGTCTCCGATGTTCGATGCTGGGGTCGTTTCGGGTGAGCTACCTGTACACTTCACCGCAAAGGAAGTAGCATCGGTGCTATCGGGAATGAAAAGAGGTAAGTCACCCGGTCACGACGGTTTTAGCATCGAACATCTGAAAAACGCCGGTGTGCACCTGCCTCGAGTATTGGCCATGTTTTTTAACCTTTGTGCTAGTCATTGTTATTTACAGGTGCCCTTATATAGGTACACTACTGTGTAGTGCCTATTGTTAAAAATAGAACCGGAGATGCCTCTGACATTCCAATTACAGGCCAATATCGTTGGCGACTATCATAGCCAAGGTGCTGGACAGTCTGCTTGACAAACAGTTATCGAAGCATATTATATTAAATCCGTATGGTATCGGACGTAAAGAATGGCACCATCCCATATCTTCCCGTGGGTGTCGTAAGAGGCGACTAAGGGACGTACCAGAGAATGGTCAGCAGCGTTCTCTGTACATTTATAACAACCATACTGCGATCGCCAACCCGCCTGCCAAGCGTGGCGATTATGGCAAAACCCCCCCCTTGGGGGAGGCTTATGTCCAGCAGTGGACGTCTTTCGGCTGAAATGATGATGATGATGATTATATTAAATGACAGACAGTTCGGTTCTGGACTCTCCACAGAGTGCTATTTTATGCCTCAAGCAGACTGTACAGATTATACTGACAGAAAAACGCCTGTGTTTGCCTGTTTTCTGGTTTCGTCAAGGGCATTCGATCTTGTAAATTATAAAGCACCTTGGCATAAGCTAGAAGAAGAAACTACTTTGCCTAGTAACATCATAAAGTTGTTAAAATATTGGTATGTATAGTAATAACAAAACAGTGTGAAGTGGGAAGGGTCGTTCTCTGAGGCGTACAGTTAGGAGTGCGGGGTGAGGCAGGGGGTTTGAGCTCACCTCGACTTTTTAATCTGTATATGAATCGGCAGATCGTTGAGCCCAGCAACACAAATATCGGTTGTCATTTAAATGGAGTGTGTGTAAATAACATTAGTTATTCTGGCGACTGGTGTCAATCTGTGAAGCATACGCGGTAGCTCAAGGACTCAAGTATAACACCAAAAAGAGCGAAATAATGGTTTTTAAGGCAGGTGCTGTAGGTTACCCTACTATACCAGAGGTATCGTTCAGCGGAGCTCCCTTAAATAGGGTGACCAATTTTAAATACTTGGGTCATTGGGTTACCGAAGACATGAAGGATAACATGGACATTGACGACAGGGAATGTAGATCGCTGTCGGTACGCTGCAACATGCTGGCCCGCAGGTTTGCGCAATGTACTGGGGCGGTCAAGATGACGCTGTTTAAATCATTTTGCTCGTCATTTTACACGTGCAGTCTGTGGACCAGTTACAGTTTGCGTGCCTACAGCGATCTACGGCTTCAGTATAATAACGCACTCAGGATACTGTTGGGGCTGCCATGGCGATGTAGCGATTCTAAGATGTTTGCTGAACGACATATTGATGGTTTTGCGGCCATCATACGCAAAAGGAGCGCCTCCGTACTTGCTCGTCTCCTAAATGCTTTGACTTAATTCTAGTATGGTCTGATGAAGAACATCGGAGTAGACCGGAGTTGCTAATCAGCTGCCTACGACAGATACTGCAAACTTAGCGCTGTGCCTACGGCAGCCAGAGCGTGTAAAATCTACAGAACTTAAATGCTATGGCCGCGCGGTCGAAATATGGAGAAACGCACGGCCACGCAGTTCTCTCGGTCTACGAATTTGCCATTTTCATTAATGTTAGTGTTTTACAAATTCCTTTGTAATGTTGACGTAAGTAAGTAGTCGTGTTTTTTTAACGACGTCCGAGCAGTCGAAACGGACACTGTTAAAAGAGGTAGAATATATTTAAAGTTTCGTAAGTAGGTTACGCAGGAGAGTTCTTTATGTTCAAAATGACAAAACGAAACAAAATAATCAAAATGGTATTTTTTAATAGCTTTGTTTTGTGTATAAATTGATTAGGTACATATCCTTAATGATTACCAGGGAGCAAGGGCGTCGCCAGGACTCGCCAGCTGATGGCCTAGGGGGGGGGGGCAAATTGATATTTGGTGGATAGGAAAAGTATGAATTTTAAATACAATCAAAGGCACATGAACCTTTTGGAATCTCTAGTGGGGGGCAGCTGCCCCTACCGCCCCCCCCTTGGCGACGCCCTTGCCAGGGAGTAGTATTCCCACGCTTACCTGCTGCGTCAATTTACCTCTCGCATTTACAGTAGTATTTATCCAAAATGTACTTAAATACCCTCCAGTGGTGGGCATACCTATGGTTTTTTTTACACGAATACACTTGTTAGGTTAACCCTTTGAGCGCCACGTTCGGTTATAGCCGACAAACCAATTGTAAACGTGCCCAAAACGACACCATCGGGTCAAACCGTCAAGAAAACGTTACACATAACATTACAAAATAAATATATTCAATTAAGTTTTCTGTGTAAAAAGGTACATAAGTACAAAGATTTAACCTTATGTTATAATTTCCTTATTTTTAATTGTAACGTAAGTACAGTTCGATTCAAACTTAATGGCGGCTGTGAAGTGAGCGATTCGCTGCGCAGAACCCCGCCCCTCACCCCCGCTGTCACGTGAAATTGTTAGTGCGCAGCCACTCGCCTCGTGTTCAGAGCCGCCATTAAGTTTGAATCGTACTGTATTTGCAGTGAATTCAGTGAATTGCGGCTTGGCGTGGAGGGCACACGCGGCGTTTTCTTGTCAGCTATTAAATAGCCAACGGTGGCATGTTGGCCACGTTTTCATTTGTCGGCTATACCCGTAACAGTACCTAAGCCTTTGTGTTGTGTTCTAGGTCCTGAGTCTACTTACTAAAGGACATAATCGTCTAACTAATAGGTACCTACTGTCGTCTCTTTTCTATACAAATATTCCCATGATGGCGTGGTATTTTGTAGTTCTTCTTCGTCGATGTCACGCTGACAGAGTGGTCGTGCTCGTCACTTCAGATGTTGGTGGCACACTTTACGACTCGTCGCCATTCCTCCCTTACAGCTGCCTTCCTCGTGTACGTACTCGTGCAAGGTGCCATGAACTGAAGTTTTGACCAACTGTTCACTCAGATGTAAATCCTGATGGCTATAACTTTAAATTCGCAAGGCTTTGGTTTTGTTTGTTGTTTTGTATTGCCACAGACTTGCGAATTTAAAGATATTTTCAACCGACTTCAAAAAAGGAGGAGGTTATCAATTCATCTGTATTTTTTTTTTTTTTTTTTTTGTTTTTTTTTTTTTTTTTTTATGTTTGTTACTTGATTTCTCGGGACTGGGTGAACCGATTTTGATGTTTTTTTTTTTTTCCCGTGTGGTCCCATTTTAATTTGGTCCAGTTCTGACCATGGCATCCATGAGAAAACCGTATAAGTCTTAAATTTGCATTTAGTATGTGCGCGATTTGTTACGCGATTTCTCAGGCAAACGTAAACCGATTTTGAAAATTCTTTTTTTCATAGATAGGGTATGCTTTAGGGGTGGTCCCATATAAATTTTAT
Source organism: Charanyca ferruginea (assembly GCA_947361185.1). Taxonomy (NCBI): domain Eukaryota; kingdom Metazoa; phylum Arthropoda; class Insecta; order Lepidoptera; family Noctuidae; genus Charanyca; species Charanyca ferruginea. Next base: position 20,815,219 of record OX376059.1, on the reverse strand, counting down.
CGAAATTGATTCAGCACTTTTTGAAAAATCAACAAATACCCAAAAATTTTACATAGACGACGTTTTAGTTTCATCAATCTTTGTAGTAGTTAACTTTCAATCTCTTCTTAATAGATTTGAATGAGAAGGAGGTACTAAAAAGCGGAAAATAAAAAGCTTTTTACAAAAAAGACAACCGCCTTCAAAAAGTGAAAAATAACTTTAGCACAGAACACACATTGACTTTAGTTTCGGAAGTCGGTGGCAATACAAAACAACAAACAGAACAAAGCCACTGAATTTCGAAACTAAAGTCAATGTGTGTTCTGTGCTAAAGTTATTTTTCACTTTTTGAAGGCGGTTGTCTTTTTTGTAAAAAGCTTTTTTAGTTTATATACTAATATTATAAATAAGAAAGTAACTCTGTCTGTTACGCTTCCACGATGAAACAGCTGAACCGATTTTGATGAAATTTGGTATGAAAATAGGTCGAGCCCTGGGAAAGCACATAGGGTACTTTTTAATCCGGAACTTCGTCTGCATCCGCGATAACCGACATTCACACGGACCAAATCGTGGAAAAAAGCTCGTTATAAATTAAGAATATTTTTTTTGTAATTTAATTATAAATGTATAGTTTTCAGACTTTTCCCTGTATTTAAATAGTACAAGACGATAGGTATTACTTGCCAAATTTCATAGTTGTAAAATGTCGGCCATGAAATTTGGATTTCATGGCCGACCTGAGCGGTGCTCTCTCTATCTTCTGTTGATGTTCTACCGGTCCAGAATTGAGCTGACCACCTTGCCACAGTGGAATAGGGGGGAGCAGACGGGGAGTCTGCTCCCCCCTATTCCAATGTCTTCACCAAATCGCAAAGTTATTTCACTGCACGCGTTTTACTCCATATTGATGAGACCTTGACCGCTGTTTCTATGTTTCGTAATATTATGACTTAATATTTTTTTTTGTGTGTAAGTACAGTGGCGTAGTTATCGAAGGGTAAGCGGTGCAGTGCACCGGGGCTCCCAAGGTTCGAGGTCTAGCAAAACATTTCTTCCACCTTTAGAACATAAATATAGTATATTATTTCTGTTGTGTCGTGTAGGTTCTTATGTTTGTCGACTTCAATCAATCAGCTGTTATGAAACCGATTTAAATGAATATCAAAACCGCTTATGTGCCCTACCGAAATATTAGTAACTAGCTGACCCGACAGACGTTGTCCTATCCCTAACTATCTACACTACCTATCTACCTACCTTCCTACCCTACACTACCTATCTACCTACCTACCTACCCTATACATACCCTACATCTACGCTACACCTACCCTACATCTACCCCACACCTACCCTACACCTCTTATTTTCTGCTTTCCTGGTACTTTAGACCACTTATTTACTAAGAGAGCAGATTGCCCGCGACTTCCTCCGCTTGTATTTTCCCCAAGGACCCCTAATTTTTTAATAATGCAATATAGCCTACCAGCTTTTGCCCGCGACTTCGTCCGCGTGGATGTCGGTTATATCGGAAACAGATGAAGACGCTTACTAAAAAGTAGCCTATGTCCTTCCCTAGGCTTCAAGCTATTTTCATGCAAAATTTCATTGGAATCGGTTCAGTAGTTTCATCGTGAAAGCGTAACAGACAGAGTTACTTTCACATTTATAATATTAGTATGGATGTTACTCAAGGATAATGTAGCTTTCGAGTTGTTGTTGTTGTTTCGTTGTTGAGTTTATTCGTTACATACAAAAATACAAATCTTTCCTCTTTATAATATTGTTATAGATGAACTGCATTCATTTTTTTTGTCAAAATTTCATATCCTTGACTACATCTCCTACATACCTAAACTCTGTCTAGTATATTTCTGCTAAATTATAAGTTTCATGTTTGTAATATGTTTTCTCTTTCATGTTGTTATGTATTGTCGTACTAGTGTTGTTGGTGGCTGGTGCGCAAATAGTGGTGTTGCACCGAAAGGTTTAGTTATAACGTGGTTATAACTTAGTCGCGTATAATGCGTAATATTCATATTATTATTTTATGATGACTCCTTCAATCTTTTTATCATATGATAATGGCTCCTTTCACTCTGCCAATGCTTCCTTTAATTCTTCCGCTGATGCAAGTTTTAGTTCATTAACCAAGACTCTTGATGCGTGCGTCGTCGGAGCTTCAGTCAACAGAAGGCCATTTGTTTAATGTCTGCCATAACAATTAATGCGTGCCAAGTCACTACAGTGATCTGTTAGACACATTTTCTGACGTCAACGTTCACGTCGTTCTAATTTCTTGGAGGTGGCTCAATCCTCTTTGATCCTCATATATCTCCTCTCTACCATCTACCCTCTTTCCGGTTTCGTTCTTATTCGTAACGATAGAATTAGAAAGGGAGGAGGTAGTGTTGTTATCTTTGTAGCGATTTTCCTTTCAAAATGATTGCCTCTTCTCCTCCACTTTACAGTGCCTCAAAGTCAAAAGTCAAATCATTTATTTCAATTAGACCATTAAAAGGCACTTTTGAACGACATATAAAAAAAAAGTTCAGTTTGCAGATCCATATCAAATGTGTTAAAACCCGTCAACCTTTCTCCAGTCAACTTGGATGAAATTAGAAAGACCATCGTATGTATTAAATCTAGGCGGTGGGCCATGACGACATCAGTCGTCATATAGTCAACTTGCTTCTCGACTTTCTTCTTCCATCAATTACCCACATTGTCAACTTTTTCCATGCTTCCGGACAATTCCCTTTCCAGTGGCGTAAAGTTATATATGTCCGTCCACTTCCTGGTTTCTGATCCTTCACTTCCTAACCATTTTCAACTGATTTCCATTATTCCTTTCCTATCTAAAGTAATCGAGGCCTGTGTGCACATACAGCTGGGTGGCTGGTGGGTTTGTCCATTGGAACAGCCTTGTAAGCTCATTCAGTCTGAATTCAGGCCTGGGCACAGCACAACCTCCGCTCTTCTTAAAGTGACTGATGACATTAGAAAAGCAATGTGTGATACTAAAGTTACTGTGTTGGTTTTAACTCATGATGTTTTAAGTATTGGTCGTCAGCAAGAAGCTTATAGATAAAAGTGGAGGCAACACTCTAAATACCTAAGTGAAGCCAACTGTGGGCAGACGCTCTCTTTCTGAATGCATACATAAGATAAAGAAAACACATATCACTGTCTCGTTCTTATGTATGCATTCAGAAAGAGAGCATCAGCCCACAGTTGGTTTCAAACTTTTGTTCTAAGTGTTGGCTCCATTTATACCTATATCTTCATGGTCGTCAGTCATGATATTGGCATAATGTGCATCCTCTTGTACCTATGGTTTCGTGCGCAGCGCTGGAATGGTTCTCTTCTTATTTTCGGGGACGTCTGCAGTTGGTCCGTATTGACGAGAGCCCGTCGAGTTGGCGTGATCTGGACGTTGGTGTTCCACAAGGCGGTATTCTCTCTCCATTGCTATTCTCTATCTTCATTAACTGTATTACTCACTGTCGTTGGTGTTCGTATCATCTTTATGCCGATAATCTTTTATTGTATTCCCTTACGCAGGCGGCAGGTTGATCGGACGCTATAGAAGATGTAAACAGAGACTCGAATGCTATCAAAAATTGGTCTGATACATTTGGGGTGTTCTCATACTTCTGATATTGTTAATTTTTCCTTTCATATCCAGTCCATTCTTCTCTGGAATGCACTTTCTCTCGATGCACGCTCGAATGCAATTAAGCGGAAATTGCGAATTTATTTTCAGGGTCTAATAAGCAGAGTCATCTCATACCTACATGCCTCCTTTCTTTTCTTTTTTAAATATTTTTGTTTTTTACTTGATAAAATAAAACCTAACCAACCAGTTTAGATAGGGCCCAAACTCTTTTTTTGAGCCGATGCCCCTCGTCACGTAGCTACGTCACTGTGTGTGTGTACCGTCAGAATTCAATATATTTGGATTATAAGCTCGGTTTCCACCGCGAAAGAGTAATGAGCCGAAAATGGCTAAGCGGAGCGGACTTTGTTTTCATGAAATAGGTTTGCGTTTCACCAAGGAAGAGTTTAGTCGTCCGATTCCTACCGCAAAAGAGAAAAGATGAAGCGAGCTCATTTTTACTCTTTTTGCCCGCTGAGTCATTTCCGCTCGACTCTTTGTTGGTGGAAACACATGTATGCAGTTTACTCTTGCGAGTTAAACGGAGTCCTTAATGGAAACCGGGCTTAGTAAGAAGAAATGAAATACCGGATAGGAAGATGGGTCATTCTCACTACTTTTTGATCAATCCTCGTACCTACCTAATGTAACAACCTACAGCTGATTAATGATTTGGCGCATCGCTGGTTTCATATTGCCGCAGATCGTCGCATCTGATATTCGAGACCTTTGGAACTTTGGATGCTAGAGTGGAGTGAGACCAAATGAAGCGAATTCGAACATTTCACAAATTATAGGGACTAATCACGATATATTTACTTCGTGGGACTAATCCATACTGCTACTGCTAAACTGATTTTGATGTAATTTGGGAGGAACAGAGTAAGATAGAACTCCAAGAATATAAGCCTATAGCCTATAAGCTACTTTTTAATTCGCGATAACCGACATTCACGCGAGCAAAAGCAAGTAGGTAGGTATGTATAACATGGTGCTTTATTTAGTCCAGGAGACCAGCATTTCATATGGTATTGGTCAAAGATCATTTGAATATAGAAAAGTGTCTGCGCGGTGGGTAGGTTGGTACCGAGAATGTTAACGCAATCTCAAATGAAAAACAGACTCGACATTTCAAAGCGGTGATTGGATAGATTTCATGCGATCTGCATGAAATCTATCCATTTTAGCTCAGACCTGTAGCTTTTCACGTGGTCAAGTTAAGAATTAATCGGATGCAGTTATTAAGGACCCTTTCCAGGTTATCCAGCAAGACCGCGTTCAAGTCAAAGATGCACACATCACCATAGTCGATTAAAGTTAAATTAAAGTCTGCCCAAGCATAGTCTTCCCGTTAGTCAGTGATTGGAAAGATTTCATGCAGATCCTGACGACTTTTTTTGAACATGGGTTCATTACTTTGATCCGGAAACAAAACAACAATCTTTACAATGGAAAAGAGTCATCTCCAAGTCCAAAGTCGCGTCACACCGTCGGCACTTCGGCAGGGAAAGTCATGGACCATGACTTAAACCATGACTCATGGTTTAAGTTTTTTGAGATTCGGACGGAATGTTATTGATTATCTTGAGCGGGGCCTCACAATAACAGATCAATACTACGCAGCTTTAATAGTCAAATTGAGCGATGCTATTAAAGAGAAATGGCGGGGCAAACTCAGGCGAGGAGTTCTGTTTCATCAAGACAACGTACCTGCTTACATTGCGGCTGTTTCATTGGCTGCCATTCGAGAAGATAGGTTCGAATTGGTTGATCACCCAACATACCTATTCGCCCGACCTGGCCCCAAGTGACTTTTACCTATTTCCAAAATTAAAAGAACACGTGGAAATAGATTATGCCGATGACAAAGTGATGGACGCCGACGGAAGAGTTTTTGGCAGAGGGTTAGATAGAGACATGAAGATCTTTTATCTATAAGCTTCTAAGCTTCTTGGATAGAGATGTTGGAGAATCGATCGACTCGGTGTGTAGAGTGACTAGGGGACTGTTTGTTAAAAATACATTTATGAAAATAATAAACTTTTTGTTTTCTGTGTCATTCTCACTACTTTTTGATCGCTCCTCGTATATAAAAAATGCTACGTAGGTATTGTTCGAAGATAGTAATTATTTTATCAATAGGTACAATTGGTTTAATGTTAAAGTACTCGAGTGTTATACAGACTCTACACTTGTCCTTGCTTCTTGAACTTTCTGACTGAATGATTTCAAAATGGTTTGAGTTGGTTTTGAGTTTGAGTTTTGCCCATTAATTAACTGCACGGTGAATTTACGCGTTGAGCTGGTTTTAGGCCGCTATACCACCGGCGTTTTGCGAGCGTTGGCTTTTCTTCAACGCTGCGCAGACGCTACGTTACCGTCGCGAATCTCTGCGGCAAACGCTAACGTTGTGCATCTGCTGAACGTAACGTTAACGTCGTAAACACGCTGCCCACGCGGACGGAGCGGGGCGGATGGTAGTACCTTTCCCAAAAAACACAACGTTAACGTCGCGTCGTCGTTGTCGCTGCGCAGACTGCGCGTTGACTTGATAGGAGGTAGGTATCTCATTTTAAAGGCGATTTATTCTTGGGAAACAATGTACAGAGGTCAGCACATCAAGCTGCCCCAATCTGTCAAATGTCTGATTGTTTTTCAACTTGAATACTAAATAGTAAGGTACATGTTCCATTGGGAAAATTTTACAGTTTGGTATAGCCTGAAGTGCTAGTGAAGCGACGGCATTTCCTGTCAGTCTATTTTCCTCTAATTAGACCTAGTCAGGGTCTAATCTAAGCAGGGCCCAACCGGACAAATGTCCAGGTAATTTCTAGATACCAATTAAATAATCATTTCTCAACAATTCAATTAAGTTTCATTCAGTCTGATCTTGCTCAAAATTGTATTGCTAGATAATACTTTTAGCTAAATAGGGTCGCATTAGGCATCTTTCAGGTACTGAACCCTAAAAATGGTAAGAACATGCCCTTTATAAGACGTAAACCAGTGTGTATAACAGAATACTAAAAAAGGATCCAACAAAATAATTATAATTATTAAATATCAATTATAACAAATACTTCATACTTATTATCCTTAGGTTCATCAACTATCTGCATGGCTGAGTAAGTGATAGCCTTCACATCAGCACCTTGCGGGTGTTTGCCTATTTGAAATTCTTCACCATAACACTTACAAATTATTCTGAACTCTTGTGTATTAAACTCTGTGATCACTAACTTCTTACATATTAAGAATGGTTCAACCGAAAATAGATACAATAGTTCATCAAGGAAGTGGTACAGGAGCCCCATCAGATCATCTGCGTTTGCTTCTATTGTGTGCACTTCTTTGATCTGGACGTAGGGCATTTCTGTAATGTATGCGAACATGGCCATTCCGCACTGCTCAAATGCTTCCTTTAGGGTATTGCCCCATGCATGTAGCCTGAAATTGTTAATTTTGTGGGTTTATTTCTGATTGTTCTTTGTTTCTGTTAGCAAATGCTTTTTTTATTAAATTTGTTTAAAAGTTATTGAGATACCTATGTCTAAAAATTTTATGAAATCACTAAGCTAAGCACGTCTTTATTAAAGAAAAATAAGAAGATGATTGGTCAGTGGGTCATCTTAGGGGTTAAGCATTATTAATGATGACTAACGATATAAAAACAATTGTGCAATAACCTATCAGGAAAAATGTTTTATAGGCAAATGAGAAAAGGACTTCAATACAAAATTAATCAATTGATTGTGACGTTTATTTATGCACAACACTGTACACAATCAGGTAGTCCAATGATCAGATAAGTAAAATATTGTTGCACCATAATAAAATTAAAAACAAATAAGTTTTAGTTAAAAATATTAGTTTATACTTACTGCACATCAGCTGTGTGATCCAGATCTGAAATAGAACGAAATATCGTAAATGTACACCAATTTAATCAATTTATGAATCATTGTTTAAACGTGTGTCAAGTATTATTTTGCTTTAAAATCAATACCTACACTCATATTTAACAGGCGGTATCACAAAATCATCCTCCGTTAGTCCACCCAACTCTTCATCCATTTTTATTATTATTTTGCACTTCAAATGTTTACTGTTCAAGTAAATTGAACAGTAAATATCAACCCCCAAATCCAACAAATAATGTTAAAGGATGGATAGATGGATGGTAAATAAAATATCTTGACATTGACATTGACATTGACAATTTATTTGACACTTTGACAATCGCCGGGCCTTATTACACAGGCAGACCCATGTTCTTGGACAGACCACAGTAAACTGAAGTGAGTCACAATGGGGCCGGCAACTGTCAAAGTGGCGCTAATACCGCAAAGACCAATAATAAAGCAGTTTTGTATTTTTGTTAAAGATTTCATAATTAGGCATCATTATTGAGGAAACGATAGATGTTGTGTACCAAATTGTAACGAAACTGGAGGCCACCAGTTTCCTCGAGATGAGAAACTTAATAAATTGAGATTTTGAGAGAAAATTGAAATTAAATTGAGAGAGAATTGAAACGAGGGTGTGTCATAAACGTTTCAAGGAAAGTGATTAGGTATAAAAGATCGGCAAATACTCAGCAATATTGAGGTTTTGGTTTGGGTTTTAGTTAATAGGATACTTTTCGTGTTTAAAATCATCCAGACTTATAATATAACCACAAACTTTTTAACACGACAGAAAAAGTAAGTTCCGTCATTCGGAGGTAGTACTTTTAGAATGATATAATGTTATCATACACTAGACTTCTGTCGTGTTAAAAAGTTTGAGGTTATATTATAAGTCTGGATGATTTTAAACATGAAAAGTATCGTCCATGAAGCAAGTTTTATAAGACTATAAAATTTTAAAAGTTGTACTTATGTCAATGAGGCCGACCAGCGAAAGCTAATCTCAGATGGCGCCACCACTGTACGAGCCTACATCATTGTGTCGACTGAGACGACTTCGGATTTCTTATTTGCCTTGATTTCTCGACCATTTTATGCTTAAAAACATGCACGGAACATGTATTCCACTTGGAAAATGTCTGAGTTAAGAAAAAGAGGCGCCTCTTTACGTTGAAGGAACGCAAACCTAGTTGGAAGGATAGTTGTGTTTCCTTAAACTTTTACAATTTTATGGCCTTAAAACTTGTTACATGGTATATTGAATGCTTGCTAATAGTCTTGTGTAAGTGTGTGTATCATTCTAATAGCACCTTACTCTTTCTGTCGTGTTAAAAAGTCCGCCTTTGTACAACCTTTGTGCATGAAGTGTAAATAAATAAATAAACTGGTGGCCTCCAGTTTTGTTAGAATTTGGTACACAACATAGTGTTTACTCAAAAATGGTGTCTAATTATGAAAAGATGAAATCAAAACCAAACATACAAAACTGCTTTGTTTTTGGTTTTTGCGCTACTAGCGCCACTTTAACAGTTGTCGGCCCCCATGGACGTAATTATTACGTCCATGTCGGCCCCATTTAGGGCTGTCCAAGAAGCTTATAGGTAAAACTGGAGGCAACACTCTGAACACCTAAGTGAAACCAACTGTGGGCAGATGCTCTCTTTCTGAATGCATACGTAAGATAAAGAAAACACATATCACTGTCTCGTTCTTTTGTATGCATTCAGAAAGAGAGCATCTGCCCACAGTTGGTTTCACTTAGGAATTTAGAGTGTTGCCTCCACTTTTATCTTTAAGCTTCTTGGGGCTGTCACGACGATGTAAAAAAAAAAAAAAAAAATTTCAACTAGCATTCGAAAGTTGCGATATTCATTTATTTTATTAACTGTATTTGAATAGGTCAATTCGTTTTATTTTATTTATTACTTTTATTCAGTACTTGCTGTAATTGCAAATATGGACCCTATTTCAATTTTACAAAACAGAATTGAGCAGTTAGAAGCTAAACTTGGCCTGGCTGCGAATGCCCCCATTGATGGGCAACAAGGAGACACTGCTACTGCCAATCTATTGAATACTGCTCAAGCTATCAACAATGCAACAGCTGGACATGAGAAGCTGTCTGAAGCTATGCCTGTGGCATCCGAACTGAATAACTACACTGACCCGAATTTCGTGGAAAATGTAAGACTTAGTCATCGGCAATAAGTACACAAACACCAAAGAAGTTATGATACTAAATAAAATTGTGTGATGTGAATGTAGAAAATACATATATTTGGTGATAGCACTCATTGATAGTACACAATGTTTTATATTAATTACCTAGTACTTATTAGAAGTATGACGGGCTGGTGTCCGCAACTCTACGTCTCAGCGCGTATTTTGCGTACATATATTAATATATTAATTACCCTCGTGAGAAGAAAATATCCAGATATATCATTTGAAAGAAGTTCACACCAACTACTTGTTGCTTCAAGGCACGGATACAGGATTGGCAGGCAATGGCTATCTGCCAGTGAAAGTACTGTCAAAATCAGATCAGCCCTTTCGGATATTAACCGGAACAAACAGAATAAATTAAAAATTGTTTTTTGTTATTAGTATGCAAACACTCATGCATTTAGTAAAACATTTGTTATTTTGACACTACAAACAGACACTTCAATTTTATTTATTTATATTGTTGATACATACCATGTAAAATTACTTGTATAAAAAGAAAAAGAAAATAGTTAAAAGTTATTGTAGTCAAAAATGTGTATTTCAATTCCAGATGCAACAGAATGAAATGCATATGCATGAAGTTTGTGCAGCAGAGCCTGTCCTGAAACATCATTGCCACTGCATGCACCGCTGCAAACAGGTAACTGAGCACAACTCTATGAATTGTGTCATTTCAGGGAACTTATTTTTTTTCACACTCCACTCTAAGGTTGCAGGAGCCAGCCAGAGAGCTGCTTAACATATATACCTGTTGTATGTTGTGGACCTGGCAATTATTAAAATGCTGATCTGGGATTCAATCATTGAACACTAGATCAAATAAGTTTGAGGAAAAGCAGATTTCCATTTTGCCTTTTTTATTGTAATTACTAGCTGACCCGACAAATGTTGTCCTGTATATTCCTATACTCTATCTACCTATTTACCTTCCTACTCAACCGAGGAAATTAATATGTTATTGATGTATAAATTTTTGGTTTTTTAATAATCTGTGCAACTTTTTTTTTCTTGCATATTCTTTTCCATAATAAAACAAATACAACAAAAAAAGAATTAGGGAAATCGGTCCAGCTGTTCGGGATTAATATCTAGGGTAGGTGTAGGGTAGGTGTAGGGTAGGTATAGGGTAGGTGTAGGGTAGGTGTAGGTGTAGGTAAATAGGCAGGTAAGTAGGTAGATAAGGACAGGACAATGTCTGTCGGGTCAACGTCAAATACGCAAAACCTGAAAATAGTTTGATTAGAATAACGAGCATAATCAATTGAACCACTTTTTAATATAGGTCACATTTTTCAAAAAATCTTCATTATACATGTTGCCCTGTCTATTTATTAATAAGTCAAGCCATCACGTGCGCAAACCTGCCAAAATAGGTAAACAAACACAAATGGTTGTCGTCCATTTTAAATTTTCTCATACGTGTGATAATAATAGTTCTTATTTCAATGCAAATACGAGTCTTGGAAAAACTAAAACAGCACATAAAACCTTAAAAAAAAATTTTTTTTTTTCTTTCGGAATTAGGTTAATTGAATTAAATAAAAATCATTTGGGGTGTCTGAGGTTTTGCGTGTTTAACGTTAAAACTTGTATATAATATATAGATTTATGACAAAGGTTTGATCCATTCATGTAATGTGAAGTAATAATAAATGATTTATTTACTATTTATTATCCTGATATGAAACAATGATTTTTGTACATTTTAGGCTGGTTCAGTACTAGAGTCAGAACCCATTCAGCATGCAGCCCAAATGCAAGAAGTGGTCAACAACATGCAAGCTGCTGCCGCTGAAGTGAAGGTCGAAGCTGATTCTGTAAGCATAATCTTGTTTGGTATAATTTATATGATCACTAGCGTTGTGGTGACTTGATTATGATGATTCTTGCTGTAGTGACATGTCTATTTGTCATGTCTATTTAACTTAAAACAGTAATGTATTTTGAAGTTTACTCCTTAAGAGTCGCGCACCGGCGCACGATATGAAAAACAGATAGTAGTAAAATGCAGCATTAACAAAAAGCCTTCCTCTGTGCAAAAGTATTCATTATTTACGTAACAAAATGAAACTAATCTTTTCATCACTTGCTCGTAAAGTGGCTCTAATTGTACTGCTTTTTAATTCATAATGAATGCATATTTCCACTGACAGTATAAAAGACAGGTTAAAAGATATTAGGAATTATAACAAGATAATAAACAGTAGGTACAATACGCACGGGTGCCGAAAATAAAGTCAAAATCAGAATCCACCCCAGTACAGCCAGTACCGGACAGTACCCATGGTTTTCCTCCTGAAAGGGAACCAATCACTTTTCCGAATTATTTTTGTCCAAATTTCATTTTACCGAAAACTATTGATCGACGTCTTTTTTGCTTTAAGCATGTGTCATAGGTATTATTTTACCGAAATATGTTTCTCCGATTTACAAAATAACTTTTTCCTATTGGCCGAAGTCTCTTTTGAACTATTTTCATTTGCCAAATGATTTACTTGCCATATTTTCACCCCGTCAAAACAACATTTTACGGAATATTATTTGATCACAAATATATAGCCGGTTACTTGGTAGCATTTTCAACATTAAATTAAAATAGTAACAGAAACGAATCGCTGCAAAACAGACTTCACGTAGTCTTGTCTGCCCCACCCCTAGAGTGTAATTTAAGAACGCGTAGGCGCGGAGGTTAGCGTTAAAACCATCTGCGACGATAAGCTCGCGTGGGGCCGCCCAGACCCCGCAGTGCCGGAGCCGTGACAGAAACAATGCTTGTGCATGTTGCATGCCTGCATGCCTGCTTGCATGTTTCATGCTTGTTTGCACGCTGCATGCTTGCTTGCATGCTGCATGCCTGCTTGCATGCTGCATGTCTGCTTGAATGCTGCATGACTGCTTGCATGCTGCATGCCTGCTTGAATGCTGCATGACTGCTTGCATGCTGCATGCCTGCTTGCATGCTTGAAGCAAAAATCTTTGTTTGCAAGCGTCTTACTGGGACCACCTGTTTTATTAAGTGCCAATACATTTAAATAATTAATGAATAATTAATAGTAGTAAACTAATCTGAAATTAGCTCTCTATAACGACACTGTAAATAAATAAATAAATTAGTTTTGAAAGCTCTTTCAAATATTGAATTACACTCAAATAGTCTTTAATTTTCAAAAGTTTTTGATTTTTCGTTTCATTAACGACGTATTTTTTTTTCTGATGGAGTACCGGTTATCATTAAAGAAGGGAACACATAGAAGAAAGATGTGGAGAAAATTGAAACAGCAGTAGTGCAATTTACTAATCTCATACAAGTTGCTACGTGGAGAAGCACGCCTACTACTGAACATAGGAACCAGCCCACGAACGTGCCACTGGAAATAAGGAGCATGATCCAAGAGAAACGTAGACTAAGCAGAGTTTGGCAGCTGAGCCGTCATCCGCAAGACAAGGCCGTCCTTAATAAAGCCATTGTAGAACTGAAGGAAGCCATAAAGAATGCCAATGACCTAACAATGCAAGCTAAGCTGGAGTCACTAGCTGCTGCTAAAGCCAGCACCTACTCGCTCTGGAAAATCACCCGATCTTGTGACAGACCTAACTTACCGAAAACCCCTGGGAAAAAGACTGGGCCCGAACAAGCCAGGACAAAGCGGACTTGTTTGCGGATCATTTAACAAGCGTATTCAAGCCGAATGTAACACTAGACAACTCATCAGAAGAATATGTTGATCTCATTCAAAAACAAGACCTTCAAATGGACCTTTCCCCCTAGACCTGTGTCACCCGAGGAAGTCATAAAAACGATTAAACCGCTGGACAGTAAAAAGGCACCGGGCTACGACCTGATAACTAAAGAAGTATTGCTGGAACTACTGAGAAAGGCTATTGTTTTTCATCACCATCATCTTCAACGCTATGTTACGAATAGAGTACTTCCCGAGTGCTCGGAAATCATCATGATTGACTGACTGGCAAATTAATGACCGAAAAAACATCCTATCGGCCAATCAGTCTGTTACCTATCCTATCCAAGGTACTGGAGAAGACAATACTTCGCAGAATTATGCCAAGCCTCTTGGAGTGCAAAGTGATACCAGATCACCAATTCGGCTTTAGAGAACGCCATGGCACAGTTGAACTAGCCCACAGAGTATGTGATGCCATAAGAAAGTCTAGAACAAAGGGCTCGTCAGCGTTTTTGGATATTCAGCAGGCATTTGGCAAAGTCTGGCACAAATGCCTACTATGTAAGATCAAGCAGAATATTTCCCTCTCATACTTTCCAAGAGATAAACGCCGGGGTGCCACAAGGATCTGTTCTCGGCCCCATGCTCTACACGTTCGTTGTACACTGCTGACCTACCGCTAACCTCAGGGACAACCACAGCTAAATTTGTAGACGACACCGCTATATTAGCTAATAATCAAGATCCAAGACTGGCATCCGAGAACTTGCAGAAAGGCCTTAACAAAGTATACGAATGGCTCCAAAAATCGAAAATAAAGGCTAGTGCTACAAAGTCAGTACAGGTGACATTCACCCTTAAAAAAGGCGACTGCCCACCTATAAAGTTGGGCCAATCTACCCTCTATCCCACAATGACCATGTAAGATATCTTGGCTTACACATTGATCGTACTAACCTGGAGGCACCACATCAAATGTAAAAAGCAGGAGCTTCAGGTAAAGTACAACAGCCTATACTGGATGCTAGTGAGAAACTCGCACTCTCTTTGGACAACAAACTTCTTATCTATAAAGTCATCCTAAAGCCCATTTGGTTTGGACTTATGGTCTGCAACTATGGGGCAGCGCAAGCGATTCCAACATAAATATACTCCAGCGTCAACAGAACAATCTTGTTCTGTTGGCGCTGGAGTATTTTCAATTTTATTGTTCTTAGGATCTCCTAAGAACAATAAAATTGCAAACGTACCATGGCACATAACTAACAATGAAATTCACGAGAAAAACAACCAGAGGAAATTCGGATTTTGGCAGCTAAATACAAAGAGCGGTTAATGTCTCACCCTAACGAACTTGCTCGCCAACTCGCCATGGACCAGTATGTTAGACGGCTAAAACGTCATCATATTCTAGAGCTAGCAGACCGACAGTAGCTCTAGGCAGCAGATGAGTAGATGCTTCTAATAGGAAGCCACTCCGCATGACAGCATCACAGAACAGATTTGCTCATAGTAAAGCCCCTCACAGACGTAGCTATAATATATATTTTTACTACGTCACCGAAATATGTGGACAGATATAGCAAGGCATATTAATATAAATTTCAAAAATGTGAAACAAACAACGATCGCAGACGTAATAAGGGCGAAAATATATTATTATATTATAGCTACGTATGTGACGGGCTTTAGGGCTGATTGCAAATAAACACAGAAGGGAAAAAAAAACAGCTTTATTTATCTTCTGGAATAAATTTTCTATAAATGAAAATGTTTGGACTTGTTTAGAAATGGCTTGTTTTATCAGGACTTTCGTAATGTACCGTAATTAATAATTAATATAATATAACGGGCTGGTGTCCGCAATTCCACGTTTCAGGCGCGTATTTTGTGTACGCGTGTGCAAAGTACATTATTCGATCTACCCCAGCTCTAAAGGTGTGTCCAAACACAGCGCGGCAGCTACGCGCGGCATTCGCAGGATACAAATTTGCCGCGCGACTATTTTAGACGTATCCAGAAATGTTTGCGCGGCATAACTGCGCGGCATATCCGAGACACGCCGCGAGCGCCATATATTATATCGACCCTAGATAGCTAACCTTCTGGCGTACCCTATTTAAGCTAACCATCCGTCGATACGACGGGCATTTGTAAAACTATTATTTTACCATAAAAAATAAAGTGAATCATATTGTTGTTGTTATTGACAGTTAATACATAGGTTTAGCAATAAAAACACGTTTTCCAAATTGGCCGGATTTATTTACTTTTATTACTACAGTAAATAATTTTTTTTATTCACCACTTATCGCTACCTTACATTTTGTGCAATTTTTTTTAGTCATGCGCTATTTCTTGTGGTTGCACATTCCACACGTCTAACTTTTCCGTTTTTCTCCTCTTCAAGAAGTTGATGACTTTTCTACATCAAGAGAAGCTTGGCGTGATGGCTGCTGGTCTTGACTGGTGATTTGATAATCTCCTCGTAAATTTTATTTGTAATGAACATATCAAAGCAAGATAGTTCATCTGTTAATCGTCTACATGAATGGCCAGGTCCCCTTGAAGTACGCACGATGTTTCTCGCCAAGGTTCTAGTTGAAAGGTTCACTTTACTCGTAGAACAAATGTACCGATTTTTACATCGCTTGTGTGTTTCCTTAAGGCAGTTGTTTGATACTGTTTTGTGAGGTTTCTGGAGGGGCAGCATCTGAGTTACTTGACATAACTCATTCCATGGTTAATGGTACGTCATGTGCTGGACTTAAATGTCTTTCATCGGCATCCAATGATTCATAATTGTCATCACTTTAGACGTCATCTTCCACCACAAAATCTTTGGTCGCACTGGCAGAACTATCATCAACAACATCGTCACTAAGCTCTTGGCTTAGCAGGTTTACAATCTAAAAAGAAACACGACTCACGCGAAAAATATAAATGCACAGTCAAATTAAAAACTAACGGTAAAGCTAACCATCCGTCGAAACGACGGGCAAAGGTTACGTACCTCAAAAACTGTGATACTTACCTGATTGATGCATGCGCCACTGCAACGACCTCACCGGCGACTAAGTTGGCTAAAAGAGCCAAGTCGTTCAGACAAGTGTTTAAAAAGTGACAGCGTTATTTCTTTGCGCTACCCGTCGATTCGACGGAGGTTAGCTATCTAGGGTTAAAATACGTCCACACACAATCACCGACGAACGAACGGTAACACCGTTCGCGCGCGGCAGCTAGTTCGCGACGTCCGCGCGCGGCAGCTAGTTCGCGACGTCCGCGCGCGCCTGTCGTCCAATCATAGCGCGGCAAGAAGCGCGCGGCGTGCCGCGCACGTTTGCCGCGCCGTGTTTGGACACACCTTTAGGCTTATTTACACTAAACAATTTGTAGAAAATCTATTTAGGAACCTAAGTTCAAACCTAAGTTCGCTGATGTGATCACATTACACTATATTTAATTCTAAATCGTACAGACGATGCATTTGTGAAAAAGGATCGTACTGGGTAGCACATTTCGAATTTTCGATCGATGGCGACGTATTTATCAAAATAACACAAGATTGGGCTTGCTCTAGCCCAATCTATTCGTTTACCTACTATGGTCTACTCGTCACCATACAGTATGACTCGTCTACCTGCTGCATTTTTTTTTTTAATCCAATCTACAACTCCCAGCCGAACGAGCCACGAACTGCAGATAATAATTATGGTTTGTGTGTAATTGGTTTTCATATCTAATTATGTATTAATACCCATGTTAAGAAATAAATAGATAAATAAATAAATATATGTTTAAAGAAATCGATTTCATTTCCTCAGAATAAACTTAGCCTTTGTCAATTTTTATTCCATTAGTTAGGTAATGGTCCCAGCTTACACACCCGTTTCACCCGAGATCTGGCGGGTGGCGTGATGACGTCTGGGCCTGGTTGATATCTTGACTTTCTAACACCTAACACAAACCATGACAAATTATATTAAATTTTGTGTTATTTGGTAGAAAGAAAATAATGCTTTCAACGTGTGCGTTACCCCAGCAAAATAATGTCGAAAATAGTAATTTAAATGTTAAAGGCAATTAGTTGTCCAGCTTCTGTAATTGTTGCGCACATTTTTAAATTTGTTGCACATATCGATTTTGAGTTATTCCACAAAAACATTTCCTGCTGGGGTAACGTTACCGCAGCCAGACATTTTCTTTTATAATGGGAATATTGAAACAAATATTAGCCATATAATTAGTAGTCTAGACGAGGTAAATGTTGCAACATACTACGCAATAAGCAAAAGTGCAATAATAGTATAATACGGGTATTCGGAGACCAAACACCTATGCAAACGAAATATTATAAAGATCTTTGTATTGAGCTCCAACGACGTCAGGAATTGGGTGATAAGGACCTCACGATTAAGTATATTAAGGGAATTCCGAAAATCGTTACTAAATACAACTCAAAAAACAACGAGCCGGTATCAGCGGTGACTCAAATATAACGTACCAGTTATCTAATGCATATAATAATATTACTACCACTTCACCCGGCACACTAAAAATATTATATGCAAACATACGAAGCATACAGAGTCCTGGAAGGTTTGATGAGGTTAAGTGCATCATAAGCGGTTTTAATTTTACTATTCACATTATTATTTTAACTGAAACGTGGCTAAAGTCTAAATTTGAAGCGGACCAACTGCAACTACATAATTACGCGCATGTTTATAATATAAGGACGGACAGGATTGGAGGTGGCGTATCAATGTACATTCACAAAAGTATAAAGTTCAACACAACAATAGATTCCTATGAAAATGGCAACAACTATTTATGGATTTTTGTAGAAAAATACGCGTTAAATATCGGAGCAATTTATAAACCACCCAGTACTAATATAAAAGACTTTCTAAGTTTGTATTCGGCGCAGTTGGAGGACAATAAACGATCATTAGTTTTTGGAGACTTTAATATTAACCTATTGTCCGATGACCGGAATACGTCAGAATATAGGGATGTTGTACTTGAAGCAGGTTATTACGTGATAAATAAAATAAGTGAGAAATATTGTACCCGTGAAACCCCACAAACAAGAAGCATTATCGATCATGTAAGTTCAAACATTTCCGAAAGTTCTTTTCATATAGCACTAATAGACTCCTCGTTAACAGATCACAAGCAAATTTTTTGTGAACTGAAAAAATATAAGCATGCGCCTAAACAAAAGATTCAATATGAAGCACTTAACTACAAGACCTTGTATGAAAGTATGTCAAAATCTATCTTATTAAATGAATTTGAGGATTATGACATGTTCGAAAAATTTCTTACTCACGAAATAAACAGACACAAAATAACAAAATACAAAATACAGAATCCCCCGCAAAAGGACTGGATAAATAAAAATATAATTGATCACATCCAACACCGTAATAACTTATGGTCGCTACATAAATTGGATCCAGAAAATGAGATAGGAAAAAAACATTTTTTAAGTAAGAAAGATGAGGTGGATAAGATCATTAGTGAAGAAAAGAAAAAATACTATTATAATGAATTTAATAAATGTAAAACAAAACCGAAAAAGACTTGGAAGCTAATAAATACACTAGCAAGTAATAAAATAAAAGCTGGTTGTGCTCCCCCAAAACTTATAGTCGATAATAAACCTGTGATAGATGGTACTGGCGTTTGTGAAGCTTTCAATAATTTCTTTTCATCGATTGGTCCTTTATTGGCAAGCAAAATCATACAAAGCAATAACGTTGCGTCTTACCAAAGTAACACCTCACAAGGCAATACACTCACATGCTTAACTCCCTGTACCCAGACAGAAATCTCAAAAATCATTGACACGTTAGACAGTAACACTAGTACAGGGATAGATGGTATAACAACAAAGGCCATCATATGTGTCAAAGATCTTATAGTGGAAAATCTTACAAACTGTATTAATATGTGCTTACAAAATGGTTTTTTTTCCAAATTCATTGAAGATCGCCAAGGTTACCCCAATTTATAAAAGTGGTATTAAGACTGACCCAAGTAATTACCGACCCGTATCAGTGCTGCCTGTATTATCCAAAATATTTGAAAGGGTTTTATATTCACGTCTGCTTAAGTATTTAACTGATATAAACTTTTTAAATGACTCTCAATATGGCTTTCGCCCTAAGTCCAATACACTGAATGCTACAATAGACTTAGTAACTAAAATTAGAGATAGTATAGATAAAAAACAAATAGCCCTAGGAGTGTTTATTGATTTGAAGAAGGCTTTTGATACAATTAGTCATTCATTACTGTTAAATAAATTAAAAGCTATGGGAATAAGTAGTTATGCATTGGATATTTTTGAGTCATACATCTCAAACAGATTTCAAATGGTTAAAATGGGTCAATATGAAAGTCAACCAGCTAAAATCATTTGTGGCATACCACAGGGCTCAATTTTAGGGCCCTTACTCTTCTTGATATATGTAAACAATATAAATGAAATAGGTTTAAAGGGACACGTAACACTGTATGCGGATGATACATGTCTTTTTTACTTTGGAAACAACATTGACAGTATAATTGATACTGCTCAAAATGATCTTAACATACTATCTAAATGGTTACAGTGTAACCTGTTGACCATCAATATAGCCAAGACGTCATATATAATCTTCTCAGCAAAAAATAAAAAAATAAAAAATTATGCAACTTTATCTGTTAATGGCGAACCGCTACAAAAATCTAACCAAGAAAAATACCTTGGCTTAATATTGGACAGCAGACTGACATGGAAGCCACATATTGACTACGTACGGTCTAAAATATCACCTCTGATTGGATTAGCTAAAAGGATATCTAAAGGTATTCCATACTCAATATGTAAATTGATTTATTCTTCACTTATTAAACCACACTTAGAATACCTAATTCAAATATGGGGCAGTGCACCTAAGACAAATCTTAAAAACCTTCAAATAACACAAAACAAGGTAATAAAGGCATTATTCAGATATCATCGACTAACACCAACTGTTAAAATTTACAAAAACACAAAGCTATTTAACATAAAACGTCTATATATATATCACACATGCATATTCATACAAAAAATAATAACAAACAGTACACGGTCTCAAATATCTTTCAGCAGAAAAAAATACAACTATTACACAAGAAGCAGTAAATTAAATACCCTGGAAGTTTCTATTCCAAGAACAAATTATGGCAAATATAATATAAGATTTGAGGGAGCCAAATTACATAATAGTTTACCAAGCGATATTAAAATGTCAAAATCTATAAACGTCTTTAAAGTTAAACTAAAAAAATATTTAGCAGAAACAGAATTGTAAAGCTTGTAAGTTCAGGAACCATATATTATGTAATATTGTTGTAAGTGATATTGGATATAACTAATTTATTTAAGTAGTCGTTCTTCCCGATGTTGTACCTTTTATAACTATTAAGATTTTTTGTTTTGTTTCTCTTGTAAGTGAATTTTGTAAATTCTTTTAGAGAAATAAATTCTTGAAACCGAACTTATTTTGTATTTGTTCTTCCTTCGACTGCGATGTTATCCAAGATTTTGCTGGAGTAACGTTTGTGGTTTTGCTGGATCTCTGAAACGGATAAGCAGATTCTTATCATCTTTTTACATGACTTCTTAAGAATTAGTTTGAATTAGTTGGGTAATAAAAAAACAAAACTAATGCACCATTCAAAGGTTAATTAATTAAATGTAAAAACACTTCAATAGGTTCTAACACTTTGAATAAGAGCTCGAAAGACTTACTTTAAATGTTGTTTTGTAGCTTGTATCTGTCTTCAAATGTATGTGAAGTTTCATTAGTATCCTGTTAGTAATAAACAAATTATGATGAAATTCAGTTCTCCACTTTGACGGTCATAATGCGCGCTTAGTTATTTGGCCTCCGATAACCCTGTATGTGAATATATAAACTAAATGATATATCAATAATTAGTTACTTAGTTCAGTTACATTCTTGTAAAATTTCAGCATAGTACATACAATAATTAACGAGATAATAAAATAAAAGCCATTAGGAAGCGCAACACCGTGATAACCCGACTATATTAAGGTGGTTACAAAAAAGCGACCGCGCAGTACATTATGCTACCTTCTAAAATGTTTAGTATAATACACCTTACAAGTTCGGTACAGACGCGTACACTGTTCAATATTCGATGTGATTTTGAAATAATTTAAGACTTCACAACTATCCGTATTTAGCTAGGAAAAACTATTGTGATATTTGAAATTAGACTATAAAACAGTGGGGCTTACTGTAAGCACTTTACTACTTACATTGTGATGTTATATTATATTACCACCACTTTGTGATTTTTAAACGATATAAGTAAGTAGTAGGCATAATGTGAACTTAAAACATTTATTCTATATCTGTTATTTTCTGCGATGGTTTTAAATCTTAATTTATATTTTAAAAGTGAAGATTTGTATTACTAAAGGCAAAGTGTAAAGTAAAATTTAAAAAGTAATGGAAAATGCCATAAGAACAATATTGCTACCTGTGATTGTTTCAAAGTCAAAGTCAAATCATTTATTTCAATTAGACCATTATAAGGCACTTTAGAACGTCAAATGAGAAAAAAAAAATTGATTCTAGGTGCCCATTCCAAAAGGTAGTTTTGTATGGAGAAGAATGGGCAAGAGACTCCATACTTACTCTTTTAAAAACGATGTTAACAATATTTGCATTTACAGGAATTATATAATTATACGTGAATACGATGTACCTTGCATAAAAACACTAGGTATTTGAAAGTGTGTACAAAGTATCACAGATTAAGGAATGACAGACTAAGTTATATGTACATAGATACACAGTGTTCACATATTATTTATTACAAATGTTGAAACAGTAGACGACCACTCCTTGTATTTTAACAAACAATGAATCAGTATGTGAGCCTGAGCAGTGTATAAAAAAGAGTCAAATATATATATGTACATATTTATACTAAGTATGAAATTAGGTATTTTAAATTAGCAATCGGTTCGATTTTGTCTAGACTGTCGATCGTCCTATGGAGCTAGACCAGCATGTTTCCAAGCATTCTTATCTTGAATATAGTCCTCTAGATTATAATAAGCTTTTTTACAGAGTGTACTTTTAATATATGATTTAAATTTTGTTTCACTTAGTTGTAATATATCACTAGGAATTTTGTTGTAGCACTTAACACAGTACCCCATAAAAGATGTATGGACTTTAGACAGTCTAAAATATGGTTGAGCTATTTTGTCCTTGTTTCTAGTATTAAAGTCATGTCTATCACTTACTTTATTAAACATATGTAAGTTTTTTCTTACATACATAATATTTTCATAAATAAATTGGCAAGGCACTGTCATTATATTAATATTTTTAAATAGTTCTCTAAGAGATTCGCGGCGACGTAGATTATAAATGGCTCTGACAGCTCTTTTTTGTAAAATAGTTATCAATATTTTGAAAGTTTTATTGAAATGATTATTTTACCTGTAAATAAAATTTAATACCTAACACAAATTCAAAACACTTGTGTACACATCCGTACTAAACTTGTAAACCTATCCTACATATTTGAGAAGGTAGCATAATGTACTGCGCGGTCGCTTTTTTGTAACCACCTTAATATGGTCGGGTTATCACGGTGTTGCGCTTCCTAATGGCTTTTATTTTATTATCTCGTTAATTATTGTATGTACTGCGCTGATCTTTTACAGGAATATAACTGAACAAAGTAACTAATTATAATATTGATATATCATTTAGTTTATATATTCACATACAGGGTTATCGGAGGCCAAATAACTAAACGCGCATTATGACCGTCAAAGTGGAGAACTGAATTTCATCATAATTTGTTTATTACTAACAGGATACTAATGAAACTTCACATACATTTAAAGACAGATACAAGCTACAAAACAACGTTTAAAGTAAGTCTTTCGAGCTCTTATTCAAAGTGTTAAGACCTATTGAAGTGTTTTTATATTTAATTAAATAACCTTTGAATGGTGCATTAATTTTGTTTTTTTATAACCCAACTAATTCAAACTAATTCTTAAGAAATCATGTAAAAAAGATGATAAGAATCTGCTTATCCGTTTCAGAGATCCAGCAAAACCACAAACGTTACTCCAGCAAAATCTTGAATAACATCGCAGTCGAAGGAAGAACAAATACAAAATAAGTTGCAACATTTACCTCGTCTAGACTACTAATTATATGGCTAATATTTATTTCAATATTCCCATTATAAAAGAAAATGTCTGGCTGCGGTAACGTTCCCCAGCAGGAAATGTTTTTGTGGAATAACTCAAAATCTATATGTGCAACAAATTTAAAAATGTGCGCAACAATTACAGAAGCTGGACAACTAATTGCCTTTAACATTTAAATTACTATTTTCGACATTATTTTGCTGGGGTAACGCACACGCTTTCAACGCCTTCGTCCAAAACAGCCCAGTCTACACGTCCACTTTGCTCAAAGCGCGCGGACGCCGACTAGTCGTTCTAAATCGTAGCGCCGTGATTGCACTGTCCTAGATCGTAGACAATTTAGGAAGTAGACCGGTCGGACCCTCCAATTTACACTAAATCGGATCCAATCTATTCTAACTGCGATTACACCTGTGACCTGCCGAGTTTCTAAATAGATTTTCTACAAATTGTATAGTGTAATAAGCCTTTAAAGAAAGGCCAGCAGCGATTTGAAGCTACTGGCGATCTCCTGCAGGTTAACTAGGTTTATACTTGAGCAATCCTAAATGGAAATAAAATGTTTATATAACCGTTTAAATATGGCAATATCTACAGGTATCTCAAGGTGTTCAAGAACTTGCAGAAACTTGCGGTGCAGCGGCTTCTGATGCGTCTGAGCAATTGGCCAATGTCGCCCAAAAAGTGGAACAAGCTGAACAAAAACTGTTCCCTCGAAGAAGGAATGGACTTGATTAATTCAGCAACTGTCTTTTGAAGATTATTAATTTGTGATACACCTATAATTTTATTTAAATAATTTAGTTATTCAAACTTAACTGAAATTAAAAAGTATTGTTTTTAAAAAAAAAACTTGTTTTACTTTTTCTTATTGCGTACAACACTCGCTAGGCCCACGGGCATTTAAGAGGACTCTTTCCGATCCGTCTATCGTCAACGCGAGCATGATTGAAAAACTGTTTGTTTCATCCAACGAAATGTTCGAAAACCAACTAGTAGGTAAGTGAGTACGCGTTAACATCGTTCTGAAATAGGGTATTTTACTCTATACGAGAAAAAATCTATAAATATGTTATTGAGACAGTTTAGGCATAAAGCAGTCAGAAAATATAAGTTTTAGTTCATAAAATAACAAAACAATTTTTAAAATTCAATTCAAAGTTTTCAGCATTTTTAATCTGTTATAAAACACCGTGAAATAGTAGCGGCCATGTTATTACGCCATACGGCTGTGTAAACAAAAAATTGTCAACTGTCAGTCAACCGATTGGCGTAATATAGGCTTTGCACTTTTATTATTTTCGTAACCAACGTAATTTTTTCATTAATACACCTATTACAAAATATACTTTTAATTATTTTTAAATGATATACAATTATCATATTTAATATGAGCTCACTTGATACTAAACGAACTGACGTCATTTACGCTGAGCAATATGGCGTCCAGTAAGAGGCGTTTTCGTCAAACTACGCGCGAAATTTGAAAATTTAAAATTTAGATGCATTTTTATGGCACTTATCGATTAAATAAAATTTTTGTGTTTTTCTTGGTGGCATATTAGCACTACAGAATTTCATTAAGACACTTTTCAAAAATGGGTGTAATACCCTATTGGCAAAATGTTGAATCCCAAAATGTTGAATTTTCTGGACCCACAATGATGAATTCCTGAAATATCGATTATCATATCTAATTATAGTAATTATCTACTCACTAACTACTGCTCGCGTCTTCGCTCCCGGATTTTTTCCTTCCCGATTATTAAAATTACTTAGGTACCTACTACCAAGTTATGCGCTCCTAGTAAGTACATGAATGTGAAAGAGCTGAGACTAAAGATATTTGGAAACTGGTGACTCCAACTGAGCCATGATTCCATGAGCCGTGTCATTCATCAAAGGTTCTATGTATCATACTGATGAATTAATTGAAGTCTTTATATTCAATAATTAAATCTCTTCAGTTTCTTAGTTGTTTTACATCGATGTACCTACATTATAGTATAACTAAGCGGGGTTGCCTTGCGAAGGTAAAAAAAACACCGGGAACGAAGTCGCGAGCATGAAGATATAGGTCGCGAGACTCGTGAGCAGTTGCTAAGATACGATTATCGATATTTTAGGAATTTAACATTGTGGGTCCAGAAAATTCAACATTTTGCAAGTTCAACATTGTAGTCCGGAAGGAAATTGGCGTGTGGAGATTTCACAAAACTTGTTTCAGGAAATATCAAGTTTTTGAAAAAGCGTTGAAAAGTTTAATTAGTTTAGTTGTTTTTTAATTTAGGGAAGTAATTTTTTGAACTGTTATTTAAAACATTCGAGAGGTTAGATCAGTTGAAAAAAATAATGGTAAGTTTTTTTTTGGCAATTAGTTAAATTGAGGCGTCTAGTCGCCCGATAATCGGATGATTAGGTTATAATTCATTATACTCCCCTCCCCCTCCTCTTGATTCCTTCTAAGGCGGATCCGACATGGTCAGGTTAAGTTTAGAACTGTGACCCTCTACGCACGAGACGAGCGAGCAAAGCGAGCGTGCCGCGGTAGCGGCCGCCGAGTGCCAGAGCCAAATAGCTTTTCAGTTCCCCCACTCCCACTCCCTACCCCGCCCCTCCTCGTTCCCTCCTCCATTCCCCGTCCCCAGCACCATACCCCCCACGTGCACTCCTCCCACCTCAATCCTCCACTCCCCCACCCAATCCCCTCCTCCCTAACCCCCCCCCCCACCCAATCCCGTCCTCCCTAACCCCCCCCCCCCCCTCCTTCATTGTTTATAGAAGGAACTGCTTAGAATGAGATTTCGTACCGACTAGTTCCAATTTGTCAACTGCCCACTCGTAACTGCCCATTTAGTTATTTTACTGCTCAGTATTTATTAAATGATCCATTTTAACAATTTTTACGACTCATTTTTGTTTACTTTACTGCTAACTTTTAACTGCCGAACTTGTTAATAAATATGCGTTTTGTAATTTTTTACCTATCAAATCTAATCAGTGCCTTTAATTTAGATCATTAGAGTGAAGCCACACTGATCCGTTGCGTTGCGTTGCGACGTCGCAGCGCAAGCTTTGAACGCACTGCCACACTCCTCCGTTGCGTTGTCTTGCGCTGCGCACCTATTTTTTCTCAGCCAGTACAAAATTAAGTACGGTGCCGCTCCGTATCACCACCTCCGGCCACAATGTACTCTGTGCCTCCGGCTTCGTCTTAGCGACGACGCAATACGTTCGACAACGCAACGGAGCAGTGAGGCATGTTTTAAAAGGAGTTGTTTCAAAATGTATGGAGCCTGGGCCCAGTCCTTGTACACCATACTTACAAATAGGGAAACACATTATAAATAGTCCTCAACTGTCCAATTACTTTAAAATGGCTTTTTGAGCAGGCAACACACAACAAAAAACAATCATGGCGATAAGCTGTCATTTTGATTGATTAATGACGTTTGACATTTATAATTCTGATTTTGTACGTGGATTTGTGGACAACCAGGTAAACAGATGGGAAATAAACGGTGTTGAATTAAAAAAAACGAATGGAAGGTTGTTAAAAAGAACTCCAAAAACTAGAAACAGAACGAGACGAAAGCACAGAACATACGGACGAAAGTGACAACTGTTGTAACACTGACAGCTGACAGTTCACTTTCTATGATAATGGTCGATCTATGGTTTATAGAGTAGCTAAAACCAAGAAGCTTATAGGTAAAAGTGGAGGCAACACTCTAAATACCTAAGTGAAGCCAACTGTGGGCAGATGCTCTCTTTCTAAATGCATACATAAGAACGAGACAGTGATAAGTGTTTTCTTTATCTAATGTATGCATTTAGAAAGAGAGCGTCTGCCCACAGTTGGTTTCATTTAGATGTTCGGAGTGTTGCCTCCACTTTTACCTATAAGCTTCTTGGCTAAAACTGAGTGACGCCATGTAGAAAATCCATAAAAATTATTGTTAAATATCAGCTGTCTGACACCCATAGTACAGGGTCTCCCTAGTTTGGGGTCAGATGGCCGTGTGTGAAAATGTCCCCACATATTATTATTATTATTATTATTATTATTAATTTACTACCACAACAGTATACATTGAAATGAATTATCTGTGTTTTTCCCGGATTCTAAGAATTTTTCTCTTTTTTTTCAAGTGGTGTACATAAACTGGGCCCAATATGAAACATGTCCTTTAAATGTAAAATGATGGAGCGTCAACACTCCGACGCACATAGGAGTATTGTGATGTAAAATCCGGTCAAAATTATTTCATTGCTTATAAAATTATTTATATATTATTATTAATTATTTGTATCCCATATGAGTGCGATGAACATGAATATAATGGCGTGCAACCACGGCTTACCTTGACCATTTTGTACCTATGTCTTGATTTCTGTGTGAAATATTTTCTTGTTTCGTACTTTTTAGATCACTTTTTGTTGTGGTCGGGTTTTAGTTTTTAAACTTTATTTTTTTATTTAAACCATTTTGGAGTCACTGCTAAGTATTATATATTTGAAAGGTACTAGTGAACCCCTTTCCAATGATACCAAACACGGTATGCTTGTCTTCATATTTTTTTTTAATCTTGGTTTTTTTGGCCGCCAGAGGGCGCCACATTGGATTCGGTGATACGTCATATAGCCTATAACCAGCGGACGATCAAGACGCTTCTAACGATACCTCATTTGTTCAGTTCTGATAAGTAGTTTAGGAGCAATGAGCGTACAGATGAACATACAAACATACATACATACGTACATAGCCTGTTAAAATCATAACCCTCCTTTGGCTTTGCCGTAGTCGGGTAAAAAGACGATTCAATAAATATTTTTTGCAATTTTTTTTATTTTTGGTTTCTCTTTCGGATTTTTTTAAACAGTTAAATAAAACATAACTAACTAATTGTTATGTTAAAATAATCAACATACCTTGTACTTCCACATTCACAATGTTTTTTATCCACAATTTATCACACCAAAGTACAGTTCAGACTCCAAATCAGTGAAAAAACCAACGGTTGAATAAACGACTGAGTTCCGACTACTCGTACGGGGAGAGGTGACTACTTGAGTTACAAATGTGTTTCTTATTCGATGGACCGGTTATTAAGCTGCAAAAATGTATAACTATGATAGGTTTTTATTTAACTTCGATATTTCGACTTTTGACCAGATTTTACATGAAAATAATCCTATGTGCGACGACGCGACGGAGCAGTGTGGCTTCGCCGTTACATGTGCAGGGTTTCTATGATGATGTTTTCTTTATTTTTAGGGTTCCGTACCTCAAAAGGAAAAAACGGAACCCTTATAGGATCACTTTGTTGTCCGTCTGTCTGTCTGTCTGTCAAGACAATTTATCTCGGAAACGCGTGGAGGTATCGAGTTGAAATAAAAACCTAAAAATAGTCAAGTTTACGGTCCCTTGAAGCTGTAAAAAAATCAACCTTCTATATTAACGTGAATAAAAGATACGGCCGTTTATGCCGCAAAAAACGTATATTTCGACACTATCAAGGGAATCAAAATTTAAAGGGTACTTACCATTGACCTAGAACTATGAAATTTGACTAGTAATATCGTCTTATACTACAAATACAGGGAAAGTCTGAAAACTTTACATTTGTAATTAAATCATAAAAAAATATAGTCTTTATTTTATAACTAGCTTTTGCCGGCGATAACGTCCGCGTGAATGTTGGTTACCGCGGATGCATACAAAATCGTGGATTACAAAGTATGTCCCTATAATTATGTCCTATGTCCTTCCCCCCCCCCCCCAGGGTTCAAGCTATCTTCGTACCAAATTTCATCGAAATCGGTTCAGCCGTTTCATCAGATAATTTTGTGCAAAAAAAAAAACTGATTGTCAGACGTGCTTGGGTTCCTACAATGCTTACGCCGAGTTGCAGAGACGCTCTTTAAATATTTAAAGTTACTAAAATGCTGCAGACAGCCCACTTGAAAGACGTCTACGACAACCTGTTTGTTTTGGTAATAGGTCCAACAAAGATTTGAATTGAATTGACCGTAACAAAGAATTGCGGGTTCGAATCCCGCCGGAGCCAATATTTGCGTGAAGATAGGTACTGAAATAGATGGTAGGTACAATTAAAAAAAAGCTTTTTTACAAAAAAGACAACCGCCTTCAAAAACCAAAAAGTGAAAAATAACTTTAAAACAGAACACACATGCACACTTTAGTTTCGGAAGTCGGTTGCAATACAAAACAACAAATAGAACAGCCAAGCCACCACATTGTGTGTTGTTTTTATTTTTCGCTTTTTACTGTGTACTTCCTTATCATCCAAATCCATTGAGAAATGGCAACACAATCAAAACAGAGATTGAAAGTACAAGGTGAGAACACTACAACATCATCCATCCATATTTTTTTGCTTTCTGACGATTTTTTCAAAAAGTGCTGAATCGATTTCGATAAAAGAATTTTTGAAATCGCTTTATATTTGCCGGAGAAATCGCGTAAGAAATATACAAAAAAATAATTAATAAAAACATACCTACAGACGAATTGAGAACCTCCTTCTTTTTGAAGTCGGTTGAAAATTGGAAAGTTAAGAAGACGGTCGACGGTGCCCCGCTGCGCGGGTCTCTATTTCTGTCTGCAGGGTTTAAAGGAACCGAGGTTGGAGTGTAGCCTCAACGGCGTCACAAATGGCGAAGATACTATAATATTTTATATCGATAAAATATTGCTCACTAATCACTATACATTTTGGCATGAAATATGTATTACAGTGTCTTAGCCGTTTGTGATAGTTCATACAAACTGTATAGTGAGCGATATATAAAATATTATAGTATCTTCGCCGTTTGGACGCCCTCTATAAGGGCGCTATGGAGCGAAACTTTTTCGTCAATTTTTTTTTTTTTACCAAATTTTTTGCGGTATTTAAGTACCTAGGTACGACTTACTACTACTGTAACTGGCTGGCTGGCTGGCTAGCAAAGCTTGTATTTGTGAAAAAAATAACAATTTTTTCCCCAATACAGTAGAACCTTGATTATCCGAACTAATTGGGACCGAGACAAGGTCGGATAATCAAAAATCATAACCTATTCGTATTGGGGGCCTCGGCGTCTGCAAAATTTCAAGTATCGGTTTGCTTGCATTTATATCCTCGGTCCACGGCACTGAAAAATTAATCAGGAATATTCTAGCTCCTATACTGGTTGATTTTGATGTGCCGTGCATGACCGAGGCCATAGATGCTTGGAAACTTGCTTGCCCACATACTGATCTACCTTACAACCCGTCTTCTCAGAGACGGTGGGATGAGCCGCTCTACAGGTTAGTACAGAATAATTTACTTACCACTTCTGCTAATTCTGCTGAGCGAGCGCGTCTGCTGGCTGTGGAAAAACGGCGTTCCGGCTGTTTTGGAATCCAGCGGCTTGGCACGCGACGATGGCAAGAGAACGGACGGCATGTCATTATTCCCATGGAAGTTGGGTAGGCCTTTAGTGTGGGACGCTACGTGTGTCGATACTCTTGCGCCATCCCATCTTCCTAGTTCAGCGTGCTGTGCTGGTGCTGCTGCTGCGGCTGCAGAAAACCTCAAACGGCGAAAGTACCTATAGTATCCTAAGCGATAACTTTATTTTCGAGCCGTTTGGGGTTGAAACCTTCGGGTCGTGGGGTCCGAGTGCTCATCTACTCTTTAAGGAAATTTCCAAAAGGTTGGTTGACACTTCCCGTGATCCGGGGGCTGGTTTTTACCTCGGATAGAGGTTAAGCATTGCCATCCAACGTGGCAATGCCGCCAGTCTCTTGGGCACATTCCCAGTTGACGACGATGTGGGGGAATTTTTTGATGCCTTAATGTCTTAGTTTTTTTCTTTTTTTTTTTAGTTGAATGGTTTTAGGTTTTCCTTTTTTATTTGTTCGTGTAAATATGGTACATTGTATAAAAATAAATATCACCACTATTTGTAAGAACTGTTTTGTTTAGAAAATTTAAATAAATAAGTTAAAAATCATAAGTTCGGATAATCGAAATGTTGGTTTTTGGAAATAAGATCAAACAAAAACAACACCTTTTTACAAACGCGATGCGAAGTAAGAAATATTTACAAACATACATTTAGATTGCGCGTGGAATCTCCATAATAATAAATTTAAGATGTGAGAAGCATAGCCCTCCGAAGCACCGTTTACGAGAAAAAAAAATTACCGAGAAAAATAAACAATTTCTTGTTTGTTTCCTTGCTGCTCATAGTGTCCAAGCGTATACTCCAACTCCTACAACTCCGCCCCTAAGAAGACGATTCACTGACCGCAGAGCGTAAATGCATGATAACTATTGACCCGCCTTAGAGAATTTACCCGCGCGATTACACATTATTTTATCGCTATCCGTGGAAATGCGATGTGAAATTCGGAAATCCTATTCATATCGTGATTCGTCATACTCCAGCCAACTTGCTTAATAAATATCACGATAGGGAATAAATAGCTGTGGATCCCAATATTTATTGGACGTCTAGCCCTCACCTTACATATTTATTTTCGATAGTCTTGCACAGTCGTAGCCTCGCCTCATTCGTGCTAGCACAGTGTGTGTGCTGCCTCACTTTGTAAAAAGAGTGCCTCGCACAATTATCGTTTTAAAAGAACGAGCTACCCAACACTATTCGATACTCTGCTGGAGTACTTGGGGCTTCGAGCATATAACCTGCTCTAAGAGTTAGGGTTGACCATGAAGCTGTAGATTAATATCCTCATGGGGTTGACATCCGAACTTGTACTCTGTTTCATGTAAGTGTAGGTGTACTTTTTTAATGTAGACTTCAAACGTAGTGCATTATACCATTTCACTTAAATGCCTGTAATTTAAATAAAAAAATGTCTATGGCTTAAAAAAAAAACGAATTAATGACTTTATGGCGTGTCAGATTGTCAAGCGTCGTCTATCTTATATTATCTGTCAAGTGTCAGATTCTGTCAAACTCCTTCAAGTTCAAACAATTTTTTTTTTGCATTAGCATAATAAAAATGGCAGAAGCTGCCGTTGAAACGGCGCCTGGAGATGAAAATGATGATAGTTGGTTGTATGGTGAATCAAATCCAGACCAGGCGTCGGATAAACCTACAGACGACACTGAAAAAGAGCAGCGACAGACTGATGTAGCCGACGCTGCGACTGTAAGTAGAAATACATAACCTATAAAAATGTTTGATGGAAAGTTTACGTGTGAATTTTTATGTGGAATGCGACTGATTCGATTTTTTTAACTGTATCCCATATTTGTGAAAAATCCAAGCTTGTAATTGTGCTATTTTAATTAATCTAATGCTTTTTTATCTTAACGTCAGAATATTGGTATAGAGAATAGTAAAATAACAACTGTTGTCGAACTTAAAATTTGCAGGAAGGTGAAGAAAAGGATCAGGAGGAAAACGACGCAACTAATGATGACTCTCATTTTAACGACGAGCATTTCGCGGACGTTGGACGTGAAGGTGAAGATCGGAACGGAGACGCCGATAGCCAGAACAATGGAGACTCTGATTCGGATGACAGTGATGACATCAAAGTCACCATCGGAGAATTCAAATCTGGACCTCAGGCCTATGCTAGTCTAGCTATAAAAGTAAGGAAGCTAATCTATGATCTTCCCATAGCTCTACAAATAGTTGAGTTAGAGTGTCATCGAGTAAAGAGAGTTTTCTCTAAGAAGGGTAGCACACGTATGATATCTCAAGCAGAAGCTATCCAAAAAAAGCTTGCAAATAACCAAGCTTGCAAATAACCAAGCTTGTTAAAGTATTTACAACTAGGATGACTTTAAAAAAATGACCTAAAAACGTATTATTTATTTTTGGTATTATTTTTTACATTGTTTCTTGCTGTCTATTAAGGGGTTCATGATTATTGCTAACAGTTTGTGATGTTTTATAACGTTTTCTTCCAGCGTGGTGTAGGTTTAGTAGCAGCTGGTGCTGGAGAAAAACCTCGCAGCACCACCACTGGTGGAAAAGTAACATTGGAGGACTTGGATGGACCTGGAAGCATCAATGGAGTGCCTGCACTTGAGTTTAATATTGACACCATTGAAGATAAGCCATGGAACAAGCCTGGAGCAGATATATCAGGTAATAATTAGACATCTGCTATTAAGTATACAACAGTGTTATATTTTTGGAAAAAATTGTGTGCTGTGGAAGTGACCTGCTAGCTTAGGTTGGATATTGGCACACCTCGGACACTTCATACAAAACTTGCAAAATAATTACCTATTACTACTACAAAACCAAATGACGTCTGTACACGTGCAAATGTGTGCATGAATTTTAGTAGGGTTGAATCAGTTGGATGTCGTGCTAGCGTACAAAATAAAATGGCGCGAAAAGTGCAGCGTTTTGCATCGGGCGAACCGAACGACGACGGCACTACCCGAACGTTTCGAGCATTACTATGAAGTGATCTCGTCCGAGTGTTCAATTATTTATTTCTTAAAGAAATAAAATAAACTATATTTGATTTTGAATACTCGTATTTGTAATGACATAAAAGTAATATTATAATATTTATTATGTAAAGAGGTTTATTTATTCATCAATAATGGTAAATTAAGGTACCTAATTACAAAATATGGAATTCACGATCGCCCCGCACCATTACGCGGCAATGCAATGGGGCGACGCGACAAAGTTAGTGCGTAGGGTACTACTTTTTAATTCCAAGAATGAATAGAACGTGAAAGAAAGAGACATAAGTATTTATAAGATTAAAACTAATAAATAAAACTTAAAACAAAATAAATCGCAAAATTGTGTGTTTGTGTCAGCAGTACCTACAGCGCTGCCATTCTTACGATTTTGAGCGCCCTGGATATAGAGTCGGCGATTAGCACCTCTAAGTGCGGGGTGAGGTGCGGTATCTGATATAGCGCGGGGAAGGG
The DNA here is from genome assembly GCA_947361185.1 of Charanyca ferruginea. Classification (NCBI taxonomy): domain Eukaryota; kingdom Metazoa; phylum Arthropoda; class Insecta; order Lepidoptera; family Noctuidae; genus Charanyca; species Charanyca ferruginea. Next base: position 20,780,581 of record OX376059.1, on the reverse strand, counting down.
AGTGTCCCTTCTGTACGTAGTACTATTAAGTATTCTGTGATATTGGTTAAAAAATACAGAGAGGTTTAGTGCTGATTTAGTTTTTGTAGGAATGAACATTCCAAATAAATAGAAGTGATGGGCAGGGGCGTGCACAGAGTTTTTAGACAGGGTAGGCAGAAAAAAATAGGTAGGTATGCAGGGTCGACAGATATAGTTAAAGTTTACTTAGAAACCGATGGATGTTTTTGAATAAAATAAAATAAAATTAATAGAGAATAAACATTTCAATGATTTAATTAAACATTCGAAAACATCCATCGGTTTCTAAGTCAACTTCAACCATTTCCGTGTTTCCGATGACCTGCATACCTATCTCTTTTGATGACTGTACCTAAGTGATTTGCCACCTCAAATGATTCCTAGATTGACTGAATTTATAGACATCAATTAGTTTTTTTGCTGCCGTAGAAAAAATATGAATAGGACTGTATCGATGTAATGCCTCGTTTCAGGCGATTATATTATTTGAAAATAGTAGGAAAGGTAAACAGAACAACCGCTGTATAGGTACTCAAGCGTCAGGCCCGCGTCACAGAGTAGGTAGGTATGTACCTCCTCCTAAAGCATCATACGAACAGATGTGTTCAATTTTTTTTAATCGATTTTATGATAGAAACTCAAAACAGGGTTAAAAATAATATGCGTAGAAGAAAAACGTTTTGCAATCTACTAAACAAGGAACAATTAGGTACTTACCTAATGTGTTTTTTTACCAATAAAATAATCTCAAGTTCACAACTTACTAGAAGTAGGTATTACAAGCACCTACCCTTTTCCCTTTCATGTGATGATGAGGTGATTATCTATCATAATATTGAGTACCGAAACCTAAACAAAATGTAGGCATTTTATTCGGGTTCGGTTCTACAACAAAATCTCGCGAGTCTTCTACCTACTTTAATTGATGTAATAAAACAGAACTGTACCAACCTCTTACGACCTAATCGCATGGTTTGTTTGTATTGATTGAAATCTAGCGGCTATCCTCGATCAGTGTTTTTTCACCGAAGCCGAGAGAAAGTTTTGAAAAGGTATCATTTTTTAAGTATTGTCTGTACCTACATAACTACACAACAAACTTTCACAGTGAAGTTATTCCATTTTACACACTAGTAACAACGTTGAAATAATATAAAAATGCATTCACAAAACCATGAAACAAACCAAAACAAAAAAAATGGCGACTCAGAATAATTCACGTATATTTTTGTACCTACACAATTGTCGTATTCCGTCGTGTAAACTCGTGTAGTAAAATCTAAAATGTTAAAAAGACAATGTCTTCAGTTCGCGTTGTGTGCGTGAGTTGTGACATTGTGTGTCATGTACGAATAGAAAATGCACACGCGTGCTACGAGCCTGTCACGAGGCACACATCCAAACAAAATATAATAATCTAGGCACAAATATTTTGTGTCTCTCCCGTAGGATCCTAGCGGCGCTAGTGCAGCGCGAAGCGATCGAAATGCGCGGACTAAGGCGCGAACGTATCGATGAGACTTCGTGTTACCACCGTTACGCGACAGATGGAGCTGATTTAAGATTTTTTTATTAATTGAGAGTAATTACTCGTGTATAAAATATTAGAGATATCAAAATAAATTAAAACAAGATAATAAATATTTATCTGAGTTGTAGGGTAGGCAATGTCTATGTGACTGTATGAACCGCACGCCACTGGTGATGGGTATGGTTCTTGAAATAGTTTCCCACTATCTAACATTCTAGAGACCATCAGAACACAACAGTTCAGTTTTTCGAAAAATTGGCACTAACACGTGACCAGCTTGTGACTACCACCTGCATTTTACCCCGACTGCAAGGAAAGGGTTATGTTTTTCGCGCCGGTAAAATAATTTGTAGTATTTGTTTGGGATGGCAGAATAAACACTTTAATATTTTCAGACTATTTCAACTATGGTTTCAATGAGGTGACGTGGAGTGCGTACTGCGAGCGACAGCGGCGCATGCGCGTCAACGAGGCGGGCGTAGGCTTACACGTGGGCGCGCCGCCCCGCCCGCCGCCGCCAGACCTCAGAAGACAGCCTGGTACGAAGCAATGCTACAAACATAAATCTGTCTTTAATATCCCACTCGAGTCTTCCTTTTCTGAACTTCAACATACACTATAGACTTAACAATTTATATTTCTTGTACAGAATCATCAAAAGGCTCTTGATCTTGATTTGTTTTTGAAATCTTTGTCAATGCTAATAAAAATTATGAACATTACTCTTTTTGGCCTGGACCTACTTAAATAAAATAATAAATGTCTTAGTAAGAAGAAATTAACCTATTTCGGAAATTGGTTCAGGCAGGTAAATACTAAACGAAATGTTCTTATTTAGGTCCGAGGAATGATGAAATGATGCCACCAGCAATGTCAAATAATTATCAATCTAGAGAAAACACTATACAGGTATGTTATTTATATTTTTAGAAACTCAAATGAATAACTTTAATAATATTATAACAAATTCATGCCATGTTATTTTACGGTCCAGGTGATGACAGCTGAACGTCGAGAGTACGGGCGTAGTGGTCACCAGCGAGAAATGGGCGCCCCTGACTATTTCGGCCCTCCACCCAACGACCACTACTACCCGCCACCTCCACATGTCCCATACGAGGAACCTTGGGGTAAGTTTATCATCTATACTAATATACTTAATATTATAAAGCTGAAGAGTTTGTTTGTTTGTTTGATTGAACACGCTAATCTCAGGATCTACTGGTTCGATATGAAAAATTATTTTTGTGTTGGATAGTCCATTTATTGAGGAAAGCTATAGGCCCATGCGTAGCCGGGTCGTGTTGCTAGTACATAGATAAATGGCATCTAGCTTGGAACAAGCTAGGCAGATGAAAAAGATGATTTACTTTTTGCAGGTCATCCGGAACAGAGTGGTTGGGCGCCAAGTGAGATAAAAGAGCTGACACCGGGCCCGATGGGTCCGCCCGTGGGACCTCCGATGGGTATGGGGCAGCCGCTGGGCCCGCCACACCTGTCCGGGCCGCCGCATCTGTCCGGTCCGCCGCACATGATGCCGGCGCCGCCCTTCGTGTCGCCGTACCGACCGCACCCGCCGCCGCACATGCACGAGAGAGACCGCGACCGGGACCGCGAGCGCGACCGGGACCGAGACCGAGACCGCATTCGGGAGAGAGATGATCGCGATAGGAGAGACCGCGATAGAAGAGATGAGGTCAGTAGTCTCTAGCTATACTTTCAATATGCCTTAGTACTAGGGCGGCAAACTGACAAACTCTTTTTGAAACTACTTCTTGGTCCTTAAACCAAGAACATCTAGTTTTAAAAACAATGTCATACTGGTATGACCCACAGAGACTGCATACAAAACAGATGTTTTTCTAAAATCTCGGATTGGCCATTAATATGGTATGGTAACCGCCACAATCATGTATTGATGACAAATCATAGTGTGCCCAGGACGCCACGGTCACGACTATATGTCAGGCGAATACCACCACCACTTACCACTGGAATTTTGTATAGAAACGTAATTCCCTAGAGTAGGTATTCGTAGCATGGCGCCGAGCGCACGAGGGCGTTCTAAAGCTTAATGGCTGCATGTGTAAAACACATACAATCCGATAAAATGACATTACTCCATTTACGATAGCATTAGACAGAAGTAAAAAAAAGGTTCTTTTTAATGCACACTGTAACAAAAGTACAATAAACATGTTAAAGTTACGATAGACATCGAATTTATTATAATCTATTTTTACAGTAGCAGTCGCGCGTATTTGTAACCATTTTAATAATTTATCTTCTTAAAATTATGTGGCGTTCATTTAGTTGTATAATTAATTCCAATTTAAAATCACAGTGTCAATGCTAAAAACCTAACAGAAGCAGGGGTGAACAATACCCGGAACCTTCGATCAATAATAGTACTAGATACACAATCCCATGCAAAAGTTCACTTCAAATAAATAATTTTTTACGATCGAAACTAGCTGGTCAACATACATCAAAAGAAATTCAATCTTACACGCATGATTTAAGGTCAAAATTACAAAGTGTCAAAAAAGCAATAAAATTTTGACGACCGATGCTCGTCGCTTGGACAAGAAATGAGTGGAGTCGAACTGTCCAATATATTTTTGTTTAAATCCTGTCATCGGAGAAAGGTAAATAATGCCTAATAATAATAATGCCTATGGTGATTGCCTTTAGGCAATAAATTTTAAATGTTGCTTGAAAATAAAAAGTCATTTTAATATTTGTAACAAAAATATTTATTATAAAATGAAACTAAAAATCTAAGCAATAAGGTTAAAAACATTTTCGTTGTTTGGAACTAGACATAGTTCTTGGTATTACATTTCAGTGCTCAAAACACGTAGAGTTACAGAATATTATGTTTTTAGGCGAAGATTCGTTTTGGACAGTGTCAAATATTTATTGACCGATTTAAAATAATAGTAGTACTAAAATTGTACAACAGTTATTTTATTAAGACATAAACTATGTGTGGGTAGGCTCATTGTAATCAACCCGTATAAAAAATTTGGGTGCGTCTACTTATGAACGCGATTTAGAAGTATTTTATTTATTTTTATTATGATTTAATAAAAATAAATAAAATACTTCTACACACATGATTTGTTTTAAATCAAATAATGTTTTCATTATCAAAGTGCAAATAAAACTGAATGGTAAAATCTTACACCAACTATTTTAATGATTTATGATAATTACCTGCAATTTGGGAACCGCTGTTTTTAGTAATCTGCGCATTTGCGTGTTTCCACTTATGTCCAATCTATCAAAATGAATCGAACATAAAGTCGTTTTTTTATAAGGCTTGTATAATTCTTCTCCTCTTTCTTTCGCGACAATAGATACCCATTCTGCACAGCGAAATGGGTCGCTAGGAAATCTACAAACAAAAATCAAAACATGCATTTCATTAAAAAAAAAAATCATAATATAACAATACTACTCCATGCATTCCCTTTTCCAGAATAATTGATGTTTGTTACAATAGTTGGCGCGTTGTAGCAAACATTGGTCAAACAATCATAATATTTGCTAAATGACTTATATTTACTATTTAATTCAGTTTTAATTTTATGATAAATACATATTGATATAAACTAACCGAAAAAAAGATATTCCTTCCAAAATCTTGGTGTTACGGTGATTATTTACACAATTTTTGAAAGCGCACTGCGGCATTTTGACGTCTTAACGTTGGCTATGATTAGACCATACTAATTTGAAATAAGACCACAAAAGTATTTGTGCTCTTATTTTTCGGGCCGTTTTTTGAAGCGCTTATCGGGAATCTAGTACTATTATTGATCGAAGCCCGGAACGTTATTCGTTTCACTGTAATTCTACTAAATTTTAAATGTGACTTAATCTTTATAATACTTTTATTCTGTTTATATTATAATACGTCCATATTTAGTACTATCTTAGATCTATTTATCAAAATTATGTTAATATAAGTTTGTTTATAATTGTTTTAACTTATCTTTGAAATAAATTGTTTTGCATTCCTGAGTTGCTTCTATGAGCCTCTTTTTTCTTATGCTATTATAAATGGAGTATAAGTAATTTCATTTCTTTATTCCACAGGAGGAAAGAGATAGAGAACGAGACCGGTCTCGCTCTATTAAACCTGACAGGATAAGAGAAAAGTAAGTACAAAAACTATCTCGCCCAATACTTACAAGTTACGCTACTGTGAAACTGAGACTGATTTTGAGGAAGCCGTGCTCTTAGTGTGCGACAATTACTTCATCCTTTAGGTTTCCGATTTGGGAGTTGCCGCTCAAAGAGATATTACCACGGATGGAACGGTACAATATTGTTTGAGGAGAAAATATTTGTGTCACAGTTTCTAGTGGTGACATGACTTCATACGAACTTCAGTGTAATGTCAAAAGTATGTACGAGAAATGTAACTGAGAATGAAACTTTGTACAATAAAGACTTCGCTGAAATAATCACCGTGTCACCGCCAGGAAGTATTCTTTCTAGCGCTATATAACATATAACCATAAAAAATCTTACATAGAGTTAAAATACGTGGTAAGAACAGCAATTGAGACTGAGAAGTGCGCATACTTTAAAACTTATATCAACAATAATATTACACAGCCTAAGAAGTTATGGAGTCATATCAAGTCTACAATAATTACCAACACAAAAAAATCAGAGCACAGTCTGCCCCACTTCTGTAACAATCCAGATACTATTAATCAGCACTTCCTGGATGTTCCTGGCAGCGGGGACGTTGCTGCTGCAGATTTAACATATTTTGAACAGCATCAGCACAGTGATAGTAATTTCCGGCTTGAGCCTGTTCAGGAGGAAGCTGTGCTGCGAATCCTGCGTGGTCTCAGATCCAACGCGCAGGGCTCTGACCGGATCTCTCTGGAGATGCTGATGTTGACACTCCCTCGTACTCTTACAGTCATAACAGCAATCATCAACAGATCCATCGTAACCTCTTCCTTCCCTGATCTGTGGAAAATAGCAATCGTTAGACCAATCCCGAAGGTTTCTAACCCCACCAGTGTAAGGGATCTCCGCCCAATCAGCCTGCTCCCTTGTCTGTCCAAAATTTTGGAAAGGGTTGTCTCCAACCAGCTAACATTATATTTGGAGCATCATGGGATTTTACCACTTGCACAATCTGGATTTCGCAGGGGCCACAGCACAACAACTGCTCTACTGGATGTGGTTGGGAACATTCTGGAGGCCCGGGACCGAGGAATGGGAACACTCCTTGTCCTTCTGGATTTTTCACGTGCTTTTGATTCAATCAATACTTCTCTTCTTCTTGCCAAGCTGTCTTATTATGGTTGTAATGTTGAAACAGTAAAATGGTTTGAGAGTTACCTTACTAATCGATCACAATTCGTTCAGGTATCTAGTGACAATGGAGATATCATGTCCTCTAGTCCAAAGCATGTGTACAGGGGAGTACCGCAGGGATCGATTCTTGGCCCACTCCTCTTCATCTTGTACAGTGCTGACATTGTCAAATGTTTGATCAACACTAAGTTCCACTTGTATGCTGATGATCTACAAATGTACCTCTCCTTCTGCGCTCAGGATGCTGCTGAAACAGTGAAATGTATCAATGAGGATCTGGAAAGAATCTCTGATTGGTCCAGAAGAAACTCCCTGGTTCTGAATCCAACTAAGTCCAAATATATTGTGATGGGATCCAGGGTTTTTCTTAACAAAATGCTGACTTGCAACCTGGACCTCAGGATTGATGGTTGTGGTATTGAGAGGGTTCTGGAAGCTCGTAACCTTGGGGTAGTTTTTGATGGTCAACTTAACTTTGAAACACACATTCTGGAAGCTGTGCGCAACTGCTTCTACCGACTCAAGCTTTTATATCGTGTCCGTCCGTACATAAGTGTAGATATGCGAGTCATGCTATGTGAATCACTTATATTATCCAAGCTGAACTACGCTGACACTGTGTACGGGGCGTGCATTCTCGGTAGAAGTCAGAAGCTAATCCAGCGGGTACAGAATGCGTGTGCAAGGTTCTGTTACAATGTGCCACCCAGAGCCCACATCACTCCATTTTTAAATAAGGGTAATTTGATGAGAATGTCAGCGCGGAGAAAGCTTCACCTGGCTACCCTACTTTTTGGCACTATTCTCACAAAAAAACCAGATTATCTTTATAAAAAACTGTCTTGGTCGCGTGATGTTAACCAAATAAAAACCAGAGCATCTTCTTACCTGATGTTGGCCTCCTCTCACAAAACTGCTGCTTTCCGTGGTAGTTTCAAATTCGCTGCCAGTCGCTGCTGGAATGACCTCCCTCCACCTCTTCGTGCTCTAAAAACAATTGGTGCGTTTAGAAGTAAATTCAAATGTTACTTACTCCAACAGCAAAAAAAATTGTCGGAATAAACTCACTAATGTTCTGCACGCAGTTTGCAGGGGTGGTCGGAGCGTCTGGCCGTGCTTATTTTAATTTTTTAGTAGATATTAACAAGACGATACTTAGTTTTCTTGTGTCTGGTAGTGAATTCCCGTCACCTCGACACCGAGATGCATTGTTTTGCCGTTATTTTAAAGTCACTTTTTTGGTTCTTTCCATCTGTAACTCACGTAGGTACTATACCGCTGATAGGTAATGTTTGTTTCTTGTTTTAACTGGGTTTAGAGCCCCACTATAATACAAGTTTGTTTCACAATCACTGCACGCTATCTGGTATTACGCAAAGAGTATGGATTATGATTTTGAATTCGCTTTGATAATTGATGTTATAATAATTAATGCTACGTTCCATAACAATAAACAAATATGTCTGCGCCTGCGTCCGTCTCTGTTCGTCAGTATTGCCACTTGCCACTTTGCCAGTGAATGAAAATGAAAGTTATCGGCCATCCCATCGCGCAGATTGACGAAGGGTATGGTTACGTTGGGTGTAGATATAATAATAATTATTATTTTTTATTTACTGTTTTCTCTAATTTACTTTTTTACATGTATTTATATTTGTTTATTCATTTACACTATTTATTTTTTATTATATCCGTATCTGACCGTGGCATCACTTTGGGCCCTATCAGAATATCAGCGCTGTGACATTTTTAAATGTTACAGCACAATGCTGAGATAGGGGCCTTTTGGCATCGTACAGGACCGATTCGTTTTTTATTTTGTAATAATTTTAAACCTTGTTGTTATTTGTGTGTTTCGTCCTGTGCGGGCTAATAAATGCTTTTTCTTTCTTTCTTTCTATATATGTTTCACTAAGTAGTATTGCACTTTTAGACTTTGTTATGAGCCAAGAAAAATGTACGGAAAGTAATAATAATAAACGTTATAATAAGCGTTTCGTTTTTAATTAATTAACATAAAAGAGATATACCAAATCAAATAACATTACGGAATAAGTCATACAAACTGTTATCTGAAATTAAGTACATACAATACGATTCAAATTTTATGGCGGCTCTGAACACGAGTCGAGTGGCTGCGCAGTAACAATTTCGCCTGTCGGCGGGGGTGAAGGGCAGACAACAGCGCACTTCACAGTCGCCATTAAGTTTGAATCGAACTGTACCTAGTGGAGATGCACATTACCGAGCGCACTGCAAATTCAACGACATTTGGGAACTATTTGACAATATGGCCAAAAAAGTATCAAGATCAACAGCCAATGCAATTACGTGTCATTTATTGATGCACATCGGAAGATGATTGAGAAGTAAATAATTATTTATAATCGAATGTAACTGTTATAGAAATTTAACATACACTTTCCGTACATTTTTCTTGGCCCTTAACAAAGTCTAAAAGTGGAATACTACTTAAAGAAACATATAGCGCCCGCTAGAAAGAAGACTTCCTGGCGGTGACACGGTGATTATTGTTTTCTGCGAAGTCTTTATAGTACACTTTTCTTTATTTGGTGTACAATTACGTACATTTCTCGTACATACTTTTGACATTACACTGAAGTTCGTATGAAGTCATGTCACCGCTAGAAAGTGTGACACAAATATTTGTGGCAATAAGTACCTACTTATAGGTAGGTATTGTAGTTGCTATCATCGGAAAAATCTTATTGAAACGGTCTTGTGTGCAGCTTACCCTAACTGGTACCCCTCCCACCTTGCACACCTGGATATTTCTTTTGATAGGGCTCGAATTTACCCGGTCGCTATGTCGCAAAATTACAAGCAACTGTACGCAACGAATTATTTAAACAGCGGCGCAAACAAATGATTTATATTGAATTACAGATCATACAGACGGGAGCGATCTCGCTCTAGGTCTCGTCGTCACAAGTCGCGGTCTCGTTCGCCGCGACAGCGTGAGCGTGAGCGTTCGCGCGAGCGCTCTCCTAGAGAACGCGAACGGGACCGCTCCAGGGACCGCGAGCGATCGTCGCGTGATCGAGAACGAAGCGTCAAACCCAAGACCAAGGACAAGGAAAAAGACGAAGATAAATAGATTTAAACAATAGTTTATGAATTTATTTTCCGAGTTTATAGCATTGAACTTTGCTGCAACGATCTACAATAAAGAATAAGCATACTAACTATTATTATTAGTCAAAGATGATTGTCCTGTATCAACCTGCAATCATTTCATCGGTCGAAAATTATGAACCGCCTTCTCCAAAATGTCAAAATTTTGTGACGTTCAGCGAGAACGTTTTGCTTTAAGGATCTCCCACATAGGCGCGTTATTATCAGTCGATAATACCGGATACGTTATTGCGATTATGTGTCCCGATCCCTCCCTTCTATTTCCTCATTATTATCAAGTTCATTAGTTAACTTGTTAACTTAGTTGCTGAAGATGAATTAGTTATATATTCACAAACATATTAACACCAACAACTCTTCATTAAAAGTTTTCGTGTAAGAGACACCATATTTATGTTAGCCCATCAAACGCCCTCGTGCTCTGCTTACCGCCGATGGATCAGATGGCATACATTGGCACCTAGCATCGGTTTAAGTACGCCCCGGGAAGTGGCCGTAAATGAAATGTGTCCTATTCATGTCGTCATGGTAGTCCCCTGATTTTGATTGCGATTTGAATGTTAATTGTACATTTGGTATGAAACCCATTTCGCCACCTAGGTACATGAATTATTATCCAACACATACCAACAGAATCACTAACACAAATTATATTACGGTTTTAATTTTAGTCATAACTGTACATTATAGTAGTCAAACTTTATATACAAGGAGGATCATTTAAGTAGTTTGACCACGGGGAAGAATCTATAGTCGAATTTCCTTGTGGTCAAATCAGTTTGACAAAATTGTTTGATTACGGGGAAGACCCCCATGTGGTAATAGTAGATGCGCAACATCACGCGACCATACTTCTAACAGGCAGTCAGTCACAGAACATCTATTTTTGTTTCAGTCGAGTTTCGATATCCATTCGATTTACTTTCATCCTTCCGCACTATACTTACCTACAAATACAAAAGACAGAAGTGCCAAGGGGGCGTGTCTGTACCCGCGCGTAATGCTTAAAATGATCAAGTTCTAGGCAAATAACAGTCTCTGTGAACTCGTGTGCTTACTCGATCGCAATTCGCGATTGAAAAGGCTAATTACTACACCAATCGATCGACGTTGATCGATTGGTGTGGTAGCTTTGGCTGATCGACGGATACCGTTCGACTAACTAATCGGTCGATGGCATCGGTCGACGTTGATCGATTAACTCTGACCATAATCCATCTATACTAATATTATAAAGCTGAAGAGTTTATTTGTTTGGTTGTACGCGATAATCTCAGAAACTACTGGTTCGAATTGAAAAATTATATTGTGTTGGATTGTCCATTTATCGAGGAAGGCTATAGGATATATATATAACATCACGCTACGACCAATAGGAGCGGAGCAACAATGAAAAATGTTACAAAAACGGGATAAAATATTTCTTTTTGAGAGTTTACGTTGCGTGCGCTGCATAAACGGTTCAAGTTACACAAAAATCATGTATGACAGAATTGATCCTCTTTAAAAGTTCTAACAAAAAGTCCGCGACAGCTTATGTCTATCTTTTAAGGTTGACTCACTATAACCTTTTTTATATATCAGCCTGTTGCCGTCCACTGCTAAACGTAGGCCTCCCCCAGAGATCGCCAACCAACCCGATCTTGGGCAACCCGCTACGCTTGCCCAAACGCGGTCTCCACTCTAGAACGTGTACTCTATAACCTTTTTTATGGTAATCAATTGTGTTCTAAAATAATACATTATTTGCGAAGGTGTTTTATAAACTTGATATTAATCTTTATCCAAATAAACACGTTATTCATCACAAGTATTCAATTTTAAACAAAATTGCCTTTGATAACATTTGATTTCAATGAGTATCTTAGGAGATATCATAGTTTTAAGGTGCACCTACTTAATTTTATTTTGTAGTCATTTTCTATTGGGTATTGTTTCTCTAATTCTTTTGTTTGTTTTTTTTTTGCCATTTTTGAAATTTTAATAAAAAAAAATATTTACCTATAATCATAATAAAATGCCTAGAAAAAGAAGTAAGAACTCGGCATTCTCTGGCTGGAGTCTGCTACAGCAAAACGTCTGTGACTACTACGCAGCAATGAAACAACGGATTAAAATATGCATAGGTTGGCAGAATTCCCGAACTTTGGTGAACCGTGAACGGGAATCAAGCGTTGAATGTTCTCAATGTTTGACCTCACAGAATTCCCGAACTTTGGCTAATCGTGAAGGGGAATCAAGCGCTAAACGGTCCCACTGTTTGGCCTCACGGAATTTCCGAACTTGGGTGAACCGTGAACGGGAATCAAGCACTTCTTACCGTATGGCCTCACAAAATCTCCGAATATTGACAAACCATGAATGGGAATCAAGCGTTGAATGTTCAAAGTCAAAGTCAAAGCATTTATTTCAATTAAACCATTTGCAGGCACTTTTGAATAGTCAAAGAGTCAGTTAGTTAGTCAGAAAGTTGAAGCTAGTTGCTCGTTCCAAAACGTAGGGTAGGTCTCTATGGAGAAGAACGAGCAAGAAACTCCACGGACACTCTTTTCAATCAAGCTTTTACAAAATCTAGGCTACATTATTCTTGTTGCTTCTGTATGTGAAAACAATGTAAGTGAAGAGAAATCCAAAACATTCTAATTAAAAATAAACGTTCTCAACGTTTGACCTCACAGAATTCCCGAACTTTGGCAAACCACACTTACTGATTATTGCGTGATGTACAGACGCCAGCACATTAAGTCATATCCAACTGTCATTTTTTTCCAATTGAATATAAACCTTACTTTCTTGTGATAAAGTTGAAAATCTATCAAAAAAAATTGACACATCGGGGTAACTTGATGTGCTGGCGTCTGTACCTACCTAAATAGTTTCTTAAAGTAATGTACTAAAAAATAATGTAAGTGTTTATTACCTACTCGTAAAGTAATGAAATATATTTCAGTGGTTTTAATTCTCAAATTAACGCGGGTGAAACCGCGGGCACTGCTAGTTACTAATCGCAGCTCGATCGACGTCGACTAATCCATTCTACCATCGATCGATGCCGTCGATCGACGATCAATCTATTGGTCTGGTAGAAACTATCGATCGACTTCGACTAATCCATTCTACCGTCGATCGACGATCGATCGATTGGTCTGGTAACACCCTAACATGCTGGCAAAATATGCAGCTAAAAATCAAAGAGGATTATATTTCATAGAAGTCGACATAGTTTAAATCAAAGTATATATTATTAACTTATATATATAGTTACTATAATTTTGGATTATTCAGATATTTTACCAAAATTTAAAAATTAAATTAAAAATTAAAAAAAACCCCCAACGCAAAACATAAAAGCGATTATGTAAAAAGTAAAAAATAATACTTTTGTTGAGCCATCAAATGTTTGTTCGTTGAAATGGCGCTATAATGTCGCGGCGGGGTACCGCTTAAGTAAGTCAGTCCCTCAATTTCATTCACTGTCTATTAATTTACCAGCATTTCCGACCAATTTGCTTCGATATTATCAAATTTTTGTTGCTAATCTAGTTGTTAATCTTGTTGCAAATCTAGTTACCATCAGTTCGCTATTTTAGATATTTAGCTATTGCTTTAAACTTACCGGTACCCCGCCGCGACATTATAGCGCCATTTCAACGAACAAACATTTGATGGCTCAACAAAAGTATTATTTTTTACTTTTTACATAATCGCTTTTATGTTTTGCGTTGGGGGTTTTTTAAAATTTTTAATTTAATTTTTATTTTAAATTTTTTAAATGTAATTTAGTTTGGTTTTGTGTGGTCAGTGTGGTCACCTATAATAATATGTTTGAAAGCAAAGTAAACATCCGGTATGCGTCTAAGATCGATACCGCAGCAAACAAAAGAGCTGATAACTTTAAAACTGCTGAACCGATTTTGATGAAACATGTCTAAGAACCATCGCTAAAGAATCTACTTTCAAATAAAAAAAACCCCGCATTCAAATCGGTTCACCCGTTAAAGAGCTACAGTGCCACAGACAGACACACAGACACGTCAAACTTATAACACCCCTCTTTTTCGTCGGGGGTTAAAAATAGTTATGATGTTGGAAGGAATATTTTGACAAGCACTCATTAGACAAAGGGATCTGGTGGTATAAAACCATGCAGGATCAGCATTTTCGTGTGCCCTGCTTATAAATTTATAATGTAGGGCATTTATAAATCTAGACACGTTCCATGCAATTTTTGACGACACGGTTGGCGCAGTGGCTGAGAGATCGACTGCTGCGCAGCGTGTTGCGGGTTCGATTCCCGCCCAGGGTAAACATTTGTGTGATGAGCACTTGTGTTTGCCTTGTGTCTGGGTGTTTTTTATCTATATATGTATGCATTTACAAAAATAAAAAATGTATTTGTGTATGTATATCAGCTGTCTGACACCCATAGTACAGGGTCTCCCTAGCTTGGGGTCAGATGGCAGTGTGTGAAAATGTCCCCACATATTATTATATTAATTAGTTTGCATTCATGATGAGAAAAAAAACTCTCCTTACGACTCTTTGCATTATCGCCATTTGGTTGAGCCAGGATTTTATGGAATGTTGCGGAAGTATCTCCAGTTCCCGCGACACCCGACGTAGGTGGGAGATGTAACACCGGGTTGGTTTTCAGTCAGTAAGTGTCTGACAGACCCTTCCGCCTTTTATGGAATGTGCCTACTTCAAGTCTGTTGAACCTCAAGACCCTAAACAGGTCATTTCTCCCAGACTCATACCGAACACAGTCCATCAATAGGTACGTGGTGTAAGTCTTTAACAACTCCGTTAAAGATTTGTCGGGACACAGATTGTTCCGGTCGAAGCATAGATCCGGCGGAGGAAGTCGGAGAAGATCAGGGTCCAAAAGATCAAGTTCTAATTACCGGAAATGGCCAACCTGCTGGTACCATTATAAGTTCGGAGACAAGGCAACCAGGTGCATAAAACCCTGCGACCATGCGGGAAAAGCCGCGGGCAGTCGATAATGGCGACCGGCGACTGTCGCAGCACTGGTCGCTTATTCGTGACGGACCACAGTACGAAGATGCAGTTCCTCGTCGACACCGGCAGTGACGTCTGCGTCTTCCCTAGGTCGGCCATGAAAGAGCGCCGTACCAAAACAAACTATGAACTATGTGCGGCTAACGGTAGTGTGATTAAAACTTACGGGTACGCGTATTTAAAATTAAGTATAGGCTTGCGCCGTGACTTTGCCTGGCGATTTATAGTGGCGGACGTAACAAAACCAATTATAGGTGTCGATTTTTTGTCATATTATAACTTGATTGTGGACGTTAGAATGCAGCGCCTAATCGACGCTAACACTACGCTCGCGACCCCTGCTTCGCCTGCTCGCCCTTCTGATGTTGTTTCTTCGGTGAAGGTAAGAATTGGTGACACTACATATCACGACATACTCCGGGAGTTTCCTGACATAACCCGGCCGTCGGGTATACACCGTGCACCTACACACAACACCTTACACCACATACGTACAATACCTGGGCCACCCGTATCAGGTAGGGTCAGGTGGGCTACAGTGAGCCAGTGGTACACAGAGAATCGGTATTATAATATTCAAAACTAGTAGTTGAGCCATTCCGCGAAAAATTGTCCATACGGAAAAAGTACTGTCACAAGAATATACAAACAATTTACAAGACCATCTTATACTCCATTGAGTTCATTTTTTTTTATGTATAGTATAGTTCTTTAGCTTTAAAAATAAATACAAAACGTAGTCATTTGTATCTAATTTAACTGATTAAAAAATAAAACTAAGGAACAAAAAAGGTTATTTTAGCGTGTCACACCTCCTGTCGCAAACTTTAACTAACCGAAATTCATGTTTTTTTATGACACACTTAAGCGTTTTTTGTGAGCTTTTAAAGATTAATGTTTTCTTTTCAATTATAACATATTTTTTCAAACAAATCTTATTGTATTACAAGAAAAATCTTGAAATAAATGATAATCAAATTAGCACCAAGGTGGACATTCCACTTTAGTCACTACTGTTTTATTTGCTTTCTATAGTACAAAACTACTAAAAGAAGTTATTTTATTTTCATGGTAATGTTAGGCATTTTAATGTTTTTTGGTTGTGAGGGTACCTGAGTACTATAAAAGCGCGTGCTCTATAAGATTCAGGTTCACTTGTTGCTGAGTCGTCCTACAGAAAGGGTTTGGTACCTACACTACCTTACAGTGAGTTCGTTCCATATATTGTGTACTTGTGTATTTCTTGATATAAATGCTAACGGATATTTGTGTTCGCTCGAGTTATTGAAATATTGTTGGAACTAAGTCTATTTTGGAATAAATTAGTCTTAGGTTGTTTATAATTGTCTTTTCTTTAATGCTTTCCACTTCTGGTTTCTAATATCAGAAGTGGGATTGAACTCATTTGCTCACAATTATTAGCCTTGATACCAACACAAACATCCGTTAACTTCAAATAACAAGTACTCCGTGAAAAGCTGGTTATGACACCACCTCGCTCTGGCGCTGGGTGTAGCCATCGCAGTGAACCATGACACACGTTCCTATGGTTCACGATCGCCTCGCTGTGTGGGTAGGTGTTGCCGTCACAGTGAACTGCGACACGCGTATGGTTCACGATTGCCTCACAATAAAACACGACGCCTTGCTCGCTGTCGCTTCCTGTTTTGTGGTCAAATCGTGTTTGTTCTTCTCAAAGTTGTAACCGCTATTTTGTTCAACTATTTTAATGTTAAGTGTACACGTCGTTAAACCGTAAGTACCCTCATCTTTGATTTTGTAATGTCGGGACGTTCTTCGCGGTCGAACAATACGAGTTGGCACCTCGTGTAAACGTCATAGCAGGTCACGTACGGTCAACTCTAATCTTTGGATTGATTTGGATTCTACCCTCATGTTTCCGTGAAAAATGTATTGGGCATCATTATGTCGCGACTGACTGCTACTAATGAAAATAAAAGTCAATTCGTAATAGCATACCGCCGCTAGAATGCTATCTCCGATTCTATTAATTTGAAGTTTAGAAGTGTTTTGGTTACCATGTTCTATTGCAGTGGTTTTGGAGGTTAATTACAAGAAAAAAGGTTCATACGTTACGAACTACCTCGTCACCAAAGTTGGATGAGATTTTGAAGAGACTTTGCCGCCACACCGCTGCCGACGCTTAACGACGCCATAAGCATAGCAAAACGCTTTCTAGACGCTATGATGATAATCACGGTGAGATCAAACCAATGTTTTGTTTCTGATATTGATTTGAGTGTTTATGATGTCTACACGTGGTGCGATGAAGTTGTATCGCGTAATCATTGGGAGGATGGTGAATGTCTTGCTCGCGTAGGTCATTGCCTTAAGGGAAGCCTGTACCCGGCTCAGCGAGTGGGCTAGCACCATGCGTACATGGTTCAATTTAAAATTGAGTTAAATTCCAAATTGAGTTTAAATCGTTGTGCCCACTGTCTGTCGATATTGCGAACATTCCGTGCAATGTTGTGTGTACCGAGTCTGACAAATATTCTACCTGTGCTGAATATGCACGTTTGTACGTCCGGCGAGGAATACTAAATTAACTCCTGAAAGCATAGTGGACTACTTGTCGAGTTTTGTAAAATATATTGTGCCAAAATCTCATATGTTACCCAGTGCTCAGTGTTTTCAATCGTAACGATAATAGCCAGTCCTAACGAAAACCTGTCAATAATTCTGGGAGGGTATTTTCACATGATTACACTACGGTTCGAGCGTGGCGCACCGACGCCGCCTTCCCGGCGCCAGACGGCTTCGATATCGCAGCGCCGTGCCGAGCGCGTTGTGTCGCTATTGCTAAGGCGATCGGCGCAAGCACCGCGGTCACGTACGCCACTCCTACCGTGTGGTGATAGCGCTTGCTCATGGGCGTATGAGCTACAGCTGGTTCTCGGTTCGCCGTAAGCGAATACAAGGTACCATGGAGAAGAGAATGGACTCCGGATACGTGTGCCACCTACTTTGAAAGAGCTCTGTGCCGGTCAGACTTGATGGATCGCGCCGGTGAACCACATGGTGAACGCGATCTGTCTAACCGGGTGAGATCTGACCAATATTTTATTTCTAGCATCGATCTTAGCGTGAAAAATATTAATGGTGGTGTGACGAAGTTGATCGAACAAAACTTCAAATAATTGCACCGATCATGAACGCCTTTTGTAATTGTTTCTAGCTGATGCTCGTACGTGGTTTACCGAGTAGGCTACAAATGATCGCTCATTATTGAAATTAGTTCAGAAATGTAAGTTGTTCAAATCAAATCTTTTATTTGTGCGTCGTTGTGTCCGCAAAAGATTATTTATGCCCAAACTCACGACGCTATAAACACCACGTCTAATTAAGTTGTTGTCTTATGCTGACTATGCGCACCGTTCATTTTTATTAAAGTTACGTGTAGTAAGATGGTTAAGCGAATAACTTATGGTTCAAAAAGTGATACACGGTATCTGTGACGTACAGGTGTGCGCAGTAAAGATCAATCTGACCTAGCGACAACCTACGTCTCCTTTTTAGCCACTTAATGTCTATTCTTAAATTTGATAACCCTTAGTCTGATGAATCTGCCTCATGAATTTATGACTAAAGTACATAATTAACAATTCTAGTAGATCTGAAATCAAATGTGTTAATTGCGGTCAAACGATTGTAATAGTAATGCTAAACCCGTCTGTTCTTTCTGTAAGAAGTTAGGACACAATAATAATTGTTACTGACGCTGTAATTGGCTTTATGTAACTAACTTTGCTTCTTTTGTACACTCTATGTACAGCTGTTAGTTTTCCATGTGTTAAATAAATAAATAGTGACCGACCGGTCCCTTGATCTGAGTTTCAAAACAACTGGTCAGGTTAGGCCGAGTCGGTACTAAATCGACATATTAGGTAACTGATCTACCCCTTCTAATGTCAAACAAAACTAGTTCATAGGCCTTGCGGGTTTCTTTCAGTGTTAAATCATTCGATTTAACAAACAGGCCAAAGTTCAATACATGGTGGAAAGGCTAGTGAAGTTGAGAACTGTGTGGTGTTTTTGAGAAGTTCCAACCAAACCTCTAATGTCCTTTTATTTCTTTTCTAAGATCTGGTTGCACATGTGTTGTGTACCCGTGCGAGTGAGTGTGAGGCATGTACTTGCTATGCTGGCTGATGCAGCCCGGATCCGGTGCGCCCCATAGGCTGGTGCCCTGGAGAACCTGGTTTTGGAGTACGCGTACTGCGTGTGCGCTTCGGATGCTACCCTGGAGAACACGTGCCGCGTGCACGCTTCGGGTGCTATCCCAGAGGACACGTGCCGCGTGTGCGCTTCGGGTGTTGTCCCGGAACACGTGTGCTTGTATGCGCCCTGACGCGTGCATGTGTATGTGCCCCTGGTGCTGACCCGGAGGACGCGCGCTTGTGTGTGCGCACATCAGGTGCCGTCCGATGGGACGTGTAGCGTGTTGTTTTATAGCCGCGCGCGCTTGCCTTGTGACAGGTAGATCTTGGGGTGAGACTGTAGACGGACTGCGAGACGTCTACGTTAGGTAAACTGCGAGGTACCTAACCAGTCTCACAAAGAGTGGCTTTGACACCCACGTATAACGGATGTCGTGCCCGTATTATGTGTGTTTTGACGTGTAGAGGACGGACTGCGAGACGTTCCTTTTGGTGATTTGGTAATCGCCCTACACGATGGTTATGTAAAGGACGGACTGCGAGACGTTCCCTTTGGTGATTTGGTAGTCGCCCTGCACGCGTGTCATGTAGAGGACGGACTGCGAGACGATCCTTTCGGCGATTAACGCCCTACATGACAGCGAATGAACGAATGAATCATGTCTGTGCTGTGTGATGAATGGAACTCTATGGAGTACTAAGATGACGTCTTGGTACCTCATAGACTATTTAGCTAGTTAGCTAGTTAGTTGTGTCTGAGGAATGAAAGAAAAAGGTCACGTAAGACGAATTGAGTGCAAGCAAAAGAATAGGCAGACGTGTATATCGTCACGTATAAAAACCACTTGTTTCTCATACAGATAGCAATGACGACATCGCTGGTGAGCCTTCAGGTACCTCTACTGGTGCCTCTGCTGGTACCACTGCTGGCGCTGCTGGTACCACTGCTGGCGCTGCTGGTACCACTGCTGGCGCAGCTGGTACCACTGCTGGCGCTGCTGGTACCACTGCTGGCGCTGCTGGTACCTCTGCTGGCGCTGCTGGTACCTCTGCTGGCGCTGCTGGTACCTCTGCTGGCGCTGCTGGTACCACTGCTGGCGCTGCTGGTACCTCTGCAGGCGCTGCTGGTGCCTTTGCAGGCGCTGCTGGTGCCTCTCCAGGCGCTGCTGGTGCCTCTGCAGGCGCTGCTGGTGCCACTGCAGGCGCTGGTGTCTCTGCAGGCGCTGGTGCCTCTGCAGGCGCTGCTGGTGCCTCTGCAGGCGCTGCTGGTGCCTCTGCAGGCGCTGCTGGTGCCTCTGCAGGCGCTGCTGGTGCTTCTGCAGGCGCTGCTGGTGCCACTGCAGGCGCTGGTGCCTCTGCAGGCGCTGGTGCCTCTGCAGGCGCTGGTGCCTCTGCAGGAGCTGGTGCCTCTGAAGGTGCTGGTGCCTCTGCAGGCGCTGTGCCTCTGAAGGCGCTGGTGCCTCTGCAGGCGCTGGTGCCTCTGCAGGCGCTGGTGCCTCTGAAGGCGCTGGTGCCTCTGCTGGCGCCGCTGGTGCCTCTGCAGGCGCTGCGGGTGCTTCTGCTGGTGCTGCTACTGCTTCTACTGTTAATGCTGGTGCTTCTGCCGGTTCTGCTGGCGCTTCAAGTACAGACGGAACCAATTCAGACGAAGATGGCGATCAAACTCTCGCCGTGCCCACCAGCGCTTCCGAAGACAGCGTCCCTGGTGCAGCCGAGGACGGCGCACGGTCAGGAGAGGCCGTGTTAGGCATTTTAATGTTTTTTGGTTGTGAGGGTACCTGAGTACTATAAAAGCGCGTGCTCTATAAGATTCAGGTTCACTTGTTGCTGAGTCGTCCTACAGAAAGGGTTTGGTACCTACACTACCTTACAGTGAGTTCGTTCCATATATTGTGTACTTGTGTATTTCTTGATATAAATGCTAACGGATATTTGTGTTCGCTCGAGTTATTGAAATATTGTTGGAACTAAGTCTATTTTGGAATAAATTAGTCTTAGGTTGTTTATAATTGTCTTTTCTTTAATGCTTTCCACTTCTGGTTTCTAATAGTAACATTATTATGGTAGACCAACCATTAGTTTGTACCCATCGGGCTTTTGTGACGCGGTAATCGGTGACGGAAGGCGTATTCGACGCACGACGCAATTAAGATGTCCACTATAGTCACAGTTATAACGTGATACCAGTAAGTTCTAAGAATATTCTTTCATTTGTGAAATAGACTACATGTATCTGTGTATGTAATGAATTAATGATTTCTTCTAAAAGAACAAAGAATATTGAAAGTTGTCGTCATTATTGTTAGTAAAGCAGGATTCGTCACGTCTGTTTAGTGTCGTGACATATTAGGGGAACATTTTTTGTGACTTAATGGACACATAAGGCTAAGTTTACGTGGTGTATTTTAACCGACTGCAACTAAGATGGAGTTATGTGTTTTTGTTTATATTATACGTACATACATATATATATTTACGGCTGTAAAGTTATAGCCGTGTATCCATCGACTTCATGATAGTCACTGATTAGAAGTTTAAAAATATTTATTATTTTTTCAGTTTATCATAAGATTGCGCATTTGTTGAACGAGGTAAACGTTACCGAAAATAGCTTAAACTACGTAAATAGAACAGCTAAAGAAAGGCACGAACAAAAAAAGATGTTGCGTTGGATTGGAATGTCCAAGACTGTTCTCGGAAAAATCATATTTTTTGTATACTTATTAAAAGTTTATCATGAACACCGCTTATGTTTCCATTTAGTCACGATGACATTTCCTACTAAGTCACTGTCACAATTTTTTACACCAAGTTATCGTCTGTAAAATGGAATTTATTACTAGTAAAGGTATATATTTGGGATGAAATATAGTAGAATGTTATACATATTTTCATTTAAAATAGTTTGAATCAATTAAGAAAGTGCTAATTAACTAAAATGTTAAAAACATAAGTCAATCTGACCTAAAACGTGACGAAAATATTTTAATAGGTGATTTAAAGCTAGAAATATATTGCAGATAGGGTAAATGAAATTTATTTCAGTATTGTTCATAATTATTTTAAATAACAATTGTTAAAAATATGTAATAGATAACTCACATTGCTGATAAAATATTACGTTAGTGATGGTTACTAAATGGACATTTTTCATCGTGGTTCATGTTCGAAACTCAGATATTTTTTAAGTTATATATATTTAGTTGTATATTATATAGTTTTCTTAAACCCTGATAAATACCACATCGAATCATACAAAAACCCTTATATTTTTATTTATTTATTGTCCATTTTGTCCCACTTAGTAACGGGACACTTTTTCGCGGATTGGCCCAGTTACCAGATCATGAAACCGACACGTATAGGTCGGTCAACGTAACTTGGCGCGTCTGAAGTTAGCCGATTAGCTGCGCAGTAGACAATTTCGTTCCTAAAAGTTCCATTGCGCAGCCAAACAGCTATCTTCAGACGCGCCAAGTTACGTTGACCGTATTGTAGCAACGTGTTTCGTTACGTCTCCCTCACTCCCCAGTTGAGGGCGAGCGCCCGTTGTAAGCGGTCGTGTGGTACGTCGATTTGTGTTTTCCCGCGCAAAAAGTAAAAAAAAAGGTAAGTTTTGCTTTTCTTCTTCAAAGTCGTGTTTTCTGAGCTTTTCGTACTATATTTTATATACATGTTAAGTCACTATCTAGCAATAATATGGTTATTATGTTTTAAACATAAATATTCCTTGATCAATTGCGTTTTTTCAACATCAAATGTCAAATAATGTAGGTGGTATACAGTGACTCAGTATTGCAGGGTACACAGTGAACCGTGGTTCAGTGTGTACCGCTTCATGGTTCATTGTGTACCAAAGTTCAACGTCAGATTAGTTAAATAGATACCACTTTTTTTGCTTCAGGATGGGTCGAACTAAGGCAGTGAAAAGAAAGATTGGGGGGCATAGCAAGGACGATATGGAGCAAGCACTTCAGCTTATAAAAGATGGTGCAAGCATACGCAGGGCCGCTAAAGAGTGCCACTTGGTATATCCTACGCTACGGAGGTACGCTAAAAAAATCCATTCGGATGAAAACACTAACTTAGTTCCTAATTACGAAGTCAATGCAGTATTTTCTCAGGACCAGGAACTAGTGTTAAAAGATTACATAAAACAATGCGCCTTAATGTTTTATGGGCTCGGGGCAAAAGAAGTTCGTCAAGTGGCATACCAAATGGCAAAAACCAACAAAATTAAAACACCAATATCTTGGGAAGAAAATGGAATAGCTGGAAAAGACTGGTTGCGATCGTTTAGAACACGCCATCAAGATCTTAGCCTTAAAAAACCTGAGCCATAATAATAATAATAATAATAATAACTGGCAACTCTGAATGTCACCATACGTCGTCTCCCTAATTTTATTGATTTATTTTAACAATTTTTACAGTTATTGGACATTTCGTATAAATTTTGCTACACAATATAAAATTCCATCCAGTTAATCGAATTATTAAACCATATTGCAACCTCTTCCAAAACAATTTATATTTTTATGCAGTGAAATACAATTGACATATATGTCATTGCAAAACCGAAAATAACGTCGATTAAGTACATAATACATGATAAAATGAAGAATAATTATAATAATAATATAATATATGAATAAAATGAAGAAAAATGAAGAATGATTATAAACACGATTTACAAAAAACGGACAAAAAAACGATGACAAGATGATATTGAGATCAGCACGCCGAGCACGCCCAACTTCTCCGGACCTGTCGCTCAGCTCCGCCTCGCCGCCGCCGGAACCCAGCCCCAACGTAAGTGCTGTGACACCGGCCTCGGCAGTTGCGTCGAGCTCGAGCGACGAGTACTTCTCTCCGCCGACGACGCCACCACCTGTGCGTCGGCGGGGACGACGCCGGCCGCCGGACAGCTTGGGGCCTCGAGACCCACCGGTCTCTGATAGGGTCCCCGCTCTCGGTGGAAGTGTGCAGCGCATGAGATGGACGCAGTCTATTAATGAAAGTGTCATGCGCTCATACTTTGGGGCTACAGAGGGGGGAAGTAACTTGACTGCGTACCGTGGTCGGATGCTCTCTCTGTTTCAGGTGCTTGAGCCAGCTGTCAACGTATCGGCGCAGCGATTGTCGGATCAGGTGCGGGCCATCCAGCGTAATCATATGCTGGACGACGCAGTACTTGATCGACTACGCCTTGAATCACGGAGTAGCCACGTCACGTCTGCTTTGCCACTGGTTGCGGTCGCGGTACAATCCCAAGATTTACCCAGTGCTTCACCGCGACCTGACGACGGTGGTGAAGAGGATAATGGTGAGGCTATATCCGTGAGTTCCCAGTGCAATATTCAATTGAGGAGTGCTTTGGAGGATGCGTTCCGAGAGTATCGCTCTACACCGCGTGAATTAAGACCACGATTACCCCGTTTGCCCATGCACAAGAAAAACCAGGCGCTGGTGTGTGCTTTAGATTCGCAGCTGTCAAACTGTTTTGACAACAGCGAAGACCTCGCCGATACCCACTCGATCTTGTACTGCGCGGTTGTAGCGGCATGTCGTGTAGCTCATGTCAAATTTCCCAACTGTGACAGAGCTGCACGACCAAAGCCAGCTGTACCAGCATGGCAGTGCAGGATTGAGCGTCGTATTGGTGAGGCTAGAGCACTCATCGGCAAACTAATCTGCTTCAGTGAGGGCAATACTCGCCCTAGAGTGATGCGCTTTGTGAGGCGGGCATTCTCGGGGACTGATATTAGTCCTCGAGATTATTTATCCTGCATCACAGAGCGTATCGACTTCCTGAAGCAGAAGATCTGTGCATGGGCAAATCGTATTCGACGGTACAAGCGGCGGGTGGAGCGGTACACTCAGAATCGCATATTCCAGAGTGATGAGAGGTGGGTGTACAGGACTTGGGAACGACCGGACCAAGGTGTGGCTGATGCGCGCCTGCCGGATGATGATGCCATGTGTTCATTTTGGCGCAGCATCTGGTCAGTGCCTGTCAGTCACACTGAGGGCGATTGGACTCGCGAGGTTGAGCGAGCGTGTGATCCAATACAAGAAATGGGGGCAATTACCATCAGCCCCCACGATGTAGCTCGTGCAGTCCGTCCGTTACCTAACTGGAAATCTCCAGGGCCGGACGGGCTGCACAACTTTTGGATAAAATGGTTTAAAAGATCGCACACTCGCTTGGCGTTTCAGTTCCAGTCAGCCTTAGAGTCAGGATCGTTGCCCCAATTCTTAACAACTGGAATAACCCACCTGCTCCATAAATCCGGTGGTACTACGGAACCCAAAAATTATAGACCGATTACTTGTCTACCAACGGTCTATAAAGTTCTTACATCCATTTTGAGAGTGAAAATTAACGAACATATTGACAAAAATTCTATCATGTCTGCCTCTCAAAATGGATGTAGGAACGGGTCTCGTGGTACTAAGGAGCTCCTCCTCATTGATATGGCCATTAACCAGCAGGTTCGTCGTTCCCGAAGGGATCTGTCGACATGCTGGATAGACTATAAGAAGGCCTATGATTCTGTGCCACATACATGGCTCATGAGGGTGTTAGAGTTGTATAAAATTGATACAACTCTGCGCACCTTCTTGATGTCATGTATGGGGCAATGGAAGACGGTCCTTCGCTATCCAGGATGTCGGCAGATCCGGGAGAATAGCGAACCGATAAGGATCGAGCGAGGTATATTTCAGGGCGATAGTCTGAGTCCACTGTGGTTTTGTTTAGCCTTGAACCCTCTAAGCGCGTTGCTGGAGGGTTCAGGTCTGGGCTATCGGCTGAGAAGAGGAGGTCAGGTTATATCTCACCTCCTTTACATGGATGATCTGAAACTCTTTGCCCCCAACAATTTGCGACTGATGGAGCTACTGAAAGTAACAGAAATGTTCAGTAGCGCCATCAGGATGGAATTTGGTGTGGACAAATGTGCAGTCATGCATGTGAAACGAGGGGAGATTGTGGAATCCGTGGGCACACAACTCTCGGATTCCATGCACCTTAGATCCCTCTCTTCAGCCGAAACCTACAAATACTTGGGTATGTCGGAAGCGTTAGGCATCAATGCTACCGACATGAAACAATCGCTGAAGGAGCGCTTCTTTGGCCGCCTGAATAAAGTGTTGAATAGTCTTTTATCAGGCGGAAACAAGGTGCGCGCCTTCAACGGATGGGTCATGCCGGTTTTGATGTACTCTTTCGGCATACTCAAGTGGACTCAGACGGAACTTGACGCCCTGGATAGGAGGGTCCGTACATTGCTGACCGCAAATCGGATGCATCACCCACGATCATCGGTAATGAGACTGTATATCCCACGGAAGTGCGGAGGTCGAGGCTTTCTTAATGCTAAGTCCCTGCACAACCGTGAGGTATGCAGTCTCAGGGAGTACTTCTTTAAAGCCGACGTGGGGATGCATCGAGATGTGGTCTCAGTGGACAAGGGCCTCACCCCGCTCTCCTTAGCGAACGAGAACTGGCGCAAACCTGTAGTACTAGATACTAATGACCGTAAGAAGGTATGGCAGAGCAAGGAGCTTCACGGGCGCTTCTACCGGGCTCTATATGGGCCTGATGTAGACTTCTTGGCGTCCGTATCCTGGCTGCGATTCGGTGACCTCTTTGGGGAAACCGAAGGTTTTGTCTGTGCGATTATGGACGAAGTTATGATGACGAACAACTACCGGAAGTATATTGTGAAGGACGGCACGGTTGACATTTGTCGGGCATGCCACCGACCGGGAGAATCAATCTGACACATTATCTCTGGGTGCTCTCGTCTGGCTAACGGAGACTACTTGCATAGACACAACCTTGTAGCTAGGATTATCCACCAGCAACTTGCTCTAAAATACAGGCTTGTGGAATCGGAAGTACCGTACTACAGATATGTGCCCGACCCAGTTCTCGAAAATGGCATCATCACATTGTATTGGGATCGATCTATCATCACTGACAGGACTATTGTTGCCAATAAGCCTGACATAGTGGTGATAGATCGATTAGAGCGTCGCGCAATGATTGTTGATATAGCGGTTCCGCATGACGAGAACCTCGTGAAAACCGAGAAAGATAAACAAATTAAGTATCTTGACTTGGCTCGCGAGGTTGTCGACATGTGGGATGTGAATACAGCAGTCATTGTGCCGATAGTCGTTACGGCCAATGGACTCATTTCCAAGAGCCTCGACCAACACCTAAGGAGGCTCTCGTTGGGCAGCTGGATCAAGGGCTTGATACAGAAAGCGGTACTCCTGGACACGGCGCGTATTGTTAGGAGATTCCTCTCTCAGGAGCCCTGACCACCGGTAGCTTGGACCCTATTCCCGATACCGGTGGGCTACTATTTTTTATATTTTTAAATGTTTTTATGTTTTTTTTTTACTAATATTTAAAAATATAATACAATATGTAAATAAAATAAATAAATGAGAATAATAATAATATGTGGGGACATTTTCACACACGGCCATCTGACCCCAAACTAGGGAGACCATGTAGCTTAGCTCGAGCCACAGCCTTTAATAGGGACAATGTTGAAAAATTCTATTCAAATTTAAAAGAAGTTATGCAGCGACATCATAGCTTCGGTGATGGCATGCGAGTATATAACTTAGATGAGACATCAACAACAACTGTACAGAAGCCACAGAAAGTGCTAGCACCAAAAGGGTTTAAGTCTGTAAAATTACCAGTGGTGAACGAGGCGTTTTGATTACGACTTGTGCCATTATATCTGGACAAGCTTTGCCTCCTGCAATGGTGTTTCCTCGCAAAAATTTCAAAACCCATATGCTGCATGGTGCTCCGCCGGGTACTCTGAGCTTAGCCGCACCTTCCGGATGGATGAATGCAGACCTCTTTGTTGATGTGATGAAACATTTTGTGAAGCACACTTCATCCTCAAAAGACAACCCATCACTTCTAATATTAGATAACCACGAAAGCCATTTATCAATACAAGCTCTGGATCTGGCTAAAAACTCAGGTGTTACCGTGCTTACTTTACCTCCACACACAACTGCAAAACTCCAGCCATTAATGTTGGATTAAATGCTCCATTTAAATCTTTCTACAACGCAGCTGTTGATTCGTGGCTGCTTCGTAACTCAGGCCAAATGCTGACAATATATCACATAGGCGCCACGTGGGGGAGGCCTATGTCCAGCAGTGGACGTCTTTCGGCTGAAATGATGATGATGATGATGATATAAATACAAATTCTTTCTTTTGTGTTGTGTAGGTTCTAGCCACTTCAACTAATCAGCTGTTATGTAATCGATGAATTTGCGTGATATTTCATTTTTTTAAATTAATAATATATTATTATTTTATGTCATCTGATAATTACTCCTTTACTCTGCCAATGCTTCCATTAATTCTTCCGATTTGATGAAAGTTTTATTTAATTGAAGTTGAAGTCACCAAGGATGTCCCTGGTGACTTTGTGCGTCGGAGCTTCAGTCAACAGAAAGGATTTTTTTTATGTTTGATGTCTGTGCCACGTGGGAACCGATCACTTTTCCGAATTATTTTTGTCCGAATTTCATTTTACCGAAAACTATTGACCGACGTCTTTTTTGCTATATGCATTATTTGACATATTTTTAGATCATCGAAGTATCATGTGTCATAGGTATTATTTTACCAAACTATGTTTCTCCGATTTACAAAATAACTTTTTCCTATTGGCCGAAGTCTCTTTTGAACTATTTTCATTTGCCAAATGATTTATTTGCCTTCAATGATATTATAATAAAATATCATTGTTTGCCTTAGTTTCACTTTCACCCCGTCAAAACAACATTTCGGAATATTATTTGATCACAAATATATAGCCGGTTAATTGGTAGCATTTTCAACATTAAATTAAAATAGTGTCATAAAAAGTCAATACGTTACAAAATTTAGTGACAAACGAATCGCTGCAAAACCGACTTCACGCAGTCTTGTCCGCGCTACCCCTAGAGAGTAATTTAAGAACGCGTAGGCGCGGAGGGGTGGTTGAGGGCTTGCTGGCCGGCTCCGCCGGCCAGCCTCAGCCGCGGCGGCGACCCTTCAAACCATCTGCGACGATAAGCTCGCGTGGGGCCGCCCAGACTCCGCAGCGCCGGAGCCGTGACAGAAACAATGCTTGTGCATGTTGCATGCCTGCTTGCATGTTTCATGCTTGTTTGCACGCTGCATGCTTGTTTGCATGCTGCATGCCTGCTTGCATGCTGTATGCCTGCTTGCAAGCTGCATGCCTGCTTGCATGCTGCATGCTTGAAGCAAGAATCTTTGTTTGCAAGCTTCTTACTGGGACTACCTGTTTTATTAAGTGCCATTACGTTAAATAATTAATGAAACAAAATATTAGGAAACTAATCTGAAATTAGCTCTCTATAACGCCACTGTAATAAATACATTAGTTTTGAAAGCTCTTTCAAATATTTAATTTCACTCAAATTGTCCTTAATTTTCTTAAGCTTTTGATTTTTCGTTTCTTTAACGACGTATTTTTTTCTGGTGGGGTACCGGTTATCATTGACTGAATATCAGGCATATTTACTTCTAGGCGTTTGGTGAAATATGGTAATTAAAACAGTGGTCTAACGAATGCTCGAACAAATGTTATTTCGGCTAAGTGTAACTTCGGTAAAATTTTTTCGACCAAATGAAACGTCGGAGCAACGAAAAAAAGCGAATTGATAATAGGTCAACTGATACAGTGGCAGACGTGACTTCGATGAAGTAAAAAAATTCGAAACGAGAAAAGTTGAAAAGTTTTAGGTGA
Source organism: Charanyca ferruginea (assembly GCA_947361185.1). Lineage (NCBI taxonomy): Eukaryota > Metazoa > Arthropoda > Insecta > Lepidoptera > Noctuidae > Charanyca > Charanyca ferruginea. Next base: position 20,750,513 of record OX376059.1, on the reverse strand, counting down.
AATGAAATTCGGTCAAATATTTTTCGACCTTATGATAAGTAACCCTGCCACATCATTGCTCAAAGTGTGTCAAGTCACTTGACCTGTTAGAGACTTTTTCTGATGTCTACGTTCATGCACACCGTTCTAATTTCTGAGAGTTGGATCAAATCTCATCTTCTCTCTACAACCTACCCTCTTCTCGGTTTCGTTCTTATTCGTAATGATGTTGTTGCTATTTGTCTTCGTAGCGATTTTTCTTTCAAAATCTCAGTTTCTTCTTCTTCACTTCACAGCTGTGCCTCCGCTAAGTAGGTGCCCTTTCTGGAAACCCATATCAAATGTGTTAAAACCCTTCTTGGTGTTGTCTATTGTCAGAGCGATTTATTCCCTTTATGCCGAGTCCCGTTATGTCGAGCCGAAAACCTTGTCTCGCTTCTATACCCCTATGTCGAGCTTAGTTTTCTGTCCCGTTTCTATTCCCTTTATGTCGAGTTTATTTACCACGCTTTTATTACCTTTATGTCGAGTTTAATAATATCATATTTTAGAAGTACAGTCACGTCCAATGAAATGTATACATGCACATAATTTAGAATCAATTTTTACACAAAAAAGAATTTACAAACAACTAATAACTTTAACCATACAGTACTATGTACTATTATATTTTTTATTAACCATCAAAGTATGTCATCATATCAGTGTATATTTTTTAATATTCGAAATTATGTGCATGATGAAAAAGTACCTACCTATCTTGTAAAATATTAAGTTCATTTATTATACGGACTAGATTATAATTGACTAACCGAAATTTAATTGATTTTACAAAGATTTTATGCCATTGGCTTTTAATTTACATCCCTGACTGTACCTGTTCACCAAACTCGACATAAAGGTAATATAGAAAGCGTAAAATATCAATACTTTGGAGAACAATAGACTTCCAGGCTCGACATAACGGGACTCGACATAAAGGGAATAAATCGTCAGAGCATGCACATTGCGTCAATATGCCCCTTGTTCCCGTAAACTTACACATCATCGAGTTTGTTAGTCTCTATGATCTTCCTCTGCAGCCTACTTACTCATTTTAATATCTCAAGGGATGACACGTGGCTCGACTTAGTACTAACGACCTCTCTCTCTCTTGTGTCCACTCATGGTCAGTATTCTGCACCTGGCTTTTCCAACCATGACCTTATTTTCCTCTCGTATGTTCTAAAACAAAACCTAAACCGGTTCGTAAAGGTCTGTAAACGCATTTATGTGGAGAAGCTAGTACGTCAGGGTGCGTCGGAACTCGATGGGGGTCACTTTGCAGCTACAACAACCGTAGACGACCAGCTGCATCTTCAATCGATCGGTTCTTGTTCCCTGCGACAGACACGTTTCTGTAAAGAGGGTTCAGCTTAGGCGTCCACCTGCTCCATGGATGACGACAGGGGTTCGTATGGCGATGAGGCACAGGGATCGGGTGAAGAAACCTCTTCAAAGCTGCAAGATATCTGTAATCAGATGATACGTAACGCCAAACGCCGCCATATTCTCGAAAACATTTCGCCTTCTTTTCTTGCTGACATCTGGAAATTCTACGGAACTCTTGGTATTGGCAGCCCACGTCATGTGGGCTTCCCAAAGACAATTTACCTGGATGATATCAACAGTCACTTCACAACCACCTCCTTTCGTTTCTTTTATATTATGTATTTATGTTTTCACTTGATAAAATGAAACGTAACCAGCAGTGCGCGAATTCGAATCTTATCTCATTTCCGATTTCATTTACCTGAAGTGAAAAGTATTAAAATTTGGTATTCGCTAAAATAGTAACGTAATAATAGTTCGCTTCACCCTGGCTTCACCTATATTGTCACTCAGTGGCGCTAGCGTAGTTTTTATCGAGTTACAGAATACCTAAAACAGTTTTCACCACGGAATCAGAAGTGAGAACTGGAGTAAGTTCTTACAGAATAACATAGCAGTTTAGATAGGGCCCCAACTTTTTTTTTGCACCGGGTCCCCTCGTCACGTAGCTACGCCACTGAATTGCATAGTCAAGAGCTTGTGGAGCTTTACACATTGGAGTTTGTACCGTTTTTAGAGCACACTGGCAATTGTCCAGCCTACGTTGTCGAACCTACGCTGGAAAACCGCTACGCCTACATTCGATACCGCTGCGCATACGTTCATCGAACGCCTACAAGTTGTTGGATGAACGTACCTATACGCAGCGCAGCGTAGAAACGTCGGCACAACGCGACGCACCGAGACCTCGTTGTCGTTTCGGTATACTATATAATACCGCTGACGTCTGCGCCGCGCTAGCGCAGCGTTCAATTATCTGCGTCTGCGCTGCGCATACGATCATCGAACGCCTATGCTGGATAAACGCTAGTGTTAAGGGACCCTTAGTACAAGCGCCGCCCGTGGGGGTAAGACACGCACTTCCAGTAAGGCTTCATGTGCTTTTGACTGTATTTAAAATTCATGCTTTTCCCATCCTTCATCGGCTGGCGACGCCCTTGCTTTCAAAAGAACAGGAACAAAATCTTTCAATGGCTCGGCCGTTTTATCTGGTACATTTCGAAGCTGTGCTATGGAATTGCACAACTTAATTGCCCTATCCATTCCATCATTGGATGAGCCAAGATACGGCGAAGCGGACGGATGATGTAGGTACCACGGTTTTGAACCAAGCTCTTTACTTCCACATTTACTGTGCAAACTGCCAGACTGTGGAATTCACTGCCCGCCTCTATATTCCCCGTATCCCCGATAAATATAATATGTGTATCTTCAAGGCACAAGTGAACCGGTTTGTCTTAGGTAAGCGTGCTCCACATTAGGCCACATCATCACCGTAAGATCAGGTGAGTTGCGGTCAAACGCAAGCCTTTTAGAACAAAAAAAAGGAAAGTCGGAAATTGGATGGATGTGTAGCAGCACATTTCACGAATACATGACAAATATTTTCAACCCGTGGTTTCAAGATCAAATTTATCACTATTTTGTCGACCTTGAAAAGGCTTTTGACAGCGTGCCTCGAGAAGCCCTCTGGGTGGTGCTGGGGAAGATGAAGCTGGGGTGCACAGAGAAGTTTGTAAAGCTTCTGAGGCTCCAGCACGATGATCCACGTTCTTTCTATTGACCGGATACGACATATAGAAGTCTGTCATGTAGTCGTGACCGTGGATGCTGGGCACATTTTGGTTTGTCATCTTTACATGACAACTTTACATGACGGTTAAAAGGTTAAGTTAATCAGTATGAGTGCTATGTCGCTGTCGGCGGAGAAATAAGACTTCTTTCCTATTACCTGAGCAGGGGTGCGTCCTAGCCACCAAGTATAATAGGTCCTAGCACCTAAGTACATTGTTCGCATTGCACTTTGCGGTTGTAGTCCGGGAGGTATTGCAGATTGCTTCTGAAGGTATTCGAATTGATGGCTCAAAGCCCGCACGAAGGTTTCCTACGAAGTAGTTACTGAGTTGTAAGCTTTATGTTTTGTGGTAGATACTCCAGACGGCCTGCAACGGTTAATATCCGATCTCAACGAGTCTTTCCGGAAATTCGGCTTAAAAATCACAAAAAGACTAATGTGATGCCTCAGGATATCGACGGTCACAAGGCACTATCCGTTAGACTCGGTGAAGAAGAGCTGAAGCAGGTCGACAAGTTCCGATATTTGTGGAGCACGTTGACATCAAAGTGTGACCTTGATGCAGAAATCAACAGCAGGATTGGCGCTGCAGCTGTAGCATTTGGTAAACTGGATGCAAAGGTCTCAGGACGCATGACTTAAAACTGGCTAAAAAGGTCTCAGTATACATGGCAGCCGTGCTGTCTAACATTTTATATTCAACAATAACCCGGACCGTGTACCGCTGGCACATCCGCATGCTGCACCGGTTCCACCTTTACACATCGAAGTTTAGGAGAATTGTTAAGGTTCGATGGTCTGATCACATGCGGAACACCGAAGTGCTGCGCAGGGCTAATGTTGGTGGCATTGAATCTTATCTCATGCGGCGTCAACTTCGGTGGTGCGGACATGTGTTACGGATGACGGAGCACCGTGTGGCGAAGCGCACATTTTATTGTGAACTTGAGGAGGACAAGCGCAAGCATAGCGGACAGCTTCTCAGGTATAAATATGTGCTAAAGCGTCACTTTTTAACTAGTGCTAATTAGACCCGTCTCGCTGTAAGCAGCAAGCCGCCCAAAGACCTGAGTGGAGAACTTTGTTTAAAGCTAAAGTTAATGATTTTGAATTTCAGCGGCGCCTTGATGCCAGGCGTGACCGATTCAATGTCCGACCACCTGCGGCAATCCTACTAATATTATAAACGTGAAAGTTTGTGTGAAGATGTTTGGATGTTTGTTACTCAATCACGCGTAAACCGTTGAACAGATTTGCATGAAAATTGTCACATAGGTAGTAGACCATTTCCTAGATTAACACATAGGATACTTTTTATCCCGATAATGTGTTCCCTTGGGATAATCGTACATTTTTACGCGGGCGAAGCCGCGGGCAGAAGCTAGTTAATTATAATTAATATAGATAGTGAGTTTACATGTCCGCATTGTCCCAGGGTCGTCACAAAGAAGATTTGTTACATATGCCACATGCGAGCTCACGAATGTCAGCTTACCTAAACTTGCCAAACTCACTAGGGCTCTACTGTATTGACTGTAGGTTTTATTTGTGACAATATGAAATTTTATTGACATTGGTTGGAACTCTGCATTTTTTTAGAACAAAATTTTCCTGTTCATCATGAAATGTCAATGTATCTCATTTATTAATTTAGACAACACGTGACAGTCGAGACTGAAGTCTGCTTGAAACTGTTTGAGAATTCCTATAAATGTAATGTCAATGTGTGCGTGCTAAAAATGACTGTTTGTTCCGAGTGGTCTCTCTGCTCGGGCGCGTCGCAGCCTTACGTACTTTGTGCCCACGGAGGGCCGACGTCGGTAAGAAATGGATAGTCACCCACCCACGGGCCGACCGCGGCAAGCGTAACTTAAACATTATGCTCGGTCGATTCGAACAGCTTTTACACGAGCTCCTCTTCGGTGGATATACAAAGATAAAATTATTGGTGTTGGAGATATTATAATAATTAAAACAACAGATTCTTTGTAATATTATTACAGAAATGCTTTATTATAATTAATGTCTAAATAGATGGATCATCATATAAATGTTATCTAGTACAACCTACAAGACGCGACGTATAGAGCCGCGATCAGTCCACACGTCGCCGCTCTCGACGCCTCGCCTTATTCCATCACATACGGGTTTTACAAATCATTTTGTTAACATTTTTGTACAGCCATATACAATAATTTTATTTTCAATTACATCTAAACGTAAAAAATCTTGAGGTGTCGTAGGAAACTACGCTTCCTATAAAAATTAATTACACAGGGGGAATGAGGAGTAGCTACGCTTGTGACGTGCAACCGGCAAGGTAGACCTCGGGACTACAACTATCAGTACAGGACTTTACAATCATCACTATAACCTATGCGCAGCGCGGGACACTGCTGCGCCTACACACTAACATAAGCATCGCCCACTCGTAAGCGCTCGCTCCGATCGTTTTCGGAGACTCATTAACTAAATAACTTAAATTAATTACATAAAAAATATACAAAAATATCATTTTCACAAAATTATAATCGACGAACTATACACTCCGGCACTAAACGAGATAAGCTATGTACGATTTTAAAGCCGGTTTATAACTTAAACGAGAGCTTGACTTGAAGAATAGTACAAAATAATAATATAATAATCACGACTATAGTGCCGATTGTCCAGAACTGCCTGCGGCATTTCTTTATCGCTTTAGAAGATTCAAGGTCCCCTAGCCCAGCTAATAGTAAATCTACAACGAGCTAAAATTATGGAAACGCCGGGGTCAGTTAAACCGCCGCTTTCCTTCGATTCATAAATTACACGAGAATGAGAGACGTTCAAATATTTATACATAGATTCATACGAACAACGAATAATACTAGAACACTTATGAGCTACAAACGCAATAAACGCTACGCCGCGGTGACGCGACGGCCGAGCACCGGAGTCGGCGTCGACGCTGTACAACTATTGTTACAGTATACAGTATATCGTATTGTTCTGTACATCAGTCTGCCGCTACGTATGTACAGGGGCCGCGCGCGCCGCGCCGGCCGCGCCCCGGGGCCGGGGCCCAGGGGCCCGCGGGCCGGGCGGGGCCGGCTGGGGCGAGCTCTATAGTTACAAATGTACAATCGCAAATATTCACAAAATTTATAATAGGCGGGCGATACCCGCGCCGTCGCATCAGCCTACACCCGCGGACGTTTAATACTTTACACAGACTACAGCACAGGGTTGGGAGGCGGCGGCCCGATGGGCCCCAGCTCCGGCGCCTTCATGAAGAACTTCTCCAGCTTCGCGATTATGTGCTTTCCGTACGTGTACTTGCGGAGCGAGCCGATGTGCGGTCGGATCTTGTGCATCAGAACCTTGCGCTGCGTCGGCTCCGCCACGTCGATCATCTTCTGTACCACGTAGTTGGCGTACTGATCCTTCATCATAACGTGGAGAGCACTGTAACGCAATAACGTCATAATGATTGCACCGATAGTAAATAGCCGCCGGCAGCACAGAGAGCGATACGTACTTGTCGTTGAAGCCGCACAGCTCGTCGATGAGCAGCGCGCGCTCGTTGCGCGTGGCGTGCGACACGCACTTCTCCACGACGTTGGACGCGAACTTGTGCTGCGACAGCTGCAGCACCTTGCCGCGCACGGCCGCCACGAGGCGCGAGCGGTCCTCGGCCGCGCCGTGCTCCAGCACGTGCTGCACCACGTAGTTGCCGTACTGGTCCTGGGAACCACATACAACTTTATTATCTTAATCCTTTCAATCTAGTAGTAGCTTGGTAAATTACTTTTATATTTTATGCAAACTTCACGCCTCATCGCGATAATGCAAAGCTGGAAAGTGTTGACACATTATGAAGACCTTTTTAGATTTCCACATGTTGCGGTCAATTTCGAAGTCTTACGGCCGAACCCAATAACCTATCTGTCTCCAATTTAGACATACTGGAGATAGAAAAACCTATCTATCTCTCGTTGAAATGTCCCAATATCTTACTGAGATTACGAGAATAATACCCAATAATCTTAATTACTCACTAGGTGAATGCTGTGTATACTTCGAACATAAAAATAATATAGTAATCACGACTATAGTGCCATTGTCTAGAACTACCTGCTGCATTTCTTTATCGCTTTAAAAGATTCAAGGTCCCCAGGATGCAGTAGCCCAGCTAATACGTAATAATTACGCTTCGTTCTTCTCTAGCATTACCGCTTTGTTTAGCAAAATGCAGTAAAATTATGTGTAATATTCTACTTACTTCCAGAGTTTTATAGTTTACTAGCGACGCGACCTAGCTTCGCATCGGGCCTATAGCCTTCCTCGATAAATGGACTATCCAACACAAAAATATTTTTTCAATTCGAACCAGTAGATCCTGAGATTAGCGCGTTCAACCAAACAAACAAACAAACTCTTCAGCTTTATAATATTAGTATAGATGTGAACTATAACTTAATCCAGTCATGTAAGAATGCAGATTTTTTAATACTTAAATCTAATAAATGACGTTGTTGATTAGCGATGTTAGTTTGTAACGAAATGCACGGGAGGCCCAAGACGAGACCCCTATCTATTGTTTTCGTCAGATAGGTAGCATTTATCGATGATTGTGAGAAGCCTTCAAGAATAGATAGAAATAAACTGTCATCATCAATAGCGATCTATCTTTCACTGAAGATAGGTTATTGGTATCGGCCTTTAGAGTTACGTACGGCAGGAGATAACACCAGGTATTACCTGTATGAGCTGGTCGGTGTGCGAGTGCAGCTCGCCGAGCACGGGCGCGGTCTGCTCGGGCGTGCAGTGCTCCAGGATGCGCTGGATGACGCGGCAGCCGTACGGGTGCGTCGACAGTGCGAACACTTGCCCCGCGAACGCGTTGATTATAAACTGAAGCGCCGTTGGCTCCACGCATTCGATACATTTTTGCACCTGAAAACAATATGTTTATTTTAATAATTATAGTGTCAGGTCTTCTGTATCTGTGATCCGTATCCCATTATTTTATTTAATACGGAAAACTCAATTTATAGAAATATCTTAAATACACAGAAATGGACTTCGAGATAAAAATGTAAACAAAGGTGTTGCCAATTTAAAATAGATATATGTAGACGAGTATTGGTTCGTAATTTGGGGCGTACGACAAGAAAGTGTCCATCAGTGTTATACCCTGTTCACAATAAGATTTGACATTTACTGTAACCTTTTTTACCGATTTTGACTTCTATTGCGTTGGTAGCATGACAAATGGCAACTGCAGTAAACAGTTGTTATTGTAACCACTTTTTTGCCTCTAATGTCATCCTACGGAATAGAAGTCAAAATCGGTTGAAGGGACTGTAAAAAAAAGGTTTGTGTTTATGTCTAATCTTTTTGTGAACAGGGTATAGGTGTTTCCGTCACATTAATAGCTAGTATACTGACAACGTGGTTCCCGTTCTGGTCCTTGACGCACTTGAGCACGTGTCCGTCGAGCTCGCGCACTACTTCCTGCTGCTGTTCCGCCGGGATGGACTCGAGAGCCTTCTGGATGACGCGGCAGCCGTACATCTGCAGCGCCAGGTTCAGTACGTGTCCGCGGACCTACGGCCAACACACGATATTATAAATAAATTATCACCGCTAAAATTAAAAGCAATTATTACCAGCTTAACTTCGCAAAAAAAAAATACAAAATCTTAATTAACAATCAATGAACAAATCTACTTTTGTTTTAATTTTAACACTCAACAGTTAACTTTAAACGTGAACGGCCTTAGCCCTACATGTTAAGCTATTTTATAAAAATAAAAATTAACTAACAGTTACCTTTTGTGCCAACGTGGTTTTCTGTTCTGTAGTTCCAAACTCAAAGAATTTTTGTATAACGTAGTTTCCGAAAACATCTGTCATTAGACTATAGGCAGCGCCGATTATTTCATTAAACACCATCTGTTTCTCTTGAACTGTAGCCCTTTCTAGTTTTTGTTGGATAAATCTGAAAATGCAATAAATCAAATGACTGTTGCGTGAAACATAAACAAAATGCAATAATAGTGCGGATATGCGGTTGGACTAGCAGATTAGCTTGTGGAGTAAGCTAACTGCTAGCTTGAACCGACCGTAGCGAGAACTGATCGTGAAATGTAACGCCTTGGCGTGGGTGATGTTATCCCTGCTAAGAGTTAGGACGTTTGATCACGTTGAGAGACGTCGGTTACAGATGGTTCTTTCTACAGGTTTCGTTCATACACCTCCGTTCATACTCCGTCTACACCCCCTACCGATCTCTATCTCAAGGTAACTATTTAATAAATGACTAATAGACCTTTAAGCGCGGAGACAGTTTGTCTGTTACTAGGAAAATAAATCTTACCTAGAGCCGTGCTGATCCTGTGAAAATTCTACAATGTGGTTAGCGAGTTCTCTCAACTGCAGATTAGGAAAACGGTTGTTGCGGAAGTCCTCGAGCAGGCGCGAGCGTCCAGCAGGAGGCTTGTCGCCCACCAGCGCGCCCACTCCGCCCACGCCTCCTACGCCCACGCTCACGCCGCCCACGCCTCCGCCCACCAGTTCTGCAAACGTACCATACCCACTTAATAAAATGATCGCACAGAATAAACTATTTCCTAGGGATGTTGTAAACTTAAAATCGCCGTAATTTATGCGGTAATTGCTGCTTGCTATACGAAAGTAAATAAACTGTTAACATGATAGTAGCATTAATAGCTGAAACTTTTAAAAATCACAAATTGAAAAGGCATTTGTATTTTGTTGTTTTTTTTTACCGATTTATCTTGCGATTAACATTCAGCCCTACTCTTAACTTACTATCCATATGTAAACCATGAAACATATCCTATTTATTTGACCCATATCAAGGAACACCTCCGTCAAAGTAAGTGATGCGTGTTAAAAATACAGTAAGTATTATTTATTATATTATACATAAAAATACAAACTATTTACAAAATATACAAGGGCTTGTGAATGATGATGGTGCGACGTATGATGTACAGACCTGATATAGTTCCTACTCCGCTGAGTTTGCTGAGGAGTGATGACGACGACCCGAACATTCCATTTGAAGTCAGACCTTGTGCTAAACTGCTTACAGCTCTGAAAGAAAAATATATCGCTATTGAAGGATACGGCCACTCTCAAAGGGCATGGACTTAATTAAACGAACATGCCAAAATGCCGCCATCGGCAGATCTGTACAAAATTAAAGACTGCGATACAGTATAAACAACGATGGCATACAAGTATTTACAATATACAAGTGTCTCCCGCTCAAAGCGTCACCGTACACCCGATCGCGTCGCTTCTATTCTCGTTGCGGCTGCATCATAAATTCATAATGCACAGTTTTACTAATATCTTTGTTGGGTTCGTAAATGCGTGGGCAAATCGCATTCGCGAATATATACGTATTAATTCAATCGGCGCGGCGGTAAGATAGTTGTGCAGAAACATCTGCATGACGTGCGATCGTGCGTTCTCGATGCCGATGCTATCATAACATTAAAACTCAGATTGCAGTGCTCACGCATACGACAGAACGCAACAATAGAAGACTGAAAATGTTGAGTAATTCCAGTTCACTGGCGTCAGAACGCCAGTGCTCGGTGCGACGCGAAGGGGTGGAAGGGGTGCGGAGCTTGTGTGCTGCACCTGTACTTGGCGGTCTCGGCGCCGGGCGCGGCCGACACGGGCCGCAGCCCCACGGGCCCCAGCGCGGCGCCCAGGGGCGGCGACAGCGGCGAGGGCCCCCACTTGCGCGCCGCGTACTCCTGCAGCGCCGCGCCCGGCCCGCCGCCGCCGAACTCCAGCGAGTCGCGCCGCGCGCTGGCGCCGCCTGCAACAGGACATACCTCCGGGTCCAGGATAGCGGCGCAAGAGGCAGCGCGAGCCGGTCACGCTCCCGGCGCGCCCTATGCGCGTATATTGGTTTCGATTCGACGTACTTAGGTATATACGAGGTGACATAATATAGTGTGTATGATATGAACTCGGCCCCCACACGCATATGTGATCAAACTGGTTTTCTATGTAATAACATACATAATTGTTAAATGATCGAAGTTTGAAATGACAACCAGTTATCAATAAAATAAAATAGAATTTAAAAAAATTACATCATACCACAGTGAAGTCATGTTAGGAAATACAATCATTTAGTAATAGTACATACACTATGTATCCGGAATACAGCAAGTATCCCAGTTTGATAATATGAAATTCTAATAGGCATCTTTAAGATGTGCAGTATTCAATTTGGGAACATGATTCCAACTGATTTAGTAGCGTAAAAATGAAACTGATAAAACCAATTTGGTTTTCTCTGAAATCAAAAGCGAATAATGTAATCATCTATTCAGCATTAGTTGTTATGGTTAACTCCTTGAAGTCTTATTTCAAAAGTTCCACTGTAGATTCCACCTAGATCTGGTATGATAACATACCCTAAACATTATAATAATAATAATATGTAATATGTGTTAATTTAGCAAGTTGGCGATTTTGGTTATGTTTGTAGTTTTATATTGGACTTCCAAAATTAATGCTATTTTTTATTTTACGATTTTGAAGGCGGTTGTCCTTTTCGTAAAAAAAAAGTTTTACTCTATAACACGGCCACACAGCGGCTACATCACACCACGAAGGAGATCGTGGAGAATGTTTAAGTGAAGATCAACTGTACCTTAAAGACCGAGAAGTTGGAGTAGCGTAACAACACGAATTTCAAGTCAGAGCGCGAATTCAGACGCAAATGTTTTTTTACGCTTTTTAGTGCCCACTTCTTATCATTTAAATTAATTAAGAAAAGGTAACACCAAACTAATTAAGTCATCACTTAACCAACCAACTTTCGGCCAAACCCAATAATCTACATTCCGACAAAGATAGATCACTACTGATAATAGACAGTATGTTTCTTTCTACCCTTTGAAGGCGTCTCACAATCATCAATAAATGTTATCAGTCTGACCCTCCCGTGTGTTTCGTTGCAACCAACATCGAAATAAACAACGTGGTTTTTTATAAAATTCTATATGTTTAAAGTATTAAATGACTGGATTTAGTTATAATTCACATAAATTATAAAAACTATGGAAATAAGTCAAACATTATACAAGATATGATTCCATTTTGCTAAACAAAGCGGTAACGGAGAGTACGAATTAAACGTAATTGACAGATTAAAACACAGGAAATATATTTTTTGTAGTAATTTCATTAAGTAAATAACGTACTGTTATTTATTTCAATGGAATCTATATATATTAATTTGCTCATAAGATTGATACGGTTTTTATTCTGTTATTAGTTCTATGCGATTGGACCTCAAAAGCACTTTCCCAGTGAGATAACTCAATTATTTCAGATACTTTCAATTGAGTCGGACATGTTTCATGAGATTATAAATTAAGTATTTTTTTAAAGCAAACCATTATCCCTACAATTCGGCGGATAAACAAATCTGTTACCATTAGTAACTGTCCAAGTAAACAATAACTGTCAACACGATAATGGGACACACGACACATACTTCGGCTTTTTCATAAAAATAGCTATCCGTAGCAAGACCCGTCCATCGATAGATAACGTGTGCCGGTGTGATTCCATAATCTTTGATCAATAATTGATAAAAACCTATCTATACCTCAATTTCAAGAGATTGAAGTATAGATAGGTTTTTCTAACACCAGTATGCCAAAATTGGAGATAGAATAGGTTATGGGGTTCGACCGTTAGAGAGGACTAATTAAGAAGTAGACACTAACCATTAAAAAAAAAAAAGAATCATCACAATCGGACTACACTGTAATAAGGCCTGCGTCTCCTTTTTAGAAGTCGGTTAAAAAATAATTTATACAGAGGCACTATACCTAGAAGTTATACCACACTTCAACACAGTCTACCGTTTAATTTTGACTTTTTAGTCTATCGTTTAATTTTGACTTTTACCGAAAGGGCCGTAGTTACAATTATTTAACATTTATTATAGTTTCAATCTAATAGGTTGGGAAAAAGTCTTATCGCATTATAGTATGTATGAACTTGTAATAAAATCTCTTTGGCTATACTATTTGTATCTGGCTGGTATTGGTATCATTGAAAGTTTAAATTTTAAAGAACATAATTCCAAATTCAAATTCGGAAAATGTGTGATTTGTATTTGTTTTTCGTACTGTCAAGATAAGTGAAACTAATGAAGAAATTCGATACATTTTAAAATTTTACTACAAAAAAGGTAAAAATGCAACGCAAGCCGCGAAAAAAATTTTGCGATGTTTATGGACTAGCAGTGTCTGTGAGAGTAGCACAAATTTGGTTTAAGTGTTTTCAATCCGGAAAGTTTCGATGTCAAAGATGCACGTCGCTCTGGTCGCCCTATTACGGATAAAATGGATGTCATTTTTGAAAAAGTGGAGCTAGATCGGCATATCAGTAGTTACGACGTAGCTGAAGAACTGGGAATTGACCACAAAACAGTTTTGGCGCATTTGAAAAAAACTGGGTACACAAAAAAGGTCGATATTTGGGTACCTCACGAGCTCACTGAAAGAAACCTAATGAACCGTGTACTCATTTGTGATTCTTTATTACGACGTAATGAAACCGAACCATTTTTGAAGAAACTGACAACTGGTGATGAAAAGTGGTTCACGTACGACAAGAACGTGCGAAAAAAGGTCGTGGTCAAGGGGTCCGTGGAGTGGACCCCCACTTTAAGAAACCCTGTATTATGTGGTTCCAAGGTCGGTCAGGCTTCACTGTGGCGAAACCCGGGTTAACTCGCAACAAGGTGATGCTGCGTGTGTGGTGGGATTGGAAGGGCATTATTCATTATGAGTTGTCACCACCAGGCAGGACCATCGATTCTGAACTCTACTGCGAACAACTGATGAGATTAAAGCAAGAAGTTGAGAGAAAGCGGCCGGAATTAATCAACAAAAGGGGTGTGGTTTTTCATCATGATAACGCTAGACCTCACACATCTTTAGCCACTCAGCAAAAATTAAGAGAGATTGGTTGGGAGGTGTTAATGCATCCGCCGTATAGTCCTGACCTTGCACCTTCAGATTTCCACCTGTTTCGGTCTCTTCAGAATTCTTTAGACAATGTCAGGTTAACATCACGAGAGGACTGCCAAAACCACTTGTCGCGGTATTTTGATCAGAAGTCCCAAAATTTCTATAGCAATGGGATCATGTCCCTACCTACAAGATGGCAAAAAGTTATCGAACAAAATGGTACCTACATACTTTAGTTAAATGTAAATAAACTATATTAAAAAATGTTTTGTATTTTCTTAAAAAATGCGAAGAAACTTTTTCCCCAACCTAATATTTAAAAAAAACGAAATGAGATGGTGCATTTTATCACTTTATACCTCTACCTCAAAGCATTAAAACAGTAAGTAAATACACACAAATAAAATAAATAACTATACACAAACCATACATCATAATGATAAATAGAAAAAGTATGTATTACAAATGATTATATACAGTTACACAATGCTAGTGTAAACGAAAACGGCTTATTAATAAAATACAATAGAAAAAAACTAGAATGTTACAAGTTCAGCAGGCAAACTTTACTAAGCAACTGACATTGTATTCCAAAATAAGATGTGTGCTGACATCCGTGTATATCTACATTAGGTATTCTTAATTTAGTATCAACTATATAAAAAATCTACAATTACTGAAACTCAAGTAATTATTAGTATGAATTCAGTCTAGAAATGTTAATAAGGAATTATTATTTGTATGTAATTAATAATAAATTGTCTAATGATCTACTGAGAATGTATTGTATCACGCCATGCGCAATGTTTTTTTAGTCTTACTTGTTATTGAATATGTTTTTATGTACATTGTTTGTTAAACCAATACCTACTTTTGGCCAACTCACTGTTTCAGTTTTTTATTTAACTTATTGCAATAATGCGCCTGAGACCAGCAACAGATTGATAGTATTATAAGTAGGAAGTTAAGTAATATGCAACGTGTTTTTCTATAAAGAAAAACTAAAATTGTCGCGGTGCATAATTATTACTTCCGCACTGGCTCTATTTGGCTAGTATTATCCCATTTGAGTTTGTCTCTCCTCGCCTTTTTTTCTTTGCAGGCGTATTTTTAAATGATTCGTCGAGAAGTCTACTTGATCTTGCTTCACCAGTGCACTTCTGATAAAAGTAAGACTGTTTTCACGTACACTAGGCAACATCTAAAAGACTCCCTGCGCTTAGCTGAGCGATGAAAATCTAACAGTGCCCATTACATTTAGGTGTCACCTAGTGTTAGTGAAAACAGGCATACAATCGACAGCAGTATTATTTGGTAAATTGCTGTTTAATATTCAAGGTACAATTTATATTATAAACTTGAACTTAGAAAAGGCAATTAATCGAGGGAGTACTTAATAAAAAGCTGCAACAGTGAGTGTAAATTGAGCGTTCAAATGAGTCGTATTGGCGACGGAGTTCTTACCAGGTTGCTGCTGTTGCGCCTGCGCGGCCTGCGGCGGTGCGGCAGAGGCGGAAGGGTGCGCGGGCGCGGGTTGGTACTGGCGCGGAGCCAGCACGCCGCCGGGCGACACCAGCCGCAGAGGTGTGCCGTTACGCCCGCCCATCACTAGTGAGCCGGGATCGTAGTATGGGATCACATACTGTCCCTGGCCGTTCACTTGCTGCTCTCCTTGCTGAGGAGTGAGCGGCCGACGCGGCTGTTGTGCCTGCTGCTGCGCGGGCTGTGCCACGAGCCCGGGGTACACGCCCCACGGCGCGGCGACGCCGTAGTAAGGCGGTACGCCCGCTATTAATGCGCTCACGTATGGCGCGCCCTCTTGCCCTGCGTTGATAACGTACGGTGCTTGCGTGAAAGCCTGTTGAGCGGCTAACTGTTGTTGCAGTTGAAACTGTTGCTGCTGTTGTTGTTGCAAGAGCTGCAGCTGCGCCGCCGCCGCCTGACCGCCCGCAGCGGCGGCTTGTTGTGACCGGAACAATTGCTAAAAAAAAAAAAAAACGTTTCATTAAATCTATTCGTATTTTACTTGACTGCCGGGTCAAAAACGTTGAAGGTAAAACCTCCAAGCGTCGGACACACTAAGTGTGCGATCAAAGTGTTAATAGCCCTCCTTTGCAAACGGTTCATAAACTAATACTAAAAAAATGTTTTGTAAAGAAAAATGGAAAATAATCAAACTAATGAATGATTTTTGTGTTGCAAGTAGATAAAGTCTGTTATTTTGAAATACAAATAACATATAATTTCATAATAAAATTAGGCAAATTAAAATCAGCCTAAAACTTTCAGACAGAATGGAAACGTGGAACGTAATGCAGTGCGCGACAGCGGTACGCATCTCAAGTGGATAATTCATTCGTTGTTTGAAGTAATAAAACCCGTTTGTTCAAACGGATACACTTATGTATATTTACTTGAACAGTTGCAGAAATATCCTGCTGCGTACCCCCTAACGTTCATAAGATACAGAGCCTTCCGCGATGCGAGCTTGTCAAGCGCGCATCACGTATAAAGAAAGGCTATCCGCGCATCGCAACACGTTTCAAGCTTCGCATCACGCCTCGCACTAATCTTCGCAACTACATAATCTATTAACTGACACGACATACTACATGATAACACGTTTACGTTAACAACAGTGTACATAATATAAACATTTAAATTAACGTAGGAACTCAAAACGGATATTTTAATTGTATTTGCCTATACCATACGGTTATTGGCGGAGCAATCGTACATCGTATTGCGGTTTAATTAATAGCGTAACGTATCGTTTATTGTTTTTTGCTCGGCAATGCGGTGCAGCCCGTGCGGCGCTCGAGGGCGACTCCTCGTGAAGTGCGCTAATTAACACACAATCGTTTAAAAAGTTAATAACAGACTGTGTGCTGTCCGATGCACACGCTGCTAGGCTCGATGGCATTCTTAATCTAATCCACTTATTAAATAAAATATCTGAATATTTTGAGTTTTTCCCCAGAGAAAACGAAATGTAAAGGTGTGTCCAAACACGGCGCGGCAAACGTGCAGCGCGGCTTGCCACGCTAACGCTATGATGATTGGACGACTGGTGTGCGCGGACGTCGCGAATTAGCTGCCGCATGCGAACGGTGTTACTGTTCGTTCGTCGGTGATTGTGTGTGAACGTATTTTAATTTAATTTAACAAGCAATATGAATAACGAAGCATTTATTCGCCTAATTGAAATATATGGCGCCTTTAGTGCATTGAGGGACACCGGCCGCTTTCAATGTGGTCTGAACGGAATTCGGTGGAATAAATAGCGCTCGCGGCGTGTCTCGGATATGCCGCGCAAACCTTTCTGAATACGTCTAAACTAGTCGCGCGGCGAATTTGTGTCCTGCGAATGCCGCGCGTAGCTGCCGCGCTGTGTTTAGACACACCTTCAAGACGTTCAAACACATATTAATGAACACAGATTCAATGAAAAAAGTGACTTATCATTTTGCTGTATCGCATGACTATGAATGTTAAAGGACTAGGAATGTAAGGTGACTTATGAAAATTTGTGAATGAGATGAGAAAAAAAAGAAGACGGTTTATAATTTTGAAGAATAAAATAGAAAAACGCATTCATGGTGCACCCGTGTATACATTAGCGTGTATTTAGATACATTCGGTGAAGAAGTCGTAATATTTTGAATGAAATGAATCAGAGTGAAATAGATCTCGAGTGTGATGTCATTAGGAACGCGCGGTCTCGTATCTACCTGTTGAGAGGAGATTAGTTGGCGCTGTTCCAGGCCTTTTTGACTGAGCGTGATCAGTGTAAACACAGTGAGCAGAGCGCGCCGTCTTCGCACGCATCAGTGCAGTCGCCGCTGATACCTATCTAACGCTTCTACAAGTATACGAAATGACTTCAGTTCGTAATTTTAAATTAATGCAGCTTTGCCATTTGTAATTTGGCATAAGATTACGAAATTAGAAAAACGAATGCATAACTATTGAAGAACTTTTAAGAAATTCTGTGTTCATAATTTCACATTCAAACAATTGGCAGACTGTTGTGAATTTGGTGAGATAATAAAAAATCGTCCTCATTCTTCTGATCAGGTAATACCGCGTTATACATTCTAATGAAATTGTTTAAATTAATGTAAGTATATACTAAAGACTTAAAACAGATGCCAGCGAGTCATCATCATAATTTTAATTACGGTGCTAGTACATTAACCAAGCCTATTTTATTTTTCATTAGCTAATTGACATGAAATGATTATCTAACGTCGTAAAGTTTGCGTTGCCGTCACGGGTAGATCTAAAGTCTTAGGCGACGGGGGGAGCAACGTTTGATCTCCTGGAGCGGCTTCGTCTCGATTCCACAGCAATTTAATTCATTGAGACGGTGTAATTGAACGGTGAGCGAGACGATAAGCACGGCCTGTATACGTGCGCAAAACAGACTAACTTGACCGCAACAAAATTAAGTCGCTCCAACTACTGTGTCACTGCAAGGTGGCACAGCTAGCAGTATAGGAGGCGGCGAGTAAGCGTCTCGCATTCAATTAGACGTTCAGTAATCCGGCTGCGGCGAGCTTCGATACCAATTACGGGGTTATTAGTGAGGGAACGCGCGATCGTGCTCAGCTCAACCCGGACGACACCCTGTGCGGCTCAGCCCGCTACGACATTGCGACTTAGGTGCGCTATTTGATTTTTACAAAACTACCACACCGCACAACTCTTTTTTTTCTCTTACAACTCGTAGGAATACTAGGAAATAGAACAAGTACATATATCAATCTTAAGCGTGACACAATAATTCTAATTACATGAATTGTTTTAATTAATTATGTTAACCCTATATAGTTGGTACAGCGAGCGATTTATCAACAGTACAGAGACATGTGGGTGCTGAGTCACGGAGTGGGCACGCAAGTGGTGGCGCGAAGGCTCCAGGCGACAGGCACGCGGCGGGCGGTCGCCACCGGTGGATGCTATTTATTATTTACGAGGAAGATGACGAGAGGACGAGCGCCTCAGTGCTCCCGCGAGAATCGCACGCTCCGCCCGGCAGCGTCGACAAACAAATTACGCGACAAAGCAATCAATTACAAGGACAAGACGTAGTTCATGCCCCTTGAATCGAACGCTACGTCAACAACAAGCTTTTAGCGGCGTCGACGTGGTGCTACGTGCTCCATGCAAACCCAACACCTCCCGGTTAAATGTCTACTACCGTTGTTTTCCAAATAGCTATAAGAGCATCGTAAATTGAGAGAAAAGCGTTTTATGTAATAACGAATTAGATTGTCGATCAAGAAAGAAGAAAAGGTTATTTGGGAGGGAATCGGAAACGACGGGGTCGGGAGTGTACAACGAGATTACAGGGATATCGTGGGCCCTAGCGTGCGGCTGCCACCGTCGCGCTGTAATGCCGTCGGTGGCGTATCTTGCTGTAACGAGTTTATCTGCCCCGCGGGCTGCGACCGCGACAACGTTCATTTCTTTTCTTATCAGCAGTCGAATGTAATCAATTTTCGTCGCTAAGCTATCATTTTTTTTTTTTGGAACAAATATGAATGTATGTGATCTATGATTTTTCATACGTAAGGCATAATCATTATGTCTTCAATACCTTGGTGCCTCTGAAGAACAGGAAGGATGTTATTTCACTCGCTACACAGCAAAATTATCAAGCGGAAAATACTGGCGCTTGAATGACGCATAGCTTTTTTAACTTTCTATATAGGGAGCTATTTTTTTTGGTGTTTTTCCTGTTGAATTGAAGTCTGCCTACTGCCTACCTACATCGGACATTTGCGGTTTGTACGAGTGAGTGTTTGCCAAAAACAAAGGTTCCATTTGAATCCTGATTACTTAGTTGATTGAATACCTACACGAAACAGCGCTTTCAGATTTTCAGCGAAAAGGTGGTAAAGGGCGAGGGCGTGGCTCTACTGGGCGGAGCAAAGACACGCCCACATAGTAGACGCCCTACCCAAATTTCTCCTTGGTATTTTTTATTGAAATCATATTAAATTCTAATTATTTTCAAAAGAAACTTTATTAACTAAACAATAAAGAGATAAGATAATCAGATACGAATCGTCGTCAGCGTCTATAAACGGTACTTATTAAGCTTTATAGCTACCTACGCAAAGCAAAATTTAAATAACTATCTGTTCTGTATTGTGTTGGAAATATAATTTATAAAGTATTTATTTATACAATATTTATAAAATAAAGGATTCTATTCTAAACTTGAACTTATTATAATATCATAAAAATACTTACTTAATTATATTACGTTTTTGCGAGTTGAAACATATAAATATAATCTGCGACTTTAAACCGGCTCATTCACGCACATAGGGCGGGTTGCTTCAACTAATCATTACTGACCGGTAATAGTCAAAAATGGTGCTGACTATCGTCAAATCAAAAAAAATGGGTTGTTTCACAAAATCATACGTCAAAAAGTTACTATTACCATAACCGACCAGCCATCGTAATTTTGAGTTGTCAAACAGCTATGTACTTCAAATATCAAAATATTATGGAATCTCTTTTTGAATAAATTTAACTGACGGATTTTTATGTTATGAAACAACCAGTTACATTTAAGGTACGTTAAACATCGCACGTCATAGTAACTTTTTAACCGTCCGTATGTAATGTTAACCGACTGTTTGAAACAACCCGCCCTTAGTATTTCGTCGTGAAGGCTTTTTTCATAGCTTCTAGTAAACGTTATGTAACAAGATCACTCGTAAGATGGGCAACTTATTCTTATTTCAGAGATGAGCTTTATTGCTTTATCAACGTGAACTAGTGAGGCAAAAATAAATCATTGCAAATTGTAATAAGTAGGAGTATTAATGAAGGTTTCCAATGTGCCACTACGTACTACCCGTATGTATTACTACGTACTTGTTTCTTTGGTATTTATTGATTCAGACAAAAAATCGATGAGTAGGTAGGTACATTATTATTACAAAATAAATTAATTAGGAATAAATGGAAATTAAAATAACGAAAGAAATTTTTTCTGTTCAACCTTACTTTAAAATTCAACTTGTTTATAAAGGAAGGCAACTAGGCAAGTAAAACAACCGTTATAAACGTGCGGATTGAGGAAGCTTATTCGTTTCCAAAAACGTGCATAGATTGAGAGCACGATTTAATGCGGAGTTGGCATACAATACAACACAATTCGCAATGATCATGATCACGCGTGTTTCGCAACACAGCTGACCGACCGATTACATCTTCTCTGGCATAAAAGAAAAAACGTACATGTACCTAAACGCATTAATTTGTATTGTCTAATTTAGAACATCCGGATCCTTGAAAAAGGCATCGCTATAGTTAGTACACATCTACCATAGAGGCATGCTGCAACGACAGGGTTGTACATACATCGAGACGAATACAAAATTGCAGCATAAGCTATTTCAGCGCTCTCTTTCCGTTTCTAGCATAAGCATATCCGGAGAGCTAATATCCTAAAAAAATGTTTCACGTTTAGCAACTATTCTTTTCAACCATAGGAAAACTTACCTACTACATAAGCCGATGGACTGTAATTATACTTACTAAAAATAATAATTAGCAGTATAAGCTGATCTCGCCTTGTATAGAATTTCCTTACAATGAGAGGTCAGCTTAGGCTGGAAATGTATAGCTTGATGTGTAGCCGTGCGTACCAATAATGTGAAACAATAGAAATGTCTCTGTAAACGATAATCCAGGAAGTTCAAGCAAAATTCTGTACGGAGTACAAATAGACCAAACACTTCCCACACATCAGCAGTCAGCATCATTATTCACTTTTAGGTACCCTTACCCTTTCCCACCATCTATCATCACTTTCGGCCACCACGCAATACCATCACCTGTTAACTAACTATATCAACACCAATAATTAAATAAACTATTACCGGTCGCAATTCAGAACCACATCATTTTGCATCTATCAGGTACCTACGGCTTTATTTACAACTGTATGTAATGCAGAGTTAAAGCACTATTGCAGGGCCACCATTCAACATAAAATGCATTAGAATTAATCCTTGGATACTACACGTTACAAATCTATGTTGACATAACAAAAATATGATGTGTAGCATACCTATTATGCAGCATATTTGATGGGAGATCAGATAAAAGAGAAATATAGTATTACCACTGCACGTCTATAAGTAGGTATACTAGGTATACGTTTGGAGTTATGGACGAGTATTTATTGGTCGCAGTGGTGACGACGGTAGCCGGGTGCGGTCGAACGAAGCTTTTATCAAAATTAGCAGGCGCGCCCGCGCCTCGGCGCACCCCCATCGTAAAAACACCATCACCGGCATCGCATCGACGACGTCTACGGAGCCACACCTAGCTGTCGCTCCCTAACAACTCACCCTATACAAGTTATTATTTGTAACACATTTCTACATTTATGTTCAGGTTACAAAAAAAAAACATTTCTACCCCATTTAAAGCCAAACCCGCCATTTAAGGGATAAGAGAAGCAACCCAGCTTTTAGAAGATGACAAAAGTTTTAGCGGAATTGTTATAAGGCAGATTTCAAGACGCATAACAGCATGACGACTTATAGGGATCTGTTGGCCACAGTAAAAGTAACCGCTTGCTTCAGTCAGACACGTCCTCGGGGTCGAGCTCGGTTAAGCCACCGGACTACGAGTGTGGATAAATAAGCTAGACACATACCGCATAAACATGTAAAATATTCTTAACACATTGACATTATTAAAGAAAGTGGCATTGAGATCTGTATAAAGTCATAAAAGTTACAGGGATTTTGATTTCGTTTCTCGAGTACCTAACATGCGTGACCGCTTTTGCTGCGGTGACTTTCTCTTTTAAAAGCTATATTCTTGGGACTGTACAAGAAATCGGGACAGTATAGTTCGGTGCACAGAAAAAGAAATACTATGTATTAATGAATTCAAACATGTTGGTTTTTAACAGATTACATTACAGTAGTCAAAAGGAAACGCCGCCGCCGCTTGCAAAGTTTTGTAGTAAATATTCGTGTAGTAAACATTTAATTTCGTAATAACAGCTTGATCCTAATTTCAGGTGAACAATACCCACTAGATGATCTGAATGGTAATGGTCCTAAATCAATGACCGAAATGCACGTGTGATACAGTAAGTTGGTCATGCGGCCGAGGTAAGGCTTGCACTATTACACGCGTTGATAACATCGTAATCTGTATGCGCAGCGTTTAACATCCACACTCTTTTATTTGCCCATATAAGAAACTCCGTTAAGGTGACACGCGGAATTAAAATTATGTTGTCGTTAGTACTTAATAATTTCTTAACACCCCGAAATATAACATATGATAGTGGGTGGAGAATAACCACCTTTAGTATATATATAGTACTATAGTTCATCATGATATGTAAATAAACACGTAATAATTAGGTTGCTAGAGGTAATTTATGTTTGCAATACGCTGGCAAAGTCCCAAAGAAATCCGTTGGTAAATGACACACGATAGGGACGATTTGGCAGACAAGTCAAGGAGTCGTTTCGCCAGCTCATAGGCTGTACCATGCCTGAAGTTCCGGAAACTAGATCGGTTATCTTACGCCGAGGAAACTATCGTGATGCAGTACTAAGTATGTTTAGTCTACTAACACTATTGCACTTCTATTACAACAATACTTACATGTTTACTGCACAACTGTTCACAACACACAAAGAAATTAAATAGCAGCAACGCAATGGCACACAGTAAACAAAGAAGGAAACGAAACATTAAGGATGCGAAGGTGGTGAAAATGTGAATATATTACACGGCAATGTAATCACACGCACGCAAGAAACGGGCGGCGTTTTATAACTGTGCAGGAATAATTCTCCAAAAACCAATAATTCACATTCATACACTTTAATTTTGAGCCATTCATACCTATAAGAATAAATATGTTTCTTTGTGGTATAGCAATAATAAAAACGTAGTGAATATCCTGAATTTAATAGACGTCTACTACGTACCAGTTAAATGATCTTATTTATGAGATGTACTACTCGTAAAATAATTGTTCAGTTGAAATAATTATACACATTATGCAGTAGGTACGCATCGTTATGTATGGTAAATCTGAAGTAGGGTAAGCGAGGTAAGTGCTTAGTAAACGATGGTATATGGCTAGGATATCACACAGAGTGGTGGTAGATGGTATGGACATAGGCGGGCAACGAGGCCACATAATGAAGTGGCACGTTAGGACATGGGTCGCACCTTCACTCCAATTTCTCGCTAACTGAACCCTTAACGCAACGACCTCCGGGCTTTTACTGCCACCCACTTGCTTAGCAAACTACGGATATGGCTCTAAACTAATTCGGGTAAGTAATTTAACACATATTAATTTATATTAGACTATGAAATATTGTATACTTTGCATTAAATGTCGCTGTAATGATTTTTTTGTTGGAAACTTTTATTATCAGATTTTGAAGTATATTTCTCGGTTAGGCAAAAATAATTTTCCTAAGATATTAAAATAGCAAGCTCATTTTCAGAAAATAAACGAAAGGAGAATGAGCAAAGTCAATCTAATTATGCCGCTTGACGTGGTAGAGGGACAGCGAAATAGCTTCCTAATTCTCCCGTTATCACAGTTAAACAACTTTTATTTCAGAAGGCCTTATGAAAGTTCCCATAATATGACTTTCTTAGAAAATAAGGCAGTGATTACTGTTTAGTTGAGTTTTTAGAAATAACTGACAGCTGAGTTTTTTAACGAGAAAATCAAAACAATAGATGAATTTAATTATTTATTTGATTTTAAGAAACATTAATGTGTAATCTAAAGCACAAGTAATTATTTAATTAGCTTTATCATTAGTTATTAAAATTTCGCGTTAGGCCAAAATGTCATTTAAAATAAGCGCTGGGACTAAGTATGTTTTTGTCTGTCGCAATTGGTCTACTCCTCATATTGCCCATTTAGCGATACGACTATGTCGCAGTAAACCTATTTCTCACTATGGTCATTTAGCGATATGACTAAGTCGCAAATTATGTTCTGTTTTACGTAAAGATAGTAAACTTACAAAACCCAAGATAATACAAGATTTTTAATAAAACTCACTAAGAATTTATTCAACAAGCTCATATAGTTCGACAACCTCTAACGGTATTTAGATCCGAATTCATTAGTATAGCTAACTTTACGCTAGAAAAACTTCCTTGTTACGGATACATAAGCACGAATAATAAGACAATAATTGTCAGATTTATTTTTTCTTAAGTGTGGCTTGCACTCGGTTTTCAGAATGTTATAGTTATGTATGTAATTGGAAACCGGATAATTTGAACCCTTGAATTAACTGTTAAATAGCGAGATAATTAACAGTGTGGATTACTGAAGGAGCCAAGGATAGTGTGCCGTTACGCTGGCGATGCGGAGACAGCGAGATGGGCGAGGTGAATGTACGCATGAAGTGTGCCACGCGACCGAGAAATACTCCGGAGTGAGTACCGTTAGTGGAACGCGGTCAAGCCAGCAGCGGTACCAGTGTCCGACACTGCCACCTCGTCACCTTTCATTCAGCTATAACCTACATTGATATTTATAAATATTAGGGAATTACTTACGCTTTAAGTGCTACTATGTGTTTCAGGCTTCAGTAAATTACCATGCAATGGCGAAAAATACGTAGATTGGTTGGTAGAGGTAGAGTTGTTTTGTTTACGGAGGATTCGTCAAGGTACCTAACTTGCCTTACCGCATTCTTATGGTTTCTAAAATTAGCCCCCTTTAATACGTTCAGATTATCTGGCTGCCCGGCAGCGAATTTATGGGTTGATCAGGTAAAATCAACTCATAAATTTGCTGCCTGTTGTACGTGTTTAGTTTTTATACTATTTCAAAGTCTACGCCCTAGCCTGCGACGAGATATCTAAGGTGATTATCGCTAAATATAGTTCCCTCACAAATATAAACCAAATAGAAATAACCACAATTGAATCGATTTAACCGTTTGGGATTCACGATGAGAGCAGATAAACTAATAAAGTCACCTCTCTCTTTTCATGAGTAACTAAATAATCGAACGAAACATTCCGTTCTTATTTAAGACTGCGCCGAGCAAAATAATTCAAAACAGTCGTCACTGTTAAAGTAATATAATCTACCTTTACCATAATTACCATAAAAAAATTGTAATGAATACCACAATGATTGTGTTAACCGATTATGGTTGCCAACAAATAAGAATACTGTTTAATTTAATAAACAAAAATACGTAAAGTTGTACAAAAATCTTTAAAAATCACGCTGTTTTGAATCATACGCAACGTATGATTCAAAACAGCGCGTCAATTAAAACAAAAAATTAATAATAAAATAACTAAGCTACATTTCGAAAATGTAAAAACTACAAACTGTAGTATGAATATTATAGATTAATATGAATTAAAGATTGTGAAAAAAAAAATACAGTTTACTATCAAAACTCAACTAAATACGAGTTTTTTTTTGTACAACTTTACGTATTTTTGTTTATTAAATTAAACAGTATTCTTATTTTTTGCCAACCATAATCGGTTAAAATCGGTTATTCTTATTTTTTGCCAACCATAATCGGTTAACACATTCATTGTGGTATTCATTACATATTTTTTATGGTAATTATGGTAAAAGTATTAATTATATCACTTTAACAGTGACGACTGTTTTGAATTATTTTGCTCGGCGCAGTCTTTAGTTGACACTGTGATGTGCAGTTGGTGGTGCATGGTGTTGGTGGGCAGATCATCAGATCTAAAATCGAAGACTAACAAATTAAATAACGTATTTATATTGAACTACAGATTTTACAGCAACAAGTATGTACGTATGGAATAACAAATAATATTATAGGATGCTAGAAACCTCGAACTCATGGAGGGCCGTGGCGGCGGCAGCATCTTGTCTCAGCGTGGTAATCGGAGCGTTTCTAATACCCACGCTTTGCTTCGGTTTCACCGCACGCTTCTTGCCTCCCGTTCTTATTTATTCGTTTTGCGAAACCGTTTGAAATATGATAACGTTCAGTCGATTGCCGAGCGAGCTGCTCTAGGTTCTCACGAAACTTCACACGAAGTTCTTGCAGTCAGTTCAGTTAGCTATTGAATTCCCGCGATTATAGCTAACGGGCTCGACAGCAGACACAGGTATCGTTTTACAAAGAAATAATACCAGAAACGTATAATATAACAGAACGGTATAAATGTAGATATGAGAATAGGTAGGCAAATAGCGAAAAGCAGTTTTAAGTCGTGCTTAAAACTGCTTTTTGCTTTTTGCCTACCTATTCTCGGCGGTATTATGGTAATGAGGGTCTAAAAGCGACAAATGAATATTTTTCACAATAATTACGGTGGTTGCAGCAGGTAAGGTGCATAGCACAGAGTCGCTGCGGCGGGCGCAACAATTTGCATCACAAATGCGGGTGGCAGTCGCGATGCGCCACGCCACGCGCCCTGCGCCGCTGGCCCGTACGGCGAGGGCGGTATGGCGCCCCACCCGCATCAGACAATGTCACAATCAACACCGCGTGGCCGCTTTTTGGTCGCCATGTGATTGCCGATTGTGGAACACCATAATCACCAAGAACGTATGCATTTTAATTTTAACGTCGTCAATAGAGTTCGTTGCAATTATTGTCAAGAGACATGAGGACAAGACAAAAGGGTCGATTCAATAACACAAACAATTTACATTTTTATTACTATCGAAGGATCGACAATTAAAGTTTCAAGACCTGTTACGAAACTATGCAAATGAAGTAAGTTATTGTTTTATAATAATAGAGCCGGCAGCGTTTGTCTAGTATAAAATAATAAAAATACAATTTTGGCGAGAAGATTTTCACATACGACTTGACGCGACACATGGCAAGCTCAAGTTTCTGTTGGAGCCTATCATCCACGAAAAGTAAAGCCGTAAGCGAGTAAAAGTGTCCGAGTTGAAAGGCGGTGAATTAATAACGAACTTCTCCCGCGACGCGTGATGACGGCCAACACGAGTAGCGCATTAGATGCCAACAGAGGAAATTTGCAAAATTCAAGCTAATTACATGTTGCTTTATACTTTTTCTGTTCAACAAAATATAAAAATTGGTCAAGTGCGAGTCAGTATCATGCACGAGTGTTCCCTATGTAAGTACAAAAAAAAACCGTTTATTATTTACGAACTTGGCTGACTTACTGAAATATCTACAAATATTAGAAAACGAAGTACTTACCTAGCTGTTCGTGTCGTGTTCACAGTGGATTTTGATGGGATTTAATTTAAAGTATTAATTCGATAGCCACTTATTTGAATAATATTAATAATTAGCTCAAGATCACGATATTATGACATGTCTCCTTAATTATATTTAGAAAATTTAAGTTGCTAATCAACTTAAGTTTTACAGCTCACAAAAATAAGTTATTAAAAAAAATATATATATATATATTGTATATAAGTAACTAGAAAAACGGGTCCTATGCTCTTTCCTATATTATAAAATGTATTATCTAAGTGCTTTTTGTGCAAAGATCTTTTGATCAATCATTAAGTACCCTCATCAATACGGAACCCTAATAACTTTTTTATATTCTAAAACAGCTCTCCTAACTTTCTACTTAAGATTTACCTTTATTTATTCTCGATTCGTTAATACTTCATGCAAATAATATGCAAAAAAAGAGTGTCAATTTGAACATAATCATAAAACAACCACAAATTAAAATAAAACACTACGTACTACACATTACGTATTATATTTAGATTCTGTAATACAACTAACACTATAAAAACCATACATAATTAAAAGGTGGTTAAATTAATTGCAACAATTATCTATGTGAAATAACTAGATAAGTATTAATAAAAAGATGCCATACAGAAAACAGATAGAGGTGAAAACACGGGACCCACAGGCAACAAATGGACTCCATTTATTAAATTGTAAGTCAGAGATTCTGCGTTGAAATACGAGGACTATTTGGACTAAACGATGCAATCACTAGCGGATTTAAGAGATTCCACCTTTCGTTAGTAATTTTTTACCCTTTTTCTTGTTTTCTATTACAAGAAAAAGACGTAAAAATTACTGACCTCGTTAAAACTCGTATACACATTATCATTCATCAATCACAATTGAAGGCTTCGTAGCCTAAGTGGTAGTATATCTGCCTCCGACGCACAGGGTCGCGGGTTTGAATCCTGCCTAGGGCAAACATTTGTGTGCTTACCTTGTGTCTGGTTGTTGTTTATCTATATAAGTTTAGTTTTTTTTTTTCTATATTTGTGTATGTACATCAGCTATCTGACACCCATAGGTCAGGTTTTGTCTAGTTTGGGGTCAGATGGCCGTGTGTGATGTCCTCATATATTATTATAATCTTGTAACAATTATTTATTTTATAATTAAGGAATACGAAGACGTAAAAGTGAATACCAGCAAGGTAAGACGTGTTCAATATTGAAATAAATCTCTGGCAGAATGACTCTGTTCGAAATTAACCGGGGCGCCGGCGCCGTATAAAGCTTTAACTTGGAGGAACGGGCGGTAAAGCGGTTCTTAATTAAATCAAGTGACACGTCTCGTCGCAGGTTACCTCAATCACACGACCCCAATAAACCCATGTGCCAAACGGAAATGTTTTATATCATGTCATATTACCATGGAAGATATGGGCTAAGGGTTCCTGAGTCGCTTGAGAAATTCATTTGTTGTGTTTCTTTTCCTACTAGAACATAATTATATTGATAGACCTTCTATAAAAAGAGTCGAAAATTATACTATGCTGGTCTTTTCAGTTTTGCCTGAAAAACTTATTTTTATAACGCTTCTAAGAAATAACACCAAACTCGGGTGCATAACATTGCGCTACAATACTTTACGTGTACGATATGGTTGATACATATACGTATGCAATGAAAGCACTATAAGCATAACTTAATAAGCCCTCGTGTATGCAACCCCACGATTCGCCATATCTTAACGATTCACGTCTCATTTTCTCAGACAGATACATATTTTCATTTAACCAGCAGATAGTAAAGATTTTGATATGTTAAATAAGTAAAACAATGATAATAAAACCTGCTAAATCAATAAGCACATTTGAATACACAGATATGATTTTGTATTAAATATTTTTATCCTAATCAATAACACTAGTAGTTTTCCAAAAAAATATTCGATTACGTGAAAAATCACCAACTTTACAAATATACTACTTGATAGACAAAAATGTTGTGCTACATAAACACGAGTAATAATTCCGCGTAGTCGGAGAAACTCGTAAATGGGATTCGACGGTAACAATAAAAGTGGAGGTAGGCTTGGAAGCGCGGAGCAACTTGTGCAGAGGCGGGTAGCTTGCTGGCTGCGCAGCGGTCGCGCTCATTATTTCCATAACAAGCTCGCGACGACCGCCGCTCGCTCTCCGCTCCAGAGTCCCGGTCACGGCAATTAATTAACTGGCTAAACGGTATCGTGTTTTACATTCTGATGTTTACGTAACTCTCCAGCGATAATGTCGCTGGGTATCGAAATGACAGCGCCAACGGTACTCATTTTAATTAATAAATTATTAGCCTGGCCTACCTCACTAAAAAATTAAAGAGTTTCATTATTGAGCTCGTTATGGGCACTAACGTTCTGTGCATACAGATTGCTTATTTAAATGAGGAAAAGTAAGAAAACTTTAATCAAAGAAGTAGACTGTCACATTTATTGCTCATAAGTTTAATATGGAACACTTTAATACGCAAATTGTAACGGAATGGCCACGTATAAAATACAATTTTTGGTAAGCATGAGGAAGCAATAAAACCTGTCGAAAGATTTACCGTTACCAAGACTCGTGAATCATTGGAATCGTAATGTAACTTGAATGTTAGCTGTTAATGGATGGACATGTTTTGTTTCTAATATCGGTCGTCAGTATATTAAGCACATGATTAGTCCTAAAGTCACAAGGTGATTAATAAGCATGTCGAAGTTCGCCTGTGAACCGCATCTACACATCGGTGTCGTAACAGCTGGCAGTGGTTGTTACTTAAATTAGTTAACAATGACACATTTTGCTGGCAAACAAACGGAGAGGAGTCCTAAATAGACCGCACGCTATTCTCGACCTGCTGCCGTCACACCGGTGCGATCGTGCCGTCTGCTGACTCACGCACACCTCAAGGTGATGCTTGCGGGAGCACCAATCATATGAGGGATATTGTGCAGGCCATTCTAGCTCACAGGAATCATATGTCAATGCTATTATAAATACATCTGTGATTTAATATTAGTTACATAATATTCTTATTCAGGGTTTTGGGAACTATAAAATGATGAATTGCAGAAACCAAATGAAAGGTAACTCCAACTCCTCTTATGTAGTACCTATTTAATATTAATCTATCTACCTTAAAAATCGTCAATCGTAGTATTATAGTGAATCTAGTATGTAAAACCGATCAATTTGATGTAAATGAGTGAACAAGTTTGTTCGATAGCAAGTTGAACAGCGAGAAGCGACGGAGGCTCACGCACGAGGCATGCATGCGCGTCGAGCGCGGCCTAGTTGCGTTACGCAACCGGGCCGCGACGCCTACTCACAACAGGACGTTGATCTCATGCTTGAACTTGAAACAACAGTCAAATTTTATATATTAAGTATAAAAAATAACACATCTTTCAGTATTATTTTCTACACGTATAATCTTATTAATATCTGTAAAAACTATGTGAACCCCACCGTGTATACCTTTATTATGTGCCTTGTAGGCTCAAGCAAGATTTACATGAAAATAATTTTCCAGCACATCAACGTACCAAACGCTGTCCGGAAATTGTAGGAAATTGCAAAAGAAAATGAATCCGACGGTTTGAGAGGTCCAGTTGATGTAAAGGCTTATACGGAGGGTGGTGGTATTTAGGACTTTCGCATGCATGTAATGAAGATTTCAACATTACCGTGTTTATTTTGAATCCACAGGACGAATGAAAGAACTCTCTTAGATCAAAGTGAAAATTCCAATTAAGTACTAGTTACTTATGTCGTATTTCATCAAAACACTATACCTAGTTTCTTAGCCGTGGAATAAAATTGAAGTCAAGAAAAATATTTTTTTTTATCAAAAATCTGTATTCTAAATGTATTCGCAGGTTAGGACTTAAGGTAAAAAAAATTGGTAAAATTTTCCCTTAACGTTTTAATGTTATATTGTAATTGATTTTCACGTTAAACAACAGCTTTTGATCTAAAACAATGCCTGCAATGCCTTGCTGTCAGAAACAAGCAAGCAACTTATTGTTTATGAACAAACACTGCATTAAACACAAAAAGACTGTAAAAATAAAGAGGTCTCCATCAATCACACGAACAGAGCCGGCGCTTCCGGACGCGACCTGGTCGAGCGAAACATTTCTTTGAATAATGAATGTAGTTAGGTATCGTAGCCCGTAACTGGACGTGATATACGCCGTCGTCGGCCGCATGCATAATTTCACTTATTTTATGTGGTTAATTGTCGAAAATGACCGCCAGTGAAATATATTATGGCGTACGGACGCCGACACCGCTGGTGGCGGCTAATGTATTCCGCAGCTCGTACTCCGCCCGCCCGCCCTAGCCTTCGCTACACCGTCTTTGTGTACTTCGTAGCGCCTGCACACATGTACATGCATACATACGCTACACACTAAGCCTAATGCAAATCGACACTAAAGCACAACTTACACGATAAATTATTATAGGTATCAATATTATGTATGGGAAAATATTTAACAGAATATTATTTAAATTTAATTAAATATTTGTAAATGTTTTATAAAAAAAAGGAACCATATTATAGTTTCTGCTGTCAATTCTCCACCTTCTAAGAAAGCAGATTTTAGAAAAGGAAATCTTAGAATCGTTTAAATATTTGTTTAATTAGTGCCTTTGAATACTTATGTATAGTCTGATCTAGTTTAGTTAGAATACCTTATTTAGTTAAAATTAGATATTACAGTCATGATTGTTAAGTTTACAGTGCAAGAGAACCAGAAAGCGATGCTTGCTTATAAGTTATAACGCATCCAAATATTTCCCTGCCGGAATCTAAAATACGAATTAATAATAAATACAATATACATTTTAATATAAATATTACAAACAAACAAACTCAAATTATATATTATACTTTATTAGGCCCTGTGCCTTACGTAGAGACAGAAACGGTAATTCTCGAGAACATAAATTTGAGGGTGTATAAATAGGTAAACAGTCGTTTACGTGCACAATCGCAGCAGCTCGCGTCTACAATGCCGCTGCATTACAATTTTTCAAAGCAGACAAGCGACAGAGCGTAACAAAAGAGCTAGGAAGTCGCAAATAAACGAGCGCTGCGGAGAACCAACTTGTACGCACACCCTGCCTACGCCGTAGCCGTAGAATCGTAGACCTACGGTTACTCAGAACATTTGATTTTGTCGAATGCACGTCATGATTTTACGTCTATCTAACTTCGCTCGGGTTATCTATTAGTAGGATTTTACTTCACCGGTGTTCTTACAAGGGAGCCGCTACGAATAACATTGAAATACAAAGCTATCCAATTTGTGTAATGTAAGTTTTCGACAGTAAATGTGAACTCTCAAAAAGCTAGGAGGTAAGGCGGTTGGTCGGAGTATCTCTACATTTAGCGATTTCCGGGCGCAGCGATGAATACGGCGAGATCGGGCGTTGCGATATGGCCGGCGGCGGGCGGCCCACCGCGTCTGCGTTGGACGCGCGCAAATCGCGGGTACATCAACCGTAGCGAGGTGGCTACGGCTACAGCTAGTGAGGCTACTTATTTTATTACTTATCTATACACTATACATGACACCTGGCCATGTTTAGATAAATTAACGTCATTAATTAATTTTACCTCGAGAAGTTTTCCATTCTATCCACACTCATATTATAAATGCGAAAGTAAGTCTGCGTGTCTGTCTGTTCGCTACATTATCTCAGCAAAACCACTAAATGACCGAAAATAAATTTGATAATAAA
This sequence comes from Charanyca ferruginea, assembly GCA_947361185.1. Lineage (NCBI taxonomy): Eukaryota > Metazoa > Arthropoda > Insecta > Lepidoptera > Noctuidae > Charanyca > Charanyca ferruginea. Next base: position 20,716,316 of record OX376059.1, on the reverse strand, counting down.
GAGGTAGCTGGGTATATATACATTAACATAAGCTTTTTAATTCGCGACTCGTCGTGGCAAAGTCTAGATAAATACAAAATAATATCTATAAATCTTGAGGTAAAAGATATTTGATAAGCGTAAACTAACTTTTCAAATATAATGCATATGAATGTATAACGATCATTCTGACTTACGAAATTATGAGTTTTGAATGTATGATAAACAAGTGTCTGCCAAACGATTTTCTGCGAAATGAGTCAGATCTGTGAGGATTCTGTCTTTAAAATACCACTTTATCAACTTGCATGGGGTTCGATCTGTCAAAATGGTTGTGCTTTTTCAGATCGTAGTGTAAGTATCGTTTCCAGCAGTGCTGAACAAAGAAAAATTGGCTGCCTAATTTTAACGACTATATGAAATAATAAAAAAAGAACAACATAAATGCAATATTATCGATTTTAAACAGGTTTTTACACCGACGAAAAGTAGAGAGGTTTAAAGTTGTCTCAGGCAAAGTAGCGATTTCCCGCAAAGGAAAATATCAGTTTAACGTCTCGACTCTACGCGCTACGGCGCTGCTTCGGTCAGTATCTGCGTTTTATTAATCTCGTGGCTTATAAAACGTGATGTTATTATAAGTACATGGTCAATGGTTTTTAACCCTGTTTTTTACGTTGGTTTTTTATTTAAACAGATGTTTTTAATAACAAGTTATGGTCACTTTAGCGATACATAGATATCATAAATAAGCCTGAAAGGAGAATTGCGCTTAAATTAATCCTAATATTATATATACCTAATCAACCTATCTAAGACCGTTCAATGAGCATCATGTCACTCCGATACTTTCGATATAACAAAAAATTAAACAAAAGAGTGTTTGTGTTATTTTATTATATTAACAACAAGAATTAATGTGTTTTCGTTCTTTTGATAGAACATTAACAATTTTTGGCGCTTAAATGTTCGCAGATCGGTTAGTGCTTACCAGCTTTTTAGGGTTCCGTAGCCAAATGGCAAAAAAACGGAACCCTTATGGATTTTTACTCATTAAATTCACAATACCATTATATATAACTGAAACTAGGGGTGGTACACTGCAACAGAAACACAATCTCTTACTGTTCTGATAGTTGTTCTACACAACAAAATGAATCGTTGAATTTAATCGCAATGTTAAAACGAACCGCCATGGGGTGGTACGCTAAATGTATGCAACGGGAAATTGAAAACAAAATAAAAGTACATAGTTGAAGCAGGATTGAGCCATAATCACTAGGTGCATATTACAAAACAAAGTCGCTTCCCGCTGTCTGTCCTTCTCTACGCTTAGATCTTCAAAACCACGCAACGTATTATAATACGGGTTTCATCAACAGATACAGTTATTGAAAGGAAAGGTTAGCTTACACGTATAGTTTGATATTGTTTTGTGTTAATTTGTTGAAATATGGCGATGATTATTGAAGATGTGGGATAGTCATGATGATTGGGAGGTTTAGTGACGTGCTCCGCGTAAACCAATAGAGTTATATCCTACTTACTATCCGTGCGAAGCCGGGGCGGATCGCTTGAAATATTATAATGTTTAAACACTTCACACACTTTTTTGCTTCCACTACTAGGTTAAAAAGATAAATACATAATTGAATCTCATGTTTAAACCTATCAATAATAAGACCTGTATATAGGTCTAAGCTATAGATTTAAGACCTATATACAGGTCTTATTATTGATAGGTTTAAACATATAGGTCGTGAGATAGTGGTCAAACGTATGCCTATCAAATGATAAAAAAAAAAAAAAAAAAAATCTTTTTCGCTGTAGCTGTTAAATGAAATCAATTCATTTAACAGCGAGTACGAGTATTTCAGTCGCTGTTAAATGAATTGATTTCATTTAACAGCGACTGAAATACTCGTATATTGTAGGACTGGTTTCCGTATTTTGTGTTCATGTGACTGCACTACTTAAAATGGTATACGTTAATCATTGTACTAATTAAAGTAAATACAGCTAGAGCAAGTAATATATAAATAATTTAACAACTAGCTGACCCGACAGACGTTGTCCTGTAATTTTTTTTTTTCAATTTTCTTACCCTATGAACCTTCCCTGGACTTCCACAAATATTTTAAGACCAAAATTAGCCAAATCGGTTCAGCCATTCTCGAGTTTTAGCGAGACTAACCAACGACGATTCATTTTTATTATACTACTCAAAACAAAATAAGGGCCACGAGGTATTTTTTCATTTTGGTGTAATTTATTTTGGCATGGTGCTCTTCACAGACGAATGCAAAGTTAAATTTTTTAACGACGATCGGCGTATGGAGAAGACGTGGCGAGAGATTTTCAGAAGCCTGCATCCATGAAGTCGATCGTTTTGGTGGTCCAAATGTAATGATTTGGGGCGGGGTAAGCTTACACGGCAAAACTGAGCTCGCTATTTTAAATGAGGGTACTGTTACTGCTCAGCGGTATATTGAGGAAGTTGTCAGACCACATGTGATTCCAATTGCACAGCGAGCAGTCCTGGATTCGTCTTGATGCAAGACAATGCTCGTGCACACACGGCTCAAGCGACTCGGTTGGTACTGGAAGACTCTCAAATTCAAGTCTTGCAGTGGCCGGCGAACAGTCCGGACTTAAATCCAATAGAGCACATGTGGGATCAGTTGAAACGAAGAGTTAGAGACTGTGATCAGGAAATCCACAACCAACAGCAACTCATCAACGCTGTGAAAAGGACCTGGGCAGAGATTCCAATGGAAAATGTCAGGCATTTGATTGAGAGCATGCACTCCAGGCTTCAGGAGTGCGTAGCTAAACGAGGGGGGCATACCCGTTACTAAAAGATGAGCATGGAGTATTTTCTTTTGTTTTCAGTAACTTTACGTTGTTTTTATTTTTAACCTAAATGTGTTTTTTCTTTCAAAAGCAAATAAACTTTTTAATCATTATTATTTGAATAAATTTATTGGTCTACATGGTAAAAACAACATTAGTTTTCGTTATGGAGACAAAAAATATATATTGGTTTTATTATTTTCATGGTACAGACAAAATACCTTGTGGCCCTTATTTTGTTTCGAGTAGTATATATAGATAAGTAATTTAGTATAAGTAATTGAATTTAATAATGTATTATACTTTGATAATATTAAAAAACCTTGCTTTAACAGAGTTGAAGAAGGAGGAGGTATTATTTTTTGTTTTTAACGCTTTTATTTTTCTACCTTATTTCGGCTAACTATTAAGATTAAAGGGCTGTTTACTCGTTTTTAAGTAACAAGTCCTATCTATACTATTTATTTATAATATTATAAAGCTGAAGAGTTTGTTTGTTTGTTTGGTTGAACGCGCTAATCTCAGGATCTAGGTACTTGTTCGAATTGAAAAATTATTTTTGTGTTGGATAGTCCATTTATCGAGGAAGGCTATAGGCCCATGCGAAACCGGGTCGGGTCGCTAGTCACTAGCTATATAATCACTAGCTTTTGCCCGCGACTTCGTCCGTGTGAATGTCGGTTATCACGGATGCAGATGAAGTCGTGGATTAAAAGTAGCCTATGTCCTGCTTCAGGGTTCAAGCTATTTTCGTACTAAATTTCATCAAAATCGGTTCAGCCATTTTATCGTGAAAGCGTAACAGAAAGAGTTATTTTCTCATTTATAATATTAGTACGGATAATACTGTATCACGCAACTTGACAATTATAAGTATTTTATTTACAAACAAAGCTATCTCAGGCATCAACTTCCAGCGGCCAGCGGCGCCGGTGGGCGCTAGTTTGGGAATGAAGGACCTCAAGAAAAAAAATACCGTTATAATATTTTTGATTATGCTTTTACCTCATAAAATAAAATGAGTGCAATTTAAAGATAATCAGCTACCAACCATACTATGTAATGTCTATTTAATTATGTTAAGTATATTCATTAAATATGTAAACAAATCTAAAGCTTTACAAATACCTAGGAAGATAGGAATGTTCAAATATTTATATTTTTGTGAACTTCAAATAAACGTCATTTAAACAACTTTACGAACTTTAAGAGTCTCGTATCTACTCATGAATGAAAATGAGCAACTTTTGCGATAAACCAACTTCGAAGTATGAAAAAAAAACAGCTGTCACTACTGACTATGTAACACTATCACGAATGATAATGTTTGAAACAGCAGATTTAATTTATTGGCATGTCAGAATTGATCACATAGTGCATTGTTAAAAGCTGTTCATATTTTCATAAGTACTATTTACACCCTTAAAATTTGTCTCTGCCATATTGTAACCTACCACCTGCTGAACTCTAAACTATCAAACGATTTCCGTGTGAAAGCTCATATTTTGTGAATGTCAAAGATAGTGTGAGTGTCACCAGTAAGCGAATAGAGTAAGGTGTTCGAGTACTGATTCGTTACAACACCTTATTAGAAGACCACATTAATAAACACCTAGATAGTAAATAAACAATGTCGTACGCACTAATAAATAAACAACGCTACATTAATAACTTACAATTTGTAGCTTGAGATCTTTTCCAGCAGCAGCGGCGGCTGTGACAGACGTCGTCACTGGCGACAACCACTGGTGTAAATTGATATAACGTTTTGGTAAAAGTTTTAGCGAAACATCCGCCTGTGCATACGCCCGCTCTAGGCATGCTGCGGCCGCACCGTCCAGCGCGAGCGCCGGCTCGAGTAGGGCCCCGCCGCCCTCTAATACCACCATAGTACTAACAGTATCGTCACTTAAGTTTCAAAACACAACACCGAAGTCACTTCACAGACGGCAAGCTCGGGTCGGAGCTACATGTCTCTCGAAAGGTACGTGGCATCCGAGCGGCGAGAGTCGCGGGACTGGCGCGGCGCGCACCTGCCGCGAGCCGCGCCACCCGCGCCCCTCGCGCCGCCTACAGACTCGTCAACAAACACCGTTGCTGCAGCGGTCGCCCTGCATCCACAAAGCTTTGCAGACTACTTTCGTCCTACTTTCCAAACTCTCAAATATATTGACAACCAGATCCAGTTTCCACAACAATATAATTACAAAAAGGTATACCTATAGGTACTAAAGAAAGAGTACTGTTAAGTATAATTGCGATACAAATCAAAACGAACGAACTGCTTGCTCTGTACAAACTGTCGTAAAATCGTAAGCAATTAGCGCGAAACAATAGAGACTATTGAATAAGGTCCTGAATTTAGTTCAAGCGAGTTTGCGATGCACGAGGCGTCGTTTTATTTGCCACGTGACCAATATTCTAAAGCCCCTCCTTCTTTCAATAATTCAAATATTCCGTCTCTAAACAACACCGACTTCCAAACAATTAACGAACTCTCAATAATTAACGACCCATAGGCAACTTGATTTGAAATCGCAGGAATAAACCTTTGCGATAATTAGGATATACAATTCTTTAAATAACTTTTCCCAAAACAAAACTCGACGTAACAAAATGTCATCGAAGTGCGTGATTCAAAGTTGAATCCAATTTATAAGACTGTTCCCTAGAGGTATTTCGAAGCAATGATAAAACTTGGAAAAATATTTCGATTCTATCAGTTCTATGCCGTTCGGAAAGCGTTACTCTTAGAAATGGTATTTTACTCAAATAATAATACAAAAGTACACAAATATTAAATTGAAAAGAAAGATATAAATCAAATTGACTGAAAAGAATCTCAATAACCTGTATTAATAGTTCAGGCAGCGCGGCACATCTATGAAGTAGAATGAGTATGCCGCAGAAATTAATTTGCCATAAACACTGGTATTAATAGACGCGAGACAATAAGCCAGCCCCCCGTGAACTCCTAGTCAGCGACCTAATGTTTTACAGCACGCGAGCCACGTCGTCGTCGCACCCCCGACCTCGAAAACGCGGTTTTCATTTACATACAACGCTTATAAACAAGATGATGTTACAAATCAGAAATTATGTGTGGAAATCTTTTTTGTGAAATTTGGTGTGGATATAATTATTACCTGTCCACCTTCATAGCAAGAAGACTAAAACAAATGTTATTTTCATTGCAATAGGAGCCGAAATGGGATTACAATTTTAAAGTGATGTTAATAATTTGTCAAACTAGTTGACCCGACAGACGTTATCCTGTCAATCGATTTTTCAATTTTCTTACCGTAAAACCAGGGAAGGTTTTCAGAGAGGTCCACAAATATTTCAAGACCAAAATTAAATTTCAAGAGCAAAATTAAAATTAGTCAAATGTTGCGTCGTTATGTATCGTCAGACGCAGTGGCAGTCCGGACATTGGAAGGGGGTAGTATCCTATTGTATTAGGATACTACCCCTTCCAATGTCCGGACGACGTTCAAATGTTGAGAATCTGCGGCATTGAACTTGCCTAGCCAGTTAATGGCATTGCAGAAAGTTTTTTTTTTTTTTTTTCTTTTTCAAACAAAAATGTTATTTACTTCCAGGCCACCATATAAATATTTAAATAACATCATAGTAAGTCTACACTGTAATTTTGAACAGAATATACGAAAGCGTTTTGAAAATATTACCGAAACACACTGAACTCGCCAAGCGAGTCGCCGGCATTGGAATAAAATTAACGTGAACTCGCCGGGTACTCACCCGGCGGTGGCAGTGAATGTGTTAAGAATAGAAACAAAAAGTAAGTAGTAGTTAATAAGCACAAACACAAATGGAAGAAATTTGCATCATCAATTATTCCACAATTCAAAGGATTTTAAGAAGTACATCCGGACAGCGACTGTCATTCTAACGTCCGTAATTAACTTTCTTTTCCTCGGAATTTTCAAATGAAACATTTAAAATAAACTTTGTAATTACTTGGTCCAAACTGGTAGAAATGCAATGCGATACAAGTATGTAACGGAAACCGTTAAAAAAATAAATTTACTATAGACCTAGTCATGTTTTTTTTTCTTTACCTGATGTAATCCTAAATTTCTTCTCTCTTGGATTATCAAACTAAAATGTTGTATACTAGTTATGTTATGATGACAACAATTTTATTTGCAAGGTTAATCTGATGCCTGTTTAGCGAGGATTGACTCTGCAGCCGACCACTATTCAACGGTTATTGGTGTGTAGTCTTAGAATGTCGAATAGATACTCCTCGAGACTGCATAGTAAATTAATCAAAATTATGACATTTATTTACAACTTGTTTTTTTTTATAGAGTTAAGGTTTATTTATTTCTAATGTGTAATTTGTGTCACGTTTACAATGACTTCGACCGCGACTGGGCCACCTTCGCAGAGTGCACGGACAGTCCGACACTCGACTCTGTGTGGGCTCAATTATTCACACGACACGCCCCCACCCACCGCATCATCCGCTTGCTGCCAAATTAAAAGTAAATAACGAAATGAAAACAAGCGGCCCCGCGCCGCGAGGGACTCGCAAACCTTTTACCGCTGTCGAGTAAACAACTAGATACAGCTAAACACACTTTATCATTCTATCGGCTATCTATTTGCGAATGCAGATAAAACTGCTGATCGCAAAAATATGCACTGTATGTATACCATGTAAAAACAACACTTAAAACGTAGTCAAGCTGTCTTTGCATACATTGTTTTTGTTATAGCAAAAATTTGTTTGTATTTACAACATTAACAATAGTCCTTCCAAAATCATTCTTTATCTTATGTCTCTGTGATTAAATAATATAAAAGTTAATTTCGAACACCATCGCTATTTTAAACCTTGATAGTGTGGCACTTTTCGTAACCTCTTTTTTATTTTTCACCAAACAATTATTTAAACACACATGGAATCACTTATCATGTGCATAATATAATATTACTAGCGGACCGGGCAAACGTTGTTTTGCCATATAAATTATTTCTTTTCACCTACGGGTATAAAAAGATAGCCTACGGACCTATTCTCAGACCTACCAAAAAATCACAAAAAAAAAATCATTCAAATCGGTCAAGCCGTTTCGAAGGAGTTCAATAACAAACACTGTGACACGATATTTTTATATATTTGATTTTTGGTTTAGGCTATTAGATATACAATGTATCTCATAAGTGTCTGAGCGCGTGTTTAACAAACTTAGTTTGCATCGTTAGATGGCGATCTGTAGTTTCTGGCTACAGGAAAATAATGAGTTCAGGTAGAATTTTGTAAAATTGGTAGCTGTTACTTTTTCTCGCGTATCCATGTTTTAAAAACAGAGTAACTCTATAATCTCACGAAGTTTTAAGGCCATATAGTGAAAATATCTCTTGTTTAGGTACGTACACTGTCGGTAAAAAAGGCAACTAACAGCTAGACCCAAAAGCACTATTCTCAGCGAAGAGCAATTTCGAAGAACAATGAACTGGGATGAATAGTGGCGCCGAAGTAAAAAGTCTATTTACATCATATGCATATTTGCTACCACAATATAAAAAAAAAGCTGCACATCCTGTGTTGTGGCGTGCATACAGAGGCGGCTAAGTAATTAGTCGTTAAGCATTTCAATACAAAATTATATTGGTTTGTTAAGCAGAAAATAATATACAAATATTTACCACGGTTTATTAAAAATATGTGTTGACACGAGATCATTAGTGAAAACATCAAGCCGGTGTAGGGGATGGTTCGTGTAGGACAGGTGAGACAGTAACGAGCGGTCGCCGAGTCATCGTGAGCTAGAGAACAACCCCTTACGGCGAAAATTGTCACACAGCAAAGTATGTCACGGGGCTATATCATTATTTGGCCACCAGGGTCTCCAAACTTTTTGATTTAGACTTTGCTTTTAGAATAAAAAAAAATATGTTGGTAGTATATTCATTTTGAAATAATAAGGGTTTTACTACATTTATCACAACATTTTTAGGTTAGGTTATGATGGGGCTGACATGCCTTAAAAGGATAAAACTACCCAAAAAATAAAGAATAAAAAAACAAAAAAAATCACAACAAGAAAAATGTCGGTATATTCTATTATAATAATGTTTACCTAATGGCAAGTAATACCTATGCCAACAATTCTGTAAATGTCTAAAGTGAGTTTGAAAATAATATTATTTAGGGTACACAAAAAAAAACATCAAGAAACATAAAAAAGAATTATTGATACATCTACATGGTGTGTGTACAAATACCATGCTTGTAGGCGTTCAATAAGATCCGTTGTTTTACGATGAATATACCAAGCAATGTAATCTATTAAATATATACAAAACTTATAAATAATAATAATATAATGTACAATAAAAAAAGAAGACGCGAAAGGAAAAGCTAGTCCACATCGCATCGTCAACGGCACGTGCCCAAAACGCACCTCATTAATTAAAATTTACATTTAAAAACTTCAACAATAAAACACATTCAATGTACAGTCACTGACTGACACATCATTGCTGAACTACTGAAGTTAATAAAATCATATGTACACAGTAGATTCTTTGTTGCAAGCTTTTAGGGCTCTAATTCTACGGTTAAAATTTACAAGTTAGTATGTAACTTGCAATTAAAAATACGTTTGTACGCACAAATCAAGTTCATTAATATGACCGTAATATTAATGCAAGATTTCTCTTTTCCTTGACTTGAGAGAAATTAACAATTATCTTGGAGTACTGTTATGAGTAGCAACATGTGTTGTTAGAGGAATGTAGGAAGTGATGGTTCTCGAGCAGCAAACTGCAAACCGAGCACAACAGCAAGTTGAACGGCCGAGGACGCAGCCGAGCGTGGCGAGTACGGCTTCGCGCCTAACATATAATATACCTGAGCTAACTCAAGCTGTCATGACATCTAAGTACAGATTTTTTTTTATTTGTCTGTCCATATAGCAACAATTTTTTTTCCAATTCCTTCCTTGCTAATTAATTATCTTACGAAGGAAGAAAACGAGATGAGTCATTTCTAAATAGATTCAACGGCATACTAATGAATGTGGATTATTAACAATGAACCAAGTATATACAGACTATAAAGGGCAACTTAACAGATTTATGTGACAAAGCATTTTATACACAACAAAACCACCGATTCGAAAGAACAATTACGCGAGTCAAAGCAGGTATATCTCGGAAAAGCGCGGCGAGATATAACAAATCGCTAGCGTAACAAAAGAGGCTTTCTCGCGGCCATTACGACGCGGCACACAGAGGAAAGCGAGGCGCGAGCACAGGCGGTGGCGGCGCGGCGGGTGGCCGCCTACGATTAGCGTATGCGGCACTGGAGGCGGCCGTGGAGTACCCCGGGGGACCTGCCCAATTTACGATTGCTGCAAAGAATATCTTCGACATGGCATTTTTGCGAGCCGCTAGTGACCGCTGCTTGTTATTTGAAGGAAGCGTACGTAGCACTATTACTTCTTATATCTTAGTAGGAAAACAAAACTCAATATTTATCTGGATCGATTGAATAAATAAAATTTCAGTGTAGAAGTACGAATGCAAGGTATAGACGACAGGCCTGGTAACCGTAATAAGGGCCACCATAAAACGTTACATTAGGTAACAGCGGCTTCTGGGGCGGCTATAAATATCTCCGTTCGGAAGTAAGGCCAGTGTCCCGTGGGAGGACGACACATCGTCGAGACGAGCGGCCGTGGACGTGTCGGACGAATAAAAACATCTCTCTCACCTCGCGTGCTCTTCCAAAGAGCGAACGCGCGACCTCACCACCGCCAATCAATATCACTTAGCAATAACTGCGACCTCTCATATGTGACCATTATCTTTATATACCGCATTACTAAAATTACGACTGCTGTTACTTCATCAGAAATTCATCTTGGCGCACTTATTTTCATTGAGTTATTGCTTTAAGGTTTTTGTCGTATCGCACTGCTGTTTTAATTTTTTAAACATGTTAAAATATGATGGTATATGGTAGATGGTATATAGTAGTCAAAAATATTAATTCATACTAAGACGTACTGTGTAACACAAGCTTCAATACAAAAAAAGGCAATTCCACTGCTTGTTTGAACAACTACCTACTTAGTAGCATGCCCCCGACTTAGTTACTCAATCTATAGTCTAACTTAAGTCATATTATAACCCATAAGCAACGAGTACATAGCATACTGGTAACGTGGCTTTCGCGAGAGAAATGTTCTTAGTTTCACTCGATGGCAGTGAAACCGAGCTTTAGTATAGCCTCGATCATGCCGCGGCTCCTTCATATTCACAGAATTATTTTTTATTAAGCATTCAGCATCTTGAAAATAGACCAGGTGAACTTTTCAAAAGATAAATATTTTGTGCTTAGGTAGGCACGCAAGGGTTGCTTTAAAATTGTACGAAAGAAGCTGTGCAAATGTTACAATCTGGATGTAAAGCATTAATAATTCTTGAAAGCGGAGTCGACTGTTCCACTAGGGTCAACACAATCCCAACAAGTTGAATAAGTCAAAATCATCAAATCACCTTAGTAGGTAAAGCAAGAATGCAAACAAGGGGAGACCCACAAATTGCTTGCGTTATTAGACGTAGGTACCTTAAAAGTTTAGGGCGGGCTTAGTTTACAGAGGTAAGCTTTTGGTTATGCTAGGTGAGTTTGTTTAGCGGCCATGTCAACAACACACTGACCAAGTACAACCCACTTAGATCGCGAGGAATTAAGTCATGAATTTGTTATTAGTGTAAATAAGTATATTTTTTTTTACTTCCACCAATAACTAAAGCTCATATCTATGTTATTAATATTGTTTGTTGTATAACCTGTTTTGTTGCACGAATAATATATATAACCATAATTAGATAGTCCATATTCATATTAGATACGTACACAACGTGAATGTAGAGTCGATGTTAGTTCAATGTAGTCCCTAGTGGCTCAGTATACGCTTAGTGGTATGTCCATCAAATGTCACAATCAATTAACACGACTATCTACCCCGTCTCTCTATGTGGATGTTTACTCAGGTAATCATACAGTTCTGTGTTTTGGCTTGAACTACTACACCTTACTGAATGCTCCAAAACAAGAAAACATTTTAACGGACCGTTGTTGTTACAATTGTGTAAAGTTATACTTAAAATAGGAATGTAATTAAGTTTATTCTTGTTTTCATAACGTCAGACGCAACTTGGCAGAATAACAATCTGCGAGGCGGGTAAGTGAATTTTAAATAAAAGAGCGAGACGTCGAGGGTTGGCGACGGTCGAAGCAGTCCTAAGTTTTGTCATTGTTTCTATATTGCGCGGGGCAATTAGCGCAACTCGGACGCGCCACGAGTCTCCGCTCGGCCCGCCCGCGCTCGCTACCGCCAATCAAATTGCGAGAAAACCGCACTCACCCTCCCAAACCTTTAAATTTGTGTCGCAACATCTACACTTCAACTAATGATCAAAAGGAAAACCAAAAAATGCCGTTTAATTTTTAACGATCGTTAACAACTCTTACAAAACCTGTGCTGTTTGTGTATGTGACTTTATATATTTGTAAACGCACACACGACACAGGAGAAATTTCTAGTGTGGAGTAACGTTTTACAAAAACTGAATCAATAATGAAAGAAAACCAAATAGCTACAAAATTTTAAATATACGCTTTCTGGTATGCAAGGGACTCTATAATTGATTTTAGATAGTGCATTTGAGCAATACTTGTTGCTATTGGGTATATGGCTCATGTCTTTGGAGATTCTGATTACCCAACCTCAATACTTCATGCGACCATATTTGAAGCATATTTCCAGGTCCCAAACCATAAAAGTATTCCTTTTCCGACTTGATACGATATGGTACGACCAGGGACCATACAATTCCCCTTAAGAGTTAAGTAGTTCAACGGGTTTGTCGTTCATTCGGTTACCCTTATATTTTAGGAAGGGGTTTTTGAAAGAGTACTATCCCATTCATTGTTTTCTTTGAACTTTATACAATGATTGGAATGAATTGAATGCAATGAGCATTCAATTTATTGTATAAAGTTTTTGAAGGAGTTATCGTCCCGTTCACAAAGTTTTATTGGGTTAAAGGGAGTAACCAATTCATAAACGATAAGCCGTTTACAGAGGAACACAGACAAATCGTTAAGTGGTTTTTAAAAACGTTACTCCCTCTATCGAAAACCCTTGAAAGGTTAACTGTGTGCATGTGTTAGATCATTCGGTTTCCTTCAAAATGGTTTAGCTAAATGGTTTCGATCCGTGCGTCATATTCGTGACCGGAAGCCGTCGGTTGGGACTGGACGTCTCTTAACTGCCTCGGTTAATTTAAATGTTTTGATTATATTTTACTCCAAAGCCTGACCGCTTAACAGAGACCGTTCCTGCAGCTGCGCGGTGCGGGAGAGGTGTGAGTGAGTTATTATAAGTTGTTATGACGTATCAGTAAGCACTCGCATCGCCTCACCACATTACTCCCGTACCGCGCAGCTATCTCAGGAACGGTCCCAGTTAAGCGATCAGGCTTTGGAGTAAAATATAATCAAAACATTTAAATTAACCGAGGCAGTTAAGAGACGTCCAGTCCCAACCGACGGCTTCCGGTCACGAATATGACGCACGGATCGAAACCATTTAGCTAAACCATTTTGAAGGAAACCGAATGATCTAACACATGCGCCACTATCAGCAAAACATTCAAGTGTGCATGACATACTCAGGACATTCAAGTCAATGAAAGACATACCTACCACGTGAATGGTATCGTTTAACTGAAACTGTCCCTGGATTAGACACAGTATAGATTGTAAGGACCTCTAAAAGCGATAACTGTGTATCGGTCAACGCTGTTCCCGATGGACCCTCTTTTACAAGTTAGTACTTAGTTATATTAAAAGCGCCCATCCCGTCATATTTCCCATACAAACGCTCGTACGCGATTCATCATCATCATTTCAGCCCAAAGACGTCCACTGCTGGACATAGGCCTCCCCCAAGGGGGGATTTTACCATAATCTTCACGCTTGGCAGGCGGATTGGCGATCGCAGTATGGTTGTTACAAAGACACAGAGAATGCTGCTGCCCATTCTCTGGTAAGTCCCTTAGTCGACTCTTACGACACCCACGGGAAGATATGGGATGGTGCTATTCTTTATAACAAATTATTTCCAAAATATTTTTAACACACAGGTGTCTTGTGGTTTAAATCTACGTTTGTATGAAGCCAAAAATAAACTTTTTTGAGAAACAAATTCAGTAAACACGTCCGAAAATCAGTTTTTTTGCACAATTTTATCTGAACTTTGGCCGTTCATAATGCACTCATACATTGAAAAAGTAACAAAAACAGCTTCATACAAACCTTGCACATGTAATGGTGATTCAAAATTACAAACATTTTTACCAAAAACTTGTAAGGCTTTTTCAAAAACACGTATGTCCTAGAACAAGATTTGTGAAATTTCCGCGCGCCAATTTTCCTGTTATGTTATCGCGTTCTCACTCACTCGTTTGTTGTCGAGCTTTGCGTTGGTTGAAACAACAAAAAATTCAATCATGCTCGCGTTGAAGTTCGTTCGATGGGGATGGGCGATCTTCAGATTAAGGTCTAAAATTAGTCAAAATAGTCTCTGTACGCTTTAGCTGTCAACAACGATGCAAGCGTGTAGCAATTTTAGTGGAAGTTGTGTAGGTGAAAGTCACATGGGACTAAAATATAATAACACTAGCTGACCCGACAGACGTTGTCCTGTCCCTATCAACCTATTTACCTACCTTACATCTACCCTACACCTACCCTAACCCTTAACATTTAGGAGGATGAAAAATAGATGTTGTCCGATTCTCAGACCTACCCAATATGCACACAAAATTTCATCAGAATCGGTCAAGCCGTTTCGGAGGAGTTTAACTACAAACACCGCGACACGAGAATTTTATATATTAGATAATGGAGCTAGCTACATTATATTACAAATTCTAGCCTTTTGTCTTCTAACCAGGCACACAAATTTAGATTCCAGACTGCTACAAGGGAATTAATTGATTGATAGAAAACCTCAAATCCCACCAAAAACATTTGCATGTAAAATGTTGCCAAGACGCAAAATAAATGGAACGCACTGTCAAAAAAAAAGTTATCAGATCTCTACCTATAATCACTACTTTACTAGCCTTAACTTCACAAACTCTACTTCTTAGTCAAAATATTTATATGTCGCTAGGCCGTTTCGTTACCGTTACATGGGCGTAAGGTGAAAAATGTATTCACTGTTCATTACTTTCCTGTTAAACAATAGTTCTTGTAGTAACGAAAGAGCCAAGCCACATATATATTTTGACTAAAGTGGAGAGTTTGTGAAGTTAGGGCAAGTTAAGTAGTGATCTGATAACTTTTTAATATCAATAAATAAGTATAAGAGCTATGCAATTGAAACTTTATATATTTAATAAGTCTACTATTGACATTATATTCCGAGAATTTGTTTATTCAGATAAACAAATTTCTCGGGATATTATGCCAGCATAATCAAAACCCAAGTTACTTAGGAGAGTTCAAAAAAACGACGAAGCGCTTCGAGAAAAAGTACGCAGTGCCCTTGCGCTTCGTTTGGCTCGTCCTGGCGGCGGCACTACCGTGCCCCCAGATACACTGGTCGACCCGGAGATCGAATGCATTAATTTGGTAATTTGTGCTAATATTAAGTCAAGAACGTAGTGCGAATATGGTTACATCGTACGCGGTAATTACCGGGTGGTATCCAGGAGCGCGCGACATCGCCGCTGCACACGGCTATGGGGCGGTAATTACCACGCTCGAAGGGGTTGGGGCACGGACGCTCTCCTGTCAAAAGGATCGCGTGCCTAGCAGCGGACGCCCGTATTAACACGTTGACTGCGGCAAACACATACGTTTGTGTTTCAACAAAAATACGTGAGTGCGGCGCACACACAACCGTATGTGTTTTAGTATTTTGCTAAACGCCAGTGCGGCAAAACACATACGGTTGTGTGGCGGCCGAAGGTACGCTAGTGCGGCAAAACACATACGTTTGTGTTTCAACAAAAATACGTGAGTGCGGCGCACACACAACCGTATGTGTTAGACGATACTGAATAGGATTCTAGTGGGGAATAAGATTTATATTTTGAATAAAAGAAGAACCAGTCACAAGAAAAATAATAATCGAATTCTCAAACTATCAACTAGCCTATTGCAAAAGAGGTACTTTTGCAATAGGCTAGTTGATAGTTTCAAGTCAAGCATTAAGAAGTTCAGTATTATTAAGTCCCAATGTTGACGTGTTTGAAATATGTATAAATACTAGGTAACAAACCTAGATAAATTTATAATTTTGGTTTAGAACCCTTAGTTTTCATACTTGCCTACATAATCGGGGGGCAATACTATTTACATTTTTAAGTCTTGAGAGAAAAATAACTGATATAATGTATAAGTAATTATTTATTTATTTATATTTAATATAAATCGTGTGAATATTTCTAAAAAATATCCACACAGTCGACGCAAAATCGAAAAACACAACCGTATGTGAGCGCCCGCACAGTCGACGCAAAATTATGAAACACAACCGTATGTGTTTATCCGCACACGCGTAGTAAAACACGCCAAGCGCGTAAACCCGCACTGGCGTAAAGTACGGCCGCACACGCCAAGCGTGTGCGGCCGCACTCTCGTCTCGTTTACGAAAAAGCGTTTCGGCTGTGCGGCCAACACACCAGTTGTGTGGCCTGCCGCACTGGCGATCGGCGTAGCGAATGTTCGCCCGCAGTCAACGGGTTAAACGCTAGCGAAGAACCCGTGCCCCATCAGATAACATGCAATCAATTTCGCGATCTACATGCCTCTACGTCGGCACCGCCCCTGGACTGACGTCACGCCGATAAGCTTATAGTGCCAGCTAACCACTTGGTACCACTTGCTCTAGCACACTTAGGATTCATGACTTCAATGCAGCTTATAGAATTCGTTTTTAAATATTCGTAATCATGTCAATATGCTGTCGATAACCGTTAGCTTCAGTCAATCGAAAAAGACATCAGTTTTAACTGTTGTTTTTATATTTTGCTGTCTCGTCTAATCAAGGCATTCACAGACGCTCCGGCACGAGGCTAAGTCACGCGATCGTTTTATCGCACACCTTCTTTCTGTTTTATAGACAGATAAAGTTTGTTTAAAAAGCTCGCATGTCTTTACTACATTGACGTCCTTGTCGTGACAAGTGGTGTAACCCTCGACATCCTAATATGAACAAAACGGGGTTTTACTTAAAACTTAGTAAAGTAGCATTAGCACCATATCTATAAATTATGAACCTATTGGTGCATATGTCGTAGTGTTACTCAATTGAGTAGTTGACACCAATAATTCGAAGATACAATTTAAAAAAAAACACGTAAGTAATACCTACCCTGAAAGGCCAATTAACTTTTTATTTTTGCGGACCTGGTGATCTGTAATACAGGGCTTAACCTATCACAGCAACCAGCTCTTCACAAAATTATACTGGACTGGACAAGTATTTAAGTGACAAATAGTGTCATCATGTTTAATTTTAAACAAATGAACGTCTTGGTAAATTTTGTAAGGAGAAATAAAACGAATTGATTAATATTATTATTAACTAGCGCTTTCCCCGTGACTTCGTCCGTGTGAATTTGCAATATAGCCTATGTTACTTAGCGATAATGTAGCTTTCGATTGGTGAAAGAATTTTCCAAATCGGACCAGTAGTTTTTGAGATTATTCGTTACATACAAAAATACAAATCATTCCTCTTTATAATATTAGTATAGCTATAGATAAACTGTTAAATTCGATTTTTGTCATGTCGGGGGTAGCGGCAATGGCTAGTCAATTGAGTAGACAAAAAAGTGTTGTCACATTTTACTATTGCCATACCAAATATACGGGAGTATCGCGTTTTGACAGCTCATAAACAGTATGTCAATTGATCAGTGGCGTTAAGAGGAAACACAAGGGCCGTTGTTCCATACAAACTTAGTCCCCTGTTTCCTCCCTGGATAATGCCAGTAGATCAATTATTTTTTTTTTAAATATCCATGGCTACTATTGGCATGTCTCTATGTTTTCCTTTTTCTCATAAATTTAATATTAAAAGAGATATGAATATTCAAAAACCTAAAAAATTGGCATGATTTTCAGCTGTGTTCAAACATTCAGAAAACAAATTTGACTTGATTATATAAAAAATAGAAAACATAGGAACACAGCCAAAGCCTTTCTTTATTTTTAATGAAAAAAGCAGTTAATGCGGTTCGTGTTCGGGCATCGCGCGACAGCAATAGATTTTACAAATACCTAATTTTCAATTCTCTAGCCCGTGGTATTTCCTCTTAATTACTCAATAACAAATTCGTAACATCTTTCTCATGTCAATTTTGACTACGAAATGTTTAAATCTTGCGCCTATATTTTATTTTATACCTATATACCTATGTATATAGCACTAGCTTATCGTAATAATTATGAAGTCTATGACAAAACCGGTCAATAAGTTTACTTACCGATAACCAATGATATTACAAGAAAAAAGGTGTAGATAAGTTAGTTACACAGAATTTTAACTTCAAAAATGGTACACTCGCACAACATAAATGACGCAATATTATAATCTTAACACTACACATTGGTGTACCTAAAAATTGATACGGGAAACGTCATAGACTTCGAGATTGACGGGAAACGTCATTTTCGGTTATTTTCGAGCGCATTCTGACTCTTGGGACATACTTCCGTTGGCAGTTAACACCGATGGGGCTCTTAGCTCAAGTGACCTAATTAGCATTGTTTCAATGTGCTACTTGCGGAGCGCTTATAACCTATCTTCCTACTTTTTTAATTGTAATATCATTGCCTATAAAAGACTTATTTTATATAATCGAGACGTTAATTAAAATTTAAAAAGGGATATAGTTCGCTAGTTCTCACAATGATATGGATCTTTAGTTAAAAGGAAAACCACCTAGCCTATCTGATAACAAGTTGAAGTTTATTAAGCTTCCAACTTTTCTAAAACTTCCTGGGGGAATTCTACTGCGTCCAATATCTTACAAATAAATACAACTGCACAGAAACAAAAGCCAGAGGATGAAGCAAAAATCCTCGCAAGTCAATTTGATATTATGAGGTAATGGAGAGTAACGGGCATGATTTACGCGGCATCGAGAAGGTTCAGGCGCGGTCGGATCGCGCGAGCACAATTATCGGCCCGCGGGCGCTCTCAATTACGAAGAGGCGCGCCCGTGGGAACACCTCCGAACCGACCGGGCCCAACCACAAATCTTTTAGTCTTACTGTCTTACGCCCAACCCAACAAGTTGCTTTATTCTAGCTCGTTCGAAAAGATAGTGCTCTTGTTTAATTATGTATTTAGTTTGTCGAAACCAATTATACAGGATCGACAACAAAGCTACGAATTAAGATAATGTTTCAATAACATTATGGGCTTTCTACTTGTTTACAGATTATTATGGCCTAATCATCAATTCTTTGTAAGAGCACGATGAGTGTTCAGTTCACGCCTATAAGAGTTCAGTATTCTAAACAATCCTACACTTACAAAAACACACACACAAAACGATATGTACCCTTAGAAAAATTCCTTTCCACCTCTACTTACATAATATTTGGTTCCATTAGAGTCCATAAAATGTTTTTATGAATTATTACAATGAAATTTCAAAATATTATACATAATTAGCCTCATAACAACGTATTTAAAGTAGGTACTTCACGTAAATAAGAACTATTCAAGTTTAAAAAATACTTTGATCAGAGTCCATGAAATACAATATCCTATCTATAAAAGAGTTGTTTTTTACTTAGTTGTGTAAACGATTCATTCGACGAACGAATTTCAGTTTGAGGACGCGATCGGGTCGAGTGTCGCGTTTTAATTTGCGCGACGACACACGAGTGGACTCCGTGCCATGGTTTGCGGGCAACGCGTCGAGTGCCCTGCTAATTGCAACGCCACGCTATTCCTCGACCGACACCATCCGCATCGCTTCAGCCGATCATCAAATATGTATGTACATTCATATTTGAACATTACATTACTAACATTAAACTGCGAACATTTTATTTATTAGCCATGCTTCATACCTACACACGTCTGAAATAAAATGAATAAGCGAAGTTCCATTATCTGTACACCGCGGTACGCGCATCTCCCAACGGGCGTCCTGATAAGCCTCTGACCAACCGCAATCATATCGGTGTGAACATTAATTACCTGATTTGACACAAGCAGCGAGTGCGACAATAATCTTAGTTAATTATAACGTTAACGTGTTTGTTGGAAGTGAGTCGTTTCACTTTCTACAAAGGGAAGCGCTTCGCGCTGTACGAGATGGTCTAAAGTAATTTCTGAAGAAACAAATGAAACTGCTCCCCTCGCGTAGGAAAACGCTTTGCAAACCGCGCGGCCCATGTAATCGGATAATAAAAAGGGCAAACGCGGTAAATATAAGATGAGGAAGACAGTTTTACGAGCAGCACCTAATTAAGTGGTGAACCCAGCAAGACGAAATAAATGTTTACAGTAAAATAAGCAGCGGTAATAGGTTTAAGAATTAAACACCTAAGTATATTCAGATCGAACTGGCAATATAAAATTGACCAATAACAAGTCAATAATGCAATCGAAACTCCCACTCTCATGGCACTACTTTTTTTTCTATAATCCATATTATGAAGCATGAAATCTGCTTAGGTTTATTATAGGTTATTAATAAATTATACTTTATCTATATTTATCCATTAATTTAAAAATCTGATTAACTTTTCGCAAACACAATATGTTTGTTAGAACTTGATGTGCGTCAAGAACGAATGTTTTTCATGAATAAAAAGTTGTTATTATGACGCTGATGAAGAACAGTTCTTTATGAATAATATAATGTAATACTATAGTTTCCGCAATAACAAAAGCTATCAAGTCCAGGAATGCTTGTGCAAATAGCGAGTGTCTGCCGAAAATAAAATGAGTAGCAGTGTTAGTTCGGGCGGGCGGTGCGCGGGAGTATTTCTGGCGCGCAGGTAGGGCGGCGCGCGCCGGAATGCGACCTCACCTGAGCAATGCTGATTCACTCGCGCTAAATCAGTGAGCTCAACATATTTATTAGGCATCACCTACTTTTGATGCCACATTTAAACCGAGTATGTCTGTCGAAATACACAGGTTGAATTGCTTTATGATACATCACTCCAGTTAAGTTACAATTACAATACATAATGGACCAGTTCGTCATTAATCATTTATATTCTTACACGCCACGTCCACATAAGTAGGTACGTCATTACTCAATTCAAGACTCATGAATTTTCTGAAATAAGTACATGAGTACTACGACCACATGATCTAAATCGCTATCATTAATAGTGATTGACATCATTATCCTGAACTGCACCACCAGAACCGCGGCCCAACTACACCCACCGATGGTCAGGCATGGGGCTCTTTTTGCATCTCCACAACCGTTAGGACATCAATAAAATCTTAGCAATGAATTTCAAATAGCGTGATTAACGATTTATTTGCAGGTCCGTACCAATTTAAGGGTGTAAACGTTTAATACAGTACGGGTCGCGCGTGGACACGGGTCCAGCTCGGGGCGATTCATTAGCTCGACCGCGTCAGAACAAACAAATTAACGCGACGGGCGTGTTTTACTCGGTGATAAAAGGGCGCGAGGGCGATGGGCAATGCGCCAGCTGCGTGCGGCCGCGCGATAAATCTAGCGGGCGGCGTCGAGCGACCGCGACGCTCGCTCCCGCTTCGTGTCGGGCCGCGGCCGCTGCAGAAGCCCCACCGACTCCGATTCCATCACTAACGCTGCCCGACCCCCTAACTTTCCCAATTCCCTAGGCGAGTCTGACCTGAATACATTTGTAATGAGCTTAAACGCAAATTTTTAACATATAAAAATGAATCTTGGGTCCCGATTCATTTGATAGTTTGCATATTGGCAATTTGTAAATAAGGTCAACAAATATTTATTAATTGGATTGACATGATATATCATCTACATCGCTAGTGATGGTGCTGTATTAATGTTGTTACTATTAAGTGAGGAAAAGTCTGCAAGTGCAGTCAGATGTCAGTGACCGATGCCTTACATTTTACATTGCATTGCGTTAGACGGCGGGCGGTACGCAAGGGACGCGCGGCGACGCATCGTGGCGACACGGTATGACGTGTGACGGTGGGAGCACGACGCGCCCTATCCCCACCGCGTGTAAATGGCTTCAGTTAATTAAGTTTAATCAGTGCCATTATGCCTGTTGTACGGTCGGCGACCATCTGCCCGCCTGTTTACGCCCACATATTACGTTACAAAAGCAAACCACATGTGGTAACTTTAGTTTTATTTCTCAATATAACTAAAAATGATAAGCAATGCACTTTACTCTACCCTTCAACTGTATGATTTCAACAAGTTTCATTTGTAAGGCTTTCATTTCAGCAATTTCAAGATATAATCTTTACGTCGAGTCCTTAGCTTTGCTATTCAGTTTTATTTCTAGTTATAAACTATTTTTTTTACTAGTATTGTAATATCGTAATCACGTATTATTATTAGACAATTATACTTCCATTAAATACGTGGCGGTTGATATGTCGTCATAGTAAAATCAGATAACATTTTATTGTTCAAAATTTGATTATATGATCGACAAAGGATACCTTAAAAGTTTGAATTATAACAGGAATATTTGAAACTAAAACCAATTAGAAACGTAACAAATAAAAATCACATGATTTTTATATTTTCCATAAGTGAAACTGTGCCTCTAACAAGACACTAAATTAAGAATATTTTACTAAAACTCTTGTATCTTAGCTAGTACCAATAGATTTTAGCTAATTGGCAAAAACGGAACACATGAAATGTAATGGGTTACAACTGTTAAAGTAGGAAGGTACCACCTTAAATGTCGTTGCAGAATTACTAACAAGGCTTATACGAGTGACGTAGCAAAACAGCAACAGAATAGCTCGACATATTTCGTTTATATAAAAGAAAGTAAGGCACTGACAAGAATGTTTTTTTTTTTTTTATAATCCGATTAAAATTTAATTAATTCAGTTTAGTAAACTTTTTGCAACACACCGTTTAAGTTTTACAATAAATCGTTTTAGTGTGCATTGTCTGTTACGAATCGATAACTAGAACGAAAATAGCGGTGCAAGCAGATAGTCAAGTGTGGCGTGCTGCGCGACCATTAACGCAGCGTGACGAATCGTCCGGCAGTGAGCGGAGCTCAGGGTTGCCGTTCAAACCATGTCAACATTTTGGGGTTTTGTCTAAGACTGTGGTGGTCTCTTGTATGGGTAAGTCGGAAAACTGAATTATGGGGTCTCTTTTGTTGACTGTACCTGTGTTAGAAAATGTTACGATTTAATAATCTTAATCTTCTTCTCATCTTATAATCTTTTACTGCTGCAGATTAATTCCTCTGAACATGTCTATCCTAACATTAACAACTCCTTGTCCAGATTCGATTTGCTTATGACTTATAAGAAGTTAGGTACTGGATTGTAAATTGTAAGCAATAATTGCAATATCTTTGGGCTCTTTGATATTTATTAGGTAACCCTGTTTGTAGGGCGGCGCGCCAGAGCGTACCCGCGTGCCCGCCTCTCACGCGATCTTATCGCGCCTTCCGCGAACATCGCATCGTACAGTCGCACTGCCCGCTTGTTCCGTGACTGCCTTGCCCTAGCAAACTTTTCTTTTGCTATAAATTTATTTTGGCTTTAAAACTTTTACGGAAGTTTAATTCGGAACATCAACACTTTATAAAACACAGTTCGTTAAAAGCACAGACAGTTTCAGGTTGACCGGGATGTTGGCAACGCGCATAATGAGCGGCGAATCCTTTGACCGGCTGCACGGGAATCGCGCAAACGCTCAGCTAATTAGGCAGCGCAGATCTGAAGCCGCGACTGAATTAGTGCGATTGTATTCCCTGGCTTAACGGTTTGCAAGCCTTTAACCAAACCTAAAAAGTGCGCACATTTAGCAGTTATTAAAAATGTTGTGTTATTATTGTTACGCTAATGATTACAAAATACAAACAGCTAAATAAATCAGTACACAAAAGAAGCTCGTCGACGTCATCGTCATGGATCGTCGAAAGGCTCTTCAATCCCCTTTGCAAATATCAGTATGAACTTTAAATGTCACAATCAGTGATACGTGTCGCCTAACTGCGCAAAACTAAACGCTTTGGAGGACGACAAACATTACACGGCACAACACAAACGGCACAACAGCATACCTTGGAAGAAGTTTATCACAAAAGAAGGATCATTGCTATTTAATGAAGATTTCTGCTAAATCAAGCCCAGTAGACTTGAATTAGCGATGGCGTTTACGCCGCGACTACACCATTTCCCAAAAATGATTGGCAAGTCGGAGTGATACATGAGGTGATCATACATCAAGCTGTTCGGCTCCCAACTTTATAGAATTCTTTAAATCTTGTCACTGATTTTTTTTTCTCATTTCCAATAGCTCTTTCAGAAAATTCATAGTTTTTAATAAACTAAAATCTCCGTTCCATTCACTAACAGTTCGTGTCGAAAAAGCCATTAAATGAAATGAAATCATGTAAATCACTACAAATTTTATTTTCACCAGTTGGTGAGAAATTTGTAGAAATTGAAACACTATATCGAATAATAGAATTACTAAGAAGTTAGTAACTACTTTAAGTAATAGACGCATTTTATCGGAAACAAAGTTTATCTATGATCTGTGTAATCCATACTAATATTATAAATGCGAAAGTAACTCCGTCTGTTACGCTTTCACGATAAAACAGCTGAACCGATTTTCATGAAATTTGGCATGAAGATAGATTTAACCCCGGGGAAGGACATAGGCTACTTTTTAATCCGCGACTTTGTCTGCATCCGCGATAATCGGCATTCACGCGGACGAAGTCGCGGGCAAAAGCTAGTAATAAATAATTATGATTGTTCAAAGTTAACAAACAAATTGTGCTAAAGAGTACCTAGAACTGTAGTGCGGCGTGGAGTGCGTAATAAAAACCAGGGGAAGTGCCACGCAGCCATCGAACGTGTGGCACAATTATGTGGAAATGATCAACATTCGTTCAGTCGAGATCAGCTACTTGCAGCGACGTGACATATCGCACGTAAGGAAAAAAAAAATACAACCATGCCTTATTGTGCAATTGTTACATGCAAAAATGATACCAGAGCAAAGAATGTTTCTTGCAGATGTATACCGTATCACCAAAAAGTATAAAACTTTCATATATTTCAATATAATCGATTTTTATTGACAATACCATATTTTTACTTTGATGCGAATTAAAAACTACCTTATGTCCATTCATTAAAGTCTTTAGCTTGCTCGCTGTCTTGACTGTAATCGTTATACGTGGCATAAATTCTAGAAACTTCGACGCTACTCGTTTAGGGATGCGACACATTAATGCAAATAGTTCGTGTCGATAAGACAATAACATGTATGTTTTTAAAGTACCAATTTTTTTTTTAATAAATAAAACTACGAGTTTGAAAGAATGAGTTTTAAAAACCTTATACCTATATTCTGGCAAATAGTCATTCATTCGCGGTTAGACGTAGGCCTATAAATATTCTATATACTTACATGTATATAGTTTATCTTCACAAAAATTCAGATGTCAACTATGTTTTTAAAAGACTGTCACGTATTTAAAAAAGAACTTTAAATTGGGACGTCAATCAATTTTCCACATACAATCATATTACGGACTCAATGAAAGGTATCGCAGAAAAATATGTCAATATACGCATATTTAATCAATTAATCATCATTTTTGATCCATTACGTACATTATAAAGATCAATTTAAACACTGTAGGTAAATATATTTCTTACATTGTACAAATTATCGACAACTTGACCACATCTCTCATTGAATAGAAAAATAAATAACAGTTGCATGCGAAAATGACATCTATTTATAGTAAGAATAGATGTCATGTTAAGTAATTTGGTAACAGCGCTCTCTAGCGTCGAATAGCTGAACTCGTTGGACATTGCTCGAATTTAATTGTTAGATGGAAAAAATATCTTTAGTGATTTTGACATGTAAAATAATTGCAACATTCGTCAGTTGTGATACGGTTTAATTTCAAACAACAATAAATAAGCTTTTCGCCAAAGTTGCGTTTATAATTTGTAGCCAATTATATCATCGTTTTCTGTGTATTGCAAGTACATTTTAATTTGCAAATGTGTGGCGACATTGGATCCAGTATTAAGTAAGACTAAGGGCACTTCCTCTTGTTTTTATTATTCCGTGGCGTGGACGCCCGCTATTTGTGCAGTGTCCTCATGTTGCACCAAGGCGGGTCCGCGCACCTCTAAGACGTTTAAGAAAAAAAAAAACTACTCTTTTTTTCAGAATTACATTTATTTTCTTTGTCAGCTAACAAAATTCGCATTTATCTCCTTAAAATGATTAAGAAAACAGTTGATTAACCATATTCTCATATTATTATGTATAATTTTAGTATTAGAGTGAGAATTTGTATTTTGTATGATTAATTAGTAATATTGTACTCGTGCTCTTCCAAATTTTTAATCGAATATGTAACATGTGGATAACGTAGTTACGCACAGATAAACCTAGATTGTAAGCTATGGTTAACCATGTATAGTGTGTAATTGTTTGTTTTCTTTAATAAATAAAAAAAGCAGTTTACTTATTATTTACAATAATATAAAATAGTACCTAACCGACTTATTTGCTCGTCACTTACACGAAAAATAAATACATTGAAAGTCAGTTTATGGTAACTTCATTATGATAAGGAATGTTTAACTGCCGGTAGGGGGCGAGATGCCGCTGAAAACCTACCCTAAATAATTCGATCCTTCAATTCAGTTTAATACAACACGTGAAATTGAAACGTGTTAAATTTGTACGTGCCTATTGAAAACTTCCGTCCCCAATTCTGTTAACAACTAACTTGTTAACAAATGGTCATGTATAGAAAAACAGCAACTTGACACGCAACTTACGTGTAACTTGGACAGTATGGCTTCTCCCTGACTATACGTAGCTGCGTTGAAAATACTGCTCGATGTCTAGAATAATGATTTCTCTCAATCACGCGATGTATTTATAATGATTTTCAATAAAATAGGGGGAAGGCGGAAATTGTGCAATAGTCGAGTCGTTTTAAATCTAGATACGAGTAGATATTATAAAGCTCTCTTTAACGTCAAACAAAACGCACAGTCATTCATAAATGTACAAGGCGAGAGATGGGCACAGGGTTGCGGGCACAGAAAGGCTCATCTCATTAATCTGGGTTTCTACATTAAGCTGGGATGTGCCAATGGTGACAACGAAAATCCTCGCTCTGGCCGCGGGTTGGCGGCAACAAATCCTTTGTGAAATCTGCTACAAATATAAAGAGGCTTCTTGCCGATATCAGTCGTATTTGAAGCAGACTCGTTTTTTATTTGAAGTCTGTAACATTTACAATAGTTTAAAAGTACTAAATACCTTTTCTTATCTGGTGAAGTTAACTTCGATGGCAACTTAATTACTTATGGCCTTTGCATATTATTATTATTATGGCGTATTTTGAAGGCACCGTCGACGCGCGTTTGAGGAATGCGCTTCGTTAATTTACTAACACTAGCGGACCAGGCAAACGTTGTATTGCCATAAGTTAAAAAAAATAGCCTACATCCTATTCTCAGACCTACTGAATATACGCACAACATTTCATAAGAATCAGTCAAGCCGTTTCGGAGGAGTTTTGTTACAAACACTGTGACGCGAGAATTTTATATATTAGATAATAGAGATACTTACCTACTTAATAATAATAATTACAGCAGTGGAACCATAATGGGCTATTATTATTATTATTATTAAGTAGGTATATCTTTATTATCTTTATCATATTGATTTAAAATACGCCCCGTGTGCAGAGGCCCTTACGAATCAATCAGAACTTTTTTAGTAGATTAGTATCAGCGTAAGTGAGAATTTCTAACATTTTTATTTATTTATTACGCTTTTTTTTATCGAGTTTGAATGTCTCGACGACTTTTATTTGAGTAAAAATGTAAAAGAAACAAAAGCGCAGAAAAGTTTTATTAAAAGTTGTGTTCATATTGAATGATCCATTCATTAGTTGCGAGCAAATAGGCATTTAAAGATGAAATTAAACAGTTTTAAACAGAGGCAGTAAATAATATGATTTAGCATAAACAGGTAACAGTTCAACAAACATGCATAAAATATTGATGTCGTTGTAAATTTAATCACGTTTCTAACCACAACACTAGGTGGCGATCGCTCATGGCTAAAGCAAAACGACACAACAGCACAACACAGCCGAGGCGAGCAAACACAGTGGCTATTGTGCGTGCTACCTTGACGGCAGAGCCAATGTTTCACCGGAGTTTGCGACTCACCCCTGAGTCAACAGCCCGTGCTGTGAGACGGCCTCGTTATTAATTATAATTATATTTTACAACCAGGGACAAAACGCACTAACCCTAGCAGAATATTTAAAGATCGAAAGTCAAAATAACAACGTGAATTATCAAAAGGGGGTAGTAACATGAAATAAAACAATAGATAGTGGAGACCACACTGTGCTGTGTCGTCGGTCGCGTGACTGTCTCGCGGGCGGTTTAAATGACTTCCTTTGTTTCTTCACATAGCTCGCATCGTACACTTTCGAAGCCGAACATAAATCACAACTTTTGTAAAGTGGCAATTTACCCGGCGCGAACAATATCACTTATAACATAAAACCTAATGGTCGATACTACTCCACGTGTCACAATTAAATGATAGATGCCGCTATCGTAATATTTTTTGGATAAATGACTGGCTGTGTCTATGTAAATAGAAAACCAAAATTAGAGGAGCCAAATACTCAGCAAGAGCCAACGCAAAGTTTAATGATATTTTAATAAAATTGCCTGTGCAACTAAACGAAATGGTAAATAAAAAAGGACGATTAATCCTATCACCACAATACTATTTTTTGATGGTGGTTAATTATTGGTCTAAAGAACATTCTAATGAAATACTGGGCATCGCATTAAGATTAGACAATTAAAGTAGCGCATTTGATAAAAACAAACATTGTCATTTTTCTTTGCGTTTCACTAATAATGATCAATTGTAGTTATTCATCGGATAGATTACATAACTTCAGATAGTACGTTAGAGCAAAACATACAGTTTAATGTTTGGAAAGTTGTGCAAATTAAGTAAACAGCTTCTAATCCTGATCGTCTTTGATAATTCCCTTGCTGTTTTTCATTTATCTTATCACCATTAAATTACACAGGGGTCCATCAACTAACCGTTGGCTCTCTTTTTTCCCACAAATTCAAGAGTTTTTGATTGCAACTTAATTGGGCTGTTATGAAAATTGAAAGGGAGATGAAAAATAGTTAGAATATGACAACCGTTTATTTTTAGCTTTTCAAAATATTCCCCTCCAACCCCAATGCACTTACACACTTTCAACTCGATACCTCTACGCGTTCCCGAAATAAAGGGTCTTGACAGACAGACAGACAGACGGACAACAACGTGATCCTATAAGGGTTCAGTTTCTTCCTTTTGAGTTACGGAACCCTAAAAAGAACTACAATCAATGATTTTCACCAAGGAGATTTGTTTCTAGCCGCCAATTTTAAATATGTATTTTCAAAAATAAAAAGAGTTTGTATTCATTCAGTGGCTAAAAATTTTCAGAACAATCTAGGTATTTTACAATAGTGTTCCTGATTTAGAAAATATTCCATTGAAATTGTCATTCACGGAACATGATTCGATCGCAAATTTCCAATGAGTTGGTTGTTTATATGATAATCACCATTCGCTCCTTGCACGTAAAGCCAAAATGTGTACGTAATACAACGTTACGTGCTGTAAGTGTATTCAATGCGTTAGCATTAAGTCAATAGATCTGTTTTATTGTAAGTCTAGATTTATTAAGCAGTTTGATATTTATATTATGTTACCTAAATTTAAAGCAAGGTGGAAAAAGTGTAGCTACTTTTTATTCGCGAAGATAAATAGTTGTACGTGCGAGGCCAGGCGAACGATTAATCTAAGTTTAGAGAGTAAACAAGAAGGTGAAGTGATCAGCGGGAGCGTTGTTGAAGTTTAATAAGCGTTAGTTAGCGGGCGGGAGGCGCGGCGCCGGCAATAAGGCGACTGTTATCTCCGGTGTGGCGGTGGTGAACAAATTATCGCTCACGCTTCTATCCCCACACATCACTAATGGTACAGTTTTGATATAATTATATTAGTTGCCTCGATTAAACACTATTGGTTATTATCCTGTACCTTATTACTTTTGAAAAATATTCCTACACATATAGCTACAAAATAATTTACTGAACTATCTAGTTTATGACTCACTATTAAATAATATTTATTTACCACACATTAAATTCATGAACGCTCACCAGGTGGTTGAGGTTTATACCTTTTCTTCGCAACAGTCGATTACGCCATAGTTGTAAAACGATGAAACTGTGTAACAATCTGATTTGAAAATATATTCAATTACAACCTATGTAACAAGAAAATGCAGAGAAGCGTAAACATCAAGTCATAAAATAGCTAATTAGGTTTTTAAATGTAGCAGGCGTGTACAACCTAAAAGCGCAACGCGGTGCATGCGGAGTGCGGCCGAAGCGGGCCGTCAAAGCGAGAATAATCTCATAACCGCGGCCCGGACGACACGGCCAGCTTATGCCGAGCGCCCTCAGGCTTACTGAGATCGTTCTTTGTACAAACACAACCGCGTTCGCGTCGACTACATATAACAAAGCTCATTACTTATTAACTTTTAAAATTATGTAATTATTCGGTCGCTCTCCACTCGACGAGTATTCGTGCGCATCGAAGTTTATGTTAAAATAATTTCCCGCAATTTTGGCTTAGCAAGTGCGGGACAATTAAGCAGCGAGAAGTTTCGCAAGTGGTTGCTAGCTGAGGTGGGTATTCTAGCGGTCCGTAAACTTCAATTTCTCCGCGGTCGGTGATGCGTGGCGGCGCAATCGGGCGCGGCTGAGCGATTCCGATCCGATTCGCGGCGGCAGTTTACCTCATTGCAACATTCAACTGCGTGCCCCTTCCGACAACACAAGGCAAAGGAAAGCGTCGTCACGATAATACTCAATAAAACACGATTTCAATTGCAACGATTATTAACAAAAGTACAGTTTTAGTTTATACCAGTTCTTTTGTTTCAATCAGTCCGTCATATTCATGTTCAAAGTTATGGTATGTAGTTACGAGGAAATAAGTCAATAACAAATTTTGTAGGTATGTATAATCAACAGTCGCTAGAGTGTACCGTACCGTATCTACTTTTCAGTTTAGCTTAATAAGTTTATTTACTGAGCTTATTTCGGTAAGAAATTATTGTTTTAACAGGCAAATACGCTGGTGAGTCAGCTTGTAAATGGGGGTTGTGGCTATATATCAAAACAAAAACAGTACAATGAACGTGCGGTTGAGGCCGAGAGGTGCGATGTACGAGAGGACTCTACGAGCACCACACTGATTACAGCTCCATATTTAATGAGCCACTCACATGGGTTCGCAACTAGCAACGAGCCAGCTAACTAATTTCAATACGTGTCTACATATTTGATGGCCTACATGCTCATTTACTGAAAAACAGAAGTAATACAATAATATGAAGTATAAGAATTTTCCCAGGTTCAACACAATGAAAAATTTAATGACTTCGTCAATTAGTTAACTATGTTGAAAGCGTTTGCTTCTACCGACGTTAAATGCACGTGGAAAAATCGGGAAATCAGCAAGAGAAAGTGTTCATATGTGGAGTAGGGGCGGCGAGGCCGGGCAAGAGGCGGCGGGCGGCAGAAGACGGCCCGTGCACAGTTTAATTTCCCACGAGGTCGATCTCAGCGCCGCGGAGCGCAACCCGCGGGAATTAATTGCCAGTAATGAATAGTCAAGTGAACGTCTGTTAATTATGTACACCTATACTGAAATTTTAAGACATCATCAACATCTTCCGCCACATTGCATAAAATTATTAAAAATATATGCTTCGGGGCCTGAAAGTACGTTATATTGTCTCATATAGTAGTCCTATAACCTACATTTTCACACAGATTGCAAGCTTGGAACAATACAGGTAGCTGCTAGCTGAATAAAATTGTCGCTGGCAGTTCAATGACCCTGCAGTCTTGTTTAGAAGCGTAATAGTGTTTTTGTAATATAAATTTCTCAAAACTTTGCAAATCCTTTAGAGAAAATGTTTACGATCCAATTCATTTGAAACAGTTTCGTTGTAATCCGTGAAATTGAATTTCTCGACATTATCAGTAGCACTTGTGTAACATCAAAAATACAAAACCATTAAAATGTTGAAGTCAGTCAAGTGTCTCTAGTAAGAAATGAATGCTACATATTTTTAAAAGCAGAACCATAATAGATAAGCAAGTAAAAAC
Organism: Charanyca ferruginea; assembly: GCA_947361185.1. Taxonomy (NCBI): domain Eukaryota; kingdom Metazoa; phylum Arthropoda; class Insecta; order Lepidoptera; family Noctuidae; genus Charanyca; species Charanyca ferruginea. The sequence goes on along the minus strand of OX376059.1, from coordinate 20,683,926 downwards.
TGCCTTCAAAAAATTCAACTTCAAAGCTTTTTTAAATCAGATGCATTTTTAAAAACTGATTCACATTAGTATTACTTATTTAAGGTTTTAGGGTTTAAATTTAAACTGACTTCAAAAAAAGAGGCGGCGGTTATGCTTCACCACTCGAGGACGTTTTTCCAACCAGCCCATTCAATGCCAATAGATATAAGAATTTGTAGCACGCCATAACCACTAGGCGGTATGATAGGAGTCCCCAGGCGCGAGACGGCACGCCAATTCGATAAGACATTATTGATACATCGCATTGTCAGTCGATGGCACAGTGTGATCATGAAGATTCTATCACACATGTGAGCCGTTACAATCGGTAATGGTGTGTGCAGTTAAGGTGTAGGTTTATTACTTCCTCGTCGTCTAGCGGCGTGGGAACAGGGCCGGAGATAGGCGCTCGTTAGCGGGGCACGCGTCGCGACGCTCCACGGGCTAACGGTAACCGCGCCACCTATCTACACACGGCAACATTGCCAGGCATGTATGCGACAATGCAATGCACCAAACGTAGCATAATAACACGCTGCCTTACACACCTGTTATGGTAATATCAACATCAAGTGCAGTCCACCATGAATTATAATTGTATGGACAATTATTTCTAACGTCGCCAATACTGTTGTGGAAGCAAATACGTATTTAATGTTGCTTACATGTAAACCATTATGTCAATTCTATTTAAAGTGGGTTGTAATGAAGTTTTCCAAACTTATTTTTGTACTGTATAGAACAAACTACACATAAAGTTATCTTGTGAGTATTATATAGGATGTAAACAATCCGAAAAACATTATATTACGTATAAATACGACGTTTATTTGACTTACAATAAGCGCTTGATGAGGCAATAACCCCAAATACCGTTTATTCTGTTGGAATCCGTTCACTTCACAAGCGCGTGATGTCGCGAATTTGCGACGGTCATTTTCTAAATAAATTATGAAAGATTTCTTTTAATTGACGAGTCTTCCCAAACACAAAAGATTATTACTACAACAATAAGGTTTTTTTAGAACAAAGGTTTTTATAATACTAGCACTTTGCCCATGACTTCCTTATGGATCCCTAATTTTATGATAATAAAATATAGCTTTTAGCACTCGGGGATAACGTAACGTTTTTTCAAAATGATTTTTTTTTATACAAAAGTGAACCCCGTTGCACCGTGAACGTAGGGACCAGTAGAACTTGTTAATAGAACCGAATACGTTATATCGATGACTTAGAAATCAAAAGAAAATATATTACCGAACTTTCAATTAATTTTTTGGTTATTTGAAAGTTTGGTAATACTTTTTCTTTTCATTCTACATTAAGTAATTCCTTTTGAAAACATTAAAATAAACAACTTATATTCTTAATTTCTTGTGGGGTAACGAAAGCGAAGAATTCTCGTGCCCAATTATGGCTTATTCCCATTAGACTACAAATCGCCAAGTAAATAGAATGCGAGGACTTTCCGCAATCGACGACAGCCAATGACAAATACTCGATCATTTTTACATAAATAGGTACAGAGCCCAGCACATCATGCTACAACAATCTGTCAAATTTATTTGATAGATTTTCAACTTTACTACAAAAGAACAAGGTTCATGTTCAATTGGGAAAATATGACAGTTGTTCTGTAAAGTCTGTACATGGTGAGATTTTAATCGCTAACCAATTAGTTGCCAGGCTGTCCGTGTCATGTTTTCCCTAAACCATACTAATATTATAAATGATAAAAAAAATTACGTTCAAAAGTGCCATAATGGTCTAATTGAAATAAATGATTTGACTTTGTCTTTGAAACGCGAAAGTAACTCTGTCTGTTACGCTTTCGCGATGAAACGGCTAAACCGATTTTGATTACTTTTAAATCCGCAACTTCGTCTGCATCCGCGATAACCGACATTCACGCGGACAAAGTCGCAGGCAAAAGCTAGTGATAAATAAAATAAATACAGTCTTTGATATGGTTAAGTGACAGATTCGCATGAGTTTGATTGAAAATAAAAATCGGCCAAGTGCGAGTTGAACTCGCGTGGAGAGGGTTCCGTACAATGCCAATTGATAGAATTCTTATAGGTTTTCCTGTAATCTACAAGCAATGAACTATATTTTGTATTTTTTTCAAAATTTTAGGTTTAGTAGTTTCGGAGATCAGGGCGGAAATGGTCAATTTTATTTATTTATTTATAAACACTTCAAGCACAAAGTACAGAGGCGGACTTAATGCCATAGGCATTGTCTACCACTCAACCTTTGGGTGATGAAGAGACAAGCAGTGGTAGGTGTAATCTGAAAATAATTAAATTAGTAATAATAAGCTTAACTACAAGGATATAAAAAAAATACTGTAAGTTTATATAACTACTATATAAATATATATCAAACTACGTATATATTACTGTAAATAGATATTTACACGGACATACAAAAATAAAAAGACAAACAATGGAGAAAACATTACCGTTGTGATGAAACTGCCAACTTCTTGCGAATGTACTCTCGAACTTTAATTTTGAACGCTAAACGATTGGTTGCCATCCTGATTTTCTGTGGAAGCGCATTCCACAGAGAAATAGATTGCACAAAGAATGAACGGTGAATGAAGTCAGTGCGGTGAGAGGGACAATGAAGAACACGGTTTTGCGATGATCGCAGACTCCTATTATGGTTGGCACAAATGTACTGAAAGTGGGGAGCAAAGTAACTAGGGGAAGTGGGAGAAGAAAAGAAAACAAGGTGGTTAGCGCCCTTTGCTCCCTACGCTGACGGGCAACCACTTAAGAAGAGACCGGTGTTCGGAGACATGATCATAATTACGCAGATTGAAAACGAATTAAATGCAGTTATAAGACGGCCAAGTTTGTCGAGGAGATCTGCATTTCGTTCAAAGTAGCACACATCACCATAATCGATGATAGGAAAAATTAAGGACTGAACAAGCATTGTTTAAGTATTTGAGGGTAAAAAGTTTCTCAAACAGTACAGAGCTCGCAACGAACCAGTAACCTTCTGGCTGACACGAGCGACTTGAGTATGCCACTTCATAGTGCTGTCGATGTGCAAGCCAAGATTTTTTACATCACGAAATGACGGTACCGTCGAAAAGCTTTTTCAAAAAAAAAAAAAGAGAACGCCTTCAAAAACTAAAAAGTGATAAATAACTTTAGCACAGGACACACATTACTTTACTTTCGGAAGTCGGTGGCAATACAGAAAAACAAACACAAAGCCACCGACTAAAGTAAAGTAATGTGTGTTCTGTGCTAAAGTTATTTATCACTTTTCGTTTTTGAAGGCGGTATTCGCTTTTTAGTGTTGCCCTAACATCCAAATCCATTAATAAACGGCGACACACTTAAAAGAGATTGTACGTCCTCCAAAGATTGAAGAAACTAAAACGTCGTAAGTAATTTATTTGAGAATTTGTTGATTTTCTCAAAAAAAAAAAGGGGGGGGGGGTATCAATTTTGATAAAATGTATATAGGACCATTTCAGAATAAACCCCTTTCGAACAAAAAAAATAATTTTGCAAATCCGTCTACATATGACAGAGTTATGCCCGAACATACATAAAAAAAATATATATATAAACATTCGAATTGATAACCTCCTCCTTTTTGAAGTCGGTTAAAAAGAACTGGTGGCAAGGCAGGTATCTAGCTTACTCAGACTGCGAGAACTCCCAACGATGATAGACTGACATTCATTCGGATTTACTGCCACACCAAATTTACCGGACCAGGCTTTTATGGCCATCAGGTCCCTATTTAGATTATCGATTAGATGTTGCATTTCATCAACCCTCCCCTGACAGTACAACTGCAAGTCATCAGCATACAGATGATACGCACACTGAAGCCCAGAAGTAAGGAGATTAATAAAAATGGAAAACAGAAGAGGAGAAAGAATACCGGCTTGAGGAACACCAGTTTCCATATCACACCAACATGACGAGGCATCCCCAACATGAACTGACTGCTGGCGTTCCTAAAGGTAAGAGGAGAACCATTCCAGTGCTCCGGGATGTCGTGACTAACGGTATTAAAGGCATTCAAGAACGAGAGAATTTTCGTCTACTTTCATGAATAAAATCCTATTTAGTTTACAATAATAACAAAAATATATTTGAGATTCTCATAACGAGCTCTTTCATTTAATATATTTATGACACAGTAAGGTTTGCAAAACTTAAATTTATTTTCTTTGCATATCTGTGTTTGGGTCATAGGATTACACTATCCTACCAAATTTCACCTGATTTGGTCCAGTAGATTCGGAGCAAACTGGCTGTGACAGACGGACGGGCAGACAGACAAACCCACGAGTGATAATATAATGGTTCCGTTTTTTTGCATGTAACCCTAAAAACATGTCGTGTAATAAAGTGAACTACTTACGTATTAAGGCGTAAATCGCACTTCAATTTTTATATGAAACCGCATGATATCAACGCACTGACTTGCGCCCAGGCGCCAGTGCGTTTTATGTTTATCTAGGACTTAACTTAGGACTATCGACACTACGAGACTTAGCCATTTCTTTGTGTGTTTGACTGAATAGCAGATTTCCCATGGTTCTGTGAATAAGGCGCGTCAGTAAAAACGGGTTTAACAATTGTCAGCGTGCTCTCACGGCACGACACTACATGACCTGACATACACTGATTTTTTTATACTTATACGTAACATTGCCAAATGCTCTGCAATTTACTTTTTTTATTGAAAACAACACACACAGGAATTTCAGCTTTAAAATAGGTAATTAGAATTTTAGTAAATGCCATTGCCGTCTCAATTAGCCATACGCCGTAAAATTATGTTTACACTTAACTTTTGTATGTATACTTTTATTCTATAGTCATTTAGATACCATTACGTATAGAAAAGGTCCGTTATTAAGTGAGACAACGTAAAGCCTTTAGTCACTACACACAACGTAAAACCACTGAACCAGAAGCGAAAATATAATCATCTGTTAATAATACCTCAACTTCACCCACTTTGGGGGGCAGGGGGGTAAATAAGTTCAGATCCCAGTTTTATTCTAAAACAGGGTTGGATATTGAGTTGAATAAAGTCTGTCTGTTAATCAAACAGTATTGCTACTAAAAACAACAGCGCAACGGTTTAATTAAGGAAAATTCCTCAAACCTCAGAAAATAAATATTTTAGTAATATAGATGAATATAATATATAAACAAAATAATACTAGCCGTCTCTGTTTCGACATAGATATGGCCAAGGTCTAGTTTAATGCACATCGCGTCGACAAGACCGGTCCACGATCAAGGAATGGCCCTCGAAGTTGCGCAAGAATATGTTATTTACCTCAACTATGACGTCAGATATAGGAAAGCGTACAGTACCTATAGTAGAGACTATTCATGAATAAAGATTATTATTATTCCATTTATTGATTATCATAAATTAAATTTTTAAATATTTATATAAAACTAAAAAACCATTTAAAAATATAAAAAACAGTAGCCCACCGGTATCGGGAACAGGGTCCAAGCTACCGGCGGTCAGGGCTCCAAAGAGAGAAACCTGACAATGCGGCCGTGTCCAAAAGTACTGCCTTCTGTTGATTCAACCAGTCATCTAACGAGAGCCTCCTTAGATGGTATTATTATAATTAGAATGACAGTATCCAAACTTATTTTACTAGTTTTTATCTGTGAGATAAACTATGTTTAAATTTAGAGATAAGGACTTGACAGTCCGCTGTGAGGGTTGAAAAGACGTTTTAGTAATAAAATAATACAGTATTTATTAGCGACCTTAGCGATGCCATTATGCTGAATTACATTTTTGATATTGTACCGAAGCGTGAGCGAATGGGCCGCTAGTAGCAGAAAAAAATAATAAAATATAAGGAGGTATTCAATCAAATTGTGTATTAATCACATGACAGCATAGGTAAATATTATAAAATTATTATTGAGCACTATTCCTACAATCAATGATCTCTTTATTAAATGTATTTTTCTGATATTAAGGTTCTAATTTTAATTATCTCAATTTAATTTATGAATGTTATTGTTACGGAAGAATTATATTTTTTTATATAACTGTAAATATATATATTGTTTAATATTATTATTTATTAATAGTCTCATTTATTTATTTTATATACATATTAAATTACATTTTTAAATATTGATAAAAAATAAAAACAAAAAAATAATAAAAATTGTAGTCCACCGGGATCAGGAACAGGGTCCAAGCTACCGGTGGTCAGGGCTCCTGAGAGAGGAATCTCCTGACTATACGCGCCGTGTCCAGGAGTACCGCTTTCTGTATCAAGCCTTTGATCCAGCTGCCCAACGAGAGCCTCCTTAGGTGTTGACCGAGGCTCTTAGAAATTATTCCATTGGCCGTAGCGACTTTCGGCACAATGACTGCTGTATTCACATCCCACATATTATGTCGACAACCTCGCGAGCCAAGTCAAGATACTTAATTTGTTTACCTTTCTCAGCTTTCTCGGCGAGGTTCTCGTCATGCGGAACCGTTATATCAACAATCATTGCGCGACGCTCTAATCGATGTATCACCACTATGTTAGGCTTATTGGCAGTCCTGTCAGTGATGATAGATCGATCCCAATACAACGTGATATTGCCATTTTCGAGAACTGGGTCGGGCACATACCTGTAGTTCGGTACTTCTGACTCTACAAGCCCGTACTTTAGAGCAAGTTGCTGGTGGATAATCCTAGCGACAAGTTTGTGTCTATGCAAGTAGTCTCCGTTAGCCAGACGAGAGCACCCAGAGAGTGTCTGATTGATTCTCCCGGTTGGTGGCTACTACAACTACCAGAGGTATATTGTGTAAGACGGTCATCATAACTTCGTCCATAATCGCACAGACAAAACCTTCCGTTTCCCCAAAGAGGTTACCGAAACGCAGCCAGGATAAGGACGCTAAGAAATCTACATCAAGCCCATGTAGGGTCCTACAGCAAGGAGCTTCACGGGCGCTTCTACCGGGTCCGGTAGAAGCGCCCGTGAAGCTCCTTGCTCTGCCATATCTCCCTGTGGTCATTAGTGTCTAGTACTATAGGTTTGCGCCAGTTCTCGTTCGGTAAGGAGAGCGGGGTGATTCCCGAGACCACATCTCGTTGCATTCCCACATCGGCCTTAAGGAAATACTCCCTGAGACTGCATACCTCACGGTTGTGCAGGGACTTGGCTTAATATACTTAGTCTGGCCATAAATACTGTTACAATTAAAAATAAGAAAGATATTACATTTGAATTTGGAATCTGTCATTTTTATACGATTGCTCATCGAGTTTTCTAATGTTGGCGCCAATACATTGTACAATATTTTGCGATATTAAAATAGAGTGGGGTGAGAAAGAGAACCGAATCGCTGTGATTGCATTACACAAAGTTGGTATGGAGCCAAATGCAATTTTTAAAACTATCCATACGCTTGGTATTAGGCAAATGTTTGTGTACCGGGCTATTAATAGGTACAATGAGACCTCCTCTGTTTGTGACAGAAAAAGATCTGGCCGTCCACGTAGTGTTCGTACGAAAAAGGTGGTCAAAGCAGTAAGGAAAAGAATTCGAAGAAATCCTGTCCGAAAGCAAAAGATTTTATCTCGGGAGATGAAGATAGCACCCAGAACCATGTCGCGTATTTTTACCCGACTACGGCAAAGCCAAAGGAGGGTTATGATTTTGACAGGCTATGTATGTATGTATGTATGTACGTATGTTCATCTGTTCGCTCATAGCTCCTAAACTGCTTATCAGAACTGAACAAATGAGGTATCGTTAGAAGCGTCTTGATCGTCCGCTGGTTATAGGCTATATGACGTGTCACCGAATCCAATGTAGCGTCCTCTGGCGGACAAAAAAACGAAGATAAAAAAAAAATATGAAGACAAGCATACCGTGTTTGGTATCATTGGAAAGGGGTTCACTAGTACCTTTCAAATATATATAATATTTAGTTGTGACTTATCACAAATTATTTAAAAAAAGGAAAGATAAATAAAATAAATTAAGATACGCATACCGTGTTTGGTATCATTGGGGTTCACTAGTACCTTTTAAATATATAATACTTAGCTGTGACTTGTCACAAATGATTAAAAAAAAAAACTACTACTGGTATTTAAACTCCAAAATGGTTTAAATAAAAAAATAAAGTTTAAAAACTAAAACCCGACCACAACAAAAAGTGCTCTAAAAAGTACGAAATAAGAAAATATTTCACACAGAAATCAAGACATAGGTACAAAATGGTCAAGGTAAAGCCGTGGTTGCATGCCATTATAATTCATGTTCATCACACCCATATGGGACACAGGCATGCAACCACGGCTTTACCTTGACCATTTTGTACCTATGGGCCGGTTTTTTGATCCGTGGTCAAACACAGTATAACCATTTGTTAGATTAACCATAGTCAACTGGTTAACTAATGGTTAAAGGGCTATTACGTTTTTCAATGTCCATTTTGACAATAGTTAAACTTAACCACTGGTTATAATATTGCCAGTGTAAGGAGAAGTCATTTCCTACAAATGAACTGTCATATAGTTTTCTATGTGACAACACTGGCCTTAGTGAATGAACGCTAGTGAACTAAACCAAAACAAAACGTCATTATTGACACTCACTTGACATTGACAGCAATGAAATAAAATAACACGAGACGAGAATAATATTAAGCCTAGAAAGATATCTAGTCTGCGTAAAAATATTGCGTCAACCGACTTCTTTTATTACTCCATAATTACTCTTTGTGTAATTATATTATTCGTGAATTTTCATCTTGAAACATGTCAGGAAACAGCCAACAATCAAACAAGTAAGTGATACGATATTTCCGTTTATTTAAGTTAAATTATGCTCTGACATCATAAAAGAGTTAATCTAGTGTTATATTTACAATAATTGCTACACAGATAGGCATGTAACATATGTTTTTGATTCAAGGGACCGCAGCTCTAATTTCTGTAAAGAAGAAATGAATAAAGTCATGTTGCTGCTAAGGGATTACCCAATAATAACCAGCAAGAGAACTGACCATGCCAGCAACCAACAAAAAGAAGCCGCTTGGAGATTGCTCGCTGAAAAATTTAATTCTGATGCCACAAAATATCGCAGCATAAAGCAGTTGCAGCAGAAATATAATAATATGAAAAAAAACGGCAAGAAAGGTACACTACTTTTATATAATATAACTAATTTTTATCCTATGAGTTTATACTTTAGACTATTGCAGAGTTTAACTATGATTTTAACTTAGGAAATGGCAGCAGAGAAGTATGGAAGGCGTCAAACTGGAGGGGGACCAGCCCCTCCTCAACCCTCAGAAACCACTGAATGGTTAAATTCCATTATGGAAGAGTCCATATCTGGTTGTCCGGCAGTATATGACAGTGATGCTTTAGGTAAGGATATACCTATTTAATAATAAAATAGAGATATTTTGTGTATATTTTCTTACTACTGCTTTTAATTATATATTTATTTACAGAAAATGCGGTAGTAGCTGTGGTGCCACAACATGATTTTGACAACACAGTGAATATTAATTTAGATTTATTGGATAATAAAGATGAAGAGTGTAAGTATTTGAGTTGTCGCACATCTATTATCCCGGCATTGGATAAGCAGCATTTCCTCTTAGTTCACTAGCCTATGACAACCTATCCCAAGATGAGGTGACAACGTTACATTGCTTAAACAGTCTTTGCCATATAGACTTTTGTAGAAAGAATTCTGTTGATGTCAATATAATAGATGTGGGAAGAACCTTAACCAACTATGTATCTCCATGCAATGTTCTTATGATGAATATTATAACATATTATCTTAATTACAGGTATAACTCAGTCAAGTTTTGATGAGGTTAACAAAAACATTGTGTTTGCCGGGTCTGAGGATGTCTTGAAGGAAAATGTACCCAGCAATATTGGTAGGTATTATTATTTGATTGATTCATATTCTATTGGTTTAAAAAAACGGATTTGTAACTATGAATTTGTTTCAGGACTATCAAAATTAAATAAATTTGACTCGTCTACTCCAAAGGCTATGCTGCGAAAACCAGTGTCAAGAGAACTATGTAAGTTAAGTGTATTACATTATTTACTTTACATGAAGCAATTTGTCCTTTACAACGTTGTTTTGTGTTACAGCTTTCAAAGAAAATAAAAGAAAGACTGCATTCAGTCCATTAGAAACAAGAAAGCGTATCATTATGCATACTGAAAGCAAAATGAATTTTTTGACTCAGAAGCAACTGCAGGAGAGTGAATTATCCCAGTACGCCAAGGAAGAACATGAACTAAACATGAAGCATAAACAAGAATTACACGAACAGGAGTTAGAGTTTAAGAAAAAAATGTATGAAATAATATTAGAAAAATGTAAATATGAGAATGAAAAGGCAAAAGTAGATTTTAATAAAGCAAGTACTTCTTAAAAACAACTAACCTGTTTTATTTACTTAATTAAGTGTTGGACAATAGGAAAATACAGTGAAATAGTGACTTTATTGTACACCATTTATTGTTACACAGTCATACACCTACAATTTTGTGTAATATTATTAAAACAATTATTATAATTAAAGTTATTGAGTTCCTTCAGAGTTTAATAATGCGGAGAAGTAGGTTGATATTAGATCTCTTCTGTATTGCTGATCATTTTCAGTAACTGGGAAGATAATATTTTCTTGCTCATTCTCTATAGCACTTTCACCGCTGGGTAAATCTTCTCTATTTCTAATGCATAGATTATGTAGAATTGCAGTGCTGACAATAATAGCCTGCACATTATCTATTTTTACTCTTAACTGAGAGCCTATGCATGGAAATCTCCTTTTCCAGACACCAAACGTTCTTTCCACTACATTTCTTGTTCTTATTTGGCTCTCGTTGTAGAGCTTTTGAGCAGCTGTTTGGGGATCTGCCAATGGTGTTAATAAAAATTTCTTTAATGCATAGCCCCGATCGCCTAAAAGACAGCACCTGCCTAGTTGTTGGGAGTTCATAACATATTTAACTCTGCTGTTGTTGAAGATAGTACTGTCGTGTACAGAGCCTGGCCATCTTGCAACTATATCCCTTATTTTTAGGTCAGCATCTGCTACCACCTGAGTGTTTATAGAAAATACATCTTTTCTATTTCTATAAAGCTCTGCATTATTACCCCCTGAAATAAAAACAAGTACATTTATATGTTTTTAGTTTTATTTTTTTAAATAATAGTTAGGTACTTATGTAGGAACGGCGAGTTTTATTATACCTATGTATAGTAGAGTATATTGAAAATAGTAGTATAGTAGAGGGTATGTGAGCACCTACCAGGGCTTAAAATACGTATATGAGTGCAGTCTATTGCTCCAATTACACTTGGAAATTTGGCAATTGAGTAGAACTTCGCCACTACTTCTCTTATTTCCTCGATGGTGTGCGGCATTTCAATAAAGTGCTTTAATTTAGTGCAAATAGTTCTGGAGACCGCGTGGATAACTTTACATGCAGATGATTTCGATATCCCAAAGAAATCTCCAGAGCATCGTTGCATGGTGCCTGTGGCGTAGAATCGTAATGTAAGCAATATTTGCTCAAGAGGCGTAATGGCTTGGTTCCTAAAACACAAGAAATAATTTGACATGGTGAAGATGATTTTTTTAATTAAAGAGATTATTATGGACATTTTAAAGTGCATTAACTACCTACCTTGGAGTGGGAGTTTGTAGATAGCTTCCAATTTCACCAACTAACCACATAACTGTTTCCTTCGATAACCGATATCGTTGGAAAAAGTCTTCGGAATCCCAGGTGTCCAAGGGTGGGTTACGTGGTCTAAAAATTTTCGGCCTTCTCATTAACATGTACTCCGCAAAAATATCATCGTCTGATGAACTTTCCGAGGAAATATCAAAATATCTAACTATGTTTAAATTCATAATACTATTACAAAGAATATTTGAGAAATTGACAACACAAATCACAAAGACAACGAATACTTTCGAAATCGACAGCAAAAAAGTTTGTACAAAACAGATGTTAATGTTGAGTTAACCATCCGCCATATTGTTAACCCTCCAATGTTGGGTGGTTAAGTTTTTTAACTAATAGTTATTTATTTGATCATTGGTTGGGCTAACCATTGTTCAAAAAACACATTTTGCCGAAATTTAACCATTAGTAACAATTTTCAACTAATGGTTGAGTTAACTACGGATCAAAAAACCGGCCCTAAGTCTTGATTTCTGTGTGAAATATTTTCTTATTTCGTACTTTTTAGAGCACTTTTTGTTGTGGTCGGGTTTTAGTTTTTAAACTTTATTTTTTTAAAAGATGACAGGACTTGCAGCCTATAAGAGACGCAATTGTCATTTTTTAACTGATAATTTAAAAAAGAATAGGGTGTGTAAAATCGAAACAACTACTGAAGCGGTACGCAAAGGGAGGTCACAAAAAAAAATTGTGTACGGATGAGAAAATCTTTACAATTGAGCAACATTTTAACAAACAAAATGACCGTATTTATGCTCAAAGCTCTAAAGAAGCTTCCCAATTAGTCGACAGAGTGCAACGTGGGCATTATCCGACTTCAGTGATGGTTTGGTGGGGTGTTAGCTATGAAGGAGTGACTGAGCCATATATTTGTGAAAAAGGTATCAAAACATCGGCACAAGTGTATCAAGATACCATTCTTGAGAAGGTAGTTAAGCCCCTTAACAACACCATGTTCAATAACCAAGTATGGTCCTTCCAACAAGACTCGGCGCCGGGTCATAAAGCTCTGTCCACGCAGTCTTGGTTGGAAGTGAACGTTTCGGACTTCATCAGAGCTGAAGACTGGCCGTCGTCTAGTCCCGATCTTAATCCGCTGGATTATGATTTATGGTCAGTTTTAGAGAGTACGACTTGCTTTAAACGCCATGATAATTTGGAGTCCCTAAAACAATCCATACGATTGGTAGTGAAGAATTTTCCCATGGAAAGTGCGTGCTTCTATTGATAACTGGCCTCAACGTTTATAGGACTGTATTGCAGCCAATGGAGACCACTTCGAATAAGCTTTTTATATTTTAAATTGTTTTATATTTATGTATTAAACTAACACACTGTAAAAGTAGCGCATGTTGTGTTAGTCTTTAAGTAATTGTTGCATTTATAAATGCACTATTAAGAAATTATTGTTAATGTATTGTGTAAACAATTGTTGGCTAACCTAAATAAATAAATCACAGTAAAAAAAACACAGCACAGTAATAAATTACAGTAGATTTTATAGAATCTATAACCTATACCCAATACTGCGTTCCATAGCTCTCTGGCAAACCGCAAGGGTGGACCTCTGCTGATTTGTCAAAGACCATGTTTGTGAACCATATGTGATGGATGGGAAGAATACACATGTCGATAAGCCTTCTTCTTCATCGGGACAGTGGAAATTTGCCCTTCATGTTCGTGTTATTTTCATGGCCCAATAATTCTTCCAGGCATTTTCGGTGCGTCTTACAACGTCTTTGTTTTATCTTGCCCGGAAAGAGACTATTTGCCCAAAATAGAGATCTCTATATTTTGGGCAAATACGTCGATGAGTATCTATACTCATCGACGTATTCTATCTCCTCACCCGCCACTGTGACCCTGTGATTCGTGCTGTTTGTCATCAACTTGGTCTTCGACATATTCAACCGAAGTCCAGTCTCTAGACTTGCCGTGCAAAGATCGTCTAGCAACTGAGTCTCGGAGGCTAAAGCTGCGAAGAGAAAAATATCGTCGGCGGATCTGAGATTGGATAATCTCTTTTGTCCGACCATAATGCCTTTCTCAACCCAGCCTGCTGTCAGCTTTCTGAAGCCTTCCTCCAATAATGCCGTGAATCATTTTGGAGACAGCGGGTCTCCTTGCTTGACTCCTTTATTTATCAGAAAAGACGATCTTTGTGGTACTATTTCTGTAGATATTTTGCAAAAGGTGAACATAAGCGGGGCTCATTTCTTGATTTTTTTAGGGCGTTAAAAATTTAACAGTGGCTGATACTATCGAAAGCTTTTCAATAGTCTACAAATACTATATAAAATGGGAATTGGAACACGACATGCTTTTCTTTAATTTGGTTGATAGAATGTAGATGGTCGGTAGTAGAGAGGCGGCGGCGAAATTCGGCCTGTTCGGGAGGCTGAAGCTTTTGTATGATGATCCGAAATGAGTATGCAGAAAAAACAATTTCTTTGATTTATATAAAAAATAAATAAATACATAAAATAAAAGTTTATTTTGGAACAACAACATAAGACTAAGTAAATATGTGATAGGAGCTAGCGGCTTAGTATTTATCAGAAGACAGTGTGCAATATTGCATAAGTGCATAATTGGGTAGATGACAACACCACCAATTAATTGAACATACTTTTTATGAACTATCAAAACACGAGTCCACCAAAAATTTTGTAAGGTCAATAAATTTATGACGTCACATATTTTTGTCAACTCAATTGACTAAGTATTTATTGATTTCTTAGCAACTAAAAATCGAAGGATCATGGCAGGATTTTTACAAAAAAATAAAGATGTTTAGACAACTTGGAATTCTTATTCTTATACTCTTGGGTACCTAAAGAGTATCTTCAGGCATTTACAAAATTTAAAAAAACCCGCAGTAAAAATAGTTTAACGAAAAGCTCATTATTTCAGAACGGAAACGGCGGCGGACAGTAGCTGTGACACTGACAGTCGCCGTTTCGCAGTTCTTACACTGAAATTGCTTCGTTTTATGGGAAATAATGTCTCAAATAATATTTTAATCCGCACATTGTCACATCACTTGTCTGCCAATTTGATAGATCCGTTAATGTCACTTGTCAATTTCTTTTTTTTTTATAAACACAAAATGATATGAAACGAAAAAGTGTTATTTTCATTTCAAAATAATTGAAAATGAGTAAAATGATTTGAATAATTGATTTAAAAATATGGTAAGTATATCAATCTACTCCTGGTAATGTATTCTCCACATTGGAAAATATTTTAAACCCTCTAAATGTTTTTTTTTTTTCATACAAATGAATATATGGATCTCGCCATGATTCTTTTACAGTTAATTAAAAATTAATCGGGTTTTCAGGGCTTAAAAAGTGTTATTTATAGAAGTTTTCTTGGGATTATTGGTTTAATGGTGTCTACTATTCTATTAAAACAATATGAAAGACATCAACAAGGGCACCAGTAGGTCATGACTATTTTAGGATCAGTAAAAAATGCACTGCATACGTTTTTAAAAAACGCTTTCCGTCTTATCATTACTATTTCTAAGTTTAGTTCAAGCTTAAACCAGGTTAGAGCCATTTGATCGCCATTCCGACTAGTGTTTACTTGTACTTTACCTCACTGTCGCCATGGCAGCGCAGCCAGGCCGCACTGCAAACAAAATGTTCGGTAGGCTACGTGACCAAGCCGACGCTTGGTAAGGTACCCAACATAAAACTGTATTCATTTTGTTGGCAATGAAATTTGGCTTCGCCCTCCATAGCGACCCGGTGAAGTAATACAAAACAAAGAATTAAATACCTGCCGGAATTACGCATTATATTATCGAGTAGAACTTGTTTTGTAATAAGACTGTATCAGTTTGGCCGGGAAGCTTTGGAGAGGAGCTAGTGGCTAAGTTAAAGCTGTACAGATCGATTGGTCAAAAGGTTAAGGTACGCTAACCGCGGTCGGTCTGTGGATGGATGACCATCCCTTTCGTACCGAGTTCCCTCCGTGCCTCGGAAAGCACGTAAAGCCGTTGGTCCCGGCTGTCATTTGTAGATCTTTGGCTGTCGGGTACAGTCAGAAGCCAGAAAGTCTGACCAGTCTAACCAAGGGGTGTCGTGTTACCCAGTAACTGGGTTGTGGAGGTCCGATAGGCAGTCGCTCCATGTAAAACACTGGTATTCAGCTGCATCCGGTTAGACAGGAAGCCGACCCCAATATACTTCGGAAAAGGATAGGCAAATGATGATGATCAGATTGGCCGGGACCTCACACAGAAATTTAAATTTAAAAAAAAAATACAACACTGTAAAAGACAATCGAAATTATGAAACAAATGCTCTATTTATTTAACAACTGTTATATTTTTTGTGAATATTTAAATTAAAAAAAAAATACAACACTGTAAAAATCAATCGAAATTATGAAACAAATGCTCTATTTAATTAACAACTGTTATATTTTTTGTGAATCAACAATTTACCCCACTGAAATTAATTTCCACCTTTGTCAAATAAAAAATTGAAAATAATGAGACAACAAATCAATTAAATCATCAACCATTACATTTTCCTCGAATAGACGAATTATTAATACTAACCTACCTTAAACTCTACCTGGTTGCCATTACCATCTCATTATAAACACAAAAATATATTTGCAACTATTTTTATAAACGTGGTCTAGGATAATTATACTATCTATTGACAGAAACCGCTCTACTGTTACTAGGAGCCTAATCGCTGTAAGCCATCAAATGGAAAAGTGCCTTAGACGCCAACGAGTACAGTAGTCGATCAAAGATCGAAACGAGAGGAAAAAGGCGAAACATTCAAAGGGAGGTTTATTTCTTCGCTCGTCATATTTTGGGCGGCACCAGAACATTATAAACATTGCTGCGATAGACAATGATTATTTAGCATATTTGCAGCAATTTATTTGTTAAGGCAACGTAACTGCAACTCAGCTGTAGCGGCTAGTTGGTTCAGAACAAACAACGCGGCGATGAAAAAAACACTAGGAATTTCTCCTGTGACGTGGGTGCGTTTACAAACATATAAACTCACAAACAGCCAGACCCGAAACAACTATCTGTAGGCCATACAAATATTTGATCCGTACGAGAATCAAACTCACGACACGCAGCGTAGCAGTCAATCGCTCAACCACTGCGCCAACCGTGTCGTCAAAATCTACTGCTAGCTCTGCGGGACCATCCCCACTCAGGAATGTCCCACCGTCCAAGTATGTAAGTCATATATTTTCACACAATTTAACCGCCTGGGTATTGTACGGAACATGACACTCCGACCTCGAGCTTTAATGTGCTGCTGTTCCACAAATAAAGGGAAATCTGGTATCTTGTTCCGCGTTCCCTATAGGCTGCACGTTACAGAAACTAATGGGACGCTTCTGATGACGCCAAACTCTCGAGCGAAATTCTGTGCAGAGTCAATTCACATTGCCGTCGACACACTCAAAAATACTGTACAGTCAATCGCACAACTATGAAACTCTCCTTTCAACTATGTTTATTCTTTTATTATTATTTTTCTTCGTTATGTTTCTCATATTTAAGTGAACTATGTATGTTCTTTTTGAGAAATAAAACTTCTTTAAACCGATATGACTTCAAATTGTTACTATGGACGTGCGGTGGACTGTAAATAAATGAATAAGTGATAAGACACTGACCTGTACATCGAAGGGTTGGTGATGTTGTGAGGAGTCCGGCGCTTGCTGCACGACGGAGGCCCCGTTGACTAGGCTGGCGCCTTGCCCCGCCACGCCGCCCACGCCCCCCACGCCGCCCACGCCTCCCACGCCACCGCTCGCGCCGCCGACACCGCCTACCCCGCCCACGCCGCCGACTCCACCCCCGTACTACACGGTAACACATGCTGGTTACTTACACCGTAAACAGAAGTCGTAATCGTAAAAAGATAGCTTGTCTGTCTTTTTTGAAAGAACAATGACAAAAATCGGCTCGAATAGCGAATAGCGTCCAACAGACTTTTTATATTAATGATAATTTATAATATAAAACAGTAAGAATTATACAGTACAAATCAAATCTGTAGAAGTACACCGTTTAAAAGTAACTTTAAATAGTTATTATATTTTTCAACACGTTTCCTATCTGCAATTTCAATTAGACATGTTGCCAACACCAAAATAAAATAACATCGATACGAAATTACACTTGCAAATCGATTGAATTACTATCATTATGTAACTACTGAGTGAATTTATTATATGTGTAAGTCGTAACTCGTAATTCTTATAATAATAAATAGTGTTTAATTATATTTTTGAATATATTATATAATAATTTAATTCAATTATCGATACTGTTTACAATAGTAATTATTATAGTGCTGGCAACACTTGATCTTGTAGTTGTCATTGTCAATTAATTGTCAAAAAGTTTTAATTTTTTCCTTAGAGGCAAAATTCAAAGCAGACATAAAAGTCTAAAAATATATTATGTCATAATTAATAATCATGGAAGTGGGAGAGAGGAAATTGAGCAATATTGTTGTTATTGCATAGTTGGGCGAAGTACCGTAGGTTGCTGTGCACATACAATGACAATATTATGGTACGGTTGGGCAAGACATCAAACAAATATAACCCCTCCAGCCCAGTTCTTAGACGACGACGATGATGTACTGTTTGATGAATAATAAATTGTTAAAATGTAAACATATATGTTTTTTTTTCATACCTACATCTCAAAATAATGTAAGTAGGTATGTTATAATTATGTATATTTACTATGAAAATATATGATTATGCGAAGATAATGTACCAAACATCATTATGTAATTAAACACTTGATAGTTTATTTCATGTTATCATTAAAGAAGTATTAAGTGAACAACTTTAAAGAACTATAACTTTTTTTGGTGTACTTCTTTTAGAAAACTAATTATACTATCAAATAATATAATTATTTTCCTTTTTAATGATATAAAGTTCATCTTTGTCGGTTCTGGCCGAGTCTTGAAGGAAACCTCGTCATTCTCCTATGTACCATAATCAGGTGCAACGAGAATTAGGGATTAGGGATATTTCGATTGTATTTTTATCAGAATCACGGAGATTTAACATGTCGTACTTGTGTGGGAGTTTTTAAGCCACGTTCCAGCACTGCGCATGTCGATGTAACTTAACAGGCTGTCGTCTGAATATATAATTCCATACTCGTATTGCGTCTATGTAAGATCGGGAAGTTTTGGATAAGTAGGTAGAAAATGTATTTATAATTGTATTCACATTAATTAGACTATTAACTTAGGTAAAATACAAAGAGAGATTCGGAGGAGAGTAGAGGCCTTAGCCAAGCAATGGGAAAATAATAGGCAGAATAAAAAAAAAAACTAAAACACTAGCTTAGTTTTCTGTAGCAAACCCTTGATGGAAACGGTTAAATACAACCTCTTCAGGTGTTGGTCATTGACTGTAACGACTACCTATTCGCACAATGATCGTCGAGTCTACTCCCATGCATCAACAACCCCGCATGCCTGAGTAAAGGTCTACCGGAATCTCATTAGATATAAAAATAATAAAAAATTGTGATTTTCATATGGCAATGTCAATTGTCACCAGTCAAATCAAATTACGAGATCTGTCAACTGCTGCAGAGGATTTGTGATGATATCTTCTTGACAATTTGATATTTTTGTGAAAACGTCGAAAAAGCCACTTCGATCTCAAGCGAGAAATATTGTTTTCAATGTGTATCGTAAAATAAGGGAAGAAGAAGGCGTAAATCAAACTCAATCTTTGATTTTAAAGCGCGTCGTAGAGTTGACCGGTAAGTTGGACTGACATGTTTTGATACATTTAGTTTATTTTATATTGTTCTTACTTAATATTTTCTTTATAGAGGTTTCCAGTACTACTATACGGCAACTTGTAGGTGAGGGCACATCGAATGATGGTGTATTTTCTACGCCTGGTAAAAAAGAGGAGAGGGGGGAAGAAGAAAATCAACATGGACAGTTTCGATTTAGAGTTGATTAGGAATAAAGCAAAAGAATTCTATACAGTGAGAATGAAACTGTTACAAATTCTTCGACAAGATATGGATTTCAAAAGAGAATCTTTGAGGTAAGTAAGAAAAATATTATATAATAATTCCTCTCACTATCACTCTTAAGAGGAGGCCTGTGCCCTGCAGTAAGTCGTATATAGACATGATGATGATAATGATGGATGACTAAGCTATCGTTTAAGTAACATGATAAATTTTATTATTTTTTACAATCTTATTCTTAAGGAGACTGGTTTTGAATATGTTAAATGCCAATCAAAAAAGACAATTTTGATGGAGAGAGATGACATAAAACTACAAAGATACAAGTTTTTGAAGCGTATAAAGAAAAACCGCGAAGCTGAAGAGCATAATAAATTGGATGTGATTTATTTAGATGAGACTTACATTCATGGTTCATGTCCTGTGAACAAGTGCTGGCAAAGCAAAGATACAGGTCCATCTAAAAGTATTTCACTTGGAGCGAGGTGGATCATTGTAAACGCTGGTGGAGAAAATGGCTTTGTAAAAGAGAATAAAAATCGACCCGACCTAGCCGTTGAAGTCGCACCTAATATAAGACGATCTTAACAAAAGATTACTTAAACCTTTATTCAAGTAGCCTTATGAAGTATGTACATACATTAAAACTAACCTGCTGTGTGCTTGCAAAACTGTTGTTGTCAAATTGTGGATGCTGCTCCATTTGTAAAACGAGTTCAATGTGTTGATTCATAGAGTCGTTCAATGTCATACCTGAAATCAATTCATTGTGGTTTGTTACTCTGCTTATTATTTCAACCATGTCATGCCATGCCTCTCATACATTTAATAATTTTATCAATTAGTTACTAACCAGGGTGGATTTGTGGATGTTGCGGGTGCGGCAGACCTTGCAGTGGGGCCACACCTAACATCCCTGGGTGATGCTGAAATAGACATAATAAATCAAATAAACAACAAGTCTAAATAATACACTAATAATACAGTCAGTCAGTAAACAGCAGTAGACAATGCTGCATAGTAGAGTAGAACGCACTTCAACATGGAACATGATGAAATCTATTATTTTGAATAATTTTCATTTCAGCTTAAAGGCGTCCATTGCGTGTAGCAGTATTTCGCAATTGGAATACAGCATAGACAGAACGAAAAAAGGTGAAATTATAAGTTATTATTAGGTGTTATTATTAGGTGTAACTACGAGGGTACTAGGCTACTGAAGGGCTTTCTTTAACTACTAGGGCTATTAAAGGGCTTTTTTTCTTTTTATAAACCTTCTTCTATTAGGTTCTTTAACCTTTTCGTCATACAATATTGTAAAGTTACGCATGAAGGCATATGGGTTCATGAGAAACTATTACCTGAGGATGCTGCAGATGTTGCAGATGGTGCAGTTGTTGCGGCTGCGGCTGTGGCATGGCGTGGGGCGGGAGCAGCGGGAAGGCGGGCGCGTCCCCGTTGCGCGGCGCGCCCCCCTCCTCCTCCGCCGGGGACGGCTGGCGCGAGCCCGGCGTGCGGCTGCAGGGGAACCAGACCACCTCACTATAATATACCACATGACCAGCCACAAAAATCTAGTTACTAGTCCCCAAGAAGCTTATAGATAAAAGTGAAGGCAACACTCTAAATAGCTATACTCCATTCACAACAAGATTATACACAACCTTTTTTTCAGTTCCTTCAACTGATTTTGACTTCTATTCCGTAGGCTTAAGGATGACATTAGAGGAAAAAAAGTGGTTGCAATAACAACTGTTTTTTGCAGCTGCCATTTGTCATGGCCACCAATACAATATAAGTCAAAATCGGTTGAACGGACTGTAAAAAAAGTTTGTGTATATGTCTAATCTTATTGTGAAAGGAGTATAAGTGAAACCAACTGTGGGCAGACACTCTCTTTCTGAATGCATACAAAAAAACGAGATAGAGATATGTTTTCTTTATCTTATGTATGCATTCAGAGAGTGTCTGCCCACAGTTGGTTTCACTTAGGTGTTCAGTGCAGCCTCCACTTTTATCTAAAAGCTTCTTGCTAGTCCCCGACGCTTGTCGAGTACAAGTAACAGTATGACATATAAGTATTCAATCAATGAAATTAAAAGAAACAATAAAATAGAAATCTTAAAATAGGAAATAAAATGAAAAAAGTGTTTATTCACTTAAATATTTTTGTTACACGCTATATTATATTAAGAAATAGCTTTAAATTATTGAGACCAAGAGCCCAGCAAAATATTGTGACTTAGGGGGGGTTGTTTCGAACAGTCGGTTAACGTTACATACGGACGGTTAAAAAGTTACTATGACGTGAAATGTTTCACGTACGTTAAATGTTACGGGTTGTTTCATGACATAAAAATCCGTCAGTTAAAGTTATTCAAAAAGAGATTCCATAATATGTTTGACAACACAAAATTACGTTGACTGGTCGGTTATGGTAATAGTAACTTTTTGATGTACGATTTTGTGAAACAACCCATTTTTTTGATTTAACGATAGTTTGTGCCATTTCTGACTATTACCGGTCAGTAATGTATAGTTGAAGCAACCCTTTGATTTGACGATGGTTAACGCCATTTTTGACTATTACCAGTCAGTAATGGTTAGTTGAAGCATCCCGACCTAAGTCAGTGAGAAACAAACTTAGTGGGAATAACCTTTTGACGGCCACAGTCATGTATAGATGACAAACCAAAATGTGTCCACCAAGCCACGGTCACGACCGACATGACAGACGAATTACTACTTTATGGAATTATGTTTAAGTAGTAATTCGTAGCTTGGCGCCGAGGAGACGTTTTCCATGCATAGATGACAAACCAAAATGTGTCCAGCAAGCCACGGTCACGACTACATGACAGACGAATTACTACTTTATAGAATAGGGTATTACACCCATTTTTGAAACGTGTCTCAATGAAATTCTGTAGTGCTAATATGCCACCAAAAAAAATACAAAATTTTTATTCAATCGATAAGTGCCATAAAAATGCATCTAAATTTTATATTTTCAAATTTCGCGCGTAGTTTTACTAAAACGCCTCTTACTGGACGCCATATTGCTCAGCGTAAATGACGTCAGTTCGTTTTGTATCAAATGAGCTCATATTAAATATGATAATTGTATATCATTTAAAAATAATTAAAAGCATATTTTGTAATAGGTGTAATAATGAAAAAATTACGTTCGTTATGAAAATAATGAAAGTACAAAGCCTATATTACGCCAATCGGTTGACTGACAGTTGACAATTTTTTGTTTACACAGCCGTATTGCGTAATAACATGGCCCCTACTATTTCACGGTGTTTTATAACAGATTAAAAATACTGAACACTTTGAATTGAATTTAAAAAATTGTTTTGTTATTTTATGAACTAAAACTTACATTTTCCGACTGCTTTCTGCTTAAACTGTCTCAACAACATATTTATAGATTTTTTCTCGTATAGAGTAAAATACCCTATTATGTTTAAGTAGTAATTCGTAGCTTGGCGCCGAGGAGACGTTTTTGCTTTTTTGACGTGGCAATGAAAAGGTTATTTAGGTATTAGAAATACTGTGTACTAAAAGTTCATTGCGAAATCATGAAAAATGTACAATCAACAGCCTGTATAATCAGTTTTAACAAATATTTCCTAACTAGCTTTTGCCCGCGACTTCGCCCGCGTGAATGTCGGTTATCGCAGATTCAGACGAAGTCTCTGGTAAAAAAGTAGCCTATGTCCTTCCCTAGGGTTCAAACTATCTTCTTATTAAATTTCATCAAAATCGGTTTAGCCTTATCATCGTGAAAGCGTACCAGACAGAGTTACTTTCACATGTATAATATTAAAGTATGGATGTATTGTTATCTAGTAAGACCACAATTTCTGTTCTAAAAGTTTCTTACTTAATTCTGCACAACATTCATGAATATTTATCGAGATTTACTAGTGAGGAAACCTGGGGTAAAGTTGCATTTACAGCCAGCGTCATAGGTCTAGATTGAAATGGTAAAGTCGTGCTAAGAGTTTGAATTAGGACAGCATTTTAATTTAATAATTTGTAGCTTTTGCCCTCGACTTTGTCCGCGTGTTTTTAGGGTTCCGTACAATAAAAGGAAAAAAAACGGAACCCTTATAGGATCACTTTGTTGTACGTCTGTCTGTCTGTCTGTCAAAACCCTTTATTTTGAGAACGCGTGGAGGTATCGAGTTGAAATTAAAACCATATACTCAAGTCTACGGTCCCTTGATGCTGTAAAAAAATCAACCCTCTATTATTTTTTATATAAAGTATAACCTTTCACTTGCACTAACGTAGGATAACATAGCTTTCTATTAATGAAAGAATGAACAGAATCGGTGCAGCAGATATAAGCGCGTTCATACAAAGAAACTCTTAAGCCATATATCTTAATCTTAATATATATAAATCTCCTGTCACGATGTTTGTCCGCGATGGACTCCTAAACTACTGAACCGATTTTAATGAAATTTGTACACCGTGTGCAGTTTGATCCAACTCGAAAGATAGGGTAGGTGTAGGGTAGGTGTAGGGTAGGTAGAAACTAAAGAGACTCAGATGATTAAAACGAGACAGGAAAAGAAGAAAAAGATTAATATAAACTAACTAGCTGACCCGACAGACGTTGTCCTGTCCCTGCACTGGATCAAACTGCACACGGTGTACAAATTTCAATAAAATCGGTTCAGTAGTTTAGGAGTCCATCGCGGACAAACATCGTGACAGGAGATTTATATATGTCGGAGATGGTTTTTAATCTAAATTAATATTGTGGGTAGTTAACTAAATTTGTTATGATTTGTTTCTCTTATTATCAATTTAAGTGATTTTAGTATCAATTATTGTCTATTAATTCGAAACATGATTTATTGAGTACTCACTGTATGCACACTGATTTGTGGTTACTTTATTTCGATAATTGTTATCGATGGATTTATTTAAAACAATTGTTGACATGTTACTTTGAATGTAAAACGAATTACTTTATGAAATCACTATTGTTTATTCATGACAATTATTAGTGTGTTATTTGATTACAGATCTTATTAGATTCAGCACATTTTAGTGTTTTGTATCAAGTAAACGCGTGACGCACTTCCGTGCGCATGGGCAGACTTGTATGGAGAGGTTGCAAGGTGGGGGGCATCGCCTTATAAAAGAGCGTGCACTCCGTAAGTATGGCAGTCGATCCTCGGATTCGACTCAGTAAAGAGTTCCTGCTCCGACAATACTGTCGGTTTACCTGGTACAGCGCTGCTGTATATCCACATAGCTGTATAGGCTTGCTGCTAGCGAGCGATACACTTTGTATTTGGGTGGCTTATGCTACTGTACGAACTATAAACCTTAAGGGTTTGTTCGTTTATCATTGGGTGGCTTAGGCTACTGTACGAACTGTAAACCTTAAGGGTTTGTTCGTTTATCATTGGGTGGCTTGGCCACTGTACGAACTGTGGGACCTTAATGGTCTGTTCGATTAACTGTATTGTTGCTGTACCTTGAACTTACTTTATTCTTGTTACTGATTACCATTTGCATTGTGTTTTCTTTACTAATAGTGTGTAATTGTTTTCACAGGTATGTTGTTTATCCCTAATGGGATAATGGGAACGCCTATAGTCCTGACGATGTACTATACCGCTCGGCACTCCTCCTCGATCGCTCACTGACGATCCTACATCAGAAGTGGGATAGCCTCTTAATGCTTCCGCATGGCTTCCCTAGTTATCGTATGTCTCTACCTCTTTTGTTATGACAGCTTCCTCTCTCGGGATTACCTAGCGCAGAGCTAAGGCTGTTTTAATGGCATTCATAAATCACCTACCCACATTAATTTCATTATTTGATTTTACATACTCCAACAGTTACCGCTACCCTTATTAACCTTTTATAGTTGTCAAACATAACAGGGATAATCTTTAACCGCTTATGCCAGTCGACATATCACTTCGCTGACATCTAACTGAAATAGCCTAAGTGTCGAACAAATTGCTATTTGTACTGTACTGGCCCATGTTTCCAAATTTTATTTTCCGTGTTCATCTACTAGCATTTACTACCGGAGAACAGCCAGGAGGTTCGAGTGAAGATACTGTGAGTCAGTTTTCGAGCAACTAATCATCCGTGATAAGTTGAAGTCCGTGATAAGATAAGTGTGATGTACCCGCCACTGATGTGATGTTCTACAACAATCTGGTGAGACGCTTCCATTTTGTTAAGACTCTGGGTTTGAATGTACCTACTTTCATTACTGATACATGTGTGGCAAACTTACTTGTATGGTCAATATAAAGTAAAGTTTCATGTAATACTGAATGCTTATTCAAATCATAGTATCATAATTATTATGCCATGAGAGATTAAATTATCTGAAAAGTACTGTGTACCCCCTGATTGTTGACATGTGTTGTGAGGTAAGGTAATGACATGTGTTGTGAGGTAAGGTAATGACATGTGTTGTGAGGTAAGGTAATGACATGTGTTGTGAGGTAAGGTAATGACATGTGTTGTGAGGTAAGGTAATGACATGTGTTGTGAGGTAAGGTAATTACATGTGTGGTAATAAGGTAATTACATGTGTGGTAATAAGGTAATTACATGTGTGGTAATAAGGTAATTACATGTGTGGTAATAAGGTAATTACATGTGTGGTAATAAGGTAATTACATGTGTGGTAATAAGGTAATTACATGTGTGGTAATAAGGTAATTACATGTGTGGTAATAAGGTAATTACATGTGTGGTAATAAGGTAATTACATGTGTGGTAAGATACTAAACTTATTTTTTTGTTATCAGGTCTGTAGTGTTTGTTTTAAATTGATCAGAATGACCGAACGTTAAGCTGTTTACTTGAGCTCTTTTCTAATTGTTTACAGATGATGAGGTAAACTATTCACCCAAGAACGTGTGAAGATGCAGGACTGCCGTAACACTGTTGATGTGGAGTAAGAAATTAAACTCTGTCCCGTGAAAGAAAGCAAACAGCCCTGGGTGCCGAATGTTTAAAGTTGGATACTTTATTATTCGATACTTTATTTTGTTGGCTACTTTATTTTGTTGGTTACTTTATTTTGTTGGCTACTTTATTTTGTTGGCTACTTTATTTTGTTGGCTACTTTATTGTTGAAAACTTTAGTTGTAGATCCAAAATCATATTTGATAAAATCTTTGAGTAACAATGAACGAAAAATCCCTGAATGTTCATCAGTAACTGTTAATGATGTCAATGTTGACAATGATAATGATGATGATGATTCATCTGCTGCTGACATACTATAGCTGGAATGAGATGTCTATGTTGACTATTGTTTGTATTTGAATGTTGATACTGACGCTTATGCGGGTTGTCTATGTTGACGCCTATGCGGGTTGTCTATTCGACTTCAAGTTACTTGTCGAATCCCATGGTGTGATTTCGGCTGGGAGACTATATCTCTACTTTGGTTGAGCTATGTATTGTCTGTAACAGAATGGTTATTTTGACTGGTTATGATGCAAATTTTGCTAATGATTTTACTACAGGACTAATTCAGGATTTTTCTTTGCAACGTACCTTTTGCTAATTAAAGCTTTTTGTCAGAAAGGCCGATCGATATTTACCAAGAACTTTATAACTACACGAGGACGTGTAGAATGTCAGTTCTGGCCGTGTCGGAGATGGTTTTTAATCTAAATTAATATTGTGGGTAGTTAACTAAATTTGTTATGATTTGTTTCTCTTATTATCAATTTAAGTGATTTTAGTATCAATTATTGTCTATTAATTCGAAACATGATTTATTGAGTACTCACTGTATGCACACTGATTTGTGGTTACTTTATTTCGATAATTGTTATCGATGGATTTATTTAAAACAATTGTTGACATGTTACTTTGAATGTAAAACGAATTACTTTATGAAATCACTATTGTTTATTCATGACAATTATTAGTGTGTTATTTGATTACAGATCTTATTAGATTCAGCACATTTTAGTGTTTTGTATCAAGTAAACGCGTGACGCACTTCCGTGCGCATGGGCAGACTTGTATGGAGAGGTTGCAAGGTGGGGGGCATCGCCTTATAAAAGAGCGTGCACTCCGTAAGTATGGCAGTCGATCCTCGGATTCGACTCAGTAAAGAGTTCCTGCTCCGACAATACTGTCGGTTTACCTGGTACAGCGCTGCTGTATATCCACATAGCTGTATAGGCTTGCTGCTAGCGAGCGATACACTTTGTATTTGGGTGGCTTATGCTACTGTACGAACTATAAACCTTAAGGGTTTGTTCGTTTATCATTGGGTGGCTTAGGCTACTGTACGAACTGTAAACCTTAGGGGTTTGTTCGTTTATCATTGGGTGGCTTGGCCACTGTACGAACTGTGGGACCTTAATGGTCTGTTCGATTAACTGTATTGTTGCTGTACCTTGAACTTACTTTATTCTTGTTACTGATTACCATTTGCATTGTGTTTTCTTTACTAATAGTGTGTAATTGTTTTCACAGGTATGTTGTTTATCCCTAATGGGATAATGGGAACGCCTATAGTCCTGACGATGTACTATACCGCTCGGCACTCCTCCTCGATCGCTCACTGACGATCCTACATATATATTAAGATTTTATGAAGTCGCCGTTTTACAATACTGGCCGAACGTAATTAATGTATGGCCGGCAATAAATTCTAAATTCAAATAAATTTTATTTTCAAATTATGGAATTAGTTTTTCAATTTCAGCCATTTGTTCATTGATTAGTGTTTTGTTTTTACTACATTTGTATCTTTCTCATCAATATGGACAAGATAAAAATACGAGTAATTATAGAATCCGTCGCGGTAGCAATGCCGCACAAACGGCTCGCAACACTAATTACGTGTACGAAGTAAACAAACGAACGAACGACTGACTCGTTATTGGTTTGAACGCTTCTGATATAAAAATTTTGATC
Source organism: Charanyca ferruginea (assembly GCA_947361185.1). NCBI lineage: Eukaryota > Metazoa > Arthropoda > Insecta > Lepidoptera > Noctuidae > Charanyca > Charanyca ferruginea. The sequence goes on along the minus strand of OX376059.1, from coordinate 20,655,163 downwards.
TAAAAATGAACCCCATGGTCGGCCAAAAACTGAAGTTAACAACGACGAACTACAGGCGATAGTGGAAGCTAACGATACTCAATCCGATGTTAGAGCGGCCATCACACTGAGTTTAATTAAATTAAACTCAGTGTGATGGCCGCTCTAACATTGGATTGAAATTTAAATTTTAAATTTAAAGTTTCTCTGTTTTACAGTTCAAATACAGATACAACAGCCCTGTGAAAAACAGACTGACAAACAATGGAGCCTTAGTATTAGGGTCCCGTTGAAATCCTTTGGGTACAGAACCCGAAAAATTGAGGGACGTATGCGCCAAATGGCGTCTGTATTATTATTGATTTCCATAACTCCCAATCCATAACCTGGTAAAAAACTTGTACTTTCAGGTATTTATAATTAACTAGCTGACCCGAGAGACGTTGTCCTATCCTCTTTCCTTTTTAGTGAATTTTAATTTTTTTTCTTATCGTTTAAACCTTCCCTGGAATTCCACAAATATTTCCAGACAAAAATAAGCCAAATCGGTGCAGCCGTTCTCGAGTTTTAGCGAGATTAACGAACAACGATTCATTTTTATTATATAGAAGATTATAGGTGTATCATTATAAACACACGAACATTCTAATTCACATTATCGTGCCTTAGAGATTTATCGTGAATAAATGCCTTATTTACATTTTTTTAATAGCAACCAATGTTTTAAACTACGAAGATTCATGTAAAAATCGTAAAACGTCCATTACCCATTTGTGTACGAAAAAAAAAAGTGCACAAGGCACGCGTGCGCAGCGCATTTTTCAAATATTAGGTCTTTACCTATGAAATTACAGGACAGTGCAGGGCTGTATCTGTATTTGAACTGTAATACGGAGCCACTTGTTAATAAAATTTAAGTCAGTGTGATGGCCGCTCTAACATAAAATAATCTCAGTCCAGGTCTGATGCCGGCACTTCACATGGCGTATTTGTGCAAATATTCGCCATACTTAGATAATACAAAATCGACTTTATTTCAATAAAATTAGGGTACATTTTGTATTATCCAAATAAGGCGAATATTTGCACAAATACGCCATGTGAAGTGCCGGCATGAGAAAATAATAAAGTTTTTTGGTATTTATTTTTGTTCGATCTTAATATTGCATAATGGTACGGAACCCTTAGTGTGTGAGCCCAGCTCTCACTTGGCCAGATTTTTTTCCCCACAGAATATTGGATTTATACATAATGATCTACATTTCTACAAAACAACTATATTAAACTATTTATATTTTCATAAAATAATTCATTATTTTTTTAATTTAAAGTGAAACATTGTTGTGACCTAGTGTTAGCATTTTTGCAACCACTTTCGATCAAATAACACTAGCCTCTGAAATTATTAGATACTACGAAGTGAAAACACCCGACCGCTACTTAAAACGCTGTAACTTTATCAGAGGAAATCTGTTGACCGTGTGAATCATAGCGAGCGGGCCGGTCGACACTCAATAAAACATTAGGAGTGTCCCGATCGTGCGGTGGCGCAGGTTGTGCGGCGAGTGGCATTGACAGAGGCCATGATCACGCGCGCGGTTATTGCCCGCCAGTCCCACCCGCCGCACGCACGCGCGCTCTGTCGCTACCTCCGCGGCTCCGACACTAAGCCGAACGGTTTCGCAGTCGCCACTCGATGGCCTTCGCGGCGATCATAAGTAGCGACGACTCGTAGTAATTTGTGCATAGATAAAGATTAGGTTTGACATTCGAACAGCGATTTATTTTTCGGTCGTTTGTGAATGTTTATTGTAATCTAAACTTGTTTGCAGATCAAAAAAAGTTTACAGAGATCGCGTTGTCTGGTGGTGTGCTACTTATTGACTTCACCCTTAATTTTAAGCATTATATTATTACCTGTCAATTCAACTAATGAATAACATAAAGAATGGTTATCTTCTTTATATCTTATGTTCTTACAAAACAGCTAACAAAAATTTAATTAGTTTTCCTGTCATTCAAATAAGAAAATTATAACATTGAGTTTTTATTACAGCACTTAACTTCCTTTACATGTCTCTAATATTGTCTATTTATTTAAATGAACCTAAACTGCGCCATCATTGGTAGTATTCATAAGCCTAATTGCTCACTGACCAGTCAGATAAGTCAATTTTTAAATGAAACACGAGTCAAAAAGGAACCATAGTTTAGTAAAAGCATGATAATTTTGCATTTTTTATATACAAAAAATGTTCTACCTATTGTAGGGAACTTGGTTTCAGAGAAGAAAGAAAGAATAACTTTGTACACTTCGAATCAAATAGGTACTTACTTGAAAGCTTTGTCATCTTCTTGTCCATTATGTAGTCCATTAGGTAGAGATCCATGTTCATGCATTTCGTGCAAGTCCTTTTCGAATGGAGAGGCCGATTTATCCTCGGGACGTTCCTCAAGGACCATGCCTCGTAATCCCGCAACCACTCCGGGTACTTTTTCTCCTCCGCCAGTAGCTACGCCACCTGCTTCTACGAGATGTGAATAATTAATTCTCGATGAAACTGCAACAAAGTGGTATACATTGGCCATTAATATCTTCATATTTTGTAAAAAATTAAGTTAGATACGAAAACATAGATTTGAATTTACATTAAGTTTACTTAGAATGTGTGATTTATATATTCCTATGACTTTACTTAGAATGTGTGATTTATATATTCATATGACTTCCATATTTATATCACTCTAAATACAATTATTATTTACATATTATCCTACTGTAATGGTAAGGCAAGAGTGATGTGACATAATAAATTAATGAAACAACCAGAATTTTCAAAAACAACGGGTACTTTTTTGAAACTATAGTGTTCAAATTGGCGCAGATTATACCTGTAGGAGATCCTCCGAGTACATATTCGACCATTTTGACGCCGAGTCCAGCTGTGTCACGGGGTGACAGAATGCTGCCGGCATCACCGCCGGGGAAAGCGACACCGCGACGCGTGCCCATCATTGGCACGCCCACATTGTGTTCCACAGCTATAATAATACCAATTATGTCAAACAAATAATCAGGATTTATATAGAGACCAGCATGCGTAGCATGACCACACTATGTCTACGGAAGAATCATACTGACAGCAAGAATAGACAAGTCAGTACAGTTTGTCTATTCTTCCTGTCAATATGTCTATTCTTCCGTAGACATAGCGTGGCAATGCTACGCGTGCAGTTAGAAATAAAATGTCATTTTTTTTAAATTAAACATTGCCCCACTCTTGGAATTTCTCCTGTATCGTAGGATACACAAACAACCATACCCGAAACAACTATTTGTAGGCCATACAAATATTTTAACCGTGCGGGAATCGAACACGCGACACGCAGAGCAGCAGCCGATCGCTTAGTCACTGCGCCAACCGTGTCGTCAAGTTCCACCCTTTACAATTTTTTTATGAATTATGTATGGTGTGCCACCCCTAACTTTTCACTGTTATTTCAGTACACAATCATTGATTTATTATAGTTCAATCATAGATACAATTTCCTACCTTTGCAATACAAACAGACAGATGAAGACGAAATTACAAGAGTTATGGAAACCAAAAAAAATAAAAATCAGATTAGTTTGATTTTGTAAGATTCTGTTAAAATAATTCTGTAATGACAATTACAGAATTATTTTTACATAAAATGTTATCATATTATCCTATTTAATATTATTATGTATTTGTTGGTAGGTGTACCAACAAATACAAATTGAAAAGGATAATATTATAACATTTTTTGATTGACATGAAAGTTTCGTAATAGCTTCTAAATAATATAGATAATTATAACATCAATGTGAAAGAGTAACGAACCTTGTGCGGACCAGGTCGGATCACGCCACATCTGCTCAGGGTTCAACTGTAGGGGCGGCAGGTGGGGAGGGCCCTTGCTGTCGCCGCCAGCACCGGGGCCTTTGTCCCATAGTTTTTTTGCAGCAGGTGCAATCTAAAAATTATAAAATAGTTTCAAATAAGGGCATTTAAGTAAATATTGAAACTGAAAAACCTCATTATAGGTACATACATATCATGAGAGATCGTTTAACAGTAAAATATAATTAAAGTATAATTTGCTTTTTTTTTATCATCAGTTGCTAAAACAACTATCCAGCTTAAGACTTGGGTTGAATCTAGAACACGGAAACACAAGTCGGGGGATAAAAAGTGATGAAGCAGGTAGGGGTTGGGTCCCGATTCCGATCCCGACGAAGGAAAAACCGCGTAGTTTTCGAGAAATTAATAAAATAAGTAACTAACCTCAAATCACACCATACCACGTCAAAAGCTAAAACGGAACGTTAAATTGAACGTCGATTCGATTGGTCGATTGACAACTAAATCTGTCAAAATATATTTTTTGTGGTGTAAAATAACGTGCAAAATTGATAAAATGGAACGTAAAAAAAAAGAAATGACATTTGTGTCAAACTTTTTGGACAGAAGAACAAAAATTAGGTATAGGTCGACATCAGGGGCACCCCCGGTTAGTTTCCTTTAAACCCTGCAAACAGAAATAGGAGCCCCGCGCGGCGGGGCTCCGTCGACCTGATGGCGGCCGTCTTTGTGCCAATTTTCGTACCCGTTGCCGACAGTAGACGCCTTTTAGGCAACTTTACCTAGTGTTTGAGGTTATTTTATAAAAAAAAAAATTCGTTTCTTGGGAGTGATACCAGGGGGTCGGAAGGTCCCCCCCTACCCCCTCCCACCATCCCCCACTCTCAATTCATGTTTCCAGATACTAGATTTTAACCCAAGACTTTTTTTTAATTATACAGCATTTGTGCCATTGTCTTTCCACTACTACTCTTCATTAATAATAGGATGCCTCTTAAAACTCTTGAAAAATCTGCTGATCAACAATAAGCAATTATATTGAGATATTGGAATAAATAAAAACATGCACCACATACATAACAGACAATTATTTTTGTAATTATTTAATCTAATACTTGTTGAGCAGTACAAGGACAACATAGGCGCAACTACACACTACCATTGGGCAGGTACACTATGCGCAAAAGTTTACATCACCTACAGTGCCTACACTCACTATCGTTTTGATAATGGTTTACTAAGCTCCCTAAGTATAGAGATGTAGATAAAAAACTTAACAACCAATGTTTTTCATTCTGTACCTATCACAAATCTGTTGGTTGCCTACATGGTTTATGTAAAACCAATATCAAATGGCAATATTACAGCAAATGTTAGTATTGTTTTGTTAAAAACCTCTTTTTGCCTTTCAATTCAATGTTAATATTGCTTTGTGGTTTTATTAAAATCAAACTTTGCATTACTTCCTACCCAAGTAAGAAAAAAATTAGTATACAAGTAATTTTTAATGTAACAAAATTTATTATATGTTAGTTATGTAAAAGCTAAACTTATGCAAACAATAATTTAAATGTAGATAAAATATTATAGTGAGTTACTTATTTTTTGACAAATTAATTTTTAGATTTGTGACAGAAAGTTGCTAATTAATTCATGTGGTATCAAGCAGTACAATCTGCCATGTAAAGCCCAGTACATGAAACCAGGAGTTTACTTATTGATTCTCTAGATGTGTTGCAAACTCGAGCACAATTTGATTTTTAATACTGCAAAAATAACTTAAATTGAAAAGTCGTAAAAAAAAAAAACAATGAGCCTAAAAAAAAAAAAAAATTTGTGACTGCACACTGCAAATTCACAAAAAGTATAAGGTCCATAAATTCAACTTTGATTAACTTAAATAAAATACTGTACTACTTGGCAACTTTCAAGTGTAAGATTTGCACAAGTATTTCGCTTCCTATCAGGTGAGATACTGGTCAAACGTCAAACGTATGCCTATCAATTGATATAAAAAAAAAAAATATTTCTGAGCTTGCTTAGTTTCCTGGAATTTATACTGAAATTAATGTTCTAATTTCCATGTTGAACTTTTAATTATTTGTCATTAACTAAAAATAATAACATTTCCCAAGATTAAATCTAAATTATATTTAATTTTATTTTAATAATTAATTCAGAAAGGCAAACCACACATGCATATTTTAAGTTATAGGTACCTACCTACTAGATACATGATGCCATGGCACTATCAAGACGTAACCTGACCTGACAATTAGGTATGTAGGGATAGGTTATGCTTGTGTTGTCACTAATTATTATTATTATCATAGCATATTATGAAGAAATGAAACATACAAGATAGGTAGGTACTAAATACATTTCCTTGAATTAGCATTTCATATGTAAATCTTGTACAAGCTTGGTTATTGTGAAGCTATGTTTTATTTTATTCAAATAATAATTATTCTTTATTAAATAAGCTGAAGTTGTTCTAGGCTGGTCCACAAACAAGATTATAATTTCCAAAATACTATTGCGAATTTATTTTTATGAATTTAATAAGCCTTTGCCCTGCAGTGGGACAATTATTAATAGGCTGGTATTTTTTTTTATTCAATATGAACCTGCAAATACAACATATTTTGAAGCAAGTAAGTAGCTTATTCTAACTACAGACTAGGGAGTATGTAGTTAGAATGACACAAAACTATAAAGGCTTCATTCATGAGCTCATTAATTGAAGAACATTATTATTGAAGTAGGAATAAGACAGCCTTTACAAATGAGTTGTGAGTTACATTTTGTTTTTAGCGAATTTTCATTTAACATCATACACTTCAATGTGTGATATCATTGTTTGTGAACAATTTTATTAATCCAATTAAATTTAGGAAACAGTTCAATGCTAAGCTATTGCTGTCTGATGTGTTTGGAAAAACTGCATCTATTAAATATGTGATCAAAACATTTTAGAAGAAAATTAAATACTTTGCATTGATAAGTACATTATTAATTAAATGGAGCAAGTAGAAGGTAAAATTAATTGGTCACACCGCTGACGACTCAATGGCGAGTGGCGACAATAACAGACTATCTTCTGAAACTACACGAACATTTTTAGATAATCAATGAGTGAGACATATTATTATGATAGCATCCACGCAATACTTTATAGAAGTGCGACTTCCCACGCTACTTTTAAGAAAAATACTAAGGTATCTAAACCGGTGAACAAAATCTGAAACAGAAATGGCGGACGCCGGTGACAAGTAAACAAAACAAAAACGGACCTGTTGCGCGAAAAAACCAGAAATTCCGTAACTTCATGACTTAAAACAGCAACCAACTTGCATAATCTACTATTTAAAACTATAAAACTCACCATGTCGGGGCCCATATCCTTAACATCAGATTCGAAAAAAAAGTCGCTCAAGGGTTTCATGCGTACAATCCGCTAAAGCTCAGTCATGAACTACAACGAAAGCTTATCGTGAGAAAATAACACTTTTTACGTGAAACACTAGTTCTATATAACATAAACACTAACCACAACAATTAAAAAACACATTTCTTACACTAAAATGTTTATAAGCTGCGAAATAACACTAGAAAGATCCAAACTCAAATAATACAATGTTGACTTGTTTCGAACAAAGGACGTACGCCGGACCACAGCGCCTGCGTTAAAATTCCCCATACAGGGAGCGTCGCACGGAGCGGAGTTTAGTGTTCACGTTTGATAGATGGCGTGCAAACCAAAACTGGATAACCATAGAACCTAAACTTCTGGGGGCGCGTTCTTTCGGAATGATTCTAGTCTATGGATGCTATAGCAGGCGAGACCGGAACCGGACCTATTCTATAAAATCTTCCCACAAAGAGCGGACCTGGTAGGCAGGCAGTAATTTTGAACTAATCAACACCTTTATTAAGTAGCGGAAATAAAAACGTGAAACAATTAGGTGTTACGTGTTTGTTGGTACCTATTATAACATACAATCATAACATTACGCTTGTTTTCTCGAAAGGTTTAGAAAGAGAGTGTATGTAGTACCTATGTACCTGAGAGGATTCAGGCACACCTACAGAATAATTTATTTCAGAGTTTAAAAAGGAGGAGGTAATTTATTCGGAGTCTTTTTTTGTATTTATGTAAAATGTAAACCTATTTCTTCGAGATTTCTGGGTCGATTTGAGTTTTTTTTTTGTTTGTTAGTGTATAATAATACATACTACCAAGGTAGTCCCATATTAATTTCAAGAAGACAATATTATAATCCTCAATAACAAACAGTACCCACACATATTGTGTTGTGGTTATTGTACTGAAGATCAAATATAATTGCTTATAAAAAGAAGGAAAAATACATGGTTCATAGTTCATAACTCAAGGATCTAAATAACATAAGACCAAGGTAAACAGATGAATTGGGGGTTGAAATGTTATTTAAGTCACTACAGTCCCCAGTGTACATTTTTTTATTAATGTTTGATAAAGTAAACAGTGTGAGCTTTTGAATGCGAGCTTTTACGCAATAATTATTAACTTATTTTACTTTTACTTTTGACGACACGGTTGGCGCAGTGGCTGAGCGATCGACTGCTGCGCAGCGTGTTGCGGGTTCGATTCCCGCCCAGGGTAAACATTTGTGTGATGAGCATTTGTGTTTGCCTTGTGTCTGGGTGTTGTTTATCTATATATGTATGTAATTACAAAAAAAATATGTATTTGTGTATGTATATCAGCTGTCTGACACCCATAGTACAGGGTCTCCCTAGTTTGGGGTCAGATGGCCGTGTGTGAAAATGTCCCCACATATTATTATTATTATTAGGTTAAAGCGCAAATGCAAATATTCTTACGTTTTTTGCAAGTTTCAACGCAGTATCTAGTTGTATTGTAATAAAAAAATATTAGCGGGCGTAACGAATATGCATTTGCAGAATAATGATAATTACAATCATTACATGACAATTATACCTATATCTCCAAGTTAGAAAAACTCGTAAACTTCGTATTTTTTCATTAATTATACACGTGCTTTTCTAACTGAGAGAGTGATGCCGGTGATTAAACCTGATGTTGAGCTGCAAATTGCAAGAAAATTTGAATTTCGCGGGCTGCCCTTTACAATCAGTACCTTTTGTTTTACACGTTTAGGCTACCGGGTACGGGTACCCAGCCATGGGAGTACGGCGAGCGTGGACACGGCTAGGTAGTATGAAATCCAATATTTTTATAGTTATACATTTACGTCAATTATACGTTTTGGGAATACATTCATTGTGCGTACTGCTAAGGAGTGGAATTCCCTGCCTGAGTCTGTGTTTCCTGATAGCTACAACCTGGGAGTCTTTAAGGCAAGAGTGAATAGGTTACTTCTAGGCAAGCGTGCTCCATCTTAGACCGCATCATCGCTTCCCATCAGGTGAGATAGTGGTCAAACGTATGCCTATCAATAGATAAAAAAAAAAAAAAAAAAAACGTCAAATTACGTAATACAAATTAATTATTAAAAAATTACTTAACTAAATGTTGTTGAAAATATGTATAATATACAGAATGTTTGGCAGATAGATGAAAAGGCGTAAAGCGGAGCTCGTATAGACTATTCCATTTGAACAGAACTTGTTCTCGCCGAAGTGTGATTATTTTTGTTAAGCAAAACTTTAATGCTATTTGATGACTTAACCCAAAATATTGCAGTTAGTTGCAAATATTGGCCAATTTGAAAGCTATGTCGTTTATTTTTTATTTTATTTGGATAAAATAAAACTTTTTTAATGCAATCTTCAGCAAGCCGTCGGATGTGTTACCCCAATAAATAAAATAAAAACCGGACAAGTGCGAGTCGGACTCGCCCACCGAGGGTTCCGTTCAAATTCCGTGATTTGGTTACCCATCCAATTAATCCTCGATGATTGATTACGTACTTAAAATAAAGACTATATTTTTTATGATTGAATTATTAATGTATAGTTCCGGACTTCTCCCTGTACTTGTAGTATAAGACGATATTACTTGCCAAAGGGGAACGCCCGAAAAATGCCTGAAATGTACAGAAATTACGAATAGTCCATAATTTTAGTTGGAATAAAATATGTATAATGAAATAATTCTCAAGTTTGTTTAGGTAGGGTGAAAATATAACAATTATTACAATATTTAACTTGATATCCGTCTAATTCATTCTTATTTTTATATTAAATGTCAGTGTTTATTGGGCACGAGTAAATGTCATTCAGCCTCTTCAAATAATCTATCACAAACTATTTTATAGAATGAATGCATATTTATCATTAATTTAATATAATTCGAGCTATAAGCACCGTAAATCGAATTAAAATAATATGTGCTTGTCAATATTAATATAATTCAAATTATTTTCAAACTAGAAAGCGTATCGTAGGCTGAATGAATCACTCCTTTGCCTAATTGACAGTTTGACATTTCAATGTTTTGATTGTTTACTTCATGGTTTTATGCTTGTGACTTGTATTACGTTCAAATTGCTTATAAGATAATTATTTTACGAGGACTTAGGCCATTTCTAACGATTTTGATTTTACTTCTGCACATGATACCCATTTTTTAACTCGGACTTAGACTAGGTTTTTTGACTGACTAGGTTTTTTGAACACGGACCTGAACCTGGTCTAAATGTGGTTAGGAACCTACACTGTGTTAATTAACTAGCTCGATATTGAAAGAATAAGGCGTAGTCTTATCGGTGCAAAATGACAGGCATAACGTCACAAGCTGTAAGTATTGAGATTCCCTAGTATTTTTGCCTATTGAACGCACTGATGAGCAACAATTAAATTATGTTATATTATATCTATCCTCCTGTATAGTTTCTTGATGATATATTAGTTGTTTTTAATGATGAATAAAACATTAAAATGCTATTTTGATGTCTAATTAATGCATAAACAATTGTAACTAGCTTCTGCCCACTATTTTGATAATTATTGAAATTGTAATAGATTACCTACGATATGTAGTACAATTCGGCGTATATTTCATTGTTGTTCATTTCAGGCATTTTTTTGTATGGCCGATGGGCATACCCCTTTCATAGTTCTAGGTCAACGGGAAGTACTCTATAAATTTTAATTCTCTTGAGAGTGTCGAAATACGCTTTTTGCGGCATAAACGTCCGTATCTTTTTTCACGTTTACTTAGAAATTTAATTTTTTCACAGCTTCAATCAAGGGACTGTAGACTTGAGTATATAGTTTTGGTTTTGACTTGGGTATACTAGATACTTATTTCACTGATTGGGCTCCATTTCTTACCGGATAATTTGGATGGCAACAATTATTTGGAATTCCTACAAAATGATCTTCCAGAGCTTGGAGAGGAATCCGGGGCCCCCATATTCGCTAGAGACCGAGAAGTCATCTGAATCCGGGGCCCCGATTTTCGCTAGAGACCGAGAAGTTATCTTTCAACAAGATGGTAGTATTAGATTGTTTACACATTATTTTAACCAAATAAAAAAAAATTACTTATCTTTCAAATTGGCCAATATTTGCAACTAACTGCAATATTTTGGATTTAGTCATCAAATATCATTAAAGTTTTGCAAAAAAAAATAGTCACACTTTGGCTAAGACAAGTTCTGTTTAAATGGTTGTAAATACTAGCTCCGCTTTACGGCTTTACATTGATCTTCCAAACATCCCTGTATATTGTTACTAGCGACCCTTTATAAACTATATGTTATAAATAATAATAGAGACATGTAAAGACTACGGATTTTTTGTTAAACGGATGTAAGTTATCAATGGTATAGAAATGAAATCTATACTAATATTATAAAGAGGTAAAATTTGTTTGTGTGTTTGTATGTTTGTAAGTTTGTATGTAGGGCGTAATCTCCGAAACTGCCCATCCGATTTCAAAAATTCTTTCACCAATATGAAGCTGCGTTATCCCTGAATGCTATAGGCTATATTGCATTATCAAAAAATTAGGGATCCTTGAGAATTCACTAGGACGAAGTCGCGGGAAATCTGCTCTCCTGGTACGGTCACCAAAAGAGATAAGTATCCATGTCGCCGGGAATAGTTGAAGTTTACATAAAAACCGATGGGTGTTTATGAATAAAATAAAATACAATTAATACAGAATAAAGGGTTGAATGATTTAATTAAATTTCATTTGAAAGCCTCCATTGGTTTCTTAGTAAACTTCAACTATTCCCGGCGACATGGATACTTATCTCTTTTGGTGACTGTACATAGGTAGGTATCTACATAGCTCGGACGAAGTCGCGGGCAAAGTTCTAGTAACCAATTTACAGATATAAGTGTAAGTACCCGACTGAGACGCGACATTACACTGAGGTTATCCCAGACATCAGCCTGTATGAGATTAGAATGGCCCTCCGATAGTTTAAGAACAACAAGGCGGCGGGCGATGATGGAATTACGACGGATCTTCTGCAAGCGGGTGGGTGAAAAACCAGTACTTTTAGTCCTCCAGAAGATGTTTAATTCCGTCATACTCGAAGGTACTACGCCAGAAGCATGACACAGGAGTGTGGTGGTGCTCTTCTTCAAAAAAGGTGATAATACCTTATTGAAGAATTATAGACCCATCTCACTCCTGAGCCATGTGTACAAGTTGTTTTCTTGGGTCATCACGTATCGTCTCGAACGCAGGTTTGGTGACTTCCAACCTCCCGAACGAGCGGGTTTCCGAAAAGGCTTCAGCACCGTACACCACATCCATACGCTCCGCCAGATTATACAAAATACTGAGGAGTATAATCGGCCATTATGCCTAGCGTTTGTGGACTATGAAAAAGCCTTCGATTCAATCGAAACCTGGGCGGTGTTACAGTCTCTTCAGCGATGCCGTATCGACTACAGATGTGGCATCAACATCAATGGCGATAACATCACTCATCTTCGTTTCGCGGATGATATAGTCATCATAGCTGAGTCAATGGAGGACATTAATACTATGCTCAGCGACCTCAATAACGTTTCTCAACAGGTGGGTCTAAAAATGAATATGGACAAGACGAAAATTATGTCGAATGTCCATGTTCCACCTGTACCGGAAACTGTTGGGAACGATACTTTCGAAGTTGTGGAACACTATGTTTACGAATGTTGCATGTTTAAGAATCCAACTCGGATGGGTACTAGCGTTCGGGAAACTACGAGATATCGTTTCGTCCAAAATTCCACTGTGCCTAAAGACGAGGGTTTATAACCAGTGTGATGCCAGCGATGATAAATGGCACAGAAACGTGGTCCTTAACTGCTGGTCTCCTAGAGAAGCTCAGAGTCACGCAGCGAGCCATGGAGAGAGCTATGCTCGGAGTTTCTTTGCGCGATAGAATTCGGAACGAGGTAATTCGCCAAATAACTAAGGTCACCGACATAGCTCTCAGAATAAGCAAGTTGAAGTGGCAATGGGCAGGCCATATTGCACGAAGAACCGATATCCGATGGGGAAGAAACGTTCTCGAGTGGCGACCACGAACCGCAAGACGCAGCGTTGGTAGGCCTCCCACCTGATGGACAAGAGGCAGATTGCCGCTCGTTGTGGCGTTCTATGGGGGAGGCTTATGTTCAACAGTGGATGTCTTTCGGCTGATGATGATGAGTGATGAGTGTAAGTAAGTACCTGGGCGACAAAGCTTAGCTCGGTATTTTTTTTAAATAGAACCTTGCTATATCGCTTAAAGGTGTTAGATACAACTTCGAAATGTTAAAAATACAAATGTGTGAATAAATCAGAGATCCTTTTGGTGTTTATCAAAACTTTAAAAATACAACTAATAATCAAGCCCGACCGCTTAAGGCTGCTCTCTCGAAAAACAGCTTGAAAGAAGCATGCAGATGAAGCAACTTTTCGTAGGTAGAGAAATCTGAAAAAAATTGTTAGTAATCTACATGACATGATACATAATTTGGTTTAGCCACAATTTTTCTATCGGTATCACATAACAAGAAAAAAAATGACAAATCACCTCCAAATCATTGAGATAAAACCATTTTACTCCTTAATTTCTTATCAAAAGAGTATCAAAAAAAATATCTACTGCTTTGCAATACAAAGGAAAATGATTTGGTTTTGTTACTTTTTACAATTGTATGTATTATTTTTATTACAATAAATTACAAATACATCCGATTAAAGACTGTCTACATAACCCCCGCACTCGTCCACAAATTTAGTGCGGGCCAAATGCTCAAGGTTATTGGCATGTATACAAGCCTTAACTGAGACCGTTCCTGAGGTAGCTGTGCGGTGCGGGAGGGGTTACGCCGGCTACAGTGCTCAATCGACCGTCGCGCTCGGTGCGCATGTCAGTCGCGCTTGTCATTTATATGAAAATTCATAAATCGTAAGTGCTGGACCGACCGTACGCACGCGTATATTGCTACGTACTGCGTACGGAGACCGCTGGGCGAGCCCGTCCGCATGCGTGCCGTCGGTCGACCGACGCGCTATGAATTTGTATGGAAACAAACAAATGCGTTCAGTGCTGCACCGATCGGTGGACCGATCGTACGGGTGTTTGAACATAAACAAGTATACTTGCGTGAGTGTGTGACTCAAATCAGTTTGTTGGTCAGGATAGCACTGAATGATACAAAATAACGGTCGGTGGAGCACTGTAACCGGCCTTACAACAGTCAACGTATGAGTGAGCTCTCTCTCATCACGTCACCATACCCCAGTCATGTGGTCGAGCTTGATTATTGGTTGTATTTTTAAAGTATTGTTAAACACCAAAAAGATCTCGGATTTATTTACACTTTTTGTTTCATCAACAAAACTCTCCAAGTTAGAAAAGCTCATTAACGTCGTATTTTCATAACTTAAGCACATTTAAGAGCTTTTTTAACTTGGAGAGTTATGTCGATATTTTAATTCTATAAACACATATTTGTTACACCCGCGAATATTTCTTTTATTACCATAGAACTAGATACTGAGCTGAAAATTGCAAGAAATGTTTGAATTTCGGCTCTAGCGCTTTCATTTAGAGTGGTCGGCGGGCTATACTTTTAGTCGTTTTCATATTTATGTAATTAAATATAATCTACATAATAAAAAAAAAGAACTTTATATGTAATAGTATTTTAGTTACTTAATTAAGAATTTGTACTGAAAATGTTCTAGTGTGCAAAGTTTAGTAATACATTACAAAGCCCAAATATACGTAAAAATTACGTGTTAGGTGGCATTAACTAAAAAAATAGCTTATAGTTCTTGGCAGACAATGAGTTAATTCGGAGAGCTTAGCTATACGCGCACGAGTGCGAAGGATATAGCGATTAATTGTCGGAATGTACAGTACGCAAAGGAGATAAGTATCCATGTCGCCGGAAACAGTTGAAGTTTACTTAGGAACCGATAGGTTTTTATGAATAAAATAAAATACAATTTATAGAGAATAAACAGTTCAATGATTTAATAAAATTTCATTTGAAAGCCCGCATTGGTTTCTAAGAAATCTTCAACTATTCCCGACGACATGGATACTTATCTCCTTTGCGTACTGTACGTCAAAAACGCGTAGTTTGGGTTTCGAAGGTTAATAAGGAAACCATGCAGATTTCGGAGATATGAAGTAAGTATAGGTTCTAAGGCCCATCGTTTTACTGAAGGATATCAAGCACAGATCTCGTCTTGACTGTATTTTAAAATCGAGTAGATTGGTTAATTTAAAATTAAGTACAGTTGAAGTTTCAAGTATCGTACTACAAACACCCCCGACCGCACAAGTTTTTTATTCTTTTTGTATTAGTGGTTTTCCGCCGGTATTTTTTTTTACGAAGTACCTATAATGTTTAATTAATCTCCTCACAACGAAACCACAGAAATGAGGAATAATTATTGAAAAGAAGCATCTCCTCGTCGAGTAATCATTATTTCGATTTTCTACTGACACTAATGGATAGGCAATTAATTAATGAACATTACGCGACAAATTTTTTTTTTATCATTCCAAGTTTTGATTGTATAAAGATTTTGTTCTAAAATCTAAACGTATTCGCTACTGTATCTCTTGCGCGGCGAAGAGGGGAAGAATGTTCAAGGTTATTTGGTCAAGGTAGGGCCTTAAGGTATCTACTTATTTTCCTGGCTGGCACAGCCGTAAGTGATAACTGAAAATGACTACACCGACAGACAAAACATTCTCAACGAAAGAAAATCCGGCTAGCATCCTTAATGCTGGAGGAGGTTTCTTTTGATCAGATTTATGATGATGATCTATCTATGTGGTCTAAACACGCACAGATTATGAAGTACGTTCTCATATAAATCAATCAACCGAGCGAGAATTTTTTGGTGCAACCGCGACACCACGCACTCTTTCCTCGAGACTTTAGAATGCATACTTTATGCTTCTAATTATAACGTGCGTGATCAAGCATAGGCGACGTGGGTAATTCGCGATTGCGACGAGTTTGCTCCGCAGTTGTTATTCAGGCGATGAACGTGCGCGGCGCGAGTGCCTCACGGTGTACCAGGGACCCTAGTCGTAAATGTGTCGCGAAAGCGCAGGTTTATGGCGTGAGCGTATTTATCGCAGTCCAAAGCGTCATGGTGACTGTCCGCGTTTTACTTTATGCGGTATAAGAAGTTTACGAAATAATCGTTTTGTCGTAGATCACTAGTCGAAGACAAGATCATATTTTATTCGATTCTTTTTTGATTTTGAGCGCTGATCTGAAAAGAACATAATTAGGAAATACGCTGCGATTTAGTTTTTAATACTAGGTAGGTACATACTTAATGATTCAGCTTGTAGCTTGGCTTTTTAAAACAACTTTTATTTTTCAATGTTTCTACAACTTCACCGCCTTGTAAGGATTCCGTAATAAAACAATCAACAAGCTCCAAAGCAACAGAAAGTTTCCCCTAGTTCAGCCGTTATTATTGGAAATTAAAAGTACGTCTTGTTCTTGCAGAGTTCGAAAAACTACAACCTTGGCTATGTACGTAAATAGAATATACTTAAGAGAACATTACCTACTAATAGTAGTTTCTAACTCGTTCTTCTTCATAGACCTTTGTTTTGGAACGAGCAACTAGCGTCAACTTTTTGACTAACTAACTGACTCCTTAACAATCGACTCCTCAAAAGTGCATGTAGGTAAATGGTTTAATTGAAATAAATGACTTTGAATTAGGTATATTATAAATGCGAAATTGAGTTAAGTTTGTTACCTTTCATGTTGGAAGCAACTTGATAGCCCGCTGCCGATGTTCAGAATATAGCCGCGAAGATAGATATGTAATACAAAGCTTTAGGGCAAAGCGGCTTAAGGCGACGGCTATCCTCAGAACATCACTTTGAAAATGAAATAAATGAAATTTGGTATGAAGATAGCTTGACCCCTGGGAAAGGACATAGGCTACTTATTAATTCGCAACTTCGTCTGCATCCGCGATAACCGACATTCACGCAGACGAAGTCGCGGGTAAAAGCTAGTTCCTAATAATTTTAGATGCGAATACTTTCTAGACCGTGATTATTCGGTAGTCGGGTTTTAATCCGTAATTTCGTCAGCATCCGCAATAATCGACATTCACGCGGTCGAAGTCGCGGGCAACAGCCTGTAGTTAATATTTTTGGACGGTAAATCAGCTAATTGGTCGATCGACAGAAACACCTGATAGTGGCAGTTCAGTGTGGTTTATATTGGCAAAAATATTAGCTATTGATGCAATCAATAGTAGATTGTCGGTCAAGTAGTGGTCGCAAATGCTAAGCGTCGTCTTCGCCCGGAGTTTGATATCCAGGTCGGTTAAAATGATTCTAACAGAGAACTTGGGAGATGCGCTGGTTTTCTGCAGTTGGTCGATAGAGTTCTAGGCTCGGCAGACGAGCTTTAGACCTTGAAAAACATGTATTAGAAGGGGTTCTTATCGTGACTGATAATGTGATAAGCCTTGCTAATTTATACACACATTCCAAATTGTGGCGAAAACCAAGTACCAATAAGAATGGGTGCTATTATAATTTACCGTAGCACAGCACGTCATTTTACGATTTTACCGACGCAATACAAGATGAAAGAAAGAGGTATCGAGATGTATGGCGCTTTTAATTTCCGTCAACGATAACGTGATCGTCATGCTGTTCCCACGCAAGCAAACGTCATTCCTTACATGACCACGATAATAATGTGACAAACCGTTACATGCTCTATTTAATTATTAAAGCATCAATTGGCTTTTGATTTAATTTAAAACAGACAGAACCCTATTTTGTGGTATTTATTTTACAGCATGAGTATCTGCATTGGCTGGATTACATTCTCCTGTTATAATTGATTGATTTTTGTGTTAAAGATGTTTCAAACTTTTGGCCCAGTATGTTTATTTACTATGTTTCCTGTTTTCTTTACAAGGCAAACCAAGATAATAATACCTTTTAATAGTTTACAATAGGTAATAAAATTTATTGTTGCAGTAATTTATTAATATTCAGTTTTGAAAATAAATTCTGAGCCTAGAGTAAACTAACGTTATTTTTATATGCTCTAGGCTTTGATTATTTACATGTCTAGATAGAGTCTGAGCGTTTAACGGTTTTCGTCGTCAGTTAGTCAGAAAGTTGAAGCTAGATACTCGTTCCAAACAGTAGGTTTCTATGGAGAAGAATGAGAAAGAAACTCCATGAACACTCCTTTAAAATCAGTTATATTTTACAAATTTAGGTTACATCATTCACGTTGAATCTAATGTAACAAGTCTTGCATGTTAAAAGAGGTCTAGAGAAAAATATAGTGATAATAACAATTCAAACCAAAATTTAAAATAACCAAGGCAGTTAAGAGATGACCAGTCCCAACCGACGGCGTCCGTTCACGAACATGACGCATGGATCGGCACCATTTAGCTCAACGATTTTGAAGAGAACCGAATGATCCAACACATGCGCCACTCAGTGGCGAAACTGTCATTGTATGGTAAACACGCATTCGGTGGCCTATAAAAATGATGAATTGCGCTATAATATTGTGTAGGAATTACAAAAGACGATTGAAAACCACTAAAAAAGTTACCTATCATCAGTAAATAAATTTAAAATAAATAAATTATAAGTAAAGAAATAATTAAATTAAAAAAGTGTAAGTTTATTCAATAATTTGGCGCCATATTTACAGGGCAAAATTAACAGGCAAGTTAATTAAATGTAAAATATCCCATGTGAATATAACATAATTTTGAAAAAATCATTATCACGACACTAGTATGTATTCTACGTATTATAAATATAAAAATGAATCGCTAAATGTGTTGGTAAGCGCATAACTTGCGAACCGCTTGACCAAATTGGATAATTCTTTTTTTATAATATTCCTTGAAGTACGAAGACGGTTCTTATGGAGAGAAAAAAAAAAAAAAAAAACTTTTGTAGGGTAGGTAAATAGGCAGGTAAGTAGGTTGATAAGGACAGGACAACGTCTGTCGGGTCAGCTAGTTATAAATACAATTAAGTATACCTCGATAAAATGGAAAGAACAGCAGATTTTTTTTTCGCGTTTTAAGGTTGGTCCCATATTAAAAGTTGTTTATAAAGCTGAGTACAATGACCCCTTAAGAGATTTCCTGTATGAGTCGATAGACCTAGAGTAATGTTGATAATAGGTAAACCTATTAATAATGCTGTTAAATAATTCTGAAGGTTATTTATTCTTAATTTTGTAGATATTAAGAATAAATATCCTATATCAGTAATATCTTTTTCATAAAAAATATATTTAACCTAGTAATACATATGCACAAACTAATTATGAAAAAAAAAAAAATGTAAGTAAGTAGTAAATGTTAGTAATTACCTACATAATATACACAAACTAATAATGAAAAAAAAATGTAAGTATTTAAATTTAAAACAGATTGTAGATTATTGTCACTAAGTAAAATATATATTTCCCTCCTTTTATGAGAAATATTCAAGAGCTGGTATCACTCACAATGATGCGCGCGCATGTAATACAGTAGAAACTACGCTTACATGTGCGCATGTTACGCACACAAGCCCTTAAAATCTGGCCTGTTGTTTTTGTTGCGATTGCAGCGCAACAGTCAATCTCGACATGTAAATAATCAAAGGCTCTAAGGGTTTTGTGACAATAGAGAATGGGAGAATAGATTACATACACATGACTAAATTGAATCTATTCTCCAAAAGAAAGATACTTAATATAAGTCCACACTTAATATGTTGAGGTCACACACAATGGTTTTTATTTGTCTTGAGCACTTTATTCTCTCATTTTCTTGGGCACCTAATTTAATTTATATTATCACAGAACCCTAGAACCTTTGATTAAACATTTTATAGTCATAAAATGTTTAAGCAAAACAAAGCACATCTTTTCCATTATTATAAGAAAGAATAGCTACAACTAAATCAACAAAATATTGGTAATATGGATGTACTGGTTAAATATGACATGCAATAACCTTGATTATTCTCAAAAATAATTGAATAATAGGAAAAGCAAAATAATACTTGGATGAATACTTCCTGTCATATGTATTTGCAGGCTCATAATGAACTTTGATCTTTTTTATTTTTAGCAATGAAAAGTTTACTCAAGAAGCATGACATACCTACATGAATTTATTCTGCAAAATGACTAGTGACTGTAGTATGAACCAAGAATAGTAACATACCAAATTACTAGTAGTAAGTACTTTAGACAAAGATTATAATCACATATTTGAAAACAAGGATAATAGTTAGAAACATTTAGGTGCCAAATTAAAAGTAGCTGGAATTGTCCATTTTGCTTAAACAGCATACCGATTCCCTTGAGAAACAATTGTCAGTTAGAGCACATTCAAGGAAATAGCATTGGGAAGTATTCACAACTTCAAACAAAGTTAATAGACTAAATATGATGTGATATAATTTCGTAATAAATTCAATACTAAACCAAATAAAAACACCTTAGTACAAAATCTTACTTTGTTGTCAATCCTAATTATGTACTTTGCATTTGTATGAAAAAAGTCAATGTTTAATCAAATTGTTATCAATTGCACCCAGCATCTTTTCTTACTCTAAGTTAATAATATGTGTATAATATTATGACATCCTAATCTTTAAATTAATCACATTTCAATAAACACTTAACATGAGAAACCACTCACTGTTATAGTATAATGTATTTGCCGATACTACTTTAAACCCAATTCACATGTTTAAGTTTTATTTTTAACCTATTTACAGAATAACAAATATAATTAATGCATACAGTTCACAATAAAAAGTTAAGTTTGATTAGGTATGTTAACAAAAGTTTAATCTAATATTAAACTTTTTTCAATATAAACCAAGGTTAAATTCTTCAATTATATTTTTTTGCTGCCATATATAAATACCTAGAGAAGTAATAAAATAATTACTTAAATTCTTACAGTGAACAACATACATAATTATATTAATTTACCGCACAAACCTTCATGCAAAAGCTTATGCTAATAAGAAAACAATAATAATGCACTTCTAACCTGGTTCCTGATGGCAGCAACTGGTGTCAGACCAAGTTGATTTTGTCCTTGCTGAAGATACTGATTGGTACCAGGAGTTAGCATACCAGCTTGACTCAAATACATTAGATGCTCGGTGTTCTTTCCAATACCATTCATAGCTTGCATAGGATTGCCATGATGCTGATGAATGTCATACAATCCTTGCTGTCCCAACTGTGGAGCATTTTGCATGCTTTGCAACTGTGGCAGCATCATTGCACTATTCTGGATCAAATTGTTTCCCAGTGTTGGATTTTGCAATGGAGCCAATTGAGTATGGACCATGTTGGTGGTCAAATGAGCTGGATGACTTCCAATAACTGAAGGATTCATAGCTAATGTTCCAACTGATGAAGCTATAGCTTGGTTTATGTACTGCTGTTGATTTGCTTGTGAATTTTTAAGTTGAACTTGAGCTTGCTGATGCATATTGTTCATGGTCATAGGATTGGTATTCTTCCATTTATCTTGGTTCTGAAATAATAGTAAATAAACATACACTAACTATAACATGAAAACATTAGGTAGTTACTCAAGAAGTACTACAGAATATCTAAAACATTTACATGTAATTGGTCATTTTAGGTTATATTGTCTCAGAAGACAGAATAATGATTGAATTGTTAACCAACCTCAACAATAGTGTCGTCCCCAACGGCCCAACGCTGTTTGGGCGCTAGCGAGGGTAGCTCGCCCTCCTGTGGTTCTCGTTGGAACACGTAATGCACAGTAGCATCGTCCTGGGTCCGGGCTTGGGAAGCGCGCGTGCTCTGCAAACCAGCTTCGCCCGCCTCTTCTTCCGCTCCCGTTCCCGGCCACTTCATTGGGCTACCGTGGGGCTCGAGCATTCAGTTTCACAACACTTCAATCCTTCGTAACCGTAAACACAAAATGTCTCGCGAGTTGCGATCTACTCTTTAACGATATTACAGCGCTACTCCCAATAATAATACAGCCAGATGTGTTATTAAACCGATTTACATGATCAAACAGACTACATACAGCAACCAGATTTCGAAATTGAATACATTTGGCTACTAAATCTGTCTTTTTGTCTTTGTAATGACAGTAGTTTTATCAAAGCACGATGACAGCCGCTAAGGGAAACCAAAATATTGCACCTCTACTGCAACGGTCTCCTTGACGGATCGAAACAAAGACAAGAAGTGAAATCAATGATTTTAAGGATACAAAATTACTAGATTGACCAATTTTTTAGTTATATGGGTTTTACTAATGTACTAACGTTAGGATATAGCTATTAGTCGGCGTCGAAAACTGAACGGAATAAACACTCAAAATAATACACTATTCACAGAATTTCTAAACAAAACGAGCACAAATATAATTACTATATGTACACAGAACTATTTACAATGTACAATTTTTACAAAAAAGCCGGTTTATGCCATTGGCTGTTGTCGATACTTTCTGATTTAGAAAAGACGACAAACATTCTTCACTGCCTGTCCGCCATAATCGGTCGGTCGGGCAGATGCGATGCGCGCGCAACGCGCAAAACTATACTATAAACATAAATACATAATGCCAGACACGTTCCTCTGCAAGTATTTAACAGGAATAAAAAATATTTATATAATGCTAATTTACATTATATTTTGACAATTATGTGTTATGTGTTTAATAAAGCGACTGGGCATTAACAATGTTCCATTAAATTAAATATTTAGGCAAATAAAGAAGTGTTTATTGTTATAATACACCAGAATTGTATATATGACAATAATCATGTATTTATTCAGTTTAAACTCATCAAAAATGTTTCTTGTGATACCTTATTGAAAGCTATTTAATTTTTTAATAATATATTTTCTTATTTGTGTGTCTCTGAGCAACTGTTTTGTAAAATGAAACGCAATTTAGTTGTCAAATAATTCAACTTCCAGAAAGTAAACATTTCAACTTTCAGTTGCGTTCAATTGTTATTTTAGGGTTTTTTTTTATTTTTGTACCCATTGCTAGCCTAAAATATTATTTTCAATTTAAATGTTTTGATTTTAGACCCAAGGGCGTTGGTCTGACAGTTACAGAATATTTTCATGAATGGAAGGTCTTCGGCCCAAAGAGTATATAATTTAAACACTGTTTTATATCTGCCTGCCTGTAGTAAACAGATTGTAAATTGTTTGATGAAAACAAAAAATAAAAAAATTCAGTGTGTACTTATGTACGCGCGTGAGAAGTTATACTTCTTCGAGTCACAAAATAGCAACGAAGGCAGTAAGTAGTTCAGCATGTACGTCAGAGATGGCGTTGTTTACAATTACTCCCGTGAGAATTTTGTGTGACGCTGTGCGCGCGCATCGTAAAATTTCACTCTCATCATTTTTTCATAACGCGCCTAAAGAAGTATAACTTCAAAAATTCAGTGTGTACTTATGTACGCGCGTGAGAAGTTATACTTCTTCGAGTCACAAAATAGCAACGAAGGCAGTAAGTAGTTCAGCATGTACGTCAGAGATGGCGTTGTTTACAATTACTCCCGTGAGAATTTTGTGTGACGCTGTGCGCGCGCATCGTAAAATTTCACTCTCATCATTTTTTCATAACGCGCCTAAAGAAGTATAACTTCAAAAATAGTTATTTATAGCCGGCGCATGCAGTTGAACCAGGTTTGTAGGTTTGTTCCAATACTTATAGTACTCTTTGGTTTGTTCCACCGGTGGCGGCAAGAACAAGGTGTTACCTAAAAAGCTTATTACACTATTCAATTTGTAGAAAATCTAGTTAGGAAAATCGGCAGATCTAATCGCAGTTAGCACATATTGGATCCCATTTTGTGTGAATTGTAGGTTCCGACCGCTCTACTTCTTACGATCTAGAACAGTGTAATCACGGTGGCGCGGCGCTACGATTTAGAACGACTAGTGGGCGTCCGGCGTCCGCGCTTTAAGCAAATTGGACGAGTAGACTGGGATAACTATCTAATTTTGGACGAAGGCGTTGAAAGCATTATTTTCCTTCTATCACATCATAACACAAAACTTAATATAATTGGTCTTGGTAAGAGTTAGGTGGCAGAAAGTCGAGATGCAAAGTCTACCCGGCCCCAGGTGCCATCGCGCTACCGTGCACCGCCAGATCTCGAGTGAAACGGGTGTGTATGTTTGTTGGGGCCATTACCTAAGTAATGGAAAAAAAATAGACTAATTAGTGGCTAAGTTTATTCAGAGGAAATGAAATCGATTTTTTTAAAACATAAATTAAGGTATAATTACACATAAACAATTATCAGATAGTTCGTGGCTCTCTTGGGCCGGGAGTTTCTTTTTTAAACGTTGCCTCACACTAGGAATTTCTCCTGTGTCGTGGGTGCGTTTACAAACATATAAACTCGCATACACAAACAGCCAGATCCGGAACATGTATCTGTAGGTCATACAAATATTTGTTCCGTGTGGGAATCGAACCCGCGACATGCAGCGCAGCAGTCAATCGCTCAACCACTGCGCTAACCGTGCCGTCCCGTTGTAGATGGGCAATAAAAAAATGCAGGATGTAGACGAGTCATACTGTATGGTGACGAGTAGACGAGTAGATTGGGCTAGAGCAAGCCCAATCTACTGTTGTTTTTATAAAAACGCCATCGATCAAAAATTCGACACGGGCTACCCAGTACAATCCTACTTCACGAATGCGTCGTCTGTACGATTTAGAATAGGGTATTTTACTCTATACGAGAAAAAATCTATAAATAAGTCATAGAGACAGTTTAGACATAAAGCAGTCGGAAAATGTAAGTTTTACTTCATAAAATAACAAAACCAATTTTTAGATTCAATTCAAAGTTTTCAGTATTTATAATCTTTTATTAAACACCATGAAATAGTATCGGCCATGTTATTACGCCGTACGGCTGTGTAAACAAAAAATTGTCAACTGTCAGTCAACTGATTGGCGTAATAAAGGCTTTGTACTTTCATTATTTTCGTAACTAACGTAATTTTTTCATTATTACACCTATTAAAAAATATGCTTTTAATTATTTTTAAATTACATACAATTATCATATTTAATATGAGCTCATTTGATACAAAACTAACTGACGTCATTTACGCTGAGCAATATAGCGTCCAGTAAGAGGCGTTTTCGTAAACTACGCGCGAAATTTGAAAATGTAAAATTTAGATGCATTTTTATGGCACCTAACGATTGAATAAAAATTTCGTGTTTTTTTTGGTGGCATATTAGCACTACCAAATTTCATTGCCAATATGGACCCTAAATATGATAATCGGGTCCATATTGGCTCACCTAAAGTTCTTTACCCGAAATTGTGCTTCCTAAGGATTTGTAATCCGAATGATAACTCTTCCTAAAATTTTTCATCCTAAAGTTTTTATTCATACTATTTGTAGTGCTACCGGCGATGTTCATAACACTCATGTTTCTATTTATATATATTTTCGTTGAAATAAATTCAATGGAAAAGTACACTGAACAAACAATATTCGTTAAAAAAGAATTCTACTGTTTGATAAGTTTGTCAAACAAAAAAATGTGAATAATAATTCATTGAATTGTGTTTCTGTGAAATATGTTTCATTGAAGTAAATAGTCTTTGAACCAATAATAGTCGAAATAAAATTACAAGAACCAAATATGATATGAAATATTTTCTGGAAAACGAAATTCTATGAAATTTCTGTCTGCGAAACAAGGGGACACCGTTATACATGTTATGTGAAAATAAAGTTACGCAAAATTAATGTATATAGTACTGATTATTATGAATATAAAGAAATCTAAACAAAAAAGATATGTATGACTTTGAATAATAGTGTAAAAGATGGGAATGAGAAAATATTGGAAAACAAATAAAAGTATAATAGATGTTTATTGCTACTGACATTATGAAGTTGAATGCTTCGGATTATGAACATTAGAGACAGAGTAGTTAGGAATTGTGATTGTTAGGATGAAAAATGTTAGGAAGAACATTTTCGGATTTCCAATTATCGGAATTAAAAATTTAGGGCTTACTTTGGCGCACCCATCACTACAGAATTTAATTGAGACACTTTTCAAAAATGGGTGTAATACCCTATTCAATTTAGTGTAGTGTAGTGTGATACTAGCATGCTCATTGGCAAATTCAGAGGCGCTTACAACACGCCCCCTTCCATCCGTGCTGCAGGTAGTATGACCACAAATCGCACGACCGGCGAAATTTGAAATGAGCACGCTCATTATTATTAATTTTTTGGACACACATGCTACTAAGTTGCAGTTGTTCAATAGTGGCATGCTTTCGTGCTATTAATGAGAATATGATTTTTTTTTTGTTATTATTTTATTTTTTATTTTTTTTCTTTGGGAAAACAAACAGTTACACAAAAGTCTCATAATTAACAAATCTTAGTGTATGTGTAACTCACAACGTTATCCACATGTTACCTATTCAAAATTGTATATGAGAACTAACTAGGCATGCGAGTGAATTTCCATTACATTACATTATAAAGCTTCGGCTACAGTTATTAATTTTTGAATTACAGTATTTCGAAATTTGTTAGATGATAGTGTAAATAAATCTGTCCTGTGTAAATGTCCAAAAAATGTGTGTTATAATAATTTGCTATACGACGTAGAGGTGCGCGGACTCCAGCATTGGTGCGGCAAGATGGAATGGCTTTTAATGCGGCTAAGGACTGATCTAATGTGATCGCCACTTGTGTTGGTTAGAGATCGCCACCAAACCCTGCAGCTGTGGTTAACTGTAGGATCTGCTTTGGGACAACCTCTATTATTTCATCAGTTGTTGTGAATTAGTGCTCCGCATTCCCCAAAGAAGATGAAGTGGCGTTTCATTAGCCTCCTTACAGCGTCTGCAGGTTCGCGTACCACTTAGCCCCAGGTTGGACATGTGCTTGTGCAGTGTCCCATAGAGATGAGAATATGTAAGGCGGCCCCTAGACGATCAATAATATTGTGCAATATTACGAATTGTGCAATATTACGAATTGTGCAATATTACGAATTGTGCAATATTACGAATTGTGCAATATTACGAATTGTGCAATATTACGAATTGTGCAATATTATTGACCGTATACAGTTAATATTGATGATTGCGTAATGATTGAACGAAAGCTTGAGCGAGTTTAATTTTTTATTGCACTATAATTTGCATTACATCGTGTAGAGTCAGTATTCCGCTAAAATGTTTAGTGTGTGTTTTATCTTGGTAAAATGACAAGGAGTAAAATAAATGTGTGCGCGCGCAATAACAGCGGAAAAAGAGAATTCAAAAGTTAAGGAAAGAGAGTTTATCGTCAAATGTATCCAATTGTACAAAGAATTGCCGTCTCTGTGGAATATCAAGAGCAAAGAAAATCATGACCATGATAAAAAAAAAAACAATTCTTTGAGAACCAAGAATACTACGGATTAATATTATAGATTGAGAAAAACGGATTAAATCTCTGTGTTGCCGGCTTCGTCCGTTTGGTTTCGATGGCATACGGCCACCTTTCCTTTTTTTCGGCTGTATTTCTCAATCTATAATGTGTAACAATACTCACGTTTCGTTTATTAGATTAATATTAGTTACCGACCAAACACGAGAACATTGCGCATCCAGTTCTTGTTATTGTGCAATATAATTGATCGTTTGGATTCAAAGCACCCATCAAGCTTATTGTATAGTGCGTGTCACGAAAGATGAGACTTGACACAGAATTGATTTGACTTACGCAGAACTCGATTATTTTAAAGGTAAGAGACCATCGATCACTAATAAAGAACTAGATACACAATCCCATACAAAAGTTCACTTCAAACTGTCTCCGATTATATTTAGGTAATTCTAATAGAAGTAAATCTCCATTTGTAAATTAAACCTTAACTGCCATTCACAAAGCTATTTACAAATAGCAAAATTTTTTGCGGCCGTCAACATACATCAAAACAAATTCAACCTTACATGCATGTTTTAAAGTCAGAATTACAAAGTGTCAAAAAAAAGCAATTAAATTTTATGTCCGAGGCTCGCCGCTAGAAAAAGAAATAAGTGTGGAGTCGAACTGTCCAATATTTTATTTTATACTGTACTATAATGATCTGTTTTATAAACTTAATGTAATACACAGATGACAGAATACTGCCTCATAGCATTTTTATTCTGTTTTGTTCTATGAGGTATATTATGTGTAATGATTATAATTTACCTAAATTTTAATATGTTTTCGGATAAGGCACGACATTTATTTATTAATGAAATTAATATAAACAGTCATAATTATTTACTCTTTAACTTATGATAAAAAATGTTAACATATTTTTTGACGAAGAACTTATTTTTCGTTTCCAAGAAGGAAACGATGTTTTTTTCTTCTTTCAAAATTTTCGAATCTTTGACGTGCAAGAACTCATATCCATTCATTCTCCACATCTCACTGAATCTCGAGAAAAGCTAAAAAACACATAATTAATCTCACATTTTTGATTTTATTACATTCACTAAGTAAACAAAAATAAGATTAAAAGGTTTGATGCAATCTGTAAAATATGACTTTAATATCTAAAAAAACTGTAAATAAGTCTTATTGAACAAAACAAACCACCATACTTTATTAATAAAAAAATAAATAAAAGTAGAAAGAACGGCGTCTCCAACAAATGGAACAGAGAGCATGATGGCGCGTATGATTAATACGTTTATGGAGTCTCATTGGCG
The DNA here is from genome assembly GCA_947361185.1 of Charanyca ferruginea. Taxonomy (NCBI): domain Eukaryota; kingdom Metazoa; phylum Arthropoda; class Insecta; order Lepidoptera; family Noctuidae; genus Charanyca; species Charanyca ferruginea. The sequence goes on along the minus strand of OX376059.1, from coordinate 20,626,062 downwards.
TATATAGAGTTATTTTTCAGGGGGGGCCTGGCCCCTGAGATGCCATGGCCGATGCGATGAAGCAGAGTCGACACCCAATGTTCTGTCAGCAAGTAGGTGCGATTTGATTAGTATCATAAATGACTTTACATTTATTATAAACTTTTTTCTTAGTGACAAAGTTCATAATAAGTGTTAAGTTATTTCGAATTACCTATGTTACGTAACGTTATGTTTGTTCCACACGTTTGAACTGTAAACTGACGTTTTCAACTTAGTGCTTTTTTATATACTAAAAAGTTTGCGTTTGACCGCAACTCACCTTAAGTTATATTGTGGTCTAACGTGGAACACGCTTGCCTAGGATAAACCGGTTCACTCGTGCCTTGAAGATACCCAGATAATAATTATCAGAAAACAGGGGGGCGGGCAGTGAATTCCATAGTCTGGCAGTTCGCACAATAAATGTGGTATCAAAGCGCTTGGTTCGAGACCGTCCAACTCCAACCATATAGCAGTTACGCTTCGCCGTATCTCTGCTCGTCCGATGATGGAATAGGGATGGGGGAATTAAATTGTGCAATTCCAAAGCTCACTTTCCTACCACTTGACCGAGAGTCGTTGTCAATGAGCTTTTCTCTACTCTGGCACGTCTATCAATAACTTCCAACATTTCTAGTTGGTATTTAGCTAATCCATCACAAAGATGCGAACTACTCCATGCACGATCGAACTTGTGCTTGGTATAAGTTGAGCAGCTGTTCCGACGTAAAGTACTTTCACACTTTTGCGAGGACTCCCTGCTATTTGGCACCTAATTGGACCTTGGATTCAATGAATGACCCAAACTTAAGATTTGGCGTCAGAGTAACGCCTAGAAGCTCAAGATAGTCAGTGATCAGGACAGATACATGTCGGAAAGAAGGGGCCAGATGAAAAGGCCTCTTCTTGGCAGAGAAAAGATACGCCTGAGTCTTAGCGTCATTAAACTTGACCAGATTAGCATCGCCCCAATCGGAGACTGCTTTGAGGGGCAAGTTCAAGCGTTCGACCATGGAAAGACTGGATTTCAGCCGCATTGGCACGTGCGCTGGATGTGCAACTCTCTACAACCGTGCTCTCATCTGCGTACCCAAAGGTACCGGGTTTCAGCATATCATTGATTTGCAGCAAAAAAAGGATTGCAGAGGGTACCGAGGCCTGAGGGACACCAGCATTTGACGACACGGTTGGCGCAGTGGCTGAACGATCGACTGCTGCGCATCGTGTTGCGGGTTCGATTCCCGCCCAGGGTAAACATTTGTGTGATGAGCACTTGTGTTTGCCTTGTGTCTGGGTGTTGTTTATGTATATATGTATGTATTTACAAAAAAAAAAATGTATTTGTGTATGTATATCAGCTGTCTGACACTCATAGTACAGGGTCTCCCTAGTTTGGGGTCAGATGGCCGTGTGTGAAAAATGTCCCCACATATTATTATTATTATTTATAGCCATTCGATCAGACGAGCAGCCATCGATGACTACTCGAATTAAACGATCTCTCAGGAAATCTGGTAGCCATGTATAGAAACCAGACGGCAAGCCATTTGATGGCTTGCTAATTAGGCCATCATGCCAAATATGTTCCGGGAGATGGCAAGTGCTTCCCCATATTTCTCGATGGCGTCACTTCAGGTTTGAGTGGCGTACGCGAGAAGATTCCCAGTGGACCAATTTCGGCGAAAGCCGTATTGACGATAACTGAGAGGTACGCCGGGAGTCTGTTATTGAGGGCACGTTTCATTGTCTTGCAGATAATGGACGTGACCGAGATGAGCCTATAGTTCGTAGGATCGGCATGACTACCTTTGTTTGGGCACGGTCTACACGTTGGCGAGCTTCCATGACTTCGGCACTGGTTACCTATCTTATGGTCGAAAAATATTAGACCGAATTTCATTTCACCTAAAACTTTTCAACTTTTCTCGTTTCGTATTTTTTTACTTCATCAAAGTCAGGTCTGCCACTGTATCAGTTGACCTATTATCAATTCGCTTTTTTTCGTTGCGCCGACGTTTCACTTGGTCGAAAAACTTTTTACCGTAGTTACACTTAGCCGAAATAACATTTAAGAACAACGGATTAACTCACTGTGTTGTCGGTCTCACGTTTCGTTTAATGAAGAAATAACATTTGTTCGAACATTCGTTATACCACTGTTTTAATTACCATATTTCACCAAACGCCTAGAAGTAAATGTGTCTGATATTGAGTCAATGATAACCGGTACTCCACCAGCAAAAAAATACGTCGTTAAAGAAACGAAAAATCAAAAACTTTTGAAAATGATAGACAATTTGAGTGAAATTAAATATTTGAAAGAGCTTTCAAAACTACTGTATTTTCAAATATTGGCGTTATAGAGAGCAAATTTCAGATTAGTTTCCTACTATTTTGTTTCATTAATTATTTAAATGTAATGGCACTTAATAAAACAGGAGGTCCCAGTAAGAAGCTTGCAAACAAAGATTCTTCCTTCAAGCATGCAGCATGCAAGCAGGCATGCAGCATGCAAACAAGCATACAGCATGCAAGCAAGCATGCAGCGTGCAAACAAGCATGAAACATGCAAGCATGCATGCATGCAACATGCACAAGCATTGTTTCTGTCACGACTCCGGCGCTGCGGGGTCTGGGCGGCCCGACGCGAGCTTATCGTCGCAGATGGTTTGAAGGCTGAGGCTTGCTGGCCGGCGGAGCCGGCCAGCCTCAGCCGCGGCGACGAGCCTTCAAACCGCCTGCTCCTCAGCTCGCGGGCCGCCCCACCCCTCTGCGCCTACGCGTTCTTAAATTACACTCTAGAGGTAGGGCAGACAAGACTGCGTGAAGTCGGTTTTGCAGCGATTCGTTTCTGCCACTAAATTTTGTAACATATTGACTTCTTATGACACTATTTTAATTTAATGTTGAAATTGCTACCAAGGAACCGGCTATATATTTGTGATCAAATAATATTCCGTAAAATGTTGTTGAAAATATGGCTTACAAATCATTTGGCAAATGAAAATACTTCAAAAGAGACTTCGGTCAATAGGAAAAAGTTATTTTGTAAATCGGAGAAACATAGTTCGGTAAAATAATACCTATGGCACATGATACTTCGATGATCTAAAAATATGTCAAATATTGCATATACCTAGCAAAAAAGACGTCGGTCAATAGTTTTCGGTAAAGTGGAATTCGGACAAAAATAATTCGGAAAAGTGATCGGTTCCCCTCGAATACCATCTGGTCCACTGGCCTTGTACACATCAAGATTTGCGTTACGCTTTTCGAACCTCTTTTTGGCGAGAGCGAGTATCAGACATTGAGGTCGTGCTGCCAGCTAAAGTCGTGGAAGTTGCGTCACCTGCATCAAGATGCGAAAATTCTGCAAATAGAGACGCAAATAGGTTTGCTTTCTCTACTGTAGTGTGAGCCAAGAACCAGCAGGTTTCAGCAATGGAGGCTGTGAGGGACGACAGAAGTTTAACTCAACCGATTTAGCTAGGGACCAAAAAGCTTTACTACCCTCAGGGTACGAGGCAAGTATAAGGGGTTAAGTTTATACCTAACAATACATTTCTTACCAGGTAAATAAAGTAATAGCGTAATAAATGTAAACAGATAACAATTATTGTCGAATAGTATGTAATAATATGTAAGTGTGTAGATTTCTCGCCCTTAATTGATTTTTGTGTGAAGTTTCTTAGGTGTTCATCCTAGAATTTCGAATCGCGAACCCAACATCCTGGGGTGGGCACAAGACCATACTGGGGTGGGCACGGCCCACCCAGCCCCCCTTCTATATACGCTTATTGTCTTTACAATTGAGACGGTTAATACCTGCTGGTTATTACGATTTAAATGTTTTTACGAGTATTTATTGTCTAAATATCAGTTATTACAATACAAAGACAACACCAATATATTGATATTAATACCCACCGAAAATATGAAACTTCATCCTTTTTAGCGTCCTAGATGTGTGATTTTTACAATTTTTCAACGAGCACTGAGACATGTAAACAGTCTGGGCGTTCGAATGCGACTAGATTAAAAGCGCACCCAAATGTTCAATATTGTGCTCATTTGGTGGACCACTTTTTGTCGCTGATTGTGTATTGACCTTTAAATCGAGTACTGCGCAAGTCAAATCAAGTCTGTCTGTGTCAAGGTACAGTTAGGCGACCCCTAGACCTACAATAACATTGTAGGTACTGTAAAGTAGAGGTCCTTAATAAAACAATCTTTAGAGGATATAAATGAGCGGTATTTAATATCAAGCTTGTCAACGCAGTACCACCAGTGTTCACAGACTATAATACGATTAGTAGTACATCAAATTGACACTAGATGTCGACATATACTTTACATCTCCCTTTCTTTGTAAATAAACTAAAACTATTACAAATTACAAAGTATTACAAACATACATTTCAGTATTATTTAATTTACAGATCAAGTCTATTTATTGGTTTGATTATTCTACCGAACCTTGATGAACGTGGTGCTGAAGCTGGTTGAGCTAGGTTTGACATCTGGATATGGGTAAGTGCTTGGTGATGCATGTGTAGACGCTGGGAGTGGCATAGAAACAGCTGGTGATTGAGCTTGTGCTGGTACCTGTTGTACGGCTAGTTCGTCTGGGTATTTGGTTTCAGGTACAACCACTCTGTTGCTGGTTATGTCTGCTTGTGTCTTGTGCAAGTGACTGAAGTTTCTTCGTAGGATTTGGCCTTGATCTGTTTTAATTATGACAGACCTTGGTAAACCTTCAGGGTTTTCTACGACTCTTGCCCCTTCCCAGTGCCGATGAGCAACTTTGTGTCTGACCTTATCGTTGATTTCATAATTAACTGGTCTTGTAGTATGTTTATTACTGTAGTTACTTTGTTTCTCTCTTAATCGCTGTAATTCAGAAGTAACTCCTTGCATTCTTTTTGGTTTTAAATTATTGTCACTAGTAGGTATGGGAGATCTAGTAATTCTGCTGAAAAGACGTTGGTTAGGTGAGCCTAACTGATCATTTCGTGGTGTATTTCTCCAGTTTAGTAAAGCGAGTTGAACATCTGATTTGTCAATGCTGCATTTCCTCAATATGTTCTTTGCTGTTTGAACTGCTTTTTCGGCGAGGCCATTTCCTTGGTGGTGATGTGGGCTTGATGTGACATGGTTAAATCTCCACTCTTTTTGAAAGGTCTTGAATTCTCTAGACATATATTGTGTTCCGTTATCAGTTTGGAGCTCTTCTGGTACTCCGTGTACAGAATACCATCTTTTGAGTTGTTCAATTACTTCATATGATGACTGACCCTTTAACTGTTGAAAATCTAAATATCCAGAGTAGCTGTCACATATTACTAAGTAAGTTTTACCTTTCAATTCGAATAGATCTGATGCAACTATTTGCCATGGAAGAGTAGGGATCTTTTTAACTAGCACTGTATCTTTGATATTGTCTCTTTGTGTTTGTTCACAGACGGAGCAATTTTTCGCTAGTTGTATAATGTCGTTGTATTGTCCTTTCCAGTAGAGAAATTGTCGTGCTCTTCTTAAGCAGCTTTGTATGCCTAGATGTCCTTGATGTATATATTTTAACATTTTAGGAATTTGTGATTTTGGCACTACAATTTTATCACCTTTGAAGATAATTCCTTTGCGGTAGCTCATTTCTTCCTTAAAGTTGAAGTAATGTTGGACTTCCGTTGGAAGTTCGTCAACTTCTGGGAATCCTTCAATTATTGTCTTAAGAAGTGACTGTAAATGTGGGTCTTCTTTTGTAGCAGTGATTAGTTCTTCTTTAGCATCTAATGACATAGGTAATATAACTGCAACTTTCAGATTTTCTTCTTCTTCATATTTCAGGTTAGATGCGTCACAGTCTCGGCTAAGAAAGTCTGCTAAGGGTATTTCTGTGCCCTTTTTGAATATGACCTTTGGTGCGTATGGTGCTAGATTGAACAATATGCGTTGCAACCTCGCAGGAGCGGATTGTATGTTTTTCTTAAAAATGGTCTCAAGTGGTTTGTGATCCGATTCCACTGTGAGGTCTTTACCATAGACATATTCATGGAACTTCTTACATCCAAACTGAATGGCTAGTGCCTCTTTCTCTATTTGCGGATAATTCTGTTCAGATTTAGTTAGTGCTCTTGCTCCATAGGCTATTGGTTGTCCTTCTTGAAGAAGTGCAGCACCAAGATTTTTTGAACTTGCGTCTACGGTTAAGGTTACAGGTTTGTTCACATCATACAGTCTCAGTACTGGAGGACTCTGTAGTACTTGCTTTATTTTTCTGAGCGCTTCTTCATGATGAACCTCCCATACAAAACTTGTATCCTTATGTAACAAATCTCTTAGTGGGTTTGTTAAGTCTGACATGTTGGGTATAAATTTATTTAGGTATGTGATCATCCCAAGTAGTCTCTGTAGCTCTGTTTTATTTGTTGGAGTTCTCATTGCTTGTATGGCTTCTACTTTTTCTGGGTCTGCTTCTAGTCCGTTGGCTGAAACAATGTGTCCCAGTAATTTTATTCTTTTTGCTTCAAAAATGCACTTTGTTTTATTAAGTTTGAAGCCTGATTTCTAAAGTGCTTTTATAACTTCACTCACAGTTTTATGTAGTTCTTCTCTTGTTTTTGCATGTATAAAAATGTCATCGATGGATACTCTCACATTTTTAAATTTACTGAGCAAATTTGTCAAGATTTCTTGGAATATTTCAGGTGCTGAGGACACACCAAACGGGAGCCTTTTAAAGGAATATCTTCCCCATGGAGTAGCAAATATCAGAATTTTTTGTGTTCTCTCTGATAATTTGATTTGCCAGAATCCTTTAGTGCAATCTAGTAATGCAAAATATGTGGAACCTTTGATGTCAGCAGAGATCTCTTCTAAAGTGGTCAGTGGGAAATGACGTCTCAATATGTTTTTATTTACATCAGACGGATCTATGCAGATTCTTATTTTACCTTTTTGTCTGACAACTACCATAGGACTCACAGCAGGAGTAGGCTCTGTTACTGGTTTTATAACATCTAGCTTCACCATTCTGTCAAGTTCTCCTTTTACCTCATTTCTTATAGCATGTGGAATTCTTCTTGACGGTTTTATCTCGAGTTTTGGGTTTTCAAATAGGTCGATGTCATACTCGTAATCTTTGTAGCAGCCTAAACCCTCGAATATATAATCTGCACATTCACTTTCTTTTAATGATTTGATTCTGGCTATAAGCCCCATTTCTTCACAAGTAGCGAGTCCTAGTATAGGAGTGACTTTTTCTTCCACTATTTTAAATACTATGTTTCTTTTTTCATCTTTCAGTTTACATTGTAGCTCTGCTTCTCCTAGAACTGCCATTTTATCATCTGTATAACTTATTAAATTTCTTGTCCGGCTTGGTCTCAAATTTGCTTTTGTTTTGTCCATCAAGTGTCTTGGTAACACATTGCATTCTGCTCCTGTATCTAGTTTGACTGTAAACTTCACATTGCCAACTTGTATTTTTTCAGTCCAGTTTTTCTTTTCTCTGGCACTTATCGCAGATATGTATACATCATTAAAAGAATTTGAGCTCTCTTCTAACACATTCACTCTATTTTTCTGTTTAGCATCATGTTTCTTCTTTGTTTTGCACATTTTAGCGAAGTGACCATTTCTATTGCATTTAGTGCACTGTTTGTTAAAAGCTGGGCACTCTCGGCGCTTATGGTTTGTACCACATCTTCTGCAGTCAAAATTCTCATTTGGTTCTTTCTTGGCATTTTTCTTTTTCACCAATAAGACTTTATCTGTTTTACTTTTACCTTCGAACTCATCTAGTTGTTTGGAAGCTTGTTCACTTGTTTTACAGATCATTATTGCTTTTGTCAAGTCTAGTTTGTCTTCTGTTAATAATTTTTCCCTTACTTGATTTGATCTAATTCCAAACACAATCTTGTCTTTCAACATTTCGTCAAGTAAAGTGCCAAATTCACATTTGCTTGCTTGTGTTTTTATTCTGGTTAAAAACTCGTTGAATTGTTCATCTTCATTTTGTTCAATCTTGAAAAATACATATCTTTCAAAAGATACATTTGTCTTTGGCGCAAAATACTCTCTAAACTTTTCTTTGATGATTTGCAGGTTATTTTTTTGTGCGTCTGTCAGATTGAAGCTGTTGTAGATTTCGATCGCGTCCGGGCCTATCACGGACATAAAAGTTGCTGCCTGGACCTCGACTGGCTTTTTGTCGAGTTGAATGGCTGTGGCAAACCACTCAAACTGCTGTAACCATTTTTTCCAGCTCGTTGATTTGTCCGAGTCTATTTGTAGGTTAGCTGGCGGCTTTATTCCGGATACTGCCTGTGATGGCTGTGATGCTCCTTCCATTTTACAACTTTCTCACTTATTCCTTTTTGTTTAACATTTGTTATCACTTCTGACACCATGTAAGGTAGAGGTCCTTAATAAAACAATCTTTAGAGGATATAAATGAGCGGTATTTAATATCAAGCTTGTCAACGCAGTACCACCAGTGTTCACAGACTATAATACGATTAGTAGTACATCAAATTGACACTAGATGTCGACATATACTTTACAGTACAATACATTTTATTGTATAGTGCGTGCCACGAAAGATGAGACTTGACTCGAATTAAAGGTAAGAGACCTTTAAATCGACTGCGCAAGTCAAATTTAATCTGTGTCAAGTCTCATCTTTCGTGGCACGCACTATACAATAAAATGTATTGTAACTACAATGTTATTGTAGGTCTAGGGGTCGCCTAACTGTACCTTATTAGAATAAAAGCATCCCATAAATGGGTAATTGCCACTTAGTAGCATGTGTGTACGTATGTACTGTGCTAGAAATAGGTAAGCATGCTTATTTTTAGTATGCTCAAAAATCGACTGTCGTGCGTCTCTGGTGCATACTATTCTATACATTGCCTAGGTAGGTATTGAATAGAATACTGGAATATACAGATTGCTGGTAACATCGATAGTTAAGCAACACCGTTAGGAGTATATGGGCCAATGCCGCGAAAAATTGCACCGTTACTAAGTGGGACAAAATGGACAATAAATAAATAAAAATATAAGGGTTTTTTTCTGATTCGATGTGGTATTTATCAGGGTTTAAGAAAACTATATAATATATAACTAAATATATATAACTTTAAAAATATCTGAGTTTCGAACATGAACCACGATGAAAAATGTCTATTTAGTAACCATCACTAACGTAATATTTTATCAGCAATGTGAGTTATCTATTACATATTTTTAACAATTGTTATATAAAATAATTATAAACAATATTGAAATAAATTTCATTTACCCTAACTGCAATATATTTCTAGCTTTAAATCACGTATTAAAATATTTTCGTCACGTTTTAGGTCAAATTGACTTATGTTTTTAACATTTTAGTTAATTAGCACTTTCAAAATTAATTCAAACTATTTTAAATGAATATGTGTATCACATTCTACTATATTTCATCCCAAATATATACCTTTACTAGTAATAAATTCCACTTTACAGACGATAACTTGGTGTAAAAATTTGTGACAGTGACTTAGTAGGAAATGTCATCGTGACTAAATGGAAACATAAGCGGTGTTCATGATAAACTTTTAATAAGTATACAAAAAGTATTATTTTTTCGAGAACAGTCTTGGACATTCCAATCGAACGCAACATCTTTTTTTGTTCGTGCCTTTCTTTAGCCGTTCTATAAATTATGTAGTTTAAGCTTATTTCGGTAACGTTTACCTCGTTCAACAAATGCGCAATCTTATGATAAACTGAAAGAACAATAAATATCTTTAAACTTTTAATCAATGACTATCATGAAGTCGATGGATACACGGCTATAACTTTACAGCTGTAAATATATATATATGTACATATAATATAAACAAAAACACATAACTCCATCTTAGTTGCAGTCGGTTAAAATACACCACGTAAACTTAGCCTCGAATGTCCATTTCGTCACAAAAAATGTTCCCCGAATATGTCACGACACTAAACGGACGTGACGAATCCTGCTTTACTAACAATAATGACAACAACTTTCAATATTCTTTGTTCTTTTAGAAGAAATCATTACATACACCTATACATGTAGTCTATTTCACAAATGAAAGAATATTCTAAGAACTTACTGGTATCACGTTATAACTGTGACTATAGTGGACATTTTAATTGCGTCGTGCGTTGAATACGCCTTTCGTCACCGACTACCGCGTCACAAATGACCGATGGGTAAAAACAAATGGTTGGTCTACCATAATAATGTTACCATGAAAATAAAATAACTTCTTTTAGTAGTTTTGTACTATAGAAAGCAAATAAAACAGTAGTGACTAAAGTGGAATGTCTACCTTGGTGCTAATATTTGATTATCATTTATTTCAAGATTTTTCTTGTAATAAAATAAGATTTGTTTAAAAAAATATGATATAGGTAATTGAAAAGAAAACATTAATCTTTAAACGCTCACAAAAACCGCTTAAGTGTGTCATAAAAAAACATGAATCTCGGTTAGTTAAAGTTTGCGACAGGAGGTGTGACACGCTAAAATAACCCTTTTTTGTTCCTTAGTTTTATTTTTTAAGTAATGAGTTAAATTAGCTACAAATGACTACGTTTTGTATTTATTTTTAAAGCTAATGAACTATACTGTACACAAAAAAATGCACTCAATGAAGAGTAAGATGGTCTTGTAAATTGTTTGTATATTCTTGTGACAGTACTTTTTCCGTACCTATGTTCAATTTTTCGCGGAATGGCTCAGATGCGGCCTAAGCATAATAAAACGACGTAGCCGCATCGAGTCTGGGCACATTAAAGTTAGATATCTTTACTGTGGTCTGGGCTTGTTTGATTCGTCTTGATGAGTACCTACCTGCCTACTTTGTTCCTACATCATATTCATAATATGCAATGGAAAAATAATTAAATTCGTTCCATATGTTATGAATGTGACTTCTATTTGATTAGACCAAAGAGATTTATAATTTAATGTCTTTGGCTTAGATGATAACCCAATGCAATGATGTAAGCACATGCCGAGGGCTTTAGCATAGTTGCACCTCAGAGTACTAGGGCGAACCCTAGTGTAAGTACTGAAGCCCTTTTATCCCTACAATGAACCTCTGTAGGGACGGACCGTTTATGTCTTATACTCGTGGGAACAACAAAATTAAAAAAGAAACTACCTACTACACAAAGAAAAATTTTATACGATTAGACTACGACGAGCGCACTCGGCGGCCATGTCGCGGCAGACACTGAGATCTGGATCTAGCTATTTGTTCATAATTTTAAATACCGCGCGCATTTAGCGACCAGCGGCTAATGCACAAATAGCTAGAACCAAGGAAAAATTATTTACTCTAGGGACCTAGAACTCACTGCCCGCCGCGACATGACCGCCGAATGCTTTAGACAAGACGAAAGTGAAGCGACAGGAGAACATTGTTAATGAAAGCCAAAGACTACTATAGTATACTGGCTAAGCAATGTTCACAAGTCACAACTCTTGGAAAAAAGATGTTTAGCAGTAGCTAAAATATAAAGAAAACGAATCGTTAGAACAACGCTTTAGGAAAGATATCGAGAGAATTCAGACACGAGTAGGATAACATCGCGCTATAAAGATAGGATCTGTACTTAGGCAATAGCAGAAAATTAAATAAAAGAAGAACACTTGGCCATGTCTGTATACCCAGCAGGACACTACGTTTAATCCGATTGAAAGTTAAATGTTTAACGTGCGTAGTATTCAGTACCTTCCGAATCGTATATGTAAGTAAAATTAAAGTACCTTAAAGGCTTATTACACTATACTATTTCTAGGAAATCAATTTAGGAAATCGGCAGGTGTAATCGCAGTTAGAACAGATTGGATCCGATTTAGTGTAAATTGGAGGTCCAGACCGCTCTACTTCCTAAATTGTCTACGATTTAGGACAGTGTAATCACGGCGGCGCTACGAATGCTACGTACGATTTAGAACGACTAGTCGGCGTCCGTGCTTTGAGCAAAGTGGACGAGTAGACTGGGATGACTAACTTATTTTGGACGAAGGCGTTGAAAGCATTATTTTCTTTCTACCACATAACACAAAACTTCATATAATTTGTCATGGTTTGTGTTAGGTGTTAGAAAGTCGAGATATCAACCAGGCCCAGATGTCATCACGCCACCCGCCAGATCTCGGGTGAAACGGGTGTATAAGTTGGGGCCATTACCTACCTAGGTATCTAATGGAATAAAAATTGACACCGGCTAAGTTTATTCTGAGGAAATGAAATAGATTTCTTTAAACATAGATTTATTTATTTATTTCTTAACATAGGTAGACATAATTGATTGATTTTGATTTGATATGAAAACCAATTACACACAAACAATAGTTATTATCTATAGTTCGTGGATCTCTTGGGCTGTGTAGATGGGTTTAAAACAAGAAGCTTATAGATAAAAGTGGAGGCAACACTCTAAATACCTAAGTGAAGCCAACTGTGGGCAGACGCTCTCTTTCTGAATGCATATATAAGATAAAGAAAACACATATCACTGTCTCGTTCTTATGTATGCATTCAGAAAGAGAGCATCAGCCCACAGTTGGTTTCAAGCTTTTGTTCGAAGTGTTGGCTTCATTTATACCTATATCTTCATGGTTTAAAAAAAATGGGTGCGTGTACTTATGTACGAGCGTGAGAAGTTATACTTCTTTGGCATTATTAAAAAAGTATATAAGCACAATTTGAATTGTAAACAACGCCATCTCTGCCGTACATGCTGAACTACTTACTGCCGAAGGCAGTAAGTACATTACATTACATTACATTTACTCCCGTGAGAATTTTGTGTGACGCTGTGCGCGCGCATGCGCGAATCGTAAAATTTCACTCTCATCATTTTTTCATAACGCGCCTAAAGAAGTATAACTTCAAAAATGCAGCAGGTAGACGAGTCCATGAAGATATAGGTATAAATGGAGTCAACACTTAGAACAAAAGCTTGAAACCAACTGTGGGCTGACGCTCTCTTTCTAAATGCATACATAAGAACGAGACAGTGATATGTGTTTTCTTTATCTTATGTATGCATTCAGAAAGAGAGCATCTGCCCACAGTTGGCTTCACTTAGGTATTTAGAGTGTTGCCTCCACTTTTATCTATTTAATAAGCTTCTTGGACGAGTCATACAGTATCGTGACGAGTAGACGAGAGTAGCTAGAGCAAGCTTGGGCTTGCTCTAGCCCAATCTATTCGAATATTGGTCTTCTGTTGTTTTGATAAATACGTCGCCATCGATCGAAAACTCGAAACGTGCTACCCAGTACGATCCTTCTTTACGAATGCGTCGTCTGTACGATTTAGAATCCAATTTAGTGTAGTGTGATCACTAGCTAACAACTTAGGTTCCTAAATTGATTTCCTACAAATTGTATAGTGTAATCAGTACTTTAATTGTTACAGCGAAATCTTAAATTATATTCCAGCAGGACCCTCTGCTGTTTGCAGGTCTATAGACAAATCTTATGTGGTCCCGTTTAGCGGTGTATTAGTACCTTTATAATACCTTAGTTTAATTTTAAAATACTTAATTATTATTTAATGAGAAAAATAATGTAATTACCTGCAAGAATTTTATCAAGCCAGCAGGACCCTATTTTGTTTTGAGGCTTTCAGTCCAGTCAGTCAGTTTCAGTAAGCATTTTATTAGTACTTTTCAAATAACCTTGCCTATAATTCGAAAAGTTTGTATTTTTGCTGAAAAGGAGATGTTCGGAAAATGTATGGAGCCTGGGCCAGCACTATGTACACCATATGTAAATATGGCTACACATTATAGAAACCGTTTTATTATGGTGATTGTGTATAATTTTACTTCGTTTTAGTGTAAAAACAAATTAACTCGACCAAGGAGAGCAACACAACATATAAATATGGCGGATCAGTAATTCAGTACCAAGAAGCTTATAGATAAAAGTGGAGGCAACACTCTAAATACCTAAGTGAAGCCAACTGTGGGCAGATGCTCTCTTTCTGAATGCATACATAAGATAAAGAAAACACATATCACTGTCTCGTTCTTATGTATGCATTCAGAAAGAGAGCATCAGCCCACAGTTGGTTTCAAGCTTTTGTTCTAAGTGTTGGCTCCATTTGTACCTATATCTTCATGTTCAGTACTAAGCCAAATGACATTTTGACTGACAATGACATTTGATTAATGTGTCTACTGTATATTGCGAAAAACACATGAATAATTCCAAAAATACTTGGGTTATGAGATGTAATAATAAAATAGTACTAGGTACAGAATGTTCTACTTGATTACGGCAGCAAATCTTGTATAACCTATTCGAGCAGCTAGAGATTGGTTACCGGTGTCAAAAGGAGCAAACAAACAAGACTTGAACGCATTTGGTTTATCAAACTGTGTCCTTGCTGCTGATCAATATATTCTGGACTTCGAAGATTCATAGAATAGTGAGCTGTGCAGTACCAGAAAACGTAACAAGTTATTGTAAAAGTTGTATCTACACAGTAACAGCTGGGAAGACATCAATTGCTCTATTCCAACTAGACAGTAACTATTTTCAATCAAGTTCATGATATTTAGTTTTTAATATTAGCGACTTGTAAGAGGATGAGACATCAGTCATGTGAGGAATATAAATAAAACAACTTGTTAGGATTTGTGATTTTATTTTACGTATTCATTTCCTACATCACCCCATAATAATATTCCATTCAAGATTGACGCTAGTGCTTCTATGCTCTTTTGGTACCGCACCCAACCCAAATACCACACAATGGTCATTATATGAGCACAGCAACCCACAGTCCGTTTTCCCGAGATAAAACTACAATAATAACTAATTATTTTAATTAGAGACTTGATTCTTCAGATTTTAATATAATTTTTCTTAAATATTCCAGTACTCTATTTCGTTCTAAATTGGTACAAGCTGGCACAAAACAATGAGAACTTGTCTGTGTTGTGTGTGAAAAACAATCAAGTGTTATTGATGCACTTGGTGGCTGGATATCAAGCTGCGCTTCTTCTTCCATTCTTATATTGTACTGTACAAGTCTCCAGCAGTAGGACATGTTCTGGAACAAAGAAGCGCATGTTCTGGTAACTGAAACAATAAAATAATTTAGTTATAGTAGCAACAGAAAGGGTTGTTAAATATGTGTAAAAGCAAATAGGCACTGATATGTGAAGCTTATAGAATTTAGCTTTAAGAATTACAATTGACTAATAGTCACTGGTTAGTCTTTCAAGCATACGGGCCTGTTGGTCTAGTGGTCACTGACCCTGACTGCTAAGCCGGAGGTCGTGGGTTCGATTCCCACCCAGGACAAACTTTGTGTGATGAGCATGAGTGTTTGTTCTGTGTCTGGATGTTTATCTATAATATGTATGTATTTATAAATTATATAAGTATGTATATCAGTTGTCTGGTTACCATAACACAAGCTCTGCTTAGCTTGGGACCAGATGACCGTGTGTGAGTTGTCCCAAGATATTTAGATTTTATTTAGATTTTATACAATATCGTAACCAGTGTACAGTGCTTTAATAAAAAAAAAAAATTAACCTACCTCATTCGGGTAAATTCTTGCTGCAACTTCATCTCTCCATGGACCACTAGCCAAGTGTGTTTGCCTACGGTGCAGAGACATTCCACACCATGCACACATAGTGTTTTGATGAAGGTTAGATGGGCCCGAATTTTGCCGGTCATCCTCAGCCCTTGAAGCATGCTCAACATTTCTATGTGCTGCTACCCAGCAAGCATAACAAACCAGTCCTCCTGGTGGAATCTAGATAAAACAAAAGAATGCATTATGTATTATTTATTTATAAATACTTCATGCACAAACATACAAAGGCTGACTTAAAGCGCCTGTAGGTGTATAGGCTATTCGCACAATTATTTCATTCTAAAAGTAGGTAATTAAGTAAGGTGTTACTGTTACCTCTCTTGGATATATTCTTGCTGTGATTATGGTGCGTTCAGGTCCTTGTTGTATAGAGTGTCTGTGTGTATGGGTAAGAGACCGTCGGCACCATACACATGAATTTGTGTTAACTACAGGAGCTGCTACGATTCCTCTTTCTTGAATTATACTTCGAGTATGTACCCAACAAGCAAAACATATCAAGCCTCCCTCGGGTATCTAATATAAAAAATATGAAATTGAGATATAGTAATATATGTATAGTAATAAAATAAGCATAGTTTAAAGATAGTTATTTGGATAACTTTAAATAACTGTTCTTTTTATTTCTGCAAAGTTGTTGTTTTGGATTATAATCAAGAAATATCTGCATTTGTTTTATATTTATGCCTGCCGTTTATGAACAAAAAAGAAAAATAGAAGTGGTGCTTACCTCTCTTGGAGCAATGGTTTCAGGAATATATTGTCTTACGGCACCCTCAGGAATAGAGTGAGCACGTCTATTAAACAAAGACCTCCTACACCTAACACAAACATGACTATCATGGCGATGCTGGAGTTCATGATTATCACAAAACATTTCTTGCATTATAACGTCAAAACATTGTGAGCACATTACCCCATTCATTACCCCAACTAAAACAAAACAAATAAGAGGTTATACAGTTTTCATAGATATGTTACAGAATAGAAATAAATAAAATGTTTTTACCCGATGAAGATACCGTTTGATGAACGAAATTATTTCAGGACCCCTATCATCGGCAACATATTATTATTGTTCATTTTTATCTATTACAGAGTTGCATTGTAGGCACGCCATTGTTAATAAACTGGAATTAATGAGTTAAAATCTGTTAGATTATGGAACAAGGGAAGAAAACATCTGATAGAAAAAGGATTTAGAAAAAACAAGGCAATACATAGGGCATAGGGGACATACCTGAAAGTGAACTTGTTATTGTAGAATATACTTACCATAAACGACGTAATTCAAATCACAGGCGAATCAGAAACTATATAACAAAGCCGGGGTCAACAGAGAAGTATTCAATCAATATCCGTAGTAGTAAGCTACAAAACAAAAACAATCACTGACAACTTCGAAACACATCCAAACCAACGCGCGCGAACACGACTCAATCGGACTTCGGACTCAATCATTCAAAGACAAAGTCAAAGAAAGTCGCTAATGTCACAAACTGTCAAACGTCAAACTGTCCAAAACTGTCAAACGCAACGTCATGGCTGTCCTAAAAATTGGGTTATCATATTAAAAATTCTTCCCAAATAATCATTTCTTACACCTAAACTCTTCTTCAAATTAATATGTTTGTATTTTTATGGAAATCCCCTTATTTTTCCTTATTCATCTATGTAGTGTACATAGTGGTGGCCCAAAATCGAACAACTCCTTTGTTTTAAGAGCGCGTATTCGATTCGTGACGAAAACTTCATGTTTTTGCGTTTTGCCCAGAGCATTATCGTAATTATGTGAGCAGATTATTTAAAGACAATTTAGTTTTAGAATGATTAAGTCTTGATTTAGACAGCTACAGAGTAAAAGTATAATTTTTAATTATGGTTTTTGAAAGCGAAGACAATTCTTTCATATCGTTTTACGAAATAGACGTCAGAATTAACTTTCAGGCCGAATACAACCTTTACAATATGCCAAAATATTTTGTTTTATGCGTTTTTTCCAACAATATACAGTCATAAAGACAGCTACAGAGCCAAAATTACGAAAATATTACTATTATGTATTAAAAAACAATGTTGAAAAAGTAGAAAATCGGTTCACTTTGACAATTTTTTTTCACCAGTATTTGAATAAAAACATTACTGATATATTTATTTTATGAAAGTAAATGTTATGCTCAATATACAGAATATTTTTCAGTCCGTTATACGAGCTCATTTATTTTAGACAATTATTTTAAAAAGCACTGTAAAACATCGCGCGCTGTCGTTTGCCGATCAATTTCAATGATTCGTGCTTATTTCGTGCATATTTTATTTTCTGATGCACACAAACAGACCATTGTGTTGTACTAGTGTGTGTCAATGCTGATAGGCCGTTCTAGCAATCGTTTAGATTTTGAGTTGCGCTAAATCGAATACGCGCCCTTAAGACTTTTAGTACTTTTTCAGCGAACAAATGTTTCGTTTGGTCGATCTATGAGCTTTTTGAATTAAACGTAAGGTTATTTGAAAAGTACTAACAAAATGCTTATAAGAAATATGAATCAAAGACTACAATATAATATAGGGTCTTCAGTCCAGAGCCTCAAAACAAAATAGGGTCCTGCTGGCTTGATAAAAGTTTTGCAGGTAAATAATAGTTATTTGTTATACAAAAGTGCAAAGTTGCTTTTTAACCGCGTGTTCAATTTTGATGACCGAGCTAGCGAAGGATTCTAAAATTGAATCACGAGCGCAGCGAGTGATTCAAAATTAGAATCCTGAGCGTTAGCGAGGGAATCAAAAGAGCACGAGGTGAAAAATCTTTGCGCTCGAGTGCAACACGTAACTTTTCATTCCACCTCAGCGAGGAAATGACTAAATGCAAAAAAAAAACGTTTACAAAGTCTGTTTTTAACAAATTAAAAAAAAGTTGTATGATATATTCGGCACCATAGAGGTAGCAGTTAATAGGTTTAATGTTTTTTTTTAATTCACAAACTTAGTGCACACGATGTTCTAAATTCAATTTACTTTATCCTCTAGAGCACAGAACACTATTACTCCTAGCGGAGCTCTAGAGAATAAAAACGGCTTTTCCACTCAGATATTGAAGATAAATTTACTTTATCCTCTAGAGAATAAAAACGGCTTTTCCACTCAGATATTGAAAATTAAAAATACTCTTTCCGAGATGGTGGGATGAAAATTATTTTTCTCATTAAATAATGATTATTTTTTTAAATTAAACTAAGGTATTATAAAGGTACTAATACACCGCTAAACGGGACCACATAAGATTTGTCTATAAACCTGCAAACAGCAGAGGGTTCTGCTGGAATATAATTTAAGATTTTGCTGTAACAATTAAGGTACTATATTTTTACTTACACGATTCGGAAGGTACTGAATATTACGCACGTTAACATTTAACTTTCAATCAGATTAAACATGGGGTCCTGCTGGGTATACAGACATCACTTGGCCAGGCTCGAAAGGAACAGAAGGCTCGGGCAAGCAAGTAAATCCCGAATTTACCTACTTACTAAAAAGTTCAAAATAAAAATCTAGATCCTAGAATGAAAATCAAGGATCTTGGTTACATGAGCCGCATGCAAGCTCACAAATGTCAACTACAGCAGAGCTGAAGCAATCAACTTGGCCAAAATCAGTCAGATAACATCATCATCAATAGACTTCACTAATCACTTGGCTTTGGGTAAAATAATGAACCATCTAATTCAGATATTAGAGTACAATCAAAATTTTTTTTTACAAGAAGACTTTTTAGTTAAAAAATAACTTTCAATTTGCAAGTCGGACGCTTTGGTTTTGCTTGTTGTTTTGTATTGCCACCGACTTGTGAATTGAATGTTATTTTTTACGTTTAAAGGCGGTTGTCTTTTTGTAAAAAATTTTTTTTTTTTCGCTTTTTAGTGCCTACTTCTCATACATAAAAATAAATATATAAAAAAATGTTCATAACATGAAAACTACTGGGCCAAACAATGTTAAATTTTTATGGGACCAAATGGCAGCTATTCCACATCAAACAAAAGGAGAATCACGTAAATCGGATCAAAAATCTCAGAGTAAATGATGTACATACATAAAAAAAAAAAAACCGAATTGAGAACCTCTTCATTTTTGAAGTTGGTTAAAAATAAGAAACAACATGTACATTAAAAAGCAAAAATATTGTAAAATTTTTATTTCACTTAGACATACTTTTTATATTGGTTTGATTTTGAAGTGCAGACCAATGAGGGAAAATACCAGGCATTTGAGATCTTGAACTAAGTAGTAGAAACCACGGAGTCCTTCAGGATCACGAGACTGATTCACATCTACTAGTGATCCAGTTTTAGATGTAGTGAAAGAAATATGTTCTTCACCTATAACTATCTCCAATTCCTGTAGGGAAAACAAACATTACTTGTAGATTGTAAAATAAGGAAGAAAAAGTGAATTAACTTCCTGTATTTATTTGTCAGTGGGATGTATTTTTTTTTAAATGAAACTGCTAATTTAAAAAATGCTCTGCGCACATTAGGTATATACCAAATTCAATGAACAACATCAAAATTACCGGTTCTAACGAAAATTAATAGAAATTATAACCTAAGTTTCTAAAAGAAATACATTTTTTTTTGCAAAAAAGAGTCGATTTTCGTATTTTTGTGGTAGTAAAACAAGGTTTGTTTTATATTAATTATCTAATTATTGAAGAAGGAGGAAGAATAGTACCTGTCTTCCGACTCTGTCTGGTTGTGGCCATAAACGGTCGTCTTCGTGCATTATTTCCGAGTCAACAATAACTCTTTTTAGCTCTTCCATAACACAAGGATGTACATACGCTTCTTTACGAATCATTGTATCGTTTTTGTAGTTAGAATTGTTTGCATATCGAAGCTTGCCATCAGGGCGGAATTCGAATTCTAAAAATTCATGGCCAAATTTTCCCTTATGACCAACATAGTAGCGTATATAAAAATCAGACGACATTATGGATATAAGTCATGCAGGCAACCACTTTCATTTATTCTATTCAACAACACACCAACTGTACAATTGCACTAAAGTAATCAATCGAGCAAAGACTGGCAAAGAGAAATCTCGGTTGAATGAAACCAAAAATTCGACCGACAAGGCGTCAGGCGACAGAAACCGACAATATGCACGCTTGCTTTCAGAGTTGCCAACTCCAAATATGTAATGGTAAATCTACGTTTAGAAAATGCTAAATATATGCTGAAGTTTAAAAAAAATGCAAATTAAGTTGTCACTACTATGCCGATTCAATTTTTTTCTTTGTTGGCTTCTGATTTAATCCGCATTCTGAGATTTCAACAAAATAGCTATTACCAGCACACTACTACTCGTAAATTAACTGTTTTTGCACCGCTTTTTGGGTAAATGCGGTAAATCTTTATTCCCTCAAGTGCGTTGAAAGATGTCGTTTATTTTGTATTAAATCAAACTAATTTTGGAGATAACCTTGGGCTTACTATAATGCATGTAATAGTTGCTAACGTACAGCGGCCAGCACATCAAGCTACAACAATCTGTCAAAGAATCATGGCAAGATTCATACATTCATTTGTATGAAAAAATAAATACATTAGACTGTTTACAATATTTTCCAATGTGAAGATTACATTACCAGGAGAAGGTTCATATACTTACCATATTTTTAAACCCCCGCATAATTAAAATATTACGATATGAAAATAACACTTTTTCGATTCATCTCGATGCTCATATTGTGTTTTAAATAAATAAAAAATTGGTTGTCTGTAAAGTCGGTTTACTGACGATAGTTGAACGTGACAACGCGAAAGAATCATTACCTTTATCGCTGTAATTATCGTTGCTATAAACAATTGACACCACATTCACTTTTCACTTAAACGCCTCAGAGCGAGGTAACGCCGCAGAGCGAGGTAACGCCGCATGACGTCATGTAACGCCGTAACGCCACATGACGTCATGTTTTTTCGTTCGTGCAGCCGGCTATCGAATTATAAGACGTTGTCACATCATAAAAAGAAAGTGACAAACGATGTTAACGGATCTATAAAATTGGCAGACAAGTGATGTGACAAATGTGTGGGAAAAAACTATCATTATTTGTGAAATTATTTCCCATAAAATGATGCAATTTCAATGTAAGAACTGCGAAACGGCGGCTGTCAGTGTTACTGTTACTCTCAGTCACCGTTACGTTCTGAAAAAATGAACTTTTCGTTAAACTATTAACTTTTTTATTGCGGGGTTATAAAAATATTGTAAATGCGTGAAGATACTCTTTATTTACCCAAGAATATAAGAATTAAAATTTCAACTTCTCTAAATATCTAATTTTTTTTTTGTACTAATTCTGTCTGCCATGATTCTTTCTATGTTTAACTTTATTACAAGAGCACAATGGTGATGTGGTAGCATCTGTTCAACAAATTGAAAATATATTCTTTGATTATTTTGTATGTTTTGACCTATACCTACCTACTTTTATTTATCTCCAAATATTTCAGCGATATTATCCCATATTTTGTTTTTAATCCTTTTGTTTTTGTAATCACGGTTTCAAGTATCATGGATATTTCTGCACCATTTCTATAACAATTTCCGCATTTGGCGTCATTTTTAAACATGTTCACGCGGCCTGTTGTAAAAAGAATTATGGCGCATATTCATTTATGCATATAGATGCATATATTCATTTGTATGAAAAAAATATATTTAGCGGTTTTAAAATATTTTCCAATGTGGAGAATACAATACCCGGAGTAGATTGATATACTTACCATATTTTTAAAACCTCGCATAATTAAAATATTTTCAAAATGTAAAACAGTTTTTCATTTCATCACTGCGCATTTTATGTTTATAAAAAAAGAAAGTGACAAGTAACATTAATGAATCTATCAAATTGGCAGACAAGTGATGTGAATTGTGGTTTACAATGGCCGAGTTAAAAAAATACATTGATTTATCATTATTTCTGACATTATTTCCCATAAAACGGCTTTCAGTGTAACTGTCACTACCAGCTGCCGTATCCTTCTGATATAATGAGCTTTTCGTTAAACCACACTTTTAACATCAAGTTTTATTGCGGGGTTTTAAAAATATTTTAAATGCCTTAAGATACTCTTTAGGTACCCAAGAGTATAAGAATTAGAATTTCAGGTTCTCTAAACATCTTTACGTTTTTGTACAAATACTGCCATGATTCTTTACAACTGACCGCGCTTTGGTCGCCACCTGGCCGCCGCCAGGCCGCGCGTTCCCTATTACACACGCGGTGGCTTAGGGAGCGGGGCGTGCAGCCGCAGTCAGCCGCTTACAAATCGCGTCATGGTCGCACGTGTTTGAAGACTCACACATTGCAAGCGAATACAACTGGCCGCCACCGAAGGCTACGTCAGCAAAAAGCAAACCATTGAAAATAAAGCAGTGGAACTAAAACGTTCCTGAAATTGCTGCATTCTCAGAAACGTTTATTTATAAATTGCGTTAATATCGTTATTCTTTTTTTAGAACATTCGGCTACAAAACACAAAACATGGGTAAAAAGTATGCCTTACGCTAAAGCGATTTTTTAATGCTAATTTTGCCATAAAAATGCTAAATTGGCAGCACTGCTTGCTTTGGTTCCATTGAACTTTAGAAATTACCTCTACGAACTAATAAACCAAACCATAGATTAGTATTTAACCATAGATTAGTAAGCTGCTGTACTGTGGATGCTGTGGTGATTGGTGATTACGTGATTAGTAAATAGTAGATTACTGAAGGAGGTGCATTGTGCACTGAGGATGAGCTAACGATTATTATATCCTAGATTGTTAAAAAAA
Source organism: Charanyca ferruginea (assembly GCA_947361185.1). Classification (NCBI taxonomy): domain Eukaryota; kingdom Metazoa; phylum Arthropoda; class Insecta; order Lepidoptera; family Noctuidae; genus Charanyca; species Charanyca ferruginea. The sequence goes on along the minus strand of OX376059.1, from coordinate 20,602,532 downwards.
TTAGCATTAGTCTGATTAGAGGTCATCTATGCTTGTTTCGGTCTATTGTACCAGTACCCTTATAAATCTGATATATCTTTTATATTGATACTAGCTTTTGCCCGCGACTTCGTCCGCTTGAATGTCGGGTATAGTGGATGCAGACGAAGTCACTGATTAAAAAGTATGTCCTATGTCCTTCCCTGGGGTTCAAGCTATCTTCATACCAAATTTCATCAAAATCGGTTCAGCCGTTTCATCGTGAAAGCGTAACAGACAGAGTTACTTTCGCATTAATTATAATATTAGTATAGAAGTATGGATTGTAGTCTTTGCTATTGAAATGACGGCGACAATCTGTCGCTTGCTTTACTGTGCGAGTGTAAGAGCATAACAGATACCTTGAAACCCCTCTGTTTTGCTGGCTTGGTGTTAATTCATTTCTATAAGGCGCGAGTTAATACGGAATTTACCTACTGGGTAAATCTGCATTAGCATATCTGCTAAGCTAAGAGGTGCTAAGCCTTAGCACCCCATCCTAGCAGCGCCTTAGTAAAATGTCATGATTATAATTATCTCGTATAGCGTCTTACTGACCATCCTTTTTGCTGTACATCCCGCCAAGGTCGCCATGCAAAAGTACCGTGAAAAAAAGCAATTAATAATAATTATTGACGTACATCAAGCTTATTCACGGTCGTTTTGCATCGTGCATCGTGCATGACCTTGGCGGGACGTACAGCAAGAAGGATGGTGAGTAAGGTACTTAAAGCGTCTAATGTCCTTATTTAATCCACAGAGTAAGTAACTATATTCATATATATATATAAAAGTACATTGGGCTACTATTTAATCCATCCTCGACTGCATGTCAGTGTCGGTGCTGTAACTAGGGTTGCCAACTCTTTGTCAGTTAAAAATAGTAGTTCTATAATTTTTACCCATAAAAATATAGTAGATACAAGAAGCTTATAGGTACAGCTACAGCTTCATAAGTAGATAACGAAAAAATAAAAAAAAAATATACTAGGTTCCAAAAATTAGGTTGGTACTTTATTTTTTAAAGAATATTTTGTGAATTATTGAACGCATCTGTCAATTTGACGTTCCAGAATAGTTAAAAATAGGTCTCTATTGACGTTTTGTTTTACGCTTACACATTTTGAAACGAATATTATCTATTGCTAAGAGTTTGATGCCTTTAAAATATAGTAGTTTCGCATATTATATCTTTTTTTTAAAAATATGGTAGTCGGGCCTCTAATATAGTAGGATACTATATACTATAATATAATATAATATATATTATAATATATATTATAAATAATATAGTATCCTATATACTGTAATACTAAGGTTGGCAACCCTAGCTGTAACCGATAACCAAGAAGCTTATAGATAAAAGTGGAGGCAACACTCTAAATACCTAAGTGAAGCTAACTGTGGGCAGACGCTCTCTTTCTGAATGCATACATAAGATAAAGAAAACACATATCATTGTCTCGTTCTTATGTATGCATTCAGAAAGAGAGCATCAGCCCACAGTTGGTTTCAAGCTTTTGTTCTTAGTGTTGGCTCCATTTATACCTATATCTTTATGCCGATAACCCGTGTCAGCAACGTTTGATCTGTGACCGAAAAACCGTTTTCCTTCATAAGCTATGGCCACACTACAACGTGAAGATTTAAGTTGGCGTTGTCGCAATAAAACTTCGTGTTCTAGAGCTACGACAAAGTGTTTGGCCACATTCAAAAAATGTATAATGTCACGATAATTCATTTGGAAAAATGGAAGAATCGGTTCTTCTGTATTACATCTCGGCAAATAATTATTTACTGCATCTTTATTATTTGAATAGAAGAAAGAGGAATATGAGAAATAGGATTTCACAAAACTGGTTCAGCTTCAGAGAAATTGAATGTAAAATAACTGTTTTTCTTTCCATTTAAATTGCAATGCCTTAACGGTCAACTAAGTTCTAAGAATAAACATATTATTAACATCTTCATAATGTATACAGTTAGTTAATCGATAAATGCCATAAAAATGCACCAAAATTTTATATTTTAAATTTTCGCGCGTCGTTTGACAAAAACGCCTCTTACCCCTCCCTCGTTTACACCAAAAAACAAGTATAATACATGTCAAAGACACAATTTGTATAAAACATGTCCAATACTTGTCTTAAACTTCTAGAATACATGTACCTATTATACATGTTTTGTTTTATCTTTTGTTCACACCGGATTAGACTACAAGTTTACAAACATACATTTATAAAATACTTTTACCCCTCGTTTACACCAAGGTATAACACATGTATTCTACAAGTTTTATACAATGTCTGTAATATCGTTCACACTCAAATACAAATATAAAACATGTCTTAGACAAAACTTGTATCATACTTGTAGTATGCAAATACTTGTTTTGGACAAGTAGAAAACATGACGTATTTGTCGTGTGTGCGTCTCATATCATAATTATAAAGTTATTTGGTATATTTTCAGTTCAATAACGTTCATAAGATATAATAAACGTGAGATAGCCCAACTGTTGGTATAATTTATTTACATATAACATTTTATATGCTCTAAAACTTATTTTATATAATGTTATTGGTTATAACGTTTATTTAATCGAAAATCATTTAGTCTATCGTTTCGAATATATATTATGATTTGAAATTATGATTTACACCCCGATTCAGTGCAATCCGACTCGGATAGGTTAGGTAAAAACGGGATCCCTTCTTTTCGTATAATGTTCTTTTTCCTAATATACTTTGGCATAACCAGTATGGCACAATTTGTTTTGCCATTGTAATACTTGGCCATATATTTTTTTGTCATAATTATCTTGAAAGCTAATTTATTTTGTCATACATTTAATTCACATAATGTTACTAGGCATGATGTGCAAATCTACTGCACCACGCTTACGTGTCTTAAAAATTCGATATGTTGTGCTACAAAAGTTAGTGACAGAAACGAATCGCTGCTAAACCGACTCCACGTAGTCTTGTCTGCCCTACACCTAGAGTGTAATCTAAGCCCGCGTAGGCGCGGAGGAGCGAGGTGGCCTGAGGCTGGCCGGCGCAGCCGGCCAACAAGCCGAAGCCGCGGTGGTGAGCGTAAAACACATCTGCGACGATAAGCTCGCGTGGGGCCGCCAGAGCCCCGCAGCGCCGGAGGCGTGACAGAAACCATGCCTGCTGCATGTTGCATTCTGCATGCTTGTTTGCATGTTGCATGCTGCATGCTTGTTTGCATGTTGCATGCTTGCTTGCATGCTGCATGCTTGCTTTCATGGTGCATGCGTGGTGTATGCTTGTTTACATGTTTGCATGCTTGCTGCATGCATGGTTATAATATGTTATTGTATCCGCCGTGGCAGCGGCCGCCGAGTGCCAAATCCCCTCTATCGTTTGTGAATAATGTGGTTTGGTGGGTGGTTTGAACTGTGACCAGCCTAAGAAAATATTTTTAAAATCGTTTTCATTTTTAAGTAGTGTACAGCTCTATAGCTGTCTTATATATGTCTCTATAGCTGGAAGCCATCTTCTAACGCATCCTTTTTTTTCTTGCACTCTTTGCATTCCGTAAACATGTTATCCAACTAGCACGGATACAGTCGAAAACTTGTATGCAACAAGTATTTTACAAAAATTTCAATATCACACATGACAAGTACAAAACATGTATTTAAACAAGTATTTTGCTCAGACTGTATTTTGCTAGTGTGAACGCTGTCATTGTATGAGACAAGTATAAACTTGTCACAGATGGTGTGGTCTCGGGTTGTAGAATAGGCCACCCCATTTCTTCCTGTGGGTGTCGTAGAAGGCGACTAAAGGATAGTAGCCGGAATGTGAGGAGGCAACATCTTTCTCATCCGTTTTGGCTCCGGAAACCGATACATGGCGGTATAACCATGAGTTATGCTGGAATGCTTCTAAATGCCAAACCTGATAGTGGGCAGCAGTACTATCAGCGAAAGCATTTCAGCTCTGCGGTCACCAACCCGCCTGCCAAGCGTGGTGACTATGGCAAATCCCCCCCAATGAATAGCAGCACAGATTCACGCCCCCCAGTTCCCGGTAGCTGCACTATTCCTGGTCACGGTACCGGCCACGGTAAAGGTGTGGTGGGGGGTGCTAAGAATCCCCGGGCGACGGCAGGGTACCAACACCATAATCTTAACCTGGCAACGTTCAATGGACGCTCTCTGCGGCTGAACGAACACCTCACTGAATTAAAAGTAGAGTTAAGTTATATCAACTGACATATCGTGGGACTATCGGAGATCCGTAGACAGGGGGAGGAGACCATAACCCTCGACAGTGGCCACTTACTCTACTTCCGAGAGGGACACCAACCATCCCAGGGTGGCGTCGGGTTTATAGTCCACAAGTCACTCAAGGGCAACATTGTGGAATTAGGCAGTATGTCGGCAAGGGTGGCATACCTTGTACTTAAGATCACAGAAAGGTATTCCTTGAAAATTATCCAAGTGTATGCCCCAACGTCCGCACACCCTGACGACGAAGTCGAGGCCATGTACGAAGACATAGTGAAAGCTATGTCTCGTACCAAAACATTCTACACTAAACGCTAAAGTGGGAGTACAAGAGAGTGGCGAGTCTAGAGTAGGTCCATTCGGCTATGGGCGCAGAAATCACGGGGGGCAAATCCTCAAAGAAAATGGACCTGGCGAAGCCCCGATTACGTGACCAAGAACGAGATCGACTTCGTTATGTTTGACAAGCGCCAGATATTCAGATATGTCTCCGTAATAAACAGGGTCAATACCGTAAGCGATCACCGACTGTTAAGAGGCACTCTGAATATAAATGTTAAAATCGAACGAGCGCGACTAACGAGGTCGACTCTTAAACCAACACTGCTCCAGGTCGTGGCTGGCTGCGAAAATTCCAGCTAGAGCTGCAGAACCGATTCGCCTTATTGGAAACCACAGAGGACATAAATGACGCCACCGATGGCCTGGTACGTGTTATCCGCGAAGTGGGTTATAAATACTTTCGACCGGTGAGAAACGGACGTAAGTCGATACTCGCCAGCGAGACTCTGGGATTAATGAGGAAACGACGAGAACTAACGCATGTCACCGTCTGAGTATCAGGTACTTAACAAGGAGGTAAAAAAGCTGATAAGACGCGACCATCGGCGCGCGAATACCCAAGCCATCGAGCAGGCCATAGCCCGGAACAATGGCTCAAAGGTATTCGCCAAGCATGACGCCTCCAGTTGTCACCTGACAAAACTCAGAACGTCACAGGGCACCACCGTCACCTCGAAGCCGGAGATACTCGCTGAGGTGGAAAAGTTTTATGGAGACTTATACTCCCAGAAAACTTGTCCACCTCAGGCCCACGGCGCGGATGATCCACGAGCCAGACTCACACGCCACCTCACAGACGAGCTTCCCGACATTGACATGGGTGAGATTAGAATAGCTCTCGGACAGCTTCATGACTAGAAAGCTCTGGGGGATGACGGGATTACCACCGAGCTACTCAGAGCAGGAGGCACTCCGGTTTTGGCTGAGCTTGTAAAGTTATATAATTCCGTCATCCTCACAGGCATAAGCATTACACCGGAGGCATGGAGCAGGAGCGTGGTGGTACTTCCGAAAAGGTGATAACATGCTCCTTAAAAACTATCGCCCCATTTCGCTTCTGAGTCATGTACTTATATGAGCTGTTTTCGAAGGTTATTTTGAATCGTCTCGCTCTAAAATTCGATGAATTCCAACCGCCGGAGCAGACCGTGTTTCGAAAAGGCTACAGCATCGTAGACCACATACATACCCTCAGGCAAATTATCCAAAAGACCGAGGAATACAATCAGCCTCTGTGCCTTGCGTATGTGGACTACGAGAAAGCCTTCGACACCGTCGAAACCTGGGCTGTGCTGGACTTCATGCAGAGATGCCTCGTCGACTGCCGATACGTCGAAGTGCTGAGGTGTCTGTATAAGGCCGCAACAATGACCGTCCAAGTACAAGAACGTAGCACAAAGCCAATCCAAATGCGTCGAGGGGTAAGGCAGGGAGACGTCATTTCTCCGAAACTGTTTACAAACGCGTTGAAGGACGTTTTCAAGACGCAGAATTGGGAAGGACAGGGCATAAATATCAACGGTCAGTACATCTCGCACCTACGATATGCGGATGACATTGCCATCATGGCGGAGTCTCTGCAGGAGCTGGAAGTGATGCTGAACCGCCTAAGCGATTCTTGGGCCTCGGGATAAACCTAGATAAGACCAAAATCATGTACAACGGGCATGTCTTCCCGAGACCCGTAGTCGTAAATGGCGCTATTCTCGAGGTTGTGCAAGAATACATATATCTTGGCCAAAATATACAACTGGGGCGGCACAACTTCGAGAAGGAGGCGAACAGAAGGATACGCTTGGGCTGGGCAGCATTCGGGAAGCTACGTGGTGTATTTAAATCGTCGATCCCACAATCCCTTAAGACCAGGGTATTTAACCAGGGTATTTAACCAGGGTATTTAACCGGGTGCGTTCGACCCGTGATGACTCACGGATCCGAAACGTGGACACTCACCGTGGGCCTGGTCCACAAATTCAAGGTTGCTCAGCGTGCCATGGAGAGAGCGATGCTCGGAGTTTCTCTGATCGATAGAATTCGCAATGAAGTCATTCGCCAGAGAACTAAAGTCACCGACGACGTTGCGCATCGAATTAGCACGCTGAAGTGGAAGTGGGCCGGCCATGTCTGCAGACGGACAGACGGTAGATGGAGCAGACACGTTCTAGAGTGGAGACCGCGTTTGGGCAAGCGTAGTGTGGGACGCCCTGCGGCACGATGGACCGACGATTTAAAAAAGGTAGCTGGCAGCGGATGGATGCGGTTTGCCCAAGACCGGGTTGGTTGGCGATCTCTAGGGGAGGCCTACGTTCAGCAGTGGACGGCAATAGGCTGATATATATATATTTGTAATAGGTGTAATAATTAAAAAAATACGTTGGTTACGAAAATAATAAAAACACAAAGCCTATATACGCCAATCGGTTGACTGATAGTTGTCATTTTTTTGTCTACACAGCCGTACGGCGCGGCGTAATAACATGGTATAGTAATTGTAATAATTGGTACTATTTCATGGTCTTTTATAACAGATTAAAAACACTGAATTTTAACATTTATTTTGTTATTTTATGAACTAAAACTTACATTTTCCTTCTGCTTTATGCCAAAACTGTCTCAATGACATATTTATAGATTTTTTCTCGTAGATACATAATATAATAGGTACCCTATTGATAATGCATTAACAATTATCCTAATCAAAATACATCATGAAAGTGAACCCGGGACATCGATATATTATTATATGTCCCGGGATAATATTACCGTCCTTCCCCTCAGATCAAGTAAAAAAAGGTCCTTCCCTTGAAATCTTAAAATATTTTTGTCTTATAAAATTGATAAATTTTTGCAAAAAGTATCAATTTAACCATTTGAAAATTACTCAGTTCGTAGTTTGAAAAACTAACATTACTGTAATCCTTTTGAATTGCATTTGTTTTCTGTTGTCTGAACGTCTGCGAAGTGTGTCCGTTGTATTTTAAGGAATAATATAAGTTAAATTTATTCTAGATAATAGTGTTATAATTATGTTTTGCGATAATATCTAAGCTGAAATTTTGCTATAAGTGAAGTTTATAACATTTTAAAGGGGCGCCTTGTGGACGCGGTCCTTTGTATTCAGACTCAAAATAATAATTTAATGTCTTCGAAAGATCATTTCTTCGTAACAATTTACTATAAGAACTTTCGAAGAAAACATAGTTTTAATCTCTTTCGTCTTTGTAATATAATATCGGAGTGTACTAAAAAGCCTGTTTGAAAGCGATTCTTGCGATCGCATAAAAGACTACCAACCATAGACTACAGACTAGTAGAGGCATAGAAGTTCCGTCTGTCAGACAAATCTTTTCTTTTTCGACCCAGCCAAGATGGGTGAGTAACTTTCGTTTTGTGAAAATTAATTATATCAGGAAATATCTACATCATGGTTCCATTTTCAATTGAATCTTATCGCTCATGCTGTTGTGAATTACTCAGTGACCAAACTTCTGTTTGTATTTTGTGTTAAATCGTGTGATATCGCTGGATTGTGATTATAAGTATGGGTTGTCGGTGAAGTGTTAAATGATGTTTGTGTGGCACAGGTATCAGTCGTGATCATTGGCATAAACGGAGAGCTACGGGCGGCAAGCGTGCGCCCATCCGTAAGAAGAGGAAGTATGAGTTGGGTCGTCCGGCTGCCAACACAAAGGTGAGCACCCCTCTATATAACCTATTAAAAAGTAGGTAGTGTTATTTATTTCGTCCATGTGGTTAGATGCTAGTCTATATCACTGGTTTTAATGTTATCTTACCATTTAAAGCACGGTACGTGATTTCCTAAGTTAGGTTATACTATTCATTCTATGTGATTGTTTTGCAGCTTGGCCCCCAGCGCATTCACTTGGTGCGCTCCCGCGGTGGTAACGCGAAATATCGTGCACTGCGTTTAGACACTGGAAATTTCTCATGGGGATCAGAATGTGAGTATTTTCTTCAAGTATTTCTAGAGAAATGTGTACCGATTTCAAATTAATACTTCCACATTGATAGATTAACGCACGGAACTATTTATCAATGAGTGAATGTAAGTAATTATATGCTAATCTGTTACTATGTTATTTGTATTATAGGCTCCACTCGCAAGTCCCGTATCATTGATGTGGTGTATAACGCTTCCAACAATGAGTTGGTGCGTACCAAGACACTGGTGAAGAATGCCATTGTTGTGGTGGATGCTACACCATTCAGGCAGTGGTATGAGTCCCACTACCTGCTGCCACTTGGAAGGAAAAAGGGTGCCAAACTGGTAAGCACCAAAACAATACTTCTTAATCATATCACTGATGGTTAGAGACTCGGAAAGTAGTTGCTTGCTTTGAGTAGTGCTGTATAATCAGTTAAGCTGAAATCAAAAGATTATTTTAAACAAATAGCAGCAGTTTTTATGAGGTGTACATTAATTAAATAAAACTTCAGAAATATATTATGGATCACCTGAATGTTACAGATATAATGGTTTTTCTGCAATTTGTGATTCAGTAAGAGTGAATATTTGACCTTTCATGTAAATCATCACATGGTATAAAACAAAGTCTCTCCTGCTGTCTGTACACTTTCTGAAATCCTAAATTCAAAATCAACTGATACATACATCTTGTCAAGTAGTGCAAACTTAAGTATGGAGCAATGATTTTTTGAGATTTCTAGTTTGGTCCCACAGGAAGACCCTTCCAAGGTTACTGGTAAACAAAACACAAAAAATTATCAATCAAGTTTTTATAAACATGATTGATATTTTTTTATTGACATAAGAAAATGTTCTGTTTGAGCTTATTGTATAGATAAATTATTTTGATATTATTTGTTATATGATAGAAGAAGCAATAACTAAATAAAAAAAACAAAGAAAGCAATTCAAGATGAATTTTAGCTTGTATTGTATCTGTGTTCATTCAGTATTTGTTATTCTTGTCAAACCACAAAATAGGTTATGTTTGAATCTTAAAACTGCATTTATAGAAGTGCAATATGTTTGTTAAAATTAGTTTAGGCACTGATTTAATCCTTAATTAGGCGCAACTGAAAAGTTGCACAAGTGGTTGCGTGGGGTGTGTAGCACTCCAATTTAGTTTATTAAAATAAATGCAGACTTATTAATGAGAATATTTAAACACACATAATAATCAACTTTTAAACCTCTTTTTACTACAACTAATGAATATTAGTTTTCTGTGCCACAATTCTGGCAGACTTTATTTATATGATCATTTCACACAATTTCATGACACTATCATTTAGTTTTTATTTGCCTGTCCTTTGTTTTGATGGATAGAGGTAGCGTGGGTAAGCCGGCTCTTGGATATTTGGTGAGGTTTGACTAAATCAACAGCCAGTTGCTTCAGAAATACTTTTTGGCGACGTTTTTGTTAATGAGCAAACTTTTACACGTGGCGTGTTCAGTTGCGAGCGGCGCCCGGTCGTGAACGATTGGGGTTGGAGAGCTTGTTTGGGGTGTACAAGACCCCAGGTGACTGTGTGGTCTAAAAACAACATACCCTGTTTTAGGTTATCTGTAGCTAAATATTATAATTCAACTTATTCAATATCACTTATTTGTCAAATTACAATGCTTTAAATTATAAATAACAAAATTAACTATGCAGCATAAATAACATTACTCGTATTTTAGATCACACAGTCACCTGGGACTCTTATTTTAGATCACACAGTCACCTGGGGTGGTGTACACCCCAAACAAGCTCTCCAATCCCAATCATTCTCGACCAAGCGCCGCTCGCAACTGAATTTTGAATGTCACGTATTTACGAAGCTAACCAGAAGACCAGTAATGTCTGTTCTTATAATCTCCCTCGGTGAAGTGAGCTGTCATCCGTCCATCTGCTTTGTCAATCCCTAGCATCGGGACATATGACAGATCACTTCACCTAGGTGTTCACCCGGTGAGATTGTAATAGAATAGCACTGCAGCACACTAAATTTTTTATTTTTTAAGTTATGAGCCTGGAAATATGCTCTGGGGTGTATGACACCCGAACTGACCAATTAAGGGTTAATATAATTTTCTCTTGTTTTACTGGTAAAAATATGGCTGATGTTCATATTGCACTTTCAAACTAGTCAGTTAATATCCTGAATTTTTTCCTTATTTTCCTGAATTGCTTTTTTGTTTTACCAAATGATGATAAGTTTGCGTGTCAAATGAGTGAACAGTGATTGTTGCAAAAACTGAAGTACATCATCATTCTTATGAATAACTTTAAGTGACTGTATTGTTTTCTAATCTAATCATGATTTTTTTATCAACTATCAACATAGACCGAGGCAGAAGATGCCATCATCAACAAGAAACGGAGCCAGAAGACTGCCAAAAAGTATCTGGCGAGGCAACGTCTCTCGAAGGTCGAGGGTGGGCTAGAGGAGCAATTTCATACTGGACGTTTGCTAGGTAAGATTTATGAACATACTAGTCATGGTAGACTTTTCTTCAAACCTGCATATAAATTAAGTTAAATACGTAGAACTTTATCATGTACTACCTTCTGGCTTGTGCTTGCTACCTTGTCTGCGTGGGAGTCAAATATGCCATTAAACATATTATAGGACACTTACATTTACTTACACACCACCAAACAACTTACAAACTTTACCTCTTTGTATTAGTATAGATTTACCCACTATTACATTTATTGAAATATATCTTTGACAAATTAAAAATTTGATAATATCTGGGTACAGTCAATCTCAACGAATTCTCAGTTTTGGAAGTGTTTTAACCGGAGTTCATCTGTTTGCACTATGCTATTGTGTTTTGGAGCACTGGGTTAAGGAATATTTCAGGTTGTCAAATCAATAGCTATTGAGAATTTTATTCTGGGAAACCAGAAGCAGAGGGTAATTAATTACCCATCATCAATGATGTAATCGAGAAGTTTTGAAACTGCGTAGTGGACTGGTACCGTTTTGGGAACAGTCTAGCAGTTGCATGATCTATTCTGTCATAGTTACTCTGAGAAATCCAATCTTTAATAAATTGCCTTATTTTCAGCTATAGGCCATGTTTACTAAAAAGTTTTAATATTATTTGCAGCGTGTGTGGCCAGTCGGCCAGGTCAGTGTGGCCGTGCTGACGGTTACATCCTGGAAGGCAAGGAGCTCGAGTTCTACTTAAGAAAGATCAAATCTAAGAGGGCGAAGTGAGAAGTGTGATGTAGAAATAAATGTAAAAAATATTTTTCTCTTTTATTTCTTACTTTCGTAGATATCTTAACAGCTTGTTGCCGTCAAATGCTGAACGTAGGCCTCACCCAGAGATCGCCAACCAACTTCGGCATCCATTCTCTGCCAGCCATGTTCAAATGCCAGCCATGTTAACAAATTGTAGTCATCAAGGCATTTAAAGCTAATTCTAGGCATCTTTAACAGTATTATTGGATCACTCAGTACATACACCATTTGGTCTGAGAGATCGTTGTATTGAGGCTTTGGTTGACTTTTTCCAGTTACTTACATTTATTTTTTATCCTAAAATGTATGTTCCGATTATATTTGTACAATAAAAAACATAACACAAATAGGTACCTTTTGTTAAAAAGTTATGAGTACTTCAATGTTTTTACATTTGCTGAACTGGGTGATCCTTATGAATACTTATACGTAACTACCTGTTTCGTATTGATTTACACACGGAATAATAAAAACAAAACAATAAAAACAACAACTAACTTTAACTCAAAAAGAAATAAAGTTTAACTCAATCATTTACATTACACCTTAATTTACGAGATATTAGATTTTGTATTTTATTGTTATAGGGAAAAGTGCAGTAGGGTGACCATATATGATAATATGAGATCACCGGAAATAAAAATGATATAGGTAATTATGTATATTTATTTATTTATTTATTTATTTACGCAAATCTTACCTACAAACAATTACAGATCTGCGATCCAATGCAATACAGAAGTCTTACATGCAATCCTTAATCTACATCATATAAAATTACATACTTAACCTACTAGGTATATCTAAATGACATAATATAAAAAATATCTTATACATAAAAATCTTCTGTGCGTGTGTAAGAAAGTGAACAGCTTCTAAACGGCTGTACCGATTTTGATGATTTTTTTTGTGTGTGTTCCAGTGAATTCGAGAATGGTTTAGATTTACAATTGGACCCGGTAGGTGGCGCTGCAGTCGAGTTGTAGGGCTTTTTTTGTTTTAAAGGCAGGACAACGTTTGCCAGGCCCGCTAGCTAGTACATCTATAAATATTAAAGTGAATCGCCGAAATGTATGTAAGCGCATAACTTCCGAACGACTAGACCAAATTGGATACCTAATTCTTTTTTTTTTGTGTTCGTTATTGCCAGGAGGTTTGTACATTATACAAAGTACTGGATGTACGACTTTAAATTAAAACGAGCACAGTACTAGTTCATTGAAACATTTTAAAACACGATGATTTTGGAAATAATAAATGGAAAATTTTAAAATTTGCCATTTTCAAACAAAATAAATAGTAGAATCAACTGCATAAAAAGGAAACACGCTCTATCTACAAAAAGTCACTGATCTGTTCCACGGCAGCGGCACGTGTGCGTTTCGACGGCGCGGCCACGGCGATATTTCGAAAAAAAAAACTATTCCAAGATTATGTAATATTTTGTAATAACTGATTCCCAAAACCATAATTTTGTCGAAGTTATGGTTAAAAAGTTATAAGGGTTTGAACGTGGCCGCGCCATTGAAACGCGGAGAACCGCGCGGCCACGGAGATCTTTAAAACTAAGCATAGCAGAGAGCTGAAATGCAGGTAAATAACAGATTGAATTTGTAAAAAAATGTAAAAATACAGAAAAAAATCGTAGGTTTATATTTTAGGAGCTGCAAGACAAAAACCCCATGGCCGCGCCATTGAAACGGTGAATAACACTAGCGCCGATATCACGCTGAAAATGCATTGCAGACGTCTGAACTTCATTGTAAAATCTAGATTTGAATTGGTCGAAAATGGAAAAAATATACAAAAAATGCCTAGGCTTATATTTTAGGACCTGTAAGACTAAAACCCCATGGCCGCGCCATTGAAACGGTGGAAAACACGTTATCGCTGGTATCTCGCTGAAAAAGCATCGCATAGGTCTGTAGTTTTTTGTAATACCTAAATTTGAATTTGTCGATAATGAAAAAAATATACAAAAAATACCTAGGTTTATATTTCAGGAGCAGTAGTGCGGTATCGCGTAGAAATAAGTTTTAATTATCTATCGAAAAAAGTAAGTATTAGCGAGATCTTTTTCTGTAAACAACACATTTATACAGCACACACATAAACACACAAACACACATAAATTTACTGCGTGGGAAGAGGCGCAAGATGCCATAGGAATTTTTTGTAACCTCTCCAAGGCATTTGATTGCGTAAATCATGACACACTACTTTTGAAACTTGAGCATTACGGACTAGGTAGACATGCGCTTAGTTTAGTAAAATCTTATTTGATTAATAGGCAGCAGCAAGTCCAAATAAATGGGGTGAATTCACATGGTTTAAAGGTAGAAATGGGGGTTCCACAAGGCTCAATTTTGGGTCCTTTCCTCTTTTTAGTGTATATTAATGATCTTCTTCATCTGTTGAAAAACCAACCACAAATGGTGTTATTTGCTGATGACACTTCTTTAATATTTAAGATAGACAGACGAGCCCAGAACCTAGACCACGTAAATAGCGCCTTACTGCAAGTCCAAAATTGGTTCACGGCGAATAATTTAGTACCTATTGAATGAAAAAAAAAACTAAGTGCATCAGATTTACTTTACCAAATGTCAAAAGTAATGACTGAGATAGTATTGAATAATGAGAAGCTGGATACCGCGAGACTGGTCTACTTTAGTTATTTTCATAGTATAATGTCTTACGGTATTTTACTGTGGGGACGAGCTGCAGACATCGAGTATTTTTATTCTGCAGAAAAGGGCCATCAGACCCATTTACAATCTACGTATGCGCGATTCTCTAAGGGAACTGTTTAAGGAAATTAACATAATGACGGTACCTTGTCAATACATCTATGAAAACATAATGTACGCTAGAAAAAATCTGCATCTTTTTAGTAAAAGGGGTGAAAGACATAATTATAACACTAGAAATAGGGACCAACTAGTTCAACCAAGTTTCAGACTGGCTAAAGTAGATACTTCTTTCATGGGGTACTGTTTAAAATGTTACAATAAAATACCTCCCCACATTGTTCAACTAAATGAGACAAAATTTAAGTCTTATATAAAACGCACACTATGCCGTCGAGCATATTATTCATTGGGTGAGTACATCACTGATAAAAATGCTTGGCTGGATGCTGGTCTAGCTCCACAGCCATAAGGGTTCATAGATTAATTGATTAGCATTTTTAATTATTTTTGGAGCTGCTGAAGATATAGATCTACATTATCTTTGCATTGTATAAACTCAATGTGTTAGTATTATATAATTTTTCAAAGCACATACATGTGAGCACTGTTATTTAAAGCTACCATTTACGAGGTATGTCTTTCATTGACTTGAATGTGCCCTGGCGGTTGGGAGGATGTCATGCTCACTGGAATGTCTCGCTGACGGTGGCGCGCGTGTTGGATCATTCGGTTCCCTTCAAAATGGTTGAGTCAAATGATGCCGATCCGTGCGTCATGTTCGTGAACGGGCGCCGTTAGTTGGGACTGGTCATCTCTTAGCTGCCTGGGTTATTCTAATTTTATTTTGAATTGTTTATTATGATTATATTTTTATCTAAACCTCTTTAAACGTACACGACTTGTTACATTGTTCTCACATTGTACCCTAGATTCAATATGAATGATGTAACCGAAATTTGTAAAATATTATTGATTTTAAAAGAGTGTTGTTCATGGAGTTTCTTGCTCGTTCTTCTCCATAGAAACCTACTGTTTGGAACGAGCAACTAGCTTCAACTTTCTGACTGACTGACTCTGACTGACAATTCAAAAGTACCTGTAAATGGTTTATTTGAAATAAATGATTTTGAGTTTGAGTTTGAAACATGCGACGCAGCAAATAATAATAAAATAAGTCAGGTAGAAGAAAAAAACATATATTAAAAGTTAAAATCATGTGCACCCTACAACCCACAATTTCTTTTAAAAATTCAGTATCTATTAACTAGAAAATTAAGCTGTATAAGTTAATGATTGTTATGTAAAACTTTAATCATGAAGTTGTGTAAATCAATACGAAACAGGTAGTTACATATAAGTATTCATAAGGATCACCCAGTTCAGCAAATGTAAAAACATTGAAGTACTCATAACTTTTTAACAAAAGGTACCTATTTGTGTTATGTTTTTTATTGTACAAATATAATCGGAACATACATTTTAGGATAAAAAATAAATGTAACTGGAAAAGTCAACCAAAACCTTATTATAACGATCTCTCAGACCAAATGGTATATGTACTGAGTGATCCAATAATACTGTTAAAGATGGCTAGAATTAGCTTTAAATGCCTTGATGGCTTTAAAAAATATTGTGACAATTCGTTAACAAATTTTTGAGATATAAACTTAGTCAGTAGAGTAAGTTTTTGTTGAGATTTACTTCATAGCCGTTTTTGCATTACTCCACATTTTGGGCAATAACTGAATACCCTTGAGAGTGACAATTTTTTTTACTTTGGTCTATGAGTTTTGACTATTTTTGATTAAATGTACAATTAGAGTTTGTCATGAAATAAAAAAAGATCACTCAATCCGAATGCACATTGTCCTAGATGTAAATAACATTTTTATATTTGGAAGAAAAAAAAACCATTCTGCAATGCCATGAATTCGCTAGGCGAGTTCAATGCCGCAGATTATCAACATTTGAACGTCGGGGTGTACCTATCTCACTATTTCTATTAGGTATTTTTATTGATAGAAGTACTGGGCCTGATTAAGACTGATTGTCCCACTATTTCTATTGCGATTTAAAAAACGCTGCATCACGGTCTCCATTCTAAAACATATGATCTCCATCTACCGCCTTGCGTAGATTGCCCATCGTAGGTATAGGAGGGATCCCTTCTTTTCGCATAATGTTCTCTTTTCCTTATATACTTTGGCACAACTAGTTTGGCATAATTGGTTTTGTCATAATACATATTCTTTGTGGTTTACGCTCCGTTCGCCCCTTAGATCTTGCCCCTTTCGATTAAAATATTTCACTCACCCTGTTTTTTATTATTTTGGTGTAGTGATTCGGCCCTTACGAAGGGGCGAGTGGAAAATTGACATAAATATTTTTTTAGTGTATCGATTAGCACCTAGTTCCAGTTGATTTTCCTAAGGAAATGTTTCTATCCTTGGGAATTTAACCAAAAACCACAGTTAGACAGAAAAATGGATACATTATGAATAACGCCATGTTTGCTTTAATGTTTAGAAAAACTGAGTGCGTACTTATGACTGCTTTATAGTTATGGACAATCTACATTGTAGTGTTTTGATATTTTATTTCCACATTTATACTTTTGATTGATAACAAATTTTATCTTTTTAAGATTTGATTTACAGGGTATAGTTCCAGTTGATTTCTGTTTTCCCAGGAAAGTTCACAATAAGATTAGACATTTACACGAACCTTTTTTTACAGTCCGTTCAACCGATTTTCGCTTATATTGCGTTGGTAGCATGACAAATGGCAACTGCAGTAAACAGTTGTTATTGTAACCACTTTTTTTGCCTCTAATGTCATCCTTAAGCCTACGGAATAGAAGTCAAAATCGGTTGAAGGGACTGTAAAAAAGGTTTGTGTTATATATTGTGAACAAGGTATAGGTTCTACTACTTAAAGAAAAAGATATTCATTTATAGTGCGTGTGTGCATCAAGGGGAAAAAGTAGTGTCTTATGTAGCGGGCGCCGGCCGTATTGAATCCCGAGCAAAACGAAAGATTTTAGCGTTAACGCCTGAGCGGAGCGAGGGAGTTTAGAGTTAACTCCCGAGCAAAGCGAGGGAGTTAAGACAAGAATCCTGAGTGCAGCGTGGGATTCAAGGTCGCCCAAGACGAAGGCACCTTTATCCCCGAGGAGCATACTCTACTTTTCACACCATCTACGAGACAATAAAAACAATAGTACTAGAATGTAGATTGTTGGTAATACCAATGGCTTAAATTCAGAATTAATGTACTCCGGAGTCAAATCACTATTGTCACTCGACATTTTTCTGAGAATTTGCTGTAATGTAATTTGTTGTTTAGCAAAGCAAAGCAATTTTCAGTATTCGCGCCTCAGATTATGAAACAAAGGGCAGATATACAGCGCGGAACGTTGAGAGTAAAGCCAAAAAAGCAAATACAATCACGAGATTGTAGGTAAGGATTCGCTTTGTAATTTGTATTTGCTTTTTTGGCTCCACTCAGTGTTCCGACCGGTCTATCTGCCTTTTGTTTAATAATCTGAGATTCGCGCCTCTTTTTAATTTGTGCCCTATTTTATTTTTCTTTTATTTATATTCTACTAGTGGTGGCCAGTTCGAGTTTCGAACTGTAGCCACCTGCATCACAGCACATAACGTTTTGACATTTCTGCATAAATAAACATTGAAGCAACCAGCTCTGAGAAGAACTATAACGTTTGACATTTCTCGTAAAAGAGACAGAGAATAGTTCTGAAAAGAACTGTTGTTATGTTTCTTGACAAACTGCGAAGGAACGAGAAGAAAGCTTCGAGTCGCGGCGTCTTCCTATCGCCGCGCCCAAACAATCACACGCAGATATTCACGCAACGGCGGCTGCGTCGAAATGGAAGTGTGCGGCGCCCACGCACTTATATTTATGCATTCGGCAGCGCGGCGCGCGAGCGCGGGAAACACACACGCGCCCCCTCGCGGAATTCACGTGACAACAGTGCAGTGTGATGTGATTGGTTGTAATTACTTTGTTCCTATTGGTTATACTTTTGTAAATTTGTTGTTAAAATTAATGTAGGTACAGTTTTTTATTGGTTAAGCGAACATTATGTAAATAGTATAAAAGACGCGCTATTGTTCAAATAAATATATCACTTTATTATTACTTCTACACTATCAACGAGTATTTTCTTCAACCTTCTGATATCTCCAAGAGTCGATCAAGATCCTCCTAACTACCGCCAAAGTATCGCTAAAGTGGTTACCCCGAGCAGAACACAGTGAAGAAATTGAAGATCGCCTCAAAAAAAAAAAAAACCATCAAGATGTCGAATCCCTGCCAAACAGAAGAACAATCAAGCTCAACATCGCACTCAAGCCCGAAGGCGGAAGCGGCCGGCATATCCCTCACCATGCGCATCCCACCTTTATGGCGCGATCGACCACGACTCTGGTTCATCAGCTTCGAAGCAGCAACTCACGACCTCAAGAAAGGAGAAGGCCAGCTTGCTCAGATGGTCATTGCACAGCTCGAGCGACAAGACATCGAGCAGATCATGGACCTACTTTACAACCCACCAGAGACGGATCAATACAAGGCCATCAAGGAAAGACTCATATCAGCCTACGAAGAGTCCGACAGCCGCCAGTTTCAGAAACTGCTGTCCGAGATGGAACTCGGAGACCAGAGGCCGACACAACTACTCCGGCGCATGCGAAACCTTGCTACAGACAAGATACCGGAATCCACTCTGCGACTCATGTGGACCAACCATCTTCCATCACACGTCCGTTCAGTCCTCGCCGTCAGCGAAACATTCAGCACCAAGACAGCACTCGATGAACTCGCTCTACTCGTTGACAAGATAATGGAGCAGACAGCAGCAACAGAAGTCGCAGTCGTGCAGACACCACCACCACCACCATCCGCACCACACGCTGATACTCAGTACCTTATTAGCGAAATAAGGAAGTTATCACTAGAAATAGCTGAGTTGAAATTAAGTCGATATAACAACAACAACTATCGCCACAGACGTCACTCATCTCGTCACCGCAGCACCTCACGACCGAGAGCATCCAGCAGTCGAGAAGCATCGCCATCACCATTCTGCAATTATCACCGACGTTTCAAAGAAGAAGCTAGGCGCTGTACATCGCCTTGCGCATTCAAGAAACAGAACTCGGAAAACTAGACGGAACGTTGGCAATGGCGGACAACGGTCAAGAAAAGTCCCACCGCCTATACGTCACTGACAGGAACTCGAAGTTATCATTCCTAGTCGACACTGGAGCAAACATATCCGTGCTACCGAGAACAAAGGGACAAATACCTAAACCGCTACCTTTCCAGCTATACGCAGCGAACAACACAACTATAGCTACGTATGGCGAGAAAACATTAACACTCGATTTAAATCTTCGTCGCCCGTACTTGTGGAAATTCATCGTAGCTGACGTCACCAAACCCATACTGGGAGCCGATTTTCTCAATCATCACCAACTTATCGTCGATCTGAAAAACCGAAGATTAATCGACGGTGTGACTAGCCTAAAGGTCAACGCCCCGCTACGACTATCGGACGTACCTACCGTACGCAGCATAGACATCACGCAGTCATACCACGACATATTAGCACAATATCCCGGCATAACAAGACTAACATCGATGCAACTAAGCTCCGATATCAACGTGCAACATTACATCGAAACAACAGGACCACCGATACACAGCCGAGCTCGACCGATCCCACCACACCGTTTCGAAATAGTGAAGAAAGAATTCGAAAATATGATCGAACAAGGATTGTGCAGACCTAGCAAGAGCCCATGGTCATCACCTCTACACATCGTTCCCAAGAAGAATGGCGATATTAGAGTTTGTGGTGACTATCGCCGACTCAATTCCATCACCATACCAGATCGCTATCCTGTTCCACGCATCAAAAATTTCACTCATCACCTATCAGGAAAAACTATCTTCTCAACAATTGATCTCAACCGCGCCTTCCAACAACTGAGCGTAAGAGAAGAAGACATCCAGAAGACAGCCATTATAACTCCAATGGGATTATTTGAATTCCCACGTATGTGCCCAGGTTTGAAAAACGCGGGACAAACGTTTCAACGTTATATCCATGAAGTTCTACGAGGATTAGATTTTGTTTTCCCTTTCATCGACGATTTGTTATTGGCATCAGACAACGAAGACCAACACAGAAAACATCTCCATATAGTACTGAAGCGATTAGAAGAAAACGGTATCACCATCAACCCCACCAAATGTAACCTAGGCAAACCAGAAGTCCAGTTCCTTGGTTACACCGTATCGGAAGAAGGAATAAAACTACCGCAACATAAAATCCAAGCAATCACCGATTTCCCTCAGCCGACTACAATCGAAGAACTACGAAGATTTCTCGGAATGATCAATTTCTACCGTGATCATATACCTAATGCCGCAGTACTACAAGCTCCACTTAATTCATACCTACACAACGTAAAGAAGCGAGACAAAACTCCGATCACCTGGACCGATGAGGCAACGCAAGCATTCCTGCATTGTAAAGCCAGCATCATAGAAGCAGCTTTACTCGCTCACCCATCACATCATGCAACTCTCGCCTTATTCTGGGACGCATCCGACAACTCAGCTGGTGCCGTTCTACAACAATACCTAAACGACACATGGCAACCGCTCGGATATTATTCCAAGAAATTCACCGACGCGCAAAAGAAGTATTCTACATACGATCGAGAATTACTCGCTATCTACATGGCAGTGAAACACTTTCGTAAAACATTTGAAGGACGCCACCTTATTATATTTAAGGATCACAAACCATTAACATTCGTAATGTCAGAAGCGCAATCAAACACAGAAATACCAAGACGAACGAGACAACTTTTGTTTATCAGCGAATTTACCACGGACATACGACACGTCAGCGGTAAACAAAACATCGTCGCCGACACACTCAGCCGCATCGAAACAATATCTTGCCCATCTTCAATAAACTTCAAGGACATAGCTACCGCGCAAGAAAAGGATAGCAACATTTAAAAATTATTACAATAAAACAACATCGATCTCAAGAAAATAATAATACCTAACACTGACATCGAGTTATTCTGCGAAACATCTACACCTTATATACGCCCGTATATACCAGGAGAACATAGACAAGAAGTTTTCAACAGCGTGCACAATATCAGTCACCCTGGTACGCGCACGACTCGTAAACTCGTCACACAAAAATTCTTTTGGCCATCAATGAACGCAGACATCAGCTGTTGGACTCGAACCTGTATACAATGTCAGAAAAGCAAGATACAACGTCACACATTCTCAAACATCTCATCTTTCCCACCATGTGATCGTTTTCAAAATCTGCATGTCGATTTGGTCGGGCCATTACCTACA
This sequence comes from Charanyca ferruginea, assembly GCA_947361185.1. Lineage (NCBI taxonomy): Eukaryota > Metazoa > Arthropoda > Insecta > Lepidoptera > Noctuidae > Charanyca > Charanyca ferruginea. The sequence goes on along the minus strand of OX376059.1, from coordinate 20,580,572 downwards.
ATAGCTCAAGGTTATCGCTACCTAGTAACAATGATCGACTAACGAAGTGGCCCGAAGCAATACCTACAGATGAAATAACAGCTGATCGAATCGCCGATATGGACACAACAACACTGGATATCAAGATTTGGTTGCCCGACTACACTAACAAGCGACCAAGGTCGCCAGTTCGAGAGTCAGTTGTTCCAAAACCTAATGAAACAAATGGGTATCAAGAAAAATCGCACCACACCTTATCATCCTCAGAGCAACGGAATGGTCGAACGATGGCATCGTTCGCTCAAAACATCATTACGCGCGAAACTCTCCGACACAAGTTCATGGGTCAACGAACTCCCTTCAGTGCTACTCGGATTACGAGCCGCTCTGCGCACCGACACCGGTGTGAGCGCCGCTGAACTTACGTACGGTTACAACCTACGTTTACCTGGTGATTTCTTTACGAGTACACACACACCTACAACGGATTATACTTACGTCGATAAACTGCGTAGCATCATTCAAGCAAACAAACCGCAATCAGTCACCGAGCATCATAGCAACAATAAACGCGTATTCGTGCATCAAGAGTTACTCAAGTGCAGTCACGTGTTTATCAGAACTGATGCAGTCAAGAAACCACTCCAAGCTCCGTATGAAGGCCCATATCGTGTTATAAACCGAACAGAAAAGGTATATACCATACAGTTACCTAATCGGCAAGCCAACATATCAATCGATCGACTGAAGCCTGCATACGTCATAGCTGAGCATACCGATACCTTACCTCCAACCAAGATTACCATCACCATAACCAGATTACCATCACCAATACCTTACCTCAAAACCATATTACCAATACCAAGCAAACAACACAACAAACAAAGCAACACGTTCAGGCCGCGTCGTCAAGCTTCCGGTACGCTTCGCTTGAAGGGGAGTACTGTAGCCACCTGCATCACAGCACATCACAGCACATAACGTTTTGACATTTCTGCATAAAGAAACATTGAAGCAACCAGCTCTGAGAAGAACTATAACGTTTGACATTTCTCGTAAAAGAAACAGAGAATAGTTCTGAAAAGAACTGTTGTTATGTTTTTTGACAAACTGCGAAGAAACGAGAAGAAAGCTTCGAGTCGCGGCGTCTTCCTATCGCCGCGCCCAAACAATCACACGCAGATATTCACGCAACGGCGGCTGCGTCGAAATGGAAGTGTGCGGCGCCCACGCACTTATATTTATGCATTCGGCAGCGCGGCGCGCGAGCGCGGGAAACACACACGCGCCCCCTCGCGGAATTCACGTGACAACAGTGCAGTGTGATGTGATTGGTTGTAATACTTTGTTCCTATTGGTTATACTTTTGTAAATTTGTTGTTAAAATTAATGTACAGTTTTTTATTGGTTAAGCGAACATTATGTAAATAGTATAAAAGACGCGCTATTGTTCAAATAAATATCTAGTTCGACCCGACAAAACCGTCGCTTTCGATAACGATGAAAAGGCCGAGTGCCTAGCCGACAGCCTTGAGTCACAATGCTCTCCTAGTTCCCTACCAGTAGACCAAGCGCACCTCTCCAAGGTCGATGCTGAAGTTGAACGTAGAGCCTCCCTTCCCCCCGTCGAAGACCCTGATTATCCTCTGCCTCCCGTCACCCCAGACGAAGTGCAGGATATTATCATGAGGCTGAAACCCCGCAAAGCCCCTGGCTCTGATCGCATCACCAATAAGGTGTTTAAACTCCTACCCGCCGCCCTGATAATGCTAATGACCGCCATCTTCAATGGCGCTCTAAGCAACAACATTTTTCCCCAGGCATGGAAAGAAGCCACTGTTATCGGCATTCCGAAACCAGGCAAACCCAAGTCTGACCCCTCTAGTTATCGCCCCATTAGTTTACTCAACACCCTCGGCAAAATCTACGAGAGACTTATTTATAAGCGTCTCAAAGATTATGTCGAAGCTAAGAGTCTCATTCCCGACGAGCAATTCGGCTTTCGTACCGAACACAGCTGCGTCCAGCAGGTCCACCGCATCGTCGAGCATGTAAGCGTTGGGTTCCAACGCGGCTTGAAGACCGGTGCGCTCTTCTTCGATATAGCGAAGGCATTCGACAAAGTCTGGCACAATGGCTTAATATACAAGCTATACCTACTGGGTGTGCCGGATCGTCTCGTACTGATCTTACGAGACTTTCTGTCGAATCGCACCTTTCGTTATCGCGTCGAAGGGGCACTCTCGTCTCCACGTCCCATACGTGCTGGAGTCCCCCAGGGCTCCGTGGTCTCCCCTCTCATTTTCACGCTGTTCACCAGTGACATTCCAAAGAGCAGACAGGCTCATTTGGCTTTATTCGCCGATGACACGGCCATTTATTGCACTGGTTCCAACCCAGTCCGCATAGCCCGCATCCTCCAAGACTCCGCAAACGCACTAGGCGCTTGGTTCCGGAGATGGAGAATCACAGTCAACCCCGCTAAGAGTCAGGCAGTGCTGTTTTCCAAACCGCGCATCAACCCCTCCCTTCCCAGTCCGATATCCATGTTCGGCGAGCCTATCCCTTGGGAGAAGCAAGCCAAATACCTAGGAGTCATTCTCGACCGCCACCTAACCTTCGCGGAGCACATAAAGCAGGCGCGTTCGCGCGCCGCTTTCGCTCAAGGTAGACTTCACTGTATGTTGAATGCACGTAGCAAATTGTCACTCAAGTGCAAATTGCGTACCTACACAGCGTGCATTCGTCCCATCATGACCTACGCCTGTGCTGTACTTTCGCACACGTAAAGGCATACCGTCTCCACAGAATGCAAACCTTACAAAACCGTTTCTTGCGAAAAATAACGGGCGCCCCGTTCTATGTTCGCAACGAGAACCTTCATCTCGATCTCAAACTCCCGACCATCCGTCAGTTCATGAAGCGCGCTTGCAAGCGCTTCTTCGATCAAGCGGAGAAACACCGCAACCCGCTCGTCGTAGCGGCCGCCCGATATACCCCTTCCCGTATTAGCAGGACCCGTCGTCCACGTCATACCCTGTCCGATCCAGATGACGCTATTACCCTCCTTCAAGAAAGAAATAGGGCCACTAGCACATTAGTTAAACACAGACACAAATTACCGTCATTCCGACCTCGCCGCCGAGGTCCCTCGCGACGACCCCGTAACGCCCCCCCCCCCCGACCCTTGCTAGCGCCAGCCCGCGTCGCTGTGCTCTTAGCTTTAAAATAGCCCCTAATTAATGGAGACCCGATCCAGCCTGTCCCTTTGCTGCCCTCTCTCAGTGGCGACCTAAGCCGAGGCTCGTACCCCACAGGGGGTGCCCTTAGCGTAGTCACTTAGTTTATAAGTTTTTGCCCTGGCTGGAGGCCCTAAAAGTCACTTTTAAGGCACCACAGGATTGTCCGGTCAGTAACCAACCATCAGGTTGAACTGCGAGATGCCATTCAGGAAAAAAATAAAATAAAAAAAAAACAAATAAATATATCACTTTATTATTACTTCTACACTATCAACGAGTATTTTCGTCAACCTTCTGATATCTCCAAGAGTCGATCAAGATCCTCCTAACTACCGCCAAAGTACCGCTAAAGAACAATTTATTTTTTAGTGCAGATCTCTCAGATTATGATACAAAATGCAGATAGATCGCGCGGAACACTGAGAGTTAAGCCAAAAAAGCAAATACAAATTCAAAAGCGAATACCTACAATCTTGTGATTGTATTTGCTTTTGCATTTGTGTTTGTATTTTCATTTGTTTTTTTTTAACGATGCGGCGTTTCGTGCTATACTGACTCGTGTCAGTATAGCACGAAGCGCGTTGTAGGTGTTCGCTTTTGAATTTCTATTTGCTTTTTTGACTTCACTCTCAGTGTTCTGCGCGGTCTATCTGCCTTTTTAACCCCCGACGTAAAAACGACGGGGTGTTATAAGTTTGACGTGTCTGTGTGTGTGTGTGTGTGTGTGTGTGTGTGTGTGTCTGTCTGTGGCATCGTAGCTCCCGAACGGATGAACCGATTTTGTTTTTGTTTTTTTTATTTGAAAGGTGAATTAGTCGGGAGTGTTCTTAGGTATGTTTGATGAAAATCGGTCCAAGATGGCCGCCGCTACAAAATAGCTAATCACATATTTTTTCACAACTCCATCAATATGGGTATCAAATGAAAGGGCTTCACTAGTAGAATACTTTACACTATGATAAATTTCAAAGCCAAGATGACCGGCACCACAGAATGGCGAATTACATTTTTTTTTTCACGACTCCCTCAGTATGGGTATCAAATGAAAGGGCTTGACTAGTACAATAATGCATACTGTATTGAAAGTTAATGAGGAATATTAATTAACTAACGAAATGAAAACTAAAAATTTGAAAATTAATTTTATAAACTCTAAGGGCCAAAGCACCGGTTCCCTGCTATTTAAACATAATGTAGACTGGGTACGATTGTGCCAGAGTACGGTTGTGCCAATTGGACGTAGTTACGCAAAAAGAATCCAATCCACACTTTTTCCAAAATTCAATTATATATATCAAACGCATTCTCAGGGTGATATCTTTAATATAAAAAAAGATTCATGTGACGAAATACAACTTTAGACGTATCTACAACTTCTCAAAACCAGACTAAATTACATTTAAAAACTTTCAAATAAAAATTAAATTAAAAATTTAAAAAACCCCCAACGCAAAACATAAAAGCAATTATTTAAAAAGTAAAAAATAATATCTTTTGTTGAGCCATCAAATGTTTGTTCGTTGAAATGGCGCTATAATGTCGCGGCGGGGTACCGCTAAGTCAGCAATAGCTAAAATAACAATAGCAATATGTAAAATAGCGAACTCAGGGATTTGCAATGAGATTTGACTTACGCGGTACCCCGCCGCGACATTATAGCGCCATTTCAACGAACAAACATTTGATGGCTCAACAAAAGATATTATTTTTTACTTTTTAAATAATTGCTTTTATGTTTTGCGTTGGGGGTTTTTTAAATTTTTAATTTAATTTTTTGTTTCATAATCTGAGGCAGATCTTAATGATGAATGTTCGTATGCGATTTTTACTTTATGTTCCAAATTCAAATCACATTATTGACCAGCGGGTCATAATGAAATTCAGTACAATATTATTGCCCTGCTAGACCTCAGGCCTTAAATGACTTACTTTAGGTTAGGTTTGCATGACATAATTTGACATTGTCGAGCAGGTGGTGTGAAATAGTAGATTGTATGACAAGGGAGCAAAATAATATTTTTTTTTTTTTTAGTTACCGCGCCCGCCTCCTCACCCCGTACAGCCAACACTTATTAGGTACTTATACAATTTGCGTTCGATTTCAATGAACGATTCATGTTCCTAATTCAAATCTCATTACTGCCCGCTAAAAAGTCTAGTGGACAAAAGAGCTACTTTGCTCGCCTACAGAGGAACAAAACTACACTTTTCGAATAGAAGGGATGAATAGTAGATTATGCATCAAGGGGATAAAGTAGTGTCTTAAGTAGCGGGCGCCGTATTGAATCCCGCCCGAGCAAAACGAAGCATTCTAGCGTTAACTCTTGAGCGGAGCGAGGGAGTTTAGAGTTAACTCCCGAGCAAAGCGTTAAGAACGCGAAAGTTAAGACAAGAATCCTGAGTGCAGCGTGGGATTCAAGGTCGCCCAAGACGAAGGCACCTTTATGCCCGAGGAGCATACTCTACTTTTCACACCATCTACGAGACAATAAAAACAATAGTACTAGAATTAAGAGTAGATTGTTGGTAATACTTCGGAATTAATGTACTCCGGAGTTAAATCCCTATTGTCACTCGACATTTTTAACCCCCGACGAAAAAGAGGGGTGTTATAAGTTTGACGTGACGTGTCTGTGTGTCTGTGTGTCTGTGTGTCTGTCTGTGGCACTGTAGCTCTTTAACGGGTGAACCGATTTGAATGCGGTTTTTTTTATTTGAAAGCAGATTCTCTAGCGATGGTTCTTAGACATGTTTCATCAAAATCGGTTCAGCAGTTTTAAAGTTATCAGCTCTTTTTGTGAGAATTTGATGATATGTAATTTGTTGTATAACAAAGCAAAGCAATTTTCAGTATTCGCGCCTCAGATTATGAAACAAAGAGCAGATATACAGCGCGGAACACTGAGAGTGAAGCCAAAAAAGCAAATACAATCACGAGATTGTAGGTAAGGATTCGTTTTTGAATTTGTATTTGCTTTTTTGACTTCACTCTCAGTGTTCCGCGCGGTCTATCTGCCTTTTGTTTCATAATCTGAGGCAGATCTTAATGGTGAATGTTCGTATGCGATTTTTATTTTATGTTCCAAATTCAAATCACATTATTGACCAGCGGGTCATAATGAAATTCAGTACAATATTATTGCCCTGCTAGACCTCAGGACGTAGTACTATTAAGTATTCTGTGCCTCAGGCCTTAAATGACTTACTTTAGGTTAGGTTTGCATGACATATAATTTGACATTGTCGAGCAGGTGGTGTGAAAAAATATTTAAAACAGTAGGTACTTTAGACTTACTATCACAATCGGGGGCGATTTAGGGTATCTAATTTCCGAAGGGGCAAGTTGATACGGCCAATGCGTCCACTTGTGAATACATTTCGAAAGAAACTGATGGAGTATAGCCGGGGTTAATCGATCGACGTCGACCGGCAATCGATCGATGGTTAGTCGAGGTCGACCGGTATCCGTCGATCAATTAAAGCTACCACACCAATCGGTCGATGATCGATCGATTGGTGTAGTAACACCCTTAATCTTCTTTTCTTTGTTTGGCATACAGTTTATGTAGGCATCGAAGCGCATCGCGCGCTGACCACTCGCGTTCGCACAAAGCGACAACGTCGCGTCAGCATGGCATGGTGTGGTAGGTTGGTGACTTGAACTCTATTGGGTATTTTACTCTATACGAGAAAAAATCTATAAATATGTTATTGAGACAGTTTAGGCATAAAGTAGTCGGAAAATGTAAGTTTTAGTTCGTAAAATAACAAAATATTTTTTAAATTCAATTCAAAGTTTTCAGTTTTTTTAATCTGTTATAAAACACCATGAAATAGTAGCGGCCATGTTATTACGCCGTACGGCTGTGTAAACAAAAAATTGTCAACTGTCAGTCAACCGATTGGCGTAAATAGACTTTATTATTTTCGTAACCAACGTAATTTTTTAATAATTATTTATCATATTTAATATGACCGAATTTGATACAAAACGAACTGACGTCATTTCCGGTGAGCAATATGGCGTCCAGTAAGAGGCGTTTTCGTCAAAATACGCGCGATATTTGAAAATTTAAAGTACTGAAGAGTGAAGTAGTGATATACTCACAGATATATTCGCTTCCATATTTATAGTGTTTGTGGGTATGAGCACCAATACGTTTACGTTTTTATCGTAGACTAGCTGACCCGACAGATAGAAGTAGATTGGGACAGGACCCTACCTACCAAGGGCGTCGCCAAGGGGGGGTAGGTAGGGGCAGCTGCCCGCCCCTAGAGAATCCAAAAGCTTCATGTGCCTTTGACTGTTGTTAAAATTCATACTTGTCCCATCCATCATATATCAACTTGCCCCCCCTAGGCCATCAGCTGGCGCGTCCTGGCGACGCTCTTGCTACCTACCCTACCAACCTACCACCCAACCCTACCTACGCTACCTATCCACCCTACCTACCACAATTTTACCGAATAAACCTTCCCTGGACTTCCACAAATATTTCAAGACCAAAATTAGCCAAATCGCTAGCCCAAAGCTATTCTCGAGTTTTAGCGAGACTTGTGACAATTTTCACGCAGAATAACTCATAACAATCAAGTAAAATGCGAAAATGAACTAAAGATGTTGTTTCCCTAGTAACTTCTAAAATTGCAGCAATTCTCCATAATGGACCGTTTTACGAATTTTCATAAAAACTGTCAGATCTATTATGAAACATAAGTATGTTTCATATTAGATCTGACAGTTTTTCGAGAAGTAAATAAAGTCGTCGTCAGTTCGAGAAGTAAAGAAAGTCGTCGTCCTTAAAATAATTTCGCCCATCTTGGATTATTGCACAGAAGCATAAGTAATATTGTTGGGCAACGTGTTTTTTTGTAGGTACTATGTAAATATATACATAAAAAAACGACCATTTTACAACTTACAGCAGAAGCTGCTTATGTTCTGCTACGATCGAAAGAAAACATACTTGTGGCCCCAAGCGTCGCTACATCGAAGTCTGCTCACATCTGGTTGTGTGCTCCGTGCATCCAACAGATTCCCGCAATACAAACATAGCCTGTGAAATCACAACCCTTGCACTATTTTATAGTTGTACGTTTGTACCTACTCGGGTAAAAATAAATTGGTGTAAAATTTCGCCCTAAGGAACCAATTAAAATAAAACGGCTACATTTTGAGCATGACTATAATATCCTAGAATTGAGCGGGTCTACCATTTTGCCGGCCATGAGCGCAACGTGGATGTTCGCGTCCATCACAAAGTACAGGAACGGGTAGGTGGCTGAAAATACGACTGGATCCCGATTTGTCACGTATCCTGAAACAAAACAATGTCAATCAATGAGGCATGTAAAGGTATTATAATCAAAATTAGTGCCATTTAGCAGATCAGCTGGGTCAGTTTTAATTTAGCAGATCAGCTGGGTCAGTTTTAATTTAGCAGATCAGCTGGGTCAGTTTTAATTTAGCAGATCAGCTGGGTCAGTTTTAATTTGGCTACCTAGCTTATTTTTTTAAATCTTAGACCGTCTAGGTCAAGTTTTTTACTTCTAATCATGTCCTCTCATATACGAGTGAAAGAGCTCGATAAGCTCCCCGGTTTAGTTGCCATTCTTAAATAAGTAATTACATTCATATAGCCCATATAGGTACCGTACTTATCCATCTCCTAAAATAATGTTTACATTTTCATAAGCAACGTCCTTGCATTGCAAATACGGGGCTCTTATCGTAACGATCAACCAGAATAAGCCAACTGTAGCCACCGGAAATAATCATCTAGTGATTTTTTCAGTTAAACTCATTTATGTAATTGAAATGACGGACTATCTGCAAATCATCATTTTCATCTCGCGATTAAGCATTGAGGTCGCATTGATGTTGCAGCGGGTGATTTTCCTAATTGTCGATGGCGTACGGAGAGCAGTGCGCCCGCGCATCAATGGACGCAAATGCGCGTGTCGCCGCGTTGCGCCACCACTCAGACAATGGATGCGGCTGGCCCGCTCTCGCCACTTGACACCTCAGCTTCGCACTCTTTTGGCAACAATTATCTCAGCCCCTGCACCGGAAAACGAGGACACGAAATCTGACTTCGCGCGTAGCATTTAAGAATGTTTATATAGAGCACCGATTATAATATTGCAACGATTTCATAACCGTAAAATTGGTGCTCTCGCTGTTGGTTGGATTAGTGCATAGGTTTTTATACAGTAATGTATGATGCGTAGTGACGTGTCATGTACGGTTGCCAATTCATATAATTGTGGAAAATCAATTAAATAGATTTTCGGAGCGCATTAATGTCACTCAAGGATTTTCCGGCGGCGGGCGGGCGTATCACGGCGCGTCGGTCCGTGACGGCGACGAGTGACCCCAGTCTTGCGGGTGACCACGCACGCACACATGGCCACGGAATATCCAGCCGAGTAGCCAATTAAATGGATCATGCCGGAACGGCGTTGGCAGGGTCTGAGCCTCGTTACGTTACCACGCCTCCGTTTTAACTTACAATCAAATACTTATATTTATACATACAGAGATATCGAGCGGCTCATTTGAAAAAAACTTACAAGTAAATAGATACCTACATACTTAATAAATTGCTACCTTTGTTAGGTGTTGTATACTTACTATTTTTCTTCTGGTCGTCGGGTCGGTATTTGCGTATAGCGACGGACACTGCCTGTTCAATGCTTCGCACGTACACGCCCGGTTGCCTCGTCATGAGCGTGAAGTCGCGTTGTCGAGGTTCGAACACGTCTCTAATGCCAAGCTGCAATTAGATATACATCTGACTTAGGTACCTATGTCTTTTGTCAAAAAAACCTTCAGCTGCCCTGAAGGCCAAAGACGAAACAATATCTACATAAATAAACATTGTCAAAAGCTTAATCTTTTTAATATGCAGCCTTTGACCGTTAAAAAGTAGCGCAGTTTTTCTTTTTATTACCACGTGAGGATTTTTTGTGTCATTGTGCGACGGTTATGGAATATAAGGACTATAGTAATTAAGTACTTACTTACTTATGTAAATATTTGCATACGATATAGCGCTATAATCTCTGCTTTTTGTTACAGTGGCCGACCCTAGGTCAAAAACGAAATTAGATCGTTATAAAATGTCATTTAATGACACCAGAAATTAATAAAAAAATATGGTAGGCACTGGTTTCAAACTAACTAATTTTGTTCTAACACGTCTAAAACGCAACTTAATTTTTTCTCCGAAGATCTCCGAGATTAAATTAGTTGTTACCTTCTGTAAATCCGTAGTTAAGGTCACATGACCTTTAACAATGAAGCTCGGCACGATTCCCTTCACACGACGCGGGCGTAACACCGAGTAGATGTCCGACAAGTCTGACTCTCGCGCCATTCGGGACAGCAGCCGCCCAAGCTCCGGTGATCCACCTCGAGTGGGCAGCACGACCAGCAAGTAGTAACGATCACTGTCCAACGGCAATCTTAAGGCCGAGGCCTCCAAGTGTGGCAGATAGGCGTGCTCCAGCACTGTGTCGTATCGCATATACGTGACCTGTTGAAAATAATTGACCCATCATCAATTTGAATAATGAAAAGCAATGCTGTAACGAATTTATAATACAAATTGTATTGTTACGCTAACCATTATAACAAGGGTATTTACAATGTCGCTAGGATGTGCGATTCACGAACTAGCGATTTTAATGATATGGCGCAAGAGCGTACCGAATGCAATTAGGTAATTTACCTAAATCAGAGAGCTTTATTGTAGTCAGGTAATAGGATGAACTGTCACTTTTCGAAAAGTTACGGTGTGCGCCTACCTAGCTAGAACATAATTCCAACAAGATTAAAACATGCTATGTTATGTGCTACGAATGCATAATATTATCATGTAGTTCGTTGAGGACTCACCTGAACGCTTCTTAAACCGTTCGCTAAGAAAATTTGGTCGTCAAACATCGGATTAGACGCATCCGAACCAATATCATAAGATCTGTAATATAAATAGTCGTCTATGTACGGCGGATTTGTAAATATAAAATCTACTATCGACTTTTTCTTTCGTTCAAGTGTCTCCAACGTAGATTCATTGGCTGGTGTCACGGAATTTAATGTAGTCGGCAGGTCATCCATAGTCATAGTAGACATTTGTTCTGTTCCCTGTGTTTCTGCCATTGTGGTCATCACAATCTCCGTTGCCGTGTTCTCTGTTAACGTTGATGTTACAGTAGAACTATCCATAGTTGATGGTGGTGTTTGCGTCATATCAGTGAGAGTTGTCTGTGCTGTACTTGTATCAAGCGTACTGGACAGGACTGTACCGGATGTTCCATCAGGAGTAGTAACAGGCACGGTGCTAATTTCAAGAGTTGGCGACGTATCCACTTCGTTGTTTGTAGTCGGTTCATTTATTAAGGCATTTGTGACTTGTGAATTCATCGGGACTGGATCCATTTCAGTTACCTTGCTTGGGGCTACTGTCATTGTGATCGGTTCAGTGTCAGGGGTAGGAGCTTGAGTGGTGGTCTCCATAGGCTGCAGCGTAGTCGTTACTTGTAATGTCGTTTCTGTAATTCTTTCACTCGTCGTTTCTGTTGTGGTGACAGTAGAGCTCATTGGTGTGCTCTCCGCATTCGGCGCGGCTGATGGGTTCGCAGTGGTCGATGTAACTCCTCTTATGTCTATCATGCCTATTGTTTCCGCGTTTGGGTTGGTTGTACTTGTAGTCTCTTCCCTAGTAGGGGGAGTAGTACTAGCATCTTCTCGAGCTGGTTTATTGTCTGCCGTCATTGCTACAGTCGTAGTAGTAGCGTCACTAGACCCAGCAGGACTCATAGTTGTCGTCGCTGAATTTGTATCATTTGAAGTGCTATTAGTTTCAGGAGCCAATGTCGGTAATTGATCGTTTTCTAAATCGAAACCATAAAAACGTAAAATCTTTTTGTATGGCTCATTGAATGTGACATTTTCATTATTCAATGCTAACCCTGCTAGAAATCCTTCTTCCGGTACGAAATAAGTCTGAAATGATTGAAATCACTTTCATTGTGTATCCGATCGGCAGATTAGTTTATTAGAAATATCCAAACAGGTACCTAAATACCTACAACATAAAGTTTTGATATAATTTCGACTACTTAAGTATAAATAGGCAATTGTTTAGACGCGTAGGCACCTCAAGCATAGATTAGTAGAACTCCTAATTATTTTGACTATATGAGTAGATAGGAACGAATACCGGTCCAGCGAAAGTGTGCCTAATATCTAATTCGATTTGTATGTTACATTGCGCTCGATTTAAGCCTTCACTGGTCAAGTTATGAATCTATGTAGTTGGTGAGATAATCACCATATTTACCTATTTAAACTGAAACATTATTTTTCGCTTGGATGTGCAAGTCCTTCGCCTGGCAGTTGAGGTCTGGCCGCTCTTACCTACTGACCAAATTCACACGGTCCAACTAGTTTTGCCCAGTGGGCAGGGGAGACTCTCAAGACACGTAGGCCTAGGATGGTAGAAATAATTATAGCCTTTTGAGTAACTGCCATCGGTCAATGTCTTCTCGTGTCTCAAGAAATAAAAAAGGTCGAGAAACCAGAAACCTTAGTCTAGACTCTACCTAGGCCAATAACATTAACTAATAATATCACATTTTATTGTCGATAATATTTACGTTTACGGTCTGAAAACGAAAGGGATATTATGTGACCGCAACATTTCTAAATGTCGGCCGGACTTCCTAAAGTTACAAACTGTTTTACAACATTTTAGTCACAGATCAAAACAAAACAATAGCACCGGTGAGAGTTCCATATATTTATTTATTTGGTAGGTCCATCGCGTTACTACAATTTCAACGGGATTTTACGACTGTGACCCACTAAACAGATACAAACTACCTTTAGTGACCTACCTCAATTTTAACTGCAATATCGATGATATTGTACTAAAACTAAAACGAACGTAAAGCACCACCAGTAATTTATTTTCACCCTCTTGTATAACAAGAGGACTCATTTAATTCAGTTTAAAAAAATAAAAACGGTACCTACCAACTTTTAAAAACATTTTAAAGACTTACTTTTAACGTGCGATGTATATCTCTAAACCCTATCCTCATGACGTTCCTGTTCCACGGTAGCTGCATCCCTCGCTGGATCTGATACGAGGCCTCTCCATCCACACCCTCATACAGTGCCACCATGATCCCCATTAGTCCATAAGGAGAAAACGCTATGTTGTTATCATTTAAAAAATTATGTTCTGCCATCACTTTCAAACCGAATTCGTTTGTTACATCCACCATATGAGCTAAAGGCGTTCTTCCAGTATCCCATAATTTTATTTCTATTGGAACACCGTATTCCGAAGATGAAGCTACTGTAATGCACACGCCAATGTAAGCGGCGCGCAAGATCACGCTCGCCAAACGAAAACTTGGCACGCGTCCGTATCCACGCATGTTGTCCGCGGTTGTGAACGCGCTTCGCTAACCACGGGCCACGACTTCGGGTCCACCGAGGCGCTTGGGCTAATCTTCGTGGCTAATTAGCATTGAGACCCCGAACTTTTCGGTGAATGCCCTCGGCGAATTTGTGCGAATTGTTTTATTATATGTTGCATTGTTAAAAGTACAACGACGACCGAAGTACCTACATGCCAGTACATGCTATAGGAACTTAATGAGATTCTTGACCGAGTACCTCTTCATTTCAGCTTTACCTATCTGATGTTTTCCTTAGTAAAATATTGTTGATTATAGGTAGAGTTGTATCCAGCATGTTAGGTAGGTATAACTTTTTACTTTAAGGTAAATATAGGCAATGAGCAGAGTGTGCCTATGATTATAGAAAATACTCCGGCAAGCTATACCTACATCACATTGGATCCTGATACTTGGCAATTTGACGTAAGGCCTGGGCATAACTGGAAAGGGACCATTCATGAAAAAAATACTATTACTAGATAAAATTGATTCAATAATACGGAACACTTTTTATGCCAATTAACCGCTTCTCTTTATAATCCGGTTTTACTTGACGCATGCCGACCGCCCGCCGTGGGCGGTGAGGATAATCTTTTACCGGTGTAAGTATTAAACCACTACCGGTCACACACAATGCAAGTTGTCATAATTATTGTGACCCATCGTTTTATGTATTATCTTCTTTACTTAGTATAAGACTTAAAACTACGGTACCTATATTATATTTGAGCCGTTTGGGGTGGAAACTCTAGGGCCATGGGGTCCGAGTGCCCATATTGTTTTTCGTGACATCGCCAAGCGGCTGGTCGACTCTTCACGTGACCCGAAGGCTGGTCTATTCTTGGGTCATAGAATCAGCATTGCCAATACAACGTGGCAATGCTGCCAGCCTGTTGGGCAAGTTTCCCGTTGACAACGATGTGGACGAGTTTTTGATGCCCTTTGAGCTGCCTGCCTTTTTTTTTAGAATTGTAGATAATTTTATTATTTTGATTTTTATGGTTTGTTTGTGGTGAATATTTATTATTACTAGCTGACCCGACAGACGTTGTCCTGTCCCGATCTTGGGGGATGAAAAAGGGGATGAAAAATAGATGTTGGCCTATTCTCAGACCTACCCAATATGCACACAAAATTTCATCAGAATCGGTCAAGCCGTTTCGGAGGAGTACGGGAACGAAAACTGTGAGAATTTTATATATTAGATAAAACTACGGTATAAAATAAAGTCGCTCCTGCGGTCTGTACGCTAAGATCTTTTAAACTAAGCATCGGAATTAAATGAAGTTTTCAGCACTAGATAGATAGAGTGATTCAAGAAATCAAGAGGAAGGTTTAAGGGCGCCCATGCCGTCATATTTCCCATACAAACGCTCGTACGCGATTACGGCCCTAAGCACAACAAATTAATTTCCAAATATTTTTAACACACACGAGGTATATTATGGTTTAAATCTAGGTTTGTATGACGCCAAAAATAAACTTTTTTGAGGAACTAATTCAGGAAACACGTCCGAAAATCAGCTTTTTTGCACAATTTTGTCTGATCTTTGGCCGTTCATAATGCACTCATACATTGAAAAAGTAAAAAAACAGCTTCATAGAAACCTTGCACATGTAATGGAGATTCTAAATTACAAACATTTTTATCAAAAACTTGTAAGGCTTTTTCACAAACACATGTCCTGGAACAAGTTTTGTGAAATTTCTGCGCGCCAATTTTCCTGTGATGTGACTCACTCGTTTGCTTTCGAGCTTTGCGTTGGTTGAAACAAAAAAAATTCAATCACGCTCGCGTTGAAGTTCGTTCGATGGCGGATAAACGCATAGTTTGGTCTCCATTGCACCCATGCGAAGCCAGGGCAGGTCGATAGTGGATGATCAAACAAGAGTAATTAAATAAATAAATTAATGCCATATTGCAATGATGGAAATAAAATAATAGGGGTTAAAGTATGAAATTGCCGTTTTGTAGTAATACTTTGAATTTTCAAATTTTGAATACCTTTATCTACATATTATTCGAGTGAAACTTTTTTAACCGACTTCAAAAAGGAGGAGGTTCTCAATTAGATTGGTATTTTTTTTATGTACGCATTCAATCACACACGCTTTTCCCTAGCCCCTTTTGAACCACATGAAGAGAGTTAAATAGCATTTTTGGTCATAACAAATAGGTAGGGCCAAACGATTTTCCAGAAGCTATAGAATATGTTCTAGTCTGATGTGTTAAGAATAACCTGCACAAAGCATCTTTTAAAGGCAGACCTGAATACTGTTGCGATTAACCAAGTCTCGTAAACTACCAAAAAATAATTAATGTCCCTCTCATAGTTTGAGTTGCGTCGTTTCATTACAGAGTTCCTGTGGCCTTCTTCCAGCCTTCCAGGTCCATCATCAGGTCAGCTCCATGTCATCTTATTATTGCATTGTCACGCGATATACAATACGGTCAACGTATCTTGGCGCGTCTGAAGTTAGCTGTTTGGCTGCGCAATGGAACTTTTAGGAACGAAATTGTCTACTGCGCAGCTAATCGGTTAACTTCAGACGCTCCAAGATACGTTGACCGTACTGTACATATTCGTGCAAAATTTCAGCTCAATCGGACACTGGGAAGTGTGTCAAAAACTTGCAAGATTTCATTACAGAAAACGGGACAGGTGAAACTAAATAAAAACATGCAAAAGTGGATGCGATTACGAAGTCCAGAAAAAGGAAGTCAAGTCATTGACAGAAGGCAGAAGGCTCTTACTCTTTTACTTAATCTATGCGCTATGTCTACGGAACAGCCAGATGCAGCGTCAATTTCAAGGTAGAATCAGGTTCGAGGTCTACAGTCTACTATTTTTAGCAGAGTCGACATGGGTACATACTCACACGACACGGTGGGCATTATACAATTACTTCGTGGTTGGCGCAGTGGCTGAGCGATCGAGCTGCGCTGTGTGTTGCGGTATCCATTCCCGGCCAGGGTAAACATTTGTGTGATGAGCACTTGTGCTTGCCTTGTGTCTGGGTGTTGTTTATCTATGTATGTATTTAAAAATGTATGTATGTAGGTATATCAGCTGTTTGACACCCATAGTACAGGGTCTCCCTAGTTTAGGCCTTAGGGTCAGATGGCCATGTGTGAAATGTCCCCACATATTATTATTATTATTATTTTCGATTCTTTGTTTTTTTTCTCTAATGAGAGAGTTGACGAACTTACACACGGGCCCGAGCCAAGTGTGAAGGGAAAATTTAAATTGAATATGTGGATGAGAGAGTAGAGGAAGTCAGGAACTTTCGGATTATGCGGCAGGTGTTGAGTTGGCTTTTTGAAGCATGTAGTGTGTGAGTTAGCATGTGTAGAGTGTTTAGGCTTTGTGTTAGTGATTTCGGTACAATACCGGTGGATGAGAGTAGGTACTATGGGGACGATGTGGACTGTTTGTGCTTTCCACTGAGTTTTTATCTCTATGGCGAGGTCTTGGTATTTACTAAGTTTTTCGGATATCTTTGTTTGTATATTGTGTGAGTTAGGTTTATTATTATTGTTATACAAGACTTACTAGCAGCAGCAGCCAGCAAGATAAAGACAGCGTTGTCGAAATGAAAACGACTGCTGGAAATGCCTTGTACCTATTGCTAGTGCTGTAAATTTTGAGCTCTTTACTGTGAATGATTTGCTTTATAGTAAAGACACAGGGCACCTCAAGCGATATTCTTCATTCCAGCACTTAGAGCATTTAATACTCTAAGTTCCAGCAACAAGCACCCCTAGCTAAATGGTATTTTTATTTTTTTTAATTTTTCTATTAAGCCTGCTATACGGATTAATTGCATCATTTATTATTATTATTACTTCTGGTCATTACATAGCATTGTGTTAATAAAAATGATTTAAATGCATTTTTTAGGAACAACAAGTAATATGTCAAATAATATTATATACGGCTCCGACGACGCCGCCGCGCCGCCGCCCGCCGCACCGCCACACCGCCGACCCCAAACAGTTGGCGCGCCGCCGCGCCGACCCACCGGCGCTCATATCTACTTTGGACCCTGTTCCTGATACCGGCTACTATTTTTTATATTTTTAAATACCTATTTTTATTTTTATATTAATATTTAAAAAAGGCATTTTAAATTAATAAAAAGAGTTAATAAATGGGAATAAAATAATAATAACACAAAAAAACAAAATATATAACTAAATCAGATAGGTCTCCACTACACTAGGATTCCATGTGTCTTTGGTACCTATCCACAACACAGGGAATCTTAGTGTCTCTTTCATGATGGTTAAAAAAAGTACAATGTAATGTAACTTATACATGTGTACCAACCTATATCATCATCATCAGCCGAAAGACGTCCACTGTTGAACTCAACAACGAGCGGCAACCTACTGTTTGCGTCCACCGGTTACTCGCGACCTTGACGATGTCGTCGGTCCATCTGGTGGGAGGCCTACCAACGCTGCGTCTTCCGTCTGCGTTCGTGGTCACCACTCGAGAAGCTTTTTTCCCCATCGGTTATCGGTTCTTCGAGCGATGTGGCCTGCCCTGCCCCTGCCCTTTGCCACTTCAACTTGCTTAATCTGAGAGCTATGTCGGTGACCTTAGTTCTTCGGCGAATTTCCTAGTTCCGGCTTCTATCGCGCAAAGAAACTCCGTGCATATCTCTCTCCATGGCTCGCTGCGTGACTCTGAGCTTCTCTATGAGGCCAGCACAGACAAGGACCACGTTTCTGTGCCATATGTCATGACTGGCAACACACACTGGTTATAACCCTCGTCTTAAGGCACTGTGGAATTTGGACGAAAAGATATCTCTTAGTTTCCTGAACGGGGGGTAATGCTGTTCGCGTCCGCAGGCTTGACCATCTTAGCCATCACATCCACCCTGTACGTGCCCCCTGGGTGGTGCCAAATGAACAGCAACGCCGAGCCACAGGCGGCGGTCAATTAACCTGTTCCTTGGCTGCCACTAGCCAAGAGGGACTAAATCCCCTCTAAAAGTGTGGTCATGCTGCCTTGGGAAAGCATCATGCTTATACTCCCAACCCCCTTTTATGAAAATGTCCGATAACGAGAATACGATGTCATGCGATCCGGCTAACCCCCGGCGCTCGCAGGTACCCGGGCCTGCGAGTGTGAAATATGTTACCGAAGACCGCACAGGGGTAGGCGACCAGGCCCCTGTGTTGGTAAATGTGCCTGGCAGCAATAGCAGCAGTAGCAGTAGCAGAAAGCTTGTCCAGCAAGCCTTCCATCCAGGCTTGTTTATGAGACCAAGATCCTCTTCCTTGGGGAGTAATCAACAAATCGGAGCTCGTTCTACCTCCGATAACCAGCCGCTGACACCCGATACAGATATGGAGACCACGCCAATTTGTCCTCCAACCTGGCAAAGAGTTCCTGTAACTAGAAATCCAAAAAGGCAAAAAATCTCAAGCAGTCCCTCTCCCGAAAACGTCAAAACCTCAAATAGATTCACGGGGCTAACAATCGATCTTACTGAACCCAATCCTTTACCCAAAGATAAACGACCCACTAAACCACCACCAATAGTTTTATATGGTATAGAAGACGTCAATAAGCTCACTGAACTACTTGAAACTGTTGTTGAAAGGAACCAGTTTACTTTCAAAATTGTCAACCGAAGCCAGATGAGAATAAGTAGCTTAGACATTGAAAGCTATAAGCAAATTATAAAAGTAGTGCGAGAAAATGGGCTGATTGGTCACACCTTTAATAGAAAAGACCAGAGGTGCTTCAGAGTGGTAATAAGAAACCTGCATCCAACAACTCCAATGTCCGCTATCAGGGAAGACATTGAAGCTACAGGAAACACAATCACTGGAGAAATCATCAATGCAAAGTTCGGACCTGACAAAAAACCAACTTCCACATTTTTTGTGAATCTTGCACCTGGACCAAATAACAAAGCTGTGAAAGAACTGAAATATATATACCATCAGTCAGTCGTCATAGAGGACCCGCGGAAGCGTGAATCGATAGTCCAATGCCAAAGATGCCAGCAGTACGGGCACACAAAAAATTATTGTATGCGCCCATATCGTTGCGTTAAATGTGGACAGTCACATAAAACATCAGAATGCCAAAAACGGGACCGCACAACACCTGCTCAGTGTGCCCTATGCAACGGTTCACACCCTGCGAATTACAAAGGCTGTGAAATATACAGGGAAATCCTTCTAAGACGTTCAAAGACAACATATCCAACAGCAAGAAACTACCAAACGCAAAACCCTACAGCTGAAAAGGCAAAAGATAAACCAGGGCTAACTGATAAAACAGTTGAAAATTCTGAAAACACAGCAAGAAAGTACAGTGATGTCACACGAAACAAAAAAGAATCAACCCATGAAATAACTAACTCACAACCACTTTTGAACCTGGAACAGATACTGATTAAACAGACTGAGAAATTTGATCTAATCCTTCAACAAATGAGTACCCTAATGATGCTCATAACACAACTCGTAGACAAATTATCCAAATGACTGCATTTCGTATGGCAACATGGAACATAAATGGACTGACCCCAAACAAAAATGACACGGAAATTCTGATGACTCAACAAAATTTGGACCTGTTGTTGATATCTGAAGCTCATTGCACCCCTGCCTCAAATCTTAAATTTAAGAATTATGAGTGTTATATCACTCTACATCCGGACGGGACGGGACATGCTGGCACTGCGATTATTGTCAGAAAATCACTGAAACACCACATAATGCCTGAATATAAAACCTGCCACATCCAGGCTACGACAATAGCAGTCGAAGACAAAAATGGCAGTTTCAATGTCTCCTCAGTGTACTGTCCTCCGAGACATAACATATCCAAAGAAATGTATACAGACTTCTTTGAGACTCTTGGTAATCGGTTCGTAGCGGGCGGAGACTGGAACTCCAAAAACACGCACTGGGGCTCTAGACTAACTACCACCAGAGGAAGACAACTAAAGCATAGCATAGAAGCTAATAAATTATCTACAGCTTCCACGTGTGAACCCACATACTGGCCAGCGGATACTTCTAAAATACCAGACCTGCTCGACTTCTTTATTATGAAAGGCTTTTCTAGTCACTATGTAAGGTGCGAGTCCTGTTACGACAGCTCGTCGGACCACACGCCAGTACTGCTCACTCTAAGTACGGAGGTTATAGAACACGAAAGCCCAGAAAGGCTGTATAACAAGAAAACAGACTGGAATTCATTCAAGGAATACATTGACGAGAATATTAAGCTGAATGTTGCTCTTAAGACACCTGATGACATTGAAAACGCAACGAAATTCATCACAAACCTCATTCAGGTAGCATGCTGGAGGAGCACACCTGTGTTGGATTCTAAAAAGCGAATAAATAACTACCCTCTTGAAATAAGAAAAGCGGTCTTAGAAAGACGGAGGTTGCGCCGAATCTGGCAACTAAGCAGACTGGCATCGGATAAAACAAATTTTAACAGGCAGTCGTCACGTCTAAAGGAGTTTCTACAGACTTGGCACGATAAGACTCTTGAGACTCAACTTGAATCGCTTACACCCTCTGCAGCCACTGATTATTCACTGTGGAAATTCACAAAATCGTATGACAGACCACAGCTGGCAAAACCTCCGCTGAGAAACAACAATGGCTGGGCACGCACATCGCAAGAAAAGGCAAACCTATTTGCAGATCACTTATCAAATGTGTTTACCCCGAATTACGCTAGTGACACAGAATCTGAAATAGAGGTCGAATCTATTTTAACCCAGCCTTTGCAAATGTCGCTCCCACCTGCACCGGTCACAGTAACAGAAGTTTGGAGGACTATAATTGGCCTGAAAGATAAAAAGGCGCCTGGTTATGACCTCATTACAAAGGAAATCTTGAGAGAACTTCCAAGAAAGGCAGTAGTTTTCCTAACCATGTTGTATAATGGTATACTAAGGGTTCAATACTTTCCGGACCTTTGGAAGGTGTCGCAAATTCTCATGATACACAAGGCAGGGAAACCAGCAAATCAAGTCACCTCGTATAGGCCCATCAGCCTTTTACCAATCTTGTCAAAAGTCTGTGAGAAATTGATTCTTCATCGAATTATGCCTCTACTAGAAAGCAATAATACCATCCCAAACCATCAATTTGGATTTAGGCAGCAACACTCCACTATTGAACAGGTACATAGGGTAGTGGAGAAAATACGAAAATCACTAGAGGAAAAAGAATACTGTTCATCTGCGTTCTTGGACATCCAGCAGGCATTCGACAGGGTCTGGCACGAGGGTCTTCTCTGCAAGATTAAAACAAGTCTTCCACATAGCTACTACATTCTTCTGAAAACATATCTCACGGGGAGAATCTTCCAAGTAACAGAATCTGAATCCAACTCCAAATTTTACAATATAGGAGCAGGCGTGCCTCAAGGCTCGGTGTTGGGACCGACTTTGTATACCTTATACACCTCGGACCTACCACAGGTGGAAGGAGTCATGATTGCTACTTATGCCGACGACACAGCCATAATGGCGAGTAATAAACAGCCTGAGCTGGCCACAAAGCAGCTCCAACAAGGCTTAGATGCTATCACAGAGTGGCTTCAAAAATGGAAAATTAAAGCCAGCACAACAAAGTCGGTGCAGGTCACTTTCACACTGCGAAGAGAAAACTGTCCCCCTGTATGCCTTGAAAACTCTACATTACCACACAAAGACTGTGTAAGATATCTGGGCATACACTTGGATCGCCGCCTGACATGGAACCAGCATATCAAAAGCAAGAGAGAAGAACTCAATATTCGGCACAGAAAACTTTACTGGATGCTGAATCGCAATAGCAAGTTATCTACAGATAACAAGCTCCTAATCTACAAATCCATACTAAAACCGACTTGGACATATGGCATTCAGCTTTGGGGCAGTGCAAGCAATACAAACATCGCAATATTGCAAAGAATGCAGAACGCAATATTAAGAACAATAGCGCAAGTTCCGTGGTTTATTACCAACTCTGAAATCCACACACATCTAAACATGACCACTATAAAAGAGGAAATTAAGGCTTCATCAAAAAAATATCAAAAGCGACTTGAAAAACATCCAAATGTACTTGCGGCGAGTCTAACCACTCGCAGCTACCAAAAACGTCTCAAGAGAAAAGACGTACTCCAGTAGAAATTACGGATCATCACCTCGAAAATTACAAAGAGTAGCTGCCCTCGCTGGAGGAAGCACTTGACCTGACCTTAATCTCACAAACTATCTGCTTATAGTAGATGACTGATTGCAGATTAGCACAAAAAAAAAAAAAAAAAAAAAAAAAAAAAAAAAAAAAAAAAAAAAAAGTTTCCTGAACGCTGCCCATCCGAGTTGGATTCTTCGGGCGACCTCTGTATCGAAGTTGGATCAGTACTATGAGGGGATATTTGAACCAGTAAATTGTGTACAAAAGTGTAAGTCGTGTGGTGTAAGTGCGTGTATGGGTGGTGTATAGTGTAATAGTAACTAGTAGTGTAATCTAAATGTTAATGAAGTTTTTTTTGCGATTATTGGTAATTTTTTTTAACTTTAAAATATAACTAAATCACTTAAAGCGTGGTGTTGGCGGTCTCGGCGTCCGCAAAATTTTCAGTATCAGTTTATCAGCGTTCCTGTCCTCCGTATACCTATACTTATCACCGAACAGTTGACCAAAAAATTCTATCCCCATCACAGGTTGACTTTGCAGTGCCGCGTTTGACCGATTTTCTGAATATTCTGCGAGCCCAGATCTTTTCTGAAACCTTAACAATCTCCTTCCTTCAGAATACAAATCATTCCTACACCCTTGGAGTGGAGTACGCAAGGTCCGCCGAGTTGAAGCCGGAATCGGCGGTCTGAGCTTCTCGGCACGCGGTCGACCCACATCCACGTCTTCACATCCTGCCTCCACCTTCCAGGCTGGGCGGTTTGCACCTGCTGTCGTCTTCCTGAATCTTCCATCATAAACCCATCTTCACCCATTACTACTACCTACACCTACATTCACCTTCCTACACAACTCATCTCCATTAAAATATCATTTTTTTATATCATATTTTATTACAATAGTTAGACTGGAAGCCGACCCCAATATAGTTGGGAAAAGGCTAGGCAGATGGCAGATATTACAAATATACTTTTACCTCTAAACCATCTCTTCTTTTGTTTATCTGCCGCTTCACGACAGATTGAACGCCGGAAATTGGCTTGCCCGGATACAGTTCGGCCCGTGAACCCATCTTCCCAGAGACAGTAGCATGAGCCGCTCTGCAGGTTGGTATGATTAATCCAACTAACACATTTACGAATACTGCTGAGTGTGCCTGCCTAGTGCCTACTGGTTGTGGGAGAGTGGGAGTCGGGCCGTTGTCTTCAGACACTCCTGCCACCTGACATAGGCACTATGCTGGATGATACTACCTTTCGGCTCACTGCATGCCTGCGTCAGGGCACTTCTTTCGGGGCTCCACATCGCTGTCAGTGCGGTGAAGTTGTCGACTACCTCGGACATTATGGCCAGGGGCGGCTGCTGCAGACTCCGAAATCTTTTTTTATTTGTATGCTTACATAATTTTATTGTTTTAATTTTTAAGTTTTGTACCTATGTGATTTTGTAATTAGTTGTCATATTAAACTAGCTTTCCGTGTGAATTTCGGTTATCCAGGATGCAGACGAAGTCGTGGATAAAAAGTAGCCTATGTCCTTTCTCAGGGTTCAAGCTGGTTGAGCCGTTTCATCGTGAAAGCGTAACAGACAGAGTTACTTTAGCATTTATAATACAGGATTAGTAAAAATAATAAAAATTAGTAAATTAGTAATTAGTATGGAATAGTTATACCTATGCTCTACGCAAATTTTTCGCTCCCCTGCAAACGCAAGTGGAAGAAATACAATTTTCACTGTACTCTTTGAAAAGATTGCGCTTAATCATAGACAAAAATAATATTCTTTTCTTTTCTAATATATCTTGCTGGCTATCAACTACCCGATATATTACTTTACTCTATGCTATCAACGCTCAACGTTGCTATCCTTGTCTATGGCGCTGCCACTTGGTGGTAATAATACGGATTAAATTCGATGGTTACTTCATGTGACAGTAAATCATATTTTGTTTCAACTTTCAAGAAGACATTGCATATTGCTTACTCTTTTTATGTAATGAAATGAGGCCCTCTCAATTTTATAGACTTCGTCATAGAACTTGGTTGCTGCAGGAAAGTGCGTGTAAAAATCTTAAAATCAATAGCTATCAATTCTGTTGGCCGTCCTCGAGGGTTATATTTTATTATTTTTGTAATGAGATATAGAAGGCTAGCTAACAACTATAATTGAGACGTATTCAATTGTGGTAATTCAAATAAACAGATTCTGAGTCTATAAACAATTGAAATAATTCGTCGTTTCATCTGCTTCAAAAGGTCAGTACACATTTTATTTGATAATATCTAAAGTACGAATTGGAATACTATTTGATATAAGCGAAACATGCATTGTTTCGAGAAGGTACCGTTCTTTAAAAATCTCCATTATTGCTGTTGTAGTCTACAGCTTCGAGTTCCATCGATGGCTTGAAACTAGTTAAAACGAAACCATTACAGACAGAGTAGGAAAGGAACGGGATGCATTAGATAATTTTCAACTGGTAAAATATTTAGCTACTCAACCAAGTATTTGGTTTAAGTTTAATCGGTTTGATAAAGCTTAGTTCCAATTCTAGTTAAATGCAGGTTTTATTTTATAAAATATATTTTTGATTTATTACACACATTTTAAAGTGTTTAACCATTATAGCATTTTGGTAAGTGCAACTATATTATTCGTACTTCTGTTTACAATCCATTCCAAAACTATTTAATATAAATGTAAACAAACCTGTTCAGATTTCATTATTACCTGTATATCACTCACTAAAATATGGTCTTATTGGCTAACACCTGCTAACACATTAATTGGTATTTCGTTGGTGTGAACTTTTTACTTCACCATTTTGTCCAATATCAATTGTTTGATTAACTTTATTAGAATTTGTTATTAGAAATCGTTGCCACAAATTTAGGTTAGAAAGCAACCTTATTTCTTTTTCTTAAATGAAAAACATTTGAGTTGGTTTATTAGTATTTGCAGTTTTAGTAGTCAATTAGTCAAATCACTCAATTTTTAAGTGACCCAACAATTTGTCATTCACAGGTATGTTTTCAGACCCATCTGCTGTTTTGTTTATTTATTAAATTGTTTTGGAACAGTGTTCACAACAATAATCCCAATACCAACAGTATTTAGAACAAGCCAGTAGTTGTTATTTAAATCCGAAATTGATTGTTACCTTTTAAGTTATGATTTGTTTAATCAATAATGTTGGTAATAATTACCTAGTATTTTAAAATATACAGTTTTGTGCAAAACAAACTATAACAATAAATCAACACATTGTCCAATCATAAATGTTAAATAAAATAGTGTCAGAATAATGCTGCTTGCAGTGTTATATTTGCCTGCATCATCTATGACAAAGCATTACAGTATCTGAAGCTGCATATACTTAGAACTAGGGTAGGCTAATATGATCCAAGAATAATGAAGAGGTGTAAATATTCTCTTCATTAGGTAGTATGATAATGTAGCAATAAAATGACTGATAGTGTAATTTTGTAAATTATATCATATCAGTCGCAACCACGCACTTTGATGTGTGCAGTCAAATACTTAGCAGAGTGCTTAGAAACAACCTCATCACATGTAAGTATGCATTCAATTGGATTGTTGTAAGTATCTATTTATTTATAATCAAGATTTTTAAATACTACTAAACATGGCTATTTAGTTTGATATCAAATGATTTGGGTTACAGTTGTGCGTGACTCAAGATTAAGAAGAAAGAAGAATTTCTCAAGAATTGTGACAAAAGTTTATGACCGTTTTCTGGTCATAAACTACCAAGTGTAGTGCTTCAAGATGGACCTTCCCGATTGCCCTCCGGGGGCAGAGGGGTATGAGGATTCTGTCACCGAAGTCCCAAAGAAACCTGAACAAGAATCTTCTTGTACCAAGGTAAATATTATTTTCTAACTTATTAGATAAATACAATACTGAAGTAATTAATCTCAAATAAATCTTAATTTGAATGTCAACTGTTTATTATCCTCAATTCAGACACTAAAAAGCACCCTTGCTAAAGTTATGAGAGCTTAACATTGAACAACATTATTTATTCCTCTTTCCCCTTTTAGTTCTAAGATATTTTTTAAATTTATTACTGCATAAAGCAAATTCATGGTTGGAAAAACTTCGCCTAGCTCTTCAGATACAGTTTACTACTACTGAAAGCAAGATCTGTTATTTAATGCTTTATGAAATTACCTAAACAATAGTCTCCACTCTCCCCATACAAACTTGAAAAATTCATAGGCAATACCAATCTTATATATTGAATACTACCAGAAGTTGTTACTTAAAGACCATTAAAGGTCCCATGGAATTAAGCCAAGATCCCATGATTAAACAAAAAAGGTGGCGCCCTTAACTTTCGTAGAATGTGCACAATATATGAATATTGGTACAAGCCCAAGACTGTGCCCACATGCTCTAATTAATGGTTATAACATTGTATTAATAAGAGACGTAGGTATTTCTAGACGTGCGCTTCGGAAGCGTTCGTCTGTTTGTGTTATTATGGGAACTTGGCTAGAAATGCTTTTCTTGAAAACATACCCATCATTGAAATTTGTGATGATCTTCAAAGATTTTTTGGCTTTCAACATGAAGCACATAAACGGTAATGTAAATGATAATGCATTTGGTTTGAATAGAGACTCATATAAATAAAAAGCTTTTAGTCTTTTAATGACTATATCTTGCAAATAATCATTTCAAGACACCAAAACCTAAACTTTAAAAAAAAAAGCAATTAATTTTTTTATCATTATTTAAGTAAGGGCCTCGTTTGACTTTGGATTATAAAGTTTAATAACGAGGAAAACCTCTCATTACCACCTCATCACTTGTTATTGA
This sequence comes from Charanyca ferruginea, assembly GCA_947361185.1. NCBI lineage: Eukaryota > Metazoa > Arthropoda > Insecta > Lepidoptera > Noctuidae > Charanyca > Charanyca ferruginea. The sequence continues at coordinate 20,552,843 of OX376059.1, read as the reverse complement.
TGGGGTGTTACAATTTGTTTTGTGTGACATACCTACTTAGTTTTAAGTTTTTCTTCATGGCTACTGCTTCTAAGTAACTTACAATATTTTTAAAATCAGTCAGTCTTTGGTTCTAAGTTTTCTGGTAAGTATGTATATGGAATGCCAGCTGTACCCAACAGCTTCACTCGGCATGAATAATCCTAATTAGCCAAAATTATATCTATTAATAAAAAAAATAAACTTTTATGTAAACTGGTTTAATGGGTCTCAAATTACATGCACACCAACAGGCAAACAGAAAGTAATTGTGTTAAAATTTAAGGAAAGTTGATAATAGATAAAATAAACTTAGGGTGTCAGGTGTATTCTTAGGCACCAATCTATCAACATGTTTTTTATTTTTATTGATGTGATGTGCAGAAAATATTTTATTAAAACCTTTTTAAGTTATTGGGTGAAGGATTCGTTCGATCTTTTAAAAGATTTTTTTTTTATATATTAAGTTTTCTTTTGGTAGGTGAATCTGCGAAAATATGTATAAAGTTCTCATAAAAAGAAAATTATAATGCTATAATTTTTCTAATACCCTGAATTCTTATTGTTTTATATATACTTTCTCAGTTTATTTTTCTACGGCTTTCGTCAAACACGCGTGCTAATAATTCGAAATAAAATATTACAAGCATTTTCTATCCAGACTGGATGTGCAGGCTGCATTATATTATTATGTACCAATTTCCGAGTCACAGTTCGACTTGTATATTGTATATTATGGTGTTCACAGTTTGATTTCTACATTAATAAGTAAGTCATACATAAGTCGCGACTTCTACATCGTCGATAGTGTGGAAGTGTTTTCAGGATAGATTAACTTGTTGATTATTTTACCTATCCACTCCAAACTTAATAATATTTCCATTGATGCGCAAAAGCCGGTTCGTATGAAATCCCTGCCTGAACGGGCAGCACGGGCATTGAAATATATTAGAAACTGGGAAGCAAACTGAATTTGTGCTTATCATACCATTTTCCGTGATGTGTTATGTTACGTTTTCTATTGATTGAGTTATCACACAATAATATAAGTGTGGAAAGGTTTACGATTTATTACTTCGTGCCCCGGTACACAGGTAAGTATAACATAGTGAAAAATAACTTACAATAAAAATACGTTTAATAAACGAATAAAAATAACATTGTTACTGTTTTATTTGTTTTGATTTATCCCGCGTTTCGGCAAATGTAACTAGGCTGGATCGATTATAAACTTTTTTTAGATTTTCGGCTGGATTTCAAATTGGTCATTCGTTGTACTGACTTGTATTTGTAATATATGTGTAATATGATAGTAATAGTTGTGGTTGTTATTTTGTAGGCGGAGCAAGAGTTCCAGGAGCACCTTAACAGTTTGAAGATCCGGCTCGATGATGGCGAGACGAGGTGCATGGTGGAGCGGCGCGGTCGCGACATCTCGGGCAAGTGGATCTACTTGTGCTACCCGTGCGCGGCCGTGTGCAGTGGCGAGAGCATCCTGCAGGTGAGGCTTCACTAATACGTACTGATTGCTCTTACAGTCTTACCTATCACGAGCACCATTTCTGATAGCATCTAATGCTGGCACTGCACATGGCGTATTTGTACAAATATTCGCCTTATTTGGATACCGACAATATCGACTTAATTTCGATAGATATAGCGTAAATTTTGTATTATCCAAATACGCCATGTGAAGTGCCAGCATATAGTCCATTCGCGATAATTGGTATTTGCGACCTGATTGGTCAACGTCAGATGACTCATTATTGTCTTAACACGAATGCACCGTAGAAACAATATACAGCTATTTCTGAGTAGTGACTACTCAGTAACTATATTATATTATTATTATTAACTAACTGCATTATGTTATCAGACAGTTAAAGTTTGCTTCTAACCAAAATATCAATTTGGTTTACAGAAGAATGCACTTTTAACCGGTTTTTCTTTTCAGACTCATATATCGGGGAAAAAACACAAGATCAAGTTGACGATGCGAACCACCTGGCCCAAGAGTATCTTCGACGATCATCCGTTCAACCAGACTGCTAGCAAGACTGCTGGTAAGTGCATAGTCACTTACCACTTATTATAATGATGTCGATGGAGTCAATTAGTTATGAATCCACGCTGCCGCCAAATCTTATTAATGGTTATTTAATTAATAAAAAGGTCGTTAACCAGCATGGAAAGATGTGGAGTGGGAAAAAAGAAGGTTTCACCAGTATTATATGAATTATTTACAACCACTCAATTAACAGTATGAAGAACTGTACCCATTTCTAAATTACAGCCACCGAGAAAGTTCTGATGAAGATGGCTGAGGAAGTTGATCTTCACAATAGAACTCCGTCAGAAATGGACGAAAAGTACAACAAGTACAGGGCTATCGACTGTCACATCCAGGACTCCCTTGATGCCGTCAAGTGAGTCAATACTAACTAACTAGAACAGAAAATGACGTCTGTACTTCGGCCTATTATGTAAAATAGATACTCAGGGTCCATAACTAGATGCACAGTTCTTTTCAAACATCACATTAAAAAATGTTGTGGATGGTTTAAATTCAATAACATAACTAATTTAAAACAATCTCGAAATCATACCCTGAGCACAGTATATAAGGTGCTATAAAAATATCTGCCACGGCTTTAATGGGAGGTAGTATTGTGTTTAAAGAAGTTTCGTACCTCAGAATAGTTAATTTAATTTGAGAAAATAAAGTAGTTTAATAAACATTGACTCTACTCTGCATAACGCGTTTCACAAATTACGCGCGATGTGTCGCTTCGTCAATGAAAACAACTGCTATCTCTTTCTATCTGTTCTGTGAATGAAAACTGAAATCAGCTGATTAGTTCGTCACTATCTAACCTACTAGGTACACAATAATACGCAGGGAAAAAAGTGTTTTAAAAGTGCAATTACTTACCAGCTACCGCATTCTTCCAAAAAACTGACGTAGATAAATAAGATGATAAACTTCCCATCACACTTAAAACAGGCTTTGGACTGACAAGTTAGTGTAAGAATCGTAAATAATTTCTTATTATTTTTAAACAGTAGGTGCTTAGATTAATACTTAGGTATCAAATAACGATAAATTACAGTAACTTGGCGTTGCCTTCGCTTCGCGTTGCACACAAATGTAGGCACGCTTACGTACATGTCTCTTCACTTTATTTAATGTGTCCGTTTCACTTTTTACTTGCCTAAATGCGCGTTTGATGCGCCTTTTTAGTTCTTCCACACTTCTAATAATGTATGATGACTCACTCGCACACCAAACCTCTGCTGGTATAAGTTTACTGCATGCGCAGTTATGGAGTTACACTCGCGGTAGCACAACACCATTTCAAGATATGCTTGATTGGAATACCGTCGTCTGGGAGGCATTTTTAAAGGAAGCGCGAGCGATTATCCCGTCGCTAACCGCTAATTAAAACTAACTTCCGAGCGGGCGGGAGGCGACCGGGCGACTGGCGAGCGGGCGGTCGGCTGGCGCGTGCGACGAACGGGGTAGTGCGGGTCAGGGTGGGGGCGTAATGATAAGAATGGCAACAGTGTATGAACGGCGCCGGCGTTTTGCGAAACGATTGAATTGTACCTATTCGGTGCGGTGTGGCAACAGCAAGTCTACGTGATGGTTTTATGCGAATAAATCAATTCAAATTTATACGTACAATTTTTTGTATGAAAAAAAAATATGACAAATGACCAATAATTTATCTTTACTATTGTAATCTATAAACACAATACTGTCTCCCATTGCAGCCGTGGCAGATATTTTTATAGCACCTTATATGTAAGTACTACCATACAGTAGCGACACGCTCCGCTTCCCTCCGAAACTGTTCCTCACCTCTTCCCGCGCCGAACGACTGGTACTGGGAACTGCTTTTAATTCGAGCGGCGCGTAGACACGGACATGTTCGCACGTATTTGTACAGTCTGTTATTTTGGTGTTAGTGTAGGTAATTAAATCGTTTCGTTTGTATAGAGTGTCGCAGGTGTGCCCTTTGCATGTAGTCCTATTTTATATGCATGCAAACATGGAATTTTAGAGGTATGAAGAACAGAGTGTAAAGTTCTTCATCCTCTATGGAAAAGGGAGGTGGGGGAGGATCCTCCGACCAGACGGGTGTTTTGTCTGGTGGGCTACTGCCCGACGGTTGTTGTCGGATTTTGTATATATCCTAATGTCTCGGATAACTTAGCTTGCGCGATCTAGGAATCGCGGTTGTAGTTCGAATTATGTGCGATAGATGTCGCCACAGAATTTTCTTTAGATACAGGTCTTTCGTTTCCCTAACCACGTCCCATTGCTGTACTTTGGTATGCATGTCTAGCTACACTAATAATGTTTGGTCTATCATCAGAGCACCGCTGATCGGTGTGGAGTACTTGATCGAACATCCTCCAGAGCAGACGCACTACGAGCCCTCGTACATGTGCACGCTGTGCTCCAAGCAGGGACATCCGCGGACCATCATCAACCATATGACCTGCTTCTGGCACCGACACAACTACCTTGTGAGTATACATTATTGTATTTTAGGCCGGCCATACACGAACTGCTCGAGCAGTTTATTTATTTATTTATTCAATAACAATAAGTGTCTGAATGGAATTTTCTCAGACCAATTAAAAAGTTTTAAAAAGTTAGGCATTGATCAACATACACGGACCGCTCGAGCAGTCAGTGCATAATCTTTATTTCATAAACAAACAAGAGTACATCATAATACAAAAATATGCTATAAAAAAAACAGTTGGTTCTACACTAAAGTTTTAGTATCTGTAGCCGAACTAGGAGAAACTTGTATTTCGGCTTACAGCGCTATCCCCCTCGAGTTACATTTAATTAGGTTTCTTAAGTGCTAGCAGTTTACTGTTATAATCCTGTATGCCTGGCAACTGCTTGACTGCACGATGACATTTCACCGCGCTGCTGACCGCCCGAAGCAATCGCGACTGCTCGAGCGGTTCCGTGTAGGTGTGTACGTAGAAGAGTATAGTTCACTATGCAGTCGTACATTGAAGCACTCGATACCGACTGCTTCAAGCAGTCTGTGTATGGCCGGCCTTAGTGTTATACTATGGCAAACAAGCCGATGGACCACTTCTTGGTATTGTTTGGAGCTCCAGTATTTCATACTGGCACTTCACATGGCGTATTTGTACAAATAGTTGCCTTATTTGGATAATACAAAATGGACTTTATTCCAATAACCATAGGGTAATGATAATGACAGCAGAGCTGCTTGCGATCTCTAAAGCCTTATCATATGTCGTTGATTTGCAGTCATCAAAGGTGGTTATCTTTACGGATAGTAAAAGTGCCCTCCAGCATTTGGCTCGATGCACCTCTGGTTGCAGGGGTGTACCACTAGCCTATGTTGTTTTGAGGAAACTATATGACTTAAACAGGAATGGTAAAGATCTGATCCTACAGTGGATACCATCACACATTGGTCTGAAGGGCAACGAGGAGGCAGACAGACAAGGTACACGCGCGAAAGCCTGTCGAAATTAGCCGCGCTGCGTATCGCGCCGTTTCTTGGCGTACTTCAGCGTGCGTAGGTGTATTTATTAAGTTCGATATTGTGACGATTTATCAAAAATTGCACGCTGCTCCGCGACGCGTCACGTCTCGGTGAGAATCGTCCCTTAATGTGAAAACTGATAAAACTTAATATAGATTTGTGAAAGGATGGCACCATCTAGTCGCCGCGATGACACTGTCTAGAGCCATTTATAATCTACGTCGCCGCCAATCTCTTAGGGAACTATTTAAAAATATTAATATAATGACAGTGCCTTACCAATTTATTTATGAAAATATTATGTATGTGAGAAAAAACCTACATATGTTTAATAAAGTAAGTGATAGACATGACTTTAATACTAGAAACAAAGAAAAAATAGCCCAACCATATTTCAGATTGTCTAAAGTCCATACATCTTTTATGGGGTACTGTGTTAAGTGCTACAACAAAATTCCTAGTGATATACTACAACTAAGTGAAACAAATTTAAAACATATATTAAAAGTACACTCTGTAAGCAAGCTTATTATAATTTAGAGGACTATATCCAAGATAAGAATGCTTGGAAACATGCTGGTCTAGCTCCATAGGACAGTCTACAAAATCGAACCGATTGCTAATTTAATACTTAGTATAAATGTTTATATATAGAAACATAAGATAAGAATCAAATATATATTTGATTCTTCTTTGTACTTAAACACTGCTCTGGCTCACACACTGATTCATTGTTTGTTAAAATATAAGGAGTGGTCGTCAACTGTTTCAACATTTCTAAATATGTGAAATTTGTACACGCACGAAACGTTTTGGGAATACATTCATTGTGCGTACTGCTAAGGAGTGGAATTCCCTGCCTGAGTCTGTGTTTCCTGATAGCTACAACCTGGGAGTCTTTAAGTCAAGAGTGAATAGGTTACTTCTAGGCAAGCGTGCTCCATCTTAGACCGCATCATCGCTTCCCATCAGGTAAGATAGTGGTCAAACGTATGCCTATTAATTAAAAAAAAGTATAAAAAAAAAAAAAAAAAAAAAAAAATGTACATAACTTAGCTGTCATTCCTTAATCTGTGATACTTTGTACATACTTTAATATCGTGTTTTTTATGTAAGGTACATCGTATTCACGTATATTTTAAAATTCGTGTAAATCCAAATTTTGGTAACATCATTTTTAAAAGAGTAAGTATGGAGTTTCTTGCCCATTCTTCTCTATACAAAACTACCTTTTGGAATGGGCAACTAGAATAAATTTTCTCTCATTTGACGTTCAAAAGTGCCATATAATGGTCTAATTGAAATAAATGATTTGACTTAGTTGCACGATGTCTACTATCAACTTCTGTTATCCGAATTGATTGTATTTTTGTCGCAGCTGCGTCACTATCCGATAGCATGCGGCATGCTGACCCCGTACCGCACGCAGCCGAAGTACCGCGAGGGGGTGGGCGTCATCATGAACCGCCTCGCTCAGCGCATCGAGGACAAGTACGGCCGCAAGAGACCTGTCCACATCGATAAAGAGGAATATGAGAAAGACAAGTGAGTATCGAATTAGGCCCTCCCGCACAGGCGCGGTATTATCGGTCGATAATATCGGATGCGTTTTTGCGATAATGCGTCCCGACTCCTCCTATTTCTATTGCGTCGTTATTATCGCAGCAGTGTGTAACTTCGTAGCCATCCTAGTGCAAAATGTACTGAAAATAAATATCGCAATAACTTAACCGATATTATCGCGGGTATTTTCTGGGTAGAAGGTGATAGACCATAGCGAAGATGGATGGATTTTGTGTGAACGTGATAGCTAAAGGACTTTCTAATCTGTTCCCGGTGGTGAAAAACTATTCATATGTTTCCAAGAAGGCCAATGTTACTAATAATATTTGCACACGATTAATCTTCAAAAAGGCATTTTTGACAGATTGAGATAGATTAGAATGCAAATGTTCCTATAAGTTAGTAGATGCCGCAGAAGAGGATACAATTTTACGACGACCAAATATAAAGGCAGGCAGAAATAGAGACTAATGATCATCATCATCATCATGTCCACCTTTAGAAGCCCATTGCTGGGCATAGGTCTGTCCCATGGGAGGGACATGGACCAGAGGATGGGCAGCAGCGTCCTTCTAAGTACCAAACCACCTACTGCGATCGCCGACATGCATCTGTCAAGCATGGCGATAACGGTTGAGACTGATATAGAGACTGCTTCTCTGTATGAGAAGAGACCTTCACCAGTGGTTCAATAAAGCTGGTATTATTTTGGGGCCGCTTGACACATCATTTCATCATTTGCTTAGCCTTTTACCATCTATGTTGGGGTTGGCGTCCAGTCTAACCGGATGCAGCTGAATACCAGTGTTTTACATAGAGCGACCGCCTTTTGGACCTCCACAACCCAGTTATTGGATAACACGATACCCCTTGGTAGACTGGTTGTCAAACTTTCTGACTTCTGACTACCCATAACGACTGCCAAAGATCTACGAATGACTATTGGGACCAAAGGCTTTACGTGCTTTCCAAGGTATGGATGGTCAGACATCCACAGACTGACCGCGGCAAGCGTAGCTTAACCTTTTTCCGATCGAGCTGTACGACTTTTACTTAGACACATGCTCCTTGACAAATCATTTAAGGCGGTGCCCTGAGCAAATAACCTTGAGCATTCGTTCCCTCTTCGCCGCGCAAGAGATACAGTAGCGAATACGCTCAGATATAAAAGATTAAAGGATTAAATCTTTATAAAAACACATTTTGGTATTTTGATAAAAAAATTCTACCAAAATGTTCATTAATAAATTGCCTATCCATTAGTGTTAGTAAAAAATCGAATTAATGGTTACTTGCCGAGGAGATGCATGTTTTCAATAATTATTTCTCATTTCTGTGGTTTTTTTGTGAGGAGATCAGTTAAATACTATACTTCGTAAACAAAAATCAGATATACTATTTTGGAGTCAAGATTATATAAAAATTTAATCTATTTTTTATTTGTTGATATTTCTTTTGGATATAGAGTATTTAGGTCCGAAAAACTGAACAAAAAACGGCTAGCGCTACGTTTTGCACAGGGACGCGTCTTAAAGATAATAAACATTCCCTTCATTATTGTAGGATGCAAATCCACGAGTGGGTGTTCCGAGGACATCACTTCTCTGAGAAGGATGGTCCTACCTTCACAGAGGTCGTTGACATTGGGCTGATTGAATCGCTACTCAAATCTAGTAAGTGATACACAAATTTAAAAAAATTAAATGTTTTTTATTCTACATCGATTAACTTCTAACTTTTTATTTTTTGTATTTCAGATGAAGAAAGTAAAGCCAAGCTTATGGGAAAGTAAGATTTTATTTTTATCTTGTTTGCGTTAAATATTTAATTATCATTAGTTATAATGACGCGCACTGCAAGAGCAGGTTTGAGATGGCGTAAGGAGAATACATGGAAATATTCGGGGGAGGCCGTTGTCCAGAATTGGCACATTAAAGGATAGCAAAAAGAAAAAATACTGTAATCATTCGTTCTTAAGCCTTTAACTGCCGGGCCAAAAACGTTGAAGGTAAAACCTCCACTAGCGTAGGTCACCGGTGACCTACGTGGCGTTCAACGTGTTAATAATGGTGCCTTCTTTTCAGAAAAAAGAGAGAGCCGTCTCCACCTATAGTAGCCGCGCCATCGAGACCTCTGTTTAATAATTTCTCTGTAAGTACGCAATTTACACAATAATTAATAGTAAAGTAAAAAGTATTAAGCCCGATTCAAATTGAACGACGTGACGTAGTGTTGAAGACAGCTGGTTGAAGTTGGTACAGACGCAGAAAATTTTCTTGTTTACTGACACACTCCGCTCATGTACAATATGGTACGTCGTAACTATATGGCTTTCGGATGTTTAGGTATAATCCGTACTATCGTTTCTCAAAACGAATTGAAAATAGATTGGTTAAGAGCGCGTATTCGATTTAGCGCAACTCAAAATCTAAACGATTGCTAGAACGGCGTAGCAGCATTGACACACACTAGTACAATACAATGGTCTGTTTGTGTGCATCAGAAAAAGAAATACGCACGAAATGAACACGAATCATTGAAATTGATCGGCAAGCGACAGCACGCGATGTTTTACAGTGCTTTTTAAAATAATTGTCTAAAATAAATGAGTTCGTATAACGGACTGAAACATTCTGTATATTAAACACAACCTTTATTTTCATAAAATAAATATATCAGTTATGTTTTTATTCAAATAGTGGTGAAAAAAAATTGCCTAAGTGAACCGATTTTGTACTTTTTCAACATTGTTTTTTTAATACATAATAGTAATATTTTCGTAATTTTGGCTGTGTAGTACACTTTAAGACTATATCCTTTTGGGAAAACGCATAAAACATAATATTTTGGCATACTGTAATGGTTGTATTGGTCCTGAAAGTTAACGCTGACGTCTATTTTCGTAAAATGCTATGATTGTCTTCGCTTTAAAAAACCATAGTTAAAAATTATACTTTTACTCTGTAGTTCCCTAAATCAAGACTTTTAATCTTTCTAAAACTGATAATTGTCTTGTCTGATAATAATCTGCTCACATCATTACGATATTGCTCAGGGCAAAACGCGAAAACATGAATCGAATACGCGCTCTTAAGTTAAGTTCGATTTCGAGTTACCTGCACACATACCTTGTCTCGAATGTACTAGTGTGGTTGCCGCCATTTTGAATTAGTAAGAGGGTCCTTCCCAGTCCGTCTATCGTCAATGCGAGCAAAAAAGGTTTAGTTTCATCAAACGCATTGTTCGAAAAAAAACGAGTGAGTGAGAACGCGACAACATCGCACGAAAATTAACGCGCGGAGATTTCACAAAACTTGTTCTAGGAAATACGTGATTTTAAAAAGCCTTACAAGTTTTTGGTAAATATGTTTGTATTTTAGAATCTCTATTACATGTGCAAGGTTGTGGTCTACGTTGTTATTTTTTACTTTCGTCTTTACCAAATCACTAGGGTGATGTGTCTTTTTACACCGCGTATGTTTACGCCTGTGCTTGTACGATGTGTATGGTGTAGTGTCGACTGCCGATGGGAATCGACCTTTTACAGGTAATGTTAGACTATTGTGGCTACTACATCTCAACCATTTCCATCGTTCGCTGACGATGGTTGATGCCTAGTAATTACAACAATTTTGACATTATCATGGTTGCTTACTTATTAATTACAAGTTTAGTTTGATTAATCAAACTATACTTGTAATTAATTTCTCATCGCATGCTCAGTATCTCTACCACGATAGGAATGGGCGATAGAAATAACGAAGTCTAACTTACTAACATTTACTTTCTTTCTTTTAAAATAACGTTGCCCCACTATGGATTTCTTCCGTACCGTGGGTGCGTTTGCAAACGAACATAAACTGCCATACACTAACAACCCAAATATAATCACTTCACTATCATTACATAATTTATATCATTTGGGCTAATCTCCGGAATTTCCGGTCCGATTCTGAAAATTCTTTCGCTAATAGGAAATAAAGTATGGCAATGAATACATTCACTTGGGCCAGTTAGTTTCTTTCTAAAACAGGCAGAAAAAGGAAATCGATCATCGAATTGAAAACGCCTGGAAAAGCTACTGGTCCATGGAGACGATAATGAAGGGCGATTTACCAATCTAACTGAAGCGAAAGCTGATCGATATGTGCCTAACCCTACGATGCTCAGACGTGGTCGCTCACCGAGTCGCAGAAGTTGCTTGCAAGCTTTGGAGTATGCCAAAGAGCAATCGAGTGCAGCAATTTGGGTGTAAAAAAAAAAGACAAAATACGAAACACCACGCAGCGCTCCAAAACAGGGATCATAGTCGTGAACAAAAAGGCTGCCCGGCTCAAATAGGATTGTGCGGGTCACGTCAGCCGCATGCACAGTGCACCGCTGGGCAAGCTTTCCACGCAATGGGTGCCTCAAGATCGTCGGCGTTGCCGAGGCCAGTCCAGGAGGCGGTGGCGAAGAGAGCTGAGCTAGACACGTACTGCGGCTGGATGCGGGGCGCAAGAAAATTATACCTGGAAAGTACCGGGAACTAATAATTTAAACAGCTTATTTAAATGGATTGACTAATTTTTTTTTGACGCTAAGTTGGCACGACTGACGCAACCCTCTTTACTCACGCGGAGTTCGGTCGTCACTGGTAATTCTGTTCGTTCACAGTGCGCCATTTGTGCATGTGCAAGCTTCAAGGATTTTTTCTCAAGGGGCCAAAATTAGAACTAAGACCATCCGTCCTCTTTCGGAGTCGATTCTAAAATATTTTTTTGGAATCGACTCCGAAAAAAAGTCTAAAAATGTTTTGATTATTGGGTTATTCGTTGGCGTTAGTGTATTATTACGGAATGGACCTACTTTAAAGGCGATACAATAAAGAACATCGGTCAAATACGATCTGACCTAAAGATGAAACGACCATCAATGATCGATACATCAAAATGTAGTGAATTATGTGTATATTAAATTACGGGGTCTATCTTATTTTATTGGAGCCGGTAAAATCTTGCTTGTGTCGCGTTTCGATGCGGACGTGTTTACGTATTTTCAACCGACTTCAAAAAAGGAGGAGGTTATCAATTCGTCGTTTTTTTTTTTTTTTGTTTTGTTTTTTTTTTTATGTTTGTTACCGATTTCTTTGGACTGGGTGAACCGATTTTGATGATTCTTTTTTTATTTGAAAGCTAGTGCTTCCCCCCTTCCCATTTTAATTTGGTCCAGTTCTGGCAATGGCATCCATGAGAAAACCGTATAAGTCTTAAATTTACATTAAGTATGTGCGCGATTTGTTACGCGATGTCTCCGGCAAACGTAAACCAATTTTGAAAATTCTTTTTTTTATGGATTGGGTATGCTTCAGGGGTGGTCCTATATAAATTTTATCGAAATTGATTCAGCACTTTTTGAAAAATCAACAAATACCCAAAAATTTTACATAGACGAGACGTTTTAGTTTCATCAATCTTTGTAGTAGTTAACTTTCAATCTCTTCTTAATAGATTTGGATGAGAAGGAGGTACTAAAAAGCGGAAAATAAAAAGCTTTTTACAAAAAAGACCAAACAACAAACAGAACAAAGCCACTGAATTTCGAAACTAAAGTCAATGTGTGTTCTGTGCTAAAGTTATTTTTCACTTTTTAGTTTTTGTAAAAAGCTTTTTTCTATATCGATTAGCGCGGCGCAAGCTGACGCTCGCAATTACCCGCCATGAGTAGTGAACTTGTGGTGAATGAGCTGCTGGCGTTCTTGCAGCAGAAGCTGGATGTGATGGATAAGGTATCCGCTATCCAGATCTGCGCAACAAACTTCAGCGAGGAAGACATAGCTGCTGCCAAGCTGTTGCGGTTTATTGTGCTAAATAAGCGCGACCAGATGGTGTTCCGCCGGCGCGACGGGACTAAGAGGAGCCTGCAAGATATCATCACGCTGTTCAAGGAGACCGACCCTGACGACGTGCCGGCGTTTGTGGCGAGGGAGCTACAGACGCTGCCTCCCGTTACCTTCGACTACGTCGACGTTACGAGCCTTCTGAAGGATATTGAGTTTCTGAAGGCCAGACTCGCGGATGCGAAGCGACGAAGCGGCGAAGTTAGACGCATCCCAGAATTCCGTCGTCGATTTGTGCAAGGAAGTCACGGAGTTGCGCAATAGTGTGGCGGTAACTAGGTCACCTGTATCTACGCGTCACGCGTTGATATTCCGTCGTCGAAAACCACGTCAGCAGTTTCGTCGCCTGCGCGTCCGTCGTTTGCGGAGCTAGCAAAACGTCCTGGATGCGCGCCTCGCAGCCCTGCGCCCGACTCCGCGGCTCCTCCACGAAGCGCCGCCCGAGCCCCGAGCCTCGTCCCGCTGCCAGTGTCTGCAGCCCCGGTGGAACCTCTGCAGAAGGGTTTCGCTAGCGTCTCTGCGAGCGCCCCTGGCGCTGCTAGTATGAAGCCTGTGCCCGTAAAGGCACCGAATAAGGCGGATAATGGGGATGGTTTTGGTGCAAAAGAGGAAACGCCGATCACGGAAGAACGCGAACCGCTGCGGCAAAGCACCAACGGAACCCGATGTAAGTCTGCGTGCAGCTAAGCCGAACACTCCGGTGTATATCTCCCGCCTGCACTACACCACTAAGGCGGAGGACATCGTGCAGTACGTGCGCCGAAAGACGAAGTACACGCCGAGGGTGCAGTTACTGGAGTCGCGCCACAACGTTAACTTCAAGGCGTTTGTATTGCGAGTACCGAATTGTTTCCTGCCCCTCGTCATGGAAGAAGACTTTTGGCCGCAGGACGTGGTGTTCCGTCGCTTCCGCGGACAAGTGCCACAGGACAGCACAAAGACAATTTAGTGCAAAGTGAAGTGCTACTAACAATAGTCTTAAGTCTTTACTACTAACAAAAGTTACAAATTATAGAATATGTATGTTTAGGTTAAGGTATTTATCTATGGGCCTATGCAGCCTGAAAATAAATGGATTATTATATTATTATAAAATAATTTAGCTTTTTAATAAAATCTTCATTTCCTTATTACTTTTTAAAGGTTTAGAACGTAAACCCGTCCCGTTTCTATTAGTGGTAGTATCGTGATACACATTTCATTATTACATTACCAATATCATTTACTTTTTTTAATACTAGATTTTATTGAAAATTTTTTATTTTCTTTGTATTAAATTATCCATTAGTCAATAACATACACTTCTGGACACATCTATTGGCCCACCTTAGAGTTTAGGTTTCGATGGCCCCTACCGAAATATGATTGCTAGATTTAACAAAAACTGTTGATGCAGTTTTAAACCTGATACATTTTACCATCTTTTTCGATCGTATTGTTTTAAATTTGAATTCAGAATACCATACGACATGGAGCTACGCCTAACAAGTCGGATATGCGCCTTGTTAAAGGCAATTGATTTTTGAATAAAAAACATGTTTTATCAAATAAAGGTTTAATTTAATAACGCGTGTTGCCTCCATGGGCATCTACCACAGCTCTCATACGATTAGGCATAGAGTTTATCAACCGCTCTATGAAATTTTGAGGGATCATCTCCCATTCCTCTTCTATGGCAGTTTTCAACTCCTGCATCGTCTGGGCAACTGGCTGACGAGCCCTAACACGTCTTTTTAGCTCGTCCCACATGTGCTCAATGGGGTTCATGTCTGGGCTTCTGGCTGGCCAGTCCATAACTGTGATGTTCACATCCCGAAGATGTTCCCTGACGATGCCGGCCGCATGGGCTCTTGCATTATCATGCATAAAAAGGAAATTTGGGCCCACATAGTCCGCGTATGGTATCACGTGAGGTTCTAAGCACTCACGAATGTACCTTTCAGCATTTAATGTTGGCAGCCGTGGTCCTGTAACAACCTCAAGTTGAGTTTTGCCGCTCGCGGATATACAGACCAGAGCCACCGCCATAAGCAACCCTCTCTTCAAAGCAGCATTGTGCGAAACGCTCTACCTTACGTCGGTAGACCTTCTTCCTTCCATCATTGCCATGTAACACAATTTTAGACTCATCAGAAAAGAGTACACGGCTCCAATCTTGCTGTGTCCAATTTAAATGACTGCGTGCGAAATGAAGGCGCGCTGTTCGGTGGACTCGCGTTAGTTTGGGCCCATTAGCTGGCTTGTGTGGTACCATATCGCGTTCTTTTAACCTTCTCCGAACAGTTCGAGCGCTCACAGATACTCCGTGGAAGTCGCGAAGTTGGTTTTGTATCTCAATGGAGGTAAGGTGACGATTTCTCAAGCTGGTCGTCATGATGAATCGATCCTGCCATTCAGTTGTGACCCGAGATCGTGGCCTTCCTTGGCGACGAACAAAGCCGCCAGGCTCTAGGTACCTCCGATAAACATTTCGGACCGCAGATCGACTTAAATTAAGTTGAGCACTCACGTTTCTTTGGCTGTGTCCGGCCTGAATAAGTACCACAGCTTGGGCGGCGACTTCAGGTGAAGTATCCATAGATTATTGATAGAACCTCACCTTAATGTTAAGAATAAGTAATGTTTGTTGCAAAACCAAAGATATCAATCACTTTTTCAAGAATTAAATCCAAGTAAACCAATAAAACCAAGTTTTCTTAGCATTCGATTGTTTGATATCAACAAACAGGCTCCAAATTGTCTTTTGTTTCTTTAAATTCTGTGTTCGAAATAAAAAAAAAACTATTGAATGAAATTGTGAATGTGCCAGGTTCAAAACTGCATAAAAACTTTTTACTCGACCTAATATAAAATTTTAGCTAGGACCAAACGAAACTGAAAATACAAGGTGGGCCAATAGATGTGTCCAGAAGTGTATTTTATATAATATGGATTATGATTTCTGTAATTTGTTGCAAATGATAGGAGCTATATAAATGCCATGGCGTTTTCCGCGTAGTAGTCCAATTCTGAAAGAAATCTCCCGCGAATTCGAATCCTATCTCATTTCGATTTCACTAGATACCTGAAGTAAAAAGTATTTCGTATTCGCTAAAATAGTTACATAAAAATAGTTCGCTTCACCTATGATCTCGCTTTGTGGCGCTATCGCTAGCGTAGTTTTCATCGAGTTACAGAATATTACTTAATACAGTTTTTACCGCAGAAGCAGAAGTGAGCACTGAAGTGAGTTCAAAAAGAATAGCATTGTAATCCTTCGTTCGTTTATCATAAAGTCGTAAAGTAATGACCCACGGCTTTAAAATAAAATAGTATTCCAATTTGGGATTGATTGTGCCTAGGGGAACGTATTAATCTATACAGTTTTCATGTCCGCTATATTTTATAGTCAGGTCACAGCATGTATGGGCCGTGACCGATGTTCTTTAGATATTTAATACATATTTTGTTTTTTATTGAATAATAATAGGGGATATTACTGCAATGTTCTGGCACCAGAGTGCAGCACTAGCATAGTCCGTAACCAGTTTATCGACGAGTCGTTCAAACCGTGAAATTCTGCCTTTAATTGAGATAAAATTGGGAAGTGTGTTATATTATACAATAATGTATCAGTGCTGTGTATTTCGATGAAGAAATAAAGGGAATTATTCATTTCCAAAAGAAGAAAATGTTCGAAAACTTTGGGGAACAGCTAAAAATCGCTCTAAAATACGTTCAGGTTAAGTATTCAGGTGAGATAGTCGCATTTACAGAATAACGTTCACATTTATCATGTAAGACAAGCAAATATTATTTTATTCTGAGCATAACCTAGAATCCACTTTCAAGTGGTCGTAGGACGCCATAATATGGTTAAAGTACAGTAAGGTAAGTAAGATTAATTAAAACTTCGATATATTTTCACAAAATACCTAGTTATTACAATTAATAATATAATACAACAAGAATACGAGGTTATGATTTACGGCATGTGCTAGTGGCGCCCTCTGCGCCGAGTTTCGCGTAATGTTCCCTATTATAGGTTGCTATTATTAATATCACTAGTCGACGTTGATAAGGCGACTTGAAACTTTAGCCCAATCCGTTTTGCTTTGCGTTTTAATTATAATAGTTTTTTTTTATCGTTTCGCTTTTATTCTTTGCTTAATTAATGATTGTATTGTGAAATTAAATGGTTCTTTTTTGTTTTACTTTTTGGACGCAATGTGGGGAAATAGCTCAAGTAGCCCTTCAGACTTATAAAAACTTCTTAAATGTCGTCACGCACTCGCGGCTCTGTAGACGTCATTGTTGTATCTATTTTCTAAATTATATTTTCCGTTAACATTTTTCGCTTCTCTTGCTCCACGAGTGTTAGGTGGCCTCTAGACCTACAAAAACATTGCGCAATACATTTTATTGTACAATAAGATTGAATGGCGCCTTGAATCCAAACGATCAATTATATTGCACAATAATAAGAACAGCGCAATATTTTCGTGTTCAGTCGGAGAATAGTATCCAATTAGTTCTCAAATAACTGTTTTTTTTTCTTCACATCATCTTTGGTTGCCTGTCGAAACATCTATATGTATTTAGAAAACAATGTTTTGTAAGCGGCGTTATTTTTATCACGGTCATGATATTCTTTGCTCTTGATATTCTACGGAGACGGCAATTCTCTGTAAAATTGAATGCATCCGACAATAAACTCTCTTGCCTTAACTTTTGTATCCTCTTTTTCCACCATTTTTGCGCGAGCGCGCGTGTTCTGCTCGTCAAGACGAAACACACACACACTAAAAATATTGCGCAATACTGACCCTACACGATGCAATGGAAAAATATGGAGCAATAAAAATTAAACTCGCTCAAACTTTCGTTCAATCGTTGCGCAATTTTCAATATTAAGGGGCTATTTAACGACTTGATTTTAAACTGACAATCACATCAAAACGTGCAGTGTAAATGATTTGAAAAAAATATATGTTAAACTAGAACATTCTCTTAATCATTTAATAAGTGAATATTTTTAATTATATTCATATTATATAGTTTGATTAACACGTGAAGTTGTGTCTGACGCGGACAAAACATTGACAATCACACAAAATCTACCAGGTATAATTAAACGAAACTTACACCATCTTACAGACAATTTTATTATCTATCTTTTAGTATACGCCTTTTTTTAATTTTGAAAGTTTACTACTTTTATTTAATTTTTTCGACAAAATTTTCAGAGTTTTCGACGCAGATTGCGTCCGTTCTGCATCAGTTCTGCGTCCAAAACTCTCAAAGTTTAGTCGAAAAAATTAAATAAAAGTAGAATTCTTTCAAAATTAAAAAAAGGCGTATTATATTATTCGTTTAATTATACCTGGTAGATTTTGTGTGATAGTCAATGTTTTGTCCGCGTCAGACACAACTTCACGAGTTAATTAAACTATTTAATATGAACTTAATCAAAAATATTCACTTTCTATATGATTAAGAGAATGTTCTAGTTTAACATATATTTTTTTCAAATCATTTACACTCCACATTTAGACGTGATTGTCAGTTTAAAATCTGTAAAAGTCGTTTAATAGCCCCTTACCCTTTACGGTCAATAATATTGCACAATTCGTAATATTGCGCAATATAATTGATCGTCTAGCGGTCGCCTTAGACG
This sequence comes from Charanyca ferruginea, assembly GCA_947361185.1. Lineage (NCBI taxonomy): Eukaryota > Metazoa > Arthropoda > Insecta > Lepidoptera > Noctuidae > Charanyca > Charanyca ferruginea. The sequence continues at coordinate 20,534,182 of OX376059.1, read as the reverse complement.
AACGTGACTTCTTCAATTATTTATTTTATTAATATATTTTATGATGAAAATGTCGATATTCAGATACAGTCCAACGATATAGAAAACATATCACAATTTGGCATTTTTGTGTCATGCGACCCATCCTATTTTGTACAGACTATAATAGATAGGGATACTCGTTGTCGTAGGATCTGGACGACGTCAATCATGCGGATTTGACGGCGTCTCCCCCGAAGACTGAGGGGAGCGCGGGCGATGAGGTGAAAAGGAAGAGGGTGCGCAGCCGCAACCGCAGGCGCCCGGCTCGCAAAGCTCGCAACCAACTTGCACTGCAGGCCGCAGTCGCCCCGCCCGCCCCGGCACTGCAGGCCACTGTCGCCTCACCCGCCCCGGCATCGAAGGCCACAGTCGCCCCGCCCGCCCCGGCACTGCAGACCAAAGTCGCCCGGCCCGCCCCGGCACTGCAGACCAAACTCGCCCCGCCCGCCCCGGCACTGCAGACCATAGTCGCTCCGCCCGCCCCGACAATGCAGACCAAAGTCGCCCCGCCCGCCCCGGCCTCACTGCCGGTACTATCTATCACGGTTACCATTCAAAACAATAATACCGGGTTAAATTAGTCGCGTATGTCGATCAAGTGGAAGCGTGTTCACAGATTAACTAATAGTTTCTTTGGAACAGATACTTCACTCCATAGAAAAACATAGATACCTAACGCTTTAACTGCCTACAAAAATATTACAGCCGCTCGTGCGCGCTAAAATATACCTTACGCATACGCTCGAGAGTATCTACTACGTCGTCTGCCGTGGTGTCGGGCGATCACCTGCGTTGAATTACGCAACGCTAGGGCTGTCTATGTTATGAAATGATAACACAAAAGGTTGTGTGTATGTTTTGTAAAACAATAAGTAAAATATCTAATCAAATCAATACTTATAATCATAAAACTTTCATGTTAACATTACACAAAGAACCAAAGTAAAGCAGTAAATATAATGTACCTATTCCGATCTCCTATTATAAAAAAAAAAGAATCAACAGAGAAAAAAAAACAAATATTTACCTTTCCTCCTCTGTAATTTAAAAAAGGATAAACTTTTGTTGGTTGTTTTATTTTGACAGCCGTCTACACTGCAATATGCACGATTATACTCTGTCCATTGGCTTATTGGTTTTTTGACAGCTGCCTTATAATGTAATTATTCCCGATTACCTTAAGTTAACTTTAAAATATGTTATAAAATAAATATATAAACTGGCTAATCTTGTTGGATTATTTTATTTATGACCTCTTACCGACATTATAATACAGGTATGCGTATCAGTTTTTACAAAAAACATAAATATTGTTCACTAGTTGCAGCTGTCAAAAAACGATTAAACCAACCAACTAGATTTTGCTCGTCCGGACGAGCGCGAGCCGTAGGTACTTAAGCGCGTGCCCTTAACGAGTAACGAAGGCCTGACGTGTCCCTCTGTTTCGGAGGAGTACGGGAGCGCTGGAGGGTGCAGGATGTTAATACTCCTGCGATACCTGCTAAGCTACCGTTTCCCACCGCCAACCCCGGCCACGCTGCCGGTACGCAGACTCCACCAACTGACTTTTGATTGTGACTTCTGATTAGTCGTTAAAGTCCTATAAGTAGTCTTTGTCTACAAAATCCAATTGAGTTTGAAACAGCCTCTGATTGCTTGTTAAACTCTCGAGAGTGGATTTGTATAAAAATCTGCTGATGATAACTGTGCTAGTGGATATTGATTAAATGTTTTTTTTTATTTATTTTTTACATATTGTTAATATTAATAATTAACAAAATTAAAAATTCCAACTAAAATGCAACCTTATCCTTAGCGACATTATGGTCTATATTATGAGTCAAATTGCGTGGCCGCTTTTTTATCTTTTTAGACTTCCTAATAGCGACGTGACCACCTACCAACCTCTTTGATCCTTTTGTAAAGCTGGCTTTTCACCTGTTTATGGCTGTTGATTGAACGCGCATGGCTGCTAGTTTATTTTTAGGGTGCCGTACCTCAAAAGAAAAAAAAACGGAACCCTATAGAATCACTTTGTTGTCCGTCTGTCTGTCTGTCAAGACCCTTTATCTCGGGAACGCATAGAGGTATCGAGTTGAAATTAAAACGATGTACTGAGGTCCATGGTCCCTTGAAGCTGTGAAAAAATCAAACATAAACGTACCTACTTTTCGACACTCTCAAGGGAATCAAAATTTATAGGGTACTTTCCGTTGACCTAGAACTATGAAATTTGGCAAGTAATTTCGTCTTATGCTATAAATACAGGGAGAAGTCTGAAAACTATACATTTGTAATTAAATCATAAAAATAAATTCTTTATTTATTTGTCCGCGATTTGGTCCGTGTGAATGTCGGTTATCGCGGATGCAGACGAAGTCCCGGATAAAAAAGTACCCTATGTGCTTTCCCAGGGTTCAAGCTATTTTAATGCGAAATTTCATGAAGATCGGTTCAGCCGTTTCATCGTGGAAGTGTAACAGACAGAGTTACTTTTTATTATGTATCTACAAATTTGTACGGAACCCTCGGTGAGCAAGTCCGACTCGCACTTGTCCGGTTTTTAGATGAATATCGCTTCCGAAAGTGCTTAAATAATAATGTCTCGAAAGTGCTTCTATTATTTACTTTAATGTTGTCTTTGGAGACAATGTTTCAGAAGAACGGTGTTACTCCGTTACTTTCAATTTCTGAATGCAGCAACCTGTTTATTTCTATTACATCATTTTTTATTTCTTTTGAAGAGCTTTCTTCCAATGAATGGTCGGTTTCGTTCCTTTTTTCATTTACATCCTTAGATGTTTGTTCAGTTGGTATATCGTAGTGAGCAATCAGTTGCTCACTACGATATACCAACTGAACAAACATCTACGCAAGTTTCAGAACTTGCATCGGTTCGTAAAACACTTTTATCACCTAGTGCAACTTTAGAGTTCGTATATAGATCGTCCAATGTTTGTTGACCAAAAAACAATCGACTTTCCAAATCATAAATAATTTAGTTTAAATTCTTTTTCTATTTCTCACAAACTATGAACAAAATTGCTCAAAATCAACCGATTTCGTGCACGGCCCCTTAAACTTTTCTAAAGTATCAGATTTTTTTTTTTTACATAAACACCAACTAAATGCTTGCATAAGTTTCCTCCTTCGCAATCGCATCGCTCATTTGAATTGCTGTCGTTGCGTTATTTAAAAACAACTAAATGTTGCAAATTTTACCAACGCTGTTCGATCGGGCAAAATCCATCACCTGAGTGGTATCTAACGCGCAGATTGGTTCTTACAAACTCAATTGCTGGAATTTGTAGACAAAGGCCACATTTAATACTCAGTTGGTGGACGCTGCTTACATGCTGCCAAACCCAACTTTCACGTTTCTCAAATGGATACACTACGGGTACCTCCGGATTATTCTGAATCGGCCGCTGATGTATGGAGATATTATGTAATTTGATGTTTAAACAGAGCATAAGAACACACCCATATTCCCCGAAGGCAACAAAGGTGTGTAGTATAATATGTAACTTGATCATTATTTTTTTTTGTCCAAGCGGGACATTTTCCTCTAACTGGGGACAGCGGGACAGAGATACTAAAAGTGGGACGATCCCGCCCAAAGCGGAACGTATGGTCACGTTTTCTTTTTTAAAAACGAATCGCGAATCAGTATTCATCCAGATAACCGACGTGTCCGTATCTGGAGATGACCAGGAGACCGTGAAAGGCTAAGAACTGCCACTGGAACTGCCGTTCTTCAAGGCGGGATCGGTGTCCTTTTGGGGTGGTATTATGACTGGAGCTAAAACGCCTTTGATCCCGTATCGAGGCTTCATGTCAGCAGACATGTATAGAGCAGTTGCTATTGATGGAATTGTCAGAATATTCCGAGTAAACCATGGGCACCAATTTGTACTGGTCGATGATAATGCGCCCGCCCAACTCTCCGAGAAGTCAGCTCAACGAGTCAATGCTGCTCTCCGAGAATACGACATCACAAGGTTAGACTGGCCTGCCGGCTCGCCTGACTTAAACCCAATAGAGCACGTGTGGGATGCTCGCCTAAGAGCATCCCACGCGTGCTCTATTGGAACCGTCAGCCACGTCTCCAGACAGTGCCAGAGCTCAGGGAAGCCGCTACTGAAGAATGGGACAGGTTACCCCAAGAAATACTGGACAACTTGATTCTCAGCATGCCCAAGAAGATCTTCGCATGTGTTCGAACCAGGGGATAGTTATATTATATTGAACTAGCTTATGCCCGCGACTACGTCCGCGTGAATGTTTGGTTATCGTGGATGCAGACAAAGTTGCGGATCAAAAAGTAGCCTATGTCCTTCCCCAGGATTCCTACTATTATCATACCATATTTCATCAAAATCGGTTCAGCCGTTTCATCGTGAAAGCGTAACAGACAGAGTTACTTTGGCATTTATAATATTAAGTATGGATAAACCTTTTATTAATAAAATGTTGTTTAAGTTTGGTTAAACAGTCTTTTTTTCTTTCTATCAAAGTTCTGTTACAATATTATATTATGATTACTTACTCAATTATTTTTATAAAAAATAAAATAGTTTTATTTTTAAATTTTTAAATTTGTAACAGGGAATTTATATTTAAAAAAAAACACACAACAAAATGTTTTCTTGATAAAGTTCAATTTAAAAAATTATATCAGCTTATGCTAGTGATCACAAACTTTTTTTGATATGTGTATGTTTGGTTCTCAGATATAAACTTTCAGGTTTCTAATTTTGAACAACAACCATGATCCATTCTACTCTCACTGTTAAAAGTCACTTCTCAGTCCGAAAGACACTGGTTTAAACCGAGGTTACTAATGCTAGATCAACTCAATTCCGTCGCAACATAGTCACTTATAGTCATGACATTGAATTTGTGGTTCGCATTTTCCTGAAACGACTTTTTAAGTAATATAAAATATCGTTTTATACCTGTACAATACGAGAAGAAGCATAGTATGTCAGTATAAATTGATTGGACTGGTTTGATAAAAAAAAAATGCCGAAAGTTAATGTTATGATAAATAAGAAATCGGCGAAAGTACGAATGCGGCTTGGCACTGAGACTGACCAACACCATTTTCCACTTTATAACTTAACCATCCATTAAATTAACTTAATTAGGTCAATTTCTATTTAATTAAATAATAATTGTAGTATTTGGTAAAATAACGCCAAATGATAATTTTATTGTTGTGAAGTTTATAAACGTCTATTCTAGAACAAAGCTTCATTTACGTATCGAATTTTACTAACAGGCAGGAAAGCCTCCAATGAAGTCTAAAATACTAAACTAATACAGAAATGTGTGGTCCTTCGATCTGGCCATGGGAGATTGTGTCCTGTGTTAGTTGTCTTTGGTCCTTCGAGTGCAACTTCTCTATATGTGTGTATCTACAGAGGCCGGCGGGTCGGCAAGAGAGGCGCGCGGGCTCCGTGGAGTCGCTGTCGGACATCAGCGACGAGGGCGACCAAGATCACCGGCGAGATCTCGGCAAGGACAAACGAGTTCCAAGGTATCAGTTACAAATATCTTATAAATGATTAATCCTTTGCTTTACTTACTCGCCAATCGCCATAGATCTTTGTGTCTATGAAGCTGTAACACACCTGGGGGCCAAGTCTGCTATTTTTATAATTTCGTCATTCCAACACGATCCCATTGTCATTTTGCTAAAAGTTTGTAATCTGCTAAATTCACAATATTCAGACAGTCATTCACTTGTCATTTTGTACGAGATTACCATTCTATATCATTTCTTTCAATGTCGTGTCAGTGGTTGACCATTGGAAAGTTATAATGACGCCATTATATTAGTAGATTACCAAACTTGTCAAAATCGACAATTATGAAATCAATGATAGACCATTCTGACACTATTGTAATAGCAGACTTGAGGCCCTGATCTTAAGTGATGATGCGGCCTTAGGTGGAGCACGCTTGCCTAGGATAAATTGGTTCACTCGTGTCTTGAAGATACCCAGGTTATATGTATCGGGAAATAGAGAGGTGGGCAGTGAATCCACAGTCTGACAGTTCGCACTGTAAATGTGGAAGCAAAGCGCTTGGTTCGAGACGTTGAAATTCAGGTTTCCATTTTGAGCGTCATTGTTGTTAGTTTAGGGTTTCTTAGCGCTGTTACAGTTATTGAGATGCTATTTTCTTGAATGAACAGCGTTTACAATAATGCTGAATGTCGAAAGATAATGCTATAAAAGCTAGTTTTACGACAAATTAGCAATTCAGCTGCTTTTAAAGAGCTGTCATAAGACTTACGGTTGCATGAAGGCGATCGAGAGATATCTTTATATAATTATCGAGTAAATACGATATTAATTTGTGGAGTCCACGTTTACGAGACATGTTTATAGTGGTAAAAAGCGTTGAATGCTAAAAATCTAGAAAACTGCTTTTATACGGCGTTTTGAAATGATAGGATTGTTTACAGACATGATTCCTCCAACAAGTATCGGTTCGAGCCGTATGCGGACATGCGACGCGGCGGAGCGTCTTCCTTCCGCAACCGAAATGCGCGGTCACAGAACAGCATTTCTCAGGAGAAGGTAGATGAATAGATCACTAAACTTTGCACACACAAATTATTGTATTTGGGATTTAAAAAATGGGGAGTCTCTGGAAGTGTCCGTTTATGGTCTTTTTTTTGATACGGACGCTATTTAAGTACTCGGTGTAAGTGAAAGTAGTAAATTATATAGAAAGGAATTATATCTTTTTGTTACGCCCTACTCGTGTGTCTAAGGTCTTTGTAATGATAAGCAACTTTTTACCTTATACGCCGTAATCCATGGCAAAACATGTACGCCATTTTATACGTAACCAACCTTAAGACTACGCCGAGCAAAATAATTCTAAACAGTCGTCACTGTTAAAGTAATATAATCATTTACCATAATTACCATAAAAAATATGTAATGAATACCACAATGAATGTGTTAACCGATTATGGTTGGCAAAAAATAAGAATACTGTTTAATTCAATAAACAAAAATACGTAAAGTTGTACAAAAATCTTTAAAAAAATCTCGTATTTAGTTGAGTTTTGATTGTAAACTGTATTGTTTTTTCACAAACTTGAATTTATATTAATCTTTAATATTCATACTACAATTTGTAGTTTTTACATTTTCGAAATGTCGCTTAGTTATTTTATTATTAATTTTTCGCTGCGCTGTTTTGAATCATACGCAACGTGTATGTATGATTTAAAACAGCGCGTCAATTAAAACAAAAATTTATAATAAAGTAACTAAGCGACATTTCGAAAATGTGTGAGAGCACGGAATCATGATACGGACACTCAATCATGCTTGCACAATATGATTGTTCATGCAATGCTTGTCATCATGTTTACCTTTACCAATAAAGTGTCGTTACATACCAAGCAGCAGTCAAGACCTCCTAACTACGATTACAAACTGAAGCTAGCCGACGAAAAGCGTACGTCGGCTGAAGAGTCGCTGAAGAAGACGCTCGCGTACCATGAGAAAAACCCAGAGAAACACCCGCTGTATCCTGAAGAGTGGAAGAAATTTTGGAACAGGCGGTACAAGGAGATACAGGCTGGTAAGTTCGAATCAATATTTTTTTATAGAGTTATTGAAGTCTTTAAATTACATTTTAGTCTTTTTTTAACTATTCAAATTACGATTCTATTGTATACAAGCTAAATTACAATTACATGGCAAAGAACAATGACAAAAATCGGCTCGAATAGCAAATAGCGTCCGACAGACTTTTTATATTAATGATAATTTATAATATAAAACAGTAAGAATTATACAGTATAAATAAAATCTGTAGAAGTACACCGTTTAAAAATAATTTTAAATAGTTATTAAATTTTTCAACACGTTTCCTATCTGCAATTTCAATTAGAAATGTTGCCAATACCAAAATAAAATAACATCGATACGAAATTGCACTTGCAAATCGATTGAATTACTATCATTATGTAACTACTTAAGTGAATTTATTACATATATAAGTCGTAACTCGTAATTCTTGTAATAATAAATAGTGTTTAATTATATTTTTGAATATAATTATAATAAAATTAATAATAATTTTAAATAATTTAATTCGATTATCGATACAGCTTAGAATAGTAATTATTATAGTGCTGGCAACACTTGATCTTGTAGTTGTCATTGACAATTGTCAAAACGTTTTAATTTTTCTCGTTAGAGGCAAAATTCAAAGCAGACATAAGTCGAAAAATATATTAGTGGGAGAGAGGAAATTGAGCAATATTGTTGTAATTGCATAGTTAGGCGAAGAACCGTAGGTTGCTGTGCACATACAATGACAATATTATGGTACGGTTGGGCAAGACTTTCATAATACCTACATCCCAAAATAATGTAAGTAGGTATGTTATAAGTATGGTTATTTACTATAAAAACATGATTATGCGAGGATAATGTGCCAAAAATCATTATGTAATTAATCATTTAATAGTTTATTTCATGTTATCGTTAAAATTAGAAGTATTAGGTGGGTGGACAACTTTAAAGAACTATAACTTTTTTTGGTGTGCTTCTTATGGAAAACTAATTATACTATCAAATTCTATAATTATTTTCCTTTTTAATGATATATAGTTCATCTTTGTCGGTTCTGGCCGAGACCTGAAGGAAACCTTGTCATTCTCCTTTACAAATAAACGTTTTTTCAGAGGGCAAAGACCCATCTAAGCACGACTTCAAACCAGAATGGATAGTGTTCTGGACGGCGCGCATGAAGGAATTACACGAGGAGGAGTTACGTATACAAGTGATTGAGATCTACCGTCGTTTGTGTTTATCTCCACCCGACATGAACAAGCGGACTTCCGAGCCACGTCAACCGGTTGAAAAGCCCCGCGCACCCGAACCACGCCGGAAATCACCCGAATTTCGCCGGAAATCTCCTGAACTTCGCCGGAAATCGCCCGATATTCGCCGAAAATCGCCCGAACTTCACCGGAAACTATCCGAACCTCGACGAAAGTCACCCGAGCCCCGTCGGCGGTCGCCCGAGCTGCGCCGAAGGTCGCCCGATCGCCGTCGTCCCGACCGTCTTGACCGACCTGACCGATTCGATCGGATTGATTATCGAGGTCGTGAGCCTCTGCCGAGACGACGCACGCCCCCAGACTTTAGGCGGGATCGTAGGTAAGTAGAAATGTTTGATGAGTCCTGAAATCCAGCTCGATCAGACACCTTTAAAGCCAGTTTTCGTTACGTACGTGTTTGTAAATCCAGTTTGAAACGATTCCTACCGTGAATAAAAATGCCTTATTTCATTAACAAGCATTTTTATCCGGCTAGTTACTTAGCATTTTTATTTCTTTAATTTACACTGTAATGGATACTAGGTATATCCTTATAAGTGTTTTACAATTGTTTTATTTCAATAACAAAAAAGTAACTTTGAAATATAATATAATATTTATTTATTTTCTGTGCCGTAACAAAGCTTATCTTAAGTTTCAAAAACTATAAATAACTGTATTTCCAAACAAAACCAGGCTTAAAAATTTAATAAAATATATCTTCCTTGCTTTGCTCAAGTCGGATAAATGCTAACGCATTTATCCGACTTGAGCAAAGCTGCTTTGGATAAATACTGCTTAAATACTTTGAGAAAATGCTGCTTTGGATAAATACCCGATGGTTTTTTACAAGTGTACTGTGTATCAGATCCCCCGCGTCGCACGCGCGCCTCTCTCCGCCGCGGCGTCGCTCGCCGGAGCGTCGTCGCTCACCGCCGCGTTACCCACGGTCGCGGTCCAGGAGTCCCTTACACAGGTACTAAACTGTTAGACCACAAGCGCACTCGACGGCCAGGTCGCAGCGGCCAGTGAGATCTAGATATTTGCTTGTAACTTGAAATACCGCGCGCATTTAGCGACAAGCGGCTAGTGCGCGCGGTATTTAAAGTTATAAGCTAATAGCTAGATCTCACTGGCCGCCGCGACCTGGCCGCCGCGACCTGGTCGCTGAGTGCGCTTGTTATTACCTTAACCTTATAACCTACCAACTACAGCATGACAATAAGGCGAGCCGCTCATTGTGATTTTTTGACACGCTGACTTTTAGTCACTGTTACCTCTTGTACTTACTGGATGACAGTCACGCAGTGTTGTCACACTTTATTTTGTAAAATAGGTAAAAAGCATGTCCAAAATTGGTAGAAGTTGGTAGCATTTGAAATTAGAAATAGGTAGATCTACTATTAAGTACATTTTCAGAATAAAAAATGTGATTGTTATTCAAAACTAATTATTATATATTTTTGTAATGCTTATACTTATTCTTATTGAAGTTTTAAATATTCTGTACTTGGCTCTTCGTTTTATAGAAATAAGTCGCCTCATAATGCAGTAGCTATCACCCTTAGCACTTTCTTGGAGCCATCCTGCATAGTCTTTTTCTTTTTCTCGCGTTTTTGGTCATACTACCGTTTCCTAATCTATCGAGGTAAAGTTCCTGACCTTTGACTCGGTGATCCCTTCTCCACCGCTATTATTTTCCTCGCTACTGGCAGAAACCACTAAAAACAGCACTCTATTATGGAGTATCTTAAATAGGGTATTTTACTCTATACGAGAAAAAATCTATAAATATGTTATTGAGACAGTTTAGGCATAAAGCAGTCGGAAAATGTTAGTTTTATTTCATAAAATAACAAAAGAAATTTTTAAATTCAATTTAAAGTTTTCAGTATTTTTAATCTGTTATAAAACACCGTGAAATAGTAGCCGCCATGTTATTACGCCGTACGGCTGTGTAAACAAAAAATTGTCAACCGATTGGCGTAATTTAGGCTTTGTATTTTTATTATTTTCGTAACCAACGTATTTTTTTCATTATTACATCTATTACAAAATATGCTTTTAATTATTTTTAAATGATATACAATTATCATATTTAATATGAGCTCATTTGATACAAAACGAACTGACGTCATATACGCTGAGCAATATGGCGTCCAGTAAGAGGTGTTTTCGTCAAACTACGCGCGAAATTTGAAAATTCAAAATTTAGATGCATTTTTATGGCACTTATCGATTGAATAAAAATTTTGTGTTTTTTTTGGTGGCATATTAGAACTACAGAATTTCATTGAGACACTTATCAAAAATGGGTGTAATACCCTATTATAATAGGTACAAAAATTTCCTCAAATTCAATGCAAGCAAACTTACTTTTCTTCAAGGAAATTACATACTTATATTTTTGTCAATTTTTAATATTATTTATTTATTTTCTTGGGCAATAGTCAATAGGTACTTATTCAGAGCATTTGCTTTGCAAAACATGTCAGTTGGCTATGTGCCAAAGTCTAAATTATTGTCATTTGTCACTCACCTAAAGCGTTGTTTGTCGTGCCAAAATATCAATTTGCTGCAACAGCTTGAAGTATTGTTTGTTTCATTGTTTATATGAACAAAAGTCAACAGGAATATTTTCATAAACAGTTAGATTTGAGGCTGAAGTCTGTAGTCACCGTGACAAAAAATCACAATGAGCGACTGGCCTAAGAACCTATGGTACAGTCAGTGCCAAAAATATCGAAACGCATAGACGAAACAAAAGTGTTTCAGAATGTGTACAGTACAAGCCAACTGTCATTTTGACATGTTCTTTTTAACGTTAGATATTTTTGATGTTGACTGTAAGTTTAACCCTATAAATATTATGGTGTAATAATAATTAAGAATATTGCCATCCCATGCTTCTTGGATAGTGAGCGCATGCTGTAAGGCTATTAATACGTTAGACGAGAGTATTATTCATTCAAGGAGGGAGGTTTTAGTAGAAAGCCTTTGTTGACCAGTGGGCTATTCAATCAAAGAAAATTACATTGCCCACTTGAAACGAAGCTTAACTGGTTTGCCTTCCTTGAATCCTAGTTTTCTTATGACTAGTTTACAACGATCTGTACTTTTAAAATATACCCTATTTCTATTCACATAAAGTCTGTCCTCCACTAGCAAATTGATACGGAAGCCTGTACAAATACGCCATGGCCACAATAGGTATGTTATTCAGTAAAACCTATTAATTATAGAATATGAAAGGACATCAGTCATAATCCCATCCAAAAATTATAGAAATAATACTGTATTCTTACGGGAAATTGTGTCCAGAACAGTATTTATTATTACAAGTAACACTTACAACAAAACCCTAGAGAGAGCCTCACACGAATGCGCGAAGCAAACGCAATGTAAAATCGCTTTTAGAATTTCAAAAGCACATAATATCTATTTTATTCGAAATATTTGATTGATGCTAATATTGTGTTTGTCGTATATAATGAAACCAAAATTCAATAGATAATCGTATTTACAATCCGAAAATCGTCTCGAATTGAATAAGTACTTCGACGTTAGCCTTAAGGCTGCTATGTGAATTTGGAAATATCAAACATTTTGTATCATTACAATAATGCTGCGCGCACCTCTAATCATCTTTTTCCAAAGAACACAGGATATGTTTTTTATTAAATTACAGCATTACAGTAAGTTATTAAAGTGCGACTGTAATTTTTTGGTGTCACCAAAGTGACAAAGTCTGAATTAAAACTGTTTTTTTTATTTTATTTTTTTCTTAATCCTTTTTTTTAATATCATTGTATTTAGAAAACTCCGTTATTGCTCCGGCTATCATAGGCGATCAACCATTAGGGCGTAAAAACCAAACCCAGTATTTTAGTCAGATCAGGAGGAACAAAATCTGAATGTAGACATGGCCATTATGAGCCCTGAGAGCACCCTTAGCTTAGTCCTGCTTGTGTTAGGTAGACAGCCGCCCTACCAAACTGCATGACCTTATATTAGGGAAGATGACACCACCAATCAATTGACATACTTTTATGAACTGTCTAAATGCGATTCCCCCATACATTTTGTATGCCATTAGTAAAGGGTGACGTCACTTTTTTGCCAACTGGTCAAACGTATGTCTATCAATAGATTAAAAAAAAAACTCAATTGTTTCATTTAAGAGCAACTAAAAATCGAATTTTGCTGTTAATTGAAATTTAATTGGGTTGTAGGGTTAATATGTAGTGTAGTATGTTTTTTGAGAGGTTGTGTTTTGGAATTATTTAATAATGGTGCCATCTACCCATTTCTGTATAACTTGTGTCGAACCGAGAGAATAATACTTAATGATAAATTTAAGCCAACGCAGTCCTGCGCGCACGCATATCTCGTTGGATTCGATCCGTCGCAGCAGTCGCAGTCCGCTGTCGCAGCGTGAACAGCAACGTAACCGCAGTCCTGACCATGCCACTAGACAAGTGGCGCCCTCCTTGCAGACAGTGCTCATCTCCGACGACGAACTCAAGCCGTGAGTTACTTATTACATTCGTAGACAACGTTGATAATAAAATATAGTGTATCTATTTTTCAGCATAGAATCAAGTCTCAAATATATTTTTTAATTTCAGCAAACATATCATTACGTTGTATTCCCAGTACGGATGCACACTAAAAGTTGTTCATGTTTTATGTAATAATAATATTTTGTTATCATTAGGCATCTATCACATAAACAATGTTAGTCTTTGTTGACACTAAACCTTAAAAAGGGGCCAGAATACTCATCATCAATTCTTACGATGGGATTAAACGTAAATCGCGAAATCGCGAAAACAAATCAGCTGAACAAATCATACATTTATGGTCGCATACGTCGACAGATCAGCTGATTTTTGACATATCATGTACGATCCCTTTTAAGAGCGCCCATCCCGCCATATTTCCCATACAAACGCTCGTATGTGATTACGGCGTTATAAAAAATTATACTCCAAATATTTTTAACACAGGTATCTTGTGGTTTAAATCTAGGTTTGTATAAAGCTAAAAATAACCTTTTTTGAGAAACAAATTCAGTAATCACGTCTGAAAATCAGCTTTTTTGTACAGATCTGATTTATCTGAACTTTGGCCGGTCATAATGCACTCATACATTGAAAAAGTAAAAAAAAACAGCTTCATAGAAACCTTGCACATGTAATGGAGATTCTAAATTATAAACATTATTACCAAAAACTAGTAAGGTTTTTTCAAAAACAAGTATTTCCTGGAACAAGTTATGTGAAATTTCCGCGCGCTTATTTTCCTGCGATGTTATCGCGTTCTTACTCACTCGTTTGTTTTCGAACTTTGCGTTGGTTGAAATAAAAAAAAATTAAATCACGCTCGCGTCGTACTTCCCTCGATGGGGATGGGCGCTCTTAAGGTTAAGTATCAAAAAAGACTCATGTTGTATACAGATATCTACAGTAGGATTGATAATATTTACATTTACATTTCTCGTCAGTGACGATGGTCTCTCCCCATGGAACTCGGACAACGACATCGAGTCCGTCGGTTCCGGGCCGGAGACCCGCACGGACCGGTCGCGGGCGGACAGCCTGGTGTCGCGCGGCTCCAAGGCGCGGCGCCGGAGGTCGCTGTCGGGCGGGCAGGCGGTGGAGGGCGCGGCCGATGACGTGGTCGCCACGCTGCGACAGCTGGTCGCGTTAGAAGATTATCTGGGTAGCTTGGGGCCGAAAATTGTTGACTTGCTTACTGATGCGCTCAAGATGGAGAAGGTATGTTGTTGTTCTGGGGGCCAAGCCTGCTATTTTTATAATTTCGTCATTCCAACACGATCCCTTTGTCATTTTGCTAAAAGTTCGTAATCTGCTAAATTCATAATGGTCGATCATTGGTCGGTCGAATTAAAAGCAATGACTGCACAATGACGTTCTAATGGTAGGTCACTGATCAAAGGAACTGTCAAAATTCATTTGTCATTTTGTACGAGATTACCATTCTATATCATTATTTCTTTCAATGGCGTGTCAGTGGTTGACCAACGAAAAGTCATAATGACGCCATTACATTAGTAGATTACCAAACTTGTCAAAATCAACAATTTTGAAAAAAATGGTTGAGCTGAATGGTGCTGATTCACGCGTCATGTTCGTGAACGGGCGCTGTCAGTAGAGATTGGTCAGCTCTTATCTGCCATGGACTTTATCTTGCTTCTTTTTTGTGTTTTGTATTGTTAGATTGCCTTCATAGTTTTCACATATAGAAGCAACAAGAATCATGTAACCAGACTTTGTAAAAAACTTGATTTAAAAGAGTGTCCGCGGAGTTTCTTGCTTGTTCTTCTCCATAGAGACCTACCTACGTTTTGGAACAAGCAACTAGCTTCAACTCTCTGACTTACTGACCGACTCCTTGACAATTCAAAAGTGCCTGTAAATGGTTTAATTGAAATAAATGCTTTGACTTTGACTTTGAATGATAGACCATTGTGACACTATTGCAATAGCAGCAGACTTGAGGCCCTGGTAGCATATAATGGCAATTTTTTTTTTTGTTGTTTCACTACTTAAGACGGTAGTGAAACACCGATTTTCGCCGATTTCGTTGAAATGTATTGTAGATGTTTCTTATATTGTCTTAATAAGTTTCTCATATTGTCTTGATGTATTTTTTACTTTTTAACCTTTTGACCGCCACAGTCATGTATAAATAACAAACCGAAATGTGCCCAGCACGCCATGGTAACGACTACATGACAAACGAATTACTACTCTATGGTATTACGTTTAGAAACGTACTTCCATAGAGTAGTAACTCGTAGCTAGGCGCCGAGGGCACGTTTTGGTTTTTTTGACGTGGCGGTCAATAGGTTAAGGTGGATAGTGACTCTCCGGCCCTAACAACCCTTTATATTTGCATACAAAGGGGAGGCCTACTTTCAGCAGTGTACGGCAATAGCACAGTCTATAAATCATACAGTCGTCCGACGAAGACGTCTAGACAGGGCAATCGTGCGGGGCGTGAGGGACGAGACGGGGGAAGGGCGCTCCCGAACTGCATACGCTACCGTGTTAGTAGTTCGGGAGAAAACTTTCAGGGCTATCATGTGTCAGTTTCTTTTTGTTTTAATTAATGTAAAATAATTTTATTAAAATGGTGCATTACGACGTGTGTTGTGAAAGATTGCAAGTCGTCATCTTACATTAATAAAGAACTGCAATTTCATCAATTTCCGCGCACGGATGCCTGAGCCCTTGCCGCCAACTTGGCGGCGCAACGTGTAGCCGACATTTATTTATTGTGCGCCGACCAAGATGGCGCCGACGAAAATTTGCAATTTTTCGTCATGGGTATCATTTCCATGGTTCTCGAGGTCGCTTAAAACGATTATGGGGTTGAAATTAGAATCCAAGATGGCGGCGACGAAAATTTGCAAAATTTACGTCATGGGTGTCATTTTCATTGTTTTCGAGGTCGCTAAATACGACTATGGGGTCGAATTTAAAATCCAAGATGGCGTCGACGAAAATTTGCAATATTTTCGTCATGGGTGTCATTTTTATGGTTTTCGAGGTCGCTAAAAACGATTATGGGGTCGAATTTAAAATCCAAGATGGCGCCGAGGAAAATTTGCAAATTTTTCGTCATGGGTGTCATTTTAATGGTTCTCGAGGTCGCTTAAAACGATTACGGGGTCGAAATTAGAATCCAAGATGGCGCCGAGGAAAATTTGCAAATTTTTCGTCATGGGTATCATTTTCAAGGTTTTCAAGGTCGCTTAAAACGATTATGGGGTCGAAATTAGAATCAAACATGATCCAAGATTTAAAACCGTTTTTTACTCAATTTTTATTTACTAGTTTTTAGTTTTGTTCCTTTTTAACCCCCGACGAAAAAGAGGGGTGTTATTAAATCTGTCAAAGCATATTACAGCATTTTGTTGCTCAAGCCCTTTCATTTGATATCCATATTGAAGGGGTTGTGAAAAGAAAAATGGGATTTAAATCTTGAATTTACAGTGAAACCGAATGTATTAAATTATATTGTCATGAGAACTAAAGGTGCGTACCAAATTTCAGATCAATCCGTAAACAGGAAGGAGGTCAAATTTCAATTGCTAGATTTGACCCAAATAAACAAGTCCAGCTAAATAAAACCGTTTAATGAGTACATTCTTACCTATAATTTTTTTTTAAGTTAAACGCATGATGAAAATTTCATTCGCCCAACGATTTTATTTTTGTAGCTAGGACCTACCAAATTATTTTTTAGCTTTAAATACTACATTGTCTATGTCATTTTAATCTTTATTTTCAGTAAAACCGTTTAACTAAAACATTATTTGCTCATTTTTTATTTTAAGTTTTTAATTTTGTTAAGAATATTTGTTATAGCATAGATACCCATATTAAAGGGTTGTGAAAAGAAAAATGAACCGGCCATTTTGTTGATGGCCATATTAGCTTTTCATAACGAACTCTATTTTAGTAATCAAGCCCTTTCATTTGATACATAAATTGAGGAAGTAGTGATAAAATATGTAATCCGCCATTTAGTAGTGGCGGCCATCTTGGATTTACAATGATAACGAATTTGTTAAATTATACTAATACTAAAGGTGCATAACAAATTTCAAATAAATCCGTCAACAGGAAGGGGGTCAAATTTTAATTACTTGATTTGATCCAAACAAATAAATAAACAAACAGGGCAAGCTAAATAAAACTGTTTAATAAACTATATTTTTGATAATGGTTGGTGTTAATAATAATGTTGATCTAAAATAAATTAAAAAATATTGTTTACTTGAGACAACCCTAGCTGTTGCGACAATGTCTACACGTTGTCGGCATTTACAAGAAGATCAAAGGCGTCGTCCTACTGTATGTTTTTATACTGTGGCAATAGGCTGTTATGATGATTATCAATAGTGATGTTCCATTTTATTACCTTTATCAACAACCCACAAGGACACACATTAGGTTAAAATATCTAGTACAGTTACAGGTACGTAAGTTGGCAAGATATTTTGTGATGGGAGAAGTTCGCGCAAGTAAAAATATATAAAATTGTGCGTGCGCGATCTTCCCCCTCTACAAAATCTCTTGCCAACTTACGTGCCGGTAATTATATCTTAGAAACATTATACGATTAAAGGCCTATTCATACCTAAGCGGTATTCGCTACCGTCTGCGGCAGAGAAAACCCAGTGGGTATGCGGTAATATTACTGTTCAGACCTAAGCGGTATTGAGTTGTGAGGGGCGGGATGCATGCTGCTGCTCCCGCGCGGTATGTACCTCTACCCACAGCGGCAGCGAATATCGCTCAGGTTTGAATAGGCCTTTAATGTTTTCGTATTCATATCATATCCAGGACAAAGCGAACTCGTCTGAAGAGCTCCTGGAGCGTGAGAGCGCAGTAGTGCTGATCGAGACGGCGAAGGAGAAGCTGAAGGGCGCCGTGCAGGCGGGGCTGGTGGGGGCGGGGGCGGCGCCGGCCGTGCGCGCCGCCGTAGTGCGCGCCGCCGCCGCGCTGCACGAGGCCGACAAGCGCACGCGCCTCAAGAAGAAGGTACGCCCACACCGACATACATACACACCGCGTCATCGACTGGGTACAGTGGGTACCACAGATATAGATAGACCGAGATAACGCAAGTATCACGATCTGTATGAAAACCAAGCGTGCCATTTTTTGGACGTCACAATGTAATACGAATGTTTTGTTTTTCCTTATTATTCCTTATTACCAGGTATTACTGAGGGTATTAGATTAAAGATAATTGTTTTTTAAATTAATTACGCATAATATTAATCACAAAATGACTTACCGATGGAAGGAAACGCTTACTTTGTTTTTTTTTTACTTACAATTTTTTATCGTAAGTGCACGAAAATAGTTGCTAACGCGAAGTAGTTGCTCTTGCGTTATCTAGATCTATCTATATCTGTGGTGGGTACCCTTCACGCATTCAAATAGGGAAGATGACACCACCAGTCAATTGACATACTTTTTATGATTCCACCATAGATTTTGTATGGCAATAGTAAAAAGTGACGTCACTTTTTTGATAATTCAATTGACAAACTATTTAAGGATTTCAAAGCAACTAAAATCGAATTTTACAGTTAATTGGAAATCAATCAGGTTATAAGGGCTAACGTCAAGTGTTCTTTTAGAGAAATTCTGTCTTGGAATTATTGGTTAATGATGTCTTCTTCCCAATTCCTTGAAAAAGGAATAATTTGTTGATGACACTCGCTCTCTGTACATACACGACAGAAGAATCCCGCTGCGAGGCAGCGTTGCTGATTGAAAGAATGTACTGTATACATTTGAGACATGAGACAATATGATTTTCTTTCTGACATTACGTTACCCATCACACACTACAGTTGAAAACTAAATATCATGTTGATAGCAAGTGACACTATTATTTCATTATGAACAACTTTCAACATTTCAGCAATCTGTCGGACCGAGCAAAACAACAGCTGCAACGGTACCGGTAGCAGTAGCAGGCGTAGGTGAAGTAGACCGCGCACAGATAGCTCAACAAATGGCCGAAGCTTTAATAGCTCAAGGCAAGACCGACGTCTCTTCTGAAGACTTAGCTGTACTTGTGGACGCCGTCGTTGGTATGGCAGAGGCTAAGAAACGCGCGGCCGAGCAGACTAAAAAGACGGTCTTTGTGCCACCCGTTGAAAAACAGGTGGTGAAACTACCGTCCATCAAGCAAAGTGGTACCGCGTCCGCGTTGCAAATGCTGCAGTCGGCGTACGATGAGAATGATAAGAAGTAATTAATTTTTTTTTAAACTTCGTTACTTACACTGAATAACCATTAAAATTCACTGAAAATCATGTTAAATCAGTAAAAATATAATGAATTGTGCAGATTCCCTTGTTCACCAAACTAAACTAAAATTAGACAGTTGGCATCTCTTACTACCAGGCAGCTGAAGAAATGGACGGCGACAGGCAAGGACTAAGTTAGAGATGTCAAATTAGTTTTTTCTTTGAACTTCGCCGTGTTTTTAATCAACACGTTCTGAAATGACAACTATAATTGTATGAACATTTTAGATCAACTTAAATTGACAGCTCTTATTAATTTCTGTCTCTTTCTTGTTTTATTGGAGAGAAAGAGATGTAAATAGCTTAAAATAAGTTTACAACAGAATTGGTACCAATGTCAACCGTTTTTTGTCCAACCAGGATAGAGCAAAGCAGCGCTCCTGACGCTATGGATGGCCTTTCAGATTCAGATCTTGAAACTCTACTAAAAAACTTTAACGAGTTATCAGCCGAAGAACAGCACAGTCTCATTGCTTACTTGAAGAAGATGGAATCTAAGGAGCCCGAACGCGTCGAGCGACTGCGGCAATACGTAAGTGATGCTGCCTCCACCGCACCCAAGGAACTGACACCCGAGGATACGGAGCCGGAAGAACCCGTCAAGACAATGGTCATCGAAAGTGACGATGATGATTATACTGTTGAGGAGGTGAGGATATTGATTTCTTACTAAACTAAATGCCTTGACGATATAAATGATATGACATGTTAATCTTGCGGCCGAAACCAATTGCCTATATTTAGTGAAAGGTAAAGTAGCCTTTCTTTCCCCAGAAAGACAGGCTACTTTTTAATCCGCAACTTCGTCTTCATCCGCGATAACTGACATTCACGCGGACAAAGTCGCGGGCAAAAGCTAGTCTTTCATAAATTATTGGGATGTTTTAACCAGAGATAAATAGGCTTTACTATCACCGGTAGGTTACAAAAAACTGGAATTTTAGCATAAAATCACTAATACGCACAAACGTAGCGTAAGGCTCATTGTTCCTTCTCTGCAATAGAGGCTTATGCCCTGAAGGAGTAGTATCACAGGCCAGTACTTAAGTATTCTTTATCCGCAGGTGTTCCAATCAGCAACCCAGAAAGTAAAGGAAGATCAGATACGTCAAGAAATGGAAATAGTAAAAAAATCTTTGGAAGAGACTAAAGTAGAGCCTGCTGTAGTAGAGGCGAGAAAACTTGAGAAATCTCTCTCGGATATTACGAAGAGCTTGTCGACTAGCTCTGCGACCGACCTGTTCGCGCTGGTGCAAGCGAGCATCAAGTCTACTCCGGCCGCCACGCCGGCGCCACTGTCGCAGTCCCCTAGCGTCGTGGTCAGTAACACTCAACCGAGGTCCTTCGGTGACTTGCCCGAGCCCGCGGTTACGCAAGCACTGTTGAAGCCACTGATACAAAGTGCACCAGTTACGCCTGCGCCGCTGTTGGCTTCATTCGTTAATCAAGCTCCGACCAAGCCAGGACCGACACCGTTCCAAAACCAACAAGGCTTGTTGCGGCTTCCGGGACGATTTCAGCAGCCGCAGCAGCAACAGCGTCCACAACAACAGCCACTTCAGCAACAACAGCAACATCAGCAACCACAGCAAAATTATCAATCTTCAACTCAAAATCAGCAGAATTATCAATCTCCACAGCAAGATTATCAATCGCCACCACAGAATCAGCAGCAACAACAAAATTATCAACCCCCACAGCAAAACCAACAGCAAAATTATCAACCACCACAGCAAAACCAACAGCAAAATTATCAACCACCCCAGCAGCCGCAGAACCAACAGCAAAATTATCAACCACCTCAGCAAAACCAACAGCAAAATTATCAACCACCTCAGCAAAACCAACAGCAAAATTATCAACCACCTCAGCAGAACCAACAGCAAAATTATCAACCACCCCAGCAGAACCAATCGCAACCACTTTATAATCAAGGCCAACAGCAAAACTATCAACCGCCGTCTCAACATCAGCAACATAATCAAGCACCGCAACACAACCAGCTGCTACCACCACTGCAGCAACGGAACCAGCCGCAACATCAGCAGCAGTTCCAACCTTCACAGCAGCAACAACAATATCAGCCGCCGCAGCATCAGCAGCAACAACAACAACATTTTAACGACAACAGGAACAAGTCTAATAATGATCACTACAACAACCAAGGGCAGTGGAACGCACGCCCTAACATGATGGATAATCGAGGTCCGCCCAACAGAGGACCGGGACCTGATAACTTCGGACCCACAGCTCCATTCAATCAGGGTCCTAGAAATAACTTCATGAATGGCAGGGGCCAAGACAACTATGATACGCGGCCTCAGATGAACCAACAGTTCGGTAATAATAACTATGATAAAAATCAAAACAATTTCAGAGGTCGTGGGGGCGGCAGGGGTAACTTCGGAGGACCAAATAGGGGTCGTGGCCGAGGGTACTTTTGAATGTTAACGTACACAGTACCAGTGTGTTAATATGACGCACCGAGTTTTAGGAAAAGGCTATCAGACACTTCGATGTGGTCTTGATCAAAGGTATGAGTGAAAGTTACTACACTCTACTAAGGAAAACTTTTCCAAAATTCTATGTGCCATATCAACAATCGCGTACTATAAGTTTTATTTACTAATACATATTATGAAGTATAATTTTACTATAGCCATTGCTCATGCAATTAGATTTTATTACGATAGATGTATTTTTGCGTATTTGTGACTTGGTTTATGAACCTCAATGTATTAGCTATAAACTATAAGATTTTTTGTGTCAATAAAAATACAGTTTTAGATTTGTTGTTTTCTTAAAATATCTCCCTTGTAGACTGACAAACGATTGCAAAACGTAAGCCCGGTGTAAAGTAGACTTAGAATGGAAACCTGTGTTTTGCCAAGGTTTTTTGATTCTGATAACCAGATGCGGAATTTCTCGAAACTGTAACATACTAATAGCACACAAAGTACCGTTTGCGTTCCCATTGAGGGACCACTGATTTTGAGATTTTGAATGCGCAGCCTTTAGTAAAAGTTCTCAAACAATTGTAAATTTAGCCTTTAGTTTGAAAAAGTAGCCACTCAAAAGTTACAATCGGTTAAAGGTGGTCCCTCAGTCGTGACTGACAGGCATCCATATCTCAACTGCTATAAATGACTACTCTTAGTAAAAGATTTGTAAAACTAATTTATTGAATATCAACTCTTTCTGTTCACTGAATAAAAAGAACTAGCATACGGAAGGTGGTCCCTCGATCACCATAAAATTTTATATCATCATTCAGTCACTAGGTTTTACTTATCCAAAAAATCTTGCTGTGTGGTCACCTCTGTCTTAGTACTAGTTCCCAGAAATTTGATAATTATTTGAGACAAAACGGTGACTTTTTTGATACTGTATAAAGTAATCGTTAGTAAAAATAATTACTAAAGGATAGACTGTAGAATTCGTCTATTTAACTTCTGAATGCTGCGTAAATTGATTTTTCCTAGGACAAACGTTTCAATTGAGGGACCACCTTAAATCGATTGTAACTTTTAAATGCCTACTTTTACAAACTAGAGGTTGAATTTACAAGCGTTCAAGTACTTTTACTAACGCTAGACCCATATGTAAATTTCAAATTCCATTGTAGTTTCCATTCAAGGTTAAAATATGGTGATCGATTGAGGGACCACCTTCCGTATGCTAGTTCTTTTTATTCAGTGAACAGAAAGAGTTGATATTCAATAGATTAGTTTTACAAATCTTTTACTAAGAGTAGTAATATAGCAGTCGTAAATTTTAAATAGGTTTTGAGATATGGATGCCTGTCAGTCACGACTGAGGGACCACCTTTAACCGATTGTAACTTTTGAGTGGCTACTTTTACAAACTGAAGGCTGAATTTACAATTGTTTGAGAACTTTTACTAAAGGCCGACCCATTCAAAATCTCAAAATCAAATGTGGTCCCACAATGGGAACGCAAACCAAATTACCTAGTCATTCAATAATAATAATAAAAAGATATTTAGTTCAAGAATATTTTATTAATATGTATTTACAGCTAATACTTAACATGATTTATGAACAGACTATACAAAAGTTAATAGACACCCATCTCTAATAGCGCATCTATTTGCTCAGTCTCTGGCAGAATATCGATTTCGATCGGTTCAGACTTCACCTTGTTGCCTGCTTTCGTGTCTATGGTAAAGAATCTGAAGAGTTTCGACAGGTTTATGATAGAGTACGCGGACTGTGCCAGCCAGTCTTCTACGACCATCTCTTTCAACTGTTGAAAAGCGTTTGTGACTTGAGGCGACAAGCGTGTTTCTGTAACAAAGAAAAAAATATTATAACTTCTATTGTAACGTATTGGACGCACTAATTACAGGTTATATTTTATAAACAATTTGTATACTTACTTGAATTAGTATTCTTGCTCATATCAAACAAAAACAAGAAGAAGTTAATTTGAAGATACAGGTCCTTTTCAGTATATTCTCTGAACATGACGCCTTTCTCGCATAGTCTGCACAGTGGGTATCCACCTGCGAAGGTTTGCGGCAGACGCGCCGTGCGGTGCCCGCACGCGGGGTCTTCGCACGACAACCAACCCGCGTAGTACTGAGCGTGGTACTGACGAACTTGCAGACTCAACTGATTCTGAATACTCGCTAGGTAATCCACTGGCCTAGTAGTACACTTGTCATTCTGACATTTATCTAAGAATGTTACACTCTCTTTATCCAGCTTTACAACTGTTTCTCTTATTTTGTTCTCAGTTTTACAGTGTTCGTTGACACACACAAACACGAAGTCTTTGCATTGCCTGTATTTTTCTTGCTCGTTTTCTACTTCATAGGTTTCTGTGTTCGAGTTCTCTCTTCTAACTATTTGTCTATAACCAGATGGATCGAGGCCGAGACAATCAGCCACTCGAGCCGGGTCCATGCCTTCAATGGGTTCACATATTCTGGATATAACAGGGTGCAACTGATGCGCTAAGTAATAATTATAGTCAACTTTGAGATGTTCTAAATTCTTTAGCTCTTCAATATGGTAAGCTCTCTGTGTCGCCGAGTTAGCGGTGCCATCTTCGCAGATGATGTAAGGAACTACATCTCCTTTCTTGAACCTCCTGCTGTTTTTACTGTTCAGTCTTAGAGCGACCTGTACGTGTGGCTGCGTGTGTTTGTCGGCGTACTCGGTGGGGTTCTTCGTCAGTTGTTTCGTAATTGTTAACATTGATAGTGGCATTTTGCCGTTCATCAAGTCATCCTTGAGTTTGTTGAGATGCGTTTGAATGCTTTCAAGCCTCTCGTCAGCAGACTGTTCTGACAAAATCTGGCTCAGTATGAATTTTCCGGCTTCCGCAGCCAGTTGTGACCAATCACGACGAACGATATCTAAACCTTTATGCTCATGTGTAAAAACAAACTCGCCGCTTTTGTTCTTGGTAACTAATACCGCGGCATACTTCTTTTTCTTCAGAAGAAGCAAATATCTAAACACGCCATCTATATCAAGTTCTATTTGTCTATATTTTTTGTTGATCTCTTTCTTTATATCAACACCAATTTTGAAAACATTGTCATAATCTAAACAATTAGTGTTAATCATCAAACTGTCAGTATCTCCGTAGACTACGTCGTAATTAGATTTTTGCACAATTTCTTTGGTGTCCATGAGAATTTCTCTGCCTTTCATGGTGACTAGGGCTGCGAGGGGTTTCGCATAAAACCTGGAATGCGTGAAACCAAGACAACCGTACATAGAGTTAGCAGTTAGTTTCAGAGCCATTTGTCTAATGTTGTACTGCATGTACTGGTCTTGCGACAAGTCGGGTGTCTTCATTAACTTCTTGACTTCTCGTCTGCTCTCAACAAGTTTACGAATTTGTGTCGGAAGTACCCCGAGATCTGTGTTAGACTTTGGCAAAATGAGGTTAGCGACGTCCTCGTCAGACGAACCATTGGCTTTCCTTTTGATAGTTGTAAAGCAAATGTTGTATTCTTGAATAATACTAGGATATAAGGAATTGAAGTCCATGAGTAGAATGAGTTTGTCATAGAATCCTTTCTTAGGATCTAGGACGAGGCCTCCAGAATATGCCGCTTTTTTCTTTCCTTGTTTTTTGGATACGTTGGTGGCGCCTTCCTCTTGGTCGTCATTATCATCGTCTGCTACGACTTTTTTGCCATACACCTTATCAGGAACGATATAGTTCTTCTCAGTGAAGGCATGGAGTAATAGAAACTCGTTTCTTTCCGACCTACCACCGAGTAACGTTCTAGACATGATATTTCCGGCAATTTGTGTAATTTGCAACGCTAGTGGTATGATGTTCAATTCACACATCATTTTGAGTATGTAGGAAGCATCCTGCATACTAAGCGAGACAAGTTGAAACAAGTCATTACTGTTCTCGTAATATCTGGGCAGATCTTCAAGCGCCACTTCCACACGTTCGCCTTCTTTCATTTTCAGCACATTTACACAGAGTGTGTCGAGGTCGAAGCTCCTGGACCGTATTACTTCCATGGCTGATATTTTGATGTCACAAACCAATCGACCTAGGAACGCATCTTTAGCTGCATACTTTCTCTGTGGAACGACAGATCTTTTGAGTCGTCCCAAACGTGACCAGTTGGGTATATGAAGGTCGAGAACATTGCCAATAAGTAGATCTTGTTGGAACCCCTGTAAGTCATGACCTACTACTAGATCTGGGTCCATCTTCCAGAACTGTACCATGAAATAGTTGAGCAGCTCTCGCTCAGTGTCACATTTGGTTAGTTTGGTAGCTTTATATTGAGGTAGAGACTGTTTAAGATCGAGTGGCCAGATTTCATTGCACTTTGTCATAACTGAAAACAATATTCAGATATTAGATGCTAATATGGCCATATTATCTATTCTCGCATGTAAATGTTTGCGAAATGTATTATATGCTTACCACAGAAGTGTTGTTGGAAGGGTGGATTGGGAGGAGGCTTGTGTAAGTGAAAGCTGGTGTGTGACAGACAACTGAGCATCAATATCTTTGTCTTCCTTGTTTTGGGGTCCATTGTAGTTCTCATATTGATCTAAAAAAATGCTTACTGAATTAATAATGAGATACTTAAATCTATACTTTATATATCTTAATCTATACTAATATTATAAAGCTGAAGAGTTTGTTTGTTTGGTTGAACGCGCTAATCTCAGGATCTACTGGTTCGAATTGATAAATTCTTTTTGTGTTGGATAGTCCATTTACCGAGGAAGGATATAGGCCCATGCGAAGCCGGGTCGGGTCATTAGTAATATTATAAAGGTGAAAAGTTTGCTTGGTTGAACGCGCTAATCTCAAGTCTCTGTTGGAAGGACGTAGGCGGGTCCCGTCGACCTCGGCGGTCTAAGCGCCGCCGCATCCTCTAGTTTGGCGCGCGCGGAAGTTACGGAACCCTAATAATAAACATATATCTACTTACAGTGGCCACAACAATAGGCGGTGGTTCCAAATCCGCACCATCTCTGATAACAGTGACATGCTCCATTTTATCACAGGCAGCCTCAAGCTTGCACCACGACATTTTTGCCTGCACCTGCTCTGGTTGCTTCACTTCCAACCAGCAAGGACCCTTGATTTTGCGCTCCAAGAGAAAGGTTTCTAGAGAAGAGGTGGAGGCGCCGAAGATGTGGGAGAATGTTAGGTACTTCTTGTCTTTTGGAGGCGGGGGAAAAGTTGCCTGTGTGGTTAAAATATTGTAATTTAGCTATTGTTATCTTTATTGTGTCAGGATGAGTTATATGAAATAGCTCATCACCAATTCAGTTTAACACGAACAAAGAAACATTACATAACGACGCGGTATTCATCCGATCGAATTTTAGTTATGGCCAACATAATAAAACATATTTTCTTAAAAAACGTAAAAAATGTTGAAACTTTGACTTTCAGTATATCTCTGCAATGTGCTTATTACACTATACAATTTGTAGGAACTAAATTTAGGAACCTAAGTTGTTAGCTAGTGATCACACTACACTAAATTAAATTCTAAACTGGACCAATTTAGAATTCAATTTAGTAAACCACCAATTTACACTAAATCGGATCCAATCTATTCTAACTGCGAATACACCTGCCGATTACCGAAATAGATTTTCTAGAAATTGTATAGTGTAATAAACCTTTAACCAGGTTTCCAGGTAAGGCCAATAAAAAGAAGAAAAAAATGATTTAACATTACTTTCCACTTACGGAATATCTAACTTCTAGGTAGTCAGACTGGGCAGGTATGTCTGGCAGGTTGAAGCAGTAGTTCTTTGTGACCTTCCGTGACTTGAACTCCTTGAGTCCTAGATCACTGGCGATGGCACTGTTGAACTCTGCATACATATCCATCATTGTCACTTCTTGATCAGTCGCCTCTAATGTTACTGGGTCTAGTTTCTACAACAAAATGAAACTATAATGAATACTTATTTATGCAATTTGAAGTCTTTGGTAAAGATGTTCCAGCTGATGGTCATATCAGCAGTTTAAGTAATACCTTACCATTTACATCCTAATGAAGTTTTGTAGACATGGAACAAAATAATAGCATTTAGAACGTCGACGTATATTTCGTGGTGTGCGGTAAAATAGCATGAAAAAAGGTTTTGTATAATAAGTTTCAATACTTACATACTCCCTAGGCAACAGAAAAATCTGTCGATTAACATTCTTCACAACCAGACAACAGGACACACAGCCAGCCTTCTTATTAGATGGGTTAGCATACACCTTCCCAAACAGGTACACTACTCCCGGTTTCACAAATCTGTCCTCCCATGCATCTAGCCAGTAGAACTTGAGTACTTTGTCCCCATTCTCATTTGTGTGTAGAGGCAACTGACCATCTAGTTGTACTGCTGCAGCCACCTGATTTTCACCCATATGAGCAGACCAGGTGCTTGTTAATGGCTTCAATTGTTTTGGTGATTCTTTTTTGGCCGGGAATATTTCAAAATCTTCATTTAAAAACTCTTCAGCAACATCTCCAATTGTTTCTGCAGTGCTGGGGATAATTTCCTTTTTGACTTCCTCAGGTTTGGGTGCGGAGTCATTGCTGAAGTCGTCATCAAAGTTTAGATCTTGTGTCTGGAACTCCTCTATGTTCTGGGTGGCTGAGTCTTCTAATTCTTGCTTTATTTCCCTGTCTATCTTCCACTCTGGTTTCTTTGGTACTGGTTTTTCTGTTGCAGGTTTGGATGTTTCACCATTTTGTATCTGTAATGTTGGAGAACTTAATCAAACAAATATTCATGAATAAAATATCTAACAGACTACATAATAGAAATAGTGCAAGGATAATGATTTAAATGTTTACCAACTTACAATCACTTTCTTTTCAACTGGTTTATCAGGAGATATGAGGTTTTCTTTCTGTAAAAAATAAATATTGGTTTGTCAGTTAATAAACAATATGAAATGACTAGCTGATGCCCGCGGCTTCACCCGCTTGGCAAATTATATACTAAAACCTTCCTCTTGAATCACTCTATTTATTAAAAAAACCCACATCAAAATCGGTTGTGTAGTTTTAAAGATCTAAGCATACATAGGGACAGACAGACAGGGTGGGGGACTTTGTTTTAAAATATGTAGTGATAATGGCCAGAGACAGAGCTTGTTATTAGGACTTACATTTTCTACTTTAGCAGCTGGTTGTTCCTTGCTCAAACTGGTTATAGTGGTAGGTTTCTTGGCAGCTGAAGTCAAATTTTTGAAGTAGTTCTGTGCATCTCGCTTACTGGACTCCACTATGGTAGCTTTTGTCACTACTGGCTTTGGCTTCACTGCTGTAGACGCATTGCCATCCAAGTCGGACATTATATCTGACAGAATGTTGTCTTCTGATATTTTAACATCCTAGAATGTTGAATGAAATGTTCTATTATTTAAAACCTTTCCACTCTCCTCAAAATGTAATGCAAAGATATGAGAACTAGCATAATCTTTATAGAATTTGAGACTGATAATATTTTGTAAGAAAAACCAAACTGAACACATTTCTTATAAAGAGGAAAGAAATTAGGTATTGCAAAAATATTCAACTAATTTACTCCTTTTACTGCTTTTGGTACATTGGTTATTTTGATAGTATTAGGATGTAAAGCAAACATTATAGTTAACTTTCAATAAAATAATGTACCTCTTTCTTTTTAGTAGGCATGGATCCAAGGAGGTTCCTGATATTTCCTTTACCAGATGTTGGAGGTGCAACTCTAGCTTTTCTCTTCTGACCTCGTCCAGACTCTTTGTTGTTAGATGCCACATAAGTGTCTTCAATTTCATCATCATCAAATATCTCTCGGCCATCTTCCACATAGCCAGTGCCGTCTGCATTGGAAATAAAATTTTGAGCAAACAAGACCAACAAAACAAACTCTACCTAACTAACCCAACTGACAAGTGTATACATCTTCAGTGAAGCTCTGTTAAGTTTTCGTGGTATTCATAGCGGGAAAATTACGAAATAAGTTTCGAAACCATGGACTTACCATCATCTTCAATCCAGTCATCTTCTTGACGTTGCATCACTCGTTCAGAGTACTCCCTTTCGTCCACTGTGTCGTAAACATTTTCCATCTCGTCCACATCATATTTGTTCTTTACCCCCTTGCCTTTCAGTTGTTTCAGCCTCTCGAAAGCTGATAAACGACCGTGTTTGTCCACTTTCTGCCTCTTGGCTCTTTGACCAGCTGAAAACATAGGTTACATTTTGATTCACAACAAGAATATATGGTTTATTGCATACCTGACTAATGCTCAAGTTTGTTTGAATTTACCTAAAGAATCTGCCATGTTTTGGTTATAATCTCACTTGCTTGCATTTACAAATTTTAATTTTTATAAAAAGTCGAAGCAAAACACAACAGACTGAAGACAAGACAACACATTTGATTGACGTTTAGTTTGGCGGGAAAATGGAGAAAGGAAACAAACAAAAACTAAAAAAAAATAGGGATGAGATGTCGTGGCTACAAAAACAAACCAACATGAACCTACTATTCTACAATCTATGGTTTTCGGTGGCTGTATCTTTGGACTCTTTTTGGTACAACCCCCCAATAATAATTCCGCTTTCGCGCCAATTTGACTGTCAAACTACAACAAATTGGCCGGACCGTTTGCTAAGAAAATAATAAAAAGCAAAAGCAACAAAGCTTTCTGTAGTGTTGTTTATCTTTGAAGGTTCCTCTTCCTCATTGTTTGAAAAAATGGCTATGCGAGATTATACAGCAGATAGCGGTAAAATATCTCATTATGTCTTACTTCGTTTCTGTTTGTAACCTTGTAGTCTAACCTTAAATAACAAGCAAACACCGATGTTTCAGAATCATTCAAAAACTTCTTTGTGGACTTTTGTCAAACGGACGATGAGGGAAACAAGAACTTCAAATACGCAGAGCAGCTCACTAGGCTTGCACACAGGGAACAAGTAAGATCAAGTGTCTTATAACATAAGTAAACAAAAATAATAACTTCCTTTCATACTGATTCTACGTTTACGGGTATTCGTACTAGGCAGTTTCAAGCCATGTTATATACATAGCGCATATTGCATTGAGAATGATTGTTTGCAGAATGCCTTCATTGTGGAACTGGATGACTTGCATGAGACCAATAAGGAGCTGGCGGAGGCTGTGAGACAGAACACGAGACGTTACACCAACATGGTCTCCGATGTTGTGTATGAGATGCTGCCTGATTATAAACATAGAGAAGTAAATCTATTACATAAAAATAATTTTAATCACAATAAAATAATTAGCATAATACCTATCTTATTTTGTAATTCTAATCTATGTAGCATGCAATCAAAATTAATGAAATTATGTTCCCAAAAATACATGATTTAAATTATGGTTACTTTAACCCTACACAATCATCATCTGCCTAGCCTTTTCCCAACTATATTGGGGTCGGCTTCCAGTCTAACCGGATGCAGCTGTATACCAGTGTTTTATATGGAGCGACTGCCTATCGGACCTCCACAACCCAGTTACTGGGTAACACAATAGCCTTTTAACCCTACACAATACTGATCACATAATGAATATTGATAATACTCTTTGTAGGTAGCTGCCAAAGATGCCTTAGATGTGTACATAGAGCACAGAATCATGTTGGAGGCGAGGAACCACAGGATCCCTGGGGAGATGAGGGACCCTCGCAACCGATACCCGCCAGAACTTATTAGGAGATTGTAAGTTTTGTTTCCAACATTGTGGCACAGAATATAGTTCAACTATAAAGAGTAACTAAGAAATCTGTAGATAGTAGAAAAAAAGCTGTAGATCTTAATCCAGTAATGTTTTGTAATTTGCCCTCAACTTCATGTGGGTGTCAGTCAATTATATCACTAAATGTTTCCTGGCACTCGACAATTGTGTAACTTTCTATCAGTAAAAGATTATTTTGTAGTAGACATCGGTTCTTGCAGAGATTCGTTCATATAAATAAACAAACAATATTCTTTATAATGATAGTTTATTGTTTGTTTCACAGTGAGGTGTACTTCAAGGATGTGTCATCATCAAAGTCGTTACCCATCAGAGAAGTGAAGGCGGAGCACATTGGCAAACTGGTTACAATCAGAGGTAAAGATTTCTTACACAGATTGTATCAGCATGACGACACGGTTGGCGCAGTGACGCTGCGTGTCGTGGGTTTGATTCCTGCATGGAACAAATATTTGTAAGGCTTACAAGTAGTTGTCCCGAGTCTGGTTGTTTGTATATGTGTGTTTATATGTTTGCAAAAACATTGACAATACAGGAGAAATTCCTAGTGTGGAACAATGTTTTCTTAAAAATAAATGATCCATACTAATCCATATCTATACTTACTTCCATACTTAATATTATAAATGCGAAAGTAACTCTGTCTTTTACGCTTTCACGATGAAACGGCCGAACCGATTTTGATGAAATTTTCTATGAGAATAGCTTGAACCCTGAGGAAGGACATAGGCTACTTTTTAATCCGCGACTTGGTCTGCATCCGCGATAACCGACGAACACGCGGACGAAGTCGCGGTCAAAACCTAGTATGTAATAAAATGTTATATTTTGAGTTAATGTCAACCAGTCTTACCAAGGGGTATAGTGTTACCCAGTGCGTAACTGGGTTGTGGAGGTACGATAGGCAGTCGCTCCATGTAAAACACTGGTATTCAGCTGCATCCGGTTAAACGGGAAGCCGACCCCAATATACTTGGGAAAAGGCTAGGCAGATGATGATGAGTAGTTTTTCGGGTTACATAATTAATGTATAACTATGCCCTTACTAGGCATAGTAACCCGTTGTACGGACGTGAAGCCCCTGCTTGTGGTGGCTACATACTCGTGTAGCGCATGCGGCGCGGAGACGTACCAGCCCGTGCGCTCCCTACAGTTCACACCACCGCCATCTTGCACGGCTGACGAGTGCAGACTAAACAAGACGGCAGGACAGCTGCATCTGCAGACCAGGGGGTCACGGTTTCAGAAGTTCCAGGAGCTGAAGATTCAGGAGCATGTATGTGTTTTTTTTTACTTTATTTTTTGAGGTAATTTCGAAAATATGGGCAGTTATTGGCCAAGTTTATTTGGCATACATACCAAACACAGTACAATGGAAACAATGTACTCAAATAGTATTAAGTGCTTACTCAAGGTCAAGGGCGTCGCCAAGGGGGGGCGGTAGGGGCAGCTGCCCCCCCCTAGAGATTCCAAAAGGTTCATGTGCCTTTGACTGTATTTAAAATTCATACTTTTCCTATCCACCAAATATCAATTTGCCCCCCCCTAGGCCATCAGCTGGCGAGTCCTGGCGACGCCCTTGCTCAAGGTAATTAATGTGCAACTGAGCCCTGTGGCCAAGGATGTGGCCATAACCTCGACCAGTAGTTGTTGAAGTAGTACAGTCACCAAAAGAGATAAGTGTCCATGATGTCGGGAATAGTTAAAGTTTACTTAGAAACCTATGGAGGCTTTCAAATGAGATTCAATTAAATCATTGAACTGTTTATTCTCTATAAATTGTATTTTATTTTATTTATAAACACCCATCGGTTTCTAAGTAAACTTCAACTATTTCCGACAGCATGGACACTTATCTGTTTTGGTGACTGTACATTTACATCGCAAATTCTGTTGGCCATGCATTGCATTATACATAACAGGAATAGGATGGAGACCTCTAGATAGATCTCTGATTTGGCCACTATTCTGCCTGTCAGAGACTGATGCAACTGACTGGTTGAGCATATTTTCAGGTAATAATATCATAACTAATGGTTCCACTTCTGATTATTGAAATTCCCCTTACTTACAGTCAGACCAAGTCCCAGTGGGTCACATCCCGCGGCAGTTGTCCGTGTACTGCCGCGGTGAGACCACGCGTCGAGCTCAGCCCGGCGACCATGTGGCAGTCACCGGCGTGTTCCTGCCACTGCTGTCCGCTGGCTTCCGGCAGATCGTGCAGGGACTACTGTCTGATACTTACTTGGAAGCGCATGTGAGTACATACTGTGTATTGAGGAAAACAAGAGACATCTGAGTCCACAGCACGTGCGCGCTTACGTAAAAATATTCGAGTCGATTTTTTAATTGGAAATACCACTATCCACAATTAGTATCACCCATTGATTTGGATAAAGCTTCTAAACTAAATAAACATTATGATGAGCAAAACGATTATTTCCAACTTGAAAAGTTTATGGAATTCATGCTACTTTCATTACGCGCGCTCTAGGCCCTCTGCATTAATTCACCTTCATACTTACATTAAAAAGGGACCAACCAGTACATCAGTGTCTTTAATTGACCACAATGCTGCCTACTTATGGCTTTGTATGTTTTTGTGACAGCTGTTACTGTTTCGAAATCAGAGGGTTAACTGGCGTCACCATGTCGCGTTTACCTACTAGATACATTTGGTTGACTGGTAGAGAATGCCTAAGGCATTAAGTCCGCCTTTGTACGTTTGTGCATGAAGTATAAATAAAAAAATACATTAAACTTAGTGTTTTGATAGATCACATTTAAATCAATCACATGTCAGTGTCACTACATATGATTAAACAAGGTTTTTAATGGTTTTATTGTTGTAATAGTTATTGTGCCCTTGCATCTTTATGTCAGTAATTAATTACTTGCCACATGAGTACCGTAAAAGTTTCAACTTGAAATGCTAGCCTTTGAATTAACACCAATAACATTCCATTTGAGCTGTATTTTGTTGCATTTCTCTCTATTTATTACTTGAAAGTAGTTTAATTAATTCCTTTTATCGTTAAGCATCATAAATGGTTCTATCTCATATTATTCTCTAGTCCGTAAACTGCCTAAACCAAGCCGATGAGAGTGAGTTGGCGGAGGCGTTAACAGAAGAGGAACTAGCCGAGTTAGCAGATGAAGACTTGTACTCTCGCATGGCGCGCAGCCTCGCGCCCGAGATATACGGACACGAGGACGTGAAGAAAGCGCTGCTGTTACTACTCGTAGGAGGAGTCGATAAGTAAGGAACTAAGTTTTGAATATGCGTGATATAAATCAAACTTCCACATACTGAACAAAAGCAGAGAGAGATAGAGAAATCTTATTATGTGTAATGGCCTAAAGTGAATAATATATGTAAGACTTTTTTATTTTTAAAGGTAATTTAATTTTTTGCACCTCATATTTAACAGGTCCGCATTTTATATCCTGCATATTAAAGTAATTTTCTGACTCAGTTGAAAGTAACTGACTTCTGACACGAAAGTTTTTTTTTCAATATTTTTTTTTCTTCATAATATAATTATAGTATTCTCATTAAGTGGACCATTTTTTTATACCTATTTATTTTATTTATTTACTTATGCACAAAACTTAACTTTATGCACAGTACACGAGTCCGGGATTTTATAGGTCTTGCAATGTATTATTTACTAGCACTTTCCCCGCGACTTCGTCCGCGTGAATTTTCTTAAGGACCCCTAATTTTTTAATAATGCAATATAGCCTATGTTACTCAGCGATAATGTAGCTTTCGATTGGTGAAAGAATTTTTGAAATCAAAGTGGTTTTTGAGTTTATTTGTTACATACAAAAATACAAATCTTTCCTCTTTATAATATTAGTATAGATATTAGTATAGATGTATAATTTTTTAATTGTTCAGACGTCCAAACGGCATGAAGATCCGTGGCAACATCAACATCTGTCTGATGGGCGACCCTGGCGTGGCGAAGTCCCAGCTGCTGAACTACATCGACCGCCTGGCGCCGCGCTCGCAGTACACCACCGGACGAGGCTCCTCCGGCGTCGGGCTCACTGCCGCTGTTATGAAGGTGAGACATAGCGCCCACCCCATCATAATTCTCTTACAAAAGCTCGTATGTGATATGGCGTTATAACAAATGTTTCTCCAGATATTTCGAACACACGTATCTTGTGATTTATAATGTTTCTATGAAGTTAATAATAAACTAAACGAATTCAGTAAAGACCTCTGAAAATCAGTTTTTTTTGTACATATCTTGTGTCAACACTGTGGCCGTTCATAATCCATACTTAATATTATAAATGCGGAAGTAACTCTGTCTGTTACGCTTTCACGATGAAACGGTTGAACCGATTTTGATGATGAAAATAGCTTGAAGTTTACTTTTTCATCCGGGAGTTCGTCCGCATCCGCGATAACCGAAATTCACGCGGACGAAATCGCGGGCAAAAGCTAGTGTACTCATACATTAAAAAGAGTAAAAAACACCGTCATAGAAAGCTTGCACATGTAATGGAGATCCTAAATTACAAACATTTTTACCTAAGATTTTTAATTTTAAGGCTTTTTCAAAATCACTTACTTCCTGCGTGCGATTTTCCACTCACTCCTTTGTTTTCGAACATTGCGTTGGACGAAATATTTTTTTTTTATGATGCTCTTATAGGCGATAGACGCACCGGGAAATAAACTTATTGATAATGTTACATGGCAATAAGTATTTATTTGAAGACAAACTACTAGCCTTGCACGCTAGGAATTTTTCCTGTATTGTGTGTACATTTACAAACTCCACGGTTAATCAGACTCGGAACAATAAATTACCTGTAGGCTATAGAAATATTTTGTTAAATCCGGAAATGGAACCTGAGATACGCATCGCAGCACCCAATCGCTAAGCCACTGCGCCAACCGTGCCGCTTATGAAAGCCATTTTTGAACGTCAAAGAGTTATAGGACCAGATTTTATATTAAAATATCTTCTGACATCAGCTTTCTCTCTCTTCCTTTCTCCCTCTCTCTCTTTCCCCCTCCCCCCCCCTATCTCTCCCCCCACCCTCCCCCTCTCTCTCTCCCCCTCCCTCCCCCTCTCTCTTTCCGTCTCTCTCTCCCCGCCCCTCTTTCTCTCGCTCTTGTTTTGTGTACTCTGTGGTGTAACTCTTAGTTTCGGAAACTGTAGCTAAAATGTCATCTTAAAATGATATGCATTGACTTCTTGTTTAGTTTTGACAGTTAATAATAAAAGTGCAACTAAGATTTCTCAAGTATGAACTATATTTTATTTTTACTAATTTGTTTTTTAACGGTGCCCCGCTCTAAGAGTTTCTCTTGTGTTGTGAATGCGTTTACTAACATATGAAGACACACACAAACAGCCAGACTCGAAATTTCTATCTAAAAGTCATACAAATATTTGTTTCGTGCGGCTGTCGAACCCGCGATACATAGCGCAGCGCCCAATCACTGCGCCAACCGTGCCTACATTATTCAATTGAACTCATCTACACGAGAAAACAGACGAGTTAGCAAATTTTGCAAATCAAGTAATTTGTTACAGGACCCATTCACGGGTGAGATGATGTTAGAAGGCGGCGCGTTAGTGTTAGCCGACCAGGGCGTGTGCTGCATCGACGAGTTCGACAAGATGGCGGAGAACGACCGCACTGCCATACACGAGGTCATGGAGCAGCAGACCATCAGTATTGCCAAGGTTAGTAAATAAATAAATAAATAAAAAAGGTTTCATTCTCACGACAAACCAAAAAATACAAACAATATTTTGCAAAGAATAAATAGCTAACAATTTCTAGATTTTTTCTAGATCTTTTATTCTTTTAAAAAACATTGCCCTCACTAGGCTTTTCTTCTGCCGTGCGTTTACAAATATAACTCACATACACATACAGCAAGATTCGACACAATTATCATCTTTAGATAATTATTGTGTCCATGGCCATGGCCATGTAAATTTTGTTCCATGCGGGAATTGAACCCGCTATACGCAGCGCAGCAGTCAATCGCTCAACCATTGCGCCAGGTCCCCCTTTGTTTCAGGTATTAGTAGTAGCATGCGACTTAAAACTTCCTAGACCATTACATTTTTATTATTCAGAAAGTAAGAATCTAAGATCTATGTAGCAAGTAACTTACAATAAGGTTTAATCTTGCCAAAATCCAACATTTTTTTTGTTCTGGGTTGGAATATTCTCATGAACGTTCCCCGCCCCGGGGCGGACCAAAAGGTCACACCTAAGTCAGGGGGTCGCGGGAACGACAGATACTTCCTAAACCTCCGACTGAAAACTAATCCAACCTATGTCAAGATATATTCTAAGCATAAGTTTTGGATAAACATTGATCTGTTATTACTTGATATGAATGTAACATATTTAGCATATTAAATCAGTTTGACAGAATTAATTGAACTAATGGTAGATTGTTGGTTGCTTAATTTTGGCAAAACTAAGATGAATAGTTGTTTAAATTTTTTTTTTTCAAAATTCCTATAAATACCAAACTGTATTTTTTTTCCAATTGAATATGAATCTTATTCTTTTGTAATAAAGTTGAAAATCTATTAAATAAAACAGATTGTTATAGCTTGATGTGTTGGCCTCTGTACCTAAAGTTAACAAAACAAAACTTCAGTTGAGGCTGTAACGCGCATGTGTAATAATAATTTGTCCGATTTTGTAAAATCCGACAGCGCGTTTTAAGTCAAGTCCAAACATTTATTTCAATTAGACCATTATAAGGTTCTTTTGAACGTCTTTTACAAGAAAAAAAAAAAAATTGAAACTAGTTGCCATACAATCCTACCTACAAAGTTTAATTGAGCTTAATTACATATCGCCGTTGATAGTCCAATTCCATGTAGTCGCTGGTCACCAGGTAATATAAAATCAGCAAAAGTGTACATTCGCGGTGTTAAAAAATGTTAGTTACGCGGAATTCTACTATCAACGACGATATTGCTCAAAATTTGACTAGACTACGTTTGTTTGGAGCATACTGTCGGAACCTTTTGACTGCCACAGTCATGTATAGATGACAAACCAAAATGTACCCAGCACGCCACGGTCACGACTACATGACAGACGAATTACTACTCTATGGAATTACGTATAGAAACGTAATTCCATAGAGTAGTAATTCGTAGCCTGCCTGACCAGGGTGACTATCCCTTTCACATCAAGTTCCTCCGTGCCTCGGAAAGCACGTAAAGCCGTTGGTCCCGGCTGTCATTCGTAGATCTTTGGCAGTCGTTATGGGTAGTCAGAAGCCAGAAAGTCTGACCACCAGTCTTACCAAGGGGTATCGTGTTACCCAGTAACTGGGTTGTGGAGTCAAAGTCAAAGTCAAAGTCAAAGCATTTATTTCAATTAAACCATTTACAGGCACTTTTGAATTGTCAAGGAGTCGGTCAGTTAGTCAGAGAGTTGAAGCTAGTTGCTCGTTCCAAAACGTAGGTAGGTCTCTATGGAGAAGAACGAGCAAGAAACTCCACGGACACTCTTTTAAATCAAGTTTTTACAAAGTTTGGTTACATTCTTGTTGCTTCTATATGTGAAAACGATGAAGGTAATCTAACAATACAAAACACAAAAAAGAAGCAAGATAAAGTGGCATCTAATCCATGGCAGATAAGAGCTGACCAATCTCCACTGACAGCGCCCGTTCACGAACATGACGCGTGAATCAGCACCATTTAGCTCAACCATTTTGAAGGGAGCCTAATGATCCAACACACGCGCCACCATCAGCGAGACATTTGAGCGAGCATGACAATACTCCCAACCGCCATGTTAATTTTTGTCAAACATAAAGGTATTAATATACATGGCTCCATGGTATTCACATTTACAAAATTGAAATAATGCTGCTAAATTATACAAAACTAAGGTTTCCAATGTATATTATTTTATCATATGAAGTGTGATAAGTTAATAATTTAAAAATATCTATATATAATAATAACGATACTCGTTACTCATGTCAATAGAAAAAGGGGTAGGAAACATCCTTTTCTTCCAATTTGGAAATTCCCTAAACTGGCTGTGGAGCAGGACCAGCATTCAGCCAAGCATCTTTATCATTGATGTAATCTTCTAACTTATAATATGCTTGTCTACATAGTGTGCGTTTAATACATGTTTTAAATTGTTTTTCATTCAATTGTAGAATATCAAGTGGTATTTTATTATAGCATTTTACACAGTACCCCATAAAAGAAGTATGTACTTTTGACAATCTGAAGCTTGGCTGATCTAATTTGTTCCTATTTCTAGTATAAACATTATGTCTGTCACCTATTTTATTAAAAAGATGAAGATTTTTTCGAACATGCATAATGTTTTCATATATATATTGACAAGGTACCGTCATGATGTTAATCTGTTTAAACAATTCTCTTAGAGATTCGCGTTTGCGGAGATTATAGATTGCTCTGACAGCCCGCTTTTGCAGTATAAAAATAGAATCCATATCTGCAGCCCGTCCCCATAGCAAAATACCGTAAGACATGATACTATGAAAATAGCTAAAATATACTAGCCTAGCGGTATCCACGTCTGTCAAATGCCGGATCTTTCTGACAGCGTAAGCGGCTGAACTTAACCGCCCTGCAAGAGATGTTAAGTGAGGACCCCACTGTAGCTTGGAATCAAGCGTAATCCCTAGGAAAACAGTCCTTTCGACGAATTCAAGTATGTCCTTATTCAATACTACGTTACATTCATTACTCTTAACATTCGGCAAAGCGAATCTTATGCATTTAGTTTTCTTCTCATTGAATACTAAATTATTTACAGTAAACCAATTATGAATCTTAAGCATGGCGTCATTTACGTCGTCAAGGTGCTGTGCCCGTCTATTTACTCTAAAAATCAATGAAGTATCATCAGCAAATAACACCATTTGTGGTTGATTTTTCAGTAAATGAGGTAAATCGTTTATATAAACTAAAAAGAGGAACGGACCCAATATGGAGCCCTGCGGTACCCCCATTTTTACTTTTAAGCCTGATGAATTAACACCATTTATTTGAACTTGCTGCAGTCTATCACTTAAATATGATTTTACTAAGCTAAGCGCTTGTTTACCCAGTCCGTAATGCTCAAGCTTTAAGAGCAGTGTTTCGTGATTTACACAATCAAATGCTTTGGAGAGGTCGCAAAAAATGCCAATAGCATCTTGCGAATCCTCCCATGCTTTAAAGATATGCTTAATTAAGGTGACACCGGCGTCAGTAGTACAACGCCCTCTGGTGAAACCATACTGTTGGTCATGTAAGATGTTGTTACAATTAAAATGACTGAGCATTTGGTTAAGCATTACTTTTTCAAACACTTTGCTAAAAACCGGCAAAACTGAAACGGGTCTATAATTATTCGTGTCCTTGCAATCGCCGGATTTAAAAAGTGGTATAATCTTGCTGTACTTCATTAAATCCGGGAAAACCCCTTGGTCTACACACATATTAAAAATGAAAGCTAAATAGGGTGCCACTGTCTCAATAACCGATTTACAAACATTAGTAGACATCCCCCATAAATCTTCAGTAGCCTTGATCTTGAGTTGTTTAAAAGTCTTTATAACGATTGCAGGGTTTATATGTTTAAATTTAAATTCCGTGGGGCAGGCTGGAACATTCGAACTTAATAAATTAAAAGCAAGTGACGGCGAGGAATCTAAAGTTTCAGTAGTTTTAATAGGAACATTGGTAAAGAATGTTGCAAATTCCTGCGCAACTTCTATATTAGTACTTATGAGACCACTGGAAGTCTCCAGAGTGTAGTCAGTATTATGTCTTTTGTTCCTATTTGTTTCATTATTAATAATTTTCCAAACAGTTTTAATTCTATCATCAGCCGATTTTACTTTGTTGCTAATGTATAACGCTTTAGCTGCCTTACAAGCTTTTTTAAAAGTTTTAGAATAAATAGTAACATACTTATTAAAAGTGTCAGTGTTAATATAAGGCTTAAGGCCATACAGCTCAAAAAGTCTTTCCCTACTTTTCCTGATGCCTTTAGTTGCCCAGTCACTGAATAAAAACTTAGGGCAAATTGTTTTAGTTTTTTTCTTAAAAATATTCTGAAACTCAGTTTGCACAACTGAGAAGAATTCTTTATATAAAATATTACCATTATTCATACTAAGGTCCTGAACGGGTAACTTACTTATTAAAGTCTTTTTAAATTTATCTAAATTACCAGATGTTATTGGTCTTGACTGAATCTGTATTTTTTGCAAGGGTGTGTTGGACTCAAAAGCAACGGTTTGACCGCTGTGATCAGAAGGAAGATAATTTACAATAGCTTTATCTAAATAGTCGCAGCTACAAAAAACATTATCGATACAAGTAGCAGTGGTCGTAGTTATTCGTGTTGGTTCTAAAAACACATTTGACAAATTGAAGGATTTAAAGAGACTTATAAATCTACTGCTACTTGAATTATTTTCTAAAATATTAATATTAAAGTCTCCGCAAATTATTATTGATTTATTACCCGTTACAAGCTTAGTCAAAACATCCTCCATTATAGACTCAAATAAAGAGTAGTTATGATGATTCGGGGGTCTGTAAACGCACACTATGACATGCTTATCTAGCTCAACACAGGACAGTTCAATAATATGTTCAACTGATAGTGCAACAATGTCTCTGCGAGACTTAAATTTAATATTATTTTTTATTATAATTAGTGAACCACCACGCAGCATAGATTTCCGATTAAAACAACTGCCCACAGTATAATTTTCATAATTAATTAACATTTCATAAGGTTTCAACCAATGTTCAGTAAAACAAATAATGTCAAACATTGTCTTTTCTAAAAACAATTCAATTTCTAATTGCTTGGAAGAAAAACCTTGAATATTTTGATGAAATAATTTCAAGGAATGTTGCTTAGCCCTTTTTTTTAAATTCTCTGCATGATTGCTAGAAGATACCTTGTTATTACTAAGTTGAACTATATTGATACTGGTACCTTCTGTTGTCTTACTTACTAGTTTAAACTACTTGAGCTTACCACCTTAACATTAGTATTATTACTAACCATGGTGCTAGTTATAGAACACTTCGACATACTAATTATGTCTGAGTTAATATTAAAAGCTAATAGCCATGCTATCTGACGTCTAAACCTAATGGGCAGATACGCTGTATCTCTAGTCGATTTCAATTTTTCAACGAAACTGTTGGTGTCAAAAAGAGATCCGATAAGCAGTCGCTCCATGTAAAACACTGGTATTTAGCTGCATCCAGTTAGACTGGAAGCTAACTCTGTAATGTATCTAGCCACAGAGTAGAAAGAAACGACGTACAGACAGTATTAAATGACACATGACATAACCAAGTAGCGTCACATGTGTCATTTCATACAAGTACAGACGTTCCGGGGTGAATGTAAGGAACATGAAGATGGATCAGCCATCTCACATTGGGCATGTCAAGTCGGACGCGACAACATGCTTTTACTAATTAATAATAAGAAACCTCCAGTGCTTCACCTTGACTTTTATTTAAAAAGAACTTATAATAGAAACCCCAATGTAGTTTAGAAAAGGCTAGGCAGATGATGAGTAATTTGTAGCCTGGCGCCTAGGGCACGCTTTAGCTTTATTGACGTGGCGGTCAAAAGGGTAAATCTTATTTCTTTTCCTCCAGGCAGGTATAATGACGTGCCTGAATGCCCGCGTGTCGATCCTGGCCGCCGCGAACCCCGCGTACGGCCGCTACAACCCCAAGCGCACCATAGAACAGAACATACAGCTGCCCGCCGCGCTACTGTCACGTTTTGATCTGCTGTGGCTCATACAGGACAAACCTAACCGGTATGTTGTTTGTGGTATTCTTATCGTTGCACTAGCTTTTGACGGCGACTTCGTCCGCGTGGAGTCATGGGCAATCGACCGTTTCGCAAAATGATAAACGTCTTCTATCTATAAACTACTTTTGTTTACTTACAAAAGGATCATGGCAGGATTTGTCCAAAAAAATAAATAAAGATGTTTAGAGAAGTCAAGAAATTCTAATTCTTATTTATACTCTTGGGTACGTCAAGA
The DNA here is from genome assembly GCA_947361185.1 of Charanyca ferruginea. Taxonomy (NCBI): domain Eukaryota; kingdom Metazoa; phylum Arthropoda; class Insecta; order Lepidoptera; family Noctuidae; genus Charanyca; species Charanyca ferruginea. Next base: position 20,490,104 of record OX376059.1, on the reverse strand, counting down.
GTATCTTCGGGCGTTTCCAATATTTAATACAAAATTATATAATAATCCATTTAATAATAAAAAAAATTAACAAAAAAGACAACCGCTGAAAAAACGACGCTGAAAATCAGCGCCGTGGTTCGTGCCTTGTTGTGCGGGCCAGGCATTATGTTGAGCGTTGGCCGTTTCGCGCGGGGGTGACGCATGTCTTTTTTTTTTACAATTTACATATTTAGTTATAAGTTAATACTGTTATATATTAAGTGCGTCGCTTTTCGCGTGAATAAATGGCTTTTCTTTCTTTCTTGGCTTTTCTAACCACCTTCAAAAAGTTTAAAAACCGCCTTCAAAAAGTATAAAATAACTTTCAATTCGCAAGTCGGCGGCGTTGGTTTTGCTTGTTGTTTTGTATTGCCACCGGCTTGCGAATTGAAAGTTATTTTATACTTTTTGAAGGCGGTTGTCTTTATGTTAAATTTTTTTTTTCGCTTTTTCTCATCATACAAATTAATTACGAAACTGCGACACTAAAACAAATCTGTCATCCCTTAATTTTCAACCCTTAGGGGTGGAATATTTTCTTGAAATTTTTATGGGACCAAATTTGAGGTATACACTTTCAATTTAAAAAAGAATCATCGTCAAATCATCAAACATAAAAATAAATATATTAAAAAAAAAATGTTCATAAAATGAAAACTACTGGGCTAAATAATGATAAATTTGTATGAGACCAAATGGCAACAATTCTGCATCAAACTAAAGAAGAATCACCTAAATCGGATCATAAATCTCGGAGTAATGGATGTACGGTCACCAAAGGAGATAAGTATCCATGTCGCCGGAAACAGTTGAAGTTTACTTAGAAACCGATAGGTGTTTATGAATAAAATAAAATACAATTAATAGAGAATAAACAGTTCAATGATTTAATAAAATTTCATTTGAAAGCCCCCATTGGTTTCTAAGAAATCTTCAACTATTCCCGACGACATGGATACTTATCTCCTTTGCTGACTGTACATACATAAAAAAAAAAACCAACCGAATTGAGAACCCCCTCCTTTTTGAAGTCGGTTAAAAATGGATGTTAAAGTTGAATAGTTCAACGAAAAGATCATTGTTTCAGAACGAAGTGACGACTGACAGTAACACTGACAGACGGCGTTTCGCAGTTCTTACACTGAAATTGCATCGTTTTATGGGATTATAATGTCATAAATATTTTTTTCATACAAATTAATGTATGGATCTCTCCATGATTCTTTCAGCTTTGTAAGTCAAGTAGTTTCGATTTCGTGTTTTGTGAGTGAGTGAATGAGTGTGTGTGTGACTGTGTGTGAGTGTGAGTCACCCACGTGTGTGTGTGAGAGAGTGTGTGCGTGAGTGTGTGTGTGAGAGAGCGTGTGTGCGTGTGTATGTGTGTGTTTGTGCGAGTGTGTATATGTGTGTGTGTGTGTGTGTGTGTGTGTGTGTGTGTGTGTGCGTGCGTGCGTGCGTGTGTCTATAGCTTATTTTGTTTGCCAGAAGCCTGAAAAGAGGTAATTCATTGTACTCATCATTATGAAAAACATTTTGTGTGGCACCAACCCTGACTGTCTCGACTTTTAGAAAGTGCTTATAATTTTTAAATTCTCCAACAGTGAAAAGGACTTGGAGCTAGCTAAACACATAGCTTACGTGCACCAGCACTCGACTCAGCCTCCTACAGAGATCCGCGCCCTGCCCATGAGGCTGGTGCGACGCTACGTGGCTCTCACCAAGAGGAAGAATCCTGCTGTACCCAACCATCTCACCGACTACATCGTCTGTGAGTAAAACGTATTTGTGTGGGTAAAGGGACTTGATGACTGAAAAAATTTAGGGTTGCTACACATTTAAGCGGGTCGGCATTCTCATTAGACGACATACGAGTCAATTTATGCCTATGTTAGGAACTTGACTTCAATGCATTGAAGTGAAGTTACTAACATAGGAATAACTTACTATACTAACACATAATGTATTGTAGTTATGTATGTTAGTTTATAAGGTATATACAGTATGGGTTTTTGTTACCAGAATTAATGAATTACTTATTATTAACCTTTCATAAGGGTCGCTATACTCATTGTACTGTACACACAAGGGGGTCTTCACATTCAGTTCGGCATCCTCAATCAGTAGTGAGGCATGCCCTAGAAAGGCCCGGTATAATTTTTTTCGGGGGACCTTCCCGACTATGACGAAGCTCAAATGTAGGGTAAAGTTTTCTCACAAAGAAAAAACAAAATGCTCTTTTTGAATAAAATGTGTATTGATTAAAAATGATTATTTACAATTAATTCTTGTAGCGTACACCCTAAGAGTTTATATCAGATTGTGGGTAACATTTTATGAAATATTGCTAACACACGATACGGATGATATGGCGGAAGCTACGCCTCTGTTATTAATACTCCTGTACTATATTCCAGCGTCATACGTGGAGCTACGTCGCGAGGCACGCAACGCTCGTGACGTCACGTTCACGTCGGCAAGAAACTTGCTTGCTATACTACGACTGTCCACCGCGTTGGCCAGACTCAGGTATGGGAGACACGTAGTTTATATATTAATTAATACCTAGAATTCCAGAAGAAAGGACGATTTTAATAAAGGCTTTGTCTATTGCTTTACTCCATTTTGTGCAATGCTTTGAATGTAACTAAGCGATTTCTTAGTTTTTTTTACAAATTAAACCTGGAACTGATTCGTCAGAAAGGTCGGTAAACGTCATGCTTTCATTAAACAGGCACATTTACGTGCTTTTCCAACTTGAAGAGTTATGTTGATGATTTTAATTATTATAAGTCTGTAAATGCAAATTTTGTTACTTGTGCGATTTTTTTTATTACAGCAACCTGAGGGTCTATTGTGAGTTTTTATTCGAACTCTGTCGCGTTAACGTAAACGATCGCTTATGTCGTTTTGTAAGGAATAATTATGTTTCCTATTGTTGCCACTAAACTGCGCTGTTCCAGTTTCAATACGAATGAGAGTTTACGTTAACGCGATTGAGTTCGAATAACAACTCACACTAAGCCCTCTGATTTTCAGTTGCAAATTGCTAAAAAACGTAAGAAAATTTGAATTTCGCGGGCTACCCTGGCGCTTTCACCTTAACACTATTAAAACCGAAGGGACGTAACCGAAGGGAACGAAGAAACGGTAACGTAACTTTATACCTGCTACTAAAACACCTTTGAAATTATTTTTTTGTTTGAAGGTTGTCGGACGTAGTGGAAAAGGAGGACGTGTCTGAAGCAATCCGCTTGGTGGAGATGTCGAAACAGTCGTTGTCACCTGTTGATGAAAACGTGCAAAGGTATGAACACCAGTAACATATTTTTGTAAAGTAAATGTGATAGCACAGATGGTGTAGTAGCAGAGGTATTGGCTGCTGCGCTTCGTGTCTCGAGTTCGATTCCCAAGACTTTGTGTACGTATATTCATGTTAGTAATCGCACCCAGTAAGAGAAATTTACAATACGGAGCAACATTTAAAAAAAATATTGCAAGTTTTTAGCTAAATTATTACCTAAATATTTTCGGAACCCTGAAAAGAGGAAACATGCAGACACATAGAACCTTCTTCTTTTTGGAAACTTAATAATTAAAATGTAATGGAAATCCATCAATTATAGGGTTGGTTGAGAGTATTCAATATTTACTTTCTTTGTACTAAATCCACTGATACATAATTGTTGTAAATGCAAGTATTATAAAAAAAGAGTATGTATGGAGTTTCTTGCCCACTCTTCTCCATACGAAACTACCATTTGGAATGGGCAACTAGATTCAATTGTATCTAATGTGATGTTCAAAAGTGCCTTTTAATGGTCTAAAATTGAAATAAATGATTTGACTTTGACTGTCAAACTCCGACACGTCAAGGAGTTTAGTTGTGTTCTATTAAAGGGATGCATTCGCGTTACACTTATCTTTATTCGTGATTCAGGGGAATAAGTTCTACGGACCGCATTTTCGCGATCGTACGCGACCTGGCGGGCTCCAACCAGACCGTCAAGATCGCGGATGTCATCGAGCGCTGCGTTGACAAGGGATTCAAGCCAGATCAAGTAAGTTTTCAGGTGTTATTTACCATTTTGTACATAGTACATAGATCTGCTAGAATAGGGATGTAAACACCATTAAAAATAATTCCCAGGTAAAACTTTTCTATACGAAACATTACACACATTTCTTGCCCATTCTTCTCCATACGAAAGTACCATTTGGAATGGGCAACTAGATTCAAATTTTAAAATATGACGTTCAAAAGTGCATGGTCTAATTGAAATAAATGATTTGACTTTGACTTATAAAATATTTTCGCCCTGGAAACACAATTAATTTTCAATTAACTGTAAAATTAGAATTTTAGTTGCTTTGAAATCTATTTACAGGCTGACTTTTAATTCATTGGCAACATTTCAGGCGGTGGAAGTGGATGTTGCCCATTTTCTTGAGTTCCTTCACCGCCTAAAATATTGCCAATGTTTTAAGTCAGCCTGTATAGTAAGTCAATTGAGTTAGCAAATAAGTGACGTCATACAACAGCATATTTACGTACAAAATCGACTGATGGAAATGCGCTTTGACAGCTCATTAAAGTATGGCAATTCACAAAATTGCTATTATTTAACTATAGCATTCAAATACCATAAACATTTTTTAAAATTCTTATTAAACCTGCTTGCGCGCCAGCCAAAGTTATCTTGAAACTCTGAGCTAGTTGCATGCTGTTGCATTATGAAAAAATAACCATGTCATAATCATCATCATCAGCTGAAAGACGTCCACTTTTCAACAAAGGCCTCCTCCATAGAACGCCACCACGAGCGGTAAACTGCCGCTTGCATACACTGGTTACCCATCATCGTCAACCATCTATTAGCAACTAACTCTGAGTTAATATTTTGGCGCAAGAGGGCCTTTATCAATAAAAAGATCTTATATATTGAAAACTTCTGTTTTGTTTAACAGGTGGACGCGTGTATCGAAGAATACGAGAATCTCAATGTATGGCAGGTGAACCAAGTGCGAACTAAGATCACGTTCATGTAATTATTGAGCTTTTGACCCACCAATAAAATATTTTGTACCTTAATACCTTACTAGTTATAAGTGTTCCAGTGTGCCTGATGACTTGACTGCGGATTATTCCTAATTAATGATTATGTAATAAAGTTATTTTCTAATAATATGATGTTTTAATGGTAAAATCCAGTGGTAGGAAAGTCAATTATTCTTTTTCGGGACAAAAATGTTAAATTACTCCAAATCCAAAACAAATAAGTTCTTGTATATATGTATGTAACATACAAGAACTGATTTAGAAATGGAATTTGCTCCAGTGAAGGAATAATAATAATGATTATACCGTTATTTTGCGGATAAATAAGCAAAAGGAAATATTTTTTCCCTTTCGATTAGAACACGAATGTTTTGATGCCAAAAAAGTCCATTTACGAAATACCTACACAATAATAACAGTAAGCAATATCAGTTAAGCTCCTTATTCATCCACTAAATTACAAACAATTACCTGCCCTCATAAACGGAAAAGTTGTTTTTCCGCGTTCCTGCCCTTTTACCGGTACCGTATGACCATAAGGACGGAGGTTCACGGGCGAAAGTGGCGTAATAAATTTGTTTTCCCCGAATTTCTCGTAAGAAGCAGTATGAAAGTAATATCTTAGCGCAGATGTAAGTACGGCCCTCCCGCGTTGAGATTTGTGACGAAGTTGTCCTGACAATGCGTTCGCGTTTATTATTTTGTTTTGCAGCAGACGCTAACTTTTTGATGGCGTTATGTTGCAGGAGTTTGCGTACTCGTATTCATACGTTTATTTCAGCTGTAATATTTTGGTTGTCTTTTAGTATAAACGTAGTATGAAGTTAGAAGTTTCATTTTATGTAGTACTAGCACATTGCCCGCGACTTCGTCGGCGAGAATTTTTTCAAGGAACCCTAATTTTTTCAATTGATAAATATAGCACAATTTTACTCAGGGAATGCAGCATTCTAATGGTGAAAGAATTTTTGGAATCGGACCATTATCTTCGGAGTTCCGAAAACTGCTTTGCTACAAAAGGAGTTGGTGCTTATTGAGTTACAATTGTATCTCCTTATCTTTACAAATGTTCCTTTCCATAGTATAAAACTTTACTTCAGCGCTTATTTAGCACCTAAGTAGGTTCTACAATCGTTGTTTATTACATGGTCTAACCAAACCTTTAAAAATCTGCAGTCTAGTCAACAAACAAGTGGATTTCATTTTATTCAGCTATAAAGGCAAACGCAGAACGCAATAGGTACACATGTACCTAGTAGCAGATCACAATGTTGTGTTCTCAAAGCGTCTGCAAGCCGACATTGCACGCCCTCCAGACAGACGATACGAAAGTCCTTTACACCACAATGAAGATACAGTAGGTTTACTTTACTCGGGACGGGACGTTATTTGACGATAGTATATTATGTAGGTACCTAATTAATGCCCAAATACTCAATTGCTACCTATATTTATACATTTGAGACTCCATTAGATTTTCTTTCTACCCCCAATTATCTACCCTCAGTGATCTACAGTCACACGGCGATAATGGCGCTTGTAACAGCGTTTAAATATCGGCAACCCAATGAAAAAAAAAAAAAAAGTAATGTAAGTAATTTAATTCGAACTTAATCTTATTTGTTTTTGAAATTTGAATTTATAATAACATCTGAAATAAGATTACGTAGGTACCTGCTAATCGTGTCGTAATCGCTTTCAGAAAAAAATAATTATTACAAACAAAGAAAGAAAACAGACGTGCAGCGTTTCACCCATTGTCATGTCATGTGAATTATATAGGCATGGAAATAGGACTAATACAATGGAACTTCTTTAGTTTTTGGTCGTTAGGTACTCAAGCTAGTAACCCATCATGTCTGCCACGATCCTTTATTACTGTGCGATTACGACTATTCATTCACTCACTACTGACACGAACGAATTAATGGATCTAGTTAATTTTGTGCTGAATTGCTGAATAAACATTCTTGGCATATCAGCATTATCTATATACTATTTTATTATTTTTATCGAATAAATTAAGAGTTAAAACGTAATCTGAAGGAACTCAACATTATAAAAAATAAATATTGTTATTATATTAAGGCAATTATTCAGAGGTGCACAATTATTAGGATATTCATACCTATATTTTTCTTGTAGATGATACTAGACCATATCACTTACTTATATGAATTTTATCAACTGTTCAGAAAATGAGATTTTGACCATTAAAATTAAAAGTAGATAATCGTTACCACTTGGTGTTATTTAGATAGCCACACCTCGGCTAAAGATCGGGGATAACTATAATGATGTATGATGTCTCTAGGAAGTAGGATAGCGAATACAGACACCTTGTATCTAAAGCAATTGCGGTACTGTATCTAAGACATCATTACTTAAGTAATTATTCATTTATTGCGGTGGCTTACCTACCCTGTACCCAGCCCAGATGAGGCAGGTAATTTCCACATACCTCAGGATTTACATTACCACGCAGTAGCCGGACTGAGTCATAACATGACCCTTCGCCTAAAATATTTTTGCCATATATTTTATTTAGATTACAATGTATTCACGTAGAAAATCCTTTATAAGTCGCAAAGGTCTTACCTACTATCGAACTTCAAAAGTATTAGCTTCCATCCGTGATTACCGCTTTACCGGTAGCAAAAAAATATGGCTGAGTTTGAGCGATACCCGAAATCAGGTCACGAATTCACGAGCCCGAAACGGATTACATACTCGTGAAGTTTGAAGAAAGGAGGCTTTGGTGCGGGCCCAGAAATTGCGAAGTTCAAAGGTGAAGAGGTCCACCCGCCACCTGAAACCGGGCCGCGTACAGGGACGAATCTGAGACGGCCTTCACTGCTAGCTGATGCATTTGAAATGGGTATTCATAATTTTTTTTGATCTCGTTGTAGCTTTTGCCTACGCTGTTTTAAAGCATATTGATATGGACTTTCGATTTGATAAGGTCGGTTTTGTAATTGGGTAGTTGTCACCATTAACCAATAATTTTGTTTTTAGTAACTGAAAACCTGACTAATTTTTAATCTTTTTATATACAAATCTTCTGTGCGTGTGTATGAAAGTGAACTCCTAAAGGGCTGGACCGATTTTATTTATTTTTTTGTGTAGGTGGCGCTGCAGTCGGGTTGGGGTAGGGTAGGGTAGGGTAGTATAGGTAGGTAGGTAGGTGGGTAGGTACGGTAGGTAGGGTGGGTAGGTAAGTAGGGTAGGTAGAGTAGGTAGGGACAGGACAACGTCTGTCGGGTCAGCTAGTTAACTGTAAAATTCAATTTTTAGTTACCTACTTTGAAATCAATAAATAGTTAGTCAATTGAGTTGGCAAGAAAGTGACGTCACTTTTTACTATTGCCATACTAAATCTATCGCGGAATCGTGTTTTGACAGGTTTTTATAGTACTCGTATGTCAATTGATGGTATTAAGTATCCAATTTGCGTTCTCAGTTTCTCTGTGTCCGAAAAGAAAATATTGCCGAGTTAGAAAAACAAATTCAAACAATGAATTACTGTGAAACTTACGAGTATAATAGTCTGCAATAAACACCCAAGCGAGCGCTTAAAATGTTATCTACATGAAAAAGTATTTTTATAGAACTAGCATAACGTCTGATAAAATAAACTTTACACACTGAGCCGTTAAAGGAAGAAAAATAAAGGATTCCGCGAATTATTTACAACAACCATTTATTTAAATGTAAAAAGAAAGCAATTTAAAAAGTTTTATGACCGGAGAGGGCGAGCCGGGTCCGTTCTGTATTGTATGCCGCCCCCTACCATGAAACTTTGCTTGGATTCCCACTTCGACACTTTCCCGGTTCGCCATTAAACTCATGAAATAGTGAGATTAATTACACGAAATGTATAGTTTAGAGGCATAGAGCCGAGGATTGAGTTTCGGAAAAGTGCTCTTTTGGGGTTTCTTTCATGCTGTTGGTATCAACGAAAAAAATGTCCTTTAGAGAAGCCCTATAATGAACTTACGTGAATTTGATGATTATTGGTTTCATGATGAGGATGATGATTTCAGTACCGATTAGGTACTCGTACAATAGTAGGTAAGCAAAACCTATGGTAGGTACTAATTTTTGTGATACCTCCTTAGTTACTGACTGTAAAAACCATTGAGTACAACCTACGTACATCGTACGTAGATACGTACATTTTGTACTCTATGGTAAAAACTGATTTAAGGGCGCGTATTCGATTTAGCGCAACTCAAAATCTAAACGATTGCTAGAACGGCGTAGCAGCATTGACACACACTAGTAGATACAATACAATGGTCTGTTTGTGTGCATCAGAATAAAAAATACGCACGAAATAAGCACGAATCATTGAAATTGATCGGCAAACGACAGCGCGCGATATTTTACAGTGCTTTTTAAAATAATTGTCTAAAATAAATGAGTTCGTATAACGGACTGAAAAATATTCTGTACCTATATTAAGCATAACATTTCCTTTCATAAAATAAATATATCAGTTATGTTTTTATTTAAATACTGGTGAAAATAAATTGTAAAAGTGAACCGATTTTCTACTTTTTCAACATTGTTTTTTAATACATAAAATACATAATAGTAATATTTTCGTAATTTTGGCTCTGTAGTACACTTTAAGATTGTATATCCTGTTGGAAAAACGCATAAAACATAATATTTTGGCATATTGTAATGGTTGTATTCGTCCTGAAAGTTAACTCTGACGTCTATAAGTATTCGTAAAACGATATGAAAGGATTGTCTTCGCTTCAAAAAACCATAATTAAAAATTATACTTTTACTCTGTAGTTCCCTAAATCAAGACTTAATCTTTTCGAAAACTGTAATTGTCATCAAATAATCTGCTCACATCATTACGATATTACTCTCGGCAAAACGCGAAAACATGAAGTTTTCGTCACGAATCGAATACGCTCTTAAACCACATTGCAGAACACTTCGTTAAAGCAATTGCAACCCGTGTACTTACTGCATTTTTTTATGCATTTGCATTTGCATAAGTGAAGTTCTACACATTTACATAAATTGATTGTACAGTCAACAGCACAAGTAGATGATCAAAATCAGAAATTCAATACTAATGAACGGAGTTCGCATCAGAACTGTGTGGCGTCGAAGTGATTCAAAAGTATGTGTGTGACAATCACATACTTTTAATAAATAAACTAGTAGTAAATTATATAAATTAGTGTTATTAAATTAGTATTGAATTTCTGATTTTGATCATCTACTTTTGCTGTTGACTGTACACACGGCTACACATCAAGCTATACATTTCCAGTATAAGCCGACCTCGCATTGTACGGGAACCCTACACAATGCGAGATCAGCATTAACTGGAAATGTATAGCTAATAGTTTGATGTGTAGCCGTGTGTACACTCCATTCCGCCTGTCATATTCCAATAACGCACATTTTTCCAAAAGTTTCAAGTAACTCAAACAAACTATACGAACGTCTGAAAATTAAAAGTATAAATAACTGCTTTACTGTGAAACTCATTTTCTTGAACGAGTGTTGAGCGGACTTTTGGCAATGATTAATGACGCAAAGAAAAGTTTTTTTACTTCGGTTCGAGTTACACCTGGCTTCCGTAAGAAAGGTACGAAAGTGTTGCTATGGCTAAAAGTGTTTCGAACTCATCATTTACCCTTTAGGGAAATGTTATGTCAACTTTTTTGCGATTTCGTTTTTGACGGGAATTGAGGTGTTCGAAAAAGTTGTGGTTTACGAAGTTGGAACGTCGAAGAAGTGTTTTGAATTTGGCATAATTATCTAGGTATTATGAATTCAATGGGAGTTGTAATTTTATAAGTCCGGGGTCTGTATTTGTACTCGGTCTACAACAAGCTAAGTGACTTAAACACAATGTACCAAAATAAATATGGCGGAGCCTTAAGGTGGTTTTACATCGGCGAGCCGAGGCGTGTATGGAATGGGCAAGAATTGAAATCAGGCTTACCCTTTTTACAGCTAAAGATGTCCATCGCTATCGCTATACCGCACCACCTCGCGATGTCCAGCGCTGGCCAGTGCGAGATTTGTATATTCGTTTTACAAAGTATATAAATTCTCTATTAATAGAGTAATAAAGTTCAATATTGTACTAACAAATATTTAAATTTTCGCTTCGCAGTATCTCGCAGCATCTAGACCTTTTACACCAAAGATAAGCAGGGCGTGAATATTAATTTTGCCACACAAATTTCAATTCTCGCCCATACCATCTACGCCTCGCCTCGGCGATGTAAAACCACCATTTCTTTAGTAAACTTTTTATACGTAGGTACCTACTTATTAATATGTTGGTGTTCAATCATTCTTTTAGTAACATCAATCAAATATCAATCCTTTATGTACAATTTACATAAAATCGATTTGCTATTAGACTATACTCCGTTCACAATAAGATTAGACATTTACACAACCCTTTTTTACAGTCCCTTCAACCGATTTTTACTTCTATTCCGTAGGCTTAAGGATGACATTAGAGGCAAGAAAGTGGTTACAATAATAACTGTTTTTTGCAGCTGCCATTTGTCACGCCACCAACGCAATATAAGTCAAAATCGGTTGAACGGACTGCAAAAAAGGTTTGTGTATATGTCTAATCTTATTGTGAACGGAGTATAGTCTATACAGCATTTGATTACAATAGAATTATACGCGTTACTAAGTAAAGCGTTTCAATTCAAAACCGTTTAACATAATTTGGCTGTAAATACGTAGGCAAACTTGGCCTTGGTAATGATTGTTGCCTGTGAGCAAGCATGCATGTGTAACGTTGCTGAAGTTGACCCAGATTGTCTACCGTGGCTATTATTGTCTTCCACTCTTTTTCTTTTTTTTTCTGTCTTTGTTTTTAGGGTTCGGTACCCAAAGGGTAAAAACAGGACCGTTACTAAGACTCCACTGTCGTTCTGGCTGTCTGTCACCAGGCTGTATCTCATGAACCGTGATAGCTAGATAGTTGAAATTTTCACAAATGATGTATTGTATGTATGTGTTGCCGTTATAACAACAAATATTAATAATAGAATAAAATAAATATTAAAGGGGGTCTCCCATACAAGACGTGATTTTTTGCCGTTAAAAAAAAGGTTATAATGTAGTGTCTAATGTTGTACAGATAGTGGTACGGAACCCTTCGTGCTTGAGTCCGAGTCGCACTTGGCCAGTTTTTTTAAAGCAACGGTACGCCCCTCTAAGCTTTTTAAAAGAATCGTGAGTGCGTTTACAAACATATAAAACTCACATACACAAACAGCCAGACATACAAATATTTGTTCCGTGCGGAAATCGAACCCGCGACACGCAGCGCACCAGTCAATCGCTCAGCCACTGCGCCAACCGTGTTGTCATTCTCACTCACAGAGAGGTCTGTGTCCTGGCAGAGGGAACATAAAAACCGTTGAAATAACTTTGACCCATACCGGCGGTGGAATCTTTTGTATTCAATAAACTGATCACCAATCGATTGTTTGTTTTGTTGTGAAATACCGTTCAACGGTCTTTGTGCGGCGCTTTAGTTATGATAATTAGGATAGGTCATCATCATCATCATCAGTCGGAAGACGTCCACTGCTAGACAAAGCCTCGCTCAAGAGGGCATAATCCCCACGCTTGGCAGGCGTCTTGGGGATCGCAGTGAGGTTATTAAGTAGGTACACGGAAGCCGCTGCTTCCGGATATTCCCTTAGTCGCCTCCTACGACACCGTCGTGTCGAAATAGTTGGGTGCTATTCTGGCCCGGACACACTACGGACGATTTGTACGGTAGGTAATGTTAATATAATAATTATGTCTACAGCGGAGTATGTCAAAAACCACTCCACTTTCAGTTTGAAATTCCTAACAACGATAAATTGTTTTGTAAAATTGAATGAATTTCAGCTTTTACGATACATCTTTTCGAGTGTTTTAAGTATTTGAATGGCTCTCGTGTGCTTATCAGGGTGTAAATTACTTTGGAGAGCTTTGTAATTGTAACTTTTGCGTCTCTCTTGGTACTCCATATTTAAATACCCAAAGATCTGTCTTTAGAGATCAAAGACCATCGACTTTTATATCGTTATGAGAATTAAGATAAAAATGAATTGCCATGAACATGTAGGAAAGAAAGTCTATTAAAGAACCAGTACTGCTATTCTGTGAAAAGCTTAGTGGTCTTAGGTGAGGTGAGTTTGTGGGGAGCTGTCATTCTACTGATGATGACAGCTCGCCTAAATCTTACGTTACCTAAAGTCACCGAGGGAGATTTCTATCTACCGTCACATGAAGAGGAAAAATGTATTCATTGTTCATTACTTTTCTGTTGTACAATAGTTCTTGTTACTAGTAACGAAACGAAGCCACATATTTTGACTGAGGTGAGTTTGTGAAGTAATGACTTGTAGAGTTAGGGCGTGTAGAGCTAGAAGCTTGCATGGTTCTACATGAGATCTGATAACTTTTTGACAGTGCGAGCCATATGGTCTCGTCTTGGCAACAGTTTACATGAAAATGTTTTTGTTGCGATATAATAGACTGACAGAGAGTAACTATAGCACTAGTTGTCTTCGGAAAATTTCCAATCCGAAATGTACTCGAATCGAACATCTTTAAGTACGTCGCCGCTCGTGTTACGGCCTCAGGTCTTTAACACAAATATCTCCCATTACTTTCAGCAGCCACACAGGTTTAAAAGTTTTAACACAATAGTTGAAACCCGTTACTGAGTCGCAATTACCACAGTCCATTGTGCCAGTATTTTGTGATTGTTTCAAAGATATAACGTCACTGTTACGACGACTTATAGTTCTATTGTTTGCAAGCTCTCTCGATCATATTTTACAGGGCATGTACACACGGCAACTGTGACACGTATCTATGTGCAAGACAGAAACTCCACGTGGTTTAAAAAAAATAAAAAGTAGCTAGCCCTTTTCTATCACTCGCCGTTATAAATACACCGTACACATTAATATATTTCTTGAAAGTTAACTTCTTTTACTTCTTCTTTATATATAGTAATACTTACTAACCCGTTACAAACTTTTTGTCATAAAAATTAAAATAAATAAATAACCTTTGACCTGTTTTCAGACCAACCAAATATGTATATGTCACAGTCAAAACTCTTAACCAGTCAAAACTGCTTTTGACTACAAAAATCAGTCAAAACTACTTTTGAACGGTTTTTATCCTTAATATTTAGAACCCATTAGGTTAGTAGGTTTTTTTGTGATCCTTTTAAAACTTTAGTTTTGTAGTGATTCTTGTACCTAAGGCGTTCCGTATTTTTGATTTTGTAACGCAAACGCGTTTTATCTTAATAAGGGTTTTGACTGAAACCAGTCAAAAGTAGCTTTGACTGATTTAGAGTTTTGACTGTAACATACACATAAAAAAAAAACACAAAAATCGGTCAAGCCGTTTCGGAGGAGTTCGATAACAAACATTATGACACAATGTTTTTGTAAATATGAACTTTCTGATCACCAGTCCATATTGTATTATAAGTAATGGTGGTATTTCCTATTTCAAATCTTTGGATTTGGAAGACAGATAGTTTATAACGTTTTACGAACTGATTTTATCATTTACCTAAAGGCAAGCGTGCTCCACCTTAGGCCGCCCGCATCATCACCTACAAGGTGAGTTGCGGCCAAACGCAAGTCTATAGCCACTTCATCACCCTTGGTTGACTGGTAGAGAATGCCTAAGGCACTAAGTCCGCCTTCATGCACAAAGGTACAACTTTGTGCATGAAGTATAAATAAATAAATATAAAAAAAACCCTATAGTTTTTTATTTGTTTCTGGAGCGTATACAATCTGCAAAATATATCGGCCTGCGTGAAGAGGTTCGTTGTTAGCCTGAACACCTCGTAGTTTCGTCGTTAGTACAATAATGAACATGTATTAGTTGCTTTGTTATGTCTGGAGTTTGTCGGTTGCTCGCTACTCGCTACGGATGCTCTTTGTGGCAAATGTGAGACGTGTAGGGAGAACGTTTGTAATGTTAGGTCCAATTGTGTTTTGTCAATTTACTTGCCTGTAGGTCATTCGGATGGGATGTGAAGTTGAATTATGTGTATTTAGATAGTGTAAAATACTTCGCAAGCTTTATAAGCAATGCAGGTCATGCGGGTTTGATTGCTGTTCATTAGAAATTCGATTCAGATTTTGGAGAAACGTCGTTTTTGATTTCTAGAATCATTTCAGATGAAAGCTGGGTGTTACCAGACTAATCGATCGATCGTCGATCGACGGCATCGATAGATGGCAGAATGGATTAGTCGACGTCGATCGACAGTTTGTACCAAACCAATCGATCGATCGGTGATCGACGGCATCGATCGATGGCAGAATGGATTAGTCGACGTCGATCGACAGTTTCTACCAAACCAATCGATCGATCGGTGATCGACGGCATCGATCGATGGCAGAA
Source organism: Charanyca ferruginea (assembly GCA_947361185.1). Taxonomy (NCBI): domain Eukaryota; kingdom Metazoa; phylum Arthropoda; class Insecta; order Lepidoptera; family Noctuidae; genus Charanyca; species Charanyca ferruginea. Next base: position 20,474,578 of record OX376059.1, on the reverse strand, counting down.
TGGATTAGTCGACGTCGATCGACAGTTTCTACCAAACCAATCGATCGATCGGTGATCGACGGCATCGATCGATGGCAGAATGGATTAGTCGACGTCGATCGAGCTGCTTGATTAGCCTCGATCGACGTCAACCGGCAATCGATCGCCATCGACCGGCAATCTATCGATGTAAGTCGACCGGTATCCGTCGATCAATTAAAGCTACCACATCAATCGATCAACGTCGATCGACGACGACCGATAGCATCGATCGATGATCGATCGATTGGTGTAGTAACACCCTTAGTGACATTGATGACAGTAAAAGGTCAAACTTATGCTAAGTTTGCGACAATACTGAAGAGACTGACCGGTATTTCTATTTATTCTTTAAAATTAGCAAAAATAATTGTAATAAATATCTATTACTTTGTTAATCCCTAGCTTCGGATCCGATGATAGCTCACTTCATCTAGAGTTTACAGAGGGAGGTTGTAACAGAATAGTACTGCAGGACTGACCGACACTTGACTCATAAGGTGGAATTGCAAATATTGTCATGATATAAAACCATCCCCATTTGAATAAAAATGCGTTTTATCCCAACGTTAAGACAAGTTCATAAATCCTTAAAAATAAAGAATCGTCCTTTCATCGTTCCAGCGGGATCGCGACTGGGTGGAATGCGCGGCGGATGTCGATCGCGAGGCACCGTTTGCTAAGATAGTAAGAAGGTTCTTATGTCCGGAACTCTCGAAAGAAGCATGAAGATGAAGCAACTTTTCGTCGGCATTTACAGAGAAACTACATCTGGAAAGAATTGATGGTAATACATGATATGATACGTAATTTGGTTTAGCCACAATTTTTCTATCGGTGTCACATAATAAGAAAAAAAAATAACACATATTATTGTAAAAAGTAACAAAACCAAATCATTTTCCTTTGTATTGCAAAGCAGTAGATATATTTTTTATACTCTTTTGATAAGAAATGAAGGAGTAAAATGGTTTCATCTCAATGATTTGGAGGTGATTTGATTTTTTTTTTCTTATTATGTGATACCGATATAAAAATTGTGGCTAAACCAAATTACGTATCATCATGTAGATTACTAAAATTTTTTTTCAGATGTAATTTATCTGTAAATGCCGATTGCTTCATCTGCATGCTTCTTTTAAGCTTTTTTCGAGAGAGCCTTAAACGTAAAGAGTTATTGAACAATCTAGTTAAAAAGTAAATAATTATGTACACAGTTTTGCCCAATAAATTACAACATTCTTTCAGGAGAGGAACTACGATATAAGGCATTTAGACTCCTAAACGTCCTTCTTTTGGACGTTCTACTGCACCTTGTCATGTATTCTGTTGGTATTTTCATATCAGCCGACCTTACAAGGATAACATGTTCCTTAGGTCGATATTGAGTACTCCCATTGAAGTTATCTGTTATATATACAAGCGCAGCCTGTTCCCGGGGGACAACAAGTCGCCCGCGCACATTCCTGGGGCCTTAGTCACACAACCGTTGGATTAGGAGCATTAAATAAAAAGTAACAGAAGGTTTGTACTGTAAAGGTTGCATGCAATTAGCATGCTGGTCGAAACCATTGATTATATGGCTTCGCCAAAACACTCTGCATTCGTTCTTGAAGTCTTTTGTATTTAGAACGTTAGTCTTACTTTTATATGACAAGCAGATTGTGAACAAAGAGTACAATATATATACAGAGAATTGTGAAGTCGACAGCGTACAGAGGCAGTCGTATTATTCTATAATACAGTGATTTTAACAGAGACCCTCATTGATTGAAGAATCCCTCCAACATCTTCCCAACACGTTATAAATTATACCTTATCCCGGTACCTAGTAAGGGCTCGTCAAGTTGAGCTCTTACTGTAATACAGGATTAGGTACAGTTTCCTGGATAACGTGAAATAAAAGCGCTACTAATTTCTGGCCAGTGACTGACTATCTACTGACACCGTAACGAAGGTTATGGATTATATGTATCTATTGGGCGGATCCTATGAATGAAAACGTAGCATATTATGTATAGTAAAAGCAGCATTTGCCCGCGACTTCGAAGTATGTGTGAATTTTCTTCCAGATCCCTATAATAGAGCCTATAGCACTTCTTCCTGTTAGCGAAAGAATTTACAGAATCACACCAGTAGTTGAGAAGATTAACTCATTCAAACAAAAAAAACAATATTTTCAGCGTAATAATATAAATATCGTCATCAGCCGGAAGACGTCCACTGTTAGACAAAGGCCATTCCCAAGGGGAGGGGGTTGCCATAATCCCCACGGTTGGCAGGCGTCTTGGGGATCGTAGTAAGGTTGTTAAGTACACTGAAGTCGCTGCTGCCTGACTTCCAGATTTTCCCTTAGTCGCCTCTTACTCCACCTTCGGGATGGTATAGGTGGGTGCTATTCTGGCCCGGAGTTCCCACGGGCTAATATAAGTACAGATATATAATAATAAAAAACATGTGGTCCTTTTCGATAGCTGTATTCCAAACTCAACTTCAAAAAAATCTTATTTGAGCTCCATCGAAGAAAGTATGGGAATTCATATACTATTTATTAATTAAACTTGCACATAATATAAAACACTACAAAGGCGAACTTAATCCCTTGGGCATTTTCTACCAGTCTATCTTAGGGTGATGCAGAGACAAAACATGGTAGCATAACATATTCAAGTTCCTCGTCCTACGGCTTCGAACAGCCTACAGTGGAACTTCTCAACGTTACTCTCAAGAGATTAGCGGCTATAGAGATCTTATCGGGCGGGTCCGGCTTGGGATAATTACACGCGTATGAGGCGGCGATGATTTGTGGGACCCTTCCGTGAACCTACTCCATTCAACCAGGGACTTTTATATTAGATTGTATTGTGACGTTTTTATTGTAATATTGTAATTCATAGCTTGTATGCCGTGTGAATTTAGTAAAGTATTTCGTTTGTGTATCTATTAGTATGATGATATAATGCTATGAATCGAACGAAGTTGATTTTTGGAGTGTGTGCTTGTGGAAGGTGCTATTTAGGTATTTATTTAACTTTAATTAAAGAAAAAGGAAACATAAAGATATGTTTAAACCATAACAAAGTTTCATATAGGTTGAGTCTTAGTTTCGTACTTAAAACATGATACGCTACCTGAACTTACCTAATCAGTACAATGACAAATTACTTGTTTTATTTTAAATCTAAATTAAAATGACACAAGGATTGTTTTTCAGAAGATGTGTATTCCCGTTTGCTCTGATGGGTAGTAGGTAAGGAACAGACGCTAGAAAAGAGTTCCACATTTTGCCTGTGTATACACTCGACCCTTTGGTAATTTATGGTTTCATGAAGTTATTGAATGAAACTACTACATAATTTAAAAAAAATATATTTAAATTTTTCTTTGAAAACACGACGTAAGTAACTGTTTAAATACGTAACCGGTTGATTGAATGTTAATGAACATTTAACTGAAGGGTTATAATTTCAATAAGAGCTCCTATAAACAACAATACTTTCGTCGCACCCCTTTTGAAAAGTTTACCGGAAAAGCCTATTTAAAAATGTAGACTATCGCGGTTGACCAATTATCCTTGCCTTACCCTCTGCTGGGTACAAAGCAGCCTAGGACAAAGTAATTAAATAGAAATTAGACCTAACAAAGTCATAAGCAATAGAGCTAGACACGGGTAGACTGAACTATAGTGTTGTAAGTAACTGTTATGATGTAAAATTCATGAAATTTTCGCGTTAAATAGTTCGCTGTTTTCTGTAATGAAAGGAAAGAAAGAAGAAAAATGTTTATTGATACAGACCATGTGCACACAAAAACAATAATAAAAAGGTTATTAAAAGAACAGAAATAAATAAATAACTTTATTGTGTGCTGCGGCAAACAGGCCCAGTTCAGCATAATTGCCAGAACACTTGCACCTGACTCTGGTTTTCATCTGTACCCTGTTCACAATAAGATTAGACATAACCACAAACCTTTTTTACAGTCCCTTCAACCGATTTTGACTTCTATTCCGTAGGCTTAAGGATGACATTAGAGGCAAAAAAAGTGGTTACAATACAAATGTTTACTGCAGTTGCCATTTGTCATGCTACCAACGCAATAGAAGTCAAAATCGGTTGAACGGACTGTAAAAAAGGTTTGAGTAAATGTCTAATCTCATTGTGAACAAGGTATAGACCTTTGTGTGTGACGTATTACGGATGTAAACCAGTTTTAATATGATACTTAAGTAGATAAATAAATGAAAGGAAACGTGTAGCAAATCTGGTGGTGTAGGTAGGTAGTCCCACAGCCAAGTGTTTGCCGCATGTACATACCTAATTAGTTCGTAAAAGTTGAAGAATTCTCAACAAGATTCCAAGTTTCCTTGCTGGGTAGCTGTGGCCGACCTGTACAGCCTCCGAGAAAGTTCTTTTGTTGTTTCGCCGCAAAATCAATCAACATTTTAATGAATAAAATCTTCTTTCACAATGTCTATACAATTTATATTCGCCAATTATAATGTAGCCTCTGGTGATTTATTTAATTAATCTCGGAATATGGCAAGTTGATATAGAAAATGGATTTCCTACTTGCCTAACTGGAAACCAATCGTTATTTAAGGTTCTCTTTGTTAATATTGAATTGAGCTCTACTGCCCTGACTTAAAATTGTAAAATTTCAGAATTTCAGATGTCGCTAACATTTATCCAGTGTTTAATCCCCGATTTCTCTAACGAAAATCAACACAAAATTAGTGAGATTCATCATCATCATCATCAACGATCAACATGTGAACCTTTAGACGCCCGCTGCTGGGCATAGGTCTCCCCCAAGGGGGGATTCAGCCGTAATCGCCATGCTTGGCCGATGCATGTTGGCGATTAAGATTAATTAATTAATTAAGATTATTATGTTAGAGAGATTGGTTTTTGATCATTCAGTTTGTAATGAAAAAATTATGTAACAACTTGCCATATTGTATACCAGAAACTGGAGATACCTTTAATAAATATCACCTATATTCCAGGATTCAAATTAAATATTAAGTTTAGATTCTTTTTTGTTTAGACTGATACTATAAAACGCTTCATGTTGACCTATTTTTTTTATTTAACTTTAATCTAAAGTAAAATGGCTAAAAGCAATTTCTCTTCACCACCGCGTTCAAATAATGTTGGTCACATTATTACGTTGTATGCATGGGATCTGATGAAGGAGCATTACCTATGTGTGGTGCCGACACCGCCTGATAAATGACGGCCATTTATTGAGGTGTGATGATAGAGTGGTAATGTCCGCCAGTGGAGCTGGCACCTTGGGATGTGTGGGTAACTACTCATGTTTGTTTTGTACGTGAGATAGATATAGCTAATAATAGTACCTATAGTAATAGTGTCTAAGTTAAGTTTTGAAGTTACTAAAATATAAGTGATTTGGTAGCATGCACTGCGAACTTACGTTTTAAATAAATAGTGATGTAACTAATGATTAATAGACAAGTTGTTCTTTTAATGGTTCTCGAATAAATTATTTGAAACTGGGTCAAATACTATTAATTACAAACACTGAAAAAATATTCCTTTTGTTATAAAAATATGAAATCAGAATACTCATAAATCAGCGCGAACAAACACAACTTGACCCGAAGCTTAATCTCATAATCGCGGAATTGTAGGATAAACATTTTTCACGCAATGAAAGCAAATAAGAGTAAGCTCCCACTGAGAAGAGGAGTAAACTGGCGAGTAAATAAAAAGAGAAACAATATCATAAACAAAGTGCTTCTTTGTTCGGCAGCTTCAAACAAAATGTCTTCATGAGTTAGGGTCTGAGCACGCAATATGTCTGGCCGCGACAATCGCGATTGGCGACTGCGTCGAATCGCAAGTTAATAAAAGAAAGACGTCGATGTCAGAACGTCGTTGATAGCATTTTCGACGAGTCGTTGCACTTGGAAACGTGTTCGGTATCACTGTCTTCAAATCTGAAGACTTGTATTGGCTCTGCACTGTCGTTGCCATTCTGCTTGTACAGCGTAGCAGAGCTTTAGCTTTATAGGCTTTATGGCCAGTAGTGCAAGCAATGTAATGATAACTAAACTTGGAGCAATAAAATGTAACCTTCGTTTCTTTCAACGATTAATCGCTATTTTCTTATGAGCAAGACATCGCAAACGGAAAAGTGTCGAGTGTGCCACAAGCCTTAGTAGCCGAATTTCTTTTACCATTCAGTGCAAAATTAATGAGTCAGCTAACCTGACAATAGCCAAACATTTGTAACAGTTTACTGGACGGTTACTATGCGGGCTGGTGACGTGAAATATAGTCGCTTGTTCTGAGTCTGAGAGCTTTGGCCTATTGAGTAGTCTGCTTTCCTAATGAAGTGATCCCTCTTCAGAGATAACAATAATGGTAGGAGGGAAGGGAATAGGTAGGTGTGTGTTGTTAGAGGCACATTATGACAATGGTTTCCCGTTATATACGGAAATGGCCTGTAGACCAAATCCCTTTCTGTTAGCGTTAGTGACAATGGAAAAATCAAATCGAATGGAGTTGACGTTTGCTTACCAGATCTCAAAGTGATGTAACTGCATACAAATTGATTTTTCCGTTGGCGTTAACGCTAACAGAAAAGGATATTGGTCTACAGGCCCAGTAGGTCGATTCTGTAAAATTCAGTGTAAATTCTAATTATCAACCGAGTTTTTAGAATGCCAATCATCAAGAAACTCACAGCGGATTCAGATTCGAAGTTTAGAATGAGGTCTTACAGAATCACAGCCCAGGACATTCTTCGGGCGATTCCCCTTACTTCAGAACAGAAGAAGATCGAAGAATCGAAAAAAAATATAGGAATCTCATTCTACTTTGAAGAATAGGTACAGTATATCTTCTTTATTCGGTACATTACATTGTATTAAACAAAGTCGCTCCCGCTGACTGTACGCTGAGATTTTTAAACTACGAATTGATTTTTAATGCATTTTTAGCAATAGATAAAGTGATCCGAGAGGAAAGTTTATACGTACTATAGTTTGATCTATACTGGGGTGTGATTCTGTAAAGCCTCATTCTAAACTTCGAATCGGCATTCTAAAAGCTCGGTTGATAATTCGAATTTACATTAGCGCCACCCTTGCGAGCGTGTCAGTGAGTTGATCAGGTACAAATTGACAGGGAGATTTTGACAGATAAAGTATGAGATGACGTAAGAAGTGGCATTCTGTAAGGTAATTTCCGAGTCATTTCGACGCTCACTTCGCACTCGGACCCGATTCAAAGTGTCAAATATATCAAGGTCATTTTGAACCTTATGCGAAGGGAGAGTGCATAGCGATGTGAGATGCGAGTTGTTGTTTGAAGTTTACAGAATCGACCTACCGTACTCGTGCGAAGCAGGTCGTTAGTTAAATATATTCCAGTTATATCGTCGATCCATAAACATTATTCTTGGTTTCAAATAGGAAAGGTAAGTATTTATCGTTTTATACTTTTATGTGTGGATGGCACTGTCACCTTTCTATGTCTAATCTACTCGACACGTAGTTGACGATTCCAACTTCCAAATATATTTTTCAGAGATGTTTTATTTCTACAGACCACGGTTCAATAACGTCGCTTTAAAATTTCTTTTAGTTCCATTTTATCCTGGTTTTGTTGCATTTAAGTGCACTGACACAGTTACAAGGAAACATTCACCGTAATAATATCTTTTTTGTGCGAGAAGCGGCGTTGGAGCTTTTGTTGAAGGCGTTTCACTTTTGTTTTTGTGTTCCTTCAAAAATATTGAAATTATCTCGATGGCGTTTATCGTTTTCCTGGTGGACTTGAGGACAGTTTTAAATATAAGCAGTTTGCAGTTTGCATGTAGTTTTTTATTGTAAGCAAAACAACTCCTACTAAGTAAGTATTTTAAGAACTAATTAATTTCAATGAAAGTTTAGGGTACCTATGTGAGATGAGTCAGTCATAAAATTGAATACCAACCAAACAAAACTTTTCTTTGAGGGCAATCAATTTTGTTTCCAATTATAAAAGTATTCGTATTATTTAATTTGTGCACCAATCAAATTGCTCAAAATCAACGCTACAAAAGATTTAAAATTCCCATTCATCGACTAACTATTCGATTGTGAATCACTAGAATGTCGGAATCGTTTACAATGTATTGAATTCGATTAAAATTCCTTTAGTTGTCAAAAATTGAAGCTCCGTATTCGAATGATTAATTGGTTTGAAGTTGTCGAGTAAGCGAGTGATCAGGTAAGGTTCAGAGCAACCTATTAGCATTGTGGGGTGATTGTGAGCTCATCAGGTTCTCTGTTTGAAGGTAAATGATGACGCGGCGTGTTTGCGCATGCGTGGTAGATACCACACAGCTTGCCTCCTAACTAGCCGTGTTTTATTCGCCATGGAGGCATTTGGACGAAGAAGAAACGAGGCTTCGGTTTTAATAAAATTGTATGGGTTACCTATCAGAAGGTCGAAAAATATTTGACCTAATTTCATTTCACCTAAATCTTTTCAACTTTTCTAGTTTCGTATTTTTTTACTTCATCGATGTCACGTTGGCCACTGTGTCAGTTGACCTATTAGCAGTTTTGTTTTTTTCGTTGCTACGTTTCATTTGGTCACACTTAGCCGAAATAACATTTGTTCGAACATTCGTTATACCACTGTTTTAATTACCATATTTCACCAAAAGCCTAGAAGTAAATAGGTATGTCTGATATTGAGTTAATGACAACCGTTACTCCACCGGAAAAAAAAACACGTCGAAAAAGAAACGAAAAATCAAAAACTTTTGAAAATTAAAGACAATTTGAGTGAAATTAAATATTTGAAAGAGCGTTCAAAACTAATGTATTTATAGAGCTAATTTCAGATTAGTTACCTACTATTTTGTTTCATTAATTATTTAAACGTAATGGCACTTAATAAAACAGGTAGTTCCAGTAAGAAGCTTGCAAACAAAGATTCTTGCTTCAAGCATGCAGCATGCAAACAAGCATGCAGCATGCAAGCAAGCATGCAGCGTGCAAACAAGCATGAAACATGCAAGCACGCATGCAACATGCACAAGCATTGTTGCTGTCACGTCTCCGGCGCTGCGGGGTCTGGGCGGCCCCACGCGAGGTTATCGTCGCAGATGGTTTTAACGCTCACCACCGCCTGCTCCTCAGCTCGCGGGCCGCCCCACTCCTCCGCAATACAAAATAATAAATAGAACAGCTAAGCCACCGACTTCCGAAACTAAAGTCACGTGTGTTCTGTTTTAAAGTTATTTTTGCTTTTTGGTTTTTGAAGGCGGTTGTCTTTTTTGTAAAAAAGCTTTTTGGTATCGAAGATAGTTAAATACTTTTTTCTTTTAATTAAATATTTACTTTTAATTAAGTACGTTATGCATAGCTAAAGTGTTTAAAGAGTACTTACTTACCTCAATTTTTATAATCATTTTCCCGTTTTCCATTTTGGAAAATCTGACGTCATAGTCCATGTTGAGTAACCCTCAGAAGAACAAAGTTAAGCTTACAAATATTTCTATATTATCAAGTCTCTACAAGCTTCACACGTATCGAGAACCGTATAACCGTCTTCCCGGGTGATCTAAGACTTGTTTTATTTGTGAACATTTTTCACGGTATCACCGGCCATTGTGCACGGTTCTTTTTTTTCTCTTAACTTATTTTTTACTTGAAAAAGTTTTTATGCGTTTGCGCCGGCCAGTGCTAATCGTTTAGACTTGTGTCGACACGAAGCGACACGTCTCACGCGATTCAAATATTTAATATATGGGAACCGTTCAATTTGAAAAGAGGTAGAAATATTAAAAAGGTAGAATGATAATTTAAATAAGATGGTGATAAGTATATTTTAAATAAATGCAGGATTTTAAAATTTGTTCAGTTTAGTGTTTGTACAATATTTATAGCCTGGCCTAGATAAACAATATTTATGAATAGGAGTAAGTGAATTTTGCCCATAAAAAATTTCAAATGCAACAAACGATAATCCATTTCTGTCTAGTCTATATCTATACAATGTGGCTTAAATATGTCTTAAAACCTATCATTACCACCCATGCAATACATAACTCAGTAATCGCCCTCAAGGAGTCATTCACAAAGAATGCAGAATACATCTAAGGATGCGCCAGCGCACTTACATACAAAAGACATAAACGCACTCAAGAAATGCCTCCGTTCACGTCCCGACTTGCAACTGGCTGAAGAATTGATATAATTTCCTGTCTTTTATTATTTATACCATAAAAGTATACCGACAAAGTGCCTCGTATATTGTATATCTAATAAATACAATAAAGTTTAGAATGTGGCGCCTTCCGTTAGGGTACAATAGTTTTTTCAGCGCGAAATATTTGTCAATAATAAATGAGACGTCCCTTTTATTACCAGTAACAGTCATGGCCGGCGCGGACTGTAGTTTGGGTGTCGGGACCACATAAATATACTGACAGCCGGTGCAATGTACGAGCGATATTTTTAGGCTATCGTTAATAAGGGTATATTTTATATTAGTAAATAATAAAAAAAAAATATCGGTTGCTTTAAGCAAGTGATTAATCGGACCACGTTTAATCGGTAAACAAAACATTGCTTAGTGAACTTTCGTGAAATTGTGACGTCCTTTATTTGCTATGTCAATTGGCTTACCTACTATTTATTGACTTTAAAGCAAAAAAAAAACTAATTTTTCGGTTATTTAAAATTCATAGAATTTTCAAGGCTTAAATAAAGGATTTTTAGAGAAGTTTTGTCTTAGAATTATTCGTTATTCGTGTACAGTACACACGAATAACGAATAATGGTCTACCAAACCATAAACAACAATGTAGTACCTACCACAATCATATGCACTAAAAACACTGATTTAGTAATCCATTTACACAGTATTAAGATTATAACTTATTAGGTGTTTATTACCACGGAAAGTAACCTTCGAGAGGAATACTTACAACTTACTTAAGTTAATTATTACAACACACATTGGAGGTATCGATCGATAACTTTGATAACCAATCCGTGGTAATAATGCGCGTGGTAATTATGAATATAATTGACCAAAATAAGGATTCTGTTCTAGAATTGGTATTGTTGGTTGGTATGGTTGGTTGCAATTTGCAATTTGATTAAATTATAATAGATAATAATTTTCTACATATATTTGCTGAATTTCAACTTTTATGCAGAATCACCGGGTCAATAACTGCACTTTAGCTTTAATACACTGTAACGATCTTTTATACACAATATTATGGAATGCAAATAAATGGATACATATTTGTACCTCAATTTATCTACTTATCTAGTCCTCGACTTCTGATTTAGGTTGGAATAAATTCTTAAATACTTCCAGCCGCTATCGTTTATAACTTGCACATCTCACTCTCGGCTCGCTAACAACAATAGTCGCGCGGCGGGCGGCGACGCGACCAAAGAACCTCAATGAACGTACCTGGATTATCTATCGGTGATAAATTAAAAATATGCCATCTCCACGCATTCATCATCAGAATGGGTCAGTTTCGACGCTATACCATTGTCTAATAGGACAAAAAAGGTTAAAAGAAGAAGGCTGGTTGGTATGGAGTTATGGAGGCTATAGTTTTGTATGCAGGTCGTGAGTTACATCGTTGACATTGGAAATTGTGGCTTTTAGAACATTTAATTATTGTGTTCGGTATTCGAAGCATGTCTACCTCATTATATCCGTCATATCTCTGAACATTAGGTGAGCTATGCAGATGAAAGATAAACTATTTATGATACAGCCATAACTTTTACGATTTAGAAGTTGTTAACTTGATTATTTTGATGAAATAAATTTTTAATTACATTGTAACTTGTGCTTTGGGAGTTCATGGTTAATTTGTCAATTGTTTTGAATTTATTGTGAGAAGAACTTAACGACTCGTAAGCATAACGTTGTTTTTTAAATATGAGTTCTAAACTAAATCTTATGTTACAGTGGGTATTAGATATCACCTCTAAAAAAGCTAGTTAAAAATAGTTGCCAAAGAAGTTTTAAAAGGTTAAAATTCCCGTTTTACATCCAAATATTTTTATTGTAGTCAATTAATATCACAATCAGATTAGGCAACTTGTTCTACTGATATTTACTCAATATAGTGTTATATGAGCATTGAGCAGCCGTCATGTCTTACCGTAGATGAGCGACTAGTGGCCCTCGACGCTCGATAGGCGTGCGCGCGCATCGCCGCAGAGCCGCGACAACACGCTACACGTCCAACTGTCTGAAGAGAATGCTACAAACAACACAGACAGACAGGACAGCATCTATGATAGGTACCTACACTTTTTACTACACTTTACAGCCATAAAAAAGCTCCGACAATCACCGATTTGATGATTCGTACCAAAATTCTAAGATTCGCAACGCCTCAAGCTATCCGACAATTCTCGCAAGTTTTTACAAATTTTACACGGATCGTGACGTCATCCCGATAATTGTCCGATCGCTAAATTAATACCAGTTTCGGAATTCAAAAAGCTTTATTTTATTTTAGTTCTAATAAAAGTTGTGCGCGGTGCGGTTGGGCGAGCTCATTGGCTGTCGGCCGTCAGTCCGAGAAGGCGCATCGATGAGGGAGCACGCGTCACGCTCTCTGGTCGACAAGACGAACGCGCGCTCGCGAGTGTGTTGCTCTAGAACTGAGTTTATTTGAGAACTTTGTTTTGTATTCTTAAGTGTTGGTGACCATGAGGTGTTTAGTGGTGATGTTGTTGGTGGTGGCGTGTGGGAGGCTGTCGGCGGGAGCCGGCGTGCCGTGCGCCCTTTCCGGCGAGTTCTTCGGCAGGCACAACGCAACAGCTGATGATAACGATGTACCAGGTGCGGTTATATAAACACCTTCGAATGTTCAGGCAATCTGAGTGAAGGCATTGATGGAAAAGTTTCAGATTGCGAAGTTTTGTATTCAGGAAAAAGTTTTGACTGAAGTAGATGGGTTTAAGCACATACTTTTTTTAAATTTAAATTTTTATAAAACTAGTACTTACATTGGTTTGATTTTTTTGGACAGTCTTGTCTGATAATAAATTTGGTTTGTATGTATGTAGTTCTAGAGTCCCTAACTTTGATCACTTGACACTGCATTACTTAGGTATACTGTGTACTTCGCTATATATATACGTAATTGGATGCACTGTAGAGTTCAGTTACACTGTTCAATGTATAACTCTACATGTAAGGATATGCATATTGCACGTAATATATACACAGTTTGCCGGTATTAGGGTACGAGTACGACTCCCTGTAGAGTCGTTAGGCTGCGTTTTGCAAGCAAGGGAAAATCCAGTTTCATCTTTCGCTCTTGCTCTACATAGAGCTCTTTTTCTCCTCGATTACCTTTCTGTCCTCATTGCGTATTCCTTTATTTGCGTATTTTGGTGGTACTGTAAATTTTATAATGACCATTCTAAATTATTTCTTAGTACTTGGTCCTTTTAATGTTTAATGCGTGGTACTTTAACTGCTCAATACGACGTGGTACATTAATTATGGTATTGTAGTAAATAGTAATGTTAACCACGGTATTTGCGACTGTTATTACCTTTGAAAAACACGAAATGTCTGACAGCCCATGTAGTTATTACAGGAGAGATTAACTTAATCATAGGGTTTCGTGTTTAACTTATGTTTTACAACTGGCGTTTTAGGGTTAAGTGTAAAACTTTTACTTTTAATGCCTTCTTGGCATGTTTTACTATGGTAAGGCGTTCGAAGACGCTTATTTTGGAATTGTGGAGTTTTTTCAGCTGTAAAGATAATTGCGAAGATTAAGCATAACCAAGAACCAAGGGGGTGATGTTGCAATAGTTACGATTACAGAAAAAATAGTATATGTTACCCAAAGTTAAAATTTTTTCATTCTATATTTTGGATTAATATTTCCATTCCATCTTTCAACTTTTAGCTTTTTGGGTAGGCTTGTAGCATTTTCAGCTATTTCAGCTTTAACTTTCAAATTAGCTCCCTCTAAAGGTGGATTATTAAAATTAAAATGTTGCCTTCTCTTCACTCCGTTCATGGCATCCGTTACAGAAATATTCCGTTCTTCATAATACTTATGTGTACAGGGGTGTGATTCTGTAAGACCTCATTCTAAACTTCGAATCTGAATCCACTGTGAGTTTCTTGATTGACATTCTAAAAACTCGGTTGATAATTCGAATTTACACTAGCACCACTCTTGCGAGCGTGTCAGCGAGTTGAACTAAATTGACAGGGAGATTTTGACAGATAAAGTATGAGATGACGTAAGAAGTGGCATTCTGTAAGGTAATTTCTCCGTCACTTCGACGCTCACTTCGCACTCGAACCCGATTCCAAGTGTCAAATATATCAAGGTCATTTTGAACCTTATGCGAAGTGAGAGTGAATAGCGATGTGAGATGCGAGTTGTGGTTTGAATTTTACAGAATCGAGCTACAGGTCTATCAATCTGATTTTATGGGGCTGCTAAGGTCGATATTTCAGTAGGTGTTTCTGAATCAATTTCTTCAAAGAATTATGTGTTGTCCTGGCTCGATAGTATACGTACGATCTTTGAATAGATATGACTTATTTCAAGATGCATCCACATGTTGGCTATTTCGTTCAAAATACTAAAATTCTTGAAAGAAAATTTAGAGACGTTGTCATTTGTTAGTTCCTCTTAGGTGCTTTTGTAAACACAATTTCTTTGTAAAACAGACAGTAATTGCGAAGGTATCGTTGAAAATGTGCATAGGTAGGTACAGAGGCCAGCACTTTAAGCTGCAACAATCTGTCAAATTTCTTTGATAGATTTTCAACTCTATTCCATAGATATAAGGTTCACATTCAATTGGGAATATTTGACAGTTTGGTATGGCTTGATGTGCTGGCCTCTGTACATTCTCGAGTATCAACAGATGACATCAATATCGTCTGGGAGGACAGGAGTCGGGTGACCGTCGCACGCGCCGCTCAGCTGATCTTTTGTGTTACCCTATATGTATGACGAACTTCTGTAAGTCGAAGTACCATAGATTTTTATTATGACGAGAAGTTTGATAGATTGTGGTAAAGAGTCAAAATGGTCATACGTAATTACTTTTCGAACGCTCTTGTGTTGAGCTGTCAAAATGAATAAAGAGGTCGATTTCGATCCACGCTACCCAATCACTGTCGGCACCGACCAGGCAGAGACAAGGTAGGTTTATCTCCTTTTTGGGAAGGATAAGAAAGTAAATAAAAGTGACCTCGCTGCAATGTGCACGCTCGTCGGCTTTGCTTGTTGTTATATTAATACCAATCATTACCAAATTGTGTTAATTAAATCGTTGTGCTAACTAAATCAAAGTTTAGACGTCTTTTTCTTTAGCTCGTATACATTAGTAACAATCTGTCGTCGAGATCTACGATGTGAGACCAATACTTATTATATAATGTACAGATGTGAATTGTTTCATTATTTAAATGGAATAGGTACTGTTACGATTGTGAGAGATGTCTATAGTCAAGATGCTTGACTCCTTTAACAGAAAAGGAAAGATATTAGGTACCTAAATTGTGGAACATTAATTTAAAACGTCTAGTTAGATAGGAATTTCATATTTTAATCGAACGAGCCCTTGGCAACTAGCATCTATTCAAAAGTATTTACATAACTTCTGATAACGTTTGATTAAGAGTTAACATACACATACTAGCTATGTAAACTCGAGTAAAACATTCCCAGACAGATAATGATTGATATGAATCATTCTGTAAACATAGTGGTAACACTGATGCGATATCCAAATTAAGTAAAAAGTTTTTAAATTAAAACGTTGTTTTCCACCTGTCAGTTTATCTGTGGCTCCCGATAAAAACATCGTTACTGTCCCTCGACTCGTAAAACTCACATCAGTCTTCTCGTTTGAGGACATTTTTAACTGTTTTGACTACAATATCACCGCTACAGACATTAAAAAATAATGGAGAGAAAAAATATTTGTAAAAAAGGAATTATTATTAAAAGCAGAAATAAAATCGGCATCTGTCCTTACAAATTGAAGACCATAACGATTAAGTTAAATTAAACAATAACAAAATGAATGTCAGAGTTAAATCATAATAAAAACTGACAACTTGGCAACAACGAAACAAAAGAAATACACACCTACTTGGAAATTCATAAAGTAGGTATTGCCATTTGTGAAAAAAGCTGATGGAAATCGAACGAACGCGTTTTAAAAACTGTATGGTGACATTTGAATGAATGCTGTCTCATTGGTGCCCGCGCCCACTAAGAATAAAAAAAAAGCAATATGGCATCAGCTACTGATTGTAATCTAAAAATATCGGTTATATGTTGGTGTTTTTACAAAGAGAGTAGAAAAAATATATTATTAGAATCAGGTATGTAGTTAATTATTGGAACCATTAAACAAGCGTAGTTAAATTTAATTACTTTGGTCGTAGGCTTTGCAGCAGTTTTAGTTTTGTACATATTTATTCCTTCTTTTATTATTCGTATCTTTATAATGCTAAAAAATTGCCTATTAAAGTAATTTGTGCATTCTGTAAATTGATGCCCATTGTTTCAAGTAAGCCTACTGTTAGAAAAATACCTGTGTAGAAACGTGTGTGTTATTTAAATAGCAATAATTAAGAGTCAGCTGTTCGCTATTCGACACCCGACCCTGAACTGGTCAGCATGAATGGAACAATAACACTTATTATAATCACACAGTATGTACATTATTTTTGCGCTACATTACATTGAGTCGCATGACCTGACTCGACGCCGATCCATAATGAATTCCGTACAGTGTAAACCGCAAGTCGTACATACATAATTTATTAGCCGATCACGTCGGTAAAAATAAAGCGAATTTACCTTTTGCGGCCTAACGAATGGGGCACGCGACGATTTTTGAATATCGAACGTATCGAGTACCGATTCACGGCATCGTAAAAGCTACTTAGGGGAAAGTCACGAAAAATTACGTGTCTGGGACGGAACCGCTAGCGGCGCGGGGGAGGGCGGCGCGGGGTGAATGGCGGCGGGTAGGCTTTGTTGCTCGTGCTGGCATTCCTCGCCTGGGAACCGGGAACGGTGCGCCTCCCGCTCGCCGCTCCTGCCCTCACCCCCGCCTGCATTCCTGCCCTCTCTCACTTTCATTGTTCCCGTCGGCGCGGGAGGTCGCCGCGTACAAATAATGGAACCAGTCGTTTTAGTGGGGACGACTTGTTGGCTCACTCCAATAAACACGTCTGACCTGTCCATAAATGACATTTAGGGATACACTTGTTAATTCTGTGGCGCTGCCCTGCTGCCCTGTCCGACCCTGTATTAACTGACTTGTAATTTAAAGTCACGGCTGGTAGTTTTTGTTATCCAATTAACTAGAAACACTAATCATATGTTTGACAGTTAACGGTAACGTTTAGGAGCGTCGTGGTTGGGTCGGGGGGCAGGTGCGCGGGCGCATCCTAATGAAATCATCCCCAATAACAACAATAGAGGTGGCCATTATTATTGTAATTTATCAGAAGGGTCCGAGGCGTTAGTCATCGTTGTTGCGCCGAATTTTGATTCATTTCGGATGCTCGGAATGCCATTGTGGGCGCCGCCATTACCTGAGCGCAGGTACACCCACGGCCGTGGCGCAGAGATGCAGCCTTACTTTTGTTTATACGTTTTGACAAACTTTTGTGAGTTAAAAAGTGTTATTATCAACAAGGGTGGCACCCGGCTATTGTGTGCTATCTTAGTAACACTTGTTTCCCTTTTGTCTTCTCTGAATCGCTTCTGGAGCGAAACGTTTCTATATCAAAATAGTCATTAACTGGAATAAGTTGAAGGAATATGTTAAAGAAGGTGGAATTATGACGGAAGTTGCGCCTAACAACCAATTTATACTAAGAGCTTCCGGTGAGGGTAGTCTCATTGTAATTCACATGATATACTTTCCTCTGGTGTAGCATGAATGTATTTTGATATTTACAGCCGACATTTTAAAAAGACGTTGCTTAGTTAATAGCGTGATTACGAGCAATTAAAACGTTAACAGCTTTTTTATTGGACAACTGTTTGAATGGATGGCAAGTACGTTTACTTTACATTAAAATGAAGGAAAAGTATTTCTCATTATTCACAATTATTATCATTATCATATTTTTATATATTACTAGCGGACCTGGCAGACGTTGTCCTGCAACCCGACTATAGCGCCACCTGCCGGATCCAATTGTGAATCTAAACCATTCTCGAATCCACTGGAACACACACAAACAAATTTAACAAAATCGATCCAGTCGTTTAGGAATAGTTCACTTTCATACACGCACAGAAAATTTTTGTTTAGAAGATAATTCTTCTGTGCGTGTATATGTGACTGAACTTCTCCTAAACGGCTAACGGGTAGAATTGAAGAATTGACAAACTGTATAGACAAGTCAGTACAGTTTGTCAATTCTTCCTGTCATTATGTCTATTCTTCCGTAGACATAGCGTGGTCATGCTACGCGTGCAGGATGGGTTGAAAACACAATAGGACACGGTAGGTGACGCTGTTGTCGGTATGTCAAGAAATTTGGTTTTTGATGTGCCTTCGAGTGGTTCCCTGGATGATTTAGATTTAGACCGGTAGGTAGCGTGCAGATGGGTACTAGGATTTATTTTAATTTTAAAGTCATGACAACGTCTTGACGACACGGTTGGCGCAGTGGCTGAGCGATTGACTGCTGCGCAGTGTGTTGCGGGTTCGATTCCCGCCCAGGGTAAACATTTGTGTGATGAGCACTTGTGTTTGCCTTGTGTCTGGGTGTTGTTTATCTATATATGTATGTATTTAAAAAATAAATGTATTTGTGAATGTATATCAGCTGTCTGACACCCATAGTACAGGGTCTCCCTAGTTTGGGGTCAGATGGCCGTGTGTGAAAATGTCCCCCACATATCATATTAACGTCTGTCGGGCTTGCTAGTACTTTATACAAACATTGTTGGAGAAATCGAGATAAAAGTAATTTATTGTTAGTAACCCGATCAGTGAACTGTATAGCAAGGATTAGGGATTAAATTGAATTTGGTGGTACGTTTGTGTGGCTTCATATCGATCGAGTAGTCCCAATCTCCCAATAGAATTAATTAATGTACGATAAGACAGTCGTGCTAATTATTCGCGTGGTCCTCTGGACCGTTTGTATCTAAGAGCGGTACGCGAGGGTTATCGGCAAGGTTCAGAGCGGACATACTCTCTCATAGGTACCGTACGATGTACTGATGTTCGATTAAATAAAGGTTAATTTGTTCTTGTTGCCATACGAACATGTTTGTTGTGACGGTGTGGAGAAATATATGCGAGATATCATCCGCTCAGCTTTTTCCCAACTATTTTGGGGTCAGCTTCCAGTCTAACCGGATGCAGCTGAATACCAGTATTGTACATCGAGCGACTGCCCGTCAGGACCTCCACAACCCAGGTACTATGGGTAACACGATACTCCTTGGTAAGACTGGTTGTCAGACTGTCTGACTACCCGTAACCAAAGATCTACGAATGACAGCCGGTACCAACGACTTTACGTGCTTTCGGAGGTACGACGGCAACTCGGTATGAAAATTGATGGTCACCCATCCGCAAATCTACCACGGCAAGCGTTGCTTAACCGTTGACCGATCGATCTGTACGGCATTTAGGAGCTCGTAGCTAAGACTCCTCCGATAAATATATGCGAGATAGCAGACAATATGTAGAATATTTGGATTCAGAACTGCTGATAATTTCAATAATTTGAGTTTAGTTTTGTTAAAACGATCTAACCTACGATCTCTTAATAATTAAATAAACTATGTTAAATTAATTAATTGTCCTGTCTTATTATATTACTGTATAGCAATACCAGTTTAATGTGCATCCAAAATCTAATAGATTTAAAATTGATCATATCTGAAATCGTTACATCCTTACTACAATTTAGTGCCTCTCTCTCTATCTCCTTTAATGTCTGTTACGTTTTCACTACGAAGCGGCTTTGATGAAATTTGGTATGAAGATAGCTCGATCCCTGGGGAAGGACATAATATAGGCTCCTTTTTTATCCGCGTCACCTGCGCTAACCGACATTCACGCGAACGAAGTCACGGGCAAAACCTTGTTTACTATAAATATTGGATGATGACGGATGACGATGGATGACTTGGTCATATTGGCAGAACTTAACCCAGTAGGCTAATTCACGTAACTAAAGAAGTGCTGTTGCAGTGCAGTTGCAGTTAAGTTTCGATGAAAACAACGCTTTTCGTATTCTCTACCGCTGTCAGACACGCTCGCGTCAAGCGCAATAACGGCATTCTACTGTTGCGCGTCTTTGGTGCGTGCTTCGGAACACAAAGAAAGAAAAAAGAAAGAAAAACCATTTATTAACGAGAAAGTGACGCACATTACACAACAAGACTTAAACTAAAACAAAGTGGATAGGTACATGTTGTAGAAAACAAATACAAATAAAATAAAAATAAACTATACAAACGTACGAGACAGAAATATGCGTCACTGCCACGAAAAACGGCTGACGCTCAGCAACATGATCGGTATTCTACTATTCGTTTGACGTCTCAAAATGACAGTTAAAAAGCACTAAAATCTGTACTGGGGTATTATTTTAATATTATAATAACGTCATAGAAATGTAATCGATTCTATTCGATTATTTAGTGAGTTATATTTTTTCTCTCATGTAGGCTAGTAAATTTGGTGGTTGTACAGTTGACGTGCAGTTCATGCGCAGCTTACGCGCAGTTCAAAGATTACAAGAATACCGTTTATCACCCAAACTTGAACTTAACTGCAACTGCGCTACAACTTCATCGGCGCGTCATAAAATTACGTGAATTAGCCCTCTGAACTAACCAAATAAAATACGGTTCGAAATAGTTTTCTGCGTGTAATAATTCGGTGATCGTTAGCAAGGGTTAATACTTAATTCCCATCGATCGGTCCTTTGAGTTTAACCCTGTGAGTCATTGTGGTCGAAGTAATCGGAGCTGGGAAGCCCCGGAGCGGTCCGATGTGAAACCGATAGTGTTCGGGTCACCACACAATCTGACCGAGTCGACGAGTCCCGACCACCTGTTCCACAACTGGCTACTTCGGTGTTGGTCAATAAAAATGTCTAGCAAACGCTGAAGTTCGAAGCTGTAGGATGGCACCTGCTGCTTCAAAAGTCCCAAAAGTCCTAAAAAGGAGGATCTAATCCTTTATCATATAGGCTACCACGTAGCTAAATCTACGGTGCTAGTGGTGTACCTACTTAATATCGATAAGGCTTTGAATTTGTATGCCTCCGGATTGTGAGATTTCAAATGATTTTCGTTTTTATTTAATTATTACTAACAATTTTATTATTTTTGTGTTGTCAAACTATATGCTTAAAGTTATCATCATCGTAATTGACCTTAATTTTGCCAAAACGAGCTAACCTACAATCCCCAATTTTTTAATTTATTTTGTCAAAATAATTCGGTATACCAAATGTGTTACAATACACAATAAACAATATTACATATTATGCTTGAAAATCCAAAATCAATACTATTATTATTTCGAAAAATGGGAGAAAGACGTGGATTGGTTCTAAACCCGAGCCTTTCTTATAAATAGAAAAACCAAGTTAAGAATTCTACCAAAACCTCTCGATCGATGATTGTAAGCCTTTGGTGACCCTGTAACTAATGAAGCCTATCCTGATACTAAAAATATTGACATTTACGTGGTTCACGTTCATTTTATGGATAAACACATCAAAAGAATCCTTTGATCCTTTTTGATACCAGTTATGTATGGTGGATCAATTATTCGGGAATGAGATATATTATTTTGGAAAGAAGATTTTAGTATGATTCTAAAACTGCTTTTTGAGATTTTAAACACATCAATTGATATGTAAGGTTTTTGGAACGAAGTTCCTTATCGCGCGTTGTGAAAGGGGGCTAGACGGAAAAAATTCTTACGAAAAGTTGTCACGACATGCTATAATAAGCTAAATTGAATCGTTGGAACTGTCAAATAGAGTTCATTATTAGTTGAATGGCGGCTTTTCTATGAAAATATTGGAGCGAATTAAAACCTTATTTTTACACATTAACCGTGAAATTCGGTTGCACATAGCTCCTATTGTCCGGTCGGGCACCAGCCTATACGTTTCTCAGAATAATTTTATCATACCTTTTTTGGTAAAAATTTCAATTTTTAACCGTTTACGTTTACAAAATAAAGTCCGAATTCCCTTTTCGTAAAATATGTTTATGTATTTAAAGGCGGCGCGGCGAACTCTTTGAACTAGGTACCTACGGCGATATGTTTAGTACCTAAGTTTATTCGCTCAAATAGTGGCGGTACCTACCTCAATGACATCGGAATTATCATTGCGTGATAATTTCGATGATAACGACCTACGAGATAAGTCCACCTTTCACTGTGAGACTGTGTGGATTGTGAAAACGAGTGTAAATTTTAAGTCGATAATTAAGCCATAGAATACGTAGGTTAGGTAGGTAGGTAGTTACTGTACCTACTTCTATGTTTTGTTTAGTACCTAGGTACCTATTGAAAGTTTGGGTTTGGTAATCATGAGCTTTCTATCGGTCGCGGTCGTCAGTAGGTAACCACTGCACCATATTGCTCTAGGTCACAGAGTACTTTTCTCTAGGTTTTACTAGCGACAATAATATTTTTTTTTGATTCGATTAAAATGTTTTGGTTTAAATTAAGCCAGTGGGAGCTTAGGTGGGTACCTAGGTAGGTAGTGGTACTTACTTTTATCATTGGCGAATTATTTGTACCTAGTTGTAAGTAGGTAAGTGAGTAGGTACTCTTTTGCTAGAAAAAGAAAGGCAGGCAGGCGTAGGTACCTATAGGTGCTATAGGTAACCTATTTAAATAAATTAGAGCTATTCACAAACACAGTTTTAATCAACTTTGGCTTAATTAAAAAACTTACCTATTAGGTATAAAATTTACACTTCCCTGTATCGAAGCAACTGCTCAATATGGAGTCCATTTCGCTCGATACATAAACGGGCACGTTTAATTAAATTGTCTTTTAATTTTATTAATGTGTCTCTGTCACTTTTCACAATATTAAAAGCGTTCACTATCGCACTTCTTAAGTCATCTCGAGTAGTATACTCCTGGGTATAAACGAGCCTTTTAATCTCGGATCACAAATAAAAATCCAGCGGTGTCAAGTCAGGGCTCCTTGCGGGCCAAGGCACTGGGCCACCACGACCTATCCACCGCTCACCAAACTCACTATTTAAATGTGCACGCACTGAAGTAGCATAATGAGCGGGACATCCATCATGCTGATAGAACATGCCGCGTAAGTATGCCAGAGGCACATCCTCTAACAACTCCGGTATGGTATTTTGCAGCATCTCCAGATAAACGAAAATTGAGCCTACTGATTAAGTTTATATAACATTATATTTGTTAATAATAAAAAAAAATATTATTATAACTTAAAAAAAATAAAATTTTATTACAATTCCTTCACTAATTAATCGAAAGGAACTTCGTTCCATCCGGGTGTCCCTTGACACCTCTCAAGTTTTTTTTAACTTACCTAATTTTAATTTTAATACGGTCATCTGTCACCCCCCTTTTTCATACAACACAATAACTTTAGTTGTTTTATCGAGCAGTACTACCTTTGGTAGAGTGCTGTAAACATTTACATCAAACTTATATTATAAAAGTGAAAGTAACTGTTATTACTTCATCACGGTAAATCGTTGAAACAATCCTAATAAAATTTGACAAAAAGGTAGGTAGGGGTCGAAAGGTCATAGGTTATTTTGTAATCTGCAACTTTGTCTACGTCTACTATAAACAACATTCACGTGAATGCAATCGCGGGCAAACGCTAGTTTGACTGCCTTCGGAGCCAAGTCTGCTATTTTTATAATTTCGTCATTCCAACACGATCCCATTGTCATTTTGCTAAAAGTTCGTAATCTGCTAAATTCATAATGGTCGATCATTGGTCGGTCGGGTTAAAAGCAATGACTGCACAATGACGTTCTAATGGTAGGTCACTGATCAAAGGAACTGTCAAAATTTTAGCAGATTATCGCCTAAGTCAGTCATTCAGTTGTCATTTGTACGAGATTACGATTCTATATAATTTCTTTCAATAGCGTGTCAGTGGTTGACCATTGGAAAGTCATAATGACGCCATTATTTTAGTAGATTACCAAACTTGTCAAAATCAACAATCATAAAATAAATTGTTGATTTTGACAAGTCAATCAATGATAGACCATTCTGACACTATTGTAATAGCATACTTGAGGCCCAGATCCTGTTCATCCTGTAACTCACAATTTTAATTTACTCTTGTCCGCTCTTTTTTCGATCGCAATTCATTTGTTTCCAGCTAAATGTTCTCTTGCTCTCTAAATATAATTTTTGCTTCGTTAGCATAAGTAAAAAACTTAATTCTTTTCCAATAATTCTCGGTACTGACATCTTTGTTATGATGAAATTACCTGTTAAAATAATCTCTTTACCTGTGACTTATGATTCATTTTTGTCTCACTCACAACAGACGTGACAAAAGCTCTTTTACTTTTTTCCTTTATTGTTAACTTAGGGCACTTAAGAACTTAAGATAATGTTCAGAGTATTAAAAGTTCTATAGTGCTTAAAAACTGTTGTTTAAAACGGGCAGTGAATAGTAATTCCGTGTCAAGTCTGACATAAACTGGACATAATTACATATTATACCGTCTGACTAACATCTTAATTAATACTGCGCTATTGTTTCGCTTTTTCTAGGTAATTAAGACACGTTACCTTCATTTTGAAGTATTTTACGAATTTCCGAGTTAAATAAAACAGACTTTGGTTCACACCTCTTTGGAATGCTAAAAAGCGGAGATTAAGGCCCCCAAATACGACGTGTTTGGGTTCGCACCCACGATTCCCGTAACCGGGTTATCTTAAACGAAAAATGAATTTCAATAACGTTCTCACGGCTGCAAATCCCGGGGCCCATTCAACTGGGACCCGTCGTTTTCGGTCGAATTCTTATCTTTAACGAGGTATGATGGCAAGTTCCGATGGTACAGGAAGAGGGCCATTTTAGTGTCATGGATTAAATGAATCTAATCAAGCGATAAATTGAGTGGCTGACTGAGGGCCCCGTCATACAAATCTTGATGGCAAATCGCTACCAACCGAGAATGAGAAAGATGTTCTCATTGCTTCCCAGATACGGGGTGATGGCCTTCGAGTTGTGCCGTTGTGCGTTTATAAGAGGCCCCAACTGGAGCATTATTCATTTGTTTATAACACTAGTATTATGTACAGAGGACTATTATTAGTGGAGGTAACTAATAGTAAGAGGTCATTGCCCCTTCCTTTTTCGACCGTCCGTGGTAGATTCCGCCCCAGAATTCTACAAAATAAACTGGGTTAAGTAATTGTCGACCACACCTAGTTGTATAATAATGATGTCAGACCATCATCTGCCTAGCCTTCCCAACACGATACCCCTTGGTAAGACTGGTTGTCAGACTTTCTGGATTCTAACTATTCCTAACGACTGTCAAAGATCGACGAATGACTGCCAGGACCAACGGGCTTAGTTGCATTCCAAGACACGGAGAGGTTTCAGTATAAAATAAACGGTCACCCATCCACGGACCGACCGCGGCAAGCGTAGCTTAACCATGATCAATCGATCAGGGGGCCAAGTCTGCTATTTTTTTAATTTCGTCTTTCCAACACGATCCCATTGTCATTTTGCTAAAAGTTCGTAATCTGCTAAATTCATAATGGTCGATCATTGGTCAGTCGAATTAAAAGCAATGACTGCACAATGACGTTCTAATGGTAGGTCACTGATCAAAGGAACTGTCAAAATTTTAGCAGATTACCGCCTAAGTCAGTCACACAGTTGTCATTTTGTACGAGATTACCATTCTATATCATTTCTTTCAATGGCGTGTCATTGGAAAGTCATAATGACGCCATTATATTGGTAGATTACCAAACTTGTCATAATCAACAATTATAAAATCAATGATAGACCATTCTGACACTATTGTAATAGCAGACTTGAGGCCCTGTATGACACTACGACTTTAACTTAGCCACGAGACCCTTTATGCACCTATGTATCGATATAATAATGATGTTGATTATTATATTAAAGTTTCATGAAATGCATAGTTATAACACAGTATAAATATTAGTACTACCGTACAGTAGCGACACGCTCCGCCTTCCTCTGAAACTGTTCCTCACCTCTTCCCGCGTCGAATGACTGCTCTGGGAACTGCTTTTAGTTCGAGCGGCGCGTAAACACGCACACACACGCACGTATTTGTACAGTTTGTTATTTTGGTAGTAGTGTAGGTAACTAAATAGTTTCGTTTGTATAGTGTCGTAGGTGTGCCCTATACTGAAATTGCATACCTATAAATTAGTATATCAATAGTAAAAAATACATATGCAGATAGTTGTAGTGACATTATCGCCTTTATGTTCTAGCACAGAAGAGACATCGTTTACAACGTGGTTTCAGAGTAATTTGGACTTCACAAGTTCCTTACTAATTAATTAGGTGTACTCTAACTTGTTCTAAGTACAGCACGTTAACGCGGGAAGCTTGCAGCAATTAAGTGCAACCGACCGGTATATATCTACAGACATTATTAATTTTAAGATGTTTATTGCAGAACATTTCTTTTTTGCACTGCTTGGAAGTGGATTGATACCGCAATTATACACACTAACTGTTGCCCGTGTTTAACTCGTATCTTAAGTGAAATACAACACGGATAAAAATTGGATGCTGTGCTGATTTTTTCCCAAATCCGATTCCCCACCAACTTCTGAATCGTCCTTTCCACCATTTATAAATTATGAATTAAATCTTGTGATTTTCAGGTTACCTGTTTAGTAACATTGTATTCATATCAATGCATTTTAGACAAATCTGTTGACGTAAAAAACTCTATGAATTGTAAAAAAAAGTATTGTGATTTTTTTATGCTTTTTAAAGTAGGTATTTGTTCTAATTTAAAATTTATTTATTGTATTAGGTTCCTTTGCTTACCTTTGAATAAATATTGCTTCACCTATAAATAAAAATGGGTACCACGCAATTGTAAATTACGCCGGGGTTAACCCACATACATTACATCATTATTATTTTCAGTAACTTTACTTAGTTATTTTTAGTTTGACCCTCATACTTTTTACGTATCACATTGTTACATACTTAATATATTTCAAAGAAGTTATTAAATCGCTATCGCAGGTTCGCTCGCAAAATTAAATTTGTTGTAATTCATATTTTACGAGCTTTTGCCGCAAATTTTCATACGAATCCGCTTTTTTACTGATAACAAATTATAAAATCATCCTAGATTATTTCTATTTCTATTGTTGAAAATCATATGAAAATCTGTACAGGAGGTTCTGAGATTAGCCCAAATAAACACAATTTCAGCATTATAATATGTGGTGATGATTAATAAACCTAAATTAATAAAACTAGAACTCTAAATCCATCAACACCTTCCTCTTTCATAAAATTACGTGAAGTCGCAATTGTATTTTCTGCTGTTTCCATTCCATTTGACGTCTCACCCTAATATTCAGTGAAATTCAACGCCCTTGAATGATTTTGTATTAAAAAGTATTTATCGATCATTTGTGTGTCTCACCGTTTTCCTGTATTCGCGTCCGTTCAAACGTAAATATATATTTAGAAGATCCGGCCGCGTCACGCTGCGCGGTCTACCACATGTGCGAATATTATCGTATTTGGCAGAGTATGGTTTGCCTATGAAGGAAATATAGTTATGTGAAGAAGAGAAATGGCTGTTCTTACAGGATATTAAAATAATGAAGGGGTAAGGTAAAATAATAGAGTTAATTTTGGAAGCGCTACGTAAATAGTCTAAAGTAAGTACCTGTATCAAAAATAATAATCTAAGAAACGAAACTAAAATTGTGAATTTTTTTATTAGGTTCCCGATATTAAAAAATAAAGGATGCGGTTAAAAAACAAACTTCTTCTGCTATGTTAAGTGCATGTCTTTATACTGGTGTATGAGAAGCTTTAACAATCATGTATGTACATACATAAAGGAGCACGACAGGTCACATGCCTTGTAAATCAGTGCGTGACAAGCCACTTCGCCGATCGAATTGTCACTCGATATAATATTGCGATAACTCGAATACTTCGTTCCGATTCACTTCCCGACGGCAAGCGATATCGATTCATGCTCTCTTTTATTCGATTTTTAGGCAGGGTGGAAGGCTGAGTCAGCGATCGTACACTACATTGCTTCAATATAAATTCTTACACAACTATTTCAATTTTACGTCTGAGATCTGAAAATATTTCCCACTTTTCTTGCTCTTCTTGAAGTTATAAAATCGTTTTTATTTCTTACTGGTAGTATTTGCAATAGGTACGTTCTTTTACATCTTTGATAAAGCAGATGTAATAGGGAAAACGTGA
The DNA here is from genome assembly GCA_947361185.1 of Charanyca ferruginea. Classification (NCBI taxonomy): domain Eukaryota; kingdom Metazoa; phylum Arthropoda; class Insecta; order Lepidoptera; family Noctuidae; genus Charanyca; species Charanyca ferruginea. The sequence goes on along the minus strand of OX376059.1, from coordinate 20,446,037 downwards.
AGGTCCCGTGGGAAATCAAATTGAACACACAGAGATATGGTTTGCATTTGTGGAATACAAAGTATTATAAGATTTGATTGTTCCGAACAACCAATCTCCGAGTAAACCCTATTTAAAAGAATGTAAAAGGGGAGTTATTTATCGCTTGTGCGAGTTCAGCATGCGCGGGACGAAATGCGGTTTGAATGCACATGACTTACATCAGTACGAAGCGACTACCCTATTTGGAAACATTCGATTTGCACTTACGACTCGCTGCATAATTCCCGGAATTTATGGTAATTGATATGTGAGGAAGAGTTCTACTCCGATCTAATATATATTTATGAGGATAGTTGAAATAAATTCCAAATACGTCGAAGTTTTTACGAGTGAAGCACTGAAGTGACAACACCAACCCGGGTCGGATTTATGGGCTGTATCCCACGCCGTGGCCTACTTCTCCACTACCTTGACCTTACGGAGTTTAACAAATATTTGGCAGAAGGGCGAGCTTCGCCCAGCTGGAGCAGTAATATATTCCCCAAGTGTTCCACTTTCGTCACGTTGCAGGTGCTTTGAACTTCCTCCAGCGATTTTGCTTCATTGAGAAGGCACGTTTTAATGTGTTTTGTATCACGACGTTAAATAGAATATTCATCAAATCAATGAAAGAGCGTTGCGTAATGTGGAACCGTTTAAAACTGCCAACTAATCGAATAATTTAAATCCATTTGGCTCGAATTCAATAGTGTTCGTAAATTATTCAACCTAAATACGCATTTTAAGGATGGGCTCAAATATTACACGGAAAGTATTTAGTTTCAGGTTTCTCTTTCGTTTTATTTCTGCAGAGTTTGAAGTGCTCCGTTTGAAAAGTGTACGTTGGACCGTATCGCTCGACATGTCATTTTTCGGTAAGCCGAGGCGGCAGCGTTCACAAGTTTTTGCTCTTATTCGGTGCTCTATAAAAGTTCCGCTTCACCGCTAAAGCTGTAACGACCTAACTATAAAGTCATGCACACACGCTCCCATTGGACTTTTTTATCGGTTCTGTGAAAATGGAGACTGAATTTTGTATTCAAGTATGACGGGTTTGAAATTTGTTATAAGGAGGAATATTCATGCTTATCTAGTATATTTTCGCAAGTTAAAATAATAATCATCATATTTCTAAAACTTAACAGATGTTTAACTCAAATAAATAAATATATTTGAGTAATTATCCGCAGTATTAAATTTAATTATCGGACGTGAATTTAGTAAGAGTTCTTAGAATTATTTGCATTTATGCCGTCTAAAATTGTCCAAACATAAGTTAACTACTCTATTATTCAGCTACATTTCCCTGAAATAAACCATTCCGAACTTCGGTAGCACCATGCACCAGTAAAAACTAAGTGCTTATAATTAGGTATAATTAGGTAATTAGGTATTAGTAGGTACATATAATTTCTATTCAATATTCTAAGCAATGGAGATTCTGGTGTTGTAAGATATGCCCTCAGTGACACTGTAATAGTTGGCTGGCGTGGAAACTGAATTGTCGTCAGGCGGCTAGTGTTGCAAGCCTCGGTAACAATGCTAATGAGTCGTCTGCCCGCCGACAGATGTCGCCCCAAGCGACGTGGACGGCAAAACAAACAGGCAGACGCGACTTTTTGCACTGAGTCTTATTTATTTCTTTTATACCAAACCAGTGTCGATATTAAAATTTTGGATAATTTTACTCAAAATTTACTCAAAAAGTCATTTATACTGAAAACTCGACAAATTCTCACAAATGTTTACTTTGGTAAAGTAAATATTAATATTAATATACACAAATCTTAAGTAGTAAATACATAAATATAAATATTTGTAAGAATTTATGGAGTTTTCAATATAAATGACTTTTATTTAATGAAACGATTTTTCAATTTTGTTTTCAAGCAGAACTTTGAGTTTTTTTTTAAATAGTGGCAGAGAAAATGGAATAGGTTCGTAACAACCTTATCACGTCTGCTGTCGAGCATAGGCTTCACCTATATTATCAAACTAAGCTGGTCTATACCAGCTCTTAGCTCTTTCTCTCAGCTCTTTTGCTGACTGTACCTATGTACAGTCAGCAAAAGAGATATTTATGCAGGTCATCATATTTTATTCAAAAACATCCATCGGTTTTTAAATAAACTTTATCTATATCTGACGACCCTGCATAACTATCTCTTTTTTTGGTGACTGTACATCGATACCCTAAACACGGCATTAGACAATGTTTGGTTTACGATTCTCTTTGGGTTTACGTAACCGGGGCAATTTTGGTCGATACGACATCCATTATAGATGTACCGCCAAGCCTGGCTTTAAATGAGATTGATTGAACTTTCCGGGGTTTCGGGCATTTCAGGCATCAATTCAGGCGCCATGTGTGAGGTATAGCTGTTTTAAGCGTGCCATGAAATCTATCAACCACGAGCGGAAAAATACTTAGTTATTTTGAACACAAAAATTGAGAAGTTTGACCTTTAAAATAACTGTAATTTATTTATTCAGGTAGGTTATATTAATAGAAACAGAAAGACACGCGTGTTTTCCTTCGAAAAAAAAATAAGCTCAAAAGAGATAATTCTGAAAACCATACTAGACAGCCAAAGAGAGTTTCGTAACCCGACACGAAAGCTGTCAAGTTCAACATTGAAAATCAACCCACATTTTCCTTCTCAACTTCATATAGAACAGACAGGAATGTCGCAGGCTTTTCGTAATTGAAAGTCTCGCAATATTTGTTTAGTGAAGGCCCAAGAAAACGTAGGGTCACTGTATCAATCTTGGGCGCGGTTGATCCGGGCCGCAGCCGAGGTGCCGGCTTCCTCTATCAATATCAATCAGTGTCGGCGAAGGTCGACGGGACTACTGTTACTAGACATTTCGTGACACGTCCTGATTTTTAAGTGGCGCTGCGACTTGTCTCTTTATGTAAATGTCGAATTGTAATTTTACGTTCCGGGTTACTCTTATTATGAGACCCTATACTCCGGAAAATTCGGTTAGCATTTAACTTGCTATTACACCATTATACTTATTTACTCAAATAACTTTAATCAACCTTAAACAAATACAATCTTCGCTTAAACAGTGAGTGATCAGAAGTGTGATATAATGGAACCCGTTTCGCTTCCGTTAGCGTCGGCGCTTTAAACCAACCAGTAACTTGGATCAAAGTTCGCCACAATTACGTTGATACAAGTTGTTGGTCTACCGCCCACAAGCGCCATAAGAGCCCATTTTACCAAGTTTACTATACTTGTTGTCCCAAATGTACGCCTTTGTGGCTACTCGGCCAGGCTATGTGGGACGCGAGCTGACGTGACCGTGTGTCCCACGGTCCCGGTCGCAGCGACGCGGCCGCGATCAAAGGCGACACAGCTCATTTATAAAATTGACACGCGTGATTTTGACGTATTTGGTTCGATCGTGTCCATCCGCTCTTAACTACAAATGTACCTGTTTGGTACTAATGTTTGTCTGCAGTTTTTATAACGTATCAACTGTAAATGATCAATTATCATAAATGATGAATGAGCATCCCGGCTCCGTAGGTTAATTGATTAGAATTAGAAACTGAGCAGACATGAGTTTATGACATCAATTTCTAAAGCAGTTTTCACACCAAAGCTTTCTGATATGTATCGAATTAAAATATAATTAAAATTTAGTTAAGTTCAGTAATTATTCCAAATTACTGTAACGGGTCATAGCGATACGAACATGGACCAAAAAGTCATTTACAATTAAAATTATCGTCGTCCAAATGACCATTACACAACTTGACTAAATATCTATCGATTGCCGCATAAGTACGTAGAGCAAGGAATTTTCATTAGAAGAAATTAATATTCAAGATACATTCGTTTTATCTGACAAATTTGTCACCATTACCCGACATTGCCTATTTAATACTAATAAGGGCGATTTGAGGTATTTTTAAAAGCTATTGGAGTTACAGCATGCTTGTGTGGGCGGACTGGAGAGGAACTTGCGACATGCCTTCGTACGGCATTCATGACACGTTTCGAGTTATTACCGACGCTTGTTCGGGTGTTATCGTGCTTTTTCGGGGTTTTGTGGGTCCACGAACGTGCTTAAGCACACTCTTAACAGTAGGTGTTGAGTAGAGAAAGTAAATCTTGTGAAGTTGGTCACGATGTTTTGTTTTATTGCACTTACATATAGTAATTTATAATGCATTGCGAATTGCGATTGGGATTCAATCCAAGGAATTGAAAATTATCCAATAAGGGTCGGTAAGATAGAGATAAATCTTATACACTAGGATACAATAGGGCTGTTTGAGCAAACAAAACAAAAGCTGTTACACTGTACTCTTCTCTGGCATTGAACCATGCCAATGATGCAGTGGTTGGTTATACTTAGTTGTATGGAACTCAACTGTGACCGTAGATATTTGGAGATGAAATTGTTAGTCATTCCATTCGAAATCTTTTAAATGTATGTAATATTTGTATCTTATCGGACACATACTCATTCATTTTTTTATTTAAATGTAACGGTACCACATCAATTACAATAATCAAAAACATAACATAAACTTAATGACACACAGATGAAAACAAAAAGATAACAAAGGTAGATTGTACACATTGCCTTAGTTAAAATTCCTACACATTTGTCGATGGCGACACGATTACTTTAACTATACCATTAATTATCTATGCATCTATGTATAGTCTATTCTATTCAATTGAAAGTGCGTTAGTACTGCACGTGTAGTAATAATGCATTAGGTTTAGAAACTATCGCTCGTGTAAGTACGACGGGTCGCTGTTCCATGTTCCGCAATAATCTATTTTCTAGCAAACGTGGGCTGGATTGTAAGCAGCAGAATTTATTATTTGTATCATGTTGGAAAGAAATGTGACTGGTGTTTTAATAAAAGGAACATTCTGCTCTGAAATTGGTATAATTCTTTAATACGAACTACCTCTTACAATATGTATTTACCTATCAACTGTTTCCTGAAAAAAAAAATGAGTGAAGATATTAAATATGTGTGTGTCAATATTATTAGTAACTAGCTGATGTCTGCGTGTTGCCGGTTATCAGTGGGGATTTTTTTGTGCGGTACCTAATTTTTGTTCTAAAATAAAAGTAGCCTAAGTTACTTCAGCTATCTGCCAGAGAAAGTTCCGTCAAAATCGGTCCAGCCGTTTCAAAGGTTAGTCGGAACAAACAGACAGACAGGCAGTCAAAACTTAAAAAAATATATTTTTTGTAAGTAGCTACCGTTTAGGCTTTCATATGCATTTAGTAATTAGTAATTTTGACATTACAAACAGACACTTTAATTTTATTTATTTGTGTAGATATTCATATCCATTTTGAAAGAAGCCAAATAAACCAATCACAGATCACATCCTGGATCAACATTAGCGACAATTCTCACAAAAAAAAAATCTATTTTAGACCGGCGTAAATGACACGCAGTATTATTTGTACAGTAAAGCTATACTTGTGACCACGTTAACTTCTTACAGGCCATTGACGCGACGAAATCAAATCTACCTGTCTCTAAAGACATTTACACAATTTTTTGTGTGTATTATATCAATGGTTGCTTTACTCCGTATCCGCCATGTTCGCCTGATTGATTGACAAATTTCAATGTGCGCAAAAACTTAACACGATCGATTGATTATTCCGTCCTATTCGATAGTTATTTACATATTGTAATCGTCGCCAATAATAGATTTTATATTCATTAGCAAACATGTTAAATGTATGATAATGTGTGTTACTAGTAACATTACTGTGAAGCGAATTATGCACGTGCATGACGATCGTAAAGGGATTAAGTAGCAATTTGTAATTGAATTAGTAATTTTCGGTCTGCGTACCAATTACTTTAGGCTCAGTTCTGAGATAGACAAGAGATCACAAACTGCGATTTTATCTGAAATTAGAAATCAGAATCATTTGTTTGTGTAACATAGGCAACAAAAAATAAAAAAAAAACAAAATGAAAATAGGTACTTATACCAAAAATAAAAAAAAACTAAATCAACATAAGAAAATATATCAAAATTATTTTAGTTAAAATTTAGTAACTAGGTGGCGTTTTACAGTGAGCTCGAAATCCTGAATCATGCCATGGTTTCGTTACCGATCATTGTGCTCTCAAACGAATTTTGATTAAATTTCTTTGTCCAAGGAATTGGTTTTTATTCTTCGCCGAAATCGCGGGCTTATTTTGTATTATCGTTCTTACTGTTGTGTGAATGGTATTCTTCACCGATATATGTACTCAGCCAACCAATCACTGTATATTTTTGCAGTTGACTCCAATCATTGACAAGTGGTAATTCTTTCGTAATTTGTGTCCCAACACAATATTCGAATCTCGCTTCTGCATCGAATACAGTTATCAAATTCGAAATGTTTATACTTCTTGTTTTTCACAATAGATGAATAATGTCTCAGTCGATCTATATTCATTAATTTTATATGCTGAGTGTTCTAACAGATTTTCTCATCTCAATTAAGGTTTGCCTCAACATCTGTGATTTAATCCTTGAACTCAGTAATATTAGTAGTCTGCATGCGCCATTTTATCATCATCAAAGTCTAGTCGCCGCATAGATGTTCCCATGAAAACACATAGTGTATTCAACAAAAAATATCATAAATTATAACTTTGCAAGCAGCCAAATAGATTGCCAAGCAAGATATCATGCAAAAAACTTAACAGCTGAACAGTTGTCGGCCGAATTACAAAACTCTAGTACATTATATAGTAATGGTTTGTAAGTATTATAAATGACAAACAGATGGACAGTCGAAGTTCCATTAGTTTATTACTAAAACGTTTGGTAGGTGATCTCATCTCAATTATAATTTTAATTGTGTCGCATGATACTTGCTATTATTATCACATAAACGGAACAAACATCGGTACACAAAATACCTACTAGTATGTAGGGGCTTGACTCATTGATAAAACAAAAAAGTCACGATTGTTTAAACTGACAATTGAATAAACATTTCTCAAGTCAATGACGATATTGTTGATAAAAAAAGTTCCGATAAAAATTTGTAAATGAAGACTATCGACCGGACAGCTGTTAAGTGATTTAGCAGTCGTTTGCGGATGTCCCTAATTATTTGGCTATTAACACTTCCGTATCTCACGAAAATATATCAGATTTTTTTCTTAAAATTAAATTCAGGTTTTGTAATTAATAACATCTTAGGATCATTCTCTAGGAAGCCAACTAAGTAATAACTAAGTTTTGCAGGATGTAGCTAATCTCCGAACGTAGGCACGAAAGCGTAATAACATTTGTTACACCTAATTGTCTGATACCAAATTGAAAACGACGGCAGTTATTGCCAACATCATTAAAAATGATTTTGGGGAGATAATAATAATAATAATTAGCTTTTTCCGGGCCCTACACGGGCCCGATGTCGATTTCTTAGCGTCCGTATCCTGGCTACGATTCGGTGATCTATTTGGAGAAAGCGAAGGTTTTGTCTGTGCAATTATGGACGAAGTTATTATGACGAATAACTACCGGAGATTTATTGTGAAGGATGGCACTGTTGACATTTGTCGGGCATGTCACCGACCGGGAGAATCAATCCGTCACATTATCTCTGGATGTTCTCGTCTCGCTAACGAAGAGTACTTGCATAGACACAACCTTGTGGCCAGGATTATCCATCAGCAACTTGCTCTGAAATACAACCTCGTGGAATCAGAAGTACCATACTACAGGTATGTGCCCGATCCAGTTCTTGAAAATGGCAATGTCACATTGTACTGGGATCGATCCATCATCACTGACAGGACTATTGTAGCCAATAAACCTGATGTAGTGGTGGTGGATCGATTGGAGAAGCGCGCAATGATTATTGACATAGCAGTTCCGCATGACGTGAACCTCGTGAAGGTCGAGAAAGACAAGCAAATAAAGTATCTTGACTTGGCTCGCGAGGTTGTCGACATGTGGGATGTGGACTCAGCGATCATTGTGCCGATAGTTGTTACTGCCAATGGCTTAATTGCCAAGAGCCTCGACCAACATCTAAGGAGGCTCTCGTTAGGCGGCTGGATCAAGGGCTTGATTCAGAAGGCAGTACTTCTGGACACGGCCCGCATTGTCAGGAGGTTTCTCTCTCTGGAGCCCTGACCGCCGGTAGCTTGGACCCTGTTCCCGATACCGATGGGCTACTATTTTTTATATTTTTAAATGTTTTTATTTTTTATTAATATTTAAAAATGTATTTTATAGGTAAATATAATTAATAAATGGTGATAATAATAATAATATGTGGGGACATTTTCACACACGGCCATCTGACCCCAAACTAGGGAGACCCTGTACTATGGTTGTCAGACAGCTGATATACATACACAAATACTTTTTTTTTTGTAAATACATACATATATAGATAAACAACACCCAGACACAAGGCAAACACAAGTGCTCATCACACAAATGTTTACCCTGGGCGGGAATTGAACCCGCAACACGCTAGATGAAACTATTTTAAGTCGTTGAAAGATATACAAGCATATGAGCGTACCTACTTGAAGCTCTGCCTTTTCCCCAAAATTTGTCATTGTCAGGGACATAGATCGTCAAGTTGTTTGTGTATGTACTCGTACTCGTGCGTCTATCACCCAAGTTAGATTAAATTATTAACGTTTAAAATAGTAACTTATAGCCATAACTTATTCGTTATCCTTCCTCAGAGAGCTATTCGTCGAAATTTCAAGTTATTACAAAAGGATTACGTAACTTAACAATGAAACTACTTTAGTAGAAATACATTTTACGTACAGATAATATTTCTAAATGTATTTTACCAGGTACGACTTCTCTGTGGTACAAACCATACAAAGGTTTATTGCTACACATAACACATGATTGTGTTAGGTCTAAATATTCTCCTTGAAGTAAAGCGATTCTCGCTAAAAACTAGAACGAGAATGAAGACCATTAAGTAGTTGGTCATGGGTGGCGGCCAATTTTTCATTTACAACCGTGTTTAAAGTTGTGAAGCACCGCTTTCGGCAATTGTTCAGACTTAACAAGTGAACTTCGGAAGAACTTCACCATTAAAAAGTTCTCTTCTCGTGTTTACGCTGATAAACTTGTTCCGCGATCAAGTTCTTTCACTAATTGTTATTGGGGTTTCTTAGTTTTTGTATGGCAAACTGATTTACGATTCTAGCAGTACTGATTTGTTTTGTAAGACATCGTTTTTCATTATTTTTATTACCAGTGTCTGCAGTAAAAACCACCTCTACTGTAATAAATTTAATATTTGCGGTAAGATTCATAATTAATTAAGATTGGCATCTTTCTTTCTTTAAGTATACAGTTTTAAACCCTCTTTAATTCAGTCGCCAACTTGCTCTGGGCGACGATCTTACGACTTTAAATGAAATGCTATTCATAAAATAACCGTGTTTTCAGCATGAAAAATTATGGAGACATGAAACTTAAAAAATGTTGAATTATTCATTGAAACCGTGAAACTTTAGAGGTCAAACGAGAAGTTCCTTTTAGTCGGCAGTTTACGTTTTACGTTTTAGAACTTCATAAACTTTTCGAGCGGGATTTGGCTTTACGCAAATGAGGTCGACATGATAACATTTTTTATTTTTCTGATACCTAATCCTTAGCTTTATTATTAACGTTGTGTTTTTCTTTTGCAGGTAATTCGATTGGCTAATTTCGATAAATGTAAGATAATATATTTTTTTAAACAACGATGACTTGGGCAGCAGACGGAAAACAGTGAGATACACTTTTCAAGAATGGTATAGTAAATTCGATTTTATGGTCTTCTAAAGAACTGTTCCTCTATAAATTTAACATGCTCATGGCAGGTTTAAAACTAAATTTGACTTACAAAACCAACAGTGTCCAGCAGATAACAATTTATGACTTCAGTCAAAAGTTCTTGTAAACGAATGTAACGTGAGAACAGTTTATGGTCGGGTAAATGTCGCAATATATTATTGTCTGTCGCAGCAAAATGACCCTGTTACGAAAATCGATAGTTGTTTACTAACTTAACTAACTACAATTAATGTACATTTTTAAAGTTACGACTTACAATTTGTAAGTGCGTTAAGTTTTACGACGTGAAGGTTTTCTTAATGTGTGCTTCTTATGATGCAGATAATACATATTAATGATTTTGGGTTCACTAAAAGTTATTGCCATGTAGGGGCTTATGTGTATGTTGTTTAGTTCGATAGAAATCGGTAGATTTTATCTGAAAAATCGATTAATCAATTCTGTGGTCTTGCGATTTCATTTAAATGTTTTTCTGTTTTTAGTGCTTATAAAGCTAATAATTTAAGTGGCTTGATGTTTGCTTAAGTGTGTGTGTGTACCTCTGAATAAGTAGAATAACTCGATAATTTAGTTTAGATTTATTTAACACGAAACCGTTTTCATATAAATTTATGAACCACTTAAATGGAAGTATATCTGTTTCTGTTGGTATAAATCTATTGGTAAATTAAAATTAAATATCTGAATGGTATGGTTTGGTATCGATAATATCCGACAGCTGATCAGTTGTTATATCTCGTATTGACTTTACTATTTGAGCACTCTCCGCCCACTTCGCCGGTCTCAATTAGTATCCGAATACATTAAAGTTTTGGCGCAATTGATTATTATCGCAGAATAATTCAACTTTATGAAGCAAAGTTGTAAGTAGTGTCTGTCGTTATATAATAACATGATTTAACTCAAAGTCAAAACTTTTTTTCAATGCTTTTGTCTATTTGCAAGAAGTTATTTATAAATGGTGTTTTTTAAAACAGAAACATCTTGGACGTAAGTCGTATCGCAGTCTCAGCTAGAAGTTTGTTCTGAAATTCAAACAAGCGAGTACAGTAACAGGCAAAAGATAATTATTTATTTATTTATATGATTTACACGGCTTACAAAACCAATTACATAAATCAAGGTTGACATAAAATATGAAGTAATAAAATATCAAGTACTAACAAGAATTAAATATTCGTCTCACAAAACTGTTGGCACATAACCATTAAATTAGCGAATTTACTATCGAATATATCGCAGTCTGGGTTGGCTTCCACGAGCTTATTTAGTGCGGTCAACACGCGCGGTACGGGAGACACAGCACGGGCTGCAGTCCCACACGAAGGCACGTCAAGCAGTCTATGTTTTCTGCTACTGAGATAGTTGCTCGGTGTGTTGAGTCGAATCAGCTCATTATGAATGTCAGGAGCATCCGTCATACTTTTAAATATTTTGACCATAACGCCTACCTGGTCACATGCCCTTCTGGTCTCCAGCATATGATATCCCAGACATCCTTAGAGGAACTTGGTAGGATAGAGGTAGGGGCAGTAACCGAGAGTTCGTCTGTAAAGAAACCGCAAGAATGCTTTTTGCACTTTTTCTAGAAGAAGTGCATACTTTGCTTCGTGCGGATTCCATACAGAAGAACTAGCTTCTAGCTTGGTTCGGACAAGTGTGCTGTATCGAAGCCTTATTACATGCTCGCTTCGAAAGTCGCGGGCATTCCGGAGAACAAACCTTAGCCTTTTAAATGATTCTTTGGCTACTGTAGAAACTTGGTCATGAAAAGTAAGCTTCTGGTCAAATGTGACACCCAAGTCCTTCATGTTGGTTGATCTGGTTATTTTAGTACCATTTATTTAGTAGGTATTCGAAATTAATTGGGTGTCGCATTCACAATAAAATAAGTAACTCGATAAATTATGTATTCGTATAGCAATGTTTTTATGATTGAAAAATGCGAAAGCTTTTTGTGATTACGCGATACCTGTCAGATGTATCGTGATACGGGGCTTAGGGCCGCATTCGGACACCCACGTGACATGCGCCTACGCCTGCCTTGTACGGCCAGATTACTCTGTATGGGCTTCATTTAGTGAGGTCAACTTTCGGTTGGCGTTAATAAGCTGTTTATTTATATGAAAATAGTGGGCGACTCGACTAATAATGTGGTGAAGTGACGCTAAGTGATTGGTGCCACCCACTGACTAAGGTACAGACAGCGTCAACAACTGCTAACCCCCCGCGCGTTTTTGCTGAAATTGATGACGCTGTCTGTACAAATTCTTTGCCAAGATACGATGCTCTGAAGATACGATTTTATGTGTTTAAGGGATCGCGATCCTAATATTATCGCTGAAATATGAAGGCAACGTTTGGAAATACGGTTTCGACATCTTGTGGGACTGGTATTCAACGTATTAATTTGCACTGTAATAGAAATATCTGGTTTCGATCGAGCGTAACGCCTATTTATCGATTAGATCCAATTTACACTTTATTGAGGCAGATTGGCTATAGTCTAATGTATAATTTAATCAAACAAGTTGTCGGTTGTTTTATCATATTATAAATAAGGCAAATAGTAAGTGGTTAGTACGATTTTTAAGTGTAAGTCTAAATCCGGTCCGGCAAGAACGTATAAGAGATGTTAGGTAATATTTAAACGCTGGCGTACTTAGTAGGGCATCATTTTGTTCGCTAAAAGCAAGCACTTTTTTGTATCTGTACTGATTCATGTAGCACGGAGAACTAGGTGAACAATATACTGTAGTTTGACAAGCATAGTCAAAGTCAAAGCATTTATTTAAATTAAATCATTTACAGGCACTTGTCAATTGTCAAGAAGCCGATCAGTTAGTCAGAAAGTTGAAGCTAGTTGGTCGTTCCAAAACGTAGGTTAGGTCTCTATGGAGAAGAACGGGCAAGAAACTCCACGGACACTCTATTAAATCAATTAGTGTAGTATTACGGAATGGACCTACTTTGAAGGCGATACAATACATTTAGATATTTAATACATATTTTGTGTTTTATTGAATAATTCCCGACACTTTCTTGACACAATACAAAATGAGCTGCAACCATACGGAGTTTGGTTTAAGTCGTTCATTCAGGCCGATCGTAATTAATCTAAATAAAAGTCATATACATTAAATATACGTCGTTCCTAATACTGCGGAACTCTCATCACACTCAGAGTGTTGAGACGCGCTGACCTTTTGCGAGAATAGGTCGCGTGGTGATGGAACCTCGCCAATACCTCGCAACTGAACTGAATGCTTTGAAGTCGCTACAGGAAATCGTTTGTAATATCTATTTATTGTTACTTCTAAAACATTTAAATATATAAGAAACTATACTCCAGAACTCCAAACTTATTTATTTTATATGATGAACAATATACAATATTTACACGAATAAAAATAAAAAAGGAAAATCTATACAACTATTAAACTAAAAAAATAAATAACTAATACAAAGGCATCAAAAAATTTCCCCACATCGCCGTCAACTGGAAATGTACCCAAGAGACTGGCGGCATTGCCACGTTGGATGGCAATGCTTAACCCCTGTCCGAGCTAAAAACCAGCCCTTGGATCACGGGAAGTGTCAACCAACCTTTTGGAAATTGAGCACTCGGAACACCAAATACACTCGGCGTCACAAAAATCGCACCTTTTCGAAAATAAGTTTAAAACATGTCCCGCCAGTAACGAATACATTAAACCCAATTAATATTGGTATCAATTAAAAGTATGTTTAACGACCTTTAAATTAACAACAGTTAGAATTCCTAAACACAACAGATCTCATTAGCACGTAACGTTAAAAAAAATGTTGTCAAAATACGCATTACAACGGCCACTAATTGCACCTCCCTACAAGGGTATAAAACGGGCGACCCGGGTTAAATGTGGGTCATTCGCTATTCAACCTTTGAAGTGAACACACGTGAACAGCTACAGCAAGAAAAATACCCCAGAAGATGGATACCACTGCAGATGAAGCCGCTCAAGTCATTGCACTACTGCAATCAGGGATGCGGCAATGTGATGTTGCTCGGTAACTGAACTTGAGTCGTTTTGCCGTTCGACGAGTGTTCCAACGTTTCCAAGAGACTGGTGGCTATATCCGAAGACGTGGATCTGGAAGACAACGGTGCACATCCGAAAGAGACGATCGCTTCGTTGTTTCGACGTCTTTACGTAATCGGTTCTCCAATGCTGTTGAGCTGCAACAACAACTGCGATCAGCTCGCAGAACTTCTGTAAGCGTCTCCACGATTAGAAGAAGAATGCGGGAGAAGAAAATTGCAGCTCATAGGGCTGCTACAGGGCCCAAATTGACTGCACAGCATAGGAGAGACCGGTTGCAATTTGCCCGTGACCATGTGGATTGGACAATAGACCAATGGAGGGCTGTGCTCTTCTCGGATGTGACGAGGGTGTGTCTTTTCTGCAACGACAGGCGTCGAAGAGTGTATAGGAGGCAAGGGGAACGATTCGCACAAGCCTGTATTCAAGAGACAGTGGAATACGGGGGTGGCTCGTGCATGTTCTGGGGCGGCATGTCAATCGACGGTAAAACGAACCTTGTGTGTGTTTCTCGGACTGGAAGTGCTCGCGGGCAAGGGTCGCTGACTGCTGCTCGGTACATAACAGAGATCTTAGAGGAGCAGGTTGTCCCTTATGCGGGTTTTGTTGGCAGTGGGTTCACGTTAATGCACGATAACGCCCGTTGTTACACCGCTTTAATTGTAAGAGACTACCTGCAAGAAGCTGGCATCCCTGTTATGCGCTGGCCGGCGCGAAGTCCAGACCTGAACCCTATTGAGCACCTTTGGGATGAACTGAAACGGCGAGTACGGGCACGAAATCCTGCCCCTACCACTCTCCAAGACCTTCAAGATGCCGTCGTTGCAGAATGGGACAACATTCCACAAGAGACTGTTGTCACATTAATAAGATCCATGAGAGAACGCATGGAAGCAGTCATCAGGGCTAGGGGGGGTAACACTAGGTTTTAAGTTAGTTTTAAGCTAGGACTTTGTTGTAATTTTTGCTGATAAAATAAAATTTAACTTTTTAATCATTTGCATTAGCTTGCTTTTTTTTATTCCCTGGTAAACAAAAAACCAAATCCATTGATTTATTCTGAAATTTAAATAAATTGCCTTTCCAATTATACCTTATAGTCATATGTATACCATTGATTAATAGGGTTAAAATGACTTTGAAGGGAATTCTTAAAGAGGTGCGATTTTTGTGACGCCGAGTGTAGATCAATGTTCAAAAACATAAAAAGGTTGTGATTTTTTCGCTCAAAAACTTCTTGTCATATAAAATTCTATTCCAGAATATATTCTGAAATATCACGAAGGAATGGACACACAATGGGTTCTGCACAATGAGTATTGACTTGAAGTATCTCGGATAAGAAAGTGCTGTGACGGCAACAAATATGACGAGAAAAGAATAGCAAGCAAAGAACTGCGGGCGACTGAATTCTGTGGACCGGACAGCCTCTTGTCCTTCGTAAGGAAAATCGATGACCACGGCATTAGATGAAATACTAGTCAAGGCAAATAAGAATCATGGCAGAATTTGTACAAGAAAAGATGTTTAGAGAAGTTGAAATTATAATTCTTATACTCTTGGGAACCTAAGGAGTATCTTCAGGTATTCAAAATATTTTTAAATTAAATTGAAATGCCCCGCAATTAAAATGGATGTTAAAAGTAATAGTTTAATTGAAAAGCTCATTATTTTAGAACGAAACAGCAGCTGATAGCATTGACACTGACAGCCGTTTTATGGGAAATAATGTCACAATGATTAATCAATTTACTTTTTCAACTCCGCCATTATAAAACAACGATTCACATTACTTATCTGCCAATTTGATAGATCCGTTAATATCACTTGTCACTTTCTTTTTTTATAAACACAAAATGAGCGACGATATAAAACGAAAAACTGTTATTTTCTTTTTAAAATATTTTAATTATGCGGGGTTTAAAAATATGGTAAGTATATCAATCTACTCCTAGTAATGTATTCTCCACATAGGAAAATATTTTAAACCCTCTAAATTAATATTTTTTTCACAGACAAATGAATGTATGGACCTCGCCATGATTGTTTGCAGTTTTTAAAGTCTTTCTAAGAACTGCAAGGATATTGTTTGCTACTGGCTTGGCGCATCCTCATATCTGTAGGATTTTGTTATTTGTGGTAAGCATTAGTAGGTAGTCACGACACGTGTAAAGAAATAGGTAGATACCTACTGCCTATTGTCATCATCATATTGTTGATCAGAAGAGATCAGTACAGCGTCCTTCGCGTTCAATATAATAATGCGTTCTGGATACTGATGTGGTTGCCCAACTTCTGTAGTGCGTTGTTAGGGATGTTTGCTGAGGTTCGAGTCGACTGTCTTTGTGCAACGATGAGCAAACGATGCGCTTCCCTGGTGCACCGCGTGCGGGCCAGCCCCAACCTTATTCTGCGCTGTGTAGCGAGCAGACTTGATTGTTTTATAATATTTATTGATTTTATATTTATTATTGGTTTTAAGAAGAGTAATTCAGCTTTTCTCTGAGGTCATCATGTATAGTCTACCGTGATGTGGCGAAATATGAATGTTTTTAAAATAAACACCAAGCACCTTTACGAAGCTCGTGTTAAAGTTTGGAATCAATCTAATTGGACGTGTAACCTGATACGCTATAGGAGTGCGTCATACGTTGACATACGATACAGTTGTTTCTAATCCTCATTATCGCCAACGTAAGTATTCATTGCCTAGTCACCGTGTTTTCAAACAATGACTATGTTAACATAGCCTACAATGTGGGGCTCGCATTGAATTGTACGCGCTTACAATGTTTTAATCAATAATAATCGTGTCAAACAAGTTAAAACAATGAGGATTACGTGGCGATAAGTACGTGTGACTGATTTGAGTGATTAGAATCTGAATAAGCACGATTCAAGTCCGCGTTTCATTATGTATTTATTTTAAGTACATACTAGCCTTTTCTTTGCTAAAAGAGAACATTAGGTAAATTCAATCGTTTTGAACAATATCATTGCATAGCTTTAAAAAGAGAATGAATCAAAGTCAAAGTCAAAGTCAAAGCATTTATTTCAATTAAACCACTTACAGGCACTTTTGAATTGTCAAGGAGTCGGTCAGTTAGTCAGAGAGTTGAAGCTAGTTGCTCGTTCCAAAACGTAGGTAGGTCTCTATGGAGAAGAACGAGCAAGAAACTCCACGGACACTCTTTTAAATAAAGTTTTTACAAAGTCTGGTTACATGATTCTTGTTGCTTCTATATGTGAAAACTATGAAGGTAATCTAACAATACAAAACACAAAAAAGAAGCAAGATAAAATGGCATCTAATCCATGGCAGATAAGAGCTGACCAATCTCTACTGACAGCGCCCGTTCACGAACATGACGCGTGAATCAGCACCATTCAGCTCAACCATTTTGAAGGGAGCCGAATGATCCAACACACGCGCCACCATCAGCGAGACATTTGAGCGAGCATGACAATACTCCCAACCGCCATGTTAATTTTTGTCAAACATAAAGGTATTAATATACTTAGTAAATAGCTCCATGGTATTCACATTTACAAAATTGAAATAATGCTGCTAAATTATACAAAACTAAGGTTCCCAATGTATATTATTTTATCATACGAAGTGTGATAAGTTAAAAATTTAAAAATATCTATATATAAGAAATAACGATACTCGTTACTCATGTCAATAGAAAAAGGGGTAGGAAACATCCTTTTCTTCCAATTTGGAAATTCCCTATACTGGCTGTGGAGCAGGACCAGCATTCAGCCAAGCATTTTTATCATTGATGTACCTAATCTTCTAACTTATAATATGCTTGTCTACATAGTGTGCGTTTAATACATGTTTTAAATTGTTTTTCATTCAATTGTAGAATATCAAGTGGTATTTTATTATAGCATTTTACACAGTACCCCATAAAAGAAGTATGTACTTTTGACAATCTGAAGCTTGGCTGATCTAATTTGTTCCTATTTCTAGTATAAACATTATGTCTGTCACCTATTTTATTAAAAAGATGAAGATTTTTTCGAACATGCATAATGTTTTCATATATATATTGACAAGGTACCGTCATGATGTTAATCTGTTTAAACAATTCTCTTAGAGATTCGCGTTTGCGGAGATTATAGATTGCCCTGACAGCCCGCTTTTGCAAAATAAAAATAGAATCCATATCTGCAGCCCGTCCCCATAGCAAAATACCGTAAGACATGATACTATGAAAATAGCTAAAATATACTAGCCTAGCGGTATCCACGTCTGTCAAATGCCGGATCTTTCTGACAGCGTAAGCGGCTGAACTTAACCGCCCTGCAAGAGATGTTAAGTGAGGACCCCACTGTAGCTTGGAATCAAGCGTAATCCCTAGGAAAACAGTCCTTTCGACGAATTCAAGTATGTCCTTATTCAATACAACGTTACATTCATTACTCTTAACATTCGGCAAAGCGAATCTTATGCATTTAGTTTTCTTCTCATTGAATACTAAATTATTTACAGTAAACCAATTATGAATCTTAAGCATGGCGTCAATTACGTCGTCAAGGTGCTGTGCCCGTCTATTTACTCTAAAAATCAATGAAGTATCATCAGCAAATAACACCATTTGTGGTTGATTTTTCAGTAAATGAGGTAAATCGTTTATATAAACTAAAAAGAGGAACGGACCCAATATGGAGCCCTGCGGTACCCCCATTTTTACTTTTAAGCCCGATGAATTAACACCATTTATTTGAACTTGCTGCAGTCTATCACTTAAATATGATTTTACTAAGCTAAGCGCTTGTTGACCCAGTCCGTAATGCTCAAGCTTTAAGAGCAGTGTTTCGTGATTTACACAATCAAATGCTTTGGAGAGGTCGCAAAAAATGCCAATAGCATCTTGCGAATCCTCCCATGCCTTAAAGATATGCTTAATTAAGGTGACACCAGCGTCAGTAGTACAACGCCCTCTGGTGAAACCATACTGTTGGTCATGTAAGATGTTGTTACAATTAAAATGACTGAGCATTTGGTTAAGCATTACTTTTTCAAACACTTTGCTGAAAACCGGCAAAACTGAAACGGGTCTATAATTATTCGTGTCCCTGCAATCGCCGGATTTAAAAAGTGGTATAATCTTGCTGTACTTCATTAAATCCGGGAAAACCCCTTGGTCTACACACAAATTAAAAATGAAAGCTAAATAGGGTGCCACTGTCTCAATAACCGATTTACAAACATTAGTAGACATCCCCCATAAATCTTCAGTAGCCTTGATCTTGAGTTGTTTAAAAGTCTTTATAACGATTGCAGGGTTTATATGTTTAAATTTAAATTCCGTGGGGCAGTGCAAGGGCAAGTGACGGCGAGGAATCTAAAGTTTCAGTAGTTTTAATAGGAACATTGGTAAAGAATGATGCAAATTCCTGCGCAACTTCTATATTAGTACTTATGAGACCACTGGAAGTCTCCAGAGTGTAGTCAGTATTATGTCTTTTGTTCCTATTTGTTTCATTATTAATAATTTTCCAAACAGTCTTAATTTTATCATCAGCTGATTTTACTTTGTTGCTAATGTATAACGCTTTAGCTGCCTTACAAGCATTTTTAAAAGTTTTGGAATAAATAGTAACATACTTATTAAAAGTGTCAGTGTTAATATTATTAGTGTTAGTATATATTTATATATTGAATTCATTTCTTCTGTCAATAATATAAATAATTAAAATTCATTTATAATCATAACATACAATTCAAACATTGAATAGATTAGCTACACTATTGTAGATTAAATTGATAAATCAATCGTTCATAAATTCATGGCCACTTAAAAAACAAAAACGGAATTCATTTCTTCTGTACATAATAGTTTCATAATGAAGTAAAACATCTTGTTATCCGGACTTTCATCATGCATTTAATCTAATCAACATTAACTTAATCCAACCTGAAGTACCTTTTAACAGGTACTTTACTCCGTACTTGATAAGGAACAGTCTCCAGATAAAGCCGTCATTATTAAAAGTGGATTAACATTATTCAATTCGCTGTTCCGTAAGAACTACTGTGATAAACTTTAGTGGCAGTTTCTACGTGCAACGAGTTGCGAAATGTGCATTGTGCATACCCCGAGTGACCCTTCATACAGCATCCATACAATTGATGTCACTGACTGCAACTGTCCTCTAACAAATGTATTTTGTAACTTCGCTGTGGCTTCCAGGTCTTAAACGTTGACATTTTGCTCGTTTAAAATTCTATGTGGAAGTAACTTGTAAAGATCGGAGTGTCCTTTTTCGAGTAAAGTAAGAAGTTAACAAATAACTAGAAGACACGGTGTTTTATTTTGTGTTTCAGAAAGAAAACCGTTTTAGGATCTTTTCATCATTTTTCATCATTTCACCCGAAAGACATCCATTGTATTTTAGTACCTAATTTTATATGGGTTCCCTATATACAGGCATGCCTAAATTGGGAATCCAGTAACTCAATATTTTATTACTACAGACAGACGTTTGAAGTAGTGTTTCTAGTGAGATGATGGAGCGGCCCTAGTGTCCGTAACACAGGTTAATTCCTAGCACGGCACTGGGTTTGCTCCTCTATCCACTTTAATATATTATTATTCGTCGCTCATGATGTAGTATTTAAGTTAACCTGTACTCAAAGTTGTTTGAAAATAAAGATTATTATTATTATATTATTATTGCTGGACATTGGGCCTCCCCGAGGGGGGGTTTTGCCATAATCGCCACGCTTGGCAGGCGGGTTGGCGATCGCAGTATGATTGTTACAAAGGCACAGAGAACGCTGCTGTCCATTCTCTGGTAAGTCCCTTAGTCGCCTCTTATGACACCCACGGGAAGATAATAATATGGATGGTGCTATTCTTTACGTCCGACACCACACGGATAACAGGGTCTTGTAACATTTATTTAATTCTATTTTATCAAATGCACACCTCTGTTTTATTTATGGCACTGACGAGTATTAGTATTGGTATTCTGAAGAAAAAAATACAGGTCACGTTAAAAAAGAAATTCCTTTACCAGTCACAATAATAAAATCGTCAAGTCGGCTGTCGCATTTCCGTGTCGTCACACGGATAATAGTCCAATCATGTGGACACACTACGGGGGCCTGAGGACACATTCACACGTGCCACCGACACGTAATGATGAGTAAGTCATTCCCTAATGTGTTTCTGACTTATTAGATTTTCCTCAAACCTTATTTCTTATAAGATTTGGGAATGACACTATAGATCATATTGGATGCTCATGTTTGCTGACAAGTTCATAATAACTTCAATTGTACAAAAAAAAAGAGTTAGAGAGATATTATTATTATTACTATCTGACCCGACAGACGTTGTCCTGTCAAATGATTTTTCAATTTGTATTATCTCAAGACCTAAATTAGCCAAATCGGTCCAGCCGTTCTCGAGTTTTAGCGAGACTAACGAACAGCGATTCATTTTTATTGTTTATAAGATTATTAAAAACACTATGTAACGTAACATTACATACGGAAATGAGTGTTTTAGATGAACTCTGACACCTAGTGTAAGATATTATACTTAGTGTGCCAGTGTCCTCGCCTATGCTAAGTTTGTCCTTGCAGTTGTCATGTAGATTGAATATGTAGGTATATGAGTTAGTTCTGTTGTATTGATTTAATTTACTGCTTTGTTCCACAGTTATACTTAGTTTTGAAAGCTTTCAACTAATGCGCGTCTGTTGTACCCTCTGTGAACTTATCTGCATTCACAGTGTTCCTTCGTTACAATGACTAAATATTTCACAATTGTGTTTGCAGACTAGAAAAAAACCGGACAAGTGCGAGTCAGACTCGCCCACCGAGTGTTCCGTACATATTTGTAGGTACATATTAATACTTCTATACTAATCCATACTTTAATCTACTTAATATTATAAATGCGTTTTTTGCGACATAAACGGCCGTATCTTTTTTTCACATTAACATTGAGGGTTGATTTTACATTACATGAGTTGATAACACATTTTACAGCATCAAGGGACCGTAGACTTGACTATATGGTTTTATTTTCAACTCGAATGCTCCACGTGTTCCCGAGATAAAGGGTCTTGACAGACAGACGGACAACAAAGTGATCCTATAAGGGTTCCGTTTTTTCTTATTGAGATACGGAACCTTAAAAAGGAATGAAAGCTTAGTTTTTTAAGTGACTTTTTATGCAGTTCAAAGTACCGAGATTTAATATTATGTAGAGAACTCTCAAAGTAATCTGCTGGAGTAGTTTCATTTCAATTTCTCTCGCCTTTGCATAACTTCTAAAAGATATTCTGCTTACATGTTTGCAAATGTTTGCCCAATATTAAAAAGCACTTATCTGCGCAGCTTTATGAGTTTGCAACAATGCTTCCACATTTCTTTGTGGCCGATATTACGAGCGAACGGCGTAATAACTCGCAATATACATTTACAACTACTTTTTATCGCGGAAACTATAATCATGGCTGTTTAGCTGTAAAACTTTTACATTAATAAACATGGAACCGGGTTATGTGCAGTTTTTAGTAAAACTGTGCCGTGTCATAATTACGGTCGGTATTCTGTAATCGAGGAAGCGCTAAGCATTTTTAAATAATAATATGTGAGGGACATTTTTTTTTTCACACACGGCCATCTGACCCCAAACGAGGGAGACCCTGTACTATGGGTGTCAGACATCTGATATACATAATTTTTTTTTTGTAAATACATACATATATAGATAAACAACACCCAGACACAAGGCAAACACAAGTGCTCATCACACAAATGTTTACCCTGGGCGGGAATCGAACCCGCAACACGCTGCGCAGCAGTCGATCGCTCGAGCCACTGCGCCAACCGTGTCGTCGACTAATGAGCAAAACTTTTGTGCATCGCGTCAGGCTTTATTTTGATGTCACATAAAATGCTATCTGATAGCCATGACAGGCCATACCCGGCATTGAGTTACATAATAGGCATGAAAGGAAGGTCAGCCTCGTCATAGCTTCATAGTCAACTAGTTAATGCGAGCGACGGCACAGGAAAGAGCTAGTTAGTCATAAATCCGTTTCTCGCGATATGGGTTAGTAGCGGCACGCCGTGTTACCAACCGACGGGACATTCGACACGCGAGCCGGAGCATTTTAAGGTTATTTATGTTTTTCACCTACACTATAATAATGTCAAGTTATTTATTTAATTTGTTATTTATGAATTGTGTTGGCGTTGATCTATTGAGTCGATATGTATTAAAATGTGGCTGTCAACGTACCTATAATAGTGTAAATTCATGAAGAAATATTACGATGAAAATCGACTGTGCCTCAAGTCTGCTATTACAATAGTGTCAGAATGGTCTATCATTGATTTCATAATTGTTGATTTTGACAAGTTTGGTAATCTACTAGTATAATGGCGTCATTATGACTTTCCAATGGTCAACCACTGACACGCCATTGAAAGAAATGTTAAAGAATGGTAATCTCGTACAAAATGACAACTGAATGACTGAATCTGTTAAAATTATGACAGTTCCTTTGATCAGTGCCTACCATTAGAACGTCATTGTGCAGTCATTGCTTTTAATTCGACCGACCAATAATCGACCATTATGAATTTAGCAGATTACGAACTTTTAGCAAAATGACAATGGGATCGTGTTGGAATGACGAAATTATAAAAATAGCAGACATGGTCCCCTGGACACTCCTTTTTGAAAACTGGTTCAAAGTAATGCTTAACAAACTAAAGTTCAATGAACTGATTAAAAAAAAAGACTGACGAACGTAATTATTTTCTTTAAGCCGGATGATCTACTTCTTTTTATTTGCGTCTACCAAAATCATAGGCAATAAAAGTTGTCTATGTTCTAATGAATTGCGAATTTAGATAGACAGGGTCGGCGACCAATGATGATTTGAGATATAATCGACGAAGTGGTAGTGAGGTCGTGACGATGACTCAGTGGCCATCAGTCTACCGTTCAGCGTCCGCCGGCAGTCGGCACTCCCCGTCATTTAAGTGCTATGGACCGCTATGAAATTTTACTAGCGCAATTATTTTACCGACCGTAGGTAAGCTTAGGAAATATTACAAAGGATGCCTTGTTGGCTATTTTGCTCTTCTATTTTAAGTTTCTTGAATGTTTAACAGGGTAAGTAAGTACGGTTTTCATAGGCAAAGAGCCTGTACCCAAATATTCGCTATATTTTCAATCAGAGAGAGAGACTTAATCGCTTAAAGATTCAGAGAAACATAAATATAAGTACAGTTTATCAAATTATTCAAAACTAGTTAATGTCTCCACCTACTTAGATATTCAAGTCTAGGAACATTCGCGATGTAATATAAGATTCCAATTTTCGAAAGTTTGTTTCACAATTAGCGCTTTCTAGAGAAAATCAGTTTGTATTTCTTGCAAGGAAATAGTTGCTTAATCAACATTGTTTGGTGGATATATAGTACATCATTGTATTTATTGTGGCAATCGGCACTCCTTCACTCACGAATGTATGTGAATTGTTAAAAGAATTAATATAAAAAGAATCGACACCATCTGAACACCCACGGTTCAAAATATAGGAGGCGTGCCATCGATCTGAAACTATCGATTTATAAACATGTTGAGCGATCTTACACGTAATAATATATTGTTATTCTATTGTAGTCATTGTGATATTCGAGATAATATGATAATAAATTGGTATTTATTCTTTAAATCGCTTCTCTTATCGCCGTTAGTTTTATAGCTGGGCCCGCCTCGGTCGATAGTTGTTGCATCACGTTCTTTGGTACTGTATTTAAAGCCGTCGCGTTTAATGCTACAAGGAGTGGCAAATTTGATGAGATTGTAAAGAGCATAGAAATATATTGCTACTATATTATCTCAGCCGCCATTCTAAAGTGAACAACACTATAAATCTTATACAAATAAGTGACCAGCCTATTTTATGCGAATATTTAAACGTTGTCTAAGCGAGGCTTGGTTGCGGATAATTTACAACTTTATACAAAAGAACTTAATGTTTATTTACTCCTTTTATAAAAAAAGTTACTTTCTAACGTTTTCTTTATTTGAAGTTTAAATAAATGGCCTTTCAGGGAAGTCTTAAAGTCGGCTATTTTACGTGCCGCCCTTAAGACAAGGTATGAGGACAACGAGGGTAGGAGGGTTGGTTCTCATTACCATGCGCCGGCCGTCTCGTAAAACACTGATTTTATTAATTTCACTAGAGCTTTCTGTCTGTGAAAAGAATAAGTCACCCTCTTTCTCGCCGTAAATGCTATAAGGTGTCGGGGGATGGGGTGTCTCATTTTCCCGTGTTTTTATTATCAATTTGTGTGTTTCGCGCGGTGATCATGACAATTTTTCGCGATTGTTCTTTATAGCAGTTAGGATGGTGCCCTTCTTTTACACTTTAACGGTTACACACCGATAAGTACCTATTTATATTTTTATGAATACTAAGAAAATACTAAATTTCATCTGCTTGTTAACTCTAGCACAGACGATCATATAATTATTGTTCACTATTAAATGTCCGGAGTCTAACTCTGAATCCTATAGGTACTTAGCAGCTGTCATTCATATTATTACACTAGCGATCCGACCTAGCTTCGCCTGGGCCTACAGCCTTCCTCGGTAAATGGACTATCTAACACAAAAACAATTTTTCAATTTGAACCAGTAGATCTTGAGATTAGCGCGTTCAACCAAACAAACAAACAAACAAACTCTTCAGCTTTATAATATTAGTATAGATAAACTATAAAACAAGTTTGCCTTGTGTCTGGGTGTTGTTTATCTATATATGTATGTATTTACAAAAAAAAAAAAGTATTTGTGTATGTATATCAGCTGTCTGACACCCATAGTACAGGGTCTCCCTAGTATGGGGTCAGATGGCCGTGTGTGAAAATGTCCCCACATATTATTATTATTATTTATTATTATTAAGTAGGTAGATCTAGCTAATGAAACGTTACAGCGGATGCTGCAACGATGTTAAAATAAATGTTGCAGCAAGGGTTACTTTGTAATTGGTTTTATGCTAATATCTTACACTTGTGTACACGTACACGTTGTTAAAGTGTCAACGGGGACTTGGGGACGAAGTGAAGCGTTATGCTTTCATTTTGTAAATATATTGCTGTTTGCATCCGATAGTTGCAAGCAAGTACTTGTAAGCCAGGCTTGCGCAATTGCGGTGAAGGGTTTAAAATTTTAAATATACAAAATAAGAGGTAGGTACTGAAAAAAAGATAATTGCTAGATAGATCAACATAATTTGGTCCTTTGAGTTTAAATATATTTTTAACTATCGGATCAAGGGAAATTGATGAATTTTATTACTAAAAAATATCTTTGATTGACCTTAGATACTTGTTGGTATTGTTTGTTAGTGTAGGATTCTAATATAAATAGTACCTACATAATATAATTGATTGATAAGTAGGTATGTAAAATATTTACACGCATATCTAATAAAAAATAAAACGTTAAACTAAAAAACGAATACAATAAAGCGTCAAACAAATCTCCACAATTCCTGTTGTATTAAAATAAATGTGATAATATATCTATCTTATGAATAGACAATATTTTTAATACGTTTAAGTAATTTTAACTTTGAATAAGCTTTCAATCGAGTACCATGTAGATCTAGTAGGTATAAATATTCAGTATCTCAATTTATGAATATTCAAGTACATAAAACTTTAATATTTTAAGCCTTTTAACTAAGCATTCTAAACCGTTTACGTAACTGCCTACAATAAAACCATTTTATGGTTGAAAGCAATCAACAAAATTCTGGCATGAAAAGTTCGTTACGCCTGTTATCCCCAAAGTTCGCAATACTGGTAAACATACAGACACTTAATAACAGACTCCACAAAATGAGTCATTTATTTTATATTTCATTTTTAAATGTTACCTATCATTGCAACTCCCGCGTCGATTTCGGTAGGTATTCAACCCGAACTGTTGCACAAGTCAAGAGATCTTCATAAAGACATATCAGACCGCTTAAGAGGACTGTGAGGCTGTACATAAAAAGCAATAAGGTTTACCCCCCGTAAATTTAGTCCAATTTTCATAATTTTTGGTAATGTTGTAGATATAATAAAAAACTAGGTCTGTACGTTTTTATTTTAACGAAATATTGCGTATGATAGAAGTATTATCATCTAAATATCTACATTTTTGACTTAAAAACTTCCTCGAGTGTTTTTATTTTTTTAAATTAAACTTTACTGAATTACCTAAAACGTACAGACCTAGATTAAGGTGTACTGAATCTAATGAGACCAAAACTGTCTCATTTCGTGAAGGTCTAGAGGGGAAAAACGTTATCGCCCAAAAAAATAATTCAAAAAGGAAATGTAGGTAATTGCCTCCTAGACTTGCAATCCTCTCTATCGCACGATACGAGTCGGGGGGCAGGGCCATATTGTATTTGTATTGTTCACCCAGAGGGAGGCAGAGCCAGCGGTATGAAACAGATAGAATTTTTGGAAATACCTACTCGCGTCACGTATCGGTACCTCACAATCCTCTTAATGCACGTTGGATTCACTCATCAGCACTTATTAGGTGCCACCCACGCCAGTGCATCGGCCTCTGTAATTCGACTTAATCATCTCACCCACTGCGAGAATAATTAAAGTATTAAACCCTTGAGATCATTCTGGCAATCTCTTTATGTTAATAACTTCATTAAAAAAACATCCACAGACTTTATTTTGATAACATTTTTAAAGATACAGATAAAATTAATATTGTTTCCGGGCTTGGTGAATTTTATGGGACTGACTTTTGACCTGGACTATCATTTTCCACTTGGAAGACTGTAGGTGGGTGGGAAAGACCAATCGGCAAATCATTACGGTCTTAATGAGTATTTGATAATTATAAGTCAGCGGTCAACGGTTAAAAGGTGTCATTATTAGCAGCTTATTAAGCTGCGGGGCGTAAAATATTGAATTTAAAACAACCAAAGGCGTAAGTACCTAATAGCTTGTGACGAAAACGTACATTAATATCATATTTCAACGGAGAACGATGCGAAAACATCGTTTTAAAAAGGCAAGTATTCTTGTAAATATTTACCGAATGCAATTAATTTAATTCTGCTACGGTAAATTCCACATTTGGTGCACTTTACAAGGTCTTTATGGCCACCCTTTTGAGAGTCTGAACTCAAATTAATCATACTCATAATATATTATGTAACTCATTATTTCTACCAAAGTCTTTGTTCTGGCGAAGTAAGCATAAACTTTTTGGTCCTTTGGTACGAATTCGTCAAATATGTAAATGTAATAAAATAATTCTCACAAAGTTGACGTAACCAATCACAACCCAGTTCTCATTATATTTACCAAAGGTAATTTCTTGCCCAGACATGATTTAGTTACCTACATAAATATGTATGTGGGGTTTGTTTAGGGCAAGTGAAGGGCACTTTCGGGCTCGCAGGACGGGAGGACAATGCCCCTGTGTTCATGTTTGTCATCATACCTCCGTGATAACTCTTTCCAAATGTTTCAGAGTACCTACAAAATAACGGTGGCATTAAATTTTATAACGGTCTTTATTGCGCCCAGTGTTTTAGTTCGTTAGCATTTTATTGTTGTGTACTACAAAGGTAAAATATGTTCCTAGGTACCTAAGTACCGATGTGTTAGTGTGATAAAATGTTTTGTAATGATACCTACATTCATTACTGGCAGTATTTATTTGTTCTAAATATAGTGTCAAAACATTTGTCATTACAATAATTCTAAAACAGTAGCTATTATTAATTTGTGAATAACACACAATAATTTTCAGGTCAATAATTACCTCGTGTACTCTTTCAATATTAAGACAGTATCGGTAGAGTGAGCCAATTTCGCGCGTTAATGATCACTCGTCATTATTTGCGAATGATTTCTATCTATATTAATATTATAAAGAGATAAAATTTGTTTGTAAGTTTGTATGTAGAGGGTAATCTCCGAAACTACTCATCGGATTTCAAAAAATATTTCACCAATAGGAAGCTACATTATCCCTGAGTGTTATAGGCTATATTGCATTATCAAAAAATTAGAGATCCTTGAGAAAATTCACGCGGACAAAGTCGCGAGCAAAATGCTAGTATACGATAAGCGAGAAACGACGGCGGCGGCTTATCCTTTGAATTAAATTAAAACAACCCTTGTCAGGCGCGCCGCATATTTCACAACACACACAATCTGACACCTCGAGCCACGCCGGAGAACCGAGCATTAAGATAACTCACCCAAAGGAATTTTATGTAAATTAGCCACATTTCTGTTTTTTGTTTTTTTTTTATATTTTTGCATACCTGTAGGCCACCGTGCGAATGCAACTAATGAACTCGGCTTTGTTTTTTTTTTTGTTCCGTATTTGTTGCGCAGTTCGCAGGCGCCGCTCTGATCAACATTTTAATTAAGTGTTAATAAAAGTGATTTATATATTTTATCGAATCTGTGAGTTTGTTTTTATTGCTTTACGACGAGACGCGTGAGGAAAAAAAAACGGAATATTATTGTAGATGTAATTATGCTGTTCGTGTGTTGTGTTCATGACCGACATTTTCTGACACTTGATTAAGGCATTGTCAGAAAATTATGTGACTTCGCATAACAATTGCCATTAAGTCTTACAACAAAGCATTCACCGAGCAATTGTGATGTTTAGAATAGGTCTCCTCTATGAATGGAAACTGACTCAAAATCTTTATTTCCACAGTCTAATATATTTTGCACAATTAAAAAACAAAAGTGCTCGACATTGACATTCATGTTTTATCAATGTAAATGAATCTGTTAGCGGTACAAAAAAAAACGTGCAACTAGATGTAAATTGTGGACGATTACTGGGAGCGTGACAGGAAAAGCTGACCGATTACATCGAGATGTGGATCGTATCGCCTGTTCGTGGAACGAGTAATTATTTTATTGACGTAATAGGACCCACTGACAACACACCCACACATACAACGCACTATTTTAGAGGTTTAATTATGTCATTACACGGTAGCAATTGTTTTTTTAACGTAATTACTGTGTAGATAAACGTTTTGTAGTGTGGGTTGATCAAATTATTGTATAAAACAATTAGGTTAGTATAGAAACTCGGTTATGTGCAAGTCGGACTCGAACATAGTGTTTCGTACCACCGTTTAATATATTATATATATTTTTTTTTATTTAGTTACATTTTGGAGAGTGTACTATGGAATTGCACAACTGAATTCTCCCATCCCCATTCCATCATCGGACGAGTAGATATACGGCGAAGTGTCACCGCTATATGAATGAAGTTCCACGGTTTCGAACTAAGCGTTTTGCTTCCACATTTACTGTACGAACTACCAGACTGTGGAATTCACTGCCCGCCTCTCTCCCCGATAAATATAATCTGGGTATCTTCAAGGCATGAGTGATCCGGTTCATCCAAGGCAAGCGTGTTTTCCATTAGAACGCATCATATATATTTAAAAAAAAACGTACAAAAAAGCAACTTTTATAAGAATCCCATTAATTTTTAACTTTATTTTATATATTGTTATAGCTGCTATAGTACACAGTCTGTGAAAATTTTAAGTGTCTACCTATTACGGTAAAAGATGTACAACCCTGTAATAAACGGACGGATACAAAGACAGCCGGTCTTAGACAAATTAACATGAATACAAAATACAGTTCGTAAATAAGTTGCTCGTGTTTCCCAAATGCTAAAGCATGCGTTTTTGTTCAACTTAGATTAAGTTTTTGATTGCCTACAATACGAATAATACCACAATTTGAAGATGTGCACGATAAAAAGGCGATTAAAATTAAACGAATCGGACCGTCTACAAAACAATTCTGCCATGATTACACAGTTCCAAAAAACCCAATATTATTTATGCAATAATATTAATGAGAGTAAACCGTAACGATGGTTATTCTCAAAACAATTGTAATTAATGACACGTGCGGGATAATTTATCACGGAAAGGGTAATTGGGGCCCGAACACGGGACGGTCGTGATTTCAAATTATAGCGAATCATGTACCAAGCTGTTTGTACTTGTAGCTGTGTTTCTGTATAGCTATTTTTTTTTTTTTTTTACTCTATATTTATTAGGGACTTGCAACCATTAGCAGGTCATGTCAGCCCCATCTTATACTTAGCAAGTTACTTACAAAATTTTCTTAAGGCTAAGATATAAATTTATAAATAAGCTTAGCTTTATTGCTTGCAGGGTAAGCCAGAATACATTGAAATTTACCTAAATCTAATGCATTTAATTTCAATTTTTTACATAAATGTTGCCTTTTAAAATTATTGCGAATACACTCCGTAAGGAGGTGTTGGACATCTTCTGGTCTTCTTCTTCTGGTTTAACAATACAGTTAGGTGAAAGGGATTTCTTCATTAAAAAGGTATATTTTCTTAGTGGTACATGTCCAGATCGTATTCTAAAAGCTGTATTGCTATTTATTCAATCGAGTGCTAAAAGGTGAAATGACTATGTTCCTACTTATAGTGTGTCAATGAACTTCTTATAACATTTGCAAATAAAGGCTTATCGGTGATTCATAGATCGCTAGATACTAAAAATGTCAACTGATTTGAATAAAATTTTAATCGTGCAAAAAATTTAAGAATATTGTAAATAATTGTATTTGTCACAATATTTGACAGTTTATGAGTGACTCATACAAAATTAAGTAGCGGAACTGTCTGATGAATACAATATGTAAATCTAGACTTCAATTTAAACTAAAGTCGTCGATTTTCGTGTAGCTTTGCTTTGTAAGTGCTAATGTGTTAAGTTTAGATATAAGTTCCAACTGAAGTCATTTCGGAATAACTTGGACTTGGACTTATCCTTGAATTCTTACATTTCATTTAATTAAAGTTGCGGAAAAACTCGTATTAATAATTTGAAACATGATCATGTACCGTAATAATATTTATGTAGGTAGGTACTCGACAAATCATACGTATACATAGAAATAAACGTATTTACTAATGAAATGATGTGTAATGACAAACAGGCGGTCAGTATGTGTGCTAAGGACAAACTGCGTATGCGAGTTGCAGCGGTTACTTCTGTACGCACTCATGCGCAGGACACGCAGCATTTACATTTAATTTGCTGGATACGCCATATGAGTTAATTTGTTAAAACTTTGTACGTTGTTGTTAATAGAAATGAGCTTAATGTAAATGCACTCAAAATAGTTTTAGAGTTGATCAAAATTAATTAAATAATAATAATAAAAAAAACCATTTATTTATTTGACAACATCGATCCGCTTGTTGGTAAAAAACAAAATTTTGACAAACTACGGGTTAGTAACTTAATCCAAAAACCTGACATAAAGACAAATACATTACGAATGAAAAGGTTGTCCTTGTCGCACCAGTATCCAGCTGTTCGGTTAGGGCCTTCAGAATACTTATCTAGCTGTTCGGTTAGGGCCTTCAGAATACTATTGGAACCAGCTTATAGCCAGTTTGTATTTCTTGAGAGTGTCACGTAAAAAGGCTTAGTCAGTTTTTCAGTGTGAAAATGAAAATTATAAGAGACTGTTAATTGTAAATACATACCCATTATACAAATTGTAGTGCAAAAATGTTTTATCAAATTAAAACTAAAATTAGTGCTACATTACTGAAATTAATAAATAAAAGAGCTTTGTGTGTTAATGGTATCAAAATATTGATATAAAATAATAATTATTGATATTATTTTTATTCTAACTAATTATGTCCGTTAGTGTACCATGCATATACTTCGCTTGGGTCACTAGTATTTCATTTTTTTATTTAATTAATGCTTATAATCAGTGTGTGCTAATATATTA
The DNA here is from genome assembly GCA_947361185.1 of Charanyca ferruginea. Taxonomy (NCBI): domain Eukaryota; kingdom Metazoa; phylum Arthropoda; class Insecta; order Lepidoptera; family Noctuidae; genus Charanyca; species Charanyca ferruginea. The sequence continues at coordinate 20,413,224 of OX376059.1, read as the reverse complement.
ATATTTAAGCCAATTTACGTTTAATTAAAACAAACATGTTGTTAATGTATGCCATCGTGCATTAATTATAATAATAGAAAAAAGTAATTTACATTTTATATCGAAACAAAATCAGTTTTAATTACGGGTTTTGTTTTTATTCAATTAAAATATGTTTTTAAGTGGACATACGGTCTAATATCTATCATTATGGCATCACTTTAATCAAAGTTGTAGTATTTCGTTTTATTATTTATCAAATAATGGACATATTGTTTGGTTACAATCCATTGGTCAGTAATGAATCGTATATATCGCACCTTTTTGTTACTGTGTAATCTTTGTATATCGTGTAGGAAGAACTTTGTTCGTTCTCCATGTTCTTCACCCTTACCCGGTCTACAAGGGTAACTGTAACAATTAAGTAGTTTTGTAGCACTTTTACCCAACTCAAACATGAGCCTCCCTGGGATGTTAAACAGCTGTAGCATTTTATACAACGTGTCTACATTAACCTGTACTTAAACATAGGTGGAAAAGAGGCTTTATTAAATTGCTAATATTTTGTTGTCTGACTAATAAGTTTGTAGCACGCTTCACAAAAAAACAATTGTAAAATTAATAAATGACTCTACTTAATATTTGATATTTTAGTAGGGCTAATATTTGATAGTAGGGCAGATTTTTAAATAGATTAGTTGGGTTAGGTGGTTCCCTTTTCTACGTAGGTACAGAGACCAGCACATCAAGCTGCAACAATCTGTCAAAAGACAATGCCAGAAACTCTATAGAACTTTGCCCAACTCAAAAAAATCATGTACAAGCATGCAATATGTAGCATCTTACTGCTTGATTATTGCTGATAGCTAAACATTAGTCTTAATGACTCTAGAACTTGCGATTTCTGTTTAAATCTAAAAACAATAATGACATTAATTATAGGTTAGGTGAAGTTTGTAATCAATAACAAGGTTCTATATTCATTTCAATTATTTTCATTAATTTACTTTTTCTGTACATGGGTGGGGCAGGATCTGGCATTGTCATTTATTTGATAGATTTTCAACATGATTTGAAAAGAATAAGGTTTATATTCAATTAGTAAAAATTTGACAGTTTGGTACCTATACAAAAAGAAACAAAAATACAAAAAGTTTATTTTTATCTCTCACATAGAATCTTACAAGGAATGTGATAATATACATAAATCAATGTAAACAAAGTGATTTTTATAATCTATGTGAGAGCGCATGTGTATGGCTTGATGACAAACTTCCTTATTCCGCATGAAAATATTCCTTTGAAAATAACGTTCTGGTACCACTATCAGGGCAAGTTTTCCCAATTTTTGTGTTTTGTTTTTGTTTTTGATATCGCTAGTTGCGCGATGCGCATTCTAGTTAGTTATGTCTGGGGTAGCGGGCGATGCGTCGTTGATTGCCAATTAGCAGAGAGCACCAGATGAACAGTTTTGTTAGGTTTCAATTAAGTACTGCTGCCCGTCAATATGCCATCGATGTATCTGGCAAGCTGGTTTATTATGGAAATATAAAACCGCTAGTTGTTGTTTCTCCTAGTAGCTATACGTACCTACCTAACTAAGTAGATTTAGATATTTGTTAATAAATTCTGATGAATCAGAGTTAAGATAAGATTAAAAGCAGGTACATTGATCCGCACTGTACACGCCTAGCCAACAAGTTCGTTTTATTTATTTAAAAGTAAAGCAAAATCATAACAAAAAAAAGTATCGCTTCCAGTTTCAGAATGCACGCTCATATAAAATACTCCTTTTTATTTTCTCTGTCCTGAGTTTTGCTAAATAAGCATTCGCGTGGAAACACAACGGTAGACAATGTTTTTCAACTTTTTCTTAACATAAAAAAAATGCAAAGGACTCCTGTTTTACTTCCGCTATTCTGGCTGGTCACCATTACGCTTCATTTTTATGTGAAATCATACCCTAAACATTATGTAAGAAAGTCTTAAAATGTCTAAAAGGAAAGCAAGAGCCTTTATATTCTTTTTACGAGCGGCCGTAGCAAGGTAATATCAGGCTTTTGTTATAAAAAAATGGGACTGCACAAATTGAAATTTGTGCTATCATAGAATCCAGCAAACAGCCAAAGGCCCTAGAGATTTACGACGCTCGTTCCAAATTCAAAGGAGAATGTTTTTTTTTGCTTTCGGCTCGAGGAGGCAACTATTTGTTATTGATTTTGTCTATGATAAGAGATTTGGCGGGGTTAGAAACAGAAACTTAATTTGTTCTGTAAAGAAGGCGAAAGTAAAAAAATAAATTTTTGCTAGAGTAGTTACTTGATATAGTGTCTAGGCTAACATAGGTAATATATAAATCCTAAACCTTACGCACACGATTCTTTGACGATAAGAGTTTACTGCTGTTGATGTAGGAAAATATGAATAGTAAAGTAATAATAAATCTTAAGGGAAATGTTACTTCTGAACTGTCGACCTAGCCCTTCGGTCAACAAAGAGCTAATTAATAAATCAAGAGCATAACTTATGTACGCACCCAGTTATTATGATTACATATGCGTCGCGCTGAGGATGATATCAATCAGACATCGACATTGTGTTATTAGATTCTAAGCTACTCGTATCTAAGTGTGTTATATCAACTACCGTACCTAATATAACTAGTACTTATAACATGCTCTATTATCTTTCGTATATTACATGTCCAGTAAATCTTGGCATGCAGGAAAATAAGAAACTAAAACGGAAATATTCTGTGGTTAACACAAACCTATTTGATATTTGCCTTGTAAGCAGCGCCACCCTAATAGGTCATGTTATATTGGTCTACGTGAGGATAAGACTTGGAAGTCCTAGATAATTGTTGCTTTTATTGTCATAAATTACGCCTTATATACAATTATCTAGGTTTTCAACTAGTGTGTGATAGGTATTATTAATTTGATTGCGTCAAACGAAACTCATGAATACACCAGCAATTATTTACAAACCACCTTGTTAATTACGGTTGTAGAAATGTAACCAATCGTAAAGTTATTATGTTATGACCAGAATTAAAAACTGTGTCAGGTCTTTCTTATTTCAAATTTTGGTCCTTAGAGATGAATCTTAAGTATCGAAAGACCATATAGATGGATTTTACGAAAATTGGTAGCTTTTGGAAATAATAAAGATTTACAGGTATTTTAAATAATAAATGCTATTCAAAATAAATAGCATATTATTGTAAGAAGAAAATATTTAGATACCTACTTAAATAGATACGTGAACTGAACAAATAAAAATAATCAATAATTCTTGCACCGACTGTATAAATAATGTACTTACTGATATTCTTATTATAACAAACCATTATTATCACTGTTGAACGTTCTTAAATATTTACATTATTTATCAACACTATAATATGTAACAAAATGTGGCTACAACTTTACAAGTGCGATCTACCAAGCTGCTACGTAGCAAAAAAGGTGCTTTCAATGTTTTAACTTGTTCAGTGCAGTAACATAATATTATGATCAATTTATTTGTGCACACGCCTGCACATCAGGCCATACCAAACTGTCAAACTTTCCCAATTAAACATTAACCTTATTCTTTTGTAATAACGTTGAAAATCTATCAAAGAAATTTGACAGATTGTTGTAGCTTGTGTGCTGGCCTCTGTACAATATGAAGGTACATAAAGTCTCTCGATCTAAAGTTTGTATCGAAAACTTATCTCTACGTATAACATTGTGGATGTGTAAAGGAGAAACTTCGATTAAACTCATGTAAAGTGTAGTTGCTTCAGGATCTACGTGTTCCTTGTGATTAGTATCAAGCGTTAGATTAATCGGTTCGTTCAACATTAATGTGAGCCAATTATTATGTTATTTGGCTCAGATTCAATGTGATTAGTTAAGGAAGATTACATTGTAATTCTCTAGAATAGATTGTCTGCGTAATTGTTGTATTAATTAATTATCAAGTTTTTCTTTTAATTGACGTTCTAGATATTTTATTGAACATAGTAATAAAGAGAAACAGCTACTAATAAAAAACAATCTAATTTCCTATTTAATATCAAAAGCTTTAAGGAAGATTGAAATAATTAATTCAAACGATCATTCTGTTTAGAAAGTACAGTCGTTTACAAACAAAATCCGAATCTTTTTCCTTGTCGTGTCGTAGCGAAATCATTAACAACTGTCAATGCAATCTGGCGTTATTTCAAGAGTGTCAGGAGTGTCGGCAGTGTCGCGCAACTCGATTGTACAGCAAGAAACCCTTCAAAATTGCTCTCAGGAATTTCTTCGTAACGGTAATGACACTCTCGTCAAATGACTCTCTGATGTCCACTCGGGCGTGGCCTCGAAGACGGCGATAGTCCAGTAAATCATATATAAATAAATAGTATAAAATGTATGAGTAAGCGCTAGGTCGCACTGCGGTTGCGTGGTTTCTTGCCGCAAGATTTATTATCACGAAGAAAGTTAATACAAACGCACGCACAGGTGGTTTTGACTGAAATGCGTGTACCTTTGCAAGTTTGCGGTTACCACACCCAGCAAAAATCTGCAGTGCGAACTCGGGCTAAAGCAATTCATAAACTGTATTTTTAAAAATATTTATTCAACTGTCATCTTTTCTTCAATCAGCAATTATAAGGGTCCATAGACTTAATAAGGGTCTGATCGTACTTGACATACCTATAATATAATTAATTATGCTGTCTTGACCTTTCTCCCGAGTGCATATTTGCGTTTAGTAAGTAAATATTTCCGTATTAAAAAATATTGATCAGTTTTAATTAGCATATCAGGCGCTTATTGTGTGCGCAGATCTTGTTTGCTTAATTTTTCGTATATTCGAACCTAAACTGTATTGCAAATATTGTTTGTCAAATATTGGAATAGGAGGCGGGCTAAAATTTATATGCAAACAAATTCTGAGTTGGTACCAATGTATGATAAATGGATTGGTATGATTGCATATTAGATCATCATGATTATTATTGTTATTGGGATGAATCTTGTTTTTGATAATGCGGGAGTACCTACCGCGACTTTCAAAATATAAAAAGGTTACGCATAATAGAGGCCCTAAAATATTTAACAAAATGGCGTCACATTGGATGCGACGAGATAAAAAAAAAGTTATGCTAGCGACTCAAAAAGCGTTTTACTCCGTAGAGCTGCTCCGAGATAATTGTGAATATTCAATTATTGTTATTATACTACTTATTAGGTATAAATTGAACAATTTAATTACTGAAATTGATTACTATTTTGGTTTCTTTTTTCTTTTCATTATGTGCACCTATGTTTTAATTATTAACATTCAAATGGTTAATTGTAATTCTTTTACCAGGAAATGTATTAGTCTTTTTTAAGAAACTAAAGGTTATTGCAATACCTAATAATTTCTATCATGTCCGCTCTCTTAGGGCACTGTTTAAATTAATGCGTCTCTCAATGGAAAACTTTTCTTGGACGTCAAAGAAAAAACGAAGAAAATGTCTTCACGTGAACAAAAGGACGGCATTACCGAAATGAGAAAGACTAATAGTATTGCACCCGGACTCAAGAGTTTGGTTGTAAATGTATTAGCTATGCTGTTCACAGCTTTCATTTTGTAATAAGGGCCTTCTTCTGTTGATAATGACTTATTTATACTCAAAAAAGAAGTAAGGCAAAAGTATACTTGAAATCTCTTACTCTCTCTTTTTTGCCTAAAACATAATCTTACTATGCCTTGATTTCACAACCAACGTGCAGTTGTAAAGGTTTTTCAAATTAGACCTTCCAATACAATACTTGCTTTCTTTTTAATTCATAAAGATTAATTTGAAGATAACCTTATCCTGCCTTTAATTTTTTTTAACAATTCACTTGCCCTTTTTATTTCTTCACCATCTTTGGTTGACTGGTAGAGAATGCATTAGTCATTAAAGTCGCTTTTGTTATGTGCATAAAGTTTAAAATAAATAAATACCTATGTAGAAACTACAGCAAAGTGTCAATGGTGATCTTGGCTCACTAAAACATCGGCATAACCGACCGTGGGCGACTATTACGTGCATTCGTTTCGTGTGCCCGAAATAAAGTTGTGAATGAACGAGAAAGTTTACGTTTATTTATAAAACGGAGAGTTTTCCCGCGTTTCCCAGTGTGTACAAACTCACGAGATGCACCCACTTACAACTGCCAACTCATTTTGATTCAGTGATTCATTATTTTTTATTTAGTCGCTCTGTGTTCAGCTGTATCTTTTTTTTTTCTACTATCAAATAGGCTTGCGTTTGACCGCAATTCACCTGATCTTAAGTGATAATGCGGCCTAAGTTGGAACACGCTTGCCTAGGATGAATCGGTTCACTCGTGCCTTGAAGATACCCAGATTATACTTATCAGGGAACAGAATGTGGAGTCAAAGCGCTTAGTTCGAGACCGTGGAACTTCAACCATATAGCGGTGACGCTTCACCGTGTCTCTGCTCGTCCGATGATGGAATGGGGATGGGGGAATTAAATTGTGCAATTCCAAAGCACACTTTCCGAAATGTACCCGATAAAAGACCGAAAGGCTAGTAACGGTGCGGCGATGTTCAAGGCTCTGGAGCTTAGCCCTAACCAGGGAGTCGTTGTTAATGAGCCTCTTGGCACGTCTATCAATGACTTCCAATGCCTCCAGTTGATATTTTGCTAATCCATCCCAAAGGTGCGAACAGTACTCCATGCACGATCGAACTTGTGCTTGGTATAAGTTGAGCAGCTGTTCCGACGTGAAGTACTCTCGCACCTTTGCGAGGACTCCCAGCTTTTTGGCAGCTAGTTTGGCCTTGGATTCAATGAATGACCCAAAGTTAAGATTCGACGTCAAAGTAACGCCAAGAACCTCAAGCTGGTCAGTGATTGGAACGGATACATGTCGGAAAGTAGGGTCCAGATGGAAAGGTCTCTTCTTGGCAGAGAAAAGACACGCCTGGGTCTTAGCTGCATTGAACCTGACCAGATTGGCATCGCCCCAATTGGAGACTGCCATAAGGGACAAGTTCAAGTGCTCGACCATGGACTCTCTAGAAGACTGGATTTTAACCGAACTGGCACGTGCGCTGGATGTGTAACTCTCTACAACCGTGCTGTCATCTGCGTACCCGAAGGTACCGGGTTTCAGCAGATCGTTGATATGCAGCAAAAAAAGGGTTGCAGGCCCATCTCGGTCACGTCCATTATCTGCAAGACAATGGAACGTGTCCTAAATAACAGGCTCCTGGCGTACCTTGAAGCTAATGACCTCCTCAGTGATCGCCAATATGGCTTTCGCCGAAATCGGTCCACTGGGGATCTTCTCGCGTACGCCTCTCATATCTGGAGTGAGGCCATCGAGAAATTTGGGGAAGCACTTGTCGTCTCCCTGGACATCTCGAAGGCCTTTGATAGGGTATGGCATGATGGCCTTATTAGCAAGCTTCCAGCATATGGCTTGCCCGCTGGTTTCTGTGCATGGATATCGGATTTCCTGAGTGATCGGTCAATTCGCGTAGTCATCGATGGCTGCTCGTCAGATTAAATGGCAATAAATGCCGGGGTTCCTCAGGGCTCAGTACTCAATATCTGGTAAGACTGGAAGCCGACGCCAACGTAGTTGGGTAAAGAGATGATGAGATAAGCAGATGATGATTTATTATTTTACTAGCACTTTTCCCGCGACATCGTCCGCGTAAATTTTGGAACGAAGTTCCTTATTGCGCATTGCGAAAGGGGGCTAGACGGAAAAAATTAAGACCGAAAGTCGACACTTTTTGCTATAGTTGTATTATATAACTTAAAAAAAAAAAAAAATATTACAATTCCTTCACTAATTAATCGAAAGGAACTTCGTTCCATCCGGGTGTCCCTTGACACCTCTCAAGTTTTCTTTTTTTGGATAATAAAATAGGTATAGCTTATAGCACTTAGGGATAAGGTAGCTTCCTATTGGTGAAAGAATTTTCAGAATCGGACTAGTAGTTCTGGAGATTAGCAAGTTCAAAAAAACAAGCAAACTCTTCATCTTATTGTACCAACGGCTTTAAGTGCTTTCCGAGGACAAGGAGGGGTCTCGGCATGAGATGGATGGTCACCCATCCACGGACCGACCATCCAATCGATTCTTACGGCTATTTTTAAAATTACTAGCGACCCGACCCGGCTTCGCATGGGCCTATAGCCTCCCTCGGTAAATGGACTATCCTACACAAAAATAATTTTCCAATTTGAACCAGTAGATCCTGAGATTAGCGCGTTCAACCAAACAAACAAACTCCAGGTTTATAATATTAGTATAGATTATATATAGTACAGATTACCAACAAGCTTCTGTCCACGAGTTCATCATCATTCTGTAAGTCAAGTATGCCATAAAATATATTCCTTTCACGCAACAATAGTATAGTTTTCTATCACTAAAAGGTTTTTCAAATCAATTCAGAATGTACAGACGCCAGCACATCTGAATATCAACCTTACGCTTTTGTAATAATGTTGAAAATGTATCAAAGAATTTTGACAGATTATGAAGCCTGAAGTGCTGGCCTCTGTACTTTCAATTTTACCTCTTCATATTACCACTCTAATATTACGCGAGTTACCTCTGGAGTCCCTCAAGGCTCTATTCTTGGTCCTCTCTTATTCATCATATTTATCAACGACATTAACAAATGCTTTCACAACTCTAAATTTCTATTATATGCAGATGATCTTAAAGTATACAGACCTATCCGGAATATTCAAGATTGCTATCTCCTACAAGAAGACCTGGATAGACTTACTGACTACTGTTACAAAAGTAAACTTCAATTAAGCGTACCTAAATGCAATTTTCTCAATTTCACTAAAAACAAGAACGTTATCAGGTTTGCATATGCGTTATGTGGTGTTCCACTGGATAAAGTAAACGCTGTACAAGATCTTGGTATACTTTTAGATTCTAAACTTTGCCTTGACCTCCACATTGAGCACATTGTGAATAAAGCGTATAAAATGTATGGTTTTATAATGAGATCCACCCAGGATTTTAAACGTACCTCATCATACCTATGTTTGTATAAATCACTTGTCCGTTCACAGCTTGAGTACGCCGTATCCATATGGAACCCCTATTATAACAAGTATATCGACATGATAGAAAAGGTTCAACATAGGTTCCTGCGTGCAATGCATTATAGATGTCATAGATCATATCTATCTTACAGCCAGTTACTCAGTAAATACAAGCTCTTGACGCTCAGTTCTAGACGTAAGCAGTTGGAAGTAATGACGTTGTATAATATTGTTCATAGTCAATTTAATTGTACTAGTTTAAATAATGTACTTTGTTATGCAGTCCCTAGAACTGTGCACAGACGTCGGGTACGTGCAGGCAAACTCTTTGCGGTGGGTTCCTGCCAATCTAACACTGGTTTGCGTGCACCTATTCGGCGAATGGCAGCAACGTACAATGAGACCTTTGAACACATAGATATATTTACATGCTCCCTGGCAAAGTTTCGAAGACTTTTATATGAAACACTGCTAAGCTGATTCTTTTTTCTTTTTTCTCTCTTCTTTCTTTACTATGCATGTCTTTACCATAAGTTGTAATCATATCATATCACACATCCCCTAAAGAGTTGTGGAGTGGATGGGTGTGCTATGCGATATTGTGTATAGTAAAGTAAATATTATGTGTCGAAAAATATATTCAGCAAGTGTCGCATGGCTCAGTTACTACACCGTGATACTTTTTTGGGGAATGTGTGGTATAGCATGCAATGATTTTATTTCATATGGATGTAATTATTATATAAGTATGTGGGTCAATGTGCCTGCAAAGCTACTTCCTAGCGACCTATAGTTTTTTTTTTTATTTACACTTAAGTTAATCTGTGGACAGTGCTGTGGGCTGCATTATTACTTATGTATCACTGGTTCTCCATAATTATGTTAATATCATATAATGCAGCTGTTTACTGTTCCTCTTTTAATAAAATAAAATAAATATTAATAGTTTAGATCAACGTTTGACACGATTGTACGCGAATTGATCGTATTTCAGTTACTAGCGTCCGTTTACGATGGAAAATTACAGTATTGTATTACAATCGATTCTCTCGTAATGAATCTTCTTAGAAACAAGTAAAAGTGCTATATACTTGCTCTTGCTTAGACGATCTTGTTTCTTGAATTACGGGCTCTAGGAGAAATACTATAAACACCTAATGGTTTTCCTTTAGGAAAGGGTTGACAAAATTTTAAGATACTAGCTTCTGCCCGCGACTTTGTCCGCGTGGAAGACATAAGTGTACCATAAAACAATAAAGCAATCAATCTTAGCAACAAAACTGCTATCGATCAAAGATTTTTTAAATAATCGAATCAATTTTTCCAGAGTATCCCTCTTATAAACACAAACTACACTTCTTTATAATATTAGTAAAGATTCAAATAGGTATAATCATGCAATCAATCAATATTAGTTATACGAGTACTTATTTGTAATATCAGTATTTATAATAAAAAAGAAATGCCACGGACAAAGGCACAGTCATAACCACAAAAAACAAAACAATAAAAAAAAATCTGCGTAACAATAGTTGACCTTGTATGAGATCGTACCTACCTCTACCTAACCTAAAAGTAGGTACATTTGATAACGTAACAGCTTTCAGGAAACCGTGACAAGAAATAAGAACGACTGACACTTGCCGGATATATTGGTTTTACGACATATTGACGTTATGTTGAAAGGAAACCTACCTATTAGGATCAAGAAAAGTCATGTATCTGTTCCATTATGAATCTAGACTGACAGATTTAAATTGGTGCCGATTCCCTTGTTCACAAACTACATTCAAATTAGGCATTTGGCATCTCTTACTACCAGGCAGCTGACGAAAAGGACGGCGACAGACAAGGACTAAGTTAGAGATGTCAAATTAGTTTTTCCCTTGAACTTCGCAGTGTTTTTAATCAATACGTTTTGAAACGACAACTAATTGTATTAACATTTTAGATAAACTTAAATTGACAGCTCTCATTAATATGTGTCTCTTTCTTGTTTTATTGGAGAGAAAGAGATATAAATAGCTTAAAATTAATTTAGTTCGTGCACAACAGAATTGGCACCATTATCATCATCATCATGTCAACCTTTAGACACCCACTGCTGGGCATAGGTCTCCCCTAAGGGGGGATTTAGCCGTCACAATCTCAATCTAACATAAGCATGCTCAAATCCACATCGACATTTTTATGTTTTATTTTATTTTTGGGCAGCTAAAACCATGGAAATTGCCTTTTTATGATAGAAGTTGGATAACACACGAGAACCTCTACCTATTCTACAAATATTCTAGCTTTGAAGATACGATATAATTATACAAACTGGGACAGGCAGAGCTATTGACCGTCTGTAAGAGGAGTAGAGTACAGATAAGGCAACGACACCAATAATAATAGCGAGTAAATATTTATATTAATGTTATTTATGTATGTTCTAGCCGTTATAATAGACTGGATTCAACAGCTGGTTTGTTTCTTAACAACTGCCTGCAACTGTCACTTGTAATAACTTTTGATTAAATTTTGTTACACGCCTTTTCAGTAACTGTAAGCAGAAACTATACATACGAAACCGTTATTATAATGTAAGTCAATTTAAATAAAATTAAAGATTTTTCCAGTTTATTTATTTAAACTTCATGCACAAAGGTACAAAGGCGGACTTAATGCCTTAGGCATTCTCTACCAGTCAACCAAGGGTGATGAAGAGAAAACATGGCAGGTGCATATGAAAAAAAATATCGATCCATCGCATTGCACATCGCATCGCGCATCGCGCATCGCATTCATAGGTATTCGCTTTTGAATTTGTATTTGCTTTTTTGGCTTTACTCTCAGTGTTTCGCGTGGTCTATCTGCCTTTTATTTCATAATCTGAGCCTATAGCAATAAAAAAGTACTATTTTATTATGACGATCATAATGTGATCATAACGTATCGGGTTTAGTACTGCAGTACTTATAAAATGTGTCAAGACGATAAAAATGATGGACGATCTAATATCTGAGAGCACTTTTACAGATTCTAGTGAGACATACATGTATTTAATGACATGTTGTAGACGACATCTTGCCAACTATTACTTATCTTGTACTTACGAGAGGAGATTATCTCTGTTGCTGAAAATGTGTAATAGAGAACAGTGGCTCAACTAAAATTAATAATCCTTTTTAACTAGAAAGAAAGATGTGGTCTTTACCGACTTCATAAATAACTAACTACATTGTGGATATAATCTACGGTAATTTCCCAAGGGACTGAAACTTAAACCAACTATTTGCTCACAGTTGGAAAGCTAATGTTTGCTTAGCATAATAATGCCTACAATTCTGAAATAAGAAGTAGGTTTTTCCTGAAAAATAACGACTAAAAAAACTGCTGCAAAGAATCATGGCGAGATCCATACATTCATTTGTATGAAAATAAAATAAAAAGAATAATTTAGAGGGTTTAAAATATTTTCCAATGTGAAGAATACATTACCAGGAGTAGATTGATATATTTACCATATTTTAAACCCCCGCATAATTAAAATATTATGAAATGAAAATAACACTTTTTCGTTTCATCTCGATGCCCATTTTGTGTTAATAAAAAAAAGACAGTTACAAGCGACGTTAACGGATCTATCAAATTGGCAGACAAGTGATGTGGCATTTAGTCTGTGGAAAAAAATAATCATTATTTGTGATATTATTTTCCATAAAACGATGCAATTTCAATATAAGAACTGCGTAACAGCGACTGTCAGTGTCAATGTACTGTCAGTCGCCGTTTCGTTCTGAAATAATGAGTTTTTCGTTAAACTATTCATTTTTTTTTGCAGGATTTTAAAAATATTGTAAATGAAGATACTCTTTAGGTACCCAAGAATATAAGAATTAGAACTTCAACTTCTCTAAACATCTTTATTTTTTTTTGTACGAACCCTGCCATTATTCTTAAATTCTTCTCCGCGTAAATAAAAAAAACAAAACGTAAATGTTAAGCCGAAAGCCTTTGTGTTAAGTCCTGTAACCCTCAATTGAGTTGGGATTGGCAAATTACACGTACACGTGCCAAAAGACATCCTTTATGTGCAGGTGTCTGTCCTAAGGCATCTCCCCTTGGCACTGTTATCAATGTGATGAGCTCACCGTCGAGCGAGCTGCATTGGTAATCAGCATGCATTCTGAATTCTGCAACTATAATGACATGCACGGGAAAAATGGCACGTATTAAAATGGTGGTGCAACCTTGTTGTGTTATGTTGCATGCAGATTTTATCGTTAGGTATGTCTGTTTGCATGTTTGAGGGGAGTTAAAAAAATATTTTCATCCCACCATCTCGGAAAGAGTATTTTTAATCTTCAATATCTGAGTGGAAAAGCCGTTTTTATTCTCTAGAGGATAAAGTAAATTGAATTTAGAACATCGTGTGCACTAAGTTTGTGAATTAAAAAAAAACATTAAACCTATTTACTGCTACCTCTATGGTGCCGAATATATCATACAACTTTTTTTTAATTTGTTAAAAACTCAGACTTTGTAAACGTTTTTTTTTTGCATTTAGTCATTTCCTCGCTGAGGTGGAATGAAAAGTTACGTGTTGCACTCGAGTGCAAAGATTTTTCACCTCGTGCTCTTTTGATTCCCTCGCTAACGCTCAGGATTCTAATTTTGAATCACTCGCTGCGCTCGTGATTCAATTTTAGAATCCTTCGCTTGCTCGGTCATCAAAATTGAACACGCGGTTAAAAAGCAACTTTGCACTCTTGTATAACAAATAACTATTATTCACCCAAGAGTCGTTTGCTAGTAAATATAGGTGAGGCTTGTAGATCTAAGTTCCACAAGTTAGAGCAAGGGAGTAAAAATCTCTCGTTGAATGTGAAGTGAGGTTGAGGTGAGCTTTGTGTGTGTCATCCCATTTGGGTAGGTATGTATCCCATTTGGGTGTGTTTATCCCATTTGGGTGTGAGTGTATCCCATTTGTGTGCTTGTGTCATCCCATTTGGGTGTGTGTGTGTATCCCATTTGAGTGTGTATGTATCCCATTTGGGTGTGTGTGTCATCCCATTTGGGTGTGTGTGTGTATCCCATTTGAGTGTGTGTGTCATCCCATTTGAGTGTGTGTGTGATCCCAATTAGGTGTGTTTGTGTCCCATTTGGATGTGTGTGTCATCCCATTTAGGTGTGTTTGTATCCCAATTGGGTGTGTGTCATCCCATATAGATGCGTTTGTATCCCATTTGGGTGTGTGTGTACCTCATTTGGGCGTGTCTATTTTGCGAATATCCAGCTCATGAATTAGGTACCTCGTTAGTTTAGGTGACATGAGTTCTGTGCTTACCTGAAGGTAATTCCACCTAAATTAATACTGGAGATTTGTACCACGTGAATAATTAAATCAACCAGATGGTTTTATTGTATGAATCTAATACGTGTGTATAGTGCGTACCTACATCTACGTAAGACGTAAGCATTTTCTTTCTTATTTAGAGCTAAATTAGCGTTTAGATAGAATCATGTTTCATAATGTATCCTTGTACCACAGGTACGAGTAATATAATCTTTTATACATTTATATTTGCTCAGTTAGACGTACTAAGAAGCTCTTATTCACCAAAAGAAAATATTTGTATTTCAGTGATTGAAATGTATGATCAAAGAAGTAATTTTAGTGTCGTTTTTTCACTCACTTGCTCATCCACGTGGGAGGAAATACTCTGAAAGAATCGTTTTTGTAAAAGGAATCATGTTCTCAAAACATTTCGATTCCCGGAACTTAAGAACTTTTGTTGCTTGTCTTGTTTAATAAGTGTACGATCGTAATGGAAAAAGGAATCTTATTTTTTTCCTTTTCGTAGAATCCAATTCTTAATTCTTTATTGTTTGCTTATAAAGCTACTCATATCAGAAGATTGAATTATTTGTTTTTATTGTATCTATTAGCTTCAGCCCAAGCTTTAGATTATCCTTCAGGAACAAAACAAAAATTGAATAAAAATTATCTTATGTGTTAAGCTGGATCAATACTTACCATGTGTGAATTTCAACTAATTTCTTTTAAGCGTGATAGAGTAACTACTTCCATCCATCCTCTCAAACAATCCCGTTTATAAAAGTAGTTATTTTTTATTAGCCTGTTTTATTATGTATGCTCCTACTTATTGTTTTGTATCCTACTACTAGCAGTGGGATACAAAAACAGGCTGAAAGAAGAAGGAGGAGGAAGAAGGGGAAGTTTGGAAGGAGAGCTTTCTCCTTCCAAACTTTCCAATCTCAGAGGTCAGATACCTATTAGGTATCTGACCATTTTAACAAATAGCAGTAGGTTAGGTAGCAGGTAGGTGCTGAAACTTTGGAATCCGATCTTCAACTCTGTAACTCTCTAAAGTATGTAAAACGGACTAAAACACGTGTAAGACCACATTCAACACACTGGCAAAGTTCTAAAACAGACGATATTTGCTCGGCAGTTCACAAATTGTCGACAGCCGCACCGTCTACTTATTTATATCGTTAACAGTTAACATGGAGCATTTCGTACCTAGAGCTGGACTATTTCATTTTGAGAGCTTTTGCCGAGTGGTATTGTTTTGTTTCTGTTCGTAAACAGAAATATGTAGGGTACGTACTATAATTTTGTAGCATTTGAACTCTTTGCTTGCCAAATATGGCGGTCATATTTAATTGAAAAGTTTTGGAAGGAAGTTTATTTTAAGCTTTTTAAAGCATTTTATTCAGTTTGGGAAAGTTTAAAAAATCTAAAAAGCTCAAATTATAAATACCATTATTTGGCAATTATATGTTTTTTTTTACTGTGTTCCACAAGCATATAAATATATAACAAAATGGCCATTAATTAACTTGATAGATCTATACCTACAAACACTTGCGCCATTCGTACATTCACTGCTGTATAATATTTCTTCGGAATAACATAAAGGAGTTGAATGTTTGCGAACCATTTTCCTCGTGTTTTGTACTCACACACACTCCTAATTATGTCTTTTCAGCATTTATCACACCTTTTGTGATAGAAGCTCATTTCAGTTAGAGTAATTATGTCAAAGGTGTGTACAGTCACCAAAAGAGATAAGTATCCATGTCGCCGGGAATAGTTGAAGTTTACTAAGAAACCAATGGAGGCTTTCAAATGAAATTTAATTAAATCATTCAACTGTTTATTCTGTATTAATTGTATTTTATTTTATTCATAAACACCCATCGGTTTCTAAGTAAACTTCAACTATTCCCGGCAACAAGGATACTTATCTCTTTTGGTGACCGTACATTGTTAGATTTAGATACACGAGATTTATTATTAAAATACTTTAATAGTCAAAAGGACATATTTTTTCTTTAACTACAGCGAGAGAATTCTTTGAATTTTCGTTAAAGCATCATACTCGTATAGGTCGTCTATTGTTTAATTTGTTTACACAATTTAGTGATTAAGTTCTTATATACTCTTCTCCATGCGAAATTACTTTTTGGAAGGGGCTACCAGATTCAATTCTTTCTTCTTGTAAATGAAATTCAAAATTATCTTTTAATTAATGTTTTAATTTTGACTTTTACGAAATTATCCAAAATATCCAAGCTGACGGTTTAATAGAGCTCTATTAAGCCGTCAGTGGACATTCCAATCTTTCTTTCCGCCTCTCAATACAATCCATTAGTCTCCGCACGACTTATCAATATGGTTACATTAATATCACAGTTCCGTTGTAAAAGTAGAGCAATTACACCGGCCGACACCTTGAAATGGGCTCGTTTGAAAAATCACCGCTCACCCGCTTTCAACTGGCGTCCATTTTCTGCTGCTAACGTCTTGGGAAAACTGCGGGAAAAATGATGGATTCTTGAGCGAGATTTCATTTATATTTAAAGTAGATTTGTGTTTAGGGTTATATTGTATACCTGCTTGTTGTATCTGATGGTTTTAACCAACTACTCTAGTCTTTAAAAGGAAAGTTTTGAACCGCATGAAATTGTGATACAGCTCAATCAAATCATTTTCATTCTCTGGCCGACTAAAGTAGAAATGTATTGTCATTCGGTTTTATCCTGTAAGTACATGCAATTAGGCAGGTTATCTTATGCAAAACCCGCTTTCTCAAAATTACCAAAGGCCGGGACTTGCCGCTGATCTTCTTGTTTGTCTCATCACCCTGGCCGGCTGCCAGGGTACACTGTCTACTTTGTTTGTTCTTCTTCCTTCCAATGTATAGTAGACAACATTTGCCTAACTGCCAACCATTTTGACGTTTCGTAAAGTAAGACAATTTTGTCGTAGAGTAGTCATATTTTAGGTTTATTTTATGCTTATTTATATCTCAAACGAATACAATAGTTATACGTATCTATACCTGCCGCCTAGCGTTGCTATGTTCATGTATGTACGTGAGTATGATGAGTACGAATGTAATTACAGGTACATAAATAAGACATGTCTGTTTTGTCTCTGAGATGGCAATGCATCTGCGATGTTACTGCTATTGAAAGAGATAATATATACTGGCATTTATTCCGTGAAACCGGGGCCCATCTTGAAAAAAAAAACTCAAAATTCCGAAAATAAAACGACTCGAATCGAATACTTTTACGTTAAAGTGATCGGTACTGGTACGCCGTCACTTCGACAAACGTATTACGCTACAAAGACAAAATTATTATACAGGGCTATAGTACTTACAACGTGAGGTACGGTCATAAACAGTAAAGGCTTGTACCATCAAGTAGTTAATACTTTATAGCTAGTATCTAATACATTATCATACCTGTACTAGTTACTAGTACTGGCTCGAATAATAGTCGCATTATCAATATTTATCATTCATACTTGATGCGAATGTTGCGCGCATATTAATTTAATTTGTTCATAAATAATGCAGGTGAGATTACGCAGCAACTTGTGTTCTCTTGCTGTTTGTTTTGTTGGAATTGGTTTTAATATTCGTTTCATTTAATATGAAATAATTATCTGCAAATATAATTTATCTTTTGACCGACCAAAATGAAGGGGTACGGAAATTGATGCGTTTATTATTTTATAATTTTCTTAATCAAAGTTTTTGAGGAATACATTTGTGAAGAAACGTCAAAGTGAAGAGCATCTAACAATAGATATTGGTAGCTAAATTCGTTTCGTATGTCGTACTAAAATCGATCTAGACTGTCTGGGTTCGTAAAATTTGACTAATGTTCATCAATGAGTAAAACTTCTATCGACTTCCTTACTTTTTCATCCATTGTCAATTCTGATCTCAATATACTTATACTCCATTTACAATAAGATTAGACTTTAAAACAAACCGGTTTTACAGTCCCTTCAACCGATTTTGATTTCTATTCCGTAGGCTTAAGGATGACATTAGAGGCAAAAAAGTGGTTACAATAACAACTATTTACTGCAGCTGCCATTTGTCACGCCACCAACGCAATATAAGTCAAAATCGGTTGAACGGACTGTAAAAAAGGTTTGTGTATATGTCTAATCTTATTGTAAATGGAGTATAGTGGATATTGCGTTCAATCTTCGACGAAGTAATTTCACAACTATAATTTAAACAAACTCATTTATTGAACTTAATTCAACGAACCTAAAGTGGTTCGTGAAAATAGATTCATTAGTTCCATTTCCAAGTTCTATAAACATTTATCAAGCACCTGGGGACTTAGTCAATGACATACCTACTTACCTTTCTCAGTACAAGTACTCATGCAACTCCCAAGTAAGGCTGTACTCTTATTAGCATCAGTTCGCATTGAGCTGAATGGTTTTAATTACACTTAGCGCATCGCGTGCTTAGCATCGTGAAGCATGAAAGATATAGGGTACGTACTTAGATGGGTTGATTGCAACGCTATATTTGTAGCGTGAAGGTTTAATCTGCGTTGTGAGTGTGACGTGACAATGTTAGATTATGGAATCTGAAAATGGATGAAATCCAATAAATTTCATCCATTTTCAGAACTTAGTATGAAATACTGATTACCGAGTAATTTTATAAATGTCCAATTAGGCTCTGCTGATGAACGATCGTATATGTGGCCAGCACTTTGCCCGCGACTTCGTCCGCGTGAATTATCTCCCTATTTATTTGATAATTCAATATAGACTATAGCACTCAAGGATACCGTAGCTTCCTATTGGCACACCTGCGACACTCCATAAAAACGAAACGATATAATTGCCTACACGAATACCAAAATAACAGACTGTACAAATACATGCGTGTGTGTGCGCGTCTAGGCGCCGCCGCTCGAACAAAAACGCAGTTCCCAGAGCAGTCGTTCGATGCGGGGAGAGGTAAGAAACGGTTTCAGAGGGAGGCGGAGCGCGTCGCTACTGTAAGGTAGTAATAATATTTTTCATACTGTGCTATTGATGAAAGTTTTTTTTAAATCGCATGAGTAGTTTCGGGGATTACCCCCTATATACAAACTAGCAAACAAATTTTACATCTTTATAATATTAAAAGTAATGTTATTATTAACCGACTTTAAAAAAAGGAGGACGTTCTCGATTCGACACATATGACCTACTGTTTTTTTTATTTGTCGGAAGAAAGCATTAACGTATTTCGCTATCACAAAGCAAAATAAAGGCAGAAGAATACCTATAAGGTTGCACAAAATACGTCAAAGTTCAGTACATTGAGGAAAATAGCAGACTCGAACTACATACGATCGGTACACGTGGCTCCGGTCGACACAAGTCAACACCCTTCTATCCGCTCCGGTTACCACCGGACGGGACATTCTTGGATCAAACATAGCTACTTTGACTTGCTAACTTGAGACTGGTACTGAACTTGGGTAATTTGGCTGTGTTGATGAGTGCATTGTGTGTGTGTGTGTGTTGTTAAAATAATGCGCACTTGACTCATGTCAGATATCAAAACAATCCTTTAGACCGCCACAGTCTTGTAAGGGTGTTACTACACTAATCGATCCATCATCGATCGATGTCATCGGTCGACATCGATCGACGTTGATTGATTGGCTTTGGCTGATCGACGGATACCGTTCGACTAACTAATCGATCGATTGCCAGTCGATGGCATCGGTCGACGTTGATCAGTTAACTCCGGCTATAATCCATTACTAATAAAAATCAAGCAGTTCGATCGACGTCAACTAATCCATTATACCATCGATCGATTGTCGATCGACCATCGATCGACAATCGATCGATTGGTCTGGTAGAATCTATAGATCAACGTCGATTAATCCATTCTACCATCGATCGATGCTGTCAATCGACGATCGATCGATTGGTCTAGTAACACCCTAAAGATGACAAACCAAAATGTGGCCAGCACGACGGTTCACGGTCACGACTAAATGACAGACTTTTATACCTACGTAATTCCATAGAGTACGTGTTCGTAGATCGGCGCCGAGGGCACGCTTTTGCTTTTTTTACTCAAAAGGTTAAATACAGGTAGGTGCCAACCAAATTTAACCGTGTGGGCTACGAATAGCATTACCCCATTTCTACCCGTGGGTGTCGTAGAAGGCAACAAAGGGATAGCATCGTCCTTCTGAGTACCATAACACCCAGTGCGATCGCCAACATGCATCGGCCAAGCATGGCGATTAGGAGGAGGAGAGACAGGGAAACCTATGCCCAGCAGTGGACGTCTAAAGGTTGACATGATGATGATGATGATGATGACCAACCAAATGCACCCACAAATGCCCATAGAAATTTCGGTACACGCCAGCAAAATCTATAGGCGAAAGTACAAATGAACACAAAAGGCTCTCACCATTAACGAAAGTCTTTCATTCCCGTCCATTAAAGACAAAGGCAGATATGAATGACGGTAAAGCAAGGAGGGTTAATGACGTCAGCGAACAGTTTATGACGTAACAGACGTATCGCGGCATAATTAATTGAAAATCGATGTCTACCTTTGAGAGTATAAAATGGTTTATTTTTTTTTGGCTCTTTAGTGTTTTGCTAGGGGGGAGGTCGATTTTACAGGCTTTCTTTAGCTTTAAATTCTGTAATAAAATGAGTTTTATAGCATTTTTTCACGTTATCGTTACATGGAGACAGGTTTTGTTATAAATTTCTTTGTTTTGTTATAAACCTACAATAATTTACGTTCTAAGTACCTGTAAAAGAAAATATTATTATTTCTCATTTTGAACGTACTCAAAGTGTTGGTTCTGAGAAAAGCTTTGAACAAAAGCTAAACACAACATGGAAATCTTGTGTTGAATCTTTTCATGATTTATGCCTCAGATGAAGGTGTATATTAAATTTTACCCGAAGTTTATTAGAGACGACGTACCTGTAATTTTACTTATAACGTTAAAATTATACAGTTACCTACCGGTAATAACTTCAACGACAAGCAATGAAATCAAGCACTCCTTAAGTTTTAGAGAATAAGATAAGATAAGCATAATTTTCTGAGTTTAAATCTAGATTCAGTTAAAGTTTTAAGAAGATTTACCGCTTCCTCAACCAAAAGAGAGAGAGCTTTTACGTGATCACTAAAGAAGGAGATGTAAATTTGGACTCACTATTAGGAATATCGTATACTATAGAAACTTAAAAGTACCTTCAAAATACTAAGTAAAAATAAAAATACTGAAATGGAAAGTAACTGAAATGGTGTAGGTAGGTGTCTAATAGTCTAACTACAAATATAAACTTACAATTTTTTAATTACGTGGGTTCATTCTCGCCATTCTTCTTTGCAACATCCCATGCTTTTGGTAATAGCAGCAAAAACGGTGAAATTCGAGAAGATTACTTATGGTCCAAGATCCAAGAGTCTCATTCAAGAGTCTTTAACCTACGATATTTAGCTTGTCTTGAAGAAATAGACGAATACAAGCGACTTTTGCAGATTTTAAATTGACAATCACGTCAAAATGTATAGTGTAAATGATAAAAAAAAAATATATGTTAAACTAGAACATTCTCTTAATCATTTAGTATGTGAATATTTTTGATTAAGTTCATATTAAATAGTTTAATTAAATCGTGAAGTTGTGTCTGACGCGGACAAAACATTGATAATCACACGAAATCTACCAAGAATATTAAACGAAACTTTTACTATCTTACAGATAATTTTATTATGATCTATCTTTTAGTAGGTATACGCCTTTTTTTAAGTTAAATAATACTATCTTTTATTTATTTTTTTCGACTAAACTTTGAGAGTTTTGGACGCAGCGCATACGATTCTCTGGTCGCTCAAGGTCGCTGCCGTATATCGTCGCCTTAATGCGTACAAGCAGATTTTTATGTATAATATGGTAAAAATATGATATTGAATGAAAATGGAATGGTTATTGATAAAAACCATTATTCGTTATTGCCAGACACTTTCCGTGCACAATAACTTTATCACGATACCCCTTGGACTGGTTGTCAGACTTTCTGGCTTCTGACGACAAATAACAACTGTCAAAGATCTACGAATCACAGCTAGGACCAACG
This sequence comes from Charanyca ferruginea, assembly GCA_947361185.1. Lineage (NCBI taxonomy): Eukaryota > Metazoa > Arthropoda > Insecta > Lepidoptera > Noctuidae > Charanyca > Charanyca ferruginea. Next base: position 20,390,722 of record OX376059.1, on the reverse strand, counting down.
GCTTTACATGCTTTGCGATCCTTTTATACCTAATACCTGGAAAAGAGCCTAGCATTGAAATTAGCAAGTATATCTACCTTCTTAACCACAAATTCTTCTATCTCTCCTTAACATTTCACTAATGCAAAGATGACGTAGTTCTGTCGGTTCTCGGGCTCTTAAACCAGAATATATTCCAATCAACATCATCCTACCCTTTTCCAACAAATTGGTTTCGGATTCCAGTCTAACCAGATGCGACAGAATATTAAAATATCTGATATTTATTTATTTCAATATTATATTCAGTAGATATCAAGTTTTACGTGTTTACATAATGATATATTAAATCTGCATATTTATTTATTTTGTAGTTTTATAAGTTTAGGCCGTGCGGTGCTGGTTGTGAACAGCACCACCCCATTTCTACCCGTGGGAGTCGTACAAGGCGACAGAGGGATATTGACCAGAGGATGGGCAGCAGCGTCCTTCTGAGTACTATGACATCTACTGCGATCGCCAACATGCATCGGCCAAGCATGGCGATTACGGCTAAACCCTCCCTTGGGGGAGACCTATGCCCAGCAGTGGGCGACTAAAGGTTGACATGATGATGATGATTTTTAGGTTTAGATTCTGTGGTAGTGAGTTCAATTTATGATTGGTCAAAGATGGTAGAATTTTATTTCTGAACCATGTAAATAATAATAGGTCTGTCTCAATCAGATGAGACTGAATACTATATGTAAATTGCTTTAAAGTCAAAGTATTTTTTATTAATTATTCCAAAAAAAGGCAGTTTTATTAGCCATTTACAAGTAAAATCTATTTGACCCTAGTTGCCTTCCACAAAAGGTAGTTTCGTATGGCGAAGAATGGGACAGAAATTCCATATTTACTCTTAAAATAAACGTGAATCAGTGAACAATATAAAACACATTACGGACAGTCAGGACTCAGGCTTGTGCCCACCCCTTCTAAGAATACTTACCTAGTCGTGATATTACTTAGCAAAGTTTATAATAGAAGTTATTTCTAAATAATTTGCATATTGTCGCTCACACTAACACAGAAAGTGCATAACTGACGGACATTGAATATTTTATGTCCAGCCGGTCACTTCTACCGGCTGTTAGCTGATTAGTTCAGCTATGTATAATCAAGAACTGAACGTCTAGAAACCTCGACAAGCGAATATGAAACTTGTATCTATTGTGTAAAAAATCAAAATCGTGTGTTAAGATGATTATTACAAGATACGAAAGGTATTTGCAATATTGAGATGGAAATAGAGTCTTCGTTAACGGTCCAATCCTAATGTTTCCTGTTTTAGGGCAAGCATTCTCATTTTCAATTGAAATTCAGATATTTTGTTTTGTACAACTTGTTATGTTTGAGTCCTTGTTGAATCAAATTCCTTTGTAAGGCGATTTGGTTTCATTAGAAAATGAAGCCAAGAGAGAGAGACACAAATTAGGTTTTGGGATTTCTGTTGTAAGAAATATTTTAGCTATTTCCATTCTAAGAATTCCGAACAAAGGATTTCATAGCTTATACCTACATAAAGATAGTGATCAATTTTATTTTGTACCTCTAATTCCTTTTAATGGAAAAACGTGTCTAGTAGCAATAACATTATCATTCTATCTGTTCTGTACCTGCCTTTATGTTACGTTTTCATTATAACTCGTAATGACTACGTTTAAAACTGAATCCGCTGATTAAGTTGAGCCATTGTTTGGTTTTAATTACAGGCCCGTTTGGGTAAATAAGTAGCGGCAGCAAATTATATCGATCGTGCCGTGTCCGGCCCGCGTCCGGCGGCGTCCGGCGCGATATACGCTGACAACGCGCTATCTGGCTGGAGTTTGTCAGGATTACACGGAGATTTGTAGCGCGATCCCCCTGCAGTAGCCATCGTAAATTATTACCAGCCTGCAACGTTTGCTTATTCATAAATCAATTGTTTGCCAAACAAATGCTGTTCGCCGCTATCTATCAATACATCGGATGATTACGATCGTGTAGATACTTTTTATTCCTTGTTAATAAAACCTCAATTTGTATTGGGCGCTCTTCCAAATCACGTACGAAAACATGTCGAGTTCACAAATTGAGATTCTACAGTAGTCGGTGAGTGTACTTTGGTATTATTTTGCATAATCCCGCTGTAAAGTGTTATTAGTCAGGTCGCAGCGCGCCGCCGCGTCTGCTGCATGCAAGGAAAAGGCAACTAAGTAGAAAATCGGATGTCTGCGGCGACCGGCGACCGTAACCTGATCCGCAATCACAACTAATTTAACTCAATCAACGAACGACAGCCCTTGGCTGTAACATGATTACCACTCATTAAACAAACCGGAGCTTTATAATTTGATATTTACTTGGTCGCGAGCACAGATAAAGAGCTTTTAATGAACGTCTGGACAACGTTTAGTGTGTTGTTCTGCTATGAGATGATAATAACTGATAACACATTTTGGACGCCAACAATAAAATGGTAATTGAAACAATGTTAGTTGTAGTAGGTAGGTAGGTAGGTAGGTAGGCTTAAGTCATTGACTGTCGGGCCAGAAATGTTGAAGGTAAAACCTCCACTAGCGTCGGTCACCGGTGACCTACATGGTGTTCAACGTGTTAAACAATTATGATTTCCACTAGAAAATTAGGTTTAAGTACTAGCGCACGGTTGTCGGCCTTTGGTAATCACAAGTGCACTAGATTTATTGGGTGAAAATTGTTCGCGAATGCACTCTCGAAATAGGGCAATCCACCCGCAGAGACAATTGAAATAAAACGTCAGTGCAAGCGGAACGGGCGATTGCAAAAAGCTGGAAGCGACTACCGCGTCGCGCTAAATTAATTCTTATTACAATTTAGCAAGGATTATTTTAGCTTTGGCGCGTTCCGCGATGATGTCATTTAGCGCGCAGGTCAAGCGCCTACTTCGTACCGCAGGTTCTTCTTTTTGTTCCCGCCGCGAAGAGTTTTATTTTAAATCTGTAGCTCTAACGAACCGAGCTCTTGTTGCATGCGACAGGGCCGCGTGTGCAGCTGTCATTTCATCCGTATTCATCGCTATCACTTCTTGCCACAATACTGCATTGGCCGACGTTTTCCTAGTATTTTTTTTATTCGTGTAATTGTGAAGTTCTCGTACTTTATTATATCGAGGCACATATTTAGTGCGCGGGGTGTGGGTGCGCGCTCGTGCGGCCGCGGCGGGCGCATTGTGTTCTTATGCCGCATACATTAGCGTGCATTCTCACAAACGGAACCCGTTCCTCGGTTCGGCCGCGCTCCTATCTTGTTGTTCCTTTACAAATCTGCGTGCCTTGTATCGCTTAGTTGACTTTTTTGCACGCCAACGTTCAAAAAACTTCACCTTGTATCGAACATGCCGCGAAGTCTGGTTGCCATGCGCGGCATTAAAACATCAGTTATATTGTCCGTCGTTCAATTACACGAAGCAAATGTTAAATCCAGCGAAATGACAGCAATAACTGTCGTGTAGCGTTTTATTATAGAAAGTTAGCCGCAGCGATGTTAAAATTTATCGTTCCATTGTCAATAGGAGTGGAGCGCGGTGCGGCGCGGTCGTAAAACAAGTTGTGGAGTAAGTTGGGTTGATACATTCGCGCTAATTGTACTGCAATCACGTCGCGTGTGTTAAGTTTATAAGTTATAACGTGTAAAGGAACATGTGCAAACGATCTCGAAATAATTTAATGTGTGCGCGGCGGGGTAACGACACGGGGCGTGCTCTGACGCTAATTTCGCATGCGGCGTCGTCGTCGGCGCGAACGCATATAACTCGACCAATTTAGAATTGAGCCGGCATGCCCCGCGCGCCACGCCAAACAGTCTGCCCCTTGCCGTGCTCATATGTCAGCGGTCGATGATTGACTTGTGTGCTGCGACGGATGTTCTAACATTTATTTTTTGTTTTTCCAGGTAATTTGCGAATGCGGAGCTAAATATTGAATGAACGAGAATGCCTGAGTCATGTAAATGCGATTACAAGTCTGATGTAAGTGGTAGGTGGTGGATTTGCAAGTCGTACCTAAGTAAATCTATTTGTGGAGCAATCAAGTTTATTGTTATTAAGGTTTAATGTTGACTACCGCCATATGTTTGTAATATTGTTTAAAACGAAACTTAAGAATAAAAAAACATTGTAGGCGTACAAAATTCATCTTTGAATACGGAATTGAAATTTAAAGAAAGCAAAAGAGGGGCTGTAGGTAGCTACTTTTTTTATGAAGTGTTTTAACTTATTTACAACTTTGAAAAATTCTCGAAAGCCTTTTACATACGTCATATTTATAAACATATATACAAATAACAACCATTTTATGAAACCGCACAGGAAATTAAAAAAAAAATACTAACTTAAATACTTTTAAATAGTACAGTTATAGAGAGTTGGTTTCTGCCATCCTCCAATTACCCTACAAAGAACCTTAACACAGCTAATTACACACAAGTGCCAACAATTCCTACTTAAAAGTGTCACTCTATACAATTTCACGAGAACGTCAAATAAATCCCGTGAACGAATATACGTGTCACCCAGGGATTTAATTAAGAGACCTTAAGTGGTATAATTAAAGGCACGCTTGGAAGAAAGGTGGCGCTGTGGGGTACCCCCGTGTCCCGGCAACTGGGGTACAGGTGTGCCCCTTATATGGAATGTTATTTGTGTTATTTGTGACATTTTTGGCGCAGGACGTCGAGTTAATTAAGATTGTTTCTTGTCATTATGTTGTGAGGCAAGTAGTATGTGCGTAAATTATTTTACTTTATTAGAGTTTCAAGGCAGTGTGCAAGCAATATTGAACTCTCTTTGTATGCGAATGAAATATATTCTTACTTGGTAGAAATGGTTGTGATTAATAAATAGCTGCTACGCTAAATAAATGTCGTTCAGTATTTTAATTTCACGTAGAATATGTTTTTGAAGTTCCACCGTCTCGAAAATGAATCGTTTGTGTAGTAGGTACTGAGAACTTATGAATAATATATTTGATTGAATAATGAGATCTCATGAAAACATACCTATTTACATATATTTTTATTAATAATTCTATAAGCAAACGGAAATCTTTAAGAATACACAATTTGAGATGTAATCTTTTTCCTCGAAATAAATGAGGTACTTACTTTAAGAAAATATATTACATCTTCTTTGTGTTCAAAGTATAGAATATTGTGCAATGAATTCTGACTTAATAATTTTAGACATGAATAGAAAATTCAATTTTCCTTGTGAAACTTCAGTAGAACATAATTTAACACAAAGTCTAGTAACAATCACATAGGCATTCATTGTCTCGACTCTACGCTACAAGTACCGGCGTAGCGCCGTAGCGCGTAGCCGCCGCCTCGTAGACCCGCTACGATCGATGGCGTAGAAAAAATTTTTCATTACTGCTCAAATTTCTGGAATGTTTTGAATTTGTTTACTGTGTGGTGTCCAGTGTATCTTGACATTTCATGGTGGCGCTGTTAATATAGGATAATGCCAATATTATGTCAAATTCGGTACATTTACATTTAGTACCGTATTTTGCCGCCTACCAAGCTATGGTGGGTTCTCCATATGTTTGTTTTATGACCTATAAAGGATGATGAACGAGGCGATGATACGGATCCATTGCCAGTGATATTGCACTATATATTGATATAAAAATTGATAGGATATTATTTTTGTTTCAATTGCACGAATTTTTAAACTTTGATCGGATGCAAAAAATTTTAATCCATACTTCCATACTTAATATTATAAATGCGAAAGTAACTCTGTCTGTTACGCTTTCACGATGAAACGGCTGAACCGATTTTCATGAAATTTGTATAAATATAGCTTGAACCCCGGGGAAGGACATAGGCTACTTTTTAATCTGCGACTTTGTCTGCAGCCGCGATAGCCGACTTCCACGTGGACGAAGTCGCGGGCAAAAGCTAGTTTCTAATATTTTACATTTTCATTTTATTTTTCAATTTGTACCATATCCTCCCTGGGTCATTTTATTATTCGGATACAATTTCAAAAATGTTCTGTCAAGAAATGTAAAGGTGAAATCATATTTTAGGTTATTAAAACTCCTATTGTACAAAGCAGCAAAATTGTTACATTACGTATTTTTTTACTTTTTTTGATGAAAGTTTTAAAAACTACTTTATAATTTAACTACACCCTCAGATGCAAATAATAGTGTGTACAAATCTTAAAAACAGAAACTTTTTTTTTCTTGTATCTTTTTGAAAATAAGATATTTAGTCCCATATCCTATCCCGTAAACAAAATTTCACCGAATTGTATGACTTATTAACAAAAATATGAGTGGTCAGTCCACTCAATTTCGTATGGAGCGCGTTGTCGACAACAAGTCCTCTTAACATGGTCAAATACTAAAACAGTGAGTTTATTTAGCAGTAGTCAACGTCATCCGCTCGATGCTTACATAAGGGATTTCCCAACACCAGTAAATAAGGCTAGGCTTAGCCCCGCTTCGTGTAAATAAAGACTTACGTACTAATACTTAGGTACACATACGATACTAGACAGCTTCGTCCCTTGTCGCTGATGTAGACCCATCTTTGCCCGCTCGGATTTATTTAATGTAAAACTAGCACTTTGCCCTCGAGTTTGCCCGAGTGAATATTCTTACGGTTCCTTAGTTTTATTATAATAATATGTAGCTTACTAGCTTTTGCCCGCGACTTCGTCCGCGTGAATGTCGGAATGGGTTATCGCGAATGCAGACGAAGTTGCTTATTAAAAATTAGCCCTTGACCTTCCCCAGGTTTCAAGCTATCTTCATAACGTTTTTGATGATATTTATCATCAAAATCGGTTCAGCCGTTTCGTCGTAAAAACGTAACAGACCGAGTTACTTTCGCATTTATAATATTAGTATGGAAGTATGGATAGTATTGAAAATATGAACAGTATTCGGGGATAACAAAGCTTTATATCGGTAAAAGATTTTTTAAAATCAGATAAGTATTTTTTTAGTTTTTTCATTACAAATATAAGTACATACAAAAAATCTAATCTATTCTCTTTCTAATATAAGTATTAGATCAATAAATCGGTATTTTGTTCGGAGAATCATCATACACTTTTATCTAATTGACTTGACTTAATTTTCTAATATCCCCAAGCGTTTATTGAAACAGTTTCTAGAGAATTCGACGTTATTATTTTATTATCTTTACTAAATAAAAAAAATAAGATTCTCAAGGTTTTTAATTACGTTATCAAACAAAAAATGTTTTTTCAAACAAATTTCACGTAAAAATAAACCAAAACAAATCTGGTTCTGAGTAATACTGTACACAGTTTCATAAATAATACATTTTTGCCTTAAGAAAATGCCCAAAGAAATTCGTTACAGATGCTCTAATTCCCCTAAGCTCAAATAAAGTACCCAGATTAAAGTCTGTCTTCACCTTTATTAGCATTAAGTAATGAAATTATTAAAAATATCGCCACTTAACAGACTTATAACGAAGCTTCATAATCCTCTTAAATGGGTAGTAGGTATGTACTTAGCTTTAATAACGAGCGCTTGGATATAAAATTTTATTATTAATTGTCAAGTTTTCACAGTAGGTACCTACTAAAAAGGTCAAAAGGTTTTACGGCTGACTTGGCATTGAAGGTTTATGATGCCCTATATACCTTTGGAAAATCCAATTTATAAATTACCTGCCGATTTAGTGTAGGGGTCAGGTCAATATGTTTTATATAGTGTGGAAGCTGTCTAATGAAATAAACAAATTATTATGATATGTTTAGTTTATTGCTTTGAAAATATTGTATTTATTTGTAAATTATTTTTTATATTGTTGCAAGAGAGAAATTAAAAGTTTCTTGCAACTTGTTGGTTGTACGGTCAGCAACGAAAGTCGATTAACACTTCAGATTTTTATCTCATAATTCTTGACACAGGACATAATATATAATACAGGACAGAAAATCAAGGTAAAATAAACTCTTGACTATGACCTAAAATACTGTAAAGTATTACTTACGTCGTATTTGTTATTGTCTTTTTAGAGGATATGAAAAAGTAACAGTGTTAATCTACTTTTGTTGCTGACTGTACCGCTGTCTCTTCAACGTTCGTTTGCGCCAACCACGGTTAACTTGAAATTTCAGGTTGTGAGAGCAATTGACTCTGAGTTTGATTTTTGGTGCTAGTAGGCCTTCGTAAGTATTATGACGTTTAGTTGCTAAAAAATATCATAATCGCAAATCAGCATATTATCAGAACATCATGTTATCAACACATCATATTCTCAAAATATCATAATCTCAAAACACCACATACGCAAAATACAACATTCTTATGATACCACATTTAACGTACAGTCCTCAACAGCGTTGAGCTGTGCAGAGTTGGGCTAAATTTATTCGAATAAGAATTATTTTCCTGCTATGTACAAAGGCCAGCACATCAAGCTACAATAATCTGTCAAATTTCTTTGATAGATTTTCAACTTTATTACAAAAGAATAAGGTTCATATTTAATTGGGAAAATTTGACAGTTTGGAATGGCTTGATGTGCGCCCGTCTGTACGTTAAAAAACGCGTGTATTTAGGTCATTATGTGCTTTTAATAAGGAACCAAAAATAGTTTGCGAATAGATTTTGAACATGTTTAAATACGGGAATTGTCTATTGACAGATGGCGAAACAGGGTCCTAAATAAAAAATGTTTATGTATTAAGGTAAAGAATTGTATTTTTGTACTTCCGTGTAATAGGGTAAAGATTCCTATTTAAATACAATTAGTCCCTTGCTCTGTACGCATAGAGAATTTAATTAATTCTCTTGTGACAAACGGAGCGCAAAAATGTTTAGAATTTCGTCTTTGTGTGCCTATCTTGAGATTCCCTCGTGGCCTTTGATTTCCTTTACACACACGTACACTTAATTATGTGGCCCTTTGGTTTTATTTACTTGTCACAATGGTGGAAGACAGAACACTGTTTCGTAAAAAAGCTTATTTACAAAAAAGACCAACTACTTCAGAAACAAAAAAAAAATAATATAAATAACTTTAGCACAGAACACACATGACTTTAGTTGGTTGTTTTAAATTGCCACCGACTTCCGGATTCTTTCCACCGACTTCCTTTTCGTTTTTTAATACTAACCTCTTTATCATCCAAATTCATTAAGAAACGGCAACATAGTTAAAACAGAGATTAAAAGTACAAGATTGGAAAAACTAAAACTGTTTTTTTTTTCAAAAAAATCTGAATCAATTACGATAAAAAAATTATGGGACCACCACACCTAAGGCATAACCCACCCTATCCATAAAAAATATTTTTAAAATCGCTTTTCATTTGTCGGAAAAATCGCGAAACAAACATGCATACAAAAAGAAAATACATACAGTTGGATAAAAATAAAAAAGAAATCAAATCGAAGAAATTTAGGAATACCAACCTGTTTTCCTAAATTGTATCTTCTAAAGGCACTTTTCAATTGGGACTAAGTATTTAGTTGTCCATTCAAAAGTGTAAGCTCTACGGACTAAAACTAGTTAGCTAGTAAACTCTACAGCCACTAAACAATTTAACGCTAACTTTATTCTACGATTTTCGAAGCTTTGCATGTGATGTGTACAGGGATCCAAAAACAATTAATAAAAATACTGTGATAGTATCATTATCCTCTTGACATTATCCAATCGAAGAACTGTATAACTATATGTATGTTTGTTTGTTTGTTTGTTTGAACGCACTAATCTCCAGAATTGTTGACTCTCTGCACGTGTTGGTGTTAACTGTGAGTGCAGAGAGTAATTGAAATAATAAATAAATAAATAACTACTGATTCGATTCTGAAAATTCTTTCGCCAATTGAACGCTATGTTATCACTGAGTAAAAATTAGGGTTTCGTAAGGTAAATCACGCAAACGAAGTCACGGGGAAAATGCTAGTACTGATAATATTAGGCAAATAAATAACTATGAACATAATTATCAAGATTACGATTGAATTTTTAAGCTTTTGCGCGCGACTTCGTCTTTCGAATTTTCTTAAGGATCCTCTTTTTTATAATAAAATATAGCCTAAAGCACGATAACTTAGCTTTCTTTTATCGAAATAAGAAAACAGAATCGGACCAGTAATTCCGGAGATTAGGGCTTGAAACAAACAAACAAACTGAGCTTTCTAATATTTGTAAATGAGATTAAACTAGATACATTTTTGACACAATATTTTTCCCTTAGGCTTACATCTGAAACAGATATACGTTTAAAGTAAGAATAATTAAGATAGGACTTCTATGTCAGTGGCGTGCCTTCCATTAAATCCCAAAAGCCAGGTTTGCAATCAATAATGCGAGACAATAAAAATACACGGAAAACACAAAAATTTCATAGATTCAATACCTACTTAGAGATATTTTATCTCTAAGTAGATATTGAATCATTATGTCATCTGTCGGGCTTGCCCTAACTTTGACCCGCACGCCACTGTTCTATGTATAATGTATGTTCCGATAACTATAATGTAACCTATAATGGGGCACTTCCCCGATTGGCTGTCAATATCATAACGAGCCATATTGTTGCCGCGTCGACATCCATTTTCATATGATGGCAACATAGATAGGTTCGCAGTTTAAGTAGTTTTTCAATAGGTATAAGACTAATACTGCAAGACCGGGTTAGGAATACCACCATCCGTTCCATTATAAAAATAACTGACGTCACTCGGAGAGCTGTCATACTGAAATGGAATTGGGCTGGACACATCTGCCGCATGTCAGACGATCATTGGGCCAAACGCACAACCCAATGGGTCACTCTACACTACATGGCAAGCGACATCGTGGCAGGCCCAGGCGGAGATGGCGGGATGATCTGGACTTCTTCGAAAAAGACAATAATATTAATAATAATAAGAACTGTAAAGGTTGCATGCATTTGGCAAATTTTAATAAAACAGATAAATTAAACACATCATGTTAATCGTTTAGATGTCGATATTATATCATCATATCAGCCTATTGCCGTCCACTGCTGAACGTAGGCTGCACCCAGAGATCGCCAACCAACCCGGTCTTGGGCAGTTCGCATCCATCCGCTGCCACCTTCTTCAAATCGTGCCGCAGGGCATCTCACACTACGCTTGCCCAAACGCGGTCTCCACTACCGTGTTCGCGTTCGTGTCTGCTCCATCTACCGTCTGTCGACGATGACGTGAGATGTCGATGTAATCCACAGTATTTGGTATACCGGTATAGCGATATCCAAAGAAACTAAAATGCTATATGATCTAGCAATGTAATGCTATAGACATACTCTACGTTTCAGATTATTTTTTGTTAATGTTAGTTAGTTAAATCATGATGGATCTGACATATCCTGATTTGGACAAAAGCTCCTAAATAAATTAAGAGAAAAACCAAAAATATATAATATAGTGTTATAGTCTATACTTATCTACTTATACTAATATTATAAAGCTGAAGGGTTTGTTTGTTTGTTTGTTTGGTTAAACGCGTTAATCTCAGGATCTACTGGTTCGAATTGAAAAAATATTTTTGTGTTGCATAGTCCATTTATCGAGGAATGCTATAGGCCCATGCGAAGTCGGGTCGGGTTGCTAGTAATATTGTAAAGCTGAAGAGTTTGTTTATTTGTTTGGTTGAACGCGCTAATCTCAGGATCTAATGGTTCGAATTGAAAAAATATTTTTGTGTTGGATAGTCCAGTTACCGAGGAAGGCTATAGGCCCATGCGCCGGGTCGGGTCGCTAGTATGCAATAAATGTGAAAATACCAAGATTGGTTGAATTGGACTTCATACCGGAAACCCTCCATGGCTCAGAAAGCACGTAAAACCGCTGGTCCCGGCTGTCATTCGTAGATCTTTGACAGTCGTTATGTATAGTCAGAAGCCAGAAAGTCTGACAGCTAGTCTTACCAAGAGGTATCGTGTTTTCTAGTTACTGGTTGTGTAGGTCAGACAAGCAGTCGCTCAATGTAAAACGCTGGTATTTATCTGCATTCGGTCACATTGGAAGCGACCCCAAGATAATTGGGAAGAGGTTAGACAGATGATGATGGGTATAAAAATACATTTAACGAACCACCCGTAAGCCCAAATCTTTTGCGTGCTAACACAAACAGTGATTTTTTACACCAAAATGAAAACTAAAAACGATACCTAGAAATATTTTTAAAAAATAATGAGCAGATAAAAGCTGTCTCATGTCTCTTTTACATCCCGAAAAGATCTAGTAATATAATTCACTACAAGTTGCTCAATAAGAAACCGCTCCTCTTAAACCTACTAAAACCGATTTCTCAAACATATTATCCCAATGATTTACATAATCCAGTGCAAATGTGTCCAGTAAAGCGCATTATATACGCCGATGTAATATTCATAAGTCCTTCCACTACCGTGTATAAAAGACTTGTATAAATAGCTCCGTGTAAATAGCCTCATGTATAATAGCCCAGTGAATGTAACGCCCACTGCTATGATATTCAACTTTCAGACCGGTATGGTACATGGAAAGTTGGACAAAGTTAGTTTTGAACTGAGTGAAAATTACCAGCACTGGGTTCCTGGTTGGAATTTTGTGGTTTTTGTTGTTATAGTGATAAGGGAATGCATTTTTAAAAATTAGGTTAGTAAAAGTGTTTTGTTAAAAATGTTTTGTTCAGCAAGGAGGTATATAAAGATATACCTAGATGTCGAACAGCTGCTTATGTTTATGTGGAATTGACAGTTAGATCATAGAAACAGAGATGTTCCAGGGTTAAGTTCAGTTTTTATACGCGCTCCCCGATTGCTGCATCGGTATTTATCCTCTTAAAGATTACAAGCTCGGGTATTGATTGGTTCTAGGCAATGGTCGGGATTGAGATACTCGTACATAATCGATTTCGGACGTAAGCCAATCATCAAATATTAGGCACTTCCAGGTATTCAAGCTTATGTACTCAATCGTCCATGTTTGTAAGTTCAAAAACGAAATATAAGTACTGGAAACTCGGTATTCGGTAACCTCTTGATAGCTATTCGGCTTTCGAAGCTTTCAGCGGGCCGTGGAGGTTCAATTATTAAGTATCTACTTATTTTCTCATACCAAATGTTCGGGACGAAAATCTTTCGAAAAGGCCAGTATTTTTGACGTTATTAGAAGCATTGTTTAAGCATCGTCCGTACACTGTTACGTGTTGATAACACGTTTCTCATCTCTCGGATATTTCAATATCTGAGCGCGACATTTCCTCATTTTCTCGTTCATACTTCGTTTTTTTTGTCTTGTACTGTGTTCTACAGCTGTGTTATGGTGTTATAGTTAGATTAGTGAAGTAGATTGGAAACCAGTAAATACATGAAGGTATTTCTATGAGTAATAAGATATGATATTGAAGGGCAGGCGATATGGGGTGGGTCTATTTTTCACAATTGACGTGTAAAAACTGCTGATTTTGAGCATAATTTTATATTTTATTTGATTTAAAATCCCATATTTTTGTCTCTATTGTCATTGGAGAAAATTGTTCCCGTCTTCTTTTCTATCCTATCTCTATTTGAGTGTAATCAAAGTAACCTTTTTCAGTTTCATGAATATTTCAACTTTAGTAACTTCATTTTAATTGCCTTGCTACTAATAATTAGTAGCGGATTTCATGGCAGATAACTTTGTTTAACCTACTTAAAATCGATCGTGCAATTTGAGCTTTCCCGGCTAAGCATGAAAACCGCAATCTATATATAGGTACAATATCTATACAGTAAATAATATATAATTATCAAAGTTCTTTTGTTTACTGCATACTATGCATAGTTTCATTGGGAACTACTATTAGTTAAACAATTTGTATGTTGAAAAACAGAAGATGCTTTTACGGTTAGAATTTCGAGTTGTAGATATCATTAGAAGAGTAAAGCAACATCGCCATTAAAAAAACTGTACTGTCTGCCACTATAACGTCACAGACGAAAATTACGGTGAAACCTGTTTCAAGCAACCCCTTACTTCCGATATGTAATGTGATCGTAACGAGATCGCTTATCGCCAGCACGGCAACACCATACCTCACCATTGCACTAACCTTCCAAGCTATTATCAACCATCTGTCTTTGTCACTAAAGGTTATAACAGAACGTGTTTTTGTAAGAAATTACAGTGTATGTATTATAAGGTTCGCGTGTTTTGTTTTCCGATGTTTTATTGTCTTGATCGTCTGTTGATAGAGTCTAAGAATAGGTTGCTGCATGTTTAGCTGGTAATCATAAAAGTAAAAGGTCCTTAGCTTATGCTTTTACGACGTTGATTTGCGGAAGCGGTTATAGGTTATCGTGTTATGCGGTTTTGAAAATGGAACGATCCGATTACAAAGGAATTTTGAAATGAGCTTTTCAATTTTTCTTTTTTTATATACCTTGTGTTAAAAGTTGATTTATCAGGGACGATCGACTGATTCCTATTAAGGCTGCGCCGAGCAAAATAATTCAAAACAGTCGTCACTGTTAAAGTGATATAATCAATACTTTTACCATAATTGCCATAAAAAATATGTAATGAATACCACAGTGAATGTGTTAACCGATTATCGTTGGCAAAAAATAAGAATACTGTTTAATTTAATAAACAAAAATACGTAAAGTTGTACAAAAATCTTTAAAAGAATCTCGTATTTAGTTGAGTTTTGTTAGTAAACTGTATTTTTTTTTCACAAACTTGAATTCATATTAATCTTTAACATTCATACTACAATTTGTAGTTTTTACATTTTCGAAATGTCGCTTAGTTATTTTATTATTAATTTTTCGCGCTGTTTTGAATCATACGCAACGTATGTATGTATGATTCAAAACAGCGCGTCAATTAAAACAAAAATTAATAATAAAATAACTAAGCGACATTTCGAAAATGTAAAAACTACAAATTGTAGTATGATTGTTAAAGATTAATATGAATTCAAGTTTGTGAAAAAAAATACAGTTTACTAACAAAACTCAACTAAATACGAGATTTTTTTAAAGATTTTTGTACAACTTTACGTATTTTTGTTTATTAAATTAAACAGTACTCTGATTTTTTGCCAACGATAATCGGTTAACACATTCACTGTGGTATTCATTACATATTTTTTATGGCAATTATGGTAAAAGTATTGATTATATCACTTTAACAGTGACGACTGTTTTGAATTATTTTGCTCGGCGCAGCCTTAATTAAAATGGTGGTGTACTAGTTATCAATTTACTTATCAGTGGTTTTTGTTTATTAATTATGGCTTTTTTAACGATGTCTGGAATAGTTAGGGTTACCAATCGTTAATTATAAAAAAAAAACAGAACTAAATATGGACGTATAAAAGAATCATGGCGAGATTCATACATTCATTTGTATGAAAAAAAAAGTAATTTAGAGGGTTTAAAATATTTTCCAATGTAAAGAATACATTAACAGGAGTAGATTGATATACTTAGCATATTTTTAAACACCCGCATAATTAAATTATTACGAAATGAAAATAACACTTTTTCGTTTCATCTCGATGCCCATTTTGTGTTTATAAAAAAAAGAAAGTGACAATAAAATTGGCAGACAAGTGATGTGACAAGTGTGTGGAAAAAGTAATCATTATTTGTGATATTATTTCCCATAAAACGATGCAATTTCAATGTAAGAACTGCGAAACGGCGCCTGTCAGTGTCACTGTTACTGTCAGCGTCGTTTCGTTCTGAAATAATGAGCGGATTGCGGGGTTTTAAAAATATTGTAATTGCCTGAAGATACTCTATAGGTACCCAAGAATTAGAATTTCAACTTCTCTAAACATCTTAATTTTTTTTGTACAAATCCTGCCATGATTATTTTACTATCACGTAAGCAAGTAAACCACCTAATACCATTACATTGAACCGCTAATTTATACCACTAGATACAGGAATACTAATGCTCTAGTTAAAATTAAACGTAACATTTGCGATAATCGTAGTTTGGCAGAGGCACTCAACTCTAATGCTGAATGCTAATGTCACTTCCAAACGGTTTTACATAGCTTCGTACCTATATATACCTAAAAACATATGTGTCCAATCGACTTAGTACCCAGCTTATGAAGATCTTTAAGATAGAGGAAAATATTCGGTACTACATGCCTAACTACAGTGGTGATTGTGAACGTAGCGTAATTAAATTTAGGTATCTACTGGTAGAAGTCCTATCTTGACTAGTGATCTAAACTGTCTTGTTCTAATTCTAGCTAGTAGTTATATAGTTATCATTCCTTTGAATGTGTATGGCCTCTAATTTTCCGAATAGGTAGACTTTAATTAAGGTAATTGGTTAGGCATACTGGTTTATTATTGGAATGGATATCAGTTGTAGTACAGTGTAAATATTAGTACTACTGCATAGTATCGACAAGCCCTGCCTCCCTCCAAAACATAGGTCCTCACCTCTTCCCGGGTTGAACGTGATCTCGAAACTGCTTTTAGTTCTCTCGGCGCGTAGATACGCACACACACGCACGTATTTGTACAGTCTGTTGCTTTGGTAGTAGTGTAGGTAATTAAATAGTTTTGTTTGTATGGAAGTTACCAGGGAGATAGCATAAACAAGGAGATGTGTGTAAAGAGTAAAAAGATTCGGTCTGTGAATGCTAAGACTGTTCATGAAGTGATGAAAATAAAATAGTAAAAGTGTGAAACTGCAGAAAGTTTTTGTACAGACGCCAGCACATCAAGCTATACCAATCTGTCAAATTTTCTTAATTGAACACACCTACGACACTACATACAAACAAAACTATTTAATTACCTACACTACTACCAAAGCAACAGACTGTACAAATACGTGCGTGTATGTGCGTGTCTACGCGCCGAGAGAACTAAAAGCAGTTTCGAGAGTACGTTCGACCATTCCATTCATCACATACACACACCATTCCATTTCAAATATTTTATATAAACTTGTCTATTACTAGGTATTAAGGTTCCAACTAAACTAACTGCCACACTCACAGACGTCACTTAATAATAATGAAACGAACTTCATGTGGATTGGATCCTTTTGTGTAACTACGTCCAATTGACCAACATAACTTGGCACATGTCAACAACAATATTTTTGACCACGGATATCGATGTTTTGTTGGTCAAAGTTATACTGGTCAATTAAAGTTAATGATTCATTATTATTAAGTGACGTCTGTGAGTGTGGCTGTAAATCTATCTATTTAATAAAAATGAATCGTTGTTCGTTAGTCTTGCTAAACTCGAGAACGGCTGGACCGATTTGGCTAATTTTGTCTTGAAATATTTGTGGAAGTCCAGGGAAGGTTTATATGGTAAGAAAATTGAAAAATAAATTGATAAGACAACGTCCGTCGGGTCAGCTAGTCTAGAATATATTTTTGGTCCTGGCTGTCCTTAGTCTGGCTAGAGTAAGCTAAATTTTACTCGTATAAAGAATAGGTTACAATCACTTACATCCCGGGTTCTGTACGACTCCGATGTAACTCGCAGTGATTTGTGAATTGGGTTGTGTCACCGAGTGTGACAAAAAATGGATGACTTTGTGAGAGTTATTTGATAGAAGATTAGGATTTGTTGGAGTTTTTGTGTTATTTAGGTGTCGCTTAGCTTTTTCAATGGAATTTATTTTTAAGGCACGTCTGTTATTTAGTACCAACCTAAACTTAGAAGGGAACGTACTACCCATGTGTGTGTCAAATAGGGTATTACACCCATTTTTGAAAAGTGTCTTACCTATTTAAATTCTGTAGTGCTAATATGCCACCAAAAAAAAACACAATTTTTTTATTCAGTCGATTAGTGCCATAAAAATGCATCTAAATTTTAAATTTTCAAATTTCGCCCGTACTTTGAAGAAAGCGCCTCGTAGTGGAAGCCATATTGCTCTGCGAACATGACGATGATTGAATATAATTTTATAATAATCAAAATAATATTTTGTAATAGGTGTAATAATTAAAAAAAAAAATTTGGTTACGAAAATAATAAAAGTACAAAGCCTTTATACGCCATTTGCCATTGGTTGACTGACAGTTGACAATTTATTGTTTACACAGCCGTAAAGCGTAATAACATGGCGGCTACTAATTCATGGTGTTTTATAAAAAAAAAGATAAAAAAACTGAAAAGTTTGACTTGAATTAAAAAAAAAAAATTGTTATTATAGAACTAAAATTAACATTTTCCGACTGCTTTTTGCCTAAAGTAATAAATCCCAAATATATATTTATAGATTTTACTCAAATAGAGTAAAATACCCAATTGTAAGTATCTACTTATTTCACTTTAGTGTGATTGAGACATTGAGTAACAAACATCTTTCCAAACTTACAGAATTCAAATAAGACATTTCTTGGTCCGTACGATAATCCCAGTACACACTTTTCCTGATCGTTGGCACATATCGCCTTCATAATGTCAGACTTATCGAGGGGGAGTCTAGACGCGTTTATGGTACTTGTACGTAGAGAGGGCGAGGCCGGCTATCACCGCTGGCTATATCGTGCGTATTTTTGGTGACTGTAGTACCCACGTTATGTATCATTTTTTTAACAGTCTATATTCAGTGAGAATAAAAGGAGTAATGCTTCAGCTGCTTTCTTTAGGTAGGAAGCGCATCATTAAAACTATGAACTGTTGTCGCGGATTAGTATTTTTCTTCCTGAAGTGTTCACATACCTTCTTCTTTAGCTCATACTTTTACAAAGAATTACTTATTTTATACTACTATAGCTAGAATGTAGCTTCACTTCAATAAAGTCGCAATCAAATCAAACTCTCGATAGTTCAGCACAGACAGACCAATTAATTACAATATAACTTATATCAGTATAACTTAGCAACACAATGTGCGGGTCTGGGTGCCGCGTACACACGCCAGGGGTGGTCAACACACGGGCAGACACCACAATCGCGTATTGTGCTTATTTTAGAGCGCAGCGGGCGCCGTTTGCCCAGTTGCTATAGTGCCTATGTACTAAGTAGGTACATGAATTTGTGGAAACGTAAATATTTGCTCCAACGTGTTTAGAGTCTGAAAAGTAAATTGAAACGATAGCTCGGTTTAATTAGAAACAGTTTCATGAATTATTGCCGTAATTATACCTTCTGCCTTGTAGGACAAGGCTCAGATTATGAAACAAAAGGCAGATAGACCACGCGAAACACTGAGAGTGAAGCCAAAAAAGGAAATACAAATTCAAAAACGAATACCTACAATGCGTTTCATGCTGTGCAGTCAGTATAGCACGAAGCGCCGCATCGTTAAAAAAAAACAAATACAAATTCAAAAGCGAATAGAATCACGAAATTGTACTTAGGTATTCGCTTTTGAATTTGTATTTGCTTTGGTGGCTTCACTCTCAGTGTTTCACGCGGTCTATCTGCCTTTTGTTTCATAATTTGAGGAACAAAGTACGTAAAATAAATTCGTAGCCTAGTTTATTCTACATGCATTCTGTATTGACAAAACGTAAGCTCAAATCTCAAGGGTCGTTCTTTTTTGGGATACACGTAGACAGTTACCTACCTTCTTCGAATACTTGACAAGTTTGCAAAATCGATAGTAAAGTTAGAACGAAGTGTCTAGACGTTTTAACTTTGACATTTAATACCGACTGTCCTACTACAAGAACAAGCCAATTTTCGAATTATGAACCGCTAGTTTTTTATTTTTTTTTAAGTTTGAATATGGAAGTTCGGACCGTAACAGATAGTGCCTCGCGTGTTAGTGTAGACTTTATCATTGTCTATGCTATTTCAAACTCGCCACACCGCTTTGTGTGGTGTTATGTGCCATAAGCTTACCGCCATTACGATTTGCATACATGTAAAGGTATAATTTATTGTTCACTGTGGTTGTTATAAGTAGTCGTAAAGTTAGCCATTAAATTAACGTTGATGTTATTAGCTATACTTATACCTGTTTTGAGGACTGACGACATTGCTGTAATGAGTTCTTAAATTTCAAATAAGTAAATACGTAATTTGACTTTTGGTTTATTATGATTATCTCAACAGTGTACGCGATTTAAACAACGGATTTCTATTGCTGAAAAGCAATAACGTGATATGCATAAAAGAAGACTTAGACTTAGGACATTTTTGCTGAAAAAGGCTGAAAAGGGGAAAAGTTAAATGACGTAGAAAATGGTTTCCTATATTAAGCTGAATAATAATCTTCGATATATTAAAAGTACCTAAGTCCGCTGAAACCTACTATTCCATTACGTTTCGAAACATATAAAAAAGGTACCGTAGAAGTGTAACAATAGTAAGAAAAAGGGTTTTATTCTAGTAGAACTTGACTGAAGGAAAGCTCTCAGAAACCTCATACAATTTGGGCAGAATGAAAAGGAAAGACATGTTCGTTATTTGTAGGTACCTACGTTGCCTTTTTTCCTTTGCCTTTTAAATCAGTACCGATTGGAAGAAATTCAATTGTCAAGGGGCTGGGATTCTAAACTAAAACAAATCACGGTCAGATACAAGACTTGGACCACGTAGCTATTCAGATTTGAAAATAGAATACAATATAACAGAAAAAACTTACAATTTATTGATATTCATGTTGCCAGTTAAGAAATAACCAGGAAGGTATGCAATTAGCATTAAATGAATATCATTAATTTTTCCTTGCGTAATAATTTATCCTTTGAATCGTATTTAAACGAAGATTACCTTTAATCGTCGATAGAACAGGTAGCACTGTTTATTATATTCCTTGCGGCAGCCAATGTCAATTATATTAAACGACAAAACGACGTAGACATTGCACGGGATTATAGCCTATATATATTTTCTAGAATATCGTTTAAAATGTTATATATCTTACAAAATAAGTGCTATTCAGTATTGCAGTGCTTGCTACGATAATGCCGCATAACCATTTCGCAATGGTGATGGTGTTAAGAGTGAAAAAGCATGCAAGCTCGTTTAATGGGAAAATGTAATACCCATTTAATGCAAATTTTGGTAACCTTGATTGTTATTACTTTGATATTTTAATAGAGTTGAAACTTTTCAAGGTGCGGTGTCTTTGCCATGTAGAGTAAAAAAAAGATTTTAGAGGTAAAAATAATTGCGCTGGGCCGTCGCGATACTATTTTACTTTACCGTAATTTAAGCGTTTTCATTATGTCTTTTTAAGTAGGTATTATGCAAAGAAGTTTTTTTTAAATAAATAAATGTGGCAATTGCCAAAATAAATAAAGCTGCATGCTGCATGCTGCGAAAGCAACAGATTTCATCGTTGTAAGCTTTTAATTTTTCCACTGTAGTCCGTATGTTTTAAACTAAGTTAAAAATCGGATTTATTAAGTTTCGAAAGATAATGTTTTTTGGAAGTATAACAATTTTACGATCATAATGAAGAAGCTTATTATGATAAAAATCTGGATAATAATAAATATAGGTAAGATAACCAACCTAATATTTATTAGGAGCTCACCAATATTGAGTTCGTGGCTTGCATTAATTTAAAGTGAAATAGTGAGTACCTAAATTATAGGATATGATATAGCAGGCCGTGAGTGATTCTTATTCTGAAAACTCATAATTTTCACACTTTTTCCTCGCTTTTTATTGAGTAACTTGGGTTCGATTATTTTTATCCAGGTGTTTTATAGTAGGTATCTAAATCCATAATTTCATAATTAAACTCCAGTTCGTATTTCAATGTTGACCGTTACTATTCAACTGTTAAACTAACGTTCGGTAATGTTGTTCTAAGTTAAAATTAGTGGCAAAGGAAATATTATTACAGTGCACAAATAACAGCCCGGTTGCACCGGTTAACACCAACGTGTTGATATTTACCATTCCCGCTGAGAGAGTTAAAGCACGCCGCTTACCAATTTACTACTGATTACTCTATGTAGCTGTAGTGATACCAATAATACCATGAGTGATAAGATACTAATTCGTATGCTACTAAAATGACCTACACTATTTCCAAACTACCAGTGATGCCATTTGAATTGCAATCAAAACGAATATAGAAAAGAGGCAAGGAGATTTTATTCCGAAAACCCTCAGATTATAAAACATAAGGCAGATAGACCGCGCGGGACACTGAGAGTGAAGCCAAAAAAAACAAATATAAATACAAATTCAAAAGCAAATACAATCATGAGATTGTAGGTATTCCGCGCGGTCTAACTGCCTTTTGTTTCATAATCTGAGCGAAAACCATAGATAGACAATTGTCAATTTTAAATGCTAGCTGAAGAAAACATTCTATCTTTTTACAACTAAAAGAAAAAAACGCATTTTCCCGCTTTTTAAAAATAAGCAATAAAAATATATATATTTTTATTGCTCAACCAAAAAACTGTTGCGCTAAAGAAAAAATATAATACTTCGTAAAAATGAAAAGTACTTTGTATTTTGCCCGGAAAATCCACAAGGGAGTAGTAAGTGTATTCACATTTAATGAGCGCCATATTTATTTATCGTTATTTCGGTTTTACCGCACTCTTTGCTCTTCACACTATCATTAACTGGATGGTGTACAAACATTAGGGGAATAAAGTTCTAGCACCAAACAATTTGTACTAAACTTTAGTAAAGAGATTACGTGTGCGTTTGTACTTTGCTACTGCTCTGAGTAGCTTATGTTTAGATAAGCGATCTGTAATTACTGAAATTACTGCTTTTACGGAAAAAAAAAGAAAGAGAGAAATAGAAAGAGATCTTTTATTCATTCATTCATTATTATTACTTAATTCATTTATGCGAATTGTTTGCTGGTGCATAAATTCCAAAGCACGCAGGCAGTAGGTTTACCTACCATATATTTTTTTAAATAAGTTCAATTTATTTGACTATAGTAAGTCATGTAGCTTTATAAAGTAAGTATAAGTATACCTACCTAGGTAACAACTCGTACGAAATAATGCCACAGATTAACTAATAGTTCCTTTGGTCTTTAAATTAAAACAACTTTAAGATTGTAAGATTTATTCTTACAATCCTAAAGTTGTTTCAATTTGAATACAGCATTTCGTTTATTGCATCTTTTCTTGTAATAAAATCGAGGATACAACTTGCAGACTAAATTAAGGATCTCATTCATTCAAAATATTGAAGTAGCAGCTAACGGTGTAACTTGATTATCGCTGTAACTCATTTGCATGTGTCGATACCCTATTTAAAATTATTATTTTTTTTCATATCTGCAACCACAAAAAGGATCCCGTCTGCATAAAGCAACTGTAGTTTTACCATTAAAAAAATCTAGACTAGTTTTATATCATAAAACGTAGGTAATAAATATCTTTTTTTATTTTATAACTCATTTAATCCGCACACCTGTGTCTTGTGTCTGTCTGTTTGTTATTTTTACATACAAGTATAAAGAATTAGAGATACGCTGGCAGGGCATCATCAAATAATCGTAAAAAGAATTAATGGCGGATGTTGTTGACGTTACATTTTAATTTTATTGCGTTTTAGAGACAATTGGGCGGAATATTCATGAGTGGAAACGGTATTAGTGGTGGTCCATGGCCCACGCTACGTAGGTATGAGAAAAATTGTCAACAGTCGCGAAGCAAGTGAATGAATGTCTTTAAAGAAAACGGTCGGAAGGCAATCATTCAAATTGAGGAATGTAAACATGAAGAACCTATGAACACTGTTATGTTTCTATCGTTCTTCAATTCAATGTCTCATTTGTTTTACAAAGTTTTTTTATATTTTCTTTCTCGATAGTAGGTACCGATTTCTGTATGTCGGACGCATTTGTCACCTTGTCCACACTGTGTCTAATATGCCAGACGCCCTCACACCTTCAAACAACCATGAATCAATCCGCTGTCGTTTCAAAATTTCATCATACTTACACGTGTAAAATCATTTAAAGTACAGCCGTAGGTCATTCGATTTTTAAATAACACACAGTGATTGACGACTCCAGAAAAACTGTCTGAAGACGGTTTTATTTAAACACTCTTATGTTTATTATCGCATAACCGTCTCGAGGTAGTATCAATTTGTTACCCAGTGTTATTCATAGTAATCCCAGTTTTTTACTACCACTTATACATTCACAAAATGATTGATTGGTCAGTCGTTCTAAACCAAGCCAGCAATTTACTGAGACAACTTTATTACCGATCTATTTGCCGTAAATGTGGTATTAGATTTATGACTCAACCTGACTGTACCTCGTTCCTACCAACACTGTGGGTAACTGTTTAGTTAACGAACAGTAGTTGAATTGGAAACAACGGAAATACAAGAAATGCAAAAGCTATACCTATGCATCAATCAAAATTGACTTATATATAGCATCTCCATGATCTTGTTAGTGAAGTGTTCGGCACGACTTTCGTCTACTCAATTATCATTTATCACTTTGTCTTATAATGGCGAATGTAGGTGTTTCCTGCTAATCGCAGAGTCTCATTATTTATCTAATTTATGTATAGGTTTTATAGATGTGGGTGCTCAGCGTGCTAGGCACCGTTCAGTCTGGAGGCGCGGCCTTGTACCGCAACAGCTGTCGGCTCGTACACTAATACCGAACATTACATAAGCCACTGATATTATTGAACCACATTACTCTTGTAGCAAACTTGCAATTATACTAGCTTTGCAGAGATACAGTTTCTGACGTAAATTTAGATAACAGTTATATAGTCGATATCAGTTTCAGGTATTTTGCAATAATGCGAACTCCTGTAGAATTCTAAAATTTTATATGTATTTTATTGGAGACCTAGGCGGCAACACAAAGTGGTCCCCGACGGTTCGGGGAACAGAAGTTAAATTTTTGTTGAGTTTAAATTTATAAAAAGAACTCGTGTCTGCGGTATTCAGCAGGCCGTCTTTGTGCGCTCTCGTCGTCTAGCTGTCACACAACAATGCGCCGACGCAGCCTTGAACCTGGCGTCGGGCGTCGCTCTCGTACACGACATTGTGCCAAATGTAATTTAATATACATGTTTATATACACATTAACGTAGTACATGTCACTGGTATTGACGAAGCTAGTTAAAATGATTTCAACACTAAAATGTCTTTTTTCTTGTCTGTCTGGACTGAGTCCAAAGTAAAAAACAGTAATTGTAATCTAAACTAGGTACACTTTTCTTGGAAATGTTGTTTCATTTGATTTAATAATGAATTAATGTCTGCAGTGCTGAAAGGTTGCTATTACGAGTTCAATAAAGTATGATTTAATGGCAGTTTTTCATGAGGACCAAATTAAAGGGAAATAATGGGTTGATAGATTAAATCGTTTTAGTAAGGTACGGTCAGGGATTATTACAGTCGATGTTGATAAACACTGTTACTTCACATATAAAAAATACTCAAAATACTTAATAAAAAGCAATGCACTGCGTTTCAGCATTTTAGGTCAGTAATATCTAGTACCCACCTGTATTTCAGAATGGTGTTCTATAAAAGTAGGCTAAAAAAGTCTCAATTTGTATCAGTATACAAATTAAAAGAACAATACCGAATCAGTGCAACGATAGAAGTTCTACTGGTAACTACTAACTACATAGTTATTAACCGGTAAAAGTAAATCGATAGAACATTCAACCCCTGCATTGTAATTTAGCTCAATGTCTGTACTAACGTTAGAAACAAGAATGGCCACTTATGCAAGTATGTAGTGAATAATTGAAACCCTAATTGAATTTAGCAAATTTATAGCTACTCTGCAGTTTAAGAACATAATTAAGTAACTATTACTGTCTTTGCTCGTGGATTTTGTTAATTTAGAATTATTTACGCTAGACATCTATGAAACATGTTCGATATAGGTAAGTCAATGTAAATATTAGTAACTAACTTTTACTCGCTACTTATTACGGTCAAAGAACCTCTAAATTCAGGACTCTCGTAAAATCCGTTTTAAGCTGACAACTCCTACCTATAAACTACAAACCTGTCAATTTGATATATGTATAGCTTCATAAGTCAAGCAGTTTTTGCTTTTATATAAAGAAGATTAGGCATGTGAAATGTAACATATCGAATTATTACTTACCAAAAAGTAGATTAATGCCTACCTACTTAAATTTAATGACGAATATTATCTACACTTTACTGAGATGCTAAACGACTCAGTCAACTCAATAAAAAACCTAGCACACTCGTCACATCCTGGGATTAACCCGATCATAAATTTCGCTTCATTTCAGCGAATATAAGTTCTATTTCTACAGCGTGATGTTTAGTTTATAGTCATATAAATGTGTTGGCATACCACAACTAACCAGACGACAGTTTTTACACACCGTGTACAATGGCTGGCCTATATTGGACCAGGTCCAAAGAACACGGTAGAAATACCTCGAGTCTCGAGACAGTTAGCCATACTTTGTTATATTATATTATTTACTATTTGTCAACCTAGTTAGAGTTATTTAGACTAGAGGTCTGAAGGAGCGTTCATTAACACTTTATCTTATGTAATTTATTGTGTCAATGTGACTTGTATTTAGATAAAGTGTTGATTTATCTAAATTAGGAATGTTGTCATTTGCTATTTATAGTGTTGCATATTGCTCGTATATCATGAAAGGTAAACGGGTATTGAACGGGGCTTGTTGATCGCATTTCACTAAAGTAAGGCCATTACTTAGGCACTGCGCAAATGTGTACTAACTGTAACTTTAGTGTCTCTGAAGACACTTTAGTGTCTCTGAAGACACTTTAGTGTCTCTGACTGATACAAGTAATCGGCAACTAGCAATATATATTTTATTTTCATAGCGGCTCACTCATACGCCGACACAGTCACTGTGGCTACAGATAGTGCAATCCACGAAGACGCACCCCACTATACCTCCTAACCGTTTATAGTATATGTGTGCAAGCTTCCGTCAATGTTTGAGTGTTATCGGTACACACTAATTACCTATGAGTGCACGCGCACACTACAATGAATAGACTAATCAGAACAGAGCGTCACGAAAATCCGAAAACCCCCTAAACCAAAAATTGGAGGGGCGCGTCTTCGTGGATTGCAATATCTATACCTGTTGCTTCCATTTGAGTCACAATGATTGCCGATCACAAAAGCGTCCGTTGGACGCCACCGGTCACAGAAGCCGAGCAGTGTCCTGTGTCGGTAAGAAAACAAGTGTCTACGTGTACGTAGCGTTAAGGCTTCTGACATTCTTACATTTTATATGTTTGTTATTATACGTAGGACAAAATTTACCAAAATGTTATAGGTAGGTATCTAATATAGGTTTTATATTTATGGAATAAAATTGACGCCTGATAGTTTTTGTATTAAAAGTGTCTGACGAAAAATATATCAAATCTTATCTCAAATTATTCAGAATCTATTTTGCGCATTTGCAATGCTTATAATTATAGCTTGATTTGATTAATACAATTTTTCTTAATAGTCCGTGAGTTAGTTAAAAGAAGGAGTGATTAAGGCGAGTGTTTTGGAGGCTGTTAAGTGGAGTGTACCCTCATCACATGCGACACCTGTCACGCGACCTCACTCCACGACAATTTACCTTTGACCTCGTATTAAATAGTAATTGGAAATGAAGCACTACTTCACTGCCCTTTGTTAGGTTACTGTGTCCCTCTAACACTATGTGCATGTTAACTTTTTCGACAATATTGTTCTAAGTTTTTTTTTATAGTATCCTTTGTGATAACTTTATTTGCAAGCTGTTTGAGGTTTAAGGTTCGGGTGGTCCGAGTGCTCATCTTCTTTTTAAGGAAATTTCCAAAAAGTTGGTTGACTGTTCCCGAGATCCATGAGCTGGTTTTTACCTCGGTCAGAGGCCATTGCCATCCAACGTAGCAATGCCGCCAGTCTCTTGGGCACATTCTTAGATGGCGGTGATGTGGTGGAATTTTTTGATGCCTTATTATATTAGTTTGTTAGTTTAATAGTTAAGTTTAGGTTATTCTTTTTTATAGTTCGCGTTTCAGATTATGAGGGTTCGCGTAAATATTGTATATAAAATTAAAGCGAAAAGAAGGTTTTAGAAGTATTAAATACTTCGCTGCTTAATAGTTAAAGGGAAATAACCTGCTGTTGCCAACCTACACTTTTTTGAGACATTATTAATTAATTCGTGTCAAATATTAATATTACCAACCAATAAAGGTTATTATATACAACGAAAATTTTAATTAAGTACGTGCTTTAGCACAATGTTATGGAAATTGTTCGTGCTTGATTCCCAATTTATCGAATACTTCAACAACAACCGATATTCAGCCAAATAAATCCAGCTGCCTTTTCGCCTAACCAATTGTTTGGATAATAATTTTCCCGAATATTTCGGAGAAGGGTTGATTCAATACCTACATAATTGCAAATGAAATGGATCCAATCAAACATTTAGGGTCGCCTCGTCATCATTTCATAATAAGGCTTCACATAGTTTACACACATAAACTTCAACTTTTGATTTGTGGCTTTTGTTTAGTGTCACCACCGTTTTATCAATGTTACTTTGAAAGTTTTACGATGATAGACCTTCAAGAACTCGAATACGTAAGAAGACATGAATTACAAAAAAAAAATAACTTGGTATTTTAGGCTCATTGTCATATTAATGATTTTGTAATTCGATGGTAGGACGTGTTGGATGTCGTCCCGATCAGGCACAATATCGGAGAAATGGAAGGAATTTATATTTATTCTTTATAATTCATGTACAAAGGTACACAAGCTGACTTAATGCCTTAGGCATTCTCTACCAGTCAACCAAAGAGGAATAGGGCAGGACTTTGTCCAGGAGGGGGACAGCAAAAGCTAAAAAAAAAATTGCCTATAAAGACTTTTAAAAACTTCCAGAGCAAAGAATTACTAAATGTATTTTTATTCGTAAAATTACATCTGGCATCTCAAATAACTTTTTTTTTTCAGGTCAAATATGCGGCGGCCAGTGTTGCGGCAGGGGGCGCGAGATTCAGGTGCAATCCGCACTGCGACGGACAGCCGAGGTCAGCACGACTCTGCCTATCAGGAGGACAGCCAACTTACTGCTGAACACCAAGAGATCGTTACAAGGTACAGTTTTGTTTCATTTTGTTTTGGAAAAATAAATAGAAATTTCGAGAAAGCCGTGTGTCCGTGCCGAAGAGAAAATATTTGATTGTGTTTTGTGTATGGACGATAAAATTAAATAAGCGAAATCGAACATTTAAACTAAATAATAATATTTTAACAAGCAAAAATAAATGATATATTAGTTTTCATGACTAAAATTCTTACATACCTATACCCTGTTCACAATAAGATTAGACATTTACTCAAACCTTTTTTACAGTCCGTTCAACCGATTTTGACTTATATTGCGTTGGAAGCATGACAAATAGCAACTGCAGTAAACAGTTGTTATTGTAACCACTTTTTTGCCTCTAATGTCATCCTTAAGCCTAGGGAATAGAAGTCAAAATCGGTTGAAGGGACTGTAAAAAAGGTTTGTGTTTATGTCTAATCTCATTGTGAACAGGGTGTAGAAAAATACTTCTTCGTTTAAACATTGACGTGTCCAAGCATATCACCTCGTCTCTGTGTTGACATTACTTCAGGTTTATTCCTTTTCTTCAGAGGTTCGATTCGCGATACTTATAATCATCGCCTGTAGTTTCAAATAATCCTTTTTATATTATAGGTACTAGCTTTTATATAGCCTTTTGCACTCAGGAATGACGTAGCGTCCTATTAGTAATATTTCAGGATCAGACCAGTAAGTAGTTCCGAAATTAGCGCGTTCCAACATAAAAACAAACACACAAACATGGCTTTTTATTTTTAATATAGATTCCAAAAAGCTGTAATTATAGTTTGAAGTATGTGGAACTTCTCCATCCACACACTTGATTTCTTTCTATACCGTTCTTACCATCAGAGGGCTTAGTGTGAGTTTTTCTTCGAACTCGATCGCGTTTACATAAACTTTTTTTTTCTGTATTGCATCTCGCAACCTATGAGGTTGTTGGCTGCTTAACCGGACAATCCTGTGGTGCCTTAAAAATGATTTTTAGGGCCTCCAGCAAGGGCAAAAGCTTATAAACTAAGTGACTACACGCTAGGGGTTTCCATTAATTAGGGACGAATTTAAAGTTACAGGCTTAACTGTGCGGGCTGGCACGATCAAGGGGGGGGGGGGGGGCGTTACGGGGACGTCGCGATGGGCGACGTCAGAATGACAGCGTTCTGTTTTTGTGATTAACTAAAGTACTGGTGGCCCTATTACTCTTCTGGAGGAGAGTTATGGCGTCGTCGTCAGGATCGGAAAGAGTATGTCGTGGTCGACGGGTCCTACTTAAACGGGAAGAAGTGTATCGGGCAGCCGCTACAATGAGCGGGTCGCAGTGTTTTTTCGCTCGGTCGAAGTCTGCAAGCGCTTGCAAGCGCGCTTCACAAACTGACGGATAGTCGGGAGTTTGAGATCGAGATAAAGGTTCTCGTTGCGAACATTGTACGGGGCGCCCGTGATTTTTCGCAAGAATCGGTTTTGTAGGGTCTGCATCCTATGGAGACGTTATGCTTTTACGTATGCGAATAGAGCACAGGCGTAGGTCACGATAACGTAAACTATCGCTTATGTCAAATTTGTATGGAATAATTGTGGTTCCTATTATTGCCACTAAATGGCGCTGTTCCAGTTTCAATACAAATTGAAGTTTACGTTAACATGATCGACTTATTCGAATAAAAACTCACACTAGGTCCTCTGAGACCCGTTCGCAAAGAAATCGTGATTGAATCAAAACAGAGATTACTAAATCTAGCTTCTAAATTCAAAGTGCCTAGATTAAAGGAACGGCCTGGATATGCTCTAGTTGCTTCGCGAATCATCAATATTGAACGTCGGTTGTGAGATCAAAGTGGATGACTAGCTGTGTAGAGTAGGTACACTAGTACGTAGTACCTAGTGAGTAAGTAGGTACACTATTGTATCGCTTCCATCAAGTTGATTGCAGGGATTTCGCAGATATAATAGATTAGGTTTTAGGGTAACTAGATAACAATGCTTACAAAGGATATCGGATAGAAAATAATAATATAGGAAACCCTTTTAGCTGAGCTTCATTTTTATGAGTGAATGCTTTTATTACCTATATGGATGATAATGATAATCCATACTTAATATTATAAATGCGAATGTTGAGATTGGTTAGTTGTTTGTTATGCTTACGCGGCTGAACTAACCCATAAAAACATAAAATACAAATTAAAACAATACTTCCTTCAAAATTTTAATAATTAAACTATAATCAAAAGTAAAAAATAAAACACCTATTCAACATCACACAATAATAATAATTAGTATTATAGCATAAAGGAGCAACCTGTATCTCCAAATACATTCCTCAACTACTAGTCTATAGTGAGATAAGCGGTCACTAGTCCGCTTGGTTGCCGATGTTCGCCCGCCAATATTACGTACCACTGTACCTGTAATTTGCTTATACCCTCTTTGAGTAAATATTACCTACCTATGTTTTAGTTTTAGCTCATGTATTCGATTATTTTGATGCACGGTAAAACTCTAATGAATTTATGTTTGCATCATCTCAAATATGTAATAGGTACCTACCTGTATGTAATTTTAATTGGCAAATAAATAAATAAATGAATAAAACTGCTGAAACGATTTTGATGAAATTTGGCACAAACTAAGCTTTAACCCCAAGAAAGGATATTAATCCTCGAGTTCGTCTGCATCCACGATAACCGACATACACACGGACGACGTCACGGGCAAAAGCTAGTTGAAAGTATTGTATATTTTTAAATAATTTTATCTTTCCTTCGATAATTTAATTTCCATTCAAAAAGTATATTCTTCGATATGTTATCTATAGTCAAATTATCCATTCACAA
Organism: Charanyca ferruginea; assembly: GCA_947361185.1. Lineage (NCBI taxonomy): Eukaryota > Metazoa > Arthropoda > Insecta > Lepidoptera > Noctuidae > Charanyca > Charanyca ferruginea. Next base: position 20,358,860 of record OX376059.1, on the reverse strand, counting down.
TTCCCTTCTCATAACACATTCTTGAATGAAAGAAACTTTAAAAATAGCACACACGCATTCATTTATAAATTGTAAACATACGTACATTATACAATAAGCACTATCTGTAACCTCATTGTATGTTGAGACGTTATTGAAATGCGAGTGAGCATGTATAGATATGTTTATTATGTCAGTGGGCAAAGATCAATCGGTACAGTAAGCAGATGCGGCATATCTTTTGCCACACGGCACACTGAGCCTACCGCAACCCGAGTCCGCTGAGCTTGTAACAATAAATATGAGAAAGTAGAGGCGGGCCCGCGGCCGAGTGTTAGTCGAGCGAACAAAAGTTGTTTAACAAACACTCCCAACGGTCGACAAATTGGGCACTTTGTGTAGACCGACCCTTACAAGCTGTACACGTGTGCCCTCATTATACACAATTTGATAGGTGATACACTTGTTTTTACTCGTAATTCTTAGCAAATATTATTCGATACGTACATCATTCATCGATTGAAGTAAAATTGATTCGTATTAATTTCCTGTATGTTCCACCTCTACGATTGCCTCTGGTCATTCGCTTTTTGAAAACTTGTTCTGCAATTACATGGCTAGTCCATAATTAAAAGTTAGGTTTAGATTCCATTCGATACTATGTTATGCCACAAATTAAATTAAAACCCAAAGATTTATATAATAGCGTATAATTGAAATTATAAATAATGTTCGACATGATATGGTGCATGGTTAAACACGAAATAATGATTCTGTTTCGTGTTGTTATATGAACATAATAAATCGGCTGACACTATTAACTCAAAGAAACAACGTGTTCAAGTATTAAATTAATATTTTCTTGTGTGTTTTCCAGGGTTGGGCACAGAATCATACTCATTGAGCATATACTCTTGAACATGCAGTATGCATACATCAAATAAAGGCTAATATTAAAGACGTGATTGCACATAACATATCAATATTCATAGAAAAAAAATATCAATTTACTCGTACCGCTGCGCCGTCGGACACAGATGTTGAGAAAAGCTTATTTTAGAGTTTTTATACCTCTGTTATAACAGGCCGAGACTAAAGCAATTTCAGTTGGCAAACTAACTTTTTCTCATATATTTTATATATGTAGGTACATTAACAAGGCATATGGGTAACATTTGCGCTACATTTAAGTAAAGAAACGAAGTAATAGAAAAAGTTTCATTTGCACCTGTTACGTTGCTAGAATTCTGTATTCCATATGACTAAAACCTCTTTTGGAACTGAATAAACAGTACTGGCCGGTGCTGATAAAACTGGAGGGTTTTCCTAGTGCTTTTGTGGGGATGTTCCTCGAATCGCACCTATTTTGAAACGCATCCAATAAAGCCCACCTAAAGTATTTCTCGAAACGCACCAGTCAGGTGCGCTTAGGAAATTAATTTAAAAATATTATAATATTATTGCACGTGCGTTTCGAGGAAATCTTTAGCTGCGCTTCATTGGGTGCGTTTCAAAGTTGGTGCGTTTCGCCCCCTTTTGCGGTGCACGTCGAGTGAACGCAAACTAGTGCCATCAGTGTGCTCATAACACTAACCGCTGCACACAATTTAACCGTTATTTTTAACCGTAATTACAATGTGATTCCCGGCAAGTAATCAAAAATAAAGGAAAAGAAAAGTGTTAATTCTCTAAAAATATACTAAGAATTTGCAGTAGTTGAATAATGAAACTAAATAGAGCTCGTGGCTAAATGAAGACCGTACGAATCGAGTTGTCATGATGGTTAAGCTGGCTTGCTGCGGTCGGGACGTGGATGGGTGACAATCTATCTCATATCGAAACCGTTTCGTGTCTCTCTGTAAAGCCGTTGGTCCCGGCAGTCATTCGTAGATCTTTGACAGTCGTTATAGTTAGTCTGAAGATATAGAAAATCTGACAACCAGGTTTATCAAGGGGTATCGTGTTTCCCAGCAACTGCTGGGTTGTGAAATTCAGACAGGCAGTCGCTCCATGTAAAACACTGGTAGGTATTCAGATGCAACCGGTTAGACTGGAAGCCTTTTTTTTCTTTTTTTTGTTCCGGTGTGGAATATCCTCATGGATGTCCTCCGCCCTGGGGCGAGCGGAAGAGTCTGTCAGACTCCTACTGACTAAAAACCTCCCCGGTGTTCCATCTCACACTTACGTCAGGGGTCGCAGGAACTGGAGATACTTCCGCAACCCCCGACTGGTGCCGGCCCGCTTCAGCGGGCTACTTCTCGGGTCAGGGGGGGAGTGAGGTGTTAGACTCCCCCCCCCGGACGTCTAAGAGGGGCACGCGTGGAACACTACGCGCCACCACCTGGGGTCCTGATGTATGTGGGGGGTGACAGACGTCCCCGAGTCTGCCGCCCCTGGACCCATTTAGGGGGGCTGGAAGAGGGCGTTGTCCGCCCTTCGCCGACGCCCGGTACGTCTGCTGCGGGCTGGGTGGGAGGCTATGATCTCCCTCTCCCTTTCCGCAGCCTCCTTCTACGACATGACAGCTTCCCAGAAGGAAGACTGGAAGCCTACCCCAGCATAGTTGGGAAATGCTAGGCAGATGATTATGATAATGAAACTAAATGTAGAGATGTAGAGCCCAAAGAACTTTCAGCTCGGCAAGTCACTCTTATTAGCAATCCAACTATTAAAATTTTATAGACCACTAGCTGACCCGACAGACGTTGTCCTGTCCCGATCTACCGAACATTTGGATGGGGGATGAAAAAGGGGTGAAAAAAGGGGATGAAAAATAGATGTTGGCCTATTCTCAGACCTACCCAATATGCACAAAAAATTTCATCAGAATCGGTCAAGCCGTTTCGGAGGAGTACGGGAACGAAAACTGTGACACGAGAATTTTATATATTAGAAGAAGATTAAGCGCTACATGCACTTTGAAAAGGTTATATCATTCATTGCTAGAACTACGTGTAATCCATGTCTATTTTCGTTTGATGAATTACCGGCACATTTGACCTTTAGAAAATTAAATGAAATTAAATGATATTTTCCAATAAATGCCACACTATTTAGGTACTGCAACAATCGTAAATACATTAACTACCATTTAAGGTTTGTCTGGGATCTGAGGATCTGGGAACGGTCGCTGTGACTTACCGGTTAACTAACGAATATTTACGAGTACAACAACATAAAGTCTGACTTTTAATATATAAAGGCAACTTTTTTAAGTGAAACAAAAAGGATGGAACAGCTGATTTGTTTTCCATATTTCCGGATTGATCCCGTTGTATAAATTCAAAGGTACTTTACACCTGGAAAAATGGCTAGTAAAAAAGTCTGTAAGTGTATACTGTTATAACAATATCTATCTCTAGTAAAGTTTACGATGTTGGTCGGTTGGGAACGCAACGTACATCTAGTGCCAAGCATTGACTAAAGCTCGATTAATCTCTGTTTAACACGCAAACGAGCATAATATATAGCCCGGCAGTTTAATAACATACGCTACAAACAAAAGCAATATCAGCCAACTCACGTAGATCAGCGACAACGAGTTGCAATCTGATTGTATTTGTTATTTAAATTCCGCAGCCATCTATAAATAGGCTCTTTCATCTTTAAAAAGAATCTTCAATGCCTATTTACTTGCAAGTACTCTACCAAAGTTCCCATCAACACGAGTGGCGCGTTATTATCTATAAAAAAATATAATGTTGGGTGCGACGACCCCGCGACTAACAAGTATGAAACAATGAGCTCCAACCCCCAGCTCCTGAGAGGAAATAATCAGAGTGTGCTTCACGCCAAGGGTTCCCTTTTATACCATTGTTGAGCGAATGCCTAAGGGCCCCCGGGACCACACGCACGGACCCTCATTAGAGCACTAAAATAATTTACCTTTGTGCTTTATGAAGGTACCCCACATTAACGTTAATACAGACCATTTAATATTAATAGAGTTCTCATTAACAGCTCTTGTCTCAACGCTTTACTTTTACGGAGCTATGAATTTGGGAAACTTTGTATAAGTACTGTTGATAGCTGAAGTAACCCTTTTTATACCCTGTACGCGACAATGCATGCAGTATATTGAGCCCCATTATTCATCTAGTTTTATACTCGTGTATATAACCCCTGACAGGATATAATCCCCACAACCCACAGTATGAAATTTCCTTAAACGTATTTTCTATAGTGTGCACACCTTAGATTTATGGAGTATGAAGATTCTATCTACCCTGCTTTATGAACCTGGAGACTCGTAACTTACGGAATAGAGGGGTTTTTCTTAAGATAAACCTTGTTAAATGTTAGCCCTTGTATGTACATAAACTTAGATGAAACGTTGTATAAAAACATTTTGAGATTCTGAAACTACCGAAGTGTTAGCTAAAAGCTAGTCTTTTAAGTAAATGAATGGTGATAAAGGTTAGTTATATATTTTCCTTAGCGAGCTCTTACAGTCTCGTTTATATTCACTTTCCCACGTCTCAATTCTATCTAAATTACCGTCGCCCTGGCGTCTCATTACTAAAGTTCAGTCCTGCTTCACTAGACAAAATTACTTAAAATGCAAAAAAACTCGTCGCTTCTGAGTTCATTTGTTAAAACAACCTCTGTACTTCAGTAGCAAAATTTGCATAGCTAAGTAATTAGTCCACTCAACGCAGACTATTCACAGTCTGAGCTGCTATACTGTAATGCAACATAATTCTTTAGTTAAATGAGCGGTGAAAAATGTCACGATTTTGATGAAAGGACGTTAATTGCGAAGGGCGCTTAGCTCGTTGATTAGGTCAGCTTTATTTACATTAAATTTTGAAATGTAACGAAAAGAGGGATAATGAATAATAAACATTTCTGTTCTAAAGACGCTTTTTCTTTTTTTTTTAATTTCCAACCGTATTTTACGTTTGAATTAAACATTTTTTGCTTGTTGTTTAATTTTCATATTAAACAATTTTCAGACCAGCATTATTTTAATGTATTATTTTTCATGCTTAATTTTTGTATTCGGCCGAAATTCAAATCGTTTCATTAGTACAACGTATGAGGATAGCGTGTTAGCCCTTTTTCAAATATAAGCTATAGAATACGTAGTTAGGTTAAACGTACCGAGTTCGGCGGCCACAGCAAAGGGCGTCTGGAGGTCTCCCCTGAAAAGACGAATGACAGTTATTATTAATTGAGCTACCCCATCCCACTGTAAAAAAAGAGATACAGAACGTAAACTTTGAATTCGAATGATTTCGTTCCCGTTGAGAAAATGCAAATCCGAGAGTAGGTTTTAACAGAAATGTGTCAAATAAATAGTTATAGTGCAAAATCCTTCCGTGACTTAACAATATAATCTAAGAATCCAACATGTTCACGAATCACGTACCTTAGGCACTCGGCGTACGTGGTAATGATAACAATTTTCCCAGTTATTAAATTATCTCGGTTGGCACAATAGCAGTTACGACAGACAAAATAATGCCATGGACCTTCTGTTTGGTACTCTACGTTTACGGATTTTCTACCAGAAAACATTGAATGCGGGGATTACTGTGAAGCACTGCCAACTGTCATCAATCCTCTATTGTGCAGGTGGAAACAGTGGGGGTTACTTAACTAATGTACTGTCTCTAGAGCAACCGATGAGAGAAATTAAAAAAAAAAAACTTATATTTCTGTACTGATAAATGGAAGCTCTTTCTATGTTTTTAACTACCTATTTAATTTGATCCTACTTAGATGTATCTTTGTCAATAAAAACAGGTATATAATCTATATATTAAAAATGAATCGTTGTTCGTTAGTCTCGCCAAAACTTAAGAACGGCTGGACCGATTTGGCCAATTTTGGTCTTGAAACATTTGTAGAAGTTCAGGGAAGGTTTAAAAAATTGAAATATCAATTGACAGGACAACATCTGTCGGGTCAGCTAGTAAAACATAAAAATGCCAGTAAGTACGCCGTAGGTAAGTCCTTATTTACTTCAATGGAACACATACACAATATCATTTAATAGCCTCCTAAAAATTTAACCATGTGACATTTAACTCCACGATTATAATCCTTGGAGATTTATAACAAGAATCATAATGAATCTGTCAAGCGTACGGTTCACAGGTACATCTACGGGGACGCCCGGTAAATGCCGCCAGCTAAAAAGCTTTTCGTCAAGCTCCGCAGATCAAAGGAGCTTTTCATCCTTCGTATAAACATAGTAGGCTTTCCTTCCAGTTGAAACACAAGCCCACTCGGATTTAGCCGTAGTAGCATTTTGATAAAGAGCCTCATGTTATTTAATTAAAAAATATCTTGTAGTTATCTGTATTGGTAGGATAACGTCGTCTTTGAGCGCTTAAATGAGGAATGTGTTGAGGCGTTGATCCCGTGTCTCGGCCCTGCATTCCTCAGAGATAACACTAGATACTCTTATTGTACCCAGAGCAGGTGCCACAAACTATAAAGCCAAATACTCGGGGGATGTTTGAGCAACTAAACGTATTTACACAGGCTCTGTTAATATTACGTCTAATTTATTGTACACAAATGTTTCGTATACCATGTATCTAAATGGTAAGACACAACGTAAATAGGTACTCTTAGAGGTTTAACCAACATTATTATGAAATAGAATGTAGTTTATTACTGAATAAAGATCTGAGAATCAAGATATAGTTCTTGGTTCTAGTTACCTAAAACAAGTTTTAGAACTAGACAATTCATGCAGTTGTTTACAATATTTGCTTTTCTTCCCTACAGATCATCTAACAGGACTGTCACACCAGTCGCAGAACAAGACAGCGACACTGTTCACTCAGCTATATCGAGGACACGCGACGCGGACGGTTCAGCCTCTAGCGAACTTATACAACGATATCCGACTAATACTCCGAGCAGAAGGGGACCTGACCAGCGAAAGCCTAAGTGCAGGCCCACCGAAAGATCTCTCAGTTACTACGAAGAGTTTCTTCAGAGAACTGTTCCCTGTAGCCTATCATAACGTGCTTAAATTGGACTCGAAACAGTTCACGTCGGAGTACGAGGTCTGTCTCAGAGATGCCTATGACGCAGTGCAGCCATTTGGAGATGTGCCGCAACAGGTAATAATGATGTTTCCTAACTATTTCGAGAATTTGGGTGTGATGGGTTTATTAGCGAATGAAATAGCCTTTCACGGTGTAACAATAATGTTTGTCAGACATTCCAATTTGTTTGAGTAACTTTTCCAAAATTAATTTGCGGCCACAACTCAATAAATGTTTTCAGAAAAAAGTGTAGAACGCGCTATCAAGTTTTGATGTGAATATGTTCGTCTTTAATTTTGCTTTTATAGTGGGAGACAATTCAGAAAGCTGATGATAACAAAATCAAGGCATTCCATTTGGGATTGTTGTTACATACATCCAAAATTTAATTACATCACTCAATAACTAAGGATCAAATCTTCAGTTTGTTCAAAAATGATTAGACATACTAATAATACACTCACAGAAAATATTACCCGTTAGGCAGAAGTATTCACGTAAAACATACGTAAGCTGCTATGGTTGGTTGTTGATAGTACGGTCAGCCAATTACAGCAATTTACACGCGCTTGACAATTTGTCACATAAACTGTTCATTCTAGAAACCGGAGGTAACCCATGTAGTATAAGTGATAGCCCTACTTTTAGTAACTATCACTAGGAAGGCTGAAAGAGTATTTGGAGGGTCCTCATACCATAATGTCGTACTTGTTTCAGCCTTCCTAATTATTGTTTATTTTTGGTAACCTTTGTGCGGCGATACCTATATAGTCAGTTGGTCACTCACATGTGGGCAGACAGACCGTCAGAATTGTCACCGGTGGAGGGCCCTACACCCACCCAATACTGTTTCAGCCTTCCTAGCGGTAGTTACCAAAAGTACGTCTATCCCTTGTAATTTATTTTATTATTTATTCAATTGATCTTACGAGTTAACAGATTTGACTTCCAAAAAGCTCATACGATTAGTTTTCTTACAATTCAATTCAATTATGGCTTAATAAATTACACATGCTCGTCACATTAGAACAGGTTATTTTAAAATAGCAATATAATGTCAAAGTCTATAAATTATAATAACAATAAATTACAACGATGAATTAATAATGTTGTGTAGAATAAAATGTCAGTTTAGTGTCAATTAAAAAAAAACAGTACAAAATAGTACTAAGTAATGATAATAATATTATGTCAGTTTAATAGTAGTCAATTCAATTCAATTATTAGGGAGGTATGCCTATAATGTAGTATTTAAAATTATTCGAAATTGATTATACAAATGTCCTAATCCATCTTCAAATAAGTTCAGTTCGTGGTGCTGGGCAATAAAGCTGGTAATAATGTCTCTCCTTGCAAACCCATACGTATAATTTATCTAACTGCTCTTACACCACGGAACATTTGAAGTTTAAACCATAAGCGTGCAAATATGTTATACTAAGTGCCAGAAACGTATATAAAATTCAAAATTTCTCAGCATTACCGCGGGGCACGCGACGTAAGGCGAAACAAGTAGGCAGTAGGTTTGGTCATTAAAAGTAATGGTGCATTACACCTTTTACTCGACTGCTGGCACGCGTCTTAATTGGGTTAACCCGGAGATTATTCGAATTAACCTGTGCCTTGCAGTGTCATACTCTTACCGGGGAGGGGTAACTCACTTTCATTTTATGCTTTTAAGTTGTTACATTTTCATGAAAATCAGGGAGGGTGATTTTCATAATTTAAACTCTCTTTTCAGTCTATTAAGATTTGTTATGCAATGTCAAAAATGAATTAGGAAGACACTCAAGTTGTTAGTCATGTTTTGTCCTATGTGAGATACATTTTGTGTCTTGTGAAGAGAGAGATGAAAATATGTTAGCTGCTTTAAGTTTGCTAATATAAAGTTCAGCATAGATTCTATAGGCCTGCCAGTAGGTCGCGATGTTGCAACAGTCTTTTGAGATACGTTGTATGCACATTGCAGGACAAAGCCCAGTGTACACAGCATAACTATTGCAGAACGCCACTGTTGTATGTACCATCGCGAAATATTACTGGCACTAAGATAACACACAAGCATTTGCATAAAACGGAATGTCGTAGGTACTTATCCTAAATACCTTCTCAAATACCTGCAAGACATTCCGAGGAACAAAACAATTCTAGAATCTTTAATGAAAAACTCGTGAATTTTTTATTTCGTCGTAGGTATACCTAGATGCTTGGCATATTAGAAAGACCGTAGATTATGCTACAACATTCATGGTACGACAGCAAGCGAACAAACGCAAGCCCGGATATGAGACACGGGAAGTGCGGAAGTTCGATAATCGCTTGGCCTCATGTTACTAAATCCTACTCACCATTCAGAGATTTTCGCGTTTATTTATTTGTATTGCTGACATAGAAAATTACGGGCCGTTAGCGCTTCTTACAGCGCCGGTGGCCGATGTCTAAAGCGCTAAATCGGATTTATTTCAATGTAGCTGTCGTTCGTCGCCGACGACGCCATAATAAATCATTTCCTAGTTATTTTAACAACTTGGTCGGGAAAAGTTGTTTGATATTTAATGCTTTTCTATCACTTTCGAAGGTAGATACATAATTTTAATCGTTTTATTTGATTTATTGTAATTTATTCATCATCACCACTTCGTCGTGAGACCTCCCAGTTGTACGTAGGCGTTTTTAACTACTCAAACGTGTCAGTTTTTAAACACATTACCATAAAATTAAATATCCAAATTTCAATTAATGTGTATGTGTTGTCAACAGCTGGGCACATCTCTATCTCGGTCACTGGAGGCGGCGCGCGCGCTGCTTCAGATGTTAGCAGTAGGCGCGGACGCATTGGCTTCAACAGAACGGGTGCTAGCCACTGGTTCTGAAAACTGCGCTGAACGATTATTGCGGGCAGGCGGATGTGCTCGTTGTGAAGGACACGACGCAAGACCTTGCAGGAACTACTGCCTGAATGTGGCTAGAGGGTAAGTACCTACATCTTTTGTCTAGTAAGGCGGGACCTTCATTTAGTTTTCATTTTAGATCATCTTCAATATGTTTAAGCACACAAGATACACTGCTCCACTTAATCAACTCTTTCGTGAACGAGACTTTTAAATTCAATCGTGTTTTTCTCCTATTTTTACCATGAACTAACGCCTTCAAAGAGCTTTTTTATCAAGGTTAGACATCGGTCTTTGTATCTACTCTGAACTCGTGTTACTATGTTCCCTTTGCTAATATTACTAGTGCTTTCGCCAAGCCTCGCCTCCTCAATTCTACTTTGTCTTGCCATGTCCTGCCTACTAAATTCATTCACTCTATGTTTTGATTGTTCTATTGTCAAATTCCAACGTTAGGTCCTCCATATAATTTGACGCTCCATGTCTCTCTATGCTTCTAATTTATGCAAACAATGTTTCGGGGGCGTTCAGTAGCGCAGTAACCTAACCAAGAAATAGAACATTTTCTTAGAACATACATTTTCATCAGACGGAATTTTCAGGACAAAAAGCAGTTGAAGTCTTTTCAATGCACCACCAAAATTACCTAAGACAAAAGCATGATTATTTTCGTGATATTATCTTCCTGGTGCAAATGCAAATAAGGTTTTTTTTTCAATATCCAGTCATGTCATAGGTGTAAGTAAGGCTATAAAATTTGAACTGTTTCCACTATAGGTTCAGGCCAAGTCTGGTCCACAATAATATTACGTAAAGTATTTGTTTAATAGCAGTAGCTTTAGAATGTTAGAACTTGTAAGCAGGCATGACAGGATTGCGTGCTATTGTCAATAAGAAATATACCGAGAATGCGCCCATGGTGTCGCTTGCAATACGAATCGGTATTACAAACGGAACCTTTGAGTTGCCAAGAATTTTTGCCATGGTATTCTGCGCTTTACAGTTATATGAACGGTTTTTTTAAGTATCCTGACTTAAATGTAATCAAAACGTTTTATACCGTAGGTTTAACTCAGTTCATCATCATCTGCCTAGCCTTTTCCGAACTATAATGGGGTGGGTTTTCAGTTTCCGGATGCAATTGAATACCAGTGTTTTACATGGAACAATTGTCTGTCAGACCTCTGCATCCCAGTTATAGGGTAACACGATACCCCTTGGTAAGACTGGTTGTCAGACTTTCTGACTTCTGACTGCCCATAACATCTGCCAAAGATCGCGAATGACATCTGGGACCATTGAATACATTAGGTATAACTGATGACAGTAGTTTTTTATGTCATCGGAAAAAGTATAGTGACAGTATTTTTAATGATTGTCGGAAAAAGTACGGTGACAATATTTTTATATCTTATGAAAAAGTATGGTGACAGTATTTTTTTGTCATCGGAAAACGTATGTATCATCAGCCTGAAGGGGTCCAGTATTAAACAAAGGCCTCCCCCATTAATGGGGGGCATTGCCATAATCGCCACGCTTGGCAAGCGTCTTGGGGATCGCAGTGAGGTTGGTAAGTAGGTACACGGAAGCCGCTGCTGCCCGACTTCCGGATTTTCCCTTAGTCGCCTTCGACGGCACCCTCAGAATGAAATGGGGCCCCCACATTTCATTCTGAGGGTGCAGTTGCTATTCTAGCCCGGACACCCCACGGGGGTGGTGACAGTATTTTTTATGTCATCGGAAAAAGTATGGTGACAGAATTTTTTTATGTCATCGGAAAAAGTATGGTGACAGTGTCTTTTTATATCATCGGATGGCAAAGAAGCCGACGACCCATTTGATGTTAAGTGGTCACCGCTGCCTATAGACATCTTGCAATGCTAGAGTCCTAGAATATTTTTTTTATTTCTGAAGACTACATAGTGACTCAATCTAAATGTCTATTGAAATCCAAATGTAAGGTGCGCTACTGCAAACTAATTAAATTCGTTAACTTCTGTCAAACAAAGAGATTTTAACTTTAACGAGTCCCGAAACTCGTGATGAAACTCAACAATGAGGCGGAGGCTATTCAAAAGTATGCCACGATCGGTGATGAATTCATCTATGTATATACGAGAGGGAGTTTATAACAGGAACCTTTATGGCAGTTGTGTAACATTGTCATAGAAAATCTAGTGTTTTAAAACCCCTTGAACCACTATATATTTTATTTTTAGTTTAGTTTATTTATTAATAATTATTAAAAATTACATGTCAGGTATTAGAACACGCAATAAACTAATAGATTAATAGAAATAAAGAATACAAATTTATGTTGTAGATTTTAATAATTGTGTGAATACATATTTCTTACTGTCGCGTCTAACTTTGCTAATTTACTAGCTGTAAATTGGAAAAACGTGAGAAAATTTGATTTTCGCGGGCTGGGTTTTCGCCTTCAAAACTGAATTGAATCAATATTCCAAAAAATATGTGTTAAAGTTTACACGGGAAAATATAACCCGCTGTATAAAACTAATACTCTTCCTGCATTTATCTGAGTTAACTACGATTTAGTCACGTAATTGTATGATGATTGATGAGTTTAACGGTCACATTAAGTGATCACTTGATCTTCATCTTCATAGTATAGTGTCACTGTGTGTCATGCCATTGGTTGTTCGTGTGTTGCTCTATTGACTTAAATTGGCACTTCGTTGGAATGCAACCACCATCCCGCATTGTCACGCAACTCGTCCTGCTATGTATGTAGATTTACTGATTCATAAACCTACTTAGATTTAAGTTTTAGGAAATTGTTAGTCGAAACAATCGTCGAAATATATACAAAATCAAATCATGTATTTGAATTAGAGCATTAAAAGGCACTTTTGAACGTCATATACAAGGAAAAAGAATTGAATCTAATTCCAAAAGATAGTTTAGTATGGAGACGAATGGGCAAGAAACTCTATACTATAAAATATTGTAAAACATTTAAATATACCTTACAAAAGTATCTATTCATGCCCATACAATTTCTCTTCAATTATTTTTATGTATTCATTTTGTGAGATTATTTTGCCATGCCAATAAACACCAGTTTTCATAATCTAGACTGAATAACGTATCTCCGTTCCACAAACAGTTCAAACGCAAAACAACAAAACAAAGCTTAAACACCGAACAATTTCTTTAAACATTAATCCCAAGCATAAAACGAAACTACAGTTCAACAAATAGCAAATTAAACCTCAACTATGCACAGTAAAATAAATTGCAATTTCATTTAAAAAAGCTCAATATCAGTTGTGGTGAGAGCGGCGAGTAATCAAGGCGAGTATAAACTTGCTTGGGTTGGTGGTGTACACTTGTTGTAGCCGTGCGTGCGGATTAATTGCAGTCAGTATACGAGTGTGTTGCTCTGTGACTGTGTGCGAGCAACTGTGTGGAATCGACTGAGATTGAGAGAGGAATTTATGAAGGACTGAAAACTTAGGATGGTCACTTTATTTATCCTATCCCACTTCTGGATTAGAACATTCAGAAATTAAAAACATTCGATGATTCAATTGTTTTAAATTTGCATCTACTAAATCTTTAACAGTCTGTATCATTCAGCTCAATCGTGAATAAAGATTAAAATAGTAAGATTTGGCGGCGAATTAAAGTGTACGACAAGTTTCAAATGTGGCCTATCCGCCTATTACTGGGTTGTTATTGAACATTTAAATGTCAGTACTGCCTGTTGTTATGTGACAATATCTGTGCTCTGAGCCAAGATATTAGTTAAAAGGAATATCTGTGTCAAGCTAAGTCTAGCTAGGAATTGAGTTAAATGTGTCCTGCACACAAATCCTAGCGCAGGATTCCAGTTGAACGCTTTAGATAGAATATACTCTTGGGTATGGTCTGTTGTTTATTGTATTGCACGTCAGTATTGAATTGAGTGATCCGTATGAGAGCATTTATCTCTAAAGCTATTTTTATATTTTCCGTCATGTACTAATGAAAAAAACACACAACATTTTTTTATGGAAAACCCGTAAAATCTGTACGAAATATCTGATCCGTAATTTGGTAGTTTTGTTCTTAGATACAAACCAGTGTAATATACAAATTACGTATTCACAATGATATTGGTTCTAGCCGCGAAAACCAGAGCAGCTAATGCAAATTCTATTCATTTAATCAAACTACAAAATGGATCAAAGCATACGCATAAATTTATACAAAATGTAACATGCGGTCGTTGTTTAAAGACATCCTGTGCAATCCATAACAAATTTGATCAAAAGGAAAATAAGGATGGCACGAAGAGCATTTGAACTTCCTTTGCAAACGCAACAAAGTGGAATACGGTGAACATTTTAGAAGTCTCGCAGACAATTGGAAAAACTGCTGCAGAGCTATGTTCGTAAGAAAACGTATAAAAGTTTTTCCATGTTTTATTATCATTGCAGTTTAGTTCTATACGGAAAAGTTGTCTGTTGTATTATTCTGTCTGCATATTTTAATATCTATCTTTATCCTGGCATCCCTTTGACAATGGACAGGACAAACTTTGATATCCAACTCTCAGGGCACATCAATGAATTACTTAGAGATTTCTTACTAGTATTATGTGTACACCTTTATTGAATCCACTGTGCATGTCATCCAGTTATAAGTAGACTTCTCATAAATAATTTATTTTCCAACAGGTGCCTAGGCTCTCTGCTGGCTGAGCTGGATGGTCCCTGGGCCGGGTACGTGGAAGGCGTGGAGAGACTCACCAAAGTGGACGCAGATGTCGCCTTGAGGGAACTCGAGACTAAGATCTCTAAAGCCATCATGTACGCGCTGGAGAACAGGGCTGTCTCGGAGAACAAGGTAAGATTGATTTATGTATATAAAATATTCTAAAATACGATAAAAAGAAACTAAAGATGTCGCCAGATGATAATATCCAACCGTTATCTTAAAGATAAAATATTGAGATATAAAAATAAAACTGTTTAAAAACTTAAATCATCTTAAGTCAAGTTAATTTAAGAGATTAAGACTAAAATAATATTTACATACAGAAGCAATTTAGAAAGATAATCATAGCTTGATGAACAGGTCAATCTGATCAACGCCCTCTTTCTAATTGGACAACTTTCGACTTCGATTCAACATGATAATATTCTCAACGATAAAATATGACTCTAAATTCACAACGATTAACCATAATTTCGTTTGATTTACCGATGCACTGGTAGCTAACAGAAGTTCCATAGGAGAAAATAGATTCATTTAACACTAGAATTAGAATAAAATAAAGTTGCCGGACGCGCCCTGTACAGTTTGGCAGCTCGCCACACGTGCCCCGAATACCTCCACGAGACATTTCAATTATTCCTTAGTTACTGCTGGTTCGAACTGAAAGTGCTGCTGACAACGATTTGCATTCAGCCATTTACATACTTAGAACTCGATCGGTACAAGAATTCTATTACTTAGTACTTTATGATGGTATCTTTTGGATGGTCGTGTAGTGAAGTATCTCTCTGTCTAAATGTTTACAAGGCATTAAGAGACCATAAACAGTTAAAAGCGACGTAGGCCGGGCTCGGGTCAGCGGTGGGCGCGGGTCGCGAGCCCGCCAACCCGCTTGCACCCACCACATACAACAAAGAGAAATGGCTTTTACACTAAGTGAGCTTTTTATCTTCGCATCTAACGTTCAAAGTGAGTTAGCGTCGCAGCCAACAGTGGTGGTCAGACTTAAATCAAAACCGATAATCGATTACAGAAAAATATTACATTCGAAATTAAATGCCTTCTCAAGAGTATTACCAGATGATTGAAGATTTGATTGGATCAATTTTATCAACTGGCCCATCTCGACTACATTTGAAGACCGATTTCCAAATAAAATTTGTGGCTTACCTCAGCAGTCTACCTACGTTAATAGTTATGTGCTTACTTAGATGCCAATTTTGATCGTTTTCCATCAGTGGTATAATATAATTCACAACTCCTAGATTAAAGCGCGGTCTAGAACGGTTCATGGTCGTTTTAATAGAAATAACGAGGCTCATAAAGACCTCCCTTTATTTAGCGGTATGCATGCATCCACTGCGCGTAAAATATCACATAACATGCGTTTCGCTTCATGAATATTAATACTGCAGAAATATAACTTACGGTTATTGTGGAACGACGTTTTAACATCGTACTTTCATTTACGTCTCTTTTAATAACAGTCATAAAAAGGATTTCCAAAATATAATAAAAGGCAGTCAGTAATTTTGCTTTTGCCGTTTATGTAGCAAGGCAGCGTAGTAACCAAATAAGGCCAAAATGACCCCGGATAGACGAATTGCCGTCACGTGTAGGATACATCCCGTTGAGTCACACGTGACATAACACATAATATCACATATATTTATGTCACAGCGCACCTCGGATCAAGGACACCATTTCCGTCTTCCAGCTTAATAGGTTCATCTGTATACAAAACCGTTTCGCAGAGATTGAGTAACTCAATCGGAACAGCAATTTATTTTAAGCGTAAAGTAAAAAAGAAAAAAAAAATGACGCTCTGTTTTTCTCCGTGAATATTTTCTCTGAGATAGAAAATATTTTATTTTGTGTCCTCTCCACGTAATCAGCCGTGGCAATATTGCCAATATAGGTAATCTCGTTTCGGTCTCAATCATTTTTCTCGGATACAAACGGTTGATTCAATAAACTTGCGACAGCATACGTTTGTACCTTCACGTTTTATTTGCAGATACAACTGATCTATAACATTAGCTAGATAGACAGATACCGTACATAGAATATATTTTATTGTACTCCAAAATTGTAACACAGCTCTTGTGTTTACCACACTAGGCCACTATTGCTTGCGATCGGTGGCTACGCAATCGATACCATGAAAACTGTAAGTTTGCTTCACAACTTGTGGTGGTGTAGGTGATGGCAGCACTATATAATATCGTAGCAAAATATGTAGGTACGATTTATCTATGTTGGTATTGGTAGTGTTTGTTCATACTATTTCGTATGGACTAGCAGTTGAGAAAATTAAATAGCGAGAAAATAACGGAACATGCAATATCCAAGAAATAGCTAATGAGCTATAAGTGAAAAGTTTGTTTTACTTTTTACAATAACTTCGCGTGTTTGCTGAAATAAAGTATTTACTAACATCTTTATGTAAATGTAGAGTTATTGCAGTCGTAGGGAACTTAAATTTCAATCGAAGAAAAAAGTGGGATTGGTTTAATATTTCGGTACCTACCCTTAAAAATCGCTGTAAGTAATGGCTGATCTAATTCGTATTTAGTACAGACTTGATAAAGTATACTAGGCGAGGTTTACAATATAGGCGAGGTTTTTCATTCTCAAAACACTAAGCACATGGGAGCTAGGCGTACCGCAATAAAGTTTTTAAATCCTGTTTTATCACCGTAGCAATATAACAAAAGATAAACGACTCAGGATATAACACACTTTAGCTTTATTACCCAGACTTTGCGCTTTATAAAAACTTTTCACTTACCAGCCAAGTCCGACATTGTAGCCTAGCCTAGAGGTGGTTGACTCCCAATCCGTACCTAACTACGAAGTATACTCGCCTTTTATTAATCAAGCAGAATGAGTTAGTATTTGCAAAACAAATGGTTGAATACTAAAACAGTGGAATGGAAAAGAAAATGAAAACTTTGTGGAAAATGCAGAATATTAAATGTAAGCATAAAAGTTACATGTATACTTGATTTTTTATTGTAAATGTTTATTGAATACTATTGTACTCGATGTAATATTTTTCTACAGTATAAACTATGACTTTTATTACAATCAGGAGAATTTTATGCATATGAAAGTATGTACGGTACTTCTATCAAAAACACAATTTATACAATTTTTGTCTGTTTGTCTGTCGGTCTGCTTTCTGTCTGTTTGTTCCGGCTGATCTCTGAAACGGCTGGGCCGATTTTGATGGGACTTTCACTGGCAGATAGCTTAGCTTAGAAAAAAAAATAGGGTTACACGCGAAAAAAATTAAACCTAGTTGGTAACCGACAGTCACGCGGACGAAGTCGCGGGCATCAGCGAGTTGATAATAAAATATAGTCCCACATTTTTAGGCATAATGTAGCATAATATCGCTGTCATCATGTGAAATCTTAAGTAGGTACGGAACTGAACAGAAGTTCATCGTATTCAAAAAAACGGGACAAGTGCGAGTCGGGCTCGCCCACCGAGGGTTCCGTACATATTTGTAGGTACTAATCCATACCTACTATCCATACTTTAATCTACTATAAATGCGTTTTTTGCGACATAAACGGCCGTATCTTTTTTTCACGTTAACATAGAGGGTTGATTTTTATACAGCGTCAAGGGACCGTAGACTTGAGTATATGGTTTTAATTTCAACTCGATACCTCCACGCGTTCCCGAGATAAAGGGTCTTGACAGACAGACAGACAGACGGTCAACTAAGTGATCCTATAAGGATTCCGTTTTTTCCTTTTGAGGTACGGAACCCTAAAAATCGAAATAAAGAATTATGATTTGAATTTTATACCATTCATATGCAGTTTCATATCTAGTAGTTGATCTTGTAGATCCCACACACGGCGCAGTCGTCACGTATCTGTGTCAAGACCGGTAATCTTCGCCTCTCTCGTTCGCTTCCTACGGCTGCAATTTACTCGTTGTGCGCTAATCATACCACGGCTAATCTCCTACCCACTGAAGACATGAGGTAATCACGAATGAACAAATCTAATGATTTACCTACATGAGTGAAATTTTAGAAATCCTTGGTACAAAATCACTTAATAAACCGTGAATCACTTGTTCAAACCTCAATTAAATGATGTCACACAATTCGAAAGTGAACTCACTTGTTTTTTTTTTAACTATTTTCAGTCACTCCTCGATACCATTCGAGTTTCCCATACTGTCATGCATGCTACTTTAATTTCGTTGCTATACAAAACGTATGACTAAAGTAGCGACATTATTATACGTTTTAATTGCAATATTTTTCGTAGCTTAATCATCCAATAACAACAGCAATTTATGCACATACAACAACAATAACAACATCTACATATTATTATCTTAA
This sequence comes from Charanyca ferruginea, assembly GCA_947361185.1. Lineage (NCBI taxonomy): Eukaryota > Metazoa > Arthropoda > Insecta > Lepidoptera > Noctuidae > Charanyca > Charanyca ferruginea. Next base: position 20,339,889 of record OX376059.1, on the reverse strand, counting down.
GCATTATTTTCATTGCTTTTTTGCATTACTTTTATTTCATTTCACATGCATTCAACTTCAACATCATCCTATCTTTGAGAGTCCAATTATTCCATAGATATCCGATATGCATTAAACTTTAACATCATCCCATCTTTGAGAGTCAAATTATTCCATAGATATCCGATATGCATTCAGCATCATCCCATCTTTGAGAGTCCAATAATTCCATAGATAGGTATCCGATATGCATTCAACTTCAACATCATCCCATCTTTGAGAGTCCAATTATTCCATAGATAGCCGATTTGCATCCAACTTCAACATCATCCCATCTTTGAGAGTCCAATAATTCCATAGATAGGTATCCGATATGCATTCAACTTCAACATCATCCCATCTTTGAGAGTCCAATTATTCCATAGATATCCGATATGCATTCAACTTCAACATCATCCCATCTTTGAGAGTCCAATTATTCCATCGATATCCGATATGCATTCAACTTTAACATCATCCCATCTTTGAGAGTTCAATTATTCCATAGATATCGAAATCCGTGAATGATTCCCTTCGTAACGTTGTTATTGAATTACTTATGACTTTTCATTATAGTTTGCATTGGCATATCAGAGACCATCTTCTGTCTCTGATTTTCTATACGAAGACTTCAGAATGATGAATTCAAAACGGGATAAAACTATGCTAGTTAAACTAGATCAATATCTACATTAATATGTGTGCACAGCGTCAATTTCAGATAATCCCGTTCAGCCGTTTTAGCGTGAAGGAATAACAGACATCCATCCATCCTTGATCTTTCACAGTTTATAATAGTAGCACGATTTTCAAACTTCCATTCCGAAAACTTGTATATAACATTTTCATGACTTTTCTAGCAAAACTTCCTGAAGACGTGTATTAGCATATAACGAGTGGTATCATCGACACGTGTCGACCCATAGCCCATGTGAACTCAGTCTGTGTATTATTGAACCCCATCTCGTATTTCCACCGTGAGACACCGGCGCCCGCCTACGCTGGTGCGTGCTTTCACCTCGCGAATCGCAGGCGCAATGTGCAGACGACAGCGAGGGAAATAGCTGCATATTTAAAATAAAATATTTATGTACATTCCATATTACTATCATGTTCACAAGGCTGATGGTAGGTTCGTTCTTACTGCAGGAAGCTTTAAAGATGAAAAGTTTGTTGTTTTTTTTTTTGTAGTAATCTTTGGAAGTAGTACCAATTACGCTAAGTTAGTTTAGTTTAGCTCGCATAGCTAAGACAGCTTTTTATACTTGTGTACACACAAGTATGAAAAACTGTGTCAGCTATGCGAGCTAAGCTAAACCACAGTATAAAGATTATGAACAGTACGGAAACTACGAACAAACCGTTCGAAACGGCACACTCACACAGACGCGCGCATCTACGATACCCTAAGCGATAGTCGCGGTGCTCGCAGTCACGGCCTCACGGATGCCGTGTTTGAACGAGTGACGAGTATTCGCGTAATACATTTATTTATTATTGAAAGGTAAGAATGATTTATTGTTGATATTGAATTATGATTGAATATGTACATACATGTTAGCAGCCGCCATCTTTGTTTTACAAATAAGTTCACATGAAATTCGTGAATTTATTTATAAAACAAGGCGGCTTTTTTAATTGTAAGTGTAAATTATTTTTTTCGTCATGGGTGTCGTTATAGTTTTCGTGGGTGCCAAAACCGATGGTAAGGACAAAATGTAGATCCAAGATGGCGGCTGTAATTTTTTTTTTATTTATTTGTCATGGGTGTCATTTTCGTAGTTTTCGAGGGTGCTAAAGCTAATAGTGAGGTCAAAATGTAAATCCATGTAAATCCATCCATCCATCCATGTTTTCGTCGTTCATATCTTTATACTGTGGCTAAACTAACCTATCTTAGGTCTTGGTCTGCAACCGGCATTACACTGAGCTATGATAGTGTAACTTTAATATCAGTGATACTTATTACTAGGTATATATATTCTACGAGTCTCATAGGATTTATGTTTATGGTTTATTAGACTTGCACGAGGACGATGTCGAGTGTAGGAACTGGTGTCAAATATTAAGGAGTAGTTACGGATTAACGACCGCCTTCTAGGTATAAATGTAACTGTAGATCTATGTTCCTTTGGCCAATCAGTTGCCGACTCGGGCCATTGCTTGGCTGCAGGCAGGGATCTGCGGATACCTAGAGACATACATTTAAGGCTTTAATCAGAGCTGATCAAAGAGACAAGCACAGAATATCAAATAAGTATCATTTTTAATTCTCATTTCAATGTTAAATGTGCTATGGGAATAAACAGTCGATTTTTTGCGGCATTCCTTTTAGTAACATGAAATACTTTCCTAAATTCCACAAGTCTAAAGGCTATAAATGTTAAGTAGTTTATATCAGGTCGTGACTTCTCTATACCTATAAATAACTAGCACATTACTCAATTTGTTCAAAAGTAAGTTTCAAAACTTGATATTGTAAACAACTGTTTAATATGCCGCCACATATCAAGAAATTCGATAGGTATACCGAAATTTACAACATTGAAGATAACATGCAACGTGTAAAGCTATTAATATTAATTTCTCAACGCATTTCCCCGGCGCCTACGCACATTAAACAGTATGGCACACGACCTTATATAAAATACTTATTAAATTGAATAGAAAAATTCAGAAAAGCCACTACGTAAAACGTGACAACAAATTCTCTGAAAATAGTAAATTTTGCGACAATCTGCAACTTAGCTAAACCGTATAGTAAGTTACAAATTCATGAAATTTTTGAAGTGAAAACTTCTTTAGCGGCGTTGAGCACTTTTTCTGTAATGGGTATAAAATCTTAAACTCGCGTCAGGACACGTGACCTGATCGAAAAAGCGTAAGACGGATGGAGAGTAGACAGCTATCCCCTCTCTACGGCGCGGCGAAAATGTATGCCTGGGCATGCTCAACGTTAATAATCAAGTTTTCACTTCTGCCGGCACTCCCGGAGTGCAACCCGTCTTTTTTTATTTTATTGTTGCTTAAAACGGTAACATTCATTAAATTAATTAACATACAGATTGAAACAGGTATGGTATACAAAAATATTTCAAATACTAACATATAATAGAGGACACCTAGCATACTTCCTGTCACAAAACATCAGACTTGCACGCATAATTCTACTCCATTCATCGGCAAACAGATTACATTCAGGATCATCTTCAAATCTAAGTTAATCATTTAAATACAGTACCGTGGACGTAGTCTGGATGCATGGTAGTCATTTTATTTAAATAACTACTTTTATGTCCGTGTGGTGTCGGATGTAAAAAATAGCACCATCCCATATCTTCTCGTGGGTGTCGTAAGAGGCGACTAAGGGATTTACCAGAGAATGGGCAGCAGCGTTCTCTGTGAATTTGTAACAACCATACTGCGATCGCCAACCCGCCTGCCAAGCGTGGCGATTATGGCAAAACCCCCCTTGGGGAGGCCTATGTCTAGCAGTGGACGTCTTTCGCCTGAAATGATGATGATGAACTACTTTTATTACTTTACGTTTCAGCATTTTGCTTTATAAAAAAGAAAACACTAATATTATAAGGTAAGGTTAAAGTTTGTTTGCTTTCATGTTTGTAAAAGGTAATCACGGGTAGTACTGGTCCAAAAGACACAGAAAGCTACTTCAGTACTGAGTGCCATTAGACTATATTTTACAGTACACTTATCTATCACGCGGACGAAGTAGCGAACAGTAGTGCTTTTCTGTTACAATATCCCTCGGTGAACACCTAGGTGAAGTGAGCTGTCATACGTCCCTATGCTAGGGATAGACAAATCAGACGGACGGATGACAGTTCACTTCCCCTAGGTATTCACCGAGGGATATTATAACAGAATAGACATACAGAATATAGTTTTACTAAGTAGTTCGTGATAGTTTTCGTACGCTATTGGAAATGAACCTTCTACACCTTCCCACATAATATAATTATTAGTTAGAAATGTGGGTTTGGCGTGTGGCAGATTGTACCGCTCGTGTCTTGGGTCATGACTTACGTGGGCGAAAACTTAGAACCTCGATACGACCAATCGCAGAACTGATGTATAGTACCACCGACTTTATTTTATTGTAAAACTACGACTTGTTTATGGAACAACTTCTGGTTCTGACGTATTTTTTATTAGGACTTAGGTATGATTAATTATAATTGTGCTGTTATAAAAATTCGGCCGCGATTGCTACGTAAATAGAAATGTTGAGTTGGGTCGTAAAATAATTAATGGCATTGTTGTAATTAGTTTTAGTAGGTCTCAAGTTTTGAAATGGGACTAAAAGTGGTTCTATGCCACATAATCATTATGTACTACTTACGATATTTTTCTATTTTATTTATCGGTTGGCAATTTGTTTGGAGACCAGTTATTTCTTTTAATTGTATTAACATTTATAGGTAATAAGATCGTTTCTTTATTGGTAATCGTTGTAATAATAAATAAAGAAAATAACATAAATATACAAGTACACGTATCAACACAGTACAAGAACATGTAATGTTCTGTCGGCGATTAATTCTGAGCGAAGTATTTCTTATTTATTACCTTGTTCTCGGTAGCCAGTATTACTCCTATGCCGTATAATAATGATTACTATTTATTAACTGAATTAACTATTATCAAAATTAATAGGAATTAGAATTAATCTTTCACATTCATGGTTATTAAGTTGATATTCCAACAATTTTAATAACCCAATTTCTATTAAATTATTAATTGAATTTATTTTATTTCTAACTCCCAAGTTCTTTACGGATTTATTAATTAATTTAATCAAAAGGATGGAGTTTTTAAATAAATATTTCGATATTTACAAACAGAAGACAAGTTTTCTTATAGAAGTAAATACTACATCATAGGCTGTATAATTAACACGTATGACAATGGCGTTCAAAGGAGAATTTACCTATTGAGAGTCTGTTTACCGCTTTAAAGCTCTAATCTGCGCTGAATAGAAAATGTCACGTTTGTTTATCCGCCTGTGTACAATGACCAGTGACATTATAAGCATAGTAAGTAGGCAGGTACCTACACACATAACGATATTCTTTGTCCATGAGAATGTTAAACCAGTAAGCTCGTGGGTGGCTAAGCAGAAACCATACGGATCGTACAATCAAAGTTAAGCTACGCTCGGTCTGTGGATGGGAGACCATCCATTTCATACCGAGTTCCTTCCGAGCGTCGGAAACCACGTAAAGCCGTTGGTCCCAGCTGTCATTGGTAGATCTTTGGCAATCGTTATGAGTAATCCAGAAAGCCAGAAAGTTTGACAACTAGTCTTACCAAGGGGTATCGTGTTACCCAATAACTGGGTTGTGGAGGTCAGATAGTCGCTCCATGTAAAACACTAGTATTCAGCTGTATCCGGTTAGACTGAAAGCCGACCCCAATATAGCTGGTAAAAGGCTAGGCAGATGATGACTATGCGTGTAGGTTATGCGAACATGTGAATTATAGGTAATGAGCGTAGAATTAAAATTGTAAGTAATTGCAACTTGCATGCAAACTATATTATAATAACGCAAGTCAAGGAACTTGCAAAGTGCAAATTGAGTACACGCGAATGTAATCATGAATGATGCAGGGTTCGCCGATATATTTATATCAATTGATATTTTTACTGCCTTCCGAACAATTTAGCAGACTTTTTTATATTCTAACTAGTGGGCCTGGCAGACGTTGTCCTGCCTTTAAAATAAAAATGTCCTACAACTGTGAATATAAACCATTCTCGAAACCACTGGAACACACACAAATAATTTCATTAAAATCAGTACAGCCGTTTAGGAGGAGTTCACTTTCATACACACGCATTGAAGATTTTTATATATAAGATAGGCTTGTGTTTGGCCGCAACTCACCTGATCTTAAGTGATGACGGTGGTGTGGTAGACTGATGACTGATGATGACTTTACTGGCAATATTAACCTAGGAAAAACAACAATTGAGATTATTTTCCCGAAATGGCAATCTTAAGTTCCAATCTGTAAGTTGGGGGATTCAGGATTATAAATATAGATTTTTTGCTAACCCTGAGATACAGACATGATTGTCTACTCTAATACGGCTTTCTCTAAACCCTTCGTAAAAATATTGGCAGAAAATGTTCACGCAATAAACACAACGTTAAACCACCTGCTAAGAAGTTGTTAAACCTAATTAATTTCGAATAGGCAATCGCAAGGAAAACTTTTCTTATTTTCTATTAAGTAATCTTCTGGGGCGGCGCGGCCTGTAATTGCCTCATTTCCCACAAATGGCTGTCCCGAACCATTGAGTGTAACAAGGACTATGACGTCACACTATCTTTTTTTCTATTGTCGGTTCTGACCCAATGATCGTCACCTATTGGGCCAATTTGCTATAGATTGTCTTTATTGATTGACTGAGTTAAGTACCAAAATATTGTATTATCTGCTCATTATCAAATGTCTTTTAATCAGATATCTATAGTTATTAAGAGTGTACATTATTACACATGCAGAGGCACAGATACATAAGAGGTGAAGGTTGTGTTTTTTTTTAAGAGATAATCGCTCTAGGAAGATCGATAACAAAAATTCTTTCACTGATTGAAAGCAACTACCAAAAGCTATTGCCATATATGTTATAGTACTCGTATATTCGACTTCCAAGCCGACGAAGTCGCGGTTAGGAGCTAGTCTATTAGGTATAATTTTATTTGTTTGCGGTACTTATATTTCTAAAATTAGACCTGGAAGTACCCCCTTAAGTTTAAGTTTTAAATTGGGGTAGAGGGGCAGCCACCCCCCAAACCTACAATTAAATGATATTTTTTTTCTACCAACGCCTATAAAATAACTACTTACCTACTACAGAAAATCCTTTGCTAAAGGGACATTGCCTTGGCTACAAGCTGGGTACGCCAATGAAAGTAGGTAAATATAATCGAAAAATCTCGTGCCGATTTTTACTACAGCAAATAATATTCTATTTCATAAATCAATAGCACTAGGCAAAATAAATCACTTTCAGTATAATTTATTACTGCTCCACGCCTCAAGTAAAAGGTAGATCGTAATTTCTAACGATATTAACTAAACCCAAGTAATAAATTTTACTACACTTAGATGCGTTTCACGACTGTTATATTCGTGCAATTTATAAGATTTTCCAACAAATAGGTGAACCAATAATCCTATACGGCACAAATTATGGCTGCTGGAGTATGTATGGCCGATTTACGATAGGCCAGTTATAATATGACGGCCTTATGTCTGAACCTAAAATATTTATTGACATGTTGGGAGCACCTATAAAAGTGTCATTTATTATTTATCTCGTACAATCTAGTTATACAAACGAGAGCGCAAAAAATGTGAGTTAGACTCCGGGCCGGATTGCTTTTTGTGATGTTCAGATGTGATATGATTTATGTGTTTGGGTCTTGTTGTTTATCGTGTTTTGGGTTAAACAGACCCGTGTTGGAATTACTTTGTATTATTAATGTGAAATTATTACGAGAGTCAGGCAAGATAGAGAGCACTTGTTTTTGCGCACACTCTGGTGCAGTATATAATATAATAATCTCTTGCGTATTCTACTTGCCTCCACTGAAAAAATCGGTCGCGTGGATAGATTTTCTTTTTTGTGACAACATACAGCAATGTAATAATAAGTAAGTACATAGTACATATTAGTCGACCTTATTTATTGGATTATGCAACAATAATATGTTAAATATGCTTATTACTATTTTAAGCAAAAACATGTGAGTATGATGTTGTTATATTTTTTGTGTTTTATCGTCTTTTTATACCATGTTTTTAAGAAAATAAATATATAAATAAATAATATTCTATTGATTAATCTATACTAATATTATAAAGTGATAAAATTTAATATCTGGAAGTGGGTAGGTACTCATCTGGTTACAAAAAATATTTCCTTGGTAGATTACTATACTATTGGCCATATGCTATGTCTTCCTTGACTTCTACGCTGATGAAGACGCGTTCAGAAACTAGTGTAAAATAATGGGTGTACATAATCTTTATTGTCGCACCATGATGCTATGTGCAAGAAGCATATCTGCCATTTCCCGTTCGGAATCTCATTTAAAACGTGCCACACGACACAAGAACCGCCTTTAATAAATTCCACAGGTATATTTAGTACCAATACAAGCGTAATTTAAGTAAGTACACGATATGCATACAGTAATACGTTTTTACAAGTCACAAGAACAGATGTTACTCATACAAAGACATTCAAATTCAATGACGAGCTGCCTTGACACCGGATGTTTCGCGTTTTGTAGCTCCTTGTGAATGATTTAACACTTTGCTCATTTTATAATAATAGCGTAATAAATTCAACTATTATAGTAGTATGGCATTACGTGCCTATATAAGTATATATCAATATAATAGCTTCTACCTGGGAATCATTCGTTTAGTGTTTCTAATAATAACAATGATTGGTTCCTTCCTGGTATAAGTGACGCATCTTCCGGGTCTTTCAAAATTGGTCACTTATAAAAAATAAACTTCACCGTCTTCATACATAGTACCTTTAAAACAAAGTCGCGGGTCACTAGTTTACTACAATCTGTTATCAAAAAACCAAAATCAAGGCATTACTTAAAACTAGTTTCAATCAATCAAATGGCTTGAAATCTATTCTCAAAGCAACATCTGTGCTAAAGAATAGTTCTACAATACCACCCTTAAATTATTATAATTATAATCCATACTCAATCCAACTATTATGAATAAAATAAAATATTATAATAATAACTGTATTCTATTGTAACTGCGTCTAAAATGAACAATGAAACAGATCATAATACAAGTAATTTTAGATTATTACTGCTAAGCGCTACAAAATATAACATTTTCATACACACTGCACAATTACGTGTGATTCATGGTGAACAAAGACGATATCATGTTACAATTTATTGTATGTATAATATTTATCGATTATTTTATACAATACGTTAGTCATTCGATGTTAATGGTAATCTAATAGATTGAGTGACGCGTCCAATGAAGAACCTGCCATAAATAGCAGTGACAGACACACGTATAAATTCATAATGAACGTGTAATTAATGACTGGACAGTAGCCCAATTAACAATGAATTCGTTGATGCAGTTCACTCAGAATTTTAACCGTTTGAAGTTACGCGCAGGTACTAAACACCAAAAATGTTTTATTTAGATTAGGTACAGTTCGATTCAAACTTTATGGCGACTCTGAACACGAGTCGAGTGGCTGCGCAGTAACAATTTCACGTGTTAGCGGGGGTGAGGGGCGGGGTACTGCGCAGGCAGCAGCGCACTTCACAGCAGCCATTAAGTTTGAATCGAACTGTACAGGATTCTTGTACCCAGGAGCGGACCGTGAGTTTGTGGGGGCCCTGGGTGGGTTAATACTACTTGGAGCCCTGCCTACTGAATCAACTAAATTGTCATTTTGTCAAAATTACTGTTCTCGATAATCATGTTTACGATAGTTTTCTTTATTATATTCATAATATTGTCCATTTTCTTCAATCGGGGCTGGGGGCCCTATGTATTGTTGGGGCCCTGGGCTGTAGTCCAAAAAGCCCTTATAGAGATCCGCTCCTGCCTGTACCTGTGATAAAATATTTTGTGAAATAAATAATAATGATTATTATTTTCAATGTGCTCTTACTCGTGTTCGAATCCAGGTTTCGGGGAAGAAAAATAATGTGACAATTTGTTAAACGAGCTTACGTTGCCTTGATGGGATTGGTTGACTGAATTATCAGCAAAGGCGCACTTGCGCTATTACAATACTAAAAATGGATGTACGGTCATTAAAAATATGGATGTCATACTTAATTAAAATCTAAGCAATGCCCATACATTTTTATGAACACATATTTTGCTATTGATGCCTGTTTCATATTAACTAACTGCGCAACAATTAACCATTTCCGGGATCATTTAGCAGCAAGCCAAATAAAAGTATGTTAATTGGACCTTAGTGCGAAATGGTCGAGGCATCATGTCATAATAAACACATCTCTAAGGAATTTTGACGCACCTTTTAGGATCTCATTTCATATTCATATCCATTAGCTTATCACATTGTTTGCATAACATTACAATTTATTTATCAATTAATTTTAATACGAATTTAATCGCATTCTGAAACAAAAAAAAAAGACAAAAAGGCAGTAGTAGCGTTCAATGCAAAATTACAGTTATTCTAGAGCTGTTTTGAATTCGCAATCATAATAATTTTTGTCTATCTGTTATTCGAGATCACAAGCGGCGCTTTTATATCGGTTTAAATAATATCGTTTCTTTAATATTGTAATTATTGTATGCCTTACATTGCCCACCCGCGGCAAGCAAATGCTAGTAATATTATTACCACAAGCAGACAGTTTTATTTTATTATTTTTGTAACCAACGGCGGTACAATCCGGTTGTGGTCGTGCAACCTCAATGCGTTAATGAATATTAACTATATTTAGTTGTCGGTGCCTTTTTATGCCTATCTTAGACAGCTGTCAGCAAAAAATCCAGTAATTAGCACATAATGTTAAGAGGTTGTGCCGACTAACAGAATTTTGGATTGTTAAGTTTTAATTGATGTCTGGTTTTTGTTGTAACACCTTTATTACTTGCACTATCGCTTTTCATTATTGAATTAAGTTTATGTATTTTTTGTTTTGCTGAATAAATTATTTTACTTTGCTTTCTTTTTTTTACAAGCACTTAAAACTGTTAGGTGCTTTCGTATCTATAAATTGTTGAAAATAACTCATGTCATATTATCTACCAGACAAGTGGCGGAAACTCATTTCACGATTAATAAAGTAGATTACCATATTTTTTAAATATCGTGAAGTGCACGCAGCTGTCGCTTTTATACGATTATTAGTTCAGATGTCCCAATATTAATAAAAGCAGAGATATAGAACGTATTCTATGTAGGTACCTATGTGTTCGCGACAGATGTCACAGTCGTAATAAAACTTGGTCCTGAATTTTGCGGGATTCATGATATTACTCCTAAGTTGCGGAATCTTTGCGTAGCTAACTTTGCTAGAATACATTAGATATCTCATGGGATGGTGGTTTTCATCTGCAGCTGCTAGGTCGAAAGCTTGCTAATTCATATCTAGAATAAGAATAAAAAACAATTTATTCTTAACCGACTTCAAAAAAGGTGGAGGTTTTCAATTCTGTTCTTTTCTTTGTATGTATGTAGATCGGTTTGAAAATTCTTATTTAAGTGGATAGGGTACGCCACAGAGGTAGTCTTATATATTTTTTATCGAAATTGATAAAGCAATTTTAAAAAAAAAAAAACAAAATAATATACATAGATGACGTAATGGTTTTCTTCAGCAATTTTTTTAAAAGGTATTTCAATCTCTGTTTTAATTGTGTTGCCGTTTCGTGGATTTGATGATAAAAAGGTACTTACTAAAAAGCGAAAAATAAAAACTTTTTTACAAATAAGAAAACTACCTCCAAAAACTAAAAAGTGCTTTAACTAACTTTAGCATAGAATATATGACTGTAGTTTCGGAAGTCGGTGGCAACACAAAACAACAAACAGTAAAAATTGTATTTAATCTAATTGAGTAGAATCACGGATATCGAATGAGTAGAATCATCATACATACGGTGATTTCCAAACTTGTTCAAAACTCGTATCTTGCAGATCGGAGATGCGTTGACGTTTATTTTTATTTTTTCATTGCACTACTATTACATCAACGTACGTTTAGAAAATGGCAAATGAAAAGTGATGTTACATTTGTGATACAATAAAATAAATAAATAGGTAAATGTTAAATGATCTAATAATTATAAAAATATAGGAATCTGCGCTCCACTTATACATTTAAAGAAAGGTCATGAATGCCCTTTAGCAAAAACATTTAAAATTTCAAGCCATGTTAATTTAAACTGCATTTCGAAGCACATTATTATAATAGCAGAAAAATGTCAAACGTATGCACGGTGGCGTCGCCTGGTGGTATTATGTAGTACTTTTTGCAATAATTGCGTCGGAACTATGCGCCTATTTGCGTCTGTGTTGTTGTGGTTTATTTGCGTGTCGCGAGTCGTTGAGGCCGTTCACTCGGCGCACGCGCTGGTAACGCCGCACTTCAATATATCTAGACTAGAGATGTGAGGAATGGAATGATAACCTGTTTGTAGCAATACGTTTAGTTATTGCAAACAATAACATATAGGTAGAGTATTGAGCGATAGGGCGAGATAGGTCTCCGAGCGGGAATAACGCTGAAGCGTTCACAGACTCACAGTAGATAAATCTTGTAGCTTAACTCAAATTAACATAGGTACAATAATATTAAAACCTATCGTACAGTTAATACCTACGTTACTTGTTCCTAATATTTTTATTTATAAAACGTTGCCCCCACACTAGGAATTTCTCCTGTCTCGTGGTTGCATTTACAAACATTTATAAACTCACACACACTAACATCCAGACCCAAAACAAATATCTGTAGGCCATGCAATAAATTAAATATTCGCTACGTGCGGGAATCGAACCCGCGACACGCAGCACCGCAGTTAATCGTTCAACCATTGCGCCAACCGAGTCGTCAATAATTATAATTGGTTACAACGCAAACATGCACACACCGGTTATTCACACCACTATCCATGATCCTCTTCGTGATAATCCAGCCTCTGCAGCGCTGCAGCGGCGTCTATCCGCTGACAAATGACATGACTGTATCGAAGCTACACCGTCGTTTGTCTTCATCTCAGCTGGAACGCGCGCTGATTACATCTCACTTTTTGCTAGTTATAGGAATAGCGGTACAGCATTCCTTGTTTGAATTTACGAGCACGTACTTACACTTAATGTTAAAGGTCCTAATGTTGTGTGGAAAATTATACTTGTATTTAAGTACGAAGTTATGATTATTGTGATTCTAGTATACTAGATGATAAAGTTTGTTCTATATGCGACCTTACAGTTTGCGGAAGTAGATTTCAGTTTTAGGCTTTATTTTACGGTGGCCGTTGGGACTTCTGGCTCAATGCTAAATGTGCTTATTATATACTATATACGGTACTTTCACAGAGCTCGGCAACAACGATATCTATTTGCACCGCAGTCAAATTCCTCTGTCTAGACATAAATTCCTATTTTTCATGATCATGTCAACCAGACGCCCACTATTGGGCATAGGTCTCACCCAAGGAGGGGTTCAGTCGTAATCACCATGCTTGGCCGATGCATGTTGGCGATCGCAGTAGGTGTTATGATACTCAGAAGGAAGCTGCTGCTCATTCTCTGGTTAATATCCCTCTGGTTAATATCATCTCCTCTCCACTTTTACCCGTGGGTGCCGTAGAAGGCGCTACGGCACCCACGGGTAAAAGTAGGGTGGTGCTATTCGCAGCTGGCACCACACGGCATATCGCCTAATTCAATTTTATCACCTTCAAAACACCGAAAGTAACCAATACAAACTTTACTCCTAGGTGCGTCAAGAATGTGGTCCTCCAGCCACGATGGAGAACCCAGCTGCTTCATCTGCACAACCCACACCAGGACCATATCGTCGTGACAACCTACGGGCACCTCCACCAGATACCGAACTACTTCAGCTTGCCGCCACCCTCGCCTCTACTAAGAAACTGTTCGCTGGACTTGCAGACAGGTTGTGTGATGAGCCAGACTTTGCTGCAGAAGAGAATGAACGCTGTTGGAATGGGAACGCTATTGCAGAGTGAGTAGCTCTTCTTTTGTTTTGTCTTCTTATTGCTTGTCTATAAAGATCTCACAGTCTCTCGACCTATGTCATAGATAGACGAATACCTATGTAGCTTACACATAATTTCTCTAATCATAATAATTTTGAGGCATAACATTCTAAAGCATAAAGTTGGTAAACCATTTCAGTTTCTACCATAGCATTCGTAATGAAGAGAGTTTTTAGTTAGCGCCGTCTCACAGTAACTGCTGAATTGAGCCAGACGTTTTTTTTTAATATTTTCACTTGGAAATACCCTTTCTTATAATACACAGAATTCATGTGCCTAAACAAATTTTTAACGGGTCTCTAAAATTGTATCCATATTAAACTAAGTGCAAAGTGACATTTATATTTATGTATGCCAATCTCATTTCAATTGGACTGACAATTCGGAGCATGCAAAGTCCAAAGCGGTCCGTAGTCACGCGTAGATTTAATTTTAGTTTCAGCTCTAATTTTATTGTTATATATTTTACTGTCTAGTTACACGAAGCCCCTAGTATCGTCTGCTTCGCTGAGTGACCAGAAGTACAATCCAGAGATCACTGGGAGCGCTCCGCAAGACTCGAGGGTAGCCACTTTAGCTGACAGACTGCAGCAGGCTAGACAGGTAAGCTCCATGCATTTTGTTATATTATCATCATCATGTCAACCTTTAGATGCCCACTGCTGGGCATAGGTCTCCCCCAAAGTCCTCCACCTGTGTCGGTTCCATAGTAAAGTCAAAAACAAATCATTTATTTTAATCAGACAAGACACTTTTGGACGTCATTTACAAGAAAAAGTAATTGAATCTTCTTGCCCCTTCCAAAAGGTAATTTCGTATGGAGAAGAATGGGCAAGAAACTCCAAATATTTTATCTAGAGAACATTGGATGTGTCACATTCGACTAACAAACAACTAGCAGAACTCTACGGATCTTTTCATTAGCAATCGTATTTATTACGTAATTCAATAAGAAAACCATTAGTATAACAAGGCAACTAAAAGTCAAGTGCTTCAATCAAACGATTTAAGTTAATTTGCCAATATAAGAGCGTGAGACGTAACACAAAGATAAGTCTATTAAAGTGATGCCAAAGAGTGCATGCTAAGGCAGTTGCGAATAGTGTCATGATCCTAAGCAATGAGAAGCTGATTGACGAATGCCTAGTTTCTGAGGTGATTTAACTGGACTATATATATCTATTCGATAGTGCTATCGGTTCGATATTGCGTTTCCAAGCACTCAGTTAAGGAAGAAATTCAAGAGTTAACTTTGTCGAATAAATAGCTATCGAAAGTTTATCCGAAGACCTCAGAAACCAGAAACAGAACAAAACAAATGTGGTATAACAAAAGCTATACCAAGCTTCCAAAAATATATCCTAGGCCAGCCTTTAGCTAAAGCTATATCATAAAACTATGGATTACTTTGACTCTACATTGAACTAGAAAGAGTCATGCGCATTGGTGATTGAAGTACGTATGGAGTTAAAGGTAACTGCGCTCTACTAGGGTAGATGATTGATTTCAAAGCAACAGAAACATCAAATTTTACAGAAATTTTAAAATTAATCGGGTTTGCAGTTCTGTCTTGGAATTACCCAACATTGTGGCATCTACCCAGTTCTTCTTCCGTATCTTGACCTTAATAACACCTTAGTTAAAGCTGACTCTTCTCTGCCACTTAAAGTACCCATATTCTTTCTACAAAAACCAAATGACAAAACAGTCGTAAGTTTTTACAATGCCCAAAGTAGTTAAAACCACTAACTTAGCGCCAAGCTTTGTAGATAAGAAACAGGTTCTAGCTCTACAGGAAGGAAGTACACAGTTAAAAGATGTCGTTAAAACGTTAACTTGTGTAATGGAAGAAGGGAAACACTCAGGGTTAAGTGTTTATGGCTAATTGACATCGGTCTCTTTTTTAATTAACTACTTACGGCCGCTTTTAAAAATAGGTTTCAACTCCAGAAAAATGGTTTCGAAGTACCGCTTCACTCTGGCACAGTACTTTGATTGCGGAGTTCACGCAAAAAGTATAATTGAAATTTTCTACAACATAAATCCTCGGTTATGGGCTATAACTGAGAATTTATGTTTTGTTATTAAGAAGACGAGGAACTCATTGTGACTGGAGAGGTCTTAGCTTTGAAATCAGATACATGATTCGTTTGATTCCGTTCAAACTTGGATTCTTTCAGTCAATCAATCAACATATCAACCATGTTAAGTGGCACGATTTACTTAGTTCGTGTACCATTTAAGCATTTATGTTACCTACCTAAATAGCCAGAGATTATCCTAAATTCCTTAATCAATTTAACAATCATCAGCAAAGGACCCATTATTTAGGAAACGGTTACGCCCTTCGTTTTTCGATCACCTACATTTTCCGTGACAAATAGCGTATTCCACAAGTGGCTAATTTCGTAGAAGCTTAACTTTTATCCGCCAGTCATGTATAGATGACAAACTAAAATGTGTCCAGCACGCCACGGTCACGACTACATGACAGAGTTCTATACGTAATTCCATAGAGTATACTAGAGATAGAGATAGAGTAACTAAGCTTGGCGCTAAGGGCACGCTTTGACTTTTTTAATGCTTCGGTCAAAAGGTTAAGCAAGTACGCGTACACTATACCTGGACTATCTTTTTCGTTCATAATAATACCAGCCTATAACTGTCCCACTTCAGGGAACAGTTATAGGCTGGTACACGAGCAGACAGGGGCACGAGCATTGATCACTACACTTGCTTTTTACAATAAAATACGAAACACGTTCAATCCATTCTGTTAAAGAATGTTTATGCAAAATTTCAAGTAGATTGGACCAAGAAATCACGTTGTCCCATACAAACTTTGCCCCCGTTTTGCACCCCCTTAGGGGTAGAATTTCGGAAAATCCTTTCTTATCGGATGCCTACGTCATACAAAGAACACGCCCTCCAAGTTTCCGGTTTCTGCGATCAGCGGTCTAGACTGTGCGTTGATCCGTCAGTCAAACAGGACAAAGCATTTTATATGTGTAGAAGATAGACAAGTCCAGGTTTCCTCACGTTGTTTTCCTTCACCGATGTCAATGATGTCCAAGATTAACTTAGAAAGTACATATATATATATATAAAAAGTCACATTGATACTTGCTCGTTCTCGATTACGTACCCACAACCTCAAGCATGATAGGCGGTGTCTTAACCATTGGGCCACCACGACAACCGTTTTCCTTCATGGGTCATCCTAAACACTCTTGCTTATTTTCTCTTGCTCCCAATTCACTCTATCAAGTGTTATCTACATCTTCACATTCTTTCCACAGTTGCTCGTCTCCTACTCTCGCAGTAAGGAACTCTCAGCGGAGGCGTTCATGCAAGGTGATGAGGCTGGTGAAGAAGGTTCAGGATCTGGTCGCAGTTACCCTGACGACTACGACTCCGAAGGATCGGGAGATGACGGCTCTGGGGACCATGATGGACGTGAGTATTTGGTGGTGTTACGACTAAGAAGTCAGTTTTAGAAAATTTGTACTTACAAAGTACTTTAATCCCTGGAATTATGGTCGTATTTGGTGGTTCGACTTCAGGATCAAGGCTTAGTCGCAAAATGTCTCTTTCGCCAAATGTATCTTTCTCATAATGTCGCTTTCGCAGAATGTCTCTTTCGCAAAATGTATCTTTCTCATAATGTTGCTTTCGCAGAATGTCTCTTTCGCAAAATGTCGCGTTATTAAATTAGAATAAAAAAAATTGGCCAGTTTAAAAAAAAAGGTTGATGTTTCCAATTTCATACTAGTAGTAGTTAGTAGTATAAATGAATAAATTGAAAAACTTGTAAAAATTTAATAAGAAATTGACCAATCTGGGTAAATTTTATTCTAACTTACTAACGTGACATTTTGCGAAAGAGACATTCTGCGAAAGCGACATTCTGCGAAAGCGACATTATGAGAAAGAGATATTTTGCGACTAAGCCATCAAAAACCAAGTAGAAATTCCTGATCTGAGGAAAAAAATAGTGATTATCTAATATACGCTCGTTAATTTAACCATGCCTGTCTTTTAAATAATTTCTAAAAATCGTTTTATTGTTACAACAGAGAGCAGAACGTACCCCAACGAGACTCCCCCCGACTCCTCGACGCCAAAGGTGTTCAACGCAGCGACCACGTCCACCACATCAGTACTGGTACTGCTCACGGCCGCACTCTTCGCACACCTCACCTAAGCCACGCCGCACAAACGTAAGAATAACCATATCATTTGTATGACGTCATGTGTGAACGTGTGTTTGACTGCCACTTACGCACGGAGCTCAGTCTCTCGTGCCATCCTGCTCACACGTACGAGTGGGCCTGTATGTGAGAGAGACGGTGACGCTTCGTCGTGAAGAACATAGTGTAGTGACGTAATAAAAGACACGTGAGTGATCGTAGTGCGACCGTTCGTTGTAGCTAGTCCTGAACTATGGTAGTATCCGATGCCAGATTTCCGCGTATTTACAAAGTTATTTGAATAAAGATGCACGCGATAATCTTGATGCATTTAGGATATTTTAACGTTTGTGAATGTACAGTGCATATCCCAGTTAATGTACAGTGCATATCGATGTTGTCTTCATTTTGTAAATATTTTTTTTGAAGATTCTTCTTTAGAATTAGGTGGAAATATACATTGTAATGGAAGCTTTACTATACTTCTGCATTTAAAAACTTCGAGGTGATTGTGAAATTTTATTGTCATAATAATAATAAATTATTTGAGAAATCTTTAATCATTGTTGAACACTAGCTGATTGGCAATAATTTTATTAAGAAAAATGTATAACGATTAGAAGCGAGTGATAACTCTTAAATAAGGATTCTGTGTACAGATTGTGTAAATACCTGAAATCCTACTGGTCTAGGTGCTTAGCTAGTAAATATATTTCGTTGCCATATTAATATTACGGATATTATTATTTATAATATTAATTAAGTCATAATTTAAACTAATATTATGTTATGTGATACTGATTAGTTCATAAGTTGATGCACTCGTTGCATTGTATTGTTTTAATAGAATTGGTTTATTACTTCATTACATAACATCTAAGTATTTCATTCAAACATCTAAATACAAAACAGAGTTCCATCTTAACAAATCAATCTAAAATATATTATTATAAATAGCTGTACGTTTGTTGTGTATAATTTATTTACTACAGGCCTAAGTACCCGTGTTTAATCTGATATACAAATATTTAGTTTCAATATCTATAAACCAATAACGTAGGAAGAAACAAAATGACAAGAAAAAAAAATATAAAATAAAAATATAAGTTATTATGTAGCAATAAAGTATGTTTGTAAATTGCTTTAAAGATTAGTGAATATTATAATAAAGTGTTGTGGTCATGTAATGGCTGCGTTTTGTATGTATCGTAGATATGGGTTGTTGATGTGAGGACCAGGATGGAATGTGGGGACGTGTCGCTACCACACATGTAACGTATACAGGGTTATTTTTTATGAATATCCAAAATTAGGACACATCGCATGTTTAATAATAGACTGACCTAACTAAAAAATAACAGATTTTGGTCAAATCGCAAAAATTATTTATGCAATCAGGACCAAGAAGCTATAGATTAAAGTGGAGGCAACACTCTAAATACCTCAGTGAAACCAACTGTGGGCTGACGCTCTCTTTCTGAATGCAAACATAAGAACGAGACAGTGATACCTATGTGTTTTCTGTATCTTATGTATGCATTCAGAAAGAGAGCGTCTGCCCACAGTTGGTTTCACTTAGGTATTTAGAGTGTTGCCTCCACTTTTATCTACATATAAGCTTCTTGATCAGGACAGACATTAAGTAATGGTTTATGGTTAGACTGTTGTAACTTCGTCTAGGAACTAGATATCGGAAAAAAATCGACATAGAAAGATGGATGACATTAAAACGGATTTCTTTGTTTGTCGAACTCATTTTGAATGCTAACCGTGATCGGTCAGTTTATTACAGAGCGTGTGACATATTATCTGTACTGCATTTAATTTGACAACTGATTTCTGTCCTCCGCGAAAAGGCCTCCTCGATTCCGTGCTTTCGCTTTCCAATAATGCAATTGATTCAGTTGGTCCCGCGATCTTCTTCGAAGCCTGCCACGCCCTCGTCTCACTATCACAGGGCACAAGCTCTGTGCTACTAGAGCCCACAGTTTGTCTACGGCATGCGGTAGACTGTCATCTATCAGTTACCTGTCACCTATCAGTTACCTGTCACTTTTAAAAAAAAGTTTAGGCTGTATCGAAATGCAATTCTTACTTCTATGCTGCATTGATGGGCACCATCTCAGAATTTTAGATATTTGAGACAAGATACTAGTTTTAAAAAACAACTTTCCACTAGTCATTAAAAAATCACCCTGTATACAAAAATGTTAACAAGTTTTATCGCGATCTTTTCATGTTTGATCCGAGGCTCTTAGCTTTGACCGAGAAACTCGAGTATGTTGATCAGTTCCATTCAAGTGTCGGTTTAGGAAGATGCGCTCTTTGAAATAAGGAAAGAACCTTTTAACCTTGACCGACATTATGAGACGAAAATTAAATATAGGTACCTAATAGAAATATACTAAATAGACTTTTAATTGTCTTGATTTCAAAGTTGTTTCATCTGAAATGTTAAGCACTTAGGTACACGCTGTATATTAATTTTCGATGTTTCATAAAAAAAGAATTCCGAAAAGAATTCGCTATAAATAAGGCTTGTTCAGATAATACGGATTATGAGCACACACATACGACTTTTGTTATGCGATCTTTTATCATCCACGTCGGTACTTATAATAAAATAAATATAACAAGGGATTTCGTTTTACGAGATCTACTGCTTTCTGATTTTCAACAGAGTATCAAGGTCACCAATTAATGTTTGTAATGGAGTGCAGAAATACTTCTTAATTGGTAGTTTCTAAAATGGTTTATTCATAGACCGCATCTTAGTTTAATACTCGATGCAACATAGATCCTGCGGCTCTAATAGATCTGATGTTATCAATTCAGTCGTAGATAGATATATGGCTGAGTTTATCATGTTTTATAAGGCGTAGCTATGTAATACTGACACATGACATGGCGTATTTGTACAAATATTCGCCTTATTTAAAAATACAAAATTGACCCTATGATTATTCAAATAAAGTCGATTTTGTATTATCCAAATAAGGCGAATATTTGCACGAATATGTCATGTAAAGTGCCAGCATAACATCTGCAACTCCATAGACATCTACAAGAAATTGGGAGTAATTATGTGGAGTGATAACAGTCGCAAGTGTGTGCACCCTCGAATTATATAACAATGTACAATGTGGGTACCGCTTTAATATAAGCGAAACAAAGTGTAGCGACATGAAACCCAAAACTCAATGTAAATATTGTTGGAGAGTATATAGAGTGGAACCGAGACAATTGCTGTTATATCTGAGTATATAATATGGAAATAAATTCTGTACTATACGCGTTCTTGTTTTATTGACAACCCTAAAAGTTTTATACAATTTACATATTCCTTCCGAGTTACGACCTTACTCCTATTCCTTTTTATGTTCGCAAATTTCGCTATGTCGACATGTATTCGAGTTATAACAAGCGTAGAGATTTATTTCATGGAAAACCTTTATCACAGTAAAATAAGATTTCCATGAATTTAAAAGCGAAGGAAATCAATCATATAGTATAGTTTAATCCCTTTTCAACTCTCTCCCACTTTGAATTCCAATAACAATAAAGAAGAGAAAATAATACCAATTTATCACTTAATCCCTATACAGAGTCCAGTGTAAAGTGAACAACGAAAAAAGCTTTTAGTCTTAAAGTTTTAAACGGTAAAACGTGTTACTAATCTCTTTCATTTTTAATGAAACTCGCAACTCTTTTGTAAAATACCAACTCATTTGAAGTTTATTTTGCAGCTAGTGTTCCAAAGCTCGCTTTGTTTAAAAGGTTTGTTTGCATAAGCGTTTATAAACCCAGCAAATGACAAGTTTCATTTCTACTTATTAAAGTGTACTCAGGTGAATGTCAATCACAAATGAATACTATACAGCAAGAAGATGTATTTTAAAACACAAAGTGGAGTGCTAATATAAACTCCACCGTACAGTCTTTTTAAAGCGAATTGCTCTTTGCCTAGTGAATAATTTATTTGCAAATGCAATTTAAGAAATAGTACTTAGGTGTTAACCTGGAAAACTAGAACAAAAGAAAACACAATTTCTAAACTATGCGGGAAACCTAAGAAAACTACATACACATAATAAATTATACTCGTAGGTAACGGTTTAAACACAATACATTTTGACCTCGTTACAGCAACAGAGGTATATAAACACACAAAGAACCGTACTAAGTACATTGTAATGACGATAAAAGGACGTGCAGCAGATATGAAGCGTTGCATAGGACGCATTGGGAGCGCAGCAACCACAGATGTATAAGTGAATGGAGTTCTCACATTCACATAATACATTTCGGTAATAATGAGGATGTAATATTCACTTACTGCACCAGCATAACTCGACAAACTCTCTTTTTGCTTGGATATATTAAGTGTTATGAAAGCATAAACGTTTTTTATATAAGTGTCGTACTATTGGTAAAATATAAATAGTACATAGTTTTCTCACGAATTAAGGTACCTACACTAAAAAATAAAACATTTATTGATGAGTGAGATTAGTCTAACAATGACCTTACGTATAAATCGATTGAAATCTGGTTTCGACCAGCAACTATTGTAGCCACCTGTACCTACAGCGTTTTGAATGCATTTTCACGCAGTTCGCTCACACTCCATTCTCTAACTCCTCTATGGCAACACGGTGTCCTCATTTCGGTATATTTTATTCATAGAGACCATTGTATGCAGTCGGCACAGCGTCATAATAACACCAGTAATGTGCGACTCCACCAACGCTTTTAGCGTTATGAAACTCTGAACTACATGTAGTACATGCTTTACAAGTGTCGGCTTCAGGATTTCGTGAATAACATGTACTTATGCAGATTATCCACACAACATACCGGCGCTGAATAATCCTTCAGTCTCCACGTTTGTTTCTATTTCATTTCAGTTTTTCTCACTTAAATTGTATTGATCCACGATAGAAATACATAGTTTTGTAACAAGTTAGTCTGACCTCTGAGACCTCAAGGGATTCTTAGTTTTTATCAAAAAGAAATAGTTTCGACATTTTCTTTACCAGTTCTTCTACTCCCGCGGGAAGTGCGTGGTTAGATCAATTTCTTTTAGAAAAATAACTAGGCTTAGGCAAACCCAAAGTTACCTATGTAGCCCTTTGGTAATAACTAGAAACAAACGACTTAATGTAACTTTTATACTTCTGAGTATCGTTCTAGTACCTAAACTAATTTGCTTCAAAGATCTTATAAAACGTAATGTAATAGTGTACTAAACAGAACGATCCGACGTAACCCGTAACCAAGATTACTTCGAATATAATAAAACCGAAACGAAAGTACCTACCACATAAGTAAGTTCCAATACATTTGGTATCTCTTAGCGTATCGTCTGGGAATCGGGCAATCGAATCGAATAACGGATAGAATAAGTCAAGAGCTGTATCAGACGGCCATTTCACGGATCATTTAGTCCGAGGTCGAGCGACTCCACTCAATTTGTACAATTGCTTACACGAGCCTGGGAACGTGGAGTAGGTAGGAATGGAGTGTTAATGTCCGGGCTACTGGTGTACAGTGCAGCAAAGACAGCCCAATCAACGTTTTTGGTAAAAGCTGTGGTTGTTTTTTGTAAGTGTAATTTTTACACGATCAGTGGATACTAGATTTCGCGTCTTTACTTATAAAAACAATTACTAAGGTAGTGTCGCCGAAGATGGCCCGGCTCCTAGGATAGCCCACTTTAAAAAAAGTACAGTTATGATTAATCGAAACATTTGAAATTTCGCGGGTTTATGCTATTAGTACTATAGACAATAGTGCAAGTGTGTTTCATTTCCGGCGCGTCACCTTTTTGAAGACAGATGGCAGTTTGCTTGTTCATGTCAAGACGATACACGTTTTATTACCTCCATTATCTAAATCCTTTTGAAAATTAACGAATTTAAAACAAATTTCTTTGCTCTAAAATGTGAAAATTCATATTTAATATATTTATAAGCGAATTACAGGTGAGTGTTATTATTTTATTTCCTTTTTTTTGTATTTTTACGAGATTACACTCAACCCGGGTGTAATTTCCTATCATGGCCCATAATATGATTCCCATAATGAATGACATTAAAAAAATAAATTTTAGAAAAATAATCTGATTTATTTTTATTTTTGATAAGTTACTTTCAAAGTTCATCTCAAAGTTCAATTTTATTGTATTTAGTAGTTTGTTTTTATTTTATAGTTGATTTTCATTTTGATAGATTTAAGATAGCCCACATTGAAATTTTTGGTTGATTTTTTACTTTTTATGAATAATGTTATGAGAAGGATGTGTTATTATTTTGATGTTTTATGTTAAAAGTATTTAAGAGTTTATAGTGCATAAACTTTCATTAATATTTTTTGGGCCATCTTCAGCGACCAGCTTCCCAAGATAGCCCAATATCACGTTTCTAAAAAGTGTTTACATTTGTGTTAAAATGCCAAAAGCTGTACTACTTTTTTAGATATCTTGTTTCTCAAATAAATATATTACAACTTCCATTGTTTTTTTTTACTTTACTTATCTGTAAGATTTTACGAGGTTAAGAAATTAAGCGGGCCTTCATTGGCGCCTGTACCTTACTTAAGTACTTGACTACTTTATAAAGATATTAATTTAAGATCATGCGTGATCTTAAATTCAGTTAACACTTGCTTATTGAGCTTAACCGTTAATACTCCTCCTGTTCTCATATCTTCTCAGTTTCTAGCTCCACAATATTGAATCAGCATGAACGGAAACAGCTGTTAATCTGCGCCGATCTGATCTTTACCATCTGATATATTCTTCGTTGTTTTTCTCTAAATATTATGCACTCTAATTACTAACACTCTCTTCATTACCTTGTTCATGTTTTCTGGCAGTAGCAGTACTTTCGACTGAATGCTTTATCTTTAATCAATACTCGCGTATTGGCTGTCAATTGGATCGCGGAGTTGCATCAATCATATTGCGTAACCTTTAAGGCAGTGCCGTACGAATGCAAGACGATTATGATAAAGATACGTTTATAATAGATACAATAGTTGAATCATTTGTCTGTTATAAATCCGGATATTTCGAAGAGGCAACTTTAAAGATTTATAAGTAAGAAGATCTTATATTAAGGAAATACTGACTGTTCTGATGTTCACTTTTGTTTTACGAATGTTGTTTTAGTAATTTGTGACTTGATCATGTTTTCTAGTGTCATTTGGTATATTCCTAAAGAATTATTTTTTTTACCAAATGAAGATATTAGGTCCTTACATATGAAATTGCTGATACTTAATACTGGCAACTTTGAAATCAAATATTTTGTGTTTGAATAGGAATTCCAAATTCAAAATTATTTCAAATTATAGACCAAAGAATATTGTTCTAAAATTCGTGTTTCATTTGTTTTCACGTCATTTGTTTGGGCTTGAAAATTGCTATAGCAACAACAATGGAGAAATTAAAAATTCGCGGTATCTACGAATATGAGTTCCACCGTGGCACCAGTGCAGCAGAAACGGCTCGAAGGATTAACGACGTGTACGGGCCAAGCACCGCTAACGAACGAACGGTGCGTTTTTAGTTTCAACGTTTCCGTTCTGGAAATTTTGATTTACAAAATGAGCCTCGTGGACGACCGGATACTCAAGTAAATAATGAAGAATTAAAGGCGATAGTGGAAGCGGGTCCATCTCAAAACACTTCTGAATTAGCAGCAGCCTTTGGAGTAAGTGACAAAACAATCATTATCCATTTGCGTCAAATTGGAAAAGTAAAAAAGCTCGAAAAGTGGGTACCGTACGAATTGACTGAAGCACACCAACAAACACGCATCGGTTGCTGCGCTTCTTTGCTCCATCGTCACAATAATGAGGGAATTTTAAATCGTATTGTCACTTGTGATGAGAAGTGGATCGTGTACGATAATCGCAAGCGCTCATCACAATGGCTTAACCCTGGAGAACCGGCAAAACCTTGCCCCAAGCGAAAACTGACCAAAAAGAAGATTCTAGTTAGTGTTTGGTGGTCCTGTGCTGGTGTCATCCACTACAACTTCTTGAGATCAGGTCAGACGATTACTGCAGACATGTATTGTCAACAGTTGCAAACAATGATGGAAAAACTCACCATTAAACAACCGAGACTGGTAAATTGCTCTAGCCCATTGCTCCTTCAGGATAACGCTCGACCACATACTGCACATCAGACCGTCGCCAAGTTAGAGGAGCTGCGACTGGAAACTTTGCGTCACCCACCATACTCTCCAGATCTTGCCCCAACCGATTACCACTTATTCCGAAATTTGGACAACTTTTTACAAGGACAAAAATTCAATTCTGATGAGGCAGTTAAAACAGCCTTCAAGCAGTTCATCGATTCTCGCTCCTAGGATTTTTTTACCAAAGGGATCAATGAGCTCCCGATAAAATGGCGGAAGTATATCGATAACAATGGTGCATACTTCGATTGACTAAATATATAATTTGTTTTAAAAAAAGTTATTTTTAATTTTTTGATACCGAGCGGCAATTTCATATGTAAAGACCTAATATTATTTGAAATCATGCAGGTGAAGTAGCGAACAGTAACAAGTAAAATAAATTGTGTACAAATGCTGATAAATCAATGATGGAATACCTATTAGTAGTTGATTAATAGATTTCCAAGTTATTGAATGTTTATGTATGCGAAACATTAGTTTAGAAACGTGTTTAGAGGAATATTACCATGTTCCTTCATTTTAGGAATGTTTATTTAAATTGTATATTAATCGAATACTTTGTATTCAAATACTTGTATCTCAGATTATGAAACAAAAGGCAGATAGGCCGTACGGAACACTGAGAGTGATTGTATTCGCTTTTGAATTTATGTTTGTATTTTATTTGCTTTTTTTAACGATGCGGCGTTTCGTGCAGTCAGTACAGCACGAAGCGCGTTGTAGGTATTCGCTTTTCAATTTGTATTTGCTCTTTTGGCTTCACTCTCAATTTTCCGCGCGTCTGCCTTTTGTTTTATCCGAGCTTTGTATTAATGAATATTTGATAACAGGAATACAACGTATTAGTATTCGCGGAAAATGTTTAAAACATTTCGAGCTTATCCGTTGGGTAAAAAGACATTTAGAGGGACAAGTTTTATTATTCCAAAGCAATACGTATTTTCATAGAGAACTTTGGCGAATTATATCCAATGAGTCGCCGAAACCTATACATATTTTCACACTGACGAATGATAGCCAAGTCGCTAAAACTCCTAGATGTTCCTACCTAACCTACTAGACTACGAAATAAAATGAACTAAAACACTGACGGTACAGTCATAGTAGCGGCGCGCGTACATCCCCGTCTAATGTCAAAGCAGTTATTCTATTTCTTGTGTAAGTACTCCTTTTCATTTTTAATCGATTGTTTAAAACAATGGTTCAGTAAAGACAGTTACATACTCTATGGGTTCAGTGTTGTGCAAAATCTAGCTATCCTTTTAACCCACCCGACATTGCCACACGAGATGAGATGAAGATCAATATAAAATGCGGAAGAAAATTGCAATTCTGATGGTAGTACGTCTATAATCTGAAACGTAACTGTCTAATAGAACATTAAAATTACAGTGTAACGACAAGGCAACGTCAAGTAATTAAGTTTTATTATGTATACTGAAAGTACCCGTAAGAAGGTTGATTATAAAATCCTGCTACTAGAGACTAATACACTTTGATTATATATACCTGTTTAGAATCAAAGCTTATACACATTGGTTCTGAGATTAAATTATTAAAATAATGATTTAATCATTTATGCGTGCTATTGTAATTCTCTCAGTACGACAGGAGACCGGAATTGTTTATTCTAAACACAGGCTTTCCTGTAGCCTATCTAGGAGAGCAGTAACCCTCCCATTAACTAGATGTAAGACAATCGCTATCATAATTTATACTTCGCCATGTATTAGTCTTAGTTTAACTAAAAATTTATTATTATTATTTTAATTCAGATTCTAAACGGTCATAATGGAAACTTTTTAATCTTTCCGAAATAAGTAGAATGTAAGGCTATGAACTCACGATGCGGTTTTCACACGCGCCCGCCGCGGTTGCGTATGTAAAAAAAATGAGCCGTCACGGGACGCCTGGCAGATGTGAAACATCGACATTATTTTGTAAAAGTAATATGCAGAAAAGAACAGATTGTGATAGGAACTAAATATGTCATAATGATAAAATAAAATATAACGATTTTTTTTCCAGATAACGATGACTATTTTTATTGAATAAACATTTATTATCATCAAATACAAAAATTTACGAATTTATTTCAAATCGTGACTACTTAATTCGTTTAATCAGTGACTTCGGTAATCGCACAGTCAATTGCGCATGGCGACGCGTATACGTAGACGTACACACTACTGCATATAGACTGTATAAACATACCATCATATAGCGTGGCGACGCGTCGCCATGCCAGAAATCGGTTTTACGTGCGGCTATAGATGTTTCACATCAAAAATTCAAGCACATTTCACGACACGGTTTACGCCCGCGGTGCGCGCGGTTGTTTCGGCTGCAATAGTAGAATCGCTCTCGCAGCCTCGGCGGCTTGCACCCGCGAGCTCTGCGGTCGGTTGGCGGGCGACCGCAGTGGCCAGCGGGGGTACAGAAATCCGACGCAATTTTGCAGTGACTTGTTATTACTCGTGGCGTCGTGACGTGTCTGTGCACGTTTGTCAACAAACATTACAAAATGGATATTGAATTCGATCTATTAATTACTTTGGTGCAAGAAAGGCCAGTGCCCGTCTTGAAACCGCACGTCTTGCGATAATCGCCCGCCAAGTCTGCGGGCGATTATCGCAACCACGACGGCTGCGTAACCGCACAGAACTCCGGCCTTGCAGGTTTGGGCTATTCTTACACCGCGGCGGGCGCGGGCGAAAGCCGCATCGTGAGTTCTTAGCCTAAGTATGCGGGTCAGTTATCACAGATTGCAAATTCTGCCATTGATTGGTTGCGGGTAGGGATCGATCTACAGATCGCATTAAACAGGTTGTATTTTAATTTACTGTTAATAATCAGAGATAGAAGTACCTACTCAAAAATACGAATGACATTAATTATAAAATATGGAAAATAAAATTTTAGATCGTTGTTTTTTTCATAATTTTTCAGAATTGATCTCTTGTGTAAAAGGTGTTCGAATTAAATATTCGAACTCTATTAAGTGTAAGTGCCCCGTGGCGAAGTTATCTACATCTTGTAGTAAACAATATTATGTGGGATGATACATAAGTTATCGATCGATGCATAGATCGTATTATAGAAAGCGACCGTTAGACGAACCATACAAGTGCAGTCCCATTCATACTTTTCAAGTATTTGTTGCAGCCTCTATCCACCTAATTTTAGAGTAATATAAGTAATAATATTTTCCCTATTGAATACCGGTTACGAAAACATATCCAAGTACTTACCTACGTAGGAAATATTATAGTACACAAGAATAGTATAAATATTAGTACTATCGTACAGTAGCGACACGCTCCGCCTCCTTCTGAAACCATTCCTCACCCTCTCCCTGTGTCGAACGACTGCTCTAGGAACTGCATTATTGTTCGAGCGGCGCGTAGACACGCACACACACGCACATATCTGTTCAGTCTGTTATTTTAGTAGTAGCGTAGGCAATTATATAGTTTCGTTTCTATGAAGTGTCGCGGGTGTGCGCAAACACAGGTGCAGTCCCTCTTCCCTCTCATAGTCCTATGGGACGACAATCCGACACGACCGGAGAGAGATCAGGCGCAGGACCAACGGCTTTACGTGCTTTCCAGACACGAGGGAGTCGCACCATAAACTTCCTGCAAATTCCGCGCGGAACACTCAGAGTGAAGCCGAAAATACAAATTCAAAAGCGTATACCTACAATATCGTGATTGTATTGGCTTTTGAATTTGTATTTGTTTTTTACCGATGCGGCGTTTTGTACTATACTGACTCGTGTCAGTAGGTACCTACAGCACGAAGCGCATTATAGGTATGCGCTTTTAAATTTCTATTTGCTTTTTTGGCTTCACTCATAAACTAATGATCCGCTTAAAAAAAGTCTTTCTCCAATCGAAATCTACATTCTTATCCCACACACTCATACACACACTCATATCCCACACATTCATATCCCTGAGTAACATAGGCATACTTACTGCATTATTGAAAAATTATTAGTCTTAAGAAAATTCACGCCGACGAAGTCGCGGGCATAGTGCTAGTAAGTAATAAATACCTGACCCCTCAGATTATGAAAAAAAGGCAGATAGACCGTGCAGAACGCTAAGAGTGAAGCCAAAAAAGCAAGTACAAATTCAAAAGCGAATACTTCTATGTTCTATGTTAGGGGGTTTGGTTTCCGCACTTAGTCCCAATATGGGCCATTGTACGTCCGCAAGGGAGTTTGGTGTTCCAAGGGTTTCCCTGGATCTGGGTGACGCCAGTGCACTCAAGTAGTACATGTGCCACCGTTTCATCCGCCTCCATGCAGGCTCTGCACAGAGGACTATCAGTGATGCCTAAGGTGTGAAAGTGTTTGTTCAGTGAGCAGTGTCCGGTGATGGTCCCCGACACCAGTCGCAAGCTATCCCTGTCCAGGTGCAGAAGGCGCTTGGTCCGCTTCGTATCCAGGGATGGCATAGCCTCCTTGGACTGCCTGCACCCTGGTGTCGAGGTCCACCAATGGGCACAATGGGTTCGGGTCCGAAGGCAATTTTGAGCTGGGGCCCCTCCTAGCGAGTTCGTCAGCTGCATCGTTGCCTAGTGATCCACTGTGCCCCTTGACCCATTGTAGTGTCACCGTATTGTGGTTTTGTACCGTAATACGTTCTAGTGCATTATGACATTCTACTATTAGTCCTGGTTTTTCTCTAAGGATTGAAGGACTGAGGCACGCACTATCGGAGAGTATACGTATGTGTGTATCCGTAACCTCCCTGGCCTCAATGGCGTGTACTGCCTGGATGATGCCTACACATTCTGCTTGGTAGACAGTGTTAAGCATTCCTAGGGGTCTGAATATTTTAATGTTTTGATCCATCGGTGTAGATGCTTAGCTCATTTGGGCCTGAGTAGTCACACAGCTCCGCTGTGAGCTCTATGTTGTAGTGTTTTTGGAAACAGTGTATTTTCAAGGTTCTGTCGTTGGGTGATGCCATCATGGGCTGTCGTTTGATTGCATCCTCTTTTATCCGTGTATGTTTGATTCTGGAATCTTTGCTTAGGGGCCACCCTAGCGGCTTTCAGGCTGGATATATCCGGTGATATATCCAGCCTGAAAGCCGCTAGGGTCGCCTCCTCTCTCACGACGAGGTTCAGAGGTGGCAGTCCCAGCATCACCTGTAGAGCCGCTGTGGGTGACGTTCTCATACTGCCGGTAATCCCTATGCAGGCCAGCCTTTGTAGTTTATCGAGCTCTTTCTGGGCTGTGCTCAGATTGCCACCATACTAGAAAACCGTATGTGACAATTGGTCGGATGACTGTGGTGTATAGCCAGTAGGTGATTTTGGGACTTATTCCCCAATTCCTGCCAAGCAGTCTTTTGCAATGCCATAAGGCTATGCTGGCTTTCGTGGTGATGTAGTCGGTGTGTTTAGCCCAGTTCAGCTGTTTGTCCAAATAGATGCCCAGGTATTTGGAATCAGTCGATAGGCTTAGCGTGGTTCCAAAGAAGTGTGGTAACTGTAGGGTTACCAACTTCCTTTTCTTTGTGAATAGGACAAGTTCGGTTTTAGTAGGGTTCACTGCTAATTTATATTCCTTGCACCAGTCCTCTACTATCTTCAAGGCTTGACGCATAAGGTTGCATAGTGTGTTTTCATGTGTGCCGTTTATTATTATGGTTATGTCATCAGCGTAGCCCACCGTGAAGTAGCCTTTATCATTTAGGCGCCTTATGAGGCTGTCTACCACGAGATTCCGTAGTATTGGTGAGAGTACGCCTCCTTGCGGGCATCCTTTCGCCACAATGGCTCTTGTGGTGTCGTTCACCGTGACTTGTACGGCTCTCAGTCTGAGCATGTTGGTGATCCATCCTCGCAGGGTCGAGTCCACACCGTGTAACTCGAGAGCTGCGTTGATGCTATGGAAAATGGTTTTGTCAAAAGCAAAACCAATCAAAAGCCGCTAGTGAGGAACATTTGTAGTCTACCGCACATTCGATCTTGGAAATCACACTGTGCAATGCTGATTCTGTTGATTTCCCTGTGGAGTAGGCGTGTTGTTGTTTGTGTAGTGGCAGCTCCCGGAGGGGGCCGTCCCGGATGTGTCGGTCACAGAGTCTCTCAAGGGTTTTCAGTAGGAATGATGTCAGGCTTATTGGCCTGTACGCTTTGGGTTGTGTGTAGTCCGTTTTGCCTGGTTTAGGGATGAAAATAACTTTCACCTCTCGCCATGCAAGTGGTACGTAGTTGTGTGCTAGGCAGGCGCGATAAATTGCGACCAGCCATGATGTGAGCAGATCAACATCCCATTGCAGTAAAGCTGGGAAAAAATCGTCTAGACCTGCAGATTTATAAGGTTTGAAGGTTTTAATTGCCCACCTCATTCGGTCTTCTGTTACTATGGTACAGGCTCTGTACCAATCCTGGTTGTATGTTGTGTGTGTTGGCTCACTTGTCCATGACATGTCCTCGGAGAGGCTGCAGTCTGGAAAGTGAGTTTCCAAAAGAACTTTGCTTGTTTCAAGGTCTGATTTAGTGTATGTGTTATCAGGGTTTTTCAGCGACCCGAGGGTGCGATTTTGATCGGTGGATAGGATTTTCCTCACCGCGAGCGAATACTTACAACGCGCTTCGTACTGTACTGACACGAGTTAGTGAAGCACGAAACGCCGTTAAAATAAAAAAATACAAATACAAATTCAAAAGCGAATACAATTACGAGATTGTAGGTATTCGCTTTTGAATTCGTATTTGCTTTCTTGGCTTCACTCTCAGAGTTCCGCGCGGTCTATCTGCCTTTTGTTTCATAATCTGAGTCTGACCCTTACATAATTTAATAATGACTGAACTATATATATGAAATTGTAATCATTTCCCAGAACGGTACCTCCTAACCTATAGGTCACAGGCTAGTAAATTCTCGCAACAATTAATACTTTAATCCACCGTATCTTAAGATCAGTGCTGTGGGTCAACTGGTGTCAACGCGAGACTGTGGCTTCCGCGAAATGTAACCGAGTTACTGGAACAAAGACCTGTGCCATTGTGCAAAGCCATTTCCATAGATTCTGTTATATTTTAGACGTATGTCGTTACAAGAAGCAATACTATACTAATTGAAAGCTGAAGTATTTGACATCTGATCCAGCCTGTCCCTTAGCTGCCTCTCCCAGCGATGCCCTAAGCTGAGGCTCAAAATGGAACTTGATTGTAGAAAGACGTTTTAATAGCGGATTTCGAACAAAGAGCCAATTCCCTCACATTATTTTAACCAGTAAAGATAAACACAAGTTATGACAAACCAATTATGGTTAAAACGTTTTCTAGGAAGTGAAAAGGCCATAAACTGTGGAGTCATGTTCCCGCCACAAAGTAACGCGTAGTTTGAGTAAAAGCTACATAATGTCGCCTCGCTTGTCTGTTCCATAAATTACTAATAGCTTTCATTGTTTAAAGGTGATGGAAATAAGAATACTTTAGTGTAAGTTTAAAATACTATTATATTAAGTGTTCTTTATTGAAACATATATTTTTACATTAAGAAAAAAAAGAAGATTATGTTTTTTTTTACTTGTCTATGTGTCTATTATCTGGTCAAGTTGTCAATGGTTAGAAATTCAGGTTGAAGAACCACCTCAGAAATACTGGTTCATACTAAGCCAAATTTTTAAAAGAAACTTTTAAAAGAATTTTTGCCTTTTTTATGCACTATCAAGCAAAGGTGCTCTTTGATTTTTAATGAGTTTTCACCAATATCGACCCCAAAACGTAAAGAAGAGCAATGATTTCAAAAGGATACGCAGTAATATATATGTCAATGAAGAAGAATTGTTTTTTAATAGTCGTTAGAGAGTCTAAAGGTATCTCTTTAGACAGATATGTATAATAATGATTCAATTGATAATAGAAACCAGTGTAAATAAAGTTCAATGATTTCGATTATGTAGTAGGCCCTACTAACCGCAGAAATTAGTCAATGTGCACAGTCAAGTAGTCAGCCCGTTTTCCGCCATGACAGGTACAAACGGCTACCGTATGTGGACATAGCGTGTCGCGTTGTATTGCCATACAAATAGGTATAACAGAAACGTATTGAATATAGCGGCGTTTATCATGTCGTCTTACTTCTCCCTATACTGTTCGAATGAAAAGGTTTGATAAGCTCCTCTGTTTGGTCGCGTTTGTTTGAATTCGTAACGTAGTTAATGACGACAGAATAGTGTCACAATATGAATGCTTACTGCAACCGCTAAGGAACTAGACAGGTATATCTTCAAATGTCGCGAAATATTCTGAATTTTCCGGCGTTGGTAACCAAACTTCGGCCTTAAGTGTCATAAATTAATATTTCAAAACCTTCTAAAATCTATCGTTAAACATTTATAAAATACTGTTAAATACGATTGAAATTACTAATTAATAACAAATTAACATCTCAGTTTGATACCAATTATCTTAAAATATTATCTAAAACAAAAAGCTTCGCCAGTAAATAAACTAAACTTCAATAGTTTTACGATCGCCATTCTTATTTATAATTAGAAAAGAAATTATAATTAAGTTTATCATACTTATCAGCAATAAAAACAATAATTTTAAATGTTTGAAATCTTTAGATGTAAGTGCCCCGCGGCGAAGTTACCTACATCTTGTATAGTGAACAATATCATGTGGGATGAGACACGAAGTATTCGTATATTCGTTGGTTTAAACATCGACTATAGTGGCAGTAACGTTTGGAGATACAATCCGACAGTAAAGCTGACGAATTTGAAAATTATAAGTTATTCAAGTTAATAATAATAATAATAATAATAATAATATGTGGGGACATTTTCACACACGGCCATCTGACCCCAAACTAG
This sequence comes from Charanyca ferruginea, assembly GCA_947361185.1. Classification (NCBI taxonomy): domain Eukaryota; kingdom Metazoa; phylum Arthropoda; class Insecta; order Lepidoptera; family Noctuidae; genus Charanyca; species Charanyca ferruginea. The sequence goes on along the minus strand of OX376059.1, from coordinate 20,304,807 downwards.
GGAGACCCTGTACTATGAGTGTCAGACAGCTGATATACATACACAAATACTTTTTTTTTTTTTTTTTTTTTTTGTAAATACATACATATATATAGATAAACAACACCCAGACACAAGGCAAACACAAGTGCTCATCACACAAATGTTTACCCTGGGCGGGAATCGAACCCGCAACACGCTGCGCAGCAGTCGATCGCTCAGCCACTGCGCCAACCGTGTCGTCATAATAATGTTTTCAAATCAAATGTCTTCAAAGGATTAGACGACACAGACCAAGGCACTACTATCTCCTCGGTCATAATTTGGTCAAGGTACAGTATGGTCAACGTACCTTGACGAGTCTGAAGTTAGCTGTTTGCCTGCGCAATGGAACTTTTAGGAACGAAATTGTCTACTGCGCAACTAATCGGCTAACTTCAGACGCGCCAAGATATGTCGACCGTATTGTACAGATAGATTCCGTGTCTGGTTGTTTGTGTACGTGAGTTTGGACGCACTCACTCACGAAATAGGACAAATTCCTGGTGTTCTATCATTTAGATTAATTTGCGTTATTAAATTGGTGTTACAATGTAGGTAATTGATTTTTCAAAAACTCCAAAAGACTTCTATCTGAAATCCTTTCTGCTTTTGTTAAGTCTGCACCAGCCCGATACTAGGTATGGTATAGGCCATAAAATCGTTTAAAGATAACCTTGTCTATAATTCTGAAGTCTCTAATAAGTTCCAAGATAATACTATAAGAATTCCACTAATATATTTGGTGAATAATTATTCAGTTCTAGATTCTACATGTATATTTGACGGGGTTCTCGACAATCAAAAGTTTCTAACAAACTTTAGTGAGATTGATATTGAGATTGAGATTTCTGAACTTTAATATCTCCGTAGAGCTCCTATCAGCATCTTCTAGTATCTAGAGTTTGGTAATGTCATATATTTAAGAATCCGATTAAATCCCAGGATAATTCAGAAGGAGGTGGCGAGATGACCTAGAAGCGTACTGCGAGGGTTGGTTCAAGATGGCGCAAGAATAGAATATCGCCATTATAGTTAATGGCGACCCTGTAATATTTGAGAGGGGGCGGGCGGGGGTAGATACGCTGATACGAAGATAATGATTGATGTTTATGGTGTTTCAAAACCTTCATAAACTACATTGATTAAAAATAATGAGGTTTTAGTAAATAATTGACACAAATAAGAAGGTTACATTACAAACACTGAATCAGATCAGAGAACACTGAATTATTTTTAGGAGCTCTACAATATTTAGCCGTCGAATATCAAATAAATAAACCTTTATTGAACACAATACGGATGGCCGATGGGGCCGAAAAGTTCTAGAGTGGCGACCGCGAACCGGAAGACGTTGCGTTGGAAGGCCTCCCACTAGGTGGACCGATGACGTGGTAAAGGTTGCGGGGATCCGCTGGATGCGAGTCGCACGGGATCGGTCAATGTGGCGACACTTGGGGGTGGCCTATGTCCAGCAGTGGACGTATTTCGGCTGAAATGATGATGAACACAATACAACACATATTAATACAATGTTATATTATAAACTAAAGGTGCGTACTTACAGATTAAGTAACATGTTGTATATAAACTTGTGTTTTATAACACATCCACATTATGTAACATTGTTTTTCAACGTTGCAACATGTCTATAACAATACTGTACACATTAGAAATACAATGTTATATGACTTTGTCGTTTGTCGATCTGCCATGCTCTTCACTATTGCATAAGTTATATAACATTGTTGTAAATATTCATAACATGTTTGTTAGATAACATTTAGCCTCCACTTTACTGAAATATGTAATATTACAAAATGTTATAACATGTTACCTATGTTATATAATATGTACTCACCATAAGAGGCTTATGCTATGCACAACACAATCATGACAACCATGTTCTCCAATCTAGGGGTGCCCATGTATGTTGGAGATCAGCATCAATGCTCAGCAATGTCACGTGCCTATATTTCCAACACATTACTAACAACTTCTTTACATCGTTAATTAAAATGGCTTATGTTTATCGAACATCCAGATCTAGTAAATGATCACCAAAAGTAGTAAATAAAATAAAACCAAAAATAGTAAATGATCACCGAAATTGTGTTTCCTAAAGTATTGTAGAAGTGTATGAGTTTGACTGTAAAAAGCCATTTGTTTCTGGCACTCGGCGGCCGTAGGGGGTCACAGTTAACCTTACCATGTCGGATCGGCCCCAGGGGGGACTTAAGGGTAAAAGAGATTTTGGTTATTTTGCACATTAAGATTTGGTGATCATTTACTAGATTTGGTATTTACTATATTTTTTTGGTAAGGGAGCTTAAGATCCTAACGTATTTTTTGGTGGTCATTATATTTATTCCCAATTAAAATTAACGTTTTAGCCGCCACAGTACAGATGACAAACTTAAATGTGCCCAACACGCCACGGTCACGATTACATGACAGACTTTTATAAGTAAACTAGCTGACCCGACAGACGTTGTCCTGTTAATTGATATTTCAATTTTCTCACCGTATAAACCTTCTCTGAACTTCCACAAATATTCCAAGACCAAAATTACCGTTCTCGAGTTTTAATAATAATAATAATAATAATTTTTATTGGCACTTCAAGATACGATCTGCAGTGTAGCCCTGGCTCTTGTACTAGGATTTCCTGTATCACAAGAGCCAGACCTCTCATTATACAGGGTTCATATCATAGAAGCATTATAGACAAAAGAAGAGTTGATTTCTTACAGCTATGGCATGCAATGACAGGTATGATTACAGACTTAATTACAAAGTAGAGTTAAATAATAAGTTGCAATAATAATTATAATATAAACGTTTTAGATCAGTACGGATGTGTGCGTGAAATATGTGTGTGTGTGTGAGGGGTGTGTGTAGTACAGTGCATGTTTCTAGAGTATTATTTCATGTTGTCCATTATGTTTTCTATTTCATCGTAGTTATAATTATCCAACCAGTGTATTATTGTTTGTTTGAATTTAAAGTTGCTCAGATGTTTAACTTGCTTGAGATGTTTAGTCCCCTTATCTTGGCAGAATTTGTTATAAAGTCGAGGGGCCATGTAGTAATAGTGTTTCCGGGCGAAAGTGCTCTTAGCCCCTTCAACTGGGCACGCATCAATCCTCCGGGATGAGATAGGTAAGCTTGGAACGGAGTATCGGTGGAATCTGCGCAGGCATTCATAGATAAATGCTTTTCGAACGCTAAGTACTTTGGCTGTTTCATATACAACAGTAGTGGGAGTCCCATACTTTAGTAAGAGAAGGACTTTAAGCACCGCACGCTGCGCCCTCTCCAGCTCAATCATGAACGTCTTTCCTGCTCCACCCCAAGCGCAAATACCATATCCCAGGATACAGTGGCATAGAGCTTTGTAGGTTTGTATCAGGAGTTCGGGACTGGCAGCCTGTCTCAAGGTTTTAAAAATGTGGATATTTTTTAGCTGTACCTGAGATATGTTGTGCCCATTTAAGGTTCTTGTCAGGTTACCTATCATAAGGTCGAAAAATATTTGACCGAATTTCATTTCACCTAAAACTTTTCAACTATTATCGTTTCGTTTTTTTTTACTTCATCGAAGTCACGTCTGCCACTGTGTCAGTTGACCTATTATCAATTCGATTTTTTTCGTTATTCCGACGTTTCATTTGGTCGATAAACTTTTTACCGAAGTTAGACTTAGCCGAATAACATTTGTTCGAAGTATTATGATTCCAAACATTCAATATGCCACTGTTTTAATTACCATATTTTCATTTCATCAAACTCCTAGAAAGTTTGTGCACACTATTTCATATCTGCTTCATTCTGCTATCTGCTTGCTTGCATGCAGCATGCAAGCAACCATGCAGCGTGCAAACAAGCATGAAACATGCAAGCAGGCATGCAACATGCACAAGCATTGTTTCTGTCACGGCTCCGGCGCTGCGGGGTTTGAGCGGCCCCACGCGAGCTTATCGTCGCAGATGGTTTTAATGCTCACCACGGCAGCTTCGGCTTGCTGGCCGGCTCCGCCGGCCAGCCTCAGCCGCGGCGGCGAGCCTTCAAACCGCCTGCTCCTCAGCTCGCGGGCCGCCCCACCCCTCCGCGCCTACGCGGGCTTAAATTACACTCTAGGGGTAGGGCAGACAAGACTGCGTGAAGTCGGTTTTGCAGCGATTCGTTTCTGTCACTAAAATTTTGTAGCCTATTGATTTTTTATGACACTATTTTATTTTATAATGATAATGCTACCAAGGTAATCTTATATATAAAAATCTTCTGTGCGTGTGTATGAAAGTGAATTCCTCCTAAACGGCTGGACCGATTTTGATGAAATGTTTTGTGTTCCAGTGGATTTGTGAATGGTTTAGATTCACAATTGGACCCGATAGGTGGCGTTGTAGTTCTAGGACTTGTTTTCATTTTCAGGCAGGACAACGTCTGGCGGGCCCGCTAGTATTCTAAAAATGAAAAAAGTTCAAAAGAGGCTTCGGCCAATAGCAAAAAGTTAATTTGTAAATCGACGAAATATAGTTCGATACATTAATACTTATGAAGTGGAGTTTAAAAAAGGGCACGTCTACATCGCAAGAAAAAAAAAATACTCTCTTATCTCTCAAAATACAGTGATATGAATCCTGGGTGATACTACGCATATAGCAAAAAAGACATCGGTCAATAGTTTTCGGTAAAATGAAATTCGGAAAAAAACATTTCGGAAAAGTGATCGGTTCCTTTCTTGTCAATAATTACTCCTAGGTATTTGATGGAGTTTACCCAGAGTTGGAGTTTATCCAGTATAGGGCATGCACAGGAGGCCAAGATGTTATCATTCCTATTGCAAGCGAAGGTGTGAATGTATGAATGTAAATTTTAAAATTAATAGGGTTTCCTGCTCTTGTCTTGCTAAAACATAGGAATTTTGTCTTGGCGGTGTGGAGTGATAGCAAACTGTCTTTAAGCCAAGTCGTTACCTGAGAGAGACCTGCTTCACAAACGGCCTCTAGGTTCTCCCAGCACTTTTCATGGAACAGCAGAACTGTGTAGGCAGCAAACATCATGACATCGGCTTGGCTAATTTTGATATCACACAGCTCGTTGATGTAGACCAGGAAAAGTGTTGGAGCAATAGTACTTCCTTGGGGGACACCATATGAGCAAGAAGCTACATTACTCATCATATTATCAAGGCGAACGCATTGGCTTCTTTCCGATAGGTAACTTAGTATCCATTCCTGGGGTACTCCTCTGATTCCGATGTTTTCTAGTCTACTTTTAAGAATAGGGATAGAGACCGTGTCGAACGCTTTTTGAAGATCGAGGAAAAGACCGACACACTTCTCTCCTTTGTCTAAGTATTTTGTTACATTTTCAGTAAGTTCTAAGATAGCATCATTGGTGGACCGGTTAGCTCTAAAGCCGAATTGGTGCGATGACAGTAAATTATTTATCTCTAGATATGTAAGATATATATAAGTCTTGTATTTGCAAGTTTTTCCAATATTTTGGACAGTGTGCTAAGTAGCGAAATGGGTCTGTACTTTTATCACCAGCCTTAAAAATTGGAATAACAACGCTTTCTTAAATGCAGCAGGAAAAGTACCAGTTGAGAAACTAAGATTGCAGAGGTGTGTTATTAGGGATGCTAGTTTGTACATCTTTAGGATGTTAGCGGGTATGTTGTCTAGACCAGGAGCACTGCTACTCTTAAGTCCCGATACTACCTGGATCACTTCACATTCGTCCGTAGGAGAAAACGACATTGAATGAAGTAAACCGCTTGGTTTCTGGACTTGTTTTGCTAGTGTGTCTTCATCTTGCTTGAGTTTATAAAGAATTGTGTTTGCTAGGTCTTTTCCAATTGATGTAAAATATTGATTTACTTCATTAAGAGAGTCAGTTGGGGTAGACTTTAACTGTAACAACTCGGTTGGACTGCTGCTGCTCTTCTTAATGTTGCACATATCTTTTATTACGTTCCAGGTCTTTTTCAGGTTATTTCTGTATTTGCCTAGTTCAGATTTGTAGTAGGAGTTCTTAAGCGTATCTGTTAATTCGTTACAGGTATTTCTGTACTTGATGTAACGACTTCGGAGATCTTCGTCATTAGGTAATTTTCGTACTTGTTGATGCACTTTGTCCCTTGTCCGTATGCATCTCACTATGCCCATTGTGATCCACGGCTTAAGAGCTTTTTTTTTCCTTGATATTTTTGTTTTCACTGTGTTTTTTGTGATTATGTTTTGTAGCGTACTAACTAGGAACTCAGCGGTTTTGTTAACATTTTGTGAATTGTAATAGTCTTCCCATAGGATGTTGTCTAGGTCTTTCTCTATTTGATCGTAATTAAGAGTTACCTTATAATGCTCGGTATTGTTTTTTACTATGCTTATGTCTTCGATATACAGTAGAATTGGACCATGATCAGTAAGTGGGTTGAATATAAATGTTTTAGCATGTTTACGAGTTTTCAACATAAAGTGATCGAGGCAGTTACCTTGTCTGGTTGGCTTGTCAACACCCTGTCGTAGATCATGGCCAGCTAGCATCGTTATATTGTAACAAATCTACTACTTTATGCAAAAAAAAGCTATGTAGAATTGTACGTTAGAATTTAATAGCTCAGACAAGGATGCAATGAGTATCAAAAACAGAGATATTAAAAAGCGCTAACCTAGACGCACTAAGTTAGGCAGAGATTTCCAGGCTCCTGGTTCCACAGCCTGGCAGGCAAACAGGATCGGCCGAAGATAAGACTGCCGCGGTCGGCTCCTAGCTTTGGGACGGAAGTCCCCGGGAATCTTAACAGTAAGACCCGCCCTGGGAGCAGCAGGCACGCGACAGCACGACGGCACGACTCAGGACCGTTACCGACTTTTGGTTGTGGACCGGTAGACTTGTAGTAAGTAACGTATAAGTAAATCAGCGTGTTACTTAAGCGACAGCGAGATCTAGACTGACCCATTTGACAGGTTTCTTTCCTGTCCGCTCTTCCGAAATTCATAATACTTTCCAAGTATGAATTCCATTTCTAGAACGCCCGTATTGGTCGTATAGCGGGGTATTATAGTACCGGCCAGACTCAATTATTGTAGATTGCCAGTTATTTTTATTTGATTAGTGCGAATAGGATTTTAAAGAACACCAGATACATTAGCGGGTGTCCAGCTGTTTAGTATAAAATACAGCAATACACACATATATTCGACATCAATTTGAAGGTTTTAAGTTATTTATGCCGTAAACTAATTAAAAGAATTACTGACAATTGTCAAGATTGACAACTGTCATTGACAAACGTGTCATAACAAAACATTATTTATTTTCCAGATTTATAAAAGGGCTAATTTAATTAGCTTTATGCTCGATAGAATATAATGTAAGTAAAACTAAAGGGAACTATGATCTGAGACACACATTAAGCGCAGGCCACACCGCCAGCTAGCATCTAGGCGGGCGAACATCGTTCATACTAGTTGACTAGCTCGCGGTGTGAACCGAAGTATGTAAAGAGGTTGAAACGATGTTCGCCCGCCTAGCCCGCCCGCCCGCTAGCTGGCGGTGTGGCCTGCGCTTTATAAAGAGAGAGACGAGAGACGAGACGAGCATAAAGACTGTAAGTACCTTTAAAGGCCCATTTAAAATATAAAAGATTCCATGAATCTATAAAAACATGTATTATAATATGTAGACAGCAAATATGAAGAATGATTGCATGCTTATAAAAAGTAAATATAGCATGTGTAAATATAATGCTATAATATATTCGGCAGCGTAGCCAGTGGTCCTTGCCGGAAGGATATTGATATTTATATCCCCCGCAATAATAATATTTTCAGAGTGGATGTTTGATAGCAGTTCGTTTAGAGAAGTTATGTAGTTGGACGGGTTCACATAACGTGGGTGTCTGTACGAGGCATTGAGAGTGTAATTGTCAATGTTTATTGTAAGACAGTTGCCGTCTGGTACTTCTGGCTCTTGAGCCTGTACATTTCTAAAACATTCCCTGACATATACTATGACACCATCATTTTGATTGATGCTACGTGTGGTGTAAAACGAGTTATAGTTATGTGCTGAATAGTCGAGCTACGAGTTTTAGCAAGACTACCGAACAACGATTCATTTTTATTATATAGATTAAAGCTCATAAAATAACATTGATTTGATTTTTTTCCTTTGCTAATAAACTAATATTGTTCCTTGACTCATTCTAATTTATATTAGTTGATCTTATTTCTTTATATTTCATCTACATAAACATACGATAACAAAAACTAATATTAATTAGTATAGGAATAGGTATTCAAGGATGAATTCGTAGCCAGGCGCCGAGGGTTAGTTTTTGTTTTATTGGCGTGAAAACCAAATCTCCAATTGTCTCTTACACCAGTTAATTCTTAATAACCGTTCGTGGGAATCACGCTGCCCCAATAGATCACGTCACCACTCCCGTTGATGGATGACGTGTCATTGCTCAATATCGCTCGTTACAGCACGCGTCTCGAACTCGATGTTATGGTAACGAGTGGCGCACCAATTATATTTGATCGCTGTCACATATGCTGCCGTGACAGCCCTACGGGTAGGTAGGGTTATCGCATCTTATATTAAAGTCGTTACGGAGTAATGTATACGAGAATTATTATTTTATACAGTCGTATACTGGGACTTTTTATCTAATTAACTTTGATGAAACTGGGAATTTGAGCAATTTTGATGAAACGGCAGAGCGGTAGTTATCTGGGAAAGGACAGGCTTCTACAGCTGTAGACATCAAAAATTAATCCAGGCATAGGTATAAACAGAGCTACATATTCCAAGAATAATTTAAAAATACCTGCCTAATCAAAATCCCGACATTAATAAAACATGATTGTTCCAATAGTTACCTATCAATTTAATAGATAAACTATGTACTAACCTTTCAATCGATTTCACTAAAGGCCTTCTGAAAATGTGATTAAATTTTCATGTTTCAATTACCAAGAAGAAATTACTTTCAACAGGCACTGAAATTACAAATTATTTAAATCCAATATTCCAAACTGGATTATTCTTGAAGTCTTACAAAAGTGAGTTGAGCAGACGTTTCTTAGAATTGTTAACTTAGTGTAGGACGCACACCGACTTAACACACTTCAATAAGTTAATCTGTGATAGAACTTGAACATTGAGTAGTCTCAGATTATGAAACAAAAGGCAGATAGACTGCGCGAAACATTGAGAGTGAAGCCAAAAAAGCAAATACAAATTCAAAAGCGAATACCTACAACGCGCTTCGTGCTGTACTGACACGAGTCACTATAGCACGAAACGCCGCATCGTTAATAAAAACAAATAAAAATACAAATTCAAAAGCGAATACAATCGCTCATATAAATAATAAGTATTCGCTTTTGAGTTTGTTTTTGCTTTTTTGGCTTCACTCTCAGTGTTCCGCGCGGTATATCTACCTTTTGTTTCATAATCTGAGTGAGTAGTACACATGTTTCGAAAATATCTACCTATTTTTTCCTAAACAATGATTAATGAAAACTTAAATGCTTAAGGTGAAAGCACCATGGGGTCGGCTTCCAGTCTAACCGGATGCAGCTGAATACCAGTGTTTTACATGGAGCGAATGTCTATCGGACCTCCACAACCCAGTTACTGGGTAACACGATACCCCTTGGTAAGACTGGTTGGTTGTCAGACTTTCTGTCTTCTGACTACCCCTAATGACTGCCAAAGATCTACGAATGACAGCCGGGACCAACGGCTTCATGTGCTTTTCGAGGCACTGGGCGGTATGAAAACGGATGGTCACCCATCCACAGACCGACCGCAGCAAGCGCAGTTTAACCTTTGACCGATCGATCTGTATGGCTTTTACTTAGGCACAAGCTCTATAGCTATGCATTTACAGAAATGTAATAATTAAAATCATTAACATAACTCTCCAAGTTGGAAAAGTTCGGAAGTGAGCCTATTTAATGCACATTGAAAATGATGATTTCCATGCCGATTTTGGCAACAGTCACAATATGGTCAATATTTGTTTACTAACTTGTGAGAAGAGCGGCAACTTGTGACGCCAAAATGTAATATTATGAATGCTCAATAAAAACCTACCCACCTAAATTACCAAATCCTGCCATGATCCTTTTGTGTTCTATTTAAATGTAAGGTGAGCGATATTGTTATACGCTATAAGCTATTATATGTATTACAGCGTAGTCTGAAATGAGCTTAAGGCTGCTCTCTCGAAAAAAGCTTGAAAGAAGCATGCAGATGAAGCAACTTGTCGTCGGCATTTACAGAGAAATTACATCTGAAAAATTGTCTACATGATATGATACGTAATTTGGTTTAGCCACCATTTTTCTATCGGTATCACATAATAAGAAAAAAAAATGACAAATTACCTCCAAATCATTGAGATGAAACCATTTTACTCCTTAATTTCTTGTCAAAAGAGTATAAAAAAAATATCTACTGCTTTGCAATACAAAGGAAAATTATTTGGTTTTGTTACTTTTTACAAATATATATTATTAATATTACAATAAATTAAAAATGCGTCCGATTGAAGACTGCATCTACATCACCCCCGCACTCGTCCACAAATTCTGCTCCGCCCAAATGCTCAAGGTTATTGGCATGATTACAAGCCTTAAGAGCGCCCATCCCCATCGAACGAACCTCAACGCGAGCGTGATTAAATAAAATTTTCTGTTTCAACCAACGCAAAGCTCGAGAACAAACGAGTGAGAGAGAACGCGATAACATCACAGGAAAATTGGAGCGCGGAAATTTCACAAAACTTGTTCCAGGACATACGTGTTTTTGAAAAAAAGCCTTATAAGTTTTTGGTATAAATGTTTGTAATTTAGAATCTCCTTTACATGTGCAAGGTTTTTATGAAGCTGTTTTTTTTTACTTTTTCAATGTATGAGTGCATTATGACCGGCCAAAGTTCAGATAAAATTGTGCGAAAAAGCTGATTTTCGGACGTGTTTACTGAATTTGTTTCTCACAAAAGTTTATTTTTGGCTTCATACAAACCTAGATTTAAACCACAAGATACCTGTGTGTTAAAAATATTTAGAAAATAATTTGTTATAACGCCGTAATCGCGTCCGAGCGTTTGTATGGGAAATATGACGGGTTGGGCGCTCTTAATATTCTTGTAGAATATAGCAATCGCGCAACTCCCAATAGACACGAAGTAAATAATCCAACTTTGGCCGTTACTTATTCGGAGCTAATCTTTCGTCCGGATCCGATTCAATTCGCGCCCGAGACTATCTGTCGACGGGAACATCGGAAACTTGGAAGATTTGCTCCATTGAACCCTTGAAAAGACCAAATTCTTGCTGGAAAGTGATTTTAGTTCGTTTTATGTGGGATCCTTTGTTACTGCCGAGATTTAGCTTTTAAATTCAGTCGAGTCTTTAACACTGCAATAAACGATATTGTTTAAAAGAAGATTGTAATATTTATTGTGATCATAAGAATAATTGACTACATTAAATCTTATTCAGTCCCTTATGGCCATAACTGTTTTAGTGAATAACGAACTGATGCTGACTTCGTCAGCGTGGTTATCGGTAATTAGCGGGGTTTTAGTATTTTTTTGCGGGACCGTTTTTTTCTTCTAAAATAAATGTAGCCTAAGTTACTCTTTATAACATCAGCTATCTGCTAGTGCCGTCCCGTCAAAATTGGCCCATCCGTTTCAGAGATTAACCGGAACAAACAGAGAGACAGACATACAGAGAAAATAAAAAAAATTGTATTTTTAAAATAATTACCGTATATACTTTGATATGCATTATATGCATTTAATAAAACGCTGTTATTTTGACATTATAAATATACACTTCAATTTTATTTATTTGTATAGAACCGTACTTATATACTTTCATATGCATTCAGTAAAAAGCTGTCTTTTTACGTTATAAACAGACACTTCAATTTTATTTATTTGTATAGATGTATAGATTAGTAGATCTATGGGTTACCACAGCCACACCCACAGAAGTCTAGAAAATTCTGTAAATCCAGCTTGGAATCTAATATCACCCTTCAAAACATCACCAAAATCTATCCTACCTGTTAGCCCTAAAATGCGTGGTAACCCTAAATAAAAGAAGGACGAATCCATTACACATACGTCCCAGTTTAATTTGCGCCCATTCCGAATACTATTGTATTATTTATGGCTGTTCAATCTAATTCTGTTGCTCGACAACTGCTGAAGGTTTCACATAGTACAAAGTACAAACTGCCGTAGGCTACAAACAGTGTCTGTCTTGTCTACAAGATCTAGTTTTACATGTGCTTGAGGAATCCTAGTTTAGTTTATGTATGTGTCTAGCGATTTATAAACTCCTACCCTTAAATTGTTTTAAACCCTTAGGAGGACTAAACCCGAAGTGATTTTTTCTGATTCGTAAACAGTATTTGTTTGGTGAAACTGAAATAATGGTCATCATCCATCATTACATCAGCTTATTATTGGTCCACTGTTGTACTAAGCCTCCTCTATGGCGGTCTCTTTTCCCGGTCCTCTGCCTTCTGCATCCAGCCTCCACCGGCTACCTTCTTCAGGTCATCGGTCCATCGGGCTGGAGGGAGACCCATGCTGCGGCTACTGATTTGCGGTCTCCACTCTAGGACAAGTCTGCTCCATCGGCCGTCGGTCCTGCGACAGACGTGACCAGCCCACTGCTAGTTTAGATTGCTGATTCTGCGAGCAACGTTCTTTACAATTTTCAGCTCTTTTAGAAAATTTGTTATATTAGCCGTGATTCAGTTGTTCCTGTAAAACGAAAACTGAATAAGGAGGTGCTATCAGTAAGAATGTGAATGAATCGCTAACATGACTAGGCTACACATGACTGCTTAAAAGAGGAGCGTAATAAACTAATGTGCTTTTTTTACCTCTGAACCTCCTAATAGTTTAAGTTAGGTAACCAACCTCATTCATTTATTCCTATGACATAAAATCTGTTTTAAATAATATTACAATAAAAGGCTTAAGAGCGCCCATACCGTCATATTTCCCATACAAACGCTCGTACGTGATTACGACGTTATAACCACGGAACAGATTATCTGTTCCGTGGTTATAACAAATAATTCTCCAAATCCGCTAGTGTTGTGGAGTGACTGCCTATCTAACCTCCACAACCCAGTTGCTGGGTATCACGATACCCATTGGTAAGACTGGCTGTTAGATTTTCTAGCTTCAGACTAACTATAACGACTGTCAAAGATCTACACGAATGACTGCCGGGACCAAGGGCTTTGCGTGCTTATCGAGGCACGGAGGGGTCTTGATATGAAATGGATGGCCACCCATCCACGGACCGACCGCGGCAAGCGTAGCTTGACCATCATGACCGGACTATCCGTACGGTTTTAACTTAGCCACGAGTTCTGGCTGTTGTTAAACAGCTATTAATTCTTAGGTTTTTAGTAGCTAATGCGAATTATAATTCCTAGTGTGGAGCATCTCCCACACTAGGAATTTCTCCTGTGTCGTGACTGCGTTATAAATATATCAAATCGCATACACAAATAACCAGACCCAGAAAAGTTACATCAGGAATTAAATCAGGCTTCGGCTTCTCATATTTCTGGCAATTTTATCCGAACCGTTGCTCTTTGAAATAGAATTTTCTCGTCGCAAGACCCTCAAATGATAAATATAGTGTGTCAATTGATAATTGACTTGTACTAGAATGTGGCTCTCAATAGGTTAGGTGTGCAGTTTCATGTTGCAACACTGCAATTGATATTGGGTACAACCAGTTGTCAGAATTAGCACGGGCGAACAATCGAGTCGGTTTACTATGACAGCCTTGGGAACTGTGGGTAAATATTACAAAATAAGTATTTAATATAATAGGCATAGCCAGTAAGTTACCAACTATGGAATGGGAGACCACCATGACATGATTACGGTACCAGGTACTCAATCTACTTGATTAATAATAATATGTGGGGACATTTTCACACACGGCCATCTAACCCCAAACTAGGGAGACCCTGTACTATGGGTGTCAGACAGTTGATATACATACACAAATACTTTTTTTTTTGTAAATACATACATATATAGATAAACAACACCCAGACACAAGGCAAACACAAGTGCTCATCACACAAATGTTAACCTGGGCGGGAATCGAACCCGCAACACGCTGCGCAGCAGTCGATCGCTCAGCCACTGCGCCAACACTATTTTCCTTATTACTACGTATATTGGTCTAATTATGTTATTTTTATGGTAAACCCGCTTGTCAACCCTCGGCGCGGACTATTAAAAGGTTTCTTTCCGATCGGTCTAACGTCACCGGGAGCATGATTGAATTTTTGTTTGTTTCATCAAACTTTGAACGGCCAAACATCATAATTATGAACGGCCAAAGTTCAGATAAAAATTGTGCAAAAAGCTGATGTTGTGTGATGGTGAAAGACGTGAAAGACGAATTCAGTGTAAGTACTGTGGCGATTATGCCATTAGAGAATAAACTCTATGATTAGAGCATTCGGCAAGTTTCTCTAAGTAATTTAAATCGTAGAAGATAGTTTTGTATGCGATGACAGATGGCTGTCAGACCCCAAGCTCGGCTCAGAGCTGCGGTCAAGTAAATCACCTCTCGCTGATAATTATTATAATATAGTCTTCTGAAAGTTATTAATACGTTTCATTTAACGTAGCTTAGACCCGGGACTGTAGCGTAGTCGCTACAGTACCTAACACTGAATTTGTTTCTCAAAAAAAGCTTTTTATTCGTTACATAAGAACCTAACAACAAGATACCTGTCCTGTGTGTTAATAGTTATTTGTTATACAAGAGTGCAAAGTTGCTTTTTAACCGCGTGTTCAATTTTGATGACCGAGCAAGCGAAGGATTCTAAAATTGAATCACGAGCGCAGCGAGTGATTCAAAATTAGAATCCTGAGCGTTAGCGAGGGAATCAAAAGAGCACGAGGTGAAAAATCTTTGCACTCGAGTGCAACACGTAACTTTTCATTCCACCTCAGCGAGGAAATGACTAAATGCAAAAAAAAAAACGTTTACAAAGTCTGTTTTTAACAAATTAAAAAAAAGTTGTATGATATATTCGGCACCATAGAGGTAGCAGTAAATAGGTTTAATGTTTTTTTTTAATTCACAAACTTAGTGCACACGATGTTCTAAATTCAATTTACTTTATCCTCTAGAGAATAAAAACGGCTTTTCCACTCAGATATTGAAGATAAATTTACTTTATCCTCTAGAGAATAAAAACGGCTTTTCCACTCAGATATTGAAGATTAAAAATACTCTTTCCGAGATGGTGGGATGAAAAAGTAATTACTTAGAAGCTGTTTTTGTTTATCGGGTGAACTTACAAAATACCTATACATTACCACGTGTTTACGACGGGTTGTTTTTTTTTGTACCTACCGGGGTGGAAAATCCTAACGGATGTCTTCCGCCCTGGGGCGGGCGAAGGGGTCTGTCAGACTCCTACTAACTTAAAATCGCCCGGGTGTTCCATCTCACACCTTCATCGGGGGTCGCGGGAACAGCCAACTAGCAAAATTTTAACTTACAAGTGTCCTAAGACCTATATTTTTTTACTCTTTTAGTATACTTACAAACAACTGTAAGTGTCGATTTAGGCGCACTTTATAAGAGAATTCTCACTTAGAGTCAACTTGTAACGCTCTTATTGAAGATTACTTTACACTTACAATTATCTTGTTACTGCTGGCTGCTGTTGTAATACCAAAACCACTTATAATGGTTTAATAATGGCATGGTTTGAGGGAAAATAGGACTTAGACCGCTCTTACGACTGCTCTTAGAAGTGTAATTCCCCGTGTATTGCTCTCTGGAAGCTCAATAAAAGAGTATTTATCACAACGGCCGAAAGAGTGTGCGCGAGCGCTACTGAAATTAAAATAGTTATTTGTTATACAAGAGTGCAAAGTTGCTTTTTAACCGCGTGTTCAATTTTGATGACCGAGCAAGCGAAGGATTCTAAAATTGAATCACGAGCGCAGCGAGTGATTCAAAATTAGAATCCTGAGCGTTAGCGAGGGAATCAAAAGAGCACGAGGTGAAAAATCTTTGCACTCGAGTGCAACACGTAACTTTTCATTCCACCTCAGCGAGGAAATGACTAAATGCAAAAAAAAAACGTTTACAAAGTCTGAGTTTTTAACAAATTAAAAAAAAGTTGTATGATATATTCGGCACCATAGAGGTAGCAGTAAATAGGTTTAATGATTTTTTTTTAATCACAAACTTAGTGCACACGATGTTCTAAATTCAATTTACTTTATCCTCTAGAGAATAAAAACGGCTTTTCCACTCAGATATTGAAGATAAATTTACTTTATCCTCTAGAGAATAAAAACGGCTTTTCCACTCAGATATTGAAGATTAAAAATACTCTTTCCGAGATGGTGGGATGAAAATTTACTTTATCCTCTAGAGAATAAAAACGGCTTTTCCACTCAGATATTGAAGATTAAAAATACTCTTTCCGAGATGGTGGGATGAAAATTTACTTTATCCTCTAGAGAATAAAAACGGCTTTTCCACTCAGATATTGAAGATTAAAAATACTCTTTCCGAGATGGTGGGATGAAAAAATATTTGCTATGACGCCGTAATCACGTACTTACATACGAGCGTTTATATGGGAACTAGTCATAGTTCCAACCAACCCGTCAGGGTTGGCCGTCCTTAAGAGCGCCCATTCCCATCGGACGAACTTCGACGCGAGCATGATTGAAAGTTTTTTTGTTTCAACCTACGCTAACCTCGAAAACAAACAAGTGATAACATCGCAGAAAAATTGGCGCGCGGAGATTTCATAAAACTTGTTCCAGGAAATACGTATTTTTCAAAAAACTTTACAAGTTTTTGGTAAAAATGTTTGTAATTTTGAATTTCCATTACATGTGCAAAGTTTCTATGACGCTGTTTCTTTTACTTTTTCAATGTATGAGTGCATTATGAATGGCCAAAGTTCAGATAAACACTGTGCAAAAAAACTGATTTTCAGACGTGGTTAGGTTGGTTACTCAATTTGTTTCTCAAAAAAGTTTATTTTTGGCTTCATACAAACTTAGATTTAAACCACAAGATACCTCCAAATATTTTAACACACAGGTATCTTGTGGTTTAAATCTAGGTTTGTATGAAGCCAAAAATAAACTTTTTGTATTATTTTATTAATACAAAAAATGATTTAAACTATTTATATGCTATTTACTGAAGGATTGTTCTGATAAAATCCTATGGGAAACGAGAAACGGCGATTTTTCAAACTGCAAAGTAAACTCATGTGTCTATTAACTAACACATTGTAAACTAAAATGTCATAAAGTAACATTGTCACGTAATGCAACTAAATATCTTGAATTACAGCAAATAATGGCGTCCATAAAAAGAGTACAGTTGAGTGAAAACCTCAGCGGCGTAGTGGTGAGCAATCCCTGTTACTTTACGACAGTCCTGTGTCCTTAGGGCATTGTATAAATGAAGCTGCCATCATTGAGGCTGAGGCACTACTGAGGATAGAACCGAAGGACCAGAGGTAATGCTCCTTCGGTTCAAGCAACTACATACTAAATAGACGTAATCTCTGACTAGCCCTTGGTGAGCTGAAATGGTGAAGAGCAGGTTATTTTGAATTTAAAGATTGAACATCATTTAGACGCCCACTGCTGGGTATAGGTCTCCCCCAAGGTTCAGCTATAATCGCAATGCTTGGCTGATGCATGTTGGCGATCGCAGTAGGTGTTATGGCACTCAGAAGAACGCTACTCCCCATCCTCTGGACAATATCCCTCTGTTGCCTTCTACGACACCCACGGCTAGAAATGGGGTGGTGCTATATTGGCGGGCGGCACCAAACGGTTTGATTAATTGAAGATTGAACGCAAACAGGTTATGCCTTCTTCGGAGCTAGAACACTGTTTCTATGTGAACTCTCTTTTATTGTGAGTGTGAATGCCTCTCTTTGCCACAGGTCTCCTTCTAGCACGATTAATAGCTATGAACTTAAAAGTACTGCTTGATCGAGAACAGCTGATGGCGTGATATAAATATTCGCTTGTCAGAGATGGTGGTGGCACATGGCACTGAGTGCCTATAACTCGAAGATGGTCTTTCTAATAACGCGCAACTATGCATAAGTCAATAACTGAACAGTCGATGGCATTTGAGTGATATTTACAAACGATGATATCGAGATGGTGGCGTATTTGTTGGATCATTCGGTTCCCATTAAAATGGTTGAGCTAAATAGTGCCGATTCGTGCGTCATGTTCGTGAACGGGCGCCGTCAGTCAGGACTGGTCATCTCGTAGCCGCACTTTGAATCACACACAAAGTGCCTGTAAATGATTTATTTGAAATAAATGATTTGAGTTTAAGTTTGGTACAATTCCTATCATCGTAACCTCTGTGGTTCTACTGCACCTACCTCCTCTGTGTCCCAACCCTAGTGTCACCGCTGAATAATGAATGAGAGATCCGTTGCCGTCGCCCGTTGACGCAGAACTGTTATTTTATTGTTGTGCCAGTTCATGAGCACTGAACGTTAGGGAGATATGCTGTATTAATGAATTAAGAGAAAGTTAGAAGGTGACTGGAAAGAGATTAACGTTCTTGACACCTTCAGGAGTTGGAAGCGAAGAAATATTAGTTTGAGAATGGGATCAAATCGATGCCGAAATGAGGACTCTAGAATCTAGAGTACTCGAACTATTCAACTGTCAAAAAAGGAGAATTTTGCCATAGCGCAACAGAAGGTACTTCTTAATGGACATCAGGGGGCCAAGTCTGCTATTTTTATAATTTCGTCATTCCGACACGGTCCCATTGTCATTTCGCTAAAAGTTCGTAACCTGCTAAATTCATAATGGTCGATTATTGGTCGGTCGAATTAAAAGCAATGACTGCACAATGACGTTCTAATGGTAGGTCACAGATCAAAGGAACTGTCAAAATTTTTGCAGATTACCGCCTAATCAGTCATTCAGTTGTCATTTTGTACGAGATTACCATTCTATATCATTTCTTTCAATGGCGTGTCAGTGGTTGACCATTGGAAAGTCATAATGACGCCATTATATTAGTAGATTACCAAACTTGTCAAAATGAACAATTTTGAAATCAATGATAGACCATTCTGACACTATTGTAATAACAGACTTGAGGCCCAGTTTGGGTGAGTCAAGGCGAGGTAAATGTTTATTAGCAGTAGTAATTTGCAAAAAAGCAACCTAATTCCACCTATGATGCTAGAGCAGCTCATCTCAATTTGCTTACTCCTCCGCTGATTTTTCTGATTAATTTCATTGCGGGATCCAAGGCAGTTGAATCGTTTCTCCGAGACTCGTTGGATTTCATTGCTTCGGCGTTTTTCTGGTGTTCGCCACTGTAGATTCTGGCTACTAAACTAACTAAAGCTCATCTCAAGCTCACATTACCTAAATCGCCGAGGAACATTTATATACAGAATAGACCGGTAGATTTCCACTGAGAAATAGGTATTACAGTAAATAACCAGAAATATACTGTATCCCGTTTTCGTTAGTTCAGATTTCTGTCACAAAAATATGGGAAAATTAATGAGTTTTGTTTTATTATCCTGTTCTATCTCGCTTATGGGCAATGGCCTACTTCCATGCCGTCCATCTGTTGCTGCACGTTGGCCACTGACGGCCCAAGAAGCTTATAGATAAAAGTGGAGGCAACACTATAAATACCTAAGTGAAGCCAACTGTGGGCAGACGCTCTCTTTCTGAATGCATACATAAGAAAAAGAAAACACATATCACTGTCTCGTTCTTATATATGCATTCAGAAAGAGAGCATCAGCCCACAGTTGGTTTCAAGTTTTTGTTCTAAGTGTTGGCTCCATTTATACCTATATCTTCATGTGACGGCCACTGGTCAAACAACCCCTTGTCATATAAAAATATGATTAGTGTTCTAAATACGAAATCCTACTAGCACGTATCCAGAGTGTTTCGACGAAACATTTAGTCAATGGTTTCGACCAACATGCCATGCATGCAACATTTACAGTACCTGACTCCCATAAAAAAAATAACATCAACAAATTGTTACCTAATACAATAAGTCTCATCTCACAATTAAACAAAGATGGATATCTTTAGAAATCAATTTATTTATTTGTATCACAATGCTTGCCGCGCTGTTCGCCGATCACAACAATGAGTACAACTCCATTCTTCGTGGCCTGATGACGTGCACCCACGGGAGGGAACTACAGACCACTTTATTATGACCCTCTTACAGTTCATCAGGTAAACCTTAAGACATGTTTACTTAACTCCAAATTTCAGTAGAGTGAGTGACTAAACTAGGCAAATTATATTTTTATTGTTTTAGCTATTTCTGGTTTATTTTATAAAATCTGAGTTTGAGGTAAGCTATCATTCTACCATCAGCTGAGGTGTATGATTAACAAATAAGATATTTGTCAAAGTAGCATTTGCTGTTCATACAAAATTAAGACTTATTACAACTTACGAAGTTTGTTATTATTTTACAAATTTTCCGCATAATTGTGACACGTGTGGGATAATTGCGTGGGCACTTCCGCTTGTTTTTTCTTTATTATCCTATCTAATGCTAGGGATTGACAGCACACCTTACTCTAAGTTCACCGATATTAACCAAAGCAAGTTTTTACAAAGTAGCACTGCCGAAGACTATTTAGTTTGTTCACTAAAATATCTACTCATGGTAATATGTAGATGCCAGATTTCTACTGGCCCATTATAGATAGATTGACTGTCAAGTTTTATTTATCATTTTTTCTCGTGTCGGTGAGAGCTCATAGTAGATATTACATACATTTTGTAGCAAAATAGTATACGATCACCAAGCCGACTCTTAATAAAACTGTAGCCGTGTAAAACAGCCTTACGTAAGGTCGAAGTAAACTGGTCGTACGTGCCACCCACCCGCTCTGCGATCTATTGTCTCTGGCTTATCTGAACATTATTTATAATGACTAAGATAGTGCATTCACATTCACTCCTACGCACCTAGAGAACACACACAGGTTCTAAACTATTTTTATAGTTATTTGATTGCGAGTTTAAGAGCTATTACAATTGAAGTTACGGGTTTATTATTGATGGTGATGGACGCTTTATGGTTGGTAGCCAGCGAAGTAGACAATATCACTTCCTATGCGGAAGTATGATCCAGTTTTCTAGGTAGTCCAGAAGGTCGGAAGTCTGATAAGAAGGTCCTATTCCTGTATTTTGGTTACCGAAATGTAGAAGAAAATCAAAACTGTCACTTTTGACATCTGTTACTACCACAGATATTTGCGATTTTGCCATACCTATTATTGGAATCAAATTTAATGTAACAGCTCACTTTTTAGGACCCATTAATTATGTCAATTATAATCCGTGGTGCTTAGCAACTGGGTTTGTCCCAGTTGTAAACGTCCGTTTGTGCCTATTGGCCTAGTTCTGTTCTGTCTCCTGCTTGATTTGGAGGGAAGTGGAAAATATGTTTTTCTTACTCCTCCGCTGTTCTTTTCTGATTCATTTCGTTGCGGGATCCAAGACAGTTGAATTGTTTCTCTGGGACTCGTCGAGCTTCATTGCTCTGGCGCTTTTCTGGTGGTCGCCACTGTTGATTCTGGCTTACAGGAGTTACAGTGGTTAGGGAATAGTGTGGCGGGCTTGTCCCAAATTTACCACAGATATAGATAGATCCTAGATAACGCAAGTATCACGATCTGTATAAAAACCAAGCGTGCCATTTTTTGACTACCTATTATACGTCACAATGTTTTGTTTTTCTTAAATTTGGTATTACCTAGTATTACTGACGGAATTAGATTAAAAATAATTGTTGTTTTAAATTCATTACGCATAATATTAATCACAAAATGACTTACCAATGGAAGGAAACGTTTACTTTATTTTTTTACTTACGATTTTTGTACGTAAGCTAGTCACGAAACTAGGCACGCGAAGTAGTAGCTCTTGCGTTAACTAGGTCTATCTATATCTGTGGTTACTACTTAGTAAATCGTAATCGTCCAGACCTTTCTTCAACAGTAGACGTCTTTCGGCTGATAATGATGAGAAATCGCAGGTACTTGCTCTTGCAACTAACACTGTCTCCTAAGTTACAGGATTACCTAGTTTAGGAGACAGGGTTACATGATCTGACTAGATTTGTGTAGAATCCATGTTACCTTGTACACTTGCTATATGTGTCTAGAATCTTGTGTGTATCATTATAAAGATTATTATTATTGTTATTATTAAATCTTCTTAAAATAAATCAGTTTCGAAACGGTATAAACCAATCAAGATAAATGAAAAGCTACTTTTCAAAAAACTCCCGGTAATACATGTTGAAGTTTTTTATTCTTTAATAATTTAAATATAGACTCTACGTGTTTCTTGTTTATTCTTTAGTAAATAAAAGAAGTCGAGCAATTAAAACAAACTAGACGAAAAGCAAATGAATGTAAACGACCTGATTGTCGAAACTTATTTGACAAGTCTTTAGCGAACAAGTAGTTTGATTTCCAAAGTGATTCATTAACTCAAAAGGCACCAGTCTTGTATTTGTTAAAATGAATACGTATATATACCAACTACAACATATTTTGTGATAAAAAATAGTCTTAACTTTTGTAATCACATCATAAATTGCCGGAAGAGAAAAAAGCAAAATCAATAAATTCAAAAATGAGGAAAAATCTGCTAAAGCACGTGTAAAAAAGTCTAAAGGAAATGTAATCGCACATGTTAGAGCCATCAAAGAACAGTTTCTCGCTGAGATAAAACGAAAGAAGCCGATTACAGCCAAAGTCACGCGCCGACTTCAGTAAACGGAATATTAATACATCTTACCGCACGTTGTACCGCCTTCTCTGAATATATTGGACTTTTACCCGAGGTGAGGTACTTAATGGATCGAAAAAACCAACTTGAAAAGGTCGTATAATTTCTGGACCTAATAAAAGAAGTGTCTGCCTTGATAAAGATGCATACAAAAGAATAGCTTATTACCTCTATGAATAATATTAGAAGCATTTCAGGGTAAAAAAAAACAAGGGTTGGACTCACCTGAGTAACCAAAAATTAACAAGACGAAAGTATAGAAAAATTGGTAAATGCATGTAAGTAGGTTCTACACGTATAAAGAGAACAATGAACAATAAAGTGCAACAATAAAAAGTAAATAAATAAAGCGGAAAAGTTCATAAACTAAAAACTTACAACACGAAACATAACTTTATTCAGTAGAAAGTTTTCAACACAACAAGAAATAAACCCAACAGAAAATCATTAATTAAAACTAAACATCTAATAATGATGAAATGCCATTTCGTGACGACACGCGCGCGCCGTGGGCAGAACATTGCGTACGCGCCGATGATAAATATAATGGCGGAGCAACGGTGTTAATTGACATTCGAAGTTTAAAACTATCCAATGGCAGTTTAAACCGTGTTGAGTCGTAAAAATGTCTCCTCGACTGCGGCCCACACTACAATTTGTTTCCCGGTAATGCGCCATGACTGATTAATGCCTTCGTAAGTATAATGAGACTCGTCAGTTGATACATAATCAATAATTGTGCGCGTGCCACCAACTACCTACTATAAGTCAGAAACGCCCACGGCTCATGGCATTTTTCTTTTTTATGGTGACTGATTGAGGTTTAAGTACTTATGTAAAGTCTTTTGTTCCAACCAAAGTCCCAACTAAACTTTAAACAAGAACTACTTTGCTTAAGTTTAGTTTCAAAGGTCTTGAGGTCCAGCCATTTAATTAAAGACAGCGTCGAAAGGGGCAGATTAATTGAGGATGTCGTCAGTTTGTTTCAGTCGTTCATTCTTTTGATGTCCTGAAACAACTTGAAACTAATTATTCTCTTGGTTCAATGTTTGAGTATAAATATTCTAATTTATGTTTACGTTTTTACGCACGTATTTATGTCAGATTTTCCCGATGCGTTTCGGACTCAAATGGAGCTTTAATTATGAATTTATAAAGCTTCGAACGTACTAAAAAGAATATTTTTTGGAAATCCGAAACATAATAGTAACTAATTGCTATTTTTAAAACTAAATTAAAAGTCTTTTCTATGGCTAACTAACCTTTAAGTACTTAAGCTATATTTAGAAAATAGATTTTCACGAAAATATTTTTCATTAGAAATAATTACTTATTGAAGGATATTCTGGACTAATTCCGAAAGTTTTAATTGTGTAGAGACTAACGGAGTTTCACTCGGACTTATCTGGGTCCTAATCGTCTTAGTGCTACCAAATTGAAGGTCCTTCATCAACAAATCGAAAGCTAATTCAATCACTAAGATACCCGGAATAAGGATTAGGAATTAATACGTCCAACAAAGTCGTTGGCTTGACTAACCTTAAAGTCAAGCGTAATTGAAATCTCTTCGGTATTTTTTCATGATTTTGATTTGATTCAAATTACTGAAAAAATAAAAAAAAGTAAGCTGCCCAGTTTCAGTGAAAAGACGAAGTTTAAACTTACATAATTAGAGTGGTATATTATATAACTTTGTTCGCTCCAGCAGTTTACATTAAAAAAAAAATGAATAATGTCAAATTTGTATAACTCGACTTGTCATTTTTTTTTTTTGGGCCAACAACACGTTCATCGTAATGGACGTACTAGACGGAACGGGGACGTACCAGAGAATGGGCAGCAGCGTTCTCTGTGCATTTGTAACAACCATATACTGCGATCGCCAACCCGCCTGCCAAGCGTGGCGATTATGGCAAAAACCCCCCTTGGGGGAGGCCTATGTCCAGCAGTTGACGTCTTTCGGCTGAAATGATGATGATGATGATGAACACGTTCGTAGTTCTGAATTTACAAATAACAAATTCATTCCACGCTCATATAATTTTCTTCATGCTCAACGAAAATCCTGAGAAAAGAAAACGACTGGCCATAAACAATTCACAACGTAGTTCCAACAAAAGAGGAAATGTTTATTATAAAATAAACATTTTCCTATCGTTCTTTTTTCAAAAAACACAATAGAATGTACTATTAAGATAGGTACGCGTCGTGAATTAAGTGCACATAATAGAATAAAGCTGTCAGGCAAAATGTCAAATAGCTGGCGACCAGAGTCACGTTTATCTCAGCATTAAAGGCGTAGTCGCCATTCCTCATTCTAGTTCAGAACTTAGAATTACGAAAATAGTAAAGATTTATTTTCAATACAGAATTTCTCTAATATCGAAACGATGTGTAAGGGAATTTAAATCTGGGGTAGCATTGATGTAACTAAGTAACCTACAAAGAAATGTTTTACATAAAACAGTCATGCCGTTTATAATAATTAAAACCATTGCCATTTATTTCTCTAACGAATTTCCAAATCTTTCCTTTAAGTAAATAACTGTGGTAGAAACCGTATTTCTCATCTCGTCAATTTCACGATCCGTGTGAGATATGTTGAGGCTCGTCACGTTTCACGCACCTCTCGGGACGTGTTCCTACATAAATAATTTTATAAGACTTATGTCGTATCTACGCAGTA
Organism: Charanyca ferruginea; assembly: GCA_947361185.1. Lineage (NCBI taxonomy): Eukaryota > Metazoa > Arthropoda > Insecta > Lepidoptera > Noctuidae > Charanyca > Charanyca ferruginea. The sequence continues at coordinate 20,279,182 of OX376059.1, read as the reverse complement.
CACTCGACGGTTCTCACAAATCTGGGCACACTGTACGAGACTTGTGAGAAGTCTGTAGTTGATTTGAATTGAAATTTTCTTAACAATATTATCTGCGGAGAGAGAATTTCTCGAACCTACCGTGTATTGTTTGACAAGTGAGTGCGTACTCAGGTATAAGATTGAAGTTATTGTTGTTATTTTACGTATGTTGTTGTTTTTTAACGTTAAAAGAATATTGTATCTAAACAGTTTTTATTAGTGGTTAATAGGAACCTAGGTTCGACTTTTAATTCTATTAAGTAATTTGACAGTTGAAGGAATACCAGAAATGAACGAAATTTAATAAACTTAAATAATTTACTTATATGCAAACATTTTATTTTATCACGAATTCGATAAAACCTTTAAATTTTACTTAGTTTAACTGGCAGACTACCAAGTCCATAGCAATCTGCTAAGTTAGTCATACACTAATTGGAGTAACTAAGAGATGATCGGCCGGTAATTGTTCTTCGTTAACGTTAATTAAAGCTTTGATTGATCAGGATCATGTATGATCGCGTCTGGAGAGGCAATCATGGATTAGTTACGGAGCAGGCATATGAGAATACGTAGCCAGTATTTGCAAGGATTGCAAATGCAAATTTATATTGCCTCTGCTTTTCCGCTTCAAGTACCTACTTACTCTACGTGTGTTCCACGATTTTACGCTACGATATCTTTATACGGTAAGTTTAGAGCTGTTTGTCATCCAAATTTTATTCTACTTATTCTATATTATTCCCTTAGCAATAAAAAGATCTTTCAAAATGGAAAACACTAAAAAGTAGTCATAACTTTGCTAAAATATTAGACCAATTCCCACACCCTATCCTTTACAAACAGAGTTGGGTTGGGTCACTATTCGACTCCTATAAAAACATAAAACAAATCGATGCATTCACCCTTCGACCAGCCAGCAGCATGAATCGTCCATTTTATCATAAGGCAACTTAATATCCCGGTATCAGCCGGATATTGACAATCGCGCGGCGTCATTCGGTATTCAAATACCACGACATTCGGCTTCGGCCTCGCCCATCCCTTAGTGGATCAGAGGCCGATACTTTCTTATTTGTGGTACCGTTTTATAGCTGTTTGGTTAAATTTCGGGAATTTGAAGATAAAGCGGTTAAGCTAAAACTACAATAGGATTATTTTAAAAAGTATAAGGCCTAAAACGCACTTTCGGTTGGTCGCTATACGGTGCGCCGTTCGTTGCGCTGCTCTACAATTTTTATATGAAACCGCATGAAATCAACGCAGTTCTTGAACTGAACCGCAACTGACTTGCGATGCGGGGGTCCCCGCACATCTATTTTTATGAATTTGCATATTATTATAACTTTTTTTTTAATTTTTTTTTTCGCGAATAAAGGAAAATAAATACTTGTAATTATATAATATAATATTTGGGGACATTTTCACACACGGCCATCTGACCCCAAACTAGGGAGACCCTGTACTATGGGTGTCAGACAGCTGATATACATACACAAATACGATTTTTTTTTTTTGTAAATACATACATATATAGATAAACAACAGCCAGACACAAGGCAAACACAAGTGCTCATCACACAAATGTTTACCCGGGCGGGAATCGAACCCGCAACACGCTGCGCAGCAGTCGATCGCTCAGCCACTGCGCCAACCGTGTCGTAATTGATGACAACATGCAGCGACCGCAATAGAACCGAAACGATACGGTTAGTTATATATACTGCGGCCTGCCGAACGACGAGCTGCATTGCGGTCAGCCGCAAGTGCGTGTTAGGTCTTAGGCTACGAGCTCACGACGCGGTTTTCGCCCGCGTTGCGCTTGCAGCGGGAGCCAAATACACCGCGCACACCGCGGGCGTAGACCGCGTCGTGAAATGTGCTTTTGTTTTTTACATATATATCTGCATTCTGCAAAAGCTGCGGGCCCGCAATCGCAGCCGGACGCGAGTGAAAACCGCATCGTGAGTTCTTAGCCTTATACTTTTTAAAATAAACCTATTTAGTTTCAGTTTAACTGCTTTAAAGATGTCTCTACTCACTGTGTTGCCGGGTTCATCCGGCTAGTTTCGATGGCAGTCGGACGAACCCAGCAACGCAGTGAGGTAATCGTTGTTCTCCATCTATAATGTGTAACAATACTCACGTTTCATTTAATGAAAAAATAAACTGCTTTATCTTCAAATTCCCGAAATCATTTATCCAAACAGCTATAAAACGGTACTTACCACCGGTTAACCTTATATCTTTACTAATGTCAGAGAACGATATATAAACTAGTAGGTATCGCAGAGAAGGTTTCGAAACAAACACTAAACATAAACACATTACAACAGAACTAAATTATAGAAACAAAGCGAACATTTCGAAACGGAATAATTTACTTTTATTAGCACAATAAAAACCATGTAGCGGTCTATACATAAGTGCCATAAAATCCTTTAACAGACCAATCTTCAATCGATTTTAGATATTAAACTAGACATTATTTGGGTGGGCTACATCATGAGATCAAAGATCAAATTCCTTGAATGTAAATTTCTCAGTTTAGTTACGTCAGGATACCTACCATGGTACATTCAGACAGTCTTATTTACCATTAATTATAAGTTTTGTTGTATAATAATGGCTGATCCTATTCTTATGGTAATACTTAGTCGCCGATTCACTTTGAATTGTAAATTACCTTTATAACGATTCTATCAGGCTGTTTATAACGACAGTAAAATGTCTAATTTGGATTTTATTAATATTTTTGTGTTTTATAATTGAGTGAAAGATTACAATAAGATTACCGAAAGTTTGATGATTAGTATTCATTATTAATTTGAGTTGATTGCTCATGCTTACTGTCCGTCTGTCCGTGGATACCCATCCACGGACAGACGGACAGTATGATGGGTGACCACATGTTTCATACCAAGACCCCTCGGTTCTCCAGAAAGCACGTAAAGCTGTCGGTCCCGGCTGTCAGTCGGAGAGCTTTGACAGTCGTGATGGGTAGTCAGAAGCCTGAAGGTAACACACCCACTCTTACCAAGGGATATTTTGTTACCCAGTAACTGGGTAGTTGAGATCAGATAGGCAGTCGCTCCTTGTAAGTCACTGGTAAGTATTCACCTGCATCTGGTATCAATCTGCCTGTCTCTAAATAGTTGTAAAAAGACTAGGCAGGTTATTAGCATTCTTTATTATTTGTGGAGTGTTCCCTCACTAATTAAAAAATGACACATTCATGAAAAAAAAAAGGAAACATTTTGATCGGTAACCATAATTTATTTTAATTTTATAAGATTTTTTTGGTATTATCAGGTTACTTACTATTACAGTATTTGAAATAGTCAGTTTACTATGAAATCATCAGAATTTGCAATATAGAAACATCGTTTGGTCGAATTTCAATTTCACCGAATTTAAATTTCTGATATCTAAATCAGGCGGAAAACCAGCCATACATTACATTTCACGACATCAAACAATACTTACTCGTACTTACTTAAGTATATCATCTCATTGTGTTATAAAATCGTTAGGTAAAATTAAGGCTTTGTATATAAGTAATACATAAACTCCAAAGTAAAGTATGCCGAGTATAACGAGGTCTTGCGTCATATTTAGCTACTCATTCATCATAATATTCAATAGTCATTCGTTCTCATTATTTTTAATTTATCACAGACGGATAATACCTTATCCCGACCGAATTTCGGTCATGGCGGCCCATCTTATTCTCATTCCATGTTACTTGAGGTCGGCGTAACACGTTTTCTTCTCCATCCTGTCAACCGTCATGTATCACTGACTCCCTCCTCTTTCATATCATTCTTCACACAATCTAAAAAACTAAAATCTGGAAATCAAAAAATCTTACAATCTGATAATCTAAAAATTTAACAGTCATTGTATAACAGTGCTCATAGCACAAAATATAAAGGGTACAGAAGGACCGCTCCCGCCATCTTCAAAAATAATTACCTAAACTTGCCAGACTCACTAGGGCTGCTACTGTAGTGATTCTGTAGGTTTTATTTGTGACAATATGAAATTTTATTGACACTGGTTGGAACTCTTTGCATTTTTTTATAACAAAATTTTCTCGATCGTCGTGAAATGTCAATGTCTCTCAATTATTCATTTAGACAACACGTGACAGTCGAGTCTGAAGTCTGCTTGAAACTGCTTGAGAATGCCTATAAACGTAATGTCAATGTGTGCGTGGTAAAAATGGCGGTTTTTTCTGAGCGGTCTCTCTGCTCGGGCGCGACGCAGCCCTACGTACTTTGTGCTCATAGTCCGATGAGACGACAATTTGACACAACCGGGGTGACAGGATCAACGGCTGGACGTGTTTTTCGAGAAACAGAGGTGTCACACCACTAAGTTCTAATTTATTATTTGCTATGCTTATTTAATATACATATTCGATTAAGGGAACATTGTGACTAACCATGTACTCAGTACCCCTTGGCGATGCGCTTGCCCTGGAATCCATTTCATAAAAGAAATCAGATTTTGAGATGAGAGCATAAAGATGAGAGCATAAGCCAGAGCAGTGTTACCAATTTTATTCCAGAAAATATATTATTCTAAATCTACGTTGAGAAAATGGTAAAAAAGATGCTACAAAATATTGAGAAAATGGTAAAAAGGATGCAAAAAAAATATCACGACTATGCTGTTTCATTTTAAGTCCTATGGCGACCTCTGATTTGTTTCGTATTAGGAGACTTCAACAAAATAGTTTTGTCTACACACTGTAAAACACTGGTATTCAGCTGCATCCAGTTAGACCGGAAGCCGGCCCCAAGATAGTTGAAAAAGGCCTAGGCAGATGATGAGCTCTTTTAGGTAATATTAGCAGGCCCGGCAGACGTTGTCCTGCAACCCGACAGCAGCGCCACCTACCGGGTCCAATTGTAAATCTAAACCATTCTCGAATCCACTGGAACACACACAGAAATTTTCATATAAATCGGTCCAGCCGTTTAGGAGTTCACTTTCATACACACGCACAGAAGATTTTTATATATAAGATTATATCACCGTTCCCAGCATCAAGATTGATTAGGGTAATTGTAATTTGCAAAGTACTTACTTGTATTTTATCCGAGGGCCATAAAATGTAACAAAACATCCAGTTACAAGTTCACAAGTACTAGTAACTTTAGAACGAGGAAGAGAGAGTGTAACGTGATATTTATTACTCCAATTAGGGACAACATTTGTATGGATTAACTACCACTAATCACGAAGCAAGGGCTTGCTTGTGTTTCAGTAAAACAAACGTACAGACACGTTGTGAAGCGTTATGTTACAAGATTTTGTTTAACACTCACCTGGTTTTGGATTTAAGGATTCATTGAGTAGCTTTGCTGCTTCTAATTAATTAACTCATCAAATAATTTAATAATGCATGAATAGTTTCTTAGCCCTCTTCCTCTCTCCTAATTTTGCTGTGCCCGACAGGGGCCATATTGATCACTTCCTTGCCATACCACCTATTTTATACATATGGAATGCAATAAAGAATTTGAATTTAATTGAGTTCCAGTTCTATAAGTTCTGCAAAACGAGCCTAACCACTTCAAAATTTCTCCTATTATTGAAAGTAATTGTATTAATTGATTTTAAATATTTAACATCTACTTACATCAGGAAATTAATTTAAAATTCATTCTTAGTTTACTTTTTGAATTTGAACTGTTATGGCTGAATCTTAGAATAATAACGGGCTGAATACAAGTAGAGCCGTAGAGGTTTGACATAATTAATTAAATTATTCGTTTTAACAGAACTAAGGCCCACTGATTTTGGTTTTCTTTCTTTTATAATGTAAAACTGGATTTTCTACTCCCGGCACTACGGCAAACTGATCGTTGAAAATCCTATAATGAATTGCATTTTTATTTAGGCATTTCTAGATACCATTGAAGCAACAGTATAGTATATGCTTCTATTTTTTTAAACATGATCTCTACAATTGACTACCATCAAATTCAGCACCAAGACAGCTGAACCACAACATTATCAAATTAAACCTAAATCTAACCAATTACAATTAGATTACAGCTCACTGCGCAATTTAATTACAAGACGATGCCAAACGCCCAAATTAAAAGATAGCTCACCAAAGATTAATATTATAGGATGACATAAAACAAAACTAAGTATTCAATTTAAAAAAAAAGAAACATCAGATTTAAATAAAGAACTTGATAGTGAATTAGACTAACGAACTAAAGATTCACAAGTTCAATTTAATCTACGAGAGGTCACAAAATATCCATATATTTCACATACAATATATTATATTCTAAATTAACACTACAATAGTATAATTTAGAATCTGAGTCACCTAGACCACTTAACCTTACGAAATTTATATGCTTTTACATGTGAATACCTACTACCGCTTTGGAAATACCGCTGCGAAACCGGCACGGGGCGCCATGGGGTCAGGCGAGTGTGTTTTCTATAAGGTATGGAGCCATCGGCCATAATCGCCCACGACGATGAGGTGGAACATTTTGTACGTTATATAAAAGATAGTTTAAAAAGGGAGAGTACATAATGGAAAGGTACCAAAAACAAAGACACACGAGACGCTTGTGTTCCACCGTCCTGCGATATTTCGATATAAGTGCTTAGAACATTTGTATTGGGACGCAGGCGATCCCACAGTGTGAGATCTTTAGTACGTCAAGGACGAAATTAGGGAAAAACCTGCCTAAAACACGAATACGAAATAGAACGATACTTACGAACGATAAAAACGCAGCTGTGTGCAATGAATCGGGACGCATTATCGCAATAACGCATACGGTAGGTACTATCGACCGATAAAAACGCGCCTATGTGGAAGAGCCTTTAAGTATATAGACAGTTCTGGAAAATATTTAGCCAATTTTATTAAACCGTTCTCTGGAGCAGTGTTCCGCAGTCAACGAATCAGCATGTGGCTCATAATATGGAAGCTTCAAAAAAATGTAAATTCATATGAAAATTGGGCTTTATCAAAAAAATTATCAAACTACCTACCTTTAAAAGTAGCTATAATACTTTACATTTTCCGTATCTCCAGTTAACAATAAAAAGACAACAACCTATATGAGTACGTTGCATTTTAAAATTCTGTAACCAGGCGGCCATTTTTCTTTTTTATCGTCTACACGTCGCAATTTAACGTTACGAAAAGCGCTTGAAAATGCATCACTGGATTAACATTTTCTGGCTGGTTATTAATTTGTATATTTATACTTTCAGAACATTTTCTGATGTTCAAGTGAAGTTTTGACTTCCATTAATAAAACTTTATTGAATTTCATCAGACTTTTCGAATAACTTAAACACGCTTCTAGAATTTGAAAATAACTTATTTCAGATGCTAGAGTGACCTTTGAAACTAGACATTAAATAGATAAGATTATTATTGAATAAAATGAACTGCTATCAAAAGTTGTGCTAAGTACTGAAACTAAGTCTCAAATGTCTTTTGACTTTTGATCCCTAGAGTTATCTATAGAATCGATCAAGGTTAGTATTCCTTTGTGGGTTATCTCTATTCTCTATATCATAAATTAACCTTTGAAGTAGCTTATGTTTGGTTAGGTAACTGGACTATTGATTACATTATTATATTCTGTGTGAGCTAAAATGAACACAAAACGAAGTAAAGAAAAAAAATACAAAGATTTGTTTTTTTTTTTTCCTTCGATATTTTTTTACGAATTCGAATTTCAAAGTTTTTTTTTCGGGTGCCAGACATAACTTGCCAAGAGATTTTTTCCGAATCAAAGCAACCCTCAACCTCCTTCAAACCTCTTCAGCTTCGCCCGCACTACGAACAAGTTGCAATATTTCACATTTTTCGCGACTTCAGGTAGACCACACCACCTGTAACATTTTTCATTCATAGACTTCACTAGATCAAAGCACTTTTAATGTAATGCACGGATACCTAGATAGTACAAAGTAAATGAAGAAAACTGGCTACCAAAACACAGATATTTTACTTATTTTGGGAGACAACTGTCTCTGACTTCTAAGTAGCTCATAATTTGCCTTGCCTATTTTTTTGTCAATAAATCTTTGTAGTATTTAGGTATGGTTATGCTAATTTTATTATTAGGTATATATTTCGATTTTTATCGGTAGGTACACCGAAACTGCGTTGAAACCTTTGGCGTACTTTACCCAAAATAAGGCGTAGCAAGCAGCAAGCAAGCCGCAAGTGGCAAGCATTGGCAAAATATTGTTTTGTAATTTCTACTCGTCTTTCTGTAGTTGGTCACCCCAGTCACTCTAAAAGTGAAACTATTACTCTCAAAAACCACTTTGACCATTATAATTTACAAGCAACCGCAAATCCCATCTGTCATCTTGACGTCACCACCACAATACTTGATCGTTACGAACCAGTAGGTAGGAACCACGGTAGGTACTGTGGTAAACAAAAGTGACAGCTCTCGAAGTAAGATCGTCGACCAAAATGTTTGTCCATTGTCCGCTGAGTAGTTCCGGAATTATTGAGGAGTTTGCACTTGAGTTTGTCGCGAAATAGAAAGGTATCGTAGGTCAACTTTATTCAAAGTATCATATGAAAGACTCTTGAATACACAAACAGCGAACGGAATGAAAGTTAAAATATCTTGTCGATACGATTTGTGTCTGCGGATATTCTACAAGGTGCTCTACCATAAGTATTAAACATATATATTGCTAGTGTTAATAATATTCATCATTATCCAATTGATTTAATTTTACTTAACTATTGAGCATTGCGCACTACCACACCTTCCCGCTGCTAAAGCAAAAATCAGAATAATAAGGAAATAGCAACAAACGCTGTACTACATAGTTAGGAGCAAGCAATGCTCTAACCTATTTCACTACTCTATCACATTGTTTACCCTCTAAACCGATTACGGCAATGGTTTCCATCCCCAATCCCGCGGGAACGCTGCAATTTGTCAGTCCCGCGATTGTATTATTAAGAGCATTAAGCGTAACCCCGGGAACCCATTAGGCTGGCGGCACCACACTAGATGGTATCAGCGTTTAGCGACGGCCGGACAATGCGGAATTGAAGGGAAGGGCCATTGGACGATGGACAAATGCGATGAAGACGATTTGTCTCCTTCGTTACATAAAGGACAATCATATTACTAAACACAGGATTGTAACGTAACGAACAAAACCGGCTGTTTTTTAATTTCAATAATTATTATTCAGCTGTCGATCTCACGTCAATTACGTAGTCCAAGTCTTTCGATCTATATAGCCGTCTCCCTAAATTCAAGATACTTCTCTTCCCTCCTAACATATCCCTCTCCAAAACAGCTTGTGGCGCTGATGACCTTCATCCGTCACAGTAATATAAAATTATGAGAATTTGAGTGGGTTCGGTACCTATACCTGTATGTATATTCTACGTATTCTAACCTATTATAATATTAAATGTGTCTTTATTTTGTTTGTTTGTTTCAGTCCCTTACTAACCCAACAAGATCTACATCACTTCAACAAATCGTGTTTTTTTTTTTTTTTTTCTGTCTATGCCTGTAGACGGCACTTTCCTTTTTTCTCTCCTTTGCATTCTTGATTTCCTTTTCACTTTGACATTGGCAGAATTGTCGAAATCGGCATAGCTTGCCATTTTATAAAAACAGAATAGAATAGAATTTCAAGCCCTCTCTAAAATACACATTGTATCCTTGTAAACGCGATTAATTTTCAACTAACTGTAAAATTAGGTGGTTAGTTAGTTATTTGAAATCAATAGATAGTTAGTAAATTGAATTGGCAAATAAATGACGTCATGTCATGTACAAATCGCCGCATAAAATCTATGGGAGAATTGCGTTTTGATAGCACAAAAAGTATGACGCCGTCAGCGATGGCTGCGCAGTAGCGCCGTCATCGTTTGGGTTCGGTGGTATCGGGTTCATTGTAGAATAACAATATTCAATACAGTAATAACTACCTTTCTTTAATAAATAAAGAAAGAAAGAAAGAAAAATTGTTTATTTGTGGTTACAAATAAACAATTTTTCTTTCTTTCTTTCTTTGTTTACATGTACGAGGTTTCGTACATGTAAACACAAACATAAAAAATGGTTATATAAAACAATAAAACATAAAAAAAGCCATATGAAACCTGTACGAGACCAAAAAGGCTCCTGTCTCAGCACAATGCTACGACATAAATGTCGCAGCGCTGGTATTCTGACAGGGCTTAGCAGAGATGCCACGGGCGGCCACAGTCATGACTAAAGATAAATAAATAAAAAGTAGTCATAATAAATATCTTACAAAAATATGCAAGCTAACATTATGTAAAAAATATGTAAACCCGACATAACTATTAATTTTATCAATTTATTAAATACAATAAATAAATAAAAGTGAATAATATAAATAATATAATATAAATGTAATCGTACAATACAATTCAAATAGGTAAACCGACAGTTTTGTACTAGATGAGTGTCCTGCTTGGTGTCTCGAGCAAGGTGAGCTTAACACGGTCCCCCCTCTCCAACACGACTCTGTCCACGTGCCGCTATTGCAACTAGTAACTGACGTCACGGCGTTTACCATTTTCTCTGTACTACAATAATCAAATTAAATCCTCTCTACCGTTAAATTATCGCTTGCTACGACAAGTATAACAATTCATTGATGGTGTCAAATACGCAATTGATTTACTTGGCACGAGATTCAACAGCGTAATTTTTGTGTTGACCAGCCGTCTGGAAACCGGGAGTACTTAAACCTTTAATATTGACTTTACAAAACAAGCTAAAAGTTTAAATACATATCTAGAACATTAGGGGAACACGAACAAATTAAAGCCCTAATTAAACATAAACTGCGCAGCTAGGTACCAAATAACACACGTAACAAAAGCAGTCGTTTATTAATTACATGTTTTACAAACGTATTTTGTACAATAGGACAAGTGTAGAAATTATGGTTGTTTCTAGTCGTGGCTTTAGTAAGTAGCGTAATAAGTAGTTTGGTAATTATTTTTATAACACATTTGCTCGTAAAGTGTCTCTTATTACACCAATTTCAATATCGTAATGTATGTCATTACGTACTAGTGCGTTATTGTAATGTATTACGCACGAGTTTCGTAAAACGTACAGTTTATCAAGATGCTCCGTCTAAAACGAACGGTACCTACTTTTTTAAAACTTAGCAAAGAGTTTTTATGTCAGAAAAGTGGTCAACATTTTATGAATAAAATTAACTTTGGGAGATAAGATATAAAAAAATAAACATTTAATTCTTTATTTTAATTAATTTTGACAATGAATTACAACCATTTATCTGTAACAAAACAAAAAAATATTAATTTACTTTATAAGTAATACTGGCGGTTTTTAAGCCTTTGCCTTAAAAAAAAAGCGCTGAAGCGCGCGCATCGCTAATTTGTCAACAAGTAAAAATTATTCCACGCGCTTTTATCTTTCGCTGTATTGTTTTTATTTGAATTATTTCCTCGCAAATATGTTAATGTGAATTATTTCCACGCAAATATGTTATAAAACGTCGTATGACATACGTTTGGCTGCGTTATGGAACTTTTAGGAACAAAATTGTCTACTGCGCAGCTAATCGGCTAACTTCAGACGCGCCAAGATACGTTGACCGTACTGTACGTGCGCTTTGATAATTACAGCCTCTGCTTTCTTGTAGCAATATCGCCTCGGCTGTAATTTTCAACCTACCGCACTAATATCATAATTTACTATAACAGCAAAGAACGAACACAGATAAATTCATTGTAATTTCATCTACTAGGTGTACACTTGTCGCCAAGACTTGCTTCAGACTTTCCCACTTCCCCAAATTTATTTTATCTTGAATTACTTAGATACAATTTCCTAAATTATTCCTAGAACTTCACGAACAACTCCCAAAATCGTATATTTAGCGTAACAAAAATGAAAATGAGGACGCTTTGTTTATTCAAAGAATCTTTAGCGGCTTCCACGCAATTAATTCGCGGCCACAGAATATAAATCACTTGAACAAAACACTGGGAGCACTGCCGCTAATTACTGAATGCGGTACAACATTAAAATATCTATATTTACATCTCGTTATGTCATGTATAAGTTGCTGAATTGATCTGGTGGCAAACCCATGCCATGCGAAACAAGTTTTTGTATTGCGAACCTTATTCTGACGATAAAAAAGTTCTTGATACAAAAACAAGCTTGGTACTCCTCTTGGTCAAAAAAATACCATGTTTTGTAATTAGGCGGTTCATTTGACTACCTAAGTCCTGAAATTTAAGATCTTGGTCGACCATCGAATTGTTAAAGCGGGAATATGAAACAGGCCTTAATATCGTCAACGGCACACAGACCTTAATACTTTAAAAACAAACAATGTTTACAATTTAACATTTTGGCATGAACTTTCTGGTTGAAACTTCCAAGGAAGCCGTCGCTCATTGTTCGTTCAAATATTAAAGACTACCTCAGGGGAAATGCGACAGGTAAATAAGAAACTACGGAACTCGCAGACTTGTTTGTCGTCTTATTTCTCTCCTAAATATTCTAGACGAAACACGGGTAACCATGCATGATAACAGAAACAGTTTTCTAAAACTCTTTTAATAGAAAATAAACTCTCAAGCTTATTGGTAAATCTCAAAAATGCTATCCCCCTTATCATACAATTATCATACGTGTGAGGCGAGTAAAATCGGGATAATTATGCCGATTTTTTAAATTATAAAACCGACCGTAGGGACCGGACCTCTTATCATAATCTTCACGCATTTTCAAAACTGATAATTTTAGATCTATATTTATTACAAGTTCAGTGGGCTAATTCACGTAACTAAAGAAGTGCTGTTGCATTGCAGTTGCAGTTAAGTTACTGGGGTATTATTTTAATATTATAATAATGTCATATTCATTGAAATGTAATCGATATTATATTTTCTCTTTCATGTGGCTACACCATAAGTAAGTTTAGTAAAGTTTGGTTGTCGTACAGTTGACGTTCAGTTCACGCGCAGCTTACGCGCTGTTCAAAGATTACAAGAATACCGTTTATCAGTTAAACTTTAAACTCGAACTTAACTACAACTTCATCGGCGCGTCATAAAATTACGTGAATTAGCCCTCTGATATCCTCGTAATCTTTTCCTTTACCAATGTTAGTGATGTCCGAGTTAATCTTACATTATGAAAAAGGAAAAGTCACAATTGTACTTTGCTCGTACTTGGTTGCGACCCACAAAACCATCCTGGGTCATCAAGACCTCTATTTAACGTTATAATTATAGTTAAGCTATATTTATTTAAATTCAAGCCACTATTTGGTTTCTCACCCCTATTGCTTCAGACTAAGTAACTCCACAAGAACTTCTGTTTTCAGAAAATTATTTCCTCTACGATCATGCTGACCAGAAGTGAAAACGTCTATGCCAAGTATTGACTAAACCTTATAACCTACGAAGCACAATGCCTACCTTGCAATATGTCTGTACAGTATTTGAACTAAACCTTATTCTGACAATGAAGCAACATGCCTGCCTTGCAATAAGACGATGCAGCATTTGAACCAAACCTTGTAATGACTAAGGTGCCCCAAAGATTAACAGTTCGCTGTAAGTCTCCAATCGCCTTATGTATTGAGAAGCTAATCTTACTTGGGCGGATTCGACTAAACTTGTATAAGTCTTACCCTGGGAATGAAATCATTAACTACTCTAGAGTTAGAGAACTTTTCATTTTACCAAAATTTAATTCCGAAATATCTGTCTATCCGAGAGTAAATCGATTTACCGCCAAATTGCATCGGGTAAACAAGTTATCCGAGATTAATATAATGGTCGCTACTTTACCAGCTGACAATGACAACTCGTGTGAATATCATTGACTGTTGACGCCTTGATAAACCGGCAAACTTAAGGAGACATAGGATCCTGCGTTCCATTCTATAAACAATTGCATTTCTATTTTAGTTGGCTTGCACATGTGATTCAGCATTCATTCATCAACACACATTCATTATAAAGAGTAAGAATACCTTGTATTGGCTACTCTACGTTTGTGATGGAAAAAGGCAAACGAAGTTGCCTGAAAGTAACACCAATGAGTTAATTCAAGGTTTAGTTACTCTGGTGGTTTAGTTATTTGGTCAAGGCATTTGGTCGAATTCACCCTTACAGGTAAAGTATGATTGTATCATACTTCACCTACCTACAAATCTTTAGCCAGTTGCAAAGGGTTACTCTTCATTGTATTACATAGGTAGATGCTGTATTTACAAAATCATATGTAGCTAGGTCATTTCGAGCACAGAGGAAGTTATCAGAGGCAGGTAGACTGCGACGGGAGGTGCCGACACTGCTATTTCACACATGTAGGAGTTTAGCACTTCCGACTTGCATTGTACCGGCAACTGACTAGGTATTCTAAACGGGGCTTTGACTACACACTTTTCTATGAAGTGTGGTTTAAAAATTAATGTAACCTATGTCAAGTTGCATAAGTAGGCAAGTACCTACTCCATGCGAAATCTCTTCACGAATCTCCAAAAAAATTCAGTCACCCCTAAATTTTAGACCCTTAGTGGTGGAATATTGGTATATATGGGACCAACGTAGAGGTATACACTATCAATTAAAAAAAGAATCATCTCAATCGAACTACATTGAAAAAAGTTATGCAGGGTCAAACAAAAAAGGAGTGAATTGAGAACCTTCTTCTTTTTTTGAAGACGGTTGAAAAATTAATAGTTGTCACTTTTCCGATAGATTTTCCTTGTTCAATACATATAATTATTTTCCTAAAAGCATTTCTATTTCTTTACTACAAATGTGTTTGTCAAAAACGCTTTGCCGCATTATCAGTGCCACCATTACACCTGTAGATAGATAGAATTTTATCTAAGTTAAGACAAAGACAAACATTTTTATTTGTAGAACATAGGTAAACAAAGATGACAAAATTAATAAAATAAGCGCTATGTCTTGCCGCCAGCGGCGTACAAATATTCTAATTATAATTTTAAATTAAATAATTGATAAAAAATATAAAAACATTCAAAATTTATACATAAAATCAATTATAAAGCAACAAATTAAAAATTAATTAATAAAAAATAAAAATAAATTCAACCAAATAACAGAACATTAAATTAATAAGATAATGAAATTAATAACGCAAAATGCGTTTAATCTTAAATTAAATTACAATTATCTTCTAGGTACTCATTGACTGTATGTTAAAAACTGTGTGTTAAATAAACTTCTTCATATTCTGCAGCCCTAAAAGTCGGGTTTCAATCATGATTATAATCTATGGAATACCGGTTCTATCAAACCCATAAAAGTAACTTAAGAGTAAGACTATAATAATTTACAAAAAAATAACAATGTTTCCGTAACTGGTTTATTAGACATCTTTTATAATTCTAATAACTATTCAAAAGTTAACAAGCATTGTACCGTATTTTTATTTGAAAAGAAAGAATAAGGACGTTGACCTCTATGTTTATTATAGATTGAGCAAAAAATCCGTAACGAATCGTCTATGATTGTATAAGTGTCACGCGGCTAACACAATAGAATTTGCCATTTTAAATTCATAATGGTTATGTGCTCACGAATACCTAAAATAACCTGCCTACCAGTATAAACTGGAAAGGCGGCTATAAATTAATCATTGGATAGTGAATTTAACATTAGTTTTCAATAACTACTGCGTTTTATTTCATTGAAAGGGGCTCTCTGTATCGTGGCATTTATTTATACATATTATATCACTACACCAAAACCACAGTGACACCAAGTGAGTAAGACTGGAGCGACTGGGCGGCTGGTGGGTGAGACTGGATTGGAGTAGGCTGCCTGGGCCTGGGCTGGGTGGACTGGACTGGGGTGGACGGAGTGAGTTTCTTATACAATATACTGAGTTTGTATTGCAAATATATATATTTTATTCATTTATTTTAACATCGATGAAGGAAAATATCGTGAGGAAATCTGAGGGCTAATTCACGTAACTAAAGAAGTGCTGTTGCAGTGCAGTTGCAATTTAGTTTCGATCAAAACAACGCATATGGTATTCTCTACCGCTGTCAGACACGCTCGCGTCAAGTTCGCGTCACGCGAGCGCAATAACGACGTTCTAGGTACTATTGAGCGTCTTTGGTGTGTTCTTCGGAACGCAACATGATCGATATTCTACTATTCGTTTGACGTCTCAAAATGACCGTTAAAAAGCACTAAAATCTGTGTTGGGGTAATAGTTTAATATTATAATAACGTCATAATCAGATTCTATTCATTTATTTAGTGAGTAATATTTTTTCTTTTATATGGCTACACCATAAGTAAGTTTGGTGGAGTTTGGTTGTCGTACAGTTCACGCGCAGCTTACGCGCAGTTCAAAGGTTACAAGAATACCGTATAACACTCAAACTTGAACTTAACTCCAACTGCACTACAACTTCATCGGCGCGTCATAAAATTACGTGAATTAGCCCTCTGGACTTGTAATAAATATGTCTGAAATTATAAACCCACCTTGAGCAAGCGTAAAGTTCAAAGCTCGTGTCTTGTCTGTATGAAAAGAGCCACTTGCCCTGCATTGGGTCAATAATAGGCTGCTACCACAGTTTCATTCTGCAATATAAAACCTAATATTCCTAAAGCTTTAAAGTTTTTTTTTGTTCATAATACTTAATGATTCTCAGGTGTTAGGATTTAACGCGTTGTCGTTAAATATGTAAATTTTTCGTCAAAAAAGGTGGCAACCGTTTTAAGTGAATCCTTACTTTTTGTATAAAGCGAAGACTATTAAAGCAAATAGAAATGGTTAATTGTATTTTTTTTTTACCGTGCTTCTATAATTTGTGCTTTTTTTTGTCAATTTAAACGTTAAGGTTGCATAGACACTGCTAGAAATTTGATAAGGTGTCACTTGTTGTGAAAAAAAAAGTTCCGATTGTCAACACTGTGAACGAACGGATCTCTTTTTTCCCGATCGTCAACAATGTTGACGATTGGGTGTTACCGATCGGGAATATTCGAAGAAAATACATCCCTCAATCGTTGGTCATTAAAAAGTGTAAAACAGCAGATTTTTTTAATGACCGACGAAAATTTTTCTCTTTTGGATCGACCAGTCATTATGGTTAAGCTACGCTTGCCGCGGTCAGTCCGTGGATAGGTGGCCATTCATTTCATACTGAGACCCCTCCGTGCTTCGGAAAGCACATTAAGCCGTTGGTCCTGGCTGTCATTCGTAGATCTTTGACAGGCAGTCAGAAGCTAGAAAATCTGACAACCAGTCTTACCAAAGGATATCGTGTTACCCAGGAACTGCAATGGGTTGTAGAGGTCAGATAGGTAGTCGCTCTATGTAAAACACGGGTACCTATTCAGCTGCATCGAGTTAGACTGGAAGCCGACCCGAAAAGGCTAGGCAGATGGCGAGCCGACGAAAAATAATAATAATAATAATATCATTTATTTCGGGTAACAAAAGACCCATAACATATATACCTTACAGACTATCATACATATTTATTATAAAACCCACAAAAATATTTTTAAACTATTGCACACGAAGAGACGGTGTCGTATTGCGCTGCGTGTTGTCGCGTAGCCTTCCGCGGAATCGCCGATACACGACACCCTTCAGCCAAAACTTTTCCTTGAGGAAGGTCTCAAGCTAATGCGTCGGGACTCGCACCACAAATGACTTGAAATTCGTATTATGGCGCGACTTCAACAGGTGGTCTTGGCTCGAACATACTCCACGATCTCCTCAACCTTCGTGGTGTGATGCAGCCGGGACACATAGAGTTGCGTCGTAGGTGTTGCCGGACGCAGCATATTGGGTCCTGCCAGCGCGGTTCCGCACTGGTTTCGACTAGGAGGCTTCTTCTTTTTCTCCACCTACACGCACGCGAACGCTATAAGTAGGTATCGTCTAGAATAATTAATGAACTAATGTGAATAACTGAAATGAATAACTTTGCGCCACGATTATCTTTCTAGCAATGATCATAATCATAATAAATATTATAAATTTAATATTAACGGTGACCTATGAGACGGGTTAATATTTCAACTGTCACCGTATTATAATATTTATCAAGAAGACGACGTTAGTACGCAAAACATCGCGCGTCGCCATCGAAGCGCCGGAGACGATAAAAACGTCAATAAATTAGCATAATGGCTTTCACAAATTACGTTATTGTATAAAACATTCAGTCAGGAGCTTCGTAATGCGGCCATATTTCAAATTGTCATGTGTGACAGAATAACCCAACGATATATTATGTCGCTTGTGCCGGCCGCCCAAATATGAAGCCAATCATTCATATTAATTTTAATCAATATTTAAAAACGATACGGCAAGCGAGCTTAATTACCTACCTGGTCATCGATAAATGAGGCTACCTTCTGGGCCCAAGTAGTCAAACAAAAAGGGAAACCATCGATTTAAAAAAATCCACAGATCTCTGTAGAACACAAGTAAAATTTTTCGTTTAGTGGGATAACATATTTTTTGTACGAAATCGTACAAAGTTGTTCTTATTTTGCTGGAATAATAAACTATATTAGTTTAAATAAGACATATTATATTTAATATGAACATACATGTTGTATTTTCTTACAATTACATAATTACAATTACATAATATGCACAAAACACAATATAATACGAATCACAAATACGAAACAACAATAACTAATGTATCAAAATAATATTTACAATTACATAATATGCACGAAACACAATATAATACGAATCAGAAATACGAAACAACAATAACTAATGTATCAAAATAATAATATTTATAATGACATAATTTGCACAATACACAATATAATACGAATCACAAATACAAAACAACAATAATTATAATGTATGAAAATAATATTTACAATTACATGCACAAAACACAATATAATACGAATCACAAATACGAAACAACTATAAACAAAACACAATATAATACGAATTGTCAAACTGTAAACATCGCCGTTACTTAGCTCCGTGAAAATAGTGGAAAATATATTGTAAAAACTGTGGAATTCACCGTGGATTACATCTCAGTGTAAGCTAAACACTTAGATCTAACTACCCTTGAGTGCTCACCATCATCCTAACAAGATTTACATTAAAATCGCAGTGCAAAAAGTGATTACTAAACAATTTGAGGTTATAATTCAAGAGACGTCAAACAAACGACCGACCATAGACACTCGCAGATCACTTCGTGAATCGACGCGTTCGGAAACGATCAATACCCAACATTAGCTGTCACTTGGGAGGAGTGTTACCATTAACAAAAAAATATCCGATTTAGGGGAAATTAAATTAAAATTAAATAAGAATGGCAACGCAGCTAAAAATGGACGAGGAGGTTCCATTAAGCGAACAAATGCACTTGCTGTGGTAAAAAATGCAGAAAGAACTTCAAATTCAAACCAACACTATAGCCGAAACTGTTCATAAAACAATAACAACAACACTAGATGAAAAATTGAAACCAATAATTGAGGAGAACGAGGCACTGAAAAGCGAGGTCCAAGAGCTGCAAACCAAGATTAAAAACCTAGAACTAGACTCTAGAAAAAACAATATCATCATTTATGGAGTGGAAGAGAACGAAAACAACAACATAGACTTGTTAAACAAAGTTGTGGAGACTTTAAATGAAGCAAATAAGAAGATAAATTCTAATGAATGGGATGGGAGATTAGTAAAGCGCGCAGAATCGGGAAAATAACTGAAAAGAAAATAAGACCGATCAAAGTTACGTTTACACTCCTATGGAGGAAAGAGGAACTTATCAGAAACAAGAGAGCTTTTCCTGAGAAGATAAGTAGAGAGAAACTTATCGAGCTCGCCCATGAACATCACCTAACCATCCTTAACACCAAGTTCAAAAAACGCAGAAGTAAAAGGTGGACTTGGACATCACCAGGGGATAGATATAAGTACGAGATAGATTACATCCTCACTAACAGAAGCGAACTATTTTCGAACTGCGGTGTAATTCAAAACCAAAACTTCAACAGCAACCATAGGATGCTCAGAGCGACACTCCAGACAAAGAAATCCAGACATACTAGACCATTCAAAGTTAAACCGAAACAAATTAACCTGGTAACGTCAAAAGAAGAACTGAAAGAAAAACTACATAACTTCAGAGAAATCACAGAAGAGTTAGGCACACAACAAAAATTCAATAAACTAGAAAAGCTGCTCCAGGCAAAGAAACACACCAGGCAATGAATACACTAAAAACAAAAATCATGTCTAACGCAGAAGAAGTACCCATTGTGGTCAACAGCAACCCTATTGAGTATATGAATGAGTATATCTATCTTGGCCAACTGATATCCACCGACGAACTTATGACAAAAGAAATTGCAACTAGAATAGGGCTAAGCTTGGAAGCGATACTGGTCCCTCAAAGACATAATGAAAAACATAGAAATGGCTATGCCCATAAAAGCCAAATTATTTAATACTTGCATACTGTCCATTATTACATATGGATGCCAAACATGGGCGCAAACAAAGTCCAACTTAAAAAAACTAGAAGTCTGCCAAGTCGCCATGGAAAGGAGCATGCTGAACATACGAAAAATTGACAAGATAAGAAACAGAACTATCAGAAAGAAAACCAAAATTGAAGATTTAACAGTCAAAGTGAAAAAACTAAAATGGAAATGGGCAGGTCATACCATAAGGGGTAAGGACAAGTGGAGTAGAGCGGTGACAGAGTGGTATCCAAGGGATGGGACCCGCAAAAGAGGGAAACCGTTTAGAAGATGGGCAGACGAGATTAAGAAGGCACTAGGCAATACAAATATATGGACAAGAACAGCAAAGGACGGAACAAGGTGGAGAGAGCTGGAGGAGGCCTTTGCCAAAAGGCAAACAGACAGTGAAACTGAAATAGATTAATATAAACTAATACTTTGTAACCACTATTGTCTGAATAAAAGGCTATTTTATTTTTATTTTTTATTTATTTAATATGCACAAAACACAATATAATACGAAGTACAAATACGAAACCACAATAACTATTGTACCAAAATAATATTTACAATTACATAATATGCACCAAACACGAATATAATACGAATCACAAATCCGAAACAACAATAACTAATGTATCAAGATAATATTTATTATTACATAATATGCACAATACACAATATAATACGTATCACAAATACGAAACAACAATAACTAATGTATCAAAATAATATTTACAATTACATATTATGCACAAATTATTAAAAGTTTGGTTTCTTGTATTTTGTGTAAATTGAAAGTAAAGTGTAAGTAAAGTGTAAGTAAAGTTTGATTTTTTTAAAGAAATAAAAAATTTGGAAATATATAAAAAAATACAAAATAAATAATAATATATATAATATTTATTTTGTATTTTTTTATACACAAAAAGCTTTGAACTGTAAGCGAAAGCGGAAGCGGAAGCGGAAGCGGCAGCGGAAGCGGAAGCGGCAGCGGCAGCGGTAGCGGAAGCGGAAGCGGCAGCGGTAGCGGAAGCGGTAGCGGAAGCGGTAGCGGAAGCGGAAGCGGCAGCGGCAGCGGAAGCGGAAGCGGAAAGCGGAAGCGGCAGCGGAAGCAGAAGCGGCAGCGGAAGCGGAAGCGGTAGCGGAAGCGGAAGCGGCAGCGGCAGCGGAAGCGGAAGCGGAAAGCGGAAGCGGTAGCGGAAGCGGTAGCGGAAGCGGTAGCGGAAGCGGTAGCGGAAGCGGTAGCGGAAGCGGAAGCGGTAGCGGAAGCGGTAGCGGAAGCGGTAGCGGAAGCGGTAGCGGTAACGGAAGCGGAAGCGGTAGTGGAAGCGGAAGCGGTAGCGGTAACGGAAGCGGCAGCGGAAGCGGAAAGCGGAAAATTAAAAACACAAACAAGTTAAAACGAAAGCCGGACGTAGCGTTTATCCGCTAAAGTGATTCGACAAATGTATGTGTTTCTTTTTTTTTTGCTGATCAAAATTTTCATTTTGAATAATTTGATTTGATCTTGTTTTTTTTTTTACCCGAACTGGGGAAATTACAGATTGGACAATTACATTAGACAACACACACAACACATTAGACATTGTAAATGCCTTTTGTTTTTTTATTATATATAAATTAGTGTTAGTAAATTAGTATTGAATTTCTGATTTTGATCATCTACTTTTGCGGAAGCGGTAGCGGAAGCGGAAGCGGTAGCGGCAGCGGAAGCGGAAGCGGTAGCGGCAGCGGAAGCGGAAGCGGTAGCGGCAGCGGAAGCGGAAGCGGAATCGGTAGCGGCAGCGGAAGCGGAAGCGGCAGCGGAAGCGGCAGCGGAAGCGGAAGCAGAAGCGGTAGCGGAAGCGGAAGCGGCAGCGGAAGCGGCAGCGGAAGCGGCAGCGGAAGCAGAAGCGGCAGCGGAAGCGGAAGCGGCAGCGGTAGCGGCAGCGGAAGCGGCAGCGGAAGCGGAAGCGGCAGCGGCAGCGGAAGCGGAAGCGGCAGCGGCAGCGGAAGCGGTAGCGGCAGCGGCAGCGGAAGCGGAAGCGGAAGCGGTAGCGGTAACGGAAGCGGAAGCGGTAGTGGAAGCGGAAGCGGTAGCGGTAACGGAAGCGGCAGCGGAAGCGGAAAGCGGAAAATTAAAAACACAAACAAGTTAAAACGAAAGCCGGCCGGCCGCTAAAGTGATTCGACAAATGTATGTGTTTCTTTTTTTTTTGCTGATCAAAATTTTCATTTTGAATAATTTGATTTGATCTTGTTTTTTTTTTTACCCGAACTGGGGAAATTACAGATTGGACAATTACATTAGACAACACACACAACACATTAGACATTGTAAATGCCTTTTGTTTTTTTATTATATTGATGTAAAAAAAAACCACAGATCTCGTGCCTCTCTGAAAGGGAAGTCAGGGGGGTCTCTATCAGTGGGTCCCATTGAAGCGACGACAGACAAAACAGTTTCTAGCTGCGTCTCTAGCGAGCTTGCGACCTCCTATAGGCCAGTAGCGCTCACGGATAGAAGAGATTAAATGTTGTGGTTCAGCATGCAAGAGCTGGGTGTGCTTAAAGATTGAACAATAGGATGTCTTTTTTCATAGGGGTAGGTAGACGTATCAATGCGTCCACCAACACGAAGTAGACCTGCATCATCTACAAAAGGATTTAATGAGCACAGGTGAGTTGAGGTGAGCAGTTTTAAGTGGTTTATTGGATTTTAGGTTGCTTATTTCCTTTTCAAAGGATTCTTTTTGAGCTAATTTTAGTGAGAATAGTCATGGATTTTTCAAGTTCATGAACTTGTAGAGTTCCCGTTAGCTAATAGTAGGTTTATTACAATTATAGACAAATCGGTCAACCCAGGCATATATTCTTTGTAAAGAAATTTATCCGGATGAAAGGGAAGGCCATGTTGATTCGGGTTCCTTAAGAAAGGCAGGCCCATGCCACCATAAGACTGAATGTTGTACGTCTTGGGGTTCCACATCTCGTGAAATCGTACAAAGTTGTTCTGATTTTATTTATTTATTTATTTATTTACATGGAAAACCAACAGCTGTACAAAGATTGGAATACAGAAGTTGAATATGTTACATAAAGCCAATTATAGGTTCTCACGGCTAGAAATATCTAATATATAAAATTCTCGTGTCACAGTTTTCGTTCCCGTACTGCTCCGAAACGGCTTGACCGATTCTGATGAAATTTTTTGTGCATCAATATGCACAAAAAAATCCCAGACCTACCCAATGGTAGGTCTGAGAATCGGCCAACATCTATTTTTCATCCCCATTTTTCACCCCCTTTTCATCCCCCATAGATCGGGACAGGACAACGTCTGTCGGGTCAGCTAGTATTAATCTATAGAGATCTTAAGGATCACGGGAAACACGCACAACAATCAGAAAATTTAAAGAGTTAGAGGATTATTAAATCACTAACACTAATTGGACAACAGTAAAACTATTCACTTTTGAAAAAGTCAAGGTTTAGCTGATTCCGCACTGAAAAGCTTTTGGTGGTAAACACGTCAAATGAGAATCGCTTACACAATGAGTTAAGGTCTTTGCTCGCTCGCACTAGGTAAGAATTACGCCTATAATTAGAAGAAGAGGAGGGTATGGAAATAAGTGGGTTAAATCTTACTGATCTCTGGGGGACATTGAAATGCAGTTTACGCAAAATATTAGGACAATCAATCTCATTTGCTATAATTTTTAAGAGATATGTACAATCCGCCACCCTTCGACGATTTATAAGTGGCTGCAAATGGAATTTTTTGTTTTGTTGGAAGTTTGAGTTTGAGTTTGAGTTTGAGTTTGAGTTTGAGTTTGAGTTTGAGTTTGAGTTTGAGTTTGAGTTTGAGTTTGAGTTTGAGTTTGAGTTTGAGTTTGAGTTTGAGTTTGAGTTTGAGTTTGAGTTTGAGTTTGAGTTTGAGTTTGAGTTTGAGTTTGAGTTTGAGTTTGAGTTTGAGTTTGAGTTTGAGTTTGAGTTTGAGTTTGAGTTTGAGTTTGAGTTTGAGTTTGAGTTTGAGTTTGAGTTTGAGTTTGAGTTTGAGTTTGAGTTTGAGTTTGAGTTTGAGTTTGAGTTTGAGTTTGAGTTTGAGTTTGAGTTTGAGTTTGAGTTTGAGTTTGAGTTTGAGTTTGAGTTTGAGTTTGAGTTTGAGTTTGAGTTTGAGTTTGAGTTTGAGTTTGAGTTTGAGTTTGAGTTTGAGTTTGAGTTTGAGTTTGAGTTTGAGTTTGAGTTTGAGTTTGAGTTTGAGTTTGAGTTTGAGTTTGAGTTTGAGTTTGAGTTTGAGTTTGAGTTTGAGTTTGAGTTTGAGTTTGAGTTTGAGTTTGAGTTTGAGTTTGAGTTTGAGTTTGAGTTTGAGTTTGAGTTTGAGTTTGAGTTTGAGTTTGAGTTTGAGTTTGAGTTTGAGTTTGAGTTTGAGTTTGAGTTTGAGTTTGAGTTTGAGTTTGAGTTTGAGTTTGAGTTTGAGTTTGAGTTTGAGTTTGAGTTTGAGTTTGAGTTTGAGTTTGAGTTTGAGTTTGAGCTTGAGCTTGAGCTTGAGTTTGAGTTTGAGTTTGAGTTTGAGTTTGAGTTTGAGTTTGAGTTTGAGTTTGAGTTTGAGTTTGAGTTTGAGTTTGAGTTTGAGTTTGAGTTTGAGTTTGAGTTTGAGTTTGAGTTTGAGTTTGAGTTTGAGTTTGAGTTTGAGTTTGAGTTTGAGTTTGAGTTTGAGTTTGAGTTTGAGTTTGAGTTTGAGTTTGAGTTTGAGTTTGAGTTTGAGTTTGAGTTTGAGTTTGAGTTTGAGCTTGAGTTTCAGTTTCAGTTTGAGCGGAAGCGGAAGCGGAAGCGGAAGCGGCAGCGCCAGCGGAAGCGGCAGCGCCAGCGGAAGCGGCAGCGCCAGCGGAAGCGGCAGCGCCAGCGGAAGCGGAAGCGGAAGCGCCAGCGCCAGCGGAAGCGGAAGCGGAAGCGAAAGCGGAAGCGGAAAGTGGAAGCGGAAAGCGGAAGCGGAAAGTGGAAGCGGAAAGCGGAAGCGGAAAGTGGAAGCGGAAAGCGGAAGCGGCAGCGGTAACGGAAGCGGCAGCGGAAGCGGAAAGCGGAAAATTAAAAACACAAACAAGTTAAAACGAAAGCCGGACGTAGCGTTTATCCGCTAAAGTGATTCGACAAATGTATGTGTTTCTTTTTTTTTTTTGCTGATCAAAATTTTCATTTTGAATAATTTGATTTGATCTTGTTTTTTTTTTTACCCGAACTGGGGAAAAAGACACTACAGATTGGACAATTACATTAGACAACACATTAGAAATTGTAAATAAACAGTTACAAGAATTTAAAACATCTACAAAATTAGCAAGACAAGATTAACTTCCTCAATGCCTTTTGTTTTTTTATTACATTGACGTAACAAAAAAACCACAGATCTCGTGCCTCTCTGAAAGGGAAGTCAGGTTCTACTCTATCAGTGGGTCCCCTTGAAGCGACGACAGACAAAACAGTTTCTAGCTACGTCTCTAGCGAGCTTGCGACCTCCTATAGGCCAGTAGCGCTCACGGATAGAAGAGAGTAAATGTTGTGGTTCAGCATGCAAGAGCTGGGTGTGCTTAGATTGAAAAATTAGTTTTGCTATATAGTGAACAGATTTTAGAACAATAATAGGATGTCTTTTTTCATAGGGGTAGGTAGACGTATCAATGCGTCCACCAACACGAAGTAGACCTGCATCATCTACAAAAGGATTTAATGAGCACAGGTGAGTGGTGGTGGTGGTGTGGTAAGTGGTTTATTGGATCTTAGGTTGCTTATTTCCTTTTCAAAGGATTATTTTTGAGCTAATTTTAGTGAGAATATAGTCATGGATTTTTCAAGTTCATGAACTTGTAGAGTTCCCGTTAGCTAATAGTAGGTTTATTACAATTATAGACAAATCGGTAAACCCAGGCATATATTCTTTGTAAAGAAATTTATCCGGCTGAAAGGGAAGGCCATGTTGATTCGGGTTCCTTAAGAAAGGCAGGCCCATGCCACCATAAGACTGAATGTTGTACGTCTTGGGGTTCCACATCTCGTGAAATCGTACAAAGTTGTTCTGGTTTTATTTATTTATTTATTTATTTACATGGAAAACCAACAGCTATGCAAAGATTGGAATACAGAAGTTGAATATGTTACATAAAGCCAATTATAGGTTCTCACGGCTAGAAATATATTAATCTATAGAGATCTTAAGGATCACGGGAAACACGCACAACAATCAGAAAATTTAAAGAGTTAGAGGATTATTAAATCACTAACACTAATGGACAACAGTAAAACTATTCACTTTTGAAAAAGTCAAGGTTTAGCTGATTCCGCACTGAAAAGCTTTTGGTGGTAAACACGTCAAATGTGAATCGCTTACACAATGAGTTAAGGTCTTTGCTCGCTCGCACTAGGTAAGAATTACGCCTATAATTAGAAGAAGAGGAGGGTATGGAAATAGGTGGGTTAAATCTTACTGATCTCTGGGGGACATTGAAATGCAGTTTACGCAAAATATTAGGACAATCAATCTCATTTGCTATAATTTTTAAGAGATATGTACAATCCGCCACCCTTCGACGATTTATAAGTGGCTGCAAATGGAATTTTTTGCATAGATCTAAATAGTTCACGGAGTGGTATTGAATGCGGAGGTGGAAACATAGAAAACGAATGAATCTTTTTTGGATATTTTCAATTTGATCAATGTATTTATTATAGCATGGGTTCCAAATTTGTGCCGCATATTCGAGGTTTTAGCTTTCTTAAAACAACCTGCAAGTCTCATAACAAAGCCGAGCGACCTCGAGGCTTTAGCCACTATATGCTCAATGTGGATGTTAAATAAAAGCTTAGAATCGTGATATACACCTAAGTCACGCACTCCATCACATCGCTGTAATAGCTGTCCTTTGAGCAAATAAGTAGTAGGGAGTGGCACGCGTTTTCTACTAAATGATATCACGGAGCATTTTGATGGGTTTAAATCCAATTTATTGATCTGGCAGTACTCGTCCAAACGTGCTAGATCAGATTGGAGAGCATCCATGTCATCCAATGATGATATTGAAGAAAATATCTTCACATCATCAGCAAAACATAGCAAGTTTGAATAATGGAAACACGAGTCGATGTCGCTCACATAAATGATAAAAAGTAAAGGACCCATCAGCGAACCCTGAGGGACACCACTAGGAGCCGAAACCCAACTTGAGATGTAATTACTGATAACGACAGCTTGGGACCTGTTTTCTAAATAAGAGGAAAACCAGCGTAGCAAGTCACCTCTAATGCCGTTGTTAAAAAGCTTCGTTTTGAGGATGTCATGATCGATTCTATCAAAAGCTTTGCTATAGTCCGTGTAAACGACATCGACTTGTGCCCCATCATCCATCCTTTCAGTTAGAAAGTCATTAAGCAGAGCCAAGTTGGAAACGGTTGAACGGCCTTTAAGGAACCCATGCTGCGAAGGACTAAAAGACTGCCTGAGCGCTGCATAAACTTGATCATAAACCACTCTCTCAAAAACCTTAGCTAATATGCACAATTTGGAAATTGGCCTATAGTTAACCACTTCATTTTTATGCCCTTTTTTATGCACTGGAGTTATAAAAGCCGACTTCCAGATATGGGGAACAGTACATGAAGAGAGTGATTTTTTAAATAGGTGTGATACTGGCAAGGCTATTGATTTAGCACATCCAATCAGAAATTTAGGTGATAAGTGGTCCGGGCCACCTGATTTAAATGGATCCAAATGATTAATTAACTTAGCTATAACATTTGGATCAATTTCAATCGTATGAATATCTGAAGGTATATTGAGATTAACCACCGTTTGCGGAGGACGGGGATTATTAGACGATACAACACTAGGGTTAAGAAATGTGGAATAAAAGTGGGAAGAAAACGCGTTACAAATGGAATCCGGGGAGGAAAGTGTTACATCACCATACTTGAGGTAGCTGGGCATTATATTTGATTTAGACCGCTGCTTCACAAAGCTCCAGAAACGCTTAGGGTTGATTTCAATAGAAGCTTCTGTAGTCGCTAAATAGTTGGCGTAACAATCCACTTCGAGTTTTTTAACTCTTTCCCGTAAATGTTTAAAAGTTGATCCATCAGAAAGCCTACCGTACGACTTATATTTACGGAGATATTTGGATTTCTCCTTTATGAGACGTTTAAGTGAAGGGGTATACCAAGATGGGTACGTGCTAGGAAAAACTGTCACAGTAGGATCGAATTTATTTTGAATGTTAGCTATGGTAGAATAAAAATAATTCACAGCGTCATCAAGCGACATTTCAAGAAGTAGGTTCGTCCAGTCAATGGCTGATATTTCCTTATTGATTTCCGCAAAATTACCTTTGTCGTAAAGATACCGAGTATAAGGCGCGGGAGTTAAGTGACTGTACTCAAAAAAGTTGACTTCGATACAAAGGGCAGGGTGATATTTGTCAGCAGGTGTTAGAGGAGATAAACATTCATACACTAAGACAGGCTCATTACACAACACCAAATCTAATATCTTACCGTAATTATTTAATATTCCATTATATTGAACGAGCCCCAACACGCAGATCATCTGTAAGCATGAACTCATCACTACTAGAAATATTTACAGATAGTAATGTGTTGTCCTTTGATTGCCACGAGATCCCACTCAAATTAAAGTCGCCAATAATGAGATAATAATCAGTTGGATTATTTAGCACGGAGTTGTTCAAACTTCCGAGAAAATTAGACAATTGCTCAGAAAATGTGAAACCACGGTTTTGATTACATAGGTAAACGGTGCAGATATTTAACTTAACGCAGTTTTTAGAGATAGGTTGACGCACAGTCAATGTTACCCATAAGTCCTCAGCCGAGGATTGAAATAACGGTTGCGGGACCGCAGCTATACATTTACGGACAGCTATCAAAACACCACCACCGCGAGTTTGAGCCGTAAGACCGTAATCCCGGTCGCGACGCCACACAAAATACTGATCACCGAATAGC
Source organism: Charanyca ferruginea (assembly GCA_947361185.1). Lineage (NCBI taxonomy): Eukaryota > Metazoa > Arthropoda > Insecta > Lepidoptera > Noctuidae > Charanyca > Charanyca ferruginea. The sequence goes on along the minus strand of OX376059.1, from coordinate 20,249,622 downwards.
TCCGAGTTAGAGATGCCGTCCACTAACCAGGTTTCCGTCAATACAATAACATCGTAAGATAACAGGCATAATTCGCGATAAAAAGTTACTGTTTTGGTACGAAGCCCACGGACATTCTGACAAACAAACAAACATTCAGTTTATTATTGCTACTTGAAGCCATTGATTTTGCTAGAATAATCTAATATATAAAATTCTCGTACACACAGACATGTTATACATAATTACAATTACATAACATGCACAAAACACAATATAATACGAATCACAAATACGAAACAACAATAACTAATGTATCAAAATAGTATTTACAATTACATAATATGTACTATATACATAACACAATATAATACGAAACAACAATAACTAATGTACCAAAATAATATTTACAATTACATAATATGCACAAACCACAATATAATACGAATCACAAATACGAAACAACAATAACTAATGTATCAAAATAATATTTACAATTACATAATATGCACGAAACACAATATAATACGAATCACAAATACGAAACAACAATAACTAATGGATCAAGATAATATTTATAATTACATAATATGCATAATACACAATATAATATGAATCACAAATACGAAACAACAAAAACTAATGTATCAAAATAATATTTATAATTACATAATATGCACAATACACAATATAATACGAATCACAAATACGAAACAACAATAACTAATGTACCAAAATAATATTTACAATTACATAATATGCACAAACCACAATATAATACGAATCACAAATACGAAACAACAATAACTAATGTATCAAAATAATATTTACAATTACATAATATGCACGAAACACAATATAATACGAATCACAAATACGAAACAACAATAACTAATGGATCAAGATAATATTTATAATTGCATAATATGCATAATACACAATATAATATGAATCACAAATACGAAACAACAAAAACTAATGTATCAAAATAATATTTATAATTACATAATATGCACAATACACAATATAATACGAATCACAAATACGAAACAACAATAACTAATGTACCAAAATAATATTTACAATTACATAATATGCACAAACCACAATATAATACGAATCACAAATACGAAACAACAATAACTAATGTATCAAAATAATATTTACAATTACATAATATGCACGAAACACAATATAATACGAATCACAAATACGAAACAACAATAACTAATGGATCAAGATAATATTTATAATTACATAATATGCATAATACACAATATAATATGAATCACAAATACGAAACAACAAAAACTAATGTATCAAAATAATATTTATAATTACATAATATGCACAATACACAATATAATACGAATCACAAATACGAAACAACAATAACTAATGTATCAAAATAATATTTACATGTACAAATTATGCACAAAACACAATATTAATACGAATCACAAATACAAAACAACAATAATGTATCAAAATATTATTTACAATTACATGCACAAAACACAATATAATACAAATCACAAATACGAAACAACTATAACTAATGTATCAAAATAATATTATTTTACAATTACATAATATGCACAAAACACAATATAATACGAATCACAAATACGAGACAACAATAACTAATGTACCAAAATAATATTTACAATTACATAATATGCACAAAACACAATATAATACGAAGCACAAATACGAAACCACAATAACTAATGTACCAAAATAATATTTACAATTACATAATATGCACCAAACACAATATAATACGAATCACAAATCCGAAACAACAATAACTAATGTATCAAGATAATATTTATAATTACATAATATGCACAATACACAATATAATACGAATCACAAATACGAAACAGCAGTAACTAATGTATCAAAATAATATTTATAATTACATAATATGCACAAACCACAATATAATACGAATCACAAATACGAAACAACAATAACTAATGTATCAAAATAATATTTACAATTACATAATATGCACAAAACACAATATATAATACGAATCACAAATACGAAACAGCAATAACTAATGTATCAAAATAATATTTACAATTACATAATATGTACAAACACAATATAATACGAATCACAAATACAAAACCTAAATAGCAAAAGTAGTATAATATATTCAATTTCAATATTATATATATTTTAATTTTCATGTATTGAAATGTCGCCTATGTTACCCGCGCCATAATAACAAATCGATTGACATCTTATTCATAGAATTCGGATGAATAGTTTAGAAGCTACGGAGCAAACATACATGGACTGCAGCTGCGGGCTACAAACATATATATGGACTGCTAAAATCATAACCCTTCCTTTTGGCTTCACCGTAGTCGGGTAAAAATAACAATAGACAATATTACTTAAACTTATAACAATAAACCAAGAGCACAATAAAGTTGTAGACAAATAACACAAAACAATTTTCAATTTTACAATTTACACAAAATACAAGAAACCAAACTTTTAATAATAAGAAATCACTATAATTTCACTAATTAATCACTAATAATTTTTTAAAGAAAATAAAATTTGGAAATAAATAAAAAAATACAAAATAAATATTTATTTTTATTTTAATAACATAAAAAGCTTTGAACTGTACAATAATCAACAAACTTCAATCATACTACCTATACATATATCCTGCGCCGCGCACGCCTCCTGCGGTATGCTGACATTTCGCTACATAAAGGATAAGCCACAGCCTAGACCGTAAGAGATAGAGAGGTCCAGTTTTTTTTTAAATGTAGCCCAACTTAATACCCCGAGGGCTTTTTTTCATTTTTTCCTTATCGCTTCTCGTTTTCGATAAATTGTCGATTTAATGCGAAAAGACACCGAAAAAATTAGACATTTTTCTACATTTCTGCGATTTTTGAAAAAAGTTTTTGAGTTTTTCAAATTTTGCACACACTGTTTCCTTATAAGGGCATGAAAGCCATCTGTGTGCAAATGCAGAAATCTGCAAACATATTTAATGCTGCTAAAGCTTTCATTAAGTAAGTCTTCCCGCGACTGTTGCTACATCGTGTGCAGGAAAGGGTAAGATTTCTCCTCACAGCTCGCATTTATGATCAGACAAGCAACTTGAACCCCATTTGAACAGGTCTTAATATTAATTAAAATCTCGAGTTGCGCCGGTGTCGACTGGATCCAGTTCCATTACGGACACTGATCTCGAGTCGATACGACAATAACCGACCGAATCACATTGCGCAGTTCATTATTGGCGCGATTATAGGACAAGACAATCGCAGGCAGCGCGCGCATCCGCCACAAACAGGTTGCGCGCGCGACGCCCATACCCAATTAAACAGTAATTTCCGCAAATCGATCGGCTGCAAGTTTTTATACGTGCCGAGTACTATTCTAAAATGATCTCCAAGCCATAAGAGCCTCTTTGCACTAAGGGATCATGTTACACAAGTCACGTTACCATAAATAAGCTGGAGTGTCAAATAAATTGAAGATGCTATCATCCGCGATGTCTCTTGATACATTTTAATGACGTGTTGTAGGTAATGGGAGTCGTCACTTCACTATCAAACAGTCCCATCCGGGAATTGGGTATCTACATCCATAGGCATAAATGTACAGTCAAACAATCTATTTGGTGTACAGACAAAAATATTTATCTTTCTACTACGCTTTTATTATTCTTTTTGTTTGTATGCGTTACTTTCAAGCTTATAACCGCCCCGGTTTCGCGCGGATATACAGTTTATGTGACGGAGGTCGTATAACATTATATAAACAAACCTTCCGAAAGAAATTCTCTAACTAATAGTGAAAACCGTATCCAAATCCGATGCGTGGTTTAAAAGTTAGAGCAAAAATAGACAGACGTAATCAGCGATTTTACTTTATACTATTTAGAGACTAGTAGATATACGTAAGTATTGTATGTCTGCAGTAAGCCGCTATTTTAGTACTAACGTCATATACCCTATAACCAGCGGAATGTCATGACAGTAAGTTCCATTGACACCTTAATCCATACTTAATATTATAATTGCGAAACTAACTTTGTCTGTTACGTTATCACGACGAAACGGCTGAACTGGTTTTGATGAAATTTGGTATGAAGATAGCTTGAGCCCTTCACGAAACATTTAAATTCACGACTCTGCCTGCATTTACAATAACCGATATTCACGCAAACGAAGTCGCGGACAAAAGCTAGTGGTGCGAACAGTGTAAAATATATGCGCACACAGATAGACTTAAACATACACTATTAAAATCATAACCCTCCTTTTAACTTTGCCATAGTCGGGCAAAAAGTAGTTGCAAGTTAGCCTGCATACCAAATAGTTTGTTGGACTGTACGTTGATTTCCCAATACGTGAACTGCTGAACATGTTAATAATTTAGGCAGGAATAGTGGTCATCCCGATATGTAGGTATACCTATATTGTCACCCGTTTGGGTAGTCGTGCATAATTAAATAATATTGATTGCAATGACAGACAAACACCGACCCAGGCCGTATCGATATGTATGGTAGTTGTCAATTATTCGAAGGACATGGGCAATATAATTAAAGATGTTAACGAACTCCATGGTCGTTCATGGTTCACTCACATGGTCGTAAAAAAGAAAACCGCCTTCAAAAGCTAAAACAAAACACACTTTACTTTCGGAAGTCGGTGGCGGTGGCTTTGTGTTTATTGTTTTGTATTGCCACCGACTTCCGAAAGTAAAGTAAGTGTGTTCTGTGCTAAAGTTATTTATCACTTTTTAGCATTTACAGTTTACAGTTATACAACTATACGTGAATACGATGGACCTTGCATAAAATCACTACCTATATTGAAGTATGTACAAAGTATTACAAGATAAAGAATGACAGCTAAGTTGTATACATAGATAACTACATAGTGTTCACATATTACTATTTACAATTATTGTAAAAGTAGACAACCACTCCATACATTTCAACAAAGGCAACAAAGGCGGTTCTTGAATAAACTTTATATTTTTCGCTTTTTAGTATTGCCTTAACATCCAAATCCATTAAGAAACGGCTACACACTTATGAGATTGTAAGTTCTCCAAAGATTGAAGAAACTAAAACGTCATCTAAGTATTTTTTTGGCATTTTGTTGATTTTCTCAAAAAGGGCTGGATCAATTTTGGTAAACTTTATATGGGACCATTTCGGAATAAACCCCATTCGAACAAAGAATTTTGCAAATCCGTCTATATATGACAGAGTTATGCCCGAGCATACATAAAAAAAATATAAGTACTTACATCTAAATTGAAAACCTCCTCCTATTTGGAGTCGGTTAATAAAAACGGGTTGTACGGTGAAGGACAAAAGTTATTGGAAACTGATTATTTTCATATCTTTTAAAATGTATCTAAATAAACTTTTTATTGGTTATTCAAATAAAGTCTGACATGTAAAATTAAGATTAATTTTGATTTAAGAGATGGAATGAAGATTTGGGTGCGAATAACCGACTTTTACAGATTTTAAACTGAAGATTACGTTGAAATGAGTAGTGTGCATGTCCTTAATCATTTAGTATGGGAATATTTTAGAGTACCTATGTTTATCCATACTAATATTAAAAATGCGAAAGTAACTCTGTCTGTTAGGTACGCTTTTGATGAAATTTGGTATGAAGATAGCTTGAACCCTAAGGAAGGACATAGGCTACTTTTTAAGCAACGACTGCGTCTGTATCCGCTATAACCAACATTCACGCGTACAAAGTCGCGGGCAAAGCTTGTTTTAAATATGTAGTTGAATTAACAAAGTAATGTTTCGCGGCCAAAAAAAAAATGGTAATCACACAATATCCCTTACAATATCCATATTTTTATGAACGTTTCATCTATAACTTACAGACAACTTAACTATCTATCTTTTAGCATTGTTCTTACTTTTTTTCAAGGTAAAGAATACTATCTACTCTGTATTTTTGTAACTAAACTTAGAGTTGAAACCGCAGCGCATACGCTGCTCCAGTTGCTCACTCAAAATCATCACCTGAATCTTGAGAATCAAGATTAATTACCTTTATTTTATAAATCATTTTATTCCGCATTTTCTTTTATATTGCGCTCAATAGGTACTCAATTAGAATTTAAAAGCTGAAATATTAAAAGACTTTTGTCGCTGACCGTACTTTCTACTGCATCAAGTCAAACAAAATAGGGAACTGCTTAGTTTTCTCAATTATTTTTAAATACCTTATGGCGGTATCTCCAGATTTGAGGGTAATTTCTGTGAAAGTACTTAGGGTACTTACGGTGTGTTTTGTTTATTTAATTTGTGTAATTTTATCTATGGGCCTTAGTTGCTTGATAATATAGAATTATTGTTGTTGTTGTTAGGTATGTACCAAACAGCCGCAGATAAACTTTTAATATTTTTTAACATTATTTTGGCGTAGGTATACTTATTTTGTACCAAATTAATTTCAACGCAAAAGTTTCTGAACCTTATACGAAAGCTATTAAAAGCTTTAAAGTGATAAATGTGAGTAAGTAATTAAAAGTAGGGTCATATAATTACTCTGCAATTTATTATGGAACGAATTACAAAAACTACCTATAAAATCATTAATTATCACCTTTTTCGGCGCAAATTCGTGATTACTGTAGGTGATCCTAAGAAACTGTGACCAAATATGTAGAGGAAACACATCTTCATTGTCTCAAATGTGTACGTTAGGATGTTTCCACGAGAACGGGCCATATCCCTCACAATCTTGGAGTTTAACGATGAAAGAAACAAAGATAGACACAGTATGTTAACTGGGTGCAAAAACTCAAAATGCCACGTGAGTCAAAAAACAGTCTTGCATATAATCAAACGCGATTTTGCGATTTTATAGTACCGTTTTATTTAAGAATTCCCTAAAGGACTTCAGGGAATTCTTAAATAAAACCAGGATTTTTTTCCCGTGATAGGTACTTCCAACCAGCCATGATGGTACCCGTTCAGGTCATATCGCCACCTCCTTCAGTTCCTATTAACTGAAAACTCTGTAGGTACTGTAGAGACTGCGACTGGTACATAGGTACCAGTCAGTCTCTACAGGCTGGCTTCAGGCTATAGAGCCATATCCAACATTATTATATATACTGTGTAGCGCTTAAAATAGCATAATGAAGATTACCAAACTAAATATCACGTAGTTAGTGCAAAAGGAATTGGTAATATCGCCATACTAGCGACCCATCCATCAAATTATCATTATCATTTTTATTTATTTATTGCGTACTTTTATTTATTTATTGTATTTAATAACTTTATACATATAATTGATAGATAAGTCGGGTTTACATATTCTTTACAGAAGGTTATCCTGCTTATTTTTGTTAGATATTTATTATTATAATTTTGTTTTTTTATTTATTTACCTTTTAGTCGTGACTGTGGCCGCCCGTGGCATCTCTGCAAGGCCCTGTCAGAATACCAGCGCTGCGACATTTCATGTCGTAGCATTGTGCTGAGACAGAAGCCTTTTTGGTCTCGTACAGGTTTTATAAGTCTTTTTTTTATGTGGTATCATTTGTTTATGTTTCGGTTTACCTGTACGAGGTTTCAAATAAACAATTTTTCTTTCTTTCTCTTTTCTTTCCATCCCGGCTTCGCACGGGTATTATCGTCATATTTCAACCAATTTACACAACGTTAACAATTTATACATTTAAACTTGCTTATGAATCACTTTGTCTATAGGTGAAACCGCATTAGAATCCGTTCAGTAATTTTTGAGTTTATCGCGAACAGACAGGCAGATAGACAGATGCGGCAGGGGAGTTTGTTTTATAGTATGTAGTGATTTAAAATCCATCTGCAATGGAATGTTCCCATTTTTCTCATATATTTTTTAATTTTTTTATTAATTCATGAACTTCTATCCTTTGAATAGGTATAGTTATGTCTCTTGCATCAAACTCTTATCTCGTGTTTTATGTTACTCGTACAAACCTTCTCGTAATTTCAATTGCACCTTCTGATTTACTTGTTATTGACCACTGAAGTTCAACAGTTAATGAGTCATGCACTATAGTTGGTCATAGGACCTCCTTGCTGCCCGCGGCGTGAATTAACTATTAAGACCATGTTAGGCGAAGTGCAGACAGCACGGAATAACAACACTGGTCACGCAGCACGCTAACTACCATCTACACTCTACTTAATTTAAAAGAAACATCATCTGTTTATTTTATGTTAAGATTCAGGAAATGCAGTTCTAATTTTAATTCATTCAATTATAATTGTAATTATAATACCTAGGTTGATAAAAAAAATATTCTGTTTAAATTATAACCTATACAAATAAATATAAGTTTTAATTAAGGCAAAATCATTTTTAAATTAAAACCAACACGACAATTATTTAATTAAATTATTTAATTAATTTTCCAAAATGAAACTTCCTACTTACTATCCAAAGGTCTCCTTTACAAACAAGCTACATTTAGCTAGAAGATAGCAACTGCAATAAGACAAAAACACTTAAACATGATTTTCAAATAATGTGATGGGAAATTCCCAGTCAATAGTGTATAAATACCATCTTGGCCATTTTGGTTACAGTTTTCAAATGAAGTTGATGGGAAATTCCCAGTCAATAGTGTATAAATACAATCTTGGCCATTTTGGTTACAGTTTTCAAATGAAGTTTATGGGAAATTCCCAGTCAATACTGTATAAATACAATCTTGGCCATTTTGGTTACAGTTTTCAAATGAAGTTGATGGGAAATTCCCAGTCAATAATGTACATATTCCATCTTGGCCATTTTGGTTACAGTTTACATTTTACTGTCGCGATTCCTCCTATAATAACAATATAACTAATATCATTTATTTCGGGTACCAAAGACCCATTACATATATAGCTAGACTATCATACACAATTTATTAACATTACAAAAATACTAGTAAACTATTGTACACGAAAAGACGGCGTCGTGTTGCACTGCGTGGTGTCGCGTAGCCCTCCACAGAATTGCCGATACACGACACCGTTCGGCCAAAACTCTTCCTTGAGAAAGGTCTCAACGTAATGAGTCTTGTATATCTTATACCAAATTGATATATTATAGGATTAAGGAACTTGGCTAGCTTGTAAAAATAAATACGTTTTGTCTTCACGGCTGAAAGAAATAAACCACAACACATAGGTACCCCCATAAGCTACATTATTCACGAAACCAGTACATTTACACATACAATAAAACGTATAATATATAAATTTGAAGCACGCTGCAATAACTTTAGTGTTCCCGCATTCCTGGGCTGGTTTGAAATATATGTGCGCAAGAGTCGATCATGCGGGCACCATTGTGTGAACGCAGACAACCGCTTTTATAGGTACTCTTTTTTGTTTTACACAATTTATGGGACTAAATGTCGTTTCGTTATTGCTCTAAGCATAAATGGTTGCAAATGATATACGACCTATAGGTACATCAATTATTTACCAAACTCATAAAGTTTCTGTAAGGAGAAAATTCCGAAAATTGAATCAAAGTTTGAAAGATTAGAATAGATTGAAAACAGTTATTGCTTGGATAACTTTACAAACGTGATAATGAAAATGTAGCGAAACCAGAAAACACACACTGCAAAATATCACGTGGTCCTTCTCTGAGACAAACCCAGGTGAGCAAGCAGTTAAAGCCAAAGTCAAAGCATTTATTTCAATTAAACCATTACAGGCACTTTTGAATTGTCAAGGAGTCGGTCAGTTAGTCAGAAAGTTGGAGCTAGTTGCTCGTTCCAAAACGTAGGTAGGTCTCTATGGAGTAGAACGAGCAACAAACTCCACGGACACTCTTTTAAATCAAGTTTTTACAAAAAATTGGTTACATTATCCTTGTTGCTTCTATATGTGAATACAATGCAGGTAAAGAACAATACAAAACATAAAAAAAAGATTGAAGATAAAAGCCATGGCAGTTAAGAGTTGACCAATCTCTACTGACAGCGCCCGTTCACGCACCATTCAACTTAACCATTTTGAAGGAAGCCGAATGATCCAACACACGTGCACACCATCAGCGAGATATTTGAGTGAGCATGACAATGTTCTCAAACGCCATATTTCTTTATGTCAAACACATAGGTATATATTATATAATTTACTTAATAAACGGCTCCATGGTATTCACGTTCACAAAATTGAATTAATGCTGCTAAATTATACAAAACTAAGGTTTTAATGTGTCTATTTGTGCGTTTTGTGTTACGTTATACACTTGACTGGTGACTCTGCAAGTCTACATGCCTTATTCCTGAATTGTGATGATGGATTCTAATAAGAGATGAGTTGGTAAGTAAAAGCATTTTCAGTGTCAATTTCATAGATATAACCACGAAGTATACTTACTTAACGGATACATCACTTCAGCTGGCATTCCACGTTTTGATAACTTTTGTCAAATATTGACCTCCTATGAATTGTGCTCACTACTAGTGTACTGTCTATTATGCACTGTGTACTGTAAGAGTCCAGACCGTGCTAAAGTGTTACGGTACCAGATCGTGATGTGTTCTTGTGTTCTGGAGAGTTATGAAGTACTAGGAGTGGGAGGTTCTTTTAAATTAAAGAGGGGAAACCGAGAGAAACTTCTGTATTGAATAAAAAAAGCATGTCAGCCTCTGACGGCGCCAAGTCAAACAATGCCTTTTTATAAAAATAAGCCTAAGGGTGTTACCAGACCAATCGATCGACCGTCGATCGACGGTATAGATCGATGGTAGAATGGATAAGTCGACGTCGATCGAGCTGCTTGATTACCCGCGCTGCTTGGGCCGCTCCCCATTATCACCTGCTGCCCGCCTGCGCCCCACGCGCTATCTACCTGGCCTGCGCGTCCTCTTGTAAATACATACAGAAAGAAACTGATGGATTATAGCCAGGGTTAATCCATCAATGTTGACCGATGCCATAGACCGGCAATCGATCGATTGGTTAGTCGAACGGTATCGGTCGATCAGCCAAAGCTACCACACCAATCAATCAACGTCAATCGATGTCGATCGACCGCATCGATCGATGATCGATCGATTGGTGTAGTAACACCCTAACGCTCTTAACTTCAAAATACTTTCTAGAACAAATCCAGTGTTTAGATGTCCTTTACAGTACCTACTGTGTAGATATACATCTTTTCATCCGCAAAAATAAAATCTTCTCGTACTTGGAACCGCATACTAATAGCGTAGTACTATTAAGTATTCTGTGCTAATAGGTAAGTTTGGGATACTTAAATATTAGTATACGGTTCCCAGTACCATCCGCCGAGCCTTTTCCCAACTAAGTTGGGGTCGGGTCGGCTTCCAGTCTAACCGGATGCAGCTGAATACCAGTGTTTTACATGGAGCGACTGCCTACCGGACCTCCACGACCCAGTTACTGGGCAGACTGGTTGTCAGACTTTCTGGCTTCTGACTACCCATAACGACTGCCAAAGAGCTACAAATGACAGCCGAGACCAACGGCTTTACGTGCTTTCCGAGGCACGGAGGGAACTCGGTATTTTTATTATTATTATTATCCTAAAAATAAGTCCACAACGAATCCTACTAGGTTCATAAATGAGCTGAGTTCTAGCTAAAACACATAACAGTACGTAATAACCACACTTCCCGAACATTATGCAGGAAGTATTTGAGCGTCCATATTTACTGTTTACAGCTCTTCGTTTCAAAACGCCTCGTAAGCTGTGCACAATGAATTTGTTGATACCTACCCACAGTTCATAAATTGTACTAGACACACCCGGTCTGGACGTCGTAAATCAATTTCTTTTTTTTGCATAGTATCTACATGTTTTTAAGGGGATGTGGACTTACGTTTTTTGCAATTTGCAGTTCAATATCAGATTGTATTGTAATAAAAAGTTATTGCCACACGGGAGTAACACATAATTATGCATTTACAGAATTACAATAATTAAAATCATCAGCATATATACACAATCATTTATTTAATAGGCATATTCACGGATTATGCTAACTTGGAGAGGTATGTTGATAATTTTAATTAATATAGTTAATTCTGTAAATGCATATTATTAATGTTACTCCCGTGAATATTTTTTTATTACCATATAAATATATACTGGGCTGAAAATTGCAGAAAATTTGGAAATGGGTAAACGAAACCATAATTTTGTAAATGGTAAATTCTGTGATTATGTGTATTCTTTAGTGTGATCATATCTAGCAATCAACTGAGTGTTAACTACAACGATAATGGAATAAACGTAGGTAGAGGTGAATAATCATCAGACCAAGATTTTCTAAAAAGAGTTGCATCTCATCATCTTTAAAAGTCAATAAAAATGTCGTCAACCCCTGCAATAGACTTCCCCATTGAACAGCTACAGAGAAAATTTTGCAGAAACACAAAAAGCATAACTAATCCTATCAAAATGTTTCCGTAGTTTTCAAAGTTCCAATCAAGAAACAAATGAATGTGCAAGTTTCAGGTGCAGGGTTCCGTTGTTTGAAATAAACCACGTTTATGCAACTGAGGTGTTCTGTTCCTAGCAAGTTATACATATTTTGGTGTACTGCGAGAAACTTAATAGCGCTAGTTTCCTACTTTAATTTAGGTGCAGACTATCATTCATTAATTCTACCTGAGTTGTCTGCCGACCCATACATTGATGGTTCATAACTCAAACTTCGAAAAGTGCATCGTCAGGGCTTTGGCGTTCACCCGTTTTTGTGCCAAAGTTTCACAAGTTACGGCGCTAAATGCAAATTTATGACTTACAAGTTACAAATAAGCTTGCTAGTGAAATCGACAGTCATAACTTTGGAGGTACCTACCCCAAAACTAGGAGAAACACAAAGAGAAGAGTCATAAAGAGAAAACTCTCTTTAACTAAGGTTAACTTTCTCTCTAACGTAACTAAGTGTAAGTTCACGTTAAGTCGTCTCGAAATCTTGACCTTAGGGTTAGACAAAAAGAGTCATATTCCTTTATCAGTGTAAAGTTAACGAATACCATTTTGATCACATCGCAATATTGAAAGAGTTATTTTGCCTTCATCGCCATGTCTGAACATAACTTATAAACAACACGGTTTTAAAATCGCAAATTCACATAATAGCCATTGAAACTCTCCAAGCACGAGTGGGAAGCAATGATGAGTGCATTTCCTATCTTTAATGAAGCGTCAGTTCATAATATCTACACCCACGAAGCTCAGACGCCCACTGAGATGCAATCTGATGCTGGACCATTGTTCATACTCATTAACAGAGAAAATGCCCACACAAAATATACCAAAAACGAAAAACAAAATTTCAATATTAGGTCAAAGACCTTCAATGTACTAGGGGCGCATGATTCACAAAGAGGAGGAAGCGCCGATCCTATTGTGGGTAAAACAAGCCGTCAATAATCATGATAGATGAAATATGGGTGTTGAAAGTATATGTTGTCGGTAGCAAGCGTGTGACCTATGGTGTGAATGTACATTCACTTGTAATTGATAATTCTTTTAGGATTGAGATTTATTGGTTACCAGTTAGAGCAATAGAAAATCTCAGTATTTCAATGTAGGTTTAAATTGTGAGCTAAAATTAATTTTGATAGTGAATGCTTCAGAAATTAACATGCAGCTTAGTTTCAAGTATTCATAAATGCACGTTACTTACAATGTTTTGAACTGGTCACGATATCGCAATGTCGGTAAACTCAATAAACGTAAAACAGTCTTGCATTTATTTCGTTACAAATAATCGAAACTCAAGCTCTTAGTCCTAAGTCAACAGTGGAAATATACACGACAGCAAACTGATACCCGCGTTATCTAGCTCAAATAACTGCGACTGACTGCCATAACCTTTGCGACACACTCGTAAAATTAAGTGTCGCACAACTTCCAACGATCCCAATAGTGCTACCGCCATCCATTATAGAACTTTATGATGAACACCGCGCTTAAACCTTATAAGAAATTCAAAACAGAGGCAGTAAGTTCATAAAACTCCGAAACTACATCTTGACCTTTTGATAAGGCAATAAATTCTCCATTCTATAATAGATTAAATTACTTTGTGTTCATGGCACGTGGATGCTATAACGCGTCAAGACAATTTTGGACGTTTCAAAAATTGTGTTAATGTGGTCTCAAGTAGCGAGCCCTCGGAGCGCGGAATTGCGGCGCTCGTAAACCCGTAATTTTAATATTTATGCTATAGCCATCTTTCCACTGCCACTGTTGGACTCACTGTTACATCTATTTTTATTGGTGCTTATTTTTTATATTCGTGTCGAAGACATTTAAACCGCAGATCAAACTACACAAACTAGAAGGTTTTATTGTTATGCCTGTCTGTTGACATATATATAAATATTTATTTACTAGTCTCAAACTTAAAGATTTTATTTGCATAAACTTAGAATTTCAATTATAATTGCACAGTAATCTACTAACATTACATTGTTACGTTAAAACAAAATGTTTGTAAGTAGATCGCTCGAATTTAGATTAAAACTATTTACGTGCTTGGGGCAGGTTACATTAAATTAGAAGGCAGCCTGTTACAAATAAATCTATTTGGAACTGGAAATCAAACGGGGCGTAGCTATGGCGTAGCTCCAGTAATTGTGTCGTGGTTAATCGCTACATGCTTAACTAGATTACTCTAATGTTTGAAGTTTATTTATGAGACGCAATGTTTACTACTAAATTAATTCTCTTTACTTATCTATCTTCGACATAAATACTCGTATCTCCTGTTACATTAACTCCGTCATGTTACTGTGTAGTTAAATCGCCAAAATCATTTTCTACAATAAATCAGTCTCTCGTCGGTAATCTGGAAACAGGGTTTACTTTACTATCTCCTTATTAATGATCAGTTAGGGTCGTCGGTGATTTCTCAGCGGAAGAACATGTCAGTACCCGTCTAAGCCGACCATCGTGTTTCTTGCTCCCACGAACGACATTAAGCCGACACATCCTTCTCAACCAACTCTATTGGGCATTAGGAAATCATAACGAACTTTAATTATGCAAATAACGGAGAAATTTATTGATGTAAACTAATAAATTTGTTGTTTAAATCCCTAATTTGTAATAAGATTTACTTTATTGCGGCACGGAATCAAATCAGAGAAATCTCTTTTTTGTCATTATTATATTAACTACTATTAACTTCTTAACTGCCCAAAAACACATTAAAACTAATAACATTAGCACATTGTTGAATCATACGATCACAAAAAGGGTTTTTAGTAAAGGTATTTTATTTAGTCGATTTAAATGCCAGGCCTGGTGTCGAGCCACATAACTTAGCTGACGATCCCAAAACAAAAACATAACATCAAACCAGTCATTTAAAACGTGATTCACTTGTTGCCATCCTATCGCGATATCATGTTGCACACATACGAAATTACAATGCAAAACTTACGTGGTTTTATATCGATATCGAGATTCCGCGACAGATAACGTCTTTGAGCGAGCAGCCGAAACTGGTTTGGGGCCAAAAAGTGGTCACCAGCATCACCGACCAAGTCGTTATCCCCATCCATTCAACTCGGGGCGAATGTCTCCGCGCGGACGTTTTTGTAAATCGAGCTCCGATTCAATTTTGTAAAACATCGTTTTAGTTTTTGGGTCTAAATGGACGGCGATTCGCCGCAAATTTTTATATTCGACCGTCGGTGGCGGCGCCTTTCGACCAGGCCCTGTCACATGCAACACTATAAATTGAAGAGGATCGCAAACTGGCTGCTAGTTAAATTCCTCTTGCCCCTTGTTACACCTACGTAATTTATTTAAATTAATCTCTAAAACAGAGGTAGAATGTAAAATTATAGTAATATAAGTGACAGAGACCATCTGCGGAACTTACAGCGCGCGATTTAACAGAACTATAAAGCTACCTAGTTTATTTGTTTGTGTCATTATGTTACCGTTATTTTTTATTTCCATTATATTGCTATAAAAATGGGTATTTTTATTTTCGCCAACACGCTCATTCTTGCTATAATGACTTGACAATGTGTAGTGTAAATATTTAGATGTAATTTATTATAACAATCCGACTGGATTTTATCACCGTTTTCTGATATTACGATTTTATCTTTAGTAGTTTATTTATATTTATTTATTTACATAATCATTTCAATGAATATTAACGATCTCTTAAATATGGAAAGTAAAACCTTTGATTGCCTAATTCGGGCGTAATTCAGCGACCCGTGTTCTTCGCGGGCTCGGGCGGCGTGACCCGAACGCCTATTTCCGGTCTGTCATCAACGACTCTTAGTGATGTTGTAGATATTTACTGAGTACACAAATACTGGTGAATTATCATAATAATAATATTCCTTCATGATTTTATTGTACGTTGAACATAAACTTGACGTAGATAGTTACATTACTTTAAAGTAAATTTTGGTTTACTAAGTTCGAGCTTAGAGGTGGTGCGCTAAAACTGCTTGACTATTTTTAATATTTTACTTATTTGATCGGAGCTCGAACCTATTCCCCGTTTGTTGTTACTTAAGTATTTTATGGCTAAGCTACGGGACAATTCAAGTCAAACAAATATCATTTAACCAATCTCGTTAATTTAGGTTAATCGCACTATTCCTAACCAATGCAGCGATCAGAAAAGCGCCGAAACTACGATGCTCGACGAGTCCCGAAAGAACGATTTAACTGTCTTGGATCCCGCAATAAATTAATTAAACTAGAAGAAGACTAAGAAGCTGGAGCAGGTGCCCGTAGCTTAGGATCGGTCGATTTACCCTTGACCGATCGATCCGTAAGGTTACGCTTGCCGCGGTCAATCTGTGGATAGATGACCATCCATTTCATATCGAGTTCCCTCCGTGCCTCGGAAAGCGCGTAAAGCCGTCGGTCCCGGCTGTCAATCGTAGATCGTAGATCAGTTGTTTTGGGTAGTCAGAAGCACAAAATATAAGGGGTACAGAAGGACCGCTCCCGCCAAATTCAAAAATAATTACCTATACTTGCCAGACTCACTAGGGCTGCTACTGTAGTGACTCTGTAGGTTTTATTTGTGACAATATGTTTTATTGACACTGGTTGGAACTCTTTGCAATTTTTTATAACAAAATTTTCTCGATCGCCGTGAAATGTCAATATCTCTTATTTATTCATTTAGACAACACGTGCCAGTCGAGTCTAAAGTCTGCTTGAAACTGCTTGAGAATACCTATAAACGTAATGTTAATGTGTGCGTGGTAAAAATGGCGGTTTGTCCTGAGCGGTCTCTCTGCTCGGGCGCGACGCAGCCTTACGTACTTTGTGTCAGAAGCCAGAAAGTCTGACAACCAGTCTTACCAAGGGATATTGTGTTACCCAACAACTGCGTGATGGAGGTCAGATAGGCAGTCGCTCCATGTAAAACACTGGTATTCAGCTGCATCCGGTTGGATTGGAAGCCGACCCTAAAATAGTTCGGAAAAGGCTAGACAGTTGCAGACAGGAGTAAGAAAATACATAATTTCCACTTCCCTCCATATCAAACAGAAAATAGAAGTGTTACGTCAATAGGCACAACAAGGGCAAACTGAAACTACGCTTTTCAGTTTCCAGCTTCATTAATTTAATACCAGCTATTCGGCCTGTCATTTCATACAGTTCCTATTTACCTACATTATATATGTAAATAAGGCCGTTATATCCACTGATTCAATAAATATCCCAGGTCCACGAGACTGAATCACCAAATGCGAATACGAAATCCGCTATTTGAAAAGCCATTTCATTTTTATGACTGGATCGGGAATTGAAATGAATAAGTTCAGGTAATGGGTTGCCAGCCTTGCAGTACCTGTAGTCTATGGTAGAAAAGAGCTAAGTTATTTATTTATTTTGTAAGTCTTGATTGGATCTTATAGAATTCGTTGAATGTGAAATTTAAAAATTATTGTTTTTTTTCTATTCTGTGACCTTTTTTTACAATTTATACAACTTTTGATATTGTTGTTTTGATTTATTCTGTGGCAGTATTGTGCAGTGTTATTATATTATTTTATGTTTGAGTATTGCCTGAATTTAATGAATTTTATTTTTTGAAGTTATACTTCTTTAGGCGCGTTATGAAAAAATGATGAGAGTGAAATTTTACGATGCGCGCGCACACCGTCACACAAAATTCTCACGGGAGTAATTATATTATGTTTATGCTTTAATGAATTTATTCAACGCTTTACTACTGGGGCCCAATTCTGTAAAATAACCAACTTGTCAATAGTGTGTCGGTGGTGTGTAAGTAGTGGCTCAATAGGCTAATCATTGACATTTGGTATTCTACAAATTATTTATGGTCATTGACTTACCACTGTAGTGCCATTAAAAGGCCATAGTAAGACTATTGTAATAATTGGTATTCTGCTCCACTATAATTTGACAATGTCATCATGATGGCCAAAGCTACGGTAGTCTGTAAATATTTTAAGTGTATTTGACAGTTGTGTCTATCGTGTTTGAAAAGTGTTTTGGCCATCGACCCGCCATTGTGAAGCCATCGAACAACGACACCTCTTTTCCTTATGAAATTGATTCAATTTGTTTATTTTTGAAATAAGTGATCTATGTTTTGGATTTAAAATAAATTGTACGCGACTGTGTGCGTCTTACGCAGTTAAATTTATAAAGTGGACGTAGTTTTTTTTCTATATAATTACGTAACTTGAAAAAGTGTTTTTTTGTTTGTGTACATATTGACTTGATTATGGTCTTGAAAGTTAGATCTTGTTTTAAAAACGTGTGTACAAAACGTTTCATGAGGATATGAGTTACCGTTTAAAAGTTACAGCGAAAAATGTAAAGTAAAATTTTAACAAGTTTTAGTTCTAAGAGTTTTTTATAATGTTACAAAATGGTTAAGATTTATGTTTAATTTCATTAATTAAGTTTAATAGTAGTTAATAAGATGAAAATAGTAAGGATTTTTCAAGAAAATTAAGTAAAACAAGGGGTCTAAAGTTTTCGGCTAAGAGAAAAATAACGAGCAAAACGGGACCGAATTACGTGGACCTCTGTCCGGTAAGGCACGCCGGTATATAAAGCGAGCTATTTTTCGGTTCAAATCGGTCACATACGCCGCCCCGGCCTGGCTTGCCCTCACGGCCGAGACACACAGGAAAAAGCTCCAGACGCAGCAAAACATCGTGTTGCGTCAAATCACAAAGGCTCCTCGGTTCGTGAGGAATGACGTCATCAGTAGGGACTTACGTGTCGAGAGCATCGAGGAATTCTCCACCAACATGGGTAAGAGGATGTTCGCGCTTGCCGACAATATGCATTAGTGGTGGTGGTGTTTAGATTAAATAACTATATAACAAACTGCTTAGCCTTGTCCCAACTAAGTTGGGGTCGGCTTCCAGTCTAACTGGATGCAGCTGAATATCAGTTTTTTACGTGAAACGACTGCCTATATGACCCACAACCCCGTAACTTGATAGCATGATGCCTCTTGGTAAGACTGATTTTTAGATATCTTAACTTCTGACTACCCATAACGACTGTCATACATCTACGAATGACACCCGTGACTAACGCTTTACGTGCTTTCCGAGGCACGGAGGATCTTGGTATGAAATTGATAGCCACCCATCCACGAACCGACCGCAGCAAGCTAAGCATTTCTACCTACCGATCGACCTTATTGTTTTGTAATAACGTTTAAAATCTATTAAAGAAATTTGACAGATTGTTGTAGCTAGATGTGCTGGCTGCTGTAGATACATACTAAAACTCCGTAATAGAGTAGAACACTTAAATTAGTACCTACCTACTTATATTTTATCATTATGTTAGGACCACGAAATATCTAAGTATAACAGGTCAGGACCAAGCCCTCTGAAAAGCACTTCGGAATATTATTACTCACATTAAGTTCGATATTTGAATCTCATTTGGCCGCCCGACGGCCGACACGCCAAACGATGTTCAGTGAAGGGGCCATTAATAGTATTTCCAATACATTACCGAAGTATGAACTATTTCCATGCTGATAAACTCAAGTTTATTTCTTTTTGCCAAGAATGTACACAAATTCTGTTTGAGGGTAATGAACCGTTGAATGGATCTTGAAAAAAAATATTTCTGTGCGATAGATCACAGGGTGATCACCATTTTGAGGTCAAAAGACCATCTTGAGTCGTCTGTCTGTACGAGATAAAACTGTTAGTTGCATATTAAATGCTTGGCGCACATTCACCATGTCACGTCCGATGTATACAACCAATCCTGTAAATGATATAGTCTCTCCCTTGCAGGAACACCAATCGAACTTATGACCGTGTCATACGACATGACCACATTGCACCTTAGGACCACATTTATTATTGCGCTTCATTCAACAACTTTCACTATAGGGGCCAACCCTAATTAAATAGGTGTTCTGTAATGTATATCTTCATCGTGTTGTAGTGCGTTTTTGTAGGAAACAGCCTCATAAAGTTGTTCATTTTTATACATACAGTAACACCTTGAATATGTGCAGAGGATACATGGAGACAGAAGAAACGCCACAACGCGTGCCTATAGAATGCAGAAGCGTAGCCGAACAACCGGCACGGCCTCGCCAATATCCAGCATCGCTCCCGTCAGTCAAAGTCAAATCATTTATTTCAATTAGACCATTAAAAGGCACCTTTGAACTTCATAGGTATCTAATATGAAAAACGAACCTAGTTGTCAGTGTGTAGTAGTTTGAAAAGGCTGTTAATTAACTTTCTGGGATGTCCTATGTTGGTTACAGTAGGAAAGTAAGCACAATAGTCTAATCAAGATTGTAAGTGCAGAAACCGGCCAGAACCGAACCGATCCGGGAACTGATTCCTTGAAAAAGGCTAGTCAGTTAAAAGTTAACTTACATGTAAGTATTTATATTACGGGTTTAATTATTCAAATTTCTTGAATTGGTCCTTAGTGACGGAGAGAGCACTCGAATTCAGTCATCATACGAAGCCAATTAACTTTTTGCCGATTTAAGACTTCGTAAATGAAAGTTCAATTTCTGTTCACAAGATCCTGGAAAGGATCATGGCAGGATTTGTACAAAAAAAATGTTTAGAGAAGTTAAAATTCTTATTCTTATCATCCTGGGTACCTAAAGAGTATCTCATTAACATTACACATTAACATTTTATTTACAATTTGTCATAATAACATACCGCTTACTAATCCAAACATTTCCGCACATAATAGGGTATTACACCCATTTTTGAAAAGTGTCTCAATGAAATTCTGTAGTGCTAATATGCCACCAAAAAAAAACATAAAATTTTTATTCAATCGATAAATGCCATAAAAATGCATCTAAATTTTAAATTTTCAAATATCGCGCGTAGTTCGGCGAAAACGCCTCTTACTGGACGCCATATTGCTCAGCGTAAATGACGTCAGTTCGTTTTGTATCAAATGAGCTCATATTAAATATGATAATTGTATATCATTTAAAAATAATTAAAAGCATATTTTGTAATAGGTGTAATAATGAAAAAATTACGTTGGTTACGAAAATAATAAAAGTACAAAGCCTATTTTACGCCAATCGGTTGACTGACAGTTGTCAATTTTTTGTTTACACAGCCGTATGGCGTAATGACATGGCCGCTACTATTTCACGCTGTTTTATAACAGATTAAAAATACTGAAAACTTTAAATTGAATTTTTAAATTTGTTTTGTTATTATACGAACTAAAACTTACATTTTCCGATTGCTTTATGCCCAATGATATTATATTATTGTTTATGCCTAATCTGTCTCAATAACATATTTATAGATTTTTTCTCGTATAGAGTAAAATACCCTATTATAGCACGTAAGTACGCTGAAACTGCATGTTTTTGCACCACTTTAGCTAAAACTGACATTTAAAATATCTAGGTCACTTTTGACTCCAATCTAAATATCCGTAAACATTACGACTTATTTACCAGCGATGTACCTATAATAACAATATAATGTAATGTTTAATAATTCCCTGTAAATATTTACTGTTGTATATTTACATAGGTTTAGTTTGATATATAATAATGATTTGTTTGATATATAATGATGTATAATAACAATTCCCTATAAATATTTACTGTTGTATATTTACATAGGTTTAGTTTTTAGATAATAATGTTCAAAAATGCTTTTTCTCAAAATTGATTTTCAAAAGAGATTATTTTATATCAGTTTAACTTTAATCTTAAAAATGATCCAATATAATTGTAAACGTAAAGTGATGGCCTGAAACACAGGTTTGTAGCAACCTAGCTCAGATTCATCATAACTTGCACTAGTTAGGTATATAAATATTTTAGTTTTAGTTTATTTTTAAGCAATATACATATTTGTATGGTAAAATATTTCTATTATAGACTAATGTACACTTTTTTGTAAACGATGTTTAATAAATAAATAATTATTATTCTCATTTATTCATTATATTTTTAAATATTAGTAAAAAGAAAAAAAAACATTTAAAAATATAAAAAAATAGTAGCCCACCGGTATCGGGATCAGGGTCCAAGCTACCGGTGGTCAGGGCTCCTGAGAGAGGAATCTCCTGACTATACGCGCCGTGTCCAGGAGTACCGCTTTCTGTATCAAGCTCTTGATCCAGCTGCCTAACGAGAGCCTCCTTAGGTGTTGGTCGAGGCTCTTGGAAATGAGTCCATTGGCCGTAACGACTATCGGCACAATGACTGCTGTATTCACATCCCACATGTCGACAACCTCGCGAGCCAAGTCAAGATTTATTATTATTATTATTCTCATTTATTCATTTATTTACATATTTCATTATATTTTTAAATATTAGTAAAAAAAAAAAAAAAAAACATTTCAAAATATAAAAAATAGTAGCCCACCGGTATCGGGAACAGGGTCCAAGCTACCGGTGGTCAGGGCTCCTGAGAGAGGAATCTCCTGACTATACGCGCCGTGTCCAGGAGTACCGCTTTCTGTATCAAGCCCTTGATCCAGCTGCCTAACGAGAGCCTCCTTAGGTGTTGGTCGAGGCTCTTGGAAATGAGTCCATTGGCCGTAACGACTATCGGCACAATGACTGCTGTATTCACATCCCACATGTCGACAACCTCGCGAGCCAAGTCAAGAGACTTAATTTGTTTATCTTTCTCGGTTTTCACGAGGTTCTCGTCATGCGGAACCGCTATATCAACAATCATTGCGCCACGCTCTAATCGATCTATCACCACTATATCAGGCTTATTGGCAATAATAGTCCTGTCAGTGATGATAGATCGATCCCAATACAACGTGATATTGCCGTTTTCGAGAACTGAGTCGGGCACATACCTGTAGTACGGTACTTCCGACTCCACAAGCCTCTACTTTAGAGCAAGTTGCTGGTGGATAATCCTAGCTACAAGGTTGTGTCTATGCAAGTAGTCTCCGTTAGCTAGACGAGAGCACCCAGAGATAATGTGTCGGATTGATTCACCCGGCCGGTGGCATGCCCGACAAATGTCAACCGTGCCATCCTTCACAATATACCTCCGGTAGATGTTCGTCATCATAACTTCATCCATAATCGCACAGACAAAATCGGTTTCCCCAAACAGGTCACCAAAACGCAGCCAGGATACGGACGCCAAGAAATCTACATCAGGCCCATGTAGGGCCCGGTAGAAGCGCCCGTGAAGCTCCTTGCTCTGCCATACCTCCTTGCGGTCATTAGTATCGAATACTACAGGTTTGCGCCAGTTCTCGTTCGCTAAGGAGAGCGGGGTGAGGCCCTTGTCCACTGAGACCACATCTCGGTGCATCCCCACGTCGGTTTTAAGGAAGTACTCCCTGAGACTGCATACCTCACGGTTGTGCAGGGACTTAGCATTAAGAAAGCCTCGGCCTCCGCACTTCCGTGGGATATACAGTCTCATTACCGATGACCGTGGGTGATGCATCCGATTTGCGGTCAGCAATGTACGGACCCTCCTATCCAGGGCGTCAAGTTCCGTCTGAGTCCACTTGAGTATGCCGAAAGAGTACATCAAAACCGGCATGACCCATCCGTTGAAGGCGCGCACCTTGTTTCCGCCTGATAAAAGACTATTTAACACTTTATTCAGGCGGCCAAAGAAGCGCTCCTTCAACGATTGTTTCATGTCGGCAGCATTGATGCTTAACGCTTCCGACATACCCAAGTACTTGTAGGTTTCGGTTGAGGAGAGGGATCTAAGGCGTATGGAATACGAGTTTATTATTATTATTATTATCTTCAGGCATTTACAATATATTTGAAACACGAAATGAAACGAAAAAGTGTTATTTTCCTTTCGAAATATTTTAGTAACACGGTGGTTTAAAAATATGGTAAGTATATCAATCTACTCCTGGTAATGTATTCTCGACCACATTGGACAATATTTTAAACCCTCTAAATGTTTTTTTTTTCAAACAAATAAATGTAGATCTCGCCATGGCCATGAACGTCTCAACCAAGCTTACTACTTATGATTGCTATTACCATTTACTCTTTAACGTCTCAAAAAGTCCCATGCGAGAAAACAACCTCATCATTACAGATGGTTTTATTTTAAGCCATTGAAAGGCAAACAAGCCAAGGGCCCACCGTATGTTAAGGTGTCTATCGACCACAGAGTAGCTACTTTGTAATATAGGCAAATAATTATAGACGTCCGCAAAACCAGGCCTGGAAATGTCTAATGTGCCAGTAATGAGACAAGCACCCAAACCCTTCAAACCAGTATACAGCAATGCTGCTTTGGTTCTTAAGAACCTAAATAATAAATAATACCAGGCTATAATTGTCGCACTGCAGGGCAAAGGCCCCTTCTCATACAGAGAAGGCACGAGCATTGATCACCACATGCGCTCAAGGCGCAATTATAAGTCCAGGTTTCCTCACGATGTTTCGTTCACCGATGTCAACGATGTCCAAGATAAAATTAGAAAATACATATGAATATTAAAATTTATTACAACCTTTAGATATGTACAATATTCACAAGAACAATAAAATAGTAAACCTAAAGTATTAAACTAAAAACAAAAACCTAACTCAATAAAGCATCATAAAATTCGTCCACATCGCCGTCAACTGGAAATTTACCCAAGAGACTGGCATATGAATTGAAAAAATCACATTGGTACTTGCCCGGTTTCGAACCCACAACCTCATGCATGGGAGGCGGGGCCTTAACCATCACGCACCTACGAACCAACATCGCAATCGCATTACGAACCTAAGTTAAACGAATGGATTTACTCTTAAAAATAAATAATTTTATTATGATTAACATTCAGCGATCAAGCCATTCTAGTAAATATTATCGTAAATGTTATGTTCTTGTTTAGCGCGATCGCCAACATGCATCGGCCAAGCATGCCGATTACGGCTGATCCCCCCTGGGGGAGACCTATGCCCAGCAGTGGGCTTCTAAAGGTTGGTATGATTATGGTGATGATGAATCTTGTTTTAAACACTGCAAGTGATTTGACGTCCCTAATATTATTTAGTACATTATTGTATAGTTGTGCTCCCTCGTAGGTAATAGTCTTAACCTGGCAATACAACCTGTCAATTCAATCATCCTCTTTATCCGTGCAACGCGACAAAGTAATGTCTTTATTCAAATTTTTAGATAAAGATATTTTATTTGGAGATACGGCCTACGTGTGAGGTATAAGAGAGAGATTTCTTAAACAAATGGCCACTATTCATCCAGACAGATGTCCAATGCAAGTTGCAACATTGGACGTCGAACAATTAACCGGGACCGAGGTGCGTGTGTCATTTTTCATTCGAAAACTCGCGTTTCCGCCGCCCACGCAGATCGAACTAAACGAAATAACTCTAATAAATCTATTGATGTCTCCATTTTATAGCGTGGCATTTTTCCGCATAACTTTGTGTTATTTAAATATTTAATTTGACATACTTTATGGATTCTTGATAAGCTATTGTGTGACGCCCCATTTCATCTATGTTATGTACCTACTGTCTTGCATCGCGTATTAAAGGCGGCAATGTTTCCTACAATATATAGTGTTTATAGTGTTGTATTTACTCTCTTTGTCTACTTTTTAGGGTTCCGTACCTCAAAAGGAGACCCAGTTACCAAGCACCACGGATAACAATTAACATTATTTAATGGGTCCTAAAATGTGCCTACGATGCCTTGCCTACGTTCGTGTAGTTTCCGATTCTGTTTTGTGTAGTACCTAATCGAGTGTAGAATTTTTAGGAACAGCCGTTTGATAGTCATGTGATGGCCATATATTATTACGAAAATAAGTAACTGTAGAAGAATGAACGGTCAAAAGAGAATCTTATGACAGACTGCTGTAAGTCGATTCTGTAAAATTCTAACAACAACAATTTGCATCTCTCATCGCTACTTACTCTCACTTCGCATATGGTTGAAAATTACCTTAATATATTTGACACTTTGAATCGGGTTCGTGTGTCGAAGTGACAGGGAAATTACCTTACAGAATGCCACTTCTTACGTCATCTCATACTTTATCTGTCAAAATCACCCTGTCAATTTAGTTCAACTCGCTGACACGCTCGCAAGGGTGGCGCTAGTGTAAATTCGAATTATCAACCGAGTTTTTAGAATGCCAATCAAGAAACTCACAGCGGATTCAGATTCGAAGTTTAGAATGAGGTCTTACAGAATCACACCCCAGATCTCAATTTATTTTCCCTAAACCAAACCAGTCGTGTTTTCAAAGAACAATTCAATAAAATAACACGCCATTACAGTAAACCAAATTCAGTGCCACAGTTCGTATTACACAAATGGGTACATAATTTAGTTCCCGTAATGTAATTTTCAGAAGTGTGCGACACAAATTGTTGTTAACACTAAACTTTAAATGTAGATGTCGCTTGTGACTTGTTTGTGACGTAATCACGTTTTGGGAGTGATTTTATAATATGTATGCTCACGTCTCCTTGTAATGGCGTAATTTATTATAAGTACCGTAAGTACTTAGTATTTCTCCTGTAGGAGACATTGGTGGTTTCATTAAGTTTCACTAATTATCAATCTACCAGAGTTCTGTTGTAGTAGAACTGACAACGACAAGGCGATGGTTTCGACAATCCGATTTTTATTTAACTGTCATAGGTTTTTGCATCTGCTGTAAAACATGGCAATGGTTCTAAAAGTAGGTACATAATAAACTGCCATATCAAATCAGCAGAAGATTCACATGGATACTCTGCATCATTGAGAACGTTGACCGCGTTGCTATCTTTTCACTATTCGTTGGGACCATTGAGACGCTCTATTTGTTCTAGATTTAGAAGAATTTAAAATTAAACCTTTAAACCTTTTTGCACTTTTATCTATCAGAGAAACCAAATGTTTCTAAAACCGGTTACATCAATTTTATTCCCATCGAATTCGTAAGATGAAATGTGTATACTTACTTTCTTAACACCTCTCCCACGACCTAACTCCAATGGTTCAATAGGTTTACGTTTAACAGTTAGTCACAAATTACTAATAAAACTAAAAACAGTTAACTTAGCTAATTATCTTTCGAGTTAACTTCAACGGCAATGTTTCAAATGAATAACTGCATGACGTTTAATTTTGTAATAAAAATTTCATGATCGTGTTATGTGTGAGCCTGGACCAAGCCTCCTTGGCTCCATTTATCTTCAAACGGGATCATTACTGTCGCAATTTATTACAACCACTTTGCGATCTTAAAAACTTACATTAAATGTTGTTGTTATTTGATACTAAGGTTAACGTGTTTATTTTGTGGAATATTGAAAGAAAATGTAAAGCAATTTCATAGTTTTTACCTTGAAACAGACAAAATGTGACATTCATCATCATCATTATCATCAGCCTGAAGACGTCCACTGTTGAACAAAGGCCTCCCCCATAAGGGGGGGGGGGGTGCCATAATCCCCACGCTTGGCAGGCGTCTTGGGGATCGCA
Organism: Charanyca ferruginea; assembly: GCA_947361185.1. NCBI lineage: Eukaryota > Metazoa > Arthropoda > Insecta > Lepidoptera > Noctuidae > Charanyca > Charanyca ferruginea. Next base: position 20,221,659 of record OX376059.1, on the reverse strand, counting down.
GTGAAGTTGTTTTAGCACACGGAAGCCGCTGCTGCCCGACTTCCGGATTTTTCCTTAGTCGCCTTCGACGACACCTTCGGGATGAAATGGGGGGGTGCTATTCTAGCCCGGACACCCCACGGGAGACATTACATGAAAGGATATATTCGAAACTATGCTAATACCAGTAATATACAACTAACAATACATACATTCTAAGCTTGTCTTGGACATCAATGACATCAGTGAAGGAAAACATCGCATCGTGAGGAAACCGTGTCGTGTCGTGCTATGCTAGGGATTGACAAAGCAGACGAACGGATGACAGCTCACTTCACCTAGGTGTTCACCGAGGGAGATTGTAACAGAATAGCACTGCTTGACTTGACAATAAAGATAGTTTCGTATGAAGGTAGATTCATATAGATTAGTTTTCACTCAATCCTGATATACCTAATAATAAAATTATTACCCACTTATACGCGCGTAGACGTAGAATTTATTCTGAGGAGAATTACAAATTACATCTTTCGCAAATTAAAAGTTACAGCTTGGTGTTTTCGTGAAACAGCGTTTTTGTTTTGTACTCCCTTTCTCATACTCACACACATGTATTTATCATACACACACACATGCTAAAATACCATAAACTCGATGTTTTTGTAAAGGCCGGTCCGCACGGAAGCATTAGGAATACTAATTAATCATGAAACTGTCTTCTGGCGTCCGGTCCGGACACGGGCACAATGCCGTCTTCTCGCCGGACGCGTCGGACACCCGGACGTGAATTCAAACCGAAATGTAGCGAGCATTAGCTTTGCACGTCCGCTGATAACGCGAAACTTGATAGTTATACTAAGGTTTCGAAGCTTTTGTGGTTCATGTTGATGAAGTAGGTAATTAATGCCAAATTCGTATGAACCAAGCTCAGTATAACATTCCTATTGAACCTAACCCAGTCTTATATGGGTGCTCTAAAATTCGGGCTGAACACACCTCAATATTATGTTTCTTTATGTTATTCCATTAATTCGTGACCTTTCCTACGTCACGAAGGTGAGAATCAAGATTGTATTCGTGTATGAGTCACTTATGAACAAACAGATTGTTATCAAGAATTTGATAGCTTTATTATAGGCAATCGCAAAAAGGAATCTCCATAATGGGTGGAATTATACAAAAAGTAGCTAGTAGTTACACTAATGTAAACAGTGAAATGACATTGTTTTGTGTGCTAACAACAATAAGAACCAGCTCAAAATAAACCAACCGCGCCGTAAACTTCTTATCGATGAAATCTCCTGGAGCGCTTAATATTAAAATCAAACGGTATCCAGTAATCAAATTGCCGTCCGACCGTATTTTTATTCGTGTTTTTTTTTTTAATGAAACCTAGGTAGATCGATTTATCGCCCCCGAAACCCCTTGCATACTAAATTTTCAGAGTATATATACTATACATACAAGAATTGCTTGTTTAAAGGTAGGTAGGTATTAGATAAGTCGCGTTCGATTTAAAGGTTTTATAACAGTAAATGAACACCAGCAGCAGAATATAACACATTCAAAGGCGATCTCATTACATAATCAACACTCACAATAGATACAGCCTATGGCAACGCTGCGTCGATAAATTTCACCGCTACACTATCTCACTAGCTTCCGCCCCCGACTCGCCCGCTATCCGGCCAGCCATCACTGCACTGGTTCCAACTTAACCAGCCGTTTGTTTACTACATTAATTAGTTTTGTATTTATTAATTCAAATATTCTGTCTATCTAGCTTATGTTTTTAGGGTTCTGAAACTGAAACTAGTTGCCCGTTCCAAAAGGTAGTTTCGTATGGAGAAGAATGGCTAATGAATGAATACTCTGCTTTGCGACAGAAATAGTTATGGTTGTAGTACTACCCGTAATTCCCTATTATTACTAGGTACTTATTATTACAACCCACAGTTGAAAATTGACGAAAGTTTTCTCGAGTAATATAGAATGAAAACAATCACAATGACCCTTATTTAATGTTCATGTCAGCTTTGCGTAATTGGACTATAAAAACTATGTCGTTTTGAATACAAAACACGAATTTGTATGAAAATCCTTATCCATAATATTGAAGCTAAAAGCAAAGGAAAACAACTGAATGTAAATAACCTAATTAATTTGTATCAAAGCTAAGTAGAAAAGGAACAAAAGTGGTTTCAAAAACCTGAATACGTATACATTCATTATCTTAATTAAGCACATGTGCCCAGTATAATACATGTTAATAACCCGATAAGAAGAGATTGCAAAAGAAACGTTACTTTTATGCCCCAAGCTCATGTTGATCAGCCTTTAAAGCCACAAAAATAATTGTCCAAGATCCCGAAGTCGCCAAATCTACGTCGTTTTAGCATAGTAGAAATATTGAGGTGAGATTGAGGAGTGGAGGTATGTCGATAAGAAAAAAGTCTTTAAAACAAGTATTTATTGGATCTTAAAAATATAGGTACATAACAATGTTAATATAATGTAACGATGAAAGCTGCAGTAGTTAGCACCTGTGGCAAAAAAAGCAATTAAAAAAATGTATGCTCAAAATTAATAGATTAGATATTTTTATAGATTAATTGAATACGAATTAAAACATTATTAAATAAGGAAGTAGTCGCGCGTTCCTATGAAGAAGATGGGTAGTAATACTTCAGGTTTAAGGGGTTTTAAATAGGTGTCAGGTATATTAAGGTACCTAATTACTCCCATAAGTATTTTATAACAATATTGACCATACATTGACCGATATTGTACCAATTATTCGGACCAGTTTTTCTACTAGGAACTGAATTTCAATGTGTGTACATGGGATTTCACTGGTTTTATTTTAGAGATATTGAAGTTCAAAGTAGCGATTTCTAAACTTTTATCCGAACAAAGATAATTTGTTCGGCTGATAGGTACTATAGAGGACGGGATGTCTATATACGATAAATGAGACGCGATAAACTGTTATAACTCTATATTGGAGATAAAATAGAGGACATACATGACCGTTCCTGACGGCGGGTGATCTGACAGTCTCTGTCATTATATCAAAACTATATTCTAAATAATTCAAATATAATCGAATCACCTATCTTTCTAGAAGTATCCAGAGTGTTCTAACCAAAGACCAAATAGTTATGGCTTTACTACATAAAGCCTCTCTAACATAAAACCTCTCTACAGTACCGTGAGCACAGATTAACTAAACCGTGAGTTTGATATTCATTGCGTTTTTTAAAATCTAAGCGTAATTTGTTAAAAAAATAAAAAAATAATAATTATGTTCTTTGGAAGAAGTTTAAAAATGACAGTTGAAATACGTATCTATAAAAAACTAAGACAGAATCAGAGGATTCTCGGGTGTGTCCTAAAAGAAAAAAATGATTCTAGCAATTGATACAATTTGTGGTTTAAATATCGGTCATTAATTAGCAGTCACACTATTCCTTATATTACAGGATATTTCTAAAAAACAAATATAAAACCACCAGCCGTCAAACTTTGACGTGGTTATAACTTTTTTATCTGATAGCATTAAAGCCAGCAAGTACGTATACCTTCTTGCAACCTGTGTCATTGCTCAAAATATTTTATTTTTGGAACGAAGTTCCTTAGGGTAGTGCGAAATAGAAATCGTCACGTAACGAAATGCGTGTGTGTATGTGTGCGTGTATCGAGCCTACTACAAAGAAATGAGCACTCGCCTACTCGTGTATATATTTATATATTATTATTATTATTGGAACGAAGTTCCTTAGCGCGGCTTGTGGGTAGTGCAAAATAGTAGAAATCGTCACGTATCGAAATGCGTGTGTACATGTGTGCGTGTATCGAGCCTGCTACAAATAAATGAGCGCACGAGTATAAAAATATATATATACATGTAGGTACTTATATATTTTTATACTCGTGCGCTCATTTGTAAAAAAAAATACAAATATATACAAATGTATATATTTTATTACTTCTTATTTATTTTTTTCTGTACAGACGCAAGGAACGCACATCGTTCCTTACGGGGATCCCCGACCGCACAAGTTTTTTTTTTTGTACAGACACGTACGTAAAGAACCTCGTTCCTTACGGGGGTTCCCTGACCGCATAAGTTTTTTTGTTAGCCTGTTCTGCCCCACTCCTGGACAAAGGCTTCCCTCCATGCCTTCCACCTTATCTGATCCTGAGCTTCATCTCTCCAGTTTTAGAGGAATCCATCCAGTTCCTGCCGCCATCTCCGTGGCCTGCTGCAACACCGTCTTACTATCTCAGAGCACCAGTTCAATGTCACCTGAGCCGCGTTGGCCCTGCGATAGACATGTCCTGCCCAGTCCCATTTAAGTTGGGCAGCCTTATGACCCACCTGTTTTGGGGCGCAGTTTAGTTCCGCAGTAGAGATCCGTTAATTTAACACCTATAGTATACTGCGATCCATTGGTCGTTGGCAAACCTTGAGTTTGGACATTCTGGGAGCTAGTCGAAGACCAAGTCTGTGCACCGTAGGTTAAGACGGGAGAATACACTTGGCCATATACCTAAGCTTCCGTTTCAGTGACATGCGCAGTTCAACTTTTAATAATTCTTTCATGGAGCAGTAACTCTTCCAGACGTTTTTTGATCATCTCGCGACTTCTTTGTCTTGTCTCGCCTGCAAAGAGACCTCAAAATTTACGCATGCTTAAATAACGTAAATCTAGCTAGTCAGGGATCTCGGTCCTCAAGGATATATCTGCACAATATAAAACAAAAACAAAACATTTTACGAAGTGAAGCCGCATCATAAAATAACAAAAGCTGTTACTACTCCCTTATCTTGAATGAATAGGTATGTACATCTTGATTGAGCCTGTCTGATAAGTCAACTATACATTAATTAGTACGGAGCGGGTGTTAGCAGGTGGGTACGACGGATAAATTTTGCCGCTAATAAGCATAAATTGCCTCATGTTTAAACATTAAAAACACTGCATCCGGTTATCACCATGTCTCTATACAAATAATGGCAGTCATTCACTTCATAATATTTGAGTAAGTTTGATCATTTTAGTGGTCTCCATAGGAACAATATAGTAATCTACTGTTTGGAACAAGCGTAAGCGACTAGTTTCAATTTCTTGATTGATCAACTCCGTGACAATTAAAAAGTGCCTGCAAATTATTTATTTGAAACTAGAGTTTATCCGCGGCTTCGTCCACATAACTGACGGACGCCGTAAAGGCTTGGTCATGTGTTTCACCAAATATTAACATATTATCTTAATATAGACCTCTAAAAGTTCTCCTACGTTTGATTTATAGTATATAATCACCCCGGTCATTATAAGTAGACGAAGACGCGGATTAATAAATAAGTTGGGGTTTAAGCTTACTCCGCATCAAAATCGGTTCAGTGGATTAGCCATGGAACGGTGAAAACGTAACAGACAGTTTCTACGTATCTACCTAGTTAACAAGGTTAATTTAAGTGCTAATCACGAAGTAGTGGTGCTAATTATTTAAATTTTAAATAAAGAACTTATAAGTCGGCCACAAGAAACCTTATCGTGCCCAAGTCATTCAGTCTACCTCCCAAGCAGGTTCAAATGTCAATGTGCCCAATCCAATGGTACACGTACGAAAATAATATAATAGAGTAGAGAATAACAGTGTTATGCTACATTGCAGTTTACAACATAATTTTCAACATCGCACCTACCTAGTACGTATATTATGTATAACGTACTCTGCTTGCACTAACACATTTTACTAATGATTCTGTATTACTGAAATAGCTGGCCTAGTGTGAGTTTCTTAACCTATTCAATCGCGTTAACGAAAACCTTCGCTTATCAATTTCATCATCATCATCATCGTTTCAGTCGAAAGACGTCCACTGCTGGGCATAGACCTCCCCCAAGTGTCGCCACATTGGCCAATGACCGGTCCCGTCCCAATTTGTATGGAATAATTCTTTTCTTTGGCCTTCCTCTCCCTCTCCACGAAAAACGAAGAAAACGGAACGGAACTACGCAAATAAATTAAAATTCAGGCGTACGTACAATGTACGTACGTACGTACGTATAATGGCCGACCGCCGTAAATGCTCATATATTTCCGTAGGTATATAAATCCGTGGTTACATTAGCATATAGTGACGGGTATCCGCTTCAATCACAGTGAAACACTTGATTAAACGTGAGTGTGACTGCGGGCCAATTTCACAGTGAACGGGTTGATTGCAAATAAATCTGAATCGGAGCTCTGTAACAGCGCGAGACACTTATTACATTTGGGGCACATTCTCTGAAAAACTCGATACGAAATACTGCATAATATATTTAAGGTCTGACAGTAAAAAGTGACGGATTTTCCAATTACCGTGGGTTATACAGCAGAAACAGAGTCAGCTATTAAAAAAGAAAGTTAATAACTAAAATCCGACGTCGACAAAAACGTCCACCAAGCTATAAACAAGACTTCAAGTTTCATTCATGTGTTATAATTTTATAATCACAAACTATAATAAAATAATATTGCTTTTTAAAGCCGGCTTCTCTTAAGAGCGCGTATTCGATTCGTGACGTAAACTTCATGTTTTTGCGTTTTGCCCAGAGCAATATCGTAATTATGTGAGCAGATTATTTAAAGACAATTTACAGTTTTAGTAAGATTAGTCTTGATTTAGAGAGCTACACAGGTAAAAGTATAATTTTTAATTATGGTTTTTTAAAGCGAAGACAATTCTTTCATATCGTTTTACGAAAATAGACGTCAGAGTTAACTTTCAGGACGAATACAACCATTACAATATGCCAAAGTATTTTGTTTTATGCGTTTTTCCAACAGTATATACAGTCATAAAGACAGCTACAGAGCCAAAATTAAGAAAATATTACTATTATGTATTAAAAAACAATGTTGAAAAAGTAGAAAATCGGTTCACTTTGACCATTTTTTTCACCAGTATTTGAATAATAACATGACTGATATATTTATTTTATGAAAGTAAATGTTATGCTTAATATACAGAATATTTTTCAGTCCGTTATACGAGCTCATTTATTTTAGACAATTATTTTAAAAAGCACTGTAAAACATCGCGCGCTGTCGTTTGCCGATCAATTTCAATGATTCGTGCTTATTTCGTGCATATTTTTTTTTCTGATGCACACAAACAGACCTTTGTATTGTACTAGTGTGTGTCAATGCTGCTACGCCGTTCTAGCAATCGATTAGATTTGGCGATGATGCGATGATGATGCGGCCTAAGGTGGAGCACGTAGGACAGTAGATAAAATATATAATATACTACGATTAAAAAAATAAAAATTTTGTATACATACATAACTGCTAAAATCATAACCCTCTTTTTGGGTTTGCCGTATTCGGGTAAAAAAAACAAAAGTAATGAAAACTCATGGTCAGACCGGACTAAAATTTTGGAGGTCTTCGCCACAGATCATATAATACGATGAAAAGCTTTTAGTTAAAGGTAAAGGTTTAGTCGTTCTAGCACCTACTACATAAATTATGAGATCCAAGACCTAAATCACGTCATTTTGTCATGGTTGAAATGTTAAAAATAGATAAAGGAATATGTTATTTAAGAAGATATTTTACGCAACAAACCGTCATTTTAAAATATTTCTTGCGAGCTGTGTTCAACGGAGCGTGGCCTTGAGCACTGACGGATCGCTGCGCAAACTAGACCATTTAAGGCCCAGTTTGAATTCTCATATTTATAATGCTCGTACTAGGTTTCTATGAGTTATTATTCTAAGCCAGCACCCTTCTTTAGGTATTAGGTACAAACGCCAACATGTCAAGCTATCCCAAACGCTATTTTTTTCCAATTGAATATGCACCTTACGCTTTTCTAATAAAGTTGAAAAACTATCAAAGAAATTTGATAGGTTGGGGTAGCTTGATGTGCTAACCTGTGTACAATATGTACCTTTTTACCTTACTCATTTACGTTCAAATAAGATAAAGAAGAAGATATTGTTATTAACAGTGGCGTGCCTAGGGGTCAAAGTTAGGTCTCGTATTAACCACTATTACATTGTGCCACCATTGCCAGAAGCTCGTGACTAAGTAAAAATCGTACGGATGGAACAGTCTAGGTCAAGCTACGCTTGCCGCGGTCGGTCGGTGGATGGGTGACCATCCATTTCATACCGAGTTCCCTCCGTGCCTCGGAAAACACATAAAGCTGCTGTCATCCGTAGATCTTTGGCAGTCGTTATATGTAGTCAGAAGCCAGAAAGTCTGACAACCAGACTTACCTAGAAGTATTGTGTTACCCAGTAACTGGGTTGTAGAGTTCCGATAGGCAATCGCTCCATGTAAAACACTGATAATCAACCGCTTCCGGTTAGACTGGAAGCCGACCCCAACAGAATTAGCTAGGCAGGTGATGATGGTGACATAGGCCGCCTAACACATACTGTAATATAACTATGTATGTAAGTCACAAGGTTGTGAGTCATTTTTACCTGAAATAAATGATTATCAGACCATTATTCGTTATAATGCCAAACGCTTTAAAAGTCTAAGTCTAAAGTATAACTAAAGAAATGACTCACAGAAAGTACTGCACGTTGGTTTTTAACAATATCCTGTAAAACATAAAGTACCTACCATCGATAAGACAAGTGCATATTTGTCAAACTTCATAACAAATTACTTAAATATGCCCAAGTGCTTTGGAAACATCCTTTTCTTGAGGGACAAAGACGCGTATTAACTTCAGTTCATTGTCGCCAGAGGGCAATAGTGTGTTTGTCTTATGCTTCGGCCGCATCTGCGTGTATCGTCCTGAAGTAATGTGTGCAGAAGCTTTGTACGTTTTGTCATAAAAAAATTGTCGCGCTAAAAGCAGTGGTCACATTAGCAGCTTCGATATTTTGCATGAACTATCGTGCAATAATCCAAGATGGCAGAAATCATTTCCAAACGTTTAACTATGGACGACGGCTTTCTTTACTTCTACATACGTGTCGACCACCAAATGTTATTTTTTGTGATTCATATTTTTGGATCCTATATGATGGGCTCAGCTTCATAATTATGGAGGAATTCCAGCACCATTTCATCGCTCCACTCCATTTTTTCATAGCTCGCATCACACGCGCACGGCATACGTCTGAACTGATCGAAAACAACGGCCGAAATGAACAACGCTAGTCTGGCCACGCAGCGCGATATTTTAGTGCGCTAAAACCCTTTGACGTACCGCCACCCTTGCGATAACACACACGCAGCCCGAATGTTCGCGACGATAGCCGATAATGGACAATGGCCGGTCAAATCTGCGTGTATCGTGTCATGGCGCGAAGCATCGTGACGATACACGCAGATCCGGCCTAAGCATTACTAGCGTATTTTGACGCGACAAAACCTCAACGGTCTACTTAACAGTGCCGTCACCGCCGCAGAAAAAGCCAAACATACAAATCATAAAATGGCTCGCCTGTAAAATCACTAAAAATGTAGGTATGCGCTTGTCTTACCGAAGGAGCGATAATCAATTTATTACATTTATTTTGTGTATGTTTAAATGGTATGGAGCGTATGTTCAAAGTCCATTCACAAAGCACATTTCAACAAAAAAGAAAGTTTCAGTAAATCAGTAGGTCGATTCTGTAAAATTCAAACAACAACTAGCATCTCACATCGCTATTCACTCTCACTTCGCATAAGGTTCAAAATGACCTTGATATATTTGAAACTTTGAATCGGGTTCGAGTGCGAAGTGACGGGGAAATTACCTTACAGAATGTCACTTCTTACGTCATCTCATACTTTATCTGTCAAAATCTCCCTGTCAATTTAGTTCAACTCGCTGACACGCTCGCAAGGGTGGCGCTAGTGTAAATTCGAATTATCAACCGACTTTTTAGAATGCCAATCAAGAAACTCACAGCGGATTCAGATTCGAAGTTTACAATGAGGTCTTACAGAATCACACCCCAGGTCAGTAAATTCATCATGCATTGTTCGTATGAAGGATTTCATTTTCCCGTATTCATGTTTAGAAAGCAGCCGTCACCGTCACACTTTAAGGTAAGTGAGGAAGGTAATTTTGTCCCTAATAATACCTACCTACTTTAAAAAATGGTCTATCAGCGAAACTAGCAAGTATGTACTTCCCTACCATACACATTCCACATTTAAACTTTCCTCTATTTATTCTCGAAATTTCAGCAATGCTAAAATTCGCTGGTAAGGCGGCTCTGGGATCTCAATCCATAATAATCAACAAAAGGCGACTGATGACTGAGTATAAGTAACCACGACCGAGGCAAAACTGAAAGCAAACTCTATTTCAAGTATGTTTTCTCTTTAGAAATGTTACGCCTGTCAGTCGCAGATCCCAACTACAAATTTGACGAAGTTTGTGAGAAAAAACTTTATGAAATGTCATTCTAAGAAATTTTTCGCTAACCTCTTTTACAAATTTGACAAATATTAGCGGTCACACGATGTTAAATGTAATATAAGCCAGACTTATAACCAATATCATAATGTTAAATTGAGATTCAAATAAAAATCTATGTTGCCTTAAAAAATTAGAAGCCACACAGCTGGGCTTTTTAACCATACGACACCGCCATTGGATTTACGATAAAACAATAAAGCAACAATTTAAAAAGAAATGTTAAGTTCTTAATTAATTGAGTAGGTACCTATAATTAATATTCAAGAGGTAGGCGATAACATCGCCAATAAAATGAATATTGTACGCTGGTATTTATACAGAATTCATTATCTTAAATTCTCAATCTTTATTTGATCTACATACATTAGAAGTTGTTAATTAATGGCCGGCGCTCATTGGCTAAACGGTTTGAAATTCGATCACTGATATACCGACTTGTCGCTGATATATATCCCCTATGAAAATATATAAATTCGACTAATGTGAGTAGAGTCATGTTGTTATTAAGTATACGTTTGAATTTAAAACGTGCTTATATTTCTGGCCGCTAAGCTTAAGTAAAAGCTGAGCTGTGACCACTTTATTGTAATATTCTCTCGCCATAAAAAAAACAATATACGAAGACGCAAGCATGAGAAGCGAAAATAGTAAAAACACAGAGAAGTGAGCAAATGTGAAAACCATGTAATAGTCGAATGTTCGTTGGACGAACACAAAAAGGGCTCTGTTGCCCTTTAACATTTTAGAAACATGACGCAAAAACGTACGTTACCCTGAAACTGTTCGGCGGCGGTTTATCATGCTCTATCCTTACATAACAATTTGAAATAGACATTTCTAACCATTTTCTTCTATAGCTACGAATTCGAGACATGTAGAGACTTTTTGGAACTAATTTACTTTTCGAACTGCCAGACTGTGAAATTCACTGCCCGCCTCTCTAATCCCCGATACATTTATAATCTGGGTATCTTCAAGGCACGAGTGAACCGGTTTACCCTAGGCAAGCGTGCTCCACCTTAGGCCGCATCATCACTTAATCAGGTGAGTTGCGGCCAAACGCAAGCCTATAACAACACAAAACAAACAACAACAACAACTTTGTAACAATATAAATAAAAATTGAAAATCTTATTTTAAGTGATTATTTTAAGAGAGAGAAAGATAGATTTAAGAGATAAGAGAGAGAAGCTGGAAGTCCTCGCAAAGGTGCGAAAGTACTTCACGTCGGAACAGCTGCTCAACTTATACCAAGGACAAGTTCGATCATGCATGGAGTACTGTTCGCACCTTAGGGATGGATCAGCAAAATACCAACTGGAGGAGTTGGAAGTCATTGATAGACGAGCCTAGAGGCTCAATAACAACGACTCCCTGGTTAGGGCTAAGCTCCAGAGCCTTGAACATCGCCGCACCGTTACTAGTCTATCGGTCTTTTATCGGGTACATTTCGGAGAGTGTGCTTTGGAATTGCACAATTTAATTCCCCCATCCCCATTCCATCATCGGATGAGCAGAGATACGGCGAAGCGTCACCGCTTTATGGTTGAAGTTCCACGGTCTCGAACCAAGCGCTTTGACTCCATATTTATTGTGCGAACTGCCAGCCTGTGGAATTCGCTGCCCGCCTCTCTGTTCCCTGAAAAATATAATCTGGGTATCTTCAAGGCACGAGTGAACCGGTTCATCCTAGGCAAGCGTGTTCCAACTTAGGCCGCATTATCACTTAAGATCAGGTGAATTGCGGTCAAACGCAAGCCTATTTGATATTAAAAAGAAAAAGAAAAGATACATATAGTTACCTACGTTATGATTGCCTAAAGCTTTTTATAGGTGTGAGACTCAGTTAATAATTATACTATAGGGTACATTACCTGTATGTACCTACCTACTTCATCATCTGACTAGGCTTTTCCCAACTATACTGGGGTCGGCTTCCAGTCTAACCGAATGCAGTTGAATATACCAGTGTTTTACATGCAAGTAACAAAATTTGGTTCTTTATAAGTTCTAAGAACATTTTGGAGCGTGCTAATTAATGTTCATGATTATACTATAATGGTGTTGTAAACATTTACAGAACCTCAAAAAGGCCCTAGTTTTATCGCTGATTTATTCTATAAATATTACATTAAGGTTCTCACGGTGATAAATCAGTTCTATAGTTGAAATTAAAACATGTTTATAGTGCTATTTTGCACCGTAATCGATTCCAGAAATCTTTTTCATTACGGTTGTTCGTTCATGGTCATTTGACATCGTTGCTTTTAACCTAACATGTAAGAAAAGGACATAATACAAAACTTTCATGGACCGTAATTCTGCCATAACTTCCACTTGCGAAAATAATTGTATCGATAAAAGTATTATGCTGACTTCAAATTTGACAACGCACCCTCATAATTTTCGTGTTTTAATTAAATTTAAAATAATAAAATATATTAGTTATTCCGATCATGGCTGCTATAGTATAAATTGGCTCCAGTCGTGTTGCTAATGTGCTATCATGGCAGAAAACAACAGCCATATTTTCACCGAAAACGATTTAAGTTACTTAGCAACTGCACCAGGAGTTGCTATGATACTATTTAATACTATGGAAGAGTTTTCATGACTTTTACAGAACTAGCCCATAGCAATGCTGAAGGAACTTTTAAGAAGTTAAAAGGTTACGTTATAGTTGTGCGAGGTACTTTTACAGTGCAGATTGATCCTGTAATAGTGATTTCGATACTGCTACAATACTAGTACTGCAATAGCTATTTTGCAGCTTTATTAGTGCAAAATAGGTACAATAGAGTGTCAGTAAGGTCGTCTTTAGTACTAAATAGTACCATAATCAATATTTTCATATCTATTACAACGCAACACTTTAAATATTCTCTTGTGTGGTCCTGTAAGCGTTCTAAGAGCAAAATAATAGAACTTAAATGCTCTTTAGTCTTATAGAACCAAAACGATCTGTTAAAAACCTTTATAGTACAAAAAGACACAATGGTTACTATTATAGGCCTACTATATCACTGTTTAGTGATAAAACGCCTTGGTTATAGAAGTTTTTGTTATCAAGTCGTGTCGTTTGTTCTGTCTGACTTCCACAAACCAGGTCCTGGGTAACACGATACCCCCTGGTAGAACTAGTAGAAACTAGTAGAACAGACCTACACAACTCCACGGCTCTAAGGGTTCCTGTGATAGACGGACAGACAAACATCGGAGCCTTTGGGTACGGAACCCTAAAAAGATAATAGAAAGAAAAGAAAAAGAACAACAATAAGTACGTATTTGTAACTCATATTATTCATTGTTAGCAAAACAAAATCCTATAGCGCTGGCAGTTAAATAACACACGTGTACACACGGCCACACATCAAGCTATACATTTCCAGTATAAGCAGACCTCTCATTGTATGGAATTTCTACAATGCGAGACCAGCTTATACTGGAAATGTATAGCTTGATGTGTAGCCGTGTGTACCAACTAGCACTGTTATTAATAAAGTTACACCGGTACGACTGCTCATCATCTACGTAGCTTTCCCAACTTCATTGGGGTCTGCTTCCAGTCTAACCAAATGCAGCTGAATACTGGTGTTTTACATGGAGCGAATACCTTTCTGGCCTCCACAACCCAGTTACTGGGTAACACCATACGCCCTGGTAGAACTGGTTGTCAGATTTTCTGGCTTCGACGACTGTCAAAGCTAGACTGTCAAGACTGACAGCCGGGGGCTTTACGTGCTGACACCATTACAAGTAGCCTATAAAATATATATATATATTATGTGGGGACATTTTTCACACACGGCCATCTGACCCCAAACTAGGGAGACCCTGTACTATGGGTGTCAGACAGCTGATATACATACACAAATACATTTTTTTTTTTTGTAAATACTTACTAATAGGTAACATAACAGTAATACGCGCCGTTCTTAAGAAGATACACTAAAGGAAACATGACAGTAGGCCCGCAGACTGTTATGTGATGAAGAACAAACACTTTCATTCGAGACGTGGGTAATACAATAAATACATTTATTATTAATAGTTATTTAGGGGCATTTATCTCTATGAACATGAGAACCCCAAAGACGCGTTACCTAAACTTAAATTACATCCAATATAAAACTAATTATTTCATAGGAAGATGCAAAACCATATTTTATTTTTTCTGAGTCTGATGTTGGTTCTGCAAAAATACATAAATTGGCAAAAACAAATGAAGTGAAGTGAGTTTGAGGTGAGCTGTCATTGCATCATGCTAGACCGCTTCACCCAAACTCACCGAAGTAGATAATAACAAAATCCACTGTATGTTATGTGATTGTCCTGAACCTTCTGTTCATATTACATGTTGAGATGAAAGCCTCCAAGCTGCTGCCAGATGAAAATTTAATATAAATCTACGCGACATTACATTCAGTGTGCTTTAAAGTGCATTTATTTGCTTTAATGTAATGTCGTAGCAGATAATACGCATAAATAAATAACAGTTATTTGCATTTCACTGTTAGCGCGGTTCCACACAAACCGATATCTGCAGAGTGTGATGCGCGACTCAACGTGCATTTGTAAGTTGCGATTTTATTACTTGCGGTTGCGTGAAGGTGCGGCTACGTGCGTCTTATTGCGTCAACACGTTGCTACGCGCGTAGCAACGGGCCTACGCGTGCTACGACATTTTACGCGCAACGGTGCAATGCAATTGTAAAAGTTTTATTTATAATACTTCTAAAGTAATAATATGAAGAGGTAAGGTTATTTTAAACTTATTTTTAATTGTTTATTATGATTCTATATTATTTATACAGACCTATGTTAACGCGCACGACTTGTTACATTATTCTCACATTGAACCCGTAGGTTCAACATAAATGATGTAACCTTATGCACAGAGTACTATACAGATTACTGTACAGAGCATGGAGTTTCTTTCTCGTTCTTCTCCATAGAACCTACTGTTTGGAACGAGCAACTAGGCTCAACTTTCTGACTGACTCACTCCTTGACAATTCAAAGTACCTGTAAATGTTTTATTTGAAGTAAATGGTTTTGAGTTTGAGTTTGTAAAGTTTGTTTGTAAGATATAATTTCTTGAAGTTCTGATCTCGAAACCTACCTTATTGCTGAGTGTCATAACATATGTTTTATAGTATACTATTGACCCGACCCGGCTTCGCATGGGCCTAAAACCTTCATCGATAAATGGGCTATCCAACACAAAAAGCATTTTTCAATTCGAACCTACTGGTTCGAATTGAAAAATCCTGAGATTAATGCGTTCAACCAAACAAACATACAAACAAACAAACAAACTCTTCAGCTTTATAATATTAAAGTATAGATTTGGCATCCACGCGGACGAAATCGCGGGTAGAAACTAGTTAAAAATAATCACATACTTACTACGCGTTTTTTTGGCGCTCTAAAGTCGTTTCGTGTGAATCCGCACTTAACCTTGCACAAATGTTCACTTTACCAATCCTATGTACAGAGAAAGGCAATACATATTAATGAAGTAGCAAATCTGTATACTATGGGGACTATTAACTCCCATATAAAGCACCGTTTTATTCAAAATAGAAAGGTTAAGATACATTTTCTTAATACATACTAAACCAACAGGACGCGCGATGTTCATGCTAGGGAAGACCGTAGTTTTAGACCTAACCCTAAGTAGTAGAGAGTTATTGGATTTTAAGAAAATTACTAGGTTACCTAATTATAAACGAAGGTTGAAATTCTACAAGATGAACGCACATCGGCCTAGCTGGAAACTAATTTCCTTAAATGTTATAGTAGCTATTCGCACATATTATAAGCGGGTCGGTTCGTCATTATAAAGAGGTAAAACATGTTTGTTGTGTGTAGTCCCCTACACACAACAAACTTTACTACCAACCGATTTCAAAAATTATTTCACTAATAGAAAGCTACGCTGTCTTTGAGTGCTATCCATACCTCCATACTATATCCTTACTCCTTACTAATATTATAAATGCGAAAGTAATTAACTCTGTCTGATTCGTTATTTTGATAAAATTATAAAATTAGGCATGAAGATAGCTTAAACCCTGGGCGTTAGTATTTTATATCATCATGTGCCCTGGGGTACGACATAGGCTGTTTAATCCGCAACTTCATCTGCATCCGCGATAACCTTCACGTGGCTGAAATCGCTGGTAAAACCTAGATTATTATATTTCAACCCTTATTATGATTATTTTCAGTTGATTGTCAATTGTCTCACGATCTTTTAACGTACTGGGGGGGTACTGGGGATTGAGCATCTACGAAAAAGAAGCTGTTTAACACTTTAGTCCATCCAATCTTAGAATATGGTTCAGTGGTGTGTAATCCACATTACGAGGTTTTGTGCAGAAGAGGTTCCTTTACCATCTATGCTACGGAGATCACTTGACTAAACAACGAAGAAACTGGATTTCTTTATCCTTCACAAAATATTAAGTAGATCTTACTTAGTGGAGTAGATCGATAGACCGCAGTGAACTTTTAATGAAAGAAATTAAAATACCTAGCAAATCTACTTGACGACACGGTTGGCACAGTGACTGAGCGATCGACTGCTGCGTCGCGTGTTGCGGGATCGATTCCTGCCCAGGGTAAATATTTGTGTGATGAGCACTTGTGTTTGCCTTGTGTCTGGGTGTTGTTTATCTATATATGTGTGTAGATATTTAAAATGTATTTGTGTATGTATATCAGCGGTCTGACCCCCATAGTACAAGGTCTCCCTAGTTTGGGGTCAGATGGCTATGTGTGAAATGTCCCCACATATTATTATTATATTATTATTATTAACTCGAATTCCTAGGTTTCTTATCTTTTTTACATCCCAGGCTCCAAAACAAACCTAGGTCATTACGCCGCTGTACCAAGACTTTGTAGGCAATACAACATGCTGGTTAAAACCAGTAACTTAGATATCAGCCAATCTCCGGTAAAGTTTAAGAAATACCTTAAAATAGTAATGTAAGTAAATGGAAATAATGTAACTGTTCAATGGTTTTTTTTTTTTTGTTAATGATAGCTATTTTGTTATTTGTTTTGTGTGTTTTGTTTGTTTTGTTGTTGTTTTTGATATTTTACATAATTTATTGCGTTTTCATTCCACTTCGAAATTCATTTTATTGTTAGCTATTTAATTTGTTAGCTTGTAAATTATGTTATTGTGTCGAAGGTGTGATGTTGTGTTATTGTGCTGTGGTCTCCTGTAAGTAAAGGTAGTATACTTTAATGGTATTAACAATATGTAATGTTTAGTGTACTTCTTTTGTTGGAGATCCTAATATAAATAAATTAATTAATTAATTGATTAATGCTGCTCCTAGATACCTACGTTCTACTCCTTGCAGAACTTTCGGTCATAGACACGTAAAGAAGTATTCCCACGCACCGATTACTATTGAGCAATTTAATCAGTATTGTTAAGACAATGGGCTCTTGACGTCTTGTGATTAATGCTCACGCTCACCCACGCCAAAGATAACCAAGAAATCAACTACATAGATGAACGCTCTACGCACTCACACATAGACAACCATAGTTTAGGAGGATTTAACAGGCAATAAGAATTTGCTTTTTAACCGACTTCAAAAAGGAGGAGGTTCTCAATTCGATTGGTATTTTTTTTTATGTATGATCACTACATAAAGAAAAACACTTAGAGGGTTTCAAATATTTTCCAATGTGGAGAATACATTACCAGAAGTAGATTGATATACTTATCATATTTTTAAACTCCCGCATAATTAAAATACATATTTCGAAATGAAAATAATACTTTTTCATTTCATCTCGTTGCCCATTTTGTGTTTATAAAAAAAAGAAAGTGACAAGTGACATTAACGAATCTATCAAATTAGCAGACCCTACAAGTGATGTGACAAGTGTGTGGAAAAAATAATAATGTGTGTGACATTATTTCCCATAAAACGATGCAATTTCAGTGTAACTGCAAAACGTCAGTGTCACTGTTATTGTCAACCGCCGTTTTATTCTGATATAATGAGCTTTTCGTTAGCTACTCACTTATAACATCCATTTTTATTGCGGGATTTTAAAAATATTGTAAATGCCTAAAGATACTCTTTAGGTACTGTAGAGACTTGCCCAGCAGAAAGGCTTTGTGTAATGAAGCCATAACTATTTAGTTTATGGTTAGAACCTGCTGGAAATATATTTGAATTATGTAGAATATAGCTTTCATACTATGACATGTTATGTCAGGGGGACCGACGGCTCGACTAAGAGCGAAGGTCGTGTAAATCTTACCTCTCGTTAATCTTATTAATACAATCTTCTACAAGTTATTCGTACCTTTCATTTAACGTAGCTTAGTTCTACAGTAATTCGTACACGGTACAAGGTACAAGTGTAGCATAAGTGTTACAAATTGGCGACAGGCGCCGGTTAGAAGTTTTTTTTCAGATGCGAAAAGCGAGTGCTCGCCCCCAGAGCGTTTAATATTCCAGCAGAAGTAGCTGGAAGGCCTAATTAGTGAGGCCAGATTGATGATTACGCTGGTATAGCAGCGAAGAATTGTACGTATAATCGGTCTATATTATAAAGTGCAGTGCAGACGAGCGATTTTTCGGCATCGCATAAAAGGAAATACAGAGAAGTATTAGTAGTGTCGTTTTTCATATGTTATTATAAACCACGATGTATCGTCATGATCGTGATTATTTCCCTGGGGAAGATATGCCCTATTATTATGGTATTCAGGGTTTGGAGTTCGATGATTTCCTCGAACAGTTTAAAGTGGTTGCACAGCGCAAGGAATGGGAGGAAGCCGGTTATCCAGTACTTCTGGGTTGTTTTGTGAAGAGTACTGCAAACGCCTACTACCGACTTTTCTTCAAGTATGGCATGTCTTTCGAGGAGACTTGCGATAAGTTAAGGGAAGAATTCGCTAATGATTGGCCCGCTAGAAGGAAGCGGCAACTCTTACAGCAGCAAGCCGTAATTCCAGTAGTGGAATCGGCGAAAGAAGTTAAGTCTGTGGATATTAATTGTTCATTTTCCCAGAGAAATGAAAAAGATGGCTGCCAAGCAGGCAGTGTTGAAAAAGATGTGGTTGCTGTGTCTAGCTGTCCAGAGAGCAGCCTAGATGAAAATGAGGCACAGGAGTCGGTCTCGTCCCCTCTAGAACACGAGGAAGAGAAGGATGAATCGGGTCAGTCCGGTCCGATTATTTTATTAAGTAGAAATCTTTCAGAGCAACCTGATGTCGAGGTGCCGAAAGAAGAAGAAGTAGTTAATGTTTTGTACCAGCAGGTACAAGATAGTGTTGTCACTGACGTTCAGGAAGAGAACTTGGTGATGGTAGAATGCAAGACGAATGTTGAGGCATTCGTTGAGGTGGAAGAAAATGTTTTCGTCGAGTTGTCGCGAATGGATTATGATGGTGCTCCGGTTAACCAAATTGTGTTACCAGAGAATATTGTTGTCGAGTCCTCGCGAGATATTGTGTATAATGGTGGTTCGGACAGCCAAAGTTTTGATAAAGCGAATAGTAAGGTCACGCGGGATGTGAAGTTATATAATATGGTTCCGCAACCCGCTGTAATAAATAAATATATAAAACGGAGTAAATTGAAATCCTTATTAGGTTCAAAGAATAGTGAAATAAAAATAAAATATATTAATAAATTTATAGGTCGAACTGAGAACCTCTTTCCGTCGAAGTCGGTTAAAAATAATTTATTACGACTAGCTTTGATGACGGAAATATTCGGTAGTATGAACTCTCCTTTAGGTAAATTTTATTATTGTCAATTTTTGAAAGATGATTTTATTTTAATTTTTATGGCTAACTCTAAACAGTTTTGTATCATAATAGTTTTTACGGATTCGATTGAATTGAAACTTTTTGTTTATAATAATTCTAGGTTGTGTATTATTTGTCATTTTATTAATTATTGGTTGTTATACAGCATAGTTACCATGGTTATTTAGGTCTGTCATGATGGACAGTTGATGCTAGGTGTATTGTTATGTATGTGATTAGAAATATTTCGACATGATAATAATGCGTGTTTTTTTTTGTATTTTCATATTGACTACGAGCTGAAGACTGATGGGTGAATGGTGCCCACATTTCTTGAAGTACAAAAACGTGTATCTTATTCTTTTTTTTACTTAGTAGATTGTTTGATGTAGTTAGCGTAGGACTCCTACAGGCCTCGTTCACTGACGTAGCCAATTACGCTAACAGAGTATAATCTCTGCGTAAGCTGTCGATGACACGCATGGTTTATTAAGTGAACAAAGTTTGTTTCGAGTTTAGTCTTTTCTCATTTAATTGTAAACCTCGAATAGGAAGAAATATAGGTCACCAAGAATGGAAGATATGGATTTGACCATATCATTTTGTTTAGCGGGATGCACTCTAACCTTTTCGAGAGGGTTTTGGTAGAGTGGGGTTTGGACATGATGGCATGAGCGTATTTGTTGTTCGTTAATTCTTTTAGTTGATTACCCCATGCGTCATGGATTAAACCATCTCTACAGAGACGTCCTCATTGTAATTTCCCTCTTTAGAGTAGGGACTTACTATAGGTGTAGGTAGTTGTTAGGTTAGTTAGTCAATTACTTCGTAAACTAGTATTGGTTTCCAGAACGTTCAGAACATGAATAAAAGCTACTAGTCCCTTTTATTCATGAAGGGGGCGTAGCTGATGTAGAGACTTGCCCAGCAGAAAGGCTTTGTGTAATGAAGCCATAACTATTTAGTTTATGGTTAGAACCTGCTGGAAATATATTTGAATTATGTAGAATATAGCTTTCATACTATGACATGTTATGTCAGGGGGACCGACGGCTCGACTAAGAGCGAAGGTCGTGTAAATCTTACCTCTCGTTAATCTTATTAATACAATCTTCTACAAGTTATTCGTACCTTTCATTTAACGTAGCTTAGTTCTACAGTAATTCGTACACGGTACAAGGTACAAGTGTAGCATAAGTGTTACAGTACCTACCCAAGAGTATAAGAATTAGAATTTTAACTTCTTTACATCTTTATTATTTTTGTATAAATCCTGCCATGGTTCTTTAAAATTTTAATTTTCGTGTTTTTGTTTAAATTGTATGTTTGTTACATATTTTATAGAACATTGTATATCTTATTCTTCTTTTAAATAGTTTTTCATTAGGCTACAGTTAAACGTTTGCTGACAGCTTGTTGTTTTTATTAAGGTTGTATATTTGTTAAGTTTAATAGTGATTGTTTTCCCCTAATGTTTTAATAAAATAATAAAAATTAATAAATAAATGCTTGAAAAACTTTCAGTACGCAGCAGATTATTATCTCTGCCACCGGTCATTCTTGCCACCTGTGTGGACATTCTCTCCCTAAGAGCATTCTTTCCCTTGGATTCGATCAAACTTGTATAAGTCTTATCCTAGGTATAAGATCACTCTTTAATCTAGAATTAGAGATTTTTTCGTATTACCAAATTTTAAATCCGGAATAAACTGTCCTTCTGAGAGTAAATCGCTATACCGCCAAAATGCATCGAGTAAACCAGTTAACCGAGATTCAGGGCGCACCGAGCTTCTGGCGCTAATCGATTTTAGGTATTCTATGCGCTCCGTGTATGTGTGCGTAAGGCACACAATCGCGCGCCGCGCGCCGACGCGCCGCACGCGTCACTCCGTGCGTCGATCGACTAGCGAGGGTGCTACAGTATTTACGAATTATAATGCTGGCACTTCACATGGCGTATTTGGGCAAATATTCGCCTTATTTGGATAATACAAAATCGACTATATTTCAATGCGCATAGGGTACATTTCGTATTATCCAAATAAGGCGAATATTTGCACAAATACGTCATGTAAAGTGCGATAACACCAATAACGATTTCAAATATCTACTTTTATTAAAAAAATATTTAAACATTTAAATACTAGTTTAATAATTACTATTTATCTTACTACTTATTATTTTAATAATTTACTGTGGGTAAGTAAGTAGGCACCTATCCTAGGTACTTTCTAGGTAAGTACCCATATAGTAATCGAATAATACTTACCTAATTACATTTTATGATAGTACCTATAGGTATATTCTAAGTACAATAGAAACTCTAAAAAGTGAACTCAATAATGTAAGATAAAAGAACAGCTAATTAAATAGGGTAAACATCTCAGTAGTCGACCCTTTATTTTCAAATTCAAAAATATTTATTCTATAATGTAATTTCAATACTTTCTGAATGTCAAACAAGAACTTAAAAAAAAATTACATAGATGACGTAATTAATTCAAATTTTAATTTAATTTCTTCACCAAAACTAATATAACTAAAAATTAATTTAATTTCTTCACCAAAAATTATACACAGATGACGTATTAGTTTCTTAATTTTTGGAGGATTGGCGCAATTAGTGTAGGTAGGGTATGTAGGCTCAGACCAATTAAAAGTATAGACGGAACATAGCGCTCATAAAAGTGTGGCAAGTAATATGAAGACGATTCGGTGATATTATTATGAAGACGGCCGCTCGGTCACAGTAATCTTTTCTGTGGCTCGGTAGTCTGCCGCGCCGCGAGTGATTGAGAGCGCATGACGTAGTGTTGGTAAAATGAAAATTGCGAAATTATGTCGTCGCGTGCCAGTCATAACCCGCTGCATAAAAATTCACGTTTTCTAAATAAGTATAAAGGGATTACTTTTCACAAGTAGGTAACAGATTTTCTGCATAGTTTAAACAAAATCGCAAAAGTAGGTATTTAAATATTTATTTTATTAAAAAAAAACATTTCTCCACTTTAGGAATTACTCCTGTGTCGTTTACAAACATATAAACTCACATACACAAACAGCCAGACCCGGAACAACTATCTGTAGGCCATACAAATATTTGTTCAGTGCGGGAATAGTATCCACGACACGCAGTGCAGCAGTCGATCGCTCAACCACTGCGCCAACCGTGTCGTCGAAAAATATATCATTAGGTACACTTACGGTGTGCGTTTCGACCGTGCGGCCACGGCGATATTTCGAAAAAAGAACTATTCCAAGATTATGTACAATTTTGTGGAAGCTGATTCCCAAAACCATAAATTTGTCAAAGTTATGGTTACAAAGTTATAAGGGTTTGAACGTGGCCGCGCCATTGAAACGCAGAGAACCGCGCGGCCACGGAGATCTTTAAAACTAAGCGTAACAGAGACCTGAAATTCAGGTAAATAACAGATAGAATTTGTAAAAAAAATGTAAAAATACAGAAAAAAATCCTAGGTATATACTTTAGGAGCTGCAAGACAAAATCCCCATGGCCGCGCCATTGAAACGGTGAATAACACGTTATCGCCGATATCACGCTGAAAATGCATCGCAGACGTCTGAAATTCATTGTAAAATCTAGATTTGAATTTGTCGAAATTTGAAAAAATACATCAAAATATCCTAGGTCTATATTTTCGGACCTGTAAGACTAAAAAACCCCATGGCCGCGCCATTGAAACGGTGGAAAACACGTTATCGCCGATATCTCGCTGAAAAACCCTCGCAGAGGTCTGAAGTTTTTTGTAAAACCTAGATTTGAATTTGTCGAAAATGGAACTAAGTTTTGATTATCTATCGAAAAAAGTAAGGGTTAGCGAGATCTTTTTCTGTAAACAACACCAACATGGGGTTTTTGTCTTGCAGCTCCTAAACCTAGGATTTTTTCTGTATTTTTAATTTTTTTTTACAAATTCAATCTGTTATTTACCTGAATTTCAGGTCTCTGCTACGCTTAGTTTTAAAGATCTCCGTGGCCGCGCGGTTCTCCGCGTTTCATTGGCGCGGCCACGATCAAATCCTTCTAACTTTTTAACCATAACTTTGACAAAGAATCATGTCCAGCTTTGACCTGAACATTTTCTAACACGTCTAGTGATGTAAATTATCTTAAAAAAATGCTTTGTTTTTGCTTATTTCATATTGCTTAGTTGAATTTTCAAATAAATCCAGGAAAAAACAATATTATTATGTTTATCATTCTCAGTAGATTTTTGGAAACGGAACGTATGTAAAACACGTTCCGTTTAGTTTTATAGACTTGCAAACGGAACGTGTTTTACCGACGTTCCATTTCACAGAATACGAAAAACTGGTTCGTTCGTCATGTGGTTAAAGAATGTTCAAAACAACAGATAGATATATTTATTTTACTCTACTAATTAATTTATCAGTACCTATGATTTCTTTATTGTTTTATAGTGAGATGTGGGAAGAAAAGAAAGTGTACATTTGAAAGGTTACGCGTAAAATGAACTTTGGAGTGACCGGCTGTCATGTCATTTGTTTGACGTTTTGCGTTTTTGCAGTTGTTCGTTCTTGATAAATAATTATTGTACTGTGCTGTGCTAGTTTGAATTTTCTGATACCCTTAAAACTTTTGCATTTTCCACGGACTCACGATACCTACTGCCGATGATTACTTTGGCCAGTGTCATACGGATACCGATTAGTGCGTTTTAATTGGGATCTAAGACGTTATCGCTCTTCATGGAAAGCGCTATAAAGTCGTCTACGAGATTGTTTTGTATAAACCACAGAATACTCAATAGTACTACGGTATAAACTGCAACATATATATATGTGTGTTAATATAATACGCTTTGGCATTATCGGGCCCTTTAGCTTGATAGCAGAGTCATCTCGCTAATTAGCACTTGGATATCTCCAGTAATAGTAAGTATAATAACAATCAAGTAACCTAACGATTTAGTAATCCAACATGATTGTTTTATAAAAAAGGATTTATATACAGAAGTGGTAAAATATATTTTTTTAAATTACATGAAAAATAGAACAAGTAAATATAACTAGTACTACTAGAAATAGGGGATGCCTCTAAGATGACCCACTGACCCAATGTGATGTAGTACATGTAGATTTTCCCCATGTTAAGCTAAAGTGTTCTTTTAGACAGGTGTTGCTTAAGACAAAACATGTAAAAATATACTTATTTCTATTGTAGAAATCAAAATCTCATAATTGATTTGTTTTGCAGATAAAGGCAGAAGGTTACATTTGTTAAGCATGTTTTGACATATCCATGCAGACTATTAATACTCAGATTCATGGAAACAATGGGTGTGATCCATCTGCCGGTTCATCTCACGGTAGTCATGTTCAAGTATGCCCCGTTTATGGATGATCATTGCTCAATCGTCAAAGAGCACACCACATTCTCCGAGCAAACTCATCGAACCTCATGCTATGGATGATAAACTTATTCAAACTAATTCAGCTCCTCGTCAGGTTTGTATTTAAATAATTAAAATCATTTCATGCACTTTTTTCTTTAAATATCACGTTCTAATTCATTACTTTACTAGGTATGTCCATTCCATTGCATTTATTATAAATATGTTGTTTTTTTGTTGACAGATATCACAATTTCACTGTCTATGCAATGCCTGTTGGTTGCCATTTAAAAGAAACTCTTTCAACAGCAACAGGATAAGAGAAGAGACTTAGACAGTTATGAGACTTTATGGTGAAACAATAACAAAAAGTGGAATAGTCTGTTGATCCAGTCCATGTTCCAGAAATACAACCTCTCCCACTTTCTGCAAGCACAGATTAGAGGCATGAAAAGGAATCATCTGTAGAATCAGTTTCAGTTCCAGAGCTTCATTCTCAACAATCCCAAACCCAACCAAAAGTTTTGTGCATTTTATGGGTGTAACAATGACACAAATTGTATACCTAGGTTAGGCAGTGGGGAAAATTCACTTAGAAAATTCGAAAATAACATCAAGACATAATATCTCAAGATGTCAGTACTATGTGTACATTTTGATAGCAAATGGTATTAATGTACGAGAAGGCATTATGGAGTATTGCTGCAAATGCACTGTAGGCCGTCGCGCTGTGGCTCTAGCGGTATTTTTAGTTGACGTGATTGTGCGAGATTAAATAAATAATAATAAATCAAATCCTGTTTTTAATTTAATTTCATTGTCTTCCCCAAAAACATGTAGGTAGGCAGCTCTTTTCGTTATCTATTTATGTTTATGTCAGTGATGGCCCAGAGATTAACACCTCACCTCGCATGCACGAGGCTGAGTTCAATCCGGGCAAGTACCGATGTGTACCAATGTATACCGTCTTGACCAAACGTTGTGATTAATGCTCATGTCTTCTCTTATGAGAAGAGGTCTGCCCAGCAGTGTGACAGTAATAGGCTGGTATTATTATTAACTCTTTCCCTTGTCTGCCTGACTTATAGTTCGTTGGCTAAAAGCAACGTCTGTCACGCCGATTGTTGTAATCTGGTCCACTTTGTCGACAGATTTTGACGATACTTCAATGAACTATACGTTAATTGCTTTATTTGCACAAAGTGTAGTGTAGAAAACAGATGGCATAACATCACACGTGAAATGACAAAGCATCGGCGGGATATTACGATTGATGATGCTATTACATTGAAGAAGGATTTATTTTTAAGTGATTGTAACTTGTAACTCTCTCAGGGATTAAGAAATAATTTGATTTTAATTGGTATCGTATAGTTCTGAGGTTTTAAGAGCAGTCAACTTTCATCTGACAGCTGTTTAACCTCAAAAACTTATTTGCCTAATAGCATTATTCCCTGGCCTCTAAATAAAAAGATGATAAGATATTGTGTTATTATAAACAATAATTGTTTTTATACAACACTAGTTGTGAGTAGACGCGACCTGTAAAAAGAATCAAGTGACAGGTCAATCAATGTATGGAAAGTGGGCATGATTCTTTATGGTTTTGGGAATTAGCTTTTACAAAATTTTACATAATCTTGGAATAGTTTTTTTTTTCGAAATATCGCCGTGGCCGCGCGGTCGAAACGCACACCACTTACAAAGTCACAGTATTATTATTGTCTTCAAAATGCTCTGTTTCTCTTTCTATACTAGCCGACAGTGAAATGCCAACAACTGGTACATTTACCCTATAATTAGAAAAAAGATACAGAGAACGATTCAATTTAGCGAATTTGCCCACCCGTGGTGTATTGTTGAAATATCGTAAATAGTACTTAGTTATATTGTTAGTACGTAGGTACAGACACCAGCCCATCAAGCCGTACCTAATTGACAAATTTTCCTAATATAATATGATATGAATATGAACCTTATTCTTTTGTAATCAAGTTCAAAATCTATTAAAGTTTGACAGATTGTTGTGGCTTGATGTGCTCAGTGCTGACCTCAGTACCTAACCGAGTACTTAGGTACGAAACAACAGGAGTATTCTCTTTGAGTTCAAAATTCTCAGCCTGTAGACGTCTTGCTCTAGAAAGATACATTTTGGCTAGTGATCGATGAATCGATGATTTTGGCTGAGCGATTGACTGCTGCGCAGCGTGTTGCGGGTTCGATTCCCGCCCAGGGTAAATATTTGTGTGATGGTCATTTGTGTTTTCCTTGTGTTTGGGTGTTGTTTATCTATATATGCATGCTTTTGAAAAAAAATTTGTGTATTTATATCAGCTGTCTGACACCCATACTACTGAGTCTCTCTCAGGTTTGGGGTCAGATGGCCATGTGTGAAATGACCCCACATATTATTATTATTATTTTTAAATTGTTTATAATACATCCCATTAAAAAAATAACGTACCACCCTGTAACGCAATCAGATACGAGTTTTACTTAAATTATTTTTTCATTGTAAGCGAATAGAATTCTGTTTTCGCCAACCAATTCTTTTCTTTGTTTACTTTGTTCTCCATTTAAAATAAATTGAATTAACATAAAATTCTTCGTTATATTTTTAAAACCGTGCGTAAGCGTAAGCGACACAAGCTCCCCGTCTGATGGCCGAAGCAAGACTAAAGCGGACAGGAGGGAAGCGTGGCGGCTCTAGTTAGAATGGGTAGAACACGAGTTAATTTAGGTATTTCCTTCGTATTATTAAAACAAATACACATTTTGAAAAAGTAAAACAATTATGCGATAGAGAACATGTAGTTTTGTTATTATTTAAAAACAGATGACCTTTCGTGAAGTATTTACGACGTAGTAAGGGTTTATTTTGTTTTTAAGAGATTACTTTGGATTTTATTTCTATCGAGAAAACTTCAAGTGATCGTGTTTCTAACGCCCATGAAGTATAGAGTGAATCCTCTAATATCTTATATATGAATTGCATGACAAAAGGATAAGTAATAACGATGTAACAAGGAATCAAACGATCGCAATTATTTAGCAATTACGTATCGTTCCTTCGGTACCCCCTTAATGACGGCGGCTACATTACCAGCTGACAATGACAACTCGGGTGAATATCATTGACAGTTGAAACCATTATTATTATAAACCGCCAAATTATGGCATAAAATCTTGCGTTCCGCTTTCTAAACAATTGTATTTCTATTTTAATCGACTTACACATGTCATTCATCATTCATTCATCAACTCAAGTGTAATTCAATACCTAGTATTGGCTACTCTACGTTTGTGATGATAAAACGCAAACGAATTTATCTGATAGTAAGACTAATGAGTAAAATTATTCAAGGGTTAGTTACTCTGGTATAACATGGCATTTCGTTGAATCTGCGAAAATAATAATAATATAAAAAGCGTTAAGGGCGCGTATTCGATTTAGCGCAACTGAAAATCTAAACGATTGCTAGAACGGCGTAGCAGCCTTGACACACACTAGTACAATACAATGGTCTGTTTCAGTGCATCAGAAAAGAAAAAATATGCACGAAATAAGCACAAATCATTGAAATTGATCGGCAAACGATAGCGCGCGATGTTTTACAGTGCTTTTAAAAATAATTGTCTAAAATAAATGAGCTCGTATAACGGGCTGACAAATATTCTGTATATTAAGCATAACATTTACTTTCATAAAATAAATATACCAGTTATGTTTTTATTCAAATACTGGTGAAAAAAATTTGTCAAAGTGAACCGATTTTCTACTTTTTCTACATTGTTTTTTAATACATAATAGTAATATTTTCGTAATTTTGGTTATGTAGCTGTCTTTATGACTGTATATCCTGTTGGAAAAACGCATAAAACAAAATATTTTGGCATATTGTAATGGTTTTATTCGTCCTGAAAGTTAACTCTGACGTCTATTTTCGTAAAACGATATGAAAGATTTGTCTTTGCTTCAAAAAACCATTATTAAAAATTATACTTTTACTCTGTAGCTGCCTAAATCAAGACTTAATCTTAATTCTGCTCACATCATTACGATATTGCTCTGGGCAAAACGCGAAAACAAGAAGTTTTCGTCACGAATCGAATACACGCTCTTAAAGCGCGAATAATATTAGAGACATCGTGACACAAACTTTTACCGACATGATTCTTTCAGTTATTAAAAACACAGCTTCTGTTCCATATAAAAAAGCTTTTTCCAAAAAAGACAACCGCCTTCAAAAACTAAAAAGTGAAAAATAACTATATCACAGAACACACATTGACTTTAGTTTCGAAATTCAGTGGCTTTGTTCTGTTTGTTGTTTTGTATTGCCACCGACTTCCGAAACTAAAGTCAATGTGTGTTCTGTGCTAAAGTTATTTTTCACTTTTTAGTTTTTGAAGGCGGTTATCTTTTTTGGAAAAAGCGTTTTATTTTCCGCTTTTTAGTACCTCCTTCTCATCTAAATCTAATAAGAAGAGATTGAAAGTTAACTACTACAAAGATTGATGAAACCAAAACGTCGTCTATGTAAAATTTTTGGGTATTTGTTGATTTTTCAAAAAGTGCTGAATCAATTTCGATAAAATTTATACGGGCCACCCTTGAAGCATACTAACCCATAAAAAAAAGAATTTTCAAAATCGGGTTACGTTTGCCGGAGAAATCGCGTAACAAATCGCGCACATACTTAATGCAAATTTAAGACTTATACGGTTTTCTCATGGATGCCATTGTCAGAACTGGACCAAATTAAAATGGGACCACACGGGAAGCACTAGCTTTCAAATAAAAAAAGAATCATCAAAATCGGTTCACCCAGTCCCAAGAAATCAGGTAACAAACATAAAAAAAAAAAAAAAAAACAGACGAATTGATAACCTTCTCCTTTTTTGAAGGTTGAAAAGTACACCTACACGGTCAAAATGTATGAAATCGCTGAGTAAAAATTGTTCCTGTTCTTGAGTACTTGGTACGTACGCACGGCTACACATCAAGCTATACATTCCAGTTTAAGCTGACCTCTCATTGTAAGGATATTCTATACAAGGCGAGATCAGCTTATAGGCACTGGAAATGTATAGCTTAATGTGTAGCCGTGTGTACAAACTGACTTTTAATTCACTAGTAGAATTAAAAGTCAGTTTGTACAATACGCCCGATACTGTGATGCTATTCTCTAAGTAACACAACCTAAAGCTCGACGCTGCGGATTAACCTTTGCTTACGCAGCGCTAGCGCCACGGGAATTTTGGTGGAACTACTCAAGGTTGAATAATTTGACACATTTGACAGTTCATATATGAATTTCACGGCTGACACGATGTCGAGTTCGCCGTCGATCACAGCCACGAATGGTCACGTTAAAGAATAGCATAGTTGTACCTAAATCTCAGCCAAAAAAATTGTTGCTTGTGTGTGTTCTTAACATTCGAATGTAGGAAGTAAAAGATCTGTATCAAAAGAGTAATTCATGCAATAGTGGTCGAGATTGGATCCAATTTAATCTAGTGCGGCATCACATTGTTCATGCGGAAATGCGGGCCGGACCGCCGCCGGACGGACGGGCCGGGACCGTGGTACGCCTTCGTCGTGCGTTACCCGACCGTGTTCAATGCTATGAATATTTAACCGACCAACTATTTAAATTTCCTGCATATAGATTGGTGTGTTTTGTTACTAAATTTTCGGCAAATATTTTGTGTATAATATGTAGAGTGTGCCTGGTTAAGAATTCTACTTCCTACTATTATAAAAATTTGTAAATGTCAAAAGTTAATTTACTATTACTATTTTTCCGCAAGAGTTTTTGAATTTTAGAATTTTGGTTTTTTTAGTAAACTCACCAGGTAAACTGCTAATTATTTATACACGACCTCGTGGCTAAGTAAAACCGTATAGATCGATCGGTCAAAGATTAGGCTACGCTAGCCGCGGTCGGTCTGTGGATGGGTGACCATACCTTTCTTACAAGTTTCCTCCATGCCTCGGAAAGCACGTAAAGCCGTTGATCCCGGCTGTCATTTGTAGATCTTTGGCAGTCGTTAAGGGTAGTCAGAAGCCAGAAAGTCTGACTGCCAGTCTTACCAAAGGGTATCGTATTACCCAGTAACTGGGTTGTGGAAGTCTGATAGGCAGTCGCTCCATGTCAAACACTGGTATTCAGCTGAATCCGGTTAGACTGGAAGTCGACCCCAATATAGTTGGGAAAAGGCTAGGCAGATGATGATCCAAAACAACAAAACAAAGCTAGTCTAAATGCTGTATTTTAGACATTTTATTATTGTCGTGGACGTGATATAAAATTAAAGACTCAAAAGAAACTTTGAAACCTTTGCACAGACCCATGGATTGGATTTCGAGCTAAAACTAACATGATAGATGGTATATAAATAACAATCAATCCCCAAAAGAATGCGGGTCGCATAAGATAGCACAACTTAGTGTTAGTAAACGCACTAAAGTTATCATGAGAAATTCAACTAGATAAGCCATTTGTAACTGCTTTTATATAGCTTGTACCTACCACACGAAAGGACTACTTTTTACCGACTTCAAAAATAATAATAATAATATGTGAGGACATTTTCACACACGGCCATCTGACCCCAAACTAGGGAGACCCTGTACTATGGCTGTCAGACAGCTGATATACATAAACAAATACATTTTTTTTTTTGTAAATACATACATAGATAAACAACACCCAGACACAAGGCAAACACAAGTGCTCATCACACAAATGTTTACCCTGGGCGGGAATCGAACCCGCAACACGCTACGCAGCAGTCGATCGCTCATCCACTGCGCCAACCGTGTCGTCAATCGAAAGAGGAGGTTACCTATCAATTCGGATGTTTATATTTTTTTGTTCAACAACGTAGGTAGGTCTCTGTGGAGAAGAACGAGCAAGAAACTCCATAGACACTCCCTCAGATTATAAAACAATAGGCAGATAGACAGCGCGGAACACTGCGAGCGAAGTCACCAAAGCAAATACAGTTTCAAAAAACGAATACAGTCTTGAGTTAGTACAGCACGAAGCGGCGCATCCAAGCGCGGATCCACCGTTGTGGGCACGGTGGGCATGCCCACAACCCTAATTTTCACGAAAAAGAAGCGTAAGCTTAACTAACTTAAATAACACATTCAAGTGTTATTTAAGTGTATTTAAATAAACTTTAGTAGTGTAAAACCTATACCTACCATCTTTTAATTGCAAAAGTAAAAGTTTCATTAATTTAAATTGATGTCCGACCAATATACATTTGCTTTTATTATTTTAATTTTTGTGAGCAAATAAGCTAACACTTTACCTCCTACACAGGTAGGTTTTCTACTGTTCACCCTACTGCTTTGCCTGCCGCAGGTACAATATATACAAGGTCTTAGCCGGACCGACATACATTTTGTAAACGTCTCCTTTGTAGGGATGTAATAATTATCGTGAATCCATACTCCGGCTAAAACTTGACCCTTGCCCCGGTTGCCATCAAAAAATTGTGTGGTGACCACAACCTTTTCTGAGGGCTAGATCCGCGCCTGGGCGCATCGTTAGTACATCACACGTCATTCCAATATTTTTGAGAATAATGCCGGCTTGTGTGTTTAAGCCTTAGAATAATAACGCTAGAAGGACAGTCTCTATACGCTGTCTATGAAAAATTTACGCTACAATAGTAGGTTATGTGTGAGTGATCGGCATGTAATAAAGACCGCTGACACGCACGCACACGTAAAAAAACGTTGCTAAGAAATATTTTTTTCCGTAAAAAAATAAAATTCACTAAAAACCTGAATATCGCCAAAAAAAAACCGCAGATCCATACAGCTACATTAAATAATTATTCCGAGTTTTACGAACATAAATGGATCAGCTGTTGGTTGCTACCAGAATAATACAGTAGACTCCAACAATGTTAATGTTTAGAATTATGGGTAATTTTTCCGTACAACACTGGCAACACTTCATTGTAATAAATTAGGTTATGAAAATTTTTATTCGGAGATCGATTTACGTAAAAGTAATAGATATAATGTTACTATTTACATGTAAAATTTAATTTTATCACATTTTTTATGTTGTTATGGCAGTATTTTACGCAACAAACCGTCATTTTAAAATATTTCTTGCGATCTGTGTTCAACGGAGCGTGACCTTGAGCACTGACGGCTCGCTGCGATGCGACTACTTTACCATTTATGATAAGGTATGAATACTCGTACTTTTGAAGCTCGTACTAGGTTTCTATGCGTTATTATTCTAAGGTTTAAACATTGTAAGAACTGTTCCCAAAAACAAAAGAAAGAAGGTGGAGTATCTTTTCATAGGAAAATATTGATATTTTGTTAATTTAGAAATTATTTTACGTAGGTAATTATTGTCCGCCCCGTAGGTAAGTATTGGTTCCGCACGGTCTATCTGCCTTTTGTTTGATAATCTGTGGTAACAACATTTTAAACATAAAAAAGACAACCGCTTTCATAAACAAAAAATTAAAAAAAAATACTGTAATATCGGAACACGAACACGAAAAACCAAACAAATTAAGTAAAAAAAAAAATAAGCATTAATTTATCATGTTCCGATATTGTTCCACCATTTTTAAATCAACATCTTCTGTTTTGTTATTTGAGATTAATAAATTCCTAAAGATTTCCTAAAGTTTCTGCCGATCTTAGCCCTGCCGAACTTAGCTCTGCCGAACTTAGCCCTGCCGAACTTGGCCCTGCCAAAATTAGCCCTGCCAAACTTAGCCCTACCGAACTTGGCCCTGCCGAACTTAGCCCTGCCAAACTTGGCCCTGCCCAAAGACCGAAAAATTATTATGGGATGTAAGTCGGCAGAGGAAAGGAACAGGGTTCGTGATAAATTGGAGAAGGCAGGAGACCACCTCATTGTCGAGGAGGTGAAAAACAAGGACCCGATGATGATCTTCCGGGGCGTCCTCCGCATCCACTCCGACGAGGAAGTGCTGAGGGCGCTACGCAATCAGAATCGGGATGTCTTCCACGGCCTCGACAAGGAGGAAGATCGTCTTTGCATTAAATTTCGGCGAAACTCCAGAAACCCTCTGACCAGCAACGTAGTCGTCAGCACGTCCCCGAAAATCTGGAACAGGATGCTCGAAAAGGGAAAAGCGCGAATCGACCTCCAGACCGTCTTCGTAGACGACCAGTCGCCACTGGTGCAGTGTACGAGGTGCCTAGGCTATGGGCATGGCCGGCGGCTCTGTAAAGAACCTGCCGACCTATGCAGCCATTGCGGAGGCCCTCACCTCCGAGCAGAGTGTGCCCAGTGGCTAGAGGCGACTACTCCAAAATGCCAAAACTGTGTCAAGGCGAAGATGGAGAGGTCCGACCACAACGCGTTTAGCCCCGAGTGTCCTGTCCGGGTAAAGTGGGATAGGCTGGCACGTGCGTCCGTCGCCTACTGCTAAGGTGGTCCCACAGAGCCAAGTGCCACACAAGATACTCCAGGCGAATCTCCAAAGGAAGAAACTGGCAACCCATGAGCTTATGATCGAGGCCGAGCAGCGCAAAGCGACCGCAGCGTTGATCCAGGAACCCTACGTGGGCAGTGCAAAAAGAATGAACGGGATCAGAGGCGTGAGAATCTTCCAGAGCACCAGGCAAGGAGAAGGGACTGTCAAAGCGGCAATAGCCGTCTTTGACCCTAAACTAACCGTAAGACAGTACCCGGAACTCACTACGGACAACATCGTCGTGGTGGGGATCCAAACCGGTGCCTGGAAACTCACGCTGGTCTCGTTCTACTTTGAGCCAGATCAGCCCTTGGGGCCATACCTGGACACGCTCAGAAAGGTCGAAAGCGAGACCGGCCCGCATAGGCTCATAATGGGAGGAGACGCCAACGCCTGGAGTATCTGGTGGGGCAGCAGCGAGACGAACAGCAGAGGCGACGAAATGCTGGCAGCTCTCGACCAGCTCGGACTGCAAGTCCTCAACACAGGGGAAACTCCAACCTTCGACGTAGTTAGGTGTGACAGACGTTACACTAGCTGCGTCGACGTCACAGCCTGCACATCGGATATGCTGACGGAGACAGACGGCTGGCGAGTCGTCGACGATCTGACAGGGTCGGACCACAACGGCATAGAGTTCAATATACACCTTGAAAAATCTGTGGGTATCACTGTGAATCGGACTACCAGAGTCTACAATACAAGAAAAGCTAATTGGGGCCAGTTTCGTGAGAAACTGCGCCAAATTATGCCAGACACAAGACACCTGATCGATAACATCGACAGCGCACAAAAAGTAGACGAGGTAGTCCAGAAGTTCACATCAGCGGTACAGCAGACTTGTGATCACGTGATACCCAAAAAGAAAAGAGTAGAGGAAGTAACCGTGCCGTGGTGGTCCGATGAACTCGCCGACCTCAAGAGGAAGGTCGTCACAAAGAGGCGGAGGATCCGATGTGCAGCGCCAGTCCGGAGACCAAAGGTTGTTGAGGAGTACCTGAAACAGAAACAAGAGTATGAACTTGCTGTGGTCAAAGCTCAGGTCGAGAGCTGGAAGGGTTTCTGTGAGAAGCAGGATCGGGAAGGAATGTGGGAAGGCATCTACAGGGTGATCCGTAGGACGGCAAAAAGAGAGGAGGACCTGCCGATGGTGAGGGATGCAACGACACTGGACCCAGAGGCTTCAGCGAGGTTCCTAGCAGAGACTTTTTACCCTGAAGACCGTACGGAGAGGGACAACGAGGAGCACAAAAGGGTGCGGCGACGAGCGGAAGAGGTGAACGGGAGGGACCAAGTTGAACCTTGCGATCCTCCCTTCACTCTCGACGAGCTGAAGCGAGCTGCTTCCTCGTTCAACCCCAAAAAAGCCCCCGGTTCCGACGGTCTGACGGCGGACATATGGGGCCTCACGATCAACGAAGACCCAGACCTAGTTCTGCGCTTGATGAACAAGTGCCTGGCGCATGGATACTTTCCACGGTCCTGGAAAGAGGCAACGGTTGTTGTGCTCCGCAAACCCGCAAAGGAAGACTACACCACTCCAAAATCATACAGGCCGATTGGTCTTTTGCCTGTACTCGGCAAGATGTTCGAGAAGATGCTCGTGGCCCGACTCAAGTTCTACTTGTTGCCCAGGATGAGTACTCGCCAGTACGGCTTCATGCCACAGAAAAGCACCGAGGACTCCCTCTATGCACTGATGGGGTACATTCGTGGCAGACTCGCTGAGAAGAGGCTTGTCACGATTGTGTCCTTGGACATTGAGGGAGCCTTCGATAGCGCATGGTGGCCAGCTATCAGAGTGCGTCTGGCTGAGGAAAAGTGTCCTGTGAACTCGAGACGGGTTATGGACAGCTACTTGTCCGAGAGAGTGGTGAAAGTCCGATATGCGGGAGCGGAGTACGAGACTAGGACCGAGAAAGGATGCGTCCAGGGGTCGATCGGTGGTCCCATACTTTGGAACCTCGTGCTGGATCCTCTACTGAAGGGGCTGGAGAGTAGAGGGGTCCAGTGTCAGGCGTTTGCTGACGACGTCGTCCTTGTGTTCGATGGGGAGACGGCACTCGAGGTGCAGAGGGATGCCAATGTCGCCCTCGAGTATGTCCGGACTTGGGGTGTCGCGAATAAGCTCAAATTTGCACCGCACAAGACCAAGGCTATGCTTATTACGCGGAAGCTGAAACACGACACCCCAAGTCTCAGGATTGGCGGGGTGGACATTGGCATGTCAAATAAGATAAAACTGCTCGGTCTCACCATCGACCACAAGTTGACTTTCAACTCCCACGTCGCAAACGTCTGCGCCCGAGCCGTCGGTATCTATAAGCAACTTTCGAGGGCTGCAAGCGTCAGCTGGGGTCTCCACCCGGATATAATCCGAAGCATTTACACGGCCGCGGTGGAGCCCATCGTCCTGTACGCAGCGAGTGCGTGGTCGCCGGCCGCGAACAAAGTCGGAGTGCAGAAGAAGTTAAACGCCGTCCAGAGGAGCTTTGTGCAAAAAATGTGTCGGGCCTATCGCACAGTCTCCCTTCACTCAGCGCTGGTGCTAACTGGGATTCTCCCTCTCGACCTCCGAATTCGAGAGGCGGCCTCGCTATACGAGGCCAAGAAGGGGGTGTCCCATCCTGCGCTGGGTGACCGGGAGATTGAGCGTGTGGCATCTGCGCTGGAGGCACCACATCCAGCTGAGCAGAAGGGTATAGAACTACGACGTCTGGTAGACGAGGAGCAATACAACTCCCACCGCGATTACGCGGTGCGAATTTTCACAGACGGCAGCAAGATAGAGGGTAAAGTCGGAGCCGCGCTATCCATATGGACTGGCGAGGCCGAGACGAAGACCCGAAAACTTGTTCTGCCGTCTTATAGTACCGTCTACCAGGCTGAGCTCCTTGCCCTCTGCGAAGTCGCGAAAGAAGTCCTCCGAAGACCAGAGACGGCGTTCGCTGTCTACAGCGACTCCATGGCAGCCCTCCAAACAGTCGTAAACCCCGAAGCCCTCCACCCCCTCGCAGTTGAATCCAGAAACGCCATCCGCCACAGTAACTGCCAGAACAAGAGCGTATCCTTGTTCTGGATAAAAGCTCACGCGGGGCTGGAGGGTAACGAGAGAGCCGACTCGCTCGCAAAGGAGGCTGCCCTGAAGTCAAAGCGTGCACCCGACTATGACAGATGTCCGGTTTCATTCGTCAAGCGAGCGATCCGATTGGAGACGCTGGGCGAATGGAACCGGAGGTACTGTACTGGAGAAACGGCGGCCACCACTAAGCTCTTCTTCCCATGTGCGATCGCGGCGTACAGGACGGTGCGGAAATTAGAAATGACCAAAGAGCTGACCCAGGCCCTTACGGGACACGGTGGGTTCTCCGAATACTTGACTCGCTTGAAGTGCAAGAAGAACCCAGCGTGTATCTGCGACCCCGAAAAGCAAGAGACGGTCCTCCACCTCCTTACGGAGTGCCCTGTGTATGGCTCCCACAGGCACGACCTGGAAACAAGGCTAGGAGTAGAAATTAGACAAGAAAAGTTATATACATAGTTTATTAGATAGTAAAAAGACCAAGAATAAAATAATAGAATATATAGTACAAATAGTTAAACTAGTAAATTACAGAAACAAAACATAAATAATAGGAAACAAAATAACATAGCCCTAAACAAAATCCCTGCAACAGTTGTAGCAGGGGCTCACGCTTAGGCAGGAGTGTGGTTTTAGCCGGTAAGAGTCCGGCACTGCCCAGGCTGTTTCCATTATGGGACAGTCTGGGCGTCCATGAGGATTTCCCACTCCTGCCTCACAAAAAAAAAAAAAAAAAAACTTGGCCCTGCCTATCTTAGCCCTGCCGAACTTAGCCCTGCCGAACAAAGCAACAACACAACAGATTCTGCAGATTCCGATTTCTTCATTTCGATATAACTTTTTTCGGGTTTTTCTGTCATAAAATAAAACAATAGGGTGGCTATGGCCCTTCGATTAACAATGGTTTTAAAGGCTACAAGGGTGGGGACGGTTCCATAAATTTTTGAGCATTGTTCTTTTCCCAATTATCAACCTAATTATTTTGTAATAAAGTTGACAATCTCAAGTACTTAAGTTGAAATTCTAATTCTTATATTCTTGAGTACCTAAAGAGTATCTTCAACATTTACAAAATTTTTAAAATCCCGCTAAAAAAAAGGTGAATTCTTAAACGAAAATCATTATTTCAGAAGGGCATTATTTAATATTATTTCGAAACGGCGACTGACAGCAAAAGTGACACTGACAGCCGTTTCGCAGTTTTCACGTTTTTATGGGAAATAATATCACAAATAATGATTATTTTTTCCACACACTTGTCACATTACTTGTCTGGCAACTTTAGAGATCCGTTAACGTCGCTTGTCACTTTCTTTTTTTTATAAACAGAAAATGGGCATCGAGATGAAACGAAAAAGTGTTATTTTCATTTCGTAATATTTTAATTATGCGGGGGTCTCCTGGTAAAGTATTCTTTACATTGGAAAATATTTTAAACCCCCTTATTTTTTTTTTATTTTGCATACAAATGAATGTATGTATCTCGCCAAGATTCTTTGACAGATTGTTGTAGGTTGCCTCTGTACCTATTCAGCAACCATCTGTTTTCGACGAAACAATTCAGACAATAATGATACAACCAAATCCGATAACCCGAAGTAATCAACAAGTTTTCAAGTGCTCGACTCGTACTAACTA
Source organism: Charanyca ferruginea (assembly GCA_947361185.1). Classification (NCBI taxonomy): domain Eukaryota; kingdom Metazoa; phylum Arthropoda; class Insecta; order Lepidoptera; family Noctuidae; genus Charanyca; species Charanyca ferruginea. The sequence goes on along the minus strand of OX376059.1, from coordinate 20,181,853 downwards.
GAATATCAGATTACATTTATAGCGAATACCAATCCGTCGCAAAGTATTTACATATTCATGAGTACTAGGCACGTATCCATTCGTGAGCAGATCATAATTATTGTAGGCAGACGTGTATCGCATGACAAACGTTTGCTCACACTCTTTAGGGTTTCGTGTTGAAAGGGTGCCTTCGGGTGACTCCGCTGTCAGTCTGTCTGTGTATCCGTCCGTCCTTCCGTCTGTCATAGAAATATAAAAAACACATATCTTCTTACATCTATGGCGACAAGGCTGTACCTTTTGGACCGTTATAGGTACTTAAATTTCACAGAGTGTGTATTTACTTACTATAGCCGTTACATTAGACCAGTCTCGGTGGGAGAAGCAAGCCGCCCAAAAACTTGAGTGGAGAACTTTGGTTAAAGCCAAAGTTCATGATTTTGAATTTCAGCGGTGTCTTGAGCTAATTATATAGATGGCGAGCTCCGAGCCGCAATGTGCGATGGTCTTCAGCTTCACAAAGAAAATTGGTTACATAAGCCACATGCGAGCTTACGAACGTCAACTACAGCGGAGCTGAAGCAATCACCTTGGTCGGAATCGGTCCGATCTCATCATCATTAGCCGTTGTAGCGGCAAATAATACAAATAAAGTTATGAATTAATGTACACTAGAAACGTAAAATTAAAATTATGGTAGGTAAATCAAGACTAATCCACTCTAAAACTGAATACGGAAATATGTTTCACGTGTGTGTTGCCTACAGAACCCTCCGTGTGCGAGTCCAATTCGTACTTGACTGGTTTTCGTACTATTATAGCGAGAAACATTTTTGACATAAGGGTCGTCGATCAAATCCAAATGGAAACGTTTTGTGCGTAAGAGGTTTACTTTATGTCGTAAGTTTTGGCCAAATCGATTGGAAACTTCTTTCTTCTTTGGAAACAGAAAACGCTGAAATTAGGCCTTAAACAAAAGTTTCTTGTACCTACAAACCACCTCGTGCGTGAATGAAAGCTCCCTACACAGTAATTGGTTTGAAGTTAACTAGATTTTAATCTTTTTATTTTGTAACCAGATAGGCATACATTGCTTTTTTGGAACAAAACATCTAATTTGGAAACCAAATTGCGATGACTGCGCAAAAACGGCATTTATTATGAAATTAATTTAACAAAAAGAAACACTAAATGATTTTTGAATATTTCATCTAATTTTTACTGTGGCGCTAAAACTTTGCTTGCATAAAGCTGCGAGCACATTTGTCACACTATAAAAGTCGAGAGTCGAGTAATTCGCATGGCGTGTTCAAAATCTGTTCTTAGCTTAAGGCGGAATAACAAAAGTTCGTTTGCCGCCTTCGTGACGTTATTCAACGCTATTGAAATTAACATTAGCCTCAGGAGACGGCAACTTTGGCTGGCTAGCAATTAAGACTCCCACATAGATAACACTTTAACTACTTTTGAACATTAACATCTCATCTAACGAACCAACAAAGTTCAGTCGCGTTATGCCTTGCCGCCTCATATTAATTATTTACGATGAACTATGTATACAAACGATTGGAACGCAATTTATTGATAGGGTGTTAACTAACAGCTTACAAATCTGGGTTTTTTAGGTAAATGATCACTTTTCGAAAAAATCTGAGAAATAAATAAGACTGAAGGTAACAATATTTGGAGCCGTAACTATGCATTGATTTTTCGACCTAAGTACTTACTTGGTACTACAAAACCAACAAACATATGTTTTCACCGTTATTATTCTAAGGTTTTCACCTTTGAAGCAAATCAACCAAAAGTTTTGTGCATTTTATGGGTGTAACAATGACACAAATTGTATACCTAGGTTAGGCAGTGGGGAAAATTCACTTAGAAAATTCGAAAATAACATCAAGACATAATATCTCAAGATGTCAGTACTATGTGTACATTTTGATAGCAAATGGTATTAATGTACGAGAAGGCATTATGGAGTATTGCTGCAAATGCACTGTAGGCCGTCGCGCTGTGGCTCTAGCGGTATTTTTAGTTGACGTGATTGTGCGAGATTAAATAAATAATAATAAATCAAATCCTGTTTTTAATTTAATTTCATTGTCTTCCCCAAAAACATGTAGGTAGGCAGCTCTTTTCGTTATCTATTTATGTTTATGTCAGTGATGGCCCAGAGATTAACACCTCACCTCGCATGCACGAGGCTGAGTTCAATCCGGGCAAGTACCGATGTGTACCAATGTATACCGTCTTGACCAAACGTTGTGATTAATGCTCATGTCTTCTCTTATGAGAAGAGGTCTGCCCAGCAGTGTGACAGTAATAGGCTGGTATTATTATTAACTCTTTCCCTTGTCTGCCTGACTTATAGTTCGTTGGCTAAAAGCAACGTCTGTCACGCCGATTGTTGTAATCTGGTCCACTTTGTCGACAGATTTTGACGATACTTCAATGAACTATACGTTAATTGCTTTATTTGCACAAAGTGTAGTGTAGAAAACAGATGGCATAACATCACACGTGAAATGACAAAGCATCGGCGGGATATTACGATTGATGATGCTATTACATTGAAGAAGGATTTATTTTTAAGTGATTGTAACTTGTAACTCTCTCAGGGATTAAGAAATAATTTGATTTTAATTGGTATCGTATAGTTCTGAGGTTTTAAGAGCAGTCAACTTTCATCTGACAGCTGTTTAACCTCAAAAACTTATTTGCCTAATAGCATTATTCCCTGGCCTCTAAATAAAAAGATGATAAGATATTGTGTTATTATAAACAATAATTGTTTTTATACAACACTAGTTGTGAGTAGACGCGACCTGTAAAAAGAATCAAGTGACAGGTCAATCAATGTATGGAAAGTGGGCATGATTCTTTATGGTTTTGGGAATTAGCTTTTACAAAATTTTACATAATCTTGGAATAGTTTTTTTTTTCGAAATATCGCCGTGGCCGCGCGGTCGAAACGCACACCACTTACAAAGTCACAGTATTATTATTGTCTTCAAAATGCTCTGTTTCTCTTTCTATACTAGCCGACAGTGAAATGCCAACAACTGGTACATTTACCCTATAATTAGAAAAAAGATACAGAGAACGATTCAATTTAGCGAATTTGCCCACCCGTGGTGTATTGTTGAAATATCGTAAATAGTACTTAGTTATATTGTTAGTACGTAGGTACAGACACCAGCCCATCAAGCCGTACCTAATTGACAAATTTTCCTAATATAATATGATATGAATATGAACCTTATTCTTTTGTAATCAAGTTCAAAATCTATTAAAGTTTGACAGATTGTTGTGGCTTGATGTGCTCAGTGCTGACCTCAGTACCTAACCGAGTACTTAGGTACGAAACAACAGGAGTATTCTCTTTGAGTTCAAAATTCTCAGCCTGTAGACGTCTTGCTCTAGAAAGATACATTTTGGCTAGTGATCGATGAATCGATGATTTTGGCTGAGCGATTGACTGCTGCGCAGCGTGTTGCGGGTTCGATTCCCGCCCAGGGTAAATATTTGTGTGATGGTCATTTGTGTTTTCCTTGTGTTTGGGTGTTGTTTATCTATATATGCATGCTTTTGAAAAAAAATTTGTGTATTTATATCAGCTGTCTGACACCCATACTACTGAGTCTCTCTCAGGTTTGGGGTCAGATGGCCATGTGTGAAATGACCCCACATATTATTATTATTATTTTTAAATTGTTTATAATACATCCCATTAAAAAAATAACGTACCACCCTGTAACGCAATCAGATACGAGTTTTACTTAAATTATTTTTTCATTGTAAGCGAATAGAATTCTGTTTTCGCCAACCAATTCTTTTCTTTGTTTACTTTGTTCTCCATTTAAAATAAATTGAATTAACATAAAATTCTTCGTTATATTTTTAAAACCGTGCGTAAGCGTAAGCGACACAAGCTCCCCGTCTGATGGCCGAAGCAAGACTAAAGCGGACAGGAGGGAAGCGTGGCGGCTCTAGTTAGAATGGGTAGAACACGAGTTAATTTAGGTATTTCCTTCGTATTATTAAAACAAATACACATTTTGAAAAAGTAAAACAATTATGCGATAGAGAACATGTAGTTTTGTTATTATTTAAAAACAGATGACCTTTCGTGAAGTATTTACGACGTAGTAAGGGTTTATTTTGTTTTTAAGAGATTACTTTGGATTTTATTTCTATCGAGAAAACTTCAAGTGATCGTGTTTCTAACGCCCATGAAGTATAGAGTGAATCCTCTAATATCTTATATATGAATTGCATGACAAAAGGATAAGTAATAACGATGTAACAAGGAATCAAACGATCGCAATTATTTAGCAATTACGTATCGTTCCTTCGGTACCCCCTTAATGACGGCGGCTACATTACCAGCTGACAATGACAACTCGGGTGAATATCATTGACAGTTGAAACCATTATTATTATAAACCGCCAAATTATGGCATAAAATCTTGCGTTCCGCTTTCTAAACAATTGTATTTCTATTTTAATCGACTTACACATGTCATTCATCATTCATTCATCAACTCAAGTGTAATTCAATACCTAGTATTGGCTACTCTACGTTTGTGATGATAAAACGCAAACGAATTTATCTGATAGTAAGACTAATGAGTAAAATTATTCAAGGGTTAGTTACTCTGGTATAACATGGCATTTCGTTGAATCTGCGAAAATAATAATAATATAAAAAGCGTTAAGGGCGCGTATTCGATTTAGCGCAACTGAAAATCTAAACGATTGCTAGAACGGCGTAGCAGCCTTGACACACACTAGTACAATACAATGGTCTGTTTCAGTGCATCAGAAAAGAAAAAATATGCACGAAATAAGCACAAATCATTGAAATTGATCGGCAAACGATAGCGCGCGATGTTTTACAGTGCTTTTAAAAATAATTGTCTAAAATAAATGAGCTCGTATAACGGGCTGACAAATATTCTGTATATTAAGCATAACATTTACTTTCATAAAATAAATATACCAGTTATGTTTTTATTCAAATACTGGTGAAAAAAATTTGTCAAAGTGAACCGATTTTCTACTTTTTCTACATTGTTTTTTAATACATAATAGTAATATTTTCGTAATTTTGGTTATGTAGCTGTCTTTATGACTGTATATCCTGTTGGAAAAACGCATAAAACAAAATATTTTGGCATATTGTAATGGTTTTATTCGTCCTGAAAGTTAACTCTGACGTCTATTTTCGTAAAACGATATGAAAGATTTGTCTTTGCTTCAAAAAACCATTATTAAAAATTATACTTTTACTCTGTAGCTGCCTAAATCAAGACTTAATCTTAATTCTGCTCACATCATTACGATATTGCTCTGGGCAAAACGCGAAAACAAGAAGTTTTCGTCACGAATCGAATACACGCTCTTAAAGCGCGAATAATATTAGAGACATCGTGACACAAACTTTTACCGACATGATTCTTTCAGTTATTAAAAACACAGCTTCTGTTCCATATAAAAAAGCTTTTTCCAAAAAAGACAACCGCCTTCAAAAACTAAAAAGTGAAAAATAACTATATCACAGAACACACATTGACTTTAGTTTCGAAATTCAGTGGCTTTGTTCTGTTTGTTGTTTTGTATTGCCACCGACTTCCGAAACTAAAGTCAATGTGTGTTCTGTGCTAAAGTTATTTTTCACTTTTTAGTTTTTGAAGGCGGTTATCTTTTTTGGAAAAAGCGTTTTATTTTCCGCTTTTTAGTACCTCCTTCTCATCTAAATCTAATAAGAAGAGATTGAAAGTTAACTACTACAAAGATTGATGAAACCAAAACGTCGTCTATGTAAAATTTTTGGGTATTTGTTGATTTTTCAAAAAGTGCTGAATCAATTTCGATAAAATTTATACGGGCCACCCTTGAAGCATACAAACCCATAAAAAAAAGAATTTTCAAAATCGGGTTACGTTTGCCGGAGAAATCGCGTAACAAATCGCGCACATACTTAATGCAAATTTAAGACTTATACGGTTTTCTCATGGATGCCATTGTCAGAACTGGACCAAATTAAAATGGGACCACACGGGAAGCACTAGCTTTCAAATAAAAAAAGAATCATCAAAATCGGTTCACCCAGTCCCAAGAAATCAGGTAACAAACATAAAAAAAAAAAAAAAAAACAGACGAATTGATAACCTTCTCCTTTTTTGAAGGTTGAAAAGTACACCTACACGGTCAAAATGTATGAAATCGCTGAGTAAAAATTGTTCCTGTTCTTGAGTACTTGGTACGTACGCACGGCTACACATCAAGCTATACATTCCAGTTTAAGCTGACCTCTCATTGTAAGGATATTCTATACAAGGCGAGATCAGCTTATAGGCACTGGAAATGTATAGCTTAATGTGTAGCCGTGTGTACAAACTGACTTTTAATTCACTAGTAGAATTAAAAGTCAGTTTGTACAATACGCCCGATACTGTGATGCTATTCTCTAAGTAACACAACCTAAAGCTCGACGCTGCGGATTAACCTTTGCTTACGCAGCGCTAGCGCCACGGGAATTTTGGTGGAACTACTCAAGGTTGAATAATTTGACACATTTGACAGTTCATATATGAATTTCACGGCTGACACGATGTCGAGTTCGCCGTCGATCACAGCCACGAATGGTCACGTTAAAGAATAGCATAGTTGTACCTAAATCTCAGCCAAAAAAATTGTTGCTTGTGTGTGTTCTTAACATTCGAATGTAGGAAGTAAAAGATCTGTATCAAAAGAGTAATTCATGCAATAGTGGTCGAGATTGGATCCAATTTAATCTAGTGCGGCATCACATTGTTCATGCGGAAATGCGGGCCGGACCGCCGCCGGACGGACGGGCCGGGACCGTGGTACGCCTTCGTCGTGCGTTACCCGACCGTGTTCAATGCTATGAATATTTAACCGACCAACTATTTAAATTTCCTGCATATAGATTGGTGTGTTTTGTTACTAAATTTTCGGCAAATATTTTGTGTATAATATGTAGAGTGTGCCTGGTTAAGAATTCTACTTCCTACTATTATAAAAATTTGTAAATGTCAAAAGTTAATTTACTATTACTATTTTTCCGCAAGAGTTTTTGAATTTTAGAATTTTGGTTTTTTTAGTAAACTCACCAGGTAAACTGCTAATTATTTATACACGACCTCGTGGCTAAGTAAAACCGTATAGATCGATCGGTCAAAGATTAGGCTACGCTAGCCGCGGTCGGTCTGTGGATGGGTGACCATACCTTTCTTACAAGTTTCCTCCATGCCTCGGAAAGCACGTAAAGCCGTTGATCCCGGCTGTCATTTGTAGATCTTTGGCAGTCGTTAAGGGTAGTCAGAAGCCAGAAAGTCTGACTGCCAGTCTTACCAAAGGGTATCGTATTACCCAGTAACTGGGTTGTGGAAGTCTGATAGGCAGTCGCTCCATGTCAAACACTGGTATTCAGCTGAATCCGGTTAGACTGGAAGTCGACCCCAATATAGTTGGGAAAAGGCTAGGCAGATGATGATCCAAAACAACAAAACAAAGCTAGTCTAAATGCTGTATTTTAGACATTTTATTATTGTCGTGGACGTGATATAAAATTAAAGACTCAAAAGAAACTTTGAAACCTTTGCACAGACCCATGGATTGGATTTCGAGCTAAAACTAACATGATAGATGGTATATAAATAACAATCAATCCCCAAAAGAATGCGGGTCGCATAAGATAGCACAACTTAGTGTTAGTAAACGCACTAAAGTTATCATGAGAAATTCAACTAGATAAGCCATTTGTAACTGCTTTTATATAGCTTGTACCTACCACACGAAAGGACTACTTTTTACCGACTTCAAAAATAATAATAATAATATGTGAGGACATTTTCACACACGGCCATCTGACCCCAAACTAGGGAGACCCTGTACTATGGCTGTCAGACAGCTGATATACATAAACAAATACATTTTTTTTTTTGTAAATACATACATAGATAAACAACACCCAGACACAAGGCAAACACAAGTGCTCATCACACAAATGTTTACCCTGGGCGGGAATCGAACCCGCAACACGCTACGCAGCAGTCGATCGCTCATCCACTGCGCCAACCGTGTCGTCAATCGAAAGAGGAGGTTACCTATCAATTCGGATGTTTATATTTTTTTGTTCAACAACGTAGGTAGGTCTCTGTGGAGAAGAACGAGCAAGAAACTCCATAGACACTCCCTCAGATTATAAAACAATAGGCAGATAGACAGCGCGGAACACTGCGAGCGAAGTCACCAAAGCAAATACAGTTTCAAAAAACGAATACAGTCTTGAGTTAGTACAGCACGAAGCGGCGCATCCAAGCGCGGATCCACCGTTGTGGGCACGGTGGGCATGCCCACAACCCTAATTTTCACGAAAAAGAAGCGTAAGCTTAACTAACTTAAATAACACATTCAAGTGTTATTTAAGTGTATTTAAATAAACTTTAGTAGTGTAAAACCTATACCTACCATCTTTTAATTGCAAAAGTAAAAGTTTCATTAATTTAAATTGATGTCCGACCAATATACATTTGCTTTTATTATTTTAATTTTTGTGAGCAAATAAGCTAACACTTTACCTCCTACACAGGTAGGTTTTCTACTGTTCACCCTACTGCTTTGCCTGCCGCAGGTACAATATATACAAGGTCTTAGCCGGACCGACATACATTTTGTAAACGTCTCCTTTGTAGGGATGTAATAATTATCGTGAATCCATACTCCGGCTAAAACTTGACCCTTGCCCCGGTTGCCATCAAAAAATTGTGTGGTGACCACAACCTTTTCTGAGGGCTAGATCCGCGCCTGGGCGCATCGTTAGTACATCACACGTCATTCCAATATTTTTGAGAATAATGCCGGCTTGTGTGTTTAAGCCTTAGAATAATAACGCTAGAAGGACAGTCTCTATACGCTGTCTATGAAAAATTTACGCTACAATAGTAGGTTATGTGTGAGTGATCGGCATGTAATAAAGACCGCTGACACGCACGCACACGTAAAAAAACGTTGCTAAGAAATATTTTTTTCCGTAAAAAAATAAAATTCACTAAAAACCTGAATATCGCCAAAAAAAAACCGCAGATCCATACAGCTACATTAAATAATTATTCCGAGTTTTACGAACATAAATGGATCAGCTGTTGGTTGCTACCAGAATAATACAGTAGACTCCAACAATGTTAATGTTTAGAATTATGGGTAATTTTTCCGTACAACACTGGCAACACTTCATTGTAATAAATTAGGTTATGAAAATTTTTATTCGGAGATCGATTTACGTAAAAGTAATAGATATAATGTTACTATTTACATGTAAAATTTAATTTTATCACATTTTTTATGTTGTTATGGCAGTATTTTACGCAACAAACCGTCATTTTAAAATATTTCTTGCGATCTGTGTTCAACGGAGCGTGACCTTGAGCACTGACGGCTCGCTGCGATGCGACTACTTTACCATTTATGATAAGGTATGAATACTCGTACTTTTGAAGCTCGTACTAGGTTTCTATGCGTTATTATTCTAAGGTTTAAACATTGTAAGAACTGTTCCCAAAAACAAAAGAAAGAAGGTGGAGTATCTTTTCATAGGAAAATATTGATATTTTGTTAATTTAGAAATTATTTTACGTAGGTAATTATTGTCCGCCCCGTAGGTAAGTATTGGTTCCGCACGGTCTATCTGCCTTTTGTTTGATAATCTGTGGTAACAACATTTTAAACATAAAAAAGACAACCGCTTTCATAAACAAAAAATTAAAAAAAAATACTGTAATATCGGAACACGAACACGAAAAACCAAACAAATTAAGTAAAAAAAAAAATAAGCATTAATTTATCATGTTCCGATATTGTTCCACCATTTTTAAATCAACATCTTCTGTTTTGTTATTTGAGATTAATAAATTCCTAAAGATTTCCTAAAGTTTCTGCCGATCTTAGCCCTGCCGAACTTAGCTCTGCCGAACTTAGCCCTGCCGAACTTGGCCCTGCCAAAATTAGCCCTGCCAAACTTAGCCCTACCGAACTTGGCCCTGCCGAACTTAGCCCTGCCAAACTTGGCCCTGCCCAAAGACCGAAAAATTATTATGGGATGTAAGTCGGCAGAGGAAAGGAACAGGGTTCGTGATAAATTGGAGAAGGCAGGAGACCACCTCATTGTCGAGGAGGTGAAAAACAAGGACCCGATGATGATCTTCCGGGGCGTCCTCCGCATCCACTCCGACGAGGAAGTGCTGAGGGCGCTACGCAATCAGAATCGGGATGTCTTCCACGGCCTCGACAAGGAGGAAGATCGTCTTTGCATTAAATTTCGGCGAAACTCCAGAAACCCTCTGACCAGCAACGTAGTCGTCAGCACGTCCCCGAAAATCTGGAACAGGATGCTCGAAAAGGGAAAAGCGCGAATCGACCTCCAGACCGTCTTCGTAGACGACCAGTCGCCACTGGTGCAGTGTACGAGGTGCCTAGGCTATGGGCATGGCCGGCGGCTCTGTAAAGAACCTGCCGACCTATGCAGCCATTGCGGAGGCCCTCACCTCCGAGCAGAGTGTGCCCAGTGGCTAGAGGCGACTACTCCAAAATGCCAAAACTGTGTCAAGGCGAAGATGGAGAGGTCCGACCACAACGCGTTTAGCCCCGAGTGTCCTGTCCGGGTAAAGTGGGATAGGCTGGCACGTGCGTCCGTCGCCTACTGCTAAGGTGGTCCCACAGAGCCAAGTGCCACACAAGATACTCCAGGCGAATCTCCAAAGGAAGAAACTGGCAACCCATGAGCTTATGATCGAGGCCGAGCAGCGCAAAGCGACCGCAGCGTTGATCCAGGAACCCTACGTGGGCAGTGCAAAAAGAATGAACGGGATCAGAGGCGTGAGAATCTTCCAGAGCACCAGGCAAGGAGAAGGGACTGTCAAAGCGGCAATAGCCGTCTTTGACCCTAAACTAACCGTAAGACAGTACCCGGAACTCACTACGGACAACATCGTCGTGGTGGGGATCCAAACCGGTGCCTGGAAACTCACGCTGGTCTCGTTCTACTTTGAGCCAGATCAGCCCTTGGGGCCATACCTGGACACGCTCAGAAAGGTCGAAAGCGAGACCGGCCCGCATAGGCTCATAATGGGAGGAGACGCCAACGCCTGGAGTATCTGGTGGGGCAGCAGCGAGACGAACAGCAGAGGCGACGAAATGCTGGCAGCTCTCGACCAGCTCGGACTGCAAGTCCTCAACACAGGGGAAACTCCAACCTTCGACGTAGTTAGGTGTGACAGACGTTACACTAGCTGCGTCGACGTCACAGCCTGCACATCGGATATGCTGACGGAGACAGACGGCTGGCGAGTCGTCGACGATCTGACAGGGTCGGACCACAACGGCATAGAGTTCAATATACACCTTGAAAAATCTGTGGGTATCACTGTGAATCGGACTACCAGAGTCTACAATACAAGAAAAGCTAATTGGGGCCAGTTTCGTGAGAAACTGCGCCAAATTATGCCAGACACAAGACACCTGATCGATAACATCGACAGCGCACAAAAAGTAGACGAGGTAGTCCAGAAGTTCACATCAGCGGTACAGCAGACTTGTGATCACGTGATACCCAAAAAGAAAAGAGTAGAGGAAGTAACCGTGCCGTGGTGGTCCGATGAACTCGCCGACCTCAAGAGGAAGGTCGTCACAAAGAGGCGGAGGATCCGATGTGCAGCGCCAGTCCGGAGACCAAAGGTTGTTGAGGAGTACCTGAAACAGAAACAAGAGTATGAACTTGCTGTGGTCAAAGCTCAGGTCGAGAGCTGGAAGGGTTTCTGTGAGAAGCAGGATCGGGAAGGAATGTGGGAAGGCATCTACAGGGTGATCCGTAGGACGGCAAAAAGAGAGGAGGACCTGCCGATGGTGAGGGATGCAACGACACTGGACCCAGAGGCTTCAGCGAGGTTCCTAGCAGAGACTTTTTACCCTGAAGACCGTACGGAGAGGGACAACGAGGAGCACAAAAGGGTGCGGCGACGAGCGGAAGAGGTGAACGGGAGGGACCAAGTTGAACCTTGCGATCCTCCCTTCACTCTCGACGAGCTGAAGCGAGCTGCTTCCTCGTTCAACCCCAAAAAAGCCCCCGGTTCCGACGGTCTGACGGCGGACATATGGGGCCTCACGATCAACGAAGACCCAGACCTAGTTCTGCGCTTGATGAACAAGTGCCTGGCGCATGGATACTTTCCACGGTCCTGGAAAGAGGCAACGGTTGTTGTGCTCCGCAAACCCGCAAAGGAAGACTACACCACTCCAAAATCATACAGGCCGATTGGTCTTTTGCCTGTACTCGGCAAGATGTTCGAGAAGATGCTCGTGGCCCGACTCAAGTTCTACTTGTTGCCCAGGATGAGTACTCGCCAGTACGGCTTCATGCCACAGAAAAGCACCGAGGACTCCCTCTATGCACTGATGGGGTACATTCGTGGCAGACTCGCTGAGAAGAGGCTTGTCACGATTGTGTCCTTGGACATTGAGGGAGCCTTCGATAGCGCATGGTGGCCAGCTATCAGAGTGCGTCTGGCTGAGGAAAAGTGTCCTGTGAACTCGAGACGGGTTATGGACAGCTACTTGTCCGAGAGAGTGGTGAAAGTCCGATATGCGGGAGCGGAGTACGAGACTAGGACCGAGAAAGGATGCGTCCAGGGGTCGATCGGTGGTCCCATACTTTGGAACCTCGTGCTGGATCCTCTACTGAAGGGGCTGGAGAGTAGAGGGGTCCAGTGTCAGGCGTTTGCTGACGACGTCGTCCTTGTGTTCGATGGGGAGACGGCACTCGAGGTGCAGAGGGATGCCAATGTCGCCCTCGAGTATGTCCGGACTTGGGGTGTCGCGAATAAGCTCAAATTTGCACCGCACAAGACCAAGGCTATGCTTATTACGCGGAAGCTGAAACACGACACCCCAAGTCTCAGGATTGGCGGGGTGGACATTGGCATGTCAAATAAGATAAAACTGCTCGGTCTCACCATCGACCACAAGTTGACTTTCAACTCCCACGTCGCAAACGTCTGCGCCCGAGCCGTCGGTATCTATAAGCAACTTTCGAGGGCTGCAAGCGTCAGCTGGGGTCTCCACCCGGATATAATCCGAAGCATTTACACGGCCGCGGTGGAGCCCATCGTCCTGTACGCAGCGAGTGCGTGGTCGCCGGCTGCGAACAAAGTCGGAGTGCAGAAGAAGTTAAACGCCGTCCAGAGGAGCTTTGTGCAAAAAATGTGTCGGGCCTATCGCACAGTCTCCCTTCACTCAGCGCTGGTGCTAACTGGGATTCTCCCTCTCGACCTCCGAATTCGAGAGGCGGCCTCGCTATACGAGGCCAAGAAGGGGGTGTCCCATCCTGCGCTGGGTGACCGGGAGATTGAGCGTGTGGCATCTGCGCTGGAGGCACCACATCCAGCTGAGCAGAAGGGTATAGAACTACGACGTCTGGTAGACGAGGAGCAATACAACTCCCACCGCGATTACGCGGTGCGAATTTTCACAGACGGCAGCAAGATAGAGGGTAAAGTCGGAGCCGCGCTATCCATATGGACTGGCGAGGCCGAGACGAAGACCCGAAAACTTGTTCTGCCGTCTTATAGTACCGTCTACCAGGCTGAGCTCCTTGCCCTCTGCGAAGTCGCGAAAGAAGTCCTCCGAAGACCAGAGACGGCGTTCGCTGTCTACAGCGACTCCATGGCAGCCCTCCAAACAGTCGTAAACCCCGAAGCCCTCCACCCCCTCGCAGTTGAATCCAGAAACGCCATCCGCCACAGTAACTGCCAGAACAAGAGCGTATCCTTGTTCTGGATAAAAGCTCACGCGGGGCTGGAGGGTAACGAGAGAGCCGACTCGCTCGCAAAGGAGGCTGCCCTGAAGTCAAAGCGTGCACCCGACTATGACAGATGTCCGGTTTCATTCGTCAAGCGAGCGATCCGATTGGAGACGCTGGGCGAATGGAACCGGAGGTACTGTACTGGAGAAACGGCGGCCACCACTAAGCTCTTCTTCCCATGTGCGATCGCGGCGTACAGGACGGTGCGGAAATTAGAAATGACCAAAGAGCTGACCCAGGCCCTTACGGGACACGGTGGGTTCTCCGAATACTTGACTCGCTTGAAGTGCAAGGAGAACCCAGCGTGTATCTGCGACCCCGAAAAGCAAGAGACGGTCCTCCACCTCCTTACGGAGTGCCCTGTGTATGGCTCCCACAGGCACGACCTGGAAACAAGGCTAGGAGTAGAAATTAGACAAGAAAAGTTATATACATAGTTTATTAGATAGTAAAAAGACCAAGAATAAAATAATAGAATATATAGTACAAATAGTTAAACTAGTAAATTACAGAAACAAAACATAAATAATAGGAAACAAAATAACATAGCCCTAAACAAAATCCCTGCAACAGTTGTAGCAGGGGCTCACGCTTAGGCAGGAGTGTGGTTTTAGCCGGTAAGAGTCCGGCACTGCCCAGGCTGTTTCCATTATGGGACAGTCTGGGCGTCCATGAGGATTTCCCACTCCTGCCTCACAAAAAAAAAAAAAAAAAAACTTGGCCCTGCCTATCTTAGCCCTGCCGAACTTAGCCCTGCCGAACAAAGCAACAACACAACAGATTCTGCAGATTCCGATTTCTTCATTTCGATATAACTTTTTTCGGGTTTTTCTGTCATAAAATAAAACAATAGGGTGGCTATGGCCCTTCGATTAACAATGGTTTTAAAGGCTACAAGGGTGGGGACGGTTCCATAAATTTTTGAGCATTGTTCTTTTCCCAATTATCAACCTAATTATTTTGTAATAAAGTTGACAATCTCAAGTACTTAAGTTGAAATTCTAATTCTTATATTCTTGAGTACCTAAAGAGTATCTTCAACATTTACAAAATTTTTAAAATCCCGCTAAAAAAAAGGTGAATTCTTAAACGAAAATCATTATTTCAGAAGGGCATTATTTAATATTATTTCGAAACGGCGACTGACAGCAAAAGTGACACTGACAGCCGTTTCGCAGTTTTCACGTTTTTATGGGAAATAATATCACAAATAATGATTATTTTTTCCACACACTTGTCACATTACTTGTCTGGCAACTTTAGAGATCCGTTAACGTCGCTTGTCACTTTCTTTTTTTTATAAACAGAAAATGGGCATCGAGATGAAACGAAAAAGTGTTATTTTCATTTCGTAATATTTTAATTATGCGGGGGTCTCCTGGTAAAGTATTCTTTACATTGGAAAATATTTTAAACCCCCTTATTTTTTTTTTATTTTGCATACAAATGAATGTATGTATCTCGCCAAGATTCTTTGACAGATTGTTGTAGGTTGCCTCTGTACCTATTCAGCAACCATCTGTTTTCGACGAAACAATTCAGACAATAATGATACAACCAAATCCGATAACCCGAAGTAATCAACAAGTTTTCAAGTGCTCGACTCGTACTAACTAGAATATCAGATTACATTTATAGCGAATACCAATCCGTCGCAAAGTATTTACATATTCATGAGTACTAGGCACGTATCCATTCGTGAGCAGATCATAATTATTGTAGGCAGACGTGTATCGCATGACAAACGTTTGCTCACACTCTTTAGGGTTTCGTGTTGAAAGGGTGCCTTCGGGTGACTCCGCTGTCAGTCTGTCTGTGTATCCGTCCGTCCTTCCGTCTGTCATAGAAATATAAAAAACACATATCTTCTTACATCTATGGCGACAAGGCTGTACCTTTTGGACCGTTATAGGTACTTAAATTTCACAGAGTGTGTATTTACTTACTATAGCCGTTACATTAGACCAGTCTCGGTGGGAGAAGCAAGCCGCCCAAAAACTTGAGTGGAGAACTTTGGTTAAAGCCAAAGTTCATGATTTTGAATTTCAGCGGTGTCTTGAGCTAATTATATAGATGGCGAGCTCCGAGCCGCAATGTGCGATGGTCTTCAGCTTCACAAAGAAAATTGGTTACATAAGCCACATGCGAGCTTACGAACGTCAACTACAGCGGAGCTGAAGCAATCACCTTGGTCGGAATCGGTCCGATCTCATCATCATTAGCCGTTGTAGCGGCAAATAATACAAATAAAGTTATGAATTAATGTACACTAGAAACGTAAAATTAAAATTATGGTAGGTAAATCAAGACTAATCCACTCTAAAACTGAATACGGAAATATGTTTCACGTGTGTGTTGCCTACAGAACCCTCCGTGTGCGAGTCCAATTCGTACTTGACTGGTTTTCGTACTATTATAGCGAGAAACATTTTTGACATAAGGGTCGTCGATCAAATCCAAATGGAAACGTTTTGTGCGTAAGAGGTTTACTTTATGTCGTAAGTTTTGGCCAAATCGATTGGAAACTTCTTTCTTCTTTGGAAACAGAAAACGCTGAAATTAGGCCTTAAACAAAAGTTTCTTGTACCTACAAACCACCTCGTGCGTGAATGAAAGCTCCCTACACAGTAATTGGTTTGAAGTTAACTAGATTTTAATCTTTTTATTTTGTAACCAGATAGGCATACATTGCTTTTTTGGAACAAAACATCTAATTTGGAAACCAAATTGCGATGACTGCGCAAAAACGGCATTTATTATGAAATTAATTTAACAAAAAGAAACACTAAATGATTTTTGAATATTTCATCTAATTTTTACTGTGGCGCTAAAACTTTGCTTGCATAAAGCTGCGAGCACATTTGTCACACTATAAAAGTCGAGAGTCGAGTAATTCGCATGGCGTGTTCAAAATCTGTTCTTAGCTTAAGGCGGAATAACAAAAGTTCGTTTGCCGCCTTCGTGACGTTATTCAACGCTATTGAAATTAACATTAGCCTCAGGAGACGGCAACTTTGGCTGGCTAGCAATTAAGACTCCCACATAGATAACACTTTAACTACTTTTGAACATTAACATCTCATCTAACGAACCAACAAAGTTCAGTCGCGTTATGCCTTGCCGCCTCATATTAATTATTTACGATGAACTATGTATACAAACGATTGGAACGCAATTTATTGATAGGGTGTTAACTAACAGCTTACAAATCTGGGTTTTTTAGGTAAATGATCACTTTTCGAAAAAATCTGAGAAATAAATAAGACTGAAGGTAACAATATTTGGAGCCGTAACTATGCATTGATTTTTCGACCTAAGTACTTACTTGGTACTACAAAACCAACAAACATATGTTTTCACCGTTATTATTCTAAGGTTTTCACCTTTGAAGCAAATCCATTACAGACACGTAGATGATTGATGCGTCTCGGACTAGTATGTCAAAAGAAAGTCTAATTAATGTGGCGTTATCTTATTATATTTTGTCTGCGTGTTAACTAGGACGGAGGTACCTCTACTCGATGAAATTTTGTACGATAAGGGTAGGTAAAGATTTTTAAATCTCGTACAAGATTTTGGTGGAATGATTATAGATGATTGTGGTGCGGGACACCCTGCGGCACGATGGACCGACAATTTAAAGAAGGTGGCCGACAGCAGATGCATGCGAGTTGCCCTAAACCGGGTTGATTGGCGATCTCTGGGAGAGGCCTACGTTCAGCAATGAACGGCAATAGGCTGATATTTTGATAATGGTTTCCACGACGAATTTTCCTACAAAAAACATCACTTCACATGTTTGTATTGCATTCAGTCTAACTTTTCTAATCCAGACTTGCACGAAAACAGTATCACAATTGGAGTAAAACATTTCAGTCGTAGAAAAACTATTCTCTGAGATAATCCAGAGCACGTCTCACACCAGATCCAATATATTGATCAGGCGGTATATTACGTCATGTTTTTTCATTACTACAGATAGAGAGAACTTTATATTCGCTATTTCTTCGCCAGCAAAATTCATGAACGTAGGATGTTTGCACTCGGGGAGGAATTGATCACAATATCATGCTAAGAAGCTTGGATACGAATAGGTATTGCGCACCAAAAGTAATTTGGTTAAATAGAAGTGAATATTTGAGAATTGGCAAAATATCGATAGAATTAAAATAGCTTCTAGCTTATTGTGGGGGAAATACAGCACCGGCAGCACGTTTCGGTCATTAGACGGAACCGCCTTAATTTTGGATTTTTCCCACTGGACAGATTGATGGTCAGACTAGTCTTTCCAACGGGAATTATTTTTTCCCGTTTGTCATATTTTTATAATTGAACACGACTTCGCACGACTAGTTTTCGATTAAGAGCGTTAAACTCAGGATAAAGTTGTCCACAGGTTTATCTTTCCTGCCAGTATAGGTTATCGTGGATTCGCTTCTAGGTCGTTTAGAACATCTTCATTCTTATTTAATTCGCGTTTATACTTATACGTATAGATGTAGTACTATTCTTCTCCTACTATTCTTCTTCTTTCTTATTTTTATTTTACTGTAAGGTTTCCACGCAGTAATAGAAGAAGTCGTATTTTATCTTTCCAACTTCAATATTAAGCCATAGGTAAATAGTCTGCCGGCATTTTTGATCTGTATTCAACCTAGTTCTAGCACAAAACCATGTGTATGTTGTACCTACTTTGATTACGTTTTTGTATCATAAACCCGAGGCTTTCGGAAGAGGGTCACTCTCGCGGCTAATAAGCATTATAAATTTTAGGACATTACATTATACCCGTTGCCCTCCACACCACAACAAACAGTTAGGAGACTTATCACTCTGTCTGTCCTACGTAAGCGGCTTAGCCCGAAATGCTAATCAGGCAGGAGTGGAAAGCGGGCCGTTCCCGGGCCGTGTCCGACCCGTCCCTGCTCACCACCTAGTAATTACTACTCGTCCAGTTTGCCGAGTTAATTAATCAGTGTACGAACAACTACGGATAATGAAAATACTGAATTACGATCGCGAATGTGTAATAATTTAACGTAGGTTAGGTAATTACAGATATCTATAAAATTACAAGTGACAGAATTCAGTTCCTATAATAAGGGTCTATTCAAACGTACCACAAGTCCACATTCACAACAAAAACACGTAGTCGGGCACATGTTTTTTATAAAAATGAATAGTTTAATTCACACTGACCAATTTGTCGGTACAAAAACGCAACTATCAAAAGCCGCAGCGTCACTATTCACACGTAACCACTGCTCGACCACATTTTGCCGCTACGATGTGGTGTGGTTGTGTGTAGTACACGTGAAACAAGCCTAAGTACCAAATTCTGTCACTTACCAGTTCTGCGCCGATTAGATATCCATCGCATCCCTATCTATATATGGTCCTATAGGAATGCGATGGCTATCGTCTATAGTACCTACCTACACGAAGCTTCCCAGTCTGCATGTATACTTCTGTATTCTTCTCTCTCACTCCCTCTATAACTATAAACAATATTAGCTTCACGCTTTATCCTTTTGAAGCAATATAAACCAGATGGTCCAGTTCTAATTGCATGTTCAGTTACAAGTTGAACGATCGAAATAATTCTTGCTCTTAACATTTAAACAGGCGCTTCGCCACCGGCTATGACTTCAGCAATCAAAGTTACAGTTGCTCCATAATTTGCAACCGTTAAGTTAGTAACATCTTCCAAAATACTTTTAAAGGCTTCAACTTTTAATTAATAGAACTCGTGCAATTCACGAAACCATTAAAAATAATGAATTAACTTCTCTTTGAGGATAAAAACAGGTTATTAATTACCTGCCTACCAGAGAAGTTCAAAATGAACGTCGAAAAAAATGTAAATGGAAATCGATAGAACGGAATTGAAAAGCGCCGAAGGTTAGCGCCGCCGTAGTTAAGCGAGTAAACAGTGAACTACCGACTGTCGGGAAATTAGTAGGAAATTAAATTTCAGAACTCCTGACATAGCGCGACACTTTTGCACAACTCGGCGAAGAAACGTTGACATGTTGCAAAGCTGTGCACTGCTGCTTCTAGCATTTTTATATGATTTTGTATGTAATTCAATAAATAATAATAATTTATTTACCCTCATAAAAAAAATATCTTAGTGGGTGGTACTTGGTAGATGTATAATAATGCTTTGGCAATATTTCTATGTTTTGGCTCTTTTTCTGACTTTTTGTCGGCCGAAGACTTGCAGTCATTATTTTCGTAGGCGTTCCCGTTATAAAAGACGACTCAAAGAAATGTAAATGTTTGACCCTCTTTTTATTAGAGTAATTTTAAGGATTTTGAATATTTAGCGCTGAGTAATTTTACATCTCTAATAAGCATACGGTTTGGATGTACCTACCTACCCACCCTGTTTTACTGAATAACAACGTAACACATTTGACATTTTGACTACCTATGTTAATGTTTTTGAATTATTCAGAAATCGTGGAGTTTTGGCATAACTAAGTTCAACTTACAAGTTACAAGTCAACTACATAAAAATAAAGATGATATTTCTTGAGATGGCTACAGACGCTCAGACTCTGTTGATTGCAGCGCACATAACAAGCTGTCGTCGGCAAACTACTTATCTAAATTAAATCTCTTGGTCCTGGCGGGAAACTGTTTCCTTGCCGCAATTT
Organism: Charanyca ferruginea; assembly: GCA_947361185.1. Lineage (NCBI taxonomy): Eukaryota > Metazoa > Arthropoda > Insecta > Lepidoptera > Noctuidae > Charanyca > Charanyca ferruginea. Next base: position 20,161,324 of record OX376059.1, on the reverse strand, counting down.
ACTTCTTACTACACCACTCTGCAAATATTACTAAGCCTCCTTAATGTCACAATAGAAAACGACTTTTTTGTAGACCTTGTTGATAAAGTTGTAATATTTATATTGGAGAAATGTCCTTTCAACAGGTACTCTGAAACGCAATTTTAACCTTTTGACGCTACAGTCATGTACAAATGACAAACCAAAATGTGTCCATCACGCCACAGTCACGACTACATGACAAGCATGACAGATGAGTTACTACTCTATGACATTACGTTACGTTTAGAAACGAATTTTCACTAGTACGTTTACGGCACGTTCTTTTTCACGTTGCTGTCAATAGGCTAATATGTTCTCCGATTCGACCGATTCTAGTCACGGCAGCTAAGCGCAGAAGATATTATAGTGTGTGCGCAAACACAGGTGCACTCAAACTTCCTTCACTCCGGGTTGCTACCTACTTGCTACTCAGAAATTCTTAATGGAAAACCCAGTACCTACACTTTGCCCGACCTGGGAACCGAGCTCTGAACTAATAGACCAGTTCGATATGTAGGTATACTTATATGTTAGGGCCGGCGCTAACTGGCGGCACGGTACGGCATGGGACTGTAACGCGGCATAATTATAATAATAAAATCATTTATTCTCTCTTCACAAACAATGATGTAATATATAATACAACTTAAAATCTTGATGTTATAGTTGAAATTTCAATGATAATCGTTGTAGCTACAAAATCAAAAGCTATTTGATGTCGTGTCAATACGGGTTTGAAACTATAAATTCATGAAATGAAGGTACCTATATTTTATGTTTCGTCATTATAAAAAAACGAAATGCACACATTTCGTTTTGGGACACATATAGTAGAACTGAAACTTCACCACTGTCCTCTCACCACGCGATATATCGTCTACCCCCTCCACGCGGCCGTAACGCTTTCCTAATACACCCCGTCTATATAGAAGTTTCACTTCAAAAATCCTAATACCCCCCGTCTATATAGAAGTTTCACTTCAAAAATCCTAATACCCCCGTCTATATAGAAGTTTCACTTCAAAAATCCTAATACCCCCCGTCTATATAGAAGTTTCACTTCAAAAATCCTAATACCCCCAATCTACATAGAAGTTTCACTTCAAAAATCCTAATACCCCCGTCTATATAGAAGTTTCACTTCAAAAATCCTAATACCCCCCGTCTATATAGAAGTTTCACTTCAAAAATCCTAATACCCCCGTCTATATAGAAGTTTCACTTCAAAAATCCTAATACCCCCCGTCTATATAGAAGTTTCACTTCAAAAATCCTAATACCCCCAGTCTACATAGAAGTTTCACTTCAAAAATCCTAATACCCCCCGTCTATATAGAAGTTTCACTTCAAAAATCCTAATACCCCCCGTCTATATAGAAGTTTCACTTCAAAAATCCTAATACCCCCGTCTATATAGAAGTTTCACTTCAAAAATCCTAATACCCCCCGTCTATATAGAAGTTTCACTTCAAAAATCCTAATACCCCCAGTCTATATAGAAGTTTCACTTCAAAAATCCTAATACCCCAGTCTATATAGAAGTATCACTTCAAAAATCTCATCACTTCAATCATACTCAGAAGGATGCTGCTCATCTGGTCAATATCCCTCAGTCGCCTTCTATGACACACACGGGTAGAAATGGGGTAGTGCTATTCGCAGCCACACAGCTTAACAGGATACCGGATTGCGGATATCACATTCGTACATTCCAGATATAGGTACAGACAACATCATTAACTGGACGTCTAGACTAACTAGACTTAAAAAAAATTAAAGAACGTAACTTTCGAATTATTTATAAAAATGTTGTATTTAATTGACCATTTCATTGCTTCTTCTTCTTGTCTGTACCTACTATAACTATGTATTCAGCATGTTGTGTATTAGCGTGTGTAATCTTACCATACAATGTATAGTAAAAATGGATAAGCCAATACGTACTGGCTCGTTGGTCTAGTGATAGCGCACGTATGCTGAGCGTGAGGTCCTACCTAGGTTCGATTCCCAGGTGTGGCAATGTGTTATTGGATATTTTGATCAGTAATTTCTTAGCAGCCGGTAGTTCGGATTGCTTCCCGGTCGATGACTCTATTTAGGCATTATAACATGAGGACTTGCGGACATGAGGAGCTCGTAGCTAAGTAAAAGCCGTACCGATGTACAGATCGATCGATCAAAGGTTAAGCTACGCTTGCCGCGGTCGGTCTGTGGATAGGTGACCAGATCCATTTCATACCGAGTTCCCTCCGTGCCTCGGAACTTCGGAAGCCGTTGGTCCCGGCTGTCATGCGTAAATCTTTGACAGTCGTTATGGATAGTCACAAGCCAGAACGTCTGACAACCAGTCTTACCGGGTATCGTGTTTCCCAGTAACTGGGTTGTGTAGGTATTCAACTGCATCCGGTTAGACTGGTAGCCTTTCCCCAGCTTTGTTGGGGGAAGGCTAGGTAAATGATGACAACATGAGGCGAACTTGCGTGTGTAAGTAAACCCTACCCCCTCTGTACCCCTGTGGCTCCGGTGTGATGACATAAACAGATAAAAAGGACAAAAGGATAAAGGTTCAAAGTAGATATTTACAGAATTTGGTGAAAGAAAATGATAAAACCACCGGAGAAATGATTCCATCAAAGATACTTCTAACTGGTCCGTATGGTGTCGAACGTAAAGAATAGCACATTCCCATACCTTCCCGTGGGTGTCGTAAGAGGCGACTACGGGACTCACCAGAGAATGGGCAGCAGCGCTCTCTGTGCCTTTGTAACAACCATACTGCGATCGCCAAACCCGCCTGCCAAGCGTGGCGATTATAGCAACCCCCCCCCCTTTGGGGGAGGCCTATGTCCAGCAGTGGACGTCTTTCGGCTGAAATGATGATAATGCTGATGATGACTTCTGGCTGCTCCCTGTGTAACAAAAGCGGGATGTTACGTCTCTTGGTTAGTATCTACAAACCTATACTAACCTATCTATGATAATATTATAGTATCTATACCGTATAGATACTATAATATTATCATAGATATCCGAATCTATTTCGCCATTTTTGAGCACTGGAAAATCGCCCCTACTGCTTGGAAATAAAGACGCTATCAGAATCGAATTGTTGCAATGGACGTACGGTTCATTTCACATTGCACTATTGGAAACCGTGCACTCTTCACATTGTACTTACCTACCAGTTCATTTGACTAATCGAAGGATAAGGAGTAACAAGTAGAGTGGAATACAAGCTGCAGGTGTATGGTCTGGTAACCTAAATATGTACTCTGGTTATGTTACACTATTGTGAATTTTATTGGCGACCCTAATGTGCTTAGGTACAGGTAACTTACGATAGGTACCCTTTCGATCTAATGTAGATCTATTTTCGAACCTATTTGGTGCTATCCTATGCTACCTTTTTCATATTTTTCAACCACGTACAGTCAGCAAAAGAGGTGTGCAGGGTCGTCAGATATAGTTAAAGTTTACTTAGAAACCGATTGATGTTTTCGAATGAAATAAAATAAAATTTATACAGAATAAATATTTCAATGATTGAATTAAATTTCATTCGTAAACATCCATCGGTTTCTAACTCTTTTGCTGACGGTACAATATGTACATACAACAGTCCATGGTCGAGATAGTGGTGTTAATTAACCGTCAATACTTCATCCTCAGACCAATAAAATTTTTGATTGGTCTAAGACTTCATCGTCCATACAAAAAAAAAGTTTTTTTTTAACGTACCTAATACAAAATTGGATACGTAAAAGAAACTGTACTGTACCTCCTTTTTTGTTTTCTTTTTTCCAAATTTTTTAATGCTGATAAAATTAATGAGATAGATTAATGAGTATAAGGGAACGCCCTATCGTCGTTGATACTGCATTTCCGCGTAACTAACATTTTTAAATACCGCGAATGTACACTTTAATTAGACTTAAGGTCGAAATTTGCGGTATTTAACAATTTTAGTTACGCGGAATTGCAGTATCAACGACGCTATGTTATAATTGTCTATTCTATACATAGAATAGACACTCTACATGTACAGTACGGCCGACGTATCTTGGCGGTCCTGAAGTTAGCCGATTAGCTGCGTAGTAGACAATTTCGTTCCTAAAAGATTAATTGCGCAGCCAAACAGCTAACTTCAGGACCGCCAAGATACGTCGTACGTACTGTATTCGTAATAGTTCTGTTGATGCACGGAGAACGGTGGTACTTTTCCTTCTATGTTACCTAAAGTAAATGTGTAATTCACGATAGTGAGTCATGCGATTCTTATTACGACATGTCATTGTTATGCTGCCTAAAGTGCAATGATAAGATATATGCGCATACGTGAAATGTTACTACTATAGGTACCTACCTACCTACCTACTTCCCCAAAAATAGATGATGGATTTTGTAGACACCTATTTATGTCCCATTACTTATTTATTACGCCTACTCGGGATTTACACGGAAAAATAATAAAGTGCATCAACTATTACAACAAATTTATTGGCATTATAAATAATATTTAATAAGTAGGAATAATTAAAAAATATAACCATTTTTTATTTATAGCATGATACGTTTTTGTACCTCTACTACTCTTCATGTGCAGTACGATGCTTGTTACGATGACTAATTATTACATAAACTGACAATTTAGAATAGTTCCTCTAATTCAGTTATCACTTAAAATTGCTTAATAAATAGGCACTTTCCATAAATTGATTTGAAAATTTGACGTCATGGGTGTTTGTTACAGAGTTACATAACACAGATAGCCATACCTTACCCAATCACACTGTCAGCTTGAGGTATTTAAACACTGTAGTGAGGAATGGAAGACTGAAAAAAATGTACCTATCCAAAAATTATACTAAAATAAATTATGTCTATGTGCCTTCATTACCTATGGTAATTAGGTACCAGGCGCATTTATGTAAGATGCCATAACGTTTAAACAATGATAAAGCTTATCAGATCGATCAGGTGTTGACGATGTCTGTGACGAGTCCGGCAGCTATAGTGACGCCTGCCACGCGCAGCATCACGCGTCCCAGCTCCTTTACGTCCTTGTACCGCTCCACACAGATCGGACGACACACCTCTATTTCAACCACAGCCACACAGTTGTTGCCCAAACAACGAGGCTTCTTCTTTACCAGCTCGCCAGTACTTTTGTTCAATAATGACTTCAACTTTACTATGTTTGCAGACTCAACTAGGGATTGATGATGAATGAGTACAGGAAAACCTCTTGTTATAGGAACCTTGATATTAAATACTACAATTCTCGCTTCAAACCTTGTGGTGACAGGTACTTGTTGGATGGGGTCACTCAGTATGTACCCAACAGAAACATTTTGCATGTCTACTCCTGTTAAAGTCACACTCACTTGGTCTCCAGCAAACGCTACATTAGTTGTCATTTCATTGATACTTATATTTCTAACTTCAGCCAATTCTTTAGTAGGGCATACTAAAACCTTATCTCCTTTATTGATTATGCCATTTTCAATGCGTCCGGCCACACAAAATCCTGAGCCAGTGCCTTTGTACACATCATTGACAGATAAGCGTAATGGTTTTGATATAGGCCTCTCAGGCACATTGAATTTATCAACAACATCTAGTAGGCATGGTCCACTGTACCATTTAAGTAATTCAGCTTCAGCTGGAGGCTTCACCAAGTTCTCCCCTGTCAATCCTGAGCAAGGTACATAAGTAACATCAGAATCCTTAAAACCTGCTTGTTTAAGGAAAGCTTTGAGTTTTTTGGTGATATCATTAAACCGTTCTTGAGACCAATTTGTGGTATCTAACTTGTTAACAGCTACAGCAAGTTGACTTACTCCAAGTGAACGCACTAAAAGAGCATGCTCTCTAGTCTGGCCTCCAAAGTCAAAGCCTGACTCAAATTCACCTCTCGTAGCATCCACTACAAGTAAAGCTACATCTGCTTGACCAGCACCAGTTATCATGTTAGGAATGAAATCTGCATGACCGGGTGCATCTAATATAGTTACTCTTTTTGTCTTAGATTCAAATTGTGCTTTTCCCACATCCATTGTGATGCCCCTAACTCTCTCCTCCCCAGTTTCATCTAACACCCATGCATACATAAAACTCTGTTTGCCAATTTTCTTGCTCTCTTGTTCATATTTGTGCAGAGTTCTTTGACTAACTTCTCCAAGCTCACAGAGCAGCCGGCCCATCAGAGTAGACTTGCCAGCATCAACATGACCTATGACTACTATGTACAAATGGTCCTTATCTGATCCTCTCTCATTAGCATACTGTGTGTGTGCATCCAGTTTGTTTTCTTTCACTTTGGGTGTTACTTTAACTTCATCAGCTTGATCAGTCTTTAATATTCTTTCAGGGCAAGGGGATTGGTCTCTTGGAGTCTGTGGACGACTACCAGAGCTGCCATCCTGCCCAACTTTAAACCCTTTTACTATTCCAACAGTCCTAGGTTCTATATTAGTAGCTATAACTTTTGGAGTTTTATCTACTGTAGATATAACTGGGGCTTTTAAAGGATCTACAATTATTGCAGGCTTCACTAGTTCTATTTTAGGGATCTCTGGGTCTCTACTTTTTCTATTGAGTATTTCATCAAGGGACTTAATGTAGTCAAATTTGTGCTTTATAACAGTTTGTATGAGAATGTTATCTGAAACTGTGTCACCTATAACATTTCTAAGTTCATCTAAGCACGACATGAGCTTAGCTTCATCCTCTTCATCGAGGTTGAGACTTCGGAAGTCCATAGATTCGCGTCGCTCGAGTCCGGATTGACTTGTGTCAGCTAAATCTTCTTCAGGCTCTTCTTGTATGTCATTGTGACTCTGTAAGAGATTTACCTGCTGGGGCCGATTTCGGTCATAAATCCATTGTGATGCATCGCTAGGCGACATGTAGCTTTCTTCTTCCACAGAATATCCGTAAACATCGTCGTCGTCATAGTCGTCGGAATAACTCCTATTTCTAACATCGCGGTGACGAGCCATTTTGTAGACTCGAATCAATTATCCAGGTTTTACTTAATAGCAAACATATTGCGGTCTAATTTAGGAAAAATCACACGTTTCCACTTCCACAAATTCTAAAGCACTTTTTTGTTGTCAGTTTTCAGATTGACATAAAAATTAAAAAAACAGTATGACACATACAAGAGAAGAAAATGCAATGAACACGTTCAATATAAAGAAAAAAATTATATTAACATAATCACTGAGAACTATAACATAAAGTATTTTAAATTTGTTAATAGTATTTAATTAAAACAGATCAGCCTACTTGTCTTTTTTTTGCACATAATTATTTCAAAATGAATAAAAAATTATGTACTAAATTAACTTAGTTTTAACAAGAACGCAACTTTTACCATCGAAACTATTCGTTTAGAAATGAATTGACGGCTTTAAGTTAACACATATTAACAAAATATCGGAAATCATCACCAAAAGAAAACTGATAAGTCTTAAGAGACTAAGTAGATTGTTTAATTGCTTTATTTTTTGTTTTCAGATAGAAAAACATTTATCTGTTTTAAAATTGATTGAATTTTTTTTTTAAATTTCCGAACCAGTCATGGATTGTCAGACAAATAGTAAAACGTCAGTCAGATGATCATGTCATGTCATGTTCTGCCTGTCATTCATTCATTCTATCAATTTCTTAATTCTTTGGCTTTGTCTGAATACGAATTACGCCTACTTTTCTGTATTCAATTTAATTTAGTGATCTTTTACCAAAAGTATCAATGTTTGGTGATTGATTTAGTTATCATAATTTACACTTGTGTTGTGTTTAGAAGAAGTCGTAACTTATATTGGTGAAGAACATAAAGTTTTAGACCCTTGACCTAGTAAAACTTAGTCAACATGAAGAAGAAGGTGCGTATTCAAATAGATAAACTTGGTTCTAATCGCTTATTTTGTTGTTCAAAATAATGGAGTTATCAGGATTGAAAAAAAAAGCGTGTTTTTTTTTCTATTTCATTAGATTAAAAAAGATAAAGTATTATTCACAGTTGTCAATCTATCCCATCATTACACTTTCAGGTATTGTTAATGGGTAAGAGTGGATCAGGAAAAACGAGCATGAGGTCCATCATATTTGCTAACTACATCGCCAGAGACACGAGACGATTGGGCGCTACAAGTAAGTTGTAGTTTGTAGTACCTACTTACAACTTTTCAAAAACTAAAATCTTCTGAAAATAAACACAAAGCGAAGAGTATATGTCTTGTAGGGCAGGGGGTCATCTTTGTTAATATATTGAGTGGAAACATTGTAAGGTGGACGTATGAGTGCTTATCTGTTTGATGTATTATTAAATCATTTGAGTCATACATGCACTGTAGGTGCATAATTTTGTAGTCTCCCTCTACTGGCCATGCATAAAGTATAACAGCACCACTTATGACAACTCTCACTTCTAAAATTAATGATTATTTGGAGTAAATCTGTACACATGTACTAAAATGTATGGCATACCCATACCTACATTTGTTGAAAATTGGAAATTTGTAAAATATTGCAAATTGATAATAAAATAAAATAAACTTAAGCCACCAATAACTTTCAAATTCAATCATGACCCATCTAAATCCAAAACTAGGTAGGTACATCTAAAATTGACAAAATGTAGTGACTGACAAAAGATAACACAAAAAAGTTTTTGTTTATTAATAAAAATCTTTTATATCAGAATACATTACAGTTGTAGCTTGCAGCATTTGTTATAAGATAAAAACCACAATCAAACTGACAATTTATCTTATTTCCAGTTGATGTGGAACACTCCCATGTCCGTTTCCTTGGCAACCTGGTACTTAACCTGTGGGACTGCGGAGGACAGGAAGCATTCATGGAGAATTACTTTGCATCACAGAGAGACAATATCTTCAGGAATGTGGAAGTACTGATATATGTGTTTGATGTAGAGAGTAGGGAGATGGAAAAGGATATGCATTACTACCAGTCATGTTTGGAAGCTATATTACAGGTAACTATTTTTTATATTCAAAATAAACAGTTTTATCTGCCAATAGCCATTTCATATTGCAAACCCATAAACTCTCCTTTAAGCAAATGTTACCTTACTTATTTGAATTTAAGATATAATACAACATAGGGATCATTTTCTATATCAATGTTGCCTGTTATGGCAGATTGAACATACTGACTGATTACTGAACATATTGATTAATTTAATATGTATTGTTCTATTTCAAATCACACATTATCTACACACATACACTGATTGAACACAATTGCTATGCAAACACTTAATAATCTAACAGGCAGCTATAGCTTGTTTAAAATTGTTATTATGCATAGATTATATGCCTAGTCACCCGGTGTTATAGTGTGTGATTGTGCATATTATGCTATTGTCATGTGGGGTTGGCAAATAAGTAGATATTATCACTATTTGGTTGCTTCTGTATTGAATTTTTTTTTTTTTTTTTTTTTTAATCTATTTATAGGCATCAGTGATAGGAATAGGTAGTGCTTATTAGCCTAAAGTTTGAAGAACAGAGACAAGAAACGGAGACTTCCTTAGTACTATATTTTTTCTCGGACATCTGCCCGGACAACACTTAAATACATTAAAAAATTATGTTATTGGGAATAAGTTCGTGTTGTTTACGCGACTAGTTTTTTTTTCAATTATCAAAGTCAAATCATTTATTTCAATTAGACCATTATAAGGCACTTTTGAACGTCAAATGAAAAAAAAAAAATTGATTCTAGGTGCCCATTCCAAAAGGTAGTTTTGTATGGAGAAGAATGGGCAAGAAACTCCATACTTACTCTTTTAAAAACGATGTTAACAATATTTGCATTTACAGGAATTATATAATTATACGTGAATACGATGTACCTTGCATAAAAACACTAGGTATTTGAAAGTGTGTACAAAGTATCACAGATTAAGGAATGACAGACTAAGTTATATGTACATAGATACACAGTGTTCACATATTATTACAATTAATGTTGAAACAGTAGACGACCACTCCTTATATTTTAACAAACAATGAATCAGTATGTGAGCCTGAGCAGTGTATAAAAAAAGAGTCAAATATATATATGTACATATTTATAGGTATTTTAAATTAGCAATCGGTTCGATTTTGTCTAGACTGTCGATCGTCCTATGGAGCTAGACCAGCATGTTTCCAAGCATTCTTATCTTGAATATAGTCCTCTAGATTATAATAAGCTTTTTTGCAGAGTGTACTTTTATACACTTGAACTTTAGAAATCTCAACAAACGTGGCCAAGAGCGAGCTAGAAAGCAGATATTTACTTCGAAACGTGTACGGCTCTTTAAACAAAGACTGCGTTTCATAGTTTTAAGATCAACAAGTCATTTACAAAATGTTCTCCAAAAAGAAAACTTTCGGAAAATTTGATAGTTGTAACGACTGTGTTATGTTATGTCTAGTCGCAAACTTTAGGTAAACAACACGAACTTATTCCAAATAACATAATTTTTTAATGTATTTAAGTGTTGTCCGGGCAGATGTCCGGGAAAAAATATAGTAGTAAGGAAGTCTCCGTTTCTTGTCTCTGTTCTTCAAACTTTAGGCTAATAAGCACTACCTATTCCTATCACTGATAGGCATACATTTGACCACTATCTCACCTGAATATATTATTTTTGTCGCAATTACGTCATCCATGGAATTAATGGTAAATGTCGTTTGTGAATTTCATGAGGTTAGTAAATAGGATTTTTTTTTATGGAAGACGGCTAGGCATCTAGTATCTTCCTTACCTGGAAAATTCAACCTTCAGCAGTAGTTCCTTAAGTAGTAGGTACAAGTTCTTGTAGTAGCACATACAACACAAATTCCTTGTTGTGTGTGTACAGAGCAAGTAATTTATACTTTTACTATTTATTATAATGCTCAAGCGTTTGGCCACTATAAAATATGATTGTTGATGAAGTAATGACTAAAATAATTTTTGTTTTGCAGAATTCTCCAGAGGCGAGGATATTCTGCTTGGTGCACAAAATGGACTTAGTGCCAGAAGAGCAGCGGGAGGAGATCTTCAAAGAAAGAGAAGAAGACTTGAAGAGGCTGTCCAAACCACTTGAGTGCACTTGCTTTAGGACCAGTATATGGGATGAAACATTATACAAGTGAGTATACTAACGCCATTAGTTCGAAACTAATTTTAATTCGAAATTTCTCTTATTGTGATATAAATACACAACACGTAATTTCCCCACATTGCTAAAAAACAAATTACTTATATGGTACCTTTCCTGATAGGTAAATCTGATGATTACTTAAGGAAAAAGAAAAATAATAATTGTCCCCTATAAAACTGCAGTACAATTTCCCGTAGTAACAGAGAAGTATTACGAAAAATCGTGTACAATAATAAAAAGCGCGATATAAACAAACTTCGTAACGCCTTATCACCAATCGGTGTGTCGAGTACGATGTGATTGCTGTGTACTTATGTGCATGAAACATTTATAATACTGTGATAAGAAATGCCATAGGTCGGGAGAAAAGCAGCTGACCGTTATCTGTTATCAAAAAAAGTTAGAGATTTTCCTAGATACTAATGATTATATCGGGGGTCTAGCAGGAAAAAGCAGTGAACGAATCGCAAATTCAATCGTTTCCCCGTTTCGCGCTACAAATTTATTTAGTTTGACGGTTCATTCTTATCAATGGGTGATTATTATTGTGATTGCCGTATAAAATTAACCGTTTGACCGCCCGAAGCACGCGCTCCAACCCACAATTCACAGGAAATACCTACAAATAAAAATAGAAAAATAGCAATTAAATGGACTTATCCTTGGCCCTTTTTAAAATATTTTAATAATGTAGTTGTAAATAATAGGAAAAAGAAGCACAGATAACTTTATTTAGTATATTTATTTTATCCGATTCCCGCCCAGGGTAAATATTTGTGTGATGAGCACTTATGTTTGCCAGACACAAGTGTCTGGGTGTTGCTTATCTATATAGGTATGTATGTATTTAAATGTATTTGTGTATGTATATTAGCTGTCTGACACCCATAGTACAGGGTCCCCTAGTTTCGGGTCAGATGGCCATGTGTGAAATGTCCCCCGTATACTATTATTATTTATTATTAGTCTTAAAAAGGTTCCGTATAACATTTTCTTGACAGCTATAGACGTGGGTGGCGTGTTGTGCACGTTTTAATTTGACGACCATTAGACGTCCGTGGCGGTCAAAGGGTTAAATAATAATTTATTGATTTTTGTAGTTTGGTACATGTTTCCAACTAGAAAATTAACTCGCATCGAATGCACACGCTCGTGTCAGACTAATTACTATCTAGGTATCTGTATAATTATATCGAAAATGGATCATGAATCATACATTTTCATCGTCAAAATTACAGTAGACAGCCGCTAAATATTTGTACATGTTTTATTGACCACGTGATGGTTATAATGACGGCTCCTCGCTTGCCCTTGAACCTTGACCTTTCATAGAATTCTCACTATTGATATTTGATTATTAGGTAGGTACTGGTGCCAATTCTGTTGTACACGAACTTCACTTATTTTAAGCTGTTGATATCTCTTTCTATCCAATAAAACAAGAAAGAGACAGGTATTAATAAGAGCTGTCAATTTAAGTTGATCTAAAATGTTCATACAATTATAGTTGTCATTTCAGAACGTATTGATTAAAAACACGGCGAAGTTCAAAGAAAAAACTAATTTGACATCTCGTCGCCGTCCTTTTCATCACCTGCCTGGTACTAAGAGATGCCAATTCTCTAATTTTAGTTTAGTTTGTGAACAAGGGAATCGGCACCACTAGCTTCTTTCCGCGACTTCGTCCACGTAGAATTTACGTTTGCAGAAAAAACGACATACCTTACGCTTTAAAACTCGGCAGTAATTTTTTTTTTGTTTATCTGACCAGAACAGCAGAATTTTTAGAGATGATCAAGCAGATAGTTTTACCTCTTTATTATAATAAAGCTTCTGCAGTTCTGCAGTTCTGCCTGCGACTATCTACTTACTACCTACTAACTAGCTTTCTTTATTTTTGAAATCGGATGAGTAGTTTCTAACAGTGGCGGCGTAAAGGGGGGGCGGAGGGGGCGGTCCGCCCCGGGTGCCAAGCACCAAGGGGTGACAACGAAAACTTACAATACGGTCAACGTAACTTGGCGCGTCTGAAGTTAGCTGTTTGGCTGCGCAATGGAACTTTTAGGAACGAAATTGTCTACTGCGCAGCTAATCGGCTAACTTCAGACGCGCCAAGTTACGTTGACCGTACTGTACTTGAACAGCCAAAGTATGCACACGAAATCTCGCTCTATTAAGACATATCAATAAATAACTAACCTACGCTTGTCTATTCCTAATATCATATTTTGAACCGCATCGAAACCATATTATTTTCATATCTTTTATCGAATATAATTGAGAGCGAGTGTACTCATTTGGGAGCGTTACTTCAAGGTTTAATGTTTTTCAGAACTGTAGATGGAGTTTACACGTTCTTTTCATCATTCACACATCGGTGGGAAATATAAAAATGTAGTCATGTCCGTTATATGATTAATCAGAGACAAGATGGCCCATCACAACGCTGTTAAACCACTATTCTTTTCCAAGAGATGTGTAGCACCCCAAAGAAAACGTCGAAACAAGAGAAGCAGCATCAATTCTATGACTTCAGTTTTCTATGCTATCTTTTCTTTTGGTGTAAAATCCTAGAAGTTAATCAGACAGAAAAGTATATCCCTACAAACATCTGGGCTATCGTTAGAAAAGCGTGTGATAAAAATTAAAGCTCTTAAAAAATGTTCTTCGAAGTCAACGCAACCAAATAGTGGAAAGGGCTAATTGCTACGTAACAATATAAAAGAGGATTTAAACATTCCGATTGAACGAAAAAGAGGAAAGAGGAGATTTCGAAAGCATATGCCTGGAGAAATGGCCCGAGATACTGAACTTGCATTACCAGAGGAGTTGCAGAGAGCAATGTTAGAATGTCACGACAGATTTTACTAAGAACTACATCATCATTACAGGGCACTGGATTTTATTCTTGTAACATTTAGTGTTATTCAGCATAAAATGTTGGTAACATCACCAGAAGAAGATTTTCGTGGAATCGTGGAATGGTTCTAAATCTGTAAAAAAAATACATCCTGTTGGAGATTTGGAGATACAATTGAGGCGCCATTTGGAAACCGCCAACATTTCTGCCCAAGAAGCGGTTCAATGGACTACATTAGAGTTTCTCAGATTCAATGTAACATGACGGCAGAACAGTCACCTCCAAACCAGAGATCTCGGTGGAAGTTGAAAAGTTCTATGGACAGCTGTACAAATCTCAGGCGGTGAGGCCTTTTCCCATGGTACCGAAGATCCAAGGGCCCAATTGACGCGCCATTTCACCAAGGATATCCCGGACGTTGACCAAAGCGAGATTAGTGCGGCTCTGGAACAGCTTAAAAACAGCAAAGCTTCGGGCGATGACGGCATTACGACTTAGCTTTTAAAAGCAGGTGGGGCTCCTGTCCTTAGAGAGCTAGTAAAGCTATTTAATGCCGTCATCCACAGCGGTAATACACCGGAGGCGTGGAGCGGAAGTGACTCTTCTTAAGAACTACCGGCCGATATCACTTCTGAGCCACGTAAACAAACTGTTCTCAAGAGTCATCACGAATCGTCTCGCAGGTAGACTCGAAGTGTTCCAGCCGCCAGAGCAGGCTGGGTTTAGTAAAAGCTTCCTCACCGTGGACCACATCCATGCTGTACGGTAGATTGTACAAAAAACCCATGAGCATAATCAGCCGCTGTGTATGGCATTCGTCTACGAAAAAGCCTTCGACTCCATCGAAATCTGGGCCGTACTAGATTCTCTGCTGCGATGGCGATATATCGAGGTGCTGCGGTGTCTTTACAACGACGCAATAATGACCGTCCAAGTAAAAGTCGAAAGCAATCCCGCTGCGCAGAGGGGTGAAACAAGGTGATGTTATATCTCCGAAACTTTTCACCAACGCGCTGGAGGACGTCTTTAAAACATTGGACTGGACTAGGCGGGACATTAACATAAACGGTAAGTAGGTACATCATACATCTCCGGTTTGCCGACGACATCGTTATTGTGGCAGATCTCTGGAAGAAGTGAGCGAAATGCTGCATTCCCTAAATGAATTCTCAAGACGAGTGGGTCTAGGCATGAACTTGGACAAAACGAAGGTTATGTTCAACCAACACGTCGTGCCAAGGCCGATCACCGTTGATGGCCACTTGTTCGAAGTGGTTCAGGAATACGTCTAACTTGGTCTGTCTGACTGTGACTGTGATTGTGACTGGAAGCCGATAGGAGGGTGCATTTGGGGTGGGCAGGATTTGGTAAGCTTCGTCGAGTCTTCTCGTCGCCTATACCGCAGAGTCTGAAGACGAAAGTCTTTGACCAGTGCGTCCTGACTGTTATGACTTATGCTGCCGAGACGTGAACACTTACAGCGGGGCTAACTAGCCCCGCTTGCGAACTTGTGAACTCACAAGTTCTGAGTTGCTCAGTGGGCAATGGAGCGAGCAATACTTGGAGTTTCTCTAAGGAATAGAATTCCCAACGAGGAAATCCGTAGGAGAACTAAAGTCACCGAAATTGCTCGCAGAATCAGCAAGCTGAAGTGGCAGTGGGCTGGTCACGACCGTCGCAGGATCGACGGCCGATGGAGCAGACTTGTCCTAGAGTGGACACCGCGAATCGGTAGACGCAGCGTGGGACGCCCTCCACCCCAATGGACCGATGACCTGAAGAAGGTAGCCGGTTCTGGCTGGATGCGGAAGGCAGAGAACCGGGAAAAAATGGCGCGCCATGGAGGAGGCTTATGTCCAATAGTGGACCAAAACTACGCTGAAGTGATGATGATGGATGTAAAATGGGGGCTATTTTGAGTTTGTTCCAAGTTTAGTTAGATGGCTTCATGCGAAACAAGCTTTTGAAAGTTAAAATTAATAAAATCATACTGACTTAAGATCTACAATGAGCCAGTCAAGAGCGCGACTAACCAATCTTTCGATTTTATCAATTAAAAGAGACAGGAAATTCAATTTTGTTAGTACCTATGTTTACATATTTTAGTAAACTAAAGTCTCGTATGCATGTTTAGTATAATTTGGTGTTTTATTTTAAGTAACTAGGGGTGCTCAATACACATCCGCCCGGGGTGCCAAACTACCCTACGCCGCCACTGGTTTCTAAGATGACCTCCTACATCCAAACTTACAAACGTTATCTCTTTATTATAATATAGACTCTGGCCACAAGTTCGTCCGCTTGGAATTCAAGAATTACCATAAAACATATCTTATGACACTCTGCAATAGAAAAGTTGAAATCGAATGAGCAGTTTTGGTGATTACCTCCTACATCCAAACCTCTTTATAATTATTAGTATAGATTATTGAGATCAATAGAAGTAATAATAATAATATGTGGGGACATTTCACACACGGCCATCTGACCCCAAACTAGGGAGACCTTGTACTATGGGTGTCAGACAGACAGCTGATACACATATACAAATATATTTTAAATACATATGTATAATAGATAAATAACAACCAGACACGAGGCAAACAAGTGCTCATCACACAAATATTTACCCTGGGCGGGAGCCAAACCCGCAACACGCTGCGCAGCAGTCAATCGCTCAACCACTGCGCCAACCGTGTCCACAAGTTTAGAAATAAAAGTTGACAGCCGATCACTGTCATTCGAATAGGAGATATCGATGTTCTCAATCTATCCTCTAATATATTGCCATAAGAGGAGGAACTGGTGGTTAAGTAAAAACCATACGGATTGATCGGTCATGATGGTTAAGCTACGCTTACCGCGGTCAGTCCGTGGATGGGTGGCCATCTATTTCATACCGAGACTCCTCCGTGCCTCGGAAAGCCGTTAGTCGCCGCTGTCATTCGTAGATCTTAGTCAGAAGCCAGAAAATCTGAAATCCTGTCTTTCCAAGTGGCATGGTGGTACCCGCGCAGTTACTGTGCTGTGAAGGTCAGAGTCGCTCCGTGTGAAACACTAGTATTCAGCTGCATCCGATTAGGCTGGAAGCCGAATATAACTGGGAAAAGGCTACGCAGATGATGATGATATTGCCATAAGAAATTATAAAATATCTGTTTATTTATAATCCTGTGGCAATTACTAATGTACGTGTATTATTTCCAGGGCGTGGTCGAGCATAGTATACAAGCTAATACCTAATGTTAAGGCGCTAGAGTCGTCACTGAAACAGTTCGCTGAAATCGTGGATGCAGACGAGGTAATTATTCTTCAAATACTTTTAAAATTGAAATTTGAGCCATTAAATTATCGCTCAATAACCCAACCTTCTTCGTTAAGAGCTTCCATAAGTGTTGGTGTTTAATTGGTTCTATGCACCCAACAACATGCTAGTATTTCCGCGCACCCCTACTGCGCAAGCATCCGCCACAGCCTCAGACCATACAAAATATTCCCACAGCCCACACTTTCCCGTCCATTCTCCTGCATCTGACAGGCCAATAATTATACATATTTACATATACACACACCATACTAGCATATTACCTATGTTTAAACTGAAATAAAATAGAGGTTTTTATAACCATACCACACTGTAAGTATGAAATGCACAATGATAACATGACTGTAAAATACCGAAGGGCCGGAGAACTGGTGTCCTAAAATGCAGGCTCATAGCCTAGTTTAAGCACCTAGTCTCCCACAATTTATAGCCTAGCATATCGAGAGCGGCAATTTTTTTTTTTTTTTTTAAAGAAATTAGTCACGGGTCACGGAAATGACATAATCTGCAGATTTACACAAGCCGAAGTAGTAGAAATCATCTATAAAGTGTAGTGCATGTAAGTTTCCTTTGCCCTGGCCGGAGGCCTTAAATTCATTTTAAGGCACCACAGGAAAGTCCGGTTAAGCAGCAGACAACCTCCTAGGTTGACTTGCGAGATGTCATTTCTATAAAAGATGATGATTGAAAAATTTGTTTCGTTTTTTTTTCTCGGTAATTTTTTTTATTTTCTAAATACAGGATAGAATTTTACGGTTTTCTATTAATTTGGATAAAATTTTAAAACCTAATATAACTTCGCATACTGTTTCTCCGAATTATATTTTCGCATAACATTAATTACACATAACAGCTTACACATATTTTTTTAAGCATAGTTTCTTTAATCGTAATAATGATTAAGCATAACATTTATTTACGTCATCATCATCATCATTTCAGCCAAAAGACGTCCACTGCTGGACATAGGCCTCCCCCAAGTGGCGCCACATTGTTTACGTATGATGATATTAAAACATATTTTTACCATGCATGCAGCAATCATGCAAACACGTAAACAAGCATACGCCATGTATGCAGCTGCAAGCAAGCATGCGGCAAGCATGCAGCATGCAATTGAATGTAAAAAATTATTATTACATTCAAAAATTACCAAAAAGATATGAATATTTTTTTTTTCTAACCGTCAGATTAAGGAAATTCCTCTACATAATTGTCAGATTATGGGTCAGTACGACAAGGCCATCAAAATGAAGCGTCTGTATAAAATCTGACGCGCTCGAGTATTTCGAGGACTCGATATTTTTTTGCATTTTTAAAAATCGACCATGGCCTTTGAACGCGTCCAAATCGTCAGTCTTTTGAATAAGAGCTACATGAGGCTTCACTTAACATCTCTTCTCAATATCTGACGCGCTTGACAAAATTTTTTTTTCCTACTTTCTACCTCTTCGTACGACCACCCCTACCATGCAAACCTGCAGATTAACATTTTTCCTTTACCAGAAACACGTGGGGCGCATACACTTAATATCTGACGCGCTCGAATATTTCCATGTGACGGTTTTTTTTTACATTTTTTGCATACATCTCATAACCTTTTTTTTCTTTAGATCTCCACGACGCTCGAGTAAATCCCGATTTAGCCTCTTGGGGTCCCCTACTATTAATAATTGCACCTCTATAACTGAAATAACCTCTATTCACACATTCATGAATGGAATCCTCCGTAAATTAGACAGATATTTATTTATACCTGAATATCTGAGACCCTGGTAAGTGACCTCTTTAAGAAAGACAAATTTGCAGGTCCCTTAATGTCCCAGATATACAGGTTTCACCTATACTGGGGTGAGAAATAAATATTATATTATGTACTTGTTCCTTATCTCCAGGTGCTTCTCTTTGAGCGCGCGACGTTCCTGGTCGTGTCGCACTGCCAACAGCGGCCGCACCGCGACGCGCATCGCTTCGAGAAGGTCTCCAACATCGTGAAGCAGTTCAAGCTCTCTTGTTCCAAGCTCGCCGCGCAGTTCCAGAGCATGGAGGTCAGTACTTTGATCATTAGTCGTATAAGAACCAATGCACATTCCAAATGTATGCTTTTGATGCAAAGTTACATGACATGGATGGTTCCCGGATCCAAGGGCGTCACCATGTAGATTCGTCGAACAGGGGTAGAATACATGAATCATTGGAAAATATTGAATACTAAAATCATCATCTGCCTAGCCTTTTCCCAACTACATCAGGGTCGACTTCCAGTCTAACCGGAAACAGCTGAATACCTGTGTTTTGAATATTAAAATATTTGCCTTAAAAAATCTAATACGAGTATAAATGCTACGTCTGTTACGTTTTTATGAAACAGCCTAACCGATTTTGATGAAATTTAGTACGAAGATAGCTTGAACCCTGGACAAGGATATAGGCTTTAGAATAGGACTTTTCCATCCGTGACTTCGTCTGCATCTGCAATAACCGACATTCTGGCGACGAATTCGTGGGCAAAACAGTTGATATTACTGATTTAAATCTAAAATTAAACAAAAACCATTGCATTCTTCATCTTCTTTCATTCTTTCATTGGTTCGACGACACGGTTGGCGCAGTGGCTGAGCGATCGACTGCTGCGCAGCGTGTTGCGAGTTCGATTCCCGCTCAGGATAAACATTTGTGTGACAAGCATTTATGTTTGCTTGTGTCTGTAAAATGTATTTGTGTATGTATATCAGCTGTCCCTACCCTGTACTATGGGTGTCACCCATAGTACAGGGTCTCCCTAGTTTGGGTTTAGATGGCCGTGTGTGAAATGTCTCCACATATTATTATTATTATTCTTGTTTCTAGGTCCGCAACAGCGTATTCGCAGCGTTCATAGATGGCTTCACAAGCAACACGTACGTAATGGTAGAAATGTCAGACCCCAAGATACCGTCAGAAGCAACTCTAATCAACATCAGAAACGCGCGCAAGCACTTCGAGAAATTAGAGAAAGTATCTTCAAGTGCACCGAGCCAGTACCAATGAAACTGTGCAAAATGTGTTGGAACTGTGCGAAACTGTGCAGGACTGTGTAGTAAATTTTATTATAAAACATGTTTGAGTGCGAAGCACTGGTGTCTTGCCAAAGCAAGTCAGTGATAGTCCGTTTGTTATGCCGTGTGGACGTGGTTTAGAGATGAAATTGTTATCGCCGTATAGGTTTTATTCAAAGTCTAGTGCAGTTAAAGAAGGTAAGGTATGTCAGATTGCTCGATTGTTACGATCTGTAGAGGTCGAAATATGTGTTGTCCAACATAATTATATGTATGTGCGTAATAGGTGTATAATACAGTGTTTGGTACAAAGGACCTACACATTTGGAAATTGGGGGAGTCATTTTCTAGGTCTCATTCAAGTAATTGATTTACGTAATTTTGTTATCACCCGAAATCTTACCCTTGTTGTTGTAATAATACGAAATAACTTTGGGTGTAATCTGCGTTACATTTGTGTCAATTGGTAAAAAAAATATTAACGTACTTTTTGTCTTAAAATAATTGTAAATGTTCAGACGCCAGCACATCAAGCCATACTAAACTGACAAATTTTCCCAATTTAATATTAACCTTATTCATTTGTAATAAAGTTGAAAATCTATCAAAGAAATTGGACAGATTGTAGCTTATGCTGGCCTCTACGAAAAACGTAAATTTCAAAAATTACAATTGTCAGTTAGCAAATGATCCTTACCATTCCTCAAAGAATGTGAAGGTCCTTCTACCAAACACCTTGTGTGTTTGCAAACTATCTCTCAAAGTGTTGATCGTAAATAATCGAGTAATGTAGTAGGGGCTTATACGGATTGTTGGTCATGACAGAGTATTGTCATTTAAACTTATTTATTGTTATGTCATAGAAGTAACTTTGCTGCAGATCGTAAAGAAATGATTATATTTAATAAAACTCTAGCATATCTCTCTCAAGTACAAAATGTACTCACATTAGGTATCCAAAATCGCTGCAGCAATCAAATTAAGAAAAAAAAACAAAATTCTGAATTTTGATTTTATTACAGTTTAGTTACCAAAGTTCCACAACTGAAACACTTTAAAACAATGAACTCATAATTCCCAAAAACTGTTATTAATTTAAATACATAATTGTAAGCTTTTGATAAATATTTGCTGTTTAGTTTAATTAAATGTTGAATGTTGTAAACTCCTCCAATTCATAATTTACCAAAACATCCTCCAGGTTCTGATGAGCCACCTGTTCAGTCATTTTTGTTGTTATATCTCTGAGTGGTGTTGTTATTTCTGTCAACAAATAATAACATATAACATGATATTCGAGTCAGATTTACTAATCAAATATTCAGCAACATCATTGGTGTCATTTTTTGGGTTTAAGAGCGCCCATCCCGTCATATTTCCCATACAAACGGTCGTATATGATTACGGCGTTATAACAAATTATTCTCCAAATATTTTTAACACACATGACGTATTTTGTGGTTTAAATTTAGGTTTGTATGAAGCCAAAAATAAACTTTTTTGAGAAACACATTCAGTAAATTAACTACTTGTGAAAATCAGCTTTTTTGCACATTTATTATCTGAACTTTGGCCGTTCATAATGCACTCATACATCGCAAAAGTAAAAAAACAGCTTCATAAAATCCTTGCACATGTACCTAATGGAGATTCTAAAGTACAAACATTATTACCAAAAACTTGTAAGGCTTTTTCTAAAACACGTATTTCCTGGAACAAGTTTTGTGAAATCTCCGCTCGCCAATTTTGCTGCGATGTTATCGCGTTCTCACTCACTCGTTTGTTATCGAGTTTTGCGTTAGTTGAAACAAATAAAAATTCAATCACGCTCGCGTCGAAGTTCGCTCGATGGGGATGGGCGCTCTTAAGCCCGCGTATTCACACGGATCTCGTCTTTGCGAGAGCTAAGCTGCTAAGAGCTAATCTCCTGACAATGTAAGAAGTCTGATTTGACATTTATTTTCCGTACTTTGTATGAACGTCTACGTCATCATCATCCTCATCATTATCAGCCGACAAGACGTCCACTGTTGAACATAGGTCTCCGCCCTAAAATCCTTAAATTCGATACGAAGACTGAAGTCGGAAATGAGATTGTCGAATACGGTTCCTTACCGACACGAAAACGTATCGAATGTAAATGTAA
The DNA here is from genome assembly GCA_947361185.1 of Charanyca ferruginea. Taxonomy (NCBI): domain Eukaryota; kingdom Metazoa; phylum Arthropoda; class Insecta; order Lepidoptera; family Noctuidae; genus Charanyca; species Charanyca ferruginea. The sequence continues at coordinate 20,138,767 of OX376059.1, read as the reverse complement.
ATAAAGGGCCTGGTCTTCCACAAATATTTTAAGACCAAAACTAGCGAAATCGGTCGAGCCGTTCTCGAGTTTTAGCGAGACTACGAACGACTAACGAACATCGATTCATTTTTATTATATACAAGCGGGCCCGGCAGACGTTGTCCTGCCTGAAAATAAACGACTACATCGCCACCTACCGGGTCCAATTGTGAATCTAAACCATTCTCGAACCCACTGGAACACACACAGATAATTTCATCAAAATCGGTCCAGCCGTTTAGGAGGAGTTCACTTTCATACACACGCACAGAAGATTTTTATATAAGATACCTATGTCAAGTCCGACTTCTTAGATTGTCAGGAATATAGAGATGTTATTTTAAGTTCTAAGTCTATCGAGATATCAAACGTGCATGTTAAAGGAGTTTTATTTATCACGCAGGCAGCAGATTAAATCAAGATTTTGTGGTCTTTAAAATCGTGCTATAACAAATGGACGGAGAGAAGACAATACTTAGCTAATACATTTGTTGGCTTTAATATATTTATGCCACAGATTGTGGTTCATGTATCTTATCTAAGACTTGAAAGTTTTATTAGGTATTTAATTTAACGTTTTATAATTTAAATATCAATTTATATATTTTTGGTTAAAACATATTATTCTTAACATGTAATATTATATTATAAGAAAGTTAACTTTTTGATCGTTACTTGCAAGCTGAGACACTTGCATATATGTATGTATTACAATATTATACAGGCTGTTAGGATAAACGCCGTTGTTCTTGAAACCAGGGGTTTAATTTAATTTATAGAACGTAGAATCAATGGAAAATATCTATGAACATACACAAGAAGAAAAGCATACTTAAAAGTAAACTTGTATAGTATCGGCTGGTCGACGACGATCGACTGCAATCTACACTCGGCGTCACAAAAATCGCACCTCTTTAAGAATTCCCTTCAAAAGTCATTTTAACCCTATTAATCAATGGTATACATATGACTATAAGGTATAATTGGAAAGGCAATTTATTTAAATTTCAGAATAAATCAATGGATTTGGTTTTTTGTTTACCAGGGAATAAAAAAAAGCAAGCTAATGCAAATGATTAAAAAGTTAAATTTTATTTTATCAGCAAAAATTACAACAAAGTCCTTAAAACTAACTTAAAACCTAGTGTTACCCCCCCCCTAGCCCTGATGACTGCTTCCATGCGTTCTCTCATGGACCTTATTAATGTGACAACAGTCTCTTGTGGAATGTTGTCCCATTCTGCAACGACGGCATCTTGAAGGTCTTGGAGAGTGGTAGGGGCAGGATTTCGTGCCCGTACTCGCCGTTTCAGTTCATCCCAAAGGTGCTCAATAGGGTTCAGGTCTGGACTTCGCGCCGGCCAGCGCATAACAGGGATGCCAACTTCTTGCAGGTAGTCTCTTACAATTAAAGCGGTGTGACAACGGGCGTTATCGTGCATTAACGTGAACCCACTGCCAACAAAACCCGCATAAGGGACAACCTGCTCCTCTAAGATCTCTGTTATGTACCGAGCAGCAGTCAGCGACCCTTGCCCGCGAGCACTTCCAGTCCGAGAAACACACACAAGGTTCGTTTTACCGTCGATTGACATGCCGCCCCAGAACATGCACGAGCCACCCCCGTATTCCACTGTCTCTTGAATACAGGCTTGTGCGAATCGTTCCCCTTGCCTCCTATACACTCTTCGACGCCTGTCGTTGCAGAAAAGACACACCCTCGTCTCATCCGAGAAGAGCACAGCCCTCCATTGGTCTATTGTCCAATCCACATGGTCACGGGCAAATTGCAACCGGTCTCTCCTATGCTGTGCAGTCAATTTGGGCCCTGTAGCAGCCCTATGAGCTGCAATTTTCTTCTCCCGCATTCTTCTTCTAATCGTGGAGACGCTTACAGAAGTTCTGCGAGCTGATCGCAGTTGTTGTTGCAGCTAAACAGCATTGGAGAACCGATTACGTAAAGACGTCGAAACAATGAAGCGATCGTCTCTTTCGTATGTGCACCGTTGTCTTCCAGATCCACGTCTTCGGATATAGCCACCAGTCTCTTGGAAACGTTGGAACACTCGTCGAACGGCAAAACGACTCAAGTTCAGTTGCCGAGCAACATCACATTGCCGCATCCCTGATTGCAGTAGTGCAATGACTTGAGCGGCTTCATCTGCAGTGGTATCCATCTTCTGGGGTATTTTTCTTGCTGTAGCTGTTCACGTGTGTTCACTTCAAAGGTTGAATAGCGAATGACCCACATTTAACCCGGGTCGCCCGTTTTATACCCTTGTAGGGAGGTGCAATTAGTGGCCGTTGTAATGCGTATTTTGACAACATTTTTTTAACGTTACGTGCTAATGAGATCTGTTGTGTTTAGGAATTCTAACTGTTGTTAATTTAAAGGTCGTTAAACATACTTTTAATTGATACCAATATTAATTGGGTTTAATGTATTCGTTACTGGCGGGACATGTTTTAAACTTATTTTCGAAAAGGTGCGATTTTTGTGACGCCGAGTGTAGTAACAGTTGCACCATAACACAGTTTGATAATAGTCATTTGTAAGTATAACATTTCTTCCCCAAACGAATCTTCCACGAAGAGCTGTGATACTACTAAAAATGTAGTAAGTACCAATAGGGTATTTTACCAAAAAAAAAACTAATTAGTCCGTCAGTTAGATTATCTAAAAATATTGGATACGTATTTTTTGTTTTATCAAATCAATAAAAACTGACGAAGATAAAACGCATCAAAGATCATGAGTGGGGGTTTGTGACGTCACTTCGCCAGTAAAAGTGTACTGACATAGTGATGCCTTAATTTTTTGTTTACGTGAAAAAATAAAAAACACGTGTCCAATATTTTATGGAAATCTATCTGACGGACTAATTAGAATTTTTTGGTAAAATACCCTATTCATTTTTGTAACGAAAAGCTCTCATCTTAGCTGAAACACAATCTTATTTATGTGTCAACTCATAATATAATTGCTAACCTTATTGCTTATTTGTACAAACTTGTTTATATAGTTAAAATTGGCATTTCACGTTGGCATGTTGTATACATTGAAGAAGACTCTGTTTATACCTACTAGCTGCGTGAAACGCGTCGATGACGGCTTTATTTTAGGTGGATTGGATTCCTTACTTTCAACGTAGATACAGCAGCAATATGCAGCTAGAGCAGTTTTGACTGATTAATTGATTACGAACTTAAGTAAAACAGGAGAAATACAGTTGAAATTTACGTAAAAAAACTATTACTTACAACTCAATATTTAATGTATTTATATAGTAAATAATAATTAGTGCTCGGGCATATTGCTGTTCTGTTTACTCTGATCCTAAAGACTTCGTGCCGACCAAATAGTAGCTTGAAGACATTGGAAGTGTATAAAGTGCAAAGTTGTACGAACGACGACGATGAAACTGCTCCTTGGGCGTACGCGATGCGACCTATTTTGTACTTCAATGCACTCAAAATATGGTTTTTATTATTATTTCAAATATTTACTCGTCTCTCGTCTTAGGTCTATGCTAAGCCTAACTGTCGTCATTTCAGAGCCCAAGTCGCGATGTCTGTTTAATTTATATGTACTATATTATGTTAAAAGTAAAGTTGCTGCTTTATCGTTTCTTTAAAAGTGTAGATTACGTTACTGTGATAGTGTTAGGATTAGGAATACAATTTCAGTAAACGATACGGTAGATGCGATCTCATAAACTCATTTTACCAACATTTTATGATTCTATTCTATAGTTTCTGGCTTTCAAATTCAATGTTTATACTCAAGTAGGTAAGTATCAATGTTATAACATACTCCTATTATCTTTTACTGAAATTGTATTTCAAAGAAATATGTATTTTTATCTGTTATATTAAGAACGTTCGTATGAACCATCTATTTTTGTTCATTTAAATTCTGATAATATTTATTGCAGTCAGCATATTATAAAACATGTTTTAAGTATCCATATTATGTTGCACAATTGTAAGGTCAGCAACATTAGTTGCTGATTATTTAGACCACAAGCCTATTAAAAGATTTTTATATTTACTTTCTGAGTTTTGAAATTACTTCTCATTTTTTTTTAACAGGATATGAAAAAAGTTGTTTCATATTTAAATTCTCTAGTTTTAACCCGACTGTCCCAGAATAAAACGAATGTTTAATTATTTACACGATGGGAAAACCGTTACGTTCTGCGTCAAGTGAGCTGAATTATATTAATTCAACCTTTTTACGTCATTAGAACAATACGTGCTACGAAACACTAAGGTCAACAAGTCAAGTGACTAAAATGACTGATGCAATGTTTGTTTGGCGATAACGAGTCCACCAACTAAGGACGAACGACTGACTACATAATACTTTTTGTTTACTGAACCTGTGTTGTCCTACTCACGTAATAGAAAAAAAACAAGTGGAAGTGCCCACGCACCTAAACCGCGCATATCATAATTATGCGGAGGAATATATAAAATAATAACAACCTTGGTCAATTGTAATAAGTTTTAATTTTGTTTGAACAACGAATTAACTTTTTGTCAAAATTGAATTTGTTGGGTCTACTGCAGCTGGCTAAGGGTCTCCTCTGTAGCCTTTAACTCTTCTCTATAAGTTACATTCTCTGGCCAATCTCTCATAACATCACGCCAGCGTTTTCTAGGACTTCTTCCTTTGCTGTGCTTAGATATTGGACCAATGCAATACAATTTTCTTTTTGTTACGTACATTTAAATACTTATTCCAAACTGATAAGATATATTATATTTAATTAACTCATGTAAAATAAGAAAATAATACAAGAGTTTATGATAATCTATATAATAAAAGTGAATCGTTGTTCGTTAGTCTCGCTAAAACTCTAGATCGATTGGAACGATTTGGCTAATTTTGGTCTTGAAATATTCGTGGAAGTCCAGGGAAAAGAAAATTGAAAAATTAATTGACAGGACAACGTCTGTGGGACCAGCTAGTACAATATACATATACATTCAAGTGGTAAGTACTTAACTACATAACTTACATTGCTATTATTTCAATATATTATTCATGTTTATATCATATAATGTTATGAAGTCACTCAGGAATGGCTGGCATGACACAATAGCGATGGCTTGGATTATTCTTTGATTATTTATAAACACTAGCTGAGTAAGTACCCTGGCTGAGTATTACCAAGAAAAGTACATACGAAAGAGATAACAATATAGAGCACTAGTGTGTGTACATGATTGTGCACTCCTTCTTTCCTCATACTCACAAGCATAACAAGGGGGGGCAGGCATGGCCGGTTGTAAAGAGATGCTACATGTGCCTTTGACGGTATTTCAAATGTATACGTTTCCTATCCACCATTTATATCAACTTGCCCCTCGTCTAGGCTATCAGCTGGCGAGTACTCACGAGTACTCGACGCTCTTGACTCATAACCCTACGGGATGGCCATCCGACGCAATCGGGGAGAGACCTGATGAAGAACCGGCCTTGAAATCATCATCTGACTAGTCTTTTCCCAACTATGTCCGGGTCGGCTTCCAGTCTAACCGGATGCAGTTGGATACCAGTGTTTTACATAGAGCGACTGCCTATCGGACCTCCACAACCCAGGTACTGGATAACACCATACCCCTTGGTAAGACATGGTTGTCAGACTTTCTGGCTTCTGATTACCGTTAACGAGTACGACTGGTAGAGATCTACGAATGACAGCCGGGACCAACGGCTTCACGTGCTTTCCGAGAGACGGAGGGAACTCGGTATGAAATGGACAGTCACCCATCCACAGACCGACCGCGGCAAGCCTATCTTAACCTTTGACCGATCGATCTGTACGGCTTTTACTTAGCCACGAGCTCGTCTAACAACACCAAACTTGTAATGCTAAAACCCAATAACACTTTTCCCGACCTGGGAATCGAATTCAGAACTCCCCGCTCAGCAGTCTACCACGGGACCAATGGGGCAGTAAATATTAAAACATTCTCAAACTATAGATCAATAACTGAATTGGAAATTCTATTTTGAGATAAGTATTTTCGACGATGGTAATGTTGAAAAGCAATAAAACCTAGCGTTCATAACAGCTGCTCTGCTCGAACTCAATTCGTTCTCGCTTCAAGGTCTCGGTCGAGCACGAAGAAAAATCATGATAAACTACAAAGTTATTATAACTACATACTATAGTAGTGTCACTATATGTGACCTTCCCCACACGATTAATTTCATATTTCCATAAATAGTGAAATAAAGGCGTGTGTGTGGTGTGTTTTTGACACCTGTGACACAAAAGGCCTCTTTTCTACCTGTTACAGAGGCGGCAAGGAAGAATAAATCTGTATATTATATAATATAGGTAGTAGTATGACTGGAAACCACCATAAAATTCTGTCAACGCTTTTACGAGTAGTCGAAGCACAACAAAATGAACACCGTGTTCGTCTTTAGAAATGACGTAAAATTTATGAGATGTTAGCAAAACCGAGTGCACATAGCACACGTCTTGCTTGCGCACGTTATCTGCACACGCGGAGTGAACGTTATTCACTATATTCAGCGCTTCGGGCATTCGCCGACGCAGATTACAGTGATCACAGCAGTGAGACACCAGCCTTATCGCAGTTAAAATTCAAGGTACGTGATAGAAAGTGTATTTCTGAGTAACGGTATAGAAGGATAATTAAATTATTACTAGGTACTAAGTAGTACATTACAAGTAGTACACATTTTTTAGTACTTAATTGTTTGTTTGCGTTATCCTCTACCGTGTGATTCCCCCGTAGTAGTTTTAGTATAGTTAGTGATATCATCGCAGTGATCGTCGGCTGACTCGTTGAGCTCAGTCATTCCACAGACTCGGCACGTGTAGGTGTCGTGGTGATATCTAGTGTATTAATTTTGGTGTCCTTGACTTCTAACAAGGTTAGTTATCGTTTGTGTGATTCTGTGTATTGGCGCAATCTTTTTTATTAAATTTTAAGATTTTATTTCTGTAATTGTGTGCTGTGTTAGATAGGTACAATATGTAGTCTGAAACTCATTTATTATACATTCGTTACACAGCAGGTTAATTGTTTATACGGTCAGCAACGAAAGTCTCAAGAATTATGATTTAAAAATCTGAAGTGTTAATACTTCAGATTTTTTAATCATAATTCTTGAGAAGAAGAAAACACGGACAGGATAAATAATCAAGATAAAATAAACTCTTGACTATGACCTGAAATACCGTAAAGTATTACTTACCTACATCGTATTTGTTTTTAGTGTCTCTTTAGAGGATATAAAAATGTCATAGTGTTAATCTAGTTTTGTTGCTGACTGTACCTACTTATAAAACGTTTGTTTTATCTAACTTGCGAAAATCGGCACACTACCTACATCATGTAAATATACTACCTACCTAATACTGCGAATGACGTTACCATTCTATATTATTGTGTAATAAAGTTTTAATAGAAAACTTGTTGGTACCTAATAGGAATGTGATAAGATATCCCATAGTAGCACTGTTGCGGGCAACTATAATTATTTTGGAAATAAAACCCTTTAGCTACAGACAGCCCTGTAGGAAAATTCTTGTGGTGGAAATACCTTGGAATGCAGACGACCATGAAACCGGCGAACATGTTATGTTAGTTTAATGTAAAGGTAATGGAAGTACCGGTCAGTGGGTAGTCTTAGGGGCTTTTAAAAATAGATGCACCTTATCTATGAAAAAGCTCGACATATAATTTCATAATTTATTATGATAGATACGTTCGACTTAGTTTGATACTGTTACTGTTGTTAGTTTGGTAGTTTGTTACTTTAGTGTACCTAATGCCTGTTTTAATAAAAACGCACTGTTGGCTTAATTTTCATCGTCGGCTCAGCGTCCAAAAGCTGAAATTCCCAACACTGCAGTAGTGGGTATTTAGACGTCGCATAGTGTTAGTGAGAGCAGCATGTGACACATAATTATGCTTGCTAAAGTTCTATAGACTTCCAGCTTGTATAAGCATGCCGTCCGCCTGGATTCCTCCTAGTTTAGGACGTCCGCGGTTGGTCCGGAAGAGGTTTTTAAAAATGGTTTTGTTAAACCCGGACCCTGTTTGCGTCCGGGGAAAACCAGATTCATACAAAGAAAAGGAATAAATTAAAATGAAAAAAAGAGAATGTAGGTAACCCTACTTACACGGATGTTTTTTTCGTTATTGGAAAATATTTTTCACAGGGGTGTCCGGGAAAAATACTAAATTTCAGCCAAATGTATGGGTGTTAGCCCTCAGCTTGTACATACCTATAACATAATTAAACAAAAATGAAGTCGGTTTTACGAAACTATGAAATAATCGACCGATCCGATAATCGGTCCAACAACAAGTCTGACGTGGGCAGGTAGCCTTAGTTTGTAAAATTACTTATTTTCGCAAGTTACCTAACTACCTTGGCTAACTAGTTACGTTTTTTTAAAAAAAAGGTGTGTATGTAGGTATGAATTAATGCAACATGTTTATTTTCCTCATTTCAGCCGCAGACATGTCGGAGGAAAAGCCCGTGTTCGATTACCATGACGAAAGCCAGGGCGAGAAATTGATACGCAAGACGAAGGAATCTCCCTTTATGATCTTAGGTATGTAGACCTTATTATTATGATGAGGAAGTACAAAAAGAAATACACACGTGATCGTAAGATACCTACACTATAATATGACTACCTATAGGTAGGTACCTACAAAGGGCCTAGTGTGAGTTTTAATTCCAACTCGATCACGTTAACGTAACTCCAATTTGTATTGAAACTGGAACAGCGCAGTCTAGTGGCAAAAATAGGAACCACAATTATTCCATACAAATTGACGTAAGCGATAGTGTACGTTAACGCGATCGAGTTCGAATAAAAACTCGATCGCTTTAACGTAAAGTGTAAACGATCGCTAATGTCAATTTGTATAGGATGGGTTGTTTGGTTTAATCCCTGTCAATTCTTACCGTAAGTACTTGACACCACATGTACCACTTAGTTAGTACACACGGCTACACATCAAGCTATACATTTCCAGTATAAGCTGCCCTCGCATTGTACGGAAATCCTATACTTACAATGCGAGATCAGCATTAACTGGAAATGTATAACTTGATGTGTAGCCGTGTGTACTAACTAAGTAAGTGAAAGGTGTTAAACAATTAGTGAAAATGCACATATAATTCGACATCCATTAAATCCATCTTTCTCCTTCACTGTTTTGTATGGAATAATTGTGTTGCCACTAGACTGTGCTGTTCAATACAAATTGGAGTTTACGTTAAGAGCGTGTATTCGATTCGTGACAAAAACTTCTTGTTTTCGCGTTTTGCCCAGAGCAATATCGTAATGATGTGAGCAGATTATTTAAAGACAATTACAGTTTTCGAAAAGACTAAGTCTTGATTTAGGCAGCTACAGAGTAAAAGTATAATTTTTAATTATGGTTTTTTGAACCGAAGACAATTCTTTCATATCGTTTTACGAAAATAGACGTCAGAGTTAACTTTCAGGACGAATACAACCATTACAATATGCCAAAATATTGTTTTATGCGTTGTTCCAACAGTAATATACAGTCATAAAGACAGCTACAGAGCCAAAATTACGAAAATATTACTATTATGTATTAAAAAAACAATGTTGAAAAAGTAGAAAATCGGTTAATTTTGCCAATTTTTTTTTACCAGTATTTGAATGAAAACATAACTGATATATTTATTTTATGAAAGTAAATGTTATGCTTAATATACAGAATATTTTTCAGTCCGTTATACGAGCTCATTTATTTTAGACAATTATTTTAAAAAGTACTGTAAAACATCGCGCGCTGTCGTTTGCCGATCAATTTCAATGATTCGTGCTTATTTCGTGCGTATTTTTTTTTCTGATGCACACAAACATACCATTGTATTGTAGGTACTAGTGTGTGTCAATGCTGCTAAGCCGTTCTAGCAATCGTTTAGATTTTGAGTTGCGCTAAATCGAATACGCGCCCTTAACGCGATCGAGTTCGAATAAAAACTCATACTCAGCCCCTGATAGACAGTGATGGAATGATCTCACTACCGAGGCCACAGGCATAGATAGAAGATAAAAACGCGGGCGTCCAAAAGCCCTGAGCAACAAACAAATTATACTTAACAAAATACACTGAGTGACGTCTGAAACCAATCAAGTTAACGAAATAATGGAAACCATCATGGAAACATTGGGGCAATAATTCTTTCGCTAAATTAGTTCGTAGTTAGTGGCCAATTTGTCTAATGGAGTTATAAAAGTGAGCTTGGACTGCTGTACAGTGGCCTTCAGTGTATATTTATGTTATCTTGTCATCTTGTGGTCTCAAAGGCAAGTGTTTCAGGCTCAGACCAATAAAAAACTAATTGGTCTGAGGTTTTAGGTTACTATAACGCCATTTATTTATGATTAGCGATATCTATTCTCAGTACTGTTAGAGGTCCAACTGTAGGGCATCTTACAGGTACCTACCGGGTTAAAGCATAGTGTATGAGGATTTTAATAGGTTTCTATAGAATAACAGCAACTCCAATTATAACTTCTATGTACTTAATTCAGATAATCAAGCGTGTGCCCGTGCAGGGGTCAGGCTAATAACTATGTCATTAAAACAATACAAATCTACGATTTGAACTTATTCTACAAGGATGCAGAGTGTTTAGCCATTAGCCATAGACCATAAAGGTTAATGGCATCTGCTTTTCAAACTCATGCGGCCTACAAAGTACCTACCTTTTGTATTATGATACATATTATACGGACTTACACACACCTGCGTTAACAACGTTAACTTAGTAAAGCTCAATCATTTGGTTTACCTACCTGGTATAAATTCTCTAAGCTACCGAGTACTGACTGGTATTCTAATTACCTACACGCACACGTTAGAAATGTCGTACGATAAAAACGCAGAACTGTGTGGCAAGGTGTCGGGACGCATTATCGCAATAACGCATCCGATTTTATTAAGGGACGGGGTCGGGGGGGGGGGGGATATTCATTCATGGAGAATGTTAAAACTTATTTTTCTATCTACAGTTGTGTTTAGTGTCTCTATACCAATGATTATAAGAATATAAGAATAATTTTATTTTCTTTCCACAAAATACAGCTTAAAGTTTACTTAGTCTACAGTTACAATATTATATCTACTTAATTTGTGGAAGACTGGTGCCTAAACTAACTTTTATTCAAAACCTGTAAGTCAGGTCACCAGGCCCCCTTTACAATTATATTACTATTATTTCATTTATTTTCATTCCAATTTTCAAACTTGTTATGATTGTTATTGTTTATTCCACAGCTATTGCCGGCTGCGCGGGAGCTGTTGGCTATGGCGGGTGGGCGTACAAGAACCGCGGTACGATGAGCACCAGCGTTTTTCTGATGCAGTTCCGTGTGATCGCACAAGGCACCGCTGTTGGTGCCCTTTGCGCGGGCATGATGTACACGCTTTACAACAACCACTTCAATAAACCTAAAGAAAATATCGCCATACTACCGAAATCTAACGAGCATTAAGTTAGACTAATAAGTTAATAACTAGGTATTTAGAAAGTAATAACTCGGTATTTAGATAGTGTAAACCTATAAATCGGTCACTATGGCTACTCTGAGATGGATCCTCTAACACTGAGTCAAGCCTGCTAAAGTGATAATATTTAATAGTTAACGAAGGATCGATAGATAAGTAGCTGCTGAATGTTCCTAAAATGTTTCGTTTAATTTTTGTAAGATGTGGGTAGTCAGTCACCACAATGAAAACTAAAAGTACCTTATACTCTCATCGAGGCACGGAATGTGACGTATAGGGTTGTTTATTGGTAGTGGTATATATTCAACTCTAGAATTGACCGAAACGATATTCGAGTGGTTCTTCACATGTAGATGACTTAAGAAACAGCGCAATGACAACACTGTTCCATGTAATAAAAATGTAAACAAATCAGCGAGAAAATGTAGGTACCTATTTAAGCAAAAGTAGGTCACAGTACCTACGGCCCGTACACCTGTAGATGCCAAACTATAGGGTCTCTTACAAATTCTGAGATAAATCCACGGACTAGTAAAAAAAGGACTCCGCGCCACGCATATCGAAAGTGAAGCACTTTATGTAAGCCGGGCCGTTTGTACAAACATACCTCACGCACACATTTACATCATAGTCACGGACTCGAAAAAAAAAGAATATCGCGGCACGACCTATAGACCTCCTACCTACTGATCTATGTGTGCGTCGGTCACTTTAGAAGTGCGTGGCGCGGAGTCACAGAACATTTACCCTCGCGGAGTCATTCTTTTTTTTCTAGTTCGTGGACTCAGAATTGGTCTGAGTCCGTGGATAAATCTTTATTTTTCAACAGACTTCCAAAAAGAAGGAGATTCTCAATTTGACTGTGTTTTAATGTTTTTGATTTGATAATTGAGATTATTAATTTATTACAACCCAATTTACCACTAAATAAACTTGATTGTGTAATAATTTGAACAGGTTTGTTTACCAATAGATAGTTTTGGAACAGATTGTACATATTCCATGTTGTGCATTCAGTACCTACCTACCTATTTGCAGTTAAATCGAACATTTATTTCAAGTTTCAACAAAGGTGTTTGTCAGTGCGGCACATAACACAATGTTATCTTTCATTTCGAGCTATCGGCTACCTATCAATTTGGTTACTATCGTGGGCATCAAGGTCGTTGATAGGGCGGCGATTAAGTTTTAAAGAAGATTTTATTGAGGCATCATGAGGTCGGGATTGATATTACCAATTTACCATATAGGTAAAGGTCATGAACAAAGTGATGAGATTACACATGAATCCTCCTTTTAGAAACTCGACTGTTCCTTAAAAAGTAATGATTTTATGAAAAATTATGTATTAATTATTTATGTGGCGTAATATGAATGACTGTGTTCATTTATGCGTTTTGGGATAAACGAATATAATTGAATGATGTATTGCAGTTTTTGTTTTACTTTATTTGTAAACCTTGTGTTCTAGCCAACATCATAGACAGGTACTTAACTACAACAATACAAAGAATGTTTTTAGGTACATATTTATTAATTAAAATATTGACAAGTCATAGAATGCTAAAATTAGTACATCAATGATACTTGTATCACATTTTATAAGTAGGTATTAAAGTAGGTACGCGAAGTTAATATAATAAATGTACCTACGTAGACGCGATAATAATAGAACATAATAATGAGGCTGTGCAAAGTACATAGGTACCTTATTTACTAAATAAATTGTTCAACAATTACATTAAAGGTATACAGATAAATACTAAAGCTAAGTACCTATAAGTTTTAATTAATTAGAGTGTGGCAGGCCCTCTAACACTTTTCAATGATATTTGTTCGTAACTATACTTCGTTTACAATAAGATTAGACATATACACAAATCTTTTTTACAGTCCGTTCAACCGATTTTGACTTATTGCGTTGGTGGCATGACAAATGGCAGCTGCAAAAAACAGTTGTTATTGTAACCACTTTTTGCCTCTAATGTCATTCTTAAGCCTACGGAGTAGAAGTCAAAATCGGTTGAACGGACTGAAAAAAGGTTTGTGTATATGTCTAATCTTATTGTGAACGTAGTAAAACAAATAATTAGCGTGAAATCTATAAAACAAACTAAATACCAAATTATTAATCTGAGAAGACATCTGAGATTAGTCTGGCTTATCCAGCCAAAAATAAGTAAGTACTTAAATATAATAGTGACAGAGACTCATAAATTGCTCAACTCATAATACTGATATTTTTTATCAATATACACAAAATGAGACAGAACTTATAAGGCAGTAACTGTACATTATCTTATTTGGATACATAAATAAAACAACACTATGTCACTGAAACAAATTAATCTTATAGTCTTTAACTTTTTCTCTGCTTGTTGTGACATTTTCATTCCCAATATCTCCAATATGTAGTGCTCATTATTGCCAATCTTCTTTTCAATGTCTGCCACTTATTATTCCTTGCTTTATTTTATTGTACTAGTTCAGGGGGAACCTCCTTATGGGCAGCAGGGAGCCAAAGAGGATATGCTGGACAACTGGAAACTTGGACAAAACCTCCTTTTTGTACATTTTAATCAGACCTTGATTGATTTTGGTCCATGAGCCAACTGCACTAATACTCCACAACTGATTTGAATGCTCTGCAAAGGGACCAGTCTTCACTTCCTTTATATGCTTAATACATGATATGAACATGTACTGATTATGATATTTCTCAATAATTTCATCTTCCAAAAACTTAGCTGGTGGATATATTCTTGGCTGGTCAATTAGTTGAGAGCTACCCCAAATGAAAGGTATGAACTGGTAATCATCTAAGCTCCACACACCATGACTACCAGCTGGCTCCATTCTATACGTATTCTGTAGTCGTCTTGCTATACCCAAATATTTAGTGAAAATCATGAATACCACTGCCACATTATCATCAGCTATGAAATTTCCTATTTTATACAAACAACAGAGAAACATAACAAAGGACAGTTCATGGCCTGTTCCATAATCAATCCTTGTAGGATTACCAAAGCTCTCTTCCAAGTAAACTTTAACTTCAGGTATAGCTAAGTGTAGTCTGGGATGCAGAGCATGTTGCAGGTAAGATGTACTTTCCAATTTAATTCTGCAGAGCCAGGCCCTGAAGGCAGTATTGCCAAATCTTTGTGGTTGCTCAATAGGTGGAAAATCATCTATGTGATTATTAATTAAGTCCAGTACATGTAGTAGTCGCTTTACATTTTCTGAAACCTTGCAGTCAACTGTTAGTGGTTTAGATTTTATAGCTTCATTGAGTGTAGCTATGAAGCCAGTAAATTCCATATAAGCTTCTGATTTCTCCCATATAGCCATATCTGTGAGTGCTTTAACTGCTTTCTGAGGTTCCAGAAATCTATGGTTATCAGGTAACATTGGTGGATCATTCTCATTCTTGTCTAATACATCACCAATAGCACATTTGGTAGTCATCTAAAATAAACGAAATGAAAACAATGAAATAAAAATATTTTGTCCAGTGGGTATTTATTTCTATAAAATTCACACACACACAACATCTATTGACGAATCATCAAAATCAAACTGTAAAAACTCGATTCTGTTTTCTATGCCTACTGATACATATCTAAATCATCATTTTGATAACGAAAAAACGGCCTATGTAAAATCTCCTACCAAAACATACATAATGTCGTGTGTACATACGTTGACCTACTCTAATTACTTTGTATTACCTCTTTGAAGCAAGTCCGCTGCGGACACGATAAGCTTCGCTAATGAAGGTCACTAATGTCAATCTTGGTAATAACCACACCAACACCAACCTTACTTCTATATTTTGTAACATTCAGGAACAGTGAAAAGCTAATGTGAGTGAGTCAATACTACAATAATGGAAAAAATATTACGAGGTATTATGAGATATCGTGTTTTAGACCGTGCAAGTATGGTAAAACAGTTTCAAGAAGTAAAAAACAATCCGACGGTAAGTTAAATTACTGACCTTTAAATCTGAAATGCAAATAAGGAAGTTAAATTGACAAATATAACGATAGTTCTAATAACTTAGCACTAATTTAAATCAATTAATAATGGTTACTTTACGTTTTATAAAATAATGACTGTATCTTCAAGAAAATTATTGGCCAAAATTACTTTTTACTTATAGTTGACATTTTATTTCACTCACTGGGTTCACTGACATAAGACATGACATTTGTTGACACATGACACTTATGTGACATTTTGACAGAGATGCGTTCAGGTTAGTTCATTGTTTCCCGGAGTTCTATGAAGTCTACGATTGATGCGTCTTTATTCGCTTTTCAGTTTGCATACCAACCTACAAAAAAAAAGTTGTGTTCAAAATAAATGAAAACGGAAACAAGTATGTACCATAGAGATATACCTACTCTTTGTCCATTTACGAACATATCAATAGAATAGTAGTAACTACCTTTAATTAAGCTTCTTGGTAACTATTTATTTTATGTTGTTATAAAATGTGTTTGTTGTCATTCACAAAATTTTATCCACATATTTTATGTTTTAATTTACTTCACTAATTTATAATGTTTTTCTTATTTATGTATTATTTGTATAAAGATGTTCATAGATATGTTTATGTTTAAAGAGAATTCCATGGGGCAGACAAGAGCCAACTAGCGCCCATCATTTTATTTATTTTACTTCCAAATCAGATCAAATTCAAAAATGTTGACACCCGCTAAAAGTGGCCACTTTTGGCGGTAAGCAACGATTCTCTAGGTAGGTAATTCACTACCTAGTTAAGTTTTAGATTTTTTAATTTGATCTGATTGAGTAAAAGCTTAGATTATTGACTTCCCATCAGGCGAGATAGTGGTCAAAAGTGGCATACGTTTGACAATAGATAAAAAAAAAGGCCTCCGCGGTCTCCGCTCCGTAAAATGACGGGTGGCGCTAGTTGGCACTTGTCTGACGTGGCGGTCAAAAGGTTAAATAATAGATTATGCAAACTTGGAGAGCTAAGTTTGATTTTAATAATTATTATTATACTTCTGTAAATGCTTATTTGTTACTTCCGCGAATATATTTTTTATTACTACAACTAAATACTGGACTGAAAATTGCAAAAAACGTAAGAATAGCTATTTGAATTTCGCAGGCTACCCTGGCGCTTTCGCCTTAATATATGCATGCACACTAACAATTTTTTTTTTTTTTTTTACTATTAAATAGGCTTGCGTTTGACCGCAATTCACCTGATCGTAAGTGATAATGCGGCCCAAGTTGGAACACGCTTGCCTAAGATGAACCGGTTCACTCGTGCCTTAAAGATACTCAGATTATACTTATCAGGGAACAGAGAGGCGGGCAGGGAATTCCATTCCATTCCAATTCCATTCCATTCCAATTTATGTACATACCATGTTTTGTATTACCAGCTCATTTATTAAGTGAATAAATGTTTTAACATTGACTTTAGATTAGCTTGCTACATATTATAAGTGCAGTAAGTGCTGAAATATAAATAGTAGCAAATTATTTGTCATGGAGGTCTTTTCCATGGTTTCTAAAGGTGCTGACGGCGAAAATTATGTCCGAAATTTTAAAATTACTTATACATAGAATATTTATCCCTCTCTACTGCCTCGTTGGTCACGTAGTCCAGCACCGAGCGTCGTCGGGTCCGGGTTCGATTCTGAGATCGAGCAGTGTTGGGTTTTTCCACTAAGAGTTTCTCAACGGCTGCCTGGAGTTTGGAAGTTGATGGTGTTATATGCCCATACCTCTGAAAGCACGTAAAGCAGTTGGTCCCAGCACCCACTTGTAGACAGTCGTTCCGAGTAGTCTGAAAGTCTAACAACCAATCATGCCAAGGAGCATAGTGTTACTCAGTAGCGGGTTGCAAGAGCGTCGCCAGGACTCGCCAGCTGATGGCCTGGGGGGGGGGGGTCAAGTTTATATATGGTGTATAGGAAAAGTATGAATTTTTGTAACAGGCAGAGTAGTAGACGCAGAGTAGAGTAGAGTCACGAGGATAAATATGTACACAGATTGCAATATTCAAAAGTAATTTTCTCGTGAAATTACTATTTCAACTTATAGATAAAACCTATTTTATAGAACTTTGAAATCAAAAATACCCTATTCCTAACTCCATAACATTTCAATCAATAGTTTAGGAGAAAATCAGTTTAGAATGAGACTGTACATTGACTGTACATTATAATTATTCTACTAGCTTTTGCTCACGACTTCATCCGCGTGAATGTCGGTTATCGCGGATGCAGACGAAGTCAGATTCCAAAGTAGCCTATGTCCTTCCTCATGGTTTAAGCTATTTTTTCATACCAAATTTCATCAAGATCGGAACAGACAAAAATACTTTCGCATTTATAATATTAGTATGGAAATATGGATATGGATAGCATTGATGAGCTGGAGAAAGCGCGAAAACCGGTTTTCGTTTTAAAAAAAAATTGTTTTCCTGCATGTACTTACATTAATTATTTATTGCATTCTGTTTTCTACTTCAGCCTAAAGCAGTTTTCTACACATGCATGGACAGCAGAATGATTCCGACAAGATTCACAGAAACTAGTGTCGGGGATATGTTTGTTGGTTCGTAAATAAGATGTAACTTGATTTAATACAATAATTACAGATAAATTTTGAATATGAATTCTTTTTATTTCAGTGCGAAATGCTGGCAATGTGATTCCTCACTCGCAGTACTTTGCTAACGAAATGACTAGTTGCGAGCCAGCTGCTTTGGAGCTTGGTTGTATAATTAACAATATACGACACGTTATTGTCTGTGGTCACAGTGACTGTAAAGCGATGAATCTTCTGTATCAACTAAAAAGTAAAGAAGAATCTAGTATAGTTAGTATCCCTATTTTTTTTAATGTACCTAATAAATTGATGATTATTGGATACGAGGGTGACAATGGGGTTAAATTACACCATTACTTCTAAAAGTCAATCATAATTTTATTTAATTTTAGGAACAAAGGAGAATGTCCCCTCTTAAATCTTGGATGTGTACGCATGCTCAGACGAGTTTGGATAAGTTCATTGCAATGAAGGGTGATTTTACAAAGCCCATGCAGTTCACAGCTGAAACACCGCATAGAAAATTCGTTGCCTATATAGACCCAGATAACAAATTTTGTATAGAAGACAAACTATCGCAGGTATCATTACACTACACTATTTACAATTATTTCCATTATTGACTGTCAAAAATCAACTTTACAGAGTTTTATTACCGGTCAAATGCTGTAACATTGCCTACATGCTCAACATTGCCTACATTCTAAAAAGTTTAATTATTGCCGCTGAGAAATGTTTTTGCTGTGTATGGTACCTATTACTAAAAGCAAGTTGGCTACCTTTAAGGCAAAAAACATTTCTCAGCGGCAATAATTTAACTTTTTAGAATGTAGGCAATGTTGAGCATGTAGGCAATGTTACAGCATTTGACGGTATATTAATTGGCGAAACTTTCCCGACGGGGCGAATAAAAAAAGGTTATGTGTTCTAAAAAATAAATATATAAGTAACAAAATCAAAAACCCAATTACGTAAACAGCGAACAGAAAAGGAAAGCAAGCGTCAAACAAAAAAAGCTTAATTATTAATATACGTATAAATACCTACTAATTACAATAAAAAACGCAAGACTCAAGAGCATTTTACTTGATTTACTATTTTCAGGTGAACACTCTACAACAGTTACAAAACATCGCGTCCTATGGAATGCTGAAGAAACGTTTAGAAAAATTTGACCTTCACATTCATGCGCTGTGGTTCGACATCTACACGGGTGATATTTACTACTTCAGCAGGCGGGCGAAGCGGTTCCTTATCATTGACGAGTCATCTTACGAGATTCTATTAGCTGAAATTAAAAGTTTTTACTCCTAGAACTTTTAAAATACCTCACGCTTAGCATTCTCAGTCTCGAACGTATTTTGAATTACCACAGACTGAAATGAGAAGAGAAAGTCATATTGGGCAGCTTTTAGGATTCCGTACCCCAAAGACTATAAAACCCTCTTTGCCGTACCCGAAGGGTGCCTTACGGGACCGTATTACTATATAGCCTTGCCTTGCCCGTCTGTCTGTCAGCGGGCTGTATTTTTGGAACTGTTTTAGTGTAAAAAAGTGTGTGTGTGTGTGTGTGTGTTGATTGTCGCAATTACAACAAATAATAAAAATAAAATAAAGTTAAAAAATTTAACTGTTTTAGTGTGAAAAGTGTGTGTGTGTGTGTGTGCGTGTTGATTGCCGCAATTACAACAAATAATAAAAATAAAATAAAGTTAAAAAATTTAAGGGGATTCCCCATAAAAAAAAAAATGTTTTTCTTGGAGTTTTTGCAGGATCTTTATTGTAGGGTGGTACCCCTTACTGTGACCGCTACTGTTAAGTTTATTTTTATATCCATCTTTAGCCGGAACCGTAACATATTATGTATTTATTATTATTATGTAGCTTTACAGTAGTACAGGTTAGAACAGGGACACATGGAAAATTGGACGCAGCTGTGCGCCTGAGAGTCATTCGATGTTCCTATTAGATAGGTACTAAAATAATTTATATGTAGGTACTTCAAAGTTATGGATCACACCTTTTTGTGTTGTCAAGTACCTACCTAACGGGTTTTATTCATTTTGTAAAAATTATTCAATCAATATTCCATTTCACTATATTGACTACTTATACTAACAATACATTTATTACAACAATAGCATTTTATAACTCCCGGAAGACTTTCCAGGTAAAACTACCAAATGACTAGGTACACATCATACAACATCGAAGTTCGAAAGTTGGTGGCTGTACAGTCAACAGCAAAAGTAGATGATCAAAATCAGAAATTCAATACTAATGAACGGAGTTCGCGTCAGAACTGTGTGGCATCGAAGTGATTCAAAAGTATGTCTGTGACAATCACATACTTTTAATAAATAAACTAGTAATAAATTAGTGTTAGTAAATTAGTATTGAATTTCTGATTTTGATCATCTAATTTTGCTGTTGACTGTACTTACCGGCTGTACAGTCGACTACAAAGAGATGTATACCCCCTAAAGTTACATTAAACATGTACCCATTTAAATAAGTGTAGGTACATACTTTGTTACAAATTATTGTACACATGAAACATGACGGTATTCACTCAATGTGCCTAATTAATGTATACAGCAAGATGGACGCTGTAATGTGTACGCTCTGAAACCAATTAAAAACCAATTCACACTTTAGTTACAAAAATATGTATACAAGATACGTTCTTATTTTAAATTTTAGAAATTCTGTCAAAACCATTGAAAACTCTTTGGATGGTATAATATGTTTAATAGCGTTTTTCTGTTATGATGACACGTATAAATCAATATTCATATCATAACGAGGTAAAATTTGTTTGTATGTAGGGGGTAATCTCGGGAACTTATTCCTCTTTGGACAGAAAAAACTTAGGTTAATTTAGGTCGACGTCAAATTCTGCAGACAGAAATAGGAGCCCCGCGCAAGATTTATAATTTCTTGCCAAAATGTGAAGTAGATCTAATATTGTTATAAGTGAAAGAATATTATAGGTAAGTTATATTATTAAAAGCAAGACATCGATTTAATTTTCAATAAATTTGTTTTATGATTCAATAGTTTAAATTTTATCTCTGTCCAAATAATGTTGCTTAAGTTTAGTTTCTATATGGAAAAAAAACAGGAAGAACACAAAACAGGAGTCGAGTGAGAGAACAAAAATGTAAATAAGTGGCGAAAATAATTCGTAACTTTGTAAGTCAACTTCGGTAAACAAATGACACGCCAATGACGTCATGCACGAAATGAAAGAGAAAACAAGTATTCCCGCACTATTCTAAAATTTAAAAATAGAATACATATTACCAGTACCAGTATACATATTATTGTAACCAAATATGAACATATTAATTCGTTTCGGTGCGTACACACCATAATACATAAGTACACAGCTAAAATTACACTGTACCCGGCACAATTGATAGAAACATAAAACAGAAATACATCATACCTTGGTTGACTGGTAGAGAATGCCTAAGGCATTAAGTCCGCCTTTGTACCTTTGTGCATGAAGTATAAATAAATAAATAAATAAACAAATAAGTAAATAAATAAATAAATAAATAAATAAATAAATAAATAAATAAATAAATAAATAAATAAATAAATAAATAAATAAATAAATAAATAAATAAATAAATAAATAAATAAATAAATAAATAAATAAATAAATAAATAAATAAATAAATAAATCAATCAATCAATCAATCAATCAATCAATCAATCAATCAATCGATCGATCGATCGATCAATCAATCGATCGATCGATCGATCGATCTATCAATCAATCAATCGATCGGTCGATCAATCAATCAATCAATCGATCGATCAATGAATCAATCTATCGATCGATCGATCAACCAATCAATCAATCAATCAATAGATCGATCGGCCGATCAATCAATCAGTCAATCAATCGATCGATCGGCCGATCAATCAATCAGTCAATCAATCGATCGATCAATCAGTCAATCAATCGATCAATCGATCGATCGATCAATCAATCGATCGATCAATCAATAGATCAGTCAATCGATCGATCGATCAACCAATCAATCAATCAATCGATCGATCGGCCGATCAATCAATCAATCAATCAATCGATCGATCGGCCGATCAATCAATCAGTCAATCAATCGATCGATCAATCGGTCAATCAATCGATCAATCGATCGATCGATCAATCGATCAATCAATCAATCTATCGATCGATCAATCAATCGATCAATCAATCGATCGATCAATCAATCAATCTATCGATCGATCGATCAACCAATCAATCAATCAATCAATCAATCGATCGATCGGCCGATCAATCAATCAATCAATCGATCAATCATGTCTACTAGTATTTGTAACAAACAATGACGACATCATGAATGGATTCATATTTTTATAACTTTCAAATGTATACATCTATTTGTAGTCGACTGTACCTACTTCAAAAAAACGTATCATCTAGAATCTAGATCCTAAAACTCGTCCAAAAAGCGCCAGAGTGACCCTAGAAATACAAATAAGTATTTTTCTACTTTTTTTTGCAATTTTCAGCTCAGTATCAAGTCAGTATCTGATTGTGTGGAAATAACAAACATACAGGATAATTTTTCAACCAGTGCGGAAATTCTAGAGACTGATTCTGGTGCTCAAAACCAACAACTTTTTCTATGGGACCAACATCGAAATCTCAAAAACAAATTCCACTTCCTCATAGAAATCGCAACAAAGGATTGATCACTTAGTATGAAAACGTTATTTTCAGGGTTCCGTACCTCAAAAGGAAAAAACGGAACCCTTATAGGATCACTTTGTTGTCCGTCTGTCTGTCTGTCTGTCAAGACCGTTTATCTCGGAAACGCGCAAAAGTATCGAGTTGAAATTAAAACCATATCCGAACGAGTCACGATCGAAGCTGTGAAAAAATCAAACTTCAAAGTTAACGTGAAAAGAAGATACGGCCGTTTAAGTCGCATAAAACGTACATTTCGATTTTCTATAAAGTTTTGTAATTAAATAAAAAAATATATATTCCATATTTATAACGAGCTTTTGTCTGCGATTTGGTCCGTGTGAATGTGATTATCGCCGATGCAGACGAAGTCCTGGATTAAAAAGTACTCTATGTGCTTTCCCAGGGTTCAAGCTATTTTCAACCGACTTCAAAAAAGAAGGAGGTTCTCAATTCAACAGTATGTTTTTTTTTGTATATTTGTTACGCGATACAAAAAAAAAAAAAGAAAAAAAGAAAAAATCATTCAAATTCTTTCTTATGGATAGGGTACCTATGCCTCAGAGGCGGTCCCATATAAATTTTAACTAAATTGATTCCGCACTTTTTAAAAAATCAATTGAATCCCGAAAAAATCTACATAGACGACGTGTTGGCGACTGGCTGGTATGCCACCTTTTTTAAGAATTATATTTATGCGCGCGTGGACGTCGCGAACGTTCACGGGGCGGCGACCGGCCGGCTTTGGCCACAGCAACGGAGGGTGCTTTGGCATCCACACAGCCCGCGGGCACTGAACCTTGCGACCAGGCACAACCTAGCCTCGCAAATCGCCCAAGCGTTCGATCTAATTCGGTTTTAGATGCAAATGCAAAAGCACCTTCACGCAGCGCACATACTAGTGTTCACAGTATACAGTCGTGCAGTGAACGCACTCACTCCTCGAGGTCTTCGGCGACCGTCCGCGCTCAGAAACTGGCCATCGAAGCTGACGCAATGCGGCGCCGAGTGGAGCGCGAACGCCAACAAGTGGAGCATGAGCGCGAGCTTGCGCGACAACAAGCGGAGCGTGAGCGCGAGCTTGCCCGCCTCGAGGCTGAGGCGGAAGAGACGGAATTACAAGCCAGACTAGCATCAGATAAGTCATCTAAATCACATAGTTCACGTTTGTCTAATTGTCATTCCGCAAAACGCACCGCGACGTGGGTTCTCGAGCAGAACATGACCACGGTAACTAACGCGAACATGCCTGGTGAGGCACCGACTGTCACCTTGGGCAACCCCCAAAGACAACATTCACAGCCGGCCGCTCCTACCAACATGGTATCGTTCTACGTACCGAATGTCAATCATGCAGCCCCGTCATCAGTTACACGCGCCGCCGGTAACAACTACCACAACGATGCATCACAACAATTAAATACGTCTGAACGCCCTATCTCAGACCCCGTAACTCAGCTTACCCAAGCTATAAACTCCCTTTCCAACAGACCAAAGAGACCCGAACTCGTCACGTTCTCGGGCGAAGTTAGTCAGTGGATGGCGTTCAAGAGTAGTTACGAACGAACTAAATCAAATTTTTCTCCGTCAGATAACTTAGATCGTTTAAACAACGCTGTGCGCGGTGCGGCGTACCAGACCGTGGCGTCTCTCCTGTGGACTTCTGGGGAACCGGACGACATCGTGAGCGCCCTAGAACAGACGTACGCGCGCCCTGAACTTCTCGTCGCCCGCGAGGTCGCCGAGTTGCGCAACAGTCCCAAGCTAAGTTCTCCCGAAGAATTAAACCGTTTAACAGTTAAATTACGCAACTTCGTGACAACGCTTAAGCTACTTAATCAGAGCGAGTACTTATGGTCACCAGAGCTGTTTCGGTGCATATTGATGAAGTTGAGCGAGCACACGCGCGCTCGTTTCACGGACTTTGCTTCCGTTTATGCACCCGATCAACCAAACGTCACAAAATTGGATCTTTTGTCACGCTTTCTTTTAGTAGAGGCTGATAAACAGTTAAAATATAACTTTGTTGCCGACAGTACGGTCAAGGCACAGAACACCACGCATCCTACTAGATTCCAATTGAAGAAGGAAACAATTCATGCCACCGTATCTAACGACAAAGTGCCCGAGCGTTGTACTTATTGTAAACAAGGACCTCACAACATAAAAACCTGTAAAGCTTTTTTAGCGCTCTCAATAGATGACAGATGGCGTTGGGTCCGTGAGACAAAAATATGCTACCGGTGTTTGAAGTCCAGCCCACACACTTGGAATTTTTGTCGCGCCAAACGTTGTGGAGTAGACGGATGTCCGAGACGTCACAATGCGCTCCTTCATGGCACAATGACAGTGAACTCCAAACCTAGCGTAGCATCCAGCAGCCAATGCAACAACACTCTAACTTTGTTTGCTGACCCGCCCACTCTTGTCAACCTCGACAATTCAACCAACGAATTTGAACCATCTGTCAAAATTGGAAATACATCCGATACCTTAATTGATGTCATAGGGGCTTCGCGGTCAACCGATCGCCCTCGCGGGCTGCTGAAGGTAGTCCCGATCGTGCTCGAGGGTCCTGACGGCGAGTTCCACACGACGGCGTTACTCGATGAGGGCAGTACTGCGACGCTCATTGACGGCGAGGTTGCTACGCGCATCGGCGCGAAACCCACCTGTCAGGAGCGGCTGCGCATCGAAGGCGTTAGTGGTATGACGAAAGAAGTTGAAGTAAGTTACGTAAACTTTTACATTCGAGGTCGAAATTTGTCTGATCGTTATTTAGTAAAACACGCGCGGGCGATCAAACCTTTGGGTTTGCGCGCGCAACACCCAGGCAAAATTATCTTCTCAGACTATGATCACTTGGTAGACTTATCCAACGAACTTTCATACACTGACGCCACCCCCACTGTCCTCATTGGTGCGCCCGATTGGCACCTGTCTTTAAGTCGCGAAGTGCGATGTGGCAAGAAGAATGATCCTGTCGCCTCGAGAACATTGTTAGGTTGGGTAATTCACGGTGCGCTTTCCGTTTCGTCTAAGCCACTCGAATTTGTGAACTACGTATCGGACGATTTAGACATTCTCATCAAAAGTCAATATGACATCGATGCCTTAGGCATAACGAAAAGCGCCCCTCGCCCGAACAATGACGATAAGCGAGCCGTAGACATTATCGAATCATCGGCGCGCCAACTTGATGACGGACATTTTGAAGTTGGCCTACCCTGGAAGAAAGAACTGCCGAAGACTATACCTGACAGTTACCCGCAGGCATTATCGCGCTTCAAGGCCCTCGAACGCCAGATGGCAAAAGATGAATCGTTTGCCACAGCCTTTAACAAATTCATAGACGATGTCATCGCAAAAGGCTACGCTGAGGAGTGCGAACCGATCACCTATCACCAACGAAAACCACCAAATGGTTCCTGCGTTGACGTAGAAGCTGGTATTCGCTGGTACCTGCCTATTTTCGGCGTATTACACCCCCAAAAGAAGAAGCTCAGAGCTGTCCACGACGCCGCTGCGGCGACGAAGGGTGTAAGTTTAAACAGCCTACTCCTACAAGGGCCGGACTTACTTTGTTCTTTACTGGATATCTTGTTCCGCTTTAGAGAAGGCGCCGTGGCACTAAACGGTGACATAAAAGAAATGTTCCCTCAAATAAAAATCGCTCCAAGAGACAGAGACGCCCAACGTTTCCTCTGGCGTAACAAACAAAGCGAACTGAAGGAGTATCGTATGTCCTCTATGATTTTCGGCGCGGTTTCGAGTCCGTTCATCGCGCTCTACATTAAAAACAAAAATGCAAGAACACTCCAAGCCGATTACCCCGCCGCCTGTAAGGCAATAATTGACGACCACTATATAGACGACTATTTAGGTAGCCACTCCAGCGGCGCAGCTGGCCGCCGACGTAGTCACCGTTCACAAAGCCTGTGGTTTCGAGATGCGCGCGTGGACGTCAAACGTTCCAGAGGCACTTTCGCTTATCCCAATGGAACTCCGAAGCGACGCAACCTCCGACGTCTATTTGCCGCCTAGTAGCGAAGTTCGCGTATTGAGTTCCGATGGTGGCGAACAAGCTTATGCATGTGCTGCCTATTGGCGTTTTAGTTACGATGATGATTCCGTGTCTACGACTCTGATCGGCAGTAAAGCACGCGTTTCGCCCTTAAGGGCGGTCTCAATTCCCCGCATTGAACTACAAGCTGCGCATATAGCCTCTCGTTTCGCGCAAACAATTTTGCAAGCTCATGGAATCAAGCCCTCCGAGATCACTTTTTGGACAGACTCAACCACCGTCCTTAAGTAAATTTGGAGTGATGCTCGGGCGTTTAAACCATTCGTGGCGCACAGGTTAGGAGAGATATTAGAAACCACCAATCCTTCCAATTGGAGGTGGATCCCCACCTCTCTCAACGTAGCCGACGATGCCACAAAACCTAAAAAATTAAACCTCACACAGTGTCATCGATGGTTTACGGGTCCTCCGTTTCTGTTACAGCCACCATACGCTTGGCTGACCGAGCGAGTTGCTGACATCGAGGAGACTCTACCAGACCTCGAGCTCAAATCGGAGCTGGTGGGGTTGCTCCTCGACGTTCCGTTTTCGAGTCCAGTACCTGACGCGACGCGTTTTAGCTCTTGGCTACGCCTTTTGCGCGCTACCGCCCGTGTTCTTCAGGGTGCGCGATTGTTCCGGCTTAAAATGTCTCGGCCAATAGATCAAAATTTTAATATATACATCGACGGCACCACATCTCCTTCACAACTTCACGCGGCGGACATCATAACAGCTGAGAAGATGATACTCCAACGAGCTCAGAGAGACAGCTTCCCCGATGAGCTGAGAGCAGTCGAATCTTCACAGCCCGTGCCCAAAAACAGCCGAATAGCAAAACTCGCGCCAACTCTTGGCCAGGATGGCTTGCTACGACTGGACTCACGGACAAAGTATGCGCCAAGAGTGAGTGAGAGAGCCATATCACCTGCAATTCTGGATGGTCGACACCACGTCACACGACTTCTCATCCTTCACGAACATATTCACGCCGCACACTGTTACAACGAACTTGTCCTTAATGAGCTCAGGCAGAAGTTTTGAATACTCAAAGCAAGAGACAGCATCCGTAGCATAGCCAAAGCCTGTCTCCAATGCAGAAGGTGGAAGGGCCAACCTGCTCGACCTCGAATCGGCAATCTACCGGAACAGCGACTCGACCATCACAAGAGGCCGTTCACGCACGTGGGCCTAGATTATTTCGGTGCGATCACTGTCACAATATTCCGACGCCCCGAAAAACGCTACGTTGCACTATACACATGCCTAGTAACGAGAGCCATCCACTTAGAACTTGTCACCTCACTTTCATCCGATGCTGCCATTATGAGCCTAAGACGTTTCATTGCTCGCCGAGGGTCGCCTACAACAATATTTACAGATAATGGCACCAACTTTACCGGAGCCTCCCGAGAGCTACGCTTGTTACAGGACGACGCAGTGCAAGAATACGCCACAAACCACAAAATCGAATGGCGTTTCATCCCACCGGCATCACCGTTCATGGGCGGAGCATGGGAAAGATTGGTAAGAACTGTGAAAACAGCCCTGAGAGCCTGCCTCGCTGAAAAAGTATTAAAAGAAGACGTACTATCCACACTACTCCTTGAGGCAGAGGCCATAATAAATTCGAGACCTCTCACGTATGTGCCATCTTCAACCGACTCACCAGAAGCGATCACTCCGTTCCATTTCATTCTGGGCTCCTCTTCAGTCGAACCTTGGACCAGCACGCTCACAGACGCAGACTTAGACAGAAGGTGTGACTGGCGTCGAAGCTTACGACTGGCAGATCAGTTTTGGGCACGATGGCTGCGCGAGTACCTGCCCACGCTCCGAGCAAGGGGACCCTCCACCAACACATTCAGTTTTAGTGAGGGAGACGTGGTGCTGATCGCCGACCCTACCCTTCCTCGTGGCTTATGGCCGTTAGGAAGAGTAGTGTCAATCTACCCAGGGCCAGACGGAGCGGTCCGCGTGGCAGACGTCCGTACTAGAGGCGGCATACTGCGCCGACCGGCCCGTAAGCTGGTTTTAATGGAAGCTGCTTCCCAGCCAGTAGCCACCGGTTGTTAGCGTTCCACTGGGGGTCCGGTATGTTGGCGACTGGCTGGTATGCCACCTTTTTTAAGAGTTATATTTATTTTTATAATGACTTTTACACCTTTAAAAAAGGGAAGAAATGTTTCAGTTCGATGTTAGTTGTCAAAAATGTATGTGATTTGCCTTGTAGGTACATAGTTTGCCTGTTTAATAGTAAAATATACACCCATTACCCAGATTACAGTGTTTCCATCATCCTCAAATTAAATCAAATATCTACAGTCCACTTGCTCACCAACACGACGTATTAATAGTTTCTTCAATCTCTGACGTACCTCTGTTTTAACTGTGTTGCCGGTTCTTAATGGATTTGGATGATAAGAAGGTACTAAAAAGTGATAAATAAAAAGCTTTTTTAGAAAAAAAGACAACCGCGTTCAAAATCTAAAAAGTGATAAATATCTTTAAAGTCATAAAGTCATTTATTTCTTAACAATAGTACATTGTGTCGAAAATTATGTAAGAACAAACCCATAATAAAAATAATCCAAAACCATTAATAATAAGAATAATAAATTAATACATACATTCGATTTTTAATTAATGTCATAAAAATAATAATAATAAAATATGTAATTACACAGTCACAGCCTTTTGTCATTTTCAAATTCATTAATTCATTATAGTAGCCCTTCTTCAACAAATATGTCCTTAATTTGTTCTTAAAAACATTTTTACTATGTATGCATTTAAACTCTATAGGCAACTTGTTGTACAAACGAATTGATTGTACCCTTGTACTATGGTCTACCTCATTCAGTTTCGGTTGTATTGTGGTAGGTAAGTCTTTCCTACGTGTGTTTTCTCTAGCCTTTCTTTCCACATCAGTTTCAAATTTGTTTAAATTCTTGACAAGGTTGGTCAACAGTACTAGAATATAGAGGCATGGTACCGTTAAAATGTTACATGAAATAAAGTGGTCCCTACATGATTCTGTCTGTTTCAGCCGTAGCATTGTCCTTAAGGCTCTTTTTTGTATGACAAATGCCGAGTGAATATTATACTTGTAACTATTACCCCAAAATTCAATGCTATATCTGAGTTTAGACTCAACCAAGGCAAAGTATACCATCCTTAGTTGGGCCAAAGTGAGTTCTTCCCTCAGACTTCTAATTGAAGATAACATCTCAGCCTTCCAGTTCAACAAAGCGTCAATATTTTAGCACAGTACACACATGACTTTAGATTTGTAAAGTTTTCTTTTTTTACCCGACTGCGCGACGCAAAGGAGTGGTAATGTGTTTATCAGTCTATGTATGTATGTTTGTTCCTTTTGTAAAATAGCTTTTTCATACCAATTTTCATCAAAATCGGTTTAGCTGTTTTATCGTTAAAGCGTAATAGACAGAGTTACTTTCGCATTTATAATATTAGTATGGAAGTATGGATATGTACCTACTTTGTACGGAACCCTCGGTGAGCGAGTCCGACTCGCACTTGTCCGGTTTTTTTTTGAGATTTCGATGTTTGTCAATAAAAAAAGTTATTGTATTTGACGACCACCATAGAATTTACGCACTGGTTAAAAATGTATCCTGTAGACTCGACTGTGACGATCATGTAGGTAGCAAAACATAGTTCTCCAAGTACCTAAGAGTACTCGGTAATTGTGCCTATTTAATTAAAACATTCCGTGGGCCATCCTAGCGCTTTCACCAAGGTTAAGCTTTTATATGTACTACTAGAAATGAAAATAAAGATTTATATATGAGTTTATAATAAAAGTCAAAAAAGTCAAATCATTTATTTCAATTAGACCATTAAAAAGGCACTTTTGAACGTCATAATAAAAAAATATAAAGTTGATTCTAGTTGCCCATTCCAAAAGGTAGTTTCGTATGGAGAAGAATGGGCAAGAAACTCCATACTTACTCTAAGTACCTACAATCGTGTTTTGTTAATCGTGTGTGTTGTGTTTTGATTTTGGGACCAAAATATACTTTTTTATTGTAAGTTGGTCATGTATTTCCATGGACTTTGGACTTTGTTATTAAGTCCATGTGTATTTCACACCTATTAACTCCATAAACACCTTTACCCACGAATATCTATGCCTTTACCCTTTCTTTTTACCCAGATTACATTACAAAAAAAAATAAGAAAGAACATGGGGTTGGAGCTCCTTCATATACATAAAATCAATGATAATATCATTGCATAAAATATTCAGTCTATGTACACCACTTCAAAAAAAATCTGTAGAATCCGGGAAAAATACAAAAAATCATTTAAATATATACTGTAGTGGTAGTAAATTAATATTTTAACTATTATTTTTATGGATTTTTAACATAGCGTCACTCAGATTTAGCTACTATAAACCATAGATCGACCATTGATCATAAAAAGAGAACTGTCACTGTCACAACAGTGTCACTTCAGTCACTTTCGTCTCGTTTTTTTTTCTAGTTTCTGGAGTTCTTTTTAATAACCTCCCTTTCGTTTTTTGAATTTAACATTCGTTTCTTTCCCTGTTTACCTGGCTATCCACAAATCGACGCAGAAAATCAGAATTATAAATGTCAAACGTCATTAATCAATCAAAATGACAGCTTACCGCCATGACTCTTTTTTTGTTGTGTGTTGCAATTTCAAGCGCAATTTCTTGTTTTTTACCTGCTCACAAAGCCATTTTAAAGTAATGGGACAATTGAGAACCATTTAATATGTGTTTCCCTATTTTTAAGTATGGTGTACTAGGACTGGGCCCAGGCTCCATACATTTTGAAACAACTCCTCTTCACTCTTCCACGGTGGTTGACTGATCGTGAACCCGTTTTTTCAACTTTTCAATGTGAAACTAAACTACTCGAGCCAACTAATTTTTGAACAAATATTTCAGTTCAATCGAACACCAGGAAGTGGTTCATGTAACTTGCAAGATTTGATTACATTCAGACAGACCTCGAAACTAAGGCTAGACTCTCACATTCTGAATTCCTCTTTGAATTCAGAGTCGGAATTCATATATCATTAATTAAGAAAGCCCAGAAATGCATACAATTTCATTATGATTTGACACACATTCTGATTTTTTCAGATTATGTTTTTCTCAGTTCGTCTGTAAGGCTCGAGACAGACGGACCTGCATTTACACTGCATCTGAACTGCAATTTGCGGTTGGATTGCAGTTGAAATGCGGTCCGTCTGTCTAGAGCCTTAGAATGACACTGACGAGCGTTCTGAATTCCGGATCGGAATATCATTATTTAAGTGAGGTTACGTATCGACTTCAGGAAAAGTACTCCAAAGCGCTTAGAAATAAATAAAATTATGATTTTATAATGTACATTTTTCTATACATTTGGTGATTTGAGTTTAAAGAAGAAGTTTATTTCTCATATGAACTTAAATAACAGTTCGCTTATAATGACACCTCTTTTTAACCGAGTTCAAAAAGGAGGAGGTTATCAATTCGAATGTTTTTTTTTTTTATGTATGTTCGGGCATAACTCTGTCATATATAGAGGGATTTGCAAAATTCTTTTTTTGATCGAAAGTGGTTTATTCCGAAATTTTCCCATATAA
The DNA here is from genome assembly GCA_947361185.1 of Charanyca ferruginea. NCBI lineage: Eukaryota > Metazoa > Arthropoda > Insecta > Lepidoptera > Noctuidae > Charanyca > Charanyca ferruginea. The sequence goes on along the minus strand of OX376059.1, from coordinate 20,106,167 downwards.
ATTTTACTAAAATTGATACAGATCTTTTTGAGAAAATCAACAAATTCCCAAAAAAATTACTTAAACGATGTTTTAGTTTCTTCAATCTTTGGAGGATTTTCAATCTCTTATTTAACTGTGTCGCCGTTTTGTAATGCATTTGGATGTTAAGGCAACACTAAAAAGCGAAAAATAAAAAGTTTATTAAAAAAAAAACTGCCTTTAAAAACTTTAGCACAGAACACACATTACCTACTTTACTTTCGGAAGTCGGTGGCGGTGGCTTTGTGTTTGTTGTTTTGTATTGCCACCGACTTCCGAAAGTAAAGTAATATGTGTTCTGTGCTACAGTTATTTACATGAAGATATAGGTATAAATGGAGCCAACACTTAGAACAAAAACTTGAAACCAACTGTGGGCTGATGCTCTCTTTCTGAATGCATACATAAGAACGAGACAGTGATATGTGTTTTCTTTATCTTATGTATGCATTCAGAAAGAGAGCGTCTGCCCACAGTTGGCTTCACTTAGGTATTTAGAGTGTTGCCTCCACCTTTATCTATAAGCTTCTTGGTTATTTATCACTTTTTAGTTTTTCAAAACGGTTTTTTTTTTACTTTTTTTTTTGTATAGTGTTCTTGTCGGAGTTAAATAATGATGTGTGAAATAGTGTTTTTAAGATTTTGTTTCGTGTTCTTTGTAATGGGTCTAGGTAAGTTTGCGCGGCTGACCCCCATAATTCAACCAAATATTCAAGGTGAGATTTAACCAGGGAGTTATATACTTAATTATTTTACTTTACATACCTACCTATTTTTTTTGGAATGCAGTTTGAAACTTTAAGTAATGCTGCTAGGAACGACATTAACTTTATTTTGATACGGTTGATGTGAAGTGCGTAGTTTCGAAGTGAGTTTGTCGTCTACATGTAATCCTAAATATTTTTAATAGCTGGATCGTTGGAGAACTACTTTATCTACTGTGAGTGGTGTGAATTCCGGTAACGGTTTAATGGTGAGTAAATTATATTTTAGCCATTATCGTTCAGCAGAGCAAGGTCGTTTTGTGCGTCCGTTTAATGCGCCTTATTTACCATCCATCTTGCTGTACGTCCCGCCAAGGTCATGCACGATGCACGACCGTGAATAAGCTTGCTGTACGTCAATAATTATTATTAATTGTTTTTTTTTCACGGTACTTTTGCATCGTGAATCTTGTATGACCTTGGCGGGACGTACAGCAAGATGGATGGTGAATAAGGCGTTTAAGTCCGATAAAATGTTATGTATGGATTCATTGAAATAAAATGTGTCGTCTACGTACAAAGTTAATTGCCCTTTAAGCCCTATTTTATTGATATTATTAATCCGTGAGAAGGCGCGCCTCAGTTTGTTACACGGAGAGGCGCACACGAGCAAATTACTCACACTACTTTAACCGTATAGTTCGGAAGTGGGTGGATCCAATTGGACCCAAACTGTCAAACCTCCGCCGGCTCGGCTCGGTAGTGGGCTGGTAGTGGGTCCGAATGGTCCACAGAATTAACACATCGTCATCCTGATTAAATAGTGTAAATATTGAATATGATACCCATCAAATCTTGCTAATGAGTATTAATTAAAGGGGTTTGGTAAAAAGCTCATATGTCAGTGCCATTCAATCATTTAGATTTAGCACACAAGTATTTGAATTTACCTTTTGAGAGTTTAAGTGTGAAAATGCAACCATCGCCATTTTGATGACCCTGATAGTCGAGGCTAAAAACATACAAATTGGTGTGCGTTTCGACCGCGCGGCCACGGCGATATTTAAAAAAAAAAACTTTTCTAAGATTATGTAAAATTTTGTAAAAGTTGATTCCCAAAACCATAAATTTGTCGAAGATATGGTTAAAAAGTTATAAGGGTTTGAACGTGGCCGCGCCATTGAAACGCGGAGAACCGCGCGGCCACGGAGATCTTTAAAACTAAGCGTAGCAGAGACCTAAAATTCAGGTAAATAACAGATTGAATTTGTAAAAAAATAAATAATAATAATAATAAAATTTAAAAATACAGAAAAAAATCCTAGGTTTATATTTTAGGAGCGGCAAGACAAAAACCCCATGGCCGCGCCATTGAAACGGTGAATAACACTCTAGCGCCGATATCACGCTGAAAATGCATCGCAGACTTCTGAAATTCATTGTAAAATCTAGATTTGAATTTGTCGAAAATGTAAAAAATATACAAAAAATACCCAGGTTTAGATTTTAGAAGCTGTAAGACTAAAACCCCATGGCCGCGCTATTGAAACGGTGGAAAACACGTTATCGCTGATATCTCGCTGAAAAAGCATCGCAGAGGTACCTAATACCTAATACCTAAGGTAAGGTAGGTTAATACCTAGATTTGAATTTGTCGAAAATGTAAAAAATATACAAAAAATACCTAGGTTTATATTTCAGGAGCAGTAGTGCGGTATCGTTTAAAAATAAGTTTTGATTATCTATCGAAGAAAGTATTAGTGAGTTTTTTTTTATAAACAACACCTATTAATATGTAGAACTACCGATAATATGCAAAACATATTTTTTATTCATAATACAAAGCCTTGCAATGTGTTTTGAATATTTCGATAGGGTGACCATGCCTTGTTGTTTACAGAAAACTTACCACCTGTTGTAATAGAAATCATGTCCCAAGGATTCTAAATTGAATTAAAATGAAACGAAGAGATACAAAAACATAATAATATATCTTTATTTCTTTAAAAATCACATAAATCACAGATTGTTTACTTACACTAAGATATAAACTTCTATTAAAATCACAAATCACAGATTGTTTACTTTTTAACCATATCTTCGACAAATTTATGGTTTTGGGAATCAACTTTTACAAAATTTTACATAATCTTAGAAAAGTTTTTTTTTCGAAATATCGCCGTGGCCGCGCGGTCGAAACGCACACACAAATTGTGGATTGTGGGCACCCAAACTCCATGTACAGGAGAAGTGAATAAATAAGCATTTTATTATTGGTCGATTTCATTCATAGTTCAACATAAATTAGTAGTGGTAACAAAGTTTTTGAGATTCATAATCGGAAGTTTGGCGCCAATCGTGTTTGTTTACTTTTTTATTTTCCATTGATTTCACTCAAACACATTTAGTTATGGTCTAAAACAGAACAAATGTTATTTAAAATATAATAAACAACAATGAAATGCCTAATTCTTAACGTTATTTACAAACAGGGGTCCAATAATACGTAATATTCATTACCACTACTCATTTGTGTTCGAAATTGCCGGCCATTTTGTTTTTTTTTTACTGCAATGATGTGCGAAACTCAAGAAGCTTATAGATAAAAGTGGGGGCAACACTCTAAATACCTAAGTGAAGCCAACTGTGGGCAGACGCTCTTTTTCTGAATGCAATATATAAGATAAAGAAAACACATATCACCGTCTCGTTCTTATGTATGCATTCAGAAAGAGAGCATCAGCCCACAGTTGGTTTCAAGCTTTTGTTCGAAGTGTTGGCTCCATTTATACCTATATCTTCATAGCGAAAGTCATTATGCTAATCGATTCTTTTTGTAATTTCGATTGACTCGAGTAATTAAAATAAGGAATATCAGAAATCGATACTTGAAATAAATTATTTTTTGAGCATAAATTACAATGCTTAATCATTAATTGTAACATTATTTATGACTTTTTCAATGTTTTTTAATAGTTCTAGATTCATCGGACAGGACCAATGACCTAAATATCATATAGCAAATTAATTACATCTTCAAAATTTAAATTTGGCATGTGTTTTTTGTTAAACATATTGTATTATTTTACTGTGAATTTTAATTTGATGCTGTAGCTATTTCTTGGAGGTTTGATAGGTACAGAATGCCTAGTATATCTATATTTTTTATGTAGGTTTATAGACTCTTTCGCACATCTATTACAACAAAAGATAATATTTTATAAAAAATTGTAGCTTAGCGTAACAAGTTTTTAATGATTTTATTAAGCTTGCCCTGTTTGTTTCGTGGGTCTCTAGAAATTGAATTTCTTTCCCTTTTCCTGTTGACATTAGCCTAGCAAGCTTTAAACGGTTTTATTAAGCTAGGCCTGTTTGTTCTGTGGGTCTTTATAAATTGAAATTTTTCCCCTGTCCTGTTGACATACTTACGGATCTGAGATTAACTAAGATGGCCACCGCCATCAAAATGGCCCGTTACATATTTTTCTCGACACTGTCAGGGTTATCCTATGCCATATTATGGGTATCAAATGAAAGGGCTTGGCTAGTAAAATACAGCCCACTATGAAAAATTCCAAATCTAAGATGGCCGCTGGTACAAAATTGCGAATTTCATATTTGTTTTAATCACCTTAGTATAAGTAATGGGTATCAAATGAAAGGGCTTTACAAGTAGAACAATGAATGGCGGATCAGAGAGTTTAGATAAGTTAGATATCTATCTCTTCATCTACCCAGGGCATTGATCAGACTAAAAAATAAAATCCTGGGACGATGAAATTCCTATCAAAAGTCAACCGCTTTTAATTTTTAAAGTTTATTTGAGTAGGTATTAGAAATTGTTAAATTTTATAAGTATAGGTTTCCAATAAATAAATGATAGTGAATTTCTTAAAGGATTTTAACAAAACAATGACGAAAAGGCACAAATCGTAAGACCCGCCCACATCTTGAATTTAGATTTTTCGGTATCAGGAACGGAAAAGAAAATTAATTCCATGAAATTAATAAACTTTAACAACAGAAAGTGACAGCCCTTAAAATTATGTCCTTAACTGCAGTAATGTAACCTCCACCTTCAAAACCCATACCCCTTGCCCAAAAACGCTTACTTATGTGAATCCACTTGAAAGGAGCTAGTCGAAATTGGTGAAAATAAAGGTGTCAGACAAACCCACAGTCAGACTGATAGACGCCCATGACAAAATTTTTAGTTCCTTCGACATCCGAATAAAAAAAAAACAATTTGGTTCAAATTTGGTAGATTTTTACATAGTAGGTTGACTTATCAACTTCCTCCCTTTTAAAATCGTTTGAAATAACATTTTTAGATATTTTTTTAGTTTATTCAAAAAAGCTTCGCTAATTAATACGCTTTACGGGCCTTTTATAAAAAAAAATAATACGAAAATTAATATTTAGAAATATAAAAAGAGTTTACATTCGAGATAAACTCTTTTTTTGCCCACCTCATTTTTATTCCGAATATCGATTAGGCTGAACGCCACTTTTGAATCGAAATAAGAAACTTGGGTGGACGGTCAACACCAAGAAAATAATGTCACGTTGCGACCAAATTTTATTAAGATTTGATCGTATTTTTTACAAACATATTAATGAACTAGCAGCCCGCCCCGGCTTCGCACGGGTATTAAACAAACATTTCAAAAGTTATAATTTTTTACTCACAGACACACACTTTCCCATACATACTTTCTCGTTTTTGCGTGGGGTCATTAAAAAAGAGTAAAATGAAGAAAAATCGAATATGAAATTATATTTTTTTTGTATTATATATATACATATATTTTTTTTAAAGGCCTTTACTATATACTTTACTTTCTCTGCTCCTGAAAATCAATTTATTTAGTCAGAGCTTCCCTGTAAACGATATTTGATGGTAATTTATTATTATCAATTTATTTTGCTGCCACAAAATAAATTGATTTTCAGGACCTCCGAGCCGCGATAGACCAACATACGGTTGGCCATGGCCCATGAGTAAAACATTCTTTTCGTAGGTCAATCCCTATTAATTCGAACGTTTGGCCTTGGGACTTGTCGAAAGATGTTTTCACCGGAAATTGAAGCCGTTTAAATGGGATTGGCAGACCACTTGGGATCATCGGAATCCTCGGTATATGAGCTAGTTGACCAGCTGCTGGGCCGGTGATAATGGTTGCTACAATTAAATAGGGTATTTTACTCTATATGAGAAAAAATCTATAAATATGTTGAGACAGTTTAGGCATAAAACAGTCGGAAAATAGCTCCGAAAGTAATAAAATATTTTTTTTAATTCAATTCAAAGTTTTCAGTTTTTTTTATCTGTTTTTTAACACCATGAATTGGTAGCGGCCATGTTATTACGCCGTACGGCTGTGTAAACAGAAAATTGTCAACTGTCAGTCAACCGATTGGCGTATATAGGCTTTGTACTTTTATTATTTTCGTAACCAACTTAATTTTTTAATTATTATACTTATTACAAAATACGCTTTTAATTATTTTTAAATTATATACAATTATCAAATTTAGTATGAGCGCATTTGATAAAACGAACTGACGTCATTTTTCGGCGTTTTCGTCTAACGTAACTACGCGCGAAATTTGAAAATTTAAAATTTAGATGCATCTAGGCACTTATCGATTGAATAAAACTTTTTTTTTTTTTTTTTGGTGGCATATTAACTAGCACTACAGAATTTTATTGAGACCCTTTTCATAAATGGGTGTAATACCCTATTGTCCTTCAATTCCTTAATAAGCAGCCTCGTTCCGTTGCACATGCTTTGGAGGGCTTAAATTCCTCAAAAACATAATTGGAATTCCAAATTTTAAAGTCAATTCTGGGGATAATAGACTGCGTCTTCGATATTAGTCACGGCGTGTATATCGATTTGTATTTTTTTATTTGACCGAGAATCATTCCTGGGTGATACTATTGGACTAGAACACAACCAATAAAAGTGTGACGCCTACATCGCTTATTATTATTATGGTGTCCTCTAACCGAGCGGCATGAGCTGCGACCATGCGACATTTTTCAAATAACTTACATTTTTAAACTTGTGATATCTTTCGAATCGAATGGAATGTCCAAATTGAATAATTCAAAAAGTCATATTGTAATGGTATTGAAGCAGACTTAAATATGAAGTCATTTATTTTGATAAACATTAATGTCAAAGTATAAATAAAAGAGCTTTTATAGCGCTGGCATTTATATATTTTTTTTTATTGTGACATAACTATAATAGTTAGACATATGCTGTCGCGATATTTTTTGTAGATAATTATATGTTCTGCAAAGATGTAGTATGTTTTGTTCTATAATCAATAGTTTTCGCAGCGCACGCGATGAAAGAAAGTTATTTGGTATTTTTTGAAGTTATACTTCTTTAGGCGCGTTATGAAAAAATGATGAGAGTGAAATTGTGCTTATATACTTTTTTAATAATGCCAAAGAAGTATAACTTCTCACGCTCGTACATAAGTACACGCACCCATTTTTTTCACACCTTGGGTTACATACATTATTATTATACCGGAGATAGTGTAGCTTCCCAACAGTGAAAGAATTTTTCAAATCGGTCAAGTAGTTTCGGAGCCTATTCAATGCAAACAAACAAAAAAACAATCAAATCTTTCCTCTTTATAATATTAGTGTAGATGATGCTAAAAATAAAGCAGATGGAATGATAATAGGTATCTTAATTTTGTCTTTTTGCATCTTTTCAGCAAGCGAAAAGGTTTTTTATGTACTAGTTTCAGCTAATCTAAGTTGCCTACGTTTTAGATAGGATGTAGTAATACCTATTTAACACTTTTGTGGTGAACAAAAGCAGTTTGACTGACTTCAAGTTCCTTATAAAAATAAAGATATTTGCCTCAAACTTATTCCAGAAAGTTGCTACAATAACATAATTTTCATAAAAAATCGAAAGGTGAAAATTGATATATATTCCTGAATTTCATGCCGTAATTCGCAACATCCTGCCGAGTTTACTGATGTGTCAAATGCCAAAATCTTGTCGAGCAGAGTGGTTAAATGCTCATATTTCTACTTTTATGGTACTTATTGGCTTATAGTTGATTTATATGAATAAAACAAGGTTTAATAAGTGCAAAAATAAGTATTTTAATTAAAACTAAGAAACATAAGTGCAACTTTTAAAGCAAATAACAAATCAACTTATTTTTATTTTCTAATTTTGACAGTCTTCACATAAATCACAATAAAAAATCTTATATAACAAAAAACTTAACAAATTACTCTTCCATGAGATCTAGACGAGTGTGCCTCTCGAAAAACATTGAACATAATATATGTTATTTGTGCAGAGTAATTTTGCTTGCACAAAGAGCATGCTTTTTTGGACCGAATATTCCTACGTCTAGGATATATTGAACAGAATCCGCTTGGCCAAAGCTGTGCAGTAGGTCTATAATGACGGAACTATCGCTTTCTATGGTGTCAACATGATGTTTTTTTGCATCTTCAAGATCCACATTTAATGCTTCAACACCAGAATCCTCTCCCAGCCACGAACAAAGTGTGTGGTCACGTCCAACGCGCATTTTACAAGTTGTTGTAGCTAAAAACAAAAGTTATTGTTATTAAAATATTACTATAGAGTATTTACATAACAATTAGCCAATATAATATAAATAAATAAAATAATATATTCTAGAAAATATAATAACATTTTTTTATTTGAAAAATAAACACTTACACGGATGGGCGCGTGATGAGCAAATTACCGCACGATGCTCCTCGGCCTCCAGAAACACTTCGCTGCAGGGTCACAACGGAACTGACCGGTATGAGAATTACGTCGGGGGAAGAGGATGAATAGTCAGGAAGCTACCTAGGAACTTGAGACGTTAGGGCGTCGGTATCACCAAAAGTTTTTGCTTTAAATATTTTTGTGTGAGCAAATTGCTCATAGCACGCCTTCTCACGGGTTAATATAGATTAGAAATAGTAAGGAGCTAATAACCGAGCCTTGGTGGTGGCAGCCATATGTAATGTTTTTGTTTTAGGTACCTATTATAATATATTTGACCACGCGAACACACACACCGGAATCAGATTATGAATGAATAGTTTCAGTTGACACTGCGAGCGGTAACGGTCACAGAATATAATATACCCTGGTAACGGTTAGACGTGCTTATGAAGTATGTAAAGGTCATGGCTTGCACCTCGCGGCTGGCGAGCGGACGGCGAGTTTGCACTTCGCGGACAGTAGCGTAGCGTGGACTAATATAGACGTGGGCGAAGTCGCATCAACGAGGCCCCTTTTCTTTCGTTCCCAAGATCTACCCAATAGATCTATCCTACTAAACATTCTTTGACACGTCACGACATAGGCTACCTTTATTCATGATAGTAAAAAACAATATAAATATAACATATATAATATAAATAAAATATATATAATATACATATAATATATATAATAATAATAATATAATATGTGGGGACATTTCACACACGGCCATCTGACCCCAAACTAGGGAGACCCTGTACTATGGGTGTCAGACAGCTGATATACATACACAAATATTTTTGTATGAAAGTATGTCAAAATCTATCTTATTAAATGAATTTGAGGATTATGACATGTTCGAAAAATTTCTTACTCACGAAATAAACAGACACAAAATAACAAAATACAAAATACAGAATCCCCCGCAAAAGGACTGGATAAATAAAAATATAATTGATCACATCCAACACCGTAATAACTTATGGTCGCTACATAAATTGGATCCAGAAAATGAGATAGGAAAAAAACATTTTTTAAGTAAGAAAGATGAGGTGGATAAGATCATTAGTGAAGAAAAGAAAAAATACTATTATAATGAATTTAATAAATGTAAAACAAAACCGAAAAAGACTTGGAAACTAATAAATACACTAGCAAGTAATAAAATAAAAGCTGGTTGTGCTCCCCCAAAACTTATAGTCGATAATAAACCTGTGATAGATGGTACTGGCGTTTGTGAAGCTTTCAATAATTTATTTTCATCGATTGGTCCTTTATTGGCAAGCAAAATCATACAAAGCAATAACGTTGCGTCTTACCAAAGTAACACCTCACAAGGCAATACACTCACATGCTTAACTCCCTGTACCCAGACAGAAATCTCAAAAATCATTGACACGTTAGACAGTAACACTAGTACAGGGATAGATGGTATAACAACAAAGGCCATCATATGTGTCAAAGATCTTATAGTGGAAAATCTTACAAACTGTATTAATATGTGCTTACAAAATGGTTTTTTTCCAAATTCATTGAAGATCGCCAAGGTTACCCCAATTTATAAAAGTGGTATTAAGACTGACCCAAGTAATTACCGACCCGTATCAGTGCTGCCTGTATTATCCAAAATATTTGAAAGGGTTTTATATTCACGTCTGCTTAAGTATTTAACTGATATAAACTTTTTAAATGACTCTCAGTATGGCTTTCGCCCTAAGTCCAATACACTGAATGCTACAATAGACTTAGTAACTAAAATTAGAGATAGTATAGATAAAAAACAAATAGCCCTAGGAGTGTTTATTGATTTGAAGAAGGCTTTTGATACAATTAGTCATTCATTACTGTTAAATAAATTAAAAGCTATGGGAATAAGTAGTTATGCATTGGATATTTTTGAGTCATACATCTCAAACAGATTTCAAATGGTTAAAATGGGTCAATATGAAAGTCAACCAGCTAAAATCATTTGTGGCATACCACAGGGCTCAATTTTAGGGCCCTTACTCTTCTTGATATATGTAAACAATATAAATGAAATAGGTTTAAAGGGACACTTAACACTGTATGCGGATGATACATGTCTTTTTTACTTTGGAAACAACATTGACAGTATAATTGATACTGCTCAAAATGATCTTAACATACTATCTAAATGGTTACAGTGTAACCTGTTGACCATCAATATAGCCAAGACGTCATATATAATCTTCTCAGCAAAAAATAAAAAAATAAAAAATTATGCAACTTTATCTGTTAATGGCGAACCGCTACAAAAATCTAACCAAGAAAAATACCTTGGCTTAATATTGGACAGCAGACTGACATGGAAGCCACATATTGACTACGTACGGTCTAAAATATCTCCTCTGATTGGATTAGCTAAAAGGATATCTAAAGGTATTCCATACTCAATATGTAAATTGATTTATTCTTCACTTATTAAACCACACTTAGAATACCTAATTCAAATATGGGGCAGAGCACCTAAGACAAATCTTAAAAACCTTCAAATAACACAAAACAAGGTAATAAAGGCATTATTCAGATATCATCGACTAACACCAACTGTTAAAATTTACAAAAACACAAAGCTATTTAACATAAAACGTCTATATATATATCACACATGCATATTCATACAAAAAATAATAACAAACAGTACACGGTCTCAAATATCTTTCAGCAGGAAAAAATACAACTATTACACAAGAAGCAGTAAATTAAATACCCTGGAAGTTTCTATTCCAAGAACAAATTATGGCAAATATAATATAAGATTTGAGGGAGCCAAATTACATAATAGTTTACCAAGCGATATTAAAATGTCAAAATCTATAAACGTCTTTAAAGTTAAACTAAAAAAATATTTAGCAGAAACAGAATTGTAAAGCTTGTAAGTTCAGGAACCATATATATTATGTAATATTGTTGTAAGTGATATTGGATATAACTAATTTATTTAAGTAGTCATTCTTCCCGATGTTGTACCTTTTATAAATATTAAGATTTTTTGTTTTGTTTCTCTTGTAAGTGAATTTTGTAAATTCTTTTAGAGAAATAAATTCTTGAAACCGACATATATTTTAAATACATACATATATAGATAAACAACACCCAGACACAAAGCAAACACAAGTGCTCATCACACAAATATTTACCCAGGGCGGGAATCGAACTCGCAACACGCTGCGCAGCAGTTGATCGCTCAGCCACTGCGCCAACCGTGTCGTCAAATGCGCGATGGGAGAATATTAAAAAGCAAGACGATTTTGATCGCTAGTAGTTTTTTAACATAGAGGTATCGAATTTATCTATCACCCCAAAAGCCTCAAAGTGATCGACCTGTTACCCGATTCATGAAAAAAATAAAAATAAATATAATGTAATCCTAAATAGATAAAGTACATACATTTTCATGATTAAGACCCCCAAAAGTCATGAAATCGATACTCATGATCAAAATGTTCAATTGTTATGACTGCCATTTTGATTTTTTTATTTTGTTCTAATTTTTGGTAGGTAACCCCTAAAAACAATGAAGAAAAGTTCATTTTAATTCAATTTAGAATCCTTGGGACATGATTTCTATTACAACAGGTGGAAAGTTTTCTGTAAACAACAAGGCATGGTCACCCTATCGAAATATTCAAAACACATTGCAAGGCTTTGTATTATGAATAAAAAATATGTTTTGCATATTATCGGTATTTCTACATATTAATAGGTGTTGTTTATAAAAAAAAACTCACTAATACCTACTTACTTTCTTCGATAGATAATCAAAACTTATTTTTACACGATACCGCACTACTGCTCCTGAAATATAAACCTATGTATTTTTTGTATATTTTTTACATTTTAGACAAATTCAAATCTAGATTTTACAATGAATTTCAGACGTCTGCGATGCATTTTCAGCGTGATATCGGCGCTAGAGTGTTATTCACCGTTTCAATGGCGCGGCCATGGGGTTTTTGTCTTGCAGCTCCTAAAATATAAACCTAGGATTTTTTTCTGTATTTTTACATTTTTTTTACAAATTAAATCTATTATTTACCTGAATTTTAGGTCTCTGCTACGCTTAGTTTTAAAGATCTCCGTGGCCGCGCGGTTCTCCGCGTTTCAATGGCGCGGCCACGTTCAAACCCTTATAACTTTTTAACCATATCTTCGACAAATTTATGGTTTTGGGAATCAACTTTTACAAAATTTTACATAATCTTGGAAAAGTTTTTTATTCGAAATTACGCCGTGGCCGCGCGGTCGAAACGCACACTTTAACTGCAGTACGGCAGCATAAGATGTAACCTCCGCCTTGTAAACCCCATATCCCTTGCCAACAAATGCTTGTGTTAATCCACTGTAAAGGAGCTAGTCGAAATTAGTTAAAAACAAAGAACTTACGAGGTTGTGACAGACAAACCCACAGCCAGACCACAGTAAAGATATCTAACTATTAGTTAATCTGTGGCCAGACTGATAGACGGCCATGCCATGACAAAATTTTTAGTTCCGTAAACATCCGAATAATAAAAAAATATTTTGGTTCAAAGGTACATTTTTACCTAATTATTAGGTTGACTTATGAACTTCGTCCCTTTTAAAATCGATTATATAAAATATAATTTTTAGTTATTTTTTTTATTTTATTTAAAACGTTTCGCTAATCGCTTTACGGGCCTTTTATTAAAAAAAATATTATGAAAATTAATATTTAGAAATATAAAAAGAATTTACATTCGAGATTTAACTCTTTTTTTGCCAACCTCATTTTTATTGCGAATATCGATTAGGCTGAACGCCACTTTTGAATCGATGTAAGAAACTTGGGTGGAAGGTCAACACTAAGATATGTTACGTTGCTAACAAATTTTGTCAAGTGTAAATTTTATTAAGATTTGATCGTATTTTTTACAAACATTTTAATGAATAATGCTAAAAATAAGAAAGCAGATGAGATGATAATATAATAACTAATCTAATAATAAAATAACTAAGAGACATTTCGAAAATGTAAAAACTACAAATTGTAGTGTGAATGTTAAAGATTAATATGAATTCAAGTTTGTGAAAAAAAAAATACAGTTTACTATCAAAACTCAACTAAATACGAGATTGTTTTAAAGATTTTTGTACAACTTTACGTATTAAATTAAACAGTATTCTTATTTTTTGCCAACCATAATCTGTTTAACACATTCATTGTGGTATTCATTACATATTTTTTATGGTAATTAAGGTAAAAGTATTGATTATATCACTTTATCAGTGACGACTGTTTTGAATTCTTTTGCTCGGCGCAGTCTTAAGAAAGCGGTTGTCTTTTTATGGTTAAAATGTTGTTACCACAGATTATCAAACAAAAGGCAGATAGACCGTGAGGAACACTGCGAGTGAAGCCACAAAAGCAAATACTAATTCAATAACGAATATCTACAATCTCGCTCGCTCTCGCTTTTGAATTTTTATTTGTATTAGTATTTGTTTTTTTTAACAATGCTTCGCTTCGTGCTGTACTGACACGTGTTAGCTAGTACAGCGCGAAGTGAATTGTAGGTATTCGTTTTTTAATTTGTATTTGCTTTTGTGGCTTCACTCGCAGTGTTCCGCACGGTCTATCTGAATTTTGTTTGATACTCTGAGACTATAACGATACTAACAAACGGACCAAAATCTAGAACTATTTATTAATAACGATATTATATCGTTATACTAAATAACGAAATAAACGCTAATTATTACGACACCGATAACGTTTCCAGTTTCGTCTTCTGAATCTCAGATAATATGTCCATGCTCAGCTCATATAGCTCGAGGTCTTGCTTGTGTCGCGTTTCGATGCGGACGTGTTTACGTATTTTCTATATCGATTAGCGCGGCGCAAGCTGACGCTCGCAATTACCCGCCATGAGTAGTGAACTTGTGGTGAATGAGCTGCTGGCGTTCCTGCAGCAGAAGCTGGATGTGATGGATGAGGTGTCCGCTATCCAGATCTGCGCAACAAACTTCAGCGAGGAAGATATAGCTGCTGCCAAGCTACAGTTGTTTAGTGTGCTGAATAAGCGCGACCAGATGGTGTCCCGCCGACGTGACGGGACTAAGAGGAGCCTGCAAGATATCATCACGCTGTTCAAGGAGACCGACCCTGACGACGTGCCGGCGTTTGTAGCGAGGGAGCTACACAAGCTGCCTCCCGTTACCTTCGACCACGTCGACGTAACGTGCCTTCTGAAGGATATAGAGTTTCTGAAGGCCAGACTCGCGGATGTGCAAGCGAAGTTAGACGCATCCCAGAATTCCGTCGCCGATTTGCGCAAGGAAGTCACGGAGTTGCGTAATAGTGTGGCGGTAACTAGGTCACCTGTAGATGCGTCACTCGATAACACGCGTTGCGGAGCCGGCCTCGATATTCCGTCGTCGAAAACCGCGTCAGCAGTTTCGTCGCCTGCGCTTCCGTCGTTTGCGGAGCTAGCAAAACGTCCTGCCTGCGCGCCCCGCAGCCCTGCGCCCGTCTCCGCGGCTCCTCCACGAAGCGCCGCCCGAGCCCCGGGCCCCGTCCCGCTGCCAGTGTCGGCAGCCCCGGTGGAACCTCTTCAGAGGGGTTTCGCTAGCGTCTCTGCGAGCGCCCCTGGCGCTGCTAGTATGAAGCCTGTGCCCGTGAAGGCACCAAATAAGGCGGATAATGGGGATGGTTTCGTGACGGTGCAAAAGAGGAAACGCCGATCACGGAAGAACGCGAACCGCTGCGGCAAAGCACCAACGGAGCCCGATGTAAGTCTGCGTGCAGCTAAGCCGAACACTCCGGTGTATATCTCCCGCCTGCACTACACCACTAAGGCGGAGGACATCGTGGAGTACGTGCGCCGAAAGACGAAGTACACGCCGAGGGTGCAGTTACTGGAGTCGCGCCACAACGTTAACTTCAAGGCGTTTGTGGTGCGAGTACCGAATTGTTTCCTGCCCCTCGTCATGAAAGAAGACTTTTGGCCGCAGGACGTGGTGTTCCGTCGCTTCCGCGGACAAGTGCCACAGGACAGCACAAAGACAATTTAGTGCAAAGTGAAGTGCTACTAACAATAGTCTTAAGTCTTTACTACTAACAAAGGTTACAAATTATAAAATATGTATGTTTAGGTTAAGGTATTTATCTATGGGCCTATGCAGCCTGAAAATAAATGGATTATTATTATTATTATTATATACATATTTTCAATTTTCCATTATTCTAAGGGCCTTAAGTCTTAATCTGTAACGGTTCTCTTGTAATGTTCTATGAAAATGATATTTAGTTTACCTGTTTACGGTTTTAGTACGTTACAAAATATATTCGAACGATACGTGAAAACATTAGTGTAAGGTATGTATGTACAATAATTACGGAAAATAATTTCCAAATTAACAAATTATCAATATTGACCTATGAAAAGATACTCCACCTTCTTTCTTTTGTTTTTGGGCTGTTCCTATAATGTTTGAAAACACAAGCCGGCATTATTCTCAAAAATATTGGAATGACGTGTGATGTACTAACGATGCGGCGCTTCGTGCTGTACTAGCTCAAGACTGTATTCGTTTTTTGAAATTGTATTTGCTTTGGTGACTTCACTCTGTGCTCCGTGCTGTCTATCTGCCTATTGTTTTATGAGCTCTAAGCATAGACTTAATTAACATAGACATAGACATAAGTCTATGGCTCTCTAAGCCAAATCAGTACATCTGACCAAGAAGCTTATATTTAATCTACAGCTTCATGCATCTGACCAATTTTGAAATGTCAAATACCTATCAAAATAAGAGTTGTGTGATGTTCGTAGACAGAGTAAGCACTACCTATTCTATGTCTATGGTGACTTGTGAACTTGTGTGTGACAGTGACAGTGATAATGTGACGTGCGTGACTCTAAGCAATAAGTCTTGATGCGTGACGCGTGACCTTCAGCAGTTTTGACGGTTACGTAGACAACAAGACTGAAGGTGGGTAATAGTGGAGAAGTTAGTCACTGACTACGTCACTGCATTGATGTTTCGTCCTTTTCTATTGATGAAAATCAGTTAGAGACAGAAATAGATTGGACGTGAAAACCAGTGATTTAATGAAAGGCTGTCAACTCAATACTCATTAGTTTTATTACAGTCAATAAGTAACAAAGTAGGTAAAGGGAAAAGTTGCAGAAGCCGTGTCACACTGTAAGTGTCTTTGTGTACCTACTTAATTGTAAAAAATGTTATATAATTTTATGAGTGGAGTTAGTAACAGACATGTCTTAATTAATAATATTATCATGATTTCGGTTCTGACCTTTCATAACATAATCATGACAAACCAAAGCGGAAATAATTATTTGATTTTCCTTGATGTATAGGGGATGCTGTATCGTAATCTTAAATATTAGTAACAATCATTTTCAGAGAAACAAATATAAGCAATACCTACAGGTTGGTGATATCATAAAATACCCATGTACCTATGTGTCCCTTTATTTTAGTTGAAGGTTATGTGCTCAGATGTTGTATTTAATTTTCAGGTACCTACCTACATAATGTCTAACCCACGACAAGTATTTGACTATAGAGATGAATCTCAATCAGATAGGCTAGCACGGAAGTCTAAAGACGCACCGTTTATGATTATAGGTAAGGCTATTATTCTAAGGCAGGTGATAACATTGAATGAGTCCATTATATCCAAGATCACCAACCTACTCAAGAAAATAATCAAGAAAAAAAATAGAGAGTAGAGAAATAGAAACTAGAGTCTTGTTTCTTAATGATTGTCATATATTTCAACTCAAGTTTGTAAAATATGTAATTTATTTTAATTTGTTTGTGTTTCAGGTATCCTGGGCTTATTGGGTGTGTGTGGTTTTGGAGCATACAAATACAAGACGAAGGGTAATATGAGCACCAGTGTGTTCCTTATGCAGCTAAGAGTGGCAGCCCAAGGCACCGTAGTGTCAGCTCTCACAATAGGACTAGCATATTCACTAGTGAGGGATCACCTACTAAAGGATGATAAGAAAAAAGAATAATATTACTAGAAAAAGATTAACTTATTTAGCAAAATTTATTTAGGGAAACGTGTTAACTTTGATGTACTGTTCTTACCTACACAAAATCTGAGAAATCTCATTATTATAATCTCGAAAATCTAATGACTTATATCAAGTTTCCCTAGCTAGTATAATTTAGGAGCTAATTATGTTCTGTGATCATTTAGCAGGTATTAATTTATATGTAGATATGTAGGTAATGTGTTATTTATTGTTTATAAGCTATTATATAGTGAGTAGCACTATGTTGTTCTAAATTTATATTCCGTTGGATCGCTGACAAAAAAATGATCCTACATTTTTACTGCCAGCAATCCAACACATGTTTTAGAAATGCAAGTCACAAGATATTATTATTATATAATTTTTATTTTACAAAATTTTACAAAAGACCTATTATATTGTAGGCAAAAATTGTTCAGATTATATACTCCCGTATACCAAAGGTATCTTAAAATGACTACATTAATCTCGAATAGTAGGTAATGAATCTGTACTTATATGTAAAGATCTTATGAAATGTTGTGTATAATTGAAAAGGTATTATTTTTGAAAGCAATAAATATTCAATGTGGTAAGTGCTTCATGAAATATATAAATTAAAGTAAATTAAATTTGACTTACATTGATTTATTTAACATATACATTAAGTCCAAACAACATCATTATTACATAAATATTTTTTTTTGTTTTCTCATAAATAAATATAATAAGCAACAATTTAACTTTAATCACTTTTACTACAGTCGGAATTATTTTTCATTCTCAGACTCAAGGTAGGAATGGTCAAGTCATCCTTATCAGATGTGGAATGTTTTTGAATGGAATTTGACGTCATTTTAACCGATGATAGGTCATCGGCGTTACTAAACAAGCCGTTAGATATATTCGAACTGGAACTTGACTGATAGGTCAAGGATTTGAATAGCTGTACGGGGGTGGAAGTCCGCGCTCTGTTAGCGCCGCTGCGCGCGCTGTCTACCGAGCGCTCATTGCGATTTACCAGAGACAATTCTTTCATTTCCTCAGGCATTTTTGTTTCGAACAAAGACACAAATTCTTCTTGAGTTTCATTAACATTTGATTTATTTGTAAAGGTAATTTTGTTAGATAATTCATTTCTTAAAAATTCCTTAACCGTCATTGAGTTGGTAAATGTAGTTTGTTGTTCCGCATTTTTTGAATTGTCTGCGGTACTCTTAATTTGCGTGCCCTTACATATATTTTCTTTGGATGAAACAGAATCTGAAACTAGGGCTGGTATTTCCTGATGGGAACCCTTTATTTTAAATTGACATAAACTAGAACTAGAAGTGTTTGATGATGACGACAAAGCTAAACGCTCCTTTGTCTTTTTTAAAGTGGAGGATGCCCAACCCATTCCAAGTTTCTTAAAAGCATTTTCTAGATCGGGGTTTGAAGAAAAACTCAAAGTATCAGATGTTTCGCCGATATTTTCCTTGTTTTGGCAAACATTAGTTCTCTTTTTACCTTTGCGTGCTTTAGACAAAGCCAACATAGATAAAGTAGATTCCGAAGAAATTGTAGTAGAATTAATGTTGGATGCGGTGTCAAATTTGAATGGTTCAGCAATAATATTACGTTTCAATAACTCTGCTATTACATCTGGTAAACTACCATCTGAGCGTAAGGAACTTATGTCATCATTTATAACATCTTCTTTCTGTATATCATCCAGATTTGAACATTCATCTGGTGGCTCCATGTTGTGTTGTTTTGCATATTCTTGAATACTAATAAAAGGCTCCAACATTATCTCATTAAATTGTTTTAGATCTATCATTTGAAATTTAGAATCGTCTGATGACTCGGTTGACGAAAATTTATTAATTTTTGAAATATGTGACTTTGTTTGAAGCAGATCGGGGTTTACAGTGAATTCTTTTCCAACTTCACTTTCTCTGATATCATTTACAGTTTTATCCTCAGGGGATGATCTATTAGAATTGCTGGAAGCCTCTTTGGCATCGTTGCGCGCTGACTGGCTTTTGTGTTTTATACTTATAGGAGAGTCTACTTCTAGGACAGTTGATAATTCGTGCGGAATTATGTATTCTTGTCCATGTTTTAAACATAATCGAGATAAAGCCGGTGGTGGTTTTGGTCTACTTTTAATCAACAGTCCTGCCGTATTTGTAGATAAATGTAGAGGTGAATCTAATTGCGGACACTGTGGTATATTCGATTCCAATGTTGTAAAAACTGGTCTGGGAATATCTGTCAAGACGGTAATATGCTCTGATGGTAGTTTTTCGTGTTCGATTGTAGTTTCCGTATCCGAAATAGGTTCAGGAGATTTCGTTTCTGAAGTTTGTGGAACATTGATAGAATCAAGTGTAATGGGGCTTACCACTGGCTTATCAGATTTGAGATCTGGTTGCGAGCCACTTGATTCAGATGAAATTTGACTATAGGCCAGTGATTTGTTTTTTCGTACTTCTTCTAATACTTTGGCAAGGTTCGATAACCTTTTTGTGCATTTTTCGGTCAGGTCAGCAATTTTTTCCATGTTATGCAATTTATCTTCTGCCAATTTCATAAAATTAGTATCAGTGTTAATATCAATGTTTTTGGTAGTTTGCGTAGACATACTTATGGGAATGTTAATCGAATTTTGGAATCCTTGTCCAGTTGACTCAGAATCTTCTATTGACTCAGTTGCAGTAGCTTGATGGTGGAAGTCTGGTTTATTTCTCTCCTTTTTAGGAGAGTCAGTTTTGGTGCGTGTAGTTGTTCCTAATTTGTTCATAATGTTTTGCTCAACGGTTTGTTCAGTTCCTGTAGAATTTTTTGATGTAGATTCGTATTCATTGAATCTGGTGTAAGGCTCCATATAAACTTGCCTCGGTGTTGGTGGGCTTTTGCTGCGCGGTATTTTGTCTGGATGCCTTACAGCCCGTTTATTGCTTCCTTCATTCGATGATTGAGATTGAGGATTTTTGGACTTTTCATGTCCTGTTTTTATTTGTTTCAAAAAGTGTTTGGTAATATTTAAAGATTTAACTTTATGCACGGGCTTTTTGCGGGATGTTCGAGATGAAGAATATTTCAGATTATTCTTATTATTAGCAACAGAATTAATAAATGAATTTTGTGTGTATTTAATTTTTTTTGCTAGTTCCTCCTCTATGATTTGCCGTTTTAACAAGTTTTTTATTTGTTCTAATGATATCGTATTTATTAATGAGGTTTTTCTCTCATCAACATTAAAGGGAACATTAATAATTGAGCTACCTGGAGTGCCTACCGAGCTGCATTCTTGATCTGCTACTTCAACAGCTTTAAGCCCTTCTCTATTCAGAGACAATAACTTATTTACGTAGTCTCTTATAATTGGATTTAAGCGGGATTGGCCCGTTTTATCCCGACAAGAACTTGTAAATTTATATCTATTTCTTGAAGTAAAATCTATACCGGCGACTGAACTTTCAGCCGAAGACTGAGGCCTTTTGTTTCTACGACAGTGCTCTTTTACATGATCAGTATTTCTACGATTACGATGCGTGCATTTTGGTTTGTCACTTGCTGCACTTTTGCAAGGTATGTTCCTTTCTTTTTCAACATCATGACTTTGGTGTGGTTCAGGAGTATGATTTGCCGTATTTGGCGGTATCAGTATTTTTTTATGTTCATAATTATTCTTTATACCATGTGCCAGTACATTTCCTTTGTTTAATTCCGCCGTTTTAGCGATACATTTTCGGCATGTGCATTCAGAAAATTCTTGGCGGTATTCCTTTCCAAGTAGTTCAATAGTATGTATTGGATCACATATTTCATGTTCCGTCATGGCACAATCATGTCTTAAGAATTTAGGTAAAATCATTTCTGGTGGGCTCATATAAGCAGTAGAAGTGGAGGAGCTCATGTGAAAGAAAACCGGTCTGTGAATTGGGGAGCTTAAGGTAGTTTGAGTACATGTATTTGTTGACGGTCTAGGAGGTTGGTCTCCTTTCGGTACTTCAGTTAAACATACATGCACACCTTTTTCATTCATACCTTTCTTTTTTTCTGACTCTGAAGTAGATTGTACAAAAGATATATCATCACTTCCTTCAGTATTAGTTTCAGTGTCATATTTCCCGGTCTTGTTGTCAGAAAGCATATTTGGTTCTTCAGACAAGACATTTGTGGTTGCGAGACTGGGTTGAGCTGCAATCCTAATGGACTGTTTATCAATTTCA
This sequence comes from Charanyca ferruginea, assembly GCA_947361185.1. Taxonomy (NCBI): domain Eukaryota; kingdom Metazoa; phylum Arthropoda; class Insecta; order Lepidoptera; family Noctuidae; genus Charanyca; species Charanyca ferruginea. The sequence goes on along the minus strand of OX376059.1, from coordinate 20,084,409 downwards.
TTTCTGGAGTCCAAAACGTTATGTATGCTTCTGTCAGTTGGCACATCATTTACGCCGCTCTCAGAGCTAGCAGGTCGATTATTTTTATTACTATCACTATTAATTTTACTTTCAGGCTGTGTATTCTGTTTGATCTCTGCGTTATCATCAGGTATTTTTTCTTGAAGCGGTTCATCTTTTTTTCGAAGTTGTATGACCACTTCGTAAGCATTATTATTATTAATTAGCCCAGAAGAACCTATGAAGAATGTCCTTGCCTCCTGCCCAGTTTCGTCAACTAATTTAATATACCCACCTTCCGAAGTATTGCCTTTGTCGTTGTTGGCTGTTGTATAAGAGGATGATGATGGCGCAAAAGTAGATTTCATAGGTATTCCATCTAATGGCATAGATTTGCTCGCCTTTTCTTTGGATGCACTGGGCCACTGACTCTCGTTAGTTGTCCTGAAAGTAATCGTTTAATATAATATATTATGCGTCCTGTTCCCCTGTAGGATTCATAAACCGTAAGAATGTTAAATACATACGGCGCAGGTGCAGGACAATCGCCGCTTTCCCACTGTAGGACCGGGCCTTAAAAAAAAAAAACAAATAAGAGGAATATTAAAACATCACACCTACAATGGAATGCGAGTGGCCAACTATTATTACCAACCTCTATTACACTGTTGACTTTTACATGGACTCTTACAGCGGCATGATGGTATATGTATTCCTTGAGATCGCGCAGCTGGCAACTGGTCACGGGCGTCAAAGTAAACCGAGGCTATGTTGTCCCTGTAAAAATCAATTGTTAAACTTACAAGGAAAGTGACGACTTCTTAAGCGCAAAATTTGAGAAAGGGTGCAGGTCGTGTCTTCTAGCCAGTTATATGGACGACAATAGAACACCTACAAGCGGAAGGTGGTCGGGCGTGTCTCGTGTGTTGACGTGTATACATACTCGGTGGCAGGCGCATAAATAATGACAGTTTCATTTAATTTTATTTTTAAGTAAAAAAACAAACACAAAAAAAAAAGGGGCGCGCGCGAGTGGCGCACGCCGGCCGAGCTGGAGGCGGCCGCCACCGACATGGACGCGAAGTACAGGTAATATATTTTTTGGAATACATATAGATAGAACTGTAAAATTATTCCTATTAGGTTTTGAATATGCTGTCCTTCAAATTATGCCTCCAGCGTCAATGCATAATTAACCTCTTTTTAAAGCATTTTCCATCACGCTTCTGAAAACTTCCGGTGTTATGTTATGAATTTCTTGACGAATATAGATTTTTAGAGCTGATAAAGTTTGTGGCTTATTCACGTAAACCAGTGAGTTTAAATATACTAAAAAATTATAGAAAAAGTCGGAACTGGTCATATCAGACGACATTGCGGGCCAGTGCAAATTGCCAAATAAGGAGATTACGTGACCTGGAAAAGTGTCATAAAATAATGCCACGAAATCGCGGGCTGAACTACAGACTAAATCATGTTACGTGACTTTTTTATACTCAAATTGAATGAATTGGGATTGGAACACGTGTGATTCCAACAGGACGGTGCTACTGCACATTCAGCTATTAGCACATTATTTAAAACAGTTACAGCTAAATGAAACTGTATTATTAATTATGCGCCACCCAGTATAAATACTGGCACCCCATTCTCTGTGTTTTGAGCTTTAGGGTCAAGTCACACCGGAATGGCAGCGAAGCGGCCGGCAGCTTGCCTTTAACTTGGGGAAATCCTCATGGACTATCCGGGGAAGACTGGGGAGTGTGCCGGACTCTTACCGGCTAAAACCACCACGGTGTTCCTCGACTGACCTATGGGTCGCTCGCGCATGCACCGCGCCCCCACCAGGCTATGACCCGCCAATGATGTTGGCGGGTCCCGTCAACCTCGGCGGTCTAAACGCCGCCGAATCCTCTAATGTGGCGCGCGCGGAACACGGCACGCCGCCTACACGGGCCTGCTTCTGGTCGGGTAGTGGACTGCCCCTAAGTCGACCACCCGCAGGCCGGCAACTCATGGAGGCCGGAGGTCATTAAGCGCCCTCTGGCGCCCGGTGAGTCTTCTCCTAGAGGGAAGCGAGGCAGTTGCTTGGCCGGCAGCTTGCCTGCAAATCATTTTCAACTTTATCTCTAAACGTCAAGGCATAGTAACGCTTCGGAGGTCATCGGCTCGCAAAGCCGATGAAGAACAATCGATGCATGCAAATCTTTAAGCGATACTAAGTCTTGACATTTAGAGATAAAGTTAAAAATGGTTTGACAGCAAAACTGCCGGCCGCTGCGCTGCCATTCCGGTGTGACTCGGCCCTTATGCTAACGGACACTGAAAGCTGAATAAAATTGTAGTTACAAAAATATTACACATAATATACAATAACTACTCTAAAGGTAGCCATACACACTACGGTGTGTGCTGTTTTACCCATGCAGGCAACCGAAGAAATAGGAATTTTGATATTTTTTGCCCATGGTTATGACATTCGTATGTTCTCCCTGTGCAAGGTATCTTAAGGCCACTGTTATTATTTAAAACTAGCAGACCCGACAGACGTTGTTCTGTCCCTATCTACCTACTTACCTGCCTATCTATCTACCCTACCTACCTTAACTACCCTACATATCCTACCTACCCTACCAATACTAATAGGGTATTACACCCATGTTTGAAAAGTGTCTCAATGAGATTCTGTAGTGCTAATATGCCGCTAAAAAAACACAAATTTTTTATTTAATCTATAAGTGCCATAAAAATGCATCTAAATTTTAAATTTTCAAATTTCGCGCGTTGTTTGACGAAAACGCCTCTTACTGGACGCCATATTGCGCAGCGTAAATGAGGTCAGTTCGTTTTGTATCAAATGAGCTCATATTAAATATGAGAATTGTGTATAATTTCAAAATAATTAAAAGCATATTTTGTAATAGTGTAATAATGAAAAAATTATGTTGGTTACGAAAATAATAAAAGTACACAGTCTATATTACGCCAATCGGTTGACTGACAGTTGTCAATTTTTTGTTTACACAACCGTACGGCGTAATAACATGGCCGCTACTATTTCACAGTGTTTTATAACAGATTAAAAATACTGAAAACTTTGAAGTGAGTTTAAAATTTTGTTTTGTTATTTTATGAACTAAAACTTACATTTTCCGACTGCTTTATACCTAAACTGTCTCAATAACATATTTATAGATTTTTTCTCATATAGAGTAAAATACCCTATTGCGCCAATCCTCCAAAAATGTAAGAAACTAATACGTCGTCTATGTATAATTTTATTTTGGTTTTTGTTGATTTTTCGAATGTTCCGCGCAACTTTCTTAGTTTTTTCTTTCATATTCTTCTTCTCCTTACAATAATAAACACAACAAAAAAAGAATTAGCGAAATTGGTCCAGCCGTGACCAAGGGAAATGTACCTATAGATATTAATCAATGATATTCTAATAAACAGATATGTTATACACTCACAAAACAACCGAAAAAAGTGTTCCGCGCAGCACACTTTTTATATGTATATTTATGTGTGCTACATACACACTTTTCATTCATTTTACAATTCATTACAAGTCAAAGTGTTGAAAAGGGATGGCTTGAAAAAACCAACAAGAAAAAAAGAGACAGTTAGTGTTGTCAATTGCGCGTGAATGTAAACAAGCATTATCCTGGCCACCAATCACCGCGTCTTGGCATCATAGACTAACAAATTTTACGAGACAGAAGTTACAAACCGCGAGTACATTAATGCACGCGGTTTGTACCTATAACAACTAATAAACAGGACTAAAGATACAATAGAATATATATAATAATATATTATAGAGTAGAAAATATTGATTTTGTAATAAAAATCATTTCTTTGTTTACGAACAAATGCGATCCATTCTTGAAGCCAGATCTCATTGGATAACCTTAACGAAGAAAGGATAATAAATATCTGTTGTCACACTGTTTAATTTCTAATTAAGTATATAAATGATTAAATAAAACAAAATGATTAAATATTACAAGGTTAGAAAAAATAAAAACAGAACTGTGGGTAAACAATGACTTTACTGCCTACGTTATCGCATCTGTACTTTTATTCTATGTCCGGAGTGAACGCGTCCTTGTCTTACTCACGTGAAAAAAATGTATTTCCATTTCTTTCTTTTTTCTAACCTCCAAATATAAGAAGATTAGGAAAATAATTGAAATATTTAAATAAATCGATGTATTTTGCGTAGTTACATGTGTTATGAGATCCCTTGTGTTTTATTAAATTTGGTATCATAATTGGTACACTTTCTAAATACACAAACTAGCATTTTTTTAATTTTTTACCTGCTTTAACAAAGCGTATCACTCGTCGCCATGCGTGACGCAGACTAAAGGCAATACGTCCCAATTAGGACGTATTTGAATCTTCAAAATTGGGCGCTGATAACATATCTGTTTAATATAATATCATTGATATTAATATTGTGATATAGCTTTTCTCATTGTTGTATCGTGCGTTTAAATTAGGGGGTCACCACTGATAACAGTTTGAGATACATCATTACATTTACAGTAGACTTTTGACTGGTATTTCAATTCGTGCAATCAGTTGACGTGAATGTATTGTTTTCTATACAGTAACCATCCTTAACACCACTTTTTACGGTATCTTCGTTTAAATTTCCTTTTCCTCAATAAACAAACAATAAAGCGTTGCTGCCAGGTCTATGGTTTTTGAGCTGAATAAAGGACAGTAAAGGCTTACCTAACGGGTGTAACTGTACCTACAGGCAAACCTGTCATATATATCCTAGCGTGTATGGCTATCTTAATGTAACCAGACAAATACTCTACATTCAAAATTCATTACACTATTGTAAAAATTTAAATAATAAATAAATACTTTAACAGCTGTTTACCACCAAGGTTTGTGAGGTGTGGTGGACTGCCACATCTCGACATTAGTAGTACAACAACTCATCTTGTAGCCTGCCCTGCAGAAGGATAGGAAATGGTAATAGTAGGATAGGAACAAGGATGGTGGGTTGGAGTTTTATTATTTAGCTGAAAATCTTACCCCTGCTCCTCCACCATTTTGTAGATGCCTGAAAAAATAATTTTACCTTAGTAATTTCAATATAGTTTTTTAATCTTCTATGTAATAAAAATGAATCGCTGTTCGTTAGACTCGCTAAAACTCGAAAACGGCTGGACAGGTTTATCTAATTTTGGTCTTGAAATATTTGTACAAGTTCAGGGAAGGTTTAAACGGTAAGAAAATTTAAAAATTAATTGACAGGACAACGTCTTTCGGATCAGCTAGTCTATATAATAAAAATGAAGTGCTGTTCATTAGTCTCGCTAAAGCTTGAGTCTATTTATATAATAAAAATGAATTGCTGTTCGTTAGTCTCGCTAAAACTTGGGAACGGCTGGACCGATTTGGTCAAATTTGGTCTTGCAATCAAACTCAAACTCAAAATCATTTATTTCAATTAAATCATTTACAGGTACTTTTGAATTGTCAGAGTCAGTCAGTCAGAAAGTTGAAGCTAGTTGCTCGTTTCAAACAGTAGGTTTCTATGGAGAAGAACGAGCAAGAAACTCCATGAACACTCTTTTAAAATCAATAATAATATGTTACAAATTCCGGTTACATCATTCATATTGAATCTAGGGGTACAATGTGAGAACAATGTAACAAGTCGTGTACGTTAAAAGGAGTCTAGATGAAAATATAATCATATTAAGCAATTCAACAAATTTAGAATAACCGAGGCAGCTAAGAGATGCCGGCGCCCGTTCACGAACATGACGCACGCAATATTTGTGGAAGGAAAGTTTAAACCAGGGGTCTGTTGTGTATTATATCACGAAAAAAAAGGCTAGATATAGGGACAGGACAACGTCTGTCGGGTCAGCTAGTATTTTAATAATATTCCAGTCCAATTTACTGAAGTAAGCATGTATTCTTAGTAAGTAATTAAAAATACCTTCGTTTAGTTGTTCAAATGAAACTGCATTGTCTGCAGTCTTGCTAGGTGACTGATCATGTTTAATTTTCTGTTTCTGAACTTTTTCAATACATGTTAAGGATTTTGCAATTTCATTCAAAAGTTTTGTTTGTCTTTTTGTCTTTTTTTCAGCTTTTGAATCCAGGACTTTGTATATTATAATTCTCTCGGCATCTGATAGGTTCTGATTTATTTCTTTAGCATTTCTATGTTTCCTTTTTGTTTCAACTTTCATATTTATTACTGAACTTGTGTCTGAGGTAATAGAAGAGCTATCAGAACATTCAGAAGTATTCTTATCTATTACCGCAGTTTCAAATATTCTTTTGCAAGGTGGTTTGTCTTGAATAGTATCTTTAGTTGGAGGGGTGTGCTTATGCCGTGACCTGTATTCATGGTAACTGTCAACTTGGCTAAACTTGACACTGTTGCCAGATTTCCCTTGTTTGACTGTGTTAGGTATTGCATGGATAGCGAGATTGCCGTCAGTCTCAGGTACAGGCATCCAAGAGTATTGAAAGTCTCTGCTATCAAAATCGTCATCTATGTCTAGTCTAGTAGGAGATTTAGATAAGTTTCTCTTTTTCTGAAAATAAATGTTATATTATAGTTAAACTGAGTAAATTTCAAATATTTATCGTTTTATGCTTTTTAATCAAATGGAGATTTATTGTTTTGTACTTTTTAATCAAATGGAGATTTATCGTTTTGTACTTTTTAATCAAATGGAGATTTATCGTTTAGTACTTTTTAATCATCTTACTGTTCAATCATGGATATTTATTGTTTAGAACTTTTTAATCAAACGGAATATTTACCAAACAGTTGTGTTTCTTACATTCCTTTTCTATTTTCTTGTATTCTTGTTGCATCTTTTGTTGACGACTCTCATGCTGTATTTGCTGCCGATAGTCATCCATATACGCCTTTTTCTGAAATAATAAACCATGATATTAAACATTTAATAATGAATGAATACTCCAGTAAACATATCTAAAGTGCACCTTGCCTTATAAAATAATACTCACAATAACTTTGCTTTCCTTTTCTTTCGGCAAAGAGTTCAAAAAATTCATAGTGTCCTTATACTCTTTCTCAACATTTTGTTTAGTCACAGCAACCTTGTTTCTCATATCCTGGACTTTCCTTTGTTCCTTGCCTTTAACACTGTGGGCGGACACCTCTTTCATGGCTTGGGAGTATGCATCCTCGTCAGACTGTAGGTCTCTTACCACAAGGTTATCATGACCATAAGGCAAGTCCCTGGTGTCTCTAGTTGAGTGGTTGTACATTAGAATAGAGCCCTTTCTATAAAGGGGATTTGCTGGCATGTTCTTAACTGTTTTAATAGAATCTGGTGATTGATGACCTGTAAGCAAGTGGCATATTGTAATATTATCTTTATGTTATTCATAATGTAATTGACTCTAATTCTGATTTATTTATGCATGATTAAACATTTACAATGGACAATAATTCTGAGATTACATGATTAATAATGATAAATAGTGAAAGTTGAAATTAAATGTTATGGACCCAACTTCAATGCATTACAAAGCCTATTGCTTACTATTTGGATCACAATTGCTTACTAATTGTTGGACTAATTTTACTCCTCCTAAATGGGCTTCTCCCTCTAACAATAGGGCTTGGTAGTAGATCAGCCTGCTGCACAGGTCTTATGGAACTAAAAATCTGGTTAATTTCAGCATTAGTCACAGATTTAAACTGTCTACTGGGTACTGGAGAGTGTGAACACAATTGGCAGCCCCTTTCTGCTCGCCAAGCTGGCACTGGAATGATTTGTTGGTCATGCACTTGGCAAACATTAAAAGGAATACCTTCAGGCTTAGCAGATCTGGTGCATTGTATTGTCTGTTTCAAGCTTTGCATGTCTTCTGTTGTCTTCCTGTTTGTGAACATTGGTTGAGCTTCTCTTAAGCGAAGTTTTCTGCTCTGCAGGTATTCAGAAACAATTGTCAACGAAGGTCTTCCTGGTTCTCTATCTTTTATTTCATGCGTGTATTTGCCTCGTAAACTGGATGGCATTTCCTTGCTGAGGGCAAACAAGTCTAGCCTTTTGGTCTTGTCAGCTTGACTTCCTAAAAATTCGTTAAAATCCTTTGGTGTGTCTTTGTCTGTAGGAAGTGAGAGTGCTGGCACAGCAGGTTCCCACTCATGTATGGTCTCCATGTCCCACTGTGTAGCCATGTCACTTGTCTTTACAGCCTCTGCTTCATTGTTAATTGTTCCTGCATCTTTATCACTTTCCTTTGTGTTTGCAAGGTCAGACAAACTTCCTGCCTTTTGGGAAGAATTATCAGTAACCTTTGTACTTGGAGATTTAGACAAAAGCTTATGAGATATGACTGATGATTTGTCTCGGCTTATTTCATTAGCAACCTCCCTGTGGAACACAATGGTTACATATTGTATTATGTTGTACAGACGCCAGTACATCAAGCAACCCGAAACTGACAATTTTTCCCAATCAACTTTGAACCTTATGTTTTAGAGATAAAGTCTAAAATCTATTAAAGAAATTTGACAGATTGTAGTAGCTTGATGTGCTGGCGTCTGTACATTCTTGTGTGGTGGTAAGTTGTTATGTTTGTTTTATTAAAAAGGCTGAAACCTATCAATTTAAAACTTAATATTATTTTTTTTACTTCCATAATTATGTGCAAAAAAAAATCAAATAGCTTTTAAAAGGTCTCAAGTACAATTCCGGATAAATATGAGGCAAGCTCATTTACCAGAATACCTTCAATAAGAATTTATGATATTCATACCTTGCTTGCAGTTTTCTGTCCAGCAATTTTTTCTGTTGATCTAATTTTTCCTGCTTTTTCCTTCTCAATTCAGCTGTAGCCTCTTTACCTCGCAACTTAGACAAGTCTGTCTTTGCTACTTCATCTAGTAACAAAAACTATATCTTACCAACATTTATAGAAAGTGGTTCATTATAATTATGATAAGACTGGCACTTTGCCCGTAAGCGAGATTTGTGATAATGCAATATAGACCATAGCACTCAGGGATAACATAGCTTCCTATCGGTGAAAGTTTTTTTTTAAATCCAGTGAGCCGTTTCAGATTCTACCCCCATACAAACTTACAAAAAAAAAATTACCTCTTTATAATATTATTATAGATTTGCTTAATTACCAACTAGTGACTATCTGCCTAGCATCAGAAAAAACATTATGGTGCACCAATCACAAATGGATAGATAGGAGATTGTAACAGTAATCACAACTGCACATTCATAATGCACCAAAACTTACCTTGCTGTGTTAATCCGGAAGCACTATGATGACTCGCGCCAACGTTTTCCAACCCTCTCGCGTACAGGATCTCGAGTCGCTTGACCAGTTTCTCTTGACATTCAAAATATTCCTTTTGTTTCTTAGCGTCTAGATCGGCAACTTGTCGCAACTTTTCAACCTTGGCGCGCTGTCTTATTTTCTTTGCGATGTCTTTAGACTGCTCTCGGACCTAAAATTCTCTGGCATTGTATACTTTATCTAAACTTGACTAATTTATTTTTTAAATGTACTTCAAAATAACAATCATAACATAATTCAAACCTGTTGAAGTCGTAGCTTTCGTCGTCGTTGAAATTCATTTGTTTTTATAGCTTCTGTCTCAGAAGTCATGTTGACATTTGATTTGAGAAAAATAAGTTTTTATTTACATAGGAAGTAAAACTTCTTAATTAATTAGTATTGTTTATCTTTACAACTAAATTAACTAAAGTAATAAGGTAAGTACTTTATGAATAAAAAACCTCGCAAACCCACCCAATTCATTTCAAAAATCAAACAAACGTCACCACCGGCCTTCCACAACGTATTATTTGACAGCAGAGAGAGACCAGAGTGCTAGTGCATACAACAGTAACGATAACGAGTAGTGAGGTAGTAAACACATTCGAACGTTCGATACTCGAATCGATCGACTATTACATTGATTTTACGAAACAATCTTGAATGTGATGAAATCTTAGATGCCGATCTTAAATCTTAGATAGCCGTAGTTTTGGTAACTATCGCTAGAAAAGCTGAAACAGTATTTGATACCTAGGTGTAGGGCCCTCCTCTGGTAAGAATGGTGACGGTCTATCCACATAATTATGGCCAACTAAAAACTGAACATATTCATCGGTTGGTTCACTAGATATGGCCGTTTTAAGACGTGTTCTGATTACGAAAAGTTAACTTTATTTATGGAGGTTGAAACTAGTACTTACGACATTATGATATGAAATGAATAATACCTGTGCGAACAGTATAAAAACTGACGACATTCATCGGTTGGTGTAGGACTCAGGAGAAGAATTAAACTGGTTTGGTACAAAATTTGAAATTGTGTTATTTTAGAGTACCTAACTAATTGAAATGAAACGATTTGGAAGCTTAAAGAATTCATACCAATAATAGAGGGACTATATCAGGGCCAACCCCTCTGCCAAAGGACATTGACCATTCGACCATTCTCGTTACATAAAACTAGTTCATTCGCTGACCGCCGCCGCCGCTATTGTGTATCGTATTGTGTCGCAAATAAGTGTTCCTAAAGAATGGTGAACTGTGCAGTTTCGTCCTGCAAAAAGCGATCTGCCACATCTAATTTACGTAACCATGGCTTTTCTTACCACACGTATGATACCGATAGAAAAATACAGTGGTATGTACAGTCCGTGCCACGAAAGATGAGACTTGACACGGACTTGATTTGACTTGCGCAGTACTCGATTTGAAGGTCTCTGAAACCATTAAGATTATTTTCCTTTTCCTTTTTTTTATCCTTTATTTTTTTTATGCTTTTAAAAAAAAATACTTAAGAAGTACTTTTAGGTACAAGTTACCTAACCTTCATATTTTCTAACTCTTCGTTAGTTTATGACTAATTAGCCCCCATCAACGACTGCATGTTGATGGATTTCTGACTAATTAGCCACCGTCAACTATTGAGGTTGATGGATTTTTTCTTATATCTATGGCTATACTCTGAAAGCCATAGGTGTATCTTTAGGAGCGGCTGATAACTCCTCTTAATTAAGCCTACATCATGAAGATATAGGTATAAATGGAGCCAACACTTAGAACAAAATCTTGAAACCAACTGTGGGCTTATGCTCTCTTTCTGAATGCATACATAAGAACGAGACAGTGATATGTGTATTCTTTATCTTATGTATGCATTCAGAAACAGAGCGTCTGCCCACAGTTGGCTTCACTTAGGTATTTAGAGTGTTGCCTCCACTTTTATCTATAAGCTTCTTGGCCTACATCAATACTATTTAAGGGCTATCCCCTTGATCTTTTTCCCCATATCTATGGCTATACTCTGAAAGCCATACGTATCTTCAGGAGCGGATGGTAACTCCTCTTAAATAAGCCTACATTAAAATCGATCAAGGCCCTTGATATAAATCTTCATCTTATTAATGGTTTTAAACGCGAGCGGATTACAACTCCAAAAATAAGCCCTATTGTTAATGGTTCTTAGGATCATCGAATGTGATGAATGAATGAATCCTATTTGACCTTAATTTCGTAAGATGTCGGTGTGTTTGATTGAGTTATGAAAGTTTGTGAATGCTGAAATACAAAAACCTTCTCAAAACTTAAAAAAAAAAAATCTCGGGTCTTTGGGGATAATATAGCATTATGTTTACTCATGCTATATTTACTTTTTAGAAGCATGCAATCATTTTTCATAATTGCTGTCTTAGCTGTCTGTCTACATATTATAATACTTGTTTTTATAGATTCATGGAATCTTTTATATTTTAAATGGGCCTTTAAAGGTACTTACAGTCTTTAATAGTCTTTATGCTCGTCTCGTCTCTCTCTTTATAATGTGTGTCTGCTAAATTATTATAGTTCCCATTTTATAAATCTGGAAAATAAATAATGTTTTGTTATGACATGTTTGTCAATGACATGAGTGCTGGGACAGTAAGACCCGCCCTGGGAGCAGCAGGAACGCGACAGCACGACGGCACGACTCAGGACCGTTACCGACTTTTGGTTGTGGACCGCCAGTCTAGAACTCGCTGTCGCTGAAGTAACACGCTGATTTACTTCTACTTTACTTAGGTACTACAAGTCTACCGGTCCACAACCAAAAGTCGGTAACGGTCCTGACTCGTGCCGTCGTGCTGTCGCGTGCCTGCTGCTCCCAGGGCGGGTCTTACTGTTAAGATCCCCGGGGACTTCCGTCTGAAAGCTAGGAGCCGACCGCGGCAGTCTTATCTTCGGCCGATCCTGTTTGCCGGCCAGGCTGTGGAGCCTGGAAATCTCAGCTTAACTTAGTGCGTCTAGGTTAGTGTTTTTATATCTCTGTTTTTGATACTCATCGCATTAAAATCTTTCTTGTGAGAGCTATTAAATTTTGACGTACAATTCTACATAGCTTTTTGTTTCCAAATGTAACATCTCTACTGCTTTATGTAATAAAAGGCTAAGTAGACTGGTACGTTAAAAATTTAATAGCTCTCACAAGAATGCGATGAGTATCAAAAACAGAGATATAAAAACACTAACCTATAAAAAACACTAACCTAGACGCACTAAGTTGTGGCAGAGATTTCCAGGCTCCACAGCCTGGCCGGGAAACAGGATCGGCCGAAGATAAGACTGCCGCAGTCGGTTCCTAGATTTGGGACGAAAGTCCCCGGGGGATCTTAACAGTAAGACCCGCCCTGGGAGCAGCAGGCACGCGACAGCTCGATGGCACGACTCAGGACTGTTACCGACTTTTGGTTGTGAAGCGGTAGACTTCTAAGTAATTCGAGACCTTTAAATCGAGTACTGCGCAAGTTAAATCAAGTCCGCGTCAAGTCTCATCTTTCGTGGCACGCACTATACGTTGGTAGCAGAAACGTAGTACAGGGTTGGGATTTGCATAGTGCTAGGACAACGTGAGTGAATGATTAATAAAATAAGTGATTTTCTCAGTCAGTATTTCAGTAACTAGTTTTTTTGTGTATCTGAATCAGTCAGGATGTAATAAGAAAAATATTGTTATTAAATGTGAATTTCAGAATAGATATATTTATTTTCTCATAATCGTTAAGGTAAATAAAAAATAACTGTTCGTTTCGTTTGTGAGGTTTTCAGTTTTTTTTTGTCCTTTATTAAAGACCTAAGCTTTGGCCGTTTGGCGGTCGCCACTGTTGATTCTGGCCATCGATATATGATTCTGGCATTCGGAATTAGCTGCGATTTGGGAATAGTATCGCGGGATTGTCCCAAAAAAAAAATTAAGAAATTTCTGGAACATTTGTGACTATTTAAATAAAATATTAGTGATTTTGGTTTAAATTGGTAAAGATTATTTCTCCCGACCGAACCCCGGCTTGTAACAATAATTTACTGTCGCGAATAATTTTTTATTACATTACAACCTGATACTGACCTGCAAATTGCAAAAAACGTAAGAATATTTGAATTTCGCGGGTTACCCAGGCGCTTTTACTGGAGAACGGGGTTCAAGTATGAATACGGAATTCCTGACTCTAAATACAAAATTATAGTTTTAAGCAATTATGAGTTGAAATCTATGGGTACATAAGAATCAATAGTTAGACGTACGCCACTATTTTACGACTATCTCCAGTTCGTCTACCACGCATGGGGTCTCTACTAGGGAATGCAAATCCGTTCTGTTTTAAAATCCGGATTTTTAGGAACGGATTTTTGGTCCAATCCGGATTACCCGGATTTTACGGATTTTTCATGAAAATAAATAAATCTACCCATTTTAGTTGATTAATATGGTGTTTCTTATATTTGTGTGTTTTTGGGTTAAAGTAAAAACACAGGAAAATCAAAGCATACGATTGAATGCCCATACCGACCTGGTCTGACTTGTGTGCGGACCCACCATACCACTGGCCATACCCCTGGGGGTTTGGTTGGTCTAAAACTATACCACTTACCACTGAGAAAATTGTTGTGGTTAGGTTAGAAACTGTGACCTAAAGCGCGAAGGCGAGCAAGCTAAATGAGCGGTGCCGCGGTAGCGGCAGCCGAGCGCTAGATTTTATTGTCGGTGAATGGTATTGGTTTAGACCCACCATACCGCCACACAGTAGGCCCATATTGAAAATTAGTGGACATAGGCAACAAAGTTCCAATATCGATGCGATTTTTTTTTCAGACGTGTTATGATATTCCTGACAACTTTTACTCTTATAAATTATTTTCTAAAGTTGATAGTTTGTCTTGAAATAAAATTAATTAGTTTTTTTTGTATGGAGCGAATCACGTTTAATTTTTTTTCTTCAATTGTGCTAATATGTTGGGTGTGTGGCATATGATAGCTAGGGTCATATCTATTCACGAAAAAAAAAATCTGCGCCGGCCATCCGCGGCTGCGCGAGTAATCATTCGGTAAAAAAAAATGTATGGTAAGAATTTTTTTGCCATTTAAAATAAATTCAAAGTATATTTTTTGCCTCATTTGACTGTTTTGACCTTCTTTTTAGTTAAATATATAGTTTTAATAGCGCATAGGAACTTATAACTAATTATTCTGGTAGAAGAGCATTTCTCAAAAAAAATGCACCTTTCTAACAGTTAAGTACTAAAATAAAAATGTTGAATTAAACTTATTTTTTTAATTTTAATTTATGTATAGATGTCTAAAGATTCTGAATATGAGGTTTATTTTAAGGTTTAATTTGCAAAAAAGCAGAGAAATATAAATAAATAAACCAAAGGCGGAGAAATATTCCTATTTTGTTACCTTCAATGTATTACGTTAATTAAAGCACCAAATTAATTTCGAGTAGTTTTATTGATTAACATAGAGTGAAATAACCATAATTTTACGTGTCTTTTAAAAAAACTGTTAACATATATAGTAAAATGTTAAATAAAAGCTGTAATAGCTCCTTTTCGTTACTATTTGGCCACAGCTTTGTTTTAAAATCACAGCAAAGAAGCTATATGTTGTTTTATTCTTATTTTATATGTCTACATAAGAAATAATAATGCACACCTTTGTGCTTTTATCGTAAAAATTACAACTTATGATTAAAAAATATACATTTTTAAAAGAAATTCGTGTCCGCTTTTATGGGACAGTAACAAAAATGGAATACTGGTAACAAACTAGGATTTTATAAGCCTAGGGTTCACTGCAGTTCAAATTAAAATAATATTGACCTGTCTATAAAATTAATTATATTATAAATAAATAATGAACTGTGGTCAAAGTTAAATTAAACATTTTTCGTTTCTATAACAACTTTATTTAATTAGAAACTAAATATTCAAATTTACTTAAGTATATTTAATTATTCATAATAATCATCTAACCATTTCCTAGATTAGGAATACGGTCCGATCGCTATACAGCTAATCTCTGTTCCTTATTTTTAGTTCTCCTATCTTTTTCACTCCCTGAAAGAAAAAAGGCAATCTGTTAATTTCAGAACTGTTCTATGATTTACTTACTTTGCCGAGAACAACAGTTATTTTGAAGCTCAGCCCACCACAGCAAAAGGAATATCATGCAGCAGTTCTCTCTTAACTATGACCACACTTTTAGATAAAATCCAGTAGAAGAAGAAGAAGTATTCAAAAGCTGCAATATATATTTTTTTTAGTAAAGATTCAATGAAACCTACAGAAAAAAGACAAACAAAAAGCTCACAGTGAATAAATATAATAGAATATCAAATCGGTGTAATATATAAAAAAAAAAACCAAGCAGTAATGAAGCCCTCAATAATATTAAATATATTTATTATTTATAAACAGACAGTCAATACTCAGCCTAATGATTTCCTATTTCGTTACCCTCTTTTCCATTTATACGTTACCACACAAAAGTAACAAAAAAAGAAGTAACAAATCAAGTACAACATTTTATTTAAATTCTAAATAAATACAACTCAAAGTATTACTCGTATACCGATTTGCTTAACAAAATCAAGATTGATAGCTGTAATGGTAGTAAAAGTGAAATAACAATAAAATCTGTACTTACCTGTGTTTTCTGGGTAACAAAGCTGGGATTTTTTTCTGACCGCTAATTAGAGCAACGACCTTCTTGGTTCGCGGGCACAGAAAAAAACTGTTAAAATTTAAACAAGTTGGATACCAAGCTTGCTAGTGTTGCCATTATTCTAACTTATGTTTGCACCAATCGATTTTGTCTGATATTTTTCCAAAATTATGGTAACAAAAACTGGAATTTCTAAAAGGAACTTTTCACGGGACAAGTTTAAATCATTAATTAAAAATATATTTATCAAGTAATGCCAAAAATGGTGTTTTAAAGTGAATTGTGACTTATTGTTATAAATAAATAATATTTGTTATTTTTGCAATGAACATGCCTTCTCAAAGAAAGATCGATGGTTTGGTAAGATATTGAGATTGGGACACGTCACTTTTCATAGAACTAGGTGAAACGGATTTTTGATAAATATTTTTAATTAAAAAATCTTAATGTTTTAATGTCTTTTTTGTGGTTTTTTACTATAAATAATAGTTTTACTGCTTAGACCAATTAGAAAAAAGGAGTAATGATCTATGATTTAGACAGAAAAAAATATTTAAAAAATGGGACAGAGGCTATAGTCGATTGTGCAATAATTTTGAGAAATGCTCAGAAATTTAGTTATTATTGCTATGTTATCGGTAGCACCTGCATTGTGATTGATGACTCATTTGTTTGTGCGCTCGGCTGAGCGCATAACTAATGAGTCATAGAAAAATGCTTGTCTCTGATTAGCTGTGTTAACCTGCATTGTGATTGATGACTCATTTGTTTGTGCGCTCGGCTAAGCGCATAACTAATGAGTCATCGAAAAATACTTGTCTCTGATTGGCTGTGTTAACCTCCATTGTGATTGATGACCAAGAAGCTTATAGGTAAAAGTGGAGGCAACACTCTAAATACCTAAGTGAAGCTAACTGTTGGCAGATGCTCTCTTTTTAAATGCATACATAAGAACGAGACAGTGATATGTATTTTCTTTATCATATGTATGCATTTAGAAAGAGAGCGTCTGCCCACAGTTGGTTTCACTTAGATGTTCGGAGTGTTGCCTCCACTTTTACCTATAAGCTTCTTGTTGACGACTCATTTGTTTGTGCGCTCGGCTAAGCGCATAACATAACAAACGAGTCACCGAAAAATGTATGTCTCTGATTAGCTGCGTTATTTTTTTAACTGCACGTTATCTATTGTTGAATATCGTAATAAGTTTCGGTTATACTAATTTTGTTAATGATAGGTGAAATAATTTAAATTTGTACGGGCAAGTCGTTGATAATAATTATCTACATAATCAAGCGTATGTATATTATAGTATAAGTTATCGTACTTATGATCAATAAGAAACTGTGAAGAATTGTAGCCTTGAAAAGGGCTGTTTGTCGTATTCCTACCTCTAAACGGCTCTTGTGGGAATAATCTAGAGCCGGATCACATTATTTATTGTTCCAGAAGTGCTTACTAGCGGGTCCGGCAAATTTTCGAACTCTGCTATGAGACTTTCTTCTCCCTCCATAAACTAACTGTCACAGGGAGCCTCAGTAGTCTGTAACAACTGAATTTCACTTGATAGCGCATCTGGATTACTGGAAAGGTATTCGTCGTATTCGACCACTTTTGCCAGATTCATTTTGACGTTGTTTTTCAATTTTGCTATGTACCAGTGCTGCAACTCTTCCTCGGAATTTTCTTCTACTATGGAAGTAGAACGTCTTTTTTTGCTTATTACTTAACTCTTCGAACGGTTTTCTGTGCTCCTTTTCTGTAGATGTTCCCGCTTCCGCAGTACGTACTGCAGGAGGAGGAACATGGGAATTTATATCCACAGGGTCAGATAAGGCTGCGCCCGAAAAGCCTATCTCACTTCTCAGGTCAACCCTGTCTTAAACAGGCCAGTTGATGTTTTTTTCCAACCACTTGCGATTACTTAAACGAATCATAAAGGCTTTTCAACCGACTTCAAAAAAGGAGGAGGTTATCAATTCGTCTGTATTTGTTTTTTTTTTTTTTTTTTTTTTTTTTTTTATGTTTGTTACTTGATTTCTCGGGACTGGGTAAACCGATTTCAATGATTCTTTTTTTATTTGGAAGCTAGTGCTTCCCGTGTGGTCCCATTTTAATTTGGTCCAGTTCTGACCATGGCATCCATGAGAAAACCGTATAAGTCTTAAATATGCATTAAGTATGTGCGCGATTTGTTACGCGATTTCTCAGGCAAACGTAAACCGATTTTGAAAATTCTTTTTTTTATAGATAGGGTATGCTACTACAGGGGTGGACCCACATAAATTTTATCGAAATTGATTCAGGACTTTTTGAAAAATCAACAAATACCCAAAAATGTTACATAGACGACGTTTTAGTTTCATCAATCTTTGTAGTAGTTAACTTTCAATCTCTTCTTAATAGATTTGAACGAGAAGGAGGTACTAAACAGCGGAAAATAAAAAGCTTTTTACAAAAAAGACAAACGCCTTCAAAAAGTGAAAAATAACTTTAGCACAGAACACACATTGACTTTAGTTTCGGAAGTCGGTGGCAATACAAAACAACAAACAGAACAAAGCCACTGAATTTCGAAACTAAAGTCAATGTGTGTTCTGTGCTAAAGTTATTTTTCACTTTTTGAAGGCGGTTGTCTTTTTTGTAAAAAGCTTTTTTGAGTTAAAAGTACCTATGCGCTATTAACACTATATTTTTAACTAAAAAGGTCAAAACAGTAAAATGAGACAAAAAATATACGTTGAATTTATTTTAAATGGCAAAAACATTCTTACAAAACATTTTATTTTTACCGAATGATTACTCGCGTTGCCGCGGATGGCCGGCGCTGATTTTTTTTTCGTGGATAGAGAATTACCCTAGCTATCATATACTCACGCCACACACCCAACATATTGGCACAATTGAAGATAAAAAATTAAACGTGATTCGCTCCATACAAAAAAATCAAATTAATTTTTTTCAAGACAAACTATCAACTTTAGAAAATAATTTATAAGAGTAAAAGTTGTCAGGAATATCATAACACGTCATATAAAAAAAATCGCATCGATATTGGAACTTTGTTGCCTATGTCCACTAATTTTCAGTATGGGCCCACTGTGCACCAGGGTATGGTCCGCAATGCTCCGATTTTCGGTACCTCAGGTCGCTTGTCCAAGGGGATGGCGAAGTAGATCGTGACGTAACGCATCAGATCAACGCAGGATGGATGAAATGGCGACAGGTCACAAAATGAACTTGTGACCCACGGATACCCCTCAATTTGAAGGGGAAAATCTACAAGTTCGTGATAAGACCGGTTCACCGGTCGTACTGTATGGTTCGATGTTGGGTCGTGAAGAAGAATGTGAAAAGATTGCATACTAGCGGAGGTCAGAATGTTGAGAGGGATGTGTGGAGTGACCAGAATAGATAAGAAACGAATATATAGAGGAAGTTTCAAAGTGGCGCCAGTGACATAAAAGTTGAAAGGGCATCGTTTGTCTTGGTATGGGTATGTAATGAGAAGGAATGAAACGCATGTAACCAAAAGAGTTAGGTATGAATATATGTGTGGATGGATAGAGAGGGAAAGGAAGGACAAAGAAAACATGGATGGATTGTGTGAAAAATGATATGAATGACAAAGGAGTCAGTGAAAATATGACAGTTACAGCAATGAATGGAAGAAGAAAATATGTTGCGCCGACCCCAAGTAACATGGGACAAGGGCAGGAAGATGATGATAAGTGATAATTTAGTGACTAACAATTTTGTACCTACTTCTAACTTCAATCATGTCGTTCCAAATCAGATACTCTTTCCAAGAAACATTTATGTTTTAGGCAATACATACGTAGTTACGTTGTTATGTGTTTCTCATTGTAAGTGAATAATTGTACTCTATTTTAAAGAAATATAAATAAATAAATGTCTTAAACCATAAAATTATTATTCAGTTCTTAATATTCAGAAAATCCGGATTCGATTTTCGAATCCGGATTTGAAAGTCGAGTAAAAATGTGCGGATATCCGGATTTTTCGGATTACGGATAGTCCGGATTGCATTCCCTAGTCTCTACCCATTTGTTGCGTATTTCTTATAGGAAAGGCACAGGTCCAGTAACAGGGCATAATAATAATCTAAAAATAAAAACTTTTGAATTGAATACAATCGTTCTTTTTCCGTAGTGTAGGTACTATTTTTGGTAATCATGTTTTTGAGCAGCGATATGTAGGTAGTCATATGTATGGCCACCAACATGCGGGCAGACCGACACCATTATCACCAGTGGAAGACCTTATTACACCCACCAAATACTGTTTCAGCCTTCTTAGCGATAATTACCTACTTACTAAAAATACGGCTACATATCTATTATATTTAGCCTTTAGGTAGGTATTTTATAAAAAAATATACCTAGGTAAAGTTATGTAGTCATTTTTATATACCTACCTAAATACCTATTTTTATTTCCATATCAATGCATCTCTGCCAGCGCAGAGGTAATTTCGCAATGCCCTTCTTGAAGAAGTCAGTTGTACGGGAGCCAAGAAAACATCGAAGACATTTTGTACTATCCGCCTCTCGGGTATTAAATTTTTTCCCTGCCAAGAAGTTGTCCAAATTTTGGAAAAAGTAGAAGTCTGTCGGCGCAATGACTGGTGGTGGATGACGCAAAACTTTCAACCCTAGCTCTTGTAGCATAAAATTTAGAGACAGATCGTCTGTTGTGCCGTATGAGGTCGAGCGTTGTCGTGTAGGAGCAGCGGGGACGTGTGATAACCAAGCTGGCCGGAGATTTGCGAGCTCCTCCATAATTGTGTCCAGTTTCTCACAGTAGGTACACATTCGCAGTAATGCTGGTGCGATTTGGTTAGATACCGGCACTAGACCACCAAACAGTGACCATAACTTTTTTAGGGGTAAGTTCGTTCGTTTTCGTTTGGGGCTGGTTATCTTATGATTATCAAAAAGAATTGTTCATCGCAAGTGACAATGCGGTTCAAAACCACTGCGTTTCTGTGTCTGTCAACGCGTTTGTAGTGCTGGCGATCGTTCATGAGGGCCTCAAGTCTGCTATTACAATAGTGTCAGAATGAACTAAGTATCATTGATTTCATAATGGTTGATTTTGACAAGTTTGGTAATCTACTAATATAATGGCGTCATTATGACTTTCCAATGGTCAACCACTGACACGCCATTGAAAGAAATGATATAGAATGGTAATCTCGTACAAAATGACAACTGAATGACTGACTTAGGCGGTAATCTGCTAAAATTTTGACAGTTCCTTTGATCAGTGACCTACCATTAGAACGTCATTGTGCAGTCAATGATCGACCATTATGAATTTAGCAGATTACGAACTTTTAGCAAAATGACAATGAAATCGTGTTGGAATGACGAAATTATAAAAATAGCAGACTTGGCCCCCTGTTCGTGCGGCACCCACCTATAAAATTTCTTCACCTTGCCAATTTGACGCAAATGGACCAATATTTTTTTATGCTAACGTTGAAAGCTGCTGCTAGCTCAGCTGTAGATTGAGAATCGCAGCTTGCACAATCGTCTGTTGACTTTAGTTTTCGGACGACCAAGGGGTTCATTTTTTATTTATTTTATTGCTACCGCGACAGAACGTGTATTCCATAATTATTCGTATTTTCATCGTCTAAGGTATCATCACGAAGTAAGTATAACAGACTTACTTCGTGGTAGGTATCTATATTGATGAAAACGTAGGTAGGTAGTGAAAACAAAACACTAATCAATTAACAAATGACCGAATTACAAATAGAAATCCTTATTTTTTAAATAAAATTAATTTGAATTTAGCATTTATCGCTAGCCATACATAAATTACATTTTAAACGGCAACTTCACAGGTATCTACCTAATTATATCGTTGGGTGTACGATGATTACAAAATGCAGAACCAACGTTGTATTGTACTGAACACTACGTTCAGTACAATACAACGTTGGTATAGTGCTAATCACTATATTTTAAATAACTCTAGGGGTTACCTATGCATATGTAGCTATCTATATGAGGAGCTCGAGGCTAAGCAAAACCCGTATGGATCAACCGGTCATGATGGTTAAGCTACGCTTGCCACGGTCGGTCAGGGGATGGGTGACCATCCATTTCATACCAGGAGCTCCCTCCGTGCCTCAGAAAGCACGTAAAGCCGTTGGTCCCGGCTGTTATTCGTACATCTTTGACAGTAGTTATAAAAGTTATGTAGTCAGAAGCTACGCGTTGTCCATTGGGTTAATGGTTTTTGACAGCCGCCTTAGAACGTAACTATTCATTGTAAAAGTTAACTTTAAAATGCGTTTTAAATAAAATAAATATATAAACTGCCTTATTTTATTGGATTTTCTTATTTATGACTCCTTACAGACATTGTAATGCCGCAGATGTATCAGTTTCTACAAAATAAATACAAATTGTTATGCGCATTAAATATAATTACATTCTATCGTACTAGTGATGGGATCGATTGTATTCGCTTCAAATGAATAAATCGACAACAATCTATGAAATTGCTGTTTAGTTTTTACATAAACATTTTTGATTTCTATCAATTAAAATATGCACCCATGCTATCGATGCATCTCTGCCAGCGCAGTGACAATTTTTTAATGCTCTTCTTGAAGAAGTTAGGTGTACAGGAGCCAAAAATGCCTCTCGGGTATTACCTTTTTCCATGCCAATTCCCGGCGCAAGGTCTAGTAAGTACGGTAGATGGCGCAAAACATCCAACCCTCTTGTAGCTTAAAGACCATCTCTTGTGCCGTATGAGGTCGAGCGTTGTCGTGTAGGAGCAGCTGGGACTGCGATTAACCAAGGCTGGCCGGAAATTTGCGATCTTCTCCACCATTGTGTGCAGCTTCTCACTGTACACATCCGCAGTAAGTAATGCGGGGTGCGTAATAAGTTTTTTCAAAGGGCACCACCCTTTGAAAAAAGATGGTAACGACACTATACAACCTAACAGTGACCATGACTTTTTAGAGGTAAGTTTTCGTTTAGGGCAATGGTTCGTGGCTAGGCTCTGAACCAGGGTCTAACCAACATAGTGACCGCTTACCAAAAATAAAAACATTTTTCATCGCAAGTGACAATGCAATATAAAAAAAATGACGGCAGTGGCATCGTGTCAGCTTTGCCAGGACACAGATTTGCCACCATAAACAACATGTAATTTTTAAAAACGAAGGTTTTAATGTAAATGTAATAAAACATTAACATTTACATTTTAAAACTTTTATAAAATGTTACGCATAAAAAGGTGTTTTATTATGTAGTAATAGTAATTTATATTGTTTAGTATTTAATATTAATACACAGACATGATCGTAACTGCACCATTTTTTTATTGACAGAAAAAATCGATAATCGATTCTACATACAAATTAAAGTGTAAATAATCAAAACGTTACAATAGCTGCAATCACTAGTTGTCAAAACTACCACCTGTCAAAAAACCAATAACCCAATGGACAGAGAATAGAAAATCTGACAACCAGTCACGACACGACACGACACGACACGACACGACAGACCACCAGACACGATACCCCTTAGTAAGCTAAGGGGTATCGTGATACCCAGCAACTGGGTTGTGGAGGTCAGATAGGCAGTCGCTCCATGTAAAACACTGGTAGGGCGTTTGTGCGCTACAAGGAATTTTACTGTCCGGCAGTCCGTTTTTTTACTGTCCGACATGGCACGCCATAAATGTATACATATAGGTAGGTACTAGTTTGTGCACTGAACGTAATTTTACCGTCCGACGTTACTACTTTCCCCATTCCGGGCCGTTTTTCTCTTCTACGTCTTCGCAGGTAGAGTAATAAAGCAAGCAACTGTCGACGTTCCAAGAAACTCATCGTTCCGTCGTGTGCGTGGCGTGTAGTTTCAAAGAGAGCTGCTCTAAACTGTGTCGCACCGATCCGAATAAAGACGGACAAGTGCACAAGCCAATCATCCGTTTTTTTCATGACACATCGGACCGTAAAAAAACGGATTGCCAGACAGTAAAATTCCTTGTAGTGCACAAACACCCGTATTCAGCTGCATCCGGTTACACTGAAAGCCGACCCTAAAATAAATAGTTGGGAAAAGGCTAGGCAGATAATGATGGTTATACCCATGGATAAGTAGTTAGGTATAATAAATCTAACCTATACCCTGTTCACAATAAGATTAGACATAAACACATTAGAGGCAAAAAAGTGATTACAATAACAACTGTTTACTGCAGTTGCCATTTGTCATGCAACCAACGCAATATAAGTCAAAATCGGTTGAACGGACTGTAAAAAAGGTTTGTGTAAATGCCAAATCTTATTGTGAACAGGGTATAATATTATAGAGAGAGAGGTAAAGTTTGTTTGCAATCTCTGGAAGTACTTACAGATGTGATGACAAAAGCAAAAACACTGAAAGCTAGTATTGCAGTGACTTAAGATATTTGTACCTATCCTTATCAAATAGGTACCTACCTATATCAACCTTGACGCCGACAAAGCCATCGCGGACAAAAGCTAACATAAAATAAAACTCAATTTTAGGAAGATATCTTGTTTATTTTCATTAGGACACTAATCACTTTTCGACGGTCAATAGATAAAAGCGATAAAACCACTATGAAACTAAATAGGTACCTTGGTTCAAAAAGAACATTTTAATATTTTCATGACACTATTGGGTAGGTATTTTATTTTTGTAAACATATTGCAAACTGTTTCAAAAATGATAATAAAATCTAAGACTTAACCTCAGATTGATTAACGAAACTAAGCGTTTACGCTTCGTTTTGTCAGTGACTATTACAGACCGAACCATAACTTTACACTAACCCTCTTCCCTGAATCTGGGCCTTATTACCCATTAACTTTAATCACCCGCACCTTTAGCCCCACCTATTTTCTTATCAACAACCCCTCCTACTCCACCACCTAGACCACCAACTAGATCGCCGCCCAAGCCACCGCCTAGGCCACCACCTAAGCCACCAGCAAGGTCACCGCCTAAGCCACCGCCTAAGCCACCGCCTACGCCACCCCCTAAGCCTCCAACTAGGCCACCACCCCCGCCACCGCCTAGGCCACCACCTAAGCCACCGGCAAGGTCACCGCCTAAGCCACCGCCTACGCCACCCCCTAAGCCTCCAGCTAGGCCACCACCCCCGCCACCGCCTAGGCCACCACCTAAGCCACCGCCAAGGTCACCGCCTAAGCCACCGCCTAGACCGCCCCCTAAGCCACCACCTAAACCACCACCTAAGCCACCGACTAGGCCGCCCCCTAAGCCACCACCTAGACCACCGCCTAGGCCACCACCTAGGCCACCCCCTAAACCACCGCCTAGGCCTCCGCCTAGACCACCACCTAGGCCACCGCCTAAACCTCCGCCCAGGCCTCCGCTTAGGCCACCACCTAGGCCGCCCCCTAAGCCGCCGCCAACGCCACCGCCTGCACCACCGCCTGCGCCACCGCCTGCACCACCGCCTACGCCACCGCCACCGCCAGCGCCTACGCCACCGCCACCGCCTATGCCTCCGCCTACGCCACCGCCTACGCCGCCGCCTACGCCACCGCCTACGCCGCCGCCTACGCTGCCGCCTACGCCACCGCCTACGCCGCCACCTACGCCACCGCCTACGCCGCCGCCTACGCCACCGCCTACGCCACCGCCAATGCCACCCCCGACGCCACCCCCGACGCCTCCACCAGCGCCTTGACAGCCACTATCAGTATTCTTACCACCATCACTCTTCGGACCACAATTCTGCGTAGCTGTGTATATAAGTGCGTTAACCAGCTTCATGATGATTTCATCACTAAGTCCACTGTTCGGTGGGGGACTGGACTGGCATCCCTTGTCGTCGTCGTCAAGCGCTTTCGCTAACTGCAGTAAGACGTTAAGGTCTTCGAGTGTCGTACTGCAGGAGTCATATCGGCAACGTGTTGGATATACCGTTCTTGTTGGGTATACCCATTGTTGCGCCTGCGTAAACAAACAATTAAAAGGTTTAAGTAGGTACACTGCACAGGTTGGTAAACTGTTATAATTACCTATGCGTTTTGAACAGGTTTTATAAATATTTAACCAATTGTAAAATTACTATTAAACCTTGAAATAATAAAACTTACCCCACACACACAAATGCTCACAACAAGACAAGCGATTCTAATGTACAGCATTGTTAACTGTATGTCATTAGAACTAGGCTTTTATAGATTTGATTTCAACATGTTCTACCTAGGTAAAACATTCTTACCTAAGTAACATGCATACAATTTCGTTATTGATATCAATATTCTATTACTTGGAATTTATAATTAAGCTAAAGTCACGTAGAAGATAGGTCAAATCAATGTTTTAATTACCTAATAAAAAAAACAAAATAGTGGTACCTATTTAAAATCTTCAAACTGGGCAATAGTTGTAGAAACGGATGGAGATGAATAAGATCGAATTAGTTGTATACCTTATTCAGTAAAGAGTATCGACATAATATTACAAAGTTGGCAAACCATGGCAAACATGCCGTTATGGCAACATACAAAATGTTGAAGGACTTATTGGCTTTTGGAGCAGAGTCTGCGTGGAGATTACGGTCAAACGCAGTGTTGGACACCCCATTCACACCTAAAGGCGGTACGAACTCAACTGTCCAATTAGCAGACACAATATTAAACAATAGCGAATCTCCTGGAGATTTCGTTACAGATAAGAGGCGAAAACTAACGAACTAGCTTTATACAGACTCAACAGACTCGACTGTTCTTTTATGTTCAGTTGTATGTGGTGATGACTTACTCCTAGAACAAAATAATTATAAAAATAAGAGTAGGTCATCATTATTGAATTTATGATCGAAATACGTGACTGATACGTACTGCCTATCTCTATAAACTAATTCTAACCTATGTATACCGGTCCATTATCAGGTAAATAATGGACCCAATTTATGTAATAATAAAAATGCCTTAGCTAGGTACGTTATTATTTATACCAGTGTTATTTTTCCTTAGGGCAATATTATTTGCAGCTTTTTATATAATATAAAGTACTACTGATTTGCCGTGGCAATCTAGATTAGGTACACAAATTACCTACTTTGTGTAATTTTATTGTCGTTATCATTCTACGATTTTCTATATAAATGGATACCGGGCCAAAACAGAGAAGAGAGATGAATCCTCGACAAGGAGCTAACTTGTTCTCTATCTTGACATTCGGGTACGATTCCGAAACATACTAAAAAGTGATTTTAATAACAAAGCGGAAAATCTCAGGTGGTCCTAGATAAAACATTAAATTTTATAATGTATGTTTTCTTTAAAGGTGGACATTAGAAACATTTAAAATGGGCTACAGTCGTGATATTAAAGACACCGATCTCTATGCACCACTGCCAGAGCATCGCTCCAATGTTCTAGGTAACGAAACCAAATATTTGTCATCAATTAATTGGCATTGACAAAATCATATCAACAGCTAGTCCAAGAGTTAAAAACTTCGTTTGTTCGAAGTCCTGAATTTGTAGTCTGGGTAAAGTCTATCTATGAGGGGCTTTTAGTTTCTAGCTGTCTCATATCAAACGGCCTCCTAGTAACAACGTCAATCAATGCCCCCATACTTTAGGTGACGCTGTACAAAAAGCATGGGATCGCGAAGTGCAGCAAGCTCAGCGGCGTGGAGAGAGATGCAAGCCAAGTCTTTGGAGGGTCCTCTTCAAAGTGTTTGGGGCCGAGCTCATGTTATATGGCCTGATCCTGGCTGCTATGGAGTTTCTTATCAGGTCAATCTTATTTTTTTACCTTTGGCTCTGTCATTCTATCCACAAATTAGAAGCCACTACTTGGCAACTAAGTCGAAGGCAGTTACTTACCGACATTTAGATATCCTTGATTGTTCGTCACTTAGCGATAGGATATGATTTGCCCTTTTCGACACATAGTAATCTGATGTTAAATAATTATTTTATTTAACTTTTTCTTAGGTTGCAACAACCATTATTTCTTGGATTGTTGCTACGTTACTACAGCCCCGTTCAAGACGATAACAATGTGTAAGTTATTCCAAGAAGTTAAACAACACAAAACAATGGACGAGGACGCTTTATGTATTCAGTTAATCAAAATAAAGCAATTTCTTAATTAAGAAATTGCTTTAGGAGTTTCTGAAATTGCATCTTGGGCAGTAGGTAGCCCAAACTCCAAACATAGGCCTAGATGGCCCTAGATGTAAACATTACACATTTTTCCCTCTAGGGTATCACAATCCCGGAACTACTCGTACTCTCTTATTTATCAATTCTAAAATTGAATCGAATTACATTCGTTTGTCGAAAAACAATCGATTAACATTCATTTTAAACTTGAACAGAAATTTAAATTTTAGGCGTAACTCCACGTACCTTTTCCGTCTGTTCTCGTACTACGACATGGAAGGCAGCGTGTCCTGGGGCGAGGCGGTGTTCTTCGCGTTCGGTATCATCTTCTGCAGCACCTTCAATATCATGGTGCAACATCCCTTCATGATGGGAGTCATGCATATGGGAATGAAGATGAGGGTTGGCGTTTGCAGCCTTATTTATAGAAAGGTATACCTACTTATTGTGTAATACTCTGCCTCAAGGCCCACCGAAAGAGCAAAAGACGTGTGGCAGACAAATATGATCCTTTTGGGAAGACCAGTGGCGACTTATTGTCGTAACATCGACAAGCCAGAGATCCAAGAGAACTACCCATATGAAATAAGTTTTCTATAATTTCAGGCTCTCAAAGTTAATATCCAGGCCACCTCGGAGAGCAGTGGCGGCCTAGTTTTGAATTTAATGGCAAATGACGTGAACCGCTTCGACACTGGACCACTCTTCGCGCACTATCTCTGGATAGGACCTTTAGAAACAATGGTAAAATTAAAAAGTTTCATACAATAACTATTTTTATAAGCACAGTAAAATTAACATTTCTAAAATTTTGGCAGCTTATGACAGTCTACTTATACCGAGAGATGGGAATGCCAGCGGTGTATGGATCGCTGATCATCATAGCCGTTATTCCGTTTCAGAGTAAGCTAATAAAAAAAAAAATACGCCCAGAACGATGATATTACTCATAAATTAAATTAGCTATACCTAAGTAGTCAATTTTCTCTAAAATTATGAGATAAGGTTTAGGTTGATTAAAATAAATTGGAAACTTCTTGTAGACATTGTCTAGATAATTCTTCGGAAACGGTTCCTTGATTACAATATTACAGTATTCTTGGGAACAAACACGGCCTACTACAGGCGAGGAACAGCCGAGAAATCAGACGAACGAGTAAGACTGATGAAAGAAATCATAATGGGAATGGAAGTGATCAAAATGTACACCTGGGAGAAACCGTTTAGAAAAATTATTGATACTGTTCGACGGTAAGTAGATAAAGGCGCGACGCAAATTAGCGACAGTCACTTTAAATTAAGAATCTTGTTTATTATCAAATAGCTTATAGAGCCTGCAGATACAGTTAGAGCACTAGTTTGATTCCTGCAATACGCGAAAACACACGGAACAAAATTCAAAAGTATCGTTACAATATCTAACGAGTGTAAAAAAACACTTACGAAACCGAAAAATTCTTAACTTTTTCAGATGAGAATATTATCTAGTTTCATACTTTTCAGAACGTGATTTTCCAGTAATCGGCTTTTAATTTCTAAACTTACTTTTTATTTAAATTATATTGGGGCTAACAATATAATTATAAGTATATTTTAGGAATGTGTTATTTAACCCTTTCCCTGTCCCATGAGCCACATACAGTTCTAGTTGATTGTTTAACAATAATTGTGTTCTGCTTCGCGGGCAGTGAAAGTGTGAAGCCCTAGCATTTAGCATTATGATATCCAACACGGCATCATTAACACTTTGAACGCCATGGGGGACACCGTGTGTCCGACGCTAGTGGAGGTTTTACCTTTAACGTTTTTGACCTGGCAGTTAACGTATTAAATAATAGTTATTTGTTATACAAGAGTGCAAAGTTGCTTTTTAACCGCGTGTTCAATTTTGATGACCGAGCAAGCCTGAG
Organism: Charanyca ferruginea; assembly: GCA_947361185.1. Classification (NCBI taxonomy): domain Eukaryota; kingdom Metazoa; phylum Arthropoda; class Insecta; order Lepidoptera; family Noctuidae; genus Charanyca; species Charanyca ferruginea. The sequence goes on along the minus strand of OX376059.1, from coordinate 20,054,296 downwards.
CGTTAGCGAGGGAATCAAAAGAGCACGAGGTGAAAAATCTTTGCACTCGAGTGCAACACGTAACTTTTCATTCCACCTCAGCGAGGAAATGACTAAATGCAAAAAAAAAAACGTTTACAAAGTCTGAGTTTTTAACAAATTAAAAAAAAGTTGTATGATATATTCGGCACCATAGAGGTAGCAGTAAATAGGTTTAATGTTTTTTTTTAATTCACAAACTTAGTGCACACGATGTTCTAAATTCAATTTACTTTATCCTCTAGAGAATAAAAACGGCTTTTCCACTCAGATATTGAAGATAAATTTACTTTATCCTCTAGAGAATAAAAACGGCTTTTCCACTCAGATATTGAAGATTAAAAATACTCTTTCCGAGATGGTGGGATGAAAAATATTTTAAAGTTCTAGGCGGCGTCATATATTATCAAATTTAATGGGACGTGACCACACTAAGCTATAGAACAAAGCGTTATACTTTATTCTTAATAAAATCAAGAAAAAATAACAAAGCACTATTTTCTGTTTTCTTTTTAAAAACAACAGAACTCTTTTCAATCATTTGCTGTTTTAGTGTATGCGAGAATATGTTTTTCAACTACAATATAAGTCTGTTTTTGGGTAATTTTGTACGTAGTGTTAAATACTGTACGGTGACACAGAACTTCGTTTGCGAACCGGCTCGTACAGTCAGCAAAGGAGATAGGTATGCAGGGTCGTCCGGTATAGTTAAAGTTTACTTAGAAACCGATAGATGTTATTGAATAAAATAAAATAAATTTAATAGAGAATAAACATATCAATGATTAAATTAAATTTCATTCAAAAACATCCATCGGTTTCTAAATAAACTTCAACCATTTCTGATGACCTGCATACCTATCTCTTTTGCTGACTGTATCTGGCCGGTTTTTTTTAGTACTGGACCATACCTGAGAACATTCTAGTTACGGAGATATTGAAGGTAAAAATACCATTATTTTACGTTTTTTATGTAAACAAAAATTAACTTGACTTTTAATAATCGAACCCTCTGTAGACCGTACTGTTGCACGCATCCGTAAGCATGTGCATTGTGTGGACATCAAAAACAAAAGTAGTTTTCCAGCAATATTTTTTGGTCAATACTTAGATTGATCGGTACGTCTATGTGATGTTTTGTTACAAAGGAGGTAATTGAAACTACATACCTACTTAACTATTTATCAAATAACACGCAATAAATATCAATCACTAACAGTACAAATCTAAACCTACTTTACACTAACCCATTTCTCCTTATCGCCAACAGTCACGAAATCCTCTACATAAAGATGACGTCATACATTCGCGGTGTAATCATGTCTTTCATCATGTTCACGTCACGTTTCGGAATCTTCATCACGGTGCTACTCTACGTGACATATGTGAGCCGCATCACCGTCGAGAACGTTTTCTTTCTCACTTGTTACTATAACATTACGAAGCAAACTATGACATTGTACTTTCCTCAGGCTGTTGGTCAGGTAAGCTTATGGTGAAACGTAGAAGATAGTTTCCTGTCCTTTGGGCATATGGTTTGTGGCCTAAGACTTTGGGCGTTTTCAAATCTCCAAATCATTATCTTTGGTTGTAAAAATGTTAGCCTTCTAAATCTTACAATATTTTATCTAATGGGTCCTCTATCTACACACATCAAAAAAGTTAGTGATCACTAGAATAACCTAATATAATTTTTTAAAATTGAACTTTATCAAGAAAAAATCTTTGTTGTGCGATTTCTTTAAATAGAAATACCTACCCTGTCTAAAATTAAAAAAATAAACTATTTTTTACTTTTTATAAAAAAATGTTGTAATTAATCATAATGTAATTGTAACAAATTTAATAGAAAGAAAAAGACTGTTTAACCAAACTTAAACAACAATTCATTAATAAAAGGTTTATATTCAATATATTTATCTCCCCCCATGGCTAGAACCTATGCGAAGATCCTCCTGGGCATGCTGAGAATCAAGTTATCCAGAATTTCTTGGGGTAACCTGTCCCTTTCTTGAATAGCGGCTTCCCTGAGCTCTGGCACTGTCTGGGGACGTGGCTGACGGTTATAAACAGCTTGCTTAAGAGCATCCCACGCGTGCTCTCTTGGGTTTAAGTCATGCGAGCCGGCAGGCCAGTCTAACCTTGTGATGTCGTATTCTCGGAGGCGGGCGCATTATCATCGACCAGTACAAATTGGTGGCCATGGTTTACTCGGAATGGTCTGACAATGCCATCAATAGCAACTGCTCTATACATGTCGGCTGTCATGAAGCCTCGATACGGGATCAAAGGCGTTCTAGCTCCAATCATAATACCACCCCAAAAGGACGCCGATTTCCCGCCTTGCTGAACTGTTCTAGTGGCAGTTCTTTGCTTTTCACAGTCTCCTGGTCTTCTCCAGACACGGAAACGTCGGTTATCTGGATGAGTACTGATTCGCGATTCGTCAACGAAGAGACAGTTTTGACAAATGTTGTCTTGTTCATTTTGCCGAAGCCTAGCCCACTGCAATCTCCGTCGTTGACGTTGCCGGGAATTCAGAAGAGCTCGCCAAGACCTCCGTGCTCTTAATCCAGCCTGGTGCAAGCAATTCCGAATGGTCTGAGTGCTTACTTCAAGCCCAGAGGCGGTCCGAACTTCTGCTTTTATTTTAGTAGCGTTGATTGTTGGGTAACGGGTTGCCAGCAATCTAATATAGTGCTTTTGGGCAGCAGTCAAAACAGTTGGGCGACCACTGCGGGATCGGTCAGCTAAATTACCCATTCCGTGGTACCTCTGCAACGTGGTCTCGACACAGGATTGGAATATAGCAACTTTGCGTGCTATTTCTCTCGTGGTGTATCCTTCTTTCCTCAAAGTTACTATTCTTGCTCGTAAAACTACTGATAATCCTCTTGGCATTTTATCAATCACAACTTTCCGCGAAGAAGTACCGGTAAAACGGGGCTACTTGGGACACATTTTGACATAGTTTAACATATATCTTGTTTAAATCACATAAAATGCTATGGTAAAAAAATTTAATGGGCCTCGGATAACCCTTTACTTCTGCAGATATACATTTGTAGTAGCTACTTACAACAGAAATAGAAAAAAAAAATGAAGCTATCCCAAATATCGCATATTTGGGGCTATTATGGACAGGACTAAAAACAGATATATAATTCATATTTTGAGCCAAAACAGCCACTTTTAACGAGTCTATATTTGGGACAAAGACTACCAAATACCTACCACATGAAAAAATGATTTTGTTTGAGAGATTGGTAGAATTTTAAGAAAAAAAATGTTATTTTCAAAAATATTTTTATTGCAAAGGTAGATAAACTTCTATGAGTGGTAAGAATAATGGAGCTTAAAGCTTTTCTACATACCTACACTTGTGTACTTACATCCAAGTAAAACAAAACTTCTAAACATTAATCATAAATTCTTACAAATTTTACAAAAAAACAAGTTTTAAAGGAGCGAAAAAGGCAACATCAAGAGGCTGCAGAATGTGTGTGGCCTTTGGAAGCACACCTTGTAAGGTTGTATTTTCTACAATCTTCCAATACTTTAGGCGAGAAAAGCGACGAGAGGTTATCTCCTGTATGCAATCTTTTTTCCCTTTTTCGTTTTTGCATATGGAATGATGATCGTCTGGAACCAATTTTCAAAACATAGGGAATCAAACCACCCGCTTTTGGATTTATTGTATCTTGTGTCTTCTGGGCCTTCTAAGAGCCACGTGCAAATGCTTTTCAATTCAATTTGGGACTGTCCCAAAAAGCCCCGCATCGGTGTCCCAAAAAACCCCAGACACACTTTCAACCATAAATCGAAAACTATAACTATATCAGAATTATATACAAGAAAGAAAACATCGTTATAATATATATATTCGTAATTTAAAAACAACAGCACTCTTACCAGTTAGGATTTTGCGCTGTGGTAGAAGTTTTGCCACCAAAATTTTTAAGTAAAAAACGGTCTCCAACTCTTTCACCAAAATTTGTACCTAAACTGTAAAATATACTGAAACTGACAAGTGACAATATGACGTAAACTATAAATGCGTTGCTAGAGTTTATAAAATAAATCCTACCAAACATCAAACGAAAGTTATCAATATTTTTGTACGAAATCCTGGGTTGTCCCAAATACCCCCCCCAAACCCAAATAGCCCCGTTTTACGGTATTATAAATCCGTTAAAATTGACTAAATCAGATTATCTGAATGAGCTAGGACTGAAAGCCTTTTTATATGGAAAAACAATTGAACTGTTTTATTGTTTTATATTCTAAATCTATATTTTTAAATAAAGAATCTAAAAAGAAGAAGAAATCATAATAGGTATAATCTACCGTAACAACAAAGATTTTGATTTTTCAAAAAAATCGCAAACTTTTTTTGAAGTGTGTATGTTGTTATATGGGCCAGACAGAACATCGCTAAAATTAGCTTTAGAAAATATTATAATTTCTGTAACACTACATTACACCTTTGTTTCCAAAGTGCCCATGCCACCGCAATGCGATCGATTCAGCCGTTTCTTCATTTCAGATAGCAGAAATGAACGTAGCAATTCAAAGAATTCGAGAGTATTTACTGAGTGAAGAATGTAGGCTGCCTCCTAGAGTGCATACCAGCATGCAAGATGCATCTTCGTCGGCGCAGAAGAAACGGGTTACCATCATAGGTATGTCGGATCAGTCAGGATTTAGTCCGTTACATTCAGTCATCATGTGGGCAGAATAAGGGTTTCGTGCAATGAAAACACACTGGGTACAGGGTACAATACACGGCATTTATTAAAACCACAATTTAGCACTGGGTATAGTGAATGGGTATACTGAATTCTGAATGTCTTCCTCGCTGTGGGCTTAAAACATCACGACTCTGTAGAAGCGGGCCAAAATGGTGGTGGTTGATCACGGTCGTGTTCTTGATAATGGCGCGCTTGCGATCCGTTTCACCATAGACTATTTATTGTCTTTGCGTTTCACGTTCATACTATTGACCGGATACGACAGGTATAATTCATAAAGTATAAGTTATAAACAGTTTCGTTGCTTAAATCACTACTATACTTTGTGTCTTACGTAGAACCTCAGCAGTTACACACGGCAGCAGCACCAATAAATAAGCCATCTTCTGAGCCCAGCACTTCAAAGGATAGGGGTAATCCAAAAGACAAAATTAAAGGTAATTTACAAAACAATTTTTTTCTGTGGGGTCTTATTAAGTACCATCGTTTTTATTAAATATGTTTTATGATGTCAAACAGAAACTCGAAAAGATGAAATAGCAATACAGTTTGAAAATGCATCGAGCAGATGGCTCAAATCTTCGGATAAAAATGACGTTGTAGATTTGGAGTTATCGGTAAGAGAGCTCAATTAAAGTAGCACAAAAGACTTACTTATGTATTAGCTATATCTTACATGCCGGACATGATCATGAAATGTACACGTTTGTCTAAGAATAGAAGTCTAAATATTTAAAATTCAATCATACGACCTAGCCAAGTCGTTGAACGTATATCGAATTTCCAGATTTTTGCTGGCTCTCTAACAACTGTGATCGGAGCAGTAGGCGCAGGGAAGTCTACGCTACTGCATTTAGTGCTAAGCGAGTTACCCTGCACTAGTGGAAGCATAAAGACCAACGGCACCGTCAGTTACGCCAGTCAGGATCCATGGCTTTTCGTTGGTTAGATCCTTCACAACATTTATCTATATCGTTTGTAAAGTGATTGGAATTTTGTAATAAGTGTGATCATCTCTACTTGGGTAGGGTCTGTGCGCCAAAATATTCTGTTTGGCCAGACATTTCAAAAACAACGTTATATGGAGGTTTGCAAAGTGTGTGCACTGGAACGAGACATATCTCTCTTCCCTCACGGAGACAAGACTATTGTTGGGGAGCGCGGCGTTTCCCTCAGCGGTGGACAACGCGCCAGGATTAATCTGGCCAGAACAGTTTATAAGGAGGTAACATACAACAACTAGATACTTGTAAAATCTAGTAGTGATATGAACCCAAATCCTTATTGTTTTAGGCCGACATATATTTGCTAGATGATCCACTATCGGCTGTGGACACACAAGTCGCTAAACATATCTTTGAAAGGTGCATCAAAAGGTAAACGACGCAAGGTTATTTTTTAATTCTTATTAAACCCAGACCATATTATTTGTTGTGTAGTTGATCATATTATTTTGTTGTGCTCAGATACTTGAACAGTAAGACAGTTCTGCTGGTAACTCATCAGCTGCAGTTCATCAAGTCTGTTGATCAGGTTGTAATAATGGACAAAGGAAAAATAATTGCAAGTGGAGCTTTCGACGACTTAGACGTAAATATTTTTATCAGAAATACGTTTTATAGAATTTCGGAAAATGGGCATATTTTCCGAAATTCAAGAAATTTGAGAGGAAACATTGTGTTTGTAGGAAAAAGAACTGAAGATAATTCAGCTGATGAACGAGAATACGCGCGAAGTACACGAGGATGATAATATTCCCAGCGTTCAGAGCGCATCCATGCTGTTCCAACCGAGTACTCTAAGCTTGCATAGAAGGCATTGGTCTATGATGCTGGACCTGAGTGTTGCTGTAAGATTTCTTTCCTTCTATTAAGATCCTAAATTCCTGAGTAAGTAGTGAAAATGTTTGTCGTAAACTTAGAACCATACTTTAATTTGGCGTAACCACCACAATAAATAGACAGTCGAATCAAATGTCTATCTGGATAGTGGACTGCCCAGATCTTAAGTCAAACTGAAGCTTTCCGAGACAAAACGTGGTCATCCACCAACTCCTTAGTATCTACCTATCTAGGCCCAAATAATCTGTAAAAGTATTGTTGTTACGTCTTGTTAAAATCAAATATCACATAATCACAGCAGTGTGATTTCTCATGATGTTTCCAGGATCAAAAGCCTGAAGCAGAGATACAAACGACAGGACGAGTGCATGGATCTGTGTACCGCGACTACTTCATGGCAGGTGCACCTTGCTTCTTTGTGATCATTGTTTGTGTGCTGTTCGTACTAGCGCAGTTTTTTGCCAGCGCTTCCGATTATTGGATTAGTCGTTGGTAAGGCTCGAGCTATCATTTTATAATTTACTAGCTGACCCGACAGGCGTTGTCCTGTCCCTATTTTCTACCCTGCCAAACTACCTACCTACCTACCCTACCTGCTACCTGCCTACCTACCTATCTACTTACCCTACCCTACTCTACCAATGCTATACCTACCATACCCTACCCTAAAAAAAAAACCCTACAACCTTATCTCAGACCTACTGAATATACACACAAAATTTCATAAGAATCCGTCAAGCCGTTTCGGAGGAGTTTTGTTACAAACACTGTGACACAAGAATTTTATATATTAGACTAGCTTTTGCCCGCGACTTCGTCCGCGTGAATGTCGGTTATAGTGGATGCAGACGAAGTAGCTGATTAAAAAGCCTATGCCCTTCTCCAGGGTTCAAGCAATTTTCATACCAAATTTCATCAAAATCGGTTAAGCCGTTTCATCGTGAAAGCGTAACAGACAAGGCATAAGTTTCGCATTTATAATATGGATTATAAAATCCGGACTTTTTTAATTTATAATTTATATAGTCGTTGAATTCAAGATTCTAATACATGGTCGTCCCAGGAGCATTATCGATTTAAAACTGTGTTGATGAAGGTTTTCTTAATTCAAACTGACCTCCACCATTTACTTTAAATTTGATTTACAAATCGTAATGATTCTGTCTACCTTTTTTGTTTCAGGAGTAACGCCGAAGATAGATTATCAGGAGACGCAACAATGGACGTTCTTATATGGGCAGAACAAGGTCTAGGGCGAAGAGAATTCGTGTTCGTTTTCGGCATAATAACATTAGCGACAATAATAGTTGCTTTAATACGAGCTTTCTTCTTCTTTTCCTTGTGCATGAAATCTTCCATCAAGTCAGTATCAAAGAAACAGAAATAAATTATCATTGACGAGTAACATTTGAGTAACAATTTGGTTTATCTACTAGGTTACACGATCAAATGTTTGAGTCCATTTCAAGGTCTCCGATGAGTTTTTTCCATAGCAACCCATCGGGACGTATTCTCAATAGATTTAGCAAGGACATGGGAGCTGTTGATGAAATGCTACCACAAGCTATGATTGATTGTTTTCAGGTAATATTCAGTCAGTATTGCTAAAACTGGCGCGAAAACTAATTCATCTCGGACTTTGTCCAATGCGCTTGAACTAGAAGATGGCCTATAGAATAGATTATATCATTTAGCACGAAATCTCGTCTAACTACCTATTTATTTCTTGCAGATAATACTGAACCTGATAGGAGTTGTAATAGTAATATTGATGACAGATATTACTCTCCTAATTCCGATCGCTGCCGCGATGGTCATATTCTATATCTTCCGCGTAATTTACATCAGAACCACTGGAGCTGTCAAAAGGCTGGAAGGAATCAGTAAGCATGGCTTATTAATTGTTACAAGACCATTCTCAATTATTTTTGCCTAGTTTGGTGATCATCAGATCATTCTATAGTTATATTTAACTTATCTCTTGCTTCCACCTTTATTTGATAGCCATAAAAGTGCGAATGCTTATCTTAGGCCTCTGGACTTATCTAGTTATTGTTCATCCATACTTAATATTAAAAATGCAAAAGTAACTATCTGTTACGCTTTCGCGATGAAACGGCTGGACCGATTTTGAAGTAATTTGGTATGAAGCTAGCTTGAACCCTGGAAGGACATAGCTAGTTTTGAATCCGCGACTACTTCTGCATCCTCAATAACCGACATTCATGCGGTCAAAGTCGCGGGCGAAAGCTAGTATCATAATAATTATGTATTATACTCTGATTTGGTGTGCTGTGGCAATCCCAGCAAAACCAGTCTAAAGCAATCAAAATAATAACACAATATATTCTCACCAGCTCGCAGTCCAGTATTTGGTCATGTGAACGCCACGATTCTCGGTTTGGCTACAATCCGATCGTTCGGCGCCGAGTTCCTCCTAGCTGAAGAGTTCGACCTCCACCAGGATCTGCACAGCGCTGCCTGGTACCTCTTTATCACCTGCAGTCGAGCCTTCGGATACTTTCTGGACCTTATCTGCTTACTGTTCATTATATGCGTCACTTTTAGCTGTTTGATGAAGACAGGTTAGTAGCTTGAAGTCATTATTTCGTGGTTAGTAGTACACATTTTTTATAAACTATTCTTCGAATCTCTAGTGTACATCACAGCATTGAGCAATTGACATAATTATATGTTGTCTAATAATCAGCCTTGATTCTTCTAATTTACTTAACGTTCTTTATATTTTAGATATGGATGGCAGTAATGTTGGATTAGCGATCACCCAGTCAATATCATTAACTGGTATCTTTCAATGGGGGATGCGACAGTCAGCTGAGATGGAGAACCAAATGACCAGCGTTGAAAGAGTGTTGGAGTACACCAGATTACCACAAGAGTCTTCATTGAGAAGTGTAAGTATACATACTTGTTATGTCTATACTAATATAAAAAAGAGGTAAAATAGTTGAAGTAGGTAATCTATGTAGGTAAATGTAAAAAAGTTACACTATTTATGTTTGTTTGTTGTCGTTGTTTGTTTGTTATGTTGTGCAAATCTTTTATAGTACTTGACGTTCACGCGGACGGGTTCGCGGGCAGAAGTTAGTAAGTTAAAAGTAAAAGCCGGTTTAAGCCAAGCAAGGGACGCGTCGTGCTATAGGCCGACGTCACACCTACACTATCTATGTACACTCACACAAATGCAAAACTCTTCCTACGCCTCGCGGACTGTACATACACGCAGAGATCAATCAATGCAGTCAGTAATAAAGTGTTCCCATGAGGAAATCGCTACTTAGTCTAGATATCTGCTTGATACTCTTCAGTAATGCTTGCTTGTAGGTTGCTGAACGTAAGTGCACTGTCTATACATTAAAATTAGGCATATCCCGCATATCCGAAGTGTGAGCACAGAACAGGCTAATCAACGAAGTTGACACCGCATACAAATCATGAATAGCAAAACATAGCGCAAGACCAAATTATTTAAGATCCCTATTGTAAATGCCTATGCTTAATAATAAATAAATTATTATTTGGCATGTGACGATGCACAGCATCTGTGAGAGGGCGCTGTATACTTCCCGTTTATTGTTAGCCAATCACAGCTTGTTGACGTCATATCCACGACCAATCAGCGCAGAGTTCCGGTAGTCACGTGGTCCCAGAGAGGGGGTCGCTAATGGCGACCGGTCTTGCCTCATAGCGTCGTTACTTCTCGACTTATTAACATCAAATTTTTATACTGTTGTTAAAATTTTAATTTCAAATATAATTCAATAGAAACGAATTAATATTTAAGTGAATAAATGTGATTCCGGAGCAAGAAACTCAGGTAGGTAACGACTCGATGTCTACATCAAGCCGTGAACGCCTGCGAGTGCCTACCAATTCTAGCTCTTCACAATGAATTCATTGGATTCCGAGGTAAAACGGCGAACATGCGGTGAGTCATCAACATTTCAAAAGTTCTTTACCAAGTAACAGTGCTAATAATTTTGATGAAAACGTGTGTGTATCCGGTTCGATGCCGGTTTTACATAATTCACCTATGCCTGAACCAATTTCTGGACTTAGCTCCTCGACACCTTTCAGTAAAATCTCGGAATCATTTCTACCCACGTTAAAATTTCATAAAATTTGTTAGAAAATCATGCAGTGACTAGGCGAAAAACTTTTTAGAATCTTTCGGAACGGTCTTCGTAAGATCCCTGCGAGTTCCAATGTTTGATGAAAATCATGCTTCGCTTCGTCTTTCGCATTTCTGTTTCGAAATCATTTCTACCCTCGACAAAGTTTTATGAAGTGTACTAAAAAATCATGCAAATAGTTTACAGAAAACATGCTAAATACATTGCAAATCGTCGGGAGCGTATCCTAGGCGAATTAGAACTTTCGGGACGGTCTGCGTAAGATCCCTGCGTGTTCTAATTAGGTATATGATAACAAACTGCATGCTTGCATTCGGTATAGAAACATGAGTATGCCCTTGGTTTGGTACTGAAAATAATCAAATAAGTAAACGGAGGCTGTTTCCGAGCGTATCGGAAACAGTACGAAATATTTCTTACGATCTTTCGGGACGGTTGCGTAAGATTCCTGCGAGTTCTAATTGCCTATTGGATGAAAATCATGCTTCACTTTCTGTCTTTGGCATTGTCGATAAAATCTCGCAATCACTTGTACTGACGTAAAAATTACATGATATCAACTAGGAAATTATGCAGCCAGTTTGTGAAAAACGTGCTGAATACATTGAAAATAACCGGGAGCATATCCTAGGCGAAATACTTTATGGAAACTTTCGGGACGGTCTGCGTAAGATCCCTTTGAGTTGTAATCGTCTATTTCAAGAAAATCATGCTTTACTTTCTGTCTTTAGCATTTCCGATAAAATTTCGAAATAATCTCTACCCTCGTCTTTAAATAAAATAAAATTAACTGGAAACTTATGCAGCTAATTCTCGGAAAACTTGCTAAATACATTGCAAATCGCCGGGAGCGTATCCTAGGCGAATTAGCAACTTTCGGGACGGTCTGCGTAAGATCCCTGCGAGTTCTAATTATTTGATGAGAAACAATTACATGTTTGTACGGCAGGTATAGAAATATGGGTATTCCCTTGGTTTGGTACTGAGCAGAATCAAAATAAGTATAGAGGCTGTCTCTGAGCGTATCGGAAACAGTGGCAGATACTTTGGGCTCCGGAGGCCCTTCTCGAATGATTGAACACGGGAATGCGTCTGCCATTAACCTCCAAGAGCTGGGGCTCGTGGCTAAGTAAAAGCCGTACGGATCGATCGGTCACGGTTAAGCCGCGGTCGGTCCATGGATGGGTGACCATCCTTTTCATACCGAAACCGCTCCGTGCCTCGGAAAGCACGTAAAACCGTTGGTCCCGGCTGTCATTTGTAGATCTGGCAGTCGTTATGGATAATCAGGAGCTCTGGCTCTTATCTGATCATGAGTCTTACCAAGGGGTACCTATAGTCAGTAACCGGGTTATGGAGGGTCAGACCGGCAGCTGCTCCACGTAAAATACTGGTATTCAGCTGCATCCGGTTAGACTAAGCCGGCCCTAACATAGTTGAAAAAGGCTAGGCGGATGTCTACCAATTAACCTCCAATCCGCCGCTCTTATCTTCTTAGTTCGGCTACACCAATCCTACGAAGGCTGTCCCTTACTGTATTCGAGACAGTGGCAGACGGTTCGGGATTCGAAAACCCTTCTCGAAATGATTACGAGAATGCGTCTGCCATTTACCTCCAAATAACCGTTATTCATATGGATGAATAACGGTTATTTCGTTCGTTTCGTCTGTCGTGTCGGTCGTTTCGTTATGGGCTCGTACTGATGGCAGTACGAGCCCTATACCGATTCAAAGCATCATTTATCAGAACTGTCGAACATCGAGCACCTGAATTGTCACATTGGGAAGCTATTCAAGCTGATTCTCACTTATAGATACCCGATTTTTTCGGTGGTGAAGCTGGATAAATCTTCAGCGTTTTGAAGAACCACCGTCGATTACTCAGACTAAAAGTTTCAGATGACGTACCTGTCATTCGGCCTGTTATGGGCACCCAAATATTACACAGCTTTAACCAACTGGGTGGCCAAACATCTACCGGTCCAAAGGGACAGGGAGACCAGACCAGCGGCATTGGTACTGGGTCGCCATGTGAGCATGCAATCTAACAATCACAGTTGTTTCGTACTTTCTAAACTCAAAATTTAGAATCGAAACCAGGGTTTCGGCTGGGCCTGTCACCTTGCGGCAGTGATGTCATAAATTGCTTCTGATTCTGTGTTTAAGTATATTGTTACTAACACTGAGTCTTGTTACTCGAAATAAATGATTATTATTCTCATTTATTTATTTTATTTACATATTGTATTATATTTTTAAATATTAGTAAAAAAAAACATAAAAACATTTAAAAATATAAAAAATAGTAGCCCACCGGTATCGGGAATAGGGTCCAAGCTACCGGTGGTCAGGGCTCCTGAGAGAGGAATCTCCTAACAATACGCGCCGTGTCCAGGAGTACCGCTTTCTGTATCAAGCCCTTGATCCAGCTGCCCAACGAGAGCCTCCTTAGGTGTTGGTCGAGGCTCTTGGAAATGAGTCCATTGGCCGTAACGACTATCGGCACAATGACTGCTGTATTCACATCCCACATGTCGACAACCTCGCGAGCCAAGTCAAGATACTTAATTTGTTTATCTTTCTCGGTTTTCACGAGGTTCTCGTCATGCGGAACCGCTATATCAACAATCATTGCGCGACGCTCTAATCGATCTATCACCACTATGTCAGGCTTATTGGCAACAATAGTCCTGTCAGTGATGATAGATCGATCCCAATACAATGTGATGTTGCCATTTTCGAGAACTGGGTCGGGCACATACCTGTAGTACGGTACTTCCGATTCCACAAGCCTGTATTTTAGAGCAAGTTGCTGGTGGATAATCCTAGCTACAAGGTTGTGTCTATGCAAGTAGTCTCCGTTAGCCAGACGAGAGCACCCAGAGATAATGTGTCGGATTGATTCTCCCGGTCGGTGGCATGCCCGACAAATGTCAACCGTGCCGTCCTTCACAATATACTTCCGGTAGTTGTTCGTCATCATAACTTCGTCCATAATCGCACAGACAAAACCTTCGGTTTCCCCAAAGAGGTCACCGAATCGCAGCCAGGATACGGACGCCAAGAAGTCTACATCAGGCCCATATAGAGCCCGGTAGAAGCGCCCGTGAAGCTCCTTGCTCTGCCATACCTTCTTACGGTCATTAGTATCTAGTACTACAGGTTTGCGCCAGTTCTCGTTCGCTAAGGAGAGCGGGGTGAGGCCCTTGTCCACTGAGACCACATCTCGATGCATCCCCACGTCGGCTTTAAAAAAGTACTCCCTGAGACTGCATACCTCACGGTTGTGCAGGGACTTAGCATTAAGAAAGCCTCGACCTCCGCACTTCCGTGGGATATACAGTCTCATTACCGATGACCGTGGGTGATGCATCCGATTTGCGGTCAGCAATGTACGAACCCTCCTATCCAGGGCGTCAAGTTCCGTCTGAGTCCACTTGAGTATGCCGAAAGAGTACATCAAAACCGGCATGACCCATCCGTTGAAGGCGCGCACCTTGTTTCCGCCTGATAAAAGACTATTCAACACTTTATTCAGGCGGCCAAAGAAGCGCTCCTTCAGCGATTGTTTCATGTCGGTAGCATTGATGCCTAACGCTTCCGACATACCCAAGTATTTGTAGGTTTCGGCTGAAGAGAGGGATCTAAGGTGCATGGAATCCGAGAGTTGTGCGCCCACGGATTCCACAATCTCCCCTCGTTTCACATGCATGACTGCACATTTGTCCACACCAAATTCCATCCTGATGGCGCTACTGAACGTTTCTGTTACTTTCAGTAGCTCCATCAGTCGCAAATTGTTGGGGGCAAAGAGTTTCAGATCATCCATGTAAAGGAGGTGAGATATAACCTGACCTCCTCTTCTCAGCCGATAGCCCAGACCTGAACCCTCCAGCAACGCGCTTAGAGGGTTCAAGGCTAAACAAAACCACAGTGGACTCAGACTATCGCCCTGAAATATACCTCGCTCGATCCTTATCGGTTCGCTATTCTCCCGGATCTGCCGACATCCTGGATAGCGAAGGACCGTCTTCCATTGCCCCATACATGACATCAAGAAGGTGCGCAGAGTTGTATCAATTTTATACAACTCTAACACCCTCATGAGCCATGTATGTGGCACAGAATCATAGGCCTTCTTATAGTCTATCCAGCATGTCGACAGATCCCTTCGGGAACGACGAACCTGCTGGTTAATGGCCATATCAATGAGGAGGAGCTCCTTAGTACCACGAGACCCGTTCCTACATCCATTTTGAGAGGCAGACATGATAGAATTTTTGTCAATATGTTCGTTAATTTTCACTCTCAAAATGGATGTAAGAACTTTATAGACCGTTGGTAGACAAGTAATCGGTCTATAATTTTTGGGTTCCGTAGTACCACCGGATTTATGGAGCAGGTGGGTTATTCCAGTTGTTAAGAATTGGGGCAACGATCCTGACTCTAAGGCTGACTGGAACTGAGACGCCAAGCGAGTGTGCGATCTTTTAAACCATTTTATCCAAAAGTTGTGCAGCCCGTCCGGCCCTGGAGATTTCCAGTTAGGTAACGGACGGACTGCACGAGCTACATCGTGGGGGCTGATGGTAATTGCCCCCATTTCTTGTATTGGATCACACGCTCGCTCAACCTCGCGAGTCCAATCGCCCTCAGTGTGACTGACAGGCACTGACCAGATGCTGCGCCAAAATGAACACATGGCATCATCATCCGGCAGGCGCGCATCAGCCACACCTTGGTCCGGTCGTTCCCAAGTCCTGTACACCCACCTCTCATCACTCTGGAATATGCGATTCTGAGTGTACCGCTCCACCCGCCGCTTGTACCGTCGAATACGGTTTGCCCATGCACAGATCTTCTGCTTCAGGAAGTCGATACGCTCTGTGATGCAGGATAAATAATCTCGAGGACTAATATCAGTCCCCGAGAATGCCCGCCTCACAAAGCGCATCACTCTAGGGCGAGTATTGCCCTCCCTGAAGCAGATTAGTTTGCCGATGAGTGCTCTAGCCTCACCAATACGACGCTCAATCCTGCACTGCCATGCTGGTACAGCTGGCTTTGGTCGTGCAGCTCTGTCACAGTTGGGAAATTTGACATGAGCTACACGACATGCCGCTACAGCCGCGCAGTACAAGATCGAGTGGGTATCGGCGAGGTCTTCGCTGTTGTCAAAACAGTTTGACAGCTGCGAATCTAAAGCACACACCAGCGCCTGGTTTTTCTTGTGCATGGGCAAACGGGGTAATCGTGGTCTTAATTCAGGCGGTGTAGAGCGATACTCTCGGAACGCATCCTCCAAAGCACTCCTCAATTGAATATTGCACTGGGAACTCACGGATATAGCCTCACCATTATCCTCTTCACCACCGTCGTCAGGTCGCGGTGAAGCACTGGGTAAATCTTGGGATTGTACCGCGACCGCAACCAGTGGCAAAGCAGACGTGACGTGGCTACTCCGTGATTCAAGGCGTAGTCGATCAAGTACTGCGTCGTCCAGCATATGATTACGCTGGATGGCCCGCACCTGATCCGACAATCGCTGCGCCGACACGTTGACAGCTGGCTCAAGCACCTGAAACAGAGAGAGCATCCGACCACGGTACGCAGTCAAGTTACTTCCCCCCTCTGTAGCCCCAAAGTATGAGCGCATGACACTTTCATTAATAGACTGCGTCCATCTCATGCGCTGCACACTTCCACCGAGAGCGGGGACCCTATCAGAGACCGGTGGGTCTCGAGGCCCCAAGCTGTCCGGCGGCCGGCGTCGTCCCCGCCGACGCACAGGTGGTGGCGTCGTCGGCGGAGAGAAGTACTCGTCGCTCGAGCTCGACGCAACTGCCGAGGCCGGTGTCACAGCACTTACGTTGGGGCTGGGTTCCGGCGGCGGCGAGGCGGAGCTGAGCGACAGGTCCGGAGAAGTTGGGCGTGCTCGGCGTGCTGATCTCAATATCATCTTGTCATCGTTTTTTTGTCCGTTTTTTGTAAATCGTGTTTATAATCATTCTTCATTTTTCTTCATTTTATTCATATATTATATTATTATTATAATTATTCTTCATTTTATCATGTATTATGTACTTAATCGACGTTATTTTCGGTTTTGCAATGACATATATGTCAATTGTATTTCACTGCATAAAAATATAAATTGTTTTGGAAGAGGTTGCAATATGGTTTAATAATTCGATTAACTGGATGGAATTTTATATTGTGTAGCAAAATTTATACGAAATGTCCAATAACTGTAAAAATTGTTAAAATAAATCAATAAAATTAGGGAGACGACGTATGGTGACATTCAGAGTTGCCATTATGATTATTATTATTATTATTATTTTCAAATAAGCCATTTACAGGCTTGAGTTGAGTTGCCAACACATGTGTGAAGCATTTCCGACCACGGGCACGTGGTCGCCATTTGAGCATACAATCCAACAATAACAGTTGTCTCATACGATCTAAACTCAAAATCGACAAATTCGAAACTTAAACTTAAAACTAGTTATTTCTAATGAATTATTCCAGTCTTGACTCGAGTTGACAACACTTTCGAGCTGTCAAAGAAGTCGGCCGATCGGAGAGTTGTGACTGGTTGCTCGTTCAAATGGTGGGCTTTTGTGGAGAGGAGCGAGCGGGGGAAGCTCCAGAAACACTCTTTTTAAATCAATAAAATATTACAAATGTACGTGACATCATTCATGTTGAATCCCGTAGGTTCAACATGAATTCGAGAACAACGTAACGAGTCGTCTACGTTAGAAGAAAACGGGACACGATCGGTGGCCTTACTTTGTATGACTTATCAATTTTACTTAGCCAACAAGGACTTTTTGAGGGGTTGTTAGAAAATATGTTACCTAACATTTTTTAGACTCGTCTACCCATTTTTGCACAGCCGTCAGTCGTATATGGCTATTTCAGCAGGCGAAGGTGTTTCCGCCTCCGAGCCTAATTCCTAAAGCAACATCAGAATTTTGGCCGGGGTGGGCGAGGAGAGCCTATTGAGTATGGCTTCATCGATGTCGAGCACTCGGCAAACCTTTAAGGATCAACAACCTTGTTGTAGTGTTACTAGATCGGAGCACGGGTCTTCCACCTCCTTAAGTTCAAGACCTTCTCAATAACTTCTTCGTTTGGAAGATCCTGGGGGGAGCAGAGTAACCAGTAATTGGTCGGAAGCAGAAAAGTCCCTGTTCCGATCTAGTTGGCCGGAGTCCACGCTGTAAATTTAGATCGGCACGATGTCGACGGGTCAAATGTTGTCAAATTAACTCACAACGTTGACTCAACTGTCCTTATAATATGAATAGTCAATATTTTTAATACTCGTATTCATTGAGCAAAGATTAGCTTACCCTACCACATATTGTCACATAGGTTTGTACTACTAACATTTGAACGAACGTCTGAAGGCGAAAATGTACAACATATTCTTAAAATTATCTCTTTAGTTTCAATCCCGTGAAGCAGAGAAGCCCCTAATATCACAATTTGGGACTCAAATAAACTAATTGCCGCGGATGCACACGAACCCTCCTAATAAAATTACATTTTTCAGAAAGTCGTGTCAATTGGCGTCTCTTTTGTTGCTGGCATCAGGAGGACGCGTCCATAATCTTACCTTTTTTAGGGTCTAATCGAATTGTCTCATCTATCGGGTGACCACATCATCATGTTTCCAGTATTTGGGTCAAAAACAGACACCGACAGCGTATAGGAAATCAGGATGAAAGAAGTTATCTTAATAACAAAAATATACGTCCACTAATTTGGTTGAAGACCGAGACATACGTACGATAGCTGAATGTAAGCATTCACTGTGTCAATTCGAGATCCATCCCACGCTAAGTGCATCACGGACTGTTATGGGTAATTTGGTAAGAACTTTATTGAAAGATGCAGGTATTTCCGCATCTCCTAGGAGTGTAAGTAGGCTCTTTGCTTTGATATTCGTAAGAAAAATCTTTCAATAGAATATATTCTATGTTCTATGTTAGGGGGGTTTGGTTTCCGCACTTAGTCCTTAAAATGGACCATTGTACGTGAGCCATTGTGGCCGATTACTCCAACCAGCCCACCTCCCTCCAGAAGCAGATTAATCTTCCCAGTCTTCTCAGTGCGTCCGCAAGGGAGTTTGGCGTTCCAAGGGTCTCCCTGCGGATCTGGGTGACGCCAGTGCACTCAAGGAGTACATGCGCCACCGTTTCCTCCGCCTCCATGCAGGCCCTGCACAGAGGACTATCAGTGATACCTAGTGTGTGAAAGTGCTTATTCAATGAGCAGTGTCCGGTGATGGTCCCCGCCACCAGTCGCAGGCTTTCTCTGTCCAGATGCAAAAGGCGCTTGGTCAGCTTCGTATCCAGGGATGGCATAGCCTCCTTGGACTGCCTGCATCCTGGTGTCGAGGTCCACCATTTCTCCGCTTGTGTTTGTGTGTAATCTCTTAACCAACTTCTTAACTGATTGAACGGAATGGGCACAATGGGTTCGGGTCCGAAGGCTTTTGTGCTGGAACCCCTTCTGGCGAGTTCGTCGGCCGCATCGTTACCTAGTGAACCACTGTGTCCCTTAATCCATTGTAGTGTCACTGTATTGCGGTTTGGTACTGTAATGCGTTCCAGTGCATTATGACATTCTAGTATTAGTCTCGACGTGATCTGGTTTTTCTCTAAGGATTGAAGGACTGAGGCACTATCGGAGAGTATACGGATATGCGTATCCGTGACTTCCCTGGCCTCAATGGCGTGTGCTGCCTGGATGATGCCTACGCATTCTGCCTGGTAGACAGTGCTTAGCATTCCTAAGGGCCTAGATATTTTAATGTTTAGGTCTTCAGAGAAGACCCCGACTCCGGTACCGAGATTGGTTTTTGATCCATCGGTATAGATTCTTAGCTCATTTGGGCCTGAGTAGTCACACAGCTCCGCTGTGAGCTCTATGTTGTAGTGTTTCTGGAAACAGTGTATTTTCAGGGTTCTGTCGTTGGGTGATGCCATCATGGGCTGTCGTTTAATTGCTTCCTCTTTTATCCGTGTATGTTTGATTCGGGAGTCTTTGCTTAGGGTGCCGGATATATCGAGCCTGAAAGCCGCTAGGGTCGCTTCCTCTCTCACGACGAGATTTAAGGGTGGCAGTCCCAGCATCGCCTGTAGAATAGAATATATTTTGCCTCGTGGTAATTGGCGAAGACCATTTGGTCTTCGCGCTTTCACTAAATGTTATCGAAAACTGATTATGGGTAAAGTTGACACGTTACCAAATATGAGTAATCTTTCGAATAATTTGCCATATTATTGTTGATCACTATGGATCAATTTGTTATCACATTGTTTTTGTTTAATACCTAAATACCTAATGGTAGAGTAGGATTGATATGATACTTAAATTGAACCTAAACCTTTTACTTAGAGGTTCCTGACTGATAATACAGATCTATATACTGATTTGTGGTTTTATCTTTCAGTTAATATTATAATTTCTCACATAGCGTCGTCGTGGTCACCAGGAGTTATAAACACGTCTCTCACAGATGCTGTGCATCGTCACATGCCAAATATTAGTGCAAGTTTTACACAAACATAAAACTTATATTATTAAGCAGAGACGATGCACAGCATCCATTCAAGGGCTCCTGGTGAGAAACTTCTATGAGGCAAGACCGGTCGCCATTAGCGACCCCCTCTCTGGGACCACGTGACTACCGGAACTCTGCGCTGATTGGTCGTGGATATGACGTCAACAAGCTGTGATTGGCTAACAATAAACGGGAAGTATACAGCGCCCTCTCACAGATGCTGTGCATCGTCTCTGCTTAATAATACAAGTTTTATTTTTGTGTAAAACTTGCACTATTTTATTTTAAATCGTACTATCCCGGAATTTTCCGCCTGCTCATTAAAAAAAATTTTCCCTTGGCGAATGCGAAGTCAACGGGGCGGGGTACAGAGCGCTTCCATCTTTTGAGTGCAAGCAAAAATGAACTTAGTGGTGGTCAGGCGAGTGTGTCCACGATAGTACATTATCAGCGATGCTAGCTTAACGAAATGTTTAGTTTACGGTTATTGTAAGAATTGTCTTTTGTCTACAGTCTCAACAAAAGAAGCCTCCAGCCGACTGGCCTGCTGAAGGAATGATAAAATTTGACAACTTAAGCCTGAAATACTCCCCAGATGGAAGTTACGTACTGCAGAGATTACAATTCACTATACAACCACAAGAAAAGGTAAATCATCCATTTGTTATCTTCATCATCAGCCGAAAGACGTCCACTGTTGAACATAGGCCTCCCCCATAGAACGCCACAACTCACGGCAACTTGCCGCTTGCATCCACCGGTTACCCGCGCCCTTCACGGTGTCATCGGTTCATGTGGTGGGAGGCCTACCAACGCTGCGTCTTCCGGTTCGTGGTCGCTACTCGAGAACCTTTCTTACCCATCGGTAATCGGTCCTTTTATATTAAAGAAATGCTTAGTGCTTGATCATTTGATGAGTTTTTATAAAGAAGTCAAGTAAAGAAGCTTCAAAAGTAACATAAGGTTCAAGTCGTTTCGGGCTGCGCCTAAGTGCCTTTTTACACGAGGTTGTATCTCGCGTCAAACACCCGGGAGCCGGTCACTGAGAGAACTTATTACATCAAATAATCTTAAACCTTTGTTTGTTACTTTTAGATTGGAATTGTGGGCAGAACAGGCGCAGGTAAATCGTCTGTGATCCAAGCATTGTTTAGATTGGCGTATTTAGAAGGCACCATTACAATTGACGGAGTAGACATCACCAATATAGGACTGCATGATTTGAGAGAGAAGTTATCCATTATACCACAAGTAAGACACGTTACATAATCACTAATATGATATCTCTTATGCTGACATTGAGGAACTTCAATGCAGGCTTTCTCTATATTTGATGGAATTCGAATAAAACACAGTGTTACTGTATCAACCTTAATAAACATTTACTCTGTTGATGTTGTCAGTTGAATAGGTACTAATTGGGTTTTTTCTAAGTTTAGGAGCCAGTATTGTTCAGTGGTAATATTAGAAAGAATTTGGATCCGTTCGATCAGTATCCCGATTCAGTGTTGGTGCAAGCTTTGAACAATGTGGAGCTTCAGGCGGAGGGAGATGAAAGTTAGTAGTAAATAATAACATGTTATAATTATTTTAACAGTGATCTATACTCAATACTTTATTACATTCCACAATGTGAGCTTAGGTGGTAACTTATAGTATAGTAGATAATTATGGACCCGGATGCCCGAGCACAGTGAATAAGTAAGTAGGAGAGAGGAAACTTATCATCTAAATTATTATAAAAATGAATAAACAGCTAATTTGTAATAATAGCTTAACTTAGCTTTTTTGCGTGTAGTTTCATTGGGTTAATATTTTTGTTTGTGGCTAGCTAGTGGGCTAGTGGGCATTAGGTTAAGTTTTACTACAATGTTAGCTTTAAGCCCTTAAAATTACTTAAAATATAAACATGTAAATATATTAATAAATATGCGATTTGGTATCATGGGTTGAAAAATGTAAAATTAAACTTAAATTAAGTACGACTTATGTATATAATACTTATTGTTTTTTATGGTTTTGATTTTATGAATTGTTTTAAATGTGTATTATTTATTATTATTTTTTGCTAACATAACTATTTTTTATTTCAATTTAGTAGGTGGGATGAATACTGCTATATTATTATTACTATGTAGGTATGCTTATTAAATTAAGATTTTAAAAGTCTATCATTCTAATATTCATTTATCGAGTAGTAGCATTTATTTATTAGTAATTGTTTAAGTTTTTTCAAGAATATGTTATTTTTTCCTTCTTCTTTTATTATTTTGGGTAGTTTATTATATATTTTAGTAGACATTACATAGGGACTTGCAGAGTGCATTTTTAGTCGAGAACTTGGTATGTTTAACCTAGATCGGTGTCTGAGTGTATAGCGTGTCTGTATGTCTTCACGTTTTGTATAAAATTCTTGATTTTTACGGACAAATTTACATGATTCAAGAATGTAAATACAGGGAAGTGTTAGAATATTATGTTTTTGAAAGTGAGGCTTGCAACTATCTGTTTGTCCAATGTTCACCAAGATTCTAACTAATTTCTTTTGCAAGGTGAAAAGTGTTGATGCATCTGCGCTATTGCCCCACAGAGTAACACTATCTATAACCATGCATAAGCATAAGCGTAGTAGGTGGTGAGAGCTGTTTGTATATTAGTTGTCTTTTTTATTTCACGAAGGGCATACGTAAATTTGGAAAGTTTTGATCGTGTTTTTAGTATGTGTGATTTCCAATTTACATGTGTGTCTATAACTAGTCCGAGTAAGGTAAATTCTTTAACGGTTTCTAATTAAGAGTTTTTGAAATAAAAGTCTAATAATAATGGTGTTTTTGATAAGGGTAGAAAGTCATTAATTTAGTTTTGGAGTAATTAATTTCGAGATTGTGTTCGGTAATCCAGTTGTATGCTATACCACGTATGGAATTGAGCTTTTCTTCTATATTTTCGTTGTTTTGGCAAGGAATTAATAGAGATATATCGTCCGCGAATAAGACACATGGGCTTTCTATGATTTTCGGTAGGTCGTTGATATATATTAAAAATAAGAGGCATTCTATGACACTTCCTTGAGGGATTGAGGCGTTAATTAATTTGCTATTAGATCGGATTTTTTCTATTTCATTATTTTTGTCGTTCAAAAATTCTATTTCGACTATTTGTTCTCGGTTCTGTAAGTAAGATGTAAGCCATTCATGCGCTTTTCCGCGTATACCTATTCCGTATAATTTATCCAGCAATATCCTAAATTGTACTTTGTCGTAAGCTTTGGTTATGTCGAGTAATATTCCTATTGCATATTTTTTTGGCATTCATAATGTTAAGGGCTTCTTGGATATATTTATAGACTGCCAATGTGGTGGAACGGTTTTTCCGAAAGCCGTTCTGACAGTCGTCAAATATTTTATATTTTTCACAAAAATTGTAAATGCGGTCACACATGGCTTTTTCAAAAATCTTTGACGCTGATGGTAAGAGAGCTATTGGGTCGTATAGTTGTTTGGATCTGTTTTGGTATTTTTTTTTGTGAATCGGTTTAATTAAAGATTTTTTTAAGAGATCAGGGATTATACCGTCAGCAAAAGACTGGTTCAATAGTAAGTAAAACGGTATCTACTACTGTAAAAGTTGTTTGTTTACAGTAATAGACAAGTTTAGAAAGAGATTTTTAGTAATGGTTTGGCTACAAACCTTTCCTATCTCTTCCCCTCATTTATCGAGTTGTTCTCATTGAAAGAAACTTGTTTCACGCATATACAATAGCACTCCTTATCACCCCCTTTCGCAGTCAGAATTTAGTACCGAAGTTGCGCCTAGATGGCGTTGGAATCGAATTAGATCGCGCTATCGTCTGCTTCACGGCGTTTGGTTAGGTGGCTCGGTACAACATGTTCAGGTTAACTTTGCGCAGAGGCAATATCGTAACCAATGAGGTTAATCCGAGGTGCGATTATTGCTAGTTGAAAACTTTACCAATACCCCGCCGTGTGGACGTGAAATACCGTCCGCGTTGGCAATTTTTGCAAGGCCGTAATTGGCCTTAGAATACCTTGATTTTTATTTTAGTAGATATTTGTCGAGAATTCCGAATTCCGTTAGAAGAGATGGAAATGATTGGTATTTAGAAATCATAATCATATGATCATAATTATGTTTTTTTTGTCACAGTGAAATCACCTGCTACTTTTCACACCTGCTATTTTTCACTGAGAATGATTTTCCTACTAGTTATCATTGAAAATATTGAAATGAAATGACAATGGTAATTGAATAATGATTATGATGTAACAGGACACGTTCGTCGTCATAATCAACTGGCGTAAAACTATATAGAAATCACATGAGCAAAATTAGTTAGTTTTGTATGCGGTATTTTGAAAGTTTAGCTTTGTGTTAAGTAGGTACTTAAATTTTGTGTTATTGTGAGTTTAATTGAACATTTGTCCGTGCTTTAAAGTTAAAAAGATGTATGGTGCTCGTTTATGTCATAATACCTACAAAAAAGTAATAACATTATTACACTAATAAAAACTCTCGCAAATTTTGCAATTAATTAGCACAAACACGCCGCGAATTGCAATATACAAGATGATTTTTTATGCACGCACCAAATTTCTCAGGGTGATAGTACCCATGAAATTGAATAACTTTCTCCAAAAAACATGGGTCGAAATATTAAAAAAAAAATCGGACTTCCCATACAAAATCGATCAGCTGACTATTGATTTTGTATGGGAAGTCCGATTTTTTACCCTGAGAAATTTGGTGCGTGCATAAAAAATCATCTTGTATGTCACACACCAACGGGCACGTGCCATATGTCATATGACTGACGAGGACGAACGCCCGCACAGGAGAAATGTCATTTCATTACGTTTGTTTCAATAAAAAAAATCATATGAAAAATAATATAAAATTGTAATTAAATCTCGACCTTATGGTGATCAACTCAATGTTTAATTTAGAATGATTGCGACGCGGGTCACAGGTTAATCGGACGCACTAGTCGCACGCAGGGATTGCTTGCTTGTTGCTTGAGTGGATGTGTCCCGCTCACTCCTCGATATTTGCTCGTATGATTGTCGTGCATGATCGCCGCGGTCGCGCCGCGCGGTTTCATTCATTCGTTCATACACGCACCAATGAGAAATCATAATCACTGTGATTGCAAATGACAATAGCAGGTATGTCATATGATAAACTAAATCATATGATTATTCACTGCTTTCAATGATTTGTTCCATCTTTAGTTAGAAACGTTGTCAATTCGGTTACTGTTTTGTAAGATCGCCCTGGTTCTGTTAGTTGTTTGGTTCTCTGCATCGATATAATATGTACTACGCACGTTCTCTGGTTCTTTTGTTTATTCCAATGTGCAACTACCAATAATCCCTCAGCGTGGGGACGTGACATACCGTCCGCATTGGTAATTTTTAATGGCCGTAATTGAATTGAAATCTTGTGGGGTTCCATTATTTAACATTGTTTAATAAAATCTGTTGAATACTAGCATTTTTTTTTAAATTATACATAAAGCACAATATAAAAGGGATACTTTTGCTCTATATGGGATAACAGTAAATATCATTTAATTTCCTTAGGTCTATCTCAACACGTTGAACGCCATGTAGGTCACCGGTGACCTACGCTAGTGGAGGATTTGCCTTCAACATTTTTGGCCCGGCAGTTAAAGGCTTAAATTTACATAAAAATACAGAATAGTGTTTTCTATGTTATGTCTTAAAGTAAATACAAAAATAAATATACACTAACACAAATACAATAGGTACAGGGAATATTTAACAAAAATAGCTATATTAGATATTGCCCCATGTGGCATTTTTATGTTCAAATTGTAATAATTGTTCTTCTTGTTCTTTTTGTCATTTACTTTCTTAAATTCTTATTTACTTTGTTATATTATAGTCATGCCGTGTACACATATGTAGGAATACAGACTCGACCTGGCCCCTTATTCACAACCATTCGATACGTTTCCGTGTCGGTAAGGAACCGTCTTCGACAATGTCATTCCGTCTTCAGTCTTCGTATGTTCGTTGAACTGTCAAAATTATTCGGTTTCGGATTTGTGAATTGCGTTTGAAGGACATCTTCGATATCTTTTGACTTTCGATTCGGTACGGAATCGAATCGAATGATTGTGAATAAGGGGCCTGAACTGTAATACTTACTGTTACTTATGCAATTTATTGTCTGTATTCTGTTTTGTGTTTCTAAATAAATAAATAAAATTACCTAAATCATCTCAGGCCCCCTCTACAAGGAAGTCGCAGAAGGCGGTTCAAACTTCAGTGTAGGAGAACGTCAGCTGGTGTGCCTAGCGAGAGCCATCGTCCATAACGACCGGATCCTAGTGCTGGACGAGGCCACAGCTAATGTGGACGCGCAAACCGATCAGCTAATTCAGACGGCCATCAGACAGCACTTCAATAGGTGCACCGTGCTCACTATAGCACACAGGCTGAATACTATTATAGATTCTGATAAAGTTAGTATTTTATTCGTAATAAATTGGAAATACGTTCCCACATTAATGTTTATTTTAATGAATTTAACCTTTTGCTCGCCGGCGCCTTTTTACGTTACTTTAACCCCCCTTGGGGGAGACCTATGCCCAGCAGTGGGCGTCTAAAGGTTGCCATGATGATGATGAGCCCAGACGCCAAGCCTAGTAAAATTCATTAACAGTCAGTATGCCATTAGGAGTTAGTATCAGTCTCATACAAAACTAAAATATTGTTTTATCTGGCGGGGGCGCGGGGCATTACCCCCCACCCCGCAGTCTTCCCCGGACGGGGGATAGTTCATGAGGATTACCCCACGATAAAAAAGAACGTGATGGTGGGATGAAAATAATAAACTATTATAGAAGAAAGATCTTTATCCTGCAATGGGACACATTAGGCTTAGTACTAAGGATTAAGTGAGTGAGTAAGTGAGTGAGTGCGTGCGTGCGCGCGCTCGTGTGTGGATTCGTGCGTGCATGCATTTCAGTAAAAAATCTTGGAAAATTAATAATCATTTTAGCTTTTGTGTTTTTCCTCAGATATTAGTACTAGACGCGGGACGATTGGTGGAGTTTGACCACCCGCACATATTGCTGCAAAACAAAAAGGGATATTTCCGTAAGATGGTTTCAGAGACCGGACCTTCTATGACATCGCTCCTGCACAAACAGGCAGCACAGGTGAGCACTGAGGTCCTCTCAGTACGAGTTTATCTCGTATAGCTTATGTCATGGTAAAAGCAATGTTACTAACATTGCTTTTGGGGCTGAAGGTCCAGTTTGCCCAAGATATGCCTAAACCAGATCGATATACTTAAATAATTCAGTGGATTGTGCGTAATGTGTGTTGTACGTAACTTAAAGTATACTTTAGGAGACTGAAGTCTGCTTGAAACTGCTTGAGAATGCCTATAAACGTAATGTCAATGTGTGCGTGCCAAAAATGACGGTTTGTTCTAAGCGGTCTCTCTACTGGGGTGCGCCGCAACCTTAGGTACTTTGTGCTTAGATTCAACTTTTTAAGGAACCAACTCCTTGACAATTCAAAAGTGCCTGTGAATGGTTTAATTGAAATAAATGCTTTAACTTTTGACTGAAAGTACATTCAAGAATACATGCGAGTCTATGCACTTGCTCGAAAAGTTGATAACTTGTAAAGATTAAAGCACTTGTTAGCTTTGTTTTTTTTTTTCAGAGTTACAAGAATAAGCAGCCCGGAAACTAAATGAAACAACCTCAAAATGTTTTATTTTGTAACTGATATATTTTATAATATTATAAGTTATTTTATAATTTAACTTTATCTTATAGTATGCATTTTAAATAAATGATTTTGAATATACACTCCTTATTTAGGTTCGAACAACTTCGACGTAATATTTAATTGTCTTTCACGATATCATAAAGGTCGTGTATAAACATATGAATCAATTTAACTTATAAACTAATATAGACAATTTAACGCCTGCTCAGAAAATCAGTAAAATTCATGAAAATCAATTATAGCCCGATCGCTTAACTGACACCGTTCCTGAGGTAAATGCGCGGTGCGGGAGGGGTGACAGTTGTCACAAGTTGACGTATCAGTGAGCTCTCGCGACACCCCAACGTCACCGCGCAGCTACCTCAGGAACGGTATAGCAATTGCTAATCTCATACAATAAGTCCACAGCAATAACAATACTTTTAAAGCTTTTGGTTTGTAACCAAATATTAATCTACATATAATATCCATATAATACTACGAGTACAATTTCTATAACGAGTGTAAAAAGACACTTAACAAAGCCGAAAGTTATAAAGAACTTTCTGATTACGGTGATATTGAAGGACAAAATTTCAACATTTTTATACCTACGTTACACAGTCTCCATGTTACAGTTCAGGCTGGCTAACTGTAGCTCCATCCTTTTTTTGAAGCCGTCCACTATGGTGTCCATCCGTCTGCGAAAAAGGGACAAATATACATTTAAAAACTTATTTACTTGCATGTAAAATTTGCCAACTAAATATGGGCAAAATATATATGTCGTGAGACACTAGCAAGACGATTCAAGGCTGCTTCCTTCACCTGATCTATTAAACGACTAAATATTCTTTTAGGCCGTTTAAGCAGGGAACCTTCGTGAACAGAACGGGCGTTCAATTGCCTGTATTTTTAACGACTCGTCCGTCTTGTTATAATAAAATCTTAAAGTAAACTGTCAAACTGGTGGGAGGAAGTACAGGATCGGGAAAGATAGAAGGCATGGAGGGAGGCCTTTGCCGAGGAGTGGGGCAGAATAGGGTAACAAAAAAACTGTAAAAAAATTGGCACATGGATTTTACTAATTCATAACCACACCGCAATACAGTTAATGAAAAACATGAAATGTTTAATTTGAAAAATAAAGATCCGAAAGATATACATTCAGGTTCATTAAGGGGGAAGTGTCAGGGGGCCTGCGAAAATTTCTTACGTTTTTTGCAATTTGCAGTTCAATCAGGTTGTAATAAAAAAAATATTCATAGCAAATGACAGAACTCAAGCATGGCCGCTAATCAAGGAGTAATTTCTATTATTAAAGAACAAAATTAATTAAACACTGACCTTTTTTCTTCTTCGCTTTCTAATTGAGGAATGCTAGCTAACGCTTCCATCAAGTAGTTTCTGAAAATTGAAAACGAAAAAACAATGCCTTAATATATCAGAACAAGGGATTGGCAATAGGTTCAAAAATCTAAAAATCATTGGCATTTTTAAGCTTTTGCAGCACCGCTAGCTCCCCGCTGTCGTATCCCCGTATGTCGTGATGGCCTAATGGTTAAGGCACCCGCCTCTCATGCATGAGGTTGTGGGTTCAAAACTAGGCAAGTACCAATGTGACTTTTTCAATTCATATGTACTTTCTAAATTTATCTTGGACATCATTGACATCGGTGAAGGAAACATCGTGTGGAAACCTGGACTTATAATTGAAATAAGTCTGAAATCGCCAATCCACCTTGAGCGCACGTGGTGATCAATGCTCATGGCTTCTCTGTATGAGAAGAGGCCTTTGCCCTGCAGTGCGACAAAGAATCATGGCGAGATCCATACATTCATTTGTATGAAAAAAAAAAAAAGATTCATTTAGAGGGTTTAAAATATTGTCCAATGTGGAGACTACATTACCAGGAGTAGATTGATATATTCTAACTATATTTTTAAATCCCCGCAAAACTAAAATATTTTAAAATGAAAAAAAAAACTTTTTCGTTTTATATCGCCGCTCATTTTGCGTTTATAAAAAAAATAAGGTGACAAGTGACATTAACGGATCTATCAAATAGGCAGACAAGAGATGTGAATCGTTGTTTTATAACGGCGGAGTTGAAAAAGTACATTGATTAAAATTATTTGTGACCATAAAACAGCTGTCAGTGACATGTTACTATCAGCTGGCGTTTCGTTCTGAAATAATGAGCTTTACGTTAAAGTTTTCACTTTTAACATCCATTTTTTTTTGTGGGGTTTTATAAATATTTAAAATGCCTGAAGATACTCTTTAGGTACCCAAGAGTATGAAAATTAGAATTTCAACTTCTCTAAACATCTTTATTTTATTTTTTTGTACAAATCCCGCCATGATCCCCGCTCCCTGACTATTAACTCACTCAGCCTTCCTCGTGAGATGTTCGGCTAATGCAACTTGCAGCAGCGTGTACTCCAGCCGCGCCTGGAACACGGCGGCGCGGCAGGCGGGCGGCGGCGCGCACGCGCACAGGCGCGCCAGCTCCTCGCACACGGTCTCGCAGATGTCGCGCACGTAGCGAGACGACGCGGCGCCGCATACGCTGTCTACCTGGTCATTTGTTACCAATACAAGTCAAAATACTTCCTAGTGTGAATATGAGCAGATAGTCTGGCTGTCAAGTTTGGTCGCAGAAATTGGGATTTTGACAAAGTCTTATTTAAATTAATTAAACACATAATAGACTAGACTTGGGGGAGGATTTTTTCTCAAATAACGGCGGCGACGATTATTAAGGTGCCACATATGTATGTATATAATATAGTTTTATTACATAAAATAATATAAATATTAGAATTAAAAACTTGTTGTACTTTATTCTTTCTTCTTTGCATAAGTTCATTTTAATATTTATATGTACTTATGTAGCCAGTATGTCGTGGCAACAATTAACTAAATTGGCTGTGGTTTTTTCATTGTGAATGCATATTGTCATAGAGACATCTAGCATGATATAGCTAAACCACGTAGAAAATGACAGCTTTTAGCTTTTGCTATTCATCGCTAGGAAAAAAGGCGGGACTTGACTAGATGTGGGCAGGGTTTAGCTTGAAAAAGTGTCACGCATCTTTCTATGGGAACATTCGATATAGCCATCTCCTCTGTTATACTTACTTCGTGATTTCAACTTATAGATAAAACCTATTTTATAGTACCTAGTTTGGGATCAAAAATACCCTATTCGTAACCCCAAAACAGTGTGCGTAGTCTAGAAAATATAGGTATTAGAGGAGCCCCTTAGCTTTGCTAACAGATTATCTCCAGGATAGAAAGCAATGCGTAAAAATAGGAAATTACGTCAGTGATGAGTTAGGGGTTACTTTCGGTGTCCCGCAAGGCAGTGTTCTGGGTCCGACGCTTTTCCTTATTTACATTAATAATCTTTGTGAAATGAAGCTTGAGAGTGGGCGTGTTTTCTCCTATGCAGATGACACAGCCCTTACCTTCACTGGAGATACATGGGTATATGAAAATGCTGAAAGGGGGCTCACGAAAATTGCTAAATGGTTAAATTCATATTTGCTTACATTAAATACCTCTAAAACTAAGTATATCGCGTTAACAAAATACGACATCACTCAACCTGGACCTAACTTCAACCTTAGAATACATAGTTGTGATAATTTCCTACTTAATAAAAATTGTTCCTGTAATAAAATAACCAAAGTGACGGATATCAAATACCTTCGTATTATGGTTGACCAACGATTATCATGGCATCTACACACAGAAATGGTCATGGCTCGAACTAGAAAGCTGATTTGGATATTCAAGACTTTAAGACATGTTACCTCTAAGACTCTCTTAAACCAAATTTATGTTTCTCTGGCCCAGTCAGTTTTAGTGTATTGTATCCCAGTCTGGGGCGGGGCTACAAAAATAAAATTTCTAGAATTGGAGCGAGCACAAAGATCTCTTTTGAAAGTCATGAATTTCAAATCGTATAGATTCCCTACTGAAAACCTTTATTCGCTAAGCGGTCTTCTCACAGTCAGGAAATTATATGTCCTCCATGCTGTTTTAAAACTTCATAAAACTCTTCCTTATGACCCCAGCCTCATTAAAAAAAGAAGGAAATATCTAGTTGCACCAGAAGTCTCAGTTAAATCGATGTATGCAAAAAGACAGTATACCAGACAATCCGCTTACATATACAACAAATTAAATAAACTTTTAAATATTTTCCCCATGACTTATCGGGATTGTAAAAAATCTCTGATAGATTGGCTAAAAAGCAAAAGCTATGACGACATAAGCTTTCATACAAACAATCGTGTAATAATCTGGCGATAGTGACGCACACACAAACATACCTACCTCTATATATACATTGACTCGCTATTTACATACATATACACACAACACACACACACTTACACAACACACTCCCACTTACACCCATACACGCACGTATTTTAAGTTCATTGTTTATAGTTGTTTACCTATTTTATTCTGTTTTTCCCCTATTAGCTAATAAGTTACCAAATTGTAAAAGTCTTGGCAAGTACACTCCTGCATACTATTGTACTAGTTATAGAAGAGCGGGGCCTCCTAGCACAGGTATTTCTTATACTTAAAAGGAGACCCTTATGTAAGATATATTGTAGAAGTTGTACAGTTACTGAAAAATAAATTTATTATTAAAAATGTAAATTATGTGTATATAAGATGAATAAATACACATAATTTACATTTTTAAATATTAATAGAAAAAAAAACATTTAAAAATATAAAAATAGTAGCCCACCGGTATCGGGAACAGGGTCCAAGCTACCGGCGGTCAGGGCTCCAAAGAGAGGAACCTCCTGACAAAGCGGGCCGTGTCAAGAAGTACTGCCTTCTGAATCAAGCCCTTGATCCAACCGCCTAACGAGAGCCTCCTTAGATCGCTAAGGAGGCTATTATTATTATTATTATAACATTTCAGTCAATAGTTTAGGAGAAAATCAGTTTAGAATGTGACCAAGTACATGTTTTTGCTCGTGACTGTATGTACTGTACTGTATACGCAAATATGCAAATATAGGCAAATACGACCATCCACACTTGGCAGACAAATAACAAATACACAAACATTTGGCAGAAGAGGGCAATGCGTTTAGCAAAACTATGGACGTGTTTCAACTTGCAGCTGGATTTTATTAAGTATTTAGATAATATAAACGAATTATTTGGTACAATTCGAGGAATTTTTACACTGTTTCATTGTCTCAATTCATTTTCAATAGCTGTTCTAGTTCGCGCTCACAACACAAAATACTGCACGTCTGTGCAGGTCGTGCGCATTTGCGTATTCGATTATTTGCACTCTTGGATGTGGGTCAAGAAACCGACAAGCGCGCGGTAACACGTATTTGGTATGGCCATATTTGTCAAATAGGCGAATAAGGCCAATACTTTGTCAAATATACTGTCGACACATGAACTAATGGTGCAGCCACGATTGCCTAAACACGAACTTCTCAACGGTCAGTAGCATGGTCGCGACACTTTGCCTAAAACGTTTAATGTTGATACTTGATAGCTAAATATTATGATCTTTACCATAAATTAATGCTTCAGCCAGAATTTTCTCTTCATTAGGGCGCTTTCCAATGAGTACTTTTCATAAATCAAGGTATTCTCAGGCCAATTACGGCCTTTCAAAAATTGCCAACGCGGACGGTATTTCACGTCCACACGGCGGGGTATTGGTAAAGTTTTCAACTAGCAATAATCGCACCTCGGATTAACCTCATTGGTTACGATATTGCCTCTGCGCAAAGTTAACCAGAACATGTTGTACCGAGCCACCTAACCAAACGCCGTGAAGCAGACGATAGCGCGATCTAATTCGATCTCAACGCCATCTAGACGCACCTTCGGTACTAAATCCGGTTGGCGGGAAAATCAAAAGGTATAACTTACACCCGAAATAAATTGTTTATACAATCCGTTTTAAAAGAATTTGATGAAAAGGTAAACAAACCCGGTATTACACCCATTTTTGAAAAGTGTCTCAGTTAAATTCTCTAGTGCTAATATGCCACCAAAAAAAATAACAATTTTTTATTCAACCGATAAGTGCCATAAAAACACATCTAAATTTAGGGGTTATTTTTAAAGCACTAATAACCTCGCACTGTATTTTATTACTAAAATTAAAAATATCAACTTTTGTTATATGACTTTGCAAAACTTAATAAATTCACCAAAAATAGTAAGCATACTTTCAACACGATTTATATCTGCATTCGCAACGCACTGTTTATGTGGTGCTTTCATTTGGTAACACGTAATGTTGTACACATTTAGAGCGATTAATTTAAATGTTTTTAAATAGTCTATTAATGAAAAGAAAGAAAAAAGAAACAAAAAATAATTATTAGAATAAAAGACCAAAAATCGCAACGTTGTTTATGATGTCAGTAATCTAATCCTGCAAAATTATTAGTGTTGTACAAATAACCCTTTAGTGTATATAATAGTATACTTACGGCAAAACAGGTCAACATTGTAAAAAT
Organism: Charanyca ferruginea; assembly: GCA_947361185.1. Taxonomy (NCBI): domain Eukaryota; kingdom Metazoa; phylum Arthropoda; class Insecta; order Lepidoptera; family Noctuidae; genus Charanyca; species Charanyca ferruginea. Next base: position 20,019,649 of record OX376059.1, on the reverse strand, counting down.
AACTTTAAAAATATTGCAAATTAAAAAATTACCTCAGCATGTACAGCAATTAGATTGTTGATAATCTCGTAGACATAGGGCCTGGCGTCATCGACCACAGCATCAGCGTCAGCTCTATGTCGTCCCATATCCATGCTCGGCTCTATGGTGCCCACCAGAGGGTCGCCTTTGTTCTCCAAGTAGGTCTCCGCAATGGTAGTCTCGAGGGTACTGAGGGCTTCCTTCGTGGCTAGCAGAGCTTGCGTCTGTTTTGGGAAGCCGAAGCTGGAAATAAGATAAAGATCATTTATTTGTCATGCACATGCGTTTACACACAAATTAAAGCATGCAAGATCTTACATCAGCTTTGGTTAGAAATAACGAATTACCTACGTGTTTCAGTTCTTCTGAATATTCAACCCCGGGGTTACAAGAGGGAGTTCGATTGTATAAAAAAAAGTGGAAAATAAGAATAAAATTGAAAAAGAGAACCACCTTCAAAAACTAAAAAGTGATAAATAACTTTAGCACACATGACTTTAGTTTCGGAAGTCGGTGGCTTTGTTCTGTTTGTTGTTTTGTATTGCCACCGACCTCCGAAACTAAAGATGGAAGAAACGAAAACGTCTTCTCGGTTCTTTTTTTGTTTTTTTTTTTTCAAAACGCGCTGAATAAATTTCTGTTTGTTGTATACTAAAACCTTCTCCAGAATGTAACAAACACTTTTCTAAAAACCGCATCAAAATCGGTTCAGCCAAACGGGAGATAATCGCGGACAAACATACATACATACAAACATACGGGTCGAACTGAAAACCTCCTTTATTTGAAGTCGGTTAAAACATATTTTTTGGATTTATCAGGTATAAACTTGGCACTTATGCAACCCTATTGTTTTTTAAAAAAAATATTATCTTAATGCGGCTATGGTATCACTACGACCAGGGTTGATCTTTTGTGATCGCCGCTTGTGTTCGCTGGCTTGTCAATTAGTGTTTCGCATTCCCCCAGAAAATGAAGTGGCGTTTCATCAGCCTCCTTACAGCGTCGGCAGGTTCGCGTATCACTTAGCCCCAGGTTGGACATGTGCTTGTTTAAGCAGCAGTGTCCCGTAGTGGCACTAGTCTTAGTGCTCACAATGCGCAGGTTGTTCCTACTAAGTGCTAGGACTGGTTCACTAACCCTTCTGCCCTAGGCTTTGATGAGTGCTTTCGAGTGTAAGATGCCCGGCGACTCCTCACATAATTTTATGGAAGTTTCGAAGCATGATTTAATCAGGGTGCTCTGAGCTAGGTTTTTTATATGCGAACCTAAGAAAATAATAAAGTGTGATATTTGGTTTTTTCTTTGTTGTGTTGATTTTGATAGGGAAGTACAAAATCTACAACCACGAAGTCGCGGGAAAAGTGCTAGTATAATGTAATAGATAGGATGTATGTACCTACTCTATTTAAATGTAATTAAATAAGAAAAATAATTAAAGCGTTCATCCACTCTTCCACTTATTTAAAATTTTGCTGTGCCCAACAGGGTCCATATCTGAATCTATTAAATAAAGATTTTGAGATTTTGACATACTTGTCTACTATGCAAAATACGCGTTGAGACGTGGAGTTGCGGACACCAGCCCGTCATACTACTAAAGTCTCCGTCACAAGAAGCTACAAATTTTGTAAGCACACATTCAGAGGTTTGAATCAAATTAAATTAAAAAAACCTTTGAATCAAATAAAAAAGAAACAGTTTTGTAATGATTTTTATTTTTTTAAAGGGATTGAATTATAATAACACTTACATCTAATTACTGTCGTCAGATGATTCCAAGTATTGTTTCTGAATCAGTTATATGGATAAAAAGGCTGACTACCGTGCTATCTATCCTTTATAGATTAAGAACAACGGATTAACTCACTGTGTTGTCGCGTTCGTCCGTCGGGGTATCTATCCTTTCATCAAACCTATCACCAAATGTTTACATTCTATGAGTCGCGTTCCGGTACCACAAGATCAGAGGACAGCGCTTTATATCGCTCAAATATAACCCGCCCAAGTGAAATTGCTCGTTAGTTTCGTATTACACATTATGTTACTTTGAGTTGATTTAATTTGGCATTATTTTTAACTGACTTCAAAAAGGAGGAGGTTCTCAATTCGATTGGTATTTTTTTTAATGTATGTAAACCGATTACGCTGAGAGTTATGATCCGATTTACGTGATTCTTCTTTAGTATGATGCGGAATAGCTGCCATTTGGTCCTATAAAAATTTAACATAGTTTGGCCCAGTAGTTTTCATTTTATGTTTTTTTTTTGTTGATTGATCTGCCGTGTTATCTCTTCACCACCCTGGGTTGACTGGGTTGACAGTGTAATAAATAAATAAATTGAATTGTCGCTACGTAACTTAGTAGAAGTTCTTTTCTATAGCTTCTTGTGGCGGCGACTTAGGGGGCTATTACAGATTTTAAACTGACAATCACGTCAAAATGTGCAGTGTAAATGATTTGAAAAAAATATATGTTAAACTAGAACATTCTCTTAATCATTTAGAAAGTGAATATTTTTGATTATGTTCATATTAAATACTTTAATTAACTCATGAAGTTGTGTCTGACGCGGACAAAACATTGACAATCACACAAAATCTACCAGGTATAATTAAACGAAACTTACACCATCTTACAGACAATTTTATTGTCTATCTTTTAGTATACGCCTTTTTTTTAAATTAAAGAATACTACTTTTATTTAATTTTTTCGACTAAATTTTGAGAGTTTTGGACGCAGACTGCGTCCGTTCTGCGTCAGTTCTGCGTCCAAAACTCTCAAAGTTTAGTAAGTGAATATAATTAAAAATATTCACTTACTAAATGATTAAGAGAATGTTCTAGTTTAACATACATATATTTTTTTTCTAATCATTTACACTGCACATTTTGACATTATTGTCAGTTTAAAATCTGTAAAAGTCGTTAAATAGCCCCTTTACTACATACTTGTCTACGGCTTGGGCTAGGTTCTGCAGCGTGACGCGGCGCGTGTAGTGCGCGTTGGCGCCGGCGGCGAGCAGGCGCGCCTGGCAGCTGCGCGCCGCGCCGCCCTCCTCCACGCGCTGCTCCAGCGCTACTGACAGGTTGCTGTTGTCGAACTGTACTACTACATACTTGTCTACGGCTTGGGCTAGGTTCTGCAGCGTGACGCGGCGCGTGTAGTGCGCGTTGGCGCCGGCGGCGAGCAGGCGCGCCTGGCAGCTGCGCGCCGCGCCGCCCTCCTCCACGCGCTGCTCCAGCGCTACTGACAGGTTGCTGTTGTCGAACTGTACTACTACATACTTGTCTACGGCTTGGGCTAGGTTCTGCAGCGTGACGCGGCGCGTGTAGTGCGCGTTGGCGCCGGCGGCGAGCAGGCGCGCCTGGCAGCTGCGCGCCGCGCCGCCCTCCTCCACGCGCTGCTCCAGCGCTACTGACAGGTTGCTGTTGTCGAACTGTACTACTACATACTTGTCTACGGCTTGGGCTAGGTTCTGCAGCGTGACGCGGCGCGTGTAGTGCGCGTTGGCGCCGGCGGCGAGCAGGCGCGCCTGGCAGCTGCGCGCCGCGCCGCCCTCCTCCACGCGCTGCTCCAGCGCTACTGACAGGTTGCTGTTGTCGAACTCCTGGAAACAGTTTATGTGGGAATGTTACCTCTCCTGATAGTAGAGGAGACGTGGAAGATCGACCTTCACCCATCAGATAACTTGATGAGACATATTTTTTATCAAATATAATTTATTAACAAACATGCCTATGATAACTTGCCTATCGAAAAGTGTACATAGCTATTTTTAAATGAATTAACTTTAGTCAATTTTTTTTCATCGCCTTCACTCTTTTCAATTTTTTTTTTTTGTACATTTCGCACACACGGCCTTCTTAAGTAGGCAAGCCTACCTAGGCATATTCTGTGTGTTAAAAACTATCAGTTGAGATGAAATTAATTCGGTTATGAAAAGAGTGAAGGTGATGAAAGACAATTGATTTAAAAATAGCTATGTACACTTTTCGATAGGCAAGTTATCATAGGCATGTTTGTTAATAAATTATATTTGATAAAAAATATGTCTCATCAAGTTATCTGATGGGTGAAGGTCGATTTTCTACGGCTCTTAGACTAATACAGTTTACGTGGGAATGTTACCTCTCCTGAATAAAAGCAGGACAATCTAAACTTAAGGCCGGTTACAGTGCTCAACCGACCGTCGGTGAGTACGTCAGTCGCGCTTGTCATTTATATGAAAATTCATAAATTATACAGTGCTAGACCGACCGTACGCATGCGTATATTGCTACGTACTGCGTACGGAGACCGCTGGGCGAGCCCGTCCGCATGCGTGCCGTCGGTCGACCGACGCGCTATGAATTTGTATGGAAACAAACGAATGCGTTTAGTGCTGCACCGATCGGTGGACCGATCGTACGGATGTCTGAACATAAACAAATATACGTGTGTGAGTGTATGACTCCAAGCAGTTTGTCGATCAGGACAGCACTGAATGATACAAAATGACGGTCGGTTAATGCGTACCGTCAGCACCGAACGTACGCACTGACGGTCGGTGGACCACTGTAACCGGCCTAAGGGTCCATTCACACAGACCGACTCGGAGAGTATCGGCCGTGCACTCTTCTTTTCACACAGACCGGCGCGAGTTATACGCTTGGAACTGGCCGGAGCCGACAGCCGTTTCACATAGACCGGCTGGAAGAAGCACTGATTTTGAACGGATGCACTCTGAGCCGAGCGGGTGCTCTACAAGGGCTTTATATCTCCAGTTCCGCGCAATTCATGTTTTGTTTTCAATGTGTTATTACCTGTGCTTTTAAAATTAAGTCATGGATTTAGATAGCTCCGATGAAGAAATATATTTGAAGCAGAACAAAACCATCGAACACGCTAACGGATAGAAATATTGGTTATAAGCACACAATCGGAGCCAGTCGGCCGCGCGAGCGCGGAAGAGTATATCATCAGCGGCAACCGGCCGGCTCCTCTTATTATTATACACTAAGCGCGTTAGGTATGCTCTCAAACATTCTCAATAATAAAAGAAGTGACATGTAAAAATAAACCTTATTACAATGATTCAAAAATCTGTTTTAAACGTGATAAAAATCTGCTCTATTCTCCGAGTCGGTATGTGTGAACGGACCCTAATAACTGAAACTTAATCATGCTGGCCGTTATTAGCATGAACCGCCAGTCATATTTCGATGAAAAACCAAAATGTGCCCATCACGTGACGGTCACGGCTACATGACAGACGAATTACTACCATATGCCATTACGTATAGAAACGTAATTCCATAGAGTAGTAATTCGTAGCTTGACGCCGAAGGCACGTATTTGCTTTTTGACGTGGCGGTCAAAAGGTTAACATAATGTCACTGCACATTTAAATCATATAAAGAAAAACAACCTAATACAATTGGCTTCAATTGAAAACTTTCTCCTTTGGAAATTGTTAAAAAAGAAAGTCATTTTCTCCCTTCCTCTTGATTACCTGATCAGAATTATTTAGAGCCAGATCCTGTAGTACAGCCACATAGGCCAGCAGTATTTGCTGCATGTGCTTCTGCAATGTCGCGGCTGATTCACTGCCCTCGGCCAGTAGCGGGCTTTCGCGCCGACCGCTACTTACGACACACTTGTGTATCGCTGAGAATGCTTCGTTTAAATAGGTCTCCAGGAGATGTGGCTGAAACGTATAATCGATTTTGTAAGTAAAACTTCACTTACTCTTGCTGTTTGTAAGATGGGTCTTGAAACGCAGTGCGCCGACTGTACATGAAGTTAAGGTAAAAACGGATACTCGGCTAAAGAGATGCTTTTAGCAAGAAGTTGCACAGGTGGGGCTATTAGAAAAATAAAACATACTGTGTGAATTAACTCTCTAACTATCACGGTTTAAAAGATACAGATTAATTAAAGATCGAGCAAAATACGCCGAAGAAAACACGTTCATTGTATGGGAGCCTCCTTTAATTTTTACTATTTGCTGTTAAAACGGCCATATTAATACAGTGTGAAAATTCCAAGTGTCCACCACCTATTACGGTTAGAAACAACAGCCCTGTAACAGAAGTACAAACAGACAGCAGAGTCTCAGTAATAGGGTTCCATTTGCCACCCTTTGGGAACCTTAAAAATAGCAGTCCAAATCTAATGGCTATGTTACGTGTTGCTAATGTTTTCGTAATGCTACTTCTGCTATACTCACAAGATTAGTAATAGCTCCGTAGTCGGAGAACTCTTCGATCTTCCACGTCTCCTTTTCTCCAAGTCCCTTTACCCGCTTATGTGCACGTTGTAGGAACACTGTCATGCCGTGCACGCGGTAGTCGAATATCACTTTCTCTACTATACTTAGAGGCTGGAATCAATAGAAATAGCTGTGATAAAAAATTGGTTGTCTATAAAGTCGGTTTACGGACGATAGTTTTACGTGATAACATCATAAAGAAATATAATGGCTAACATATACAGGAAGACTTTTTAATCACGCTCCAAATTTTTTCTAGGAATTAGGTGTCATTCAAAGACTCCATTTAAAAAAAAAAATAGGTAGGTAAATTTTTCAAAATAAATTATGATTCTATCCCGAATTTCAATTCTGCATGGTGACAGTAGCGCGCAAATAATGAGCGGGTTTTGCGGGGACCGCGCGGGGGAGGGGAAGGGAAGGGGTGCGCTATGGCATCTCTGTCAGTCAATGTCAAGCGCCCTAACGCAACGCAAGCGCATTACTCCCGCCTTCCGCGCTAGTCCGTATTCCCGTAAGCCGCCCGCGTGCCGCCGCGCCGCGTTATCGTGTTGTGTAGGTACAATGTATTCGAGTCGCGAGTATTATGAAATGGTGCGAAGTTATATCCTTAGTGGTGAAAGTTTAAACGGAGCCCAGAGACTGTACGAAGCAGAAAGTGTACCTCGCCTTCGTCAGCAGGGATACGTCAACGCTACAACACCAAGCCGTCGAGTGATACTGGCCGCTAATCAAAGATTGTTAGACCATGGCCAATTCGTAACACCGTCGCATGCTCAAGGACCTGGCAGGCCAAGGCTGGCAGTAGAGGTCGAAGACATAAGTTGATTCAAATTTTTTAAATACGCCATAATGTAAAAGGTATGATCTATTCTTTTTATTTTTTGAAATGTTCTTATCTAGCGTTGTTATTAATTTGTATTCGATTAATTACGAATTACTTTCGAATCACAGTAAACAACACGACATGCCTTTCGCATTTTGACGGTCCTAAGCCCGTGAAAGTATGAAGGGAAAATTTGCAACTTATGTTTTGATTGTTAGGTATCAATGCCTGGGGGCGTGGCCAGGCGCGCGAGTCGGGCGGTCAATGCCCGAAGCGCGCATATGTTCACAAACATTGCCATTTTTTAGACAACTTTGTGATGCGATATCTCAATATTTTTGTACTGAGTGATACTAAAAGAAAAAATACGTATTTTATTATTTTCAATAAAGGTCATAATATCACAATTTGGAGCGTGATTAAAAAGTCTTCCTGTATAACATAAGCAAATAATGCCTTCCGTTGAGGTGAGCTTATTGCTTGGGCCGATCGTGCCTCTCTATCGCTTGTACCGCGCTCTCGCTTGCACGCTCAGGCTCAGGTGGAACGTGACACTTTTTCGTGCGTGCAGCCGGTGTCCATCGATAAGAAGTTATCACGTCAAAAAAGAAGAAAATAAACTTTGAAGCAAACCAAACCCATAATTTTACAAGTAGAGAACATTAGGAAGGCTCTTGGCTAAGTAAACGAAGTACGGATCGATTGGGCAAGGTTAAGCTTGCAGCGGTCGGTTCGTGGATGGGTGGTGTCTTTACACCGAGACTACTCGCTCCGAAAGGACGGAGACCGTTGGTCCCGGTCGTCATTCGTAGATAATCGACGACAGTCGTTATGAGTAAGCAGAAGCCAGAAAGTCTGACAACCAGTCTTACTAAGGTGTATAATGTTACCCAGTAAGTGAGTTGTGGAGGTAAGACAGCTCCATGTAAAGTACAAGCACTGAAGCACAATAGTAATTCGAAGTAGACATTTATGGATTTTTTAAAAAAGAAATTTACACAGCAAAATCTCGCAAACAAACTTTTAATCATATCAACATAATGTTGCAAAATGATGAGTTAGATTTTCTTCAAAGTATATTTTCTCCTTTTTTAAACATTTAAATAGAAGCTTGTATTTTAAAATGTTATTTTAACGTTGTTATTTTACTCTATATTACTATTTCGAAAATGGCGTCAGTGACAGAAAAGTTCAATGGGAATTTGTCTTGGTATAGGCATGTGAAGAGGATGGATGAAAAGCATGCGGACAAAAGAGTTATGAATATAAATGGGGATGGATGGAGAGGAGAGGAAGGCCGAAGAAAAGATTGGATGTAGAATCGAAGAATAATATCGGATTGTGTGTAGAATGATAATTATGAAAGAGAAGGCAGTCAGTGATATCATGACGGTTGGCCCTGTCAACCATCATGATATCACCGAAACTATCAAAGATATCCTACACTTCAGTAAGTGTTATCGGAAAGCGTTTGCAAAATTTCGTATCTGTGCGTTTAACCGTTGTTGAGGACCCTCGTCGGGTGACAACCCTGGTGCCAGCAGCCAGGTAATGGTGCAATTTCAAAACGGGCTATCATAATCAAATGCGTACACAATATGTTGTGTCTGTGCTGTTGACCGTTTAAACCAACATGTAAAATTTCAAGTCCGCAGGATAAGAGAAAGTAGTTCTAACTCAGCTTGCAAGATTTGACATAAACTAACAAATATAGCAAGTTTAATGAAAATTTGCATCAAAAAAAGTTTTTCAAGAACCGAACCCGGTCTTACAAAAGCTTTACCGAAGGGATACCGCTTCTAACGAAATTCCGAAATTTTCGTATTGAATAAATTCACTACTTAACTTACAGCTTACAGATCAAGGTATTCTAATTTCTTAGGCCAATTACGGCCTTGCAAAAATTGCCAACGCGGACGGTATTTCACGTCCACACGGCGGGGTATTGGTAAAGTTTTCAACTAGCAATAATCGCACCTCGGATTAACCTCATTGGTTACGATATTGCCTCTGCGCAAAGTTAACCAGAACATGTTGTACCGAGCACCTAACCAAACGCCGTGATGCAGACGATAGCGCGATCTAATTCGATTCCAGCGCCATCTAGGCGCATCTTGGGTACTAAATTCGGTTGGCGGGAAATTCAGATGGTATAACTTCCACCCGAAAAAAGGGAAAGGCTGAACGGTTTGCACTATTCATTTATGACCGTGAAACCGGTTTTTGTTAGTGATGAATGGAACGGTTCGAACAAAACATAGATTGTGCAGTTCATAAGGAGTTTAAAAACTATTTAAATAAAAGTAATCATACCTGTGACGGCAGATCAAGCTTGAGTAGTGAGTCGTAAGCCTCCCGCAGATGTCTCAAGTTGGCGACGAGACGCACGCGCAACGCATCTGTTGGCACCAATTTACCACCGCCGGGAGATAATAAACATGACCGCATGTGATCGGAGAATAACTCCACTGCTGCTATTATCATCTCCTGGAACACGAAAACAGGACGTTTTGAATTTAGAGACAAAGCCCGGATTCGTTATGTAAGGTAATTTGCACACTGCACCGCATCACGCTGTGAAGATTGCCGGCAATATTGCCAAAGTTGCCAAAACTGCCGGGAATATTTCCAAAGTTGCCGGCAACATTGGGCAAGAAACGTATAAATAGAAAACCAGTTTTACTAATATAATTGCTTAGTAGAATAAAATTGCAGTCTGCAGGGTGGTAGTTTTATGCTTATCTACAATATCCAAGAATTTTAGTTTTTACATTTATTTTCTCAGTGATAAACTAAAGAAAAGAAATAAACTATCCATAATGGTTCATTGGTGATGAAACCATAACTATTTTAGAGATATCGTATGTCTTTTTATTCTACGTTCTTATAATTTAACTTTTGTTGTTAAATTCACTGACAGACAGCACATACTCACCAGCCCAATCTCGGTAAGTTTTCGCTTACCAGAGCGCAGGTTCTATGACTACCTTTCAACCCCATCATAAGACTGGTAAAGTGTTATCATATCATTGTGCTCTCACCAGACTTATATATGCACAATTTCAGCACTATCGGACGTCAGGAAATAGATTAAACTCGATATTATTACAAACACATGAAGTTACTTTACGAAAAGTCCAAACTTTTACAAAATGACACAGTTGTATGATTTATTTCATTTTGTATCTATAACCTCTTTATTTTTTTATGAAAATGATGTGAGAAATTCTTAAAAAAGTATGGGGTTAGGTATCATGAAGTTACCGGTGTCATAGTTTAACTTTATCTTCAAATATTTGCAAGGATAATTACAAATGAATTATAGTGAACAATTAATTATACAGGCCCACTACTAATACGTTTAATTACACCATTACTTAAAACTTCACGAGCGCAAACACATTGAAAATGGTATTTGAAAAATTCTATATAATATGGAAACTTTGGCAACTTTACGGCAATATTGCCCAATATTGTCGGCAATATTGGAATCTTTCCTGGTAAGTTTTGGAAATATTCGACAATTTTCATTCCCCACGCAGCGGGGTGCGTGGCGACGCAGTCACGCACGCGTTTCCAATACAAAGAGAGATAGTTTCAAGTAACGCAAAAACACGCACTCCGGCGCTACTTTGCGTGATGCGGTGCAGTGTGCGAATCGCCTTATGTATAATATCTCGTGTCATAGTGTTTGTTATCGAACTCCTCCGCCATCGGCCAAGCCATTGCTTGACCAATTTTTTTTTTGTGTATATTTGGTAGGTTTGAGAATAGGTCGTAGGCTATTTTTTTATTTATATGGCAACACAACGTTTGTCGGGTCAGCTAGACTTATATATATAAAAATCTTCTGTGCGTGTGTATGAAAGTGAACTCCTCCTAAACGGCTGGACAAATTTTGATGATATTTTTTTGTGTGTGTTCCAGTGAATTCCAGAATGGTTTAGATTCACAATATTGAACTCGGTAGGTGGCGCTGCAGTCGAGTTGTAAGACTTTTTTATTTTAAAGACAGGACAACGTCTGTCAGGCCCACTAGTAACTTTATCACAAACTAGCTTCTGCCACGCGACTTCGCCCGCGTGGAAGTAGTAGTACAGATACCATACGGTACCATGAACTTACCTCAACATGAAGATAAAATTCACGTACTCATGTGGGCAAACTATTTCTATCCCTCACCGCAACTATGTTTATATCTAGAAATATACCTATACCTTAGCTGTCGGCTGGTCTTGAATTGATTAATTTATCTTGTGAATTTGCTTGTTTTACTTCATTTCCTCAACCATACGACTAAATTATATGCTCTAGAAGGCAAGGCTTGTCTTGTGGAAGTTATTTATTTTTATATGAATTTAAACGTTAAACGGATACCTCAAAAAACACCTTCAACCACCTTCAAAAAGTAAAAAATAACTATATTTTTTTAACTTTTTTTAAAGGACATGTTTCATAATGGGCCCAGTCTATGTACACCACTTCAAAAAAAAGAGAAAAATCTGTAGAATTCGGGAAAAATACAGAAAATTCATTTAAATGTATACTGTTGTAGTAAATTAATATTTAACTATTATTTTTATGGATTTTCAACATGGCATCACTCAGATTTAGGCATGAAGATATAGGTATAAATGGAGCCAACACTTAGAACAAAAATTTAAAACCAACTGTGGGCTGATGCTCTCTTTCTGAATGCATACATAAGAACGAGACAGTGATATGTGTTTTCTTTATCTTATGTATGCATTCAGAAAGAGAGCGTCTGCCCACAGTTGGCTTCACTTAGGTATTTAGAGTGTTGCCTCCACTTTTATCTATAAGCTTCTTGGATTTAGCTACTCTATAAATCATAGATCGACCATTGATCATAGAAAGAGAACTGTCAGCTGTCACTGTCACAACAGTGTCACTTCAGTCAGTCACTTTCATCTCGTTTTTTTTTTCTAGTTTCTGGAGTTCTTTTTAATAACCTCCCTTTCGTTTTTTGAATTTAACACCGTTTCTTTCCTATCTGTTTACCTGCCTATCCACAAATCGACGCAGAAAATCAAAATTATAAATGTCAAACGTCATTAATCAATCAAAATGACAGCTTACTGCCATGACTGTTATTTTGTTGTGTGTTGCAATTTCAAGTGCAATTTCTTGTGTTTTACCTGCTCATAAAGCTATTTTAAAGTAATTGGACAATTGAGAACTATTTCAAATGTGTTTCCCTATTTTTAAGTATGGTGTACAAAGACTACATTTTGAAACAACTCCTTTATTAACGTACTTGATTATTAATAAATAATTTAAAAATGAATTTTGAATTAGAATTCAATAAGTTATCATTGAGATGAGATTGCAAGCAGATTTGAACGTTTTGAATTACGACAATTGACTTTTATATCCTGTCACTACTTTGCAATATCAATAATTGGGTACTTGACACCACCAGTCAATTGACCTTTTTATGAGCTGTCAAAACGAGATTCCTTCATAGATTTTGTATGACAATAGCGGCCTGTGACGTCACTAATTTACCAACTCAATTGACTAACTATTAATTGATTTCAAAGCAACTTAAAATCGAAATTTACAGCTAATTAAAAATTATTCGGGTTTTCGTGGCTAAAATAAAGTGTATTTTAAGATAAGTTGTATTTTGGAATTATTGGTTAATGGTGTCAACAACCCAATTGTCGTTCCGTCGCCTACAGTACCTTGAGGTCGGCCTGCCTCTGCGTGCTCTGCGGCTCCCCGGCGAGCTCCCCCGCGAAGTAGCGGCGCGCGAGCGGCCACAGCGCGTGCAGCTGCGCCGCCAGCGCGCCTGCCGCCGCCGCGCACCACGCGCCGCGCACCGCGCTCCAGCCGCCCGGACACGCGCTCTCCTTCACCTTGCGCTTGCCTGAAGCCAGGAAAGAACGAATATAGATGGCATCTTTTGAAGGTGCGTACGGACAGCGCGTACATTGGTACGCGTAATCGGTTACGCGTGTCCTGGAACGCCATGTCCATACTTGCAGCTACGCGTACACTCTTAGGGAACGCGTGCCACGCGAGCGCCGCGAGCCGCCGTCAGTCGGTTTTTGGTCTCGCGTCAAAGGGGACGCGCACGCACGGGTACGCTATATTTGGACGGCAATATGGAGGGTTTCAACTATGAATCGATTGAACTCGCGTTCAGGAGCTGTACGCGTATCCAATGTATGCGTGGACAGCGTATTCCCACTACGCGTAACACAGGAACGCGCAGTCCGTACACAGCTTTACAGTTTTTAGGGTTCATTACCCAAAGGTTGTCAAACGGCACCCTATTACTGACACTCCGCTGTCTGTCAGTCACCAGGCTGTATCTTTTGAAACGTGTTAAATAAGTGGACACTTAAAATTCTCAAAGTGTATATTTCCTATACAAAATTTGACACAAAAAGAGTTTTTTATTTATAGTCACTTTCATAACATCCTTTGTGATATACTTATTTGCAATAAAATGAATAAAACGGAAATACCTTTCTCGTTGGATTCCAGTTCCTCCTTTTGCTTGAAGTGATCTTTAACCTTGTTCATAAGGCTCATGAGGTATTCCTTACGACTGGTGATAGCGACCCACGCGGCGTCGCCCTCCCAGTTTAGACTTATCAGTAATCTGAAACACATTACATAAAGTGAGAAAAAACTAAAAAATGCATAGAATGAGCCATAATAACAATCTTTCATCCTTTGAGATGCAAAAGAAGGTTAAATGGAAAACATTTTTTTTATTTGGTAGAGAGGACAAGTTCCCAAATATTGCTAGGGTAGAATAAAAATAGAAAAATACTCTGTGGTTTTCTTGATCAGGACTCCATCTACAATCCGTATCGTACAGAATATCATGTCATCTGTATAACAAAATACCTTACCTAATATATTTGGTCTGCTCTTGAACATTTATAGGCATAGTTTTCATTCTTGTGTATAATTTTTCTTTCAAATCTTCTATTTTCTTGTCGATCTCAGCTAGAATTTTTTGGAATAACTGTAAAGAAATAAAAGCATATTTTTATTTTTTTTATTTTTATTTTACTGACTCTGTTATAAATTGAAGGTAAAAAGACAAAACAAGGCTTAAATAAATGTAGGTTTTTAGGAAAAATAAGCGCTCAGTTCCGGAGTCGTAGACATAGCTAAAATGTGGGTTTCATAGAGAATTGGACAATACTTTACTACTTTGGTGATGATGTGTATTTATGTTTTATAAATTTAAACCAAGAAATAAAATATAATATTTATAATCTGCTCCAAGTTCCACACCTCAAACGAAATTACGAAACACCAATCACAATGCGCGATGTCATTAAATTATATTTTTTATTTATATGAATAATAATAGGTATTCATGAACATTAATTCAAAACACCTTCTAAAAAGTTGTGTGATCTTGAGCAAGGCTTATTGGACTATACAATTTGTAGAAAATCTATTTAGGAAAAGTTGTTAGCTAGTGATCACACTACACTAAATTGAATTCTAAACTAGACCAATTAGAATTCAATTTAGTAAACCACCAATTTACACTAAATCGGATCCAATCTGTTCTAACTGCCGATTTCCTAAATAGATTTTCTACAAATTGTATAGAGTAATAGGCCTTTTAATTCTGACACAGTAAACTAATCAAACCGAGCAAACTTCAATATGTCAAACTAGCTTTTGCCCGCGACTTCGTCCGCGTGAATATCGGTTATCGCAAATACAGACGAAGTCGCGGATCAAAAAGTGGCTTAACAAAGAAATCGAGTTACTTTTGCATTAATAGTATGTAGGTATATCAAATAGGAGAAATTTTGATGTGGGTTCATTTGTTTTAGCAGACCTAACCCAACCTCTTATTATTGTACTCATCGACACACAATGAAGACGAATGTATAACTAACCTTAACGTCAGTATTTCCAAACAGATTTTTCACTCTAGTGTAGTCATTGACCACTAGATCATACTCCTTCTTCCTGATGTTCCTGTCAATGGATGCGGGCAGTTGGAACAGGAACTTGTGACGCGTGAGCAACGAGAGAGCTTCTCGTGTCTTATCAGCATTGTCTTTGCGAGATAAAATCTCCGAAAATAACGAGTCTGCTAGTGTTATCGATTCTGAAATTGGAAAAAAAATTAAGATTACTGTCTACACTTTTTATGTTGCTTACCAAGTTTATTTTTTTTTAAATTTAGAATTATTCACAACACAATTACCATTACAGGGAACCCCAAAGTCTAGCCTTTCCGCGATTTCGTTAAGAGTATGCAAGGCGCGCGTCGTTGGTGCTTAAAGTAGCAAGTTGACCCGGCCGCTGATCAAGTCAAATTACAGCATTGAAAAGACCAAAATTAAACACTGCCTACCTAATTTAATTTTATATGAATGGGAGTCTCAATAGGCTGCCTAAGTATTGGTAAAGTATTGAATTATTCATTTAAATTTAGTCCATATGAAATAAAACAAGTAGAACAAAATAAAAAAATACCCTCTATGGAAGCTTGCAGACTAGGCAATGGTTCTTTGCCATTCTTTCTCTCATCCTCCTCATACATGTTCTTGAGCAGAACAAGTCGGTCCAGTTGGTCCATTACGGCTCCAGTGTTAGCCTTCAGGAAGCTCAGCTGACCTTCCTTTTGACTTTCCACCTGAAAATATCAGCTGCTTTTTTAGCCTCTGATTTTGTTTCATGTGCTTCTGAACTGCCCTGAGGTCACTTCATACAGGACAAAGTACTTCAGTAACCCAGGTAACCTACGGGAAATCGCCAGCGAAATCAAGGCGCTGCTGGCCTTTCTTGGGGAACTGGGATGGATCGAATAATTGACGCAAACTGTACGCAAAATATGCTCTGAGACGTGAAGTTGCCGACACCACCCGTCATACTACTACTACTAGTCTCTGTTTCTCAATATGTAAAATATTTCTTTGAGAAATTCGTAGAGGGGGAGTGGGGAGAGTTTGCCGCTTGGCAGGTGTCCTCGGGATTGCAGTGAAGTTGTTGAGTACACAGAGTACACAGAAGCCACTACTGCCTGACTTTCGGATTTTCCCTTAGACGCCTTCTACGACACCCTCGGCAAGAAATGGGTGGGTGCTATGCAATTCTAGCACAGTCACCCCACGGGAATATTGGTGCTCATCCACTCATAATGTAAAAATATGTGATGGCTTCAATTTTCTCACTAACTCAAAACTTGGCAAAATTAAAAACATCTGTTAATGGTTTAATACAAATGAATGCTTTTATTTATTTGACTTTCACCCCATTGCAGAAAGCTTTCTTTAAATGCTGATTTAGTTAAGGAGTCATTACCGATAATGATTCATTATATTTAAAGACGTTGCACGAAATGGTTGGTGGTACATTTAAATCTTCTTTAACTAATGACTACGTAAGGTGACATTAGATAGTGTTGCCAATAAACCTAACAAGATGAGTGAATGGTTGCGTTTTGTTACTAACTTGTGTCTTACAATTTGAATGCATTTGCAAAAATAAAACGTAAATATCGAGTTTCTAAAGTCAATGTCAAATAAAGGCATAGAAAACTAAAGAACTTAGAGTAGGTAATGTCAAATAAAGACATGGAAAACTAAAGTACCTAAAGTAGGTAACTATGTTCGCGCCCAATATTCAAAATCAAACAAAGCGTTGATCACGGTCAAAATCTTCACAAAGATGTGAGTTATTATTAAAAATGATTGAATTGTGGACTGGTCCAGGCCAACAACAAATGATGTCTCTTATCTGAAGTGTAGAATCACAAACTGCTTGCAAATTAATTGAAAAAAAACCACTTTCTAAAGCTATACAGTTCCGATTAAAAAAAAATTACTCTAGGTATCTGGTATTATTCGACGTTGGGGGAGATATTCCTCTGGACCAGATAAAGATATAAGCACAGAAATCCAACCGAAAATCCGAAATAGTTTACAAATTAATCCTTTCCAGTTTAATGAAAACTTTAATGGATGCTTGTCCAGTCATTAAATATTGTAACCTCAACTGTCATGTTAATGATCCTTTGAAAGTTAAATGACATTTATGCAACGTAAATATGAGTTAAAGTCTGTTTTGCCATTTCTTTAAATAAACATAAAGGGGCATTAAAATTACTGACAAAAGATGTTTCGTGCAATGACACATTAGTATTTAAAGTGATTCAAAATATTTAAAGATCATTTCTGCAACTGGGCATTTGACTTTACTTTTCTTTTTTTTTTTTTCAGAAGAAAGAGAGGAGTGAAAAAAAAATAGTAAGCTGTACATACCTTTCTTTGTAGAAATACCATTCCAGCTTTAAGGTCCTCATAGGAAGTGTTACTGTGATGTTCCAAAAGATACCAACCAGGCTGGAAATTGTCATCAGACAGCTTGCCAGAACTGGAATTTGTTGATATAGCCTTGTATAGTTTATTGTAATGAAGTCTGCATTTGTTCCACTCCATTATATTTTAGTATTTAAACAATTGCCAACTTAATTTAGTAACTATTCGCAAACCGCCTTGGCTGCGCACGGGTGCAATATAGATCAAACTATACTAAACCTTTCTCTTGAATCAATCTATCTATGTATTGAAAAAACCACATTTAAATCAATTGCAAAGTTTAAAAGATCTAAGTGTACAGACAGCGGGAGCGCATCTACAACACTCACAAACAAAATAATTTAATTACCTACACTACTACCAAAATAACAGACTATACAAATACATACGTGTGTGTGAGAGTGTCTAAGCGCCACGGGAACTAAAAGCAGTTTTGAGAGCATGTTCGACGCGAGAAGAGGTGAGGAACAGTGTTTTAGAGGGAGGCAGAGCGTGTCGCTACTGTACTGTAGTACTAATATTTATACTGTGGTGGGAGCAAAGCGTAAAGATAAATATATAGCAATTTCAAGCTTACTTACTTACTAAATGACTTAATTTTACAGTTATTTGTTAATTCATCAGGATTTCAAGGTAAAAAAAAAAAAGTTTTTTTTTTGAAGTTGACTTGGAATGATTAGGTACTAGTGTCTACTCCCCAATTCCTAAACAATGGTTTCACCTACCCATCTGGGAACATTTCATGCAGTTCTTCCTCAGGGAACTTGCAATCATCACCCTCAGTAGACAGCCCCAATGGGTCAGGAGGAGTGTATGCAGTAGGTGACATGGGTCGACGGCCCCATGGCAGAGAGGGGGGAGCCGCCTCCTCAACCCATACTGCACTCTCCTTTACAGGGCCTATTGATTCATGGTATCCTGGAAAAATAATATTCGGTCAGTGGGTCGTCTTAGTGAGTAACAACATTTTTTGGTTTTAGTTTACTTTTGCAAAGTCTACAAAACAGTTCCAGAACATAATAAATTTTAATTGCTCATGCACTTGATTCAGACACTTACTAAAAAAATATGAAATAAGTTTACCTCTAAATTGGACAGTGGAGGTTCCTTCCCCACCTGACCGTGTAGTAACAATGATATCTCCACGACCCTTGCACGGTCCAGAGCGCGCCACAATTTTATTCTTGCTCTTCCATTCACAAGACAGTAAGCAATCACAGCCGCAGATCTTCAAACCTAGTGTTCAAAGTCAAAAGTTACGCCCACCTTTTACAAATAGTTTTTGGCAGAATTTACCCTTAGTAACTCCATTGTTATAGCTGTAGATTACTTACCTATTAAATCGGTAACACTAGTGCCCAGGAATTCCCCACGGATAGTAACCCTAGTTCCTGGAGGACCTTCTTTTGGAGATATTCCTGTTACTACAGGCGGTGGCCCCATATTTTACGGCTTTACAGATTTAGATAAAGTACAGTCTGTATTTGGACTATATTTGACCACTGAAGTACCTGAATACGTTTTAGTTTATATAAAATTATTATATTTGGAGAAATCGCAATCACAAAACCACAAAACAAATCACCAATTAAATACGCATTATGCCAAATTGACACTGACAATTGACATTTTATCATAACAAACATTTCGTGCCATAGACATAGAACACTAGACTACTGCTCAGCGTGTCGCTGACTGAAAGGGACAGAAAAGCACAACCAAGAACACTTACGGTGCAGTGTATTTTCACCATTTTGCAGGATTAGGTATGACTTTGTTCAGGCACATGAGCCAAAAACGCGGCATGCGATGAGAAACAAAAAATATTAAGCTCTGTCTCTTTTCTTAACAAGCATCTTGTATAATATATTTTGTAAGCGAGATAGAAGATGATCAGCAGTCTATAGTGCCTTCTCTGTCTACGTTTCGTGGTTTCGTGCTAGTGATGTGATGTTTGACAATGACAACTGATTTAGCCATAGACAAGGCGTAGTGAAAACACAAAAAGTGGAGGCAACACTCTGAACATATAGGTAAACCAACTGCTCAAATATCACTGTCTCGTTCTTATGTATGCATTCAGAAAGAGAGCATCTGCCCACAGTTGGTTTCACACAGGTATTTAGAGTTTGTCTCCACTTTTATCTATAAGCTTCTTGTGAAAACACACCTTTTCATTATTCCAAAAATACGCACCAAAATGGAATCCTCAT